>OY728131.1:319450104-329316152 GCA_963277665.1 Viscum album | reverse complement strand
TGTTGTGTCATATCCTTCCATGATTGGTGGTCTTTGTATCCAATGCTTAATAAAATGATCATAAAAAGTAGTTATGACAAGTAAATTTCTAGTGGATTTAGACATATCGAGTATTACCAATCAAGCCTCATAGTAGTTATGAAAAGTAAATTTCTAATGGATTTAGACATATCGAGTATTATCAATCAAGCCTCATTGGTATCACGCTTGTACCATCCATGTATAGTCTCACTTGAATACCAACCACAAAATTCAAAATAATAAGCCATGTGTACTTTGATACATGAAGTTTGTTATTGAGTTTTAATTGATCTTGTCAATTTTAACTAATTGTCATATACTGCCTACTTGTATGAATTATTGTTCTCAATGAATAATGTATCACCAATCATGGTGAAATATAAAACCATCACCGTGGTTTTATCCTTCTTACGCAATATGTGTCTCTGGAACATTCTCCTCCACACCTCTTATGAAACTCATTCTTATGTCAACCATTTTTACTTTGTCATTAACTAAAAGTCAAGTCAATATTGCTCCCACTATCTCAAGTAGAGATGTGCACCCTTTTATAGAAGTGCAATCTTATCACTTGACTACATCTTTTCTATCATAGGGATTTATGTAATGTCCTAAGAAACTTTTAGGATAATTACTTTAGATGTGCACATTGTGTTTTTCTTGATGCAAGTTTGTTTATATCCTTGACAAACACTTCACATTAAAACACTTTGCATTAAAACACATTTTCTTATGACATGATGGATTTCTATCGTACCATATCTCATATGATATCCATTTGTCGTGATAAATGACATAAAATTGCGGGATAACATTGTTATTTGTAATGCATATCTTGAAAAATAATGGAAGTTTCTACAATGGATATTAGTTGCAACATTGACAATAAGTTTACATACATCATGGCTCTGATGTGTATAAGGAAATGTGCGTTTAGGAATTACTTCACGCTACATTTTGTTGATCAATGTTAACTTGTAAGGCTCGTCATTGATCTTCCTTATTAGCATCATTACTTTGATGAGGATAATGTAATGTGCTTTTAAGAACTACTTCACGCTACATTATATTGATCGATTGAATGCTTGGTCAAGATATTGTTTGGCACGCGGACCCGAAGCAACTCATATCTTTTGACTATGCATATATCATACTTCATTTTCATGTTCCTTAACAACACTTAAAGGAATCATATGAAGTAAATTTATCATTAGTTTACCCTTTGAATACTTCACGCTATCTAAGTGAACTAATTCTGAAAGCTTTGTGACTTACCTTTATTTTTAAAGGTTTCTTTTTCCAAAACTAAATATTTAAGTGTCGATATCTTTAACTTCGAAGAGTCTAAAACCATACTGGGTATATCCTTAACAACTATTTAGTTTTTCTTGACAAAGTATTATCTTGACGCAACTTATTTTAGTCTAACATTTTCTATTCATCGTTGGCCTTTTTGGGTTGTCTTTCAACTTGTTCACCATAAAAACTGAAGATTAATCTTTCTTTAATATTATTATTTCTTGGCGAACCTTACCTAGAAGGTAATGAATCGTTTTCTCCATATTGTTCGTTTTGTAATCTTAAACGAAACTAGAGTAAATGGGTGAAAATAATATGAGAAAGGGATCCATTGAAAAATCGTGATCCATCGTTCAATTTACACATATCCAATGAAATCATCACCAATTCATATTTGCGCTTCTCTTTCTCCTCGTGAGTTTCTCAGGGATGAGACAACATGTAAAATCATCAATGTCTCGATGTTGTATCCACAACTCACATCGAACGTTGATAATATCATTATGACAGAACCATCATATGTGTCATACATGAATCTCCTGTAAGCATTTTTACACACTCACTTTCTGAGGTGGCTTATCGGGTATTGGGGACACCAGCACCTTGAATTTCGAATGTCGTGGTACTCTACGTAGGTGTTTGTACTACCTGTTGGAAATGTTGGATTGGTGTGGCCCGATCCAATTGGGTCGAATGCTTGTGGCCCGCACTGCGCACCAGCCCGCAACTTTCGCAGGTCGAGCTCCGCGGTAAGCTCGTTGGGGGTTACAAGGGCAACGCACCCCTGTTCCGAGGGTCGAAGGCCCCTGGCCAAAATTTAGGGGGCACTGTAGCAACTCTAACATTGTAGTAGAGCTGACCAACCGACACCGACAAGGCATTGTAGCAGTGCGGACTTCGGAGTCAATAGCACTGTAGCTCCTTGGACTTCCAACCGGTAACCATTATAGCACTTTTGACTTGGGTGGTCGTTTTTCACTGTAGCGACGCAAACTTCCATCCACCTTTCCCTGCAGCACGACGAACTTTCTGACGATTGGTAGAATAGTGTTTCATCCTCTACATTACCCCATTTTCGGGCTAGGGTTTCAGTGTGTTTGTGAGAAACTCTTAGAGATCTTCTGTAAATTTGTGTTCCCGACATATAGTAAAGTTTTGCATCTCCGTGGACATAGGAATTATTCCTAAACCACGTAAATCCTTGTGTTCTCATTCTGTTTTTTTTTTTCTCCTTTAACTCTTCTTTGAATCGATGTTTTGTCGCTGTGACTCCCGACGTTTCCACATCAAGAAACTCATGTCAGATTGAACATTTTCTATGTCTAATATTATCGTAGCATTCTTATCGTATTACTTGTCATTGTCTACAAAAACAAAATCTAGCAGATTAATACTTTTATCTTGATTACATATTAGACATTGCCGGTTATTTAGATCATTAAATGTCACCTGCTACTTTATTGAACTCTATCAACCTTCTGTACTAAAATCGAAATACTCTAACGCTTGAGTATTCTAGTGGCAATGATCCTTGAAACCCCTCCTCATAGTCTACAAATTATGACTACACCACTAGAAGAGTTCAAAGTAGTCGTTTGACTACTCGTGACTCATTGATTTGTTGAGTGAAGTCTCAACGTCTAAACTCAACACTTGCCTCTGAAGTTGCAACAAACTAGCTATGGTTACTCCTTTGATGCTAACTTCAATTAAATCAACTCATCATTCTCAAGATAACTCTCCAATATTAGAGGGCACCCCCAACTATGGCTGACAAGCACCCTCGAACACTTGGTTGTGTTCAAATTCAAAAAAAAAAGACATTTGCGCCTTAATATTTCTTTCTGGGTTTTTTATATTTCATGATGGTTGTAATCATTTTCTATTAAATATGTTCATATTATGTTGTCGCGCTCACAAATCACTTTTTTATGCATTTTTCGGTTTATTATTTTATGTGTTTCTCACTATCAAACAAATGCATAAAATAATAAACAATGCATAAAGGAAATAAATTATTTGACTGATCTTAAGCATCTACTATTGGTCGATCCATTTAAACTTAATGAATCAACTGTGACCTAGGGAAATCATACCTGAGTCGGGTCTTAACTCACGATCCAGCTCCTCCACCATCCAGTGTGACCATATCTCGTTGGGTTTTCGCCTCGACTTGGCGTAGTCCACGTTGTACATCACATGCTAGTAATAAATAATTAATAAATTAACCCAGACATAAAATTAATTTTTTTTAAGTATGAGGACATTTATTAAATTAAATGAATTATTTAAATACAGATAATTTAATTTAATCTGATCCAATTATTAATTTAACTTTTATTCCAAAATAAATTAATTAAATAGTTTAATTTTAAACCTAAAGTTAAATTAATTATTCAGAATATTAAAATTATTATCGTTATAATCCAAAATTAATAAATTAATTTTGATTGTATTTAAAATAATTTTTTGGGCCTCGAAACCCCGCGCAGGGCTAATGAGGGTCGCGCCGACCCCACGCAGACTCATTCAAAGTCGGTCAAACCTTGTGAAGGGGTATTCTAGGACAGAAAATCCTACCATAAACCGTTTCGGGTCAGGCATATCTATCTTGGCACGTTGTAGGGTGAATCAGGTCAGAAAGGATCGGCGGGTGTCCAACAGGAGCCTGATCATGGCACATCGCGGCAGGGCAGATCGGTTCACGGGATGACCTCGCGCCAGGGGTTTGCTCGGTCGGCGCAAGGGGGTCGCGGTGCACAGCGAGACGAAGTGGCGGTCATTCGGGAGCTCGGTCTGACATGTGGCAATGGGGTCTGGTAAAAGGCGCGAACTGAGGGGGCGGATCTGGCCAAGGCAACGGGTACGTCCCACGACGCGGCGACTCAGCGAAGCGGCGTTGCTCAGGAGGGGCGACAGCGAACCACAACGACAACGCACGATAAGGGAGGGGAGACCGAGGCGGCGGCAGTGTTCGGGTGGACAACGTGCGGCATTTTGTGGGCGGCCAGTGTGTCGAGGGAGGAGACATCAGGTGAACGTGATAAGTGGGTGCACGACTGGCTAGAGGAGGAGGGTGGGAGGCAGCTTCCACCGAAAGCCATTTGTTTTTTTTTAATTTAAATACCCCCCCCAGACTTTTAATGTCTTTTTTGTGTTTTTAACATATCATTTCCACTCACACAACCCCAATCAATGACCCCTTTTTGTACTTTAGACTTCCACCGCCTACCCCCTCATTTTGTTTTTATCAACAAAAATCACGGATTATAACAATAGCCTTTTAATTATAATATTAAATTTTATTTTGACCTTCCATAAGTCGATGGAAGAAATCTATGCTGAAAAGCACTATTCTGGTCACGGTATCCAACCGAAATAGTTTAGGTCAACTGGAATCGTCAAAAACACCGACGCATTCGGGTAAAATTGACATACAAAATAAATATATGTTCTTAAAAATTATACCTGATTGCACTTGATCTATATCAAAAAATTTAGATGACCGTAACCTGGTCGTCTGAAATTGAATCGATGTGCGGTTTGTTCTGTTGGGACAGAATTTAAACCCTCTACTTAATTTAATAGATATTAATTTTTTATTTGCTCAGAAAAATCACAAGATCGTTCTAATACCAATTGTTGGCACTGAGGCGCGCAACGGAAGCCGATGGGCTGAGGATTTTAAAAAAAATCATCACTAGAGCGATGAAACTTATCGTCTCCAGCGATCCAAACCCCGGTAGAGGTTTAAGGATCTCGCGTGAATGTAATAAGCACAAAAATTAAAACTAAATAAGTACTCTATTCAAAAATGAAGCGTGGATGACAGCTCGTCGTCGTCGACTGTTGATCTTGTTGGTTTGGTGTTGTCCGATCCGGTTGGCCTGAATGCATCGTGGCCCGCAACTGTCGCGGGTCGAGCTTCGCGGTGAGCTCGTTGGGGGTTGCAGGGGGCAACGCACCCCCCGGCCCAATTTTTCGGCGCTATAGCAATGATGACCACTGTAGCGGAGCTGACCGACTGACACCGACAGGCACTGGGCGGTGCGGACTTCGGGGTCAACCTTACTGTAACGCTTCTGACAAAGCCAGTTGTCGTTCACTGTAGCGACGCGGACCACTTTTTCGAACAGTGATCGTCTTCTCCATTGTTTTATAGCCCATTTTCGAGCTAGGATTTCTACTGAAAAAAAACCATCTGTAATTTGTGCTCCCGAATAGTGAAATATTCTGCCTCTCCAGTGGACGTAGGGATTATTCCCGAACCACGTAAATTGTTGTGTCATTTGCTTTCTTTCTTTCGTTTTTTCTCGTTTCTGTCGTTGTGTCTCCCGGCGATTCCGCAACCGATCTTCCATATATACTTCAAGAATCAGCGTGATCGGCGTTCGTCAAATTCCGGGTGTTGGCGCAAAGCTCCGACAAATCCTTCGGTGTCGCGACAAGCACCTTGATCTCATCCCTTCGATCCGTCAAAGACGTTCTTGGATCGGTCGCTCAGAGAGACTCTTTGGGATGTGGGGATAGAGAGAAGGTCTCATTCTGTTGGCATGAATAGTCGTAGGAATGAGTTTCTCCTTCAGCTTACATAACGGGAGGCTCAAATAACTGGAGAGGGTTCCCCGGGCCCCGGAAATAAAACGCCCACTAAATAAACAGTAAATGACACGTTATGACGAACTAACTACGTCATTAGCATCATTTATATTTTATCACCTCCTTGTAATATAATAAATATATTGCGTGATAAAATCATTAACTCGACTCAAAATTTCTGCTAATATTAAACGAATCTCGAACATTAAAATAATATTCATTCATATAATATTTGTTATGTATTTACTTAGATACTTGTAAATACATTTAATAAATAATTTCAATCTGATTATTCTATACTCGAGTAATAATGAATTTATTTATTTGTCGGTGATCATTAATAATTGGGCAACTCTCAAACCCCGTAGTTGAATCCACCATGTCTTATATATCTATTCGCAAGAATGTGGCAGATTCTTGAATACGCTATTGTGTGTGATTCTCTAAACCTTTATCTTGATAATAGTTAATAGTATTTGTATGTCAAGAGCGGAGTCTAACAACTCATCAAAGCCTCTAAAGAGATAAGGAATAGACATAGAAACAACAATCATCCTATGAACACGTGTTGTGTAATATAATCTCTTGATCTTTAGATATCTCATAGGAGGACGCACACTTGGGTCATCGTCCTCTCTAGCTTTATTGTTTGTTAATCTAACTGGACGGACTTATCTTCGACTGCCTTGGTCAAGAATTCATGAAGGTACTACCATCCTAATCAACTAAACCAGAGATATTACAACCTCAACTCGAAAGTGACAAATTCTATATTGATCATTCAGTCAATGTCATATCACCAATGACGCACCCAACACAAGCTACCTCACTGCGACTTCATTATAATGATTTATGTCTTGCATCAAAGTATTTGATCAAATGGTACACACTGATAATGATATCAAGTCAGGAGACCAATACACATGTTCAAAAATAAAAACAATCAAAGACACCTGAAACATGTGGTGTTCCTATTGCGGGTCTGTCCACATGATCTCACCTACTAGAGATCACCAAACGTGAACTTCATGAGAAGAAGTCTCAATGTTTATAAGCATCCAATACCTCATAGTCGGGCATCAACCGTGTCCAGTCGGTATGATGCATCTAAACCATAGGACGTGTTTAAGATTAATGTCATGGTATCTCGAGGTTCTCATTATAATCTGGGAATTGCTATAACATTTTGACATGACAATTAATCTATGAACATTACCATTTAAAAAGTGGACGCAGAAATATCTACACTATAATGATAAGTATACATAATGCATCTCAATGTATACATGAAGTGGTAATCGAAAGTACAGATAAAGTTGAGTCTAGGGCACCCATTATTATAACATCATGTACTAACCATGTCATCGGTAGTTTACGAACATCCTTGAAGACCCAATCCATTTATACACTTCATTAGTTGTGGCAATACTGGATACGATTCATCTCAATCACCATAGACTTTCACAACTGCCTTTTGTTTTGCATTCTAAGCTTTATTGTAGAATATCTTATATTTGAACAACTATTGCACTCGTTTCTAAACAAGGGACAGAGCATTCGAACATATTCGAATCATCTCTACAATAACAGTCAATGTAAATTATGTATAAAGACAATACTGATTTTGCGATAAGCTTAGATGTACACAAGTATGTGGGTCTTCCAAATTAATTATCTTCCAACGTGCAAACAAATTATTATATATTTTCACATTCAAAATTTACATTTTGACTCATATTTGTCATTTGTCACGCCAAATGAAGTATTTTTCCTTCTTGGACTCATCAACCATATATGAAAATTGTCAAGGAATTCAGTAGCTAGTGTAACGACACCCCAATCAAAATGTTGTGCACACGACATTCCCTCGATTAAAAAAATCAATAATGTAGGATAATTACCACTAACTAGTTTATTTATCAAAAAAAAACCTCAGAAGGTTCATTCTCCGCATATGATCACTCACATCATCTCATGTTGCATCATCAGATACTTCCTCATCAGATAAAGTCTCATTTGTTAAATCAAAAGTATCGATGGGGATGCCCCTATAGTTATCATTATTTGATAAATCAACCAAAATTGAGGGGTCTGGAGTCTGTTAAATCATATTTCAGCAAACATCAGTCTACCTTCAGTCATGGTGTAAAAATACATCATCAAACGGCAACACCTCTTATTGAACGCCCTTTTATTACAATGTTACTCATTTGTAAGTGAGAGCTAGAGGTTTACGATACATAACATTTTTACACGAACACGCGGGTCCTTGGATACTAAGAGATGAATAACGCGTAGGCCAACGAGGAAAAAATGCACTTATTACAAATTATACAACTGCATACAAAAAATATACATGCAATTTCAATCATGTATTGATCGGTCATCTCAAGATCAATTATCATGCGATACTCTTAACATGTTTTTTTGTGATACTTTTCTACATATTGAAACTTTACATATATCTAATAAATAATAAATTTCTATATATATAAACACATTTATTTATATTACCTATTTTTAAATATCAATGTGTGTGCATTCTTGCATTTAATGATGTCTTAAATGTGTGTAATATTATTTTCCAAATATTATATTCAAATAATATAACATATATTATCTCAGTAACAATATGCATTTTTGCATTTAATTTACAATATGCATGTTTGTGTGTAGGCTAAGACCTACGAATTATATTGGGAGTAACAACCAAGTAGTTCGGTGGGAGGATTAGGCTAGGGTGCAGCATTACCCAAGGAGTCTTTTCCTTCTCTTGTTATTCTTCTTCTAATTCTGCTGCTCTTGTAAATCCTTTCGTTGTTAATGCTGGAATAATAAGACTACATTGATATCTCTCACCGGCACATGACCCCTATCATTTGGTGCTTTCATTGAGAGAATTTGGAGAGAGAGAGAGAGAGAGCTTGTTCGAAAGAATTGTGGTAGGAAAAAAAGATTGCAACACTATTGCGAGCACTGTAACTAAGGCGGAACACGACTCACAACAGCAGCACTTGTTCAGCTCGCCGCAATGGAATCACATCAAAGGATGCCTTGCGGCACAACAACTTCAGCAGTAGCACAGCATTCTTGTTTGAGAAATCTCTTGAATTTGTAACTATTGGATGCCCACCTGAATGGAGTCTCGAGTCACAAGTGTAGAGTTGGTGGTCACCGAGCTACGATCTGGACAACAACGTATAGAGAGTTCTCTTCAGTGTAGAAATTCAAGTGCAAAAATTGACAACTCTCTCATTGCTAGTTTCATATTAAGGGAATCGATAAGAGCAAGGAGTAAACAAATGAAAAGGTATTTCAGTAGAGGAAAGCACAGAGGTTGTTTGAGGTTCGAAGCTCATGGAGGATACAGGAAGATTGTTGTGGAGGTTGGGAAGGGAATGCACATCTTAGATTAGGAGCTGTGTGCGAATACCAAACACAGGAAGTAGTGGCCACTTTCCAAAGAGAATACAGTGTCCTGAATCATTAAAGTTGAAACAAACTTCACAATCTTCTGCATTCCGAAGGAGTGGAAGGTTCTGATGGTAAAGAAGTGTATAGACGGAATGGCTTAAATTTGGTTTTATTTGTTGGGAACAAATAAGATCGGTCTCACCTGGGCGCATTTCAAAGTGGAGTTGAACACGCGTTTTGGTAGTTCTGAGCTTTCCATCAGCTGCAAAGGACTATCGAGGTGGCGAACCAATTGAACGGAACGTGCATGTTACTAGCACTACTATGGAAATTGCTACAATAGGTTTGAGAACTTCTCAAACTGAACAGGAATGGATACACGAGGAACGGGAAGTCTCTGATCCAGTTGGTTTTAAGAATATGAGACTGCAACTACAAACAAGATGAATGGGCAACACTTTCGGTACTAGGTACCAAAATGTTGGTTGAACATGAACCTGTGCTTTAATGCTCCAATCGTTAACACAAGGGAGCGAGAAGCTACAGCTTCTAGAATCTCATGAGACCAAGGGTTGACTACTGTGATGGATTTAATAAAAAGAAACAGCATGACTCCAAACATACATTGTTTGGATTTAATGGCTCAAAAACAATTGAAGAATTTGTCAGATGATGTTGACAGTGGGCCGATAGAAATGGATCGCATCACCAAATTTAAAGAAGTTCCAAAAGAGCATGGGGTTGCTTTCAAGCCATGTATCAAGATTGCTTCAAGTTGTTCTATAGGAAGATTTATGTTTAAGCATTGCGTTAACATGGGAATTGAGGAAGAAAGCAGGGGAAAATGAGCAACTCAAAGGGTTGTCATTGAGAGCCCCAAACGATTGTCAGAAGACGCAGAGGTTGAGGTCCGAAAAGAAAACATAGAGAATCGACCACTGCATCGGAAAGAGCATCATCATGTTCCTAATCTAATTGTTTTGGACAAAGCCGCTGATGATACTAATTTTAGGAACCCAGACCTACTGCTTTGCTTATTAAATGCCGGAGTAGATCCCACCATTCTTGATAAGGACTGTCATACACCTGCAAAAGTAGCTACAGGAAGAGGCAAACACCAAGTTGTTGCTCCAAATGATGTTGCTATACAGTTTCTTTCACAGCACAATATAATAATGCAGTTGGTTTAGGGGTTTGCTAATTTCCAAAAGGCGGTAATTCAGTATATTCCACCAACTAGATGGTTACGAGGAAGGTGATCACATTGCTACAAAGCTGAAATTCCCACTGTAAGAGCATTGTACTGGAGTTGATGGTAGGGGCACGGTGGATGATATTAGTGGCGGGTTGCGGGAAGTTTTTCCAAGCTATTACAAAGAATCTGATGATCAGATCTACTTAGCTGTAGAATATCTTGAAAAAACTACTGCAAGAGCGGATTGTAGAATATCTTGAAAAAGATACTGCAACCGCTGATACTGTGGATGGGGTTTTTGCAACACCAAGAACTTCAATCGGTTTCCATCCTGGTTTTGGGGCACCCTTTTTCTTTTCACGTCTACCCGGCAATCTGGGGAGGTACCTGGGTTTAACAGGGGAGAAATTCAATGGAGCAGAAATGGTTGTCTGTGGACTTGCCACCCACTACTCACTCAACAAGAAAGTTATCTTCATCAAGGAACAACTTGGCAGGATGGTGACCGATGTAACTTCCATCATTAGAGTCATCGTTCACTTCTGGGAAGAGTTCAGGCTCTTGATCTGGCAGATTATGCATTAAATGAGCAAATTGATTTCGCAATTCATGAACGGAAGGGCGGGAATGCAAAAAAAAAAGAGCTGGCAGGATCTAAACGACTTGAGGTTGGCAATGAAGCGGGTGCAGTTGCAACAAAGACTAAGCAATGGGATATTGGAGAAGCCTACAGTGGTTGAGTTTGATCAGAAAGCTCAATTTTGCAGGTCACTTCCCTACATTTTCACCTTGAGGACAAAGAGGATTTTATGAGGGTGGAATTGATAAGAACATGGGTTGGGGCTGTTGTAGTAGGATGGGACTTATGGATTATTTTGGGAGTAACAGCCAAGCTGTTCGGCGAGAGGGTTAGGCCTCGGCCCTACGGTGCAGCATTACCCAGGGAGTCTTCTTCTACTCCCGCTGCTATTCTTCTTCTAATTCTTCTGCTAATTCTTCTGCTCTTCTGTATATCCTTTCGCTGTTAATGCTGGAATAATAGGAATACACTGATATCTCTCTCTCACCGGCACCTGATCCCTATCAAACTGGCTAAAGACAACTGCCGAGTTATATAAAGATTTTACCATAGGCAACATTTTCACAGACAAAAACTTCACAAAGTATTTTATTTGCGTAAAGCAAATTTGAATAATCACCACACATGGAGTTCGATTTGTGAAGCTCTATTATAAGCAAGTTTACAGGACGCAACCTCTACTGGATGAGTTCTACTGGACGCAATACACGCAAGCTACTGCATGCAGTCTATCAGACGCAGTTTACTAGACACAGATAGCTTAATCTAGCACAAGACTTTAATATATGTGAAACAACTGGATGCAATTTAATATATGTGGGCAACCAAACACAGAGATTAGAAAAGAGCTGCAAGGCAAACTTCACTAGAAACGGTTTGTTGGACGCAGGTTAATCTAACGCAACAAGTTTACTAGACACAGATTCATTAGACATTGATTGCTGGAACTACTTGATGCAATTTAATACACACAGAATACCAAACACAGAGATTAGACTCAAGCTACAAGACGCAAACTATGACACGGGATCTACCATATGCTAAATAATATATCGAACCATAAGGGATTCTATCTTATGCAGGATATTTCAGTGAGCAGAACCAGTTACTTCACATGCGGAGGATTATTCAAATCATGCCAAATCATTAAATTCTTTTCCAATCTTGGACCGAGAAATTTGTTGCATGAGGATTTTAAACAGGACTTCCAAAGTTCCAGGGCTTTCTTAATTTATTTAAACACTCAGTTTGACCAAATTAATTTCCGAAGACCAAGATCTTGAAGAATTTGAGGAATTATAGATCAACAGAATTCACACAATTTTGAAAACAAGAATCACAAACAAGATAAAAGAAAACAGCGATCCCTTGGTGAGAAATCTGATTTCCAATCAAAGAATCATCATCAGAGAATTTGATTAAAGAGTTTACAATTGACTGTTTACAGGATCATTTCCTTGGTTGTTGATTTGATACATCAACTTCAACCCGCACCATCATCAACATAACCATAGCTTCCTCTTGAATTTGATTCTTGTTGCGGTCATTCTTTTAATTGTGTTTCTATACAGGTTTGTGCTGAAATTATATTATGAATTAAAATTGTATAAAGTGGCTCCGATGGACAAAAAGATGACTGAGACTGGATTTAAATGGTTTTGATGTGTTAGAAGAAGACCTAGGGATGCAACTGTTAATAGGATAAAATTAATGACTAATTCACTTATTAAAAGAGGTGGCGGTAGACATAAAAGGAATCTTAAACAAATCATTCAATATGATCTTGTTCTAAATGGTTTCAAAGAAAATATGATCTTCAATAGAACTAGTTGACAACATTTGATCCATGCAGCCGACTCAATTTAATTGGATTTAAGGCTTGTTTGTTGTTGTTGTTGTTATTCTACATTGTATAAAGGGAACATTACTTTGTTTTTTGTGTCGATCCAAGACCCAAGAGAAGGTCTTGCTTTGTAAAGAGATTGGGAATGACTCTTTTCATTGTATTTCCAAGTGCCAATTGTTTGCACTCGGCTGTGAAGGTTCCCAGTTGAAAGAACCTTGATAGTAAAGCTCACCAAACTCATTGGGATATTGGTGGAGAGGACCGGGGGAGTGTTCTTGATGGCCCAAACCCCTAAAAAATTCTTGAGCCCTAGTTTATTTAATTTATTTATTTTTGTACTTAGTTGTATATCTAGTTTGGTGTTACTGTTGTTGGTCATAGTGATGAAGAATTGTGGTGTTGAAATGTTATATAGCACTCATTCGTGGATTAGAGATTGTGTGTATCGATATTGCAAAGAATTAATGGTAATACTTAAGCACTAATTATCGGTAGATCTTCTTGCCTTGAAGTATGTTGATTTGCATATTTGATTTGAAGTAATGAAGGCAGGTTAAGAAGGGTAAATAGCAAGAACTATACAAGGTTCTTATGATGAACGGCTAAAACATCAGTAAATGTTGAAGCCTCTGTATAACATTGAAAGCTGCATGAAAAACATATGATGATAGATGGTAAGAGGAATATCTTGTTGGTGGAGCATATCATTCAAGAGTAACAGAGCATGATGAGGAACAACTGAATGTTGAAAGAATGACTGATGTGGGACAGGCATTGCATTTTTAGAAGATCACTGGAAGACTGATCGGAGCAAGGAAGGCTCATGCAATCAAGTGATGGAACAATCAATTATAAGCAGGACGATCAAAGGCAGATCATTTTGTTGATCAGTCAAAAAAGAATTGAGTGACCAATAAGACATAAATGTTATCATTGGTCTAAGCATATCCTCAGTCGGAACCATCAAATGAAGTGGATGGTAAAGCTGAAATCATCAAATGAGATAGACAACAGTCAAAAAATGTTTATGTTGAAGCTGGAACTGCCAAAGTAGGTGTTTCATTGTATTGATGAAAGGATGCATGTATGTATGCTAAGAATTCGCAACAGAAGAGCGGTCGCAGGCAGATAAAAGGTGCATCGCCTCAATCAAGGATCTGTGACTGTTAGCAATGGAATGGTTGAGAAATATGAGAAAAGCAGGCTCAGTGATATTTGAAGTGAACGGAGTTCGGCAGTATCATAAAAATGAAAGAATTTGTTAGAAGATGTGAGTCTGACATTGGAGTTTAGGTATTATGTCATCTTTATTATTCACAATAAATAAACACCAAGGCCTCCCTTACAAGATACCTTGGGTACTGTGTCACTGCTCCATTCTGACAGAATTATTATTAGTTTTACACGGCAAAGGATCTATTTTAAGGCTTTCTCTTTAGAGTAGATCTCCTTGAATTCAGAAAGGGTTTCTTCAGAAACCTCATAATTTTAGCTAGGGCTGACTGTTAGATCCGTGTTAGTCAACTGAGGTTCTAAAAGTGCCACTAATTAGGAATTATTTTTAAATCATTCTTGATTTTAGTTGAAGACTCAAATTCCAGGTGCCATGTATTGAAAATAGTCCGCGTATGACCTTTGGCCATTTAATTAGTAAAAGTTTGCATCAAAATAGATGTTTTAAGCTTCATACGTATGGCCATGTAGAAAAATTGATACACAAGTATGACTTTCTTATGAGAGAGTAGTTTTCCTTCAACCGGGATTCACTTGTAAGACACCAGACAGATGACTTTGGCATTATACATATGAGTCTATCAGGATACACACCGAATTAAACTTTTTATCTTCTTTTAGTCCCCTAGGCCGCATGGGACTTGTTCCCTCGTTGGAAAGAACGTGTTCAATCTCTCTTTCACTCATTGACGCCGATCTCACCAAATATTAAATACAAATGCGGAAAGTAAAATACAAGGGCATATAAGGATTTTACTTGATTCGCCACTAAGGGCTAATACAAGCAGCATGCACACGACGATGTGCCAGTGTATGAGAATCCACTATACAAGCTCTCTGCATCATAACCCCAGAATTGATGCTGAGTTGTAATCTGCGTTGGCTGCTCTTTCAATCCTCCCAAGGCCTGATGAGAATGACTACTCAACGTGAGTGTCAATTGGATGTCTTCCACACAAAAACAACAGCAGCACATCCTCCGGATAGAAATAATTCCACACTAGAATTAACTTGTTTCGCTCCTTCAACAGCAATGAAGCACTCTCTTCACTCATTCTTCCTCTGGACCGGATATATCAATTATGTTAATCACTCCCAGTTTTTCAGATATTCAATATTGCTCACCCCACTTCTTCCCGAACTGCTACCAGTAGTTTTTATAGATCCACATAAACGTCTCGCCCTTGATCCAAGGATTGTGATCAATTTAATCCTCCTCGATGCTCCATGATCATGACGTGTCCCCACGATTAGTGTGGTCAGAAACCTGAATTCAAATTCCGAGTCATCCTCCAGAAATCTCGAAACAAATCTCCCTATTTAAATTCCAACTAAATCTGTCAGATATTCTGGAAATAACTTGTTCACGAATGACGCTCCTCCACTGTGGTGTGGCCTTCAATTTCCTCAGCTTGATCATGGTGTGATTCCATGCATTGCAGCCTGATGCTCAATCAACAACCGAATCCACAAAATCCAATGAAATCTCATTTAAAACTCCTTCAAAGATCACGATGTGATTCCATCCACAACTGGCTGCAATATCAATCGTATTTTACGATTGATAATGTATATCGTAATCTGCGGCTGACCGATGAATTCTTCCAGAAATAACTCTTACGCACTGCCTTAGTGCCAACTTTTTATCTCAAATGGAAAAGGAAAAATCATTATGTATCTCTCTACCCCGCGAGCTCACTCTTATGTATGGGTTGAGTATGTTGGAGTCGGTGCTCTAGAACCGACTTTCTTAGTACTTGATTACATGTTTTATTAATGAAGTTTCTTATCACGTCATGATTGTTCATCTGCATTACATTTGTATGTGATAATGTCCTAAAAATATATGTCAGACTGAAAAGTCACTACAGTTCTCTACTATGATAAAAACCTAGAGGTGTCACGACATCATTCATAAATATATGTTACATAGCCGGATGATATTGTCTGACGGGGCACACACGATACAAGCTATCAAGGGTATGAGGTTCATAAGACATTGAGACACATTCTCATGGTGTTCGCTCTAGTTAAATTTTCAAGATAAGAGGTTATGAGAACAGACTCGTTAATATGAAATCCACATTTCCATGTGTCATTAGATATTCCTATACGAGGACATGTGCATTGATCCTTAGACTTTAATATTATCATTAGTGGATATCATGACTCACGTACATTGATGTGTTAATGAAAACCACGACAACATATGTTCAAAGTCGTTAAGAATGTGGTTGTCCGGATGTGGAGACTTCAGTCACTGAGCTGAAAACGAGCATGCACACGCTAACGGCGGCCATAGATCGGCTAACGAAAGGACAAGAGGAGAATGCGGCTCAAAATTCAAGCATAAACAAATCGAAAATAGAAGGCGAAGAAAGCGGAATGAATCTGGATGGAGAAGGCCGTAATCATCGGACTTAAATTCAAGCAGACAGACAGAGGATGCGCGATTTCGACTGGCAAGAAATCCATGTTCTCCCTCAACATGTAACAATGCCGACATTTACCAGAGAGGATCTGGTATCATAGATACACGTGCGGAGACGTATTTCTCAATTCATCGCACTCAGGAAGAGATAAAGGTACCTTTAGGCCAGTTGTGCATTAAGGGAATAGGGCAATATTGGATTATTTCATTGAAGTCTATCAAAATGGAGCTTAGACAGAACTGGAGGAGATGCTCGGATGGTATGGTTCTGCCACATAAGAAGATCCAGTAATTTTTCTTAAGGGATTACGACAAACAGGGATTGTGGATGACTACACAGATGAATTTGAGGGGGTGGCCCAACGAATTCCTGATATTACTAAAAGGTGGTCCATGAGTATGTTTAGTGGAGGGTTGAGGCCGGAGATTGGCAGTGCAGCCATGACTCATGAGTCACGGAATAAGGCGCGGTTGCTGATTTTATCCAGGAGGGTGGAGCGGGAGTTCTTGGTGACAGGAGTTCTTAAATATTCAAAGACACAAGGTAAGAATGTTGCAATTGGCAGCTAGGGACGGCAATGGAACACAAACATGGTAAAGATAGTTCCTCTAGCTGGAGCAACTTACAAAGAACAAAGGGGCAATATGTTACCAAGATGGAAAGGGGTTCGAAACTTGTCATGAGAAGAATTTGAGGAACGGAAAGCCAAGAGATTCTATTATACCTGTGGCCAAAGATTTACCTCTGGCCATAAGTGCCCAAAGAAGAAATTTAAACTAATGGTGCGGGAGTGCATGGATACAAATCAGGAGGAACCAGAAGAATTGCCTGGAAGGAGAGAGCTCAAGAAGGTGGTGGTAAGATATGGGAGATCGAGATGCAAGAAGCAATATTAATTGGGGCAGAGAAGTTACACCTGCAGAGTCTCTCAGGTCAATGCTCATGGAAGAGAGTAAAGAGTAAGTGTCGGTGTTGATTTTGGTTGATAGTGGAGCAAGCCATAATTTCCTATCCAAACAACTAACAACACATTTCACAGCAAAATATCTGAAACAAGACTGTTTTGTAATAGATTGGGGGATGGACATCGGATTGCCTCCAAAGACATTTACAAGGCATTAAAGGTACAAATTGATGAGGTTGAATTCAAAGTAGATGCATTACATTTTTTATACCACAGGACCAGATTTGGTGCTTGGGAAATCATGGCTTGAAGCCTTAGGGTCGGTTAATACTCATTGGAAAAATATGAGAGTTTTGAATGGGGAGGAAAAGGTATCCCTCTGCAAGGGGTGCAGCAACTTCACTACAGTCCGGGGGCATTGCAGGAATATCTGGGAGGACAATGTCAGGTGCAATACTTTCTATGGGCAGCAGAAGTAGAGATGGATGAGGAGCTTCAAGAGCTGACTTCGAGACAAAAAAAACCAGCTTAGTGCTCTGTTAAGGCGATACAACACAGTTCTTGAGATACCGAGAACCAGCCAAAACGGGAGACACCGCGCAATGAAATTAGGAGTGAGGGTGGATCCGGTGAATGCGAGGTCGTGCAAGCATGCATATCAGATGAAGAATGAAATTGAGAGGCAGGTCAGGGAACTTCTGGAACAAGGATTTATTAGGAACAGTTGCAGTCCATATCCAAACCCGATTATCCTTGTCACAAAAAAGGATGGTGGCCAGAGGATGTGCATCGATTATCAGGCCTTAAATAAGTTCATTATTCCCGACAGGTACCCCATACCAGTAATCGAGGAGCTCATGGACAAATTATGTGGGGCAGCATATTTTACCAAGGTTGGTTTGAAATCAGGCTCTCATCAAGGATGACAAAACGAGACATAGATAAAACAGATTTTAAGACTAATGAGGGACATTACAAGTATCTCGTAATGCCATTCAGCTTAATGAATGCCCCTACTACATTCCAGGATACCATGAATGTAGTTTTTCGACCCCTGCTGCGTAAGATGGTGCTGGTTTTCTTTGACGACATAATGATTTACAGCAAAGATTGGGAAGGACATATGGAAGCTCTTCACCAGGTATTACAGACGATAAAAGACAATGTATTGTTTGTGTTTGCAGCTTGTTGCTTGCGTTGTTTTTCATTATGTGTCCAAGCTAGGTACACCTAGCTTGAGGGGGATTTCTGACTTTACATGGTATCAGAGGGAAGTTAATCCCGACCCCACCCTTTAATCTTTTTTTTTTATTATTCTGCTCTAGGGTTAACTGCAGTTTTCCCCGTAAGGGGGGCGGCGGCCTCCATGGCCAGCTCTGCCGTCGCCCCTCCCCTCCCTTCCGAGCGCCGCTCGGCCCGCCTAAAAATAAGGCCCGATCCCGACGGCTCCTCCCTCCCAGCGCGCGCGCCCTTCCCGTCGAGGCTCCTCCCGTCGGCCTTCCCCCCGACGCGGCTCCTCCCGTCGGCCTTCCCCCCGACGCGGCTACTCTTCCTGTCGGCTTTGCTCCGCCCCGACGACGGCACGCGGCCCCCCTTCTCCGCGGCCCTCCCGGCTCCCGACGATTTCCTTCCCCGCTGCGCGCGGCGGCCCTCCATGCCGGCGCATCTCTCCCTCGGCGGCCCTCCATGCCGTCCTCCAGCGGTGCGCCCTCGTCCCAGTAGCTGGCCTCCGCCCGGCTCCCGCGCCCTCGCCCTCGCGGCTCCCTGCACGAAGGCCCCACCTCCTCCTGCGGCTTCCCTCGGCACCCTTCCCCGCGATCCGGCGATTCCAGCGCGCGTCTCCCGGCGCGCTTCCCATCCCCGCTGCGCGCGACGGCCCCCGCCCTCCTTCCCCGGTGCGCCTTCCCTCAACAGCGACCGCTCCTCATGCGCGGCTCCCGGGCGGACTTTTAGCCCCGCCTCCTGTTGCGGCTTCCCGGCTCCCGCCGGCCCCGCCTCCCTCCGGCTTCCTGTCGCGGATCCCGCCTCCCTCCTGCATGGCGCGGCTCCCCTTCCCGGCGGCCCTCTCCTTACGCGGCTCCCCTTCCCGGCGGCCCACTCCTTACGCGGCTCCTATTCCCGGCGGCGTCGCTTCTAGACGCGGCTCCCGGTTCCCGTCGGGCCTCCTTCTGCGGTTCGTCCGGCTCCCGCGGGCTCTCCCGGCGGCATCTCTGTGCGCGACGACCGCGCCTCCCGTCCAGCACCGGCTTTCTCGTCCGGCGGCCCTCTCTCCCGAAGGCCCTCTCTCCCGACGACCCACTAACCCGACGGCCCTACTCCCTGCGCATGTCGGCCCGCTCGTCGCCGCCCCTTCCCGCAGCGCCTCCTGCCGGTTCTCCCTCCCGGCGGCTCTCCTGCATGGCGCGACTCCTCCCGGCGACAGGCCGCCTTGTTCTTCCCGGCGGACCTCCCTTCCCCGGCTTGCGGCTCTTTTCGGCAGCCCGCCTCCTGTGCGATCTCCCGCCGGCTCCTTTGACGATTGGTCTTCATTCCTGCCGGCTCCTCCAGCAGTCGGCCTAACGCCCTGCCGGCCTCCCGTGCCACCTCTGCTCAATTGCTCCCTCCATGCCGACCTCCTGCTGCATCCTGCGGAATCCCCGCCTCTCAGCCCGGTGCCTCCTGCGGAATCCCCGCCTCTCTGCCCGGCATCTCCTGCGGAATCACCGCATCTAATCGCCGGCCTCCTCCTGCGGATTTCCCGGCGCTTCGACGACCGGCACCCGCCATTGCGGATTTCCTTGGCACTTTGACGACCGGCCCTCCCAAGCGGATTTCTCGGCGCTTTGACGATCGGCCCGACATTACGGTTTACCGGCGCTCTGACGACCCGCCCGTAGTGCGGATTTTCCCGACGCTCTGACGACCGGCACCCGCCAGTGTGGATTTCCCGGCGCTCTGTTGTCCGGCCCCGCACTTTTCCGGCGATGACCCATCATTTTCAGCGGCATCACATTACAATCTTGAGGGGGAGCAGCATCATCAACGATTTTATTCTTTTTGTATCTTCCGTTTTTCATCTTGTTTTGTCATCAAGCTGGGTATGTCCAGCTTGAGGGGGAGTGTTTGCAGCTTGTTGCTTGCGTTGTTTTTCATTATGTGTCCAAGCTAGGTACACCTAGCTTGAGGGGGATTTCTGACTTTACAGTTTGCAAACCAGAAGAAGTGCTCCTTTGGAAGAACAGCGAAATATTTGGGACATATAATTTCAAATCAAAGAGTTTCTATGGATCCCAAAAAACTAGAGGTTGTGTGGCAGCAACCACGAAATGTCCGGGAGGTCCGGGGATTTTTAGGTTTAACAGGGTATTACAGAAAATTTATTAAGGATTATAGGAAGATTGCAAAACCATTAACAATGCTGACCAAAAAAGGGAAGTTTGTTTGGACAGCAGAAGCCCAAGAATCCAATGAGGCTTTGAAACTTTGTATGACTACAGCCCCACTGTTGTGTATGCCTGATTTCTCAAAAGAATTTGTTGTAGAGTGCAATGCATCAGGGTCTCTGGTATCGGTGCAGTGTTGATGCAAGAAGGGAGGCCACTTGCTTATTTTAGTAATGCTTTATATCTAATTCAAATTTAGCGAAGTCTCCCTACAAGAATGAATTGATGGCTTTGGGGTTGTCAATTCAGCATTGGAAGCGGTACTTAATAGGCAGACGGTTTGTGGTTTACACCGATCACCGAAGCCTTAAACACATGCTCAACCAACGAATGGCATCCATGGACCGACAGTGTTTGCAAGCGAAGCTTTTAGGATATGATTTTGTTGTGATCTATAAGCCCAAGAAATTAAATTCAGCATTGGATGCTTTGTCCAGGGTTTCTAAGGAGAATGAGCTCATGCATATGGTGGTATCTGAGCCCATTTGGGAAGATCTTCAATCAGTTAAAAATGAGTTGCAGTGCGATGACAGGTTATAGGTTATAATTTCTGCAATGGAAGAGGATGCAACTGCCAAAACTAATTTTTTACTGCAACATGGATTATTGTTTTATAAGAATGGGTTGGTTCTGCCTAAGGGATATGTTTTAATACCGAAACTGCTACAACACTACCATTCCTCTCCTGAAGGAGGACATTCTGGGTACTTTAAAACATACAAGCAGCAAGCCAATGGTGTGCTCCGGTCTGGTATGACTCGGGATATACAGCGGTTTGTCCGAGAATGTGAAATGTGCCAGTGGAATAAATGTGAAGCAATGAACCCAGCTAATGTGTTACAACCATTGCCAGTACCACAGTTGGTTTGGGAGGAAATAGCAATGGATTTTATCTCTAGGCAGGTGTTTGTTAAAGAGATTGTGAGGCTACATGGCATACCTAGTGCCATTTTAAGTGATATGGACCCTCTCTTTACCAACCAGTTTTGGCAAGAACTCTTTTGTTTACAAGGGACCACGTTGAAGATGAGTTCATCCTATCACCCACAAAGTAATAGACAAACTGAAGTCATAAACCGCTGTTTGGAAGTATATCTGAGATGTTTTTCTTCAGACCATCCTAAGTAGTGGGTTATCTGGCTTCCATGGGCTGAATTTCATTATAATACCTTTTTCCATACTTCAACAAGACAGGCACCTTTTGAAACAGTTCATGGGAGAAAGCCTCCACAGGTCCTACATTATACAAAGGGGGACGCAGTTGTCGAAACGGCGGCCACGACCCTTGTTGGTCGGGATGAAGCTTTGAAACAGCTCCAGCTTAATCTTTCATCGGGCCCAGCAAGAGATGCTGAAGTTTTGCTAACAAATGTCAGCAGGAGGTTTCATTGAGAGAGGGAGATTTGGTTTGGGTCAAATTGTGCTCAAATAGGCCAGGGGGCATCTCTAAAATCAAGCAAAAATTGGCAGCAAGATACGAAGGGCTATTTGTTGTTGAAGGAAAGATTGGTACGGTGGCATACCAACTTCAGCTTCCTGCTAACAGTAAAACCCATCTGGTATTCCATGTATCCCAGCTCAAGGCAGTCGTTGAACAACATGTTGTCAAAGACTCTTTACCAGATGAGATTCAGCTGATGATGTTTATCTCGTATCAGTGTTAGCCCAAAAGGCTCAAGGCCATGCTTTAATGTGGCTAGTCCAATGCAATAGTCGAACTACTGAAGACACTGCTTGGGAAGTTGCAAATGTTCTTAAAGCTCAGTTTCTTAATTCCCACCTTGAGAACGAGGGCGGCAATGATAGGAATGTTGAGGGAAGTATGTTTGTTGGCTGCTCCCGACCTCCTGTACATTTTACTTACCAAAGGAGGGGTAGTAATACGGGTGAGAAACATAGGTCTAAATGACTCTAGGGGTAATATTAGTAATTAGCACAGTTAAGTCTATTAGGGGAAATAGTATTAGAAGGGAAATCGTCTGGTTGGGAGGGGCATTCAGTTAGACAGTTGATGGGAGGCTTACGAGCCTAAGGCGTGGAAGAGACAAGTCTTCCAGGAAATGGTTTGCGTAAAGGTGATTGCCCTTACACGTAAAGGTAGAGCAGGGTTTTATAATCACTCGTAAAGGTAAATGATGGTTGCGCAAAGGTAGTTATTGTGTTACCTATACGTGGGAGTTTATGTAAAGGCGTTACGTAAGGGTAGCCGAGTTTTTCTCAAAGCCGCGTAAGGGTAACCAGCCACCTGCCCTTACGTGAAACATAGCTACGTGATGTACCCTTATGTGGCGCCGGCTTCGTAAAGGTAGTACCCTTACACGGCGCTTTATTTTTAAGGTGTGTAAAGATAAGAACTGGATTACCTTTACACAAGTGTTCCAGAACCGGTTTACCATTACACAGAGTGTCTGCGCAAGGAGAAAAGAAGGGCCCTTGCGCAGAATAGGGATTCTTCGTAAGGGTAATCAGAATTGCCTTGAAATTGTTAAAAATTATTTTTAACATTTAAAATAAACGGTTTTGTTGGACCCCATTTCAGTATTATGAGTATTTCCAAGTCCCACATCGGTCTTTCCCGCTTTGTAATTATTTTTACTCATCTATAAAAGAATGTCTCCGCCTCACATTGAGATAAGAAGAATTCGCCATCAACATGGTATCAGGGGTAATATAATCCCGAACCCTCCCTCTATCTATTTTCTTTTCTCCTCTCGAGTCTGCCCTACGCGGTCACCCCCTTCCTCGGCGGCTCCCTTCCCAAGCGGCCTCCCTTCCCCGGCGGCTCCCATCCCCGACGGCTCCCTTCTGCGCTCTCGCCCGGCGGCCCTCTCTCTCTGAGCGGCGTCCCCCTCCCAGCAGTCCTCTCAGCGCGCGCCGATCAGGTGGACTCCCCTGCCCCTGCACCACCTGCGCGCACCATCTCCGGCCTAGCCGCGGCTCCCAGCTCCCGCAGCGTTCCCCGACGCCTCCCGCCTCTCCTGCGGCTTCCCGACGAAGCCCGGCCTCGCCTCCCTTCCCAACATCCCTCTCCAAATCTCCTACCGGCGCGACGGCCCTCCCTCCCAACAGGTTGCACTCCTTCTGTGCGAGACTCCTGCGCAACGCCATCTCCCGCATCACCCACTGCCGACCTCCTGCGCGACGCCAGCTCCCGCATCACCTGCCGCTGCTCCCGACCTCCTGCGCGTCGTCGGCTCCCGCATCCCATGTCGCGGCTCCAGTCCCTGACAAGCCTCCTGTTCCGTCGCCATATTTCCCTGCGCGCCTCCTGCAGCGCCGTCACCAGACCCCGCGTCGTCCCCCAGCGGCCCCTCGTTTAGGCGCGATCTGCCTGACAACTGTCTCTCTGCGGTGCTCCCTGCCAGCCCTTGTCCAGGCGCTGCCCAACGCCTACTCTCCCGGCTCCATCCAGGCGGACCATTCCCCACCAGCCCAACGCCCTTCCAGCGGTCTCCCGGCCTCTTCCGGAATCTCCCATTCTGTCGGCACCCGCTCACCGGGCGTCTGTCCAGCGCTGAATGCCGAGTTCATCCACAACTTCCAAAGACCTCCCTTCGATGGCCGCCTCGGTCCTGCCTCCTCTTATCACCGCGTCCACCCGCTTGGTCGATGAGCGACTCGACTCCACAAATTTCTCCGTCTGGCGGAAGACCATGCTCATGTCTCTCACCGGCATGGACCTCGATTCCCATCTCGAGGATCCACCACCTCTACCTTCCGACCCAAAATATCGTTCGTGGAAGCTTGCGGACAGTAAAATCTTTGCTTTGCTGGTCAATTCAATAGACTGCTCTCAAAGACGTCACCCGGACAACCAACACAGTCAAGGAACTCTGAGATTCCTTGACTCTCATGTGCTCCGAGATCAATAATTTGGCTCGGGTATCTGAACTTCTTCAGTGGTTGTCCCTCCTCCGCCAGCAAGCTCGTCTATTTCCCGCATACTTCATGGAATGGAAGGCTCTACGAGATGAACTTCTTGAGCTTTGACCCATTCCACAAACACCTGCAGAAGCATTACCCCAGCGGGACCAGCTCTATCTTTTCAGCCTCCCTCCTCCATGGTCTCGACTCGGAATATGCGACGACGGCTACAGAGATGCTAGCCTGCCCCTCGTCCCTAGAGATTCAACGGGTCTACCATCGCCTTGGGAAGGCTCATCAGGCCCTTGCCCCACCCATCCTTAGCCTTGATCACACTCCTCTCCTGGGTCGTGGCGGTAGCCGCCCTACCGGACCTCGTGGACCCGGCTGGGGAGAAAGCCAACCTCGCCCACTCTGTGAGCACTGTGGCAAGCTCGGCCACCTGGTTGACCGTTGTTGGGTCCTTCATGATCGTCCCGCTCAGCACCCACGACGGGGCCAGACTGCGGTCCGAGATGCATCCCCCCTGTTGTCGCTCTTCCTTCATCTTTGGATCTCTCCATGGCTGAGATCCAAATGATTCACGATCATAGGACCACCTCCCTATCGGGCTCTTCATCAGCATCTCTTGCCCACTCCGGTGGTCCCACTGCATTTGTCAGTCATCGCTCCCCTGCCTGGATGCTTGACTCAGGTGCGTCCGACCATCTTACCGGTGATGCAGGTATTCTCTCCAACTACAGTCCCTATACTGGTTCCTCAGCCATCACTGTTGTTGACGGTTCCACTCTCCCCATTGCCGGTTTTGGTACATGCTCTCTAACCTCATTCATTCACTTATCCTCAGTGGTCCATGTACCATGCAGTCTGTTTAACCTGCTCTCCATTAGTAAGCTGACCAAGGATTTCAATTGTAATGCTATCTTTACCTCATCTTCTGTTATGTTTCAGGAGCGAACGACGAACCGAGAACTTGGTAGAGGCCAGCTTCGAGATGGGGTGTACATGTTCGATGGCCCGACATCCGTCGCCTGCACGTTTGTTTCTGCCTGTGCCTTGGACCACCATTCTCGGTTGGGCCACCCCTCCGGCTCGGCTCTTCATCAGTTCTATGCAGATATTAGTCAGCGTTTATCTTTTCATTGTGAATCTTGTACCTTTGTGAAACACCATCGCACTTCATATTTTCCTCGACTTGACACACGGGCCGCCAAACCCTTTGATTTGGATCATTCTGATGTATGGGGTCCCTGTGCCACCTCGAGTCAATCAGGGTATAAATATTATATCTCTTTCATTGATTATTTTTCACGTATGACGTGGCTTTACCTTATTCACGATCGGAAATAAGTTTTCTCCCACCTTTTGGACCTTTTACCATGAGATCCGGACACAGTTTTCTATCTATGTAAAATGTCTACGCTCCGACAATGAGCGAGAATACTTGTCCACTCCCTTTCAGCAATTTCTGCAGGCACACGGCATCATCCATCAAACCTCTTGTCCTGATACCCCTCAGCAAAATGGAGTGGCCGAGCGAAAACACCGGCATATTCTGAAAACTGTCCGTGCCCTCTTCCACCGCAAGGTGCCTTTTCTCTTCTAGGAGGATGTCATCCTCACTGCTACTTACCTACTCAATCGACTTCCTTCCTCCATCCTTCAGGAGGAGACTCCTATTCATACTATGGCCCCCTCTCTTCCTCTCAATCCCTTCCACTCCGCGTGGGACACTCGCTCCAATCTCTCTAAACTTTCTCCCAAATCCCTCTGGTGTATTTTTCTCGAATATTCCCGCACTCAGCGTGGATACCGATGCTTCTCTCCAGACTTACGATGCTATATCATCTCTGCCAATGTATCATTTGTCGAGAGCACTTATTTCACTCCACTCTCTCCTCATCCAGACACTACCATCGATGAGTGTCTTCCTCTCATTTTTCACCCTCATCTGGTGTCTCCCCCTACTGGTCATCGCTTTGGGACGGTCTACTATCGTCGTTCATCGACTATACCCCCCGTCCAGGTCGAGGACAACATTGTTCCCACTTCATCCGATTCTCCTGTCACAGCACCCGAGGACTTGCTGATTGCACTCCAGAAAGGTACCCGCTCATGTCAGACTACTCTATTTACATCTTCATACAAAGGTTTGTCAGCACTGGAGGCGGTATCTATTCCCCGCACGGTTGGCGACGCCAAATCACACGCAGGGTGGCTACAGGCTATGCGGGATGAACTGCAAGCTCTGGATGACAACCATACATGGGATCTGGTCCCCCTCCCTGCAGGCAAACAAGCGGTCGGCTGCAAATGGATTTATACGATCCGTCTCAATCCTGATGGATCTCTTCATCGCCTCAAAGTCCGGCTTGGGGCGAAGGGATTTGCTCAGACTTATGGCATCGATTACTTTGAGACCTTCTCTCCGGTCGCCAAGATGGTCGTTGTCCGCCTATCCACATCTCTGTCTGTTCATCATCACTTGCTGCTTCATCAACTGGATGTCAAGAATGCATTTCTCCATGGCTTTCTTGACGAAGTCTACCTGCAGCAGCCCCCTGGATTTCGTGCCTCTGGCGCCGACTCCCATGTCTGTCGCCTCTGTCGATCCCTCTATGGCCTCAAACAGTTTCCTCGGGCTTGGTTTGGCCGCTTCAGCATTATCGTCACGGCCTTTGGCCTCTCTCACAGTATGAAGGATCACACAGTCTTCTTCTGTACGACGTCGAACGGCTATATCTTGCTGGTGGTATATGTTGATGATATCATCATCACAGGGAGCGACTCCACTGGAATCACCCACCTCAAGGCGCACCTTCACCACCACTTCCACACCAAAGATCTTGGTCCCCTCACCTACTTCCTTGGCATTGAGGTCTCCCGTTCTGAGGACACTCTCTCTGCCAACGCAAATATGCCCTTGATATCTTACAAGATACAAGATTGAGCCAAGCAACTGCAGTGGACACTCCTCTTGAACCTGGGGAACGCTCTCTCCATACCGACTCGACACCATTTTCTCACCCAGAGAGCTATCGACGTCTGGTAGGTAAACTTAACTACCTCACCATGACACGACCAGACATTGTCTGCGTCGTTGGCAAAGTAAGCCAGTTCATGGAGCATCCAACCAAATCTCAATGGGATGTTGTCCTCCGCATTGCCAAATACATAAAGAAAGACCATGCACGTGGCCTTCAGTACTCCCATCATGCTCATTTGGATGTTGAGGTCTTCTGTGATGCGAACTATGCAGGTTGCCTTGCTACCTGCAAGTCTACTTCGGGATTTGTCGTGTTCTTCGTCGGTAACCTCATCTCCTGGCGCAGTAAGAAGCAGACTGTCGTCTCCAGATCGAGTGAAGAGGCCGAATACCGCGCCATGGCCACGGTCACCACTGAGATTCTCTGGCTTCGTCATCTCCTCCATGAGCTCGGCTTCTCGGCGAAGACCTCTGCTCATATCTGGTGTGACAATCAGGCGGCCACGAAGATTGCCTCGAATCCCATCTTCCATGAACGGACGAAGCATATCGAGGTGGACTGTCACTTTCTTCGCCACCATCTGAAGCAGAACCATATCAGCTTTGGTCATATTCCGACGGCAGATCAGCTTGCCGACATCTTCACCAAAGGCCTCCCCAGAGCTCGCCTTGACTCTCTCACTACCAAGTTGGGTATTCACAGCATCCATGGCCCAGCTTGAGGGGGAGAATGAGATGGTCTTTGTTCACTATCGTCTTTTTCTTTGTGGAACTCAGTCCAAGCTGGGCATGTCCAGCTTGAGAGGGAGTGTGGACCCCATTTCAGTATAATGGGTATTTTCCGAGTCCCACATCGGTCTTTCCCTCCATGTAATTATTTTTACTCATCTAAGGTAAGGAGAATTCGCCATCAACAGGTTTATAAAATGTTTATAAATCATTATAAAAGGTATTTTGGGATATTTTAATTTATAAAAAAGTTCATAAAATTAATTAATTATAAATTGTTTATAATCGATTAAATAAATGTTTATGAAACATTTTATTCCCAAATATTAAATGTTAATATTAGAAATGACTTTGCAATTATTATAATATAGAAATAAATGTGTTTATTTAGAAATCATAAGAAATAATTTATAAAGAGTTATAAATTATGAAACAAGGCCAAAATATAAAATGTTTATATTAAAATTATGAATTGTTCATAATTAATTATTTTAGATTGTTCAAAATAAAAGGAGGTCTCATTTGGATATTATTTAAATCACATCAAAAATGTTTTAATGATTGATATGTTCACGGTTTAAATAATGAATGAAAAAAGTTCACGGTTTAAATTATGTTTGATATATTTTGGATTATAAATAGTTTATAATTCAAATAATATCATATATTGGAAATTCATATAATGATAAATATGAAAGAGTTAATATTGGAATGAATGTTTATATACAAAATTATGGAATGTCCATAATGCTGAAAATTATAAAAGGGTTTATAATTAGCTTTGATTTATGAATGTTCATAAATATTTCTCATGTAAAATTTTTTGAATTGTTCATTTATTGAAAGGTCATTCTCTGCTATATTCATGTTTAATAAATTGTTTAAAAGATGTGAATATTATGTATGCTTTAGTTTAAAGTGTTAAATTGTTTCTAGGATGGAGTTTTGCATTACATATTAAGTAATGTTAATGAATTTCGTTTTTCATCTACCTTGATATTGGTTTGTAATTGAACTTCTTAGCTTGAATTTAGTTGTTGAATATAATTTGTACATATTAGGTGTTGATGAATTTGGTTCTCTCTTGAGTAAAGCATCTCCAGGTAGAGGGACTTGGGGTTGGACTGTTGGATTGGTGTAACCCGATTCTTTTTGAATGATGTATGGGCCAAATGTTTGTGGCCCGTCCAACGCACCAGGCCACAACCTTCGCGGGTCAAGCTCCGCAGTGAGCTTGTTGGGGGGTTGCAGGGGGCAACATACCCTTGCTCCGAGGGGCTGGGGGCCGAACGCCCTCAGCCCAAATTTGGGGGGCACTGTAGCATCTCTGACCATTGTAGCATAGCTAACTGACTGACACTGGGTACTGTAGCAGGTCGGACTTTGGAGTCAACAATACCGTAGCTCCTTGAACTTCTAGCCGCCGACCACTGTAGCACTTTTGACTTGGGTGGTCACCTTTCACTGTAGCGATGCGGATTTCCTGTGCGGTTGGTGGAACAGTGGATCATCTTCCTCCTTTTGTAGCGCATTTCGGGTTAGGGTTTCTGTGTGTGAGAAACCTAACACTCCCTATAAATTGTGCTCCCGAAACTACTGAAACTTTTGTCTCTCTATGGACGTAGGGATTATTCTCAAACCACATAAATCTTTGTGTTCTCGTTCTTCTTTTTTTTCCCTTTTACTCTTTTGTGATCTGTTTTTTCGCTTCATTGCGCCCGATGTTTTCCGCAACACAAACTACCTACCCACCTGGAGGCTTATGTCTTGTGTAGTCCGGTGAATGGGGTTGGCTATCTGTCGCTTCGGACTTGCTCGTGTGGATAACTCTATACCTATACATGGAAGTGTTCATATATTTTATACATATGATGCATCTCGATAAGTATGAATATGTTTTACTTCTATTTTTGGATAACTCAAACTTGTGGGTTGTGTAAAGAGTTACACATCAATATGGTTGAACATATTGAAAGGGAATAGGATTCCAAACTAAAATCATTAGAAGCGTGAATACATAAAAGGGAATGACATGAGATAAGGAGATATTAAATCCCCTTCAAATACCTAGTGTGAGATTCCTTCCAAAGCGGCACTTGTTAAGACCTCGATCATTCAATTGGGTATTGTCGGACTCAACATGAGTATCCCTGAATTATCTTGGGCAAAGCAGGCAAGTTATAAGTAACTTCGGATTATTTTGTGGGTATCGTCCAGCTCAACACGAATATCCCTTATTTGTCCTTGGTTGGCTTATTCTATGTGTCAGAACAGTTCCTTAGTAACCAGGTGTTAAAGTTGTTCAATAAGTGAATCTAGATCTTATGGAAGCATAGAGTGATTCATTTTTTAGCACTAGATGCAAAATGACCAAAGAAATCTTAGTCTCCACTCATGTACTCAATATGATTAGGTACGTCAATTTTAGTCTCATATTTTCAATATGATTGGGAACAACAAATGATATTCAATATGATTGAATATGTTGAAAGACTTGGTAAGACTAAAGGTTTCTTTAAAAATTTATTGGTTATAGTAATCAATTCTATTATTCTAACTGATATATGATATCAACTGTATGTTTTACGAAGTGTTTTAAATATATAGAAGGTTAAAATATGAAAAGAATTGAACTTAAATTTTGTTTTCAAGTAACACTGCAAAGGAATTGTTGCATTGATAACTATGATACTTCAAACTTGGATGAACTCATCATAAGATGGTGAATTTTCATCTCATTTAGCTCTTGAGAAGAGCATGGAAACAATAGTTATTTATATGAAATGAAATAGGTGCTTTTGATACACATGATTTATGATTTGTTTAATTCTATAACATGATTTAAGGGGAGACTAAAAATGACATATTCTAGTCAGGGAATTCAACATATTGTCATTTATAGAAATGTTCCAACGATGTGAATGATTTCAAAGAAAAGTTCACCCGATATTCTCAAGTGTGGAGAATGGATGAACTGGGCATATGATCTCTGGATTCTGGTACTGTATGGACAATACAAATAGGTAAAAGTTCAAACCATAAGAAGAAAAGTTACTTAAACAGTTCAATAATGTTTCTTCAAGAAGCCAATCAAGGTCATTAAAGTCTAGGGTGGGAGGATAATAATTCAATATGATTGGATTATCCAAGATATATCTAAAGGAGTTTAGAAAACTCCATGGAATGTCCATGTCAGGTATGAATGTTATACAAATTCATACATCGGTTTAGAAGGGTATATGACACCGAATGTATATTTAACAAGTGTTGTAAACATGCACGAGATCAAAATCGAAGTAAAAATTGTTTTAGCTTGTAGTTTACATTCATGAAGCAAAGAGTTTCTACATTTGAATTGGAATTTATCAAGCTCAAATGAATCTAAGTAAAAGATGTGTATCTTCATCTCATTTCCACTATGTGATAAGAGAAGTTGTTCGATTACAAAGAGTTGTGAATAAGTATGAGATGATTAAATGTATACACATGGGTTTATAATTCATCAATTTTTATAACATGTTTCGAGAAGAAGATTAGGATAAACAATAAAAGTGTTTATCCAGCTATTTGTTAGAATATAAGGGAATGTTCCCACCACTCATCGATGGTAAATTTTAATAAAGTCTACTTTTCAAATGAAAAATGTTCCAAACATATAGAACACCATATATGATATGGAAAACAATAGTTTATTTGTTAAATATTACTAAAAGGAAATAAATGTTATTTCCCAACACATAAGGGTTTGTGTATCTTAGCAAGATATTCTGAAAAAGATAATGTCTAAAAGGCTAGTGGGAGTATGTTTGGAGTTAAAGAATTTCAAAAATTAACAAATAAAGGATAACACCAATCTTTAGTTTAAGTGTTTTCAACTTAATATCCAAAAATGTTTAGGATATGTGATGGTAAAGAGAAATGTAAAAGTATTACATTTAGTTATTGTTATGGTAAATCTCATACCTCATTAAGAGGTAGGGTTCTTTATTTAAAGATGAAATAAAGATAAATCTCATACCTCATTAGGAGGTAGGGTTCTTTATTTATAGATGAAATAAAGATGGGAACATAAATACAAGTCAACCCGATTAAATGCCTAAATATTCCACACTCCCCTTCAAACTGGGAAATATATATTTATCATGTCTAACTTGTTAGACAAAAATTGAACATGCGTTCCACGAACCCCTTTCATGAGAATATCTACCAGTTGATCAAAGGTGCGAACTTGACGGAGGGTGATCCTCTTCTTCTCATAATTCTCTCGAACGAAGTGACAATCAACTTCAATATACTTCGTTTACTCATTAAAAACCAGATTTATGGCAACCTTGATTGCAGCTTCATTGTCTGTAATGTCTCGGATTTTTCTGTATATTATTTCAGTATTATATGGGGATTATTTTCGAGACCAGGCTTTGAGACGGCGTGCAGTTCCGAGGCCCGGTGAGCCCGGAACAAATGTTTGAATTTAATTAAATAATTAAATAATGTGCGCGTATGGTTTTCCTGAAAAAGTGGAATGACTCCTGAACGGGTGCTCGGATAAGAAATCTGAGGGCATCGTTGCGTCCAGAGCAGCGAGTTTACCATAGAAGAGATCTAACATCGGCTGGCGCAGGTCGGCGGTGAAATCTAGTTTTTTGGCGTAACCGTAATAAAATATTTTATTAAAATATTTTATTAAATCTTGTCGCAGCGAATATCTTTTTATCGTTTTAAATACAGATTTACGCAGGGGTCCAGGGTTACAGATCTCATAACCCTGAAACCCTTGGAGGCTCTGGAGGCTCTGAAGGAAACCCTAACGCGGCGACGACGTTCTTGACGAGTTTTGTCGGCGACGACGACGCGGCGACCGGATCTTCGCCAACGAACGCCACGGATCCAGGTAGGGCGTTTGATCTCTTTGTGATTTCTTTCTCGTTCTTGATTCTTACGACGAAAGCGGACTAATCCACGAACAGATTAGCCCGCGGATCGATCATATTTGCGGGATAGGCTTCTTGCGGGGATTCTAGGGAAGATCTTAATCCTTGTAATCTAGATCTGATAATTGTATAGAGGATTGTTCTTACGAAAAAGGATCGAGGCCGAAACGAACAACGGTCGAGGCTCATTCCTCGGATTGTTTCTTTGTGAATCTTTTTCCCCATTATTTTGCCTACGCGTTCTTCGTTTTTCGCGGGATAAGAACAACGATCGATTGCGCCTTCGATCTGCGGCGTAACAATCCGAGATTACAGATCCGACACCGGGATGAACCAACGAAGTTGTGATGACGACGACGACAGACGGATCTAAGCGATTCAGGAGAAATCGCTCTTCGAGCGTATTTTCATCGGAAGATCATACGTTGTTCGTCGAGCCGATTTAAGGCCCGAAAGGCTAGGATTCGGTGCTAGGGTGTTGGGACAACCCCCGATCTTGAGTTTCGCGGCGAACGGATCATGGAAACGGAAACCGGAAGATTGGCCGAGGCGCGAGTAAGAAGACGACGGTTCTCGAGAAATCCCAACTACACGACGTGTAGTATGGGCTACACAGCGTGTGTTCGTCGGCGGACTACCTGGCGTGTACTCCGGGAGTACACGGACACGGGTTGGGTACACGGCCAAGGACACGGCGTGTATACCTTTCCCCGACCAGACCCGGCCAGATACACGGGATACCCCGTGTACTGATACACGGGCAGGGCAACACGGACAGACACCGTGTACGGGCATACGGCCAGGGTACACGGGTGTTTTCCAGTTGACAGGACACGGCGTGTGCTTTGACTTACATGCCGTGTATATACTTTTCTGCACGACTTAGATTTCAGACACGGGCCGTTTCACACGGGCAGTACCCGGAGCCAAGGAACACGGCGTGTAATTCTTCTACACGCCGTGAAGTTACTTTTTATACGACAAGCCTAGAGACACGGGCCGTTTACACGGGCAGTACCCGGAGTCAAGGAACAGAGCATGTGATCCTACTACACGCCGTGTAACCTGTTTATACATGGCTTGAGGCAGTGGTCTTCTGTGACTTGGACTAGTTTCCTTAGGGTTCGTCCCCTTGGTCTTTCCCCTGAAGGTTTCCGGTATCATTTCCTATGTATAGGAGTATGATCCCTTCAGCAAGACTTCCTGAATAGAGTTGTTGGAATCCCCTCTGTGAGACTAAGAGCTGGATCCTCTATTCCTTTGTGGTACCCTAGGTAGAGCTTCTCGGTATCGACGTGACCTACTTTACCCGGGCGTCGATCCTCTACTTAGCAGGTTAGTTCAGACTGGGTTGTTGGAATCACCCCATAGCTACTGGTTGTGATCCTCATCTGACGCATCAGATATCTTTCTTTAGTACTCGTGGAGTGAGTTCTCCCGGAACGAGTACTTTGTATCTCTCTCTTCAGACCTAGGAGTGTGTTCTCCCTTTTACGTGCTTAGTGGAATCTTCGAGTTGGATCTTAGTGGTGGTTTCGCGATAGTTGATCGCGTATGAGTATATCTGGATATTCTTGTTATATGTTCTGTAAACATATACTGTGTAGAGCTGACTGTATCATTCCTTTGTAGTATTTCCTTTGTTGTATTCCTTTGTGGTTTTCGGGGTGTCCTACTGGGTATTGTTATACTCACCCCTGCACGGGCTTTACCCGCACGTGTCGTGTCTTGTGCAGACGAGCAAGCCTTTGACAGGATTCTAGGTGGATCAGGACCGGACGGTGCTCAGTGAGATCAGGCAGGCCAAGGTGTGTTCCTACAGCTACGGATTGCAGTCCCAGTACCTTTCTTTACAGGTTGGACTTTGTTGCAGACTTTCTTTTGGTGGGCTTGTACTTTTGGCCCAGGGTTTTACATTACTGTACTTTACTTTCTTGTCGTACTCTGTTGGTTAGGATTTTAATGTATACATGCATTTCCATTTTTAGTAGTTTTTATTTTTCAGCTTTGTGAGCTTGGAGATGTGTGTGTGTACAGATTTATAGGCAATGTCTCCCATGTTAGTGACATGCCTACTCGATGCTAGTCACTAGCCCCTGGCCTATTGGAGGCGGGCTTGGGGAGTTGCGGCACGGGCCCCACTGGGACGGGTCGTGACAATTGTCACACCAGATATGCGCCCGTTTTTTAATAGTATACCCGATCACTTGTAGTATCTGTTGTGCCCAAATAATCTTTGCAGTCACATGTGTCATATAGCTTGATATTCTGACAACACTTGATCGGAAGATAACTACCTGCTCTTACTATGTCATGATCAAGTTACCTCCAATAAATACTGCAAAACCAAACGTAGACCTCCTAGAAGAAAGACATCCTGCATAATCTGCATCACAAAACGCTTCAATTTTTTTATGTCCATAATCAGAATATAAGACCTAAACCCAATTCCTTTTTCACATATCTAACAATTTGAACACCCTCCCCCACTGCGTTTTTGTTGGGGATTCCATGAACTGACACACTTTGTTAACCGCACAAGCAATGTTAGGTCGAGTCTTCGTCAAGTAGTTAAGCTTCCCAACAAGTCATCTATATCTTTCAGGTGAAGGAAAGGCTTAAGTGACTTCTCTCCAGGTTCCAAAGGTGAGCCAACCGAGTCAGTTCAAGTCATTTCAGTCTCATGCAGTAGATCAAGAACATGCTTTCTTTGAAATAGAAAAAAAAATGTCCCATCTCCCCAAGAAATATCGTAGTGGACCTAAATCGTCTGTGTGAAATTTTTTATGAAGAAAAGTCTTGAGTCGACCAATGTCAGCAGCATCACTGCTAGTAATAACAATGTCATCCACATAGACCACCAAAAGAATACTTCCTATTGCAAATTGATGATAAAAAACAGAAGAATCATTTAAACTTTGGCGCATGCCAAAGCTAAGCATAACGGTGCAAAAACAGCCAAACCAAGCACAAGGTAAATACTTGAATCCATACAATGATCGACGAAGACGACAAACCTTAGAGTAATCCCCCTGAGCAACAAACCTGGGTGGTTGCTCCATATAAACTTCTTCATCAAGAAAACCATGAAGAAAATCATTGTTAGCATCCAACTAATGGAGAGGCCGGTGATAAAAGGCACCAAAAGAAATAAGTAAACGAACTGAGATCATCTTCGTCACTGGAGAAATGGTGTCAAAGTAATCAACTTCATATGTTTGCGCATAACCATTGGCAACAAGGCGGGCCTTTAGACGATTAAAAGAGTCATCGGCGTTAGCATGCACTGTATAGATCCATTTTCAACCAACTGCATGCTTACCCGAAGGAAGAAGGACAAGATCTCAAGTATAATTGGCATCCAGAACCTGATATTTATCCTGCAAAGATTGTAACCAGCCGAGAAGAGATTTGGCCTCAGCCACAGTGCTCGGTGTCGAGTGAGCAATCAACGTCACAATAACTCGTGAGGTAGCCGCAAATAATCCCTGATAAGACTGACATGAGCGTGAACCTTTGTGAAGCGCAATAGGCAACTCTAGTGATGGGGGGTCAGGAGCGGGCGAGTCATCAAGTGTGACAGCAGTATCAGGCGTCGGGATGGAAGGTGTGCTAGGCCGATGAGTATATACCTGACCAAATTGTGATCCAACATCACTAGGAAGAGATGGGTGTGGTGGTGTATCGAGAGGATATGATAAAATAACTTCGGAATCAGGAACGGCAAATGGTGGTGGGAAATCGAGAACAGAAAAAAACTGAAAATTCCACAAAGGAAACATCAACCGAGACAACATAACTGTAGAATGGGAAAACCCCCTTACCTTCAAGGTGAGGTGGGGCCCTTCTTTTATAGAATGAGAAGGCGGAATGTACAAAGGAGTATTCCGATGTGGGACTTGAAAATACACATAATAATAATAAAAAGAGGGTTTAACACTCCCCCTCAAGCTGGACATGCCCAGCTTGGACAACGAGTCCCACAAAAAATAAAGATGACATCATACAAGACCAAGACACACTCCCCCTCAAGTTGGGCGTCAGATGCTGTGGATCCCCAGCTTGGAACTGAGCGAGCTGAGACAAGCACCGGGGAGGCCTTTGGTGAAGATGTCAGCAAGCTGGTCTGCCGTCAGAATATGGCTAAAGCTGACATGATTATGCTCCAGGTGGTGGCGAAGAAAGTGACAGTCCACCTCAATATGCTTCGTGCGTTCATGGAAGACGGGATTCGAAGCAATTTTAGTGGCTGCCTGATTATCACACCATATTTGAGCAGAAGTCTGCTGAGGAAAGCCAAGCTCCCGGAAGAGTTGCCGAAGCCAAAGGATCTCTGTAGTGACGGTGGCCATGGCACGGTACTCAGACTCGGCACTGGAGCGAGAGACGACCGTCTGTTTCTTGCTGCGCTAAGAAATAAGGTTGCCTGCCAAGAATATGGCAAACCCAGAGGTAGATTTCCGAGTGGCAAGGCAACCAGCATAATCAGCATCGCAAAAGGCCTCAATATGCTGATGAGGATGCTGGGAGTAGCGAAGACCACGGGCAGGATCTCGCTTGATGTACTTGGCGATGCGGATTACAGCATCCCAATGAGAGGTGGTCGGATGCTCCATAAATTGACTCACCTTGGCAACCGCACAGGAAATGTCAGGTCGAGTCATGGTGAGATAATTGAGTTTGCCCACCAATCGACGGTACTGCTCGGGATGGGGATACAGTGCCGAGGAGGCATAAAGAGATCGTTCCCCAGGCTCGAGAGGAGTGTCGACCGCAGTGGCCTGAGTCAGCCCAGTATCCTGCAATATATCTAATGCATAAATCCGTTGGCGGAGTGAGATGATGTCCGAAGAATAGGAAACCTTGATGCCTAGGAAGTATGTGAGAGGACCGAGATCCTTAGTGTGGAAATGCTGGTGAAGACGGGCCTTGAGATGGGTGATACCCACAGAGTCGCTGCCGGTGATGATGATATCATCCGCATATACGACCAATAAGATGCAGCCATGGGTGGTCGTCCTGTAGAAGACAGTGTGGTCCTTCATACTGCGAGAAAGCCCAAAGTCGGTGACGACCGTGCTAAAGCGGCCGAACCAAGCACGGGGAGACTGCTTGAGGCCGTAGAGAGAGCGGCGTAGACGGCAGACTTGAGATTCATTGTCGGAGGCACAAAATCCGGGGGGCTGCTGCAGATAAACTTCTTCCTCAAGGAAGCCATGGAGGAAGGCATTCTTGACATCCAATTGATGAAGAGGCCAATGATGATGGGCGGCGAGAGAGATGAATAATCGGACAGAGGTCATCTTGGCAACCGGTAAGAAGGTATCAAAGTAGTCAATACCGTAAGTCTGTGTGAAACCTTTGGCCACAAGGCGGGCTTTGAGGCGATGGAGAGTGCCATCGGGATTCAGCCTGACGGTGTAAATCCATTTGTTGCCCACTGCCTGTTTGCCTGCTGGAAGGGGTACAAGATCCTAAGTATGGTTTTCCTCCAGAGCCTGCAATTCATCCCGCATTGCAGCTAGCCACCCGGGGTGAGATTTGGCATCACCAACTGTGCGAGGTATAGAAACTGTCTCCAGAGCGGACAGACACCTGTATGAAGATACAAATAGAGGAGTATTCTGGCAGGAGCGAATACCTTTCCGTAGGGCAATGGGCAAGTCCTCGGGTGGCGGAGCAGGAGCATCAGACGAAGCGGGAGCATCGGTGTCATTGGCCGGGTCGGGGGATACAGTCGATGGACGTCGGGAATAGACCTGACCAAAATGGGTGACAACAGGAGTTGACACAGGTGGAGGGTGGATGAGGAGAGGAAGACAATCATCGATGGCAGGGTCAGGATGAGGAGAAGGAAGGGAGTACGAAGAACTCTCAACAAAAGCAACGTCGACCGAGATGACATATCGCCGTAGGTCGGGGGAGAAACAGCGATATCCGCGCTGAGTGCGGGAGTAGCCTAGAAAGATGCAACAGAGAGATTTGGGTGCGAGTTTGGAGAGACCTGGACGTGTGTCACGAACGTAACAGAGGCAGCCAAACACGCGAATGGGAAGGGAGTGAAGAGAGAGGGAGTAGAACAGAGTCCGAAAAGGAGTATCCCCCCGAAGGATAGAGGAAGGAAGACGGTTTATCAGGTAGGTGGCGGTGAGAATGGCATCGCCCCAAAAATGCAGAGGCACCTGTCAGTGAAAGAGGAGGGCACGAGCAGTCTCCAGAATATGTCTGTGTTTCCGCTCGGCCACGCCATTTTGCTGGGGTGTATCAGGACAGGAGGTCTGATGAATGATGTCTTTCGTCTGGAGAAACTGCCGAAAGGAAGTGGAGAGATACTCACGCCCATTGTCCGAGCGGAGACATTTGACAGATGTGGAAAATTGGGTCTAAATTTCATTGTAAAAGGTTTAGAAGGTTGAAAACACTTCGGAGCGTTCTCGAAGGAGGTAAAGCCAAGTCATTCGCGAATAATCATCGATGAAAGATATATAGTATTTATATCCCAAATGACTCGAAATGGTACAAGGACCCCAAACATCTGAATGAACCAGATCAAAAGGGTTTGAGGCCCGTGTATCCACCCGAGGAATGTATGTAGTGCGATGATGTTTTGCAAAAGTACAGGACTCACAATGAAAAGAAAGACTCCGACTAAATTCTGGAAAAAGCTGATGAATGGTGGATGTCGGCGGGTGTCCCAACTGGGAATGAAGATCCAATGCTCGAGAAGAGGTAAACGATCAAGCGATGGGTGCCGGTCCATCGAACATGTAGACCCCGTCCCGATGTCGGCCTCTACCAAGTTCCCGGTTCGTTGTCTGCTCCTGAAAAACAACACCAGAGGAGGTAAATATGGCAGCACAGTTATAATCTTTTGTCAGCTTACTGATGGAAAGAAGATTAAATGGACTGCGGGGCACATGTGCCACAGAGGGTAGGTGAATCGACGGAGTCAGGGAGCATGCGCCGAAGCCCGCAATTGGGATAGTGGAGCCATCAGCGACAGTGATGGCGGAGGAACCGGCATAAGGGCAGTAAGAGGTCAACATACCAGCATCACCGGTGAGGTGGTCGGAGGCACCTGAGTCCAGCATCCATGCAGGGGAGCGACGGCCGACAAAGGCTGCGGAACGAGCAGAATGGGCCAGAGAAGCCGAGGATGGGCCAGGGCCGACAGAGTCCCGAGGATCATGAGTCAGCTGGATGTCAGCCATAGACAGGTCCAGAGAATGAGGAAGAGTGGCGACTGCTGACGGTGCTTCCTGGATTGCTGTCTGGCCCTGCCGCGGGTGCTGAGATGGACGTCCATGCAGGACCCAACAGCGGTCAATCGAGTGGCCAACCTTGCCACAATGTTGACAGAGGGAACGTGGACGACCTTCCACACGACCACCTCCACGAGGTCCCAAGGAGCGGCCACCGCCATGACCGACGAGAGCTGAGTGGTCGATAATGGGGGCGGGAGGAGGAAGAGCCCGCTGGGTCTTGCTCAGCCGATGATAAACCTGCGGGATCTCCAGCGTCGAAGGGCTAGCGAGCAGCTCGGTTGTCGTGGTGGCAAATTCTGGATCGAGGCTGCTGAGAAGAGTGAAGATGCAGAGTTGGTCCCGCTGGGTCTGAGCCTCTGCCGGTGTCTGGGGAACGGGCCAGAGCTCCTGCAATTCATCACGAAGCCCTTTCCATTCCAGGAAATATGCGGTGAAGGACTGGTCCTGCTGCCGAAGATGGGACAGGCACTGGAGGATATCGAACACCCGAGCCAGGTTGTTGGTCTCAGAATACATAATGTTCAAGGAGTCCCAGAGCTCCTTGACTATATTTGTCGTGCGGGTGACATCCTTGACCGATCAATCCATGGAATCGACCAGCAGAGCGAAGATCTTGCTATCGACAAGCTTCCATTTCCGATAGTTGGGGTCAGTCGAAGCCGGGGGAGGATCCTCAAGGTGATGATCAAGTTCCATCCCGGTCAAGGACATCACCACCGTCTTCCGCCAGATGGAAAAATTGGTGGAGTCTAACCGGTCATCGACGAGGCGGGTGGAAGCGGTGATCATTTGAGGCAGAGGGGAGGGGTCTGCCATGAAAGCGTCAGGTAGCGGTCTAAGAAGCAGTTGAGGGCAGCGCCAGAATCAGCGGGCCGGTTGGCGTGTGGGAAAGCCAGGAGTAGCAGCGGACAGCGGAAGGTCGCCGGGAGGTGGAGCACGCCGTGCGCACGAAGAACCGGGAGTAGCCGGGTTGTGGTGAGGATTCCGGGTCGCCTGGAGTGAGCCGCCGGGACCGGTCGCTTTGGAGGGAGTCGCGGCTGGAAAAGAGAGAAGAAAAAAAAACTTATGCTGGAATGCGACGCCAGCGTGGAAGGGAGCCGGAGGGTAGGGAGCCGCCGGGACCGGTGCTGCCTGGACAGGGTCGCTTGGAGGGATCCGCGGCAGGAGGGGAGAAAAAAAAACTTTGATGCACGCCGAGGAAGCCGCGGGAGGCGCCGCATGCGCACAGGAGGATTGCCGAGGGTGGGTCGCAGGAGGCGCTGCGGAAGCCGGGAGTAGGGAGCCGCGGTTAGAGACGGCGTGCGCAGGAGGACCGCCGGAGAGAAGTGTCGTGCGTAGCGAAAGGTGCGCAGCGGACCGGTTCGGTCGCCGGGAGATGCGAGAGCCGGTGCGAGCAGTTGCGGGAGCCGAACCGTCCGCCGGGGAAGTCGGAAGCCGTTGAGGAGGCGGGCGACGGGAAGCGACGGGAGTTGTGGGGTGGGCGGGGCCACAGGCGCCGAGAAGGGCCGGGAGGGTGCGCTGGAGCCGGACGGAGCCGCGTCGGATGGTCGCACCGTGGTGGAAGCGCGACGAGGCGACGGGAGGTTCGCCGTCAGGAGGTGTCGCGGCGGGGAGGGATTGCGACGCAGGAGAAGCGCCCCCCGTGAGGGAGGGCACACCGGGGAGCCGTACCGGGCAGGAGGCGTCGGGGAAAGAGGGTGCAGAAAATTGCATCGGGGAGGCTGGCCGGACGTAGCCGAGAAAACCGCAAAGAAGAGCGGGGGGGGGAATTGAAAGGAGGAGAGTTCGGGATTAGACTCCCTCTGATACCATGTAGAATGGGAAAACCCCCTTACCTTCAAGGTGAGGTGGGGCCCTTCTTTTATAGAATGAGAAGGCGGAATGCACAAAGGAGTATTCCGATGTGGGACTCGAAAATACCCATAATAATAATAAAAAGAGGGTTTAACAATAACGACGCAAATCTGGAGAGAGGCAGCGGCATTCACGCTGAGTTTAGGAGTAGCCAAGAAAGATGCATTTGAGAGCGCATGCATCAAATTTCGTAATCGAGGGGCGAATATCTCAAACATAGCACATAGCCAAAAATGTGTAGTGGCGGGGAATGAGGTGATGTTGTTGGAAACAAGGAGTGGAATGGTGTCTCCCCCTGAAGAACAAACGATGGATGTATGTTGACAAGACAGGTGCTTGTGAGAATGACATCTCCCCAAAAAACAGTCAGAACTTTCCTCTAAAATAAAAGTGCACGAGCAAGTTCTAACAAATGGCGGTTCTTTCGTTCGGCAACACTATTTTGTTGAGGTGTATCAAGACAAGAAGACTGATGGATGATGTCATTGTCATCTAGAAAAGACTAAAACGGTCCAGATAAATATTCACGACCATTGTCAGAATGCAAATATTAAAGCTTAACAGAAAACAGGGTGGTGATTTCTTGATAATAGGAGTGAAACACGGTAAAAATTTCAAAACGATTTTCAACAAATAGACCCAAGTCATGCGTGAAAAATCATCGATGAAAGTAACAAAATATCAATAACCCAGTTTAGATGGATGGACTAGGACTGGGTCCCCAGATATCCGAATGAACTAAATGAAAAGGAGTGGATGCACGGAGGATTGCTCAGGGAACATAGCTGACCCCGTGATGTTCTGCATAATGACAGGACTTACAATCGAAAGGAAGAAGAGGACCCAACTCCGAAAAAAGTTTCTAAAGAATGGGGGCAAGTGGATGACCAAGGCAATAGTGAAGCTGGAGGGCATGATTAAAAGTGGCAGGACATGCAAGAGCAAGGGCCGAGTCAAGCACATACACATCACCCTAAAGGCGTCCACTACCAAGCACCTGAGTCATCGAATGCTCCTGAAAGATGATCGAAGTAGGTGATAAGATGGTCTGACACTGTAAGTTAATAGATAATAGGGGTAACTGAGAACAAAGGCAACAATGGATAACATCAAGCCAAACGTAATCATAGAACTCCCATAACCAGCAACCGTCTAATCATCGACCACAGTAATATTACCTCCAGTCAAAGTCGAACTATAAAAGACCGAAGAATACATGCATCCCCAGTGGTGTACTCTGAGGCACCAGAGTCAAGAACCCATGAGGTGGACCGTTGAGATAGAAACACACCGCTGGAGAATCACCATGAGCAACAGTGGCACTCGATGGTGTCATAAGTAGGTTGATAGAAGACCAAAATCAAATAAGTGTCGTTGAGTGCTGAAGATGCACGTTGAGAAGGTGCTGAAAGTGCACAATTGGTAGATAATAGATGTTGAAATTGCGCAGTCTTTACGTATTGCGATCAATCATGGCAGAGAAGATGGAATTGGGATAGAGGCATGGAATCCAATTTGCAACATCATAAATCTCTCTATACAGGTGTGCAAGCAGGTTGTGCACAAGCAAGAAGCAGATATGGAGAATCAAATCAAGGATGGGTGATGCCTAGATCGGGCGCGCATGGATCAAGAAGGGGGCATGCGATCGGGAGGTAGGGTTTCATGTAGGAAGAAGGTCGGCGGGACTGCAAGCTAGAGGCGCGGACGAACAGGGTGGGGGCGGACGCATAGGGAGGGTCATCGCACAGGGGTGAGTGGTGACGAAGGGTAGGGGGTGGGGGACGTCACAAGGGTTGAGGGGTGCGGCGTCAGGGCTTCGGGACAAGGAGGGCGTCGTGAGGGTGGAGGGGTGCGCCACGAGGGTGGAGGGCATCACGGGGTGGGGTGGGGCAGCATCAGGAGGGGGTTACGTAACCTCCTCCGATACCATGTTACGGTAAATCTCATATCTCATAAGGAGGTAGGGTTCTTTATTTATAGATGAAATAAAGATGGGAATATAAATACAAGTCAACCCAATTAAATGCCTAAATATTCAAACATCTACCATTTAAAAAGTGGATATCACTATTATACCAGTTTAAGATGGTGTTTTTCACTCAATATCCTAAAAAAGTTTAGGATATGTGACAATAAAGAAAAATGTAAAAAGTTACGTTTAGATATCGTGAAAAATGAAAGACGTGATTTCTTGAATGATTGTGCTAGTCAAAATAAAAAAAATTACACTAGAAATCCCAAAAGAGTTTAGGGTATAGCGGTAAAGAGAAATGTAAAGAGTTACATTAATTACTGTAACAAGGTGTTTTCACTTTATCCTAAAAAGGTTTAGGACGACCGGTTAACAATAATAGTTACATTATTAGAAGGAAAAAGCTTGAAGGAATAGGGTTCCAAAGATGATGATGAAGAATTTAGAAAGAGTTCCAAGTAGAAAACAGAAGTTAACATCGTAACATTTGATATTGTGAAGAAGGTTGAATATGTTCAAAGAGTTGAACAATTAGAAGTATGATTTCTAGGTCTCACCATTATTCAAATTGGCTTCAAAGATGTTTCTCACAAAAGAGTTTAGTGGGAGAGTTTTATCAGATGGTGACACAGAGATGTGGCGTGGTCACATAGAGATGTGATGAGGATTGCATACGATGTAATGTGTTAACAAAAACCCAAAGTGTGGCAAACATAAGGACAGTTTATCATATATGATATGACAAATCGATGCTTAAGTTGGTTTTTTTAAATATTCTTAAAAGAGTAAGAATATTAAATGTGTCGTATTAATAAGTGTTTAAAAATATTAAAATGAATCGAATTAAAGACAATCTCCATTTTATCATTATTTCACGTTGGCTACATAAATGTATAAATAGATGAACATTTTGTGAAGTGTGATGATAATTCACCTCTCAAAATACGACTTTGAATTATCCCTAACCAATGTTCGCCATTGAGTATTATAGGTTATGTCTAAATGCTAAGGTTAGTGTGAGTAGGATTCTTGTATAAATATACAAAATATGATCATGAGGCACAAAACAAATAAGATATTTTTTTGTGTGCACTGGATGACCTACTAAGTATATCACATGGAGTGTCATATTTGAGTCTCCACTACCTGAGGTTGGCGAGATACCTAGCATGAGAACCTTCATACTTTGATACCCCACTTACGCAAGTCAACATATGGACTCAACTAATATGGGGGTGGTTGGATATGTTCTTGGATCATATCGTTGATTGGAACTTATCCAAGATAGGATTTGTCCTCTCATATGACGAGTATGACATCAAGTCCCTCGATTGTGATATACTGTGGGAGTGTGTGGCCGCACCTAGATATTGTATATCTATCCAGATAAGGGACATGTGATGTGCTTATCTATAAGGATGAATGACATGTGATGTATTCATCGCGATCAAACAAGTCTACACTATAAGAATCAAGAATAGACAAGTTGGCTATATGGGATTGACATGCCACGTGTCTCGGGTCACTCAATATCTTGGACAAAGGGAAAATATGAGAATGCACGTTTGCATATGATGCAGACTGATGGACACAGGTATAGAGATACATGTGTTTGATGGAAATCATGTCAGATCACTTTATAGTTTGAGTAGCATTGACACTTTGCTAGAGGCCGCTCTTTGCTTACATATATGGATCTGAAGATTTGAATTTGTTGTCAACGTTATAAAGGCCCGTGGGGACACACTTTGTGGTTGAATTGAATGGGGATTGAATTTTGACTCAAAGTGTTAGAGTTGATCCAAAAATGTTAGAGTTGATCCAAAAATGTTAGAGTTGATCCAAAAATGTTTTGGATGGGTGCTCAAAAGGTATTGCATGTGATGTGATACGAGGTGAAGTTAATGATAGTTTTTCAAAAGTGTTTTGGAAGATACTCAAAAGGAGTTTTGGATATGGTTTCACAAGTTATTGTATATGATACAATATAAAGTGAAATGGCACAAAGTCTAATAGCCTTTAGTGCAAGTGGGAGATTAAAGGAGATATGCCATAAAGCCTTCTTTGTATATGATACAAAAGGCTATGTACTGTGGATTTACTGCATGCATGAGATGCGGCCACTGCTTACGATTTGTTTGGCATCAGAATGATAAACTTCATCATTTGGGTTGATCTTCCACATAGCTATCATTTCCTGCACCATTTCATTAGATGAAACTTATAAGGGAGATATATCCATGCATTAGATGCATGAAGTTGGTCGTAGCATTTATTTACGCGTTATAACGCATGAATAAATGCAACAAGACCCAAGGAGTGTCCTCGGGTGATCTTATAAATATTTTCATGCGAAGACAGTATCAGAATAAGATAGCTAATGTTTGGCCAAAACTCCAAAATACTCGTAGCTCTCTTTATTCTTCATCCTTTGCATATACCATGAAGGGAAGAAGGATCTCATCCGACCATCGAATGATTCAGCACAAGTCGTGGATACCATGAAAGGAAGAAGGATCTCATCCGACCATCGGATGATTCAGCAAAAGTCATGGATACACTGTGGAGGTGGGATGCTTATATTTGCCACTTAAGAGATCTTTATCAAACACATATGAAGATGAAGATAATGCAATGGCTTCTTCTGTGAACGGTTTGCTTGGTTTTACAGCGTTTCTTCATTTCTGTATTTTTCACAAGTTTCATATTATCATGCATAAATGATCCTCGAACAACGGTTTTCATTGCTTCCACTTAATCTCATAATTGTTATTCGACTTCTTAAAAACCCTTCACACTTTTTCCTCCATATGAAGATAATTCCACACTAGAATTATCATGTTTCACTCCTTCAACAGTTGAATGTAGCAGTGTAATTCCTTCTTTTCCTTCTCTCCAAGAATCAGATATGGCAATGAAGCACTCTTCTCTCCTTTGTATCGGATATATATCAATTGTGCTCCTCACTCTCAGTTTTTCAGATATTCAATATTGCTCACCCTCTTCTTCCCGAATGGCTACCAGTGAGTTTTATAGATCCTCAAAAATGTCTCACACTTGATCCAAGGATTGAGATCAATTTAATCCTCAGATGCTCCATGATCATGCCATGTGTCCCCTCGATTAGTGTGGTCAAACACGTGCATTCAAATTTGAGTCATCCTCCTGAAATCTCGAGCCAAATCCCTCATTTTAAATTCCAACTAAATCTGTCAGACTTTTTGGAAATAACCTGTTCGCGGCGTGATGCTCTTCAACTGTCTTCAATTTCTTCAGCTTGATTCCATGCATTGCAACGTGATGCTCAGTCAACAACCAGAACCACAAAATAAAATGAAATCTAATTTAAAATTCCTCTGAAGATCGCGGCGTGATTCCATCCACAATCGGTTGATTATCACTCGTATTTTACAATTGATAATCTATATCGTAATATGCAGCTGGTCAGTGACGCCTTCAAGAAAAAAATTTAACGTATTGCCTTAGTGACGACTTTTCATCTCAAAACGGCAAAGGAAAAAATCCTTCCGTATCCCTCCACCCCACGGACCGACTCTTACGTATGGGCCAAATAACCCTTACGTAACATTGTGGTAACCCTTACGTGTCACAAAGAAAGTTCTGGTAACCCTTAGGTATGGGTCAAGTAACCTTCACATATCATTCGGATGACTCTTAAGTATCAGTTAGAAAATTTGGATTACTCCACAGCTAACCTTACGTATTACAGTGCAGTTCAACACTTCGCCATTTTTCAAAAACGCTCAGAGTGACCCTTATGTAGAGTGACTCTTACAAAGAGAATCTGAATTACTCTTATCTAACACTTCAGCTACCCTTACGTATGGACCCTGATCCAAACTGTCGAGCACTATGGTGAACCTTATGTATCCAATAGATGGCCTTACGTATCATGTCGGTGACCTTTGCGTATACAATTAGCTTCATGCCTTCGTTATTTTTCTGTAAATTCCATGATTTGGCTTGAATTAATTCATCTTCCGAAACTCCATTTCCAAAACAACTTTCAGACATCCAATTTACTTCCGGAACATCTTCACCTCCTCTTCCAAAATACTTCTGGAACATCTTCTCCTCCAGAATGTCATCCGGAACAACTCTAATGTCATGAATGTCATTGTTATGCATCCTCAACAATCCAAATGTGGTTCCAATGTGTATGGTAACCAACCTCTTCTTCATTAGTGTCGCCATGTCTTCTAATATCATCTTTCATACACTTGTCAACAAAACCAACAACTATTGTCAACAAAACCAATGCACGGCCTCTTGGTTGCAACAAGTTTTATGTTATAGCGACCATGGAATTGTCGGTATTATTACAATGACAAAGGAGGTGTCTCTAGTATGATCAGTTATGTTGATCGAATGACGAGTAATTAATCACGGCAACAGTTGTGTTGTTGGAGAAGTTCAATGTGTCGTCAAAACCATATGAAGGCTACTCTTAGAATGACATCATGTCATCACAACGATAGAGGAAGAACGTTGTGAACGATAGGACCACGCACATGTGGGACACATACCCATGAGTGATTGAAGGTCTAGAGAATTAGGTTATCGTATGTATGACTAAAGGTTTATCATAACGATGCGTAAAATGGGTACAAAGTGTATGGTATCGCTCTATAGGGACAACCCAGGCAAGGCGAGTAGGGGGCAAACGCGCAAGAAGAAGCGGTCACCGTGGTTGCAGGGGTGGCGCACGGGGGGTCCGTCGCGCGGGTGCGGAGGACGCTCGCGATGGGAGGAGGGTGATGCTCACGACGGAAGGAGGGCCGCTAGGGGAGGAGGTCGCGCGACAGGAGGTCGCCCGCTGGGAACGGAGGCCGCTCGCGATGGGAGGAGGGTCGCTAAGGGCAGAGGTCGCGCTAGCGATAGGAGGAGGGCGCCGCTGGGGGCGGAGGCCGCTCGCAAGCCCCCCCCCCAGGGGGGAAAAACAAACCCTAGATTGAGTTAGACAAACGAGACGGAGGGTTTTTGGATCAGACCCCCTTTGATACCATGTAAAAACGATAGAGAGGTGAACCCAAATACCCAAGATGCCTCTCTAAGCAAGGCTTTGATGTCTATTTATAATGAATAATAAAGAAGATAAAACACCGAAATCCGATGTGGGACATGAACACCGACACATAAATTAAAGATTCGTTGGACTGAAGTGTTCAAAGGCCTTCTTCAACATAATAGAAGAAGGCAGACGAGGAATGATCTGAGTATAATGTGCAAGCATAGAACATCTGATCGTTGAAGTATGTTTAAGAAGAAGTGACGGATATAATCTAATGTGAAGGATTGAAGAGGAATACAAGGAAACTTAAACGTGGAGCACCTCAACATTCTTGTTTGTTCCTATTATCTCGTATATATGTCAGGCTATCAAGCCTCTATTGTTATCAAGAGGTTATAATTAGTAAGGCTGAACTTGCAGAGGATGGATAGTCATTTGTGAGGGAGTGACTTGAACATATTCAAAATAAAAGCAATGAGCCTTAGATCCAATCAAGAGCACCTGTGAGTGTGAATGAAAACAAGAACAGATCTTTGACAGCAACAGAGAAAAGAGGCGTATAATCGAAGTTTCTTAGATTATTAAGACACTGATTCACAACATCTAAGTGTCGTCTGGGGTCCTACAGAATCACTATCATATTCCACCTCTTTGTTTCAATGAAAAAAGCATCACTAGCCCTCATCTATCAACTAAAGCTAATCTTTAAAGTTTTATTGTCATCTTCAACAATATTTTCAACATGATTGTGTGTGCGCGCATGCGTGTGGCGTTATATTTGATTGCATGATTGTTGAATTTGAATTTATTTTTTGCAATGTGATTTAATATTTTCTAATAAGCTGTATCTTATCACTCCCACGTAAAGGTAGGATCGGTCAGGCTATTGGTTATAATTATAGAAGCAATGCAAATTGGGGTTGTTCAAATATTTTATGCTACATGAGACAACAAGCACTTGGAGAAGAGTGTAATGTAGATCCACATACCACAAAATGTTTCAAGCAACGCAATGCATACAGTGACTAGAGCCAAAATGGATATATTAGGTAAGTGTGGTTTTGATTGGAGAATATATAAGATGATGCCAACTTTAGTGGCTTGAATAAATGCAATGCAAAACCCTAAGTAAACCAGTCAGGAGAAAGTTAAGAAGTTAGGGGTTAACTAAAGATGACATACTGGAGTACTAAGATCATTTGAAAGCTCTGTTCAAGCTAGGTGATCAAAGGTTTAACTAAAGATGACATACTATTGTCATTGTTTCAAATGAACAGGAAAAGGGGGGAAAGATCAAAACCTGATGCATGTTCATTTTAATCTTCATGCAGCTGACCACAGATTATTGAGACTAGACGCTGTTTGATGCCATTCAACAAGCCTGCCTGTAGAGGGAAAACAAATGACATCGCCCTGCCGGTTGTGTGCTTCGGCTTTGTCACTTCAGGGTACAAAGGACATGAGATGGTTGATGATCGCATGTCAACTGATTAGAACCAGACTGAGGTGCAATCTACAAGAGCTGCAAGGACGATAAAGCTAGCCAACTCTCAGAAAATTTCCATCATTTGAAGAGTAACACAAAATTCTGAAAAGTCACAAAACCCATGACTCGATCAAAATGACAAATAATTGCAACAGTTTCTCCAAAAAAAATAGATATTAGTAGAAACTGCATAACAGATGATGCGATATAAAACTAGAAGAATCCATATGAATCACATACAGAGTGGTAGAAAGCGCAAAATCTAATGTTCACGACATCAAAATATGCAGAGCGTGCTGTACACAAACCAGCTTAAGTCAAAAATATTTAAAAAATAAAATTAAGGGAAACACAGATTACTCTGACAGCTCAAGGCTTCCCATATTTTTCAACATAGCCCTGCCAATAGAAAAACTAGGTGTCAAAAGCAAGAAAGATCAATCCATGACATGATAAAATTATTTCCAACAGTTATTCCCAAAATTAGCACTCACCTCAACAAGCTTCAAAACTTTATGCCGGGATGAAGAAAGGTATTGCTTAGTTGCATCTACTGTACTAGGAATTTGGTCACTCTGTAATGTGCTAAGGACCTTGTCAACTGCTTTTTTAACAATCATTTTATGAGCATCCTTACTAAGATGACCCTCACGCCAAAATGGTTTAACCAGTTCTTTCACAAAGTCCACTAGAGCAGTGCGGAAATGTTTCAGGACCTTTGATTCCTTCTGCCCATCTCCATCTGCCTTATGATCAACATAAACATCATTATGCTCGGCCATTCTATCACCTCTGAACTCCTTGTATCGTGCCCTGGCACTTCTATGCCAAGAATCCTGATAAGCATGGATTTTATCTACCGCTGTAATTTCTTTCATATTACCAGAGTCGAATTTTATCTCCTCGTTGAGTAGGGTTTTATTATTCATTTCTGCTATAGAAGTCTCTCCAACAGCTGTAGTGCCAAACAAACACTTTTCAAATCGGTCGCTATTCTTGTACTGAAATTCATCATTGAAATGTTTATCTGCACTAAATTCAGAACCAGGAATATTCTGAATTAATGCTCCATGGCCAGAAAGAAAATTATTGGAAGAATTACTGCCTGGCAGGCAAGGCTCAATGCTATCACGAAGTGGATCATATTGGCTCCCAGGTGATGATATGCTTGAAGAAGAAACAAAAAATGACGGTCGAAATGGCACAGATGGCTCCCAGTCATTGGAGAATGCTTTTGCTTTGTATCCAGAACTAGATAATGGTGAAAAATTTCGTGGTAAGGAAACAGCACCATATTTCATACCAGAGTTCCAGGGAGTGCCTAAAACAGGTGATCCATGGTCATTGAACTGATACCGACTTTTATTACTAGCCAGTTCCGCTGGCCCTTCTACATTAGAGGGTAAGGCTTTGCTTGAGTAATTGTTCAATGACATTCCTCTGTCAGCCAGGTAAGTTCCATATTTACCAATTTTGGGGACAAGAAAACCGTCATCGCCAGCTCGTGAAGCATATTTACCATAATAGTCTGTGCCCCAATTGTGCCTCTGAAATTCCCTCCCAGTGTCATGACAAGAAGGCATGAGTCTAGGGTTATCCTTAGGTAAAGATGCATGTTCATTCACAAAAGTGGCTCCTAAAGCTAAATCCTCTCTTCGGTGCATCCTTTCACAACCCACAGCTATGATGTTTTCTGAAGATGAACGGAAATATGAAGTTCTATTTCCAGCTGAAGGTGACCTAGCCAACCTTGATCCTTCAAAGACGCCACTAGGACCTGACATGAGAGAAATTCTCGTAAGAACAACAAAATAAAATAGGTTCTGAGGCGTTTGCACTCTAAAAGACATGAAGTACCTGCGTTAACCTCAAACTCGCTCTTCTGATTTTCCACAGCTATATGTTCGCTGGTGTCATCCATAAGCTCTTTTCTATGAAGAAACCTACATGAAGATCCCTTAATGCACCATCCTTTAGCAAAAAATTCACAAATAGCCGCTGATTTTTTGTGTCCGTCCTTCAACACAGCATCAGGGGACAAACTTCTGGGCCGTATTTGCGGAGTAACAGACCTGGACAACCTAACACCTCATTAGGAATGGCATCAAGTATCGAATTGGACATTGGAAGATTGCGATCAGAAAAGGAAAATGATTTTAGTAGATGCAACGAAATTTTTTCTTAGAAGAAATCTAAACTTCATTAACTCTGAAATAAAATCACTAAACCTTGATGCCCTTGGCTTTATTTCTTCCCCAAACTTGATATCCATTTGCTTAATTTCCTCTTGAAAATTAAGCACAGGATTAGTTTCCCCAGCAAAGTCCCTGCTAATCTGCATCACGGGAGCCAGTCTCTCAGAAACCGAACATCGGTTGCCTGCGTCAGCAACTGTGGCCTCATTTTCAGAAATATCAATGTCCATACGACAAGGATCAGCTCCGTGACTCTCATATGTTCTCTTTTCTGAAATGGTCCCAGCATCAACCTTGTCAGCTGACCATTCTTGATTTTTCTCAGCAGATTCTTGAAATCTGCCTTCCTCAGTCAAACCTTTAGGTTTGCTCGGTTCAGAATTCTCAAGATACTCATTGTCCATGCATGATTGTTCCATTTGTGCACCTGGAGGCTCTCTGTGCCCCTCAGATTCCTTATCTTGAGTGATATCTACATTAAAAAGTCAAGAAATAAAGCAAGGCAGTCAACTTCTCAACTACAAACGCTTGTAAATAGAACAAAAACCAGGTTGTGTAAGCTGGATCCCAAAGATAAAAGATCACCTAAGAAGCTGAGCGAAGAAAACATATCAAAGAATTCATCATATGTAATTTTGGGCATATATTAATTGTTTGTGAAGTGAATATTTGATTATCAATTTATTTTGAAGGATTAATGATATAAAACTCACATATTTAGTAATTAAAATAAATGGGTGATTATCACATCATAGCTTCCTCGATTAATTTTTAATTAAGAATTGAACATAATGGGTACTTCAATGTAAACTAAAGATTGTGTGAAATTATCTTCCCTTCGTCCATCAAATTTCTCTAATTCCTTATCCAACTCTTCTTTCCCCTTCATAATACATCATGTAACTAACAAAGCAAATTTCCTCCCCATACCTTCCGCAACCCACCTTCATAACACACCTAATCTTCTGGTTTTCTACTCTCCGCCCATAACCCTTTCTCAAACATGCTGCTGTTTACATCCATCCAACAGCAGGGGAAAAACACAAACCAATAAGGTGAGAGTTCTAGACCCTGGTGTTCTTGCCCATTGTTGGAGCCTGCATCCCACATCGGACTTGAGGTCCGGTGTGGTTTTTAATATTCATTATAAATGATGTGTAAAAAAACTTTTTTTTAATTAAAATAAGAATGGCGGAAGAAAAAAATCCATTCAAAGAAATAATAGAAAAAAGAACCAGGCCGTCTAAAACATTTGGATTATATGCCATCTCGATGTTTGGGCACATAAGTTTTTTGTAATTTGCTATTAAACTCAGCAAACAGATAATTTTGACCCAGAAACCATGCCTCTTGAATGAGGCTGGAACTCAATATTTATAGAGGGAGAGAACAAGAAACATGACTAGATACGAAATACAAAATTCAAACTAGAGGGATAGGAGAATAGGATAGACCTATTCGAATAGACTGAACCAAGATAGACCCATATCTTAAATACCTAAACACTCTTTAACAATCCCCCTCAAGCCGGAGCATACTCAGGTTTGTTACATTAATTCAAGACACTGGAACAGACACAAATACTCCTTTAGAGGCACTGTCCGAACTGCCACGGGAGATGTTCTTCTACAAGTCATATGAATGTCCTGATCTTCTTGATCATAAGTGTCACAATGAGCATGAATAGGACACCAGGAAACGGTTGTTGGGAAAAGGTCACTTGGAAGAGGACACATGGAAACAATCATCTAGAACAGAATGCAGCATCTTCAAAGGCACTGGGACTGTGAAGCAACAGATATGGAAAGCACAGGAGCTGCTGAGAGGCGCCAGAGAGCGAGAGCGAGTGAAAGAGAGAGAGAGAGAGAGAGAGAGAGCGAGAGAGGGAGAGGGGGGGGAGGGGGAAAGGGGCGAGAGAGAGAGAGAGAGAGAGAGAGAGAGGAGCCTTCCAAGGGTTTCCCGGCCTCTAAAACAATGTAGAAATAATAAACCCAGAAATTGTCTCTCTTAAATGGAGTTGGAACTCTATAGAGAGAGGCAACAAGATACATTAACTCAAGATAGGTACGGAATACAAAATTCAAACTAAAGAAATAAAGGAATAAGGTATCCAAATAGATGGAACTTCAACGCATATCCTAAATACGTAAATATTTGAACGGTTTTAATAGATGAAACTATCTTTCAAACAATCAGGCCCCATTTGGCATAATGGGAATGTTTCTGAAACAGAAGAGAAACTGGAAAGCGGGGTAAAAAGGAAGTGAAAATAAAACTAAATTTAAAGGTATGTTGGACATGTAAGAAAATTCTACCCCCTCTGTTGGAGCTGGGGGGAGGGGGGACCCCGCCACCTGGCAGGTATATTCCCGAAGGAAGAAGGCAGCTCGAGGGGGAGAAGTCATTGGGGAGTCACGTGGGGAGCCACAGTGCACGTGAAGCCAAACAGAAACAGAATAAATCAGGGGAGCAAGACCACGAGCAAGGCAGGCAGTTAGCGAGAGCAGAAAGGGGCTCCCGAAGATTCCTGGTATTTCTTCCTTTTTCTTCTTTATTGCACAGAGTCTGTAATTCCAGGTACGGTCTGCTGTTTTCCATAAATATACTTCATCATACTGCTTGTTTGGTGTGAGTACCTTAACATTTTGGTCCGGCCTGCCAAATCGCCTCCTCCAACGGAAGACGATCGAAGGTACCTAGGATGGAGACGCGTCTACAGGCTCATCTGGAAGCGCTAGAACAAAGAATGGAGCACACCAAATCAGGAAGGGACCAGCGTATGGAACGTGTGGAGTCCACTGTGTCGAGATTGGCCACCTCTATAGGGCGTTTAAGCAGGAAATCTCCGGGCTAATGGAACTTCAAAAATCAATGGTTGGAATCGTGCAACGGCTATAGAAATTGCCCATTCAGGATAAGGCGGCGATCTTCGCGCCGAACATCGAGTCGGGAGAACTCCTATCTCGATTGCATGAGAAAATGAGTCCGATGGAAGGTACGCTCGGGATAATGGGAGCGGCAGGTGAAGGTAGTGTGCCAATGCTGGCGGTGCGACGGGTTGAACTACCAGTGTTTGACGGTCAGGATCCACAGGGATGGATAAACAGAGCTGAATTATATTTTTGGATAAAGCATACGCATGAGCAGGCCAAAAATTTCGTTGGCTCGGGTGAGTATGGAAGGGGTGGCCATACATTAGTTCACCGTGCTGGAAGAGGTGCATCCACAGCTAACTTGGCATCAGTTCAAGGAGGAGTTAATGGAACGATTCAGTGGATAGAAGTACAAAATCTTTATGAAGAATTAGTCACAAACCGGTAGAGTGGAACTGTCCACGAATACATTGAACAATTTGAGTTTTTGGCGTCCCTCATCCCACGCGCCAGTAGGAATCTCAATATGTTGGGTACTTCCTCCATGGGTTGAGCGAGGAAGTGCAGAGTTGGGTACGCATTCATAACCCGGAAACCCGCCTACAGGTGATGCAGCTGGCACGGCATGGTGAGTTAGCTCTCGGCAAAGGGGCAGAACCACAACCTCAGGCTGGAGGATCACGCTTGTCTGGGGCAAGGATCGGTCACATTCCTCTAGTGGATTTTCTCAACAGCCAAGTTCATCGCCCCCGCTGCTAAGAAGGGGAGGGGAGCCGACGGGAAGAATCAAGAGGGAGGTGCCGCGGACTGCTAAGACTGGAAGAAAGGGGGTTCGCCAGTTAACTAGTCTAGAGTGGGAGGGCCGGAGAAGGGATTGTGTTTTCCCTGTGGTAAACCTTATAATCCTAGACACAAATGCTCAGACCCTAGGATGAGGGTAATATTATTAGGGGAAGAAGACGATGAATCTGAACCTATACTCCAACGTGATGAGAACGAAAATCAGACATAAGTGGTAGAAGAAAATCAGGAGGCTGAATGCAAGGTAGTGGACTTGCAAGGCTGGGGAATCTTCTGCAGCACCAGAAACCGCCCAGAGGAATCAACTATGTCCATAAAAATTGAGGGTAGCATTAAGGGAATACTCGTTCTAATTTTACTCAACAGCGGGGCCTCCCACGATTTTATTAGTCCTAAAATGGTCAGGATACTGGGGCTGGCGGTTTTGGTCTCTAAGAAAATAAGTAAAGCTTGGAGATGGGCATAAAATGGGAACCACAGGGGTGTGTCAGCACATCTGGTTATCAGTGGGAGCTTATGGGTGCTCAAAAGAAGCACACGTCTTGGATATTGGAGGGCTTGATCTAATCTTGGGAGTGGTGCGGCTAAGTACCTTCAGAGATGTTTGCATCAATTGGAAAACCATGGTAATGAAATTTGTAATGGAGGATCAACTTTTCACTCTTTTGGGAGTCCAATGAAATGCCTGGGCAGCTTTATCCCTAGACTAGTGGGCTTGTGGACAAAACTTCAATGGTTCTCATCGCCAATTAATTGGGGGCAAAAGGAGCGGTGGGGTGCAGCTCCTGTCCGACAACCAAAGCCGGGAATTGCATAAGGTTTTTCTTCATTTTAGCAGTCTTTGAAAAACCCAACAGTCTCCCAGCATAGCGGCAACGAGTACATGCGATAAACCTAAACCCAGGACAGGGACCAGTTTCCGTACAGCCATATAGATACCCTTATTTCCAGGACAGGGGCCAGTTTCCGTACAGCCATATAGATACCCTTATTTCCAAAAGAACGAAATAAAACAACAAGTAGAGGAGATGCTAAACAATGGCATCATTAGGCCAAGTTCTAGTGCTTTTTCAAGTCCGGTGTTGTTGGTTAATAAGAAAGATGGGTCGTTGCGGCTATATGTGGACTAGCAAGCTTTGAATAAGGTCATCATACCAGACAAATTTCCAGTTCCGGTGGGGAAGAACTACTTGATGAATTGCATGGCGCTACTTATTTTTCTAAGCTCGACCTCAGAGCGGGGCACCATCAAATTCATATGTGCGAATGCGATGTGGAAAAGACTGCCTTCCGGACTCATAGCGGTCATTGTGAGTATTTAGTAATGCCTTTCGACCTAATGAAAGGCTCCATCCACTTTTCAGGTCACTGTGAATGAGTTATTTCGTCCCTTACTCCGACACGTGTTAATTTTTTTTATGACATCCTTGTATATAGTAGGGATTGGCGGACGCATTTACAACATGTCGCGGTAGTTCTTCGTGTTCTTCGTGTTCTTCAGGACAATTAAGTTTTTTGCCAAAAAAAAGAAATGCCATTTTAGGCAGCAAAAGAGAATATTTGGGTCACATCATTTCTGCTGCAGGTGTATCCATGGATCTGGGAAAAGTACAGGTGATGCTTGACTAGCCAGCCCCTACTACAGTCAAAGGAGTTCGTGGTTTCCTTGGGCTCACATGGTATTATCTCAAATTCATCAGTGGTAATGGCAAAGTGGCTCGGCCCCTCACTGCTCTCACTCGTAAGGACGGGTTTCATTGGTCAGCTGATGCTTTACAGGCTTTCCAATGTTTGAAACAATTAATGACAGAGGCCCCCATCCTTGCCTTACCAGATTTTTCTGAACGGTTTGAACTTGAATGTGATGCTTTGGGTTGGGGAATAAGTGTTGTCCTCATGCAACACCGACGACCCATTGCTTATTTCGGCACTGCACTTTAAGATCAACACCTGGATCGGTTCATGAGAAGAAAATCATGGCACTTGTCCTTTCTATTCAGCATTGGCGGCCTTATCTACTGGGCCGCCCGTTTACAGTTTTTTCAGACCACTGCAGCCTTAAGTACTTCAGCAGTGAATTACTACTGTCGACCAGCAGTGTTGGATCGCTAAATTGTTAGGTTACCATTTTGAAATTTGTTATAAACTAGGCAAAGAAAACTCGGTTGCGAATACGCTGTCAAGGAGGGACGATGATGTGCCCCGCCTCTGCCTGCTGGAATCCCGACCGGTTTGGGAAGATCGCAACCTCGCTAATGGAGTTTCGTCTGATCCTTATTTGGGGGAGGTACTCCGCGCACTACAATATGGACAGTAGTCTTTGTCTGGATTTATACTTACTCAGGGCGTGTTGCAGTACCGTGGGCGGCTGGCCATTCCAGCTTCGTCCCCTTGGGTTCCCCTTTTGCTAGCAGAATTTCATTCTTCTCCCCAAGGGGGCGCGTACGGGTTTTTACCGGACCTACCAAAAATTGGCTGACAATCTTTATTGGGTAGGAAAGAAGGGTGTTGTACGTAACTTTGTTCAGCGGTGTGAGGTTTTTCAACGTTATAAATACTCCACTTTGTCTCCCGCGGATCTGCTGCAACCACTTGATATTCCCACAATAGTATGGTCTGATATTTCTCTGGATTTCATTTCCGGACTACCAAAATCCAAGGGGGCATGACGTGATCCTCATGGTTGTTGACCTTCCGTTCAAATATGCTCATTTCCTGCTCCTCAAGCACCCATACACAGCACGTTCCGTGGCTGAGCTTTTCCTTCATGAGGCAGTCCGTCTACATGGAGTGCCCACCTCTATTGTGAGTGACTGTGACCCAATTTTTCTCATTCATTTTTGGAAAGAATTGTTTCGTCTTCATGGCACTACTCTCTGTCTGAGTTCCTCTTACCATCCTCAAACGGACGGTCAAACGGAGGTCGTAAACAGGTGTCTTGAAACTTACCTATGCTGCTTTGCAGGGGATCAGTCACGGTCATGGTCCTATTGGATTCCTTGGGCTGAATGAAGTTACAACACATCCGGCATATCTCCATTAATAATACTCCTTTTGAAGTAGTGTATGGGCCGGTCCCGGGATTGTATGAAACGGTCTGCAGATAAACACTGAAGACATGTTGTTTTCCACGTTGGGGATAGAGTTTTCTTAAAACTTCAGCCACATAGACAGCAGACCGTAGCTCAACGCACATTCATCAAAAACTGGCCACACGGTTTTACAGCCCTTTCACCATCCTCGAGCAGATTTGACTCGTTGCTTACCGCTTGGATTAAACTACTGTCGCAAGGGTCCGCCCAGTTTTTCATGTTTCTCAATTAAAGGAGGTTGTTGGTACACAGCAAGTCCATCCTTCCCTGCCATCGGGAATGGATATAGACACTACTGACAGTCCTGAACCACTGGTTGTTCTTTCTCACCTCTTGCATTTGAAGGATGGCTTGGCTCACCCGCAGTTTTTAATTCAGTGGACCGACAACTCTTTAGATGAAGCAACATGAGAAGATGAATTTACCCTTGCGACGAATTTTTCTCTTGAGTCTTGGGAACAAGACTGGCTTTCAAGGGGCAGCCAGTGTTAGAGCTGGGGGGACCCCACCACCTGGCAGATATTCCCGAAGAAAGAAGACAGCTCGAGGGGGAGAAGTCATTGGGGAGCCACAGCGCACGTGAAGCCCAACAGAAACAGAATAAATCAGGGGAGCGGGGCCACAGGCGAGGCAGGAAGTTAGGAGGTTATTTCTCTACGGCTCTTTGAGCTTGGGCGGGAGGGCAGAAGGGGCCTCCCAAGGAGGCCTGGTATTTCTTCCTTTTTCTTCTTTACTGCAGTCTGTAATTACAGGTACGATCTGCTGTTTTCCATAAATATACTTCATCCTACTGCTTGTTTGGTGTGAGTACCTTAACACCCTCCCCCAACCCCGCTGCTGACCTAACCCCTGCCAACTCCCTGTCAGCCCCTCCTGCCCCCCCCCCCATTGACAAACTGAGGGGGTGGTAGAGAGGAGACAGTAAAAGGGGTGAATAGGGAAGAAGGGAAAAGGATGGCTAAGGGCTTCGGAGAATGGGGAGGGGGGCAGCGGGGAATGAGAAGAGTGTTCAGGGTGTGGGTGTGTGTGGGGGGGGGGGGGGGGGATCTCCAGGGGGAGGGGGTGACAGGGGTCCAATGGTGCTTTGCAGGGGGGGTGGACGAGGGGGCCGACAAAGATCCAAAAACCAGACAGGACAGGCCGGTTCAACTAGAAAAAATGGTGAACTTGTCCAAATACTTATAAAACCAGAACACTTAAACTGGCAAAACACCGTTTCAACCGCTGAAAAACATCAAGATTAGAAAACTGGCAGTCACCTGGTCCAGTCCATTTTGTTATTCAGTTTTTTTTCCACGATGCGTCTTCTATTTCCAAAGCTTCCATAACCGCTACATTAGTGGTAAACCAAAAATGCCAAAGCTATAAACCTATGGATCAATTTTCACTGCTGTAGCCAATCCAAAGCTTCCATGGATCAATTTCCCCTATGTCCAAAGCTGCCATAGACCTATAAACCAAAATTAGTACACAACCATTTTTTCCTTTTTTGACATAAATTAATTGGAGCGGCTCTAATTGACAAGAAGATGCCTGAGACTAGATTAAGATGGTTTGGACATGTTAGCAGAAGACCTAGGGATGAACCTGTTAATAGGGTAAGCTTAATGACTAATTCACTTATTAAAAGAGGTAGTGGACCTAAAATAACTCTTAAACAGATCATTCAAGATAATCTTGTTCTAAATGGTTTCAATAAAAATATGGTCTCGGTAAAGCTAATTGGCGACATTTGAATCATGTAACCAGCCCCATTTAATTGGATTTAAGACTTGTTTGTTGTTATTGTTGTTATATATTAATTAAATGTATTAATTTAATAATAATCAGTCCATTCATGGTTCAACCATTGAATCTTAAGCCAATACCTTAATTGGTTTAATGTCCAGTCCCATTTTGAAACATAAAACCCAAGGTCTTTTTATTGCAAACAAGTTGTTGGATCTGAACCGACCACAGTGGAAAATGTTCCAGGATTATAGGAATGGATGTCCTACACAATCCAGATAAATCACCTAGACAATTGACATCTCCTACACGATGGATGGGTCCCCTACCCCATGTTTTGGCTGAAATCAGATAGTAGCAAAACCAGTGTTCTGGTTGCATTGCATCCAACTACACAACAAAAGAAAGTTTTGAAAGAACTAAACCAGAGACTGTTTAAGATGAGGATAGATTGCCTGCACGCTGAGATGAATTTCCAAGTGGATCACCTACGCAAATAGAAAGACCGCCTGGGCTATTTTTCCAAAAGGTTTCGCAATCAAATAGTTATCAACTTGGATTTTGTCCCAACTATTATGGGGACAACTAGCACGCCCAAAGAGACTTGAGAAGCAGAGAGTTGGAGAATGATAAAGACCTCACGCTCAAGGCTGATGAACAGGTATTGTTCTATTAATTTCCACTTTGGAAGAAGCTGGAGTTACAGTCAGAAGGACTTGAAAACAGAGGAAGAGAGAAGTACAATCGGGAATCCTCTCTAAGATTATCCCGCCCAAGCCCCTAGGCCTTTCCCAACCGAAAGAAAAAGATTCCCCCCTGCCAGCATGCCCCACTTACCCCTTATAATCAATTCGGTCCCCCCTTACTCTAAACGCTTCCCCCTGGTTCATTTCCCCTTTTACCATTAAGCGCCTCCCCTTCTAACAGAACCTCCCCCTGGTCACATGAGTAAACTGTATCCCCTGTTGCTGCTCCTGTTTTCCCGCGCCTAGAATACACAATCCAATCAGTAAGGTGATTTCGAGCTCTATCACTGCCCACCCCTGGAGAATCAGGCTCGTCCTCGAGACAGAAATTAGGAAATTGATTCTGCATCAGCAAACGTTTAGAGAGAAATTTTTCTGGAATCGGCGAGTCCACTGGATCCCCCAAAAGATCCTGGGGAAGTTGTGTTTGCACTGGGTGTTGCCCCACAGTCGGCTTCAACTGAGAGACATGGAAGATAGGATGCACACGGGCAGTGTCAGGCAAGGCCAGCTGATATGCAACGGGGCCAATTTGCTTGATGATGGAGAAAGGGCCATAATAACGAGGGAATAACTTCATGTTGATACGATGACCCAAAGAATGCTGTTTACGGGGCCGCAATTTCAGATAAACCGAATCACCCACCTGATAGGAAACGGCCCGCCTGTGAGGATCAGTTTGGCGGCACATTAAATCATGGGAGCGAAGCAAATGTTGGCGAAATTGGGCCAAAGCCTCTTGGCGAGAGTTGTGGCAACCGCAGCAACCTTAATATCCGATGGAAGGAAGCTGAGGAGAGGGATGGTGGCGGGCGGCCATAAACAACCTCGAAGTGAGTGGTGTTGATGGAGGCATGCCATGAAGTATTATAACAAAGTTCAGCCCATGGTATCCAATAAATCCAATTTTTGGGCTGCTCCCCCGCAAAACAACGAAGATAGGTCTCCAAACACCGATTAATAATTTCTGTTTGACCATCCGTTTGAGGATGATAGGCCGAACTAAACTTTAAAGTGGTGTCTTGCAAGCAAAAAAAGTTCCTTCCAAAAGTGACTAAGGAATATGAGGTCCCAATCATTGACAATAGAAGTTGGAATACCATGTAATCGGACCACCTCACGCATGAAAACATTCGCCGCTGCCTTTGTCGTAAAGGGATGCTTGAAGAGAATAAAATGAGCGTATTTAGAAAGCCTATCAACAACCACCAAAATGACTTCAAACCCATGAGATTTGGGCAAACCCGTAATGAAGTCCATGGAGAGGTCAGTCCAAATAATAGAGGGAATGTCCAACAGCTGAAGTAATCCTGCTAGGGAGAGTGCGGAGTACTTATTGCGTTGGCAAATATCACATTGGCAGACAAAGTGTTGAACCTGTTTTTTCATGTCAACCCAATAAAGGTTGGTGGCGAACCTACGATAAGTCTCATAATAACCAAAGTGGCCACCCTGAGGTGTTGTATGAAATTCGGCCAACAGTCGCAGTATCCAAGGGGAGGCAACGGAAAGGACGAGGCGGCCGTGGTATAGGAGGACACCACAAGTGTAAGAAAAACCAGCAGCAGCGGCATGGTTTGTCTGTAAGGCAGAAATGATATTGGATAGGTAAGGATCTGCTGTGAGGCCCTATGTCAGGGTATGCGCGTCTGTCCAAACCGGAGAAGATTGTAGCATACAAAGGTCTGTAGAATCGTGTTGGCGAGATAACGCATCAGCAACCGAATTCACCCGTCCAGGTTTATATTTAATATCAAATTGATAGCTAAGAAGTTTGGCTATCCAACACTATTGATCAGTCGTTGTAATGCGCAGCTGTAGTAGATATTTAAAACTTCGATGATCAGAATATACCATAAAGGAGTGGTCAAGCAGATAAGGGCGCCAATGTTGGATGGCCAAGACCAAAGTCATCACCTCCTTCTCATACGTGGACTTGGAAAGTGTTCGGGCAGATAGAGCTTTGCTAAAAAATGCAAGAGGTCTGTTATGTTGAATAACCGCACCAACCCCGGTTTCTAGACACATCACATTCCAACGCAAAATCGCTGGAAAAAACGGACAGTGATAAAGACCTCACGCTCAAGGCTGATGAACAAGTATTGTTCTATTAATTTCCACTTTGGAAGAAGTTGGAGTTACAGTCAGAAGGACTTGAAAACAAAGGAAGAGATTAGTACAACCGGGAATCCTCTCTCTAGGATTATCCCGCCCAAGCTCCTAGGTCGTTCCCAACCGAAAGAAAAAGATTCCCCCTGCCAACGTGCCCCACTTCCCCCTTATAACCAATTTGATCCCCCCTTGCTCTAACCGCTTCCCTCTGGTTCATTTCCCCTTTTACCCTTAGGCGCCTCCCCTTCTGACAAAACCTCCCCCTTGTCATGTGAGTAAACCGTATTCCCTGTTGTTGCTCCTGTTTTCCCACGCCTGGAATACACAATCCAATCACTAGAGTGATCTCGGGCTCTATCAGAGAAGCTTAGAACTCATTGGGAAACATTTTTTGGATGGGAATCAAGGTAAGATCTTGGTTCAAATACGAAACATGTTGTCATAACAAAGGGCGACAAATTTCTGGATTTTGATGGAATCTCTCATTGTAGATTTGACCCTAATGTGTAGGTTTTGTTTTATAGCCTATTGGGAGTGTGTTTGAGCCCCAAACCACTCGGAAATGAAGTAACAACCATAGTGTGATGAATTGCTAAGCACCAAAGGTGCAATTGCTTTATGTCTTATTGGCATTCCTCCTACGCTTTGACAACAAGGGAATCCTTGGACGATTCATGTAGTGGAAATATAAATATGTTGAACCTGTTTTTGCCATGCATTTGATGTCATAGGATTAAAGCAAGTCATTGGATCGATTCATGGGAGTGGAAGAGAAGAAATTGTGGGCGCATTCTTGAGGTAAGTGGCTAAGTGGTCTGTCATGTACATGCATGCCTTAGAACTAAAATTGTTTATAATGGATCTTCATGTTATATGATCAGGATCATGATGGGATTAATGTTGCATGCTAGATTGCGATTCACATGCATGTTGTCGCATGATAGTTCCATGGCGAAATGATTGAACATGCCAATTCTTCACAGCATTATTCTATGAATGTTGGATTCATGCATGTTCTAGAATTTTGATCCAAAATAATGAGGTCATGATTTGATGAAATGGGTTATGAAATAAGCATGAACACGTTATCATGATATCTTAATTTAAATTTGAATTAGGATCAAGAAATGACCTGTAATGAAAGGGATAAAAGTTTTATATGATTTTAGAAATTGGGAAGATGATATTGATTTGATGGGGTATATAATGTCATTATTCATGGGAATGTTAAAGAAATGTTAAAATTTAATAAAGCATGCTTAAATTAAATTGAGTTTTCATGCAATGGCTAAATTCAGAATGATTTTATGGCTATGATAAAACTATTATGTATAATCTAAGAGCTATAATTGCATGTGATGCTTAGATAGAGAATGAAAAAAAAAAGCTAAGGTATCAATGTTTATGCCTATGCATGAAATATTAACTAAAAGCTCATGAGAAATAATTTTTTCTCAAGAAACTACGAAATCTATTTCTATTTATATGAACAATAAGAAAGATGATAGTGAGTTTGCATGAAATATTAAACCATAATTTCATTCGATGTAAATCATATATTATGTTTGGGAAAGAACATGATCATTGAGACTGATTAAATGTGAGAATTAAAATAGTACAATGGCCAATGGGTTTGCATGAGATTATGGACTATTATTTCATGTAAGCTAGAAGTCATGATCATGATCACGATGTTGAGGAAAGATTATGGAGACATGACATTAAACTTTAATTATAGTTGGGCATGAAATAATGATTGTTAGGATTATGGGCTGGTAGGGGGTGTTGTGGACTCGCTGGGGGTTGTTCATACTAGGGCTGTCAAATGTATGGGATATAGGCTGGCAAGTGGGGAGGGCAGTTTGGACTTTTAACTGTTGGTTGTGTTGTATGAGGTGTGTTGTATGAGGCAATTGGGCTATTAGAGGAGAGAGAGGAATATTCTCGATTGGGAGGGGGACCACCTGGACACACACCTGAAGAAGTTAGTTTGTTAGAGGGGGGTCGTTAGTTTGGGTGGTTTGCTGGCTGGGTGGGCCTTCAAATAAAGGGGGTCAATGTGTGTAAGGGAGGATGATACATTTTTGGGAATATTCCACAACAGGCTGTTGTAGGAGGCTGGTTTGTTGGGACGTCTAGCAGGGGGCTCGGAGGAGTGATCTTCCACAGGTTCCTCACTCTCACTTTCCTTCATTTCTATATTTTACCTTTTCTTCCTCTTCTCCTTCATGTAACTCTCTATTCTCTCTCTATGTTTTGCTTGTATGTAATACAATAAATATTGTTTCTCCTTTCTTTCTCCTTATCTCAGTATTTTACATAACAATCTGGCGACTCCGCTGGAGAACATCGTTGGAGAGTGAAGTCGCGGTTGAGAAGGAAAACGCAGGTCTAACTGTTGTAGCGTTGGATAGAGATCGCAATGTTCTGCGCTAGAGGTCTGGACGTATTGGTGCAAGACAATTGGAGAGTGGAAGACGTCAGTCCATTGCAGTTGTTGTGTGGAATGTTCGAAGCTCACCTGACGTAGAACAGAAGACGAAGCGAGCTGAAAGACGCGAGCGAACGTGGAGTCCGGCTAAGTACGCAATTGCAAGAAAAGTCGCAGAAGCTGGAGAAGCGCAACCACTGCATAGAGAGAACACCGTGCGGGCTGTGAAGGATCGGTCATAGCAGAAACACGATTGGTGGCACACTCGAGCACTGGAGAAATCGTGTGAGAGAACGCTTGTTGGGTATCAACTTTCGCCCGCTGGAGAAACACCACCGCTGCTGGAGAAACCGATCGCAGCAGTGAATCAAACATCATTGGGACAGCCGATGCTGAGAAGCCAATCGCTGGAGAGAGGACGCATACACTGAGCTAAGTCGAACAAACTCTACTACAAAACTGAACTCGGCAATAGCACGTTCGTCGTTGGGGAGTAGTCGCGCCAAAGAGTCGTTCATTGCTGGGGAAGAGGGAGCTGAACGCCACTGCAGAACCGCCATCGCTGCAGTGAGGTTTGGACACAGGGGATCAAGTACGTTGAAGAGTGGATGTCGAGAGTTGTGTAGGCTTGTCTGCAGTCTAGGATGGAGTCATAATTTGCTACAGAGATACAATATATGCATGCTCAAATAGCTGAGATACAAGAACTACTATCAGTTGTAAAAGAACAATTGTTCTTGCGAGCAGAAGCACAGGAGCTGGAGACGCAAGAGTCTCGTTGCTCAGATTCTGGGAAGCGAGGTGACAAAACTACTGCTTGTACGTTTGGTAGTGACTCCGTGAAGGAGCAGCAGCTTAAAAACAAACTCCTAAGTCCCGCAGAGGTAAAATTTGATCCGTATTTTAGCATGGAAGTGGATCAAATGGAAGTGAATGGAGAGACAGAAAGCTTGAGAAGTTTTCAAGCTAGACAGAAAGGGATCAGCAGTGAAGAGTTGGGGGAACAGCTTGGAAACAGTCCAAGACGGCTTGTAGTGGTAATCATTGGACCAAATTTAAATTTGTTTAACTTTGATGAATTTCCTATTGTGGCTGAGTCGAGAAGTGTGTGTCTCAAACAAAATATGAGTTGGGCGAGCGGTTTAAAACAGAAAATGTGGTTGAGACAGGAAACAAGGGTTCGCGAGTACGGATGACTACTAACAAAAATTGCATATGTAGGGGGGCGAAAGGGAGGCTTGGAGGATCAAACACCATTGTATCAGAAGGTCTTTCAATTTAAACCAATGCACTAGCTATGGAAGGGGTGTCCACTGTTGCTGCATATTTTAGTCCTGCCACTAAAGGGCGGGGCACTACATATTTTCTAGCCTTTAACTCTGGTTTTACTCCTCCACATGCAGAGTTTTATTCGGAGGTGATTGCAGTGTATGCACTTTGCTCCTATTTCTCTCTTGTCGCAAGTACTGGAAGTGTTACTGTTTCTGGGATTAGGCCAACCCCTACTAACGACCGACTTTTCATACCAATGGACGGTTCCGCTCAAGTGGGTTCCGAACATGGTCTAAACACAGGAATCCACTACTCTTTTGCCCGGATGGCAGTAAGATCAGCGCCTGTTGCAGCCATATATGGCGTGGATCTAGGAAAAAAATTGGCACCAGTTTTTGCTGACAGCCATGGAGACCTTGAACATACTGTTGTGTCAGTTGAGATGGTAGCAAAATAAAAGAAAAATCTCATCATTTGGAAGTTTTTGTGGTTGTAAATGATGTTGGACAAGATGTGACATCAGTAGTAGAGGTTATAGTGTCTAATGGGAACCTGAATTCAAGGCATATGAGACTTTCGGTGATCGAATTTGGAGCATGTGTTACGATCATTTGGATTCTAGGTTACTAAATCCTTCTCGGTTCACTGATCTTACCGAAAGGAGGTTAAACCTTCAATTATGCAGGGGCCACCAGAAGATATGATTTGAAAACCACTATAAGAGTACTCAACCCACACTTTTGGTGGAAGGTGGGGTTATATTGGCAGTATTAGACCAAACAAATTCCAATGTTAAAAGGAGCTTTAACAAATGCTCACAAAGTAAACATCAACTCAAATTCCAATGTTAAAGGAGCTTTAACAAATGCTCACAATGTAGACATCAACTCACAGTTTCATGCTTCTTGGCACATGGCAGTAACCCTACCCAGAACCGGATCGAACCAGTGGAAAAGTGGCCTAATAGCTATTATTAGAAGCTTTAGACAACATTTATCCCAAAGGGATTTCCATCTTGCCTGCAGATTTTGTTGACAACCGGCGAGCTGACCCCCGTACCTAAAGGAGTTTCATTGTGTTCCGACTGCTGAAGTTATAGAGGAATTTGTATTTTCTCCTATTGTATTCCCTGCAATGGGTGGTTTAAGAGCTGGAAATACCATTTTTTGGTGTCATGGAATTCTTTATCAAGGCATTAGTAATGTTAGCAAAATTCTACTTACTGAGAAGACCGTTTTTACTCCAAAAATCTAGTGTTTAGCCCAATTAAAATTGACCCGAGCAGGGGTTGGGGGTTTGTCGAAGGACTATATATTTCAAGTTTGTTGTTTGGAGCAGCCATTGGGACTGTGTATGGGGAATTAGAGACAGAACTTATTAATACAACCACTTTAGGAAATGATGCAGTTGCCCGGCTACCAACATATTCCCAGCACACCATGACTGTGAGTGGAGGTAATTTAGAAGAATTTTCCAGTAGTTGCGGTGAAGATTTAAATGCAAAACAGCCCATTGATCATACAGTCCGAAGCTTTCCTTTCCTACAATGGGTTGCCAATCTAATGTTAAAGAGGTTGAGCAATGGTTTGAAGGTCCACCTTGGGGACAAGGTTGTTTTTAAAGAGGGGCGAATGTTAGGAATATGGACTGGCAGGTGGTTGTTGTGGACTCACTGGGGGTTGTGCATACTTGGACTGTCAAATGTATGGGATATAGGCTAGCAAGTGGGGAGGGTAGTTTGGACTTTTAACAGTTGGATGTGTTGTATGAGGCAGTTGGGCAGTTAGAGGAGAGAGAGGAATATTCTCAATTGGGAGGGGGCCCACCTGGACACACGCCTGAAGCAGTTAGTTTGTTAGAGGGGGGTTGTTAGTTGTTTGGGTGGTTTGCTGGCTGGGTGGGCCTTTAAATAAAGGGGGTCGGTGTGTTTAAGGGGGGAGGATACATTTTTGAGAATATTCCACAACAGGATGGTGTAGGAGGAAGGTTCGTTGGGACGTCCAACACAGGGGCTCAAAGAAGTGGTCTTCCACGGGTTCCACACTCTCTCACTTTCCTTCATTTCTATCTTCTACCTTTTCTTCCTCTTCTCCTCCTCCCAGTAACTCTATTCACTCTTTGTTCTGCTTGTATGTAATACAATAGATACTGTTTCTCCTTTCTTTCTCCCTATCTCAGTATTTTACATAACAACGATGCTAGGTTTATTCAAGAATGTGATGGTTTGGATGCTATAATAACTATGGTCTACAATATCATGTCTTGGGTCGAGATTTTAAGGTTTGATATAATGTATGAATGTGGAAACATAAAACTATGATCAAATCAATTTATCTTGGCCATAATTGGCATGAAACTCTTGATGACTAGTTTCATGTGAACAAGTGATAATAAGCGAGGCTAGAGATCACCTTTTTTGGGCCATGTGCAACCCAAACTCCGATACTTAAGGGAGTATCTTAAATCGCACAAGAGGTTTTATAGGACAAGGTCATGGACGAATAAAGAATGAGTCAGGTCAATATAAACCTAAAAACCTTAGAACTAGTTGTTCCACAATAGAAGGGTAGTTGGGGGGTCCACTGAGACTTGTGCCAAAGAATGTTATCATTGATATCAAGATGGGGATTGAGGTGTGATATGAGATGCACCTATGAGGACAAATGAGGTTCTAGCACAAAGATCCTGATGAGCAAAGACTAAGAGTATCATATGTTTCCATGTGATCAATGCCAACATCACTACAACTAAAGTGCCATCATTTTGGTAACTCAAGTATCGCCAACATTAAGGGATTAAATATTGCAACTAGATTATCACCAAAACGAAAACTAAGACTAATACTGATAGAAGCGGTATCTACGTTATAACTTGAATGTTGCCTACATCGGAGGAACCAAAGCATCTCAGTTCATGCATGCATGTCACATATAGATACCATTTGGTCATATGAGATGGGTTGTTGATCATATGAGATGGGTTGTTGATCATGCATGATAATCCCTAACATAGGGTTGTTTTAGGAGACCGTAGTTATTAATGGCGTGCGCCAGGAAGCTGAGTGTCGCGCCATGGGTTCGCCATTGCTCATCTGGAAAGGTGCTCAGTGGCCCGTGCTATGTTGTGCAATGGCGCGCAGTGGCGTGGCGCGCACCGATGCGCCAACATATCCTTTTTTTTTTGCATTTTTTTAACCTGCGACCAGCCAACTCATACCCTGATTAAAAATACCTCAAGTGGCGACCTCCCCCGTTGCGCACCACTATCCTCTTCCCGCGACCCAGCCCGTGTCAGACCAAGTCGAGCGGTGCGACCTAGCCGAGCTCCCTGGACTACTGCTTCCCAACCGACCGACCACAACGACCCAGCCGAGCTCCTCCTCCAGGGCAGGTGCACGCGCACACCAATAATTTTTTTTATTCAATTTTATTTATGTTTTCGGTCTTTTTTTCCAGTTACCGCTATTGTTGTCTGCCCCTTTGTCTGTCTAGGGCAGGTGCACTTCGCTTCTTTTTTTGATGTTATGTTTTTTTATTTTTTTGTGTATTGTTTTTTTTTAGATATATGGTTTAAAATATTTAATTGTTTATTTTAAATATTTTAGGAATTGTGATTTATTTCAAAATGTCTAAGACAACACAACAAGACTCTGCTTGAAAATATTGCATGTTAGCAGATCCTCAAGATAAAAATTCAGAAACATGCAAATTTTGTGGAAAAGTAACAAAAGGAGGTATTACAAGAGCCAAACAACATTTGGCCGGTGGATATAGGAACGCAACTGCATGCCAAAATTGTCTGCCACATGTGAGATAAGAGATAAAAAAAATTGATGAAGATAGTAAGGCTTTGAAGGGAAAAAGGAATATAGTCTAGGTATATGCAATTGAAGATGATTTTATAGAAGAGGTGCAAGGTCTAGAACGTGGAAAGAAAAGGAAAATTGCTTCAAGTAACAGTCGTGTGCAACAAGGATCAGGTTCTTCTCAAAAAGGAAGCAATAATGATCTTGTATCCAAGGCAAAGGGAGTAGATGCATTTTTCACTCCAAGTCCAGAATAAGTTGTACAACAAAGAAAATTGCTTGATGTTAGACAAACAACCGTCATGGATGCATACAAGGAGAAAAGAGATCACACTTGCCAATTGTTTGCAAGGTGGATGTATGATGCAGGAATTCCTTTCAATGTTGCCAATTATGATAGTTTTTCAGCATTTGTTGAGGCAATTGGACAATGCGGACCTCGTATAACCTCCAAGCTTCCATGAGGTAAGAGTTCCTTTGCTTAAAAAGGAATTAGAACATACAAATGTATTATTGAAGGAATTTATGAAGGAGTGGGCAAGAAAAGGATGTTCAGTCATGGCAGATGGTTGGACACATCGAAGGGGGAGAACGTTAATAAATTTCTTGATTAATAGCCCAAATGGCTCGGTATTTATTGAATCCGTTGATGTTTCTTCTTATGTAAAGAATGGGACAAAGGTGTTTGATTTGTTGGATAAATTTTTCAAGAAGGTTGGACCATCCAATGTGATACAAGTTGTCACTGACAGCGTTTCAAATAATGTTTTTACTGGTAAATATCATTATTCTCAATACTTAAGTGGATATTTTCTCAAACTTTTATTTTTTTCAATGAAATATGCTTGTTTTTATTTTTTATTTTTTAATAGGGTGATTATTGGAGGCAACTTACTCTAATTTGTATTGGACCCCGTGCGCCAATCATTGCATTGACCTGATCTTATAAGATATTTGGAAAAATCATATTCTCACTAAAACTTTGAAGAAGACGGTGACAATTAGTGGTTTCATTTATAACCATGTCGGTGTACTAAACTTATGCGACAATTCACCAAAGAAAAGGAGCTCTTTAGACCTGGAAAGACTAGATTTGCTATTGCCATGATCACACTTGCTAGCATGTATAACCAACAAGCTAATTTGAGGAAGATTTTCATTTCTGATGAATAGAATCAAAGTAAATGGGCAAAGTAACGAAAAGGGAAAGACGTTGTTTTGATTGTGCAAAGTGCCTCTTTTTGGAACAATGTCAATTATTCTCTCAAAGTGGGTGGTTCACTTATTGAAGTGCTTCGTTTGGTTGATGGGTAAAGAAAGCCTCCGACGGGATGCATATATGTCATAGATCAAGCAAAAGAATCAATTGCAAAGGATTTCAACAATATAAAAGAAAAGGAAAGAAATTTTCAAAATAGTTGATCGAAGATGGGAAGTGCAACTTCATCCGCCTTTGCATGTTGCAGGATACTTTTTTGAATCCAGAGTTCTTCTATGATCATCCTGACATTGATGTTGATGAAGAGGTAAATATGGGTTTGATTAAATGCATTCAAAGATCAACACCTGATATAGTAATGGTTGATAAGATTGTTGAAGATTTAACAAAATATAGAGGCATTGGGCACTCTTGCCACTGATTGGCAATAAGAAATAGGAAATTGAGGGCGCCTGCTAATTGGTGGGCAGCTAATGGTGCATCAGCTTCACACTTGAGACATTAAGTGCTTAGTCTTACATGCAATGCTTCAGGTTGTGAAAGAAATGAGAGTGTTTGAAAATCTTCACACAAAAAGAAGAAACGGGCTTGCTCAAGCAAAATTGAATGACTTGGTTTTCATCAAGTATAATAGAGCTTCAATGCGTAGATTCAATAAACGAAACTTCATCGGCCCTATCTCTTTGAAAGAAATTGAATGACTTGATTTTCATCGCGAACGAGGTGCGTGATGCAACTGATGACTTTGTTTTTGATGATGATGATTTGACTTAGGGTGAAGTGGCTTTGGCTTCCGATGCAAAAGAATTGGCCCATACTACTAGAGCATTGAGTTCTCACACGAAGTGTTTACAAAAGAAATCTACGGATACTAGTCAAGAACAAGAAGAAGAGGCGCAAGAGGAAGAGATTGAGAATGAAACAAGTGAAGAAGAAGAAGATGTTCAAGAGATGCCTTGTGGGGAAGAATCATCTGGTGATGATGAAGTCTCTTCTGCTGATTCCGAGAGTGATAATGAGAGAACCTCGACTCCTTAAATGTTGTATGTTTTAACCTTTGTTTGCATTCATATTTTTTTGTGTGTCGTTATTGACTTCATTTGTTTTTTGATTGATAAAATATGAATTATTGACACAAATCTTTTATATTTATGTAATTATTGTATAATTTATTATTTGTTATTGTTGATATATGTATACATCTCTTCTATGCGCTGCAAGTTAATATTGACACGCGTCGTGCGCCGTGTCGTGCGCTTTTGCGCCGGGGGCCCTTGTCACCGTCGTGCGTCGTGCAAAGTAAATAACTACGAAGGAGACCCTGAGATAAGTTGTATGGATAGAAATGACGGTTCATAGATGAATCTCTAAATATATCGAAGAGACGACTAGATATAGAGAGAGGTTTGAGAGACAAATGTATATATATTAAAGTTCAAAATAAAGTGTCATCCCAAGAGAGTCAAGAGCCAAGGGTTCCTAGTTTCACTGCATTGTATGTCCCATGGATCAAACTTAAGAGTGTTCTAGGTAACCCACAAGTTGGTCATAAATTGATTTTAATGAGATTCAAGAAGATGACATACCTCATGGATGATTCAATTGGGAGCTCCAAGAAAGTTAGCTTCTAGGATTGTGATATATTGATACTAAGAGATGATTCACGCTTAAAAATCCCTTCGGGTGAGAGATGAGAATTTCCTAATCACTAGATCCATCGTGAGCAATGATAGGGGTCTATGACTTTGGAGATTGTCATACAAATGAATGGAATCAAGAATTCCCAACAATTAGAGTCGTTTTGAGACTAAGAGAGTTGGCTCCCAATTCACATGAGATAATGCCCAAGATGAGGCGAGAGTTCTAAAATGCATTGATTCAAGAAGCATAACGAAAACTTAAATCGGATTGAGAGGGTGATCTTGTGTATTGATATCTAGATAGAGATGTCGTATAGTAAGGCAAGGTTTTATATTCACGAGTGATAAAATGGTTCATTGCGTAGGGTGGTGCCCAACCATGGTGGTTGTCATCAATAGACTAGGAGAGAAGTCCTAGATAGAGATGGACTTTGTGGAGGATACAGATCGAGAGCTAGAGCAATGACATTAGTTCCTAGGGTGGCAACAGAGGGTAATAGACAACTCTTGTTGATTGTGTTTGCCTGTATGATATTGTTCTATTATGAGATTATTAATACTTGATTGTGGTTATTATGTTGTTATCATTTATGCTTACTGTAAATGTTGTCACTGAGGTCAAGATAGCTCATGTCACATTTTATTTTTTTATGCATGGCAAGTCAATAGGCAACAGTGGCTGCTTGACTCAAAAACACTGAGGGACATTAGCCGATCAGTACAGAAAACAATGAGATTGTGGCATAACTGTTATATGCTTTTATATTTTATAACACTTGTTTGCAACATTGCTCAGTATGATAGGATGGAGTTCGACACAGTTGGGTCTTTTTTGTGGCACGTTGAAACCTGCAAAATGTGTTCCTCACGCCTTAGTGTGGCCTTGGATATGTTTTGACCCTAGTAAATCAAGGACTTAGACTAGGCTTCGATGTACGAATTGTCTAAAGGGCACAAGTTAAAATAGTACATGTTTTAAATTAAAAGGGTCCGCAACTCAGATGATTAGAGTGAAACATGAAAGCATTAGGGGTAAGGTGGGGTGTGGGGGGAGGTGGGGTGTGGGGGGAGGTGGAGAGTGGGGGTCGATGGGAAGGGGTGACGTGGAGGAGGGTTAGCGAGGTGAAGGATCGAGATGGGGATGGGGAAGAGATGGGTCCTTACTAAGGAACCCGGGTACAATACCCACCAAAAGAGAGAAAACTCTCTGAATGATTTTATTAATATCACAAAAGTTTATTACAGCAAAATGCAACCACCATATTTATAAACCTAAACCCCAAACAAATAAAAGATTAATTCACCCTTAAAATATCCTAAGCTAAGGAACATAATAGTAATTTAAAAAAAACATAATAAATAAAGGACCCCCCCCCCCAATGTGGGGGTGAGCACGGCCAGCACGTGATGGTTGCAGGTGCTAAGACGTTGCATCGGTCTCCATCACTATAAAAGGATTTGACCTCGAATCTGAGAGAAAAGGAAGCGGCTTTCATCCCTTCTTCGGTTTATTGCCAGGATCCTGAGTGTTCGGATGCCCTATCAAAGGTGACAAGATGTAACGGGCCTTCTTCTTGGTGAATTCCACTATGTTGGCACGACCTTTGTGACAGGCATCAGCATCAAATTGCCATGGCTGCACCAGCACTAGTTGGCAGCCATCTATCTCCACCACGTCGTAGGTCACTTCGTACGGTTCGATGGAAAACAACACACTACATTGCTCCGTAATTTGGATGTCGCCCATTGACTAGATTCCCCCAGGATGGTAAGGCGACAGGTGCTTCGTCGTCTTCGAGTGTAACTTGTCCACCACGCCTTGTGAGAACAAATTCTCGTGACTCTGATCATTGATGATGTGCTTGAGCACACATCCATTCACCTCACATCGTGAGAGATTGTGACATTGCGGGTCTTCCCATGTCGGCTCAGCGGTCATCACTAAGCGGCACACCACTTGAACTTCTCACTCCTCTTCAATGGAGTCCTTTGGGTCGATGATGTACCGCTCCTAGCAATCATCATTGGCCGCCTCCCCATCCTTAGCATCAACTACCAGGTTAACACGACCTCGATTCGAACAATTATTAGAAAAGCGTTCAGGTTGTCGACATTGATAACACTTGTCGCCGAACTGTCGAGCATACGGATTGTTATATTGCCGAGGTGGAGGGGGTTGTTCGGGCAATACGGCACCTGCAGGGGTTGTTCAAACCTGCCTTCCCCTGATTTCCCTACCGTCTCTGAGGCCCTTTCCCTACCGTCTCTGAGGCCCTGCCCTCTCTATGTGGAGGGACTACAAACCCAGAGTTCTAGCTGAATCCCAGGCTCCAAGGGGAGAACGGGGGGTCGCTATAGCTGGGCCTCCACCCGCAAGGCTAGAGTAATCGCCTCATCCAAATTGAATGAAGTGGTCAGTTGTACTTGATCCTGGATGGCTGGTTGAAGGCCTCCAATAAATCTCAATATATGTTGGCCCTCAGTCTCCTGAAGGTTGTTTGGAGTCAAGAGCTTGTGGTAGTCTTGAGTGTATTACCGCACAGTTTGTGGGCCCTAGTGACAATCATGATACTGTTGGCATAATACCTAATCATAGTCATTTGGAAGGAATCAAAGACTTGGGGCATCCTTCATTCGCCTCCAAGAGTGGATGGGGCCTTTGCCTTGCCATCGTCGGTTGTTTTGCATTTGTTCCCACCATGGAGACGCTCTGCCACAGCTTATAGGCCACGTATTTGACCTAAAGATGCTTTGGTACATCCATCAAGTATGAGTACTTTTCAAACTCTGCAATCCAAACCAAAAATTCTTCCACGTCAAGGCTATCGTGAAAGGTCGGCGGGTCTACTTTAATTTAAAGAGTTTGTCAGACCCTGGTGGTTCAAAGTAGTCGTTCGCCCGGTAGAGCTCAAATTCACATACCAATTTCTTCATGAGATGCGGCAACCAAAGAAGTCCAATATGAGGTTCGAGTTCCTGTCAGCGAGCAGCCAGAACCCAAGGTTTTGGCACAGGCGCTACACGACGGCCTCACAGTGCCTCCAAAATTGCTTCGTGATGGTCTCAGATTCATTCTGCAATTAGCGTAGTTGCTTCGGTTGTGGACAAAGTTGTTTTTGCCGTTGGCAGAGTTCCTGAAATTGATGTCGCTACGACCGCAGTTGCTCCAGAATTTTTTGCAAGGTCTGATTCAAGGGAGAGAGAGATTCCTTAATTTCACTGCTATTAGCCATGGCCATTGAAGTAGTAGGTGTTCTGGTTTTGTAGGTATGCACGGCTCAACCCCTTGCCTCGATTGTTTCTTTTTTTCATTTTTTTATACTCTCTTTCTGCCTGGAACTCACGAGCAAGTCACGTCAGCGTGTGGCGCCAAAGGGTGAGCACGCGGGGAGGGGGCGTGCGCAAAGGACTTGGTCGCACACTGGTTCTGGTAGCGCAAATGGTTCTAGGCGTGCGAAGTGAGCAGGGGCCTAGACGAACGATGGTTCATGGGCGCAATAAGGGCTCGTGCGACAAGGATGCATGTGGAGGCCAGGGTGCGCAGGATCTAGGCATGCAAAGGTCCTACAAGGCAAGGGGAAACGCAGGGGTGTAGACGCGCGGAGATCCTGCGTGGCAAGGGGAAACGCGGGGCCTGGACGTGCGGTGATCTCGCACTACTCCGAAGGCGCTCATCTATGCCAGGTGAGCACCAGCGTCATTCAAGTTGCAGAACGCAAGGCGCAAATTGCAACAAGATTCGCAAAAGATGTGGGAGTTTACACACGGATTGAGCGCAAATCTCGCTGCAAGTCTCGTGGTGCCGCTGGGATGGCAGTGAGGCGTCATCGAAGAGGCGGAGACACTACTGGCAGACGTGAGCAAGGCAAATGGGGTCGCAGGATTCCAAAAAGGCTGGAATCACAAGGGGTTGTCCAATAGTGGAACTGGGAACACATAGGCAAGGTCGACCATAAAGGCAAACTAAAGGCGGCAAACGAGAAACAATTTTGCTTTGTTACCAACTAATGTGGCGTGGCAGTAAGTGTAGAACACACGCCAAAGAAGAGAGAACTCTAGAGAACAATTTTATTAATATCGCAAAAGTTAGTTACAAGAGACTTCAAACACCCTATTTATAGACCTAAACTTTAAAAAAATAGAATAATTCACCCTTAAAATATCCTAAGCTATGGGATAGAAGAGTAATTAGATAAAAGAAAAAGGAGACATAAGACCCCCCCCCCCCGCGTGGGGTGAGCTCGACCAACACATGATGGCTGCAGACGCCAAGGCACTGCATCAAGATGGGGATGGGGGTTAATGGAGGAAAGTAGTAGTTTGACTATTAGTTGACACATTGTTGGGCAAATAAGACGATTAATAACACACACACACATATATTGTTTGAAAATTTCATTCCCTTTAATGTGAGAATCACTCATTCCCAAGGGAGGTAGAAACATTCAAAAAGGAATGCTCATTCCTAAAGGAATCAAGCACTTGTATTCCTGTACTTACTAAACATTATCATGAAATCAACCTTGAAATGAATCGCCCATTAACGAATTGATTCATGTGATAACCAAAAAAGACCCCTACAACTCCTCGTCATTACCAAAATGACGACATGATTAAATCTTAAAAAGCCTTACAAAAACCTTCCTTGATAATGTTCCAAAAATATTGGAAAGTCATCGGAAAAACGTATCGCATAGCTTTATCAATCAGTATGTAAAATGAAAATCTCCCATCATGACCTTGATTCATTAGTTTTTTATAAAAATATGAAATTAGATTAAGAGGAGAAAAGAAAGTACACGAGAAAGAGAGAGAAAAGATAAAAGGCACAGGCCTACACTGAAGCAGCAATCTCTGGATAAGTCTGGGAGAAACCCAGAAAAAGCGCCTATTACAAAAGCCCAAACTGAAGCAAAGTGTTCCGCCAACTTCCACACTCCTAAAACATCCTTGCAACACCCATTGAAGATCCTGGAATTTTGCTCTAACCACACATACCAGATTATTAGCGCTAGGACTGCAACTTTTCAAAGAATTTTGTCATGCTTTGACCTCTCAAAACTCAGAAACCTGATTTCCAGAAATACAGTATCAGAATGAGTGTTAACAGGTCAATCCACTGGAGAGGCGCAACTACCATTGGACACTTCCAGTATCAGAAGTGAATTGACCTCTACAAGCTACAACTATCATAAAAATATGAGACCACCACCTATGTCAACTCTAAGAAATATTGCAATATCACTAACAACCCTCTTCAGATCACTCAAGCAGGTTTTTTTTCATTTTTTCTCTATTCAATCATACATCATTAGAATCTAGCAGCAGTCACTAAAAAGATAAACCTCAAAACCATTGCACTTCACTTTATGACCAATGTTCATGAAAATAATCCAAGTGATTGAGCTTGAACCACATCTATTATCATTGATCCTTGTTCTAACTTCAAAATTGATCTTTATCCAAAAAACCAAAATGAGTCCAAAGAGAATCTCCCAAACCATACCCAAGAAGTAACTCTCAACTCTTGATGATAAGAAGTGATCAATGCAAGTAGAAACAGGGCAGTGAATTTTCTAAAAGGCAATAAAAAATATCGCTCCAGTTAGACCTTATAAATATAATATTGGAGTCCCCCAAGCATCTAGTGATCACAAGCCCCCACTATTCCCACTGTAATTCCTTAAAGAGTTCCCCAATGCAACAAAACAGTAAAGCAATATAACTCTTAAGGAAAAACTAACATGAGAAATAGACCAATAGTTAAAGATAGTACATGCAAGGATAGCCATCAATGTGAGACACTTACAATCCCCTAAGGAGCTAATAGAAGATGACAAATCCATGTTCTTAAAAAGCAATATTTAAGGATGCTACTGAGAAGAAAGCCGTCAAATTTAGAATTGTGATCATGAAGAAGGGGAATGTCTAACAAAATAAAATGAAAATCACCTTGAACTTCCTCCCTTGCCCATAGCCTGCTAAATATCTCGCACTTCAACAATGCTCTTCTATTAAAAAACTAAATTTAATCTCCTTGCAGCACTCACAACTACCGGATACCACTTCTCTAGCATTCTATCAATTTCCAACAGATTTCTCCGTCTTCAAAAGTCATAATTATTGACTCTATGTCTATCCAATACTGCACCAACTGAACTGATGATGCGCCGGGGGAGGCCAAATGGGTATTTAATACATGAAGACCCTTCTAGCTCCCTCAATGGGGCCATGGTGTGGAAAATTACTCAATGTAAAAAAGATCATGACAGTTTAGCATCAAAATTGCATCCCAGCACCAGTAAATGTCATCAGCCAGCCCAGTATTATTCATGAAAGTAAAGAAATTGGATAGTAGAATGAAACATTCACTGAGGACAGAAATGTCAATGAACAAGAATAGAGTCAAATACATGCAAGGGAGGTAGGGGTTTAAGGTCACCTTCCGCTATTGAGTACCTAATTAGTGTTCCTGCATGGATTGGCATGACTTCAACCGAGAAGTCTGTTACTAAAATGCAGGTCGCCCTCACCAATCTTCTGACACCATTCTCATCACAACCTCACCATTCTCTGTCCTGCTGAGATCAAATAAGACCAGAACATATTTCTAGTGAAAGGGTCGTTAAAGCCCAAAAATTCCTACTATTTCTATCATTCTGTAACAATTCCCTGAATTCTTCTGCCTGCGTTGATTTTTAAAAGCAAGCATTTTTCTTCTTCAAGATACCGTTCTGCAGCCATTGCTGACTACTTTGCAGCCCAGAGCAGGAGCAATATTGTTGGTTGCTTACAATATCTGTCAATAGCTGAACACCGCAGATGTATCCAGTCCATGTAAATTAAAGAACGGTCAAGGACACACTAATCAGAGTATATTCAGCAATTTATTCAGTAACTTCAACTCAATGTTAGTCTACTGAGAATATTTGTAAGGTTTTCTTCAGGCCCATAAAAGCAGCAAAGTTTTTCAAGGCTTGAACATTACAAAGGTTGTTTTGAAGAAAGGGGCATGGCATGGGTTTGACAATTGAGCCCCGACCACTAATGAAGAATGTTGATTAATACTTGATGATTGTGATATCCATCAGTATCTGTCAATGGTTGAAGGTTACAGCTGTATCCGGTCCAAGTAAATTGAAGAATGGACATGAAGATATAGACTGGAGCATGTTCAGCAATTTATTCAGCACCTTCCACCTGATGTTGGCCTACCGAGAAGATTTTTAAAGGTTTACTTTGAGAAGAAAGCACCAAAGTTTTCTGAGGCTTGAACATTCCAAAGGTTGTTTTGAAGGAGCGAACATGGGTTGCCAATTGAGCCCAGTCCACTGGATAAACTTGAGTTTGGGTTCTCTTGCTCAAACAACCTTGTCTTTGAGTATCTACGTGCATCTGCCAGCCCAAAATGTCTTCCAACTGAGGCAGATCCAAGGAAGGGACGCAAAGGAAATTGGACCAAACTAAATTTTCTAAGAGAAACAAGGGGTTCATGAAACACGATGTTTAGATTGATGTCAGGCAAACAGAAAAATTTAAGTGTAAGGTGAGATTCCTTTGAATGGATTTGAATGGAATTCTAGTCTGTGTGATTGACACTGATAAATTCACCAAATCAACAACACAGAGCAACCATTTCAGAAAACAGGATATCTGGATTGATGTCAGGCAGACAGAAAAAATTTTAAGTGTAAGACAAGATTCCTTTGAGAGGATTTTGAATGGAATTCTTTTTAGACTGAAATAATCTGAAAAAGGCTTAAATTTGATTACTGTCACCCGACAGCATATGCACGATGCACTCGTAAACCAGCAAACATAAGGATTGGGTTAATGTGTGATAGAAGGGGGAAAAGGGCCGATGTGCCCTAATCATTGTTTAGGTGACTTCTCACTGGTAAACCAGCTGTATATCAATGTTGGAAAGGTGATATTTTGCAGGACAACGAACACCCCCCCCCCCCAGGAAAAAAAAAACATGTGGATCAAAATCCAGGATAACATTAGAAATGAATAGAGAAAATCACAGGAAAATAATCATTCAAAAGATCGTCGGACTAACCATTCAGATCATCGTCGGGTGCCGCGAGCGAACCCGACAAATCGTCGTCTAGTCCCTGCACCTCATCTTCTTCAACGCCGTTTACATCTGTTTCGCCCTCTTCCACTCCTTTCTCGACGCTTTCATCATCGTCCTCTTTCACGCCAATTTCTTCTTCCACTTCCTCCTCCACCTCCTCCTCCACCTCCTCCTCGTCTTCTTCCTCCGCCTCCTCGATTTCCTCCTCCTCCTCCTCCTCCTCCTCCTCCTCCTCCACCTCCTCCCCCTCCTCCTCCTCCTCCCCCTCCTCCTCCTCCTCCCCCTCCTCCTCGGTTTCTTCTTCCGCCTCTACTGCTGTATCCTCATCGCCGTCCCCGCCATCATCGACGCCGATCTGCTCCTGTTCCTGCGATTTGGAGTTGCATTGGGCGTGGAGGGGGTCGGAACCGCCCTGCCCGTCGTCGGAGTGAGAGGCGGCGGCCGACACAGGCATGTACGCTGTCCGTTTCACCACAGAAGTCAGTCGGAGCCCTGTGCGGCGGAGAAAGATTCAGGAGGAGGGCATTGACGAGCGTCGTTTGCTCCCGGAAATAGTGGTTTTATTGGGCGAGATAATTATAATTTTCAATGCCTATTCCATCTTACCCGTAAATCTAAAAAATCTAAAAATTAAAACAAAACTAATCTCTATCTTTCATGATAAACTCATTTTTCATGTCAAATCCAACCGTTGAAATACATTAGGTTATAAAAAAATTGAGTTTATCGTACGAAAGATTTGTTGTATGAAACATTATGCCGAGTTGTCATGATATTAGAATAGTGACGTTTATGTAACATATAATAATTGATAACACATTTACTGGATGTCGTAATTTCATGAAATTTCAAATAATATGCACTTAAAAAACTACGGGAAAAAAACAAGTGGAATCAAAAGATGTTGAATTATATGATGATTTTAAATCGGTTCATAAAAAACTCACAAGGGAAACTCAATAGGAAAAAAACAATGAATGGAAAAAGAGTGCAACATTCACAGCCCCCTCTATCATGGTAAACTTTGAAATCTTCGCATCTGAATCCTACATATTAATTTTTCAAAAGTTGAAATTGGTAATGTTTGTGTGAACAAGTCTCTGAGACTATCACAGGACATTGTTTGTTGGATATCAATCTCATCCTTTTTTTGAAGTTTGTGAGTGTTTTTTTTATAAGATATGTTTTTTTTATCACCTCTAGCATGTTCACCCTTTAATTACACTATACAATCAGCATTATCTTCGTATAATATTGTGGGAATATCATTATCCAAACATAATTCACAATTATTTCTAATATGATGAATAATCAATCTCAACCAAACACATTTTCAAATTGCTTCATGAATCGCAATCAACTCAGCATAATTGGAGGAAGTCGTAAAAATAGTTTATTTTATAAAATACCATTAAATGATAGTTTCATCATACGTGAACAAAAATTTGGTTTGAGATTCAACCTTATGTGGTTTAGATAAATATCCAACATCGACATAACCAAACAGTCTTGGTTCTGAACTTTTAGAATAAAACAATCCACGATCAACAAATCCTTGAAGGTTTGATATCATTCCAATTTCGACGAGTGGGGGAAGAACTGTAGTTGATCGATAAATTAACATAGAATGATATATTTGACCTTGTTTTGTTTTCAAGGTATATTAGTGCCCCCATAACACTCAAATGTTGTACTTTAGAACCAATAAGTTCTTTGGTACCCTCTCATGGTCTAAAGAGATCTTTATCTCGATCAAGTGATCATGCAACCATTGATGTATTTAATAGTTGTAGTATCTTCATATAAAACCTTCATAGGTTTTTTTGCATTATGTCGAGATTGATGAATAAAAATTTAATATTCAAGGTGTTCGGTCTATAATCTAAGGCAAAAAATCAGTCTTTTAGAGTCTTTCATTTAAAATTCTTTCTTTAAACACTCTACCGCTTTGAAAGTACATCAAAAGTTCCAGTAATATAGAAACCATTAACATATATTGCAATAATGACAAATTCAGATCCACTCCTATTAACGAAGACATGTAGATAAATTGGATAATTTTCATCACCTTCTTTCGTCAAATATTCACTCAGACAATTCTATTGTGCATGCCTTGGCTGCTTTAATTCATATAACGATTTATTCAATTTAATGGAATAAAAATTTTGAGATCCAGAACATGCTGCAAGCATTTTGAATCATTGTGAGATTTTCATATAAACATAATAGTTGATATGACCATATAGGTATGCAGTCACAATATTAACCGAACATAATTTAAGACGTTTGTGTATAACAAACACCACGAGATACCGAAAGGTTATAACATCCAATATAAGAGAGTATGTTTTATCATGATCAATCTTGGATCTCTGTGAGAAACCTTGAGCAACCGAACATTCTATATATCTCACAACTTCATTGTTTCCATTCCTCTTTATCATAAATGCTAATCTATAAATGAAAAATGTAATCTCTTATGGGGTATTCACAATCAATCAAAAATCCTCATGTTTATAAAGTGAGTTTAATTCAGTTCAGACTGGATTACAACTTCCCATTTATCCCAATCTGGTATATCAAGACATTCATCAATCATTTTAGGTTATTGATCCCCATTAATAATACAAAGTGTCATATTTTATGAAAACATGTCATCGACGACGATCTCCACTCAATTCCAACATCATATTATGTTAGTAAAATTTATAGAAATCTCTTATTGATCACGACCATGCACTTCTGGTACATTTTATTCTTGTGGTATTTCATGATCAATCAAATTTTCATTTTCCTCAGGTTCATTTATTTCTTCAACCAATGTGGGTTGTCTCCCTTTCACTTAATGAGGTTTTTTATTTATTGAACTAAGTGGCCTCCCATGCTTTATACGTGGATTGTAAATATTGTTGGTTGCACTATTAGATCTTCCTTCTGAGGCATTTATTACAACTGGTGCATTTGTAACAGGTATATAAGATTTTATAACTCGTATTGGATCATTGAATGCATCGAGCAATTAAATCATTAAATTTTACAAATTAATTATCTCTCGAACTTCCAGTTCACTCATGTTTTTACGAGGATCAATGTGTAACAATAAATTCATTTTTCATGATATTTTTTTGACATCGACTGACTTCCCTCCTTTAACACATAAAACATTTTTCTATTAAAATGACAGCCAACAAACCTTACTGTAAATACATCCCTTGACATTATCTCAAGGTACTTTATGATTGAGAGATATTTAAATCCCAACGTAAATCCTCAATTTTCCATAGGGTCCCATTTTTGTTCAATGCGGGGGTGCCACTGACACATATACACAACACGAAAAGTTACCTTTAACAACGCACCTATGAGCATGTTCTTAAAAACCCACATACAATAACACTAAAAACATGCATGCTGTTGAAAATAGCATTTGACAACATATATATTTTGCATGTTGTGGTTCCATTAACTTCATTTGAATTAATAGTAAGCATTACTTGTGTGTTGTTATATATGATGAATAAAAACTCAAAATGCGTGTTGTTATATCAATTTTTATTTTAAAACAAAACAACTTGTAATTTTGTATTATTATTCAACTTGTTTTTTTTAATTTGCATTAAATTTGTCATTTATCATTTGACATCATTTTGTTAAATGTAAATGTACAAAACATCAATGGGGGGTATTAAGTTGGAGACAAGGAATATGGGGATGGGGGGATGGGGATATCAGTTGTTGGTGTGTTGTGGTTACGGGATATTTGCAATGGGTGTGCACTTATGTTGGAGATTTGAGGATGTGGGAGATGCTTGTTGTGGATGCATACAACAATGCGAGAGAGGGGAATAAGCGTGCATGAGAGATGCATGGAAGCTCCACGAAGATTTCCACTGGTGAGCCGACATTCCTCCCTACGTAAACCATCTTCTTCACTATACAATCTGACAATCTCTACACCCGAGAGCTCCTCTTAAACTGTTTATCCTATTTGTTTCTTCTTATATCTATTGTTTAGAGTTATTACACATCGACTATTATTATTTTTGAGAGGTATACACACTTTTATGATTTTGTATAAATCCCTAATCTTTTTCAAGTAATCTGCGCTAAAAGATTTTTTGTTATGTTTCAAAACCCCTATGATTACTGAGTAAATGACATGTTAATTGAAACTCTAACATGATTCTCTATAATCATTGAGTAAATGAAATGTTAATTAAAAGCCTAATTTTATTTTACATAAACCTCAATATTATTTTACATAAAACTCGTATCTATTTGTTTGGTTCACTTTGTTTATTTTAGATAAATCCCCAATTGACCATGCAGGTTGCATATTTTTTATAGAATTTTACTAAAATGTCCATAATTACCGAGTAAATGATGTGTTAATTAAAGTATATGTTTAATTGAACATATATTGTTGATTAAGTCATGTGTTAATTTTATTAATATTATTTTTTTAGTAATTGTATTATGTTGTGTTGTTTTAAAGTGACTTAATGATATTACTATTTGTTTATTTTTTTAATTATATTTTAATTAAAAATATTTATATTTGTTTTTTAGAGAACTGTGCACTTACTTTCCCCACCTTTAAATTACTTTCATGACCACCAAAGTAGGTTGATATCAATAGTTTCAAGAAGGCAGTATGTGATTTTTTTGATGCACATAGAGCTAAGTCGGCATATTCAATTATATTTATATTCCCTTGTTTGGTATATCAAAACATACAATGTCACCACATTGATATAGTGTACAAACACTTGATCATGAAGGGATTTGATCCAAATTGCAAGGCATGGGTCTTTCATGGTGAGGGACCAAGTAATCCTATTCAACATGTTGACGTGAGAAAGCCTGAAGCACACAAGATGTATGGGGTTTTTTTCCTTCAAAAAATGATATAAATAGAGAACATATGAAATTTAATAATCCCAAAATTAGTGATTTCATTAAAAATGTGGAAACACCACTATACATTGGTTGTACAAAATACACAAAATTGTTGACAATTGTATCTATGTACAAGTTGAAAGCTTCTTTTGGCTTAAGTGATAGCGTATTTAATGCAATGCATCAAATGGTTCATGATATGTTGCCAAATGATAATGTATCACACGATAGTCTATATATGTCAAAAAAATCATTAAGACATTTGAACTTGGATATTTAAAGACACGTGCATGTAACACCCCAAGATTTTACAACATATATTTCATTTAAATAAATCTAATATGCTTGATAGCTTGATTCATGCGTAACACCAAACTAAAAAGACTGTGACATACCTTATTAAAATAATGCAATAGGATGTTAAACATCAATAAGAAAATTACAATAACAATAAAGCCTCAAGTAAATAAAAAGGATAATAAATTGTTTTATGATAAAAATATACATTTAAATCCCTTACATATTATTATTTTTAAAAATAATGATTGATATATTGATTAAATTCAAGGGTTATAAGATATATAATTAATAAAATGTGATTAAAACTATTAAATGTTAAAAATGGATATTTTTCAAAAGAACTATTTTTAAGGTGATGTGTATTTTACCTGATAAATTAAACTGATTAGTTTTAAAAGATGATTCTGATAATAATATTTCAAACTGATATATTAAAACTCATTTAATTTGAAATTGGTATGAAATAATATTAAGAACATCTAAAGTTTAAACATTTATTTTTCTATAAAAATAATTTTTATTTATATTATGTATTTTCATTTAAAATCTAAATTTATAAATTTTAGAATTCGAGTCTGATTAAATAAAATTAATTTTTGAATTCATCATGTAAAAATTATCTTAGATTTAATTTTTAGGATTTTTATAAAATGATTTATTTTTAGGTGAATAGTGAAAGATACATTTTTTTACTTTAACCGCAGCATTTATGACTACATCAAAAAGTACGTATAGCTTAAAAATTTAAATAAAATATTATTCATGATAAAAAATTTATTTATAGAGTGAAATTATGCATTTAAAAATATTATGTTGGATTTAGAAAACCCATGTTTAACAATTTGGAAATTAAGCAATATTTCTCTAATAAAAGTGAATTTTAGTCTTTTCCTTTTAATTAAGTTTTCATTAAGTGAAATTAGGTTTTTAATTTATTTTAAAGTCACATAAATCTAATTTTTTTTAATATTTAACTAATAAATATCATTAAAATAAACAATATTTATATTTTTGTCACAATCATAACATTTATGCTTAAAATACATTTTTTTTAAAACGGGTTTTTACACATTTCATGCTTTTATATTAAAATTATATTTCATTACCCTTATAAATTTTATTTGATAAAATATATTTCATATTTGGAATCATTAGTTCTGAATTATGTAATAAAACCCATTTTATTTTTAGGCATTGAAAGTAAATTACTTGGATAGAAATTTTTTACCACGATAAAAACAAAAAATTGTAAAAGTAAAAATTATAAGAGTAAAAAACTTAAAAAAAATATGTTAAAATGAATGATTGATGAATGATAGACCTTACCTAATCCCCCAATCCATTATTTTACACTTTGGACCCACTTTATATGTGAAACATGTGCTCTCTTTATATTACAAAGTTATATTTACAAAAATGTAACTCTCTTTACCTATAAAAGGAGATCACCTCCACCCCATTTCACTACTCATTATAAAGCATTATATTAATAAAAAATATGACCTAGTATCTCTTGAAATCTATCCACACATTCTACAAGCCTTGTTCTTTCTAAAAGACCAAGCTTAAGGAGCCTTAAGGTGTTACCCAAGGGAGAATGTCCAAAGGGAGAGGTAATGTTCTTAACCAAGCCTTCTTAATTATTTTATTCTTATACCCCCTAAAAATATTATATCCATGAAAGTATAATAAAAGTAGTATTAATAATATGATAAAATGTTATTATACTAATGGAATATCTATTTTCCAACTTCCTCCAAAACCATTTGAAAAATAAAGACGTCGTCACGCGTACGTGCATACTACCACCTCCATGAACGACATGATTGATTTTTATTCACCACCTTATATGTATGGTTATAAAATCCTATTTAAAGAATTAATATTATATTAATAACATTATTAATATTATGTAATTACAAACCATTCCCTATCTTCCTCATGATTTATGGAAAATGAATGTGTCGCCTGTGCGTAAGTGTAGACTACTACCTCCATGAAAGTGATGTATTTATTTTTCCACTCTTCTGTAATAATGATATTATTACAAATGAATCAATTTATTAAACATACTCACCAATAAATTATAGTTTGTTCTTGTTTGGGTCGGTTTAACCACTTACATGAATAATGCTATAAATTTCTATCATGGGTAACTAAGGAAACATAAATACTGTTTATATTGAACAATAAAAAGTAAATAATGATTTTTTAGTTCTATAATGGTAATGGTAATATCTAATCTATTATTAAGATATAACCCCTCATTTGTGAAAATTACCAAAACAAGCTCTTCATCAACTTCGTCGTCACGAATCATGACCAAGATACTTATGAAATAAACTTAAAACATTATAAATCATTATAAAACATTTATTATAATACCTATAATGATATCATAATAATTAACTTTGAATCTATAAACAAGAATCAACATTTTCATTACAAAACTAGTACTAAACAAACAATCGAAGCTAATAAAATTCAGTGATGAAAATAAAATATAACTAACTAATATATTTGTAATAAATGATTATAAATGAATTTTATAAAAGTTCATAGGTATGAGTAAGGTTTTAAAATAGGTGATTAAGATATTTATATAAGAGTTTGGAGCAAGTTCAATTAAGTGGGATTAAAGGTAAGGGTTTCCACATATCAATTTTGCTCCATTGACATATGATTTGTATTCATTACTTATTCCATTTTCATGATGTAAATATTGACCTTGGATTATTTTTATCATAAATTTCTTGAAATATAAGGGATTTACAAATCCATCTCATGTTTTACCTTTATGGGTTTTCTATTCGAAAGATAACGAAATCATAAGTGGTTTATTGACTCAATTTTCTTTCCATTTGGGTCTTGAGATATATTTCTTGACTATTATTTTCTAAGATCACTTATTCAACCATTTATCTATTATAAATGGTAACTTCTCTCTATCAATCAGGGGAAATTACTTGTTTAAATCTAAAAAATCTTCATTAGTTGATTTCTTCCTAAAAGTTATGACATTATTGGGATCAATACTCATCCTTTCTAATGGACTTTTCTCCTCAATGTCTATATTTTCCCTACCCTCTAATGTTTTCATTTCCTATTTGGGAACCCAAATATATTTTATCTCATTTAATCCTAAAATTTATCCTTAACCATTTTCAAAAGAAAGCTTTTTTATCCTTTTAATGATGTGGGTCTCAACAAGTCCATTTTAAAACATAAAAGGGATCTTTTGAACCCCCTTCACTGCTTTTGAGTTACGTGTTCTCTTTCCTATTCTACCTTTTCCTATACATTCTTATCATATAATTCATCCATATTTTTTATATTTTTTTCTTACATATATTCTTAGTTTACTTTACCTTTATTTATTGGGGATAATACATGTTTTAATTCCCCCTCACAATTCTCTCCTTTAAGTGAACCCAGTTTAAAAGAACTTCCCAATTTCTTATTTCATGTCAAAAACCACTTCTAATAAAATGTTTTTAACCAAGAAAGTATTTTTAAAATCATAATTATTTTATAGAAAAACCCCCTAGTTAAATTCTATTCTAAAGTAAAATATTAATCCCTTCCATTCCTCAAAGGATCCTTTACTCATTTCATAAAGTATCACCTAAGTAGCTCATTTTTATTCTTATTTCTATAAAATTTCTCATGAATTTTTATACATTATAAATCAATGTTCAAAGCCTATATTTATTTTTTAAAATATGAACATCCAAAATAATTTAATTCTTTCTTATATTGGGAATTCTTATGATATAGCCTCCGAATATGACTTGAGACAAGATTATGAAACCCACTTCCTTATCAGGAGTTTTATTGTGCTTATGATTTATATATGATTTATTTTCCTCTTGTGTCACACATATACATGTACATATTGTGAATATGAAGGGTGCACCTTGATAGAACTTCAATGCATTGGGTAATGTTTTTATCTCATGAGATACCATGTATGATGCATGGGTGATTAGCCTAAGCGCATTACGTTATGTTGTCCTGGTGGTGATCCTAGAATTATGCCTATGACATCATGTTTTATTTCTTAACACATATTTATAATTCTATGAACTTATGATATCATTATGTTATGCCATGTTTCCATGCTTATCTCACACTCTTATTCCATGGTACATGTTTGTTCATTTGAGATTTCATGTTCTGTTATCATGAGTTATAAACAACTCTTATTGTTTCATGTTCTTTTTAATAAGATATCTCCCTTATGATCATGTTTTATCATATGATTATGATCAAACCATTGATAACATATTGATATTTTTTCCCTTACTGAGTGTTTAAGCTCACCCCTCTCTTATGTTTCCATTCCCCACACTATAAAGATGAGTATAACTTATGAGAATTCTAGAAGGAATTCTAGTGTAGCTCAATTATGGAGAAACATTCAAAAAGTGTTGTAAAATAAATTGCATATGTAACTCGTCCTCAAAGACACTAAACCTTATATTCTTATAATTGTGTGATTATTGTGAGATGTAATGTTTATGTTATGAATATGATGTGAAATATATGTACGTTTTTCTTAGGTCATCTCAATTTGTATCAAAGACAATGTTTAAAGAAAGTGAATTGGACCCGAGAGTGCATGTCTAAGGTGAATCATTTAGTATCAAAGCATGGTTTAGTTATTTTGGGGGATTAATTTAGTTATTTTAGGGATTGGGATAATATAACTTTAGTGAAAACCCTAAGGACAAGCCTAAGGTATAAGTACAAGTATAGGATAACATCCTAAAGATTTAATAAAGTAAAGATTGTGTGGATTCCTAACAATTACATCCCTATATGGATACTGGAAAGTGGATTTGGATGTGGAACAAATACACCTAGGGGTAATCACCCTAAAAAGGGCTGGTTGATTATTATCTTGTTTTTCACTCAGTGCACGATGAGTGGGCCTAAGACTACACTATAAGAGTTGGTGTCCTAGAACCAAGTGGGTTTACTTTGATTAAATGGATATTTAATGTATTATTACATATTGTTCATTGTTCTTCATGACTATAATGTAATAATGTCTTAGAGTATTTTTTTCATTGATAAGGTCATGGAAGTTCCCCGCTATGATGAGAACCTTGAAATGCTATAACAATATTCTTAAATATAGTTTTGTGGTTGGATGACATGCTATGATGGGACACATAGAATGCAGACCATCAGGTGCGTGTACTCGTAAGCAGATGAGACTTCCTCTCATGAAGTTCTCACTTGGTAATCTCCAAGATAGGAGATTATGAGAACAAACCTGCTAGTAGGAATTCTGCATGTTTTGGTGTCATCAGATATTTCTATCTGTGAGTGTGTGTAATGATCCTTAGACTTTAAGATTATCATTAATACGTCTCACAACTTACGCACTTTGATTTACTGACGAAAACCATCACGCAAATAGTTGGCGGGAAGTAGGGTATGTTGGGTTCGTCACGAGTGACATGTTATTAATGGATAAGTTGAGGAAGGATTTGTCCCTTCCATTTATGTAAGTTGATATCTCAACCCTTTGATTGAAATAGAACCGTCGCGTGAAATTCCATGACCATGGTGTAACGATGAGTTTATTTCAGGTAGTCAAAGAATGACGTATCAAGCATAAAAGTTGATGACACGATCATGAAACTTGTTTGATGAGATATTACGATAAAGGGATTATATTACACAGTGAGCGTTCGTATGCGGATGTTATTGTTGTGACTTTACGTTCTTTCTCTTCAGTGCCTTGACCCGTTGCTAGACAATATTCTTGGACTTTAGGTAATCCCACCTAATGCCAACGAGAAAGAATCCTAGAGGGTCACACACTAAGTGTTTTTGGTGGTCTCAGTTAAATTATATTTGAATTTAATTAATGAAATAAATATTATTCTCAAGACTGTGGAATAATTTTATTCAAATTAAGATGATCGCATAAATTAAATAAAATTTATTTATTTATTTTATTGAACATTTAATAAATATTTATTTACTAGTTTGTAAATAAAATATTTATTTAAGAGAATAAATTATTTATTTATTTATTTGGGTGTTCAATAAATGGAAGTGGAGTTTGAGCGAACCAAGGTTGGTCCGGTAGTAAAATAATTATTTTTAAGACGATAAATAATTATTTAACTAGTTAGCACAAATTAAAATAACATTGCTATTATTTTGTGATACATGATTTTATTTATAAATCTGTTTTGTGCAAGTTAGGGCACTATAAATAATGACACAGTATTATTATTAAATGCATGAGTTTTCTCTAAGTTCATGAATGTATTTAATTGTTCCTATGTAATTAAATATTGTAACTGAAATTCTATGCATATAAATAGGCAAGTACCCCTATTGTGCCATACACCACACCACACGCCTGGTGAATTGAGAATTGCTGAGCCAAATAATTTCTCTCTCAAATCCTCTTCTCTCCCCCCTCAAGAATGAGAAACATTCTTCAAGGTTGAAGAACAAGTGATCAAGAATGACCGACACAAGACACTTGCTTCACCGCGCTAACACCCGGAGAACGAGCGGTGTCGATTGGAGGCCATCAGAGCATGTGTGGATCACTACTAGAGGGATTCTAGTTTGGATCCTTACAACCATAATGAGATAATCTGAAAGAGTTAATCCGGATGATCAACATCATCAACGAAGAAAAATACTAAAGACACGGGTATTATTTTTCTTTATGAAATTAATTAAATTAATTATAAACATGATGTACAAGATCCTCTCTAAAGGTTTCAGGGCCTCTTTTTTCTTTATCCAAATCTTTGATTATATTCTATGGAGACTGATGTTCATCGTCGTATTGATCCTGGAATAATCATTGATCATGGTAAAAATAAAAATTGGGTGTCGTCCCAACCACGCTTCCACTACGCCTGGAACCTTCAAGTGGTATCATAGGGGTTACATCATAGTTTATAATTATTTAAATATTTCATTGATGAATTATTCATTTAATAATTTAGTTGTTTCAATTCAAGTTAATCGTTCTACAAATCTGAATCTCGAGATCTATTCCTCCTCTTTCGTTTCTCATTCACCTTACAGAAACAATATTTTCTTCTAATTTTGATTAAAATAAAATAGAGGATCTCATCAGGAGGTGCCAAAGCTTCTTGACCATACAACACCGAAAACACGACGTGTATTCGGCAGTACATGCCGTGTAGTCAAGATTCAATGCGTCGAATTGGTCCACCAAACCAAGTCGTGTGTTAGAGTATTTCTAAGTCTTAAATGACTTCGTGTGTTGACCAGGAATAGGTGGCACATGGTTTTCAGATTACACGCCATGTGGCCCAATGGACACAGTGTGTAATCCCTTCAGGTTAGTGTTGGACCATGTACCCCATACATGGCTTGCCTGACTGGAGACTGTGTAATGAGGAGCTATACGGTGTGTGACCCACTGGACATGTCGTGTACTCTGAATATTTCTGAAGTACACTCACATGTCATTTCCCCAGGCGTGTACTTCAGATAGATGGTGAAAAATAGTGCACGCCATGTAGTTAGAACTACACGTCGTGTACTCATCCAAATTACGCAAATTTATTAAAATTTATTATTATATTATAAAAACCCTTGAGACGTGTACCATCATACGAGCATAAAGCTGAGGTACAATATGTGATAGGTGTTTTATATATATGTGTTTAATTTAACATCTGTGTAATATTCATTTCTACTCATTGGGTAGTTATGAATAGGAATTCACCGGGTTGCCTCCAAGGTACAAGTTACGTAAAAAGATAATTTTAAATGAATTTATTTGTTTAAAATTATTATGGATGAGAATCTTAAGGAAATTCAGAAAAGGATTTAAGATAAAAGTATTGATTAATTAAAGATTATAATTAATTGATTTGAGCGTGATTTATCTTAAACGAGAACGATTAAAGAATTGAATGCTACTTTTATTTATGCGTAAACATCGTTGCATGTATGGATGATCATGAGCTAGACCAAGACCTTTGTATGTGGATGGTTTATTTTAATTTATTTATTTAAATTAAATTTGTTGGCCTGCGAGCCTTCTCCTCATTAATATGTAGGGCCTGCGTGACCAAGGTTTCTTTTATGTAAAACCCATTTTCACCCCTCACCTACATATGAGTTAAAAAATACATATGTAATGGATGGAAATCCCAAGTTAGTGGAGGCGGTTCAAGCTAGAGCTGAGATGAAACCAATCCTAAGAGATACAGAGGTGGATAGGTGGAAGCTGTAAACATGAACCCAAAAGGTTCAAGTTGTTTCTCCCTTAGGTCAGGGTTAGTTTATCAACCGTTAGATAAACTAACCATTATAAAAGCTCATGATCATGCCATTTACTTTATTTTATTTCTGTCTATTTCATAGTTTATCATTATGGATGTGTTGTTACAATCACATAATTAATGAATTAAACAAGCATGCAAGATGAAACTAAAATAAACCAGACTTATGCGTAAATATTATCAATACATGGTTAATCACTTAAGTAAGTTCCACTTAATATTAATAAGTGTGTGATAATAAGCAATCCATGCATAAGAGATAAAAATCCCTCAAATAAAATATTAATTCAGAACAAGCCTTTCATTACTTGATTAAAGGGCAAAACTCAATAAAACTATGTGTTTGACCAACCCTTGTTGGGGCACTTACTTTTATACAGGAGGCCCTTATGAAAGGTTTTGGGTTGAATTAACCATATTACATCAAAAGGAGTAGCCCTTGCTAGACTTGGTGTAATATTGGAGGAAAGATTTGAGGAAATCCAAAGTCATGATTTCAGGATTGGGGAGTCCACTCAACATATCAAAGAGCTGCAAGCCCACAGTTGGCAAAGACCTGCCTACCTAAATACCTTTTAATAGCTTGACCAACCCTTGTCGGGGTTATGTGAAGGGGAATATGGATCCTTTCCACTAGAATGTCATGACAACTGGACATTCTGAGTTCAATGGTGAGGGTCATTGGGACTTGATAAAATAGTGGGAGACTTAATAAAATTTATTATTTCTCATAAAATGTAATCAAGAAAGTACTAATGATATGCTCTTTTAATTGTAGAATAAAAATGACAAGCTCATCAACCACACTATCCCTATGATCAATTTTGGATAAAGACAACATCCTCACTGGAAGTAACTTCCAAGAATGGTTTAGATTCCTTTGAGTTATCCTACGCCATAAATGGAAGTCTTACATGCTGGAGTCAGCATTACCTGATTCACCTTCCAAGGAGGCGAGTGATGAGGATTTCCTGGTCTGCGAGAAACATATGAACAATGTGGTCGACGTTCAATGTTTGATGTTATCATCAATGTCTAGTGAGCTCATGAAGTCTCATGAAAACATGGGTGCTTATAGCATGCTCAAGAACCTCCGTGGTCTTTACCAGGATAGAGCAAGATAGGAAAGGTTTGAGATCTCTAAGGCACTCTTTCAGAGTAAGCTTGGAGAAGGTGCCCCAACTGGGACTCATGTAGTCAAGCTCATTGGCTACATTGAGCGCCTAGAGGTTCTAGGGTTTAAACTCCCCGAAGAAATGGGCACCAATCTCATTCTTTCATCACTACCTCAGAGCTTCTCTAACTTTGTTGTCAATTTCAATATGAACAACATTGAGAAGTCTTTATCTGATCTTCTTATCCTCATTTTCCAAGTGGACAAAGATATGAAGTGTGAAAATCCTTCTGTCCTTATGGTGAATAATAGGAAAGGGAAGGCGAAGAGCTTTAAGCCCAAAGATTCTTCACGGCCTTCCAAGAAAAGGAAGATCAAAGGGGAGGCAAGGGAACAAGAGGCTGTTTGTTTCGCATGTGGCAAGAAGGGTCACTGGAAGACGAACTGCACCTAACCTAAGAAGCAAGGGGAAACTTCAGGTGCATTTGTTATCGAATGCAATCTATCTATTTCTACAAATTGGGTATTAGATACAACTTGTGGTGCTCACATATGTATCCAAATATAGGAACCAAGTAGATTTAGGAAGATTGATCGAGGGTAGGTAGATCTATGAGCAGCCAACAGAGCCAGACGTGCTGTTGTAACTGTTGGGGACTACCACCTCATATTGCCAACTGGGATGATCTTGGTGTTAAAGGTTTGTTTTTATGTTCCTTCTGTAACCAAAAACATAATTTCTGTATCCAGACTAGATATAGATGGATTTATTTTCAAGTTTGAAAATAAATGTTGCTTCTTTTATAAAGATTGAATTTGTTTTGGTAGGGAACATTTATACAACGGTATTTATGTGTTGGATTACACAAACCAAGTAATGGAAATAAATGACAAAGATACTTCACATGACTCATACCACACCCAACTTTGGCATCATCGATTAGGTCATGTAAATGAGAAACACTTGACAAAGTTACATCAAGATGTATATTTATATTCTTTTGAACTAAAAACACTTGGCATATGTCATGCATGTTTACAAGGAAAAATGACCAAAACCCCATTTGGTGGGAAAGGTGAAAGGGCTAAAGAGCTTCTTGAATTGGTTCATACCGATGTGTGTGGACCATTTCCAGTTGAAACAAGGGTGGGTACTCATACTTCATAACTTTTACTGATGATTTTAGTAGATATGGATATATCTACTTAATGAGGTATAAGTTGGATTTCTTTGATAAGTTCAAGGAATACAAAAAATGAAGTTAAAAACCATCTTAGTAAGAAGATTAAGAAACTCTGCTCAGACTGAGGTGGGGAATATTTTAATCAGGATTTCATTGATTACTTATGAGAGTTTGAGATCCTATCCCAACTCACCCCTTCCTTACACACCTCAATGGAACGGTGTAAGTTAAAGGAGGAACCACACCTTGTTAGATATGGTGAGATCAATGATGATTCATACAAGTCTTCCATTATCCTTTTGGGGATATGCATTATAAACAACAACACACATACTAAACCAAGTACCAACTAAATCGATAAATGGAATTCCATACAAGTTATGGAGTGGAAGAAAAGCCATGTTATCGAATTTACATGTGTGGGGTAGCAGATCGTTTGTTAAGGCCTCTTCAGGTAATAAACTCGCACCCCGAGGCACAAAGTGTACCTTTATAGGATACCCCAAGGAAACAAGGAGATATTACCTATACAACCCCTTAGAAAAAAAGGTTATAGTGGCAAGACATTCCATATTCCTTGAGAGGGAGCACATCTCCAAAAGATATAGTGGGAGCGAGATAGACTTCGATGAAGTCGAGGCTCAAGGTGAACAAGAGTTGGTACAGGAACAGATTCCACAAATCCCTGTGGAAGATTAATCTGTTCCAGAGACACAAGTACTGGGTAGGAGTAAAAGAGAGGTTAGAGAACCTGAATGGTACTGTTTTATAGTTATCGAGGATGGTGACTCCTTATTAGTTGATAATAATGATCATATAACCTACAAGTAAGTAGTAAGTGGCACAGATGTTTCCAAGTGGAAAGAAGCCATGAATTCTGAAATGAATTCCATGTACCAAAACCAAGTATGGATTTTGGTATATCATCTAGTTGATGTAAATCCCATTGGTTTCAAATGGGTATTCAATAAGAAACTTGAAATGGAAGGACAAGTCAGTACCTATAAGGCACAACTGGTTGCAAAAGGTTTTAAACAACGTCAAGGAATTGACTACGATGAAACCTTCTCACTAGTTGCAATGCTGAAATCCATCAGAATTATACTTGCTATTACGGATTACCATGACTATGAGATTTTTAAAATAGATGTTAAAAAAACATTCCTTAACGGGAACCTTCAGGAAGATGTCTACATGAAAAAACCTGAAGGGTTTTTGACTCCAAAGGATGCCAATAAGGTATGCAAGTTGCATAAATCCATTTATGGATTAAAGCAAGCATCCAGGTTATGGAACATTCGTTTTGATGAAGCCATAAAAGAATTTGGTTTTATCAAAAATGAATGTGAGCCTTGTGTCTACAAATGGTTTAGTGGGAGTGCAATCATTTTCCTAATAGTATATGTTGATGACATATTACTCATTGGAAATGAGATACCAGTCTTATAGTCTGTTAAGGCATGGTTGAATAAATACTTCTCCATGAAAGACTTGGGAGAGGCAACACATATTCTTGGGATCAAGATACATCATGATAGATCCAAGATATTGTTGGTCCTAAGTCAAAGTACATACATTGATAAGATACTGAATAGATTCAGTATGGAACAATCCAAGAGGGGATTGTTGCCAGTGTCACATGGAATTCATCTTTCTGAGAAAATGTGTACTCAAACACATGAGAAAAGAAAGATAATGGAAACGACTCCATGCACATCAGCAATTGGGTCAGTCATGTATGTCATGCTATGTACTAGGTTGGATGTTGCCTACGCATTGAGTGCGGTCGACAGATATCAAGATGACTCAGGTGACCGCCATTGGTTGGCAGTCAAGACTATCCTAAAGTATCTAAGGCATACTAAGGATATGTTCTTGGTTTATGGAGGATATGAGGAACTAGTCATCATAGGATATGCAGATGATAGTTTGTAGACTGATCAAGATGACATGAAGTTGCAAACATGACACATCTTCACTTTGAATGGAGGTGGAGTGAGCTGGAAGAGCTCAAAGAAGAGTGTGGTCGCAGATTCTACAGTAGATTCCGAGTATATCGCAGCTTATGAGGTATCTAAAGAAGCAGTTTGGATGTAAAGCTTTGTCCAGGAGATAGATATGATACCTAGTAGTAAAGATCTCATCACATTGTACTGTGATAATATTGCAGCGGTGGATCTCGCAAAAGAGCCATGGTCACATCAGCGGACAAAGCACATACTTCGGAAGTATCATCTCTTAAGGGTTTTTTCTCAAAGAGGTGAAGTTGTAGTGAGCATTATTTCCATGTAAGACAACGTGGTGGACCTCTTGACTAAAGCCTTGACTCATCAAAAACATGATCATCATGTGAGGTCTAGCGGACTGAAAGTCGTAGGCAGTTGGCTCTAGTCTGAGTGAGAGTTTTTAAGAGTTGGTGTCCTAGAACAAAGTGGTTTTACTTTGATTACATGGATATTTAATGTATTATTACATATTTTTCATTGTTCTACATGACTATAATGTAATAATGTCCTAGAGTATTTGTTGCATTGATAAGGTCATGGAAGTTCCCCGTTATGATGAGAACCTTGAAATGCTATAACAATATTCTTAAATATAGTTATGCGGTTGGATGATATGCTATGATGAGACACATATCATGCATACAGTTAGGTGTGAGTACTCGTAAGCATATGAGACTTCCTCTCATGAAGTTCGCACTTGGTAATCTCCAAGATAGGAGATTATGAGAACATACCTGCTAGTAGAAATTCTGCATGTTTTGGTGTCATCGGATATTTCTATCTGCGAGTGTGTGTAATGATCCTTAGACTTTAAGATTATCATTAATACGTCTCATGACTTACGCAATTTGATTTACTAATGAAAATCGTCACGCAGACAGTTGACGGGAAGTAGGGTATATTGGGTGCATCATGAGTGACATGTTATTAATGGATAAGCCAAGGAAGGATTTGTCCCTTCCATTTATGGAAGTTGATATCTCATCCCTTTGATTGAAATAGAACCATCGTTCAAAATTCCATGACCATGGTATAACGATGAGTTTATTTTAGGTATTCAAAGAACGACGTATCAATCATAAAAGTTTATGACACAATCATGAAACCTGCTTGATGAGATATTGCAACAAAGGGATTATATTACACAGTGAGTGGTCATATGTGGATGTCATTGTTGCGGCTTTATGTTCTTTCTCTTGGGTGCCTTGACCCGTTGCTAGATAGTATTCTTGGACTTTAGGTAATCCCACCTAATGCCAATGAGAAAGAATCCTAGAGGGTCACACACTAAGTGTTTTTGGTGGTCTTGGTTAAATTCTATTTGAATTTAATTAATGAAATAAATATTATTCTCAAGACCGTGGAATAATTTTATTCAAATTAAGATGATCGCATAAATTAAATAAAATTTATTTATTTATTTTATTGAATATTTAATAAATATTTATTTACTAGTTTGTAAATAAAATATTTATTTAAGAGAATAAATTATTTATTTATTTATTCGGGTGTTCAATAAATGGAAGTGTAGTTCGAGCAAACCAAGGTCAGTCCAATAGTAAAATAATTATTTGAAAGACGGTAAATAATTATTTAACTAGTTGGCATAAATTAAAATAACGCTGCTATTATTTTGTGACACAGGGTTTTATTTATAATTCCATTTTGTGCAAGTTGGCACACTATAAATAATGACGCGGTATTATTATTAAATGCATGGGTTTTCTCTAAGTTCATGAATGTATTTAATTGTTACTATGCAATTAAATATTGTAACTGAAATTTCATGCATATAAATAGGAAAGTACACCTATTGTGCCATACACCACACCACATGCCTAGTGAATTGAGAATTGTTGAGCCAAACAATTTCTCTCTCAAATCCTCTTCTCCCCCCTTAAGAACAAGAGACATTCTTCAAGGCCGAAGAACAAGCGATCAAGAACGACCGACATAAGACACTCGCTTCGCCGCGCTAGCACCCGGAGAACGAGCGATGTCGATCGGAGGCCATCGGAGCACGTGTGGATCACTGCTAGAGGTATTCTAGTTTGGATCCTTACAACCACAATGAGATAATCTGAAAGGGTCAATCCGGACGATCAACATCATCAATGAAGAAAAATACTAAAGACATAGGTATTGTTTTTCTTTATGAAATTAATTAAATTAATTATAAACATGATGTGCAAGATCCTCTCTAAAGGTTTCAGGGAATCTTTTTTTCTTTATCTAAATCTTTGATTATATTTCGTGGAGATTGGCGTTTATTGTCGTATTTATCCTTAAATAATCATTGATCATGGTAAAAATCAAAATTGATTGTCATCCCAACTATGCTTCTGTTGCACCCAGAACCTTCATACACACATGTCTAGACACTTCTGGGGGATATATTTTGGTTAATAACATTCTATTTATGATCCATTATAATGGAATTATTATGTTAATGAATTAGGATAATAAGTATGAGAAAAATCAACAACCTAGGTTGAACTAAGAGTGATTTAGGACTAATATAAGTATATACTAACATGATAATGACAAAGAGTAAGACATTTTGAGGTGGATTTTTCATTTAATTATCTTATAATAATACTCTTATGGTGTTAATTATTCATCACTCATGTTAACTACTTTTGGTTTTAATAATGTCTAAATCCCGAAGGAATCAAATTAACAATGGGTACCATAGAGAATGCAGAGATTGTACTAAAGATAAACATAATAGGATATGAATTGGAGTGAGAAATATTATGATTATTCCAAAATAGATATAATTAATTATGATAAAAACTTGAAAATAGTTGAATTACCAAACACACTAAATAATATAAGGATGGAGTCTCATAACAGTTTGGGCGATAAAGATGACGAAGGAAATAAGATTCCATGACAACCCATATTTTATTACACCTTAAATAACAATTTATTACATAAAGGTACACATTATACAATCCCAAAAGATCATGAAGCCTAGTGTATTTGAGAAATTAGGTACAAAATATAACAAATTGCAATGGAAATATAATGAAATCATTGAAAACTTCATTAACATACTCCTAAAATTCCATCATTCTTCTAAAATTGTATGGGATAACCAGGTGATGTACATAATAAAGGGGTGATCTATAAAGCCCGGTAAGGGAATGATAAAATTATAGCATGAGGTAGAGTATTAAATGTGATCCAGGAGGCATATCAAGGTAACATAAGAGGGGTGAGAATCACAATCTTGAACAATGTGGTAGGATATAACATGATAGCATAAAGGCAACAAAGGAATGTGGAAATAACATAAAACATGACATCATAAACATAAGTCAAGTCTAAACACCAAGAAAACATAACATAGTGTGCTTAGGATAACCTCTCATGCATCATACATGACATATCATGAGATAAAAACATTAACCAATGCATTAGAGGGCTATATAATTATGGGTCCACCCATCATTTTCATATCATGTGCATACATAAGTGTGCCACATAGATTATACAAAATAAGAATGTATTTCATCAATTTTAACCCCATGATTAAGGAGTGTGGGTTACATACATGTAAATAGATAATAAATGAAGTATAGGTACAACTGGGTGAATATCCTTGAGTGTAAATGGAGACGAGTATTCACTACAAAAAAAAATTGGCATGGAAAATCACAAGATATTTTCTGCAACATAATGAGGGTACATAAAAGTTTATAGAAGGTGTGAATGAGAGATAAAGGGGTATATAATTATTTGGGAATTATAAGGAAAGTAAAATTTATGCATAAAACATATTTGAACCAAAATGATTGGAAATAAAAAGGTATGATGTAAAGAAAGTGCTTGAATAAAGAGGAGAATGAGAGAATCTCTTGCCTTGAGAGGATGCTTCTAAAAGTTTGGGAGGTGATTCTTAAAAGATTAGGGGAACATTGGGAGGGATCTAGAGAGGCAAATAAAGATTAATGTCATAACCCAAGGGTTTTTAGTGAAGATTAATGATATTTTGGGTGAGTTTATATAGAAAAAGAGAAGATAATTATTTATTAATTTCCAAACTTAGGTTTTGGACTCTATATGATAAAGTAATAAAAAATACAAACCTTCCAATAGTTTTTTCCCATGGTTTCTATCAACTAGGATTGTTTTTAATTATTTTATAAGTCTAAGAACCAAAAACGTTAAAATAATTCCCTTAGTGATGTGGAAATGAGTCATTTTATAAATAATTGATTTTAAAACCTTAAAATACAATATAGGTTTCAGAGAATTCATTAAGGGTTTATAAAATTAATTAAATAACTTAAAAAACACATTATTTTAAAGATTAAACATAATTTTGGTCATGGATACTCTTCATAGTATTTACTACATCACTTTTGGGTTTTGATGATGTCATAATACATACCTTATAATTATACCATACTTTATTTTTATGCAAATATTCGACTGTCTCAAAAAAATTGCAAAAAAATCACTGTTGGATAATTTTGATGTGATGATTTCAAAAATAATATTTATTTTAAAATACTGATTTTTTGACAATAACAATTTTTTTATCCTTATAAAAAATTATATCTGACTTTGTAAAATTATATTATCATTTATATTAAATAAATATTATTTAATAATAATATTTTATTAAAATATCATTTATTTTAAAATTTATTGAATTCATCAAAATAGTGTCTTGATTGAAACTATATATTTCCCAAAAAATACAATTTGTGTTTCACCATATCAAAATTTATTTTTATCAAACTAATTATTAAATCATTTTAAAATTAATATTAAAAAGGGATGAATATGATCATTATTTTATTAAAAAGAAAATATAAAAATTCATACTGTTATAGTCTAGACACATAACCCTTTATTACACCAATAAATTCCCTAAGGGTAAGGTGTGCGATAGTGAGATTATCATGGGGTGGTTCGAAGAACATAGTTTGTTCTGTGATCTCGATGAGCTTGAATTTCTTCTATAAACAGTTTCACTCATGCTTTAGTTGTTGAATACCGTCTTGGTCTTAGTCAAGAGAAAATCCCAGTGATGATATCTCCTTCTAAAGCTCTAATAAATGGGTTTCATAGGGTACAATCCTACTGATCGAGTCCATCACTTATTCCATCTGTGTCAATTGGAATTTATCATAACCCTTAATATACTAATATTAATGATCACTATACAATGGATATATTATCAAAGGTTAGGATTATTAATGCTTTTTTAAATCCAACAGACTATAACTATCCAAAATAACCAAAGTAGTACATGTGTTTTCTATAACTATATTACTTGATAAGGAAATTATTCTTTAAAAAATGGGATTTTATTTATAAAAGTTTGGTTCATTACATTATTCCCCCTTCAGAAGTTTCACCCTTGAAATTTTCATTTCATACACTAAAATAGGTGAGGGTACTTCTATTTCTTTACCTCTTCCAGTTCACATCTTGCTTCCTCGAACTTTTGGTTTTGCCACAACACTTTGACCAGGTGAGTTGTTTTGTTTCATATAACATTGTATTTATGATCTAAGATCTTCACCAACCAATCCTCATATGAAATATCATTCTCAAATGGTGTCACATATGTATTAAGTACATGTGAGGGGTCTGGTGTGTACTTCCTTAAGAGGGATACATAGAACACATCATATACTTGAGACAAGTTAGGTGGGAGTGCTAGTCGATAGACCGCCGCTCCAATGTGATCAAGGATCTCAAAGGGTATGATGTATCTAGGACTAAGATTTATCTTCTTCCCAAATATTATAAATTTCTTCTATAGTGATACACAAAAGAAAAATTTATCTCTAACCTCAAACTTTAGGCCACATTGATAATTGTCTGCATAAATTTTTTGTTGAATTTGTGGGAATTTCATAGGATGTTGAATGGTTTGAACCTTCTCTATCATCTTTTGGATAAGATCAGGTCCCGCCAGATTCCTCTCTCCAACTTCATCCCAACATGTTGGAGTTTGACACCTATTCCAATACTATCACACCCCGACTTTTTAATTAATTTTTATTTTAGTATTACTTGGATTTGGGTCCTCATGCCAAGGTCTGGACTGGGTCCCAGATTAAAATTTTTGTCATTTAATATCTTTTACTGGGTTTCAGACTCGTGCGCGGTCACCGCACGGTGGGCGGTAGCCGCACAGTCAGCCCAGATACCGCGCAATAATCTAAAGTTTAAAATAAATAAGATTTTATTCAAATAAAAACTAGTTTAATATTTAAATCATAATAATAATAATTCTATTGTGTAGATAATAATATTGTTATTATTAAGAATTGATAGTAATATCTTTGTTATTTAAAAATTTGTTGTTAATATAATTGTTATTAATAATTTTATTATTATTATTATTGTATTATTATTATTATTAAATTTATTATTATGTTATATTATTATTAAGTTTGTTATTATTATTCTTTATATTATTATTATTATTATTATTATTATTATTATTATTATTATTATTATTATTATTATCTTTGGTTTTATTGTTATTATTATTATTGTAATAATATTATCATTATAAAAAAAAGCTATGAAACCCTAGCTACCCGGTGGTGCACCCCCCCTTTTCCTATTCCAGCTGCGACCCGCACCCCTCCTTCCCCTTCCCATTTTGCGTGCACCAGGCCTCCCCCACACACCTTCTCACTGGCCTTGACCTTTCCCTCCCCGGTTCTCCCCACGCCAAGCCGTCCTGGCCTCCCACTTGCACCTGGCCTCAGTCCCACGCCGGCCTCCCCTCCAGGTTCTCTCCCTCCTCTCATGGCGTTTCACCTAGCCCATCCACCGACTTACGCTGGCAAGCAGCGCCCCGACCTCTCTCATCCACCTCCTACCCATAGCCTCTGGTGTGCCCTTTCATCACCAGCCCCCTTGTCGCCTCCATATCCCGGGCTATGCCGCACCCCATCCCTCCGGCTTTTGGCCTTCTCTTGTCGCCGCCTTCCCCTTCACCCTCTTCCCGCATGCAGCAGTGCCCCCTCGCGCTCACCCCAGTCGGCCCAACCCTCTACCTCCTAATTTTCTCCTCTTCATCACCCCAAACTACATCGCGCCGCCCCGCTCACCTTGGCATTGCCCTCCAGTGCGATTCCCCCCTATCGGTGAACACTTTTGACGAACCTACCTTGGTTGGCCTCTCTCCAGTGCGACAGTCCTCTAGAATTTTTTTTGGTGCACTGCCTATTGGTCTATGGATTCTTAGCACACAGCTTGTTTGCCTGCGGATTCCCGGCGCACCACCTGCTAGCCAGTCCTATTTGTCACACCCCAACTTCACCGCTTGCTTCAGTTTCCCCCAGCGCACCAGCCTTGTTGTAGGTGTTTCCTTGCCATAACATTATTAAATTAATTTAATATGTTTGTTTAAATTTATTAAGGTATTATTTGATTTTATTGTGTGGTGATTTTGGTGAATTTATTTTGCTTAAGTATAGTAGTATGTTCTTTTATTTTTGTGTGTGGTGAAAAAGCATGTTTCAAATTGGTTGGTTGAGTATTTGGTTTCAAATTGGGGGTTTTCATGTAAAATGTGGTGTATTTGTGGTGCAAAACCCTTTGTGCATCATGAATGTGTTTTTGTAAATCATGTAAAGGTTTTATTAAATTATTTCAGCTGTGTAGATTGTATTTTTGAAGGGTATTAGAGTACGTGTGGTTTTGAAATATAATTTTTGGATGTTTTATAAATTATTAAAATTGTTTATTACTTTAATCATGTGGTGCGTATGATGTTTGTAAAGTGTTTGGTGTGTCTAAAGGTCGTTATTGGATTCTAATATAGAGATTGGTTGTGTTTTGATACGTGTTTTGATGTGATATTTTCAAAACATGTCGAGCTAGTTATTTTGTGTTGCTTGTTCATTTGGATCGTTTTAAGTCCATATTTATGTGTTTTAGTTGTTTGTGTGGTTGTTGCAGCGTGTCAGTGAGGAAAACCGTGATACTACGATCATCATCTTGTGCGTGCTTGCACGTCTTTGCGAGGCATGCCGCATCGTCGTGTTCGAGCTGCAAATTGAGGTAGGTCCCCCACTGCACTCGCCTTTAAATTCAGAATTTATTAATTGCTTGATATTTTATTAATTTTAAAAAATGATAAATAATATAAGATAATTAATTTTTAAATGATTATTTGGTGTAAAAAGAGCCGTTTATTTTATACATGACACTTGAAATATTTTCTCGATGAACGAACACCCAGTAGTGAAAGAATGCCCGTTTATCCTTTAAACATAATTCACAGAATTTCAAATATAGTTATGGTTTATTGATAAATGATTTATTTTGAAGCATGAACAAGTGTTTTAGTTCTCTTGAGAAATGAGGATTTCTTTTAAAATTGGTGAAGGCCCATTTGTCACTTTAATAAAATAAATTATTTTGGAAAACTCTCTTTGGGGTGACTCAGGGGTAATATTTGGTGTACGTTGACTGCATGATTTGTGTGTGATGTTTGTGCTACTTGATTGACTTTGTTGACTCACCCCTTTCCTGTTTATTATATGTGTTGACATGGGAACCTGACATAGTAAGTGAATCTTCTGAGAACGATTGCTGCACTAGTTTAGATTACGCACTGGCTAGTGGCCCTTAGTATAGATTACACTCTGCTAGGGGATTGGGTCCCTCAGTTAGGTCATGTAGGTAAACACCATGCATTAGGGCATTATGAAGTCATCGAGAGTAGGCATGCCTTCGAGATGGGTCACATGTATAGTATGTTCTGGATTGTTCATGAGCTCCTAGGTTCAACCCATGTTTTTTTAGTGTTTATTTTTTATGTGGAAGATGATTGAGAGGTCTAGTTCAGTTGTTGGACCCTGTGTGCCACTTCTTTTTCATTGCCCTTAGTGTGTGTTGTGTGTGGTTTTCCATTTGACTAACAACTGAGATTTGAATTTCAAAATTGTTCGCGAAAATGTTTTAAAATGCAATGCACCTGTTCCTTTCAAACATTAAACTTGTTTTTAAATTAAAAAGGGAAATGGACTGTTACTTATCTTAGAAATGGAAGTGTGTGTGTGTAAACCCATATTTTGTATAATTTAGTTCAAACCTAGAATTAGTAAATTTCTTTACTTAAAGGTAGTGCATTGGGGATAGTTTTTTGGGCATGCCTACTGAGTTTTAATACTCACACCTATAGTGTTTTCCTATTTTTAGTTTTGTTGCAGGTTTGTCTTGATCTCTCTCTCGCTGTGGGTGAGAGTTGGTTGTGGACTGGTGAGCGACTCTCGGAGTCATAAGGAGTTTTGGTTGTGGTCAGGTTAGTTTTCTATTGTTGGTTGTTCTTCCTTTTTCGTGTCATTTATTTGCCTTGTGTTATTATACTTTTTTCCACTGCTCTATTTATTTTCACTAGGACAAATCATTCCATCTTGTTTGGTTTTGATTCCCAACACTATTTGCTAGCCCATGGGGATCGGGAATGCCCCTCACACCATATCGCGGGCCGGCTCGGGTGAACGGTTCAGGGTCGACCCAGGTTGGTTCGTGACAAATACATAGCCTTATAAGGTTCCATTTGAATTCTATAATGGAAACTATTATTATATGAGAACTCCACTAGGAGAAGGTGTTGATCCCAACATCCTTGGAAATCCATTAAACATGATATTAGTATATCCTCTAGAGCTTGAATGGTTCTTTCATACTGACCATCCATCTAAGGGTGATAAGTAGTGATGAAACATGGTTCTGTATCCAATGCTTGCTAAAGGCTTCTCTAAAACCTAGAGGTAAACCTCATATCTAAATTAGATACAATAAAGAGTGGCACTCCATGTAGTCTTACCACTCACCTTATATATATCTTGGCAAGTTGGTTAATAGATAAATCTTCCTTAATAACAATGAAATGTGATGAATCTATAAGGTGATCGACTACCACACAGATGACATTATTGCCTTTAGGTGTCTTAGGGAGTCCTATGATAAAATCCATCATTATTTTTTCCCATTTCCATACTGGTATGGGAAATGGTTTCATTATACCCTTAGAATTATATCATTCCACCTAGAATTTTTGGCATACCAAGCATTGAGATAGAAACTCCACAATATCACTCTTCATGTTATCCCACCAGAAATTTTGCTTCAAATCTCTATACATCTTAGTGCTTCCTGGATGAATAGAGAAGGATGAGCTTTGTGAATCATCTAGAAGTTCCCTCTTAGGTTCTAGTTTTTATGGGACACATATCTAGGTTCAAAACCTTATAAATCCATCTTCAACAAAGTTAAACTCCAAAATATTTTCTACCTTCATCTTTAGTAACTCGTCATCTTTCTGAGACTCTTTGATCCTCTTAAGAATGGATGGTTGGGAAGTTATTTGAGCAGGGTGGGATGGAGATCCTTTTATGATTCGCATGTCCATCCTTTGTATGTCCAAGAAGATTGTCTCCCTTGTAATCCTCATTATAGATAGGGTTGCAAGATCCTTTCTACTCAGATAATCTTCCAATTTGTTTAATTTCCCAAGATGATAATGGATTGAACAATAATAATCCTTGATCAACTCTAACCACCTTCATTAGCACATATTAAGATCATTCTGTGTGAATATATACTTGAGTCTTTTATGATCCGTATATATGTCACAATTTTCTCCATAGAGACAATGTCTCCAAATATTTAATGTGAAGATCACTGTTTCCAATTCTTGATCATGCATTGGGTAGTTCTTCTCATGGGTATTTAATTAGTGAGAGACATAGACTACCACTTTTTCATCATTCATGAGTACACAACCCAAGCCCTTTTTGAATGCATCAATATAGATCACAAATACTTCCCCACTGATTGGTAATGCGAGCAAAGGTGCGAATATTAGCCTCTTCTTTAGCTCTTTAAAGCTTTATTTACATTAATCAGTCCAAACAAACTTGGATCCCTTCTAAGTAATCTTGGTTAGTGGGATTTTCACAAACCAGGTTGGACCACCATCCAACCTGACACCCTACTTGACCCGTGGCATGGCCCGAAGGGTGTTCCTGATCCCCACAGGTCAAAAAATAGTGTCTGGGCATCAAAAATAAAATATGGGAATGATTTATCCCAAAATAATAATCCATAAACAATCCATAATAATAGAACATCACATCATAATAATGGCCAAAATGCAAGAGTTCACAAGATAACACTACCACAAGAGTTAAAAAATTTACAATTTTAACAAAAAAAAAACAAAAAGGGGAGGGGAACCAACTATAAAACCAAGACACCACACAATAAGAGGGTTAACACCCTCATACCACCCCCAAAAACACCTTCCAAATGAGAAACCACTAGCAACCAGATCCACTGTCACCACCATGAAACAACTTTCACTATTGTAAATGGAGGATATACCAACAGAAGTTTTCCAACAGTTTTCATAAACTGTTGGAATAGGAGTCCTTATCCAACGGTTTCACTGAACTGTTGGATTAGAAATTTTTCAATGACTTTTACCCAACGGTTTTATCAAACTATTGGGATATATGAGTTTTAGAGGACTTTTACCCAACGGTTTGATAAAACCGTTGGGATATGTTAGTTTTAGAAAGACTTTCCCAACGGTTTTTTGAAACCGTTGGTAAAGCTTACCTTTACCAACAGTTTTAAAAAACTATTGGGAAAGTTTTCCCCTAAATTATCAGTAGAGACAATCCCCCATCCGTGTGATTGTAGGCCTAAAGTTTAGAACTAATAGCTCTCTTGCTCGAAAAATTATTCCACTAGATCCATCTTCAATCAGAAAATTGTGTTGTTCTACAATTCAAATCTATAATTCATACCTTAGGTTTAATTTTTTTCATCTTTTTTTTGTTTTCTGTTTTGATTTGGCCTAAACCCAAGGTCTGTGATGCATGCTATACCCAACAATTGCAATTTTATTTGTTTTTTGTTTTTGTTTTACATTTCAACTGTCATGATTGTGTGGATCAATTTTATTTGAAGTGGGGGGGGGGGGTGCAGGTGGTGGGGGTATGCTAGTGGGGGTGTTCAGGTGGGGGGGGGATGTGCAGTGGGTGAAGGGGATGTGTAGGTGGGGGTGTGTAGTGAGGGGAGGAGTCTCACTACCACAAAAACAATTTTTCCCGGTGCCAACCTTTATCAGTACTAATGAAAAAGCACTGATAAAAGTACCCCTTTATCAGCGCTTTTAAAAAAAGCGCTCATAAAGGGTCAAATTCAAAAAAAAAATTAAAAATTAAAAATAATATATAAATATATAAATATAGTTATATTGATATAAATATAATATATAATTTTTAAATATATTTTAGATAAGTATAAATATACATTTACACTTAATATACTTAATATATAAGATATTTAGTGAAAATGGCTTATAGAAAATTTAAAAAATATTTTTAATTAATAATTTTCTAATTATTATGGAGTAATAATCATTTAATAAAAATTTTAAGACTAAAAAAATAAAAAAATAAAAAAAGTTCCAAAATATGTTGAAAACGCAACTCGAACTTCAAACGGCCATAACTTTTGATCTGGGTGTTCGTTTGAGCTCTACCAAACATCAAATCGAAGCCTGCGACGAGATCTACGTGATAATAATTAAGGAAAAGCCTCTGTCATATTTTTTGAGGCCAAAAAAGGCCCAGAAGGCCTCCAAAACTGAGTTTTTAGTCGCGATACCTCGATTTTTTTAACATTTTGTGGATTTTCAGCCTCGTTTAAGGGGGTATTATTGGCTTTTTTTGGTGAGGACTGAATTTATTCCAAGGTATTACATTCATATTGATATTATGTCTTTGAAATTTTATCAGTTTTTATAATTCACTTCTATTTATAATCAAATATATAACAATATATACATATTTTTTTATATATTCACACATAAAAATTTAATTATAAATATAAATAATAAAATATATTTACATATAAAATATATTAGCTCTATATAAATAATAACTAATATCCATTTAATTTAAAATACAAATATATGAATATTTATATACCTATATATTAATCTAACTATATATATATATTAATCTAACTATATATATATATATATTAATATAACTACATATATATATTAATATTACCATAAATATATATATTAATATCACTATAAATATATATATTAATATAACTATATATATATTAATATAACTATATATATATATTAATATAAATATATATATATATATATATTAATATAAATATATATTACTATACGAATAAATATTAATAAATAAATAAATAAATAAATAAATAGAGATATATATTAATACAACTATATATATATATATATATATATATTAATATAACTATATATATTTATATATTAATATAAATATATATTACTATATTAATAAATATAACTAAATATATATATATATATATAAATAGAGATATCATAAAATGGAAAACAAATCAAAATAGAGGAGTGGTAAGGGCTTAGGCGTGCAGGGGAGAGGTCTCGAGTTCAAAACCTGGTGGAGCTAGGGGCGCGAACGCATGGGGGAATATGGGAGATAGCGTTGATGAAGGGTGGAGGGGTTCGTGTCGGGCATTGAAGGGGGCAGAAAATCACTGTAAAAGGGGGGCTCAAGCGCTATAAAAGCCCCCCCGATTGGCAGGATTTTTTTATATTTTTTTATATTTTTTATATTTTTTATATTTTTTATTTTTTTTAACTTTTATCAGCGCTAAAAATAAAGCACTGATAAAGGACCATTTTATCAGCGCTTTGTTTTAGCGCTGATAAGAAACCCCTTTTATCAGCGCTTTTTTAGCACTGATAAAAGGGGTCTTTATCAGTGCTTTTTGGAGTGTTGATAAAGGAGACCCCCTCTTTATCTTCGCCAGCTTTAATAGCGCTTTTCAAGCGCTGATAAAGGGCATTTTTAGCGATGATAAAAGGGGTATTTGAAGTAGTGTCTTTTGGGCGTGAGGTGGGTGGGTGGGTGGGGGGGTTGTACATGTGGGGGTGGGGGGTGAGCTATGCAGGTGGGGGGGGGAGGGGGGTGTAGGTGTGTGTGTGTGTGGGGGGGGGGGGGGGTTGTACAAGTGGGTGGGGGAGGGGAGTGTGCCGGTTGGGGGTGTGGGCTAGGCAGGTGGGTGTCTGTTGGGGGGTGAGGTGGGGTGGGGGGGGGGGTGTACAGGAAAAAGCAAATCTACCATGAGTGTATCCACAATATGGAACCATAGATAACTCGTAACTCAATGTAGTTCTTAGGTCCCTCATCACCATTGACACAAATCAAGAACCCCCCCCCCTCTAAGGTATAAACATGTCACAGTGTTCCACCTATCTGATGTACCACTAACAAGCTCCAATTTATGGCAAAATACATATAGGGTGAAACATACTAGTAGTGAAAACATGTTATAATCAATATATAGCAGCACACATAACATTATTTGATCCAAACCAACATGGAAATTATCTAAACTAGTATTATTTAGGAAATAAAATATAATAATATGTATCATGGAATACACACACATCGACATGTGATCATAATCAAGAAAAATATGAAATAATATAACACATAAATCATATTATGAAAACATTTGTAAATGATATCCCAATAGGTAAGGATCATTATACCCAAAAATGTTGAAATTAATTTTGTGGTCCATTAAGGGTTCCGGTAACTGAACAACATTATCACACGAGCCTGAAATTTTTCTCCCATGTGGATATCTTTGAACTAGTCCAATAGAAAATATATTGTGTTTAAGAGTAAGGTAATGAGGAATCCAATACAAGGTATCAAACTAAAAATACACAAGGTCTATCATCAATAATGGTGGTTAACAAGACTCTTCAAATATTGGGAGATAAAAGAGAATATGGAAATTTAGTGGTCTCTATGAAAAACAGAAGTAGCTTTGGCATGGAGGTTTTCATGGAAATCAACACCACAATATAGGATAAACATGCTAGTGTAGGGTAGTGTTGGAGGAATTGGAAAATGGTGCATGACCTACAACTATGACATGGAACCACAATCCAAGGAACCACCATGTGGAAAGGAAGGGGAAAATTGTGTAGAGAGTCTCTTCACCTCAACCCAATATGATGTAGTGGCTTTTTTTTCAACATGATGATATTTATTATGTCCTTTAATTCTCTGTAACATTAGATAGTAAAGGTTACATTATTGTATAATCATGGAAACACCAAATATATAATCTTTGTGAAAACCCATTCATAAATCCCCTTTAATTCCACTATGTAATTCTAAAAACTAAGGACCCTCTTCAAGTATGTAATGGAGAATATATGAAAATTCTTGATGATAAGATGGATATATAATTTCTAGTATATAACGTGAAAAGTGTTGTTATGGAATGACCCAATCAACCATGTCAAAAACACTATTCATACACCCTTCCATGTGCAATGATACAATATATCCCCCCCCACAGTTGACACAACTATGATTTAGCACTTCTTTCTTCTTCATGGAATTATCTCCTTAAAATCACTTAGATGCAACCATATTAACAATAATACATCTTTTCATTCTGTGATGTGGTTGTTTGGTTTTTGGATGAAACCACCATAAAATATTGAGGAATCCATACAACTTCATATAGGAAAACACCCTTAATCATCATGTCATGATGATGAAAATCCTTACAAACTCATTACCATACATCATATCATTCCTAATAACTACCTATAGATATTCACTAACCTGTATTTCTTCCACCAAAATCCAATGCCCCAACATTTTCCCAATTGTAAACTTGATACCATCATGTTATCAAGTCACCAATCCTACCAAATTGGATTTTCACTAAAAAATACCACTCTAATCCTTAACACCCATCATTTGTTTTTCATAACATGAACGACAACCCAATTAAATCTCATAGATCTCATTCACACCCCTGTGGACATCCCCCCACCCCCATGGATAGCCCGTACCCCCCGGACAACCCCCGCCATCGTGGACAACCCCTCTGAACACCCCCACCCCCTGGACACCCCTGACCCCCCTGGACACCCCTGACCCCCCTGGACAGCCCCCAACCCCCCTAGACAGCCCCCACCCCCTAGACCCCCACCCCCGTGGACACACCCCCACCCCCGTGGATAGCCCCCACCCTCGTGGACACCCCCACCCCCTTGGAAAACCCCCACCCCCCATGTACAACCCGCCCACCCCCCTATACACCCCCCTGGACAACCCCGCCACCCTTGTGGACAGCCCGCCCACCCCCCTGGACACCACGTACCCCTTGGACAACCCCACCACCCCTATGGATAGCTCGCCCACCCCCCTAGACACCCCTACCCCCTTGGACAGCCCCCCAACCCTATGGACAGCCCGCCCACCCCCTGGACACCCCCACCCCCTGGACACCCCCACCCCCCGAACACCCCCACCCCCTGGACACCCCGTACCCCCCTAGACAGCCCCCACCCCCATGGACAGCCTTCCCACCCCCTGGAAAACCCCTACCCCCTGGACAACCCCACCACCCCTGTGGACAGCCCCCTCACCCCCGTGGACAACTCGCCCATCCCCTGGACACCCCCTACCCCCCTGGACAGCCCCGTCACCTCTGTAGACAGCCTGCCCATACCCGTAGACAGCCCGCCCACCCCCTGGACACCCCTACCCCTTGGACAGCCCTGCCACCCCTATGGACAGCCCGCCCACCCCCGTGGACAGCCCTCCCACCCCCTAGACACCCCGACCCTTGTGGGCAGCCCCCACCCCCCGAGACAACCCCCACCCCCTGAACACCCCCGCCCCATGGACACCCCCGCCCCTGGACACCCCACCCCCTTGGGCAGTGTATACGATCACTCAAATAATGTACTAAACTATTAAATTTCTTCGATCTAAAATTTACTCAACTCCTGAATAATTCTCCTCCACAAGTGTACATGATCTTGTACAATCATGTATAGTTCTTCAAAGATATTTTGTTATAAATATAGCATTTTGTTGTTTTTTATATTATGATTCTCATATAGAGTAGTGTATCAGTTATGGTTTCATATAAAGTGAACAATTCTTGTTTACTTAAATATATTTTCGATGAAACTTCAATCTTATTAAATTGATTTTTACAAAATTAATTATAACAATTTTTTTTATAGAATGGATAGAAGTTGGATGTATGAAACCGATTAGATATCAAGCGATTTTCAAAACAATTTGGAGAGATTTTTAGATTTTTCATTTCACAATGTTTCAGATAGTGGTCACATACACTGCCCCTGTTACAATTGTGTTGGAAGACCTTGGTTGAGTCGTGAAGAAGTCAGCTACCACATAACCAAATATGGTTTTCAATAAAAATACTTGGTGTGGTATCACAATGGGGAGAGAATGAAATCTCAAATTGCTGATGATCCAAATGAGAGGACTGGATTGGAGAATTTTTTATATGACCAGTTTCCGTTTATTCATCATCATGAAAAATAAAGTATTCCGACCCAAGAATATTTTGATATGAGAAGACATGATGAATCTAATGAAAATGATGATGTTTTTAGGGTGAAAAAATTGAATGATGCTGCCACGACTCCAGTATATCGACAATGCGATAAAATAAAAAAGATTGAATTTTTAATCTGATTGTTTCATGGGAAAACTATGTATGGGATTTATAATACTTCCATTGATTAAATTCTTACCTTCTTGAAGGACTTACTTCTAGATGATGCAGATATTCCCTCAAACCACTATATGACATGGAAGTTAGTTGAGGAACTTGGATTTTTAAGAAACAAAATTCATGCTTGCCCAAAAGATTGTAGTTTATTCTGGGAGGAAACTGCTGAACGAAATGATTGTATAAAATGTGGCACATCCTAATAGAAGAAAAAAACTGATGGAACACCATCCCGTGTGCCATAAAAAGTAATAATGTGACACTTTCTATTGATCCTCAGACTCTATAATCTTTTTATTTCTGATGAAATATCAATAAAAATTCTATGGCATGATACCGAGAGAAAGAAGACTGATGATGAGTTGGTTCACCCTGCAGATGGATTTTCATGGTAGAGATTTGATGCTCGATATCCTGATTTTGTAGCTGACGTGCGTAATGTGAGGTTGGGTCTTTCATGTGATGGTTTTAATCCATTTGGGTAGATGCTTACGTCACACAACACATGGCCGGTTTTTATACACACTTATAATCTTTCCCCATGGTTGTGTATGAAAAAAAGTTTTACTTTCATGAGTATACTCATATCTGGCCCTTCTAATCATAGTAATGATATAGAAATATACATGTAACCTTTAATAAAAGAGTTGAAACTTCTTTGGGACGTGGGTGTGCGCACATACGATGCATGTTCGAAAGACATATTTCAGATGCGTGCTACACTTATGTGGACGATCAATGATTTTCCTACTTATGTAATGATGTCTGGATGGAGCATGAAGGGAAAACTATCATGTCCTATTTATATGAAGAATATATGATCTAGAAGACTGAAAAATTATTGTAGTTTCAGTTTTATGGGACAACGATGATTCTTGCCAATGGACCATCCATATAGAAATAATTGTCGAAGATTTGACAATACCATGGAGACTGATGATCCACCTCAGCGTATGTATGGAACTGATGTGCTTAATGAATTGAAAGATTTCAGTTTTTCATTCCGGAAGGGTCAAATAAAATCTAGAAAGAGAAAGAATGTTTCCACTGAAACCTGTTAGAATTGGAAGAAGAGAAGTATCTTCTTTGATTTGCCTTATTGGTCAACCAATTTGTTATTTCATTGCTTAGACCACTACTGGAATTCTTGGTATTTGCGATGGATTATTTGCGACGAAATCCTGTCGCAAATAAGCTTTAGCGATGGGGCCCCGTCGCAAATAGCCCATTGCAGAAAACGCTATCGCAAATACCATTATTTGCGATGGGCCCGTCGCAAATAATGGTATTTGCGATGGGAAACATCACCGTCGCAAATAAGTCTCTGATTATATGCATTATATATATACATGAACTTTTTCACGATGGGCCCGTCGCAAATAGTTTTTGCGATGGGCCCGCCGTCCTGTCGCAAATATATATATATATATATATATATATATATAAAACATTCTGCGACGGGCCCATCGCAACAAAGTATTTGCGACGGGTAAGTAGTCCCGTCGTAAATATGTTTTTTAAAAATATTTATTTAGACTATTTGCGACGGGGTCCCGTCGCAAAAGGCCCCGTCACAAATAATAAATTAATTTAAAAATAAATAAATTTAATAAAATTACGATTAATGAAAAAATAATATTACTATTATTAAAAAAATAAAAAATATTAAAATTCTCAATATTCACAAAAAAAATAAAAAAATCATAAAATATTATTATTATTATTATTATTATTATTAGTAAATAAACAAACATTAAAAAATATAATACTAAAAAAATATATTTAATAAAATAATATTAATATTATTAAAATAATAAAAAAATAAAAAATATTAAAAATTATCAATATTCACAAAAAAATATAAAAAAATAAAAAAATATTAAAAATTAAATTATGTAATATTTGTACCGATATAAAAGATAGAAAATGTAAATAATTCATATTACAATGTTAAATTCAAATGTTTTTAATATAAAAAAAATCACTGGGCGGTCGTCTTCTGGAGGAGGTGGAGAAGCTGAAGGAGATGGTGGAGGAAACTCCATCCCTAAAATACGAGTTAGACGGTGCATGTACTCTATTTGCTCGTGATGCTGCTGCTGCCATCGATGCATCTCCTCCTTATACTGATGCTGCCATCGACGCATCTGATCCTCGTGATGCTGCTCCTGCTGCTGCTACCCGCCGACTCATCTCTTCATGCTGCTTCTGCAAAGTCTCTATAAGCTCAACCTGAGTTCGCAACTGCTCCTGATACTGTGAGCCAGAAGATGATGTCACTTCATGAGTTCCTCTCGAGCTGGATGCTGACATCGCAGTAGTACCATAATAAGTGTCAGGAGTCAAATGAGAGTTGATACCAACTACTCGGCCCTTCCCAAAGCCATACTGAGTCACCAGCATCCATGCCGCCTCATCGAAATGGTGAGCACCAGTCTGCTCTGTCGTCTCGTCCTGACCCTCAGCCTATGTCCGAGAGGTCACAACCTCATATGACTCCTTCAATTCCAATTTAAAATTAAAATTGTGAAAATATTATATGCAGTTAATTGTCAAACTGAAAAAATAATACTAACCACAATCTGACATTGGCGATCACCTCTAATCTCTCCAGTGGTTGGATCACTGTACATCCTCCAATAAATGTCGAACTCTATAATATCGGGATGCTCGACTACCTACAGAAATATAAAATAAACTGTTTATATTTAAAGTTATTTAAAATATTTAAAAAATATACTTACCATATGCTCTCTATGCGAACTGAATGTATGACTACCAGGTCGATGTGTCACCTTCTGTCTCCCCCGATTCTGCCATCCCACTGAAGATCTCCTCTGAAATCCACCACCCAACTAGTGTAAACATAATCCACCCCAAACGTGAGATTAAATGTACTATAGTCGGTGAGCTCTACACGACTCATCAAATTCTGTCACTCCTGCTTTCTTAATGGATGTCCTTATCAAATTGTGCAAAAACTGACGGAAACGGTCGCGCATAGAAACCTTCCATGCCGCGTGGATAGCGTCGCACATGTTATCATTGATAGGATACCATAAACCCTAAAAATAATTTATAATATCAAGTTATTAATAAAATAAATTTCAAAATAAATATTATTTATTTACGTACCAGCCAATGATGGAACATGTCACGTCACACATCAATGGGAATCTGTTCCCATGTGATCCATGGATGAGAAAAATAATTGCGCAAGATAGCGCTCCCCTGTCCAATAGCTACATGCGCAAAATTGTGAAAAAAGAATAAATAATCAAAAAATTAGTATATATATAAATAAATTAATGAAATCTAACTAAAATATACATGTTACCATACCTTCGTGTGTGTGGATCGAAACCAAGATGTGGACATTGCTTGAGGATAGGGTTAAGAATCATCAGTCGTTCAAGACTGCGCCCCCTCTGCATACCCCCTGAACTGCCAATAGGCTGAGGGCCAGATGATCCAAAATCTCCCTCATCCAACGGTAGGTCAGCCTCCTGTAACTCGTGGAATATATCAGAGTCCATTTGAAACACAAAATTATTGTTGTTAGCAGATAGTTGAAAATAACTATTTAATATAGATATATATTAGTTATGATTATAACCAACATTTAACCATGTCAATGTTCATCTCCATCCTCTTCTCCATAGCTGTCAATGTCAATGTCTTCATCTTCCTCCTCAGCATCATCAATATCCATATGAGTTTCAATTTCAACATCTCTTATCATTTCAAATTCATTTGTAACATCATTAACATCTTCATCACCATCGATCCTTAATTGTGGGGTGTCATCATCGATATTCACGTCTCTTTGTGAATCAGATGGATTTTGAGCAGTCTCTTGAAAAATTTCAATTCCTTCCACTTCAGCGGAACCACATTCAGTTTGAGTAAACTGATTTTCCCGAAATTTTATTTTTATTATGCTTCACTAATCGCTCAAGTCTCTTGAAGTAGCATAGTACTTTGCATAATAAATTTTATGTGCCTGTTGAGCCAGTAAAAATGGTTAATTTACTGTAAGAAGACTTTTATATTTAATATTGACGATTCCATGAGTCGGATGAACACACAATCCTCTCTCAGTATCCAACCACCAACATTTAAACATTGTTAGGTAATTCTGTCCTAGATAACACAGGTCAATAATTTCATCCAAAATGCCATAAAAGTCAACTTCAGTTTCTCTGTGATGTGATCCTCTCAAGAAAACTCCACTGTTCATTGTCTTTTTGATTCCCCGTATGCATGTGTATGAAATCAAAAACCATTCACCACATATGAATTATAATATTTAACCATTTTGGATGGTGGGTTACTCAATATATACAGTCGCTTATCAATTTTATCAGCATATTGAGACACCTGAATTTTTTTAAAACAATTATCAATATAATAAATAATAAACAGAATTGATATTAAACCATCAATAATTTATGTTACCAGTTTTTGAAACCATTGAGAAATTTTTTTTGTCTGCGTTCTTCAAGAGCAGCTGCTGTAATTTGTGGAAGTTGTTTCTTGATATGATTATCATATAACCTAAAAATAAAATCAGTTAAAATACTGTAACATAAATTATAGAATAAGTGATATAAGTACTCACAGGACAAATGATGTCATTTATTCACAGTTTAACAGAACATATGTATGAGCTCTGTGATGTTCATCATCTGAAAGCCATCATTAATGAACTCCACCGAAACCAAGATTTGGATGATTAAAAACTATTAATTGATTGTACATTTCATCATTAACATTCCCCTCATTTTGTCTCATGCAATTGTGTTTTGAGGGATATTGAGATTCAAAATAATGAGAGCAGAAAAAAAAACAATTTCCTCTTGCAAATAATCTTCAGCAATTGATCCTTCAACTGATGCTTTGTTACGTACTTTTTTCTTCAATTTCTGCATGCATCTCTTGAATGGGTACATCCATCGAAACTGTATTGTACCTCCACATTTAACTTCATGTGGAAAATGTAATATCAGATGTTCCATTGAGTCAAAGAAAGCCGACGGGAATAATTTTTTCCAGTTTACATATAATTACAATAACATCTTCTTCCAGTTTTCTTAGCGCATCGTAGTCTGTTGTCGCTGCAAAAATGTATCTAAAGAAATATGATATGTCTATTATCTAATCCCAAATCATAGAATTCAAGAAACCTATGAATCCAATCGGCATTATTCTTTCCATTATAACATGAAAATCATGACTTTTTAATCCAGTAATATAACTATTCTTAACACATCTGCCCAAATTGGAAGCATAACCATCTGGAAGTCTCAAATCTGCAATACACGGACAAAATAATAAGCGACTCTCTTTGGACAGTGTATAAGATACTTTTGGCTTCATTAACCTCTGTGATCAGACATTTTCAAATAGTTCAAGTTCTGGTCACCTGGAAATTTGGGCAAGATCTAATCGTGCCTTTACAGTATCTTTGGTCTTACCTGGTGTATCTAAAACTGTATGAAATAAATTATCAAAACAGTTTTTTCTCAATATTCATAACATCCAACATGTGGCGGACCAAAAAATCAGACCAATACTGAAGATCCCAAAAAATGATCCGTTTTATCCAATTATGTTATTTCCCAAAGCCATGAATTTTCTGTTGGTTTACTGTTGGTCCAAATGTGATGGGAGGTAATGAAAATACAACTGATTTTAACTCTATACCTGAGATCATCTTTGGAGGCCCATCCCTTTCAATTGTACCTTTTCTGAAATGAGATTTGTTCCTCCGAAAAGGATGATCGTTTGGAAGAAATATAAAGTGACAATCAAAATAGCAAGGTTTTTTTCCATTGACGAGCATAAAGGCTTTGTTGTCTTTCATACAGTAAGGACATGATTTCGGACCATGTGTACTCCAACCAGATAACATGTCATATGCTGAAAAGTCACTAATCGTCCACATCAATGAAGATTTTAATATGAAATTTTGTTTCACAGCAACATCATATGTATTAACACCATCACTCCATAATGAATTTAACTCATAAATCAATGGTTTCAAATAAACATCAATATCCTTTTTCGAATGTCCTAGGATTAATAGAGCCAAAAAGATATAAGGCTCCTTCATCAATATCCATGGAGGAAAATTGTATGGAGTTAAAAAGACAGGACAACATGAATACTGACTACCATAAGAACCAAACAGACAGAAACCGTCAGTAGAAATACCCAATCACATGTTTCGGGATTCTATAGCAAAAGACGGATGCAGGCGGTCAAAATTTTTCCATGAATCACCATCAGATGGATGATTCAAGCTTCTATCAGTTGAAATCTTGGTTTTGTGCCATGACATCATTGACGTTGTATTCTAAGACATAAATAAACGCTGCAACTTGGGTGTAAGGGGGAAATATCTCAACTGTTTTACTGGAATCGATCTAGAATTCCCTGGTTGAGATTCTTTATACCTCGATTGTCCACTTGTGGGACAACTATCCAAGGACTCATTTTCACCAGAATATAAGATGAAATCATTTGGACATGCATGAATCTTCCAATAACTAAGGTCCAAATTACGAACTAGCCTCTTGCTGTCATAGTAATTTGCAGGCAATACATTTCTTTCAGGTAACAATGTTTTAACCAAAGAAAATATCTAATCAAAACAATTTTTTGACATTGCATTATCTGATTTAATAGCCATAAATTTTGCAATTGATTCTAATTGTCTTATCTTGCAATCAGGATATAATGCATCCTTAGTAGACCTCAACAACTCATAAAATTCAGATGGTGCCAACTCAGGAGTTAAATCAATATCATCGTGAGTTTCAGTTTGTTGCATAGATGGACCTGCAACATCATGTACTAAATTTTGAAACCGTGATGGATCTGGAATAAAGTTATTAGGATATTCTCTAGAACTGCATTCACTATGTTGATACCAGAAAACATAATCTAGTTGAAAACTAAACCGCAAGAGATGTCCCCCAACATTGTCAATTGCGTCAAACATTCTCTGAGCACATTTTTTACAAGGACACTTAATTGTGCCTTCTGAAACATATTCTGGTTTTGATGATGCAAATACTAAGAAAGCTTCAACACCCTCAATATATACAGGATTTAAACCAGAACTATTTGTATTTCTACGCTAATTTATCCAAGCATGATCATCTAATAATGACTGATGTCGACTTCCTTATTCCATATTTTTCTACATAAAATATAAAATCATCACTGTTTTTGAATAATTTGAAATTATAAAAACACTATCTGAAAAAAGAAGATAAATAATTATAAATAATTCTTAATAATTACCATTAATTAAGGGCGACACAATTTCCAGTGGATTGACAGCTACTCCCTTGGATACCCCGTACCCCATGGACAGCCCGTACCCCCTGGACAACCCATACCCCCTGGACAGCCCGTACCCCCTGGACAGCCCCCACCCCTTGGACACCACTACCCCCTGGATAGCCCACCCACCCCTTTAGACACCCTGTTTCCCCCTGGACAGCCCCACTGCCCTCGTGGATAGCCCACCCACCCCACTAGACACCCCGTACCCCCGTGGACAGCCCCCACCCCCGTGGACAGCCCGCCCACCCTCATGGACAACCCGCCCACCCCCTTGGACACCTCACCCCCTGTGGACAGCTCGCCCACCCCCCTGGACACCTCTACCCCCCTGGACAGCCCTACCACCCCCGTGGATAGACCGCCAACCCCCCTGGACACCCCGTATCCCCCTGGACAGCCCCGCCCACCCCTGGACACCCCCTACCCCCTTGACAACCCCACCACCCCCGCGGACACCCCCTACCCCCCTGGACACCCCCACCCACCCCCATGGACAACCCCACCCACCCCCCTGTACAGCCCCGCCACCCTCGTGGATAACCCCCCACCCCCCTGGACAGCCCCCACCCTCGTGGATTATAGGGTTTCTAACAACTCGAAGATCCCATTAATCATAGATACCCACTTTGTTGCCTCCTAAGATCCTTGATCACCAATAAAAAACAGTGGATGGTATTTAAGAAACTACCATGCATAATAAATGATCTGAGAAGAACATGGCTATTCCACTTCCATAAGAGTTTGAGTAGAGACCAAGACTAGGAATACAATAGCTGGATCACAAGAACGACTACTTGAGATATTCCCTTTAAGGTTTCATTTCAAAAATCATATAGTATTTTTGTCCCACAATAAAAATTTAATCCATTTCCTAATAACCAAATCCCCCTTCCTACCATACACACCAAAAACATTCATTTTTTACTAAAGAAACACATACTATTGAAATAAACACTATTCCAAAACCATTTTAAAAATACCAATGATCTTAAAATCCATGAAATTCATTCCATTAAAACCATTAAATCCCTCACCCCCTAAACACCACCCCACCCCCTGGACACCACCCCACCCCCTAGACACCCCCATGGACATCCCCCCCCCCACCACCCTGGACAGCTCCCCCTACCCCCTGGACACCCGCCCAACCCCCTGGATGCCCCCACCCCTCCTAGACACCACCCCACCACTTGAACACCCCACCCCCTGGACACCCCCACCCCCTAGAAATCCCCCTAACCCCCTGGACACCACCCCACCCCCCTGTACACCACCCCACCCTCCCTAGATACCCCCATGGACAACCCCCTAGTTGCGCCCAAATTTACCCTACTGGTAAAATCAGTTGATGTAGTACATGTAGGGGTCGAATCCACAGGGACCGAAGAAGTAACCTTGAGACGCTATGATTTGGTAAAGGATGAGCTTTGAAGTAGCCAACTTTGGGTTTGATTTTGGATGGTTTAAATAACACTAAGAAACCTATGTGAATTCAATTCAATGAAAATGGGTTGATCTAGGATTATGCTCGGGGTGGATTGAATGAATTTTACTTCTTTAGACAATTTTGGTTTTATTAATTCTTGATGAATCCATTCTTCAAAAATAACACCACCTTCATCATTTTCTAGTTTAGTGCTTACAAAACACAATTACTAATCCCCTATACACTTAGAGAACCAAATTCATGATCTCTACGAGGTATATGGTCATTTAGTAATTGAATTTTGTTTGCTCAAACACAGTAAATATGAAGAGTAGAAATAACTGAAGAATGGATGTCTTAAATTAATTATCCAATTAACAATAATTCGTTCATAAAATAACATTCAATCCAGCCTTTGCATCCTCCTAATATCAACCCATTAAATGGTTAGCCCTAAATTGATGGTATAATCTCAATGGTGGGCATAAGATGACTAACAATAATTGTATTGAAGAAATTAAAACCGCGGAAATAACGAGCACTCCTTCGTGTGTGTGAATGAAATTCACACCTATGTGTGAACTAATTCACAACAACACAGAGATATAACTGTTCTTTGTGATAATAAATTTTTAATAAATGAAATGAAAAATATAGAAGAGAAAGAAGTTGATTAAGAACATAAAGATACAAAAAATAAACTTACATGGAAATGGAAAACATTACAAAGGAAATTTGGAAGCATAACCTTACAATGAAACAAGCAACAAAAGATGATAAGAAAAATATCCACCCCTATTCCCTTCACCACTAGCTCCTTATATAGGCATATTAAGAGCCTTAGGTACATACCCAAACAATTAATTCACCCCCCAAAAATTAATAGAGTCAAATGGAGGGTGAATAATCAAAAGGAAATTGATGTTTCGAATTTGACCCGGAAAACTGTCCAGATTCGTCCACCACATTGACGTGTGAATTCTCAATTTAAGAAGGCCGAATACAGAGGGGATGTAGAAGAGATATATCTTCATACATCTATCCTCTATGATCTGTAAACATTTCAGGAAATTTAGCTCAGCCATTTGAAAGTTATAGTCAAAATGGTGGGACAGATTTTTGTGCATTAATGTCGGGTCCACCATTTAAATCTCAACTTCAGATCCCTTTATCATCATGATAACATCATAATTAGCTCCGACCACAGTTGAATAAAATGATCCTCATATTTTTATCTTTCTACTGTATAAATTTGAGATTCATTGGGATTAGTTTGTGGGCCCCACATTTGTTTGATGGGCCTTAGGCCCATTATGCTTTTTTCCAGCAAGTTTCTGCCTTCAGGCACAAAATTATCCATATTCATTTGGGATTCATCCATCGGACCTAAAAGATAAAATGTTCCAAACAAAGTTATCAATCATATCCCAAAATTTAAAATTCATAAAATGAATATAATGTTGTCCACAAACAAATGAATGATTGGGCCAAAATTTTCATTTTAAACATGAATTGCATTTTTGATGAGAAATGAAGTTATATTTATGTAATGCACTAAAAAAATGTTTATGGAATTTGGAACAATTAATATAAAGATATTAAAAATTAATATTAGACACTTTCAGTGACTAATCACCCCCCTCCACCATCCTGGATAGCCCCACCCCCCTGGACACCCCCAACCCCCTGGACGACCCCACCCTTGGATGCCCCCCACCCCTCCTAGACACCACCCCACCACCTGGACACCCACCCCCCTGGACATCCCCACCCCCATGGACAACCACCCCCACCTCCCTGGACACCACCCACCCCCCTTGGATAGCCCCAACCCCCTGGAATGCCCCCACCCCCTTGGACACCACCCCACCCCCTGAACACTCCCTTAGACACCCCCACCCCCGTGGACACCCCCACCCCCTGGAAAGCCCCCCCAATCCCCTAGACACCCCCACCCCTGGACACCACCCCACCCCCTAGAAACCCCCATGGACAACCCCCCCTAGACAGCCCCACCCCCTGGACACCCCCAACCCCCTGGACGACCCCACCCCCTGGACGACCCCCACCCCTCCTAGACACCACCCCACCACCTGGACACCCCACCCCCTGAACACCCCCACCCCCATGGACAACCACCCCCACCCCCTATACACCACCCACCCCCCTTGGACACCCCCCACCCCCCCTGGACCACCCCCACCCCTGGACACCACCCCACCCCCCTGGACACCCCAATGGACAACCCCCACCACCCTGGATAGCCCCCCCACCCCCCTAGACACCCCACCCCCCTGGACACCCCCACCCCCTGGACACCCCCTACCCCCCTTGGACAACCACCCCAAACCCCTGAACAACCCCCAACCTCCTGAATTCTGAATTGAATTCTGTATGTATTTAATTAAATTATTAATTATGTGTTAATGGTGTATGGGTATACATGTTGTATGAGTATAATTGTTGTATTTGTATACTTGTTGTAATTAACTTATAAATTATGTGTTAATTATGTATGTGTGCAGAGGGTATTTAAATATAGAATTAGTGGTATTCAGAATTTTGTATGAATTATGCGTTGTATGAATTCTGTATGAATTCATACAGAATTCTGTATGTATTATACAGGTATACTTTTAATGGTGTATTGTGTTACTTGTTGTATGTGTATGTATTATGCAGGTATTGTGTTGTGTATGAATATTGTAGGCCTGCTCGTGGAATTGCTACAACTGCACAGGGGGAGGCCAGTAAGTCGGCTTGCTGCGGTAGGTACAAAATGGATATGCCAATGGTTTACAACCGTTGGAATATGTGTAAAACTAGAACTTATACCAACGGTTTTATGTAAAATGTTGGTATAAGTATATTCCAATGATTTTTAAACCGTTGGAATAAATAATTTTATGTGATATTTACCAACGGTTTATGGAAAACTGTTGGTAAAAGTCTATACCAACAGTTTTGTAAATAGTTGGTAGAGAGATAATCCTTGCTATTACCCATGGTTTAAAACCAATGGCAAACATTTATACCAACAGTTTATTGAAACCGTTGGTATATACTGAATTTTTTAGACATATCCTAATGGTTCTTATAGAACCGTTGGGATATGTCTATCCCTATGGCTCAAGACCCAACGGTTTGGACAACCATTGGTATAGTTTATACCAATGGTTATCCATCCTTTACCAATGATTTTAAACTATTTGTAAAGCTAAAATTTTCAGTAGTGTTTCCTTTACTTGGGTCAAACATAAAAAGTTCTACATACACATGAGGGTGTATATATGGTGTGATATAATGACCATTAGGATACCACCAAAATATATTTCATGCTATAACATTATAATAAAAATTAACATGCTAGTTTTAAAAAAAAGATACAATTTAAACAAAACATGATTTGAAATGAAAAAAGAAAGAAATTAAAGATGATATTAAGTCGAACGATAGCATAACATGAGCACCATAGGAAATCCCTAAGGCACTAGGGTTAGAGGGGTCCTAGGATCCTTTTACTCTTGGTGATCAAACCATCTCCTGGGCATGATGACCCTACTTGAGCCACCAATCCCTATCACATATATGTTTAGTTAGTGTAGTTACGTTAATCATGTTAGGAAGACTGGGACTTGACCCTACTGACCCACCTAACATACTATACTTAGTCTATCCACCTAGATACCTAGGATTCCCTTATTCTCAATATCTTTCCCTATGTCACATGAACCACCTCTTACATAAACACAATTCCAATGATTGACCCACATAATCTAAACCACCATATTCAATTGGAAAATCATTATTAAATCCTTATACACATCAAAACCTTTGGAAAAAATGATTAACACCACCCACACAATCTATAAAACCAATTGGAAACCAAATCAAGCATACTAAACTCAAAAAACAATGTCAAAGCATGGAATCACCTACCTCTTGCTTAGAAACTTCTGAAAATGGGTTGAAAACTACAATTGTACCAAGAAGAGATCATATAAAGTAAAGATCACACAAAATTCATAAAAATCTAACCCAAAGAATAAAGGTTGAACCCACTATGAGTCAACCAATCCACTGGATAAGAGAGAACTCAAGAAAGAAGGAAGAAGAAACCAATAAAGGGGAAGAGAAGAGGAAAATAGAAGCTTACTTGGAGACATATTGAATATTCCACCCACATACACTCAAGGATTGAATCCCAAGGGATATGAGAGGAAGGGGGAGGCATGCCTAGGGCTTGGAAGACTGAATGGGTCAAGTTAGGGAGGATTTGGGGTTAAAATCAAGGAAGGGTAGTTTAGGAATTTCAAATTTTTTAAAGATCTGGAAGGCCACACGGTTTTCCTGGAGGGGGTGCATGCTCATGCACCTCCAACATATCCTAGGCGCATGGTTAGCCAACATGACCATGTTCTAGGCCATGTAGCCTAGATAATGCCACTGTCTAGAGTGCACGATTTCCATTGGGTTGGCGTACAGTTTCTACTAACCGTACGCCACCTTCTGTCTGTCACAAAATCGCCATTTTTTTCAAAAACTCATAGGAAATCCAATAGAAAAAGATAAGATAGAAATAAAATAAAAAATACCAAAAAAATAAACCACATATGTGATAATTCTCCCCACCATAAAAACTTTCCACCCTTGAAAAATTTATTCTGAAACCTGGCTAGAGAACAAGTGTGGATACTACTCCTCCAGCCAAGAATTTAGCTCCCATATCTCATGTTATCCATTACCATGCTGCAAAAGAACCTGAACCAATGGTATGGATTTCCCATAAAGTACTTTCACTTGGGAATCCACAATCTGTATCAGTTTCTTGAATATAGAAAAATCATATTTCAGCTCCAATTATTCCTAGTTCATCACATGAGATGGGTCCAGGTTATACTTCTTCAGTTGTGAGACATAGAACACGTCATGGATCAGTGTCAACTAAGACTATAAATCTAGATGGTATGACACCTTACCAATTCTCTCATTAATCTCAAATGGTCTGACATACCTTATCGTCATCTTTCCCTTCTTACCAAGATGAAAATCACCTAAGCGAGGGGACACCTTCAGAAACACCCAATCACCGACTGAGAATTATAAGGCTCGACGCCACTGATTGGCATAAGACTTATGATTGATATGCACTGTCAACAATCATTGTCTGATCAACTGGACTTTATCAGACATCTCTTGCATGATGTCTGATCCTATCAAGGAATTCTAACCCACTTCCATCTAGTTTGAAGGTGACTGAAATGACCGACCATAAAGAACCTTAAATAGGGCCATTTTTATTGAGGATTAATAACTGTTATTATACACAAATTTGACCAATACCAAATGGTTATCCCACGTGCCTATGAAATCCAATACACATGCATGAATCATGCCTTCCAGAATCTGATTCACTCGCTCTATCTGACCATCCATTTGAGGATGGCATGTCGTACCGAGTTTAACCTGTGACCTCATTGCCTTCTGAAGGCCTTCCCAAAACTGAGAGGTAAAGTAGGGGTCCCTATTTGAAATGATATCTGACGAAACACCATGAAGACTCACTATCTCCTAAACATACATCCAAATCAACTCATCCAACTTGGTTGATTCCTTGATTGGAACAAAGTGTATTGATTTAGTCAGAAGATCAATAACCACCCATATGGCATTCTTTCCTCAGGGCATACAATGTAAGCTGATGATGAAATCCATGATGACCTCATCCCACTTCCAAGTAGGAATGGGTTGGGGATGAAGCAAGCCCGAGGGCCTCTGGTGCTCGACTTTAACCCGTTGACAAGTATAACACCTAGATACAAAATCAGCAATATCTGGTCTCATACCTAGCCACCAAAACTGGAAACACACATCATAAAACATCTTGTTGGTTCCAGGGTGAACGACCCACTGAGACTGATGGCTATCCTGCATCACCACCTTCTACAAAGACAAAGACATCACAAAGCATCCCTTGAAGTAAAGAACTCCTTCAGAAGATAACGGCCACTCACTAGGAACCTCCCCACCATTAAGAAACTGCATAGAATGCTGGAACAACACATCACCAGGCTGTTCTTTCTGAATTAGCTCTAGAAGGGAGGGTGTTAACTGAACACTAGCCAAGAATGTGCCTCCACTATGCTCTTTGGTCTCCACATGCTTTTGGGAAAAAAGCCCCATCAAAGTCCATTCATCACTGGGCTCCTTAACAGTTTGCACCGATATCTTACTGGTCAAGGCATCTGCTACCACATTACCTTTGACCAGGGTATAGACGATATCAAAATCAAACCCCTAAAGGTACTTGACCCATCGATGCTACCTCGGATTTAGATCCTTTTGAGAGAAAATGTAGGTCAAGCTCTTATGATCTGAGTAGACTACAAACTTCTCCTTGAAGAGATAGTGGTGCCACGTCTTCAAATCATGCATCACCATTGCCAGTTTTAAGTTGTGGGTTGGGTAATTCCTTTTGTGTGGTTAGAGTTGGTGAGAACCATATGCCACCACATGACCATCTTACATCAACACACACCCCAAAACCATACTCGAGCCGTCACAAAAGACAAAGTATCCTTTTCTAGATTCTGATAAAATCAAAATAGGGGTAATGGTCAAACGTTGCTTAAGCTCCTCAAAGGATGCCCAACATTTTGGTCTCCATTCAAACTTTACCCCTTTCTAGGTAAATGCGGTTATCGGTGAAGCAAGCAGAGAGAAATCCCAAAAAAACCTGTAATACCCTGCTAGGCCCAAAAAGCTCATGATCTTGAAAACGTTCTTTGGCTTCTCCCATGACATCGCTGCTACAATCTTTTCAGGGTCCACTAAAACCCCACATTCTGAAATCACATGGCCTAGAAACTTTACCTCCCCGATCCAGGAGGTACCACTACTAGATAATTTGACATTTACGACGGAATATTTACGATGAAACATTTGCGATGGATGCCCATCATAAAAGGTCATTTGCAACGGGAGTCCATAAAAAATGTGTCGTTGCAAAAACCAACATCGCAAATGAAGGTATTTGTGATGGACCGTCACAAATAAAAAGTAATTACCATGGGTAAGAAGCATGTCATAAATAATTTTCATCCTGCCTACAAAATGGCAATTGCGACGGTCCGTCACAATTAATGATATTTGGGACGAATAAACTTTCCATCGTAAATACTTATATTTAAAAGCAAACAAAAAATTAAAACAATTTAAAATAATTTAAAACATTTAAAAAAACTAACATATAATTTAAAAATATTTATACATATTTAAAAATATTAGAACATAATATTTTTTTTAAAAAATTAAAAAATATTAAAAATACTAATAAAATTACAAATAATTAATTTTTTTTAAAATTACAAATCATTAAAAATATTAAAAAAATACAAATAATTAAGAAATTACATATAATTTAAAATATTTATACATATTTTAAAAAATGATAAAAAAAATAAAATAAAAAAATTTAATAAAATTTTTAAAAAAATAAAAAAATAAAAAAATTACAAAAAATTACAAATAATTATTTTTTTAAAACTAAAAATAATTAAAAATATTTTAAAAATTAAAAATAATTAAAAATAATTAAAAACGATTAAAAATAATTTCTAAATAATTTAAAATATTTATCCATACTTAAAAATATTATAAAATAAAACAAAAGTTTAATAAAATTAAAAATAATTAAAAATAATAAAAAAATTACCAAAAATTACAAAATTTAGAAATAATTAAAATGTTTTTAAAAAATTGAAAATCATTAAAAGTATTAAAAAAATTAAAAATCATTAAAAATAATTTCAAATAATTAAAAACATCATACAATTTAAAATATATATACATACTTAAAAATATCATAAAATAATATAAAAATAAAAATCATTTAATACAATTAATTAGAAAATTTACAAATAATTAAAAATTTAAAAATAATACATATCATTAAAAATATTAAAAAAATTATAAAAAATTAAAAAAATTACAAACCATTAAAAATATTAAAAAAATTACAAAAAATTACAAATTATTAATTTTTTTCATATAATTTAAAATATTTATACATATATACAAATATGTTCAAATAATGAAAAAAATAAAACCATTTAATAAAATTAAAAATAATTAATTTTTTTTACAAAATTTACAAATAAATATTTTTTTTTAAAAAAAATTACAAATCATTAAAAATATTAAAAAAATACAAATAATTAAATAAAATTACAAATCATTAAAAATATTTAAAAGATTAAAAATAATTAAAAAAATAGTATAATTTAATATAAATTAATAAAATATATTATAAATTATTAAAAATGCGTAAATTATAGAATTTCCAATTTCCAGGTCATAACAATAACAAATTTGTGTGTCAATCATGTCCAAATGGTAATAAAATTTTGTTATTTCTCATGACCTGAAAGTAGACGACCTATTTTATTTACACTTTTCTAATAATTTATAATAATTTATATATATACATACACATACAAATATAAAATTAAATAGGAAATAATAAACAATGCGAATCAAAACCAAAATGAGATAAATTATTAAACCTAGTGTTTGCACACACATACATATGTCAAATAGGTAATATATTAACACACACACACACACATACTAATATCAAATAGGGAATAACAAGTTTGCATCAATCCTAAATTCTAAATAAAGCATGAAAATCTGATAAAATACTCAACCTAGGGTTTGTAAAAATAATCACGTAATAAAATGAAGAAAACCCAAAAATAATAAAACCAAATACAAAAGGAATATGTACCAATGCGAATCGAATTCAGATCTATATATATCTCCAAACTTTTATAAAACTATATTTACATGTTTTAAATAAATGAAAATCAATTATAATATAAAAAAATGATCTCACATCAATGTCACTATCAAATAATTACCATAATTCATAAAAAATATATCAATATAACCATGTTATACAACTAACCAATTAAACATTTTTATGTAAACTTTATCAATATCAAACATCCCTATAAATGATTTTCATAACCACTATATTTAAAATAATAATATAAAATAATAAACTTCCAGTAACCCTAAACACCAAAAAATAATCTATTAAATCTAAAGACCAAACAATGATCAAAATACCTCAAATCAAATGAAATAAATTTGTGCGAAACCAATTGACACCCAAATAAAAAATAATAAATTTATATTAACCATAAATATCAAATAAATTATAAAAGCAGGTAATTTTATTAACCTAAGTTTTGATCAAACAAATATTTACAATATTGAACTGAAATGCGAAAAAATAATGGAGGACAAAAACAGAGTCCGTACCTAGCAGATCTGAGTGGGGCAACCTAGGGTAGTGCTGCATCGTGGCTATGCGGAAGAGGGAGTGACAAAGTAGTGTTGCAGGATAACTGTAGGAGAGGGAGTGGTGGAGCGGCGCTGTGGGAGAGAAAGAAGGGAGGAGCGGTGCTATGGGATAGCTGTGGGAGAGGGAGCGGTGGAGCAGTGCTAAGGGAGAGAAAGAAGGGTGGAGGAAGAAGAAAGGGTCATGTAAGTTAAATGAAAAGATTAATTGTGACTGACTATTTGCGACAGAATTAATTCTGTCGTAAATAGTTATTTGATCAAATGTATTTGCGATAAACATTGATTTCCATTGAAAATACTTCCTAGTTGACATGCATTTGCCATAGAAGTAGGAATTTGTTGAAAATTCCTATCACTATTTCATTTGGCGCTTAGCGGCGGGAATTCCCACTAAAACTATTTACAACAGAACAATTATTTCATCACAAATAGTTACTACCTAGTGTCTATTTGTGATGGGTCAATTTCCCGTTGAAATTGACCCATCACAAATACTATAATTTTTATTAGTGTACACTTAGAGTGCTTAATATAGAGACAATGATTTCGAAGAGTTCCTAGTATAATCCTCAAGTGTTGCTCATGCTTTTCCTCAGTCTTAGAGTAAACCAGGATGTCATCCATGAACACAATGATGAAGGAGTTGAGGTACTGATGGAATGCCTCGTTCATAAGTTCTATGAAGATTACTGAGTCATTAATCAACCTAAAAGGCATGAAAAAAAAATACTCGAAGTGTCCATACCTTCTTCGGAAGGCTGTCTTAGGGACATCTGCCTCTCTAAACCTGACCTTATGATACCCATAGTGCATGTCGATCTTGGAGAACCACCTTTCCCCTTAAGCTAATAAGAGGTCATCAATACGGGGCAAGGGGTATTTATTCTTGATCATCACTTTATTTAACTTTCGGTAATCAATGCACAACTAGAGAGATCCACCAGCCTTCTTTGTAAACAGAACTGGGGTGACCCAAGGTGAGGCACTTGGATGAATGAATCATTTCGATTCTAAATTATCTAGCTATATCTTTAATTCCCTCAACTCAATGGGGTCCATATTATATGAGGGAAGAGATATCAATAATGGTCTCGATGCCAAATTAATGGTGAACTTCGCATATCTCTCTGAAGGAAAACTTGAGAAATCATCTAGAAACACTTTTAGGAACTCATCCAACATAGGCAGTAATATACCATCAGAACCTCTACCATTATCCTCTAATATGATAGATGATACTTGAAGAAAAATATTTCCCAACTTCGGAAGTGGAGGTCCAACAAGCCTTGAACAAGGATCCCATTTATCTTGGAAAATTTTAGAACTCTCATCGGGTTCCACAAAACTCACTCGCCAATGGTAACAATCGATGTGTGCATTGGAACACACCATCCAATACATACCGAGAATCACATCAAATAGGTCTATTTATAGAACTAGGAAATCCCATTCCAGCTTGTCCCCTGGCAGAGTGAGTGTGCATGACTAACATGTGAAGCCCTGCCCCCTCTTCTTATCAAGTGACATCACCAAATCCATCGCATAAGGCATAAGACCAGTTAGAAATTTTAACATTTCCATGAGATAAAAATAAAGCAATTAGAATCACCTTTTTCAAATAAAACAACAGTTAAAGGATGATGCAATACGAATTGTACCTCGAACCATCGTAGACCCTGCATCTGATTCCACTAGTGCTTGAACCATAACATGTAGGTGTTTCATCTCTACTGAAGCCTGTGGTCTATTACTGACTAGAGGATCTGCCTTTAGTTAAATATTCCCATAAGAGGATCCAACCTTTCCACCATGCCCAAAATATTGAGAACCTACAACCCTCAATGCATCGGACTGCACTAGTAATTTCCTATGGGTTGAGGAACCCACACCACTCTGATTCGGTATGCCACTATTTCAAAATCTCTACAAGTTATCCACGCATCCACACTAATGGAAGAGTCTAGGTGGGATTGGACACACTGTCCACACATGCCCTGGCCTTCCACACTAGTAGCATACAACTGATCCACCACTAGTGGTCGTAGATGAAGGAGGTTAGGAAGGATGTCCTGAACTACCACCTCCCTTTTTCTCCTTCTCATCATTCTTCTATTTCTTTTTAGAAAACCCACAAATACCCTAACCTACAACCGAAACTTCCCTAGATAAACAAGACATTCCAGCACAATCAATCTCCACCATCAGGAACCAGGCTGATATTCCATCCAACCCAACACTCAACCTGACCTGTGGCATGCCCCAAAGGGCTTTCTCGATCCCCACAAGATAAAAACTAGTTCTTCAGAATTAAAAATCAAATTTGGGAATGATTTATACCATAAAAATCAACCATAAACAATCCAAAATAATAGAACATCACATCATAATAATGGATAAGATTCAAGAGTTCAAAAGATAACACTACCACAAGAGTTAATCATTTTACAATTTAAAAAAAACCAAAAAAACCAAAAAGGGGAGGGGAACCAACTATACAACCAAGACACCATGAAACAAGAGGGTCAAAACCCTCATGCCACCTCCACCAACACCTGCTAAAAAAGAAACCACTAGCAACTGGATCCACCATCACAATCATAGAATGACTTGCCTTTACCTAGGTCAAACATAACAAGGTATACATACACCTGGGGGTGTATGTAGGTTGTGATCCAATTACCAGTAGGATACCATAAAAATAGATTCCATGCTATAAAATTATAAGATAAATTAATATGCTAGTTTTAATTGAAAGCAAGATACAATTTAAACAAAACTTTCTTTGAAATTAAAAGAAAGTAAATATGATATCAATATGAATGATAGCATAACATGATCACCATGGGAAATACCCAAGGAACTAAGTTTAGTGGGGTCCTAGGATCCTTGTACTCTTAGTTATCAAACCATCTCCTAGGTGCAATGACTCTTATTGAGCCACCAATCCTCATCATATGTATGTTTAGTTAGTGTTGTTATGTCAATCCTGCTAAGGAGACCGGGCCTCTACCCTTCCAAATCTCCTGACGTACTATACCTAGTATGACCACCTAGATACTTAGGATTACCTTGTGTTCAATATAATTCCCTATTCTACATGAACCGACAGTTATACAAACACAATTCCAATGATTGACTCACACAATACAAACCACCATTTTTAATAAACAGATCATTATTAAATCCTTACACACACCAAAACCTTTGGAAAACATGATTCAAACCACCGAAAAAATCTATAAAACCAATTATAAAACAAAATAAGAATACTAAACACATAAAATAATTTCAAATCATGGAATCACCAACCTCTTACTTGGAAACTTCTGGAAGCGGGTTGGAAACTACAACCGCACTAAGGAGAGACCCTATAAAGGAAATAACATACCAAATTCATCAAGATCTAACCCAAATAATCAAGGTTGAAACCACTTTAGTTCAACCAACCTATTGAAGAAGAGAGAACTCAAGAAAGACGGAATGAGAAACCAAGAAAGGAGAATAGAATAGGAAATGAGAAGCTTACTTGGATACATCTTGAAGATTCCACATAAATCCACCCAAGGATTGAAGCCCAATGGAGAGAAGAGGAAGAGGGAGGCTCTCCTAGGGTTGGGGAGACTGAATGGGGTGAGTTAGGAGGATTTGTGGTTAAAATAAAGAAAGGGTAATTTAAGAATTTCATAATTTGTAAATATTTGGAAGGCCGCCTAGTTTGGCAGTATGATCTGCCAGATCACACACCAACCGTGCGACGCCTATGTCTAAATGGAAAATAGGTTGAACGGTTTTCTTTGATGGGGAACACACCTATGCACCTATATATACACTTTAGATAGAGCCACTATCCTAGGCACACAGTTAACCCATATGCTAATGTGCAAGGCCGTGCGGTTTGGACAATGCCACTGTCCAGGGTGCACGATTTCCACTAGGCTAGTGCACAGTTTCTACTAACCATGTTACAACCATGCAACACTTTATACCAGTCTAAAAATTTCTATTTTTCTCAAAAACTCTTGGGAAATTAAAGAGACAAAGATAAGACCAAAATAAAAGATAAAATACCTCAAAAATAAACCACGAATGTGACAGGGCTTGAATATCGTGAGAAGTTTCTCACAAATCAATGATAGTACCCAACTAACCCAAGGAAATTATAGATTTCTACTACATATGTTGGTCTGATCCATCCTCCAATTAACTCTATCCTTGAAGGATCCATAGATATTCATTTTTTGGTGATAACATGTCCCATGAATGATACTTTATCCAACTAAAAATCAAATTTACTATACTTTCATATAACTTTTCCTTCCGTAAGGCCTTTAGTATAGAATTTAAATGCTCCCCATGTTCATCCTTGCTTTTAGATTAGATAATAATATCATATATAAATACTAACACAATTTTTTTGAGGCAGTCCTTAATGACTATTAATTAAGTCCATGAATATTGTTGGAGAATTAGTGAGTCCAAATGACATCGTTATGAACTTTTAGTGCTTGTACATTATAAAAAAAACAATCTTAGGGATATCTTCCTTCTTTAACTTTAATTCATAATATACTAACTGAATATCCACCTTAGATAAGTATTGTTCTCTATATAGATAGTAGAGGATACTTATTCTTTATTATGATCTTGTTGATCTCATGATAATTAATGCAAAGGTTCACTGACTCATCATTCTTCAAGATAAATTGGATCAGTGCAACCCTTGGTAAAACACTTGGGCGTATAAACCCTTCATCTATTTTATCATGTAATTGTTTCTCTATCTCCTCAAGTTCAACAACATCTATTCTATATGGATTCTTAGATATTGTAAAAGATCTGGGTATGAGCTCGATTGATAAATCAACCTCATGACTAGAAGAAAAACCATATAGTTCTTCAAGGAACACATCAACGGATTCCCTTACAATGGGAATGTCACCAAGGATGATATTTTCTTTAGTCTTAATCATTTAGTCTAGATACACTTTCTCACAATGTAATAACATCCATTTTTGAGATGCTGATATTAAATAAGATCCATCCTACACCTTGCACTCAAATAGAATTAGAGGGCGATTTGTGATACAGAGGGTGATTTCCTTCTCTTGGTGATTTATATTGGCTCTATACAAGGAAATTCAATCCATTACCATAATAAAATCGGATTCTACTAAGGGGAGTATAATAAGTTTTTATAGGAAATTCATCCCACAAATTTGGATAGGGGATGAGTTATATACTTGTGATGCAACGATTGACCCATTTTTCATCTTCACTGATAACCCTACTTCCATGTTTTTAGGTGGTATTTGAATAGTTCTACTAAACTTGTGTGATGTGAAAGAATGCATAGAAATAGAATAAAATAGTACATTCAGTATCCTTTAATGAATAACTAGCATACCTATCACCACTTCATTGTTAGGATCCAACTCAACAGTTGTGATGACATACACTTTCCCTTGCCCTCTAGGCCTTGGAGGTTATTATCGTCAGTTTTCGTCAACAACCCTTGGATTAGGGAATTGATTTAAATAGTTTCCATGTTCATTGTAGTCAAAACACTAGATGATAGGCCGGGGTTTGACTAGAGAATTCCTTTATTTCATCACATTGGTGGGTCTCTATCATTTACAATCGTTAGCTAGGTGCCCTTCCTTCGAGCACTTAAAGCATTTCATTGTTCCCTTTAGGTAATTTCCAGGATACTTCTTCCCACACTTTTGACACATGGGATGATGGACTTTCTTACCCCCATGATATTTTTCCATTTCACCACCATAATTAAAATCTAATCTCTGATTCTTGTCTCCAGTTCCAAGATACCCTTGAGATTCACCGATCTCTATTTCAACTTTGAGGGAACATCAGACAATTTCCTCATAGTTGTCAAAGTCTCAAATAGCAAGTGTTTTTCATAGATTCAGCTTTATCCCACCAAAGAAGTGGTCAAATTTATTTTCAGGTGAAATGACAAAGTCATAGGTGTATTGTTAATGTTTTGTGAAGTTTTCCTTTCATGTCCCGATGGATTCTTCATCCTTTGTCTTGAGAATAAATAAATCCATATACATTTTAAGTTATAAAGTTCAAGGAAAATATTTATTTAAAAACATTTTTCAGAATTCCTTCCACTCCATCACTTTAATCTCCTCCTTGGGCTTCTTATTTTTGAATAATATCCACCATTGATCATCTTATACCAACATATGATAAATATCCAACATGAACTTCTATTATTATTACAACAATTTAGGGAGGGATATTACAAAGAAACAAATAAACTACTGTGCCAACATGAAATTATCTTACTCAGAGCATTGAAGTATGGAGAAGATATTTTCAATGGAGTTGATCCATTTCTCCATGATTAAGGTATTGAAAGATCCTTGAAATTCAGAGGCCTTTGTTTTATAAGGGTCTTAATTGAAAATTGATCTTTCTTAGGGTGGATTTGGGTGTTCCTCATAATTCAAGTTTCTATTAAAAACCCAAGTCAATTAAGAAATTATTTTCATGAAGTTTGTGATTCCTAATCCCATCAGTTTGGACATATCGTTTGGGTCATCATCACATTACCCCTCACATTAGTTGTTGAATCGATTCCTCCTATTTTCTTCCATTGAATAAAAATAAATAGAAAATTAAGGATGGGTATTTTTAAACTATTAAACACATAATTTGTAAAACTTAAACATTAAAGGGATAAATCATAAATGAAATAAAACTATTAATTTATAAGTTTCAATCTAAGTTATCCATGATTTATTTCCTAACAAAAATTATTACAATAATTTTTGTTCCCTTAATAATGCATCATAAAGAGCTTGTGAATTTACCAAAGCATATCCCCTGGAAGTGTCAAATTAGGTGTGTAGTAAGGCACATTGTTTGTACCAGGTGAAGATAGATTCCATCTCAATGCGTACTTTTTGGGGTTATTACCCCTAGATACCTCTGCATCAGAACCACATCCACTTATAGTATCCAAACATGGATGTATTTTCTCATAAACGACTTACTCTATAATTTGACAAATTTTAGGGATGTTTCCCTATGTTTAGTTTTTTCCCTAAGTATTTCTATAGAGTTTTCTAATCCTAATCCCCAAAAAATAACCATACTTTCCTCTAATACCAACTATGAAACCCATATTTTATTACACATTAAATCATACATAAAGATACAAATTATACAATACAAGAAGATCATGAAGCCTAATGTATTTAGGAAATTAGGAATAGAGTATAGCAACTTGAAACAAAATTACAATTTCATTATTGAAAACCTTTTTAACATGCTCCTAAAATTCCACCATTCTTCTAAAACTACACGGGATGACCTGAGGATGTACATAAGAAAGGGGTGAGCTATAAATCCTAGTAAGGGAATAATCAAAGAATAACATGAGTTAAAGAAGAAAATGAGATCCAAAAGTCTTATCAATGTAATGTAAGAGTGGTAATAATAATAATCTTGAACAATGAGGCATGATATAACATGATAACATAAAGGAAACATAGAAATGTGACAACAATATAAAACATGACATAATAAACATAAGACAAGGATAAAAACTAAGAAAACATAAAAAAATGTGCTTAGGATAATGACCCATGCACCATACATGACATATCATGATCTAAAAATATTACCCAATATATTGGATGGCTATATAATTCTGGGCCCACCCATTACTTTCATATCATGTACATGCATAAGTGTGTCACATAGATCATACAAAATAATGATGTATTTCATAAATTTTAACCCCTTGTGGGTTAAATAAATGTAAATAAACAATAAATTAAGGATAAGTACAACTAGGTGAATATCCTTGAGTGAAAATGGAGATAGGTATTCACTGCACAAATGTTTGGCATGAAAAAACCTAGGATAATTTCGGCAACATAACAGGTGTACATAAAGGTTTATAGAAGTGGTGAATGTAAGTGAAAGGGGTATCTAATTAATTAGTAATAATAATAATAGTAATATGGATGTATAAAAACATATCCCAACTTGAACAATTTTAAATAAAAATGAATTACATAAGGAAGGTGCTTGAATAAAGAGGAGAAGGATAAGATCCTTTACCTTGAGATAATGCTTCTAAAAGCTTAGGAGGAGATTCTTAAGATATTGGGGGCACCTTGGGAGGACTCTATAGAGGTAAAGACAGATTAATTTCATAATAAAAGGGTTTTTAGTGAAGCATAATGAGAGTTTGGGTAAGTTTATATAAAAAAAGAGAGCAGAATTCATTATTAATTCCCAAACTTAGGTTTTGGACACTATATGATAAAGTAATCAAAAACACAAACCTTACCATGGTTTTTGAACATGGTTTCTTCCAAAGAGGAGTGTTTTTAATTATTTTATAAGTCTAATAACTGAACACATTAAAATAATTCCCTTAGTGATGTGGAAGTGAGTCATGTTTATAAAGAATTGATTTTAAAACCTTAAAATATAATATTGGTTTTGGAAGATTCACTAAGGGTTTATAAAATTAATAAAATAACTTTAAAAACATGTTATTTTAAAGTGTAAACATAATTTTTTTCCATGTATAATCTTTATAGTATTTATTACATCACTTTTTGGATTTTATAATGTCCCAATACATATCATATAATTATACAATATTTAATTTTTACCCAAAAATTTGACTGTCTTAGAAAATTATGAAAAAATCACTGTTGGATAATTTTGATGTGATGATTTCAAAAATAATATTTATTTTATCAAAATAATTATTTAAATATGATAATTTAAACTTTTAAATGAAAAATTCTCATTTATTGAAAAATACTATTTTTTTTAATAATAATTTTCCGAAGCTTATAAAAATTATATTTGACTTTATAAAATTATATTATTATTTATATTTAATAAATATTATTTAATAATAATATTTTATTAAAATATATTTTATTTCAAAATTTATTTAATTTATTAAAAGAGGGTATTTTTTGAAACTATATATTTCTCAAAAATACAATTTGTGTTTCATTGTATCAAAATCTATTTTTTATCAAACTCATTATTTAATCATTTTAAAAGTAATATTAAAAAGGGATTAATATAATCATTTTTTTATTAAAAAGAAAATATAAAAATTAATATAATTGGTATATAAATATATATTCCTTTATTACACCAGTGAATGCCCTAAGGGTAAGATGTGCGATGCTGATATTTTCATGGGGTAGTTTGATGAACATGGTTTGAGATGTGATCTCGACGAGCTTGAAATTTTCCCATAAATGGTTTATATCATGCTTTATTTATTGAATAATGACTTGAAATTGGTCAAGGGGTAATCCTAATGATTCTATATCCCTCACAAGCTCAGATAAATGGGATTTATAGGGCATTATCCTGTTGGTCAAGGTTATTTCTTCTTCCGTATGTGTCAATTGGAAATTATAATAACCATTAATATACTAATCTTAATGTTCAATATATAATGAATATATTATCGATGGTTATGATTCTTAATGGCATTTTAAATCCAATAGACTATAACTATCCAAAATAACCAAATAGTGCATGTATTTTCTATAACTAGATTACTTGATAAGGCATTTATCCATTCAAAAAGGGAATTTAATTTATAAAATTTTGGGTCATTACATATTCAACCTCCCACGTGTCAAGAATGTGAGAAGAAGAATCTAGGGAAATGTATCAAAGGGATTGGAAGATTTTTTATTTGTGGTAAAGGAGGGAATCGAGCAACATGCAACCTAGAAAAAAGGAAGAGATTTGTTAACATAATGGAGAAAAGTAATGCTATTCTTAATAGTCCACTTTAAATTAAATGTTTTAGATGTGAAGAATTTGGTAACTATGAAAACTAGTATAAAAATATTATAGATTAATAAGATAATCGACACCAAAAAACTCTTGGACCATGGGGACATGGAAAAGACTATGAAATGACTAATATTGAAGTGTATAGTGATAATTAAGTGGTGATGGGTACACTTATTCTCCACTCTAGATTAGTGGATGTATTATGTCATGTAAGTTTTCACAAACTATTAACTATTTAATTATAAATAAAAACACCTAGTGGTATCACTATTGTATCTAAGTTATATGAATCTCCTTCAAGGTTTGTGGGATTATGATTCATGCAAGTCTTATTATTCTTCCTTTATATGGAATTGATGTGACTTTGGAATTGAATTGGCTATATCCACAATGAATCCATATTAATAAATAAAATAGGGAAATCACATTTCATATTTCAAACCAACCTATACTCATCTATCAGTGTAGTGATGACTATGAGATATTTTTGAAAACTAATTCTATTATAGGAGTTATGATACCTAACCACGAGGTATGTTTAATTCAAATGATTAAAGAAAAACTCAATAAAAATATTGAACTATTCCAAGGTAAAAGGATATATTTCCCAAGTTTTTAAGTTTGAAATTTCTCTAGAAATCATATATCGATTTGTATCTACCTTTTAAACACCCTTATTTATTTTCACTAGTAAGTGATAATTAAAATTGTGATGGAATAATTTATTTAAGGGGGGAATGTAATGCCCTAATATTTTACTATATGTCCTTCCTTTAAATTAATATAATTTTTTTGATATCTTTATTCACACATAACATGAAACTAAAATGTATAGTGACATTACTTTATAAAATAATGCAATATGATGTGAAACACCAATAATAAAATTACAATATTAATAATGGATTGAGTAAATAAAAAGGATAATAAATTGTTTTATTATTAAATATTTATTTAAGTTCCTTACATATTATTATTTTTAAAAATAATGATTTTTTTCATTGGTTAAATTTAAGGGTTAGAAGATATATAGTTAATGAAATGTGATTAAAACTATTGAATGTTAAAAAATGATGTTTTTCAAAAAAACTATTTTTAAGGTCTTGTGTATTCTACCTAATAAATTAAATTTATCACTTTTAAAAGATGATTTTGATAATAATATTTAAAACTAATATATTAACACTCATTTAATTAGAAATTTATATGGACTAATATTAAGAACATCTAACGTTTAAAAGTTTATTTTTCGATAAAAATAGTTTTTCTTTATATTTTTAATTTTCATTTAAAATATAAATTTATAACTTTTATAATTTTAATTTGATGAAATGAAATTCATTTTTTAATTTAGAATTACAAAATTATCTTAGAGTGATTTTTTAGGTTCTTCTAAAATGTTTTTTAGGCGGATAGTGAAAAATATAGTTTTTATAAAAACCATAACATTTATGGCTATATCAAGAAGTAACTATAGATTAAATACTTATAATTTTTTTTAATGATATAAAATGTATTTATGGATTAAAATAATTCATTTAAAAAAATAATATTTTGAATTTATAAAACTCATTTTTAACATTTTGAAAATTAAGCAATATTTTTCTAATAAAAACTATTTTAAGTCTTTTTCTTTTAATTAAATTTTCATTATGTGAAATTAGGTTTTTTATTTATTTTAAATCCACATAAATCTCATTTTTTAATAATAAACCAATTAATGTCATTAAAATCAACAAAATGTATAATTTTTTCATAAACATAACGTTTATACTTAAAAATACACTTTCTCTAAAAACAAGTTTTTACGCATTACATGTGATAATATTAAAATTAATTTTTATCACCATGAAAAGTTTTATTTTAAAAAATGGATTTAATATTTGTAATTATTATGTATAAATTATTTAATAAGTCCCATTTTATTTTTAGGCATTAAAAGTAAATTACTCAGGTAAAAATTTATTACCATGATAAAAACCAAAAATGGTAAAAGTGAAAAATATGAGATTAAAAGACTTAAAAATATGTTTAAAACATATGTTAAAATGAATGTCTTGGAGATGATAAAACTTAACTCATCCACCAATCCATTATTTTCCACTTTTTCTCCACTTTCCATGTGAAATATGTGCTCTCTTTATATTAAAAAGTTATATTTAAAAAAATGTCATTCCCTTCACTTATAAAAGGATCTCATCTCCACACTATTTCTCCAATCATTCTAAAATATTATCTCAACAAAACTATTACATATTATCTACTCAATTCTCTTTCCATTTTCTAGAAGTCTTTGTTTCTTCAAAAGACAAATGTAATGAGCCTTATGGTGTTACCTAAGGGAGAACATCCAGAGGGAGAGGTAATGTTCTCAATGAATCTCTCTTAATTAGTTTCTTATTCTACCCCATAATTAAATTCTATACATGAAATTATGATAGAATAATTATTATAATATTCTGAAATTTTATTATACCAATTTAATATCCATTTTATAACTTACTCCAAAACCATTTGAAAAATGAAGTCACCATCATGCGTACGTGCATACTACCTCCTCTATGAAAAATGTGTTTAATTTTTCATCACCACCTTACATGAATGGTTATGAAAGTTTATTTAAAGGATTAATATTTTTTATGAAATTATTAAGATTTTTAGTTATAAATCATTCTTTAACTTCCTCTAGACCTATGGAAAATGAACGCATTTCTCGTGCATACATGCGTACTATCGCCTCCACAAAAGTGACATATTTAATTTTCCACTCTACTATTTTATTATTTATAAAAATATTTTATAAAATAATTAACCAACATAAAATATAAAAATAATATAATCATGATTATGTTATAATTATATTATTCCAAATTAATCACTTTCCTAACCTTACTCATCCATAAATTATAGCTTGTTCTTGTTTGGGTTGGTTTAACCACTTATATGAACAATGTTATAAATTTATATCATGGGTAACCAAGGAAACATAAATACTAGTTATATTTAAAAATAATAAGAAAATAATTATTTTTTTGTTTTTAAAATTATAATTGTAATATCTAACCTATTATTAATATACCACCCCTCATTCGTGAAAATTACCAAAACGAACTTATCAACAACTTCGTCATCACAAATCATAACCAAAATACTTATTAAATGAAGTTATAACATGATAAATCATTATAAAACATCTATTAAAGTTATTATAATTATACCATAATAATTAAATTTTAATCTATAAAAAATAATTGACACCGACATTATGAAACTAGTACTAAACAAACAATTGAATAAAATAACATATAATGATGAAAATAAAATATAACTAACTAATATATTTTCAATAAATGATCAGAAATTAATTTTATTAAATGTTTTATTTATTAATAAGGTTATTAAATTTGTGCTTAATATAATTATTTTTTTTATACATGAGTTACAAGAAAATTTGGCTAAGCAGGATTAAAGCTAAGGGATTTCACATCTCAATTTTACATCAGTAAGATATGATTTCCTTTCACCAATTATTACATTTTTGTGATGTAAATATTACAATTTTATTCTTTTTATCATAAATTTATTGAAATCTATGGTATTTTAAAATCCATATCTTGTTCTATATTTATGGGCTTTCAATTCACAAGATAACAAAGTTATAAGTGGTTTGTTGACTCAAATTTCTTTCTATTCAAGTATTGAGATATATTTCTTGAATATTATTTTATAAGATACATAAATATAATAATTATCTATTATAAATGGTAACTCATCTCTTTAAATTTTTATTAAATTAATTTTTTAAATAAAAAACATCATCATTGGTTGATTTCTTCATAAAAGTTACGACATTGTTGGGATTAATAGTCATCCTTTTAATGGCCTTTCTCCTCCACGTATATATTTTACTTTCACTTAAATGTTATAATTTACTATTTGAGAACCCAAATATTTTTTATCTATTTTGATACTTAAATTCACCATTATCACTTTTAAAAATAAAGTTTTTTATCCTTTTAATAATACAGGTTTCAACAAAGGTATTTTAAAACATAAAAAGGGATCTCCTAAACCCCCCTCATTACTTTTGGGTTGCATTTTATCTTTATTTTTCTCCCCTTTACTTTAAATTATTCTCATTTAATTCATTCATATTATGTATATATGTTAATTACATATATACCCAATTTACTTTACCTTTATTTGTTGGGTATAATACACGTTTTAAGTCCCCTTCGAAATTCTATCCTTTTAAGTGAACTCAACTTAAGGGAACTTCCCAATTTGTTATTTCATGTCAAGTACCAACTCAATCAAATGTTTTTATCCATGAATGGATTTTGAAAACACTCATTATTTTTTGGAAAATACTCATGTCTCAATTATTTTCTAAATAAAAATAATAAGACCCTACCTTCCTTAAAATATAATTTACTCACTTAATAAAGCATCACCTAAGTGGACTGTTTTTATTCTTATTTATACAACCCTTATCATAAATTTTTCTATATTAGAACTCAATATTCAAAGCCTATGTTTCTTTTTCAAATATTAATGTCCAAAATAATTTAATTATTTCTTATCTTGGGAATCCTTATGATATATCCTTTGGTTATGCCTTAAGATAAAATTATGAAACCCACTTCCTTATCAAGGGTTTTATCATGATTATGATTCATGTATGCCTTCTTTTTCTATTGTAGCACACATATGCATGTACATGTTATTAATATGAAGGGTTTACCCTAATAGTGTTCCAATGCATTAGGTAATTTTTTCATCTCATGAGATACCATGTATATTGCACAGGTGGTTAGCCTAAGAACATTATGTTATGTTGTCTCAGTAGTGAGACTTGACTTCTATTTATGATTTCATGTTTTCTATTTTTTAAACATATTTATGATTCCATAAACTTATGATATCATTCCATTATGATAAGATTCCAAGATTATCTCACACTCTTATTCTGTGGTACATGTTTATTCATTTTAGATTTCATGCTCTTCCATCATGAATTATGGGCAACTATTAGTATTCTATATTATCTTTAATAAGAAGTTTCTCCCTTACTCACATTTTCTTATATGCTTATAATCTAACCCTTGATTAAATATTGATATTTTTCCCCTTAATGATCATTTGATATCACCCCAATTTTATGTTTTTATTCCCTAGAAAATGAAGATGAGTATAACTTATGAGAAGTCTAGAAGAGAGTCTAGTGCAACTCAATTATGGAGAAATTTTCATAAGTATCATAAAATAATTTTCATGTGCATATAGTCCTCAAAGAAACTAAACCTTATTTTCTTAGTATTGTTTGATAATTATGATATGAAATGTTTAACTTATGGAAATTCTGTCAAAATAAAGATATGTTTATCTTGGATTATCTCACTTGGTATTAAATCCCATGTTTAAAGTATGTGTTTTTCGCATTGGACCCAAGAGTACGGGTTTGGGGATTTTGAGAATGTTGATAGTTTTCCTAAATACGGTTCTTTAATATGAGGTGTCATTGAACACATTTAAAAAGTAGAAAAAGGCATCCCAAAAAAAATTTCATGATACTTTCCAATAATACGAAGGCTGAAAAGTGAAAGGAATATGCCCTAAAGCTATATAAATTGTATTTTATGATTTTTTTTGTGTTGTAGAGTATGACACACCATATGGTAAAAGTATTAAATATAATCTTTGGTTCATTTCATATCTTATAATATGAATATATTTTAGGTAGGCTATATGGACATGTTGTATTGTATGACATGGTTGAGTCGTAATGAGCTGAATAATTTGATTCATTTAATTTAGCACTTATATGACTTATTCATCTATTTTAAACTCCTTAACTCACCAAATATCATTAATTAAGTGTAATTAAAGACAAATTTTTTATGTTTGAGAGATACATATGATTTAACTAAAGGAATTACTCATACATTTATGAAACATACGAGAAAATTCATAGATCAAGGACTATCCTCGTTGCCCATATAAATGAGTAATGGTTATGGGAAATGAGTGAGAAATTATCTTGAAATTCACTGGATAAAACTTTCTCCTCTTGAAGCTCTCTACCTTAATCCTGTCATACTATGAAGGTTGAAAAATCTCTCCCAAATATTTTATATGATTTGGTAAAATATGTGGATACATCTAAAATAAAAGAACCTTTAGGTTGTTCCCTGGTGATCATCATCAAAAAATAAAAATAAGGCATCGATAATTACATTCAATGGTGAAAGTTATACATTTTTATTTTTAGTATCATGTGATTTCCATTTCAATAGCATGGTGATATTAGTTTAAAATGTTTATAATTATCTATTTATGGAATGTACATAATGAATTATAATTTTTTTTTACAATTATTGATTTATGAATTGTTTATAAATATATATCCCATGTTTAGAAAATAGATAAAATATTTATTTATTCCTTTTGAATATTCATGTTTATAAATTTTTTATATTATAAATTATTTATGAAATATGAATATTTTGTATGCTTTAATTTATTTGATATATTGATTTTTATCTAATTATTATGTCATGATAAGTACAAAAACATAAGATTTGGTTTTTATTTACTTTGACCTCAGTTTATATTTAAATTTATCAGCTTGAATTTAATTTTTGGATATAGCTTATACATATTAGGTTTTAGAATTATGATTAATTGGATTCTCTCTTGAAAAAAGTATCCTTAGGAAGAGGGAATTTGGGTTAGACTTCCCACTATCTTGGAATCTTATGCCTTGTTCTATAAGAGTGGGGGTAGGTTATTTGTGGCTCTATAATTAATCAAGTAGATATTATCAATCTCATATAATTTTAATCCTTTTCATGAAAGGTTTATATAACTCATTCCTAAGATACATTTGAATATATATGAATATGTTTAACTTATATTTTTTGGGTGATTAACAAAAATTGTGGGCTATGTAAAGAGTTACACATTAATATGGTTTGGACATATTAATTTGGTGGATAAAAGATGGATTAAAAAATAAATCATTAAAATCATGCATGCATAAAGGAATAAAACATGAGATATTAAATATTTAATGTGATATAATAGTTATAAATTTAATACGCATACGATGCATACTAAATTGGAGAGACTTTAAAAGAAAACATCTCAAATACGAAGTGTGAGATTCCTTCCAAAGAAAACACATTTCAATACCTTGATCATCTAATCGTGTAGGTTCATGCTAAAGTGAGGTGCCCTTGGATTATCTTGTGTAAGGTATGGCGAGAATGGATAATACTAAGAGTTATATAACCAAATCCCATTTTAAGATTTAGGTTATACTTAGTTGGGAAACCCTATGTGTTATGATACTATAAAAATAGAGTTTAGTTTATCCATGTGATGGATTGGTAAAGTGTTGTCCGCTAAACTATTCAAGATTCATATATGATATGTTTGAGATGATACCTTTTCTAAATAACTAAGTAGTGAGATTTTTGCCAAAGAAGGGTCATTTTCTTAATGAAACATGGATCTTGGATCATTAAATTAATATGATGTATGCGGTCATCATTTTAGTGGGAGTACTTTTAATAAAATTCCTTATTAAATGAATAAAAAACATGACACACATGTGATAAAAGATTATATTATAGATAATGAAATAATTATCATTGATATTAACCATGATATAATTTTTATATTAGAAAAAATTAAATGGTAGCAATTTCCTTGATTGGTACTGAAACTTAATAATAGTTCTCAAGTTATAGGGAAAATTTTATGTGTTGGTGGAACTCCTTCCCAAGTAACTAAATGGTGAGTTCATTCAAAAAATAGAGATAAATATCTATGATAGGTATCTAAATTATTCACTAAAAGCCTCTACTCTCATGCTTGTAACCATGGAAGCCAAGTTGTAAAAGTAACATGAGACCATGGATACTTACAAAATGATAGACAACCTAAAAATGATATATCAATAACAAGCTATACATGAGAGGTATGAGGTATCAAAGGCTCCCTTTTAGTGTAAAATAGTAGAAAAAACCTTAGACTCAACTCACGTTCTCAATATTATTGGGCATTTCAATGACTTGGAGAGATTGGGTCCACCTCTTAGACTCGATCTAGTAACGCACTTCATTTTATAGTCACCAATGGAAAGGTTTTGATAATTTATTATGAATTATAATATGAAAAATTTCAATAAAATTTTACTCAATATCTTAAATATGTTGTGGATATCTAAGCATGATAAATTAGTTCTTGTATCAAGTGTCATCATGATGGTACAAAAGGATAAGGGTAAATATTTTGTCTAAAGATAGATGGAAAGAGGTCATGAAGAGTCCATAGTGCCCCATGGACCAAAGAAAAGGAAGGAGGGATAATTATTTCACTGTGTCAAAATTGGACATTGGAAAAGAAATAGTTCATAATACTTGAAGGGTTTTAATAAGCCTCATGGAGATTATAACTTTGGTATTAATGTTTTAGATTTCAATTCTTATATTCTGAAGGGTATATGATACCAACTATATGTTTTACAAGAATTATAAATATATAGGAGTTTATAAATGAAGAAAGAGTTGAATATGAGATCTTGGAGTTTTCTTTCAAGTAATAAATCAAGGAGTTGTCGCATTTAGGGCTTGTATGTAAGAAGTAATACAATATTGGATGATTTTTTTAAAAATATGTGTCTTTTTTTGTCTCATCTTAATATTGAGAAGAGATTTCAAACAATCATTATTAAATAAATGAAATGAATATTTTTGATACACATGGTTTATGATTTATCCAAATTATATAACAAGGTTGAAAAGGATACAAGAATAAAATGAGTTTTATCGAGGGTAATGGGTTAATCAAAGAAAATAAGAAAATATGACCCCACCAACAATAATGGTATATTTGATAAAGTCTTATTTTAAATGCATAATCCAAACACATAGAATAAAATATATGATATGCTCGGGGTGGATTGAAGTATCCAACTTTGGGTTCGATTTTGGATGGTTTAAATAACACTAAGAAACCTATGTGAATTCAATTCAATGAAAATGGGTTGATCTAGGATTATGCTCGGGGTGGATTGAATGAATTTTACTTCTTTAGACAATTTTGGTTTTATTAATTCTTGATGAATCCATTCTTCAAAAATAACACCACCTTCATCATTTTCTAGTTTGGTGCTTACTAAACACAATTACTAATCCCCTATACACTTATAGAACCAAATTCATGATCTCTACGAGGTATATGGTCATTTAGTAATTGAATTTAGTTTGCTCAAACACAGTAAAGATGAAGAGTAGAAATAACTGAAGAATGGATGTCTTAAATTAATTATCCAATTAACAACAATTCGTTCATAAAATAACATTCAATACAGCCTTTGCATCCTCCTAATATCAACCCATTAAAGGGTTATCCCTCCATTGATGGTATACTCTCAATGGTGGGTGGAAGATGACTAACAAGAATTGGATTGAAGAAATTAAAACCGCGGAAATAACGAGCACTCCTTCGTGTGTGTGATTGAAATTCACACCTATGTGTGAACTAATTCACAACAACACAGAGATATCACTGTGCTTTGTGATAATAAATTTTTAATAAATGAAATGAAAAATATATAAGATAAAGAAGTTGATTAATAACATAAAGATACAAAAAAGAAACTTACATGGAAATGTAAAACATTACAAAGGAAATTTGGAAGCATAACCTTACAATGAAACAAGCAACAAAAGATGATAAGAAAAATATCCACCACTATTCCCTTCACCACTAGCTCCTTATATAGGCATATTAGGAGCCTTATTTACATACCCCAACAATTAATTCACCCCCCAACAATTAATAGAGTAAAATGGAGGGTGAATAATCAAAAGGAAATTGATGTTTCGAATTTGACCCGGAAAACTGTCCAGATTCGTCCGCCACATTGACGTGTGAATTCTCAATTTAAGAAGGCCAAATCCGGAGGGTCTGTAGAAGAGAAATATCTTCATCCATCTGTCTTCTATGAGCTGTAAACATTTCAGGAAATTTAGCTCATCCGTTTGGAAGTTATAGTCGAAATGGTGGGACGGATTTTTGTGCATTAATGTCGGGTCTACCATTTAAATCTCAACTTCAGATCCCTTTATCATCATGATAACATCAGAATTAGCTCCAGCCACAGTTGAATAAAATTATCCTCATATTTTTATCTTTATACTGTATAAATCTTAGATTCATTGGGCTTAGTTTGTGGGCCCCACATTTGTTTGATTGGCCTTAGGCCCATTATGCTTTTTTCCAGAAAGTTTCTGCCTTCAGGCGCAAAATTATCCATCTTCCTTTGGGATTCATCCATTGGACCTAAAATATAAAATGTTCCAAACAAAGTGATCAATCATATACCAAAATTTCAAATTCATAAAATGAATATAATGTTTTCCACAAACAAATGAATGATTGGGCCCAAATTTGCATTTTAAACATGAATTGCATTTTTGATGAGAAATGAAGTTCTATTTATGTAATGCACTAAAAAAATGTTTATGGAATTTGGAAAAATTAATATAAAGATATTAACAATTAATATTAGACACTTTTAGTGACTAATCACCCCCCTACACCATCCTGGATAGCCCCACCCCCCTGGATAGCCCCAACCCCCTGGACGACCCCACCCCTGGACGCCCCCACCCCTCCTAGACACCACCCCACCACCTGGACACCCCACCCCCATGGACAGCCACCCCCACCTACCTGGACACCACCCACCCCCCTTGGATAGTCCCAACCCCCTGGACTACCCCCACCCCCTTGGACACCACCCCACCCCCTGGACACTGCCTTAGACACCCCCACCCCGTGGAAACCCCCACCCCCTGGAAAGCCCCCCAATCCCCTAGAAACCCCACCCCCTGGACACCACCCCACCCCCCTGGACACCCCCATGGACAACCCCCCCTAGACATCCCCACCCCCTGGACACCCCCCAACCCCCTGGATGGCCCCACCCCCTGGACGACCCCCACCCCTCCTAGACACCACCCCACCACCTGGACACCCCACCCCCTGAACACCCCCACCCCCATGGAAAACCACCCCCACCCCCTATACACCACCCAACCCCTTGGACAGCCCCCCAACCCCCCTGGACCGCCCCCACCCCTGGACACCACCCCACCCCCTGGACACCCCAATGGACAACCCCCACCACCCTGGATAGCCCCCCCCACCCCCCTAGACACCCCACCCCCCTGGACACCCCCACCCCCTGGACACCCCCTACCCCCCTTGGACAACCACCCCAAACCCCTGAACAACCCCCAACCTCCTGAATTCTAAATTGAATTCTGTATGTATTTAATTAAATTATTAATTATGTGTTAATGGTGTATGGGTATACTTGTTGTATGAGTATACTTGTTGTATTTGTATACTTATTGTAATTACCTTATAAATTATGTGTTAATTATGTATGTGTGCAGAGAGTATTTAAATACAGAATTGGAGGTATTCAAAATTCTGTATGAATTATGCGTTGTATGAATTCTGTATGAATTCATACAGAATTCTGTATGTATTATACTTGTATACTTTTAATGGTGTATTGTGTTACTTGTTGTATGTGTATGTATTATGCAGGTATTGTGTTGTGTATGAATATTGCAGGCCTGCTCGTGGAATTGCTACAGCTGCATAGGGGGAGGCCAGTAAGTCGGCTTGCTGCTGTAGGTACAAAACGGATATGCCAATGGTTTACAACTGTTGGAATATGTGTAAAACCAGAACTTATACCAACGGTTTTATGTAAAATGTTGGTATAAGTATATGCCAATGATTTGTAAACCGTTGGGATAAATAATTTTACGTGATATTTACCAACGGTTTGTGGAAAACTGTTGGTAAAAGTCTATACCAACAGTTTTGTAAATAGTTGGTATAGAGATAATCCTTGCTATTACCCATGGTTTAAAACCAATGGAAAACATTTATACCAACAGTTTATTGAAACCGTTGGTATATACTGAATTTTTTAGACATATCCTAATGGTTCTTATAGAACCGTTGGGATATGTCTATCCCTACGGCTCAAGACCCAACGGTTTGGACAACCATTGGTATAGTTTATACCAATGGTTATCCATCCTTTACCAATGATTTTAAACTATTTGTAAAGCTAAAATTTTCAGTAGTGTTTCCTTTACTTGGGTCAAACATAAAAAGTTCTACATACACATGAGGGTGTATATATGGTGTGATACAATGACCATTAGGATACCACCAAAATATATTTCATTCTATAACATTATAATAAAAATTAACATGCTAGTTTAAAAAAAAGATACAATTTAAACAAAACATGATTTGAAATGAAAAAAGAAAGAAATTAAAGATGATATTAAGTCGAACGATAGCATAACATGAGCACCATAGGAAATCCCTAAGGCACTAGGGTTAGAGGGGTCCTAGGATCCTTTTACTCTTGGTGATCAAACCATCTCCTGGGCATGATGACCCTACTCTAGCCACCAATCCCTATCACATATATGTTTAGTTAGTGTTGTTATGTTAATCATGTTAGGAAGACTGGGACATGACCCTAATGACTCACCTAACACACTATACTTAGTCTATCCACCTAGATACCTAGGATTCCCTTATTCTCAATATCATTCCCTATGTCACATGAACCACCTCTTACACAAACACAATTCCAATGACTGACCCACATAATCTAAACCACCATATTCAATTGGAAAATCATTATTAAATCCTTATACACACCAAAACCTTTGGAAAAAATGATTAACACCACCCACACAATCTTTAAAACCAATTGGAAACCAAATCAAGCATACTAAACTCAAAAAACAATGTCAAAGCATGGAATCACCTACCACTTGCTTGGAAACTTCTGAAAATGGGTTGAAAACTACAATTGTACCAAGAAGAGATCATATAAAGTAAAGAGCACACAACATTCATAAAAATCTAACCCAAAGAATAAAGGTTGAACCCACTTTAAGTCTACCAATCCACTGGATAAGAGAGAACTCAAGAAAGAAGGAAGAAGAAACCAAGAAAGGGGAAGAGAAGAGGAAAATAGAAGCTTACTTGGAGACATATTGAATATTCCACCCACATACACTCAAGGATTGAATCCAAAGGGAGATGAGAGGAAGGGGGAGGCATGCCTTGGGCTTGGAAGACTGAATGGGTCAATTTAGGGAGGATTTGGGGTTAAAATCAAGGAAGGGTAGTTTAGGAATTTCACAATTTTTAAAGATCTGGAAGGCCACACGGTTTTCCTGGAGGGGGTGCATGCTCATGCACCTAGCCGTGCGCCTCCAACATATCCTAGGTGCATGGTTAGACAACATTCCCATGTTCTAGGCCATGTAGCCTAGATAATGCCACTGTCTAGAGTGCATGGTTTCCATTGGGTTGGCGTACAGTTTCTACTAATCGTACGCCACCTTCTGTTTGTCCAAAAATCGCCATTTTTTTCAAAAACTCATAGGAAATCCAATAGAAAAAGATAAGATAGAAATAAAATAAAAAATACCAAAAAAATAAACCACATATGTGAAAATTCTCCCCACCATAAAAACTTTCCACCCTCGAAAAATTTATTCTGAAACCTGGCTAGAGAACAAGTGTGGATACTACTCCTCCACCCAAGAATTTAGCTCCCATATCTCATGTTATCCATTACCATGCTGCAAAAGAACCTGAACCAATGGTATGGATTTCCCCTAAAGTACTTTCACTTGGGAATCCACAATCTGTATCAGTTTCTTGAATATAGAAAAATCATATTTCATCTCCAATTATTCCCAGTTCATCACATGAGATGGGTCCAGGTTATACTTCTTCAGTTGTGAGACATAGAACACGTCATGGATCAGTGTCAACTAAGACTATAAATCTAGATGGTATGACACCTTACCAATTCTCTCAGTAATCTCAAATGGTCTGACATACCTTATCATCATCTTTCCCTTCTTACCAAGATGACAATCACCTAAGAGAGGGGCCACCTTCAGAAACACCCGATCACCGACTGAGAATTATAAGGCTCGACGCCACTGATTGGCATAAGACTTATGATTGATATGCACTGTCAACAATCATTTTCTGATCAACTGGACTTTATCAGACATCTCTTTCATAATATCTGATCCTATCAAGGAATTATAACCCACTTCCATCTAGTTTGAAGGTGACTGAAATGACCGACCATAAAGATCCTTAAATAGGGACATTTTTATTGAGGATTAGTAACTGTTATTATACACAAATTTGACCAATCCCAAATGGTTATCCCATGTACCTTCAAAATCCAATACACATGCATGAATCATGTCTCCCAGAATCTGATTCAGTCACTCTATCTGACCATCCATTTGAGGATGGCATGTCGTACCGAGTTTAACCTGTGACCTCATTGCCTTCTGAAGGCCTTCCCAAAACCGAGAGGTAAAGTAGGGGTCCCTATTTGAAATGATATCTGGCGACACACCATGAAGACTCACTATCTCCTAAACATACATACAAATCAACTCATCCAACTTGGTTGATTCCTTGATTGGAACAAAGTGTATTGATTTAGTTAGAAGATCAATAACCACCAATATGACATTCTTTCCTTGGGGCCCACCCATTACTTTCATATCATGTACATGCATAAGTGTGTCACATAGATCATACAAAATAATGATGTATTTCATAAATTTTAACCCCTTGTGGGTTAAATAAATGTAAATAAACAATAAATTAAGGATAATTACAACTAGGTGAATATCCTTGAGTGAAAATGGAGATAGGTATTCACTGCACAAATGTTTGGCATGAAAAATCATAGGATAATTTAAGCAACATAACAGGTGTACATAAAGTTTTATAGAAGTGGTTAATGTAAGTGAAAGGGGTATCTAATTAATTAGTAATAATAATAATAGTAATATGGATGTATAAAAACATATCCCAACTTGAACAATTTTAAATCAAAATGCATTACATAAGGAAGGTGCTTGAATAAAGAGGAGAAGGATAAGATCCTTTACCTTGAGATAATGCTTCTAAAATCTTAGGAGGAGATTCTTAATATAAGGCCCCAACCTTAAACCTTACTTAATATTGAGTTATTACAAGATTACACATTGAGGATCTTTTCAGGTTTAGAGTTTTAGAGAATTAGATTATGAAACTTGCATTATATTCCACATTTAAACAAAGTGGTTACATAAAAGACAATATTCATTCTTCCCATCAACGGAAACATATTGAAAATAAAACATGGATTCTTTCTTGACACATCCTTGACACTATCATCACATCATGTAACTTTCCCTTGACCTGTGAAAAACATTTCAAAAACTTGGGATGAGCATAAAAAGCTCAGTAAGAGATATAAAAATATGGAAAGGAATCATGAGTACATGTATACATAAGAATGAAATCATACTTTACCCATAAAACATAGGCACTTTAACATACCTCATAAAATCATAGTAATCATATGACATAAAGGTAACTTGAGGCATTCATAGCATTCTTACGTAGGGAGTAACCCTCTTGGTTACGTTTGGAATACCCATCACAGTATATTCCCTAAATCTCTTCGGAGAAACCTTAACGTTTCACTCCTTCGCGTTACCCAATGCATTGGAGAGCTATATCGGGCTCACCCGCCCTTAGTTTATCACGGAACCACCCATTTTCATAACAATTCCCAAGAACCATAACATAAATGTGTCACATAAAACATGCCTAAAGGAAACATAACATTTCCACATTTCAATCACAATATAACATTTTAGTATATTGAAATAATGAATCCATTCAAAAAGAAACCATTTCCAAAACCATTTAAAACATTTAATAAAGAGATTTTTGAATCAAAGTGTCCCACACCACCTTGAAGCTTAAAATTTTAAACCATTAATATCCATATAAATAAATCCTTAAAACCATTTTGAAAACATGGATATTAATAAGAACAAATAATTAAAACATTTAAAACGATATTTTGGTTAAAGGGGTTTTACCAAAATTAGAGACACTTGAATACAATAATTGAGGAATAACATTTAGTCAGAACTTTATAATATCATGAGAATAAATGGATTCATGATATAATACTCCAAAGGACAGTATATACACCATATAAGAGTGAATTGGTGCATAACAACAATGAACCCTCAATAGAAATGTCAAATGTGATGAAATCCCTTATAAAGAAGGTATCCTTAAATTAAGGACAAATCAATCTCAAAAATATGTGTGACAAATATAAATACACCCAATATAAGTGGATATTAAGTGTAAAACAATAAAAGGTCATTCACACATATTCAATGGATGACATATTCAATGAATACATGTTGAACCCAAAGAAATCGAAATTGGGTTAAAAAGTTCCCTTGACAGCCTAACGACATCACATCAAAAAGAGTTGATGAGAGATAAAAAGAGTATCTCATCACTTGGACATAAAATTTACATCAATAAGGATATATGAGAACATATCCCAACATAAAAATATGTAAATTAAAAGACCCAACAAAATAAGTCTTTTAAAAAAGAGGAGGGTGAAAGGTTCCCTTACCGACTTGGGTATCTTTTAAAACATACACCCCATGAAAGAAGGACAATAGATCATTAATGTAAATACTCATAAATGAAATTATATTACACCAAGAGTAGAATAATGGGCAGTACGTACACCACTCAATGGAATTTGTGGCAAATGTAGCATAAATCTCACGGGAATAAAAGTGAAATGAAAAATCCCTTACGAAAACTCGGCAGCCTAACGGCGCCACATAAAACTTCCGAATATGGATTGATGAGATCAAATAGGGTATCCCATCACATTAAAATAAAATGTACAGAAAGAGGAATATAAAAGAACATCCCCCAACATTACAAAGAGGAGCTTAAAAGAAGTGACATAAGGGAGAGTACTTAAAAAGAAAGAGAGAGGTTAGATCTCTTACGAAAGTTCGGCAGCCTAACGGTGCCACTCAAAACTTCCAAAATGGATTGATGAGAGAGAATAGGGTCTCTCATCACATGAACATAAAAATTACAGTAAGTGTAATATAAAAGATCATCCCAATAACAAGAAAGATGAGCTTTAAAAGGAATGACATAAAAGTGTGTACTTAAAAAGAAAGAGAGGAGTAGGATCCCTTACCTCGGGTCCGACTTGACTCGATCGTTCTTTAACGTCCTGAATAATAAACTTGAGTTAATTTCTACTTGATTAAGAACATTTTCCAAGTTAATTATTCCTTTTATATCAATTATTGACATGTTATAAACATTATGTAATCATTCAAGTTAATAATGTTCATTTTGTCGGTATTTGGTTCTTAAGTCGAAAGTGGACTTCTTACAATTACATGTTGTTCGTGTGGCCAAATGTTTATTATAACCAGAATTGTATTCATGATGTAGATATCATATATGTCATATATATCCAGTACATGCATGCATTTATAACATTACATAATCATTTAGAGGTAAGAAATGAAATGCACCGTTCATGGAGACGGTAAGCCGTACGTACGCATGAACGCTACTTCCATTTCTATTTCGTATTTTATAGAATGGAATCATAATTATATAAAGGTATATTATAATTCCAGAATAATATCATATATAATATCATAGTTACATCCTTTATACGTCCCATATATGGTATTTAACGAATCAAATCACTTTGAGGGGGCGGTAGTCCGCACTTCCTTAAATGAAGATATCGCGTATACCCATAATGGAAGCCATAAAGTTAAGACACAAATGAAAAATACAGAAGAATAAGTAAAACATTAACATATTATATATCATATATAAAAATAGTGACATCATAATGGCCACATTTGAAGGTGTTAAATGAGTATTGAACAATCATCGTTTCGGGAGGCAGAATTTTTCCATCCACGGAAACCGTATGTTCTTTAACCATTTGATGTAGTTGTGTGAGAGTGAGGCTCGAATAAATCTTATAACAACATCCTAGTATATTTAAGATACTGGTGTTGTTACAAAAGAAGTAAATAAAAAGAGTTTAAGGGGTTGGAGAAACAAAATAAAACAAATGAACATGAGAGAATGAATTACCTTTAAAAGTGTAACTCCTTTTGATTTGAGCCTAAAGGCTTCCTTTGAAAGGATTCTGCCCAAAGGGAATCCTCTAGGATGAGGAGAGGGATGTGGAGAGAGTAAATGGGCAGGGTTTTTCCGAGCCAAAGGCTTGAGGAGTGTGTGAAATGAGGTAGAGGTGGGGGCCTTTTATAAGAGGAGAGGAGGGGCACTTTTGGAAAGTAAGAAATATTACTTTATTTGAAAATGTATTTCGGTTTTAAAAGGTCCCAAATTGATATAATTCGTGGATAAGGTGATAAGGGTTCGAAATCCACCCATCTAATAAGTTTTTTACATGTGTAGTTCATAGATTTTACATTATCTTTCCATTTTATTTAAATCGTCAAATAATGATGTCATCGCTGCATCATTATTATGTCATAAATAACTTAATTTATTTAATGTCTAAAAATTATAAAAAAAATAATATGATGTATGAAATCGTTTTACCTTTCCAATTAATATTTATAATAAAAAAATATGACTTGTATAACCCCACTTAAAAATTGTTTTAGTAAAACATATCATGTTTGTGTCATTTTTACTTTTACATTAAATAAAAAGTTATTTATGTCATTTCCCAACCAAAGTGGATCCATGGGGTCCCCCAAGTTGACCCATGGCTTGTATTGGTCGGCCATTACACATCCAATGAGGTTAGGACATGTGTCAAGTTCATTTAATTTTATTAAAGCATTATTTTTACCTTAAACTACACTAATTACCACTAATCGCGATTAAAAACTTAATAAGTTACTATTCACCAAAAAATTATTTTAATCTCATTGAACCACATTTTACTTCTTAAGGACAACTATGTATGTCGTATTTTTGAAAATCAAAACACAATGATGGCAAAATTTCATTTAAATGGAAAATCAGTTTTTATAAGTACCACTTAGTGGTTTCACTATTCATCAAAAATTAAAGTTTTTCAGAAAAATCCCAAAAATTCACCATAAGCTATATTTGATATTACGAATTCAAAAATGAAGTCCGTTTTACAAAATTCAAAACATATTAGTCACATTAATTAATTTAATAATTAATTCCCGCTGTCAGCGCAAATAGCGTGTTTTTATAAAACAATAAGTATCAAAAGATTGACACTAGTTTAAGTCTGATTTCAAAGTGAAATTAATTCCAACGACCAGTATTGGATTTAATGGTAAAAATATTTTCTAATTTCACCAATTAAAAATATTATCTAATCATATAAATAAATTAGATTAAAAAGAGGTTTTGAATTAAAACACAACATTTTACACTATTCATTAAAAAATGAACTTTATCGGAAAAATACCAAAAAATTACACAAAGTAAAATTTGATGTCCCGATTCTTAATAAGAGTTTTATTTGGTCCAAAAGAATGTATAAGAGTGATCAAAACTATATTTAATGACGGTTCTCCATCAAAAGGTGATAAGTGAACCTTTAGTGAAAACTAGGGCATATACGCCTAAAATTGAATTCTTTCCGTATTTTAAGCCTTTATCTTTTATTGTATAAATGTAAAAACATTTAAGAACATATATAATCATATTTTAGTTATTTATATCCATTCCCTCCATTACAACGGCTACATGTTAACTACCATTTAAAATAATATTATTTTATTATTAGAGTGCAATGTAAGATTCTCAAGAAACTCGTTGTTGCGTGTTGGGTACGCCATTGAGCATAGCAACCCTTTAAAGTAATATTAATACTTTATTCACAAATATGGATAAATATGAAAATGTCATATTCTTTATTTACCTGGGGTGTTACATCCTTCCCCCCTTTTGGGAATTTCGTCCTCGCAATTTTTAAAATTGAGCTTGGAAACATCCTTGAATGTCCCAGATCGGAACAAGAGTCGGTAAAACAATCACTTTAAAATAAAGGAAGATAAGTACAGAGGTCACCCGATTTAACCCATACTAGGATTCCATGTAGGAAAACATGAACATGGAGGAGAAAACATAGGGTCATGTTCTGATGGACAGTGATAGAAAACATGTTTAGGAGAAAGTTAACAATAAGAAAATCACAAACTTGTGATGGGTTAAACGGTATTCGATTCCCCAATAGGAAAAGTTAATAGACAAAATTTTTGTTTTAAGTTACTTTTTTTTGAGGAATTTATTCATAAGGAAACATAATCACTTATCATGTTGACTTTCATCTTTTACTAGATTCCTTAGTCAAACTCATATTTTTTTCCAAAAGGCGAGTATTTAGGGAGACTTGTTCGCATTAAGAGTACTATAATCAACTTCTAGAGAATCACCTAATCCACAAAAGAGAACAATATAAATCCCATGTCTTTAGGCTTTAACCAAAACCAAAAACAAAAAGGTTAGTACAAGGTCAGATAATCCAGAAAAGGATAACCCTTTATAAAAAGAAAATCTATTCTTAATCTCCAAAATTTGTCCAACAAAACCCAAAGTTCAATGAGGACCATTCTATAATCAATTTGTCCATAAAATTCTTCAAAGTAAACCAATCTAAGATTGAAACCCAAATATTTGAAGGATTTAGTCACATAGTCTTCCAAGTTAAATTGTAACATTTATCTCCAAACAACATTAGTTGCTCCTAAAGTCTCGTATTGAAAAGTAATTAACCTAATCACATATCCTCTATGATAGGTTAATCATTTTCATAAATAACCCAAAATCAACTTACTCTTAATTCAAAAATCATATAACTAAAAAGAATCAGTCAAACTAACCAGGGACTTCACGTAGTCCAGTGGTAGGCGATTAATACCAGTCACACTTTGGTTGTGGGTTCGATTCCCGCAGCTTTGTCCGACGCGACGGGTAGTCACACGGTCTGCGTGTTGTCCTTTTTCCAAAACTATATAATTCTTAAAACATTCCCCAAAATGAGATAAAATCTTCAAAGATGATCATAACATATTTTAACCTCAAGTTTATCTCATGCCTTTCATTTTCCATCATAACATATAGTAACCCATAATTACCTCAAAAGTAAGGATCATATAAACCCAAATGGTTCTTTATAACTATGTCCACAAAAGAAAAGATAACTATTACTTGAATAAAATTTGACTATATTAAATATCAGGGTTACACATAATATAAAAAGTCTTCTAATGTAACCCCATCATCAAAAGAGACTTAATACTCTTAAGAATTTCACCATAACTCTTGAATCCCTTATATGTTGACATCTTACTCATTCAACATTCTTCATGATCCATTATCCATTCCTTTACAACTTATTCCGAAATACCTCTTTCCTACAAACAAAATCATGAATCATATCATAAGATTCCAAAATAGGAAAACAATAGTCATGAAATAGTACATACCTTTGATTGGTCATTGTTAGTTTCTTCATCCTCAATCGGAATGGAATTAGGTATTGGTAAACGAATATTGGTATGCTCTTGGTGACCCCATTCACGAAACTTCTTCATATGACATGTGTTTGCATAATGACCATGCACACCACATTTAAAACATTCAATTGATCCCTCAGAAAGAACTTCTTTCCCTTTCCTCGAGTCAACTGGATGCTTCCTTTTTCCATGGCAGGTTCTTGCTTTATGAACTTTATTTCCACATCTATAGCATATTTCTGTCCCTTTGAAACATTTTCCTAGGTGTTTCTTTCCACATCTTTGACACATAGGTTTTTGAACACACTTACCTTTATGATTATTACCTGTACTTCCGTAGGGATTTGTTTCTTGCATATATGATGTTTTAGAGAAATCTCCAAGGTTTAGGTGGTCAATCATGACTCCAGATAGTTGGTTGAGGATAATCACAAGATTTATTATTGCAGATCCCATATCATTCAGTTGCTTGCTCAAAAAACTGTCACAGTTTCCTTCACATCCACTGTTACTTTGGTGCCTGCTAGATCCAGCCATTTACTAAAACCAAAAAGGTCAGTGTGAGTATATCAACAAAACCATCATGTACTAATGAGTAAGATAAACACTAAGATATACTTACTCATTCACTTTATCTAAAACTAGGACTCTTTCTGAAATCCTAACCATTATGGTAATGTCACTTATGCTTAAAGAATAACCTAACCTCTAAAGTTATCTAAACCGACCTCTGATACCAACTATAAGGCCCCAGCCTTAAACCTTACTTAATCTTGAGTTATTACAAGATTACACATTGAGGATATTTTAAGGTTTAGAGTTTTAGAGAATTAGATTATGAAACTTGCATTATATTCCACATTTAAACAAAGTGGTTACATAAAAGACAGTATTCATTCTTCCCATCAACGGAAACATATTGAAAATAAAACATGGATTCTTTCTTGACACATCCTTGACACTATCATCACATCATGTACCTTTCCCTTGACCTGTGAATTTTTTTTCAAAAACTTGGGATGAGCATAAAAAGCTCAGTAAGAGATATAAAAATATGGAAAGGAATCATGAGTACATGTATACATAAGAATGAAATCATACTTTACCCATAAAACATAGGCACTTTAACATACCTCATAAAATCATAGCAATCATATTACATAAAGGTAACTTGAGGCATTCATAGCATTCTTACGTAGGGAGTAACCCTCTTGGTTACGTTTGGAATACCCATCACAGTATATTCCCTAAATCTCTTCGGATAAACCTTAACGTTTCACTCCTTCGCGTTACCCAATGCATTGGAGAGCTATATCGGGCTCACCCGCCCTTAGTTTATCACGGAACCACCCATTTTCATAACAATGCCCAAGAACCATAACATAAATGTGTCACATAAAACATTCCTAAAGGAAACATAACATTTCCACATTTCAATCACAATATAACATTTTAGTATATTGAAATAATGAATCCATTCAAAAAGAAACCATTTCCAAAACCATTTAAAACATTTAATAAAGAGATTTTTGAATCAAAGTGTCCCACACCACCTTGAAGCTTAAAATTTTAAACCATTAATATCCATATAAATAAATCCTTAAAACCATTTTGAAAACATGTATATTAATAAGAACAAATAATTAAAACATTTAAAACGATATTTTGGTTAAAGGGGTTTTACCAAAATTAGAGACACTTGAATACAATAATTGAGGAATAACATTTAGTCAGAACTTTATAATATCATGAGAATAAATGTATTCATGATATAATACTCCAAAGGACAGTATATACACCATATAAGAGTGAATTGGTGGATAACAACAATGAACCCTCAATAGAAATTTCAAATGTGATGAAATCCCTTATAAAGAAGGTATCCTTAAATTAAGGACAAATCAATCTCAAAAATATGTGTGACAAATATAAATACACCCAATATAAGTGGATATTAAGTGTAAAACAATAAAAGGTCATTCACACATATTCAATGGATGACATATTCAATGAATACATGTTGAACCCAAAGAAATCGAAATTGGGTTAAAAAGTTCCCTTGACAGCCTAACAACATCACATCAAAAAGAGTTGATGAGAGATAAAAAGAGTATCTCATCACTTGGACATAAAATTTACATCAATAAGGATATATGATAACATATCCCAACATAAAAATATGTAAATTAAAAGACCCAACAAAATAAGTCTTTTAAAAAAGAGGAGGGTGAAAGGTTCCCTTACCGACTTGGGTATCTTTCAAAACATACACCCCATGAAAGAAGGATAATAGATCATTGATGTAAATACTCATAAATGAAATTATATTACACAAAGAGTATAATAATGGGCAGTATGTACACCACTCAATGGAATTTGTGGCAAATGTAGCATAAATCTCACGGGAATAAAAGTGAGATGAAAAATCCCTTACAAAACTCGGCAGCCTAACAGCGCCACATAAAACTTACGAATATGGATTGATGAGATCAAATAGGGTATCCCATCACATTAAAATAAAATGTAAAGCAATAGGAATATAAAATAACATCCCCCAACATTACAAAGAGGAGCTTAAAAGAAGTGACATAAAGGAGAGTACTTAAAAAGAAAGAGAGAGGTTAGATCTCTTACGAAAGTTCGGCAGCCTAACGACGCCACTCAAAACTTCCAAAATGGATTGATGAGAGAGAATAGGGTCTCTCATCACATGAACATAAAAATTACAGTAAGTTTAATATAAAATATCATACCAATAACAAGAAATATGAGCTTTAAAAGGAATGACATAAAAGTGTGTACTTAAAAAGAAAGAGAGGAGTAGGATCCCTTACCTCGGGTCTGACTTGACTCGATCGTTCTTTAACGTCCTGAATAATAAACTTGAGTTAATTTATACTTGCTTAAGAACATTTTCCAAGTTCATTATTCCTTTTATATCAATTATTGACATGTTATAAACATTATGTAATCATTCAAGTTAATAATGTTCATTTTGTCGGTATTTGGTTCTTAAGTCGAAAGTGGACTTCTTACAATTACATGTTGTTCGTGTGGCCAAATGTTTATTATAACCAGAATTGTATTCATGATGTAGATATCATATATGTCATATATATCCAGTACATTCATGCATTTATAACATTACATAATCATTTAGAGGTAAGAAATAAAATGCACCGTTCATGGAGACGGTAAGCCGTACGTACGCATGAACGCTACTTCCATTTCTATTTCGTATTTTATAGAATGGAATCATAATTATATAAAGTTATATTATAATTCCATTATAATATCATATATAATATCATAGTTCCATCCTTTATACGTCCCACATATGGTATTTAACGAATCAAATCACTTTGAGGGGGCGGTAGTCCGCACTTCCTTAAATGAAGATATCGCGTATACCCATAATGGAAGCCATAAAGGTAAGACACAAATGAAAAATACAGAAGCATAAGTAAAACATTAACATATTATATATCATATATAAAAATAGTGACATCATAATGGCCACCTTTGAAGGTGTTAAATGAGTATTGAACAATCATCGTTTCGGGAGGCAAAATTTCACCATCCACGGAAACCGTATGTTCTTTAACCATTTGATGTAGTTGTGTGAGAGTGTAGCTCGAATAAATCTTATAACAACATCCTATTATATTTAAGATACTGGTGTTTTTACAAAAGAAGTAAATAAAAAGAGTTTAGGGGGTTGGAGAAACAAAATAAAACAAATGAACATGAGAGAATGAATTACCTTTAAAAGTGTAACTCCTTTTGATTTGAGCCTAAAGGCTTCCTTTGAAAGGATTCTGCCCAAAGGGAATCCTCTAGGATGAGGAGAGGGATGTGGAGAGATTAAATGGGTAGGGGTTGGCCGAGCCAAAGGCTTAAGGAGTGTGTGAAATGAGGTAGAGCTGGGGGCCTTTTATAAGAGGAGAGGAGGGGCACTTTTGGAAAGTAAGAAATATTACTTTATTTGAAAATGTATTTCGGTTTTAAAAGGTCCCAAATTGATATAATTCGTGGATAAGGTGATAAGGGTTCGAAATACACCCATACAATAAGTTTTTTACATGTGTAGTTCATATATTTTACATTATCTTTCCATTTTATTTAAATCGTCAAATAATGATGTCATCGCTGCATCATTATTATGTCATAAATAACTTAATTTATTTAATGTCTAAAAATTATAAAAAAAATACTATGATGTAGGAAATCGTTTTACCTTTCCAATGACTATTTATAATAAAAAAATATGACTTGTATAACCCCACTTAAAAATTGTTTTAGTAAAACATATCATGTTTGTGTCATTTTTACTTTTACATTAAATAAAAAGTTATTTATGTCATTTCCCAACCAAAGTGAATCCATGGGGTCCCCCAAGTTGACCCATGGCTTTTCTTGGTCGGACATTACACATCCAATGAGGTTAGGACATGTGTAAAGTTCATTTCATTTTATTAAAGCATTATTTTTACCTTAAACTACACTAATTACCACTAATCGCGATTAAAAACTTAATAAGTTACTATTCACCAAAAAATTATTTTAATCTCATTGAACCACATTTTACTTCTTAATGAAAACTATGTATGTCAGATTTTTGAAAATCAAAACACAATTATGGAAAAATTTCATTTAAACGGAAAATCAGTTTTTATAAGTACCACTTAGTGGTTTCACTATTCATCAAAAATTAAAGTTTTTCAGAAAAATTCCAAAAATTCACCATAAGATATATTTGATATTCCGAATTCAAAAATGAAGTCCGTTTTACAAAATTCAAAACATATTAGTCACATTAATTAATTTAATAATTAATTCCCGCTGTCAGCGCAAATAACGTGTTTTTATAAAACAATAAGTATCAAAAGATTGACACTAGTTTAAGTCTGATTTCAAAGTGAAATTAATTCCAACGACCAGTATTGGATTTAATGGTAAAAATATTTTCTAATTTCACCAATTAAAAATATTATCTAATCATATAAATAAATTAGATTAAAAAGAGGTTTTGAATTAAAACACAACATTTTACACTATTCATTAAAAAATGAACTTTATCGGAAAAATACCAAAAAATTACACAAAGTAAAATTTGATGTCCCGATTCTTAATAAGAGTTTTATTTGGTCCAAAATAATGTATAAGATTGATCAAAACTATATTTAATGACGTTTCGCCATCAAAAGGTGATAAGTGAACCTTTAGTGAAAACTAGGGCATATACGCCTAAAATTGAATTCTTTCCGTATTTTAAGCCTTTATCTTTTATTGTATAAATGTAAAAACATTTAAGAACATATATAATCATATTTTAGTTATTTATATCCATTCCCACCATTACAACGGCTACATGTTAACTACCATTTAAAATAATATTATTTTATTATTAGAGTGCAACGTAAGATTCCCAAGAAACTCGTTGTTGCGTGTTGGGTACGCCATCGAGCATAGCAACCCTTTAAAGTAATATTAATACTTTATTCACAAATATGGATAAATATGAAAATGTCATATTCTTTATTTACCTGGGGTGTTACACTTAAGATATTGGGGGCACCTTGGGAGGACTCTATAGAGGTAAAGACAGATTAATTTCATAATAAAAGGGTTTTTAGTGAAGCATAATGAGAGTTTGGGTAAGTTTATATAAAAAAAGAGAGCAGAATTCATTATTAATTTCCAAACTTAGGTTTTGGACTGTATATGATAAAGTAATCAAAAACACAAACCTTGCCATGGTTTTTGAACATGGTTTCTTCCAAAGAGGAGTTTTTTTAATTATTTTATAAGTCCAATAACTGAACACATTAAAATAATTCCCTTAGTGATGTGGAAGTGAGTCATGTTTATAAAGAATTGATTTTAAAACCTTAAAATATAATATTGGTTTTGGAAGATTCACTAAGGGTTTATAAAATTAATAAAATAACTTTAAAAACATGTTATTTTAAAGTGTAAACATAATTTTGTCCATGTATACTCTTTATAGTATTTATTACATCACTTTTTGGCTTTTATAATGTCACAATACATATCATATAATTATACAATATTTAATTTTTACCCAAAAATTTGATTGTCTTAGAAAATTATGAAAAAATCACTGTTGGATAATTTTGATGTGATGATTTCAAAAATAATATTCATTTTATCAAAATAATTATCTAAATATGATAATTTAAACTTTTAAATGAAAAATTATCATTTATTGAAAAATACTCTTTTTTATAATAATAATTTTCCGAAGCTTATAAAAATTATATTTGACTTTATAAAATTATATTATTATTTATATTTAATAAATATTATTTAATAATAATATTTTATTAAAATATATTTTATTTCAAAATTTATTTAATTTATTAAAAGAGGGTCTTTTTTGAAACTATATATTTCTCAAAAATACAATTTGTGTTTCATTGTATCAAAATCTATTTTTTATCAAACTCATTATTTAATCATTTTAAAAGTAATATTAAAAAGGGATTAATATAATCATTTATTTATTAAAAAGAAAATATAAAAATTAATATAATTGGTATATAAATATATATTCCTTTATTACACCAGTGAATGCCCTAAGGGTAAGATGTGCGATGCTGATATTTTTATGGGGTGGTTTGATGAACATGGTTTGAGATGTGATCTCGACGAGCTTGAAATTTTCCCATAAATGGTTTATATCATGCTTTATTTATTGAATCATGACTTGAAATTGGTAAAGGGGAAATCCTAATGATTCTATCTCCCTCACAAGCTCAGATAAATGGGATTTATAGGGCATTATCCTATTGGTCAAGGTTATTTCTTCTTCCGTATGTGTGAATTGGAAATTATCATAACCCTTAATATACTAATCTTAATGTTCAATATATAATGAATATATTATCAATGGTTATGATTCTTAATGGAATTTTAAATCCAATAGACTATAACTATCCAAAATAACCAAATAGTGCATGTATTTTCTATGACTAGATTACTTGATAAGACATTTATCCATTCAAAAAGGGAATTTAATTTATAAAATTTTGGGTCATTACAGATTCAACCTCCCACGTGTCAAGAATGTGAGAAGAAGAATATAGGGAAATGTATCAAAGGGATTGGAAGATTTTTTATTTGTGGTGAAGGAGGGAATCGAGCAACAAGCAACCTAGAAAAAAGGAAGAGATTGGTTAACATAATGGAGAAAAGTAATGCTATTCTTAATAGTCCACTTTAAATTAAATGTTTTAGATGTGAAGAATTTGGTAACTATGAAAACTAGTATACAAATATTATAGATTAAGAAGATAATCAACACCAAAAAACTCTTGGACCATGGGGACATGGAAAAGACTATGAAATGACTAATATTGAAGTGTATAGTGATAATTAAGTGGTTATGGGTACACTTATTCTCCACTCTAGATTAGCGGATGTATTATGTCATGTAAGTTTTCACCAACTATTAACTATTTAATTATAAATAAAAACACCTAGTGGTATCACTATTGTATTTAAGTTATATGAATCTCCTTCAAGGTTTGTGGGATTATGATTCATGCAAGTCTTATTATTCTTCCTTTATATGGAATTGATGTGACTTTGGAATTGAATTGGCTATATCCACAAAGAATCCATATTAATAAATAAAATAGGGAAATCACATTTCATATTTCAAACCAACCTATACTCATCTATCAGTGTAGTGATGACTATGAGATATTTTTGAAAACTAATTCTATTATAGGAGTTATGATACCTAACCACGAGGTATTTTTAATTCAAATGATTAAAGAAAAACTCAATAAAAATATTGAACTATTCCAAGGTAAAAGGATATATTTCCCAAGTTTTTAAGTTTTAAATTTCTCTAGAAATAATATATCGATTTGTATCTACCTTTTAAATACCCTTATTTATTTTCACTAGTAAGTGATAATTAAAATTGTGATGGAATAATTTATTTAATGGGGGAATGTAATGCCCTAATATTTTACTATATGTCTTTCCTTTAAATTAATATAATTTTTTTGATATCTTTATTCACACATAACATGAAACTAAAATGGACAGTGATATAACTTTATAAAATAATGCAATATGATGTGAAACACCAATAATAAAATTACAATATCAATAATGGATTGAGTAAATAAAAAGGATAATAAATTGTTTTATTATTAAATATATATTTAAGTTCTTTACATATTATTATTTTTAAAAATAATGATTTTTTTCATTGGTTAAATTTAAGGGTTAGAAGATATATAATTAATGAAATGTGATTAAAACTATTGAATGTTAAAAAATGATGTTTTTCAAAAAAACTATTTTTAAGGTCTTGTGTATTCTACCTAATAAATTAAATTTATCACTTTTAAAATATGATTTTGATAATAATATTTAAAACTAATATATTAACACTCGTTTAATTAGAAATTTATATGGACTAATATTAAGAACATCTAACGTTTAAAAGTTTATTTTTCTATAAAAATAGTTTTTCTTTATATTTTTAAGTTTCATTTAAAATATAAATTTATAACTTTTACAATTTGAATTTGATGAAATGAAATTCATTTTTTAATTTAGAATTACAAAATTATTTTAGAGTTATTTTTTAGGTTCTTCTAAAATGTTGTTTTAGGTGGATAGTGAAAAATATAGTTTTTATAAAAACCATAACATTTATGGCTATATCGAGAAGTAACTATAGCTTAAATACTTATAAAACATTTTTAATGATATAAAATGTATTTATGGATTAAAATAATTCATTTAAAAAATACTATTTTGAATTTATAAAACTCATTTTTAACATTTTGAAAATTAAGCAATATTTTTCTAATAAAAACTATTTTAAGTCTTTTTCTTTTAATTAAATTTTCATTATGTGAAATTAGGTTTTTTATTTCTTTTAAATCCACATAAATCTCATTTTTTAATAATAGACCAATTAATGTCATTAAAATCAACAAAATTTATAATTTTTTCATAAACATAACATTTATACTTAAAAATACACTTTCTCTAAAAACAAGTTTTTACGCATTACATGTGATAATATTAAAATTAATTTTTATCACCATGAAAAGTATTATTTTAAAAAATGGATTTAATATTTGTAATCATTAGGTATAAATTATTTAATAAGTCCCATTTTATTTTTAGGCATTAAAAGTAAATTACTCAGGTAAAAATTTATTACCACGATAAAAACCAAAAATGGTAAAAGTGAAAAATATGAGATTAAAAGACTTAAAAATATGTTTAAAACATATGTTAAACTGAATGTCTTGGAGATGATAAAACTTACCTCATCCACCACTCCATTATTTTCCACTTTTTCTCCACTTTCCATGTGAAATATGTGCTCTCTTTATATTAAAAATTTACATTTAAAAAAATGTCATTCCCTTCAATTATAAAAGGATATCATCTCCACCCTATTCCTCCAATCATTATAAAATATTATCTCAACAAAACTATGAAATATTATCTACTCAATTCTCTTTCCATTTTCTATAAGTCTTTTTTTCTTCAAAAGACAAATGTAATGAGCCTTATGGTGTTACCTAAGGGAGAACATCCAGAGGGAGAGGTAATGTTCTCAACGAAGCTCTCTTAATTAGTTTCTTCTTCTACCCCATAATTAAATTCTATACATGAAATTATGATAGAATAATTATTATAATATTCTAAAATTTTATTATACCAATTTAATATCCATTTTATAACTTACTCCAAAACCATTTGAAAAATTAAGTCACCATCATGCGTACGTGCATACTACCTCCTCTATGAAAAATGTGTTTAATTTTTCATCACCACCTTAAATGAATGGTTATGAAAGTTTATTTAAAGGATTAATATTTTTTATGAAATTATTAAGATTTTTAGTTATAAATCATTCTTTAACTTCCTCTAGACCTATGGAAAATGAACACATTTCTCGTGCATACGTGCGTACTATCGCCTCCACAAAAGTGACATATTTAATTTTCCACTCTACTATTTTATTATTTATAAAAATATTTTATAAAATAATTGACCACCATAAAATATAAAAATAATTTAATCATGATTATGTTATAATTATATTATTCCAAATTAATCACTTTCCTAACCATACTCAGCCATAAATTATAGCTTGTTCTTGTTTGGGTTGGTTTAACCACTTATATGAACAATGTTATAAATTTATATCATGGGTAACCAAGGAAACATAAATACTAGTTATATTTAAAAATAATAAGAAAATAATTATTTTTTTGTTTTTAAAATTATAATGGTAATATCTAACCTATTATTAATATACCACCCCTCATTCGTCAAAATTACCAAAACAAACTTATCAACAACTTCGTCATCACAAATCATAACCAAAATACTTATTAAATGAAGTTATAACATGCTAAATCATTATAAAACATCTATTAAAGTTATTATAATTATACCATAATAATTAAATTTTAATCTATAAAAAATAATTGACACCGACATTATGAAACTAGTACTAAACAAACAATTGAAGAAAATAACATATAATGATGAAAATAAAATATAACTAACTAATATATTTTCAATAAATGATCACAAATTAATTTTATTAAATATTTTATTTATGAATAAGGTTATTAAATTTGTGCTTAATATAATTATTTTTTTATACATGAGTTACAAGAAAATTTGTCTAAGCAGGATTAAAGCTAAGGGATTTCATATCTCAATTTTACATCAGTAAGATATGATTTCCTTTCACCAATTATTCCATTTTTGTGATGTAAATATTACAATTTTATTCTTTTTATCATAAATTTATTTAAATATATGGTATTTTAAAATCCATATCTTGTTCTATATTTATGGGCTTTCAATTCACAAGATAACGATGTTATAAGTGGTTTGTTGACTCAAATTTCTTTCTATTCGGGTATTGAGATATATTTCTGGAATATTATTTTATAAGATACCTAAATATAATAATTATCTATTATAAATGGTAACTCATCTTTTTAAATTTTTATTAAATTAATTTTTTAAATAAAAAACATCATCATTGGTTGATTTCTTCATAAAAGTTACGACATTGTTGGGATTAATAGTCATCCTTTTTAATGGCCTTTCTCCTCCACGTATATATTTTACTTTCACTTAAATGTTATAATTTACTATTTGAGAACCCAAATATTTTTTATCTATTTTGATACTTAAATTCACCATTATCACTTTTAAAAATAAAGTTTTTTATCCTTTTAATAATGCAGGTTTCAACAAAGGTATTTTAAAACATAAAATGGGATCTCCTGAACCCCCCTCATTACTTTTGGGTTGTATTTTATCTTTATTTTTCTCCCCTTTACTATAAATTATTCTCATTTAATTCATTCATATTATGTATATATGTTACTTACATATATACCCAATTTACTTTACCTTTTTTTGTTGGGTATAATACACGTTTTAAGTCCCCTTAGAAATTCTATCCTTTTAAGTGAACTCAACTTAAGGGAACTTCCCAATTTGTTATTTCATGTCAAGTACCAACTCAATCAAATGTTTTTATCCATGAATGGATTTTGAAAACACTCATTATTTTTTGGAAAATACTCATGTCTCAATTATTTTCTAAATAAAAATAATAAGACCCTTCCTTCCTTAAAATATAATTTACTCACTTAATAAAGCATCACCTAAGTGGAATGTTTTTATTCTTATTTATACAACCTTTATCATAAATTTTTCTACATTAAAACTCAATATTCAAGGCCTATGTTTATTTTTCAAATATTAATATCCAAAATAATTTAATTATTTCTTATCTTGGGAATCCTTATGATATATCCTTTGGTTATGCCTTGAGATAAAATTATGAAACCCACTTCCTTATGAAGGGTTTTATCATGATTATGATTCATGTATGGTTTCTTTTTCTATTGTAGCACACATATGCATGTACATGTTATGAATATGAAGCGTTTACCCTAATAGTGTTCCAATGCATTAGGTAATTTTTTCATCTCATGAGATACCATGTATATTGCACAGGTGGTTAGCCTAAGAACATTATGTTATGTTGTCTCAGTAGTGAGCCTTGACTTCTATTTATGATTTCATGTTTTCTATTTTTTAAAAATATTTATGATTCCATAAACTTATGATTTCATTCCATTATGATAAGATTCCAAGATTATCTCACACTCTTATTCTGTGGTACATGTTTATTCATTTTAGATTTCATGCTCTTCCATCATGAATTATGGGCAACTATTATTATTCTATATTATCTTTAATAAGAAGTTTCTCCCTTACTCACATTTTTTATATGCCTATAATCTAACCCTTGATTAAATATTGATATTTGTCCCCTTAATGATCATTTGATATCACCCCAATTTTATGTTTTTATTCCCTAGAAAATGAAGATGAGTATAACTTATGAGAAGTATAGAAGAGAGTCTAGTGCAACTCAATTATGGAGAAATTTTCATAAGTATCGTAAAATAATTTTCATGTGCATCTAGTCCTAAAAGAAACTAAACCTTATTTTCTTAGTATTGTTTGATAATTATGATATTAAATGTTTAACTTATGGAAATGATGTCAAAATAAAGATATGTTTATCTTGGATTATCTCACTTGGTATTAAATCCCATGTTTAAAGTATGTGTCTTTGGCATTGGACCCAAGAGTACGGGTTTAGGGATTTTGAGAATGTTGATAGTTTTCCTAAATACGGTTCTTTAAGATGAGGTGTCATTGAACACATTTAAAAAGTAGAAAAAGGCATCCCAAAAAAAATTTCATGATACTTTCCAATAATACGAAGGCTGAAAAAGTGAAAGGAATATTCCCTAAAGCTATATAAATTGTATTTTATGATTTTTTTTATGTTTTAGAGTATGACACACCATATGGTAAAAGTCTTAAATATAATCTTTGGTTCATTTCATATCTTACAATATGAATATATTTTAGGTAGGCTATATGGACATGTCGTATTGTACGACATGGTTGAGTCGTAATGAGCTGAATAATTTGATTCATTTAATTTATCACTTATATGACTTATTCATCTATTTTAAACTCCTTAACTCACCAACTGTCATTAATTAAGTGTAATTAAAGACAAATTTTTGATGTTTGAGAGATACATATGATGTAACTAAAGTAATTACTCACACATTTATGAAACATACGAGAAAATTCATAGATCAAGGACTATCCTCATTGCCCATATAAATGAGTAATGGTTTTGGGAAATGAGTGAGAAATTATCTTGAAATTCACTGGATAAAACTTTCTCCTCTTGAAGCTCTCTCCCTTAATCCTGTCATACCGTGAAGGTTGAAGAATCTCTCCCAAATATTTTATATGATTTGGTAAAATATGTGGATACACCTAAAATAAAAGAACCTTTAGGTTGTTCCCTGGTGATCATCATCAAAAATAAAAATAAGGCATCAATAATTACATTCAATGGTGAAAGTTATACATTTTTATTTTTAGTATCATGTGATTTACATTTCAATAGCATGGTGATATTAGTTTAAAATGTTTATAATTATCTATTTATGGAATGTACATAATGAATTATATTTTTTTTACAATTATTGATTTATGAATTGTTTATAAATATATATCCCATGTTTAGAAAATAGATACATTTTTTATTTATTCCTTTTGAATATTCATGTTTATAAATTTTTTATATTATAAATTATTTATGAAATATGAATATTGTGTATGCTTTAATTTATTTGATATATTGATTTTTATCTAATTATTATGTCATGATAAGTACAAAAACATAAGATTTGGTTTTTATTTACTTTGACCTCAGTTTATATTTAAATTTATCAGCTTGAATTTCGTTTTTGGATATAGTTTATACATATTAGGTTTTAGAATTATGATGAATTGGATTCTCTCTGGGAAAAAGTATCCTTAGGAAGAGGGAATTTGGGTTAGACTTCCCACTATCTTGGAATCTTATGCCTTGTTCTATAAGAGTGGGGGTAGGTTATTTGTGGCTCTATAATTAATCATGTAGATATTATCAATCTCATATAATTATAATCCTTTTCATGAAAGGTTTATATAACTCATTCCTAAGATACATTTGAATATATATGAATATGTTTAACTTATATTTTTTGGGTGATTAACAAAAATTGTGGGCTATGTAAAGAGTTACACATTAATATGGTTTGGACATATTAATTTGGTGGATAGAAGATGAATTAAAAAATAAATCATTAAAATCATGCATTCATAAAGGAATAAAACATGAGATATTAAATATTTAATGTGATATAATAGTTTTAAATTTAATACGCATACGATGCATACTAAATTGGCGAGACTTTAAAAGAAAACATCTCAAATACTAAGTGTGAGATTCCCTCCAAAGAAAACACATTTCAATACCTTGATCATCTAATCGAGTAGGTTCATGCTAAAGTGAGGTTCCCTTGGATTATCTTGTGTAAGGTATTGAGAGAATGGATAATCCTAAGAGTTAGATAACCAAATCCCATTTTAAGATTTAGGTTATACTTAGTTGGGAAACCCTATGGGTTATGATACTATAAAAATAGAGTTTAGTTTATCCATGTGATGGATTGGTAAAGTGTTGTCCGCTAAAATATTCAAGAGTCATATATGATATGTTTGAGATGATACCCTTTCTAAATAACTAAGTAGTGAGATTTTTGCCAAAGAAGGGTCATTTTCTTAATGAAATATGGATCTTGGATCATTAAATGAATATGATGTATGCGGTCATCATTTTAGTGGGAGTACTTTTAATAAAATTCCTTATTAAATGAATAAAAAACATGACACACATGTGATAAAAGATTATATTATAGATAATGAAATAATTATCATTGATATTAACCATGATATAATTTTTATATTAGAAAAAATTAAATGGTAGTAATTTCCTTGATTGGTACTGAAACTTAATAATAGTTCTCAAGTTATAGGGAAAATTTTATGTGTTGGTGGAACTCCTTCCCAAGTAACTAAATGGTGAGTTCATTCAAAAAATAGAGATAAATATCTATGATAGGTATCTAAATTATTCACTAAAAGCCTCTACTCTCATGCTTGTAACCATGGAATCCAAGTTGTAAAAGTAACATGAGACCATGGATACTTACAAAATGATAGACAAACTAAAAATGATATATCAAGAACAAGCTATACATGAGAGGTATGAGGTATCAAAGGCTCCCTTTTAGTGTAAAATAGTAGAAAAAAACTTATACTCAACTCACGTTCTCAATATTATTGAGAATTTCAATGACTTGGAGAGATTGGGTCCACCTCTTAGACTCGATCTAGTAATGAACTTCATTTTATAGTCACCAATGGAAAGGTTTTGATAATTTATTATGAATTATAATATGAAAAATTTCAATAAAATTTTACTCAATATCTTAAATATGTTGTGGATATCTATGCATGATAAATTAGTTCTTGTATTAAGTGTCATCATGATGGTACAAAAGGATAAGGGTAAATATTTTGTCTAAAGATAGAAGGAAAGAGGTCATGAAGAGTCCATAGTGCCCCATGGACCAAAGAAAAGGAAGGAGGGATAATTATTTCACTGTGTCAAAATTGGACATTGGAAAAGAAATAGTTCATAATACTTGAAGGGTTTTAAGAATCCTCATGGAGATTCTAACTTTGGTATTAATGTTTTAGATTTCAATTCTTATATTCTGAAGGGTATATGATTCCAACTATATGTTTTACAAGAATTATAAATATATAGGAGTTTATAAATGAAGAAAGAGTTGAATATGAGATCTTGGAGTTTTCTTTCAAGTAATAAATCAAGGAGTTGTCGCATTTAGGGCTTGTATGTAAGAAGTAATTCAATATTGGCTGATTTTTTTAAAAATATGTGTGTTTTTTGTCTCATCTTAATATTGAGAAGAGATTTCAAACAATAATTATTAAATAAATGAAATGAATATTTTTTATACACATGGTTTATGATTTATCCAAATTATATAACAAGGTTGAAAAGGATACAAGAATAAAATGAGTTTTATCGAGGGTAATGGGTTAATCAAAGAAAATAAGAAAATCTGACCCCACCACCAATAATGGTATATTTGATAAAGTCTTATTTTAAATGCATAATACAAACACATAGAATAAAATATATGATATTTAAATAATATTTTATTTATTATGTATTCCCCTTAAAAGGACAAGGTTTTATTTCATAGATTTTTGGGTCATTATTTTGAGAGGAAGTTTTGATTTTTGGTTTGGCAAGAGGTTAATTTTGAGAATGGGGATTCAGATCAGGAATCTAGGAATTAATACATATCAATGTGATTTTTTTGGACATGGAACAAGGCCCAATTAGTGGTATGAGTGCTTAGGAAAGAATTAGAGGAAGGATTAGAGTGACCTAAGGCTGAAATTAAATAGCCTACAACCATTCACATTGTGAACCATAGTTCACACTGTGAATGGGGTTTTCCAAGGGTAGAATCTATACGCCTCAAACATTTCAAGCTGTGAACACGTAATTTAGGTTGTGAAATGTTTTTTTTGGTATATATTCACAAAATTAACCTCTTTATACACACTATGAATAATTTCTTAGGTGTTTTTTAAGTAGGGGAAGACCGGTAATTTACTGTTCCCACCCCTTTGGTTTTAGGGGGTTTGGGACACACATGGAGGGCCATTTTGATGAATCATCTCCCTCTATTCCTCCCCTTTATTTCCCCCTTTAGAGGTGATAATTTTGATTGAAATATGGCAATGATTCAAGGTAATATTTTCTATTTCCTTTCGTTCCTAGTTCCAATTTAATATTCCTCTGATTTGGCTAGATTTTAGATTAGGATTTAGTGATTATTTCATTGTAGCATAGTGAAATCATCCATGATTGATGATTTTTTTGTGTGTGGTGGCTAAAGGATGTCCCGAGAGGCTGATCACATGTCATTACTCACTGTTTTATTAAAGGTACATCATCCAATGGATTTGTTTATGTTTTTTCCTTAAATTGGATGAAATTAGCAGTTAATAGGATTTATTATAATAGGGATTTTGGCTGGGATAGTGTCGGGGGTGTGCCATGAACCTTATACTAGTGGCTAGTCATAGTTTTAGTGTATCAGAATGCCCTGTGAGAATTTAAGTGATTATTCCTATTTGGGATTTAATAAAATAATTGATAATATAATTAATTATTTATGTAGTGTGATGTGATGCACGAGCTTGAGGGGTGATATGAGCTTGTTCGAGGCATGGATGATCTTGGCCAAGGGTAAGCAGAGCTTGACAAGGATGGTAACTCCACTACATAGGTAATTCGAACCTTTAATACAAATCCATATTCTTGTTTATACATGATTGTGTGTATGTATTCATGTTACATGGGTTCAGTTAGAGTGGATAGGGATCATAAGGGTCCAATAGATAGATGGAGGATGTTGTTCTCCCTCCTAGGATTAGTACAAGTGCTGTTTAGCACTTTGAGTGCTTTAGATCACCTGATGACTATGTCACCAAGGGGTCAGTGTGTCGGCTGAGTTGATAAGGGAACTTTGGTAGGTTTCAGGGTGAACATAGTGATGTGGGTAGCCTAATTGAGTTTCCCTAGGGCTGTTCAAGTAGGCAAGAGGGGCTTAGACCTATTGATGATGGGTGATATGGTTGTATATCTCATGCATGTTGAAAGATGCCCTTCTGTGGTTGGTTTGATAACTCAGTGAGAATTTTGAGTAGTATGAGTCCTTTGGGACTATATGGGGGTATGGAAGAGAGGGTTTCCTCTAAGTGATGAGTTGGGACATCTTCCTTCATAGACATGAGATGAGACTCAAGTGTGGGTTATGGGTTTTGATCAGGACTTAGCATCAGGTTTCCAAGGGGATTAGAGAAATATGGATTGAGACGGTCCATGGGTAGTGGAAATGGGAGTGTTGAGGGTTTTAGATGAGGTTAAATGAACCTTGAGATCTAGGTTAGTGGGGGCCTTTGGGATGTGAGGTCATCAATGGGTGATATACATGAGTTGGTATCAATTAGTAGAGGCCATGACGGGTTTGGAGGACACAATGGATGGCTTAACAGGAAAGTTGAGAGGAATTTCAGAAAGGGGAAAGGTATCAAGTGACTATCCACCTGGGATTAGATTTTAATATGTGTGAGGGTCTATGGGACATATGTTATGTTGTTTTTCATTGAATGTGTGTACTTGATTATGTGATTGTGATAGGAGATAATCCCAATGTGGGAGATGGATCCTAAGGCCTTAACCTACCACACTACTACAAATATGGACTTTATTAGTGCTAGAAAAGGGCATTAATAGAACTATAAAAGCACTGTTAATCGAGGTGAAGATAAAGGGGGTATGTTTTATCAGTGCTCATAAAAGCGCTGATAAAGGCCCCTTTTATCAGCACTAACAAAAAGCACTGATAAAAGGGGTCCTTTAACTGTAATGCCCCGACCCTGGAATCCAAGAGCCGATGCATTATTTTAATAAATTGGCATGATTACAAGGAATAAAGTCCTAAAGGACCTATTAGTTTAGTAGTATTGGAAACAAGATACATACATAAGTTCAACACTACAACTTGAAAAGAAAAACAACACTAATTTATTCCATTTGAAACATCAAAGCTTCCAAGATTATTCCTACAAGTCACTCATAACTAACTTCTTCATATCCTAAGAAAATGAAACATGAGAAAGGGGTGAGCTCAAATTCTTAGTAAGAGTAAGCAATATAGCGGAAGATAACATAAACATTAGGCAGGATGAATAATTGAAAACACATGCCTTTAAAAATAATAAACATGAACACTTTATGGCAGGAATATGAGCTGAGTAAATAATTCCATAATAAAAAATAGTCATGGGTATTCTATTAGTCAAATAACTACATGAAATACCAATATATAATCTCATAATGATGGAATGGATAATGCCGGACATCATAACCACATAGTCAAGGCCTCATGCCAAGATTACAAATAAGATTTTGTCAAGGCCTTGTGTCAAGACACTAGTTTATCTCATGAGACATACTGATGCATCGAGGAGCTATAGCAGGCTCCACCCGCCACTTAATAAGTCCAATGCATTTATCATATGAAAATTTTGAAACATAACATAAAAATTCTTATTAAAACTAGCATACAAAATGTCAATACTTTATCCACAAACCATGAATGGTATAAAAATAGAACATCCAAAGTCAAACATAACTCATTCAATACAATATGGAAGATTTTATTGTAACAGATTAACCTCAATAGAGAATAATTAAGTATATTTACATAGATGAAAATAATCATCAAAACTATATGAGAGAAATATCCCCCTTTTTCTTGAAAACATTTAAAAGTCTCACTATTTATTAAGAAGCCGTTTAAAATAGATTTTTGAATCAAAGTGTCCCATACCACTTTGAAACTTTTAAAAGGAATTTTAATTTTAAAACATTAATTTTTATATAAATAAATCCTTAAAATCATTTTTAAAACATATAAATTAATGAGAAAGATTTAGAATAATAAATATTTAAAACATTTAAATGATATTTTAGTTAGAGTTCCTAATCAAATGAGAGATTCTTAAATACAAATAATTGAGGTAATCAAAAATTTATAATATCTTGAGAATAACGGATTTCATTATATACTATGTCAAAGGATAATATATACACCATATAAAAGTGAATTGGTTCATAACAATAAATAAGTCTCTATAGAATGTAAAATGAGATGAAATCCCTTATAAAGACAATATCCTTAGGTAAAGGATAAATCAATGAAATAATTATGTGTGACAAATATAAATACACTCAATGAATGGAAATTGAGTTAAGATCAAGTTTATATCAATGATTTGAGAAATTATCAATGGAGTGATTATGTGTATCAAAATTATATCCACAAAAAGGGGAGTGGAAATTAATATATAAATAATAAATAGTGATTCCACACATAATCTTGGAGTAAAATAATCAATGAAGTATGCATAAATCCCACTGAGTGGAAATTGAAATTTGAAATTCCCTTACGGATTTGGTAACTTATGAAACATAAAACCCATGAAATATGGATCATAAGATAAAGATGTAAATACCCATAGATTAAAGTATATTACACCAAGAATACAATCATGGATAGTACATATTCCACAAAAAAGGAAATAGTGGCCAATATAGCATGAATCTCACGGGAATAAAAATTGAGATGAAAAACCCTTACTTTGTTGTAATCAATCGAGTCATATGACCAAAAGTTAATAACCACCAAATTAATCACAGAATACCATGAATATAAATAGAATCATGATAATATATATCAAATGTAATTACATAATACACCACATCCAATAAATAAGTGGAGAACAATGGAAATCTCACAGAATTAAAAGTGAGATAAGAAACCCCTTACCTCAAGTCCGACTTGTCTTGTATGTTCCTTATTCTTCCTGAATAATAAACTTAAGTTAATTTATAATTGATTAAGAACATTTTTAAAGTTTATTATTCCTTTTATATCACTTATTACCTTGCTATAACAATTAGTTAATTATTTTAGTTCATATTGGATATTTTATCGATGTTCGGAACTTGAGTCAAAAATGAACTTGTTATAATTACAATTTTTCCATGTGGTCAAAAGTCCATTATCTCTAAAATGATATAAATGATTTATATATCATATATATATATTATATATCCATTATATATATCTATCTATAACAATACATAACATTTGGAGATAAAAAATGAAATGTACCATTCATGGAGATGGTAAGCCGTACGTACGCATGAACGCTACTTTCATTTATATTTTGTATTTTAATGGAATTAAAACATAATGATACATAGGTATATTATAATTCCAGTATAATATCATATATAATATAATTAATTAAATCCTTTATACATCCCACATAAGGCATTAACGAGTCATATCATTTTGAGGGGGCGGTAGTCCGCACTTCCTTGAATGAAATTATCATGTTTTATCCATATTGGAAACCATAAAATAATGATATAAATGGAAAATATAGAAGCATAAAGAAAACATAAAAATAATATATATATCATATATAAATTCAGTTCCATCTTAATGTCCACCATGAGAGGCGGTAGGAGATAATCGAACAATCATCGTTTCGTGAGGCGTTAGATTGCCATCCACAAAAACAATATGTTTTCACCCATTAGATGGAAGTGAGTGTAAGTGTAGTTTGAATAATTATCATAAAAAAATCCTAGTATATTGAGGATACTTGTGTTTTTATAAATTAAATTAATAAAAAGTGTTTAGGGGGTTGGAGAAGTAAAATAAAACAAAATAAAACAAAAGAATTTAAGAGAAAGCGTTACCTTTAATTTGGGTAACTTCCTTTGGTTTGAACCAAGAGGACTTATTGAAGTGACTTATACCTAAGATAAGGCTTCTAGGAGGAAAAGGGGGATCTTGAGAGATTATTTTTTCAGGGTTTGGATGAGACAAGGGTCTTGAGAGGTGTGTGGAATGGGTTAGAAGTGGTGTCCTTTTATTAGGGGGAGGAGGGGCTCTTTAGGAAAGTGTGAAAATATAATTATTTATATAGTGATATTAGGTTTCTAAAGATCAAAAACTAATTAAAGTCAAAGATAAGATGACTCATGGTCGAAATAAAATCATCCAATAATAATTCGATAGGTTTTGGATATTATTTTAATATTAATAATCATATTTATTTAAATCATTTATTAATGAGGTAAATACTACATCATTATTGTGTCATAAATAATTTAAATTATTTAATGTGTAAAAATTATAAAAAATTACCATAATGTAGGAAATATTTTTATCTTTCCAATTATTATTTATAGTTGAAAATATGACTTATATAACTCCATGTAAAAATTGATATACTAAAAGATATTTGTTAATGTCATTTTTGTCTTTACTTTAAGTTAATTAAAATAAAGTGTCATTATCATTCTTAAGTGGCTCCATGGGGTCCCAAAATCGACCCAAGGATGACCATGGTTGGACATGACTCATCCAATAAGGTTAGGACAAGTGTTAAGGTAATTTTGTATTATTACAATATTCTTTTCACCTTGAATTACCCTATTTACCTTTAACCGCGGTAAATAAAAGTCAAAAGTTACTATTCACCAAAAAATATTTTCATCTTATTGAACCAGATTTTATTTACTAATAACAACCATGTATCTCGGATTTTTTAAATTCAATTCACAGAAGCGGTAAAATTTCATTTAAATGAAGAAGTCAGATTTTTAACTACTACTTAGTGGTTTCACTATTCATCAAAAATTGAAGTTTTTCAGAAAAATACCAAAACTTCAGCCTAAGATATATTTGATATTATGAATTCAAAAATTATTTATATTTTACCAAATTAAAAATATAGAAGTTGGATTAATTAATTTAAAATTAATTCCCATTGTGAAAACAAATAGCATGTTTTTAAGAAACAATAACTATCAAAAGATTGGCACTTGTTTATGTATAATTTCAAAGTGAAATTAATTCCAATGACCAAAATTGGATAAAAGGGTAAAAATATAATCTAATTACAATTATAAACCAATTTAAAATATAATATAACCATATAAATAAATTATATTAAAATGCGGTTTTGAATTAAAATACATAATTTCTCACTATTCATAAAAAATGAACATTATTAGAAAAATACCAAAACTTCATCCAAAGTAAATTTTGATGTCCTGATTCTAAAGAAGAATTTTATTTTGTCAAAATGAATATGTAAAAGGGTCAAATATTGGATTTAAAAAGGGTTATCCATTAAAAGGTGGTATTTTGTTTTTGAAAAATACATTTTTTATCTGAAAAATTGAATTTGTTTTTATAATATGTCTAAGAAACACATAATACATAAGTTAAAATTATACGGAGTATATAAAATTCAAAATCCAGTAATGGAATAATCAAATAATAACATGAGTTAAAGAAGTAAATGAGATCCAAAAGTCTTATCAATGTAATGTAAGAGTGGTAATAATAATAATCTTGAACAATGAGGTGTGATATAACATGATAACATAAAGGAAACATAGAAATGTGAAAACAATATAAAACATGACATAATAAACATAAGAAAAGGATAAACACTAAGAAAAAATAAAAAAATATTCTTAGTATAATGACCCATGCACCATACACGACATATCATGATCTAAAAATATTAACCAATATATTGGATGACTATATAATTCTGGGCCCACCCATTACTTCCATATCATGTACATGCATAAGTGTGTCACATAGATCATACAAAATAATGATGTATTTCATAAATTTTAACCCCTTGTGGGTTAAATAAATGTAAATAAACAATAAATTAAGGATAAGTACAACTAGGTGAATATCCTTGAGTGAAAATGGAGATAGGTATTCACTACAAAAATGTTTGGCATGAAAAATCGTAGGATAATTTCGGCAACATAACAGGTGTACATAAAGGTTTATAGAAGTGGTGAATGTAAGTGAAAGGGGTATCTAATTAATTAGGAATAATAATATTATTAATATGGATGTATAAAAACATATCCCAACTTGAACAATTTGAAATCAAAATGCATTACATAAGGAAGGTGCTTGAATAAAGAGGAGAAGGATAAGATCCTTTACCTTGAGATAATGCTTCTAAAAGCTTAGGAGGAGCTTCTTAAGATATTGGGGGCACCTTGGGAGGACTCTATAGAGGTAAAGATATATTAATTTCATAATAAAAGGGTTTTTAGTGAAGCATAATGAGAGTTTGGGTAAGTTTATATAAAAAAGAGAGCAGAATTCATTATTAATTTCCAAACTTAGGTTTTGGACTCTATATGATAAAGTAATCAAAAACACAAACCTTACCATGGTTTTTAAACATGGTTTCTTCCAAAGAGGAGTGTTTTTAATTATTTTATAAGTCTAATAACTGAACATATTAAAATAGTTCCCTTAGTTATGTGGAAGTGAGTCATGTTTATAAAGAATTGATTTTAAAACCTTAAAATATAATATTGGTTTTGGAAGATTCACTAAGGGTTTATAAAATTAATAAAATAACTTTAAAAACATGTTATTTTAAAGTGTAAACATAATTTTCCCATGTATACTCTTTATAGTATTTATTACATCACTTTTTGGCTTTTATAATGTCACAATACATATCATATAATTATACAATATTTATTTTTTACCCAAAAATTTGATTGTCTTAGAAAATTATGAAAAAATCACTGTTGGATAATTTTGATGTGATGATTTCAAAAATAATATTTATTTTATCAAAATAATTATCTAAATATGATAATTTAATCTTTTAAATGAAAAATTCTCATTTATTGAAAAATACTATTTTTTATAATAATAATTTTCCGAAGCTTATAAAAATTATATTTGACTTTATAAAATTATATTATTATTTATATTTAATAAATATTATTTAATAATAATATTTTATTAAAATATATTTTATTTCAAAATTTATTTAATTTATTAAAAGTGGGTCTTTTTTGAAACTATATATTTCTCAAAAATACAATTTGTGTTTCATTGTATCAAAATATATTTTTTATCAAACTCATTATTTAATCATTTTAAAAGTAATATTAAAAAGGGATTAATATAATCATTTTTTTATTAAAAAGAAAATATAAAAATTAATATAATTGGTATATAAATATATATTCCTTTATTACACCAGTGAATGCCCTAAGGGTAAGATGTGCGATGCTGATATTTTCATGGGGTGGTTTGATGAACATGGTTTGAGATGTGATCTTGACGATCTTGAAATTTTACCATAAATGGTTTATATCATGCTTTATTTATTGAATCATGACTTGAAATTGGTCAAGGGGAAATCCTAATGATTCTATCTCCCTCACAAGCTCAGATAAATGGGATTTATAGGGCATTATCCTATTGGTCAAGGTTATTTCTTCTTCCGTATGTGTCAATTGGAAATTATCATAACCCTTAATATACTAATCTTAATGTTCAATATATAATGAATATATTATCAATGGTTATGATTATTAATGGCATTTTAAATCCAATAGACTATAACTATCCAAAATAACAAAATAGTGCATGTATTTTCTATAACTAGATTACTTGATAAGGCATTTATCCATTCAAAAAGGGAATTTAATTTATAAAATTTTGGGTCATTACAGATTCAACCTCCCACGTGTCAAGAATGTGAGAAGAAGAATCTAGGGAAATGAATCAATGGGATTGAAAGATTTTTTATTTGTGGTGAAGGAGGGAATCGAGCAACATACAAACTAGAAAAAAGGAAGAGATTGGTTAACATAATGGAGAAAAGTAATGGTATTCTTAATAGTCCACTTTAAATTAAATGTTTTAGATGTGAAGAATTTGGTAACTATGAAAGCTAGTATACAAATATTATAGATTAAGAAGATAATCGACACTAACAAACTCTTGGACCATGGGGACATAGAAAAGACTATGAAATGACTAATATTGAAGTGTATAGTGATAATTAAGTGGTGATGGGTACACTTATTCTCCACTCTAGATTAGCGGATGTATTATGTCATGTAAGTTTTCACCAACTATTAACTATTTAATTATAAATAAAAACACCTAGTGGTATCACTATTGTATCTAAGTTATATGAATCTCCTTCAAGGTTTGTGGGATTATGATTCATGCAAGTCTTATTATTCTTCCTTTATATGGAATTGATGTGACTTTGGAATTGAATTGGCTATATCCACAAAGAATCCATATTAATAAATAAAATAGGGAAATCACATTTCATATTTCAAACCAACCTATACTCATCTATCAGTGTAGTGATGACTATGAGATATTTTTGAAAACTAATTCTATTATAGGAGTTATGATACCTAACCACGAGGTATGTTTAATTCAAATGATTAAAGAAAAACTCAATAAAAAGATTGAACTATTCCAAGGTAAAAGGATATATTTCCCAAGTTTTTAAGTTTGAAATTTCTCTAGAAATCATATATCGAGTTGTATCTACCTTTTAAATACCCTTATTTATTTTCACTAGTAAGTGATAATTAAAATTGTGATGGAATAATTTATTTAAGGGGGGAATGTAATGCCCTAATATTTTACTATATGTCTTTCCTTTAAATTAATATAATTTTTTTGATATCTTTATTCACACATAACATGAAACTAAAATGGATAGTGACATAACTTTATAAAATAATGCAATATGATGTGAAACACCAATAATAAAATTACAATATCAATAATGGATTGAGTAAATAAAAAGGATAATAAATTTTTTTATTATTAAATATATATTTAAGTTCCTTACATATTATTATTTTTTAAAATAATTATTTTTTTCATTGGTTAAATTTAAGGGTTAGAAGATATATAATTAATGAAATGTGATTAAAACTATTGAATGTTAAAAAATGATGTTTTTCAAAAAAACTATTTTTAAGGTCTTGTGTATTCTACCTAATAAATTAAATTTATCACTTTTAAAATACGATTTTGATAATAATATTTTAAACTAATATATTAACACCCATTTAATTAGAAATTTATATGGACTAATATTAAGAACATCTAACGTTTAAAAGTTTATTTTTCTATAAAAATAGTTTTTCTTTATATTTTTAATTTTCATTTAAAATATAAATTTATAACTTTTATAATTTGAATTTGATGAAATGAAATTAATTTTTTAATTTAGAATTACAAAATTATCTTAGAGTGATTTTTTAGGTTCTTCTAAATTTTTTTTTAGGTGGATAGTGAAAAATATAGTTTTTATAAAAACCATAACATTTATGGCTATATCAAGAAGTAACTATAGCTTAAATACTTATAAAACATTTTTAATGATATAAAATTTATTTATGGATTAAAATAATTCATTTAAAAATACTATTTTGAATTTATAAAACTCATTTTTAACATTTTAAAAATTAAGTAATATTTTTCTAATAAAAACTATTTTAAGTATTTTTCTTTTAATTAAATTTTCATTATGTGAAATTAGATTTTTTATTTCTTTTAAATCCACATAAATCTCATTTTTTAATAATAAACCAATTAATGTCATTAAAATCAACAAAATTTATAATTTTTTCATAAACAGAACATTTATACTTAAAAATACACTTTCTCTAAAAACAAGTTTTTACGCATTACATGTGATAATATTAAAATTAATTTTTATCACCATGATTTTTTTTTTAAAAATGGATTTAATATTTGTAATAATTAGGTATAAATTATTTAATAAGTCTCATTTTATTTTTAGGCATTAAAAGTAAATTACTCAGGTAAAAATTTATTACCACGATAAAAACCAAAAATGGTAAAAGTGAAAAATATGAGATTAAAAGACTTAAAAATATGTTTAAAACATATGTTAAAATGAATGTATTGGAGATGATCAAACTTACCTCATCCAACACTCCATTATTTTCCACTTTTTCTCCACTTTCCATGTGAAATATGTGCTCTCTTTATATTAAAAAGTTACATTTAAAAAAATGTTTTCCCTTCACTTATAAAAGGATCTCATCTCCACCCCATTTCTCCAATCATTGTAAAATATTATCTCAACAAAACTATGACATATTATCTACTCAATTCTCTTTCCATTTTCTAGAAGTCTTTGTTTCTTCAAAAGACAAATGTAATGAGCCTTATGGTGTTACCCAAGGGAGAACATCCAGAGGGAGAGGTAATGTTCTCAACGAAGCTCTCTTAATTAGTTTCTTCTTCTACCCCATAATTAAATTCTATACATTAAATTATGATAGAATAATTATTATAATATTCTAAAATTTTATTATACCAATTTAATATCCATTTTATAACTTACTCCAAAACCATTTGAAAAATGAATTCACCATCATGCGTACGTGCATACTACCTCCTCTATGAAAAATGTGTTTAATTTTTCATCACCACCTTACATGAATGGTTATGAAAGTTTATTTAAAGGATTAATATTTTTTATGAAATTATTAAGATTTTTAGTTATAAATCATTCTTTAAATTCCTCTAGACCTATGGAAAATAAACGCATTTCTCGTGCATAAGTGCGTACTATCTCCTCCACAAAAGTGACATATTTAATTTTCCACTCTACTATTTTATTATTTATAAAAATATTTTATAAAATAATTAACCACCATAAAATATAAAAATAATATAATCATGATTATGCAATAATTATATTATTCCAAATTAATCACTTTCCTAACCATACTCAGCCATAAATTATAGCTTTTTCTTGTTTGGGTTGGTTTAACCACTTATATGAACAATGTTATAAATTTATATCATGGGTAACCAAGGAAACATAAATACTAGTTATATTTAAAAATAATAAGAAAATAATTTTTTTTAAAATTATAATGGTAATATCTAACCTATTATTAATATACCACCCCTCATTCGTGAAAATTACCAAAACGAACTTATCAACAACTTCGTCATCACAAATCATAACCAAAATACTTATTAAATGAAGTTATAACATGATAAATCATTATAAAACATCTATTAAAGTTATTATAATTATACCATAATAATAAAATTTTAATCTATAAAAAATAATTGACACTGATATTATGAAACTAGTACTAAACAAACAATTGAAGAAAATAACATATAATGATGAAAATAAAATATAACTAACTAATATATTTTCAATAAATGATCACAAATTAATTTTATTAAATTTTTTATTTATGAATAAGGTTATTAAATTTGTGCTTAATATAATTATTTTTTTTATACATGAGTTACAAGAAAATTTGGCTAAGCAGGATTAAAGCTAAGGGATTTCACATATTAATTTTACATCAGTAAGATATGATTTCCTTTCACCAATTATTCCATTTTTGTGATGTAAATATTACTATTTTATTCTTTTTATCATAAATTTATTGAAATCTATGGTATTTTAAAATCCATATCTTGTTCTATATTTATGGGCTTTCAATTCACAAGATAACAAAGTTATAAGTGGTTTGTTGACTCAAATTTCTTTCTATTCAGGTATTGAGATATATTTCTTGAATATTATTTTATAAGATACATAAATATAATAATTATCTATTATAAATGGTAACTCATCTCTTTAAATTTTTATTAAATTAATTTTTTAAATAAAAAACATCATCATTGGTTGATTTCTTCATAAAAGTTACGACATTGTTGGGATTAATAGTAATCCTTTTTAATGGCCTTTCTCCTCCACGTATATATTTTACTTTCACTTAAATGTTATAATTTACTATTTGAGAACCCAAATATTTTTTATCTATTTTGATACTTAAATTCACCATTATCACTTTTAAAAGTAAAGTTTTTTTTATCCTTTTAATAATTTAGGTTTCAACAAAGGTATTTTAAAACATATAAAGGGATCTCCTGAATCCCCCTCATTACTTTTGGGTTGTATTTTATCTTTATTTTTCTCCCCTTTAATATAAATTATTCTCATTTAATTCATTCATATTATGTATATATGTTACTTACATATATACCCAATTTACTTTACCTTTCTTTGTTGGGTATAATACACGTTTTAAGTCCCCTTCGAAATTCTATCCTTTTAAGTGAACTCAACTTAAGGGAACTTCCCAATTTGTTATTTCATGTCAAGTACCAACTCAATAAAATGTTTTTATCCATGAATGGATTTTTAAAACACTCATTATTTTTTGGAAAATACTCATGTCTCAATTATTTTATAAATAAAAATAATAAGACCCTTCCTTCCTTGAAATATAATTTACTCACTTAATAAAGCATCACCTAAGTGGACTGTTTTTATTCTTATTTATACAACCTTTATCATAAATTTTTCTACATTAGAACTCAATATTCAAGGCCTATGTTTATTTTTAAAATATTAATGTCCAAAATAATTTAATTATTTCTTATCTTGGGAATCCTTATGATATATCCTTTGGTTATGCTTTGAGATAAAATTATGAAACCCACTTCCTTATCAAGGGTTTTATCATGATTATGATTCATGTATGGTTTATTTTTCTATTGTAGCACACATATGCATGTACATGTTATGAATATGAAGGGTTTACCCTAATAGTGTTCCAATGCATTAGGTAATTTTTTCATCTCATGAGATACCATGTATATTGCATAGGTGGTTAGCCTAAGAACATTATGTTATGTTGTCTCAGTAGTGAGCCTTGACTTCTATTTATGATTTCATGTTTTCTATTTTTTAAACATATTTATGATTCCATAAACTTATGATATCATTCCATTATGATAAGATTCCAAGATTATCTCGCACTCTTATTCTGTGGTACATGTTTATTCACTTTAGATTTCATGCTCTTCCATCATGAATTATGGGAAACTATTATTATTCTATATTATATTTAATAAGAAGTTTCTCCCTTACTCACATTTTCTTATATGCTTATAATCTAACCCTTGATTAAATATTGATATTTGTCCCCTTAATGATCATTTTATATCACCCCAATTTTATGTTTTTATTCCCTAGAAAATGAAGATGAGTATAACTTATGAGAGGTCTATAAGAGAGTCTAGTGCAACTCAATTATGGAGAAATTTTCATAAGTATCATAAAATAATTTTCATGTGCATCTAGTCCTCAAAGAAACTAAACCTTATTTTCTTAGTATTGTTTGATAATTATGATATGAAATGTTTAACTTATGGAAATGATGTCAAAATAAAGATATGTTTATCTTGGATTATCTCACTTGGTATTAAATCCCATGTTTAAAGTATGTGTTTTTACCATTGGACCCAAGAGTACGGGTTTGGGGATTTTGAGAATGTTGACAATTTTCCTAAATACGGTTCTTTAAGATGAGGTGTCATTGAACACATTTAAAAAGTAGAAAAAGTCATACCAAAAAAAATTTCATGATACTTTCCAATAATACGAAGGCTGAAAAGTGAAAGGAATATGCCCTAAAGCCATATAAATTGTATTTTTTGATTTTTTATGTTGTAGAGTATGACACACCATATGGTAAAAGTCTTAAATATAAGCTTTGGTTCATTTCATATCTTACAATATGAATATATTTTAGGTAGGCTATATGGACATGTCGTATTGTATGACATGGTTGAGTTGTAATGAGCTGAATAATTTGATTCATTTAATTTAGCACTTATATGACTTATTCATCTATTTTAAACTCCTTAACTCACCAACTATCATTAATTAAGTGTAATTAAAGACAAATTTTTGATGTTTGAGAGATACATATGATGTAACTAAAGGAATTACTCATACATTTATGAAACATACGAGCAAATTCATAGATCAAGGACTATCCTCATTGCCCATATAAATGAGTAATGGTTATGGGAAATGAGTGAGAAATTATCTTGAAATTCACTGGATAAAACTTTCTCCTCTTGAAGCTCTCTCCCTTAATCCTGTCATACCGTGAAGGTTGAAGAATCTCTCCCAAAGATTTTATATGATTTGGTAAAATATGTGGATACACCTAAAATAAAAGAACCTTTAGGTTGTTCCCTCGTGATCATCATCAAAAATAAAAATAAGGCATCGATAATTACATTCAATGGTGAAAGTTATACATTTTTATTTTTAGTATCATGTGATTTCCATTTCAATAGCATGGTTATATTAGTTTAAAATGTTTATAATTATCTATTTATGGAATGTACATAATGAATTATATTTTTTTTACAATTATTGATTTATGAATTGTTTATAAATATATATCCCATGTTTAGAAAATAGATAAAATATTTATTTATTCCTTTTGAATATTCATGTTTATAAATTGTTTATATTATAAATTATTTATGAAATATGAATATTGTGTATGCTTTAATTTATTTTATATATTTATTTTTATCTAATTATTATGTCATGATAAGTACAAAAACATAAGATTTGGTTTTTATTTACTTTGACCTCAGTTTATATTTAAATTTATCAGCTTGAATTTCGTTTTTGGATATAGTTTATACATATTAGGTTTTATAATTATGATGAATTGGATTCTCTCTTGAAAAAAGTATCCTTAGGAAGAGGGAATTTGGGTCAGACTTCCCGCTATCTTGGAATCTTATGCCTTGTTCTATAAGAGTGGGGGTATGTTATTTGTGGCTCTATAATTAATCATATAGATATTATCAATCTCATATAATTTTAATCCTTTTCATGAAAGGTTTATATAACTCATTCCTAAGATACATTTGAATATATATGAATATGTTTAACTTATATTTTTTGGGTGATTAACAAAAATTGTGGGCTATGTAAAGAGTTACACATTAATATGTTTTGGACATTTTAATTTGGTGGATAGAAGATGGATTAAAAAATAAATCATTAAAATCATGCATGCATAAAGGAATAAAACATGAGATATTAAATATTTAATGTGATATAATAGTTATAAATTTAATACGCATATGATGCATACTAAATTGGCGAGACTTTAAAAGAAAACATCTCAAATACTAAGTGTGAGATTCCTTCCAAAGAAAACACATTTCAATACCTTGATCATCTAATCGAGTAGGTTCATGCTAAAGTGAGGTTCCCTTGGATTATCTTGTGTAAGGTATGATGAGAATGGATAATCCTAAGAGTTAGATAACCAAATCCCATTTTAAGATTTAGGTTATACTTAGTTGGGAAACCCTATGGGTTATGATACTATAAAAATAGAGTTTAGTTTATCCATGTGATGTATTGGTAAAGTATTGTCCACTAAACTATTCAAGAGTCATATATGATATGTTTGAGATGATACCCTTTCTAAATAACTAAGTAGTGATATTTTTTCCAAAAAAGGGTCATTTTCTTAATGAAATATGGATCTTGGATCATTAAATGAATATGATGTATGCGGTCATCATTTTAGTGGGAGTACTTATAATAAAATTCCTTATTAAATGAATAAAAAACATGACACACATGTGATAAAAGATTATATTATAGATAATGAAATAATTATCATTGATATTAACCATGATATAATTTTTATATTAGAAAAAATTAAATGGTAGTAATTTCCTTGATTGGTACTGAAACTTAATAATAGTTATCAAGTTATAGGGAAAATTTTATGTGTTGGTGGAACTCCTTCCCAAGTAACTAAATGGTGAGTTCATTCAAAAAATAGAGATAAGTATCTATGATAGGTATCTAAAGTATTCACTAAAAGCCTCTACTCTCATGCTTGTAACCATGGAAGCCAAGTTGTAAAAGTAACATGAGACCATGGATACTTAAAAAATGATAGACAACCTAAAAATGATATATCAAGAACAAGCTATACATGAGAGTTATGAGGTATAAAAGGCTCCCTTTTAGTGTAAAATAGTAGAAAAAACCTTAGACTCAACTCACGTTCTCAATATTATTGGGAATTTCAATGACTTGGAGAGATTGGGTCCACCTCTTAGACTCGATCTAGTAACACACTTCATTTTATAGTCACCAATGGAAAGGTTTTGATAATTTATTATGAATTATAATATGAAAAATTTCAATAAAATTTTACTCAATATCTTAAATATGTTGTGGATATCTAAGCATGATAAATTAGTTCTTGTATCAAGTGTCATCATGATGGTACAAAAGGATAAGGGTAAATATTTTGTCTAAAGATAGAAGGAAAGAGGTCATGAAGAGTATATAGTGCCCCATGGACCAAAGAAAAGGAAGGAGGGATAATTATTTCACTATGTCAAAATTGGACATTGGAAAAGAAATAGTTCATAATACTTGAAGGGTTTCAAGAAGCCTCATGGAGATTCTACCTTTGGTATTAATGTTTTAGATTTAAATTCTTATATTCTGAAGGTTATATGATACCAACTATATGTTTTACAAGAATTATAAATATACAGGAGTTTATAAATGAAGAAAGAGTTGAATATGAGATCTTGGAGTTTCCTTTCAAGTAATAAATCAAGGAGTTGTCGCATTTAGGGCTTGTATGTAAGAAGTAATTCAATATTGGCTGATTTTTTTAAAAATATGTGTATTTTTTGTCTCATCTTAATATTTAGAATAGATTTCAAACAATCATTATTAAATAAGTGAAATGAATATTTTTGATACACATGGTTTATGATTTATCCAAATTATATAACAAGGTTGAAAATGATACAAGAATAAAATGAGTTTTATCGAGGGTAATGGGTTAATCAAAGAAAATAAGAAAATATGACCCCACCACCAATAATGGTATATTTGATAAAGTCTTATTTTAAATGAATAATCCAAACACATAGAATAAAATATATGATATTTAAATAATATTTTATTTATTATGTATTCCCATTAAAAGGACAAGGTTTTATTTAATAGATTTTTGGGTCATTATTTTGAGAGGAAGTTTTGATTTTTGGTTTGGTGAGAGGTTAATTTTGAGAATGGGGATTCAGATCAGGAATCTAGGAATTAATACATATCAATGTGATTTTTTTGGACATGGAACAAGGACCAATTAGTGGTATGAGTGCTTAGGAAAGAATTAGAGGAAGGATTAGAGTGACCTAAGGCTGAAATTAAATAGCCTACAACCATTCACATTGTGAACCATAGTTCACGCTGTGAATGGGGTTTTCCAAGGGTAGAATCTATACGCCTCAAACATTTCAAGTTGTGAACAGGTAATTTAGGTTGTGAAATGTTTTTTTGGTATATATTCACAACATGAACCTCTTTATACACACTATGAATAATTTCTTAGGTGTTTTTAAGTAGGGGAAGACCGGTAATTTACTGTTCCCACCCCTTTGGTTTAGGGGGTTTGGGACACACATGGAGGGCCATTTTGATGAATCATCTCCCTCTCTTCCTCCCCTTTATTTCCCCCATTAGAGGGGATAATTTTGATTGAAATATGGCAATGATTCAAGGTAAGATTTTCTATTTCCTTTCGTTCCTAGTTCCCATTTAATATTCCTCTGATTTGGCTAGATTTTAGATTAGGATTTAGTGATTATTTCATTGTAGCATAGTGAAATCATCCATGATTGATGAATTTTTTGTGTGTGGTGGCTAAAGGATGTCCCGAGAGGCTGATCACAGGTCATTACTCACTGTTTTATTAAAGGTACGTCATCCAATGGATTTGTTTATGTTTTTTCCTTAAATTGGATGAAATTAGCAGTTAATAGGATTTATTATAATAGGGATTTTGGCTGGGATAGTGTCAGGGGTGTGCCATGAACCTTATACTAGTGGCTGGTCATGGTTTTAGTGCATCGGAATGCCCTGTGAGAATTTAAGTGATTATTCCTATTTGGGATTTAATCAAATAATTGATAATATAATTAATTATTTATATAGTGTGATGTGATGTAGGAGCTTGAGGGGTGATATGAGCTTGTTCGAGGCATGGATGATCTTGGCCAAGGGTAAGCAGAGCTTGACAAGGATGGTAACTCCACTACATAGGTAAGTCGACCCTTTAATACAAATCCATATGATTGTTTATACATGATTGTGTGTATGTATTCATGTTACATGGGTTCAGGTAGAGTGGATAGGGATCATAAGGGTCCAGGAGATAGATGGAGGATATTGTTCTACCTCCTAGGATTAGTACAAGTGTTGTTTAGCACTTTGAGTGATTTAGATCACCTGATGACTATGTCACCATGGGGTCAGTGTGTCGGCTGAGTTGATAAGGGAACTTTGGTAGGTTTCAGGGTGAACATAGTGATGTGGGTAGCCTAATTGAGTTTCCCTAGGGCTGTTTAGGTAGGCAAGAGTGGCTTAGACCTATTTATGATGGGTGATATGGTTGTATATATCATGCATGTTGAAAGATGCCCTTCTGTGGTTGGTTTGATAACTCAGTGAGAATTTTGAGTAGTATGAGTCCTTTGGGACTATATGGGGGTATGGAAGAGAGGGTTTCCTCTAAGTGATGAGTTGGGACATCTTCCTTCATAGACATGAGATGAGACTCAAGTGTGGGTTATGGGTTTTGATCAGGACTTAGCATCAGGTTTCCAAGGGGATTAGAGAAATATGGATTGAGACGGTCCATGGGTAGTGGGAATAGGAGTGTTGAGGGTTTTATATGAGGTTAAATGAACCTTGAGATATAGGTTAGTGGGGGACTTTGGGATGTGAGGTCATAAATGGGTGATATAAATTAGTTGGTATCAATTAGTAGAAGCCATGACGGGTTTGGAGGACACAACGGATGCCTTAACGGGAAAGTTGAGAGGAATTTCAGAAAGGGGAAAGTTATCAAGTGACTATCCACCTGGTATTAGATTTTAATATGTGTGAGGGTATATGGGACATATGATATGTTGTTTTTCATTGCATGTGTGCACTTGATTATGTGATTGTGATAGGAGATAATCCCAATGTGGGAGATGGATCCTAAGGCCTTTACCTACTACACTACTGCAAATATGGCATTTATTAGTGCTAGAAAAGGGCATTAATAGCACTATAAAAGCACTGCTAATCGAGGTGAAGATAAAGGGGGTCCCTTTTATCAGTGCTCAGAAAAGCGCTGATAAAGGCCCCTTTTATCAGCACTAACAAAAAGCACTGATAAAAGGGGTCCTTTAACTGTAATGACCCGACCCTGGAATCTAAGAGCCGATGCATTATTTTAATAAATTGGCATGATTACAAGGAATCAAGTCCTAAAGGACCTATTAGTTTAGTAGTATTAGAAACAAGATACATACATAAGTTCAACACTACAACTTGAAAAGAAAAACAACACTAATTTATTCCATTTGAAACATCAAAGCTTCCAAGATTATTCCTACAAGTCACTCATAACTAACTTCTTCATATCCTAAGAAAATGAAACATGAGAAAGGGGTGAGTTCAAATTCTCAGTAAGAGTAAGTAATATAGCGGAAGATAACATAAACATTAGGCACGATGAATAATTGAAAACACATGCCTTTAAAAATAATAAACATGAAAACATTATGGCAAGAATATGAGCTGAGTAAATAATTCCATAATAAAACATAGTCATGGGTATTCTATTAGTCGAATAACTACATGAAATACCAATATATAATCTCATAATGATGGAATGGATAATTCCGGACATCATAACCACATAGTCAAGGCCTTATGCCAAGACTACAAATAAGATTTTGTCGAGGCCTTGTGCCAAGACACTAGTTTATCTCATGAGACATACTGATGCATTGAGGAGCTATAGCGGGCTCCACACGTCACTTAATAAGTCCAATGCATTTCTCATATGAAAATTTTGAAACATAACATAAACATTCATATTAAAACTAGCATACAAAATGTCAATACTTTATCCCCAAACCATGAATGGTATAAAAATAGCACATCCAAAGTCAAAAATAACTCATTCAATACAATATGTAAGATTTTATTGTAACAGATTAACCTAAATAGAGAATAATTAAGGATATTTACATAGATGAAAATAATCATCAAAACTATATGAGAGAAATATCCCCCTTTTTCTTGAAAACATTTAAAAGCTTCACAATTTATTAAGAAGCTGTTTAAAATAGATTTTTGAATCAAAGTGTCCCATACCACTTTGAAACTTTTAAAAGGAATTTTAATTTTAAAATATTAATTTTTATATAAATAAATCCTTAAAATCATTTTTAAAACATAGACATTAATGAGAAATATTTAGAATAATAAATCTTTAAAACATTTAAATGATATTTTAGTTAGAGTTCCTAATCAAATGAGAGATTCTTAAATACAAATAATTGAGGTAATAAAAAATTTATAATATCTTGAGAATAAGGGATTTCATTATATACTATCTCAAAGGATAATATATACACCATATAAAAGTGAATTGGTTCCTAACAATAAAGAAGTCTCTATGGAATGTAAAATGAGATGAAATCCCTTATAAAGACAATATCCTTAGGTAAAGGATAAATCAATGAAATAATTATGTGTGACAAATATAAATACACTAAATATGATTAGATATTACATGTAAATAAATTAGAGGATATTCACACATATTCTTGTAAAAACAACACCAATGACTTGGATGTTTTACTCAATGAATGGAAATTGAGTTAAGATCAAGTTTATATCAATGATTTGAGAAATTATCAATGGAGTGATTATGTGTATCAAAAGTATATCCACAAAAAGGGGAGTGTAAATTAATATATAAATAATAAATAGTGATTCCACACATAATATTGGAGTAAAATAATCAATGAAGTATGCGTAACGCCCACTGAGTGGAAATTGAAATTTGAAATTCCCTTACCGATTTGGTAGCTTATGAAACATAAAACCCATGAAATAAGGATCATAAGATGAAGATGTAAATACCCATAAATTAAAGTACATTACACCAAGAATACAATCATGGATATTACATATTCCACACAAAAGGAAATAGTGGCCAATATAGCATGAATCTCATGGGAATAAAAATTGAGATGAAAAACCCTTACTTTGTTGTAATCAATCGAGTCATATGACCAAAAGTTAATAACCACCAAATTAATCACAGAATACCATGAATATAAATAGAATCATGATAATATATATCAAATGTAATTACATAATACATCACATCTAATAAATAAGTGGTGAACAATAGAAATCTCACAGAATTAAAAGTGAGATAAGAAACCCCTTACCTCAAGTCCGACTTGTCTTGTATGTTCCTTATTCTTCCTGAATAATAAACTTAAGTTAATTTATACTTGATTAAGAAGATTTTTAAAGTTTATTATTCCTTTTATATCACTTATTACCTTGCTATAAAAATTAGTTAATTATTTGAGTTCATATTGGATATTTTATCGATGTTCGGAACTTGAGTCAAAAATGAACTTGTTATAATTACAATTTTTCCATGTGGTCAAAAGTCCATTATCTATAAAATGATATAAATAATTTAGATATCATATATATATATTATAAATCCAGTATATATATCTATCTATAACAATACATAACATTTGGAGATAAGAAATGAAATGTACCATTCATTGATATGGTAAGCCGTACGTACGCATGAGCACTACTTTCATTTCTATTTTGTATTTTAATGGAATTAAAACATAATGATACATAGGTATATTATAATTCCAGTATAATATCATATATAATATAATTAATTACATCCTTTATACATCCCACATAAGGCATTAACGAGTCATATCATTTTGAGGGGGCGATAGTCCGCACTTCCTTGAATGAAATTATCATGTTTTATCCATAATGGAAACCATAAAATAATGATATAAATGGAAAATACAGAAGCATAAAGAAAACATAAACATAATATATATATCATATATAAATTCAGTTCCATCTTAATGGCCACCATGAGAGGCGGTGGGAGATAATCGAACAATCATCGTTTCGTGAGGCGTTAGATTTCCATCCACAGAAACAATATGTTTTCACCCATTAGATGGAAGTGAGTGTAAGTGTAGTTAGAATAATTCTCATAAAAAATCCTAGTATATTGAGGATACTTGTGTTTTTATAAATTAAATTAATAAAAAGTGTTTAGGGTGTTGGAGAAGTAAAATAAAACAAAATAAAACAAAAGAATTTAAGAGAAAGCGTTACCTTTAATTTGGGTAACTTCCTTTGGTTTGAACCAAAAGGACTTATTGAAGTGACTTATACCTAAGATAAGTCTTCTAGAAGGAAAAGGGTGATCTTGAGAGATTATTTTGTCAGGGTTTGGATGATACAAGGGGCTTGAGAGGTGTGTGGAATGGGTTAGAAGTGGTGTCATTTTATAAGGGGGAGGAGGGGCTCTTTAGGAAAGTGTGAAAATATAATTATTTATATAGTGATATTAGGTTTCTAAAGATCAAAAACTAATTAAAGTAAAATATAAGATGACTCATGGTCGAAATAAAATCATCCAATAATAATTGGATAGGTTTTGGATATTATTTTAATATTAATAATCATATTTATTTAAATCATTTATTAATGAGGTAAATACTACATCATTACTGTGTCATAAATAATTTAACTTATTTAATGTGTAAAAATTATAAAAAATTACCATAATGTAGGAAATATTTTTATCTTTCCAATTATTATTTATAGTTGAAAATATGACTTATATAACCCCATGTAAAAATTGATATACTAAAAGATATTTGTTAATGTCATTTTTGTCTTTACTTTAAGTTAATTAAAATAAAGTGTCATTATCATTCTTAAGTGGCTCCATGGGGTCCCAAAATCGACCCAAGGATGCCCTTGGTTGGACATGAATCATCCAATAAGGTTAGTACAAGTGTTAAGGTAATTTTGTATTATTATAATATTCTTTTTACCTTGAATTACCCTATTTACCTTTAACCGCGGTAAATAAAAGTCAAAAGTTACTATTCACAAAAAAATATTTTCATCTTATTGAACCAGATTTTATTTACTAATAACAACCATGTATCTCGGATTTTTGAAATTAAATTCACAGAAGCGGTAAAATTTCATTTAAATGAAGAAGTCATATTTTTAACTACTACTTAGTGGTTTCACTATTCATCAAAAATTGAAGTTTTTCAGAAAAATACCAAAAATTCAGCCTAAGATATATTTGATATTCTGAATTCAAAAATTATTTCTATTTTACCAAATTAAAAATATAGAATTTGGATTAATTAATTTAAAATTAATTCCCATTGTCAAAACAAATAGCATGTTTTTAAGAAACAATAACTATCAAAAGATTGACACTTGTTTATGTATAATTTCAAAGTGAAATTAATTCCAATGACCAAAATTGGATTAAAGGGTAAAAATATAATCTAATTAAAATTATAAACCAATTTAAAATATAAGATAACCATATAAATAAATTAGATTAAAATGTGGTTTTGAATTAAAATACATCATTTCTCACTATTCATAAAAAATGAACATTATTAGAAAAATACCAAAATTTCATCCAAAGTAAATTTTGATGTCCTGATTCTAAAGAAGAATTTTATTTTGTCAAAATGAATATGTAAAAGGGTCAAATATTGGATTTAAAAAGGGTTCACCATTAAAAGGTGGTATTTTTTTTGAAAAATACATTTTTTATCTGAAAAATTGAATTTTTTTTATAATATGTCTAAGAAACACATTATACATAAGTTAAAATTATATGGAGTATATAAAATTCAAAATCCAGTTTATACTATTCATAACTGCTTTTGAACAGCTAGTTTGTTAAGTCGTGGTGTGCTCGAACTCAGTGTTGCGAGTAACGCAATCTATTTAATTTAAAGAAAATAACTTACTATGAAATCTTGGGGTGTTACATTCTCCCCTCCTTCAATAAATTGCGTCCTCACAATTTTGAAATTGTTTTTTGAAAATAAAAGGTTAAAAATAGAAAAATACCTTTGTGGAAAACCCAAATCAGAAATTGAGTTAATAAAATTTAGTCTTAATAAGAGGGAAAAGGAGATGAAAAAGTCACCACTAAATTATGATCTCGATTAGGAGAAAATTGGTGGCAATTAGAAACACATAATTGGAGTAAAAAAGTAAATATATATATAGGGAGTGATTGAGGTCATCAATCACAAACAAGTGTAAAATTGAGGGCCTCAAAGCCATCAATCTATGGCGATTTAAAATATCATCGGTTCAACAAAACATAAAGAATTAAGATAACACATTTTTGGTTTTAATATCCCTTCCCTAAAGTTTAATAATTAATTTATTTATAGAATAAGAAAACAAAAATATACTTGACGGGTAGAGTTTCATCCTTTATCTAATTCTTACCACAAACTCATCTTTTACTCCAAATGATGAGTATTAAAGATGACTTGGTCACACCTGAAGTGCTAGAATCAACTTATAGAGAATCTCATAATCCACAATGGATGAACTATATATTTCCTTTTTCATTAGAGATTAACTAAAACCAAAATGATTAGTAAAAGATCAGATGATCCGAAAAAAGGATAATACTTTAGAGAAAGAAATACTAATATTAATTTCAAAAATTAAACCAACAATACCCAAAGTTCAATAAATACCATTCAATAAACAATTGTCCATAAAATCTTTTAATATAATCCAAACTAATATTGAAACCCAAAACTTAGAATAATTTGCTTACGTAGTTTTCCATGTTAAATTATATCTCCAAATAATATCGACTACTCTTAAAGTCACTTACTTAAAAGTAATTAACCTAATCAAATATTCTCTATGATAGGTTAATTATTTCCATAAATAACCCAAAACACTATAAATCCATAATAAAAACATAGGTAAAAAAGCACCTTTACTCTTCAAATGAAATCCCATAGTATTCTATTTTCCTTAGGCATATAATATTCCCAATAGAGAGAACATATTCCAAAATAACATTTATCACTTAATCACCAAATAATTTTCCTATACTAAGGATATCCATTTGATAAGACATAAGATCACAAATATACTTATTATTGATCAATAAAATCATTTAACTAAAAAGAATTAGTCACACTAACCAGGGACTTCACGTAGTCCAGTGGTAGGCGATAAATACCAATCACACTATGGTTGTGGGACTGATTCCCGCAGCTTTGTCCAACGTGATAGGTTGTCATACGGTCTACGTGTTGTCCTTTCTCAAAAACTATATAATTTTATAATATTCCCAAAAATGAGATAGATTCCTCAAAATAACTATAACATAATTTCATCACAAATGTTATCACATACCTCGCATTTTCATTCCAAAATTTAATAACTTGAAATTTCTTCAAACTCAATGATCATATAAAACCAAATGGTTATTTATAACTATATCCACAAGAGAAAAGATAATTCTTCCTCAAATATCATTTTCACATGACAAACTATAGGGTTAAAAATACAAGAAAAAAAATTCTTCCAAAGTAATCTCATCAACAAAGATAACTAATACTTTTTAAACATTTCTCCATCCATTTATTTCAACATAGCTTCTTCATTGACCAAGAGGATATCCTATAGAATAGGGCATTCACCCGGGTAATGGCCAGGTCCCCTACATTTATGGAAAATGACTATGAATGGATTCTTAGGACCATTTTTATTTTCTTCCATAGTACTCTTCATTTTCCTCGATAATTCTTTACTTTATATCCTTCTTTCCCACACATAAAGCATTTATTTGTTCCATTAAGACACCTTCCTAGGTGTCTCCTTCCACATTTCCTGCATGATGTAAAATGAGATTTCTTTTCTTTATGGTCTTCACTACTGGAGATCTTATCATTCACCACTTTTCTCTTCCTTATTGAGTCTGGGATTTGGTTAATATATATGTTGTTGATCATATTTTTTGAAAACTGATTCGTCATGAACACGATATCTTTATTCTTGTCAACATTCCATTTTTTTACTCATTTCCACCACCATTCAAACCTTTTACATCATGCTCAAAGTTACTATGACTTCCTTGGAATCCAGCCATTGACTAAAACTAGAAAGCATTGTGTGAGTAATAATAGTCATAAAATCATTTAGAGAATATCATGACACCTTATTTTTAATTTAAAACACCTTAGGATTAACCAAGGTCATTTATTCTCATCTTATAATAAAATCATTCAAATCGGTTTGTCAGGAGAATGAAAATTATCCTAAGAATATCCCCCAGGAGTGTTGTAACCAAGAGTACAACAAGGCCCGTTTTCATGTACTAGGATACCTCGAGTCAAGCCCAAAACTCCTTGTTGGAGTTTTCACTCCTAGGTACATATATGCTAGAGCTGCCTCTACCTGCTTGTATCCAGAAATAGATGTACTACTTGGAAAATACACAAAATCTCTACATTACCAAGATTCTAGGAAGTTCTTCTATACTAATCCTCAAATTCTATCTTAGTGTAATGTGCTCTAATCAGAGTTTATCCAAATCTAGTTTCCAAAATTTGTACTAAACTTCATCTGATACCAAATGTAACACCCCGACCCCAGAATCCAGGAGCCAGTGCATTATTTTAATACATTGGCATGATTACAAGGAATCAAGTCCTGAAGGACCAATCAGTTTAGTAGTATTGGAAACAAGATACATACATAAGTTCAACACTACAACTTGAAAATAAAAACAACACCTAATTTATTCCATTTAAAACATCCAAGCTTCCAAGATTATTCCTATAAGTCACTCATGACTAACTTCTTCATATCCTGGGAAAACAAAACATGAGAAAGGGTGTGAGCTCAAACGCTTAGTAAGAGTAAGAAGTATAGCATAAGATAACATAAACATTAGGCATGGTGAATAATTAAAAACAAATGCCTTTAAAAATAATAAACATGAACACTTTATGGCATGAATATGAGCTGAGTAATAATGCCATAATAAAACATAGTCATGGGTATTCTACTAGTCGAATAACCACATGAAATATCAATATCTAATCACATAACAATGTAATTCCATAATGCTAGACATCATAAACCACATAGTCAAGGCCTCGTGCCAAGACTACAAATAAGATTTTGTGAAGCCTTGTGCCAAGATACTAGTTTGTCTCATGAGACCTAGTCGATGCGTCGAGGATCTATAGCGGGCTCCACCCATCACTTACTAAGTCCAATGCACTCCTCATATGAAAATTTGAAACATAACATAAACATTCATATTAAAACTAGCATACGAAATGTCAATACTTTATCCATAAACCATGAATGGTATAAAAATAGCACATCCCACAGTCAAAAATAACTCATTAAATACAATGTGAAAAGATTTTTATTGTAACAGATAAACCTCAATATAGAATAATGAAGGATATTAACATAGATGAAAATTATCATCAAAACTATATGAGAGAAATATCCCCCTTTTTATTCAAAACATTTGGAAGTCTCACTATTTATTAAGAATTCATTTAAAATAGATTTTTGAATCAAAGTGTCCCATAACACTTTGAAACTTTTAAAATGATTTTTAATTTGAAATCATTAAAGTCTATATAAATAAATCCTTAAAACCATTTTTAATACATGAGACATTAATGAGAAAGATTTAGAAGAATAAATCTTTAAAACATTTAAATGATATTTTTAGTTAGAGTTCCTTACCAAATGAGAGACGCTTGAATAAAAATAATTGAGGTAATAAAAACTTTATAATATCTTGAGAATAAAGGATTTCATTATATACTATGTCAAAGGACAATATATACACCATATAAAAGTGAATTGGTTCATAACAACAATGAAGTCTTCAAGGAATGTAAAATGAGATGAACATCCCTTATAAAGACAATATCCTTAAGTAAAGGATAAATAAATGACATAATTATGTGTGAAAAATATAAATACACTCAATATTATTAGATATTCAGTGTAAATAAATCAGATGAAATTTCACACATATTCTTGTAAAAACAACACCCAATGACTTGGATGTTTAACTCAATGAATGGAAATTGAGTTAAGATCAAGTTTATATCAATGATTTGAGAAATTATCAATGGAGTGATTATGTGTATAAAAAGTATATCCAAAAAAAGGGGAGTGGGAATTACTACATAAATAATAAATATTTATTCCATACATAATCTTGGAGTAAAATAATCAATGAAGTATGAGTAAATCCCCCTGAGTGGAAATTGAAATTTGGAATTCCCTTATTGATTTGGTAACTTATGAAACATAAAACCCATGAAAGAAGGATCATACAATGAAGATGTAAATACCCATAAATTAAATTATATTACACCAAGAATACAATCATGTACAGTACATACACCACATGAAATAGTGTCCAATATAGCATGAATTCACAAGAATAAAAAGTGAGATGAAAAACCCTTACTTCGTTGTAATCAATCGAGTCATATGACCAAAAAGTTAATAACCACCAATGAATAACAGAATATAATGAATATAAATAGAAATAATGATAATATATATCAAATTTCATTACAAAATACACCACATCCAATAAATAATTGTGTGAACAATGTAAATCTCACAGAATTAAAGTGAGATAAGAAACCCCCTTACCTCAAGTCCCGATTTGTCTTGTATGTTCCTTGTTCTTCTTGAATAATAAAATTAAGTTAATTTATACTTTATTAAGAACATTTTAATGTTTATTATTCCTTTTATATCACTTATTACCTTGCTATAACAATTAGTTAATTATTTGAGTTCATTTTGGATATTTTATCGATGTTTGGAACTTGAGTAAAAAATGAACTTGTTATAATTACAATTTTTCCATGTGGTCAAAAGTACATTATATCCAGAATGATATAAATTATTTAGATATCATAAATATATATATATTATATATCCAGTATATATATCTATTTATAAGAGTACATAAAATTTGGAGATAAGAAATGAAATGGACCGTTCATGGAGACGGTAAGCCGTACGTACACATGAACGCTACTTCATTTCTATTTTGTATTTTAATGGAATTAAAACATAATTATACATAGGTATATTATAATTACAGTATAATATCATATATAATATCATTAATTACATCCTTTATACATCCCACATAAGGCATTAACGGGTCATATCATTTTGAGGGGGCGGTAGTCAGCACTTACTCGAATGAAATTATCGCGTTTTACCCATATTGGAAACCATAAAATAATGATATAAATGGAAAATACAGAAGCATAGAGAAAACATAAAATAATATATATATCATATATAAATACAGTGCCATTTTAATGGCAACCATGAGAGTCTGTAGGAGATAATCATATAATCATCGTTTTGTGAGGCGTTAGTTTGCCATCCACAGAAACAACATGTTCTTCACCCATTAGATGGAGGTGTGTGTAAGTTTAGTTTGAATACCTATCATAACAACATCCTAGTATATTTATTATATTGGTGTTGTTATAAAATAAATTAATTAAAAGTTTTTAGGGGGTTGGAGAAGTAAAATAAAACAAAATAAAATGAAAGAATTTAAGAGAAAGCGTTACCTTTAATTTGGGTAACTTCCTTTGGTTTTAACCAAAAGGACTTCTTTAAGTGACTTATTCCTAAGTTAAGGCTTCTAGGAGGAATATGGGGATCTTGAGAGATTATTTTTTCAGGGGTTGGATGAGCCAAGGGGCTTGAGAGGTGTGTGGAATGGGTTAGAAGTGGTGTCCTTTTATAAAGGGGAGGAGGGGCCTCTTTTACGAAAATGTGAAAATATTATTTTATTATATAGTGATATTCGATTTATAAAGGTCCCAAAACTAATTAAAGTAGAATATAAGATGACTCATGGTAGAAATAAAATCATCCAATAATAATTGACATTTTTTTTTTATTATTTTAATATTAATAATCATATTTATTTAAATCATTTATTAATGAGGTAAATACTACATCATTATTGTGTCATAAATAATTTATTTTATTTGATGTATAAAAATTATAAAAAAATTACCATAATGTAGGAAATATTTTTAGCTTTCCAATTATTATTTATAGTTGAAAATATGACTTATATAACCTCATGTAAAAATTTATATACTAAAAGATTTTTGTTAATGTCATTTTTGTCTTTACTTTAAGTTAATTAAAATAAAGTGTCATTATCATTGTTAAGTGGCTCCATGGGGTCCCAAAATCTACCCAAGGATGACCATGGTCGGCCATGACTCATCCAATAAGGTTAGGACAAGTGTTAAGGTAATTTTGTATTATTATAATATTCTTTTTACCTTGAATTACCCTATTTACCTTTAACCATGGTAAATAAAAGTCAAAAGTTACTATTCACCAAAAAATATTTTCATCTTATTGAACCAAATTTTACTTACTAATAACAACCATGTATCTCTAATTTTTTAAATTCAATTCACAGAATCATTAAAATTTCATTTAAATGAAAAAGTCGGATTTTTAACTACTACTTAATGGTTTCACTATTCATCAAAAATTGAAGTTTTTCCAAAAAATACCAAAAGTTCAGCCTAAGATATATTTGATATTCCAAATTCAAAAATTATGTATATTTTACCAAATTCAAAACATAGAAGTTGGATTAATTAATTTAAAATTAATTTCTGCTGTCAAAACAAATAGCGTGTTTTTAAGAAACAATAACTATCAAAAGATTGACAGTTGTTTATGTATAATTTTAAAGTGAAATTAATTTCAATGACCAAAATTGTATTAACGGGTAAAAATATAATCTAATTAAAATTCAAAACCAATTTAAAATATAATCTAACCATATAAATAAATTAGATTAAATGACAGTTTTGAATTAAAATACATCATTTCTCACTATTCATAAAAAATGAATATTGTTAGAAAAATACCAAAATTTCATCCAAAGTAAATTTTGATGTCCCGATTCTAAAGAAGAATTTTATTTTGTAAAAATGAATATGTAAAAGGTTCAAATATTGGATTTAAAAAGGGTTTTCCATTAAAAGGTTGTAAAATTGATTTTTTTTGAAAAATACATTTTTATCTGAAAAATTGAATTTCTTCTTATAATATGTCTAAGAAACACATAATACATAAGTTAAAATTATATGGAGTATATAAAATTCAAAATCCAGTTAATACTATTCATAACCACTTTTGAACGGCTAGTTTGGTAAGTCATGGTGCGCTCGAACTCGGTGTTGTGTGTAGCACTAGCTATTGAATTTAAAAAAAATAACTTATTATGAAATCTTGGGGTGTTACATTAAAAATGTTAAAAAAAGTACTGATAAATGGATCCTTTATCAGTGCTTTTTTAGCACTGTTAAAGGACCCATTTTATCAGCGCTTTTAAAAAGCACTGATAAAAGTTAAAAAATCGAAGAAAAAAAATAAAAAAAATATTTTTTGCATATCAGGGGAGGGGATTCAATAGCACTTGAAGCCCCCCTTCAATAGTTCTCCACCCCCACCGCATCCCACACTCCCCATCCACCTCACCAGCCTTTAACAGCACCCCTATCCCCTTTAACAGTGCTACGCATTATTCCCCACCTGTGCGCGCGACCTGCCTCCCCCAGGATTCGAACTCAGGACCAGTTGCCTATGCGCCTAAGCCTTTACCACTCCACCATATCACTTTGCTCTGCATTTATTAATATATTTATTTATTTATATATATATTTAGTTGTATTTACTCGTATATTAATATATATATATATATATATATTAATATATATATATATATATTAATATATATATAGTTATATTAATACATATATCTGTTTATTAATATATATATAGTTATATTTATATATTCATATATTTATTTGTATATTAATATATATTTTTAAGATCAGTTTTGAATGCATTTATAAAATATGCTTTTTATGTGTGTTTATAAATAAATAAATACATATATACAACACACACACACACACATATATATATTATATGTATATCTGCATGTATAATTATACATATTTATATATATTTACAAATATTATATATTAATATGTATATACACATGTTTAGAATATATAGATAATATATATTAGTTTGTCAATACAGACACACACAAATATATATATATATACACGTACACATTATATAGGTATATAAATATTCATATATTTGTATTTTAAATAAAATGGATATTAGTTTCTTATTTAGATAAGGCTTATATATTGGGGAATATATTTTATATGTAAATATGTTTAATTTTTTATTTATAAAATTAAAATTTTATGTGTGAATATATAAAAAATATGTATATATTGTTATATATTTGATTATAAATAACAGTAATAATAAAAAATGATAAAATTTCAAATCCATAAAATGAATATGAATGTAATCCATTGAAATAAATTCATTCCCCACTGAAAAAGGGAAAAAATACTCCCTTAAACGAGGCTGAAATTCCATTGAATGTTAAAAAAATTGGATATCCCGACTAAAAACTCAATTTTGGAGGCCTTTTGGGATTTTTTGGCCTCGAAAAATGTGACAAAAGGTTCCCTTCAATCACCATCACGTAGATCTCATCGTAGACTTCAATTTGATATGTTGTAGAGCTCAAACGGACACTCGGATCAAAAGTTATGACTATTTAAAGTTTGAGTTACATTTTCAACATATTTTAGATTTTTTTTTATTTTTTGTGTCTTCAAATTTTTATTAAATGATTATTAGTCGATAATAATTAGAAAATTATTAATTAATAATATTTTTAAAATATTTTAAATCCATTTTCACTAAATTTATTATATATTAAATGTAATAGTCTATTTACACTTATCTAAAAAATATTTAAAAAATATATATTATATCTATATCAATATAAATATACTTATATATCAATATATTATTTTTCATGATTTTTTTTAAAATATATATTTTATCGGCACTAAGAAAAGTGTTGATAAATCCCCCCTTTACTAGTGCAAGTAAAAAAAGCACTGATAAAGGGGGCCCCTTTAAGCGCGCTATAAAAGCACTGATAAAAGGGGTGCCTTTATCAGTGCTTTTTTTAGCGCCGTTAAAGGGTGGCGCTACAGAAACCTAGTTTTTTGGTAGTGATATGAGTGAGATAAAACTGAATGTACTACCATTAGTGAGATGGAGACCTCATTGTATATGAATTTTGGGCTAACCATGAGTGATATGGTGCAATTTGAGACCACTCGGCATCTTCATGAGTGAGATAGGAGGGTCGAGCCATACCATGATTGAGATGGTAATAGTTGGACCACCATGAGTGATATGGGGTCCTGGATTCAATGACGCAAGATTATATGATGAGACCACCATGATCAAGATGGGGTTTAGATGTGATACAAGTTTAGATGGAAGCTTCCGTGAGTGAGATGGTAGAGGTTGAGTATTGGATGTGGGACCACCTTGAGTGTGAAGATGAGTCTAGAACTCAGACATAGGACCATAACTTGCCTCTTTGGGTAGTGATTAGGACTTGTATGATTCCCCAACTTGAGCCCTTGGGTATAAGCTTGGTTATGTGGATGATGGTATGAGGCGACGATAGGATTCCAACATGGCGCCAAAGTAGGTATGGCTAAGTGACATAATGGTCTAGTTATCACATGATGACCCGATGCATAGAGATTCATAGTGTCCTGATTAGTACACAATGTCCAAGATGATTGTGTGATATGTTTATTTATTTCCTCATGCATACATGTATATGATTATATATACTAAGGTCACTTTGTGAGACCATATTGAGATGTATTGATCACACCCTGCATGAGCACCCTAGTGTGCCTGTAGACCTAGGTTGATCACGGTATGTGTAGTGGATCGAGTTAGGTATATTTATTGGTATTTATAAATAGGATGTATTGATGCCTAAGGATGTTAGTAGGTTCAATGTGTATATATATTTTTTGTTTATTTTGTATATGGGATTGGCCTAGTGTGTGATCAATGCATGTATTGTATAACTGCATGTCTATATAATAACATCCCATTTTGTTATAACATCATGTTTATTGATTTATGCATACTCTGATTATGTGTTATGGATTTTTTGGATATTTTTCACTGGTTACTTACTCTGATTTGAGGGTATAGTCTCTATATTGTATGGATTAGGTCCTTACCACTAGTTAACAGCCTCTAGCATATAAGGAGACATGATTGAGGCCACATGGAACCCCATATCAAATGGTAATTTTGGGATGTATCATCAAAAAGTGGTGTTAGAGATTTTATTTTGTCCTAATATTTGGGGAGATGGTATAAAAGTGGTTTAGGAATGCATCAGAGCTTGTGATGGACCTCAGACTAGTGATTCATGAACGCCTTTCCAGCAGGAAGTCCTGGTTACTAGGGTAATGGGATTATTGTTTTGGTTTGTACTATTATGGATGATATTTTTATTAAATGTTATGGGTTTACTTGATATGTCATTTATGATTTTATCTCTTTACTTATTAGCAAGAGGCCTATGTATATGCATCACAGTTGGAATGTAGGAGTCATATGACACACACTTGTTTGTGTGTAGTTTTTTTTACTAATGAGGGGTTTAATTGTTTAAAGTGTCAACAAAATATTATATGGTTTATTCCCATATATTTTAACTATGGAATTATACTTAACTAAACTACAATATTTTCTTTTATGATAGGTTATATGGATATTTTATAGGGAATTCTCTGGTAGTGGCCCTTTATGTAAGGGATGTGTAGGGACCCTTAATGGGTTGGTACATGAATGGAATGCCTGAGGAATGATCTGAGGATGGGAATTATCTACCTTGATACTATAGGTTTGATTACTTAAAGTGTCAGAAACATCATATAGGTTATTTTCCTATATATATTTTTGGTAATATTCAACTTAACCAAGCCGAACAGTTGAGAAAAGACATGTAACATGCCATTTGGTTGTAGTGTAGGGAATACAAGGTGCTCTTAGTACTGAGGTTGGGTTTAAAGGGAAGTATCATTTAAATTCATTTCTCACTGGTTCTCAGGATTCACTTTTGTGTAGCATGGTGAGAACATGGGTACACACTTGTAGTTTTGGAACAATTCTCGTGTGGTGGGTGGCTGTGTAGTTATCTTTGGCATGGGTGAGCTTCCATAGGCTATTGATTAGCCTGACATGAATGGGGAGCATGATTAGTGGATTAGGTGTATGATCCTAGGTTCAATGAGATGTTACTCATGGGAACATTATTCGAGTTGCGTGATCAGGTTGTATGAGAGTGTGTATGCCGTTGGGTTTGGGTGAAATCGAGTAGGATTGTAGACACAAACCTATGAGTGGGTTCTTGGTGGATCTCTTCCCAAGGAGCATAGTGAGCATTAGTGAGGATTTTTTGGAAAATTCTTGACGTGTGAGGGAAGTATGAACTTATTATAAATAGTGTTTTCTAGAGTTATAAATTGGTGAAAAGGCCATGTATGGGTTCATTGATAATGGTTCAAGTTGTGGATGAGCCCGAGTGGTGTTGCGTTGGTGGTGTGGTGGTGAGATGCTTATGGGAGTGGAGACCCATGGTTTTTTACCTTGACATGGGTGTTGTCAAAGAGGCATGCATATGAGACCTGTTGGGGATAGCGCTTGAGGAGCAGTGTAAGGGAATCCATATGGTGGGGAGTGCACTATTGACCATCGGTGGTTAGCATGGATGATACTTTGGTGAGTTGGGAGTGAGTGGTGATGGATGTTTCATGTTGGCACTTAGGTATGAGTGATTTGATCACATTAAGTCATTATATTTAGTAATAAACAAAGTATGGTCCATGTAGATCTAGGTTTAGGTTCGACTAAGCGATTATAAGGATAGTCATATGGTGGGGATCTTCTAATTAGTCACGGGTGATCGAAACTCATATCAGAAGGGTAAGGGGTGGTAGTGAGACCAGTTGATGGATGGTTGATGAGACACTAGGATATTAGTTTGAGGAAAGATCATAAGTAATTTGGTTCCTTGGTGAATACTAAATTCAATATTTAGCTGCAGTGCTAGTCATAGTCGATGTATTGGAATCAGGACCTGGGTGGAGTTGGCATGATTTGAGAGTTATTTATATCGATGGTGTGCTAATTATTAGGGTGAGAGCTTGATGGTTGGTGTGTCTGGTTGGTGATTTGACTATGGAGTTACACTGAGAGTCGGGTTCAAACTTTGGTGTGGGAATTGGACAATCACATGATGCATTTACAGGTTAAGGTATCATGATTGGGTGAGGCTATGTGGTAGTGTGTCAGTGGGTCCGAATAGTATTTTTGTGCAATTTTGGATGCGGTGAGGTGGAAACCACATCATTAGAATTGTTCGAGATGTGGTTGATGTGTCAATAGAATGCCATAGGTGTGTTTTGATAGGTTATTCTTATGGCGTGGAGTACCATAACTCAAAATTGGTTATTTTGAGTAGAGTATTATGGTCAAGAGAACCATAAGACTTGAGATAAATTAGCTTAAGACTTTATGGTGTGTCGAAAGATATGAGCATGGTTAGCTTCATCTCGGTGTTGGATTTAATAGTGAGTGGGTTTCTTGAATTCTTTGAATAGTGTGTTTGGTGTTTGGAATTGCACAACAAAAGCATTTTTGGTATTTATAGGTGGAGTAAAATGAGTTATTGATGAATTTATGGATGATATTGGTTGAGTTTGATGAATAAAGGATTATTGGGTCTTCATTATATGATCCTAATTGAATTTCAATTTTGATGGTTTCCATGAGTGATGTTCCCATGGGCTGAGAAGAAGTGATAAAATTATGTTTCATAATGGTTCTAGGGTGTGAGAAGTTTTGATCACATCCAACCATGATGTTTAATGGAGAATGGAAAGTATATTTTAGTAATAAGAAATTGGACAGTGAGTTGAAAACGAGCATAATCCTATGGCATGGAGCGAGATTTCATCCACATATGATACTACCCTTATGTTAAAGGGTTATGGGTGTGTGAGATTGGTCATTGGGTGAGCATTTTTGAAACTAGATTTTGATGAGTAGGTGAATTGGGACTTATTAGTATTCCTTGATGAATACCAAATGTGAGTTTAGATGTGTTATCATATGGAGTCTGAGCATTGTCTTTAGGATCAGGATGAATTGAGGTGATCTGAGCATGATCAAACCAGAGGTGCGTCGATTCTCACGGTATGGTAGAGCGCAGAAAATTGTTTTTGATGATTGGGGATCCAACCATGTAGTTTCATTGGAAGTTATGTACGATATTTGGTGAGTTCTTACATATGATCACATGTTACCTCTTGGATTTAAGGTATTGCGATTGGGTGTTTCTAGTGGAAAATCGGTGGGGGCAGTCAAACATTTTTAGGAAAATTCAGTTAGGGGAGGTTTGACTTGAATTTAGAAGTTTAATTGAATGCAGTGATATGGAACTCACACTAGGTGTGTCATTTTGGATGTTAAAGGTATGTTTGGGTTTTGATTAGGCCCTTTCAAGAAAAAGTCGTTCATAGTGTGCCTGGATGGTAAAGACTAGTTGATTCAGTTTAGAATTAGGAATAAGGAGTTGTACTGGCATTGGATCGGTGTTTTCACTCATATTCCTACATGGGTATTAGAAACCACATCAAGGAAAACATTGGAATTCCATGACCATGTTTTGATATAAAATTCCAATGGTAGAGGGTTTCATAGATCAAAATTAGATTATGAGATGGTTCCTATGGTGGGGAGCACCATAGAATAGGTGATTAATTAAATGACGACACCACTAGTGTTTTAGGATATATGAGCTTAGGTAAGAAAATCTCGATGTTTTGGAAACAACTTGTGTTGTGGATCATGTTTCTACGGTTTGAGTGACTTACATTGGAATTATGATTTGAAGGCATGTTGAGTGCTCAAGGATGGAAGATGGATATTTAGATTTGAATTGGTAATAAATATAGGGCATGAGATGTGGTTGGATGACCCATCACAAATACTATAATTTTTATTAGTGTACACTTAGAGTGGTTAATATATAGACAATGATTTCGAAGAGTTCCTAGTATAATCCTCAAGTTTTTCTCATGCTTTTCCTCAATCTTAGAGTAAACCAGGATGTCATCCATGAACACAATGATGAAGGAGTTGAGGTACTGATGGAATGACTCGTTCATAAGTTCCATGAAGATTACCGAGTCATTAATCAACCTAAAAGGCATGAAAAAAAAATACTCGAAGTGTCCATACCTTCTTCGGAAGGCTGTCTTAGGGACATCTGCCTCTCTAACCCTGACCTTATGATACCCAGAGTGCATGTCGATCTTGGAGAACCACCTTTCCCCTTAAGCTAATCAAGAGGTCATCAATACGGGGCAAGGGGTATTTATTCTTGATCATCACTTTATTTAACTTTCGGTAATCAATGCACAACTAGAGAGATCCACCAGCCTTCTTTGTAAACAGAACTGGGGTGACCCAAGGTGAGGAACTTGGATGAATGAATCATTTCAATTCTAAATTATCTAGCTGTATCTTTAATTCCCTCAACTCAATGGGGTCCATATGATATGAGGGAAGAGATATCGATAATGGTCTCGATGCCAAATTAATGGTGAACTTCGCATATCTATCTGAAGGAAAACTTGAGAAATAATCTAGAAACACCTTTAGGAACTCATCCAACATAGGCAGTAATCTACCATCAGAACCTCTACCATTATCCTCTAATATGATAGATGAAACCTGAAGAACAATATTTCCCAACTTCAGAAGTGGAGGTCCAACATGCCTTGAACAAGGATCCCATTCATCTTGGAAAATTTGAGAACTCTCATCGGTTTCCACAAAACTCACTCGCCAATGGTAACAATCGATGTGTGCATTGAAACACACCATCCAATACATACCGAGAATCACATCAAATAGGTCTATTTATAGAACTAGGAAATCCCATTCCAGCTTGTCCCCTGGCAGAGTGAGTGTGCATGACTAACATGTGAAGCCCTGCCCCCTCTTCTTATCAAGTGACATCACCAAATACATCGCATAAGGCATAAGACTAGTTAGAAATTTTAACATTTCCATGAGATAAAAATAAAGCAATTAGAATCACCTTTTTCAAATAAAACAACAGTTAAAGGATGATGCAATACGAATTGTACCTCGAACCATCGTAGACCCTGCATCTGATTCCACTAGTGCTTGAACCATAACATGTAGGTGTTTCATCTCTATTGAATCCTGTGGTATATTACTGACTAGAGGATCTGCCTTTAGTTAAATATTCCCATATGAGGATCCAAACTTTCCACCATGCCCAAAATATTGAGAACCTACAACCCTCGATGCATCGGACTGCACTAGTAATTTCCTATGGGTTGAGGAACCCACACCACTCTGATTCGGTATGCCACTATTTCAAAATCTCTGCAAGTTATCCACGCACCCACACTAATGGAAGAGTATAGGTGGGATTGGACACACTATCCACACATGCCCTGGCCTTCCACACTAGTAGCATACAACCGATCCACCACTAGTGGTCGTAGACGAAGGAGGTTAGGAAGGATGTCCTGAACTACCACCTCCCTTTTTCTCCTTCTCATCATGATTCTATTTCTTTTTAGAAAACCCACCAATACCCTAACCTACAACCGAAACTTCCCTAGATAAACAAGACTTTCCAGCACAATCAATCTCCACCATCAGGAACCAGGCTGATATTCCATCCAACCCAACACTCAACCTGACCTGTGGCATGCCCCGAAGGGCGTTCTCGATCCCCACAAGATAAAAAATAGTTCTTGGGAATTAAAAATCAAATTTGGGAATGATTTATCCCATAAAAATCAACCATAAACAATCCACAATAATAGAACATCACATCATAACAATGGATAGGATTCAAGAGTTCAAAAGATAACACTACCACAAGAGTTAATCATTTTACAATTTAAAAAAACCAAAAAAACCAAAAAGGGGAGGGGAACCAACTATACAACCAAGACACCATGAAACAATAGGGTCAAAACCCTCATGCCACCTCCACCAACACCTGCTAAAAAAGAAACCACTAGCAACTGGATCCACGGTCACAATCATATAATGACTTGCCTTTACCTGGGTCAAACATAACAAGGTATACATACACCTGGGGGTGTATGTAGGTTGTGATCCAATTCCCAGTAGGATACCATAAAAATATATTCCATGCTATAAAATTATAAGACAAATTAATATGCTAGTTTTAATTTAAAGAAAGATACAATTTAAACAAAACTTGCTTTGAAATTAAAAGAAAGTAAATATGATATCAATATGAATGATAGCATAACATGATCACCATGGGAAATCCCCAATGAACTAAGTTTAGTGGGGTCCTAGGATCCTTGTACTCTTAGTGATCAAACCATCTCCTAGGTGCAATAACTCTTATTGAGCCACCAATCCTCATCATATGTATGTTTAGTTAGTGTTGTTATGTCAATCCTGCTAAGGAGACCGGGCCTCTACCCTTACAAATCTCCTGACGTACTATACCTAGTATGCCCACCTAGATACTTAGGATTACCTTGTGTTCAATCTACTTCCCTATGCTACATGAACCACCAGTTATACAAACACAATTCCAATGATTGACTCACACAATACAAACCACCATTTTTAATAAACAGATCATTATTAAATCCTTACACACACCAAAACCTTTGGAAAACATGATTCAAACCACCTAAAAAATTTATAAAACCAATTATAAACCAAAATAATAATACTAAACTCATAAAATAATTTCAAATCATGGAATCACCAACCTCTTACTTTGAAACTTCTGGAAGCGGGTTGGAAACTACAACCGCACTAAGGAGAGACCCTATAAAGGAAATAACATACCACATTCATTAAGATCTAAGCCAAATAATCAAGGTTGAAACCACTTTAGTTCAACCAACCTATTGAAGAAGAGATAACTCAAGAAATAAGGAATGAGAAACCAAGAAAGGAGAATAGAATAGGAAATGAGAAGCTTACTTGGATACATCTTGAAGATTCCACCTAAATCCACCCAAGGATTGAAGCCCAATGGAGAGAAGAGGAAGGGGGAGGCTCTCCTAGGTTTGGGGAGACTGAATGGGGGGAGTTAGGAGGATTTGTGGTTAAAATCAAGAAAGGGTAATTTAATAATTTCATAATTTGTAAATATTTGGAAGGCCGCCCAGTTTGGAAGTATGGTCTGCCAGATCACACACCAACCGTGCGACGCCTATGTCTAAATGGAAAATAGGTTGCACAGTTTTCTTTGATGGGGCACACAACTATGCACCTATATATACACTTTAGATAGAGCCACTATCCTAGGTACACGGTTAACCCATATGCTCATGTGCTAGGCCGTGCGGTTTGGACAATGCCACTGTCCAGGGTGCACGATTTCCACTAGGCTAGTGCACAGCTTCTACTAACCATGTTACAACCATGCAACACTTTATACCAGTCTAAAAATTTCTATTTTTCTCAAAAACTCTTGGGAAATTCAAGAGACAAATATAAGAACAAAATAAAAGATAAAATACCTCAAAAAGAAACCACGAATGTGACAGGGCTTGAATATCGTGAGAAGTTTCTCACAAATCGATGATAGTACCCAACTAACCCAAGGAAATTATAGATTTCTACTACATATGTTGGTCCGATCCATCCTCCAATTACCTCTATTATTTAAGGATCCATATATATTCATTTTTTGGTGATAACATGTCCCATTAATGATACTTTATCCAACTAAAACTCAAATTTACTATACTTTCATATAAATTTTCCTTTCGTAAGGCCTTTAGTATAGTATTTAAATGATCCTCATGTTCATCCTTGATTTTAGATTAGATAATAATATCATCTATAAATACTAACAAATTTTTTTTGAGTCAATACCTAATGACTATTAATTAAGTCCATGAAGATTGTTGGAGAATTAGTGAGTCCAAATGACATCGTTATGAACTTTTAGTGCTTGTACATTATAAAAAAACAATCTTAGGGATATCTTCCTTCTTTAACTTTACTTCATAACATCCTAACTAAATATCCACCTTAGATAAGTATTGTTCTCCATATAGATGGTAGAGGATACTTATTATTTATTATGATCTTGTTGATCTCATGATAATTAATGAAAAGTTTCACTGACTCATCCTTCTTCAAGATAAATAGAATCGGTGCAACCCTTGGTAAAACACTTGGGCGTATAAACCCTTCATCTATTTTCTCATGTAATTGTTTCTCTATCTCCTCAAGTTCAACAACATATATTCTATATGGATTCTTAGATATTGTAAAAGATCTGGGTATGAGATCGATTGATAAATCAACCTCATGACTAGAAGAAAAACCATATAGTTCTTCAAGAAACACATCAACGGATTCCCTTACAATGGGCATGTCACTAAGGACGATATTTTCTTTAGTCTTAATCATTTAGTCTAGATACACTTTATCACAATGTAATAACATCCATTTTTGAGATGCTGATATTAAATAAGATCCATCCTACACCTTGCACTCAAATAGAATTAGAGGGCGATTTGTGATACAGAGGGTGATTTCCTTCTCTTGGTGATTTATATTGGCTCTATACAAGGAAATTAAATACATTACCATAATAAAATCGGATTCTACTAAGGGGAGTATAATAAGTTTTTATAGGAAATTCATCCCACAAATTTGGATAGGGGATGAGTTATATACTTGTGATGCAATGATTGACCCATTTTTCATCTTCACTGATAACCCGACTTCCATGTTTTCAGGTGGTATTTGAATAGTTCTACTAAACTTGTGTGATGTGAAAGAATGCATAGAAATAGAATGAAATAGTACATTGAGTATCCTTTAATGAATAACTAGCATACCTATCACCACTTCATTGTTAGGATCCAACTCAACAGTTATGATGACATACACTTTCCCTTGCCCTCTAGGCCTTGGAGGTTATTATCGTCAGTTTTCGTCAACAACCCTTGGATTAGGGAATTGATTTAAATAGTTTCCATGTTCATTGTAGTCAAAACACTAGATGATAGGCTGGGGGTTGACTAGATAATTCCTTTATTACATCACATTGGTGGGTCTCTCTCATTGACAATCGTTAGCTAGGTGCCCTTCCTTCCAGCACTTAAAGCATTTCATTGTTCCCTTTAGGTAATTTCCAGGATACTTCTTCCCACACTTTTGACACATGGGATGATGGAATTTCTTACCCCCATGATATTTTTCCATTTCACCACCATAATTAAAATCTAATCTCTGATTATTGTCTCCAGTTCCAAGATACCCTCTAGATTCACCGATCTCCATTTCAACTTTGAGGGAACATCAGACAATTTCCTCATAGTTGTCAAAGTCTCAAATAGCAAGTGTTTTTCATAGATTCAGCTTTATCCCACCAAAGAAGTGGTCAAATTTATTTTCAGGTGAAATGACAAAGTCATAGGTGTATTGTTAATGTTTTGTGAAGTTTTCCTTTCATGTCCCGATGGATTCTTCATCCTTTGTCTTGAGAATAAATAAATCCCTATACATTTTAAGTTATAAATTTCAAGGAAAATATTTATTTAAAAACATTTTTCAGAATTCCTTCCACTCCATCACTTTAATCTCCTCCTTGGGATTCTTATTTTTGAATAATATCCACCATTGATCATCTTATAACTACATATGATAAATATACAACATGAACTTCTATTATTATTACAACAATTTAGGGAGGGATATTACAAAGAAAGAAATAAACTACTGTGCCAACATGAAATTCTCTTACTCAGAGCATTGAAGTATGGAGAAGATATTTTCAATGGAGTTGATCCATTTCTCCATGATTAAGGTATTGAAAGATCCTTGAAATTCAGAGGCCTTTGTTTTATAAGGGTCTTAATTGAAAATTGATATTTCTTAGGGTGGATTTGGGTGTTCCTCATAATTCAAGTTTCTATTAAAAACCCGAGTCAATTAAGAAATTATTTTCATGAAGTTTGTGATTCCTAATACCATCAGTTTGGACATATCATTTGGGTCATCATCACATTACCCCTCACATTAGTTGTTGAATCGATTCCTACTATTTTCGTCCATTGAATAAAAATAAATAGAAAATTAAGGATGGGTATTTTTAAACTATTAAACACACAATTTGTAAAACTTAAAAATTAATGGGATAAATCACAAATGAAATAAAACTATTAATTTATAAGTTTCAATCTAAGTTATCCATGATTTATTTCCTAACAAAAATTATTACAATCATTTTTGTTCCCTTAATAATGCATCATAAAGAGCTTGTGAATTTACCAAAGCATATCCCCTGGAAGTGTCAAATGAGGTGTGTAGTAAGGAACATTGTTTGTACCAGGTGAAGATAGATTCCATCTCAATGCGTACTCTTTGGGGTTATTACCCCTAGATACCTCTGCATCAGAACCACATCCACTTATAGTATCCAAACATGGATGTATTTTCTCATAAACCACTTACTCTATAATTTAACAAATTTTAGGGATGTTTTACTATGTTTAGTTTTTTCCCTAAGTATTTCTATAGAGTTTTCTAATCCTAATCCCCAAAAAGTAACCATACTTTCCTCTAATACCAACTATGAAAAACCATATTTTATTACACATTAAATCATGATTTATTACATAAAGATACACATTATACAATCCAAGAAGATCATGAAGCCTAATGTATTTAGGAAATTAGGAATAGAGTATAACAACTTGAAACAAAATTACAATTTCATTATTGAAAACCTTTTTAACATGCTCCTAAAATTCCACCATTCTTCTAAAACTACACGGGATGACCTGAGGATGCACAAAAGAAAGGGGTGAGATATAAATCCCAGTAAGGGAATAATCAAAGAATAACATGAGTTAAAGAAGTAAATGAGATCCAAAAGTCTTATCAATGTAATGTAAGAGTGGTAATAATAATAATCTTGAACAATGAGGCATGATATAACATGATAACATAAAGGAAACATAGAAATGTGACAACAATATAAAACATGACATAATAAACATAAGAAAAGGATAAACACTAAGAAAACATAAAAAAATATTCTTAGTATAATGACCCATGCACCATACATGACATATCATGATCTAAAAATATTACCCAATATATTGGATGGCTTTATAATTCTGGGCCCACCCATTACTTTCATATCATGTACATGCATAAGTGTGTCACATAGATCATACAAAATAATGATGTATTTCATAAATTTTAACCCCTTGTGGGTTAAATAAATGTAAATAAACAATAAATTAAGGATAAGTACAACTAGGTGAATATCCTTGAGTGAAAATGGAGATAGGTATTCACTACACAAATGTTTGGCATGAAAAATCATAGGATAATTTCGGCAACATAACAGGTGTACATAAAGGTTTATAGAAGTGGTGAATGTAAGTGAAAGTAGTATCTAATTAATTAGGAATAATAATAATATTAATATGGATGTATAAAAACATATCCCAACTTGAACAATTTGAAATCAAAATGCATTACATAAGGAAGGTGCTTGAATAAAGAGAAGAAGGATAAGATCCTTTACCTTGAGATAATGCTTCTAAAAGCTTAGGAGGAGCTTCTTAAGATATTAAGGACACCTTGGGAGGACTCTATAGAGGTAAAGATATATTAATTTAATAATAAAAGGGTTTTTAATGAATTATAATGAGAGTTTGGGTAAGTTTATATAAAAAAGAGAGCAGAATTCATTATTAATTTCCAAACTTAGGTTTTGGACTCTATATGATAAAGTAATCAAAAACACAAACCTTACCATGGGTTTTGAACATGGTTTCTTCCAAAGAGGAGTGTTTTTAATTATTTTATAAGTCTAATAACTGAACATATTAAAATAATTCCCTTAGTTATGTGGAAGTGAGTCATGTTTATAAAGAATTGATTTTAAAACCTTAAAATATAATATTGGTTTTGGAAGATTCACTAAGGGTTTATAAAATTAATAAAATAACTTTAAAAACATGTTATTTTAAAGTGTAAACATAATTTTTTCCATGTATACTCTTTATAGTATTTATTACATCACTTTTTGGCTTTTATAATGTCACAATACATATCATATAATTATACAATATTTATTTTTTACCCAAAAATTTGATTGTCTTAGAAAATTATGAAAAAATCACTGTTGGATAATTTTGATGTGATGATTTCAAAAATAATATTTATTTTATCAAAATAATTATCTAAATATGATAATTTAATCTTTTAAATGAAAAATTCTTATTTATTGAAAAATACTATTTTTTATAATAATAATTTTCTGAAGCTTATAAAAATTATATTTGACTTTATAAAATTATATTATTATTTATATTTAATAAATATTATTTAATAATAATATTTTATTAAAATATATTTTATTTCAAAATTTATTTAATTTATTAAAAGTGGGTCTTTTTTGAAACTATATATTTCTCAAAAATACAATTTGTGTTTCATTGTATCAAAATATATTTTTTTATCAAACTCATTATTTAATCACTTTAAAAGTAATATTAAAAAGGGATTAATATAATAATTTTTTTATTAAAAAGAAAATATAAAAATTAATATAATTTGTATATAAATATATATTCCTTTATTACACTAGTGAATGCCCTAAGGGTAAGATGTGCGATGCTGATATTTTCATAGGGTGGTTTGATGAACATGGTTTGAGATGTGATCTCGACGATCTTGAAATTTTCCCATAAATGGTTTATATCATGCTTTATTTATTGAATCATGACTTGAAATTGGTCAAGGGGAAATCCTAATGATTCTATCTCCCTCACAAGCTCAGATAAATGGGATTTATAGGGCATTATCCTATTGGTCAAGGTTATTTCTTCTTCCGTATGTGTCAATTGGAAATTATCATAACCCTTAATATACTAATCTTAATGTTCAATATATAATGAATATATTATCAATGGTTATGATTATTAATGGCATTTTAAATCCAATAGACTATAACTATCCAAAATAACATAATAGTGCATGTATTTTCTATAACTAGATTACTTGATAAGGTATTTATCCATTCAAAAAGGGAATTTAATTTATAAAATTTTGGGTCATTACAGATTAAACCTCCCACGTGTCAAGAATGTGAGAAGAAGAATCTAGGGAAATGTATCAAAGGGATTGAAAGATTTTTTATTTGTGGTGAAGGAGGGAATCGAGCAACATGCAACCTAGAAAAAAGGAAGATATTGGTTAACATAATGGAGAAAATTAATGTTATTCTTAATAGTCCACTTTAAATTAAATGTTTTAGATGTGAAGAATTTGGTAACTATGAAAAATAGTATACAAATATTATAGATTAAGAAGATAATCGACACTAACAAACTCTTGGACCATGGGGACATAGAAAAGACTATGAAATGACTAATATTGAAGTGTATAGTGATAATTAAGTGGTGATGGGTACACTTATTCTCCACTCTAGATTAGAGGATGTATTATTTCATGTAAGTTTTCACCAACTATTAACTATTTAATTATAAATAAAAACACCTAGTGGTATCACTATTGTATCTAAGTTATATGAATCTCCTTCAAGGTTTGTGGGATTATGATTCATGCAAGTCTTATTATTCTTCCTTTATATGGAATTGATGTGACTTTGGAATTGAATTGGATATATCCACAAAGAATCCATATTAATAAATAAAATAGGGAAATCACATTTCATATTTCAAACCAACCTATACTCATCTATCAGTGTAGTGATGACTATGAGATATTTTTGAAAACTAATTCTATTATAGGAGTTATGATACATAACCACGAGGTATGTTTAATTCAAATGATTAAAGAAAAACTCAATAAAAAGATTGAACTATTCCAAGGTAAAAGGATATATTTCCCAAGTTTTTAAGTTTAAAATTTCTCTAGAAATCATATATCGAGTTGTATCTACCTTTTAAATACCCTTATTTATTTTCACTAGTAAGTGCTAATTAAAATTGTGATGGAATAATTTATTTAAGGGGGGAATGTAATGACCTAATATTTTACTATATGTCTTTCCTTTAAATTAATATAATTTTTTTGATATCTTTATTCACACATAACATGAAACTAAAATGGATAGTGACATAACTTTATAAAATAATGCAATATGATGTGGAACACTAATAATAAAATTACAATATCAATAATGGATTGAGTAAATAAAAAGGATAATAAATTTTTTTATTATTAAATATATATTTAAGTTCCTTACATATTATTATTTTTAAAAATAATGATTTTTTTCATTGGTTAAATTTAAGGGTTAGAAGATATATAATTAATGAAATGTGATTAAAACTATTGAATGTTAAAAAATGATGTTTTTCAAAAAAACTATTTTTAAGGTCTTGTGTATTCTACCTAATAAATTAAATTTATCACTTTTAAAAGACGATTTTGATAATAATATTTAAAACTAATATATTAACACTCATTTAATTAGAAATTTATATGGACTAATATTAAGAACATCTAACGTTTAAAAGTTTATTTTTCTATAAAAATAGTTTTTCTTTATATTTTTAATTTTCATTTAAAATATAAATTTATAACTTTTATAATTTGAATTTGATGAAATGAAATTAATTTTTTAATTTAGAATTACAAAATTATCTTAGAGTTATTTTTTAGGTTCTTCTAAAATGTTTTTTAGGTGGATAGTGAAAAATATAGTTTTTATAAAAACCATAACATTTATGGCTATATCAAGAAGTAACTATAGCTTAAATACTTATAAAACATTTTTAATGATATAAAATTTATTTATGGATTAAAATAATTCATTTAAAAATACTATTTTGAATTTATAAAACTCATTTTTAACATTTTGAAAATTAAGTAATATTTTTCTAATAAAAACTATTTTAAGTATTTTTCTTTTAATTAAATTTTCATTATGTGAAATTAGATTTTTTATTTCTTTTAAATCCACATAAATATCATTTTTTAATAATAAACAAATTAATGTCATTAAAATCAACAAAATTTATAATTTTTTCATAAACATAACATTTATACTTAAAAATACACTTTCTCTAAAAACAAGTTTTTACGCATTACATGTGATAATATTAAAATTAATTTTTATCACCATGAAAATTTTTATTTCAAAAAATGGATTTAATATTTGTAATCATTAGGTATAAATTATTTAATAAGTCCCATTTTATTTTTAGGCATTAAAAGTAAATTACTGAGGTAAAAATTTATTACCACGATAAAAACCAAAAATGGTAAAAGTGAAAAATATGAGATTAAAAGACTTAAAAATATGTTTAAAACATATGTTAAAATGAATGTCTTGGAGATGATCAAACTTACCTCATCCAACACTCCATTATTTTCCACTTTTTCTCCACTTTCCATGTGAAATATGTGCTCTCTTTATATTAAAAAGTTACATTTAAAAAAATGTCATTCCCTTCACTTATAAAAGGATATCATCTCCACCCCATTTCTACAATCATTGTAAAATATTATCTCAACAAAACTATGACATATTATCTACTCAATTCTCTTTCCATTTTCTAGAAGTCTTTGTTTCTTCAAAAGACAAATGTAATGAGCCTTATGGTGTTACCCAAGGGAGAACATCCAGAGGGAGAGGTAATGTTCTCAACGAAGCTCTCTTAATTAGTTTCTTCTTCTACCCCATAATTAAATTCTATACATGAAATTATGATAGAATAATTATTATAATATTCTAAAATTTTATTATACCAATTTAATATCCATTTTATAACTTACTCCAAAACCATTTGAAAAATGAATTCACCATCATGCGTACGTGCATACTACCTCCTCTATGAAAAATGTGTTTAATTTTTCATCACCACCTTACATGAATGGTTATGAAAGTTTATTTAATGGATTAATATTTTTTATGAAATTATTAATATTTTTAGTTATAAATCATTCTTTAAATTCCTCTAGACCTATGGAAAATGAACGCATTTCTCGTGCATAAGTGCGTACTATCGCCTCCACAAAAGTGACATATTTAATTTTCCACTCTACTATTTTATTATTTATAAAAATATTTTATAAAATAATTAACCACCATAAAATATAAAAATAATATAATCATGATTATGTTATAATTATATTATTCCAAATTAATCACTTTCCTAACCATACCGAGCCATAAATTATAGCTTTTTCTTGTTTGGGTTGGTTTAACCACTTATATGAACAATGTTATAAATTTATATCATGGGTAACCAAGGAAACATAAATACTAGTTATATTTAAAAATAATAAGAAAATAATTATTTTTTTGTTTTTAAAATTATAATGGTAATATCTAACCTATTATTAATATACCACCCCTCATTCGTGAAAATTACCAAAACGAACTTATCAACAACTTCGTCATCACAAATCATAACCAAAATACTTATTAAATGAAGTTATAACATTATAAATCATTATAAAACATCTATTAAAGTTATTATAATTATACCATAATAATTAAATTTTAATCTATAAAAAATAATTGACACCGATATTATGAAACTAGTACTAAACAAAAAATTGAAGAAAATAACATATAATGATGAAAATAAAATATAACTAACTAATATATTTTCAATAAATGATCACAAATTAATTTTATTAAATGTTTTATTTATGAATAAGGTTATTAAATTTGTGCTTAATATAATTATTTTTTTTATACATGAGTTACAAGAAAATTTGGCTAAGCAGGATTAAAGCTAAGGGATTTCACATATCAATTTTACATCAGTAAGATATGATTTCCTTTCACCAATTATTCCATTTTTGTGATGTAAATATTACTATTTTATTCTTTTTATCATAAATTTATTGAAATCTATGGTATTTTAAAATCCATATCTTGTTCTATATTTATGGGCTTTCAATTCACAAGATAACAAAGTTATAAGTGGTTTGTTGACTCAAATTTCTTTCTATTCAGGTATTGAGATATATTTCTTGAATATTATTTTATAAGATACATAAATATAATAATTATCTATTATAAATGGTAACTCATCTCTTTAAATTTTTATTAAATTAATTTTTTAAATAAAAAACATCATCATTGGTTGATTTCTTTATAAAAGTTACGACATTTTTGGGATTAATAGTCATCCTTTTTAATGGCCTTTCTCCTCTACGTATATATTTTACTTTCACTTAAATGTTATAATTTACTATTTGAGAACCCAAATATTTTTTATCTATTTTGATACTTAAATTCACCATTATCACTTTTAAAAATAAAGTTTTTTATCCTTTTAATAATGCAGGTTTCAACAAAGGTATTTTAAAACATATAAAGGGATCTCCTGAACCCCCCTCATTACTTTTGGGTTGCATTTTATCTTTATTTTTCTACCCTTTACTATAAATTATTCTCATTTAATTCATTCATATTATGTATATATGTTACTTACATATATACCCAATTTACTTTACCTTTTTTTGTTGGGTATAATACACGTTTTAAGTCCCCTTCGAAATTCTATCCTTTTAAGTGAACTCAACTTAAGGGAACTTCCCAATTTGTTATTTCATGTCAAGTACCAACTCAATCAAATGTTTTTATCCGTGAATGGATTTTGAAAACACCCATTATTTTTTGGAAAATACTCATGTCTCAATTCTTTTCTAAATAAAAATAATAAGACCCTTCCTTCCTTAAAATATAATTTACTCACTTAATAAAGCATCACCTAAGTGGACTGTTTTTATTCTTATTTATACAACCTTTATCATAAATTTTTCTACATTAGAACTCAATATTCAAGGCCTATGTTTCTTTTTAAAATATTAATGTCCAAAATAATTTAATTATTTCTTATCTTGGGAATCCTTATGATATATCCTTTGGTTATGCCTTGAGATAAAATTATGAAACCCACTTCCTTATCAAGGGTTTTATCATGATTATGATTCATGTATGGTTTCTTTTTATATTTTAGCACACATATGCATGTACATGTTATGAATATGAAGTGTTTACCCTAATAGTGTTCCAATGCATTAGGTAATTTTTTCATCTCATGAGATACCATGTATATTGTACAGGTGGTTAGCCTAAGAACATTATGTTATGTTGTCTCAGTAGTGAGCCTTGACTTCTATTTATGATTTCATGTTTTCTATTTTTTAAACATATTTATTATTCCATAAACTTATGATATCATTCCATTATGATAAGATTCCAAGATTATCTCACACTCTTATTCTGTAGTACATGTTTATTCACTTTAGATTTCATGCTCTTCCATCATGAATTATGGGAAACTATTATTATTCTATATTATCTTTAATAAGAAGTTTCTCCCTTTCTCACATTTTCTTATATGCTTATAATCTAACCCTTGATTAAATATTGATATTTGTCCCCTTAATGACCATTTTATATCACCCCAATTTTATGTTTTTATTCCCTAGAAAATGAAGATGAGTATAACTTATGAGAAGTCTAGAAGAGAGTCTAGTGCAACTCAATTATGGAGAAATTTTCATAAGTATCATAAAATAATTTTCATGTGCATCTAGTCCTCAAAGAAACTAAACCTTATTTTCTTAGTATTGTTTGATAATTATGATATGAAATGTTTAAATTATGGAGATGATGTCAAAATAAAGATATGTTTATCTTGGATTGTCTCACTTGGTATTAAATCCCATGTTTAAAGTATGTGTTTTTAGCATTGGACCCAAGAGTACGGGTTTGGGGATTTTTAGAATGTTGACAATTTTCCTAAATACGGTTCTTTAAGATGAGGTGTCATTGAACACATTTAAAAAGTAGAAAAAGTCATACCAAAAAAAAATTCATGATACTTTCCAATAATACGAAGGCTGAAAAATGAAAGGAATATGCCCTAAAGCTATATAAATTGTATTTTATGATTTTTTTGTGTTGTAGAGTATGACACACCATATGGTAAAAGTCTTAAATATAAGATTTGGTTCATTTCATATCTTACAATATGAATATATTTTAGGTAGGCTATATGGACATGTCGTATTGTATGACATGGTTGAGTCGTAATGAGCTGAATAATTTGATTCATTTAATTTAGCACTTATATGACTTATTCATCTATTTTAAACTCCTTAACTCACCAACTATCATTAATTAAGTGTAATTAAAGACAAATTTTTGATGTTTGAGAGATACATATGATGTAACTAAAGGAATTACTCATACATTTATGAAACATATGAGCAAATTCATAGATCAAGGACTATCCTCATTGCCCATATAAATGAGTAATGGTTATGGGAAATGAGTGAGAAATTATCTTGAAATTCACTGGATAAAACTTTCTCCTATTGAAGCTCTCTCCCTTAATCCTGTCATATCGTGAAGGTTGAAGAATCTCTCCCAAAGATTTTATATGATTTGGTAAAATATGTGGATACACCTAAAATAAAAGAACCTTTAGGTTGTTCCCTCGTGATCATCATCAAAAATAAAAATAAGGCATCGATAATTACATTCAATGGTGAAAGTTATACATTTTTATTTTTAGTATCATGTGATTTCCATTTCAATAGCATGGTTATATTAGTTTAAAATGTTTATAATTATCTATTTATGGAATTTACATAATGAATTATAATTTTTTTTTACAATTATTGATTTATGAATTGTTTATAAATATATATCCCATGTTTAGAAAATAGATAAAATATTTATTTATTCCTTTTGAATATTAATGTTTATAAATTGTTTATATTATAAATTATTTATGAAATATGAATATTGTGTATGCTTTAATTTATTTTATATATTTATTTTTATCTAATTATTATGTCATGATAAGTACAAAAACATAAGATTTGGTTTTTATTTACTTTGACCTCAGTTTATATTTAAATTTATCAGCTTGAATTTCGTTTTTGGATGTAGTTTATACATATTAGGTTTTAGAATTATGATGAATTGGATTCTCTCTTGAAAAAAGTATCCTTAGGAAGAGGGAATTTGGGTCAGACTTCCCACTATCTTGGAATCTTATGCCTTGTTCTATAAGAGTGGGGGTAGGTTATTTGTGGCTCTATAATTAATCATATAGATATTATCAATCTCATATAATTTTAATCCTTTTCATGAAAGGTTTATATAACTCATTCCTAAGATACATTTGAATATATATGAATATGTTTAACTTATATTTTTTGGGTGATTAACAAAAATTGTGGGCTATGTAAAGAGTTACACATTAATATGGTTTGGACATATTAATTTGGTGGATAGAAGATGGATTAAAAAATAAATCATTAAAATCATGCATGCATAAAGGAATAAAACATGAGATATTAAATATTTAATGTGATATAATAGTTATAAATTTAATACGCATATGATGCATACTAAATTGGCGATACTTTAAAAGAAAACATCTCAAATACTAAGTGTGAGATTCCTTCCAAAGAAAACACATTTCAATACCTTGATCATCTAATCGAGTAGGTTCATGCTAAAGTGAGGTTCCCTTGGATTATCTTGGGTAAGGTATGGCGAGAATGGATAATCCTAAGAGTTAGATAACCAAATCCCATTTTAAGATTTAGGTTATACTTAGTTGGGAAACCCTATGGGTTATGATACTATAAAAATAGAGTTTAGTTTATCCATGTGATGTATTGGTAAAGTGTTGTCCGCTAAACTATTCAAGAGTCATATATGATATGTTTGAGATGATACCCTTTCTAAATAACTAAGTAGTAAGATTTTTGCCAAAAAAGGGTCATTTTCTTAATGAAATATGGATCTTGGATCATTAAATGAATATGATGTATGCGGTCATCATTTTAGTGGGAGTACTTTTAATAAAATTCCTTATTAAATGAATAAAAAACATGACACACATGTGATAAAAGATTATATTATAGATAATGAAATAATTATCATTGATATTAACCATGATATAATTTTTATATTAGAAAAAATTAAATGGTAGTAATTTCCTTGATTGGTACTGAAACTTAATAATAGTTCTCAAGTTATAGGGAAAATTTTATGTGTTGGTGGAACTCCTTCCCAAGTAACTAAATGGTGAGTTCATTCAAAAAATAGAGATAAATATCTATGATAGGTATCTAAAGTATTCACTAAAAGCCTCTACTCTCATGCTTGTAACCATGGAAGCCAAGTTGTAAAAGTAACATGAGACCATGGATACTTACAAAATGATAGACAACCTAAAAATGATATATCAAGAAAAAGCTATACATTATAGGTATGAGGTATCAAAGGCTCCCTTTTAGTGTAAAATAGTAGAAAAAACCTTAGACTCAACTCACGTTCTCAATATTATTGGGAATTTCAATGACTTGGAGAGATTGGATCCACCTCTTAGACTCGATCTAGTAACGCACTTCATTTTATAGTCACCAATGGAAAGGTTTTTATAATTTATTATGAATTATAATATGAAAAATTTCAATAAAATTTTACTCAATATCTTAAATATGTTGTGGATATCTAAGCATGATAAATTAGTTCTTGTATCAAGTGTCATCATGATGGTACAAAAGGATAAGGGTAAATATTTTGTCTAAAGATATAAGGAAAGAGGTCATGAAGAGTATATAGTGTCCCATGGACCAAAGAAAAGGAAGGAGGGATAATTATTTCACTGTTTCAAAATTGGACATTGGAAAAGAAATAGTTCATAATACTTGAAGGGTTTCAAGAAGCCTCATGGAGATTCTACCTTTGGTATTAATGTTTTAGATTTCAATTCTTATATTCTGAAGGTTATATGATACCAACTATATGTTTTATAATAATTATATATATACAGGAGCTTATAAATGAAGAAAGAGTTGAATATGAGATCTTGGAGTTTTCTTTCAAGTAATAAATCAAGGAGTTGTCGCATTTAGGGCTTGTATGTAAGAAGTAATTCAATATTGGCTGATTTTTTTTAAAAATATGTGTATTTTTTGTCTCATCTTAATATTTAGAATAGATTTCAAACAATCATTATTAAACAAATGAAATGAATATTTTTGATACACATGGTTTATGATTTATCCAAATTATATAACAAGGTTGAAAATGATACAAGAATAAAATGAGTTTTATCGAGGGTAATGGGTTAATCAAAGAAAATAAGAAAATATGACCCCACCACCAATAATGGTATATTTGATAAAGTCTTATTTTAAATGAATAATCCAAACACACAGAATAAAATATATGATATTTAAATAATATTTTATTTATTATGTATTCCCATTAAAAGGACAAGGTTTTATTTCATAGATTTTTGGGTCATTATTTTGAGAGGAAGTTTTGATTTTTGGTTTGGTGAGAGGTTAATTTTGAGAATGGGGATTCAGATCAGGAATCTAGGAATTAATACATATCAATGTGACTTTTTTGGACATGGAACAAGGCCCAATTAGTGGTATGAGTGCTTAGGAAAGAATTAGAGGAAGGATTAGTGTGACCTAAGGCTGAAATTAAATAGCCTACAACCATTCACATTGTGAACCATAGTTCACGCTGTGAATGGGGTTTTCCAAGGGTAGAATCTATACACCTCAAACATTTCAAGCTGTGAACAGGTAATTTAGGTTGTGAAATGTTTTTTTTGGTATATATTCACAACATGAACCTCTTTATACACACTATGAATAATTTCTTAGGTGTTTTTAAGTAGGGGAAGACCGGTAATTTACTGTTCCCACCCCTTTGGTTTTAGGGGGTTTGGGACACACATGGAGGGCCATTTTGATGAATCATCTCCCTCTCTTCCTCCCCTTTATTTCCCCCTTTAGAGGGGATAATTTTGATTGAAATATGGCAATGATTCAAGGTAAGATTTTCTATTTCCTTTCGTTCCTAGTTCCCATTTAATATTCCTCTGATTTGGCTAGATTTTAGATTAGGATTTAGTGATTATTTCATTGTAGCATAGTGAAATCATCCATGATTGATGAATTTTTTTGTGTGTGGTGGCTAAAGGATGTCCCGAGAGGCTGATCACAGGTCATTACTCACTATTTTATTAAAGGTACGTCATCCAATGGATTTGTTTATGTTTTTTCCTTAAATTGGATGAAATTAGCAGTTAATAGAATTTATTATAATAGGGATTTTGGCTGGGATAGTGTCGGGGGTGTGCCATGAACCTTATACTAGTGGCTGGTCATGGTTTTAGTGCATCAGAATGCCCTGTGAGAATTTAAGTGATTATTCCTATTTGGGATTTAATCAAATAATTGATAATATAATTAATTATTTATATAGTGTGATGTGATGCAGGAGCTTGAGGGGTGATATGAGCTTGTTAGAGGCATGGATGATCTTGGCCAAGGGTAAGCAGAGCTTGACAAGGATGGTAACTCCACTACATAGGTAAGTCGAACCTTTAATACAAATCCATATGATTGTTTATACATGATTGTGTGTATGTATTCATGTTACATGGGTTCAGGTAGAGTGGATAGGGATCATAAGGGTCCAGGAGACAGATGGAGGATGTTGTTCTACCTCCTAGGATTAGTACAAGTGCTGTTTAGCACTTTGAGTGCTTTAGATCACCTGATGACTATGTCACCAAGGGGTCATTGTGTCAGCTGAGTTGATAAGGGAACTTTGGTAGGTTTGAGGGTGAACATAGTGATGTGGGTAGCCTAATTGAGTTTCCCTAGGTCTGTTCAGGTAGGCAAGAGGGGCTTAGACCTATTGATGATGGGTGATATAGTTGTATATATCATGCATGTTGAAAGATTCCCTTCTGTGGTTGGTTTGATAACTCAGTGAGAATTTTGAGTAGTATGAGTCCTTTGGGGCTATATGGGGGTATGGAAGAGAGGGTTTCCTCTAATTGATGAGTTGGGACATCTTCCTTCATAGACATGAGATGAGACTCAAGTGTGGGTTATGGGTTTTGATCAGGACTTACCATCAGGTTTCCAAGGGGATTAGAGAAATATGGATTGAGACGGTCCATGGGTAGTGGGAATAGGAGTGTTGAGGGTTTTAGATGAGGTTAAATGAACCTTGAGATATAGGTTAGTGGGGGACTTTGGGATGTGAGGTCATAAATGGGTAACTTACTTTGGTTTGAATTAATAAAAAGTGTTTAGGGGGTTGGAGAAGTAAAATAAAACAAAATAAAACAAAAGAATTTAAGAGAAAGCGTTACCTTTAATTTGGGTAACTTCCTTTGGTTTGAACCAAAAGGACTTATTGAAGTGACTTATACCTAAGATAAGGCTTCTAGAAGGAAAAGGGGGATCTTGAGAGATTATTTTATCCGGGTTTGGATGAGACAAGGGGCTTGAGAGGTGTGTGGAATGGGTTAGAAGTGGTGTCCTTTTATAAGGGGGAGGAGGGGCTCTTTAGGAAAGTGTGAAAATATAATTATTTATATAGTGATATTAGGTTTCTAAAGATCAAAAACTAATTAAAGTCAAAGATAAGATGACTCATGGTCAAAATAAAATCATACAATAATAATTGGATAGGTTTTGGATATTATTTTAATATTAATAATCATATTTATTTAAATCATTTATTAATGAGGTAAATACTACATCATTATTGTGTCATAAATAATTTAACTTATTTAATGTGTAAAAATTATAAAAAATTACCATAATGTAGGAAATCTTTTTATCTTTCCAATTATTATTTATAGTTGAAAATATGACTTATATAACCCCATGTAAAAATTGATATACTAAAAGATATTTGTTAATGTCATTTTTGTCTTTACTTTAAGTTAATTAAAATAAAGTGTCATTATCATTCTTAAGTGGCTCCATGGGGTCCCAAAATCGACCCAAGGATGACCTTGGTTGGACATGACTCATCCAATAAGGTTAGGACAAGTGTTAAGGTAATTTTGTATTATTATAATATTCTTTTTACCTTGAATTACCCTATTTACCTTTAACCGCGGTAAATAAAAGTCAAAAGTTACTATTCACAAAAAAATATTTTCATCTTATTGAACCAGATTTTATTTACTAATAACAACCATGTATCTCGGATTTTTGAAATTCAATTCCCAGAAGCGGTAAAATTTCATTTAAATGAAGAAGTCAGATTTTTAACTACTACTTAGTGGTTTCACTATTCATCAAAAATTGAAGTTGTTCAGAAAAATACCAAAAATTCAGCCTAAGATATATTTGATATTCTGAATTCAAAAATTATTTCTATTTTACCAAATTAAAAATATAGAAGTTGGATTAATTAATTTAAAATTAATTCCCATTGTCAAAACAAATAGCATGTTTTTAAGAAACAATAACTATCAAAAGATTGACACTTGTTTATGTATAATTTCAAAGTGAAATTAATTCCAATGACCAAAATTGGATTAAAGGGTAAAAATATAATCTAATTAAAATTATAAACCAATTTAAAATATAATATAACCATATAAATAAATTATATTAAAATGTGGTTTTGAATTAAAATACATCATTTCTCACTATTCATAAAAAAATGAACATTATTAGAAAAATACCAAAATTTCATCCAAAGTAAATTTTGATGTCCTGATTCTAAAGAAGAATTTTATTTTGTCAAAATGAATATGTAAAAGGGTCAAATATTGGATTTAAAAAGGGTTCACCATTAAAAGGTGGTATTTTTTTTTGAAAAATACATTTTTTATCTGAAAATTTGATTTTCTTTATAATATGTCTAAGAAACACATAATACATAAGTTAAAATTATATGGAGTATATAAAATTCAAAATCCAGTTAATACTATTCATAACCGCTTTTGAACAACTAGTTTGTTAAGTCGTGGTGTGCTCGAACTCAGTGTTGCGAGTAGCCCAAGCTATTGAATTTAAAGAAAATAACTTACTATGAAATCTTGGGGTGTTACATTCTCCCCTCCTTCAATAAATTGCGTCCTCACAATTTTGAAATTGTTTTTTGAAAATAAAAGGTTAAAAATAGAAAAATACCTTTGTGGAAAACCCAAATCAGAAATTGAGTTAATAAAATTTAGTCTTAATAAGAGGGAAAAGGAGATGAAAAAGTCACCACTAAATTATGATCTCGATTAGGAGAAAATTGGTGGCAATTAGAGACACATAATTGGAGTAAAAAAGTAAATATATATATAGGGAGTGATTGAGGTCATCAATCAAAAACAAGTGTAAAATTGAGGGCCTCAAATCCATCAATCTATGGTGATTTAAAATATCATCGGTTCAACAAAACATAAAGCATTAAGATAACACATTTTTGGTTTTAATATCCCTTCCCTAAAGTTTAATAATTAATTTATTTATAGAATAAGAAAACAAAAATATACTTGACGGGTAGAGTTTCATCCTTTATCTAATTCTTACCACAAACTTATCTTTTACTCCAAATGATGAGTATTAAAGATGACTTGGTCACACCTGAAGTGCTAGAATCAACTTATAGATAATCTCATAATCCACAATGGATGAACTATATATTTCCTTTTTCATTAGAGATTAACCAAAACCAAAATGATTAGTAAAAGATCAGATGATCCGCAAAAAGGATAATACTTTAGAGAAAGAAATACCAATATTAATTTCAAAAATTAAACCAACAATACCCAAAGTTAAATAAATACCATTCAATAAACAATTGTCCATAAAATATTTTAATATAATCCAAAATAATATTGAAACCCAAAACTTAGAATAATTTGCTTACGTAGTTTTCCATGTTAAATTATATCTCCAAATAATATCGACTACTCTTAAAGTCACTTACTTAAAAGTAATTAACCTAATCAAATATTCTCTATGATAGGTTAATTATTTCCATAAATAACCCAAAACACTATAAATCCATAATAAAAACATAGGTAAAAAAGCACCTTTACTCTTCAAATGAAATCCCATAGTATTCTATTTTCCTTAGGCATATAATATTCCCAATAGAGAGAACATATTCCAAAATAACATTTATCACTTAATCACCAAATAATTTTCCTATACTAAGGATATCCATTTGATAAGACATAAGATCCCAAATCAACTTATTATTGATCAATAAAATCATTTAACTAAAAAGAATTAGTCCCACTAACCAGGGACTTCACGTAGTCCAGTGGTAGGCGATAAATACCATTCACACTATGGTTTTGGGACTGATTCCCGCAGCTTTGTCCAACGTGATAGGTTGTTATACGGTCTACGTGTTGTCCTTTCTCAAAAACTATATAATTTTATAATATTCCCAAAAATGAGACAGATTCCTCAAAATAACTATAACATAATTTCATCACAAATGTTATCACATACCTCGCATTTTCATTCCAAAATTTAATAACTTGAAATTTCCTCAAACTCAATGATCATATAAAACCAAATGGTTATTTATAACTATATCCACAAGAGAAAAGACAATTCTTCCTCAAATATCATTTTCACATGACAAACTATAGGGTTAAAAATACAAGAAAAAAAATTATTCCAAAGTAATCTCATCAACAAAGATAACTAATACTTTTTAAACATTTCTCCATCCATTTATTTCAACATAGCTTCTTCATTGACCAAGAGGATATCCTATAGAATAGGGCATTCACCCGGGTAATGGCCAGGTCCCCTACATTTATGGAAAATGACTATAAATGGATTCTTAGGACCATTTTTATTTTCTTCCATAGTACTCTTCATTTTTCCTCGATAATTCTTTACTTTATATCCTTCTTTCCCACACATAAAGCATTTATTTGTTCCATTAAGACACCTTCCTAGGTGTCTCCTTCCACATTTGCTGCATGATGTAAAATGAGATTTCTTTTCTTTATGGTCTTCACTACTGGAGATCTTATCATTCACCACTTTTCTCTTCCTTATTGAGTCTGGGATTTGGTTAATATATATGTTGTTGATCATATTTTTTGAAAACTGATTCGTCATGAACACGATATCTTTATTCTTGTCAGCATTCCATTTTTTACTCATTTCCACCACCATTCAAACCTTTTACATCATGCTCAAAGTTACTATGACTTCCTTGGAATCCAGCCATTGACTAAAACTAGAAAGCATTGTGTGAGTAATAATAGTCATAAAATCATTTAGAGAATATCATGACACCTTATTTTTAATTTAAAACACCTTAGGATTAACCAAGGTCATTTATTCTCATCTTATAATAAAATCCTTCAAATCGGTTTGTCAGGAGAATGAAAATTATCCTAAGAATATCCCCCAGGAGTGTTGTAACCAAGAGTACAACAAGGCCCGTTTTCATGTACTAGGATACCTCGAGTCAAGCCCAAAACTCCTTGTTGGAGTTTTCACTCCTAGGTACATATATGCTAGAGCTGCCTCTACCTGCTTGTATCCAGAAATAGATGTACTACTTGGAAAATACACAAAATCTCTACATTACCAAGATTCTAGGAAGTTCTTCTATACTAATCCTCAAAGTCTATCTTAGTGTAATGTGCTCTAATCAGAGTTTATCCAAATCTAGTTTCCAAAATTTGTACTAAACTTCATCTGATACCAAATGTAACACCCCGACCCCAGAATCCAGGAGCCAGTGCATTATTTTAATACATTGGCATGATTACAAGGAATCAAGTCCCGAAGGACCAATCAGTTTAGTAGTCTTGGAAACAAGATACATACATAAGTTCAACACTACAACTTGAAAATAAAAACAACACTAATTTATTCCATTTAAAACATCCAAGCTTCCAAGATTATTCCTATAAGTCACTCATAACTAACTTCTTCATATCCTGGGAAAACGAAATATGAGAAAGGGGTGAGCTCAAACTCTTAGTAAGAGTAAGAAATATAGCATAAGATAACATAAACATTATGCACGGTGAATAATTAAAAACACATGCCTTTAAAAATAATAAACATGAACACTTTATGGCATGAATATGAGCTGAGTAAATAATGCCATAATAAAACATAGTCATGGGTATTCTACTAGTCGAATAACCACATGAAATATCAATATCTAATCACATAACAATGTAATTCATAATGCTAGACATCATAACCACATAGTCAAGGCCTCGTGCCAAGACTACAAATAAGATTTTGTGAAGGCCTTGTGCCAAGATACTAGTTTGTCTCATGAGACCTATCTATGCATCGAGGATCTATAGCGGGATCCACCCATCACTTACTAAGTCCAATACACTCCTCATATGAAAATTTTGAAACATAACATAAACATTCATATTAAAACTAGCATACGAAATGTCAATACTTTATCCACAAACCATGAATGGTATAAAAATAGCACATCCACAGTCAAAAATAACTCATTAAATACAATATGAAATATTTTATTGTAACAGATTAACCTCAATATAGAATAATGAAGGATATTAACATAGATGAAAATTATCATCAAAACTATATGAGAGAAATATCCCCCTTTTTCTTCAAAACATTTGGAAGTCTCACTATTTATTAAGAATTCATTTAAAATAGATTTTTGAATCAAAGTGTCCCATAACACTTTGAAACTTTTAAAATGATTTTTAATTTGAAAACATTAAAGTCTATATAAATAAATCCTTAAAACCATTTTTAATACATGGACATTAATGATAAAGATTTAGAAGAATAAATCTTTAAAACATTTAAATGATATTTTAGTTAGAGTTCCTTACCAAATGAGAGACGCTTGAATAAAAATAATTGAGGTAATAAAAACTTTATAATATCTTGAGAATAAAGGATTTCATTATATACTATGTCAAAGGACAATATATACACCATATAAAAGTGAATTGGTTCATAACAACAATGAAGTCTTCAAGGAATGTAAAATGAGATGAAATCCCTTATAAAGACAGTATCCTTAAGTAAAGGATAAATAAATGACATAATTATGTGTGAAAAATATAAATACACTCAATATTATTAGATATTCAGTGTAAATAAATCAAATGACATTCACACATATTCTTGTAAAAACAACACCAATGACTTGGATGTTTAACTCAATGAATGGAAATTGAGTTAAGATCAAGTTTATATCAATGATTTGAGAAATTATCAATGGAGTGATTATGTGTATAAAAAGTATATCCAAAAAAAGGGGAGTGGGAATTACTACATAAATAATAAATATTTATTCCATACATAATCTTGGAGTAAAATAATCAATGAAGTATGAGTAAATCCCCCTGAGTGGAAATTGAAATTTGGAATTCCCTTATTGATTTGGTAACTTATGAAACATAAAACCCATGAAAGAAGGATCATACAATGAAGATTTAAATACCCATAAATTAAATTATATTAAACCAAGAATAAAATCATGTATAGTACATACACCACATGAAATAGTGTCCAATATAGCATGAATTCACAGGAATAAAAAGTGAGATGAAAAACCCTTACTTCGTTGTAATCAATCGAGTCATATGACCAAAAGTTAATAACCACCAAATGAATAACAGAATATAATGAATATAAATAGAATAATGATAATATATATCAAATTTCATTACAAAATACACCAAATCCAATAAATAATTGGTGAACAATGGAAATCTCACAGAATTAAAAGTGAGATAAGAAACCCCTTACCTCAAGTCCGATTTGTCTTGTATGTTCCTTGTTCTTCTTGAATAATAAAATTAAGTTAATTTATACTTGATTAAGAACATTTTTAAAGTTTATTATTCCTTTTATATCACTTATTACCTTGCTATAACAATTAGTTAATTATTTGAGTTCATATTGGATATTTTATCGATGTTTGGAACTTGAGTAAAAAATGAACTTGTTATAATTACAATTTTTCCATGTGGTCAAAAGTACATTATATCCAGAATGATATAAATTATTTAGATATCATATATATATATATATATTATATATCCAGTATATATATCTATTTATAAGAGTACATAAAATTTGGAGATAAGAAATGAAATGGACCGTTCATGGAGACGGTATGCCGTACGTACACATGAACGCTACTTTCATTTCTATTTTGTATTTTAATGGAATTAAAACATAATTATACATAGGTATATTATAATTAAAGTATAATATCATATATAATATCATTAATTACATCCTTTATACATCCCACATAAGGCATTAACGGGTCATATCATTTTGAGGGGGCGGTAGTCAACACTTACTCGAATGAAATTATCGCGTTTTACCCATATTGGAAACCATAAAATAATGATATAAATGGAAAATACAGAAGCATAGAGAAAACATAAAAATAATATATATATCATATATAAATACAGTGCCATTTTAATGGCAACCATGAGAGGCTGTAGGAGATAATCGTATAATCATCGTTTTGTGAGGCGTTAGTTTGCCATCCACAGAAACAACATGTTCTTCACCCATTAGATGGAGGTGTGTGTAAGTTTAGTTTGAATACCTCTCATAACAACATCCTAGTATATTTATGATATTGGTGTTGTTATAAAATAAATTAATTAAAAGTTTTTAGGGGGTTGGAGAAGTAAAATAAAACAAAATAAAACGAAAGAATTTAAGAGAAAGCGTTACCTTTAATTTGGGTAACTTCCTTTGGTTTTAACCAAAAGGACTTCTTTAAGTGCCTTATTCCTAAGTTAAGGCTTCTAGGAGGAATATGGGGATCTTGAGAGATTATTTTGTCAGGGGTTGGATGAGACAAGGGGCTTTAGAGGTGTGTGGAATGGGTTAGAAGTGGTGTCCTTTTATAAAGGGGAGGAGGGGCTCTTTACGAAAATGTGAAAATATTATTTTATTATATAGTGATATTCGATTTATAAAGATCAAAAACTAATTAAAGTCGAATATAAGATGACTCATGGTAGAAATAAAATCATCCAATAATAATTGGACATTTTTTTTATTATTTTAATATTAATAATCATATTTATTTAAATCATTTATTAATGAGGTAAATACTACATCATTATTGTGTCATAAATAATTTATTTTATTTGATGTATAAAAATTATAAAAAAATTACCATAATGTAGGAAATATTTTTAGCTTTCCAATGATTATTTATAGTTGAAAATATGACTTATATAACCCCATGTAAAAATTTATATACTAAAAGATATTTGTTAATGTCATTTTTGTCTTTACTTTAAGTTAATTAAAATAAAGTGTCATTATCATTGTTAAGTGGCTCCATGGGGTCACAAAATCGACCCAAGGATGAACATGGTCGGCCATGACTCATCCAATAAGGTTAGGACAAGTGTTAAGGTAATTTTGTATTATTATAATATTCTTTTTACCTTGAATTACCCTATTTACCTTTAACCATGGTAAATAAAAGTCAAAAGTTACTATTCACCAAAAAATATTTTCATCTTATTGAACCAAATTTTACTTACTAATAACAACCATGTATCTCTAATTTTTGAAATTCAATTCACAGAAGCATTAAAATTTCATTTAAATGAAAAAGTCGGATTTTTAACTACTACTTAATGGTTTCACTATTCATCAAAAATTGAAGTTTTTCCAAAAAATACCAAAAGTTCAGCCTAGGATATATTTGATATTCCAAATTCAAAAATTATGTATATTTTACCAAATTAAAAACATAGAAGTTGGATTAATTAATTTAAAATTAATTTCTGTTGTCAAAACAAATAGCGTGTTTTTAAGAAACAATAACTATCAAAAGATTGACAGTTGTTTATGTATAATTTTAAAGTGAAATTAATTTCAATGACCAAAATTGTATTAACGGGTAAAAATATAATCTAATTACAATTCAAAACCAATTTAAAATATAATCTAACCATATAAATAAATTAGATTAAATGACAGTTTTAAATTAAAATACATCATTTCTCACTATTCAAAAAAAAATGAATATTGTTAGAAAAATACCAAAATTTCATCCAAAGTAAATTTTGATGTCCCGATTCTAAAGAAGAATTTTATTTTGTAAAAATGAATATGTAAAAGGTCAAATATTGGATTTAAAAAGGGTTCGCCATTAAAAGGTTGTAAAATTGATTTTTTTTGAAAAATACATTTTTATCTGAAAAATTGAATTTCTTCTTATAATATGTCTAAGAAACACATAATACATAAGTTAAAATTATATGGAGTTTATAAATTTCAAAATCCAGTTAATACTATTCATAACCGCTTTTGAATGGCTAGTTTGGTAAGTCATGGTGCGCTCGAACTCGGTGTTGTGTGTAGCACTAGCTATTGAATTAAAAAAAACAACTTACTATCAAATCTTGGGGTGTTACATTAAAAATGTTAAAAAAAGCACTGATAAATGGATCCTTTATCAGTGCTTTTTTAGCACTGTTAAAGGACCCATTTTATCAGCGCTTTTAAAAAGCACCGATAAAAGTTAAAAAATCGAAGAAAAAAATAAAAAAATATTTTTTGCATATCAGGGGAGGGGATTCAATAGCACTTGAAGCCCCCCTTCAACAGTTCTCCACCCTCACCGCATCCCACACTCCCCATCCACCTCACCAGCCTTTAACAGCACCCCTATCCCCTTTAATAGTGCTACGCATTATTCCCCACCTATGCGCGCGACCTCCCTCCCCCAGGATTCGAACTCAGGACCAGTTGCCTATACGCCTAAGCCTTTACCACTCCGCCATATCACTTTTCTCTTCATTTATTAATATATTTATTTATTTATATATATATTTAGTTGTATTTACTCGTATATTAATATATATATATATATATTAATATATATATATATATTAATATATATATAGTTATATTAATACATATATCTGTTTATTAATATATATATAGTTATATTTATATATTCATATATTTATTTGTATATTAATATATATTTATAAGATCAGTTTTGAATGCATTTATAAAATATGCTTTTTATGTGTGTTTATAAATAAATAAATACATATATACAACACACACACACACATATATATATTATATGTATATCTGCATGTATAATTATACATATTTATATATATTTACGAATATTATATATTAATATGTATATACACATGTTTAGAATATATAGATAATATATATTAGTTTGTCAATACAGACACACACAAATATATATATATATATACACGTACACATTATATAGGTATATAAATATTCATATATTTGTATTTTAAATAAAATGGATATTAGTTTCTTATTTAGATAAGGCTTATATATTGGGAAATATATTTTATATGTAAATATGTTTAATTTTTTATTTATAAAATTAAAATTTTATGTGCGAATATATAAAAAATATGTATATATTGTTATATATTTGATTATAAATAACAGTAATTATAAAAAATGATAAAATTTCAAATCCATAAAATGAATATGAATGTAATCCATTGAAATAAATTCATTCCCCACTAAAAAAGGGCAAAAATACTCCCTTAAACGAGGCTGAAATTCCATTGAATGTTAAAAAAATTGGATATCCCGACTAAAAACTCAATTTTGGAGGCCTTTTGGGATTTTTTGGCCTCTAAAAATGTGACAAAAGGTTCCCTTCAATCACTATCACGTAGATCTCATCGTAGGCTTCAATTTGATATGTTGTAGAGCTCAAACGGACACTCGGACCAAAAGTTATGACTATTTAAAGTTTGAGTTACATTTTCAACATATTTTAGATTTTTTTTATTTTTTGTGTCTTCAAATTGTTATTAAATGATTATTAGTCGATAATAATTAGAAAATTATTAATTAATAATATTTTTAAAATATTTTAAATCCATTTTCACTAAATTTATTATATATTAAATGTAATAGTCTATTTACACTTATCTAAAAAATATTAAAAAAATATATATTATATCTATATCAATATAAATATACTTATATATCAATATATTATTTTTCATGATTTTTTTTAAAATATATATTTTATCGGCACTTGGAAAAGTGTTGATAAATCCCCCCTTTACTAGTGCAAGTAAAAAAAGAACTGATAAAGGGGGCCCCTTTAAGCGCGCTATAAAAGCACTGATAAAAGGGGTGCCTTTATCAGTGCTTTTTTTAGCGCCGTTAAAGGGTGGCGCTATGGAAACCTAGTTTTTTGGTAGTGATATGAGTGAGATAAAACTGAATGTACTACCATTAGTGAGATGGAGACCTCATTGTATATGAATTTTGGGCTAACCATGAGTGATATGGTGCAATTTGAGACCACTCGGCATCTTCATGAGTGAGATAGGAGGGTCGACCCATACCCTGATTGAGATGGTAATAGTTGTACCACCATGAGTGATATGGGGTCCTGGATTCAATGACGCAAGATTATATGATGAGACCACCATGATCAAGATGGGGTTTAGATGTTATACAAGTTTAGATGGAAACTGCCGTGAGTGAGATGGTAGAGGTTGAGTATTGGATGTGGGACCACCTTGAGGGTGAAGATGAGTCTAGAACTCAGACATAGGACCATAACTTGCCTCTTTGGGTAGTGATTAGGACTTGTATGATTCCCCAACTTGAGCCCTTGGGTATAAGCTTGGTTATGTGGATGATGGTATGAGGCGACGATAGGATTCCAACATGGCGCCAAAGTAGGTATGGCTAAGTGACAAAATGGTCTAGTTATCACATGATGACCCGATGCATAGAGAGTCATAGTGTCCTGATTAGTACACAATGTCCAAGATGATTGTGTGATATGTTTATTTATTTCCTCATGCATACATGTATATGATGATATATACTAAGGGCACTTTGTGAGACCATATTGAGATGTATTCATCACACCCTGCATGAGCACCCTAGTGTGCCTGTAGACCTAGGTTGATCACGGTATGTGTAGTGGATCGATTTAGGTATATTTATTGGTATTTATAAATAGGATGTATTGATACCTAAGGATGTTAGTAGGTTCAATGTGTATATATATTTTTTTGTTTATTTTGTATATGGGATTGGCCTAGTGTGTGATCAATGCATGTATTGTATAACTGCATGTCTATATAATAACATTCCAGTTTGTTATAACATCATGTTTATTGATTTATGCATACTCTGATTATGTGTTATGGATTTTTTGGATATTTTTCACTGGTTACTTACTCTGATTTGAGGGTATAGTCTCTATATTGTATGGATTAGGTCCTTGCCACTAGTTAGCAGCCTCTAGCATATAAGGAGACATGATTGGGGCCACATGGAACCCCATATCAAATGGTAATTTTGGGATGTAGCATCAAAAAGTGGGGTTAGAGATTTTATTTTGTCCTAATATTTGGGGAGATGGTATAAAAGTGTTTTAGGAATGCATCAGAGCTTGTGATGGACCTCGGACTAGTGATTCATGAACACCTTTCCAGCAGGAAGTCCTGGTTACTAGGGTAATGGGATTATTGTTTTGGTTTGTACTATTATGGACGATATTTTTATTAAATGTTATGGGTTTACATGATATGTCATTTATGATTTTATCTCTTTACTTATTAGCAAGAGGCCTATATATATGCATCACAGTTGGAATATAGGAGTCATATGACACACACTTGTTTGTGTGTAGTTTTTTTTACTAATGAGGGGTTTAATTGTTTAAAGTGTCAACAAAAAATTATATGGTTTATTCCCATATATTTTAACTATGGAATTATACTAAACTAAACTACAATATTTTATTTTATGATAGGTTATATGGATATTTTATAAGGAATTCTCTGGTAGTGGACCTTTATGTAAGGGATGTGTAGGGACCCTTAATGGGTTGGTACATGAATGGAATGCCTGAGGAATGATCTGAGGATGGGAATTATCTACCTTGATACTGTAGGTTTGATTACTTAAAGTGGAAAAAACATCATATAGGTTATTTTCCTATATATATTTTTGGTAATATTCAACTTAACCAAGCCGAACAGTTGAGAAAAGACATGTAACATGCCATTTGGTTGTAGTGTAGGGAATACAAGGTGCTCTTGGTACTAAGGTTGGGTTTAAAGGGAAGTATCATTTAAATTCATTTCTCACTGGTTCTCAGGATTCACTTTTGTGTAGCAGGGTGAGAACATGGGTACACACTTGTAGTTTTGGAACAATTCTCGTGTGGTGGGTGGCTTTGTAGTTATCTTTGGCATGGGTGAGCTTCCATAGGCTATTGATGAGCCTGACATGAATGAGGAGCATGATTAGTGGATTAGGTGTATGATCCTAGGTTCAATGAGATGTTACTCATGGGAACATTATTCGAGTTGCGTGATCAGGTTGTATGAGAGTGTGTATGCCGTTGGGTTTGGGTGAGATCGAGTAGGATTGTAGACACAAACCTATGAGTGGGTTCTTGGTGGATCTCTTCCCAAGGAGCATAGTGAGCAATAGTGAGGATTTTTTGGAAAATTATTGACGTGTGAGGGAAGTATGAACTTATTATAAATAGTGTTTTCTAGAGTTATCAATTGGTGAAAAGGCCATGTATGGGTTCATTGATATTGGTTCAAGTTGTGGATGAGCCCGAGTGGTGTTGCGTTGGTGGTGTGGTGGTGAGATGCTTATGGGAGTGGAGACCCATGGTTTTGTACCTTGACATGGGTGTTGTCAAAGAGGCATGCATGTGAGACCTGTTGGGGATAGCGCTTGAGGAGCAGTGTAAGGGAATCCATATGGTGGGGAGTGCACTATTGACCATCAGTGGTTAGCATGGATGATACTTTGGTGAGTTGGGAGTGAGTGGTGAGGGATGTTTCATGTTGGCACTTAGGGATGAGTGAGTTGATCACATTAAGTCATTATATTTAGTAATAAACAAAGTATGGTCCATGTAGATCTAGGTTTAGGTTCGACTAAGCGATTATAAGGATAGTCATATGGTGGGGATCTTCTAATTAGTCACGGGTGATCGAAACTCATATCAGAAGGGTAAGGGGTGGTAGTGAGACAAGTTGATGGATGGTTGATGAGACACTAGGATATTAGTTTGAGGAAAGATCATAAGTAATTTGGTTCCTTGGTGAATACTAAATTCAATATTCAGCTGCAGTGCTAGTCATAGTCGATGTATTGGAATCAGGACCAGGGTGGAGTTGGCATGATTTGAGAGTTATTTAGAACGATGGTGTGCTAATTATTAGGGTGAGAGCTTGATGGTTGGTGTGGCTGGTTGGTGATTTGACTATGGAGTTACACCGAGAGTCGGGTTCAAACTTTGGTGTGGTAATTGGACAATCACATGATGCATTTACAGGTTAAGGTATCATGATTGGGTGAGGCTATGTGGTAGTGTGTCAGTGGGTCCGAATAGTATTTTTGTGCAATTTTGGATGCGCTGAGGTGGAAACCACATCATTATAATTGTTCGAGATGTGGTTGATGTGTCAATAGAATGCTATAGGTGTGTTTTGATAGGTTATTCTTATGGCGTGGAGTACCATAACTCAAAATTGGTTATTTTGAGTAGAGTATTATGGTAAAGAGAACCATAAGACTTGAGATAAATTAGTTTAAGACTTTATGGTGTGTCGAAAGATATGAGAATGGTTAGCTTCATCTCGGTGTTGGATTTAATAATGAGTGGGTTTCTTGAATTCTTTGAATAGTGTGTTTGGTGTTTGGAATTGCACAACAAAAGCATTTTTGGTATTTATAGGTGGAGTAAAATGAGTTATTGATGAATTTATGGATGAGATTGGTTGAGTTTGATGAATAAAGGATTATTGGGTCTTCATTATATGATCCTGATTGAATTTCAATTTTGATGGTTTCCATGAGTGATGTTCCCATGGGCTGAGAAGAAGTGATAAAATTATGTTTCATAATGGTTCTAAGGTGTGAGAAGTTTCGATCACATCCAACCATGATGTTTAATGGAGAATGGAAAGTATATTTTAGTAATAAGAAATTGGACAGTGAGGTGAAAACGAGCATAATCCTATGGCATGGAGTGAGATTTCATCCACATATGATACTACCCTTATGTTAAAGGGTTATGGGTGTGTGAGATTGGTCATTGGGTGAGCATTTTTGAAACTAGATTTTGATGAGTAGGTGAATTGGGACTTATTAGAATTCCTTGATGAATACCAAATGTGAGTTTAGATGTGTTATCATATGGAGTCTGAGCATTGTCTTTAGGATCAGGATGAATTGAGGTGATCTGAGCATGATCAAACCAGAGGTGCGTCGATGCTCACGGTATGGTAGAGCGCAGAAAATTGTTTTTGATGATTGGGGATCCAACCATGTAGTTTCATTGGAAGTTATGTACGATATTTGGTGAGTTCTTACATATGATCACATGTTACCTCTTGGATTTAAGGTATTGTGATCGGGTGTTTCTAGTGGAAAATCGGTGGGGGCAGTCAAACATTTTTAGGAAAATTCAGTTAGGGGAGGTTTGACTTGAATTTAGAAGTTTAATTGAATGCAGTGATATGGAACTCACACTAGGTGTGTCATTTTGGATGTTAAAGGTATGTTTGGGTTTTGATTAGGCCCTTTCAATAAAAAGTCGTTCATAGTGTGCCTGGATGGTAAAGACTAGTTGATTCAATTTGGAATTAGGAATAAGGAGTTGTACTGGCATTGGATCGGTGTTTTCACTCATATTCCAACATGGGTATTAGAAACCACATCAAGGAAAACATTGGAATTCCATGACCATGTTTTGATATAAAATTCCAATGGTAGAGGGTTTCATAGATCAAAATTGGATTATGAGATGGTTCCTATGGTGGGGAGCACCATAGACTAGGTGATTAATTAAATGACGACACCACTAGTGTTTTAGGATATATGAGATTAGGTAAGAAAATCTCGATGTTTTGGAAACAACTTGAGTTGTGGATCATGTTTCTACGGTTTGAGTGACTTACATTGGAATTATGCTTTGAAGGCATGTTGAGTGCTCAAGGATGGAAGATGGATATTTAGATTTGAATTGGTAATCAATATAGGGCATGAGATGTGGTTGGATGACCCATCACAAATACTATAATTTTTATTAGTGTACACTTAGAGTGGTTAATATAGAGACAACGATTTCGAAGAGTTCCTAGTATAATCCTCAAGTTTTGCTCATGCTTTTCCTCAATCTTAGAGTAAACCAGGATGTCATCCATGAACACAATGATGAAGGAGTTGAGGTACTGATGGAATGACTCATTCATAAGTTCCATGAAGATTACCGAGTCATTAATCAACCTAAAAGGCATGAAAAAAAAATACTCGAAGTGTCCATACCTTCTTCGGAAGGCTGTCTTAGGGACATCTGCCTCTCTAACCCTGACCTTATGATACCCAGAGTGCATGTCGATCTTGGAGAACAACCTTTCCCATTAAGCTAATTAAGAAGTCATAAATACGGGGAAAGGGGTATTTATTCTTGATCATCACTTTATTTAACTTTCGGTAATCAATGCACAACTAGAGAGATCCACCAGCCTTCTTTGTAAACAGAAATGGGGTGACCCAAGGTGAGGAACTTGGATGAATGAATCATTTCAATTCTAAATTATCTAGCTGTATCTTTAATTACCTCAACTCAATGGGGTCCATATGATATGAGGGAAGAGATATCGATAATGGTCTCGATGCCAAATTAATGGTGAACTTCACATATCTATCTGAAGGAAAAAAATACTGGAGATCTTATCATTCACCACTTTTCTCTTCCTTATTGAGTCCGAGATTTGGTTAATATATATGTTGTTGATCATATTTTTTGAAAACTGATTCATCATGAACACGATATCTTTATTCTTGTCAACATTCCATTTTTTTACTCATTTCCACCACCGTTCAAACCTTTTACATCATGCTCAAAGTTACCATGACTTCCTTGGAATCCAGCCATTGACTAAAACTAGAAAGCATTGTGTGAGTAATAATAGTCATAAAATCATTTAGAGAATATCATGACACCTTATTTTTAATTTAAAACACCTTAGGATTAACCAAGGTCATTTATTCTCATCTTATAATAGAATCCTTCAAATCGGTTTGTCAAGAGAATGAAAATTATCCTAAGCATATCCCCCCAGGAGTGTCGTAACCAAGAGTGCAACAAGGCCCGTTTTCATGTACTAGGATACCTCGAGTCAAGCCCAAAACTCCTTGTTGGAGTTTTCACTCCTAGATACATATATGCTAGAGCTATCTCCACCTGCTTGTATCCAGACAAAGATGTACTACTTGGAAAATACACAAAATCTCTACATTACCAAGAATCTAGGAAGTTCTTCTATACTAATCCTCAAAGTCTATCTTAGTGTAATGTGTTCTAATCAGAGTTTATCTAAATCTAGTTTCCAAGGTTTGTACTAAACCTCCTCTGATACCAAATGTAACACCCCGACCCCAGAATCCAGGAGCCAGTGCATTATTTTAATACATTGGCATGATTACAAGGAATCAAGTCCCGAAGGACCAATCAGTTTAGTAGTCTTGGAAACAAGATACATACATAAGTTCAACACTACAACTTGAAAATAAAAACAACACTAATTTATTCCATTTAAAACATCCAAGCTTCCAAGATTATTCCTATAAGTCACTCATAACTAACTTCTTCATATCTTGGGAAAACGAAACATGAGAAAGGGGTGAGATCAAACGCTTAGTAAGAGTAAGAAATATAGGAGAAGATAACATAAACATTTGGCACGGTGAATAATTAAAAACACATGCCTTTAAAAATAATAAACATGAACACTTTATGGCATGAATATGAGCTGAGTAAATAATTCCATAATAAAACATAGTCATGGGTATTCTACTAGTCGAATAACCACATGAAATATCAATATCTAATCACATAACAATGTAATTCATAATGCCGGACATCATAACCACATAGTCAAGGCCTCGTGCCAAGACTACAAATAAGATTTTGTGAAGGCCTTGTGCCAAGATACTAGTTTGTCTCATGAGACCTATCGATGCATCGAGGAGCTATAGCGGGCTCCACCCATCACTTACTAAGTCCAATGCACTCCTCATATGAAAATTTTGAAACATAACATAAACATTCATATTAAAACTAGCATACGAAATGTCAATACTTTATCCACAAACCATGAATGGTATAAAAATAGCACATCCACAGTCAAACATAACTCATTAAATACAATATGGAAGATTTTATTGTAACAAATTAACCTCAATATAGAATAATGAAGGATATTAACATAGATGAAAATTACCATCAAAACTATATAAGAGAAATATCCCCCTTTTTCTTAAAAACATTTGGAAGTCTCACTATTTATTAAGAATTCATTTAAAATAGATTTTTAAATCAAAGTGTCCCATAAAACTTTGAAACTTTTAAAATGAATTTTAATTTGAAAACATTAAAGTCTATATAAATAAATCCTTAAAAACCATTTTTAATACATGGACATTAATGAGAAAGATTTAGAAGAATAAATCTTTAAAACATTTAAATGATATTTTAGTTAGAGTTCCTTACCAAATGAGAGAAGATTGAATAAAAATAATTGAGGTAATAAAAACTTCATAATATCTTGAGAATAAAGGATTTCATTATATACTATTTCAAAGGACAATATATACACCATATAAAAGTGAATTGGTGCATAACAAAAATGAAGTCTTCAAGGAATGTAAAATGAGATGAAATACCTTATAAAGATCGTATCCTTAAGTAAAGGATAAATAAATGACATAATTATGTGTAAAAAATATAAATACACTCAATATTATTAGATATTCAGTGTAAATAAATCAGAGTACATTCACACATATTCTTGTAAAAACAACACCAATGACTTGGATGTTTAACTCAATGAATGGAAATTAAGTTAAGATCAAGTTTATATAAATGATTTGAGAAATTATCAATGGAGTGATTATGTGTATAAAAAGTATATCCAAAAAAAGGGGAGTGGGAATTACTACATAAATAATAAATAGTTATTCCACACATAATGTTGGAGTAAAATAATCAATGAAGTATGAGTAAATCCCCCTGAGTGGAAATTGAAATTTGGAATTCCCTTATTGATTTGGTAACTTATGAAACATACAACCCATGAAAGAAGGATCATACAATGAAGATGTAAATACCCATAAATTAAATTATATTACACCAAGAATACAATAATGTACAGTACATACACCACATGAAATAGTGTCCAATATAGCATGAATTCACAGGAATAAAAAGTGAGATGAAAAACCCTTACTTCGTTGTAATCAATCGAGTCATATGACCAAAAGTTAATAACCACCAAATGAATAACAAAATATAATTAATATAAATAGAATAATGATAATATATATCAAATTTCATAACACAATACACCACATCCAATAAATAATTTGCGAACAATGGAAATCTCACAGAATTAAAAGTGAGATAAGAAACCCCTAACCTCCAGTCCGATTTGTCTTGTATGTTCCTTGTTCTTCCTGAATAATAAAATTAAGTTAATTTATACTTGATTAAGAACATTTTTAAAGTTTATTATTACTTTTATATCACTTATTACCTTGCTATAACAATTAGTTAATTATTTGAGTTCATATTGGATATTTTATCGATGTTTGGAACTTGAGTAAAAAATGAACTTGTTATAATTACAATTTTTCAATGTGGTCAAAAGTACATTATCTCCATAATGATATACATGATTTAGATATCATATATATATATATATTATATATCCAGTATATATATCTATTTATAAGAGTACATAAAATTTGGAGATAAGAAATGAAATGGACCGTTCATGGAGACGGTAAGCCGTACATACACATGAACACTACTTTCATTTCTATTTTTTATTTTAATGGAATTAAAACATAATTATACATAGGTATATTATAATTCCAGTATAATATAATATATAATATCATTAATTACATCCTTTATACATCCCACATAAGGCATTAACGAGTCATATCATTTTGAGGGGGCGGTAGTCAGCACTTACTCGAATAAAATTATCGCGTTTTACCCATATTGGAAACCATAAAATAATGATATAAATGGAAAATACAGAAGCATAGAGAAAACATAAAAATAATATATATATCATATATAAATACAGTGCCATTTTAATGGCCACCATGAGAGGCGGTATGAGATAATCATATAATCATCGTTTCGTGAGGCGTTAGTTTTCCATCCACAGAAACAACATGTTCTTCACCCATTAGATGGAGGTGTGTGTAAGTTTAGTTTGAATACTTATCATAACAAAATCCTAGTATATTTATGATACTGGTTTTGTTATAAAAGAAATTAATTAAAAGTGTTTAGGGGGTTGGAGAAGTAAAATAAAACAAAATAAAATGAAAGAATTTAATAGAAAGCATTACCTTTAATTTGTGTAACTTCCTTTGGTTTTAACCAAAAGGACTTCTTGAAGTGCCTTATTACTAAGTTAAGGCTTCTAGGAGGAAGATTGGGATCTTGAGAGATTATTTTTTCAGGGGTTGGATGAGCCAAGGGGCTTGAGAGGTGTGTGGAATGGGTTAGAAGTGGTGTCCTTTTATAAGGGGGAGGAGGGGCTCTTTACGAAAATGTGAAAATATTATTTTATTATATAGTGATATTCAGTTTCTAAAGGTCCAAAACTAATTAAAGTCAAATATAAGATGACTCATGGTTGAAATAAAATCATCCAATAAGAATTGGACATTTTTTTATTATTTTAATATTAATAATCATATTTATTTAAATCATTTATTAATGAGGTAAATACTACATCATTATTGTGTCATAAATAATTTATTTTATTTGATGTATAAAAATTATAAAAAAATTACCATAATGTAGGAAATATTTTTAGATTTACAATGATTATTTATAGTCGAAAATATGACTTATATAACCCTATGTAAAAATTGATATACTAAAAGATATTTGTTAATGTCATTTTTGTCTTTACTTTAAGTTAACTAAAATAAAGTGTCATTATCATTTTTAAGTGGCTCCATGGGGTCCCAAAATCGACCCAAGGATTCCCATGGTCGGCCATGACTCATCCAATAAGGTTAGGAAAAGTGTTAAGGTAATTTTGTATTATTCTAATATTCTTTTTACCTTGAATTACCCTATTTACCTTTAACCATGGTAAATAAAAGTCAAAAGTTACTATTCACCAAAAAATGTTTTCATCTTATTTAACCAAATTTTACTTACTAATAACAACCATGTATCTCGGATTTTTGAAATTCAATTCACAGAAGCGTTAAAATTTCATTTAAATGAAAAAGTCGGATTTTTAACTACTACTTAATGGTTTCACTATTCATCAAAAATTGAAGTTTTTCCAAAAAATACCAAAAGTTCAGCCTAAGATATATTTGATATTCCAAATTCAAAAATTATGTATATTTTACCAAATTAAAAACATAGAAGTTAGATTAATTAATTTAAAATTAATTTCTGCTGTCAAAACAAATAGCGTGTTTTTAAGAAATAATAACCATCAAAAGATTGACAGTTGTTTATGTATAATTTTAAAGTGAAATTAATTTCAATGACCAACATTGTATTAACGGGTAAAAATATAATCTAATTACAATTCAAAACCAATTTAAAATATAATCTAACCATATAAATAAATTAGATTAAATGATAGTTTTGAATTAAAATACATCATTTCTCACTATTCATAAAAAATGAATATTGTTAGAAAAATACCAAAATTTCATCCAAAGTAAATTTTGATGTCCCGATTCTAAAGAAGAATTTTATTTTGTAAAAATGAATATGTAAAAGGGTCAAATATTGGATTTAAAAAGGGTTCGCCATTAAAAGGTTGTAAAATTGATTTTTTTTTGAAAAATACATTTTTATCTGAAAAATTGAATTTTTTCTTATAATATGTCTATCAAACACATAATACATAAGTTAAAATTATATGGATTATATAAAATTCAAAATCCAGTTAATACTATTCATAACCGCTTTTGAACGGCTAGTTTGGTAAGTCATGGTGCACTCGAACTCGGTGTTGTGTGTAACACTAGCTATTGAATTTAAAAAAAATAACTTACTATGAAATCTTGGGTTGTTACATTAAAAATGTTAAAAAAAGCACTGATAAATGGATCCTTTATCAGTGATTTTTTAGCGCTGTTAAAGGACCCATTTTATCAGCACTTTTAAAAAGCACTGATAAAAGTTAAAAAATCGAAGAAAAAAAATAAAAAAAATATTTTTTGCATATCAGGGGAGGGGATTCAATAGCACTTGAAGCCCCCCTTCAACAGTTCTCCACCCCCACCACATCCCACACTCCCCATCCACCCCACCAGCCTTTAACAGCACTCCTATTCCCTTTAACAGTGCTACGCATTATTCCCCACCTGTGCGCGCGACCTGCCTCCCCCAGGATTCAAACTCGGGACCAGTTGCCTATACGCCTAAGCCTTTACCACTCCACCATATCACTTTGCTCTTCATTTATTAATATATTTATTTATTTATATATATATTTAGTTGTATTTACTCGTATATTAATATATATTTATATATATATATATAGTTATATTAATACATATATCTATTTATTAATATATATATAGTTATATTTATATATTCATATATTTATTTGTATATTAATATATATTTATAAGATCAGTTATGAATGCTTTTTTAAAATATGCCTTTTATGTGTGTTTATAAATAAATAAATACATATATACAACACACACACACACATATATATTATATGTATATCTGCATGTATAGTTATACATATTTATATATATTTACAAATATTATATATTAATATGTATATACACATGTTTAGAATATATAGATAATATATATTAGTTTGTCAATACAGACACACATAAATATATATATATATACACGTACACATTATATAGGTATATAAATATTCATATATTTGTATTTTAAATAAAATGAATATTAGTTTCTTATTTAGATAAGGCTTATATATTTGGAAATATATTTTATATGTAAATATGTTTAATTTTTTATTTATAAAATTAAAATTTTATGTGCGAATATAAAAAAATATGTATATATTGTTATATATTTGATTATAAATAACAGTAATTATAAAAAATGATAAAATTTCAAAGCCATAATATGAATATGAATGTAATACATTGAAATAAATTCATTCCCCACTAAAAAAGGGCAAAAATACTCCCTTAAATGAGGCTGAAATTCCATTGAATGTTAAAAAAAATGGATATCCCGACTAAAAACTCAAATTTGGAGGCCTTTTGGGATTTTTTGGCCTAAAAAAATGTGAAAAAAGGTTTCCTTCAATCACTAGCATGTAGAGCTCATCGTAGGCTTCAATTTGATATGTTGTAGAGCTCAAACAAACACTCAGATCAAAAGTTATGACTATTTGAAGTTTGAGTTACATTTTTAACTTATTTTAGATATTTTTTTTTATTTTTTGTGTCTTCAAATTGTTATTAAATGATTATTAGTCGATAATAATTAGAAAATTATTAATTAATAATATTTTTAAAATATTTTAAATCCATTTTCACTAAATTTATTATATATTAAATGTAATAGTCTATTTACACTAATCTAAAAAATATTTAAAAAAAATATATTATATCTATATCAATATAAATATACTTATATATCAATATATTATTTTTCATGATTTTTTTGAAATATATATTTTATCAGAACTAGGAAAAGTGTTGATAAATCCCCCCTTTACTAGTGCAAGTAAAAAAAGCACTCATAAAGGGGGCCCCTTTAAGCGCGCTAAAAAAGCACTAATAAAAGGGGTGCCTTTATCAGTGCTTTTTTTAGCACTGTTAAAGGGTGGCGCTACGGAAACCTAGTTTTTTGGTAGTGATATGAGTGAGATAAAACTGAATGTACTACCATTAGTGAGATGGAGACCTCATTGTATATGAATTTTGGGCTAACCATGAGTGATATGGTGCAATTTGAGACCACTCGGCATCTTCATGAGTGAGATAGGAGGGTCGAGCCATACCATGATTGAGATGGTAATAGTTGGACCACCATGAGTGATATGGGGTCCTGGATTCAATGACTCAAGATTATATGATGATACCACCATGATCAAGCTGGGGTTTAGATGTGATACAAGTTTAGATGGAAGCTGCCGTGAGTGAGATGGTAGAGGTTGAGTATTGGATGTGGGACCACCTTGAGTGTGAAGATGAGTCTAGAACTCAGACATAGGACCATAACTTGCCTATTTGGGTAGTGATTAGGACTTTTATGATGCCCCAACTTGATCCCTTGGGTATAATCTTGGTTATGTGGATGATGGTATGAGGCGACGATAGGATTCCAACATGGCGCCAAAGTAGGTATGGTTAAGTGACATGATGGTCTAGTTATCACATGATGACCCGATGCATAGAGAGTCATAGTGTCCTGATTAGTACACAATGTCCGAGATTATTGTGTGATATGTTTATTTATTTCCTCATGCATACATGTATATGATGATATATACTAAGGGCACTTTGTGAGACCATATTGAGATGTATTCATCACACCCTGCATGAGCACCCTAGTGTGCCTGTAGACCTAGGTTGATCACGGTATGTGTAGTGGATCGAGTTAGGTATATTTATTGGTATTTATAAATAGGATGTATTGATGCCTAAGGATGTTAGTAGGTTCAATGTGTATATATATTTTTTGTTTATTTTGTATATGGGATTGGCCTAGTGTGTGATCAATGCATGTATTGCATAACTGCGTGTCTATATAATAACATTCCATTTTGTTATGACATCATGTTTATTGATTTATGCATACTCTGATTATGTGTTATGGATTTTTTGGATATTTTTCACTGGTTACTTACTCTGATTTGAGGGTATAGTCTCTATATTGTATGGATTAGGTCCTTGCCACTAGTTAGCAGCCTCTAGCATATAAGGAGACATGATTGAGGCTACATGGAACCCCATATCAAATGGTCATTTTGGGATGTGGCATAAAAAAGTGGTGTTAGAGATTTTATTTTGTCCTAATATTTGGGGAGATGGTATAAAAGTGGTTTAGGAATGCATCAGAGCTTGTGATGGACCTCAGACTAGTGATTCATGAACACCTTTCCAGCAGGAAGTCCTGGTTACTAGGGTAATGGGATTATTGTTTTGGTTTGTACTATTATGGATGATATTTTTATTAAATGTTATGGGTTTACTTGATATGTCATTTATGATTTTATCTCTTTACTTATTAGCAATAGGCCTATGTATATGCATCACAGTTGGAATGTAGGAGTCATATGACACACACTTGTTTGTGTGTTGTTTTTTTACTAATGAGGGGTTTAATTGTTTAAAGTGTCAACAAAAAATTGTATGGTTTATTCCCATATATTTTAACTATGGAATTATACTAAACTAAACTACAATATTTTCTTTTATGATAGGTTATATGGATATTTTATAGGGAATTATCTGGTAGTGGCCCTTTATGTAAGGGATATGTAGGGACCCTTAATGGGTTGGTACATGAATGGAATGCTTGAGGAATGATCTGAGGATGGGAATGATCTACCTTGAGACTGTAGGTTTGATTACTTAAAGTGTCAAAAACATCATATAAGTTATTTTCCTATATATCTTTTTGGTAATATTCAAATTAACCAAGCTGAACAGTTGAGAAAAGACATGTAACATGCCATTTGGTTGTAGTGTAGGGAATAAAAGGTGCTCCTGGTATCGAGGTTGGGTTTAAAGGGAAGTATCATTTAAATTCATTTCTCACTGGTTATCAGGATTCACTTTTGTGTAGCATGGTTAGAACATGGGTACACACTTGTAGTTTTGGAACAATGCTCGTGTGGTGGGTGGCTGTGTAGTTATCTTTGGCATGGGTGAGCTTCCATAGGATATTGATGAGCCTAACATGAATGGGGAGCATGATTAGTGGATTATGTGTATGAGCCTAGGTTCAGTGAGATGTTACTCATGGGAACATTATTCGAGTTGCGTGATCAGGTTGTATGAGAGTGTGTATGTCGTTGGGTTTGGGTGAGATCGAGTAGGATTGTAGACACAAACCTATGAGTGGGTTCTTGGTGGATCTCTTCCCAAGGAGCATAGTGAGCATTAGTGAGGATTTTTGGGAAAATTCTTGACGTGTGAGGGAAGTATGAACTTATTATAAATAGTGTTTTCTAGAGTTATAAATTGGTGAAAAGGCCATGTATGGGTTCATTGATAATGGTTCAAGTTGTGGATGAGCCCGAGTGGTGTTGCGTTGGTGGTGTGGTGGTGAGATGCTTATGGGAGTGGAGACCCATGGTTTTGTACCTTTACATGGGTGTTGTCAAAGAGGCATGCATATGAGAGCTGTTGGGGATAGCGCTTGAGGAGCAGTGTAAGGGAATCCATATGGTGGGGAGTGTAATATTGACCATCGATGGTTAGCATGGATGATACTTTGGTGAGCTGGGAGTGAGTGGGGATGGATGTTTCATGTTGGCACTTAGGGATGAGTGAGTTGATCACATTAAGTCATTATATTTAGTAATAAACAAATTATGGTCCATGTAGATCTAGGTTTAGGTTCGACTAAGCGATTATAAGGATAGTCATATGGTGGGGATCTTCTAATTAGTCACGGGTGATCGAACCTCATATCAGAAGGGTAAGGGGTGGTAGTGAGATCAGTTGATGGATGGTTGAGGAGACACTAGGATATTAGTTTGAGGAAATATCATAAGTAATTTGGTTCCTTGGTGAATACTAAATTCAATATTCAGCTGCAGTGCTAGTCATAGTCGATGCATTGGAATCAGGACCAGGGTGGAGTTGGCATGATTTGAGAGTTATTTAGATCGATGGTGTGCTAATTATTAGGGTGAGAGCTTTATGGTTGGTGTGGCTGGTTGGTGATTTGAATATGGAGTTACACCGAGAGTCGGGTTCAAACTTTGGTGTGGGAATTGGACAATCACATGATGCATTTAAAGGTTAAGGTATCATGATTGGGTGAGGCTATGTGGTAGTGTGTCAGTGGGTACGAATAGTATTTTTGTGCAATTTTGGATGCAGTGAGGTGGAAACCACATCATTAGAATTGTTCAAGATGTGGTTGATGTGTCAATAGAATTCCATAGGTGTGTTTTGATAGGTTATTCTTATGGCGTGGAGTACCATAACTCAAAATTGGTTATTTTGAGTAGAGTATTATGGTCAAGAGAACCATAAGACTTGAGATAAATTAGTTTAAGACATTATGGTGTGTCGGGAGATATGAGCATGGTTAGATTCATCTCGGTGTTGGATTTAATGGTGAGTGGGTTTCTTGAATTCTTTGAATAGCGTGTTTGGTGTTTGGAATTTCACAACAAAAGCAGTTTTGGTATTTATAGGTCGAGTAAAATAAGTTATTGATGAATTTATGGATGAGATTGGTTGAGTTTGATGAATAAAGGATTATTGGGTCTTCATTATATGATCCTGATTGAATTTCAATTTTGATGGTTTCCATGAGTGATGTTCCCATGGGCTGAGAAGAAGTGATAAAATTATGTTTCATAATGGTTCTAAGGTGTGAGCAGTTTCGATCAAATCCAACCATGATGTTTAATGGAGAATGGAAAGTATATTTTAGTAATAAGAAATTGGACAGTGAGGTGAAAACGAGCATAATCCTATGGCATGGAGCGAGATTTCATCCACATATGATACTAACCTTATGTTAAAGGGTTATGGGTGTGTGAGATTGGTCATTGGGTGAGCATTTTTGAAACTAGATTTTGATGAGTAGGTGAATTGGGAATTATTAGTATTCCTTGATGAATACCAAATGTGAGTTTAGATGTGTTATCATATGGAGTCTGAGCATTGTCTTTAGGATCAGGATGAATTGAGGTGATCTGAGCATGATCAAACTAGAGGTGCGTCGATGCTCACAGTATGGTAGAGCGCAGAAAATTGTTTTTGATGATTGGGGATCCAACCATGTAGTTTCACTGGAAGTTATGTACGATATTTAGTGAGTGCTTACATATGATCACTTGTTACCTCTTGGATTTAAGGTATTGCGATCGGGTGTTTCTAGTGGAAAATCGGTGGGGGCAGTCAAACATTTTTAGGAAAATTCAGTTAGTGGAGGTTTGACTTGAATTTAGAAGTTTAATTGAATGCAGTGATATGGAACTCACACTGGGTGTGTCATTTTGGATGTTAAAGGTATGTTTGGGTTTTGATTAGGCCCTTTCAAGAAAAAGTCGTTCATAGTGTGCCTGGATGGTAAAGACTAGTTGATTCAGTTTGGAATTCGAAATAAGGAGTTGTACTGGCATTGGATCGGTGTTTTCACTCATATTCCAACATGGGTATTAGAAACCACATCAAGGAAAACATTGGAATTCCATGACCATGTTTTGATATAAAATTCCAATGGTAGAGGGTTTCATAGATCAAAATTGGATTATAAGATGGTTCCTGTGGTGGGGAGCACCATAGACTAGGTGATTAATTAAATGAAGACACCACTAGTGTTTTAGGATAGATGAGCTTAGGTAAGAAAATCTCAATGTTTTGGAAACAACTTGAGTTTTGGATCATGTTTCTACGGTTTGAGTGAATTACATTGGAATTATGATTTGAAGGCATGTTGAGTGCTCAAGGATGGAAGATAGATATTTAGATTTGAATTGGTAATCAATATATTCCAGGAGATGTGGTTGGATGACCATTAATACTTATTAGGGATGAGAATTTTTATAGTGGAGAGTTTATATTTCTCCATGTCTCTACAATCATGAAAATTCCTAAGGGAATTTGAGTTTTTGAGTTTGGTGAGGGGGTGGGTTTTTAAAACAGACTTCATAATGAAATTTTTAGAGTTATAACACCTAAAAAGAGGTGTTTTAGATAAGTAATGAAGCTTAGGAGGTGATTTGGGGGATTTAAAAAGCCCAAAGAGAGGCCAGGGTGGTTGCTGTAGTTATGACTTGTAAATCCCTGACTGAACCATGGCTATAGATAATAGTATTTTTGGTTGTTGTAACCATCTTCCAACTGGTGGCCCTATAACAACTAATCATTGGCCCATAGGCTATCTAGTAGACCCAGACCAATTAATTAGTAGGGTGTATTTAGGGTCAAAATTTCCATTCTTACCCTGTTAATATTTTAAGGGGACTCACCCTTTTCTTTCTTGGTTCATGCACACTAGGGGTAGCCGACCCTCCTTCCCTTCCCCATTCACCCCTTATTTTGGGAGTGGATTTTGAATCATTTTAAGTGTTTTGTGGTAAGTATCTCCATCCAGTGATCTCTTCTCCCTCGATCCTCTTACCATTCCAATTTCCATTTCCTATGTTTAGGGATTTTATGTCGATTCCACTAGATCATGGTGGAATTGGCAGTGAGATGGGGCTTTTAGTTTTTCTAGTAATAGGAAATCCTGAGATACTTTCCACATGCCTCCATTTCCTATTTTGATGAGGTATGTTACCATGGTGAGTTTCTTTATATTTTTACCCTTAAATTAAATTAATTTTGGTAATTGTCAGGTATTGTAGATTGGGGATTTAGACCGATTTGGGTTCAAGGGTGTACCAGGAGTGGATGAAACCTCATTGCTCGAGGGAGCAATAAAAACTAGATTCCTAATGAGTTAATGGACATTTTTCCTAACTGAAGTTAAAATTTTAAATTAGTTTCAATGGTTTTAATTAATTAATTTTTGACATTGGGCATGAGTTAGGATCTAGGGGTGGTTGAACATGCTTAAATGAGTCTAGAAAGGCCTTGTCAAAGCTGTCAGCCTATGATTTAAAAAGGGGAAGAAGATTTAATTGAGGTAGTTGGTCCTTAGTACTTTCCCTATGGATTGATTCATATTATTTATGATGCACGCGATGCACTATAACACCACCAAGTGCGTTTCCCATTTATTTATTTAATTAAATTATTTTATCAAAATTAAATGTTTAATTTTTAGTTTCTTGCATTAGAAAATAAAACAAAGTGCCAAGGCCACCTAGGCTCTATACATTGGCGGGTTGGAATTAGTTTCCAATGGCCAAGACAATGAATCAAATTGGTTCTTGTGATGAACAGAACCCCTTGAGGGGTGTTCTTGAGTAAAATGAAAATGGTTATTATTTTTGACCCTTGATTAAGAATATCTAGATGCCTCCAAGTGGGGGTGTGTATTGAATTGAGAGTGATGACTATAGCATCCCGCCTTTTTATCACATAATCTTTCATTACATTTTACAAAACCGAGGATCTTTAAGGTTTAGTGTCTTGGAAACCAGGAACTTAAAACATGAAAACATAAAACATTCTTCTTAAACACTTGAACGGATTCTCCTCATGTTCATACTAGGTTCATTACTGCATCTCATAACCTGGGGACATACATCAAAAGAAAGGGTGAGCAGAAGGCCCAGTAAGGGAAACAAGAAAAACATTTTACATGTGAACTTGAGATACTTCAATAAGGTCATGAAAAGAACTTTAAGGCATGATAAAGAAATCATGAGATATATCATAATAAAAATAACATTTTTCATAACTTGACGATGTGGCTACAACATTTAATATAGAAAATCATGAACATATCACCAAGGTCCATCCCCAAGGTGTCATTTGAAAATTACCAAGGTTATTCACCAAGATATCATGAAAATTGTAATCTCTAGTGGTTACATCATTACCCAATGCATTGGAGCGCTATCTGGGCGCACCCTTGAAATGTATTTATTATCATGTGAGCCACATATATCATCATCAATCATTTCATAAACAACCCATATATCATAAAAGAAATGAGTTTCATTTCATAATCATAATGTTTTAAAAACTGCTTTAAGGACATGATCTTTATGTCACTTTAAACCCACGGAAAAAGGAAAGCGGGTTTCATGTATGTAAATCCCAGAATTTAAAATAGAAAATTTTGATATATATGTGAATACACCTGTAGAATAAATAGATTTGAGTATTCACTTAATAACATAAAATAATTTTGAGAAAAATAGAGAGACATTTTGGGACGAAAATTCTGCAGCATAACGGCTATGTTACAAGGTTTTAGAAAACATTGAAAAGAGAGGGAAAATGGGTAAAACATTCATAAATGACCCATAAAACAGTATAGGGACATAATATAAGGGATTTAAGAACATGGTAATGAAATTTGAAAATATACCATATGAAATGAAGAACATGAAAGGAAGACAAAATAAGATTTCTCTTATGAAAATTCTGCAGCCTAACGACGTCACATAAACTTCAACCAAAAATGAATTGATGAGATCAAATAGGGTCTCTCATAATATGAAAATAAAAGATCAGTATGATAGATATAAAGATCATACCCCAACATAATAAAAAGGAACTTGAAAGAATTGACATGAAAGTAGAACTTTGAAAAATGAGAAAGGTGAACGAATCCCTTAAAAATTCGGCAGCCTAATGGCGCCACTTAAACTTCAACAAAAATGAATTGACGAGATAAAAAAGGGTCTCTAATCATATGAACATAAATGATAAGTATGATAGATATAGATATAATACCCCAAAATAAAGTAACTTGAAAGACTTGACAAGAAAATAGAACTTGAAAATGAGAAGGGTGAAAGAATCCCTTAAAAATTCGACAGCCTAACGACGCCACTTAAAACTTCAAAATACTGAATTGAAGAGATCAAATAGGGTATCTCATCATATGAACATAAAATTTAAGTATTATAGATATAGATATCATACCCCAACATAAAAAAAAGTAAATTTAAAGACTTGACATGGAATTAGAACTTTGAAAAATGAGAAGGGTGAAAGAAGCACTTAAAAATTCGGCAGCCTAACGGCGCCACTTAAAACTTCAAAATACTGAATTGAAGAGATAAAATGGGGTCTATAATCATATGATCATAAAATATCAGTATGATAAATATAGATATCATACCCCAACATAATAAAAAGGAACTTGAAAGTCTTTACATGAAAATAGATCTTGAAAAATGAGAAGGGAGAAAGAATCCGTTACAAAAATTTCGGCAGCCTAACGGCGCCACTTAAACATTCATAAAACGAAATAATGAGAGTAAGAGGGGATATCTCATTATATGAACATAAAAATGGAATTAAGGGGAATATAAAATAACCTCCTACAACATAAGAACATGGAGGATAAAAGAAATGACATAAAAGATATCACTTGAAAAGAAAGAGAGGGGTCAGATCCCTTACCTTAAACGTAACTCTTAAAACTCAAAGGTTGGGACATTGAGAGGCTTGAGGGCACCTTGGGAGGACTCCTTGGGAGGTAAGGAGACCAGAACTTTGTTGATAATGATTTTGGAGTCCAAATTATGAGAGAATGGCTTGGTATTTATAGGGAAAGTGAGGGGACAAGGCATTAATGGCCAAGGGACACCTCACAAGTGGTTTTCTCAAAACCATGTGCTCTCCCATGATATTTCCCATGAAGTTAGGCCAGATGGGGCCCCCAATACAATAATTAATCACCTTTGGTCGGCCAACCCTTAAAATATCTCATGACATCACCATGACACAGTTATGATGTCATTGAACATACCGAAACCATAAAACTGCTTTTTTTACTATTCACTGAAAATTCAACTTTCTCATAAAAATCCCAAAATTTCACATTAACCAAATATCAATGCTCTGATTTTAAAAATGAACTCCATTTTATGAAAATAATTTTCTAAATATTTTTAATTTAATTTTAATTAAATACACTATTCACCGAAAATTCATTTTTTCAGAAAAAACCCTAAAAATTACCTTAACATAATATCGATGCTCTGAGTTCAAAAATGAAATCCATTTTATAAAAATAATTTTATAAATATTTTTTAATTTAATTTTTAATTAAAAACACTATTCACTCGAAAAAACTAATACTTGAATAATAATTTATGAAACCGTTATTTAACCATTTTATTGAATCAGATTACTTAATCAAGGTGCCTAGATTATATTAATACTTTCTTTAAGTGAGATTACTAATCCATTTGGTCACATTACTAATCCTAAGCATAAAATCACTATTCATAATTTACTATTCATCAAAAATCAAGTTGATCTTAGTAGACTCTAAATTTCATACTGAACATAATTGTAGAAGATCATTTTTTGAAAATCATTACACATTTTTAATTATTTAAGGTTTACATAAAATTTTTTAAAATATCTTTTTTCTAAAATTCATAAAAAATATGCATACTATATTTATCCGGTCATTTGAAAATTCATAAACTTCATCATAAGAAGAAATCCCAATTTTTATTTAAAATAAAGGATTGCAAAAGGCAGTTACGGTCTCCTTACATAGCCCCTTATCACACCAGCATAATACCTAAGTGTAAGGTGTGCTAAGGTGAGAGAATATGAGGGAGGCTCAGCCAACATCGCACGAGTAGTAATTTCTATTAGTTTGAACTTCTCGCAAAGGCGATTCTGTTCTAGCTTCACACGATGAAGTTCGGCTTGGGTTTGGTCCAGAGAAAAGCCCAGTGGTGCTACCTCCTTCCCAAGTTCTGTTAGATGGGATTCGATCAGTCCAAGACTACTGGGTGAGGCCATCAAATCTTCTTTCTATAATAATTAACCAAGATTACTTGTATTTAGAGACAATAATTGAAACATTTAGTTTACAGTGGTCATATTGACCAATGGTCATATAACAGTCAAAACCCAACGGTCTCATTTTAATTATACTCATGTTATCAAATGAAACATTTTTGTTGGGTATAAAAATAAAATAAAATAACACATAAAATTAGGAAATGAGATTTATTCAAAAATTTTGGGTCGTTACAATGAGACTAGCAGGCCTTGTGAGAACCCTTGAGATGTGTTTATCCTAGGTGAATGGACCATAGGAAGGATAGTCTTGTGTTGGGTGAGAAGATTGAACTAGTGAGACATTTGTATTTTAGATGTTCCATGAGCCATGTCTTATTAATTTTACCAATGTGGTGTGTCTCGGGTGGCCTGTGAGGCCGTGTTATATTTATGTCACCACTGAGGGGCGTGAAATTCCCAATGAGGCAGGTTTTTCCTAAGTGATTTTCTTGAGACTGATAATCCCTAGTGTATTATCTCCAACTATGTGTTGATCTAGGGGACCTGAGTAAGTGCCGTGATTCATAATTGAACCTGGGTGAGTGTGTGAGACATGGGTAAAGACGGTTGTGGGTGTTACCTTAAAACTTGAACCATACTTGTGATCTACGGGATTTGGATGTTGATGAATGGTTTATGCATTAATACAACCCCTAATTTTTAATTATTTTTATAAATAATATGAAAAATTCCCTTGGGTTCAGTATTGATGTTATTTTACTTGGTATGCACCCTCAGGGCTATTTTTTATGAAATTAGAAACACTCACAGGGGTGGTATTTTATTTATGTATGAAAAATTCCCTAGGAGTGGTGTTTTGTTATGTGTTACTTATGGATGAGAAAACTCACATAGGGGATGCATGTGATACTTATGAGCTTATGTCCTGATTAAGAAAACTCCCATAAGGGAGTTCTGTGCTACTATAGCATGAAAAAACTTCCTTAGGGGAGTTTTGTGATACTCATGGCCTTATTTACCGACTATAAAAACTCCCATAGGGGAGTTCCATGATACCTATCTATATATCAGGGAGAACCAAGTCTGTTATACATGTTCATCATGATGTTATCAGAGACACTTAAACACTGGTTGAAGTAGATATGGTTGATTGGGGTCATATACCCAAGGATAGAAAATGGTATGGTATATGATACATGGGTTGGCATGGTCGGCACTACATTCTCAGAGACATTATGATACTAATTGAACCAGGTGTTATTAGTTGTTTATTTTAATTATTGTTCAATAGTTTATTTATTTATTCTGATCATGTCACATGTACACATCACTAAATTGTCAGTATAGTAAGGGACCATGTTGGTGGTGCCCTATTGAGTTATATACTCACACATTTCTTAGTTTTCCACTACACTTGGGTACATGGGAATCCCTCTCATGTTATAGGTTTATGTTAGGATGAGTCCTGAGATTGAATGATCTAGCTAGAGCATCTCAGATGGGATTTGTAGTTTGGGATGAGGTGAGGCACGAGGATTATAGTGAAGCCTCATGTAATTTTATTTTGTTCTTTATATATTATTTTATTTCATTATGTATATGTGATCATCCCAACTGGAGATTGATTATGTACGATTATATGTATGTCCTGTATTTGTATTATTATTATTGGATGTTTTATTTATCTATGTGCTCTAATGGTTATTATTTTGAATGATAATTAGTTATTTATTATTATTATTATTATGAAATATGATATATGGGGTATAGTCTCCCCACGATACCTTCTCAGACTCCACTACTAGTTGACAACCTCTGGTGTATGGGGAGGCACACTTGATTTATACTAGTGACTGTCATTTTAAGCACTAATTAGTGGTCAGAGTGTCAGTTATAGATATTCCTCAGGAGGTTGAAAAATAAGCATCAAGGATGCCTCTAGTTAGATGAGATTGACATGAAAAAGGGCATGGTCAATTATTTGGGCACATTATCTTATATTTGATGACATGTGACTCATGGGAGAGTGAGTTAGGCTATATTACCAGGTTGTGTAGAAGCCTACATCTGTTGGGTTTGGATGAGATTTAGGTAGGGCATGATGGTTATGCATAGTTATGTTTAATTTCAAATCAGTGACTGACCATGTATGGGAAAATGACCAATGGATTCAACAAAATTCTTATAGGCATTCTTTCTGATGTACATGGATTTTGCATGTATTTGTATAATTTTCTAACTTAGTTTTAATTAAGAAGTTTAACCAATTTTTATATTTTTAGTTTCTTTTTTTAGTAATTTAGATATTTTGATAATTTTTAGTTAATTTATGTACTTATATTAGTAATTTAGTATTTTTATTAGTTATATTAATTTTATATATTATATTTAAAACTATATTATTATTATTTATTATTTTATTTTTATTAGTTTATTATTATATTTAGTAGCAATATTATATTTAATTACATGTGAATTAACATTTAATTATTATCACTATTTATTATTATTTTTTACTTAATTAGATAATTAGTTTTTTTTAATTTGAATTTAACATTTTTTTATTCTATTTTCCCCCCCTAACTACCCACACGCCACCCCACTCCCCTTTGACCCCTTCCCCCTTCACACGTCACCCCTTACCATTCCCCCTTTTTTTCTCTACCCAACCCCACCCTCCTAACTCCCCATTTCTCTCTCCAATACCACACCACATACCTTTTTTTTAAACCCCCTCTCTCCAATCCCCACCCCACTACCTCTCTCCAATCTCACCCCATGCCTCTCCCCTAATACCCTCTGAACCCGCCGCCCATCCTCTCTCCATTCCCCCTGTCGGCCTCTCCCCATTCCCACACGCCACTCCATCCTCTCATGCTGGACCCGCCGCCATCTCCCTACCCGCTAACCCCTCTCCACTCACCAGCCCCCCTTATCTCCCCCAGCAGCCACCACCATTCCCCTCTTCCCTCAGGTGACTCCCCTTACCCACTCATACCCAGCCTCCGCCCCCTATCCCCTCTCACCCCTACCTCGTTCGCCCCTTTTACCCAGCACCTCCCCTCCCCAATCCCGACCACCATCTCCCCTGCCTAACCCGCCACTCACCTCACCCCACGCCTCAACCAACCTACCCCACTGGCCATACACTACTTCCCCCATTTTTAGTGGTGCCTCCATCTCCCCTACAGGCATCCACTTTCTGAAGTGAGCACGCCAACAATCATGCAACAATTTGCGGTGACCTCTGCTCGGTCTGACTCAGCACCAATCCACCCTCGACATCAACATACAGCTGAACTGACGTTGCAGTGGTTTTATTTTACATTGCGGCAATCAGTGGGACAATGGTTATTATTTTACGATCGTCAAAGGTGGCTTGCGGTGATAACTATGACAACACGAGCATGGTGATATCTGTTTATTAATTTATGTGTCGTGTTGTCGTCGTGATGACAGCCTAATTCATTGGTGTCAGAGTTGTGATAAATGTGATGGTGAATGCATGTATTTAATTTATTCCTATGTTTGATTGCCTTTTAAATTAATTTTAATTGGATGTTTATTTAATTAATGATATCTTCATTGAAATTAATTTTCATTTGGGCTCTACACACATGCTTTGGTACCTGTTCGTGTGATACCTAATAAGTAATCACGAACAGAAGTTCATCAGAGAATTTATTTATTTGGAATTCGATCAAGCGCGTGGGCGAATTCTGATTAAATAAATATATTAATTGAAAAATTAATATTTTGTGTGTGCACTTCTTCAAACTTGTGTGAGTGATACTTAATAAGTGATCTCATGTGAGCGAACCCGATGCAGGTAGATACTTCAACTTTGTGAGAAACAGGTCGTCATATTTCACCAAGTGATTCAGTGATATAATGACGTGCAAATTATTCTTCAGGATAGAGAACAAAATGGCAGATAATTTGTGTAAACATTAGAATATTGTCTAACACCAGAGAACGAGACCATATAGTATTTTGATTAAATTTGGAATTAGTGATAATTGAATAAATAAATATTCAAATGTGGGAATTAAATAATTGACATTGCATGCACTTGAACGGGTGTCAAAACTCTGACACTTCCATCTCCACCAGTTTATTTAATATCTTAATTTACTTAGATAATTTTAGTCAATTTAAATAGTCATTTTTAAAATAGTCATTTAATTTTTAGAACTTAGTTGTTAATCACACAATTAAATCCCATATTCCTGAACATTCCTCCAAGAGTACATTTCTAGTGTCTACTCACATTCTCTCTGTGGTTCGACCCTGCTCTCCACTTCTACAGTAGTTGTTAGGATAATAAATATTGAAAATTTTCATGCGTTGTGATGTGCGTGCCAAATTTATGGCACCGTTGCTGGGGAGAATAGTAGCATTAGATATTATTTTAAAAGAGTGATTTAGGTAAAAAAAAAACAAAAAAAAAAACAAAAAAAACCAAACCAACAAAAAAAATAGTTTACTACTCTGAAAATTTTTCATTTCAGGGATTTTCAAGACACCCAGATGTTCAGAATGACGTGGGCCGCACCACACAGTTACAAACAGTGCCCACCATACCCACCAACATTGCAAGGTATGATGTATAATGATTCACCACACATGCGATCTCCAGGTAATCCTATTTATTTTAATGATTATACTTCAAGTCCGTGTTATGATATGTATTATACTACTAGTCCTTATCTACCATTTGATAATTTTCAAATTCAATTCGTTCCTGAAAATTTAGAACTTGATAATTCATGTCAAACAAATGATTCAATAATTGAGCACATGTTGCAATCTGCTATCACTGAGACAAATAGGATGTTTGAACTTCAAGATGAACTTAATGCACAATTATTTTCTTCAACAAAAGATTTAAAAAATAAAAAAAAAGGTTTAGAAAATTCAACTAAAGATTTAGAAAATCAAATGAAAAATTTAGGAAATCAAATGACTCAACTTGTTCAACTTTTCGCCTCACTACCACTTGAATATCCAATTCAGAACAATATCTTTGAGGAAAGTGCAGTAGAGGTTCCATTTGAACAACATTAATATCCTGATTCTGAAAATGATATTGATCCGCCTACGTCTGGCTGAAGATGAAGTAAACTTAGCGCTCAATGGGAGGCAACCCATCATTTGTTTGTTTTCTTTTCACTACATTTAATTTAATTTCATTTAGTTTTATTTTAAATAAAATGGCATGCATTTACTGTAATCTGTTTTCTCCCATCACAGTAGTGAATTTAAATTCATCATAAATATTTTTATCATCCACATTATGTTGATTATGGTGCGACTTCTTTGATATGATGCGAGTATGTGTTGTCAATGTGTAGGTTTTACATGTATATAATTTCTAAAGCTTCATCGGATACAAACAGCCTCTCCGCGTCTCTCTACACTTACACAGGGAAGTGTTTTATTTTTTTTCCATATTTTATGATTCCAAAAACACCATGTAAACTAAAAAACAAGAAAATTTTGAAAAAAAAACTAACATTCCTGTCATTGATGAACCCACATAAAAGCCATTGTATCTTTGTCGCAACACAGTCGGGAACATACCACTTGTGTCCCTAGGCAGTTTGAGCACCTGATTCTTATTTATAATTCTTTGATACTTGATCTCAGGACTTAGATGATTGCTGATATTATTTCATGCTTTGAATTTTTTTCCAAAAACTTGTATATTTTTGAGACAATTATTTGCACTCATGCTCATCTGTGCTATCCAAAATTTTATTTCCATACCCGTGAGGACTTCGAGCCATTTTAAATTATCTATTATTTATCTTTTTCTTGAGGGAATCTCAACCACGTTATGTCTTCTAGAACTTTCCATGTTTTTCCATCAAAGCGATAGGAATTTTGAAAGTTTCACTAAAATGATCTAGGCATCTGTTTGATATTTTAGCCCCGTTGACCCACTGATCCACCCATATATTTTCTCCATCGTGCAGCCCTTAGAATCCATGAAGAAGACTTTTTAGGATAATCCCATAACCGATACCCTTCCCTACCCATTTATTGAATTTTTGCATGATAATTTTCAATCTAAGTGTGGGGGAGAGATTTACTCATGGAGAGGGTTATTTGAGGGGCAGTGATTCATTTGATGTACATGGATTGACATTATCCCATCCTGATCATATGAGTTATTTTTCACAGTATCCACATTCATTACATATATTTTGATATAGGAATATAGAATCCTTTTGGTTCCAACAATGAGTACATTGGTGATCATTACGCGATAACCCTCCCTTTTGGGGATACCTATAAAAGTTATGATCCATTACTACAGGAAATAGAGAGTTTTCTATATGACCTACCTTTATTGAGATGTTAAAAAGTATACACTACTTGTTTACCATTCTTTGGGATTATTTTCTGACATTTATTTCATGGGGTTTTTGAGTTGATACTCACTAGTTTTTCCTGACCATATTATTTGAGTGAGTTGTGTCTTAAAAAAAAGAGAAAAAAAATGAAACATTGGATTATCATATGCTTGGGGACAAGAAGTGTTTTAAGTTTGGGGGAGTGAGGGTTTTAGGGAGACATTTGGATTGACATATATCATGCATTTATTTTAATATTCAACCCTCTTTTTTATAAAAAAGATGTCAATTTTTTTACCCACCGCCCCGCAACCTCAGAGACATTTGAAACTCATGTAAAGTCCTTGAGATTGGTGCATTATTTTTATTTACACTAGTGGAGATGTGAAATTAATGGAAAACCTATGGTAAGCATGCATGTGTATGAGAATTGAGTAAAACTTTGATCATTTATTTTGAGAGATGAGAGTGATGGCAAGGTAGGTCACATGTTACATGAGTGCACGTACTTGTTTTGAAAAGAATGAAAGTGAAAGAAAAATTGTTCTTGAACATTGAAGTTTTAAATAAAGCATGATATTTTATGAGTAAAAGAGATTGAACAATTTTGAACTTGTAATTTTTATGTTTTGATTTGTCTGCGACCACTTGTGTTTTCTAATTGTTTTTCCCAGGAGTGCAAAAGTTTAAGTGTGGGGGATTTGATGTACATGGATTTTGCATGTATTTGTATAATTTTCTAACTTAGTTTTAATTAAGAAGTTTAACCAATTTTTATATTTTTAGTTTCTTTTTGTAGTTTTGTAGTAATTTAGATATTTTGATAATTTTTAGTTAATTTATGTACTTATATTAGTAATGTAGTATTTCTATTAGTTATATTAATTTTATATATTATATTTAAAACTATATTATTATTTATTATTTATTATTAGTTTATTATTATATTTAGTAGCATTATTATATTTAATTACATGTGAATTAACATTTAATTCTTATCACTATTTATTATTATATTTTTACTTAATTAGATAATTAGTTTTTTTTAATTTTAATTTAACATTTTTTTTATTCTATTTCCCCCCCTAACTACCCATGTGCCACCCCGCTACCCTTTGACCCCTTCCCCCTTCCCACATTACCCCTTCCCATTCCCCCTTTTTTTCTCTACCCAACCCTACCACCCTAACTCCCGATTTCTCTCTCCAATCCCATGCCACACACCTTTTTTTAAACTCCCTATCTCCAATACCCACCCCACTACCTCTCTCCAATCTCACCCACGCCTCTCCCCTAATACTCGCTGAACCCACTACCCATCCTCTCCCCATTCCCCCCGCCGACCTCTCCCCATTCCCACACACCACTCCATCCTCTCACGCTAGACCCGCCGCCATCTCCCTACCCTATACCCCCTCTCCACTCGCCGACCCCCCTTATCTCCCCCAGTAGCCGCCACCATTCCCCTCTTCCCTCGGCCTCCTCCCCTTACCCACTCATCCCTAGCCTCCGCCCCCTATCCCCTCTCGTCCCTACCCCGCTCGCCCCTTTTACCCAGCACCTCCCCTCCCCAATCCCGACCGCCCTCTCCCCTACCTAACCCGCCACTCACCTCGCCCCACGCCTCAACCAACCTACCCCACTGGCCATACCATGCTTCCCCCATTTTTAGTGCCACCTTCGTCTCCCCTATAGGCATCCTCTTTCTGAAGTGAGCACGCCAACAACCGTGCAACAATCAGCGAAGACCTCTGCTCGGTCCGACTCAGCACTAATCCACCCTCGACATCAACATACAGATGAACTGACTTCACGGTGGTTTGATTTGACGTTGTGACGATCAGCGGGACAATGGTTATTATTTTACAATCGTCAAATGCGGCTTGTGGTGACAAATACAACAACACGAGCACAGTGATATCCATTTATTATTTTATGTGTCGTGTTGTCATTATGATGGTGGGATAATTCATTGGTTTCAGAGTTGTGATAAATGTGATGGTGAATGCATGTATTTAATTTATTCCTATGTTTGATTGCCTTGTAAATTAATTTTAATTGGATGTTTATTTAATTAATTATATCTGTGTTGAAATTAATTGTCATTTGGGCTCTACACACATGCTTTGGTACCCGTTCATGTGATACCTAATAAGTAATCATGAACATGAGTTCATCAGAGATTTATTTATTCAGAATTCGATCAAGAGCGCGGGAGAATTATGAATAAATAAATATATTAATTGAAAAATTGATATTTTGTGTGTGCACTTCTTCAAACTTGTGTAAGTGATACTGAATAAGTGATCTCATGTGAGAGAACCCAACGCAGGTAGATACTTATACTTTGTGAGAAACGGGTCGTCATATTTCACCAAGTGATTCAGTGCTATAATGACACACAAATTATTCTTCAGGACAGAGAACGAAATGATGGGTAATTTGTGTAAACATTAGAATATTTTCTAACATCAGAGAACGAGACCAGATAGTATTTTTATTAAATTTGGAATCAGTGATAATTGAATAAATAAATATTCAAATGTAGGAATTAAATAATTGACATTGCATGCACTTGAATAGACGCCACAAATCTGAAACTTCCATCTCCTCCAGTTTCATTCATAGCTTAATTCTCTTAGATAATTTTAGTAAATTTAAATAGTCATTTAATTTTTATAACGTAGTTGTTAATCACACAATTAAATCCCATCTTCCTGAACATTCCTCCAAGAGGACATTTCTAGTGTCTACTCACATTCTCTCTGTTGTTCGACCCTGCTCGCCACTTCTACAGTAGTTGGTAGGATAATAAATATTGAAAATTTTCACATGTTTCGACGCACGTTCCACTTTCCCAAATCTTTGATGAGAATAAGGGATGTTCCCTAGTGATGAGAGGTGACATCAGTGATGGATCAAGGTATCATGGTATGGTCAACCCAAGATTGTTTCATGATATTAATTGTTATAGAGGCATGATATTGGTAATCCATCATGAATTATGATCGAGGGGTGGTGTAAGGAAATCCATATGGTGGGGAGTTCACTATTGTCCATTATAGGATGCAACCCTCATTATAGATAAATCTCGATGAATTCATAGGATGAAATTTATGGTAATCTAAGAATGGATAGCGGTTGATGGTTCATATTGGTGCTCAGGTTCAATCAGGATAACCACGTTTAGTCACTATGTGTGGTAATGGACATAGTGTGGGTTGTGGAGGAATGACCATCATGTTTATAGAGTCATGGGTATGATGTGACTGGTCATTGGATGGTTGAGGTGGTGTTTGGATACCATTTTGCAGATGGATTTGGTTTTATTTGATTCCTTAGTGAATACCAGATTTGTGATTTAGATGTTATATTAGATGGATTCCATGCATTGACATCAATCTTAGGATGAATTTGATGTGACCTAAGTGTTAGTTGAATTGAAGGTGCACTGGTACTCATAGTAGAGTGTGATGGGAGATTTCATTGGTTGAGGAACTAACCATTGATTCACACCAAATTTCATTTCCAAAAATTGCTGTGGGTGTTTAGATGATTATGATATTCCTTTGATGATTTAACCATCATGACTAGGTGATGAGATAACATATCAATGACTATGATAGAGAATTTTCCGGAAAGGTTATATAAAATATAACCAAACAACGTTTTTTGTAAAATTAGGTGTATTGAGATGGAAACTACACTAGGTGTGTTAATAGACCACTAAGGATGTGTTTTTATTTGGAAATTCCAATGTAGGGGAGCATCATGGCTCAAAATCAACCTTACTGAGCTAATCCTTATGGTAGAGAACATTATAGGCTGATATATGATCTAGTTGGTGACACCATGATATCTTGAGATAAATGGGCACAAGTAAGTGTTGTCTTGGTGATTTGGTGATGATGGTGAATGGATAACTCAATTTTTTATGAATAGTGTGCCTTGTGTTTTGAGTTGTCGAGCATAATCTCATTCAGTATTCCAAAGAATAATTTGATGAATCAACTTTGAATTGATGATTGAGATAGGTTGATATTGATGGTTAGAGGACCGTTGAATATTATCAAGGATAAGAAGTGATATGGTTGGGATTTTTTAAAGACCCACACCCATATGAGTTGATAAATTTTAGATAAATTTAATTTTTTTTAATTATGGAGAGGGGTTTTTTTATAACCAGGATTCAATTCAAGAATACGAGAGTTAGGGTAGTCCTATATAATGTTTTAAGATATAGTTTGAGTCTAGGGTGATGATTTAGGTTCTTGAGAGTGGTATTTTATAATGATACATGGGCTAGCCTTGTGTAAATGGAAGATCCTTATGTGGTTAATACTTTTCCTTAATTTGGAAAAGTGTAACACTGAAGAAGGGGGTTTAGAATAACCTTATATGGTGACCCTTATAGGGTCAACCTTATGGGGTAGTTGACCCTTACGGGGCCACCCTTATGGTAGGTTATGGCGACCATTATGGGATCACCCTACACGAGTGACCCTTATGGGATCACCCTATGTAGTTGACCCATATGGGATCACCCAACATAGGTGACCCTTACGGGGTCACATGACATGGGTATCACCTTGGAACTCAAAATTAGTGATGTGAGCCTATTATGACTATACTGGAAGTTTTAGGTTATGCTCTTGAGAGGCCAAGTTTATTTATGTGAGACAAGTTTGGGTTAATGACCAACCAAAATTATTATTATGAAATGTAAATCAGGTGTATGATAACCCCTAAAAATAAATAATACATTATAATATGATTAATGATTTCTAATATTTAGTAATGAGGCTGATGATATGATGAGATGCCTAAGTTATTGAGCCTAATGTATGATATTCCTAGCGATTACTCGAATTTGACTATCGATCCTAGGGTGTGATATTCCTAGTGATTCCTAGGACCAGGTTATCGAACTTGATACTATGGGAGTTTTCTAGTGACTCCTAGGATTTGAATGTTGATCCCAGTGATATTATGAGATTCTTTGGATATTCCTAGGATCTGGTGATGACTTGATATGGTGATGAGATACCTAGGATGTTCCTAGGATTTAGTTAATCATGGTCGATATATTATGAGATTCCTAGGATGATTCTTAGGACTAGGCGATTTCAGCTGGTGTACACATGTTCATGTGATCCCAAGTTAGGGGTTGCATCCCCCCTAAGGATATGTATTATGCTCAGAGACATACTACACTAGTCGAAACATATATGATCTATCCCAGGTGGAATGTTAGAACTTGAGAATCAATGGTGATTATTTATTCATGATTCGGTACTATTTTATTTGTTATAAGTATATCACACATGCTTACACTAATTTATTACTTATGTTAGGGACCTCATTAGTGATTCCCTATTGAATTGTACTCACACCCTTCTTAGGATTCCATGGAACTTGGGTATCTGAGTGGGCTTCACTGTACATAGGTTTAGGTGGGGCAGAGGCCCAATGTTGCATGATCGAATGGGATAACTTGGATATGATTGGATATTGGAATGAATCGAGGCTTGAGGATGGAAATATATACTCATTGAAATTTTGTTCTTTTATTTACCTTGTATATGTGATTGTCCCAGTGGGTTCTCAGTTGATGTATTCTAGTATGATTGTGTGTCTATATGACTTTATGCCTTTTCATTTCATTTGATATAACATGCTATGTTTTATAGTTTTAGCATACACTGATTATTATGAGCTATGTTGTTTTTTTATTTTACCATTGTTTTTTACTTTGATAAGAGGGTACAATCACCCTATGGTAACACCAAAGACCCTCACTGCTAGCAAGAATTGTTTGGAGTATAGGGAGGTTCTATTAAGGTCAAGAGGTAATCGTTGGTCCTAGCACAATCAAGTGGACCAAGGTAGTGGGGTATTACAATGGCGATTAAAAGGTGCATTTTGGAAAATAAAATAAAGATATATCAATCTTATGGGTTGATGACACAAGTATGAAACCTGTTTTATGAGTTATCAAGATAATGAGATTATATTACACAGTGAGCAATTGTATTTAGTTGTTGTCATTGTGACATTAAATTTTTCCTCTATGAGTGCCTTTATGTGTTGCTAGACACTGATATTAGACTTTATGCAAGCTTTCCTAATGCCACGAAGGAAGAGGCCTGGAGGCTTACACACATAGTATATCCATTGATCTCAATTAAATTATATTTTAATTTAACAATTGGAATAAATGTTATTCTCAAGGCCAAGGAATAATATTTATTAAGGATTTATTGATAATTAAGATTTAGTCATGATATTTATGTGTGTTGAATGTTAAATAAATATTTATTTAAAATACCATGAATATAGTATTTATTTATTTATTGTATGAATAATATTTATTATTTTAGGTTTGGTAAATGTTGAGGAAGGTGGACGAGTAAATTTATATGCTTGGTAATGGAAATAATATACTAAATATCATTTAAATAAATATTAATTTATTTTTTTATATTTATATTATTCACGAGACATGCATGCATCAATGAAATAATATTAATAATAATAATATTATTAGATATGTGGTTTATTAAGGATTAATAGATTGGTTAATTTTCTATATGAAATTAGAAATACTCTAACCTAGATCTATATATACTTAGTTATATCATTTCTATGTTGTGGTGATTGTGTGGGAATCATTTTTTTGTGCACAACATTTCTCCTCCCCAGAGAATTATCTCTAAGAAAAAAATATCTAGGGTTTCTCTCAATATTGAGATAATTCCCCCACCTTATTCCCCCTTCTCCTGAATTAGACGATGAGATAGAGAATCCTCAAGTATGAGGGATTATGTTACAACAGAGACAAATAACACAAGATGAATGGATCATTCATGATAACACCCAAAGTTCCATCAATATCGTTCAGAGACCATGATGCATGTATGGATCACCACTAGAGGGATCCCACTTTGGATCATCTTGAAAAAAAATATTACAACATGAGAAAGGTTCAATTGATCAAAATATACATTGAAGAAAGGGATCAAGATTGAGGTATTTTATTATTATCAAATTAATTATAAATTTAATATAAAATATCCTCTCCTTGGTTCCAAGATTATTTCATTATGGTTCTTTACATATAATCATGAAACATGTCATTATTCATAATTTAATTATATTTTAATCACTATATTCAATAGAAAACCATCATTGGTTATGGGATTGATTGGCTTCTTCTACACCCATAACCTTCAAGTGGTATCAAATCGGTCACGTTCAAATTTATAATTATTTAATTAGTTGATCATTATACACATTTTTTATTAATTTTTATTAATTTTTTATTTTTTATTTAATTATAAAGTTGATATATCTTCTTAATTCACCTTCATATGACCAATATCAAGTTAGGAGCACATAAATAACATCTGAAGAATCCATCTGGAGGTGTTGAGGATTTTGGTCGGACAACATGGGACTACAGGACATGTAACCAAAATGTACATTCCATGCACCTTGATTCACTGAACTAGGAAAAGCCACACTATTTGTGACTAGTCATGTGGAGAAAGGAAGAAACATCATTACATGCTACGCATAGATAGAGTCTAGCTGGAACATAATTTAACAAGGTATATGGTGTGTAGTTGGCATTCACACCATGTAACCCAACATAGCTTACCAATTAATTCCATGAAAATTGTGTGGTTAAATACGCTTCATGTATTAAATACATGACACATTGGGGTTTTAAAACCATATAACATGGGCCAGATATAATTACATGGTTTGTAGATAACATACACATTGTGCAACACATTTTATCTCACATGAAATAAACACTGAGTCCCTAGGAATGTAATACGAGATTATCAAGAGGGGATTACATGCTGCTTATTCAATGTTCACATTGTATATTCCGTACCTGCTTATATGGAGTGCACTCCATGGACAATTGTACATCACATAATTAATTTACACATAAATAAAATAAATTGTGACACAAACATAATTAACACGTGTCTGTGTGTCATAAATTGAAAATACAAAAAATGTGATAGGTTTAAAAAGAATATTAAATGTTTAATTAATTTCCACATAAAATTCAAAACTACACACTGTGTATAGTCATCATTACACACTATATACTCTGCATGCATTAAAAGTGGTACACACCTCATAAATTAACAAATGTCTATATGTCATTAATTAAAAGCACACACCATGTATACTACATGTCGTGTGAGTGTATAATACATAATGAAGAAACTAGTGAAAAAAATGTTTTTTACGTTGGTTATTAGCCACCGTTACTAAAGGCGACGTTATAAATATGTATTTAACATCAGTTAAAACAAACAAACATTATAAATCTCTAATTGGGCTGCTTTTTTACATTAGTTATTTAATAAATGATGTAAAAAATCATATACCACATCGGTTTTTATATGTCCAACACGTAAACCCATTATCTCGAATCCTTTTTATGTAAGTTATTTAATAACTGACATAAAAAACACTATTCTATGTCAATTTCTAAATAACCGACATGAAAAGGCTTCGAGATGAGGGATTTTTATGTCAGTCATTAAATAAGTGAAATAAAAAATAATATACCACATCGATTTTTATATGTTTGATGTGAAAATTCATCATGCCAAATACTTTTTTACATCGGTTATTAAATAACCGACGTAAAAAAGGATATTTCATGTTGTTTTCTATAAAAATTGATGTAAAAAACCCATCAAAGGAAAATTTTAATATCTGTTATAAAATAACCGACACAATTTTTTTTTAAAATATTTCATTTTACCCTTCCTCTCCACTACCGACCAAACCAACAAAATACAAAAACAAGCAGAAAAATTACACATTCGCAATTACAATATTTGAAAATTACAATATTAACTAAAAACAAACCTAACTCCAACCAAAACAACTAGAGAATACACATTTAAAATTACAACATTCAAAACTATAATATTCACTAAAAACAAACTAAAATCCAACCAAACCTATAAAATAATTTTCTTATTTTTAAGTGTGAGAGCTCTTGTACACTATAAGGGAGAGAGTCATAAAAAAGATACAAATTAAAAGTAAAGTATTTAACATTTGTAATGAATAAAAAAATGAAATATTAAATAATAGTTTATAAATAAATCTAACCTGGTTAAACTTCATAACTATTCCAGCTGTAATTATTTCAAACATAAATATTAATACATAATATCCATATTCTTTGATGCCTTTATATTTATAAAAATGTTTTTTAAATGAGTTTTCCAATTCAAAATAATATTCTTATGTAATATATCCAAAATTTACTAATTATAAATGAAAATTCACCTTTACTTTTACATATTTGATATTGACGCTCTTTTTCTTTGTGTTTTTTCAAAATAAATCCCATCCCCTATTAGAAAATAATATGAATGAAATAAAATTAAAATTCATTATAATATAAACAAATATTAATAAATTAAAACTTACCTTTCCAATATGTTTATAAAATTTCCTCACACATCACCATGGATAAAGAATATCCAGTAAAGTGACTTCTCCCTCAGACAAAAAACACTTAACATCCAATGATCATTGATATAAAATAAAATTTAATATTAGTGGTTTTTATGTTAAAATATAAATAAAACTTTGTGAGATGTATGTTTCATACCTCTCAACATAATAAAACATCTAGCACTATGTAATTATATATTCTATTCAAATCTTTCAATAATATAAACTGTTCTTTCTTCTTCAGTAATTATTCACGCTTCAAGTGAAATGATCTGTTGGTCTAGAAATCCATATACATCTATATTTTCATTATCCACACACATTTTATAAAGATACCTAATACACAAAACAAAAATAAATATAAATTTTAAAAAAATTTAATCATGGGACATATTTATGTTAAGACTTACATGGAAAAAACATGCACCGCATTGATGCCCAACTTATCTTCAGTTACAATCTCCATGATATTATTTTTTAAAATCCACATAGTTATTGCATGCCCACATACATTATCTTCCATTGGAATCATATAAAAACCCACCAAAAAATTTGAATATCTTGACAATCTATCAAGACTACTAGAATCTATATCTTAAGTCATAGCCCTTTGTCTTTGTTGTTGGCTATACAATATTTCTTTACCTTTAAAGTATTACTATAAATAAATAGATAAATATATTAAATTTCAAATGTTAAAACAAATTTAATACAAAAATAAAATAAAAGATAAAATATACACATACCTCTATGGTAATATGTCATATAAGTCTATATGGCCAAACTAAATAGTGGATGATACTTTTTCCAATTATCATCACCTCATATATAGGTAATGATAATCTAGCTGATATATCTATAATATCCTGTACAATGACCCTATGCTACTTTATCTCTAAATTTTTATGATGAATGGTATGTACAATATAATATATCATCCCATATGCAACAATATGATATGAATCATCAACATATAACTCACAATAACTAGGAAGATGTGGAGGAGGGGGTATAGGAGTAGGATAAAAAATGGGGTCTATAGGAAGAGGTGGAGGAGGATAAAAAATGGGGTCTATAGGCATAGGTGGATGAGTGGGAGCTCCTGGAAAAGGTGGAGAGTGGGACCTACAGTCTGAAATTGTCTTTACATGTCTGCAAACATGGACTGTACCAATGCTATGATCTTTTCCTCCATCATCACATTAATATTCTAAACTTCAGCCTCCAAAGATTCTATTTCTTTTATAAATACCATCCATTTCAGAAGTTGAAGAATGTGGTAACACTTTTCTCACTGATACACCTGAAGAGTATCCTCATAAATGACCTAGGTGTTTGGGATTTCCTAATGCTATAGATAATATATTATATCTCCCCTCAGCTATAAATACCCCCTATGTTCTTTGCTCCTTAAGAGAATCCTATATAAATTATTTATATTTTTTAATGGACCAAAATATATAAATAATTGAATTAACTTAAATAAATAAATAAAATAAACATCTTAAAATCCTCTCAGGTACAACCCTCAATTATTTTTTAATATATTTCCCCATTTTGTTCATACAAGCCCTCTTCTATTTCTCATGTCTAGCTGGGGGGGATGGAGGGGAAACCTCTCTAGAGCTTGAAGACTCAACTCTTAATTTTTGTAAATTTTCAGCCACCATTTGTTCTTCCAATAAAGTATACCCTCCTTGAGATAAATTATAAGGGTATAAGTTTCTAGATTGTATCTTCTAACGAGATCTCCTTGATTTCTGTAAATTAAGAATAAGAAATCATTAAGAAATCATTAGCAATATCATTAATATAAGAAAACTTCTAAAAGTTTACATTGCACCTACCAAAAATGATTCTTGTCTTCTACTTTCAACAAATTGTTTCCATGTGTCATCATCTATAAAAGGATATATATCACATGGATTATGATGTTTCCTATGACCAAAAATGGAATCATATGCGAGGGTTGATTTAAAATCCCTCCATATCCTAGTAGCCATTGATAAACATTTTTTACCGACTCCTCCAGTGTCAGGTATATCAAATTTCATCTGATAAAAATGGGGGAACCATATATTAATATAAACATTTCAATATTATCAAAACAATAACAAAAGATCTTACCAAAATGGTCTCCCACAACTAAGATAGTGATGCTTTATCAACACTTATCCAATCATTAAACAAAATGCTGATTTTGATTTTACCCTGAGTTGATAAAAAAATCCTGAATTGTTTTGAATTAGGACCTCTTGAAATATCATTATCATAAAATTCTACCACTATCCTCTAGCTTGACTACGAGCAAGTGATAATTTTGGTAAACGTGTACTGCCACATTTACCAACCCTAGAACTCTTATTTTTCTTTGTGGGAGTATATAAAGAATATTGGGGATCATCAAGAGGAGCATGTTCATGTTCCTCCCCAAAGGTATGACCAAGACTCTCATCTCTAGAAGTATGTGTTTGATCAGTTGATTGATCTATCATTATCCTTCAAATCAACGAAATGAACAATTAGTACACAGATATACAAATTCAACTATTATAATACTAATGTAAATAAAAAATAAAAAATTATAAAACATAAAAGTAAACTAAAACTTATAACATTATTATTTATATTTGTTATAGTTAACTAAAATTCTAACAACAATAATGATACATGAAATGTCATGTAAATTAATGAAAAAAAATCCAAAATTGGTGTAGGAATATTAAAAATGGTAAACATGGTAAACTAAACAAAACTAGACTAATATAAACATTTTTTACTTATTAGTTTTAATATGTTACCTAATAGTAAACATGTTAAACTAAACAAAACTAAAGAAATATAAATAAACATTTTTACTTATTGGTTTTAATATGTGTTTTAATAAAGAAAAAAATTAACATATCTAATATTTTATGAAATTAATAAAAGTAAATGAGAAATAAACATATGTTACCTGTAATATTAAGAATGTACTAAAGGATTTTTTCCCAATTTTTTTCGTTATAATCATTCCTTATGGAACAAACCATGTCTATGACATGCTCATCATTATTATCTGTTAATATTTCCATGGAAGTAGAGATCTCACATAAATCAGCATATTTGTCAAGTTGATCATCACCAAAATATTATTTTTTTCCTTAACAATATACCACTGCATATCAGATTGATAAAGAATAAAGAAAATTTGTTTTTCATGTGTTTCCATTATAAAAGAATCAGCAATGTCTTCCAATCTATTTAGATTAATAAGTTTTGTTCCAAATTTATCATGTCTGACACTATTGTTACTGATAAACCATTTACAGTTAAACATTGGAACTTTAAATTTAATGTAATCAACTTCCCATATTTCTTCATTGAATCCATAATATGAACTTGACCCATAAATTGGGTTTTTGTCTTTAGAACTCGAAAAACGCATTGCTTCAACGAACACCAATACACCACTATTCTGAACTGCACTTTTGTTGTCCTGATCTTTCATATGAAATGTATATCCATTAATGTCATACCTAGACCATGTTATCACATTTAAAATTTGACCTCCCACTAACCATATTAATGTTTTTGATGCATATAATCTACTAAGCACTGTCTTTTTAAACCATGGAAAAAAAGTTTTATTATACTCATTCAACATCCACATTTCTTTCTTCTTTGGATGTCATTGTTTCAACACATTAATCTGAAATGTTATATATGGATGAGAATCATCTATGTTATTAAAGTGTATAAATGTACCTTCTTTATCTGTTCACCTAACAAAGATTTTACTTTCAAGACAAAAATCCCCTTTCCCCCATAATTAACTCGTTCATGGCGAGATGGAGGCAAACCAATGTGCTCCACCTTAGGTAAGTAGCTTGTAAAAAACTCCACAACCTCCTCAAAAATATCTTTTTCAACAATAGAGTCTTTAGGTTGATATGGATTCTTAACATACCCCTTCAATATCTTCATATAAATTTCAAAAGGATACATCCAATATATATATATATATAAGTCCACAAAGCTTTATTTCTCGAACCAAATGAACCATTAAATTCCCCATTATATAAAAAAGATGGAAGAAAATTCATTTCCAATTGAAAAAGTATATAAATTTCTTATTTTTCCAAAATATTCAAAGAATCCAGATTAATCACCTTATTACAAATTTAATTGAAAAAATAACACACCTTCATGATAGTATTTTTTACATAGATGGGAAATATTCCACGCAATGCAACTAGTAGAAGTTGTTGGATCATGACATGACAATCATTAGACTTCATACCTATCAAATTCAAATCCATTAAAGAGACAAATTTTTTACATTTGAAGAATAACCCTGCGACACTTTGATATCATGAAGATACTAAAAAAGATAATTTTCTCCCTCTTGGATAATGTATGAAAAGCTGGGGGGAAGAAATGTTCACCTTCCATCAGAAGTGTAATCTAACTCCAAATGTATTCCCATTGACAGTAAGTCTAATCTGCATTCATCCCATATTTAGTCTTTATTTTAATATTTAACAATGTTTCAATCAATCTATCACAAATATTCTTCTCCACGTGCATGACATCAATGTTATGTTTCACTTCATGATATCTCTAATATGGTAGCTCAAAAAATATTGACCGTTTCTTCCAAATATGTCTATAATTTCTTGATTTATGTGTCTTTCCAAATGTCACATAAAGGTTTTTCACCCATATAAAATTATTTTGAGCCATTTAATACCCTTTTAAATATTCTATAAGAGTGATCCATAATCAAAAACTTTCGATGACCCATGCATAATGTTTTTCTCCTATGATTCAATTGATAATATGATGTCTGTTGTTCAAAAATTGGACATGGTTTATGCTCCTTAACACTATATACAGAAAAATTTCTATATGCTGGGAAGTCATTTATAGTGAACATAATCATTGTATGTAGTTGAAAATATTATATTTTATAAGAATCACACACCCTAATACCATCCTCCCATAAGAGTTTAAAATCATCAATTAATGGTGATAATAAAACATCAATATCATTTTTGGGTTGTTTTGGTTCATAGATCATTAAAATCAACATGGAATATTTGCACTTCATATAAAATTCAGGAGATAAGTTGAAAATTACCAATAAAATCAGCCATGAACTATGTGTGATACTAAGGATTTGATATGGATTCATTTCATCTATGAAAATTCCAAGTCTGAGATTTCTAAATTCATTTTCAAATGTAGGAAACTAGTGATCAATTTTCTTCCTCTGTGGAAAATTAGCTAGATGGTGTATTTTTCCATCACATATCCACTCATCAGATAATTTTGGTATCTTCCAATTATTCCTCATTTGAAACAATGACATGTTAGATAAGTCAATTTTATATTTATATGAAATATTCCATAATTTGAAAGTAACACAATTTTGAAATATTGTATGATGATGTTTAGAGGTTGATGGAGTTTATTTTTTATTACTACAACATAGATTCACCCCATGGATCCTTTATCTCAAAAATAATTTTGGTATCTTCCAATTATTCCTCATTTGAAACATTTATTTTCTAATTCACATAATGCAAAAAGGTTAAGATGACATTCTGATGAGCGGATATGTGATGGAAAAATTAACACTTTCCTTATATTCATCACTCATTCGATGTGCCATAATCCAACTTCAACTCATTATTACCTATAACAAATATCAAAATTATATATCTTATTAATATAATACAATTTTATATTTATATGAAATATGTCATATTTTGAAAGTAACACAATTTTGAAATATAAAATAAATATATGTGTATTTGAAAAATATAATTATAAATTTTATACAATAATGGAAGATAAGTTTAAATATAAATGATAAATCATAAAAATATATGCATGAAAATAATTTAAAAAAGAAAATATAGTTAGATAAGTCAATTTTATATTTATATGAAATATTATATAATTTGAAAGTAACTCAATTTTGAAATATTGTATGATGATGTTTAGAGGTTGATGGAGTTTATTTTTTATTACTACAACATAGATTCACCCCATGGATCCTTTATCTCAAAAATAGTTTGACCAACATCGTTATCTAAATACAAAACAAAGAAAAAAATATAATTAATAGGAATTATTATTTATATAAATTAAATATAAATCATATGGTAGAGGTTTCTATTTGTCGTATAATATTACAAAATAGAATGAAACTAATGAACTTACATTGTTGGCATGGGGACGATGTTCTTTCTCTATAACCCATAACATACAAGCATTTAAGATTCATATATTAATTTATAATTATTTTTTTAACTTTAGATCAAAATTTTCATTTGTTAACAATTTTTCATTTCTGATTAATTTTTTATTTAAACTGCTAGTTATATATTAGGTTTGTTCGCCATCACGTGAAGAATTCATATCACTTGAGTAATGCATATGCAACAAGGTTCTAGGGGTTACATATTGTATAAAAAGTGTACATGATTTCCAACCTCAAATGGGCTCACCTTGTAGAAAACAAAGAATCTATTTGTTCCAAGAATGAGGAATTCATATAATAAAAACTATAAATTTAATTAAATTCAGGAAACATGGACTTATAGTGAATATATAGTGTGTAATTTGAATAAAAACCATGTATCACATAAATTATCACATGGATTGGACACTTAATTCCTTGCTAGTTACAGATGTGATAACATGAAGAAATTAAACAAAATGGTAGTGCAATATTTAAGTAACTGAAATAAAAAATGTAGAGTTAGGACATCCGTGAAATAGAACAACCAAAATCGAGGTGTGTGAGGATTACCTGAGAGTTGTGAGTCGATAATATAGATGTGCTGATGAAAACGATGACGAATGAAGCTGGAAAATAAGGTTGGAGGCCATGAGATTGAATAAATGATTTTAGGGTTTCTTCATGAGAGAGAACCGAGTCACTGTCGCCCGATCAAAAAACACTAAAATAACTCAAAATGGGGCTTTATAAAAATTTTAAATGATTTATCACATCAGTTATGTAACACCCTGAGATTTTATGAAAAATATTCTTTTCATTAATGTCTTGTGTTGTAAGTTACACCAAAAGGATCTTTCACAACACGCATCCTTGACTTGCCTTGCATTTCATGCAATCGCGACCTTCCTCGATAGCGTGTGTAGTACGCAATACCGAGTTTTACTAAACAACGATATGCTATTAAAATATTATTAAAACTAGCCGTTATGAATAGTAATAACCAATTTTTGAAATTTTTTAAATTTTATTTTTCAAAATGGACTTCATTTTTGGATTCGGAATATCGAAATTAGCTTAGGGTGAAATTTTGGTACTTTTAGGATAACTTTCATATTCTGATGAATAGTGAAAATTACTAAATTTTAATTAAAAAGAACTTTTTTAATAGAAATAATTAATAGTGATAAATTATTAATTTGAGTGGTTTTAAAGTATATTTAGAATATATTTTTACAATTTAATACAATATTGGTCATTGGATGTAATTTCACATTTAAACCAGTTATAAACAAGTGTCAATCTTTTGATAGTTATTATCTCTTAAAAACACGCTATTTGTTTTGACGACGAGAACTAATTTTTAAATTAATTAATACAACTAATATGTTATGAATTTGGTAAAATAGACATCATTTTTGAATTCTTAATATCAAATATATCTTAGGCCTAATTTTTGGTATTTTTCTGGAAACTTTCATTTTTTGATGAATAGTGAAACCACTAAGTGGTAGTTAAAAAATTGAATTTTTCATAAAACTTAATTTTACCACTTCTATGAGTGTAATTTCAAAAATCCGAGAGACACGGTTAATATCAAGGACTAAAATGTGGTTCAATGAGATGAAAATAATTTTTGGTGAATAGTAACTTATTACTTTTTTTTACCACGGTTAAAAGTAAATAGGGTAATTAAGGGTAAAAATGATATTATTATTACCCTAACACATGTCCTAATTCTATTGGATAAGTTTAATTCGACTAAAAACAACCTTAGGAATAAAATATGACCATTTATGCCCACTTGGATTAGATTAGGACATTTATTATTAATTTATTTAAAGAAGGGTTAAAATAGTTAAAATCAAAGTTTAATAAGTAAATCATTTTTAATATAGGGTTATACATAAGATAAATTCGACTATAAATATTAATTAGAAAGATAAAGAGATTTTATACATAATAGTATTTTATTTTTAATTTTTAGACATTAAATAATTTAATTTATTTATGACACAACGATGATGCAGTAATTATCTTATTAATGAAATATTGACATAATTGATGTTATAAATACCCAAATAAATGTAATTTGAAACTTTTTATAAATTACACTAATTTTCTAGGTTAATATGACATGTTAGTATTGATTTAATTAACTTTTTTTGAACTAATCATTCTGTTATGATTTTCACAAAAATCAATTACTAAATAGTGTCAAAATTGACATAAAATAGTTTTTAAAACAAATATTATATTATTAATTGTTATGTTATTCCTAAAAATATAAGGTTCGGCCAAATGACTTAGATAAGGTTATATATTTTAATAATAAACAACTTGGGGTTCGTTTGGCTTCTTATAGTAAGTTTATTAACCTTATAGTATAAGAAGACAAGAAGACACAGTAAAAGTAAAATTATTTAACTTAATGTTAAATCTAAATGATAAGGTTAAAATATGAACCTAAACTTGTCTAAATTCTATTGGATGAGAGGATTTCGACCCATCCCCACCTTAGCTTCAAAATAAATTAATTTGGATCTATTTAAAACCGAATTTGACTTTATAATAAAATAATAGTTTTAGTTATTCCAAAGGTACCCCTCTCCTCCCTTATAAAAGGGAACCTCCTCCCTCTCTTCCTCACACAACTTTGAGCTTTCAAGCTCAGCCAAACCCTGAAAAATTCTATTCTCCAATTCCCTAGAAATATCCTAGAGGTTCTGGTCTTCCTCAAAGACCAATTTTACTGCCCTAAAATGAGATCTCAAAGAGGCGCTTCAAAGAAGAGGTAATTTCCGTTACCGATTCTTTCAACTTTATTTCTTCTTCCAATTCTTCTTATTAGGTTGTTTCATTATGAAGTAATAACATAAGTATCACTCATATACTGATATTTTATTATAAGTATGAAACAACCCTATTTCACCATCTATCCATCCTACGGAAAATGAAATCACCGCGCGTGCGTACGTACGGAATACCGTCTCCACGCCGTGGTGAAATCTATTTTTCACCAACACCTTACTTGGATGGGTATAATGGTGTAAATAATAACTATATATGATTATTTTAAAGTGATATTGATTCTGAAATAGTATACATACACTCCAATACAGTCCCACGATCATGATAACGATATCATCGCTCGTGCGTACGTACGGACTACCGTCTCCACGACGCGATGAGATTCATTCTCCACTTTAACCATTCATGAATGATTATAAAGTATATATAATTAGTAATCATGAAATATATGACATAATAATGATACTGTATTTATGTGTATATATATGTATGTCATCTACTTAATTCCATTCAACTCAATAAGGAAACAAAAACAACGTTCATGCGTACGTACAGCCTACCGTCTCCATGAATGGTGTATTTCTTTCCATTTACTGATTTATTATATATATGTATATTATGAATATATATTATATATAAATTATGTTTTATATTCTGGAATTAAGTAATCATGATCTAAGTAATCATATGAATAATTACAAGTCAAAACACGGACGACAAATGAAACAATTTTACCCAAAACGCTCTTTAACATGGAATTTACAAAAGAACGGGTAATATAAAGTCATAAGTGAACCATATATGATATCATAACAATGAGTATGATTCTATAATAAGTCAATGACATTATTTAAACCATTATACAGGAGTTTCAGACACTTACGAAGCAAATCAGACCTAAGGTAAGGGATAATTATTCCAATCTCATTCTTATCCAAGATTGTTTACTCGTAAGTATTTACTGGGGGTTATGTTTATTATCAATGTCCATATGCTCTTAAAATGTTTTCATAAAATTTTTACTTTCCTTCCATGTATTTTTAATACATTTTTACCCTTTTCTTACTTTTACCACATCGTATGGAAGAAATCTTTCTTTTGTTTACCATACGAGGTACTTTTTGACTTTTCTGGCAAAAGTATGAGAAGAATGTTTTTTTAACTTATACGGCATGAATGGATTTTTAAAACATTATTACCAAGAATCTTATTTTACAAGTTTTCAAGTTTATTTTTAATCAACTTCTTTTATTTTATAATTGTACGACATGTTAAGAAAGGAAAAGTGTTTTTGAAGCAGAAAGGATATTTTCCTCAAGAATGGAGTTCAAATGTTTAATCAAAATTATTTTCCATCTAAGATAATAAAGGGTTCTGTTTTTATCCCTATTATTACATTTATTTGATTATGTTGTGATGGAATTATATTTTTATGAATTCCTTTATCTTATATGAATTGTTTTATGATGTCACGATGTTTAAGATTCCCATTTTTATTACATGGGTTATGCTATGATGTATGGTTTTCTGATTTTGTGGCACACATAAGAATGATATCATTATGAGATGGGTGGGACCTATATCTCCCTCCAATGCATTGGGTAATGATTTTATATCTCATGAGATAGACATGGCTGGAACGGTAGGTTATACCGGTTTAGTGAAACAGGACTGAAACAAGGAGTGAACTCAGTTCAGAAAGGGACTTTGTCCACTAAGATAGTCTTGGCAATGAGTCTTGACTAATAAGAAATGATTCTCTATGATTATGTGTGTATGCCACAAAGTTTCATGTTTTAAGTTATGATTATTGGGATTACAGTTCATTACTATGATTTATCCCATGTTATGAAATCATGATCTCTTTTGTAGGTTAATATTTCCAAAAGATATGTTCTTATGAATATGATGTGATTGATATTTCTTTTGTTTACCCTTACTGAGTATTTGAGCTCACCCTTTTATGTTTTCTTTTCCCCAGGATATAAAGAAAGATTTTAGGTAAGAAAAAAAAGGGATGATCTTTATTGGGAGATGTTGAAGATCTTTCACCACGGTTAGAAGATTTTATTCCAAGTTTCCAAAGACACTAAACTATTACGGTCCTTGTGTGTTTGTTTTTCTTATGTATTAAGTATTCCTCAAAAGTAATGTAATATTCATGTACGTCAAGCTTCGGGTATCTACAAGTTATTTGTTAACCAACATGATAAATAAATTTTAATTCAATTTATCACATCATTTACTATATAACCAACGTGAGAAATCAATGATATTTGCTTCATCACATCGATTATTCTATAACTGATGTAAAAAATTCCTTTATAATGTCGGTTATATAGTAACTAAAGTTATAAAGTGAGATATGTTATTTATCACATCAGTTATATAATATAACTGAAATGATAAATCAATATACATATCTTTGCACGTGAGTTATAAATAACTGACATAAATGGCTGATGCGATAAATGCATTTTGTACTAGTGTGACCATGGCAGGTAGTTCAGATGGGTACATGTCATGTCACCTCTAAGTAAATGTTGTGTACTAAATCAATTTCTATAAAATCAATTAATTTAATTTTTTTTAAAATTAAAATGGTTGGGATCTCCAAGACTATTTGGATAGACATTAAGATAAATGAATGAATTATTTAATGAGATATTTAATTTATTAATTCAGGTAATTTATCATAATAAAGAAAAATTAAAACGAGTTCTATCTAGTTGTTTTAAATGCATATTTTTTTCATGTATGTGACTGATCATGAGATTTATCGACTAATGTATGTGTTGTATTTCTATTTAATATAATATTATTGTATGATTTTTATATTTGATAAAGTTTTATAAAATTAAATATGATATCATGTGTTCCATCCCTCTCATCTTTATTATGTAGGACTTATATGTCCATGGTTTATTTTATGTATTTTACACCCTTAGCTCCCCTCACCCAAGTGTGAGTAAAACATATAAAGGATATACTTTCAAGGAGATGAGGTGGTTCAAAACCCAAGATGAGGTGAAACCAACCAATAAGATACTAAGGCCGATGGTGGAATGCAACAACCTGAGCCAAGCTTGACAAAAAGAGTTTTTTCCTTAGGGTCATAGGTTGATTTATCACCCGATTGATAAATAATCCTTTAAAAATACCATGATCAAGTCACTTTATCTATTTTATTTTTTCTAAGTGCATAATTATCTATTTTATGAAATTCATATTTATACGATGTTAAACGCGATCACATAAAATAAATAAGATAACTAGACATACAAGATAAAGTAAAATAAATGGATTATGTGTAAATTTTTTTATTTAAATATAGGTAATTAATTATATAAAATATAAACAATTTTAACAATAAATATAAAGGATAAAATAAGGAAATTTATACATTAATAAACAATAAAATACCTAAAATTTATATTAAGTCATAAAATCTTTCCATTTATTGATTAAGAATGGAACCATATGACCTGGTGTTGATGTCACACCCTAACCATTATTTTCCTTATCATTTTATCTATTTATGGGTATTTTTCCTTTACATTGAGTCTCAATTATTTTTAATGTTTTTTGTAATTTTGGAGGTTTACTGTGGGGCACATAACTAGGTGCATGATTAGCACTAGCTGTGTGGAAACCACATGAGTGACCTGTAATTCTTAGTAGATTCCTTTTACAAAGTTTGTATAAGGACCTGAACTTAAACATTACATAATCGTGAGTTTTATTCAATAAATTAATTTCTTTCACATTGAGGATCTTTTCAATTTTATAGTTTTAGATAATTAGGCCATAACTCATACATAACAAAAATACAAAGTGGAAACTTCTGATTAGTATCCATTTTCCCATAAAATAATATTTTTTTAAAACAAATCATGAATTATTTTCATGGAAAATCTCCACTACTTTCAACTTGACTTCATTCATTACCTTACCCATCCTTAAAATCTGTGAAAAACATTTTAAAAACTTGGGATGGGCATAAAAGATCAGTAAGGGATATAAGAAGAAAATAAACCATTAGTTTATTAAAAATACGAAAACCTATGAAATATTTACCTTTACATCAATATTATTTGAGACAAAGAAATAAAACACTTTCACAAGAAAACACACACATGTTTTTCTTAAATAAATCCTTTAAAACCCATATTTAGTAATTAAATCTCATTTTAGATGACTTAAAGTGTCATATTCACAAAACCCTTCTAAAAAACTTTTAATTAGAATAAACTATGACCAAATTCTAATATAATTATTACCCAATGAATTAGAGAGCTATAATGGGGATCACCTTTTGTATAAGCTATATCAGGCTCACCTGTTTCTCATGAGCTATAATGGGTCTCAACCCTTCACATAAGCTATATCGAGCTCACCCATGAGCTGTAATGGGGCTCAACCCTTCATACAAGCTGTATTGGGCTCACCCATTTCATATAATTCTCAATTACCATATCATGAAAATAACTTTAATTATAAAACCCATTGAAAAAATCTTTTAAACTCATATGAAAACACTTTTAGATAAAAATAATCTTGTTTAAAAAACCCATTTTCAATACCAAAATACACTTTTCTTTTGAAAAAACATTTTCAATACCAAAATAACTAAAAAAAGAAAAAGAGTTTTTTATTTGAAGAAAAAATTAAATCTTGCAAAGGAATCCAGAAATCAAATAATGTTCATGGTGGCGGAAAATTCATTGTCGCCATGTACATTAAGAATTGAACATTCCTTTTACCGTTTGTTAAAACATTCCGTATAAAACACGTAAAAAGATTCCTTTTTAAAACCTTTGAAATAAAGTAAAAGTGATATAAAATGTATTTTATAAATATTTTATGTCCATATAAAAACTTTTATAAAATAAATTTTAAAACATGTACATAGAAAAGGAAGAGTTGTAAAGAAAACACTAAAAGATGATTTTTAAAAGAAAAGTCTCTTATCACCATGGAAATATTTGAATAATAAGCCCCATGAAAGAATAACATTAAACAAAACTTTAAATACATTGATAATGGATAAATTCATGTTATAATATTTCAAAGAGCCTGTATATACACCTCATAAAATAATATTGGTGTATAAAATCAAAATATAACTCATCAAAAGGAAATTGAGAGAAGCCCCTTATCTTGAGTCTGATTCATCACATGTGTCTTTATCTTCCTAAATAATAAATTTATGTTAATTATTTAATTAACTTTTAACCTTTTTAAATTTTATTATTAATTTTATTTCACTTATTATAATTTTGTATACAATTACTTAATCAATTAAGTTTACATCAAATGTTTTAACCATATTTGGCTTATGTGTTAAAATCAAATTTGGTAGGTTGACTATGGTCAAATAGGTAATTATTTAAACATATGCATAATAATAATCATGAAATAATTATCATATTTATACATCAATTATACTTTTAAAACGAATCATAAAATATGGTTATGAAAAATGAATTAACATTACAATCATAGAGATGGTAGGCCGTACATACGTGTGAGTAACATTTCCATTTTTCACTGATCATTATGGAAAGAAAGTAAGTAATATTTTATATTTATATGATGATAATAATATAATAAATACCATATTATTTAATTATATATACTTGAATATATAATTCTTGTGATGTGGTGATGAAAAAATAAATCACATCGCTTCAAGGAGGCGTAGTCCACACGTCCACGAATGATATTATCATTTCTTAGTGAGTGAAAAAGGTAAGAAATAAAATGTTATATTATATTTCCAGAATTATAAATATGACATGAATATTAAAGATCCTTTATGATGTTTTTTTGGTAACTTGTTTTGTATTTGTTGACAACTAACCTTTTATGAAAGTTTGTTTTTTGTTTTTCAGGATCGGCCCCTGTTCATTGGTATGAGTTTCTATAAGAATGTAAAAAGATGATGAAAGTTAAAAACTAAACACAAATGGGGAGAAAAGTATTGGAAGTTGTTTTCTAGATGTAGGTTATCAAAACTAGATGAACTGGATGGCTAAGTTGTTAAAAATTTAAGTGCTGACAGTTTTGTAAATTTATTAATCATACTCATCGTCAGTATTAGATTTATTGACATGAAGTTCAAGATCAATCAGACTCTATTTTTATTGAAAAGTTAGGAGAAGATGTGAAATAAATTCATATGGTGATATTCTAGTTTGTAATTCTCAAATATCATAAGTTATCTATAAAACTTGTGATGAAAGCCATATGAAGCAAAGGGGGAGAATAAGTGCTGCCGGTCATATTGAGTTTTGGTTAGAAGGAAATGAGGTGATGAAAGTAAAGGAAGTCATAATACTTTCCTATGTTAATCATAAGACGATTTTCTGGTCATGGAGTTCTCATAAATCATGATAAAGTCTCAAGATAAAGATTTTAAATAATAGAGGCTTTTAAATGACTTTGAATAGTTTGTATCAATTATAGAAACCTGAACATAGAAGATCAGATCAATAATTATCAGACACAAAAATTTTCATAAGTATTTTTGAGTAAAGCTAATAAAGTTTTAAGAGTATTTGAGTGAAGTTATCATTATATGTAGAACATCGTAATGAATTTTTCATCGCAATGAGTTTAGGAGGTTCCATCAGATTGGAAAAAGGTTAGGAAGTTCGAGAAGGATGATTATAAACAAGACTCAAGAAGATACTAGAAGATTTGTGAAGATTTGAAATAATAAAACTTAAAATTAAAATATTTATAGATCTTAGAGTTTTTGAATTTTAGATAAAGGAAATAGTTTTCAAGCTTCCTTCCTTTTCTATTCCGAGGTTCCTATGAATAGAAGCACAATACATTCGTACTTTTTAACCTTTGACATGAGAAAAAAATGTGGAGAACTTGAAAATTCATGTCAAAGTTATCTTTTTGAACTAAGGCCTCATTAAAAGACCAAACATATGAATGTTTTATTTATCAGACTGAGGAAGATCATAATGATCATTTGAGAAGAGTTTGAGTAATGCGAATTGAGAATGGGTTCATCATACCGAGTCCATCAGACTGAATTCAATGGATTGAGTCAATCGGACCCAACCCCATTGGAATGAGAGAATCAGACCTAGCCACATCAGACTGAGGATCCAGAAAAAGAATTTGTGGATCAGTTTGAAAAAGTATTTATTCTTTTGTTTTGGATCAATTGTTTGTAATTAAAATTTATAAACTAATGGGAGTTAGTATAATAATTCCTATTGGGAGATATAAGGCGTCTAAATAGAGTTGAAAAAAGTTATATTCTTTATAATAGTTAATTTCCATAGACTCATGAGAGTGGATATGGAAAGGATGAAGGTTCTCACACCGAGGTCAAACCTCATAAATCTCATGTGTTTTACTTGATTTCATACTTTTTCATTCATGAGTATTTACTAAAAGTTGATAACATAAAGAAAATTAATAGGTTGCAAGGGTTAAGTTTCTAAAAGTTTTGAAAACTATAAAAAGTATAAAATTGATTCAACCCCCTTCTTAATTTTTATTCAATCCTTTTAAAATTTAATTGGTATGAGAGGGAGGTTCCCTTATTCAATCCTTATCATGAATAATATCAATTTTTTCAACAGTAGTGTAATTCTTACATTTTATGGATAAAATTATTATGGATTAAAGAATAGGATGATTCCTCATCTCCTATCTCTTAGCCTGGAAGTTTTTTATGGTGCTACAATTGGGTTTTCACCTATTGAGAAATATTCTTTGATGAATATTGCTGATAAGAGAAATATTGTAGTTGATGTAAAATCTAGGAATTCTATTCCTATTCTTCTGTTAGAAAATGTTTATATAAAGGTGATGGGTATCAAAACTTCAAAGATTATATGAGACAATTTGAAGAGTATTTTTGAAGGGAATACTAAAGTGAAGGAATAAAATCTACAAATATGGCATTTTAATTTTTAATACATAATAATGAGAGATTAAGAAACTATTGATGAATACTTCACCAGGGTAAATGAAATTGTTTACAACATCATAGGATTTGGAGAAGTTTTATAAGATTTTATAATTGTGAATAAACCCATGAAAAACTTTTTGGACAGGTTTGATTATAAAATTTTCTCTTTAGAAGGTAAATATGATTTATGTCTTTATTGATTGCATAGATTTATTGTTTCTTATGAAATGATAAAATACTCAAAGTTTAAGAAGAATATGGAGATGAAATGGATTTTGAAGCTAATATAAAAACAAAAATTCAATATATTGAAGATGTTGATCCTTGTGACTTTTAAGATAAAGAGTACGATGAGTTGAATGAAAAAATAATGTCTCTTATATCCAAGAACTATCAAAGAGGAAGTTGAAAGTATAGAGTTAAAATTCCTATCAAATCTTTTGAGTGTGGTGGAATCAGACACTTTGCTATGAATTTCCATAAGAAGAAATTCGGAGAATATCGAGACTATTCTAATGAAAAACCTTGATGGAATAAGTGTAATTTTTTTATAGAATAAAAGTCACCCAAAAAATATAAGAAGAAGTTCAATGGAGACAAAAGAAGTATGTTAAGTAAGAAATATGAATCAGATTCAAATAAAAACAATTATTTAGAGGATGAAAGTTCATAAAAGTTCAAAAAATTCATTAAAAAATTTGAGAAAACAAAATATTCCTCAGATAGTGAAGAAGAAGTAGGATGAAAAGAATCTTACAGATAATATCAACTCAGATTAGAACTTGTTGCATGTATTGAGAAAAATAGATATCTCAAGAAAGAAATCAGAATGATAAAGAAAGATAATAGAAAAGTTATTATTGGTGATAAGGATGTTTTCAAGCAAGAAGAATACAATATCTAGGAGATATTAAGTTACAAACTTTGAATTGATGAATAGGGAAAGATGGTTAAATATCCCAGTAAGAAGTTGGAATCCAAGGAAGAGGAAGTTAACGAGTTTCAATCAAAACTTATTGAGACTGAAAGTACCTTGAGGAGGATGAATGAAAATTTCAACAAATCCTTGTAATTAAAATATGGGACTTTTAAAGTTGGTGAGAAAGCTCAAATCAAGAATCTGGTGAAATCCAAAACCTCCAAAAATAACATTTCATTTGATTTTTATAACATTTTAGGTAATAATAAAAGTTCTAGGAAAGTTTGAGTAGAGAAAAAATGTGATCAACCTATAAAATCTACAAATGTTGAAAACTCACTCAGAAGGAAATATAATACACACCCAGAGTATGTTAGAATAGAAAGAAGTTTTCAACCTCAACAAAGTTTCTACAAAGAAAGATATTAATTCAATAGACAATCAAGATTTGATGGTTTTTATTGGTGTTGTGAAATATATGGGCACATGGATTATAATTTTTGGTGCAAATTATCAGTTCCTAGAATAAAGTTTTAATAGAGTGGAAGAAATAGTGAAAGTAGAATAAGTAACTTTCCCAACACACAAGAAGTTAAAAAAGAAAAATCATAAGATTTTACAAACTTTTAAACAAAAAATCAATTTGAATATCTGGAAGAGGTTTGTAGAAGATGCGATCAAGCTATTCATCATGTTGAAAGATGTATTACACTCCCTCTAGAACAAGTTTCTTATGATATAAACTAAAAGTAAGCTGTAAGGAAGAAAGTTTATGAAATATATTTTGTTATTGAGACAACTTTAAAAGAAAGTAAAAGGAACAAACCATAGATACTTGATAGTGGTTATTCTTCACACATGATGGGAAATATAAAAATCTTGAAACATGTTGAAAGTCATTATAGAGGGGTAGTTACTTTTGGAAATGATAGTTCCTTAAAAATAAGAGGAATAAGAACAATTGAGATTAAAGAAAAAGGTTTAAATTTAAAGAAGTTATATTTTTTGATGGACTAAAACATAACTTAGTGTAAGTCAAATTTTTGATAACAAAAAATAAGTTGTGTTCAAAAAATATTCTTATATCATCAGAAGTATAGAAGGTGGAAAAGTTGTAACCATGGGAGAAAGAACCAATATAAATCTTTTTTAGATTAGAGAACTTAACAACTCATGTTATTTAAGTACTAAATATGAGAATAAGTTGTGGAATCGAAGACATGGACACCTTAGATGAAAAATATGAAAAAAATTATAAAGTAAATGCTATATGAAAATTTCCAAAATTGAAAAGAAGTGAATAATATGTTTGTGTTACTTGTCAGAAAGGGAAGATGACTAATAAAAGTCATAAGAAAGTTGAGATTCAGTCTACTTGACCTCTTAAACTTATTCATTCCGATCTATATGGGATGATGAGGCATCAATCAACAAAATGTGATTTGTAATTTATCACATTTATTGACGATTTCACTCAAATGAACAATATAATTCTTATAAATCACAATCCAAAGGCTATTAAAATGTTCAAATTCTTTAAAAAATATGTTTATAAAGAAATGGGGGTTTACATAAATAAGTTGAGAACAGAAAATGGTACATAATTCACTTGTAATACTTTTGAAATTTATCTGGTAAAGCATGAAATCAAACATCAGCATAGTGTTCCATATACCCCACAATAAAATAGAGTATCATAAAGGAATAATAGAAGTTTGGTGGAAATGGGAAGCAACATGTTAGCAGAATAAAAACTTTAAAAGTTCTACTGGAGAGAAGCTGTTAATACTGTTGTACATGTTTAGAACAAATGTTTGTTAAGGTCAAAATCCAAAATGAATTCTTATGAAATGGGATATAAAAAAAACCTTCATTTAAATAATTCAAAGTTTTTCTAAGTCCATGTTTATTTAAAATAAAAAATCTGGATTTGGGAAAGTTTGATGAAAAAGATGAAGAATAAAATTTTATCAGTTATTAACCCAATGGAAGAAGTTAAAAATGTTGGAACAAATGGTTAAAAAGGTTTGTGGAATCATATGATGTGAAAATTATTGAGAATCCAACTTCATTAACAACATTTTCTGGGAATGTTGAGGAATAAAAATTGAAAGTTTCCAATGAAAATGAAAGTGAGAAAAGTAATGTGCATGAAGATTCATATGAATCATGTGATGAGGAAAGTGAAGTAGGAAGAGGAAATATAAAATTTCATACTTTACAAAAACATGTTGAGATAGAAAATATTCTATGGAATTAGAAGGCTCCATTTTGGACAAGAATAAAGTTGAGATTAGAAAATCCAACTTCACACATCTCAAAAGTTGAACAAAAATCAATTTCAGAAGCTATTCAACACAAAGAATGGGTGAATTCTATAAATGAAGAGTTGGATAAAATTGAGAAAAATGAAACATGGGAACTTGTTTCACATCAAAAAGGTAAAAATGTTATTGGAACAAAATGGGTTTACAGAAACAAGTTAAATGAAAATGGAGAAGTTTCAAGAAACAAAGTAAGGCTTATTTGTAAAGGATATGCACTGGTGGAAGGTGTGGATTTTAATTAAACCTTTTCTCCTGTTGTAAGTATATAAATTATTAGAATGTTTCTAGCAGTGGATTCTCATCAGAATTACAAAGTATATTAGATAGATGTAAAGTTAGCATTTCTCAATAGAGAAATTGAATAATAAGTTTACATTGAATAACCTTGTGGGATTTTTCTTTATGAGGATGAAAACAAAGTTTGTAGATTAAATAAATATTTGTATGGAATGAAACAAGATCCACATGTATGGTATTCTAATCTTGAAAATAATTTGATAATGTTGATTTTTTCTAAAGGAAAAGTTGATAGCAACTTATATGTGAAAGATTTTGACTCTAAAACTCTAATTGTAATTGTTTATGTAGATAATAAATTTTTTAGGGATAGAGAAGATGTTTGTAAAAAAATTTCTGAAGAAATGAAAAGGAACTTTGAGATTTTAATGTTAGTATAATTAACATTCTTCCTTTGTTTACAAGTTCAACAAAAAGAAAAATACATTTTCCTATGTCAAGTAAAGTATACATGGGAACTGTTACAAAAGTTTAGCATGGAAGAATCCAAAGATGTTTCTACTCCTATCTCAGTGGGGATGAAGTTGAGTAAAGATGAGTCTAGAAAAAGTGTGAATTATAAATAATTTCTAAAGTTTATAGGAATTATACTTTACCTTACAACCACATGGACTGATATTATTTATGTTGTGACTTTGTGTTCCAGGTATCGAAGTAATCTGAAAGAATCACATATGTTGGTAGAAAAAATAATTATAAGATACGTTGAAGGAAAAAATTCATATAGATTTTTATAAAAAAGAAATTATAAGATAAAGTTTCATGGTTATATTGATTCCTATTAGGATGAATATTATAATGATAGAAAATCAACCTTAGGAGGAACATTTTTCTTTGGTTAATGTTGTGTATGTTATCATAGTAAGAAACAAAGTTCAGTAAATTTGTGCATAGTAGAATTAAAATATGTTGCATCTACTCAGTCTTATACTCAAATTTTGTGGATGGAAGTTCAGTTAGAAGATTTGAAAGTGTAAGTTTCTAAACCATTGAATATTCTTTATGATAATCATAATGCAATTGATCTTTCTAAAAATATTGTTAAACACTCAAGATCAAAACACATTGATATAAAGTTTCAATTTATAAAATATAAAGTTTATTCTGGTTATGTTTTATTGGAATATATCTCAACAAAGTATCAAAGGGGGAGAATATGTACAACTTTATCCTTCAATGGAAAGGGGAGTACTTTTCTTTATTAAATGAATCTAAAGCTATGGTTATCATAAAATAGGGGAGATAAAAAGATAAGTGAGTGTAAAAGATAAAATAAATGGATTTTATCTTAACATGAACATAATATTTTCTTGTCATTAAGGGATGTAATTCCTTCAAAAACATTACTTTATCCAGTAGTGTGGTGCTAGGAAACACTCTTTTAATAAATGCTTGTTTTGGTAAAAGTCAAAAAACATGTGTTGTGAAAAGTATGAGTGGTTGAAGATTAGTGAGTTAAGAAAGATGTTAACAAAGGTTGTCAAAAAATATAAAGGGGGAGATTGAAGATCCTTTATGATTTTTTATTGGTAACTTGTTTTGTATTTTTTGACAACCAACCTTTTATGAAAGCATGTTTTTTTTCAGTATTGGACCCAGTTCATCAGTATGAGTTTCTATAATAAAGTTAAAAGCTACTGAAAGTTTGAACCCAAATAAAAAGGGGGAGAAAAGTATTGAAGGTTGTTTTCTAGATGAAAGTTATTAGAATGAGCTGATCCAGACATTGAATTTGTTAGAAAGATAAGTGTTGAAAATTTTCTAAAGTTACTAATCTGGCAGACCATTAGTCTCAGATCTATTGACATAAAGTTCAAGATCAATCAGACTCGATGTTTGTTGGAAAGTTAGGAGAAGCTGTAAAAGAAAGTCATATGGTGATTTTCTAGTTTGTAATTACCAAATATCATAAGTTTTCTGTTACACTTGTGATGCAATCCTTATGAATAAAAGGGGAGAATAGGTGCTGCCAATCATATTGAGTTTTGGTTGGAAAGAAATGAGGTGTTAAAAGTAAGTTAAGTCATTATACTTTTCTACATTAATAAAATGATGATTTTTTGGTCATGAAGTTATCATAAATCATGATAAAGTATCATGATAAAATCTTTTTAACAATGGAGGCTATTGAAGTTCTCCAAATAGTTTGTATCAGTTCCAAAAACATAGACACATAAGATCGGATCAAGAAGTACCAAACAATTTTTTTTCATAAGTTTGTTTGAGTAAAGATGATAAATTTTGAATAGTATCTAAGTGAAGTTATCATTATATGCATAACATCATAATAATTTTTTCATCGTAATGAGTTAAGGAGGTTTCATCATACTGAATAAAGGTTAGGAATTTTGAGAAGGGTGATTATAGAGAAGACTCAAGAATATTTATGAATATCTGTGAAAAGATGAAATAGTAAAACATGAAATTAAAATATGCGTATATCATGGAGTTTTTGAATTTGATATAGAGGGAAAAGTTTTCAAGTTTCCTAGATTTTCCATTATGAGGTTCCTATAAATAGAATCATAGTATGATTGTACTTTGCAACCTTTGACATGAGTAGAAAAGGAGGAGCACTGCAGAATTCATTTCAAAGTTGTATTTCAAGACTGAGACCTAATTAGAGGTTCAAACATCTGAAAGTTATATTTACTGAACTTAGGAATATGAGAATGAGTATTTGATAATATTTTGAGTAATGAAGATTAAGAATGGTTTCAACATACTGATTCCATCAGACTGAATTCACTGGACAAAGTCCATCAGACCCAGTCCCATCAGACTGATAGAATCAGACCCAGCTACATCGGACTGAGGATTTGTGGAGAAGTTTGAAAAAAGTATTAATTATTTTGTTTTTTTCTCAATTATTTTTAATCAAACTTTGTAAACTGATGATAGTTGGTATAATCATTCCTATCGGGAGATAGAAGGTGTCTAATGGGAGTTGGCATAAGTTGTATTCACTTTTTTATAATAGTGAATTTCCATAGACCCATGGGAGTGACTATGTAAAGGATAAAGGTTCTAAAACTGAGGTCAAACCTTATAAATATCACATGTTTTAATTTATTTCATACATTTTTATTCATGAGTATTTACTAAAACATGATAAGGTAATGAACTTTAGCATGTTGTAGGGGTTAAGTTTCTAAAACTGATGAAACTTATAAAAAGTATAAAACTATTTCAAACCCCACTTATAAATTGTTATTAAATCCTTTTGAACTTAAAATATCATAACATTTCATTTATATCACATATATTCATTATATTTACCCTTATTACCTTCCATGTAATGCGTTAGTGAAAAATGAATCACATCACTTTGCAGGGCAGTAGTCCGTCGTACACACAAGCGATATTATCATATCCCTTACGAAATAGAAAATAAAAAGGTATATATTATATAATGTCTATAGAGTTATAATTATGTTATAAATATTATATATATACTTTATATAGATTAACAAACCCAACCATGAGAGGTGGTAATGGAAAAACGAATGACATTGTTTCATGAGGCGATAGTATGTCGTACACATGAATGATGATATTATAACCCATTTTATGGAAGATATAAATGATTTAGGTTGTTATATTAACTTAAAAACATCTCATTATATGTAATCTATTGAGTTTATTATATAATAATGGTTTAAGAATAATTGAAGGAGGTGGATAAATAAATAAAATAAAAACACTCGTGGAAGAACGTTACCTCTTCTTCAGATATCCTCATTAGGTTTGCACAAATCCTTCCTAGGTTAGACTTATTACCAAAATAAGGATTATAGGATGAGGTAATATAATTTGTTAAGTGATTTTGGATGGGTTTGGTTGAGCCAAATGGCTTGATATGTGTGAATAAGTGAGGGGAGTGAGTGCCCTTTTATAGTTGAGGAGGAGTAGCATTTTTGTAAATACCCAAAAGTATTCACTATTGGGAGGTCTACCTTACAAAATGTGCTTACAAAATTAAATAATAATCGAGGGAAGGGTTTATTTGGTCAATAAAAACATCCAAAAAACAAAAATAAATAAATTTTGATCATAACTTTCCTTAGTCTTTAATTTTAGTCAATTTTACCCTTTTAGTTTTTTTCCATGATAACCTGTATCTTTTTTATTTACCTAGGTAATTTATCATTTAAGAATAAAATTAAAATGAGTTTTATTATATAATTTATACCTAATTATTAAAAATTTTAAATCAAAATTATTAAATAAAATTTCTATGTGTGTGTAAAATTAATTCTAATACAAACGCATGTAATGCACAAAACCCTGTTTCAACCTTAATCGTGATAATTAATTTTAACTATTCTCACTAATCATTATGGTAAAAAATTATGATGAAATGATTATATAATATAAATTATTATGATTCCAAATATGGAATCCATTTTTCCAAATTCAACTATCATAATTGGCATAATTTAATTTAAAATTAATCCCATAGACGTGATGGGAAAACAAATTTTTAAATAGAAAAATGTTCAAAAGTTTGCAAAGTTTTTATATAAAAATTAAATATTAAAAAGATTATAATAAACTAAATTGGATTAATTGATATAAAAATTAACTAATTTTACTTTAAAACCAATTGAAAATATAATTTAACATTATAAATTATTTAAATGAAAATACAGTTTGCAATTAAAATTCAGTATTTTTCATTATTCATCAAAAATTGAAACTTTTCAGAAAAATACCAAAAAATAAACATAAGACAATTTTGGTATTCAAATTTAAAAAATTAATTTTATTTTTTCAAATAAATTTATGAAAGTGTCAAAAATTAGTTTTAAAATAAGTGCGCCATAAAAAGGTGACAAAATTGCTTTTTTGAAAAATACAATTTTAAGCCAAAAAATGGATTTATTTTTCCCTTGTATAGAAAAAAATAGGATTAATTTTAAACATTATATTGAATATATAATATATAAATTTCATTAATATAATTCAAAAAGAGATATTTGTTTAATTTTTTTGATAAAACACACTTACGCACATTAAAACAGTTTTTCAGAAAAAGATTTCATTTTATTTTTAAAAGGGTTTTATTTTATTTTTTACTTAATTTTTCACTAAAGAATTTATTATATATTCATTTTTAAACCATATTTTCATAATTCAATCAATACTATTCATACCCTTCATTCTAATGGCTAGGTGATAACTATCATATTAAATAATAATAATAATATTAATAATGTGTTTTGTTAAAACTCATTGTTGCGTGTAACACAAGTTAAAATTGATATTGCATGTAACACAATCCAAGCTTAGTTTTGTGTTTCATTTATGCTATCGAACATAATTTTATTCTTTTAAAATCTTAGGGTGTTATACCCTCCCCCTTTAATAAACCACATCCTTACAATTTGAACTTTATCTCAGTAATAAAGGGATGGACATTTGAGAATGATTTTCTTGTAAAAGGGTCAATAAAAAATCCTCTTAATAAGATAGAAAATGTAATTAAAAAGGTAAAATTGAGTAACATATAACTATGATTAGAAATAGGATAACATAGTCAGGAATGGAAGAAAATCATAAATTATTTTAGAGAGTGATTGAGGTCATTGATCACAAGCAAGTGAATGATAAATGGAAAGTTAAGGGGCTCAAAACCATAATTTTGTGATGATTTAAAATACCATTTGATACATTAGATATAAATCTAATAGGATAATTTTTTAAGACCCTTTTCCTAAAGTTAAGAAAATTTTTCACTTTCCAAGAATATAAGAAAATATACTTACTTGATATATTTCTATTCCATAAGAATGATTTCATCCTTTGGTTGTGCTTTGATAATTTCCAATTCATCCTTTACTCTAAAAATTATTTTTTATGCCTGAAGCACTAAAATTAACTTTTAATAGATCATAAGATCCATAATATTGAAAAGTATTTCCATCCATTTATAACCATTTTCCAAAATCAATATGGTTAACTCAATTTATCTAATATAATAAATTAATCACTAAACCTCAAAAGTAACACCACTGGTTCATAATTTTATTTTTCCAAAAATTTAATTAAAAACAATTTCATATTAACCAGGATACAACATAGGATAATGGTAGGTGCTAAACCATTATCGTCCTTTGGTCATGGGTTCAAGACCTATGTCCAGGTCTAATGTAATGGGTTTTCACCCAGTATAATAGTTTTCCTTCTTCTAAACCATGTTAATATAATTCATATAACATTCTTAAAAAATGATGAACTTCCTTGAAATTAATCATTTAATAACCTTTTTACCATGGTTTTAAATACAACCTTTTTTTCACAAAGTCTAATAATATTATTTGATTATTATTAAAATGTCATTAATGATCATATTAAACCTAAATGTTATCAATACTTTTAAACTTATGTCTATAAAATGTAAAGACATTATTCCTAAAATAACTTTACATTAAAATATATACTTCAGATATATATAAAAAACTCAATAAATGTATCCAAAATTATTTAAATTACTTAAAACATCAAAATGGGGGATCCTAATACATTGAGATTATGATCAACCTTTAAAAAATACTAAGCTTCATAGAGTTGTCACCACTTCACTAGATGGCCCAATATTAACCACAAAAGTAGCAAATGATTTTTCCACCCCCTTTTTCTTCTAATCACGATGATTTCCACCTTGACTAAGTAACTTTGGACACATGTTTGTATAATATCCCAACTCATTATAGCTAAAACATCACACTATTGTCTGGATATCTATTATCTCACTCTTATATTATTCATGAATATTTTATTAGTAGTCAAGAACCTTGTGACTAAACTTACCACACCGATAAAACTTTCCAGATCCTAACATACATTCCCTAAAATGTATTTTACCACAATTAGAACATGTTTGGGGCTTACCTCCAGAATTGTTATTTGGTTTCTTCTCTATTTCCTACCATTTTTACCATTTCTTACTCTTTTCATCTCGTGTCACATAAGTGTCAGAAAAATCCATCTCAAATTTCTCAGCACAATGAAAAACTTTATCATAAATTTTCAATTCTCATGTAGCCAAATCTCTTTAAAAACTTTGTTTTAATCTTGAGTAAAATATATGAATATTACTATCAATTTCCAAAACAAAATATAGTACACACCTGGATAACCATGTAAAATTTTATTCACATGCATACACTAAATCTTCATCATTTTCCCTCAATTATAAGAATCATTTCTGCATCCTAAGCCAAACAACCTTAGTGAAATATTTATCAAGGAAAATATTCTTAAATGTGTCCCATTCTATAACATCAAAATTATCTTTCTCTCTAGTATTCTTAACTAAATTCCACCATTGACCAACTTTAATTTTAAAATGATAAATGGAAAGAGTTACCTTTTGATGTTTTAAACATCCCATGACTTCAAATATCTTTTATAGAGAATTGATTCATCCTTCAGCTACCACAAGGTCAGATGATCCTCTAAATGATTGGAGATTTTTCCTCATAAAATGATATACAATAGACATTATCCTTTGTGGTATATCATGTTCCTCTCTTTAATAGATACATATCCCATTTAGATCTTGTGTCAACTTATCCATCACTTTAAAAAAACTATTATATTCCAATTCCTACCATCTCAGGATTTGGAAGGATATTTTCCTCTTGATTCCTTACCACTATAGCTCCCCTGTTTCCTCAATAGAAATCCATTCTGAACAGATATATTTTAGATGTAACAACATGGTAATCTTAAAATTATATATCATTTCATCTTAACCATAAAGTAAAATATTAAAAGGGAATGCTATTAACACTATAATAACCTCTAAAGTTGTCTAAAACATCCTTTGATACCAACTATAAGGACCCAATCTTAAACATTACATAATCTTGATTTTTATTCAATAAATTACTTTATTTAACATTGAGGATATTTTTAAGTTTATAGTTTTAGAGAATCAGGTCATAACTTATACATAACAAAAATAAAAAGTTGACACTTTCAATTAGTATCCATTTTCCCCTTAATATGAAACTATTAAAACAAATCATGATTTATTTTCATAGAAAATCTCTATGACTTTAAACTTGAATTATTCTTTTCTCTTACCCATCCTTAAACTCTGTGAAAAATATTTTAAAAACTTGGGATGAAAAAAAAGCTCAGTAAGTGATATAAAAAGAAAAGAAACCATTTTTTTAGAAAAAACATGAAAACCCATGAAATATTTAAATTTACAAAAATTTTCTTTGAGAAAAATAAATAAAACATTTTCATAAGAAAACAAACACGTTTTTCACAAAAAAATACTTTAAAACCCATAACCTTCAATTAAAACTTTTTTTCGGTGACTTAGAGCATAATATTCATAAAACCCTTTCAAAAACCTTTTAATTGGAATAAAAATATAGCATAATTATAATATAATAATTACCCAATGAATTGGAGAGCTATAATGGGTATAACCCTTCATATAAGCTATATCACGTTCACCCATTTCTCATTAGCTATAACGGGGTTCAACTCTTCATATAAGCTGTATCGGGCTCATCTGTGAGCTATAATGGGGTTCAACCCTTCATATAATCTATATGAGTCTCAACTATTTCATATAATTCTTAAGTACCATATCATGAAAAAAACACTTTAATCATAAAACCCTTTGAAAATATCTTTTAAACTCACATGAAAACACTTTTGGATAAAAATACTATTTTCTTTTAAAAACCCATTTTCAATACCAAACTACACATTTTTATTGAAAAACCATTTTCAATACCAAAATTTCTAAAAAAAGAAAAAATATTTTCTTTGAATAAAACATTAAATATTTTATAGTAATTAGGAAAGAAAATATTGGTCATAGTGGTGGAAAAGTCATTTCTGCCGTGTACGTTAAGAATAGAACATTTCTTTTTCATCTGTCAAAACATTCCATATAAAACATGTAAAAAGATTACTTTTGAAAACATTTGAAATAAAGTTAAAGTGACATAAAATTTAATTTATAAATATTTAATGTACATATAAAAACTTTCATAAAATCATTTTAAAAACAAGTACATGGAAATTGAAGAGTTGGAAGGATAACATTGAAAGAGGATTTTTAAAAGAAAAGCCCCTTATCACCTTGGAAATATTCGAATCATAAGTCCCATGAAATAATAACATTAAAAAAACATTAAATACCATGATAATGGATAAATTAATAATATAACATATAAAAGGGTCTGTATATACACCTATTAAAAGAATATAGGTGCATAACATCAAAATATACCTCAACGAAAGGAAATTGAGACGAAGTCCCTTAAATTGAGTCTAATTTGTCATGTGTGTCTTTATATTACTGAAAATTAAACTTATTTTAATTATTTAATTGATTTATAACCCTTTAAAATTTTATTATTACTTTTATTTATCTTATTATAATGTTTTATACAATTACTTAATCAATTAAGTTTACATCGGATGTTTTGACCATATTTGGCTTATGTGTCAAAATTGACTTTGGTATGATGAATATGGTCAAAGAGGTCATTATTTAAATATATAAAGAATAATAATCATTAAATAATTATAATATTTATACATCAATTATAATTTTTAAACCAATCATTAAATATGTTTATGAAAAATGAACTAACGTTATGATCGTAGAGACAGTATGCCATACGTATGCATGAGAAACATCTAAATTTTTCAATGATAATTATGGAAAAAGGTAATTAATATTTTATATTTATAGAATGATCATAATATCATAAATAATATATTATTTAATTATATATACTTATATATATCACTCTTGTGATGTGGTGATTAAAAAATGAATCACATTGCTCCAAGGAGGAAGTAGTCCACACGTCCACGAATGACGTTATCATTTCTCAATGAGTTAAAAGGGTAAGAAATAAAATGATATATTATATTTATATAATGATAAATATGTCATGTATATCACATATATTCATTATATTTAACCTTATTACCTTTCATGTAATGCATTAGTAAAAAACAAATCATATCACTTCATGAGGCGATAGTTTGTTGTACACACAAGCGATGTTATTGTATCCCTTATGGAATGGAAAGTAAAAAGGTATATATTATATAATGACTCTAGTGGTATAATTATGTTATAAATATCATATATATACTTTATACTAAACCATGTATCCAAACCATGCAACCTATCCAGAATTTTAAAAATTTGAAATAACTAATCTACCCTTGCCCAAATTTCACCTCAAATCCACCCTTACTCCCTCCACTCAAATCTCATATCAAGGGAAAACCTCCTAACTCTCTTTAATCTCCTCCTTTGATAAATATTTTTGTATTATGCATGATTTGAGGATCATTTCTCAAGGTAATCACTTATAGTTCTCTTCCCAACCTCTTTTCATTTTCCTTTCTTCTTATTATTTCCTTAGAGAGGTTATGGAGACCTAGAGTTCTCCTTAGATCCATATTAAATTGTGGATTTCAAGGTTTTAGGGATTTAATTGGTTCTTTTAGGGTATTTCTTACCTTATACGGTTGGATTGACACCTATATTGTGAAAGTGATAATAATTATGTTGGTTTTCCCCATGTTATAATCTATAATTCTTAAACCATTGATTGTTTTCTCTTCAAAACCATGTTTTTTATACCTAGTGATAACATTACATGCGTTTATAAATTTTTCAAGAATAAAACTAGGGTTTTTATTGGTTTTTATTAAATTTGAAAGAATCATTTATCAAAACACATAATTTTAATTTACTTATTAGCTTCCATGAACATATAATGTTTGATAAATTTCCTAAATATACCTTATGAAGGAATTTTAAGTATCAAAGGATGTTTTGGTACTCCAACCGATTTTCCAAAGAGTTATTTAAATAGTAGTGGTGTGATTGGTTCTTTTAAATGAGTGTTTAAAAGCATTATAATGATTTGAATGTTTTATAATGTTTTGTGATCGATTTGAAAGATGTTTTATGTTAAATAATTTTAAAAGAAAGATTATGAGGCCCAGTTGGCACCATCAAAGATGGTTTTATAAAATAAAGAATGGATCCTGAGACATACCCATTATGGTTGATGGTAATGATTCCTTATTATAAGACATTATTTTTATATTATAATTAAGGGGTGTATTTTAGGAACAAGTGTTTCTAGAGGCTTGGGAATGCTTATGATTCCATTGTACATGAGTTTTTCTATGTGTGTATGTTTGTATGTATTTGTGTGTATTAATATTACTACTTACTATTATCGATTATCCCACCTCTATTTCATATTCTATGATAAACCAAGTGTATCTAGAGGGGTGTTCAGATACACATACTACACTCGTTTAGAATCATGCTCAGGAAACTATCCCTTAGTATGGATTATGACCTATTTTGGGAGTTTGACTCTCAATTAGCCTAAGCAGGGTATGAACTAGTGTTAAGGTGATTGGATTGAATCAATTATGCCGATTTGATGGATCACATTTTAGTACTATTCTAGAACCCCCCTTAACTATGAGGTATTCCCATGTTCACTTATACTTGGTTATGATTATTGATTTATTCTCTTATATTTTAGCGATCATTGGATTAATCATTATTGTTTATTGACTTAGCTATTTATATTATTACTGTGTTTATTGTTTATGGTTATTAACCATTGTTGTGTTCCCTTTTTAATGAAAACAAGTGGTTTATCTCCTCTAAAATAAAATTAATTTTTAAACTAAATGGCCTCTCTTTATTTAAAGTTTTAATGAGTTGTTTTGCTTTAAAAAACACAATCTCCATGTTTCAAAGAAAATGGGTTTAAGATAATGATTAACTATGATTGGTTTAGAATAAAAATGGAAAAATTACTTTTTATATTTATTTTAGATATTTTATTTAAATACTAAACATGGGGTGTGGTTTTCATAACATAACTAATGATCTTCATGCTCACACCTATGAACATTTTAGGTTTAGATCCTGCTTTTATACTGATCACCATTGAGCAATAGTGGTTATGAGGATGGAAGATGACCTTTGGTGGTTTTAGAAATAGTGATTTTTTTTCATGGACATATTATCCATCTTGGTCCTCCTATCACTTGGTCCTTATTATAGTCTAGATTTATTTTTATGGTGATGTTCTTTATTTTATGAGTCATATTTTGTTCTTATGATCTATTTCACTTCTATTCATTTATAAAATTGTTTATTCAATTTGGATTGGATATCCAACGCATGAATGGTTCATGCTATAATTTCTATAGGAATTTCACTACTTATTAAATAATATTTATTGGTAAATATAATTCCCACTCATGTATATCTGATGCCTTAGTGCTTGTTTTTAGTCTGTGTGGTTCAAGAATTCCCTTGAGTCATGTCATGAGATAACTTAGGTGCCTGTTGTTGGTTCAAGGTGTAGTGGAAGTTACCCAATGGGTGTAAAAAAAATAAAATTGTGTTGATATTATAGATCATTAACAATATTTTCAGTGACATGAATGCCATGACTAATGAATTCTTTTCACCAAATATTGATATATGTAAAACCTAGAATCTGGAGAGGATATTTTAATGTTAAATATATAATTAATTAATTTAATTATAGAAGAAATTAATACCCATTCTTAGGATATTTATTCTATGATAATGATGTTGATCATTTGAAGGACCATTTTTGGATTACTATTATTGCGCTTGGACGATCCAAGCGTATAATCCCTCTAGTGGTGATCCATACATGCTCCTTTAATTTCTAAACAATCATCAATGGAACATAGGGTGATAGTATGGTAGATCAATCATCTTGTGTTGTTCTCCTTGATCTCTCCTCCTTTAATCTTGAAGGATTTCTTCTCGTTCTTGAGAAGATGAGAGGAAGAGGAGTTGAGAGAGAAATCCACTGTGCTCAATGATTCTTAATTATCAATTAACTTACATAATATACATAACCATATATATTTATAAAGTTAGGGTTTAGGTTAAAATATTATTTAATTGCATATAGAGCCTTAAATAATATAATAATAATTAAAAAATCCCATGAAATAATAATAATAATAATAATAATATTTTATGATGTGTGCACTAACTTGCACAATATTAAATATTATTTTACCAGCTTATAAATTAATATTTATTACCAGACACGGTCTTTGTTCGTTCAAAATCCACAACATTTATTGAGTACTTGAATAAATATTTAATTAAATATTTCATTCATTAATAAACACCTGTGATCGATAAAACATGAATAAAATTATTCATCGGTCTTGAGAATAATATTTATTCTATTAATTAAATTCAAATATAATTTAACTTTGATCAATAAAAACACTTAGTGTGTGACACTCAAGTATTATTTCTCATTGGAATTAGGTGATATTGCATAAAGTCCAAGATTACTATCTAGAAATAGGTCAAGGCACCCAAGATAAATAACTTAATGTCACAACATCAAGAACCACATATGAACACTCACTACGTAATATAATCTCTTTGTCACAGTATCTCATCAAGTAGGTTTCACATTTGTGCCACCAACTAATATTGTTGATATGTCTTTCTTTGAATATCTAAAATAAACATTTCGTTACACCATCTCCATGGAATTTATTATGATAGTTATATTCTAATTAAAGGGATGAGATATCAACTTCCATAAATATTAAAGGGACAAATTCTTCCTTAACTTATTCATTAATAACACATCACTCATGATGCACTCAATGTATCCAAATTTTACATGAACTATATAATCATGGATTATGAAATACATCTAAGTGCGCAAGTCATAATATGCATTAATAATAATCTTAAAGTCAAAGGACCATTACACATTCTCACAGATAGAAATATCCAATGACACCAAAACAAATGGAATTCTAATTGGTGGGTCTGTTATCATAATATCCCATCTTAAAGATTATTAAGAGAGAACTTCATGAGATAAAGTCTCACATGCTTATGAGTACTCTCAACTAATAGTCACATTATATGTGCCCCATCATAGAATTATATCTAGAAATAAAACTATATTTAAGAATATCATCATGGAATTTCAAGGTCCTCATCATAGTGAGGAATTGATGTGACATTATTAATATGATAGATTATTATAAATCAAATCGGGTCACCATCCAATCAATGCCCAAATTGGTCCACGATAAGGACTAAAGGGAGTTACTGATCTCCATAGGCCTGCAAAAGTTTCTAGGTATCAAAAAGTAAATTTAGGGAATGATTTACCCGAAACAATAAACACAAAACAACTAACAAGATGGATAAATTAAAACTAAAAAAGGCAACCAAATAGACCCTTAAAATATGATCATATTTAAAGTATAAAATTTGAAAAAAACCCAAAAGAGAATACAACAAAGGAAAACCAAAACTCTAACTCAAACCTTCATGCGACATGAGGAACCACATCCCCAAGACACCAACACCAACCTGTATGAGAAAAACCACTACAACCGGGACCATCATTTCTAAGCCTGATGCCTTGACATGGAAAACACAAGAAATAGGATTTTCATACACACAAAGATGTATGTAGGGTGTGATATGAGCACCCGGTAGAACTCAACCTAATAAAAAGATTCCAATCCACAACATCAAAGAGATAATTTAACACGTTTATTCAACTCTATATTTTAAAACACTTTTAAGTAAAAAAATTACAAGATAAAAATTAAAAGAAACACTTAAAGAAAAAAAATTTAACAAACACTACTTTAAAGTGGAAGAGAACACACAAACACTCAAGTGGTCCTCCGTATGCCTATAGAAGGTACCGCATAATGAATAATGGAGCACTATGGGTAAATCCCCTAAGGTTCATCAAGATCGAGTGGGACCCTAGAACCTCGTACCTCGGTGAAAATGTGGTATAGAAACCATGACAACCCACATTCTCGTGCATGAGCCACTAGTAGGGGATATCCCCATAACCCTAGTGGTCTCTAATCATAATCCATATACTTAGTTAGTGTTGTAAGCATCAGTCTTTCTAAATGAAGCTGGGACATGCCACTTCCGTATCACTAGTACACTAGTTCTAGTCTACTCACCTAGATACCCGAGGTTTACCTTGTGCTTGAGTTAAATCTCTCTCACACACACAAACTAATAAATTCATACAAAGGACAAACATTTCATTGAAATAACCCTTCTTTACAAACAACCCACTTCCTTTTTAACACAGTCTGGAAAATCCCCTTTCAAATATTTTTTCCATCACTTAAAAAATACAAAAATTTCCTTTTTATAACACGAGAAAACAACCCATAAAGACAAACCCAAAACAATGGGACAATCCCCTTCATGAAACCAATCACACTTTAAAATATTTTTAAAACAAGATTTTCACCTTTGAAACATTTCCCAATGTATGCACCAAATGAATAACAAAGCTAACATGCTCAAAATGATATATTTTCCCCTTAGAAATCCCCATTTAAACATACATACCTAAAATGACCTTAAAAATATAATTCTCAACTTCCAAACAAACTTTAAAACCCATTTGAGAAACATTAAACCAAAACACACACAAATACATAGCCCTTTACTTTGTTAAAAATTAATTTCTAACCTATAATCACACAAATCATTTCAAAACACCATACACACCACATAATTAATCCAACTAATGCATTTATAAGATTAAATAAACACATTAAATTCATCTAAAGATGTTAGGGCAATAAACCATTAAAAAATTAATGGTTAAACAATTAATTAAACACCTTAAACAATTTATTAAACACTTAAGAAATACCACATCAAGACCCAAATGAAATACACAACCATTTCTAAAAGAAAATGAAATTTCATTACACATGAACTTCAAAAAATTTATAAAAATAGTTTTTCATCACTCAATTTAACCATAGAACACATAAAACTTAATTAAATAAACAAATTAAATCATATAAGAATGTTAAGGCACAAAACCACCTACCTTGGTGTAGGAAGACTTCACAAAGTCAGTGCGGAAAATCCATCACATACCAACCGCACCTCAAATGACATAATTAGACCCAAAAAACAAGGCACCGAATCATTTGCATCAAAATCGGACCAACCACAACCTAAAACCCTAACCAAAAATCTACAAATTAGAAGAACGAACAATCACAGAGTAATGCACCTGCGACAGGGGTTGTGGGAGGCTAGACGAGCATAAGGGGGGGATACCGAAGGTGTGCCACACCGGCTAGAGCCTTGTCGGAAGGGGCTGCAACCAAGGGAGCAATGACAGGGGTGCTGTGTGTAGTTTGTAGGGGCGACACACGGGTTTTGCAAGGGAGGAAGGAAGGGTGGTACACGACTATCCATCGAGAGGGAGGAGGGGTGCCGATCCGGTTTTCTAGAGGAATAGAACAAGGGGAGGGGATGGCTTGCAACACACAAGGGAGGTAGGTTCGCTGCACCCTACAAGAGAAGGGGAGGGTTCGAGTTCACTGAAGAGGGCCGTGACTATAGTAAGAAGAAGGAGTGGTGAGGTTAGGGCGGTCAGCGCAGGTGGGGTGGGTTGGTCAGTGCAACTCGCAAGGTGGGTGGGGGGGGGGCGAAGCCCCCCCTTAGGGTTTGCACTATATATATATATTTTCATTTTTCTTATAATAAATAAAATAAATATTACAATAATCATTATAATAATAATTACAATTATAATAATAATAATTGAAATTATAATAATAATAATTGAAATTATAATAATAATAATTGAAATTATAATAATAAAAATAATAATAACAACAACAACCTTACATTTTTAAATCCAGGTATAATTATAACATAAAATTTATTAACAATTATCTTAAAAATAATAAAATTATTATTTGAACAATAGTATTACTATTTTTATGTTTTAAACATTTATCTATTTTATTCTCATAAAATTTTATTATTTAAGAAGTGGGAAACTGCAAGGGTACCTGGACGACCACACGGTTACCACCAACCGTGCGATGCCCATGCACCGGTCCAAAACACATAAATATTATTAAACTTTAAAAATTTTAAACTGGGACCCCAAACCAAACTTTTTCCAAACAATGAAATACCGTGAGAAGAATAAAATACAAGAGTCCGAGGTTGGGGTGTGACATAGATACTCTAGTATATTATTACATTAAATTCATGTAGAAAAATAAACAATATATAATATGATATTTTATTAATATTCAAATCATAGAATATACATGTAATCAATGTACAAATAGTTGGTCATATGACACCAACTCCAATAAACTCCCACTTAGAATAGAGCTAACTACCTACGCCTTTCAACCCGTGGGACCTCACATGAAGATCATGTTTCTGATGAGTCAATGCTTTAGTCATGGGGTCCTCCACATTGTCTTCCATGGAAATACAGCTCACTTAAACCTCACTTCTTTGAGAAAAATCCCTCAAGATATGATACTTTCAAAGTATGTGATTCTTCCACTAATGTGACCTTGGATATTTTGAGAGAGCCACTACTATAGTATTATCACAATAGAGCGTGATAAGATATTTACTTATAGATATCATGTTAAGATCTTAGATGAAGTTTCATATCTATGCTACTTATTTATCTACATTAAAATCCATAATATTCCTAGAATCTACTACAGAATCTATGACCATATCCTATTTTGAGCTCTTCTATCTCACAATACTTCCATTCAAAGTGAAGTTATATCCCATTTGTGATTTCATATCATATTGATCTATTTGGAAACTAGAATCTTCATATACTTTTATTACTAGTTCCTCATCTCCTCTATAGACCAAGAACACATCCTTATTACGCCTTAGATACTTAAGGATAGTATTGACTTCCATCCAATGACAATCACCTAGGTCAGCTTAATATCTACCTATTATACTCATGGAATATACAACATCTAGCCTAGTACATAGCCTAACATACATGAATGATGAAATTTCTGACACATATGGAATCCTTTCCATTATTTTTCTTTGCACATGTTTCATAGGAAATATTTTTTTAGAAAGATGAATTTTATGTGACACTAGAAATAATATCCTATTATATTGTTCCATACCAAACCACTTCAGTATCTTGTCAATATATACACTTTGACTTAGTCCTAGAAGCCTCTTGGATCTATCATGATGGATCTTGATCCCAAGAATATAATTATGTTATTATATAATTATAGTTTACCAAACCATGTAGCCAAACTATGAAACCTAACCATAATATTAAAAATTTTAAATAACTAATCTACCCATACCCAAATTTCACCTCAAATCCACCCTTCGTCCTTCCACTCAACTCCCACATCCAGGTAGCACCTACTACCTCTCTTTTATATCATCCTTTGGTAAATATTTATGTATTCTTCATGATTTGAGGCTTAAGATAATCACCTCCAGTGCTCTTATCATCCTCTTTTCATTCTTCTTTCTTATTATTTTTCCTTGGAGAGGTTATGGAGACCTAGAGTTCTCCTTGGATCCATTTTAAATTGGGGGTTTCAAGGTTTTAGGGTTTGAATTGGTTCTTTGAGGGTTTCTATTTCCTTATAAGTTTGGATTGAAACCTCTATTGTGGAAGTGACAAGATTTAGGTTGGTTTTCCCCATGTTATAATCTTTAATTATAGAACCATTGATTTATTACTCTTTAAAACCATGTTTTCTATACCCAGTGATAGTATTACATGTTTTTATGGAATTTTTAAGAAGAAAACTATGGTTTTTAGTGGTTTTTATTGAATGTGAAAGAATAATTTATCAAAACACATAATTTTAATTTAGTTGTTAGATTCCATGAACACATAGTGTTTGATAAATTTCTTGAATAAACCATATAAATTAATTTTAAGTATCAAAAGATGTTTTGGTCCTCCAACTGATTTTACAAAGAGTTACTTAAATCTTAGTGGTGTGATTTGTTCTTTTAAAGGGGTGTTTAAAACCATTATAATTATTTTAAAATTTTATAATGTTTTGTGATCGATTTGAAAGATTATTTTTTAATAAATAATTTTAAAATAAAGATTATGATGCCCTGTTAGCACCTTCAAAGATGGTTTTCTAAAAAAAGGAATAGATCTTGAGGAATACCCCTTATGGTCGATGGTACTAAATACCTATTATAGGACATCATTTTTATATTTTAATTAAGGGGTGTCTTTGAGAAACAAGTGTTTATGGAGGCATGGGAATTCTTATCCTTCTATTGTGTATGAGTTTATGTGTGTGTGTGTGAGTGTGTGTATATTTGTATGTATGTATGTGTATTCATATTACTACTTATTATTATCAATTATCCCACCTCTATTTCATATTCTATGAGAAACCAAGTGTAACTAGAGGGGTGTTTGGATACACATACTACACTCATTTAGAATCATGCTCAGGAAACTAGCCCTTAGTATGGATTATGACATACTTTGGGAGTTTGACCATGAATTCGGCTAGGTAGGGTATGAACTAGTGTTAAGGTTATTTGATTGAATCAGGCATGCTGATATGATAGATCATGTTTTAGTACTATTCTAGAATTCCCCTTATCTATGAGGTGTTCCCAAGTTCACTTATACTTGGTAATGATTATTGATTTCTTTTATTCTATTTTAGTGATCATTGGATTAACCATTAATGTTTACTAACTTGGATATTTATATTATTATTGTGTTTGTTTTTTATGGTTATTCATCATTATTGTGTTCCCCTTTTAAAGAAAACAAGTGTTTTATCTCCTCTAAAATAAAATGAATTTTTAAACAAAATGATCACCCTTTATTTAAAGTTTTAATGAGTTATTTTACTTTAAAAATCATAATATCCACGTTTCAAAGAAAATGGTTTTAATATAATGATAACCCATGATTGGTTTGGAATAAAAATGTAAAACTAACTTTTTAGATGTATTTCAGATTTTTTTTATTTAAAGATTATACATGGGGTGTGGTTTTCATAACATACATAACGGGCTCCAAGATCACACCTATTAAAATTTTAGGTTTAGATCCTATTTTTATTTTGATCACCATTGAGAAATGGTGGTTTTGAGGATGAAAGACGACCTTTAGGTTATATGGAGACTAGTTTGGGAATTTTAGTTTTATTTTTTGTCATGGATGTATCATCCATCTCTGTCCTCCTATAACTTTGTCCCTATTATAGTATGGATTTATTTTTATAGTTATGTTATTTATTTTGAGAGTCATATTTTGTGATTATGATCTATTTCATTTATATTTATTTATAAATTTTTTTATTAGATTTGGCTTGGATATCCAACACATGGACGGTTCATGCCAAAATTTCTAGAGGAATTTCACTACTTATTAAATAATATTTATTGGAAAAAATCATTCCCACTCATGTATATCTGATTCCTTGGTGTTTTTTTCCAGTTTGTGGATCGAGAATGCCATTGAGTCATGACATGGTCTGAATTAGGTTCCTAGTGTTGGTTCTAAGTGTAGTGGAAGCACCCCGATGGGCATAAAACAAATAAAATTTTGTTGATCTGATGAATCATTAGAAATATTGTTAGTGACATAAATGTCATTACCAATGGAATTTTTTCACCATATGTTGACATGTGTAAAACCTAGAACCTGGAGAGGATCTTTTAATGTTAAATTTATAATTTATTTATTTAATTATATAAGAAATTAATACCCAGTATTAGGATCTTTCTTCGATGATGATGATGTTGATCATCTGAAGGACCGTTTTTGGATTACCGTTGTTGCGCTTGGAGGATCCAAGTGTAGAATCCTTTTAGCGGTGATCCACACATTCTCCTTCGATCTAAAAACAATAACCAATGAAAAAATGGGTGATAGTGTAGAAGATTAATCATCTTGTGTTGTTCTACTTGATTTTTCATCCTTTAAGCTTGAAGTATTTATTCTCATTCTTGAGAAGATGAGAGGAGGAGGAGTCGAGAGAGAAATCCACTGCGCACAATGATTCTCAATTCTCGATTAACTTACACAATAGACATAACCATCTATTTATAGAGCTAGAGTTTAGGTTAAAATATTGTTTAATTTCATATAATCACTAAAATAATATAATAATACTTAACAAACCCCATGAAATAATAATAATAATAATAATAATAATAATAATAATAATAATAATAATATTTTATGATGTGCGCACTAACTTGCATAATACTAAATATTATTTTACCAATTTATAAATTAATATTTATCACCAGACACAGTATAGGTTTGTTCAAACTCGTCATAATTTATTGAATACCTAAATAAATATTTAATTAAATATTTCATTCATCAATAAACACTTGTGATTGATAAAACATGAATAAAATTATTCACCAGTCTCGAGAATATTATTTATTCTATTAATTAAATTCAAATAGAATTTAGTTGTGATCAATGGAAACACTTAGAGTGTGACCCTCTAGAATTATTTATCATTGAAATTAGGTGATCTTAACAAAAGTACAAGATTACTATCTAGAAATGGGTCAAGGTACCAAAGAGAAAGAACTTAATGTCACAACATCAACAACCATATACGAACACTCACTGTGTAATATAATCTCTTTGTCACAGTATCTCATCAAGTAGGTTTCACATTTGTGTCACCAACCTATATTCTTGATATATCTTTCTTTGAATATCTAAAATAAACATGTCGTTACACCATATACATGGAATTTATTATGATTTTTTATTCCAATCAAAGGGATGAGATATCAACTTCCATAAAGATTGAAGGGACAAATTCTTCCTCGACTTATTCATTAATAAAACATAACTCATGATGCACTCAATGTATCCAAATTTTACATGAACTATATCATCATGGATTATGAAATAAATATATGTTCATGAGTCATAATATTCATTAATAATTATCTTAAAGTCAAAGGACCATTACATATGCTCGTAGATAGGAATATCTAATGACACCAAAACATGTGGAATTCCTATTGGTGCGTCTATTATCATAATCTCCCATGTTAGAGATTATCAAGTGATAAATTCATGAGAATAAGTCTCATATGCTTATGATCACTCTCACCTAATGGTAACATTATATGTCTCCCATCATATAATGATATCTGGAAATAAAACTATATTTAAGAATATCATTGTGGCTTTTCAAGGTTCTCATCATAACGAGGAACTGCTATGACATTATCAATGTGATAGATACTCTAGGACATTATTAAATTAAATTCATGTATAACAATGAAAAATATATAATATGAAATTTTATTAATATTCAAATCACCGAATATTAACCTAATCAAAGTATAAATAGTTATTTATAGGACGCCAACTCCAATAAACTCCCACTTAGACTAGATCTAACTACCTACATCTTTCAATCCACTGTACCTCACACAAATATCATGTTTCTACTAAGTCAAGGATTTAGTCATGGGGTCCTCCACATTATCTTCCATGAAAATACTACTCGCTAAAACCTCAATTCTTTGAGAAAAATCCCTCAAGATATGACACTTACAAAATATGTGCTTCTTCCGCTGATGTGACTTTGGATCTTTTGTGAGATCCACCACTATAGTATTATCATAATAGAGTGTGGTAGGATTTTTAATCCTAGATATCATGTCAAGATCTTAGATGAAGTTTCATATCAATATTACTTCTTTATCTACCTTAAAATCCATGATATTCTTGGACTCTACTATAAAATATGCGACTATAGCCTGATTTGAGCTATCTAGATCACAACACCTCCATTCAAAGAGAATATGTATCCTGTCTATGATTTCATATCATCTTGATCTATTTGGAAACTAGAATATTCATATCCTTTGATGACTAGTTCCTCATATACTCCATAGACCAAGAATATAACCTTAGTACGCCTCAGATACTTAAGGATAGTCTTGATTTCCATCCAATGGAGGTTACCTGAGTCATCTTGATATCTGCCTACTACACTCATGGAATAGGAAACATCTAGTATAGTATATATCATAACATACATTAATGATCCAATTACCAATACATAATTAATCCATTCTATTCTTTTTCTTTCCTCATGTTTCATAGGACATATTTTTCTAGAAATATGAGTTTCATGTAACACTGGAAACAATACCCTATTAGATTGTTCCATACTAAACCACTTCAGTATCTTGTCAATATATGCACTTTGAATTAGGCTGAGAAGTCTCTTGGATCTATCACAATGGATATTTATCTCAAGAATATATACTGCTTCACCTAAGACCTTTATGGAGAAGTATTTATTCTATTAGTACTTAATAGACTGTAAGATTTGTATTTCATTTCTCATAAGTAATATGTCATAGATATATATTATTAAGAAAATAACCACACTACCACTAAAATATTTATATACATAAGTATAAAATTAATTCTTTATGAAACTAAATTCAGTTATGTCTATCAAATCAAATGCTCCATGACTTGGATGCTTGCTTTAATCTATAAATGGTTTCTTGCAATTTTCATATATATTTCCGTCAATTAGAGTAAAAAACCCTTCAGGTTATATCATATAGAAATATTCTTGATGGTTCCTGTTAAGGAAACATATTTTGAAATCCATTTTTCAAATTTCATAGTCATAGAAATCCTAAATGGAAAGTAGAGTTTTGATGGATTTCAACATAAAAACTAATGAAAAGGTTTAATCATAGTTAATGACTTGACACCTTTTAAACCCCTTTTCAACCACTAATAGGATTTACATCCACTGGAAGATCCACCAAAATCCAGACTTGGTTTTGGTACATGTATTCCATTTCAGAATTCATGTATTTTTTCCACTTTGGAATATATGGTCCACTTACTTCTTCCTTGTAGGTTAGAGGATCATTTTTATCAACTAACAATGAGTCACCATCCTAGGTAACTAGAAAACCATACCGTTCTAGTTCTCTAACCTCTCTTGCACTCCTATTAAATATTTTTTTGTCTTTGGACATCTTCTTCCACAAGGTTTTGTGGAATTTTTTCATGTGAAAACTCCAGTATATATTGAGCCTGGACTTCATATAAGTATATCTCAATCCCACTATATTTTTAGATATACGATCCTTATCAAGAAATATGGGACTTATTTCAACCAAAAACTTTTTTTATAAAGGATTATATAGGTAATATCTATTTATTTCCTTGATATATCCTATAAAGATACTCTTTGTTTATATAGGTGCAATATTATTACCTAAAGTGTCTTTAACAAATTATTTACAACCCCACACATGTAATTATGAAAACAAAAGATTATTTCCACTCCACAATTGGTATATAATACTGTTTTTTTCTTTATTTTTCACTCAATTTAGTATGTATATTACTATTTATAATGTGTATCCCTAAAAGGATAATAAAAGATTTTCATTAATCATTATTGATCTCACCATGTACAACAGGGTGTGGTTCCTCCTTTCACTTACATTGTGCCATTGAGGTGTATAAGGCAGATTGAGTTGAGATAAAATCCCAAACTCCTATAAATAATCAATGAAGTATTGATTAAGATATTCTCTATCACAGTCTAAGTGGAGTTTCTTAATATTCTTACTAAGATGGTTCTCAAATTAATTCTTGTATTCATTAATTTTTTTCAAAGGAATCCAATTTATACCTCATCAAGTATACATATCCATATCTACTAAAATCATCAGAAAAATTTATGAAGTATGAGTACCCACACCTTACTTCAACTAAAAATGGTAAAAACATATCAGTATGAACTAATTCAAGAATATCCTTGGCCTTTTAAAATTTTCCAATAAATAGGGATTTTGTTATTTTTCCTTATAAACATGCATGAAATACAACAAGTGGTTTTAGTTAAAATGAACATAAATATCAATCTTTATTTAATTTAGTTAAATGTTTTTCGTTTACATAACCTAGCTGGTGATTCTATAGTTGGGCCTAGTACGAGTCATGTGAAGAAATGTCATTATCTATTACCATTACTTGGTTCATGTAATATAAAACATAAAGACAATTTTTTAAATTTTCCTTACAAAAAAATTCTATCTTTATAAATGAAACAGAATTTATTCCTAAACTTGAAAATAAATCCATCTGTATCAAGTCTGGATATCGATATAATGTTTTTGGTAACAAATGGAACATAATAAAAAAAATTCAAAACCAAGATCACCCCAATTTCCAACATGAGTTGACAGTCACCAATAACTATAAAAATAACTTTAGCTCTTTTGTATAATTATATATCTTCCTCTCCTAGATCAATATTTCTGAGTATAATTGGTTCCTATATTCGAATATAAATGTGATTACTAAAAGCTGTATCTAATACCCAATTGGTAGAAACCGATAAATTTCACTTAATAACCAATGAACTAGAAGCTTCTTGTTGATTCTTTAGCTGGGTTCATTTTTTCTTCTAGTATACCTTATTTCTACATGAGAATCAGACAAAATCCTATTCCCTTGCTTTCCCCTCTATCTTTCTCTTATTATAATGGAGTTCTAGAGATTCTTTGAGCTTAGAGACCTTATCTTAGAATTTATATTTTTTTCTCCATAAGGATGGAAGGATTTTTGTGTTTTTTTCCTTATCTACTTGAAGAAGAATATCATGCATATCTGAGAAATACTTCTCAATTTTTTTCATATTAAAATTAATAACAAATCCGGTGAATCTCTGAGGGAGTGATGCAAGAATGATATCGATTCACAGTTCATCAAGGAGTTTAAACCCAATAACCTCTAGGTGCTCAATATATTCAATGTTCTTGACTACATGGGGCCCATATGGTGCACTATATTCAATATTTCTATGAAAAATATCCTCGAAGATCTCAAATAATTCCTATATCACTCTCTCATGGTAAAGACTTCATAGATGATCAAGCATTATATAAACATCCATATTTTTGTGTAAATTTATGAGCTCACTAGACATAGATGATAACATAAAAAACTGAACTTAAACCTCACCACTAAAATGTTTTTTCATAGATAAGGAATTCTTCATCACTCATATCCTTCACAAGCGGATCAAGTAATGAGGATTCTAGCATGTAATATTTTCATTCATGACACAACACAACCCAAAGGCATCCGATTCTTTCTTGGAAGTTATTTCCAATGATTATATGGTATTTATACAATATATATCATAGGGATAGTGTAGATGATAAATTATATATTCATTATATAATTTAAAATATCATATTATTAGTACTTTTCTTGAATACAAATTATGTGAGAAATAATAATAATTAATTTTATTAAATACTCCACTATTTTATCAAGTATCAACAACCTTCAATTTTAAACTTGTGATGCCTAGTTTCTCTAAAATTATAGTGTAAAGGATACATATTTTCCTTCTTAATGATCCATACTTTATCCATGAAAATAATAATAAGGTATTTAGTTTGGCAGTCTTGCCAACTGTGGGCTTGCAGTTCTTTGATTCGTTGAGTGGACTCCCCAATCCAGAAACCCTAACTGAAATTTCCTTAACACTTAGCTCCAGAATTTCATTGAACATACTTTGAACATTAAATTCAATATAAATTTGGTTAATTAAACCAACTATATTAGTTAATATTTCCCTATAATTAAAAGTTCCCCCAAATTTGGCCGAACCAACACTTTAACTATGAGTTTATCTTAATTTGAATGATGGAAGACCTTATGAATTAATATTAACTTGAGGTATTTTATTTATCATTCATAAATTTTATCTTGTTTTATATTTACATGAATTATTAATATTAAGTGGATTTTACTTAATTAATTAATCATGTTGTATAAAACATTTACACATAATTAATTTATTTATATTTTATCTTTGCACATTAATTCATTTATTTATGTGTTCACGATCTTGCATCCATAAAATAAATTATGTATAATACATAAATAAATAAATAATTAAATGAACTGATTATGATTGTATCTAAAAGATTTATTTATTGAGGTGATAATAAATCAACCTTTGACTTAGGGGATTACTCAATATGTTAGTCTTGACATGAGTTGCAGCTCCACCTATCCACCTATGTATCACCTGGATTGGAATAATCTTAGTGACATTTTAAACTACCTACATGTACCTTAGGAAAATCAATTTATTAAAAGTATTTTTAACTCACTTGTAGGTGTGAGGAACCAAAGGATTGGTTAAGGGTAATTACATAAATCACCTTGGACATGCAGGTCCTACATAATAATGGAGGGAATGATGAATCGCAATACATCAAATTTAATTTAATAATAAATAATTGAAAAAAATGAAATAAATTAAATTAAATAATGACAACACATAATATCATCTTGGTCATTCTCATGATCAATCATAAACGTGCAATTATTATGCATTTAAAATAATTATCCAACATTCATTTAAATTCATTCTTTAATATGATAAAACATGCACAAATTAATCCAATTAATTATCTTATTAATAAATAAATTAATTTTATCTTATTTAATCCAATTATAAAAAGTTCTCATCCACTATGATTTTAAATAAAATAAATAATTTTATTTTCTTTAAAACTCAATAAAATAGTACACAGGTTTGTACTTAGAAGCAACCTAGTAATTACCTATCCGAACTACTTAGTATGGTTTAATTGTAAACAATGCAATCATACAAAATATTGTGTACATGAAATGTTTCATAATTTTATAGAGTGTACTTTCAACTTAATAAACCATGAAACACATGGAAATTATGTAGCCTATACAATTTAATTACTGAGTACTTAATATACAATAACTATACATGACCAATAATCTCGAATATTATGTGAAATTAATTAAACATTTAATATATTATAAAACCTAATGATAGGTGTTTAATATAAACTTTATGATCCAAAAAACTTGAGTCAATAAGGTTTAAAGAGTAATTAATTAATTTTAATATTTTCACGTAAACGGGTAATGTACTCGGCGTGTACAAGCCATCTAGATGGTGCGTACTTATCTTCAACAAATATTGGAAGTACATTCCTAGGGAATTAGTGTGTAATTATCATATATATTTATGAAGTACATAGTGTGTATAGAGGATATATAGAATGTACTTCTAGTTACACAGATTCTAGTCTATATGCATCATGTATTAAATACACATGGTGTATTAATTACATGATGCGATTTGAGCCTATGTTTTTGATCTTGAAATCACATGGAATACATGACATATACTATGTAAAAGCCATTTTCTACCATATCTAGTTCACACATGGTGAATTTATTGCATGTGGTGTGTATTAATCACACGATGACCCAAAATACATGTAGGCATCCTTGTGTAATGAACAAGGATACATGACATGTAACAATGGATTGAATTCTATGTAGTCTTGTATTATCCAACCAAGATCCTTGGAACTTATGGATATTATATTAATATGTAAAATTCATTAATTATTAACTGATCTTGGTAATATTTTCAAGAAAAAAATAAATGGAAGAAAATATTTTGATGATAGATCAAGAATGAATTAAAACATGAAATGAATATTAACTTTTAAATGTGAAATGATCAAAAATAAAATAAATAATTATAAATTTGAATGTGATCACTCTAATACCACTTGTTGGTTTCGAGCATAGTGGAATCTCCTCGATGGGAGTAAAAGAAAATTTATCGATTTGATATATCATTAGCAATATTGTCAGTGATGTAAACACCATGACCAATGAAATTTTTTCACTGGATATTGACATATGAAAAACCCTAAACCCAAAGAGGATCTTTTTATATTAAATATATAATTAATTTATTTAATTATAGAAGAAATGAATACCTAGTCTTTGGATATTTGTTCAATGATGATGATGTTGATCATCCAAAAGACCCTTTTTGTATTACCATTATTATGCTTGGATTATCCAAGTGTATAATCCATCTAGAGGTGATCCACACATGATACTTTGATATCTAAACAATCACTGATGGAACACTAGGTGATAGCGTGATAGATTAATAATCTTGTGTTGTTCACCTTGATTTCTCATCCTTCAAGCTTGAATGATTTCTTCTCATTCCTGAGAAGATGTGTGGAAGACAAGTCGAGAGATAAATCTATTGTGTGAAATGATTCTCAATCCTTGATTACCCTGAATAATAGAAATAACCATCTATTTATAGAGCTAAGGTTTAAGTTACAATAGAATTTAATTTCACACCGACCCTTAAATAATATAATAATACTTAATAAATCTCATGCCATAATAATAATAATAATAATAATAATAAAAATAATAATAATAATAATAATAATAATAATAATATTTTATGGTGCATGAGTTAACTTACGAAATAATAAATATTATTTTACTGACTTAAAAGCCCATATTTATCAATGGAAATGGTATTAGTCCATTCAAACTTCTCATCATTTATTAAATACCTAGATAACTATTTAATTAAAAATTTCACTCATCAATAAACACTTGTGATCGATAAAACATAAATAAAATTATTCCCCAGTCTTGAGAATAATATTTATTCTATTAATTAAATTAAAATAAAATTTAATCAAGATTAATGAAAACACTTAGTGTGTGACCCTATAGGATTATTTCTTGTTGGATTTAGGCGGGCTTGCCCAAATTCCAAGATTACTATCTAGAAATAGGTCAAGGAACCCAAGAGAAAGAACAATATGTATCAATGTCGAAAACTATATAAGAATGCTTTATGGATAATATAATTCCTTTTTCATAATATCTAATAAAGTAGGTTGTATATCCATGTCACCAACCTATATGCTCGACACATCATTCCTTAACTATCTTAAATAAACATGTTGTTACACCATGACCATGAAATTTATTATGATGGTTATATTCCAATCAAAGGGCCAAGATATCAACTTCCATAAATATGGAAGGGAAATATCCTTCCTCGACTTATCCATTAATAACTCATCCCTCATGACACACCCAACATATCCAATTTTCCATGAACTGTATCACCATGGTTTACGAAATATATCTAAGTGAAAAAGTCATAATATATATTAATAATAATATTAAAGTTAAAGGACCATTACACATGATCACATTCAGGAATATCTGATGACACCAAAATAAGTATAATTCCTACTAATAGGTCTGTTATCATAATCTCCCATCATAGAGATTACTAAGTGTAAACATCATGAGAATAAGTCTCATTTGTTTATGAGTACTCATACCCAATAGTCATGTTATATGTGTCCCATTATAGAACGATATCCGAACATAAAAATATATTTAAGAACATCATCATGGTATTTCAAGGTCTTTATTATAGAAGAGAACTACAATGACCTTATCAATGTAACATACACTCTAGTACATTATTACATTAAATTCATGCAGGACAATGAACAATAGGTAATAATATATTTTATTAATATCAAAATAATCAAATATACATGTAATAAAAGTAAAAAAAACTTAGTCCTAGGACACCGAATACAACACCTAGTTCAAGGTTATCCCACATTGGTTTATGAAAAAAATGTTATCAGAGCCAATACCCAGCTGGAAGTGCGGTAGAACTACCTGAGCTTGAAGTGTGGGGTCCACAATGAGAATGTTGTTCTTTAAAAGCGTGAGAGTATAAAACCCCTAGAAAAGTGATACTTAATAGACTAAATGGTAATACCCATGTGAATAAGGTACACCTATATTTTTAGGAGCCTACTAAATTAGAAATCCATAGTTAAGCATGCTTGGAATGGAGTAGTGTCAGGATGAGTGAACTACTAGGATGTTTTTTTAGGTGTGTGTGAGTGAGGACAAATCACACTAAAAGAACACATGTTTTCCCATAGGGATAGTCATTAGTCTGATAAGTGACTTTGGAAAGTAATTACATATGGTGTGATGGGAAAGTGACCAAGGTATTATAGGAGTCCCATAAGTTCAAATAAAAAAATTCATGGTCACATTTTTTATTTGGGAAGTAATTGTAGATTGAATATAGAACTGTCAGAACTTAGGGGGTAGGTATGAAGAATTTTTTGGCTAACACTTTAAATACCAAAACTAGAGTTACCATGGGATTTTGGGTTTTTAGTCATGGATTTTAAGATTTTATCATCAATTTCTCATTTATATTGATTTAGATTGATGGTATTTCGAGTTATATTTAACTTTTAAGACCATATTATGAATTTTATATGCTTTTGGGATAAAATGGGAGGAATAAATAGAGGTGAAAAATTATCCCACATGGTCTATAAAATTATATGGATCCCATAAAGTCATTTTTGTTTAGCTCTTAGTGGTAGTTTCACGGTTGGCACATAGACCCCAAAACCATGCACAAACACTAGCCCTCTATTTTTTTTTGTATTGATCTCCCTTTTATCCATTTTTTTGGGTTGTGTGGAGATGTTATTTGGGATGATTGAAGGATATTTTCATAGTATTTTGATGTTATTAGGATTGAATCTAGTAATATTTTATGATCACAACATGGTTTTAAAATTTAAATGTTTGGTTTTAAATAGTAAGGTTTTTGTTTTGAAAATAATTAATGGGTTTTTAAAATATTTTAAAGATAAACTTGGTGTTTATAAATTTCAACAAGATGGTTTAAATTATAAATATGTTTTTAAGAAATGTTTTATTACCTTGAAACTAATGTATTATATTAATTTTATTTTAATTAAATTTATAGTGGAAAGTGGGTTGGTTTATAGTCTTATAATGGAAGAGTGGTTATAATGACCAAAGTTAGGTTTTTGGGAAGAAAATCAAGGGTTATTTAAATAAAATTAAACAATTTTTTTTGTGTGGAAGCTAGAGAAATTTTTATTATTATCTTAGTAGTATTTTCAAAGTGGTGTGAGTGGATTTAATTGATATTTTGGGAATTTGGTTAATTTATTTTCATTTGATATTGGTAAATATTTTGATATTGAGGCTTATTTTGATTCTATTATGTGTTTTTGTTCTCTTTTAGTGTACAACTAACCGCGCTGTCATGACACATCAAATTAATTATGATTTTAAGATTGATTTATAGTCTAGGGAAGACCCTAGGTCATCTCTCGAGGAGCGTTGATAGGTTTTGAGTATTTATTTTTAATAAGAATTACTAAAAGAGGGGGGAGGTTTTGAAAACAGATTTAAGTAAATTACTTAATGAAAGAATTAAATAGTTGATAAATAAAGGTGGTGTATTAATAATTATGAGATAAGAAGATCATTTCAAGTTCACTACACATCTTGGATAGTTCATTGTTCTGAAAATTTAACATGGTTTTGTTTTATTCTTTGGTTGAAGGTTGTCAAGATCTTGAATCCCCTCTTGCCTCTTCAGATGATGCTTAAAGAACCACAACTTGGAACAACAATCATGTTTCCAAGATTTGGTTATCAAACATATAATAAGAGGTATAAAAAATCATAATTAAATCTTATGTATGTGTGAGATAAATAGGATTATTGTGTTGTCCAATCAGAACAACCCAAGACTCCCACTTGAAATCTCAACCCAATCTGTGTTGAAATAAAAAGTGTTCCACTTAATTATATCAAATGAAATGTAATCAGGGGGAAGAATGTCAAGAAAAAAATAAGAGAAATATTAAAAACAAAAATTATACAAAACCAGTAGAAGAACATGTGCTGGAACTCCCTCCCAATATTGTGTAGCTCCCTCAAAATGATCGTCCACCATTTAGCTCGCTGTCGAGAGGAGGAGGAGGCTCGGGTGGAACTCCATATTCATACTTGATTCCCATATGAGGATAGGGGCCTCCAGAACTCCTTGTATGATGATAGGACTTATTTGAGTCTCCAAAATACCATATCTTTGTCTCCTGGCCGAACTTACAAATGGGGAGCCCAAGGTTCCATTTTATAGGAAAATCGGAAGGTGGTTTTGAGCACACAGATTTATTAAAACCACTTTTCACATGATTTTAAACCTCCATACAACCTTATATCTATTTATAGAAAATAAAAAAGTTATATATCCACCTATTTGATGTCTTTAAGAAAGTTTGGCACAATTTGGACACCTATAGCCTGAGATATGGACATATCACAACACACCACTTTTGACTTCGTGTAGATGTGGTATGATGGATATATCAGGTAGGTTGGGAAACTAGATGGCCTAATGAGTCTTGTATTTCTTCATATGAAATGTAACTCAATTAATTTTGGATCAGACAACAATATTTCATTCCATTTGGATGCATGGTTCAGGAGAAGTGTGCGGATGAGTCAACTAGTATGTATGGATCTTGCACAGTTTGGCCCATTTTTCTTGGACATCATCATGAGACCTCCAAATCACCTTCTCCTGTAATGGAATCATCGAAAAAGTAACATTTCCATTTTTAACAGTGATAAACACAAAATAAATGATTCAAACATGGAATTAAACTTGTCATTATTTTTATAATTTTCAATATAAAACAAGTTTACCATAGTGGGGTAAAGGTGAAAATTACACAGTGAATCATGGTACGATCACACCCCCACACCTAAACATTTTCACTCCTAGGAAAAGTCACATATAAAAATAAAATGATGCATATATATATTACCAACATCATGAAGATTTAACATTTGAGTAAATTTTAATTCATTAAAGTAATGTGATCAATGCACAAACCACAACAAGGAGTTTTTTCCAGTGAAAATGGAAAAAGATGTCTCATAAATCATATCACAATGAAATTCAAAGAGATTCATGATACCAACATGATAAAGGAATTAAAAAGTAAACCATTCCGCTAACTCTACATGTGTGTGTGTGTGAAAACCATTCCATGTTATTCTTTCCACTTCTATCCAACAAATATAGGCTATTTTAACATTATTTAGCTTTAAATGATTTTTTTCACCAAACTTGTCCTACATCCTTTGAAATAATATTTCAAGAACCACTCACTTAAGAATTCCCAGAAGTCAAACCATAATCTCCCAACCTAGATATCCCCATATGTTTCAAATTTTATCACTCCCCTCATTTTTTTGTTATTATTATTTTTTTAAAAGTTTCATTTGGAAAAAATCTTACAATAATCTCTCAATCCTTGTTTGATCTCCTCACAACACTAATTGAAATAGTTATAACAAGATAAAAGGTTGATGAGGAGTGGTTTTTGACCTGACCAAGACACAAACCAATTTTTTTGAGGGCGTATAATAATCGGACATTAGGTACACACACATAGGTCAATATGGTATAGTAATAAAACAGATCGGATAAAAAATTAACGTATGGAAATATCATTTAAAGCTAAAAAATATTAACCTAACATATATTTACCTTCTATTAAGTAATAAATATTCACACTTTATGGTTTAGTGCAAAAATGTGTGGAGATATTAGTGACACTGTTTTCCCAAAAACTACTCACACAAGGGGCATCAATCATCTCAAATGTTTCACAGTGATACAACCATTTATATCATTGACAGAAAACCAATTCACTAAAAATCACTCCATGATTTTAACTTCATAAAAATATTCTTTTTTTCCATTCTTTATGGTATTTTTACTTTCCCCCCTTATGGTCACCAAATCATGGAACATTGAAATTTTTGATGGGAGAAAAAAATGAAAATACCATAAAGAAGGCGAAAAAGAGAAGAAAGAAGAAAGACAATGGAAATCCTAATGAACTCAACAAGATGGGGAAAAGTGAAAATACCATAAATAAGGTAAAAAAGATAAGAAAGAAAGAAAAAAAATGATGAAAACTCCTATCTAACCTATGAATGTACCCATCCCCCCACACCTAGAATGTGTAGTGTCCTCACTGTAATAATTGAAAAGGTGAGAAGGAATGATAAAACCAGGTGTGTTTCATTGGTATGTTGCTTCTTGAATATGGAGTTCCTCCATTGGGAACTCCGAAAGGTCTTCATGGAAGTGCTTTAGCCGCTGCCCATTGACAGTGAAGGTTTGATTGGTTTCCTCATTTTGAACCTGAACAACACCAAATAAAGATACATTAATAACAGTGTATGGGCCAAACCAGCGAGAACGAAGCTTACCTAGATGCAACTTCAACCTTGCATTATAAAGGAGGACCTTATTCCCAATGTGGAACTAATGATGAAGTATAAGACGGTCATGGTCATCCTTGGTTTTCTCCTTATAGATCCTGGAGTTTTCATATGAATCTCTTCTCATTTCCTCCAACTCCTAAATCTATAACTTCCTTTGAGAACCTGCACCGGAAAGATTAGAATTTCATTTTTTGATGGCTCAGTAGACTCAGTGACCAATCTCAATAGGCAGGTGAAAAATCTTTCCAAACACAAGATGATATGGTGACATTCCAATGGGAGTTTTGAAAACAGTAAGGTAGGCCCATAATGAATCATCAAGTAAAATACTCTAATCTTTTCTATTAGGTTGAACCGTTTTTTCAAGAATCTGTTTTACCTCTCTATTTGACACCTCAGCTTGACCATTGGTCTATGGGTGATATGTAGTAGACACTCTATGACCGACCCCATACTAACACAAAAGTGATTGCATTTTTCGGTTGAAGAAATGAGAAACCTGGTCACTAATGATGATCCTAGGTAATCTAAACCTATAAAATATCTTAGTTCTCAAAAATTCCATAACTATTTTGGAATCATCTATCCTTGTGGCTCAAGCCTCTACCCATTTTGACACATAATTGACCTCCAGATGAATGTACAAGTTTCCAAAGGAATTGGGAAAGGGACCTATAAAGTCAATGCCCCAAACATAAAAAATTTCATGAAAGAGCAACAATTGTTGTGGAATTTCATTTATTTTAGAGGCATTCCCCATTCTTTGACAATGAGGAAAAGATTTACAAAAATCATGGGCATCCCGAAAAAGTGTTGGCCAAAAGAGACTAGAATCAAGGACCTTGCGAGCAGTCCGTTGGGGACCAAAGTGGCCCCCACAAGCAAGAGTGTGATATAACTTAAGGACAGACTGAAAATCGCTATCAGGAACACAACACCTAAGGACTTGATCACTACACAAGCACCATAGGTAGGGGTCATCCCAAATGTACCAATGAGACTCATTCTTTACATGACTGGCTTGGTTTTTATTGAAATTAGTAGGAATGCAAGATTATACTAAATAATTTACAATTTCAGAATACCAAGGAATAAAATCTTGCACTCAGTACAATTTCTCATCAGGAAACATATCATTTATAGGAATACAGGGGGATGAGTCAATGTACGAGGATGGGGGAATCCTACTGATATGAACAACTACCATATTCTCTGTTCCTTTTTTATCTCTAATTTCTAGATTAAATTCCATAAGGAGGAGCATCCAGTGAATGAGACGTGGTTTTGCTTTCGGTTTCTTAAGAAGATACCGGAGGGCTTCATGGTCTGAGAACACAATGACTTTGGACCCTAAAAGGTATGAACTGAATTTGTCTAAGGAAAAAACAATGGAAAAGAATTATTTTGCAGTTGTGGTGTAGTTTTCTTGGGCAAGGTCCAAAGTACGTGATACATAGGCAATGATATGTGGAGCTCGATCGACCCTTTGTGACAAGACTACCCCAACTGTATAGTTAGAGGCATCACACATGAGCTCAAATGGTAAATCCCACCGAGGTGGTTGTATTACTGGGGGTGACGTGAGACTCCATTTTAACTTATTAAAATATTATTCAAATTATTTATCAAAAATAAATTCTTTTTATTTTTGGAGTAACTGGGAGAGGGGGAGTGCAATTTTACTAAAGTCATGAATGAAACGATGGTAAAATCCAGCATGACCTAGGAAAGACCGCATATCTCGTAAATTTTTCGGGAATGGTAAGGAAGAAATGACATCCACTTTTGATTTATCCACTTGGATACCATCCCTAGAAATTACATTCCCCAAAACTATACCTTGTCACACCATGAAATGGCATTTCTAATAATTTAATACAATATTCTTTTCAATACAGCGACGTAGTACTAAACCAATACTACTTAAAAATTCATAAAAAGAGGAGTCATAAACAGTGAAATCATCCATGAATACTTCCATGAAATTATCTAGGTAATCAAAACAAATAATTATCATGAAACTTTGGAAAGTACCCAAAGCATTTCACAGACCAAATGACATCCTTCTATAGGAAAATGTGCCAAAGGGACAAGTGAAGGTTGTCTTTTTCTGATCCTCAGGGGAAATATGGATCTGAAAGTATCCAAAATACCCTTCAAGGAAATAGTAGTGGGACTTACCTGATAGACTCTGTAGCATTTGGTCAATGAATGGCAAAGGGAAATGGTCCTTCATAGTGTGTTGGTTTAGTCGGTGATAGTTTGTGCAGACACACCAACTATTCTGTACACGAGTTGGAACCAATTAATTATTTTAATTTTTGATTACTGTAAGGCCAATTTTTTGGGAACTACTTGAAAAAGACTGAACTATTGGCTGTTAGAGATGGGGTAAATGATTCTAGCAACCAATAATTTTGTTACCTCATTTTTCACAACTTCCAAGAGGTTTGGGTTCAATCGACGTTGTGGATGCCTCACTGGTTTAGCCTCATCATTTAATAAAATATGATGTGTATAAATTGATGGGCTAATACCAGGATTTTCAGAAAGTTTCCATCCCAAATCTTGTTTATACTCCCTCAATAGTTCAAGCAATTGTAATTCATACTCAGGAGGGAGTGAACTAGCAATGATGATGGGAAACTTGATTCCATTCTCAAGATATGAATATTTTAAATCTTGAGGTAGTTGTTTCAGTTCCAATTAAGGTGGATTTTGGATTGATGAGAGTGTGTGTGAAATTGAGAGGTCACTAATCTCATCTAACTACTCAATGGTATCATCCTCAACAGAGGAATGAGATTTTACAAGCTTAGCAGTATCATCGATGGTCAGTGGATCCTCAGTGTTCAAGAAGTCATCAATTAATAAACATGCATGAAAATTTTCTAATCCAGTACAATAATCATTGCATGACTCATTTCCTAGAATTTCAATCAATGAAAAAAAACTCAGAAAGGGGATTGGGGGAAAGAAAAGTTATTTTTTCAGGGGTAGGGAGTACATCAATTGAATTAACACAGAGAGAGGAATGTCCTTCTGAGGGGTGCTTCATGAAATCAAGGATGTTAAAATGGACTATGTCACCACCAAATTTCATAGATAATGTACCATTATGTACATTCATTATGGTTTTGGAAGTTTTCAAGAAGGGTATCCCTAATATAATCAGGGCATGTACATTCATTCTATCATCCTCCATTTTAAGCACATAAAATTCAGTAGGAAAAATTAAAATTTGAACCCTCATAAGAAAATCCTCTGACACACCAGAGGGGTGTATGGTACTCCAGTTAGCCAGTTGAACAATAATTCAAGTGGGCTTCAGTTCCCCGACCTGTAATGTAGAGTAAATAGAGTGAGGCATCACATTTATAGAAGAACCTAAATCAAGCATAGCATTAGAAAAAGAATACTCCCCTATGGTGCATGGAATTGAGAATGTTAAAGGATCATTGCACTTGGTGGGAAGTGATGTCTCTATCAATGATGAAACATTCCTCCCCAATTTCACTTTCTCATCACCTCGAAGTCACCTTCGGTGTGTACACATCTCATTTAGAAACTTGGTGTACTGTGGAATTTGATTCACAACATCAATCAATGGGATGTTAACCTGCACTTTCTTGAAAATATCCAATATTTCCTTATCAAGTTCAGTTTCCTTTTGTTTTCTTGGTTAGGTGGCCATTTGAGGAAATGGAAGAGGAGTGGTTGGGCTAGGTGACTCATCAATGTACACACTCTTTACTTTGGAAGGGCTTCCCTCAAGACAAGGTTCTTCAATATTTGGAACATTTTTAATGGTTGGGATGGAGGTTTCCTCAGGAGGGGATGGCTATAATAGAGGATTCATTTTACTTTATAGGCTTTTTCCAATCCTAAGGGTGATAGAACTAAAATTTTCTTTATCCCTAGGGTTAACTACTGGTTGAGAGGGAAGTTTACCTGATCTGTAACTTTGAATTTCACCCACTGAGTTAGCTAGTTGGCCTAATTGGGTTTTGAGGTCTTGTATAGCTGCCTGAGTGGTTTGTTGGAATTTAATATTATTGACAGCCATTTGTTTCATCATATCTTCTAGGCTAGGCTCGGGTTTAGGAGGGGTTTGTTAGAAAGGCCTTTGGGGTGGTTGAGGATTTCTGGGTGGTGTTGGTGGTGACTACTCTACCCCTGTTTGTTCCATTGTTGTTGAAGTTGGTTTGAATACCCCCCTTTCCTATAGGTTTGGTTCTCCTTCTACCCAGGGTTGGATGGATAGTAAGGTTCTTTCCTAAAGGGTTGGTTATAGGGGTGGCCTAGAAATATTGCCTCACAACACTCAAATATTTCCCTCAATTGAAGACATTGGTCAGAGTAGTGGGTTTCAGAAGAACATATACCAAAATGGATAGGATGAGGATATTGGGATTTCCCTTGGGAAAGATCAAGTTGTCGAATAAGGGTACTTACCTCTTCAAACTTTGTGTCCACCTTCTTCTCGAATTTAGTACTTTTCACCTCATGGAAACCTCAAATATGTATATTGGACCTTGAACCAAATTTTTGGGTGTTTTTCACCATGTTCTCAATCAGGGTTCTTGTAGTAATTGGGTTCTTATCAACTAGCACACCACCTGCAGCAGTATTGATCATATTTCGATCAATAGGGATTAATTCTTCATAAAAATATTGAATTAAAAGTTGATCACTTATTGGGTGGTTTGGGAAACTTGAACATAACCTTTTAATGCATTCCCAATATTCATGTAATGTTTCCCCTTGATATTTTCTTATCCCAAACATTTCTTTCCTTATTGTTGTAGTTTTAGAGGCTAGAAAAAATATTTCAAGAAAAAGGAATTTCATGTCTACCCAGATTCTTATTAAGGAATTAACATAATATAACCAAATATTTTGTTGTGTTTTATAATGAAAAAGGGAATGACCTTAACTTTACTTATTCTTCATCCACATTTGTAGGTTTTAATGTAGAACACACAGTGTGAAATTCTTTTAAATTCTTGTGTGTATCCTCTCTAGTAAGTCCATAGAATCTTGGTAATAGATGAATTAAACTAGATTTTAGTTTAAAATTGGGTACCTCGCCTTATAATTTAATATAGGTGGGTTGGATATCAACATAAGGAGAGGTTAGTTCTATTAGTGTTCGATTGTTTTCATCCATGTTATTCATGTTAATTTCAGTTTTAATGTGGGTTCCCGAAGAAGAAGAAGAAGGATCAAGATGAGTGTTGATGTTTTGTGCGTCCTCCTTCACAGTTTCCTCTTGTGTATCTTGGGGTCGCTGATGTAGGATCATCTTTGGTTCGGGTTCAAAAGGTTGTAAGTATCCTGGAGTAGAACATGTCATACACAGAACCTACACAAGAAATAAATTAGTACACAAAAATAAATGTAAAGGTAGAAGATAAAACAAACAATCATTCACTAAATTTACAAAGAAAATTATAAAAAACACGCACTAAAACAAAATCACTCCTCGGAAACGACACCAAAATTTTACCGCGTTGTCATGACACATCAAATTTATTATTATTTTAAGATTGATTTATAGTCTAGGGAAGACCCTAGGTCATCTCTTGAGAAGCATTGATAGGTTTTGAGCATGTATTTTTAATAAGAATTACTAAAAGAGGGGGGAGATTTTGAAAACAGATTTAAGTAAATTACTTAATGAAAGAGTTAAATAGTTGATAAATAAAGGTGGTGTATTAATAATTATGAGAGAAGAAGATAATTTAAAGTTCACTACACATCTTGTATAGTTCATTGTTCTGAAAATTTAACATGGTTTTGTTTAATTATTTGGTTGAAGGTTGTCAAGATCTTGACTCCCCTCTTGCCTCTTCAAATGATGCTTAAAGAACCACCCCTTGGCACAATAATCATGTTGAAAAGATTTGGTTATCAAACATAGAATAAGAGGTCTAAAAAATCATACTTAAATCTTATGTATGTGTAAGATAAATATGATTATTGTGTTGTCCAATCGGAACAACCCAATATTCCCACTTGAAATCTCAACCCAATCGGTATTGAAATAAAAAGAGTTCCACTTAATTATATCAAATGAAATGTAATCATGGGGAAGAATGTTAGGAAAAAAAATAAGTGAAATATTAAACACACAAATTATACAAAACTAGTATAAGAACATGTGCTGGAACTCCCTCCCAAGTTTGTACAGCTCCCTCAAAATGATCATCCACCGTTTAGCTCGCCATCAAGAGGAGGAGGAGGCTTGGGTGGAACTCCATCTTCATCCTTGATTCCCATATGAGGATATGGGCCTATATAAATCCTTTTATTATTATAGGACTTATTTGGGTCTCCAAAATACCAGAGCTTTTCCTCCTGGCCGAACTTACAAATGGGGATCCCAAGGTGCCATTTTATAGGAAAATGGGAAGGTGGTTTTGAGCACACAGATTTATTAAAACCACTTTTCACATGATTTTAGACCTCCATAAAACCTTATCTAGATTTTTAAAAAATAACAAAGTTGTATCCCCACATCTTTTCTATCTCCATAGAAAGTTTGGCACAATTTGGACACCTATATCCCAAGATATGGACAGCTCACGGCACACTACTTTTGACTTTGTGAAGATGTGGTGTGCTGGATAGATCAGGTTGGTTGGGAAACCATATGGCCGAATGAGTCTCGGGTTTATTAATATGAAATATATCCCAATGAATTTTGGACCATTCAAGAAATTTCATCCCATTTGGATGCACAGTTCAGGATCAGTGCGTGGATGAGTCCACTGGTGTGTATGGATCTTGCGCAGTTTGGCCCATTTTTCTTGGACATCATCATGGGCCCTCTAAATCACCTTCTCCTATAATGGAATCATCAAAACAAGTAACATTTACCTTTTTAATAGTGATAAACACAAAATAAATGATTCAAACATGGAATGAAAATTGTCATTATTTTTATAATTTTCAATATAAAACAAGTTTAGCACAGTGGTGTAAAGGTGAAAATTACACAGTGAATCGTGGTATGATCAACACCATAATTAAGTATCGATGGATTTAGAAAGATAATATATGATAAATTTCATATAATTAATCCCTTTAGTTGATCAACTTATATATTTACTCATAGTTTTCTGAAATTTGAATCCTCCTCTCTCCTGTGGTTAGCTGGATCTTTGTGAAGTGGAATAGTAGTTTTGAAATATTAAAAGTATCTTTGGAATTCTTAATAATCCTATGTATCTCAAGACCGAGTTCACAAAATTTATACTTGAAGGTACAAGTTTTAAGTGGTGTAATTTCACTATTTAGATGAAACTATAGAAGGACCTTTCTTAAGAGTTTTTAAGGCTATGTTTATCCAACAATATTTATCTATGATGATGAAGGTGGCTAAGGTGATGGAATTGTATTTAATTTAATATGGTGATCAAATGGTGTTAGAGTATAATCATAGTTTCATTGAGCTAGTTTCATATCTTATAGAGTTTATCATGGGTTATTCCTTAAATCCTAATTATTTTGGAAGAGGACTTCATTCCAATATTTAGTTGAGGGTGTTAGAGTTTGGTTTAACATCTTATATAGAAGTAGTAAGGAAAATGGTTTGGGATGAGCCAAAAATAACATAATTGATCAAGGTAAATGATACTTCCTTTATTCCTGGAAATAGATAAGGGAATTCTAGTAAAGGAAATGGGAAGCATTTTGGGTATGAGTAGATGGGAAATGGTATCAAGAGGCCTTTTTTGTTTTTCTTCATCAACTTATTCCAAGGGTAGGACACTGGTGTTCCATCAGTATAGAAAGTCAGGTTACTGTAATCCATCATATTTAATGTATCTAAAGACCTATCATGTTTTTGTACATTTGGGTCATATATATTGGTTTGTAAAGGAGTCACACGCAAAGGGAGTGGAGCCAGATATACCCCCTTAGAGGATTCTCAAGTTTAACCTATTGAACCCGATCTTGATTAAGTGGATGGTTGAGGTATTCTTTATTTTTATTTTTTTTACTATTATCTAGATTTAATCCTTTATTATTTATTTAATGTTATGATAATTCTAGGTCTTTTATATTTTAAGTAAAATATTTAATTTAATTGGGACTAGTGCCTTCTTGTGTATGAATCAATGATGATTATGTTTGAGATTTTTTCACATGATTAGTGTATCCTTCCAATTATTCATAGGGTCCTTAGGTGTGGTTATTTAAATACAAAGGATAAGTGTTTTAAGGAATTTTTAATATGGTGGGGAGACCACCATTGTTGATTTTACCTTGATTTTCTTAACAACCTAGCTTAAAGGCCCTTGTGGACATCTAAATTGATAAATGAGTATCTGGTTTTCAGTTGTGGTCTTTGAGGTTCTTTAGGAGATTAATTGATTCTTGGAGATGAATATTTCTAGTTTTATCTAGCATATTCATGGTGTTCCATGGTATTGAGTGTCAAGTAATTTTTGAGGAGGTTAAATATTATCCCTTTTATGGAGAAAATAAATCCACTAAATATTTTTAGGGGCATAAATCATTATGGTGAGGATAATTTTCACACCCTAACCATGATTTTACTTATTATTTTATATATTTATTTCTATTTTTTATTTCCCGTGAGTTTCATGACATTTTAATTATTTTTTTGAAATTTTTGATGTTTTGTATAGGGAGAATGGTTAGCCGCATGGTTAGTACTAACCGTATAGAAACTTTACAAGTGACTTTCAATTCATATCAGAGCTATTTTATATAGTCATAGAATGGTTTTCCTAATCGTGAAACTAAACCATGTGGGTGCATGGATGTGTCCGGTAGGGGGTGTAGGATTGGAGTATAGTTTACTAAATAGCATGGAAAAATTGTTCAACCTTATCAAACTTTTAAAATTTGAAATGACTATTATAACCTCCCTAAATTTAACCCCAAATCCACCCTTCCTCTTCCCACTCGATTCCCACAACCATAGAATGCCTCATACCTCTCTTTATGCTCCTAATTTGGTAAATCCATGGGGATTCATCATAAATTGAGGTTGATTTTCTCATGGTAGAAACTTTTAGACCTCTTCTCCCCTTATTTTACTTTTTTATTTCTTCTTATTCTTGACTTGGAGAGGCCATAGAGAAATAGGGTTCTCCTTGGATCAATTTTAAATTGTATTTTTCATTGTTTTAGGATTTATTTTGGTTATTTTAGGGTTTTCTTGCCTTCTATGTTTGGATTAACACCTCGCTTGTGAAAGAGACAATATTTAGGTAATTTTTCCCAATGTTTTAATCTTTAATTCTAGAACCATTGATTTATTAATATTTAAATCCACTATTTTGATACCTAGTGATAGTATTACATGTGTTTATGAAATTTTTAATAAGGAAACTATATTTTCTCTTAGTTTTTATTGAATTTGAAACATTTTTTTATCAAAACACATAGTTTTAATTTTCTTGTTAACTCTCATGCACACCTAGCATTTGATAAATTCCATTAAGGTACCTTATGAAGTAATTTTAAGTATCAAAGGATTTTTTAGTCCTCTAAATTATTTTCCAAAGAGTTAATTAAATCTTAGTGTTTTGTTTGGTTATTTTAAAGGAATCCTTAAAACTATTATAATGATTTGAATGTTCTATAATGTTTTGTGATTGGTTTGAAATATATTTCATGACACATAATTTTAAAAGAATGATTATGAGGCTTGGTTGGAACCATTCAAGTTGTTTTTCAAAAAAAAAAAGGAATAGATCCTTGAGGCATGCCCCTTATGATTGATGGTATTGAGTCCCTATTACATGACATTATGTTTATATTTGAATTAAGGGACGACTTTGAGGAACAAGTGTTTCCAAAGGTGTGGAAATGCTTATAGTTCCATTTGATATGAGTATATATATATATATGTATGTATGTATGTATGTATGTGTATTCATATTTCTACTTACTAATATTGATTGGTCCACCTCCATTTTTTATTCCATGGGAAAATAAGTGTAGGTAGAGGGATGTCTAGATACACATGTTTCATTATATTAGGATCATGCTCTGGTTAGTAGACCTTAGTATGAATTATGACCTACTTTGAGAGTTTTCCCCTTGGTTAGTCAAGGTAGGGTATGACCGAGCATTGGGAAGATTGGATTGAATTACACATGCCAATACAATGGATCATAATTTAATATTGTTATATATTTTCCCCCTTAGCTCTAAGGTAACCCCATGTTCAGTTATACTTGTTTATGACTATTGATTTCTTATTTTATATTTTAATGATATCTAGATTATCAGATATTATATACTACCTTGTATTACTATTTCTATTATTATTATGATCTATGTTTATGCTTATTCACAATTGTTTTATTTTCTTTTTAAAGAAAACAAGTGGTTTATTTCCTTTTAAAATGAAATTAATTTTTAAACCAAATGATCCTCCTTTATTTAAAATTTTAAATAATTGTTTAAATTTGAAAATAATAACCTACACATTTCAAAGAAAATGGTTTTAAGATGATGATGTCCCATGATTGGGTTTCAATAAAAATATAAAAATTTCTTTTTAGCTATACTTTAAACTAGCATGAAATGGATCTTTTATTTAAATATTATGCATGAGATGTGGTTTTATTGGAATAAATATTGGTATTAATTCTCACAAATATTAATATTTTAGGTCTAGATATGATTTTGATTTTGATCTCCATGGAGTGATGGTGGTTTTAAGGATGTATGGTGACCTAAGGGTCACACAAAGACTGATTTTGATATTTTACTTTTATTTTGTATCATGGATGTATCGACCATATCAAACCTTCAGTCAATTGGTCTATATTTTATTTCGGATTTATTTATATGGTGATTTTATTTATTTTATTATTAATATTTATATCTTATACTCTATTTAGTTTTCATTCATTTATAAATTTGTTTGTTCGATTTGGATTGGATGCCCAATGTGTGGATGAGTCATGATAAAATTTCCAGAAATTTTTTGATGATTATTAAATAATTTTTATTAGGTGAAATCATTACCACTCATGTATATCTAATGACCTGGTGATTTTTTTTAACCCATGGATATTAGAAATTCCCCTCAGGTCATGTCACTGGTTGGCTCATATTCCTAGTTTAGGGGTGTCCCAAACTGGTTTATGACAAAATGGTATTAGGTCCAATACCCACTCGAAAGTGTAGTGTTAGAGCCTGGGTTTAATGTGTGAGGTCCATAACAAGGATGTTGTGATTTAAAGTTCAATTTTATTTTATAGAGAATAATATATTATAAATCCATGGTTGATAATGCTTGTCCTAGAGTAGTGTCAGGATGGGTGACCTCCTAGAAAGTTTCTCGGGGTGTGTGTGAGTGAGGACAACACACACTAAAAAAACATGTGTTGGACTATGGGGACATAAAGTATCTTGATAAGTGACCTCGGTGGGTAATAAAACATGGTGTGATGGGAAGGAAAACAATTTATTATAGGATACACATGGGTTCAGATGACAAGGTTGATAGCCCGAGGAGGTCAGGTCATGGCCTTTATTCTAAACCTCATTAGGACACTTATTTTTATCAGGGGATTCATATAAAGATTTTGGGATGAATTAACTAATTAGGAATAAAGATAAGTATCCCTTCATAGACTTGATGTTACTTGGATCTAAGTGTTGAGAAAATTTGAATTAGGATTTTAGGATCGGGGAGTCCACTCAATGAATCAAGGAGTTGAGAGCTATAAGTTGTCAAGAGCACCTAACAAAATAACTTTAAGTAATTGACTAGGCCATCACTTAGGTTATGAGAGGATAAACATATATCCTTGCCACTATAATGTTCATGCGACATGAAATTATGATTTCAATGGAGAGGTCTATTTATACTTGATAAAATATTGGGATACTAATCAGATAATTAAAATTATTTCATATCAAATATTTTTGAAATCAAGATAATGTACTAAATATGATTTTATTTTTTTTTCAATAGAAAAATGGAAATTCTATCGATATACTTGTAATAAATATTATATAAATAAAACCAGTTCTCTAACAGAAACTTCTAGGAGTGGTATAATAACTTTTACATTTTACTATTCCATGAATGAAATCTTTATATAACAAAGGACCTAATTCTTGATCAACCTAGTAAGGAAGTGAGTAAATAATAGATTTATGTCTACTTATAACACTTGGATGATGTTCTAGACATCTAGTTTTTGGTGTTATCATCCATGATTTATAAACTCTAAAAGTATTATTATAACATGAATGAGTATAACATAATCAAGAATCTCTGTGATCTTTATTAGAAGAGTGATAGATAAGAAAAGTTTGATATCTCCAGGGAACTCTTTATGTGAAAACTTAGAGAGGAAGTGTTATCTGTACCTTTTATGGGAAAAATTATTGGTTAAATTAAGCATCTAAACATTCCAGGGTTTAATTTTCTCAATGAATTATGAACCAACATAATAATTTCTTCACTCCCTTGGATCTTTTTGACATTTATTATAACTTTTAATATAAAAAACATTGATAAGTATCTCCCAGATCTCCTTATACCACTTCTTCGAGTAGGTAAGGGGTTGAAGCAAGATAATACTTCTATTATTATGGTGAATAAGAGGTAGGGAATGGTGAAATGACCAAATACTAACACTAAGTCTAATTATTATTTGACCTGATATTCTAAGAAGAGGAAGATCAAGGGGAAAGTAAGGTAACAGGATGTAGTTTATTTTTCATGTGGTAAGAAGAGCCACTAGAATAATAACTGCACCATGAAAAAGAATGAATGGGAATATTCTGGTGTGTTTTTTATCGACTAATATATATATATTTTCTAAAAATTGTGTATTAGATATAGCTTATGGTTCTCATATTTTTATCTAGTTATATGACCAAGTATATTAAAAAGTGTTACATTGGGTGAGGTTGATCTATGAGATATTAATGAAGCTAGACCCATTGTAGTAGCTATTGGAGACTACCACCTCACATTTCTAATGAGATTGATCTTGGTTTTAATGAAATGTTATTATGTTCCAATAGTTTCCAAAAAACTTATTTATATATCTAACATTGATATAGGTGGTTTTATTTTCAAATTTGGAAATAAAAATTTCTAATTTTACAAATATAACATATGTTATGGTGAGTCATATTTAAATAATGGTTTTTATGTGTTGGAATATTAAAACGAAATATTAGAAATTGATAAAAAATCTAGTTCTCATAAATTATATCACACCCAACTATGAAATCATCATTTATGTCATGTAAATGGAAAGTGATTGACCAAATAGTATCAAGATGGAAATTTAGATTCATTTAAACTAATACCACTTGGAATATTCCATGCCTTTTTGTAAGAAAAAAATGGAAAAATCACCATTTAGTAGAAAGGGTGAAAGGGCTATATAAATTCTTAAATTGGTTCATATAGATGTATGTGAACCATTTACTATTAAAGAAATGGGAGGGTACTCATACTTTATAACATTTAACGATGACTTTATTAGGCATAAATATGTCTACTTAATGAGGTAAATGTTAGATTCTTTTGATAAATTCAAGGAATATAAGAATGAAGTTGAGAATCAACTTGGTAAGAAGATAAATAAAATTCACTCAGACTACAGTGGAGTATATATAAACCAAGTTTTCATTGATTTTTATGGGATTTTGGGACATTATTCTAACTCACTCATTTTTATACACCATAATGGAGCAGTGTAAGTGAAAGGATGAAGCACACATTTTTGGACATGGTGAGATAAATTATGAGTCCTACAAGTATTCCATTATCCTTTTAGATACATTCATTATAAAAAATAGCATAAAAATTAAACCAATTACCAAATAAAACAAAAAATGGTATTCCATATGAACTCTGGTGTGGAAAGAAATCTATCTTATATAATTCATGGGGATAAAAATAGTTTGTTAAGGCCTATTTATGTAACAAAATTACACATCAAGGCATAAAGTGTATCTTTATAGGTTATCCCAAATAAATAAGGGTATATTACTAATATAACATCTCAAATAGAAAGTTAGTAATGGAAATATATGTTATGTTTCTTAATAGGGAGAAAAACTCTAAAAGAGATAGTGGGAGAAATATATAATTCAATTAATTATTAGCTCAAGATACATGAGAGTTGACACAGAAAAAAATTACATAAAAACTTGTGCAAGAGGAAATTATAGAGACACTAGTACTTCAATTCAATACCATATATTTTAGAGAACTATAAAGATATGGTTTTCTAGTCATTGAGAATAGTGACTCATTATTAGTTTATAATAATGAACACATAACATATAATTTAGAAGTAAGAGGTATATAAGCTACCAAATGGAAATAATCCATGAATTATGAAATTGATTTCATATACCAAAAATAAATATGGATTTTGGTATATCATCTAGTGAATGTAAATATTATTGGCTATAAATGGGTATTCAAGAAGAAAATAGATATAAAAGGTAGAATTAGTACCTATAAAGCTATACTAGATGAAAAAAGATTTAAAAAACATCAAGGCATTAACTATGTTGAAAACTTTTCACTATTTTATACTAAAATATATTAGAATACTACTTTCTATATCAGTATTCTATGATTATGATATTTTTTAGATGAATGTCAAAACATAGTTCCTTAATGAGAACCTTGTGAATGATATATGTTTGGAATAACCATAAATTTTTAAGACTCCAAAAGATATAAATAGTGTATGAAAATTACAAATATCCATTTATGTATTGAAGAAAAAATCCAAGCAATGGAACATTCACTTTTATGAATCCATAAGGGAATTTGGTTTCATTTAGAATGAACATGAGCCTTGTATTTACAAGCAGTTTAGTGGGAGTGAGATTATATTCCTAATAATATATATTGATGAAATATTTCTAATTAGAAATGAGATACTGATATTACAATCCATTAATACATGGTTGAACACATGTTTATCTATAAAATAATTAGGCGAGTCTACATACATTCTTGAGATCAAAATTCATAGTGATAGATCCAAGAGGCTACTTAGACTAAGTCAAGGAATATACATTGATAAGATATTGAAAATATTAAGCATGTAATAATCCAAGAGGGGATTTTTTCTAATGTCACATGGCATACATCTATCCAATAAAATGTTTCCTCATACATAGGAGGAATATTAAGTATGAAAATTATCCCATATGCATATGTTATTGGGTCAGTCATGTATACCATGCTATGTACCAGGATAGATATTTTCTATACCTTGAGTATAGTAGGAAGATATCAATATGATCCAGGATATCTTTATTAGATGGTAGTTAAGACTATACTAATGTAACTCAGTTATACTAAGGACATATTCCTAGTTTATAGAGGATATGAGGACCTAGTCATCATGGGATATACATATTCTAGTTTCCAAACAGTCTAGGATGATCTGAAATCAAAATCAGGATATCTATTCACCCTTAATGGAGATAGTGTGAGCTATAATAGCTCAAATAAATTAGTATTAATTAGTTTTATAGTAGATATTGAGTATATTAAAGCTTATAATGTGGATAAATTTTTTTTTAGATGCACAAATTCATCAAATATTTAGATTTGGTGAATAGAAGTAAAGATCTTATCACATTGTACCATGATAATAATACAGTGGTGGATCTTTCAAAGAATCCAAGGTCATATTAGTATATGAATCACATACTTCAATAGTATCATCTCTTGAGGGTTTTTTATTAGAGTGGTGTGGTATTAGTGAGAAAAGTTTCCATAAAATACAACATGGTAGACTTATTGACTAAATCCATTTATCAGTAGAAGCATAAATATCATGTGATAGATAGTGGACTAAATGTCATTTTTAGTTGGATCTAGAGTAAGTGGGAGTCTGTTGGATTTAGTTCCCTAGAACGAAATACTTTTTTACTTTAGATTACCTATATTTTTAAATACTTGAATATTAATAAATAAATTTATTATTATGTATCTATTGTTCTTCTACATAAATTAATATGATATTGTATTAGAGTATACATCACATTGAAAGGTCATAGAAGTTCCACACTATGATGATAACCTTGAAGTGATATACTGATATTCTTAAACTAAATTCTTATGGTTGAATGATGTCATCTAATGGGACACCAATGATGTAGACTATCAGGTTATTGATTCTTTTATGAAAACAAGGCTTAATCCCATGAAGTTTTCACTTAGTAATTATCAAGATTGAAGATTATAAGTATAATCCCACAAGTTGGAATTCCACATGTTTTCATTTCATTGGATATTACTATTTAATAATGCGTGTATTGGTCTACATACTTGAGATTTTTATTAATTCATATCATGAATCATGTGATTTGATGTATTGATAAAAACCATGATGCCATATATTCATGATGAATTAGGGTAGGTTACGAATGTCACAAGTGATATGGAATTAATAAATAAGTCAATAAAGGATTTTCTCCTTCCATTTATGTAAAATTAAATCTCATCCCATTCATTGAAATGTAACTATCGAACTAAATTCCATGGTTATAGTAATTGAATGATTCATTTTAGAAAATCAAAGAAAAATATATTGTGCTTATAAGTTTATGACATGAATATGAAAACTACTTGAGAATATATTGTGATAAAGGTATTATATTATATAGTGATCATTTGTATGTGATTTTTGTCATTAATACATTAATTTATTCCTCTATGGGTGAATTTATGTGTTTCATGCTAATATTGTACTTTAGTAAAACCTACTTAATGTCACTGAGGAAGAGGCCTAGAGAGTCACACACTTATTTTATCCATTGATCCTAATTAAATTCTATTTAAATTTAACAGTTAGAATAAATTCCATTATAAATATTGAGGAATAATATTTATTTAGGATTTATTGATCATAACGATTTAGTCCCAATATTTATGTGATCTAAATATTAAATGAATATTTATTTTTGAGAGAAGGGATTTCAGAGGTTCTTGAATTAAGTAAAAGAAATGCTACAACAGTCTAAAGGTGGTCACCTTACATTATCCCTTTGTAAAATTGTTAGTATATCATTAGGGATAACACTATAAAAAATTCAAACCTCATCATTCACTCCCTTTTTTTATAAGCACATCTGCGAGTGCGTCAACTTCAAAAAATACCTCATGCTACCCTGATGGTTTTCAATTCACCATTGTTCACCATATGGATTAATAGCCTACTGAGATAGTCTTATGAAATGGAAAAAATGATAACGGATAGGGGGTATCCTTGTCTCACCCCTCTTGAGAATTGAATCATCCCTCCAAGGATCTATTAACTAAAATAAAAATGTGGGAAGACCCAATCAGGGCTTTGATCCAGTTAATAATTTTTTTATTGAATCCAAAATGGAGAGGGGGTATCCTTGTCTCACCCATATTGAGAACCTAAAGCATCTCTTTGAGGATCTATTAATTAAAATATAATGTGGGAATACCCAATCAGGGATTTGATCTAGCTAATAATTTTTTCATTGAATCCAAAACATGCAAGAATATTACATATAAATCCCTAATCCATAGTGTAAAAGGATTTTTTTATGTCAAGATTGAGTGAAATGTTGCCTCCCCTTATTGAATTACTAAGGTGGTTCACACATTCTGAGGCAAAAATCAAGAAATCTTGGATTTTTGTTCCTTGAACAAATCCAAATTGATTCCAAGAAATGATTTTTTTGAGATCCAAGAAAGTTTGTTGTCCAAAATCTTTATAATTATTTTTTGAATTTTGTTGAGAAGAGCAACTGGTCTGAATTGAATAATGTCTCTATCATTCTCAACCTTTGGAATGAGTTCAATAAATTGGGCATTAAAACCTTGAGTTAATTATCCACCCTTGAAAAAATTCCTAACTAGTTTTCAAACATCAATCTAGATAACTGCCCAAAAATGTTGAAAAAATGGTTGGTGAATCCATCCAGTCCAGGTGAGGTTCCCTTATTAATCCTAAATACAACTTCTCTAATTTCAAAGTCAAGAGGACCAAAGGTGAGGAGAAAATTTTCAGCCTTAGTGTCCATATTTGGAATGATACATTCTCTTAGATCTGTATTCCTTGGTGGTCCATTAAAAATACTCTCATAAAAATAAACAATGTGATTATTAAGGGCTTGCCTTTCATTTAGAATCTAATATCCATATTTAAAAAGGGAAAGAAGCTTATTGGCCCTTGTTTACCTTTGGAAAGAATTAAATAACTTGGTGTTCCTATCCCCATCATTTAGCCACTTGGACTTGAATATGTCTTTTTGAATGTTTCCTTTGAGCCTTATAAAATTTTGAAGCTTGGAAGACATCTCTTCCTCTTGACTGACTCCTACAGGGAAGCTATTATTAGTGATGTACTCTTGAAAGGAATGAAGAGATTATTCTAGTGCATCAATCTCTTCATCAAGGTGGCTGAAACATTTTCTAATCCAATCCTTCATAATAGATTTCAAACTTTTCAGTTTGGAGATGCAGGAGATTGGGTTTCCATTACATTCAGGACCTACCCAAGTGTCTTGAACAATTCTATAGGATTTAGGAAGGCCTTTACCAGCATTATTGAACTTTAAATGGATGGGAAGCTTCTTTTCATTGCCCAAGAAGCTCACCAAAATGGGGTGGTGATCAGATTTGTGTTTTTCTAGGGTGACACATGAAATAGATATCCAATTTTCCAATGAAACATCATTCACAAAAGCTATGTCGGCCTTTCTAGCTCTCACACCATTAATATTTCTTTTTTACCAAGTGTATTTAGCCCTAGTGAGACTGAATTCTGTTAAATTATCATCTTATACACAGGCATTGAACTCCTTGATGGAGGACGAGCTGAAAAAAGAACAAATTTTCTCATCAGTGTGTATAATAGAACTAAAATCTCCAACAATAACCCATGACTCTATGATGGAACTAGAAAGGCCATTGATTTGGGTCTATAGAGAACTCATGTCGATGTAGTTATTGAAATAATAAATAACTATGAAGAAGATATTCTTGTTTTAATTGTAGAAACAACATTTGATGAGTTTTTCTTCCTCTTGAACAATTGTGGGACTTTCCACAGAACTGTGAACATGAATCCTAAGTCTGTTATTAATGGAAGAGGCCTAAGTTTTTCCCATAAAGTGATACCCAATGTTACTAATAAATTTGTCCTAATTGGGGAGGATTTTCTTTGGATCAACTACTCCAATTAAATCAGGTTTATACTTACCTAAAAGTATCCTTAAAGAACTTTCAGGGCTAAGGTTGGCTATGCCTTGGCAGTTCTAGAAAATGATACTCATTTTGAACTTGATTTGAGGGTGTTGGACCCATTTTATTATACCTCTATTTTCTTGTTTCTTTCAAACTTTCTAGTATTTTTCTTTGATTATGGAGAATACATAGTACTATGGCCCCTAAAGCATCACCCATATGATTTTTGACTGTGCCAATATCCTTCATTATAATATTGATAGGTGTTTCTCCTAATGTTGTTCCATATACTTACTAAACATGCATTGATCCAGACACTTCATTTGTACCCAACCTATGTTTAGATCCATCTGAACCATTAAGAGGAAACTGAATGGCTGAAAACTACTACTCATGTATCGATCTAGAAACTAGATTTGTGTCTAGCCTCTATTTGAATCCATCTGAACCATCAAGATCCAATTGAATGGATAAATTTATACCATAGGAGATATGATCAACCAATTATTCACCAGTTGGAAGAGAATAGAAAATGGAGATAATCTATGATGATAGAAATAACAAGTTATCACCACAATTCTCCTTCATAGTTCCTTGAATGTCAGTTTCAAATTGCATTTTATTGACTTTGGGTTGTTCATCCGATTAAAGTGGGGATTGTTTCTACTCCTCCTCCTTAGCTAAGTTAGCCCATGTGTTGCTTGTGATAGAATCATTTCTCTATTTTAAACTTTTTACCTATTCAGTCTGATCATTCATAATATTATCCACTGATTTAGTCTTCTTATCTTTGGACACTTCCCTACAAGTCATGGCACTGAGGGCTGGTGCAACCAGCTTTTGAAACACTATGGAGTATTTGATTTCATAACCCACCATTTTTAAATGTTCACAGAAATGTGGAAAGTGATCAAATTCAAAACGACCTCTAATTTGTGTTCATTCTCAATAAGGTAAATTTTCTCCAGTGGAGGTGATTCCATGTTGATTTCAACAAGTACCCTTCCATAGAGACCAAGGTCACCATTGAGGGTGTGCTGTAAATTTTAAGAGGGGTGCCAAAGATAGTGGCTAGGTCATTGTGAATTTTGGGATGCCAGTATACCAATGGAAGACCATTAATTATAGTCCAAACCTATGAATTCGTGAACTTTTGGTTGTAGGGGTTGAAGTTAGCCTCCATTTCCAAAAGATGAAAAATTCAAGGTTTCAAGTTGAGGTTCCTTATCTGCCATACCAAATTGATTTCTTCCCGTATCTCTATAATGATATTAAATTAGATTTTATTGATCAGTATAAGACTCCATTTAGTGATATTTCAGCATTACAAGATCCTGTTCTTGAGATTTGTATATGAACAAGGTTTAACACCTTTCTCATAAGAAATGCGACCAAGAAATGAAAACTTACAAAGATCTATCCTTTGTTTAATCACTTACAGACCAGAAACCACTGATATTGTGCCATCCTATGATCGATTTATGATGGGACAACCACCAAATTCACTTGAGGATCTAACAGATCCAATAAGGGATTCCACAAATGAAATTCCTTTGCGGTCCATGATGAAGGGTTTCCCCCCTGTTCCAGATTCATTGATAGGGGATTTGAAAGATCTTTCCTAGTTTGGATTGAACGAATCCATGGATCCACAGGACCTATATTAGAATAGAATTTTTTCATTATCGATTATAAAGTAAATATCTCATATTCTTTTCATCCTCCAGTCACATTTTCACATTTAACTATTTAGTATTCTATTATCACATCATTAGATAGAAAATGAATATTTATTCATAAGACCATGAATATAACATTTATCTATTTATCAAATAAATAATATTTATTATTCAAGGTTTGGTAAATATAGTGGAAGGTGGGAAAATAACTTATACACCTGGTAATAGAAATGATATGCTAAAAAACATTTAAATAAATTTTAATTTATTTATTGATATTTATAATAAATGTGAGGCATGAATGCGTTAAGGAAATAATTATATTATTATTAGACATCGAGTTATATAAGGATTAAGAGATTGGTTAATGGCCTATAAACAATTAAAAATACTCTAATATAGATCTATATATACCCTATTATTTCATTTATATGTTGTGATGATTGTATGAGAATTATTTCATTGTGTACAAAATCTCTCCCCCATAGAGAATTATCTCTATGAAGAATACATCTAGGGTTTCTCCCAAGAGCAAGATAATTCCTACATATTCTTCATCCCTTATCAAGAATGATATAATGAGGAGATAGAGATAGAGATATAGAGAGAGTGATAAATAGATAATCCTCAGGCCCAAGTGTTTGTGCTTTGATCAAGACAAACAATTTAAGATGAATAGATAATACATACTAGCACCTGAAATTCCATCAACATTATTAAAAGATCATGGTGCATGTATAGATCAAAACTATATGGATTCTACTTTTGATACTCTCAATGAAAAAATTATACAACACTAATAGGGTTTGATTAATCAACATTTACATTGAATAAAGGACATAAGACTGAGGTATTTTATTTTTATTAAATTAATTATAAATTTAACTTGAAAAATTATATCTCTAGTTCTAGGATTCCTTTTTCTATGTTTATTTAGATATAATCATGATACATATCAAAAAATTTCATGTTTTTATGGTTTATTCATTATATTCAATAAAAAAACATCACTGGGCATGGGATCGATTGACCTTTACTACCCCCAAAACCTTTAAGTATTGGTAATTTCACATAGGTCCTTAAGCAATATCTTAATCCTTAGGTTGAAATTTTATTATATTTATGGATCCAGTGATACAAATTTATTTTCAATACTATAAATTCCCACCGGGTTACACATTAAGTTTGACCAAATTAATATTGAGTTCGACTAAGTTTTATGCTCTAAAAGCATTTTAGAGTTTTATCTAAAGTATTCTTTGGATGAGGTTTACACAGAGTACATAAGATTTAATAAATGGTAAGGTTAATGACAAATTTCCAAAAATTGTTTTGGAAGATATATAAAAGGTGTTTTAGATATGATTTTATAAGTTATCATATATTATATGATATAAGGTGAAATTACATGAAAGTTTATTGAGATTTAGTGTAATAGGGAGATTGAAAAGAATATTCCCTAAAGCCATAGATATTGTATTTTATGATTTATTGTTTTATAGAGTATGATACAAAATATGAAAAAAGTATTAAATATAAGATTAAGGCTTACTGTATCTTGTGATAGTAAGATATCGTATACAGGTTGCATGAACATATCATATTATATGACATGGATGAGTTGTAATAATTTGAATAGTTTGGTTAATTTCATTGGGAAATACCATGAATTATTCAATTATTCAAAACTCTATTACTAACTAGATATCATTAATTATTTGTAACATATGGTGGAATTATGATGGAAGATATTTTCATATAATGTAACCAAAGACATTACTTTTACATTTATGAAACATATGAGTAAATTCATGGCCTAAGGAGTATCTGCATAGCCTATGTAAAGACCTGAGTTTTTTAAAACACGAGACTTAGATCAATTTTCAATTTTTGGAGTCTTGGAACCTTTCCTATGGTAAAATGATAAATTTAACCAAGTATAAAATCTCATAAAAATTATCCAATGGTTCCGTTGATTATGGGGTGTGGTGTTTACCCCTGGGCTGAGCTGGTGTGGGATTGTGAGTGAAAAAGAGACTTGATAAAAATATATTAATTATAAAAATATTATTTTTATCCCCCAATATGAATATTTGTGATGAAATTATTATATCTCTTAAATAGAGCATTTTACAAGAAAACTAAGATTGTGGTTGAGTTTGAAACCTGTGTTTTACCCTAGAGAGGGTATAATTTTTATCCTCTTTAGAGACCTGAGGGTTTAGTCATCATTTTAGGATAATATTATTAAAGGTAATTAAGAGGTTAATTAATTAATTAACTATTAAATTTATTATTTTACATAGTTTACCACTATTTAAACCTATATTATGCTAATCTCTAGGGTTAACCACCCAACCCTGCGATGTTGAGAGGAGATTTTGTGAGAGTAATCTTAACATGAGATCAAGGAAGATTCATGGGATTGATAAAAAACTAGATGATAATCACCAATGAATTTGTTGTATATTCATTCTTATCTAGTGATCAAACCATTGAAGAGTTAGGGAATTGTGATTGTTGGATTTTTCTCTGCATCTTTTCATTTCTAAGAATAGACTGATAATATTTATTTGAATCCTGATCATTGTATAGCCCTATAATTTTTTTAAATTTATAATTATCCTAGATTAATTTAATAAATTTGTTTAATTTTATACATTATTTAGTTTTTTATTCTCATGATCAATGGATAGGTTTGAAACAACGATCATTGATTATCAACTTGATTATTTATTAGCTTTGTCCCACTATTATTCATGTATTCATCATTGGGCTATTGTTAGGTTGGTGATTCAACTTTCTTGGTTTGATTAGAATCATGAACAAGTCCCTAGACCATGGGTGTTTGTTTGATTCAATAACAAAGGATGAATCAAGAAGATTTTACTTAGGGTGATATTATATTGCGAAGGTAGTGCATCATAACTTCTTTTTGACCAGTGATGTGCATGGAAATGAGAGGTTTGTAGGTGGTGACCGATTCCATTTTTTTGGAAACTGATGGACTAAGATTGATGTCTGGTGATGTTACACCCACTATCAAGGACTTAGATGGAGGTTTGGGCATGATTAGAGGCAAAATTGGAAGAAATTATGAAATTTTAGGTGAGGATATGAATATAGTTTAAAATACACAACTACATGGTGTATAGTTTGGAAGAACACATGTCATATATCTCATGGGTATAAAGGATAGTGATTTCAGTTGGAGTTAAATATCACATACCATATACCCCTAGCTGAATTGTATAGAGTGTATAAGAAGTATACAAACAAGTAGTTGTTTATACTTACACACCTTATGGGTCAGGACCACACACCATGTATCTTTCAAACATGAAACAAGTCATGTATCCGTCGAACATGAAACAAGTAGTAGTAATATATGCCAAGTACCTCTCCTAGAATGGAACACTATGTAGTCCATCCTACACGCTGTGTAAAAGGTCATTTTATTCCATACAAGGAACTAATACATGGCCAAACTACTTCTTAGGGGATACATTCTATTTACCCTATAGAACACATTATTTACTCCTTCTATACCTGATGACTTATTGTATCACCTTTCCCAAGACTCTAGTTAGAACGATTAAATAACCCATTCTGAGTGTTTTTCTTAGAATAATATGGTTTCATTTTCTTTGATATTTGATATGAGATGTAAGGAAATATGATCAGATTGATATATTTAGCTTTGGGTAACCAAACATGAGGACCATACATGAAATTTGAAGTGTTCCTGGGGGTTAATAACCCAACTTGGTGGAAAATTCATGTCAGGCCATAGGTTCCTCTCACTATCATTAGGAAGGTTTGGTATTTCACTTATTCTTTTAGGGTAGAGATACCCTACACATGGATCAATTAAGGTTGATATTTCACATATTCACTCATATAGGACTATAATCCTATACTTTAAATCAGATAGATTTGGTATTTCACCCACACACATGGGGTGGGGATCCTTTATCTGTGGTGTCGGTATTTATGGAATCCTACCCTTTTATTACATAACTTTTCATTACATTTTACAAACCGAGGATCTTTAAAGTCTAGTGTCTTGGAAATCAAGAAAATAATACATGAAAACAACATAAAAATTATTCTAAACCACTTTTAAGGCTTTATCATAGGTTCATACTAAGTAAAATTACTATATCTCATAACCTAGATACATACATCAAAGGAAAGTGTGATCTGAAGGACCAGTAAGGAAAGTAAGGGAATCAGTTTACTTGTGATATCAATAAGAACTTGATGAAAAACATAAAGACATGAGTAATAGAAAAAGAGGCATATCATAATAAAAATAACATGAATCATAACTTGAATATGTGGCTACACCATTTAATTTATACATTCATGAACATATCACCAAGGTTCATCCGCAATGTGTCATAAAAAAAATACCAAGGTTATTCACTAAGGTATCGTGAAACTTGTCATCTCTAGAGATTAAATTATATACCCAATGCATTAGAGCACTATCAGGGCACAACATTAATATGTATTTATTTTCATTTTATCCACATAGATCATAATCAAACATTTCATACATAACCCATATAGAATAAAAGAAATGGGTTTTATTTCAAAATCGTGATGATTTAAAAGTTTTTAAAAACTTGATTGTTATGTCATTTATAACCCATAGAAAGGGAGTGAGGGTTATATGTATGTCAATTAAAGAATAAAATAGATAATTTTTATGTATTTATTAATAACCCTATAAATTAAAATATATTTGGGTTTTCACATAAATAATACAAGAGAATTTATTGAGAAAAAGAGAAAGATTTTGAGACAAAAATTCTGCAGCATAACGACTATTTAACATGGTTTTAGAAAACAATAAAAAGAGTGGGGACAAGGGTCTCACATAAATAAATGAATCATTTATAGTAGAGGTACATAATAAAATATAATAATATCATGGTGTGTAATGACACACCACATGAAAAGGAAACTTAAAAGAAAAGAGAAAATGCGATTTCTTTTACGAAAATTCGGTAGCCTAACAGCGTCGCTTATAATTCATAAAAAATAACTTGATGAGAGAAAAAAGGGTCTATCATAAATTTTAAATGAAATGAACAATAATAAATATATAGAAGAACATACCCCCACATAATAATATGGAAACTTGAAGATATAACATAAAGGAAATCATGACTAAAAGAAGAGGGTGAAAGCTCCCCTTACCTTAAAGAGTGACTTCGAAAGCTTGAAGGTTGGGACCTTTGGGGGCTTGAGGGCACCTTGGGAGGACTTATTGGGAGTAAAAATACTATAACTTCATTGAGGAGGATTTTGGAATGAAATTAATGAGGTAATGGCTTGGTATTTATAGGAAAAGTGAGGGAATATTTAATTAATTTCCAAGGGACACCTCATCAGTGGTATTTGCAAAACCATGGGATTTTACATGGTATTTGCCCATATTATTGGCCACTTGTGACACCTCATAGAATATGTTACTATTAAAAAGTAGACCATATTTATTAAATCATGATTACATCATCAATGATGTCATTAAACACCCGAAACTCAAAACTGTATTTTTACTATTTACTGAAAATTCAACAGTTTCAGAAAAATCCCAAAAATTTACCCTAACCTAATATCGATGATCTAAATTCAAAAATAAACTCCATTTTATGAAAATAATTTTCTAATTATTTTTAATTTAATTTTTAAATAAAATCATTATTTATTCAAAAAAACAACTCTAAAACTTTGACTTATTTTGTAACACCTTGAAAAAGTAATCAAGGTCCCATAAAATTATCGTATAACCATAAGACAATAAAGTAACAATTTATGATTAAATTTTATGAAAATACATTTTCATTTTAAATTATTAAATTAATTATAAAATTGTAAATAAAATATTTATGACCTACAAAAATAACAAAACTTATACTATTATCATTTTTTTCACATTTAAGATGTCTAAATTGTATTTATACATTCATAGTGAAGTTTCTATTTTTTTGGTCGATTTACTATTCATTACTATTCATAAGGGTACGTTACTATTCATACTTTACTATTCACTAAAAAACAAGTTGATCTTATTAGACTCTAAATTTCTTACTGATCACAACTGTAGAAGACCATTTTTTAAAAATCATTTCACATTATTAATTATTTAAAGTTTACATGAATATTTTAAAATACCCTTTTTACAAAATTCATCAATAATATTCATCTTATATTTATCCGGACATTTGAAAATCACAAATTTTACTATAATAAGAAATAACAATTTTATTTATACCAAGAGATTACAAAAAGTATCTATGACCTTGTTACATAGCCCCTTATAACACCTGCATAGGACCTAAGTGTAAGGTGTGCTATGTTGATAGAATCTTGGGGAAACTCGGATAACATTACCTGAGTGGTGATTTCTACCAGCTTGAACTTCTCCCTTAGGTGATTCCGTTCAAGCTTCACATGTTGAAGCTCAGCTTGGGCTTGGTCCAGAGCAAAGCCTAGAGATGCTACCTCCTTCCCAAGCTCTGGAAGATGGGCTTCGTATGACCTGAGTCTACTGGATGAGTTCATCAACTCTTATTTCTATATTAATTAACCAAGATAACTTGTATTTATAAACAATAATTGTAAAGTTAAGAGTTTAGTTTCTAACGTTCATATTGACCAACAATCATATAATAGTCAAAACCCAACGGTCTCATTTAACTATACTCACTTCATTAATTAAAGCATATAGTTTTGTTGAGTATAAAATAAAATAACACACAAATTTAGGAAATAAATATTATTCAAAATTTCGGATCGTTACATTATTTCACTCATCTAAGAGCTCAAATGGGATTGGGATACTCTACTAGAGTCAATATTCCCGCCCAAATGATTTTTACATCAAGATCCTTCATTTTAGATTTTGAGAGGTTGTGTGGGTTATTGGATTTTTGGATATATTATATAGTTCATAGGCTTAATCAATGGTATAATATTGGTAGACCAGATAGGGTTTGATACTCCCTCAACTTAGGTGTATTTCGGTGAGGTGTTTTCCCTCTATCTAAGGAGTCATACTCCCTTGTATGATGAGAATGATTCTATGATGATATGAATTTCATTCATTTTTTTGGTTGTAGTGTGGTAAGCAAAGAGGTTAAATTTTGTGGGCCTCATTGAGACTTGTGACTCCTCATGCACCCCTTGGTTGACTTCTAAATGTGACCTATGACTAGCTTGTGAATTTAGGATTTGTGGAATCTTTAATATTCAAAGATTCACTATTATATTATGAATTATGGTTATCAAGGGTTAGAATAGTTATGATTGAGACCTATCTTATTCCCTTGAGAATTATTACTATAGAACATATCTAGATTATCCTTTCTTTTCATTAATCCGGTTATTATTTAATACCAAAATATTTGAGCTGACTTGGTGTTTTGGTTTTTCCTCTTTAGCATTCTCCTAGTAACCTCTCATACCAAAAGTTTACATGACCTTTTTTACTTTTTATGCATTTTATTTTTGATTTTTAGGGTATCCTACTAAGCATGTTTATACTCACCCCTGTATATGATTTATTCCCACACATTTTGTGTATGTGCATATGATGCATGGTTCACAAGTGGTCTTAGTGGACATGGAGATATTGTTTCTTATTTAGATCTGATTTCCAGTGACACATGGTGATGCATTGTAGATAATAGTGGTTTTTGATAGTGGTGGTGACCATTGTAGTTGGAGATCAATCACAGAGTACACGTAACAAAGGAGTATATTTCTAGAGTCTTATACCAATTAGACCTGGAAGCTTATCAGATGTATGGTTCCTTTGGTATTTGAATATATGGATATGTTCCTGTATTTTATGTATCAAGAGTTTTTTTTATAAGTTTCAATTATTTATTAATATACTAATGGTGTTTTTGGTTATTATTTTTCATTAGAAATATGTGTTTATGTTGTAGGTTATTATTGGATAAGGCCTCTCATACTATGTGATATGGTTACTCAGTGCTAGTCACTAGCTCTTGACCTATTGGAGGTGGGATTAGGTTGGCACACCTGGATTACTATTGTCTTGGTTGGAGCCTCGATAGTTCATGTCATGTCAAAGTGTTATCAAAGAGGGTTTTTCCCAGGAATTGAGTTTTGTGTTATCAATCATGTGAGAAATGGATTGGGAATTTAGGACAATAATATTAAGTGGGTATTGAGATAAGTTATCAGATAAAGGAGACCAGGGAAGGTGTAGCAACTAACATATCCTTTCTCAAGAACTCTGAAAACCTGATAGTTGTCTTTAAGCTCTAAGACATTGATTGTGGTTTACATGTAAGTTGGTACATGCATCATATAGTGGTCAGTTATGATAATCCATTTCCTTATATATCAGATCATCTTAATATGCACTTATCTTGGTGGGTTTATTATATTAAATAAATGGTTGTATCCACTAATATCCAGATTTTATGCAGAGTTAGGTATATGACAATCCTATGCCTAGGTTTGGGTCTCTTTCTACCAGATTATGAGAAGTGAGGTATTTTTTTTGAGATTCAATTGAGAGAAATTATTTCCCTATGATCCGAGGAATCTTATCTCCCCTTCATTCTTAGTATAGTATTTTCTATATAGTGAGTTGTATTTTTTACTGATTTATGTGATACAATCTGTTGACCTCACCTGTTTTGATAATCCCAATTATGCTTTCACATACTTTGATAATCCCAAATAATGTGTATCTATATATTAATTCTTTCAATCTATAATCAAGTTGATAATTATATTAAAATAATCTTTGAAATATGATAATCAATGTTTATCTATGTTTATATGACTTTTAAAATAATTCTAACTCAATGGGATATGTTTTGCATAATGCATGAAACAAATAAGTGTTAAGTCACTAATATTCTTATAGCTACTGATATAGACAAACAGCTCTACCGTTACTTAGTCTACCGATAGACATAGTCACCGATAAGCAAAGGTCACCGATACGTAGAGCTACCAGTATGTATAAGTCCACCGGTAAGCACATGTCTGATAGATCCACAGATACAGACAGCTACTGATATAAGCCGATCTACTGATAGAACAAGTCTACCGGTATGCATAAGTCTACCGATATACACTTCACTAGTACAGAACGGAGATACCGATACAGATAGATACCGATAGAACAAGTCTACCGATAGAACAAGGCTACCAACACAAAGTCTACTGATAAGTGTGGTTTCCGATAGAGTCACCGAGACAAGAAAGCTACTGATAGACAAGTAAGCTACTGATAGAACAAGAGCTACTGATATACCAAGAGCTACCAATAGAAGGAGTCATCGGTATATAGATCTACTGATAGACAGAGTAACAGCTACTGATACAAGGAGCTACTGGTACAAGATCAAAGAGCTACCGATAGGATCTCACTGCTATAAAAAGTTCACCGTTACATATCTACCAATAGAAGCTACTTATAGACTTACCAGTCAATGATTCCTAAACTCTAATTTTGTCAATATTATTTATTTATTAAGTAGCGGTCATATTTGATGATTTTAATGCAATAAATGTTATTTAATGTGGGTTGTTGGTGTGTCAGGGAACCGTACCTAGTACCCATGAAAAGGTAATCATTCCCATTGCCGGAGTTGAAAGCTATAAAAGGAAGGACAAAGACCTGGCACAAAGGAGAGGTGAAAAGAGTATAGAAAAGTAGTTGCACGAAGAGTACACACAACGGGAAAAAGAATGCTGTAAAGTGATGCATACAAAAAAACTACTTCCATACTCGAAGATCACTGAACACACATGAAGCCATTCTTCCTGAAGGAGAACACAAGTTGCACCTTAGTCAAGGAGTGAATAACTACAACGAAATCTCTTCATGAAATCAAGCTAATCAAACTGAACTTGAAGAAAACGACCCTCTATTTTTCAGACAAAAACCAGATAAGGACTTAGAGATTCATTTACATCAATCCAAGGAGTACATAGCTTCACTCACAACACATATAGATCTCTAAACTCATCTCTATATATTTAGCTCTATTGTGTTTTATTCATTTACTTTTTGAGTAGTGTATTTACACACTGACTCCTAGACTGAACTGGAGGATACTAAATCCTCACTCCAAAATTCTTACACATTACTATATCCCACTGTGAATTGTGGAAGAGGTCAAGTGTGACCTGGATAGCCTGTGTTCTATTGTTTTTGTTCTTATGTAGAACTGTGGTAGAGGTCTTAGTACCTGGACAGTATTTTCACTGTTGTTTACCCCGATCCAGGGTGTGGATCAAATTTATATAAATTTTTTGAGAGGACTAAGTGTCGACTTGAGACTGAACCTCTTGGTTACATCTGCTGTTCATCTTTGATTAAGTTTAAAGTATACTATATATTTTATATTCCGCTACTAATTACTTTGAAATACAATTTGTTTTAAAGTTACTTTGATAGTTAAATTAGAAAGTGTTTATACTTATTGTGAACCAGTAAGTTAGTTTCAAAAGTTAATTTAATCCTCTGATTAAATTAACTGAGACCTAATCAATCATTGAGAAACTAATTGAACACTTACAATTCGTATAAATTCACTACAGTTTAACTTGTTTTTAAATAGGGGGATTTTTAATAGAAATATTTTTAACATAAATTTTAATTGGAACTCAATTCACCCCCCTCTTGAGTATCCACTCCGACCAACATTTGGTATCAGAGTTTGTTTTGTTTGTCAAGGTTTTTCGAAACACTCTATTTTTCAACTGTGATTTTAGTTATATATTAAAGATCTTAAATTTATGTTAGTTATAAATTTTATATCTTTAAATATTGTTTCTAAACTCTATCTATGGATAATAGATTAGAAGGTGCTGCTACCAACTGACCACCATTCTTTAATGGTACAAACTATGCCCAGTGGAAGCTTAAAATGAAAATTCATTTAGAAAGTATGAGATTTGATATCTGGACTGCTATAGAAACTCAGTATAAGATTATAGAATATGAAAGAACTACTTGGGATGAACCTACTAAGAAAGTTTACAATAATAATTGTAAAGCAATGAATGCCTTGTATTTTGCTCTAGGAGATGAGGAATTTAATAGAATATCTGCTTGTAAAACTACTTATTAAATTTGGGACACTTTGGATATTTCCCATGAGGGAACAACCAATGTTAAAGAAATGAGGCTGAATACCTATACTATTAAATATGATAATTTTAAAATGAAGCCTAATGAACCCATTTCTGACATGTATCTCAGGTTCAATGAGATTTTCAACACCATGAGTTATCTTGGTAAATTTGTTCCTGTAAAAGAACAAATCATAAGAATATTAAGATGTCTGACAGAATGATGGAGAGGCACATCTGTTTCCATTAGAGAATCGTGCGACATCAGTACACTGCCTATTAAAGAATTAATTGGTAAGCTTATGATGTACGAGGAAGAACTCAAAGTGAATAAGGAAGAATATGATGAACCTAAAATGAATTCAGTGGCTTTTAAGTCTTCTGCCTCAAGAAGCAAGGACAAGGAGAAAGTACACATAAAAACTGAAAGCTCAAAAAGTGAAAGTTCAGAATCTGATAGTGATGCTGAGATGGCTCAGATAGCCAGAAGATTTAAGAAATTTTATAGGAAGAAGAAATTTTTTAGAAGATCAAACTACAAAGGAAAATATGATAACAAAGGTCAATGGAAGAAGGACTGGAAGAATCCTGATAAAGGTGATGAGATTATCTGCTATGAATGCAAGAGGAAAGGACATGTAAAAGCAGAATTTCCAAAATTGAAGTTCAAAAAGAAATATGAATACAAGGACAATAAGTACAAGAAAGCTATGAAAGCTACCTGGAGTGCTTCAGAAGATATCACAAGTGAATTTGAAGTTTATGACTCTGAAAATAATCGTGCTAACATGTGTTTTATGACAAACACATCTAAGGTAACATTGGATACTCATGTTTTGAATTCATACTATTCTAGAGTTGATTCTGATTCTGATTCTGAATATGAAAATATGTCTAGTGAAGAATTATTTGAATATTGTAATATGCTAAAAGAGACCTTTAATGAACTTAAGGACAATTACAAAGCCTTAAAGAAATATCATGTTTTATCTAGCACTATTAAATTTTCCCTTGAGATTTAAATGAAAAAGAATGCTCAACTGTTAAAAGAAAATACTAAACTGAAAATGTATAATGAGAAACTGAGAAATGACTTAGAAAAATTCATAAATGGAAAATATACTCTCAATCAAATTCTAGGAAAACAAGTGGCACTAAAGTATACTACTAGAATAGGCTATCAGCCTGGACATAGACAGTTTACTAAAACTAGATTCATTTCCAAATCTGGACAGAATGCTGTTAGTTCTAATTCTGAAAATTTGTCTACTTCAACTAGTTATTCATATGGTTATAGACCAAATAAAGTTTATCTTTCAAAATATATTGATTCTGTAAATTATATGAAACCCATAAGACAAATTTGGGTACCTAAAGTTTTACTCGCTAACCTTTCTGGACCCAAGAAGATTTGGGTACCAAAATCATTTTCCATCTAAACCTGTTTTGTAGGAAACTTGCTTAAAAAGTTCTCATAAGAAGGTATGGTACTTGGACAGTGGATGTTCAAGGCATATGACTGGGGACTACTCATGATTTAAGAGTTTAATCAAAGTTGATAGAGGCCATGTCACCTTTGGTGATAACTCTAAAGGAAAGATCATCGGCCTAAGCCAGATTGGTAACACTGATTCAGTTTTAATTTCCAAATTTTTATTTGTTGATGGACTTAAATATAATCTGTTAAGTATTTCTCAGTTATGTGATGATGGTATTAATGTTAAATTTGAAAATTATTCTTGTAATTTTTTTAATTCCAAAAATGTTTTTGTATTTTTTTCTTTGAGAAATGAAAATATTTATGCTGTTGATTTGAATTCTTTAGCTAAACAAAATTTTACCTGTTTAAATGCTTTTCATAAAGATTCTTGGCTATGGAACAAAATATTAGGACACTGCAACATTCATTCACTTAGAAAACTGACTAGGAAAAAATTAGTTAGAGACCTACCTAAACTTGAATTCCCAACTGACAAAGTCTGTAATCCCTGTCAAAAGGGAAAGCAACATAAAGTTTCTTTCAAATAAAAGAAAGAAGTTTTAACTTCTCAACCTCTCGAGTTGGTTCACATGGACTTGTTTGGACCTTCTAGAGTTTCTATATTAAATGGGAAGAACTATGTCTATGTCTTAGTAGATGAATTTTCTAGATATACTTGGGTATACTTCTTAGATAACAAAAGTGAAGCTTTCTCTTACTTTATTAAATACTCCAAGTCTGTAGAGAACCTTAGTGGACTTAAGATTAAGACCCCAAGAAGTGATCATGGTCGTGAGTTTGAAAATCATGAGGTTGAATCTTATTGCTCACACAATGGCTATAGTTACAATTTCTCTACCCCTAGAACACCTCAACAGAATGGTGTAGTAGAAAGAAGAAATAGAACCCTTCAAGAGATTGTAAGAACTATGCTTAATGAGTATGACCAGCAAATTTATTTTTGGGCTGAAGCTGTTAATATAGCTTGTTATATTATTAATAGAGTCTTGATTAAGCCTATTCTTAAGAAGACCCCTCATGAGTTGTGGAATAATAGTAAAACTAAGGTTAATTACTTCAGAGTTTTTGGCTTCAAGGTTTTTATTCTCAATACAAAGGATAATCTTGACAAGTTTTCTTCTAAAAGTGATGAAGGAATTTTTATTGGTTATTCTTTAACTAGAAAAGCCTATAGAGTCTTTAATAAAAGAACCAAATGTGTGGAAGAATCTGTTCATATCAAGTTTGATGAAACTGATCCACATGAACCTAAGTATTCTCTTGAAAATCTTGAAGAAGATTTGACTGTTCTGGACCTTAATGATAGAACTAAAGAACCTGCTATAAAAATGTCCAGTTCTGGACATATTCTAGAATCTTCTTCTATAAAACCCGAACTTATAGAAGATCCTGAAATTTCTAGTCCTACCTTTACTAGATCAACTAGGATTCTAAAGAATAATCCTTTGGATGCTGTTGTTGGTAATCTTGATAGAGGGACACAAACTAGAACTTCTCTAAGAAACCTGGTTAAACATAAAGATTTTCTTTCATAGCTAGAACCTAAAAATGTAAATGATGTAATTAATGATGAATTTTTGGTAATGGCTATGCAATAAGAACTTAATCAATTTGAAAGAAACAAAGGCTAAAAATTAGTTGACAGACCTAAGGACACTTTGACCATAGGCACTAAATGGGTTTTTAGAAACAATTTTGATGAATCTGGAAATATAGTTAGAAACAAAGCTAGGATAGTTGTACAAGGATATAATTAAGAGGAAGGTATAGACTATGAGGAAACCTTTGCTCCTGTAGCTAGATTAGAGGCTATTAGGATTCTACTTGCCTATCTTGATCATCTAAATTTCAAGTTATATCAAATGGATGTCAAAAGTGCTTTTCTAAATGGTTTTATAATTGAAGATGTTTTTGTTGAAAAAACACATGGATTTACTAATCCTCATTTTCCACATTGAGTTTTCAAGCTATACAAATCTTTATATGGTTTGAAACAAGCTCAAAGAGCCTGGTATGATAGACTTAATAATTTTCTTATTTCAAAAGGTTTTACTAAAGGGATTGCTGATCCAACTCTTTTTATTAAAAGAATTTCTAAATATGTTTTGATAGTACAAATCTATGTTGATGATATTATTTTTGGATCTTCTAAACATTCTTTATGTACTGATTTTTCAAAAAGTATGCAAAATGAATTTGAAATGAGTTTAATGGGAGAACTCAAATATTTTCTTAGATTTCAAGTTTTTCAAAATGAAAATGGTATTATTTTGAATCAAGGTAAATATACAAAGGATATTTTAAAACATTTTGTCTTGGATGGTATTAAAGAAAGTGATACTCCTATGAGTACTCTCTATAAATTGGATGAAGATGAAACTGGAAAACCAGTGGATCAAACCAACTATAGAGGTATGATTGGAAGCTTACTTTATCTTACTACTAGTCGACCAGATATTATGTTCAGTGTTCGTATTTGTGCAAGATTTCAAGCTAATCCAAAAGAATCTCATTTACTTGCAGTTAAAATAATTTTTAAGTATCTTAAGCACACTATAAATTTAGGTTTGTTTTACCCAAAAGGACAATCTTTTAAATTAATGAGTTTTTCAGATGCTGACTTTGCTGGTTGCAAGTTGGATAGAAAGAGCACATCTGGAACATGTCATTTTCTAGGTAAGTCCTTAGTATCTTGGTGTAGTAAAAAGCAAAATTTTGTAGCTTTGTCCACCGCCGAAGTAGAGTATATAGCTGCTGGTAGTTGTTGTGCACAAATTCTGTGGATGAAACACACTCTTTTGGACTATGGATATTATTTTATGCATGTTTATATTAACTGTGATAACACTAGTGCAATTAACATACCAAAGAATCTTGTGTCTCACTCTAGGACCAAACACATTGATGTAAGGCACCATTTCTTGAGAGATCACTACCAAAAAGGTGATATTAATCTTGAATTTATAGGTACTGAACATCAATTAGCTGACATTTTCACCAAACCTTTAAGTTCGGATCAGTTAAGTTACATTAGACATGAGTTAGGAATGATAAACCTCACCGATAAACCTCACTGATAAACCTCACCGATAAACCTCACTGATAAACCTCACTAGTAAACCTCACTGATGTAATACCTCACCGATAAACTTCACCGATATACGTCACCGATGAACTTCACTAATAGATAAACCTCACTTTTAGGAATTCTCACCGATATACCCTACGGATGTGCGCTATTTTAAACTTCTTTCTGCTGCCAGAATCTGAATCGTTTATACTTATGATATTTTAATTATTTATTTTATGATTACTAAATGATAAAACTAAGTCCTAGTTACCTCTCAATACACTGAACCTTTCTTTTAACCTTAATAATTAGCTCCCAAATTTCTCAAAAACCCTAAGTTCCTCAAACCAGAGATGGAAAAAACCAAACTCTCTACTATTAGAGATGACATTGATGAGCCAAATGCGAAGAAGCAGAAGACCGAGCCAAAAGAAAGTGACAGTATTGGTAGAACAAGTCCGGGAAAGTGACCAATGAACCCTCATTTATAGAATAGAGTTATTGTGATCAAAAAAGAGATATTCATGGAATGATTGTTGTCCATTAAATCATTAGTTCTAGAGGTGCTGGAAGATCAGAAGTGGGAAGATTGATTTTCGAACAATAATGGCCCCTACTATCCGAAGCTGGTGAAATAGTTCTATGAGTTTGTAAGCTTTGAGAAATAAGAAGATGGGAACTGAATGATTTCCTTTGTGAATGGAAAGGAGATATCTTTTTCATCCGTTGAGTGGGATAAATTCCTAAAGGTTCCACACGAAGGTGTTCCTGGATATTTCTCAAGATCAGTACCACCTACAAGTGACATATTTGATTATGAGACTACTTTAGAGGAGCTCACTGGTAGTGGCAAGAGGAGATAGGTGGTGGATGCTGAAATGGATGGAGAGAACGGATTGTTGTTCAAGTTTGTTTAGCATGTTTTAATTCCAAGAAGAGGGGACTTTTTAAATTTAAGATATCAAGATATCTATTTGTTACATCTTTTAAGACATGGTGTGAAAGTGAATCTGTGCAGGCTGCTAATGATTCAAATGGAGGATATGATTAGACCAAAGTAAAAAACAAATGCCTTATTCTTTTCCAAGATGGTCTCAGTGATGATCAAAGTGAAAGGGGTAGCTGAGTCTCAGGATGAGACAGTGGTAGTAAAGAATAATTTTTGCATCATAAGCACTGTTTGAAAATACATGAAAATAAATTGGAATCCATGGAGAAGAGAGTGGGTTAATGATGACAAGAATCTATATGATAAGTTCAACTCTTTGGATCATCCTTCAAGGCCTAAGGATGTGAGGGATCCGGGTTTAGGACCTGATGAAGAAGAACCTGAGTACAGTGATGAGACTGATGAAGAGGAGACTTCTATGTGTAATGGAAGGGATCCAGACTTTCCCCCAAGTCCTGTTGCTGAAATTATATCTTCAGAAAAGGAAACTTTATTAGAAGAAGAAACACCTGCTTTTGAGGAAGACCAACCATCTCCTGAGAATGAAGTAGAAAGAGAGAATGAATCTGAAGCCTCTGATTCTGTCTGCTTAAGTCTGAGTCCATTGATTGGAAGCTCAGTTGTGCCTGTTAAGGAAGTAGTGGGTGAGATGGAAGGACCTTTGCCTAATACAAAGGAGACTCCTACTATTTCATAGATGGAGTTGATTGTAGAATATTCCTCTAAGGAATAAAGACATGCTGAGAATGATTTTTCTGTATAAGAGAATGAATCAGTTGAGGGGGAGAATCCAATCAGGTTTGGTAGTGTTTCAGTGGCAGTTGAAATTGAGGATTGGGCAGAATACCTAGGCTTTGTGGTTTGTGGATTGGATTATCTAGATTCTTATAATGAGGCATCCCTCAATAGACCAAAAATCAATTATGATATTAAGACTGAGTTGTTACCTGAAGATGTGGTCAGAATGCATGATCTGGTTAAGCTAAATTCTGATCTCAAAATCAGTTTTGTGGAAGAAATAAGGAAAATGGAAGCCTCACTGGTGTCATCCATTCAATAGATTATGAATGACTCAATGACTAGTATAGTATCTTAAAGAGCACCTGTTGTGTTTTCACCTGCTGATATGATCACCAGGGATGATCTTGAATCCTTAAAAAATGAGATGAAAGATTCTTTTAGTGCTTCTGTTGCTGAATTGAAGAACTACTTTTTTGAAGAGATGAGAAATTTGAAAAATTCTTTTGAACTCTCTCTTGGCTGTAATGTCTCTACCTTTGTGGCAGAAATAGTAGATGAAGTTACATATTGCGAGACTCAAGTATCTAGACTGGAAGAGGATGTTGAAGTTCTAAAGAAATATGTTATCTCTTTAGAATCTTATATGAGTTCTAGATCCCAAACAGATAAAGATTTAGCTTATGTCAAAAGTGTTGTGATCCAGATGGTATCAGTCTTTGAAGGTTTTAAAACCTACATGAAAGATCATGTCAGCACCCAGGATTCCCAAGTGAAAAATCTTATTAGTGGTTTGACCAAAAACTTCAAGGAAATAGTAACCTTTTCTCTTGGTTCTCTTGCCTCCATACCTTCAATAGAACTAAATCAGATTCGATCTTTGATGAAGGAGTAGCTTGGTTCAGAATCAACCAGTGGCTCTGTGGACTCATCTGATCTAACCAAAGTGGTCACTTCTACTAGATATATAGCTCGAGAGATAATGAATATTGTTCAGGACTATATGAGAGAAGCTTCTGCCTCTCAGAAATAAGTGAAAGACAAGGTATATTATTAATTCCAAAGAGTTTACACCAAGCATCAAATCAATAATCATTTCATACTTATGTTAGAAAACATGAAGTTACCTCCTTTCAATAAAGCCTTCAGAGAACAAGTCAGTAAGCTCAGAGAGTTGACTCCAGCCTTGAAAAAATTCATGGAGAACAAGGACGATTTCATATCTACTATGGAGAGAGGAGGAGGAATCATTATGGATTTCAAAAATCTCTTATTGCCTTTCCTGCATGTGGATGCTAGGCCAGTGATTGTACCTCCAACTTTACCTGCCTCTGCCTCTGCTACTTCTCTTGTTCAGATGACTCCAGCCCAATCTATCAAAAGCCTTACTCCTATGATCACTCAGAGGGATACTCAGTATAGGCTAGGAATAGTTTCAGTAGCTCAACCTCCTGTGATCATTTTTGGTATTCATAAGCCTACACCTGCATCCACACAACCTAAATCCTCTTCTGATCCTAAGGAAAAATCTCACATTGAGGATGTGGATTGACTAGGTGGCTAATATATTTGATAGGAATCCCTTGTATTTTTTTATTTCCTTGTACCTTTTTGCAACATGAAATACAAATGGTTTTCTTTTCTTTCCCATTTTTCTCCTCCTATATTTGTTGTTTCCCACTTTTTTCTAATCACAAAGGGGAAGATCTAATAGAACTAAAGAGGAGAGCTACCACCTATTGCATTTTGTAACTTGTAACTTTGATACCATTGATTTTTTTAATGCTATACCCTCTGATACATTACTGATTATTTTGATATTATAATATCATAAGTTGTGATTATCAAAAAGGGGGAGATTGTTGACCTCACCTGTTTTGATAATCCCAATTATGCTTTCACATACTTTGATAATCCCAAATAATGTGTATCAATATATTAATTATTTCAATCTATGATCAAGTTGATAATTATATTAAAATAATCTTTTAAATATGATAATCAATGTTTATCTATGTTTATATGACTTTTGAAATAATTCTAACTCAATCAGATATGTTTTGAATAATGCATAAAATAGATAAGTGTTAAGTCACTAATATGCCTATAGCTACTGATATAGACAAACAGCTCTACCGGTACTTAGTCTACCGATAGACATAGTCACCTATAAGCAAAGGTCACCGATATGTAGAGCTACCGGTATGTATAAGTCCACTGGTAAGCACATGTCTGATAGATCCACAGATACAGACAGCTACCGATAGAAGCTGAGCTACCGATATAACAAGTCTACCGATATGCATAAGTCTACCGATATACACTTCACTGGTATAGAACGGAGCTACCGATATAGATAGCTACCAATAGAACAAGTCTACCGATAGAACAAGGCTACCGACACAAAGTCTACCGATAAGTGTGGTTTTCGATAGATTCATCGAGACAAGCAAGCTTCTGATAGACAAGCAAGCTACTGATAGACCAAGAGCTACCGATAGAAGGAGTCACCAGTATATAGAGCTACTGATATATAGAGTAACAACTACCGACACAAGGAGCTACTAGTACAAGATCAGAGAGCTACCGATAGGAGTTCACTGCTATACAAAGTCCACCGTTACATATCTACCAACAAAAGATACTTATAGACTTACCAGTCAATGATTCCTAAACTCTACTTTTGTCAATTTTATTTATTTATTAAGAAACGATCATATTTGATGATTTTAATGCAATCAATGTTATTTAATGTGGGTTGTTGGAGTGTCAGGGAACCGTACCTAGTACCCATGAAAAGGTAATCATTCCCATTGCCAGAGCTGAAAGCTATAAAAGGAAGGACAAAGACCGGGCACAAAGTAGAGGTGAAAAGAGTGTAGAAAAGTAGTTGCACAAAGAGTACACACAACGGGAAAAAGAATACTGTAAAGTGGTGCATACAAAAAGACTACTTCCATACTAAAAGATCATTTAACACACACGAATCCATTATTCCAGAAGGAGAACACAAGCTGCACCTTAGTCAAGGAGTGATGAACTACAACGAAAGCTCTTCACGCACTCAAGCTGATCAAACTGAACTTGAAGAAAATGACCCTCTGTTTTTTAGACAAAAAGCAGAGAAGGACTCATAGCTTCATTTACATCAATACAAGGAGTCCATAGCTTCACTCACAACACATAGAGCACTCTAAACTCATCTCTATCTATTTAGATCTATTGTGTTTTATTGATTTACTTTTTGAGAAGTGTATTTACACACTGACTCCTGGACTAAACTAGAGGATACTAAATCCTCACTCCAAATTTCTTACACATTACTATATCCCACTGTGAATTGTGGAAGAGGTCAAGTTTGACCTGGATAGCCTGTGTGATATTGTTTTTGTTCCCATGTAGAACTATGGTAGAGGTCTTAGTACCTGGACAGTCTTTGCACTGTTGTTTACCCCGATCCAGGGTGTGGATCAAATTTATATAAATTGTTTGAGAGGAATAAGTCTCAACTTGAGACTGAACATCTTGGTTACATCTGCTGTGAATCTTTGATTAAGTTTAAAGTATACTATATATTTTATATTCCTTTTCTAATTACTTTGAAATACAATTTGTTTTAAAGTTACTTTGATAGTTAAATTAGCAAGTGTTTATACTTATTGTGAACCAATAAGTTAGTTTCAAAAGTTAATTTAATCCTCTGATAAAATTAACTGATACCTAATCAATATTTGTAAAACTAATTGAACTATTACAATTCTTATAAATTCACTACAGTTTAACTTGTTTTTAAATAGGGGGATTTTTAATAGAAATATTTTTAACATAAATTTTAATTGGAACTCAATTCACCCCCCTCTTGAGTATCTAGTCCTACCAACACAATCTATAGGTTGAATATATTTTGTTAATTTTGTTGATAAATACCTCTCAATTTTATGAGGTGAGCTTGATCTTTGATTAGATGAGGTTTGTATGGAATCTAGACTCATATTTTTTATCTGGATTATACTTTCACTAACCAGATATTGATTCTTTGTTATGATCCCTATGTGGCATCGTGATCTGGTAAGAGATGTAGTTTCTTTTTCTCAAGCTCACAATAAGATTGTTCTACCACAGATGGAGTTTGAGATCTTTTCTAGGATAAATTATGAATTGGGGACATTGGAATCTCCAATGGGTGGTGTGATCGTGTTCAAGTACTTGTCAAGGACCATGATTTTTGGGAGGTTTTTTTGGGAATATTTTGTAGTTAAAATTGATCAAACTTGGTGATTCAAGTGGAGACTTCAGACAATGAGATTATGAGAAGTATTTTCACCTTATAGAAACACCACCTATACCAAAGTCACCCAAGATAGAATTGGTAGATTGATAATTATTGGTAGAAATTCATGTTGGTTTGGGATAAAGTTATCATTTCACCTAGAGACAACCAAATTAGTGTTGTGGATACATCTTCATGTTTTATAGGGATAAAATGGGGTACCTCATTACTAGAAACCCTTCTTGATTATCGAGATATTTGATTGGTTAGGGACCGAGTGGTGAGAGAGAATATAGATAGGGGAGACAAATTTATCCTCTCCCCCAATCACCTCATTTAGTTAGTTCATATTTATCATTTATTGATGATTTTCAGATATGTGGGATGAATGGTGTATGATATACTTATGTTTAGACATCAAAATGTGTAGATTAGGGTACAAATTGTATCCTTAATGGACCATTGTACTAGTTAATGTCAGAAATATATATTCATCCTTCACCATATATTCACGAGTTGGAGATTCTAGTGGAACTTTTAGACAGACTCTGGTCATTTAGAGAACTTCTACAGATGATTAAAATCACCCACTCAACCTATCTAGGGAAGTGAGTTTATTTTAGATATAAAAATAGTTACTTTTAGGGATTTCTTATAGTATTAATGGTGTAAATTGGTACCCACCTCGATATAAATTAGTTACCCAATCACAATTTTATAATGTGTTGGTGATTGGATAGATGATTCAAGTTTTATTTGTAGCATAGAGAGAGAATCCCCTTAAGTCCAATGAGTATATCTAACCCTCTGAACATTAGAGCTGACTACCCCTTGGTTGGTGACCATGGATTCATACACTGTGTGTGTGGAGGAGTTAAATTCCTGTGAATGTTGAGAAGTGTATGGATGTTTTCAAAGGGTGAACCATGTATTTACCTCAATAACATACTGATATGTGCACAAGATTCCATTATAGAGGTGAAATTCAAATAATTATGAGTAGATAGATTAATACCCTTATGGTATATATGAAGTGCTGGAACCAAATCCACCCAAGTATCGGTTCAGAGAGGGGCCTTAAAGGCATTCATGGATAATCTCTAACCATACCGTGAGAGTACCATATATATAGTAAACTCTCATAGGGTGAGGTATGAATTTACATAGTAGTAATTATTTTTCAAGAAGTTAAATCCATGAAAGTTAATGATTTATTATTGGTGAATATGTGACATGGTAGTTCACACTTCTAGTAGAGGACTCTATTTCCAGATGATAAAAGATTCACTTTTGTAGTAAGATCTAGGGTATAAGGTTCTAACTTAGAGAGGGATATGTTTCTCACCTTCAATCGATGGAGGTGGCCTATGCACCTTCCATGCATGAGAGGACCAAAATGGTGGTATATATTTATAATTCTTGAATGATCGAACATTCTCAAGTGATGTGCAGGAAGGGTTTCCTAATAGTGGGGAGTATTTCACTCACTTTCATGAGTGGATAGTGGTTTTTCATCAGTGTTCATGGAGAATATCAAGATGGAAATCCTAAGTGGATACCACCCTAGTATTATACAACCATCAGTACAGTATATACAATTGATCTTTATGAGTGTACCAACTATATAACAACTCTTTCTATGTAGTGGAGGAAGCGTTTTTCTCTAGAGGTTACGGATTTTGGTCAATCAGGCAAGTGTTATCTTGGGGTATAAAGTTGACAAAGCAGGTTTATATAAATGATCAGGACTGGCCACTTCATATTCTTGAGTATTAGGACACTTTATGGGCTGTGGTGTGATGTTGAGTGGTTGAATGAGGTTGGTATTTTTCTTATATTTTTAATTGGTAGATTTTGGTAGTGTGTGATTTTTTAAAAAATAAGTTATCATTGATAGTGAATGTGGAATATATTAGAGATCATAAGGTAGATGGAGTATTCCCATGTATGTTGGGGTTGGAAAATTTCTACGTTTATTTTATGTTATGAGATAGAGAAATTGATGAAGCTTCTTTATAGGTAGGAGATGGTGGAGGAACTAGCATAAAACCAGGTGATCTTGCTGCTTAGAAACCCTTTTGGGTGTTAGTGTGGAATTTTGTGAAGTTCTTAGTGGTTGAGTGTGGCGTATATGAGTTTTCCTCATGTGTCAATCATTGGGGATAATTTTTTAGGTTTGGGAGTAGAGTGATCCCACTAGTGGTAACCTTGGAAGTGAACCATTTTGACATGGATGTTAGTGGGTTTGTCTCATCCCATGTGGTAGGAATAACTCCCAATGGGGAAAGTTTTTGAGATTTAGTAATTGGAAATACTCTCCTAGAGAATATGCATGTTTCTCCTTAACTCTTGATTCTTGATGATATTGAGCTGATATATTTGATGATAGAAACAAACCACCCAGAATACCATCCAAACTGATATTTGATTTGATTATCTACAAACTCAAAGAGTGTTCCCGATCTCAATGGGCTGATGAAAATCACTTGGGAATCAAGAAATAACAATTGGGAATGATTTAATCCACAAAATATTATAATAAAAAAGTAAATTATGGAAACATTATCATATACATGCATCAGTATAATCATATCATGTACAAGGATATGATAAAAAACTAGAAATAAAAAAAAGATGGAAAAATCCCATATCATGGTGGCATGACCACCCACCATGTCCCAAGTCACCTAAACTTGGTCACCCTAACTCAAACCAACAAAGAATTACAAGACCACCAACACCTATTATAAGATCATAAAGGCTTAAAACACTAAACAATACAAGTAGAGTGTAAGCTAAAGATCCTAGTAGGATTCCACCAACTATTCTATGAAGTTACTTCATAAGGTAACTCAAATATTATATAAGAGGAGTAAAATAAAGATAGTATTTGTCTTAGTTTAAAAATATAGTTTCAAACATTTAAAAATCATTTATCATACCAAACCTATAAAACATACAATTTCACCATTTAAAAACTAAACAGTTTCTTGAAAATCATTGAAAAAATTTTCACAAGATAAATTCAAACAATCAAGAAATGATGATAATATTCAATTGATATAAAAATCTGAAAAAGATTCAACATAATAGATTCAAGGTGCATAATAACAATAAATATATAAATCAAGCACAACAACTCCGGTTCCAAGTAGTGACAATGAACATTGTCATGTATCGAGATCAAGTATATGGATGACATGGGTACAACCTCGATATAATAGCGAGTCCAACATAGAATAGATAATAAAAAATAATCATGAATATTCATCATGGTTACATCTAGTCTCATAGGGAATTAAGAAAACTATTTCCATGTGAAATCACTTTCTTAGCTACATGTCTATAGCCTGAACCTTTCATGCTTTATATGGATCCACTAGATAGAGTGTGAGTCTGCTAATGAATCATATATCTAGGCCATCACATCTAACTATCCAGGGTCCCGTTACTAGTCAAAATAGGTGAGTTAGATAATAATGTTATGAGGATCACATAGGGATCCTTATTAATATCAATTATGGGATCAAACCCTCAATATTTCAATCATTGGAACATGCCCTCAAATCACATCTCACTCTCACCCACAAACTCCCAAAAATTGAATAATACCTTTTTCAACACCCAACAATGTGAAGTATAAGAATAAAAAAAGTTATAATAAGGGATTATTACATGAGATAATTATCATAAAGTTCCAATTGGGCCGTCAAGAATCATCAATTTCAATTAAAAAACTCTTTTTACAATTCAACATTCAAAAGGGTAATCATACCCATTTCCTTTCACAAATCATCATAATAATTCCAAATTATTCTTAAAAAAAACCATTTATTTCAAATCAACCCTAATGAATTCAAAAAAAGTATTACAATTTTAAAAGGTTTGATTACATTTCAGAACATGGGTTTACACCCTCTTTCCCTGTGAATAAATCACCAATTTATAATCATCCAAGATACCATATTTTAAAAAAAGGTAAAAATCATTCAAATAGGGATCTTAGTAATTTCACAAATTTAAGAATTTTAAAATACTTATAAAACATAAAATAGTTCAACTAATTTCATTTGAATCAATTCATTTCATTTTAGGAATAAAAAAGACCCAGGATAAAGCCTTTAATTTCATCAAAACATCATTTAAAAGTTCTTTGAAAATAAATCCAAACAAACATGGAATTAAAAATTCACAAAAATGTGATAGAGATCAAGATTATATCCATTCAATTAATGTTATGTTTAATTTATTTTAAAGATGATCAAATAGTATTTTACATGGGAATTAAATATCAACAATTATAGAACATGTGTTGGAAGGAGGAACATATATATAAATTATCAAGTAAAAATGAATTAAAAAATAATGGAATATCATAGAAACAACTACTTGGAAAATATGAGATCCAACCGCAACGGATATGAGATATGTCGCCTCTAATGGAGATCACTAAATATAGGAAGAGGGATCTCTAGAGAAGATATAAAATATCCTAGATCCATAATTCCACATCAATCATTCAAGATCAAATTAAAAATAAGGACATCATAACCTCTAGGGAGAAGGAATCAAAAGAAGAAGAGATTTCAAAGACCAATGAGAAATGAATTCACTAAAAGAGGATCATTGCTTCAATCAAAAAATTGATCTACCAATAAATGATGTTAGGTGAGCCAAAATGCCTATAGATGGCTCCCCAAAGCTAATGGATCAAATTAGGTTTTGGTGGGATAAGTTTTGAGTTATGTAGTGGGGTTTTAGGATTTTAATTAATTTTTTAGTGCTTTAAAATCCTATCAAATGATTTACTAGGTTAGGTCGCATGGTTTGTACTAACTTTTCACCTAATTGTGCACCCAAAATAGAGCCACTAGAAGAGATTCATGGTTAGTTTAACCATGTTCCAACTATGTGACCCCTTCTATCTAGGTTACATGGTTTGGATACATGGTCTGTATAAACATGTTTAAACTATGTGCCCCTACTTGGGTAACTAAAAATGTTTCATAGTTAGGATACATGGTTTTTAAAACCATGAACCAACCATTCAAATTTATAAAACCTTTAAAAAAAAGTCTGAAAAAACACCAGAAACAACTATAGAAGATATCTAATCATTGGACACTCAAATAAATGGGTCAAAATAGCTAAAAATGGGTACCCATATGTTATTGGGGGGATGTTTCCTTATTATTAAGGGGTATACCATGTTTTATTAGGGATCAAACCATAAAAATAAAGGTATTTTTTAAATACCCCAACCTTAGTAGTCCAAAGTCGATGGTTAATTTATTATATTGGCATAATATATAAGGAATCACATCCTAAAGGACAGAAAAATTTAGTTGTTTTGGAAAACTAGATACATGCTTGAAACGTACATTATAATTGAAAATATAAAATACTAAATAGTAAATCCTTTTATAACACCATTATTATCCTAGATTAACCCTATATATCAATCATAATAAACTTCTTGGAATCTTATGGAAAAATAAAACATAAGGGGTGATATCAGATGCTCAGTAAGGGTAAACATACAGTAAAAGCTATAATAAATAAGAATAAACAATATGGAAAGGTAAATAACTGAATCACATTCCATTTAATCAATGACTTTAGAATAATATGGAAGGAATATGTGATGATAAAATAATTCCATATAAATAATTACATGATCTATAAAACTTAACCATGGATATTCTACTAATTGAATAATCACATGGAAATCAATAAATAATCTTATAATTATGGGATGCATAATTTTGTACATCTAAAACTTACTATCAAGACTTAGACCAAGACACCATACATAAATGCGTAAGAAATAATCTGATACCCAAACTAGTTTGTCTCATGAGACCTACCAATACATCGAGGGGCTATAGTGGCCCTCGATCATCACTTACTAAGTCCAATGCATTACTCATATGAAAGGGTGAAACATAATAAAAAAATACATTTTTATTGAAACTATCATATGAAATGTTAATAATTTTACCCATCAATAAACATAATTATAAACCATCCAAAGTAATATGGTGAATGGTATCAAAATAGTATATCCCCAGTCAAACTGATCATAAACCATTTAATAAAATATGTAAGATGTTATAATAAGATATCAATCTCAATGAAGCATAAAATTCAACAAATTATGTTGATATATATGAAAATACTTTAAATGAGATCATTAAAAAAATCTAGAGGAAAATACCCCTTTTCACTTTGAGAATAGATTACTTTTAAAACATTGCATAATTATAAAAGAAAACATTTTCTTTGAAAATAAACATATAAAATTATAAATTAATCTTTGAATCATTAATGAATCATGATAGAGGGAAAATACACTCACATTGTATAAGTTAAAAAACATTCCTTATATATTCTTATCAGAAAAGTATCAAAGAACCTTATTTATAAAACAAAAAAAATATACCTTTCAAAAAAAATTTAAAAATTAAAACATGAGTAAAAATGGATTTAAAAATCATAGGAGAATGTTAATTTTTTTGAAACAATTTAATAAAACATGGAAATGGAATAAAAAGATAATTTTAAGGGAAAGCATTAAAAAGATATTTTTTTGAAAGAAAGTCTCTTAAAAATATCATATCATTGTAGTGAGAATTAAAAAAATGAATAGATTATGTATATCCACTATAAATACCTATAAAACAAGTGTAAATACAATATAAGGTAATAAAAATTAATTTTACACATAATCTTAACATGAAAATATTTAATTAAGTAGAAGTTTAACCCAATGAATGGAAATTGAGTTAAGAAATCCTATATCACTTGTAATTAGTCGAATAATATGCCCCATAAAAGTAATAATTATCAAATGAAACATTTAATACCATGAAGATAATTATATTCAAGATATGATAGATCAAAGGGTATTATATACACCACACAAAATAAACAAGTGGTGAATATGGAATGTATCTCACAAAAGTAAAAGTGAGACGAGAAACCCTTACCTCATGATTCCCTTTAGTTTTGTATTCTTAAAACACCTGTATAATGGTATAAAGAATGTTATTAATTTATTTAAAAACTATATTCATATTTATAATACCTTATATGATCCTTTTATAACATCTTACCATACATTCATTAATAATATTTCATTTTTTCCATTGTTCTAGGCACATTCGTTTCAAGGATTCATGGTCGGTTCACTTCTGTATAATTATGGAAGTTTTTGTGAAATGAAAAAAGTAATCCAAAAGTGAAATGTAATGGTATTAATGCACTTAAAAAGTTTTAAATTATCCTATATATCATTTTTTCCTAACATGAGGATGATTCAATTGATAAAATGTTAATGATAAATGTTAAGTTTATTTTGACGGGTTTTTTCGACCATCGCGAACTAGTTTCATTTTATTTAACATTATATATATATTAGTTCTTGAAAATTCAATAAGTTATAAAATACCTATTAAAATATTATTTAATAAAAATAATAATTTTATGACCATCCTTGAAGGCGTTAATAGAAAATGAAAAATCATTATCCATAATGATGGTTAAACGCCATAATTTGGACAATGGTTTCATTTCTTTGAATAAGAGGAGATAAGAAAAGGGTTGGATAGAAGATATTCCATTATCAATATAAAATTGCATTATATAAATGATACTTGAGTTATTATTCTTTTATTGATGAATGATATTAATATTTGGTATAAAAAAAAATTAAGAGAGTAGGTTTGAGAAAGTTGCCTCTTGAATGTCACATATTTGAACATCCCCTTAAGGAACATGGAATTGGTCTTTAAGTGATAACAGAATCACTTATAAATGGTGACAGTGAGTATCAAAGGTTTTGGTAGATATTTTAAAAGATTAAAATCTTTTAAGGAGAAAGGGGGTGGTGAGGGGTGGTATTTATACTTGAGGAGGGGTGGTTTTAAGTGATTAAATAATGATTATTTTATATTTAAATCAAAACCAAAATTTGGTGGAATTAATTTTTAGAACCCCCATTTTGAGGTATGAAACCCTTATTTATGCATTTATAGGCATCTAAAGTGGTGGGGTAATGTTTGGGAGAGTTTAGAAGGTTTTTGGGAAGGTCTTGGGGATTTATAAGGGCCAACAGTTTGAGAACAATTAGTGATAATTGTGAAACACTTGCAGGTAACTGTGAAATTTGAGGTAGAGTCAAGGGTGATACTGCACGGTTAAGGTGAACAGTTTCCAAACCATGCAACCTTCCTAAGAAAACCATGCACTAGGGTATATATAGCTTCAGCACGGTTGGAACACATTTTGTCTAACTGTTCGAGGCCCCCTTGGATAGTAGTAGTCGCACGGTTAACACACAGTTTGTCTAACCGTGTGATCTAACCATGCATGGATTTGAAAAATGGGTTTTAAAAAACAGTATTTGTTGATATTTTCCTTAAAAAACTCATTTATTCTCCCACTAAAACCCCACTCGAACCACACTTGGGATTTCTTCTTCTCAGAGGTTAGGGAGGCTCTCCCACTAATTTTAGAAGTGATTCGAAGGGTTTTCAAGGTGATTTTAAGGTGATTCTTCCCCTGTAAGTCTATTCCCTTGGTCATTTCTTAGTTTCATCAAGAACTACTTTCCCTTCTCTCTCGGTTTCCTATATATACTCCCATAACATGTATATCTAGGGTTTTTGTTTCCAATAATAGTTAGATCTGGGCTTGTTGGTGTTAGGGGAAGGGATCTAAGGTAGTTTCGTGGAGTTTTTATCAGGGTTTGGTGTACGGTTGTGTGGTGTGTTGATTTCTCCAAAACCCTAAAGGTGGGTGGCTTCAATCTCATCTCTATATTGCTAGAACTTGAAGGATTTGGTTTCAAATTAACTGTTTGCTTGATGTTTTTTGTGAAATTGATGTGAGAAGCTTCTATGAAAACCCTTTGGTGTTGATTTATAGGTTTTAGGGTGGTTTATGATATTTTTTTGCAATATTCCTGATTATTTGATTTTAAAACAATTATTTTAAATTTTTTTACTTGGTTTGATTCTTTAAAAAAGGTTGTGAAAATGGTTTTCAATAAAAAATGTTTTTTTTATTTTAATGTAGCTGAGCTTGAAGGGTAAATTTGATTTTATAGTCATAGTTTGAAATAATTTTGGTAATTGTTATTTGGTATAGTTGTGTTGATTAATTGTTTAAATGTGAGTTGGGTGGAATGAATAATGGATGTGAAGTACCACAAAAAAGGATTAAGATGTGGTGTGAAGTACCACACTAAAAAGTGGATGAGATTGGATGTGAATTTCCACCTTCAATGGTAACACTGAGCTCATGTGGTAAATTGTGTGTATGGTTGAAATGTGTGTGCATCCATGAAAAGTAAAGTGTTTTATTCCAACTTAAAATGGTTAAATGTTTAATTATTTCTTTGATTTCTTTCCTTGTTGATGTGGATTTGAGTAAAGTGCTTTGGTAAGGATGTGTTTGGATTATTTAAAATCACTAAACTATTTATTGGTTTTATATAATGGTTTTATATAATTGTTATTACTTTTTTATCCTAGTGGAGTGAGTAGGGAAGTCATTTGGGGAAAGCCTACTGAGTATTATTACTCACCCCCTACTTTGGAACTTGGGTGCTTTTGCAGATGTGGTATTCCAAGACACAAGTAAAATCAAAGCATCACATTTTTATAGTGGTACATCATGATGCTTGGGAGATTATGGATTTGAAGCATGGATCTTGGTTTGGGGATACAATGTCTTTTCTTGGTGTCTTGAGTTGTACTATTTGAGTCTTCCTCTTAGTACTCTGATTTGGTATTTGTATGGTTTGTTTTATTTTTGTTGGAAAATAATTTATTTGTAGAACATTGTTTTCAAGCATAATGTAGTCATTTGGGTAATGGTATGTTGGTTTATTGTCTTATTTTTAAGGTAAAATCATCCCTTAATTTTCATGAAGCCCTCGACATTTATTAACAACCTTTTGTACCTTGGGGATGTCGCTTAGGGTCAAGTAACACTTCTGCCTTGATTCAAGCCAATAAAGAGGTAAGGGATGTTACATAATTACAACTAATTTGGGTGATAATTAATCTTTTAAATTATGTTTAATGTCTAGAAACACATCAAACACCCATTTAATTTTGTATTTTTTTATATATTTTAATCTTTTACCTATTTACTTTAACCTGCTATATTATTTTACATATACTGTGGTAATTTTTTTATCATTGTAAATTTTTTATGCATAAAAATGAAAATATAATTATAACATAATTTGGACCTCCTAATTTCAAATATGAAATAAATTTTAATTTATTAAATTTATAAAAGTGATAAAAATAAATTCTAAATATGTTACCCATATAACTCATAAAAACTGTTTTTAAGGTTAAAATCGTGGTTTTAAAAATTACCAAGAATGTGTTTATAAATATAACAAATTATGTATTATGTCATTCCAAAAATAAATTTTTAACAATAATAAGGTTTAATAAATTTTAAATCCTGATCATATAATAATTATTTCATAAGAGTTATGGTATTTCATAAAAACAATATTTTTACTTTTTAACCCAAAAATCAACTTTTTTAGAAAATTACCAAAAAATTAACCTAAACTAATTTTGATGAGATGAATCAGAAAATGAAGTTTATTTTTTTCAAATCAATTTCTTAAAAGTGTCAAAAATTTATTATATTTATTTTATCATAGAAAGAAATAAAAATCGATTTTTGAAGAAAACATACATTTAAAATATAAAATGACTTTACTAAAAATTATGTGTTAATTTACAAAGAATAATTGAAATTTTATTGAATATTAAATTCATATTAATTTCATATTATAGCTAATATTATTCAAAACCACCAATTTAATGGTTAGTTTATAATAACCATGTTAAAATAATAATTTTTTGGAGTTTGTTTAAGCTTAGTGTTCTATTCCACATAAGCTATCGAATATAGTGTTATTTTAAAATATTGGGGTGTTACATTCTCCCATACTTCAATAAATTTAATCCTATCAATTTGAATTTTCACTTTGAAAAATAAAGGTTGATATTTTAAAATTTCTTGTGGGAAACTCACATAATAAGAGGGGTTAATAAAACATCCTCCTAAAAAGAGGGAAAGGAGAATGTGAAGGTCACCACAAAAGTAGGTTTATGTATAGGATAACATTAGTGGGAAGTGAAAAAATGGACATATAAAAGAAATATAACTATCAAGTTTTGATGAAGAGTGATAAAGAACATGGTCATTAGAAATTTTACCAAGACAAAATCATAAATCTATGATGGGTTAAAAGGCCTTTGATTTCTTGGTAAGAAAAGTAAACGAATAATGTTTTTGTTCCAAAATCCTTTCCTATAGTTGATAGATTATTTTACTATTTAGATAAAGAATATAAGAAAAATAAACTTACCTTATTTCATTCCATATAATAAGCATAATTTTATCCTTTAGTTGTGCTTTGATTTATTTCCACTTTATCTCTTATTCTAGGAAATGGATATTCAAGATTAATTTTTATACCTGGATCACTTTAAATGAATCATAATATCCATAAGTCATTCCTCCAGTCTCTAAATATTTTCCAAAACCAAAATGGTGAGAACATGTTATCCAATGTGATAAATCATACTTTAACTGCAAACAATAATATCCAAGGTTCGACTTAATCAATTCCACAAGTAGTCAATCTTGAGTCTCTTCCAAAATATCACTCACAATATTCCTAAAATTTATAAGTAAGGTTTATAAATAAACTGATCATTAATTCCCCCATAAAGTATCTCTTAATGTCACATTTAAATAAATTGATTGAATAAAAAAATGGTAATAACTTGAATCACCATAAGAACTTAGTGAAAACATGAAAACTTCCTTATTCCTTAAATAAAACATAGATTTCTAGATATATTCCTTAAATACAAACCTGTAGTAAACTTTAGAAAAGATAAAATAAGACACAAAATCACTAACTAATTTCATGGCCACCAATGATATCCCATAATCATCTCTTTATTATTATTTCAACATCGAACACATATTAAGGGTTATCTTTCCTTAAATCACATGTTTTCAAATAATTTATACTTACCGCTGGATTATTTTTCTTGGTACCATTCGACACGTTATTTCAAATCCTATAAGAATTATTATTGTGGTATAATCATTAAATGTTTCGAGAATATCATCAATAAAATACTTTTACAACATATTTCTTGGATCCAAATACCTTATTAAACCATTATATAAGACACATCTTCTTATTTCTCAATACCTCATTCCTTTATTATGTAATTTTTAGTCTATGTTGGTTGGATTAGATTACTCAAGAGGGGGGTAAATGGAGTATCTATAAAAATGTCTGTTAAAATTGGTTCTTTGAAAATTTACCCCAATTAAAAATATAATACAAGTCAGTTTTTAGTGAATTTATAAGAGTCCTGAATGTTCAATTAATTTCTCAAAATATTGATTAGTTCTCAGCTATACTTATATAAAGATTAATATAACTTTTGAAACTAATATACTGGTTCAAAACAATTATAAATGCTTTCTAAACTAATTATCAAAATTCAATTTTGTTTTATGAAAAAAATGTAATAAACACGGAGTAAAACTAAAAGGTAAAACATAACAGATATAAACAAGAGGCTTAGTCTCAAGATAAAACTTAGTCCTCTCCACTTGGTGATAACCTACCACTAAGAAGTTTAAATTAATAAATAGTTTGATCTATACCCTGGATCAGGGTTCACAACAACACACAAGGCTGTCCAAGTCACACTTGACCTCTACCACAGTTATTAATGGAAGAAACAACAAATAGGTCACACTTGACCTCTTCCACTATTCTACATGGGATACAAGGAATAATAATGAGAGTGAGTTTGAGGATATCAAGTATCCTCCAGTTATGAATAGGATTTATTGTGTGTGTAGCAGACAAATAAACACAATACTCATAAATGTAAATAAAAGAACACTACAGAGATAAAGATTTAAATAAAGGTTTAGAAGGATTTGTGTGTTATGAAGTTCTGCTCTGGACTTATTTGATGTAGTGAAAATCAAATTTGAATCCTCTTCTGGAAGTTGGCTCTAAAACTGAGTATCATAGTCTTTGTGCTCTGGCTTCTAAGAGTATGAAGTTCCCAACTTCTTGTTGTTAGGATGTTCATGTCACCTTAGTAGGTTTATCTTGTCTTGTTGATCTCCCCATATGTTCTTCCTTTGAGTTCTTGGGATTTTGAAGTAAGCTCGAGAGCTGCAGTAGTTTGCAGTTATTCTTTTCTTGTTGCTTTTTAGCACACCTTGAATGATCTAGCTTACAATTCTTTCATACTTCAAGGTCCAACAAACATTAAGATCTTCCCATGTGCATGTGCCTCATACTGTCTACTGGATGTCCTAAAAACAACATAAAATAATTTTAGAAACATTAATATATCTAAATATGACCATTAGATATAAATTTGAATTAATAAATTAAAAACAGTTCTTATGAATATCAGTGAGTCATTGGAATCGGTCCACCACCATCGGTCTGTCATCATCACTGACTCTCTATATCAGTGAGTCCTTTTCATCGGTGAGTCGTTTGAACTATCGGTGTGACCAATAATCGGTGACTTGTCCATCGGTGTGTTGTTTGTTTTATCAGTGAAACCTTCATCAGTGTCTTCTTCGATCAGTGAATTCCACAATCGGTGACTCCTTCGATCAGTGAGTTCTTTGATCAGTGAGTCCTCATCAGCAATTCAACCAATGATGACTCCTTTTAACTATCGGTGTTAGGGACTTTGAATAAACTTTCAAAGTGTTTGTCTTATACAGAACAATACTAGATTAAGTCAAATTCACAAATAAATTTAAATATACACTTGTAAACATATTGAAACATAAATATTCATAATTTATTGACTTAATGAAATGTATTATTCTATGTGACAAAATTTATTCACTTATAAATAGTCATTGACATGATTAACATTTGTTATAACTTAATATATGAATTACTAGGATTTGTAGATTGGCATGATATGCAATTATGAAAATAACTATTTAATAAAGTGTCCAACAATCTCCCCCTTTTTGATAATCACAAATTATGGAATTAATGAGTTATACAAAATGTTAAGGAATAAAAATTACTTGACTTATCATAAAAAATAGTGAATGTGAAATCTCAATATGACTAAGATCTTTACTTTTAAGCTCCCTCTCAATTATTGTATCAGAGGAAGGATATAGAAGGTTCCTTTATATTAGAGAATTGTCATGATCCCCCTTTGTATTAGAGTATTTTAAGTGATTTGTATTAGAGGTGAGATATATAAATATATTCTATTGAGTATGTTCCATTTTTCTTATGCCAGAGTTACTCCCCCTTAGAGTAAGAGTTTATGACATCCCATATCTCTCTCGTAATTTAAGAGTCTATGCACTCCATCCATATATTTCTCCCCCTTTTGGGATTAGAAAAAAGGTTAAAATAAGGATAAATAATAAAGATAAATAACACAAAGAAAATTGGAAACATAGTGAAGGAAAGATTTATATTCATTAAAGGACAGAGAGTACAATCACCAAAAGAAAAGTACGAATCCCTAATAGATAAAAAATCCACAGCTAAGGCTTTGGATTATGAGGTGATTTACTTTTGTCTGAAGGATCAAGAGGAGGTTCAGGTGGTGGTGTTGTGGCTCCAGGAAGGGATGATCGAATGAAAACACTAGGCAAGGAAACACCTACAGGGACATTGGATGCAAGGCTAGGTATCCTCTCTGACAATACATGACTTTGAGGTTGCTCCTTGATCACTGGCCTGATCTGAGATAAGGCCTGAGATACTGTCATCTAGGTAGAAGGTAGGGAACCAGGTGTGATGGAAGTAGATATTGGGACCACTATTGCTTCATCTTGCACATGCAAGTAGGGCTTCAAAAGTTTAATGAAATCTTTGATGATTTCACCTCCATATTGCATTGCCTTCTCAAAATCTTTCTTATTCTCTATGAACTTTTCCAAGGTGGGAGTAAACTCCCTCAACTGACCCACTTGCCTCTTAAAGTCCTCAATCATAAGTGGTATCTTAATATTCTCAACCAATTACTTGAATTTGTTGATTAGATCATACTTGGTATATATTTTTGAGAAATACTTATCCACCTTTTCTCTAATTTCCTCCTGAGTAGCAAATGACTCATTGGTACACTGTCTAACCATATTATAGAGAAGATTGGTATTTTTGTGTACCTTAGAAAGGGTCTCCTTATCACAATCATTTTGAATACCCTTGAGATCTTCCTTCATCACAAGACTGAGGGACTCCATATCAGCAGCAGTAGGTCTGGTACTTTTAGAACTTGAGGAACCATAAATCATTTTTTCAATATCCACCTTTAAATTCTTCAAATCTGTACTCAACATATGTGTAACCAAGTTTCTAAGAACCTCCATAACACCAACAAGTGTGGTCTTGAAATCAATGGTCATATATTCAAACTCATTACTCATCCTCTTTACTTATTCTATCATAATTTTATTATGTTTAATGATGGTTTTAGATATAGTAATTAGGTTATGATGAATCTCATAAATAACTATTCTTGAAATCTTAACAACATAGACCTTTGAAATACTCATGGAGGTTGATGCTTAATTTCTAACTCCAATAGAAGATCTCACTGACTCACATATATCAGTCTTGAAAATCTCTAGATCATCCTTGGTGACATACTCACTAGGCATTAGCTGTACAACAGGATCAACAACAGGTAAGACTAGTGAAGCCGGAGAAACTTGTTCCACTTCAGCTTGTGGAGTAGAAGGAGGAGCTACAATCTCCTCATCAGAATCATAATCCAAACCAAATAAGATATAACCTAGATTTATATTCCAATCATGAAAATATATCCAGTCTCTTGGATCCACTATATCAATCTGAACTCTTCTTCCTTGAGGATAATCCTCAACTTCATCTTCATCATCTTTTTTTTTCTTGTCCTCTATCCAAAACAACATTTCAAGTCACGAGAACTATTTGAACTTTAGGTTCTTCTTGAACTCCATCCACTCCAGCTACTCTAGGCTCTTCCTCAATCTAAGGAATAAGTGAAATTTGATCCTTAGCCTCTTCTTCTTAGCCTCCATCCATAATTTCATTAAGATCTTGAATGATGCCTTGAGAATCAACATCAGGATGGTCATGCCTATCCTCATCACTAGAATCTCCATCACCATCATGACCAGCAACATTCTGTCCATTAGGATCAGCATCCTCCTATCTATTATCCCTATCATCAGCTCTATGTATAGATTACTCACCAGAACTAGCTCCATATTGTATAGATTTTAATGAGTAACTAACATGATCACCATTATCCTCCTCATAATCATCATCACCATTCTCATCATCATCAGACTTACTCACATATCCATCAACTCCGAATACTTTAGTCTCTTTCTCATCTTCATCACCCAACAAAGGCTCTCGAGAGGGTAACTCCAATGGTGGACTGGAAGGTCCATAAGACATATCTTTAGAGATCTCAGTTATACCCGAGTCACTCTTGTCATCTATAGGAGACCCATATTCTCTTGGAAGTTCAGGTTGTACTTTCTCTTCATCTGAATAAACCACATCCTCACCAGGTTTAAGACCTGGATTAGCTTGATCCCTTGGTCTAGTAGGACGATCAATAGGATTGTAATAATCATATATTTTCACCTCATCAGATACCCAACATATCTTCCATGGGTTCCAAAAAATATTCATCCTCTTGCAGATTTCCTTGTGTAGCCAGAAGCCACTACATGCAGTGATTTCTTCATCTCCATCCTCTACATAGCCTAACTTCTTCAGCATTGCCGAAATCATCCTAGGATAATACAAACAAGTTTACTTCTTAGGTAGTTTGATCATATAAGATTTGTGTTCCATGAGGTACCTAAATAAGTTTTCCTTCACCCTATTCTTCAATAGATAAATCAGGAAGACATCTTGATACTTCACAGCTAAAAAATCTCCCTTCCTTGGGCAGATTTGATGTTTAATAAATTTGAAAAGAAATATGGACTCTCCATCCAACTCAGTATATGTATATCTCCTCGACTCATCATTCCCATTAAAGTCTTTAAAATCATTCTCATATGAAAATAATTCTAAGGTTGGAGGAATGTTTCCCTAGTAATCATCATAGATGCGCTCATGTGGAATTTCTAAACACATATCCCATTCTTTCAAAGAAAAAGAAATATCTTTTCCCTTTACTACTGACTTAATATTATCCTCCTCAACTAATTCAAAAGATACCTTCAAGTTAAGGTAGAAATCATGTACCAGATGAGGATAGAAGGATCTCACATTATTTTCAAACCAACTGACCCATCCTTGAGATTCCAATACTTTCAGCAAAAATGAACTGCTCGACAACAACCACTCATCAAACACTTCCTTATCAGCAGTTACTACTTGGCTTCCCAATACCGGATTCACATAACCTGCATCACTAATATATTCACCTTTCTGATGCTTAGTTTCTGGTGATTCACTCGTTCCTTCCATCACATGCTTGGTTATTTCCATTCTGAAGGTTTAAGTTTGAATAAGGGAGTTGAAAGGTTGAAGGTTTGAAAGGTAGAGTGGGGGAGGTGAAAGGTTGAATTGTGGATTGAAGTAATTTTATCATTTAGGGATTATACTAAGTAAAATAGAATAACGGTAAAAAGAAAAACAAAACTATGCCATTTTATTTTAAAATAGACAGACATATTTATATTAAAAAAAACTTTATTTGTATCAGTTTCATTTGATTAGCTTCAAAAGATTAGTTTCACATAAATGGTCTCAATCGAATGGTTTCACAGGTCGGTTTCACCTGATCGGTTTTATAGATCGTTTTCACATACCGGTTTCACCTGATCGGTTTCACAGATCAGTTTCACAGATCAGTTTCACAGATTGGTTTCACCTAATTGGTTTCACAGATCAGTTTCACCTGATCAGTTTCACAGATTAGTTTCATAGACCGGTTTCACCTGATCAGTTTCACCTGATCGGTTTTATAGATCAATTTCACAGATTGGTTTAACAGATAATTTTTTTCCAAAGGGGATAAGATTGGATAGTCTTTATAGATTTATCATTCCTAGTTCATGTTTGATATAGCTCATTCTCTTAGAGTTAAAGGTTTTGGTAAATATGTCCGTAAGTTGATGCACAATCCCAATAAACTCATGGGTTATATCACCTTTTTGATAGTGATCTCTAAAAAAGTGATGTCTTACATCAATATGTTTTGTTCTAGAATGATAAATTTGATTTTTAGAAATTTTAATAGCATTCGTATTGTCACAATTTATGGGGATATGTCTAAATTGAAATTCATAGTCTAATAAAGTGTGTTTCATCCACAAAATTTGTGCACAAAAACTACCAACAACAATGTACTCTACTTCAATAGTTGATAATGCCACTGAATTTTTCTTTTTTACTACACCATAAAATTATAGAATTTCCTAAAAAGTGACATGTTCTAGAGGTGCTCTTTCTATCTAACTTACATCCACCAAAGTCAGCATCAAAATAGATAACCAAATCAAAAGGCTGTCCTATTGGGTAGAACAATCCTAACTTAGTTGTATATTTGAGGTATTTTAAAACTCTTTTAACAGTATTTAAATGTAACTCTTTTGGGTTTTCTTGAAATCTTGCACACATACACACACTAAAAATATTTTTTGGCCTACTTTCAGTTAAGTACAACAAACTTCTAATCATTCCTCTATAAGTAGTTTGATCAACAGATTTCCCATTTTCATCAAGATATAACTTACATGTAGAACTCATAGGTGTTTCACTACTCTTAATGCTATCAAAGCTGTATATTTTCAAAAGATATTTAGTATACTTGATTTGATTTAAAATAATACCATTTTTTTTGAAATATCTAAAATCCAAGAAAAAATTTATGTTCACCCATCAAACTCATTTCAAATTCACTTTGCATCATTTTTGAAAAATCATTACATAAATAATTTTTAGAAGATCCAAATATAATATCATCTAAATATATTTGAGATATTAAAACATCTTTAGAAATTAGTTTTATAAACAAATTCAGATGTGGAACTCCTTTTGTAAAACCTTTAGAAATAAGAAAGTTACTCAACCTTTCATAACAAGCTCTTAGAGCTTGTTTCAAACCAAATAATTCTTTAGATAAATTGAAAACTTGATTTGGAAAATGTGGATTTGTAAAACCCGGGGGTTGTTCAACAAAAACGTCCTCAATTATATAACCATTTAAGAATGCGCTTTTGACATCCATTTGATAAATTTTGAAATCTAAGTGTGTTGCATAGGCAAGTAATATTCTAATGGCTTCAAGCCTAGCTACTAGTGAAAAGGTATCCTTATAATCAATTCCATCTTCTTGATTATATCCTTGTGTGACCAATATAGCTTTGTTTCTAACTATATTTTCATCTTTATCTACTTTATTCCTAAACACCCATTTAGTTCCTATGGTCAAGGTATCTTTTGGTCTATTAACAATCTTCCAGACTTTATTTCTCTCAAACTGGTTAAGCTCTTCTTGTATAGAAATCACCCAAAATTCATCATTGATTGAATAATTGATATTTTATGTTCAAGTTGTGATAAGAATGCTTTATGTTCAACCTGATTTCTCAAATAATCTCTATTTTGTATTCCTCTTTCTAAATCTACAATAAAAACATCTAAGGGATGGTTTTTAAGGGTCCTAGCTGGTGTAGTAAAAGTAGGGCTAGTTATTTTAGATTCAACATTTTGTTCTGGTTCATTATGGCTAGATTCTGGAGAATTTATATAACTGGAAGTTTTTACATATTCCTTTACAGAATGATTTTAGGGTTTTTCATTAATGTCTAGATTAGACATATCCTCTTCAATATTTTCTAGAGAGGTCTTAGGTTCATGTGGATCTATTTCATAAAACATGACATGTATAGATTCTTCCACACATTTTGTTTTCTTATTAAAGACTCTATAGGCTTTCCTTGATGTAGAATATCCAAGGGATATTCCTTCATCACTTTTGGAAGAAAATTTATCTAAATTATCTTTAGTGTTAAGAATATAAACTTTACATCCAAACACTCTAAAATAATTTACCTTGGGTTTACTATTATTCCACAACTCATAAGGAGTTTTCTTAAGGATGAGTATGATTAAGACTCTATTTATTATGTAACAAGTTGTATTAATAGCTTCAACCTAAAAATAAATTGGTAGGTCGTATTAATTAAGCATAGTTCGAGCAATTTCCTTTATGGTTCTATTTCTTCTTTCCACTACACCATTTAATTGAGGTGTCCTAGTTCATAGAAGTTATTACTATAGCCATTTTGTGAGAAAAAAGATTCAAAGTCTTGATTTTTAAACTCATGGTCATGGTCACTTCTTAAGAATTTAATTTTAAGTCTACTAAGATTTTATACAGTCCTAGAATAATTGATAAAAAGAGAGAAAGATTCACTTTTGTGAGCTAAGAAAAAGGTCCAAGTATACCTACAAAGTTCATCTACAAGAACATAAACATAGTGATTCCCATTGAGACTCTATATGGTCCAAACATGTCCATGTGAACCAACTCCAGAGGTTGAAAAGTGGTAACTTCTTTCTTTGGTTTGAAAGATATTTTATGTTGCTTTAACTTTTGACAAGGATTGCATACTCTATTGTTTAGAAACTCTAGTTTAGGAAGGTCTTTAACTAAACCTTTTCTGGTCAATTTCTTAAGGGAATGTACATTACAATGTCCTAGTCTTCTATTCTAGATCCAAAAATCTTTGTGAAAATCACTTAGACAAGAAACATTTTGTGATGCTAGTGAGTCTAAGTTTACAACATATACATTACCATTTCTAAGAGCAGTAAATACCAAGTTATTTTTTTCAAAAAAAAACATGGCATGGATCATTTTTGAATTTAACATTAAATCCATCATCACAAAGTTGAGATATGATAAGAAGGTTATACATTAATCCTTTAACATAAATTACTTTGGAAATTGAAATAGAGTTAGGGTTACCAATCTGGTCTAATCCAATGATTTTTTATTTACCATTTTCACCAAATGTGAAATTTCCTCCATCAATCTTGATGAGACTCTTGAAGCTTGAGTAGTATCCTATCATGTGTCTTGAACAACCAATTTCCAAGTACCAAATATTTTTATAGGAACTCTTTCGGTAGTTTACCTACAAAACAATTTGTCCAAGAAACAATTTTGGTACCCATATTTGTATGGGTTCATAAAAATTAGTAATAAAATCTTTAAGAACCCACAATTATCTTATGGGTTTCCTATATGTTGATTGTAAAGTATTTAAAAAATAAACTTGGTTTGTTCTAAAAAAACTCTATGGAGTAAAAGATTTTATAAAACTGGAACTTGCAGTAAAATTATGATTTTTGAATAATGAAGCATATTTTCCAAATTTTGGTATAAAATGTGTTTTTGATAAATTCCTTTGTCCCGGTTGATATCCTATTACAGAAGTGTACTTAGGAGCTATTTTTTTACCAATAATTTGAGTAATAGTATTTTTCCCATTGGTAAACTTTTCTAAATCCTTCTTCAATTGCTCATTAGAAATTTTTAATTAATTATTTTCTTTAAGCATTTGAGTATTTTTTTCTTTTACAGTAGTAAGTTCAGATTAAATAGTTACAGTATGAGAATTACATTTATTTAAAGATTTATATTTATCTTTTATTTCATTACATTTCTCTCCCAGAATATTATTATAGTCAAATAATTCATCACTTGTCATATTTTTAGACTCACTTTCATTTTCAGAATAATAATAATTGTGTGCAGGAGAGTCTAAGGTTACCTCAGATGTGTTTTTCATAAAACATATATTTTCCATGTCATCTTTATCATCATGAGAAGAAGTAGATTCACTGGAGCTATCCTAAGAGGTACTCCAGGTGGCCTTCATAGATTTATTATACTTCGTATCCTTATTCTCATACTTATTTTTGTATTTTAACTTTGGATAGTATGATTTGACATGTCCTATCTTTTTTCATTCATAGAAAACAATATCTTATGATTTTTCATTTTTTTCTAATCCTTTTTCTAGTTTACCTTACTGTCATACTTCCCTTTAAAGTTTAGTCTCTTGAAGAACTTTTTCTTTTTGTAAAATTTTCTAAATCTCTTAGACAACTAGGCCATTTCCTCATCACTATATGAAGTTGATTATTCACTACTCGTGCTCTCAACAACAATTTGAACTTTCTCTTTGTCCTTGCTTTTGGAAGTCGTGGTCTTGAAGGCTACAAATTTTCCTTTTGGCCTGTCCTCCTCTTCTTTGTTGATTTTCATCTCTTCTTTATACATCATCAAATTTCCAATGAGTTCTTTGATAAGTAATTTTCTATTGTCACATGATTCTCTAATTGAGATATAGGTTCCTCTCCATCTGTCAGGTAAACATTGGAGAATCCTTATGATTTGTTCTTTGGAAGTAACATCTCTTCCTAAGGAAATCATGGTGTTCACAATTCCATTGAACCTGAGATACATTTCAAAAATAGATTCATCATGCTTCGTTCTAAAATTTTCATATTTAATATTATAAGTATTTAACCTCATTTCCTTCACATTAGATGTTCCCTCATGGGAAATAGAAAAAGTGTCCCAAATCTCATGGGTAGTTTTACAAGCAGAAATACAATTAAACTCTTCATCTACTAGTGCACAATATAGAGAATTCATTGCTTTATAGTTATTGTTATAGGAAGTCTTGGTAGGTTCATCCCAAGTATTTATAGCAGTTTCAAGGATTGCATATTTACTTTCAATAGTAGTCCATATTTCAAATCCTATGCTTTCTAGATGCATTTTCATTTTAATCTTCCACTAAGAATAGTTGGTTACATTAAAAAATGTGGTATATTAGTAGAAGAATCTTTTAGTCTATTGTCCATAATATAAATTGTGAATATATTTTAAAGAGATAAAAATTTAGAAATAACATAAATTTTAATATATTTGAAATACAACTACAATAACAGTTGAAGAAGGTTTGAAAAAGATTTGAAAACATTTGATACCAAATATTGGTCAGAGTAGATTACTCAAGAGGGGGGTGAATTGAGTATCTATAAATTTTTTTGTTAAAATTGGTTCTTTGAAAATTTCCCCCAATTAAAAATATAATACAAGTCAGTTTGTAGTGAATTTATAAGAGTCCTGAATGTTCAATTAATTTACCAAAATATTGATTAGTTCTCAGATATACTAATCTAAAGATTAATATAACTTTTGAAGCTAATCTACTGGTTAAAAACAATTATAAACACTTGATAAAATAACTATCAAAGTTCAATTTAGTTTATGAAAAAATGTAACAAACAAAAAGTAAAACTAAAAGGTAAAAACATAGTGGATATAAACAAGAGGTTTAGTCTCAATATGAGACTTAGTCGTCTTTACTTGGTGATCACTTGCCACCAAGAAGTTTAAATTAATAAACAGTTTGATCCACACCCTAGATTGGGGTTCACAATAGCACACAAAGCTGTCCGGGTCACACTTGACCTCTACCATAGTTATTCATGGGAAAAACAACAAACAGGTTACACTTATCCTCTTCTACTATTCTACATGGGATACAAGGAATAATAATGATAGTGAGTTTGAGGATATAAAGTATCCTCCATTTATGCACATGATTTAATGTGTGTGTGTAGCATATAGATACACACACTACTCAGAAATGTAAATAAAAGAACACTATAATGATAAAGATTTAAATAAAGGTTTAGAAGCCTCTGTGTATTATGCATTTCAGCTATGGTCTCATTTGATGTAGTTAAAATTTAATTTGAGTCCTCTTCTGGAAGTTGGATCCAAAATAGAGCATCATAGTCTCTGTGCTCTAGTTTCTAGGATTATGAAGTGTTCAAATTCCTATTGTTAGGATGTTAAAGTCAGCTCAGTAGGTTTATCTTGTCTTGTTGATCTCCCCGTATGTTCTTCCTTTGAGTTCTTTGGATTTTTAAGTAAGCTTGAGATCAGTAGTAGTTTGCAGTTATTCTTTTCCTACTTCTTTTCATCACACCTTGAATGATCCAACTTTTAATTATTTTATACTTCAAGGTATAGCAAACATGAAGATCTTCCCACATGAATGCACCTCATACTGTACACTGAGTTTCCTACATACAACATTAAATAATGTCAGAAACATTAATTTATATAAATATGACTGTTAGATATAAATTTGAATTAATAAATTAAAACAATTCTTATTACTAGTAGTGAGTCATAAGTATCGATGAGTAATTGGAATCACTCTGGAGTCATCGGTCTATCATCATCAGCGACTCTCTTTATTGGTGAGTCCTTTCCATCGGTGGGTCACTTGAACTATCGGTGTGACCGATCATCAGTGACTTGTCAATCAGTGTGTCATTTGTTCTATCGGTGAGTCCTTCATCAATGTCTTCTTTGATTGATGGATTCCACAATAGGCAACTCCTTCGATTGGTGAGTTCTTTGATCACTGAGTACTCATTAGTGAGTCAGCCAACAGTGACTCCTTTTAACTACCAGTGTCAGGGATTTTGAAGAATCTTTAAAAGTGTATGTCATATTCAGAACAATAGAAGATTAAGTGAAATTCATAAATACATGTAAATATACACTTGTAAACATATTGAAACATAAATATCCATGATTTACTGACTTATTAAAATGTATTATACAATTTTAAATAATCTATTCACTTATAAATATCCATTGGCATGATTAACATTTTTTATAACTTAATATATGAATTAATAGGGTTTTTAGATTGGTATAATTTTTTATTATGAAAACAAATATTTCATAAAGGGTCCAATAGTCTCTTAATAATTAGTAATATAACCATTACTTGTATAACCTTCATAATATTTCACCCTAGAAAATCAAATTTTATAATACCCATACTTTCTATATTTAAAACATTCAACTATTAATGATTATTTATGGAGACCATTATTCTCATCTATTTTTTTAACCAATCACTTCATTTTTTCTATAGAAATTACATTCTTTGTATCATTTTTCACATAAAAATAATTTTATAGATCCTCTAATACATTCACTCAGGTTATTCTTCTCACATTATTAAAATATAGGAAAATTAATCTTCTTTAATCCACGGTCTCCACCACCCAAGCCCTCAGTGAACTCTACCCTTATCTTATTTGGTGGATCCAAGAGTTGGTTAAGGTGAATGTTGTTAATCATAAATCATGATAACTAGTTAAGATAATCATAATATTCTTCACTCTAGTAATTATCCCATTTATTTTCTTGAAAAAACATTTTTTATCTCATTCATCATTAACCCAGTTCCTTCTAGATCCATTCATTGACTAAAACTAATAAGCACAGTATGAGAAACACTAACATAGCGGTAAATCTCATTATCATGAAGAATCATTTATATAATGAAACCTTCTCAATATATGAATCCTTAGGTTTAACCTAGGTTATCCATGGACATTACCAAATCTATAGGATATTATCATATACTTAGACTTATCCTCAAAGTCATTCATAGGGTTATGTTCCATAATCTATGTTTTCCTAAAAATATTTCCCAAGGTTCCTACTAAAATTACTCTAATACTAGCTATAAATACCCTGACCCTAGTAGCCCAGAGTCGGTGGTTACTTTATTATATTGGTATAATATATAAGGAATCACATCTTGAAGGATCAAACCATTTAGTAGTTTTGGAGAAAAAGACACATGCTTGAACATTACATTATAATTGAAAATAGAAAATACAACATAACAAATCCTTTGAGAAAACCATTATTATTCTATATTAACTCTTCATATCAATCATAATAAATCTCTTAGAATCCTGGGGAAAAATAAAACATAAGAAATGGGTGAGTTCAGATGCTTAGTAAGGGTATGCATATAGTGGAATCTATCATAAATAAATATTAACAATATGGAAAGGTAAATAACTAAAACATATTCCATTTAATCAATAACTTGAAAATAATATGGAAGGAATAAAATATAATCAAATAATTCCATATAAATAATAACATGAGATAAAAAAATTAACCATGGATATTCTAATAATCAAATAATCACATGGAAATCAATAACTAATATCATAATAATGGATTGTATAATTTCAGACATCTAAAACTTACCATCAAGTCTTTGTCTAAGACACCATATATAAACAAGTAATACATAAGCCAATACCTAAACTAGTTTGTCTCATGAGACCTACCAATGCATCGAGAGGATATAGTGGGACCCACCCATCACTTACTATGTCCAATTAATTCTTCATATGAAAGGGTGAAACATATTAAACAAATAAATTAATATTAAATCTATCACATGAAATGTTAATAATTTTCCCAATCAATAAACATAATCATAAACCATCCAAAGTAATATGGTGAATGGTATCAATATAGTACATCCTCAGTCAAACTGATTATAAACCATTTAATAAAATATTGAATATGGTATCATAATAGATCAACCTCAATGAATCATAAAATTTAACAAAGTATGTTGATATATATGAAAATACTTAAAAGAGATCATTGAAAAATTCTTGAGAAAAATACACTTTGTCACTTTAGAAACACTTATTTTTCAAATGATGTGTAATTATACAAACATTTATTTGAAAGTAACCATAAAAACTTGTAAAGTAATCTTTAAATAATTAAGGTATTATAATGGTGGGAAAATCCACTCATTTCATATAAAAAAAAATTCCTTCTGTATTTTTGTTGAAAACGTCTCAAAGAACCTTCTTTAGAAAAAAATACACCTTTCAATATATTTTTTTAAAAGTAAAACATGTGTAAAAATGACTTTAAATAATCATAGGATAATATTAATACATTTTTTTGAAATAATCTTATAAAACATAGTCATGGAAGAAAAATTGAGTTTTAATGAAAAACTTTAAAAAGATAATTTTTTTAAAAGAAAGTCTCTTAAAAATATCATATCAATGAAGTGAGTGTTAATAAAATGAATTTATTATGTGTATCCAATATAAATATACATATTTTTTTTAAATAAAACATATGGTAATCAAAATTAATTTCACACATAATATCAGCATGAAAAAATCAATGAAGTAGAAGTTTAACCCAACGAATGGAAATTGAGTTAAGAAATCCCTTATCACTTGTAATCAATCAAATCGTATGCCCCATAAAAGTAATAATTATCAAATGAAACATTTAATTACATAAAAGTAATGATATTAATGATTTAATATATCAAAGGTAATTATATCCACCACATAAAATAAATAAGTGGTGAATAAGGCATATATCTCATAGAAGTAAAAGTGATACGAGAAACCCTTACCTCATGCTTCTATTTAGTGTTTTCATACTTTAACCTCCTATATAATGCTTTAAATAATATTATTAATTTATTCCAGAAACATTTTTATATTTATAATACCTCATATTATCCTTTTATAACATCTTACCACCCATTCATTAATAATGTTTCATTATTTTCGATGTTTTGGGTGTTTTGTTTCAAGATTTCATGGTTGGATCACTTGTGTATAATTATGAAAGTTCATGTGAAATAGAAAAAGAAATCATAAGTGAAATGGAATGGTATTAATGTAATTAAATAATTTTAAATTCTCCCATATATCATTTTTTATCCTGACATGAGGATGATTCAATTGATAAAATATTAATGATAAATGTTTAGTTTATTTTGGCGGTATTTCTGACCATCACAAAACATTTTCATTTTATTTGATATTATGTATATATATTAGTTACATAACATGAAATAAGTTATAATATACCTATTAAAATCTTATTTATCCATAATAATACTTTTATGACAAGCCTTGAAGTAATTAATGTAAATAAAAAAATCATTATCCACAGAGATGGTTAACCGCCATAATTTGGACAATTGTTTCATTTCTTTAAATAAGAGGAGATAAGAAAAGGGGTGGATATAAGATTTTAAATTCTCAATATAAAATTCTATAATATAAATTATACTGGATTTATTATTATTTTATTTATTAAGTAGAAAAATATATGGTAGAAAAATAAATTAAGAGAGACAGTTTGAGAAAGTTACCTCTTGAATATCACCTATTTGAACGAACCCTTACGAAACATGGAATTAGTAATTAGGTGAGACTAGAAAAACTTGGACATGGTAAGAGTGGGTAGGAGAGTTATTGTAAGATATTTTAAAATCTTCAAGTCTTATTAGGATAAATTGGGTGGTGATGGGTGGTATTTACACTCGAGGAGGGATGGTTTTAAGTGATTAAATAATGATTATTTTATATTTAAAGCCAACCAAAACTAGGTGGAATTAATTACAAAGTATTTGGTTGATAATTAATATTTTAAAGTATGATTAAGGTTGATAATAACATTAAAAACCCATTCAATTTTGTATTTTTTAGGTATTTTAGGTTTTTACCTTTTAACTTTAACCCGCTACATTATTTTACCTATACTATGGTAAATCTTATTTTACCATGATAAATTTCTTATGTATAAAAATAAAAATGTCATTTTAACCTAATTTTTGAATCCTTATTTAAAATATGTAATCCATTTTACTTGATTAAATTTATTAAATTGATAAAATTCAATTCTAAATATGTTTCGTGTATAACTCATAAAAATAATTTTTTAAGGTTTAAATCATAGTTTTCAAAATTTCCAAGCATGTGTTTCTAAATGTAAAAAATTATGTATTATTTAATTATATAAATAAAATTTTATCAATAATAATGGTTAATAAATTTTAAACCATGATCGTATAATAATAATTTCAAAAGAGTTATGGTATTTTGTAAAAATAGTATTTTCACTTTTTAACCCAAAAATCAACCTTTTTAAAAAATTCCAAAAAAATTACCCTAAGTTAATTTTGATGTTATGAGTTCAAAAATAAAGTTTATAATTTTCAAATAAATTTTATAAAATTTTAAAAAATTAATTATATTTATTTTCTTATATAAAACAATAAAAAATCGATTTTTGAAGAAAACATACATTTAAAGAATAAAATGACTTTACTATATGTGTTCATTTACAAAGAATAATTAAATTTGTATTAAATATGAACTTCATATTTATTTAATAATATATTTAATATTATTCACACCCACTAATTTAATTTCTAGTGTATAACGGTCATGTTAAAATAATAATATTTTGGTGTTCATTTAAGCTCGGTGTTTTGTGCCACATAAGCTATCGAACATAGTATTCTTTTAAAATATTGAGGTGTTACATATTTCATGTGATGGTGGGTTTTACACATGATGATTTGTTGTGATCCTTATTGTTTTTCAATTATAGTTTTTTCCTTTTCAAGGATTAAATGGTTTTGAGGTTGGGAGTATATGGAGACCTGGGTTTTTCCTAAACGAAACTTAGCTCAATTTTGAGTTTTGGAGTTTTGGGACCTTCCCCACAGTAAAATTGTAAATTTACCCTAACATATGGCCCTATAAAAATTATTTGATGGTTTCGTTTATTCTGGGGTGTGGTGTTTATCCTCGAGATGATCTGACATAAGATTATGAGCATGGCAGGGCCTCGATAAAAATATATTAAATATATATTTTTATTCCAATCTATAAAAATTTGTTATGAAATTCTTATATCTCTTGAATTTAGCATCATAAAGGAAAATTGAGACCTCTGTTTACTTAAAAATTTAGGTTTTAACCTAGATAGGGTATAATTTATATCCGCATCTTGAAACCATGGGTTTAGTTTTCACTAGAGGATTATATTATTAAAGGGATTTAGGAGGTTAATTAATTAATTCATTTGTAAATTTATTATTTGATGTAGTTTTACTTTATTTAAACCTATAATGTTCTAATACCTAGGTTTATTCACACAAACCTATGATTTAAAGAGGATCTCTCATGAGAGTAACCATGAAATGTGGTCAAAGAATATTCATGGTATTGATAAATAAAATCAGCTGGAATCGTTAAAAAATTTGATATAGATTTTTTATTCTCTATTAATTGAATCATTGAAGAGGTAGGTCTTTGTGATTGTTATATTTCACTTTACCTCTTTTTATTTCCAATAATATATTGATAATATTCTTTAGATTCTCAATCATTGCATGGACCTATCAATTTTTTAGTTTATAATTGTCCTAGATTAATTTTATAGCTTTATTTTATGTTATATATTCTTTGTTTTTTCACACCTATGATTGATGGTTGGGTTTTAAATGGCCATCATTGATTATCAATTTTATTATTTATCAGCTTTCTTTCACTATTCTTCATGTATTTGTTATCGGCCTATGGTTAGGATGATGGTTTGATTTTTTGGTCCAATTCAAATCACAATCAAATCCCTAGACCATGTGTGTTTGTTTGATTTATCAATAAAGGCTAAGGTGAGTAGATTGTACTTCAGGTTATGGTGTATCATGAAGGTGAGTTAATGCATCTTCTTTTCGATTAGTGATGTGTAGGGTGACAAGAGTTCCATAGGTGGAAATGGATTATATTTTTCTATCAATCAATGGTCGAATATTAGTTTTTGGTGATGTTACACTCATGATCAAGGACTTATACAAAGGTTTGAGTGTGATTGGAGGTGAAATTGAAAGATATTATACAATTTTTTGCAAGGATATGATTTTGGTTTGAAATAATCGACTACACGATATGTAGTTCAGAATAAAACATGTCATGTATCTTGTGGGTGTGGCAGATAAGGTTTTTGGTTGGAGTTAAATATCATACTCTATGTGGTTTTGACCTATATGTCATATAACCCTAGATTAGATACATGGAATGTATAAGGAGTACACACATAGGCATCCATTTGGTTATACATGGCAAGTGGGTTAGGACCACACGTCATGTATTTGTTTAATATGACACAAGTAGTGGTGGAACAAGCTAAGTACCTTTCCTGGATTGACACACCATGTAGTCTATCCTACACATCATATAAAAGGTCTTTTAATTCCATGTAGTGTGCTATTACATGGACATGCTACTGCTTATGAGATACACACCATATACCCTATAAAACACATCACATACTCCTTAGATATTCTATGACTTGTCTCATCACCTTACTTTGGACTCAGATTCAGATGAGTGAATATCCCATTTTGAGTGTTTTTCATATAGAATGTGATGGTTCCATTTTATTTGATATTATAGATGATATTTGAGGTGATATAATTAGTTTTTTATCTTCATCTTGGGGCATTCTCAAGGTTAATGACCCACTATAGTGGTAAAGTCACGGTAGGGTGCAAGTTTATCTTACTATCCTCAGGTTGGGTTGGCATTTCTCCCATTCATTTGGTATAATAATCCCCTACTAACAAATTAGGTAGTCATGGAATTTCACTAATTTTATCATATAGGGTTAGGATGCTATACTTTTGGATTAAATAGAGTTGGTATTTCACCCCTACACATGGGGTAGGGATCCTATATCTTTAGAGTTGGTATTTCTGCCACATAAGAGATTAGACGGGGCAAGGATCCTTCATCGAAGTTGGTAATCCTACCTAAATACTTTGGGTATTGAGATACTCTATTTTATATTTTTAAAGGTTGTGTGGGTTATTATATTTTTTGTTATTTTGGATAGTTCATAGGCTAGATTGATGGTAGAGTAATGGTAGACTAAATAGGGTTTGGTACCCCTTTGACCGAGGTGTCTTCCATTAAAGAATATGTACTCTATCTAGGGATTCTAACTCCCTCATCTCATGAGTAGGTTTTAGTAATGAGATATCTTAAGTGATGTGATAGATTCACTTCATGTTTTTTGGAGATGATGTGGTAGATGTAGAGGTTTCACTGTATGGGCCTCATTGAGACTTGTGATTCCTCATACATCCCTTAGATATCTTTATGATACGATGTATGGTTGGCTAGAAAATTCAGGATTTATAGTCTCTTTAATATTTAGATATTCTCTATTGGATTGTGTTGTATGTTTATTGAGATTTATAATATTAATCATTGGGAACTCTCTTTCACCCTTGAGAATTATTTCTATAGAGCATATTTGGATTATCCTTGTAATTCATTTGGTTACTATTTAGTAATAAAAGCTTTGAGCTAACTTTGTGTTCTAGTTTTTCCTCCTCATCATATTTCTGGCCACCTATCATACTGAGAGTTTTGTAGACTTGTTACTTTGAGTTTCCTTTATGGTTTTTAGGGTGTCATACAGAGTATGTTTATACTCACCCCTGTATGAGAATTGTGCCCACACATGTTGTGTTTGTGCTAATGATGCAGAGTTTAGAGGTGGTCTTGGTGAATGTAGAGCTTGTGTTTCTTATTTATATCTAACACCTAGTGATTTATGGTGGTTTATGGTGGTGTATAGTTGTTTATGATGGTAGAAATAACTGTTTTTGGATGAAGATTGATCCATAATAACACACAATAAATGAAGATCATTTTAGAGTATTATTCCTATAAATCTAGAGGCTTATTGTATGTATTGTTCCTTTAGTATTTTTATATAGAGTGATGTCCTTTTATTGATATATCATGATTTTATTTTATACCGTTAAGTTATTTATTCATATGATGCAAGTGTTTTTGGTTATTATTACAAATTATAAATATTTATATTTTATGAGTTTTTATTGGCTAATACCTCCCATACTATGTGATTTTTATACTCAGTGATAGTCACTAACCTCTAGTATATTAGAGACTAGCTTGGGGTGGTACACTTTGTTTACTACTGGCCTAGGTGGAGATCTAATGGTTTAGGTTCTGTTAGAGTGGTATCAAAATAGGTTTTTCCTAGGGGTGCAGTTTAGAGTTAGAAGAAATGTGAGGATTAATTTGGGAATTTAGAGAAATGATGTTAAGGGGGTCTTGAGAATAGTTATTAAACCATGGAGACTAGTAAAGATACAAAATCTGAAGTATCCTTTTAATAGGACTCTGATAAGTTGATAGATGACTCATAACTCTAAGATATCAATTTCAGGGTATAGATAAGTTAGTACATACATCTTATAGTGGTTTATTATGATCTTCCATGTACTTTTATGTTATCTCATCTAGATATGATTTTATCCTATCAAATGGAGGGTTCTATCCACTAATATCCATTTTGTAATGCAGAGGTAGGTATGTGACAAGATTGTTTCTATGTTCCAGCATATTACCACTGGATAATGAGCAATAAGGTGTTGTATTCAAGATTTAGTTGAGATACATGCTTTCCCTATGATCTAAATAAGCTTCTCTCCCTTTTTATGGGTAAAATATTTTCTATAGATTGATTTATAGTTTCTACTAAGATTTATGGGACTACTCGTAGGATGAATATGTTGTGTGTATTATGATGATAAAGGCCTCTCAATTTTAAAATGCGAGTCTAGTATTTGAGTGGATAAGATTTTTTGTAGAATCTAAGACTCACATTTTTTATCTAGATTATATTTTCATTGACCAAATTTTGATTCTTACTTGTGATTATTATGTGGTACCACAATTCATTAAGTCATAAAATTTCTTTTTCTAAGCATATGAAAGGACCGATCTACCATGAATGGAGTTTGACCTCTTGTCTGAGATGTATTATTACCCATGGATTTTGGAATCTTCACTAGGTTGAATGAGTAAGTTCATGTATATATCTAGGCCCATAGTATATAGGGGGTATTTTTTAGGCATGTTTTTAATGAAAATTGATCAAGATTAGGGATTCACCTAGAGAATTTGGAGGAGGATATTTGGAGTGGTAGTTGTGCCTTATTGAAACATAACCTATTTTTGATTCACTTAAGAGAGAGTTAGTTGATTGGGAAATCTTGGTAGAGATACACCATGGGTAGGTTCGACTTTCACCTAGATAAAATCTGAGCAGTGTTGTGGAAGGATCTACACATTGAAGATGGATATGAAATTGAGAACCACCTTACCAGAAACCATTTTTTGAATATAAAGAGGTTTGGTTGGTGTGGGATCAAGTTCTATGAGAGAATATGAAGAGGGATGAATAATCAATATTCTCCTCCAATCACCACCTTTCATTAGTTTCCATTTAATATGGAGTGATGAAAGTCAGCGATATAGGGTGATGAGTATAGGGGATGCCTATGGTTAGGATTCATGAGGTGTATATAGGGGTATGTATTATTTACTCAATAAACCCTCATATTGGTCAATGTAGGCACTAGATATTCATCCTTCACTGTATATTTTTGAGTGGGAGATTCTAGTGGAACTTCTACCCAGACTCTAGTTAGCTAAGGAACTTCCATTGATGGTAAACATCATCCACTCACTCCTTCCAGGGAAGTGAGTTAATTCTTGATGAGAAAGAGTTATTTTAAGGGATCTATCATGGTAGGAATGGGGTTTAGTGGTGCCCACATTGATATAAATTGGTTACCCATTCCTTGTGTTGTGAGGTGTTGGTGGTTGAATAGATGAGGTATGTTCATTCTGAAGTAGAGAGAGAGAATCCCATTAGGTACAATGAGAAAATATAACCCTCTAGATGATATATATGATTACCCCTTAGCTAGTAAACATGTATTCATGCACTATTTGTGTATATGAGGAGTTCTCTTATTGTGAATATTGAGAAGTGAGTGGATAATTCCTAAGGGTGACCCATGGATATCCCTTTATGGGAGACCAATGTGTGCATCAGATTATATTCTAGAGGTGGAAGTTGGGTGATATTGAGTATATAGATGAATGACCTTGTGGTATATATGAAGTGTAAAAACTAAATCCTCTTAGATATAGATTCATGAAGGGGTCTGAAAGGCATTAAAGGAGACTCTCTAACTTCACCATGAGAGTACCAGCAATGTGGAAAACTCTTTTCAGGTAAGCTTTATATTTATAGAGTATAAATTAGAATTTTGGAATTTAAAGGCATGGAAGTAGATAAGATCTTAGTGGTAAATATACAACATCATATTCAAGAATTTTAGAAAAGGGATATGAGTCTTGATGATGAAAGATGCTCTTCAGTAGATAGCTTTGAGGAATATGGTTCTAGTATAGATGTGGAGATGTCACTCACATTTAATCTATAGAGGTGGAACACACTATTTCTATGTGTGAGAGGACCATAATGGTGATGTCAATTTAGTGTCCCTATGTGATTGAGAATTATTAAATGGTAGAATCAATATGTTTTCTTAATTATGAGGAGCATGTCACCCATTTTCTTGAAGGATAACGGGTTTTCCCTGGTGTTCATGGTGAATATTAAGAGGGACATCCTGAGTGGGGACCACTCTAGTGAAATTAAACCCTCAATGTTGTATGGCTAGTAGATCTTTTTGGGTCTACCCACTACATGTAAACGGTTTATATATAGTAGAGAAAGAGGTTTTCTCTAGAGGATATGGATTTTGTTCACTCATTAAGTTGTTATCTTAGGTTATGGAGTCAATAAAGAAGATCTATCTAAACAATTAGGACTATATAATTTGGATTATAGAAAATTGAGTCACTCAACATGCAGTGGTGTCATTTTTACTGTTTGAATGAGGTTTATTTTATTCCTATAGTTCTCATTAATAGATTTTACAAAAAAAAATGAAAACACAAACAGTCTATCATTGATGGTGAATGTGTTACCTAATATAGATTATAAAGTAGATGTAGTATTCTTATAAATATTGGGGTTAATGATTATAAATGTTACTTTTTTTCTATGAGCTAGAGACATAGGTTCCCATGCCTTATAGGTAGGACATAGTGGAGGAACTGGTATCAAACTGGGGGAGATTTATTCTTAGGGACCCTTTTGGGTGTTAGTGTGGAATTATATGAAGTGATCAATTATGAAGTGCAGTGTAGATGGGTTATCCTCATGTGAAAATCATTGGGGTTAATTTTTTAATGTGGGGGAGAAAAGCAATTCCACCAAAGGTAACCTTGTAAGGGAACCATTTAGATATTAGTGTTTTATAGTTTCATCTCATTCCAAGTGGTAGGATAACTTATGAGTGGGGAAGGTTTTTAGGAGTTTGGAATTGGAAATAATATCCTTGATAAGACACATGTTATAACTTATCTTTTGATTAATGATGAGCTAGAGCCAACATCTTTGATGATGAAAGAGGTTGTTTCCTTATTAGGAAGGGGTATACCAAGTTTTATTAAGTATCATACCTTCAAATATGAATAGAGTTTGTGTGATTATGGATTTTTTATATGAGTTTGTTTCATGATATTTCTTGTTTTTTAGCTCCCATTGTTTATTTTTTTAGGATGAAAAGGTTTTAAGTTAGGAAGGATATAAAGACCTAGGGTTTTCCCTAACGATACTTAGCTCAATTTTGAGTTTTAGAGTCTCAAGAACTTCCCATGGGTAAACTCTTAAATTTTTCCTATAAGAAATCCTTTGAAGAATTATCCAATGGTTTAATTTATTCTAGGGTATGGTGTTTACCCCCATATTGATCTAATAAAAAATTATGATCTTGATAGAGGCTCAATAAAAATATATTAGTCATAAAATTTTTATTTTTAGCCCATGTTCATATATTTGTAATGAAATGATTATATCTATTAAATGGATCATCAGATGGAAAAAATGAGACCATATTAGAGTCAAGAATGATGATTTTACCCCAAATAGGATATAATTTTTTTTTCTTTGAGGACCTAAGGATTTATTCATCACTGGTGGTGTCACATACCTGATTTTGTTTCAAGGTATTATTCTATTTATTTTTAGTCTTTCATTTATCCCTTGTGTTCCCTATGATTTTTTGGAGAAAAATAGAGATTTTGGGCTTGACAGCAGGTGGTGCACAGTTGAAGTATGGTTAGGGGGAACTGTGCACCCTTTCCTAGGAAACTGTGCATCCAATTTAATTTTTAGACAGTGGAGACCATGTGACTATCATATTGTCACGAACCGAATCTGGTCGCCACAAACACCGGCACCCGACCCGACCCGTGGCAAGTCCCAAAGGGAGTTCCCGATCCCCACGGGCTGGAACAAGTGCCTGGGTATCAAAAACTGAAAATCAGGAACGATTTACCCGAGTTTTTATACTTGAAACATCAAATGAATCCAAGAAACCAAATCTGGATTTTTCAAACCGAAACATCTTTTCAATAAATTCAAAACTGAATTGCACAATTTTAAACAATGTTTGAAGATCATTACAAAGGTACAAACCCAATAAAGTACATCCCAAGAACCTCAACATGGCAAGAAACATCTTCCTCAAGCCATCTCCACAACACCGCATCATGAATGACCGATGGAAACCCGAACTGTTGGCACAAAAGTTATACCCAAACCTGCGACAACAAAATAACCAAGTCTACTTACACCCAAGGGTGTAAGTAGGGTGTGAGCCAAATCCCAATAGGATACCACCACTAAGATATTCCATATAATAAGCATTTAAAGACGAAAAGCATGCAAGTTCTCAAAAACATGAAAAACTAGTTACAATTTCTAAAAGCTGCAACTTTGAATAAGAATAGTTTTCAAGTGGGATATTTTAAAGGATTAACACTTTTTAAAATAAACACCAAAGCTACTGAATTTTCCAGCAAAATGTACCATATGCCGACGGTAAGCACAAAATATCCAGTGAGCACAAGCAATGGGAAATAACCCCTAGGCACTAGCTAGCTGTGGGTCCCAGGTACCTTGTATCTCAGTGAGAGTAACCATCACAAATATCTGTTCTCGTGCACGATCCACTAGTAGGGAACATACCCATAACCTATTGGTCCCCAATCATCATCATATTAGTTTAGTTAGAGTTGTAAGTTTCAATCTTGCTAAGTGAAACTAAGGCCAAACCCCACGGGATCACTAGCATACTAGTACACGTCCACCCACCTAGATACCCGGGTTTTCCCTTTGTGCTCAAAGAATTTCAACAAGTCAATGAATATACATTTCACATGAAAATATCATTTCCATATCATAAATTCACCAAACAGCCCACATGTATACAACACAAGTCACAAAATTCCACTTTTCATTCAAATGCATTTTGAAATCAAACCCACACCAAAATAGCCCACAACACTTTTTGCATAACTTTCACAATCCAAAACATCCTTTAAAAATTTTATAAAATACCTACAAATATACTAAACATCACATAACAGCCCACTCACATGTTTCCTAAAACCCTTTTTATAAACAAAATCCACTTTTCACATCGCACTCACACAAACAGCCCATATAACGTTCACACCTCTTTCACATTTTAGTAAATCCATTAAACATTTTTATAAAACATTTCCAAGAGGATACACATAACATAACAGAACTATTAACATTTAAAATGGTCCATTTTAAAGTATAAACAATCCAAAACAGTTTTCCAATATGGTTTCACAACTTACATAAATCATTAAACCATTCAAAACTTTCATAAAACAATTCTAAAGAGTGTACCAAATCTTTTCACAAAAAAACTCATTTCAAAACCATATTTCAAGGAAAAAATCACACCAATACAAATTCAAAACATAATTTTCATCCCCAAAAACATTTATTAAACTATCCCTATGTGTTATAAAATCACCTCAAACAATACCACAAAAGATCCACATGAAAAGCACACGTTTTCAAAATCACTTTCAAGAAGTACAATAAGGCTTTACACCTTAAACCCATTAAAAGAAACCTCTTTAAAACCTAATGGCACACAAATAACCTACCAAATCAGAATTGTAATCCAAAACAAGATTTATTAAACCAATTTCATATGTTATAAAACACACCCAAACAATACCCAAAGGGTTGCACATGTAAAACACCCAATTTTTTAAACTAAAATGAAACTGTAAAAACAAATGCTTTACCAAATACAAAATAAACAGTTCCCGCACAACACACAGAATATTATTAAATGCATAATAAGTAATTCAAGCAAACTAACTCATCTAGAAATGATTACACATGGAATCACCTACCTTTTATGCCGAAACCCTCAAAACATGGTGCGAAACATCAACCGCACCACCGTCGCACATCAAGGAATATAAATCCAGACCTAGACCACCAAAAATTGACCCAAAAGATACCAAATAAGACCATATGTTCGAACCCTATGTTCTGGACATTCTATAAACTCTTGAGATAGGGTGGAAACCCTAAGGAGAAGAGAAGAATTGAAAAGAGAAACATTACCCAAAATAATCTTGAAGAAAACGACCCAAACTCCACCAAAATATGAATTTAAAAATATCAAACCATTCAAGGGATGTTCTAACAGGGATTATCAGATAATGTAGGAATTGGAATGGGGGGAAAAGAGTAAGAATTGAGAGAGTTATGATGGAATGAACTTACCTCCTCAAATCTGCCCGATTTTAGAAACCCCAAGACTGTAAGCACCAAATCGCGATCAAATAGATCTCCAAAGTGGGGGGAAAGGAAATGGGAGCGCGCCTGGGCTTCTTAGGGTCGAGAGGGAGGTGGAATCACCGAAAAATACATTTTAATGAATAATATATTAATAAATTAATGAAACAATTTAAAACTGGAAAATGGGCCTTCGGGTTGGCCCAATTCTCAAATAAAAACAAAAATACCCTGTGCTTATGGATTTATAAAGGCTCCAAATTTAAATTTATGGTTACTATATCAGGGGAGAACAATTAGGAGTTGGAATCAGTCAAAAATATTAAAAATTGAAAAAGTTATAAATGAAACAAAATTTATTTTTAAATCTGGAATTGGGCTCGCAGTTTGGCCCAATTCATGAAAACTCACCTATTCTCAATAAAACCTTTGGAAACCACTAAAACAAATCATGAGTGGAAAATAAATTTAAAATAACCCTAAAATAGGTTACTTACGTGACACACATGGTTTGAAAAACCGTGCAGGCTAACCGTATGGATTTTTCCTCTTGGAAAGTGAGGGATGTATAGTTTTCACACAGTTTGGAAAACCATGCAGGCAAACTATGGAACCTATCCAGGTCACTAAAAATTGGAAATTTACCTTTCTACCCTATTTTATTTTAACCTTAAATCTCCTCTATTCCACCCCATTTGGGTTTTTAGCCATGGGATCTCCCTCCAATCCTTCTTAGACCTCTTGATCATCAATATTTGGGTGGTTTTGGTGTGAGAACTTCAAGTAATCATCAAGTAAGTCTCTTCTCCTTCAATTTATCCCTATTTCTAGGGCTCTTCTTCCCTCCTTGGGTTTTCCTTTTCCAGTGGATGGTTTAACCTAAATAGGGTTTAATCTAGTGTTTTTTTGGTGAAATATTGATGGTTATTGTTTGATCTTTCCTTGATAGTGTCTTGTGGTGGTGCAGTTGTGGTTTTCCATCATATTTTGGAAGTTTACAAGTGTGAGGTAGGTGGTTCTATGCTTTTACACTATTAGATGATTTTGATATACTTTCTTGGTTTCTTAAATGTGTTTTATTGATTTTTTGTGATGTGAAATATGTTTTGAAAAGGTTTTGAGATGCACATGTGATAAAAATGGATTTTTTCAAAGGAAAGTGGTTATGTTTCATATGTGTTTTTTGTGGTGTTTATTAAATATGTTTTATGCCTTTTGTGAAAGGTGAAAAAAGTGTTTTCAAAGATATTTAAAGGTGAAAGTGTTTTAGAAGTGAATTTTCCAAGGAAATGGGTTTTTGTTGCATGTTGGATATTTTTTTGTGCACCTTAAATGTGTCTTTGAATTGTGAAAGTGATGTAAAGAATGTTATAAAATGGATTTTATGTGAGTATGAATTTGAAAGGGGATTTTCCCATGGAAATGGTTGGAGTTCATATGTGTTATTCTTGGGGTGTTTTTAAAGGTGTTTTCATAAATTTTGAAAGTGGTGTGAAATGTATTTCCAAATGGTTTTAGTGTGTATGTGAATTGGAAAGTGGATTTATTTATAGAAAATGGTGGTTTCCATGTGTATTTTGATCATTGGATCAATGTGAAAGTGTGAAAGTGGTGGTTTAATTATGTGCTTATGATGATTGGTATGTGTGTGTTAAAGTGTTGATTTTTGTGATATATGAAATGGAATTTTATCACAAAGGGAACACCAGGTATCTAGGTGGGAAAATAAGAACTAGTATGCTAGTTGATTCAGAAGAGTCCGAGGATCATATTCATCTAGTAGGAATGAAGATTACAACACTAACTAAACTTGTGAAATGATCAGAGATGTAATAGTACATGTCCTCCTGGTCTATTATTTTGTGGGTTTTAGTAGTTAGAAGTGTTTAGAGGAGGCTTAGAAAGAGTTTGGAGAGGTTCAGTTGCTAAAGGATGGAAGTAGGGTGATTACACATCGTGTAATCACATTACATGACATGAATCTCTATTTTATGGATTGTCTTGGAGTTTTCGTGATGTGCAGATGTAGTAAATGTTATGAAGAAGATTATCATGACGTGTAATATTTCGGGGTTTGAAAAACAAAGTAAAATCGAAAGTTGATGTGTTTTTCATTGGAATTTGACCACAAGGGATTACACAACATGAAAGTGTATTACACACCATGTAATACCCCACTAATATAACATTTTAAACGTTTTTCTAGCCACTCGGGCTATCAAAACCTATGACTGAAGCAATTTCCTCTAGAACCTAGTCAACCTGGTAACCCCTATCTAGAATTTTGAAGGTTTCTTCACCAATGATTAAATCCTAGATTATCTCCTTAGATCCGTAGCAATCCGGCATCAATCTAAGGTGCATTATTCCTCTGTTCTTTCAGTTTCTACTAGTTTGGACCTTATTTTCATATTGTTCTTCTTCCCATATATTGGAAGATGTTATTCCTCACTTATAATGCATTGTTCTTTGATTTTCATTGGTGCAGTGGTGCCTCTGCATCCTCGGGTGGATGCAGATCTTGTGGATGGGGTAATTGGAGGACCGTTACATGATCTGTTTCCATGAAAAGAATGTCGACACCTTCTAGGTAGGTATTTTAATTCATTTATATTTGATTTTGTATCATGTGGGAGGGGTCTAATCTTGTTTTCCTATGGATCATAATTGTGCCACACTAATCAAAGATAAGAACCAGGTAAATGAATTGAAATGGGTAGAGGGATATGATGCACTTGTTTTTCTGGATTTGATATTATTGTGATATTGTGCCTTATATGGGATAAAAACCATACTAAAAATTGTGGACATTGGTGGTCCTTGTTTTCACACTAAACAATCTTCATGATGGTTGGTTCCTATAGAAAATTTTTATATATAAATTGGTAAATCACGTACACTTGGATAATAAACATATTCCCCAGGATTTCCTAGTTTTTATGAAAACACCTGAATTAACAAGTGGAATTAAATAAAGAATGACTTATTAAATCCAAAATTGTGTTACGATTTGGTATGTGGGGTGATGTTTTGTGTGGGATAGTGTGGTTGTGTGTACGAGACAGATGGGATGTGAAGTGTCTAGGTTGTGATTTGTGGATACACTCTGGTTTGTGTTGTGGTACATTCATGAAGTACATGTGTGTGATGTGGGTTGGTTTGGGCAGTGTGGTGGATGAACTTGTAGATGATACATCAACCTGTACATGTAATGGAATCTCAGGTTGGAAGTTTTATTGATTGTGGGACAAATGAGAAGTGCTGCACAGTGGGTCTACGATCAGACTGTGTAATGATGTGTTTTTGGGTTTCTTGTGGTTTCCAATGCTTGGTAGTTTCCCAAATAGTAGTGGAATAAATGAAAAAATAATTGGTTAATAAATTTTATAAATGTCTTGGGTTTTTTGGTTAACGGAATGAATAAACAATCCGTGAATAATGAATGGGTGTTAAACATGGGGGAAATGTGAAGCCACATTAGTTTTACAGACTCTTCGCCTTCTGAAATTATTGTTGTTGTTTCTGATAATTTGAATTTAGGGGTAGTAGAAAAGTTGGTAGTGTTGTGATATTGTTGTTTTTTGAGAACCCATAGGCCATGTTTGAGGGTTTGGTATCATATATGTATATACTTGTATTTTTTCACTTGTAATTTCTATATGCACCCCACCCTAGTTGATAACTACATACTGAACACCCCCATCATCATGAGGGAGGGTGTGTTTCACAAACATCCTAGTGGGAGGATGGATGTATGGCCACCCAGTTTTCCTTGCTCCCTCTTCCAGGTGGTGATAGACCATGATTCTTCAAGAAGGTTGTGGTTTGTGAGGCTCAAGTGTGTGCTGGTGAGTTGTTCTTTCCCAGGTTTCCTCAGGATGAGATGGGTGACCACGTTGTCATGACACATCAAATTGATTATGTTTTTAAGGTTTATTTATAGTCTAGGGAAGACCTTAGGTCATCTCTCAAGGATCATTGATAGGTTTTGAGTGTGTATTTTTAATAAGAAGAACAAAAGAGGGGGTTATTTTGTAAACAATTTTAAGAAAGTAACTTAACATAATGAGTTGTAAAGTTGAAATACAAGGTGGATTTTGAAAAATATGAGATAAATAAGTGAACTTTGCTAAGTTACTACAACACTTGAAGAGTTCCTCATTCTTAATTGATTATTAGGTTTTATTGTAATCCATTGGTTGAGGGTTAACCAAGATCTTGGTTCCCCTCTTTCCTCTTAAAATGATGCACAAAGAACCTCCCCTTGACACAAAAATTGTGTTGTCAAGGTTCAGACCACAAGAGTAGAGTGAGGTCTACCAAATCATACTAAAATATCATGTATGTGTGAGAGAAAGAGGATTCTTGTGTTGTCCAATCAGAACAACCTAAGATTCCCACTTGAATCTCAAACCAATCAGTATTGAAATGAGAAATGTTTCACTTAATTAAACCAAATCAATGAATTAAGAGAAGAATCATACAAAGATTAAACATAAGTGAAATAATTCACTCAAAAATTAAACAAAACAAATAGAATATAAGGTGTCAGAAATCCATTTTCAAGTGTGTAGCTCACTCACAATGATCACCCACCGTTTAGATCGACATTGGGAGGAGGAGGAAGCTCGGGTGGAACTCCTTATTCATTATTGATCACTCTATGAGGATATGGGCCTCTAAAACTTCAATGATGAGGGGGAGAATCCTCAAGGACTCCAAAATGGAATATCTTCACTTCTAGTTCTAACTTACAAAGGAGGTTCCCATGGTGCCTTTTTATAGCCAAAATGGGACATGGTTTTGGGAACCCTATTTTTTAGATACCACTTATGTCTCGATTTTAGAATATTATAAAGCCATATCATGACTTGACCAAAAGAGAACAGCTGTTGGAAGGAATCTTTAATGCCTCCTTGTAGAATTTGGCCGCCATTAGACAATTGGATTGGGAGATATGGTTAAAAGACTGAAACAAACTTTTGAATTTGGGCAGATTCTATTCCCTGGATAGAATGGTTTGGATGGGCCATAAAATGGATGAATTATGCTTCTATTCCTCAATAATAGTAGTATCCCATGATGTTTTGGATAATACTACCAAGTTTCAGCCCATTTTGATGCACGAAATTCTCATACTATTTAAAACAGTGGACAAATGTCCATGGGATGCCATGAAGTTTGGCCCATTTTTCTTCTAGATAATCTTCGGGCCTCCAAATCACCTCCACCTTCAATAAAAATATCAAAACAAGTATAATTGAATTTTTAAAAGTGATAAAAATTAATTCATTGAATAAAACATGAAGTGAAATTTATTATTATATTTTGAATATTCATTGCAAAACTAGTTCAAAATAGTGGTGTAAGGGTGGAATTGAATTGTGAATCGCTATGCGATCACACCCCCACACCTAAACATTTTCACTAATGGGAAAAGTCAAATATAAAAAAATGATGATGTATATATTCCAAACATCATAAAGATTTAACATTTGAGGAAATTTTAATTCATTAAAGTAATGTGATTAATGTACGAACCACACCAAGGAGTTCTTCCTAGTGAAAATGAAAAAAGATGTCTCATAAATCATATCACAATGAAATTCAAAGAGATTAATGACACAAAATTGAGCAAGGAATTCAAAATTAAAATATTCCACCAACTCTCCATGTGTGTGTGAAAACTATTCCTTGCTATTTTCCCACTTTCTATCCAATAAATATAGGTTATTTTAAAATTATTCATATTTAAATGATTTTTTTCACCGAACCTTCCATATATCCTTTGAAATCATATTTCAAGACGCACTCACTTAAAAATTACCAGAAGTCAAAAAATAAGCTCCTAACCTAGATATCCCCATATGTTTCACATTTCATCACTCCCCTCATTTATTATTTTTGTTTTTTAGAAGTTGAATTTGGAACAAACCTCACACTCATCTCTCAACCCTTTTTTGATATCCTCACGACACTAATTACAATAGTTATAACAATATAAAAGTTTGAGGAGGAGTGGTTTTTGACCTGCCCAAGACATAACCACAATTTTTTTAAGGGCGTAAAACAGTTGGACATTAGGTACACACACATAGGTCAATCTGGTACAGTAATGAAACAGATCAGATAAGGAACAAATATATGGAAATATCATTAAAATATGAAAAATATCAACCTAACATATATTTACCTTATATTAAGTAATAAATATTCACACTTTTTAGTTTGGTGCAAAAATGTGTGGAGATATTAGTGACACGGTTTTCCCAAAAATTACTCACACAAGGGGAATCAATCATCTCAATTGTTTCACAGTGATACAACCATTTATATCATTGACAAAAAACCAATTCACTAAAAATCACTCCCTGATGTTAAATTCATACAAACATTCAATCCAAAATAGAGACAAGTTTTTTTATAAAATTTTAAATCAACATGGAATCAAAAATTTCAACATGCATTTTCAGTAAGTTCCATGATTTGGTGACCATGGGGGGGGGTAAAAATACCGTAAAGAAGGTGAAAAAGAGAAGAAAAAATAAAGACAATGAAATTACTAATAAACCCAGAAAGATGGGAAAAAGTGAAAATACCATAAAGAAAGAGAAAAAGAGAAGAAATAAGAAAGAAGATGAAAATAATAATAAACTCAACAAGATGGGGAAAAGTGAAAATACCATAAAGAAGGCGAAAAAGAGAAGAAAGAAAAAAAGACAATGAAAATTCCTAACTAACCTAGGAATGTACCCATCCCCGAAACTTAAAGTGTGCAATGTCCTTACTATAATAGAAGAGAATGTGGGAAGGAAGGATAAAACCTGATGAGTTTCATTCATATATTGCTTCTTGAACATGGAGTTCCTCCATTGGGAACTCTGAAATGGATTCATGGAAGTGCTTTAGCCGCTGCCCATTGACAATGACGTTTTGCTTGGTTTCTTCATTTTGAACCTAGAAAACACTGAATGGAGAGACGTTAGTAACATTGTATGGTCTAAACCAACAGGAACGAAGCTTACATGGATGCAACTTCATCCTTGCATTGTATAGGAGGAACTTCTAACCAATGTGGAACCGATGATGAAGAATAAGATGGTCATGGGCAGCCTTGGTTCTCTCCTTATAAATCCTGGAGTTCTCATATGCATCTCTTCTCATTTTCTCAAACTTCTGAATCTGAAACTTCCTTTGAGAACCTGCACCAAAAAGATTATAATTGCATTGTTTGATGGACCAATAGGCCCCGTGCTCAATCTCAATAGGTATGTGACAACTCTTTCTAAACACTAGCTGATATGGTGACATGCTAATGGGAGTTTTGAAAGCAGTACGGTACGCCCATAATGAATCATCAAGTTAAAGACTCCAATATTTTCTATTGGTTTGAACAATTTTTTCAAGAATATGTTTTACCTCTCTATTTGACACCTCAGCTTGACCATTGATCTATGGGTGATAAGAAGTAGACACTCGATGACCAACCCCATACCGACGCAAAAGTGACTGCATTGTTCGATTGTAGAAATGAGAACCCTGGTCACTAATGATGAACCTAGGTAAGCCAAACCTACCGAAGTTTTGGGTTCACAAAAATTTTACAACTACCTTAGAATCATCAGTCCTTGTAGCTCGTGCCTCTACCCATTTTGACACGTAATCAACTTCCAGAAGAATGTACAAGTTTCCAAAGGAATTGGGAAATGGACCCATAAATTCAATACCCCAAACATCAAAAATGTCATGAAAGAACAATGGTTGTTGTGACATTTCATTTCTTTTAGATACATTACCTATTCATTGATAATGAGGACAAGATTTAAAAAAATCATGGGCATCCCAAAAAATTGTTGGCCAAAAGAGATTAGAATCAAGGATTTTCCAAGAAGTCCATTGGGGACCAAAGTGGACCCCACAAGCAAGAGTGTGGTAGAATCTAAGGACAAACTAAAAATCACTATCGGGGACACAACGCCTAAGGAATTGATCACTACATGTGCACCAGAGGTAGGGGTCATCCCAAATGTACCAAAGAGACTCGTGTTTTAGACAACTGTCTTGGTTTTTATTGAAATCAGTAGGAATGAAAGATGCTACCAAATAATTTACAATTTCAGCATACTAAGGAATATCATCTTGCACTTAGTACAATTGCTCACCAGGAAACATGCTGTTTATAGGAATATAAGGGGATGCGTCAATGTCTGAGGATGAGGGAATCCTATTGATATGGTCAGCCACCACATTCTCTACTCCTTTTTATCTCTAATTTCTAGATCGAATTCTTGAAGGAGGAGCATCTAGCGAATGAGACATGGTTTGGCTTCCGGTTTCTTAAGGAAATACCAGAGGGATTCATGGTTTGAGAACATAATGGCTTTGGACCCTAAAAGATACACCTGAATTTATCCAAGGAAAACACAATGTCAAGGAATTATTTTTTAGTTGTGGTGTAGTTTTCTTGGGCAGGGTCCAAATTACGTGAGGCATAGACAATGACATGTGGAGCTTGATCGACCCTTTGTGACAAGACTGCCCCAACTGCATAGTTAGAGGCGTCACACAAGAGCTCAAATGGTAAATCCCACCAAGGTGGTTGGATTACCGGGGGTGATGTGAGACTCCATTTTAACTTATTAAAATCTTCCTCACATTCTTTATCAAAAACAAATTCTTTTTCTTTTTGCAGTAATCGGGAGAGGGGGAGTACAATTTTACTAAAGTCATGAATGAAATGACGGTAAAATACAGCATGACCTAGGAAATACCGCACATCCCATATATTTTTGGGGAGTGGTAGGGAATAAATGACATCCACTTTTGATTTATCTACTTGGATACCATCCCCATAAATGACATGCCCCAAAACTATACCATGTCGCACCATGAAATGGAATTTCTCATAATTTAATACAATATTATTTTCAATATAGTGATGTAGGACTGAACCAAGACTACTTAAAAATTCATCAAAAGAGGATCCATAAATAGTGAAATCATCCATGAAAACTTCCATTAAATTCTCCATGTAATCCAAAAAATACTAACCATGCATCGCTGGAAAGTACCTGGAGCATTGTACATACCAAATGGAATCATCCTATATGAAAATGTGCCAAAGGGGAAAGTGAAGGTTGTCTTTTCCTGATCATGGGGGGTAATATGAATCTGAAAGTATCCAGAATACCCATCAAGGAAATAGTAGTGGGACTTACCTGCTAGCCTCTCTAGCATTTGGTCAATGAATGGAGAAGGGAAATTGTCCTTCCTAGTGTGTTGGTTTAGTCGAAAATAGCTTATAAATACCCGCCAGCTATTCTGCACACAAGTTGGAACCAATTCATTGTTTTCATTTTTGATTACTGTAAGGCCAATTTTTTTAGGAACTACTTGAATGGGACTAACCCATTTCCTGTTAGAGATGAGGTAAATGATTCTAGTAGCCAATAATTTTTTCACTTCCCTTTTCACAACTTCTAGGAGGTTTGGGTTCAGTTAATGTTGTGCCTACCTCACTAGTTTATCCTCATCATTTAATAAAAATATGATGTGTACAAATTGATGGGATAATACTAGGAATGTCAGAATGTGTCTATCCCAAAGCTTTTTTATACTCCCTCAAAAGTTCAAGCAGTCTCAATTCATAATCAGGAGGGAGTGAACTAGAATTGATGATGGGAAACTTGTTTCTATTCTCAATATATGAATATTTTAAATCTTTAGGTAGTTTTTTCAGTTCCAATTCAGGTGGATTTTGGATTGATGGGAGTGTGTGTGAAAGTGATAGGTCACTGATCTTATCTAACTTCTCAATGGTATCATCCTCAGATGAGGAATGAGCTTTTACAAGCTTATTAGTATCATTGATGGTCATTGGATCCTCATCATTTAGGAAATAATCAATTAATAAACATGCATGACATTTTTCTAGAACACTACAACAATCAAGGAATGATTCATTTCCAAGAATTTCAATCAAGGATGAAAAATTAGAAAGGGGATTGGGGGAATGGAATGAAGTGTTTTTAGGGGAAGGGAGTACATCAATTGAATTTACTGAGAGAGAGGAATGTTCTTCTTAGGGGTGCTTCATGGCATCAAGTATGTTGAAATGGACTATGTCACCACCAAATTCCATAGATAATGTACCATTATAGACATTAATTATGGTTTTTGGAAGTTTTCAAGAAAGGTCTCCCCAATATAATTGGGGCGTGTCCATTCATCCTATCATCTTCTATTTTAAGCATATAAAAATCAGCAGGAAAAATTAAATTTTGAACCATCATAAGAACATCCTCTAACACACCAGAAGAGTGTGATGTACTCTGATTTTCTAGCTGAACAACTATCCCAGTTGGATTCAATTCTCCAACCTTCAATGAAGAGTAAATGGAGTGACACATCACATTTATAGAAGCACCTAAATCAATCATAGAATTTGAAAATGAATACTCCCCTATGGTGCATGGAATTGAGAAGGTTTTGGGATTATTGAATTTGGTAGGCAGTGATGGTTCTATCAATGCTGAGACATTCCTCCCTAAGCTTACCTTATCATCACCATGAAGTCTCCTTCTATGCATACTCATCCCCTTTAAAAACTTTTCATATCTTGGAATTTTCTTCATAGAATCAATCAAAGGAATGTTAACCTACACTTTTTTGAAAGTTTCAAATATTTCCTTATCAAGTTCAGTTTCATTTTGTTTTCTTGGTTGGGTGGCCCTTTGGGGAAATGGAAGAGGAATGGTTGGGATAGGAGACTCATCGACTTACACACTCTTTCCTTTGGAAGGACTTCTCTCAGGATAAGGATTTTCTTCTCTTAACCCATTTTTAGCAGTGGTTGGGATGGTGGTTTCCACAAAAGGGGATGACTCTAATGGAGGATTCATTTAGTTCTTAAGTTTTTTTCCACTCTTAAGGGTGATGGAACTAACATTTCCTTTATCCCTAGGGTTAACTAATATTTTAGAGGGTAGTTTACCCGACCCATGACTTCGAATTTCCCCCACCGAGTTAGCTAGTTGGCCTAATTGGGTTTTGAGGTCTTATATGGCAGCTTGGGTGGTTTGTTGAAATTATAGATTGTTGGAATCCATTTGTTTCATTAGATCTTCTAGGATAGGCTCAGTTTTGGTAGGGGCGGTTGGAAAGGCCTTTAGGGTGGTTGAGGATTTCTGGGTGGTGGTGGTAGATGACTACTCTGACCTTGTTGTTTCCATGGTTGATGAGATTGGTTTGAATACCCCCTTGCTTATAACCTTGGTTTTCTTTCCACACAGACTTGTATGGATAGTATGGTTCTTGCCTAAAGGGTTGGTTATAGGGGCATCCTGAGAATATTTCCTCACAACTCTAAGAATTTTCTCTCAATTGGGGGAATTGGTCAGAAAAATGGGTGTTAGAAGAGCAGATTCCACAATGTATGGGAGGAGAAGATTGAGATTTACCTTGGGAGAGAGCAAGTTGTTATAGAAGGGTACTTACCTCCTTAAACATCATGTCCACCTTCTTCTCAAATTCAGTACTTTTCACCTCATGGACACCTCAAATGGGTACATTGGACCTTGAAAAAAATTGTTGATTTTTTTGCACCATGTTCTCAATTAAGGTCCTTACAACAATTAGGGTCTTATCTACCAGTGCACCACCTACAGTAGCATCAATCATGTTTTTATCAATAGGGATTAAACCTTCATAAAAATATTGTATTAAAAGTTGGTTTCTTATTTGGTGGTGTGGAAAACTTGAACATATTCTTTTAAATCTTTCATAATATTCATGAAGTTTTTCCCCTTGATATTTTCTTATCCAACAAATTTCTTTCCTTATAGTAGCAGTTCAAGAGGTTGGGAAATATTTTTCAAGAAAAATGTGTTTCATGTCCGCCCAACCTCTTATTATGGAATTAATATAATATAACCAATATTTTGCTGTATCTTCTAAAGAAAAGGATAATGCTCTAAGATTTACTTTTTCTTCATCCAAATTAGAAGGTTTTAATGTTAAACAAACAATATGAAATTATTTTAAATTCTTGTGTGGATATTCTCCATCAAGTCCATGTAATCTTGGTAATAAATGAATTAGACCGGATTTTAGTTCAAAATTGGGTGTCTTGCCTTGAATTTGAATGTATGTGGGTTGGATATCAACATCTGGTGAGGTTAGTTATTTTAATGTTCGATTATTTTCATCCATTTTATGCAAGTTTATTTAAGTTTTTATGTTGGTTCTAGAAGAAGAAGATGAAGTATCAAGAAGAGTGTTGTTGTCTTGTGTGTCCTCTTTCAAAGGGTTCTCTTGTGTGTCTTGGGGTCGCTGACGTAAGATCCTCTCCAGTTCGGATTCTAAAGGTGGTAAATCTCTCGAATTAGAATGCATAATGCAAAAAACCTACACAAGAAATAAATCAGAACACAAAAATATTGGTAAAGGTATAAGATAAAACAAATAAATATTCACAAAATTTACAAAAATAGTATAAAAAACACGCAATAAAAACCAAAGCGCTCCCCGACAACGGCGCCAAAATTTGACCACATTGTCATGACACGTCAAATTGATTATGTTTTTAAGGTTTATTTATAGTCTAGGGAAGACCCTAGTTCATCTCTCAAGGAGAATTGATAGTTTTTTAGTGTGTATTTTTAATAAGAAGAACAAAAGAGGGGGTGATTTTGTAAACAATTTTAAGAAAGTAACTTAATGTAAAGAGTTGTAAATTTGAAAGACAAGGTGGATTTTGAAAAATATGAGATAAATAAGTGATATTTTCTAAGTTACTACATCACTTTAAGAGTTCCTTATTCTTAATTGATTATTAGTTTTTAGTGTAATCCTTTGGTTGAGGGTTAACCAAGATCTTGGTTCCCCTCTTTCCTCTTAAAATGATGCAAAAAGAACCGCCCCTTGACACAAAAATTGTGTTGTCAAGGTTTAGACCACAAGAATAGATTGAGGTCTACCAAATAATACTGAAATATCATGTATGTGTGAGAGAAAGAGGATGCTTGTGTTGTCCAATTGGAACAACCCAAGATTCCCACTTGAATCTTAACTCAATCGGTATTGAAATGAGAAATGTTTCACTTAATTAAACCAAATAAATGCATTCACAGAATAAGAATACAAATATTAAACATAAGTTAAATAATTCAAACACAAATTACACAAAACTAGTAGAATATAAGGTGTTGGAACTCCCTCTTCAAGTGTGTAGCTCCCTCGCAATGATCACCCACCGTTTATCTCGACATTAGGAGGAGGAGGAAGCTTGGGTGGAACTCCTTCTTCATTATTGACCCCTATGAGGATAAGGGCCTCCAAAAATTCAAGTATGATGGGGAGACTCCTCCAGGACTCCAAAATGTAAGAGCTTCACTTCTGGTTCGAACTTACAAATGAGGTTCCCATGGTGCTTTTTTATAGACAAAATGGGACATGGTTTGGGGCACCCTGTTTTTGAGATACCACTTGTGTCTTGGTTTTTTAATAGTATAAATCCATATCATGACTTGAACAAAAGTTAAGAGTTTTTGGATGGAATATTGAATATATCCTTGTCAAATTTGGAGGCCATTAGACAACTGGATTGGGAGATATGGTCAAAATTCCGAAACAAACTTTTGAATTCGGGAAGATTCTATTCCCTGAACAAAATGGTTCAGATGGGCCACCAAATGGCCGAATTAGGATTAGGTTCCTAAACAATAGTTGTATACCATGATGTTTTGGAGAGAAAAACCATGTTTCAGCCCATTTGTATGCACTTAATTCTCGTAATGTTTAAAATAGTGGACAAATGTCCATGAGATGCCATGCAGTTTGGCCCATTTTCTTTATGGATGATCTCCATGCTTCCAAATCACCTCCACCTTCAATGAAAATATCAAAAAAATTATAATTTCCCTTTTTAATAGTGATAAAAATTAATTCATTTAATAAAAAATTAAGTTAAATTTATTATTATATTTTGAATATTCATTAAAAAACTAGTTTAAAATCACGGTGTACGGGTGGAATTGAATAGTGAATCGTTATGCGATCAATGAGTTGTGTTTTTCTATATGTATACAGGATGAGATGAGTTGTTTTTTCCTAGTTTTCTTCATTATGGGGAGTGATAAGGCTTATGGACCATGTGACGGGAAGAGGTGTGGTTGTGGGTCCCAGGTGTCTGCAGGCGGGATGCGATGTAGCTCATAGCCCAGGTGATGGGATAAGGTGTGATTGTGGGACCCAGGTGTATATAGGTAGGTTGTGATGTGGTTCTTTCAGAAGATGTGAGATCATGAGGAATTTTTCCATTAGTAAAGAGTGGATAAACCAATGGGAAGTGGTGCAGGGTACCCAAATAATTGATGTGCTTACTATATTACTTTACTCAAGAAGAATTATTTGGTGAGTATGTCTTGGTGAGGACTGAGATGGTTAGTTTACCTGTTAAGTGCTGTTTGTAAATACTATTTTCTCCTTGGGGAATTAGTATGCTCCCTTTCACTTGTGCATGTGAGACTTAAGTTTTTTCAATTAAGTATATCTGTATAATCACCCTACATATATAAAACTATTTTTAGGTTTCCAAGAGGATAACGTGGACCGTGCTAGGTGTTAATAGCTCTGGAATTGGGACAGTTGTTGATTTTCCTCTTTAGATTTATTTTTCTACTTAATTTGGAGTTTTATTACAATTATAATAGTTTTATTTTAAATATTCATATGGGATGGGTTTTTGTTTTCTTATATATATATATATATATGTCTTGGAGTTTTTTTGGATGATCCATCTTATCTCTTGATATTTTTTTCCTAAAAATGGAAATGCCTCCCATTTTTGTGAAATTGTATACCCTTGGTGCTAGTTTCCACCCTGGGACCTCCTAGAGGTGGGACTCGGGGGTCATTATCTCCCTTTCTTCATTGCCATCCCAAGATGGGTATCTTTGGAGGGAGGAGGTCGTGACAGAATGGTATCAGAGTTGATGGTTGAGAGATAAGATGGAGTTTGGGGTTAGGCATAGTGAGGATTGAATGGGTTGGTTGGGAAATAATTTTAGGTGATCTTGGTGTGTGACATAGGATAGGGAAGACTTGCTAGGACATGGTATTTTATGCCCCCTCGTGATCCAATGCAAGGACCCTGAGCCTACCGAACGACCAAGTGAGGTTACACTAGTTATAGGGTAGAGACCCTAGGAATGGCACATACATCTTAATGAATTGAATTCTTGTATAAATTGGGTGTTTTGGGAAATTGGGAACGAATGAAAAGAAATTAGTTAAAATTAATCTTAAATAAAAATTCCATACTATTTAGGATTATGAATTCCTTGTTTACCTTTCAGCTATAGAACTTGATCATTGTTCGTGTGTGGCTCGAGCAGTTGAGGCTTAACAGGATAATATAATTAATCAATGGAGGGTTGATCTATTGGAGGAGGATGACCAGTGTTATAAAACATTATGTGCTTTCCAGTGGTAGGATTTGGGAAAGTATGAGGGTAGTGTTTCAGAAATAGAGATAGAGAGCTGGTTTGAGGAGCTTGAGATAACCTTCAGATTGATCTGGGCCCTGATGAAGTATTGGGTTCCTTTGGCAGTTAGTCAGATGCGAGGAGCTACACATCAGTGGTGGATGTTGTGCCTAGGGGAGAGGAAGGAGGATGACATTATGTGGGTTGATTTATAGAAATAGTTCCGAACAGAATTCCTTTCATCGACCATGAAGGCTGAGAAGAGGCAGGAGTTACTCTCCCTCTAGTAGGGGAGTATGTTAGTACGAGATATGGGGATCAATTTTAAGTATCTCCTCTATTTTTTCCTTGATCTCTTTCTAAATGAGGAGTCTCATGAAATATTTCTAGAGGAGGCATTCCATCCTTCTATCTAGTACATGGTTACTGCATTTATGTTGCCAACGTATCTAGAGGTTTAGAAAAAGGAGAAGGTAATTGAGCAGATGCACTCATAAGGAGGTATACCATGAGAGGGGAGCCAACAAGGTTCTTAGAGAGGTATAGTTACCAGTGGAAGGTCTCAGGTTCTAGGACCTTTCAGGTTTCGACCGATATGGAGTCAACCCTAGCAGCTTCCTTTTTGACCAACTGGTCCCCGTGATTTTTCTATGGGCTTGGGGACAAGGTGTTTCTTCTATAGAATCCATGACCATATTCAGAATCAGTGTCCAGTGGCTGTTCGATCTTAGTATAGTGGAGGAGGGTAGGTTCAACGCTAGCCTTATCAGTAGTTTCCAATTAGGCCATTTCAGCAACAGGGAAAATAAGCTCATGCTCTACCGAGGAGAGATGGAGTAGGTAGGGGCTAGCCCTAGGATATCCCTCAAAGACCTCAACCTGGTCATGGTGGTGGAAGAAATCATTAGTAGAGGGGTAGAGGATATGGGTTTGGTCAGTTGCACACAGCATACATAATGGTTTTGGTAGGTCCAGAGATCGTTAGAGGTATGATTGGTTTGTTTAGTACCCTTGCTTGTGATTTTTTTGATTCGAGAGATTCACACTACTTTATTTCACACTCCTTTATTCGAGAGGGGGAAGTTAGTTTTCTAAGATTGATCTATGATTTGGATACCACCGGTTGAGGGTTAAGGAGGGTGATATCATGAATACTGCTTTCAGGTGTAGGTATGAGCACTTCGAGTTCATAGTCATGCCATTCGGTGTTACGAACACACCCACTGTGTTCATGGGGATTATAAACTCCACTTTTCCATGAGTTCCAGGACCATTTCTTCATTATGTTCATTGATAAAATCTCTATCGACTCGAATTCAGAGGAGGAACATTCCGAGCATATCAGGACTGTCTTGAAGGTTCTTCGACACCACCAGCTCTATGGAAAGTTATCCAAGTGTAAGTTCTAGGCATGATAGGTGCATTTACTCAGGCATGTGGTGTCACAGTAGGGCATGTAAGTAGACTCGTTAAAGGTTCAAGTGGTTTTTTCTTGGGAAGAACCCAAGAATGTGGTAGAAGTTCATAGTTTTCTTTGTCTTGAAGGCTATTATTAGAGGTTTATACCTGATTTATCTCGAGTTTCAACGCCATTGAAAAATATGACATGGAAGGACCAATATTTTTTTGGAGTGATAAATTCCATGTAGTGTTTGGCTATCTAAAGGGGAATTTGGTTAGTGGTCTAGTGCTCCAGTTTCCAGAGGAAGGGGTGATGTTTGAGATGTTTTGCGATGATTACCATCTGGGATTGGGATGTGTCTTGATGCAATAATGAGAAGTAATCTCTTATGGGTCTAGAAAATTATTTACCCACAAGTGTAACTACACCACCCCCAATCTAGATCAAACAACAACCGTGTTTGCACTGAATTTGTGGCAACATTACCTCATTGGGGAGTGATTTGTGGTCTTCACGGATCACAAGAGTTTGAGGTACATCTTTTCCCAGTGAGATCTGAACTTACATAAGTGAAGGTGGATGGAGTTTCTTCAGGAGTATGATTTTGAGATCTCCTAAACCTTAGTAAAGGGAAATGTTGTGGATGATGATTTTATTAGGAAGTCATAGAGGGAGGTTGTTCAAGATTTTTTGGATTCTTGGAAGGTGATAGAGGAGTTGGCGTACCTGCACTTAGATGCAAGAGTATAAGGTGATAGAGGTTGTTTGTTTTAGATGACATTGTAGTCTTCTATAATGCAATAGGCAGAGGAGTCTCAGTGGGAAGAATCAAAGATAGAGGTGATGTGTGACCATGTTGGCCATGGTGATGCTTCATAAGGATGGTCAGAACCTGGTGTTGTTTCAGGGAAGTTGTTTATTCCAATGGTGATACACAAGGGAGTACTCCATGAGTTTCATAACTCAACCTTGGTAGTAAATCTAGGAATTTATAAGATGTACTATGGATTGAGGATGAAAATTTGGTGGCTTGGTATGAAACGAGCAGGGCCATAGTTTATAGCAAGGTGCTTATTTTTCCAGCAGGTGAAGGCTGAGCACCATGTTACTGGTAGTTTGTTGCATCCCTTGGATGTAACCAAGTGTAAGTGGGATGATATCTCAATGGATTTAATCACAGGGTTACCCAGAGCCTAGGGAGGCTAAGATGCTATCTGGGTACTAGTGGATTGGCTGATGAAATCAGCCCACTTTTTAACGATTAAGAAGTTGGGCATAGTGGATTCTTTGGCTAAGAGGTATGTGGATGAGGTGGTGTAGTTACATGGAGTTACAAGGACCATTGTCTTAGATCGAGACAGAAATTTTATTTCACAATTCTAGAGGGAATTTTAGCATGATTTTGGAACCCAATTACACCTCAGCACTTCCTTCCACCCTTAGAAAAATGGGCAGATAGAACGAACTATCCAAATACTAGAAGATATACTACGATCATGCATGTTATACTTTGGTGAATCTTGGGTGTGAAGCTTACCCTTAATAGAGTTTTCTTATAATAAGATCTGTCACTATTCCATTGGCATGGATCCATTTGAAGATTTGTATAGAAGACCATGTCGTTCACCCTTGTGCTAGACAAAGGTTGGGGAGACAACTGTTCTTGGTCCTGAGGTAATGCAAAGCATGAAAGAGAAGGTTCAGCTCATTCATGAGAAGATGAAAGCAGCACATGACCGAAAAAAGTCATATGCTGATTGTAGAAGGAGGTCATTGGAATTTGAGGTTGTGGACCACGTGTTCTTTAAGCTTTCCCCTCAATTAGGGCTGATGGGGTTTGGTAGAGGGAGTAAAATTTCTCCTAGGTTTTTTGGAACCTTTGAGGAGTTGGGGAGAGTTGGTGTGGTGGAATACCAATTGGTGTTGCTACTGTGGTTCAAGAGGATCCATGATGTCTTCCACATCTCTCGACTTCATCTATATCTTCATGATGACTCTGATGTCCTTGACTAGGGAGAGTTGGATATCAAGGATGAAACAACTTATGTGAAGTGGCTGATAGATATCCATGATCGCTAGGAGAAAGTTTTACATGGAAATACCCTTCCTTCGGTTCACATGTTTTGGAGGAATGGTGGCTTGGAGAAGAGTACTTGGGAGTGGTAAACACATATGTGTTCCTAGTACCTAGAGTTGTTTTGAGTTTTGGCATGTTCTGTTTTGTTTGGAAATGTAATTTTTGAACCTTGTTTTATGTGATGAGTTGTTTTCCCTCGGTAGTGTTATGTGCAGTGTACTATGTGATAAATTCCTAACATGTGAAAAGGAGAATAACTGACTCATAATCAAGAAACATTAATTACAATGTGATTAAACCCATGTGGGTGAGTCAGTGCCTCCCAGAGCAGATTGTATCTTGACATGGAGGGCAGAATTCCCTGATTCTCATGTTTGGGACATTACAGTTCATTGACTATAGAGGTTGTTGGCTTGGTCTATGTGGAGATTAATATTCTTGTGTAGTGGTTGTGTGGTTGTGGTCATTAGGTTATCTTGTTCAGCTAGTGGTAGTGCTTGGGGAGTGATGAGGTCCTAGAGAGGTATCTCACGTGGTGTTTGTTCAGACACCTATTTATTCTGGGCTTGGTTTTGGATTCTTAAGGGAAATAATCATTTGATAGATATTTTATGTAACAATACATGTCCTCCCAGTCTGTTACTTTATGTGTTTTGGTAGTTAGAAGTGTTCTGAGGAGGCTCCTAAGAAGTTTGGAGAGGTTCGGTTGCTAAATCCTGAAAGTAGGGTGATTACACAATGTGTAATCACGTTACACAATGTGAATCTCTATTTTATAGCTTTTATTAGAGTTTTCATGAAATATAGATATTGTACATGGTGTGAATAATAGTTTCATGACATGTAATATTTTAGGGTTTAAAAAACAAAATAAAATCGAAAGGCAATGGGTATTTCAACGAAATTCAATCTCAAGGGATTACACAGTGTGAAAGGGTATTACACATTGTGTAATACTCCACTGCTATAAAGTTTTAAACATTTTTCTAGATGTATGAGTTATCAAACCCTATGGATGTAGAAATTTCTTCTCAACCCTAGGTGACCCCTCTCTAGTGTTTTGAAGGTTTCTTCACTAAGGATTAAATCATATCTTCTCTCCTTCAATCCATAGCAATCCGACATCAATTTAAGGCGTATTCTTCCTCCATTCTTGTAGTTTATACTGATTTGGCCTCTCTTTTACTCCTGTTCTTCTTGAAATATAATGGAGGATATTCTTCCTTACTTCTAATGTGTTTTTCTTCAGTCATCATTGGTGTGGTGGTTCCGCTGCATCCTTGGGTGGATGCATATCTTGTGGGAGGGGTAATCAGAGGACCGTTATGTGATCCATTTCCATGAAAAGAACATTGACACCTTCAAGGTAGGTATTTTCCTTCATTTCTCTTTGATTGTGTAGCACATGGGAGGGATCTACTCTTTTTTTTACTACAAATCATAGTTATACCACACTAATCAAATATAAGAACTAGGTAAATGAATTGAAAGGGGTAGAGGGATCTGATGCGCATGTTTTTATGGATTTTATATTATTGTGATATTGTGAATTATATGGGATAAAAACCCCTCTAAAAATCATTTCCATTGGTGTTCCTTGTTTTCACACTAAATAAGTTTTATGATGGTTGGTTCCTATTGAACATTTTTATATGGAAATTTGTAAATCACGTACACTTGGCTAATAAAAGGATGCCTCATGATTTCCCAATTTCTATGAAAACCCCTAAATTAACAATTGTAATTGAATAAGGGATGCCTCATTAAATCTGGAATTGTGTTATGATTTGGTAAGTGGGGTGATGTGTTGTGTGTGATTGTGTGGCTGTGTGTGCGGGATATATGTGATGTGAAGTGGCTATGTTGTGATGTGTGGATACACTATGTTTTGTGATGTGGTGCATTTTTGAAGCACATGTGTGTGTTGTGGGTTGGTTTGGGTAGTGTGGTGCATGAACTTGTAGACGATACATCAACCTAACCAAGTAATGGAATATCAGGTTGAGAGTTTGATTGATTATGGAATGAATGAGAAGTGTTGCGTAGAGGGGATATGATTGGGCTATGTGGTGATGTGTTGTTAGGTTTCTTGTTATTTCCTATGCTTGGTAGTTACCCAGATAGTAGTGGAGTAAATGAATAAATAATTGGTTAATAAAGTTCATAATTGTCTTGGGTTGGTTTGGTTAATGGAATGAATAATTGAGTTGTGAATAACGAATGGGTGTTAAACATGGGGTAAATGTGAATCCACATTAGTTTACTAGGATCTTCTCCTTCTAAAATGATTGTTTTGGTTACTGATAATTTTCATTTAGGGGTAGCAGCAAAGTTGGAAGTGTTGTGAGCTGGTTTTTTATTGAGAACACATAGGTTGATCATGAGGGTTTGGTATCATATATGTATATACTTGTATTCTTCCACTTGTAATTTTTATACGCACCCCACCCTAGTTGAGCACTATATTCCAATCACCCCCATCGTCACAGGGGATGGTGTCTTTCCCAATCATCTTGGTGGGAGGATAGATGGATGACCACTTTTTCTTCCCTATTCCCTCTTCTAGGCAATTATATCCTAGGATTCTTCAGATAGGATGTGATTTTCAAGGCCCAAGTGTTTGTGGGCAAGTTGTTCTTTCTTATGTGTCTTCGGGATGAGATGGGTTGTGTTTTCCCAAGTGTCTATGAGATGAGATGACTTGTTCTTTCCCAGGTTTCTTTAGGATGGGGTGTGATGTGGCTCACGACCCTGGTGATGGGATGATGTGTGGTTGTGGGCCCCAAATGTATATAGGTGGGATGTGATGTGGTTTAGGGCTCAAGTGTTTGTGAGCAAGAAGCAATGTGGATCATGACCTAGGTGATGGGACGGGGTGTGGTTGTGGGGTCCAGGTGTGTTTGGGTAGGTTGTGATGTGGTTTTTTCAAAAGAGGTGGGAGCACGAGGAGGTTTTCCATTAGGCAAGAGCGGATAAACTAGTGGGAAGTGGCGCGGGGTACCCAAATAATCAATGTACTTTCTATATTACTTTAATTTACTTATGTTATTTAGTAAGCATTCCTTAGTGAGGACTGTGATGGTTAGTATAACTGTTAGGCGCTGTTTGGTTATACTATTTTCTCATAGAGCATTAGTATGCTCCCTTTCACTTTTTCATGAGATACTTATGTTTTTCCTACTGAGTATATCTATATACTCACCCAACATATATAAAACTATTTTCAGGTTTCCATGAGGATTACATGGATTGTTCTAGGTGTTACTAGCTTGGGATTTGGGATAGTTACTGAATTACTATTTTATATTTATTTTGGTACTTGCTTTAGAGTTCTATTTCACTTGTAATAGTTTTATTTTAAACATACATGTGGGATGGATTTTGATTTTCTTTAATATATATATATATATCTCTTGGAGTTGTTTTGGGATGAACCATCTTATCTTCAGATATTGTTTTCCTAAAAAGGTAAATGCCTCCTATTTTTTGTGATATTGTATACCCTTGGTGATATTCACCACCTCGAGGCCTACTAGAGGTAGGACTTGAGGGTCATTATCTTTTTTTTATTCATTGCCAGCCTAGGAGGGGTATCTTTGGAGGGAGGGGGTCATGATAGGAGACCACTAGAATTTTGGGATGGGATTTCATCTAGTGTATGATGTAGGAGAACACTTTTGGTTTTGGATTATGATTTAGAAACCATTGGAATTTTGGGAGATGTTCCCCTCTAGTAGCTCATGTGCGAGAATGATGTTGGTAGTTGAGTAGGATGATTTTGATCACCGAGGTATGAGGTTCATAAGGTCCCACTTATGTTAGTTACCAATTGGTATTTTCCCATGGTTCTCTCTTATGAAACAATGATTATGTGATGTGGTTATAGCCTCCAGTATATGGTAGACCTTGTGTACACTTTTATTTCAAGCAAGCTTATTTGTAAAATGGGTTTTCTTTAAAAAGTGTTTCCTCAGAAAGTTTTTCTTAAAATGTTTTCTTATAAATTTTTAAAATTTTATTATGAAAATGTGCATGTTGATTTGTCTTCTAATGTTATATCATAGAATATTTATTTTGGGTGGTATACTACTTGTATTTGGATCACACCCTACATACACCTTTGGGTGTATGTAGACATTGTTATGTATGACCTAAGTAAAGGCAAGATGTGTCATAGAGGTGATGGTGGATCTAGTTTCCAGTGTTCCAATTCTTACTGGTGTTGGTGGTGGTTAATTAATAGTGATTCCCCTCTTATTTCAAGGAGGTTTTTGGGATAGTTTTGTTGTTTCCATTCCATTGTAGTACTTTTGGTTTTGGATAAAGTTGCAAACTTTAAATCTAAAAATTGATATACCTTGTTTGGTTATGATTATCAATTATGTGATATTTACTCTTTCTAGTTATTTGTGATTATGTAAATGGGTGAAATCATTCCTAAAGTGAATTGTTGATACCCAGGAACTAGTTTTCATCCTGTGGGGATCGGGAATGCACTTTGGTCCATTCCATGAATCGGGCTGGGTGTCGGGTTGGATGACACCCTTGCTTGGTTCGTGAAAAAATGGTATCAAATTAGGTTTTTCTCTTTTTGGGTTAAGTTATTTGGGATGAGTCTAGATAGACAGGATGTGGGATTTTTAGATCTTGAGGTTCTGGTTGTGAGTGGGGGTGTCTGGCCAACACACCTCATGAAAGGACCCGAGTCGTTATGGGAGGTTAGGATTTGGTTTAACTTTCCCTCCAGGTGATATGTACATGCTACATACTGTATATGGAAACTGGGTGGGGGTGGATTATTTTGGTTTGTCTTGTTATTGTGATGTATTTGGTTATGTTTTAATTTTTTTAAATGTTTTATATTTGTTTTTTTTTGTTGAAATTTTTCAGAATGGTCATGTTGATGGTTCTTCCTTGTGGTTGTTTCTTGTTGTAGCAAGATTCTACCTTACAGAATTACTATGAAACCATGGGAAGAGGATGGAGAGAGTTACACCTCACTAATTGATCAAATTTTAGTGGAATCAGTGGTTTGGGATATCCAAGATTTGGGTAAAGGAGTAGGTGATGGTCCTTCTTAGGTTAGAGAAGTCGAATCGGGTTCTAGAAGGGGAAAAGCTTAGGAGTTCCTCAAGAACATGCCTCCTTCTTTCCGAGGTAGCACCAAACCTCAGGAAGTAGAGGAATAGCTTGAAAACATAGAGAGAATGTTTGATTTTATTGATACTCCTAAGGTAATTAGAGTGAAATGTGATTCATTCCTATTGTAAGGTCCCAATAAAAAGTGTTGGTACTTAGTGGTGAAATATGGGAAGCACGAGTAGATGGGTTGGAAAGACTTTAAGCAAAATTTGAATGAGAATTATTGCCCTGATATTTTGGCCTTCTCTAAATCTTGAGGGTTTTTGGAGCTTATCCATGGAGACCAGTCTGTGATGGAGTTTTCCAACCACTTTTCTAAGTTAGTTTGGTACGCACCTGAGATAATTTCTAGTGAGAATCTGAAGGCTAAGAAGTTTGAGATGAGGTTGCATCCAAATATCTGGTCCCAGGCCTTTTTGTTCAAGTTAATGACTTATCCCGAGGTGGTTGACTGTGCTATGATGGTGGATATTGACCATAGATATATTTATGATTTATTTGGAGTAGTTTTAGTAGTGGACAGTGTTAGTTCTTCTGAGAATAAGATGAAGAGGGACAATCAGGGGAATAAGGGTGGTGGTAGTTTAGGACATCCTTACTATATATATATTTCTTTGGCTTTTGATGTTGGGTCTATTGTGTTCCATCAATGTAGAAAATTAGGGAACATGTGATCTAAATTATCATCTCCACCCAGACCTTGTCATCAGTGCAGATCTATGGGGAACTTGTATTGATTTTCCAGGGTAGTGCACCCTTATCAGAGTGTTGCAAGATTTGTAGCTTCCAAGAGGATGTCAGCCCAGTTAGAGTCGTCAAGGATAGTGGGTTCTTGGTTTGAAGGTCATAGAAGTAGGGATGAGTTGTCTTCTAGGAAGAGTATGTTCAGGGTTGAGATGCTGGTCAGTGTTTTTTCTTAGGGTTAGGATGAGATGAGGAAACTCCATGCATTGGACTTAGCACTAGAGGAATCATATGCGAGGCCTGTGATAGTTCAAGGTACCATTCTTATTGCATCATTATTAGATATTGTTATATTTTATACTGGTGCCTCTATTTCTTTTATTTCCACCTATCTTGGGGATGTGTTAAAGTTTCTAAATAAACTTATTTTGTATTCAATAGAGTTGGTAACACCTCTTGGTAAGAATAAAGAACAAGGTTTCAGGTGTCTGTCTTGTGCACTCACCATGTCAGGGGTCAAGCTGGAGTGGGATTTTCTAGTTTTGGAAATGGAACTTTTTGATGTGATTCTTGGTATATATTAGATGGTGTGTTTTCAGGTACACATTGATTGTTATAGGCGGTGATTGAGTTTTGTGGCACTTGATGGTGGTACTCAAGTTTATCAAGGTGAATGGGATCCTCGGTCAGGACATGCTGGACCTCCACTTTGAAATTGGGCAATATTATTTATCATATATCACCTCTCATGTTGGAGGATGATGATGGTCCTCTTATTGGATTACCTCATATGGTGGATGAGTTCCCAAAGGTTTTTCCATAGGATTTCTTGGGTTTTTCTCCAGAGTGGGATGTGGAGTTTTCTAATGATTTGGCGCTAGAAACATAGCTGATATCTCTTCCTTAATATCATATGGCCCCACCAAGTTAATAGAAATAATGGTACAAATGGATGATTTGGAATCTAAAGGATTCATTCGCTCAAGAATCTCACCTTGGGCTACCCCAGTTTTGTTTGTGAAAAAGGTCGATGTATCTCTCTAGTTATGCATTGATTATTGGATGATGAATAAGGTAAAAATCAAGTACAAGTATCCTTTTCCCCACATTGATGAACTTTTCAATCAGCTTAAGGCGGAAATGTGGTTCTATAAGCTTTATTTTCATTCTAGGTATCATCAATTCAAAATTAGAGAGGTAGATGTTACAAAAACAACCTTTTGAAGTAGGCACGACCATTTTGATTACTTGGTCATGCCTTTCGGGTTAAAAAATGATCCAATAGTGTTTATGGATCTTATGAATAGGGTGTTCCACCAATATTTCAATTCCTTTGTTGTAGTATTTGTGGATGAAAACCTGGACTATTTCGGGACCGAGGAGGAGCATGAGTGACATTTGACAATTGTACTAGGAACCCTTTATGATCATCATATCTATGAAAAGTTTTCTAAGTGCACCTTTTGGATCAGGGAGGTGAGGTTTCTAGGCCATGCGATCTCAGAACAAGGTGTTTTGGTGGACCTCAAGAAGATCAATGCAGTAATGTCATGGGAACAACTAAATAATGTTTTTGAAATTAAAATATTTTTGGGTCTGGAAGGCTATTATAGGTGGTTTATTTGATATTTATCTCATCTTGATTCATCAATGATGATGCTCACCCATAAGGGGGTGAAGTTTTAATAGAGTCCAAAGTATCAATCATCCTTTGAGGAGCTTAAGCAGCGGTTGACCACAACCCTTAGTTTGATCTTTCTGGGATCTAGAAAGGGATATGTTATCTATTGTGATGCCTCAGATATGGGTCTTGGGTGTGTTTTGATGCAGGATGGTCATGTGGTGGCTTATGGATCTCTCCAAATCCAACCACATGAAAATAATTACTCAACTCATGACCTGGAGTTAGCAGTAGTGATGCATGCCCTGAAGATGTGGATCCATTATCTTTTTGGGGATAAGTTTGTATTTTATTTATATCATAAGATATTGGCCTACATTTTCTCCCAGAAATATTTGAATTTTAGGCAACATCATTGGGTTGAGTTCCTTCAGGGGTTTGACTTTTATATAGTCTATAACCTTGGTAAGGGTAATGTTGTGGTGGATTCTTTGATTAGTAAAGTGCCAATGCTCGATTTGAAGAAGTCCAATGATGGATGGACTTTGATGGGTCTTTTCACTTGGATGCATATCGAGCCCAATGAACATGGTGGAGGTGTGTTCTTGGACAATATTCAGCTGAAACCTTCCCTTATGGAACTAATTTAGTGGGATCAACCTAGTGATGAGTTGTTCTATTAGTCTAAACAAATTCTAAATGGTGGGGATGTGCCTTGTGAATGATCATTGTCTCTTGAGGAAGTTTTGTGCTTCAAGGGTCACTTCATGGTGTCATTTTCATTGAGAAAGGTGGTGATGTAGGATAGCCACTAGTCTCAGGGGTCCTTTCATAATGATGCCACCAAGATGCACTATAATATGCGTCAACAGTTCTGGTACCCAGGTATGAGGTGAGATGCATATGACTTCATATTGCAGTGTTATACATTTCATAAGGTTAAATTAGAGCACCAAATTCCCCCTAGTTTGCTTTAACTGCTACCTATTCCTACTTGGAAGTGGGACAAGATCCCCAATGATTTTATTGTTGGCTTACATTGTACACCTCAGGGGAGGAATTTCATTTCAGTGGTGATTGACCATCTGGCCAAATCATACCATTTTATTCCAATCTGGGATTCAGCCAAATTGGATGAGTTGGGTCAGTTGTATGTTTAGTAGGTTGTGAGGCTTCATGGTGTGTCGTCGACAATTGTTTCTAACAGGGACCCAATTTTACCTCACAATTTTTGGTAAGTATTTTAGAAGGTAATGGGGTCATAGTTCAAGTTGAGCATGACATAAAACCCTTAAATGGATATTCAGATGGAGCGGGTGAATCACATTTTGGAAGACATGCTCCAGGAATGTGTGTTGGATTTTGTTGGTTCATGGGAAAGCCATCTAGGATTGGTTGAGTTTGCATATAAAAATAGTTACCAATCCTTAATTTAAATGGATCCATTTGAGCCTCTTTATGGTCGGCTGTGTCAGTCACCTTTGTGCTGGGTTGATATTTTGGGCTTGATAGAAATTGGCGCACAATTGGTGCATGGTTAGGGGGAACCATGTGCCCTTGACCAGGAAACTATGCAGTCTAACCATGTGGCTTGTTCCTCTTGGATAGTTAGGTATGCACAATTTCCACATGGTTTGGAAAATCATGTGGGTCTAGTTCATTAAAAATTATAAATCTACCTTTCTACCCTCTTTGATTTTAACCTTAAATTTCCTCTATTATGCCCCATTCAAGACTTTTATTCATGGGAGCTCACTACAAGCCTTATTTAACCTCTTGAAAATAAAAATTTTGTATTTTTGGTTTGGGATCTTCAAGGAATCATTAAGTAAGTCTCTTCTCCTCTAATTTCTCCCTCTTTCTAGGGTTATTCTTCTTTCCTTCTTGGGTTTTCCTTTTTTAGTGGATGGTTTGATCTAAAGAGGGTTTAATCTTGTGTTGTTGGGTAAAATATGGATGGTTATTGTTCAATATTTCATTTATAGGGTATTGTGGTGGTGCAGTGGTGGTTTTCCACTAGATTCTAGAAGTTTAAAAGTTTGAGGTAGGTGGTTCCATGATTTTACATTATTAGATGATTTTGATATGCTTTCTTGGTTGCTTAAATGTGTTCTATGGACTGTTTTTGTGGTGACAAATATGTTTTGTAAATGTTTTGAGATTCACATATGATGAAAATGGATTTTTTAAAAGGAAAGTGTTTATGTTTGATTTGTGCTTTGGTTTGGTGTTTCTTAAATATGTTTTATGCCATGTGTGAAAGGTGAAAAATGTGTTTTTAAAGATATTTAAAGGTGAAAATGAGTTAGAAGTGTATTTTAAAAGTAAAATGGGGTTTTATTTCATGTTGTTTATTTTTTTATGCACCATAAATGCATCTTTGAATTGTCAAAGTGATGTGAAGCATGTTATAAAATGGATTTTATGTGAGTATGAATTTGAAAGGGGATTTTTCCATGGAAATTTTTATAGTTCATATGTGTTATTCTTTTGGTGTTTTCAAAGGGGTTTTCATAAATTGTTCAATTTTCATGAAATGTATTTCCAAATGGTTTTGGTATATTTATGAAATTTAAACTAGCTTTTTTATGGAAAATGGTGGTTTCCATGTGGATTTTCATCGTTGGATCAATGTGAAAGCGTGAAAGAGGTGGTTTTCTTGTGTGATTATAATTATTGGTATGTGAATGTGAAAGTATTTATTTATGTGACATGAGAAATAGAATTTGAGAACAAAGGGAATCTTGGGTATCCTGGTCGAAGAACTAGAACTAGTATGCTAGTTGATTCAAAAGTGGATGATTCCTAAATTCATTTATCAGGATTAAAATTTCCACACTAACTAAGCATGTGATATGATCAAATACCACTATAATTTTGGGATGGGATACCTTATAGTGGTTTGTTCATGGGAACACTGTAGGTTTTGGATTATGATTTGGAGAACACTGGAATTTTGGGAGACATTCTCCTCCAGTGGATCATGCGTGAGAACTCTGTTGGTATTGATTTGGAGGATTTTTATCACCAAGGTATGAGGTTTATAGGGACCAACTTGTACTAGTTACCAATAGGGATTTTCCCATGGAAATATCTTGTGACATGATGCTTATGTGATGTGGTTCTTCTATCCATTGATATATGGAATATCTTGTGTATTTGTAAAAGGGGTTTCCATAAAAAGTGTTTCATGAGAAAGTTTTCCTTAAAATGTTTTATTATAAATGTTTCAAATATGATTATGAAAATGTGAAAGTTGATTTGTATTCTAATGTTATAGCATGGAATATTTCTTTTTAATGGAATCCTACTGGGTTTTGGATCACACCCTATATACACCATTAGGTGTATGTAGACTTTGTTATGTATGACCCAAGTAAATGAAAGGTGTGTCATGGAGGTGATGGTGGATCCAGTTGCTGCTATTACACTTCTAAAAAGGTGTTGATGGTAGTTGTTTGAGGGTGATTACCCTATTGTTTCATGGGGTTTTTTGGGATAGTTTTTCTATTCCCATTCCATTGTAGTACTCATGGTTTTGGTTAATGTTGTAAAATTTAAATCTGAAAATTGTTGAACCTCATTTGGTTATGATTTTCTGTTATGTGATGTTTACCCTTTTTGGTTATTTGCGATTATTTCAGTGGGTGAAATCATTAATAAAGTGAATTTTTGATACCCAGGCACTAGTTTCCAGTCTGTGGGGTTCAGGAATTCCCTTCGGACCATTCCATGAATTGAGTCGGGTGTCGGGTTGGATGACACCCTATCTTGGTTCGTGACAGGTGGATTATGTTATTATAGGTAATTAAGAGGTTAATTAATTAATTCATACATTTATTATTTGACCTATATTTCATATTTTTAAACATCTATTATATTAATTCCTAGTGTAATCTACACAACCTTGGTATCTTGAGAGGAGTTGTCGTGAGAGTAACCTTAGAGCGTGACCAAGGAAGATTCATAAGATCGATTAATGAACTCAATAGAAATCACAAACGAGTTGTATATGGATTCATTTTTCTCTAGAAATCAAACCATTTATGAGTTAGGTATTTGTGATTTTTTAATTTTGATTTGCCTCTTGTCATTTCTAAGCATATATTTATAATCTTCATTCAATTCATAAACTTTTCATATCCATTTCAATTTTTCATTTTATAATTGGCTTGGATTAATTTTTCAACTTTGTTTTATTTAAACTATTATTTGGTTTTTCACACCTATGATTGATGGAAAGGTTCAAAATATACATAAATGATTATCACCTTTATTGTTTATTAGCTTTCTCCCATCATTATTCACATATTTTCCTCCATCCTACAGTTAGGAGGATGATTCCACTTTATTGGTCCTATTTGAATTATGATTGAATCCATGGACCTTGAATGTTTGTTTTATTCAATAATAGAGGATGAGGTGAGAAAATTTTACTTCAGGTGATAGTGGATCATGAAGGTAGTGCAAGGTCAGTTTTTTATGAGTAGTGACCTATAAAGTGACATGAGTTCTAATGGTGGTGAAAAAATCCATTTTTCCAACAATCAATGGCCATAGATGTACTTATGATGATGCGAGACCCATGACCAGGGCCTTAGAAGAAGTTTAGGAAGTGATTTGAGGAAAAATTGGTGGATATGATATGATTTATGTGAGGAAATGAATCTGGTTCAAAAAACATGACTACACAACATGTAGTTTATAAAAACACAAGCTATATATCTCATAGGTGAGACAATTATTATTTTCAGTTAAAGTTAAATATCACATGTCATGTGGTCTTGACCTATATTCCATGTAACCCTAACTAACTTATATGGTGTGTATAGGTTGTAAATGCCTTGGTGGCCATTTATCCTAACATGCCATATGGGTTAAGACCACCCACCATGTATCTATCAAACACGACATGATTAGAAGTGGTACACATTGAGTACTCCTCCTAGCCTGGCATGCTATGTAGTCCATCCTATACACCATTTAAAAGGTCTTTGCGCACCATGTAGTGTTCCAGTACAAAAATGAGCTATTTATTAGGGGTTACATGTTGTGTACTCTTTCTAGACACTATGACTTGTCATATCATCTTTCCCAGGACTCAGATTAAAATGAGTGAATAATTAATTTTAAGTGACTTTCCATATCGAACATGATGGTTCCATTTTATTTGGTAATAGAGATAACATGTGAGTTGATGTGAGAAATTTGATATCTTAAACATTGGGTAACTAAGGTTGGGGGATCAAGAATGATATTTAAGTCACTCTCAAGGTCAATTACCCACCTTAGTGGAAAAGTCACATTTGGCTATATGTTACTCTCATTAACATCATATAGGGTTGGTATTTCAACCATTCATTTGTGGTAGGGATCCCCTACCCATTTATTATACAAGATCACTATTTCACCCATTTTATCATATGGACCAGGATACTCTACTTGAAAATTATATGTAGTTATTATTTCACCAAAAAACATGGGGCAAAGATTCTTTATCTATGGAGTTAGTATTTCTATCACCAAAGAGCTCAGATTGGAATGAGATCCTCCACCAGAGTTAGTATTCCCACCCAACTACTCTAGGATCCAGAATACTCTATTTTAGCTATTGATTTTCTATATGGGTTGATGGATTTTTAGTTAGTTAATATAGTTATGAGGCTTTACTTACGGTATAATATTGGTATACTGGATTGGGTTTGGTACTTCCTCGACTGAGGTGTCTTCAAGTGAGGTGCATGTCCTCTATCTAGGTAGTCTCACTCCCTCTTATGATGAGATTACTTTAACAAATATTTGGATTAATTCCATATTTTCTTATAGTGGTGTAGTAAATGGAGATGCTGAACTGTATGGATCTCATTGAGACTTGTGACTCTTCAAGAATCACTTGGTTTCCTTTGAGATGAAACATACAGATGTCTAGTAAATTTAGGCTTTATAGACTCTTAAGTATTTCGAGCTTCCCTATTTTATTACTCAGTATGGTTATTAAGGGTTAGAACAATTATGATTGATACCTCTTGTAATTTATTGAGAATTATTTCTATAGATCATGCTGGGATTATCCTTCCTTTCCATTCATCTAGTTACTCTTTAGTATCAAAAGCTTTGAGTTTACTTGGTGTTCTGGTTTTTCATCTTTGTCTTCCTCATAGACACCTATCATACCAGGAGTTAAGATGACCTGTTGTATTGTGTTTCCTTTATGTTTTTCAGGGTATCATACTAAGTATGTATATACTCACCCTCATATGGGCATTGTTCCCATATGTGTTGTGTCAGTGCAAATGATGCAGGGTTTGGAGGTGGTCATGATGGATGTGAAGCTAGAGTTGCTTATTCAGATATGATTCATAGTGATGTATGATGATACATAGTGGAACATAGTGGTTCTTTATGTTGATAGTTTCCATTATGACTGGAGATTTATCTAAGAGTATGTGCAATAGATGAGGAGCTTTCTAGAGTTTTGTGACTGTTAGATCTGAAGGCTTTTCAGATGCATAATTCTTTTAATATTTGCCAATGTGGTGATGTGCTTTTATTTTACATCTCATGTATGTGTTATATACCATTCATTAGTTTATTCATATGCTGATGGTGTTTTCGGTTATTATTATGCATTGGATACATGTGTTTTTGTTGTAGTTTGTTATAGTGTAAGGCCTCCCATGCTGTGTGATGTGCCTACTCAGTGATAATCACTAGGCCCTAGCCTATTTTATGCAGTCTTAGGGGAACACACATGAATTACCACTATACTAGGAGAATACATGGTGGTCTAGGTTGTGTCAGCATATATAAAGGAATTTTGGTTATAGGAAGTGACTGTGAGATTCTATTGAAAGCCATTGACCAAAACTCTCCCCTTATAAAGATCTCTTCCTTTATCCTTGTTTTCTTCTGAGATACTAGCATACTGTGAAGGTTTAATAATCCCTCCCAAATAATTTTGGTGATTCAATGCAATCCATTGATACACCTAAGAAGGAATAACCTTTTGATTGTTCCTTGGTGATAATCATCATTCCTAGAGATAAGGAATTGAAATTTCATTCAATAGGGAAAGGTATATATTTTTATTTCTATTATCATGTTATTTCTATTTCAATAACATGGTAATAATAGTTAAATGGTTTCTTTAATACTTCAGTTTTTATGATTAATTGTTCATAAATTATTAGAAACCTTTCAAAAAATATATTTACAATGCATGTAATTATTGAACAACTATATTAAAATGGAAATAATGAAAATTTTAATGGTATTACAAGGAATCTAGTTGTTTTAGTTGCATGGTATATGGTGAAAATTTAGTGTTCATCATTTCGATTATATCCTCAAAACATTATATTTTGGATATTTGAGAAATGGTTTTAATCCATTTCACAAATGTTGATATAATTATTGGCCAATAATTTTGGATACATAAAACTTAGCTCCTTGGTTATGCATGCTAAAGGATTATTTAATTTTGAACTTTTTATTTCCATGCCTAAAATAACTGGGTAATGTCAATGATGTTTATTTATATCTATTAATTTATGACTTGAAGGTTTTATGGTTAAATGGAGTGAAAATGTATTATGTATTCAATAAGGATGACACAACTCAATCCACTGGGATCCTTCCTAACCTAGAATTAAGCCGAGTATTCCACTCCAAGCCCACCTATAATAAGATATAGTTCGATGATAATAATTGAGTTAACATATCACATATGATGGTAGGCCTTATCCTATTGTACCTATAAACAACTATAAATATCCACACATGACATAATAATGTAGTCTAGGAAAATAAAACCATCAACAATAAATAATGAATGTGAAAAATGCTAAGATCCAAAAATGAATAATAAGTATATAAAACTTAAAGTAAAGGGGTATAATACATGCTCAATAAACCCAAAGGGAAACCAACCTAAAGAAACTAAAATGAAGGAATATCCATAATGAACTAGATTCAGCCACAAACATCATCTGTTATTATTGACTCTAGGTACTACTAAGATCCACCAACACCATGTCTACCAAATTCACCACCAAAAATACCCTTGTCTCAATCCATGCAAGTGAAACTCCCATGTAGGGGTGGGTACATACATACCCAGTAGGTGATGGTTCTAGAAATAGTGGGAGTACCTTTTTGGAATAAATCCATTATGGGTTTTTTTATTCAATGGATCATTCACATATTGTACAAGATGTGAACATCATGACTAACAAAAATTTTACAATCGAATATTGAAAATAAAGGTCACCAAAACCAAGAGAAGATCTTTTCACATTAAATTTATAATTAATTTAAATATATCATAAGAAATATTATCATGTATTAGGATATTTCTTTAAATAATATTTTGATTATATGAAACCATTTTTAGATTTATATCATTGTGTAGGGAGGACCAAAAATAGAGACCCTATAGCGATGATACACACATGTTCTTTTGATCTCCAAACAACATCGATGGATTGCTGGGTGCAAGCATAGTGGATCAGTCGTCTGGAATTTTTCATTTTGATTAGTTCAATCTCCTTTTTCCTATAAGGAATCTATCTTATTCTTATTATTCTCAAGAGGATGATAGGAGAAGGAATCAATAGAGAAATCTATTATGCACAACGTTTCTCAATTTTCGATTAACTCTACACAATAGATGTAGCCATCTATTTATAGAATTAGGGTTAAGGTTAAAATATTATTTAATTACCCAATGACCCATAAATATTATAATAAACCCTATCTAACCCCATGCCATATAATAATAATAATAATAATAATAATAATAATAATAATAATATTTTATGGAATGCAATAATCGAAGAAATGATAAATATTATTTTACCAGTTTGAAAATTAATATTTATCACCAGAAACATTCTTGGTCTGCTTGTCCTCATCGACATTTATTGAATACCTGAATAAATATTTAATTAAATATTTTTTCATAAATAAATATTTTATTCACTGTCTGGAAAATAAATATTTATTAAATATTCAATAAATAAAATAAATATTCTATTCACGGTTTGATGAATAAGTATTTATTAAATATTAATGTAATTAATTAATTATTTAGTAACGAATAAATAACTATTTATTAAATTATGAATAATAAGAAATAAATAAATAATATATATTTATGTAATTAAACAATTACCTTGCAAATAAATATTTATTTAATATTTACAATCAATAAATCATGAAAAAATTATTCCTTGGTCTTGAGAATAATATTTATTCCAATAAATAAATTCAAATTAAATTTAATTGAGATTGATAGAAACAATTTGTGAGTGACCATCTAGGTTTTTTTACATTGTAAGAAAGTGATCTTGCCTAAAGTTCAAGATTATTATCTAGAAACAAGTCAAGGCACCCAAGAGAAATAAGTTAATGTCATAACATAGATAACCACACATGAATGCTTACTATGTAATATAATACCTTTTTCAAAATATCTCATAAAGAATATTGCACACAAGTGTCATCAACCTATGTGCTTGATACATCTTTCTTTGACCATTTTAAATAAACTCACCATTACACCATGGTCATGGAATTTAATGTGACAATTACATTTCAATCAAAGAGATAAGATATCAACTTCTATAAATATGGAAGGGAAAAATCCTTACCCCACTTATTAATTAATAACTCATCAATTATGACACATCCAATGTATCCAACTTCACCATGAACTTTATCATTAAGGATTAGAAAATAAATCAAAGTAAATGAGTCATGACATGCATTGATAATAATATTAAAGTCTAAGGATCATTACACACACTCATAAATAGAAATATCTAATGACACATAAACATGCATAATTCCTACAGGTGGGTCTGTTCTCATAATCTCATATCTGTGAAATTACCAAATGAGAACTTCATGAGAAGAAGTCTCATCTACTTATGAGTACTCGCATAATAAAACCAACATTATATGTGTCCCATCATATAATTTTATCCAACCATATAACTATATTTAAGAAAATCATCATGTAATTTGAAGTTTATCATCATATAAAGAAATTTATATGACCTTATCAATATGACAGATGCTATAGGTAATTATTACATTAAATTCCTACAGAAAAATTAACAATATGTGATAAGATGTTTAATTAGTATTAAAATCTTCAAATATACATGTAATCCAAAGTAAAAATAGTTGGTTCTAGAACACCAACTCCAATAGACTCTCACTTGGACTAGATCCAACTGCCTATGAATTTCAGTACACTAGACCTCACATGATGATCATGTTTCTACTAATCTAATGATTTAGTAAAGGGGTCCACCATGATGTCTTTCATGGAAAATATACTCACTAAAACATCACCAATTTGAGAAAAATCCCTCAAGAGATGATACTTATGAAGTATGTGCTTTGTCCACTGATGTGACCTTATCTCCTTTCCAAGAGATTATACTATAGTATTATCGCAATAAAGTGTGATAGGGTTATTAATTCTAGACACCACTTAAATATCATAAATGAATTTTCATATCTCAACTGCTTATTTAGCTACCTTAAAAGATGTAATATACCCAGACTCTACCGTATAATTTGTGACCATGACTTTCTTTAAGTTCTTCTAGATCACATTGCCTCCATTGAGAATGAATATGTATCTTGATTATGATTTCATATAATCATGATATTTTTGGAAACTAGCATATATATATATATATATCCTATTATGACTAAAGGATAGTCTCGAATTCCATCCAATGGTAGTTACTTTAGACATATTCATATATTCCCACCACACTTAAGGTGTAGGCGACATCTATCCTAGTATATTGCATAACATACATGATAGACCCAATTGTTATTACACATTGATTACTTTCCATCCTCTTTATTTACCCATGTGTATGAGGAAACATTTTCCTTGAAAGATGAATATTATGTGACACTAGAAACAATCCCATCTTGGATTGTTCCATACTGAGTCTCTTTAGTATTTTTTTCAATATATGTACTCTAACTTAGTACAAAAATCCTCTTGGATCTATCAAGATGTACCTTCATCCCAATAATATATGTTTCTTCACCTAAATCCTTCATAGATAAGCATGTGTTTAACTAGGCTTTAATAGATTGTAAGACCAATAGTTTTTTTCAATAAGTAGTATCTCATAAATATAAACTATTAGGAAAACAATTTCACTCCCACTAAACCATTTATATACACAAGTATTGTATTCATTATTTATGAAACCAAATTCCATTATAGTTTTATCAAACTAAATGTTCCATGACCTATATTCTTTCATTAATCCATAAATGGATCTTTGTAACTTGCATACCTTGTTAGCATCATTTAGAGTCACAAACCCTTTGTATTTCATCATGTAAACATATTTTTAAAGGTCCTTTTTAAGTAAGGGAGTTCTAACATCCATTTTCTAAATCTCATAGTCATGGTAAGCTACTATGGTAAGTATAATTTTGGTGTATTTTAGCATAGAAACTGGTGAAAAGGTTTCATTTTAGAGTTAGTTGATTCTGTTTGAACTCTTTTACAACCATTCATGCCTTATAAGTACATATTTTCCATAAATTTCTAGATTATTCTTTAATACCCATTTATAACCAATAAACTTTACATCCACTAAAGGATCTATCAAAATATAGACTTGGTTTTGATACATGGGATCCATTTTGGAGCTCATATCTTCTTAACACAAGGAAACATCTATGCCACTTACTGATTACTTATAGGTTACATGATCTTTATTATCAACTAATAATGAATAACTATATTTGGTGACTATAATGCCATATATTTCAAGTTCTATAACCTCTCTTATACTCATACATATTACTTGTGTTTTATAACTTCTTCTTTCATAGGTATTTATAGAATCTATTCTATGCCAAATCTTGTGTATATTGATCCCAGAATTCATCAAATTATACCTTGCTATGACTATTTATTTTAGAGATGTGATCCCCTTAAAGAAAGGTGGGGAGTCTATTAACCACAAATTTATTTTTTATAGGTACATATAGGTAATATTCTATAGTTTCTTTAGGATAACCTATGACAATAAACTTAATTCGTTTGGGTGAAAGTTTGTTTCTAGAAATAGACTTAATGAATACTTCACAACCCCACACTTGTATATGTAACAACATGTGTTTATTTCTATACTAAAGCTAATATCTAATGTCGATTTCTACTTTAGTTGACACTCATTTCAGTATGTATACTACTATTTGTAATGTGTAACCCCAAAATGACAATAGAAGACTCGAATGACTCATTATTGATATTACCATGTTTAACAAGGTGCGGTCCTCATTTCACTTATACAGTTCCACTGAGGTGTATAATGAGGAATGATTTGGATAGAATCCTAAAATCTTGTAAATAATTAATGAAGTCTTGATTAATATATTCTCAACCATGATCTGAGTGGAGTTTCTTAATCTTCTTACCATGATGGTTCTCAACTTCATTCTTGTATTCTTTCTATTTATCAAAAAATACAACTTATACCTCATTAAGTAGACATATACATATCTACTAAAATCATTAGTAAAAGTTATGAAGTATGAGTACCGACCCATTTATTCAAATAGAAATAGTCCACACACATTAATATGAACTAATTTAAGAAATTACTTGTCCCTTTCAACTTTTCCACTAAATAGGGATTTGGTAATTTATCCTTATAAAAAATTCATGACATACACCAAGTGAGTTTAGTTAAAAAGAATAAAAATATCCATCTTGGTATAGTTTAGTCAAATTCCTTTCATTTATATGAACTAGATGGTGATGCTATAGTTAAGTGTGGTATGAGTCATGTGAACTATTTTTGTTATTGATTTACATTACTTGGTTCATGTAATATAACACATAAATACCATTATCTAAAAGCGCCTTACCATAAAAAATTCTATATTTATAAAAGAAGAAAAATTTCCTCCCAAAATTGAAAATAAATCCATCTATATAAAGCCTAGATATAGAAATAATATTTTTGGTAATAGATGGAACATATTAACAATATTTTAAAACCAGGATAATTCCCATTAATATTATGAGGTGTTACTCCTCAATATTAATTAAAACAATTATGGCTCTATTGGATTCTCATAAGACTACCTCACCCTAAGAAATCTTATAGAATCCACTTGGTTCCTATATTTTAATAAATATGTGAGTAAAAAATGTTGTATCTAATACCCAATTTTTAGAAATAGATAAATTTCCCTTGATAATAAATACACCTAAATCTTCTCCTTGCTTCTTGCTAAGGTGCAGTTTTTATTCCAGTGGACCTTCTTTCCACATGTGAAACAGATAATATCACATTCTCTTGATTGTACCTCAATCCTTCTCTTATTATAAGGGTGTTGTAAAGAATCTTTAGATTTAGATATCTTCGCATGGACTTTATTTTTTTCAACATAATAATAAAATGTTTTTCACACTTCATCTCCTTATTAATTTGTAAAATCAGTGTGAGAAGATCTAGAAAACACTTATCTATTTTTTTTTTATTATAATTGATAAAAAAACTAGAAAATCTCTGATGGAGTGATAAAATAATGATATAAATTCATAGTTCATTAGTTAATTTAAACCTTAGACCCTCTAGGAACTCAATGTAACTATTGAGTTTGACTATGTGAGGTTTAGCTGGCACACATTCTCCAAGTTTACTCTAAAATAGTGCCTTGGATATCTCAAACCATTCCTGTTTAGCTCTCTCCTGATAAATAACACAAAGATGCTGGAGAATACTCTAAGAATCTATTTCTTCATTTGACTTAATGAGTTCATTAAACATGGATTAAATCATTAAACAATGAAAATCAACTAACCTTTTAGATGTTTATCATAGGAAATAAACTTCTTGTCACTTGCCTCCTTAGTAAGCTGATTAGGCGGTGAGGATTCTAGCATGTAAGATTTCCATTCATGGAGTAACGCAACCCATAAGCACTTGAAAGTTTTTTGGAAGTCACTAATTATTTGTAGAATGTATTTATCCAAATTTTATCAAAGGTTTAATGTGTTTAATGAACTTTTGATTATTGTACAATATTAAAAGAGAAGATCATTATTACTTTACTTGATTACAAATTATGTGAGACATAATAATAATAATAATTTTATTAATTCTCTCACTATTTTATCAAGTCTCAACAGACCTCACCATTGGAATTATAATTACCTATTAATTAAGACATTTTTGTGGAAAGGATACATATTTCACTTCTTTATGATCCATAATTTTTCCATGAAAACCATAAAAAGGTATTTTGGAAGGAAGTCTTGCCGAATGAAAAATAGAAGCTCTTTAAAGCATTGAGTAGACTTTCCAATATATAAATACTAACTAGTATTTCCTAAATAATTTTATAAAATTTTTTATTGAATAGTCTATTACTATTAAATTCAATATAAGTTTGATTAGGTCAACCCATTATCTATGTTAAGAATCCTTGATAATTAAAAGTTCCCCCAACTATAGCCTGAATCGATACTTTAATTATGGATTCATCTTAATTTAGATGATGGAAGGAATAATGACTTGATATTAACTTGAATAAATTTTTTTATTATGTGTAATTTTTTTATTGTTTTATCCTTTACTTGTATTTTTAATGTTAAGTGGATTTTACTTAAATTATTAACCATATTTTGATAAAACATTTACACATAATCCATTTATTTAAATTGTATCTTTGAATATTAGCCTATTTATTTATGTGATCTTGGTCATGCATCCATAAAATAAATCATGAATAAGACATAAATAAATAATAAATGACCTAGTCATGAGTTTACCTAATGGTTGATTTATTGAGCGAACAATAAATCTACCTATGAACCTAGGGGAAAACTCCTTATGCTAGTCTTGAAATGAGTTGGAACATTCTAAATGTCCAACAATGTATTAGTCATATTAGTTTAATCTTGGTTATGTCTTGAAACTCTTCCATGCACATTGGGATACTCATTTTATTATATATTTTTATAACACACTTGTAGGAGAGATAAATTAAAGGATTGGTTAAGGTAAATTACATAAATAACCTTGGACATGTAGGTCCCACATAATAAAAGTGGGAGGGATGACACAAAAGCCGTATTATTTAATTTAATAATAAATAGTTTCACACCCATTTAATAAAATGTAATTAAATAAAACCAAATTAAAAATAGGTTTGGTCAAAGCTCATGATCAATCATACACATGAAACAAATATGAAAAAGTATGTTGGCTAGCATTCACTACAATTAGTTATTTGTTATTATGATAAACATTCTTGTATTGATTAATTAATCAATTAATTCTATTTATCTTAATGAAAATATGAAGTCTCATGGAGATACCCATCATAAATACATTTAGGAAAAATAAACAACATTATCAATAATTATAGATAATTACATAGAATTACTTGAGCATTTAATAATTCTATAAACCATTATTATATAGTCTACACATCTGGTTCCAACATTGTCATTACATTTTAATTATATAATTGATTATTTTTAAATATAATATAATTTTATTCTTTATTGGGAGACTACACGGTGTGTACTAATGAGATACAAACCATGTTCCTCGATTTTCGTGTCTCTAGGATGAATTCCTAGGGGATGAGAGTGTATCATAACTGAATTACGTGACATGTACTAATGATCTACATGCCATGGGATCCGCTTTCCATGTGTCCAAAAAACCCATCGATTGAATCAACATGTTCTTTGGATGCAAGGTTTAAGGGTTCACATGATGTGTACACTGTCTACACATTGTGTGTTTCATTAATGTTCTAGGCTATCAGTCTCATGCAGTTTAAACCATGTATTTGAACACACAATTAACACGAATTTTATAATTTAATAGTGTAGACTACATGATGTGTACACCATCTACATGCTATGTAGTCCGACAAACCATGTGTTTGGTTGATCTGAAAAACACAATGTATATTAAATGTACTACGTGTAATAACTAATCAACACATCATGCATCCCATGACATGTATAAGAGTAATGAACTTGGGTACATGGCATGTACTCCAACTACATATCATGTAACCCAATCTACCAGCCAAAATCTTAGACACCTCTCGATGACATCTCTGACTGTTCTTCATATTTACTTAGTCCTTAAGAAAATATGAATCTTGAAAAAAGAATATTAAAATTTCAAAGTCATATTAATTAAAATTCATATTAAAGAATGAATAATCTATAAATAAAAACAACTATAATTATGTATATATGATCAACAATAAAATTAATAATTATAAATTTAATATGGCCTCTTTGACACCACTTGATGGTTCCAGAGGTAGTAAAAGAGCCTTTTTAGTGTAAATCCATTACATATTTTTTTGGATTCGATGGATCATTTTCACATGGTACAATATGTGAGCATCATGAACAATGGAATTTTTCCAATCGAACATTGACATGAAAGGTTTCCAGTACCAAGAGGAGATATTTTTAAGTTAAATTTATAATTAATTTCAATAGATCTGAATAAATATTGTCTCATCTTAGGATCTTTCTTTGATTAAGATGTTGATCATCTGAAACCCTTCTCAGATTACCGTCATTGTGTTGAGAGGACCTAAAATAGATCCCCTCTAGTAATGATCCACATGTGCTCCTTTGATCTTTCAACAACACCGATGGATTTCCAGGTGTTAGAGTGGAAGATCAATCATCATTCATTGTTCATTTTGATCACTTCAATTTTTTTAGGCTCGATGGAATATCTCTTATTCTTTCTATTCTTGAGAAGATGCGAGGAATATGAATTAAGAGAGAAATCTATTGTACACAATGATTCTCAATTGTTGATTAACACTTCAAAATAGATGAAACCATCTATTTATAGGGTTAGGGTTAAAGTTAAAATATTATTTAATTTCACAACAATCCTTAAATAATATAATAAACCTTATCTGACCCCATTCCATAAAATAATAATAATATTATTATTTTATGGCATGTACTAACTGGGGTAATGATAAATATAATTTTACCAGCATGCAAATTAATATTTATCACTAGACACAATCTTAGTCCTCTCATACTCCTCGATATTTATCGAATACCTGAATAAATATTTAATTAAATATTTATTCACTCTTTGGTGAATAAATATTTATTAAATAAAATAAATATTCTATTCACATTCCAGTGAATAGAAATTTATTAAATAATAATGTAATTAAATAAACTATCTATTAATGAATAAATAATCATTTATTACCTTGTGAATAATAAGAAATAAATAAATATTATAAATTTGTGAAATTAAACAATTAGCATGTGAATAAATATTTATTTAATACTTTTTATTGATAAATTGTGAAAAAAATTAATCATAATTCTTGAGAATAATATTTATCCTAACAATTAAATTCAAATTGAATTTAATTAAGATCAATAAAAACACTTTGTGTGTGACCCTCTAGGATTATTTATCATTGGAATTAGGAGGATTTTCCTAATATCCCATATTACTATCTAGCAATGGGTTAAAAACCCAAGATAAAGAAATTAATGTCACAATTTCAACAACCACACATGAACACTTACTATGTAATATAATCCCTTTGCCACAATATCTCATCAAGAAGGTTACACACACATGTCATCAACCTATGTGTTTGATACAAATTTATTTAAATATCTAAAATAAACTCAATGTTACACCATGTCCATGAAGTTTAATGTGATGGTTTCATTTCAATCAAAGGTATGAGATATCAACTTCCATTAATCTGGAAGGGACAAATCCTTTCTCGAATTATTAATTAATAACACATAACTCATGATTCACCCAACATATCCAATTTTACAATAAACTATATCACTATGGTTTACAAAAAACATCAAAGTGTGTGAGTTATAACATGCATTAATAATAATATTAATGTCTAAGGACCATTAAAAATGCTTCGGTATAGGAATATTTGATGACACATACACATGTAACATTACTATAGGTGGGTCTTTTCTCATAATCTCCCATATTAGAAATTACTAAATGTAAACTTCAAGTGAATAAGCCTCATCTATTTATGAGTAATCACACCTGACAATAAACATCCTATGTGTCCCATAATAGAATGTTATCTGACCCTAGAACTATATTTAAGAATATCATCATGGAATTTCAATGTTCTCATTATAATGGAGAACTGATACGACCTTATCAATGTGACAGATACTATTATACATTATTATATAAAAATAATGCATAATAATTAACAATATTTTATAATATTTTTAATTAATATTCAAATCTTTGAATGTACTTGTAATCTAAAGTACAAATAGTTTTTTTTCTAGAACACTAAATCCAATAGTTGGGTGCCTTGAAAACCTCAAAGGTAAAATGAGAAAGACTAGTTAGCTTAAACCATAAAGGAAATAAGGAAAGGGGAAACCCAAATATGATTTAAAGATAGAGAAATCAGAGGCATAAAAGAGAGTTACTCTTTTCAAAGTCCAACTATAGAAGAAAAAACCCCAATAAGTATCCCAAGAATCCGAATTACCTAACTTTGTAACCCATGTTACCTCTCAAAAATAAAAGTGAGGTACCCACACCTCACCAAGAATAAATTTCAGTCAAGGGATTAGATGAGGTTGTACCCAACTCTATGGATAAAGGATTCTTTCCCCACGAGTTAGGGAGTTCCTAACTCTATTAGTCATGTGGGGGACCTATGAACAATCATAAAAATATTCCTTAAGGATTTCATTACCTTGTAAATTCTTCAATTACCATTCTTGATTCTAGTAGTTGGTCCTACATAGCTAAAGAGACTAAAATATTTGAATCACCACACATTTAAACATCGATGTTGGAGAGAACTGGATTATCATTTACTACATGAAGAAACACTTAGGATTGACTACTCTCTTTCCCAAATATGATTCCTAGGTAAGGAGAAAATAAAATTGACTAGGTATGGAAAATTATACGACATGTATTATGGGAGTACACAATGTATATCCCATTAGGGGTAGTTTGGTCATGGATAGTTACCCACATGGCCTGTATTGGTCAACCTACATGACGTGTGTATTGAAGTGCATGAAATATGGGTTTAAAAAAGTACTCAATGTGTAATTACATAGAGCATGTAATATAGGGGCCAAGGTATATGGAATTTCCCATAGAGGGTGCATGGTTTATAACTCTAGCTAACACACTCGATGTGTATTACTAGAGAGGCCAAATCATGCATGAACAAGGGTACATGGCATGTGGTCTTAACCCACATGGTGTGTTTAGCTGGATGGCCATCTAGGCATGTGATCCCTATGCATGACATGTCATTTGTCTTAGGGATACACAAAGTTCATACCAAAGGTACATTCCATATGATACTTAACCCACCTGAAAATCCTAGCTACCACTACACAACATGTGTTCTAAGAACTACATGCTATGTAATCACATAAATGCATCCAAAAATTGAAAAAACTCAGGAACTGTACCGATATCACTATTCTTTCCTCTAATTATTATTAGAAATCCACTAAAAGCCTCATCCATCACTTTTATACCCACTATGGATACTTTTTTACCATCCATAACCAGAAAAACAACTTGGGCATGGGATCAAACCAATTATCAATGCTACAAATTCCATTGTCCTTCAAGATCTTGAATCTATAAGCATCTAGGGGATCCATATTCACCAATTAAAAATCTCATGCACCCTTATCTTCATTTTCAATGTAAATTCTCATATTTTTCATGTATTATTTTTAGATATTATATGAATTATTTTTGAGACTAGTCACTGAGATGACATGTGATTCTGAGGCTTGGTGTGCCCAGAATAAATGTTTGAAATATATTAAATATATTTAATGGAACGCTCATACAGTTTTATTGAAAAAGTGGAAATAATTATAAATAGGTGTTCATATCCTAAATCCTAGGGCACTATTGAATTTAGAATGGCAGTTTTACCTTATTTACAACTTAACATTTGTCGACATGGGTTATTTGTAGAAAATTCATCACTGGCACAGAAATGAATAAAATAATTAAATAAAATTATTTTAATTCATTTTGTTGACGTAGCGATTAGTAAATCTTTAAATATATCCTTATGTTTGAAATCTAGGGTTAGCCACATAACACTGGAGCCTCTAGAGAGTTGTTGGAGAGAGCCTTAGGAGAACCCTCTTAGGCGAATGATGATGAGATCATGGATCAATGATCGACACACCTCAGATTTGAAAAATGTTTCCAATGATTATGATGAAACATAATTCTTCATTAGCGATATAATTAAATCTAGGTAGGATGTTTTTTTGTATTCTTACCTACTCTTGATTCCTATGATGAACACAGACCAATCAATGAAAAAATTGATCAACGGTTTGATTATCTTGCAGTATTGGTATAATTATGGGGTGATTTGGGAGAATTAATTTGAATATATTCATTTTTTATCTTATGAAAACAAATTGATATTTACACAAAAAATTGATCAAGGTTCATTCTTCTCATTTTTTATTGTTATTTTATCCTATGGTTCATCATTCATTGCATGCATTATTCATTTGGACCATAACTAAACTATTACTGATAAATCAATCAATGCACACCCATTTATTGGTGCAATGATCCAATGTCATAGATCTAGGATTGGCATGACATGAAGGAGGTGTGATATAGAGATAGAGTGATTCAGATGATGGATTATTCCTGATTTAGTGTTCTTTAGTGAGGAATGAAGAATGATGATTTGATCCATTTTGTGAGAAGATCTGATGATGAAACATGTTTATTCAGTGATGGCATGGAAAAAAGAGGCTAGATCTTGAGTTTTGTGGCATGTAAACCACCAGATCAAAGGCTGAATCTTTGGATGAGGTGTGTGGAGGAGAACATGGGATTCTGGAAAATCCCACAGAACACAGCGTGTAATCCAGGATTACACGACATGTGGTCCCCCTTCAGCAGAAACTAGGGTTTCAGGATGAAGATAAGGATCACATGACATGTGACCACTATCACACAATGTGTGACCCTCCTCGATTGACTCGGTGTGTACTCCGTAGAGTACATAGAAATGGGTTGGAGTACACTGGCATGGACACACCATGTACTCCCACATGGAGATGACTTGGTATACACAAACCGGTACACAGAAACGGATTTGGTACATATACATGACCAAGAGACATGATCATGATACCATGTGTCTCTACACACCATTTATATCCTTTTTCATTCCATGTATATTGATACTACATGACATGTGAGGCTCTTCCACATGGGAAAAACATAGGATATATGGGCACACTGTGTAACCCTTAGGACATTCCATGTACTCCCTTCAAGAGTGATTGAGGTTATTGTTTTTCTTAGTTTGGACCAGTATAGGTTGAGTGTGTTCCCTTACTCCTTTCCCTCAAGGGTACATTGCATAATTACATACACATCACTGGATTATGATCCCCTCTCAAGGCTGAGTCTCAGATTGAGTTGTGGCATCCCTTCGTGAGGTTGGAGTGAGATCCTATATCATTATTAGTTCCATCATTGGAGTTTGTGGAATCAACATTACCTATATAAGTTGAGTATTAACCCTCTATCTAGAACACTGTATTAGTAGGGTTGGTGGAATCATTGACGTATGATCCCCTACGCAGCGAGTTGATGCAGATTGGGTTTGTGGTGTCCCCCAATGGTTTTGGGCATGACCCCCTATTTATGTGTCAGAGTCTTATTAGACTAGTACACTTTCTTTGGTTAGGAAATAATGAGATAGACCTATTTTTTGGGAGTATCTGATGATAGCATGGCTTGCAGAGTGAGTTCTCCCAGGATGAACATTACTTCGAGCAAAATCCCATGGTTGAAAGTTGGTTTAACTACTTGATGACACAATTTCTTTCCTTAGTATATATGATTATTTCTGTTATAAATTAATTTTTATATCCTGTATTGATCTTAATATACGTTTTACTTCATGTTTAGTGTTTTCAGGGTGTCCTACTGAGTACTGTTATACTCACTCCTACACGGGCTTTGCTTGCATGTGTCGTGTCATATGCATATGATAACCCTTTTGATGGTGTCCTGGGTAGATCGGGAGTGGGTGGAGCATAATTGTACCTTAAAAGACCAAGGTGTTTATTAGGAGTATACTTTCTACTTATTTTTCTCACTTGGGGTAGTTTTAACTCTTTAAAGTTTTGGTTGGGTTTGTTTTTAGCCCCTTTTCTATTTTCAGTACTTTACTATCATACTCTGTTGTGGGATCTTAGATGTATACATGAATTATTTCATTTGTTTTACATTTCATAAATATGTGGTCTTGGAGATGTGTGCATGTGTACAATTAATTTAGGATAATTCCTCCCATTTGTGGGATATGCCTACTCGGCACTGGTTGCTAGCCCCTAGCTTATTGGAGGCTGGCTCAGGGTAGTCGTGACACAGGTGCCTCTGGGACGAAACCTGAGAGATTAGTAATAGAGGGTCCATTCTAATTTAGGATAGGGAGTTAGTGAGATTAGTTTGGAGAAATAGTGTTTAGTGTCTCGAGTTCAGCTTTTAGGTTAGAGACTCTAATGTTAGTGTTACGGCTAATGTATCCATACACCCGGACTCTGATCACCTTCCTTTTGACTCAATACATTTAAACATTTAGTTACAGGGAAATTTTTTGGTACATGAATTATATAGGAATGGTTGTCTTTTCCATGTCCTTCTTGAGTTAGCTCCCCAGATATACTCTTTTACTATGGTATATATTTTTTTATTTCAGTATGCCTCCACATAGACAGCTAGCCAATATTTCACCACGTGATCAAGAGGATGATCCACTTAGTGATGAGGCATTGGTATAGGGGCTTGTACCAGAGATAACACCTATAGGTGGTTTACCATCTATACCACCACCCATTGAGCAACAGCTATCACCAGCACTGCCAACTGAGGATGTACATAGGATGAGTGCATTGAAAGAGTTTCAAAGGAAGCAAACTCCTAGGTTTTAGGGTGATCCAGAACCCTAGGTGGCTGAGGACTGGATGGAGGTATTCACTCATGTTTTTTTCCTTATAAGGAAACCTACTGATCATATGGTAGTCCTTACAGTGAGTCTTCTTCATGGATCTACGGGGCGATGGTGTAGCTTGGAGACTCAATCACATGGCAAGATGGATCTCTCCTAGATAGACTTAGAGAATCTCTTCAGAGAGGAGTTCTATCCAGCCACGTTGTGATCAGTACATAAAAAGGAGCTTCTACATATGAAGTAGGGAAGTATGATCGTGGTGGATTATTTAGTGTGGTTTACTGATCTCTCATGTTACTCCTTGGATATGGTACGAGACCAGTTATTTAGGGCTTGAAACTTTGAGCATGACTTGCATTGAGACATCAGAGTAATAATGGAATCTCTTAGTATTTCCACCTATGATGGAGTGTTTGAGTGAGGCTTGTTGGTAGAAAGTTTTCCAGCAGAGAAAAAAACTAGTAGTTGGAACCTAGTAGTTGATACCTCAAAAATAGGTAGTCGATGATAGTCAAAGGGATCCAAGAGGATCATACACTTTAGAAGGTTATTCCAAGACTTAGGGTTAGTGGTGTATAGATCTTAGGGTGGCTCGAATCATCTAAGGGAAAAGTGTTGTTTCTCTTACGACAGTTGAGGACATCAAGCATGATATTACCCAACCCATCGTACAGCTGATCGGGAGATGGTCAGGGGACTACTGAGATAGAGGTAGAGGAAGAAGCAGGGTTGTTTGTAGGGTTAAGGACGTGGAAGAGGGGCCAGAAGGGTAGAAAAAGGTGGTTAGAGGTTTGATTTATTACCACCACCACCCCCAGGTGGTCCACACCAGGCTCAGGGAGTTGGTGGGAAGGGATGGGGCCAAATGCAAGCTATGGAGGCCTATGGCCCTAAGGCTCCAAATATGATAAGAGGTATGATCTATTTATTTTCTAATTTAGATGTAGTATTGATAACCATAGGTGCTATCCATTTTTTCCTTACCACTTCTATGGTTCGAAACATAGAGATTCTAGTTGAGATTTTCACTCGACCCTCATAGTTGGAGACTCCAATGGGTGGTGACTCAGTGATTTCACACCTATACCGATAGTGCGACCTAATGCTTGTAGGTGTGAGTTTTGTATGATATCTCTTTGTTGCAGAAATAAGACCTTATGACATCATCTTAGGTATGGATTGGATATCTAAAGTTTGTGCCTAGATTGAATATTTTATACAAAGGATGCGGTGTGTTCACTATAACAAAACTGGGTTTTCCTTTGTGGGTAAAAAGGAAACCTTGGTGGAGAATAATGAGCTTAGGTGTAGAAGAGTACAACCTATTAGTCACCAGTTATCCAGTATTACTCTGAGGGAAATGGATGTGTTGGGATATCAGTTTCCAATAGTGGTGGTGGAGTATGAGGACATCTTTCCCAAGAATGTACCAGGTTTACCTCCCAACCGAGTGGTATATTTCTGCATTTATTGGTATCCCAAGATTGAACTAATATCTATAAAAACAAATCAGATGGATCCTATAGAGCTTATAGAGCTAAGGATGCATTTGGATGACTTGAAAAATAAGGGCTTCGTGAGATCTAACATTTCCCTCTGGGTAGCCCCAGTATTGTTTTCCAAGAAGGTGGATGGAAAATTGAGATTATGTGTGGATTTATGACGCTTGAACCAAGTGACCATGACTAAAAATTATACACTAACAAGAATCGATGACCTCTTTTATCTGTTGAGAGATGTAAGGTGGTTATCAAAGATTGACCTCAGATTAGGTTATAACCAATTGTGAGTATGGGATGAGGATATACCAAAGAGGACCTTTAGATGTTGTTTTGGTCACTATGAGTACTTGGTAATTCCATTTGTAATGAAGAATTCCCCAACAGTGTTCATGGGACTTATGAACCATATATTTTATAATTTCTTACACTAGTTCTTGGTAGTCTTCATCGATGACATCCTAGTGTATTCATCATCCAAGGAGGAGAATGCGAGACACTGGAAGATGGTCCTGGACACAGTCTAAGAGAACCATCTTTACGGGAAGATCTCAAAGTGTTAGTTATGGATTTGAGATGTTCACTTTCTAGGAAACTTTATCTTAGATATCGGAGTTGTAGTGGATCCAGAAAACACTGAGGCCGTGCTTGATTGGGAGACAACCAAGAGTGTTACCAAGGTGCAGAGTTTCCTTGGATTGGATAAGTACTATCAAAGGTTTTTACCCAACTTCTCCAAAGTTCCAGCACCCTTGAAAACCTTTACCAGGAAAGGTAATCCTTTTGTGTGGATGAAAAAGTTCTAGTAGTGCTTTTAGAAGATGAGGTAGAGGTTTACAAGCACTCCCATCTTGTGGTTATCAGAGGAGGGTGTCAGGTACATAGTGTTTTGTAATGAATCAAGGACCAGACCTTGTTTTGTTATGATGCATAGGAAAGTATTTATTTTAAATGGTTCACACCAGTTGAGACCACATGAGTAGAACTATACGGCCCATGACCCTGAGTTAGAAGAAATAGTTTTTACATTAAAGATGTGGTGAAACTACCTGATGGGAAATAAATTTATCATATACTCTTACCATAAGAGTCTCAAGTATATCTTCTCTCAGAAGGATCTTAACTTTAGACAGAGGCTATGACTAGAGTTCCTCCAGTACTTTGACTTTGAGATTTTCTATACTCTTGGGAAGGGGAATAGGGTAGTAGCGCACTTAGAAGGAGATCTTGTTCTCAGTTGTTGGTCGAGGCATCAGAGCAGTTAGAATCATTGCAGTTGTCCTTTGTAAATAGGGATAGGGATTTATATCTTCAGTAGATGTATGTTACCCCACCTCTTCTACAGCATGTTAGGGATGCTCAACATGGAGATACCAACTGTGATACCTTATGTACTCAGATATACATTAAACATGCTCCAGATGTACATTCTGAAGGTGGGGATCATGATATCATTTTTAGAGGATGGATGATGGTACTTGTGATGTTAAAGGAGGAGGTTCTAATAAATTTTCACACATCATCTTTGGTGGTAAATCCAGGCATGGAAAATATGTAATAGGACCTCTGACGTCAATTTTGGTGGCCATAAATAAAGAAATGAGTTGCAGAGCTTGTCTATTGATGCCTTACTTGTCAGCAAGGGAAGACTGAGAACCAGGTTCTAGTGGTTTTAACCCAAACCCTTGAGGTTCTAGAGTAGAAGTGGGATGCGATATCTATGGACTTTGCTATAGGATTACCACGTTCATCCAGAGTACATGATTCCATCTAGGTGATCATAGACTAACTTACCTAGTCAATCCAATTCTTAGCTATATGAGATCAGGGTTCAGTTAAGAGCTTGGGATGTGTCTACGTGCAAATGATATTCAGATTACATGGAGTCCCATCGATGATTGTTTCTGATCATGATGATCACTTTATATACTGGTTTTGGAAGGGATTTCAGGAAGTGTTTGAGACTCAGTTATTCTTGAGCATAATGTTCCACCCCAAAAATAATGGCCGGATAGAGAAGATCATCCTGGTCTTTGAGGACATATTGTGATATTTAATGTTGGACTTTGGATGTAGTTGGGAGGATCACCTACGACTGGTGGATTTTTCATAAAATAAAAAATACCATTCCACCATTGGTATGGAACCATTAAAGGATTTTGTACAGGAGACCCTGTAGGTCACCACTTTGTTAGAAAGATCTAGGAAAGTCGGCACTCATGGGCCCGAAGTTGGTGTAAACTTCTACAGAGAAGGTTAATATCATCCAGGAGTGGATGAAAACTACACAGAGCTTTTAGAAGCCTTATAATGACAGGAGATAAAGACCTTTGGAGTTTGAGGAGGTAGACCATGTGTTATTAAGGGTCTCACCTCGATATGGATTGAGGAGATTTGGCCATGGTGGAAATATATCTCTGAGATTTATCAGTCCTTTTCAGATTCTATGCAGAGTTGGTGAGGTGGAGTACCAATTAGACCTATCACCATAGTTGTATTAGGTAAATGACATCTTCCACATGTTTCAACTGAGGAGGTCCATGCATGACCCATCACACGTTATCGAATGGGGTGAGTTGGATATCGAGGATGGAGCTACCTTTGTAGAATACCTGGTAGAGGTTGAGGATCATCAAGAGAGGACCCTATGTGGGTGTTTGATTCCCCTTGTGCATGTTTGGTGGCAACATGAAAACCTTCTTGAGAGCACATGGGAGTGGGAGACCCAGATGCGATCCGAGTACCCCCATCTCTTTGAGTAGTTTTTCTATTTTTGGGAAAAAATCACTATGGTGGGTAGAATTAATGTCTCTGATTTTCCATGTATTATTTTTGAATATTATATGGATTATTTTCGATACTAGGTGCCAAGAGGGTGTGTGATTCCGGGGCCCAATGTGACAATAATAAATGTTTAAAATATATTAAATATATTTAATATCACGAGCATGTAGTTTTCCTAAAAAAGTATAATAACTACTAAATGGGTGCTCGGGTCATAAATCTAAGGACACCATTGAGTTCATAATGGGATTTTTACCCTAAGAGAGACTTAACATCTGTTGGCATGAGTTGTTTGTATAAAAGTCATCAAAGGCATAGAAATGAATAAAATAATTAAATAGATTTATTTTAATTTGTTTCACTGATGCAATGATTAGTGGATCTTTAAATAGATCCTCATGCTAGAAATCTATGGTTATCTTTATAACCCTGGAACCTATAGAGATTCATTGGAGAGAGCCTTAGGAGAACCCTCTCAGGTGAATGATGATGAGATCGTGGATCAATGATCAACACACCTCATATTCGATGGATCTTTCCAATGACGATGATGAAACATTATTCTTCACCAGTGATCGAACCGAATCGAGGTAGGGTGTTTTTTGGATTCTTCCCCATTCTTGATTCCTATGATGAACATGGACCAATAAATGAACATATCGATCTACATTTCGATCATCTTTCATGATGGGTATAATTACGGGGTGATTAAGGAGAATAAATTTGAATCTATTCATTGTTATCTTACAAAAATGAATTGATATTGACATGAACATTTATAGAGGTCCATTCCTATCATTTTTTATTGTGATTTTCTCCTCCGATTCATCATTCATCATGGGAGTTATTCATTTGGTCCATGGCTCAACTATTCTCGATCAATTGATCATTACACACCTATTTCTTGGTGCAATAAATTGATATCATAGATCTGGGATTGGAATGTCATGAAAGAGGTGTGATGATAGAGACAGAGTGATTTAGATGACATATGATTCTCGATTTCACATTCTTCATCTTTCTTCAGCGAGGAATGAATAATGAGATTTCGATCCATTTTACATAAATATTTGATGATGAAACACATTGATTCAGCAATGGAATGGAAAAAGATGCTGGATATTGAGTTTCGTGGCAAGGTGACTGCTGAATCGAAGGTTGGTGCTTTGGTCAAGGCATGAAGAAGAGAATCTAGGATTCTAGAAAATCCTGTAGAACACGACGTGTAATCCGGGATTACACCATGCATGGGACCCCTTTAGTGGAAGTTAGGGTTTTGGGATGAAGATAATTATCACACGGTATGTGACCACTATAAAAAAGTGTGTGACCCTCCATAGTTGACTTGGAGTGTACTATGGAGTGTAAACAGACATGAGTCGGAGTATACGGGAACAGACACACCATGTACTCCCACATAGACATGGCTTGACGCACACATACCGGTACACGAACATAGATTTGGTACATGGAAACGACCATGTGACATGGTAACGATACCATTTATCTCTAAAAACTGTATATATCCTTATAAACACCTTTTATATAGAGACTACATTCCTTGTGAGGCTCTTCCACATGGGCAGAACTTGGGATAGTTGGACACACCGTGTACCCCTTAGGACATTCCATGTACTCCCTTCAAGAGTGATTGAGGCTATTTATTTTCTTATTTTGGACCATTATAGGTTTATTTAATTCTATTAGTCCTTTCCCTTGAGGGTACAGTGTGACATTACATCCACACCACTGGATTGTGATCCCCTTTAGAGGCCGAGTCTTAGATAGAGTTGTAGTGCCCCTTCATGAGACTAGAGTGTGATCCTCTATCATTCTTAGTTCCCTAGTTGGAGTTTTTCAAATTAGTGTGACCTCTCTAGTTATATAGTTGATCCTCTATCTAGCATACCACATCAGTAGGGTTGGTGGAATCATTAGTGTACGATCCCCTATGTAGTGGGTTGATCTAGATTGGGTTCATGGTGTCCCACAGTGGTTTTGGGTGTGACCCCCTATCTGTGTATCAGAGTCTTTTTAGACTAGTGATATTTCTTTCGATGAGGACCAATGAGATATACCTCATTGTCATGAGTCTCTGATGATAGCATGGCTCGCGGAGTGAGTTTTCCCAAAACAAGCGTTGCTTCGAGCAGAATCATGTGGCTGACAGTTAGTTATGATATTCTGATGGCATGGTGTCTTTCTTGAGTATATATATTTGTTTCTATTATAAATTGATTGTTATATATTGTATTAATATGACTATACTTAGTGCTCCATGTTTAGTGTTTTTGGGGTTTCCTACTAAGTATTTTTATAATCACCCCTACACGGGATTTTCCTGCACATGTTGTGTCTTGTGTAGATGACGACCCTTTTGATGGTGTCCTAGGAGGGTAGGGAGTGGGTGGAGCATAGCTGGAGTTTGAAAAACTGAGGTGTTTATTGAGAGCATAATTTTGACTTAGTCCTCTCCCTTGGAGTAGGTTGGTCTCTTTACAGTTTTTCTTGGGATTGTTTTTGGCCCCTTTTCTATTTTCAATACTTTACTGTTATACTCTACTGTGGGATCTTAGATGTATGCATGAATTATTTCAATTTTTTTACATTTCAGCATTATGTCGGTTTGTATATGTGTACATGTTTATATGTACTTTAGTCTAATGCCTCGAATTTGTGGGATATGCCTACTCGGTGTTGTTCTCCAACCCCTAGCCTATTGGAGGCGGGCTCGAGGTAGTCACGACATGAGTTTCTCTAGGATGGTTCATGATAGTCGAACTTTATTCCGTCATCTGCAGGATTAGATCTAGGTTATTTATCATTCCAGACAATTTTTTTCAAGCTTTCAACAACAATAAAGGTTGATAGAAAATCCACAAAGATAAGGGAAAGAACTGAGAATAAATCATAAATATAAATCATTGGTGGCCAGTGAAATGGTCCAGATACTGACTGTTTGGAGTAGATTATCCAATGAAGATGGATTTGAGTGGGATATGAATTTAATAAAATTAGAAGAAATTAAAATTATAGGGTCATGTTGTTGAGATAAAAAAAATAAAGAAGGAATTCCCTAGGCTTTATAACCACAATGAATAGAGAATAAAACAAAAAATAATGAGATTTAACACTTGATTGGATCATTCATCGGTGATAATCCTGTTTTCACCAACTTCATTGACAATCTTCAGTTAATAATTCATTCGTTGGAACCTCATATCTTCATATATCCCATATATCTCTTTATTTATCTCTTTCAAGATAGGGTTCATGGTGGTCAATCCTAGTGAGAGAGTTTAAGGGTGGATATAAAGGGATAATTATGTTTAGTGGATATATTCCATTATTTATTTATTTATTTAATTTAAATTATTAAGTGTACCCATAGTAGTCTGACCCTAGGGACCCCTATTGTGAACACAGATTACAATGCTCCTAGGGAAATCCCCTATCCCAGACACAACCAAGACATCATATTTCCTATTTAAGACTCCATTTTGAATTAAATTTGAACTTTCCCATGATTAAACGAGAAGGTATAAAAACAATATATATTTTTTAATATATTATTATTGAGGATCTATGATTCCCATTTAACAAGAAAAACTCAACAACCCATCTAGAAAATATTATCTAAAATATTTCAAGGTTTCATATTGTAAAAATTAAAGTGGAGTGGTAATAATATTTATGATCTTGGTTAGAACATATTCAAGTCTTTTATCCTAAAATGATCAAAATGGTGAGTGTAATGAGCCCACATTGGACTCTTGTACTCCTATGATCTCTCTAAAAGGTTCTAATACTACCAAAAAACTTGCACCAATAATATAAAATATCCTTAAAGAGTACCATCCTACAAATAATTGATCACCACTAGGTACTTCAAGAAGTTAAATCCATCCATGATTTCCTGTCCCCCCAAGTCAATGAAATGCAATGAGCCATGCACATTTCTTCTCAACTGACACACATGGAAGATGTTGTGCACCAGGTCTAACCTTAGGGGTTATTCTAGGAAACAAGAAACATCACCCAACCTATATAGAATCTATAATGGCCTGATGAACCTTATGAATAACTTACTATCCTAATCAAACCACTACAAATTTATCCATGGTGTAACCTTATGGGACACATGATCTCACTCCTCAAACCCTAAAGGCCTCTATCAATAGTTCATGTAGTATTTATGATAGCTCTAATCTATTATTATTTACTCTTGGATCACTTTTAACTTTTCCATAATCAGTCACACTAATTATGACCCCATCAGTGATGTCTTTTCTATCCCTATAAAATATAAGGGTGACCTATAGGGTCTCTCATACAGGGCCTTGAAAGGTTCTATGCTAATAGTGGAGTGATATCTATCTTTATTCACAAACTATAATATGGGTAAGTGATCCTACCAGATCTGGTATAAATCTAAGATGAAAGAACTCAATATATCCTTAAGAACCTAAATAGTTTTCTCAGTTTGGCCATCTATATAAGGGTGGAACATTGTACTCATCTTTAAATAAGTCTCGAGTGTCTCTTAAAAGATCCACCACAATTGGAAAATTAATTGAGCATCTCATTCAGAAAAAATTATTGAAGATAACTCATGTAACCGTACAACATCTTCCATGTACAATAATTCAAATTACTCTAGTGAACTATGATACTTAATAGAAAAAAAGTGAGTTGACTTGGTTAGTTGGTTCATGATCATCCAGATAGAATCATAACATCTCGATGAATGTGGAAGTACCATTATGAATTCTATCTATATTTTATCCTAATTTCTCTCTATAACCTCAAGGGGTTGGGCTAATAATAATGGGAAATGATGATCCACCTTCACCTATTGATAGGTGAGATTCCACATGGTAAACCCAACTACACTCCTCTTCATACCTAGACACCAAACCTAATTTCTAAGGTCTAGCTGCATCTTCATCATTCCTAGATGTACCATTAAGGTCAATGTATAGAAATCCCATAATAAATCTTCACATAGTGTAACTAGAACCATTATCCATACTTCAAAGAAGATAATTTTCTCCCCACCTTCAACAAATACATCAGGTGCATCATTTTTGGATATCCGATCATGAAGGATATCACAATAAATGTCTCCCAACCCAGCCTCCCTTACATGCTAGATAAGTATAGGGTTACCACTATCAATTGAATATTGGATTATTCTTTCTCATATAATAAGGATAACTAAAATGATCCTAGTTACTTAGAAACCTCCTCCAATAACTATCCATAAGACTTCCTACTAAGGGTATTTGGAATAATTTTTCCCTTCCCATAAGTATAGATAATATATAATGCACAATTATGTAAGAACTCAAACCAACACTTCTACCTCAAGTTGAGATATATCTGGGTGAAGATATACCCAGGAATATTATGGTCTATATAGACTATAAACTACTCACTGAGAAGGTAATTTATCTAAGTCTTTAAGGTGAACACTACTATTTACAGGTCTAAATCATGGGTTGTATAGTTTTTATCATTAGTTATTAACTATATATTCCCATAACAAATAACCTCTTACCTATGTATCAATGTTAAACCAAGACCATCTCTAGAGGAATCAAAGAACACCAGATACTTGAATCCTTCCTCTGAAAACCTTAGAATAAGTGCACTCACCAATATTTTCCTTAACTTCTAAAAGATCTTTGAAATCAGTCATACTAAATGAAGGGATTCCCATTTTGGGTAAGGGTAGTCATAGGATCTAAATTACTAGATAAAACCATTATAAATATCTGGTAATAGTTCGCTAAACCATGAAAAATCCATACCTTAAATACACTCTTGGGTGGATTTCAAGCTAGTATTGCCTCAATCTTCACTAGTTCCATAACTAAACTCCCCTTTAAGATGAAATTCCCTAAGAAGTGGACCTTCAGAATCCAAAACTAACACTTTAAGATATTTCTATACAACTAATACTCCTGAAGTAGTTCCAAGAAAATCCTCAGTTGCTTAGCATGCTCATCCTCTAATTCTGAATAAACAAGGATATTTTCAATGAAGATGACCACAAATAGGTCCAATAAGGGCTCGAAGACCCAATTCATAAGGCCTATAAAAGCAACTGGGGTATTCATTACATTAAATGGAATCACCAGAAACTCATAATCACCATAGAGACATCGAAATTCCATCTTTAGAATATCAACCCTACAAACCTAAATTTGGTGATAGATGAACCTAAGATCAATCTATGATGACCACTTTACCCACTTCAATTGGTCTAAGAGGTTATCGATCATTCATAGAGGGTATTTTTTCTTAATTTTCACATGATTCTAGTGATTATGGTCAACACAAAGCCTCAAACTCCCATATTTCATCTTATAAAACAATATCAAATCTTTCCAAAGGAACACATTTTGTATGATGAAACTCTTTTCCACAAGGTCCTCTAAATGAACCTTTAAATCATTGATCTCAAATGAGACCATATGATAGGTTTTAGAAGATATCAGAGTGGTACCGAGGTCTAAATAAATATATAAGTATATATATTAATGAGGGGAAATCCTCAAACATCATTATAGGGGATGTCTATATACTCATCCATGACTATAGGGAGCAATTCAATTGAATCATCTGCCACATATAAAAATAAAATTTCCATTTAATGGGTGATAAAATGAAACTTACTATGCATAGGCCTCACTTTCCTCAATTAAAGGTCACCCTAACTCATGAAGATGAATCTCGATTCATCCACTCAAAAAAACCACTCTTAGAAGATTTTAGTTTATCCAAGCATAGACTAATGATGACCGATCTATTCTAAGGATGAAATTATAGGGATTTATCTCTACCACTATAAAGTCTCATGAAAATATCTATCTAATAAGCACTTTCTTGCACTATCAAAAGATGTGGGTGAGAATGTGATCACTTCTATTAGGATTCTACAGATATATAGGGAAGGATATTGTCTCTACCAAGATTTCTGTCTTTTGAACAAGGGTTGTAGAAATAAAGAAATGGATTCCACTAGTATCTATGAGTATGATTTCCAATGTTGAGAATAAAAAAAATCATACCTCAAATAATTTTAGGCATTTTCTAGTCATATCCCTCCATCATCTACATCTGGTCATGTCCTTAGCCACTGAATCCTTGATCCTAGTGCAGACCACATAGAGGTGGCATTGGTGGAAGTGAGTCGTAGCGATGTCCACCTTTATCTTATCTTTTTGGTGAACCACTTGATCCTCTACCATACACCCTCTTTGAGGACCACCCTACCCACCTTGAGAAGGTCCATAATTCTTCCATTTTCTTTAACATGGAGGTCTATCTACTACCTGAATACTCTATGTTATGCATCAGTTTTGGAATCCATAATCCAATTGACCTTATCCTCTATAGGTACAATAAATACCATCTCCTAGATGACTGAATCATTTATAAAACTCCTGAGTTGTTGATACTTGGTACTAGGGTCATGAAAATGTATGAATTAGGCATTATGATCTTTATGTATATCATCGACCAACCATAGCTAATGATTCTACTCCTAAATGACTACTACCAACACCTACTACCAAGAAAATCTAAATCACCAAGGCTCTCTCCAAAACTCCAAACTAAGTGGGGATGTATGGAAGTACAATTATAAGTTATATGTATCTATGAAGGCCATGATTTAATTTCCATGATTAAAAGAATACACCATGAACCATGTCGATAGAGTACCTCGTGAGGTTAGTGAACCTTCATGCATACTCTGTAGCATACATGCTACCCTACTATAGCTATAATAACTCCTAGATGTATATAGACCTCAATGTAACTATATAAAACTACTTGTAGAATAGGTACTCAAACTCTGACCATGGAAGAGTTTCCTCCTCATGGGCTTTGATGATCAAGGTCCACCAGTGACTTGCTACACCATGAGGAAGGCTGGATTCTAGAACCACCATCTAATTGACATGAATCTAAACTAGATGGAACACCCAAATCACTCCTCAATCCAATTCTCAACTGCATGAGGGTTAGGATTTTCTAGAAACCTAGGTGTTATCAATCATTGGAATTCATGAAGTGCACTTATCCTACATGAATCCTCATCCTATCTCACCAGATTGATCTATTTCTCCACAAGTGGAGGAACATTTTTCTACCCTGTAGGAAGTGTTTTTTTCTCACTGCACAACAGGTGAAAAAACAAATCCCCACATTCTTGATGGAGGGATATCATAATATGGTCCCTGAATAAAATCATTGTTGGTATACTGGTCAATGATAGGAGGATTAATCAATGGAACAATCACCTCATAACCTTACCTTGTGGCTCTAGTTGGCTATATATCCAGTGACATCCTATAGTTGACCAGATGAGTCATAGTCATTATAACATATCTAGGGAGATTACTCAAAAATGATATAAAAATCAATGACCCATTCCTATATGATACATGTATTTTATACTTGTTCCCTATAACTGGTGCCTTAAATTTTTAAGTCAATAAGTGAGTTATTAGGGTCCTGGTGAATGAATACATGAATTTTCATATCAATAATGGGTTCCATGGTATGAAATCAAAACTCAAATCCCTTGACACCGTTTCCCCAAATTCCCAAACCAGTCATCACATGATGCCTAACTCCAAACTTCATCCCTAATACAAACCCACTCTCATACCACTCTAAAATGACCCAACCCACAAAGTTTCCACCTAGCTAGTATTAAGTCAGGTTTTCCACCCCAATCCCACCACCAATAGGCCAAGGGCTGGTGATTAGTACCGAGTAGACATATCACACATGATGGGGGGACATATCCTAACATGCCTATACATAACCACAAATATCCACACACGGAATAATAATGAAATTTGGACAAATAAAACCAACTACAATAAAGAACACATGTGACAAATGCTAATATATGAAAAGGAATAACCAGTACATAAATTATAAAGGGGAAGAATACATTACCAAAAAACCTAAAGGGAAACCAACTTAAAGAAATCAAGGTGAAGGGATCTCCATAATAAACTAGTTACAAACATGAACTAAATCCACTACTATCACATCTGGGTACTACTAAGACCCACCAACTCCATGTACACCAAATTTTTCATCAAACTACATGTTTTATACATAATACATGACACGTGTAGGAAAAACACCCATGTAGGTGTTAGTATATACATACCTAGTTGGATGCCTCAAAAACCACAAATGATAAATGAGAAATATTTGTTAACTTAAACCACAATGTCAAAGGGGAAGGAAAAACTCAGAAATTATTTAAAGGTAGAGAGCCTAAGGACATAAAAGAGTGTCCCAATCTATACAACCCAGTAATAGATGAAACAACCCCAAAAATCATCCAAATAATCTAAATTACCTAGCTTTATAATCCACCACTACAAAAAATATTTTTTTTATGATGTGTTATTTGTGATAGATTCCTTTTGAAAAAAGTTAATTATGGTTTGAATCCATCACAAATAGATCTTTGTGGAAAATTTCATCGTAGTTACTATTATTTTTGATGGACTACTATAATTAAGATCAGGGTAATACTATTTACAATGGAAATATTTAGCTATCACAAATAGTATTTATGTTGAAACATGAATCTCATTGAAAATAATTTCACACTATCTTATTTATGATTGATTCATAATTCCTTTACTAATACTATCTATGATGGATAAATATTTCTACCATAAGTACTATTTGTAAAAAAAATTGTAATTTTATTACAAATAGTATTAGAATAACTTATTTTCAACATATTTAGGTTTCATTGCAAAAAATTATTCACAATTGAATTATAAATTTATCTCAGATAAATTTAAATAAAAAATTCACTAAATAATAAAAAACTATAAAAAATATTTATTATAAAATATAAATGCATATAATATAAAAAAAAGTTCATAAAAATATTATAATATTGTCCCTGATGGGGTAGGTGATTATCTTCATCAGGAGGAGAGAACTTCATCCCTAAACAACATGTAAGTTGATGCATATACTACATAATTTTCTCATTCTACTATTCTTATTACTAATGCTGCTACTATAACTACTCTTCCTTCTCTCTCATTAGTCTCTATATAGTCTCATCCCGAGATTGTATTCTCACATTATACTTAGAAACAGTGAAAGAAAATGATCCGGAACAATCTCCCTTCAAGATAAATGATGACATTACTTTAGTACCATAGTAACTACCTGAAGTTGATTATGAACCAATATTGATCACCTAGAATTTCTCAATAACACTCATTATTTTCTTTAGCTAAGTTACTTCATTAAAATGTGACTCACATGAGGCCTTAACCCTACCATTTATCTTGGTTTTATTCTCATGTATCTAGTAAATATTTATCTCACATATATACTATAAACATATAAATTAAAATTAAAAATATAAAAAATTAATATTATGTTAATTTAAAAAATTAAAAAAGAAATACTAACCATAATATATCACCATATCTTACCAAAAAATTTACATAGTACTTCTTTTAGTGCACATCCTATTTCACACATCAAACTTCATCTCCAGATCAACCACAAAATGCATAAATTTACAATTTAAATTTAGTATTAAATATATATTTATATAAATTATTAAATAATATTTTATGTCCTAATTTTTCATGCAAATTTTTTAAAAAAAATCACAAGGAATTTCAATTTTTTAAAATTTTCCCCATATAATTAATTGTTTTATTAAAATGTGCGTTATTGACAATTGAAAAATTAATTTGGGTAAATTAATTAAAAATTTTGAATTTGAAGCTTTTATTTTGATTATGAAAATTTTAAAATTATCATTTATATATTTAGGTAAAAAGAGTCCAACCTATTCTAGCACTAAACCAATGGGGGTGAAATCCACATAGCCAACCCAAGAGGGTTATCTAGCCAAGCACACCCAATAGAAGATCCTGTTTGGGATACAAGGGGAATATTTTACTCATAGAATGCAAAGGTAGGTGCATGAATAAGCATAAGAGAACTGATGCATGAGGAAACTCAATGTGGCAGTTAGTGGAGAGAATCTCCAATGCGGGTAGCCATGCGAGGTAGTACAAGTCCACTAGATCGAGTCTGAATTGATCAAGTGGTTTGGGATAGAGGATTGTATATATAGGATCACTCACCCACTAAAAATTTCTATATGGGATGGGGATATGTGGTTATCATGAACCATTAAAAAACATGATGTCGTTTTAGCCACTGCAAGTGACCCCCTCACCCTGCTTAGACACATAATCTATAACACCACTAGCACTTTCCACCCTCAACATCACCATACAACTAATAATATCACTGAATAAATCCATTTTAGCTACTGGTAAAGCTCGATCTCTTTCCAAAATGTCATTATAAGGCACATGCGAGAACTCATTTCTAAATAAGGGTATCCTTATTCACCCTTACACAATAGAAAATACACCCTTAAACAAGTATATGAATCTCTCTAGAACCCTTACACAACTCCTAAATTTGAAATCTACCTTATACAAGCTACCCTTACACAACTCTAGAATCTCCAGACCCTTACAAAGTGCTAACTAAATAATGTAAATGAGGATGAACCAATGAAGAAAATGTTGTGGTGTAATATGGGTGCTACATCATGGCTAGAAATGAAGAAGATGGATGATAAGTGGCTACACCATGGGGTATTCAACTACATCATGGAGATTCCAAAAATGAAAATAGTGAGGAAATGATGAAGGAAGAGGGATGTGCCTGTAGTTTACTGGATATATCATAGCCATATAGACCATAAAATAAGAATAAAAAATCAAAAGGATGTTATTATATGGAGAGAATAAATAAACCATGGAGGTTTCAATTTTAACACTAAAGAGAAAATTTCAAATAATAATCTTGAAGCTATGGGATGGTTGGCTACTCTCTAGACATGCAGAAGGAAAAATTTGGTGATGGAGGTTACGCTACAATGTTCCTATCCATACTGTAATGGGATTCACTGATATCATTTGGTATCATTGGGTTAACCATAGGATACAACCTGATTACTGGGGAGAATTAAGGAAATATATCATGGAGGACTAGTATGCACACAAGGAGGTCAAAGCACTCATAAAAACAAGGATCTCTTGCTAACCAATTTAAAAGAGTATAAAAGAATAAATATGAATAGAGTAAGGAGGAAGATAAATGGGTATTGGAAGGAATAAACTTGGAAGACTCACTACCTATAAATTAAATGGGTAGTCTGATATGGTAGAGGATAAGAAAAAATGTTTGGAATAGAGAACTTCAATAGACATGTAAAGAGGAGGATCGTAAAAGACTTGGGAAGAAGATCAACTTGCTGCTCTGGATTTATAATCCAGTATACTCTATTTTTATTTTAATATGTATTAAACCCCTTAAAACTCTATTATTTCTTCATTAATAGAGGGGTAGAAACTTAAAGTGATTGGGGAGGGGGAGGCAAACCATTTGTGATGGTTGAGTCTAGGAGCTTGATTTAAAAACATTGATATAGTTTCTTTATTAATGGTTTTCAATTTTTAATTTCATAATTTATTTTGAATTATTTTTTGTTTTTAATTAAATATGGTTATTAATTATTACCTTGATTAAGGAATTTTTCTCTCCCTATAATTGTTTTTGAATCATATCAATTGATTTTTTTAGAGTCAAGTGGAAAGTGTTTAGTGGTTACTAAACATGTGAGGAAGAGGAAATGATCAAAATTGGTTGCTTGGGAATAATAATACTTGATTGGGTATTGAATAAGTAAATAAAGGGGGATTAATTATAACTTTTATACATTATAAGGAGAATAGTCCAAATCAAGGAAATTTGTTAGGTCTATTATCATCATCATTAAACTTGACTAGGGTGAAAATGGGAAGTGATTGTGAAACCTTTAATTAAATTAATTACCAGGGGAAATAGATTTATTTTGAAAATACTATGATATAATTACACATGAGAAGCTAGACCTAAACCTAATCACCTATCTCTCACTTGGTTTTATTATTCTTTGTTTCATTGTTCACTATTCTTAGCAATCTCAATCTACTAAATTTACTTTTGCACCCATGATAACATGATTAGAGAACCACTCTTTGGAGATGAAATAGGTTAATATTATTACTACATATCTTAGAGAATTAAGCTTTTACCACACCCCATAATAGGTTCACATCAAAACATTGCACCATTTTTAGGGAACGAGTGCCAATATAACATAGATTTTTCATTACTAATACCTCTAATAAAGAATTATTTCATTTTGGTATTAAAATAGAAGTAGATTTGATATCTAGACTTATGAGCCTTAATTTAGATAATAACTTTAAATAAATTAATCTAGGGGACTCTAGTGATACTTCTAGTGTTCACTTTGATCCTGAAATCACGAAAATAAACCCAAAGCAGACTTTAAGTGACCTCCCCCCCAATTTTTCAATCAAAAAAATCAATTAGCTATACTTTATTTGCAAAAAAACTTATGAATTATGTGTTAATATGATTCTAGTGCTACCTAAATTCCATAGTCTTATAGTTGAATACCCAAATCAGTATATTCAAGAATTCAACTTTATTTGTTCAAGTTTTAAGACAAGAGGAGCGGCTAAAGATTAATTCAAGTGGAAGGAATACCCCTTTTCACTTAAAGAAGATGTCGAGGAGTGATTATATAGCAAAAAATTTGGAGAGATCCATGATTGTGAAGACCTATAAATATATTTAATACAAATATTATTCCCAACCTCTTATATCATAGTGATAAGAAAGGAGATCTACCCCACCCTACAAGCAACCGAAGAAACTTGCTATGAGTATTGGGAAATATTCAAGAAACTTTGGGAAAGTTAGCCTCATCAAGATGAAGAGGAATATATCTTACTAATGTTAATCTATCAAGGACTTATAGAAAATTATAGGAATCTATTGGGTGAATCATCCAGAGGATATTTGATTGACAAGTCACTAATAGAAGCTAGGAGCCCGATTGAGAAGATAACACAAAATTTCCAGTAATTCAGAACAAGAGGATTGGATACATGAGGTATTCATGAGTTTATAACTTCTAATTTATCATATTTTCTTAAAACAAATGTTAACTGAATAATGAGTTTAGTGAGACATATAGCTGCAAATAAAGTAAGTGAGCAAAAATTACCGCCTCAAGTATGTGGGTTGTGTTCTTCATCCAACCACTTTACTGATCAATGTGTTGAAATATAAGGGATGTAGAGTTGTGTGGAAAAATTAAAACTAAGAAAATTATAATAGAATCATCCATGAAAGGAAAACATGTTATAACAAACATGATTTATAACCTAAAAAATTCAAGCTCGACCTTTTTATAAAAACCAATACCCATCTCAGTCTCTATACTAACAATAGTTTTAGAACCCACCACCTTTCCAACAACCTTACAATTAGCCATACTAGCAGAAAGCTTATCATTCACCCTATTTCCAATAAAAATTCCATGTTAAACCCTCTAATGGTGCACCATCATCTGAACACTGACAATTATAGTTTGAGGTTGAGGGGTTGATAGAAGCTGTAAAATATTTATCCAGCAAGTTTGGAAGTTTTTTGGATATAATGACAAAAAATACATGAAAATTACCATTCGAAATAGTCCCAAATCCATGGGAGAGTGTAATGATGATAATAACATGGAGTGTAAGGTATATTAAGCCACATAAAACCAATGAAGTTCAAGATAAACTTGAATAAATAAATACTAGGTATGTAAAATAGATTCTTGAAGATCTACCCATCCAACCAAGAGGAGAAGAAAAAAATAAAGAAGTATAGAAAATGTTTAGGAAAGAAATAACTAAAACATCATTACAAAGGAAACAAATGGAACATTCATACACTTCCCTACAATTAACTTATAGGCTTACTTAGTTAAAGAACATGGAAGAAGATAAACCTAAAAGAGTGATTCAACAAACCTTTCAAAAGGTTAAAATCAGTATACCTCTCTTGGAATCCATCATAAAAATTAAAAATTATGATAGAATTATAAATTAAATTTACAAAAAAGGAATATACTTTATGGAAATGAGAGAATAATATTAGGAAGAAGTGTCTCAGATCTTTTCACACCACCAATGTCCAAAAAATTTCAAGATCTAGGGAAGTTTTCTATCCCTTACACTCAGTTATTTAAAATTTTATGATTATTTATGTGATCTTTGTGCTTCCATAAATGTCATGGCTTACTATGTGTTCTCATATTTGTAAATATGATAATTAAATACCACAAGATTGGTGGTATAATTAGAAAAAATATCCATTATTTTTTCAGAAGGAGTTTTAGAATATGTTCTAGTAGGAGTTAAAGGATTGATATTTTTAGCATAATTTTTTTGTGGTTACCATAGAGGAAGACAAAGTACTAGTCCATTCACACATTATTTTGAGAATACCATTCTTGAATATGAATATGATGATAATTAATGTAAATAAAGTAACCTTTACTATGGATCTTAGAGATAACACTATGAACTTTAACATTATTGACTCCATGAAGAACCCTGTAAGTAACCATTCACTTTTTTTACTTTCCCATGAAGAAGGTACTGAACCCATTGAAATTAACAATATTCATCAATGGGTGTTCCTACTTGTGTGAAACATGTTAGATCTTTCCGGGCCTATGCAGGATTATATAGAATATTCATCAAGTATTTTAGTAATATTTCTATTACTATTTATATATTACTTTTAAAATAATATATATTTCATTTTAATGATTAATTAGTGAAACATTTGATGAAGTTTAATGAAATGATTATTACCCCACTGATAATACAACCACCAAATTGGGAACACCCATTTGAGTTACTTTGTAATGCATTGAACCATGGTGTGGGAGAATACCTCTCTCAAATAATTGAAGGAAAACCACAAGTGATAGATTATTCCTTGAATAAATTGTATGTTACTCAAATAAATTATACAACCACTTAAATGGAATTCCTTTCAACTATTTTTACATTGAATAAATTTAGATATTATTTAGTTGGAACTAAATTAGTTTTACTTTCTGATCATGAAACTCTTAGGTACTTGGTGAAGAAGTATGATGCTAATACAAGGTTGGTAAGATGAATGATACTTTTTAAAGATTTCAAATTGGATATAAAATCTGATAAGGGAACGAAAATTAGGTGAACAATCATCTAAGTAGGCTGCCCAACACTGCTAAACCAGGGTTTCTAAATCTGAACCCACTAAATGATCATCTATTTCGAGAAAAACTCTACATTATGAATGGTAAATCATCATAGTATCCTAAAATAGTGAATTAATTGGTCATATATCAGGTACCTTATCATATTAATTCTCATCAAAATCACAAACTCAAATTTGAATGCAAATTTTATATTTGGGTGGCTCCATTTTTAGAAAACTTGTAATGACCAAGTAATAAGAAGGTGCTTTCCAACAAGTTAAATTGAATCTATTTTTTAATTTTTTCACACACATTATTATGGAGGCCACTTTGGACCTCAAATAATGGTAATAAAAATTTTGGAATCTTGAATTTATTGGTCTAATTTGTTTAAATATTCTCATAAATATTATAAGAAGTGTGAAAAATTCCAATTCTCTAAAAATATTTCTAAAAGAAAAGATATTTCAAAAAAAATAAGCATTTTTTTTAAATATTTTAATTATGGGGAATTTATTTTATGGGACTTTTTCCCATGTATTTTGGGAACTCTTATATGACTTATTGTAGTTGATTATGTCTCAAAATGGGTGGAAGCCAGGGACACCAAAATTTATGATGACAAATTTGTGTGTGATTTTGTTAGGTTAAACATTTTTTTAGGTTTAGAGTGAAAATAAAAATCATTAGTGATTAAGGGATTTAATTTATTAATATAATAATAGAGAGAAATCTTAAGAATTATGGGGTGCATCACAATACACCTACACCTTACCATCCTCAAAAAAATAGACAAGATAAAGTATATAACTGGGAAGTTAAAATTATTTTGGATAAAATAGTTAAACCCAACCAAAAGGATTAGAGACAAATATTGGAAGTCACCTTATGGGTATATCAGACTGCCTACAAGACACCCATATATATGAGTCATTACTAGGTTGATTTATAGAAAAATTTATCATCTACCGGTGGAGTTGAAACACCAAGCATATTGTATTATAAAGAAGATAAATTTATATTTTGAAAGTACTATTAAATAGAGTAAATTTCAAATATAATATATATAAAATTAAGGATATAATCCGATGGAAATTATAGAATTTACAAAGAGAGAACCCGAGTAGCACATGACAAGCTGATTCAACCTAAGGCCTTTCAACCTGGAGAAAAAGTTCAACTCTATAATTCATGATTGGAGTTAATGTTGGGTAAGATTTATTATAAGTGAGAAGGAACTTTTATTTTTACACATTTCTATCCTTTTTTTCAATCAAATTAAGAAACAATAATTAGGAAAACCATTTAATGTTAATAGGAAAATGTTAAAAAAGTATCATGAGAATCTACCTTAAGAAGGATCTCACACTTCTCTAACCCATCTATTGATCATTAATCATGAGGTTAGTTTGATCCAATGAAATTAAAAAAGTTATGTTTTTTGGGAGGAAACCCATGTTTTAATGTTTTCTTTGGATTTAGAAGTTTAGGATGCAGTCACCTCTCCCCTTTACCCCTTTAAACTTTAATGAAATGGTTCTTACACTTTCATGGGTTGTGTTCTTTTTGTAGGAACATATTAAAATAAAGTCATCATACTATCAAAAAACTTAAAAAAGAGGATGATAATAAATAAATAGCTTCATGAGAAAAATTCAATTAACTTTTAAGTTTATCTTTTAACTTTATGAAAATCTGTTTTGAGTTTCAGACAGGAAATTCTATGACACATTGAATTTTTTGCTATAATTAACCAATCTAATAGAAATAAGTTTCTTAGAAATCCTATTATTAAATGTTTTATATTTTAATGATAATGAGATTGAATGATTAAAATATATAATTTAATTATTAGAGATAAATATATGATTTTTATTTGATGAATCATGAATTGAGGGAATTAGTTGATTCATGAAAATGAATTTTCAGAATTCTTTTTCAAAATTTGAATTTATGAATTTCACGTAGATTGATTTTTAATTATTATATATTCCATGATTGATTTTACAAATTCATACGTTTTATTCCTAAGAGGACTTCTATAAATAATACTTTCTATTCTATCTTGAGCATATTTATTAAGTTATCTTGGGGTATGTCACTTACTAGAACTTGTATTCAAACTTGTCAAAGATATGACTATAAAAAGTATCATTTAATATCATTGATAATTTTTTATTAATTTATACCTTATCCTTGAGATAACCATTTAAATTAATACTTGTTTATCCCATATAATCCATGAATGACCTTGTTAGGAATGAAACACATTACAAACCAATTATATCCATTCCTACCATCCTCTTGGTGTTTTTCATGATATTTTAAATTTGAATTGTGTGGGTGAACAAAGTTATGGTGGAATAAATGAACTAAATTGAAAGGAATAAGTGTGGGAATTCTCTTTTTTTGGGGGTATTGTGAAAGGTTCATGTCCATTTGTTGTATTTCATTACTATCCCTCTAAATAAAAATAAAGAAAATGAAAGAAAGGAAGAAAAAATGGGTTGTGATTTGGGAGAATAAAAAAATCACCATTACTAAACCGATGATTTTATGATATGGGGTTAGGTGGTGTATGTGAGATTTTTTCCAAGAATAAATTTTAAAAAATAAAAAAAAACTGAAAAATTAGTTTAAAAAAGAAAAAAGTGTAAAAAAAGTAGAGAAAATTCAGGAGGGTGTAAATATTTTATTATTCTTAAATTATTCATGACCTTAATTTGAGCTTGGGAAGTATATGTTGTCACTTTTTAAAGGGGAAATTTTCATTACACTTTTATTTTAACATCATGTATTATGGTTTAGAGATAAAATTTCTCTTTGATTCTTAATGTTTTGAACAAAAATCACTACCAACCTTAAGGCTCAGAGTCATTAGAACCATAATTACAACATCCTCTTGATTTCATGTGATTTTTGTGTTTAAAAAGTGGAGAACTTATATCCTTTTAAATTCTTTGGAAAGGTGCATGTATTAAAGGTATGATCATAAATCTATTTCATTTTTTAGCTCGAGTAATGAGATAAATAAATAAAAGTGAAGCATATAAAAAAAGACATGTTTAATAATAATAAATTTATAATCTTGAATGGAGGGAAGGATAAGATCCATTGATTTTGAATGAGATAAATTAAAATACTTAGTTTTATTTTTTCTTTATAGAGTGCGAAGTTGAATTAGTATTTTATGTTATTATTGAAAATTTGGTTTTCTCATTGATAATTGTTTTATTTTTTTACTTTGAAATTTGAATACTTGTAGCATAGGTGACCTTTTGCAATTTATTTTTGATATTTAATCTTGATTAAAAGTAAATTTCAACTATAGGGGTATTTTATGACCTCATTTTTCATGAAAAAATTATAAAAAAATTCATATAATTTCTATGTTATTAATAATTTTTTTCATGGAATTAATTGTTTTATTAAAATGTTAGTGATTGAAAATTGAATAATTTATTTTCATTAAAGAAATTAAAAAAGTTGAATTTGAAAGTTTAACTTTCATTATGAAAATTTTCAAGTATTATTAATATATTTAGGTAAAAAAGTGGACAACCTATGCCGGACATCAACCCAAGAGGGTGAAATCCACATAGATAACCCAATAGGGTCATCCAGCAAAGAACACACAAAAGGAGTGCCTGTGTAGGTGGAAGGGGGCATAAGTCATTCATAGTGTTCAAAGGCAGAAAAATATAAAAGAACATGCACACCAACACATAGGTAAACTCTATATGATGGCGGGTAGAGATCCTATCTAGCGTGGGAAGGTAGGAGAGGTAGTATGAGTCCACTAGCTCAAGTATAAATTGATCTAGTAGTCTAGAACACGAGACTGTATATATAAGAGTGCTCACCTACCCAAAAGTTTGACGTGGGATGACGAGATGCAGGTATTATGCATCATTAACAAATGAAACGCAATTTTATCCACTATAAGAGACCCCCATGATCAAACACATTCTAAATTCCAACATTGCTTCTTTCCACCCTTGATATCATAAAACCACCAAGAATCTCAATGGGGAATTCCATTACAACTGATGGGAAATCTTGGGATCGAGCCAAAATGCCACTATGAGGTGTATGCAGGAACCCATTCAGGCATAAGGGTTTTATTCCATTACCCTTATACAATAATGGGGATACCCCTACATGGGTATAGGAATCTCATTAGAACCCTTATGCAACTCCACAATTTTGAAGCTAACTTATTACAAGCTACCCTTATGCAACTCTATAATCTACAAACCCTTATGTAGTTCTAATTTCATAATGGTAATAAGGACAATCCAATGAAAAGGAAAATAAAGAATGGTATGGGTTTTTTATAGTGGATAGAAATGACAAGATGGTCAATGAGAGACTACACATTTGGGTATTTTTCTATGTCGTAGCGATGAAAAAACAATAGTAGTAAGGAAATGAGGAAGGAAGATGGATGCGACCACGGTGCCTATGCCATAGCCATGAAAACCATGCATGAAGAATACAAAACCTAAAGGATACAATGAAGTAGAGATAATAGATGAACTATGGAGGTTATAATTTTAAAATTGAATAGAAAATATTGAATAATAATATTCTGGCTATGGGATGGTTGGCTAGGTCATAGCCATATAGAAGGAAAACTTTGGTGGAGGATGTTTCGCCACAGAGTTACTATCCATGCTATAATGGGATTCAACACTATCACCATATATCTTTAGGATATCCATAATATGCACCAAAAGTATCAGATAAAATTAAGGAAACATATCATTAAGGCCTCATATGCACACAAGGAGGTCAAAGAACTCCTAAAATAAAGGATGACCTACTAACCAATTTAATAGATGATAAACGAAGAGATATGAATATAGAAAAGAGTAAGATACATGGATATTTAAATGAAGAAACTTTTAATACCCACTTATGATAAATTAAAGGTAAGGTACTGTTCTAGTGGAGATAAAAAAAGGATGGGAAATGAGATCTTTTATAGACAAACATGTAAGATGGTCATTAAAGACCTGGGTGGAAGATCAACTTTTGGAAATGTATTTTTTCTCCCTTCTACTATGTTTTATTTTATTATGTATTCTACCCATCAAAACTATATTGTTTCTTATTTAATTAATGGGTATAAACATAAATTTATTAAGGAAAGGTGACCCATTTGTGATGCTTGAGTCAAGGAGATTGATTTGAAAACATTGATCTAGTTTCTTTGTTAGTGGTTTTCAATATTTAACTTCAGAATTTAATTTGAATGTGATTGTGTTTTTGATTAAATATGGTTATTAATTATTACCTTTATTAAGGAATGTTTTTCTCCATTTAATTAGTTTGGGATCATATCAACTAATTGATCTAGATTCAAGTAGATAGTTTTTAGTGATTACTAAACTTGTGATGAAGTGACAATGATCAAACTTTGTTACTTGAGAATAAAAATACTTTATTGAGTATTTTATAAGTAAATCAAGGTAGATTAATTATGGATTTCACACATAGGAAGTATAATAGTATAAAAAAAAGAGAATTATTAGGATTTTCACATCATTATCAAAATTTATCAAGGGTTAAAAGGTGAAGCGATTGTGAAACATTTCATTAAATAAATTAACATGGTAAAAAGATTTATTTTGATAAGACTCTTAAAACATTACACATGGGAATCCAAAAATGAACTTGATCATTTCTATCTCACTTAGGTTTATTTAGTTTTGTTTCATTGTTTGCTAGTCTTAGATATATTAATATAATTTATTTATTTTTTCACTTGTAACAACTAGATTAAAGCACTAATCCTTTGATACGACTTAGGTTACTACCAATAATATGTACCTTAGGTAAATAAATTATCTTTTTCTACGCCCCACAATAGGTGTGTGTAAATATTACTTACCAAATTTTGATGATGTATACTAAAAGTATGACTCTAAAATCTATATGTGACATCTTGTTTCCCCCAATTATATTGACCAAAATATTATCTCCTATCTAATGAGTTCACAATACCTCCCAACACTAGGTGGGGACATAATCGAGTTGATGACACACACAGGATTCATCAATAAAAATTACATATTCTCTCTCTATATTTCTATTCTAATGTTATTTAAAAAACTAATGGAAATGGTCACACATGCAAGATTCCTATGCCTTCTAAGACTTTCAAATAAAGGGTCTCATGCTATCATCAACAGAAGACCATAAACCCTATAAATATTTAATAATATAGTAAATTATAAATTGTATAAGTTTAAAATAAAATACCTTATTTATTTATATACCATCTCGTACTCGAACATGCGAGGATGCACATCACTAGGAACCTGATCCCATGAAATCTATAGAGTAGAATAATAGTTTCTCAGAACATTGTTAGCATAACCAATAACTATATGTGGAAAAAATTGAAAATAAGAATAATAATCACATAATTAATAAATAAAATAAAATAAAATAAATTCAATATATATAAAATTCATGTTTAAACTTAATTTATCCATAGAGAATCAAAGTTAATACATAAAAGCCACTTTGGAGAAGGATCCATAATCCTCATTCACAAAAGGCCTCAACCCCTCCTAATAGTTGGTGCCACATAAATTGATGAACCAGGAGGATCATTATTAGGTATCTCATCCTCAATCAAGCTACTAATCATCTCATCAAATTACTCTTGAGTCATTTAAGAGAAATTGAGAGAAAATAATGCTAATTGTAAATAATTGTTCATACATATATCAAATATAAAAAATAATTAATATTTATTGGAAAAAATAATATATATTGATTATTACTATAAATAGAATGCAATACATCATTATTCATCTTTATCTTCATATTAATCAATGAAAATGTCTTTATATTCCACTTAAACACCATCAATTTCTTTACAATCTTAAATTTTATCAACCCTTGTTACCTTAAACTCATTGGTCACATCATCAACATTATTAACACCATTGTACCAACTGTAGGGTTTCATCATCAATATTTATATCTCTTTGAGTAACAAATGTATTTATCACTGTTTATTAAAAAAATTTAATAGTTGGAACTTCTATAGAACCATTTTCATTTTCCTTAAACTAAATTTTATGATATTTAATTTTCATTTCACTACACCAATAATTTAAATCTCACAAAGGAACAAAATAATTTGTATAATAAACATGATGTGATAGTATAAATGGTTAATTTTATGAAAGAATATTTTGATATTTAATGTAAAAGACTCCATGTTATATATGAACATGAAACCCTTGATAAGTATCAAACCAATTATATTTAAATATTGTTATGTATTTCTATCCCATATTACATAACGTGATTATTTCATCCATCATGCCATAAAATTAAACTTCACTTTATTTATGATAGGTTCCTTTTAAATAAACACCACTATTTATTGATTTTTTTATTCACCATATGTGTGTGTATGAAATAGAAATTCATTAACCACATACACATTATAACACTTTCCCAATTTGGATATTGAGTTACTTAGTGCACCTAATCAACTATCGATTTTATTTTCATTTTGTGATACCTAGAAAAATAAAAAATTATTATTATTATATAAAATAAAAAATTAATTTCATATGTTTGGCCATAAATAATTAAACATTTGAGTTTTTGAAACCAGTATGAAAAATTATATTTTTATCAATTTTCAAGAGAAACTTGGGTAATTTGTGTGAGTCTTTAATATAATCATTATATAATATACAAAAAAATTAATATAAATTTACTTTCAAAAAATATTTAAAAAATATAGGTAAAAGTAGAACTTACTAAAAAAATTATATTATTTCTCAACAATTGAGCTAAACATATATATAAGCTATGTATTTTTCGTTATCTAAAATCCATCATTCATGATCACTACCACAAAAAAACTTTGGCTGAATAAATACTAATAATCAATGGTATGTTACATCCTCAGCATTTCCCTCATTGTGACATATATGATAATGTTTTGAAGGATATTCAAGTTAAAAATAATAAGAGTAATTTTTTTAAATTTCTTCCTCCAATTACATTTCTGCAATTGAACTTACAACTTATGCTTTAGTATATACCTTTTTCTTTGTTTTTTCTATTTATCTATCATATTGGTACATTAATAGAAATTTTACTAGACCTCTACATTTTTAATACAAAAAATATATTATTAAATGTTCCATTGAATAAAATAAAACTAACAGAAATATTTTTTTCCAATTTATATAAAATTAGAATAACATATTTTGGAATAATACTTAGTACATCATAGCCTACTATTTTTTGCATAAATATCTCAGAAAATATAATATATTTTGTTCGAAACATCCCAAATAGATGAATTCAACAACCCTTTAAGACTAATAGGAAATGATATTTCTATTACAACATGAAGAACTTGACTTTTTAATATGGTAATATGACCATTTCTGATGCAGCGAGACAAATTTGAAGTATAGACATCTAGTAACCTCAAATATAAAATTAACTGACAGAATAATAAATGAATTTATTTAGAAAATTAATAAGTTCCTTTTGGATTCATTAAATTTTATGATATATCATTTTCAAATATCTCAAAATTGGGATGCCTATAAATTTGAGCAATATCTAATCATACCTTTTAATTATCTTTAGTCATTCTAGGTGTGTCCAATATGGTATAAAATATGTTATCAAAATAGTTATTCTTAATATTAATTACATCTAAATTGTGACAAACCAAAAAATCTGATCAATATGGCAGGTTCTAAGAAATACTTTTCTTTATCTAATTATGATCACTCCCAAAACCACATATTTTTTTATTAGTTTATAGTTTTTATAAAGGTAATCGGAGGTAATAAAGAGTTTATATACTTTACTAGAACACCCGAGAGAACTTTTAGAGGTCTATATCTTTTAATTATACATTTTAAAATTTATTTATATTATTTTTTAAAGGATGGTGTATAGGAATAAATATTTAATGACAGTAAAAAAGGTTTTCTACTATTTAAAAGCATAAATTCTTTTTTGTCGCCCTTATAGCAAAAACAATTAATAATTTATTATAAATTATTTTCTACTATAATATTATATATTTTTTAATTTTAATTTATAGTAATATTATTATTAAATAATTAAAATATTTTTTAACAATTATCTATAATAATAATTATAAATTATATTACTATATTATTTTCTTATATTAAAAATCCTAATAAATTAAACAACTATGAACATAATAACTAAAAAAAATTTAAAAAATAATAACGCAACATGAAGATATAATTAATCTATAATAAATTAAATTAACTAATAAATTATATAATTAAAAATAAAAAAAATAAAAAAATTAATAATTTTTTAATTTTTTTTAAAATAATGCCTTTAAATTGATTTTTGGATCGTAAAGTGTAGTCCTGAAATCCATAAACCTTTAAAATTGAGTTTGGATCCCAAATAGTATATTTACAATCCAAAAAACTTTCAAACTAGAGTTTGGATTGTAAATAGAGAGGTTTTAAGAATTGTATAAATATAAGGAGGGGGTATGGTTGTATTTATACTTTATTTTTTTTCAATGGACCTTTTGTGACAAATAATTCCATTATAAAAAGTCTACTATTTGAATTATCTTTGACATATATTTGCGACATAAAATTTCTTTGCGATGAGTATTTTTTATAGATGGATTGTCCATCAAAAAAGGATCCAACATAAATAATTTTCCTCCTTATCTTAAATTTTTTTTGATGGAAACTATCAGTTGTAAATAATATTTCATCAGATTATTTGTGAAAAACTTGAGAGTTTATCCCAAATATTATTTTAAATATAGGGTATCTGTAAAAAATGTAACTTTCTATCAAATTTAATTCTCTATTTCCACAACACATACATTATCACCAAAACTATCAGGGATTAACTTTTGGTCTATTGAAAATACCCATCTTGAAAAATGTTATTTGTGATGGGCTATATTTTACATTGTAAAAACTCCTGTCATAATTGACTGATGGAAAAAAGAAGAAATTTTATATGGTGTATGTCACCTATAAAAAACAACAGTGGGGGACCCACATCTCACCGAGAATATATATCAGTCAAGGGAGTAACCAACCTCATTGGAGGTTCCACACCCTGTCAAGTATAGATCATTATACAAGGCAGTACCCAAATCTATAAATAGAGGACTCGTTCCCCATGAGTGGGGTAGTTCCTAACTCTATCATCCATGTGGGAGATCCTCACCCCACTATAAGCACATTCCCAGGGAAGTTCCTAAATCCTTAAATCATCATATCATCACACCCGATCCCCGTCATTTGTCATATGATGCTAAGGATACTAAATTTTACAAATCACCTTGTGTATCACCTTCGGTGCAAAAGAGGTGTGTGCCATCATATTTTATGCAAAAAAACACTGGATGAACTACTCACATTCCCAAATATGAACCTTGGGTAAGTAAAAACAAAAATCTAGTTAGGATGGAAAATTACATGACATGTACTATGGGGGTACATGACATGTATCCCCTCAGGGATAGTCTGATCATAAACAACTACCTACATGGCGTGTATGGGTCAACCTACATGATGTGTGGTACCAGAGAGGGGCTCAATGTTTACTATTATAGTTTGTGTTGTGTAGGGCCTATGGTACATGGTGTGTCCCATAGGGGGTACATGACACGTTGATCCAACTAACTCACTCAAGGTGTATTACTGGGGAGGAAAAATTATCTATGACTAAGGGTACACAATATTTGGCACTGACTCACACAAGGTGTTTGTAAAGACAACCATATGGGTGTGTACTCCCTATACATTCCATGTCTGATGGCTTAGGGATACATTACAATTATACTATGGGCACACTCCATGTGATACTTAACCTACTCTAAAACCCTAGTTGTTGTTGGAGGAGACTACACAATGTGTCTTATAGGAACTACACATCGTGTGATAGTGGAAATGCATAACATCATAAGAATATCACCATCATCACTATTTTAAAAAATGACGACACTTAGAAATTTACCAAAACCCTTATCCGTCATTTTTATTCCACCAACGATCTCTTTATGGTTGTAATTTGTTGGGAAAATGACCTGAATTAGGTTTACCCCCATTACTGATGCCCCGTACATCATCACACTTCAAGATTCTATATCTTCAAGCATCCTGATGATCCTTTGTCACTAATTATAGATCTCAAATGCCTCAATATTTACATCTGAATACAATTATGTCATCCATAGGTACAAATCATGATTATTTATCTTTCAAGACCAATTTTATAGAACTTTCAACCACAACAAAGGCTGACAGTAAATCCACGAAGAGAAGTGTAATAATAGAGAATAAATCATAAATAGAAATCATTGAAAGCTAGAAAAAATGTATGAACACTAACCATAAATCTTAAATTATTCAATTATGATAGATTTGAATGGAGATATGAATTTAAAAATATTAAGATAAGATAAAATTACAGAGTCATGTGATTACGATCAATAATTTAAGAAAGAATTACCGAGGTGTGATAATCATAAATAACATATATTGAAACAAAAAATAATTATCCCTTCCTCTTTATTGGATTATTCCTCATAAATAATTGTATACACACTGAATTCATTGGTAATAACTGATTATTAATTCATTTATCAGCACCCTAGATCTCTAGATCTACTATAATATCCTTCCCTACCTCTCTCTCCCAAGCTAAGGTTTATGGAAGTTATGTAACATCCCAAAATTTTATGGGATTATATCTTTTAAGGAATGAAATAAATAAGACTTCTAAGAACAAAATAGATGTTTATATGGTTAAAAATAATGATAATACATTAAAACGTAGTAAAATAACACCTCTTTAGACTAAATAGTTGAGAATATTAAATATACAACAACCATTAGTAATAAATGAAGAAAATTAAAATAAACATGCCTACAACATGATTGTAGTTTACTTTGTTTGTATCCATCATGAGTAGGAGCCCTCCACAGTTGATGATGATATGAACATAGAGATGTAAAAAAATAGGAATCGTCTTCATGGGTAAGAATATTGAAGTATGAAGAGTTTGGTTTATTAAAATTTATTTTATGTCAGGTATTTATAAGATAAAATATATGAACATTGATAATTATCCATTGTGTCTTTTAAATAGATTTTATAGAAAAAAGAAAACATAAATAAAGCCATTTTTATATTTTTGATGATATATATATAAGCTATGATTAAATTTATAATGTTTATAAAAAAATCATGGTAAATAAAATATAATTATTAAAAATGTTAATTTTTGAAAGAAAACAATGAGTAATGTAATAAATCAAAAATTTAAATAAAAATAAATAAAAATATGTATATATGTGGATAAATATAAGTAATATTCTTTTTATATATATTTAATAATATTTTAATAATAAAAACTTAGTTATATAAAAATTTATCCAGCTAGAAAGACACAAGGGCCAACCCTTCAACCCTAATTTGGGGAGTAATCTCAACCCACATGGGCGGGGGGGGGGGGGGGGGGCAGACCGAGTAGCCCATGAGTAGAATGGGTGGTGATGCCTGCTGGACAGGCATGGGCATAGAACCCACATGGTGCATAGTTCACTTGGAGGCATACAAGAGGTCAAGCGGGTCGGATTATCCCCATTTAGGTGTGTGAATGAGAGAGTTCCTAGTGACAACATTTTAAACTTAATCGAGTGCACAACCAAATTATTTTTTGATATTGGATCACCTCATGTGGGTAGTGTTCACCAGTATTAAAAGCATACACATAAAACATTACCATCTAATCTGATCGTTCTTTACTATCTAATCATCCAATGCTTCATCTTCTTCCTCTACACACTGAACTCAATCCCTCACCACCATCCTTTTCTTCAACCTCCAATGATGATATCGTTGCCTTCTTATTCTCCTTCAAGTGCAAGGAATCACCAGTGTGGATGAACTATACATAATGGACCTAGAAACCCTTACCTCCATTGTTGATTTCTTAGGGTGAAAAATATATATCCCTCAGTCTACCATTCATAGGTTTTCATCCCTCAACAAACCTCAAACACCAATGAAAATATTTTTTTCCCATGGAATCTTAGAGAGGCCATTAATAAGAATAAAAATATATATAGAAACAATCAAATTTAAATTATGGGTTATAATAGTGGTGGATTCAATATATATATATATATATATATATGTATATAAATACACCTTTAACAAATAAAAAATGGAACTACCCTTATAATACACAAACTGAGACTTGAACACCCTGAATCCTCAAGATCATAGAATATAGGTATACTGTTTTGATTTCAATGATTGTTCCCTTCAAAATCCATCATTTTCAGCAATATTCTGCTGAATACATTTGTAGTATCTAAACTTTTATATATATGTATAAAGGGAGAAATCTCTCTTCACTCGTTGAATATACCAACACCTTCCCAAATCCCCTCATCCTTTCTTGACCTATAATGCCATTTCCAAGGTTCCTCAGTTAGGAAAAACCTTTTCTATATCATTTGGTTTGAATTTTAGGTAAGGGGATTATTTTTATAACAAATTAAATATTATTATATTTCAAAAAATATAATTTTATGTAAGGGAAAATGTTTTTAATAAATATATGTTTGCTACAAACACTAATCAAGTAAGGTAAAATTTATTTCCAAAACTATTTTTTTAAAAACCATTTTTATATAAAGGAATTATTTTAAAACTTCTATTCTCATATTTTTAAATATCTCCTCTAATTTTTAGAAGTAATTAAATTTATCTATTATTTAAAAAACCTTTTATTTAAGGGAATTACTATGATTTTGTGTAAGGACTTATTACCATAAAACTCTATTTTCAGTTAAAGTCTTAATTTTATTTATAATATAATTTTATGTGAGGTAAATTATATTTTAAAAAATTTATGAATTCATTTATTAAATCCCCAATTGTGGGAAAATGTTTTATTTAGTTTTCAAATACTTATACTAAGAAGTTTCTATTAAAATATTTTTATTTACTGGTTTCAACTAGGTTTTAAAAGCTATCATTTTATGTATGAAATATTATTTTAAATTTATGGTTATCATTCATGGTAATATTTAGGTTCATATTATATAATTATCATTGGAATTCAATTAATATTAATAAAAGTTTTTGTTTTAAGTTCAATTTCCAAAGTGGTTATAAATACTGCTTTTGAAATTATGATAATCTTTTAAAATTATGGATTTCTATTAACCCTTATGGTATTTATGAAAGATATATTTTTCTAATGTTTATAAGATATAAATTTATTTTTCTTGTAAAATATTTTTTGTATGTTTTGAAAGGTTTTTAATGAATTATCAATGAGAAATACTGGATTGAAAATAATGATTTCTTAAAATAAAACTTAGAAATTGGGTATAAATGAGTTGATAGAGAATGGGGAGTGAACCCACGAACACAAGGGGATGTTGTACTAAAGGTGATACTATTAATGGTTTCATATATTTCTTAAGGTTTTCTAAGTATCATTTTAATCCATAAAAAGTTATTGTTTTCAAAAAAAATTAAAGGAGAAATCCAATTTTGTTTCAATGTATAATTATTTTTAAATTAAATGGGGTTTTAAAATGTTATACCTTTTAATGGTTTTTGAAAATTATTTTCCTATGGATTTTTCATGAAAACCAAAATTTTATTATTTGAGGGGTTTTTTTTAAATATTTCAAATTTTTATATATGAAATAAAGGCTATTATTTTCAAATAAAGGTTTTAAAAATTTATAGAAGAATCCAAGTATAAATTTTAAAGGTTATAATGTTTTCAAATGAAAATTGGGATTTCAAAGATATATGTATTCTTAAAGGTTTTGAAAAGTATTTTCTATGGTTATATATTTTGAAAACCCTAGAGTTATATTTTGGAAAAGTATTTATCAAATGTTTTACATTTGATATAAAATAAAATGTTTTCAAAATAGTTTTGAATAGTATTTATAAAATTATTTTACTCCTCATTTTAAAACTCATTACTGAGAAATTTTATGCTCACCCTATATTTTAAAATAATTTTTCATAGTCTTGGTATTGGTTCTAAAGGTGTTTAGTTTCATTGAAGGAGTTATCATGAGTGAATCAAAATAGTTATTTTATTTATAAATTGTGTAAAATATGATACACTATGAGGTTATTTTTCTTAATTTACCAAAACATAGACAAAAAATATCTTTATATATTCAATGGACTGTATATTATTCAGTTATTTTCTATAAAAAATAAACAACATTTTTAGCACCGGATCTGGAAGCTTGGGTCTCAAGATGTCTCATTTGGTATCAAAGGGATGGTTTAGGCAATTTTAGAGATTAAGATATTTAATTAGGGATATTTTTTGTATTTAGGGATATTTTATTATACTTAAAGTCTCAGTTTTGTGCATATCGAGGTATTAAATTACAAAATGGAAGGAGAAGGATCACAAAAAATAATTCTATCTCTTCCTGATGACATGCTTGAAATTATTATTAAAAATTCACGATCTTGTAATTTTGAAACTTTTTCTAACATATAACTCACCTATAAGTAGTTGTATGAAGTATTAAACAACTTCTTTATACCTCCATGTCATCATGGTTCATGGATTGTTTTAAATCAAATCCAAAATTCCCAACTTTCTCACCTATCTTGAAAGAGGAGGTATCACCAAGGAATTTTTAAATATTTTATCTTATCATGATATCTTAAGGCATATTATGATTTTAGAATAGTTGTAGAGGAAGGGGATCCTCCTAAATTATACCTATATTTAATTACAACTTAGAGGCTTTTCGAGCATACTATTAGTATTTTAGAAGAAACATTGATTGAGCGTTTTGAATTATTTGTTGTCCGGGTGTTTTATATAAATAAAGTTCTATCAGATGTTATGATATTATATATCAATAAAATGACATAAAAAACATTTATTTGAAAAAATAAATACAACCCAAACTATATGAGATTTTTTTGGAAAAAATAAGCAGGGGACTTTGAAGGATCTCTGAAACATTGTTTCAATGTATGAACCATTTACCCTCATAAATAATGGAATAGTTGAAATAAGTGGATACTTTGATAGAGGCATGACCTATTTTTTTGTGGCTACTATAATTTTATCTTTTCATGGTTTTTTTCACATAGGATTTGAGATACCAAATGTTGGGATATGTAGTACTTTAAAGGTTAAGAAGTCAAGGTGAAAAGAATTTCAATGTCACAATTTCTCTTAAGGGAGGTAGAATGTAACATCATAGAATCTTATGAGATTATGTATTTTAATGAATGAAATAAATAATACTTTTAATAAAACATGTAAAGTACATAGGGTTAAAAATAATGATAATACATTAAAACTTATTAAAATAAAACCACTTCAGAACAAAGAGTTGGGAATGTTAAACACACACCAACCTTTAGTAATAAAAGAGGACAAAGTAAAATAAACATTCCTATAACATGATTTTATCCCAATTATTTGTATCCATCATGAGTAGGACCCCTACATAGATGATGATGATTAGAATACAAATAATTGGAAAAATAAGAATCATCCTCATGAGTAGGATTACTAAAGTACGAAGTTTTCAGTTTATTAAAATGTATTTTAAGTGAGGTATTTATAGAATAAAATATATTTCCATTGATAATTATCCACTTTGTATTTTTTAAATGTATTTGATTGATAAAAAATATACATTATGATTTTTTTGATAATATATATATGCTATGATTTAATTTATAATGTCTATAAAAAATTATGGATAATAAAACATCATCACTAAAAATGTTAATTTTAGAAAGAAAACAATGAGTAATGTAATAAATATAATTTTTAAATAAAATTAAAAAAAATAAGTACATATGTGGATATATATAAGTAATATTCTTTTTATATATATTTAATAATATTTTATTAATTAAAAGTTATTTATATAAAAAATTTGGCAAGCTAGGAAGACCCAAGGGTAATCCCTTCAACCCAAATATGGGGAGAAAGCTTAACCCAAAGGGGAGGGCCAGCCTGAACAGCCCACAAGTGACATGGGTGGTGAGCGCCTACTAAAAAGGCATGGTCATAATGCTTTCCTAGTGCATAGTGAGCCCAGAGGTGTGTAATGGGTTAGGTGGGTTAACCTGTCCCCATGTATGTGTGTGAGAGTGTGTCCGGGTGTGGACCCCAATGCCTTGGCTCAATCATTTAGTGGCAATGGTTGATACTTATGTGAGCTCTCAATTGAAGGATTTTTTGATGTGGGGTTGCCTCACATGAGTACTATTCACCCATATTAAAAACATATGCTTAAAACATCATCATCCAAACCAATATTTATCAACCATATGATCATCCAATGTGTCATCTCCTTCCTCGGTATGCTAAACCTAATCCCTTGACATCATCATTTTCTTCAACCTCTAATTATAACCTCTTTGTCTTCTTTTTTCTCCTTCCAATGCAATAAATATCCAAAGTGGATGACCTATGAACAACATAACTGGAGACCCCTACCTCTACTATTTATTTCTTAGAATGATAAATTCATATCCCTCAATCTACCTCTAATAGGTTTTTAGACCTCAATGAACCTCAAACACCAATGGAAATCTTTTATTCCGGAGGAAGGTTGGCAAGGCCAAGAATAAGAATAAAAGTATATATATATATATATAAACAATCTAATTTAAATTATGGGTTATAATAGTGGAAATGACAATATATATATATGTATATAAATATACTTGTATTGATCGAAAAAATGGAATTACTATAATAATACCCAGATTGAGACTTGAACACCATGAAGCCTCAATCTTATAGAATGTAGGTACACTATTTTGATTTCAACAGTTGTTCCCTTCAACATCCAATATTTTCCACAAGCTTCATCCATGTGAAGTTGTAGTATCTAAAATCCAATATATATGTATATAGGGAGAACTATATCTTCACCCCTTGGAGAATCCCAACTGTTTCCCATATCCCGTCATCCTTCCTTGACCTATACCACCATTTATAAAGTTCAGTAGTGAGGAATAGACTTTTCCAGCTTATTTGGTTGTGAAGTTTAGGTAAGGGGTTATTTTTATATAGAAGTAATTATGATTATATTTAAAAACTATTATTTTATGTAAGATATTTTTTTAATAAATATATGTTTTCTAAAAACCCTTATCATGAAAGGGAAAAATCATTTTCAAAACTTTGTATTTTATTTTCAAACCCCTTTTTATGTAAAAGATTATTTAAAAACTCCTATTTTTATATTTTTAAAGTGATATCCTAATTTTCAAAAGCAATAACTTTTATGATTTTATTTATTATTTCAAACAATTTTATGTATGGGAATCACTATGATTCTGTGCAAGGAATTATTACCTTTAAAACTATATTTTTCAAGTAAAGTATTAATTTTATTTATACAATGATTTTATGTAAGGGAAATTATATTTTCACAAATTTATGTATTCATTTCTTAAAAACCCATGTATTAATTTCTTAAAACCCCAATTATGAGAAAATGTTTTATTTATTTTTCAAATCCTTATACTAAGAATAATCCTTTTAAGGAATTTTATTTACCAGTTTCAAGTGGGATTTAAAAGATATCATTTTATTTATGGAATATTCTTTTAAATTTATTATTGTAATTCATGATAACAGTTATGGACATATACTACAATTATCATTAATATTAAATTTATATTAATTAAGTTATTTTTTTTAATTTCAATTTCCAAAGTGTTTATGAATACTACTTTTGATATTATGATTTTATAATAAATTTATGGATTTCTCCTAACCCTTATGGTGTTTCGAAAAGATAGGTTTTCTAAATTTTAGAAGATACTAAAGTTATTTTATTGTAAAATAATTTATGTAATTTTTAAAAGGTTTTTAATAAACTATAAATGATAAAGGTAGAACTTAATTTTTTTTATTAAAATAAATCTTGGCATAAATTCCAAGCATAAATTCAAAAAAATTCCTACATAAGATTCTATTCGAGGAAAATTCAAGATCTATTAGGTAGCCCTAAAGAATGATCAACCCAACCATGATGAATGTTTCTAAAAAGAATATATAGATTTTTTGATGTAGAAATCATATAACCCATTTTAGGCTCACAATGGTTCTACTTGATTCATATTGTTCCAAAAAAAATAGTGTTGACCATTATGAGGAATGAACAAAATGAGTTAATCCCTGTGAGAATTAAGAAAAGTTGGACAGTTTTAATTAAATATAGGTTTTTGAATATAATAAATAGGAATGATTATTTACCTATTCCATTTATTGAAAATATTCTGGAAATATTGGTAGAGATAACCCAACACTATTTCTTAGATTTATTTTTAGGTTATTTACAGGTAAACATTTTTCTAGAGGACCTATAGAAGAACAATTTTACATGTCCTTTTGGAAATTTTACTTATAGAAAGATTATAAAACCCTAAAATTATAAAATAATAACATTTTATTAGATATATTATATTACACGCAACACTGAGTTAGCTTGTGTTACATGCAACAATAAGTTTCTTTGATAGCTTATGTTACCTAGAAGACCGAGTTTTACCGAACAATAATATAATATAAACATTATTATTTAATATATCGCCTAAATGTTTGAATGGAGAGTATGAATAGGATTAAATAAATTATTAAAATATAAATTTTACAAATGTTTATTATTAATCTATTTATTAGTAATAAAATAATAATCATTTAAAATAAAATGAAATATTTTTTGAAAAACTGCATTTTTCTAAAAAACGAATTAGCCTCACTTTGCACACATGATTTATAATTAATTTTTACAACTTTTAGAAAAAATAATTTGAAAAAATATATCTTTAATTGAAAATTTTATATCAAAATCATCTTATTCTGATTTTTTGGTATTTTTCTAAGAAGTTTCATTTTTTGATAAATAGTGAAAATACCGAATTTTAATTTAAAACTACTTTTTTTTAATAATTTACAGTGAAAAATTATATTTTGAATTGTTTTTAAAGTAAAATAAGTTATATTTTATATAAATTACTATAGTTTTTTTCATTTTAATTATTTTAATATTGAATTTAGATATAAAGACATTGTAAACTTTTGAACATTTTCTCTTTAAAAACTCGCTTTCTCGTCATGTCTGTGAGATTAATTTTAAATTAAATTTTTCCAATTATGTGAATTGAATTTTAAAAAATGGATTTCATATTTTTAATCATAATAATTTATAATGTATAATAATTTCAACTTAATTTATGACCAAAATGAATAGTTAAAATAATAAAAATTAATTACCATGATTAAGGTAAAAATGGATTTATCAGAGGTTAAACTAAGAAAATAATGGTTAAAAATGACATAAAAACTTTTCAAAAACCCTATTTTATGGACATATTTTATTTTTATATCATTTATTTCCTATAATGGACCATTTTTTAATCTTTTTTCATGATAGAAACATGAATATTATTGAATATTTAAAAAAAATTAGAAGTGTGCCACTCACCTCACTTATAAAAGACCACCCCTCTCCTATATTATTAACAGCTTTAAAACTATTTTTTTGGTAAATACTTGACTGAATAACTTCCCAAATTCCATACCCTCATGCTAGAAGAATTATTTTGGTTAGAAAAATAACCTATGAAGGCTTTAGTGCAAACCTAAGCAGGATACCTGAAGAAGAGGTAATGTTCTTCAAAAAGTATCTTTATTTTATTTATTTCTACACTTACTTCAATTATTATTATAAAATGATGATATTATAACTTCAATATATTATATATAATGGTATTTTTTTATAATAATTTCATGACATACAACCATATCCACTTAAATCAAATGAGTTACGAAATCATCATTCGTGTGTATAGAGGACTACCGCCTCGCAAACTGATGTCATTCATTCTTCCATTACCACCTCTAAAGGTTGGATATGATTATGTATAATATATATATGTGATATTTTTAACATAATTATACCTCTAGAGTAATTATATAATATATATATATATATATTTAACTTACATTCTATAGGAGATACATTAACATCTCTCATGTGCATGGCGAACTATCGGCTCACGAAGCGATGTGATTCGTATTTCACCAATTCTTCACATGGAAGGTGATAAGGATAATTTTAATTATTATATTAGATATAAATAAAATAATTATTATATTCATGAAATATTTATTATTCTCAAAATATAATATATATCAATTTATTTCTCACCTTTCCACTCACTTAAAGATGATAACTTTACTCGTGTACGTGTGGATTGTTTCCTTCATGAAGCAATGTGACGCTATTTTCATCACCACACCACATGGATGATATATATAAGTATATAATTATATTAAATATTATATTATGATAATTATGGAAATATTATATATCACTTACCTTTTTTCCATAACGATAATTGGAAAATTGAAACGTTATTCATGTGTATATACGACCTACTATCTCCATGATCATAACATACTTCATTTTTCATAACCATATTTAATTATTGGTTTTAAAATTAAAATTAATATAAAAATATGATAATTATGTCATGAATATTATTCTATAGATTATGAAGCTCTGTAATATGTACATTAATTGGATCTTTAATGACAAAACACACATAAGTAAATAAGGCAATTAACATCCAAAATAATGAAAATAATAAAAGATTATGAATGAGTGATAAGATGTTATAAAAGGATCATATGAGATATTATTAATATTAATATGGTTCTTATATGATTTTAAAACCTATTTAAAATGACTATATAGGAGGTTAAAGAGCATTCAATCAAAAGGAAGCGTGAGGTAAGGGATTTCTTAACTCAATTTTCATTCACCGGGCTAATCTTCTACTTCATTGATTATGTAATTCTAGTATTATGTGTATAAAAATTTTTGATTACCTTATGGTTTATTTACACTTTTTATGTGCATTTACATTTGAAACACATAATAAATTAATTTATTAATTATCACTTCAATGTTATGATAATTGTAAAGATTTATTTGACAATCTCATTCCAATTGAGATTATTTACCCTTGAATTTCAGTTGAAGGAAATTATTTAACCATTTCATAATAAACCCATTTCATTTTATTATACTCTATTTTTCATGATATTTTCAAGTTATTGTACCATTCTCCCACTCTTTAGTACTTAAAATATTTTAGAAAATGTTTTAAGAAAATATGACTTCATTTCTCTCTTCGGTTGAAAATCTATTTTCTTCCAAAACGATGTTTTTTTAAAATGTTTTCGAAAATGTTATTAACCTTTTAAAAATTATTTATTAAATTAAATTTTACCCATTTTTACTCTTTTAAAAAAAAAATTCAATGTAATCTTATATATTTTTCAAAATAATTTTCATTTGGATTTTATTAAAAATGTGAAAGGATTCTATGTATAATTTTCTAAACAAGGAACTTTCCTAACCTTTTTGAAGTGAAAAAGGAATTTTCTTTTTAACTTTTATAGAATGTATGGAATTACCCTCCATTATTACCATAATTTATTTGAAGCTTAATTTTCATTTCTATGAGGATATTTTTTAAATATTTTTTTTAAAAGTGATTTTCAATGAAAAGTATTTTTAAAATGATTTTCAAAATAAAAAGAATATTTTACTCAAGAATGTTTTTAAAGATATTTTTATGGAATTTATGTTCACTAATGACAAAATATCTATTATTAATCCAATGGGTATATGTTTATACCATCCCAATCCTTCCTATGTATGGTTTATAATTATTTTTACCAAGGATAGTATTGGCATTCACTTCCTTGATTCATTTTTATAGTCATTAACTCCCATTGAAATATTCACTTTCCTATGATAATTAGACATTAAACTTCCCCTAAATATCCGTATTATTTATCATGGATATGCATATTTCTTAAATCATATCTCATTTATACACATGGTGTTTTACTTTGAATGTTATTTTATTGAATGGGGAAATATTTATAAATTTGTATCCTTTACTCAATAAGGATATTTAATGTTAAGTCATATTGGTTCATGAATTAAATAAATTATTAGATATATGAGGAATAATTTGAACTTGTAGTGATGGGTGGGACCCAAAATTATATATCCCCTCGATGCATCAGTAGGTATCATGATACAAATTAGTTAAGCTAGAATTAAACAAGTTTTTACCTCTAGTTTAAATCATCTTATGAAAGGTCTTGATGGTAGAGGTATCATGTGACTAAGACATGACGTACAATAATTAAGTATTGCTATCATTAGAAGTCCATTTATTATTATCCATGATATTTTCGTGATTATATTATCTCTGGATGCATTTGATTTTTAGTTTATTGATTAAATAGAATATTTTTTTAATTATTTACCTCTCTATATTGATTATTACTTATTCATTTATTTAAATGGAACGTGTTCTAAATTATTTACCTTACCATATTGATTATTTTTATTTATTTATGATAGCCTTTACTATACTTAACCCTTCACTACCACAGATCCGGGTAAGGGATGCGCCGGATTTTATTAGCGCTAAATAGAAAGCACTGATAAAATGGGGGCCTTTATCAGCACTTGCTAAAAGTGATGATAAATATACCATTTATCAGTTTTAAGAACACCACTAATAAAGGTGTACCCTTTATCAGTGCTTTTTTAGCATTGACAATGGGTTGAATTATGATTGTTATTATTATCACTGATAAAAGTTTTTAATAAAAAATATTATTAATTTATAAAAAATTATTGTATTTATATTAAAAAACAATGTTTATTTATATATATTATATAAAAAATGCATGTTCATAATTAATATTTTTTTTTAATAATTAAAAAATATATATAATGTTTTAAAAAAGTATTTCTAAGATTATAATTAAAAATATATATATTTAAATAATTATCAGATTATAATAAATTTCATAAATAGTTAATATATTTAATATATTTATAATTATATATAAATACTTTTTAAATAAATATATTTATAATTATAATTATAAATAAATAAATATATTTTTCCAATGAATTTGGTCAATAAATATATTGATGCATGTGAGTATAATTGACACACTTGTATGTTATGTATTCATCATGAATGCCCATTTATACATTACAACCTTCTTATTATTAATGTTTTCCATATGTGATGAATCTTTTTTTATTATCTATACTTTACTAGTTAAATGATTCATTCATGTTACCCATGAATCTATTGTGTTCTAAAAAATACTTATAAAATAACATTAAATATTTTTTTTAGAAAAATGATGCCTTGGTAAAAATACCAAAGCAAATAAATAAATAAATATGAAAACAATATTACAAAAGTTTGAAAGAGGGAAATTTATTACAATATTTTTCATAAAGAAGGATGAGATCTGTAGGGAGGTCATCTATCCATACAATATCACAGTTAAATCCTTTATTGGAAATTCCATCCACCACCATATTCACCTTGAAGTAATCATGGGTGATTATATGATTGAGCCCTATCAGTTGTTGGAGGCACACCATCCATGTAGCTATGAGGGACCATGCCAGTTGAAACACCCCATGTCGAAGGGATTGTATGATGGTAGTGGAGTCACTTTTGATTCATATGTTATTCCAAAATTTTTTCTTGATGTGACCAATGACAATAATGACACTAAAAATCTCTGCTTCTAAGGAGGAGGCAAGACCACAAGAACCATAGTAAAATCCCAAAATATACCCATTTTGATTTCTACATACTACTCTATAGCCCGTAGGGCTTGGTATTCCTGTTGATCCACCATCCAATTTTTTTTTCCAACTAGGGAGAGGGGGTTTTTAGAAGACTTCCAACATACCATTAATTTGGATGAATCTTCCTTTGATTCCAATCTGAAGAAGAACAATAATATCCTTGATAGAGTTGTGATGGGTACCTGTTTGCATCATTCCATCTTTCTTGATAGTAATGAAGATCCTCACTTGAGCTACATAAATATTAAAAGTATTATTGTTGTAAATGATATAATTTTTCTTGTACTAGATTACGTGAATCAGATCAGAAACAACAGTAAGAAAAAATTGTTCAATTTGAGGAGAGGAATCCATAGTAGTGCATCTTTGAAGATGCAACCGAATAGATTCTAAACCTATCATCCTTAGATCAAAAATTTAAAATTTTTATTTCTATAAATCAGAATCAATAGAATAATATAATAATAGGTGGTAAATATCCTCTATGTTTTTATTACACATATGACATTTAGAACAAATTTGAATACCAAATAGTTGAAGATAAAAATTCATGAGAACTATATTGTTGGATATTATCCATACCAAAGTGAATCTGGGGAGTCTAACCCATTACATTTTGAAGTTTTTTAACCTAGAAAAGTCTTTTATTGTATTATTAAAATTATTATTGTCATACATTTTAGAGTTTAGAACACCATTATTAGCTGGTTCCCAAACCAAAAAGTCATTTGTGTTGACAAAAGGGTAGTTGGTAATAATAGTCTTGATCTCATTAGGAAAATCCATATCTGAAGAGTATAAGTAGTCATTTATGGAGATATTAATATCATTAGATAGGTTTATATAATTATTCATAGAGTAAAGGGGGTAACCATTCTTTTTATCCAACCAAAACTTCATAGAAGATTATTTATTAACAATCCATCTAGAGTGAGACATAATTTTATAAAAAAACGTTCTTGATGGAAGGCCGGACAGAAGAGTCCATGTGAAACATCTTACCTTTTCTAATCTTGTTATAAAATCCACCTATAAGGAAATTCAAGGTCAAAAAATTATATTTTATAAGGTTCCATGTGATTTTATCTTGAAGGGATTCATTAAATAGGAAAAGGTTCTTAATATCGAGGCCACCACTGTCAAGGGGCCTAAAAAATATTCTAAGGAATAGTGAAAATTTTCATCTCAAGAGTGCTTCCACTCTAGAAAACGTTTTTTATTCTGCTGTAAAGTTTTTTTATTAATTTAGTAGGACATTTATATACCATCATAGAGTAAACCATTTTAGAAACAATGGTGTATTTTAAAAGATAGAGTCGGCCTACTATCGATAAGGATTTTCCTTTCTAAGAAGAGAGTTTATTATTAATTTGATCAAAAATATTGGAGAAGTAAGTTATTTTAGGATTTCCCTAGAAGATAGGAACTCCAAGGTACATGAAGGGGAGGGATCATTCTTTTATACCAAGGTCATTTATAATATTATCCTTTCTATTTATAGAAAATCCTTTTCCAAAGAAGATGGAATATTTTTTCTAGTTTATAGATTGGCCAAACACATCTTCATAGTGAGAGAGGGAATATTTGAGAATTTGGATGTTATTTTTTCCCCCTTAAAGGAATAAAATAATATCATCTGTATACATGATATGGAGTGACTCCAATTTTATTAAAATACTTTCTCCCTTGAATGACATGCTCCTAGAAGATAATGAGTTCCCGAGATGAAAATATGATGCCGAAATAATGCTACGCTCAATGGGTATGATCTATAAAATAATACATGCATACCATAATTATTGTATACTATTTCACAAGGACCAAAAATTACATACATAATTCCCAAAGTGTGGTGCTTCTTAATACAAGAAATATGAATATGGTCTTATGAAGGTTGTATGGTACTTTCCAATCATTCCAAGGTTTAGGTACCTATATAGAAGTGAGGATACTACAATGAAATTGATATGGAACATAGATACAATAATTAAATATAGGAAACTATGTCACACGAAAAACTATCATGAGTAGAATAGAGTTGATCATTGGTATCCTGAATTTGGAAACAAGATGATAAACCTTTGTCTTGTTTTATCTATAGATGGAGTGAATACTTTTATTTTTCAAATCACCACTCATAGTAAATGGCCATCTATGTTGGTAAATTATAACTTGGCACTATGGTTATGCATGAAATAAAAATACATCATGTTATCTATTCTTATATCAAGACCAAAATAGCTAGGTAATGATATTGATGTTTATCTGGATCCATTGATAGGGGATTTGAAATTATTATGGGATTCAGGTGTTATGTTGTATCACTACTAGAAATTCAGGCTATAGCCATGGTTTTAAACCATGGCTATAGGTCCTCAAACCGTAGCTAAGTTTGGAATGGCTATAGGCCTAGACTTATAACCACGGTTCCAAACCATTGCTCTAGGTCTACAGCCACAGTTCAAACTGTGGTAATATTTATATAGCCATGGTTTGGAACCATGGCTATACTAGAGTAGGGATACAGTTTATTTCCACTGTTAGAAATCGTGGCATTAGACCTTTAGCTACGGTTTGTAACCATGGAAATAGACCTATAGCCACGATTAAAAACCATGGCTATAGGGTCTGGAAAACCATAAAAAATAGCCCCCCACCCCCTGCACACCCCCCTGTAGTAGCCCACCCCCCTGCAGACCCCTCCCTCTTCGACACTGGAAACCCCCACCCTACATAAACCCCCCCTGGACAGCCCCCCCTGCAAAGCCCCCCTCCTGGATAGACCCTGGACACCCCCCAGATAGACCCTAGACACCTTCCCCCAGACCCTGGACACCCCCCCCCCAGACAGACCCAGGACACCCCCCGGACAGACCCTGGACACCCCCCGGACACACCCTGGACACCCCCCAGACACACCCTGGACACCCCCCTAGATAGACCCAGGACACCCCCCAGACCCTGGACACCCCCCCAGACATACATTGGACACCCCCCGGACATACCCTGGACACCCCCCCCCCCCAAAATAGACCCAGGACACCCCCAGACCCTGGACACCCCCCAGACCCTGGATAGATCCCCCTGGACAGCCCAGACCTCCAATCCCCTGGACAACCACCCCACCCTCCTGGACACCCCCCAGACCCCCCACTCCCCTGGACAGACCCCCCCCCCCTCCCACCCTCTTGGATAGACCCTGACCCCCCCCCCCTCCCCCAAACCTGGACACCCCCCAGACCCTGTACAGATCCCCATGGACACCCCCCAGAACCTAGACACCCCACCCCTTGCACCCCCCGTGCCAGTTACCCCCCTCCCCCTTCCAGTCCCCTCCCCCTGCTAATTCCCCCCTCCCCCTGCCAGTTCCCCCTCCCCCTACCAGTCCCCCCCCCCCCCAAAAAAAACCTGGACACCCCCCAAAACCTGGACACCCCCCAGACCCCCTGGACAGACCCCCCTAGATAGACCCTGGACATACCCCCCAGACCCTGGACACCCCCAGAACCTAGACCCCCCCCAGAATCTGGACACCCCACCCCTTTCACCCCCTTTCCAGTTACCCCCCTCCCCCTACCAGTCTCCTCCCCTATTAGTTTCCCCCCTCCCCCTGCTAGTTCCCCCCTCCCCCTGCTAGTTCCCCCCTCCCCTGCCAATCCTACCCCCCCCCCCCACCAAACCTAGATAACCCCCAGACCCCCTGGACAACCCCCCCCAGATATACCCTGGAAGAAAACTCCACAAAGGAAAAAACTCTTACAGAAGAGACTCAGAATCTAGTTCTAGAAACTGTTATACTATACAATAATGAGCATGAGAAAGAAAAACTCAGTACTTGTCCATCCGAGTAGGTACCCAACTCTAACCTCACCAAAAATTCTGAACCCACACTAGGTAGGAGGGATACAATATCTCCACCTTTCCACATAAAAGGCAATGATTATATCTTAAGAACTGCAACTAAGAAAAATGTTTATCATTTTCTACAAGCTGTGGTTGAACCCAGCTACTCAGATATGATTTCTGGATAGAACCAAAAACCCTCCCTACTGACTTCTACTATTAATCAAGAGATAATAAATGGGACCATCAATTAGACAAATGGCTTAGGTTCCCTTCCCTCTGTTCAAACAATGACACGATCAAATATCGCCAAGGTTAATTCTGGTACTAAATCCTTAGAATCTTTTAAATATATAAATGAGAACACACCTGCAGTGCAAGTTCCTATACAAATATAGGATAACAGTGACTCCGATGATCATAAACAGTGTCCCACAGATGCTTTGGACATTGTCCAGGCACCCTATGTAACAACTACTTCTGCTGTGGAAGTGATTCCAGGTACGCTGCTTCCCACTTTTCTTCATTCAGCTACTCAAGATGTAGGAAAAGACTGTACTGATCCCTTTATTCCATGTAATTTTACCTCTATAGAATAAACTCTAAATAATTATCACCTTAATCACATTAAATCTGTCAACAGTTCTAATGAGATGGAGACCACTGGTTGTCCTATAAATTTCGGGAGTCCTAATATTAGTCCAAATTTTGTTCAGCCTAAGACACAAACCAAAAATAATAACACTGATAAACAAGATTCCATAACACTGGAACCTGTAAAACATACAAAATCACTCCCTCAGTACAGGGACCCTTCCTTATGCAGGCACTTCCTGAATCCACCGGGCAGAGGCACCTTACATTAGTTCTGGACGATGTCAAACAACAAGATATAGATGCTTCAAAGGACCCAGGTAATCCTACTCCTCATTCTATTAATTTACCTTTTTATGGTGTTCAATATGTAGATAATAAGAACTGTTCTGAACAGCCTGGTATTCTGTTAAATAACCAAAACACCACTTCTTTGATTCTATGTAATACAAACCGAACAGACTCAACTATGAATGCTTCAAGAAATGAAACTAAAAAGAAGAGCCCTATCACTACAAACAATGAACAGGAACAGACCACTAACAATAACAATTCTCAAAAAATTAGAAGGTCTTTTAGAAATAAAGGCTCTGGAAAGAAGAAAAAAAGGGAGTTCTAACTCCAAAAATAGGTTTAAATGAAGATTCTTTTTTTGGAATTGTCAGGGTATTTCTAACTCTGACATGTTCAATGTTCTAAAAATAATTGTTAACACTCACCATCCCATGTTATTTGATATTTCTTAACCAAAAATTTCTTATTCTACTAAATACCCTCAATTGTGTCAAAACAATTATATCTTTACTAGAGAAATCTCAAATACCTACAATGCTGAATCTCTATGGATTTTTTCGCACTCTTATGAAATGTTAACACCTTTAATGTCTCTGATAAAATATTTACTTGAAATCTTAATAATGATGGCATACACCTCTTCTACTCTTTTTTCTATGAAAAAAATAGATACCAAGAAAGGAGAACTCTTTGGAATGACCTTTCTTACCTAAGCACTAATATTAATGACCCTTGGTTTATTCTTGGAGACTTCAATGCCATTCTCAACTCAAGTGAGAAAATTGGACCTTCTCATGCCTCTATTTCCACGAGAGAATTTAAAGCCTCGATTGAAGACAAAAATCTCATTGAAATTAATCTCACTGGTGCGAAATACACTTGGTACAGAAAACAACACAATAGAGTGGTCACTTCCAAATTAGATAGAGCCTTCACGAATGTACATGCTTTAGAAAGAGGTTAAGAGTGCCCTTTTTTCTCTAAATCTTGAGAGTGTGACTAGTCCTGATGGGTTCACAAATTAATTATTTATGTTCTACTGGGACATAGTTCATGATGATCTCCTTAACACTATGAGGGAGTTCTTTAACCATGCCTCAATGCCGTATGTAATCAACTCCAATTTTATTGCCCTGATCCCAAAGAAGGAAAATGTCTTGGATGTAAAGGATTTCAGACCTATTGCTATTGGGAATACCTTTCCAAAAATCATTAGCAAAATTATTGCAGGTGGGGATGTTTTACAGGTGTAAGAGGGCTGGAACTGGTGACTGGGGCTGTTTTGTAGGTGGCAGAGGGCTGGAATGAGTGTTTTTCAGGAGGCTGGTGGGGTGGTGGCTAGTGCGATCTGGATTGAAAGTGGTTGGGGGATGGTGCGGGCTCGAATACAGGTGGAAGGGGGCTAGAATGCTGGTGGAAGGGGGCTGGTTGCAGGTGCTGGGGGATGGTGTGGGATGATTTGAAGGTGGAAGGGGGGTTGTTTCGGGCTGGAATGCTAGTGGCAGCGGGCTGAAATGAAGGTGGAAGGGGGCTGGTGTGGGTTGGATGTGGCTGGAGTAGGGCCAAATCACGACATTACAGTGGCATGACCGTGGTGTGACCACGACGTGTTGGCCCGGTCCAGTGACATCCATGGGGGAGCATCTTCCGTCCAGGAGCGAAGAGAGCGGGAGGAGGCGGGGCAACATTCCGACCATCACCCCGCAGACAGAAATTGTGATTAGTCAGTCTCAACATTGATCACAAGACTCATGGAATACTATCACTATGAACCACTGCGGGGTGTCATCCTAGAGCAGGTCCAAATCACGACATTATCGTGGCGTGACCGCGGTGTGACCGCGGCGTGACCGCAGCGTGACCACAGCGTGACCGCAGTGTGATTGTAGTGTGACCGCGGCATGACCGTGGCGTGTTGGCCCGGTCCAGCGACATCCGCAGGGCAGATCCAAATCACGGCATGACCGCGGCGTGACCGCAACATGATCGCGGTGTGACCGCGGCATGACCGCCTGGTCCAGCGACATTTGTGGGGCAGCATCTTCTAGACAGGAGTGAAGGGAGCGAGAGGAGGTGGGGCAACATTCCAGTCATCGACCCACCGGTAGAAATTGTGATTAGTCAGTCTCAACATTGATCACAAGAATCATGGAATACTATCACTGTGAACCGCCGTAGGGTGTCGTCCTGGAGCAGGGCCAAATCACGGCATGACCGCGGCGTGACCACGGTGTGACCGCGGGGCCCGGTCCAGCGACATTTGTGGGGCAACATCTTCCGTCTAGGAGAGAAGGGAGCGGGAGGAGGTGGGGAAACATTCCAACTATCCCCCCCTGCCGTGCAGACATCCCCCGTGCCCCCGTGCCCCCTTCCCCCCTCCACCCTGCCCCTGCCCCCCTCCACCCACCCCCTGCCCCCTGCCCTACAGACCTACCACCTGCCCCCTGCCCCCCACCACCCTACCCCCTTCCCCCCTCCACTCACCCCCTTCCCCTACCCGCCTCCACCCACCCCCTCCCCCTGCCCCCCCCCCCCCCGCACATGATCATATTGCAGACTATGAGCTCCTAAACACACATGGGATTCTTCCTTAATAGGTTCCATAGTCTTCATGGCCATATAATCCTCAACTTCTTTGGATTTTATCTCATATGTGTCAGGATTCTTTCTTACAACCCTTGAAAATCTCTTAGGTATTGTGGCGCCTGATTTATAAATAGAAAAAGAAGTAAGAGACACTCGTCCCTCCTTACGCTTAGTTTTATCTGAAGCACAGGGGTGTTATACCTGATGATCTTCAAAAATTTCAGAGAATTATACCCTTATTGAGTTTAAAGGACACTATGACTAGATGATCCTCCTCACCTCCCCTTCATGTGTCAAAGGACCCTTGGTATCCAGTGACACACTAGCTAGAGAAGCATAAAATACATTTTCCCCATCAAGATGAGTACTAGATTAAGCCTTGAATATAACTTTGGATCGAGACTCTAGCGGTTCACTATGGAATTTCCTTAAAGAAAATAGGAAGAAAAGTACTCCTCTTATGTTTCCTAGACAATGTTTTGTTTAAATTTGAACTGTTTTTCAGCAGAGAACCAAATAAACTCTAGATGTTTCTTAGATAGTTCAAGCTCTACAAATACAAAATAATGAATGAGATGTTTCCCTTTAAGCATCTTCTGATCGACCTAAAATATTTCCAAGAATGTTGCTGAAAATATTAAGAAAAGAAGGATTTTTAAAAGGTAAATGAAATCTTATAATCTAAATTCATTGGGATGAAAACCGAGAGTCTCTCCTAGAGTGAAAAATTGGGTTCCACTAGTAGAGGAAACATGGTTAAAAGTTGAAAGAATATGAATATTTGGACAAAGAAAAATTCATATCCACCACTTCATGCAACCTAAGAAAGAATCAATGAGAACTTAGTTCAGTACACCTATGGTGGATCAATTATTCTATTAGGGAAGTAAAGAATTAGCAAATTTGAGGGAATAATGTTCGACTGCTGGAAAACATTGGAAAAATACTGAAACATTCTAGTTAACCTAAATACTAGTGATCGATCTTGAAAGAAGTGATTTCAAAATTGATGTATGTCGAACCCCAGGAAAAAATACATAGAAGAAGAAGGTAAATGAGACTTCAAGTTACCAAATAATAGATAAGGTGAAGTATGGGAAACTATGAAAGGAAGGAGTAGGCCTGAAGTTAGCTCCAAACCCATGAAACCTCAAGTCACCAGTGATGCTTAGTAATGTTTCTCATGGATGAGAAATAGTATAGTGGATAGTTTTTAATGACTATGGATTTCTTTTTTGGGTTCTTAAAATTTAATTTTGGTGATTTCTAATTAAAATGATTAAGTTTTAATTGAATTTTTATGTTTCAGGTGGATGAATTTAGTAAAGGGGGGAAGAAGTATGTGGTGTTCCTAAAAAGCAGTAGATGGGGCCACCAGTTAGCTATTATAAAGCACCAAAAACATATTAATAGTGATAGTGGGGGAGGGTTGGCTCTAGACTAACTATTGGATGGTTGATGGTTGGAACCAAAAAGTTTGTGGCCATTGGTCGGTTGGTGGTTTTCCACTGGGTAATCAGTGCCTTCCTTGACCTTGTTTTTCATAAGGGCAATTTATTTCATTTTTATCATGGATTTTGGAGGTAAATTAGAATGGAATTGGAGCATCTGTTCAACTTAGTTTCAAATAGAATGATATGGATGGCATGAGAGGATGTTTTCTCAGAAGATTTAAAGAAATGAATGCTAATATTTGATGACTAGAGGATGGATGAACCCTGATATACCTAATTCGGTGAGGTTTGGAGATCTAGAAATGTGTAGGAATAGCTAGAGGAATACCCCATGGGATCATGAAAATCACAGGTTACATAACATGTAATCTAACATTACTGGTACTGTGGGACCCCTAGGCTATGGAACTGGGCTTTTGGTTGGATTTAAATATCACATGCCATGTGACATGGTCACACAACATGGGACCCATCTTAAAAGTCTAACGACACTTAAAGAGTGTCTTTGTTCAAACAATTGTTTTAATAAAAAGAGGGAAACCCCCTACAGGGATATAAAAAGGGTCAAGTACGATGTGTGCTTTATGACTAACAACGATATCAAGTATAAGGAAAACATCAATGCAATAATGTTAAGCAAGGTATACCACTGTGAGTTTTTGAAGACAGTGCACCTCCGTTGGAGGGGTTTTATTACAAAACCATGACTTATTTATCAAATGAAACAATTATCTTAACTAACACTTATTCAAAAATTGCAATTTAATATAAACATGCAGAATTAAGAAGGAAACTAAATGCAATTTAAAATATTCTTGAATTAAAGAGGCTAGGAGAGGGACCCTACCTCAACCTCAAGGCACATTTTCTTTTGATGACGAAAACTCGAATCTTCCCTTTTTTCGCTTTCACGCATATGCAACTTCACATATATATAAGGACACCTATCCCCTATGTACATATTTTCATGGACAAATACGCAGAAGGGGGTCCTTAGATATATGTTTATACTTTCATATACCCCTTTACACTTACGCATGTATGCATTTTTCATATCCATATATAATCCCACCTAGCCCTAATATATATATTCATACTGCGATCAGTGAATATATATAAAGGGGTAACATATATATGTATATGCCTTCCTATTCATACACATGTAAGCCTTCGTCAACGGCGACTTGAATCCACCTCAACGAAATCCAAAACGCAATGCAAAAATATAAGGAACCCAAAAATCACAAATGCTCTAATTAAAATTGGACCAGAGAATAAAAACAGAATAAACCTTACCCAAATCCGATATTGAACTCATTGTCATCGATGGTGGTGGATAGAACCGACCTCATCATAAGAAACCACCTATAAGAAAATAGTGGAAAAAAATGAGATATAACGACTTCTTATATATATGTGATCAGTGTGTCAACTGTACATGATAAATGATACATGAATCCATAACCAACAATGAAAAAATAACATTCATATTGATATGTACATCCCAATACTAAATAACACGATCATTAATAAACCTCTTTATTTTTCAAACATAACCTTCAATTGCTTATTCAAAAATCAAAAATCACCAAAATATGGGAATAAAGTAAACTTCCATCAGCACTTAAATGTGAAAAATATAGATTAGACATTGTTCTTAACCTAGAAAATCCATTCCTTGAATAAGAGTTCGCTATTTTTCTTTTCAACAATAATACAATAAACCTTTTGTATATTTCTTTCACAATATCATTGTTACAAAAGAACGTTCAATAAAAAGGTAGTTTAATATACTTGTATATTTATGGCTATTATAATCCCCTAAAGTGATAGTATTGGGAAATGAGCAACATGGTAATCCTATGGTGATAACAGCGGAATGATTCAATTATTTAACTCCTAATTTTAAAAAAATAAAAAATAGGTCTCTTGTTTTCATCAAAATCCCTTGTCGTTACAACGACCTATAAATGATGCAAAATACGTGCTCTCATAAATAATTGGCCAACCAAGGAAGTTCCTTGAATTCACCAAGATTACATCTACACCAATTACCCATTTTAATACTTTTTTAGAAAATAATTTCAATACACAATTAAAAATACAATTACTCACCCAATTATTAAGGGCACATCCCACCCCAAAAACACTTCTCCATTGCTCACACACATGCATGAGATGCTCACCACTAACTGCATTAAATTAACAAAAATCACAACACTCTTGTTAGTGATACATTTTAATCAAAAACAAAAATTGTCCAAAATTCATATCATAATTCATTATGTAAACATTTCTCAACCAAACTTCTCATGTTCAATAACTTCACCTTTTCGAATGCAGTCTCCCCCATTCCTATTTTGTAAAGCTCACACACCATTACCGTCAAAAATATTCTACCGAATTGGTAGTAGGTTTTCATTACCTACATTAAAATCAAAATGACCGACAAGTAATTGGGAAAACTTATAACAAACCATTATCATAAGTGATCAGTGTTTTAAGAATTTTCAAAAGATTTTTTCAAATGAAGCCTAAATTATGTACATTCAAAACCAAAAAAAAGTGAACATACTTGTTAAAAAGAAAACTAACTTGAATATGGGGTGCCTAGAACATTTCTTTTATAGCTGATTCAACCTCTCCCATTCTCACAAAGGATTTTCCTGAGTAGAAAACATGAAGCAGATCCATTTAAAAATGATTTTCATTATAGGATGATTGATCATGCCATGATGTCGTTCCATTACGGATAAAAATTTTCTTTCATTAGTGTACTAATCTAACATGAAAAAGCATGATAGAAAGCGATCTTCAACTAGGTTAAGTACAAAAAATAAGGATAAACTCTCAGAAGAACTGAAATTTTTAGGAGATTTCAATTGGAATAAAAAATAGCAAGTTCGGATGTTTAAAATAAGGTATTCTACTAACACGTTCAGTGTCATCAACAGTGCTAGAAGATTGAGAGAGTGACAGTTTTAACTATTGGGCAAAGGGAACACTAACAGGTTTCAATACTTTAATAACATGAGAATACAGGTAAAGCATGTTATTCTTAATAGTAAACACATGCATCAAATTTACTCTAGTTAAAGGCATGTTACAGCATGAATGTATCAAATTTCTTATACCACTATCATGAAGCCTATTTTAAGCCTTTGATTGGTTTATTAAGTAAGAAAACTTTATTTGATTTAAATTCATTATCAAAACCATGAGGAGGATTCATGTACAGTTTATCATCAAAATCACCATTTAAAAAAGCAGTTCAAACATCAAGTTCTTCGATATGAAAGTCATGGTAAGCAGAAAAAGCAAGCAATAACCAAATGAATGAGTGTTTAACTACTGGAGAAAAAAATTTCAGAGTACTCAAATCCTTCACGTTGAAGGAAGCCCTTGGAAACTAGCCTAACTTTATACTCAAGTAGACTGTTGTGGTGGTGGCACTCTTACCCTAATGATTTGGTCAGACCCAAGTATGCATGCATGCTTCGGACCCGCTCAAGAATGCTTCAGACCCGCTCAAGAATGTGAAGATAATTATAGATTTTGGATTAGATGTAACAAATTTTTTTAACTCCAGCCTTATGGACATATCATAAAAAACAAAACATCAATAAAAATTTGGAAAACTAACCTGATGATAGCCTTCAATAAACTTTGGCATGGAATGGTGAATCACAAAGAAAACATTAGGTTTATTAATACCTGAAATAATATTGTGAGAACATGATTGTTAACTACAAACAAGTAATAAAATCATTTTCAAAATCACCCATTCCAAATTCAATTGTTGCACATATTATATTAATCTCATCTTTTCTCCAGTGTTTCTGAACAAATGCCCTTCGAGTAGGATCCATGCTACCATGGTAAAATGCTGCCTTGTGACCACATTCCTGAAATTTTAATATAATGTCTTAGCATCAGAAGGAAATTATTTGGATTGTGATGTTATTAGGAGAGATACATTGACTGAGGAGGTTATGGTTAGACCTCCATGAGGTAGATGGGGTCTAGGTTGTAATGTAACATGGGGAAGGAATATGGGAATGTCTTGAGTGAGATAGTGGGTTATAGATACTTTGAGGGATTAGATTTTTGGATAATCCCCCTTGAGTGATGTGGTATATCCTTAAGTGATGAGATGAGACCAGATCCTAGACATAAGGTTCTACCCTGAAACATTGGATATTGTTCAGGTCCTCAAAAATATAATAACCATTTTTTTATTAATTAGATGGTGTATATGGAACATGGGGATAAGATACTATAATGGAACTAATGTAGGTATGGTCAGACATAATGGTTTTCTAGGTATCAAATTGACATTCAACTAGTGCATGAAACATGTCTAATGTTGTGATTATTGGGTTAAAGAATTATGATCTAGTGATAATTTTTATTTACATTAATTGTTTTCCTCATGCATACACATTAATATTTTAGTGTATATTAGAGGTGAGTAGTGAGACCCTACAAATTAATACATTTACACCTTACACAAGAACCTCCGTGTGAATGTAGACGTTTTGTTACATTTAATGTTTATCAGAGGATGTACAATGGATATGGATTGTTTCGGTCGACATGGTTTTGGAGAACAGTATGGGATGAGCCAAGACCATGGATTTAGATATAATTATTTATTTTTATTCCTTTTTAAATTTGAAATATGTGATTATTCCTTCATGTTATTAGTTTTGTTGTTTGGTTTTATGTTGTATCCCATTTTATATGGATTTTTTGTAGATTTATTATGAATACGATGATATTAATGATTTTTTTAGATGTGTTTATTTTTTATGTGGTTTTACTTAGATAATATTGAATATTCTCCCCAATGAATGTTTTAGGACCTCATTTCCAGTCAAAAGCCATTGACATAAGGAGAGGTGCGCCTGAGGTCAAGAATCTCTGAATCAAAATATAAAATCATGACATTTGGGAATTACACCTAAGTTATTACCTTCTAAACTGAAAGGATTTATATGAAAAAATCTATAATAACACTTACTGAGAAATCATCAACAAATATTCTAATCATTGAATATTAAATCACTAGAAATTTCAGAGGTAGAACCAAATCCCCCAAATGAAAACTCCCACCATTTATTGTATTGACAATTAAGAAGAAATCCTTACCTTAATTCATCAAACTGAGTCAAAATAGATGGATATATTCACTCAATCGGAGTAAGAATTTAACGTGAAATGAATTAATTTAATGGAATCATAAGGAAATTTTTTTCCAGAAATTGCATCCCATGTACATGGGAGAACAATGCTTCATTTGTATTTTTCTATATGATACATGAAGATTACAATAACTATAAATAATCACCTATGTATATCACTAATCTTAAGTAATTATGAGACACTAATGAAATTGTTCGCATGCATCTTTTGTTCTGTAGTTAATCCAGTCACCTAATTTCACTAATCTTATGTAGTATTCCAAGGATTGAACCAAACTCAAGTGGATTTAACCCTTAGGAAATTTTTTCCATCATCTTCTAAGCCCATAAAATCCAAAACAATTGCTATTAACCATAATCCTACTACATGAGACCCTAAGATGATAAACATCTATTAAGTTATTTATAAAATAGTTATAATCAAGGAGGATCATAACTAGGAGGGGGTTACCGCATCGAAGGCGCGCCGGAGAGGAGGTGGGGAGGCCACCTAGAAGTAGCGTCGGTCGGGGGAGGTGAAATGTCCCGTATTCTGTGGCAGCGTCAGACCGTCGAGGAAGAAGGGTCGTTGGGGAATATGGTCCGTCGAGGAAGAAGGGTCATGCAGGTATCGTCGAGGGAGGAAGAAGGGTCGCGTGGGTATCATCGGGGAATAAGAGTCGTGCAGGCACCATCGGGGGAGGATCGGGGAGAGAAGAGAGGGCGCCGTCTGGAAGAAGGGTCATGCGAAGAGGGGGCCGTGAAGATTTGAGGAAACCGATTAATAGAACCTAATGCTACGGTTTTTATTTGAAGTGTGGCTATAAATTAACTTATATCCATGGATTTTTATAAGTGTGGATATAAATCCGTGGCTATAAGTCATTTTTCTAGTAGTGTATGGTGCTTACATAAATGAATATTTCACATTGAGATACATGTTGTATGGGACGACAAGTGAATTTCTTACTTATAAAATTTTGGAAGGATATAGCATTAAAGGAACTCAAGGGTGTCCCATTTTCAACAAGGTACACATTTAATTAGGTTGAAACATCCATCGAAAACCGTGAATCAATGAAATCACATATTTCTACACTGACAACATAAGTACCGATCTTGGATGACATCATTTGATGGAAGTTCATAAGAATGTACAAAACTGTATCCACTAACAAGTGATCAAATGTTTTATAAAGTAAAATATGTGGACACTACTTTAGGTAAATTGTTTTAAAAAAAATTACAAAATTTGATTGGAAAAAGAGATATATTTTTTTGAATTACCATACTAAAATTGTCTGTACGCCGGGAATTTTTTTGATGTTATTCATGTTAAAAAAAGTGATAGTGTCATCAACACATTGATAAATGCACTTGAAAAAATGGATATAATTAAGGCTAGGTTAGACATGGTTGACATGAGAATATGAGAAGATTTGGCACCAGTGAAGGGTGAAAAACAAACTTTTCTTCCTCCAGCTACTTACACTCTTTCTATACAAGAGATATATTAGTTTTTCAACTTATTGAATGACATAAAGGTTCCATAGGTGTATTAATTGAATATAAAGAACATTATTTCAATAATCGATTTAAATTTAAAGGGTCTTAAATAACATTAATGCCATGTTTTGATGCAATATCTAATTCCTATAGCTTTACATTGCATTTTTTTCCAAGAATGTCCATCATAAATTAACCAAGATTTGTTTCTTCTTCAAATCTATATGCAGAAAAGTTATAGAACCGATGATATTAATGACTATAGAAAGAGAAATTTATATCATATAATGTGAATTGGAAATGTTCTACCCACCAACATTCTTTGATATGATGGTTCATTTGATGGCTCACTTGGTGAGAGAGATTCGACTATATGGCCCTATACACTACATATGGATGTATTCATTTAACAATATATAAAGATTTTGAAAGGGTATGTCAAAAATTGGAGTTTTACAGAGGTTTGTATTGCCGATTGATATACTGTTGAGGAAGTTATTTAATTATATACTGAATACCTGTTTGGTGCGGAAAGCATTGGCCTACTAAAATCTCGTTACACTGGACATCTTGTGGGTGAAGGAATTTCTTGAAGAGTTTTTGTCACAATCAATTTTATAGATCTGGAGCTGGATCACCTTTATGTTTTTTATAACAATTTAATAGTTTCCTCATATGTTGAAACCCACAAAAAAATTATTAGGCATTTAAATCCATCAAGGGTTAAAATATGGATATCAAATACATGTAATAAATAGTTTATAGGATGGTTTTGGGACCATATTTTCAAGAAGATAGATGAAAATCAATATTTAATTTCAGAATGACTTCAATGGCCAGCTGGAGGATCAACTGTGTATAAATTATCTTAAAATGGTTACATAATTAATGGTTACACCTTCTATGAAAATGAGAATGATGAAGATAGTACCAAGAAAATAGTGGAGTTACACTTGTGGTTAAAGTGATTCATATTTCTGGTACCAAGGATAGAAATCTAGTTTAAGCCAATATTTCATACTTTGGCATCATAAAAAAATATGGGATTTGGATTATACAAAATTCAAAGTTCTTATTTTTCAATGAAAGTGGATTAATAACGAGAGTGATGTTAGAATAAATGAATTGGGATTCATGAAAGTTGATTTCAGTAAGGAAGGGTACAAAGATAAACCATTTATAATGGTATCACATGAAGTACAAGCATTATATGTTCCAGATCCCACAAACTGAAAGTGGGAAACTGTTCTGTTATTAACCAAAACCACTGAAGGGTCAGATGAAAATTCAACTGAGGGTGACCCTTTCCTTGGGATGTCACAATCATTTCACAATAGTCCTAATTTAGATGACCTTTTTTATGTTATAAGAGACTATAATGAAGGGATTTGGATAGTCGATATAGGGGTCAAATCCCTTCAGCCTTTAAAAAAAGAGTTTACTAGTCAGGTTTTTTTTAATATACATCATGTTACCTCATATTATTATCTGTTTGTTGATAAATTTATATACTCTAAATTAAATGTTAAACCAATTCTGCAGATAATGACTTCAAAACATGTTGGTGCTCTCAATATTGAGGAACAACAAGTCTCTCAACCTGCTGCTTCTCATAGTGTATATGAACAATGACATTCTACATGTGCTTGTGCTCCTAATCCTAAGGTACAATAGGTCTCTCAAACTGATGCCACTCGTAGTGCAGAGGAACAATGACCTTCTTCATGTGTTGGTGCTCCCATTCCTGGGGAACAATAGGTTTCTCAACCAGTTACTTCTCCCAGTGCAGAGGTACAATGACCATCTTCACATGACTATGCTACCACTATCGAGGAATATATTGATGATGTTGAATATGAGAAAATGGTAGAAGACGAAGGACCAGAGACAAAAAAAAACATGAGAACTGTAGTTTGACGGTGTTAGAAAAAATCGTTAAGGTGAGAGTCAAAGGTATCAAATATGAGGTTGGATGGAATGCATGGGGACAACATGTTAACCCCAATAAGGCTATGTTTAGTAGTTACATTGGAATTTTCACTCAGCAATGTGTGATGATTGATGTAGATTTGTGGCATCATGATGTTCCCGTGCTTAATAAATTGATGTGGAAGAGATTATGATAACATTATGATATAATTTATTTATTTTATTAAAAAATAAAATAATGAAACATTTAATTACTCTTCATCATCCATTGTAAAGTGAATTTATATTAGATGAATCCCCAAATAAATATGTATTAATTATTACTAGAAGGATTCATGGAAGATTTTTCCAAATTCTAAAAAGAAATCATCTTAAAGATGATAAAGGGAAAATAAACACTCACCCACCACTTATCTATGCATACTTGATAACCCAAGAAGAGTGGGATGAATTTACTGGCTTTCCTACAGAGGTGTCTTTTTAGGTACATTGTATCCAGTAATATGTTGTTTGACGATATGTGTATTCATCACTTTGATTGATTTTTTTTATTTATGAAACAAAAACTAAGTATTGTAAATAATGAATGATCATAAAAACTAGCATACTCTTATCATGAATTAAGGATGAGGTACACTTCACTTGAAAAAAAATTGGTACATATTTTAAATATTCCATAATACTTTTATGTGACATGAAACAACACCATTATTATGTTCCTCTATTTATATGAAGATTGATGAATTCAAATCCAAATCCACTTCCATACCGCACCATGTTCTATGGAAGGAGGCACGTGTAAATAAAGATGAGATATTAATATATAAAAACACACTAAAAGTGTGGGAAACATGTGTAAGTATTACATAATAAAAAGAATTATTTCTTTAAATTACTATTACATAACAATGATCACTTATTTTCCTATATTTTTTATCTAAAATAGTCAAAGGAATCAGAAATACCTATACCGGATGAACACATACTATCAGTGGTCTTGAAGTGGCCAGAACATTATGGCAGCATCAGAGGTGTGTGTTTGGGGGTGACACCCTGAACATATTTTGAGAAAAAAAACAACAGGAGGATAAAAGTGAATTAATGAAATATATGAGAGAAATAATATCTACCCTTGAAGAAAAATTCCAATGGTAGAGAGAGATAAAGAAAAGTTTTATGGGGGGGGAAATAGAATAAACAACTCAAGAACAACCACTGTGTAAAGATCTTACCCTACCCCCACCAGCTTTAGGGTGAGCCATTCCCCTCAAAGATGAGGTAATAAATGTTCTATTAAATGTTTCTGTGAAATGTAAATTTTACATACATTGATACATTTCCTATACTGATATTCTATAGGGTGATAATTATTGTGATTTATATTTATCAACACTCACCCATCTCCTTTTAAAGAGGGATATTCTGTTCAATATCCAAAATGACATGCTACACAACATACAACTTCCAACAGGTCATGTGTGAGTATCTATTAGCATAGACCATGATCTAAATGCTGAGCTACATGTTCCAATTGATGAGGAATATATTCATATGGTCGAATTTGTTTTGGAACATTCATTTCATGGCAATTACATCTTGTAAAAAAATGTTGATAAGGAGGCATTCATTTACAATTTATTTTTCCAGCTAAACATTTAACAATTAATGAAAAAAGTTTTGAACTAATGAATGTTATTATAGAAGAACAAAGGGAAGGGGATGAAATGAAATACAAACTCAAAACTATCTAAAGGATCGGACAACATATCGAAAAGATCTATTGAAAGAACCATTACCCCACCCATTCTATATCCGCATTTACTATCAATGGAGGTTCATCTGGATACAAAGTTAAAATATGTTCATAATCACATAGTTGATTTTGAAGAAAATATGAATGGATAGAAATATCAAGACTTCATTAGTATTGAGAGTGTAAGTGAAATCCTTGACTATGATTGGCTAACCTGATCAGTTTTAAATGTATACATGAGGTATGTTTTCATGATTCGATTTTCTAAAAGTTGATATACTATTTTAATTATGAATAAATACATTTCATATTTTTGGAAGGAGTATATATGAAAAAAAAATTGAAGGTATTTTCCCATGATTTTTTTGGAATCATTAGTCCTCACATATCATCTACAGATCAACCAAAAATAAATACAAAAAAGGGTGAAATAGTGGCAGTTCTGATCAAATTGCATAAAAGAAAACTTTCAGATGATATACTCTATTTAATACCAATGATTCAGGGGTAAAACTGTATAATTTAATCATATAAAATATATTTTTATTTCTTTCATTACTTATTCCTTTTTTTTGTTTTTAGGAAGCATTGGATGCTCATTGCAATAAATTCGGATACTCTAAAGATTTATTTCCTAGATTTAATGCATGTATATCCAATAAACCATCCTCACATGATGGAGTTTTTTAATAAGTAATACAGTAAATCAATTTTTTTTGAACTAAACATCAAGTTATATAATTTATATAACTTTTTAATGCGGATTCTGTTATGATAGGCTGGTGCATTAATATCTTGAAAAACAAGGAATGAGGTTAGGGGATAATTATGAGAAATAAAACAAGTTCTACAACTAGGAAAGTATCAGGTTATATATAATAAGATTTAACTATCCAAAAACATATCAAAACAAATTACTTATTCTCCTCAATGTTTATACAGTGTACAAAACAAACCAATGGAAAAGATTACAGTTATTACATTTGTAAATTTATGAGAGAGACCATATTCCATGAACAAACTAGCATCCCTAAAGAGGTATTTTAAAAGATAATTACTATTTCATTTAAAATAATTATTAATCCTTTGTGTATTTATATTTTCCTAGTACAACTATAACTGTAAAAAATACTAATATTCACAAGATGATATAGATGTGCTTAGAAACTAATAAGAAACGTACTTGATAGAAGAATGTACATAAATAACATGAAGACATGACTTCCATAGAAGTAGTAGATTGTTTCATATTTCTATGTAATTTACTTATTTTTATTATTACTCACATAAGGATTTTTTTCTTATATAGGTGTATTCCTTTGTTCGATTTGGGGTAGTTTGTTCAAAGATTCTCATGCTTGTGAGAGATAGAACTTCGAGGATACGACTTAGATAATGACAACAAAGAAATGGATCCCAAATGTATAAATGTGAATTACTACTACTTATGTAGTTAAATAATTTTTTTTACAATTTTATATATTATTTTTAAGTTAATTTACTTATCATTTTTATCTAATACTTATTTATTTTTTATATATCTTTTGGAAAGTCATATTTTCCTTTCAACTATCTATAACAAGCAAGAGAATAGAGAACATATTCCTTTAGGGTGGAAGAGGAAACCCCATGTTGCATGAAATGTGAAGTGAATCATAAGGATGCATATACCAATGGATTTATCAATAGTTTAATGAAAATTATGACTTCCTAAAAGATCTATCATGAACATTTTCCTGAACAATGTAGTAATCATCCACAACTCAATCAGTCACACCTCGATCTAATACATACTGTGCTCGGTATGACTCGAAGTGTATGTTTTTAGTTTATAATATTATTTGATCCTTTAAGATTCATGTATTATGAAATACCATGATTTGATCCACGACTCATGATTATGATGTATGATATGTAGGGTATGAATTTTTAATGTTAATATCACCTTATAACATCTTTATGTTAATGTTATCCTTATATTTTTATTGATATCTACCTTTTTTACACTTATTGAGCACCTATGATCACCCTTTATTATGTTTCATATCCTTAGGCTATTAAGAATAGTTTTATAAATTTTATGTCTAAGATGGTTTCTAGAAAGAATAACTTAATGAGCGACTCTTATAAACTAGTTCTTTATGTTTCCATGTTTCTAAAAGCAGTAGACCTAAAATATTATGAAATGGATCATTATGTTATATAAGGAATATTAATCTACTAAGATGCTATCTATGTATGAAATTTTTGGGTCAATATAGTTGGTATCAGAGCAACTAACCTACTCAAAACCAAGAAAAAATAACAAGTGGCTGGTATCACTCAAAGTGTATCTTATTATTTAAAATTGAAAATAATTTTAGTAAAAAGAACAAGTGACATACTAAAAAATAATAAAATTCATTAATATTTATTTTATACTTAGGAAAAAAATCCATAAGTCATTTGTGAAGTGTAGGAATCAACTATAACTCAATCTGATGCACGTTGTGATCGGTATGACATTAAGTATGTATTTTTATATTAAATTTAGAAAAAAGAACAAGTGACATACTTAAAACCAATAAAAAGAATTTATATTGTTTTTACTCTTTATTACAATGATACATGAGTCACTTGTTATGTGTAGGAATCAAACACAACTCAATCTGATGAACGGTGTGACTAGTATGACTAAAAGTGGTTATTATAAGTTTAAAATTGACATTTTAGTTCAAAACATTCCACTCACTGAAAAATAAGAAAACATGCTCTAATTGTAATAATAATTAAGTACAGAGATTCATAAGTCACTTGTGAAATTTATGATGCATTATCACATCAAACTGATGTATGATAGGATTAGTATGAAACAAAATGTGTGTTTCTAGTTTGAAATGACATTTTAGTAAAAAATAACTAGCATACTGAAAACCAAGAAAACACATTCATATTATTTTTATAGTTTAGTAAAAGAATCTATAAGTAATTTTTGACATATAGGAATCAAATAAACTTCAATAAAATGCATAGTGTGGCCAGTATTACTCAAAGTGTCTATTTTTATTTAAAATTAACATTAATTTAAGTAAAAACAATAAGTGACATACTGAAAACTGAGAAAATGTATTCAGATTATTTTTATATTTTAGGAAAACAATTCATCAATAATTTTTGATGCGTAGGAGTCAACTAAACCTTAGTATGATGCATGGTGTGATAAATATGACTCTAAGTGTGTATTTTTATTTAAAATTGACATTAATTTAAGTAAAAAAGAACAAGTGACATACTAAAAATCAAGAAAAAGAATTTGGATTGTTTTTGATATTTTAGTACAATGATCCATTAGTCATTTTTGATGTTTAGGAATTAACTATACTTCAATCCAAAGTACGGTTTAGCTGGTATGACTTTAAGTAGGTATTTTTATTTTAAATTAACATTAAATTTATCAAAAAGAAAAAGTGACATACTGAAAATAGAGAAAACAAATTAGTATTGTTTTGAAACTTTAGAAAAAAGATCCATGATTTATTTTTGATGTGTAGGAGTTGATATTAGCTTAATTCGACTCATGATGTGACCGGTATGACTACAAGACTATTTGTGCGCTGTTAAAGGGTATATGTGTAGTGGTACTTATTGGGAATTTGAGATCACCCTTATTATTTTTTACTTTCCCTAAGAATCCATGAAGTGTAATATGATTGATGTGTAGGTATATTATAGAGGGAATAATTTATTCTTGAAAAAAAAATTAATTTGTGTTTTCAAATTCAATGAAAAACACAAGTATGTATCTTGTTTACCAAGACTAATAACTATTCAGTACTTTAGGATGTGATTCCTTGTATCTTATGAAAATTTAATAAAGAAGGCACTGGATCTATACTACTAGGTTTGGGGTCACTACATTTGGTATCAAAGAGCGGTTTAGTAGAAAACTTAGGAACTTGATTTAGGAAAACATAGATTAGGGAACATAACCTTGTGATAGACTTTGAGGATAAGACTAGAAGAACATCCTAAATTTTTGTTAATGTAGATATTATGTGGTTTATCCTGATGATATATCCCTATCTGGATACTACAAGTGGACTTGGTTTTAGCACAGATGTACCTAGGGGTAATTACTCCAAAAAGGGCACATTGGGATTGACCTGATTATTTCCTAGTACACGATAATGAGCCTTATTGCACACCTTATTGGACACTCTTTAGGGATATCATTTATATAATTCACAATTTCTTAATAAAACATTATAATGGATTTAAATAAATGATGAAAATGAATGAACTAGGTTAAACCTAATGTGCCTTATATTGTAAATAAAGTGTCTTAATTGAACACGAAAATGTTTTATGTGTGGAAAATTAGGGAATAAAGAAAATAATTTCCAAGGAAAAATAAAGATTATGGTGGAAGGAAATAAATCTCATCCTATGGGGCCATTTATATTTCATTTTATTAAATGTGGAGAACCTATGAATTATCAACACCAATTCCCTCTTCTAAAGGTTAAACCCTATACTAAGGAACTATGTTGAAATAAAATGGATGAAGTATTTATGTATTGTGATTCAAGATTTAAATTACTAAAGTATTTTACCAATGGTATTTTATTTATAAGAATCATGAAACATATAAGTATTGTGTTAAATTTTATAAGCATAAGTTTCTTCATTAACTTAAGAGTTACAGATACCATCATGGGTTATGAGTTTAAGATTGATCATAAGTTCAAAGTCTTAAACACCTCTTTATAGGTTTTATGTGATGGGATTCTACCATGATTAATGGTATTTTGGGTGCAATTTTTGGAAAGTATATGTTTTAGTGTAAAATTTATTTGAGTAATAATTCATTTACATTTTATAAACATAATTTTAGATATTTTTGATATCCTTTAGAGTTAATATGATCATTAATGACATTTTAATAATAGTCAAATAATATTATCAGACTTTTTGAAAAAAATATATTGAAAACCTTAGTAAAATGGTTATTTAATGATTTATTTTCTTTCAAGGATGTCCATAAAATTTTTAGGAATGTTATAGGAATTATATTAATATTGTATATAAAAAGGACGATCCAAATTCTGAGTGACAACCCGTCGTTTCTGTCAAGATTGTGGGACTAGAACCCATGGTCGAATAGAGATAAGGGTTTAAGTACCCACCACTAGCCTATGTGATGTCCTAGTTAATATGTCATTATTTTTTGTTAAATGTTTTTAAAAATAAATATCAATGATGAACTAGTTGTATTACTTCTAAGGTTTAGATATTAATATATTATATTGTATAACTTGGGCTAACCATATTGGTTTTGAAAAATAATTAGAGATGGAAAAAATGAATTGTCACCATTTTATAGATATTATGATATGTTAAAATTTAATATTAATTCTTTAGGAATAAAGAAATAATTTTTTGGATATTCATTTCTTGGAGTAAGTTATTAATTATAAATTTATTGAATCACGTCCAAAGGATGAAATTATATATAACCTTATATTTTTAGGCAGTAAAAGAATTTCTCAACTTTAGGAAAAAAGGATTTTGAAACAAATATGTTATCCTATTACCTTAATACCTGATGAATAAAATGATTATAATGAACCATACTTTACATAAATTGTTATTACTTCAAAATTGAAGCACACTTATTACAACATATAACAAAACCATGAAAGGACCGTATAGATATAGTGTCTTTAGAAACTGGGAAACATAAACCACTGGTTCATAAATCATCTACATTGTCTCCCATTTATTTCATCATATCTAGAGTTACTTTTGGAATATCCTACTTAATACCCTTCTTCTTGACTTGGGGAAAAGAAAACATACAAAATGGTGATCTCAAATGCCCATTAAGGGTAAACAAAAGAAATATCAATCATAAGAACATAACATTTTGGAAATCTTAACCTGCAAAAGAGATCATAATATCATATCATGGGATAAATCATAGTAGTGAAATGTAATCAAAATAATCATAACTTAAAACATGAAACTTTTTTTAATACACACATAATCATAGAGAATCATTTCTTAGTAGTCAAGACTCATTTCCAAGACTATCTTAGTGGACAAAGTCCATTTCTGAACCGAGTTCACTCCTCGTTTCAGTCATATTTCACTGAACCGGATTAACCTGCTGTTCCAGCCATGTCTATCTCATGAGATATAAATCTTTACCCAATGCATTGGAGGGAGATATAGGTCCCACCCATCTCATAATGAAACCATTCTTATGTGTGCCACAAATTCATAAATCATACATCATAGCAAAACCCATGTAATAAAAATGGGATTCTTAAATATCATGCCATCATAACATAATCCATATAAGATAAAAGGACATCATAAAATTAATTCCATCATAACATAATAAAATCAATGTAAAAAACATAACCCTATATTATCTTAGATGGAAAATAATTTTGAAAAAAACACTCGGACACCATTCTTGAGGAAAATATCCTTTCTACTCAAAAACATTTTTCCTTTCTTAACATGTCTTACAATTTTAATCTAAAAGAAGTTGATTAAAAATAAGATTTAAAACTTGTAAAATAAGCTTCATGTAAATAATTTTCTATGAAATCATAAAAATCCATTCATGCCATATAAGTTAAAAAAACATTCTTCTCGTACTTTGGCCGGAAAAGTCAAAAAGTACCTCGTACGAAAAACGACAAAAGATTCCTTTCATATCTTTTACTAAAAACTCACCTAAAGGTAAAATTGGATTTAAAAAATTGTAAGAGGATAGAAATAATATTACATATTGAGGAAACATGTATGTGGATGATAAATATTCCCCAGTAAATTCTGAAGTATAAACAATCTCAGATAAAAATGAGATTGTGAGATTTTCCCTTACCTTAGGTCCGATTTTCTTCGTAAGTGTCTGAACCTCCTGTATAATGATTCAAATAATGTCATTGACTTATTCCAGAATCATACTCATTGTTATGATATCATATATGGTCATATTATTAGCTTCTTATTAGTAATATTTCATTGCTACTTGTTATTCGGGTGTTTATTACTTTTTGTTCTTATGCATGTTTTGTCGAATAAATTCATATTCTTATTTTTAGGTTATAGATACTTCATTTTTAGAATGGTATTAGTGTAATATATATCATATTTATTCATTAAATTTATTTATATAATCATTATGCAATGAAGATCATGTAGAACAAGTCGCATCACATCGTGGAGACGGTATTCCGTTCGTACGCATGAGCGATGATATTGTTCCCATGATCGTGGAATTGTATTGGAGTGTATGTATACTATTTTAGAATCAATATCAATTTACAATAATAATATATAGTTATTATTTACACCATTATACTCATCCAATTAAGGTGGTGGTGGAAAATAGATTATACCACGGCGTAGAGACGATATTCCGTACGTACGCACGCGCGGTGATTTCGTTTTCCGTAGGATGGATAGATGGTGAAATAGGGTTTTTTTATACTTATAATAACATATTAGTATATTAGTGATACTTATGTTATTACCTCATAATGAAACAACTAAATAAGAAGAAGTAGAAGAAGAAATAAAGTTGAAAGAATCGGTAACGGACATTACCTCTTCTTTGAAGCGCCTCTTATTAACCTCCTCTTAGGGCACTAAAAATGATCTTTTAATAAGACCAGGACCTCTAGGATGTTTCTACGGAAGTGGAGAAGATAAATTTTTAGGGTTTGTCTGAGATTGAAGGCTCAAAGTGGTGTGAGGAAGAGAGGGAGGAGGTTCCCTTTTATAAGGGAGGAGAGGGGCACCTTAGGAAAACTTAAAATATTATTTTATTATAAAGTCATATTCGGTTTTTAATAGCTCCAAATTGATTTATTTAGAAGATAAGGTGGGGATGGATCTAAATAATTTCATCCAATAGAATTTATACAAGTTTAGGTTTCTATTTTAACCTTATCATTTAGATTTAACTTTAAGTTAAATAATTTTACTTTTACCGTGTCTTCTTGTTTTCTTACACTATAAGGTTAATAAACTTACTATAAAAAGCCAAAAGAACCCCAAGTTGTTTATTATTAATATATATAACCTTATATAAGTCATTTTTCCGAAACTTTGATTTTTAGGAATAAAATAACAATTAATAATATAATATTTGTTTTAAAAACTATTTTATGTCAATTTTGACACTATTTGGTAATTGATTTTTGGGAAAATTATAACAGAATGATTAGTTCTAAAAAAGTTAATTAAATAAATACTAACATGTCATATTAACCTATAAAATTATTTTAATTCATAAAAAGTCTTAAATTACATTTATTTGGGTATTTATAACATCAATTATGTCAATATTTCATTAATAAGATAATTATTGCGTCAACATTGTGTAATAAATAAATTAAATTATTTAATGTATAAAAATTATAAATAAAATACCATTATGTATGAAATCTTTTTATATTTATAATGAATCTTTATATTCGAATTTATATTATGTATAACCCTATATAAAAATGTTTTAGTTATTAAACTTTGATTTTAACTATTTTAACTATTCTTTAAATAAAATAATATTAAATGTCCTAATCTAATCCAAGTGGGCCTAAATGGTCATATTTTATTCCTAAGGTTGTTTTTGGTCGAATTAAACTTATACAATAGAATTAGGAAATGTGTTAGGGTAATAATAATATCATTTTTACCCTTAATTACCCTATTTACTTTTAACCGTGGTAAAAAAAGTAAAAAGTTACTATTCACCAAAAATTATTTTCATCTCATTGAACCACATTTTAGTCATTGATATTAACCATGTCTCTCGTATTTTCGAAATTCCACTCACAGAAGCGGTAAAATTAAGTTTTATGTGAATTTGCAAATTCTCCTAGGAGGTGGGTAAAAGACAGTGAAAAGTTCAATAAAATTTTTATATATCTAAAATTATTATAAAATGACTCCAATGAATTAATTTGAACTTATATAGGTATTATGTATCAATTTTGACCTAAAATAAATTTAAATAAAATAAATAATTATTTAAATAAAAAGTCGGTTTTTAAATAGCAACCTAGTGTTTTCACTATTCATCAAAAATTGAAAGTTTTCAGAAAAATACCAAAATTTCACCCTAGGATAATGTCGATATTCCGAATCCAAAAATGAAGTCCATTTTGAAAGATAAAATTTTCAAAATTTCAAAAAGTGGTTATTACTATTCATAACGGCTAGTTTTAATAATATTTTAATAGCATATCATTGTTTAGTAAAACTCGGTATTGCGTACGATGCAAACTATCGAGGAAGGTCATGATTGCATATAAAGCAAGCTAAGATAATGTTGTGTGTAGTGAAAGATTCCTTTGATTATGTATATAACATAAAAACAAAACATTTCTAACAAAAATCTTGGGTGTTACAATGATCCTTTAAATCATCATATATTTATGGGTTTTAGGCCCTTAACTTTCCATAGATCATTCCCTTGCGTGTGATCAATGACCCCTATTAGTCTATAATTATTTATGCTTTCCTTACATTTCCACGTCTTCACTTTCCACCAATATTATCATATGTAGAAACCTAGTTATGTGTTATTCTAGATAAACTTATTACTTATTTTTCTATCATATTAATAGGAACTTTTGTTAACTACTTTCTGATTTGGGTTGTTAATAAAGTATTTTTCAAATATCAAACCCTTGATCACTGAGATCATGTTTAAATTGTGAGGATGCGATTTATTTAAGGCGGGGAGAATGTAAAACCTATAAATTACAAAATAATAACATTTTATTTTATATTATATATTACATGGAACACTAAATTATATTTCATTATATGGAACAATGATTTTCTTTGATAGCTTGCGCCGCATGGAAGGCTGAGTTTTGGCGAACAACAATATAATATTAACATTATTATTTAATATATCACCTATCCATTGGAATGAATGTTATGGATAGGATTAAATAAATTATTAAAATATATAGTTTAAAAATGTTTAATAGTTATATATTTATTAGTAAAAAAATTAGAATCATTTTAAAAAAATAAAATATTTTCAGAAAAAACTATATTTTTCTAAAAGACATATTAATCGTGCTTTGTACTCATAATTTAAAATTAATTTTTATCACTTTTATAGAATTAATTTTACAAAATAAAACTCATTTTTAAAATTTTCATATCAAAATTTTCTTATTGTGATTTTTTTGTATTTTTCTGAGAAGTTTCATTTTTTGATGAATAATGACAATTATTGAATTCTAATTGAAAACTACCATTACATTTAAATAATTTATAATTGAAAATTATATTTTTTAATTGGTTTTAAATTAAAATTATTTCAATTTTATATAAATTAATCAAATTTAGTTCATTTTAATTATTTTCATATTGAATTTAGATATTAAAATTTTGTAAACTTATGAGCATTTTCTTTATAAAAAAACCTCTTTCTCATCGTATATGCGGGATTAATTTTTAAATTAAAATTTTCCACTTATATGAGATTAATTTGGAAAAATTTATTGCACATTTTAATCACCATAATTTATAATTTTTAATAAGGTCAACATAATTTTTTATGAAAATTAATAGTGAAAACTGTAAAAATTAGTTACCATGGTTATGGTAGAAATGGATTTACTTAGAGTTAAACTAAGAATATAAGGGTTAAAAATGACATACCAACTTTTCCAACACCCATTTTATAGAAATATTTCCAAATTATACCTTCTAGTTTCTATAATGGACCATTTTGGAAGCTTGTTTCATGATAAAAATGTGTATAGGATTGAATCATTTCAAAACATTATAAGTGTGCCACTCACCTCACTTATAAAAGGCCACCCACTATAATATCTTATTCATACCTTAAAACCTAGGATTCGTCCAAAACCTACCCAAATCACTTCCCAAATTCACTCCCATCACCCTATAATACTTATTTTTGGTATAAATCCTACCTATGAAGGCTTTAGTGCAAACCTAAGGAGGATACCCGAAGAATAAGTAATGTTATTTAATGAGCATCTTGATTTTATTTATGTATCCACCACATTAAATTATTATTATACCTTTGTGATATAATAAAAAAATTATATTCCATATACTTTTCTGTTTTTATAATAAGGGAATGACCTAAAAATATCTACACTTCCATCAAATGGGTTATGAAATCATAGTTCATGTGTACGACGGTGTACCACCTCGTGAACCGATGTCACTCATTCTTCCATTATCATCTCTCAAGGTTGGTTATGATGATGGATATAAATTATATATATTATATTTATAAAATAATTATAACTTTTATTAATTATATAAAATATATATTTTTACCTTCCATTCTATAGGAGATATGATAACGTCACTCATGTGTACGGCGTACTACCGCCTCATGAAGCGATGTGATTCATATTTCACTAACACTTCATAAGGAATGTGATAAGGATAATTTTAATTATTATATATGATATAAATGAAATAATTATTATATTAATGACATATTTATAATTCTATAAATATAATATATATCACTTTCTTTCTTACCTTTCCCCTCACTTAAAGATGATAACATCATTCATGTACATGCAGACTAACGCCTTTACGAAGCGATGTGACTATATTTTCATCACCAAATCACATGGATGATATATATAAGTATATAATATGGTATATATGATATTATTATCATTATTTAAATATTATATATTACTTTACTTATTTCCATAATGATCATTGGAAAATGTAAACATTACTCATGCGTACATAAGACCTACCATCTCTATGATTGCAACATACTTCATTTTACATAACCATATTTCATGATCGAGTTTAAAAGTAAAATTGATGTAAATATATGATAATTATTTCACGTCAATTATTCTTTAGATTATTAATCTATTAAATATTTTCAAGAATCATATCTTTAATGAAAAAAAACGCATAATAAAACAAGACAATTTACACTCGAAACAGTGAAAATAAGAAAAGATTATGAATGATTGATAAGATGTTATAAGAGGATCATATATTAGATTATAAATATTAATATGGTTCTTTTATAAGTTAATAAACTTTATAAAACCTCTATACAGGAGGTTAAATGAACTTCAATCAAAAGGAAGCGTGAGGTAAGGGATTTCTTAACTCAATTTTCATCCATTGGGTTAATCTTCTAATTCATTAATTATGTCATTATAAGATTATGTATATAATGACTTTTTATTACCTTATTGTGTATTTACACTTGTTTTATTTGTATTTATTGTTAAAATACAAAATATATTCATTTATTAATTCCCACTTCAATGTTATTATCATTCTAAAGGTTTATTTCACAATATCATTCTAATTGAGATTGTTCACCCATAAATTTCAGTTGACGGAAATTATTTAACCATTTCCTAATAAAAAAATTTCATTTTATTATACTGTAGTTTTTATGAAATTTTCAAGTTATATTACCATTTTTCCACTCTTTGGTAGTTAAAATAATTGTGAAAACGTTTTTAAGAAAACCTGACTTCATTTTTCTCTTTGGTCAGAAATATGATTTCTTCCAAAACCATGTTTTCTAACAACGTTTTTAAAAATGTTTTTAACCTTTTTAAAGATATTTTTAAAGTAATTTTCACCCATTTTCACTCTTTAAAAAAATTATTCAAAGGAATATTATTTCATTTTTAAAACAATTCTTATTTGGATGTTACCGAAAATATGAAAGGAATATTCTTCTCGTTTTCTGAATAAGTAACTTTCCAAACCTTTTTAAGTGTAAAAGGATTGTTCTTTTTAATTTTTATGGAATGTACGTAATTACCCACCATTATGACCATAATTTATTTGAATCTTAATTTGTAAGTTTATGAGTGTCTTTTTAAATAAAATATTTCTAAAAGTGGTTTTCAAAGAAAAGGATCTTCAAAATGATTTTCAAAATAGAAATGATATTTTCCCCAAGAATGTTTTTAATGATATTTTTATGGTATTTCTATTCATTAATGAAAAAAACCTTTATTATTACTCAAATATTTATATTTTTATACCATAATTATTCTTCCTCTGGATAGTTTATTATTATTTTTACCATGGATAACATTGACATTTACTTCCTTATTTCATTTTTGTAGTCATTTAATTCCTCATGAAATATTAAATTTCCTGTGATCATTAGACATTAAATTTCCAATAAATATACATCTTATTTATTATGGATATGATTATTTCTTAAATAATATATCATTTCTACAAACAATATTTTAATTTAAAAATTATTTGATTGACTAAGGAAATATTGATAAATATGTTTCCTTTACTCAATATGGATATTTGATGTTAAATCATATTGATTCATGAATTAAATTAATTATTTGATATATGAGGAATGATTTGGAACTGTAGTGATGGGTGGGTGATGAAATTTTATATCCCCTGGATGCCTTGGTAGGTCTCATGATACAAATCAGTAATGCTAGCATTAAACAGGTTTTTACCTATAGTTTAAACCATTTTGTGAAAGATCTTAATGTTAGAGGTATTATGTTCATGAGACATGACATCTGATAATTAAGAATTACCATCATTAAGTATTCAGTTATTATTATCCATGAGATTATCACTATGATATTATCTTTGGATGCATTTCATTTTTAGTTTATTGATTAAATGACATGTGTTTTCAGTTATTTACCTTACCATATTGATTATTCCTTATCCAGTTATTTAACTCTACATATTTATTATGCTTATTGATTCATTATATATTCCATTGTACTTAACTCTTACTGATCATTTTATCTCATCCTTATTTTTCTTCCTTTCCCTAGGAATCTATGAAGTGTAATATGATTGATTTGAAAGTATATTCTAGAGGGAATAATGTGATTCTAGAAAAAATGTATGTTGTAATTTGTGTTTTCAAATGTAATGAAAAACTCAAGTATGTATCTAGTTTACCTAGATAAATAAACTATTCTATCCTTTGGGATGTGATTTCTTATATGTTATGCCAATATAATAATGCAGACACAAGCTTTGGGCTACTGGGGTTAGGTTCACTACAAGGATTCCATTTTTATAATGAACCAAGCTAAACATATCTTTTATTTACATCATTAACAAAATTTAAGCATTACATCTCACAATAATCTCACAAAGTTAGGAGAAACTTTTGGTTTAGTGCCTTTGAGGACTAGTTACATTATAAACTTATTTAATAAACTTGTGAATATTTTTATATAATCAAACACTTCTATATCCCTTATATACTTCTCATAATTTATATTTATTTTTATAACTCGGATAAGGGAAACAGTAAAAAGGGGGAGATTAATTTCTCAGTAAGGGAAAACTTAACAATAATTTATCAAATTTTAGATCATAATCATAAGAAAAACATGTGTTAAGGGAAATTTATTATTAAAAATAACATGGAACAATGAGAGTTATCCATAAATCATGAAGGTATGACATGTAATCTCAAAAGAACAAACATGTACCATGAAATAAGAGTGTGAGATAAGCATGGAAACATGGTATAATAAAATTATATCATAAGATCATGGAATCTTAAATATATTTAAATAACATAAAACAAGGTATCATAAGAATAATCCAAGTCTCACTACCATGAATATCATAGTGTAAAGAGTCCCTTGGTCGATTGGGTTCACTCTCTATTCCCATAAATATATCCCATGGTATATTGGGTTCACTCTCCATTTCTATAAACATAGTTGAAAAAGTATCATGGTTGATTAGGTTTACACCCTATTCCATTTCATATTATCTCATTATATTTAAATCTTTTCATAATTCATTAGAGGTCTATATGATTTTGGGCCCACTCGTTACATAACATAGTATGCTTAGGCTAACCACCCAAACACTATATATGGTATCTCATGAGATGAAAAAAATTACCCAATGAATTAGAGGGATATATAATTCTAGGAACACCCATAAAATAATAAAAATAATAATATATACATGCATACATGTGACACATAAGGAAAATATACCATACATAAATAATAAGCATGATAAAATCTATGAGAAAGAAGTGGGCTGCATAATATTGTATCAAAGAATAATTGAATGCTATATCATAAGGATTCCCAGAAAAGGAGATTAAATAATTTTGGATGTTCATATTATAATAAAGGAACATCGTTTTTAAAAATAAGGTTCAAATGTATAAAAATTCTTGAAAAGGATCATGAAGAAGTATGAATAAAAACTAACTGCATAGTTGATGATTTTTGAAATGAGAAAAGGATATTTTAAAGGAAAGAAATTATTATTTTACATTAAACTAGAATTTAAATATGAGTATTATTCATAAAAAGTTATGGTTTTTGGAATATATTCATGGTTAAAAACATTTTACATAGGTGACACTTATCATGAAATAAGAAATTAGAAATTTCACTTAAGTCGGTTTACTAAAAAGTGGGAAATTATAAGGCAACATAAAAGATATATTATCTCTAAAAAAAGGTTAATTACGTTTTATATATATTCAAGGAATATATATACATTATATTTAAGAATTTACATGATAAAAATATTGATTCAAAGGGATAAAAATAAAGAGAACATGTAACTCAAAAAGTAATGAGGGTTGTTCAGAAGATCCCTTACCCTGGGTACTGATTCGTTCTACAATTATACTTAAATTCATGAATAATTAAATTAAGTTTATTAAATATATTCCTAATAAAATCAATCATCTATATTTATTTTTATAATTTCTATTTATTTTAATTTTTTTATTTATTTTTAATATAAATTTTTCTTATGTTGGTTACTTAGGGTTGTTTGATTAATTTCTCCATAACCATTCTAGTTTGTTGAATATGGTCAACCATATTGTAAAATAACTTCATAATCTATATAATTTTATATGTTTATTTCCTTTATTATTCCATTATCACAAAACATATATAGTTCCATAGGTTTCCAAAATGGACTCAAATTAAGAAAGGTTCCTTGATAAGTTCATTTAATGTGGCTAATTTACTATAAACATTTATTATTAATATTACCTATATATTTTCAAATATTATCATTACATAATATTAATATTGTCATAAATATCATGTTTATACATTATATACATTTTTTAATTCATTCATGTTAGGTAGTAAAGGGAAAAAATGCATTATTTCATGGAGGTGGTAGTCCTCGCATACACGGACAAAATTTTATTTTTATATAAAATAAGAGGGATAATATAAAAGTAAAATGATTATCATTTCAGAATATTAATATTTTTATAATTATTTTAATTTTTAATTAAATAAATCTTTTGGTCCTGAAATGTAAAGAGTTTATGAAAAATATAATATGTCATTCATGGAGACTGTAATATGCACAAATACAAGATAACATCTTCATTTTTCGAATGGTTTTATAGGGTGGTAAAAGAGTTATATTTTATTAGTATAATAAAATTAATCATATTAATAATATTTAGGTTATCATTATTTCATGTATATATAAAATTTTAAGGGTTAGAGTAAGATAAATAATAAAAGACTAAGGAGTAAGAATTACTCATGTGGAGAGCTTGAACTTTCTCTCCAGAGTTTTCTTATAAATGAAGTGAATTGGATAACTTCTAGATACTATAGGTTATGTATATAAAATATAATTATAGAAGAGTTAAATTGGTCAAATTTTCAAGAATAAACCAAAAATTATATTGGTTTGAAGGGGCGGGGAGAGGTCCCTTATATAAGAGGAGGAAAATGGCATTTTGGTAAATACCCATTACATCTCAATGATTCCATGAAATAATTCAAGGGTAAATGGATCCAAAAGTGATCCATAATTGATATGAGATGGGAGTGGGTCAATAATGACTAAAAATTCATTTTTAAACATGTTTTAAACACTTTTAGAGTCATTTACCATTAGATTTTAACAATTTATCATTTTGGTTTTTAGCTTGGTAAATAATTTTTAACTAAGTTATTTTGGTTTTACTAAAAATATAAGATAACCATTATTATCAAATTTGGGTGTGATGAACCTAAATTTAATATATATTTAATCCAATTCAATTTATAATTATGATAAAATTAACTTTTAAATTAAAACATATAATATATAGGAAAATAGTTTTTGTTGAAAAATGATGTTTTGATCATTAAGTGTTCTTAATCTTAAATAAAATTAATCATCAATTAAATGAGTAATAATATATTTTTATATATTTTTTAAAAAAATATTAGATTCATTATATAAAATATATAAATATAAATTATTGGATAAAAATTACACAATATTAATAAAACAATTCTTTGAAAATATCCCTCTCACCATTGTCATGGCCATTAACTTTAATCTTAGTGATCATAATTTTTGGCCTAAAAATGAAATGAAATTTAATAAATAATATGAAAATTTAAATCTAAGATATGGAATCCATTTTTTAATATTTAATTTCTACAAGTGATGAAACCCATTTTTAACATAGGCTAATAAAATAGTTTTTAGATTAAAATATTACTTAAGTTTTCAAAATGCTAAACAAGGGTTTTATAAAAAAAATTGTATTTTTAAAAGATTTATTTTAATTTATAAATGTATATATTTTTTAAAAAAGTTTAAAAATATTTAATTCATTCTTGTATTATGATAATTTCATAAATGTGATGATAATTACAAAATCAATATTTTTTAACTATTCACCTAAGAATTAATTATTTTTTAGAAATACCAAAAAATTCTCTCAAGATAATATTGTTATGTTGAATCAAAAAAATGTAGTTCATTTTTTAAAATTCAAATTCTAAAATTTGATAATTTAACTTTTAAATAAAATTATAAAATTATAAAATAAAATATAAAATTGTTTTTATAGGAAAATAAATTTTCAAAGTATTAACGGTTATTATTCTTATTTTCTATCAATTACTAATAAAATAAATGTTAATATATTATTAATATCCAAATTTAAATTATTCATATAAAAAATATACCTTATTTATAATATATTTAGTTTCTTAAAATAAATCACATTAAAGATAAATTTTGAAAAAAAATATTTTTTAAGCATAGGACATCTTATTAGTTATCTAGCTATAATAATTTAAAAAATGATATATATATATATATATATATATCATAATGTGGTTACCTCTATTTTTAAATTCTAACTTAATGACTAAATTATAATGATTATATAATGTTTAGTGGCTTGTTTTAGTTTAGAGGTGGGTGTGAAGAAAACTATTGAAGAAATTTGGTTTTAAAAGGAAATGTAATTTAAAATCTCGGGGTGTTACATTTCTCCCCTTAAATAATTTTCATCCTCAAAATTTTAATTATTACCTACTAATGAAAATATATAAGGTTGTCTAAAAGATAGAAGTGACTCAAGATGAAATTTATAGAGAGATATCAACCCTTTAATCTAAGTAAACCTATTTTTCCTCAGAATATACTTATCCCTAATATTGAGTTTTTTTCTCCAATCATTTGAGCATAGAGCTTATAATTATTCAGTATCAAGATCCATAACTTATAATTTTATTCTAAAGGGCATTCATAATCACCCTTTATTTATAGACTATCATAGGTTGATATGAAAGGTGATTTTCTTATTCCAACAAATAATGTTTCCTACAAGTATAGAAAAAATCAATTCCCAAAATGACATTAAATTTATTTAATGGATGGATATTCAGAATTATATGAATCATAATCCCAAAAACCATAAATAATATTCAAATACCTTGGATACAATGATGACAACATCAATTATTTTTATTTCAACAATTAATAGTTTTTGAAAACTTACATGATATAAGTCATTTACAAATCTAGAGTAATGAATAAGTTTATATAACACCACTTAAATATCAATATACACTTAAATATTAGTCATTTAATATAATTTTTTTATTTCCATGGTCTATTAGGATGTTTGTGTCAGTTTTTATCTTAATCCCTTAGACCAATACACCGATTTTCCTAGTACCAAAATTCCTCACATCTAAAGCATTATATAGTTAGTGGATACTTAAAAAGAACATTATTTTCCCCCATCATGTTAACTAAACTATTCCTTTTTCCAAATTATTTTTTTTGATTTCCCTACATTACCATAGATAAAACATATTCTAATTCCTTTGAGATATTCCCCTAGGTGTTGCTTCTCACATTTTTGACACGAATGAGATTGAATATTCTTTCCTTCACAATCTTCATCATCTAAACTTCCATGAGAATAAATCATTATATTATTTAGTTTTTTTAGAAACTCAACTAAGTCTATATTGTTAATAATAATTATTTATATATGGTTTTTCATAATCAAAAGGTTTTTCACTCCATATCTTATCCCATAAGGTTTCTCATTGGGAAAAGCTATGAATTCTCTAGGACATCCATTGTTAACTTGATTTATTTGGGATTCCACCATTACTAAAACCAAAAGAGGTTAATTTAAGTGATGAAAATTAACATCATAATATAATTATCATAATTAGCTCGTGAAAAAAAACCTCAAAATGACTTACTCTTTAAAATCATCATATTAGCTTTTAGTTCATCCAAAATCACTCTTGGTTCAATATATATTTCTTTAGTTTAGGTTTTATCATACTCCTTGACCTAAATCCTTACCATAATAAATCCTACATAATGAATCATAAATAGAATATGATTTACCAAATCATATCCCCTAAGAGTGTCAAATCAGGTGTGTAGTTAAACTTCTTTATCGTTCACTAGGTGATGATTGAGTTAATAAAAAATATGTACCATTCAAGATTAATGCCTCTAGGTACATTTATTTTAGATCATGCATCCACTTATAGTACTCAAAAGAGATGTTATTTCTAGGAAAACCACAAAATATAGACTTTACCAAAATTTCAATATGCACACAGATCAAATAACCTTTTGATTTAGTGACTTTGAGGAACAATGTAACACCCTAACCCTAGATTCCCAGAGCCAGTGAATTATTTTAACAAATTAGAATGAATATAAAGAATTAAATCCCAAAGGACCGATTAGTTTAGTAGTCTTGGAAAATATATTTCATACATGAAATTTACATTACAATTCAAAATATTAAATAAAACATAGATAATCCTTTTATAATTCCATTATTCTCCTAGATTAACCCTGAATATAACTCATAATAGACTTCTTGGTATCCTGGGAAAATAAAACATAAGAAATGGGTGATATCATATGCTTAGTAAGGTTAAACAATACATCAGAAGAATTCATAAAAAACCATAAACTTTAAGGCAAGTGTAAAATAGAAAAAGAATCCTTTTAAACATAAAATTGAACATAATATAGAAATAATAAATCAAATAATTTCATTTAAACATTCAAATGGATATTCTCCTAGTTGAATAATCACATGTAATATCAATAACTAATCTCATAATGAGGAAATGCATAATGTCGGACATCATAACCATATCGTCAAAGCCTTATACCAAGACCATACATAACCATATCGTCAAGGTCTCATGTCAAGACACTATTTTGTCTCATGAGACCTACCGATTCATCAAGGGGATATAACTAGCCCTGACCATTACTTACTAAGTCTAATGCATTCCTCATATGAAAAGGGTGAAACATAACATAAACATTCGTATTAAAACTGGCATACAAAAGGTTAATAATTTAACCATTATCCATGAATGGTATCTAAATAGAACATATGTAGTCAAAAATATCACAAACCATTCAATACAATATAGAGGATTGTATCATAATAAATCAACTTCAATAAAGAATAAAATCCAACAAATAATGCTGACATAGATGAAAATAATCTAATAAAATCATAAAAAATCCTTAATAGAAATATCCCTTTTTTACATTGAAATCATTTAAAAGTAATTAATTTATAAAAGAAATAATTTATTTTTTAAAATAACCTTGTAATCTTTTAAGGGAATCTTAAAAATGTTAAGGTTTCATGATGAAGGAAATAGTCACTCATGTTGTATAAGTTAGAAAAACATTCTTTCCTTAATTTGTTGAAAAGTTCATAAAGTAACTCATTTAGAAAATGACAGAAATATTCTTTTCAAAACATTTTATAAAAATTAAAACATAGGTAAAAATGAATTTAAAAAAAAATTGACAAAATTTTGAAATAAATTTTTAAGAAATCTAGATGTGGATGATAAATGTGTCCCAATAGATACTTATATATAAACAACCTCGGATAATAATGAGATTACGAAATTAAATCTTAACTTGTAATTTCCTTTAGTAGAGGGTGATTTAACCTCTTGTATAATAGTTAAATTATGTTATTAAATTATAATAGAACAAAATCCATATTTATGATATCATATATGATCCTATTATATAATTTTGATAATAATATTTTTGTATTACCATTTTTTCGGGTGTTAACTTCTTCGTTTTCCCATTCCTGTTTTGTCGTGTAAGTCATTTTTTTATAAATGAGATGTATTTGATTCATATAAATAATGATATTAAGTTCATAATTATTATTTTTTCCTATAATATAAATTTTATAATCATTCTTGAATGGTTAACATGGAGAATGAATCTCACCGCAACATGTAGATGGTAGGCCGCATGTACGCATGAGCGATGATATCATTCCCTTGATGGTTTAATGGTATGAAATTGGATAGAATATTAATTATACAGAATAATTATAATGTTATATTCATTATTTATATCCATTGTAATCATCATTATACCCATAAAAATAAATCATTGTTTAATAACAACTTACACCACGACGTAGAGACGGTAAGCCATACGTGCACACGCATGGTGATATTGTTATTCATTGGATGGATAAAAGGATGAATATGGTTTTAACATAATCATAATAAAATATCATAATATATATTATACTATATTTATTACTTTATTATGGAAACAACACATTAAGATGAAGTATAAGAAGAAAATAAATTGAATTAAATTGGTAAAACAATTACCTCTTCTTCGAGTGCCTCCTTTTTATTTTCATAAAAGACTCCTTAGATTGGCTTTATTCCCAAAGTATGACCTCTAGGATGAATTTAGGTAATTTGGGAGGAGAATTGGTTAGGTTTTGGCTGAGATAAAGGGTTTTATATGTGTGATTAAAAGATAAGGAGATGTTCCCTTTTATCAGATAGGTGGGGGCACTTTAGGAAACTCTCAAAGTATTAAATTAATATAAATTAATTTTCAATTATAAATGGCTCAAAATTGAATTATTTATAAGATAATATGATTTTGTGTCTAAATAATCTCATCCAATAAAATTTAGACATGTTTTTATTTTATTTTAAATCTTATCATTTTGATTTATCCTTAATTAATCTATTTAATTTTAATTATAGTAATAATATTCTAAATATTAAATGGTTATAAATATTTACCTATATGGTTTCAATTTTCTATAAATGGAAATTTTATGAAATTTTAGACCTTATAAATACCAGTTTTTAGTTTTTAAATATTTTTATTATTTTTTAATAATTTAATAAAATGTTATTTTTATAAAATATTAATAGTGTCAATTTTGAAACTATTCATTTCTTTGAATTTAAATAAAGTTAAAACAGAAATATAACTTAAAAAATATACTCCTAATATGTCATAGTAACCTATAAAATTTGTGTATAACCTTAATTAATTAAATTATATTTATTTTAATATTTTCAAAACCATTTATTTGATATTTCTATCAATAAAATAATTTATGTGTCACTAATGTGTCATCATTAATGGTAAATATTTAAACTCTAAAAATTATAAATAAATTACTATGATGTAGGTAATTCTTTTATATTTATAATTGAAGATATCTCCTAGTTATCTTTATATTAAAATTATTATACTTATAATAAATGAGAGTGTGATATTTTGTCAAATCCATTGATTTTAAAAATATTCATGTCATATTCATGGACATGTGTCCATTAAATGATTCCATTTAAAAAATTATATGATAATGGTCTAATTTAGTCATACAACAGGATTTTTAAAGGTTTTAGAGATATTAATAATATTATTATTATCTTTAATTACCCAATTTACCCTTAACCGTGGTAATAAAAAATAATAATACTAAAGTTAGTATTCATAATGTAAAAAAACAAAAGATACCTATTTACATAATTTGGACCCACTGATTACAAATATGGAATCCATTTTTCAAATTCAAAACACATAATTTGTATAAATTAAATTAATATTAATGATGTTTATGGAACAAGAAAATGGTTTTTTAAAAGTAAAAACAATGAAAAGATTGACATGTGTTTATATCCAATTTTAATGTGAAAATAATTCTAATGACCTAAATTATATTAAATGATAAAAATATAATATATTTATAATTTAAAACCAATAAAATGTATAATTTAACACTATATATTATTTCTATGAAAAAAAATTTATCAATTAAAATTTAGTATTTTTTACTATTCATCAAAACAAGAAACTTATTAAGAAAATACCAAAAATTGAACTAAAGTAAATTTTGATATTACTATTTAAAATAAAAAATTTATTTTTTCAAATTTAATATATAAAAGTGTTAAATATTTTATTTAAAATTGGCTTTCCATTAAAAGGTGGGAAACTTCATTTTTTTGCAAAATAATTTTTTTTATCTGAAAAATTGAATTTGTTATTATATCATGTATAGAAGAAACACAAGATGGATGTTAAAATTATATGGAATATATAATATTAAAAAATGTGTTTAATACTATTCATAACCTCTAATTTAATGACTAAGTTATATATTATATTAAATAATAATATTAATATATTTCTGTTCGGTAAAACTGGGCCTTGCGTGTAACGTACGTCAACTCATTATTGTGTGTAAAATATGATTAATACTATGTTGTGTAAAAATAAATAAAGAAATAAAATTAAATTTATTCATAAATAGAAAATATTATAAAATATCAGGGTGTTACATTCTTCCCTCCTTCAATAAATTGCATCCTTAGAATTTAAACTCGAGATAAAAAACTAGGGTTTGACATTTCAAAACATATTTTTTGTAATCCCACATCATAAAAAAGATTAATGAGACCCAAACATTAAAATAAATAAAGGGAAGTATAAAGGTCATCTAGGATGACACATACAAGGGTTCCATGTAGGAAAACATAGACATGAAATAAAAATTTAACCATCAAGTTTTGATGGATAGTAATAGAGAACATGGTTAGGAGAAAGTTAACAATCATAATGATTTAAATCTATAATGATCTATGGGACCATTTGATTCTTTAAAAAAAGTACCAAGATATTATTTTTTTTGTTTCAATATCCTTTCCCTATAGTTGAATAATTAATTTACTTTATAGACTAGGAACTTAAGGAAAGATACTTACTTGAAAAGTATAGTTTCATCCTTTAATCAATTTATACCATAAAATCTTCATTCTCTCCAAAAGATAATAAAATTCGACAATTTTCGATTTATCTTAATTGTAATGGGTTCCAAAAATTAACTTATACTTCATATTTCATACCATTTAGATAAAGAAAACTATGATATACTAACCAAGAAGTCATGTAGGCTAGTGGTAGGTGATGCACCCTTGACACCATTCGGTTGCGGGTTCAAGTCTCGCAGCCTTACCAGACGCGATGGGTTGTCGTCTGACCTATGGGTTGTAATTTTTCTAAAACTATATCATTTATCACATTCCATAAAAATAAGATTAATAAATTTATTAATGTTAATAAATAACATCCAATTCATTTTAACCTTTAGACTCATTTAAAATACCTATGTCTAAATTAACAGTCCAATAGGGTCTCTAACTTTCAAAAATCAATCTTAACATCAAATTCTCTAAATAACATAATGTGTCTCTTATTGTCACATATCTAATATTTGATCACCATAAAAACATAATAAAAATATTCATGATTCCAAATCCTTAAATAAAAATTACTATAGAACAATCCTTATTTATTTTCATAATTCATATCATAACACAATTATTGAATCCAAAAACAAAAATACATTAATTATTCCACTTCAATTATAGTAACAACATAAGTTTGACCTTGATACCTTTTCTTATTCTGAGCTATATTTTTTTGACACTTTGGAAAATCATTTTCATAATTTCCAATATCTATAAAACTATAGCATTTCACATTTATAGATTCTTTCTTTACCTTACAATCATAAGGCTAGTGGTTTTTCTCTCCACACTTGTAACAAACTCCCACTCCTTTCAGACAAGTACCAGGGTGTTTCTTCTCACAACTATCACATATGGTAAAATAATTATTTCCCTTTTTCCCTTTATACTTATCTTGATCCACCATTCTCTTCTTATCCTTCTTTAATTTAAATTCAGAAGACATATAGAATTCCTTTTCTATCTTGATATCATATGAGACTATATCTTCATATGATGTGAAAGGTTGTGAGACCAGTTTCCATCAGAAGAATGGTTTTAACCCATCAAGGAATCAATCAATATTAATTCTTGGGTTATATATGTATTATGTATCATGAATTTCTAACCTTGTGAAGTTAGCCTCATAATTTTCAAAATTATCATCATCCTTTTGCCTCAAACTCAAAAATTGTATCTCCATATTCGCTCCCTTCCCACGAGGGAAATAATTTTCCAAGAAAATTTCTTTAAAATCCTCCCATTCTATAATTGCACTTTCTTTCTCCTCTTTCATGTTTTGAATCAACAACCACCATTGTCATTCATATCCTGATAGATGATAGACTTCCATGACAACCTTACCCCTTTTTTCTTCCTAAAGAAAGAAATATCTTCTCTAAAGAACTTATCCATTATTCAGCTATAAATGGATTTGTATTCCCATTTAATGTTGGAGGTTTTTGTCTCATAAATCAGTCTAACATTGTTCCTCCACATTGTGGATTAGGCCACTCCATATGGGTAAGGTTATTGTTCATAACCTAAGTTAGTTGTCCCAATATGGTTATAAGTTGTTCATAACTAGTTATAGCTCCTAATCCAACATCATTATCTTTAATAGAAGGTAAATACCTAAAAGGATTATGTACATTGATACAATTTATATTTCTTCCACTAGGTTCCATTTCTAAATAATGACGTACACTAGATTAGATCACAACATTATGAAACACAATGTATAATCACAAAACTAGTGAATCACATAACCTAAATTAAAAATTTAGGTATAACTAATCTCTAAATCATAAACATGGTTTCTTTGGGGAAATATTTAATTTTAAATCCTTCATAAAGTTTTTAAAATAGAATGTGAATTATCCTAATCATGTCCCCCAGTAGTGTCAAACCAGGTCCACAGTAAGGCTTGTTTTCGTATACTATGTTACCCCGAGTCAGGCCCAAAACACCTTATCAGAGTTGTTACTCCTAGGTACATTTGTTCCAGAACCACGTACACTTGTAGTATCCAGACAGAGATATATTTCATAGAAAACCCACATAATTTCTATTTTACCAAAATTTTAGGATGTTTATCGATACTTATTCTCAAATTCTATCTTATATAAATGTTACTTAATCCATGATTTCTAAATCTATTTTCCAAGGTTGTTGCTAAACTTCCTCTGATACCAACTGTAATGCCTCGACCCCAGATGCTTGGATCTAGTGTATTATTTTAATACATTAGAAATATTATAAGGAATAATATCCCCAAGGACCAATCGGTTATCAGTATTCAAAAATAGATTACATACATGAACTTTCTATTATAATTAAAAACATAAAATACAATATATATATATATATATATAATACTTTGATAATGCAATTATTATCCAAGATTAAACATATACATAAATCATAATACACTTATAGTCATACTAGGAAAATAAAACATAATAAAGGGCTTAGATCAGATGCTCGGTATGGTTAAACAATACAACATAAGATTTCATAAGTAACCATAAACTTTAAGTCAAGTATAAAACTGAAACACAACCCTTTTAAACATAAACTTAAACATAATACAAAAATGAAAAATCAAATAATTTCATTTAACCATTCACATGTATATTCTACTAGTCGAATAATCACATGTAATATCAATAACTAATCTCACAATGAGGAAATGCATCATTTCAGACATCATAACCATACTGCCAAGGCCTCGTGCTAAGACCATACATAACCATATCATCAAGGCATGATTCTAAGTCATTAGTTTGTCTCTTGAGACCTATCTATGCATTTAGGGGCTATAGAAAGCCCCTCCCATCACTTACCAAATCCAATGCATTCCTCATATGAAAAGGGTAAAACATAATATTAACATTCATATTGAAAATAGCATATGAAATGCTAATAATTTAACCATAAAACATGAATGGTATCTAAATAGAACATCCACAATCAAACATATCATAAACCATTCAATAAAATATGGAAGATTTTTTCATAATAAATTAACCTCAATTAAGAATAAAATTCAACAAAATATGTTGACATAGATGAAAATAATCTAATAAAATCATTAAAACTCTTTGAGTGAATATCCATTTTTGCTTTGAAATTATTTAAAATTCATGAATTTATAAAAGAAAAAATTTCTTTTAAAAATAAACTTGTAATATTATAAGGGAATCTTCAAAACGTTAAGGTGTCATGATGGCAGAAATAGCCACTCAGGCCGTATAAGTTAAAAAAACAGTCTTTCCTTAGTTTTTTTGAAAAGTTCATAAAGTACCTCATTTAGAAAATGATAGAAAAATTATTTTTAAAACATTTTATAAAAATTTAAACATGGGTAAAAATGACTTTAAACAATTGTCGATAATATTTTGAAATAAATTTATAAGAAACCTGGACGTGGATAATAAATGTGTCCCAGTAGATACTTATGTATAAACAACCTCAGATAATAATGAGATTGCGAAATTAACCCTTACCTTTTATTTTACTTTAGTCAAGGGTGAATTGAACTCCTATATAATTGTTAAAGTATTTTATTAAATTATATAAGAACCAAATACATATTTATGATATCATATATGATCCTTTATATTTTTTTGTTAATAATATTTTAGTATTACCATTGTTTTAGGTGTTAACTACTTCATTTTCCCATTCCTATTTTGTCGTGTAGGTCATGTTTATTATGAATATGATGTATTCTATTCATATATAGAATGATATTGAGTTCATAATTATTATTTTTAATCATCATATAAATTTTATGATCATTCTTTAATAGTTAACGTGGAGAATGAATCTCACCACGTTGGGGAGACGGTAGGTCGTACGTACGCATAAGCAACAATATCATTCCCTTGATGGTTAAATGGTATGGAATTGGATGGTATATTAACTATAAAGAATTATTATCATGTTATATTAATTATTTATATCCATTATACTCATCATTATACCCATCCAAATAAATTAGTGTTTAATAACAAATTACACCACGACGTGGATATGGTAAGTCGTACATACACATGCATGGTGATATTGTTATTTGTAGGATGGATAAAAGAAGGAATATGTCTTTCCCATAATCATAATAAAATCTCAGAATATATATTATACTATATTTATTAATTTATTATGGAAAAAACATATTAACATGAATTATAAAAAGAAAATAAATTGAACTGAATTGGTAAAACAATTACCTCTTATTTGAGTTTATACTTTTGATTCACACAAAATGAATCCTTAGGTTGGATTTATGACCAAAGTACAGTCTCTATAATTAATTGAGGTAATTTTTTAGGATAATTAATTACGTTTTGTTTGATACAAAGGGCTTTATAGGTGTCATTAAAAGATAAGAAGAGATTCCATTTTATAAGAGAGGTGAGGGGCACTTTAGGAAACTCTAAAAGTATTAAATTAATGTAAATTAATTTTCAAATAAAAATAAAAAACTGAATTATTTCTAAGATAAAATTAGTATGGGTCTAAATCCTCTCAACCAATAAAATTTAGACATGTTTTGATTTTATTTTAAACCTTATCATTTTGATTTATCCTTAATTAATCTATTTAATTTTAATTATGGTAATTATATTCAAAATATTAAATGGTTATAAATATTTACCTATATGGTTTCAATTTTCCATAAATAGAAAATTTATTAACTTTTCGACCTTGTAATTATCACTTTGTAGTTTTTAAAAAAATTTATGATTTTTAAATAATTTAATAAAATGTTATTTTTATAAAATATTAATAGTGTCAATTTTGATAATATTCATTCCTTTGACTTTAAATAAAATTGAACCATAATAATAATGTCAAAACAAATCGTTTAATATATTCCTAACATGTCATAGTCACCTATAAAATTCATGGATCACCTTAATTAATTCGAATTATATTTATTTTAATATTTTTAAAACCATTTATTTGATATTTATATTAATAAAATAATTTCTACGTCACTATCGTGTCATCATTAACGGGGGTAGGGTCCGGTGTTAGAATTCATAACGTTGGATATTTCTCTAGAACCTTTGAGTTTCCTTAAGGAGGAGGAGGCTCTCTTGTCGGCAAATGACGGATCAGAGGTCAGGATTCGATCAAGTGATGACGAATCAACGAATGTTGGTGGAACAAGGATCAACATGGTGATGTGACTTCAATCTATGTCTATAATCAATCCAACTCGAGGTAGGGGTTTTTATTTAAATTCCATCCCTTCCCCATATTTGAATTTCTATGACAAATGTGAATCAATCGACAAATGGATCGATTCATAGATCGTGCGTATTGTTGAGGGATGGGTTTCACCTTACGGGGTTTATTGGGGATTGAGGATCATTTGATTGATTTCTAGTTTGTTTATCATTTTATTAATCCTTCTAACGGATCATATCAAGGTTGGAACAAACAAACAACTGAGGTTTGATCATTGGGTCATTTATTGTGCTTTTCTACCCCACATTCTTCTCATTCTTCATAGGTTTCTGAACAATTGATCGTTTCTCAACTATTTCTTAGCACAACGATCCAACGTCTTGGATCTGGAAGGGACACGACAAGATGGAGGTGCGATGATGATAATGACAAACGGATCGAGGCAGTGCGTGAGATATCATTGCTCAAACAAAATTGAACTTTGGTGGATCACAATGAGGATTCATACCCCTGGTGATGAATAACATGGCCCTAGGACTCTAGAATGTCTTCTAAATTGAAGAATAGACCACAAGAATGCATCTGATGGACCACAGAAGTCCCCACCAGTGCGCCACGGGTGGCGGACATGAGACAATAGTGGTGGACAGGGGCCACTGGCGGTAGACAGGGGCCACCAGCAACGGCCGATGGTGGTCTTCAGTGGACGTGGCTCGCTGCCATGTCACGTAGTTAGAGACTGCGGTCTAGCTGAACCACGGAGGCGACCAACGACTAATGTCGCAGGTGGTTTGGAGATGCGGTTCCCACCATGTCTTAGGAGGAAGAGACATGCTCGTTCCAGTGGTCTGGGTTGAACAAGCGGGTCGGCCTTGGTTCATGCCCTATGGACCAGGTCAACCCGACGGGTCAATTCGGACCCGTCGAACCAGGTCGACCCAGCGGGTCGGTTCAGACCCATCGGACCTATTCAGGTCGGTGGACCCTGGGCCGAGTCGGGTCGAGTCGGTCTAACCCGGTTGGACCGGATCTAGACCCCACCTACCTCTTTTTACAAAAAGATCCATAACTTTCAAAACGTAAGTCTGATTGATGATCCGTTTCGGCATTGGGACCCTCATAATGAGGAGGTCCTTTTGATATGGCTTGTTGGGCTGTTAGTAAGGACTAATATAGGTACAGAGTCTCCCCTTGATTCATCCCTTGAGGGATTGGTACGACATTGCATGGAAATCCCCTCATGAGATGAGTCCCAAATAGAGTTAAAAATCCTCCTTGGGACTGGAGTGATACTCTATCACCCCAGATGGATTTCTTTGGGTATTGAGGTGACCTATGAGTGCAGGGTGTTAATCCTCCATCTAGTGGGATGTATTATAGGGTTCATGGAATTATTTGTAATCCCCTACATTACGAGCCTCATTATAGGGTTTGTGTTATTCTATGAGAATCCCTTATGGTGCAGGGTAATATAGATTGGGTTTGCAGTATTCTTTGAAATCCCCTATTTGTATTTCATGACCTTTGACCTACATTTTCTCTTTTTGTGGGGCCCAAGTTCAGTAGGACCTCTAGTAAGAGTCCCATATGACATCTAGTCTTGAGGAGTGGGACTCCTATAATGAGCATGCTTTTAATAGAATATTATGTCCATGGATTTGGCTATGATATCAAGACTTCTTATCTCACTGAGACCGTATGTCTCCGGGAAACTTCGTGATGTATTGAGACTAGATGTTCTCTCAGATACTTTTGGTAGACTTTTTCTATGTGGTTACTATCAAATAGCTCGGGGAGTGGGATCTCACAGAATTGAGTGTGCTATGAGTGGAACCATATGGATGGTAGTGGATGAGACATTGTGTCTTTGAATCCTTTACGAGTATACTGGGATGCTCTTTTTATATGTGTTGTTGACATATTCCTATTTTGATATGACTATACCTTCTTGATGGTGTTTCCTTTGTGGTATTTCACTTTGTGTTTCAGGGTCCCCTATTGAGTATTGTTTTACTCACCCTTGCATGGGATTTTCACACACGTGTCATGTCTTGTGTAGTTGATTGATTCTTTGGTGGAGCCCTAGGTGGAGTAGGACCAGGACCTTGATCGAAGGGTGACTTGTGAGATCATACGAGATGAGGTGTTTCCGACAGCTTCCTACAGTAGCTTCAATTCCCATGTTTGCATGCCAAACATTACAATGGTCTTTATTTTAGTGGGCTCATTTTCAACTCTATATCACTTTACTACTTTACCTTCTATCTTACTCTATTGTTGGGTTTTAGTGGTATGCATTTATTTTATTTACTTAGTGTTTCCACTCTCCAACCACGTGCCTTGTAGTTGGTTGCGTGTGTACATGTTCTTAGAGAAATGCCTCCCATTTTTCAGATATATCTACTCAGTTCTAGTCACCAGTCCCTGGCCTATCAGAGATGATCTTGGGGTAGTCATAGCACGAGCCCTGGGGGACATGTCATGACTGAGTGGTATAAAAGGGAAGGTTCGGTTCCACATTGGGACCATGAGTCTGTGAGATTGGTTTGGGGAAATAGTGTTAAGTGTTTCGAGTTCAGCTTTCAGGCTAGGTAATCCAATGTTGGTGAGATGGACAATGTATCCGTACACCAGGACTCTGGGCACCTATTTTCTGACTCGGTACATGGAAACATTGGTTGTAGGTAAATTAAGGGTCATGCATCATATAGGAATGGTTTTAGTCCTTCTTAAGTTAGCTCACCAAGTATACTCTTTTTACTATGATACATCTTGTTCTCATCAGGATTTGTTCATGATTCCAGCCAGCGGGATTTTTTCATAAAAATCAATAGTTTGTCCTGATGCTCAATGAGTCCTCCCTAATAGGATCCAGTTTCAGAGAAGTTTTTCTTCAGGATAGTTGGAAGGTGTCGGTTTCTCCTGATGATTAGTTAGCAAACCCACCTCTAGTGGTTCAGGTGGATGCAACTTACCAAACTGAGTCATATATGGATCTTTTGGAGCTAGATGACGAAGTGCAGGGTTTTAACGTGTGTCATAGGCTTCAAAGGTAGCAATCGCCTATGAAATAGGGCTAGTAGGACTTACCTATATCAGGTACACAACATAAGTTGTAGAACCAGAGGTTTCGTTAGAAGTTCTGGGGACATTCTAGTTTCTAGAAAAAAAGGATTTTCTACACTTGTCATAAAGGGTAAATATCACATGAGATTGTCCCACTGTTCATATTGCAGTCAAAGTGGCGGTTAATGAACCACCAAGGTAGAGACAATGGAAAGAGCAGGTAGATTCTTTGGGTAGCTGACGTGGCTGGAGAGTTGGGAAAGTAGTAGGGGTGGCCGACATTTTGATGTGTTACCACCACCACCACCTCTGGGTAGTCCATACCAGACTTTGGAAGTTAGTGGAAAGGGTAGGAGATAGATTCATGCTGTCGAGGATTATAACCCTAGGAATCTAGGGATGATTTAAGGTACGATATGTGTCATTCTACTTTAGTTGTAGTATTTATAGAAACTTGTACTTGTGATTTCCTTTCCTTCCACTTTTCTTCTTTGATACCTAGAGGTTCTGGTTAAAGTGTTGACTTGATACTCACATTAGAGACTCCTACTGAGGGATAACCAATGACAACACACTAGTTCTGATAGTGTGACCTGACTCTTGGAGGTGAGATTTTCGGTTGGGATCTCTTGGTAGTGGTGTTGAGGCCCTATGATATCATTCATGGTATGGATTAAATCCTTAGTTCATACTCAGATTGATTTTTTTAGGTAAAGGATGTAGTTTATTCGTGGTGATGGAACTAGATTTCCCATTATTAGAAAAGGAGGAATCCTTCCATCTCTTTATGGAATTAGGTAGAGGAGGGTATATATGATTTCTATTTAGTTGGAAAGTTCAAACCATGGTTTAGTGGATGTTATGGGTCCTCAAGTTTCTTAATGTTAGTAGTGTATAAGGATGTATTCCTTGAAGATGTTACAGGTTTACCTCTCCATTGAGAGTTATAATTCTTCATTAGTCTACACCCCAGGTTGGCCTGATATTTATGTCAATTTATCAGATGGATCCCAAAGAGCTCCACATGTTGAGGGTGTAGACGGGGGACTTGCAGATGAAGATCTTAGTAAGACCCAATGTTTCACCCTGTACATCCCCAGGTAATATTTTTTTATGACATCCTGGTGTACTCGGAAACTAAGGAGGATCACATGATACACTTGAGGATGGTCTTGGATACACTCTGAGAGCACCAGATTTATGGGAAGCTCTCAAAGTATCAGTTCTGGATTCAGGAGTTCCACTTTCGAGGACATGTCATTTCAGAGTTTGGAGTTGAAGTAGATCCATCAAAGATTAGGGTGGTGCTTTTTTGGGATCCACAAAGGAGTGTGACCTAAGTGAAGAGTTTCCTCTCCTTGGATGGGTACTATCAGAGGTTCATGCCCAAATTTTCTAAGGTAGCAGCACCCTTGTAGGCTTTGAAAAAGAAAGGGAAACCCTTAGTGTGGATAGAGAAGTTTCAGTAGAGTTTCCAGGAGATGAGGTAGAGGCTGATCAACACCCTCATCTTGAGACTTCCAAAAGAGGGTGTTGTGTATGTAGTGTTTTGTGATGCATCAGGGTCCAGACTGAGATGTGTCCTGATGCAGGGGAAAGTGATGATTTCTTATGGTTCACAATAGCTAAGACAACATGAGAAAAATTACGCAACCCATGATATGGGGTTAGTAGCAGTGGTCTTCGCTCTGAAAATTTGGCAGCATTACTTGGTGGGAGCACGGTTTACCATCTACTTTGACCACAAAAGTCTCAAGTATGTCTTCTCTTAGAAGGACATGAACACGAGACATAGAAAGTGGCTAGAGTTCCTCCAGGTTTATGAATTAAATATTGCCTATACTCCTAGGGAGGAGAACATGGTAGTAAACACTCTCAGTAGGAGATCCATCTTTCAGTTGCTAAGTGATGCATTAAAGAAGTTATCTGTGATGTAAATATCCTTCCTGGATTGGGAGGGATCATCTTATCACTAATTTTTATTTGTTACTCATCCAATCTTAAATTATTCTGAGAGTCACAACTCGGTGATACCGACTGTGAGTCTTTACGTGCTCAGTTTTCCATAGGAAATACCCTTGATGGACATTCAAAACGTGAGGAGCACATCGTTCTTTTCAGAAAATGCACAGTTGTACCAGATATGCCTAGAGTGGTGAGATGCATCAAGGTTTGCATGTGGGTGTCAAGGAGGACACCAAAGGTGACAGAATAGGTTGAAGATGGGATTACCTATTGATATGAAAGCTGAAAGCTTGTTTGAATCAATTTCATGGGTTGTTTTTTCTTTTTCTTGAGGTACCCAGAAAGAAGTGGGAAGGTATGTCAGAGGACTACATGAGGGTTTTACCACGTATGTCCAAGATACATGATACCATCAGGGTGATCATTGACTGACTCACTGAGTCGGCCCACTTCCTAAATACCCAAAAATAGAGTTTAGTAGTGGGCTTAGTATGCCTCTACATACAAGAGATAGTTTGACTCCATGGAGTTTCATCAAATATTGTTTCATATTATGATGATCTATTTATATCCCAGTTGTGGAAGGTATTGAAGAAGGCATTTTTAGAGGTTGTGCAGTTCATCTAGGAGAAGATGAAGCATGTGCAGGTCTGTCTGATGTTTTGGGCTCGCAAACAATGGAGACCTTTGGAGTTCAAGAAAGGATACAATGTCTTCCTTTAGATCTCACCTCGATGAGGGATACAAAGATTTTTTTCAGGGTGACAAGATATCTCCAAGGTTAATATTACCTCTTTCAAGTTCTTCATAGAGTTAAAAAGGTAGTGTACTGCTTGTCTCTATCCCATAGTGGGACTAGGTACGCATCATCTTCCACATGTCTCAGCTGAGGAGATTTGTGCATAAACCCATTGCACATTTTAATCTAGGGTGAGTTGGACATCAACATTGGAACGTTTTGGGTTAAATGAACAATGAAGATTGTGGATCCTTTGTGGATAATCGTTTCCCTCAACGTAGGTCCAGATTCCATACACAGATCTTAAGAGGAGCACATGGGAGTGGGAGGCACAGATTCATGCTCAGTTATCTCACCTTTTGTTCGAGTAAACCTTGTATGGATTTTCTAGGATGTGAAGTATTAAAGTGGGGAGAATATAATGACTCAGATTTTCCTGGTTATATTTTTATAAAATTCTTAGGAAAGTTATGAGACCATGCACTGAGACGATGTGAGATTCTGAGTCCTAGAGTGCCCAGAATGATCCTTTAAAAAATGTTACATTTTTAAACAGCGCGCATGAGTAGTTTTCCTGAAAAATTAAAATAAATATTAAATGGGTACCCATATCAAAAATTTGGGGCACCATTGCATTCAGATAAGTGGTTTTACTTAAGGTGAGACTTAATTTTAGTTGGCGCAGGTCTCCAGTGAAAAAATACGAAAATGGAATAACCATAAATAAAATAATAAAATAAAATAATTTTATTTTTCAAGTCCTTATAACTCATGAATGGTGGATCAGATTGAAAATTTGAGACCATCGTTGAGCTCTTGAGGGCGTTCTTTCCTTAATAAGAACATAACATTAGCTGGCACGGTCTAACTATAGAAATTTGTTTTTGGGATGTGACTATAAATAAAATAATTAAATAAAAAATGTGTTATTTTTAAAATTCTTATAACTCATAAATGGTAACTCTGATTGGAAATCCAAGATTACCATTAATTTCATGAGGATGTGCTTTACTTAGGCAGAGCCTCACCTCCAACGGTGAGGGTAGAGGGTAAAAGTCAATTTTTTGAATTTTTAAAGGATAATAAAATAAACTTAAAGAAGTTTATTTTATTTCATTTTACCTTTTCACATTGTGGTGACGCAGCGACAGCGTAACCTGTTCTCCTTTAATAAATAAAGAAATATGGAGATGCTATTTCAAAGTGAAATAGTAATGTTGAAATGCATTAACGTGTTTCCTCCATAATTTGGGGGAAGGTTCCATCATTAGAATTCTTAATGTTGGAGATTTATTTGGAGCCTTGTAGTTTCCCTAAGGAGGATGAGGAGGCTCTATCGCCTACAGATGATGGATCAGAGGTTGGGATTCGATCAAGCGATGAAGAATCAATGAACGTTAGTGGAATAAATATTGATGTGGCGATGAAACTTCAATATATTTTTGTAAGTGATCCAACTCGAGGTAGGGGTTGTTATTTAAATTCCATCCTTTCCTTGTCTTTGAATTCATATGATGAATGAGAATCAATCGACAAACAGATCGATTCATGAATCATGCGTATTTTTGTTGTATGGGTTTCAACTTTTGGGGTTTATTGGGGATTGTAGATCATTTGATTTATTTCTAGTTTGTTCATCATTTTATTGATCCTTCTAATGGACTGTATTGAGGCCAGAACAAACAAATGGTTGAGGTTTGATCCTATGGTTTCTTATTCTGCTTTTCACACCCATGTTCTTCACATTCTTCATGGGTTTAAGAATAATCAACTTTTGTGCAAATATTTCTTGGTGTAACGATCTGACGTCTTGGATCTGGAATGGACATGGCACAATGGAGGTGTGGCGACAATGGTGGAGAACGGATCGAAGCAGTGTGGGAGATATTGTCACTCAAATGGAATTGCACTGTGGTGGATAGAAATGAGGATTCAAACCCCTGGTGATGAAGAATGTAAACTGAGAACTCCAAAAAATCTTCTGAATTGAATAATGGACCATTAAAATGCATCTGGTGGCCCATGGAAGGTCCCACAGGTGCTGGCGGAGCACCGCGGTGGTGAAGAAGGCTTGTGGTATCCGTCGCGGGCGGCGGATAGGGGCTACCGAGAATGGATGGTGATAGTATTCAATGGACGTGGCTTGAGACTGTGGTCTATCTAGACCATGGTGGTGAACTGTAGCTAATGTTGTAGGTGGTTTAGAGACACAGCACCCGCTGCATCTTAGGCGGAGGAGACTGACCCACTCTAGTGGGTCGGGCCACCCTAGTGGACTGGGCTGGTGTAGCAGACAAGACCGAGCTCAGTCGGTCCAGGTCAGGTTGTGCCAAACTTGTCCGAACTAGGCCCAGTGGACCGGGTCAACCCAACAAGTGGGTTCGGACCCGGGTCGGGTCGATTCAACCGGGTCAGATCGAACCCAGACCCAACTGTCCCCTTTTTTCAAAAAGATCCATAACTTTCAAACCGTAAATTTTATTGATGAGCCATTTGTGGAATTGGGACCCTCATGATGAGGCGGTCCTTTTGAGATGGTTTTTTTGGGCTATTAGTACGCACCAGTATAGGTGTAGAGTCTCTCCTTGGTTCTTCCCTCGAGGGTTCGGTACGACATTGCATGTAAATCCCCTTGAGAGACGAGTCCCAGATAGAGTTTAAAATCCTCCTTGGGACTGGAGTGATACTCTATCACCCCGGATGTAGTTCGTTGGGTATTGACGTGACCTCCAACCACAGGTCTTTAATCCTCAATCTTGTAAGCCACGTCGTAGGGTTCACAGTATTCTTCTAAATCCCCTACGTTACAAGACACATCGTAGAGTTCGTGGTATTCTATGAGAATCCCCTACGGTGCAGGGTAATACAGATTGGGTTTGAGGTATTCTTTGTAATCCTCTATCTATATTTCACGACCTTTGACCAAAATTTTCTCTTTGGGTGGGGCCCAAGATCAGTAGGACCTCTTGTAAGAGTCTTGGATGATATAAAGGCTCAAGGAGTGGGACTCCCCGAATGAGCATGCTTTGAGTAGAATCCTGTGACCATGGAATTGGCTGCGATGTCAAGACTCCTTGTCTTAGTAAAACTAGACATCTAAGGGAAACTTCGTGATATATTGAGACCATATGTTCTCTTGGATACTTTTGGTAGACTTTTTCTACGTGGTTACTATCAGATAGCTTGAGGAGTGGGATCTTTCAGAATCAAGCTTGATCTAAGAAGAACCATATGGCTGGCAGTGGATGAGATGTCGCATGTTGGAATCCTTTAAGAGTATACCTAGATGTTATTTTTATATGTGTTGTTGCCATATACCTGTGTTGATCTGACTGTACCTTCTCTATGGTGTTTCCTTTTTGGTATTTCACTTTCTGTTTCGAGGTCCCCTATTGAGTATTATTTTACTCACCACTACAAGGGCTTTTCCCACATGTGTTGTGTCTTGTTCAGTTGACTGACACTTTGGTGGAGTCCTAGGTGGATTTGGACATAGACCATGACTAGAAAATTCCTTGTGAGATTAGATGAGATGAGGTGTTTCTGGAAACTTCCTACAACAACTCCAGTTCCCTTGTTTGCAGACCAGACTTTACTGTTATCTTTCTTTTAGTGGGCTCGTTTCTAGCCCAGTTTCACTTTACTACATTACCTTCTATTATACTCTATTTTTGGGTTGTAGTGTAATTCATGCATTTTATTTAATTAGTGTTTCCACTCTCTGGCACTATGGCTTGGAGTTGGGTGTGTGTGTACAGGTTCTTAGGAAAATGCCTCCTATTTGTGGGATATTCCCACTTGGCGCTAGTCTCCAACCCTTGGCCTATCAGAGGTGGGCTTGGGGTAGTCATGACATGGGCCCATGAGGATGAGTAGTGATAAATATATTTTTAAAAATTCAAAATATATAATTTTCAGTAATTAAATTAAAATTAATCCCATTGACAAAATGAGAAAACACATTTTTTTAAAGTAAAAATGATCAAAAGATTGACATGTGTTTATATCCAATTTTAATGTGAAAATATTTCCAATGACCTATATTATATTAAATGATAAAAATATAATATATTTATAATTTAAAACTAATCAAATTTATAATTTAACACTATAAATTATTTTGACAAAAAAATTTGTTATCAATTAAAATTTAGTATTTTTTTATTATTCATAAAAATAGGAAACTTATCAGAAAAATACCAAAAATTGAACTAAATTAAATTTTTATATTACTCTTTAAAATAAGAAGCTTATTTTTTAAATTAAATATTTAAAAGAGTTAAATATTGTATTTAAAATGGGTTCGCCATTAAAAGGTTGAAAACTACATTTTTTTGAAAAATACTTATTTTATCTAAAAATTTGAATTTATTCTCATATCATGTCTAGAAAAAACATAATATGAATGTTAAAATTATATGGAATATTTAAGATTCAAAATGTGGTCAATACAATTCATAATCGCTAATTTAATGGCTATGTTATATATTATATTAAATAAAAAAATTAATATATTTTTTTTGGTAAAACTGGGCCTTGCGTGTAAAGCAAGACAACTCATTATTATGTTTAGCATAATATTAATATGGTGTTGTGTAAAAATAAATTAAGTAACAAAATTAAATTTATTCAAAAATGGAAAATATTGTAAAGTATCCGGGTGTTACAAACAATTACATAGGAAAATTATTTTAAAAACTTTTGAACATTTTTCCATAATAAAACTCTTCTATACCCCCTATATAATTCTCATAAGTTATACTTATCTTCATAATCTTGGAATGAGAAATATAAGAAATGGGTGATCTAAAATTCTCAATAAGGGAAAACTTATCAACATATCATGAAATATTGGTTCATAATTATATGAGAAAATGTGATCCAGGATAAAAGTATATTTAAAAATAATGTAGAAGAATAATATTTTTCCATAAATCATGAAGGGAGGCCATGTAATCTCAAATGAAAAAGCATGTACCATAACAAAAGAGTATGATATATGCATGGAAATAAGGAATAAGGAAATGATATCATAAGATCAAAGAATAAAAAATAAATGTAAATAGAATAAAACATGTAATCATAAACATAATTCAATTCTCACTACTAAGACTATCATAGTGTATAGAGTCCTATGGTGGATTGGGTTCACTCCCCATTTCCATAAACATAGTGGACATAGTCACATGGAAGATTGGGTTTACTACCCATTCCAATAAATACAGTGGATAATGATTCATGGTGGATTGGGTTCACTACCCATTACCTTTCATATAATCACATAATATATAAATATTTACCCAATTAATTTGTGGGATATATGATTTTGGGCCCACTCATCATATAACATAGCATTCTTAGGATCACCGCTCGTGCACCATACATGGTATCTCATGAGATGAAAACATTATCCAATGCATTAGAGGTGTATATAATTCTGATCCTACCCATAACATAATGAAAATAATAATATGTACATGAATACATGTGCCACATGAGGAAAAGAAACCATACATATATCATAATCATGATAAAACCAATGGGAAATAAGTGGGTTTCATCAGCTTATATTAAAGAATAATTGAAGGATATATCATAAGGATTACTAAAATAAGGGATTAAATCATTTTTTATATTCATATTTTAATAAATAAACATATATTTTTATACATCATTTTCTAATGTAGGGAAATTCATGAAATGGATCAAGGATAAGTAAGAATAAAAATTAACTGCACAGGTAATGATTTTGAAATGAGAAAATGATATTTTAAAGAAGGTAAAGGATTATTATTATTCATTAAAACATAATTGAACCAAGAGGTTTATACATAAAAAATTAGGGTTTTTATAATCTATTAATCCTTAAAAACATATTTTAGAGGTGACACTTTTCATGAAATAAGAAATCAGATTGTTCTCTTAAGTTTATTTAATTAAAAGTGGGAATTTAAAAGGGAACATAAAACATGTATTATGAACAAAATGAAGGTAAATTAAACTTGATATATATTAAAGGAATATATATATAGTATATGGAATAATATACATGAGAATAATATTGATGTAAAGGTAGAACAAAAAAGAGAACATGTAACTCAAAAGTAATGAGGGTGGTTCAGAAGATCCCTTAGCCCAGGTACTGATTCACTATGCTCTTGCACTTAATTAATTAAGTAATTAAATTAAGTTTATTAAATAAATTTAAAATAACTTTATTCATCTATATTTAATTATCTAAGATTAATTTATTATCATTTTTTATTTTTTAATATAATATCCTCTTAGGTTGGTTACTTGGGGTTGTTTAATTAATTTCTTTGTAACCCTTTCATTTTGTTGAGAATGATAAATGGTTTTATAAAATAAATTCATAATATATAATTTTATATGTTTATTTAATTTATTATTACATTATCAAAAAATATATACAGTTCTCTAGGTTTCCAAAAAGGACTCAAATTAAGAAAGGTGCTTTAATATGTTTATTTAATGCGGTTAAATTTACTATAACCATATATTACTAATATTACTTATATATTGTAAAATATTATAATTAAAGAATATTAATATTTTCATAAACATAATTTTTATACATTAGATAAATTTTTAAATTCATTCATTTTTGTTGGTAAATGAAAAACAAAATAAATTATTCTCTGGAGGTGGTTGTCTGCATGTACCCAAATTACATTTTTTTCATAAAACTAAAGGGATGGTATAAAAATAAAATAATTATCATTTAAAAATATTAATATTTTTATATTTAATATATTTATTAATTAAATAAATATTTTATACTATCCATGTAAAGAGTTTATGAAAAATAGAACATGTCGTTCATTAAGGTTGTAGTCCGCACGAACGCATAACAACATCTTCATTTTTCAAATGGTTTTGTAGGGATATAGAAGAGTAATATTCCATTAACATAACAACATTAAAAAATATGAATATTAATTTTTTATCATACTTTAATAAATATATAATATTATATGGGGTATAGGAATATTTAGAATAAAATACCAATGAGTAAGAATTACTTAGGTGGAGAGCTTAAACTTTCTCTTAAAATTATTCTTGAAAATAAAGGGAATATGTTAACTTCTAGAGACCAATGGATTGTGGATATGAAATAATTTTATATAATAGGTAATTTGGAAAGATTTTAAAGAATAAAATTAAACTTATAGTGGCATTTAAGGGGTGGTGAGAGGCCTTATTTATAAGTGGATAAAAATGATATGTTTGTAAATACCCATTATATCTCAATGATTCCATGAAAAATAATCAAGGTTAAATGGATAAAAAAGTGGTCCATAATTTATTTAATTGTGGATAGGGTTGATAAATCCCCAAAAATTAATTTTCACACATGTTTTAGACATGTTTGATTAATTTTTAATTATATTTTTACACTTTATCAATTTAGTTTTTACCTTAGTAACTAGTTTTTAACTATGTAATTTAGGTTTTACTAAAAATATAAGGTAACCATTTTAATTTTTTTGGTAATTATAAACATAAATTTAACCTCTATTTAATACAATTCAATTTATGTGAGTTATAAAATTAACTTTTAAATCAACACATATAATATATTGAAAAATAGTTTTTTTTAAAAAATGAGGTTTTAACTATTAATTATTCTTAATATTATATAAAATTAATAAAAAATTAAATGAGTGATATTATATTTTTATATATGTGTAAAATTTATATAATATTCATTAAATAAAATATATAAATTTTATTTTTTAGATAAAAATTACACAACATTAATAAAATAATTCTTTGAAAATAACTCTCTCACCATTATCATGGTCATTAACTTTAATCTTTATAATCATAATTTTATGAATAAAAATGAAATTAATATTATTAAATAATATGAAAATTATGATCTAAAATATGAAATCAATTTTTTTTATATTTAATTTCTTTAAGTGAGGAAAACTATTTTTAACATAGGTGAATAAAATAGTTTTTAGAGTAAAATATTACGTAAGTTTCCTAAATGGTAAAAATGAGTTTTATAAATATAATAATGCTTTAAAATGATTTATTTTACTTTATAAATATATATTTTTTATATAAAAAAGCTTCAAAAATATTTAATTCATTTTTTTGTTCTGATAATTCCATAAAAGTGATGATATTAGTAAAATCATTATATTTCACTATTCACCTAAGAATTAATTATTGAAGAAAAATACCAAAAAATTATCCTAAGATAATATTTTTATGCTCAATCCAAAATTTTAGTCCATTTTTTCAATTTCAAATTCTAAAATTTTAGAATTTAGCTTTTAAATAAAATCATAAAATATAATGAAAAGTCTTTTTTATAGGAAAATAACTTTTAAAAAATATTAACCATTATTATTATTATTTTCTATAAATTAATAATAAAATTAATTTTAATCTATTATTAATTTAAAAAATATAAATTATATTAAAAATATACCTTATCTATAATATATTTATTTTATGAAAATAAATCACATAAAAAGATGATTTTAAAAAAAATAAATTTTTAATCATAATGTGATCTTATTAGTTATCTAGATACACTAATTGAAAAAAATATATATTTATACATATATTTCATAAATTGGTTACCTCTATTTATTCCTTCCAACTAAATGGATACATAAAACAGTTATATAATGTTCCACAATTTGTTTTGGTTTGGAGTTGTTTGTGAAGAAAGTTATTTAACACATTTTGTTTTAAATGGAAATGTAATTTAAAATATTAGGGTGTTATAATTTGGATTATGTAATGACCTAGGTAATTTTAATAGGTTCATGGTTAGTATCTTCTCTGATCACATTTAGGACTTCTTGAAGGTATTTTTGGATTATTTCACTATTTTTGGAGATTCTTTCAATCATTGATTGAAACATTTGGAAAAATATTTGAAAACATGCATTGAAAAGTACTTGGTTTTGAATTTTGAAAAGTTACATTTTATGGTGGTAAGGGGAATATTCTTTGAGAATGTTATTTCATAAAAGGGAATTTAGGTGGATAAATCTAAATTTTAAGTGATACATTCTTTATATTACCCAACTTCTATGAAACATGTTAGTTTTTTTATATGGAATGTAAGTTTTTACAGAAGGTTTATAAAAGAATCTAGTAATATTGATCTCCCCATTTTCATGTTACTTTGGAAAGATAATTAATTTGATTTTAATATTTAATGTAGGGAATATTTTGATGATTTGAAGAGAAGATTAATCACCCCACCAGTTATGCAACCACCAAAATAGGAGAAACCTTTTGAGTTACTTCATAATCCTTCCAAACAATCTATAGTAATAGTTTTTTCCCAAATAATTAGAGGTAGAAATCAAGTCATTTCCTATGCTTCAATAACCTTGGATTCTGCCCAACTTAACTACCCAACCATAAAAAATGATTTTTTAGTTGTTTTAAAATCTTAATTTTTAGGCACTGAAATTATTGCTTTTTATTATAAAGCCCTTACATATTTGAAGAATAAGGATGATGCCAAACCTAGGTTTTTTAGATGGATTTTATTACTTTAGGAATTAAATATAGAGTTAAATAATATGAATGGTGCTAAGAACCAAGTGGATGATCACCTGGGGAAATTATCCAATATAGTATAAGTTGAGATTCCAGCCAAAGATCCATTTAATGACCACATTAAAGGAGAATAATTATACGTGATTGAAGGAGAAGTGTCTTAGTATACTGATATGGTCAAATTTTTGGTAACCTCTAAAGTACCATCTCACCTGAATCCCCCCAAAAATCAAAGTCTCAAATATAACTCAAAATTTTACATCTAGGAATATCTATATCTTTGGAAAATATATAATGACTATGTAATAATAGGATTCTTACTTGGGAGTGAGATCTAATCTAATCTTGAATTTTTACACACTCTATCCTTTGGAAGACACTTCAAACCTTGATGAACAATAATAAATTTTTTAGAATCTAGAATATATTATCCCACTTTGTTTAAATCTAAAAATAATTTTTTTATAAGATGTGAGTAATAAAAATTCACTGGTAACATCTCTAAAATATAATAAATTCCCAAAATCCAATCTGTTTTTGTGAAATTTTTGAAATTTGGGGAATAGATTAAATGGGACATTTTACCATTTCTTTTGGAAACTGCTACATTTTTATTACAGTCTATTATGAATAAAAATTTGTGGAATACAATGACATAAAAATTGATAATGATAAAAAAAATTGTGCTTATGTTAGAGCTCAAATTTTTGTAGGTTAGGAGTTCCAAGATCCATAATCAATGATCAAGAGACTCCCTTTTTCAATAGAATCATGGAGGATTTGATGAAGAATTATCAACTACAACATAAGGAATCAACAACCTACCATACACAAACCAATGGTCAATATTAAGTGTCAAGGAGAGAGATCAAAGAAAAATTATAGAAAACTATTTAACCAAACTATAACATCCTGGATCAATTCACTCTAGGAATAGTAACTGGTCCAGTTCTCCACATGACCTTACGACCACCTCCTTGTATTCTAGAGGTTACTGGCTATAAGATGGCCCTAATATGGTACCATGGGGAGACTATACCCTTGTGTTATAGTGAAAAATAATGGATTAAATAACCAAGTATCATACATCACAAATAAATTGAAAGCGAAAGAAGATAAATATAAACAGGAGATAAAAAATAAAATGTAGTAAAGGACCAAATAGCCATGTCATAAATATAGTTATGGTCTCCCATTGGGCCGACCATATGTATAGAATGAAAAAAAAGGAAATAAATATATCGGACCCATAGAAAATTTTAGTCAAACCTTATCCTAATCTCCTCATACTCGTCAAAGTCATCCCACTTGATCAGACTTAAGCCTTAACCTAACCTATGTCTACAACCAAGTGAATGTCTGCATAGGTACCCATGTGTAGTGAAGGCATGAGTAGGGTGTGATTACAAAACTCAATATGGAACAACCAATGTGGTCACATACTAACCAATATATATTTTGATATGTTCATGTGACATACTTAGCTGAAAAAATAGAAAAAAATATAAAATAAATAAATAAAAATAAACCATTGTTGATCCTTATGTCTGTGACCTTGATCAACCATATGTACTTAAGCCAATGTTGAGGTACCTATGAACATGTCTTGATGATATTGCCTCCTAATTGAAATTTGGGATCCACATCCATGGAATCCCCAACCGTATTGTCATGACTCTGGGGACCCATCCCATGATAGTTAGTGTGTTTGAATCTAAATATGTGGTAGAAATGACAATATATCCCATGACTCCAGAGACCCATCCCGTGATAGTTCATGCATCTAGTTCCAAATCCATGGGATCTATAACCATATATCCCATGTATTTAGAGACACATACCAAAAAAGTTTGTGCATATGGATCCAAATCCATGGTATCCATAACTATATACCCCACAAATCTGGGGAACCATCCCATAATAGTCCATGCATTAAGATAAAAATATATGGAATCCATAACCATATATCCCATAGATCGGAGGACCCTTCCCATGATAGTTCATGCATCTGTACCCAAGTACATGAAAACCATAACCATATATCACACAACTTTGGGGATCCATCCCATGGGAGTTCATGCGTCTAGATCTAAATCCATGGAATCCATAACCATACACCACACATATTTGCGGACCCATCCCATGAAAGTCAGTGTTTCCAAATCATAATCATGAAATCTATAACCATATACCAATATCTAACTATATAGAAGCTCTAAACATTGAGTTCCAAGTCCATGGAATTTCGATATGTATATTGTATTCAATCCATGGAATCTAACCCATATCACATCTTCCCTGAATGAACATTCCATAACCCACTAAAAATAAAATTAAAACCAAGGTCTAGATGAATGCCCAATCCCATCTTCCTCATCTAAACCCTTTTAGGCTTCTAGTTGGTTCAAGTTCTAGGGTGACTACCACAACCATCACCAACCATATCCATATGTACCTGCTCAGGATTGGTCTATTGATGGGTAACCCTTGGGGTCCCTTAGGTCACAATATTATAGAGGAAACCTCACATGGTTCCTTGTCTCAATTACAGTATCGGGTTAGAAACCAAAGCTTTAAGGACATCATATCCCTCAACATTATTAATAGGGCTGCATAGAATCACAAGCTATACATGTTTCACTATAGAAACACAATCTAAGAGATAGACCATGGAACATCTCTATCATGAAGGTCACTCTCAGTCGATCTTTATAATACATTGGATAAAAATCCACATTAGTTACATCATCACCTCTCAAGAGGTCTGGAATCCCTCAATCATATAAAGTCCCACCAGGACCTCATGTTCTGGTCATCTTAAGTCGCAACACCCCATCCCAGAGGTGATAATGGGCTCCTACACTAGGGATGCTAAATCTTCTCAAGAATAGTTAATTCCTTAATGTGTAAATAGGTCACAAGTTATACTATAGTCCAAGCCTTGACATTTGGAAACCAAGTCAATAAGACAGATTACTAGGACTAATGTGTCTTAGGCACTTTGGTCTACTCATCTAAGGAATTATATAGTCCATGACATTTTTATTTAAGATATTTTAATTTAATTAAAAATTTCATTTAATTAAATTAACTAGGGGTATCAGCCTCAATGGTGAGCCTGATCATCAATGTGAAATATTAAAATGAAACATAAGTCATTGGGCTAGTACACAGTACCACCTACCTCAAAAAAGTTGTTTCCCTTTTTAAGAACAATTTGAAAACACTCACCATAGATCGTTCAAGTCCCTATGGCCACCAAACAACCACCTGATCCCTATATCATAGAAAAGTATCACAATTAATTAATTATAACATTTTATGATTAATTAAACAAATTAATTTAAATAGGAATAAATTCATAAATCTTACTGAGTCATCTCTATATAAAAAAAATTGTCGGCAACAGGATGTGATCTAATTCTGAAATTCACCCGAACCAACACCATGAAAAATCCATAATTTATATCACTGATTTAATGACCAAGTAATTAAATTTAGGGTGAAAAATATTTAAAAATCCAAATATTAATTTACCTTCGATGGAATGTTGTATGACAGTGTTCAGATCTTTTCTTGGGTTTCCTTTAGCTAGGCTAAGTAAAAGGCCCATCCAAAATGGTCGATTCCACCATAATATGAAGGAATCAATTAAAAACCCGAAAATAAAAATTCTATAAACAAAAAATGACGAAGGAAAAATATAGATAATGGAATGATATGGGATAAAATTACATATAATTCCATTGTGTCACACCTAGAACTGTCCAAAATGGAGGAGAAAAGAGGGAGGGGATATGCAGACTAAAGCCTCCACATAAATCATATTTTTGAAAATAAAGGGGGAGGGGATCCCCTCTTAAAAATTAAAACAAGGATGCAAATTTGTTTTATGGAATGTAATGGAATATAATATCACTCCATGAATTTTTAGGAGTTTTTCCCAGGCACTTTGATGACCCTCATTCAAGGCCTAAATTTCCATAAGGTACCCCCTGAAATAGGTGTGGGAAAAATTATATTGATTTATTTTTGACTAAAAAAACAAAACACATTTTTTGGTTCTATTTTATACATAAAAAATGAAACCATTTAATATTAGTTTGGTTTAGATTAATAAATTTATAAAAAATTAATTTATGTTTAGGTTTGACTTAGATTGCTAATTAGACACTTTTTTATAATAGCCTATATATGGTTTTATGAGGGTTATACCTTTCTCTATAGTTTATTCCCCTTTGAGATATAGGTTATCCTATCATCTATAATTTTTATAAATGATCCTACCTCATTTTTTCCTCCCCAAAACTAGGCAGTGAGTGGGTTCTACTCCTTTTTTACCTTCATGGATGATCTGTTTCCAGATTTATAATGGTTCCTTCATTATTGGGTTACTCATGAAGCATCGACATCCTATTTTTCCTTCTGACTCATTTGTTACCCACATTTTATTATAACTCCTCCAGTATTCCCTATATTCAAATCCTTATTCTATTTTCATGTTCTCATGGTTCCTAGGTTGGATTTGGTCCCAGCCTCCAAAGGTGTTTCTTCCCTGGTCTTGGTTAGTTTTGATCCCAGTCTAGTATAGTGCTTCTATACTTGAACATATTTGGTTACCTATCAAGTGATTTATCTTGGTGTTTTTTTCAATTACACCTTGATATGTATGGATATTTTTATTTTCACTCGATAGTGAAAAGGATTTAAGGTTAAAAATATTAATGGTTCTGGAGGTTGACAATCCTTCAATCATTGAGTTAGCTTGATGGTTGGATGAGTTATGGATTGAATTTCTACATGAAGGTCTTAGATCTCACAATATATCAACATATTTATAACAATAAAGAATAAATATAATGAGTAGGTATACAAGTTTTCTATTCTTTATTTATAATGGTAAGAAATGATATGGTTCAGTATATTCATAGAAGAATACCTCTATTTTTCTATTTTGTGGCAGTATAAAACTAACGACTATGTTGATATTAATTTTTGGGTTTGTGGTAATTTTCTATTTGAAGGATTTTATATTTTAAGGCCCTTTATATGATACATTTCATGTGATTTGGTTACTTTTACTCTTTCCATTCCGTTGGAAAAATATAGATGTTATAGTCTTGGGAAAAATAGGGTTTCAATATGATTTAGTTTTGAGTTTTCAATAGTTTTTTAAAAGTATAATTTCTAGACTTATTAATAGAGTTTATACCTTTGTAGGTTCTTATTTTCACTTACATATTGGATCTCCTACATTTTAGGTGTCTAGTGAATCAGTTGGTTTTATTGAAGAATTGTTTTGGGCTTGGTGAAATGAAGTCAATGGGGACTTGTTGTAAGTGAAGGTATTATTTTGAGTTTGTTTTATGAGGTTTTTTGTTTTGAGGAGTGTATATTGAACATCATTTATGGATATTTCAAGGGAAAAAATCTGATTAATATATTTAATTATGGAAACCTAGGTCGAAGTTGCCTTTGTTGGTGTTTTGATGTAGTTTGTTTTGGTTGTTTTTATTTGGGTGAATGTGGTTAATTGATTTTTAACTTTTGGTTTTCACATGGTTCACACTAAACTAAATATTGTCTCTTTGATAATTGAATAAAGGGATTAAAAATATTCAGGATATTTAATAATGATTATATAATAATTTATACATAATTTATACATAATCATTGACATAGTTACATAACATCACCCTTGATATGCTATAAAAATAAAACTTTTGTTCATTAATAGTGATTGAAAATAAAATTTGGAATAGGGTTTAAATCATGGAATTTATTCATGGGGTGAGATGATAAAACAATATAAAATTATGTTTTATTTTAAATAGGCATGGTTTTGTTTAATAGGTTCAGTTTGGTTTAGCACCTAAACCAAACCACAAACCACAAGGTTTTATTCAATCCACACCAAAAACTAAACCACAAAAAAATAAACCACCATTTCAATTTGGTTTTGTTCCATTTGTGGTTTTGTTTGATTTATGTTGTTTTTTACCACTCCACTATCAACCATATTCATTGTGTGAATGATATATTCACATTGTGAATCACCTGAATATGCACATTTTAGTAGCCTGTACCCTCAAACACTCCTATGTTATTCACCCAAAACATCAAGACATCCACCAAACCTTAAACCACATCCAAACACATCATTTTGGATTATTAATTTTTTTTAATATTATTCATATTCATGGTTCTCAAAATTAATCATTCACCAAATGGAAAAATTCAATTTCCCACTAAAATCTACAACCCATCAGGACACAAGGTTTTACAACCTCCCCATATTAATATTTTTCATCCTTAGAAATATATAGTGGATACCCAAAGATACACATGATTATATTAAAGTCACTAATACATTCTTATTTCATCGCACTTTACTCCAAAATTCCAAATGAGCTCCCACTATGCAACTCCGAATATGAGGTACATCATTTATCAAAACCTGATCCACCACTCTTAACAATCACCAAAACATCTAGAAGATGATACAAGAAATCCATACATCCTATTATACCACTATTTAATCAACCTTATCACTAGAATCTTGGTGATTACCACCACAGTTCTCATCTCACCATGATTGATTCTGACCCATGGAACTTCCCCACTATTGGAATCACTTACTATAACGCATTCCCAATAGTCTAATGACCTACTCAGTGTGGTTTCCTTCTCATTGAACCCAATAAAACATGAAAAAACATACTATAAGACAATAATATCTATCATATATGATTCTATATCGAATTATATGAGCATCCACTGCCCATACATAGGGCTTGTACATGTCAAACTTTCCTCTAAAGGTCTCTACCACACATCCGAATTCACCCATCATAAAAAATATGATGAATCTGGATCAAGATACTCACTTACCTTACCTTCTCAAGAATTTTCACCTCAACTGACACCATTTATATTTTTTCCTCATGATTCTCCCCCTAAACCTTGTGGTGAAACTGGTTTTTTTTTCATTTAAAACACACAATGAATCATTGGTTCACCCCTTGAACCATGTCACGAATGGGGGGTTCACATCATGAAATACCTTTAGAATACACCAAGAATATCTCAATCCCAATTCCAATATATCGACTCCAAATAAAAACCACACATGAACCTTGAAACTTTTAATTACCACTCAGCGATTTCTAAGTGCCACCTTGACCATCTAACGATTGGTCCTATCATAACAATGAACATACTCACACGAGGGTCACATGAACATAAATGAAATATTACTCCCAAAAATAGAAGAATATATATCATTGCTTCAATTAATTATAACCTGAACACCACGAGCCATGTCCTATCCATTAATTGACATAACAACTGGCATAGCCAAACCCACTCATTCCTGAGTGCCTATAAAAACATCACTTATCACCCATTACCATCCCATAGAAACAAAATACATGGATACCATTGAATTTTATCACCATTGAGGGTTTCCATACTCAAACCACTTCTCAAGAGTAACCTCAAAAGGTTCCATCATCAAACATGTGTCTCTCCTCACAATACACCCTCATCCATCCTATAAAACACATTTTTTTAACCATAACATGGATCAATCATGCCATTTTACCGGATTTATTTCCAAAATAGCCCTCACTAAAGGTGAAATCATTATTTTTTACCAAACCTTGAGTCACAAATCCTAGAATCAACCTGTTAATCTCATTGGTCCTCAAATCATACATGACCACTCACTGATTCGAACTTAAATGGGTACCACATGCAACTGGTTCCATTCAAGTCATGGATATCCACCCACACTCTGACCACACTACTAAAAACACATCTAAAACACATAGGTCTATAACCCACCCTAGTCCTACCCTCAAAACCACTCCTTGATAACCAATTTACTATCACTGAAGGTGATTATTACCATAAAACCCCATGGCATCACTATATATAGGTCACATACCTAATACCACCTCTTATGCACTGAACTTTCCTTAAGAACCTACTTGTCCTTCCATATCTAAGGAAACCACTGACTAAGGCTAACCACTCTCAAATATTACCCTCAAAAGCACTAAACAGGGACTCACTATAGTCCCAAGTTATATCTCAAGGGTCTCTAGGTATCCCACCTAGCCCTACCAAGTCAATTATCATGTTAGGGTCACTAATTATGACCACTTATCCCAGAACCAAAACTCACAGAAGGTTATAGCTCATGGGTAATTATACATGATCCTGTATCTAAATACCATAACAACACATGTTCCAAAACATCCAATCCTTGGTCTCAACATGTGATATGTATCACATGAAAACTCACCCTCCCACAAGGACACTGATTATCACTAGAATCCCCACAGAGTATTACCCTAGAGAATAATTATCCCATTGATTAATTGATATATGCACAAAAGCATTATCCTAGATGGACCGTATCGAATGACTATATTTAGATGGTTTGATTAAATAGAATTCTATTCAAAGATATGCTAGAAAATTATATATAGGTTGTTATTAGAACTTTAAATAACTAAACCTAAACACTAATGAACCAAAATGGTAAATCATTAGGAAACCAGTGCCATACCGACCCACCAAGGCCATTGAACCTCCTTTTCACATAGAACATGTCATCATCCTCATCATCAAGCATTTTATTTTGGGATCACATATCCTACCATCATAACAAAATACATATATAAGTTAGCCCAGCTATGTAGAATTCCAACAAGTAATTATACAAGAAAACACTATGTGAGAATTTGTTAATACCATAAACAACTGAGCCCCATTCATTAGTGAAATATCACACTAGTAGAACTATATTTCATATAAATCCTATATGTCTAATATGATGCATGAGATTCCTATTTCCTCGATGGTATAAGATTCAAATTCATAATTAGCCTCTTGATAATGAGATAATATCCATAACCCATAATAAATCAAGAACCTTAGACACTAATGTGAGCCACTTGAGGTGAAAATCATACACAACCATAAAATTGAACACCAAGAAGATCAATCCTGGACTTGTTAACCTATAATTCTTACCATAATTGGTGTTCTCGATGCACCAGTCTGATATACATCACAATATTTAACACATTCCTAAATATTCGGTCTACTAAATCCCAAAACCATAAGACAAAAATAAAACAATGATCTAATACCACTTTTTAACATCATGAACTAGCTCACTCTAGGAATAATAATTAGAATGGTTTACCACATGACTTTAGGTGTGTTTCCCTATACACCATAGGCTAATGACTAATAGTGGGGGTCTAATATGGTTATATGGGGAGACTATACCCCATGTATCAGAGTGTGTAGTAATAGATAAGATAACTAAGTTTCATACATAAAAAATAAAATGTAGGTGGAATAAAATAAATATAAACAGTAAATAACAAATGAAATACAACAAAGGAAAAAGAAACCATGTCATACATAAATTGATAGTTTCCCACTAGGTTGATCATATGTAAATAATGAAACAAAATAAATAAATATGTTGGCCCTATGAAAACTCCAATACAAACCTCATCCCAAGATCCACAAACTCATCTAATCCATCTATCTCAATAAAATTCTAGCCTTAGCTCAAACTATTTCTACAACCAAGTGAATGTATACTTGGGTGCCCATGTACAATGGTGGCCTAAGTAAGGTGTGAGTATAAAAATAACTAAGGCACCACCAATGCAGCCTCATACTAACTGAAATATGTTGTGATTTGTGAATTTGAAATGATCAGGTGAAATAAATAGACAAATATATAAAATAAATATATAAAAATAAACCATAATAGATCCTTAGGTTCATGACCTTGGAGTGTCTTTGAGAACATCCCAATGATCATTCCTTATAAGTAACATTCAAACTCAAAAACCATGGTACCCCAACCATATCCTTATGACTCTGGGGTCCCATCTCATTGTAGTCCAAGAATCCAAGATCTAAATCCATAGAAGCTCCATCCCACAATGGTCAACCATGTATCCGACTCCAAATCATTGAATCCATAACCGTATATCCAATAGCTTCGGGGACCCATCCCTTGCCAGTTCATGTATCCAGCTCCAAATTCATGGAAACCATAACCATATATCCTAATACTCCAGGGACCAATCCCATAATGGTCCATGCCTCTAGATCCAAATCCATGGTATCCATAATCATATATCGTATGAATATAGGGACCAATCCCATGGAATTTTGTATGTCTAGGTCCAAATCAGTGGTATTGATAACCATATATCCCAGGGATTCATAAACCCATCCCATGAAATTACATTCATCTAAATCCAAATCATGGAATCCACAACCATAAAATGAGATCCACATCCATGGGATCTCTAAACATTGAGCTCCATGTCCATGATAGCTCCATATATATACTGGCTCCAATCCATGGTGGCCCACCCATGTCACATCTACATTGAGGGCACATTACATAATCCTCGAAAAGTAAAAGGAAAAATAAGGTTTGGGTGAATGACTGATCCCTTTATAATCATCTCAAGCCCATTAGGTTTCTATGTCACTTTGGGTTCTAGGGTGACACTCGTAACCATCACTACCCATAGTCATACATACCTTCTTATGGTTGGTCTATCGATAGGGAACCCTTGGGATCCCCTAAGTTATAGTATAGTAGAATAACCCTCACATGGATCTTTGATCTTAATTATGGTTTCAGGTCAAAACCTAATGCTCTAAGTATTTCACATCCCTTAACATGATCAACAGGGTAGCATGACCTTATCAACTATATAGGGTTCACCATAAAATCATAGTGTAAGAGATGGCCCATAGACTATATCAATTATCAAGGTTACTCTTAGTTGGTCTTATCACCCATCCTAGTCACATTAAATATAATATTTTTTAACCTATGCCTATACATGGGATAACAAGCCACATTTGGTATGGACTCACCTCTAAAGAGTTCTAGAAACCCTCAGGTATCTCAAGTCACACTAGGCCCTCATGGTCTAGTCATATCAACTCACAACACACCTTCCCCAAAGGAGATAATGGGATTCAAAACTAGGGATATTAATTCTCCTCAATCCTGGTCACTTCCCTCAGGGGCCCATAGGTCACAAGGAATACTATATTCTGAGCCTTAACCTTTGGTATCTAAGGCATCAAGACAATGCACTATGACCAATATGGCATAGGCACTTTGGTATGCTCGTATAAGGTGTTCTAAAATCTATTCCATTTTGATTTAAATGATAAATTTTAATTTAATTAAACTGTTTAATTAAATTAAATTAACTAGGGGTATCAACCTTAGCAGTAATCCTAAGCATCCACATAAAACTTAAAAAGGAAACATAATCCATAGGACTAGTAAGTGAGACCACCTATCTCCAAAAATATGTTTATCTAACCTAAAAATTATTTCTTAATCTTGTACAAGTCCATTTGGAAACCTCCCAACCAAATGGGTCCTATGTCATAACAATTCATAATAACTAATTAATTATTAATTTTTATAATTAATTAAAAATAATAATTTAAATATACATAAATTCATAAACCTCACTAGGTTATCCCAATATGCCAAAACTTATGGAAATAGGGTATGCTACACTCCTGACATGTTCCATGAAAAATAAATAATTTATATAATTGATTAAATGGCCTAATAATTAATTTTAGTGGAAAACCCTTGAAAAATCCAAATGGTGATGTTCCTTCACCAAAACAGCTTGCAATGGTGTACAGACCATATATTAGGTTCTCCTATAGAAAGGATGAGTGAAATCCCCAAAAAATTTTGATTCTAACACAATATTTTGTAATCATTAAAAAATGCTAAAAATAAATTCCCTAAATAAAAAATTATGGAGGGAAAATAAGGATAAGGGAATGAGGAGGAAGAACCTTACTTCTAATGTCGTCATATTACACCCAAAATCACCCAAAATAGAGAAGAAATTAGAGAGGTGAGGTTTCAACCAAAGACTCCACATGTTTATTATTTATTTAAATCAAAATGGGTGTATACAACCTCTTAAAAATTATAAAAGGAATCCATCATGTTTCATGACATGATACAAACTATAACACCATGATTTTTTGGGATTTTCTCTAAGGCTCTTAGCTAGTCCTCATTCATGACCTAAATTTCCCTGAGACACCCTAAGAACTATATTCATGGTGTGAATTACCTATTCACGCTATGAGTAACATAAAACTAAAACTTTTAGTAGCAAGATCAACTAACCAGACCTCTAGAATTCATTTTAACCCTCAAGACATCTTCTAAACCATAAAATATGTCTAAAACATCATTTTGGACACTCAAACCTCTAGAACCTCATTTAGATTCATGGTTCCAAAAATTAACCATCAAGAAAATTGAAAAATTAAAATTCCCACTAAAATTTTCAACCCTTACATACATGGGGTCTTACACAACCCAAAAATATTAGATCTAAAGGTTGGAAGACACCTCATGATCTTATAGGATAACTTATAAAACCCCCATTGGAATGGGTCCATATAGGCTGATTTATAGAATGCTCTATCAATTACCTATGGATTTAGAGAAAAAGTAATACTAGGTAAAGAGAGAGATGAATTTATACTCAGACATGACTAAAAAGGATATAAAATCACAGTTATAGGATTTGAAAAAAATTAGAATATAAGCATTAGAAAATTCTAGAATTTACAAAGAAACGACTAAAGTGTCTCATGAGAATATCATTTAGTAAAAATACTTCCATCCAAGGGAATAAGTGTTTATTTATAAATCAAGAATAAATATCATGATATGTAAATTTATTTCTATATGGGAATGATCATTTATAGACACTAATATATATCCTTTTGGTTCTGTGAAATAAGGAGAAGAAAAAAATTTAATGCTAATCGGAATAGTCTAAAGAGATTCAATGAAAAATTTATCAATAAACACTAGAGGAGATCACACTCCTCCAACTTATTTATCCATGATGACCCATCAGGTTATAAATATTCTTAACAGTTTCTTGATTTATATGATTCCAATGAAATATTTTTTCATGATGAATTAGTTAGAATGCATTGAGTAAATTTCATAACTCAAGTTTGGGGATGGAAAACTTTTTATTTTAGGATCTTCCAATTTTTTTTCTTTTTCAAATTTTTACGACTTTCAAATTTTTTTGTATTTATTTTTCAATTTTATTATGTTTTTGAAACCCGTTGAGATAAATTGGAATTCCCTTTAAAGCTTTAAATAAATTCCAATGAAAAGAAATTGATTTGGACCATTTACTCACCTTATATGAAGGGTGAAATGAACTTATTTTAAAATGATAAGTAAGGGAAATTCATGTAAGTACCATTGATTTTTTTTAAGGCATTTGAACCAAATTTTACATTTTATTAAAATTCCATATTTCATGATAGAAATAAGAATTTATTGAATAACCAGAACTTACTAAATAATATAGTCAAAACCTTGGAGCATATGGGAACTTTTTTATATAAATGATTGAGAAATTATTTTAATCTTAAATAATCCTCTTTAATGAACTTTAATTTCTATCTTGCCTATATATTTAACCCTTATAAACCTTAGTATCCATGAATGACCCTATTAAGAAGCCACATTACAAGGAAAAAATTCTAATCTACCTTTCTCTAGAATCTGATGTATGATTTATGATGAATTCAAGTGTGGTGTAATGGGGAAAGTGAGTTAAAGAAAACTATTTTATAGAATCTATTTGAATTGAAGAGAGGAAGTGTTTTTATTTTTATTTATTTTTGATTTATAATAAAAATCATGCTTAAAAGGATGGGAAGATGGACTGAATATCATATAAACATGGCCATGGAAGTTTACTACTGATTTTAAGTGAATTAAGCCTCTATTTCACTAAAAAATTCAGTTATGAGAAAAATTATATATCTTAATTCAAGTTCAAATTATGATAACAAAGTGGGAAGCATAGAATAAAATTTTTAATCTACTGAAGTTCTCTAAGGTGAATTTACCAAGAATCTATAGAGGTGTTTAGAGGAAAAATGAAGTTCTTTGGAAGTTGAAATTGGTTATACCAGTGTTGTCTAGTAGCAACTATTGGTAAATAAGTAATGAAGTTGATGGAATAAAGACACTAGAATACATATAAATTTAAGTAAAATGCTTCCTAATATGTGTAAATATTTACCTTACACCTCCTTGAAGAAATTTAAATTCCCTTTCTACCTTTAAGAGAAGAAAAAATATAACCTTTTCAAGGAAATCAAAAGAGGAGATGATTTCTACTACTAAAATGTAAAAATATTTGAGTTTCTCTGTAAAAAATATGAAGGGGTGGAGAAAAATCAATGAAAAATAATAGGAGGAGCACATTCTTGAATGAAATTGAAAATCACATATTATGATATAGTAGAGAGCCAAAAATCCTAATCCACCTCATAATTTTATTAGTAGAAACCACCAAACTTTAAACCATAGAACAATGTTGAAAATAAATCATGACATAAAAAAAATACTTGAACCATTGGGTGTAGATATAGAAATTCATCAAGGCTCTCGTGAACCTTACATGAAAATTGAATTAGAATAATTTTTCTTAAAATTAATATGAGTGATGAGAGAAATATTTCTAAAAAGGTAGGTATAAGTGTGAATGAGAGTATAAAATAAATATAAATTAATTGAGTATACATAATGAAGATAATGGAATTTATAGAATTAAAGAGGCATGATATTATTGGTAATCATAGTGTTAAAATAGGAACTCACAGTGGATAATGTTTGAATGTTTTTGAGGTAGTATTTTTAAAGATCACTTGTCAGGTTGTCCAAGGATTAAGTTTCAAGGAATTGATATAGTTTACAAATTCATAATATTTTTTGATATTTATTTCATTTTATTCCCTCATAAATTTTTATTCATCTAGTTCAAATGAGTTTTTAAATTTATGTGTTAAATAATTTTATTGTGTGAGTATTTATTAAAAAGGTAAAATTGCATATTTAATTTACTTACTTGATTTTTAGATAAATATGATTCAATTTATACTAATTATTCTTTATTTTACTATTGTGAAGGATTGGATCATGTAAAGTGAAATTGGATGTCATTATCAATAATACAACTATTAAAGAAAGTGTTGATCCTTGGAGGACTGTTATGGACAATTTTCCCTAAGAATCATGAAGAAAAGATAAATCCATTGTCTATGTAATCATGAATCGAGTGTTGCATAATAATAAATTCACTATTTGTATTCATAATCTTGAAATTTTATACTTTTCATAAGCATCATCCAGGCACTATAAGCATGATATTATCCCAGGTAAAAATCCTCATGGGCACTGTAAGAATCATACAAGCATGCATAGGGATTATTCTCATCAGTGTAACCATGAATTCCTCATGTGTATTCATCATTTTCCACTAGTGTACACATAATTTTCACCTATTAAAAACTCATTATTGTTATGTAAACATTGAAACTTTGAGAAATTCATTGGAAGGATGATATGTCAAAGGTAATTTAAAAAGACCATTTTCACTTCAAGATGAGGTTTGGGATGCCACATCAATATTTATGTTACCAATTAAAGGAATCCACATGGATTATGCCTTACAAAATCATAAATAAGGAAATATACAAACTAAAAATTAATGTTTTAGATCTCATAAATATTTTAATCCTTGAGGAAGAAGGAAAATTTCTAAAAATAAAAAATAAAGGAACTCATGGGGATTTTAATATTAAAATAAAAAAAATTGAAGCTCTTAAAAAGGAAGTTGGAGAGAGTTAAAAGGGGGGTTCATAAAAGAGGCTCACACATGACTGATACTAATATTTTATACCACTACTTTGTCTTATTATATATATATTTATACTAATATCATGAATTTATATCTATAATTCATCTATAATACCCATAAAATAGAGGGTAAATTCTATTTGTTATTGGGCAGGGGAAGGTTTTCCTTTTGTAATGATTGAGTCTTCACTCTACAATGAATAAAAATATCACTTTATTGTTAAATTGTTTTGATATTTAGTTATAGTTTTTAAATTTGAATACAATTGTGTTTGATTTAATTATATTTATTCCTTATTACCTTTTTTATGATCCATAGTCTCACTCAGTTACAATCCATATATGTTGGAATAGTTTGTGTTGAGTGGTGAGGTTCTTTGTGGTTGCTGACATGTGTGGAAGAGACAATAATTACTCTTGGATTATTTGAGAGGTATAAAACATATTTGATTGTTTCCTGAGTAATATGGGAGATATTTTTTATATCAATTACACACATAGGAATGAGGGTAAACTTATAAAAGTTTTTTGATTTAATTATCAACAAAACCATTCAATCAAGGGTGAGAGGTGAAATGGTTGTGGATCTTCTAATTCATCGGTAAATAAGAAGAATAACCAAAGATTTTAGGACTAAGATAACATTATAACTTGGAAGACAACCCTAACCCAATAACCCTTTAATCACTATTTTTTTTAATCTCTTTGTTATATTTCCTTCTCTATTTTTAAAACCAAACAATTTAAAAAACACCCCCTCTATCTAATCAAAGTGACAACTGTGAACTTCTCTCCAGAGACAACCCTAGGGTTTCCACTAATACAATATTATAATATGGAAATGAATATATTTGACCATAACCAATGATAGTTTCGATGTCACTTTCCCTTTTATGGGTAGCTATCTATAACTTCTTGAGGGTAGGATCCATGTTCCACACATGAGGGTATCCCACTCATATTTGGGGGTGGACTTCCCTTTACTTATCCAACTGCACATCATTGTATATTACTAAAACTGGTACCCAATCTATTCTAATGTAGGAAACACTAGATTTAATATCTTTCATGAAGGATTACCTTGAAATATATCTTTCTTTTCTAAGTATAAACTCACTTTACTAGAGGGGGTGATGGAAAGACATTTTCCATTAGTGAAAACTATCTAAATGACAAGGTTCCAACTAGGGGTTCCATTGGAATCTTTGTATCCTAAAAATACAATTCTAAAAATATTAAATTTCACATATACCATTTAGTACCTGGTTCCATAAAGTATGGAAATGAATCATACTTCAAACCACATCAAATGATTCCTAACCACAATCACCCTTATCTAGTTCAATCTCACAACTTTGATTGTCAGCACTTTGCAACTTGAAGGAACTAACAAAAGGTGGAGATTGTGGGTGTAGATAAATGTTTTGACCATATTAAATTGCTCTCAAATAATTATTTCTTTAATCAATTTTTTTATAGGAAACTAGACTTATAACATGGATTCTTATGATCTCAGTGTTATTTCCACATGGAGGCCCATCCACGACACTATTATACCTATATTTAGGAGAAATTATAGCCTAATCCCAAATCCAGAGTGAATCCATTCCAAGAATACTCAAATATCAATTCCAAATCAGGCTACTTTGGCATAGGATGTAATGTAATTCCCCGACCCTAGTTACCCAGAGTCGGTGCATTATTACATAACATTGGCATGATATAAGGAAATCATGTCCTGAAAGACCGATCAATTTAGTATCCTTGGAAATACTATATACATTCATAAGTTTTACATTATATTATAAAATGAAAAACAATAACAACATTGTTTCCATATAACACACTCATATCCCCTCAGACTATCCCTGCAAGTCAGTCATAAAATACTTCTTCGCATCCTGGGAAAAATAAAACATAAAAAGGGGTGAGCTCAGATGCTTAGTAAGGATAACAATATAGCGGAAACTTTCATAAAAAGCACAAACATTTAAGGAAATGTATAAGACTAAAACAAAAGCCTTTTAAACTTAAACTTCAGAATAATATGGAAAAGATAAAATCAAGTAATTCCATTTACTTATTCACATGGATATTCTACTAGTCAAATAATCACATGAAATATCAATAGCCACTTTCATAATGATGGAATGCATAATGTCAGACTTCATAACCACATAGTCAAGGCCTTGTGCCAAGAATACAAATAATATTTTGTCAAGGACTTGTGACAAGACACTAGTTTGTCTCATGAGACCTACTGAAGGAAACTTACCTCAGAAAAGGCAAGAAAATGTGCTGATATGTACTGATATGGTAAGACGTTCAAGTGGTAAATCTTCTCTTAAAGCAAGAAAATGTGCTGATATGGTAAGATGATCAATAATGACCCATATTGCATTGTTCCTTCTAGGATTATTTAGTAGTCCCCTGACAAAGCCCATCATAATATTATCCCATTTCCACTTAGGTATGGGAAGAGGTTGCATGACTCCTCTAGGCTATTGCCTTCCAGCTTTCACTTGTTGAAAAACCATATATCTTGACACAAAATCAGCAATCTCCCTCTTCATGTTGTCCCATAAAAAATGTTCCTTAAAATATCTATACATTTTGGTGCTCCTAAGGTGTATAGAGAAATTAGAGCTATGAGAATCATCCAACAATTCTCTTTTTAGATCAAGTATATTGGGAACACAAAGTCTCTTCCCAAATTTCAAAATTTCATCTTCATATATGAAGTCACTCAATATTCCGTTATTCACAGCTTTAATATTCTTTTAAAACTCCTCATTATCAGCCAGAGAACTTTTTATCCTTTCTAGTAAATATGGTTTGGCAACCATTTGAAAAATAATTGATGTTTCACATTCCATGGTTATTCCCATATCCATATTTACTAGATCCATGTATATAAGATCCTTTTCAAATCTCATCCTATTCAAAACTCCATGATCATTTCTGCTCAAAGCATCTGCCACCTTATTTTCCTTCCTCGGGAGGTAGTGTATAGTGCAATCATAGTCCTTGAGTAGTTCAAGCCATCTCCTTTGCCTCACGTTGAGTTCAATCTGTGAGAAAATATACTTCAAACTCTTGTGATCAGTATATATCTCACATTTTTTACCATAGAGATAATGTATCCATATCTTAAGAGCAAAGATTACAGCTGATAACTCAAGATCATGAGTAGGATAGTTTTTCTCATGAATTTTCAGCTGCTGTGATGCATAGGCAATAACTCTATCATTCTGCATAAGGACACAACCAAGTCCTTTCTTTAAAGCATCACTATAAATAACAACTCCATCAATCCCCGATGGTAGAGTCAATATATGATCATTGAATAATATTCTCTTAAGTTCTTCAAAACATTCTTCACACTCTTTTGTCCAAAAAAATTCAAACCCCTTTACATGTGAGCTTGGTTAATGGGTTTGATAATCGGGCAAAATTTTGGAAGAAATGTCGATAATAACCTGCTAAAACAATAAAATTGTGTGCCTTAGTTATACTCATCGGTGCTGGACATTATTGGATTGTCTTTTTCTTTGAAGTATCAATAGGGATTCCATCCTTAGAGACAATATGTCCAAGAAAAAAAATCTCTTGAAGCCAGAATTCACACTTGTTAAACTTACCATATAATTCATTTCTTCTAAGAGTCTTCAAGATAATGCACAAGTGATTTTCATGATCTTTGTAGCTCTTGTAGTATACCAATATATCATTAATAAATACCATTAAAAAATCATCAAGATATTCCTTGAAAACTCTATTCATTAGATCCATGAAGACAGAGGGTGCATTAGTCAATCCAAAAGGCATTACTGTAAACTCATAATGCCCATACCTGGTTCGAAATGCCATCTTCAGAATGTCTTCCTTAATCACACACAACTGATGATATGTAGATTGAAGGTCACTATTTGAAAATATTGAGCTCCATGAATTTGGTCGAATAAATCATCAATGCGAGGTAGGGGATACTTGTTCTTTATTGTTATAGCATTGATCTCCCTGTAGCCAATGCAAAACCTCATAGATTCATCTTTCTTATTAATAAAAAGGATAGGGGTTCCCCATGGAGAAACACTAGGGTGAATAAATCCCTTATTACTCAATTTATCTAGTTGTTTATTTAGTTCTACTAATTCTATAGTGTCCATTCTATAGTGGGTCTTCGATATGGGCCTTGAACTAGGAATTAAATCAATAGAAAACTCAATTTCTCGTTCTGGAGGATGTCCAGGTAAATCTTCTGGAAACACATCAACATATTCTTTCATAATAGGTACATCCTCTATTTTAAAATTCTTTTCCTAACCCACAGTTATTTCATTCTCTTCCTCCCCAATAATTGAATTTAGTTGAGCTACTGGGGGTGGATCTAGAAAAGAATCAGATGGTGAAGATTCTGCTCTAAAGATAAGCTGTTCTTTATCATCGTCATCAAAAATCATAACCTCATTATTTTTACAATAAGTTTTTGCATCATGGTACGAAATCCAATCTATACTGAGGATTATATCAAATTCAATCATGTTTATGACAATGAGATCAGCAGACAAAGAACATTTATATTCCCTAATGGGGACTGATTCAAAAAACTTTGTTGCAATGATACTTCCCTTATGAGTTTTGACTGGCAACTCCCTTGTTAAATCAAATTGGAAATATCTAATTTTCATAGAAAACTGAGAAGATATGAAACAATGCAATGATCTAGAATCAAATAAATCATTTTATAAACTTGAGAAAACCATTAAATTACCTGCCACCACGTCTTTCGAAGCTTCAACCCCAGCAGTAGTGATAGCATAAGCTTGAGCTTGATCCCTTGGCCTTTTCTGAGGTAAGTTTCCTTGTCTATTAGGACATTAATTTTCATAATTTTCCCTTTTCTCTACAATTGTATCATTCAACATTGACAACTGCTTTCTAAATTTGCGAATGCTCCTAGGAGGTGGGTAAAAGATGGTAAAAAGTTCAATAAAATTTTTATATATCTAAAATTATTATAAACTGACTCCAATGAATTAAATTGAACTTATATAGGTATTATGTATCTATTTTGACCTAAAATAAATTTAAATAAAATAAATAATTAGTTAAATAAAAAGTCAGTTTTAAACAATAACTCTGTGTTTTTCACTATTCATCAAAAATTGAAAGTTTTCAGAAAAATACCAAAAAATCACCCTAAGATAATTTCAATATTATGAATCCAAAAATGAATTCCATTTTGAAAGATAAAATTGATAAAATTTCAAAAAGTGGGTATTACTATTCATAGAGGCTAGTTTGATTGGTCGCGGTGTGTTAGAATCTCGAAGTTGTATACAATACAAGCTATTTCATTATTCAAAGGGAAACACACCATGGAAGCTTGGGGTGTTACATTATCCCCTCTTTAAAATAATGTTTTCCTAAAAATTTCTAGAATATTACTGCATAAAAATATTTGGATGGTTCTTCATCATAAGTTCCTTGGGTTCCCACGTTGCCTCTTCCATCTTATGGTTTCTCCATAGAACTTTTACTAGATGAGTCTTTCGGTTTCTCAAAACTTGTTCTCTTGCATCAAGAACCTTGATAGGATCTTCGCAATAAGACAGATCAGGTTCCAGTTCTAATTCCTCATAGGTAAGTACGTGTGTTGGTTCAAGCTTGTATTTTCTCAACAGTGATACATGGAATACATCATGAACTTTGGAGAGACTTGGCGGCATTTCCAAACGGTAAGCTACAGACCCAATTTGTTCTAGAATTTCTAAAGGTCCAATGTACCTAGGAATCAATTTACCCTTCTTACCAAAAAGTATAACACCCTTCTATAGAGATAGATTCAAGAAAACCTGATCTCCTACCAGAAATTCCAAATCCTTTTTTCTGTTATCGGCATAGCTCTTCTGCCTACTTTGAGCTGCTTTTATGTGGGTTTGGATTACCTTTACCTTTTCTATAGTTTCCTCAACAATTTCTAGTCCTATGAGTTTTTTTTCACTAACATCATCCCAACAAGTTGGTGTGTGACATCTCTTTTTGTATAACGCTTCATATGGTGCCATCTGAATACTTTAATGGAAGCTATTGTTATAGTAAAATTCTACCATAGGTAAATATTGATCACACATACCTTTAAAGTCATGTGAGAAAGATCTCAACATGTCTTCTAAGGTTTTAATAGTCCATTCTGATTGTCCATCAGTTTGAGGGTGGTAGGCAGTGCTCAAATGAAGTCTGGTATCCATAGATTTCTGAAGACTTTTCCAGAATCTTGATGTAAAATGGGGATCACAATCAGAAACAATCGATAGGGGTACCCATGAAGTCTTACAGCTTCATTAATATACAGTCTTTCTAAACGTTCAAGTGGTAAATCTTCTCTTAAATCAAGAAAATGTGCTGATATGGTAAGATGATCAATAATGACCCATATTGCATCATTCCTTCTAGGAGTCTTTAGTAGTCCCATGAAAAAGTCTCATAATATTATCCCATTTCCACTTATGTATGGGAAGAGGTTGCATGACTCCTCTAGGCTGTTGCCTTCCAGCTTTCACTTGTTGAAAAACCATATATCTTGACACAAAATCAGCAATCTCCCTCTTCATGTTGTCCCATAAAAAATTTTCCTTAAAATATCTATACATTTTGGTGCTCCTAGGGTGTATAGAGAATTTGGAGCTATGAGCATCATCCAACAATTCTCTTTTTAGATCAAGTATATTGGGAACATAAAGTCTCTTCCCAAATTTCAAAATTCAATCTTCATATACGAATTCACTCAATCTTCCGTTATTCACAGCTTTAATCTTCTTTTAAAACTCCTCATCATCAGCCAAGGAACTTTTTATCCTTTCTAGTAAAGATGGTTTGGAAACCATTTGAAAAATAATTGATGTTTCACATTCCATTGTTATTCCCATATCCATATTTACTAGATCCATGTATATAGGATTTTTTCAACTCTCATCCTATTCAAAACTCCATGATCACTTCTGCTCAAAGCATCTGCCACCTTATTTTCCTTCATTGGGAGGTAGTGTATAGTGCAATCATAGTCCTTGAGTAGTTCAAGCCATCACCTTTTCCTCGCATTGAGTTCAATCTGTGAGAAAATATACTTCAAACTCTTGTGATCGGTATATATCTCACATTTTTTACCATAGAGATAATTTCTCCATATCTTAAGAGAAAATATTATAGATGATAACTCAAGATCATGAGTATGATAGTTTTGTTCATGAATTTTCAGTTATCGTGATGCATAGGCAATAACTCTATCATTCTGCATAAGGACACAACCAAGTCCTTTCTTTAAATCATAATTATAAATAACAACTCTATCATTCCCTGATGGTAGAGTCAATATAGGATCATTCAATAATATTCTCTTAAGTTATTCAAAACATTCTTTACACTCTTTTTTCCAAACAAATTCAAACCCCTTTACATGTGATCTTGGTTAATGGGTTTGCTAATCGGGCAAAATTTTGGAAGAAACTTCAATAATAACCTACTAAACCAATAAAATTGTGTACCTTAGTTATACTGATCGGTGCTGGACATTCTTGGATTGTCTTGGTCTTTGAAGTATCAATAGAGATTCCATCCTTAGAGACAATATGGTCAAGAAAAGAAATCTCTTGAATCCAGAATTCACACTTGCTAAACTTCCCATATAATTCATTTCTTCTAAGAGTCTTCAAGATAATGCACAAGTGATTTTCATGATCTTTGTAGCTCTTGGAGTATACCAAGATATCATTAATAAATACCATTAAAAATTCATCAATATATTCCTTGAAAACTCTATTCATTAGATCCATGAAGACAGAGGGTGCATTAGTCAATCCAAAAGGCATTACTGTAAACTCATAATGCCCATACCAGGTTTGAAATGCCATCATCGGAATTTCTTCCTTCTTCACACACAACTGATGATATCTAGATCGAAGGTTAATCTTTGAAAAATATTGAGCTACATGAATTTGGTCGAATAAATCATCAATGTGTGGTAGGGTATACTTGTTCTTTATTGTTGTAGCATTGATCTCCCTGTAACCAATGCACAACCTCATAGATCCATCTTTCTTCTTAACAAAAAGGACAGGGGCTCCCGATGGAGAAACACAAGGGTGAATAAATCCCTTATTACTCAATTTATCTAGTTGTTTATTTAGTTCCATTAATTCCAAAGTGTCCATTCTATAATGGGTCTTCGATATGGGCCTTGAACTAGGAATTAAATCAATATAAAACTCAATTTCTCGTTCTGGAGGATGTCCAGGTAAATCTTCTAGAAACACATCAACATATTCTTTCATAATAGGCACATCCTCTATTTTAAAATTCTTTTCCTCACCCATAGTTATTTCATTCTCTTCCTCCCCAATAATTGAATTTAGTTGAGCTATTGGGGGTGTATCTAGAAAAGAATCAGATAGTGAAGATTCTGCTCTAAAGATAAGGTGTTCTTTATCATCATCATCAAAAATCATAACCTCATTATTTTTACAATAAGTTTTTGCATCATGGTCCAAAATCCAATCTATACCAAGGATTATATCAAATTAAATCATGGTTATGACAATGAGATCAGCAGACAAAGAACATTTATATTCCCTAATGGAGACTGATTCAAAAAACTTTATTTCAATGATACTTCCCTTGTGATTTTTGACTGACAACTCCCTTGTTAAGTCAAATTGTAAATATCTAATTTTCATAGCAAACTGAGAAGATATGAAACAATTCTATGATCTAGAATCAAATAAATTATTTTATAAACTTGAGAAAACTATTAAATTACCTGCCACTATGTCTTTAGGAGCTTCAACCTCAGCAGTAGTGATAGATTAAGCTTGGGATTGATCCCTTGGCCTTTTCTGAGGTAAGTTTCCTTGTCTCTTAGGACATTAATTTTCATAATTTTCCCTTTTCTCTTCAATTGTAGCATTCAACATTGAAAACTTCTTTATTCCCCTTAGTAGTAGTGATAGCATAACCTTGGTGGTCTTTTTCACCACACTTGTAACAGGCTCTCATTCCCATCAGGCAAGTACCGGGGTGTTTCTTACCACATTTACTACAGGACAGATATTCCACTTATCCCTTCTTCCCCTTATTTCCATTTATAGAGTGTTCAGTAGATCTCTTCTTCTCTTTCTTTGCTTTAAAGTTGTAAAACTTAGAGAATTATTTTTATGTCTTGATAGCACATGAGGCAATATATTCGTACGATGAGAAGGATTGTGAGACTAATTCTTGATGGAGAAATGGTTTTAACCCATCAAAGAAACAATCAATCTTACTTCTTGGGTTACGTATATAATCTGCTGCATGCCTTGCCAACCTTGTAAAGTTAGCTTCATACTTTGCGACATTCTCATCCTCTTTTTGCTTCAGACTCATAAATTACCTTTCCATATCTGATAGATGGTTATGAGGAAAGTATTTTTCTAAGAAAATCTATTTAAACTCCCTCCATTACATATTTGATACTTCATCATATTCCTTTGTGTTTTGAATCAATGACCACCATTGATCAGCATCTCCAGTGAGGTGGTAAACTGTCATGATAACTTTTTCCTTTTCACTACTCCCCAAGGTGTGGAATATTTTCTATAAGGAATTTATCCATTGATCAGGTACTAATGGATTTTTACTCCCATTGAATATTGGTGGTTGTTGCCTCATGAAGCGAACTAACATTGATCCACTACGTTGTTGATCAAGGTGCTCCTTACGGGTAAGGTTATTATTCATAACTTGAGTGAGTTATCCCAGTATGGTGATAAACTGACCAGCACTAGTTTCTTCACCATCTCCACTATAATTATCTTGAGTAGTAGGGAAATCCCTATATGTATTACATGCATTGATACAATTTCCATTCCTTCCACTAGGCGCCATTTCAAAACAATGGCATAAACTATATTAGTTTATGAATCGAAATACATAATTCCAAACTTATAAAACACTTAACATAAACTGAATAGTTTATAGATATAATCCATAATCATAAAAATGTTTTCTTTGAGAAAGTATATACTCATAAACTCTTCATAATGATTTATAAAGAAAATGAGAATTTTCCTAAGCATATCCCCCAGGAGTGTCGTAACCAAGAGTGCAGCAGGGCCCATTGTTGTGCACCAGTTCTCATTCGAGTCTAGCTCAAAGCGGTGTTTTTGGGTTTTACCCCTAGGTACATCTATGTCAGATCCACCTCTACCTGCTCATATCCTGACAGGGATGTATTTCTTGGAAAACTCACAAAATCTCTAGAGTACTAAAATTCTAGGAAGTTCTTCTATACTAATCCTCAAAGTCTATCTAAAGGTAATGTGATCTAATCAGAGTTTATCTAAATCTAGATTTGAATGTTTTTACTAAACTTCCTCTGATACCAACTGTAACGCCCCAACCCCAGTTACCCAGAGTCAGTGCATTATTACATAACATTGGCATGATACAAGGAAATCATGTCCCGAAAGACCAATCAGTTTAATAGCCTTGGAAATACTAGATACATTCATAAGTTTTACATTACATTATAAAATGAAAAGCTACAACAATATTGTTTCCATAGACCACACTCATATCCCCTCATAATATCCCTGCAGTTCAATCATAAAATACTTCTTCACATCCTAGTAAAAATAAAACATAGAAATGGGTGAGATCAGATGCTCGGTAAGGATAACAATATAGCAAAAACTTTCATAAAAAAGCATAAACATTTAAGGCAATGTGTAAGACTAAAAAAAATCCTTTTAAACTTAAACTTCAGAATAATATGGAAAATATAAAATCAAATAATTCCATTTACTAATTCACATGGATATTCTACTAGTCAAATAATCACATGAAATATCAATATCCACTTTCATAATGATGGAATGCATAATTCCAAACTTCATAACCAAATAGTCAAGGCATTGTGCCAAGACTAAAAATAAGATTTTTTCAAGGCCTTGTGCCAAGACACTATTTTTTCTAATGAGACCTACCAATGCATTTAGGAGTTATAGTGGACTCCACCCGTCACTTACTAAGTCCAATGCATTCCTCATATGAAAAGGTTTAAACATAACATAAACATTCATATTAAAACTAGCATACGAAATGTCAATAATTTATCCATAAACCATGAATGGTATAAAATAACACATTCACAGTCAAAAATATTACAAAACATTCAAAAAATAGGGAAGTTTTTTATCATAATAAATTAACTTCAAACAAGATTAAAATCCATCAAAGTATGTTGACATAGATGAAATCAAAACTTTTTTAGAGAAATACCTCTTTATATTTTGAAATAATTTAATAGTCATTTAATTATAAAAGAAAACATTTATTTTTGAAAATATTATTATAATCTTGTAAGGGAAGCTTCGACAATGTTACAACAGCGGAAAATAGCCGCACCCGCCGTATAAGTTAAAAAAAACATTCTTACCTTAATTTTGTCGAAAACGTCATAAAGTATCTTGTTTGGAAAATGACATAAATATTCTTTTCAAAAACATATAAGGTCAAATAAGGGTATAAATTACTTTACCCAATTTTTTAGTAAATAGTAAAAATGTTTTGAAATAATTTTTAAAAAATATGGATGTGGATGATAAAGAGGTCCCAGTAGATAATTATGTATAAACAACCTCGGATAATGAAGAGATTGTGAAATTAAACCTTACATTTTTATTTTCCTTGGTCAAGGGTAGGTTAACCAACTGTATAATGGTTAAATCATTGTTATTAAATTTTAAAATAACCATACACATTAATATGATATCATATATGATCTTCTAATATTTCTTTGTTAATGATATTTCAGTACTATCATCGTTTCGGGTGTTAACTGATTCGTTTTCCTTTATATTCTTTATTACGTAAGTAATGTTTGTTATGGATATGATGTATTTTATTCATATTTATAATTATATTAGGTATTTAAACATTATTTTTAATTATCAAATGAAAATTATTCTTGAATGGATACAATGGGGAATCAATCTCATCGCGTTCGTGGAGACGGTAATTCGTACGTACGCACGAGCAACAATATAATTCTTTTGATCTTAAAAGAATATATAATTGGATGTTATATCATATATACAGAATAATTATCATGTCATATTAATTATTTACATCAATTATACGTCATTATTATACCCATCCAAATAATAATGTATTGAATAACAACTACACCATGACGTGGAGACGGTAAGTCGTACATACGCACGTATGGTGACATGTCATTAAAAGGATGGATAGAATAATGAATATGGTTGTACCATATTTATAATAACATCACAGTATATATAATATACTGGAGTTATTATTTTAGAATGTAAACAACAAATAAAGATGAAGTGGAAGAAGAAAGGAACTTGAAAGAGGTGATGAAATATTTACCTCTTCTTTGGGTTCTTTCTTTTGATTTGATCAAAAGGGATCCTTAGGTTAGATTTCTGACTAAAGTAAGGCCCTTAGGATGAAGTTAGGAGAGTTGGAAAGATATTTTGGTAGGTTTTGGACAAGCCTAATGGGTTTGAAGGTGTTAATTTGAGAGAAGGGGAAGTTCCCTTTTATTAGAGGAGTGAGGGGCACCTTAGGAAAAGATTGAAATATTATTTTATAATAAAATAATTTTCGGTTTATAATGGCTCAAAAATGAATTATTTAAATGATAAGGTGGGTATGGGTTGAAAAGAACTCAACCAATAGGTTTTATATAGGTTTGGGTCACTATATTAACTTTATTTTATAGATTTAACTCTTAGTTAAATTGTTTGACATTTACCATGTCTCTTTGTATTTTTATATTATATGGTTAATAAACTTACTATAAACTTCCAAGAGAACCTAAAGTGGTTAATTAATGACATATATAATATTATTTAAGATTTTTTTCAAAACCTTATATTTTTAGGAATATAATATCAATTAATAATATAATATTTGTTTTAAAAACTCTTTTATGTCAATTTTGACACTATTTAGTATTTTGTTTTTGCTAAATTTATAACAGCATTATTACTTCACAAAAAATTAATTTAACCAACCCTAAAATGTAATATTAACCTAAAAAATTAGTGTAATTCATAAAAAGTCTAAAATTGCATTTATTTGGATATTTATAATATCAATTATTTTAATATTTTATTAATTAGGTAATTACTACATCATCATTGTGTCATAAATAAAATAAATTATTTAATTTCTAAAAATTATAAATAAAATACCATTATGTAGGAAATATTTTTATCTTTCTAATGAATATTTATAGTCGAATTTATCTTATGTGTAACCCTATATTAAAAATGGTTTAGTTATTAAACTTTGATTTTAACTCTTTTAACTCTTCTTTAAATAAAATAATAATAAATGTCTTAATCTAATCCAAGTGGACCTAAAGGATAATATATATTTTCCTAAGGTTGTTTTTGGTCAAATAAAACTTATCCAATAAAATTAGGACATGTTTTAGGGTAATAATAATATCATTTTTACCTTTAATTACCCTATTTACTTTTAACCGTGGTAAATAAAAGTTAAAAGTTACTATTCACCCAAAAAAATATTTTTATCTTATTGAACCGCATTTTACTTATTGATATTAACAGTGTCTCTCATATTTTCTAAATTCAACTCACAGAAGTGGTAAAATTATGTTTTATGTAAATTTGCAAATGCTCCTAGGAGGTGGGTAAAAGACAGTAAAAAGTTCAATAAAATTTTTATATATCTAAATTTATTATAAACCGACTCCAATAAATTACATTGAACTTATATAGGTATTATGTACCTATTTTGAAATAAAATAAATTTAAATAAAATAAATAATTAGTTAAATAAAAATTCAGTTTTAAATAATAACTCGGTGTTTTTCATTATTCATCAAAAATTGAAAGTTTTCAAAAAAATACCAAAAAATCACCCTAAGCTAATTTCAATATTCCGAACCCAAAAATGAAGTCCATTTTGAAAGATAAAATTGACAAAATTTTAAAAAGTGGGTATTACTATTCATAGCGGCTAGTTTGATTGGTCGCAGTGTGTTAGAATCTTGAAGTTGCATACAACACAAGTTATTGCATTATTCAAAGGGAAACATATCGTGGAAGCTTGGGTGTTACATGTGATACAGGAAAACACAACCACAACTCAAAATACCCCCATTTAGAGTCTTATCTAGAACCACTTATCTTTAGAAATTCCACCACAAAGCATGTCCAGGGAACACCTCATGAGGTCCGTAGGCCTAGACTCATACTCAGACATAGTTGAGCTACCCTAAAAAGGGACCAGCATCCATAAATAAAATTACATCTTGAACAAGGGATCAAATTCCAAACACTGTATAAAAATACCATTATGAGTTCAATAAAATCATTATCCACTAACATATCACTATTTCAAGTGGATAGATCAATGAAAGAATCATCATATAGTTAGTGAGAGTCCCAACCAAATGGAAATGTGAATCTCAGAATCTTGATAAACCTCTATCACTCAAGGATCATACTGTCCTCACAAACCCATGTGGAAATTGTCATCAAAACACTCACCACATATCTAGATTATGTTTATTCTTGTCTAAATCAATAGAAACCATCATCTCCTCTGTAAGAAATTATGCACAAATAAAGAAGGGGATATAAACTACCTCAAACTATGTGGAAATTATATCTCTAAATACAGTCTCTAAAAATAGTTCATCATCACTCACTAACTAGTGGAAAGAATCTCCACAATAATCATAGTCTTTTCATGACCCTACCTCTACAAAAAAAGTTGGTTATTAATTGGTAGTACCATTCATTTTATAATATTAAACTAGAAGGTTTAAATAAAATCCATATTATTTAACACTAAAAGAACATATAGGATCATGATTGGCTGTTATATGATGCATTTAATAAATTTATTATTCCCTATAATGATGTTTTAGAACTATGAATTAACTAATAGGTTATTTTAGATCTATTTAAAGGATACATCAACTATAAAACCTACACTAGTATCCCTAGTATGATAACAAAATCCAAGTGTTGAATGGATCATTACCACTTCATTTAAATCATGTTTTTATAATTACAAGTACCTTACTTTATTTATTTAATTTTTGATAAATTGAAAAATACTTACTTTACTCCCTCTAATGTGAGTTTTGAAGCTTACACTACTTATAGAAGAACTAATTTAGAAAAAAATTGATTTATCCTTATTATTCTACTTATAATTACAATTTCATATAGTGTTTATGTTTTTTATGTTTCTTACAAAATAATTTATGAGAGAAATCTACATTAATATGATCCATGGAATGACATATATATTAAAGTGATTGACTAAAACATTAACAAGAACTAGATGATATGTAATCACTTTATAATCATGCTTACATAGTATTATTAATCCATAAAAAATTTATTTTTTCATAAAGGAATAATTATTAAACAAAATGATGTTTATAAGGAAACAAAATGATGTTCTAAAAAATAAAAATGATGTTTATGAAAAATAAAAATGATGTGTATGATGTTATATTTTAAATTTAGAGTATGTCTAATAATTTTTTTTCTAAGTGTAAAATGTCACATAAAAATTACAAAAAAAAAGACTTTTTCACGTGTTGAAATGACTCATACACAAGTAAGAATGAATCATACACTAAAAATATTGACTCGTATACAGACTAAAATTTAAGTAAGTATGAAATGGATCATACATAGCCTAAATGAATCATATGCAGAATAAAATAACCCATACAAAGAACCAGAAAAATGAATCACATGTTGCATACCGAATGACTCATATGAAAAAAGACTCATACAATCATTAGTTTGTTTCTATAAAATTCAAAATATGCTCTGTTTTTATTATCTTATTATATTTCAATTCTCTACCTATTTATTTTACTTGTTTTCTTTAATCTATTTGTTCGATAATTATTAATTAATTATATTGATCCTATATAAACTAAATTTGGATTGTTTTGTGTAGAATTAAATTAAAATCACATGGTAAGAAGTGTGCATAAATATTAAAACTTCATATTTGGAAATAATGAGATTCAAATTTATACTAATTAAACTATGAAGATTATGTCTCACATAATTTATGGTAGTTATCAAAGGACTTTAATATTTATTATTATGAGAGTATTTGGTGTTGTATATAATTTTTATTCATTATATTGAGTTTAGTTGTATATACTATTTTATTTTATAGAATATCAAAGATAATTTAAATCCAATCCATGTGAATATTATTTTTGTCATTTAGAAAAAAAATACATGTGAAGCATTATTTGGGAAATAAGAATCAAACAACACTAAATTAGTTAATTAGTTTCACATGAATGACTATTTATATAGCGAATAAAATCCACAACAAATATAATATTTAAGTTTATATGCATGTAAATTTTAAACTCAGGGTTTTTTTGCATGAAAAAAATAAAAAAAATAAGTTTTATTGTACCAATTCAATGTTATTAAAGTAGATTATATTTGAAATAAACTATATAACATATTTTTATGATCAAATACTACTATACTTTGGCATGGAAAACATAAAAATATAGAACCTATTTACTAAATTGATCTCTTATGCCTTGATATTCAGAACTTAATCGTCTAACTGGTTTTTTATAATGTATTTTCCTATCTCTTTTATGTTCATGATTCTTTTGTATTCAAAATAAGCACCTTAGTGTTGGGTTATAACTCCCATTAAAAATCCACATCTGGTTATGCTTTGGTCTAGTAAAAAGAATGGGTTTTTATTTGTGCCTTCATCCAAATAAAGGAAAGGTTGGTTTTTCTTCCCCTTAAAAAGGAAGGTTATATGTTTTTCCTCTAGGTGAGAAAAAGGTAGGTTTGGGGTTGTACATCTAGATGTGAAAAAGTTAGTGTATTGGGTTGTGACTCTAGGTGTAAAAAGATAGTTTTAAAGGATTGTGACCCCCTTAAAAAGTTATGTCACTTATATAGTGGGCACCAAAATCTCACTTTGAGAGTTTGAATCATAAATATAGGATCACTTTGATCCAAACTACTATAAAAATACTTTTTTCCTATTTTTTTATTTACACTCTAAAATTATTTTTAAATCTGATATATTGATATTTTTTAAAGTTATTAATTCATCCCCTCTCAAAAATTTGACCATCTTAATCAAAAGAAAAATATTAGTATAAAATCTTAAACCTTAAAAAGACTTTTAATGTTGTCATATATGTCTTTTTTGCTAAATTATATCCTAGAATTAACCATTTAAAGGAAAATACCAATTTGAGATTGAAAGTTCTAGTACCTGTTGAGTCTAGGTTTCATTTGTTGTCAATGAAGTGTCAATATGTGTTTGGTGAGTTTGGATGAAGTAATTATGCTTAGAAAATTGTTATGAATTCGCTTAATGACATTAGATGTCATGATAAATAATTTTTTTATATTGTTACTCTGGGGATTTTTGAACTAATCTTCAATGATTAAACGCATGTTCCAAGGAGTGAAAAATGTTGTAACAAGTGGCCATTTCTTGCTTGGATGAATATAAATTAAAAAAGACCATGAAAATATTCATTTTCTTGATGAATTATTTATAGAAGAAGATTTAAATATTTCTATGAAATAATATATTTATACATTTTTATTAAGGATATTGCATTAATAATATATGAGGAATTATATTTGATCATGGATTGAAGTTAAATTCTATATTTAGATATTTCTAAGTATTATTTATAATGGTGGACATACTAAAAAATCAAAACCAACCACACAAGCCAACCTAGGACAAGGCTCAAGCAAGGATTTGTGGGATCATGAGGTCAACCACACTCAAGGGATCCAGTCATATCCAGCTTTCATAGAGGCATAGGTGGGAACATAGCTCGTTGGTCCATGCATAGGCCCATAGAGGATAGTGGGCACATAACACACCCACATGGGCCAATGGGAATGTAAAGGTGGGCGTAGTTATGTGAGGCTCATGTGTGAGTTTGTGTGTGTGGGTGATGATCCCCCATTTCCATCTCAAATGGTTAAAAATATGAATTGTATGATATACTAAATCTCTTCTAAAGAAAAAGTATGATGTGGGACAATCACACCCACATATTTTTCCTTTATCATTTAAAAATATGGACATAAGGCTACCCGTAAGATCTGGCACACCCGAGCCGTCTGATTTACACTATTGTTCATCTTCATCCTTTGGCCTTAAAAGGATATCTAAACATACTCAAGACAACTATAAATCATCGATTTAATTTATCTTCAATGATAAAAATTTTATGACAATGTGAATGAGTTTGATCAATTGAACTAAATCCACGAATGAAACTTTGTCTTACATGCATGTTGTAATTCATAGAACTTGATTAAACTAAGGATGATTAAGTTGAGTGTAAATATGCCACATGAACATGAATCAATTTAGTGAATACATTTCCAAATTCATCATGTGATTGTATGATTTTCTCTAACTTACATGAATAAATCAATAAATTCCGAGATGTTGTTGCATGAAAAGTAATGTAACCTAGATCATAATAATATCCCTTATTTTACATATTTTATCATGTGAATAATGTTTGAGTACAAATATATTATACATTGAATATACAAAATGGTTTCATATAAATAAAATAAGATCATGTGAAGCACTGAGGCATTGCATGATCAAGCGAATCCATCATGTGATCACATGATCCCTCAATATTTCATGTTGAAGATGAGATCTTCAAGACCATTTTAAAATTTGTGGCTCATCATTTTTATATGAAATAAGATTTTTATTGGAGTTAGGTGATGGATAATTTCCTATATAAATATATCAAGGGTTGAGGAAAGTTTGTGATAAAAATATTGAGAGATATCATGAAAAATAGAGAGTTTGTGTTCTTTGATATCATGAAAGAGAAGATCCCACATGATTCTATCATGTAAAAGTGCATCTCAAGAATAATATCATCCTTGGTTATGTAAATTAATTTGATTATAAAACATGGATAACTATTTTCACATTAAATATAAGGAGTTCACATGATCTGGTCATGCAAAAGACAACTTGTGGAAACACCTCTTATCATGTGAAGGAACCCGTAGACAAACATCTGATAATGTGAAGACCATTAATGAGAACCCCTTAATGATCACATGATATCTTAACATGAATGAAGAAGGATAAACCTAAATCCTTAATTGTATTAAATTAAGTAATAATAAAAATCATGTGAACCTTAATTTTTCACACAAAGGAGGAAGAAAACAAACCTTTCATGTGACCCATGCATTCCATACACCATATATTAAAACATTGAAATAATTTAATAACTTGGAAAGAAAATAAAAGGAGATAATTGAAGGGTTCTTGATTCATATTTAGATAACCTAAAACATTGATATAATAAATAAAATAATATATAAATATATATGATATTTTTTGAGGTTTACAATATGCACCATGCAATACATTATGCAAGCATGAAGTTAATTTTTTTAGATTATGTTGAGACTTCAAGAATAGAATAAATTGAGATTGTGAAAATTTATTCTTGAATAAAATACTAAATAACCTATTTATATCACTTGAACATATTTATTAAGGTTAATAATTCATCATACATGAGAAATAATTTCTTGATCATTGTTGTAATGATGCAACTGATCAGGTACAGGTGGTTAGAGTTTATTGAGCAAGACCAGCTAGTTGTAAAGGTAATTGAATAGGTACAAGAGAAATTGTGATCCAAAAATATCATTATGGAAGATAAATATATCATCTTATAGTGGGTAAATCCTTTAATATAGGAGGAACTATCTCAGATAGAGCTGGGAGTGGAAGAAATCTCTTATGTGATTTTGGAGTAGAAGTCTCTAGGGTGGATTTTGGAGCAGGAGGTTTGGACTCTGGTAATACTATGAGCTGTAGTATAAAGAACCTCTTATGAGGGTTTAGGAGATATATGTTGTGATTAATTATCGACTATTATAATTTATGATAAGATTATAGTGGATAATCTATGTTGGGGAGACACTACTGGAAATATACTATATCCCAACGGTTCTGAACCGTTGGGAAAGCCCCTCAAACCGTTGGGAAAGGTTTTCCCAACGGTTATGAGAACCGTTGGGAAGTAAGCCGTTGGGAAAAGGTTTTCCCAACGGTTTACTTGAAACCGTTGCAATAGCCCATAGAAATTTAGTTTTTCCCAACGGTTCTCACAAACCGTTGGGAAAACTCAAATGCCACACATTTTCCCAACGGTTCCAAACCGTTGGGATATACCATGTGGAACAATTTCCCAACGGTTTTAAACCGTTGGGAATTGGTGAAGTCTTTCCCAACGGTTTAGAACCGTTGGGAAAAGACATGCTAGAAACTTATATGCCAACGGTTTGAAACCGTTGGCATACCCTATGCTGCAAATTGCAGCACCCTGCAATTTGCACAGCCCCTGTCTATCACCACCGGTCATCAGGCCTCATTTTCACCTCATTTTCACCTCATTTTCGATCCAACTATTGTACCAGTAATAAAATAAAACATACATATTCAATTACGAACAAATTCATACACATTTAACATATAATGGATCCTGAAACTATACAAATCCATAATTAAATTACAATTCATAAACATACATAATTCATATAGAATTCAATTTAAAATTTAGATGACAATTATACGTGGAATCTGAAATTCAATTCATAATATGATCGGTTTTTTCTATACCATATATTTTTACCTCAAATGATGTCCATTTTAAACAAAATACATACACCTGAAGTGATACCGGCCACACCGCACCTCAGATTGAGGCGGGGTTAACTCGTACACGTCACATTTGACTCATGGATCGTTGTGCTAAAGTATCGACAGAATCCTAATACGTTTGGTCGGTTTTCCGTATGCCAGTTGATGTTTTTCACTTAAAATGGCGTCCTTTTGAAACAAAAGACGGACACTATGAGTGGTGCCGACCACACCGCGTCTCCAATTGAGGCGGGGTTGATTCGTACACGTCACATATGACTCATGGATCGTTCTCCTAAAGTTTAAATGGAAACCGAATGCGTTTGGTCGGTTTTCCGTATGTACCTAAAATGTTGTACATTTTAAACAAAAGAGTGACACTTAGACTCATCCCGACCACACCGCGACTGAGATTCATCCCGGGTTGGCTCGTACATGTCACATATGACCCATGGATCATTGTGATAAATTATAAAAAGATTCCGAATGCGTTTGGTCGGTTTTGCGTATGCCAGTTGTTCTTTTCATTTATAATCATGTCCATTTTAAACAAAAGAGACATAGTTAGAGCGGTGTCGGCCACACCACATCTCAGATTAAGACGGGGTTGACTTGTACACGTCACATATGACCCATGGATCGTTGTGCTAAAGTATCGATAGAATCCGAATGCGTTTGGTCGGTCTTCCGTATGTCAGTTGATATTTTTCACTTAAAATGACGTCCTTTTGAAACAAAAGACGGACACTTTGAGTGGTGTCAGCCGCACCGCATGTCGGATTGAGGCGGGATGATTTGTACACGTCACATAGGACTCATGAATCGTTCTCCTAAAGTTACAATGGAAACCGAATGCGTTTGGTCGGTTTTCCGTATGTACTTAAAATGGTGTACATTTTAAACAAAAGAGAGCCATTTAGACTGATCCCGGTCACACCGCGACTCGGATTGACCCGGGTTGGCTCGTACACGTCACATATGACCCATGGATCGTTGTGATAAATTATCAAAAGATTCGGAATGCGTTTGGTCGGTTTTGCGTATGCCAGTTGTTCTTTTTCACTTATAATCATGCCCATTTTAAACAGAAGAGACATAGTTAGAGCGGTGTCGGCCACACCGCGTCTCGGATTGAGACGGGGATGATTGGTACACGTCACATATGACCCATGGATCGTTCTCCTAAAGTTTCAATGGAAACCGAATGCGTTTGGTCGGTTTTGCGTATGTCAGTTCTTTTCACTTATAATCCTACCCATTTTAAACAAAACAGACACAGTTAGAGCAGTGTTGACCACACCGCGACTCGGATTGAGCCCGAGTGGGCTCGTACATGTCACATATGACTGATGGATGTTGGGTCGGAGGTGAGTGTAGTTGATGTAGAGGCAAGGGATTTCTCTGGCTCCACCGGCTGACCGGTGCTGAGCCACCGGCTGGCCGGTGGTCTGGACAGAAGCATGCTATTCTGTCTGGGTTCCACCGGCTGGCCGGTGGTCAGGCACCGGCCAGCCGGTGGCTCAGCACCGGTCAGCCGGTGGAGCCAGAGAAATCCCTTGCCTCTACATCAACTACACTCACCTCCGACCCAACATCCATCAGTCATACGCTGAGGTGGATCATCGGTCTCTATAGTATTATCAAATCTTCGACGATTCATTCTATATGGATGATCCTTTGGCAAAAATCGTCGATGTCCCATAAAACTGAAACTACAACGATGTTTCAGTCTTCTGGATCGTGTATTCTTCATACAAACTGGACATGACAGTTTCCCCTTCGTGCTCCATCCAGACATCATTGCATAAGCCGGAAAATCATTGATTGTCCACATAAGCGCAGCGCGCATCTGAAATATGTCTTTTGAACATGCATCGTATGTGCGCACACCCACATCCCAAAGAAGCTTCAACTCTTTTATTAAAGGTTGCATGTATACATCAATATCAATGCCAGGATCAGAAGGACCAGATATGAGTATACTCATGAAAGTGAAAGGTTTTTTCATACACAACCATGGGGGAAGATTATAAATGTGTATAAAAACTGGCCATGTGCTGTGCGAAGTAAGCATCTGCCCAAACGGATTAAAACCGTCGCATGAAAGACCCAGCCTCACATTACGCACGTCAGCTGCAAAATCAGGATGTCGAGCATCAAATCTCTTCCATGCAAATCCATCTGCAGGATGAACCAACTCATCATCAGTCTTCTTTCTCTCGGTATCATGCCATCTCATTTTTATTGATATGTCATCAGACATAAAAAGATTCTGGAGTCTGGGAATCAATGGAAAGTGCCACATTACTTTCTGTGGAACGCGGGATGGTGTTCCATCAGATTTTGACTTCCAGCGGGATGTGCCACATTTTATACAATCATTTCGTTCAGCGGTTTCCTCCCAGAATAAACTGCAATCTTTCGGGCAAGCATGAATTTTGTTTCTTGAAAATCCAAGTTCCTCAACTAACTTCCATGCCATATAGTGGTTTGAGGGAATATCTGCATCATCTGGAAGTAAATCCTTCAAGAGGGTAAGAATGTAATCGATTGCTGTATTAGAAATCCCATACATAGTTTTCCCATGAAATAATCGGATTAAAAATTCCAGCTTTTTCATTTTATCGCATTGCCGATATACTGGAGTCGTGGCAGCATCATTCAATTTTTTCACCCTATCAATATCATCATTTTCACTAGATGCATCAGCTGTCCTCATATCGAAGTCTTCTTGAGTCGAAATCCTTTCTTTTTCATGATGACGAATAAACGGAAACCGATCATCTAACAAATTCTCCATTCCAGTCTTTTCATTTCGATCATCACCAATTTGAGATTTCGTTTTCTCCCCATTGTGATACCACAGAAAGTAGTTTGCTTGAAACCCATTTTTGGTTATGTGGTAGCTGACTTCTTCACGGCTCAACCAAGGTCTACCAACACAATTGGAACATGGGCAGTGTATGCGACCACTATCTGAAGCATTGTCAAATGCAAAATCTATAAAGCTCTCCAAATTGTTTTGAAAATCATCTGAGATCCGATCGGTTTCATACATCCAACTTCTGTCCATTCTGTAAAAAGAATTTATATAAGTCATTTTGTCATAAACAATTCAATAGGCATTAACTATAATAGAATATACATTTAAGTAAACGATAAAGGAAGAAAATAATCAAGGTATCAACTACACATGTCAAAAAAACATACAAATGTGTTATTGAAAAAATGTAAAACCAACAAGAACTTAATGTGTTATATCACATAACAGCATGACTCATCCCATAACCATATTAGTAGGGTATCATGAACATGAATAACATCAACCTTGTGCCATCCTCCTACCCTACATGACCCCAACCACATGCCACATCTTATTATAGCCTTATCACATCACACCTCATCGAAAAACACTAGGGAAATCATAGTACATCTCACCTGAAGACACATGGACAATCACATCGCATCTTGCCTAAAAACACATGGTCAATCACTTTTGAAGAAAGAGTAGGGAATGTTGTACCCCACTCTCTTGGATTTTAATGATCACAATCACTCTCATAGTGATATAATGTTGTTTCAAGTGTTCTTGTTAATAGGCATGATTTCAGGAGCAAGAAGTGGCAAAAAAAAGGAAAAGTGGACTTTTTTCAAGTCCACCGGCCAGCCGGTGTAGGACCACCGGCCAGCCGGTAAGGGCACCGGCCAGCCGGATCCAGCCCATCGGCCAGCCGGTGGACAAGGCAGAAGGGCTTGCCCTCTGCCAGGTGCCACCGGTCAGCCGGTGTCTGGCCACCGGCCAACCGGTGGGCCCAGACAGAATGGGATGTCTTTTGTCCAGACCACCGGCCAGCCGGTGGCCTCCTCACCGGCCAGCCGGTGGAACTCTTTGGAATAGTGAGACCTACTGTCTCACCACCGGCCAGCCGGTGGCCTTCCCACCGGCCAGCCGGTGGCTCCTGGGCAGAAGCTCTCTCCACCTTCCAAGGACAGCCCCGCCCACCCCCATGGACAACCCACCCACCCCTATGGACACCCCTACCCCCTAGACAACCCAACCACCCCCGTGGACAGCCCACCCACCCCCCTCGACACCCCTTCTCCCTATGGACAGCCCCCCACCTCCTTGGATAGCCCGCCCACCCCCCTGGACACCCCTACCCCCTGTGGCCAGCCCACCCACCCCCCCTGGACAGCCCGCCCACCCCTCCTTGAGAGCCCGACCACCCCCGTGGACAGCCCGTCCACCCTTGTGGACAGCCCGCCCACCCCCGTACCCCCTTGGACACCCCGTACCCCCCCCCCCCCCCCCGGGATAGCCCCGCCCACCCTCCCAAACAGCCCACACCCCCCTCCCCTGCAACCCCACCACCACCACCTAAACATACCAACCCCCCTGGACACCCCACACACCCCTCCCCCACCAGGACACCCCACCCAGACCCCCAGGACAGCCCACACCCCCTGGACAACCCCACCACACAACAACTCACCATCTCACAATAACCATCGACACCATGTTACATCGACCAACCATCTCACCAAAACAACCACATATCACAATAAAAATATTGCACATCACAAACCACCGCACAACCAAAACCACCTCACCACATTATACACCACAACTTCATCACACAACACCTCCACACGACACAACACCACCACACATCATCACTATCATACAACTTCATATGACACATCCATGCCCACTAACCATCACATTACAACCCCACATATCACAAAGCCCAACTGGTCACCTCAATCCCCATAAAACAGCCTACAACATACAATGAAACACAACAAAAAACCTCTCATAGAGGCAACATACCCCAACTTCCACAAATTATTTATTCAAGGTCTTTTATTACATTACCCCTTTATTTAGCATGGACATTATAACACAACTGATATTCTAGGGGAAACTAATTAATTAACAAAATATTTATTCATTTCCCTATTTTACACGGTGAAATCACATCAAAATCCAAACTTAAAACTAAAATATTAGATCAATAACAATAAAAACAAGGTACCATATGTGTATAAAGAAAAAATTACTTGATTTGAGATGATTCAAATGGGTTTTCACCTATTCGGATGGGGGATTTGGAGAGCAGCAGAGAGCTGGTGGTGGATTGATAACTTAAAACTAAAATACTAAAGCAATAACAATAAAAATAAGGAATTATATGTGTATAAATGAAAAGATACCTGATTTCAGATGGTTTTCACCTCTTCGGATAGGGGATTTCGCGAGATGAGAGCAGTGGAGCGGATGAAATTAGGTTCTGTGCGAATGGGGGAGAGCTGGATTTGGGGGAAATAATTCCCAACGGTTTTAAAGAACCGTTGGGAAAGAGATGCTAAGGAACCCTTTCCCAACGGTTCTTTTGAACCGTTGGCAAAAGGTGATTAACACACCCCTTTACCAACGGTTTCTTCAAACCGTTGGCAAATGGGTGGCTTTTCCCAACGGTTTCAATGAACCGTTGGGAAAGGCTTTCTTAATCCTTCAAACCCAACGGTTTTAGCAAACCGTTGGTAAACTCCCGTTGGGAAAAACAGCATTTCCAGTAGTGAGAATAACCAACACGAAAAAGAGTGGGTCTTTTACCAAACCATGTAAATAATTATGTTATGTGCCTTTTTATTTATATCATTATTCAAGGTAATGATGAGAGACACAATAATAGTGTATTTAAGCTTTATAGGTTTAATTGAAAATGAATAATTGTTAAAAAGAAAAATGGATAACTGGTTCCCCCTTCCCCTCTTAGTGATCTCACACTAATCTGGGCACTTCAATTGTTATTAGATAGAAGGTTACCTTTGAAAGATATCATAGAATTATGAGAATAGATAAGATGAATTTAGTAAATAGTGGGGGTGTTCCTATTTTAAATAGTGAGAACTATCATGGCTAAAAAAATATGATGATATTCTACCTCCAATCAATTCAAGTAAAAGTTAGATATGCAGTTATAGTAGGATTTATACCTTTAATTGAGAATGATCCTATGAATTTTAAAGATAAGAGGAGCCTGAATATGGATGGTAATGATCAAAATGAAATATTTATGGTTTAATCAAAAAAATTACACTTAATATATGGGTCTCCAAATTTCCAAGGAAATCTTGGATAAACTGAGGAACAGTTATGAAAAAAATATTAAAGTTAAAGAATCCAAGATACATGTTTGGATAAGATTATTTGAAGATATAAAATTAAGTGATGATTAAAGTGTTGATGAATATTTTTTAAGATTAAATGATATTGTCATTAGCATCAGAGGTTTTGGGTAAAAGTCGTATGACTCAAACATTGTTAAGAAATTTATGGGAAACTTTACAGATAGATTTGTTTGAAAAGTTTCTACACTAGAAGGGAAATAAGATCTATCACAGGATGAACTTTATAAAATTCTCATAGAATATTAAATGATAAAAATAACATTGTTTAAGAATAAATAAAAATATTATATGGACATTAAATCCATGATAAAAGGTAAAACTATAGTTAAAGAGTGACTAGAATAAAGTGATTCTGAGGATGTGGAAGTTGAGGAGTAGAACAATAAAATGAGGGCCTTGTTTACAAGGATGTATAACTGAGACAAAATAAGAAAAGTAAATAATCCACTAAAGTTATTCAACTACCATGGGTTTTGATATTTTTCATATTATTGTTCAAATAAAAAAATCCAATGTCACTGAGACTGATAAAGAATAATACTACTTCAAGATAAAATCTAATAAGTACAGAGAAGTTGATTATAAGAAGAAACAGAATAAGTATAAAAGAAAAATAGAATAAATCTAAGGAGAAGGGAAATTGATGAATCTTCATCATAAAGTAGTAGGACAAAAGATGAATGAACTTCTATAAATCATGTGTAATTTATTGGAAAATTCAAAATAGCTAAAGACACATTCGAAGGTATTGAAGGTAAAGAGAGAACATAGTGAAAATGGAACTTAAAAAATAATCTATAATCTACTATTGAGAAAAACATGACCCTCAATAATGAGAAAATAAAATTAGTAAAGGAGAATAAAGAAAGTTTCAAGGAACAAGAGACACATCCTAATGAGATAAGGACATATATGAAGAATGTATCTAACCTAGAAAGGAAACTAAAATATTATGAATAAAATTCACCTAAACAATAAGAAATAAAAAATAATGAAACTAAATTCATTGGATAGAACCAAAAAAGATGTTGAAGATAGATGGACTTGAAAATATAATGAATAATATTGAATAAAGGATTTCTAAGAAAGTGATATAATTATTTGAGACACAATATATGTCTATTTTAGAACAAAGTGAGTTGAATATATTTAAAAAAATCACCAAATCTTCTATGCTTAAGGGTGAATATTCTTAAGATGTTGAAAAGAAGGGTCTATAGAAAACAATTACTTTTATACCTAATGAATCTCAATGTACAATTGTTATTTTTGACAATACTGACTTGAGAAATAGGAATGGATCCAAATAGACCAAAATAAAAAAATGATAAAACATATTTCACAAAGGAATAGTGGACTAAATCATCCAAAAGGTTTCATCCCAAGTAGAAACATTCATAGGATATGAAAAGAAACAAACACAAATCTTTAGAGAAAACTATAATCATTCAAAAAGATCAAGGTTCAAATGTTACTACTAGTGTTGTGGAGTGTTTGACCATAAATATTATTAATGTAGGTATAACACATAACTATTTGGAATGAGGCGTGAATCAAGAGAGAGTAATTCTAAGAAGATGAGATCAGATTATCATAAATAGAAACATGTTTCCAAGACATATTCTAAAATATCAACACAGAACAAATTTGAATTTCAGAATAAATTTTGTGGAAAATGTGGTTAACAAGGTCACAAATATGAGAAATGTAGATTTATCTCAACAAATAAGATTTCAAATAATGTAAATGTTAAGATAATCTAGGTAGTGAAGGAATCTATAATCACTAGTGAATTATGTGAAAAGCTCAAATAATCTGAGAAAATTAAGAAAGAATGTTTTATTATTTGGCCTGATCAAATTGCCAAGTATAAATAAATAAATAAAAAAATTATAAGGATAAAAAAATAAAGTAGTGAAAGTTTAAGAAGTTAATTTTTATGATAATTCATCTAAAAATTATATCTTAAAATTCCTTAAGTGTGGAAGGTGTGAAAAAATTGGGAATAATACAAAACATTGTATGGAAATTATACCATCATAAGAAGAAATAATGAAGAAGATGTGGAAATAAATAATAAATGATTCTAGTACTAAAGGGGAGAGGACATATACATTATAAGTTTCAACTGATTTGGAATAATCAATCACACATTCTTAGAAAATTAAGAAAGAAGAAACATATCATGATTAATTTAAGAAGAAGAACAAGTCTAGAGTGATAGGAAGCTCTCAGTATAAATTTTATTTCTAAGAAACCCAAAAGGTCCCACCTAATTAAATTATATATGTATATATATTATTTTTTACTAACATACAAAAAATCTAATGAGAGGTATGCATCCCTTTAGGGGGAGCATTGATGAGTTAAATTTGTTAAATATTTATTACACAGTGAATGTGGAACTTCTAAATAGATTTATAAAATTGGAAGATTAGGTATATCAATCAAAATTTCATCCTTTATTATTAATAATATTAATAATATCAATTACGGGGGGGGTCTTGGTTGATGATAATATAAGAAAAAGTGGGATATATATCTTTTTCACCTGAACCATTTGATGTGTTTGTTAAATTGTAATTAGGATTTCGAATTTCATTATTATTTATGATTATCTCAAATCCCTTAAAAGATAATTAATATTTTTTGCATGATTTCACATTCATAGTAGTTTATATACAACATGTACAACATTGGTTGTATCTCTATTGTTTTATATAGATGGTTATACCATGTAGACTTAGAGTTGATTAACTAAAGGCTCTTTGCTAAAATAACCATATGATATCACCCCCCCCCCTCTTAGAAGTGATCAAGAAATTTTCATATAAGGGATATGATCGTGTTTTTTTAGAAGAAAAATGAGATGAGAAGACCCCACTTACCCTTTTAATTTGATTTATAATAAGGGGGATAAAGGTTTCACCACATACTGACTTGAATGATATGTGTTGATATTGAAAACAAGATACAAAGGGGTATATTTCTAATCTTAGGTTTTATTTGTTGTTAATGAAGTGTTAATATGTGTTTGGTGAGTTTGGATGAAGTGGTGATGCTTGGAAAATTGTTATGAATTCAGTTGATGGAATTTGATTCCATGCTCGAGAAATTTTCCATGTTGTTACTATATAGATTATTGAAATGATATTTAATGAGTAAAAACATGTGAAAATGAGTGTACAATGTTGTAAAAGTGGTTATTAGTCACTTGGATAAATATTAATAAAAGAAGACAATAACGTCCCCCAATCCAGCTCTCTCTCACATGGCCAAATCAGGTTGGTTATAGTACCTCAAGCACATATCTCTATATGCTAGAGGTTTCCAACTAGTAGTAGAAGTGTGATATGTATAGTGGGGATACTATAACCCCTAGTATAGAGTACTATAGAGTATAATAATCTATAATAATAAATATCAGAGTAATGAAAAAACATTGGAAACAGAATATTGTGCAACTAGAAAGTAAACTGAGGAACTAATAAACCCATAATAATGAATCATGTAATGATAGGATGAAATGTATCTAAATTTGAAACTAAAAAAAACAAAAATAAAAGAATTAACTAATAAAATAAAGACTCAATGAATCTAATCCTGAACCCCATGTTCGACCCATATCCAAACTCCAACCCATATAGAAAGACAAAATCAACTACAATGTCCTTTTCCCTTATCCAAACCTACATCCATGTAATCATCTTGGGTAGAAAAAGGTGGACTGAGTATGGTGTGAGTAAAAATCAGTTGGACAAAAAAAATGTATAAAAACCATTATAATAATAAGTGTATGCAATAATATAGTAACATGTGTATTATATAAATAAAAAAATTAATACAATACATCAATCAACCTACCTAGGCACCCCGTTAGAATGTCTTTGATTAGGTAGAAAAACACCAACCATGACCATAAAACCAAACAACCTTCTTTGGAACCATTTCAGAATGTCTATGAGCATATAACACAACCATTCCAACCATAACCATATACACATGGTATAACATATCACTAGGCCAAACCAGATATATAATCATATCATCATGTGTTAGGGCCTAGCCTGATATATAAGTATTGCACCATGTGTTAGGGACTATCCCAGTAAATAAGAATCATAATATGTGTCAGGGCCTATCTTGGTATATAAGCATCAGAACATATGTCAGTACCTAGCCCAAAATATAAGAATCGCATCATGTGTCAAGGCCTAGCCTAATATATAATCATTGAAACACGTGTCAAGGCCAAGCCTGGTATATAAGCATCATAATATATGTCACAAGTGTATATCACAACAACAAGTATATCACAACAAAAAGACTATCACAATATAACTACATAAGACTAAATGGTTAATTCTTCTAATGACTATTTGTCTTCCAATTTACCCATTTATTCAATTAATCAAATAATATATTTTCCAATTTGATTCTATCAAAAGCAATCACCTGTAACACATGTCATGCTAAAATCAAATGTTATCCATTTCTAATTCATTATTTTTGAAGCAATTATCAATCCAAGTCTCATTTAAATAGACCCAAATAGATCAAAGGAGTGATAAAATTACATGATTATCATTTATGATTAATCCATTAATTAATGCACACATTGCGCCAATGAAACCACATATATTTTACACACTTTAACAATTGAAATTAGACCACAGGGTTAGGTTTTAGACCCTCTACCTTTAACCAGAAATTAATCCACAAAAAAAGTGGGTAACGCTAATGGAAAAAGAGGTGAGGGAGATCAACGAACGAAACCTTGATCACATGAAACTTGATCAACATGATTCCACAAAGGAGATCAAAATATAACACCGCTTCATTAAAAGAATAAGGAAAGGGGAAGAAGACCAAAGCAATAATACCTATCAGGGATCAAACACCAAACCACAACATCCAGAGGTGATGAAATCACCTTATAATTTCTAGGAGTTTCTTAGGGATATAGAGGAGGTGCTGTACAAAATAGTGGAATGAGAAACAAATATACGATGTTACTTGAAACTACTACACATGATATTTACATGTCATGAAATCCATTTAAACATCTTGTATTTATTTTTAAATAGATATTCTAAAAAACTTGTCATCTTAGGTTAATATTTATCCCCACTTGACTTTTACATGACATGAAAGGTTTACACTATGCTTAATCAATTTATTCCCTGCACTGGTTCATGAAATATTCCTATAAATTTACACATTGTGTAAAATATTCACAATGTGTAAATGTCCAGTGAGCAGTTCTCAGAATATTTTATGAATAGGAGTTTCAAACACATTTGAACCTTTCCAAACCATGAAAAACCTTATAAACCATTTAACGCATTTATAAACGGATTCTATTAATTTAAATAAACATACATCCCTGAACATTAGGTCATTTCCCCAACAATTGATCTTTGTATCTGAACAAGACTCGACTACTAAGTCATAAAGACTAAGGAAAACCCAAAAAATATATTCAACACAAAACTCAGAGAGGGACATACTTGAAAAAAATGAGATCTTACAACCTCCACACCATATAAAATCTCATCCTCGAGCTAATCCAAACATCATTATGGGGTCTTGGAGAACAATTATATCAATTATACTTACATATTAGGCTCCCTCTCCTAGGTCTCGTCTTTAAAATTATCATTATGCCACTACACTTGAACCATAGGTATAACCCTACCCCAGAGATACTTCCCACTATAGTACACAATCTGTATCAGATGCACCTCAAAGTAAGTATCATCACAAAGCTCGAAATCCTTGATTTCAATCATATGAGAAGGGTTATGATAATATATCCTAAGCTGCGACACATGAAACACATCATGAATGACATTGTATCACTATGAAAGGTCTAATCAGTAGGATATTGGTTTGGCCCTATCTATTATCTCAAATAGCCTAAAAGACCAAGGTTCTATCTTTACCTACTTCCTAATACAGTGTTTCTTCAAACTATGTGTCACCCAAAGGAAAATATGATGACCAACCTATAACTATAGAGGTTGTATTTGATGGTCAGTGTAAGATTTATACATTCTCTACATGGTCACCAACTACCTCCTAATCAATTGAACCAACTCAGATCTCTCCTGCATGAGACTAGGCTCAACAAGCATTGACTCACCTACCTCCAACCATAAAAGAGGATAATGGCATGGCCTACTATACAAACCCTAAAAATGTTACATCTAGATAAATTCTTGGAATTTGTTATTATATGAAAACTCTATGAGTTCCATATAGTTTTCCCATGAACCACTAAAATCCAAAACCCAAGGCTATAACATATCCTCCAGAAATTTAAGAGTCTGCTATTGACTGTCAGTTTGAGGTTGATAGGATATAAGCAAAAGAATCTATGACCTCAAATACTTTTTAAGACCCTGACAGAACCCCTATGTGAAATGAGGATCTCTAAATGAAATGATACTCCTCAGAACAATGTGCAACTGAGATATCTAATGTATGTATAAACTACACAGATCATCGACTATGAAGGTATCCCTGATAGTCAAGAAGTGGGATACCTTCATCATTCGATCCACGATCATCCATACTGCATCATTCATATGGGTTGTACTTGGTAATAATATCATGAAATCCATAATGAAATCATATCATTTCCCCTCAGGAATAGTAAGAGGCTGCAACAACCCTATTCACCTCTAATACATGACTTTCACCTACTGATAGACAAAACATATCTCAAAAAGTCCCTATAATTATTTCTTCATTATTGACCACTAATAAAATCTATAGATATAACGATACATATTTTTCATGCTCGGATATACCTCCCATCTATAATCATGAAACTCTCTCATCAACACCTCATGAAAGCTCGTAGAAACCCATACCCATCCATAAAAAAGAAGATAATTTCTAATGAAAATAGACCATCCTGATGGCGTCTCCCCACTATATAAGAGACCTCTCAGAACTAATCCCTCTAGATTAGATAAATGCTCTATCTTGATCCAATCTAAAATCATGAGTATGATAAATGTCTCTGTTAGATCCACTCATACCTGGGACTACTGAACATCAAGATGCATATCCTCAAAGAGTGCCATCAGTCACCACCCATCGCAAGATTTGAAAATTATATCTATATACATCTTCTGGCTCAAGGATTCAGAAATGACATTTCCATTACCTAGTGTGTAATCCATCTCAAAGTTGAAATATTAAAGATACTCGACTCATATCCTCTTCCAAAGGTTCAGGTCCTACTGAGAAAAGATGTACCTGGGGCTCTTATAGTTTGTGTACACCAAAAACCTCCCACCCATGATATAATGTCTCTAATATATCAGGGTATGTACCCCCACATCTAACTTCAGATCATGAGTCAGGTAATTCCTCTCATGCGGTCTTAGCTATCTAGATCCATAAGTAACCACTCGATCCTCCTACATCAGAACTACTCTAAGTCCAACTCTAGATGTGTCATAGTACACTATATATTCTTTACCCAACATAGGTAAAGTGAGATTAGGTGTTGGGGTTATCCTTCCCTTCAGCTCCTGAAAATATCTCTCATAAGAATATGACCAAACAAAATTCACCCATTTCTTGTTCATCACAGACATCAATTGTAACACCCCAAGCTTCTACGGTACGCTTCTCTTTGAATAATGTGATAGCGTGTGTTGTACGCAACACCGAGTTCTAACACACCATAACCAATCAAACTAGACATTATGAATAGTAATACCCACCTTTTGAAATTATATATATTTCATATTTCAAAATGGACTTCATTTTTGGATTCAGAATATCGAATTTAGCCTAAGGTGAAATTTTGGTACTTTTCGGATAACTTTAATATTTTGATGAATAGTGAAAATTACTAAATTTTAATTAAAAACAACTTTTTTAATCAAAATAATTAATAGTGATAAATTATGAATTTGAGTGGTTTTAAAGTATATTTAGAATATATTTTTACCATTTAATTCAATATTTTTCATTGGACATAATTTTACAATTAAACCGGACATAAACAAGTGTCAATCTTTTGATAGTTATTATCTCTTAAAAACACGCTTTTTGTTTTAACAATGGAAATTAATTTTAAATTAATTTCTGCCGCTTCTGTGTTTTGAATTTGGAAAAATGGATTCCATATTTGGAATCAGGATTTTCAAATTGTGTAAATAGGTAACTTTTATTTTTAGACATTTTAAATAATTACTGCGGTAAATATTTTATTTACCATGGTTAAGGGTAAATCCGGTAAATAAGGGTTAAAAATAATATTATAATAATACAAAATTACACTAAAACGTGTCCTAACCTTATTGGTTGATACATGTTATACCATAGTCATCTTTGGGTCGATTTTGGGACCCCATGGTGCCACTTGTAGGTGATAGGGACACTTAATTTTAATTAAGATAAAATGAATACAAAAATGACACATGCAAATATCTTTTAGAAAAACAATTTTTACATAGGGTTATATATGTTGGATTTTAGATTATAAATATTAACTAAAAATTTAAAAAGATTTTATACATAATTATATTTTATTTATAATTTTTAGATATTAAACAATTTAATTTATTTATGACACAATGATGATGCAGTAATTACCATAATAGTGACAATTTAAAATAATTGATATTATAAATACCCAAATAAATATAATTTGAGACTTTTAATGAATTAAAATAATTTTATCGGATAATATGACATATTAGGATTGATTTAATTGACTTTGTTCGAAGTAATAAATCTGTTATGAGTTTTACAAAAATCAACTATTGAATAGTGTCAAAATTGACATAAAAGAGTTTTTAAAACAAATATTATATTATTAATAGATTTTAAATTCCTAAAAATATAAGGTTCGGAAAATAGACTTATATCATGATAGGTTAATCAGTAATGGACCACTTGGGGGTCGCTTGGATGTATATAGTAAGTTGATTAACTATATATTATAAAAATACAAAGTGACATGGTAAATGTCAAACTAATTAACTAAGAGTTAAAACTAAAATATAAGGTTAATATAGTAACCCAAACCTGTCTAAATTATATTGGTTGAATGTTTTTAGACCTATACCCACCTTAACCATTGAATAATAAACTTTGGAGCCATTAGAAACCGAATATGAATTTATTATAAATTAATATTTCTAGCTTTTCCAAAGGTGCCCCTCACCCCTCTTATAAAAGGGCACTCCTCCTTCTCTTTTATTCACACCTTCAAAGCCTTTTGGTTCGTCCAAACTCTGCGCAAATACTCTCCCAACATCCCTCAATACAACCTAGAGGCCTTATTTTGATCATAAATCCAACCTAAGGAGCCCTTTTGATCAAATCAAAAGGAAGAACCTGAAGAAGAGGTAATGATTTCACCACCCTTTTCCAAGTTCCTTTCTTCTTCCACTTCTTCTTCCTTTGTTGTTACCATTCTAAAATAATAACACCAGTATCTTATATATACTGTGATGTTATTATAAATATGGTAAAACCATATTCAGTATTCTATCCACCCTTTGAATAACATGTCATCATACGTGCATACGTACGGCTTACCGTCTCCACGTCGTGGTGTAATTGTTATTCAACATATTATTATTTGGATAGGTATAATAATGATGTGTAACTCATGTAAATAATAAATATAACAAGTTAATGATTCTGTATATATGATATTCCATCCATTTATATATTATTTTAATATCAAAATAATGATATTGTCGCTCGTGCGTACGTACGGACTACCGTCTCCACGAACGCGATGAGATTCATTCTCCATCGTATCCATTCAAGTATAATTATCATTTGATGATTTAAAAATTATTTTTAATGACTTGATATCATTCTGGATATAAATAAGATACAACCTATCCATAACAAACACAGCTTATGTAACAAAACATATAAAAGAAAACGAGTAAGTTAACACCCGAAACAACGATAATACTAAGATATTATTAACAAAGCAATGTTAAAAGATCATATATGATATCATATGAATGTATATGATTCTTGTATAATTTAATAACAATTATTTCACTATTATACAGGAGGTTAACCTACCCCAACCAAGGAAAAGTACAAGGCAAGGGTTATTTCACAATCTCTTCATTATCTGAGGTTGTTTATACGTAATAATCTACTGGGATATCTTTATCATCCACATCCATGTTTCTTAGAAATGTATTTCAAAACATTTTTACTATTTAAAAGAATATGGGTTAAAGTCATTTATACCCTTGTTTGACTTTTTATAAGAGTTTTATAAAGTAATCTTTCTGTCGTTTTCCAAACAAGGTGCTTTTAACCTTTTCGACAAAATTAAGGTAAGAATGTTTTTTTAACTTATACGGTGGGTGCGGTTATTTTACACCGTTATAAAATCATCGGAGATTCCCTTACAAGATTATAAGAATATTTTCAAAGAAAATGTTTTATTTTATAAATATATTACTCTTAAATGATTTCAAAAATAGAAAGATATATTTCTCTAAAAAGAGTTTTGATTTCATCTAGGTCAACATCCTTTGATGGATTTTACGCTTATTTGAAGTTGATTTATTATGATACAAAAATTATATATTTTATTGAAGGTTTTGTGATATGTTTGATTGTGGATGTGCTATTTTTATACCATTCATATTTTATGGTGAAAGTATTGACATTTCGTATGCTAGTTTTAATACGAATGTTTATGTTATGTTTAAACCTTTTCATATGGGAATGCATTGGACTTAATATGTGACGGGTGGAGCCCGCTATAGCTCCTTGATGCATCGGTAGGTCTCATGAGACAAACTAGTGTTGTCAGGGCCAATAGGGGCATATATACCCTGAGAGGGGGGGTGAATCAGGGTATGGATATTCTTTTTCAAAGTTCTTTCTGCCCCACTGGATCTTGACCTCTTTGTTACAAGGGTCACTTTGTTTGCACTTGTGTGGTTACTGTGATCACTTGTCTCATTTACCTGATGATGATGCTTTGAATGCAATGCAGGAAAGTAAGCAGGCAGACACAGAGATTTTTACTTGGTTCACCGCTAAGGGCTACGTCCAAGGAGCATACGCCGACAAGTTGCCGGTTCGTACCAAATTCCACTAGGCTTCACTAGCTGTGGATTACAATGTTCGGGCTAGATCACTTCTATGCCCAGGCTCACTGCCTATACAAGGTTTAGGGTCAGCTCACTGCTTTCCCAAGGGTCACTCCCTGTTTCTCTCTCTCTGGCTCACTGCCGGTGGAGAGGATCACCTTCTTCCTCTTCCTAAGCTCACTGCTCTGGGAAGGGAATCCAATCACAGTTTATAGACCTGTAGGTCTCCTCATTTCCATGAAGGAATGCATCTTCCTCTGTATGTAGATGCTCTGTTGAAGTCCAACTTTCACCCGCAGATGAATCTCACTTTGCACCGGATATACCGGGCAACCTCAATTTTTACGCGCAACCCTTACGGTGCCTTGCGCGCAATTTCTATGATTTGCGCGAAATTCCTTTTTCACGCAACCTCCAAATATTACGCGCAGCCTCGAAACTGCCTTGCGCGCAATTCACTGATTTTGCGCGAAATCCACTTTTCGCGCAATCTTCCTTTTACGCGCCAACACCAACTTTCTGCGCAGCCTTTGCTTTTCGCGCAATCTGACTTTACGCGCAAACTTTAAGTTTACGCGCAACACACTTTCTAACTTCAATTTCGCGAACCAGAGCTCGGGTATTTTCTATGTCTTCAGCTCTACTGAATGGAGGAGGGTCACTTCATATTTATAGGCAAAATCGACCCCGCGCGAAAAACCCTCCTTGAGCGCGCAATCCGCGTTGATCGCGAAATACAAACCTTCCGCGCACAACCATTTTCCGCGCACTGCTCCATAATTTCGCGCACCTCATGCCTTTGCCATTTTACGAGCTTCGGACCTCGTAACACCTCTTGCGCGAAATACTTCATCCGCTATTTCGCGCGCCACTTCAATTTTCCGCGCACGCCTCCAAAATTTCGCGCGCCTCATGCCTTTACCGATTTTCAAGCTTTCGGCCTTGAAACATCTTTTGCGCGAAATACAATTTCGCGCAACCCGCTGTTTTGCGCGCCACACTTCAAGATTTCGCGCAACCCTCTAGTTTTGCGCGCCACGCTTAATTTTTCCGCACACCTCCTTCATTTCTCTCTCCTCAACCTTTGCCAACAACATATCACTCCATTTTCCATTGGCGATTTTCAGGCCCAAAAATTTGGCAAACACTGGAAAACGGCGCCACCTTGTACTGCTCTTTTGTACCGCCTCCAGATCGTCCTTTCCTTTGTCAAAGTTCATTGTCAACATGGAATGTCAACAACTTCTTGGGAACTCGACAATTCTCCATGGAAACCTGCTTTGTCAACAAACACAATCAACCCAAAAATGCTGCAATGTTACCTTGAGGGATTTTTGCCCAACAATCTCCCCCTTTGGGTTTGTTGACAACTCTTCACAATTGTGCTCAGGAATATTTTCTGCACTTTGATACCACACTGAGTCTTCTTCCAGCTGCTACCACCATTCGCCTCTTGCGATTATGACAGCGTTCAAGGATTCACTTAACATGTACTCTAAGCCCACATGAGCAATGCTCGGCGTGAGAAACAAGAGTAGTATGAAAAGTTCATCAATGAATCACTTCATGTCAGACCACAGTTGTTGATTCCACCCTGATACCAATTCTTAAAATAAAACCAGTTGTTGAACCACACTGATACCAATTGGTGAATTCTTAAGTTGATACCAATTGTTGATAGCTGGACACCATCTCACACCATTCCAACACCATTGTTCTGCTTTTATCACGATCCTCAGCTGTCGTGATTTCTATGATTTGATCGATCACTTCTAGCATCGTCAGATTTAAAAATCTCTCCCCCTTTCTCATTGCTCCCCCTTTCTGGCTGCTCCACCTGTCAGCTTCTCCCCGTATCAATTATGATTTATCAAATCTCCGCACTATTTTCTCTCTTGAACTAACACTTTTCTCCCCCTTTGTCAAGCACTTTTCAAGCACTTTTCTCCCCCTTTGTCAACGAACCCAAAGGTCACGCCTTTGTAGTCTGTAACATAGTAGAGAACACATATCAGCGCATTAGGGAAAAACACACCATACCTCGGGGAGAGGGGGGGGAGGGTCCCACATCCACTCTATTTCAAGTGTGGGGAATCGACTGAACTCCCAGAGCCAGTCGATGCCTCTCAAAAGCTTCCTTGGGTAAGGCCTTTGTCAGAATGTCTGCAACCTGGAGTTCTGTAGGCACGTACTCCAACTTTACAATTCCCTGCTCAACCTTCTCCTTGATAAAATGATACTTAATCTCAATGTGCTTTGTCCTTGAATGATGGACGGGATTTTTGCTAAGATTTATAGCACTTGAGTTGTCACACTGGATTCCGATCGGAGACTTCACTTCAACTCCCATATCTTCAAGCTGCTGCTTCATCCACAATAACTGTGTGCATGCTTGAGTGGCCGCAATATACTCAGCTTCTGCGGTGCTTAATGAAATGCAATCCTGCTTCTTGCTTAACCAAGCAATACATAGTCCGCCAAGATAAAATGCACCACCTGACGTTGATTTTCTATCATCTGCTGAACCGGCACAATCTGCATCAGTATATCCCAATAACTCTGTCTGAGATTTGTCGTTGTATGTCAAGCCGAAGTCCACCGTGCCCTTGATATAACGAAGTATTCTTTTCACTACAAGCATGTGACTTTCCTTGGGATTACTCTGATATCTCGCTGCTTGGCATGTGGCAAAAACAATATCAGGCCTTGTTGCGGTTAAGTACAACAGACTTCCAATGATTTGCCTGTATTCTATGATATTAACTGCCCTGCCACTGTCATCTTTTGATGATTTCATCCGGGTAGAAACCAGAGTCTTCATCTCCTTGAAATTTTCCATTCCAAATCATTCCAAAGCATCCTTGGCATATTCGGATTCAGAAATGAATGTTCTATTCCTGCCTTGTGTAACTATGCTTCATCTGATCTTCCAAATATTGTGTCTTCTTCCTTGACCAGCCTCACCATCCTTTGATTACTATTGTTGTTGAAATAAAGATTGTAATCAAATCCCCCACACTGAAAACCAATCTTCTTCAAATACTGATATAGCCTTCAGTACCATTCTCTTGGGGTGTATGCTTTGCACACCAGTCGTGCTTTGTTTCGAATCATTGTGCCATCTTCGTTTATCTTGTCTAAATAGACCCATTTTGTCCTGATGACGTTTTTATCATCTGGCCTCGAAACAATTTCCCAGGTCTGATTCTTCTCAATTCTGACCTATCTCTTCATTCATGGCATGATCCCAGTTTTCATCTTCAGCTGCATCAGCAAAGCATTTTGACTCAACCTGAGATAGTAATGATGTCTGCTGTAGTGATTTCATTCTCTTTGTCTGAACTGGATCTCACTGATCACTGATGATAGTATGCCTGTCAATTTCAGCTCGATTCTTTGTATTTTGTGCAGATAAGGATTTTACATCCTTGTACTCATCATCAGTATCTTATTCTGAGTCACCCTCAGCCACTTCTTCTCCCCCTGTGTTGCTTTCTTCCTCAACACTTTCGTCAGGAAATTGTTCACTGACTCATTTTTCAGTGGCTTCATTTCTTTCAGCTACTTTTCGCAACTTCTTGGTATCCTGAAAAACATTCAGCTGATACCACAATGTTAGATCAAAATAAATAAGCATGAAATGCTTGATCACTACTGCTTCTCTCATAGTATGTCTTCTCTCGATAGACAACTCTTGAGCTGGGTCATCCAATTATTTTCTTGATGGATCTGGCTTTTGATTTTGTTGTTGAATGCTCCCCCTATGTTATGCAACACTTCCTGGGGTTAGGCCCAACAGTTTAGACCCATAACACGTATTTTCCTCATGCATCATTCGTTCTCATCTTCCAATCAGATTTGAGCCACTAACAAAATCTCTAAGCCTACGGAGTTGAAACTCGGTGTAGGAAACAAGAGATAAAGTTAATAACACAATCACTTCCTATTGTGCTCTGTTGCTCTCCTTCTTCTACAACTCTAGTATCTGATTTGAATCAATTGAGACTCTAGAGCATATCATTTCTCCACTTCGCATCCTTAGATGCCACTTCCCCTTGGATTGTATCTCCCTAAAACCTAAAACACAAGAATCATCAGTTAATAGCATTTATATACATAGGGAGAGGGGTTTATTCCGGACTCCTCAAGATGAGGATTGTGGTTGATCCTGATGGGTCAACCCTTTGATTCTTTCTTGGAGGGCATCACACTCCTTTCTTGCTTCCTCCAACTGCCTGACCAACTTCAACTGTTCTGGCCATATGACTAGGCATTCTTTTCTCACATTCTGAGCCTTTTTCTGATATGAAGATTCTGTAGTCTTGGCCTTTCTCACAATCTGGGGTTTAGACCAACTGGTACACATTTTGGTCTTTGATGTTCTACTGAAATTCCATTTCCCTTGATTGTTTCTCGGTGCAGGAATCTCCTTTCTCTTTATCTTCCCCATCTTCTTTTTCCATTGCAGGGATCTGCCTTTTTCTTCCACTTCTCGTTGCGGGGCGAATTTTGCAATGCATTCTTTGCTTATCTTCCTTTTATCAGATTTATGAGTCGCCACCCTATTTTGCATTGGTGGTGGGTCCTCCATTGAACGTTCATTCTTCTTTATCACAACTGGAGTAGATCTCCCCTTAATCTTCCAGGTTTGTTCACATTCTCTCCTTGAGAGTTGTTGTGAGTACGATAGAGGAGGTGACTGATACAACGTTCGTTCAGCTCCATGTGATTTCCCCGAGGCTTTAAGCCTATTCTTCTCCTTACCACTTTGTCTCCCAGTACAGGCTTCTTTCTTGTACACTTCTTGTGGTGGAGATCTCTTTTCTTGTTCATTTCCCTTTCCTGCTTTCTTCTTACTGCAATGTCTCGCCATGTGCCCATAGTGAGAACATATAAAACATTTTCCCTCAAAGGCATACCTCATTTCATCATCTCTCTGCTGAGATGTTGATGCCCCTTGATTTCTTCTTTTGATATTGGGCTCCTGAGCTTCCGGACACATACTCATTGTGTGTCCCATTCTTCCGCAGTAATAGCATCTAACATATGCTTTCCTCTGAGAAGCTCTTCTTTCTAAATTCTCCTGATGTTTCTTCCTGTTCTCAGATTTATTAATGTTTCTCTCTTCACAGCCTGAAATGTACTCCAGAGCCTCTGTACAGAAGCTTGATGTGTGGCCATGAACTCCGCAGAAATAACACACATCATCACTCCTTGAAACTATCCTCATAGGCCTATCTCCAGCACCTATAGGATTTTTGTTACCTTTGAAATTTTTCACTGCATTTTTCTTATCATCCATAGGAGTGAGATTATCATATCCAATTCCAGATTTTCCCAAAAAGGTTGACCTTTGGGAAGATACAATCCTTTCATGCTTCTCCTCTGATGCAGCATATTTGTACTTCATTTCATCATCACCTGCCGAAGGATGATCAAATAATAAGTGCAGTGCATCCTTCAACTTGGGCTTATCTCTGGATTTAGAATTCTCCATTTCCTTCTTGACTGATTGTAGCTCTTCTTCCAACCTTTTAATATTCAAATCTCTTGATACAAGTTGAGCATCAAGTTCTTTTCTGAGATTCTTTCCACAACTCATCTCATCTTCCAGTTCATGCTTCAGCTTATTAACCATGACATTTTGCTCTTTTACATTCAATTTTTCTTGAGCAAGAGAATCAAAGCAACATGCATTTTCTTGTTGTAGTTTTTGATTCTTCTGAACTAACTCAGACAGCTGTGTTGCTAGATCATCATTTTTGGCTTTCAGATTTCGAACTTCATCGGACTCTTGATTATCTTCACACTTACCAGCCTTTTTTTTTCCTTTTCCTTTGGCCAGCTTCTGTAGTTCCTCATTTTGAGAGTCATTCTTCTCTGTTAGGTCAGTAACTATATCAATAAGCCTTTGATTTAATACTCTTAGCTTGTTGACCTCAGTTTCCAGAGCATGGATCTGTATGCCTTTAGATTTAATTTCCTCAGTGGATTTCTGATCCAATTCTTCAGTCCCATGGACATCTTCCACCTTTTTGTTCAATCCATCGATCTCTCGTTTCTGTTCTTCAACCTTCAGCTTATACTTACTAACGGATTCTGAGTTCTCTGATGTTGATAAATTAAGTTTCTCAATTTCTTCCATCAGCTCAGACTTCTCTTCTTCTTGCTGCTGCATGTAGAGTTTGGCATCGCGAACAATTTTGTTAGCTTTCTTGGTTTTGGCCCTCCAAACATCTATCTCTTCAAGAGCAGCCTCCAACTCAGCTCGCATATCAATTCTTCCTTCAATTTCTTCTTCTTCACTGTCAGTGGTTCCAACTTCACTTGGAAAGTCTGGTTCTTCACTCATTCCATCAGCATCATTGACTGAGTAAGTATTTTTGTGGTATGATTTATCCAAATCATTTTTCTGTTCACTGCATGATTCCTTCAGTAAGCTGTTTGATTCTTTTATTTGAATCACACTTTTTCCAAAAACACTTCCACACTGAGGGATACCACCTGACTTCTGATTCTTCTTTGAAGATTTTCTTTTTCCCATGGTAGACCGAGATAAGCGTAAACAATATCTTCAACAACACAGATCGACTACACCAAGTTAAAGCAAACAAATCTGATAAAAGCAACCAGTCCCTCTGATACCAATTGTCAGGGCCAATAGGGGCATATATACCCTGAGAGGGGGGGTGAATCAGGGTATGGATATTCTTTTTCAAAGTTCTTTCTGCCCCACTGGATCTTGACCTCTTTGTTACAAGGGTCACTTTGTTTGCACTTGTGTGGTTACTGTGATCACTTGTCTCATTTACCTGATGATGATGCTTTGAATGCAATGCAGGAAAGTAAGCAGGCAGACACAGAGATTTTTACTTGGTTCACCGCTAAGGGCTACGTCCAAGGAGCATACGCCGACAAGTTGCCGGTTCGTACCAAATTCCACTAGGCTTCACTAGCTGTGGATTACAATGTTCGGGCTAGATCACTTCTATGCCCAGGCTCACTGCCTATACAAGGTTTAGGGTCAGCTCACTGCTTTCCCAAGGGTCACTCCCTGTTTCTCTCTCTCTGGCTCACTGCCGGTGGAGAGGATCACCTTCTTCCTCTTCCTAAGCTCACTGCTCTGGGAAGGGAATCCAATCACAGTTTATAGACCTGTAGGTCTCCTCATTTCCATGAAGGAATGCATCTTCCTCTGTATGTAGATGCTCTGTTGAAGTCCAACTTTCACCCGCAGATGAATCTCACTTTGCACCGGATATACCGGGCAACCTCAATTTTTACGCGCAACCCTTACGGTGCCTTGCGCGCAATTTCTATGATTTGCGCGAAATTCCTTTTTCACGCAACCTCCAAATATTACGCGCAGCCTCGAAACTGCCTTGCGCGCAATTCACTGATTTTGCGCGAAATCCACTTTTCGCGCAATCTTCCTTTTACGCGCCAACACCAACTTTCTGCGCAGCCTTTGCTTTTCGCGCAATCTGACTTTACGCGCAAACTTTAAGTTTACGCGCAACACACTTTCTAACTTCAATTTCGCGAACCAGAGCTCGGGTATTTTCTATGTCTTCAGCTCTACTGAATGGAGGAGGGTCACTTCATATTTATAGGTAAAATCGACCCCGCGCGAAAAACCCTCCTTGAGCGCGCAATCCGCGTTGATCGCGAAATACAAACCTTCCGCGCACAACCATTTTCCGCGCACTGCTCCATAATTTCGCGCACCTCATGCCTTTGCCATTTTACGAGCTTCGGACCTCGTAACACCTCTTGCGCGAAATACTTCATCCGCTATTTCGCGCGCCACTTCAATTTTCCGCGCACGCCTCCAAAATTTCGCGCGCCTCATGCCTTTACCGATTTTCAAGCTTTCGGCCTTGAAACATCTTTTGCGCGAAATACAATTTCGCGCAACCCGCTGTTTTGCGCGCCACACTTCAAGATTTCGCGCAACCCTCTAGTTTTGCGCGCCACGCTTAATTTTTCCGCACACCTCCTTCATTTCTCTCTCCTCAACCTTTGCCAACAACATATCACTCCATTTTCCATTGGCGATTTTCAGGCCCAAAAATTTGGCAAACACTGGAAAACGGCGCCACCTTGTACTGCTCTTTTGTACCGCCTCCAGATCGTCCTTTCCTTTGTCAAAGTTCATTGTCAACATGGAATGTCAACAACTTCTTGGGAACTCGACAATTCTCCATGGAAACCTGCTTTGTCAACAAACACAATCAACCCAAAAATGCTGCAATGTTACCTTGAGGGATTTTTGCCCAACAAGTGTCTTGGCACAAGGCCTTGGCAAAATCTTATTTGTAGTCTTGGCACGAGGCCTTGGCTATGTGGTTATGATAGTCTGGCATTATGCATTCCAACATTATGAAAGTGGTTATTGATATTGCATGTGATTATTCGATTAGTAGAATATCCATGTGAATAAGTAAATGGAATTATTTCATTTTACTTTTGCCATACTATGTTGAAGTTCAAGTTTAAAAGGATTTTGTTTTAGTAATGCATTGCCTTAAGTGTTTATGCTTATTTTTTAGAGTTCCTCTAAATTGTAATCCTTACTGGGCATTTGAGCTCACCCCTTTTCTATGTTTTATTTTTTCTAGGATGTGAAGAAGTAAGTTATGAATGCCCTGTAGGAATTTTATGTGGGGATATGAGTGTGGAATATGGAGACTATGTTGTTGTAGTAGTTTTTCACTTTATGATGTAATGTAAAACTTTATGAATATATCTATTGTTTCCAAGGCCACTAAACCAATCGTTCTTTTGAGATTTGATCTTTCTTGTGATCATGCCAATATTATGTAATAATGCACTGACTCTGGGTAACTAGGGTCGGGGTGTTACATTTGGTATCAAAGGAAGTTTAGTACAAACCTTGGAAGCTATATTTAGATAAACTCTGATTAGAGCACGTAGACCTAAGATGAACTTTGAGGATTAGTATAGAAGAACATCCTAGAATTTTCGTATTGTAGAGATTTTGTGAGTTTTCCGAGCAATACATCCATGTCTAGATACAAGCAGGTAGAGGCGGCTCTGGCATAGATGTACCTAGGGGTAAAACCCGAAAACACCGCTTTGAGCTAGACTTGAAGGGGAACTGGTGCACGACAACGGGCCTTGCTGCACTCTTGGTTACGACACTCCTAGGGGAAATGCTTAGGATAACTCTCATATTCTTTACAAATAATTATTAAGGGTTTATGAGTATATACTTCCTCAAAGAAAGCATTCTTATGATTATGGATTATATCCATAAATAGTTCAATTTATGTTAAGTGTTTTATAAGTATGGGATTATGTATTTTGATTCATAAACTGATCTAGTTTATGACATTGTTTAGAAATGGCGCCTAGTGGAAGAAATGGAAACCGTATCAATGCACTCACTCCATGTAGGGATTTCCCTCCTGCTCAAGATAATTATAGTGGAGCTGGTGATGCAACTGGTGCCGATCAGCTAATCACCATACTGGGACAACTCATTCAGGTTATGAATAATAACCTTACCCGTATGGAGCACCCTGATCCGCAACATGGAGGATCAATGTTGGATCGATTTATGAGGCAACAACCACCAACGTTCAATGGGAGTACAAATCCCTTAGTAGCTGAGCAATGGATAAATTCCCTATAGAAAATATTTCAGGCTTTGGGGAGTAGTGAAAGGGAAAAAGTTATCATGGTTGTTTACCACCTCACTGGAGATGCTGATCAATGGTGGTCATTGATTCAAAATACGAAGGAAGATGATGAATTATCAAATATGGAATGGAGGGAGTTCAAAGATCTATTTTTAGAAAAATACTTTCCTCGCAACCATCGAGCAGATATGGAAAGGCAATTTCTGAGTTTGAGACAGAAGGAGGATGAGAATGTCGCAAAGTATGAGGCTAACTTTACAAGGTTATCAAGGTATGCTGGAGATTATATACGTAACCCAAGAAGTAAGATTGATCATTTCTTTTATGGGTTAAAACCATTTCTCCGTCGAGCATTAGTCTCACAATCCTTCTCATCGTACGAAGACATTGTCTCATGTGCTATCAAGACCGAAAAGGAATTCTCTAAGTCTTATGACTTTAAAGCAAAGCAAGAGAAGAAGAGACTTGTTGATCAATCTAGGAATGGAAATAATAGGAAGAAGGGAAAGGTTGAATATCTATCATGTGGTAAATGCGGGAAGAAACACCCTGGTACTTGCTTGAAGGGAATGTGCATCTGTTATAAATGTGGTGAAAAAGGCCACTAAGATCGTGATTGAAAAGGGAAGAAGAAAGTTACCAATGTTCAGTTCTACAATTGCAGGGAGATGGGGCATTATGCAAATGAATGTCCTAAGCGTCAGGAGAACTTATCTCAGAAAAGGCCAAGGGATCAAGGCCAAGCTTATGCTATCACTACTGCTGAGGTAGAATCTCTGAAAGACGTGGTGGCAGGTAATTTAATGGTTTCCTCAAGTTTAGAAAATGCATTATTTGATTCTCGATCATCGCATTGTTTCATATCTTCCCAGTTTGCTAAGAAAAATAGATATTTCCAATTTGATTTAACAAGGGAGTTGTCAGTTAAAACTCCTAAGGGAAGTATCATTGCAACAAAGTTTTGAAAATCAGTCCCCATTAGAGCACATAAATGTTCTTTATCTGCTGATCTCATCGTCATACCTATGATTGAGTTTGATATAATCCTCGGTATGGACTGGCTTTCGGACTATGATGTGAAGATTTATTGTAAGAAGAAAGTGGTTACGATTCTTGATGATAATGATAAGGAACACCTTATCTTTAGAGCAGAATCGTCACCACCTAATTCTTATTTTGATCCACCCCCAGTAGCTCAACTAAATTCAATTATTGGGGAGGAAGAGAATGAAATAACTATGGGTGAGGAAAGGAATGTTCAAATAGAGTATGTACCTGTTGAGAAAGAATTTGTAGATGTATTTCCAGAAGATTTACCTGGACATACTCCAGAACGAGAAGTTGAGTTATCCATTGATTTAATTCCTGGATCAAGGCCTATATCAAAGACCCCTTATAGAATGGCCACTGTAGAATTAGTTGAACTAAATAAACAACTAGAGGAATTGAGTAATAAGGGATTTATTCTCCCTAGTGTTTCTCCATGGGGAGCCCCTGTTCTTTTTGTTAAAAAGAAAGACGGATCTATGAGGTTATGTATCGACTACAGGGAGATCAATGCTATAACGATAAAGAACAAGTATCCCCTACCCCAAATTGATGATTTATTTGACCAACTGCATGGAGCTCAATACTTTTCAAAGATTGACCTTTGATCTAGATACCATCAGTTGTGTGTGAAGAAGGAAGACATTCTGAAGACAGCATTTCGAACCAGGTATGGGCATTATGATTTTACCGTAATGCCTTTTAGTTTGACTAATGCACCCTCTGTATTCATGGATCTGATGAATAGAGTTTTCAAGGAGTATCTTGATGAATTTGTGGTGCTATTTATTGATGATATCTTTGTATACTCCAAAAGCTATGAAGATCATGAAAATCACTTGTGCATTATCCTGAAGACTCTGAGAAGACATGAATTATATGGGAAGTTTAACAAGTGTGAATTCTGGATTCATGAGATTTCTTTTCTTGGCTATATTGTATCTAAAGACGGAATATCTGTTGATCCTTCTAAGACCAAGGCAATCCAATAATGGCCATCACCTATGAGTATAACTGAGGTACTTAGTTTTATTGGTTTGGCAGGTTATTATCGACGATTCATCCAGAATTTTGCCCGATTGGCTAACCCATTAATGAAGCTCACACGTAAAGGGGTTAAATTTGTTTGGAAAAAAGAGTGTGAAGAATTTTTGAAGAACTAAAGAGAAGATTAGTCAATGCTCCTATATTGACTCTACCATCGGGGAATGATGGGTCCATTATTTATAGTGATGCATCGAAGAAAGGACTTGGTTGTGTCCTTATGCAGAATGATAGGGTTATTGCCTATGCATCACGACAGTTGAAAATTCATGAACAAAACTATCCTACTCATGATCTCGAGTTAGAAACTGTGATCTTTGCTTTGAAGATATGGAGGAACTACCTCTATGGTGAAAAATGTGAGATTTATACTGATCACAAGAGTTTGAAGTATATTTTCTCACAAAAAGAACTCAACATGAGGAAAAGGAGATGGCTTGAATTACTCAAGGATTATGATTGCACGATACACTACCACCCGGGGAAGGCAAACAAGGTGGCAGATGCTTTGAGCAGAAAAGACCATGGAGTTTTGAACGTGATGAGAATTGAAAGGGATCCAATTTTGATGGATCTAGTGAAGATGGACATGGGAATAACCAGGGAAGGTGAAACATCAATGCTTTTTCAAATGGTTGCCAAACCATCTTTACTAGAAATGATTAAGAGTTCTCAGACCGATGATGAAGAATTTCAAAAGAAGATTAAAGCTGTGAATGATGGGAGACTGAGAGACTTTGTGTATGAAGATGTAATTTTGAAATTCGGGAAGAGACTTTGTGTTCCTGATTTACCTGATCTAAAAAGGGAATTGCTGGATGATGCTCATAGTTCCAATTTCTCTATACACCCTGGGAGCACCAAAATGTATAGAGATTTGAAGGAACGTTTTTGGTGGGACAAAATGAAGAGGGAGATTGCTGATTTTGTGTCAAGATGTATGGTTTGTCAACAAGTGAAAGCTGGAAGGTAACAGCCTGGAGGAGTCATGCAACCTCTTCCCATACCGGAGTGGAAATAGGACAATATTATGATGGACTTTGTCATGGGGCTACCAAAGACTCCTAGAAGGAACGATGAAATATGGGTTATTGTTGATCTTCTTACCAAGTCAGCACATTTTCTTTCTATAAGAGAAGATCTACCACTGGAACGTCTAGAAAGACTATATATTAATGAAGTTGTGAGACTTCATGGAGTATCCCTATCGATTGTTTCTGATCGTGATCCCCGTTTTACTTCAAGATTCTGGAAAAGTCTTCAGAAATCCCTGGATACTGAACTTCATTTGAGCACTGCTTACCACCCTCAGACAGACGGACAATCAGAACGGACTATTCAAACCTTAGAAGACATGTTGAGATCTTGCTCACTTGACTTTCAGGGTATGTGGGATCACTATTTACCTTTGGTAGAATTTTCCTATAACAATAGCTTCCATTCGAGTATTCACATGGCACCATATGAAGCATTATACGGAAAGAGATGTCGTACACCAACCTGTTGGGATGACGTTGGTGAAAGAAAACTTGTAGGCCCAGAACTGGTGGAGGAAATGGTGGAAAAGGTGAAGGTAATCCAAAATCACATCAAAGTATCTCAAAGTAAGCAAAAGAGCTATGCCGACAATCGAAGGAAGGATTTGGAATTTCAAGTCGGTGATCATGTTTTTCTAAAGGTATCTCCATGGAAGGGAGTCATGTGTTTTGGTAAGAAAGGTAAATTGAGTCCCTGGTACATCGGACCTTTCGAAATTCTAGAACTAATTGGGTCTGTAGCTTATCGATTGGCAATGCCTCCAAGTCTCTCCAAAGTTCACGATGTGTTCCATGTATCTCTGTTGAGGAAATACATGCCTGACCCAACGCATGTACTCACCTATGAAGAATTATAACTGGAACCCAATCTGTCTTATTGTGAAGATCTCATCAGGATTCTTGATACGAGATAACAAGTACTGAGAAACCGGACGACGCGTCTGGTAAAAGTTTTGTGGAGAAACCATAAGATAGAAGAGGCAACGTGGGAACCCGAGGAACTTATGAAGAAGAACCACCCGAGTCTTTTCATGTGATAAGTATTCTAGAAATTTCGAGGACGAAATTATTTGAAGGAGGGGAGAATGTTACACCCCAAGCTTCTATGGTACGTTTCTCTTTGAATAATGTGATAGCGTGTGTTGTACGCAACACGGAGTTCTAACACACCATAACCAATCAAACTAGCCGTTATGAATAGTAATACCTACTTTTTGAAATTATATATTTTTTATTTTTTAAAAATAGACTTCATTTTTGGATTCGTAATATCGAATTTAGCCTAAGGTGAAATTTTGGTACTTTTCGGATAACTTTCATATTTTGATGAATAGTGAAAATTACTAAATTTTAATTAAAAACAACTTTTTTAATCAAAATATTTAATAGTGATAAATTATTAATTTGTGTGGTTTTAAAGTATATTTAGAATATATTTTTACCATTTAATATAATTTTGGTCATTGGACATAATTTTACAATTAAATTGGACATAAACAAGTGTCAATCTTTTGATAGTTATTATCTCTTAAAAACACGCTTTTTGTTTTAACAACGGGAATTAATTTTAAATTAATTTATTCCACTTCTGTGTTTTGAATTTTGAAAAATGGATTCCATATTTGAAATCAGGATGTTCAAATTGTGTAAATAGGTAACTTTTATTTTTGGTCATTTTGAATAATTACTGTGGTAAATATTTTATTTACCATGGTTAAGGGTAAATCCGGTAAATAAGGGTTAAAAAATAATATTATAATAATACTAACTTACCCTAAAACGTGTCCTAACCTTATTGGTTGATACATGTTCGACCATAATCATCTTTGGGTCGATTTTGGGACCCCATGGAGTCACTTGTAGGTGGTAGGGACACTTTATTTTAATTAAGTTAAAATGAATACAAAAATAACACAAGCATATAACTTTTAGAAACACAATTTTTACATAGGGTTATATATGTTGGATTTTTGATTGTAAATATTCATTAGAAATATAATAAGATTTCCTACATAATTATATTTTATTTATAATTTTTATACTTTAAATAATTTAATTTATTTATGACACAATGATGATGCAGTAATTACCATAATTGTGAAAAATTAAAATAATTGATATTATAAATTCCCAAATAAATATAATTTGAGACTTATAATGAATTAAAATAATTTTGTAGGCTAATATGACATGTTAGGATTGATTTAATTAACTTTGGTCGAATTAATCATTCTGTTATGAGTTTCACAAAAATCAATTATTTAATAGTGTCAAAATTGACATAAAAGATTTTTTAAAACAAATATTATATTATTAATTGATATTAAATTCCTAAAAATATAAGGTTCGGCCAAAAGACTTATATCATGATAGTTTCATCAGTAATGGACCACTTGGGGGTCGCTTGGATGTATATAGAAAGTTTATTAACTATATATTACAAAAATACAAAGTGACATGGTAAATGTCAAACTAATTAACTAAGAGTTAAAACTAAAAGATAAGGTTAATATAGTAACCCAAACCTGTATAAATTCTATTGGTTGAATTTTTTTAGACCTATCCCCACCTTAACATTTGAATAATCAACTTTGGAGACATTAGAAACCGAATATGAATTTATTATAAATTAATATTTCTGGCTTTTCCAAAGGTGCCCCTCACCCCTCTTATAAAAGGTCACTCCTCCTTATCTTTTCTTCACACCTTCAAAGCCTTTTTTTTCGGCCAAACTCTGCTAAAATACTCTCCCAACTTCCCTCAATACAACCTATAGGCCTTATTTTTATCATAAATATAGCCTAAGGATCCCTTTTGATCAAATCAAAAGGAAGAACCCGAAGAAGAGGTAATGATTTCACCACCCTTTTCCAAGTTCCTTTCTTCTTCCACTTCTTCTTCCTTTGTTGTTACCATTCTAAAATAATAACTCTAGTATCTTATATATACTGTGATGTTATTATAAATATGTTACAACCATATTCAGTATTCTATCCACCCTTTGAATAACATGTCACCATACGTGCGTACGTACGGCTTACCGTCTCCACGTCGTGGTGTAATTGTTATTCAATATATTATTATTTGGATGGGTATAATAATGATGTGTAACTCATGTAAATAATAAATATAACATGTTAATGATTTTGTATATATGGTATTCCATCCATTTATATATTATTTTAATATCAAAAGAATGATATTGTCGCTCGTGCGTACGTACGGACTACCCTCTCCACGAACGCGATGAGATTCATTCTCCATCGTATACATTCACGTATAATTATCATTTGATGATTTAAAAATAATGTTTAAGGACTTGATATAATTCTGGATATAAATAAGATACCACCTATCCATAACAAACATGGCTTATGTAACAAAACATATAAAAGAAAATGAGTAAGTTAACACCCGAAACAACGATAATACTAAGATATTATTAACAAAGCAATGTTAAAAGATCATATATGATATCATATGAATGTATATGATTCTTGTATAATTTAATAACAATTATTTAACTATGATATAGGAGGTTAACATACCCCAACCAAGGAAAAGTACAAGGTAAGGTTTATTTCACAATCTCTTCATTATCCGAGGTTGTTTATACGTAATAATCTACTGGGATCTCTTTATCATCCACATCCATGTTTCTTAGAAATGTATTTCAAAACATTTTTACTATTTAAAAGAATATGGGTTAAAGTCATTTATACCCTTGTTTGACTTTTTATAAGAGTTTTATAAAGGAATCTTTCCGTCGTTTTCCAAACAAGGTTCTTTTAACCTTTTCGACAAAATTAAGGTAAGAATGTTTTTTTAACTTATACGGTGGGTGCGGTTATTTTACGCCATTATAAAATCATCGGAGCTTCCCTTACAAGCTTATAAGAATATTTTCAAAGAAAATGTTTTATTTTATAAATATATGACTCTTAAATGATTTCAAAAATAGAAAGAGATATTTCTCTAAAAAGAGTTTTGATTTCATCTATGTCAACATCCTTTGATGGATTTTACACTTATTTGAAGTTGATTTATTATGATACAAAACTTCTATATTTTATTGAATGTTTTGTGATATGTTTGAATGTGGATGTGCTATTTTTATACCATTCATAGTTTATGGTGAAAGTATTGACATTTCGTATGCTAGTTTTAATACGAATGTTTATGTTATGTTTAAACCTTTTCATATGGGAATGCATTGGACTTAATATGTGACGGGTGGAGCCCGCTATAGCTCCTCGATGCATCGGTAGGTCTCATGAGACAAACTAGTGTCTTGGAACAAGGCATTGGAAAAATCTTATTTCTATTCTTGGCATGAGGCCTTGGATATGTGGTTATGATAGTCTGGCATTATGCATTCCAACATTATGAAAGTGGTTATTGATATTTCATGTGATTATTCGATTAGTAGAATATCCATGTGAATAAGTAAATGGAATTATTTCATTTTACTTTTTCCATACTATGTTGAAGTTCAAGTTTAAAAGGCTTTTGTTTTAGTAATGCATTGCCTTAAGTGTTTATGCTTATTTTTGAAAGTTCTGCTATATTGTTATCCTTACTGGGCATTTGAGCTCACCCCTTTTCTATGTTTTATTTTTCCCAGGATGTGAAGAAGTAAGTTATGAATGACCTGCAGGGATTTTATGAGGGGATATGAGTGTGGAATATGGAGACTATGTTGTTGTAGTAGTTTTTCACTTTATGATGTAATGTAAAACTTTATGAATATATCTATTGTTTCCAAGGCTACTAAACCAATCAGTCTTTCGAGATTTGATCTTTCTTGTGATCATGCCAATGTTATGTAATAATGCACCGACTCTGGGTAACTAGGGTTGGGGAATTACATCAATGCTTCCAAACAAGAAAAGTACTAGATAAAGTGATGATAATAACATTCTAAACCAAGAAAACTTCAAATCTTAAAGACATTCTCAAGTCACTCCTAAGATACCATGGTTGTAACTTTCTCTGTTCCACTGAAACTCTAGCCTTTGAGATAACATGGCCTAATAATTTCACTATATCAATCCAAAAAACTATATTAGGATAGATTTTCATAAATTCTATGCTCTCTCAATGTAATCAAGATTATTTCAAGATTTTGGGCATGATCATTTGTAGACTAGGAGTACACTAATATTTCAATGATGAAAACTACCACAAACTAATATAAGAAAGGATGAAAGATTTGATTCATCAATTCCATGAATATCATTGGTGCATTATTCAAACCAAATAGGATCACCACAAACTCATATAAGCCATAATTGCTTATAAAATTAGTTTGGGATATATCCAATGGTATCACCCTCAAATGGTGGTATCCTGATCTCAAATAAATCTTGGAGAAAATATATACACCTCTTAGCTAATAGAAGAGATCGTTAATGTATGGAAGTGATACTGGTTCTTGATTGTCATATGGTTTAATATCCGATAATCTAGACATAAGTGTAATGTCCCATCGGCCTTCTTGTAAAAAAGAACTAGAGAACCCCATAGATATGTACTAGGCCATATGAAACCCTCATATTCTAGATATTCCAACTAAACTTTAAACTCACAAAGAACTTCTAGTTTCATCCTATAAGGTGAGATATAAAGTGTATCATCCCCTAGCACCAACTCAATAGTTAACTCAATCTCCAGCTTAGGTGGTAAGATGAAGAACTTTTCAGGAAAGATGTCCTGAAAAAAAATCCACCACTAGAGGGAAGGTATCCTGATGTACTCCTTCATCACCTAGAACACTGATTTCTATTTGAACACCGAGGCAATCAACTATATATTTAAATAGTTCTACATAATCTTATTGAAAATCCCACTCACCATGGTGAGTATAATTTCCTCTATATGGAGACAAAAAGGTGAATATACTTTGATAATAGTCAATATGATATTGTTATAGAACTAGAAAATACCTATCAAGAATCAATTTGAATCCTTTCATTTTCATCACATAAGATTCAGAAAGAAATGATACCCACCAATTTCATGAGAACACATCTTGTAGCACTTGATACCCTCTAACTTCACTCCCAATGGTGTTTCAATAGTCATGTACCCATCTATGCTCTCCATAACCAAACCTAAACAATTTTAAAAAAGGGAAGATAGAAAGGAATGTGATTCCCATATATCAAACAAAATACAAGGTAAGGTAGATGATACAAGAATTTTACCTCTAATGGTAAAAGGTCCTACATCCAAACTAGTCGAAGTAGACTATATAGAATATAGCTGGCTCACCCCTCAACCATGATCTCCAGTATAACTCCCCTGTGTTATTATCTCTAAGTGGTACTTTCACTCTTGCACTAGGCTACCGCATCCCCCACATCATCCCAATTCTCTAATAGAACTCCAGCTACCTATTTTATGAAGGGAAGCTGAGCCCCTTTCAGACTCAGGTATCTTTCTTGATACCCTACCTCTACTCTACTTTGTAAAGATCCCACAAAACTTCTAAAGATGACCTAGTATACCATAAGCACAACACTCTAAATTAGGGTATAGAAATTGATGATTCTTTTGGTCAAACTTTACACACTAATATCACTAAAATGTAATATGGTCTTGAGATGGTTTCCCATTGTCTAGACTACTCTATCAATTTATTTCTTGGTGTAAACTATCATAGTGGTTCTTCTGGTCACTAGAAGAATATCCCCAAGATCACCTTGCTAAAATATCCAGGCTGCTGCTTGGGGCCTCTCCCAGATTATCTTCCATGATGAGTTTCAGATTCATCACATCTAAAAAGCTACTCAGAATAAAAACATTCACCCGTAACCTGATCTCATAGTGAATTCCATCCTAAAAGCGTATTTCCATAGAGATCTCATTAGTTGATAAATATTGCACAAAGTATTGAAGGTCAGTGAAATGTTCAACATATTCCATCAATGATATGACCTCCAGCATTAGGTGTATGAACTCATGAGCCTTATCATCCCTCAGCATCTCAAGATAGACATGGATCAGGAAATTCATCTTGAAATCCTTACAAGATAAATATTCATGCTTCCTTGCCTACTCCAGAATGTCCCACTAATGCTTAAAAGGTCCCTGAAGTATGTATGCATCAAGCTTAACACTCCTATCTATAGGTTTCTAGAGGTTCTTGGAGATCGCATGGACTAACTCAATCAAGAACTCAGCTGCCTGAGGGCCTCACTCCCTAGTGAATTTTGGAGGATAATCTATCTAGAAATCTCTCATCATCTCAAACATCAAAGGGAAGGTTTAAACAGTTTTCCTTTCCATGGATCTCATGACCCTCAAGAAACTATTGTGACTCTGAACATCTATCTGATCCCTAGGAGCTATAGGAATCTCTAACTCAACTACTTTAAGAGCATATTGATTTCCACTCTCCATAATCTCAATTAAAAGATGATGTGGAGGCATTTTCTCTACAATAAAAATACACTCCTTAGAACACATGGTAATAGCGAGGTAAACCTTAACAGGTGAAAAAAATAAAGAACCACAACTCATGGTCTCTCTATAAATGGATTAAAAATTGACTTATCATGACGTATCAATTCATTTATTTCATTTATCATATAAACAAGTGTATCATTTCACAGTTCATATAGGAAAATATATCACATGTAATAAATATGTCCCTCTCATGAACAATTCATGTTAGTATATATCCAAATGTGCCTATCATGATGTATACATACTCAACTCGCACCATACCATGCCATGAGTATAAATCTCAAGAAATAATAACATCATACAATATTTGAATTACACAAGGTGAAATAACATTAAACTGTAACAAGTGAACATCATGAACAATAATCCCATCCCAATGAACTCAGATTTTACTCTCATTCATGGGTTAGATACTCATATGAAAAATATCATTACTAATTCTGGACACATCCTAGTATACTTTCTACCTTTCCCAAATAGTAAAGAAATAAAAAAAAACCCGACTATAATACCACTTTGTAATGTCCCTTGATTCAACTCTCTCATGTTTCCAAATCAAGTTGGCTATGAGATCTCAAGTGTGACTCCATATACACCAGAGGTTTCCAACTAGTAGTGGGGGTGTGATATGTATTGCAAGGAGACTATACCCCCTGGTATAGAGTACAATACACTGGAATAATCCATAATAATAAATATTAGAGTAACAAAAAACATCAAAAATGATATATAATGAAACTACGAAGTAAAAAGAGGAACCAATAAACCCATAATAATGAATCATGTAATTATAGGATGAAATGTATCTTAATTTCAAACTAAAAACATTACAAATAAAATAATTAGCTAACATAATAAACACTCAATGACTCTGGTCCCAAACCCCATGTTGATCCCTTCACCCAGCTACAACCCATCCACCAAGAAAAAATCAACTATAAGGTCCTTTTCCCTTGTCTAAACTTGCATCCATGTAATCTTCTAGGGTACCAAATGGTAGCTCGAGTAGGGTGTGAGTAGAACTCAGTAGATTGACACCGCCATGTATAAACAAATTAGTCTGATAATAAGTGTATGCAATAATGAAATAATAGGTGTATTAAATAAATCAATAATTAATATAATGCACCAATCAACCTGATTCAGCACCCCTCTTGAATGTCTCTAAGAATGTAGCACAACCATACCTATCACAACCATGAAACCAAAAAAAATTCTTTGAAACCATGTTAGAATATCTCTGATCATGTAACATAACCATGTTAACCACAATCGTATACTCATGGTATAACATTTCACTTGTCTAAGTCCACTATATAAGAATCTCAACATATTTCATGTCCTAGCCTGGTGTGTAAGCATCAAAAAAATTGTTAAGGCCTATCCCTTTATATAAGCATCGCAACATGTGTCGGATCCTATCCTAGTATATAAACATCATAACATGTGTCAGGTATTATCCTGGTATATAATCATTGCAACATGTGTCAGGGCCTAGCCTGGTATATAAGTATTGCAGCATATATTAGGGCCTACCCCAATATATAACCATTATATCATTTGTCACAAGTGCATTTCATAATAAAAATTATATCAAAACAACAAGTATATCACAATATAAGATCAAATGGTTAATTATAATAATTACCATTTGTCTTCCAATTTACCCATTTAATCAATTAATCAAATAATCCATTCTCCAAGGTGATTATACAATAATCAATCACATGTAACACATGTCATGATAAAATCATATGTAATCCATTACCAATTCATTATTTTTGAAGGAAACCATAGGCCAAGTCACATATCAATAGACCCAAAGGTATCCAAGGAGTGATCCATTTACATGATTATAATTTTTGATTAATCCATTAATTAATGTTAACATTGTTCCATTGAAAGAGCATATATTTCATGCACTTTAGCAATTGAAATCAGACCATAGGGATAGATTTTAGACCCATACCTTTAACCGATGATTAATCCACACCAACAACGGGTAACTCTAATAGAAACAAAGGCAAGGAAGATCAATGAAAGAAACATATATCAAATAGAAAAAATATCAACATGATTTCATAGTGTATATCAAAATATAACCCCACTTCAATGGAAGAATGGGGAAAGGGAAAGAATACCAAAGTAAGGAGAACTATCAAGGATCAAACACCAAACTGTGATGTACTAAAGTGATAAAACCATCTAAGAATCTCCAGGAGTCACATAGGGATTGAGAGGATGGGATATAAAAAATATTGAATGATAAATAGGAATATGAATCTATTTAAAACCATTACTTGTGATATTTACATGGTGTGTATTCCATTTACACATCGTGTGTCTTTTTTAAATAGATACACCAAAAAAACTATCACCTCGGGTTATTATTTATCCCCAATTTACTTTTACACAATGTGAAAGGTTTACATGAAATGTAACCTCTTCAAGACATGAATTTTTTTCATGATATCTTCCTATGTATTTCCACATCATATAAAATGTTCATGACGTGTAAATTTCCAGTGAACGGTTATTAGAACAGTTTATGCATAAGAGTTCTAAACACATCCAAACCTTTCCAAACTATGGAAAACCACCACAAACCATTTAACACATTTATACCCAGAATCCATTAATTCAAATAAACATATATCCCTAAAATTTATGTCATTCCCCCCAAAAATTGATCTTTATCTCCAAATAATACTTGGCCACCAAGGCTTAAAGATAAAGGAAAACCTAGCGAAAGTCATTCAATAAAAAACTCAGAGAGGGAATTACACAAAAAGGATAGTATCTTACAAATACCATTGAAATATTCCTTTTAATGATGAATTGTTTATGGAAAATATTTAAAGGTGCCCATGAAATAATATGTTTATACATTTTTCATAAGAATATTACTTGAAGAATATATGAAGAATTATATTTTAGAATGGATTGAAGTTTAATTATTTATTTAGATATATATAAATATTATATGTAATGGTATACTTATTAAAAAATTAGGGCCAATCACACAATACATCATAATCTAAAGCTTAACCAAGTCTTTATGGGAACAGAAGTTTAACCATTCCCAAGGGAGCCAACTAGATCCATCTTGCATGGCAGCAGAGGTTGGTGCATATCATATTGGGATACATATAGGACTGCATAAGAGATTAGGAACATAACACACCTACATGGGATGGTGAAAATGTGTTGGTGGGTGCACCTGTGTGAGGCTCATGCATGAGTTTGTATATTTGGGGGTTAATCCCCCGCCACCGTCTCGAATGTTAAGCGGTATGAATTGTATTATATACTGGATCCCTATGAAAGTGTAAGTCTGATGCAGGAAAAAACACCCACATATTGTTCCTCCTTTATTTAAAAAGATGAAGATAATGTTGCCTATCTGATCTGGAACATTTGAGATGTCTTATTTCCACTTTTGATCATCTTCCTCCTTCATCCTTTGATGTATTTCTTATACTCAAGACAACTAGTGATCACTGATTGCGTATATCCCCAGTGATCAAGCCTTTAAGACAATGTGAATGAGTCTAATTGATCAAACCAAATCCACCATTCCACTTCATCTTACATGAATTTTATAATTCAAAGAACTTTATTTGGATGATGATTATTGAGTTTCATGTGAATTTGTCACATGAAGAAGACTTGATCAAGAAAATACATGCTGAAAATTATCATGTCATCATGTGATGTTCTATGACTTATGCAAAGCAATCAAGAAATCATGAGATGTTGTTGTATGAAAAAGAATATAACATGTATCACAAGAAGATCCCATATTTTACATATATTATTGAATGAATAATGTTGGAGTACCATGAGGATTTCCATCAAATATCCACTATAGTGTCATAGGATAAAAAGAAGATCATACGAAGCACCAAGGTTCCACCTAATCAATCGAAGTGATTATGCGATCACATAATACCTCAACTTTATATGTTGAATATAATATCTTCAAGAGAATTTTAAAATATGTGGATCATCATTTTTATAGGTCATCGAACTTTTATCATAGGAAGGAATTGAATTATTTCCAATATAAATAGATTAAGGGTTGATATAAGTTCGTGCTAAAAATCTTGAGAGATCTCATGAAATATAGATAATCGGTATGCTTTGATCTCGTGAAAGAGAAGATATCATGTGATTCTATCACCTAAAAGAGTATCTTATGAATAATCTCCACCTTATATAAATTAAAACTCATGAGCCTCCTTGGTTACACAAAGGAATTTGAGAAGAACCTGTGGAAAACTAGTGTTATGTGAAAGAGAGGTATTTCACATGATCTGATCACACGAAAGACACCTCACAGAAACACCTCTTATCATGATAAGGAACCCGCATGAAAAACTATGATACAGAAAAGTCATTTTATGAATACCCCTTGATGATATCACAATATATTCACACGAAGGAAGGAGTAAAACCTAAAATCCTTACTTCTCTTATAGAAAGGTAAAAGGAAAATTGCATGAACCTCAGTTGGTCTCATAGAGGAGGAAGAAAACAAACCTTTCATGCAACCCATGTATTCTATACACCCTGCTTGAAAACATTGAAATGATTTAAAAACATAAAATTGAAATTGGAGGATAATATTGAAGGGTGATTGATACATATTGAGATAACCCGAAACAATGTGATAACACATAAAATAAAATATATATATATATATATAATATGTCCTAGGATTTACAATATACACCATGAAATAAATCATACATGAATGAAGTGAATTTATTGAGATTTTGATGATAATTAAAGAAGAGAAAAAAATGAGATTGTGAAAGATTATTCTTTCATAAAATACTAAAAAACATGTGTGCATCACTTGAACACATTTTATTGAGGTTGAGACTTCATCAGACATAAGGAATAATTTCTCTAGAATTATTTCATTGAGGAAACTAATAAAAAATAAGTGATCATAAATTATTGAGAAAGACCATCTAGTTGTAAAGTTATTTGAAAATGTACATGAAAAAGTATGATCTAGTAATCTCATAGAGGAAGATCAACAGATCATCCTATAGTGGATCAATCCTTGATGATAGGAGGAATTCACTTAGTTGGATATAAGAGTAGAAGAATTGACTTATGTGATTTAGGAATAGAAGTCACTAGTGTGGATTCTGGAGTAGACCAATGTGGATTCTGGTGACATTGTGGGATGAAGTATAAAGAACCTCTTGTAAGGATTCAGAAGAGATATGATGTAATTCTGTATCAAAAATTTTAATTGATAATAAGATAATAGTAGAGAATCTATGTTGGGGGGGGGATCACCAATATAGAAATGAGTAAGTCTTTATACTGAACCTTATAAATCCCTATGTTCTATGACTTTTTATTTACAACATTATTTGAGGTAAGGATAAGAGAAATAAGAAGATTAGAACAAAGTTTTACCCAACTAAAAAGGTTTAATTGAAAAGAAAAAATTAGTTAAAATTAAAAGGGATCACTAATTCAGCCCTCCCCATATCATTGATCCCACACTGATCTAGGAACTTCAGTTCTAATGATGGAAAGATTCCTCAGAGACATCCATTTTTCAATGGTACTGATTACAGTTATTGGAAATCTAATATATATAATCCTACCTTATACATATAAGCATTGATCACTGGACCCTAATAGTAAAATCATACAAAAATTGATCCAAGAAACTTTGATTAGTAATTTTGAACTTACTTATATCCTAAACTAAATAGTAATAAATATTTTATAATATATAATTATAAGAAATGTTTTTAGTCATATACTAGTATGAAAAAATACACATGATATATGGAGAATACTATAAGTTACGCATTATGGATATGATAATATTAAAATAACTAAACATAGAATTTTATGAGATGAGTATCAAGATTTTAAAATGGGTGAATATGATACTATTAATAATTTTTTTCATAGATTTACTAGTATTATAAATGGTATGAATGCTTTATGTGAAACATTAGATAAAAATGTTCTTGTAGAATGAGTACTTAGAGATTTACCTACAAATGGAACACTAAGAAGGTTTCCATTAATGAAATAAATAACTTTAAATAATATACTCTTGATTAATTAATTAGTTCTTTACTTCAATATGAATTTGAATTTAAGAATATTATTGGAGAAGAATCAATAAAAAGAAAAAGGAATTTCATTTCAATATGTGAATGTTTCTACTTACTCATTACATTATGAGCTATAAGGAAATGAAAATGATGAGGTTACTCATGTTGTTAAGGGGGTGTAAAAAAATAAGAAAGGATTTTCAAGGATAATTATAAGGTATTATTCCAAGGAATATAAAAAAGGTATCTGAAAAGTTAATTTTATTTCAAATAAAGTTTCAGAAGTAACTTATTATGAATGTAGAAGAAAAGGGGATATTAAATCTGAATTTCCAAAGTTAAATAAATAATGAAATAATATAAAGTTGAACAAGAAGGAAAAGAGAGCACTTTCAAATGGATGAATTTTCAACAATGACTCAGATTCAAGTAAATAAACTGGTACTAAAAAAGAATTGGAAAATTTGAACTTAATGGTTTCTTTAAACTAGGTGATTGAATATAATTTTGAGGATTCTAAATATGATTATAAAAAACCTCAAATTTATGATTTATATGATGATATTGAGAGTTTAAAAAATAATATACTTAAAATTTAATAAATATACAAGGAACTCGAAAATAAGCATAAAAAACTTGTTGAGGAAAACCATACCACTCTTGAAGAAAATGAGAAGTTGAGTTGTATTGATTATTATACCAATGATAAAATCTTAGCTAATTTAGAAACTATTAAAAAGTAAAATCATAAAATAAAGAACTATCTTTGTAAAATAATGAGGCTTAAGAAATAAAATCACATGCCACTATAAGTGAAAATAATATTCTCAAAAATGAATTTGAAATCTTAAATAAATATCTATCAAGATTTGTTCAAGGAAGTTAAAGTTACTAAAAATAGTAATAATTAATAAAATAAATAAATATAAGAGTGTTCTTGGTTATAATAATCAGTTACAAAAAATATAAAAGACATTATTTGTTAAAATTTAAAAATTAAGTGTATCTACAACCACTTGTTTTAGATATATGATAAGGGGACATTATGCAAGTGAGTGTTCTTTGAGATTTCAAAAATCTATTAGGAACAATAAATACATTATTACTAAATATATATCTTCAAAATTAGCAATGAATAAATGTTTAAAATTATTATGGGTTCCTAATAATTCTTTTTTCAACCCAATTGGATCTAATTTTTCATAGGTACTATAGTTATCTTAAATCTTTATTTGTAGGAAATGTACCATAGAAGTTTGAAAAAGGAAAAATGGTTCAAGGATAATAGATTTTATAGGTACATGATAGGTGATGTATCAAATTTTATATCATTAAAAAAATATGAAGGTGGTAATGCTACTTTTAGTGATAATTCAAACAGTATCATCAAAGGTTTTTTAGTGGTTAGTATTTAAAAATATGTTATCATTTCAAAAGTTTTATATATTGAAGGGTTAAAATATAATTTTATTAGTTTTTCTCAATTATGTGATGATAAAATGCATGATAAATTTAAAATTTATAAGTTTATAGTTTTTAAATATGAATATTTCTTGTTTTATGAAAACCAAAAAAGATAACATATATTTTATTATTTTTTGACTTAAATGAAAAAAAATGTTAATTTTTGACATGTTATATAGTCATGTAATATTTTAGGGCATAGGATGCTTGAGAGTGTTAATTTTAAACTACTGTGCATGCTCTCTTAACACCAGATTATTTTGTATCTACCTGATTTGAAAGTGGACAACACCTATAATTGTGAATCATGTATGATATGTAAACATACTAAAGAGTCTTTAAAACCTATCAAATAATTGAAAATTGTAAAACCTCTATAACTCATTCATATTGATTTATTAGGACTGATAACTACTATCAGTCATGATGTTAAATAGTATGTTTTTATAATTTTTGATGATTTTACTTGATATACATGGGTTTATTTTTAAAATAAAAAAATATGAAACTTTTTAAAAGTTTTAACTTATTTCAAATTTGTTAAAAATGAAAAAACGATTTCTTAATATTATTCATCAGAAGTGATAGGGGTTTAGAATTTTTAAATATATAATTTGAAAAATTCTTTAAATATAATGGTTATTCTTACAGTTTTTCAGTCCCTAGGACACCACAATAAAATAGAGTTGCTGAGAGGAAAAGTAGAAATTTATAAGAAATTTCTAGAACCATGATGAATGAGTTTAAAACACTCAGATTTTTTTATGAGGATACTTTAAATATATATTTATATGTGCCTAATAGAGTTATTTTAATAATTATTTTAAAAAAGATACCTAATAAACTTTGGAAAGAAGAAAACCAAAAGTTGGATATTTTAGAGTATTCAGATGTAAATTTTTTATTCTCAACACTAAATATTCTTTAGATAAGTTGGAAAAAAATATTATAAAGGTATGTTTTTAGGGTATTATAATTATATTAAATACTATATATTTTATAATAAAATAACCATTGTTGTTGAGGAGTATATACATGTTAAATTTTTTAAAAAAAATAAATAAAAATAATTATTTAAATAATCTTAAAGAAGAGTTTAAATTTTTTTTGGAGAGGATGGAAGTAAACATGAAAATAAACATGTTAAGGGGGAAATTAAACCTCATTAAAGAACTTTGAATTCATATAGAGATCATCCTTTAATAAAGGTGATTAGAAATTTTTATTTTATAATTTAAACCATAAATTCATCAAGGAATATTAATGGTCATTCTACTTTCATTTAATATTTGTTTCCTACAAATATTGATGAATATTTAACAGATCATAATTTTATTTTTTCTATGAAAGAGTAAATAAAAAAATTCAAGAAGTAATTTTTGGAATTTAGTTGAACAAACTACTGAACAACATGTAATCAGTACAAAATGGATTTTTAAAAACAAACTTGATGAATTTATAAATTTTATTAGGAATAAGGTCATATTAGTTACACAAGGATATTACCAAGAAGAAGGAATATATAATTAAGAAACATTTGAACTGATTTATAAATTAGATTCTATGACTATTTTGTTATAATATCATACTTTTCATGGATTTAAATTACTTCAAATGGATGTCAAAAGTTATTTTGTAAATGGATTTATTTTTAAAGAGGTATATGTAAGACAACCCATTAGTTTTGAAAACTAAAAGTTTCCTAATAATGTTTTAAATATTTTCAAAGCACTATATGGAATTAATAAAGATCCAATAGCCTAGTATATAATATTATGTAATTTTAATTTATAAAATGGTTTTATAAAAGGAAAGTTTGATCCTACTTTATTTATGAAGAACAATTCCAAATAAATTTTTATTGTTAAAATATATTTAGATGATATTATTTTTTGATCTTAAAATGATACTTTAGGTAATATATTTTCTAAATTAATATAAAATAAATTTAAAATGAGTCACATGGGGCAGCTAAAATTATTTCTTAGGCTTTTATTTTTTCAAAGTAATGATAAAATTTTTATAAATCAATCAAAATATTCTAATGAACTTGTTAAAATATTTGGTTTTAATAAATATAAAAGTTCATTTATCCCCATGAGTACTTAATGAAAATTATATATTTATAAATCTATAAAATCAATTGATAACAAACTTTATAGAGGTATGATCATTGGTTTATTATATTTAACTACTTCTCAGCCTAATTTGATGTTTTTAGTTTTTATTTTTACTAGATATCAAAGTTAACCTAAGGAAAGCCACTTAAAATTTATTAAAAGAATTATAAAACATGGTAAAGTTTCTTCGATCCTTGGTTTATTCTATTATGTAAGAACTACTTTCAAATTGATAATATATTCAAATTATTATTTTGGTGTATGTAAAATAGATATAAAAAACACAAGTGAAATGTATCACTTTTAAGGAAAAATATTAGTCACTTAGAGTTCAAAGAAATAAAAATTTATTAATTTATATACTACATAATCAAAATAAATAGTTGTAGAAAGTTTTTGTTCTTAATACTTATGAATTAAGAAAAAAATTACTAATTTTAAAGTTTAAATTGAAAAGTTACCTATTTTATGTGATAACCATTAAAATATTTCTATATTTAAGAATCCTTTACATAACTCAAGAATAAAAATTATTTAAGTTAGATATCATTTTATTGGAGACCATGTTCAAATATTTTATTTTTTTGAAATATGTTTCAATTGATGATCAACCAGATGATATATTTTCTAAACCAATGGATGCAACTATTTTTGATATAATTAAATATGAACTTGGAATGATGGAAGTTTAAAATGAATCTATTTGAAGATTCAATTTATTATCAGCATGTTTCCATACAAAGTTTTGGGTCCTTCTTGAAGGATAAAATCATTTACCCATCAGAATATCACTTCATATCAACTTTATTTTTTTTATAATCAATCATTTTTATGACATAATATTCACTTTATAGTTTCTATTTTTGGCTAGTGAGTGTGTAAATATATTTTACAATGTGGTTTACTATCATATACTTTGATTATTGGATATTATTAAATTCATTACAAATCATTTTAAAATTACTTGAATATATTAACATGTTATTATGGCTACATAAAGCTTATAAAATTTTATAAGAGTGAAATACTCATCGTTTTAACGATAAATAATTTCAAATATATATACAAATTTTTTTAAAATTTTCATAGAATGGTTTGAATATTTTATAGAATTATTTATGGGGGATAATTATTGTTTATTATTTACTTTTATTTTAGTTGGTGACTTCTTTTAGAATGTATAAATTTAGGGGGAACTATTTTATTTAATCAAAAATTTGATTTAATACATTTTGAATCTTTTTTTGAATTTAAAGTATATTAAAATCTTCTTTGATACATGCTAAAACAAAGGGGGAATTTAAAAACATTTTCACAATTTCAGTTTTTATTAGTGAGAAAACTAATTTTATTTATTTGGGTTTGATAATGCCAAAAATTATTTTGATCAAATTAAGTTTCCAAAATAGGGAAGAAAAAATTTTTAGTTGAAAACCATATTTCAAAAATGGGGAGATATGTTTTAATAGTTTTTTTATAATTTTAAAGGGAGGGAGAATTTTATAAATTATATTTTGTTTTGTAATTTTAAAAAGGGGGAATATTATTGAGTGGTTATTGGTCACTTAATTTAAATCATGTTTTTATTATTACAAACTCCTTACTTTATTTTTTTATATTTTGATAAATTACAAAATACTTACTTTATTCCCTCTAACATGAGTTTTGAAGCATACACTTCTTATAGAAGAACTAATATCATAGAAAAATTATTTATCCTTATTATTCTACATATCGTTATGTTTTCATAAATTATTTTTGTTTTTTGTGTTTCTAGTGAATTTATTTTAGATAAAAATACACATTAGTATGACTTGATGAATGACTCATACATTGAAGCGATTAACTAAAATATTTCTAAGTGTAATATGATCCTTATTCACTTTAGAATCATGCTTATATAGTATAATTCATCCTTACACAATTTATTTTTTTTCTAATGAATCATGTTTTCACAAAATAATATTTATACAGAAGAAAAATGATGTCTACATAAAAGAAAAATTATGCTTATAATGTTATATTGTATATTTGTGAAGTATTTATATAATCTTTTTCTTAGTGTAAAATTAAACATACACAAAAAAATGACTTATACACAAGTCAAAATTACTCATACGGAAGTCAAAATGACTCTTACACTATGAATATTGACTCATACATAGACTATAATTTCACTAAGTATGAAATAACTCATACAAAAAAATATAAAATGAAATGTATATATTCTAAATGACTTGTACATATAATAAAATTATTCATAAGAAAAACTAGAAAAATGACTCATGCATTGCATATTGAATGACTTAGATACTCATCAATTTATCTTTTAAAAACTCAAAATATGAATTATTTTGCTTATCTTTTTATATTTGAATTCACCACATATTTGTTTACTTATTTTATTTGATTTATTTATGACAAAGTTATTTATTAATTATATTGATCATTTGTAAACTAAATTTGGAGTGTTTTTTGGTATAATTAAATTAACATCACAAGGGAAGATGAACATATAAATATTCATGCTTTATATTTGGAAGTTATGAGATTCAAATTTAAACTAGTTAAAATATGAAGAGTCAATATCACATGATTCATGGGAGTTATACAAGGAATTTAAAATTTATTATTTTGAGAATATTTATGTTTTTATTTAAGGTTTAATCATTATAACAAGTTTAGTTGTAAAATCTGTTTTGTTATATATAATATCAAAGATAATTTAAATTCAAGCAACATGAATATTATTATTTTCATTTATAGAAAATACACTTAAATAATTATCCAAGAAATAATAATTGAACAAAAATAAATTAGTTCGTTTTTTCACTTTCACTAATACTATTTTGAGAAATAAAATTTCCAATGACTATAATATTCAATTTGACATGCATGTGGCGTTTATCCTCAGAGTTGTTGTGTATGAAGAAAATCTATAAATATAGTTTGAAAAAAACTAGTGAAATGTATCAAATTATGGGATATTTTAATATACTATACAACATATTTTTTTGATCATATATTATTGTACATTAGCATGTAAAACTTAAATATATAGAACTTGCCTACTAAAGTAATTTTGTTACCTCGACATTCAAAACTTCACTATCTAACTAGTTTCTATTGTACTTTATTTTCCTATCTCTTCTCTATTTGTGATTTTTGGTTTATGATTTTACATTAAAAATTATGACCTTAGTGTTGGGTTATACCTTACCTTCAAAAGGTATGGTAGGTTATTCCTTGGTAAGGTAAACAGAATGGTTTTTAGTTAAGATTTGGTGTAAACAAAGGAAAGTTTGGTTTTTACTCCACTTTAAAAGGAAGGTTCTTGGTTATACCTCTGGGTGATAAAATGGCAGGTTATGGGTGGAACCTTCATAAGTGAAAAAGGAATTGTATTCCATTCAATGGATTGAAGGCCTTAAATTTTTTTTTATTATTGAAAGAAACCCCCCTTTTAAGGAAATAATGGGGAAACACTAACAGACATCATCGACTTAAAATAGATTACACGACCCGAAGGTCTAGCGAGAAAAACCAAACTGACAACATGGAACAACCCCTCCCCAGCAATTAATTGAGAAAAAACTCTCCATCGATGCAAAGCTAAATGGAAATCAAGTGTCCTATGTCAAAGCATAGGCCTGGTCTAATGGAAAACTCCATACCCTCTCAAACATCCAAATTCATAAAGCTCTACAATGATAAATAGCTCCCTCTGGAACCTCCTCTAGGGCCAAATACGCATGGTCAAGTCTGAGTGCATCACCATACCAATAGACCTCATAAACCATTTCACCATTCCGAGAAGACAGAACCAAATACCAACCAACAATCGATCATCCTGGACCAACCCTGTGATCCTCCACCCCTCCGTCGTTTCTACAGAATCCCAGAAGACAATCCAAAGAGCGCGAGTTCAACCATCATCACGAAGTCCCAACCCTATGCCGAGGGACCGACACCAATGATGGAATCTAGGTCTTCCTAAAACAGAAACGCCTCTCTGGGCATGGATCTGTTCCGATTAGAACCATGGATGAACCATCACCAGGTTCCAGTACAAGCCACACGATGACAAGAATGAACGACCATCGATGTCAAACCAGGACAACCCAAACCAAATCCAACCAGAGAATGAAATCACAACTCTGCCAAATTAAAAGCTTGTAATCACTCATAGATACTGAAGACCTCCCCCCTCCATAGCACTATAGATATGACCCTAAGTTGTGCCAGAAATCACTGGAAGCAAGCCCTGATCACACTGGATCATCGGACAACCGAGAAACCAGTCGAGAGGAAGAGGGAAAAGAACCCCGGTCACGCCAGGTCACTTATATAGCTGTGTCATAATATTATGTCAAGAGTGTGAAGAGTAGACGTAAGATCACTTTGATTTTAATTACTATAAAAAGAATTATGTTATTATTTATTTATTTTTTCACTAAAAAAATTTAACTCTAATATATCTTTAATTTTATTTAATTTTGTCAATTCACCTCCCTATTGAAAATTTAATAATCTTAAATGATAAAAAACAAAAAAACACCATTAAAATAATTAAACTAAATTCCTAAACCAATCCCCAACTGAATTATAACTCCAACATATGTCCCTAAGACTCAACCATTTTGATACCACTCTAATACACTCAGCTTACCTCAAACCAAAAAAACCACCTAGTGGGCCATGTCATTCCAAATTCTCCCCATGTAAAATTACCATTGGGTAAATGGTCCTCATTGGAGGACCCTAAATTACATGATACAATAGTATATACCACAATACCTTAAACTATTTAGAGTGTCTTATTCCATGTAAACTAATTATATTACATAAGAACTAGATATATGTAAGAGTTCCTAGTGTATGGGTTTACCAATTCATGTCAAGTATTCTCCAAAAACTCTGATCTAAAACGAAACCATGATATTATTTCATGCACATGAGCCTGATATGAAAAAAGACTCTATTAAGAACTACATATAGATTTATTCCTATTCTCAAAACATACATATTGATGTAAATATACTTTATCCAAGACCCACCCACAAGCACCACTTTAATAAAAATCTATCCTAGTGTATGGTATCCAAATTCACATTTGATTTTCTACATTGACCATACATTGAGACACCATATATAGAACCCAAATATCTTATCCTGGGTACAACCAAGGGGGTTCTTTTAGTTCTAATCCTATATTAGAATTAAAATTAATCTGTCAAGAACTTTTTATGGATTGATTCATGTTCACAAATGATATATAGAGATGTCTTGATCACATATCCTAGAACCATAAAAAATCACTTCTATTCCATTATGTTAGGAACTTTTGGGGTATGGACGCCACTAAGAGACAAGGGTAAATTAGTCTTGGTAAACTATTGACCAAATAAATCTTTTACTCTTATTTACCTCTACATTTATCTAGTTAATGTACCTATTTATTTTAACTCACTTTTTGTTTTCTTTCATGTTATATGAAAAGGGAAGCAAATAAAAAATTATACTAAGGTTTGTTAATAAGGTTTTCCTCTATAATGGATGACTATGCACCTGATGTATAATGTTTTTTATCCCAATCACACACAACTCTTATTTTATTATCAAGAAAATATCGGGCAATAGAATATCCTTAGACCTATATTCTTGACACTAAATTAGTACAACATAAGTATCAATTTTTTTTAAGTTCTAACACCAATCAGGATATCCTTTATAGTATACATGATATAAACCTACACCACTTGACTAATGATCAATAATGAGTAAAAAATTCTATTCTAGAATTGAAGGAATCCAAACTTCTTCTTCATACATCAAAAATATTAAGGGATACCTTTATCTTCTTATGATCTTATAATATATTGTGTACACTAGGATCACTCACTGATTCGACCTAAATAATGATATTTGATTGTAGTTTTGTACTTTCTCTATTTATTCTACTTCTTCAATGTATAGGGATGATTAATTTTACAACATCATTGAATATTTTCAAGTATTTTTTAAAAAGATATTATAGTTACTCTTAGGGATGAGTTAATTTCTTCGGTACTTAAATGATTCTTAGAAATATAGTATTAGTTTCTTTTTTTCATTTAATTTTTCATTAGAATATATATTAAAAAATCAAGGGAATATTATTTCTAGAAGTCTCAACATCTTAAATATCCTGAAATGTCATCCTTGAAAAAATCTATCATCTTTTATATCTAATTATAATTTAAAAAATAACCACCAATAATTATATTTAAACTTTATGGAGACCCAACCTTTAATTCCACATGATAATTAGAGTTATCATGGATTTACTTTTCTTCTTCAAACTTCCAAAAAAATCTATATACTAATTATTACATGTCTATAATAGATTCACACATCTTCATATTGGTAGTCATGGATCCTTTTAATGTGACAAAAATCTCTCTCACAACCTCTCTTATTCATTATGCACTATGGCATGGCCCTCTCCTCACAGTGCAAAAACACTTTAAATTATAGAACCATCTTCACCTTGACTTTTTATTCACATAAGGCTTCACAGTGTGGACTCATCCTTCACGGTGTATAAATATTTTATCTTCATTAGTTTACATCACTAAAACTAATAACAAGAATCATAATTAAATATATAATCATGATGTTTAGAACATTAATGAATAAATCAAACATCATTTCAATCCACTTCTAGAAATAACTTCACAATTTTAAATTTCTCTAAGTGTGGAAACATACATATGATAAATATTATGTTATCTATAACTATTTTATTATATAATTTTCTATATTTAGTGTATTTATAAAAAAAAATCCTTATGTAGGATAATTTTCTGACACATATCAGAGAAAAATATTACTTACCATATAAATATGTTGCATATCTAGAGATTGTAAAATTTTGGGATACTCAGAAATATGTTATGTATCTTAGTGTTGTTTATCCTTTTCCCATTTATCTCATCCTGAAATGATATTAAATATCGGTTTATAACTCTAATACTTTTCCAAAACTCTCAAATTAAACTTACCAATTATCTTACATAACACCATAATATTATATTGTGTATCTCAGTGATCCTGAGTTAATTTTCCAATTTATCTTCTTTTAAAAATATATTATGTGTCATTCCATACTTAACCAATTTTCAAGAGTCAATGAAATTATGTTAGTTATGATGTAAAACATGTCATGTATCAATGAAAATCACAAGGTAATTTACTGAATTTTTTGTTCTTAGAAATTATCTTAGGTATTATATACTTAAGAATATTTATAGCACCTTATATTCCAAAATTTCTAGACACATCCTTAGATTTATACAGACATATTTGATGGTATCATCTTATGCTTAAAATACCTTAGACTTCATCCAAGTATCATTTCATTTTATATAGCCTTCATAAAGCATGATAAATACAAGGATGGAAACTCTTATCCACTTACACATATTCAAATACTATTGAACCAATTTTGAATATAAGATAACAAGAAGTAGTATCAACAACTTCAAACAACTTTTCCAACTAAATATTATTTATGAAATATAAATTATAGCAGTTACTAAAACACCTTAAACATGTTTCCAACCATGGAAGTAGCTTAATCATTATCCATAATTTTCCATATGATTGAATGGATAGTTAAACATTTTAAATGGAAGCATATATATTTTAATATGAATATGATAGTGGCTCCCCTCAAATATATCAAACCTTCTCAAACAAATTATTCACATAAAATATCATACTAATCTTAAACCTGTTATCCCATGTTGATATATTTTTAAAATAATATCCAATGATATCATCTCATATCTCTTTTTCCATATAAGTAATGAAATTAATTCACTTCACTTACAAGAATCAAGGTATTTATTTAAAATTTATATAATATTCATAATTAATCCCCCATAAAAATAGCTCACTTGAGAACTCCAACCTTATTATTGTTAACAATATTGGAAAATCCATGCATATTCCAAGTTGTTCTTCACCAATACATATGGAAAACATGCATATGGCCTTTACACTTATTGAAAACAAATACAACAAAAAGGTAGGTCTAAAAATCTCCCCCATTGTATTTGTTTTCAATACCAATATAGAAAATGGTATATCAATATATTCTTCTCATTTTATTTCTTCTAATTTTCTCATTTTTCCTTTTAATTTTCTTCATTATTTTCTCCTTTTCCATATTATTTTTTCTCCCCATTATTAAGAATAAATATAAATAACTCAAGAGAGGATGTTATCAATTCATTCTTAATAAATGTTTTATCAATTATTCCATTCAAAGTCTATGTGATCCAGGCTCAGGGTAGAAAAAAAGAGGGTGTAATTTAGACAATAAAAATTTCTATAAAAATTATAATATAAAACCACTTTAAATAACTTGTTACCTTCCTTAAGGGATATTTAAACATTTTTAGGCTAATATAATTGATTCCAATTGATTAATATATTATTAAGATAATTTTACTAACATGGAATCTTACACTAATCTAAACACATAGGTTAAAACATTAAAACCAACTGCATGTTTTAACTTTAGAAATTAGCCCTAATTATTATTTTAATTTTTATTTACATTTCACTGATTGAATCCACCCCCCTTAATTTTAGAATTGATTCTTGAAAAATAACTAATGAGATAATATCAGTACATACCTATTCAATTACACCTTTTAAGAAATTCTAAGATATAATATTTTTATAGATTGAAACTTCTAGAAGCCTATCACACACTCCCCCTCAAGGGATAAACTCAATATTTAATTCATTAAGAGTGATATCTTTAAAAATAAGATTTATCAGAAATTTTTCTGAGATAAAATCAATATGGAAACCTCCAATTAGTTATCTAGTTTTGACAACATGTATATTTCCTTGGTTATACCCTAAAGAACTTGCATCACCATTAATTATCTACAATGAATGTTCAAATACAACACATATAATATGTGAATAAGGTGAAAATTCTTTGAACCTTATTGAGAGAAAAAAGGTTGAGAGTTTCATCTCAATTAGTATGATCCTTTCTTAACCACTCCATCCATAAGATATTTCTTAATTATTGATATTTTGTTTTTCAAATCAGTGATATTCTTGGGAATCATGGTTATATCATTTTTCTAAACTATTTTCTTAGGTGGGATATTATCCTTAATATAATCCATCATGGTACATGAATCACCTGGTTCAAGATTTACCTTCTTTAAAATCTTATCTTGGGTTAGTAGCATAGTTGAACAATTCTTTGAAATGTGTTTAGTATATTTACACCTTCCATATAGATTTTAATGAGACATTGGGTAATTATTTCTTAACAAACTCTCATGAAATTTGGTTTCTTTATAAGAAGTTATATGTTTTCCTTTACTAATTTTTTTTGTGTCCCCTCCATATTTCTTGATTCTTCCAACTGAACTGTAAAAATGATCATTCATTCTTTAGAATCATAACCAACATGGTTGGAAGTTCCATATGGAATCCTAGGAATATTATCCACCAAACCATTCCTCGTGTTTCTCTCTTAGATTGATTCTACCTTTTTATTTAGCTTGCCTCCATCAATAACAACACACATATCTTTTTTTTTTAAAGTATATTACATTTCCTTTTATTCCAAGAAATAAGAAACTCTTCATTTTTTAGTGAATAATTCTTCTTTGTATTCTTAGGTTCACATGATTCAATTTTTTTCTTATTTCCTAAGAATAACTCACCCATATTTTTCATTGACTTCTTGGTAATATATCATTCAAAAAATATCTTCTTCTTAAAAAACTTACTTTTTACATTACCCAAGAAAGACTCAACTATCTTGATTTATGAATTATTATTTTTTGGTCATGTTATTTCAAGATATTTGGAAATATTATTGGTTGATTTTTTTAAGAACACTTATTCACTATGACCACTTTGATCATAAACACTATAGAGAATCTCCAAGATCCCAAATCTGTTAGAGATTGATTTTTTTTACATTTATCTTGTGGAATTTGTATTATATTTTCTTTTATCCCATTGGATTCCAAATTTATTTTATTCTCATAAGATGACATTTTTTTCCATAAATTAATTTCCTTGTGTCTAAACTTTCCAAAACATAGAAAATAACCAATAAAACTTGATCTATTCACTTGTCCTATAGTCTGAATAACATTAAACACTTTCTATCTTTGTACATTTTTATCCATTAATTATACTTATTTAGGGAGAAAAATTCTCTTACGCTAACTCATAACCACAATAGATGTAGTGTTGGGTTCCTAATTACTTTTCTTCATCCATTTTGGTACATGTTTTGATTTAAAACCTACACTATCTATAAAATCATCATTATCATAAATAATATTTACAAAAATGGATAATACTTTTTCTCTAAGCCTATGGCAGATTGATCATTAGATGATCCTATATAATTTTTTCCACCAGATAGAGGAATTTTGGTATAAATAGAATCTTTATAAGAGTGTATGAATATGAAATTTCTCATAACATATTTTTAAGACTTTTCTTGAACATATTCCAGATTTTCCAATCCATCTTTTAATTTCAGACATTTCATATTGAGGATATTTTTATTATCCTATTTTGATTTAATTTTTTTTCACACTCCTTATTGGCCTACTCAACATGTTTATAATCATATTTTGAATTATAGCCTTCTATTTCAATGATTTTTAAAGATCTATTATTTTCATTTATTTTATCTCTCATTGTGCATTCTTGATTTCAATGATAGACTTTTGTTTTTATTCCAATGCATAGAACTTTTCTTGAAGATATTTCTTGGATTAATCCTATTAATGTAATATTTTGATCCATTAATTATCATGTGTAGATAAACTTTCTTAAATATCTATATTAATTTCATTTATGGATCCTACTTTTTTTGAGATCTTTACACATGTCAATGACTTTTATTTTAGAGTTTTCTTGGTACCCTCACACTAATATTCAATATGGGTGATCTTATCTTGTATAATTCTAAAGTATCTATGAAAATGAGAGTGAATATTTATTTGGTACAATTATATAGTTAGTATTTTAAGGTAGTAACTGATTCATCATACGAATTATCAGACATGTGATCTTCTCCTATTGTGTTTAGTTCTTTTGGAAGAAACTTTTGGTAAGTAATCTCATCTCCACATTTATTTATAATTTTTTTGAATATTCTTTGGTAGAATAGTTTCCTATATCCTTAGTAGTTTATTTATCAACCATATCTTATGATTCCATGCAATATTTATCTTTATTCAGATCACAACATAGGGAAACTACATCTTATTCCTCTTTATTTAAGAGGGATGTGTTAATCATTCTTCTCATATCTTTCATATTTCTATTATTCAAAGTATTAGTAGTGATATGATTCTAATATGAAATATATGTGTCATCTACAAGTCTATACTCCATTATAACACCCTAATATTTCAAAATATATTTTTCTCTAAATAAAAATTGCATCAACATATTTTTTTACACACAATACCGAACTAAAATGAGCCATGACATATTAGATGAATACTATTAAGAAAATTTAAGAATAATAAAACCTAAAGTAATGAAAAATATTATAATAAATTTTAAATTAATATAAAATATAATTAAGAATACTTAATGTTTTAAAAGGTAATTTTTCAATAAAATAAGTTTTTATTTATATATAATTTTCCTTAGATGGGTTGAGGGTTAAGAAACCTTTATTGAAAAGAAAAAAATAGAGAGAGATCCTCTTTTAATACCATCACTTTTATGACATTATCATAATAAAATAATGAATTTAATGTTTTGAAACATTTTTGTATATAATAAATATATATAAATTAAAATAAATATTTTTAAAATAATATTTTTAATTTATAAAACCTTTTTTTAGAATCTTAGAGACCTAAATAATATTTTACTCTGAAAACTATTATTATTAGCTTATATTAAAAAAATTATTTTTCATCATTTGTAGAAATTAGATATGAAAAAATTTATTCATATTTTAAATAAGATTTTTAATATTATTTAATAAGTTTAATTTCATTTTTAGTTATAAAATTACGATTACTAAGATTAAAGTTAATGGTCATGATAATGATAAAAGGATAATTTTAAAAGAATTTTTTTATTAACATTGTAAAAATTTTATCTAATAAATTAAATTTATATATTTTATTAAATGAATTTGATATAATTTTAATAGATATATAAAAATATATTATCACTCATTTAATTTATAATTAATTTTATATAATATCAAGAACACTTAATGGTGAAAACATCATTTTTCTATAAAAACATTCTATATATTAAAGGTTTTAATTTAAAAGTTAATTTTATCTTATTTAGAAACTTAATTAGATTATATAGAGATTAAATTTAGTTTTGTAAAATTAAAATTTGGAAATATTTTTTACCTTATATTTTTAATAAAATATAAATTACTTGGTTAAAATTTATTACCAAGATAAAAACAAAAATAATAATATATAAAAGTATATTTGTAAAAAAACTTGAAATGTGCTTAAAAATGTGTGGAAATTAATTGTGGAGAATTTATTGACCTTATATCAATCCAAAATTCATTATTTCACACTTTTGGTTCCATTTAACCTTGAATAGTTTCAGACCATCCTTGAAAAAGCAATTGGTATTTACAAATATGTCATTTTCTTCACTTATAAAAGGAGATCACTTCCATCACATTTCTCTACCCATTACATATAATTATATTGAGGAAACATCTATCCAATAATATTTTAAACTCTATATCCATTTCCTAGAATCATTTATCTTTCCAAAATACCAAGATAAGGATCCCTAAGGTGTTACCCAAGGGATAACATTCAAAGGGATAGGTAATGTTCTCAAACAAACTCTCTTAATTCTTTTCTTCTTCTACCCCCTCAAACCTACTATATCTAGGAAATTATTATCAAACAACTATTAATAAAATATTTAAATTTTTATATACTAATGTAACATCCTTTTTCTACCTTCACCCAAAACCATTATAAAAATAAATATGTCGTCATCTGTACGCGCAAACTACCACCTCTATGAATGTCATGCTTGATTTTTCATCACCGCCTTACACGGATTATTATAAAAGTATTTTTAAATTATTAATATGATTTTTAAAACATTATTAATATTATTTAATTATAAAACTTTCCCTATATTCCTCATGATATATGGGAAATAAAAGTTTCACTCGTGCGTACATGTAGACCGCCACCTCCACAAAACTAACAAATTTTGTTTTTCACTCTATTCTTTTCTTATATATACAAATATATTATAACTACATTCACCAAATTAAAAAATATAATTAATATAATTATTATTCTAGAATAATTATATTATGATAAATGAATCATTTTCTTAACCATAGTTTCTTATAGATTATATCTTGTTCATGTTTGGGTGGATTTAACCACCGACAAGAACAATGCTATTAATTTATATCATGGATAACTGATAAAATATAAATAATTATTATATTTGAGAATAATAAGTAAATAATAATTCATTTTTTATTTTGGAGTTTTAATAGTAATATCTAACATGTTATTAAGATACCACCCCAAGTATATAAAGACTACTAAAACAAGCTCATCACCTACTTCATCGTCACAAGTCATAATTAAAAATTTATGAAATGAAATTAGAACATGATAAATACTAATAAAACATATATAATATTTCTTATAATTATCTTATAATTATTAACATTAAATCTATAAATAATAATCGACACTGCCGTTATGAAACTAGTAATTGATACTAATAACATTCGATGATGAAAATAAAATATAATTGACTAATATATCTATAATGAATGATAAGAAATGAAGTTTATAAAAGGATATGGGAATGAAAAAGTTAATAAAATATGATATTAATCTAGTTATTTTTGTTATATATTAGGTTATAGAATGTTCATCTAAGTATAATTCAAGGTAAGGTTTACTGAAACTCGTTTTTTCTTTTTTGAGATGTGATTTGTATTCGCCCCTTGTCCCCTTTTGTGGTGTATATGTTGGAAATGCATTTATTTTTGTCATAATTTTAATTCAATTTATGGGATTTAAAAATATATCTATTCTATATTTCTTGGTATTTCAATTCAAAATATACCAAATTTGTAAGGGTCTTTGCTAACTCAACATCCTTCATAGAGTTGTAATACTTTTCCTTTAACTTCTTTCTTCCAAGCTCGGTTGCTTCCACCCTAATATTTTATTTCATGTAACATTATCTTCTTATCTAGGTATAATTAATTTTAAATTAAAATATTTTTCCTTGATAAATTTATTCTTCAAAATTATATCATTATTGAGAATAATTATCATCCTCCTTAATGACGGTTTCTCATCCTTATCCATATTTTCCTTTCCCATAAATTTTATCCATTATATTTGGAAACCAAATTATGAATTATCTTATATCACCTTTACATTTAACTTTTCTTCTTTTTAAAATTAATTTTTATTATCCCTTTTTATTATGTGGTTTTTCAACAAAAGTATTTTAATATATTAAAAATATTTTTCCTTTCATGATAGTATGTTTTATCTTCCAATTCATATTCATTTTGAAAACTTTTATATACTTTTTGAGGCACCATTATTCATGATTATTTTAAAAATTAAAATTTCTCAAAAGCTTCACTTAAACTTTTTGAAAATTAATTTTTAATGTTACTTGTAACTTCATCTCTTATGAGTATAGTATAAATGTTTTCTAAAAACTCTTTTACAGTTTCTCTCACTATATGAGCATTCTTTTACATGAATATTATATCAAATTTCTTAAAATGGACATAAAAATGATTTTAAATATTTAAGATCTTTAAAATAAAAGGAAATATTATTATACTTTTCGAAAGTAAAAGTTTGATTATTAATTGGAATTATTTATTTTAAAACGTGTTTTATAGGCATGTGTTTTTAAGATATAATTATTTAATGCTTCTATATATTCTAAAATAAAGTTTTTGAAAACATATTTATCTTTTAAAATTTTATTTTTGGTAATAATTTTTTTATTTTTAAATTATAATATTTATTATTATCAAAGTTTTTCATTTTAAGGAAAACATTTTTAAAGAGTATTTAAGCCTTTTGAAAAAAGGTGTTTTTACCTCATTTTTCAATTAATTTATTTAATGATATTAAAAAGTTATTTTTAATATATGTAAACATACTTAATTAATATTTTTTACAATGGATATATTTCTAATCCAGCATCCAACTTATTTCTCAGGATGGCTTATGGAATGATCTAGGAAAGTTTTTTATGAAACATTATTTTTTTATGGGTAAATTAAGTGATGTTTGAAGTATAGATGTGTTCATATTATAATTTAATATATATGTATGTATGATTATTATGTTATAAGTGGGTCCTATATAACCCTCCAATGCAATGGGAAAATCTTTATATCTCATCATATAATAAATGGAAATAGGTAGTTGTAACTACCTGAACTATTATAAATGAAGTTTATCTTTGTGGTTTTAATTAAATTCATTATTATGTAATATGGTTATATAAAACACATTCACTTCCTTAGTTATATATTTGGATTTAAAAAACCATTAATAATATTACCATTATTAATATAGTCATTTAATAGTGATCACATGATTAATATAAATATAGTTCTTTAACAGATCCAATTGACATAGAAAAAGGAAGTGATGGGCTCATCTAGTAGGATTCTACCATATAAAGCCCATTTATTGGAGATTCTAAGGGAGATAGAACCACCAGGATTGTCCCTTGACCAAACCCAAGCTGATATCCAAAAACTAAAGCATGAGCGAAACCATTTACAAAAGAATTTCAAGCTCATCGAGATCACATCCAAAACCATGTTTGTCGAATACCCCCATGAAAGTCTCACTATCATGCACCTTACTCTTAGGGAGTACTCTGGTGTAATAAAGGGATATGTATCAATACCTTAATAACATGAATATGTATATTGTAAAGAATAATGATTTTTTTTTCATTTTTATTTTTACTTTATAAATGATTTTGATTTTGATTCAATTAATGGATTTATTTTGATTAATTAATGGATTTTTATAAATAATATTTATTTAAAATTTTATTAATAAATAATTTTTATTAATTATAAATGGTCATATAATTTTTATGAAGTGAAATGTACTTTTTATAAGGGCTCAAAAACTGCTATTATCAAAACCCATCATTTTTTAATAAATATCAAATCTTATTTTAAAAGTGAAAACACACATATTTAAAAAAAATATTTAGATAAAATGAATATTATTTTTTTCATTATAAAATTGAAATTATCTGATGGTGAATTTTTCATAATTTTCCGAGGTAGTCGAATTTTTGGGAAAAAATTAAATATTGTATAAATATACGGTGTGTTTTTTGACATCATAATGAAAAAAAATAGTGTAATAAATACTATAATGGGAATATTGAGATAAATATATATTTTCAACCTTAAAATAATGTGATTTTAATTTTATTTTATTATTTTTATTGAGCCTTTATAAATCCTCTAAAATATATAAGGTATTTTATGATTTTAAATTCATTTCTTTAAAAATGTGACTCACCTCCACATAATCAAGGGATATATTTTAATAATTTCGGCCCTTTTAATAATAAAATAATGAAAACCTCTCCAATTTGGAAAAAACCAAGGGCAAAAATCATGTGAAGGTTTTTTGTTTCAAATATTTTATTTTGTAGAGTCCAAAACCTAAATATTAAAGAAGTATCTCTATTTTCATACATAAACCCACCCAAAATCCCACTTATCTTCACTCAAAATAATTTTATCATGACCTTAATTTACCATAATCTATCTATAATCCTCCCATGGTTCCCAAATCTCTCAATAATCCCCTTTCAAGCTTTTGTTTTCATACTCTTATGGTAAGGGATCCTCCCTTTCTCACTTTTATTCAAGAATATATTTTATGTTATTCCCTTTTATTTTTAATTTACTATTGATGGGGTGTATTTTATCACTTCCCCCATACTTCCCTTATTATTTATAAATTATTAGAAACCCCTTTATCTCTCATTAATCCCTCCCATGTACACCCATTACCATGCCGAAATTTCATAAGCATCCTTTACTTTCTATTTTTATTCAAGCTTATTTACTATCATATTCTTTATTATTTTAATTATGTATTTGTGGAAATATCCTTACATGTTCATATTATTGTGCACTTCATGTCCAAATTTTTAGATACCCATTTAACTCTCATCAACCCATGTTATGAATTTTTAAGTGATGTCGTTATGTTGATGAATTTTCACGGCGATCACTATTGGAAATTCGGGCTATATCCACAGTTTAAAATTGTGGATATAGGTCCTCAAACCATGGCTATAGGTAATATCCATAGTTTGAGGAACCGTGGATAATTTTGGCATGGATATACACCTTGAACTATAGCCACGGTTCGGAACTGTGGCTATAGGTATACATCCATGGTTTGAACCGTGGCTATAGGTATACAACCGCGATTTAGAACCGTGGCTATACCACAATATGGACAACGTCTATATCCATGGTTTCTAACTGTGTAATTAGACTTGTATCCACAATTTCTAACTATGGTAATAGGGTTATTTCCAAAATTAAAAATCATGGATATAGGGTCTGAAAATTCATAAAAAAATAGCCCCCCCTGTAACACCCCGAGATTTTATGAAAAATATTCTTTTAATTTCATTAATGTCTTGTGTTGTATGCTACACCAAGATTACCTTGCGCTATACGCAACACCGTATTAGCTTGCAGTATACGCAACACTATTCTTGGATCGTGTTACACACAATTTTGATAATAGTTATTCTACGCAACATTGAGTATATATATATATATATATTCAATATATAAATGAAATATGGTTGGATTATGTTATACGAAACAACGAAGGATTCTTGCACAACACACAACCCTAACTTGGCTTGCATTACACGCAATCGCGACCTTCCTCGATGGCGTGTGTTGTACGCAATACCGGGTTTTACTAAACAACGATATATTATTATAATATTATTATGAACTAGCCGTTATGAATAGTATTAAATAAATTTTGAATCTTATAACATTATTATTCGTCTTTCATATTTTCTAAAACATGGTATAAGAACAAAATAAATTTTTCGGGTAAAATAAGTATTTTTCAAAAAATGCAGTTTTGTCGCCTTTTGATGGCGCACCCACTTTAAATCTAGTTTTTGACATGTTTATAAGTTAAAATTGACAAAATAAAATTCTTCTTTAGAATCATGAAATAAAATTTTACTTTGGATAAATTTTCATATCATTCTGGTAACTTTCATATTTTGATGAATAGTAAAAACACGCTATATTTTAATTAAAAACAACTTTTTCAATCGAAATAATTAATAGTGATAAATTATTAATTTTAGTGATTTTAAATTATATTTAGAATATATTTTTACAATTTAATACAATGTTGTTCATTAAATATAATTTCACATTTAAACCAGACATAAACAAGTGTCAATCTTTTGATAGTTATTATCTCTTAAGAACACGCTATTTGTTTTGACGACGGGAATTAATTTTTTAAATTAATTAATGCAACTGATATGTTTTGAATTTGGTAAAATACACATCATTTTTGAGTTCATAATATCAAATATAGCTTAGGCCTAAGTTTTGGTATTTTTCTGGAAACTTTCATTTTTTGATGAATAGTGAAACCACTAAGTGGTGGTTAAAAAAAATGAATTTTTCATAAAACTTAATTTTACCGCTTCTGTGAATGGAATTTCGAAAATCTGAGAGACACGGTTGATTTCAGTATGTAAAATGTGGTTCAATGAGATGAAAATAATTTTTTGGTGAATAGTAACTTTTTACTTTTTTTACCACGGTTAAAAGTAAATAGGGTAATTAAGGGTACAAATGATATTATTATTACCCTAACACATGTCCTAATTCTATTGAACAAGTGTAATTCGACCAAAAACAACCTTAGGAATAAAATATGACCATTTAGGCCCACTTGGATTAGATTAGGACATTTATTATTAATTTATTTAAAGAAGGGTTAAAATAGTTAAAATCAAAGTTTAATAAGTAAATCATTTTTAATATGGGGTAATACATAAGATAAATTCGACTATAAATATTCATTAGAAAGAGAAAACGATTTCCTACATAATGATATTTTATTTGCAATTTTTAAACATTAAATAATTTAATTTATTTATGACACAACTATGATGCAGTAATTATCTTATTAATGAAATATTGACATAATTGATGTTATAAATACCCAAATAAATGTAATTTGAGACTTTTTATGAATTACACTAATTTTATATGTTAATATGACATGTTATTATTGATTTAAGTAACTTGTTTCTAAATAATCATTTGTTAGGATTTTCACAAAAATCAATTACTAAATAGTGTCAAAATTGACATAAAATAGTTTTTAAAACAAATATTATATTATTAATTGTTATTTTATTCCTAAAAATCTAATTTTCGGCCAAATGACTTAGATAAGGTTATATATATTAATAATAAACAACTTGGGGTTCGTTTGGCTTCATATAGTAAGTTTATTAACCTTATAGTGTAAGAAAACAAGAAGAGACGGTAAAAGTTAAATTATCTAAGTTAAAGTTAAATCTAAATGATAAGGTTAAAATTGATACCTAAACTTGTCTAAATTCTATTGGATAAGAGTATTTATAAACCTACCCACCTTATCTTTGAAATATATCAATTTGGAGCTATTAAAAACCGAATTTGACTTTATAATAAAATAATATTTTTAGTTATTCCAAAGGTGCCCCTCTCCTCCCTTATAAAAGGGCACCTCCTCCCCCTCTTCCTCACACCACTTTGAGCCTTCAAGCTCGGCCAAACCCTGAAAATTTCCCTTCTCCACTTCCCTAGAAACATCCTAGAGGTTCTGGTATTCCTCAAAGACCAATTTTAGTGGCCTAAAAGGAGATCTCAAAGAGGCGCTTCAAAGAAGAGGTAATGTCCGTTACTGATTCTTTCATCTTTATTTCTTCTTCCACTTCTTCTTCTTAGGTTGTTTAATTATGAAGTAATAACATCAGTATCACTTATATACTGATATTTTATTATAATTATGAAACAACCTTATTTCACCATCTATCCATCCTACGGAAAATGAAATCACCGCGCGTGCGTACGTACGGAATACCGTCTCCACGTCGTGGTGTAATATATTTTCCACCACCACCTTACTTGGATGGGTATAATGGTTTACATAATAACAATATATGATTATTGTAAAGTTATATTGATTCTGAAATAGTATACATACACTCCAATACAATTCCACGATCATGAGAATGATATCATCGCTCGTGCGTACGTACGGACTACCGTCTCCACGACACGATGAGATTCATTCTCCACGTTAACCATTCATGAATGATTATAAAGTATATATAATAAGTAATAATGAAATATATGACATAATAATGATTCTGTATTTATGTGTATATATATGTATTTCATCTACTTAATTCCATTCAACTCAATAAGGAAAAGAAAACAGTGTTCATGCGTACGTACGGTCTACCGTCTCCATGAACGGTGTATTTCTTTCCATTTACTGATCTATTATATATATATATATATATATATATATATATTTTGAATATATATTATATATAAATCATGTTTTATATTCTGGAATTAAGTAATCATGATCTAAGTAATCATATGAATAATTACAAGTCAAAACATGGACGAAAAATGAAATGATTTTACCCAAAACGCTCTTTAACATGGAATTTACAAAAGAACGGGTAATATAAAGCCATAAGTGAACCATATATGATATCATAACAATTATTATGATTCTTTAATAAGTCAATGACATTATTTAAATCATTATACAGGAGGTTCGGACACATACGAAGCAAATCGGACCTAAGGTAAGGGAAATATCACAATCTCATTTTTATCCGAGATTGTTTATACTTTGGCATTTACTGGAGTGTATTTTATCATCCACATCCATGTTTCCTCAATATGTAATATTATTTCCATTCACCTAAAATTTTTTAAATCCTATTTTACCCTTCAGTGAGTTTTTAGTAAAAGATATGAAAGGAATCTTTTGTCGTTTTTCGTACGAGGTACTTTTTGACTTTTCCGACAAAAGTACGAGAAAAATGTTTTTTTAACTTATACGTCCTGAATGGATTTTTAAAACATTATTTCCAAGAATATTACTTTATAAGTTTTCAAGTTTATTTTTAATCAACTTCTTTTAGTTTAAAATTTTAAGACATGTTAAGAAAGTAAAATGTTTTTGAAGTAGAAAGGATATTTTCCTCAAGAATGGAGTTCAAGTGTTTTATAAAAATTATTTTCCATCTGAGATAATATAGGGTTCTGTTTCTATCCCTATTATTACATTGATTTGATTATGTTGTGATGGAATTATTTTTATGAATTCCTTTATCTTATATGAATTGTTTTATGATGTCATGTTGTTTAAGAATCCCATTTTTATTACATGGGTTATGCAATGATGTATGATTTATGAATTTGTGGCACACATAAGAATGGTATCATTATGAGATGGGTGGGACCTATATCTCCCTCCAATTCATTGGGTAAAGATTTTATATCTCATGAGATAGACATGGCTGGAACGGTAGGTTATACCAGTTCAGTGAAACAGGACTGAAACGAGGAGTGAACTCGGCTCAGAAAGGGACTTTGTCCACTAAGATAGTCTTGGCAGTGATTCTTGACTAATAAGAAATGATTCTCTATGATTATGTGTGTATGACACAAAGTTTCATGTTTTAAGTTATGATTATTGGGATTAAATTTCACTACTATGATTTATCCCATGTTATGAAATTATGATCTCTTTTGCAGGTTAAAAGATATGTTCTTATGAATATGACGTGATTGATATTTCTTTTGTTTACCCTTATTGAGCATTTGAGCTCACCCTTTTATGTTTTCTTTTCCCCAGGACATAAAGAAAGGATTTAGGTTTAAGAAAAAAGATCTTTATGGGAGATGTTGAAGATCTTTCACCACGATTAGAATATTATATTCCGAGTTTCCAAAGACACTAAACTATTACGGTCCTTGTGTGTGTGTTTTTGTTATGTACTAAGTATTCCGAAAAAGTAATGTAATGTCCATGTACGTCAGGATTCGGGTCTCTACAGTTGGTATCAGAGGCAAAGGTTTAGTCAACCTTTGGAAACTAGGATGCGAAAACGTTAGTAATATCCCTAGAGATATTTCTAAGGTATGTCTAGGGATGTCCCTAAGGATAAGTATGAGTATAAGATATAGTCCTAGAACTACGGTAACAATATTAGAATTTAACCTAAGATGTTAAATATTGAGGGTGCTCCCCCTTTACTATGTTGTTTTCCCTAGCATGATTTTTTCCTCTCACACTATTCTTTTTGGGTTTTAGAAAATGGATGGAAACAGGAAGATTCATGATAATGGAGGATATGACGGACAATGGAATGATTTTATTCATGAGAAACCAAATGAAACGGGATCTGGAAGTCCAAACATCGTTATTATTCCTAATCAGCAATCTCATAATATGATCAATAATCTCAACTTTGGTAAGTTTCCCGACTCAGATAATAAGAGAAAGATGGAGTTTCATGATGATCATAGAGGAAAGAAAGTTCAATTTCCCTCATTTAAATCATGTGGGAAGAGGCATCAGGGAGATTGTTTCAAAGGAACTGGAAGATGCTTTGGGTGTGGAAAAGAAGGACACAAATCTAGTAAGTGCAAAGGAAAAGGTTCAGTTAACACCAGGGATGAGGATAATGGTATTGCAACGACATCAACAATGGTTAAATGTTTTAAATGTGGAATGTACGGGCATTATGCAAACCAATGCCCTAAGGGAAAGTCTCATGAAGAGAATTAGTATGGTCGTATGGGTAGTATTTATGTTGATGATGATGAAGAGACTACAAATGATATGTGAGATGAAAGAATTGTTGAAGCTCGTTCAATGGTTTAAGAATGTAGTGGAATGATTACATGTTTATCATGTGTAATGTTGTATAAGTAATCTCATGGTACTATGGAATAAAGAGACATCTAAGGATTGTTACACTGTTGTCTTTCCTTGAGTTTTGAAAGTGTATGATTAATGGTACCAGTATCCATGAAAGGTTATTCAGATATTTTTGGAATTTAGATGATATGCGCATAATGAAGGGATAAGGAGAAAATTAAATGTTTGATAGTATTCATGAGCTCATGACTGATATAAGGAGAAGGTTATATCATGGTTTGAGTATATAGAATTTTTGGATTTTGGTATGTGGAAAGAGTTAACTTTTGACTGCATTCATGTTTTCACTAAGGTTCAATGGGTATTCATTCTTCAAGAGAATACATGATTAAGGTATTCACATGTTTGTAATTTGACCAACAAGATATATCTTATGATATATGGGGGATAAATGATGGCATTCACGTGATCATTTTCTTTATACTATGAGCTTGGACCAAAGTATTTTAGATAAGCCTAAAGATTGGAATGGATTATGTTGGACATAAGTTAGTATTAAGGATAGAAGTTTTTTTTTTTGATATTATTGATGGGATGTTATTGTAATATAGTTTTAGAAAAAGGACAACCTGCAGGACGGGCGACAGCCCATCGCGTCGGACAAGGCTGTGGGAATCGAACCCCCAACCGAAGTGCGACTAGCCTTTATCGCCTACCACTGGCCTACAGGAAGTCCCTGTTTAGTAGAAACTAGTTTTATTATATTAAATAGTATGATATATGAAGTATAAGTCCATTTTAGGAACCATATATGATTAATCTCACTATAGATGGACTTATGTATTTTTTGATAACTTTTTGTTTGAGACAGATGGAATGACCCATCATTCTATCACATGATCTGCTAACACATCATGAATGACAAATTCAACTTCATTTCTTTAAGAGATGAAGTGGAAATTGTCCAAAGAACGACCAACGGTGAGACTATACCAAAATCACGAAAGTATTTCTTCTAATTCCAATTTCATCAACTTTAGGGAAATGATCTTGAAAACCAAAAATGTTGTCCTAGTGCTCTTATATCTGATGAATCAGATGGTACCTTAGATCGTCACAAATTTATGGCTTTGTGATTGCTGGCTTTTCCATAGCCATGTTCTCTACCACTCTCCATCAGAACATGATGGTTAGATTTCTCTTCCATATCCATATTTTAACCTATGTGGAAACCCAGTGATTAGTTTATTTGGGTAACCATTACGTTTCATACTTTTGTTCTTAAAGATTGGTTTTGGTATTCCTTTATACGATGTGGGTTTCTATTAAAGAAACTTTCGAATAGTAAACCATTTATAACCCTGACGAATTTCGAGGGAGAAATTCATTTTAAGGGGGGTAGAATGTAACACCCCGAGATTTTATGAAAAATATTCTTTTAATTTCATTAATGTCTTGTGTTGTATGCTACACCAAGATTACCATGCAATATACGTAACACCGTATTAGCTTGCAGTATACGCAACACTATTCTTGGATCGTGTTACACACAATTTTGATAATAGTTATTCTACGCAACATTGAGTATATATATATATATATATATTCAATGTATAAATGAAATATGGTTGGATTATGTTATACGAAACAACGAAGGATTCTTGCACAACACGCAACCCTAACTTGGCTTGCATTACACACAATCGCGACCTTCCTCGATAGCGTGTGTTGTACGCAATACCGGGTTTTACTAAACAACGATATATTATTATAATATTATTATGAACTAGCCGTTATGAATAGTATTAACTAAATTTTGAATCTTATAACATTATTATTCGTCTTTCACATTTTCCAAAACATGGTATAAGAACAAAATAAATTTTTCGGGTAAAATAAGTATTTTTCAAAAAATGCAGTTTTGTCACCTTTTGAGGGCGCACCCACTTTAAATCTAGTTTTTGACATGTTTATAAGTTTAAATTGACAAAATAAAATTCTTATTTATAATCATGAAATAAAAATTTACTTTGGATAAATTTTCATATCATTCTGGTAACTTTCATATTTTGATGAATAGTAAAAACACGCTATATTTTAATTAAAAACAAGTTTTTCAATCGATATAATTAATAGTGATAAATTATTAATTTGAGTGATTTTAAATTATATTTAGAATATATTTTTACAATTTAATACAATGTTGGTCATTGAATATAATTTCACATTTAAACCAGACATAAACAAGTGTCAATCTTTTGATAGTTATTATCTCTTAAGAACACGCTATTTGTTTTGACGACGGGAATTAATTTTTTAAATTAATTAATGCAACTGATATGTTTTGAATTTCGTAAAATAGAAATCATTTTTGAGTTCATAATATCAAATATAGCTTAGGCCTAATTTTTGGTATTTTTCTGGAAACTTTCATTTTTTGATGAATAGTGAAACCACTAAGTGGTAGTTAAAAAAATGAATTTTTCATAAAACTTAATTTTACCGCTTCTGTAAATGGAATTTCAAAAATCCGAGAGACACGGTTGATGTCAGTAAGTAAAATGTGGTTCAATGAGATGAAAATAATTTTTTGGTGAATAGTAACTTTTTACTTTTTTATACCACGGTTAAAAGTAAATAGGGTAATTAAGGGTAAAAATGATATTATTATTACCCTAACACATGTCCTAATTCTATTGGACAAGTTTAATTCGACCAAAAACAACCTTAGTAATAACATATGACCATTTAGGCCCACTTGGATTAGATTAGGACATTTATTATTAATTTATTTAAAGAAGGGTTAAAATAGTTAAAATCAAAGTTTAATAAGTAAATCATTTTTAATATGGGATTATACATAAGATAAATTCGACTATAAATATTCATTAGAAATCTAAAAATATTTCCCACATAATGATATTTTATTTGTAATTTTTAGACATTAAATAATTTAATTTATTTATGACACAACGATGAGGCAGTAATTATCTTATTAATGAAATATTGACATAATTGATGTTATAAATACCCAAATAAATGTAATTTGATACTTTTTATGAATTACACTAATTTTCTATGTTAATATGACATGTTAGTATTGATTTAAGCAACTTGTTTCGAACTAATCATTTGTTAGGATTTTCACAAAAATCAATTACTAAATAGTGTCAAAATTGACATAAAATAGTTTTTAAAACAAATATTATATTATTAATTGTTATTTTATTCCTAAAAATCTAAGTTTCGGCCAAATTACTTAGATAAGGTTATATATATTAATAATAAACAACTTGGGGTTCGTTTGGCTTCATATAGTAAGTTTATTAACCTTATAGTGTAAGAAAACAAGAAGAGACGGTAAAAGTTAAATTATCTAACTTAAAGTTAAATCTAAATGGTAAGGTTAAAATTGATACCTAAACTTGTATAAATTCTATTGGATGAGAGTATTTCTACCCCTACCCACCTTATATTATAAATATATCAATTTGAAGCTATTAAAAACCGAATTTTACTTTATAATAAAATAATATTTTTAGTTATTCCAAAGGTGCCCCTCTCCTCCCTTATAAAAGGGGACCTCCTCCCCCTCTTCCTCACACCACTTTGAGCCTTCAAGCTCGTCCAACACCTGCCAATTTTCCTTCTACACTTCACTAGAAACATCCTAGAGGTTCTTTTCTTCCTCAAAGACCAATTTTAGTGCCCTAAAAGGAGATCTCAAAGAGGCGCTTCAAAGAAGAGGTAATGTCCGTTACCGATTCTTTCATCTTTATTTCTTCTTCCACTTCTTCTTCTTAGGTTGTTTCATTATGAAGTAATAACATCAGTGTCACTTATATAATTATATGTTATTATAATTATGAAACAACCTTATTTCACCATCTATCCATCCTACGGAAAACGAAATCACCGCACGTGCGTACATACGGAATACCGTCTCCACGCCATGGTGTAATCTATTTTCCACCACCACCTTACTTGGATGGGTATAATGGTGTAAATAATAACTATATATGATTATTGTAAAGTGATATTGATTCTGAAATAGTATACATACACTCCAATACAATTCCATGATCATGAGAACGATATCATCGCTCGTGCGTACGTACGAACTACCGTCTCCACGACGCGATGAGATTCATTCTCCACGTTAACCATTCATGAATGATTATAAAGTATATATAATAAGTAATAATGAAATATATGACATAATAATGATTCTGGATTTATGTGTATATATATGTATGTCATCTACTTAATTCCATTCAACTCAATAAAGAAAAGAAAACAACGTTCATGCGTACGTACGGTCTACCGTCTCCATGAACGGTGTATTTCTTTCCATTTACTGATATATTATATATATATATATATTCTGAATATATATTATATATAAATCATGTTTTATATTCTGGAATTCATTAATCATGATCTAAGTAATCATATGAATAATTACAAGTCAAAACACGGACGAAAAATGAAACGATTTTACCCAAAACGCTCTTTAACATGGAATTTACAAAAGAACGGGTAATATAAAGCCATAAGTGAACCATATATGATATCATAACAATGAGTATGATTCTGTAATAAGTCAATGACATTATTTAAATCATTATACAGGAGGTTCAGACACATACGAAGCAAATCGGACCTAAGGTAAGGGAAATATCACAATCTCATTTTTATCCGAGATTGTTTATACTTTGGCATTTACTGGGGTATATTTTATCATCCACATCCATGTTTCCTCAATATGTAATATTATTTCCATTCACCTAAAATTTTTTAAATCCTATTTTACCCTTCGGTGAGTTTTTAGTAAAAGATATGAAAGGAATCTTTTGTCGTTTTTCGTACGAGGTACTTTTTGACTTTTCCGACAAAAGTACGAGAAGAATGTTTTTTTTAACTTATACGGCCTGAATGGATTTTTAAAACATTATTTCCAAGAAGATTCCTTTCTAAGTTTTCAAGTTTATTTTTAATCATCTTATTTTAGCTCAAAATTGTAAGACATGTTAAGAAAGGAAGATGTTTTTGAAGTAGAAAGGATATTTTCCTCAAGAATGGAGTTCAAGTGTTTTATAAAAATTATTTTCCATCTCAGATAATATAGGGTTCTGTTTCTATCCCTATTATTACATTAATTTGATTATGTTGTGATGGAATTATTTTTATGAATTCCTTTATCTTATATGAACTGTTTTATGATGTCATGTTGTTTAAGAAACCCATTTTTATTACATGGGTTATGCAATGATGTATGATTTATGATTTTGTGGCACACATAAGAATGGTATCATTATGAGATGGGTGGGACCTATATCTCCCTCCAATGCATTGGGTAAAGATTTTATATCTCATGAGATAGACATGGCTGGAACGGTAGGTTATACTGGTTCAGTGAAACAGGACTGAAATGAGGAGTGAACTCGGCTCAGAAAGGGACTTTGTCCACTAAGATAGTCTTGGCAGTGATTCTTGACTAATAAGAAATGATTCTCTATGATTATGTGTGTATGCCACAAAGTTTCATGTTTTAAGTTATGATTATTGGGATTACATTTCACTACTATGATTTATCCCATGTTATGAAATTATGATATCTTTTGCAGGTTAAAAGATATGTTCTTATGAATGTGACGTGATTGATATTTCTTTTGTTTACCCTTACTGAGCATTTGAGCTCACCCTTTTATGTTTTCTTTTCCCCAGGACATAAAGAAAGGATTTAGGTTTAAAAAAAGAAGATCTTTATGGGAGAAGTTGAAGATCTTTCACCACGATTAGAAGATTATATTCTGAGTTTCCAAAGACACTAAACTATTACGGTCATTGTGTGTGTGTTTTTGTTATTTACTAAGTATTCCGCAAAAGTAATGTAATGTCCATGTACGTAAGGATTCAGGTATCTATACCCCCACCCTCTCCCCTCCCCCTAGACAGCCTCCCATCCCCACCTGCAGCCCCCCTCCCACCCGTGGACATCCCACCCCCCCCCCACACCCTATACATACCACCTTGGATATCTCCCCTCCCTTTCCCTGGACACCCCCCCCACACACACACACACACACACCTTCCCCCTACATCCACCTCCCTTTACCTAGACAACCCCCTCCCCATAAAGCCCCCTCCCACCCCCTAGATAGCCCCTCCCCCCTCCCTCCCCCTGGATAACCCCCACCCTACACCACCCCCTTCGTCCCCTCCTCGAGACAACCCCCCTAAACAGCCCCCTCCCAACCCCTAGACACCCCCCCCCCCACTCCACCTACAGTCCCACCCTCCCCCTGGACAACCCCCTCCCTCCCTTTGTAGCCCCCTCCCTTTCCCTAGACATCCCCCTCCCTCCCACTATACAGCCCCCCACACACACACACACCTGCAGCCCACCTCCCTCCCCTGGACAACCCCCCACCCTACACATCTTACCCTGTACAGCCCCCTTCCCACCTCCTGGACAACTGCCCTCCCCAAGACAGCCCCCCTGGATAGTCCCTCTACCCTTGGACAACCCCCCCCCCCCCACCATTCCACATGCATCCCCCCTCCCTCCCCCTAGACAACTCCCTCCCCCTACAGCCCCCCCCCCCTTCCCTAGACACCCCCCACCACCACCCCCACCACCACTCCACCTACAACCCCCTCCCTCTCCCTTCAGCCCCCTCCCTTTCCCTAGACACCCCCCCCCCCCCCCACCACCACCACCACCACTCCCCATGCATCCCCCTCCCTTTCCCAATACTACCCCTCCCCCCTATAGCCCCCTCCCACCCCCTAGACAGAACCACCCCCTTCCACCCCTAGATAGCCCCCAGCCTCCCCCTGGACCCCCACCCACCCACCCACCTACAGTCCTCCCTCCATCCCCCTGGACAACCCCCCCCCACACACACACACACCCTACACCCCCTGGAAAACCCACTTCCCACCCACCCCCTGGACAGCCCCCCCCCCCCCTCCTGGGTCATGTTATAATGGTATCAATGTCTGAGTCCTAGGTATGTGGTTTAGATTTTATGTTTATATAAGGATTGGTTTGGGAAACTAAAGGCAATGGTGTTAAGGGGTAATTGTTAGTTTATCAGACTAGAGGACCCAATAATGGTATGATGGACAATATATCCATTCACACCCCCTACCCATGCCCCCTGCCCCCAACACACACACCCCCCCACCTGCACACCCCCTCCCTCTTCCCACACCATGCACCCCCTACACACACCCCTGCACACCCCATGCACCCCATGCACCTCTCCCTGCCCCTTGCAAAACAACCCAGCACACCACCCTTCCCCCTCCCCTGCACCCCCCATGAACCCCTTGCACACCCCATTCACCCCCCCCCCCCACACACACACACCCCATTCACCCCCTTCACACCCCATACACCCTCCCCCTGTCCTTGTAAAAGAACCCAGCACACTACTGAAGGACTTAGAACCTAAGTGGAAGGTTCTCTGTAAGTTTTTTCAAACTAGGATAGCCAAAAGAGAATGGGAGATGGATAAAGTCTTTTTTCAGGATATGTATGTCTTATATATTCTGATTAATAATATGAAGTTCAACCTACCAAGGTAAATGATTTGTTTCATGGATCACTGCTACAAAGGGAAAGCTAATCTGAATTACTATCCTTATGGTAGGCCTATATCACTAGTTTTAAAGAATATGGAATACCATTGGGTACTTCTAGGATACCAACTCAAATTACTTGAAGATAGTTAGTTGGGAAGGAGTGGCTCAAAATTTAATTATGTGTCCTTATAGATTCATCCCCTATAGTGTGATATGTTCACACCATTCCTTATGCAAGATTTCAAGAGGGGTAATATGGGTGAGTTCCATGATACTAGAGAAGATGTCAAGAAGCTTGGTATTGGAACTAATATATCCTTAAATTAAGTAGTGGTCTTTTATGATGAATTTAATGGGAAGTTGAATGATATCATGAATTTCTCTAAGGATGATAAATGTATGGTTTTTTGATCTCTTGTTCAAGTATCTAGAAACTACTAGCATTTGTTAACCTCTTTGAAAAAGGTCTATAAATAAGTTCAAGGGCTATATTCATATTCTTCCTTGAAAAAACTAATGGTTATTAGAAACCCATTTTTTAAAACAATAAATAAATTATGGAAACATGTTTTTAAAATAATCAGGAAATTATAGAATTCCAATTAAAGGTTTAGGCAGAGGGAACCTACCTCAACCTCAAGGTGCGTTGCTTTTGACAAAGAAAACTTGAATCTTCCTTTTTTCCACTTGAATGAATATAAAAATTAACATATATATAAGGACACCTAGCCCTTATGTACATATTTTCATGTCCAAATATGGACAAGGTAGTCCTTAGATATATGTTTATACTTTTATATACCCCTTTACACTTACACATGTATGCATTTTTCATATATATATGTATAATAACACCTAGCCCCAATATATATATATTCATACTACCATGAGTGAATATATATAAAGGGGGAACTTATATATGTATATTCCTACCTATGCATACACATGTAAGACTTCATCAACAATGACTTGAATCCACCTCAATGAAATCCAAAACGCACTACAAAAATATAAGGAACCCAAAAATAAAAAAAAGCTCTAATTAAAATTGGGCCAAAGAATAAAAATGGAATAAGCCTTACCCAAATATAAGGCCGAACTCACTGAATTCAATGGTGGTGGATAGAACCATACACATTATAAGAAACCACCATAAGAAAATAGTGGGAAAAGAAATGAGATATAATGACTTCTTATATATTTTTGATGTTAATGAAAGAAAAATTAACTTACAAACATCATCCATGAAAGTGTCTTTGATTGAATTTAGCCTATTCCTAATCATATTATTGTTTTTGACATGTACTATAGCTGGACTTACTTCAATCAGTCTCAAATCAAACAACTTTTATATCATAAACACCTTGTTTAATGATTTTGGTTTTCTATACATGTTTTTTAGGGAAACCAATAGTTTCATTTTTTATTTCTTCTCACTAATATTGAATGAAACATTCCATTCCAATGAAATCCTAACCAATCAATGTTACTTAAAATTGAGCTACTCCCATTAAAAATTATATATCTTTTCTGGATTGAATCCATTTAGTAGAAAATCCAGGTATTTTTAAATGTGATAGAATTATATTTTCATCCACCAGATGTCATATTCTTTTCCATAAAACTAATTAATTTTAATATATATAACCATTATATTATTACTAAAATGTAGTATCCCCCACTCCCCCCCCCCACTTTCTCCTACCCCCCCCCCCCACACCTAAACCCCCACTGACCCCCCCCCCAAATAAACCCCCACCTACACCCCCACTGCCCCCCACCTGCACCCCCACTGCCCCCCCCCCCAAATAAACCACCACCTGCACCCCCACTACCCTACCACCTTCACCCCCACTGCCCCCAACCCTTCACCCCAAATCTTTTGAAGCCCCCCCCCCCCCCACACACCCCTCCCTACACACTACCCCCAGCCCCCTTCACCCCCACTACCCCTTGCACACTGCCCCCTTCACCCCCCCCCCCCCCCACCTCCACTGCCCCCCCACCACCCACCCACTTGCACCCCCCACCCACCCTGTACCCCCCCCCCCCACCTGACCCTACACCCCAACTCATTTGAACCCCCCCCCCCCACCCACACACACACACACACACCCCCTGCCCCCTCCCTGCACACTACCCCCCTCCCCCAGCCCCCTTCACCCCCTTCACCCCCACTACCCCCAACCCTTCACCCCTACTACCCCCCCCCCCCACCTGCACCCCCATTGCCCCCACATAAAACTCTTCATGCTTATATCCTTCTTTATTTCTAAATTCAAAAAAATAATTTGAATCTATAAAATGTATCACATTATATAAAAACTATATCTATTTTTATGACTTATTCACCTATGGTGTATATTTTATAGAATGTAATAACAAATATACCATATAAATATAAAATTGGGTTACCACTAATTAATGGTAATCATGATGATTCTTGGGTTGTGATAAAATATGAAGATTAACATATGTTAAGGGTCATATGTAAATACTATGTTTCATTAATGTAAAGAAAATGTGTTTTGTGTTTTAGATGAACCACTAGGATACAACATGAAATTTCACTATAACCTAGCTACAAACCCATTATCAACATCAACTATCACTATAACCTACCTACCAACCCATATCTCATCCAAGGTTCCCAGTCATATCAAAAAAATATGATCCATATCAAAAAATATATAACCTATCTACCAAACAATCTCTCATCCAAGGTTCCCAACCATATCAAAAACAATATTAGTAAAATAGAATTAGGAATCAAGCCCATTTATAATCAATAAAACCTACCACAAATGATTATCAAATAAATATGAAAATGAACTAAAAGTTTCTAGAGCACACACCCATCAAAAAGTATTTTATGCACACTGGAAAAGGCATTAAGGCCATAAAATAATATTATACAAGCCTTCCACAATAAGAATAGTATTGATCCTCCCCAATGTATTTATATCTTGTAGGAAAATATTTTAATTCCATTATTGAATTAGAAAATTTATTACGCACAGATTTTCAGAAATAGGTAACATATAACTTATCAGCTATTAATAGATTTGAAATAACTTAAACCTGTGTTTAATATGAATTTCATATTATATGAGAAATAAGGAAGAGAAGATATAATATTACATGCCTCTTTATTTAATAAAGTCATTAACATTTCCATACTTAAATTGTTTATCAAATTTATAGAAAAATAAATAGGATAAGCACAAAAACTGTTGTAACAAAAAGATAACACACTTTAATAGAAAAACATAAGGCATTAACAGGTATAAAACCAAAAGTGATTATAGGCCCAAAAAACAGCTTCATTATTCCTTTATATTCCCATATTATTATCTTCATTATGTTAATTACACTATTACCCAAAGGATCAAATCGTGATACTTTCACACTTTCACTTTAAACCTGGAGAAAGGTAACAGCTACCACAACTTGAGGACCACAATATTCTCCAATTAAAAAATAGAACACCAAACACCAAATCTTGATTAACTCTTTTGTGGGGAACTAATGATCCTTAAAAAAATATCCTAACAATATCCATATATCATTCATCAAAATAAAATATAATAAAATTGATGATAAAAATAGGTTCAGTAAAGATTTCAGGCTACCGTAAGGCCTTTAGGCCACCTCAAGGCCTTTGATCCACCTCAAGGCCTTTAAGCCACCTGAAATTGGGCTTAACGACCAGTCAGACTCTACAAGAAGACTCCAAATTAGGATTCAGAGTAGGAGAATTCACTAGAGCAGAAGACTAATAGTATTTTTCAGAGAGGGTATGGAATTTTCCATCGGGACCAGCCTGTGCTTACACTGGAAGTCTAACCGAACTATCCATGTGAAGGTAGAGATATGGAATCATGATGAAGAATCTAGGGAGGAGAATTTACATGTAGTTATAGCCTGTATATTTCCTAAGACCTATGGGTCATGTAATCTCTATGCCCATGAGCCTCGTAAGGGTTCCCCCTCATCCCTTGAAAGGGGTTTTATCAAAAATCAATAAAAAATAAGGCCTTCAGGCTATTCAATCATGTGAAAAGAATAATGGAAAATAATAGAACCATCTAAGGCAGATGATCCCTAGGAGGTGGGGTAGCCAAGTTGATAAATTTGAAGTAATTTATTCCAAAGTGAAGCTTTGCAAGGTTGATTCTAAAGAGAAGGGCCATAAATCAAAGGAATTTTAAACTTTTGAGGATAAGATAGATGATTTGGTTACATGCATGGAAATCTGATTGAGATGAGTTTCACCACCCCCCCCCCCCAAGCCCCCCCGAACCAATCCCCCACAACCCCCCTCCTACACCCCCCCCCCCACCTGCACCAGCCCCCAGCCTCTCCTGCACCAGACCCCATCCCCAACCACTATCCCCTCCTACCCCCCCCCCACTTACACCTCCACTTCCCCCCACCTTCCCCCTGCACACCCCCCACTTCACCCCCCCCCCACTTCCCCCTGAACACCCCCCGGCACCCCCCCCCCCCCACCTACCCACAACTCCCCCCCCACATAGTGGAAATAACTAATAAAATAGAAGATAATATGTGTATACAACTGATGAAGCATAGTATCTATAATAATAATACTAAATAGTGCAATGAAATCATAAACAATAAAAAACCCACATCTAGTATCATATAAAAAATACATCATGAATGTATGATATGCATAATTAAGGAATATAAGGGAACTAGAGGAGTAGGGGAAATGCAACTTGTTATACAAAAATGTAAAGAAAATATCAAAAGTTTTCTCAAATAGCATTGTGAGTATTGGTTCGGTCCTCTTCTCCTATACTCCATCATAGAATATAAAATCAATCACCCATTTCTTAATGTTTCCCTTTTTTCATGTCTATATCCATAGAGTCTGTTTGGGAACCAATCGGTGGCTCAAACAGGGTGTGAGATAAACTCACTAGCCCACCATCAACAATGTCTAGGAAAATATAATCTGTGAGTAAATAATGAGCGGTGTACAATTAAAATTAATAAAAGAGATAAAGAAATAAACCATGTCATTCAGGGTTCCCCATAGAACATCCATCTAAAAAACCCGCTTCAACCTATATTGGAATATGTCTGAACATTTATTAATTATTATAAAATTGTAATGTTTTCTTGAAAACTAGGCTCATATATTGTAATATTTACATAAAGGATGAATAAAACCCATTGAATTTATAACTAAATGAAGGAAATAAGAAATTTCTCTATGAATTTTAATCATTGAATAAATCCAAGTATGTTCTTTGAACTATAATACATGTCGTCAAATTAATTTAACTTTAAATTTCATCCAATCCAAGGCATTTATCTTAGGTAACCACAATATTTATTTAGTGTACCATAAACCCATCCCCCTATAAGTCCATATACTTTAATCTTCATAGTAATTCAAGTATCTTAAATGTATGGTATAATTTCATCACATCCTAAGCCTGTCTTTGGTAGTCCATATAGGGAACCCAAGTGTCACTCAATGCATAATGTAACACACTTCCCTTTAAGACCATCCTTGATATTCCATATAGGGAACCCCAAGTGTCACGTGCGGCATAATTTAAGACTACTCTATATGTGATATAATTTAATTCATTCTATCTATGAATCCATATGTCGCCTACATCATAATGAAATTCTATTTATAATTCATTTTATTTCAAAAGGTCGGTGATCACATACATGGTGTTTCATGTAAAAACACTTGTATCAATGTTTCTATGTCATGTTGGATGGTCATGGATATTGGAACCCATACTATTTTAAAATTCAATTGATTCCATTTGGGCGTTTAATTTATAATGCCAATTAAATCTGTAAAAAATATGAACAAGGGCCTATGAATATAGGCTTACCATTTTACCTTTTTTAGATTCAAACTACAATTCAATAATAGAGGCCAACTCAACAGACCTCAATTGGAGGTTCAATTTAAATTCAATTATATGTATTATGGGAAATTAAATGTTATTCACCCTAAGGGATGGCTTAAATCGAGTTAAACAGTATAGGATGATAAATTTAGGTTTACAGGACTACCTTAAGCAAGGTGATAACAATTCGTTTGATTAGTTTGGAATTTTGGTTGCATCAAATAGAAATTATGGTGTTTATAATGATAAAACATAATATAATATCAATTCATTATTTAAAAAAGAACAAGACCATCTAATATATTTTTAGTTCACTCCACATCCAGTATTAGCTTTAGATTCCATAAAGAATATAAGAAATCAAAGAAATTTTCAAATACCCTAATGCTAGGGGGGTTAGGGGTGTCGACCTCAGCATCAGGGGTGTTGAGGGTTGTGGGAGAGATCTATCAGTAAGGAAGGGAGGAAGTGGGTAGGCCGCTCGAAGAAGCTTCATTGGAGGAGGAGGATCATGGGGAGGAGGGTCGCAGTGAGGAGGTTTCGTGGGTGTTGAAGGTTGTTGGAGAGGAGGCATCAGGGAGGGTGTTGGGAGTGTCGACCTCAGCGTATAGGGTGTGTTGTGGGGGAGATCTATCAGGAAGAAAGATATGAGGTGGGGAGGCCACTCTGAGAAACTTTGCTGGAGGAGGAGGGTCACGGCGAGGAGGCGTCGGGGAGGGCATTAGGCTATTGAGGGGTTTCATGGAGGATGGATCGAGTGGAAGGAGGAATAAATGAATGGGTTGGGGGTATTCAGCCACGGATCTATGGCTAATTTTATGGGTGTATTCATAGTTTTTTAACCCATGGTTTTATAGGTGTGGCTATAGATTAGTTTCCTAGTAGTGTATTTTCCATGATAAACAAATTGTATTGTGAATACCATACCCATTTGATATCAATGGTGTTCACTTTTATGAAAATATAAATTTTGATTGGGGACCTAAATGTATGTATTATAGACTCCTTATTCTTTGAATAAAGTATGAAGATGAATGAATCCATGTTTTATGATTTACGTGTCACACTTAAGAATAAGAATGAAATGAAAGTGACGGGTGTGCCTGGAATTATATAGCGCTCTGATGCATTGGTTATTGTTTAGTATCATGATACATCATGTTGGTATAGGGAGTGAACATGATTACTTTATGGTAATTTTTCCACCATGAAGTCTTAGCAGTTTATCCTTGACCTATGATGTTGTGTTTTAAGTTGTTGCCACATTTCCCATGTTATGATTAGCATGATATATCATGCCTTATTATTCATGTTACTTTACAACTCATTGATATTCCTTTTCTAACATGTATTATTATCTTCATTTTATGACATTTTTATTCCCTTACTGAGATTTATGGCTCACTCATTTCTTATGTATTTCCCCTAGTTATCCAATACAGTTTTAAGCTCAAGCATGTTAATGAAGTTTTTAATAAAGATGTTGTAATTAATGTTTAAAGTTGTAATGCAATGTACCTAATTGCAAAAGATACTATACTTCACAATATTTTGGGTTATATTAAGCGTAATTTTATGTAATTAAATCATGTGTTAATGTGTAAAAAATATAAGGGTTGTTATAGTTGGTATTATAGGAAAATTTTAGTTATTTTTGGGATTAATATTAGAAAATTCTAGAAAAACCCTTATAGATAAGACTAACTATAAGAATAAATCCCTAAAATTTTGGTGAGTATATATTAAGAGTTTTATAAAGAAAATAAACCATTTTTTGGATAATACAAGTGTATTTGGTTCTAAAAAATATATACCTATGAGTAACAACTTCGACAAGGTGTTTCATGTAACACCCCAAGCTTCTACGGTACGCTTCTCTTTGAATAATGTGATAGCGTGTGTTGTACGCAACACGGAGTTCTAACACACCATAACCAATCAAACTAGCCGTTATGAATAGTAATACCTACTTTTTGAAATTATATATTTTTTATTTTTAAAAAATAGACTTCATTTTTGGATTCGGAATATCGAATTTAGCCTAAGGTGAAATTTTGGTACTTTTCGGATAACTTTCATATTTTGATAAATAGTGAAAATTACTAAATTTTAATTAAAAACAACTTTTTTAATCAAAATAGTTAATAGTGATAAATTATGAATTTGTGTGGTTTTAAAGTATATTTAGAATATATTTTTACCATTTAATATAATTTTGGTCATTGGACATAATTTTACAATTAAACTGGACATAAACAAGTGCCAATCTTTTGATAGTTATTATCTCTTAAAAACACGCTTTTTGTTTTAACAACGGGAATTAATTTTAAATTAATTTCTGCCACTTCTGTGTTTTGAATTTTGAAAAATGGATTCCATATTTGGAATCAGGATGTTCAAATTTTGTAAATAGGTAACTTTTATTTTTAGGCATTTTGAATAATTACTGCGGTAAATATTTTATTTACCATGGTTAAGGGTAAATCCGGTAAATAAGGGTTAAACAATAATATTATAATAATACTAAATTACCCTAAAATGTGTCCTAACCTTATTGGTTGATACATGTTCGACCATAAGCATCTTTGGGTCGATTTTGGGACCCCATGGGGCCACTTGTAGGTGGTAGGGACACTTTATTTTAATTAAGTTAAAATGAATACAAAAATGACACAAGCATATAGCTTTTAGAAAAACAATTTTTACATAGGGTTATATATGTTGGATTTTTGATTGTAAATATTAATTAGAAATCTAATAATATTTTATACATAATGATATTTTATTTATAATTTTTAGACTTTAAATAATTTAATTTATTTATGAAACAATGATGATGCAGTAATTACCATAATTGTGAAAAATTAAAATAATTGATATTATAAATTCCCAAATAAATATAATTTGAGACTTTTAATGAATTAAAATAATTTTATAGGCTAATATGACATTTTATAATTGATTTAATTAACTTTGGTTGAAGTAATAATTCTGTTATGAGTTTCACAAAAATCAATTATTGAATAGTGTCAAAATTGACATAAAAGAGTTTTTAAAACAAATATTATATTATTAATTGATATTAAATTCCTAAAAATCTAAGGTTCGGCCAAGAGACTTATATCATGATAGGTTCATTATTAATGGACCACTTGGGGGTCTCTTGGACGTATATAGTAAGTTTATTAACTATATATTATAAAAATACAAAGTGACATGGTAAATGTCAAACTAATTAACTAAGAGTTAAAACTAAAAGATAAGGTTAATATAGTAACCCAAACCTATCTAAATTATATTGGTTGAATGGTTTTCGACCTATCCCCACCTTAACCTTTGAATAATCAACTTTTGAGCCATTAGAAACCGAATATGAATTTATTATAAATTAATATTTCTAGCTTTTCCAAAGGTGCCCCTCACCCCTCTTATAAAAGGGCAATCCTCCTTCTCTTTTATTCACACCTTCAAAGCCTTTTGGTTCGGCCAAACTCTGATCAAATACTCTCCCAACTTCCCTCACTACAACCTAGAGGCCTTATTTTTATCATAAATCCAACCTAAGGAGCCCTTTTGATCAAATCAAAAGGAAGAACCTGAAGAAGAGGTAATGATTTCACCACCCTTTTCCAAGTTCCTTTCTTCTTCCACTTCTTCTTCCTTTGTTGTTACCATTATAAAATAATAAATCCAGTATCTTATATATACTCTGATGTTATTATAAATATGGTACAACCATATTCAGTATTCTATCCACCCTTTTAATAACATGTCACCATACGTGCGTACGTACGGCTAACCGTCTCCACGTCGTGGTGTAATTGTTATTCAATATATTATTATTTGGATGGGTATAATAATGATGTGTAACTCATGTAAATAATAAATATAACATGTTAATGATTATTTATATATGATATTCCATCCATTTATATATTATTTTAATATCAAAATAATGATATTGTCGCTCGTGCGTACGTACGGACTACCGTCTCCACGAACGTGATGAGATTCATTCTCCATCGTATCCATTCAAGTATAATTATCATTTGATGATTTAAAAATGATGTTTAAGAACTTGATATAATTCTGGATATAAATAAGATACAAACTATCCATAACAAACACAGCTTATGTAACAAAACATATAAAAGAAAACGAGTAAGTTAACACCTGAAACAACGATAATACTAAGATATTATTAACAAAGCAATGTTAAAAGATCATATATGATATCATATGAATGTATATGATTCTTGTATAATTTAATAACAATTATTTCACTATTATACAGGAGGTTAACCTACCCCAACCAAGGAAAAGTACAAGGTAAGGGTTATTTCACAATCTCTTCATTATCCGAGGTTGTTTATACGTAATAATCTACTAGGATCTCTTTATCATCCACATCCTTGTTTCTTAGAAATGTATTTCAAAACATTTTTACTATTTAAAAGAATATGGGTTAAAGTCATTTATACCCTTGTTTGACTTTTTATAAGAGTTTTATAAAGGAATCTTTCCGTCATTTTCCAAACAAGGTGCTTTTAACCTTTTCTACAAAATTAAGGTAAGAATGTTTTTTTAACTTATACGGCGGGTGCGGTTATTTTACGCCGTTATAAAATCATCAAATATTCCCTTACAAGCTTATAAGAATATTTTCAAATAAAATGTTTTATTTTATAAATATATGACTCTTAAATGATTTCAAAAATAGAAAGAGATATTTCTCTAAAAAAAGTTTTGATTTCATCTATGTCAACATCCTTTGATGGATTTTACGCTTATTTGAAGTTGATTTATTATGATACAAAACTTTTATATTTTATTGAAGGTTTTGTGATATGTTTGACTGTGGATGTGATATTTTTATACCATTCATAGTTTATGGTAAAGTATTGACATTTCTTATGCTAGTTTTAATACGAATGTTTATGTTATGTTTAAACCTTTTCATATGGGAATGCATTGGACTTAATATGTGACGGGTGGAGCCTGCTATAGCTCCTCAATGCATCGGTAGGTCTCATGAGACAAACTAGTGTCTTGGCACAAGGCCTTGGCAAAATCTTATTTGTAGTCTTGGCACGAGACCTTGGCTATGTGGTTATGATAGTCTGGCATTATGCATTCCAACATTATGAAAGTGGTTATTGATATTGCATGTGATTATTCGATTAGTAGAATATCCATGTGAATAAGTAAATGGCATTATTTCATTTTAATTTTGCCATACTATGTTGAAGCTCAAGTTTAAAAGACTTTTGTTTTAGTAATGCATTGCCTTAAGTGTTTATGCTTATTTTTGAAAGTTCTGCTATATTGTTATCCTTACTGGGCATTTGAGCTCACCCCTTTTCTATGTTTTATTTTTCCCAGGATGTGAAGAAGTAAGTTATGAATGACCTGCAGGAATTTTATGTGGGGATATGAGTGTGGAATATGGAGACTATGTTGTTGTAGTAGTTTTTTACTTTATGATGTAATGTAAAACTTTATAAATATATCTAGTGTTTCCAAGGCTACTAAACCAATCGGTCTTTAGAGATTTGATCTTTCTTGTGATCATGCCAATGTTATGTAATAATGCACCAACTCTGGGTAACTAGGGTCGGGGCGTTACAGTTGGTATCAGAGGAAGTTTAGTACAAACCTTGGAAGCTAGATTTAGATAAACTCTGATTAGAGCACGTAGACCTAAGATGAACTTTGAGGATTAGTACAGAAGAACTTCCAAGAATTTTGGTATTGTAGTGATTTTGTGAGTTTTCTGAGCAATACATCCCTGTCTGGATACGAGTAGGTAGAGGCGACTTTGGAACAGATGTACCTAGGGGTAAAACCCGAAAACACCGCTTTGAGCTAGACTCGAACGGGAACTGGTGCACGGCAACGGGCCGTGCTGCACTCTTGGTTACGACACTCCCGGGGGATATGCTTAGGATAACTCTCATATTCTTTACAAATCATTATGAAGGGTTTATGAGTATATACTTCCTCAAAGAAAACATTCTTATGATTCGGGATTATATCCATAAATAGTTCAATTTATGTTAAGTGTTTTATAAGTATGGGATTATGTATTTTGATTCATAAATTTATCTAGTTTATGCCATTGTTTAGAAATGGAGCCTAGTGGAAGAAATGGAAATCATATCAATGAACGCACTCCATGTAGGGATTTCCCTCCTGCTTAAGATAATTATAGTGGAGCTGGTGATGCAACTGGTGTCGATCAGCTAATCACCATACTGGGACAACTCACTCAGGTTATGAATAAAAAACTTACCCGTATGGATCACCCTGATCCGCAATGTGGAGGATCAATGTTGGATCGATTTATGAGGAAACAACCACCAACGTTCAATGGGAGTACAAATCCCTTAGTATCTGAGTAATGGATAAATTCCCTAGAGAAAATATTTCAGGCTTTGGGGAGTAGTGAAAGGGAAAAAGTTATCATGGCTGTTTACCGCCTCACTGGAGATGTTGATCAATGGTTGTAATTGATTCAAAATATGAAGGAAGATGATGAAGTATCAAATATGGAATAGAGGGAGTTCAAAGATCTGTTTTTAGAAAAATACTTTCCTCACGACCATCGAGCAGATATGGAAAGGCAATTTCTGAGTTTGAGACAGAAGGAGGATAAGAATGTCGCAAAGTATGAGGCTAACTTTACAAGGTTAGCAAGTTCTGCTGGAGATTATATACGTAACCCAAGAAGTAATATTGATCGTTTCTTTGATGAGTTAAAACCATTTCTCCGTCGAGCATTAGTCTCACAATCCTTCTTGTCGTACGAAGACATTATCTCATGTGCTATCAAGACCGAAAAGGAATTCTCTAAGTCTTATGACTTTAAAGCAAAGCAAGAGCAGAAGAGACCTGCTGATCAATCTGGGAATGGAAATAAGGAGAAGAAGGGAAAGGTTGAATATCCATCCTGTGGTAAATGCGGGAAGAAACACCCTGGTACTTGCTTGAAGGGAATGGAAGTCTATTACAAGTGTGGTGAAAAAGGCCACCAAGCTCGTGATTGCAAGGGGAAGAAAGAAGCTACCAATATTCAGTGCTACAATTGCAGGTAGATGGGACATTATGCAAATGAATGTCCTAAACGTCAGGAGAACTTACCTCAGAAAAGGCCAAGGGATCAAGGCCAAGCTTATGCTATCACTACTACTGAGGTAGAAACTCCGAAAGACGTGGTGGCAGGTAATTTAATGGTTTCCTCAAGTTTAGAAAATGCATTATTTGATTCTGGATCATCGCGTTGTTTCATATCTTCCCAGTTTTCTAAGAAAATTAGATATTTCCAATTTGATTTAACAAGGGAGTTGTCAGTTAAAACTCCTAAGGGAAGTATCATTACAACAAAGTTTTGCGAATCAGTCCCCATTAGAGAACATAAATGTTCTTTATCTGCTGATCTCATCGTCATACCTATGATTGAGTTTGATATAATCCTCGGTATGGACTAGCTTTCGGACTATGATGTGAAGATTTATTTTAAGAAGAAAGAGGTTACGATTCTTGATGATAATGATAAGGAACACCTTATCTTTAGAGAAGAATCATCACCACCTAATTCTTATTTAGATCCACCCCCAGTAGCTCAACTAAATTCAATTATTGGGGAGGAAGAGAATGAAATAACTATGGGTGAGGAAAGGAATGTTCAAATAGAGGATGTACCTGTTGTGAAAGAATTTGTAGATGTATTTCCAGAAGATTTACCTAGACATCCTCCAGAACGAGAAGTTGAGTTTTCCATTGATTTAATTCCTGGATCAAGGCCTATATCAAAGACCCCTTATAGAATGGCCACTGTATAATTAGTTGAACTAAAGAAACAACTAGAGGAATTGAGTAATAAGGGATTTATTCGCCCTAATGTTTCTCCATGGGGATCCCCTGTTCTTTTTGTTAAAAAGAAAGACGGATCTATGAGGTTATGTATCGACTACAAGGAGATCAATGCTATAACGATAAAGAATAAGTATCCCCTACCCCGAATTGATGATTTATTTGACCAACTGCATGGAGCTCAATACTTTTCAAATATTGACCTTCGATCTGGATACCATCAGTTGTGTGTGAAGAAGGAAGACATTCCAAAGACAGCATTTCAAACCAGGTATGGGCATTACGAGTTTACTGTAATGCCTTTTGGTTTGACTAATTCACCCTCTGTATTCATGGATCTGATGAATAGATTTTTCAAGGAGTATCTTGATGAATTTATGGTGGTATTTATTGATGATATCTTGGTATACTCCAAAAGCTACGAAGATCATGAAAATCACTTGCGCATTATCCTGAAGACTCTGAGAAGACATGAATTATATGGGAAGTTTAGCAAGTGTGAATTCTGGCTTCATGAGATTTCTTTTCTTGGCCATATTGTCTCTAAAGATGGAATCTATGTTGATCCTTCTAAGACCAAGGTGATCCAAGAATGGCCAGCACCTACGAGTATAACTGAGGTACGTAGTTTTATTGGTTTGGCAGGTTATTATCGACGATTCGTCCAGAATTTTGCCCGATTGGCTAACCCATTAACGAAGCTCACACGTAAAGGGGTTAAATTTGTTTGGACAAAAGAGTGTGAAGAATTTTTCGAAGAACTGAAGAGAAGATTAGTCAATTCTCCTATATTGACTCTACCATCGGGGAATGATGGGTTCGTTATTTATAGTGATGCATCGAAGAAAGGACTTGGTTGTGTCCTTATGCAGAATGATAGGGTTATTGCCTATGCATCATGACAGTTGAAAATTCATGAACAAAACTATCCTACTCATGATCTCGAGTTAGCAGATGTGATCTTTTCTTTGAAGATATGGAGGCACTACCTCTATGGTGAAAAATGTGAGATTTATACTGATCACAAGAGTTTGAAGTATATTTTCTCACAAAAAGAACTCAACATGAGGCAAAGGAGATGGCTTTAATTACTCAAGGATTATGATTGCACAATACACTACCACCCGGGGAAGGAAAACAAGGTGGGAGATGCTTTGAGCAGAAAAGACCATGGAGTTTTGAACGTGATGAGAATTGAAAGGGATCCAATTTTGATGGATCTAGTGAAGATGGACATGGGAATAACCAGGGAAGGTGAAACATCAATGCTTTTTCAAATGGTTACCAAACCATCTTTACTAGAAAGGATTAATAGTTCTCAGACCGATGATGAAGAATTTCAAAAGAAGATTAAAGCTGTAAATGATGGGAGACTGAGAGACTTTGTGTATGAATATGGAATTTTGAAATTTAGGAAGAGGCTTTGTGTTCCCGATTTACCTGATCTAAAAAGGGAATTGTTGGATGATGCTCATAGTTCCAATTTCTCTATACACCCTGGGAGCACCAAAATGTATAGATATTTGAAGGAACATTTTTGGTGGGACAACATGAAGAGGGAGATTGCTGATTTTGTGTCAAGATGTATGGTTTGTCAACAAGTGAAAGCTGGAAGGCAACAGCCTGGAGGAGTCATGCAACCTCTTCCCATACCGAAGTGGAAATGGGATAATATTACGATGGACTTTTTCATGGGGCTACCAAAGACTCCTAGAAGGAACGATGAAATATGGGTTATTGTTGATCGTCTTACCAAGTCAGCACATTTTCTTGCTATAAGAGAAGATCTACCACTGGAACGTCTAGAAAGACTATATATTAATGAAGTTGTGAGACTTCATGGAGTACCCCTATCGATTGTTTCTGATCGTGATCCCCGTTTTACTTCAAGATTCTAGAAAAGTCTTCAGAAATCCCTGGATACTGAACTTCATTTGAGCACTGCTTACCACCCTCAGACAGACAGACAATCAAAACAGACTATTCAAACCTTAGAAGACATGTTGAGATCTTGCTCACTTGACTTTCAGGGTATGTGGGATCAGTATTTACCTCTGGTAGAATTTTCCTATAACAATAGCTTCCATTCGAGTATTCACATGGCACCATATGAAGCGTTATATGGAAAGAGATGTCGTAAACCAACCTGTTGGGATGACGTTGGTGAAAGAAAACTTGTAGGCCTAGAACTGGTGGAGGAAACGGTGGAAAAGGTGAAGGTAATCCAAAATCACATCAAAGCAGCTCAAAGTAGGCAAAAGAGCTATGCCGATAATCGAAGGAAGGATTTGGAATTTCAAGTCGGTGATCATGTTTTCCTAAAGGTATCTCCATGGAAGGGAGTCATACGTTTTGGTAAGAAAGGTAAATTGATTCCCAGGTACATCGGACCTTTCGAAATTCTAGAACGAATTGGGGTTGTAGCTTATCGATTGGCAATGCCTCCAAGTCTCTCCAAAGTTCACGATGTGTTCCACGTATCTCTGTTGAGGAAATACATGCCTGACCCAACGCATGTACTCACCTATGAAGAATTAGAACTGGAACCCAATCTATCTTATTGTGAAGAGCCCATCAGGATTCTTGATACGAGAGAACAAGTACTGAGAAACCGGACGACGCGTCTGGTAAAAGTTTTGTGGAGAAACCATAAGATGGAAGAGGCAACGTGGGAACCTGAGAAACTTATGATGAAGAACCACCCGAGTCTTTTCATGTGATAAGTATTCTAGAAATTTCGAGGACAAAATTATTTGAAGGAGGGGAGAATGTAACACCCCAAGCTTCTACGCTACGCTTCTCTTTGAATAATGTGATAGCGTGTGTTGTACGCAACACGGAGTTCTAACACTCCATAACCAATCAAACTAGCCGTTATGAATAGTAATACCTACTTTTTGAAATTATATATTTTTTATTTTTTAAAAATAGACTTCATTTTTGGAATCGGAATATCGAATTTAGCCTAAGGTGAAATTTTGGTACTTTTCAGATAACTTTCATATTTTGATGAATAGTGAAAATTACTAAATTTTAATTAAAAACAACTTTTTTAATCAAAATAGTTAATAGTAATAAATTATGAATTTGTGTGGTTTTAAAGTATATTTAGAATATATTTTTACCATTTAATATAATGTTGGTCATTGGACATAATTTTACAATTAAACTGGACATAAACAAGTGCCAATCTTTTGATAGTAATTATCTCTTAAAAACACGCTTTTTGTTTTGACAACGGGAATTAATTTTAAATTAATTTCTGCCACTTATGTGTTTTGAATTTTGAAAAATGGATTGCATATTTGGAATCAGGATGTTCAAATTGTGTAAATAGGTAACTTTTATTTTTAGGCATTTTGAATAATTACTGTGGTAAATATTTTATTTACCATGGTTAAGGGTAAATCTGGTAAATAAGGGTTAAAAAATAATATTATAATAATACTAAATTACCCTAAAACGTCTCCTAACCTTATTGGTTGATACATGTTCGACCATAAGCATATTTGGGTCGATTTTGGGACCCCATGGAGCCACTTGTAGGTGGTAGGGACACTTTATTTTAATTAAGTTAAAATGAATACAAAAATGACACAAGCATATAGCTTTTAGAAAAACAATTTTTACATAGGGTTATATATGTTGGATTTTCGATTGTAAATATTCATTAGAAATATAATAAGATTTAATACATAATTATATTTTATTTATAATTTTTAGACTTTAAATAATTTAATTTATTTATGACACAATGATGATGCAGTAATTACCATAATTGTGAAAAATTAAAATAATTGATATTATAAATTCCCAAATAAATATAATTTGAGACTTTTAATGAATTAAAATATTTTTATAGGCTAATATGAAATGTTATGATTGATTTAATTAACTTTTTTTGAAGTAATCATTCTGTTATGAGTTTCACAAAAATCAATTATTTAATAGTGTCAAAATTGACATAAGAGTTTTTAAAACAAATATTATATTATTAATTGATATTAAATTCCTAAAAATCTAAGGTTCGGCCAAGAGACTTATATCATGATAGTTTCATCAGTAATGGACCACTTTGGGGTCTCTTGGATGTATATAGTAAGTTGATTAACTATATATTATAAAAATACAAAGTGACATGGTAAATGTCAAACTAATTAACTAAGAGTTAAAACTAAAAGATAAGGTTAATATAGTAACTAAAACCTGTCTAAATTCTATTGGTTGAATGTTTTTAGACATATACCCACCTTAAAATTTGAATAATCAACTTTGGAGCCATTAGAAACCGAATATGAATTTATTATAAATTAATATTTCTAGCTTTTTCAAAGGTGCCCTCACCCCTCTTATAAAAGGGCACTCCTCCTTCTCTTTTCTTCACACCTTCAAATCATTTTGGTTCGGCCAAACTCTGATCAAATACTCTCCCAACTTCCCTCAATACAACCTAGAGGCCTTATTTTGATCATAAAGCCAACCTATGGAGCCCTTTTGATCAAATCAAAAGGAAGAACCCGAAGAAGAGGTAATGATTTCACCACCCTTTTCCAAGTTCCTTTCTTCTTCCACTTCTTCTTACTTTATTGTTACCATTATAAAATAAAAACTCCAGTACCTTATATATACTGTGATGTTATTATAAATATGGTACAACCATATTCAGTATTCTATCCACCCTTTGAATAACATGTCACCATACGTGCGTACGTACGGCTTACCGTCTCCACGTCGTGGTGTAATTGTTATTCAATATATTATTATTTTTATGGGTATAATAATGATGTGTAACTCATGTAAATAATAAATATAACATGTTAATGATTCTTTATATATGATATTCCATCCATTTATATATTATTTTAATATCAAAAGAATGATATTTCCGCTCGTGCGTACGTACGGACTACCGTCTCCACGAACGCGATGAGATTCATTCTCCATCGTATCCATTCAAGTATAATTATCATTTGATGATTTAAAAATGATGTTTAAGGACTTGATATCATTCTGGATATAAATAAGATACAACCTATCCATAACAAACAGGGCTTATGTAACAAAACATATAAAATAAAACGAGTAAGTTAACACCCGAAACAACGATAATACTAAGATATTATTAACAAAGCAATGTTAAAAGATCATATATGATATCATATGAATGTATATGATTCTTGTATAATTTAATAACAATTATTTCACTATGATACAGGAGGTTAACCTACCCCAACCAAGGAAAAGTACAAGGTAAGGTTTATTTCACAATCTCTTCATTATCCAAGGTTGTTTATACGTAATAATCTACTGGGATCTCTTTATCATCCACATCCATGTTTCTTAGAAATGTATTTCAAAACATTTTTACTATTTAAAATAATATGGGTTAAAGTCATTTATACCCTTGTTTGACTTTTTATAAGAGTTTTATAAAGGAATCTTTCCGTCGTTTTCCAAACAAGGTGCTTTTAACCTTTTCGACAAAATTAAGGTAAGAATGTTTTTTTTAACTTATACGACAGGTGCGGTTATTTTATGCCGTTATAAAATCATCGGAGCTTCCCTTACAAGCTTATAAGAATATTTTCAAAGAAAATGTTTTATTTTATAAATATATTACTCTTAAATGATTTCAAAAATAGAAAGAGATATTTCTCTAAAAAGAGTTTTGATTTCATCTATGTCAACATCCTTTGATGGATTTTACACTTATTTGAAGTTGATTTATTATGATACAAAACTTCTATATTTTATTGAATGTTTTGTGATATGTTTGACTGTGGATGTGCTATTTTTATACCATTCATAGTTTATGGTGAAAGTATTGACATTTCGTATGCTAGTTTTAATATGAATGTTTATGTTATGTTTAAACCTTTTCATATGGTAATGCATTGGACTTAATATATGACGGGTGGAGCACGCTATAGCTCCTCGATGCATCGGTAGGTCTCATGAGACAAACTAGTGACTTGGCACAAGGCATTGGCAAAATATTATTTCTAGTCTTGGCACGAGGCCTTGGATATGTGGTTATGATAGTCTGGCATTATGCATTCCAACATTATGAAAGTGGTTATTGATATTGCATGTGATTATTCGATTAGTAGAATATCCATGTGAATAAGTAAATGACATTATTTCATTTTACTTTTTCCATACTATGTTGATGTTCAAGTTTAAAAGGCTTTTGTTTTAGTAATGCATTGCCTTAAGTGTTTATGCTTATTTTTGAAAGTTCTGCTATATTGGTATCCTTACTGGGCATTTGAGCTCACCCCTTTTCTATGTTTTATTTTTCCCAGGATGTGAAGAAGTAAGTTATGAATGACCTGTAGGGATTTTATGTGGGGATATGACTGTGGAATATGGAGACTATGTTGTTGTAGTAGTTTTTCACTTTATGATGTAATGTAAAACTTTATGAATATATCTAGTGTTTCTAAGGCTACTAAACCAATCGGTATTTCGAGATTTGATCTTTCTTGTGATCATGACAATGTTATGTAGTAATGCACCGACTCTGGGTAACTAGGGTCGGGGCATTACATTCCAAGCCTGACTCGGGGTAACATAGTACACGACAATAGGCCTTACTGTGCACCTAGTTTTACACTACTGGGGGATATGATTTGAAAATTCATAAGCACATTACAAACCATTATTAAGGGAGAAAAAAATCACATAATAATATATGTTATGAAATAGATAATGGGTCACATAGATTGAAGCCTAAAAATTCATAAGTTAAGAAAACACATGTAATTTATAATTTTTCCATTTAATGTCATTGGATTCTCCTTTATGTGTTTAATAGTTTTAAAATAATCATTGATAACTTCCCTTTTATTCTAGAAAATGGCTATAAATAAGAGGAATCAGGTAAACAATCAATGTGATAAGCAATGTGATGATTTCCCCAATGAGATTCCCAACTTGATGGGAGCAGGAATCACACACTTAATGATGATACTCTCTCATATAACTTAGGATCTAAATAGAAATTGGGATCAGGAGGTGTTTTCAATCCCCCCTAAGAGAGAAAAATCCACAATCAAGGGATTCATGCATCAAAGGCATCCTAATTTAAATGGATCATATGATCCCTTAATAATTGAACAATGGATCAACTCCATTGAAAAGTTCTTCTCCGTCCTTCAATTTTCCAAACAAGATAATATTCTTTTGGATATTTAAAATATGGAAGGTGAAGCTAATCAATGGTGGAAATTGATCCAAAATACAAATCATAAGGAAGAGATCGAAGAAATGGTGTGGAGGGATTTCAAGAAAATGTTATTTGATAAATATTTTCCTCACACTCACCATCCTAAAATGGAAATAGATTTCCTTACCCGTAAGGAAAAAAGAAAATGAATCTATAAGGGTGTATGAGGAAAACTTCACAAGGCTTTCAGGATACGCCACTGGCCTTTTCATTACCCCTAAATATAAGGTTGATCGCTTCTTTGGTGGGATAAAACTGACCCTATAGAAAGCCCTAGTGATCCGTGACTTTGATAGATATGAGGAAATTATCTGATGTGCCCTCAAAGTTGGAATGGAGATTGTGGAATCTTAAGGGTATCATGGGGATAAGAAGAAAAAAGTGGAGATCAATTCTGAAGTTCTGATAGAGAGATTTAATGGTTCCCATAAATTTCAACACCCCACTTGTTAATGGTGATGAAAGTAGCACCCCAGAAATTTCCTGAGGGGGTAAGGAAAATATTTAGGAGTGGGAATCAAGGGAACCTATTAAGTGATTTCTGATAAGATAAACCTACTACTTCAATGGAGGAAAGGAACACTCATATCAAACCTCATTATATTGTTCATTGCTACAACTGCAAGGAACCAGGGCATTTTTCAAACTAATGCACTAATCTAAGGGTTTTAGGAGACAACCAACAACCTCCAAGGCATCAAGGGTGAGCTTTTTCTATCACTACCACTGAAGTGAATCCTGACAATGAAGTGGTGATAGGTATGCTAGATATTAATTCAAGAATATAAAATGTACTTTTTTATTTTGGTTATACGCATTCCTTAATATCAAGAAATTTTATTAGAAATATTCAAACACCACCAAAAATCATGAAAGTAGAGATGTTGTCAAAAATGAAAAAAGGAAAAATTATTTCATCCAAAGTATATAACTCCTCCCCTATCAAATTTTGTGGGTTGAATTCCCCAAAAAACATTTTCATAATCCCTTTGGTGTAATTTGAGGAAATTATGGGCATGGATTGGTTTTCCTAATATATAACCAACATAAATTTCTATGAGATGGAAATCACTCTCCGTGTTGCATTTCATCCTCAGATTCTTTAAAAATGTAAGGATAAGGATGAATCTTCTTTAGAACCATCATCTCAAGAATGGATATTATTTCCATATGATCAAGGGTATCTAGATTAAATGATTTAGTCTAAGGAAATAATCACCCTTGAAGACATGCCCATTGTGAGGGAATACACTGATGTGTTTCCCAAGGAAATTATTGGTCTTCCTCCTAGTTGAGATGTTGAATTTTCAATCAATGTTATACTTGGGGTGTTACCATTATTCAAGACTCTATATATAATGGTTATTTTGGAACTTGGGGAGATGAAGAAGAAACTACAGGAGAATTTTTATTAAGGTTTCATATGCCCAAGTGCTTCTCCATGGGGTGCACTAGTTCTATACATCAAGAAAAAGGATGGTTCAATGCACCTTTACATCGATTATCAGGAGCTCAATAAGATCCCAAAAAAAAGTATCATATGCCTCGAATTGGTGACTTTTTTGATCAGCTATGTGGAGTACAATACATTTACAAGGTAGATCTTTGGTCAAGATATTTCTAAGTTAGGGTGAAGAAGAAAGATATTCCCAATACTACTTTTCGTACAAGTTAAGGGCACTATGAATTCATAACAATTCTTTTCAGACTCCCTAATACTCTAGAAATATTCATGGACTTAATGAATAGAGTCTTTTGAGATTACCTAAACATATTTTTGGTAGTCTATATAGATGATATTCTAATATACTCCAAAATTAAATAGGAGCACGAGGATCATTTGAATATTGTGTAAAATACCTTGCGAAAGGAAAATCTTTATTCCAAGTATAGAAAATGTGAGTTATGTTTGAAGGAAGTCTCTTTCCTGGGAAATATCATCACAAGAAAGGTTATATTTATAGACCCTTTTAAAATTGAAGAAATTAAAGGATGGTGGAGGACAATATTTGTGATATATATTTGTAGCTTACTTGGGTTATCTAGGGATTATCTCTAATCCATGAGAAATTTCTCACTATTGTCAAACCATATCACCAAACTAACTTGGAAGGGAGTCAATTTTTTTGGAATGATGAATGTGAAGAAATATTTAAGGAGTTTAGAATGAGTCTTACCACTGTACCTATTCTCACACCATCCACAAGTGGAGAATTGTTTTTGGAATTCAGCAATGCTTTGAAGAAGGTCATGGGTTTTTTATGCAAAATGAAAAATTCATTACCTATTATTCAAGGTAGTTGGAAGTTCATGAAAAGAACTACTCAACACATGATCTAGAGTTGTATTTAGTGATTTTATCTTTAAAAATTTGGTTACATTATATCTTTGGGGATAAGTGTGAAATATACATGGATAAAAAAGTCTCAAGTATATATTCACATATAAGGAGCTGAATATACACCAATGAAGATAGTTAGAGCTGATCAAAGACCATGACTGCTCAATTCACTACCATCCTGGGAAAGTGGATGAAGTGGATGATTTTATAAGTAGAAAGGATCCATAAATTCTATCATAGATGAGAATTGAGAGGGATCTGGTCTTCTAATATTTTGAAAGTATGGACATGATAATCATAAAGTAATGAACATCATGAATCCTTTCACAAATTATTGCTCAATTATCTCTTCTAGAGAGGTTAAAGGATGCTCAAAGAGTTGATGTGGGAATTCAGAAGAAAGTAGAAGCTATAAGGAAATGGAAATTCTCAATGTTAAATGTTAATGATGAAGGTGCTATGAGATTTGGGTCCAGACTAGGTATACCATCAAATCCAGAGTTAAAGAAAGAGCTGTTGGATGATGCACATAGCTCATCCTTCTCCATCCACTTAGGAATCACAAAGATGTATTGAGATCTCTGATAACACTATTGGTGGGAAAATATAAAGAAGAAGATTGCATAATATATATTAATATATCTTGTATGTCATCAACTTAAAGAAAAAAGGAAAAAATCCAAGGGGATGATGCAACCATTACCCATACCTATATGGAAATGAGAAAACATAACCATAGACTTTGTTATTGATCTTCCAAATACAAAATTAGGGAATAATTTTATATGGGTTATAGTGGATCTCCTTACAAATACTGCACACTTCATTTTGATACAAGAGGAATTATCACTAGATCTACTTGCATAGATATACATCATGGAAGTGGTCAGGTTGTATGAAGTACCATTATAGATTGTATTCGATTGAGATCCAATATTCACCTCTAATTTTTGAAAGACTCTTAAGCACACTCCGAATACTAAGTTGAACTTCATCATGGCCTATCACCCTCAAACTGATGGCCAAAATGAGTGGACTATCCAAAAACCTGAGGACATGTTGAGGGAATGCTCAATGGACTTGAAAGGATGATGGGATCAATGTCTTCCACTGGTCTAGTTCTCTTACAAAAATGGTTTCCACACGAGCATCCAAATGGCTCCCTATGAATCCCTTTATGGGAAGATGTTTAGAACACCTGCATGATGGGATGATGTTAGGGGGAAAAATTGCTAGGTCCTGAAATGGTCAATGAAATGATGGAAAAGGTTAAGACCATTCAGCAGCACATCAGGGATGATCAGAGTCGATAAAAGAAAAAATAGTTATGCTGGAAATTTTTGATAAGACCTATAGTTTGATATTAGAGACATGGTATTCCTCTTCATATCTCCATGGAATAAAGTGATAATATTTTGTAATAAGTTAAAGCTTATTCCAATATACATCGGCCCTTTTGAGATCCTTGATCACATCAGAGCAGTGACCTATTGACTTGTACTCCCACCTAACCTATCTTGAGTTCATGATGTGTTACATGTATCACTCTTGAGGACATACATACCTGACCCCTCACATGTACTCAATCCATAGGTGTTACCATCGGAGAATGATCTTTCCTATGAGGAGAAGCTGATGAAGATCTTAGATCATAGGGACAAAGTTCTACAAAATAAGACAGTGCACCTTGTAAAAGTGTTGTGGAGAAACCACAACTTTTAAGAAATAACATGGGAACCAGAGGAATTGATGAGACATAATTACCCTCATCTGTTTTAAGGGGGTGAAATGAAAATTCTGAGGGTGAAATTTCTCAAGGGGGGAAGATTTTAATGACCCGAACTATTATAAATGAAGTTTCTCTTTATGATTTTAATTAAATGTCTTATTATTTGATATGGTTATAGAAAAAACATACAATTACTTAGTTATATCTTTGTATTTATAATAATTTTAAGAATATTACCATATTTATTATAGTCGTTAAATATTGATCACGTGATTAATATAAATATAGGGCTTTAACAAATCCAATTGACACAGAAAAAGGAAGTGATGTCCTCATCTAGTAGGATTGTACCATATAAAGCCTATTTATCAGATCTTATAAGGGAGATAAAATCACTGTTATTTTCCCTTTACCAAACCCAAAATGAGATCCAATAACTTAAGCATGAGTAAAACCATTTATGTGAGAAGTTCAAGCTCATCGAGGTCACAACCCAAACCAAGTTTGTCGAACACCCCCATGAAAGTCTCACTATCATGCACCTTACTCTTAGGGAGTACTCTGGTGTAATAAAGGAATATATATCAATACCTTAATAATATTTATATTTATATTTTATAGAATAATAAATTTGTTTTCATTTTTATTGTTACTTTATAAATTATTTTGATTTTGATTCAATTAAACACAAATTATATTTTCAGGTAATATTCAAGTTCAATTAAGGGATTTATTTTGATGAATTAATGGATTTTTGATAAATAGTGTTTTAATAAAATGTTATTATTAAATAATTTTTATCAATTATAAATGGTCATATGATTTTTATGAATTGAAATGTAATTTTTATAAGGGTTTAAAAACTATTATTGTTAAAAACCTATCATTTTTCAATAAATTTCAAATATTATTTTAAAATTGAAAATGTATATATTTAAAAACTTATTTAGATAAAATTAATATTATTTTTGGATTCATAACATCAAATTTATCCAATGGTTAATTTTTTATAATTTTCTGAGACAGTCAAATTTTCAGGTAAAAATTAAATACTATATAAATATACGGCGTGTTTTAAGAAATCATAATGACCCAAAAATGATGTAATAAAGACTATAATGGGTATCATTGTCCAAATATGTGTTTCTTTCTTAAATTAATTTTATTTTATGTTTATTTTATAATTTTATTAAGCCTTTATGAATCCTCCAAAACATATAATGTATTTTATGATTTTAAATTCATTTCTTTAAAAATGTGACTCACCTCCACATCATAAAGGATAATATTTTATTAAGTTCATAAATTTTACTAATAAAATATTTAAAATCTCTCCACCTTGGAAAAACCATGGTCAAAAACCATGTGAAGGTTTTTGGTTTGAAATATATTTATTTTGTATAAAGAAACCCCTCTCTTTTCCTATATAAACCCAACCAATATCCCACTTATCTTCACTAAAAATCCTTTTATAAAGACCTTACTCTGCCCTAATATCTCTATAATACTCCCAAGGTTTCCCCAATCTCTCAATAATCCCCTTTAAAGATTTTGGTGTCATACTCTTAAGGTACGGGATCCTCTCTTTCTCGCTTTTATTCAAGAATCTCTTCTATGTCATTCCCTTTTGTTTTTAATTCCCTAATGATGGGGTATGTTTTAACAAATCCTCCATACTTCCCTTATTATATATAAATTATTAGATACCCCTTTCTCTTTCATTAATCCCTCCCATGTACACCTGTTACCATGCCGAAATTTCATAAGCATCCTTTCCTTTCTCTATATTCAAGCTTCTTTATTATCGTATTCCTTTATATTCTAATTATATATGTGTGGAAATATCCTTCCATGTACCTATTATTGTAAAATTAATGTACAAATGTTGAGAGACCCATTTTTCTCTCATAAACCCATGTTAGGAATTTTTAAGTGAAGTTGTTATGCTACCGAATTTTCATCGCAATTTTCCATGCCAAACCAATTGTGTTGTGAATACCATATTCATTTCCTATAAAGGGTGTTCACTTTTATGTACATGTAACTTTTTATTAGGGACTTGAATTTATTTATTTCACACTCCTTGTTTTTTTAATAAAGTATGATGATAAATGAATCCATGTTTTATGATTTATGTGGCACACTTAAACATGAGAATGAAATGAAAGTGACGGGTGTGCCTGGAATTATATAGCACTCCAATGCATTGGGTTATGTTTAGTATCATGATATGTCATGTTGGGACATGGAGTGAACCTAAGTACTTTGTGGTATTTTTTCCACCATGAAGTCTTGGTGGTTTATCCTTGACCTATGATGTTATGTTTTAAGTTGTTACCACATTTCCCATGTTATGATTATCATGATATGTCATGCCTTATTATCCATGTTCCTTTATATGTCATTGATATTAATTTTCTAACATGTATTATTGTCTTCATGTAATTAATTTTTTATTACCTTAATGAGATTTATGGATCACTCCTTTTTTATGTATTTCCCTAGGTTATCCATTGTAGTTATAAGCTCAAGCATGTTAAAGAAATTTTTAGTAAAGATGTTTTAATTCATGTTTAAAGTTGTAATGCAGTGTACCTAATTCTCAAATACACTATACTTATCTATATTTTAGGTTGTATTAAGTGTAATTTTATGTAATTAAATTATGTTTTAATGTGTAATAAAGAGAAGGGTTTTTATAGTAGTGATGTCTGATCCACTAAGAGAAATAGGTAGTAAAGCCTAATCCATCTAGGGAAATAGGTAGTGAAGACTGATCCATCATGTGAAAAAAGTAGTGACACATGATAAACCAAGGTAAATAGTTAGTAATGCCTAATCTATAGAGGGAAACATGAAGTGATGCCTAATTCACCAAGGGAAATAATAAGTAATTCCCAAATTACCATTGAAAACATGCAGTAAAGCCAGATCTGTCAAGGGAAATAGGTAGTGACACATGATTCAATAAGATAAATAAAAAAGCAATGCTTGATCCACCAAGTGAAACAGGTAGTGAAGCCTAATAAACCTTGGGGAAAAATTATTGATGCATGATCCACTAAGGGAAATAGGTTGTGATTCTTAATCCACTATTTTATGATTATATGTTTATTATTGTGCCACATTTCTATGTTATATGCCTATGATTATGCTATATGGATCATGTTTATTATGTCACACTCTGTTTCCATGTTATATAGTTGTTTATTTTCGATTAAATGTCTTTATATCAAGACATATGGACCACTATTATTATTTCATGATCCTTTTAATAAGATATTTCTCCCTAGGTCACGTTTTATCATATTCTTTTGATCTAAACCTTAATGAAATGTTAATGAATTGTTGAATTACTATGTTTTTGAGCTCACCCATTTCTTATATTTCCATAACTCAAGTTATGATGACGATTATAACCTATGAGGAGTCTAAAAGGGGCCAAGAGTGGTTTTATTATAGAGAAATGTTCACAAGTATCACAAAATAAGTTTTTTATATAGTTGATCCTAAAATACATTAAACCTTATATTAATGGTATTGTGTGATTATTTTGAGATGTAATTTTTAAATTAATGAAATATATGTAAGATTATTTTGGAACATCTCATTTGGTACCAAATCCAGTTGTAAATTATGTGTTTTTAGAACTGGTCATGGGAGTCTAGATATGGGGCACCTCAGTTGGTATCAAAGTAGGGTTTAGTTATTTTTGAAGAATAACTTAGTTATTTTTTTGTATTATGATTATAGAACCTTAATGAAAACCTTATCAATAAGTCTATGTATAGGGTAACATCCTAAGATTTTGATAAAGTTTTGAGTATGTTGTTTTCTTGGAAATTACATCTATGTATGGATATTGGAAACTAGATGTGGTTTCGGCACAAATGAACCTAGGGAGTCACCCTGAAAATGGATCGTTGAGTATAAACTTAATATTAACTCAGAACATAATTATTGGGACTAAGAATTCACAACTGGATAGACACTTTTAGTGGATATGCATTGGTTAATAACATTTTATTTATAATCCATTATGAATGATTTATTGTATTAAGTAATTAGGATAAGAAGTACGAGAGAAATAAAACTAAAGAAACTCAAATTAAACCAAGAGTTATTTTATAGTAATAGAGATATATAATAATATGATGGTAAAAAATATTAATACATTTTTAAGTTAAATTGTCCAAGTAATTATCTTATAATTGTTCTCCTATTGTGTTAATTTTTCATCACTCATGTCAACTTCTCTTGGTTTTAGTAATGGATGAGGTCTGAATGAACCATATTAACAATGGATGTCATGGATGATGAAGAGGTTTTCCTGATGATCATCTTAATAGGATAAGTGTCTGAGATAGAAATATTATGGTTATTCCTAGCTAGATGTCACAAATTATTATTAACAATGTAAACTTAGTTGAGTTTCCAAACATGCTAAAAATAATAAGGATGAAGTCTCAAGGAATTTCAAGTGATGAAGATAGTTAAGGAAATAAGAATCAATTTCATTTATGTAAAAAAATTGGAAAGTGGAACCTAAGGTAATTTCTCAAAGGAATGGGAATATGTTTTATCTATGGTAACAAAGGGAATAAAGCATCAATTTTCCAAGTAAACATGAAGCAATCAGTTAACATAATGAAGGGAAAATATGTGTTTCCTAGTCATACCTAAGATATTATGGTAGACACCTCATTTGAAATTATACCTTGATTCATGAATATATTTGATGTGCCCTTACCCATTTCCATTTTTAAGTGATAATTAAAAAATTGAGTATGTAATTTATTTAATGGGGAGAATGTACCACCATAATATTTTAGAATATATTTTCCTTTAAATAAAAATTGTATTGATAGATTGTTTCACACACAAAACCAAACTACAATGAGTTATGAAATATTATATTAATATTATTTAAAAAAATTAATAATAAAAATAGCACTGGTAAATAAAAATAATTTAATCAATTATAAAGGCATATAAAGTATGATTAATAGCACTTACACTTTTAAAAGATAACTTTCATTAAAAACATTTTTCATTATATATGTTATTTTTATTTAAAATATAAATTTATAAATATTATGATTTTAATTATTTTTTTAAATTAAGTTAATTTTTGAATTAATCATGTCAAAATTATCTTAAGATAAATTTTTTATATTTTTCTAAAAGTATCAATTTTTAGGTGAATAGTTAAAAATGCCATTTTTTCTAAAAGCATCACTTTCAAGCAATTATCATCATACAAGAATGAATTAAAAAAATTAAAACGTTTTTTCTATAAAAAAAATATTTATAAATCAAAAAAATCATTTAAAAATACTATTTTGAATTTAAAAACCCATGTTTAATGCTTTGTAAACTTAAGTAATATTTTACTCTAGAAACTATTTTTATTCTCTAATATTATTCAATTAGTTTTCATTAATTATAAAAATTAAATCTAAAAATTCGATTTCATAATTTAGATCAACATGTTTATATTATTTAATGAGTTCAATTTCATTTTTATTCATAAAATAATGATAACTAACAATAAAGGAAATGACCATGTTGATGATAAATATGTTATTTTCAAAGAATTTTTTATTAATGTTTTTTAATTTTAATATAAGAAATTAAATTTACCTAGTTTATATAATATATTTGATATGATATTTACACATATATACAAATATATTATCAATTGTTTAATTGGTAATTAATTTTATATAAGATCAAGAACACTTAATGGTGCATACAACAATTTTCCACAAAACAGTTTTTCTATATATTAAATGCTTTAATTTAAAAGTTAATTTTCACTTATTTATAAATTTAATTAGATTATATGGAGCTAAAATTCTGTCATAGAACATAATATTTTTGAAATATATGTTACCTTGTATTTTTAATAAAATATAAATTACCTGGGTAAAAACTAGTCATATAGTAAAAACCAAAATTGTAAAATATAAAATTATAATGGTAAAGGACTTAAAAAATCTTTAAAATATGTGTAAAAACGAATGGTAGAGGATTCCTAAAACTTATCTCACCCCAAAATTCATTATTTCCCACTTTTAAATCCATTTAACTTTAAATAATGTCATTTTATCAGTGAAAAAGTAATGAGTATTTACAAAAAATATCATTTTCTTCACTTATAAAAGGAGATCACTTTCAATCTAAGGATATTTAAGGTGTTACCAAATTGGAAATATCCAAAGGGAGTGGCAATGCTCTCAACCAAGATCTATTAATTATTTTTTTATTTTAACACATAAATCCCACTCTATCTATGAAAGTATGGTAATATTAGTATTACTAATATTCTGAAATGTTAGTATAAAATAGAATATACATTCTCTAACTTCATCCAAAACCATTCAAAAAATAAAGACTTTATCATGCATATGTGAAAACTACTACCTCCATGAATGGAATGCATTATTTTATAATCACCTTATATTTATGATTATAAAATTATATTTAAAGTATTAATATATTATTTATAAAATTATTGTGATTTTTTAACTATAAACAATTCTCTATCTTCCTCTCGGTATATAAAAAAATGTGTCACCCATGCATATGTGTGGACTACCGTCATAATGAAGGTAATGTATCTCATTTTTTACTCTATTATTTTATTATATATCCTAATACCATATAACCTGATTCAACACCATAAAAAATCTAAATAATATAATTATTCTTGTGAAATAATGATGTTATGCCAAAGGAATCACTTTCTTGACCATAATCACCCATAGATTATAAATTGTTCTTTTTGGGTCGGTTTAACCACTTTCATGAACAATTATATAAATTTCTATCATGGGTAACTAAGAAAATATAAATACTAGTGATATTAAAAAATTATAATTAAATAATTTTTTTGGGTTTTGTAGTGGTAATAGTAATATCTAACATGTTATTAAGATACCACTTGTGATTCATGAAAATTATTAAAACATGATTTTCAATGACTTAGTCATCATAAATTATAACTAAAATAATTATAAAATTAATTTATAACATTATAACTCATTATAAAATATCTATTTAAGTACCTATAATTATTTTAAAATGATGAAATTTGAATCTATAAATAATAATGGACACCACCATTACGAAGCTATTAATGGAAGATAATAACATCTGATGATGAAAATAAAATTTAACAAAAATATTTGTAATAAATTATTATAAATCATGTTTATAAAAGGTTATAATTTTGAAGAAGTTTCTAAAATATGTGATTAAGATAGTTATTTTTTATACTGTATGTTAGAGAACATTTAACTAAGTAGGATTTAAGGTAAGTGTTTTTGCATCTCAATTTTTCTTCATCGATATATGATTCATATTCACAAATTATTTACTTCTGCGATATTCATATTGACCATATATTTAGTTTTATTTTCATAATCCTAACTAAATTCAAGATATTTAAAAATCCATCTCACATTCTATCTTTCATGGGATTTCGATTCAAAACATACCAATGTTTTAAGGGTCTTTGTTAACTCAACTCCCTTCATTGAGTTATAATTATTATTCTTGAACTTATTTGTTCCAATATTGGTTACTTACAACATAATATTTTATTTCATGGTACTTTGTCTTCCTCTATGAGGATAATTTATTTTTAATTAAATTATCTTACCTTAATGAATTTCTTCCTCAAAATTATATCATTGTTAAGAATAATTCTCATCCTCATTAATGACAGTTTCCCCTACTTGTCCATTTTTTCATTTCCCTTAAATATTATCATTTGTATTTGGAAACCCAAGTATGTTTTATCTCATGTGAAATTTACATTTCCCTTTTCCTCTTTTCAAAATGAAGTTTTATTATCTCTTTTAATGATATGGGTTTTCAACAAAAGTATTTTAAAGTATTAAAAAAAATTCCCTTTCAAGATTGTATGTTTTATCTTCCACTCCAAATTCATTATAAAATACTTTATATAATTTTAAAGCCTTCACTATTGAAAATAATTTTTAAAAGCGAAAGTTTTCAAAAATAATCTTTAAATTTTTTAAATGAATTTTGAATCTGACTTGTAACTTCATCTTTTATGAATATAATAAACAATGTTTTCCAAAAAAACTATTTTATATTTTCTCACATTTTATGAACATTAATATTTAAAAATATTCCTTTACATTTTTTAGAATGGTTTTATAAATTATTTTAACCCTTCATTAGCTTGAAAATATAATGAAATGTTATTATATTTTTTTAATATAAAAGTTTGATATTTAAGGGATTGTGTTTTTAAGAAAGAATTATTCATTGTTTTATGTATTCTTAAAGAAAGTTTTTGAAAACATATTTATCTTAATTTTTTTTAAAGTACCTTTTTTGGTTTTAAAGGGTTATTTTTTTAATCTTAAATAATTTTATTTTATAGAAAACATTTTAATGAGTTTTCATGTCTTAAAAAAAGGATAATTTCCTCTCATTTTTATACTATTTTTTTAATGATCTTAAAAAGTTATTTTTCATCTATGTCAACATCCTTAAATAATTTTATATTACACTAGGGATATTTTTAATCAATCATCCAATATATTCCTCCATATGGATTATGGAATGTTCTAGAAAAGTTTTTTATGAAAATCGCCTCTTTTCCAAGGGTTAATTAAGTGGTGATTGATGTATAAATGTTTTTATGTTTTAATGGAATATATATGTATAAATGATCATTATGTAATGGGTTGGTCATATATAACCCTCCAATTCATTGGTAAATCTTTATATCTCATGATATAATAAATGGAAATGGGTTGTAATGCCTGATCCACCAAGGGAAATATGTAGTGAATCATGATCCACCTAGGGAAATAGGTAGTGATCCTTAATCCACCAAGGGAAATGGGTAGTGATGTCTTATCCACAAAAGGAAACAAGAAGTAATGTCTAATACGCCATAAGAAATAATAAGTAATGCTTGATCCACCAAATTAAATAGGTAGTGAAGCCAGGTCCACTATGAAAAATAGGTAATTACACCTGATCATCTAATAAAAATAAGAAGTGATGCCTGATCCACTAAGGGAAATTGGTAATGAATCCTAATAATCCTAGGGGAACAAGTAGTGATACATTATCCACTAAGGGAAACATGTATTAATGCCTCTAATACGCTATTTTATGATTATATTATTATTATTGTGCTACATTTCAATGATATATTCCTAGGATTGTTCTCCATGTCTCATGTTTATAATCATATGCTCTTTTTTCAATGGTATATATTTTTTCATTTGAGATCACATGTCCTTTTATGTGATGTCCTGGAATTCCATATAATTTTTTTAAAATTATATGGGATTATCTTGAGACCAGGATCTCAAACGACACCTGATTCTGAGGCCTGGTGATCCCGAAAGAGTTGTTTGAAAATTTTTTAAGTTAATTAAAATAGTGTGTGTGCACGGTTTTGGAAGCTTCTAAATGGGTTCCATGATTAAAAATATGAGGGCATTATTGCATCTGGAATGATGACATTACCTAATAATGGACCTAACATCGACCAGCCTGGGTCTAGGGAAAAAGTTAATTTTTGGTATTTTAAGAAAACTTAATAAAAGAATTTTCTTAAGGAAAATAAAATAAAATAAACTTTTATTTTATTTTATTTTATTTTATTTTTTAATTTTTAATTTTTTTGTAGTGTAACAGAAATGTTGTTTCATAAATGAAACAGTGTAATGACGCTGCAACGTAGTGTAATAGAAATGTTGAAATGTGTTTTCCCCATTTAATGGGTTAATCAAATATGGGATCGTTGGCACAATTGAGTTGCTCTGAACTAGGAGATTTGATATTGGTGATCGACGATCGACAAATTTCTCGTGACGATGAGGACCATTCTCCCTCTGTTCTTCCATCCTTCAAAGGATCGCCAATGACAACGGCAGGCTACGAATCAAGGAACAACATACGAAAATGGTGAATTCTTCTCCAAAAAATTATCCCACCTCGAGGTAGGGATTTTTTTATTTATGAAATTGTTTCCTTGTTATTTCTTTCTAAACAAAGAACGTGGATCAACTCACTAACTGGTTGATCCGCGGGTTGTTTGTTCCTGCGGGGTGGGATTATTTATCTCAGGCTCGAAGGGATAGAAACTTAGTGTTAATCATTTCCTTTTTATTTTAATGTGGAGGAACCAGGCTGACATGAACAAGGATGGATCCCTCCGTTGTGGGTGTTCTTTCATTCTTCATGACCAAACCCCTGGATCGATGATAAGGCTACTGTGAAATCGTAGCAGGGACGGCGATGACTTGAGGACCCCAAAAGCACTTGTGGATCAGATAACAGACCACCAGAGCAAGTCTGGTGGCCCATAGAAAGACCCGTCAATGGTGACATGTGGTGGTGGCTACATGCATTAGGCGGCATGCATCGGCAGCGCAACGCGGCGTCAGAGGGCCCCGCGATATCAGTTGTAGGGTAGTGGATGAGGGCCGCTAGCAGCGGGGCTCTGGCGAATGCGGCATTGAGCTACGTCACGTGGAAGGAGGGTCTCATTCTAGTGGGAATTCAGTAGGAGTTCCCCATGGTGAACATGCCTCGTTGACTGGGAGAAGACGCAGTGACCACCTCCATGTTCGGGTGAGACATGTCGCCCTGCTCATAGTGGGTCGGGCAGGAGAAAGGCAAGCCAGACCTGCAGCCCACCTGACCTGGGGTGGGCCCAGTGGATCGGGTTGGATCTGGGTCGAGTCAGACCTGGTTCGGGATGGTGGACCCAGGGCTGGTTCGGGTCAGGTCGGTCCGACTGGGTCAGCCGAACCGGGTCGGACCGAACCCGGACCCCACTAGCCCCTTTTTACTAAAACATCTATAACTTCCAAACTATGTGTCTGGTTAATGAGTTGTTTGTGGCATTGGGACCCTCACAATGAGAAGGTCCTTTGGATATACTCTAAGTTATTTTTAGTTAGATTTGGGATATAACTGATTTCTTGATGAGTAGATTCTCCTAGAATCAAGCACGCCGCGAGCACTAGCTGATCAAACCTCAGTGGCCTGACAAACAAGTAGTAGATGAGTAGAACTAAGTGGCCCAGTATATGAGTAGTAGAAAATAAGACCTTAGTGTCCCAGTATATGGGAAGTATCCGATCAGACCTCAGTAGACTGGTAGACGAGCAATAGCCGAGAGAACCTCAATGGCCCGATAGATGAGCAGTATCCGAGCAGACCTCAGCAATCCGGCAGATGAGCAGTAGCTGAGTGAACCCTAGTGGCCTGGAAGACAAGTATTTCTCAGTGACTCATCAGAGATGAGTCCCTCAATAGTTTAAGATGATCCATCTTTACGACTAATAATCAGGCTTTATATACTTTAGGTTATACCTGTGTGAGTTGTCCATTGTTTCATGTGTACTTTTCCTTTGTGGTATTTCTTTTTGGTTTGGGGCTCCTACGAGTATTGTGTTACTCACCCCTGAATGGGATTTTCACGTACAAGTTATTTCTTGTGCAGATGACCGATGCTTTGACATGGACCTTGGTGGTCCAGGTCCAGGCAGTGCCTAGTGAGATCGAACAATCAAGGCATACTCCTATGACTTTTGGAAGCTACTCTACACCTACCCTTCAGGTAGGATTTTATATGGGCAGATTATCAAAGGACTTTAGCTCACTTTTTTATAGTTCATATTTTTCTGGGTTTGTATTCTGGCCTATTTTACTTGCAGCTTGTACCTCTACTCTCAGTGGTTGTTTTAGTGGTATGCATGTTTTCTATTTCAGCATTATGGGTTGGGGTTGTGAGTGTTCATGTGTACAAGTACTCAAAAAATTCCTCCCACTTGCAAGATAATTCCTTCGGTTCTAGTCACCAGACCGTAGCCTTTAGTAGGCAGGCTTGGGGTAGTCATGGAATGGGGCTTGGGGGATGGTTCGTGACAAATTGATATCAGAGGTGGTTGGTACTACTTTGGAAACCAAGAGTATATGGTTTTGTTTTGGGGAAACAATGTTAAATGTTTTGAGTTTGACTTTTAGGCTCAGGAAGTACAATGTTGGTGTGGCGGACGATGTATCGATACACCAGGACCTTGAATTCTTCTTTTCGACTTGGTACATGAAACCACTGGTTGTATGCATCATATAGGGTTTTGAGAGTTTCCTCATATCCTTATTGAGTCAGGACACCAGTTATAACCTATTGATTTTGGTTCATCTTGATCTGTTTTAGGATTCCACCATGCAGACAACTAGTGAGGGTTCCAGTGCATGACCACAAGGATGGTACGCCCAACGATGAGGCATCAGTGCAGGGACCAATACAAGAGATGTCCCCATTGGGAGGTGCACCGTAGTTACCACCACCTGTTGGTCAGTAGTTTCTACCGGCGCCACCGATAGAGGATGTCTGTAGGCTCAATTCCTTACATGAGTTTTAGAGCTAGATACATTCTAGGTTCATGGGTGAGACTGACTCTCAGGTGGTAGAGGATTGGTTCGAGGCGGTTACACGAGTCTTCCACCTGGTGAGGATGCCTCTCAACCATATGGTGATCTTATCTGCGAGCCTTCTTCTGGTCCTGACGGGGAGATGGTGGAGCTTGAAGATCTAGACACATAATGAGGAGATCCTCACATGGAAAAACTTTTAGTTCCTATTTAGAGAGAAGTTATTTACAGTGACGTTGCTCCTAGTTCGCATACAGGAGCTACTGCGCCTATAGTAGGGTGGCATGGTAGTGGTAGAGTACTCAGAAAGATTCACTGAGCTTTATCGCTACTCCACATACATAGTGTGAGACCCATTATTTATGGATCGAGCCTTTGAACAAGGACTATGTTGGGAGATCAGGGCATCCATGGTATCACTTAGCATCCCTACTCAGGCTAGGGTGCTGAAGTGAGCACTACTTGTGGAGAGATTCTTGGAAGAGTAGGCACCAGCAGTATGAGCTACAAGTAGACCTTGGGTGGTGGAGTCTTCAGCTATGGGTAGCAGGAAGCAAACATGAGGGACCAAGCGGGACAAGAATTTTGGGGGACGAACCTAGGATGTAGGATCGGTGGTACAATACCCCCATATAGGAGAGAGTTTTCAGAGGAGTAGGGTTTGATACTCATGCGGCGGGTAGGGGCACATGGATATTGATTGCCCGACTCACCACACTGATGATTGGAAGATGGTCGAGGGACCACCAAGGAAGATGTTTGAGGGAGGTGGTCTGTAGGGTGTAAAATGTGGTAGGGGAGCTGGCAGAGCAGCAGGTGGTGGATGGAGGTTCGATGTGCTACCACCACCACCCCCAGGTGGTCTACCACAGGCTCTGGGAGTTAGTGGATAGGGGAGAGGCCAGCTACAAGTGATGGAGGCCTATGACCATGAAGCTCTATAGATGATTAGAGGTAATATTTATGTCTTATCCACCTTAGTTTTAGTTCTTATAGAAACATGTGATACTCACTCTTTCCTTACCACAGACCTTGTTCGGGGATTGAAGATTCTGATGGAGCTTTTGGCTCGATCCTTACGATTACAGACTCCTACGGGAAGGGATTTGAAGATTACACACTGTTACCATCTGTGTGATCTTACTTTGGGAGGCGATAACTTTAGATGGGATCTCCTAGTAGTGTATTCGAATCCTTATGAAATAATCTTGGGTATGGACTAGTTATCCACCATTCATACTTAGATAGACTACTTTAGATGCAGAGTGTGGTGTGACCAGGAGGATGTGACCAGGTTTTCGTTCACTGGTGAGAAGGGAGCTCTTGAAATATGGGATAGACATTCTCATAGAAGGGTGTAGCCGATCACTCACCCTTTTTCTAGCCTCACCCTCGGTGTGGTGGATGAGAGGAGGTATCACTTTCCTGTAGTGGTGGATGAGTACAAAGATACATTTTTATGAAGATGTTCTAGGATTACCTCCTCTTAGAGAGGTAGACTTATAAATTTATCTATACCTTGGGACAACATTGATATCCACACTAGCATATCAAATGGATACCGCAAATCTTCTTGAGTTGAGGGTATAGCTGGAGGATTTGTAGGATAAGGGCTTCGTGAGACCTATAGTTTCACCATGGGAAACCTCGGTTTTGTTTTCCAATAAGGCATACAATAGTTTTAGGTTTTCGTGGAATTCCGGATCCTAAACCAGGTGATCATAAAGAACAAGTACCTACTTTAGAGTATTGATGACCTCTTCAATCAGATGAATGAATCGAGATGGTTCTCGAATATAGACCTCAGATTAGGATATCATCAACTCCATGTACGGGATGAGGATGTACCTAAGATAGCCTTCAGATGTCAGTATGGCCACTACGAATTATTGGTGATACCTTTTATTGTGAAAAATTCTCCAGCAGTGTTCATGGGATTCATAAATAAGATCTTATAGACTTACCTTGACCTGTTTATTGTGGTCTTCTTTGATGACATCCTGGTGTACTCGGCGTCTGAGGAGGAGCACGCTACACACCTGCGGATAGTCCTAGATACACTCTGAGAGCACTGGCTTTATGAGAAGCTCTCTAAGTGTCAGTTCTAGATTTGGGAGGTCCACTTTCTAGGACACATCATTTCAGAAGATGGAGTTGTAGTGGATCCAGTAAGGATAGAAGTAGTTCTTTCTTGGGAGCCACCTAGGAGCGTGACTGAGGTACAGAGTTTATTAGGTTTTTTGGGTACTATCGGAGGTTTGTGCTTGACTTTTCCAAGGTATCAGCACCCTTATCAGCTTTTACATGAAAGGGAAATCCCTTTGTGTTTATGGAGAAGTTTCAATAGAGTTTATAAGAGTTGCGGTAGAGATTGAAGAGTGTCCCCATCTTGAGACTACCAGAGGAAGGTGTTGGGTATGTAGTTTTCTACAACACATCAGATACTGGACTGGATTGTGTTTTGATATAGGAGAAAGTAGTGATCACCTATGAATCATGATAGTTGAGGTAGCATGAGCAGAACTATGGGACCAATGACCTAGAGCTAGTAACATTGGTCTTTTCTTTGATGATGTGGTGTCACTACTTGATGGGTGAGAGTTTTATCATCTACTCCGACCACAAAAGTCTCAGGTATATCATCTCCCAAAAGGACCTGAACTCATGGTAGTAGTTATGGCTAGAGTTCCTCCAGGATTATGAATTTTAGATAGTCTATACTCCTGGTAAGGATAATTTTGTTGTGGAAGAACTCAACAGGATATCTAGTTTTTAGTTTCTAAGAGAGGCATCAAAGAAGATAGCCACGATGCAGATATCCTTTATGGATAATGATGGAGAATATTATCTCTAATTGATGACTATCACTCCCCCACTCTTACAGCGAGTTAGGGTGTCACATCTTGTTGATGTTAACTTCAAGGCCCGACATGCTCATTTATCCTCAGGACAAGCTCCTGATGGATATTCGATGGGTGAGGATCACACCATCCTTTGAAGAGGATGCATTGTTATTCCATTGGAATCACATAATGAGGTTCTGAAGGATTTCCACAGTACCCCTTTGGCAATACATCTAGGAGTGGTGAAGACATACCAAGACCTCCGACATCAATACTAGTGTTCGGGGATGAAGAAGGTAGTGGTAGAGTTTGTTTTGCAGTACCTCACTTGTCAACAAGTGAAGGAGGAGCATCAGGTTTCTGTAGGTTTGACTAAGCCACTTTAGGTGGAAGAGTGGAAGTGGGATAGTATCTTAATGAACTTAGTGATAGTTTTACCCCATACAACCAGGGGGCACGATATGGGTGATTGTTGACCATCTCACTAAGTCGGCCCACTTCTTACCCATCCAGGATTAGGGTTCAGTAGAGGGATTGGGATGCCTCCATGTGATGGAGATAGTTAGACTCCATGGGTTCCCATCAATGATAGTCTCGGATTAATACACACACTTTAAATTTCGATTGTGGAGGGATTGTAGAAGGTGTTCAGAACTCATCTTCATTTGAGTATGGCTTTTCACCCCCAGAAAGATGATTAGACAGAGATGGATATCCAGGTTTTAGAGGAAATTCTTTGTATTTATATATAGGACCTTGGTAATATTTTGTATGATCACCTATGTAACACCTCAATCTTCCACAGTATGCTTCTCTTTGAATAATACAGTAGTGTGTGTTGTACGCAACTTCGAGTTCTAACACACACCACAACCAATCAAACTAGCCGTTATGAATAGTAATACCCACTTTTTAAAATTTTATAAATTTTATCTTTCAAGATGGACTTCATTTTTGGATTCGGAATATCGAAATTATCTTAGGGTGAATTTTTGGTATTTTTCTGAAAACATTCAATTTTTGATGAATAGTGAAAAACACTGAGTTATAGTTTAAAACAGAATTTTTATTTAAATAACTGTTTATTTTATTTAAATATAATTAAGGTAAAAATAGATACATAATAACTATATAAGTTCAATGTAATTCATTAGATTTAGTTTAGAATAATTTTATATACATAAAAATTTTATTGAACTTTTCACCGTCTTTTACCCACCTCCTAGGAGAATTTGGAAATTCACATAAAACATAATTTTACTTCTTCAGTGAGTGTAATTTTGAAAATCCGAGAGACACGGTTAATATCAAGGAGTAAAATGTGATTCAATGAGATGAAAATAATTTTTGGTGAATAGTAACTTTTTACTTTTATTTACCACGGTTAAAAGTAAATATGGTAATTAAGGGTAAAAATGATATTAATATTACCCTAACACATGTCCTAATTATATTGGACAAGTGTATCTCGACCAAAAACAACCTTAGGAAAAAAAATATTATCATTTAGGTCCACTTGGATTAGATTAGGACATTTATTATTATTTAATTCAAAGAAGAGTTAAAACAGATAAAATCAAAGTTTAATAACTAAAACATTTTTAATATAGGGTTATACATAATATAAATTAGATTATAAATATTAATTATAAATATAAAAATATTTCCTACATAATTGTATTTTATTTATAATTTTTAGACATTAAATAATTTAATTTATTTATGACACAATGGTGATGCAGTAATTACCTAATTAATAAAATATTAAAATAATTGATATTATAAATATCAAAATAAATGTAATTTGACACTTTTTATGAATTCCACTAATTTTCTAGGTTAATATGACATATTAGGATTGGTTATATAAATTTATTTCTAATTAATAATGTTGTTATGAAATTATCAAAAACAAAATACCCAATAGTGTCAAAATTGACATAAAAGAGTTTTTAAAAAAATATTATATTATTAATTGATATTATATTCCTAAAAATCTAATGTTCGGACAAAGGACTTATATAATGATAGGTGTATCATTAATGGATCACTTGGGGGTCTCTTGGAGGTATATAGTAAGTTTATTAACTATATAATATAAAAATACAAAGAGACAAGGTAAATGTCAAACTATTTAACTAAGAGTTAAATATAAATGATAAGGTTAATATAGTGACCCAAACCTATCTAAAATATATTTGTTTAAATTATTTAGACCCATACCCACATTAACCTTTAAATAATACACTTTGGATCCATTATAAACCGAATATGAATTTATTATAAAATAATATTTCTAGCTTTTCCAAAGGTGCCTTTCACCCCTCTTATAAAAGGGTACTCCCCCTTCTCTCTAATTTAAACCTTCAAAGCCTTTTGGATCGACCAACACCTGCCCAAATATTCTCTAAAATTCCCTAACTTCAACTTAGAGGCCTTATTTTTATCATAAATCCAACCTAAGGAGCCCTTTTGATCAAATCAAAAGGAAGAACCCGAAAAAGAGGTAATGTTTCCACAACCCTCTTTCAAGTTCCTTTCTTCTTCAAATTCTTCTTTATTTTTTATTTCCATTCTAAAATAATAACTACAGTATCTTTTATATACTCTTATATTATTATAAATATGGTACAACCATATTCAGTATTATATCCATCCTTTGAATGACATGTCACCATACGTGCGTACGTACGTCCTACCGTCTCCACGTCGTGGTGTAATTGTTATTCAATAAATTATTATTTGGATGGGTATAATAATGATGTGTAATTCATGTAAATAATAAGTATAAAATTATAATTATTCTTTATATATGATATACCATCTAATTATATATGATTTTAATATCAAAATAATGATATTATCGCTCGTGCGTACGTACGGACTACCGTCTCCACGAACGCGATGAGATTCAATCCCCATCGAATCCATACAAGTCTAATTCTAATTTTATGATTAAAAATAATGTTTAAGGACTTGATATAAATATTTATATGAATAATATACAACCTATCCATAACAAACATGACTTATGTAACAAAACATATAAAAGAAAACGAGTAAGTTAACACCCGAAACGACGATAATACTAAGATATTATTAACAAAGAAATGTTAAAAGATCATATATGATATCATATTAATGTATATTATTATTTTATAATTAAATAAAAATTATTTTACCATTATACAGGAGGCTAACCTACCCTCAACCGAGTAAAAAGTACAAACTAAGGTGTTTCTTATCTCACTTTTAATTCCGTGATATTTCCATTGTTCACGACTTATTTATTGCATGTGGTGTGTGTACTGGACATGTTGGTATTCATTGTGTAATATAATTTAATTCATGTATATTTACATCATCATTGTATGATCCTTCTTTCATGGGTGTATGTTTCTTAAGTTACCAAATCAATAAGGGAATTTGAAATTTCAATTTCCACTCATTCGGCTTTACGCATACTTCATTGATTATTTTACTCCAAGATTATGTGTGGAATCACTATTCATTTGATTATTTCATAATTTCCACTCACCCTTATGTGGATATACTTTTGATACACATAATCACTCCATTGATAAATTCTCAGCTCATCGGTATGAACTTGATAAGAGTAATTTTTACTCAATCTCGATTTGCTGAGTTAAACATCCAATTCATTGGTGTTGTTTTTACAAGAATATGTGTGAATGTCCTTTGATTGTTTTACACTGAATATCCAATCATATTGAGTGTATTTATATTTTTCACACATAATTATGTCTTTGATTTATCCTTAAACTAAGGATACGGCCTTTATGAGAGATTTCATCTCAATTTACATTCCATTGAGACTCCTTTGTTGTTATACACCAAATCACTTTTATATGGTGTTTATAATGTACTTTGACATAGTATATCATGAATCCCTTTATTTTCAATATATTAAAAAAATTTTATTACATCAATTATTTATATTCAATTTTCTCCCTTTCGGTTAGGAACTCTAACTAAAATATCATTTTAAAATGTTTTAAAGATTTATTATTCTAAATCTTTATCATTAATGTCCATGTTTTAAAAATGGTTTTAAGGATTTATTTATATGGACATTAATGTTTTCAAATCAAAATTCCTTTTCAAAGTTTCAAAGTGGTATGGGACACTTTGATTTAAAAATCTATTTTAAATGGCTTCTTGACAAATAGTGTGACTTTTAAATGTTTTCAAGAAAAAGGGGGATATTTCTCTCAATAGTTTGATGATTATTTTAATCTATGTCAATATCATTCATTATTATCGACTAATGTTAATCTGATATAATACAATATTCCATATTGTATCGAATGAGTTATTTTTGACTGTAGATGTGCTATTTTTATACCATTCATGGTTTGTGGTTAAAGTATTGACATTTCGTATGCTAGTTTTAATACGAATGTTTATGTTATGTTTCAAACTTTTCATATGAGGAATGCATTGGACTTAGTAAGTGACGGGTGGAGCCTTCTATAGCTCCTCGATGCATCGGAAGGTCTCATGAGACAAACTAGTGTATTGGCACAAGGCCTTGACAAAATCTTATTTGTAGTCTTAGTACGAGGCCTTGACTATGTGGTTATTATAGTCTGGAATTATGCATTCCATCATTATGAAAGTGGTTATTTATATTGCATGTGGTTATTCAAATAGTAGAATATCCATGTGAATAATTAAATGGCATTATTTCATTTTATCTTTGCCATATTATGCTGAAGTTCAAGTTTAAAAGGCTTTTATTTTAGTTATACATTTCCTTAAATGTTTATGCTTATTTATAAAATTTTCTGCTATATTGTTATCCTTACTGAGCATCTAAGCTCACCTCTTTCAATGGTTTATTTTTTACAGGATGTGAAGAAGTAATTTATGAATGACCTTCAGGGATAGTATGAGGGGATATGAAGACAAGATGTTGTTGTAGTTTTTTTTACTTTATGATGTAATGTAAGACTTATGAATATATCTAGTGTTTCCAAGACTACTAAACTAATCGGTCTTTTGAGACTTGATCTTTTGTGATCATGATAATGTTATGTAATAATGCACCGACTCTGGGTAACTGGGGTCAGGGCATTACAGTTGGTATTAGGGGAAGTTTAGTACAAACCTTGGAAACTAGATTTAGATAAACTCTGATTAGAGCACATAGCCCAAAGATAGACTTTGATGATTAGTATAGAAGAACTTCCTAGAATATTGGTATTGTATAGATTTTGTGAGTTTTCCAAGCAATACATCCCTGTCTGGATACGAGCAGGTAGAGGTGGATCTGACACAGATGTACCTAGGGGTAAAACCTGAAAACACCACATTGAGATAGACTCAAACGGGAACTGGTGCACGACAATGGGTCTTGCTACACTCTTGGTTATGAAACTCCCAAGGGATATGCTTAGGATAATTTAAATTTTCTTTACTAACCAATTTGAAGTATTTTAATATAATATGAGAATAAATGACCTTGGTTAATCCTAAGGTGTTTCAAATTGAGAATATGGTGCCATGATATTCTTTAAATGATTTTATGACTACTGTTACTCAAAAAATGCTCTCTGGTTTTAGTCAATGGCTGGAGTCCAAGTAAGTCATAGTAACTTTGAGAATGATGTACAAGGTGGGAACAGTGGTGGAAATGAGCAAAAAAATGGAATGTTGATAGGCGTAAAAGATATCGTGTTCATGCCAAATCAGTTTTCCAAAAATATGATCAACAACATATATATTAACCAACTCCTGGACTCAACAAAGAAGAGAAAGGTGATGAATGATAAGAGCTCCAGTAGTGGAGACCATGGAGAAAAGAATCATAAATTTCCATCATGCAGGAAATGTGGAAGGAGACACCCAGGAAAGTGTCTCAACGGAATAAGGAAATGCTTTACGTGTAAGAAAGAAGGACATAAAGTGAAGAATTGCTGAGGAAAAATGAAGATTATTATGGAAGAAAATAAAAATGGTCCCAAAAATCCATTTACAGTCATTTTCTATAAATGTAGGTAACCTATCAATTACCCAATTGAATGCCCTATTCTATAGGATATTTTCTTGGTCAAAGAAGAAGCTATGTGGAAATAAATGGTTGGAGAAATGTTTAAATGTATTAGTGCTCCTTGTTGATGGGATTACTTTGGAATAATTTTCTCTTGTATTTGTAACCCCACAGTTTTTCATGTGAGGATGATATTTGAGGAAGGCTTATCTTTTCCCTTGTGGATATAGTTATAAATAACCATTTGGTTTTATATGATCATTGGGTTTGAGGCAATTACAAGTTATTATATTTTGGGATGAAAATGTAAGCTATGAGATAACATTTCTAGTTAAAATTATGTTATGGTTATTTTGAGGAATTTATCTCATTTTGGTTATAAAATATAGTTTTTGAAAAATGACAACACGCAGACTGTGTGACGTCCCGTCGCGACAGACAAAGCTGTGGGAATCGAACCCACAACCAAAGTGTGATTGGGATTTATTTCCTACCACTGGACTACGTGAAGTCCCAGGTTAGTGTGACTAATTATTTTTAGTTAAATGATTTTATTGATCAATAATAAGTTGATTTGGGTTCTTATGTCTTATCAAATGAATACCCTTAGTATAGGAAAATGATTTGGTGATTAAGTGATAAATGTTATTTTGGAAGATGTTTGGTTTGTTGGGAACACTATATGCCCAAGGAAACTAGAATACTATGGGATTTCATTTGAGGAGTGATGGTGGATTTTTATCTACGTTTTTATTGTGGATTTATAGTGATTTGGGTTATTTATGGAAATGATTAACCTATAATAGAGAATATGATATTAGGTTAATTACTTTTAAGTATGTGACTTTAAGAGTAGTTGATGTCATTTGGAGATACAATTTAACGTGGAAGACTACATAACCAAATTATTCTAAGTTTTGGGTTTCAATATTAGTTTGGATTATATTGAAGGATGTTAAGGAAAATTGTTTATTGAATGGTATTTATTTAACTTTGGGGTATTGTTGGTTTAATTTTATAAATTAAGATTAGTTTTTCTTTATCTAAAGGAATATATTTTTGGAGGATCATCAGATTTTGTAATAACCATTTTGGTTTTGATTAATCTCTAAAGACAAGGTAAATATATAGTTTATCCTTCGTGGATCATGTGATTCTATAGAAGTTTATTCTAGCTCTTCTAGTGTGACCAAGTCTTCCTGAATACTCATCGTTTAAAAAAAATGATTTAGTGGTGGAAATTTATTAAATAATGAAACTCTACTTAAAAAGTAAGTATATCTCTTTATTTTCTTAGTCAATATCGTAAATTAATTCCTTATATTTATATAATGTAACTTAAAAAAATTGTTGTCCCTATACTTTTCCTACTGGGAAACTAATGACCATTTGTCCCATCACAAGTTTGTGGCTTTCTTGTTGTTAACTTTCTCCTGATCATGTTTTTTATCCATCTCCATCAGAACTTGACACTTATTTTATCTTTCATATTCATGTTTTCCTACATGGAATCCTAGTATGAGTTATCTTGGGTGGCCTTTGTACTCCTCTTTCTTTCTTTTAAGGTGATAGTTTTATTGAATCTTTTTCTGATGTGGGACTTTCCATTATATTCCCAAGCCCAATTTTAAAAATTTCGAGGACGAAATTATTTGAAGGAGGGGAGAATGTAACACCCCAAGCTTCCACGGTAAGCTTCTCTTTGAATAATACAGTAGCATGTGTTGTACGCAACTTCGAGTTCTAACACACACCACAACCAATCAAACTAGCCGTTATGAAAAGTAATACCCACTTTTTGAAATTTTATAAATTTTATATTTCAAAATGGACTTCATTTTTGAATTCGGAATATTGAAATTAGCTTAGGGTGAATTTTTGGTATTTTTCTGAAAACATTCAATTTTTATGAATAGTGAAAAAACACTAAGTTATAGTTTAAAACTGAATTTTTATTTAAATAATTATTTATTTTATTTAAATATAATTAAGGTAAAAATAGATACATAATTCTTGTATAATTTCAATGTAATTCATTGGAGTTAGTTTAGAATAATTTTAGATATATAAAAATTTTGTTGAACTTTTCACCGTCTTTTACCCACCTCCTAGGAGAATTTGGAAATTCACATAAAACTTAATTTTACCACTTCTGTGAGTGGAATTTTGAAAATCCAAGAGACACAGTTAATATCAAGGAGTAAAATGTGGTTCAATGAGATGAAAATAATTTTTGGTGAATAGTAACTTTTTACTTTTATTTACCATGGTTAAAAGTAAATAGGGTAATTAAGGGTAAAAATGATATTAATATTACCCTAACACATGTCCTAATTCTATTGGACAAGTGTATCTCGGCCAAAAACAACCTTAGGAATAAAATATTATCATTTAGGTCCACTTGGATTAGATTAGGACATTTATTATTATTTAATTCAAAGAAAAGTTAAAAGAGATAAAATCAAAGTTTAATAACTAAAACATTTTTAATATAGGGTTATACATAAGATAAATTTGATTATAAATATTAATTATAAATCTAAAAATATTTCCTACATAATGGTATTTTATTTATAATTTTTAGACATTAAATAATTTAATTTATTTATGACACAATGGTGATGCAGTAATTACCTAATTAATGAAATATTAAAATAATTGATATTATAAATATCAAAATAAATGTAATTTGAGAATTTTTATAAATTACACTAATTTTTTAGGTTAATATGACGTATTAGGATTGGTTATATAAATTTTTTTCGAAGTAATAATGTTGTTATGAAATTATCAAAAACAAAATACCCAATAGTGTCAAAATTGACATAAAAGAGTTTTTAAAAAAAATATTATATTATTAATTGATATTCTGTTTCTAAAATATAAGGTTCATCCAAAGGACTTATATAATGATATGTGTATCATTAATGGACCACTTAGGGGTCTCTCGTAGGTATATAGAAAGTTTATTAACTATATAATATAAAAATACAAAGAGACATGGTAAATGTCAAACTATTTAACTAAGAGTTAAATATAAATGATAAGGTTAATATAGTGACCCAAACCTATCTAAAATCTATTGGTTGAAAGGATTTAAACCCATACCTACCTTAAACTTTAAATAATCCACTTTGGATCCATTAGAAACCGAATATGAATTTACTATAAAATAATATTTCTAGATTTTCCAAAGGTGCCCCTCACCCCTCTTATAAAAGGGTACTCCCCCTTCTCTCTAATTTACACCTTCAAAGCCTTTTGGCTCGGCCAAACCCTACCCAAATTTTCTCTCAAATTCCTTAACTTCAAACTAGAGGCCCTAGTTTGATCATAAATCCAATTTAAGGAGCCCTTTTGATCAAATCAAAAGGAAGAACCCGAAGAAGAGGTAATGTTTTCATAACCCTCTTTCAAGTTCCTTTCTTCTTCAACTTCTTCTTTATTTGTTATTTCCATTATAAAATAATAAATCCAGTATATTTTATATACTGTGATATTATTATAAATATGGTACAACCATATTCATTATTCTATCCATCCTTTTAATGACATGTCACCATACGTGCGTACGTACGGCCTACGGTCTCCACGTCGTGGTGTAATTGTTATTCAATACATTATTATTTGGATGGGTATAATAATGATGTGTAATTAATGTAAATAATTAGTATAACATGATAATTATTCTTCATATATGTTATACCATCCAATTATATATGATTTTAATATCAAAATAATGATATTATCGCTCGTGCGTACGTACGGACTACCATCTTCATGAACGCGATGAGATTCATTCCCCATCATATCCATACAAGTATAATTCTCATTTTATGATTAAAAATAATGTTTAAGGACTTGATATCATTCTGTATATGAATAATATACAACCTATCCATAAAAAACACGACTTATGTAATAAAACATATAAAATAAAACGAGTAAGTTAACACCCAAAACGATGATAATACTAAGATATTATTAACAAAGCAATGTTAAAAGATCATATATGATATCATATTAATGTATATGATTATTTTATAATTCAATAAAAATTATTTCACCATTATACAGGAGGATAACCTACCCTCAACCGAGGAAAAATTACAAAGTAAGGAGTTTCTTATCTCACTTTTAATTTCGTGATATTTCCATTGTTCACCACTTATTTATTGCATGTGGTGTGTGTACTGCTCATGTTTGAATTCATTATGTAATATAATTTAATTCATGTATATTTACATCATACTTGTATGATCCTTCTTTCATGGGTGTATGTTTCGTAAGTTACCAAATCAATAAGGTAATTTTAAATTTCAATTTCCACTCATTCAGCTTTATGCATACTTCATTGATTATTTTACTCCAAGATTATGTGTGGAATCACTATTCATTTGAGTTAAACATCCAATTCATTGGTGTTGTTTTTACAAGAATATGTGTGAATGTCCTTTGATTTTTTGACATTGAATATCCAATCATATTGAGTGTATTTATATTTTTCACACATAATTATGTCGTTGATTTATCCTTAACCTAAGGATATGGCCTTTATGATAGATTTCATCTCAATTTACATTCCATTGAGAATCCTTTGTTGTTATACACCAAATCACTTTTATATGGTGTATATATTATACTTTGACATAGTATATAATTAATACCTTTATTCTCATGATATTACAAAGTTTTTATTACCTCAATTATTTTTATTCAAGTGTCTCTCTTTTGGTTAGGAACTCTAACTAAAATATCATTTTAAAATGTTTTAAAGATTTATTATTCTAAATCTTTCTCATTAATGTCCATGTTTTAAAAATGGTTTTAAGGATTTATTTATATAGACATTAAAGTTTTCAAATCAAAATTCCTTTTAAAAGTTTTGAAGTGGTATGGGACACTTTGATTCATAAATCTATTTTAAATGGAATTTTGACAAATAGTGTGACTTTTAAATGTTTTAAAGAAAAATGGGGATATTTCTCTCAATAGTTTGATGATTATTTTAATCTATATCAATATCCTTCATTATTCTTGATTGAGGTTAATCCGATATAATACAATCTTCCATATTGTATCGAATTATTTATGTTTGACTGTGCATGTGCTATTTTTATACCATTCATGGTTTGTGGTTAAAGTATTGACATTTCGTATGCTAGTTCTAATACGAATGTTTATGTTATGTTTCAAATTTTTCATATGAGGAATGAATTGTACTTAGTAAGTGACGGGTGGAGCCCGCTATAGCTCCTCAATGCATCGGTAGGTCTCATGAGAAAAACTAGTGTCTTGGCACAAGGCCTTGACAAAATCTTATTTGTAGTCTTAGCACGAGTCCTTGACTATGTGGTTATGATAGTCTAGAATTATGCATTCCATCATTATAAAATTGGTTATTGATATTTCATGTGGTTATTTGACTAGTAGAATATCCATGTGAATAAGTAAATAGAATTATTTCATTTTATCTTTTCCATATTATGCCGAAGTTCAAGTTTAAAAGGCTTTTGTTTTAGTTATACATTCCCTTAAATGTTTGTGCTTATTTATGAAAGTTTCTGATATATTGTTATCCTTACTAAGTATCTGATTTCCCCCCTTTCAATGATTTATTTTTCTCAGGATGTGAAGAAGTAATTTATTAATAAATTGCAGGGATAGTATGAGGGGATATGAAGACAAGATGTTGTTGTAGTTTTTTTACTTTATGATGTAATGTAAGACTTATGAATATATCTAGTGTTTCCAAGACTACTAAACTAATCGATCTTTTGAGACTTGATATTTTGTGATCATACCAATGTTATGAAATAATGCACCTACTCTGGGTAACTGGGGTTGGGGCGTTACAACCTACCACTGGTGGAGTTCACGGACAACAAAATATACCACTACACAATTGGTATGGCACCATTCGAGGTGCTTTACAGGCAACCATGTAGATCACTATTATGTTAGACAGACCCAGGGAAGTCAGAACTCATGGGTATAGTGTTGGTATAGGCTACTACTGAGAAGGTGAAGGTCATCCAGGAGAGGATGAAGACTGCAAATAACAGGAATAAATCTTATGCTGATAGGAGATAGATATCTTTGGAGTTTGAGGAGGGAGACCATGTGTTCCTTTGGGTCTCACCTCAATGGAGATTGTAGAGATTTGGCTAGGGTAGAAAACTATCTCTAAGATTCATTAGCCCTTTTAAAATTCTGAGCAAAGTTGGTGAGGTGGCGTACCGCCTAGATCTCCCCCCACAGATGCACTGGGTGCATAATTTCTTCCACGTCTCACATCTGAGGAGGTACATTTATGATCCATCGCACTTCATTGACTGGGGTGAGTTGGACATTGATGATGAGGCAATGTTTGTGGAGTTACCAATAGAGATTGAGGATTGATAGGAGTGGATCCTTCATTTTTAGTAAATTCCTATGTTTTGTGTTCGATGGTAGCATGGGAATCTCCAAGATAGCACTTGGGAGTGGGAGGATCAGATTCATTCTCGATACCCCCATTTGTTTGTTTAGCCCATGTTTTGGCATATGAGGATGTAAATTCCTAAAGGTTGGGGTAATGGAATTCCCCATAATTCAATGTAATTTTTTTTAATTATATGGGATTATTTCAAGACAAGAATCTCATACAACACTTGATTCCAAGGTTTGGTGAGCTTGAAATAGTTATTTGAACTTTTTTTATGTTAATTAAAATAGCACACGTGTAAGATTTTTGGGGCTTATAAAAGGGTACCCAAATTAAAAATCTGAGGGAACCATTATGTTTAGAATGATGACATTGCCTAATAATGGACTTAACCTTGATTGGCACGGGTCAAGGGAAAAAGTTAATTTTTGGTCTTTTAAGAAAATTTAATAAATGAATTTTCTTAAGGAAAATAAAAAAAATAAACTTTTAGTTTATTTTATTTGAATTTTTAATTTAATTATATCATAACAGAAACATTGTTTCATAAATGAAATAGTGTAACGATATTGCAACGTAGCATAAAAGAAACGTTGAAATGTGTTTTCCCCATTTAATGGGTTAATCAAATATGGGATTTTTGGCATAGTCGAGTTGCTCTGAACTTGGAGATTTTAAATTAGCGATCAATGATCGAAGAATTGTTTGAAATGACGAGCACCATTCTACCTCCCTTATTCCATCCTTCTAAGGATCACCAACAACAACGGTGGGCTAAAAATTAAGTAATTATGAACAACAGCAGTGAGTTCTTTGCCAATAAACAATCCAACCTCGAGGTAGGGGTTTGTTCTTGATGAAATTGTTTCCCTGTTCTTTCTTTCTAAACAAAAAATGTAGATAAAACCACTAAAAAGTTGATCTAAGGGTCGTTTGTTCTTGTGGAGTGGGTTTATTTATCTTAGGCTTGAAGGGATAGAAACCTAGAGTTAATCATCTCCCTTTTATTCTAACGTAGAGGAATCGAGATGACACAAACAAGGCCGGATCCCTTGCGTTCTTCATGACCAAACCCCCAAATCGATGACAAGGATACATTGAAATCGTATCAAGGATAAAGATGACTCAAGGACCCCAAAAGTGCTCACGGATCAGAGAAATGACCACCATAGCAAGTCTGGTGACCCGTAGGGTGGTGGATGAGGGTCATCGACAACAGCCATTGGCGGGGCTCCAGTGGAAGTGGCATCGAGCCGTGTCATGTGGTCAGAAGGCCATGGTTTAGTGGGACCAAGAAATGAGGGTCTCACAGAAAACCCATTGTATTGACATGGAGTGGAAGTGGTGACCTCCACGGCATCAGGGTGAGACAAGTTGACCCGCTCACAGTGGGCAGGGAGGGAGAAAGGTGGGCCAAACTGTGGCCCAGCGGGCCGGACCCATGGCCCGGCCAGTCCAGGACTGACCTGCGGCCCAACTAATCTAGGCTAGACCTAGCCGATCTGGGCCGAGCCCAGTAGATTTGGTCAAGTCGGACTAGGGTCAGGTCGGGTCGGACCATACCTGGACCCCACCGACCCTTTTTTACTAAAACGTCCATAACTTCCAAACCATGTGTCTGATTGATGAGATGTTTGTAGTGTTGGGACCCTTGTGATGATATGGTCCTTTTGAAATACTCTAAATGAGTTTTTATGGAATTTGGGATATAACTGATGGATTGGTGAGTATATTCTCTCAGAATCAAGCGTTCCACGAGTAATAGCTGAGCAGACCTTAGTGGCCTGACAGATGAGTAGTAGTTGAGTGGACCTTAGTGGCCCAGCAGATGAGTAGTATCTAAGCGTAACTTAGTGTCCTGGTAGATGGGCAGTATCCAAGCGGACCTCAGTGGCTCGACAGATGATAAAACCTCAGTAACTCATCGGGGAGAGTCCTTTAGGAGTACAAGATGATCCAGCTTTACAACTAATAATATTGCTTTCTATACTTTAGGTTATACCTCTGTGAGTTGTCCATTGATTTGTGTGTACTTTTCCTTCTTGGTCTTTCTTTATGGTTTGGGTCCCCTATTGAGTATTGTGTTACTCACCCCTACACGGGCTTCTCCCTCACATGCCATGTCTTGTGAAAATGACTAACGCTTTGATAGAGACCATGGTGGTCCAAGACCAGGAGATGCCCAATGAGATCAGATATAAGAGGCATACTCCTACGACTTCTAGAATCTACTCTACACCTACCATTCAGGTTGGATTTTATGTGGGTGGATTATTAAAGGCATTAAACTAACTTGTTTATAGTTTATTTTTTGTTGGGTTTGTATTCTGGACCATTTACTTACATCTTATACCCCTACTCTCAATGGTTGTTTTAGTGGTATGCATGTTTTCCTTTTCAGCATTGTGGGTTGGGGTTGTGAGTGTGTATGTGTACAGGTACTCTAAAAATTCCTCCTAATTGTAGGATAATTCCTTCGACACTAGTCGCCTTCCCCTATCCTTTAAGAGGCAGGCATGGGGTAGTCACAGCATGGGCCCTGTGGGATGGGTCATGACATTTTATCACAACTTATGGAAAATAATTTATTCCATGATATTTTTAATAAAATATTTCTCCTCTTCTCATGTTTTCTCATAAGATTATGATTTAACCCTGGATGACATTTTGATGAGTTTTTCCTTTATTGATCATTTGATCTCACACCTTTCTTATGTTTCCATTCCCTGAGATATGAATATGAGTATAACATATAAGGATCCTAGAAGGGTGTCTAGTGTGGTTTGATTATGGAGAAATTTCACAAGAATCATAAAATAAGTTTCTTATGTATTTGATCCAAAAATTCACTAAACCTTTAATTCTTACGATTATGTGATTATAATGAGAAGTAATTTTTAGATTATAGAAATATACATAAGTTTAGTTTTGTACATCACACTTAGAATTGATGTTAGTTTTAAATTATGAGCTTTTAGCATTATATAAGGGAGTGTAGGTATTTAGAACCTCAATTGGTATTAGAGTAGGGTTTAGTTATTTTTTAGGATTATTCTAGTTATTTTTTGGGAATAGGATTAAATAACTTTAGTTAAAACTCTTAGGATACGTCTATGTTTAGGGTAACATCTTGTAATTTTAGTAAAGTCTTGAGTATATGGTTTTCCTAACAATTACATCCCTGTCTAGATACTGGTAAGTTGATATATCTATGGTAAAAAATGCACATAGGGGAAATCACCCTAAAAAAGGCTAGTTGAGTATCAACTCAATCTTCACTAGGTGTGTGATGAGTGGGCATAAAATGTACACCTTACTAGAAACTCATAAGGTATTATTTAATCAAAATCACTTTATAATACAATATGAAGGATTTATTATGTTAAGGAATTAGGATAATAAGTATGATATAACCCAACCTATTGAAAACTATATTAAACCAAGAGTGATTTTAGACTAACAAAACTATAAACTAACATGATGATGACAAAGATTAAGGAATTATGAGGTTGAATTTTTCATGTAATTGTATTACAATAGTTCTCTTATAGTGTTAATTATTCATCATTCATGTCAAATCCTTTTGGTTTTAGTAATGGATGAATCTTGAAGGAGCTAAGTTAACAATGGAATCCATGGACAATGAAGAGATTGTCCCAACAAGGAACCTAATGAGGTAATAGTTGGAGTGATAACTCTTTTAGTTATACATAACCAGCTACCAAAAATTATGATTAACAATGAAATATTAATTGAGTTTCTAAACACACTAATGAATAGAAGGATGTATTCTCATGGAATTTTAGATGGTGAAGGAAAGAAGAATCAATTTCCTTCATGTCAAAAATGTAGGAAGAGATGCCCCTGGGAATGAATCAAAGGAACTGGAATATGTTTTATCAATGGTAAAGGAGGTTATAGAGAAATAAGTTTCCAATGAAATATGAAGTAATCAGTTAGCACAATGAAGAGAAAATTTGTGTTTCCTAGTCACACCTAAGATATTATGGTATACACCTCATTTAAAATTTTACCATGAGTAATGACTATATTTTAGATATATTTAACTATTTTAATTATTAAGTGATAATTAAAATCATGAGGACACAATTTATTTAAGTGGGTGATAAAGTAACACCTAATGATTTTAAAAAATATTTTCCTTTAAATAAACATTATATCCGTAGATTATTTCACACACAACACCAAACTAAAACAAATAACAACATATTAGATGAATATTATAAAGAAAATTAAAAAATAATAAAACCTCTAGTAAAAAAAATGTAATCAATTAAAAATGTATAAAAAATAGGATTAAAAACACTTGAATTTTTAAAAGGTAATTTTTCAATAAAATAATTTTTTATTTGAATATTTTATTTTCATTTTAAAGATAAATTTATAAATTTTTGAATTTTAATTTCATAAAATAAATTGCATTTTTGAATTTATCATGTCCAAGTTATCTTAGGGTGAATTTATGATGTATTTTACAACAATTGATTTTTAGGTGAATAATGAAAAAATATGGATTTTTATAACTTTTTTTAATAATGTATATATAAATTTAAAAAAAAATTAAAAAAATAAAATATTGAATTTATAAAACTTGTGTTTAATGTTTTGGAAACTCATGTAATATTTTACTCTAAATAATGTTTTTAATTTATTATATTAAAATTTTATTTTTATATCTTGTATAAATTAAATATGAAAAAATATATTTCATATTTTATATCAATATGTTCATATTATTTAATAATTTCATTTTCATTTTTAGGCATAAAAATTATGATTACTAAGATTAAAGTAAATAACCATGATAATGATAAAATAATTATTTTCAAGGAATTACTTTATTAATGTTGTTTAATTTTTATATAATAAATTAAATTGATATATTTTATATAATATCTTTTACATTATGTTTAAAAATATATAAAAATATATTATCACTTATTTAATTTATAATTAATGTTATATAATATCAAGAACAGTTAATGGATAAGACAACAATTTTCTATGGAACAATTTTTCTATACATTAAATGTTTTAATTTAAAAAATAATTTTATCATATTTAGAATTTGAATTTTATTATATAGATATTAAATTTAGGTTTGTAACATAAAAATTTATTAAGACGACGTGCCTTATATTTTTAATAAAATATAAATTAGTCAGGTAAAAGCTAGTTGACATGGTAAAAACTAAAATAGTAAAATGTAAAAATATAGTGCTAAAATACCTTAAACATGTTTAAAATATTTCTTAAAATTAATTATATAGGATTTATAGACTTTATATCACCCAAAATTCATTATTTATCAATTTTGGAGCCACGTACCCTTGAATAGTGTCATTTTATCCTTGAAAAAGAAATTACTATTTAAAAAATACCATTTTCTTCACTTATAAAAGGAGATCACATCTCACACATTTATCCAACCATTATAAATCCTTTTCTCAACCAAAAATCTTCCCTAGTATCTCATAAACTCTCTCCTCACATCCTAGAATCCTTGTTCATTTTAAAATAACAAACTAAGAAGCCTTAAGGTGTTACCCTGGGGAGAACATCCAAAGAGAGAGGTAATATTCTCAACTAAGTTCTCTTACTTATTTTCTTCTTCTACCACCTCATACTTATTATATCCATAAAAGTATGATATATAATTAAATTTTATTATACTAATGGAATATCCATTTTCTACCTTCCTCCAAAACCATTCGAAAAATTGAGATTTCATCATGTGTACTTGCAGACTACCACCCCCATGAACGACATGATTTATTTTTTATAATATCCTTACATTGATAGTTATAAAGGTATATTTAAAGTATTAATACGATCTTTATAAAATAATTAATACTTTTTTAATTATAAACCATTTCCTATCTTCCTCATGATCTATGGGAAATGAGTGCATTGCCCATGCATATGTGTGGACCACTACCTCCAATAAAATAAAATATTTCATTTTTTACTCTATTATTTTATTATGTATACAAATCTATTATAACCTGATTAACCACCTTAAAAAATATAAAAAAATACTATTATGATTCTATAATAATTATATTATGCTAAAGGAATCACTTTCTTAACATTACTCACCCATAAAATACAACTTGTTCTTGTTTGGTTTGGTTTAACCACCTATATGAACAATGACAAAAATTTATATCATGGGTAACTAAGGAACAATAAACACTTATTATATTTTAAAATAATAATTAATTAATGATTTTTTTGTTTCAATAGTGTAAATAGTAATATCAAAAATGTTATTAAGATACCACCACTCATTCATGAAAATTAGAAAAACAAGATCGTCACCAACTTCCTCATCATGAATCATAAAAAATACTTATGAAAAGAAACTATAATATGAAAAATAATTATAAAACATCTATTTAAGTACCTATAATTATCTTATAATGATTAAATTTGAATCTATAAATAATATTCAACACCTCCATTATGAAACAAGTAATCAAATCTAATAACTTCTAATGATGAAAATAAAATATAAATAACTAATATATTTAAAAAATGATTAGAAATGAAGTTTATGAAATTTTATAGGTATTAATAAGATTCTAAAATAGTTTATTATGAATTTTTTTTGTTATATAGAAGGTTAGTGAACATCCAGCTGAGCAGGATTTAAGGTAAGAGTTTTTTCATCTCAATTTTGATCCATTAAGATATGATTCATAATCACCACTTATTTTATTTTTTGGTGTATATATTGGAAATAGAATTATTTTTGTCAAAATTTTCATTCAATTTAAGTAATTTAAAAATCCATCTCACATTCTACCTTTTATGGGATTTTGATTTAAAAGATATAAAATTTGTAAGGATCTTTGTTAACTCAACACTTTTCATTGAGTTATAATGCTTCTTATTGAACTTATTTCTTCCAATCTTGGTTACTTTCACCCTAAGATTTTATTTCATGGTACTATCTATTCCTATCTAGGGAGAATTAATTTTTAAATAAAATATTTTACCTTGGTGAATTTATTCCATAAAAATTATATTAGCCTGAATGGACCGAAGGCCTTCTTTTTTATTTTTATTATAGATAACCCCCCTTTTAAGGGTTGAAGGTGAACCCGTACATGACCCGTAGGCCCAAGGCACAAGGCCCGACATGAACCGTAATACATGACCCGAAGGCCCATAGGCATACCATGCCCAATACATGACCCGTAGGCCCAGCCCACTAGGACTGCCCCTCCCAAGCTTCTGCATCATTGATTCCCTTTATCTCCCCACCTGCATTGCTGATCAGCTAGCATTGCCCCGTACAAAGCTGCACGGTGCCTGGTCCCGATGGCGGTTGTCATACCCTCTCATTCTTCCAATTCGGTTAGCTCTGCTTCTGGTGACTGCTACTGGTGCTCTGATCCTCATCTGGGGCCTACTCTGTGTGAACTGGACTACTTCATGGTCTTCAATGGCCCGAAGTCCCTATGGCCCAAAGGCCTTTGATGGCCCAAAGGCCCAAGGACCCGTAGGCCCAAACCGGTGGCCCGAAAGCCCAAATCAGGTGAATAGTCCAGCTACTACAGTACCAAACAGTTTCTTCTACAGTACTGCTATAGTACCCCGGAAATTTTCCTCCACCCGGTTTTGAACCTGGGTCTCTTGGATGCCAAGAAGGAGCCCTTACCACTTGGGTACGGGCTCATTGGCTCCACAAAAATTATATCATTGTTGAGAATAATTATCATCCCTTTAATGAAAGTTTCCCCTTCCTGTCCATATTTTTCTTTCCAATGAATTTTAACCTTTATATTTGAAAACCAATTAAGTATTTTCTCATGTTACCTTTACATTTCCCTTTTTATAATTTCAAAATAATTTTTTATTATTCCTTTTTATAATATGGGTTTTCAACAAAAATATTTTAAATTATTAAAAAAATCATTTTATGGTCATGTGTTTTATATTCCAATACAATTTTCTTATAAAAACATTTATATACATTTCAAGGATCCATTATTTAAGATAATTTTTAAAAGTAAAATTATTTATAAGTTTTCACTTCCCTTTTTTAAAATAAATTTTGAATGTGACATGTTACTTTCTCTTTTATGAGTATGGTAAAAATGTTTTATAAAAACACTTTTATATTTTCCCATGGAATATGAGCATTATTATTTATGAAGCTTCCTTTACATATTTTAAAATCGTTTTATAAATGTTTTTTACTATTATGATTTTGAAAAGAAAATGAAATTTTCTTATATTTTTTTAAATTAAAGTTTTAATTTTTAAATGGAATTCTATATTTGAAAAGAGATTTTATAGTATTTTATTTTTAAGAAATAATTCTTCAGTGTTTCTATATATTCTCAAATAATGTTTTTGAAAACATATTTCTTTTATAAAAATTATTTTTTATAATTACTTCTCTTGGTTTGATAGGATAATTTCTATTAGTCTCAAATTATTTAATTTTAAATAAAACATTTTAAAGGAGTTTTCAATCCTTTAAAAATTTAGTATTTCCTCTCATTTTTCAACAGATTTATTTAATGGTCTTAAAATTTTATTTTCATCTATGTCATAAACCATAAATTATAATTATATTAAAAAGGTAATATTTTTAATCCTCCATCCAACTTCTTTCTCGGGATGTATTATGAAAAGTTTAAGGAAATTTTTTCATGAAACCCGTCTCTTTTCAATTGGTTAATTAAGTGATGTTTTAAGTATGATTTTTTTTTATTTTTTAACACCACATATATGTATAGATGGTTATTATATGATTTGTGGGTCTTATATAACCTTCTAATTCATAATGAAAATATTTATATATCATGAGATAATAAAGGGAAACTGGTATTGACACCTAATCCATCAAGGGAAATAGGTAGTGAAGCTTAATCCACCTAAGTAAATAAGTAGTGATGCCAGATCCACCAAGGGAAACATATAGTGATACTTGATCTACCTAGAGAAACAATAATTAATTCTTGATCCACCAAGGGAAACTGGTAGTGAATCTTGGTCCACTAAGGGAAATAGGTAGTGACACAAAATCCATAAAGGTAAATAATAAGTAATGCCTGATCCACTAAGAAAAACATATAGTAAATCTCAATACACCCAAGGAAACAAGTAGTGATTCTTGATCCACTAAGGGAAACAAGTTGTGACGCATGGTCCGATATGTTATGATTTTATGATTATTATTATTCAAAATTTCTATTTTATATTTATATAATTATGATCCATGGATCATGTTTATTATCTCACACTCTTTTTCCTTGGTATATTTTTGTTTATTTGAAATTACATATCCTTTTATCATGACTTAAAGAAAAATATTATTATTCCATGATATTTATAATAAGATTTTTCTCCTCTGCTCATGTTTTCTCATATGTTTATGATCTAACCCTTTATGACATTTTGATGAGTTTTTTCCTTAATAAATTTTTGAGCTTACATTTTTCTTATGTTTCCATTTCATAGGTTATGGAGATGAGTATAACTTATGAGGAGTTTAGAAGGGGGTCCATTGTATTTTATTATAGAAAAATGTTTAAATTTGTAGTAAAATAAGTTTCTTATGAAGCTCATACATAAATAAATTAAACTTTTTATTCTTGGAATTATGTAATTATTGTGACATGTAATGTTTAAATTATTGAAATATATGTAATTTTAGTTTGAGACATATCACTTAACATCAAATCCAGTTGTAAATTATACATTTTTTGCATCAGTACTAAGAGTGTGGGTCTAGGGAACCTCATTAATCAATATTTAGAAAGATAAGATCAAATATTTAAAAAATATTAAAATTTAAGAATCCAATTAGTGGTGGGGTTGTGGAATTAATATAACACCCCACGATTTTACCATATATTTTTTCTTTAAATAAACAATGTGTTGAATAACTTGTTTCAAATACAACAACTATCACGATCTAACCCACTGGGGCCTACTTAGCTGATGAAAGGATGATACGTGACTACCCTGAGCCCACCTCCACAGGATATGGGATAGAATCAAGTATCGAAAGTAATAACTAATATGGGAGGATTTTTCCTAACCTACCTATATGCATGAAGCCATCAATTTCCATATAGAATTACAGAGGAATAAAATGAAAAGACAATAAAATCTAGAGTAATAACCATTCATTTAAAAATCCTATAGGGAATAAAAAAGAGCACGATAATGTAATTTGAAAATTAAAGGTAAAAAATACATGCCAAACTAAAAAAGATATCACAACCTGATAATAACTAAAAAACTAAATGTTTATAGATCTCAACTCCAAATATCCAAGAATAGACCACCATAAATGGTCAAATGCATCCAAGTATCCCTATGATCCTCTGAAATCATTTCTAACATGTTTTTATTCTACATATGATGCGATGCATTTGGGAAAGGCCCATGCATGGGTGAGTATATACATACCTAGTGGGATACCTTAAAAATATAGGGGGAAATAAGATTCATGATAGAAGAAGATATCTTAACCCATAAAAATTGAGGGATAAAATCCAATACTTAGATAATACATACATGTGATCATAAAAAAGAAACCCATATGAGAGATAAAGGGTATCTCCATCTCATATCCCATACCATGATGATGATTCTTCCAACAGTTCCAAAAAGGTCCACCGATGATGCCCAACATCTTGCATGTCTATCCGAAGAAGAATCCATGTAGATCCATACCTCAGTACTATGTCGCACAGTCAAGGGAACACAATTTCTTGGTAGAGGACCCATACCCTAGAACAATATGAGGAGGCCAATCAATAGTTAGAGGACCCATTACCTAACTCTATAGGATGGTGTCACTCAATAGATAGAGGACCCATGACCTAACTCTGTAGGAGGGTGAAAATCAGTAGGTAGAGCACCCATTCACTGACTCTGCAAGAGGGTTCCACTTAGAGGAACCATACCCTAAATCCACTGGAAGGTTCTACTCAGTAGATAGAGGACCTGTTCCCTAACACTGCAAGACAGTTCCACAATACAATGATCCTATTTGGTCATTGTCATCATTGAGCATCCCTAAAGAATTTTCATGCTCAGAACACCTCGCATCATATCTTAAAAATCCACTATGAAGGCCACCATCACATTCTATGTGGAAAAACACTTGGGAGGGGCTACACGCATGTCAAAATCCAAATCCAAATGAAGGTGCTATGAGATATAGAAGATTCATAGGAGTTCATGGTGTGTAATGGAACCACATAGTGTGTGGTCATGTTCTTCAACCTAGTCATGTCCTTATCAACACATGGATCACTACCCATGTAGTACTACACGACATATCTTGACTTCCTAGGGTCGAGATGTGTTCTCCGGGATATGCTCACATACTTTAGGAAATGTCCATGTACACTAGACATGTAATAGTAAATGGTGTGTTCCCCACCCTACATGGCATGTGGGGCCACATGGGCTCTTCGTCGTGTATCCCGAGTCAGACAACTATGGGTCACGCAACATGTGTTCCCTCCACACGGTGTGTGTTCTTTAGACTACATGGTGTGTAGTTGGTTTTTTCAAAAAAAAAGTTATATCTACTCCATGAACCTTATATTTGTTGCTCCCACCACTAAATCCACCTTTTTACCACCTAAAAATGGTGCAAAACACCTTTGACCATCGATTCTGGCCCTCTGTTGGCCCAAAATTGGAATCTGGTTCTCCCGCACGAAGCCTGCACGCTTCAACACGTCTCCCATGCCACAAATATCTTCTCTTTAGATCCCAAATCTAAGAATCCATCACCTACATCGTATGATTCATCCTTAATCATACTTATATCATCAAACCATCTGTTTCACCCAAATAAATCGTGAATCTGAGGGTTCGATCATGCTCGAATTCGCTCAACAATGTCGAATCATGGCTCCGTAGGCCAATAATGAAGAACACGAAGAATGATGAGGGAAAGGCACAAAAAAAGGTGAAATAATCATTGGACAAGCATGATTTACCAATGAATATAAATTAGGGATATATAAGGTGATACATATAGCACAACGAGAATAATAAATTGAATAAACAATTTAAATCTAATACGTGCGATTATAAAAATGAGTATTTAAATGTAGATCAAATAATAAGGTTTTCATCATGTTCAATCATCTAATAATAAGGTAAAAAATCTATAATACCCCGAACCTAGAATCCTAGAGCCAATAAATTATTTTAATACATTGAAATGATTACAAGGAATCAAGTACCAAAGGACCAGTCAGTTTATAAGTCTTGGAAAATAGATTACATACGTGAACTTTTCATTACAATTCAAAACATAAAATACAACATATATAGTCCTTTGAGAATGCCATTATCCTCCTAGATTAAACCTTCATATCAATCATAATTTACATCTTGGAATCCTAGGAAATTAAAACATAAGAAATAGGTGATCTCAGATGCTTAGTAAGGTTAAACAATTTAGCATAAGAATTCATAAATAACCATAAACTTTAAGGCAAGTATAAAACTAAATCACAAGACTTTTAAACATAAAATTGAACATGATATGGAAATAATGAATCAAATAATGACAATAATACATCCACATGGATATTATTCAAGTCTAATAATCACATGTAATATCAATAATTAATCTCATAATGAGGTAATTCATAATGTCAGACATCTGAAACATACCATCAAGGCCTTGGCCAAGACATCTAAAAAAATGGTTAAGGCCTCAGGAAAATCCATATCTAAAAAAAATAGGAAAAACCTTGACCAATTCCATATCTAGTTTCTCTAATGAGACCAACTGATGCATCAAGGTACTCTATCGGGCCCCTCCTGTCACTTACTAAGTCCAATACATTTCTCATATGAAAATGGTGAAACATAGACAACATAATCATTTGTATTTAAACTAGTAAATGAAATATGAAGACATTAACCATAAACCAAGAATGGTATCTAAATAGCATGTCCACAATTAAACTGATCATAAACCATTCAATAAAATATGGTAAATGATATCATAAGATATAAACCTCAATTGAGCATAATATCCAACAAAGTATGTTTACATAGATGAAAATACTCCAATAAAAACATTAAAAATATAATGATACAAATACCCCTTTTTTACTTTGAAATAATTTATTCAAAATCTGTGCACAAATAAAATAAGACATTTAAAAATATATTTTTGAATCAAAGTATCTCATACCAATTTGAAACTTTTGAATGAAATTAACATTTTAAAACATTCATTTCCATGTAAATAAATCCTTGAAACCATTTTGAAAACATGGACATTAATGAGAAGGATTTTAAAATAATAAATACTTAAAATGTTTAAAATGATGTTTTAGTTAAATATTACGTTAAATAAAACCATAAAAATATTCCTTTTGAAAATATTTTAATGAAATTAATTTATTATCAAGATTATTGAAATGGAGAAAGGATTAATTCTTTAAACATTCAAAGCATCACATACCACTTTGAACATTTAAATCATAAGCTTGATATCATCAAATAAATATTTAGATACCATGAAGATAAATTTATTCATGATATAAAATATAATAGGAGCAGTACATACACCACACATAATAAATATGTGGTTAATATTTCTTATATCTCATGAAAATTAAAAGTGAGAAGAAATCCCCTTACCTTAGGACTGATACTCTATGTACGTGTCTGAAACTCCTATATAATGTTTTTAAACATATTATTAACTTATATAAGAATCATAATAATATTTATAATATCATGTATGATTCTTTTATGAATTTATATTACCCATTTATTAACAATTCCAAGTCAATGCAACATTTCAGGTAATAATCACTCTGTTTATCGTACACGTTTGGACTTGTTATTCTTGATCATGTTACTTAGATCACAATTTAATTACTTCAAGAATGTATAATATGATTTATATATAATATATATTCATAATATATATATATATAATATAGATATATGAAATTGAATACACCGTTCATGGAGACGGTAGGTCGTATGTATGCATGAACATTGTTTCCATTTTCTTATCGTATTGAATGGAAGTAAGTGAATGAAATATACATACATACATACATACATATATATATATTATTAAAGTAGAATTATTATGTCATATATTTCATAATTATTCATAATATATGTTTTTTATAATAATTCTTGGATGGTGAACGTGGAAAATGAGTCGCATCGCGTCGTGGAGATGATAAGTCGTACGTACGCATGAGTAACGGTATCATCTCCTTAATGGTTAAATGGTATAGAAATGGATGGTATATTAATTATAAAGAATAATTATCATGTTATATTCATTATTTATATATATTTCACTCATCATTATACCCATAAAAATAAAGTAGAGTGTAATAACAAATTACACCACGGCATGGAGACGGTAAGTCGTACGTACGCACGCATGGTGATATTATTATTCTTAGGATGGGTAAAATAATGAATATGGTTGTACCATAATTATAATAACATATCATAATGTATAATATACTAGATTTATTATTTTAGTATAGAAAAACATAGAAATATGAAGTAGAAGAAGAAAAAAAATTGAATTGAATTGGTAAAACAATTACCTCTTCTTCGAGTGCCTCCTTTTGATGTGCACAAAAGGACTCATTAGGTTGGATTTATGACAAAAGTGTGGCCTCTAGGATTAATTTAGGGAATTTGGGAGCTTATTTGAGAATATTTTGGTCGATATAAGGGGCTTGAGATGTGTGTGGAAGTGGGTAGAGGTGGTGGCCTTTTATAAGAGGGAGGAGGGTCACTTTAGGAAAGTCTTGAAATATTAATTTATTATAAATTAAAATTGGATTAAAAATGGTCCAAAACTCATTTAATTAAAATATAAGATTATTATGGTTCTAAATCCTCTCATACATTAATTTTTATACATGTATTGAATATATTTTTAATCCTTATCTCTTTGGTTTAACCCTTATTTTACCCTTTTTAATCTTATCGTGATATCATGTTATTTAAAATTTATTTGTTAATGTAATTACCATAACATGTTAAATAATAAAAAAAAGTTTAATTTATGAAATATAATGAATTATCCTAACCACTTGTTCAAATATTATATTTTTATGGATTTTATAACATTTAATAAACTATTTAATATTTAAAAATTATGAATTTTTTCAATTTTGACACTATTCATACTTGACTTTTTACAAATTCATAACAAATTTTTTCCTTCAAAAAATATACATTGAATTAATGATAAATTGTAATATTCATCTATAATATTAATATATGACATAAATTATGTCAAATACTATTTATTTTAATATTTATAATATCATTTATTCAAATCTTGTATTAATGAACCAATCACTACATCATCATTGTGTCATAATTAAATTTCTTTATATAATATCTAAAAATTATAAATAAAATAACATGATCTAGGAAATCTTTTCAACTTTATAATAACTATTTATAGTCTAATATATCATTTATATTAACCCATTTTAAATTTTTTTACATGTTTATGTTATATTTCCCTTTATATTAAATTAAGTGTTATAAAATGTCATTATCACACCCAAGTGGATCCCTAAGGCCAAATGTGCATCCCAAGTGTTTTATTGGTTGCCCATAACTCATCCAATAGGATTAGGACAAGTTTTAGGGTAGTTTTATATTATTATAATATTATTTTTACCTTAAATTACCCTATTTACCTTTAACCGTGGTAAATAAAAATAATTACTAAAGTTACTATTCATAATGTCAAAAAATAAAAGTGACCTATATAAATAATTTGTAACTTCTAATTCCAAATATGGAATCAATTTTTAAAAATTAAAAGCACATAATTTCCGGTAATTAATTTAAAATTAATTCTCATTGTCAAAACTAGAAAACGAGTTTTTTAAAAGTAAAAACAATCAAAATATTGACACATGTTTATATCAAATTTCAATTTTAAATTACTTTAAATGACATAAATTATATTAAATGATAAAAATTTAATCTAATTATACTTTGAAAAAAATTAAAAGGATAATCTATCAATATAAATAAATTAGATGAAAAAGCAATTTTGAATTAAAATGCGTTATTTTTCACTATTCATAAAAATATGAAAGTTATCAGAAAAACACCAAAAATTTATCCAAAATAAATTTTTATATCCCAATTATAAAGAATAATTTTATTTTTTCAAATATAATATATAAAATTGTCAAATATTGTATTTAAAAAGGGTTCGCCAAAAAAAGACGGTAAAACTGTATTTTTTTTTTAAATACTTCTTTTATCTGAAAAATTGAATTTGTTCTTATATTATGTTTAAGAAACAAATAATATGAATTTTAAAATTATATTTAATATATAAAATTTAATTTTTTTTAATAATATTCATAAACTATTTTTAAACAGCTAGTTTGATAGGTTGTGGTATGCTCGAACTCGGTGTTCAGTGTAGCGAAAGCTATTGAATTATTTAAAAATAAGTATAATGTGGGAGTTTGGGGTGTAACATTCTTCTCTCATTCAATAAATCATGTACTTGAAATTTTAACTTGGAATCGAAAACTATGGGTTGGACTTTTTAAAATATCTTTATTGAAATCCCACATCAGAAATGGATTAATGAGACCTCCATTTTAAAATAAAGAAAGAGAAGTATGAAGGTCACCATAGATAACACATATTGGGGTTCCATATAGGAAAATATGTATGTGGAAGATAAATCTAACCATAATATTCTTATGGATAGTTATAGAAAACATGGTCAGGAAAAAGTTAACATTCACAAAGCTAGAATCTGGTGATGATCTAATGGACCATTGGGTTAATCCAAAAAGAAAGTACTAGGAATTTTTTTTGGTTTTAAGATCCTTTCCCTAAATTTTATTAATTAATTAATTCGTAGAATAAAAAAAATAAGAATACTTACTTGACAAATAATGTTCTATACTTTAACTAATTTCTACCAAAAACTCATCTTTCTCTCCAAAAGATAATAAAACTAAAAAATATTCTATTTATCCTAATCATATAGGGTTCCAAAAATGAATTTATACTTCATCTGTCAGACCATTTAAATAAAAAAACAATGTTATACAATCCCATACATCACGTAGGTCATTGGTAGAATATGCACCTTTGTCACCCTTCGGTTGTGGGTTTAAGTCTTGCGGTCTTGCCGGACGTGACGAGATGTCGGCCAACCTGAGAGTTATCCTTTTCTTAAAACTATATTATTATGAAATTATAAAAATAATATTAATAAACGTTTTAATCTTAAAAAACTATCCAATTTTCAACTTAATATATTATAACCTTAAGGCCCAACCAAAATAATTCCATCCAAATTCAATCTTAACATCAAATTCCCCAAATAATGTAATATAGCTCTTACTGTCACATACTAAATATTTGATTACCTTTAAATACTTAATGAAAACTCTTCTACTTCCAAATACTTCAAGAATAAGTAATGAAATACAATCCTTGTGAATATTATAACCATTGATGTAATAATTCTTTAATCCAAATACAAAATAACATTGATCATTTCAATTCACTCTTAAACCATTAACTACACTTCAACATATTACTCCTTAATACCTCCATTATCCCATTTTTCTTTTTCAATCTCTTCATTATCTATACTATAACCATTACTTATATAACTATGATGGTTCTAATCATTGACCAAAACCTGAATCACAGTCTCAAAAACACTAATCATGGTTTTATATTCTAGAAGAATAATTAATAGGGTCTCTAAATGATTCCATCTTCTTCTCAATACATAAGTCCATAGGATTAACCTAGTTTATCCATTACCAAATCTAAAGGATGATATCCTGTACTTAGACTTATCCTTAAATTAATTCAAAGGGTTATGTTTTCTAATCATTGATTTCTAAATCTAGTTTCCAACATTATTTCTAAACTTTCTCTAATACCAACTATAACATCCCAAACCTAGAATCCTAGAGACAGTGCATTATTTAAATATATTGGAATGATTATAAGGAATCAAGTCCCGATGGACCGATCAGTTTAATAGTCTTGGAAAACAGATTACATAAATGAACTTATCATTACAATTCAAAACAAAAAATACAATATAGATAGTCCATTGAGAATGAAATTATTCTCCTATCTTAACCCTATATATCAATCATAATTTACATCTTGGCATCATAGGAAAATAAAACATAAGAACGGGGTGATCTCAGATTCTTAGTAAGGTTAAAAAATACATCATAAGCATTCATAAATAAACATAAACTTTAAAAAAGTATAAAACTGAAACACTATCCTTTTAAACATAAAGTTGAACATAATATGGAAAGAATAAATAAAATAATTCCATTTATACATCCATGTGGATATTATACTAGTAGAATAATAACATGTAATATCAATAACTAATCTCATAATGTGGGAATGCATAAGGTCAGACATCTTAAACATATCGTCAAGTCCTCAGCCAAGATATCTAAAAATAAATGGTTAAGGCCTCAGCCAAATCCATATCTAAAAAATAAATGGTCAAGGCCTCAGCCAATTCCATATCTAGTTTTTCTCATGTGACCTACCGATCCATCGAGGGGCTATAGCAGGCCCCACCCATCACTTACTAAATCTAATACATTCCTCATATGAAAATGGTTAAACATAGACAACGTGATAATTTCTATTTAAACTAGTAAATGAAATATTAATACATTAACCATAAACCAATAATGGTATCTAAATAACACATCCAAAATTAAACTAATCGTAAACCATTAAATGAAATATGGTAAATGATATCATAAGATATCAACCTCAATTAATCATAAGATCTAACAAAGGATGTTGTCATAGATTAAAATACTCCACTAAAATCATTAAAAATTTATTGAGACAAATACCCATTTTTTACTTTGAAATCATTTATTCCAAAGTCGTGTACATATAAAATAAGACATTTAAAAAAATATTTTTCAATAAAAGTGTCCCATACCACTTTGAAACTTTTGAATGTAATTAACATTTTAAACCATTCATGTCCATGTAAATAAATCCTTAAAACCATTTTGAAAACATGTAGATTAATGAGAAGTATTTTAAAAGAATAAATAATTAAAACATTTAAAATGATGTTTTAGTTAAAGATTCACTTACATAAAACCTCAAAAATATTCCTTTTGAAAACATTTGAATCAAATTCATATATTATCAAGAATATTGAAATGAATAAAGTATTAATTCTTTAAACATTCAAAGCATCCAATACCACTTTGAACATTTAAATCATAAGCCTGATATCATCAAAGGAATCTTTAGATACCATAAAGATAAATTTATTCATGATATGAAATATAATAGGAGCAGTACATACACCACACACAAGAAATAGGTGGCGAACATTTCTTATATCTCATGAGAATTAAAAGTGAGACGAAATTACCTTACCTTAGGTCTGATACTCTCCGTACGTGTCTGAAACTCCTGTATAATTTTTTTAAAACATATTATTAACTTATATAAGAATCATAATAATATTTATGATATCATATATGATTATTTTATGACTTTATATTACCTATTTATTAACAATTTCATGTCAATGCAACATTTCAGGTAATAATCGCTATGTTTATCGTACATGTTTTGACTTTTTATTCTTGATCATGTTACTTAGATCATGATTTAATTACTTACAGAATGTATAATATGATTTATTTATCATATATATTCATAATATAATATATATATATATATTAATTTGAATACAATGTCCATGGAGATGGTAGGTCGTACATACGCATGAATGTTGTTTCCATTTTCTTATTGTATTGAATGGAAGTAAGTGAATGACATATACATACATACATACATATATATATATATATATATATATATTATTATAGTATAATTATTATGTCATATATTTCATAATTATTCATAATATATATTTTTTTATAATCATTATTGGATGGTGAATGTGGAAAATGGGTCTCATCGCATCATGGAGACGATATGTCGTACGTACGTAAGAGTGACAATATCATATCCTTAATGGTTAAATTGTATGGAAATGGATTTTATATTAATTATAAAAAATCCTTATCATGTTATATTCATTATTTATATCCATTACACTCATAATTATACCCATCAAAATAAATTAGAGTGGAATAACAAATTTCACCACGACATGGAGACGGTAAGCCGTACGTACGCACGCATGGTGATATTATTATTCGTAGGATGGGTAAAATAAGAAATATGGTTCTACCATAATTATAAAAACATCTCATAATGTATAAGATACTAGAGTTATTATTTTAGTATGGAAACAACATATAAAGAGTAAGTACAAGAAGAAAATAAATTGAATTGAATTGGTAAAACAATTACCTCTTCTTCAAGTGTCTCCTTTTGATGTGCACAAAAGGACTCATTAGGTTGAATTTATGCCCAAAGTGTGGCCTCTAGGATTAATTGAGGGATTTTGGGATCTTATTTTAGATTATTTTAGTCGATCCAAGGGGCTTGAGATGTGTGTGAAAGTGGGTAGAGGTGGTGACCTTTTATAAGAGGGAGGAGGGGCACCTTAGGAAAGTCTGGAAACATTAATTTATTATAAATTCAATTTCGTTTAAAAATGGTCCAAAACTCATTTAATACTAAGATAAGATTATTATAGTTCAAAATAATCTCATAAAATAATTTTTAGACATGTATTGAATATGTTTTTAATCCTTTTCTTTTTGGTTTAACCCTTATATTACCCTTTCTAATCTTACAGTGATATCATGTTATTTAAAATTTTTGTGTTAATGTAACTACTATAACATGTTAAATGACCAAAAAAAGTGTAATTTATGAAATATTAGGACTTATCCTAACTACTTGTTCTAATATTAGATTTTTAGGGATTTTATACCATTTAATAAACTATTTTATATTTAAAGTTATAAATTATGTCAATTTTGACACTATTCATACGTGATTTTTTACAAATTCATAACGACTTTACTCCTTATAAAAATATACATTTAATAAATAATAACTTGAAATATTAACCTATAATATTTTTTTATGACATAAATTATGTCAAATACTATTTATTTTAATATTTATAATATCATTTATTTGAATCTTGTATTAATGAACCAATCATTACATCATCATTGTGTCATAATTAAATTTATTTATATAATATCTAAAAATTGTAAATAAAATACCATGATGTAGTAAATCTTTTTACCTTTATAATTAATATTTATATTTCAATAGATCATTTATATTAACCCATTTTAAAACTATTTTACATGTTTATATTATATTTACCTTTATATTAAATTAAGTGTTATAAAATATCATTATCACACCCAAGTGGATCCCAAAGGCCAAATGTGAATCCTAAGTGTTTTCTTGGTCTCCCATAACTCATAAAATAGTATTAGGAAAATTTTTAGGGTAGTTTTATATTATTATAAAATTAGTTTTACATTAAATTACCCAATTTACCTTTAACTGAGGTAAATAAAAATAATTACTTAAGTTACTATTCATAAAGTCAAAAAATAAAAGGAACCTATTTAAATAATTTGGAACTTCTAATTACCAATATGGAATCCATTTTTAAAAATTAAAATAACCAAATTTTCAGTAATTAATTTAAAATTAATTCTCATTGTCAAAACGAGAAAATGGGTTTTTTAAAAGTAAAAACCATCAAAATATTGACATATGTTTATATCAAATTTCAAAGTGAAATTACATACAATGACATAAATTATATTAAATGATAAAAATTTAATCTAATTATACTTTCAAACCAATTAAAATTATAAATCTAGTAATATAAATAAATTAGATGAAAACGTAGTTTTGAATTAAAATGCAGTATTTTTCACTTTTCATTAAAATATCAAAATTATCAAAAAAACACCAAAAATTTATCCAAACTAAATTTTTATATCCCAATTCTAAATAATAATTTTATTTTTTCAAATATAATATATAAAAGTGTCAAATGTTGGATTTAAAAAGGGTTCACCATAAAAAAGCGGTAAAACTGCATTTTTTTGAAAAACACTTCTTTTATCTGAAAATTTGAATTTGTTCTTATATTATGACTAAGAAACACCTAATATGAATTTTAAAATTATATGGAATATATAAAATTTAAAATGTGGTTAATACTATTTGTAACCTCTTTTTAAAAGGCTAGTTTAATAGGTCATGGTGTGCTCGAACTCGTACTACGGGAAAAAAGACTTTTTGTGATGGGTTTTTTGCGACGGGAATAAATCTCGTCACAAAAAGTCCGTCCAAGAGGTTATTTGCGACGGGATTTCGTGTCCCGTCGCAAAAGGTTTGGCGCAGGTAGCACGCCAAACCGCGTGAAGGTTATTTGCGACGGGGGGATCCCCCCGTTGCAAATACTTGGCAGCGGTTAATAGCTTTTTGCGACGGGATGTCCTCCCGTCGCAAAAGGTATGTCGGCAGGGACTATTTGCGACGGGACCTGTCGCAAATAACTTTTTAACCTCCGACAGTATTTAATGCGGGCGTAGGTATTTGCGACGGGTCCCATCGCAAAAGATATTATTTGTGACCGGTAACCCGTCACAAATAGTCCCGTCGCAAATAATCTAACCTATATATACCCCCATCCGTTTTTCTTCTCATTCCTATCAATTTCTAGATCTTGTTTCTCTCTGAACTCTGATTTCAGAGGAAAAAATTTTCTAAGTTAATTTTTTTGGTCACGAAGAAGTTGTGAAGTCGTCTACATCAATAGCAAATCAAGTTTAAAGGTATTTATGTTTTATTTAATTTATTATCTATTTCAATTTTTTATGTTAATTTTTATTATTGTCGATAAGTTGTAATTAAATTGAATTTAAATTGTTTTGTCATGACTATTTATTTGTACCAATAAATTAAAAATTTCCGTATTAAGTTTTAATAATTAGTAGTAATTAGTAATTATTAACGATAATTAGTACTGTACATAATTAATTTGTAGTAATTAATAATAATTGGTAATAAATAATACTAAATACTAATAATTAGTAATAAATATTAATAATTATTAATAAATAGTAATAATGAGTAATAAATAGTAATAAATTATAATAATTAGTAATAAATTGTAATAATTAGTAATAAATTGTAATAATTAGTAATAAATTGTAATAATTAGTAATAAATTGTAATAATTAGTAATAAATTGTAATAATTAGTAATAAATTCTAATAATTATAAATAAATTGTAATAATTATTAATAAATTGTAATAATTCATAATAAATTGTAATAATTAGTAATAAATTGTAATAATTAGTAATAAATTGCATTAATTAGTAATAAATTGTAATAATTAGTAATAAATTTTAATAAATTGTATTAATTAGTAATAAATTGTAATAATTAGTAATAAATTGTAATAATAAGTAATAAATTGTATTATTTGTAATAAATTGTATTAATTAGTAATAAATTGTATTATTTAGCAATAAATTGTATTAATTAGTAATAAATTATAATAATTAGTAATAAATTGTAATAATTAGTAATAAATTATAATAATTAGTAATAAATTGTAATAATTAGTAATAAATTGTAATAATTAGTAATAAATTGCAATAATTAGTAATAAATTGTAATAATTAGTAATAAATTGTAATAATTAGTAATAAATTGTATTAATTAGTAATAAATTGTAATAAATTGTATTAATTAGTTATAAATTGTAATAATTAGTAATAAATTGTAATGATTAGTAATAAATTGTAATAATTAGTAATAAATTGTAATAAATTGTAATAATTAGTAATAAATTGTAATAATTAGTAATAAATTGTAATAATTAGTAATAAATTGTAATAATTAGTAATAAATTGTAATATTTTGTAATAAGTTGTATTAATTAGTAATAAATTGTAATAATTAGTAATAAATAGTATTAATTAATAATAAATTGTAATAATTAGTAATAAATTGTAATAATTAGTAATAAATTGTAATAAATAGTAATAAATTGTAATAATTAGTAATAAATTGTAACAAATAGTAATAAATTGTAATAATTAGTAATAAGTTGTAATACTAAGTAATAAATTATAATAATTAGTAATAAATTGTAATAATTAGTAATAAATTGTAATAATTAGTAATAAATTGTAATAATTAGTAATAAATTGTAATAATTAGTAAAAAATTGTAATAAATTGTATTAATTTGTAATAAATTGTAATAATTAGTAATAAATTGTAATAAATTTTGTTAATTAGTAATAAATTGTATTAATTAGTAATAAATTGTATTAATTAGTAATAAATTGTATTAATTTGTAATAAATTGTATTAATTAGTAATAAATTGTAATAATTATTTATAAATTGTAATAATTAGTAATAAACTGTAATAATTAGTAATAAACATTAATAATTACTAATAAATTGTAATAATTACTAATAAATTGTAATATTTAGTACTAAATAGTAATAATTTGTAATAATTTGCAATAATTTGTAATAAATAGTAATAAATAGTAATAATTAGTAATAATTAGTAATAATTAGTAATAATTAGTAATAATTAGCAAAAATTAGCAAAAAATAGGAATAATTCGCAATAAATAGCAATAAATAGCAATAAATAGCAATAAATAGCAATAATTAGTAATAATTAGTAATAAAGGGAAATAATTAGTAATAAACAGAAATAATTAGTAATAATTAGTAATAAATTGTAATAATTAGTAATAAATTGTAATAATTAGTAATAAATTGTAATAATTAATAATAAATTGTAGTAATTAGTAATAAATTGTAATAAATTGTATTAATTAGTAATAAATTGTAATAATCAGTAATAATTAGTAATAAATTGTAATAAATTGTAATAAATTGTAATAAATTGTATTAATTATTAATAAATTGTATTAATTAGTAATAAATTGTATTAATTAGTAATAAATTGTAATAATTAGTAATAAATTGTGATATTTAAGAATAAATACTAACAATTAAGAATAAATACTAATAATTAGCAACAATTACTATTAATTAGAAATAATTAGCAATTATTAGGAATAATTAGTAATATATAGCAATAAATAGCAATAAATAACAATAAATAGCAATAAATAGCAATAATTAGCAATAATTAGTAATACATAGCAATAAATAACAATAATTAGAAATAATTAGTAATAATTAGTAATAAAGAGAAATAATTAGTCATAAACAGGAATAATTAGTAATAATTAGTAATAATTAGGAATATTTAGGAATAATTAGTAATAAATAGGAATAATTGATAATAATTAGGAATAATTGATAATAATTTGTAATAATTTGTAATAATTAGTAATAAATTGTAATAATTAATTATAAATACTAATAAATACTAATAATTATGAATAAATACTAATAATTAGGAATACTTAGAAATAATTAGAAATAATTAGCAATAATTAGAAGTAAATAGGAATAATTAGTAATAAATAGGAATAATTATTAATAATTAGGAATAATTAGTAATAATTAGTAATAATTAGTAATAAATAGGAATAAATAGGAATAAATAGGAATAAATAGGAATAATTAGTAATAATTAGGAATAATTAGTAATAATTAGGAATAATTAGTAATAATTAGTAATAATTAGTAATAATTTGTAATAAATAGGAATAAATAGCAATAAATAGTAATAGTTAGTAATAAATAGCAATAGTTAGTATTAAATAGTAATAGTTAGTAATAAATAGTAATAGTTAGTAATAAATAGTAATAGTTAGTAATAAATAGGAATAATTAGTAATAAATAGGAATAGTTAGTAATAAATAGGAACAGTTAGTAATAAATAGGAATAGTTAGTAATAAATAGGAATAGTTGGTAATAAATAGGAATAAATAGTGATAAATAGTAATAATTAGTTAGGAATAGTTCGGAACAATTAGAAATAAATTTTAATAAATTTTAAGAACTTGGCACAATTTCCAGTGGATTGACAACACTCCTTTTGCTCGATGACTTTTCTCCTTTCAACTCTCACTGACTCAAAACATTATGAAAAATGTGCTGCTACATAGGCATATTCAATCTTGTATGCAAGAGATTGGATATACATTCGTAGGATCACATTTTTTATAATGATTTCATGTGGTGACAGTTGGAAGAAGATGATTCATCGATGAAAAGGGGGCTCTTTTGTCCGACGGCTCATTTACTTGCATCTTTCTCACACTGAAATCACAATGAAGAATCTAGTCGGAGATACCCATATTCATTCTTATGCATACGAGAATGAATATGCGTACCTCTGACCAGATTCTTCATTGTGATTTCAGTGTGAGAAAGATGCAAGTAAATGAGTCGTAGGATAAAAGAGTAGCTGTCAATAAACTGAAAATTGTGTCGCCCTTAATTAATGTTAATTATTAAGAAATAGTAGTAATTAGTTATATTTTTCTTTAGATAGTGTTTTTATAATTTCAAATTATTCAAAAACAGTGATGATTTTATATTTTGTAGAAAAATATGGAACAAGTAAGTCGACATCAGTCATTATTAGATGATTGCGCTTGGATAAATCAACATAGAAATCCAAATGGTTCTGGTTTAAATCTTGTATATATTGAGGGTGTTGAATCTTTCTTAGCATTTTCATCATCAAAACTAGAATATGTTTCAGAAGGCATAATTAATTTTCCTTGTAAAAAATGTGTTATGAGAACGTTTGACACATTTGACAAGGTTGGGGGACATCTCTTGTGGTTTGGTTTTCAACCAGATTATGTTTTTTGGTATCAACACGGTGAAAGCAGTTTCAGAGAAGATACTAATAAGTTGATTCCAGATCCATCATGGTTCCAACATTTAGTACATGATATTGTAGGTCCATCTCTTTAAAAACTGAAACTCACGATGATATCGATTTAACTCTTGAGTTGGCACCATCCGAATTTTATGAGTTGTTGAGGTCTGCTGAGTATGCATTATATCCTGGTTGAAAGATTAGAAAATTAGAAGCGGTTTCAAAATTTATGGATATTAAATCAGATAATGAAATGTCAAACAACTGTTTTGATCAGATATTTTCTTTAGTCAAAACACTATTACCTGAAGGAAATGTGTTGCCTGTAAATTACTATGAGAGCAAGAGGTTGGTTCGTAATCTGGGCCTTAGTTATCGAAATATTCATGCATGTGAAAATGACTACATCTTATATTCTGGTGAAAATGATTCGTTGGATAGTTTTCCCACATGTGGACAATCGAGATATAAAGAAGCTCAACCAGGGAAGTCTGGATCGATTCCTGTAAAACAGTTGAGATATTTCCCCCTTACACCCAGTCTGTAATGTTTATTTATGTCTCATAACACAAAGTCAATGATTTCATGGCACAAAACAAATATTTCAACCAGTAAAAGCTTGAATCATCCATCTGATGGTGATTCATGGAAATATTTTGATCGTCTGCATCCGTCTTTTGCTTTAGAAGCCCAAAACGTGCGATTGGGTCTTTCTACTGACAGTTTCTATCTGTTTGGTTCTTATGGTAATCAGTATTCATGTTGGCCTGTCTTTATAACTTCGTACAATCTACCTCCATGAATGTTGATAAAGGAGCCCTATATCTTTTTGACCTTATTAAACCCAGGACATCTGAAAAAGAATATTGATGTTTATTTGAAACCATTTATTGATGAGTTAAATCCATTATGGAGTAATGGTGTTAGTACATATAATGTTGTTGTGAAACAAAATTTTACATTAAAAGCTGCATGGATGTGGATGATTAGTGACTTTCCGGCATATGGCATGTTATCTAGCTGGAGTACACATGGTCTGAAATCATGTACTTACTGTATGAAAGACAACAAAGCTTTTATGCTCGTAAATGGAGAAAAACCTTGCTATTTTGACTGTCATCGCAGATTTCTTCCAACCGATCATCCTTTTTGAAGGAACAAATCTCATTTCAGAAAATCCAAAATTGAAAGGGATGAACCTCCAAAAATGATCTCAGGTACTGAGTTAAAATCAGTTGTATTTTCATTACCTCCCATAACATTTGGGCCAACAGTAAACCAATAGAAAATTCATGGCTTTGGGAAAGAATATAATTGGATAAAACGAATCATTTTTTGGGATCTTCCATATTGGTCTGATTTGTTGGTCTGCCACATGTTGGATGTCATAAATATTGAGAAGAACTGTTTTGATAATTTATTTCATACAGTTTTGGAGACACCAGGTAAGACCAAAGATACTATAAAAGCACGATTAGATCTTTCCCAAATTTTCAGGCGACCAGAACTTGAACTATTTGAAAATGTCAGATCACAGAGGTTAATGAAGCCAAAAGAAGATTATACATTTCCCAAAGAGAGTCGCTTATTATTTTGTCAGTGGATTGCAGATTTGAGACTTCCAGATGGCTATGATTCCAATTTGGGAAGATGTGTTAAGAATAGTCATATAACTAGATTAAAAAGTCGTGATTGTCATGTTATAATGGAAAGACTTATACCGATTGGATTCAGAGATCTGTTGAATTCTATGATTTGGGATTCGATAATAGACATATCATATTTTTTTTGAGATATTTGTGTAGTGAAAATAGACTACGATGCACTAAGAAAACTGGAAGAAGATGTTGCTGTAACTATATGTAAACTGGAAAAAATATTTCAGCCTGCTTTCTTTGAATCAATGGAACATATGATATTAAATTTTACACATGAATCTAAATGTGGAGGTCCAGTACAGTTTCGATGGATGTACCCATTCAAGAGATGCATGCAGAAATTGAAGAAAAAAGTACGTAACAAAGCATCAGTTGAAGGCTCAATTGCTGAAGCTTATTTGTAAGAGGAAATTTCTTTTTTCTACTCTCACTATTTTGAATATGAATATTCATCAAAACAAAACCGCATAGGACGGAATGAGGGAAATATTAATGATGAAATAGACAATCAATTATCAGTTTTTAATCAGCCAAATCCTGGATTTAGTGGAGTTCAAGAATGATGGATTTTAGATGATGAACATCACAGAGCTCATACATATGTTCTTCTAAACTGTGAAGAAATGACAGCATTTGTACTGTGAGTGCTTTTATCACTTATTTTATAATTTTTGTTATAGTATGTAAACTTATTTTATTGTTAGGTTATATGATAATCATATCAAGAAATAACTTCCACAAATTATAGCAGCTGATCATGAAGAATGCAGACAAAAAAAAATTTCTCAATGGTTTCAAAAATTGGTAATATAAATTATTGATGGTTTAATATCAATTCTGTTTACTATTTATTATATTTATAATTGTTTTAAAAAATTTCAGGTGTCTCGACATGCTGATAAAATTGATAATCGACTGTGTATATTGAGTAACCCACCATCCAAAATGGTTAAATCTTATAATGCATATATGGTGAATGGTTTTCGATTTTATACACGTGCATATGGGGAATCAAAAAAAAACAATGAGCAGTGGAGTTTGTTTGAGAGGATCGCATCATAGAGAAACTGAAGTTGACTTTTGCGGCATTCTGGATGAAATTATTGAGCTATGTTATCTTGGACAGAATTACATAACGATGTTTAAATGTTGATGGTTGGATACTGAGAGAGGCTTGCGTGTTCATCCGACTCATAGAATCATCGATATTAAATATAAAAGTCTTATTGAAGTAAATGAACCATTTTTACTAGCTCAACAGGCACATAAAATTTATTACGCAAAGTACTGTGCTACTTCAAGAGACCTGAGTGATTGGTGGATCATAATAAAAATGAAATATCAAGAAAATCAATTTACTCAAACTGAATGTGGTTCTGCTGAAGTGTAAGGAATTGAAATTTTTCAAGAGACTACTCAAAATCCATCTTTTTCACAAAGAAATGTGAATATCGATGATGACACCCCACAATTAAGGGTCTATGGTGATGAAGATGTTAATGATGTTACAAATGAATTTGAAATGACAAGGGATGGTGAAATTGAAACTCATATGGATATTGATGATGTCGAGGAGGAATATGAAGACATTGACATCGTCAGATGTGAAGATGATGATGAAGGTGAACATTGACATAGTTAAGTGTTGGTTATGATCATAACTAATATATATCTATATATGATAGTTATTTTCAAATATATACTAACAAAAATCATTTTGTGTTTCAGATGGATCCTGATCTATTTCACAAGTTGCAGGAGGCTGATCTACCTTTGGATGAGGGGGATATAGGATCATCTAACCCTCAGCCTACTGGTGGTTCAGGAGGTACGCGGAGGGGGAACGCTCTTGCGTGACTGATGATTCCTGACCCTATCCCCGAGAAACATCCACGTCTTGGCTTCGATCCACCCACACGGAGGTATGATAACCTGTATATTTTAGTTAGATTTTTCATTAATTTATTTATATATATAGTAATTGTTTGATTATTTATTCTTTTTTCACAATTTTGCGCATGTAGTTGTTGGATAGGGGAGCGCTATCTTGCACAATTATTTTTCTCAGCCATGGATCACATGGGAACAGATTCCCTTTGATGTGCATCTCTCCATGTACAATCATTGGCTGGTACGTAAATAAATAATATTTATTTTGAAATTTATTTTATTAATAACTTGATATTATAAATTATTTATAGGGTTTATGGTATCCCACCGATGATAGCATGTGTGACGCTATCCATGCAGCATGAGAGGTGGCTATGCGTGATCGTTTGCGTCAGTTTTTGCACAATTTGAGAAAGAAGGCCATTAAGAAAGCAGGAGCAACAGTATTTGATGAGTCGTGTAGAGCCCACCGACCATAGTACATTTCATCTCAGGTTTGGGATGGATTATGTGCACACTGTTTGGGTGGTGGATTTTAGAGGAGGTCTTCATTGGGTCGGTAGAACCGGGGGAGACAGGAGGTGACGCATCGAGCTGGTAGTCGTACATTCAGTACACATAGAGAGCATCTGGTAAGTATTTTTTTTAATATTTTATATAACTTCAAATATAAACAGTTTATTTTATATTCATATAGGCAGTCGAGCATCCCGATATTACAGAGTACGATGTTTATCAAAAGATGTATAGTGATCCATCCACCGGAGAGATTAGAGGTGATCGCCAGCGTTGGATTGTGGTTAGTCTTATTTTTTTCAGTTTGAAAATTAAATGCATATAATATTTTCACAATTTTAATTTCAAATTGGAATTGAAGGAGTCATATGAGGCTGTGACCTCTCAGACACAGGTTGAGGGTCAGGACGAGGCGACTGATCATACCAGTGCACACCATTTCAACGAGGCGACATAGATGTAGGCAACTCAATATGGCTTTGAGAAGGGTCGAGTAGTTAGTATCAGCTCTCATGTGACTCCTGGTACTTATTATGGTACTGCTACGATGTCAGCGTCCAGCTCAAGAGGAACTCGTGGAGAGGCATCATCTTCTGCCTCACAGTATCAGGAGCAGTTATGAGCTCAGAATGACATTATAGAGAGTTTGTAGAAGCAGCAAGAAGAGATATGTCAGCAACAGCAACAGCAGAAGCAGCAGCATGAGGAGGAGATGCGTCGATGGCAGTAGCAGCATCAGGAGCAGATGGAGTACATGTGTCGTCTGACTCGTAGTTTGGGGATGAAGTTTCCTCTACCATCTCCTTCATCTCCTCCACCTCCTCTAGAAGACGACCACCCCCCAGTGATTTTTTTATGTTAAAAATATTTGAATTTAACATTTTTTGTAATATGAACTATTTACAGTTTCTGTCTTTTATATTGGTTCCAATATTAGATAATATAATTTTTAATATTTTATGATTTTTTTGTGAATATTGAGAATTGTAATAATTTTAATAATTTTTATTTTTTTATCATTTTAATAATATAAATATTATTATTTCATTAATCATAATTTTATTAAATATATTTTTTTTAGTATTATATTTTTTAATATTTTTTTATTTTACTAATAATAATATTATTATTATTATTATTATTTTGTGATTTTTTTTAAATTTTTTTGTGAATATTGAGAATTTTAATATATTTTCATTTTAATTATTTTAATAATATTAAAATTAATTTTTCAATAATTATAATTTTATTAAATTTATTTTTTTTTTAAATTTATTTATTATTTGTGACGGGATCTGTTGCGACAGGTTCCCGTAGCAAATAGTCTAAATAATTTTTTTAAAAAGTATTTGTGACGAGATTAGGGGCCCGTCGCAAAAATTATTTGTGACGGGCCCGTTGCAAAAAAAATTATATATATAAAGTATATAATTGGAGACTTATTTGTGATAGTGAAGTTGCCCGTTGAAAAAAATATTATTTGCGACGGGCCCGTCGCAAATACCTAGAATTCTAGTAGTGTTGGTGTTTCGTGTAGTGCAAACTATTGAATTATTTAAAAAAAGAATATTGTAGAAGTTTGGGGTGTTACATTCTTCCCTCCAATAAATTTTGTCCTTGCAATTTTAACTTGGAATCGAAAACTATGGGTTTGAATTTTCAAAATATCTTTATTGAAATCCCACATCAGAAATGGATTAATGATACCTCCATTTTGAAATAAAGGGAAGTACGAAGGTCACCATATATAACACATACTAGGGTTCCATATTGGAAAACATGTATGTGGAAGATAAATCTAACCATCATGTTCTTATAGAGAGTGATAGAGAACATGGTCAGGAAAAAGTTAACATTCACAAAGATAGAATTCAGTGACGATCTAAGGGACCATTGGGTTAATCCGAAAACAAAGTACTAGGAAAACATTTTCGGTTTTAAGATCCTTTCACTAAATTTTAATAATTAATTACTTCATAGAATAAGGACAAAAGGAAGAATACTTACTTGACAATTAGATTTATATCCTTTAATTAATTCCTACCACAAACTCATCTTTCTCTCCAAAAGATAATAAAACTAAAAAATATTCCATTTATCCTAATCATATAGGGTTCCAAGAATGAATTTATACTTCATCTGTCAGACCATTTAAATAAAAAAACCATGTTATAAAATCTTGGACATCACGTAGATCAGTGGTAGGAGATGCACCCTTGTCGCCCTTATGTTGTGGGTTCAAGTCTCGTGGCCTTTCCAGACATGACGAGTTGTCATCCGACCTATGGGTTGTCCTTTTCTTAAAACTATAGTATTATAACATTCTAAAAATAATCTTAAGAAATGTTTTAACCTTAAACAATACTATCCAATTTTCAACTTAATCCATTCTAACCATAAGACCCAACCAAAATACTTCCATCCAAATTCAATCTTAACATCAAATTCCCTAAACTACGTAATATATCTCTTATTGTCACATGCCAAATATTTGATTACCTTTAAATACTAAATGAAAACTCGAATGCTTTAAAATAATTAAAGAATAAGTAAGGCAATACAATCCTCATGATTCTTATAACCATTTATGTAATAATTCTTGAATCCAAATACAAAATAATATTGATCGTTCCACTTCACTCTTAAACCATTAACTACACTTCAACATCTTATTCCTTAATTCCTCCTTTATCCCATTTTTCTTTCAATCTCTTCATTATATGTAGTATAACCATTACTTGTATAACTATGATGATTCAAATCAATGACCAAAACCTGAATCACAATCTCAAAAACATGAATCATAATGTTATAGTCTAGAAGAATCATTAATAGGATCTCAAAATGATTCCATCTTCTTCTCAATATATAAGTCCATAGGATTAACCTAGGTTATCCATTACCAAATATAAAGCCTAATATCCTATACTTTGGCTTATCCTAAAATTCATTCATAGGGTTATGTTTTCTAATCGTTGATTTCTAAATCTAGTTTCCAAGGTTATTGCTAAACTTCCTCTGATACTAACTATAACACCCCGACCTGAGAAGCCTAGAGATAGTGCATTATTTTAATACATTGGCATGATTACAAGGAATCAAGTCCTGGTGGACTGATCAGTTTAGAAGTTTTGGAAAATATATTACATAAATGAACTTTTCATTAAAATTCAAAACATAAAATACAACATATATAGTCCATTAAGAATGCCATTATTATCCTAGCTTAACCCTGTATATCAATCATAATTTACATCTTGGAATCTTGGGAAAATAAAACATAATAACATGGTGATCTTAGATGCTTAGTAAGGTTAAAAAATATATCATAAGCATTCATAAATAACTATAAACATTAAGGAAAGTATGAAACTGAAACACAAGCCTTTTAAACACAAACTTGAACATAATATGGAAAGAATAAATCAAATAATGCCATTTATACATCCACATTGATATTATATTAGTAGAATAATCACATGTAATATTAATAACTAATCTCATAATGAGGGAATGCATAATGCGAGATATCTTAAACATACAATCAAGGCCTCAGACAAGATATCTAAAAATAAATGGTTAAGGCCTCAGCCAAATCCATATCTCAAAAATAAATGTTCAAGGCCTCAGCCAATTCCATGTCTAGTTTTTCTCATGAGACCTACTAATGCATCGAGGGGATATAGCAGGACCCACCCATTACTTACTAAGTCCAATACATTCCTCATATAAAAATGGTGAAACATATACAACATAATAATTCTTATTTAAACTAGTAAATGAAATATGAATAAATTAACCATAAAACAATAATGGTATCTAAATAATTCATCCAAAATTAAACTGATCATAAACCATTCAATGAAATATGGTAAATTATATCATAAGATATCAACCTCAATTAATCATAAGATCTAACAAAGGATGTTTTCATAGATGAAAACACTCCAATAAAATCATTAAAAATCTATTGAGACAAATACCCCTTTTTTATTTTGAAATCATTTATTCCAAAGTTGTGTACATGTAAAAGAAGGAATTTAAAAAATATTTTTCAATCAAATTGTCTCATACCACTTTGAAACTTTTTAATGGAATTAACATTTTAAACCATTCATGTCTATGTAAATAAATCCTTAAAACCATTTTGAAAACATGGAGATTAATGAGAAGTATTTTAAAAGAATAAATATTTAAAACATTTAAAATGATGTTTTAGTTGAATATCCCCTTACATAAAACCTCAAAAATATTCCTTTTGAAAACATTTTAATGAAATTCATATATTATCAAGAATATTTAAATGGAGAAAGGATTAATTCTTTAAACATTCAAAGCGTCTCATGCCACTTTGAACATTTAAATCATAAGCTCGATATCATAAAATTAATCTTTAGATACCAAAAATATAAATGTATTTATGATATGAAATATAATAGTAGCAGTACATACACCACACGCAAGAAATAGGTGGTGAACATTTCTTATATCTCACAAAAATTAAAAGTGAGACGAAATCCCCTTACCTTAAGTATGATACTCTTGGTACGTGTCTAAAACTCTTGTATAATTTTTTTAAAAATATTATTAACTTATATTAGAATATTAATAATAGTTATGATATCATATATTATTATTTTATGACTTTATATTACCTGTTTATTAACAATTCCAAGTTAATGCAACATTTCTGGTAATAATCACTTTGTTTATTGTACACGTTTTGACTTGTTATTCTTGATCATATTACTTAGATTATGATTTAATTACTTCCAAAATATATAATATGATTTATATATCATATATTTTCATATATATTCATAATATAAATATATATATAATATATATATATATGAATTTGAATACACCGTTCATGAAGACGTTAGGTCGTACGTACGCATGAACATTGTTTCCATTTTCTAATCGTATTGAATGGAAGTAAGTGAATGACATATAAATAAAGAAATAAATATTTATATTATTATAGTACAATTATTATGTAATATATTTCATAATTATTCATAATATATATATTTTTATAATTATTCTTTTATGATGAATATATAAAATGAGTCTTATCGCGTCGTGGAGACGGTAAGTCATACGTACGCATGAGTGATGATATCATTTTCTTAATGGTTAAATGGTATATAAATAAGTGGTATATTAATTATACAGAATAATTATCATGTTATATTAATTATTTATATCCATTGCACTCATCATTATACCCATCAAAATAAATTATAGTGGAATAAAAAATTACATCACTGTATGGAGACGGTAAGCCGTACATAGGCACGCATGATGATATTATTATTCGTAGGATGGGTAAAATAAGGAATACAATTGTCCCGTAATTATAATAACATCTCATAATGTATAAGGTACTGAAGTTATTATTTTATTATGGAAATAACATAGAAAGAGGAATATAATAAGAAAATAAATTGAATTGAATTGGTAAAACAATTACCTCTTCTTCGAGTGTCTCCTTTTGATGTGCACAAAAGGACTTCTTAGGTTGGATTTATGCCCAAAGTGTGGCCTCTATGATGAATTGAGAGAATTTGGGAGCTTTTTTGAGAATATTTTGGTCGAGCCAATGGGCTTGAGATGTGTGTGGAAGTGAGTAGAGGTGGTGGCCTTGTATAAGAGGGAGGAGGGGGAACTTTAGGAAAGTCTTGAAATATTAATTTATTATAAATTCAATTTTGATTGAAAATAGTTCAAAACTAAATTAATTAGAAGATAAGATAATTATAGTTATAAATCCTCTAATCTAATAATTTTTAGACATATATTGAATTTTTTTTTAATCCCTATCCTTTTGGTTTAACCCTTATTTTATCCTTTTTAATCTTTCCGTGATATCATGTTATTTAAAATTTGTGTGTTAATGTAATTACCATAACATGTTGAACGATAAAAAAAGTTTTATTTATGACATATTTGTAATTATAATAAAAAATTGTTCAAATATTATATTTTTATGGATTTTATTACATTTAATAAACTATTTTATATTTAAAGTTATGAATTGTGTAAATTTTTGACTCTATTCATACTTGACTTTTTACAAATTCATAAAAACTTGTTTCCTTCAAAAAATATTCATTGAATCAATAATAACATGTCATATTAACCCATAATATTTGTTTATGACATAAATTATGTAAAATACTATTTATTTTATTATTTATAATATCATTTATTTGAATCTTGTATTAATGAAGCAATCACTGCCTCATCATTGTGTCAAAATTAAATTTATTTATTTAATATCTAAAAATTATAAATAAAATACCATGATGTTATCTTTCTAATTACTATTTATAGTCAAATATATCATTTATATTAACCCATTTTAAAATTGTTTTACACGTTTATGTTATATTTCCCATTATATTAAATTAAGTGTTATAAAATGTCATTATCACACCCAAGTGGCTCCCAAAGGCCAAATGTGCATCCCAAGTGTTTTATTGATCACCCATAAGTCATATAATAGTATTAGGAAAAGTTTTAGTGTAGTTTTATATTATTATAATATTATGTTTACTTTAAATTACCCTATTTACCTTTAACTGTGGTAAATAAAAATAATTACTAAAGTTACTATTCATAATGTCAAAAATTAATGCGGCACCTATTTAAATAATTTGGACCTTATGATTTTAAATATGAAATCCATTTTTTCAAATTAAAAATATACAAGTTTCAGTAATTAATTTAAAATTAATCCCCATTGTCAAAATGAGAAAATGAGTTTTTTAAAAGTAAAAACAATCAAAATATTGACACGTGTTTATATCAAATTTCAATGTGAAATTACTTCCAATGAAATAAATTATATTAAATGATAAAAACTTAATCTAATTATACTTTAAAACCAATTAAAAGGATAATCTAACAATATAAATAAATTATATGAAAAAACAATTTTGAATTAAAATACATTATTTTCACTATTCATTAAAATGTGAAAGTTATTAAAAAAAACCCAAAAATTTATCCAAAATAAATTTTTATATCATAATTATAAATAATAAGTTTATTTTTTCAAATTTAATATATGAAATTGTCAAATATTTTATTTAAAAATGGTTCTCCATTAAAAGGCGGTAAAACTGCATTTTTTTGGAAAATACTTCGTTTATCTAAAAAATTGAATTTGTTCTTATAATATGTCTAAGAAACACATAATATGAACTTTAAAATTATATGTAATATATAAAATTCAAAATTTGGTTAATACTATTCATATCGTCTTTCTAAAATGGCTAGTTTGATAGGTCGTGGTGTGCTCGAACTTTGTGTTCCGTGCAGTGCAAGCTATTGAATTATTTAAAAATAAGCGTACTGTGGAATATTGGGATGCTACCAAACCACAAATGATGAGTCCTAACTCAATATGGGATCTCTTTTTTGAAAATAATTCATTTTCCAATGATGGGTATGATCCTTTATGTTCGTTGCGCCTCAATTCACCTTGATCTGAATGTCAGACATCATCTAATCTCAATCTGCCAAAGAAGAATAGTGGAATCATCCACTCAATAATCCTAATGATATACATATAAAATTTTAGATTTTACATAATATCATATATATTGGGGATATATTTTAGTTCATTTAATTAATTAATTAAATTAATTCATTCATTAATTCATTTAACGTACCTGCAGACAGTTGCTTTATCTAAACATTCAGTGCCGACCAACTTTAGGTCATTCTTAGGGTAAATCCCATGATCCATATTCAACCATGGTATAAAAATTTCAATTTTAGACACTGTATGGGAGATTTTTCAACATTTATGAAAAGTTGTATGTATATTATATAGAATATATTTAATATTTTTATAAAATTAATTTTGAATTCACCGGGCCTCAGAATCATGTGGAGTCTCAGATCTTAGATCTGAAAATATTCCTTGATATATTTCCAAGTATTATAAGGGAAAATAGGGTCTATAAAGTATTCCATCCATTAAAATTTTCATCCTCAAAAATCAAAAACTAAGTAAAAAGGTGGGGACACTGAGCCCGCATCTAACTCTCCCGCTCCTAGGAGCTCTTTTACATGCTCCCATTATGACACAATAGATGAACCAAGGGAGTTTTCTATCCACATAGGATCCTCTCTCGCCAATCCTCAATCACCATTTGGTGATTTATGAATGAGGTTCCATCCTTGATGTCCATATCACCCTGGTCAATAAAATATGTGGGATAATGCATGTACCTTCTTAGTAGTGACATATGGAAGACTTCATGCATCCGCTCTAATTGAGGAGTAAGATGAGGTGGTAAGAAATCTCAGAAACCCTCTTAAAGATCTCAAATGTTCTAATGAACCTCAGGGATAGATTTACTACCTAGATGAATATCCATAATCCTCATTGTAGGGAGACTCCTAGAAAAATGTGGTCTCTATGCTCGAACTCCAATGGCCTACAACGTCAATATGCATAAGACTTTTTCCTACTCTGAGTTGTCCTCATTCACTCGTGGATCACCTAGACCTTCTCTGTCATTGCCTATACCATATCTGGACCAATAAGATATGCCTCACTGATCTCATTCCAGCATAAGGGTGACCTATAAGGTATCCTGTATAGGGCCTTGAAATTTTTCATGCTGATAGTAGAGTGATAGCTCTTATTATACGAGAGCTCCACCAAGGGTAAGTAATCCTACCAACTCCGAAAAAATTCAAACACACAAGCCCTCAACATATCCTCCAACACCTGGATAGTGCGCTCAATATTCCTATCCACCTAGGGGTAACAGGATATACTCATCCTCATTTGGGACCTGAATGCCTCCTACAGGGATCTCCACAGTTGTGAAGTGAACCACACATCAAAGTCGGAAAAAATTATTTAGGTATCCCCATGTAGGTGTACTATCTCCTGTATATACAAATAGCCCAAAATCTCAACCTAAATTTTCTCCTTAATAGCAAAGAAGTGCACTGACTTCATAAGTCGTTCAACTATCACCCATATGGAATCATGTCTTCCCACTATCCATGGAATCCCATTCACAAAGTCCATGGATATAAAATCCCATTTCCACCCTAATATCTCAAGAGTATGAAACAAACCTACTAGAACCTGGTGTTCATCTTTTACCTACTAACATGTGAGGCACTGATAGACAAACTCGACCATGCTCCGCCTCATAATAGCCCACCAAAACCACCATTGAAGGTCTCTATACATCTTTTCCACACTAGGATGTACATCCAAATGAGAGGTGTGAAACTTCCTCATCACCTCATCTTGTATCATGAATGAAACCATTGTACTTACCTAGAAAAGGATGACATGATTCCCTCCTTCAAAAAATCCATTTGGTGAATCTATTAAGGAAATATAGTAATGAAAAACCTCACAGTCGATGTCTCCCAATTGAGACTCCCTTAAACACTGGATAATTAGAGGAGCCAAAGCCATTGACTAAAGAAAATATCCACCCTCCTCTACCAGTGTCAGTTATAATGAATCCAACTGATCAAACACCTCCTACCCCAAATGAGCGTGTGACTTCCTGCTAAGGGCATCTTCCACCACGTTTCCCATCCCATAAGTATAGAATATCTCCAAGTAATATTTCTATAGGAACTCAAGATATAGCCTCTATCTTAGGTTCAAGTTTCTCTATGTGAATACATACCTAAGACTCTAATGGTATATATAAATAAAAAAGTGTTCTCCCAGAAGATAGTGACTCCACATCCTCAGAGTGAAGACTATCAATGCCAAATCTAGGTTGTGAGTTGTGTATTTATACTCATGGGGTATCAATTTCCTTGACCCATATGCAATCACTACTTACCTCTACATCACTGTGAATCAGATCCCATTTCCACAGACATCATAATATAGTACATACTCCATTCCCTCCTCCGGTAGTCTCAAATAGGAGTACTCTTCAGCCTCATCCTCAACTCCTCAAAGAATCTCTGGCCCAACTCAATCTAGGTAAATGACTTACCTTTACATGTTATGGTGGTCAAAGGGGTTGTAATACTATATAATTATTCCACGAATCTCATGTAGTACCCCACCAAACTAAGATAACCCCACACCTCTGATGCATTCTTAGGTGGATACAAAGTAAGCACCGAATCGATCTTTATCGAGTCCATGGCTAATCCATGATCATAGATGAAATTCCCTAGAAAGTGAATCTTGTGAATCCAAAACTGACACTTAGAGAGATTACCATAAATATACTACTCCCGAAGAAATTCTAGTGTAACACCCCAAGCATCCACAGTACATTTCTCTTTGAATAATGCAATAGCTTGCATTATACGCAACTTCGAGTTCCAACACACCACGACCAATCAAACTAGCCATTTATGAATAGTAATACCCACTTTTTGAAATTTTATAAATTTATTTTTCAAAATGGACTTCATTTTTGGATTCGTAATATCAAAATTAGCTTAGGGTGAATTTTTGGTATTTTTTTGAAAACATTCAATTTTTGATGAATAGTAAAAAAACATTGCGTTATTGTTTAAAACCAACTTTTTATTTAAATAATTAGTTATTTTATTTAAATTTATTTTTGGTCAAAATAGATACATAATACCTATATATGTTCAATGTAATTTATTGGAGTCATTTTATAATAATATTAGATATATAGAATTTTATTTTACTTTTAACGTCTTGTACCCACCTTCTAGGCACATTTGCAAATTTGCATAAAAGGTAATTTTACCACTTCTGTGAATTGAATTTCAAAAATTTGAAAGACATGGTTGACATTAGTAAGTAAAATGTGGTTCAATAGGATGAAAATAATTTTTTGTGAATAACAACTTTTGAATTTTATTTACCACGATTAAAAGTAAATGGGCTAATTAAAAGTAAAAATGATATTATAATTACCCTAACACAAGTCTTAATTCTATTGGATAAGTTAATTTCAACCATAATCAACATTAGGAATAAAATATGACCCTTTTCGTCAACTTGGATTAGATTAGGACATTTATTATTATTTTATTTAAATAAGAGTTAAAAGTGTTAAATTCAAAGTTTAATAACTACATAATTTTATTTTATTTATTATTTTTAGACATTAAATAATTAAATTTATTTATGACACAATGATGATGCAGTAATTACCTGATTACTGAAAGATTAAAATAATTGATATTATGAATATTAATATAATTGTAAATTGAGACTTTTGATGTATTCCACGAATTTTCTAGGTTAATATATAATGTTATGGTTTATTAAATAAATTTTTTTCGAAGTGATAATGTTTTTATGACTTTAACAAAAACCAAATACTAAATAGTGTCAAAATTGACATAAATGAGTTTTTAAAACAAATACTATATTATTAATTGATATAATATTTCTAAAAATATAAGGTTTGTACAAAGGACTTAGATAAGATTATATATATCAATAATGAATAACTTGGGGTTATCTTGGATTTTTATAGAAATTTTATTAACCATTTATTATAATAATACAATAATACATGGTAAAAGTTAAACTATTTAACTACGAGTTAAATCTAAAATATAAGGTTAATATAGTGACCCGAACCTGTATGAGACCTATTGGTTGAGAGGTTTTAGACCCCTCCCCACCTTATCCTCAAAATAAATTCTTTTTGAGCCATTATAAACCTAATATGATTGTATAATAAAATAATATTTCAAGCTTTTCCTAAAGTGACCCTCACCTCTCTTATAAAAGGGTACTTCCCCTTATCTCAAAATCACACCTCCAAAGCCATTTTCCTCTAACAAACCCTACTCAAGTATCCTCCCAACTACCCTCACTTCAACCTAGATGCCTTAATTTGATCAGAATCCAACCTAAGAATCCCTTTTGATCAAATCAACAGGAAGCACCCGAAGAAGAGGTAATAATTTCATCACCTCTTTCAAAGTTATTTTCTTCTTCCACTTCTTCTTTATTTGTTGTTTCCATACCAAAATAATAACTCCAGTACCATATACATATTGTGATGTTATTATAAATATGGTACAACCATATTCATTACTCTATCCATCCTATGAATGACAAGTCATCATACGTGCGTACGTACAGCTTTCCCTCTCTACATTGTGGTGTAGTTTGTTATTCAAACACTTCATTATTTGGATGGGTATAATAATGAGTATAAATGATGTACATAATAAATATAACTTGTTAATGATTATTTATATATTATATACCATCCAATTACATATTATTTCACCATAAATAGAATGATATTGTCACTCGTGCGTACGTACGGATTACCGTTTCCACGAACGCGATCAAATTCATTCCCCATCATAACAACTCAAGAATAATTTTTATTTTATAATTAAAAATAATTTTTAAGAACTTAATATAATTATGTATATGAATCAAATACATCATATCCATAACAAACATGTATTACTTAACCAGGCATATAAATGGAAACGAATCAGTTAAGAGATTGTAGATACTTACGTATTAACAACCTCAGATAAGTAAAGAGGTTGTAGAATTAATCCTTACCTTAGAAATTTCATTTTTTGAGGGTATGTTAACCTCCTATATAATAGTTAAATAATTGTTATTAAATTTTACAAGAATAATATACATAAATATGATATCATATATGATCTTCTAATATTGCTTTGTTAATAATATTTTAGTAGTATCATCGTTTCGGGTGTTAACTAATTTGTTTTCCTTTATATGCTAGGTTATGTAAGCCATGTTTCTTATGGATAGGATGTATTTGATTCATATACAGAATGATATTATGTTCATAAACATTATTTTTAATCATAAAATGAAAATTATTCTTGAATGATTATGATGGGAAATGAATATCATCGCGTTTGTGGAGACGATAATCCGTATGTATGCACGAGCGACAATATCATTATATTTATGGTGAAATAATATGTAATTGGATGGTATATAATATATAAAAAATCATTAACATGTTATATTTATTATTTACATTAGTTATACTCATTATTATACCCATTCAAGTAATGAAGTGTTTGAATAACAAACTACACAACGACGTGGAGACGGTAAGCCGTACGTATGCACGTATGGTGACTTTGTCATTTATAGGATGGATAGAATAATGAATATGGTTTTACCATATTTATAATAACATAAAAGTATGTATAAGTTACTTTTTTTATTATTTTGGTATGGAAACAAGAAAGAAAGAGGAAGCAGAAGAAGAAAAAACATGAAAGAGGGTGGTGAAATTATTACATCTTATTCGAGTGTTTCCTTTTGAGTTGACCAAAAGGGATCCTTAGGTTGGATTTCTAATCAAATTAAGGCCTCTAGGTTTAATTTAGGATAGTTGGAAGGATATTTTGGAAGGGTTTGTCTGAGACAAATGGCTTTGGAGGTGTGAAATTAAGAGAAGGGGAAGTACCCTTTTATAAGAGAGGTAAGGGTCACTTTAAGAAAAGCTTGAAATATTATTTTATAATAAAATAATTTTCGGTTTATAATGGATACAAAATGATTTATTTCTAGGATAATGTAGGTATGGGTATAAAAAATCTCAACCAATAGGTTTTAGATAGTTTTAGGTTACCATATTAACCTTATCTTTCAGAATTAACTCCTAGTTAAATAGTTTGACATTTACCATATCTCTTTGTATTTTTATATTATATGGTTAATAAACTTACTATAAAAATCCAAGAGAACCCCAAGTGGTTAATTATAAATATATATAACCTTATATAAGTCTTTGTATGAACCTTATATTTTTATGAATATTATATCAATTAATAATATAGTATTTGTTTTAAAAACGTAATTATGTCAATTTTGACACTATTTAGTATTTGATTTTTTTTAAATCCATAAAAACTTTATCACTTCAAATAAAATTTATTTAATAAACCCTAACATGTCCTATTAACCTATAAAATTAGTGGAATACATCATAAGTCTCAATTTACATTTATTTGAATATTTATATTATCAATTATTTTAATCTTTCATTAATAAGATAATTACTTCATCATCATTATGTCATAAATAAATTTAATTATTTAATGTCTAAAAATTATAAATAAAATACCATTATGTAGGAAATATTTTTATATTTTTAATTAATATTTATATTCTAATTTATCTTATGTATAACCCTATATTAAAAATGGTTTAGTTATTAAACATTGAATTTAACACTTTTAACTATTCTTTAAATAAAATAATAATAAATGTCCTAATCTAATCCAAGTTTACCAAAGGGGTAATATTTTATTCCTAAGGTTTTTTTTTGTTAAATTAAACTTATAAAATAGAATTAGGACATTTTTTAGGGTAATTATAATATCATTTTTACCCTTAATTTCCCTATTTACTTTTAAAAGTGGTAAATAAAAGTAAAAAGTTATTATTCACCAAAAATTATTTTCATCTTATTGAACCAAAATTTACTTACTGATGTCAACCATGTCTCTCAGATTTTTGAAATTCAACTCAAAGAAGCAGTAAAATTAAGTTTTATGCAAATTTGCAAATGCTCCTAGAAGGTAGGTAAAAGACGGTAAAAAGTTTGATAAAATTTTATATATCTAAACTTATTATAAAATGACTCCAATGAATTACATTGAACATATATAGGTATTATGTATCTATTTTAACCTAAAATAAATTAAAATAAAATAACTAATTATTTAAATAAAAAGTCAGTTTTAAACAATAACGAGTGTTTTTTACTATTCATCAAAAATTTAAGGTTTTCAAAAAAATACCAAAAATTCACCCTAAGCTAATTTTGATATTCCGAATCCAAAAATGAAGTCTATTTTGAAAAATAAAATTGATAAAATTTTCAAAAGTGGGTATTACTATTCATAATGGCTAGTTTGATTGGTCGTGGTGTGTTAAAACTCCAAGTTGCGTACAACGCAAGATACTGCATTATTCAAAGGGAAATATACTGTGGAAGTTGGGGTGTTACATTCTCCCCTACTTAAAATAATTTTGTCCTCGAAATTTCTAGAATATTACTTCATAAAAATATTTGGGTGGTTCTTCATCATAAGTTCCTCGGGTTCCCAAGTTTCCTCGTCCATCTTATGATTTCTCCATGGAAATTTCACCATACAAGTCATTCGGTTTCTCAACACTTGTTCTCTGGTATCAAGAATTCTGATAGGATCTTCACAATAAGACATATTGGGTTCCAGTTCTAATTTTTCACAGGTTAGTACATGTGTTGGTTGAGGCATGTATTTTCTCAATAGTGATATATGGAACACATCATGAAATTTGGAGATACTTGGAGGCATTTCCAAACGATAAGATACAACTCCAATTTGTTCTAGAATTTTTAAAGTTCTGATGTACCTGGGAATCAATTTACCCTTTTTACCGAAATGTATAACACCCTTCCATGGAGATACCTTCAAGAAAACATGTTCTCCTACTTGAAATTCCAAATCCTTAGGTTATCGGCATAGCTCTTTTTCCTACTTTGGGCTGCTTTGATGTGGGTTTGGATAATATTCACCTTTTCCATTGTTTCCTCAACATGTTCTGGGCCTATGAGTTTTCTTTCACCAACATCATCCCAACATGTTGGTGTGTGACATCTCTTTCCATATAATGCTTTATATAGTACCATCTGAATACTTGAATGGAAACTATTCCTATAGTAAAATTCTATCAGAGGTAAATATTGATCCCACATACATAGAAAGTCAAGTGAGAAAGATCTCAAAATGTATTATAAGGTTTGAATAGTCTGTTCTGATTGTCCATTGGTTTGAGGGCAGTTGGCAGTGCTCAAACAAAGTTCAGTATCCAAGGACTTCTGAAGACTTTTCCAGAATCTTGATGTAAAATGGGGATCACGATCAAAAAAAATTGATAGGGGTACACCATGGAGTCTTACATCTTCATTAATATATAGTCTTTCCAGATGTTCAAGTGGTAAATCTTCTCTTATAGAAAGAAAATGTGTTGACTTGGTAAGATGATCAACAATGACCCATATCACATCATTCATTCTAGGATTCTTTGGTACCCCCGTGAAAAAGTTCATCGTAATATTATCTCATTTCCACTCAGGTATGGGAAGAGGTTTCATGACTCCTCCTGGCCGTTGCCTTCTAGTTTTTACTTGTTGAAAAACCATACATCTTGACACAAAATCAGTAATCTCCCTATTTATGTTGTCCCACAAAAAATGTTCCTTCAAATATCTATACATCTTGGTGCTCCCAGGGTGTATAGAGAAATTGGAGCTATGAGCATCATCCAACAATTCCATTTTTAGATCAAGTATGTTAGGAACACAAAGACTCTTCCCAAGTTTCAAAATTCCATCTTTATATATGAAGTCACTCAATCTCCCATCATTCACAGCTTTAATATTCTTTTGAAACTCCTCATCATCAGTTTGAGAACTCTTTATCCTTTCTAGTAAATATGGTTTGGAAACCATTTGAAAAATTATTGATGTTTTACCTTCCATGGTTATTCCCATATCCATATTTACTAGATCTATGAAAATAGAATCTCTTTTAACTCTCATATTTTTCAAAACTCCATGATCTTTTCTGCTCAAAGAATCTTCCACCTTATTTTCCTTCCCTGAGTGGTAGTGTGTAGTGAAATCATAATCATTGAGTAGTTCAAGCCATCTTCTTTGCCTCATATTGAGTTCTTTCTGTGAGAAAATATACTTCAAACTCTTGTGATCAGTATAAATCTCACATTTTTCACAATAGAGATAGTGTCTCCATATTTTCAGATCAAATATTACAGCTACTAACTCAAGATCATGAGTAGGATAGTTTTTTTCATGAATTTTTAGTTGTCGTGATTCATAGGCAATAACTCTATCATTCTGCATAAGGACACAACCAAGTCCTTTATTTTAAGCATCACTATAAATAACAAACCCATCATTCCCCGATGGTAGAGTTAATATAGGATCATTGACTAATATTCAATTCAGTTCTTCAAAACATTCTTTACACTATTTTTTCCAAACAAATTTAACCCCTTTACGTGTGAGCTTGGTTAATGGGTTAGACAACTGAGAAAAATTATGGACGAAACATCAATAATAACCTGTTAAACCAATAAAAATGTGTACCTCAGTTATACTCATCGGTGTTGGCCATTCTTGGATTGCCTTGGTCTTTGAAGGATCAATAAAGATTCCATACTTAGAGACAATATGGCCAAGAAAAGAAATCTCTTGAAGCCAGAATTCACACGTGCTAAACTTCAGATATAATTCATTTCTTCTAAGGGTTTTCAGAATAGTACAAAAGTGATTTATATGATCTTAGTATCTTTTTGAGTATACAAAGATATCATCAATAAATACCACTACAAATTCATTAAGATATTCCTTGAAAACTCTATTCATTAGATCCATGAAGACAGAGGGTGCATTAGTTAATCCAAAAGGCATTACTGTAAACTTGTAATTCCCGTACCTGGTTTGAAATGTTGTTTTCGAAATGTCTTCCTTCTTCACACACAACTGATTATATCTAGATCAAATTTCAATCTTTGAAAAATATTTATCTCCATGAATTTGGTCGAATAAATCATCAATGCGAAGTAGGGGATACTTGTTCTTTATTTTTATAGCATTGATCTCTTTGTAGTCAATGCACAACCTCATAGATCTGTCTTTCTTCTTAACAAAAAGGACAGGGTATCCCCATGGAGAAAAACTAGGGCAAATAAATCCCTTATTACTCAATTCCTCTAGTTGTTTCTTTAGTAACACTAATTTCACAGTGGCCATTATATAAGGGTTCTTCGATATGGGCCTTGAACCAGGAATTAAATCAATGGAAAACTCAAATTATCGTTCTGGTGGATGTCAAGGTGAATCCTCTAGAAACACATCAACATATTCTTGCACAATAGGTAGATCCTATATTTTAACATTCCTTTCCTCACCCACAGTTATTTCATTATCTTCCTCCCTAATAATTGAATTTTGATAGAGCTACAGGGGGTGGGTCTAGATAAGAATCGGGTGGTGACGTTTCTTCTCTAAATATAAGGTACTCCTTATCATCATCAAAAATTGTAACCTCCTTATTCTTACAATAAATTTTTGCATCATGGTCTAAAATCCAATCCATTCTGAGGATTATATCAAATTCAATCATGGGTATGACAATGAGATCAGCAGATAAAGAACATTTATATGCCCTAATGGGAACTGATTCACAAAACTTTGTTGCAATGATACTTCCCTTAGGAGTTTTGACTGAAAACTCCCTTGTTAAGTCAAATTGAAAATATATAATTTTCTTAGAAAACTGGGAAGATATGAAACAATGCGATGATCTAGAATCAAATAAATCATTGGCTAAACTTGAGGAAACCATTAAATTACCTACCACCACGTCTTTCGAAGCTTCAACCTTAGCAGTAGTGATTACATAAGCTTGGCCTTGCTCCCTTGGCCTTTTCTAAGGTAAGTTCCCTTGGCACTTAGGATATTTATTTTCATAATGTCCCTTTTCTCTACAATTGTAGCATTCAAAATTGAAAGCCTCTTTTTTCCTTTGCAATCACGATATTGGTGGCCTTTTTTACCACATTTGTAACAGACTCACATTCCCTTCAGGAAAGTACCAGGGTGTTTATTCCCAAATTTACTGCAAGATAGATATTAAAATTTTCCCTTCTTCCCCTTATTTCCATTTCCAGAGTGTTCAACATATCTCTTCTTCTCTTTCTTTTCTTTAAAGTCGCAAGACTTAGAGAATTTCTTTTTTGTCTTGATATCACATGAGACAATATATTCATACGATGAGAAGGATTGTGAGACTAATTCTCAACAGAGAAATGGTTTTAACCCATCAAAGAATCGATCAATCTTACTCCTTAGGTTATGTATATAATCTGTTCCATGCCTTGCTAACCTTGTAAAGTTTTCCTCATACTTTGTGACATTCTCATCCTTCTTTTGCCACAGACTTAGAAATTGTCTTTCCATATCCACTTGATGGTCACGAGGAAAGTATTTTTCTAAGAAAATATCTTTAAACTCCCTCCATTCCATGTTTTATACTTCTTCATCTTCCTTTGTGTTTTGGATTAATAACCACTATTGATCTGCATCGCCCGTGAGGCGATAAACTGCCATGACAACTTTATCCCTTTCGTTACTCCCCAAAGCATGAAATATTTTCTCTAAGGAACTTTTCCATTTCTCAGCTACCAATGGATTTGTACTCCCATTGAATGTTAGTGGTTACTGCCTTATGAAGCGGACTAACATTGATCCTTCACGTTGTGGATCAGGGTGCTCCATACAGGTAAGGTTATTATTCATAACCTAAGTGATTTGTCCCAGTATGGTGATAAGTTGATCAGCACCAGTTTCATCACCAGTTTCACTATAATTAACTTGAGTATGAGGTAAATCTCTATATGGATTACGTGCATTTATATGGTTTCCATTCCTTCTAATAGGCTCCATTTCTAAAAAATGGCATACACTAGATTAGTTTATAAATCGCAATACATAATTCCAAACTTGTAAAACACTTAACATAAATTGATCAATTTATGGATATAATCCATAATCATAAAAATGTTTTCTTTTAGAAGGTATATACTCATAAATCCTTCATATTTTTTTGTAAAGAAAATGTGATTTTCCTAAGAATATCCCCCGGGAGTGTCGTAACCAAGAGTGTAGCAAGGCCCATTGGCGTGTACCAGGATACCCCGGGTCAAACCCAAAACTCCTTGTCGGAGTTTTCACTCCTAGTTACATATGTGCTAGAGCCACCTCTACCTACTCGTATCTAGATAGGGATGTATTTCTTGGAAAATAAAAAAAATATCTACATTACCAAAATTCTAGAAAGTTCTTCTATACTAATCCTCAAATTCTATCTTAGGGTAATGTTCTCTAATCATAGTTTTTCTGAATATAGCTTCCAAGGTTTTTACTAAACTTCCTTTGATATCAACTGTAACACTCTGAGACCAGTTACCCAGAGTCGATGCATTATTTCATAATATTGGCATGATTACAAGGGATCAAATCCAGAAAGACCGATCAGTTTAGTATCCTTAGTAGTACTAAATACATTCATAAGTTTTACATTACAATATAAAATGAAAAACAACAAAAACATTGTATCCATTGAATACATCCATATCCCTTAGACTATCCCTATAGGCCAATCATAATACACTTCATCGTATCCTGGGAAAAATAAAACATAGAAAGGGGTGAGCTTAGATGCTCAGTAAGGATAACAATATAGTGAAAGATTTCATAAATAAGTATAAACATTTAAGGCAATGTATAAGACTAAAAAATAATCCTTTTAAACATAAACTTTTGAATAATATAGCCAATATAAATCAAATAATTCCCTTTACTTATTCACATGGATATTCTACTAGTTGAATAATCACATCCAATATCAATAGCAAATTTCATGAAGATAGAATGCATAATTATAGACTTCATAACCACATAGTTAAGGCCTTGTTCCAAGACTAAAAATAAGATTTTTTCAAGGCCTTGTTCCAAGACACTAGTTTGTCTCATGAGGCCTACTAATGCATCGAGGAGATATAGCGAGCTCCACCCGTCACTAAGTCCAATGCATTCCTCATATGAAAAGGTTTAAATATAACATAAACATTCGTATTAAAACTAGCATACGAAATGTCAATACTTTATCCATAAACCATGAATGGTATAAAAATAACACATCCACAGTCAAAAATATCACAAAACCTTCAATACAAAATGGATGATGTGTATCATAATGAATCAATTTCAAACAAGTGTAAAATCCATCAAAGGATGTTGACATAGATGAAATCAAAACTATTTGAGAGAAATATCTCTTTTTTTAAATCATTTAAAAGTAAAATAATTATAAAAGAAAACATATATTTTGAAAATATTCTTATAATCTTGTAAGGGGATCTTTGATGATTTTATAATGGTGTAAAATAGCCGCACCCTCCGTATAAGTTAAAAAAGGATATTCTTACCTTAATTTTGTCGAAAAGGTCATAAAGTACCTTGTTTGGAAAATGACAGAAAGATTCATTTCAAAAAATATAAGGTCAAATAAGGGTATAAATGACTTTAACTCATAGTATAGTTAATAGTAAAAATGTTTTGAAATTCATTTTTAAGAAAACGTGGATGTGGATGATAAAGAGGTCCCAATAGATACTTACGTATTAACAACCTCAAATAAGTAAAGAGATTGTAGAATTAACCCTTACCTTGTACCTTTCCTTGGTTGAGGGTATGTTAACCTCATGAATAATATCTAAATAATTGTTATTAAATTTTAAAATAATCATATACATAAATATGATATCATATATGATCTTCTAATATTTCTTTGTTAATAATATTTTAGTAGTATCATCGTTTCTAGTGTTAACTGATTCATTTTCCTTTATATTCTTGGTTAAGTAAGCCATGTCTGTTATGTATAGGATTTATTTGATTCATAGATATTATGTTCATAAAATTTATTTTAATCATAAAATGGAAATTATTCTTGAATGATTACGATGGGTAATGAATTTCATCGTGTTCGTGGAGATGGTAATTCGTACGTATGCACGAGTTACAATATCATTATATTGATGATAAAATTGTATGTAATTGGATGATATATCATATATAAAGAATAATTAGAATTTATTATTTATTATTTAAATTAGTTATACTCATTATTATACCCATCCAAGTAATGAAGTGTTTTAATTACAAACTACACCACGAAGTGGAGACGGTAAGTCGTACGTACGCACATATGGTAATTTTGTCATTAATAGGATGGATATAATAATGAATATTGTTGTACCATATTTATAATAACATTATAGTATTTATAAGGTACTGGATTTATTATTTTTCTATGGAAAAAACAAAGAAAGAGGAAGTGGAAGAAGAAAAGAACATGGAAGAGGGTGGTGAAATTATTACCTCTTCTTTGGGTGTTTCCTTTTGAGTTGACAAAAAGGGATCCTTAGGTTGGATTTATGATCAAATCAATGCCTATAGGTTGAAGGTAGGATAGTTGGGAGGATATTTGGGTAGGTTTTGGCTGAGAAAAATGGCTTTGGAGGTGTGAAATTAAGAGAAGGGGAAGTACCCTTTTATAAGGAGGTGAGGGTCACTTTAGGAAAAGCTTGAAATATTATTTTATAATAAAATAAATTTCGGTTTCTAATGGCTCCAAAATGATTTATTTATAGTATAAGGTGGGTATGGGTAGAAAACCTCTCAACCAATAGGTTTTAGATAGGTTTAGGTCACCATATTAACCTTATCTTTTAGATTTAACTCTTAGTTAAATAGTTTGACATTTACCATGTCTCTTTGTATTTTTATATTATATGGTTAATAAACTTACTATAACAAGCCAATAGAACCCCAAGTGTTTCATTATAAATATATATAACATTATATAAGTCCTTTGTCTGAACCTTAGTTTTTTAAGAATATTATATCAATTAATAATATAGTATTTTTTTTAAAAACTCAATTATGTCAATTTTAACACTATTTAGTATTTGATTTTTTTGAAAGCTATAAAAACTTTATCACTTCTAATAAAATTTATTTAATCAACCCTAACATGTCATATTAACCTATAAAATTAGTTTAATACATTATAAGTCTCAATTAACATTTATTTTAATATTTATAATATCAATTATTTTAATATTTCATTAACAAGGTAATTACTGCATCATCATTGTGTCATAAATAAATTTAATTATTTAACGTCTAAAAGTTATAAATAACATACCATTATGTAGTAAATATTTTTATATTTCTAATGAATATTTATATTCGAATTTATATTATGTATAACCCTATATTAAAAATGGTTTAGTTATTAAACATTGAATTTAACACTTTTAACTCTTCTTTAAATAAAATAATAATAAATGTCCTAATCTAATCCAAGTGGACCAAAGGGGGTCATATTTTATTAATAAGGTTTTTTTTGGTCTAATTGAACTTATCAAATAGAATTAGGACATGTTTTAGGGTAATTATAATATCATTTTTACCCTTAATTGCCCTATTTACTTTTAACCGTGGTTAATAAAAGTAAAAAGTTACTATACACCAAAAATTATTTTCATCTTATTGAACCAAATTTTACTTAATTATGTCAACCTTGTCTCTATGATTTTTTAAATTCAACTTACAGAAGCAGTAAAATTAAGTTTTATGCAAATTTGGAAATGCTTCTAGAAGTTGGGTAAAAGACGGTAAAAAGTTCGATAAAATTTTATATATCTAAACTTATTATAAAATGAATCCAATGAATTACGTTGAACATATATAGGTATTATGTATTTATTTTGACCTAAAATAAATTAAAATAAAATAACTAATTATTTAAATAAAAAGTCGATTTTAAACAATAATGCGGTGTTTTTCACTATTCATCAAAAATTGAAAGTTTTCAAAAAAATACCAAAAATTCACCCTAAGATAATTTTGATATTAAGAATCCAAAAATGAAGTCCATTTTAAAAAATAAAATTGATAAAATTTCAAACAGTGGGTATTACTATTCATCACGGCTAGTTTGATTGGTCGTGGTGTGTTAAAACTCCTAGTTGCGTACAATGCAAGCTACTGCATTATTCAAAGGGAAACATACCATGGAAGCTTAGGGTGTTATAGGAGATAGTACTTCATGCGCGATCAATACCTCTAGTGCATGTACGTTGGCAGCATGAGAACCTCCAGGAGAGCACATGGGAGCGGGAGGCTCAGATTCGTACTCAGTACCCCCACTTGTTTCCCTAGTTTGTGTTGTGGCTTTCGGGGATGCAAAGCCCTGAGGTGGGGAGATGTAAAGACCCAAAATTTTCCATGTATTTTTTTTAAATTATATAGGAATATTATGAGTGTGTGAAAATTGACGGCACATGATTCTGAGGCCCTATGTTCCCGAAATAAATTTATGAACTTTCTTTAAGGTACGATCAGTTAACATGCGAGCGGGAACTTGTAACTTTTAAACTGGTGCTTGGAATTGAAATCTGAGGACATCGTTGAACTCACAATGCTGATATTTGATTAAGGAGACCTTCACTTCAATCGTAGTAGGTCGATGGTGGAAGTTGAATTTTTGGGTTTTGCGGGGGAATAAAATAAAACAATTGTTTTATTTTTATTTAAAACCTCTCCACCACTTTTTGAATCTTAGTGGTGGGGACCACCCAAACTTGAAACCTTTGTAACTCTTGGACCCCCCCCCCCCAATTGAAGAGCCAACATTAATTGATCAATTAATTAACTTAAGCTTAATTATGTTCGCTCCCCCATTTTTTCATCCTCTTGGGTTGGCAAACCTTCTTGGTGGAGAAAACTTTTGCTAGAGAACTCTTGAAGGAAGAACATCCTCCAACAAAGAAGATACTCCAACGAAGAACATACTCCGAATGAGGAATGGGGAACCAATGTTCAAGAAGCGTTGATGCATCATCTTATTCTTCATGCCACCTCCAACGAACAAACGAGGTATGATTGCTCTTGATTGTTCCTTGTTACTTTGTTTTACGTTGATTCAATCTTCTTGAGCTGCTTGTTATCGAACTAATGCGGAGGGCACGGGCCAAAAAAACATGGCCTGATCCCTCCACTACCTTGTGGATTGATGTGTTCTTCAAGGGTGGATCGTCAGGTTGAGCAGAATCCGACCACGTCGGGCTAGATGCAAAGGCGATGTCCCGAGACGAACTTTGATCTCTTTGGATTGAAGAACGGGCCACTGGAGCTCACCTGGTGACCCGAGGAAGTCCGCCGGCGACCGGCGCCCGCAAGGTACAAGGTGGCGGCTGGCCGCAATGGCAGAGGTGGCACAACCGTGCTACCGAAGGAGGCCGTGGCCCGTTGTCCGCGGCGGAGGATAGTGGAGGTCGGTACGCCGGACAGCCACATGGAAGCAGGGCGGCGTGCGTCCGCGCTGCCTGTAGAGGAGGAGGTCACGGTTGTCGAGCTGCAGCGGCGCACCAGGGCGACCGACACCCGGCCGGCTGTGGGAGGAGCAGTGGTGCCGGCACGCCACTGAAAAGGGGAGCAGGCCAGAATCCCGGTCGAACGGGTCACACCGAGCCGAACTAGCTCTAACGGGTCACGTGTGCCAGCAGGTGGCGCCACTTGGTGCCGCCGAGTTAGCTGAAGTCAAATTGTCCAATGAGACCATTCAAGAATCTATGGGGGCACCTCCCCCAGGTGGAAGTTTGGCCGGGCCCCGCCACAGATGACTACACCCAACTGCGGGCCGCGCCCAGCAGGCTGAGCCCAATGGGCCGAGTCCAGCGGGTCGGGCTTCCCTTTTTGTGGAACGGGTCGGGCCGTGGCCCAGTGGGCCAGGCCTTCCGTGGTCCCACCCATCTAGGCCCGACCCAGACCAGGTCAGGTCAACCCAAACTGGGTCAGACCAGACCCAGGCCCATCTAGACCTAGATATGCCTTTTTGGCCATATCTTGAGAATTGGGTATCCATTTGACGAACTGTCTGTAGATCCAGAATCCTTGGATCGAGTCATTCCTTCTGATATACTCCACTTGTGTTTTGGATAAAGTTGGATTATGGCTGAGTTGGATCGAACCCAAATCCAACCGGCCCCTCAGAACAAAAAGGCTAATAACTTACAGACCGGGCGTCCGATTGACGCGATGTCTATTGCATTGGGACCCTTATGATGTGGCAATCCTTTGGGATACTTCTTCATGGGACTTCATGGCAATTGAAGTACAACCAATGTCTTGAGGGGTGGATGATAAAACAATATTTTATTGAATATTTTATTGATGATAAATGATATAATTTCCTCATATTGTGTTAAATATGTTTAATTAGAAAGTATTTGGGATTAGATCATTCATTTGAATATTTGATGAAAATTCCAGTTTTACCCTTTTAAAATCATTGTAGTATTTCAATCATAAATATTTTTATTTGAATTATTTGAACTTAATATTTTTTAACTATGTTCCTTACTTCATGGGATACAACTTTTATTCAGGACACTTGATAAAAATAATGCATTTTGATGGAGTAATTGGGTCATTAAGTCAAAGGTGGGCTAGACACACCAGAATGTAAAAGCTTTTGTATTTCGGCCATAACTCCTCCATATGGGCTTGGATTGAGCCCAAATTTTTATAAGAGATATAGGACCCATATTATCACATATTATCCTTCTGTAAGGCCGGACAATTCATGCGTTTTGGTATTCAAATGGGCGGTGAAAGTTGGAATAAAATATTTGGCCGAGATTCCTCATTCACACTTGAAACCACTTTGAACCTAGCCTCCCCACCACTCTATAAATTGGTGTTTTCTCATTTTATGGGGTTGGGACGTTAATTGGGAAGTTTAAGGCTGAGGATAAGTGGATCCACTCCAATTATCCAACCATTTCAATAAGGGTAGCTCTTGAAGCAAGGATCCCTTCGACGAAGCCTTCTTCTTCTCCTTCGTGTTGTAAAGATATTGTTTGTGTAATAAACTTATTTGTTCTTCTTTTATTTATTCTCTTTTATTATGTTTTGTTTAAATTTCTTCTTATCTTAATCTTCCTCTTTGGGCTGGAATTCTTGAGTATAAGTGTTATTGGGTTATACCCATTATAAACATTTGCACATGCAAAACGCTTCTACGATGATTACGCCACCCATGGAAGAGTAGTCTTTTAGTAACCGATCTATCTTCTACCCTCTTCATTTAATTATTTTGAATAATTGAGATACTGTAATTAATTTATTATGATCCATGAATTGTGTTTTTAAATTGTAAGAAACTAAGCAAGAAATTGTACAATTAACACAAAAACACGTGAGGTCGAGATTTTGTGTAAATCGTGAGAGCGCGATCTTAATCGGTAATACAAGAACACACAGGATAAATTTGTAGAGTTTAAATATAATCTCTAAACACAATTCATCCTCATTTCCAGAATGGATATGTGCTCTAATTAACCACTGACCATAATCTAACCTTAGAACAACAATCAAAGTAGGGTGATGCGATTGCGTGTTCCGAAGCTAGCCTAGGGTTTAAGTAATTCCATCTTTGTGGTTAAGTTAACTTTTGTAGGGTTCAAGGGTTAACAAATTAGGGGATCATAATTAAGTTGGTATTTATTTAAATGATAATTATTAATAAGTAAATGAATAGGTATAGTTAGATCGATTACTCCTTTTAAATATTTTCTAAAAAACATCTTCTTGTTGTGTCTTTTTAATCAAACTTCATTTTAAAACTAAAAACAAAAAAAAATAAATCTTCTTCTAGAAAACTTCTTATAGATTTATAAAAAATAAAAAACTCTCATACTTTTAAGTAGTGTTTCAATTTTATTCTCTTTTATTTTTAGAATACCTCTGAAAAGTTGTTTTAATTCACTTCCTCCTTTGAGAGGCGACCTTGGTCAGCCACTCCGTTGCACCTAAGTACCCCAAAATCACACTAATCATTTGAGGGCGCCCACGACAGCGCTCTTTCAAATTGGTGTTGTTTCCAGGGTGGAAAGTAATTATTTCAACAAATTAGAGGTATTTATTTTATTTTAAATTTTATTCTCTTCCTCTCTTCTTTCTTCCTTCTTTACACAATCTGATTTCTTTTTTTTTTCTTCTTCTTCTTTTATTTTCTTCTACTTCCTTTTGGAACATCAACTCAAACTTCTAATTTTTTATTTTACTATGGTCCACTTTCCTTATTTTCATCTTTCATTGATTTATAACACAAACTAATCCTGAGGATCTCTTAGATCTTGACCCTGAGATTGAACGTAGCCTTAGGGCACGAATCAGACATTCTCGGTCTACGGGAAGTTTCAACATTCAACCATTTGGATAATTACTCCAATATCAGAACATTGAAATTGGAAGAAATTCAAATTCAACCATAAAATAATAACCAATGTATAACAATAATTGAAATGAACTTAGTAGAACCATTCGATAATTGGATGCACCTGATATTAACTATCAACCAAATTGTATTGCATACCCAAATCTCGAATCGGACTTTGAACTAAAATCTGGGTTAATTCACTTACTTCCAAAGTTTCATGGACTCTCTGGTTATTATCCCAATAAACATTTGAAATAATTTAATGTGGTTTTCTCAACCCTAAAACCTAGAAATGTCTCTGAAGATCAAATCAAACTAAGAGCATTCCCATTCTCACTTGATGGAGCTGTGAAAGACTGGATGTATTATTTACAACCCGAAGATGTAACTTGTTGGAACGATTTGAAATGTCTTTTCTTGTAGAGATTTTTTCCAGCATCGAGGACCACTTCTATTTGTAAGGAGATCTCAGGGATCAAGCAAGCACAAGGGGAGTCAATGTATGAGTATTGGGAGCGATTCAAGAAGTTGTGTGCAAGCTGCCCACATCACCCAATCAGTGAGCAATTACTCATCCAGTACTTCTATGAAGGACTCACACCTATAGAGAGAATCATGGTGGACGCCGCAGCAGGAGGGTCATTGGTGGACAAGACTCCAGTAGCTGCACGTGAATTGATCGACAAGATGGCCCAAAACTCCCAACAATTTAGCGATAGAGGTACACTACATGTCAGGGGAGTACATCAGGTAAGTCCTTCTTATCTTGAGAGTCATTTGATTGATACCAAGTTAGAAGAATTGAAAACTATGGTGAGGCAAATTTCTTTGGCACAAAAGACATCTCTACCCCCTCCTTCAAGGCCTTGTGGTATTTTCACTAAGATAAGCCACCCAACTGACTGTTGCCCACAACTCCAAGAAATAGAAGATTATGCAGCAGTGTTCCCTGAGAGACCATATCAACAAAAACAACAACAACCATATCCCCAAAAGAAGTTTGATCCAACATACAAACAAGGGTGGAAGGATCAATCACACATGAGGTATAGATCTGGGCAACAGCAAAGGCCCTCTTTTCAACAAAACTTCCAGCAGCCTCCACCTTACCAGCAGGGTTTCCAAAAACCCCAAAGGATATTTGAATCTCAAGCATCAACAAGCCAACAATAAGGGAATACCCCATCCAAGGTAGATTCTAACACTGATGAACTTTTGAATCAAATTGTTCTTAATCAACAGAATGAGATGAAAAGTCAAGATTCGGAGCTGAGGGAGTTGAAGACTCAAATGATCCAGATTGCCACCGCCCTCCATGAACTTGTAAGTAAGAATTCCAGAAATCTACCTTCCCAAATCACTCCAAATCCAAAGGGTAATGTTAGTGCCATCACATTGAGAAGTGGGAAGAAAATGAATGATACATCTGTACCTACCATTCCACTGGGATTCACCTCAACTCCAAAGAAGCTGCATTCCATACCAACTGATGAGCAATCCAAGGAGAAAGATAAAGGTAAGAAAAATATTGATGATGTTCCTCCTAAACCCCTTCTTTTTCCAAACAGGGTTGTTCAAAACAAGAAGATGGCTGAATAAGCAATGAAAAGGGAGGTTTTGGACACATTCAAGCGTGTGGAGATCAATATTCCTCTACTTTAAGCCATTAAGAAAATCCCAATGTATGCCAAATTCTTAAAAGAACTCTGCACCAATCGAAGAGGGCTCAAGGGAAATGAGAGGATCAATCTTGGAAGGAATGTGTCAGCACTCATTACATCAACTCTATCAATTCCGACAAAGTGAAAGGATCTAAGGACATTCACCATCCTATGCACCATAGGGGAGTTGCACTTTTCTGATGCACTTTTTGATTTGGAAGCTTCCATAAATGTGATGCCTCACTCTGTATTCTCTTATTTACAGGTTGGTGAGTTGAATCCGACGAGAGTAGTGGTGCAATTAGCGAATAAAGCTACAGCATATCCAGTGGGAGTCCTTGAGGATGTACGTGTCCGGGTAAGAGACATGATCTTTTCAGCAGATTTCTATGTGCTTAACATGGAGGATGATCAGGTAAGTTCTCATTCCCCCATTATCTTAGGTAGACCCTTCCTCAAAACTGCAAAAACTATCATAAATGTCAATGAGGGTACACTTTCCATGGAATTTGGGGATGAAGTTGTGATATTTAATGTTATGGATTCCATGAAGTACCCCTAAAAGGATCATTCTGCATTTTTTATCTCCCATTTTGAACCACCAAGTAAAAACACCATAGAATTGGATTATCCTATGCTTAGGGAGATTATGAGTATTGGTTCTAGTTTGATGTCTAAGAGTACTTCCACATCTGTTTCTAAGGGAAAATACTCTCTAAGGTTTGATTTTGAAATGGATTCATATTCTGATTTTGATCATGTGAACTCTGATTATGACATGGATGTAGAGTATGCTAATGGATTTGATGCTTTATTCTTTGATTTTGATGATGTATATTCTGATACTGATGCTCTTTGCGCACATATTTTAGTTCCTTCTATGTCTCCATCCATACACCACCCCCCTACACTGGAACTCAATCCATTGCCACCAAATCTCAAATACTCATACTTCTTGATTGGTGAGAAATTACCTGTTATCATTGCTAAAAATAACCCTTTTGAACATGAAGAAAAACTTTTGAATCTTTTGAGGGAGAATATTAGGGCAATCAGGTGGACCTTGGCTGACATATCAGGTATTAGCCCCTCTATTTTCATGCATAGGATTCTTTTGGAGGATGGGGCTAAACCAGTGAGGAAACCACAATGGAGACTCAATCCAACCCTTCTAGAGTTTGTTAAAAAAGAGGTTGAAAAATTGCTCGAGGCAGGTATAATTTACCATATTTCTAACTCACAATGGGTTAGCCCTGTCCAGGTTGTACCAAAGAAAACTAGTTTCACTGTTATAAAAAATGAAAATGATGAGTTAGTTCCTGTAAGAGTACAAAATAGTTGGCAAGTGTGTATTTATTATAGGAAACTAAATTAATCCACTCGTAAGGAATATTTCCCACTTCCATTCATTGACCAGATTCTTGAGAGACTTGCAGGTAGGACACATTATTGCTTCTTGGATGGTTTCTCTAGCTATTTTCAGGTTCCCATTGCAGCAGAGGACCAAGAGAAGACGACATTCACCTGCCCATTCGGTAACTTTGCTTACCGAAGGATGCCATTTGGACTTTGTAATGCCCCATGTACCTTCCAGAGATGCATGGTGAGTATTTTCTCATATTTCATTGAGACCTGCATAGAGGTATTTATGGATGATTTTATAGTTTATGGATCCTCATTTGATGAATGTCTCTCTAGTTTGGGTGATGTGTTGCATCGTTGTATTGAGAAGAATCTGGTCTTAAATTTTGAAAAATGTCATTTCATGGTTGAAAAAGGAATTGTCTTAGGTCATATAGTCTCAAAACATGGCATTAAAGTTGATAAATCTAAGGTAGACATTATTTCATCCTTTCCATATCCTACATGTGTGTGTGATGTTCAATCATTCCTTGGACATGCTGGATTTTATCGACGCTTCATCCGAGATTTTAGTAAGATCGCTCTACCCTTATCTCAATTGCTTCAAAAATATATTGACTTCAATTTTGATGATTCATGTAGGGTATCATTTGATGAGCTAAAGAAGTGTCTGACCACTCCACTGATCATACATCCCCCGCATTGGGACTTTCCATTTGAGCTTATGTGTGATGCGTCCAACTTCGCAGTTGGAGTTATCTTATCTCAGAGGACAGAGGGACATTCACATGTGATTTCGTATGCATCAAGGACGTTGGATTCTTCCCAATAAAACTACACCACAATAGAAAAGGAGTTTCTTGATGTTATATTTGCTTTAGATAAATTTCATTCATATTTATTGGGATCTAAAGTAGTTGTTTTTTCTAACCATGCAGCTTTGAGGTACCTCCTAAAGAAGCCAGATGCAAAGCCACGACGTATCCATTGGATGCTCCTTCTTCAAGAGTTTGACATCAAGATAAAGGACAAGAAGGGGTCAGAGAATTTGGTGGCAGACCACATGAGTAGGCTTACTCACACACCAGAGGGTGACACCTTGGACCAGGTACCACTTCAGGACACTTTCCCCAATGAGCATCTCTATACCATCTCAAGTACGCATCCTTGGTATGCTGATTTAGTTAATTACATTGTTTCCTCTGAAATCCCAGCAAATTTGAAGAAGAATCAAGTCCAAAAATTAAAAAGTGAGTCTAGGTTTTATGTGTGGGATAATCCTTACCTCTGGCACATGTGTAGTGACCAAGTCATTAGGAGTTGTGTTCCCAATCATGAGTTTGAGTCTGTTTTTCATTTTTGTCATACACATTATTGTGGTGGACACTTTGGACCCCAACGTACTGCTAGAAAAGTATTAGACTCTGGATTATATTGGCCTAGCTTATTCCATGATGCCCATGTGTTTTGTAAGTCATGCTCTCATTTCCAACACACTGAGAAAATTTCTAGGAGACATGAGATGCCCCAACAACCCATACTATTCTGTGAGATTTTTGATGTATGGGGCATTGATTTTATGGGTCCTTTTCCTAGTTCATTTGGATTTTTGTATATTTTGTTTGTTGTTGATTATGTGAGTAAATGGGTGGAGGCCAAGGCCACCAGGACTGACGATTCTCATGTTGTAGTGTATTTTTTCAAGGCTCAAATTTTCTGTAGGTTTGGAGTACCAAAGGCCATCATCAGTGACCAAGGGACACACTTTTTTAATAGGAATTTTTCTTACCTCATTCGAAATTATGGGGTGACACACAAAACATCAACACTATACCACCCCCAAAAAAATGGTCAGGCTGAGGTTTCAAATCGTGAGTTGAAACAGATTTTAGAGAAAATCGTGCAGCCAAATAGGAAGGATTGGAGCAAGCGCTTGGATGATGCATTGTGGGCTTATAGGAAAGCATACAAGACACCCATTGGTATGTCCCCATTTTGGATTGTTTTTGGGAAAGCATGTCATCTCCCCGTGGAAGTTGAGCATCAGGATTATTGGGCTATAAAGAAATGCAACATGGATTTGGCCCAAGCTAGAATCCAAAGGAAGCTGCAAATTCAAGAGCTTGAGGAGATTATATTGTCTTCATATGATAACTCAAGGCTCTACAAGGAAATATCAAAAGCATATCATGATAGAATGATCCAACAAAGGGAGTTTCATGTTGGAGAGAAAGTCCTTCTCTACAGTTCACGACTGAAGCTGATGCCTGGTAAGTTGCATTCCAGATGGTTAGGTCCTTATGTTGTGACTAATTTTTTTCCTCATGGTGCAGTGGATATCACACAATAGGACACAAGAAGGATCTTTACAGTCAATGGGCAATGTTTGAAGAGATACATTGAGAGACTTCCTACTGATACAGTGGATTTTATCACACTGCATGACCCCATCATCACTTGATCACATCAGGTTGTTCCTAACCCTTTAACTTTTTTATTCTTTGTCCTATTTAAAATTATAAATTTTATATGCATATATCATCTCATGGGTTCACATTGAGGACAATGAAATATTTTAAGTGTGGGGGAGGGAACCTTTTAATTTAGTAATTTCAATTGTTTTCCTGATTTAAAAAAACAAACAAACAAAAATTGTGTGTTTTTCAAATTTTGTGTTTTTATTTTTCAATTTTATTTGTGTTTTTGAAATTTTTGAGCTGAAATTATTCTCATCATAATTTTGAAATGCATATCAATGAGTGAAAAAATTTATCCCATGAAACTGAGCTTAAATGAATGTTGAAAATGACTTTGTTTCAAGTTCAAATATTTAGTAATTTCATGAAAATTACACTGAATTTTGAATCCCATGCCACATCTCACTGTCTTTATATTTGAAATCACTTTCCTGTGAGGCTTTTGAACCATTATTTTCATATTCTTTACATTCACCTCACTTCTTGAGAGAACCAAACCATGCTTGATTTAACCAGAATTTGACTTATTCTTGTCAAAACTTGAGGGTTTGAGGTACATATGTTTAAATGATTGAGGCATTTGTTTAGTATTAAAGCCCTCATTTCAAAGAATCCTTTTTTATAATGGCCTAACTTGAACATTTAATCCTTTTAGACCTTAGAATCCATGCACAACCTATTAGGTTATCCACATTACAAGCTAATTTTCCCTATCCAACTTACTCTTGAAGTGAAATTGCATAATCTAGTTGAACTTAAGTGTGGGGGAAGCTATCTTGTGTTGTGATACCACATTCTATGATACTTTGGGTGGAAAATTAAATTCTGAAGAGATGTGTTTGCTACTGAAGAAAATCATTATATTGAAAGTTGTGCCTTTTCTGGAGCTTTCATGATAAGTGAAGTTGTGCCTTTTCTGGAGCTTCTAATTGAGGTAGAAATTTGTGCCTATCTGGAGCTTTCAAGAAAATCATGTTTGAGAAGATTGACATTTTTTATGCTGAAATGAGGAATGGTGTAAACTCTCCATGACTTTTCATGATGATGGATCTTAATTGATACTATGGTTATTGAAGAGAAGACCATATTTAAGTGAAAATTAGATTAATGCAATTTTGCTTCAAAAAGAGTCAAGCCCTCCTCATTCAGCCTCAGAGTTTTTCACATCTAAATCCTACCAACCGAAATCCACAGAACAACCCTGAAAAGTCCTCATGATAAACATATGTCCTTGACTCACATCGGGTGGTGATGTATGAATTTATCAAGCCTATGGAGACCCTTGTATGAGTTTGAATGAGAAATACATTGCAAAAAAATTGATATTTGAGTGATGAGAGAAAATTCAAGCGAGGTAAGTGTTTTGTGAATGGGAGGATAAATGAAGTGGAAATATATTGAATGATATAAATGGAGAACTTGAAATAAGGTTTTTATGAGGCATGATATCTTTTTATTCTTGGTGTGGAATTGATTTATCTTAAGGATATGTGTTTTAAAATTTGTTTTGATTTGATATTAATGTTTACTTGATATGAGGTTTTGCTCAGGAGTGCAAAACGGTGAGTGTGGGGGAGTTGATAAAACACTATTTTATTGAATATTTTATTGATAATAAATAATATAATTTTCTCACATTGTGTTAAATATGTTTAATTAGAAATTATTTGGGATTAGATCATTCATTTGAATATTTGATGAAAATTCCAGTTTTACCCTTTTAAAATCATTGTAGTATTTCAATCATAAATATTTTTATTTGAATTATTTGAACTTAATATTTTTGTAAATATGTTCCTTACTTCATGGTATAAAACTTTTATTCAGGACACTTGATAAAAATAATGCATTTGGATGGAGTAATTGGGTCATTAAGTCAAAGGTGGTCTGGACACGCCAGAATATAAAATCTTATGTATTTTGCTCATAACGCCTCCATATGGGATTGGATTGAGCCCAAATTTTTAGAGGCGATATAAGACCCATATTATCACATATTATCCTTCTGGAAGGCCAGACAATTCATTCGTTTTGGTGTTCAAATGGGTGGTGAAAGTTGGAATAAAATATTTGGCCGAGATTCCTCATTCACACTTGAAACCACTTTGAACCTAGCCTCCCCACCACTCTATAAATTGGTGTTTTTATCATTTTGTGGGGTTGGGACGTGAATTGGGAAGTTTAAAGCAGAGGATAAGTGGATCCAATCCAATTATACAACCATTTCAATAAGGGTATCTCTTGAAGCAAGGATCCCTTCGACGAATCCTTCTTCTTCTCCTTCGTGTTGTAATGATATTGTTTGTGTTATAAACTTATTTGTTATTCTTTTATTTCTTCTCTTTTTTTCTATTTTGTTTAAATTTCTTCTTCTCTTAATATTTCTCTTTGGGCTGGAATTCTTGAGTATAAGTGTTATTGGTATATACCCATTATAAACCTTTGCACATGAAAAACGCTTCTACGATGATTACGCCACCCATGGAAGAGTAGAATTTTAGTAACCGATCTATCTTCTACCCTATTCATTTAATTATTTTGAATAATTGAGATATTGTAATTCATTTAATATTATCCATGAATTGTTTTTTTAAATTGTAAGAAACTAAGCAAACAATTGAACAATTAACACAAAAACACGTGAGGTCGAGATTTTGTGTAAATTGTGAGAGCGCGATCTTAATCGGTAATACAAGACCAGACGGGATAAATTTGTAGAGTTAAAATATAATCTCTAGACAAAATTCATCCTCATTTCCAGAATTGATATGTTCTCTAATTAACCACTGACCATAATCTAACCTTAGAATAACAATCAAAGCAGGGTGTTGCGATTGCGTGTTCCGAAGCTAGCCTAGGGTTTAAGTAATTCCATCTTTGTGGTTAAATTAACTTTTGTAGGGTTCAAGGTTTAACAAATTAGGGGATCATAATTAAGTGTATATTGATTTAAATTATAATGATTAATAAGTAAATTAATAGGTAGAGTTAGATCGATTACTCCTTTTAAATATTTTCTAAAAAAACATCTTCTTGTTGTGTCTTTTTAATCAAACTTCATTTTAAAACTAAAAACAAAAAAAATGCAATCTTCTTCCAGCAAACTTCTTCTAGATTTATAAACAATAAACAAACCTCATCCTTTTAAGTAGTGTTTCAATTTTATTCTCTTTTATTTTTATAATACCTCTGAAAAGTTGTTTTAATTCACTTCCTCCTTTGAGAGACGACCTTGGTCAGCCACTCTGTTGCACCTAAGTACCCCAAAATCACACTAATCATTTGAGGGCACCCACGACAGCGCTATTTCAGTGGATCCTCCCAGAATCAAGCATGCTTATTGCAGGAACCCTGTGGCTGGATGTACTTGAAGAATCTTCAGATCATGTGTGGGTCATCTTCGGATCCTGCGTGGGTCAACATCTAACGATACTATATGGGTCATCTATAGATCCTGTGTGGGTCATCTTCAGATCTTGTGTGGGTCATTTTCAGATCATGTGTGGGTCATATTCGATCCTGTGTGGGTCAATAGTAGATATTATTGATGAATTAAGATGATCTAGCAATACAACTAATCATCTATACTTTCATACTTAAGTTATACTTGGTGTGAGCTGAGTCTTTACCTTTGTGGTACACTTTTGTGTGGTGATACCTTCTTGGTATTATTATGTGTGGAGTTACCTTTATAGTACTTACCTTCGTGGTGTTACCTTCATGGTATTCTTTCCTTCGTGGAACAGTTGTGCTTTTGGCTAAAGAGTTGGGTCTTGTGTTTCCTCATGAATGAGATGGGTTTAATTGATAAATTAGGTATATGTATGGTCATATACCTAAGTAGGGATGATTTTTGATTCATGATTTGTGATTATGGTATTGCTTTGTGGTTTATCCTTCATGGATTCTGAGAGACCTTCTGGGGTTTGGGGTCCCTACTGAGTATTGTTATACTCACCCCTGCACGGGCTACGCCTGCACCTTGTTGTGTCTTATGCAGATGAAGGACAACATTGATTGAGGCTGAGGGTGCCAGGAATTGAGGCTACTTGAAGGTGAACCTTATATGAGGCGTACCACATAGATGATTGTTCGATAGTTGTACCTACCCTTCAGGTAGGATCCTTGGCATTCACAGGAGCTGTTTTTAGTTTTACTTGTACTTTCCAGTTGGGTTTGTATTATGTCCCCTTTACTTACTGTTCTCACTCTATTTACTATATAGTTTACTTTGTGCTTGTATCTTTCTATGTACTTGGATTGTGTGAGTTTTCAGGTTAAAAAGGCAATCCTTTCCCAGTTTTTAGGGATATTCCTTTATGATGCTAGTCGTCAGCCCCTGGCCTATGGAAGGAGGGCTTGGGGTAGTCACAGCACAGGCCCCAGGGGAGGGGTCGTGACATTGAATACTAATAGTCGCATAGCATGTGGTTCCTCCACATGGAATGTGAAATTTAACTCCATTATAAAACCATATCCCCCACAAAAAACATACTACGCGGTGTGTGTTATTCAGACTACACAACATGTATTCGGGTTTCTAATAAAAAGTTAGATCTACTTTATGTTCCTTAGATCTATTTCTCCTTCCATTGAATCTACCAATTTAATAGACAAAAATGTTTTAAAACACCTCTAACATCTATTATGTCCCTCTTTTGTCCAAAAATCAGATTCTGGTTCTCTTATATGAAGCTCGTATGCTCCGACATGTCTTCTATGTTACCTGCATCTCTACTTCAAATCTTGGATCCATAAATACATCAATGGTATATCTCTATTCATCCCTATTCATCCTTATATCATCAAACCATAATTCAAACGTGAATCCTCCATGAATCTAGGGGTTATATCACACTCGGACCCACTTGGAAATGTCAAACTGTGGCCCCATAGACCAACGACATAGAACACGAAAAATGTTGAGGGAAAAGCAAAAAAAGGTGAAATAGTCATTGGAAAAGATTTTCTGAACAACTAATATAAAGTTGGGATATCTAAGGTGATAAATATGGCAAACCAAGAATAATAAATTGAATAAAAAATTTAAATCCAATACACAAGCTAATGCGAAGGATCATTTAAATGCTAGTCAAAGAATAAGTTTTTGATCATGATCAATCGTTTAATTGTAAATGTAGAAACAAAAAATGATGAGTTATATCTCAAGATTGGATCAATTTTTAGTGAATAACATGTTCAAAAACTATAGGGAAAACCCATTTCGTTCTCTATGCCTCAATTCACCTTCATCTTAGTTGTCGAGCAGTGATGAGAATGTGGAAGCTAGACTTAATGTTTTTTGATGATGGGGAGGAGCTTTTATTTGTTTCCTTGATCTATTTATTGATGGATATTTGATTTTTGGGGAATAATTTATGTTTTTGTTTCCATGATTTCATTTTGGGTTCCCCACCACTCCTTAAAATGGATTTTGATAATAAACAAATAATTTTTTAGTCAAATTCACCTTGATCTAGATAACTATTGTCATCCAATCTCAATCTACCAATGAAGAATGATGGAATCCTCCTCTCAATAGTCCTAGAGTTTCGTGGATAACCCTGAATATTTTCCATAAAATCATATATATATGGGGAATAAATTTTAGGAAATTTAATGAATTATTTAATTAATTCACTTAATATATCCACCAATGACCGCTTTATCTGAATGTATGGCACCAACCAACTTTAGATCGTGCCTAGGGTAAATATCATACTCCAAAATTCAATCTTGGTCTCTAATTTTTGATTTGAGACTCCTTTTAGGATATATTACATCATTTCTAAAAAACTATGTGTTTTTGATGTAAAATATATTTAATATTATTATAAAATTAATTTTGGAAACATCAGGCCTCATAATTGTGCGTCATCTCAGCTCCAAACTCTAAAAATATTCCTTGATATATTTCAAAATCATTCAAGGAAAAAACAAGGTCTCTATAACAAAATACTAAAATGAACCACTATACATTTTATTAAAATAAAATATTATGACACAAGATAAATACATTGTGAGAATACAATATGAAACATCATTAAGAAAAGTACAAGTGAAATAAACTTTCAAGTAAATAAAAATACTATAAACATAAAACTTTATCCTCATGGTTTTCCATGAAGATCATCACTCAGATTGAAACTATGGGAATAAGGTAGATAATTATAAATATAATAAACATGTTGATAGAAAATTAAATACGACGAATGATATAAGAATTTATATAAGACTATATATAGGAATGTAATCTGAATGTTATATATTTGGTCTTTGGAACCACGATCATTGGAAATATAGAAATATGGTAATCAGATATATGGTCGTTGGGTATATCCAATGGTAATTTTGTGTAATTGAAATTAATATAATTTTAAAATGATAAATAATGAAACAAAAAGGTAAAATTTAATTAGAACATTTTATTATGAAAAAAAAATATTTTTATATGTTGCATATTATTGTTATTGTTATTATTAACAATGGTTTCAAAATGGATAAATGAAAATGAATTATTTGTAAAACTAAATAAATATCATCCATTAAATAATTAAAGAACTATAAATGGCCAATGAAGTATGATTTATTTAAAATCATTATTTTATTATATATTATATGTTTTTATTTAAAAGTAAAATTTATATTATTTTGATAAATTTAATAAAATTAATTTTTTATATATTCAAATTAATTAAAATTTATTGAATTATTTTCAATTGTTTATAAATAATAATAAAATATTTTAATATTAAAAAGTGATATTTTATCAAAGATCTATTTTTCTTAAGTATCTTTTATTTTTAAATTAATAAATTAATTTGATCACTATTAATGATGAATATTATGCATTTTTAAAATGAATTTAAAAACTATATTAATAATCATTTAAATTATTAAGTGATGGTAAATAAGAATAAGAACACTTAAAGTTTAAATAATCCCTTATCTATAAAAATAGTTTTTTCTATATATTTTTTGTTTTTATTTAAAAGTAAAATTTATCATATTTAGAAATAAAATTATATTAAAGGGAGTAAAAATTTAGAATTTTCATTTTCAAATTTGGTAATAGGGGTCATCTCATTTTTTTAGTGAAAAAATAATTACCATGGTAAAAAAATTAAACACGGTAAAAGGGGGTAAAAAGAGGTAAATTATCATAGATTGAATTTTTTAAAATAAAATTATATTTATGAATTATATAATCCATTTGTTATTTTTTTGGATTAAACCCTAAATGTCTCACCAATATTTCCTTATCTAACTTACTTAACTCTCATGTGATTCCATCTTTACCCTTTACCTAACTATTTTTTTCAAAGAATTGCCCCTCATTTTCACCTATAAAAGGATTTATCCACTAGTAATTCTAAAACACTCTATTTATTAAAAAATATATTGAATATCTACTCATTTACCATATTATAAATCCTTATAATATGTTGGGTAGCTTTTGGTTCATAGAAGGGATCCTAAATCTTTCATTCCAAATGAACTCATGTCATTGAGAAAATTCATGAAGTATGTGTCTAAGTTCTTCTATTAATTTTTCAATTAACTTATCATATAAACTATATATAAAAATCATATTACATTTTAGTGATGTTATATTTATATCATTATGATTCTGGAAAAAAAATTCTATTATTATATAACTCTAAACTCTTACTCATTCACTAGTATAATGTGTTCTTAGTTTGGTCGATTCAATCACCTACATGAATGATACTATACCAACACCATCATTTTTTCACCATGAATAAGTATAAAGAGATTAATACTAATAATATATGATTTTAAATAGTAATATATTTCATTAATATGCTTTTGTAAGTAAGAAAAAAATGAATGTCCGGTATAAATTCACTTGTTATTATCAGTAAATTGCCCAAAAAATGCTCGTTGTGGATTACATTCTCACAAACCATACCCATAATTTACATCAAATAAATATGTTAATACATATATAATTGAAAAAAAAATCAATCTCTTGAATAATATAGTAATTATGAACTTGTTATAAATAAATGAGAACCAACATCACCATTACAAAACTTGCATAAAATAAAAAATTATTAACATTAGATGATGAAAATAAAATATAACTACCTAATGTATGTGTAATGAATGATTATAAATTAGTACTATAAAAGTGAATGGATATTAATAGGTTTATTTAATAAGTGTTTAATATGGTTATTTTTATTATTTAGAAGCTTAAATCACTTTTTTGGAAGTCGAGAGTAAAAGGTAAGAGTTTTCTTTCCAATCACATTTTGAAATAAAGATTGTTATAACTAAGTTTCCATATAGGTAAATTGTATGATATTTATATCTAAAGAAACCTATATTTTATTCTCCTATATTTATTCATGGGGATAATTAAATTATTACCATTTTACCTTTCTTTGGTTCATAATTTACCTGAATTAATGCTTGTAAGAAAAGTCAACCTTATCTCTTCTTTTCGATCAAGAATATTTTTCCTCCATGTACAATTTTTTTATGGGTTCAATTATCTATAATTATATGATTTATCAAGGACTTTTTAAAATGAATTTAAATTCTTTAAAAAATGAATATTCTTTTAACATTTTTGGTATGTTCATTTTTGGCTGATTTTGACCTTATTTACAAACTATAAAATAAAACTCTTTTTTAAAACTTTCCATACTAATTCATTTTCGCATTATTTTGTGTATTTTCTTTAATAAAAATCCTCTCCATGTTTTCATGTTTTTACAAAGAAATTTATATTCATTTTTTATAAAATATTTTCTTAAAAGGTATCAAAGATATAAAGGGTATTTATTTTTCTTTCTCCAAGTAAACTTTAACACTCTTATAAAAATGTTTTTCATCTATATCAACATAATTTAATATTTCTTATGTTTCATTGAGAATATTCTCTAATGACACCACCACCTTCTTTCTATGGATGTATTATGATAATGTCTTATGGTTGTTTTCAATAGATCCATTTTTTTCATGTATTAATTAAGATATGATGGAATTAAAATTGTTTTTTAGTTATTATGGGACACATATGTATGATTTATTATTATGTGGTGGATAGATTAGTTATATACCTTAAATGAATTGATAAAGTTTTATATCTCATTTGATTAAGATGGGATAAGGATAGTTAGCTTGAGTTAACTATGACAAGGGATGTAGGTGGTTAGCTCGAGTCCCCTATATTATGGGAAGGTGGTTAACCTATCCCATTATGATGGTAATGTATTGGTGGATAGCCTTAATATATGTTATGATTTATATGCTTAATTTTGTGCTACATTCTTATGAGATGCAACACAACTATATTATTTTATCATGGATCATGATTATTGACTCATGTTTCCACTCTCTCGGGACTCATGTCTTATGTAATATAAAAACACTTATGCCATGACTTGTAAAGACCCCAACCCCAATACCCCATATCTAGTGACTTACTTTATTATATTGTTAATAATAACAAGTGATCACATCCCAAAGGTTATAATAGTTTATTATTTTTGGAAAACAAGATACAAACATAATTTTTACATTATAACTTGAATTGAAAATCAATATTGAAAATCCATTAGAAACATCATTATTCTCCTAGATTATCTTTGCATGTCATTCATATTATATATCTTGGAACCCTAGGGAAAAATAAAATATAAGAAATGAGTGAGCTCAGATGATCATTAAGGGTAATAAATACAATAGAAACTATAATAAATAAACATAAACAACAAGGAAAGGTGAAAAACTAAAAACACATGCAATTAAAACACAGTCTTGAGCATAATATGGAAGGAATTAAAGTTGATCAAATAACGCAATATAAATAATAAAATGAGAATTAAACTTAACCACATATATTCTACTAATCAAATAATCACATTTATTATCAATAAATAATATTATAATGAGGGAATTCATAATGTAGGACATCATAACAGCCAAGAAATCTATATGAATGGGTAAGGCCTCAGCCAAAACACAGTCTAGTTTGTCTCATGAGACCTACTGATACATCGAGGGGCTATAGTGGGTCCTGCCCGACACTTACTAAGTACTATGCATTACTCATATGAAGGTGGTGAAACATAATCAACATATACTTTTATATTGAAACTAGCTTATGAAATGTAAATAATTTCCCTAATCATTAAACATAATCATAAAATATCCATAGTAAAATGGTTAATGGTATCAAAATAGTACATCCCAAGTAAAATTTATCATAAAAAATTAAATAAAATATAGAATATGATATCATAAGATATCAAACTCAATTCATAAAATTGTCCAACAAAGTGTTTTGACAAAAATTAAAATACACTAATAAATTCATTGATAAATTCTTGAGAGAAATACCCTTTAGTTTGAAATAATTTAAAATTTGCGCAATTATAAAAGAAAGAATTTTGTTTAAAAGAACCTTGTAAACTTGTAAATGATTACTAAAAACATTAAGGTTTCATGGAAGTGGTAAAATATTCTCATTCCATATATGAAAAAAAACATTTCCTTTAAACTTTGAAAAAATAAGCATTTAAAAGAGTATTTTTAAAAGAAAGTGTGAGCGTTGTATGCCCCATAAAAGTAATAATTATCAAAGAAAACAATTTAATATAATTTAGAAAAAGGAATTAATGATATGATATATCAAAGGAAAGTATACATACATCAAATACAAGGAATAAGTGGTGAATAAGGCATATCTCATAGAAATAAAAGTGAGATGAGAAAACCCTTACCTTATGTATGAAAACGTTCTACACTTGTGCTTAATGTCCTAGATAATAAAATTAGATTCATTGATTAATTAATTAAGAACCTATTTAACATATTTTTGATTTATTATAATTTTATTAAGTAGATTTATGGTCATTATAATGAGTTATAATGTTTAATCCCATTTCTTCAGGGGCGTTTTTTTCGTGGTTTTATTGTTGGTTCCCTTGAGTATAAATATGAGAGTTCTTTTCAAATGGAAGAAAAACTCCAGAAGTGGAATGGAATGATATTAAAATAATTCCATTATTTTAAATTATCCTTATATATCATTTGGTCATATGGTATGAGGATGATTCATTAGATAAAATGTTAATGAAAATTGATTAGTTTATTTTGCCAGTTTTTATGACCATCACGGACTTATATCATTTTATTTAATATCATGTTTATATATTGGTTCCAGAACATTATATAACTTATAATATTTATAATAAAATCTTATTTAACCATAATAATGGTTTTATAACCAGACTTGAATGTGGTAATGGAAAATGAAAATGCATTGTCCACAATGGCGGTAAATCAACACATCACGGATGATGTTTTCATTTTTAGAATAAAAGGGAGAGGATAAGGGGTTTGATGATAGATATTCCATTAAAATAATAAAATTACAGTATATATAAGATACTGGAGTTATCATTCAGGTTTTTATATAGGGGTTAATGAGAGGATAAGAAAATAAAATTAAATTTAAAGAAAATAAAAGAGAATGAAAGAGGATTTTACCTCTTGAATTTCTTTTCCTTGAGAACCTCCTTAATACACTTAGGTTTGGAATTTTGGAAAGAATAGATGTTATTTAATGTGTGGAAGAGGATTGGAAATTAATTTGGGAATAATATAATCAATCTCCAATTATTAGAAGGTGTGAGGGGAATGAGTGTTGTGGGGTGGTATTTATAGTGGAGGAGAGGGATGTTTTTTGATTATTTTATTCATTTTTTTATTATTTTGGATCAAGAATATCAATAGTATTGATTATTGTGAATAATTACAGTAACTAAAGCATTTTATTTTGAGATAATTCCCACTTACATCATCCATGACTCAACCATGGCTCAAAAATTCATTTATTTACTTATAATGTTAAATACCGTAAATTATCGTTTTTCACTATTCACAAAAAATTCATCCTAACCATTTTATGATGTGAATATTTCAAAAATTGAATCCATTTTATGAAAATAATTTTATAAATATGATAAAATTAATTTTTAATTAAAATAATCTTTTATTTTAAAAATACTGATTTTAAAATTATAACTGATTTTATGGCACTTTGAAAAATTAATTAAGGTATCATTAAATTATATTATTATCAAAATACAACAAAATATTAATTTATAAATATATTTTATGAAAATAAATATTCTTTTAAATCATTATATTTTTTATAAAGTTATAAATAAACATTTACATTTCACAAAAATACCAATACTTAATTTATCATTTTTAAAACATTTATTTACTTATTTCATGATATAAATATATTATATTTCCATTCATAAGATACCTAAATTTTATCTATACTTTCATAGGAGAGGTTATTATTCTATTGGATGGATTAATATTCCTAATGGTCACATTACTATTCCAACAGTCATTTCAATATTTAATAGTATATCACGGTTCGTTTAAGATCGGTGCATGAGCTATTTAAGATGTTAAATTTAAAGGATACATACCATAAAATCTTGTGGTGTTACATTATACACTCCTTCAATAAATTGTTTCCTTATAATTTGAAATCGTACTTTAAAAATTAATGGTTTATACTTGAAAATTCCTTTTTGGAAATCTCACTTCATAAATAGCCTGAATAAAACATCCTCTTAGTAAGAGAGAAAGGGAAATGTGAAGGTCATCACAAAATTAGGCTTTTGAATAGGATAACATTAGAGTAAACTGAAAATATGGACATGGAAGGAAATTTTAACTATCAAGTTCTGATGGAAATTTCTAGGGAACATGGTCACTAGAAATTTTATCATCACAAAACCATAAATTTGTGATCGGTTAAAAGACCATTTATTTCTTAGTAAGAAAAGAACATGGATAATGTTTTTGTTTCAAAATCCTTTTCCCTAGAGTTGGGGTATTATTTTACTATTAAAATAATAACTTTATAAAATTAACTTACTTGATTGATTTCCATGTCATAAGCATAAAATCATCATTTGGTTGTTCTTCGATCTATCTTCACTTCATTTATTAAACCAAAATATAGATATTCAAGATGAATTTTTATGCCTAAAGAAATTTTATCAATGATCCATAAGTAATTACTTTGGCCTTAAAATATTTAAAAAAAAGTCATAATATGTTACCTAATATGATAAATCATACTCTAACCAAATTTAAACTTAATACATTCCATTATTAGTTACTTTAAGACTCATTCAAAATACATTTTTACAAATTCAAAGTCCAAATTTTTTTAAGGAAGGTAAATATATTTCCCAAATAAACTTAACATAATATTTCACCAAATAATGTAGCTCTTATTGTCATATACCAAATATATTAATATATTAATATTCTTTATTAAACATTCATGCTTCTAAGATTAAAATCTCAGGTTTTTAAATATATTCCTTAAATCCAAACATCTAAAAATTTCAACATAACATAAACCATAAAATCACTAACCACCTTTATGGTCACCAATATTATCCCATAAACATCTATTTATTATTATATCAATATCAAGCACACATTTAGGGTTATATTTCCTAGGTTATGTGTTTTCAAAAGATCAACTTACAACATAATCAAATCTCTTGATTACTGGTTCTATTCAACACATAATTCCAATTCCTTAAAGAAGAAGTAATATAGTACAATATTTATATATCACATGATTATTATAACCATAGTATCATTTATAAAATAATTTTACAACATAATTTTTAAATCCAAAAACAAAAATAATTTAATTATTCCACTTCAACTATAGTAACAACATAAACTTCACCTTGATCTCTTTACTTCTTTTGAGCTATATTCCCTTGATGCTTGGGACATTAATTTGTGTAGTGCCTCATATCCTTATAGTTGAAGCATTGGATGGATTGTTTCTTTCCTTTTAAATCACAAGCTTGGTGGACCTTCTCTCCACACTTGTAAGAAACTCATGTTCCCTTTAATAAAGTACTAGGGTTCTCCCTTCTACAATTATCACATGTGGGGAAATCCATGTTTACCTTATTCCCTTTATCCATAATTTTCTATACCATCATATTCATATATTTCTTCCTTTTGAAGTCATAAAACATGGATAATTATTTCTATATCTTGATGGAACATGATATTATATCCTCATATAATGAGAATGTTTGGGAGACTAGTTCCCTTCAGATAATTGGCTTAAAACTATCATAGAAATGGTCAATATTGCTCTTTAGAGTACATACATAGTTTACAGTGTGCTTATCTAACCTTGTAAGTTATATTTATACTTAGAAACATTTTATTCTTTCTTTTGTCTCATACTCGAGAATTTTCTCTCCATATCTGCTCATTGTTCTCTAAGAAAATATTTTCCCAATAAAATTCCTGAAAAATCCTTACATTCCACGTTTTAAATTTCCTCTTCCTCCTTAGTGTTTTAAATTAATGACAACCATTTATTTTAAACTCTCAATAGATAATAAACAGTTGTGATAACCTTCTCCCTTTCGTTACATACCAAAGTGATAAATATCTTCTTTAGTAAACCTATCCATTGCTTAGCTATAAATGGGTTTTCAGTCCCATTGAATAATTGAGTTTTTTTCACATGAAGTGGTCTAACATTGTTATACCATATTGTCAATTGGGCTGCTCCATGTGAGTAAGGTTATTACTCAAAACCTGGGTCATTTGTCTCAGTATATTTATAATTTATTAATCTACATATATAGTTCTAGCTTCAGCATCATTATCTTGTATAGTAGAGAAATCCCTACATGGATTACATGCATTGATATGGTTTCCATTCCTTTTACTATGAGATATTTCTAAATAATGACATATTCTATATTAGATCATAACATTATGAAACATAATGTATAATCTAAAACTAGTGAAACACTTAACATAAATTGAAAATTTAGGTTTAACTAATCTCTAAATCATAAGCTTGGTTACCTTGGGAATATTCCAAAAGTCCGTTATAAGGTTATATTTCCCTAATCTATGTTTTCCTAAATCTATTTTCTAAAATTCTTAATAAAATTTCTTTGATACTAACTATAAATACCCTAACCTAGAACCTCAAATCTAATGCCTTACTTTATTACATTAGTACTAAGAAAAAGTGATCATAATATAAAGGACTGAATAGGTTAGTAGTTTTCAATAACCAAATAAAAACATAAGTTTTACATTACAACTTGAAATTAAAAACAACATAGAAACTTCATTGGAAACATCCTTATGCTTCTAGATTATCCCTACATGTCATTCATAATATACATCTCAGAATCCTGGGGAAAATAAAAAATAAGAAATGGGTAATATCATATGATCAGTAATGGTAATAAATACATCATATGATATCATAAATAATCATAAAAAATAAGGAAAGGTTAATAACTAAAAAACATGCCATTAAAATATAGTCTTAAGCATAATACAGTAGGAATAAAAGCTGATAAAATAATTACATATAAATAATCACATGATAATGATACATAACCATAAATATTCTACTAGTAGAATAATCAAATGGATTATAAATCCACACCATTGGTGGTGGGGTGGTAAGGTCTTGGGGTGAAGGGTAGGTCACGAGGTCAAGTCCCCAGGCCTGCATGTTTATTGAAATTTCTTTCCTTGCATCATGATTCATGGTTTTGTATGTAATTGAACTTATATAATTAAATGGATTATAAATATCTAATATCATAATGAGGTAATTCATAATGTGAGACATCGTAAAAATGCCATCAAGGTCTTGACCAATAATTCTACATAAATTGGCAAGGCCTTAGACAAAACTTGGTCTTTTTTGTCTCATGAAACCTACTGATTCATCAAGGGGATATAGTGGGTCATTACTAACACATAATAAATCCAATTAATTCCTCATATTAAAGGGGTGAAACATAATCAACATATACATTAATATTAAAACAATCATATAAAATGAAAATAATTTCCCCAATTAGTAAACATAATCATAAAATATCCAGAGTAATGTGGAGAATGGTATCAAAATAGTACATCCCCAGTTAAAATGATCATAAACCATTAAATAAAATGTGGTACATGGTATCATAAGATATCAATATTAATTAATAAAAATATCCAAAAAAGAGTACTGACATGGATGAAAATAAACTAAAAAAACCATTGAGAAATTATTGAGAGAAATACTACTTTACTTTGAAATAATTTAAAAGATGTGCAATTATAAAAGAAAGAATTTTATTTGAAAATAATATTTTAAACTTATAAATTATTCCTAAAAACATTAATAATGCATAGAATTAGGAAAATTTTCTCATTCTATATAATAAAAACAATCATTTCCATTAAACTTTGAAAAAAATAAACATTTAAAAGAGTATTTTTAAAAGAAAGTGTGAGCATTGTATGCCCCATAAAAGTAATAATTATCAAAGGAAACAATATAATAATATGAAGATAAATTAATTTATGATATTATATATCAAAGGGAAGTATACATACACCACACACAAGGAATAAGTGGTGAATAAGTCATATCTTTCAAAAATAAAAGTGAGTTAAGAAACCCTTACCTTATGTATGAAAGTGTTATGCACTTCTAATTAATGTCATGGATAATAAAATTAGATTAATTAATTAAAAACATATTAAATATATATTTTATTTATTATAATTTTATTAATTATATTTATTTCCATTATGATGAGTTATAATTTTTAATTTCATTGTTCCAGGAGTGTTTTTTTCATGGTTTTATGGTCGGTTCCCTTGAGTATAAATATGAGTGTTCTGGTCAAATGAAATAAAAACACAAAAAGTGGAATGGAATGATATTAATACACTTATATAATTTTAAATTTTATTCATATATAGTTTTTTTATATTGTATGAGGATTATTCATTAGATAAAATGTTAATTAAAAATGATAAGTTTATTTTGGCGGTTTTTATGACCATCGCGAACTTATATCATGTTTATATATGGGTAACATAACATTATATAACTTATAATATGTATAATAAAATATTATTTAACCATAATAATGGTTTTATTATCATAATTGAAGGTGGTAAAGTAAAATGAAAATGTATCATCCATGATGGTGGTAAATCGACACATCATGCATGATGTTTTAATTTTTAGAATAAAAGGGAGAGTGGAAGGGGTTTGATTATGGATATTACATTAAAATAATAAAATTACTGTATATATAAGATACTAGATTTAAAATTAATTTTTGGATATAGGATGTAAGGATAGGATAAGAAAATAAAAAAAATGAAAATAAAAGAGAATGAAATAGGATTTTACCTCTGGAATTTCTTCTTCTAAAGAACCTCCTTAAGGAAATTAGATTTGGTCTTTTGGAAAGAAAAGTAGGTATTCGATGTGGGAAAGATGATTGGGAAGGTATTTGGATAGAATATAATCAATATCCAAGGATTACAAGGTTCAAGGAGAAGGTGTGTTGAGGGGTGGTATTTATAATGGAGGAGAGTGGTGTTTTTTTATTATTTTATTCATTTGTTTATTATTTTGGCTCAAGACTATCACTATTATTGATTATTTTGACTAATTACAATAATTAAATCATTTGAGTTTGAGATAATTTCCAATTACATCGTCCATTAATAAATCCTAACTCAAAAATTCATTTATTTACTTATAATGTTAAATAGTGTAAATTACAGCATTTCACTATTCACCAAAAATCAACTATTTTAGAAAAATACCAAAAAAATCACCCTAAACATTTTTCAATGTGTAAATTTAATAAATGGATTTAATTTTATGAAAATAATTTTCTAAATCATGGAAATTTAATTTTTAATTAAACCCTTTTTTATTTGAAAAATGTTAATTTTAAAATTATAACTAATTTTATGACACTTTGAAAAATTAATTAAGGTCTCATTTAATTATATTATAATCATAATAAAACAAAATATTAATTTATGAATCAATTTTATGAAAATAAATATTTTTTTAAATCATTATATTAATTATAAAATTTTAAATAAACATTTATGTTTCACAAAAATAACAATACTTAATTTATTTTTTTTAAAATATTTATTTACTTATTCCATGATATAAATATATTATATTTATATTAATAAGATACCTAAATTTAATTTATTATTTCATAGGTGAGGTTAATATTCTATTGTCCGGATTAATATTCCTAATTTTCACATTACTATTTTAATGGTCATGTTAATATTTAATAGTATATCACGGTTCGTTTAAGCTAGGTGCATAATCCATCGAAGATGTTAAATTTAAAAGACAAATACCATAAAATCTTGGGGTGTTATATGGATCATGTTTTATGATATATATTTTATTGGGTATGGTTCTCTTATAAACCCTTGTTATGTAATCATATCAATTTTCTCATCTTAAGTTCACTTACGATCTTCAATTTATGTGTATTATGTTTACCCTTATGGAGAATATGAGATCAACCTTTATTATGTATATAATTTATAAATAAACCAAAAATTTAAGTTATGATGTGTTATTTGAGGTGAGATGTAATTAATATTCATATTAAATGATTTAAAATGCATGTTTTAAAATATTGGGTCACCATAGTTGGTATCAAAGTAAGGTTTAGTAATTTTTTGGGGATGAGACTAGAAAACATTAGTAAAAACCCTAAGCATAAGTATAAACATAGGAAAAATCATAAAATTATGCTTAAGTATAGAGTGTGTGGTTTTATAGAAATGAAATCTCTATCTAGATATAAACAAGTGGATACAGGCTCTTACTCAGATGAAGCTGAGGGTAATAACCCTAAAAAATATTGGTTGGATATTAACTCTATTTTTATTCAGTGCACAATAAATGGGATTAATTACACATCTTTTTTAACACAACCCAAGGATATGATCTTTACAAACCATTATGAAGAGTAAGAGTATACATCACACCTCAGGTGTGGTTTTCTGGTATTTTTCATTTATTTTTCCACCTTTTGTTCCATATTTTTTGGGTGCTTTTCCTTGAAATTTAGAGTTTTTTTAGGGAAGGAGAGTGTCACATAGTTAGCACATGGTTAATAGAAACAATCCTCTATCTCACTATAAACCATATGGCTTAGACGATGGTTCTTTCTAGACCACACAGCTATGATCATAGTCATTTCCCCTCCCCCTATCGCCTGTGAATCCCCATAGAGAGGTTGTCATATGGTCTGGCAGACCATATGGCCTGCCCAAGATTTAAAAATAATAATAATATTTTTATTATTATTACTATTATTTCTATTATTACTATTACTATTACTATTATTATTATTATACCCTCACTCCTATTTCCCCTTACTCAATCACAACCAAACCCTAGGGGAGATTTCCCTAGTGCGTTCCCCCCCCCCCAATCTGGAGGCCTCCTCTCCTCACTGTTTCTTCACCATCTCTTGGTGAAATCATATCAGGTAGGGTTTTCTTATTTTTATCTTCCTTCTTCTCTCCCTATTTCTTGGTTTATTTTCCTCCCTCAAAGTGTGTGTGTCAGGGCCAAACCCTAACCCATTTTTTGGTGTTTTCTCTATTGATTCTTAATATTTAGGGTCCATGAGTCATGTTAAGGCCAGTTTTTTCCAAGATTGTTGAAGGTAGTGGGTTTTCCATCGGTTTTAGATAAGGTTTCTTCCACTCTTCAACTTTGGATAATTTTTAATTAGGGATTTTATTACTTCTTGTTTTTTTTCTAGTGAATTATGGACCTCTTTAAGATAGATTTGGGCCGTTGTTGGTGAGGGTGATGAATTGTATCTATTTTAAGGTGACTTAAATATATATGCATATATAATCATATATATAAGTACACCCTTTGTATATATTCACTCATAAAGGTGTGAATATATACATTGGGGCTAGGTGTACTTATAAATATGTAAAGGTATATGTGTGTGTAAGTGTAAAGTGGTCATCATCAAAGGTAACATGTTTTGATGTAGGTTTCTTATATCATGGCCTTTTAATTGAATTACTTGATTTATTAGGTGTTTATAAATAGTTTTTTTGTTATTATATAATATTTTTTTCTATTAAAAATATTTTTGGTCCTTAAAAGGGATTTTTTTTCTTATTTTAAACATTTTACCTAAACTTCCAACCAGATATTTCTTTGTTTAAGCATGAATATGGACCTGTTTGAAATGTAGAGTATTTTAAATGTACAAGTGGTTTTTGGAATCCATAGAATGTGGAATAAAAAGTGTTTTTTCCAAATAACCAATGTTTATTTCTAAAAATCTAAGGCCTAGTTGGAACTTTTCAAAACCTTTCAAAAATTGAAGTGAACTCTAAGGGAATCCCATTTTTTGTGGAATGTGGATTTTATATTATTTGGAATGACAATATGATTTTAAGTAAAAGGGTATTCACATTGGTAGTTTAGGGAGGTGAGGTGTTGTGTATGCCTACTTTGTAGTGTTGTGTAATTGGAAATTGGTTTTATTAATGCACCTCCCTTATGTATTCTGGTTATAGGCATATAACATGGGAATCCTAAGTATCTAGGTGAGAAGACTAGGACAATTACATTAGGCATGAATATCCCTACCTAGTAGGATCACGATACAACACTAACTAAACTATGATAATGGGGATTGGTTAATTCAGGCTGGAGATAGACCTTCACATCCAAGATCGATCATCAAGAGTACAAAGACACTAGGTCCCCACTAACCCTAGCTATATAGGGATTTTATACGATGCTTGCTATCATTTACTCCTATATTTATGGAACTAATTTTTAATGCACTCCAATTTAGTTACCTTTTCATGTCTAAAATAATGAAAATAATATTTTCCTTCTCTTTGTTTGTATCACCTGTTATTATGATTTTCTACCTTTTCTTCTCACTAAAATATTATTTTATCAACTCATTATTTCTTTAAAATTGTTTAATAGAAAATTCATCATTCTTTGGAAATGGTTTTTGAAATCAAAGAGGGGAAATGTTTTTCTGAAACATTAGTTTACTATTTTTTTCTAGAAAAGAGTAGAAACCCCTATTTTTAATATATCTTATTTTCAAACTAGAATAATTGGATTTTATATTTTAAGGCAAGGCGTAGGGTTATATTTATCATTTGGAATCCCTAATAGGAATTTTAATGGTCATGCTTACTCTTTCTACCATTTTTTAGATTTGGTTTGAGCTTAGATTATGTCACTCTAGGAGTGAGTTTAATTCAATGGTTGTTGGTGACTCATGGGGTCATGTGGAGGAATTTCTAGTGTTTATCTTTATCATTTTATTTTATTCTTTCTTTTCCTCTACTAGTATTATTTTTTGTTTATTCTAATTTATTTATCTATTTTTATGGGTGAAATTGATCTTATTGAATTATTTTGATTCCAAACACTATTTTTCATCCCAGGAGGATTGGGAATGCCTTTGGACCTTGTTGCTGGTGGGAACAAGTGACCAGTTCAGGGACAACCTGGGTTCATTCATTAAAAACTAGTATCAGAGAAACCCTTTATTATTTGGGGTGTTAGATAGAATGGAGATAGGACTTTAATAACTCAAGTGGTAGGTGTGGGAATAATGTTTCAAACTCTTACTTGTTTTGAGCCTTGAGTCACCTGGGGTATTTGGGCTTTGAGTCTTTCATTTTGATTTAGGGTTTATATTATTAGTTCTTGATTGGTTCTATGAGCTTATATATATTGGGGAATGATAATGGAAATGAGATGGTATCACATGGTGATCTTACATGGTGTAATGATCCTTGTGGAGCCTGAGTGCATGGTTGAAATGCTTTCAGTGGTTGGTGCATACTCAGTGCATGCTCTGCTAAACCATGTGGTTGGGTCTTGTGTGACCACTAGTTCCTTATTTGGAAGGTTTTGGTGTTAATGGTATTATAGGACCAATTTTGGTTGGTGTAATTATATTTTGATAATAAAATATTTTTTGAAAATATTTTTTGAAGTGAAAAAAATGGTTTTGAAAATTAACAGATTTTAGGAAATTGGTTTTAAAAGTATAAAGGAATTCTTTTATAATAGGATTTTTTTTGTTTCCAAGTGAATGTAGAAGTGATATTTTGTCATTTAAAGTGGATATATTTGGAAATGGTTTATCCCAAGAGAACCTGTAATGGGAAAATGGACAATAAAATGGGATATGGTTTTTGGGATAGTTTTGAAAGTGGAAAATGATTTTAATTTCAAAATGGGGAATTGAATTTAGAAATGGGTGGATTTGGAAATGGAGGATTTTAAACTAGAGTTCTTAACTTTTTTAGTAATGTTATTGTGGTTTTTTTATAGAGATTTGATTCAGTTTTTTTATTGTGTTGTTTAATGTGTTAGTTTATGATTTTGGTGTTTGGTTTTTAATCTTAATTAATTGAGTTTTTGTTCGATGTTGATTTAGTTTTGTGCATCACATTGTTTAGAGTATGTCATCCAGAAATACATAGAAGGTTTCTAAGGAGTCTCTTCAAGTTGTTGGTCATACCCATACTTCTAGTGGAGTGTTGGATCTAAGCTCTTTCAATATTTTCATATCATCTTTTGAGATCAAGGTTCGTTAGAGGTTTGGAGCGGATTGAGGAGGTTGAAGGTGTCTTAAGGTCTTTAGAAATTCTAGATGTCATGAGGGTGTGATTTGTATTGGGTTTGTTTTAAAGACTAAGACTAGACTAGTGGAATGACATCATTTCATCCTCATCATGATTTGTGATGTCTTGGGAAATCTTAAATACCACTTTCATTCAGTGGTTTATTCCTGAGTAAGTGAAGGAAAAGAAAATGGTAGAGATCATGGATGTTTGGGAAGGTCAATATATGGCGTAGGGGTATGTTGACTATTTCAATGATCTAGTTTCCTTTTCTCTAGATATAGTGTCAATTAATTTGTTGAAAGATTATATTTTCATGTAGGGTATCCATCTAGAGATCAAGGATCACTTTATTTCATCTGGTAAAGTCTCATTTGAGAAGTTGGTGGATGAGGCATCTTGGCTGAGCTATTTCTCATAGGGAAGCTTGTGGAAGTGGATAGTGCAATTTCTTTTAGCACTCTTGAAGGTTCCCCATATGGTGAGGAGTGTGAACTGGTGGAACCTATTACAGAAAATTATCCTTCGTCAGTTCCTTCTTCACTTTAGAAGGACCACTCACTCATTTTCTTCTAGTGTGGTTGGTTTGGTTATTTTAATACATCTCTCTATAATCCTATGAAGGATTATCATCAGTGTGGCCACCTGGGACACCAATATAGATTGTGTAAGTCACATTTCCAGAAAAGGAAGTTTCATTTGGGAATTTTCAGCTCCTGACTGAAGGGTAGTAGATTTTTCAAGACAATAGGGATCTAGCCATAGGTCTTAGAGTGAATATATTCACATAGTGGAGGATATTATAGGTGTGGAAGATGTAGATTTAGTTTTTTTTTATGATGTTAGAGTGAAAACTGTTCGAGTTTTACCATGACGACCTCTCCATTTTTTTAATATTTTGCCTTTACAAAAAATTGGCCTCATTTTCTTGAGTTTTCAATGATTTTTCTCTTTCTATGGGTTCATTAAAATATTCATTACTCTTTGGATTGCTTTTAGTTTTCAGGTGGCACCCATTTGAAGATGCATGTGTCTTGAGAAATTATGAATTTTTTCTTGGTCAAGTGCCTTATTTGAGTTTCTATGTATGAACACTTGTTGTGTTGGTTGGAGTATTGGTTAAGTGTTTGTAACACCCTAATTTTTTTTAAAGATAAAACTATATTCGATAGCATATGTGATATGCAACACCAAACCCAAACAAACAATGATTAATTAAATATGACTATTTTAACCTTTCCATTAAATTTGAGGATATGAGTTGGATTAACTACTTTATGATATATATATATATATATTAAATATATCAATAAATTATTAGTAAACAATTACTCAATTTTTGGTAATGTCTCTTTGTTCTTTAAAATACGTTTTCTTCAAAAAAAATGTTTTTAATTAATTTAATAAAAAAATATTATAATTATTTTCTAGAACATTTAGAATATGTATTTGATAAAAAAACTCCATTTTTGATATCATAAAATCAAAATTAACTTAGTTTGAAAATTTGGGATATTTCAAAATATATAGATTTTTTAGTGAATAGTGAAAAATACATTTTTTATATAAAATTGTCATTTATTTTGATAAATTAATTAATTTAAAAGTAAAATTATTATTTTAATTTTTTTTAAATGAAACATAGTTATTATTTATTTATATGTGATTAAATTAATTACATTTAAATCATTATTATACCAAATTTTAGTTTAAGTTTATATTTAGGATAATTTTTTTATGAAAACTGTTTTAAAATGGATAATTTTTTTCAATTTTAATTAATTAAAATAACCACTAATGTGGAATGATATAAATGGAATTTTTAGATTATATATCTATCGTTGTGAATTAAAATTCATAAAATGGAGATTATTAGTTATACAGTTAAAGTAAAATCATCCTTTCTTTAAAACAATGTATTTTCTGAGAAACTGCTTTCCATAAAGCTTGCAAGTTTTATATTAAATTAAATTATTCCACCTATGTGAATTGATTTTGATTAAATGGATTCAGTATTTTTAATCATCATAATTAATATTAGGTAATAAGGTCAACTTAATTTTTTAAAAATATGAATACTAACTATAGTAAACATTAATTATCACGGTAAAAGGAAAATAGGTTAATTAAGAATAAAAATAATTTAACAAAGAATAAAAACAAATTAACCCTAATAGTAATAATATTTATATTTCATTTTCATTTAAATTATGATTACATTTATTCCTTATTTTTTATTTTATAAATAATTAAGAAATCAGTTTGATAAAAATTATATTTTGATACAATAAAATACAAAATTTATTTTCATGTAATATTCAAATTCAATTATGGAATTGATGTCGATGAATTAATGGATTTTTGAAATAAATAATATTTTAATTAAATAATATTATTAAATAATTTTTATCAAATATAAATGATCATATAATTTTTATGATGTCAAATGTAAATTTTATAAGGATGTGAAAACTATTATTTTCCAAAAAATACATCATTTCTCAATAAATATAGATTCTTATTTTAAAAGTGGAAATTAACATATTTAGAAAATTATTTTGATAAAATGAATATTTTTTTTTTTGGAATCATAACATCAAAATTATCCAATAGTGAATTTTTCATAATTTTCAGAGACAACTGAATTTTCAGGTAAAATTTAAATATCGTATAAATATACCTTTTGTATTATGAAATAATAATGATCCAAAATTGATTTAATAAATACTATAAAAGTTATCCACAAAAAAATAAATATATTCCATTTAAAATAATTTGATTTTAATTTGATTTTATTTACTTTTTAAAGCCATTATGAATCTTCCAAAACTTATAATATATTTTAAGGTTTTAAAATCATTTCTTTAAGAGTATGACTCATCTCCACATAAGTAAGGGAATTATATTATTAATTTATGACATTTTCCTTAGAAAATAATAAAATAAACTCCCATTTTTTAGAAAACATGGGCAAAAACCATGATATTGTTTATGTTTTTGGATATTTTATTATGTAGAGTCCAAAACCTAAATAATAAAGAAATCCCCTACTTTTCCAATATAAACCCATCCAATCCCCCATTTATCTTCACTAAAAAACATTGAAAAACATCTATATTATTCCCTAACATCTCTATATTCCTCCCAATGTTCCCCAATCTCTCAAGAATCCACTCCCAATCATTTGAAGTCACATGCTTAAGTAAGGGATCATCACCTTCCGCTCCTCCTTTCAATTCAAACACCTTATTTGGAATTTGTCTTCTTAATTGAAATTTTTTATAATGTAATTAATTTATAAACATTCCCTTAATATCAAATTTATGTTATTTTAATTATATATTATTTATACTCTCTCATTTTGACCTTTATCTAAGTTATTACTATGCCAAAATTTTGTAACGGGTCTATCTCTCTCCTTTTTATTCAAGCACCTCTTTTATGTTATTCCTTTTAATTACCATTTTATCATGTTGATATATGTTCTAACATATCCCATTACTATCCAATTGAATTATAAATTATGATATACCCTTTTATCACTCATTAATTTATCCTATGATCCTTTATGTATACCCATTACCATGCCAAATTTTAGTGAGGGATCTCCCTCACTCCTCTTTAATCAAGAACTTCTTTTATGTTATTTATTTTAATTTCCATTTTCTCATGTTGTGATATGTTATCACATATCCCATTAATTTCCATTTGATTTATAAATTATTATATACCCCCTTCTCACTCATTAATCCCTTCTATGAACCTTTATGCATACATGTTACCATACCAAATTTTAGTAAGGGATCTGCCACTCACCTTTGTATTCAAGAACTTCTTTTATGTTATACTTATTAATTTCCATTTTATCATGTTTTTATATGTTATTAAATATCCCATATAATTTAATTTTTATGTCTACATGATGATAGACCCATTTCAATCTCATTAATCCTCCTATGATCCTTTATGTACACCCATTACCATGCTGAAATTTCGTAAGGGGTTTCTCTCTTCTTATTTTCATTCAAGAACTTATTTTATAATATGTCTCTTAAATTTAATTTTATTGTGTTGTAATATTTTATTCCATATTACCCTTATTTTAAATTTAATTTATAAATGATGAGATTCCCATTACCTCTCATTAAGCCTCCCATGATCTTTTATGTACACCCATTACCATGTCGAAATATAGTTAGGATTCTTTTATCTATTCAAGTTTCTTCATTACCTTATGCCTTATATTTAAAAATTTATAATGTTGGGATATGATTTTACATGTCTCGTTTACTTCCATTTTATGTATATGTGATGATAGACCTAATTATCTCTCATCAACCCATTTTTACAAATCTTTAAATGATGTCGTTATGCTGCTGAAATTTCACTGTGATATTCCATATCAAAACAATTTTGTATTACCATAATCATTTCCTTTCATGGGTGTTCACAATTATACACATATAATTTTTTATTTGGTACTTAAAAATATTTATTCCACACTCCTTATTCTTGGAATAAATTATGATGATAAATAAATCCATGTTCTATGATCTATGTGTCACACTTAATCATGTGAATGAAATGAATATGATGGGTGTGCCTAGATAGAACTCCAATGCATTGATTAATGTTTAGTATCATGATACATCATGTTGGGCAGGGATTAAACCTGATTACTTTAAGGGACTTTGTCTACCATGATTTCTTGGAAGGTTTATCCTTGAAATATGTTTATGATTCAGTTTTTTATATTGTTTCCACATTTCCCATGCTATGATTATCATGATATACCATGTCTCATTGCCATTTTTATGATCCATAATCTTTTTATGCCCCATTGATATAACTATTTTCTAACATGTATTATCTTCTTCATGTTATTCCATGTTTATTCACTTACTGTTTTTTATATCTCACACATTTCTTATGTATTCCCCCAAGTTATCTCATGCAATTTTAAAAGCCATGGAATTTTAGAAGTATGTTAACGAAGTTTTAAATAATATTGTTTTATCCCATGTTCAAGATGTTATTCTATGTACCTAATTCCCAAATACACTATACTTATCAATCTTTCATAATGTATTAAGTGTAATCTTATGTAATAAATTGTGAATTAATGTGTAGAAAAGAGAAGGGTTGTTATAGTTGGTATCATAGGAAAAGTTTAGTTATTCTTGGTATTAGGATTAGAAAACTACAGAGAAATACTTAGGTAAAATACTAAGTATAAGAAATAATCCCTAATTTTTTCAATTATATATTAAGTGTTTTACAATAAAATACATCCATGTTTGGATACTAAAAGTGGATGTGGTTCTAGCACAGATTTACCTAGGGGTAACAACTCTGACAAGGTGTCTCGGGCCTGACTTGGGATAACCTGGTATGCAACAACGGGCCTTACCATGCACTTGGTTTGACACTCCCATCAGATATGCTTTGTTAAATTCATAAGATTATTATGAACCATTATTAAGGGAATAAAAAATGACCATAAGAGTATGTACTAAGAAATAGATCATGGATAACAAAGATTGAAGCCTAAAAATTCATAAGTTAAAGAAATAAATGTATATTATTAGTTATCCCTTTATTGTCATTAAATTATCATTTATGTGTTTAATAGTTTAAAAGTACACATCCATAATTTTCCCTTTATTCTAGTAAATTAATATAAATAGAAGGAATATATTTTTATTCTTTAGTAGATTATTTGATATGTTATAAGATTATTCTAGAGGTTCAGGCATAAAAAAATATTTCTTGAGTTCTCATCATTTGGAGAAAAATATGAGATTGAAGTAGAAATTAATTAAAGAACGAAATTATACATGACAAGAAAGTACATTTTTTTATGTTCATGGTCTAGATGATAAATTAATCCCTTATATCTAGGAAAATAATCTTGAATCAAAATTGTTTTTCATATTATGATCATTTCCTATGAATTGTTGGTCTTTTCACCCATCACAGATTTATGGTTTTGTGGTCATTAACTTTCTTATAACCAAGTTCACAATCACAATCTATTAGTTATTTTGTTTTATTTTTCTCTTCCATGTCTATATTTTCACTCCCCAATAAATTTATCAAACTAGGAAACCTGGTAATGTGATGAAATTCAAGCATCCCTTTCTCTCTTTCTAATAGGATGTTTTATTAACTTGTTTTATGATGTAGGTTTTCAATAAAGATATTTTTAAGTGTCAAAAAATTTCTTACCAAGTTCAATTTTAAATTGAAAGGATGAAATTTATTAAAGGGGGGAATAATTTAATGCCCCAAGTTTTTTAAAAGATAAAACTATGTTTGATAGCATATGTGATACACAACACCGAACCCAAACAAACAACGATTATTTAAATATGACTATTTTAAAATTTCCATTAAATCTAAGGATATGAGTTGGATCAACTACTTTATGATATATATATATCCAAAATATATTGATAAATTATTAGTAAATAATTAATCAATTTTTGGTAATGTCTCATTGTTCTTCAAAACATGTTTTCTTCAAAAAAATGATTTTTAATTAATTTTATAAAAAAATATTATAATTATTTTATATAAAATTTAGAAAATTTATTTAATAAAAAACTCCATTTTTTATATCATCATATCAAAATTAACTTAGGGTCAAAATTTGAGATTTTTCAAAATATGTAGATTTTTAAGTGAATAGTGAAAAATGCAGTTTTTATGTAAAATTTTCATTTATTTTGATAAATTAATTAATTTTAAAGTAAAATTATTATTTTAATTTGATATTAATGCAACATAGGTATTATTTATTTATATTTAATTAAATTAATTACATTTAAATTGTCATTATATTGGATTGTAGTTTAAGTTTATATTTAGGATTAAAAACACTTTTTTCTAAAAACTATTTTAAAATGAATAGTGTTTCTCAATTTTAATTAATTAAAATAACCCCTAATTAGAAATGATATAATTTGAATTTTTAGAATATATATCTGTATTTATTAATTGAAATTAATATAATGAAGATTACTAGTTATACAGTTAAAGTTAAATCATTTTTTCCTTAAAAAATGTATTTTTCAGAAAACCACTTTCCATAATGTTTGTGGGTTTTATATTAAATTAAATTATCCTGCCTATATAAATTGATTTTGATTAAATGGATTCAATATTTAGAATTATCATAATTAATATTAGGTAATAAGATCAAATTAATTTTTGAACAATATGAATATTAATTGTAGTAAACATTAATTATAATAATAAAAGGAAAATAGGTTAATTAAGGATAAAAATAATTTAACAAAGAATACAAAAAAATAACCATAATAGTATTAATATTTATATTTTATTTTCAATGAAATGATGATTATATTTATTCTTTATTTTTTTACTTTATAAATGATTAAGAAAATAGTTTGATAAAATTTATATTTTGATACAATAAAACACAGATTGTATTTTTGGGTAATGTTCAAATTTAATTATGGAATTTATTTTTATGAATTAATGGATTTTTTAAATAAATAATATTTTAATGAAATAATATTATTAAATTATTTTTATCAAATATAAATCATCATAAACTTTTTATGATGTCAAATGTAAATTTTATAAGGATGCGAAAACTGTTACTTGTCAAAAAAACAAATCATTTCTCAATAAATGTAGATTATTATTTTGAAAGTAAAAATTCATATATTTAGAAAATTATTTTTATAAAATTAATATTATTTTTGGAATTATAATTTCAAAATTATCCAATAGTGAATTTTTCATAATTTTCAAAGACGGCCAAATTTTTGGGTAAAATTTAAATACCGTATAAATATACCTTGTGTATTATGACATCATATGACCAAAAAGTGAGATAATAAATATTATAAAAGTTATCCACAACTAAATAAATGTTTTACCTTTAAAATAATTTAATTTTAAGTTTATTTTATTTATTTTTATAGCCATTATGAATCTTCTAAAACCTATAATATATTTTAAGGTTTTAAAATCATTTCTTTAAGAGGGTGACTCACCTCTACATAAGAAAGGGAATTATTTTAATAAGTTAAGACCTTGGACTTATAAAATAATAAAAATCACTCCCATTTTTCAGAAACCATGGTTAAAAACCATGGAATAGTTTGTGGTTTTGAATATTTTATTTTGTAGATTCTAAAACCTAAATAATAAATAAATCCCCCTCTTTTCCTATATAAACCCACCCAATCCCCCATTTATCTTCACTAAAAATACTTGGATAACATCAATAATCTTCCCTAACGTCTCTATAGTCCTTACAATTTTTCTTAATCACTCAAGAATCCCCTTCCAAGCATTTGGAGTCACACACTCATGTAAGGGATCCTCACCTTCCTCTCCTCCTTTCAATTCAAGCAACTTCTTTGGAATTTGTCTTATTAAATGAAATTTTTTATAATGTAATTTATTTATAAACATTCCCTTACTATACAATTGATGTTATTTTAATGATATATTATTTATCCTCTCTCGTTTTTACCTTTATCTAAGCCATTACTATGCCAAAATTTTGTAAGGGATCTCTCTCTCCTTTTTATTCAAAACACCTATTTTATGTTATTATTTATCCTCTCTAATTTTTACCTTTATTTAAGCCATTACTATGCCAAAATTTTGTAAGGGATCTCTCTCTCCTTTTTATTCAATCACCTCTTTTATGTTATTCCTTTTAATTACCATTTTCTCATGTTTTGATATGATTTACCATATCCCATTACTATACATTTGATTTATAAATGATGATATATCCCTTTATCACTTGTTAATATCTTCTATGAGCCTTTATGTATACTCGTTACCATGCCAAATTTTAGTAAGGGATCTCCATATCTCCTCTTTTTCAAGAACCTATTTTATGTTATTACTTTTAATTACTATTTTATAATGTTGGTATATATTCTACCATATCCCCTTAATATAAATTTGATTTATAAATGATTATATTCACCTTTATAACTCATTAATCCCTCCTATGAGCCTTTATGTAAACCGGTTACCATGCTGAATTTTAGAATGGAATCTACCACTCGTTTTTATTCAAGCAGTTCTTTTATGTTATGATTCTTAATTTCCATTTTTTCATATTGGGATATGTTATTCCATATCCCACATAATTTAATTTTTATTTATACATTATTAGAGACCTATTTCACTCTCATCAATCCTCCCATGATCCTTTATGTACACCCGTTACCATGTCAAAATTTTGTAAGGGATTTCTCTCCTATCCTTTCTATTCAAAACCTTTTTTGATGTTATATATTTTAAATTCTATTTTCTTATTTTTAAATATGTTATTACATATTCCACTTACTGTAAATTTTATTTATAAATGAGGAGATCCCAATTACCTCTAATTAAGCCTCCCATGATCCCTTATGTGCACCCATTACCATGTCAAAATATAGTTAGGATTCTCTTATCTATTCAAATTTCTTCATTACCTTATGCCTTATATTTCCAAATTTTTAATGTTGTAATATGATTTTAAATGTACCTATTACTTCTATTTTATGTCTATGTGATTAGAGGCATATTTCTCTGTCATCAACCCATTTTTATGAATCTTTAAATGATGTTGTTACACTGCCGAAATTTCACCATGATCTTCCATGCCAAAAAAATTGTGCAGTGAATACCATACCCATTTCCTATCAAGGGTGTTCACATTTATGAACATATAATTTTTTATTAAGTACTTGCACATATGTATTCAACATTACTTAATCTTGTAATAAATTACTATTATGAATATATATATGTTTTATGATCAATGTGGCACACTTAAGCATGAGAATGAAATGAATATGATCGGTGTGCCCAAATAGCACTCTAATGCATTAGGTAATTTTTAGTATCATGATACGTCACATTGGGATAGAGAGTGAACCTGATTCCTTTATGTGAATTTGTCCACCATGATGACTTGGTGGGTTTATCCTTAACCTATGTTTATGTTTTAGTATTTTAAGTTATTTTCATTTTTCCCATGTTATTATTATCATGCTATATCATGTCTCATTTTCATGTTTATGATCCCTACTCTTGTTATTTCACATTGATATGCCTACATTCTAGTATGAATTATCTTCTTCATGTTATGTAATGTTTATTTTCTTACTGGTCTTTATAGCTCAACCCTTTCTTATGTATGTCCCCAGGTTATCCCATGTAGTTTTAAAAGCCATGGAATTTTAGAAAAAGGTTGAGGAAGTTTTAAATAATGTTGTTTTACCCATATTCAAGATATTATGCTATATTACTAATTCCCAAATACACTAGACTTCTTGATATTTTTGGTTATATTAATTTTTATATTTGGTAATAATTTGGGAATTAATGTGTAAAAAACAATAGGGTTGTTATAGTGTTCCTCTTAGTTCAACCTCTATGCTAAGTTGTTTATTAAATGGTGGGGGTACCCACCATGAATCTTCTCCGTGTCTGTTTCTCATGATCTTTTCTGGTATAACTTGTGGAGTTGAATGTTAACACCGGGTGTTTATAGTCTCAACTGTTTTTTTTGAGTTTGGAGGTTGTGTGTTTGTAGTTACACTTATGGGTTTGAGGTTTTAGTTTTTTTTTGGTTTTTTGGCCCAAGCTCTGAGGGTTTTGTTTTATTTCATGTTGGGTTTGGGAGTTTTGTTTTAGAGGTTATTCTTTGGGGTTGGAGAGTTATACTTTTTTTTCTTCATTTAAACTCGGTGACTTTTAGGGGGGAAATTATTTAATATGGGAGATAAATGTCTCACCTTAGGTGTGGTTTTCTATTATTTTTCATTTATTTTTTCCCTCCTTTTGTTCAATAGTTTTTCTAGGTGATTTTTCTTAAAATTGGGAGTTTTTTATGGCAAGAGAGTGGCGCACGATTGGTGCATGGTTATTAGAAACCATGTTCCATCCCCCTATAAACCATGAATCCTAGATAATAGGTTTTTCCAGATTGTGCAGCTTGGCACACAACCATGTGTCCCTGTCCTGTAGCTCATACAACCCTAGATAGAGGTTGTTGAACATTTTGTGCAAATTCTGGAGGATCGTGTGACCAAACCATGCAACTAACCAAGGGTTTAAATAATAATAATAATAATAACAATAATATTATTATTATTATTATTATTATTATTATTATTATTATTATTATTATACCCTCATGACCAATACCCAAGGGATTCCCCTCACACACATGCCACCCCCTTCTAGTATCCTCCTCTCTCCATTATTTCTCTACCATCTCTTGGTGATATCATCTCAGGTAGGATTTTGTTCTTCTCCTTTTCCTTCTTCTCTCCCTATTTCTTGGTTTCTTTTCCTCCCTCACGGTTCACCCATCATGGATAAATCCTAACCAGATTTTGGGTGTTTCTTTTGTTATTTCTTATTATTTAGGGTTCATGAGTCCCATTAAGGATTATTTTTCTATGAATATTTAAAAAATTGGGTTTTTCATCGGTTTCGAGTAAGGTTTCTTCCACCCTTAAACTTTGTCCATTTTTTAATTATGAATTTTTTTATTTTGGGTTTCTCATATTTTTTTCTAGTGCACCTTGTACCACTTTGAGATAGATTTGGGAGGTTATTGGTGAGGGTGGATACTTTAATCTCTTTTAAGGTTCTTACATACATATATATATATATGAATATATATCCATATATATAAGTACCCCCTTTGTATATATTCAATAATGGCGGTGTGAATATATATATTGGGGCTAGGTGTGATTATGTATATGTAAATGAGTATATGTGTTTAAGTGAAAAGTATACATTGACAAAGGAAACATGTTTTGAGGTAGGTTCCATATGTCCTAGCATTTGAATTTAATTCCTTGATTTTTTGGGTGTTTCCAAATGGTGTTTTCATTACAATATAATATGTATATACTATGTAAAATAGTTGTAGTCCTTGAAAATGGGTTTTTGATTTTTTTTCCACATTTTACCTAAACTTCCAACTTGATATTTCTTTGTTTAAGCATTTCTATGAATTTTTTTTAAATTTAGAGTATTTTAAATGTCCAAGTGGTTTTTTTAATTTGTAGGATGTGGAATAAAAAGTGATTTTTCTAAATAAACAATGTTTATTTCTAAAAAACTAAGGCCAGATTGGAACTTTTCTAAACCTTTTAAAATGTGAAGTGCGCTCCAAGGGAATCCCAACTTATATATTGTTTTTGGAACACATATTTGATATGATTTTCTATAACTATATGATTTTAAGTAAAATGGGGATTCACATTGGTAATGAGGTTAGGTGAGTTGTTGGGTATTACTACTTTATAGTGTTTTATAATTCGAAATTGGTTTTACTACTGAACCTCCCTTATGTATTCTGGTTATGGTCACGGAACAAGATAATCCTAGGTATCTTTATGGTAAGGAAAAGAAAAGTATTCTAGGAATGACCCTCCTTACCAAACAATATCACAATACAACACTAGCTAAACAATGATAATAGGGATTCATAGTCTTGAGTAGGATATTGACCTTTGCTTCCATGATCAATCACCAAGAATATGTGGATATTAGGTCCCCACTAACCCTAGCTACTTAGGGATTTTTATTGGTGCTTGATCTCATTTACTCCTATTTTTATAGAACTATTTTTTTAATTCTCTCCTATTTAGTTTCCTTTTCAAATCTAAAATAATGAAAATAATATTTTCCTTCCCTCTATTTTGTAGCACCTAATGGTTTACTTTTATATCATGTTTTCTCACTAAAAAACTTATTTTATCAACCCATTATTTATTCAAAAAGATTTAATGGAATATCTATCATTATTTGGAAAAATATTTGGAAATAAAATAAGAGAAGGTTTTTTATGAAACATTAGTTTATTATTATTTTTCTTAAAAAGATTAAAAACCCTATTTTTAATATGTTTTAGTTTCAAACTAGTGTGATTGGAGTTTCTATTTAAATGAAAGACATGGGGTGTTTTTTATCATTTGGAATCCCTACTATTAATTTTAATGTTCATTACTACTCTATCTACCATTTTTCAGTTTCAGGTTGAGCTTGGCTTGTGTCGCTCTGGAAGCGAGTTTAATTTTGTGGTTAGTGGTGACCCATGGGGTCATGTTGAGGTATGCCTAGTGTTTATATTTATCAGTTCAATTTCTTGTTTCTTTTACACTACTAGTATTAGTTTTGGTTTATTATAAATTTTTATGGGTTAAATAATTCCCAATTAAGTTACTTTGATTCCCGACAGTAGTTTCCAGCCCGGGAGGATCAATAACGCCTCTCAAGCCTTGTTACAGGCTGGCATGGGTGACTGGTTTGGGGTTAATCTGGGTCGGTTCATAATAGTATAGAACCTAAAAAAACCTATGATGAACCAAAAGTGATGTAGGATAAACCTAAAATATCATAGGTTGAAATAAACTTATCATGATTTAGGATATCTTAGGATTGAGTTTCCTTATCATATGATTTTTTACTCTAATTATTATTACTTGATACCCACAATAACCTTTTGTTTTTAGTAAATGTATAAAACTAGGAGTAATTGAGTTAACAATGAGTGTGATGGACAATATAATTATTACGTAAATGAGAAACGAAATGGGGTGGGAGTTGGACTATAAAACCTCATGACAATTCTCACCCAACTTTCTCAAGCTAGGAATAATAGTACAAATCATTCCCAACTCCCAAATTTTTCAATGATAGAACAACTATTTATTGTGTCATTTATGTTGAAATTACTTATATCATTTTTTGGATCTTCTAATCCACTAATCACCAAGTATTGGAACTATACAATATAAAATATACTTTATGTTCACCAGTGATCAAAGCATGAAATTTTTTCTTTAGTCATTTATCATTCGAAAGGTGAGGCGGATCAATGGTGGACTCTCATTAAGAGTATGAAACAAAAAGAGTAATTTGACTTTATGGAATGGTAGTAGTTTAATAAAATATTATTCAACCAATATTTTCCCAGAACACTTTACAAAAAAATGGAGATAGAATTTTTAAATCCAAAAAAGGTTGATCAATTCATTAGTACCTATGAAGCCAACTTCTCAAGACTTTTAAGGCATGATTATGGTTTAATTATTAACCCTAAAAGAAAAATCTATTATTTATTTATCATATTAAAACAAATTATTTGAAAGGATTTAGCTATAAGGGACTTTTATATCTTTAATGAAATTTTTTGATGTGCTCTCAAGGTAGAGATAAATATTAGAGACTCCCATCATTCTTATGGTTTCTGGGATAAGAAGCGAAAAGTGGATTTTCAAGGAAAATCAAATGATAAAACCTATTAAGGAAAGAAAATTAATCTTCCTACATGCCAAAAATGTGGGAAAAATAATATAGGTAATTCTCTCAAAGGAATATGCAAATGATTCAAGTGTGGAAAATAATGTCATCAAGAACATGAATACCAAAGAGATATTAAGATTATAAATGATGAAATGGAAAGAGGGAGGGCTCATCCAAATGAACCACTAACACTCCAGTGCTTCAATTATAATGAGTGTGGTAATTACACCAACAAGTACACCAAACTTAGGTTTAATGATGAAACCAACATAAAAACCCTAAATCCATGGAAGAATGGTAATGTCTATGACATCAAAACTACTAAATCATGCCATGAAAATAATTTTGTTAAAGGTACTAAAATCCTCTAATATATAATTTAAAATGACTAATTTTATTCTAATTATAACCATTTATTTATATTTTAAAATTTTTCTAAGGTAATCAAATCACCACCCCAATAACTAGATATTGAGTTATCAGTGAAACCTTACAGTGGTACGATGACTGCAACCCAAGTCTAAAAATCTTCTTTGATAGAATTTTATTTCAAATATTATTATTTTTCATTTGGTGAATTTTTATATGATTTAAGGATTGTATTAGCCCTATATATATAAATCCCATATAAATTTTTGGGATATAGAAATCTTATTTCATATCCTGAATCAATCCATGATCATTTATCAGTGTAATGTTGACTATGAACTTCCAATGGAAATTAATTCCATTATATGGGTATTAATATCCAATCATGAGGGGTATTTAGCTTAAATGATTGGGGAAAAATATTTATATTGAATATATTCCTATTTTGAAGGAATATTTCAATGTATTTATAGAAGAGTTTCTTGGGTATACCCCCCAAATCATGAGGTTGAATTTTAAATAGAATAGATACTTGGTGCTATGATTATCTCAAAGAGTCCTTATAGAATGGCCCTGATTGAATCGAGATAATTGAATATATAAATTCAAGATAATTTGGATAAGGGTTTTACACACCCAAGTACTTCACCATGGGGTAAAATAGACCTCTTTTTTAGGAATAAAGATGGATCAATGTGTCACTACATTGATTATCATGAACTTAACAAAAATGTGATTAGAAATAAGTATCATATATCCTGTATTGATGAATTTTTCGATCAACTGTGAGGGGATAAATAATTATCAAGGTTTTACCTTTTATTATGACATCATAAATTAAGGGTAAATAAATAATATACACTCAATAAAACTCCCATCATGAGATATATACATTATAAATTTATAGTGATTCCATATGAACTCGCAAATTACCTTGTTATATTTACGGATATAATGAATAGATACTTTAAATATTACCTTAATAAAATTGTGGTAATATTTATAGATAATATTATAATATATCCCAAGATCAAGGAAAATCATGAATATCATTTGAGGATTCCACTAAAGACCTTGATAAATGAGAAATTATATTCCAAATTTAGCAGGTGTGCATTTTTGATGTAAAAAGTATCAATCTTAGGTTATGTAATCATAAACAAGGGTATATATTTATATCCATAAAATATATAAGTGAATTAAGTATATACTAGAACACCCATTTTAATTAATATATGTATTTTTCTTAGATTGTATGGATATTATTGATGCTTTGTAAGAAATTTCTCATGTCTTTCAAATCCACTAAGAAAGTTAACTCGGAAGGGAGTCAAATTCACATGGATAGATGAATGTGAAAAAAATTCAAATATATCAAGAGAAGATTGGTCACTACACCTGTACTCACACTAACCTATAATGTTAAAGTATTTTTTATGTATATTGATGCATTTAATAATGGATTGGGATGAATCCTCGTGTAGAATGGCATGGTGGTAGCTTATGCCTCATGTCAATTAAAGATTCATGATAAAAATTACTTAATGCATGATTTGAAGCTATAAATGGTAATATTGGAATTAAATATATAGATTCATTATCTATATAGTAAAAACTATGAAATATATACTAGTGAAAATAACATAATGTATATATTCACATAGAAGGAGTTTAACATGTTCCAAATAAGATAGTTATAGTTGATCAATGATAATGATTGATCGATACATTACCACCATGGGAATTAAAAAAATATGTTTGAGGATCTCAGTAGGAAGGACCATGATACCTTATCCATAATGAGTATTTAAAAACCCCATAATCATAGATTTTCAATTGATGGACCTTGAAATCATGAGGGGTGGTAGAAATTATATCTTTTCTAAATGACTACCCAACTATCCATTCAATTAAATATTAAGGAGAAATACAAGAAGTACATGGAGCTACAGAATAAGGTAGGGGATATTCTATATTTTAACTTTGAGAATAATGATATTATAAGATTTGTGAAATGAATATGTGTTCCATAAATACCAGAATTAAAGAATGATTTATTGGATGATGCACATAGGTCATCATTTTCTATATATCCTAGAAGAAAAAATAGGTATATATATATCAAGAATCACTTTATTGGTACAACATAAAGATTGAGATTACAAAGTATGTATCTTAATGTTTGGTGTTCTATAAAGCTAAGGCATAATGACATAATCCTAAGGTGATGATGTAACCATTACCCATTACTGTATGAAAAAAGGATAATATAACCATTTATTTTATGGTAGGTCTTTATATGACCTCCAAAGTCCATAATTCCATTTGGGTTATGGTCGATCACATTAAAAATTAATCATATTTCATTTCAATTTGAGAATATTTTTCACTTGAACAACTTATCAAGATATACATAATAAAAGTAGTAAGGATGCATAGAGTTTCACTCTCAATTGTATCTAATAAAAATTCAAGTTTTACCATTAATTATTAAATAATTCTTGAATAATTATTGGATATAGAGTTGAGATTCATCATTTCTTATCATACTCATACTAATGGTAAATCTAAAATGAATATTAAAAATCAAGAGGATATGTTGTTATCCTATTAAATGGATTTCAATGGAGGTTGAGATAAAAAACATCCATTTGTAGAGTTTTCATATATCCATAGTTTCCATTCTATAATATCAATGACACAATATGAGGCACTTTATGGGAAGTGGTATATAAATCCTACCTGTTGGGGTGAAGTTGGGAAGTGTAAAATACTAGAACTATATCTTTCTCAAGAAATGTAAAAGGATATTTGAACCATTCAATAATATATTAAAACTACCCATATTCAAAAAAAATATCTATTTTGATAATATTCTATGAGATATAAAATTTGAAGTCATATACAAGGTATTCCTTTGAATATAACCTTGGAAGAGGGTTGTGATATTTGGGAAGAAGGGAAATTTGGGCCCAAGATATATTTCCCCTTTAAAATGCTTGATCGTGTGATAATGGTAGATTATAATATTTCACTTCCACTATAACAACCTTAGACTTTTACACATATTATTACATGATTTTATGCATAATTAACCATTAAATACAAACCAATGATCATAAAGTCTAGTATCTTTGGAGGATGACGTACATAAAACTGAAAACATGAAACCAAAATGAAAACAACATTTATTTAAAATCCATAATGAACTCCTATATCCCATTTTGATCTAACATCTACATATTTTAACCTAAAGAATACATGAACAAAGGGATGAGCTAAAATCCCAGTAAGGTAATAAAGTTATGAATAAAGCATAGAACATGGGTTAGAAGGAATAACATGATGACATAAAAAGTCATGGAACATGAATAACATTAGGATGAATAATATATATAACATGGGATCATATAAACATGGAATCATAGAAATGTTTCAAAAACATAAAATATGATATAATCATTAGTCAAGGCTCATTTCACATGGAGAATCATGAGTCAAGGCAAACCACCAAGACCATTGCACATGGAGCATGAGTCAAGGCTAACCACCAAGACCATTGCACATAACGTCTCATGAGACTAAAAATTACCCAATATATTGTATTTATATATGTTAAAACCCATAATAACATGTTCATTAATATGTTTTCCACGTTAATAATCATACATAATGAATCAAACATAAACATAGGGGTTAACCACGAAAGGAATTGGGTATCATAATCATGTCAAAAGGATTAACAAATGGGAATATCGTAATGGTGTCCATGAAAGAATGGATTTAAATAATAAATGGACATTAATAAGGTAAAATTAGAATATATCATGATAATTTATTTCAAAATTAATTGAAACATGTAAAAAGAGTGTTTAAGAAACTTTAGAAATAAAACATTTTAGTGTGGTTTAAGAAAAATATTAAAGATTCTTTAAAATAGAAAGGCATGATTGTTTGTATAAAATAAGAAATGAATCAAGATATTTCTTCATGATAAAATTATTTATTTTAGAAAAATAATGGTGGATTAAAATAGATCATGGAGTGCACTTGAAAATGGGTAATAAATCCGGAAGTTCCCTTAAATCGGGTTTGTTTATCGAGAATAATTGATAAGGGAACCTTTTTAAAACATGTATATCCCTAAAAAATAAGGATGAAATGATATAGATACATGATTTTGTAACATATACACATAATTTAGAATAATTATATAAAAATAAATAATAGTTACATTGGGTTAAAGAAATAGAAAGCATAACTTGAAGGGAAAATGGACGTTCACAAAGAATATCTTACCTTATGACCAAAAGTATTCTTTACGTGAACTTAATGTCCTAGATAACCAAATTAAATATATTAAATAATTAATTAAGAATATTTTATATATTTATTTTATTTATTATAATTTTATTAAGTTCATTTATGGCCTTTTTGATGGGTTATGAGATTTAATTTCATCGTTTGATAGCATTGTTTTCCCTGGTTTTCATGATCTGTTTACTTGTATACATGTATGAAAAATAATATAAATTGTGAATGGTTGTACAGAATTTAAGTTATATGTTATTAATTATAATATAAAATATTAAATTTTTATATAATTCATTTGGTTATTTTTAGTGAGTATGAATCATTAGATAAGACATTTGTGATAAGCATTTAGATTATTTTGGTGGTTTTTCGATTATCGCAAACTAGTTTTATTTTATTAATTAATATTATGTATAAATAATGGTTAAAAAACATTAAATAGACTTTAATACATATATTATAATTTTATTTAACCATGAAAATGGTTTTATGACCACTCTTGAAAGAGTTAATGGAAATTGAAAACTCGTTTTCCTTGAATGCGATAAATCAACACATCACGGATGATGTTTTCATTTTTAGTACAAAGGTAGAGGGGAAAGTAATGATTATGGAGTATTCCATCAAAATAATAAAATAAAATTATATGTGATATAATTTATTTATAATTCCACTTGGATAAGGTTAGGTGAGGATAGAATAAGAAAATAAAGGGAATTGGAATGAAATTAAAAGAAAAGGAAAGAGGTTTTTACCTCTTGAATTATTATCCTTGAGAACCTCCTTGAGGCACTTGAGTTTGGTATTTTATTGAGACCAATGGATCATAGACGTGGGGTAGAGACTTTGTAATAGTATTAGGAAAATTTTTGATAAGAATCAAATCTTTAATGGTGTGAGGATAAGGGGTGGTGAGGGGTGGTATTTATAGGGGAGGAGAGGGGTGTTTTCATATTATTTTATTCATTAGTTTATTATTTTTTCCTCAAGACTACAAATTTTTTGATAATTATCAATAAATATATTAAGAATAATAAAATTAATTTTGATATTATGGTGACTACATCATAAATTACTCAAGTAATACTGTATTAAACTTATAATGTATATATAATGTAAATTACAGAATTTTACTATTCACTGAAATTTCAAGTATTTCAGAAAAATAAAAAAAATCACCCGAACCATTTTTTGATGTATAGAATTAAAAAATGATCTCAATTTTATGAAAATAATTTTCTAAATACTATAAATTTAATTTTTAATTAAAATTATCATTTACTTGGAAAATACTAATTTTAAAACTATAACTGATTTTATAACAGTTTGAAAAATTAATTAATATCTCATAAAATTATCCTATAATCATAATAAAACAAAATATTAATTTATTAATAAATTTTATGAAAATATATTTTCTTTTAAATCATTATATTAATTATAAAATTTAAAATAAACATTTATATTTTATAAAAATAGCAACGCTTAATTAATAATTTCTAAAACTTTTATTTAAGTATACTATGATGTAATTATAACATATATTCATTTATAATATTAAAAGGTTTTATTTATACTTTTATGGGTGATTTTACTATTCTTTAGGCCAAATTACTATTCCTAATGGTCATGTTACTACTCCAAAGGTCAAGTTACTATTCCATTAGTATAGGTTCCTTAACTTCTAGAAATACCTCTTATTTCATTCATTCTTCATTTATAAAGTTTGTATTGTGTTCTCTATGTGATTTTATATGATTTATAATATATGTAGTAATTATAAGAAGGGAATTTAAATTGATAAAAGTTTTGGGTTTTCTTCTCCCCTGATGAAATTTCTCCCTTGAAATTTCATTTTACAAACTAATGGGGAAATAGGTAAAGGCACTTCTCCTTTATTACATCAATGAGGTCTTCAGTAATTTCTATTAGAATTTCTTTCAAATAGAAAGGGTTCATGCATCATAATGGTAACTCAAGATATCTTTAAAATCATCTACCTCCTTTACCCAAAAACACCTTAGGCATCTTTGATTATATCGATGGAAGCATTGATAAGTCATTAAAAAAGTATTTCTTATATATAATTTTGAAACACCTTCTTTAACTTGTTTTTTATAAAACAATATTATCGATTCATCCTCGAATATTTCAAAATAGGGTTTTGGCTAATCGGTTTTGGTATTTCCTCAAAGAAAGAAGTCTATAATTAGATATATATATATATATATATATATATATATATAGGATACTCAGAGGTCTCCCTCTTCTGTAGCATCTTGAAAATCTTTTATTGATTCATCTATTTGAAATAAATAGAATAATTTGAAAATACCCTGATGTTGCTTCCCACGCTTAACATGGTAATAAATTTGAGAGCACAAGATTATCAAATAAATGATAATTGATCCTTGAAATAATCAGGCGATGATAGAGGTATTGGATGCCTCATAAATTTTATTTCATGTAACTTGGATATTGGAACAGTTTTCAAATCCATCTAATCATAACTTCAGGATAATATTTCCAAGTAGTTTTGTCACGACCCGTCCTCGGGGCCCGTGCCGTGACTACCCCAAGCCCGCCTTCCATAGGCCAGGGGCTGGCGACTAGCACCAAGGCGTAAAATCCCAGTAAACAGGGAAGGCATTGCCTTTATAAGTAACAACCACACAGAGTCAGCAAGCGGAAAGTAAAGTGCAGAAAAGTAAAGGGGCCGGAAATACAAGCCCAACTGTAAAGTACAACTGAAAAGAAAAAGAACAGCAACTGAAGAAAAGACGGCGGCCTCGTGTCGTCCACTGGCAATCCCACCTGAAGGGTGGGTACAGATAGCCTCCAGGCTCCTCGGGTCCCACGTCCGCTCCGAGCACGTCCCGCCCAGTGGTCCACCTCCAGGTACCGTCCTGCTCCACGCCCCAACCGTGATCAGCGCTGTCCGTCGTCTGCAACCAACACAACAAGGTGCGGGCATAGCCCGTGCAGGGGTGAGTACAACTACTCAGTAAGGACCCCGAGACCCCCGAAGGTCTCTCGAAATCCACAAAGGATATAGCACAAAAGAAAGATGCAATCACGAAGTAACATCTGACTCGACTTAGGTATATGCCCATACATATACCTAAGTCCCCAATTCTAGCTCTGCTCACGAGCTCAAGAACAACTCAATCCACAAAGGAAAGCAAGACCCAAATCCACAAAGGAGAGTAAACAGTAAATCCACAAAGGATGGTTCAACACAATCCACAAAGGAGAGTAACATAAGATTCAGCTCAACCAGGTATACTTTTTCAGATGACGTCAAAGACGATCACTGATCCGTCTCAGTCGTCGGACCCACGAAGGATCGATAGGTACTAACCCCCGCAAAAAGACCCACGTAGGATCGGGCTCACACAGAACCTGTAGGCAGTGGCTCACACAGAACCGGTAGTAAGGACCCACGGAGGATCGGGCTCACACAGAACCTGAAGCACTGATCCACGTGGGATCGCTGAGTGCAGTAGTCGACGCAGTCCACTGAGGATCTCTGCACAGTCGTCGCCGCAGTCCACGAAGGATCTCTGCTCTGCCGTCGTCGCAGTCCACGGAGGATCTCTGCTCTGTCGTCGAGGTCACAGCCAGCGCTAGGGTTCCCGCACGTAGCGAGCTCGTTTAGGAGGGTCCGCTCCACGAGCCGAGGGGCTGATACATCAACTGACACGTAGTCCGAAGTTGATGTATCCAAAAGTTCCGTATCGACAACAGGATCTCAACGCGACAGACGGCGCGTCAATCGGACGCCCGGTCTGAGAGTTATTGGCATTTTCGTCCCAGGGGCCCGGTTGGTTTTTAGGGCAAAACCAACCCGACCGTACTCCGCCTGTATCCGATCCTCGGGCGGAGTATGCCAAAAGTTCCGTCTCACTTAGAGGAAACCACCACAGCTGACGGTACGTCGTTCGGACGTCCGTAGCTCAAGTTATGAGCGTTTCCGCTCCGAGGGCCCGGTTGGCTTCGTGTACGAACCAACCCGGCCGAACCCAAAGTCTTCCGAAACCTTGAGTATAATATACCGAAACGACCGTCTCGATCCAAGGATCGCGTAGCCGCTGACGGTTCGTCAATCGGAGGTCCCAGGCCCAAGATATGGGCGAAAGACCGTAGAGGGCCCGAAACGGGGGTACTGGGCCCGGGGCGACCCGGCCCGAACCCCCCCCTGGGGTCGGCCGAACCGGGTCGGCCCGAACCGGGTCGGCCCGACCCGGCCCGAACCGGCTCGGCCGGGTCCGGTCCGGCCTGGGCGCGGCCCGGCCGACCGGACCGGCCGGCTCGGTCTTCGGCCGCGCGGCCGAAGAGCCGCCGCCGCGGGGTTGAACCCGCGGCTTGAGAGAAACCGCGGCCCCGCGGGGGGCCGCCTGTCACGCGGACGCGGCCGGGCCGCCGCGTCCGTCCCGGTTCCGCGCGGCCGCGGAACCGGCTGCCGCCGCCGCCGCGGCTTCAGCCGCGGCGGAAGGTTTCCACGGCGGCGCGCCTGGCGCCGCCGCCTCCGGTCGCCGGCGCCGCCGCGCCGGCGACCCGCGCCGCCGCCTCCTTCCGCGGGCCGCCGGAGATGCTCCGGTGGCCCGTTTTCTTTCCCGTCTGCGCCGATGCTCCTCCCGGGGGACGATCTTCACTGCGGAGCCAACAAATTGCCCTTGCCGCACGGTTTGTCGACGTCCGCCAAATCCGCACAACCAAAATAGATCGGCGGAGGGTTGCCGGGTCTTGTTCGTTAGACCCGCACCCTCCGCGTTAGTCATAATCCACGGGAGGAACAATAAAACAATCAACAACAATTTTAAATGTTAAAATTGTTCGAAGGTCATGCTTCTTTACTTTAAAAGAAATAAATCACGGGAAGGAAAATATTCCAATCAACCCTTACTTTATCGTCGTCGTCGGAATTGCTCGTCGCGGAAGATGGAGATCGCCGCGTCGTCGCGGAATCGCTCGTCGCGTCGCCAATCTCCGGATCAAGATCAACGGATTTAATTAGTTTAAATCCGTTGATATTGAAATTAAAAAGGGAGAAGAAAAGATCTGATTCTCACCTTTGTTGCCGAACGAGGGTCGGCCGCGGAAGAAGAGGCGTCGCCGAAGAACGTCGCGGGTAGATCTCGTCGACGTCGCAGATCTTGGTGTGCGTCGTCGAATTCCGGTCGCCGGCGTTCTTCGCGTTCTTCGCGTTCTTCGCGTTCTTCGCGTTCTTCGCGTTCTTCGCGTTCTTCGCGTTCTTCGCGGAGAGGGTGGAGGAACGAAGATTCTCTCAAATCCTTTCCAAGGATTTTTATGTTGGTCTTATTTTATAAACATGCCAACACGAAACCGGTTAAGAAACGATCCATCAATTCGTTGAATTAATTCAACGAAAGAAACGACCCATTTAATTCACGAAGAAACAGTCCATTTAATTCACGAAATAAACCGCCCAATTAAATGGTCTGTTAAGAATTAAAGAAAACGCGTCGGTTGACTTTTCAGTTACTTTGACGGGTTTTCGCGGGTGCGTTACTTAGCGAAAGAAACGGCGGGGCTCGTGCGGGTCCCACCGCACAAATATCCTACCAAGGGGTAGGATATTTCTGGATAGCATCCTATCCAGTTCAACTCAGTTCAAGCCGTCTTTAAGTGACTTCAAGTGGCTTCCAAGCAGCTTAAGTGAAATAAAATAAAGTTGTCGCACAAACTTTATTTTATTTCTGACTTAAAGCCGTAAAATTTAAAAACCACGTCTGAGCAAACGCAACTCCGGAAGAGGCGTTTCTAAGCAAATACCGGCGCTGCGATTTCATCGGTGCCCTCAGAATTCGATTCCGGGCACCGGTTCAAAAGATAGAAAAACCCGCTCGTCCGTTCACTGAACGTACCCGAGCCAAACTTCGGAAATTGATTCCGGGCACACCGGGCCTCGGAATCAGGTGCCGTCTGAAGCTGCGTTCTTGTAAAATTCCAAAGAAAATTAAGAAAAAAATTTCCTTGAAATTTGCGGGTCTTTACATTACTCCCACCTCAGGGCTTTACGTCCCCGTAAAGATACATCAAAACTAGGGGAACAAATGGGGGTACTGAGCACGCATCTGAGCCTCCCGCTCCCAAGTGCTCTCCTGGAGGTTCCCGTGCTGCCATCTGACGCGCACAAGAGGAATCGACCGCCCACGTAGGACCCGCTCCTGTCGATCCTCGATCTCCACTGGAACCTCCGCAAAAGTCGCCCCATCGTCCACGTCCAGCTCCCCAAAGTCGATGATGTGCGTCGGGTCGTGCACGTATCTCCTCAGCTGAGACACGTGGAAGACGTCGTGCACCCGGTGCAACTGAGGTGGTAGAGCCAGGCGATAAGCCACCTCTCCTATCCTGCTGAGGACCTGGAAAGGCCCGATGAAGCGGGGAGACAGCTTGCCGCCTCGGCCAAATCTCCGTAAACCACGTCGAGGTGAGACACGCAAAAAGACGTGGTCGCCATCCTCGAACTCTAGTGGCCTCCGCCTCCTGTCAGCATATGACTTCTGCCGGCTCTGAGCTGTCCTCATCCTCTCCTGGATGATTTGGACCTTCTCTGTCGTGGCTCGGACCATCTCTGGTCCCACGAGTGCTGACTCCCCAGGGTCTGTCCAGCACAACGGTGATCTGCAGGGTCTGCCGTACAACGCCTCGTATGGTGCCATCCCGATGGTGGAGTGGTAGCTGTTGTTGTACGCAAACTCCACCAAGGGTAGGTGGTCCTCCCAGCTGCGACCAAAGTCGAGAACACATGCACGGAGCATGTCCTCGAGTGTCTGTATGGTCCTCTCCGTCTGTCCATCCGTCTGAGGGTGGAAGGCTGTGCTCAGATGGAGCCGCGTCCCGAACGCCTCCTGCAACCCCTTCCAAAGCCTGGAAGTGAAACGAGCATCTCGATCGGAGACGATAGACGATGGCACACCGTGAAGCCGTACGATCTCCTGGACGTAAAGACGTCCCAAGCTCTCCACTGAGCCCTGCTCTCTGATGGGTAAGAAGTGTGCCGACTTGGTAAGTCGGTCGACAATCACCCAAATGGAGTCGTGACCTCTGGAAGTACGTGGAAGTCCAGTCACGAAGTCCATAGATATGCCGTCCCACTTCCACTCCGGGACCTCCAAGGGCTGTACCAAGCCTGCTGGTACCTGGTGCTCTGCCTTCACCTGCTGGCAGGTGAGGCATCGTGAAACGAACTCTGCCACAGCTTTCTTCATGCCCGGCCACCAGTGCTGTCGCCTGAGATCCTGGTACATCTTCGCCACTCCGGGATGTACCGCCAAGGGAGAAGTGTGAAACTCTCTCAGCACCTCCTCTCGTAAAGCGACTGGTACGAAGGTACGTCCTCTGAAAAGGATGTCGTGCTCTGCTCCAAGGGAGAAACCATCAGGCGCCTGACCTGAGGATATCAGTGCACGCCGGGTCTCACAGTCAGCGTCCCCACGCTGAGCCTCTCTGACCCGCTGTAGAAGTGGAGGAGAGACTGTGAGAGACTGAAGAAAGGCTGTTCCGTCTCTATCCACGAAGGATATCTGCAAGGAGGCTAGCTGCTCCGTCGCCTCCTCAAGCAGCTGAATGCCCGTCCTCCTGCTGAGGGCATCGGCTACCACGTTCCCCTTCCCAGGAGTATAGACTATCTCAAAGTCATAGTCCTGGAGGAACTCAAGCCATCTCCGCTGTCTCAGGTTCAGGTCCTTCTGAGAGAAGATATACCTAAGACTCTGGTGGTCAGAAAAGACTGTGAAGCGCTCGCCCATCAGATAGTGCCGCCAAGTCTTCAGAGCGAAGACCACTGCTGCTAACTCCAGGTCATGAGTGGCGTAGTTCTGCTCATGCGGCCTCAACTGACGTGATCCGTAGGCGATCACGGCCCGCTCCTGCATCAGGACGCACCCGAGTCCAGTCCCTGATGCGTCGCAGTAAACTACGTACCCAACTCCCTCCTCAGGCAACCTCAAGATAGGTGCGCTGGTCAATCTCTGTCTCAGCTCCTGGAAGCTCTGCTGACATCTGTCTGACCACACGAAGGGTTTCCCCTTCTTCGTCAAGGCTGAGAGTGGTGCTGCAACTCTGGAGAAGTCTGGCACGAATCTCCGATAGTATCCCGCTAGGCCCAAGAAGCTCCGCACCTCTGTCACGCTCTTGGGTGGCTCCCAAGCTAGCACTGCCTCGATCTTCGCGGGATCCACTGCAACTCCCGCCTCAGAAATGACGTGCCCCAAGAAATGGACCTCACGTAACCAGAACTGGCATTTTGAGAGCTTGCCATAAAGCTGGTGCTCTCGGAGTGTGTCTAGCACAACTCGCAGGTGGTAGGCATGCTCCTCCTCAGTCGTCGAGTATACCAAAATGTCGTCAATGAAGACAACGACAAATCGGTCGAGGTATGGCTGGAAGATCCTGTTCATGAGGCTCATGAACACCGCTGGAGCATTGGTTACGCCGAACGGCATAACCAAGAACTCATAATGGCCATACCGACACCTGAAGGCCGTCTTCTGCACGTCCTCGTCTCGAACTCTGAGCTGATGATAGCCTGACCGGAGGTCTATCTTCGAGAACCACCGCGCTCCCTTGAGCTGATCGAAGAGGTCATCAATCCGTGGCAGCGGATACTTGTTCCTCACTGTCACCTGGTTCAGGCGACGATAGTCGACACAAAGTCGCAAGTTCCCGTCCGCCTTTTTGGCGAACAAAATCGGGGAAGCCCAGGGTGAAACACTGGGTCGGATAAACCCCTTGCTCTGCAAGTCCTCCAACTGTACCCGCAGCTCTCGAAGCTCGGCGGGGGCCATCCGATATGCTGGAGTAGATATCGGGGCTGTCCCGGGGTACAAGTCGATGTAAAAGTCTACCTCTCTACGAGGAGGTAGCCCTGGAACGTCGTCGGGAAAGACGTCCACGTACTGGTCCACCACTGCAGGAAAAGCCGGACTCCGCACGTCCACTGCTCCTAGGATGAGGCTAGCCAACTGATGTGAGATGGGCTGCACTCTCCTCCGCGGAAGTCCATCCTGTGCTGCAAAGGTTCCCTTCTCGCCGGTGAAGGTAAACCTGCTCCCGTCGGTACGAACACATCGTACCTTGCGCCTAAAACAGTCGATCTGGGCATGAACCGTGGATAGCCAATCCATGCCCAAGATGACGTCGTAAGGCCTCGACGCCGCTACAAGGAGATCCCAGCCGAAGCTCTCGCCTCCTAGAGTAAGCTCACACTGCCGGCACCAGTGCGTAATCGTCGAGTCTGCTCCCGTAGGAGTCTCTAGCCGTAAGGATCGAGCCAACGGCTCAGTCGGAATCTCCGAGCTCCGAACAAGGGCAGAGGCTATGAAAGAGTGACTCGCTCCTGTGTCTATAAGTACTGCAGCAAGGGTGGAATAGACACAGATCGTACCTCGAATCATCTCTGGCATGTCGGGGTCGTAGGCCTCCACTGCCTGGAGCTGGGCCTGTCCCTGCCCGCCGGCTCCCTGTGGTCGAGGTGGCCCTCCTGGTGGTGGTGGGGGTAGAGCCTGAAAGCGTCGCCCACCACCCGCTGCTCGGCCAGCTCCTCGGCCTCGTCCGCCTCCTCCCTGCGGACCGCCACGGTCGACCCTCTGCCTCTGCCTGGGTGGCCCCTCCACCGTCTGCTGCTCCTCTGATCGGCGAGTCGGGCAGTCACGAGCCATGTGACCCTGCCCGCCGCAAGAGTAGCACAGCCTGCCTCTCGAAAGGCTGGCACTCCGCTGTGTGCCTCGTACTGCTGAGCCGGTGTCCTGAGGCCGTCTGCGTGGGGGTCTGGTCTGCCTGGACCCGTGAGTCATCCGTCGGCTACCTGCTGCCGAAGACTCAGCTACCTGCCGCCCTGCGCTAGGTCTCGCCGCTGAAGAAGGCTCTGCCAGGAAGCTCTCGATCAGGAGGGCTCGCTCCAGCACTCCTGCCTGGGTCGGAATGCTGAGGGAGATCAGCGACGCACGAATCTCCTGTCGCAAGCCCTGCTCGAAGGTCCGGGCCCGGAAGAAGGGGTCCCGTACCATGTCGGTCGAGTAGCGAGATAGGTCCGTGAACCTCGCCGCATACTGAGCGACCGTCATGCTGCCCTGGCGCAGCTGGAGAAGCTCCTGGATGCGCACCGCTCGGAGGGTGGCCGGGACGAACTCAGAGCGGAAGAGGCTCTCGAAGTCCGTCCAGAGCAGGGATGCCTCATCGTGAACCTGGAGCATCAGGCTCCACCATCGTCCTGCCGCCGCCTGCAGGAGGCTCGCTGCGAGGATCACCATGAGATCCGCTGGTGTCCTCACTAGCCTGAAGATCCGTACCACCGCCTCTAGCCAGTCCTCGGCGGCCTGGGGGTCCGCCTCACCGCGAAACCTGGGCGGTCGCTGGCTCTGAAACTCGTGCAGTGCCCTGAGGCGACGTGCATCGTCGGCGTCTGGTACTGGAAGCATCGGTGGCTCGGCGGGTAAGGCTACCGCCGGTGCCACTGCTGGCAAAGGGCCCTGCACCGAGGCCTCGTCGCTCGGTGGGCTGCCGTCGCGCCCTACACTCGGAACCCTAGCTGGCAGTCGTCGCGGGGCCATCCTGAAAAGGAGAACAAGAGCACCACAGTCAGAACAGTATACCTGGTGAGCTGGCACAAGTAATCACAAGGAAAACTTGAGACTTTCATAAAGCAGATCAGTATACCCGGTGAGCTGACATAAGTAATCACAAAGAAAACTTGAAACACACACGCAATCAATGTTTTCATGCATTAAGTCGGAAATCAGGAGTCAGGGTCCTGGTGTACGGATACGTCGGCCGCCGCACCAACACTGGGCTCCCTGAACTGATAACCACACTCAATACACTAAACACTATTGCTTCACATAGAAAGAAAGGACGATCAGAGTCTGCGGTAGAACCGACCGCCTCTGATACCAATTTGTCACGACCCGTCCTCGGGGCCCGTGCCGTGACTACCCCAAGCCCGCCTTCCATAGGCCAGGGGCTGGCGACTAGCACCAAGGCGTAAAATCCCAGTAAACAGGGAAGGCATTGCCTTTATAAGTAACAACCACACAGAGTCAGCAAGCGGAAAGTAAAGTGCAGAAAAGTAAAGGGGCCGGAAATACAAGCCCAACTGTAAAGTACAACTGAAAAGAAAAAGAACAGCAACTGAAGAAAAGACGGCGGCCTCGTGTCGTCCACTGGCAATCCCACCTGAAGGGTGGGTACAGATAGCCTCCAGGCTCCTCGGGTCCCACGTCCGCTCCGAGCACGTCCCGCCCAGTGGTCCACCTCCAGGTACCGTCCTGCTCCACGCCCCAACCGTGATCAGCGCTGTCCGTCGTCTGCAACCAACACAACAAGGTGCGGGCATAGCCCGTGCAGGGGTGAGTACAACTACTCAGTAAGGACCCCGAGACCCCCGAAGGTCTCTCGAAATCCACAAAGGATATAGCACAAAAGAAAGATGCAATCACGAAGTAACATCTGACTCGACTTAGGTATATGCCCATACATATACCTAAGTCCCCAATTCTAGCTCTGCTCACGAGCTCAAGAACAACTCAATCCACAAAGGAAAGCAAGACCCAAATCCACAAAGGAGAGTAAACAGTAAATCCACAAAGGATGGTTCAACACAATCCACAAAGGAGAGTAACATAAGATTCAGCTCAACCAGGTATACTTTTTCAGATGACGTCAAAGACGATCACTGATCCGTCTCAGTCGTCGGACCCACGAAGGATCGATAGGTACTAACCCCCGCAAAAAGACCCACGTAGGATCGGGCTCACACAGAACCTGTAGGCAGTGGCTCACACAGAACCGGTAGTAAGGACCCACGGAGGATCGGGCTCACACAGAACCTGAAGCACTGATCCACGTGGGATCGCTGAGTGCAGTAGTCGACGCAGTCCACTGAGGATCTCTGCACAGTCGTCGCCGCAGTCCACGAAGGATCTCTGCTCTGCCGTCGTCGCAGTCCACGGAGGATCTCTGCTCTGCCGTCGTCGCAGTCCACGGAGGATCTCTGCTCTGCCGTCGTCGCAGTCCACGGAGGATCTCTGCTCTGTCGTCGAGGTCACAGCCAGCGCTAGGGTTCCCGCACGTAGCGAGCTCGTTTAGGAGGGTCCGCTCCACGAGCCGAGGGGCTGATACATCAACTGACACGTAGTCCGAAGTTGATGTATCCAAAAGTTCCGTATCGACAACAGGATCTCAACGCGACAGACGGCGCGTCAATCGGACGCCCGGTCTGAGAGTTATTGGCATTTTCGTCCCAGGGGCCCGGTTGGTTTTTAGGGCAAAACCAACCCGACCGTACTCCGCCTGTATCCGATCCTCGGGCGGAGTATGCCAAAAGTTCCGTCTCACTTAGAGGAAACCACCACAGCTGACGGTACGTCGTTCGGACGTCCGTAGCTCAAGTTATGAGCGTTTCCGCTCCGAGGGCCCGGTTGGCTTCGTGTACGAACCAACCCGGCCGAACCCAAAGTCTTCCGAAACCTTGAGTATAATATACCGAAACGACCGTCTCGATCCAAGGATCGCGTAGCCGCTGACGGTTCGTCAATCGGAGGTCCCAGGCCCAAGATATGGGCGAAAGACCGTAGAGGGCCCGAAACGGGGGTACTGGGCCCGGGGCGACCCGGCCCGAACCCCCCCCTGGGGTCGGCCGAACCGGGTCGGCCCGAACCGGGTCGGCCCGACCCGGCCCGAACCGGCTCGGCCGGGTCCGGTCCGGCCTGGGCGCGGCCCGGCCGACCGGACCGGCCGGCTCGGTCTTCGGCCGCGCGGCCGAAGAGCCGCCGCCGCGGGGTTGAACCCGCGGCTTGAGAGAAACCGCGGCCCCGCGGGGGGCCGCCTGTCACGCGGACGCGGCCGGGCCGCCGCGTCCGTCCCGGTTCCGCGCGGCCGCGGAACCGGCTGCCGCCGCCGCCGCGGCTTCAGCCGCGGCGGAAGGTTTCCACGGCGGCGCGCCTGGCGCCGCCGCCTCCGGTCGCCGGCGCCGCCGCGCCGGCGACCCGCGCCGCCGCCTCCTTCCGCGGGCCGCCGGAGATGCTCCGGTGGCCCGTTTTCTTTCCCGTCTGCGCCGATGCTCCTCCCGGGGGACGATCTTCACTGCGGAGCCAACAAATTGCCCTTGCCGCACGGTTTGTCGACGTCCGCCAAATCCGCACAACCAAAATAGATCGGCGGAGGGTTGCCGGGTCTTGTTCGTTAGACCCGCACCCTCCGCGTTAGTCATAATCCACGGGAGGAACAATAAAACAATCAACAACAATTTTAAATGTTAAAATTGTTCGAAGGTCATGCTTCTTTACTTTAAAAGAAATAAATCACGGGAAGGAAAATATTCCAATCAACCCTTACTTTATCGTCGTCGTCGGAATTGCTCGTCGCGGAAGATGGAGATCGCCGCGTCGTCGCGGAATCGCTCGTCGCGTCGCCAATCTCCGGATCAAGATCAACGGATTTAATTAGTTTAAATCCGTTGATATTGAAATTAAAAAGGGAGAAGAAAAGATCTGATTCTCACCTTTGTTGCCGAACGAGGGTCGGCCGCGGAAGAAGAGGCGTCGCCGAAGAACGTCGCGGGTAGATCTCGTCGACGTCGCAGATCTTGGTGTGCGTCGTCGAATTCCGGTCGCCGGCGTTCTTCGCGTTCTTCGCGTTCTTCGCGTTCTTCGCGTTCTTCGCGTTCTTCGCGTTCTTCGCGGAGAGGGTGGAGGAACGAAGATTCTCTCAAATCCTTTCCAAGGATTTTTATGTTGGTCTTATTTTATAAACATGCCAACACGAAACCGGTTAAGAAACGATCCATCAATTCGTTGAATTAATTCAACGAAAGAAACGACCCATTTAATTCACGAAGAAACAGTCCATTTAATTCACGAAATAAACCGCCCAATTAAATGGTCTGTTAAGAATTAAAGAAAACGCGTCGGTTGACTTTTCAGTTACTTTGACGGGTTTTCGCGGGTGCGTTACTTAGCGAAAGAAACGGCGGGGCTCGTGCGGGTCCCACCGCACAAATATCCTACCAAGGGGTAGGATATTTCTGGATAGCATCCTATCCAGTTCAACTCAGTTCAAGCCGTCTTTAAGTGACTTCAAGTGGCTTCCAAGCAGCTTAAGTGAAATAAAATAAAGTTGTCGCACAAACTTTATTTTATTTCTGACTTAAAGCCGTAAAATTTAAAAACCACGTCTGAGCAAACGCAACTCCGGAAGAGGCGTTTCTAAGCAAATACCGGCGCTGCGATTTCATCGGTGCCCTCAGAATTCGATTCCGGGCACCGGTTCAAAAGATAGAAAAACCCGCTCGTCCGTTCACTGAACGTACCCGAGCCAAACTTCGGAAATTGATTCCGGGCACACCGGGCCTCGGAATCAGGTGCCGTCTGAAGCTGCGTTCTTGTAAAATTCCAAAGAAAATTAAGAAAAAAATTTCCTTGAAATTTGCGGGTCTTTACAAGTTTTTCAGGAAGTAAGAGAATAGTTGTTTGTGATCTTCCACCTTACATATTTTAACTAAGAAAAATAAAATACAATTAGGGGGATTTAATACTTATCTAATAATAATATAAAAAGAAAACATTGAAAATAAAAGTGTAAACTTGTAAATGAAAATTATATCCTAAATTATGATACACAAAATTTTAATCTAGGTTATCCATGGTGATATAATTATTTCTAGGGTTCTTAATAAAGTGTTCTAGTCCTAATCTATAAAAATAACTAGACCTTGCTCTGATACCAACTATAACAGCCCTAGCCTTTTACACATATTATTATATGATTTTAATCATAATTAACCATTAAATACAAACCAAGGATCATAAAGTCTAGTGTCTTTAGAGGATTAGGTACATAAAACTAAAAACATGAAACCAAAATGAAAAAAAACTTTTATTTAAAATTAATAATGAACTCCAAAATCCCATTGTGCTCTAATATTTTCATAGGTTAAACTAGAGAATAAATTAAAAAAGGGGTGATCTAAAAGACCAATAAGGGATTAAACATATGAATAAAGCATATCACATGGGTTAGAAGGCATAACATGATGACATAAAAAGGCATGGAACGTGAATAAACATAAGGATTAATGACATGTATAACATGGGATAATATAAACATGGAATCATATAAATTTGGAAACAATATAAAATATTACATAAGAATGAGTCAAGTCTCATTTCACATGGAGGAGAACGAGTCAAGGATAACCACCAAGATCGTTGCATATGGAGCGCGAGTCAAGGATAACAACCAAGTCCATTATACATGACATATCATGAGTTAAAATTACCCAATGAATTGGAGAAATATATGGTAACACCCATAAGAACAAGTTCATGAATATGTGTTCCACATGAAGAATTATACATAAGGAATCAAACATAAGCATAGGGGTTACCCACGAAAAGAATTAGGTATCATAATCATGTCAAAAGGCATAACACAAGGGAATATCATAATGGTGTCCATGAAAGAATTAACATAAATAATACATGTAAATTAATAAGGTAAATATAGATGGATCATGATAAGTGATTTTAAACTCAAGTGAAAACATGTAAAAAAGAGTGTTTAATAAACTTTAGAAATAAAACATTTTAATGTGTTTTAAGTAAAATATTAAAGATTATTTAAAACAGAAAGGAATAATTGTTTTTATAAAACTAGAAATGAAATAAGATAGTATTAATGATAAAATTATTTATTTTTGAAAAATAATGGTGGCTTCAAATAGATTATGAAGTGCACTTAAAAATGGGTAAGAAATCAAGAAGTTCCCTTAAACCGGGCTTGCTTATCGGGAAGAATTGAGAAGGGAACCTTTTAAAAATATTTATATCCCGAAAAAATAATCATGAAATGATCTAGATACATGATTTTGGAATATATAAATATATTTTATAAGAATTATATAAAAATAATGAAGAGTTACATTAGCGTAAAGAGATAAAAAATGTAACCCGAAGGAAAAATAGAGGTTCGGAAAGAATCTCTTACCTTATGTCCGAAAGTGTTCTATACTTAAACTTAATGACCTGGATAACCAAATTAAGTCCATTAAATAATTAATTCAAGAAATTTTATACATTTATTTTATTTATTTTAATTTTATTAAGTTAATTTATATACTTTTTTATGGGTTATGATATTCAATTTCATCATTTGGGAGCGTTGTTTTCCTTGGTTTTCATGATCGGTTTACTTGTATACATGTATAGAAAATAATGTAAAACGAAAATGGTTGTCCAGAATTGAAGTTATCTGTTACTAATTAACATATAGAAAATTAAATGTTTATATAATTCATTTGGTTATTTTGGGTGAGAATGAATCATTAGGTAAGACATTAGTGATAATCGTTTAGATTATTTTGGTGGTTTTCTGATCATCACAAACTAGTTTTGTTTTATTAATTAATATTATGTATATATATTGGTTCCAAAACATTAAATAGGTTGTAAAACATATATTATAATATTTTTTTAACCATACAAATGGTTTTATGACCAGTATTGAAGGAGGTAATGGAAATTGAAAACTCATCGTCCTTGAATGTGATAAATCAACACATCACGGGTGATGTTTTCATTTTTAGTAGAAAGGGAGAGGGGAAAGAAGTGATGATGGATTATTGCATTATCATAATAAAATTATAGTATATGTGAGATAATTTAGTTACAATTCCACTTGGATAATTTTAGTTGGGGATATAATAACAAAATAAAATTAATTGGAAAGAAATTAAGAGAAGGGGAATGAGGTTTTTACCTCTTAAATTATTCTCTTTGAGAACCTCCTTGAGGAACTTTAGTTTAGTCTTTTATTGATACCATGGGATCCTATACATGTGATAGATACTTGAGAAGAGTACTAGGAAAATTTTTTACAAGTCTCAAGTCTTTAAAGGTGTGAGGAGAAGGGGTGGTATTTATAGGGGAGGAGATGGGTGTTTTCTCACTATTTTATTAATTAGTTTATTATTTTTCCTCAAGACTATTAATAGTTTTAGAATTATCAAAAAATATAATAAAATAATGAAGGTGAGTTCTATATTATAGTGATTACATTAGAAATGACTCAAGGAATAGTGTATTTAACTTATAATGTATATAAACTGTAAATTATAGAATTTTACTATTCACCAAAATTTCAAGTATTTTAGAAAAATCCAAAAAATTAACCCTAACCATTTTTTAAAATTTAGAATTCAAAAAATATCTATATTTTATGAAAATAATTTTCTAAATATGATATATTTAATTTTTCATTAAACTATCATTTACTTGGAAAATACCAATTTTAAAAATATAACTGATTTTATAACACTTTGAAAAATTAATTAAGGTCCCATAAAAATATATTATAATCATAAGAAAAAAATATTAATTTATGAATAAATTTTAGGAAAATAAATTTTCTTTTAAATCATTATATTAATTATAAAATTGAAGATAAAAATTTATGTTTTATAAAAATATCAACACTTAATTAATAATTTATAAAAAAATTATTTACCTATACTATGATATAATTATATAATATTTTCATTTATAAGATTCCAAAATTTTATTTATACTTTCATGGGTGATGTTACTATTCTGTAGGCTAGATTACTATTCTTAATGGTCACATTACTATTCCAAAGGTCAAGTAACTATTTCATTAGTATAGGTTACTTAACTTCTAGAAATACCTCTTATTTCATTCATTATTTATTTATAATGCTTTTATTATGTTATATATGTGATTTTTTTTATTTATACTATATGGAATAATTATAAGAAGATAATTTCCATTGATAGAATTCTGGGTTGTTATATCCACTGAACTACTCCCAAGTGAATGTTGTGTTCTATATATCAATTTTGAGGAATTACATACCTAACCCTTAACATGTAATAAAATTAGAGGTTTAATAATTGTAAAAATATAATTGGATCGTATAGATAAGTTAATATGAAACAAGAACACTCACTTGATTAAAGTTCTATGAAAGAATCATAACTTTGAGGAATAAATGTGGTGAAGGTTTTGAGGTTCAGCAGATGTGTATCAGACAGTGCTTGACAAATTTTTTCCATAAACTTATTTGGATTTCTCTATGGAACTAAATAGAAATTTGTTCCTAGAATCCATGAAGATAGGATCTCTTCACATATAATTTATAATAAATTTATTTAACTAAAGAATTACCTTTTGTTGAATTCTTTCTTCATCAATGAATTGGTAGGCCACTCTTGTCATAAAATTGTTATTTCACATGAATCAAGGGTATATTACCTCTAGTAGTGATCCACATGTGCTCCCTAAAGCTCTAATAATCACTATTGAATTCTACGAGTGTTATCATAGAATAATATAACGCTTGTGATGATCAATGTTGATCATAATTGAATCTTTCAAAGGGATAAGAATTCATTTTGGTGGAGGAGGATAATTGATTTATGTTCTTCAAATTGTTCTAGAGAGGGATCTCTCAAGTGATTGAGAGGATTCTCTATATAAATCATTGTTTACAATAATAGAATGTGGCACTCACTTTCACACAACGTCATAAATGGGTTTATATAGTACTAGGGTTAGAAACTAAATAATTGTGCAAGGGAACTTATTATTTTCTCAATTTTTGGTAAACCCCATATATAATAATATTAAAATTATTATTATTAACTTAACATGTGATAAACTCATGGATAAAATAATAATTATTATTTTTTGAATAAATAAATTAATATTTAATATGATAGTTCTCATCAGACCATTAAACTCAGTTCATCAATCCTCCTCAATATTTATTGGGTCTTGAATAATGACTAACTAATTAATTAAATAAATGTCACTAAATTATTCACTAATAAATATATAAATATTATATTCACCAAAATAGTGAGTAAATATTTATTAAATATTCATATAATTATTTAAATAAATATTTGTTACCTTGTGAATAAACCAAAATAAATAAATAATTTATATTCTTGTAATTAAATAAATAATTACCTGGTGAATACATATTTATTAAATATTTAACTCACATATATATTCTATCGAATAGTTGGTGATTGAATATCTATGATAAAACCAACATGAATAATTATTAAATCACATACGGGAATAATATTGATCCAACATGTTAAATTCATATGGAATTTAACTACGGTTTTGAATACACTTAGTTTGTAACCCTCTAGCCCCCCTTTCTCATTGTAATTAGGCTAAACTACCTAAATTCCAAGTTTTTCATCTATTAACACACCAAATTCACCATAGAGAAATAATTTAATGTCATAATGACATGTAACATCCTACAAAAATAGGTGGAATGTTGGTGTCATCAACCTATATGCTCAATGTCTCTTTCTTTGAATTTTCAAAAAATGATCTTGTAAATAACACCACCATGGACATGGAATTAATCAAGAAATTTAATTACCATAAATTTTTTTGCAATATCAACTTTAATTAAATAAAAAAAGGGATACATCCTTTCCCACATTATTCATTAATACAACATCACTCATGATGCACCCAACATATATTAACTTTTCACAGACATATGGTGTCATAGTTTTCATAAATAAATCAATGTATGTGACTCATTTCATATATTAATAATAATTTTAAATTATAAGGATCATTACACATTTCTATAGATATTAATATCCAATGAAAAATATAAATATGGATTTCCAATTGGCAGGTCATGTTAATATAATCTCTTGCACTAAATATTAACAAGGGTGCACAACATGAGAAAGTGTCTCAAAGTCCTATGAGTATTCACTCATGATATCCTATATAATTTGTGTCCCATAAAATTATATCATTCACTTATAGAATATATATTTAAGAATACTTTCATGGATATTCTAGGTTCTCATCATATTAGGGAAATAATATGACCTTTTAGTGTGATAAGTACCCTTAGGACATTATCATATACTATATCACATGGAAGAACAATCATAATGTGATAATAAATTTTATTCATATTCAAATACATGATTAAAATTAATCAAAAAGTAATTTTTTCTAGGGAACCAACTCCAACAAAGTCCCACATGCACTAGATCCAACTGCAAATGACCTCCAGTACGCTTGCTCTCACATGATGTTCATGCTTTTGTTGAGATAAGGCTTTAGTTAAGGGGTTAAACATGTTTTTTATATGTAAAATCTACTCATAGTGACACTACTAGAATTCAAGGCTATAGTTATGGGACTATAGCCACAGACAATAGAAAACATGGCTATATCCAATTTACAGCCACAAAAATTTTACTACCAGTGGCAATTAACCCACCCCCACTCCCCAATTTACCGTAACCCTCTTGTGCCCCTCCTCATAATGCCCCTCCTCCTCATGACTCTTCTCCAAAACGTTATATAATCCTCCTCCTCTGATGGTCCACCCAACCTCCCCATGATCGTCCTCCTCCGGCGCGGCCACTCCACTTCCCCGTCGTTGCTGCTCCAATGCGGACTTCCCACCTCCTTCAATGATGTCCCTCTGATGCAGCCACCCCACTTCACCATGATTCTCCTTCTCTGAAGTAGCCCCAACATGGATTTGACGCGGACCTGACACGGCTTCGACGCTGCCCTGACCGGCTGAGATGTGGTCACTCCACCTCTCGGGATCCTCATTCTTCCACAAAGCCACCCTCAATTCTTCTCCTCTAACACAGTGGCCCCACCTTCCTAATTTCTCACATAAACCACGTCCTATCTTTTAAATCCTCCTATGATTTATCACTAACCCCACTCAGGAGACCCTAGTGAAATCCACCCTTCTTCAATTTCTCATGTGAAATCCCTGCCTACTGCGCTCCTTACCTCACCATGTATTTTCGGATTTTCGGCTCCAACATGGTATTTAGGTCTCACATTTTCCCTTATCTAGATTGGTGGTTGAATTTATTTTAATCTTGATTTTCATCTCCATTTTTCAGATTTTTTTGCAGGGATTTATGTACACCCACTTGGACGTGTCATTGATCTATATTAAAGATAAATTGATTTGGATTGGCTATTTTGATTCCATTCTCAGCTTATATTGGGTAAATCCATCAATTTATTCCATATCACTCTCTATATTTTTGGGATGAATTTTTTTTGGATTTAAATCTCCCAAGGCATGATCATGTCCTCTAGGATCCCAAGATTAAAGTGGATGATTATAATACCTCTCATCATTGTCTTCCAAACCGTTTAATCCATGCCTTTGAATACGTTTGGATAATCCAAACCTATGTCAGTGTCATTGTTGATATGAATTATTAATTATGTATTATTATTTGTAGTGGTAAAGATAAAATTTAAAAAATTATAATTTCATTTGTTTTTGTGTTATTGGAACAAATTTTTTTAACATTTTATTTCAATTTATACATTGTTCTGTGCAGTTTTATAAATATTGTTTTCTACACTAGGCATTACGCAATATTATAAATATTTTTTTCTACACCTAAACCATCATTTGACTAATGTATTTAATATAATAACATAAGGAATAAAGTTGAGAATATAATATTTAAAAACTGTGTAAAATATAAGGGATGTGGAAGATAAGAGAAATTCACTAATTAATAAAATGTATCTATTTTTTGTAAGTGTTTCAAATGAACATACACATGAAAAGAGTGAATATTTAAATTGGTCGGATGGCTATCTTAAAAATAAAATATCTGGTGTAATAGGGAAAAAATTATGATGTGACCCTTATACTGATCAATACTATAATGATACAACTGATATTAAATTTGTGAAGAAATAATAAGTGAAAGTTAATAAGAAAATACTTTAAGTTGGTATATAGTCTAATTTAACTCTAAACATGTGTTTATATTAAGGAATTTATGGGAATATTATGAGTGTGTGCAGAAAAATTGGTATATTTAAAAGTTAACATTCATAAAAAAAAATCAAAAGATATAGTTTAAATATTTTTTGTAGTTACTTTTTCATATATATTGAATATAAACTTAATAAAATTCATCATTTAAGAGGGTTTGGAATAAGATTTTATGGAAGATATTTTTCACTAATAATTCAATTAAGAAATAAATTTGGTAATAATGTGAATCTTTTTAATAATTTTTATGTTTGAAATAAATATTTATACACTTCATATGAGAGAAACTTGAGAATTGTGATTGAAAATCCCTTAAGTCATGATGTTCTTTGGAAAAAAGTGAAGCAAATTTTTTTTCATTGAAGTGGATTTAAAATAATGTTAGTGAGGGAACATATATATTTGATAATTTATTTTCCTCACATATAAATGAAAACATTAATCTGTTGATAAATATAAATTCTAAGGTGAATGAAAAAATTAATTTTAGTAATGGTGGTGTAGAAAATATCAAGGTCAAAAGAATAGTTAATCATTTTAGCTGAGAAATATCTAGAAATTTATGGGGATTAAAGTAATTTATCCTTATCTATGAAATATGGATTCAATATATTGAATAAAATATTTAGTGGTCTCAATCAAGGAATCATGGAGAAACTAGTTCAGTAAAAAATGATTTTAATATTTCATAACTAAAAGGTGATAGAGAAAATACTTTTCAAGTATTCGAAAATAGAAATATCATAAGTAAATATTATAAACCTAAGAAAATAATACATAGTCATGTATTAGACATAGTTCATACAAATGCATGTGGACCAATGAAGTAGAACGTAATGAAAGGATGATTTTAATATCTTTTATTCTTTGATGGATATAATTGTTTAGGCTATATTATTCCTATGTATAAAAAAATAAAGTACTTAATTATCTTTAGAGGTATAAAAGGATAGTGTAAAGATAGATTGGAATGAATATCAAAGTGCTGAGTTATAATAATGGAATTGAATTTACTTATTATATAGTTAAGAAGTATCTAGAGAAGTATGCTATTGATCAATAAGCTACTGTAATGTAGACACCCTAATAGAATGGGGTGGTTGAGAGGTAAAATAGAACCATCAATAATATAACACAAACTATGGTGATCTCTAGTGGTATTAGAAGGTACTGCTAGAAAGAGGTGGTTCAAACTGCAATATATATATATATATATATATATATATAATGGAGTTCTCCTCTACCTAGGTAAAAAAGTTTCCTTCTGAACTAAGGTATAAAAGGAAACCAACATTGAAGTATTTATGAGTCTTTAGTAGTAAGTTATATATTCTTAATATGGAAGGGAATCAAGGAAAGTATAGAAATAACATGATGAATTTATGTTTCATATATATTCCTTAAGAAACAAGGTTTATAGATTTTTTATTAAGATTCTCATTAAAATTTGGGAAATAAAATTTGTAATAATGTATAGGAAAGAAAAAGGAATCTATGACAGGAGAATTGAAGATAGTGTAGAGAAAATTGAATCTTTACAAGAGCCTAGAGAGTCTCTTAGGGGTAGTGATGACTCCATCATAGAATTTTTTGATGAATATGAGAAAGAAAAAGACATAAAATTTCCAATTATACCTAAAAGATTTACTAGAACTAAAAATATTGATGAAGAGAACGTTTTGGGAGACAAATATGCATTAGTATAAACTAGGAGGATGTATACAATTAAAAGAAATGACCTCTTATATTTATTTGAGTAAAAAATATTTGATTAAGCATCCAATTATTAAAATTGGATTAAAGATATGAATGGGGAGTTAAACTAGACAAAAAATAATGACACATATAAATTTATTCCACAAACAATAGATGAAAATATCATATTCACTAAAAAAGTATTCAGAAATATGCTTAATGAAAATAGAGAAGTTATAAAATTCATAGTTAGAATTTTTTGAAAGGGATATTCATTGATTGATAGGGTGGTTTTAGATAAAATATTCTCACCAATTGATTGTATTGAGTTTATCAAATTGTTTCTTACCACAGTTATATAGAGAATATCAAGGTATATCTAATGTATATAATAAAAATTATTCTTTTCTCATTGGAGTTTTTTTAATGATGTTTAAATTGGTCAAATATGTGTATTTCAAATAAATTATTATGATAATAAATTGTGCATTTTTTAAGAATTATTTTTGTGGCTTAAAATAAGTACACGTAGCTTGGAACTCAAGGCTTGAAAATGTTCAATTTTTTTTGCGGTTTATGAGAGTAGTTGACTATAATCTATATATTAATAGGAATTGTTATATCCAAATAATACCATTGGTTTATAAAAGTTAAACTATCTGAAATTTGTTTGTTGGATGAGTTGATAGGGCTGTGAACTTCATATTCATGAGGTTTTTCTCATTTTTAGGAAGTCTGATAGACAATGCATTGCCTTGGAGTTCAATAAACTAAGTGTGGGGGACTGATTGAACTAGAAATTTCATAAATTTTTATATGTAATTCATTGTTTTATTCCCTCAAATTCCATTAAAATCCTTAGAATTGCTATATTTTCACATTTTTTATGATTTTCTATGAGTAAAATAAATCTGGATTGATTTTTTGATTTTAGTGATAACCTTTTTATGTTTTAATTAATTAAATGTGTTCTCATTTATTTTAATTCGGTTTATGAGGATTCTTCTGCTCTTGCCTTTGATTTAGGTGCATATGCCAATGTAGATATTGATGGTGGTGGTGGTCTGAGAGGAGGAGATGATGATGTTGGTGTTTCTAAAGGAGATGATGAGGTTTGTGATGGTTTTGGGGATATTGATATTGAGGTAAATTTTAGATGTAAATTTTATTCTTCATTTATACATTGAATTCTACCATTTAATGATGTTATTGTTTGGTAGATGTTGTGGTGTATACTTTTTTAGGGTGCAAGGGGTGTACAGGTGTGCAGGGGGGTGCAAGGGTAGGGGTAGGGGGAAGGGGCGCAGGGGAATAGGGGGTGTTTTGGGGGTAGGGGCAGGGGGTAGGGGGTGTGGGTGTGCAGGGAGAAGGGGCAGGGGATGTGCTAGGGGCATGGGGTGTGTAATGGGGGAAGGGATAGGGGTGTGCAGGGGGCAGGGGGGTTGGGGGAGGGGTGTGCAGAGGAGTGGGCAGGGGTGTGTAGGGGGTGAAGGGGGAAGGGGGTGTGGGTGTGTAGGGGGTGTGCAGGGGGTAGGGGGCAGGGTGGTGTGCTGGTGGCAGGGGTAGGGGGTGTGTAGGGGAGGGGGTAGGGGGTGTGCAGGGGAGGGGGCAGGGGGTAGGGGGTGTGGCAGGGGGAGGGGTGTGCAGGGGTTAGGGCATGGGGCAGTGTGGGGGTGTGCAGGGGATAGGGGCATGGGGTGTGTAGGGGGTGTGAAGGAGGAAGGGGGTGTGTAGGGGGTGTGGGTGTGTAGGGGGGTGTACAGGGGGGCAGGGTGGTGTGCCGGTGGCAGGGGGTAAGGGGGAGTGCAGGGGAGGGGCAAGGGTGTGTAGGGGAGGGGACATGGGGTAGGGGTGTGCAGTGGGGGGGGTATTGTCAGATATCATAACTACATTTCTATTTTATATTCATTTAAATTTTTTTTAATGCAATCTTGAGCATAGAGCTTGCAAACTAAGGACACTGAGTTGGTGATGACACAGTATGGAGTCTACAAGGACAAGGTCGTGATGGATCTGAAAGGTGCTGATGGGGATATAGTCACTGCTATCATGGAGCTTACCAATTATGGTTTATGGCTCTTTTTATTTCAGTTTAGTTTCATGTTATGTGTTTTTCTTGCTTTTAGTTGGAAGTTTCTTCCATTCATCTTCATTTTATAATTTATTGTCTTCATAAGTAGTGTTAGTTACATGTCAGAAGTTTCTATTTAAGAGAAGTTTTACTGGGTATGTATTGTCTATGAAAAATACTCTACATGGTCTATTACCTAGAATTTTATTAATAAACCCTAGTTACCACCCATACAATAGTTAGAGACTTATTTTTATAGGTAATAGAAAACCAAGAAAATGATCATCCCACATAACATAAAAGTGGTTTCACCTATCTATAATGTATCTAGAAAGGAATGGTGTTTTATAAACTATACTATGTTTGTCTTAATGCTTGTTTACCATTTTAGAAACCATAATGCGGTGTAAATGTATTACATATGCTTATGTTATAATTTTTTAAAATGTAAATTTCATGTTTAATTTCATTGATGTATGATGTTAAATTGGATGTTCCACATCCCTATTGCATGAATTGAAACTGCATGATATGTTGGCTCCTCATTAGAGAGGAAACCTTCACTTTAAGTGTTGATGTTGTTATCATCATCACATGTCCTATTATTTCCTTTCTCACTAATCATGTTCCTCTCACTTCAATTTTTAGGTTCAATTAATGATGATTCATCAGATCACTGGCATTTTGTTGAAGTCTCTCGGGACCTGTTCATGAGTGTTACGGCAACCAAAGTCAAATGTGACTCACCGTGTATGCATAGGTAAGCACATATATAATAAGTTCTCTCATTATATGTATATCCTCCCATAGAATCATGATTACGTATAAGGGTCTAGGTGTGCTTATATATATATATGGAAAATGCATACGTTTGTGGGTGATAACGGGCTTATGCATGTGAGCATATATATAAGGATCCTCTTGTTCGTGTTCAAGGCCTTGCGAATATATACATAGAGGTTAGGGAATCCTTATGTATATGAAAAGGTGCATATGCCCTGAGGATGGATGAAGCGGCTTAGAGTTGTCGCTGATAAAAGTGTCAAGCGCTGAGTGTGGCTTGGGTCCTTTGAGGTGGGATCCCTCTCTTAGCCTCTTTAATTTAAGAATGTTTTAAATTGAATTTAGCTTCCTTCTTAATTCTGCTTATATTAAATTTAAATTCTTAAATAAGTGTTAGTTAAGATAACTATTTTGTTTGATAAACAAGTCATTGTTTTTTAATAAAACCCCTCCAACATAGGTACGTTGTCTTTGAAAACTCACAGTGGTATACCTTGATTGACATTATTACATTGATGGTTTCCTTATACATGATGTCGTTGTTAGTGGTAAAGCACACATCGTACTTGACCCTTTTTATATCCTTGTAGGGGGTTTCACTCTTTTTATTAAAATGGTTGTTTGAACCAAAATGCCCTTTAAGTGTCGTTAGACTTTTAAGATGGAATTTCCCAAGTAGGCAAGTGGTGTAATGACCAAGTCACCACTAAGTGACCCCCTTTGATCTTATAAATGGAAAGGATTATGCACAACATTTTCATATGGAATTATAAGTCATACGATCATCAATTTTGTACAACATAACCAAAATTTCCATATCATTTTGAGTTCTTCTTGGGACTTCACTCCCAATAAGAATAATTAATATTTCCATCAAATCTTGCCTACTCACAATCATTTCCATCAACTTTTGGTGATCTTTTATGATTAAGATTTTCAATATATCTAACATGGAATCCTTCCACCATAAAAAAAGAAAATATATTCTCCACTATAGGTTAGTGCATGGAATATAATATGATAAAAAAATATGATAAAGTAATGAATATTTAGAATGATTACACCAAGATCAGTCTCAAACATAAAGACCTACTTTGATACCAAATTTTATCCCAAAATATTGATTATATTCACATTACAACGAGTGAATATTAGTTTAAAAAACTAACAATTTTTTGTCCACCTAAAGTATTAAATACATTGAAAATGTAAAGATCCAATATACCAAAACAATTATAGAAAAATAAATGTAAATGTATTAATAATATAACAATCAATATATCATATATAACAATAAAATTAATAAATAGAGTAGAAAATTAAACTAATGATATTTTAAAAACAACCACTAAAAGTATAATCTCATCATAAGTAAAAAACACATATTATTGATTTACCAATCAAGTAACTAGAATATAGGGTTTTAAGTCGTTTTAAATCATATTTAATATTTTTATCTTTTAACTAATATAATATAGCAACAACCAGGGTTGTCTCCCAATGAGACTGTATTTACCGAGCTTATTTTTCATGTTTTTTTATTTATTATAATTTTTACTAAACTAAATTTCTTAGGGGGTTTCTATGACAAGAAATGAAACTAACCTAATTTATTAAACTATTAGAATACATGAAAATGTTAAACAAAATATAATAGACAACATTGAATGAAAACTAGAGAGAAGTTAGATAAGATCGGCGGGCTTTCCAAGTGACTCAATTGGTTCATTCATTCTTTATTGCTTTGAATAAATTAATTCCATAAATTATCTCAACACACAATCCAAAATATCTAAACTTAATGTTTAATTAAGTTTGATAATTCAAGTTCGTTAACTAAGATCTTAGTTTTAACCTTATTTCATTAATATCTGGTCAAATTATTCAACGATTTCTAAACACTTTGACAGATTCAAAGCATTGTTCTCACAATTCTCGATCATGAATTGTCAAGATTCAACAACAAGAATCTAACAAAAAACTCCTAACTGGACTAAAATAATATTCCACACCAGATGAAAAATAAACATTGATTTCCAATGTATCGATCAATGAAGGGAGAGAAAATAAAACAGAAATATGGAAGAATAATTATTAAACAACAATCGCATATCTAACAATTTTAAATCTAGAGAAAATTATAGTTTTATAGAAGATTATAAAATGTTGGAATGAAATCACCATAAGAAAACATAAGGATCGACCACTGAAAAATTACCCAATCATGTCTTTGAAATGTGAATGGTGTTGAATCTTCATCTCCATGCTTAGTATCATATCTTCTTGGAGTTCACCAAAAGATCTCTCAACTACACTCTCCATCAGTTTGCTCTGGTGTTATAAAATTGTGTTCTATATATTATCTCATATGTAAATCTATCTATAATTAATCCTGAATATCCTGAATTAAAAGAGTGGCATCCCTTTTATTCTCCCTGAATATCACCAACAAAACCACCTCCTCCTTTGGTGACCCTCAAATGAGAGAAAATATTTTTCCGGTCTTATGTAACTTCCCAAGTAACATTAACATAACTTCTCCAAAAACTCTATTATAACTTATGCTACATTAAATTCCTGATCCAAACACCTCCAACTAAAACTAAAAAATAAAAATAAATTATATCCATCTAGAAATCATTTAAATTTCTCATCAACTAAACCACTTTTCTCCCAGTAATGCGTGCTTAATGGATTTTGATTTACTAGCATCAAAAAATCAGTTCCCATTATCCTCATGTGTATATTATTATGTAGAAGACCTCATTCTCCATGAATTAGTTTACAAATGACCAGTCTCACTCAAACTCAAGATGAGTCATTTCCTTAAAAAACTAGTGTTCACATTGAAACAATCTTGAAATAATAGAAAAGGATATTTATCCTCTTGTAAAATCCTTCAAAAGATCCCCTGTAACACAAAACAATGACAATTTGAACACATCCATATCTATAGAGGTGTAATAAATCCCAAAAACAAGAATCATATCATCAAATATCATACTACACTTCACACAGGTGCAGACGATTCCCAAATATCATCATAAGAATGGATGAGTCCTTCACCCATGCAATAAGGATTTTTAATGGTGTCTCAGGAAAGATCATCTCCTTAAGGGGCAGTGGGGGGGGGCAGTGTGTAGGGGGTAAGGGGGTGTGGGGGTGTATGGGGAGGGGGTGTCTAGGAGGGGGGTGTCCAGGAGGTAGGGGGTGTCTAAGAGAGAGGGAGGGGGTGTCCAGGGGGTGGGGGTGTCCAGGAGGGGAGTGTCCAAGGGGGTGTCCAGGGGGGTTAAGATTGATGGGGGGGCAGTGTGCAGGGGGTTCAGAGGTAGGGGGCTATCCAGGAGGGGGTGTCCAGGGGGTGAAGGGGGCTGGGGGTAGTGTGCAGGGGGTGTGGGGGTGCAGGGGGTGTCCAAGAGGGTGTGTCCAGGAGGGGGGTTAAGGGGGTTGGGGGGGCAGTGTGCAGGGGCAGGGGGTGTAGGGGGAGGGGGTTGTCCAGGAGGGGGTGTCCAGGGGGGTGAAGGGGGTTGAGGGGAAGTGTTCCAGGGGTGTGGGGGTGTAGGGGGAGGGGGAAGGGGAAGGGGAGGGGAAGGGGTGTCCAGGAGAAGGGGGTGTTTGGGGGGGGGGGGGTTAAGGGGGTTGGGGCAGTGTGCAGGGGGTAGGGGGTGCAGGGGGGGTTATCCAAGAGGGGGTCTAGGGGGTGAAGGGGGTTGGGGGCAGTGTGCAGGGGGTGTAGGGGTGCAGGGGGAGGGGGGTTGTCCAGGAATATATGCAGGTGAAAAAAGGTCAAAAGATAGTTTGGCTTCCTGTTTTTGGATTCTTGATGGCTTTTACTTTTTGATCATTTGTTGATTTTGATGACTTGTATTGGTATGCAAGATAGGGATTCATGTTATGCAGAGAACCAGCAACAAAACATAGCCCATGATTTTAGAATTGATGATTTTGAGTTTACTCCTGAGTGTGAAATATTCGATCTTCTAGACATTACTCTATATCATGGTTGGATAGTTGATCCTTAGGTATGCACTTTTGAATCTAGTACCTTTATTTTTTTTAGAAAAAATATTTTATACATTCTCCCAGTTTATAGTTTTTCTTTTTTTCTTTTTACTTTTTCTTCTTTCATTTTCTTAAATGCATGTTTGCAAGTATATGCATGCATGGGGGTGTCCAGGGGGATCTAGAGGGGGTGCTCAAGGGGTGTGTCCAGGGGGTGTCTAGGGGGGTCCAGTGGGGGGGTGTCCAAGGGGGTGCCTAGGGGAGAGGGGTGTCCATTGGGTGTCCAAGGGGGGTTTCCAGGGGGTTTCTAAGGGGAGGGGGTGTCCAGGGGAGGATGTTCAGGGGGTGTCTAGGGGGTGTCCAGGGGGTGTCTAGGGGGGTGTCTAGGGGTGTTCAGGGGGGTCCAGTGGTGGGTGTCCGAGGGGTCCAGTGGGGGTGTCCAAGGGGAGTGTCCAGGGGAGGGGTGTCCAGGGGGTGTCCAGGGGGTGTCCAGGGGGTGTTTAAGGGGGGTGTCTAGGGGGTGTCCAAGGGGTGTCCAGTGGGGGTGTCTAAGGGGTGTTCAGTGGGGGTGTTTCGGGGGTGTTTATGGGGGTAGGGGTGTCCAGGGGGTGTCCACAGGGGTATCCAGGGGGGTGTCTAGGGGGTGTCCAGGGGTGTCCCGGGGGGTGTCCAGGGGGGTGTCCAATGGGGGGTGTCTGGTGGGGGTGTCCAGGGGGTGTTTAGGGTGGGTTCAGTGGGGGTGTCCTTGGGGTGTCCAGGGGGTGTCTAGGGGGAAGGAGGTATCCAAGGGGTGACCAGGGGGTGTCCAAGGGGGTTTCTAGGGGGAGGGGGTGTCCATGGGGGTGCAAGGGGGGTCTGTCCAGGGGAAGAGTGGGGGGTGTGCGGGGGGGGGGGGGGGGTTGGGGGGTCTGTCCAATGGGAAGGGAGGGGCTACAGGGGGAGTGGGGGGGATGTGGGGGTGTGGGAGTGTTTTTTTTATGAAATTGGAAGGCATATAGCCACGATTTTAAACCATGGATATATTCCCTGTGTGGCTTAAGGTTCTTCCACGGTTTCAAACTGTGGCTATAGGGCTACATCCATAGTTTGAACCGTGGATATTGGCCTTTATCCATGGTTGGAACAGTGGATATAGGTATTTAGCCACGATTTGAAATTGTGGCTATAGGCCTTTCCCTATATCCACACCAATACCATCCAAGGTCCATGGAACTATGGCTATAGCCTTGATTTATATTAGTGTGACTTTACCCCTTTGCAAAAAATCCATCAAGAGGTTATATTTTAAGATTATGTACTTTAACCATTGATGTTACCTTAGATCCTTTATGAGAGACACCACTATAGTATTATCACATTACAATGTGAAATGATCTCTATTGTTAGATACTATATCAGTCACCTAAAAAAGTTCCAAATCAAAATGAATTCTTTGGTTGCATCATAAGTGGTTATATACTCATAATCCACTATAGAATCAGTGAAAAATGACTGCTTTGAACTCTTCCAACTCACAACTTCTCCGTTAAGACTGAATAAATATCCTAATTGTGACTTCAGAACATTCTAATTTTTTTTGGAAACTAGCATCGGTATATCCTCTAATGACTAGTTCATCATATCCTATATATACTAGGAGCATATCCTTAGTACACCTCAGATACTTAAGTATGACCTTAACAATAGACTAATGTTGTTCTCATAGATCATCTTGATATCCACCTACGATTCTTAATGCATAGGCAACATCAATACTAATACATAATATGATATACATGATAAAACCTATCATAGATGTGTATGGGGTCTTACTTATTCTCTCTCTCTCTCTCTCTTGTTGTGTTTGAGGAAACATTTTCTTAGAGAGATGCATACCATGTGACACTGAAACCAATACCATCTTGGATTGTTCCATACTAAATCTTCTTAGTATATGGTCAATTTATATACTTTGACTTATTCTAAGAGACCATTTGGATCTATCAAAAACGATCTTGATTCCAAGTATATATTCTATTTCAATTACATCCTTTATAGAGAAGCTCTTGTTTAACCATTCCATAACTGGCTGTAATACTAGTATATCATTTCAAATAAGTAATGTGTCATTAGAATATACTACTAGGAATATGACCACCCTTCCACTAAACTATAAACACATGGTTCACATTCATTCTTTATGAAACCAAATTATCTTATGGTTTCATTGAACCAAGTGTTACATAACCTAGATGCATGATTTACCCCAAAAAATTAATCTCTGCAATTTTCATATATTATTGGCACTTCTTGGAGTCATAAAACCTTTAGGTTCTGTCATATAGACATATTCTTGAAGGTGTACATTAAGGAAATATTATTTTACATCCATATGAAAAATCTCATAATCATGGAAATATGCTATGGAAAGTATAATTTTTATAGATTTAAACATGGAAACTAGAGAAAAGGTTTCATTGTAGTCAATCGATATATGTTTTTAAACCCTTTATCCATTATCCTTGATTTATAGTTACTCACTTTAATTCCTATTCCTACTTTTCTTTTTAATTACCATTTTCACCCAATGGGATTTATATCAACTGATAGATCAACCAAAACCCAAACCTGGTTCTGATACATGGAATTCATCTTAGAATTCATATATTTTTTCTATCTAGTATCTTCTAAGATCTTTACTAACTCATTGTAGGATAGTGGATCATTATTTTCAATCAATGATGAGTCACTATCATTAGTGACTTGAAAACTATGTATTTTTATTTCTCTAACCTCTTTGGTGATCCAATGCAGTACTTGTGTTTCAGGAACAATATCTTCCACGATGACCTATAGAATATATTCCAATACCAACTCTTATGTACAATATGCATCAGCTTCATTGAAGTCAAACTTTATCCTACTATCCTTCTTGAGTATGTTCTCCCTCTCAAGAAAAATGACTTGTCTTGCGATAGACACCTTCTTGTTTGATGGGTTGTATATATAATATCCACTTTTTTACTTGGGATACCCTATAAAGATACACTTCACACATTAGGTTGATATTTTATTTATAGATTTGGCCTTAACAAATGCCTCACAAACCCATGCATAAGTATGTGACAACACAAATTTATTTACATAATTAACTCACGTGGTATCCCACCTTCCACCTTAGTTGGTCCTTGTTTTGGGATGTGTGTTACAACATGTAATTAATATCCCCAAAAGGATAATGTAATACTTTCATGGATCATCATTGATATTAATATGTCATGAAAGGTATGGTTCATCCTTTCACTAACACCATTCCACTATGTTATATAAGGATAAGTGAGTTAGAATATAATTCCACACTCCTATAAAAATTTGATACACTCTTGGTTAAGATACTCACCACATCAATCAGATCGAATTCACTTTATCTTATTACTAAGTTGATTCTTTAATTTAATCATTAATTATTTGAATTTCTAAAAATATTCTGACTTGTACCTCACTAAGTATACGTATTTATATCTACTTAAATAATCAGTAAATGTAATAAAGTAAGAATAACCACCTCTGGATTTCTTTTGGAATGGTTTATACACATAAGTGTGTACAAATTCTAGAATCTTTATAACTCTTTCAACTTGTCCTAAAAATGGAAGTTTAGTCATTTTTCCTTATAAAAAAGTGTGACAACTATTAATTGGTTTGATATCAAAAGATTATATGTAACCATCTTGATATATCTTTCTTAAATGCTTCTCATTTATATAACCAATATGGTGATGCCATGGATGGGTGTGAAATGGGTAACGCGAACAAGATTTTTCATCAATTTACAATACTTGGTTTTTATAATTTAATGCATAAAAATTGATAGTTAAATGTACCATACCATAAAATATGTGATATTTATAAAATAAATAAATTTTATTTTTGAACATGAAAATAAAATAATCTATACCTAGGTAGGATATAGAAATTATGTTTTTGGTAACAATTGATACAAAATAACAGCCTTTTAAAACCAAGATCATGCTGATTGGAAATAAAATATGGTTGTCTCCAATAGCTAGAGAAGCAAGTCTCACACCATTGGAAACCCATAAACCCACATATCCTATGGATATATTTCAAAATAAACTTGTTTCTTGCATTTTAATACAGATGTAAGCACCACAAGTTGTATCTAATACCTAATGTGTAGATATAGAAAGAATACAATTGATAACGAACTCACCTGAAGCTTCCCTTTGCCTATTTAACTTGGCTTAGTCCTTCTTTCAGTGGCCTAGCTCGCCACATGAAAAAAATATGACACACTTTTCCTTTGCATGTCTTTGGGTCTTGCCTTTCTTGGAAGGATGGTGCTTAGGAGCCTTATACTTGGGATGAGCCTTGGGCCCCTTTTCCTTTTTCTTTCTTTTCTTATTCACCATAAGGACCTTATGATTTTCAAACCCCATGTATTTATTTAATTGTAGAATAAGAGTAATGAGTTTTGAAAGAGTCTTCTCACTATTTATCATATTATAATTAATAATAAAACTATATAAACACTTAGTAAATGAAGACAAAATGAGATCTATGTGAAAATAATTAGGATTTTAAACCCCAAAATGTCTAAGAGCTCAATGTGGCCAATCATCTTGACTATATAAGTCCTATTTAGGGATTAATCTCCAAGATTGTATGTGAATAGGGAAATGGATATCTCATATATCTCTTATCTCATATTTTATTGATAAATATCCTGAAAGTGAGACATAATAATATACACATCCATATCTTTGTGTTGCTTTAAAAGATCACTAGATATGGTTGATAACATGAAACATTGTACATATCTAGCATCATCCAAATGTTTCATATAGAGTGGTAGTTCTTCCTCAGTTACCTCTTTTATAGGTGCCTCAGGAATAGGTTTTTCCAGTATATATAATTTGTTTTCATGGTGTAGTATAATGTTTCAACGCCTATACCATTCTTGGAAATCCAAGCAATTGAGATGGTTATACTTCTCTATATTGGAATATGGTGATATAGTTTAAGTCATTTGGTTTTCCATTTCTATAATAAATAAGATAAAAAAATTAGTAATTTATCCATATTACTGATTTAGATGATAAATTTTATATTAATTAATATCCCATTATATTATTTAAGCCCAATAGCCATAAAAAATAGTTTTGGAATATCCCATCGCACAGATAAACTAGTGGAAAGGATTCATATGCCCCTTATCATAACCCATAGAGAGGTCTTTCGAGATACTTGAAGGTATTTAGGTAAGTATAAATTTCCAACTACATTAACTCACAACTCTTTGATCTGTTGAGTGGACTCCCTGATCATGAAATCCAAGATTAGGATTTCCACAACACTTTGCCTACTAGTTTCACTAAGCCTTGTAGAGGTTATCAACCCTTAATCAAAGCTAGGTTAAGTCAACCCAAAACTCAAGATAGAGATTCCCTGATAATTGAAATCACTCCAACATAGTTTGACCATGAAATTTGAACTAAGTTTCAATTTCTACCCAAGTAATAGAAGGTTGTACCGACTTAATATTTTATTTTAGGGATTTTTATCTTTATGTGTAAGCTACCCAATTTATCTTATCACTTTATTGTTAATATTAAGTGTATTCTACTTGAGTTATTAACCATGTCTAGATAACATTTACACATATTATAATATTTATTTTAATTCCATATTGAATTCTTGTTAATTAATTAGTTTAGTGATTTAAACATCCATAAATAATTAACCATACAATTGATAGAAATAAAATAAATAAATTGGTATGACCATGATATTATATAATGGATGATTTATCTAGTGGATGATAAACCAACCCTTTACCCTAGGGAATTAAATCCTGGAACCAATCATGGTTTGAGTTACAACATTCTATTTATGCTCCTGCATACCTCTTGGATCGATTTTGCCTCAGATCCAAACTATAATAGCTTCCACACGTCTGGGATATCCATCTATTAAATAATTTTACTCACACACAAGTGAAGAGAACCAAATGATTGGTTAAGGGGGTTTTCATAAAAGAAACTATGGGAACACATTCCTTTACATAATGAGAAGAGGGGAATGACTCGTAGACCGTTATTTAATTTAATAAATTATTATAAAAACCATGCGATAATAAACTAAACAAAACAATCGCATACACATGCTGGTCTAAGCTCATGGTAATCCACATATCATGTAAAGAATATAAAAAATTACACTTTCTATCATTCACTTCAATTCATTCTATATTATTAAGATAAATCTGCTTAAGTTAATTAAAAAATTAATTAAGTAATTTCCTTTATCTTAATGGCCATTAGAAGTCTCTCAGAGATACCCATAATAAATTAAATATAGAAAATAAATGGCTTGAACAATAATTAAATATAATTACATTGAATTAATTGATCATTTTTTAATTCTTAAAACCTTTATTACATAACTAACACATTAGATGTCAATAGTATAATTACTTTTTTAATGTTGTAGTTAATTATTCTTTATGAAATTTAGTTTTGTTATTTACTAGGTGACCACATGACATGTACTAATGTGATACACACCATTTTCATCACTTTATATGTATCATGTGTGAGTGTATAGGGAATATTCATTTATCTAGGATAGTTTACATGACATGTACTAACGAGATACATTCCATATGATCTATTTATTATGTGTCTGTGTAACCCGCTGATTGAATCAACGTTTTCTTTAGACATGCGAATTAATGAATCATGTAGAATGTATGCCAACTACATGCATTGTATCTCATTAATTATATAGACTTTCAGTCTCATGTGGCATGATGTTGCGCATTTGACCACACAGTAAGCATGAATTTCACAGGTAAACTATGTGGATGACGTGACATGTATACCAGATACACGTTGTGTGGTCTGATAGAACATGTTTCAGGTTGACATGGTTAACATACAATGTGCACTAAATTATATATGTGTTATTACCGCTTGGGTAATCATGTATCATGTGATACGTCTATCTGTAGTGAATTTGGGTACACGACATGTACTATTGACCACACATCCCCTATCTACCAGCCAGAATCTTCAACACCTCCTAATGACATCCCTAATCATTATTCATCTGTTCTTAATCTACCTAAGATGATATGAAACTTGACTGAAGAGAATTAATATGTAAAAAAATATAAATTAAACTCCACATTAAAGAATGAATAAACTAGAAGTGAAAAACTAAAAACAATTGCATATAATCAATCCATGAATAATAAATAATTATAAATTATTAGGTGACTACTCTAATACCACTTGAAGGTTCTGGGGTGGATCAAAAGCATGTCATATGGTTTCCAACTATTTTTTTCTGTCAAATTTTTCATATTCCTCCTTAGAATTAGATAGAAATGCATTCCCATAATCCATGAATAGAGGATCTTTTCACATATAATTCATAATTAATTTATTTAATTAAAGAATTAACTTTCATTGAATTCTTTCTTCATTGATGAATTAGTAGAACACTCTTTTCATATCATTATTGTGTTAGAGGAATCGAGGACAGATTCCATCTAGCAGTCATCTACACATGCTTTGTGAACCTCCAATCATTGCTATATAATTATTTGGGTGCTAGTGGAAGAATCTAACACTTGTGATGATTAGTGTTGATCGCGACTAAATCCTTCAAGGGGAAAATAATTAATTTTGGTGGAGGAGGATAATTTATCTTCATTCTTCATAGCATTCTATAGAGGGAGATCTTTAGGGATTGAGAGGATTCTCTCTATAATTCATTGTGTACAATGATAGAATTTGGATCTCACTTGCACAAAATGCCATAACTGGGTTTATATAGTCATTGGGTTAGAAAATAAATAAGTTTATAAGGGATCTTATTATTTTCTTAATTATAGGAAAGCACCATGTTTAATAATAGTAGAATTGTTATTATTAACTTGACATGTGCTAAAATCACGGATAAAATAAATATTATTTTTCTTGAATAAATAAATTAACATTTTTTGAATTTATATTTAATATGTCATTTCTCACTAGACCATTTAACTTGGTCTACCAATCCTCCACACTATTTATTGAGCCTTGAATAATGATTTATTATTTAATTAAATTAATGTCACTACATTATTTTCCAATAAATATATGAATATTATATTCATCAAAATAGTGAATAAATATTTATTAAATATTCATGTAACCAAATAAATAAATATTTTATTACCTTATGAATAAACCATAATAAATAAATATTTTTTATTCACTTAATTAAATAAATAATTACCTGGTGAATAGATATTTATCAAATGTTTAACTCATATATATATATATATATTCTCTCAAATAAATGTTGATTGAATATATGCAATAAAACCAACATGAATTATTATTAAACTAAATATGAGAATAATATTTATCTAGTAAGTTAAATTCACATATAATTTAACTAAGGTTTTGAATACACTTAGTGTGTGACCCTCTAAACCATTTTCTCGGTGAAATTATGATACAGTGCCTAAAGTCCAAGGTTAACATCTAGCAACACGCCAAGGCTCCCGTAGAGAAAGAAGTTAATGTTGCAACGACATGTAACCTCCTATGAATGTACAATATGTAATATAATCCCTTTATCTCTATATCTTCAATCAAGCAGGTTGCATATTAGTTTCATCAACTTATATGTTTGATGTCTCTTTTTTTGACTTTATAGAAATGAACTTTCCGAAAACACCACCACGACCATCGACTTAATCAAGTTTCTCAATTCCCATTAAAAGGCATGCTATATCAACTTCCATTAAATAATAGAAGAGATAATTTCTTTCTTGGATTATTCTCACTCGTGATACACCCAACATATCTTACCTCACCCCGAGCATATGTTTTCATAGTTTTCATCAATACATTAAAGTATGTGACTCGTTACATGTATTAATAATAACCATAATGTTTTTAGATCATTACCCACATCCTCATATATGAATACTAATGGCCCATATAAATGTGGATTTCTTATTGGAGGGTCATGTTCCCATAATCTCCCACATTGAATATTATCAAGGGTGTACGCTAAGCGAAATTGTCTCAAAGTACAATTAGTCTCCACCCTTGATAGATTGTATCATTTGTGCCCCATAAAATGATATCATCTGAATATATAAAATATATTTAAGAATACTATTGTGGCACTTTTAGGTTCTTATCATAGTGGAGAACAACTATAAAATTTTAGTATGATACATACCATTAAGAAATTATCACATATTATGTCACACAAAAGAACAATCATGATATTATGATAAATTTTATTAATATTCAAATATATGAATACAAGTAATCATAAAGTACTTAGAAGTTTATTATAGGGCACCAACTACAACAAGTGGGGACTCAAATATGTAATGAGGCAAAAGTAACTTCATTTTTTCACCAAATTAATGAAATTTTGAGGTTAAAATTCTTATAAGGGGACAGAACGTAACACCTCAAGATTTTACTATGTATTTTTTTTTCTTTTAAATAAATACTTTATTGATTTTCTTGTTTCACATGCAATATCGAACTAAAATGAACATTGATACATTTTATTGAAATAAAATATCACAACATAAGAGAAATGCTTTACGATAATGTAATATGAAATATCATTAAGAAAAGTACAAGAGGAATAAACATGTAAGTAAATAAAAATACCATGAACACAAAATCTACATCCTTGAGGATTTCTATGAAGTTCATCCCCCCGATTGCAACTATGGAAATAAGGTAGATAATAAGAAATATAATAGACATGTTGAGAGTGAAATAAATAGGATGAATGATTATAATAATTTATGTAAGACTGTATATAAGAATGGAGTCTGACCATTGTATATATGATCGTTAGAAATATGGTCATTAGATATATGACTATTGGAAATTTGGTCATTGGATATATGGTTTTTGGGTATATCCAATGATAATTTTATGTAATTGAACATTATATAATTCAAAAATGACAAATAATGAAAGAAAAAGACAAATTTTAATGAAAATATTTTTTATAAAAAAATTAGTTGTATGCGTTACATATTATTATTATTATTATTATTATTATTAAAGAATGATTTCAAAATGGATTGATAAAAATGAGTGATTTGTAAAGTAAATAAATATCATCTATGAAATAATTAATTAAATATAAATAATACTAATTTAATTATTCACGAATAATTAAATATGATTTATTTAAAAACATTTTTTATTATATATAATATGTTTTTATTTAAAATTTAAATTTATCTTATTTTAATAAATTTATTTAAATGAATTATTTATATATTAAAATTAATTAACATTCATGGAATTATTTTCAATTGGTTAGAAATAATAATAAAAACTTTTAATGTTAAAAAGTGATATTTTTTCAAATAACTGTTTGTCATAAATATAGTGTATTTTAATGCAATAAATTAAATTGATCACTTTTTTAATGATGAATATAATTTAATGTTTCAATTAATAAAAAAATAGATTTTCACTCATTTAAATGATTAATTGATAGTAAATAAGAATAAAAACACTTAAAAGTTTAAATAATCCTTTTTCTATAAAAATATTTATATATATATATATTTTGTGTTTTTATTTAAAAGACAAGTTTCTAATATTTATAAATTTGAATCTAATTAAATGGAGTAAAAATTTGGAATGAGAATGTTTAAATTGAGTAAGAGGTTTATCTTATATTTTTTTTAAATAATAATTACGATGATAAAAAAATAATCAAGGTAAGGAGGTAAAAAGGTAAATTGTCATGGCTCTAATTTCCTCGCATCTAAGGCCTTTCTGCCTCTTCACCAACCCCAATCTTCTTCCCGGCTTTCCAGAGATTGATGTTTGCCCTAAAGTTCCATTGCATGACGATGGCATCCTCAAGCTTCCGGTTTCTCTCCTGGAATTCAAAAAGGCGTCGTCATTACCGAATCTCAATTTGGTGGCTCGTTTCGGAAAGTTTCGACCCTCGTTGGAATCCTTCGACAGGTTTGTTTTCGAATCCTAGGGTTTGCGTGATAGGGCGATCGTTGGGTTTCTGGATTCGAATCATTTTCTGATCAGGTTTACTTCGGAAGAAGACCTCATCTCAGCCTAGTCGATCACTCTGCATGCCTTTTCTAGCTTTTTCTTCTCTCTTTACCATTGGTCTTTTGAGTTTCACCTCAAACAGGATCTTCCCTTCACGCCGATTTGGATTTCTCTTCCTAGTATGCCTCTTCTGTTTCAGAATCCGGGATATCTCGGGATGATTGGAAATATGGTGGTCTGTTTCCTTTGTGTTGACAATCATACCTGAGCATGCAGTCATCCCATCCCTCCTCTCTGTTTTGAAATTGAGGGGGAGCTACTTTGGAAGAAACGTATTCTCTTTGAATCCTGGGTCAACTTTTTTTTCTTCATGTAGCTGCCCGGGTCATGATTCACCTTCTGGTAGGGGTGTCAATTGATCATGCTAGCCTTTGTTGGAAATGTCTGACCGTTCAACACGAAAACACAAGCGAGAATGGAAAGAAAATTGAAGGAAAATACTTGAACACAAATGATGTTTTGTGCACCACCAAGACATATTTATATAGACAAAAAAACCAAGACGTATTTACAATGTAATTAAAACCACGCAGCACCCTTAATGGGGTCAAACCGCGTTGACCCATCAATAAGGGGAGGGAAAAAAAGCGGTGAAATAAATTCCATAAAGAAATTAGTCAACAATCACCTCCCTAATTTCTGTCTCATTCACTGGATCTCAACGACGCCAATCTTTGCGCGCAGCTCCAGAAACTTTACACGCCCAAGTGACTTAGTGAGAATGTCTACAAGCTGCTTCTAGGTGCGAGTGTGCTTGAGAATGATTTTTCATCCATCAACACACTCCCGAATGAAATGGAATCGGGTGTCAATGTGCTTGCTTCGGTCATGGAAGATGGGGTTCTTGCTTAAGGCAATGGTGGACTTGTTGTCCACTTTGAGCACCGGCGCTCTGAGGTTTAACAGTCGAGTCAACCAGATGCCCTGACACGTTGCGGTTGTCGCGACAATGTACTCTACTTCGCATGAAGACAATGCCACCACCTTTTGCTTCTGTGATTGCCAAGTTATGGGCTTGTCTCCAAGGGAGAAGAACACCCCAGTAGTACTCTTGCGGTCGTCAACGTCGTCGGCCATGTCGCTATCGCTAAAGCCCAACAGGATCGACCGATCGTTTTCCTTGTGTAGCGGACACCATAGTTGCGTGTCCCAGCGATGTAGCGCAATAGGTGTTTGACTGCGGCCATGTGATCTTCATGTGGCTCTTCCATGAACCGGCTTACGTAACCTACCGCATAGGCAATGTCTGGCCGTGTATGCACTAGGTACAGGCTGCTGATGGTGCTCCGGTACTGAGTGACATCAACCAACGGGCCAGTGCTAGACTTGCTTAGCTTTAGGCGGGCCTCCATCGGCACTTGACAGGGGTTGCAATCTCCCATACCGCTCTTCTCCAACAATTTAGTCGCATAGGCATATTGATGTAGGGAAATTCTGCTGGGCCCTTGGTTCACTTCGATGCCAAGGTAGTAGGAGAGCAATCCCAAGTCACTCATCCGAAAGAGCTTCTTCATCTCCGCCTTGAACATGTTGATGTTGGTGACATCAGTGCCGGTGATGATCAAGTCATCTACGTACACCCTGGTGATCAGATGAGAAGTGTTATTTCCACGAGTATACACAGCATGCTCAGAGTCGCTCTTGTGAAACCCAAGTGTCAGATGGCTCGCGTCAAGCTTGGCGTTCCACGCTCTTGGTGCTTGGCGGAGGCCATAGAGTACTTTCCGGAGTCGGAGCACCTTGTGCTCGTGGTCTTTGATGATGAAGCCAGGTGGTTGCTCGACGTAAACCTCCTCTTGGAGGTTGCCATTTAGGAATGCCGATTTGACATCCATGTGATGGACCTCCCACCCTTCTTGCATTGCCACTGCGATGAGGAGCCGCACTGATTCCATGCATGCGACAGGGGCAAAGGCCTCGTCATAGTCGATCCCCTGCTGTTGGACGTATCCTTTTGCAACAAGCCTCGCCTTGTTCTTTGCTACCGCACCGCGCTCATCGCGCTTCACCTTGAAGACCCACTTGAGCCCAATTGGACGATGGCCAATGGGGAGATCGACGAGCTCCCATGTGTCATTGTCCTCGATCGACCTCATCTCTTCAAGCATCGCCTTGCGCCAACACTGGCGTTGTTCTACTTCACCAAAGGAGGTCGGCTCATCAGCCGTAGTGAAATGTAGCTCACCAGGGTCGAGCTCACGTAATGCAAACCCGGGTGGTGTTGTGGCCCCGATGATGTTGTCAATAGTGCGGAACCGAAGTGGGTCGTCGTCGTGCTCGACGTCAAGTGCTTCCGCCATGTTGGATGGCGGTGAGACGAACTCCACTGCGGCTGATGACATGGGTATCACCTTGACCACGTCTGGTGTTGCAGCGTCTGCAGAGTGTGCGCTAGTGGGTGTGAGTGACGATCCCTGTTCTTCGACAGTGTCGTTGGCTTCCGTCGTCCCTGACATACATTTCGTTGTGTGTTCGACGATGAATGGCTCCTCACTGCTCAACACACCTTGTTCATCATGAGCACTCCAATTCCACTGTTCTGCCTCGTCGAAGATGACACCACGCGTTACATGCACGCGCTTGCTGACGGGGTCATACACGCGGTATGCCTTGGACCCGGACTCATACCCGACGAAGATCATCGGCATACTCCGGTCATCCAACTTCTTCAGGTGAGGTTTCACATTCTTGACATGCGCAATACAACCAAAAGTGCGGAAAAAATGCACCGCCGGTCGTTTTTCATGCCAGGCCTCGTATGGCGTCAATCCGTCAAGGCTACGTGTCGGCGCCCGGTTGAGGATAAAGACAACAGTGGAGACAACCTCACCCCATAACACCCCGGGAAGGCCTTTTGCCTTCAATATGCTTCGAGCCATGGCAACCACTGTCTAGTTGCGTCGTTCAACGACCCCATTCTGTTGTGGTGAATAGGGAGCCGTGAGTTGCCGTTGTATGCCACGTTTGGCATAGTATTCACCAAATTCCACTGAATTGAACTTGCCACCGCGGTCCGTTCGGAGAACCTTCAGCTTGCGCCTTGTCTCCACCTCCACTCTGGCTTGAAAGATTTGATTGTCGTCAGAGTCTGGTCCTTGCTTCCGAGTAGATTGAGCCACATGTAGCGGCTCATGTCATCTACGAGCAGTAGAAAGTAGCGGCTCTCGCTCGGCATCGTCGGCGTGATCGGCCCGCAGAGGTCACCGTGGACAAGGTCGAGGGCTTGCTCCGCACGATGCTTCGCTTGTTCAGGGAAAGACACTCGTCGCTGTTTCCCAATGAGGCAGCTGTCGCAGACTTGATCGACCTGATCAATTTGTGGGAGCCCTCGCACCATATCATATTGAGCGAGCTTACGTAGAGCCTGAAAATTTAGGTGGTCGTACCTCGCATGCCAACGCCATGCCTTCTCAGAGCCCCTTGCAGAAAGGCATATTGGCTGTGCAATGTCGAGTTTGAGCTTGTACATCCGTCCGGGGAAGCGCTTCACCTTGGCCAGTAGACGCCGCTACTGGTCGCGGATCCTCAAGATTCCGTCTTCGATCAGTATCTGGAAACCGTTCTCATCAAGTTGTCCGATGCTAATGATGTTTGTGGTGAGCCTCGGGATGAAGTACACCCCTGTGAGCATGCGGTGCTCACCGGTTTTGCAAGTGAGCAAGATGGCCCCGCACCCCTCGATGTTGACGATAGAGTCATCTCCAAACTTCACGGTGCCACGGATCCCAGAGTCAAACTCGGAGTAGACGGCGCGGGACCCAGTCATGTGGTTTGTGGCACCGGTGTCGAGGTACCAAAAGTTGTCATCACGCGCCTCCTCCTGATCCAGTTGTGCGAAGACGTTCATCTCGATCAGCCGTAGAGGGCTGCATTGTGGTTGTAAAGTATTGGTGGTGGCGGATTGCGGTGGTGGGGAATCGGGCACTGCGGTGCATGACCTTGCCATAAGGAGCGCGGACTCATCGTCATCACCTTGGGTTAGAAGGGCCTCAGGCCTTTTCGGTCTGCTGCGACAATCTTTGGCCCAATGACCCATTTTGCCGCAATTGTGGCATTTGTCCCTTGAGACTTCACGACCACCATCGTATCCCGAGCCATCCCTTCCATTTTCACTGTTACCACTGCCAGTCTTTTGTCGTGGTCTTCGGCGGCGCCGGTTGCCAAACTTGGAGTTGTTGAAAGATTCCTCCCTTGTGCTCCTTCATCCGTGCAACCCACTCCTCGGTAAGGAGTAGCTTCCCTCCAGTGTTTGCGGTGGGTGCCGGCTCAAAACGGTCCTTCGCCGCTTTAAGTCTCCCTGTTACCTCCTCCACAGAGAGTGTCGAAATATCGAGAAGCATTTCAATTGAAAGGGCAATTTGGGAGAACCTGGAGGGGACGACGCGCAAATACTTCTCAACGACCTTGTCTTGAGGCTCCGGATCGCCGAGGATCGTGAGTTGGTTGACCATCTCGGTGAGCCGCATTGCGAAGTCGTCCACCGATTCGCCATTGTGAAAAACAATGCCTTCGTACTCCTTGCAGAGCTTTTGAGTGAGCATTGGCCTTGCGAACACGATCAATGCCGATGCGCATGGTCTTCACGGTGTCCCATGCTTCCTTGACAGTTGCATTGACGGCGAGTATGAAGATCATCTCCGATGGGACAGCGCGGAGGATGTCCTCCAGCGCCATCCGATCTTCCTGGAGTTCCGCACTGCCAGTGTCGACAACATCCCAAAGACCGCGTGCTTGAAGCATGACCTTCATCATCAAGGACTAGTCGCTGTAGTTTGTCTTCGTGAGGATCAGATACGTCGCCGATCCCCCGATCTCCTTCACCACTCGATGTACCACCAGAGGGCCGCTACCGCTGTCAACGGGGGGGTCTGGGACGTGCCGATGATGTCTGGGAGAGTCGGGGCTATGAGGGCTTGGAGTTCAGCATTGTGGATTAAGTCAACCTCCCTCTGATACCAAATGTTGGAAATGCCTGACCGTTCAACACGAAAACACAAGCGAGAATGGAAAGAAGATTGAAGGAAAATACTTGAACACAAATGATGTTTTGTGCACCACCAAACTGGGATGCTTTTATGGAGAGGTTTTCATTTCTTTATATAGACAAAAAAACCAAGACGTATTTACAATGTAATTAAAACCACGCGGCACCCTTAATGGGGTCAAACCACGTTGACCCATCATTAAGGGGGAGGAAAAAAAAGCGGTGAAATAAATTCCATAAAGAAATTAGTCAACAGCCTCGTAGCTGGTAAGTCAGGCAAGGAGGGAACCCCTAATACTGAAGCTCAATGGAAGGGGGTGAGGACTCATCTTCTAAAACCAAGTGTTGCGAACATCTTTGCTGGTTTGAAGCATGACTTGGAAGAAGCCAAGTCGGGGATGCAGACCATGGGAGTGGTTGGAAAGGCTTCTTACACCGTTGTTACCACCAATGACCATTCAGTGTCTCCTGATTCTGCCAAGGCAGGAGGTGAGGGTAAAATAAAGGTGGTTGATGCGGCCACTGGTGGGTGCGCTGCCTCAGACACCGGGGAAGTCTCTGGCCTTCTGTTACAGACCTTTCTAGCTTTAATTGCATCCAATCCTCAGTTGCAGGGGTCTTCCAGCCCGTAGGCATGCTCAATACAACTAAAAAACTATTTCAATATTTTGAATAGAGATGAAGAGGAGGATGCCGACACTAAAGGTTGGCAACCATTTATTCCAAAATGGAAAAGAAAGCAGTATGGGTTAAGGACAATGGTTGAATTTTGAGCTGAGTGGCAAAGATACCAACTCCCTTCTATCTTCGGATTGTGAACAGGATCACCAGGTGTTATTGAATGTTGGGCCTAGCCCGAGGAACAAGAAGAAATGAAATTACAATCCTGGAGACTTTCTGGTCAATAAGGGGAAAAGAACAAGGCAACGCAAGGACTACTCAAGTTTACCAAAACCCATGGTCACTAGACCAGTGGGAAAATCTAAATAAACCGAGCGAGAGGTAAGGCCCGATGTAGTAACACCAAGGTGTTATACAAGTTCATGTTAATAATTCGATCCAAATTTCCTCCAAAGGTCTTGAGGATGGTACAAACCACAACATATTCCCTCAAATCAGGAGATACTCCCTCCTTAGGAGGCTATCATGGAAACCACGCTGGTGGAAGAAATGGATGGATTGAACTCATAAGTCCTTATATTGAAGAAAGGCAACAATTTTGACAATCCTGAGAGTGGGGAGTTAGTTGGGACACTTGGAAGAACTAGTGGCTGCCAAACCTCCCGTTATGATCCTTCTCATTCACTAGGAAATAATGGTGGAAGGTGATTTTATTATCAAATCTTCCAAGGAAGAGCAAATGTGGATGAGGGTAAGAGTTGTGAAAGCTGGAACCAAGAAGCAAATGACATGGATTAATACTTAGGCCTGTATTTTACTTAGGAGATTTAATGAATCAAAGATCGGTATGGAGGAGTTCATTAAAACTTGGGATATGATGGATTTTTTACTTGAGGAGTTGTCTCATGAGGATCCTAAGTGGGATAAATTCCCCATCACCGGAAGTCTTATTCGATTACAGGATTCTAAAACATTAATATTGTATTTGGAGTGGAACACTTTTCCAGTTTTGGGTATGGGACTCTAACCCTTTTCGCAGTTCTGCAGGTTCTGTTGGTCTAGTGGTGGCTCTATGTAGCCTGGGTACCAGATTCAATGGTTTTTTATGTTTATTGGGTAGCTGTTCAATTTCAGATGGAGGCATCAACCTAGTTACAGGATTTTCTCATCAATGTTGTGCTTCACCCTCCCCATTATGAGTTGTCGAGGTTTTTTCTTGTTGTTTTCTTCCTGTATGGTGTATAAGGCTCTAGTGGGGATGTTTTTTAGGTTCTCACTTGTCCTTTAAAAGTGATTTTTGAAATAATAAAAATAGAAATTTAGTAGTAGAGAGATAATGACCCTTGATTCTCACCTCCAGTCGGCCTTGAGTTGGTGACTAGCACTAAGTGTATAAAAATATCATAGTATGGGAGACATTACTCTCTATAAATGAAATAAAATTGGGAGATAGGATAAACAATCACCAAAAAAATCTAACATACAATATAAAGGTAAACCAAAAATTATCCCAAAATATAAGAATAAATAAAACGGATACATGTAAAAGTCTCCAATGTAAATATAAAAAAGACAAGTCTACGACAACTCAACAACAACTCCAACCTAGTTAGTAATGTCCATATTGGTTCCAAGAGTCCTTCTGGAAACCTGAAAACAGTTTATATACCTAGAGTGATCATAACATATATACTCAGTAGGTACATAACCAAGGCCTCAAGTGCACATGTGAAAAGAGCATGCCACCATGCAGTGAACAAACAACAGAACCAACAAGCACCTATACAGGTTATCTGACCTAACCCAGCTTGACCATGGATCACTCACCAAATCACGCATCCAATATAATAATACAAAATCAAGATCATAACAAATCGAGTCACCCCGATGCCTCTTCCCCATTGATTTTCCACTCTCACACCCCAACATCGAATGCACTATGCTCCCATCCCTTCCACACATCACATCACATCACATCCTGTCCATAGAAACCTAGGACACACACCACACCACACCACATCACACCACATCACATCCCACCCGCAGACACCTGGGTCACACATCACAACCAAAACCATAGTAGGATATCATGAATGTGAAGTACATCAACCTTGTTCTCTCCTCCTACCCGCATGACCCCCACCATATATCACATCACAACCACATCATGTCTCGCCCGTAGACACCTGAGCCATCACATCACATCCCGCCTGAAGACACCTGGGCCAACACATCACATCCCACCTAAAGACACCAGGGTCAACACATCATTACTGAAGGAGCAGGAGAGAGGGGGTAGCCAACCATCCATATCACTACCATCCTGGATATTGTGGAAAACACCCGGAACTCAACACCTCTGAGCACTGGTAAGGTTATCCAACTCGAGTGGGGCATGTATGAAATAACATAAACATACATGATATAGAGATAGAATACAATACCCGACCTATGGGTTCACACCGTCAACACTAGTTCATATCACACCACCACCACATACCATGCACCAACTATCACAACTGTTGTCACCACTTTATGCAACACACCATACAACCACCACACAAACCTCACAACAATCCACTCCACTAAAAAATTTCACCACATTTATTCATTAATCCATTTACCACACATATCCATTTCCATCCCATTATATTTGTAGTTGGGTGAATTCCCCTTACCTCAATGTGAGGTGAGGACATCCTTTTATAGATTAGGAAACAAATGTACAGGATGGGTAAGTCCGATGTGGGACTCACCCATTTACACTTAAATGGGTTCCAACACTCCCCCTCAAGCTGGACATGCCCAGATTGGATAGAGTCCCACAAATAGAAAAAGACAACAAAGACACAGGACCATCTCAGACTCCCCCTCAAGCTGGGCCTGGGAGGCTGTGAATACCCAGCCGGGTAGTGAGAGACTCAAGGCGAGCGCCGGGAAGACCCTTGGTGAAGAGATCGGCAAGCTGATCGGCCGTCGGAATATGGCCGAAGCCGATATGGTGCTGCTCCAGATGGTGGCGGAGAAAGTGACAGTCCACCTCGATATGCTTCGTCCGTTCATGGAAGACGGGATTCGATGCAATCTTCGTGGCGGCCTGATTGTCACACCAGATATGAGCAGGAGTCGATGCGGGGAAACCGAGCTCATGGAGGAGATGACGAAGCCAGAGGATCTCAGTAGTGACGGTGGCCATGGCCCGATACTCGGCCTCGGCACTCGACCGGGAGACGACAGTCTGCTTCTTGCTGCGCCAAGAGATGAGATTGCCGGCAAAGAACACGGCGAAACCCGAAGTAGACCTGCGGGTAGCGAGGCAGCCGGCATAGTCCGCATCACAGAAGGCCTCAACATCCATGTGAGCCTGATGGGAGTACTGAAGGCCACGGGCAGGGTCTTTCTTGATGTATTTGGCAATGCGAAGGACAGCATCCCACTGAGAGCGGGTGGGATGTTCCATGAACTGGCTGACTTTGCCAACGGCACATGCAATGTCAGGACGTGTCATGGTGAGGTAGTTGAGTTTCCCGACCAGGCGGCGATAGCTCTCGGGATGAGGAAAGGGTTCCGAGTCAGAATGAAGGGAGCGTTCCCCAGGCTCAAGGGGAGTGTCCACTGCAGTGGCGGTGCTCAACCCGGCATCCTGCAAGATATCAAGAGCATACTTGCGCTGACAGAGAGAAATAGTGTCCGCAGTCCGGGAGACCTCGATGCCAAGGAAGTAAGTGAGGGGACCAAGATCCTTGGTGTGAAAATGCTGGTGAAGATGCGCCTTAAGACTGGCGATGCCTCTGGAGTCGCTCCCTGTGATGATGATGTCATCCACATAAACCACAAGCAAGATACAGCCATGCGCCGTCGTACGGAAGAAGACGGTGTGATCCTTCATACTGCGAGATAGGCCAAAGGCTGTGACGACCGTGCTGAAGCGGCCAAACCAAGCCCGAGGAGACTGCTTGAGGCCGTAGAGGGAGCGGCGGAGACGGCAGACATGGCGGTCGGCACCAGAGGCCGAAAAACCAGGAGGCTGCTGGAGGTAGACCTCTTCATCAAGAAAGCCATGGAGAAAAGCATTTTTAACATCCAGTTGATGAAGCGGCCAATGATGATGAGCAGCTAGCGAAAGGAAAAGGCGGACCGAGGCCATCTTGGCGACTGGAGAGAAGGTCTCAAAGTAGTCGATGCCATACGTCTGAGCAAAGCCCTTGGCGACAAGCCGGGCTTTGAGGCGGCAAAGAGAGCCATCGGGATTGAGACGGATAGTGAAAATCCATTTACAACCGACCGCCTGTTTGCCCACCGGAAGTGGAACAAGATCCCATGTATGGTTGGCATCCAGAGCCTGCAATTCATCCCTCATGGCGGCAAGCCACCCGGGGTGAGATTTTGCTTCACCGACTGTCCGAGGAAGCGATACGGTCTCCAAGGCTGACAGACCCCTGTAGGAAGATACAAAGAGAGGAGTAGTCTGACAGGAGCGAGTACCTTTCCGAAGCGCAATCGGCTCGTCCGCGGGAGCGGGGACAGGAGCAGCAGACGAAGCAGGAACAAGGTGGTCCTCGGCCGGGATGGGAGGTACAACCGATGGACGACGGGAGTAGGTCCGGCCAAAGAGATGACCGGGAGGGGGAGATATGAGAGGTGGGTGAACGAAGAGCGGAAGACAGTCATCGATGGTAGAGTCAGGAGAAGGAGAGGGGAGAGTGAACGAAGAAGTCTCGACAAACGATACGTCGGCAGAGGTGATATACCGGCGGAGGTCTGGAGAGAAGCAGCGGTACCCGCGCTGAGTGCGGGAATATCCAAGAAAAATACAGCGAAGAGATTTGGGAGAAAGTTTGGAGAGATTGGGGCGAGTGTCCCGGACATAACATAGACATCCGAAGACGCGGAGTGGAAGAGAGTGAGGAGGAACAGAGGGAAACAGGGTATGGAAAGGAGTCTCCCCCTGAAGTAAGGAGGAGGGAAGACGATTCAGAAGGTAAGTAGCAGTGAGGATGGCATCCCCCCAGAAGAGAAGAGGGACCTGGCGGTGGAAGAGGAGGGCACGAGCGGTTTCCAAAATATGCCGGTGTTTCCGCTCGGCCACCCCATTCTGCTGAGGGGTATCAGGACAAGAGGTCTGGTGGATGATGCCGTGGGCGCGGAGAAACTGCTGAAAGTGAGTGGATAAGTACTCCCGCCCATTGTCAGATCGAAGACATTTGACAGGGATAGAAAACTGTGTTTGGATCTCAAGAAAAAAAGTCTGGAAGGTAGAGAAAACCTCTGTCCGATCCCGAAGAAGATAAAGCCATGTCATCCGGGAATAATCATCAATGAAGGAAATGTAATATTTATACCCAGATTGACTCGAGGTAGCACAGGGACCCCATACATCAGAATGAACCAAATCAAAGGGTTTGGCGGCCCGTGTGTCAACTCGAGGAGGATATGAGGTGCGATGATGTTTCGCAAAGCGACACGACTCACAAGGAAAGGAAAAACGGGGACTAATATCGGGGTAGAGCCGATGAAGTGCAGAGGCGGAAGGGTGGCCCAACCGGGAATGGAGGTCAACGGCATGAGCAGGGAGAGACGCGCAGGCGATGGAAGACGGGCCACCGAACATGTACACTCCATCCCGAAGCTGGCCTCTACCAAGTTCCCGGTTCGTCGTCCGCTCCTGAAACAAAACAGAAGACGAGGAAAAGAGAGCAGTGCAATTGAGATCCTTGGTCAGTTTGCTGATGGAAAGCAGGTTAAAAGGACTCCGGGGTACATGAGCCACCGAGGAGAGGTGAAGGGAGGAGGTGAGGGAACAGGAGCCAAAGCCGGCTATGGGGAGAGTGGACCCATCAGCAACAGTGATGGCAGAGGATCCACTATAGGGACGGTAGTGGGAGAGCATACCTGCATCCCCGGTGAGGTGGTCGGACGCACCAGAGTCAAGCATCCAAGCCGGAGAACGATGACTGACAAGGGCAGTGTGACCACCGGAATGGGCAAGAGAAGCCGACGAAGAGCCCGCGATGGAGGTGGACCGGTAATCGTGAATCAGCTGGAGCTCAGCCAGGGAGAGATCCAAGGACGAGGGAAGAGAAGCAGCAGGGGAGGGCGCTTCACGGAGCGCAGTCTGGCCCCGGCGGGGGTGCGACTCAGGACGACCATGCAGGACCCAGCAACGGTCCACCAGATGGCCGAGCTTGCCGCAATGCTGGCAGAGGGGGCGAGGTCGGCCGTCCCCACGGCCGCGCCCACGAGGGCTGGGAGGGCGACCACCGCCACGTCCGAGGAGCGCAGTGTGATCAGGAAGGGGGACGGGTGGTGCAAGGGCCCGATGTGCCTTCTGCAGGCGATGATAGACCTGCGGGATATCCAGTGTAGATGGGCTAGCAAGCATCTCGGTGGCCGTCGTGGCATAGTCCGGTGCGAGGCCATTCAGGAGGTTGAAGAGGCAGAGCTGGTCCCGCTGAGTCTGCGCTTCGGCCGGAGTTTGAGGAATCGGCCAAAGTTCCTGGAGTTCATCGCGGAGACCCTTCCATTCCATGAAGTAGGTGGGGAAGGTCCGATCCTGCTGGCGGATATGCGAGAGACGCTGTAGAACGTCAGAGACCCGGGCCAAGTTATTGGTCTCGGAGAACATGACAATCAAGGAGTCCCAGAGCTCCTTGACGGTGTTGGCAGTCCGGGTGACATCCTTCACGGAGCGGTCCATGGAGTTGACCAGTAGGGCGAATATTTTGCTGTCTGCCAGCTGCCAAGAGTCGAACTTAGGATCATTGAGTTCAGGTGGGGGTTTCTCAAGATGAGAATGAAGCCCCATGCCGCGGAGGGACATCAAGACCGTCTTCCGCCAGACAGAAAAATTAGTGGCATCCAGCCGGTCATCGACAAGCCGGGAGGAGGCCGTGATGAGGGACGGAAGAACGGAGGAGGCGTCCATGGAGGGCGGGCGCTGGACCCGTGCGCCGGGAGGCGGGTGGAGGAAGGGAAGCAGCCCGGAGATGCGGCCAGAGGGAGCAGCGACAGGTGTTCGCGCTCAGGATGGTGCGGCCGAGCAGGGGCGGCGCGAGGGCTGGGGCAGGAGCGCCGCAGGGCCGAGAGCAAGGCTGGACCGGGGCGCGCCGGGCGCCGGAAGGCCGAACCGGGAGCAACGCCGGGAACGGGCAGCGGGTAGGGAGCTGCTGGGGGGGCGAGGGTGCAGCGCCGGGGCGAGGCCGAGGGCGAGACGCCGGGAGGCGGTGCGCCGGGATGGCGGGGCGAGCCGGGAGCCGGGAGCCGGGGAGCCGGGAGCCGGGAGTCAGGAGAAGCCGCCGGGAGCCGGGAGTCAGGAGAAGCCGCCGGGAGCCGGGAGAGGCTGCTGGAGCAGAGGGAGGCGCGGGAGGCGCGGGGAGCAGCGGGAGGCGCCGGCGGGGGAGCAGCGGGAGGCCGCTGGCGGGGCGCGCGGGTGATGGCGTCGGGAGCAGCGGGAGGCCGCTGGGAGTAGCGGGAGGCCGGCGAGAGCGCTGGAGCAGCGGGAGGCGCCGGAGGGAGGAGATCCGTCGGGAGGGCCGGCGCGGGCAGGGGAGGTCCGGCGACGGGATGGGCTGCGACGGCGAGAGGGAGGCGCGGTGGGAACCGCGGCGGACCGGAGGGCCGGGAGGCGAGCTGGAGCCGCGCGAGAGGAGGGAGGTTCGTCGGGAGGGCCGGGAGCCGCGGGGAGCCGCGGGGAGGGTGCGGCGTCGGGGAGGAGCTCCGCAGGAAGGAGCCGGCGCAGGCAGCGTCGGGGGGAGAGAGGGCCGTCGGTTGAGGGCGAGGGAGCCGCGCAGGCGAGGGTGCGGGGGCCGGGAGGGAGGGCCTGCCGGGATCAGAGGAGCGCCGGGAGGGAGGGCCGGAGAGGAGAGGTGCGCCGGAGGGGAGGGCCTGCCGGGAAAACTAGGGCAGGAGGGAGAGAGGCGGGGCCGGGAGAGTGCCGGGAATCCGCAAGGGAGGGAGGATGTGGGATAAAAATCCCTCTGATACCATGTAGTTGGGTGAATTCCCCTTACCTCAATGTGAGGTGAGGACATCCTTTTATAGATTAGGAAACAAATGTACAGGATGGGTAAGTCCGATGTGGGACTCACCCATTTACACTTAAATGGGTTCCAACAATATTCAATTACCAACCCATTGATTTATTCATTTATTTATCATCGTAATTTATTCCACTGCTACCTAGAAAACTAACACAACCACACCACACAACTATCACCACAACACCACACATCCACCATCGTCGTCACATCACATCACTCAAGCCATCTCACAACACAACATACACACATCTCATCCATCACAAAACCACAACCATCACGTACCACAACCACTGCGCTGCAACCACTGCGCCGCAACCACTGCGCCGCAACCACTGCGCCGCAACCACTGCGCCGCAACCACTGCGCCGCAACCACTGCGCCGCAACCACTGCCCCACAACCACTGGGCCACAACCATTGTGCCATAACCACTGTGTCACATCACACAACTTACCACATCGCATCCATACCAACCGACCACTGCATCACTTCCCCACACACCACACGACCTAGCCAGCCACATACACCATCGCACAACAACCCAAGCCATGCGGGGCAACACAACAAGCACAAGAGCACATCACAACACACATTTTGACTTCCATATTTATTTAGGGGATTTATCACATTACTTATTTATATTAGCATGAGTATTATCACACAAACTAGAATGTCTAGGGGAAACCAATTACTAGACAAATATACGTTATTTAACTTTTTATTCAGGGTGAGATCACACAACAACACAATAAGGGTCATCACAACATAACTACTACAATGCCAACAAGGCTCCCATTACTCGTTATTTTTAGAATTGGTAATATGAATACATAACAATATCAACAAAATATAATAAAGAAGTAAAGAATGTGATAACTCCCCATACCCATTAATTTTAGACATTGCGGTTAATTATATGATTATGTCGACCCTTACTATCCACCCAAAGGTAAGAAAAGCATGAAGATATCACACATAGAACATAAAAGAGTGAGAAAGAGGATATCCTACCTCAAGGAAGTTTTTTGATATTTTTATGCACTGTAGGGTGAAGAAGAAACTACTCATAAACTACTACCGCATGGGGCACTTGTGGATCAACCTACACTGCACCCAAAGATCATAAAAACGCACCCAACTTACACCCAAAATCAAAGCAACATCTCCATAGAGAATCCCCAAAGAATGATGGAAGGAAACACATGAGAAAGTGATAACAACTCACTTCAGATGAAAGAACGGAAGCCAAAAATGAATCTCTAATGAAGGGATCCCAAGGCAGTTGGAGGGAGAGCCGCTGGGTCGCCCGGAAGTGAGAGGGGCATAGGGTTTGGAGAAAAACCTGAGGTGCTCCAACCTTTATAGCCATGTTTCACAGGGGATTTACATGGTGTGTACCATTTACACGTCTTGTAAATGTCGGGTTTCAAGCCCTATAAAAAAACACGTCGCCTTAACCATTAGATACAAAATTTATTACACGTCGTGTAACACCCTGCGAGCAATCCTTCACAAGCCGTGAGCCTACCTTAAACATCGTGTAGACTCTACACATTGTCTATTCCTCCTGTCTCTAACTTTTTAACATCCAACACATCCAGCCCCACTCTAGGCCTCTTATGAGCACCATGAAACCTCCTCAAGCTTTTTCTAAAGTACTTCCAACACCTAAACCCAGCAAAGTAACAGATCGGGAGGACACGATATAGACCTATCAAATGATTCTCTCGCTCAGGATTCCAAAAACAATCCTAGAAGGGAAAAGAGGTTTGAACAACCACCCCATGAGATACCTCTCAAGTTACTCCTCAACACCACCACCAACCAGACACGCCCAACCAAACGACCAAAAAACATCTTGTATAACCTCATCACTACACAACCGCATCACCTCAAAATTTGATACTGACCACAATCCACCACACACCACATAGCCACCTACACAACCATCCAACATCCACACAACCCAAACCAACAATCATCACAACTAACAAACCACACTGCTCCGAACATACGAATCAAGGAATTCCATCCTTCATGTCAAGATGATATCCACTCTTGGTGGAACTAATTCACCCGCACAAGTTTAATCGCATCGCAGTTAATGCACATCGATTAAGAATCAGGTCCTTCCCTTTCTATATGTTTGGGGTTTTATTACACATTGCACATAAGGAAAACAACACATATCATAACATAACAAGATCTAAACATCACATCATAAGAAAAAATAAAAAATAAAAACTCAAAATAGCTCCGAGTACTATGAACACATCTGTGTATCTCACTCCCAAGTACTCTCCTCCAGTCTAATATGCCTCCATAACACACAGACCAAGGGAATGGTCTGACCACATAACACCTTCTCTTTATAATCTTGGATCTCTACTGCCTGCTCCACGAACGTGATGTTGTGGAATTGTCGGGAGTCGTAACGACAGAAATGAGAAACAAGATAAAATACAGAAGAAAAGAAAACACAAGTAACACAACTGTTGGACTCACCTGTTTTGATAATCCCAAATCATGTTTAATTCTGTAATGGGTTAGTTGTTTGACAATTTATTTCAATCTATTTTCAATCTCATGACTTTACTGAAATCAGTTTTCAGCTTAAAAATTTCTAAGTCAAAGGTCACTGTTGAAGGTTACTGGTAAGGGGTCACTGTCACGGTCACCATTGACAAACCTACAGCTGAACCTTACCGCTTGAAGTCATTGGTGAAAAGGTCACCGTTGAAGACCTTATTGATGAAGGTTACCGTTATAAGAGCTACAATTATAAAGTTACTGGTGGAAGTCACCAGTACAAGGTCACTGTTGTAAATCCTATTGTTGGAATACTTACCGAAGTCTACCGCTGGACAAGTCTACAGTTGGTGAAGTCTACCGATGGTAAAGTCTACCGCTGGACAAGTCTACAGTTGGACAAGTCTACAGTTGGATAAGACTACTGTTGGACAAGTCTACTATTGGACAAGTCTACCGTTGGTTAAGTCTACCGCTGGACAAGTCTACAGTTGGACAAGTATACTGTTGGACAAGTCTACCGTTAGTGAAGTTTACAGTTGGTTAAGTCTACCGTTGGTTAAGTCTACCGCCGGACAAGTCTACTGTTGGACAAGTCTACCTTTAGTGAAGTCTATAGTTGGTGAAGTCTACCGTTGGTTAAGTTTACCGTCAGTAAAGTCTACAGTTGGTGAAGTCTACCGTTGACAAGTCTACCGTTGAAAAGCCTACCGTTGACAAGCCTACCGTTGGACAAAGCCTACCGTTGGACAAGCCTACCGTTGCCGAAGCCTACCGCTGGATACGCCTAATGTTAGAAGTCTACTGCTGTTTGAGCTTGCCGCTGAAGATGCTACCGATTGACAGGCTACTGTTACCATTCTGCTGATAACATATTCCATACTTTATCCATTTTATTGATATTATCATAACGATCATATTTGATTGATTTAATGCATCTAATATTAATTAATATTGTTTGTAGACATATCAGGAGACCATATCTTGACAGTACGAGGTACGAGAAAGATTGCACGTGATGTACGTACTCCTATTGTCGGACCTCAAATACGAAAGAAAAAAAGACCGAAGAAAAATAAGATATATATAGAGGTACGGACAAAAACAAAGAAGTGAAGTTCGCAAGTCGAAGGCATAAGGAAGAAACTACTAAAGAACAAGGAAGAACCTTTTTTGAGCACCTTCACTGAGAATCCCTGGAACTACAAGAAGATCATTTCGGAAAAAACAACTTGTGGCTGCCTTTTTGTGTTTCATGAACTTTTATTAACTCAAGAAGCAGAACACTGAATTCCTGAAAGCCAGTACCTGGAGTTGCAACACTTTGTTTTGAAGACAACTTCTAAAGATAGACTCAAGCTTCAAATTCTTCACTTTAAGGAGTCAAGAGCTGAACTGCAAACTCACAGAGCATTCTAAACTCTATCCTAATTTCTCTTGCTCTATTGTGTTTCTTTTTGTTTACATTTATGAGCAGTGTGTGTTTGTTACACACACACTGTCTCATGTGCTTTAACTGGGGGATACTAAAAATCCTCACTCAAAAACTCTCTCACCTTTGTTTCCCACGCAAAACTGTGGAAGAAGCCTTGTATGGCCTGGTTGATTGTTTTCCCATGTAGAACTGTAGTAGAGGTTGTAGAACCTGGACAATTTGTAAAAACTGTTGTAAACCCCGATACAGGTTGCGTATCAAGTTTATTTATACAAACTGCTTGGTGGCAGGTGATCACCAAGTGGAGAGGATTAGGTCTCGGCTTGAGACGAAACCTCTTGTTTATGTTGTTGTGATAATCCTCATATACTCTGTTTTATTTTATCCACTGTTTATATTTTTTCAAAGACAGAAAACTGTTTTTACATTCACTCTGGTTGTTAGTTTTGGTTAGTGTGTATATGTGCTTAATTTAGTAAACATGTTTCAAAAATTGAATTAGTGTTTACATTGATTCAGTTGAGGATTAATCAACCTTAGAGAAACTTGTTGAACAATTAAACATTTATATCTCTACCGCCTTAATTGACTGGGCTGTTTTGAATTGGGGGATTTTTATCATAAAGTTTTTAACAGAAATTTTAATTGGAACTCAATTCACCCCCTCTTGAGTATCCACCCCGACCAACATTTGGTATCAGAGGGTTTTTATTTTCAATTGTTCACACTCTTTTCAACTGTGATTTTAGTTGTATCTTAAAGATCTTAAAATTTCTGTCATATCTAAATTTTCAGTTCTTTAAATTCTAAGTAACTATGAAAACTAGAGTTGAGGGTGCTGCTACTAACATGCCACCTTTATTTAACGGTAATAACTACGCTCAGTGAAAATTAAAAATGAAAATGTATTTATAGAGCATGGGACCTGAAATCTGGCATACAATTGAAGAACAACATGTATTGCCTGCTACTGCTAGGGACACATGGTCTCAATTGACTAAAGCTACATATAATAATAACTGTAAAGCAATGAATGCCTTGTACTGTTCTATAGGTGATGAGGAATTCAATAGAATATCTTCTTGTAAAACTGCATATGAAATTTGGGATACTTTAGCTGTTTCTCATGAGGGAACAACTAATGTTAAAGAAATGCGATTAAATACATATAGTATTAAATATGATAATTTTAAAATGAAGCCTGATGAACTTATTTCTGAAATGCATCTTAGGTTCAATGAAATAGTGAACACCATGAGTCTGCTTGGAAGACCAGTGGACAGCAAGGACCAAATCATGAGACTGCTTCGATGCCTACCTGATAGATGGAGATGAACTTCTGTTTTTATTCGAGAATCTTGTGACATAGGCAAACTTCCAGTGAAGGAGCTAATTGGCAAACTTATGATGTATGAAGAAGAGCTTAAGGTGAATCAAGAAGTAGATGAGAAACCAAGGAAGAAGTCAGTAGCATTCAAGACTACTACCTCAAGGAGCAAAGACAAAGAAAAAGTTCAAGTTCCTGTAGACAGTTCCACTAGTGAAGAGTCAGATTCAGACAGTGATGAGGAGATGACTAATCTTGCTAGAAGGTTCAAAAAGTTCTACCGAAAGAAGAAATTCTTTAGGAAGTCAAACTACAAGGGAAAGTATGATAGTAAAAGACAATGGAAAAAAGACAGAAAATGGAATGACAACTCAAATGAAATAATATGCTATGAGTGCAAACGAAAAGGTCATGTGAAGACAGACTGCCCCAAACTAAAATTTAAGAAGAAATATGAAGATAAGGGCAAGGGTTATAAAAAGACTATGAAAGCTACTTGGAGTGCTTCAGAAGACAGCTCCAGTGGACCTGATGCTTCTGATAGTGAACAGAACAATCATGCTAATTTATGTTTTATGACAAGAAAACATCTGAGGTAACACTTAACTCTCCTATACATAATGTTTATTATTCTGGGAATAAGAGTGAATCACATAATGATGAAGATATGACAAAGGATGAACTATTTGAATACTTTGAAATGCTTGAGGATACCTTTAATGAGCTCAAGGACAAATATAAATCATGAAAGAGACAACATGCTTTAAATTCAAATTATAAGTCAAATCTGGATATTGAAAAAGAGAAATTCTCCCAGCTATTAAAAGAAAACACTGAACTTAAATTATCCAATGAACAATTAAAGAGAGATCTTGAGAAGTTTACTGTCGGTAGAGATACCTTGACTCGGTTGCTAGGAAAACAGATTGCCCCAAAATACACAACTGGTCTAGGGATCAACCAGGATAGAGAAGAATCATTAAAACTAAATTTATTCCAAAATCTGGACAATTCACAGCTAGTTCAAGTTCTGGACCATTTCTTGAAAAACAATTCTCTAAAGGACCAAACAAAGTGTTTATGTCTCAAAATATATATGCTGATTATAGGAAATCTGTGACACAAGTATGAGTTCCTAAAGTTTTACTTGCTAACCTCTCAGGACCCAAGAAAATCTGGGTACCAAAGTTACCCCATGCCTAACCTGTTTTGCAGGGAAGCTGCCTAAAGAGTTCCTGTAAGACTTTGTGGTACTTGGACAATGGATGTTCAAGACATATGACAGGAGATTCTTCTTGCTTCAAGAGTCTAATCAAAGTTGATGGTGGACATGTAACTTTTGGTGACAATGCAAAGGGAAAAATCGTCGGCTTAGGCCAGATTGGTAACCCTAATACAATATTAATTTCCAAAGTACTTTTTGTTGATAGATTAAAGTACAATTTACTTAGCATCTCTCAGTTGTGTGATGATGGTTTTAATGTTAAGTTTGAAAATGATTCATGTAATGTTTTTAATTCCAAAAATGATTTAGTATTCACTAACTGTAGAAATGAAAATGTGTATGTTGTTGATTTAGTTTCTTTAGCTAAGCAAAATGTTTCTTGCTTAAATGCTTTTCATAAGGAATCCTGGTTATAACACAGAAGATTAGGACACTACAATATGCACTCACTTAGGAAACTGACTAGGAAATGTTTAGTTAGAGACTTTCCTAAACTGGAATTCCCACTTAACAAAGTGTGTAATCCTTGTCAAAAGGGAAAACAACACAAAGTTTCTTTCAAACCAAAGAAAGAAGTTTCTACTTCTCAACCGCTTGAATTGGTTCACATGGACCTGTTTGGACCATCAAGTGTTTCAAGTTTAAATGGGAAGCACTATGTTTATGTTCTTGTAGATGATTTTTCTAGGTACACTTGGGTATAATTTCTGGCTCACAAAAGTGAAGCTTGTTCTTATTTTATCAAATACTTCAAGTCTGTAGAAAATCTTAGTGGACTTAGAATTAAGACCTTGAGAAGTGATCATGGCCGTGAGTTTGAAAATCAGGAGTTTGAATCTTATTGCTCACATAATGGCTATAGTCACAATTTCTCTGCTCCTAGAACACCTCAACAAAATGGAGTTGTGGAAAGAAGAAATATGACCCTTCAAGAAATTGCTAGGACAATGCTCAATGAGTATGATTTGCCAATTTATTTTTTGGCTAAAACTGTAAATACAGCTTGTTATATCATTAATAGAGTCTTGATTAGACCTGTTCTTAAGAAGACCCCTTATGAACTTTGGAACAATAGGAAGTCTAAGGTTAACTACTTCAGAGTTTTTGTCTGCAAAGTCTTTATCCTTGACACTAAGGACAATCTTGACAAGTTTTCCTCCAAAAGTGATGAAGGAATTTTCCTAGGTTACTCAATCTCGAGTAAAGCCTAGAGTATTTAATAAGAAGACCAAATGTGTGGAAGAATCTGTTCATGTAAAATTTGATGAGACTGATCCACATGAACCCAAAACTTCTCTTGAACATCTTGAGAAAGACATGTCAATTCTGGACCTTAATGATAATAGTGAATCCCCTATAAAAGTAACCAGTTCTAGGAATCTTCCAAAATCTGCACCTGTTGAGTCTGAACCTATAAACAACCATGAAGATTCTAGTTCAACTCTTTCTAGAGGTATTAGAACTCTCAAGAATCATCCTTTAGATGCTGTAGTAGGTGATTTAAATAGAGGGATACAAACTAGATCTTCTCTGAGAAATCAGGTTGAACATCAAGATTTTCTTTCATAGCTTGAACTCAAAAATATTAATAATGCTATCAATGATGAATTTTGGGTGATGACTATGCAAGAAGAATTAAATCAATTTGAAAGAAACAAAGTCTGGGAACTAGTTGAAAGACCTAAGGACACTTTGACAATATGCACTAAATGGGTTTTCAGGAACAAAGTTGATGAGTCTGGAAATGTAGTTAGAAACAAAGCTAAGTTAGTTGCACAAGGTTACAGTCAAGAGGAAGGAATAGACTATGAGGAGACCTTTGCACCTGTAGCTAGGTTAGAGACCATTAGGATACTACTTGCTTATGCAGCTCATCTGAATTTTAAACTTTATCAAATGGATGTTAAAAGTGCTTTTCTAAATGGGTACATAGTTGAGGATGTGTTTGTTGAACAACCCACAGTTTTACAAATTCCCATTTTCCAAATCATGTTTTTAAACTTTCAAAAGGTTTCTATAGTTTAAAGCAAGCTCCAAGAGCTTGGTATGATAGACTTAGTTCCTTTCTTATTTCAAAAGGTTTTACTAAAGGAATAGTTGATCCTACTTTGTTCATTAAAAGAATTTCCAAAGATGTTTTGATAGTAAAAATTTATGTAGATGATATAATTTTTGGATCTTCTAAAAATTCTTTATGTACTGATTTTTCAAAAAAATGCAAAATGAATTTGAAATGAGTTTAATGGGAGAACTTAAATTTTTTCCTTTGATTTCAGATTTTTCAAAATAAAGATGGTATTGTTTTAAATCAAAGTAAATATATTAAGGATCTTCTAAAACGGTTTGGTTTGGATAGTAGTAAAGGTAGTGATACACCTATGAGTACCACTTATAGGTTGGATGCTGATGAAACTGGTGAACTAGTGAATCAAACCAACTACAGTGGTATGATAGGGAGTCTGCTCTACCTTATAGCTAGCAGACCTGACATTATGTTCAGTGTATGCATGTGTGCTTGCTTTCAAGCTAATCCCAAAGAATCTCATTTAACTGCTGTTAAAAGGATTTTCAAATATCTCAAATATACTCCCAACTTAGGACTATTTTATCCAAGAAGACAATTGTTTGATCTAATAAGTTATTCTGATACTGACTTTGTTGGTTGCAAGTTAGATTAAAAAAGCACCTCTGGAACATGTCACCTTTTAGGCAAGTCACTAGTATCATGGTGTAGTAAGAAACAAAATTCTGTTGCATTATCTACTACCGAAGCTGAATATATAGCTGCTGGTAGTTGTTGTGCTCAAATTCTGTGAAACACACTTTATTAGACTACGGATATCAATTCAAACACGTCTCTATAAACTGTGACAATACAAGTGCTATTAACATTTCTAAAAATCTAGTATCTCATGCTAGGACAAAGCATATTGATGTAAGACATCACTTCTTGAGAGATCATTATCAAAGAGGTGATATCACTCTTGAATTCATTGGCACTGAACATCAATTGGCTGATATATTCACAAAGCCTTTAAATTCGGAGAGGTTAAACTACATCAAACATGAATTAGGGATGATTAATTTCAGCTGTTAGAACCTCACTGTTAGAACCTCACTGTTAGAACCTCACTGTTAGAACCTCACCGTTGGACCTCACCGTTGCACCTCACCGTTGCACCTCACCGTTAGAACCTCACCGTTGCACCTCACTGTTAGAACCTCACCGTTGCACCTCACTGTTAGAACCTCACCGTTGGGTATCTCACTGTTGGACCTTACCATTACTTCATATTTTATATGGGAATCTGAACCGTTTTATTAGTTTTTTTTTTCAAGATTTGTTTTTGTTTCAATCCCTAAATGATAAAATTAGATTACAAACACATTTCGATCCACTCTCTTCCTCACTCTCGAACCCCTGCTCTCAGAATCCTTAAACCCTACCTTTCAGCTGAACCCTCAAACTTCTTCGAACCTCAATGGCTAGAGTCAAGCGACCGATGGTTGGTGACGAAGATGCACCAAACCCCAAGAGACCCCGAGCCGAGTCCAGTGGTGACAGTAATATATCAACAGAGCCTATTAACCCGCATCTGTCAAAGAGGACAATTGTAGCTGAAAAGGAGTTAAGCGAAGATTGGTTGCTCTCGAGAAAATCCTTAGTGCCGGAGGCACTAGAGGCTCAAGGCTGGGTGGAGTGCTTTGCCAACAATAATGGACCGTACTACCCAAGGCTAGTCAAAGAATTCTACGAATATCTGAAATTCGAGAAGTCAGATGATGAGAACCGACTGATGTCAAGAATAAATGGAACTGAGGTAACCTTTTCGTGTTTTGAATGGGCTGAATGTCTAAGGGTACCTCATGAGGGTATATGTGACTACTACTCTGGAGTGATTCCTCTAGACAATGAGATTTTTAGGTATGAGAAAGCGTTGGAAGAGCTAACAGGAAATGGGACCTCAAGGAAGGTGATTGCTGCTGAAATGGATGGGGAGGATAGACTTTTGTTCAAATTTATCAAACATGTGATAAGTCCCAGGAGAGGGGACTTTGCTGTGTTGAAGTATCAGGACATATTCCTATTGTATTTGCTGAAGTATGGACATAAGATCAATCTGTGTAGGTTGATGATGGCTCAGTTGGAAGACATGACTAAGCCAAGTTCTAAATCAAATGCTCTATTTCATGCCAAACTGATTTCTGTGATGCTAAAGGTTAAGGGCATTGCTGGAGAGAAAGAGGAAACAATTATAGCCAAGAAAAACTTTTGTGTCTCTAAGATAGTCTACAAGTTCATGAAGATCAGCTGGAATCCCTGGAAAAGAGAATGGGTAAATGATGAAGGGATGATTTATGAGAAGTTTGACCCTGTGAATAATCCTTCTAGGCCAAAGGATAAGAGAGATCCAGGTCTGAAGCCTGATGAGGCAGAACCTGTATATTCTGATGAAGAAGTAGAGGAGGCTGTGGAACTTGAGAAAGAAGGTACTCCTATAGATGATAAGAGTGATCCTGATCTACCTACCAGTCCTCTAGTTGGAATGACAGCTTGTGGAGAGCCCAGTCCTCCAAGAGAGTTACCAAGAAGAGAATTTGTCCTAAGGGACAATGAGTTTGAAGAAACCAGTGAAGAAGAATATGATGAGGCTCATATCACTCTTAGAGATACCTCAGAAGAGGAAGAAGTTGCTGAATCTGGTCATTCTGACCATGAGGAACATGAGGCTGCTGCTGATAAGGCCAGTGAAGGAGAGGAACTCAGTTTGAGTCCTATTATAGGAGTCACTGATAGGGTAGTGAGTGGACCAGAAGAAGAAGTTGTATCTATTGCCCTTGCTATGGAAATTGTGGATGACTCAGTCGAGGCAGTAGCTCACTCTACTGGCGAATCAGTTGATCAAGCAGCAACAACTGTTGAGGTTGCAAGACTAGAAGAGGCTGATGTAGTTGTTCAGGAAGTAGCTCCAAGTGAGGGGGAGCATCCTGCTACAGAAGGATCAGTATCTGTTGTGCATGACATTGAAGGCTGGACTGAGGACCCTGGATTTCTGGTGTTGGGACTAGATTATGATGACTCAGAAGATGAAAGGCCCAACATAAGATCTTCAGTGCCAAACCTCATTTTCGTACCTCCATAAAACTCTTTCCCTCAAGACTGTCAGTAAGACAGACCTTGAATCCTTGAAATCCGACCTGCAGAGAATGTCTAAGGATAGGTCCTCTGAGATGGAAAAGGCTGTTGCTCTAATTTAGGAGCATTCAACATCCGAGTTAGCCAAAATTCAATCCAGCATTTAATCTAATCTGCTCCAGGAAGTAAAGCAGTGTCAGAGTCAAATGAGTGAACTGTCAAAGTCTGTGGAGCTTCTGAAACAATCAGTGGTGAGCTTGAATTCTCTTCTAACCTCTAGAGCTCATGTGGACAAGGATATTCAATATATCAAAGGTGTAGTGAAGCAGATGGTTGTTGTCTTTGAGGACTTTAAGAAGTCCATGGAAACACATGTGACAGGTCAGGATGATGATGTAAAAAGGCTGATCAGTGGGCTAACCAAATCATTTAAAGAGACTGTGGCTTTCACTCTGGCACCTCTGGGTGCATTTGCATCTTCTTCCACCTCTCCTCCAATTGATATTGAAGCTTTCAAGACAGTTGTTAGAGAAGAAGTGGAAAAGATCTCTGGTACTAGTACCTCAGACTCTCAGGTCATTTCCATTACTAGATAAATTCATAAGCTTGTGGGAGATTATTTAAGAGAAGTTGCTCAAGATCATAAGGCCATCAAGGATCAAGTTGACTTCTATTACAAAAGGGTCTACACTAAGCATCAAATGGATGACCACTTCAAGTTGTTGTTGGAGAACTTGAGGATTCCACTTGTCACCCAGGCATTTAAGGATCAAGTGAGCAAGCTTCGAGAGATGACTCCTGCTTTGGAGAAATTCATGGAGAATAAGGATGATTTCATTTCAACTATGGAAAGAGGAGGCAATATCATCATGGATTTCAGGAATCTTCTGTTACCTTGACTGTACACCCATCATTGTCCCTCCAGCCTTGCCCTCTACCTCCGGTGCCTCAGGATCTGCCAGTACTGCTCCTATGATGTCTACTACTCAAGCCATTAGAAGCTTGACCCCTATCATTCCTCAGAGATCTACTCACTATAGGTCTACTGATTCTTCTGTTGCAGCTCCTCCTACCCTGCTAACTGCCATCCCTAGGCCTATCCCTCCACCTTCGGATCCTGCATCCTCAGCTTCCAAAGCCAAAGCTCCAATGGACATTTCTGATGTGGATTGAGTGTGGCGGTATCTTTTGATAGGGCTTTTGTGCTGCTCTTTGAATCATGTAATGATATTTCATTAATATAAATATTCTCTATTGTTTCTTATAGTATTTCTTTTTGCTAATCACAAAGGGGGAGAACATACCTGAAAAGTAACTTGTGTGATAGGATTATCTGTAACACCTATTTATTCTATTAACTTATTTTTGATAATCTTATAATTATTCTAAAGCTTAATGGCATAATTTGTGATTATCAAAAAGGGGGAGATTGTTGGACTCACCTGTTTTGATAATCCCAAATCATGTTTAATTCTATAATGGGTTAGTTGTTTGACAATTTATTTCAATCTATTTTCAATCTCATGACTTTACTCAAATCAGTTTTTAGCTTAAAATTTTCTAAGTCAAAGGTCACTGTTGAAGGTTACTGGTAAGGGGTCACTGTCACGGTCACCATTGACAAACCTACAGCTGAACCTTACCGCTTGAAGTCATCGGTGAAAAGGTCACCGTTGAAGACCTTATTGATGAAGGTTACCGTTATAAGAGCTACAGTTATAAAGTTACTGGTGGAAGTCACCAGTACAAGGTCACTGTTGTAAATCCTATTGTTGGAATACTTACCGAAGTCTACCGCTGAACAAGTCTACCGTTAGTGAAGTCTACAGTTGGTGAAGTCTACCGATGGTAAAGTCTACCGTTGGACAAGTCTACAGTTGGACAAGTCTACTGTTGGACAAGTCTACTATTGGACAAGTCTACCGTTGGTTAAGTCTACCGCTGGACAAGTCTACAGATGGACAAGTCTACAATTGGACAAGTATACTGTTGGACAAGTCTACCGTTAGTGAAGTCTACAGTTGATGAAGTCTACCGTTGGTTAAGTCTACCGCTGGACAAGTCTACTATTGGAAAAGTCTACCATTAGTGAAGTCTACAGTTGGTGAAGTCTACCGTTGGTTAAGTCTACCGTTAGTAAAGTCTATAGTTGGTGAAGTCTACCATTGACAAGTCTATCGTTGACAAGCCTACCGTTGGACAAAGCCTACCGTTGGACAAGCCTACCGTTGCCGAAGCCTACCGCTGTATACACCTACTGTTAGAAGTCTACTGCTGTTTGAGCTTGCCGCTGAAGATGCTACCGATTGACAGGCTACTGTTACCAGTCTGCTGATAACATATTCTATACTTTATCCATTTTCTTGATATTATCATAATGTTCATATTTGATTGATTTAATGCATCTGACATTAATTAATATTGTTTGTAGACATATCAGGAGACCATATCCTGACAGTACGAGGTACGAGAAAGATTGCACGTGATGTACATACTCCTACTGTCAGACCTCAAATACGAAAGAAAAAAAGACCAAACAAAAAGAAGATATATATAGAGGCACAGACAAAAACAAAGAAGAAGTGAAGTTCACAAGTCGAAAGCATAAGGAAGAAACTACTGAAGAACAAGTAAGAACCTTTTTCGAGCACCATCACTGAGAATCCCTGGAACTACAAGAAGATCATTTCGGGAAAAACAACTTGAGGCTGCCTTCTTGTGTTTCATGAACTTTTAATCAACTCAAGAAGCAGAACACTGAATTCCTGAAAGCCAGTACCTGGAGTTGCAACACTCTGTTTTGAAGACAAAACTTCCAGAGATAGACTCAAGCTTCAAATTTTTCACTTTAAGGAGTCAAGAGATGAATTTGAAACACACAGAGCATTCTAAACTCCATCCTAATTTCTCTCACTCTATTGTGTTTCTTTTTTTTTACATTTCTGAGCAGTGTGTGTTTGTTACACACACATTGTTTCATGTGCTTTAATTGGGGGATACTGAAAATTCTAACTGAAAACTCTCTCACCTTTGTTTCCCACGCATAACTGTGGAACAAGCCTTGCGTGGCTTGGTTGATTGTTTTCCCACGTAGAACTGTGGTAAAGGTTGTAGAACCTGGACAGTTTGTAAAAACTGCTGTAAATCCCGATACAGGTTGTGTATCAAGTTTATTTATACAAACTGCTTGGTGGAAGGTGATCACCAAGTGGAGAGGATTATGTCTCGACTTGAGACAGAACCACTTGTTTATGTTGTTGTGCTAATCCTCATATACTCTGTTTTATTTTATCCGCTGCTTATATTTTTCAAAGACAGAAAACCGTTTTTACATTCACTCTGATAGTTAGTTTTGGTTAGTGTGTATATGTGCTTAATTTAGTAAACCTGTTTGAAAAATTGAATTAGTGTTAACATTGATTCAATTGAGGATTAATCAATCTTAGAGAAACTTGTTGAGCAATTAAACATTTATATCTCTACTGCCTTAATTGACTAGGCTGTTTTGAATTGGGGGATTTTTATCATAAAGTTTTTAACAGAAATTTTAATTGGAACTCAATTCACCCCCCTCTTGAGTATCCACTCCGACCAGCAACAACGATTTACGTGGTTCGGGAATAATCCCTACGTCCACGGAGAGGTAGAATTCTCACTAAAATCAGAAGCACAAATTACAGAGTTTTGCAGTAGTAACCCTAGCCTGAAAAATGAGCTATAAAATGGAGAAGACGATCCACTATTTGCATAGGAAGTTCGCGTCGCTACAGTGAAAGGCAGCCAGCTTTGTCAAAAGTTCTACAATACAGTTGACTCTGAAGTCCACACTGCTATAATGTCAGAGATGCTACAGTGCCGAAAAAATTGGGTCAGAGGCCTTTGGGCCCCGGACCCCCAGAGCAGGGGCGCATTGCCCCCTGCAACCCCCAATGAGCTCACCGCGGAGCTCGACCCACGATAGTTGTGGGCCACAAGCATTCGACCCAACCGGATCGGGCTACACCAATCCAACACGTGGCATCATCCTCGATATCCAACTCTTCACAGCTGATAACGCATGATTCATCATGAATATATCGATGAAGCTAGTACACGTGGAAGACGTTGTGGATCCTCTCTAACCATGGTGGCAACACCAAACGATATTCCACCTCACTAACATGTCCCAACACCTAAAATTTCCCAACAAACCTGGGATAAAGCTTACTTCCCCAGCCAAACCTCTACTTCCCCCGCCAAACCTCTACTTCCAACGTTGAGGGGAGACTCCCAAGAACACATGGTCTCAAACCATGAACTCTAGGGGACTCTTCCTATGATCATCATAGGTCTTTTGACAGTCCTGTGATGCCCTCATTTTCTCATGAACCAACTGGATCTTCTTGGTCATTCTCTGCACCACATCAGGACCAAGAATTGTCGACTCTCTAACCTCTATCTAGCACAACGAAGAAAGACACATCCACCCATACAAAACCTAAAACAGATCCATACCAATGGATGAGTGATAGTTATTTTTGTATGCAAACTTGAATAAAGGTGTAAAATCAGAAATCCCCACACTCCTCAAAGTGAGGAGAGGGCTCTCATTTATAGAAAAGAAAGGGAAGTTACAAAGAGAAGTTACAAAGGAAGTGGGGCAGGAAGTTACCAAGGAAGTGGGGCAGGAAGTTACCAAGGAAGTGGGGCAGGAAGTTACACATACTTCAACACTCCCCCTCAAGCTAGGTGTACCTAGCTTGGACACATAATGAAAAAAAAACAACGCAAGCAACAAGCTGCAAACACTCCCCCTCAAGCTGGACATACCCAGCTTGATGACAAAACAAGACGAAAACAGAAGAAATAGAAATAATAAAATCGTTGATGATGCCTCTCCCCCTCAAGATTGTAATGTGATGCCGCTGAAAATGATGGGTCATCGCCGGAAAAGTGCGGGGCCGGACAACAGAGCGCCGGGAAATCCACACTGGCGGGTGCCGGTCGTCAGAGCGTCGGGAAAATCCGCACTACGGGCCGGTCGTCAGAGCGCCGGTAAACCGTAATGTCGGGCCGATCGTCAAAGCGCCGAGAAATCCGCTCGGGAGGGCCGGTCGTCAAAGTGCCGAGGAAGCCGCAATGGCGGTGCCGGTCGTCGAAGCGCCGAGAAATCCGCAATGGCGGTGCCGGTCGTCGAAGCGCCGGGAAATCCGCAGGAGGATGCCGGCGAAGGGATGCGGTGATTCCGCAGGAGATGCCGGGCAGAGAGGCGGGGATTCCGCAGGAGGCACCGGGCAGGGAGGCGGGGATTCCGCAGGATGCAGGAGGAGGTCGGCATGGAGGGAGCAGTTGAGCAGAGGTGGCACGGGAGGCCGGCAGGGCTGTTGGCCGACTGCTGGAGGAGCCGGCAGGAATGGAGGCCAGCTGCTGGAGGAGCCGGCAGGAATGGAGGCCAGCTGCTGGAGGAGCCGGCAGGAGTGGAGGCCGGCAGGGGTGGAGGCCGGTCGTCAACAGAGCCGGCGGGAGACTCGCACAGGAGGCGGGCTGCCGGAAAGAGCCGCAAGCCGGGGAAGGGAGGCTGCCGGCGCGAGGAGTCGTCCGGCAGGGAGCAGCCGGGGAAGGGAGGTCCGCCGGGAAGAACAATGCGGGAAAGGCGCAGCCGGCCAGCCGGAAGGGTCGCCGGGAAATCCGCAGGAGAGCTGCCGGGAGAAGGATCTGGCCGAAAAATCCGGGAAGGGTCGGGAGGGCGCGCGGAGGGCCGGCCGGGAGGCGCGCGGAGGGCCGCTGGACAGGAGGAGCGCCGCGGGAGGGAGGCGGGATCCGCGACAGGAAGCCGGAGGGAGGCGGGGCCGGTCGTCGCAAGGAGGCGAAGCCGGGAAGCCGCAGGAGGGGACGTCGGCAACGGAGCAGTGCCGGATGACGGGAAGCCGCGGGACGGCGGCGGTAACCCTACGGGGCTTTGAGGCCGCCGCCCCCCGGACGGGGAAAAAAAAAAAACCTAAAGGCTGATGGGAGAAAAAATAATAAGAATGAGGGAGGGAGGGTCGGGAGTAAATCCCTCTGATACCATGTAAAATCAGAAATCCCCACACTCCTCAAAGTGAGGAGAGAGCTCTCATTTATAGAAAAGAAAGGGAAGTTACAAAGAGAAGTTACAAAGGAAGTGGGGCAGGAAGTTACCAAGGAAGTGGGGCAGGAAGTTACACATACTTCAACAAAAGGCATGTGTCATACCCAAGATCCACCAAAGTCCAAGATGCATGTCTGCAACATATCCTCCATTTTCTAGATGGTCCACTCCATCTGCCCATCTATCTGAGGGTGAAAAGCAGTGCAACTGAGAGCCAAAATCATGTTGCAATCCCCTCTACACTCACTAGGAAAAATGACGATCCTGGTCAAATATGACGGTCCTTGGTACCCCATGAAGCCTAACCACATCATCCACATACCACCTCACCAAAACATCCACAACACTCGACTCATGGTTTGCCAGAAAGTGAGTTAATTTCATCAGACAACCCACTATTACCCAAACCACATCACAACTTCCCTGATCTCAGGGTAACCCTATGATGAAATCCGTCAATATATCCTCACATTTCCACTTGGGAACATCCAAAGACTATAATAAACCTTCTAGAAAATGTTGCTCTGCTTTCACCTACTGACAAACTAAACATCTTTCCACAAACTCTGCTACTGACCATTTCATCCCCGACCACCAAAGTTGTATCCTCAAGGCACGATACATCTTTGTCACAATAGCATGTACCGCTAAAGGTGATCTATAAAACTCATGGAGAAATGCCTCATGCATATCCTGTGAGATAAACATCCTCTCCTAGAACAACACCCAGTTCTGACCATCCTCTAACCATCCCTCGGGAGGGTCACTATGGTCAACATGATCATGAATCACCTCTGCTTCTAAGTCTCCCCACCGAGACTCCTCCACCTAATGCAATAAATATTGTGTATTTTAATGCAATAAATTAAATTGATCACTTTTTAATGATGAATGTAATTTAATGTTTCAATTAATAAAAAATAGATTTTCACTCATTTAAATTAGTAATTGATAGTAAATAAGAATAAGAACACTTAAAATTTAAATTATCCTTTTTCTATAAAAATAGTTTATATATATATTTTGTGTTTTTATTTAAAATACAAGTTTCTAATATTTATAAATTTGAATTAGATTTGTAGAATGGAAAAATAGGAGAAACCGAACCCCCAAGGTGTACTCTCTAAGGGAGCCCTTGGGGTGCTTTTATAACAAATAGTAAAGACCACACCGGACCTCAAGTCCGATGTGGGATGCAGACTCCAACACTCTCCCTCAAGCTAGGTGAACCTAGCTTGGACACATAAAGAAAAAACAAGGCAAACAAATGAAGACAAAGCAATCAACAGACTGCAAACACTCCCCCTCAAGCTAGACATACCCAGCTTGATGACAAAACATGACGAAATAAAAAAGAAAGCTGCAAAGGTTGCTGCTCCCCCTCACGATCGAAGCTCCCCCTCACGATGATGAATGGATGATGTCACGGGCGCAGCAGAAGAAACCACTCAGACCGACCGGTTGACGGAGTGCCAGGAATGCTGCACTAGTGGGGAGATCCGCCGGATGGGAGGGATAGCCGGCAGGGGGGGCGGCGGGAGATACCTATGGCTTGCTGGCCATGGAGGCCGCCCCCCCCCCCCCAACCGGGAGAAACCCTAGAGGCCGACGGGGAAGAAAAAAAATAGATGGGAGGGGGGTCGGGATTAGGTTCCCTTTGATACCATGTAGAATGGAAAAATAGGAGAAACCGAACCCCCAAGGTGTACTCTCTAAGGGAGCCCTTGGGGTGATTTTATAACAAATAGTAAAGACCACACCGGAACTCAAGTCCGATGTGGGATGCAGACTCCAACAAGATTAAATAGAGTAAAAATTTGGAATTAGAATGTTTAAATTGGGTAAGAGGTTCATCTTATATATTTTTTAAAATAATAATTACCATGATAAAGAAATTAATCAAGGTAAAAGGACGCAAAAAAAGGTAAATTATCATGGATCAGATTTTGTATAATTAAAATCATATCTATCACAACCCCATCCTTTGGGGGGAAATGACAGCAGAGGACCAAAACATGTACCTAATTACAGTTTGAGACCAAAAATATGATTAAACCCATTTAAGGACCAAAAAGTTTATGATTTTTTAAACTAAATGAGATTTTACTTTGTTCAAAAAATATGCAGGTCCTTAACTGAAATTAAAGGTCTCTTTTAGTCCTCAACTGTCATTTCCCCCTCAGTGGGGGGAATGTCTCTCTATATCTCTCCCGACCTCTCATCTCAAGCCTTTCCCCCCCTTCACCAACCCCAATTTTCTTCCCAGCTTTCCCAAAATTGATGTTAGCCCTAAAGTTACATTGTGCGATGATGGCATCATCAAGCTTCTAGTTTCTCTCCTGGAATTCAAAAAGGTGTCTTCATTACTGAATCTCAATTTGGTGGCTCGTTTCGGAAAGTTTAGACCCTCGTTGGAATCCTTCGACAGGTTTGTTTTTGAATCCTGGGGTTTGTGTGATAGGGTGATCGTTGGGCTTATGGTTTCTAATCATTTTCTGATTAGGTTTACTTCAGAAGAAGACCTCATCTCGGCCTAGTCGAGCGCTCTGCATGCCTTTTCTAGCTTTCGCTTCTCTCATTTCCATTGTTCTTTTGAGTTTCACCTCAAACAGGATCTTCCCTTCATGCCAATTTGTATTTCTCTTCCTAGTTTGCCTCTTCTGTTTTAGAATCTGGCATATCTCGGTATGATTGGAAATATGGTGGTCTATTTCCTTTGTGTTGACAATCATACACGGGAATATCGTCATCCCATATCTCCTCGTGTCTACATATAAGTAGATGTATCCAAGGAACCAGAGGACTTTCTCTGTATTGAGATTAAGGGGGATACTTTGGAAGCAAAGTATTCACTTTGAATCATGGGTTGACTTTTTTTCTTCATCTAGCTACCTGGGTCACGATTCTTCCACATTCTGGAAGTGGGTGTCAGCTGATCATGCTAACCTCGTAGCTGGTAAGTTGTGCGATGAGGGAACCACTAATACTGAAGCTCAATGGAAGGGGGTGAGGACTCATCTTCTAAAACCAAGTGTTGCGAACATCTTTGTTGGTTTGAAGCATGACTTGGAAGGAGCCAAGTCAGGGATGTAGACCATGGGAGTGGTTGGAAAGGCTTCTTACACTATTTTTACCACCAATGACCATTCAGTGTCTCCTGATTCTGCTAAGGCAGGAGGTGAGGGTAAAATAAAGGTGGTTGATGTGGCTGTTGGTGGGTGTGCTGCCTCAGACACCGAGGAAGACTCAGGCCTTCTGTTACAGACCTTTCTAGCTTTAAATGCATCCAATCCTCAGTTTTAGGGGTCTTCCAACCCGTAGGTTCCCTCATGCTCAATGCAACTAAAAAACTATTTCAATACTTTGAATAGAGATGAAGAGAAGGATGCCGAAACTCAAGGTTGGAAACCATTTATTCCAAAATGGAAAAGAAAGCAGTATGGGTTAAGGACAATTGAATTTTGAACTTTGTGGAAAAGATACTTACTCCCTTCTATCTTCTGATTGTGAACAGGATCACCATGTTTTATTGAATGTTGGGCCTAGCCCGATGAACAAGAATAAATGAAATTATAATCCTGGATAATTTCCAATCAATAAGGGGAAAAGAACAAGACAACACAAGGACTACTCAAGTTTACCAAAACCCATGGTCTCTAGACCAGTAGGAAAATCTAAAAAAACCAAGGGAGAGGTAAGGCCGGATGTAGTAACACCAGAACACGGTGTTATACATGTTCATGTTAAGAATCTGGTCCAAATTTCCTCAAAAGGTCCTAAGGATGGTACAAACCACAATCATATTCCCTCAAATCAGGAGATACTCCCTCCTTAGAAGGATATCATGGAAACCACACTGGTGGAAGAAATGGATGGATTGAAATCGTAAGTCCCTATAATGAAGAAATGCAACGATTTTGACAACCGTAAGAGTGGAGAGTCAGTTGGACACTTGGAAGAACTAGTGGCTACCAAAACTCCCACTATGATCCTTCTCATTCACTATAAGGAAAGAATGGTGGAAGGTGATTTTATTATCAAATCTTCCAAGGAAGACCAAATGCGGATGAAGGTAAGAGTTGTGAAAGAAGGCACCAAGAAGAAAATTACATGTATTAATACTTAAGCCTATATTTTACTAAATGGATTTAATAAATCAAAGATCAGTATGGAGTTCATTAAAACTTGGGATATGATGGATTTTTTACTTGAGAAGTGTCTCATGAGATCCTAAGTGGGACAAATTCCCTATCATCAAAAGTCTTATTCGATTACAGGATTTTAAAACAATAATATTGCATTGGGAGTGGAACTCTTTTCCAGTTTTGGGTATGGGAATCTAGCCCTCTACATCGTTCTGTAGGTTTTGTTGGTCTAGTGGTAGCTCTGTGTAGCCTGGGTAGCAGATTCAGTGGTTTTTGATGTTTATTGGGTAGCTGTTCAATTTCAGATGGAGGCATCAACCTACTTATAGGCTTTTCTCATCAATGTTGTGCTTCTCCCTCTCTACTATGATTTGTTTAGATTTTTTGTTGTTGTTTTCTTCCTGTATGGTGTATAAGACTCTGGTGGGGATGTTTTTTAGGTTCTCACATGTCCTTTAAAAGTGATTTTTGAAATAATAAAAATAAAAATTTTGTAGTAAAAAGATAATGACCCCCGATTCTCACCTTCAGTAGGCCTCAAGTTGGTGACTAACACTAAGGGTATAAAAATATCATAGTATGAGAGGCATTACATTCTATAAATGAAATAGAATCAGAAGATAGGATATACAATCACCAAAAAAAGCTAACAGACAATATAAAGGTAAACAAAAAACTATCCCACAATACATGAATAAATAAAACTGATACATATAAAATTCTCCAATGTAAATACCAAAAAGAGAAGTCTATGAAAACAACTCAACAACAACTCCAACCTAGTTAGTAATGTCCATCTTGGTCCCAAAATTCCTCTTGGAAACTTGAAAATAGTTTATATACCTTGAGTGATCATAACATGTAGACTCAATAGGTACATAACCAAGGCCTCAAGTGCATATGTGAAAATATCATGCCAACATGCCAGTGAACAAACAACAAAACCAACAAGCACATATATAGGTCATCTGACCCAACTTAGCCTGACCATGGATCACGCACCAAATCACGCATCTAATATAATAATATAGAATCAAGATAATAACAAATCAAGGATCCTCACTACCTCTTCCCCATTGATTTTCCACTCACACCCCAACATTGAATGTATTATGCTCCCATCCCTTCCACACATCACATCACATCACATCCTACCCATAGAAACCTAGGCCACACATCACACCACATCACATCACATCCCACCCACAGATTCCTGGGACACACATGACAACCAGAACCAAAACAGCAGGTTATCATGAACATGAAGTACATCAACATTGTTCCCTCCTAACACGCATAACCCCCAACATATATCACATCACAACCACATCATGTCTCGTCTGTAGACACTTGAGCCATCACATCACATCCCGCCTGAAGACACCTGGGCCAACACATCACATCCCACCCAAAGAAACAAAGACCAACACATCATTACTGAAGGAAGAGTGGAGGGAGGGGGTAGTCAACCATCCATATCACTACCATCCTATATATTGTGTAAAACACCCAGAACTCATCACCTCTGAGCACTGACAAGGTTATCCAACTCAAATGGGGCATGTATGAAATAACATAAACATACATGATATAGACATAGAATACAATACCCAACCTATGAGTTCACAACAACACCCGTTCTTACCACATCACCACCACATACCACACACCAACCGTCACAACTGTTGTCACCACTTTATGCAACACACCATACATTCACCACACAAACCACACAACATTCCACTTTTCACTAAAAAAAATCACCACATTTATTCATTAATACATTTACCACACATATCCACTTCCATCCCATTATATTCAATTACCAACCCATTGATTTATTCATTTTATTCATCATCATAATTTATTCCACTACTACCTAGGAAACTAACACAACCACACCACACAACTATCACCAAAACACTACACATCCCCCATCATCGTCACATCACATCACCCAATCTATCTCACAAAACAACATCCACACATCTCATCCATCACACAACCACAACCAACACATACCACAACCACTGCGCCACAGCCTCTGCGCCACAGCCTCTGCGCCACAGCCACTGCGCCACAGCCACTGCAGCACATGCACCACATCACACAACTTACCACATCACATCCATACCAACCAACCACTACATCACTTCCCCACACACCACAGCCTCTGCGCCACAGCCTCTGCGCCACAGCCTCTGCGCCACAGCCACTGCGCCACAGCCACTGCGCCACAGCCACTGCAGCACATGCACCACATCACACAACTTACCACATCACATCCATACCAACCAACCACTACATCACTTCCCCCACACACCACACGACCAAGACAGTCACATATACAATCACATAATAGCCCAAGTCATGTAGGGAAACACAATAACCACAAGAGCACATCACAATACACATTTCAACTTCCATATTTATTCAGGGGATTTATCAAATTGCTTATTTATATTATCATGGGTATTGTCACACAAACTAGAATGTCCAGGAGAAACCAATTACTATCCAAATATATGTTATTTAACCTTTTATTCAGGGTGAGATCATACAACAACACAACAGGGGTCATCACAACGTAATTACTACAGTGCCAACAAGGCTCCCATTAGACATTATTTTTAGAATTGGCAATAGGAATGCATAACAATCTCAACAACATATAATAATGCAGTAAAGAATGTGATAACCCCCCATACCTATTAATTTTATACATTTTGGTTAATTATATGATTACGTAGACCCTTATTATCCACCCAAAGGTAAGAAAAATCATGAAGATCTCACACACAGAACATAAAAGAGTGGGAAAGAGGATCCCCTACCTCAAGGAATCTTTCTAATCTTGTTGTGCATTGTAGGGTGAAGAAGAAACCACTCATAAACCACTGTTGCATGGGGAGCTTGTGGATCAACCTACACCGCACCCAAAGATCATCAAAACACAGCCCAACTTACACCCCAAATCAAAGCAACACCTCCATAGAGAATCCCCAAAGAAGGATGGATGGAAACACATGAGAAAGTGATAAAAACTCAATACGGATAAAAGAAAGGAAGCCAAAGATGAATCTCTACTGAAGGGATCCAAAGGGAGTTGGAGGGAGAGCCGCTAGGTCACCTGGAAGTTAGAGGGGCATAGGGTTTAGAGAAAAACATGAGGTGATCCAACCTTTATAGCCATTATACATAGGGGATTTACATGGAATGTACCCTTTACACATCATGTAAATATTGGGTTTCAATCCCTATAAAAAACATGTCACCTTAACCATTAAATTCAAAATTTATTACACATCGTGTAACACCCTGTGATCAATCCTTCACAAGCCGTGAACCTACCTTTAACGTCATGTAGACTCTACACATTGTGAATTCCTCATGTCTCTAACTTTTTAACATCCAACACCTCCAGTCTTACTCTAGGCCTCTTTTGAGCACCATGAAACCTCCTCAAGCCTTCCCTAAAGTACTTCCAACACCTAAAACCAGCAAAGTAACAGATTGGGAGGACACAAACCATTATATAGACCTATCAAATGATTATATCCCTCAAGATTCCAAAAACTAATCATAAAAGTAAAAATGGGTTTGAACAACCACCCCATGAGATACTTCTCAAGGATCTCATTACTCCTCAACACCACCACCAACTAGTCACACCAAACCAAATGGCCAAAAAACATCTCACACAACCTCATCATTACACAATCACATCACCTAAAAATTTGATACCGACCACAATCCACCAAACACCACATAGCCACCTATACAAACATCCAACATCCACACAACCCAAACCAACAATCATCACAACCAACAAACCACACTTCCCCGAATGTACGAATCAAGGAATTCCATCCTCCATATCAAGATGATATCTGCTCTAGGTGGAACTAACTCACCCGCATGGGTTTAATCGCATCGCAATTAATAAATATCGATTAGGAATCAGGTCCTCCCCTTTATATATGTTTGGGGTTTTATTACACACCACACATCAAGGAAAACAACACATCTCATAACCTAGCAAGATCTAAACATCACATCATAAGAAAAAATAACAAAGAAAAAATCAAAATAGTTGTGAGTACTGGGAACAAACATGTGTATATCACTCCCAATTACTCTCCTCCAATCCATTATGCGTCTATAACACACAGACCAAGGGAATGGTCTGACCAGACAACACCTTCTCTTGACAATCTTGGATCTCTATTGCCCAATCCACAAACGTCGCGTTATCCTCGATATCCAAATCTCAACAGTTGATAAAGCATGATCTATCATGAATATATTGATGAAACTGGTACACGTGGAAGACGTTGTGGATCCTCTCCAACCATAGTGACAACACAAATTAATATGCCACCTCACTAACACGTCCCAACACCTAAAAGTTCCCAACAAACCCGGGATAAAGCTTACTTCTCCTACGAAACCTCTACTTACCACACTGAGGGGAGACTCTAAATAACACATGGTCTCAAACCATGAACTCTAGGGGCCTCTTCCTATGATCATAAAAGGCCTTTTGATAGTCCCGTGCCACCCTCATTCGCTCATGAACCAACTAGATCTTCTTGGTCATTCTCTGCACCACATCAGGACCAAGAACTGACAACTCTCCAACCTCCATCTAGCGTAATGAAGAAATACAAGGACACCCATACAAAACCTAAAACGGATCCATACCAATGGATGAGTGATAACTATTTTTGTATGGAAACTTGAATAAAGGCAGGTGTCATACCCAAGATCCACCAAAGTACAAGATGCATTCCTACAATATATCCTCCTTTGTCTAGATGGTCCACTCTATTTGCTCGTCTGTCTGAGGGTGGAAAGTAGTGATAAAGTGAAACTGGGAGCTAAAATCATACTATAATCCCCTCCACACTCACAAGGAAAAATGAGGATCTTAATCAAATATGATAGTCCTTGGTACCCCATGAAGCCTAACCATATCGGCCACATACCGCCTCACCAAAAAATCCACAACACTCGACTCATGGATCACTAGAAAGTGAGTTGATTTTATCCAATGACCCACTGTCACCCAAACCACATCACAACCTCCCTGATCTCAAGGTAACCCTATAATGAAATCCATCTATATATCCTCCCATTTCCACTTGGGAACATCCAAGGACTATAATAAACCTTCTAGAAAATGGTGTTATGCTTTCACCTGCTGACAAACTAAGCATATTGCCAAAAACTCCACTACTAACCATTTCATCCCCAACCACCAAGGTTGTATCGTCAAGCCATGATACATCTTTGTAATAATAGCATGTACCTCTAAAGGTGATCTATAAAACTCATGGAAAAATGCCCCATGCATCTCCTGTGAGATAAACATCCTCTCCCAGAACAACACTCAGTTCTAACTATCCTCTAACCATCCCTTAGGAGCATCACCATGACCAACATGATCACACATCACCTTTGCCTCTAAGTCTCCCCACTGAGACTTTACCACCTAATGCATCAATTAAAACTCCATATTAATCTAATAAATACAACCTCTATCACTTCTCTCTTCAATGTTAAGATTCATCACTGCAAGCTCCTCCACTCCTTTCCAATCATTTGCAGACTCCCAAGCCACATCCTCTTGGGACTTACAACTAAATGCATTAGTAACTAAATTACCCTTACCTAGGGTGTAAGAGATCTCAAAATCATAATCCTAAAGAAAATTTATCCACCTCCACTAGAATAGATTCAGATCATGTTGAGATAAAACATATCATAGGCTCTTATGGTGTGTGAAAACCACAAAACACTTCCTTATGAGGTAATGCTACCACAACTTTAGCATGAACACAACTATCGCCAACACTAGATCATGGGTGGAATAATTATTCTCATGGGGACATAACTTCTAAGACCTATAAGAGATCATCTCACTCTGTTGCATCAACAAGAATCCCAAACCTAGATGGTATGTATCATAGAAAACCTCAAAAAACACACCCTCATCAGGAAACTGAAGCACTAGAGCACTAACCAACTTCTCCTCTAGGTAAACAAATTCTTCCTGGCACCGATCTGTCCATAAAAAATCCAATTCCTTTCTAGTCTACACTTTCCACAGGGCTGGAAATTGAGAGAAATCATGTACAAACATCTAATAATAGCATGTGATACCAAGGAAACTGAGAACATCTACACATTCTTGGGTGCTTCCCAAGAAACAAATGCTTCATCCTTCAATGGGTCTACCACCACACCCTTTAAATACACAAAATGTCCAAGGAAATGCACCTATCACATCTGGAACTCACACTTGGATAATTTCCCATAAATCTAGTGGTGTCGAAGGACCTGCAAAACATCTCTAAGATGCTTGGTATGCTCCTCCTCTGGCTTCAAGTAGACTAGGATATCATTGATGAATACAATAATGAACCGGTCCAAGAACTCATGGAACAAGGATATCCTAAGACCCATGTACATGGGTGGTGTGTTCATAATACCAAACCACATGACCAAAAACTCAAAGTTATCATACCTGCATCTAAAGGAATTCTTCTGAATATCTTTATCTTTCAACCTCAACTGGTGATATCCATACCACATATTGATCTTCAAGAACCAACTAGCTCCTCTAAACTAGTCAAATAGATCATCAATTCTTGAAAGAGAGTATTGATTCTTGAATGTTTTCTGATTAAACCTCCATTAGTATACAAATAACCTCAAACTACCATTCACCTTCTTAGAGAACAACATTGGAGCACCCACGTTGACACACTATGTTAGATGAAACCCCTCTGCATCAGATCATCCACCTACAACCTCAACTCATGCAACCCCATGGGCTCTATACAATAGAGATCCATTGAAATCAAAGGCGTACCCAGTTGAAACTATATCTTAAAATCATCATCATGTCAAGGAGTTAGTGTCATAACCCACTTTGGGAAAACAAACAGGAACTCCTCCACAACCCTGGGAGCATCCCCAAACTGATCTTCTACTAACAGCTCCACCAATTGTGAAAAAAGAAGCTCCACTTCCCTAACACCTAACTGGTAACCTTGGTCGACAATGAACACCACTCACTGGCCCTCCACATCAGAAAATGAGACTCCTCTTTGAAAGAAATCTATGACTGCATGCACAAAATATAGCCAATCCATACCAAGGATAACATTGTATGGTTGTATCTATAATAATAAGAAGTCTCCCACTAACCAGTGTTTCCCCATCACTAGTCAACATTCCCAACACACATAAAAAAGGTAGTTTAGCCTCCAAATGGGGTAGATAACACCAGGGGAACTGAAAGCCTCTCCACATATAGTCCCAACATACAGACCAAATTGGGATAAAAAAAGGAGTGCAAGGCTCTTGAATAAAACAAAGCATGCACAAGGGTAGATGATAAACTGATCATACCTCAAGAAACTCTAGGATCTGTTGGTGTTGCTGCCACTAATGTGTGCATCTGGCCACACCCAAATCCTATACCACTCTAATGTTAGCCTCCACGAGCATGCTCTGGCATGGATCCCTATGGATGTGGACTATCACAAGGCTTCTCTATTCCAACTCCACCTGCTCTTAACTATTGAACAACAACCTCTAGTCCCTACCACTGGAACTATCTCAAAAGAAACTGCTGCTACTAAAAATGGGCTTAACCACCCATTTGAATCTAGCCTCCCTGAGTAGTCAGACACTAAACCTGGTGTTTCCCATATCACCCATGGATATGGAATGCAAATAGAAAAACCCAAAAAGGTGATCAGGAACAACCTATATCTAATGAACATGAAGGAAACTACAGCGGTTGGTTCCCCACTGAACATAAGCCTAACTGCCTAAATATCCATGATCCACTGCTCAAAGCTTTGCTCCTCAAAACACACTATCGGCTACCATGTTGAGGCTCAAATCCCAAGTAAAGAATCTTCTTGATAAACTCAGCCTTTTTCTGCACCTCAATATATGCCGGGAGTGTAAATGGAGTGATCGAATACCTGATCACAAGATACAAAGCCTCCTCCAGATGCAACACTCTAGACTCCTCATATGGTAAAACATCTAGAGTAAAGTGTATGAGGTCCTTGAACCTAATCCCAATCCCCCGCAAGATCATACTCCCTTGTTGAAGGGAGAGAAGCTCCTTCCTCTAGGTTTCCCTCATCATCGGTGATAGAAACTCTTCTCAGAACTCCCTTTGATAGTCAGGACACAACACATTTTCCTCCTTGAGGTCACCAAGAAATAGTTTCCACCACTGATAGGTAGCTACCTGCATCTAACTAACTTTCAATGGCACCCAAAACTCAGATTGTACTCAGATCAGACTAAAAGAGATCTCAAGATCCTCAATCCAGTGCTCTATATCTAGATCTAAGACACTAACCTCATACTTACCCAGACTCTACTACTGAAAGTCACACAAAGCTCATTGCCATGCCTTATCCTTCTATATTGAGTCATCCCTCTGATGATCAACCAGATCAGCCTACTAAACCTCAACGACCTGAGCAACTCACAGACGAAGAACAAGAGCCATTCCTGAAAACATGGAGAACATCCTAAGCCTGTTATCATGTAATTTTATCAATGATTATTTAATTTATTAATTTTATTTTCCCAAAACACCTAATTCAAACATGAACACAAGTTATCACGATGAATGCACCTCTCCTATGTCTTTACCCTAAAAATAGTTCCACCTCACTTGGTCATTCAATAAGCTCATAGTTTGTGCACTGGATCACAGGGCCCCCTAAAATCCCATGTCCTAGCTAGTCTCCCTGGCATATGTCACGCACCAAGGTCAACTAGCACTGCTAGAATACCAACCCATGAAATCCTCACTATGCCTAACTCCAAACTTCATCCTACCTCTAAACCATCACCTTTGATACCACTTTGTCACAACCCCCTCCTATCAAAGATGCCACAATTAAGGGAGAGAGATAATGAACCCTGAGTCCTGCCACAAGTAGGCCCCAGGTTGGTGACTAGCAATGAAGGTATAAAAATCCAACAATATGGGAGACATAAACCCCTATAAATGAAACAAAATCAAGAGATAGGATAAACAATCACCAAACAATTCCCACATACAATATAAAGGCAAACCAAAAACCATCCCACAATGCATGAATAAATAAAACTAATACTTATAAAAGTATCCAATGTTAATACCAAAAATACAAGTCTATGGTAGAAACTCAAAAGTAAGTCCAAACCAGTTAGTAATGTCTATCTCGATCCCCAAAGTCCTCCTAGAAACCTAAAAATAGTTGATGTATGTAGGGTGAGTATAATAGGTATACTCAGTAGGGACATAACCAAGGCCTCAAATGCACATGTGAAAAGAGTATGATAACATGCCAGTGAACAAAAATTAGAACAAACAAGAACCTATACAAGTCATCTAGCCAAGCCTATCCTCACAATGGCTTGCTCACCAAACACACGTCCAATATAATAATATAGCATCAATATCATAACAAAGCAAGGTGCCCGAATTCCTATTCCCCACTGATTTTCTACTTTTACACCCTAACACTAAACTTCCTATGCTCCCATCCCTTCCATACATATCACATGACATCACATCCTACTCGCAAACACCTAAGCCATACATCACACCACATTACATCTCATCCTGCCAGTAGAAACCTGAGCCACACATCACAACTAGAACTAGAGCAGTATTTTATCATGAATGTGAAGGACATAAACCTCATACCCTCCTACCATGCATGAACCCCACAATATATCACATCACAAAAACGTCACATATTTCCCATAGACATATGGTCTAACACATCACATCCCTCCCAAAGACACCTCGACCAACAGATCACATCTTGCCTGAAGACACTTGGGCCAACACATCACTGCTGAAGGAAGAGTGGGGGAGAGGGGATAACCAGCCATCTGTATCACTACCATCCTAGATGTTTGGGAAAAATCCTAGAACTCATCACCTCTAAGCATTGGTAAGGTTATCCAAATCAGGTGGGTCACATATAAAACAACATAAACATACATGATATAGAGATAACACACAATACCCAACCTATGGGTTCACACCAAAAACACTAGCACATACAACACCACCACCACATACCACACACAAACCATCACAACCACCACTATATGCAACACACCACACAACCGCCACACAAGACACACAACATTCAACATTCAACTGAAAATTTTCACCACATTTATTCATTAAGCTATTTACCACACATATCCATTTACATCCCATTATATTCAATTACCAACCCATTCATTTATTTATTTTATTCAACATCATAATTTATTCTACTGCTACCTAGGCAACTAACACAACCACACCACACAACTATCACAAAAAAACCACACATACACCATATCCACCACGTCACATCATCCAATCCACATCACAACACAAAAACCACACATCTCATCCATCGTACAACCACAACCAACATGTAGCACAACCACTACGCCACAACCACTATGCCACAACCACTGCACCACAACCACTGAACCACAATGACTACGCCACAACCTCTACACCACAACCATTATGCCACAACATCTATGCTACAACTACTATGCCACATCGTACAACTACCCACATCACATCCATTACAACCAACCACCACATAATTTCTCCACGCACCACACATCCCATCCAGTCACATCTATCATCGCACAACAGCCGAAGCCACGTAGGGAAACACAACAAGCATAAGCACACACCACAATACACATTCCAGCTTCCATATTTATTCAGAGGCTTTATCACATTACTTTGTTATATTAGCATGGGTATTATCACGCAAAACAAAATGTACAAATGAAACCAATTATTTTCCAAATATATGTTATCTAACCTTTTATTCAGGATGCGATCACACAAAAACACGAGAAGGGTCATCACATCATAACTACTACAGTGAAAACAAGCCTCCCAACAGCTGTTATTTTAAAAATTGTTAACATGAATGCATAACAATCTCAAAAACATACAACAAAGAAGTAAAGCATGTGATAACTTCCCATGCCCATTAATTTTAGACATGCGAATTAACTATATGATTATGCTGACCCTTATTATCCAACCAAAGGTAAGAAAAAGCATGAATATCTCACACATAGCATGAAAAAAGTGAGAGTGAAGATACCTTACCTCAAGGAAAATTTATGATCTCGCTTCACACTGCAGGGTGAAGAAGAAACTACCCAGAAACCGTCACCACATAAGGAGCTCGTAGATCAACCTACACCATACCCAAAGATCATCAAAATGCAGCCCCACTTACACCCTAAACCAAAGAAGCATCACCATAGTGAATCCTTGAATAAGAACGGAATGAAATTCATGAGAAAGAGATAATAAATCATAATGGATCGAATACTTGAAGCTAAGGATCAATCTTCACTGAAGGAATCCCAAGGTGGCTGGAGGGAGAGCAGTTGGGTCACTTGGAAACAAGAGGAGCATAGGGTTTGAAGAAAATCCTGAGGTGCTCCAACCTTTATATCCATTCCACACATAGTATTTACATGTTGTGTGCCCTTTGTGTGTTCCCTTTACACTTCATGAAAATGTTAGGTTTTAAGCCTCACTGAAAAATGCATCTCCTCAATAATTAAATCTTGAATTTATCACACATCATGTAACACCTTGTGAACCATCCTTCAAAAGATGTGCACCTTAATTCCACATAATGTAAATTTTTCATGTTGTTTATTCCTCCTATCTCCATATTTTTAACATCCAAAACCTTCAGCCTCACTCTGGGCCTCTTTCAAGCACCATGAAACATCCTCAAGCCTCCCCTAAAACAACTTGAACACCTAAAACTAGCAAAGTAAAGGACCACGAGGACACAAATCGTTACAATATATCTATATTCTATAAGATATTTGTTAGGTGTAGGATTCAAACCAAAATTTATCACCAAAAATTACTCTCTTAACTTACCTAACCCCTTGTGATTCTACCCTTTACCTAACTAAAATTTCCAAAGAAATATCCCTCATTTTCACCTATAAAAGTAAATCTCCTATAACCATTCAAAACCACCATATTACTTTGAAAATATATTGAATACATTCTCATTTTACATCTCCTAATTCATTATAAGAATTTTTGTAGCTTCTGGTTTGAAGAAGGAAGCCTAAATCCTTTATTCCAAAGGAACCCACATCAAGAAGGGGAAAATTCATCAAGTATCTAGGTTATTGCCATAATTTTTCAATTAATTTCTCATCTATACTCTTTATAAACATCATAATCCAGTATAATGATGTTATATTGACATATTTATTATTCTATTTTTTTTATTACTATTGTATAACTATAAACTCTTACTCATTCACTAGTATAACATGTTCTTATTTAGGTTGATTGAACTACTTACATGAACAATGCTAGACCACCACCACCATTTTTCACCATGAATAAGAATAAATACATAAATAATGGTAATATATGATATTAAGTATTAATATATTTTATGAATATGGATTTTTAAGTATGACAAAAGAAATGAATGTCCATTATAAAGTAACTTTTTTTATCGATAAATTACCTAACTAATGCTCATCATGGATTCCATTCTCACAAATCATACCCATAATTTCCATAAAATTTACATGGGGATACATATATAATTAAAAATTTATTCTAATATCTTGAATTATTTGAGAATTATGAACCTGGTATCAATAAAAAATAACTAACATCATCATTATAAAACTTATATGAAACAAACAAAATTACTAACATCATATGGTGAAAAATACACTATAACTAACTAATGTTTGTGTAATTAATGATTATAATCGAGTGACATGAAAGGTATATATATATATATGGATAAGGTTATTAAATACGTTATTAATATGGTTATGTTTATAATTCACGAGGTTTATGTTCTTTTATGGAATTCGTGAGTAAAGGGTAAGGGGTTTCTTTCCAATCTCTCTTTGAAATTGAGATTGTTATGACTAAGTTTCCATATAGGTAAATTATATAATATTTGTCTCCAAAAAACCTATATTTTATTATCATATATTTATCAATGGGTTTAAAATTATTCTTATCATTTTAAATTTCTTTGGTTCATAATTTACCTAAAGTAATGCTTGTAAGAAAAACTAATCTTATCACTTCTTTTCTATAGAGAATCTTTCTCTTCCATGTCTATATTATTTATTTTGTTTGTTATGAATTTATTTATCTCTAATTATATGATTTATTAAGGAATTTTTCAATGTAATTTACATTATTTACAAAATTAATATTCTTTTAATGTTTTTGGCATGGTCGTTTTACACCGACTATGACCGTCTTTATGAAGTGTGAAAGGAATTTACTTTTTAAATGTAATCTATACTAATGAAGTTTCCCATTATATTTATATATTTTATTTAAGAAACTTAACCTCCAATTTTTCATGGTTTTCAAACGAAATTTATATTCCCTTTTTTTATAAAATATTTTCTTAAAATGCATCAAAAATGTAAAGGGCATTTATTTTTCTCTCTAAGTAAATTTTAATTCTCTTATAAAAGTGCTTTCCATATATGTCAACATCCTTTAATGTTTCTTATGATTCACTGAGAATATTCTCTAATGAAACCATTTACCTTCTTTCTATGGATGGATTAAGATAATATCTTATGGGTTTTTTATGAAACTCATTTCTTTTTCATATGTTAATTAAACTATGATGAAATTATGAATTTTTTCAAGTTCTTATGGAAAACATATGTATGGTTTATCATTATGTTATGGGAGAGTCTATTATAGCCCTAAAATTAATTGCGTAAAGTTTTATATTTCATGAGATCATAATGGGATAATGGTGGTTATCCCAAGCCTACTATGTTAAGGGATGTGGGTGGTTAAGACAAATCTATTATGTTATGGTAAGATGGCTTACCTAGCCCATTATGATGTGAATTACTTTATGGTTAACCTTGATATATGTTATGATTTCTATGCTTATGTTTGTTCCACATTATTATACCATGAAATGTACCTATGTTATTTTATCATGGATCATGATTATTGACTCATGTTTCCACTCTCTTATGACTCATATCTTATGTTATGTTAAAAGTCGTATTCCATGACTCATGTTTTATTATATATGTTTTATTGAGTATGATTCTCTTTTAAATCATGATTATATGCTCATATGCATATGATCATATTATTCTCATTTATGATCTTTGATTAATGTCTCTTATATTTACCCTTACTCTACATTTCAGCTCTCCCTTTCTTATGTTTCCATTCCCCAAGTTATAAATAAGTGTACTATGTATGATGTATCAAAAAGGGTATCACGTGAGGAGAATATTTGTGTTAGATATTGAAAATGTTGTAAAATAGGGTTTTTATGTGTCTAATATCCAAATAAAAATAAACCTTTAGGTTACAAGGTGTGATTTATGGTGATATGTAATGAATATTTATATAAAATGATGTAAAATACATGTATGAAAATATTTGGTCACATCATTTGATATCAATTGTTTGGATCTATCAGTGCATGACTAAAAATGTTAACCAATTAAAACTTATACCCTTATTTACATCTAAACTTATTCAATGAATGGATATCTTTATTACTACTCGCTTTTGGTTTGTATGCATGTGATATGAACATGAAAGGACACAAAAAAGGACATTGGGTTTTATTAACAATGATAGGATCTAAGATGGATGGCTATGTCCCCAGTGTATGGTTGTTTTTATTCCACGTGAACAAATATCCTATTTTATTATCAAGAAAAACTCAGGTAAGGAAATATCCTTGGACCCGTTTTCTTAGCACTGATCAAGTACAATAGAAGCACCAAATTGTCATTCAAGTTTTAACACAAACCTGGATTTCCTTTACAGTATATAGGGTATTGACCTGTGTCACTTGAATAATGAACAATAGTGAATAAAACAAGTCTCTTATAGACTTGACCAAATATATCATTCTTCATCAAATAACAATAAACTTTAGGGGTGCCTCAATATTCTTCACATCTTACAATATAGGAATATTATAAGTTGGAATAACTCACTACTTCAGCCTAAATAATGATCTACAATAGAAAGGTTGGGCTTTACCTTCTTCTTATCCTTCAATGAATAGGGATTATTATAATTATAGTAACATAGAATCACTTCAAGTCTTAAACATAAAATATATTCCATATACTAGAAGTGTTGGTTATCCTTATTAGATACTCTGATAATTCTTAGGAATTCAGTATTAGGTTCTCTTTTTTTATATTCTTATTTTTCTTTAGAATATATATTTAAAAAATGAGTAAATATTATTTCTGTAATTCTTAACATCTTAAATCTCCTAAAATATCATCCTTGAAAACCTCAAACATATTTTATATTCAAGTCTCATATAAAAATTGACTATAGATAATTCCATTTAAACCACCTAAAGATTCATCCTTTAATTCCTCATGATAGTTATAATTATCATGGATTTACTTTTATTCTTAAAACATCTATAAAATATGAATATTAATTATTCCAAATCTACATGAGAGTTGTGCATATTCACATTCATGGTCACAACTTCTTCTGATGCAATGAAAATACCTCCCATGACCTCTCTTCCTCCTCGTGCACTATGACATGGCAGTCTCCTCTTTGAACAATTGCACTTAAAATTACATAACCATTTTCACCTTTCCTTTATGTTCAAAGATGTCTTCATGGAATAGGATCCTTCAAAACACATAACTAATTTATCTTCCTCATTTTTCACCACCAAAACCAGTAGAAATAATGATGATTATATCTGTAATTATAATGTTTAAATCACTAAGGAATAGATCAAGCATTGTCTGAATCCACTTCCAGAAGTAACTTCACATTTTTAATTTCTCTAACTGTGGAAACTTAATTAAGATAAATATTATCTAATGTATCACTATCTTCTTTTACCCTTTTACATATTCATTGTACTTAATTTTTTTTTCTTATGTATGATAAATTTTTTATGAATCTCAAAAAAATATTTTAAATACCATATCAACATGTCACATATCCATAGATTTCCAAATTACAGGACCTTTAAAATTATTTTATGTATCCCCACTACTATAATTTTTACTTTTAGAGGCGGGAGACCTGTAGCGGCCGCCATTTGGCGGCCGCTAATGCTATCAACAGCGACCGCCAAATGGCGGCTGCTGCACAGAAGACCTAATTTTACCCCTTTTCCCCTCCCGCCCCCCGACCCGGCGACCCCGACCCCGGCGACCCCGCCCTCGGAGACCCCTCCCGACCTCGCGACCTCGACCCCGATGACCATCCCCGACCCCGGCGACCCCGCCCCCGGTGACCTCGCCCCTGGCCACCCCGACCCCCGGTGACCCCTGGCTACCCCCGACGACCCCAACCCCCAGCGAACCCCGACGACCCCGACCCCGTGCTGCACCACCCGCAACCCCGACGACCCCCTGCGCCACCCGCAACCCCGCGCTGCGCCACCCGCGACCCCGACAGCCTGCGCTGCACCTTCGGACAGTCCTTCCCCCTTCGTCCCCTCTCGGTCTCGCTGCATCCCTCCGGCGAGTCCTCACGTCCTGCCTCCGTCGGACCCTTCCGATTCGTCATGCCCCGCCGTGTCGAACCCTCCCACGCTTCGTCCAGCGGTTCCACCGCTTTCGATTCCGGCCGTCGAACCCCTGTCGTCAAGTCGCTGCACCGTCATGAATCCGCATTCGAGTCGCACCCCGTTACCCGTGGTTGAGTCCTCTGCAGGTAATGTTTTTTATCCTTCAAATTTAGCTTTGAAGTCATTGGTTTTTAAATTTAATGATATGTGTTTATTTAGAATTTAAATAAGATATTTCACTTTTGATTTCTATTAAATACAGATATGGATAAGAGCTGGATTGATATGCAAGATAGGTTTTCAACTTAATATTTTGAGGGGATTAAGAAATTTATGGATTTCACCAACATATTTCGAAGCGATATGATTAGTTGTCCATGAAGAAAATGTGCACATAGATATCTCTTCAAATAAGATAGTGTTAGAGAACATTTGTTTTTGAAAAACTATAAGACATGGACACATCGTGGAGAAGATTCTGTTTCATGTCATCACTCGGAAAGTATTCATATGAATGTTGATTCGAGAACATTTGATCCGATGAACATAATTCTCAATGATATGATGCGACAGTTTCAACCTAAAGACAGTAATGTCATAAATGATGACATTGGATTGAGTAATCCCCGTTCTTCTGCAGATGGAGAAGCAATGAAATTCTTTGAAATTCTTGACGATGCGTGTACTGAATTATATCTTGGATGCACTAAATTTAGTAAACTGTCATTCATCGTTGAATTGTTACACCTGAAGGCTTTGAACCAGTGGTCAGACACCTCATTCGACATGTTGTTGGTATTGTTGAAGAAAGTACTCCCTCCTGGAGCGAAGATTCCGGAGTCATTATATCAAGCTCGGAAGTTGACCGGTGATCTTGGTTTTACATATGATACAATTGATGCGTGTCACAATAATTGTATGTTGTTCAGAAAAGATAATGCACAATTAAATAATTGCACTGTTTGCTATACATCCAGGTGGAAGACCAATGAGATTAATCAAGGTAGTCAGATTCTTCCTGGGAGAGTCTTGAATCAAGGGAAACAAGTTGCCGCTAAACAGATGCGTTATTTCCCACTGAAACCAAGATTGAAGAGATCTTCATGTCAACTAAAATTGCTAAATTGATGACTTGGCATTCAGAGAGAAAGAAACAGGTTGATAAATTAACTCACCCGACAGATTCTTTGGCATGGAAAGAGTTTGATCAAACACACCCAGACTTTTCCTGAGATGATCGTAATATTCGACTGGGTTTGACATCAGATGGTTTTAACCCATTTAGGTCCATGGTTGGCGTGACACATAGTACGTGGCCAGTGGTGTTGGTTCCATACAACATTCCCCCATGGGTATGTATGAAGCAACCTTTTTTGTTACTGTCAATTCTAATTGATGGACCGAGAGGACCTGACGATAAAATCGATGTTTACATGCAACCTTTGATTGATGCATTGCAAGAATTTTGGGCCTATGGAGTAATGACTTTTGACTCGGCAGCTAATGAAATGTTTAGACTTCGGGCCGCTTTGTTATGGACAATTAATGATTTCCCAGCGTATGCTAACTTATCAGGTTGGAGTACAAAAGGAGAATTTGCTTGCCCTTGTTGTAATAAGAGTAAGAAATCTATATGGCTTAAGAACTGTAGAAAGTGGGCATATCTTGGTCACATGCGCTTTCTTCCTCCATTGCACAGGTTCAGAAAAGACCATGTATCGTTTGATGGGAATAGAGAGTATGAACCATCACCACAAATATTGTCTGGGGTTCAAATTTGTGCACAACTTGATCAAGAAAACATCCGTACAATGTATGATTTTCAAGATTTATTGGCTCATGCATTGCCTTCTATTCCTGCTGCAAATAGACAACGCAGTCATAATTGGAAGAAACATAGTATTTTTTTTGAATTGCCTTATTGGAAATATAATATTTTAAGACATAATTTGGATGTGATGCACATTGAAAAAAATGTATGTGATAATATACTGTGCACCATTTTAGGCGTCAAGGGGAAATTAAAGGATAGTGTTAATGCTCGACGTGATTTGCAAGAAATGGGATTGAGAAAACCTCTACATTTACAACCGGGTGAAGGAAATCATGCATACATTCCTGCTGCACAGTACACAATGAGTAAAAAAGAGAAACAAACATTTTTATCAATTTTGAATACTGTTAAGGTGCCAGATGGTTATTTCTCTAATATTTCCAAGCGTGTGAATATGATGAGCATGACATTACAGGGGTTGAAAAGTCACGATAATCATATTCTGCTTCAACAGTTAATTCCTATAGCAATTCGTGATTGCTTACCTACCCAGGTTGTTTAGCCGTTGATTGAAGTTTCTAATTTTTTCAGACATCTCTGTTCAAGGAATCATCGCATGAGTGATTTGAAAAAGCTGTAGGATAAGATTGTACTTGCACTATGTCACCTAGAAAAACTATTTCCACCGTCTTTTTTTAATGTCATGGTTCACTTGACTGTTCATTTAACTGGTGAAGTCACTGCTGGCGGTCCCATACAATTCAGATGGATGTATCCAATAGAGCGATACTTAAATACATTGAAACGATATGTGTGCAACAAAGCTCGTCCGAAAGCCTCAATTGGCAAGGGATATTTAATGGATGAGTGTACTAATTTTTTTGCTTCATATATTGATGAGGTTGAAACAAATATAGATAAACCCTCCCAGAATGACGAGGGTCCAATTGGAGAAGGAATAACGTTTGATATGCGGAATGATGAGTGGGTTCAAGCTCATCGATATGTGTTTTTCAACACTCCATCAGTTTTTCCATTGATACAGTAAGTTTCATAGTTGATGTGTATTTTGTTTCTATATTTATTTTATTGCTCACCTTATATTGTGTTGTGATTTAGGATGCATATCGCTGAGTTGAAACGTGAAAGGCCCCGTGCAACTGACTATCAAATCCAAAAACATCATTTCAACACATTTCATGAGTGGTTCAAGACTCATGTACGTATAATTGATTTAATATTTTTATAGTGCAACTTAGTTGTATTTTCACAATCCTTTATCCATTAAACTATATATGTGAAATTTGCAGATTCAAAAGTTACATGATTTAACCCATCCTATGAGCGAAGAACTCAACCAACTAGCTGATGTTCCATTTATTACAGCTCGATGCTACAAGTCTTTGGATGATAACGGATTCCGATTTCATATTAGCGATGTTGACATGAACCGAGCCACACAAAATAGTGGTGTTGGTTGTTCTTTTGTTGATGCGGGTTATTATTATGGATTACTGAGAGATATTATTGAGGTTGTTTATGGTTGTGGTTTAAAAAACATATTGTTAAGGTGTGATTGGGTTGATCCGGTTCGTGGAACGAAAGTTGATAACTTCCAATTTACATTAGTAAACTTTAACAATATGCTATATAAAGATGACCGAGTAAGCAGTGAGCCCTTCATACTGACATCGCAGGCAGAAAAAGTTTACTTTGTCGACATTGATTATGATTGGAAAGTTGTGGTGAAAATGTCTAGAAGAGGGGTTTTTCTGATTGACCAAGAGGAACCTGACGTTGTCGCATTTCCTGATCAAACACTTGACCAAGAGAGACAGTTGAAGGAGATACGATAGACTTTCATGATTAGTGAAAATTGTAATTATATCCCCAGTTATTGTTTGTAAAAATATTTATAAGTTGTATATGTATAAAAATTGATTGATTTAACTATAATTTCTTTTAATGTAGGCATGTCACAGGGTGGTCACAGTGGTTCACCTGATGTTGTCGGTATGTATGTTTTCAATTTTTTAAATTAATTGATTGTAATGTTCTATGTATATTTCCCCAACTGTTTCTAATCATTAATTTATATTGTAATTGAATTATGAATTTATGTTTATCAGGATCTAGTGCGTCTTCCAGCAGATGCAGGGGTCCTGGTAGAGGGGTTTGATCCTGGAACTCTGGAGCCCGATTGGATGTGTTATTTGATGACACATTTCATCCAATCGAAGAAGGTGGTACTGTATTGAGTCGTCAGTTTGGGCATATGATACGAGACTCACATAGATTTCCTCTGATGACTCGTGAATGGAGTTCTTTTCCCCAGGATACGATGGAAAAATTATGGAGGGAGGTTCAGGTAAATTCATTGTTTAATTTTTCATGATATTGTTATTATTATTGTCCCATCTACTGACAATTTTTTTAACAGGATAATTTGACATCCTGTCCAGATGAGTTTCAAGCTGTATGTATGTCCAAATGCTGAAAATTATGGAAGGATTACAAGTCAAGGGTGAAGAGAGATCACTGGACACCATTTGCGGGTGTGCCCGACATTCTACAGCGAGTCCCTCCGGGCATTCTTCCCGAGCAGTGGTAGGATTTGGTTGCGTTTTGGTCGAGTGAGGCAGCGATGGTAAGATTTATTACTTTTAATATATAAATAACTAATTTTTCAAATGTTGATTAATTAAATATGTTGAATGTAGACCGAGTCTGCTCGTCATTCACATAATCGGGCGATGCAGGGCACGCCTTCTAGACTTGGCACTCGACATGTGTCACAGCTCAGACACAATGTAAGTTTAAAATTCACAATTCATTCATATTTTAAAAATGTTGTAGTATAACATGGTGAACCCCTTTATTATAGTTACACCAACGCGGCGATCCGATCGATCAGATGTCCATATGGGTGAGGACTCGTAGGGCGGGTGATCCCGATGTTGCCGGTGTTATAGTAAGCAAATTATTTACTAATAAATGTATTTTTATTTTATATAAATTATTCATATTTGTTCATTGATTTATTATATGCTACATGCTCAGTTTGACACTCAGTTAGCAGAGTTTCCAGAGGAGCAACGTCGTAGTACTGTGCGTAGAGATGAAATATTTCACCGTGTCATGGGGCGTGACGGTCATGGTTATTCTTTGACTTATGGCGGTGGTGTCCCACGACGTGCAGTTGTTAGATCAGATGCGATGGGTGCATGGAAAGATTCAGGGATGTGCACACAGACTGAGATAGATGCTGCCATGCAGGATATGCAGCGCAATATGAATGCGCAGTTTCAGCAGTTGCGTGCAGAGTATGAGGAGAGGTTGTCACAGATGTCATCACGTATCGATGAAATGACGACGCAACAAGTGACGCCACAGGTAAACATTAAAACAAACCATACTTAGATTGACTTTTATTGATATGTTTAAGATACATAATATTGATATATATTGTAGGCTCCGAATACAGCTGGTGGACATCGCAGTGATATTGGTGATCCATATGAGGATGAACCCCATGCATGAGGTAATTTCATTTGTGTTGATGAATTATCTAGTATTTGTGGATGACATCTTTGTGCACTCCAAAACTGATGTGATCATACCCATATCTTGACATCATCTAGATTACACTTATTGAGCATCAAATATACGCCAAACTATATATATGTCACTTTTGTATTGATTAGGTATAATTAATGGGTCAAATAATTTTAGAGGAAGGTGTTTCAGTGGATGGAGAGAAAGTTCAGGCAGTTGTTTCTTGGGAGAAGCCCAAGAACTCTTTCTATATCTGTAGCTTTCTAGGGTTCCTATGATTCAATATAATTATTATTCTTGACGTGTACGAGGAGACGGCACGTCAATCAGACATGCGGTTTGCGCGCAACAGCTCAATATGCGCTTTTTAAGTGTTGGGCGCGCTTCCGAAACGCGCGTGGGGTGGTCCAAACCGGCCGAACGACGTCGGATTGGCCTGAAATCAGACGACAACAATGGGTGAGTGAATTGTGAAGTGGTCGAGTAGACGACACGCCAATCGAAGGTGCCGTCTGTCCGTGGTGACCGAGAACGCACTTCTGGTGCCATAAAAGGCCAAAACGGGCCTCTAACTGTCAAATTCAGAGCGTACGACATCATATTGACCTGAAATTATAGGGGGAACACTGTAATTATTATTCTTGATGTGTACGAGGAGACGATACATCAATCGGATGTGCGGTTTGCACGCAACGGCTCAATATGTGCTTTTTAAGTGTTGGGCGCGCTTCCGAAACACGCGTGGGGTGGTCCAAACCAGCAGAACGACGTCAGATTGACCTGAAATCGGACGACAACAATGGGTGAGTGAATTGTGAAGTGGTCGGGTAGACGACACGCTAATCGGAGGTGTCGTGTTCCCGCGGTGACCGAGAACGCACTTCTGGTGCCATAAACGGCCAAAACGGGCCTCTAACGGTCAAAGTCAGAGCGTACGACATCAGATTGACCTGAAATCATAGGGGGAACACTGTAATTATTATTCGTGATGTGTACGAGGAGACGGCACGTCAATCGGACGTGCGGTTTGCACGCAACGGCTCAATATGCGCTTTTTAAGTGTTGGACGCGCTTTCGAAACGCGTGTGGGGTGGTCCAAACCGGCCAAACGACGTTGAATTGGACTGAAATCAGATGACAACAATGAGTGAGTGAATTTTAAAGTGTTCGGGCAGACGACATGCTAATCGGAGGTGCCGTGTGCCTGCGGTGACCGAGAACGCACTTCTGGTGCCATAAACGGCCAAAATGGGCCTCTAACGGTCAAATTCAGAGCGTACGACACCGGAATGACCTGAAATCACAGGGGGAACACTGTAATTATTATTCTTGACATGTATGAGGAGACGGCACGTCAATCGGACGTGCGGTTTGCGCGCAACGGCTCAATATGTACTTTTTAAGTGTTGAGCGCGCTTCCAAAACGCGCGTGAGGTGGTCCAAACCGGCCGAACGACGTCGGATTGGCCTGAAATCGGACGACAAAAATGGGTGAGTGAATTGTGAAGTGGTCGGGCAGAAGGCACGCCAATCGGAGGTGCCGTGTGCCCACGGTGACCGAGAACGCACTTCTGGTGCCATAAACGGCCAAAACGGGCCTCTAACGGTCAAATTCAGAGCGTACGACATCAGATTGATCTGAAATCATTGGGGAAACACTGTAATTATTATTATTGATGTGTACGAGGAGACTACACATCAATCAGACATGCGGTTTGCACGCAACGGATCAATATGCACTTTTTAAGTGTTGGGCGCGCTTCCGAGACGCGCGTGGGGTGGTCCAAACCGGCCAAAAAATGCTGGATTGGCCTGAAATCGGACGACAACAACGGGTGAGTGAATTGTGATCTGGTTGGGCAAACGACATGCCAATCGGAGGTGCCGTGTGCCCGCGGTGACCGAGAACGCACTTCTGGTGCCATAAACAGCCAAAACGGGCCTCTAACGGTCAAAGTCAGAGCGTACAACATCGGATTGACCTAAAATCATAGGGGAACACTGTAATTATTATTCTTGACGTGTACGAGGAGACAGCACGTCAATCAGACGTGCGGTTTGCGCGCAACGACTCAATATGCGCTTTTTAAGTGTTGGGCGCGCTTCCGAAACGCGCGTGGGGTGGTCCAAACCGACTGAACGACGTCAGATTGGCCTGAAATCGGACGAAAACAACGGGTGAGTGAATTGTGAAGTGGTAGGGCAGATGGCACGCCAATCGGAGGTGCCGTGTGCCCGCGGTGACCGAGAACGCACTTCTGGTGCCATAAACGGCCAAAACGGGCCTCTAACGGTCAAAGTCATAGAGTACGACATCAGATTGACCTGAAATCAGAGGGGAAACACTGTAATTATTATTCTTGAAGTGTACGAGGAGACGACACGTCAATCGGACGTGTGGTTTGTGCGCAATGGCTCAATATGCGCTTTTTAAGTGTTGGGCGCGCTTCCGAAACGCGCGTGGGGTGGTCCAAACCGGCTGAACGACGTCAGATTGGCCCGAAATCAGACAACAATAATGGGTGAGTGAATTGTGAAGTGGTTGGGTAGAGGGCACGCCAATCGGAGGTGCCTTGTGCCCGTGGTGACCGAGAACGCACTTCTGGTGCCATAAAAGGCCAAAACGGGCCTCTAACGGTCAAAGTCAGAGCGTACGACATCGGATTGACCTAAAATCATAGGAAACACTGTAATTATTATTCTTGACGTGTATGAGGAGACGACACGTCAATCGGACATGCGGTTTGCATGCAACGGCTCAATATGCGCTTTTTAAGTGTTGAGCGTGCTTCCGAAACGCACGTGGGGTGGTCCAAACCAGCTGAACGACGTCGGATTGGCCTGAAATAAGACGACAATAATGGGTGAGTGAATTTTAAAGTGGTCGGGAAGACGGCACGCCAATCAGAGGTGCCGTGTGCCTGCGGTGACCGAGAACGCACTTCTGGTGCCATAAACAGCCAAAACGGGCCTCTAACGGTCAAAGTTAGAGCGTACAACATCAGATTGACCTGAAATCACAGGGGAAACACTGTAATTATTATTCTTGACATGTAAAAAGAGATGAAATGTCAATCGGATGTGTGGTTTGTGCGCAACGGCTCAATATGCGCTTTTTAAGTGTTTGGCGCGCTTCCGAAACGCACGTGGGGTGGTCCAAACCGGCCGAACGACGTCGAATTGGCCTGAAATCAGACGATAACAACGGGTGAGTGAATTGTGAAGTGGTCGGGTAGATGACACACCAATCGGAGGTGCTGTGTGCCCGTGGTGACCGAGAACGCACTTCTGGTGCCATAAAAGGCCAAAATGAGCCTCTAACGGTCAAAGTCAGAGCGTACGACATCAGATTGACCTAAAATCACAGGGGAACAATGTAATTAGAACCATAGAATTAACGATTTTAAATTTTTAAAACGATAATCGAAATTATGAATATATTTTGAAAATCATATACTTTCGATCTGTTATAGTAAGTTTGAATTGAAATATGTTAATTTGTTTCAATTATTTGTTTATAAGTTTTATTTGGTACTAATTTTATTATTAAATTTTGATATGTAGTTATATTTGATGAGGGTTGCGGAGCATGGAATATGACGATGATATTTATGTGGTATTCATAGTATTTTTGATATTTTTTTTAAAAAAAAATTAAAAGCTATAGCGGCCGCCATTTGGCAACCGTTGTAGCCTGTGTTCAGGTCAGCTAGAGCGGCCCCCAAAAGGCGGCTTCTGTTGGTCATACATACTGGCCTTCAGCGTCCGCCAAATGGCGGTCGCTGATAGCAACAACGATGGACCAAAAGCAGCCGCCGTTTGGCGGACGCTAGGTGGCCGCTATAGACCTTTAGCGACGGCTTTTGGCGGCCACTAAAAGTCATATTTGTACTAGTGCCCAATGTTATTTCTCTTTTTTCTAGTTTACTCATCCTAGTATAGAATTTCAGGGATTTTCCAAAAATTATTAGTGTGAAATACCAATTATATTACATAACATCCTAAGATTATGTTATCTATCTCAGTGATCCCAGGTACTTTTCTAATTTTATATCTTTTAGAAATATATTATGTATCATTCTAGACTTTACCAATTTTTAGTCTATAAAATTTTGTTGCATATCATGTAATACATGTTACGTATCAAATAAAATATTAAGGGAATTTTCCAATTTTTTTAATTTTCATAAATTATCTTATGTTTTATATACTTAGGAAGATTTCCAAAACCCTATATTACATAATTTCTAAACCCATTCTTGGACTTCTTTTTTCATCTTTAATGGCATAATCTCATACTTAAAATACCTTATAATTCATCTAAGTATCCTTATATATGATGTAACATTCATCAAGAATGATAAATATGAGGATAAAACCTCTTTTATACTTATACATATTAAAATAAGCGTGAACCAAATTTTAATATGAAATAAAAAACATTAGAATATTCAACTCTAACCAGATTTTCCAGCTATATATCCTTTATGAAATATAGATTTTCACAGTAAATTAAAAACTTCAAACACCTTACCAACCATTGGAGAAAATTAATCATTCTCTATCGTTTGTCATATGAATGAATGAATCTTTAAAAATATTCAATGGTAGGCTCTCATTTGTGATATGAATATGAAAATATATCCCATTGAATCCACCATAACTACTCAAATAGATTATTCATATAAAATATCAACCATGACTTAAACAATTTTTTCAATGAAAATGTATCTTTCCAATAATATTAAATAAAAACATCTCATATTTCCTTTTCCATATAAGTAATGATCGCAACTCACTTTACTTACAAGTATCAAGGTAGTTCTTTAATCTTTATATAATATTCATAATTCATCACATACAATAATACCTTTATTGGGAACTCCAACCTTCTTCTTATTAACTAGGTTTGGAACTCCATGTATCTTACAACATATTCTTCACCGATACATATTGACATCATGAATATGGAATTTACACTTATTGAAAAAAATAAACACAACACAAAGTGGGTTCAACAATATCCCCCTTTTTATTTGTTGTCAATACCTATATATAAATGGTATGTTAACACATTATTATCATTTAATTTATTCTAATTTTCTTATTTCTCTAATAAATATTCTTCATTACCTCCCTCGTTTCCATTTTATTATATCTCACTATTTTTTATGATAAATAAAAAGAACATGAGATAGTATGGTATAAATTCATTCTTAATCACTTTTCCATCAATTATTCAACTCTAAGTCCAAATGATCCATGCTTGGTGTAAAAAGCAAGAGGGTTTAATTTAGACAACAGAGGTTTCAATAAAAATAAGAATATGATACCACTTGAAAGCACTTGTTACCATATTAAAAGGTTTTATAAACATTTTTAGGATAATATTATTAATTTAAATTGATTAATATATTCCCTTGAGAATTTTACCAACCTTAAATCCCACACTCATATCGATAAATAGGTCAAAACATTAAAAAATAACTATACTTTTTAACTTTATAAATTATCCTAGAATATTCTCTAAATTTTCATTTCCATGTGATTTATTAAGTCTATTTCTCCCCCTTAATATTAAAATTGACTCTTCTAAAAGTAGGGATGAGAGAATATCAATTCATACCTCTTTAATGACACCTTTCAATAATTTCCTTGAAAATAGACTTGTATAAGGTGATAATTCTGGTAGTTTTTCACACACTCCTTATCAATGGATAAAATCTATATTTACTTCATCAATAGTGATTTCTAAAAAAAATAATATTTATTAAACTGATTATTGATATAACATCAAGATGGTAACTTCCAATATGCTATCCAATTTTGATAGCATGTATATTTCTGTATTTCTCCCCTTGAGAACTTACATCACCTTCAATTACCTATAATGAAAGTATAAATTCAAGATAAAGAATATGAGAATAAGGTGGAAATTATTTTCTTCGTATTGAGATAATAAGGTTTGAGAGTTTCATATCATCCAGGATGCTCCTTTATTTTCCCCTCTAGCCCTAAGATATTTCTTTATGCTTGATATTTTGTTTTTCAAGTTATTGATATTCTTGGGAAACATAGTGATATCATTTTTCTTATCTATTTCCTTGGGTGGGATCTTATTATTAATAAGATCCATCATGGAACATGCATCACCTTGTATAAGCTTCATATTCTATAGAATCTCCTCTTGGACTGGAATCATGGTTAAACAATTCTTTGAAATGTGTCCAGCCAGTTTACAACTTCCATGCATATCTTCATGAGACATTGAGTCATCATTTATTGACAACATAGCATGAAATTCAGTCTCTTCACATGGAATTATCTATTTTCCTTAAAACATTTTTTTTCTTGTGGTGCCTCTATCTTTCTTTCTTATTCTAATTGAGTTGTCCAAATGATCATACATTTTTAGAAGCATGGTTAAAATTCTAGAAAATTCCACATGGAATATCAGGAATAAGATCCCCCAAATCCAATCCTCCTATTTCTATCTTGGATTGATTTATCCTATTTCTAAAGCTTTCATCCATCAATACCAACATACATGGATTGTTTGAAAAAGTCCATTATGTATCATATACTTATAAAAAGAAGAATCTATTCCTTTTTGGTGAATCATTATTCTTGATCTTCTTGGGTTCACTTGATTTAGTATTTTTCTTTACTTATTCCACAATAATAACTAACTTTTCTTCTTTATTCACTTCTTGGGAATATTCTATTGACCACCTTTATTCTTATCAAAAAACTTATTTTGTACATCACCTAAGGTATACTCACCTATCTTCTTTTTTTCCTTCTGATTTTTTGTTTTTTTTATATCAAGATATTTTTACATATGATTGGTTGATTTTTTTAAGAACACAACTTCATTATGACCACTTTGATCACAAACAACATAGAGATTCTCCAGGCTCCCAAATCTATTAAATATTGATAGATTTTTACATTTACCATATACCTTTTGTACCAATTTATCTTTTCTCAACCTAGACATAAAATTTCTTTAATTTTAATTAGTTTACATATTATTCCAAAACATAAGATCTTTTTTCCCACACTTTACACAATATATACAATGTACAAAAAACCTGCATCTCCTTTCTTGTCTTTTTGTCTGACTAGAATTAACACTTTCTATCCTTATGCATTTTTATCCATTGATTGGGATTATTTTTTGGGAAAAATCCTGTTACATTAACTCATATCCACTATATATATATATTTTTTTATTCATAATTACTTTTACTTATCCATTTTTATATAGGTTTTATTTTGGAACCAACACTATCTATAAAAACAACACTAAAAAAATAATATTTTCAAAAATGGATGACACCTTTTTCTCTAAGCCTATAATAGATTGATCATTATATGATCATAGATGATTTTTATACTATAGAGATGTATTTTGGTATAAATAACTTCTTTATAAGAGTGTATGGTAACAAACTTTCTCTCAATATATTGTGAAGAATTTTCTTGAACATATTCTAGATTTTCCAATCTAACTTCCAATTCAATAAATATAAAATTAAGGATATTTTTTTCACCTTTTATTGATTTAATTTTGTATTTACACCCCTTTATGACCCCCTCAACATGTTTATTAAAAATTTCATGCATTATGGAATTATTTTATAACTAGTTTTCAAACTCTCTTATTTTCTTTACTTTAATCACTAGTTGTGAATTCTTGAATTTAATAGAAGGCTTTGTTTTTCTCCTAATTCTTTAGTCCCTTTCTTAGTTAACTATATCTCATGGATTATATTGAGCAATTCATTATCAAATGTGGATCACACTTCTTTAGGATTCATATCCATTGAACTTATCACTTATACCCGTTTAAAGATATTTACACATGTAAACACTTTTTCTTTCAAGGTCTTCTTCATACCCTCTCACTCATATTCAAGATGAGTGATCTTATCTAGTATATTTATAAAGGATCCCTAAATGCTAGCATATATTTATTTAGGATAATAATATAGGATTTATTTTAAGGTAAAAATTTATTTATCTTGTTAATTCTTGGACATGTGATCTGTAACACCCTGAGATTTTGTGAAATATTGTTTTTCAAATGAACTTAATCTTTTTGATATTTTTCATAACACGAAACACTGAGTTTATATTTTTATAAAAACAACACTAAATTTTTATTATGTTACAAACTATACCAAGTTCATATTACATTAGACGCAACATTGATTATGTCTTGTGTTACATACAATACCAAATTTAACTTGCGTTACATGGAACACTGAGTTTAAATAAAACATGGTATACTATTAAAATATTATTATATGATAGTTATCACTTAGTTGTTAGAATGGAAGGTATTAATAGGATTAACTAAATTATGAAAATATAACTTTTGAATTGTTATATATAATTAATTATTTTTGACCAATTAATTATAAATATAAATAAAAACCTTTATAAAATAAAGGAAATCACTTTCTGAAAAACTATTTTTATGCACATAAACATGTTTTAACTCAATAAATTAAAAAAATCACTTTTGTTGAATTATTTTAATGAAATGTATATATTATATATTAAATAAACTATGTAACATTAACATTATTTTTTTAGACAAGAGATAAGAATAAATCCAATTTTACACTTAAAACACTATTTTTCTAAAAAGTAGTTTTGTCTCCTTTTTATGAAACACTTATTTTAAAACTTATTTTCGACACATTTATAAAATTTATTTGAAAAAATAAAGTTAATTTTTTAAATTGGAATATAAAAATTAGCTTAAAACGAAATTTTGAGATTTTTATGAGAAGTTTCTTTTTTTTATGAATAGTAAAAAATACTGAATTTTAATTAAAATCTGCCTTTTCATTTAATTTATTTATAAAGTTAAATTATATTTTAAATTTTTTATAAAATAAAATTTATTTAATTTTACATCCATCAATCCAATTTATGTCACCAGAATTAATTTTATGTTGAATTTTAATATAAAAACTTTGTAAAATTTTGAACATTTTCTCTTTAAAACATGCTTTCTCATCACGTTTGCAGGATTAATTTTAAACTAAAATTTTTACTTAAATAAATGGAATTTAGAAAAATTTATTTCATATTTTGAATCATCATAATTTATATTGTATAATTATTTTAACTTAAATTTTGACCAAAATGAATAGTGAATGTATTAAAAATTAATTACCACAGTAAAAGTAAAAATGGGTTTATCGGGGGTTAAACTAAAAATATTAGGATTAAAATTACCTATAAAATTTTATAAAAACTATTTTATGGAAATATTTATACCATTACACATCTAAGGTTCAATAATGGACCATTTTGGACCCTTATGACATGAAAAATGTGGGAGCACTCAATTCTTTTCAAAAATACCAAGTGTTTCCTCTCCCCTACTTATAAAAGGCCACCCACTATCCTCTCTTATTTACACCTTAAAACCCTTTTGGTTCATCCAATAGCTATCCAAATAACTTCAAAAATTCCCTTACCTTATCTTAGAAGCCTTAATTTTTCATAAATCCATCCTAGGATGGATTTTAGTGCAAACCTAAGGAGGATATCCGTAGAAGAGGTAACGTTCATCAACAACTGTTTTTGTTTTATTTCTTCCTCCACCCCAATTCAATTATTTTTATATCTTTATTATATAATAAAATCTATATATTTCATATACTAAGATATTTTTATGTTAATTTCATAACCTAAAACCATCTCCACTTCCATGAAATGGGTTATGAAATCATCATTTGTGTGTATGGAAAACTACCGCCTCACAAAATGATATCATTTAGTTCACCATTACCACCTCTAAAATCTGGACATAATGAAGTTTTTATTATTTATATATTATATATATATATATATGATATTTATAATGTTATTATGATTATGGAATTATTATATCACACATACATTCATATTTTCCATTTTTTTGGAATACGATAACGTTATTCATGTGTACGATGGACTACGGTCTCGCAAACCGATGTGATTCCTTCACACTTTAAATGAAAAGTTTTAAGGATGGTTTTAATAAACATATTATATATATGACATAATAATTATTTTGAAATTGTAATATATCATTTACCAATATTTCTTTTAACACGAAAAGAAAATAGAAACAACGTTCATGCATACGTACGACTTATTGTCTGCATGAATGGCGTATTTCATTTTCCATCACTAAATTTTAAGTATTTATATAAAGATATATATACTGAATATATATATAATATTTATATCATGTTTAAAATTATGGATATGATAGAACCATGATCAAATTAAGAGGAAAAAAATAACAAATCAAAACATATACGAAAAGCAAAGCGGTTATTACCTAAAACGTGACTTTAACATGAGATTATTAATAAATGGGTAATAAAATGACATAAGTAAATCATATATGGTATGATATATGTAAGTACGATTCTTTAGTATATTTATAATAAAATTATATTTATTATATATGAGGTTTTAATGAGTATGAAGGAAGTCGAGACTTACAGTAAGAGATTTACGTCTCAATTTTTACTTCCATAAGAAACATGCCATATTCACCACCAATTTATTTTATATGATGTTTATACTACCCATGAATGTATTTTATGATTCTTATACTGAGAATTATTTCAATTTAAAAATCTAATTTATGATATTTATTTCATGGGGTTTGAGATTTTTTTTGACGCTTTCACCAAGGACACCGCCTACGTGTTAATGTGCGTTGGTGTGCTTGTAACCCCACATTCCCACTTTCTAAAGGTGAAAAAATTTCATCACTTTAAATGGAGATTTATTATCTTTGATTGAAATGGGATGATGGGATGTCAGTTACTCCTTCCATGGATTCCTTGTTGGAAGTTGTTTCCTAGTCCGGGTCTCCCTCATAGAGTTAAGTCATTTTCATGGAACTCATTCCTAGTGTCATCACTTTGTGGAGATCAGTTAAGTACACTAATTCTATATGGACATTCCATTGGGTCTTGAAAGGGAAACAACCTTCAGTTAGGAGAGTAGTCATATTGGGCATCGCTGTTATGTCTGGACACTAGGAATATTGGTCACCTGTATTCTTCCTTGTGATAGGGAATCTCATGTGAGGAATATTAGGTGTGGAACCCAAGGCATATCATGTCGAGAAAGAGGTATATAATGAAAAAGGTGTATATCTTCCAAGGCTTTCACCTCAGGCATCTCATGTTTTTATGAGGTATCTGACTCCATGGGTGCATATCTTGTAAGGAATTCACCTCAGACATCCCGTGATTACACATAGGATATGTATTTGGGGTCTGGTCATGAGTTTGACTTATTATGAAGAAAAATCAAAATGTATGGATGAGATTGATCGGGGAATGAGTTTAACTTTTTGTGGAGACAGAATGAGATTGATCAGAATACCCCACAGAGGCGGATCAAGGAGGTATGTCCCTATGAGGGAAGATTTCACACCTAGAAGTCTATTGATGGATGGATCATAATACCCCATGGAGGTGGATCTAGGAGGTGTATCCTATAAAGGGAAGTTTCCCCACAATGAAGGTTTATCAGAACACCCCTTGAGGTGGATTAGAAAGGTACATCCCTAAGAGGGAGCACCTAATTTTTCTGATGGTGGGGATTAAATCTCAGGGAGGCTTCCTATGTAGCATGTTTAGAAGACAGGGATCAAAACCCACGTAGTTTGATACCACAGTTTAAGGTCATGTGATAGGGACAATCCATGCAGTTTAACGTCATGCGGTAAGGATGATCATGTTGCAAAGGGAGCGTTGATGAGGGATAGTGTGGGGATTACATGTGAAAGATTCCCTTCTCAATAGTATTGATCTTGTTTAGAGTTGGTATGGGGATTACACATCGATCTTCCCCAAGGGAACTAGAGAAGATTTAGTCTCCCAATTGAGGGGCATGATCTTATAGGTTATGTGGATAAGAGGAAATCATGATGGATGTGGATGTTGGGTTTGGACCTCAGGGAGGCTTCCTACATATCCCAGTTAGTTGGGAATCAAATCCAACGTAGTTCAGAATGGGATGGGGCTTATACCTAAGGAGGAGGCCTAATCTAGTATGATTATTGGGGATTACACTCAAGAGGATGCCCAATGGACCTAGAGGAGATGTGGTATCCCAGGTGAGGGGCATGATCTTATCATGGATGTGGCCTAAAGAAAACCAGGATGGACGTGGATGTTAGGTTTGTCTAAGTTCCCAATCATAGTAATTGTATCACTAAGAGGGGGAGGGGTTTAATCAAAGATACTTTTTGTTTTATATTTCTTTTCAATTGAAAAAATCTTTGCCTCCTGTTATAGATTCTATTCCCTGCTGAAAAAAAATTAAAACACGCATCCATAAGAACCCAAGTATTTACAAGGGTCACTATTCAATAAGAATAGCTACATCCTTGGTATGGTATGGAAATGATTCAATACCACACAATCCACTAAAAAACAATCCTTGGATTACAATGAGTAAGATATACCCTTTTAACCATGTAGCACTTCGAATACAATCCAAAAGTATGTGTGCACCCTCTTAGCACAAATAGAGTAATACAATGTTTATGTAACAAATCATGTTACCTATGCTTCTTTTCAATTTAAAAAATTTATTCAATTGAAAAAACTTATTCAATTTATTACCTAGAAGATGGTAAGAACTTCCTTGACTTTGTTAAGTAAAAACCAATTCCGATTCCTCTGAGTACGATTCTCCCCAAAATGATTATTCTAGGTACGATTCTCCTAGGTACAAAAAATACAACTTTGATAGAATACATTAGAGATGAATCAACACCAATTAAATTCTGAGTATAGAAAAATAAGTACGATAATATCGAACCCAATTATCCAGCACGATATGATGATCAACTGAATATAATTGACAAGATGAATACAATAATCAGTTGAGTATGATAATCACTGAGCATGATGATCAGCTAAATACAATGTTGCAATCTTATCTATTCTATTTCACTCATCCATCAAAACTTATTCAACACAAGTGAATACATAAACTTCTTATTCTTTATAAAACTCAGAGCTTCTCTCTCACGAATAGTATATCGGTTGTCAATAAAGTACAATGTACTTTTCACCTTTTATAGGTGACCCTCGAGTGGCTTTGGCGGGAATCCCAAAAATTTTCTTGCTTAATCAAATTCACTCTAAACTCAATTTCAAAAAAAATATCAGGTGCATTTTGAAATTTTCAACTCTTCCCAAATCTTCTTGATTCTTCTACAAACTTGAATTCTTCTTCAGAATTTCATTTCAATTTCTAATTCGATTTCAATTCATGAGTCCGATCCTCTGAATTTTATTTCTTCAATACAATGATCTGTATCAATTGAATGCAAATGTATGAAGAAATGGATACCACTTCTGAATGATGAATGCAATAATTATTTTGAATCTCGAGATACCTCTTGACATCGCATTCTGAAAACCCCACTTTCAAACCAATTTTACTTCTTCACTTCTTCTCTTAACCCAGTTGGAAATATAAAACAATTAAATTATGATACAAAAACTCTTGAACTAAATGAAATACTCATCATCACCTTCATTTATTCACCTTTTCTCTTGACCCAATTGAGATAAAAAACCTATTCTTCTCCTCTTCTCTTGACCCAGTTTAAACCTACAAAGAAATTAAACCCTTTTTGAATGGTTGACTACATTGTTGATCAGTTTTTGTAATAAAAAATTTCATCAGCCTCATCTCATATTCATAAACTTCCTTTATTCAAAAACCACCACATGTATCATGACTTTCTTCATGACTTTAAATTCATTTGAGACCATCTTTATCATTGTTATACTTCAATCGGAAGGTATTGTAACTTTACATTCATTCCAGCTTCTTTCTTTCCTTCACAGGCTGAGTACATTTTTTTGGGAATGATTATTCTAAGTATGATCATTGTAGGTATGATCATTCTAGGTATGATCATTATGGGTATGATCATTCTAGGTATGATTATTCTGGTTACGATTCCCATCAACTTTTTCTTCCTTTCTACCCATATTTGATAAATCTAAGTATGATTTGGAATACCTATTTTACCTTTTCTTCCATCAATATTACATCATAAGTTCTTCAATAAACTTATTAGTTGTGAAATATGATTCAAAAAAGCATCATCACATTTATTTTATCATATTCATGCAGACTCCGATATGATCACTTCTTTCATATCAGATCAAGAGTGAATCTGATGACCATTTACTTCCAGCAAGATACATTCTCCATGCGATCGATTCTCTCATTCCTGATAATGATCAATTCCTCATTATGATATTCTCCCATTCTGGACCCAAGAAAAGTTTGATCAGAACCTTTTATTTCAAAAAACTTCCCGTCATTACGATGAAAAAAGTGAGTCAGATTCTTTTGAAAAAAATAATCAATATTATTTTCACCAAATACAAAGAGATGTGATTTTATTTCTTCAAAAACATTCCTTGACAGCAAAAGGAGACTCTTGAAAACAAACTCCTTCCTCATCAACTTGGTCCCAACAATCTCCTCTATGGATTTTTTTGTCAACCAAGTTTCATAAATCATTGAACTTTGTATCCTTAAGTAATGGATTACTTGTCAACAATTACAAGCCTACATGAGCTAACTCATTATAGGAAACAAGAATCATTGACAACAAAACCATGTTGTCCAAAAGTATTGATTATGAAAACCTTTTTTCTTTTTTCCTTCCACATCTCTTCTTTAACCTCATCTTTTCTTCATCCTTCATAGAATAAAAAACAATTTATTTTACTACAACCACTCCAAAAAACAGTTAGAATAGTTCATTCAAAAAATAATGTTGAATTCAAAGCTTAACCACAAGTCTATATTTTTTCATTTCAAAATGATTGATTAATAAAGTAATTCTACACCTTGATAATAAAATCCAAAGGTAACATGAGATAGGGGACAAAAAAACATACCTAAACTTTGACGAGAAATAGATTGGACACCCATGTTGAACCTTAATTTAGAGAAATATTCCTTTGGTAAAGGTTTTGTGAAAATTTCAGTAACTTATTCCAATGTTAGAACATATTCTAGCTTCAATTCATTATTTTCCACATGCTCTTTGATGAAATGATATTTGATATCAATATGTTTTGAATGAAAATGTTTAATAGGATTCTTAGTGAGGTTTATTATGCTTTGATTGTCACAACCCAAGAGAAAGGGTAACTTCACTTCAACAAGTAAATCTTTCAATTGAGTTTTCATCCATATAAGGTGAGTAGTGGCTTGAGTGGCAGCAATATACTAGATTTATTCGTACCAAGAGTTATTGAATTCTATTTATTTAAATTCCAAATAACAAAACTCTTTCCCAAAAAGAATAATCTAGTAGATGTGGATCTTCTATCATTAACATTTCCTACCCAATTAGCATCTAAATACCCAAACAATTCAACACTATCTGAGATTCCATACCTGATTCCAAATTTTATTGTTCCTTTTATGTATCTAAGAAATTTTTTCCAGCAAGTAAATGTGATTATTTTGGAGTACACTAAAATATTTCACATAATGTAACATCATAAACAATGTCGTGTCTTAAGGCAGTCAAATACAACAAACTTTCAATAAAATTTGAGAATTCTTTTTGATCAAATTATTTTCCTTCTTTATTTTGGACAACTTTGTTCCCACTAAAATAGGTGTGGAAAAAGGTTTTGATTTTTCTATACCAAACTTCTTAAGAAGTTCCTTAGAATAATTTTATTGATAAATAAAAGTGTATTCCTTCCTTTAATGTATTTGTAACCCAAGAAATTATTTCATTTCCCCCAGCATGGACATTTCAAAAACATTTTCCATTTCTTCAGTAAACCTTTCACAACTTATTTCATCATTCCTATTAAAGATAATTTCATCAACATAAACATTCATAATGATTTAATACTCTTGACTTTCTATAATGTAGATATTTTTATCCACTCTTACTTTCTTTAAATTCAACTTCCTTAAGAATGTATCCAATTTGGAATACTATACCCTCAGAGATTTTTCTAGTCCATAAAAATTCTTTTTCAATCTGCAAACATAACTTTCATCTTTCCCAACAACAAATACAGAAGGTTGTTCAATACAAATTTCTTATTCAAGATCACCATTCAGGAATGAAGATTTAACATCCATTTGAAAGATCTTATAGCCTCATTGTGAAGCAATAGAAAGAAAGATTCTTATTGTTTCAAGTCTTTCCACCGGAGTAAAGGTTTCATCAAAATCAATACCTTCAATTTGTGAATAACCTTTTCACACCAATATTGTTTTGTTTCTTATCACTTAACCTTATTCATTAAGCTTGTTCTAGAAAACCCACTTTGTGCTAATAATATTTTTTTCAGTATTGGGTATGATTTCCCATGTATCATTCTTTTCAATATGATATAACTCTTCATTCATGGCCTGAACCTATTCTGGATACTCAAAAGATTCTTTCACATCATTTGGCTCCACTTTTGAATACAAAGAAGTATGTGTAATAACATTTTTTGTTATTCTTGTTTGAACCTTCTAATGTTGATAAACAATTATATTCTAAGCTTCCACTTGCTTTCTAATCCTAGGATGATATTTTGGAGTACCTTACTCATCACTAGAAATGGATGAGTTCGATTCTTATTCTTGATTCTTATCAGAATTATTTTCTTCAACTTGTTCAACTTCCATTTCTTCTTGAATGTGTTTTCTTTCTTGCATCTTTCAATTACTTTTAAATCAACATAATCAAAAATTCTTTTTGTATATTTTTTGAAGAATCTATATCCCCTTCCTTCCAAATCATAGCCAAGAAAGATTCCATCTTCACCTTTCTACTCAAACTTTCCATAGTTTCCACCTTTCTTCTTTATAATACATGAACTCCCAAAAAAATTTAAAGTGTTTTAAACTTATAGTTATTCTATAAAACAATTCATATGGATTCATATCTAATTAATTCCTATAGAAACAATGATTATGGATATAAATAAAAGTACTCACGGATTTCCTCCAAAAGTAATGAGAAAGGCCATGTTCAAGTAACACAGTTCTTCCCATTTCCACTAAACTTATATTCTTTCTTTAAGGTAACCCATTTTTTTGAGGAGTTTATGAGGACTATATTCATACCGAATTACATGATTCTTAAAATAACTTTAAAATTCTTCACTTATATATTAAACACCATTATCTTCTCTCAACTTCTTCACTGAATACTCACATTCTTTCTCAGTTTTCCTTCTGAAACTTTTAAACATTTTCAAAGCATCTAACTTATGTTTCATAAACATAACACAAGTAATGTGAGTAAAATAATCAATGAAAGCAATGAAGTACTTATCTCCATTTGTTTATTATTTTCTCAATGACCCATATATATTAGAATAAATCATCTCCAGGGGTTGTTTTGAAAAAAATCTCAACTTTCTTTTGCACAACATTTTTAATATTTCCTTTCTGAAAAATAGTGCAACACTAGTCTCTTCTTCTTGGAAAATCAAGAATGTCTCAGACACTATATCTTTTAGATAACATTATCATGTTTCTTTGACACATGTGTTCTATCCTTTTGTATGACAATTGATTCTATTTAACCGTAATCATGCAACAAGAGTTTTGTATTTCACCCACTTGAAAAAATTTCCTTTCGTGCGTTGGTTTCTTATAACAATCTTTCCATATTCTTCACTTTTCACAAAAAATCCATCTTTTCTAAATATAACTTTGTTACCCTCATCACACAATTGTTAAAAACTTAGAAAATTGTGTTTTAGCCCATCAATATATAAGGTTTTCTTGGATTTCATCTTTTCTATACCAATGATGTCTGAACCAACACCTTTGATTTTCAAGGATTCATTATTTCCAAATGTCACTGTTCCTTCATTTAATTCTTTCACATTCTTCAGCAATTTTAAATCTTCTTTCATATGATAAGAACACCCACTATCAATAATCCAAGGCTGTTCTCCTTTTTTAGCTTTCAATATGGTTTAAAAAACAAAGTCTTTTACTTATTCCTTTTCTTTATTAATCTTCACCTTCTGGGAATTGTTAATAATCTTTTGTTATTAACAGTAACAAAATAAGACATCATTTTACAATGTTTCCAAGTGGTCCATATCTTTCACAAATAGTTTCCAAAGGTTGTAACCTATTTTCAATTTTTACTCCACCTTTATCAACTTTCTCAGAATTCTTCCTTTGAGGGAATTGACTCCCCCTCAACCTTTACATTTCATAACCTATGTAATAATAGTAATGGTGTTGGTTGAACCAAAAACTATTTGATGTATGTTCGAATCCACCACAATACCAGAAATAGCCATAGAAGTAGTATTTAACTATGAAACTTCCATATTTATTGGAATTGTGAATACATTTATCAGCCACCTTCTTCTCTTTATTTTCTACTTTATCAGAACCAGAAGTATTTAAAACTTCTCTGGACCCATATTGTTTCAAAACATTTTCAGACTCAGGGTTCTTTGAGACTTATGAATTCACAATTTTTTTGGTCTTGTCCACATACATAACTTTCCCAGAATTCTTCATTTCAAAAACAATTCCACAATTCTTCTCACCCTTTGAAGGTGAATTTTATTGAACCTTCTTCGGTTTCTCATTCTAAGAACTTTTACCAAATTCAGTAATAGAGTTTTGGAAACTTTTATTTCTCAATTTATGTTTTGAGAGTTTTTGTTGGAAAAGTTCCAAATCTTCTTCTTTTGCCTTCATCTTGACCTCTAGATGATCATTATGATTCTTTTCTTCTTTAATAGATTTCTTCAAATAATCAATCTCTTTTACCATCTTCACTTTCTCATTATAAAAACATTATTTATTTCTTGTTGAATAGCATTCATCTTGGGTCTCTTCTTCTTCAAAACCAATACTTCCAAATTCTTCATCATTCACTGTAGAAATAAAATTATTCTCAAAACTATACTCAACTGATTTTTCGGATTCAACAACACTACCTTATTCTTCATCATCCTTAGATAATAATCTTCTTATTTTGAAATTTAAGAATTTACTATCTTTCCTTACGGGATATGATTTTCCTTTTTTACCTTGTTTCTTCCATGATCTTCTTGGTTTTATTTCTTCTTCATCACTATCCTCTTATTTATTTCTTAAAGGAAAATTAGCCACAAAGTGAGCAATAACTCCAAATTTAAAACATTTCAAGGGAAGTTTCCCTCTTTATTTCCATATACCTATATTCACATTTTTAGAAAACAGGGATAAAATATCATTAAGACTTTTACAAAACTCATTTTTAGAGTCAGATTCACCATATTCATATTCAATAAGAATTTTCTTTGAATTTTTTCTTATAGAATCCTTGAAAGAAATTTCTCTATAAATATTTTTTTTCTCTTCATATATTTCTCCCTTATCATTTAATTAGTGATGAGAGTGATATACAAATCATTAAGAGATAATGTTTCAGGATCTCTGTTTTCTGGTGAAGAAACTTTTGCATCAAACTTATCAGGAAGGATTCTCAAAATATTTTCAACAACTATAGAATCTTCCAACTTTTCACCAAGACATATGATAGTACTCAAAATGTAATTTTCCTTGATAAAGAAGTCCCCAATAGATTCTTACTCACCAATCTTGAAGTCTTCATACTTTAATCTCCAGATTGGTAACTTTTACTTCTTCCCTTTTGTATAGCCTTCATATATGTTTTTCAATTTATCTAATATACCTTTGGTTGTGGAAACACATTTCACCATTAGGAATTAATTTTTATAAAGTGATGATAATATAAAATTCTTTTCCCTTCCATCATTCTATGAATTCTTCTTATCAACAGATGTAAGAGGATTTTTAAAATCAATAGTAGGAAACCCATCTATTGCAACTTCAAGAACATCATATCCAATAGACATAAGTTAAGGAAACATTATATCATTACAAATATGATAATTCTTTCCATTAAAAACTATAATACCTTTACTATTCATACAATTCAAATTCTCCATCATCAAAGAAAAAGCAAAGGGAACCTGCCCTCTGATACCAGTTGTAAGTGCCCAGTCAGAGTAATTGTATCACTGAGTGGGGGAGGTGGTGAATCAGTGATACTTTTTCTTTTATGTTTCTTTTCAATTGAAAAAACCTTTTCCTACTGTTAAATATTTTATTCCCTGCTGAAAAAAAATTCAAACACACATCCATGTGAACACAAATATTTATAAGGTTCACTATTCAATAAGAATAGCTATATCTTTGGTATGGTATGGAAATGATACAATACCACACAATCCACTAGAAAAAAAATACTTGGATTATAATGAGTATGATATACCCTTTCACTCGTGTAGTACTTTGAAGACAATCCAAAAGTAAGTGTGCACCCTCTTAGCATAAATAGGGTAATACAAAGTTTATGTAACAACTCATGTTACCTATTCTTATTTTTAATTTCTAAAATATATTCAATTGAAAACACTTCTTTAATTTCTTACCCAGAAGATGGTAAGAACTTCTTAGACCTTTTTAAGGAAAAAACAAGTCTGATTTTCCCAGTATTATTTTCCCAGTCTGATTCTTCCGAGTACGATTCTCCCCAATACGATTCTTCCAGGTATAATTTTCCCAGTTAATAAAAATTTGACTTTGAAAGAATATGGTAGAGATGAATCTAAACCACTTCAAATATGAGTATGGAAAACTCACTATGATAATCTCGAAACCAATTATCCAGCTCGATACGATGATCAGCTGAATACAATTGATAAGCCGAATACAATAATTAGTTGAGTATGATGATCAACTGAATACAATGTTGTGATATTGTCTCTTCTATTTTAATTCTTCATCAAAACTTCTTCAAAACAAGTGAATACAAAAACTTATTCTTCTCTTTAAAACTTGGATATTCTCTCTCATGAATTGTACATCGGTCAAAAATAAAGTGCAATGTACCTTTTTCCTTTTATAGGTGAACCTCGAGTGGATTTGGTGGGAATCCTAAAATTTTTCTTGCTTAATCAAATTCAATCTAAAATAAATTTTCCCTAAAATATTAGGTTTATTTTAACTTAATTAATTCTTCTTGAAGCTTATTGATTCTTATACAATATTTAATTCTTCTTCAGACTTTCATTTGAATTTCTATTCCGGTTTCAATTCATGAGTCTGATTTTCTGAATTTGATTTCTTTAATAAAATGCACTGTATCAATTGAATGAAAATATAGGAAGAAATGGATATCACTTCTGAATTATTAATGCAATCATTATTTTGAATTTTGAGCCCCCCTTGATACCACATTAAAAAAACTCTACTTTCAAACCACTTTTACTTCTTCACTTCTTCTCTTGACCTAATTAGAAATATAAAACAATTCAATTCTGATACAAAGACTCTTGAACCAACTGAAATACTCATCATCTCCTTTATTTCTTCATTTTTTCTCTTGACCTAGTTGAGATACAAAACTTATTCTTCTCCACTTATCTTGACTGAGTTGAAACCAACAAAGTAATTCAACCCTTTTTGAATGGTTGACTACATTTTTTATTGGTTTTTGTCATAAAAAATTTCATCAACCTCATCTCATATTTATAAACTTCCTTCATTCAAAAACCAGTGCATGTATCATGACTTTCTTCATGGATTTAAATTAATTTGAGACCAACTTCATTATATTCATGTTTCAATTAGAAAGTATTGTAACTTTCTATTAATTTTAGCTTATTTCTTTCCTTCATAGCTTGAGTAAGGTTTTTTGGGGTACAATCATTCTGGGTATGGTCATTCTGGGTACGATTATTCTAGGTTTGATCATTTTAGGTACAATAATTTTGGGTATGATTATTCTAGGTACCATTATTCTAGGTATGATTATTCTGGGTACGATTACCAGCAACGTTTTCTTCCTTTCTACCCATATTTGATAAATCTAGGTACAATTTGGAATACATATTTTCCCCTTTCTTCCATAAATCTTTCATCATAAGTTCTTTAATCAACTTATGATTTATGAAATAAAAATCAGCAAAGCATCATCACATTTATTTTATCATAGTAATACAGACTCTAATACGACCACTTATATCATATCGGATCCCGAGTGAATCTGATGATGATTTACTTCCATCAAGATACATTTTCCATGTGACTGATTCTCTCCTTATAGATAACAATCAATTCATCATTATGATATTCTCCCATTCCGGACCCAAGGAAAGTCCGATCAGAACCTTTTCTTTTAAACAACTTCTCCTCGTTACGATGGACAAAGTGAGTCTGATTATTTTGAAAACAACCATCAATACGATTTTCATCAAATAAAAAGAGAGGTGATTTTCATTATTCAAAAACTTTCCTTGATAAAAAAAGATAACTATTGAAAACAAATACCCTCCTCATTAGCTTGGTCCTAATAGTTTGGACCTCATGGAGGCTTCCTACATATCCTGTTTAGTTTGGAATCAAATCCCATGTAGTTTGGAATGGGCTAGGGCTTATACCTAAGGAGGAGTCCCAATCTATTATGGTTGTTAGGGCTTACAATCAGGAGGATTCCCAAGGAAGTGGAGAGTGTGGTTGGGGATTATGTGTGAAAGAGGGCCATTTGAATAGAGGTTGGGGCTTACATTTATGAATGAGGCCCATGGAAGTGGTTGGGAGGATGTCCTGATCACTAATAACATATAATCCCACGTGATTCATGCTCGGTGTGGGAAACAAGAGGAAATAATAGACCCAATGCTCGTGTCACAATAGAAGCGTCTGTGAGAGATAGTGTAAGGATTATGCATGAAAGTTGCCCAAATAGGATCTCATTACATGTGAGGAGGATCTCATTCCCTATGAGTCATACATGGAGCATCATGTGCTTGTCATACAAGGTAAGTGGGGATTATGCATGGAGGCCTCATGATGAAAGAGGATCACTTAGTAGTGATGGAGAAGGTGGCATCCCATGATGATTATACATGGGGAATCTTGTGTTCATCATATAGGGTAAGGCTATAGTTTAATTTCATGTGTTGAGGATGCTAAGATTATGAAGTTTTACATCATGCATCTCAGACATGGGGGACTCACTCCTTACCCCTTGGGATTACAAGACCATCGATCATGCACCTCCGGGTGGGGCATGGCTTTGGAAATGCCAGGGTGAAACGATGGGGAGGAGTGGTCACTCATGAGGTCTATGCTACGGTTCCTATTATGATAAGCACTAGGGTTTATGGTACCTATGCTGATAATTAAAAGGTATATAAATTTATGCACTAAAGTCATAGGGGACATCATGTGAGGGACCATGAAATTGTTGCGCTAAAGCTTGTATGGGTTTTTACAAGAGGTACAAGAAAGGTATGGGTGTTGCGCACAAATGTGGCTTGAGGATGGTTCTAAAACACAAGAGTAGTCCATGGATATTCAAAATAAAGGGTGTGTGCAAGATTGGGGTTGTGTGAAATGTTAGGGATGCACACAGAAAGGGGATTTAAACCCACCCGAATTGGTTTGAAATATGTTGGTCAAGGATCATCCCACTATGGACTTGGTTAATTGAAAACCTACAGGGAACCTTCCCTAAAAGAGTCTTTACCTTCGATGTTCCATGCCTTCATGATTTCACAGAAGATTGGTATCATGTTCAACATATTAAAACTTCATCTTCTATAGAGTCACCCCAAAGAAGGGGGAATGATCCAATTTATTGCCAAAATCCTTGGTGATGGGCGTATAAGGTTATGGTAGAAAAAGATAACTTACGTGAAATGATATTCTTTATCACAACAATTGTTCGTGCAAGGCGATAGCTTGATATAGTATTTGGAACTGAAGAGGTTTGTTCACTAATTACACTATTTCATTCACCATATATCTGTGCACACATCCCTTTCATATTGTGAAAAGTTCCCTTGGCTGTCCCAGGGGCCTTGGTCAAAGAAGTGGAAAATCTTGTCACCTTTGGCGTGTAAGAACCTTGTGTGTTGAATCCAATATTATGCATAGGCACGCGATTTTATGTGAATCATACTTTTTGATTCTAGAATTCTTTTTTGGGGTGGGATGCATGCATGGGTTTCCCTAAAACTGGCCATTTGTGGATTCAGATGGGATTTCAGTGCCAAGAGTGATTAAAACATTACCAAAACGATAAGGGATTTTTGTCTTAGTTTTTCTTCTTTGAGACATATGTCATGTTATGCACCTATATTCTTTTATGATGTGTATATACAACCCATTTGACATGTAATATAATGAATTTATTTATCCTAATCATATTTTAAGTTTCATTTTATGTTATTCCTTCATGGGGATTATGATTCAATGTTACCAAAGTGGTAAAGATTTTATATTACAATCTCATCATTTATCGAGATTTTTTATGATTATGTTTCCAATGATAAAATATTATAAACCATATCATAATAAACTCATTAATTTTATTCTACTCTAGTTATTCATGATATTTTCAAGAAATAGAATAATTTTTCACTCTTTGGTACTTAAAATAATTGATAAAATGTTTTTAATATAATCCGACTTTATTTCCCTCTTTCATTTAGAAATCTGTTTTCTTTCAAAACCATGTTTTCTAATTTTTTTTTTCAATTTTATTATTATTATTATATGATTTTTAAAATCCATTTTTTCCCATGTTTTAATTTTTACAAAAATATTTTGAAAGGAGTCTTCATGTCATTTTCCAAACAATTTTCATTTGGATTTTATCAAAAATGTGAAAGGAATCTTTATTTTTAACATGTATGAAATGAATAAAACTTCTCATCATTATTCCCTTTATTTTATTTGAATCCTCCTTTATAAATTTTCAAGGTTATTTTAAAATAAAAGTATTTTAAAAATGTTATTTGTTTTAGAAAGTGTTTTTCAAATTGGAAAGGATATTTTCTTCAAGAAACGTTTTAAATGATTCTTAAAACTTCCTTTATAATCTTTCAAGGTTATTTTCAAAGAAATGGATTTTTGAAAGGTTTAATGTAAAAAAATGATTTTCAAAGAAAAGATATATTCCTCAAGAAATATTTTAAATGATATTTTTTCATCTAAGATGACATCGGTTGATGTTACATATACATTACTAGGGATATGAATCAAAGATACCATTTTTATTCTTTATCTAAATGGTTTATTAAGACTATATTTTTATGAAACCTATTTTTCTTCCATGGGTTATACCATGATAGAATTATTATAAACCCCACTTATTTTTCATTGGTTATTCTATGATTAAATTATAAAATGTTTATGAAACCTATATCTTTTCCATAAGTTATGATATGAGGAAATGTTTTTGAAACTCATTTCATTTCATGGGTTATGTTACTATGAATGTTTTATGATATTGTGTCACACATATGTATGATTTTAATTATGTGATGGGTGGGAACTATATATCCCTCAAATTCATTGGGTAATGATAAATGTTCTATGAGATTAGAGGGTACAAGTGCGTTTAGACTAAGCCCAAAAAGGAAGGAACACAAGTGGTTAGACCAAGCCCAAAAAGGAGGGTACATGAGTGGTTAGACCAAGCCCAAAAAGGAGGGTACATGAGTGGTTAGACCAAGCACAACAGAGGGTGTATAAGAGGTCATCCCAAGCCTGAAGCAGGTACACATGTGGTTATCCCAATCCTAGCATGTTATGAATGTCTTTGTGGGTAGCCTTGACATAATATTTTTTATGATTATGTGTATTCCAAAAAACTATTTCTTATGCCAATGTTATTCTCTCATGGATCATGTTCTTTGATTCCCTTATGATTCATGTCTTATTAGCTACCAATATTTATTCCATGACTCGGGTTTAGGATCTATGACATTTTGGGTATGAAATTCATAAGTTATGTTCATTATAATTTACTCTTATGATTATCTTATGTTATCATATGATCATATATTGATATCTCTTGTGTTTACCCTTACTGATCATCTGAGATCACCCTTTCTTATGTTTCCTTTCCCCAGGTTATAAATAAAGATTTTATTTAGTGTATGTCTATGAAGAGTACTAAATGGGAATATCATTGTGGGAAACATTGAAGATATTTCACTAGATTAGAATATTATATTCCATGTTTTCAAAGGAATAAAACTATTATAGTATTTGGGCTTGTGCTTATTTAATATAACAATATTCATCTAAAAAGATGTAATATTCATGTATGAGAATCTTGGGTCATTATAGTTGGTATAATAGGAAGTTTTAGTTAACCTTTGGAAACTAGGATATTAAATCATTATTAATATATATAGGGATATTTATAAGGATATTTTTAAGGATGTCTCTAAGGATAAGTCTATGGATGTGTCAAAGTATAGGAAACTATTTCAGAATTTTGGTAAAGGATAGAGAAAGTGGTTTCTAATCAATTACATCCATGTTTGGACACTACAAGTGGATTTGGGTCTAGCACATATGTACCTAGGGATAACAACACTGAAAAACCATATTGAGATAAACTCAATCGGGAACTGGTGCATGACAATGAGCATTACTGCACACATAATTTTACACTCCTAGGGGATATGATTTAGAGACTCACAAACTCTTTACTAATAATCATAAATGATTTAAATATATGAATACTATGAATGATGTAAGTTAAAACTATGGTGTCATATATTGTAATGATTTTTTAATGATTTAAACATCCAATAAGTGATTTTTCATGATTACGTGGGTTTCCACTTTGATTAGTGTTTCTCACACTATTATTTGTGATTTTAATCAATGGTGGGAACCATAAGGAACTGGGTTAACATTGAATGTCAAGGAAAATTTTATAATGAGCATAAAAATGGGATAATAAACAAATTAAAGGATATTATGATTATTCCAAGTCAATTATCACAGAACATGATTAACAATGTTCACCTTAACCAACTCTCAAACTCACCAAAGAAGAGAAGGGTGGAGTTCTCCAAGAGTTTAGGTAATGGTGACCATGGAGGAAATAAGATTATGTTTCCTATATGTTGATAATGTAGGAAGAAACACTCCAAGGAATGTCTCACAGGGACAAAAAGGTGTTTTGAGTGTAGAAAAGAATGACACAAAGCATGTAATTGCAAAGGAAAAATGAAAAGTTTAGTGAAAATAATAGGTGATAATAATGGCCTTCCAAAGGTATCATCGACTTTGGAATGTTTCAATTATGTAAAGAATGGGAGTAATGAAAATCGATGTCCTAAGGGGAAATCTCATGAAGTAAATTAGAAAGGTTGTATGAGTAATGGTTTTTCTATTGATGATAAAGAAACTAAAAATGACATTTGAAATGAAAGAGATATTAAGGAATAAGACAATGAAGCCAAGTTATTGGTTTTAGAAGGAAGTGGGATGATTGATTTATTTATGTATTGTAATTCAATAATTATAAAATATATAAGGATTATTCAAGTATAAGTTTTTTCATTAAGGATTTGAAAAAATACGTTGAATGATGCTGATGTCTAGAAATTTTATTTAATAGAAAGGTTATATTTTATGTAAAACACATTATTAATGGAAGGAAACCCTTAATATGTTCCTGATGTTGAGAAAATAATGTTTAGTTTAGAGAAATATATGATTGATATGAATAAAGTAAATTGGATAATATTGATGACATTGGAATAGATTAAAAATTTGTGGAAAAGTGGTTTATGCTATCATTTATGGAGTTTACAACATTTTTGGATTTAATGAATATATCCAATAATCTATTTTTTATTTAATGAATAATTAATCATTCATGTTTTCAATAAGGTTTTATATAAATTCAATCTATTACCATATTTCAAGAGAATACACGATGAAGGTATTCACATGTTTGGTATGTGATAATCAAGAGTCACTTTATGGTATATGGGGATCAATGATAAGTTCATTTTGAAAATTCATTGACCTTATTTCTAAGGTTTTGGATTTTAATCTTTTGGAAGGTTCATATGGTTAACCATTTATAGAATGGTTTATGTTGAACTTTGGGAGAGGCTTTAGATATTAATGTATTACTTCACCATATGAAGATTTATCCATATTGGATAATATGTTCTAACCATTTTTTTGTGATGATAACTAAATATATATGTAAGGACTTATCATTCTATTTATGAATCTTATGATCCATTAGTGCCTTAAGCACAAAAAATTCACCTTTATTTCTTGTGGTAAAAGATGAAGTGGAAATTGATCAAGGCACAACCAATGGATGAGATTGTGCATATGAAATGTAATGAAATAAAATATGTATATATTATCATGAAAACTCTTCAAATATAGGAAAATTATCTTGAAACAATGTTTTTTCTTGTTATCATCATTTTTTATGATATTAATGACCTTTTTCGGGCCAATTTGGTTTATGATTTTATGGTTACTAACCTTATCTAGATCACCCAATTTCTTATGATCAGTGATTTTTATCACACTCTATAATTTTTTATGCTTTTATTCCATTTCTAAATCTTTAATTCCCACCTATGTTCTCCTATGTAGAAACATAGTACTTAGTTACTTTGGGTAAATGTTATGTTTCCAACTTTCACTTTTTAAATGAAGTTTTATTATTCATTTGTATGATGTGGGTTTCTATGAAGGAATTTTCAAATTTTTAAACATTGATTAAAGAGATGAATTTAGAGGGAAAAATCATTTTAAGGGGGTAGAATGTATCACCCTGAGATTTTGTGAAATATATATTTTTTCAAATGAATTTAATCTTTTTATTATTTTATGTAACATGTAACACTGAGTTTAGCATGCCTTACACACAAAACTTAGATTGGATTGTGTTAAACACAATAACAAGTTTATATTTCATTATATACAACATTGAGTTTGGATTGTGTTACATATAATAGCAAATTTATCTTGTGTTACACGCAACACCGAGTTTAAACGAAACATGACAAGCTATTAAAATATTATTATATGATAATTATCACTTAGTTTTTGAAATGGAGGTTATGAATAGGATTAACTAAATTATGAAAATACATGTTTTATATAAGTATATATAATTAATTCTTTGGTTTTTAATTAATTAGAAGTGAAAATAAAAACCTCTTCAAAATAAATGAACTCATTTTCCAAAAAACTATTTTTAGGCACATAAACATGTTTTTCCCCAATAAATTAAAGGAATCAATTTTGATGAATGATTTTGATTAAATTTATATATTATATTTTAAATAAAATCTTTTATATTCATATTATGTGTTTTCTAGACAAGATATAATAATAAATCCAATTTTACGCTTAAAAATAGTATTTTTCTAAAAAATAGTTTTTTCACCTTTTTATGGCGCACTTATTTTAAAACTAATTTGTAAAAATTTTGAATTTTTTTTATAAAAAATAGAATTAATTTTTTAAATCTTCATATCAAAATTTTCTTAGGGTGGATTTTTTGTATTTTTCTAAAAAGTTTCATTTTTTGATGAATAGTGAAAAATATTGAATTTTAATTGAAAACTATCTTTTTATTTAATTTATTTATAAAGTTAAATTATTTTTTAAATTATTTTTAAAGTAATATATGTTCAATTTTATATCAATTAACTCAATTTAGGTCATTTGAATCATTGCCTATTTAATTTTAATATAAAAACATTGTAAACTTTTGAACATTTTCTCTTTAAAAACTTGCTTTCTCGTCACGTTTGCGAGATTAATTTTAAATTAAATTTTGTCACTAATATAAATGGAATTTAAAAAAATGGATTCCATATTCTGAATCATAATAATTTATATTATCTAATATGTTCAACTTAATTTTTTATCAAAGTGAATAGTGAATGCAGTAAAAATTAATTACTACTGTTAAGGTTAAAATGGGTTTACCGGGGTTTAAACAAAAATGATAAGGGTTAAAATTACATATAAAATTTCCTAAAAAAATATTTTATGGCCGTATTTATACCATTAAACCTGTAAGGTTTGATAATTGACCATTTTAGACCCTCGTGACATATAAAAAACGTGGGACCACTCAATTCCTTACAAAAATACCAAGTGTGTCATCTCCCCCACTTATAAAAGGTATCCCCCTATCCTATCTTATTCACGTATTCAAACCCATTTAGTTATTAAAATACCTACCCAAATCACTTCTCAACTTCACTACCCTAATTCTAAAAGCCTTATTTTTAGCAGAAATCCAACCTAGGAAGGCTTTTAATGCAAACCTAAGGAGGATACCCATAGAAGAGGTAACATTCATCAAAGAGATTTTTTGTTTTATTTCTTCCTCCACCCCCTTAAATTATTTTTATATCATTATTATATAATAACCTCAGTATATTACATATAATGATATGTTTTTATGTTAATTGAATGACCTACAACCATCTCCACTTTCATTAAATGAGTTACAATGTCATGACCCACCTTCTTCAAGATGAGGGAAGGGACGACAAATTGCCTCACCCTTCCTTCCTCAAAATTAAGGAGAGAAAATGAACCTTGATTCCAGCATTCAATAGGCCCCAGAGTGGTGACTAGAACTTAGGGTATAAAATATCACACATAACATAGAAGGCATTACCCTTTTTATTTAACAAGATCGGGAGATAAGATAGTAAATCCCACATAACTCCAAATAATAAAGGTAAAAGTAAATCCAAAATTCATTCTCACATGTATGTTAAAAAGTAAAACCGATAAAAAGTACAACAAAAATCCAAATTAAAGTACCAAAAAAAAGATACTAAGCAACAAAAACAACTAATCCCACCACCTGAGCTAGTAAAGTCCAGCATGGTCCTCAAAGTTCTCATAGAAACCTGAAAATAGTTTTATATATATAGGGTGATCATATATGTATACTCAGTATGGAAAACTAAATCTACCCATGCACAAGTGGGAGAACATACTAATTTACCTATGAGAAAACAATATAACCTCAAAGAACCTACCAAGGAATGCTAACCAACCCAACCTCACCAAGGCACACTCCCCAAATAACACAAGTAAAGTAAAGTAATATTATAAGCACATCGAAATTTGGGTACCCCACACCAATTTCCCACTGGTTTACTGTTCGTCCCTAATAGATAAATTCTTGACACTACCACTATTCCCATACACAGTCTCACTACCACAACCTAACCGTACTCACCTGGGCCTCAAACCACACACAATCCTGCCCATAGACACCTGAGCCACAATAACCACACCACTCACCTGAATAAACCTAAGCCTCATCCCGAAGATACTTGGGAAAGAAAAACTCACCCACAAACACCTTGGCCCATCATCCACAAAAAACCCTCACCTAAAGAATCTTGGACTATGGTAAGCCTCAAGCCATTACAGCCTTCTCGGATATGCCCAAGCGGCAAGAACCAGAAGAGGGTGTAAGGAATAAAGTCAGTAACAATCCATCCATCCTCCCACTAGGATGTTGGAAAAGACACCCTTCCCCATGAAATGGAGGAGTTAGACACAGAGTTCTCAACAAGGGTGAGGCATGTATAGGAATCACAAGGAACTAATATATATATATATATATATATAAGCAACCACTCAGCCCCAACCTACGGGTCCCAAAACAATCCAACCAAACCATACAGAACCACATTACTGCTACCCCTATATGAATAACCACACAACACCCACTTCCAAGCATAACCCAACCCCATATTCATTCAACCAATTTCCATTTATTTATTTAAGGAATTAATTGTAATTTATTCCAGCACTACCAGGCAACTATCAAGCACAACATCTACAACTGCCTCAGAAGGCAAAGAGTCTGGTTAACTAAACACATAGTAACCAACCTATGACCAACTATCATTCTTCAAAGTTATACCACACAATACTTATCTCACAACCCAACCCCATAGCCCTGCTTCCCAAATAATTTCTCAATGCAGTCCCACTACACAATAGGTTCATAACCACACTGCAGTCCCACTTCACAACATACGATGACCACAACACAACAAAGTCAGTTCAGTAACCTACAAGTTCATCCATTCCACAATCAATTAATATCTCAGACTAATAATCTAACTCACCACTTATACCACCCTAAACACAAATCCCACATTAACTACCATTAATGACATCCCTGTTGCACACTCATACCACACCCTTCTCATGGAACCAACTCCCCTATCCATCCTGGTACCCACAACCGTGATCCCAACAGAATCACCACACAACTCACATGAAGTTACAAAACTGAACAAAACAAAGCACTCAGCCACACCTATCAACATGATGCGTATATATTTAGATTTAACTAGTAGAGGTTCTTTAATTCCACTTAATTATAACCAGGGTGATCACAGAACATACTTGATCCTGGGGGCATCCATTTATTTAACCAGTGAACGTGATTAAGCAGATTTCATGTTACTATCATTTATTGAAGCATCTCAATCAAAACAGAACATCACTAGTTCACAAGAAAAGACCACCAATGACCATGATTTTCAGAAGGAATATAGCCACGACAACCATAATAGAATCAAAGATAACAAATAAAACAGGTGATCAACATTAGCCACTCCTTGACCATTATTTTTTTTACCCGTGTTGTCTCTTGATCAAATATAGTTCTTATCTATTTCTTGTTTTTAAGAAAATTATTCTTTTTTTTTCTCAAAATAATTCATTTGTTTACCCACCCCACATGATTTACAATTAAAGGGAAGCAAAAAATAAATACCTATCTAGATGATCAAGGGATAAAAGTTCCTCCTTGAGCCAAGAATAGGGGATCAGTGAGTTGTAGAAAAGATCTACATGAAAACTGGGTAGGAGGAGATCTAGCACAGGCGCATGACTTGTATGGGGAGGAAGGATCTAGACGCACCAAGGGTAAGTAGAAAACACACAAGTAATGGAATACCCTAGCTTTGAAGAGTCGAATCCTATTTTAAAGGAAGAACGGTTTCCAAAAGTCATTAATCGTGGGATCGTGGTCAAGGCCACGTGGTTTGAGTATCTCAAATCCCCCAGAATGTTAGGATATTAAAGATATACTTAATATCATTTAAAATACTCTGAAAAATGACCAAGGGAGGCTTTAAACTCGATTTATGTCAAATAAAACGTAAGAGGGGAAGAACTGGAAAACTAGGGAAAATTGAAAAAATCTGTAAATGAGTCACTGATGGGTGATTCACCGACACAGAGATACCGATGGGTGAGCTACAAACACGACCTACCGATGCTGATCCACCTAAGTAGAGATATCGACACAACAACCTACCAATGCAACGACCTACCGATGCCTCAACCTACCGACACCGATGCCCTCGACTCACTGATGCCGACACCCCTGACTCACCAATGCCGACGCCCCTGACACACTGATGCCAACACCCCTGACTCACCGATGCCGACACCATTGACTCATCGATGATGATGATACCCACTCACCGATGCCAACACACTCACATGCCGACGTACTGACATGCCAATGCACTGACATGCTGACGCACTAACATGCTGATGAAAAAAGTGGAAATTTAGAAAACTCTTGAAATGAGCCACCATTTCCTCCTAGAACATCCTAAACACAAGATTTTTCATAAAGGAAAGGATTGGGGAAAATCCGGGTTATTACATCAGATGCCTCACAAACTATTCTCATCCTCGAGAATTCAAAACTAAACTAGAAGGAAGAGGGCTCCAAACAACCACCCTATAAGATACCTCTTAGTAACAAACCACCTTGTGTCATTATAAAGTTGGAGTGGAAACCGTGGCTTCCAATAACACCTCATTGAAATATATTTCCTGAAAAAATATACAACACTAAGGTTCCACTACCCTAATAAATTACACAACCCTCAAATATTACACTATCTGACACACGAATTAGGGAGTTCCTTCCTCCATGTCAAGATACTACCTGCTTTGGTGGCACAGACTCACCCTCATGGGTTTAATCACATCTGCGTTAATGAGTCTTGATTAGGAATCAGGTACTTGCCTCCCCACATGTCAGGACTTCCCACACACATATCCAAGGAAAAACTCATCTCATAGAAAACAAGGTCCAGAATTACATCACAAGAAAGGCACAAAAACAAGGCATAAGAGAAAAACTAAAAATAGATTCGGGTACTGGGCACGCATATGTTCCTACCATTCCCAAGTACTCTCCTCAAGGCTTCTATGCCTCCATAACACACAAAACATAGGAATGGTCTATCCATGCAACACCTTATCCTCATGATCTTCGATTCTTACTGGCCGCTCCATGAACGTTGCATCATCCTCGATATCCAACTCTCCCCAGGAAATGATGTGGGAGTCATCATGTAGATACCGATGGAGCTAATAGACATGAAAGTCATCATGGATTCTCTATAACTATGGTGGAAATGTCAGCTGATATTCCACCTTGCTAACTCATCCCAATACCTCAAAAGGTCCGATGAACCTAGGAGAAAGATTACTTCCTCTTCCAAACCTTTGTTTCCCATATCAAGGGGAAACCTTTAAGAAAACATGGTCCCTAAACATGAACTTAAAAGGCATCCTCCTATGATCATCATACAACTTCTATTGGCTCTGAGTCGCCTTTATCCTCTCATGTACAAGATGAACCTTCTCTATCGTACTCTGAACCACCTCTGGAACAAGAACACCTGCCTCCCCAACCTCTATCAAGCACATGGGTAAACGAAATGGTCTTCCATACATGGATTCAAATGGTGACATTCCAATGGTAGAGTGATAGATATTATTGTAAGAAAACTATACCAGGTGAAAGTGTCATACCCACGATCCTTTGGAGTCTAGAATACACACTCATAGAATATCCTCCAACATCTGGATGGTCCTCTCTATCTTCCCATCTGTCTAAGGGTGTAAAGCAGTGTTAAGGCGTAACTGAGTGCCAAAATCATGTTGTAGCTCCTTCCAAACTCATGAGGTAAACCATGCATCTCAATTCGAGATGATGGATCTTGGAACTCCATACAGCTTCACCACTTCACTTACATATCTATATGCTAAGTCATCCACTGAGCTCGACTCCTTGATTTCCAGGAAGTGAGCTGATTTTTTCAATCAATCCAAAAATACCCAGATAGAATCATAGCCTCCCTGATCCCTAGGTAGTCCTGTGAAAAAATACATCGATATGTCATCCCACTTCTACTCGGGAACATCTAAGGGGTGCAATAGACCTCTAGGAACAGGGTGCTCAACCTTCACCTAATGAAACACTAGGAACCTTTCCACAAATCCCACAATATCCCTCCTTACCTTAGTCCAACAAAACCATCCCCTAAATCCTTGATATATCTTAGAAACTCCTAGATGCACCGCCAGGGTGAGTTATGGAACTCACAGAGAACTCCCTCATGTATTTCCACTGAGACAAATAGCTTCCCATGGAGAAAAATATGATTCTAGCTATCCTATGACCATTAATCCAGATCATTACCCTAGAGAACATGATCACGAATTACTTCAGCCTCTGAGTCCCCCCACTAAGACTACTCTACTTATTGCACCAAGGAAGACTGCACTGTCATCTGAAATAGATAGCCTCTGCTACTGTCCTCCCCAGTGTACAAGAACAAAGAAGCCAACTCTTCCATTGCCTTCCAAGCATTATTAGATTCTTGAACCACCTACTTCTATGAAATCCTGATCAAGGCATCAACCACCACATTCCCCTTCCCTAGGGTATAAGATATTTCAAAGTCATAATCCTATAGAAACTCCATCCACCTTCATAGTCGCAGGTTTAAGTCTCGCTGGAAGAAGATATACCTCAAGATCTTATGATCCATGAAAACCATAAAGCGCTCCCCGATGAGGTAATTCCACCATAACTTAAGTGTGAACACAACCATGGAAATCTCTAGATCATGGGTGGCATAGTTATGTTCATGAGGGTGTAACTATCTAGATCCATAAGATATTACTCCTTGCTACTACATCAGCACACACCCCAAACCTAAGCCGAAAGCATTGTAGAACACCTTGAACATTACCCCTTCCTCTGGAAACCTAAGCACTAGGGCACTAAATAGCTTCCCCTTTAGATAGATGAAATATTTTTGACACTACTCACTCAACATGAAGCCCTAGTATTTTCTGTTCAAATATGTCAACGGATCCACAACTCGAGAGAAGTTGGGCATGAACCTATGATAATAGCCTTACAGGCCTAGGAAACTACGAACCTATGCCACATTATTGGGTACTGACCAAGAAAAAAATGCTTTAAACTTTGAAAGGTCCACTGTTATCCCATACTTAGACACCACATGTCCAAGGAAGTATACCTATTGTGTCCATAAATTGCACTTGGACAACTTTCTGTATAGATGGTGGTGTTGGAGGATCTCTAAGATAGTCCTCAGATGCTTAGCGTGCTCCTCCTATGAACATGAGTAGACTAGGATGTCATCAATGAACATGATGATGAACCAGTCCATGTACTCTTGGAAGATAGAGTTCATGAGCCCCATGAACACAACTGGCATGTTCATAACACCGAACGACATGAACACGAACTCAAAGTTCCCATACTTGTACCTGAAAGTAGTCTTTGGGAATTCACCATCCTTTACCCTTAACTGGTGATATCCAGACCGTAGGTTAATCTTAGAGAACCAAATTGATTTCTTTCACTAGTTGAAAAGATTGTCAATCCTTGGAAGGGGGTAATAGTTCTTGATCGTTACTTGATTTATCCTCCAGTAGTCTATGCACAGTTTTAGACCACCATCACCTTATTCATGAACAAGAATAGAGCACCCCACAGTGACACACTCAGCCAGATAAAACTATTATTCATCATGTCTTCAACCTGAATCCACAACTCTCACAACTCATAAGTCACCATCCGATAGAGATCCATCGAAATCAGATGGGCATAGGGTTGTAAGAATATCCCAAAATCAATGTCACGTCAAGGTGGTAGAGTCCCAATCTCTTCGGGGAAGACATACAAGAACTCACTAACAACCTTCAAAACTTCCACCACCACTGTATCTATTGATAGCTTGACTAATAAGGAAAGAAGAAGCTCCACACACCGGATTCCCTCCTGAAAAATCTGCTCACCAACGAAAGATACATGTTGGCCACCGATATTTGAGAACAAAACCATTATCCAGAAGCATTCGACAAAAGTGTACAAAGAAAACAACCATTCAATTCCAAGGATGAAATCATATGGCTACATCTGTAGCATAAGAAGATCCCCACTGGACTGATGAGGCCCCATCATCTATATCCTTGACAAACATCAAACGGACTGGTCTGACCTCCAATTGGTGTACTCAACACTAGTGGCATGGTAAGTCTTTCTACATATAGTCGCAGTGCATGGTCTAGTCTGAGTGCAACAAAGGAGCGTGAATCTCCCAAATCAAACAAATCACACACAAGAGTACTAAATAGACCGATCATACCTTGAACAACCTTTGGACCTACTGGAACTGATATCTCTACGACATGTAACTGCCCACACCTAGATCCTATACCCCTCTATTGTCATCTTCCTCCCAAACATTCCATGGTCGAGTCCCTTGAGGAGATCCATAAGGTAGACCTCCCCCAGCATCGTCTACCCTTGGTGGAGTGGGAGCTCACTGACCCTACTGCTGGAAGGTCCTAGCTGGCAACTACTACTGTTGAGGTGGGCACTGAACCTGCCCACCCACACCTTACTACGTTTGAACTGGGCACTGGTTCCAAAGATTTCCATGGCCTCCAAAAATAAATTACCTCAGTCCCTGGCTCATAGGAAAAGGGAGAGGACCAGTAGATCAAAACTTTAACTATTGAGGCATACTTCCCATTAGCCAAAACCTAGAATTCCCTAACACCGGAGAACTGCTACTGACAGCTTTCCCCTTTGACAAACTCGGCTGGCTCCCATCTCGTAGTACACCCCCTAGGGAGTGCATCCTTTCCACTACTTAGGCCTTCTCATGAACCTCTAATTATGTCGGCATAGTGAAAGGAGTAACAACATACTGAAGAGAAGGTCAGAGTGCCTCCTCTAAGTGTCTCGCCTATGACTTCTCATCCAGAAAGAGGTCTAGAACAAATCATATGAGATCCTAGAACTTGATCCCCAATTACCCTACTAAAATACTCCCCTTCTGTAGTGAGTGTAGCTCCTACCTCTTCTCGGCCTTCATTTTGGAAGAAAAGAATTCCACCCAGAACACCTTCTCAAAGTCATCCCACGAAACCTTAGTTTCCTTCCTCTCTCCGAGGTAAAGTGTCCACCACTGACGTGATGATCCTTGTATCTAGATCACTTCTAGAGGAACCCAATACTTTTTCGGTGCCTAGATCAAGTTGAAAGCGATTACCAGCTCCTCGAGCCAACTTTTTGTCTCCTTGTCCGAGACGTTGCCCTCATACTTCCCCAGAGTCTTCTGTTGGAAGGAATGAAGCGTCTTCTACCACTGTTCATCTTCCTTATCTCGATTTTCCCTCTTCTAATCAACTAAGTCAACATGTTGGGACTCAAATTCTCGTACCACATGGGGGCGACGTCTGGGTGCCATAGCTGAAAAAGTAAACAAGGAACTCCTATGCCTGAGTAGTGTAGAAATTTTCTTTTAAACTTATTTTAACTCTTCATTTATTTTAAATTTCTAAAAACACCCAAGACACATAAGAAAACAAGTCATTATGATGTATGTACATTTCCTAGGGTCTTTACCCTACATTCGGTGTAATCTCACTTGGTCGTTCAGTAGGTCGGGAGTCCTTTCATTGGATCATGGGGGGCCCTAAAATACCGTGTCCAAGGTGGTCTTCCCTGGCCTATATTACATACCAAGATTGCCTAACACCATTTCCATACCATACCATGAAATCCTCATTGTACCTAACTCCAAACTCTATCCTACCTCTTAAACTCCCAAAACAAACCTCCCCTCTGATACCATTTTGTCACAACCCTCCTTCTTCAAGATGAGGGAAGGGGCGACAAAGTGCCCCCCCTTACTTCCTCAAGATGAAGGAGAGATAATGACCCTCGAGTCCCACCTTCAATAGGCCCCGAAGTGGTGAATAACACCAAGTTTATAGAATCTCACACATAACATGGAAGTAATTACCCTTTTTATTTAACCAGATCAGGGGATAAGATGGTAAATCCCACATAACTCCAAATACTAAAGGTAAAAGTAAATCCAAAATCCATTCCCATGTGCATGTTCAAAAGTAAAACTGATAAAAAGTACAAAAATACTTCAAAGTAAAGTACCAAAAGAAAAAAGACTAAGAAACAACAACAACTAATCCCGCCACCCGAGCTAGTAAAGTCCAGCATGGTCCTCGAAGTTCTCCTAGAAACCTGAAAACAATTTTATATACGTAGGGTGATCATACAAGTATACTCAGTAGGTAAAACGAAATCCACTCGTGCAAAAGTGGGGGAACATACTAATGTCCCTATGAGAAAATAGTAGAACCTCAAAGAACCTACCAATGAATTCTAACCATCCCGGCCTCACTAAGGCACACTCACCAAATAACACAAGTCAAGTAAAGTAATAGTATAATCACATCGATATTTGGGTCCCCACACCACTTTAAAACTAGTTTACTACTCTTCCCTAATGGATATTGTCTTGATGCTACCACTCTTTCCATACGCAGTCCCAATACCATAACCTAACCGCACTCACCTAGGCCTCAAACCACACACAATCCCGCATGCAGACACTTGGGCCACAACAACCACACCACTTGCCCAAAGACACCTAGGACTCATCCCGAAGACACTTGAAAAAAAACCTGGTCTACAAACACCTAGTACCATCATTCATAACAAACCCTCTCCTAAAGAATCTTGTACTTTGGTAAGCCTCAAGCCATTATAGACTTCTTGGATACGCCTGAGAAGTAAGAACCGAAAGAGGGTGCGAGGAAGAAAGTCAGTAACTAGTCATCCATCCTCCCACTGGGATGTTGGGAAAGACACCCTCCCCCATGAAATGGAGGTGTTCGGAACATAGTTCTCAATAAGGGTGGGGTGAATATATAAATCACAAGCAACTAATATATATATTTATATAGGTAAGAAACCACTCAGCCCCGACCTACAAATCCCTAAACAATCCAAACAACCCATACAGAACCACATTGCTGCCACCCCTATATGAATAACCACACAAAACCCACTGCCAGGAATAACCCAACCCATTTTTCATTAAACCACTTAACATTTATTTATTTAAGGGATTCATTGTAATTTATTCTAGTACTACCGAGAAACTACCAAGCACAACATCTGCAACCACCTTAGAAGGTGAAGAGTCTGGTTAACTAAACACACATTAACCAACCTACTGTCAACTATCATTCTTTAAAGTTATACTACATAATACTTCTCTCACAACCTAGTCCCACAAACCTGCTTCCTAAACAATTCCCAAATTCAGTCCCACTTCACAACAAGTTCATAACCACACCACAGTCCCACTGCACAACGTAAGATGACTAAAACACAAAAAAGTTAGTTCAGCTACCTACAAGTTCATCCATTACACAATCAATCAATCTCTCAAACTGAGAATCCAACTCACCACCTATACCACCCCATGCACAAATCCCATAGTAACTGCCATTAACCACGACCCCGTCGTACACTCATACCACACCTTTCTCAAGGAACCAACTCCTCTGTCCATCCTAGTACCCAAAATCATGCTCCCAACAGTAGCACCACACAACTCACATGAAGTTACAAAACTCAACAAAACACAACACTCAACAACACCTATCAATAGGATGCATATATGTTTAGATTTAACCAGTAGGATTTCTATAATTCTACTTAATTATAACTGGGGTGATCACAGAACATTCTTGATCCTGGGGGCATCCATTTATTTAACCAATATATGTGATTAAGCATATTTCATGTTACTGTCCTTTATTCAAGAATCTTAATAAAAACAGAACATCACTAGTGTGCAAGAAAATACCACCAACGAACATGATTTTCAGAAGGCACATAGCCACGCCAACCATAACAGAATCAAAGATAATAAATAAAACAGGCGATCAACATCGGCCACTCCTTGCTCGTTGTTTTTTTACCTGTGTTTTCTCTTGATCAAATCCAATTAGTATCTATTTCTTGTTTTTAAGAAAATTATTCATCCATTCTTCATAAGGATTCATTTGTATACCCACCCCGCATGACACATAATTAAAGGGAAGAAAAATAAATCCCTACCTGGAGGATCAAGGGACCAAAGTTCCTCCTTGAGCCAAGAACAGGGGATCATGCAAGTCATGGGAAATATCTCCAAGAAAAATGAGTAAGAGGAGTTATAGAATAGGTGCACGGATTGTCTGGGGAAGAAGTCTCTAGACGCACCAGCACCAAGGGGAAACGTAAAACACACAAGCAAGGGAAGATCCTGACTTTGAAGTGTCAGATCCTATTTTAAATGAAAAACACTTTCCAAAAGTCATTAATCATGGGATTGTGGTCAAGGCCATGAAGTTTGAGTATCTCAAATCCCACAGAGTGTTAGGATATTAAAGATATACTTAATATCCTTTAAAATGATCTGAAAAACACATAAGGGAGTATTTAAACTTGATTTACATCAAATAAAACATAAAAGGGGTGGAATTGGAAAACTGGGGAAAATTGGGAAAATCTGTAAATGAGTCACCAATGGGTGAGTCACCAATATAGAGCTACCAACAGGTGAGCTACCGACACGACCTACTGATGTTGATCCACCAACACTAAGCTACCGATGCAATGAACTACTGATGCAATAACCTATCGACACCTCGAACTACTGGCACTGATGCCCTCGGCTCACCGATGCTGACGCCCCTAACTCACTGATGTCGATGCCAATGAAACATTGATTCTAACACTCCTGACTCACCGATGCTGATTCCCATGACTCACCAATGCCGATGCACTCACATGCCGACACACTGACATGCCAACACACTGACATGCCGACACACTGACATGCTGATGCACTGACATGCCGACAGAAAAACTGGAAATTTGGAAAACTCTTGAAATGGTCCACCATTGCCTCCTAGAACACCCTAAAAATAGTATTTTTCACAAAGGAAAGGACAGGGGAAAATTCAGGTTATTACATACAAAATCATCGTTCGTGTTTACGGTGGACTACTGCCTTATGAAATGATGTCATTTTTTCTCCATTAACACCTATCTAGGATGGAAATAATGATGTATTTATTTTTATATATTATATTATATATATATATATATGATATTTATGATTTTTTTATGATTATATTATTATTATATCATTTTTACCTTTATATTTTCTATTTTTTGGGAATACGATAACATCGTTCGTGTGTATGGAGGACTACGACCTCATGAAGTGATGTGATTCATTCACACATTACATAAAAGGTATTAAGGATGGTTTTAATGAAAATATGTTATATATATGATATAAAAATGATTCTATAATTTTAATATATCATTTATTTTTCTTTCTTTCAATCTAAAAAGAAAATGAAAATAGTGTTCATGCGTATGTACAACCTACCTTCTCCATGAATAGTGTATTTCATTTTCCATCACTAAATTTTATGGATTATTCTAAAGAAATATATAATTAATATATATGATATTTATTTCAAATTAAACATTATGTAGATGATGGAACCATTCTCAATGTAAGAGGAACAAAAATAAAAAATCAAAACATATACGAAAAACAAAGCGGTTATAACCCAAACTGTGACTTTAACAGGGGATTGTTAATAAATGGGTAATAAATGGAAATAAGTAAATAATATATGATGTGATATATTTCATTATGGTTTTATAATATATTTATAATAAAATTATATTTATTATACAAGTGTTTTGAATGAGTACAAAGGAATTCGAGACTTGCAGTAATAGATTTTCGTCACACTTTTTACTTTCATGAGACAAATGTCATATTCACCACCTATTTATTTTATGTGGTGTGTATAATACCAATTAATGTATTTTATTATTCTTATACTGATAATTATTGGAATTAAAATATCCATTTTATTATCTCTATTTCATGGGGTTTACCGTTAAATTGTTAGAAAAATGGTAAGGGATTTTTGTCTCAATTTTCCTTCTTTGAAACATATAGAATTTTATGCACATATATTATTTTAAAAGGTGTATATAAAGCCATATTAACATGTAATATCATGAATTTATTTATCCTAATGATATTTTAAGCTTCATTTTATGTTATTCCTTTCTGGGTCTTATGATTCAAAGTTAACAAAGTGGTAAAGATTTTATATTACAATCTCATCGTTTATCGGGATAGTTTATGATTATGTTTATGATGATAAAATATTATGATAAATCTCTCAATAAACTCATTAATTTTATTATCATATTCCTATTCATGATATTTTCAATTAATATTACCATTTTACCACTCTTTTTTACTTAAAATAACAGAGAATGTTTTTTAATAAAATCCAAATTTATTTCTCACTTCACTCAGAAATCCATTTTCTTTCAAAACCATGTTTTCTAAAAATGTGTTAAAAATGTTTTATTATTTTTCTATGATTTTTAAAGTCATTTTACCCATATTTTAATTTTTAATTTTTTTAAAGGAATCTTCATGTTGTTTTCCAAACAATGCCCATTTGTATTTTATAAAAATTGTGAAAGGAATCTTTATTTTTAACATGTATGGAATGAACAAAACTTCCTGTCATCATGAAAATTATTTTATTTGAATATTACTTTATAAATTTTCAATTTTATTTTAAAATAAATAGATTTTAAAAATGTTATATGTTTTAAAAAGTGTTTTTCAATGTATAAAGGATATTTTCCTCATGAAATGTTTTAAATGATTTTTAAATCTTCCTTCATAAGATTTCAAGTTTATTTTAAAAGAAATGGATTTCAAAAAGTTTTTATGTTTTAACAAAATTATTTTCAAAGAAAATTTATTTTCCTAAAGAAATTTTTTAAATGGTCATTTTCCATCATGGATGACATCTTTTGATGTTACCTATACTTTAATGGGGATATAAACCAAGGATATCATTCTTATTGTTTCTATGAATTGTTTATTATGACAAGATTTTTATGAAACCTATTTATCTACAATGGGTTATTCCATGATTAAATTATTATGTATCCCACTTCCTTTTCATGGTTTATACTATGACGAAATGATGAAATAATGAAATGATTATGAAAAATTTCTCTTTTAAATAGGTTATGATATAGTAAAATGTTTATGAAACCCATTACATTTAATGGTTTATGTTATGATGAATTATTTTTGATCTTTTGGAACAAATATATATGATTTTAATTATATGGAATGTGGTAACTATATCTACCTCCAATTTATTGGGTAATGATAAATGTTCTATGAGCTCAGAGGGTACAGGGGTGGTCTGCCTAAGCCTGAAAAGAAGGGTACATGGGTGGTTAGCCCAATCCCAAAATAGAGGGTACATGAGTGGTTAGTCCATGCCCAAAAGAGAGTGCACCAGAGGTCATCCCAAGCCTGAAGAAGGTACACGGTTCGTTAGCCCAATCTTAAAATGTTATGAATGTATTAGTGGGTAGCCATGACATAATATTTTCTAGGCTTATGTTTATTCCAAAAAACTATGTCTTATGCCAATGTTATGCTATCATAGCTCATGTTATTTGATTACCTTATGATTCATATCTTATAAACTACCAATATTTATTCCATGAATCAGGTTTATGATCTATGAAAGGTTGGGTATAAACTTCATAAGTTATGTTCATTATCATTTTCCAATATTCTTATCTTATACTTTCATATGATCATAGATTGATTCCTTTTATGTTTACCCTTACTGAGAATTTGGGATCACTATTTCTTATGTTTCCCTTCCCCATGTTGTGAATAAATGTTTTATTTAAGGTATGAATTTGATGAGTACTAAATGGGAAGATCTTTGTGGGAAGTATTGAAGATATTTTACCAGATTAGAATATTGTGTTCCAAGTTTCCAAAGGCACTAAACTATTATGGTCCTCGGGTGTGTGTTTTTTAATGTAAGGAATATTCATCTAAAAATATGTAATATCCATGTATGAGAATCCTAGGTTGTTATATGATCTTCCTCACTTATTCTTGGTTCTTTTGGAGGAATCTTTAGCAAGTAATCTTAGTCACATCATTTATTTTTAGAATTTTTTAATATTTTTAGGTAGAGCAGTTTTCCATATCCTTAGTAGTTTATTTAATCACCAGTTATTATTCTTCAATAAAATATATATTATTATTCAGATCACAACATGAATAAACTTCAACTTCATCCTCTTTGAAAGGGATGTCTTCTTTATTATTCTTATCTATTTCCTCTTTTTATTTTCTAGGGTATTTGTAGAGATAGAATCCCAATGAAAAAAAATATATCTTCTCAATGTTTTCAGTTCATCATAAATTTAAAAATATAAACTAAAATATTCAAAAAAAACTTCAAATATTTATAATGTAATTATAGGTGGAACTGTGGCTTTGATACCACTCATTTGGATCTATTGGGGTATGACCAACACCATAGAGTCTGAATCAGTGTTGGTAACATGTTAACTAATTAAAAAATTTACCATTATTTACCTATTCACTTCTTCACTGAGTATATTTATTTCTTTCTACTCAATTTTTCTTTGTATTCAAGTGATATGTACAGGAAAGAACACAACAAAGGAAACTGGGATTTGTTAACAAGGTTTGCCTCTATGATGGTTGACTATATCCCTAGTGTACATTGGTTTTTATCCCAATCACACTCAAATAATTTTTATTATCAAGAAAATATTAGGCAAAATAATATCCTTGGACCTATATTTCTAGCACCAACTAGGTATAACACAAGCACCAACTTACTATTCAATATTTGGCACTAACTAGGATTTCCTTTATTGTATACAAGATATCGATATACACATCATAAATAATAATTAGTAGTGAATAACACAAGTCTCTTAGGGACTTGTCCATATCTAAACTTATTCCTCAAACAACATCAATCTTGAGAGCTACCTATATCTTCTTTAGATCTTATAATCTTTGCATACTATAAGATTGGATCACTCACTAATTCATTCAAAATAATGATCAATAGTAGTAAGGATTAACTTTGTCTTCTTATTCTCCTTCTTCAACATATAGGGATGATTAACTTTAAAATAATGTTGAATATCTTTAGTTATTTAACACAAAAGATATTTTAAGTACTAATAGGGACAAATATCCTTCTTTGATACTCAAATAATTATTAAGAATTTAATATCACTTTATCCTTTTTTTTCTTCATTTTCATCAAAATATGTATTCATGCACCATATGAATATTATTTTCAAAATTATTAGAATCTTAAATATCTTGAAATATTATCCTTGAAACCTCCAACATATTTAATCTTGAAGTATGATTTAAAAACTAACCACAAATAATTCCATTCAAACCTACTGAAGACTCTACCTTTAATTTCTCAAGATAATTTGAATTATCATGGATTTCCTTTTCTTTTTCATACTTCCAAAAAAATCCAAATATAAATTATTTTATGTTTGTATGAGATTCATATATCTTCATATTTTTGGTTGTGACTACTCTGTGACATAAATCTCTCCCATAACCACTATTCTTTATCACACACTATGGTGTGTCACTCTCCTTACAAAACAACCACACTTAAAATTCTAGAACAATATTTTTCTTGCATTTATATTCACTAATTTCTTCATGGTTTAGTATCCTTCATGGTGGATAATATTTTTATATTCCTTATTTTATATCACCAAAACCAGTAGAAAGAATGGTTATTATATCTATAATCATGATGTTTAAATCATTAAGGAACAAATCAAGCATCTTCTGAATCCACTTCCAAAAATAACTTCACGCTTTAAAATTTCTCTAAGTGTGGAAACATGCATAATATAAATATTATCTTACATATCACTATTTTATTATACCATTTTCCATATTCAATATAATACGTAAGTTAATTTTATTTTGTATTTAAAATAAATATATTACATACCATATAAATATTTTAGGTTTATAGATATTATGAAATTTCGGGATCCTTAAAATTAGGTTACATATATCAATGTTGTTTCCCCATTTTCCATTTTTCTCATCATAAAATGATATTATGTATCATTATATAATTTCAGGAATTTTCCAAAATTATTAGATTAAACTTACTAATTATCTTATATAGCATCCTGAGACTATGTAATATATCTTAGTGATCCCACAAACTTTACAGATTTCACTTATTTTATAAATATATCATGTATCATTTAAAACTTAAATATTTTTTGGGAGTGTTTGGAATTATGTTATGTATAATGTAAAACATGTTACATATCAATGAAAAAATATTTTAAATTTTCCAAATTATTTAGTTTTTATAAATTATCTTACATATTATGTACTTATGTATCTTTCCAACACCCAATATTCCAAAATTTATAGAATAATCCTTATAATTATTTAATAATTTTTAATGGGAGAATATCATACTTCAAATACCTTTGAATTTATCCAAGTATCCTTTCATATGATGTATCTTTAATCAAGCATGATAACTATAAATATGGAACCTCTTATCCACTTCCAAAAATTCAAATCTTCTTGAACCAATTCTTATTATGAAATAATGCAGCATGTTTATCTTCAACATTAATTTTTGACTAAATATCCTTCATGAAATATAAATTTTGGTAGTAACTCAAACATATTGAAAACCATGAAGGTAAATTAATTAATCTCTATAATTTTTCCAATTGAATGAATGAATTTTTAAAAACATCAATGGTAGAATATTTTTTTTCATATGAATATTACAATAGCTCCCCTCAAGGACATTAATCATTCTCAAAAAAATTATTCACATAAAATATCAAGCAGAATATAAACCACCTATTAAATATAAATAGATCTTTCTAATAATATAAAAGGGAAGTTTCTCATATTTTCTTTACTATATAAATAATAGAAATAACTCACTTCACTTCTAAGAATCAAGGTAGTTCTTTAGTCTTCATATAATATTCACAATTATTCACACATAATAATAGATTTATTGGGAACTCTAACCTTCTTATTTTCAACAATCTAGGGAACTCTATGAATCTTTCAATATGTTCTTCACTAATTCATGTTAGCATCATTCATATGTAATTTACACTCATTGAAAAAAATAACATAAAAATTAGTTGTAATAATCTCTACTTTTTTTTCAATACTAATATAGAAAAGGTTATGTCAATATTTTATTCTCATTTTATTTCATTTAATTTTCCACTTTCTCCTTATAATCATATTATTTATCTCCCCATTTCCTATTTTCTTATCTCTTCCAATTATTGATAATAAATACCAATAACTTGATAGAGGATGTTATCAATTCATTCTTAAGAAATGTGATAAAAATTATTCTACTCAAAGTCTACATGATCCATGTTTTGTATATAAAACTAGAGGGTCTAATTTATACAAAAAAAATATGCTAGACATGTTCTTCCTAGAGAAGGAAAACTATGGAAGACGGATGATTTGGTGAAAAAACTAACCTCCACATGGGGGTTTTCTAATTGGATATGTATACCTATGGGTTGTGGATTCTTTCATATAATTTTCTCATCATATGATCTGAAGTGAAGAGTTTGGGGGATTAGGTCAATTGAATTAAATCTAGGTATGGTTTGTTTTCAAGAATGGGATTTTTGATTCAATAATTTTTCCATAAAAAATATCAGGGTACAAGTTTGGATCAAAATTATTGGTCTTCACTGGATATTATGGAATCCAAAGATTATTTTGGATATAGCTTATGTTGTGGGAATTCTAATTAAAATGGATAATACTATTGAGGATGAAAAGTTTGGTCATTATGCTAGAGTCCTGGTGGAAGTTTATTTAAGTTCTTGTCTGATCCATAATATAGTTTTGTCTACTTTGGATGATGATATCTCTATAAAAGTTGAAAATGATAGATTAACTGATTTCTATCTAGATTTTCATGTCATTAGACATGTCAAGGAGAAGTGTTGTAAAAATTTTGTATGATCTTTTTGTTTGCTAAAAGGGAATCATGAGGCTTCTTTTAGGAAGAATTTGAAGATGCATAAAACACACAATAAAGATGTTTTTGTTGGTGGAAGGCAAGACCCTTCTAATAGGGATAAGAAGCATGTTGGTGCTAGTGTTTCACAAGAGGTTAAGGATGTTTCCCATGAACTGACACAAGAGATTTAGGTGACTAAGGATATGGCACCTGATCATGAAGAGAATGTTCAAGCTGAGGGTGGTTTGAAACAAAAAATGACTTTGGAAATGGAGCAACATGACTCTATCCCTATAATTGAAGGTAAAAAATTCCTGAGTGATGATGCAAATCTCTCAAGGTTTCAAGAAAAAATTATTAAATTAAAGGAGGTGCAGGGAATCCATAGAAGGAGGGATAATATAGAGGATGACTCCCCTAAAAGACTATCCTATAGTCAGTCTTTGTCCAAAGGAAAAACTATTGTTGATGATGAATGTTTTCAACCAGTTCCTCCTAGGAAATCAATACGTAGGAAAGAATACTCATATTTGAAGCCAAATATGGTCACCAGGTCTCATGGTCCATCATATTATGACTCTGATTATTATGGTGATTATGATTCCTATCAGTTTGACTATGATCTTTGATCATTTTATTTGGTTTTTATTAGCATGAGGGCATGAATTCTTGTATAACCCCTTCCATATTTCATGTTTCTTTTTCTTTTCCTTTTTAATAAAAAAGTTCTCTACCCTAAACTTTTAAAAAAAACTTTAGAAATCAACTCTAAATCTTCTCTAAATTTTCACTTATATTTAATTAATTTAATTCATTTATCCCCTTTGATATCAAAATTTATTTTTTTCAAAAATAGGTATGAGATAATATAAATAAATACATATTTAATGATACCTTTAAATCACTTCTATGAAATTTGATTTATAAAAAATGATAATTTTGTAATATTATCACACACTCCCTCTCAAGGGATAAACTTCATATTTACTTCATCAAGAGTGTTCTCTTTAAAAAATAATCTTTATTGATTTTTTTTGATAAAATATCAAGATGGTAATTTCTAATCTTCTATCCAGTTTTAACAACATGCATATTTATTTTATTTTCTCCCAGAAGATTTGCATCACTTTCCATTCCCTATAGTGAAAGAAAAAATACAACACAAAGAATATGTGAATGAGGTGGAATTTTATTTCTCCTTATTAAGAGAAACAATATTTAGAGTTTCATTTCAACCATGATACTCCTTTATTTTCCTCTCTACCCATGTGAAATTTCATCATGATTACTCTTTAATTTTTTAAATCAATGATTATCTTGGTTAGTATGGTTATATCATTTTTCTCATATATTTCCTTATGTGGGATCTTCTATTTAACATAATCCATCATGATTCATGCATTACTTGGAAAAAGATTCATCTTATTTAGAATATACTCTTAGGATGGTAACAAGGTTAAAATATTATTTGAAATGTTTCTAGCCTATTTACACCTTCTAAATAGATCTTTATAAGATATTTCATCATTGTTTATTAAAAACTCTATTGAAAATTTATTTATTCCCATGTAATTATTTATTTTCCTTTAGAACATGATTTTACATATTCTCCCTCTAGTATTCTTAATTCTTATAATTTAGTTATCTAAATGATAATACAATCTTTAGAATCATGGTAATATTTCTTATAAATTTCACATGGCATCTCTATAATACCCTCTACACAAAAATCATCTTCTTTTATATCATGGATTGATTCATCCTTTTTACTGAAATTGACTCCATTAATATTAACACACATGGATTTTTTTCAAAAATATATTGTGTGCCCTATTCTTATACAAAATAATCATATCTTACTTTTTGGAGAAGTATTATTCTTTTTTTCTTGGGTCTACCTGATTTAGAATTTTTATTTTTCTTATTACCCAAGAATAACTCACTCATTTTCTTATTTTCCTTTTTACGAATATTCTATTAAATATATTTCTTCTACTTAATAAAATTATTTTATACATCTCTCAAGTAATACTCACCTGTATTCTTGTTTTCCTTCTTATTTTTTGGTATTTTTCTTTCAAGAGATTTAAAAAAATGATTCATTTATTTGTGCAAGTAGATATCTTAACTATGACCACTTTGATCACAAACATCATAGAGATTCTACAATCTCAAAAATATATTAAATATTAACAAATTTTAACATATCTATTGTTTCATTTATATCAACTAAAATTTTATCCCTCTATACATTTGATTTATTTGTTTTTTATGAGTTGATATGTTATTCCAACAGTTAAGTTCCTTGTGTCCAAACATTCCATAGTAAAGATAATGACCGACAAACCTTGATATATTCTAAATATAATTAAACACACTATGTGATACCCTTTTGGTTTGGGTATGGTCACTTTTTATGGTTTTAAAGTTAGCTCATTGATTCCTAGGAGTATTGGAGTTATTTTCAAGTTTTCTTGGAATTTTATAGGGGATTGTGCCATAAAAGGTATCATTTGTGGCATGGTGTAGACTCTCTATGATGTAGATCAGTGGGTTGTAGCATAGTGTCATAGAGAAATAATTTTGATACCTCTACCAATTATAAAAGGACTATGGAATAGGGTGTTGGCTACGGTGTGGATCTATGGGATGGAGATTTTAAATCTACTTCCAATTTCAACATAGTTATACCATGGAACAGAGGCTGCAGTGTAGGACTTCTCTTCAGTTGAGCCCTATGGAGTGGAGGTAGATACTATGAAATTGAGTTCTATGGGGGCATGTTTTATGGTTAATACTTTTTGGGGGATAGTGTATCGTGGTTCATGGGATACGCCATAGCCTTTTCCAAAGATAATAAGATTCTGATGAGGTCTACACCATGGTTTACTGAGGCTATTTGGCTAGGGGTGACTGCAGTGTGAAAAAGGGCCCTACAACATGGTCTGGCTATTCTAAAACATAGTTCAGAAGGCCGAGCTATGGGTTTTTAATTTCTATACTACCTATAAATGTTAAATTACCCTAAAATTCAGTGGATCTCCCACCTTTCTCTCTCGAACCTTAGGTTCCCAAGAGATTTTTTCAAAAGCCTCTGAATCCCTTCTTGATGAGATTCAACATTGGGATTTGGGAGATAGATCTTGGTGATTTCTATCCATTCTTGTGGTAGGTGTTCTTTAAAAATTTTCTAATTCTTAAATAACTTCATTCTCTTATTCAATTCCTTGTTTTATGTTATGAAGGTTGTATTTGATATCAAGGTACATTTTCTTTAGGAGATATATGTTTTTAAAGGGGTTTTATTTAAAAATAGTTTTAGGTACATTATATGTGGATGAAAATCCTTAAATGTGGTTATTGATTACAAATGGGTTTTTAGGATTCGAAGCAGATATGTTTCACTATGAAAAATGATTTATAAATTACGATAAAGGTTTTCAAAGTTTTTTGGCAAGCATTTCACATTAGGGATCTTGGTTTCATCAGAAAATGGAAATGTCACTTTAGTGTGTGTAATTACAATATAGATTTTGTAATATTGAAAGACCTTTTTGGAACTCAATATTGGTGGGATTCAAGTTATAATTAGTTTGGGATTATTTTTATTTCTAGTACATATTCCCATATTTTAAATCACAATCTTGTGATTTGTCATGTATGTTTGGTTTTACACATGATAGTCTATTTCATGGTTGTATTTATCACTTGTTTATCTTATGGTGTATCCATAGATGATTTTTCTTATTATTACATGATTTATTATATATAATTTTCATATTACATGTTTTGAGAATAAGAAAGGATTTTATGAAAAACCAAAGAATGTTTTGTTTTATAAAATGTTATATCTTATGAAAATACATTATAAATTTTTTTTTCTTTAAATCTAGAACTAATGTTTTCTTAATATTAGACTTTATTTGGATTATTCTTTTAAATACTAATGGGCTTTGTGCTCACGCCCTACCTTTTTCCTTTAGACATTTATATATGTAGCTTTTTAGGACTTAGGTAAAGGAAATGGCATCTTGTTGTTCACCAACTTCTCTTGGTCATTGATACCTTCAATGTGGGTTAGTTTGGTGGCTAAAAATGGTTATATAGCGATTTGGTCTTTGGATTGTCTTGTTACACTTTCAATTTCATCCCTTTGGGATTGAATTTATTTGTATAATGGTTATATACTATTTTTTTCTCTATGTACTCTATTTTTTCTTTAGTTACACATGATACTATTTGATTATTTTGTTTATACTCACCTTGTGGTAGACCGTATTGGGTGACTTGTCTAGTTGAACTAGATTAGTTTATTACAAAATGGTATTAGGACTAATACCTAGCCTAAAGTGTTATTAAACTACCTAGGTTTGGTTAAGGGTTTTTGGTAGATAAGAGTTAAGATCTCCATAATTCAGGTAGTAAGTGTGGGAGGGTATCTGGACAGCTCACTTCAATGTATTAACTCGAGTAACCATGGGTGATATTGGATTTTGTACAAGATTTAGACTTGGTGTTTTTGAATATTTAAATAAACTAGAATTTTGGTTTATTTAAATAGACTATTTAATCCTTAAAGTGTTGATTTTTTTTCATATAATCCATGACTCCTATAAATTATTGATGATTAAAGGAATTGATATGGATTCCTAAAGTGTTTATATGATTTGGGAGTTTATCATAAGTTGATTGGATATTTTATTATGTTTATTAAATAACGCCTCTAAGAATATTTTCTCTGAATCCGATATAGGAAGAGGCGATAAAATTTCCATAGGAAAATCCTCCAGTGTACCCTTATTTGGTGGAAGCTATAATCCACACACTATTCAGACATTTCATCATGTGGGTATCATGTACCTAGGATGAGCAGTGGATCATGGCTCATAATTTACTAAGCAGAATCTATCCATATTCCATGGTGATAAAGAAACCTAGGAATATAAGGAATTACTTAAATGTTTTGAGAGGATATTTTACTTCTTAAAAACTTAAAAGGATTCTAAGGTGGGTTTTACCATGTATATGCTTGAGGGACCAATAAGGAGATAGCGGGACTTTATTGTGCAAGCTATGTTGCATGATGAGATTACTAGGGATTCATTCAAGATAATCTTAAACCATAGTTTTATCCTGAAACACTACATTTGGAAAAGACAGGAGAATTTCTAACCTTATAGATAGAGTGGAATATGGTTTTGGAGTATTCCACCTATTTCTCATAATTAGTGCACCTAGCACCCAATCTTGTTATAAATAATTACCTAAAGTCTCAGAGGATAGATATGGGTATGAGGGATGATATTTAGATAATTCTAATCCTATTGTGTCTTTAAACATTCATGTAGGTGGTCGAAAAAGATGGTATGGATGAGGAATACGTATTAAGGAAAATGGGTTTAAGTGGTGCTTAGATTAATGCTATTATTAGCTAGGGTGTGTCTTATGGCCAAAAAAAGAAAACACAAGGGTTCCCAGTTTTCTTCAAGACTAGTTTAATGGGATTCTTTAGGAAAACATCAAGTTGTTTTTAATTAGTATGGAGATACTTCACATATCAAGACTGAATATATAGAGGATCCCAAGACTTTTCATCATTGTTTTCAACCTCGTCATCTCATGCATTTTTGTGGGAGGATGACCTAAGGTAGTAAAGTTGGATTCACTCTCACCAAGGGTTCATAGGTTCGTTCTAGTACTTCCAAGGGTTGTGGGTTTTATCCTTATTCCAAAGGGAATACTATTATGGCTATGAAATATTAGGGATGAGATTATACTAGATATATTTACATATAAGAGTATGCACCAGTGGAATCTGAGACATGACCAGCTACTATTAGAGGTATGATGTTTATTTCATCCTCCATGGTACTGATTTATTTGATACAGGTTCTAATAATTATTTTATATTGTAAAATCCTATTTAAATGTTGGGATTGTGTTTGGATATTATAACATTATTTTTGGATCCTTCCACAACTTTGGGAAAGAGGTCTGAATGTGGTTTTAAGTGTCCTTCATGTCAGGTGACTATAGTCAACTTTGAAGTGGTGTGATATTTACCAGTTCTTGATCTTTATATCTTTGACCTTATCATTTTCATAAATTATATGATCAACGTTAAGGATCAAATCAATTGTTATCATTATCGAGTTCAATTTCTATCTCCCGACGGAGTCTCTCATGTCTTTTAGGGTAGTGTGATTCTAGGTCAAGGAGAGCGGGGCCTATTTTACCTTATTCTGGAGTAATCTCATGCTAGTTTTAGAGGTGTTACTTGATTCCATTAATCCTTATTTGATCATTCCACTTACTATAGTGGTGAGTGTATATCCTGATTCCTTTACTTAGTATTTTTTATGGTTACCAAAAAATAGAGAGATCGAATCCACTATTTACCTACTTCTTGGTATCGTTCCCATTTCTATGTCATATTATTACATGGAACCTATCAAGTTAAAGAATCTTAAAGTCCAATTGAAATATCTTTATGTTAAGGGATTTATTCATCCTAGCGTGTCACCTTGGTATTCTCTTTTCCTCTTTTCCAAGAAGTCATATAGGATCCTTATACTTTTCATGGATTATCAAAAGTAAAATTAAGTGAAAATTGAGAATAAGTATACATTTCCAAGGATTGAAGATCACTTTGATCAACTTATAGGGGATCATTGGTTATCAAACATTGACCCTTGGTTGAGGTACCACTAGTTGAGAGTCTAAGAGAGGATATGCCTAAGACAACGTTTAGGAGATGATATAGACATTTTGAGTTTCATATTATTACATTTGGTCTTACTAATGCTCCTATTTTATTCATTCCATTGAGTAATTAGATCTTTCATCGGTTCTTAGACTCTTTTTTTGTGTGTGTTTGTTAATGATATTTTGGTGTACTCTAGGCCAGAATAGGAGTAACAAGATCATTTATATATCATCCTTAGAACCTTGAGATAACATCATCTATATGGTAAGATTTCCAAGAGTGATTTTTGGATCTGATGGGTGAAATTTATAGGTTATGTTATATATGATAGGGGAATCTCAGTGGGTCATGAAAAAATCTATGCAATAATATTGTGGGAGCAGCCTTGAAATGTGTTTTGGATTCAGATATTCTTGGGCTTGGCTGGTTATTATAGACGGTTTGTTCAGGATTTTACAAGCATGAATCTATAATAATATATTTAAAAAGTAAGAGTGTAAAGTTTGGGTGGTGTGAAAAATGTCATATATCTTTTAAGGAACTAAAGGTGAGGTTGACTTCATCTCCAATTCTGATTCTTCTAGAACTAGGTTCAGGTTATGATGTTTTCAATGATGCTTTTGTATGGGTTTGAGGTGTGTCTTGATGTAGGTGAAGAAATTTTTCCCTATGTCTCTCGTTATTTGTTCCCTCATGAGAATATCTACCCTACCCATAATATTTAGTTAGAGGAAGTTATGTATGCACTCAAAAAGTGGTGTCACTATCTCTTTAGGGAGTGGTTTACAATATATTTAGATCATAAGATTTTGAAGTATATTTTCACTCAAAGAGATCTAAACTAGTGAAAAAGATGATGGGTTTAGTATCTATAGACTTTTGAATTTTATATTTCATATACTCTAAAGAAAATTAATATGGTTTTTAATGAACTAATTAGAAAATTACTAACTGAAGCCTTGAAGGAATCAGTGGAGGAGTGGTCACTAATGAGTTTGTTCACTAATATGAGCTTGGGAATAGAATAGGTTGGTGGGTAGGTGTTATTTTACTTGGTGAAGGCTGTATCATCATTAGATGAGAGGTTTTGGCTTGAGAAGGTATCAGATTCTGATTTCTAGCACTTTAGTAAAATCTTAAATGGTGGGGAGACCCCGAGTGAGTGGTCTCGGTCTCTCGTTAGTGCTTTGTGTTTCCAAGTCAGGTTGGTTATTATAATTTCTATGAGGTAGGATTTGATGGAAAATTGGCATAAGTATTTCTAGTCCATTCACCTAGGGATTACCAAGATGTATCATGATTTGAAACATTGGTATTGGCAGTCAGGAATGTGGTGGTTGATTGTAGATTTTCAGTCATGGTGCCTGATTTTTTAGAAGATTAAGGGAAAACATTGGAGGCCTACTGGTTTTTTGAAACCATTACCCATTCTAGTATAGAAGTGGGATGATATTTCTATGGAATTTTTCATCTGTTTACCATGTAATCTTAGTGGGAAGGATGCTATTTGGTTGATCATTGACCGACTTATGAAATCAGATCATTTACTCCATATTAGGGAGATGATGACAGTGGAACAGAATATGCATTTATATGTCTGAGAGGTTGTGAGACTTCATGGGGTTCCCTCTATGATAGTTTCTAATATGGATATGTGGTTCACATCCAGGTTTTGTAAAGGTTTTCAATAAGTTATGGGTTCCTAGTTGAAAATAATCATGACATATCATTTGTAAATAGATGGGGAGACAGAGAGAGTTATCCAGGTTCCTAAGGATATTCTTTGAGTGTGCATGATTTATTTTGGTGGTTCCTTGGAAAATAATATTTCTATGGTAAAATTTTCCTATAATAATAGTTATAAGATTTTATTATGATGTAACTATTTAAATAGTTTTATGGTTAGCCATGTAGATCTCCCTTATGATGGGAAGAGTTGGGAGATAGGTCCTTGGTTGGACCAAGCATAATTCAGGAATTGAAATAAAATGTGTAGTTGATTTTAAAGAGATTGGTCCTTAAAAAGTCTTTATAAATCCTATGAATACCATAATTGGTGGCTGCTTGTAACATACCAAGTAAGTAATGAATAATAGATATTTTTATCTATGTCTATTAATGATTAAGATAGTGTTTTAGAGGCTTAAAATGAAAATAAATCCAATCTTAAGCATGGAATACACTAATATTCTTAAAAGATTGTTTTACTGCCTTATGATGGAAAACCCTTTTTAAATCTACCTTTTGACAATTTTATAAACTATGTTTGTCAAAATAAACTTATTATTTATGATTGGGACATCAAAATTTACTTTGTGTGAATTTTTGATATTTTTCTCACAATGTTCATTTTTTTAATGAATAGTGAAAAATACTGCATTTTACATCAAAACTGCTTTTTAATCTAATTTATTTATATGATTAGATTATCTTTTGAATTGGTATTAATGTGTAATATGAATATATTTTTACCATTTAATCCAATGGTGGTCATTGGAATCAATTTCACTTTGAAATTGGACTTAAACTAGTGTCAATCTTTTGATACTTATTGTTTCATAAAAACACGCTATTTGCTCTGACATCGGGAATTAATTATTAAATTAATTAATGTGACTTATATGTTTTGAATTTTGTAAAATAGACTTCATTTTTGAATTTTTAATATCAAATATAGCTTAGGGTGAATTTTTGGTAATTTTCTGAAAAACTTCAATTTTTGATGAATAGTGAAACCACTAAGTAGTACTTATAAAAACTGATTTTTCCGTTTAAATGGAATTTTGCCATCATTGTGTTTTGAATTTCAAAAATCCGACATAAATGGTTGTCATTAAGAAGTAAAATGTGGTTCAATGAGATTATAATAATTTTTTGGTGAATAGTAACTTATTAAGTTCTTAATCGCGATTAGTGGTAATTAGTGTAGTTTAAGGTAAAAATAATGCTTTAATAAAATAAGATGAGCTTGACACATGTCATACCCTTATTGGTTGTGTCATGGCCGACCAAGAAAAGCCATGGGTCAACTTGGGGACCCCATGGAGCCACTTTGGTTGGGAAATGACATAAATAACTTTTTATTTACTGTAAAAGTAAAAATGACACAAACATAATATGTTTTACAAAAATAATTTTTACATGGAGTTATAAAGATCAGATTTTTGATTATAAATAGTCATTGGAAATCTAAAAAGATTTCCTACATCATAGTATTTTTTTTAAAATTTTTAGACATTAAATAAATTAAATTATTTATGACATAATAATGATGCAGCGATGACATCATTATTTGACGATTTAAATAAAATGGAAAGATAATGTAAAATCTATGAACTACACATGTCCAAAACCAATTGGATGAGTGTATTTAGAACCCTTATCACCTTATCCACGAATTATATCAATGTGGGACCTTTTAAAACCGAAACACATTTTCAAATAAAGTAATATTTCTTTACTTTCCAAAAGTGCCCCTCCTCTCCTCTTATAAAAGGCCCGCACCTCTACCTCATTTCACACACTCCTCAAGCCTTTGGCTCGGCCAACCCCTGCCCATTTACTCTCTCCACATCCCTCTCCTCATCCTAGAGGATTACCTTTGGGCAGAATCCTTTCAAAGGAAGCCTTTAGGCTCAAATCAAAAGGAGTTACACTTTTAAAGGTAATTCATTCTCTCATGTTCATTTGTTTTAATTTGTTTCTCCAACCCCCTAAACTCTTTTTATTTACTTCTTTTGTAACAACACCAGTATCTTCAATATACTAGGATGTTTTTATAAGATTTATTTGAGCTACACTCTCACACAACTACATCAAATGGTTAAAGAACATACGGTTTCTGTGGATGGAGAAATTCTGCCTCCCGAAACGATGATTGTTCAATACTCATTTAACACCTTCAAAGGTGGCCATTATGATGTCACTATTTTTATATATGATATATAATATGTTTATGTTTTCCTTAAGCTTATGTTTTTTTCATTTTGGGCACACCTTTATGGTTTCCATTATGGGTAAACACGATATCTTCATTTTAGGAAGTGCGGGCTACCGCCCCTGAAAGTGATTTGATTCGTTAATACCATATGTGGGATGTGTAAAGGATAAAGTTAATGATATTATATATGTTATTATACTGGAATTATAATATACTCTTATATAATTATAATTCCATTCCAGAAAATACGAAATAGAAATGGAAGTAGCGTTCATGCGTACGTACAGCTTACCGTCTCCATGAACGGTGCATTTCATTTATTACCTCTAAATGTGATGTAATATTATAAATACATGTATATGATGAATATATATGATATATATGTTATCCAAATCATTAATATCATTCTGTATATAATTAACCTTTGACCAAATTAACAACATGTAAGTGTAAGAAGTCTATTTTTGACTTAAGAACCAAATACCGACAAAATGAACATTATTAACTTAAATGATTACATGATGTTCATAAAATCGTATAAAAGGAATAATGAACTTGAAAAAGGTTCATAAGCAAGTAGAGATTAACTCAAGTTTATTATTCAGTACATTAAAGAACGATCGAGTCAAGTCGGGCCCGAGGTAAGGGACTTCGTCTCAATCTCCATTCATTGAGGCATATTTCGTTTTATACACAACTTTCTTTTATACGGTGTATAAACCCCTTTGACTTTTACTTTTATACAAAAGGAATCTTTTTCTACAAAGCGTTTTACAAAACGACAAAAAAGGAATGTTTTTTTAACGTACGCGGTGACAACGACCTTTTCCGCCGCCGCGAGTATTATTTGGTCTTTGGATTTCTCAACAAGCCGTAATGTTTTTAGAATAAAATAAATACCATATACTCTTTTATGTATTTTGGTATTGAAAATGGTTTTGAAAAAGGATTCTATTATGTCAATATATTTATGATATATTGTGATTGAAATGTAGAAATGTTATGTTTCCTTTATATTGGTTTTATGTTTTATGATTTTATACTGGTACTTGGACATTTTAACAGGTGGTTACGTTATAAACCATATGACGGGTGGTGCCGTGAATACCAGGATGGGTGGTTACGTTATAACCTCCAATGCATTGGGTATGGAAGTTGGCCGTATGGCTATTCCATTAAGTATGTATGGAAGTCGGCCGTATGGCTATTCCATTAAGTATGTATGGAAATTGGCTGTATGGATATTCCATTAAGTGATATGTGTGGAAGTCGACCGTATGGTTATTCCACTTAAGTATGTTTATGTCCCAAGTTACCTTTATATATTTTATGTGTTCTTTTTATGGATTTTATGGTAATCCTTTGGTTACAAAAAGGTAAGTAATGATACTTTATTCAGTGAAGAGTTTTTACTACTTCATGAAGGTGAAGGTATTACTTTGATAGAGTATATATGGTTTATTTGATGTTTGAAAAACTAACAGTTTTCATTCTTTCTGTATCCCTTACTGAGCTTTTTATGCTCATCCCAAGTTTTTTTGAAATGTTTTTCACAGGTCAAGGGAAAGGTACATGATATGATGATAATGTCAAGGAAGTGTCAAGAAAGAATCCATGTTTATTTTAAATATGTTTCCATTGATGGGAATGAAGAATACTATCTTTATGTAACCACTTTGTTTATGTGTGGAATGTAATGCATGTTTTATGATCTAATTCTCTAAAACTCTAAACCTGAAAAGACCCTCAACGTGTAATCTTGTGATAAATCAAGATTATGTAAGGTTTAAGGCCGGGGCCTTATAGTTGGTATCAAAGGTCGGTTTAGATAACTTTAGGAGTTAGAATTCTATTAAATGATTATCCAAATTTTTTTATGGTCAAATTGAAGTGATATAGAATTTGAAGATTACCATGTTGCTTCATCTAAGACATGTTTGTTCAGAATGGTTTTCCGTAGAGGAAACAGGGAAGCAGTGCTGGGAAGGCATACAGAAGGAAATAACCTTCCGAATCAGCATCCAGAAATGGTCGGAATTGGAACTGAACAGTTTGTTGCAGTAATGGCGCAGTTGACTCAAACGATAAATGGTGGTGGTATCCATGCACGAGATCAGCCAGATCAACTGCAGAGGAACATGTCAGTGGTGGAGCATTTCATGAGGCAACATCCCCCATCATTCAGAGGATCATCTGACCCTGTGCTAGCTGAAGGGTGGATTAAAGCACTGAAGAAGATTTTAGATGTCATGGGGTGTTCTGACAATCAAAAGGTTAGTCTTGCTATTTACCGTTTGGAGGGTGAAGCAGATCAGTGGTGGTCGATGGTTAAAAATATCAGGGACGCCGATGAGATTGATGCTCTTGACTGGGATGAATTCAAAGGTATATTTCTTGAGAAGTATTTTCCTAAGGCTGTTCGACTTAGGATGGAAAATCAATTCTTGGAATTGAGGCAAGAAGAAGACTCAGTGGCTGCCTATGAAGAAAGGTTCACTCGATTGGCAAGGTATGCTCCAAATTTTATCCGAGACCTTGATAGTAAAATCAATCGTTTTTACTCAGGATTAAAGCCAAAATATCGAAGGGCATTAGCTTCTCGTGAGTTTAAAAGCTATGAAAAGCTTGTTCGATGTGCTGAGAAGGTGGAAATGGAGTTTGCCGATGACCAAGTGTTCTATAACAACCAGTAGAAGAAGAGACCGAGGTGGCAGGAGAAAGGTAAGAATTCTTCAAAAAAGTCTGATGGTAAGAGAACTAAGTTTCCAGTTTGTGATAAATGTGGCAAAACACATGCTGGGGAATGTCTTCTGAATTCTGGAAAGTGCTACCGATGTGGTAAGATGGGACATAAGGCTCGTGATTGCACTGAAAAGGATCAAGGTGAAGGTAAGACCAAATTTGATTTACAGTTAGTGAAATGTTATAAGTGCAATGAGATGAGATAACTGTTGATCTTGCAAAAACAAAAGTTGTGGAAGAATGGCCAAGACCCACAAATGTAACCGAGATTCGTAGCTTCCTTGGTTTGGCGGGCTATTACCGAAGGTTTGTTATAAATTTTTCACGGTTATCTAGTCCAATGACTAAGCTAACTCGGAAGGGTGTTAAGTTTATCTGGACAAAAGAATGTGATGATTGTTTTCAGGAATTGAAAATAAGATTGGTGAATGCTCCAGTTTTGGCACTACCTTCCAGAAATGGTGAGTTTTTCATCTACAGCGATGCTTCATTGAAAGGACTTGGTTGCGTCCTAATGAAGAATTATCAGGTAATTGCTTATGCTTCACAACAGTTGAAAACTCATGAGGTAAATTACCCTACACATGATTTGGAATTAGCTGCTGTTGTTTTTGCTTTAAAAATTTGGAGGCATCATTTGTATGGAGTAAAGTGTGAAATATATACCAATCACAAAAGTTTAAAGTATATATTCACTCAGAAAGAGTTAAACATGAGACAGAGGAGATGGATAGAATTAATCAAGGATTATGATTGTACAATTCATTACCATCCGGGAAAAGCAAATAAAGTGGCTGATGCTTTGAGTCGAAAAAGTAATGCTTCATTAACAATGTTGTGTTTGGAACGTGATCCTTTGGTTAAGGATTTGATGAACTTTGGCATAGAAGTTGTTGGTGCAGGAAGTCCTTCTGTTTTGTTTCAGGTATCAGTGAGATCTTCTCTATCAGATAGAATCAAGAAAGCACAGAAGCAAGACAGTGAGTTGCAGAAAAAGGTAGAGCTGGTTCAGAAAGGTAAGTTGCCTGAATTCAACATTGATAATGATTGTGTTTTGAGATTTGGGAAGAGATTGTGTGTGCCTTGTGATTCACAGTTGAAGAGAGAGTTGTTATGTGAAGCTCATAGTTCTCCGTTTTCAGTTCATCCGGGCAGTACTAAGATGTATAGAGATCTGCGGGAGTATTACTGGTGGGATGGAATGAAAAGAGACATTGCTGATTTTACTGTGAAGTGTTTGACATGTCAACAGGTTAAAGAAGAGCGGCAGTTACCGAAAGGGATGCTTCAGCCTTTACCAGTGCCAGAGTGGAAATGGGAAAACATATCCATGGACTTTGTTGTGGGATTACCGAGGACATCTCGAGGTAATAATGCAATCTGGGTTATTGTTGATCGCTTGACCAAATCTGCTCATTTCCTTGCTATACGAGATACTTTCTCTCTAGATCAACTTTCCCGTTTGTATCTTAAAGATATAGTCAGGTTACATGGAGTTCCTCTCTCCATTGTATCTGATCGTGATCCCAGGTTCACATCTAACTTTTGGAAAGGCCTTCAGAGGTCGTTGGATACTAAATTAAATTTTAGTACAGCTTTTCATCCTCAATCAGATGGGCAGTCAGAACGAACAATTCAGACATTGGAGGATATGCTACGAGCTTGTTCTATGGATTATCAGGGAAGTTGGGACCAACATCTTTCTTTGGTTGAATTTTTATATAATAACAGTTTTCATTCCAGTATACAGATGGCACCATTTCAGGCATTATATGGGAAGAGGTGTCAAACTCCAGCTTTTTGGAATGAAGTGGGTGAAAGGAAGCTGATGGGACCAGAATTGGTAGAAGAGATGGCAGAAAAAGTTCAGTTGATTCAGAAGCACATGAGAACATCTCAGAGCAGGCAGAAGAGTTATGCGGATAACCGGAGGAAGGATCTATCTTTCGAGGTAGGTGATCATGTTTTTCTCAAGGTTTCTCCTTGGAAAAGTGTGATGAGATTTGGTAAGAAAGGAAAGCTGAGTCCAAGGTTTATTGGACCATATGAAATTCTGGAGAGAGTTGGATCAGTTGCATACCGAGTGGCTTTACCTCCGAGTTTATCTCAGGTACAAAATGTCTTTCACGTTTCGATGTTGAGAAAGTATATGCCAGATCCATCTCATGTTTTGAGTCCAGAGGTAGTTCAGCTGGAAGAGAAACTATCTTATGAGGAACAACCGGTCCAGATTCTTGACCACAGGGAGCAAGTGTTACGGAATAAGGTGATTCACCAGGTAAAGGTTTTGTGGAAAAACCACATGATTGAAGAGGCAACATGGGAATCTGAAAATGCAATGAGGGATAAGTACCCCCATTTATTCGATAAGTAAATAAATTGCGGGGACGCAATTTTCTAAAGGGGGGAAGGATGTAACATCCCAAGTAAGTAATGAATAATAGATATTTTTATCTATGTCTATTAATGATTAAGATAGTGTTTTAGAGGCTTAAAATGAAAATAAATCCAATCTTAAGCATGGAATACACTAATATTCTTAAAAGATTGTTTTACTGCCTTATGATGGAAAACCCTTTTTAAATCTACCTTTTGACAATTTTATAAACTATGTTTGTCAAAATAAACTTATTCTTTATGACTGGGACATCAAAATTTACTTTGTGTGAATTTTTGTTATTTTTCTGACAATGTTCATTTTTTTAATGAATAGTGAAAAATACTACATTTTACATCAAAACTGATTTTTAATCTAATTTATTTATATGATTAGATTATATTTTGAATTGTTCTTAATGTGTAATATGAATATATTTTTACCATTTAATCCAATGGTGGTCATTGTAATCAATTTCACTTTGAAATTGGACTTAAACTAGTGTCAATCTTTTGATACTTATTGTTTCATAAAAACACGCTATTTGCTCTGATAGCGGGAATTAATTATTAAATTAATTAATGTGACTTATATGTTTTGAATTTTCTAAAATAGACTTCATTTTTGAATTTGTAATATCAAATATAGATTAGGGTGAATTTTTGGTAATTTTCTGAAAAACTACAATTTTTGATGAATAGTGAAACCACTAAGTAGTACTTATAAAAACTGATTTTTCCGTTTAAATGGAATTTTGCCATCATTGTGTTTTGAATTTCAAAAATCCGACATACATGGTTGTCATTAAGAAGTAAAATGTGGTTCAATGAGATTATAATAATTTTTTTGTGAATAGTAACTTATTAAGTTCTTAATCGCGATTAGTGGTAATTAGTGTAGTTTAAGGTAAAAATAATGCTTTAATAAAATAAGATGAGCTTGACACATGTCCTACCCTCATTGGTTGTGTCATGGCCGACTAAGACAATCCATGGGTCAACTTGGGGACCCCATGGAGCCACTTTGGTTGGGAAATGACATAAATAACTTTTTATTTAATGTAAAAGTAAAAATGACACAAACATAATATGTTTTACAAAAACAATTTTTACATGGGGTTATAAAGATGAGATTTTTGATTATAAATAGTCATTGGAAAGCTAAAACGATTTCCTACATCATAGTATTTTTTTATAATTTTTAAACATTAAATAAATTAAATTATTTATGACATAATAATGATGCAGCGATGACATCATTATTTGACGATTTAAATAAAATGGAAAGATAATGTAAAATCTATGAACTAAACATGTCCAAAACCAATTGGATGAGTGGATTTAGAACCCTTATCACCTTATCCACGAATTATATCAATGTGGGACCTTTTAAAACCGAAACACATTTTCAAATAAAGTAATATTTCTTTACTTTCCAAAAGTGCCCCTCCTCTCCTCTTATAAAAGTCCCCCACCTCTACCTCATTTCACACACTCCTCAAGCCTTTGGCTCGGCCAAACCCTGCCCATTTACTCTCTCCACATCCCTCTCTTCATCCTAGAGGATTTCCTTTGGGAAGAATCCTTTCAAAGGAAGCCTTTAGGCTCAAATCAAAAGGAGTTACACTTTTAAAGGTAATTCATTCTCTCATGTTCATTTGTTTTAATTTGTTTCTCCAACCCCCTAAACTCTTTTTATTTACTTCTTTTGTAACAACACCAGTATCTTCAATATACTAGGATGTTGTTATAAGATTTATTTGAGCTACAATCTCACACAACTACATCAAATTGTTAAAGAACATACGGTTTCCGTGGATGGAGAAATTCTGCCTCCCGAAACGATGATTGTTCAATACTCATTTAACACCTTCAAAGGTGGCCATTATGATGTCACTATTTTTATATATGATATATAATATGTTTATGTTTTTCTTAAGCTTCTGTTTTTTTTCATTTTGGGCATACCTTTATGGTTTCCATTATGGGTAAACATGATATCTTCATTTTAGGAAGTGCGGGCTACCGCCCCCTGAAAGTGATTTGATTTGTTAATACCATATGTGGGATGTGTAAAGGATAAAGTTAATGATATTATATATGTTATTATACTGGAATTATAATATACTCTTATATAATTATAATTCCATTCCAGAAAATATGAAATAGAAATGGAAGTAGCGTTCATGCGTACGTACGGCTTACCGTCTCCATGAACGGTGCATTTCATTTCTTACCTCTAAATGTGATGTAATATTATAAATACATGTATATGATGAATATATATGATATATATTTTATCCAAATCATTAATATCATTCTGGATATAATGAACCTTTGACCAAATTAACAACATGTAAGTGTAAGAAGTCTATTTTTGACTTAAGAACCAAATACCGACAAAATGAACATTATTAACTTAAATGATTACATGATGTTCATAACATGGTATACAAGGAATAATGAACTTTAAAAAGGTTCATAAGCAAGTAGAGATTAACTCAAGTTTATTATTCAGGACATTAAAGAATGATCGAGTCAAGTCGGACCCGAGGTAAGGGACTTCGTCTCAATCTCTTTTCATTGAGGCATATTTCGTTTTATACACAACTTTCTTTTATATGGTGTATAAACCCCTTTGAATTTTACTTTTATACAAAAGGAATCTTTTTCTACGAAGCGTTTTACAAAACGACAAAAAAGGAATGTTTTTTAACGTACGCGGTGACAACGACCTTTTCCGCTGCCGCGAGTATTATTTGGTCTTTGGCTTTCTCAACAAGCCGTAATGTTTTTAGAATAAAATAAATACCATATACTCTTTTATGTATTTTGGTATTGAAAATGGTTTTGAAAAAGGATTCTATTATGTCAATATATTTATGATATATTGTGATTGAAATGTGGAAATGTTATCTTTCCTTTATATTGGTTTTATGTTTTATGATTTTATACTGGTACTTGGACATTTTAACGGGTGGTTACGTTATAAACCATATGACGGGTGGTGCCGTGAATACCAAGACGGGTGGTTACGTTATAACCTCCAATGCATTGGGTATGGAAGTCGGCCGTATGGCTATTCCATTAAGTATGTATGGAAGTCGGCCGTATGGCTATTCCATTAAGTATGTATGGAAATTGGCCGTATGACTATTCCATTAAGTGATATGTGTGGAAGTCGACCGTATGGTTATTCCACTTAAGTATGTTTATGTCCCAAGTTACCTTTATATATGTTATGTGTTCCTTTTATGGATTTTATGGTAATCCTTTGGTTACAAAAAGGTAAGTAATTATACTTTATTCAGTGAAGAGTTTTTACTACTTCATAAAGGTGAAGGTATTACTTTGATAGAGTATATATGGTTTATTTGATGTTTGAAAAACTAACAGTTTTCATTCTTTCTGTATCCCTTACTAAGCTTTTTATGCTCATCCCAAGTTTTTTTGAAATGTTTTTCACAGGTCAAGGGAATGGTACATGATATGATGATAGTGTCAAGGAAGTGTCAAGAAATAATCCATGTTTATTTTAAATATGTTTCCATTGATGGGAATGAAGAATACTATCTTTATGTAACCACTTTGTTTATGTGTGGAATGTAATGCATGTTTTATGATCTAATTCTCTAAAACTCTAAACCTGAAAAGATCCTCAACGTGTAATCTTGTGATAACTCAAGATTATGTAAGGTTTAAGGCTGGGGCCTTATACTGCTAGAGTCTAAGGTTGGTGTTTGGGGTTTTCTTAGAGTTTCACCTCACTTGGGACATAATCGGTTTGGTAATCATGGTAAGCTAGCATTGAGGTTTATTGGAACCTTTGAGATCATTGAAAAAATTGGAAAGGTGGAATATTAGTTGGACTTTTCACATCACTTTATTTTAATTCATGATGTGTTTCAGGTTTCCTGGCTGAGGAGGTATCAACTAGAATGTTCCCATGTGATTGAATGGAAGGATGATGATCTTAAACATGAAACCACTATGGTCGAGCAACCATTTAGATCATGGATCAATAGGATAAGGTACTATGTGGTAAAATAATTTCCCTAGTCCTTGTATTGTTACAGTGAAGAAAAGATAGCCATGAGATATGGGGGCATGAATTTTTTATAAGGTATCAGTGATCTTCTCTTTTTATGAGTCCAAGATCATTATCACTTTCTAGGGATAGAAATATTTTATAGTGAGAAGAATTTTGATTCACTCTGTGTTTGGGTATTCTCTATTTTTATGGGTTAAATTTTTTCTCTTTGATTCCCAAACACATTGGAGTTAATTTTTAGTCTTTTAGTAATTTTATAGTGGAATAATTCTTAGAGGGTGTCAGCTACTTCAGGGAGTGGAGTCACTATAGCATGGATCAATGGGATGTAGCATAGTTCCCAGGAGGAAGAATTTTGATGTTTATATTAATTTAGGAATTAATATAGAATAGGGAGTTGGCTATGGCATGGAGCCCCAAGATAGAGATTTTTGAGATGCTACCAATTTTGGCATAGTTGCACCATGGAGAATAGGATTTGGTGTAAGCCTTCTACTCGGTTGATCCCTATGGTGTGGAGGAAGATTCTACTACATTAAGTTCTGTAGGGGTGTATTTAATGTTTCTACCTATTTGGGGGTAGTTACGACATGGTTCATGGGCTTTGTTGTAGCCTTTACTTAAGAGAATAGGATTTAGGTAAGGTATGCACCATGGTTTTTGGTGTACAGTTGGCCAGGGGTGACTATATCATGAATAGGGGCTCTGCAACATGGTCTGGTGATTCTACATTGGGGTTCAGGAGGCTATACCATGGTATTTTAATTTCCAGACTACCTATAAATATAAAATTCCCCTCAAATTTAGTGGGTATTCCACCTTTTTCTCACAAACCTCAAGCACCCAAGAGATATTTTTAAATTCCTTCAAAGACCTTGTTTATTAGATTCAACCTCTAGCTTTGGGAGATCTAGTCTTGGTGATTACTCTCCATTATTGAGGTGGGTGTCTCTATACAAAGGTTCTAATTCTTTAATAACTTTATTTTATTTTTCAATTCATTGGTTTGAGTTATGAAAAGGTTTTATTTCATATCAAGGTGTATTTTCTTCATGAGATCTATCTTTTCAAATGAATTTTATTTAAAAACAAATTTGGACACATTATATGTGGATGAAAATCCATAAAGGCGGTTTTTTATAATAAATGGGTTTTTAGGCTTATAATTAGAGATTATTTACTTGGTTAAATGATTTATAAATTTTGATAAATGTTTTTAAAGGTTTTTTGGAAATCATGGAACATTGGGGACCTTGGGTGAGTTGGGAAATAAACATTTCACTTTAGTGTGTGAAATTCCACTAGAGGTTTTGTGATATTGATAGATCATTTTGAGACTCAATATTGGTTGGATTCATTTTATGCATGGTTTAGTCTTATTTTTTATTTCTAGTATGTATTCACATGGTTTAAAACCTAATCTTGTGCTTTTTCATTTCACACATGATGGTTTATTTCTTGGTTGGATTGCTTACTTGTTTATCTTATGGTGTATCGATGGATGGTTTTACTTATACTCACATGATTTATTTTATAAACATTCCATATTCCTTATTCTGAGAATATGAAAGGATTTTGTGAAAAACAAAATGATTTTTTGTTTTATAAAATGTTTTATCTTCTATAAATGATTTATAAATTGGTTTGGTTTTAATTATAGAATTAATTCTTTCTTGATATTAAACTTTGTATAGATTATTTGGTGAAATCCTATAGGGATTTGTGCTAACACCCTACTTTTTCCTTTGGGAATTTGTAGATGTGGTTTTTTAGGACCTAGGTAAAGGGAATGGAATCTTGTATTTCACCAGCTTCTATTAGTAATCAATTCCTTTGACATGGGTTATTTTGGCGGTGATGGATAGTCACATGGATATTTGTTCTTGGGCTTGTCTTGTTTCACTTTCAGTTTCATCCCTTTGGTCTTGAATTTGTTCGTCTCATGGTTATCTATTATTTATTTTACTATTTAATCTATTTGTTCTTCAATTACACATGATACTTTTTTATTGTTTTATCTACACTCACCTTGTAGAAGACCATATTGGGAGACTTGTAATGTTGACCTAGGTTGGTTTTTTACTCTTTCTATCATTATGAATTTTTCTATATTGATTGGGTTTCTTTTGGGGGAAAAAATACTCCCACAATTTCTCATATCAATCATAGATGCAGTGGTGGTTTCCTCATTACTTTTCTTCATCCATTTATATATATATTTTTATTTGTAACCTACACAATATATAAAAATAGTGTGAGAAAAAATAATATTTTTAGAAATATATGGTACCTTTTTTCTTTAAACCTATAGTAAATTGATCATTAGATGATTCCAAACTATTTTACCACCATATAGAGGTATTTTGGTATAAATAACCTCTTCAAAAGATTGTATAGAAATAAACATTCTCTAAATAGCTTGTGAATACTTTTCTTGAACATCTTCATGATTTTACAATCTAATGTCCAATTCAATACATTTGAAATTGAGGATGTTTTTCACATCCTACAATGATTTAATTTTCTCTTAAAAATCCTTATAATCCTCCTTATTAATCTTATAAAAAACTTAATACATTATATCCTTATCTTATAATGAGTTCTCAAGCTCTCTTATTTTCTTTTTTTTATCTCTAGTTGTGTATTCTTGGCTTCGATGAAAGGATTTTGTTTTTATTCCATTGTATGGATCTTTTCCACAAGACCATTATTGGATTTCTCTATATCATGGATTGTATTATTCTATTAGTTCTCAAATTTAGAGGATATTTCTTTAATATCTATATCCATTTCACTTATGTATTTTAATTTTTTGGAGGGATTTACACTTGTTAATAATTTTTCTTCCAAATAATTTTTCATACCCTCACACTCATATTCAATCTAAGTGATCTTATCTTTTATATTTCTAAAGGATACACAAATGAAAGTGATTATTTATTTGGTATAATTATATATAATGACTTTTAAATCCATAACTAATTCATCTTGTGAATTATTATACATACGATCTTCCCCACTTATGCTCGATTATTCTGGAGGAATATTTTGGCAAGGAACCTTAAGCTCCTCATTTCTTTCTCAAAATTTTTAATCTTATGAGGTAGATCAATTATTAATCCAATTTTAAGTTTATTTAACTACCAATTATTCTTCTTCCATACAAGTTTTATCTTTTTTTTTATCACAACATGGGGAAACTATAACTTCATCCTCTTTATCTGATAGGGATGTCTTCATTATTCATCACATCACTTTCCTATTTCTTTTATCAGGGACTTTGTAGGAATATAATTATAATCAGAAATGAATTTATTTCAAGACTACACATAATAATGAATTTAGAAAGAGAAACTAAAATCTTAATAAAACATTTCAAATTTTGAGAATCCAATCAAAGGTAGATCCATGCCTTTAATAACAATTTTAGGATCTGTCAGGGTATAGCTAGCACTAGGGGTGAATTAGTATTGGTAACCTATAAAACAATTGAAACCTTTACCCTTATTTACCTATTCACTTATTTAGTGAATGGATTTATTTATTTTTAATGACTTTTGGTTTATATTCTTGTGATATGAATAATAAAGAACACAAAAAAGTACATAGGTGTTTGTTAATATGGTTCACTAACAAGATGAATGAATAAATATCCAGTGTATTTTGGTTATTATCCTTCTCTCAGATAGCACTTATTTTGTTATAAATAAAATCTCAAGCAAGGTAATATCCTTGGAACTATATTCCTAGCATCGATTAGGTATAATTCATTCACCAAATTTTTATTCAATCTTTGAAACTGACCAGGCTTTCCATTACAATATACATGATATCATCCTACACCACTTGAATAATGATAAATAGTGAATAAAAAAAATCTTTTATGGACTTGATTGAATATGATATTCTACCTAAAATAATAAAAATGTTTAGGTATTCCTTTATCTTCTTCATATCTTAGAATATAGGAATATTATAAGCTAGAATCACTCATTTTTTCAGCCTAAATAATTATCTATAGTAGTAAGTCTAGGATTTCTGTTCTTCTTATCCTTCTTTAATGCACATGGATGATTACATTTACAACAATATTGAATATCTTCAAGTATTTGACTCAAAAGATAGTATAATTACTAAAAGGGTCAGTTCTCCTACTTCAATACTTATATAATTCTTATGAATGCATAATCATGCTCTCTTTTTTTCCTCTTATTTTTTATTTTGTTTAGAATATATATTCAAAAATTGTTTGAATATTATTTCTATAATTATCAACATCTTAAATCTCCTAAATTATCAGCCTTGAAACCTATAACATCTTTGAAATTCAAGTATTATTTAAAAACTATCCAAAAATAATTATATTTAAACCTTTTAAATAATTAAAATTTAATTCCTCATTATAATTATAATTATTTTGGATTTCATTTTCTTCTTAAAAATTATAGAAAATTCATATATTAACTATTTCACATCTACATGAGAGTTATGTATCTTTATATTTATGTTCATGAATCCTTTTGATGTGGCACAAAGCTCTTCCACAACCTATCTTTTTCATCATGCACTATGGTATGGATCTATCCTTGTGACACAATTGCACTCTAAATTCTAGATCCATATTTGTCTTAAATTTACATTCATATATGGCTTCATAGTGTGGAATCATCTTTCATGATTCATAAACATGTTATTTTCCTTGTTTTACATCACCAAAACCAATAGAAATAATCAAGATTATATCTATAAGAATGATGTTTAAATCACTATAGAACAAATAAATCATTATATAAATCCACTTCCAAAAATATGTTTACACTTTCAAATATCTCTGTACATATAAACTTACTTAATATAAAAATTATCTTACTTATAACTATTTTATTCTATCCTTTTCTATATTTAATGTAATGATAAACAATTTTCTTTTATAAGATAATTTTCTTATGCATAACAGATAAATATATTACGTACTATATAAATATAGTAATTATCCAAAGATTTCAAAATTTTAGGAGTCTCATAATTTTGTTATGCATCTCAATATTGATTCTAATTTTTTCATTTTTTTATCATATAATGATATTATGTATCAATGTAGAATTATAGGAATTTGATGAAATTTTCAAATCAAATTTACCAATTATCTTACATAACATCTTGAGATTATGTTATGTATATCATTAATCCCAAGGGACTTTTCCAATTTCACTTCTTCTAGAAATATATTATAAATAATTCTAGAATTTAATAGTTTTTATGATTATATGAAATTATGTTACTTATCATAGAAAACATATTATGTATCAATGAAAACATCCAGGTATTATCAATTTATTTTGTTATAAAAAATCATCTTAGGTATTATGTACTTTGGAAGATTTCCAACACCCTATATTTCATAATTTCTAAACTAATCCTTATACTTATTAAAGAATATTTAATAGCATAATATCATACTTTAAATATCTTATAATCCATCAAGTATCCTTTTATATACTATAGAGTTCACCAATCATGGTAACTATAAAGAAGTAATCTCTTCTTTACCTATACATATTCAAATATTCTTTAACTAATTCTGAATATAAAATGACAAGCAATAGAATCTTAAACTATAACTAGATTTTACAATTAAATATATTTTATGAAATATAAATTTTGGTAGTGAATCAAACACCTTTCTAACAATGGAAATAAATTAATCATTATTAGTATTTTTTCATGTCAATTAATGAATATTTAAACATCTTCAATGGTATCATCACCTATTTCATATGAATATGATAGAATATCCCTTTAAATCCATCAAACCAAATCAAATAGATTATTTACATAAAATATCAAGAAAAACTTAAACCATTGTTTCCATGTGAATAAATATTTTCAATAATATCCAATGGAAGTATCTCATATTTAATTTTCTATATAATTAATGGTAATAATTCATTTTACTTCCATGAATCAAGGAGGTTGTTTAGGATATCAAGGAGGTTGTTTAGGATTAATATAATATTCATAATTTATCAAACACAATAACACCTTGTTTGGGAACTCCAACCATATTCCTATCAATAATATTGTGAAATATATTAATCTTCTAATTTTTTATTCACAAATACATATTCACATCATGCGTATATCCCTTTAATGTTTGATAACAAATACAACACAACACAAAGTGATTCTGACACATTCCCTCTACCATCCTAGTATTTGGGTCTACTAATTCATGTCATGTTTTACTCCATTAAACTTGTACTAGGATACCAAATTCCTTGAATCGAGTATTCTTATTTGCAACATTAAAAGTATTAAATCGATTATCCCTCTTAGAAAAATCAAAGGACATAGGTTGATTATTCCTCCGTGAAAACCTAAATTAATTAGGTGAAAACCCTCCTCTTGGTGACACAAACTCCTTGATTCGATATTATCCTCTTAGTGCCAAAAATCCATGAGTTTAGATCCAACTTTAGAAAATAAAAAATCCTTTAACTGATATTCTCATCATTAAAATCCAAAATACTTGAGTGGATAGGAAAAAAAAATTCTTTGGATCAAGATCCTTCTCTTGGAGACCTAAACTCCTTCATTCAAGATTCTCCTCTTAGTGTCAATAAGCCTTGAGTTGAGATCCCCCTCTTGGTGAACATCCTTTTTATGAGTCTTCTCCAGGAACCTACTTGGTGTCTATGTAGTAATAAAATTTTCTCAATATTACCTCAAAATCAAATTCTTTCCATTTTGAACAAATACAATTCCAAGGGGCCATTTTTGGAAAATAAAAATTATTTATCATCAAATTTTCCACAATTACCATAATTTTAGTCTCACTCAGATGACATGAATTAATTTGAAGATGAAGTGTCATAATTTATGAAGAAAACAAAAAATGAGATCTCCTTGTGTTGCGTGATTTCTCACAGACCAAGGTGTAGAGACCATTAAAAAAAATTGACCAATCTGGTGATGTGGTGGTGATAACCTCCCACTGGGAGTAGGTTATATATTTTATTTTTTATTGTAGAAAAGGTTTCTCTAGTCTTCTGATACATATTTAAAACCTTTTCAAGCCTCACTTGGCCTCTAAAAACATCTATTATAAGTAATCTATGTATGTCAAAGCATTTTTCATTTTGCAACATTTAAAATAACAACTCATGGAACCTAAATAAACTTACCAATATAAATTTATGGATATTTGATGTTGGAATTATATGGAGGAGTTTTTCCAAATTCCCATGAAAAGATAGAGTCTAAATACACACCCTTCTCTACATGTGCATCCTACATCACACATCCAACTTTTCACCTAGGTGGTCCATGCCCAATCTCATGCACATATCTCTATATGAACTTCCTTACACACCCTTCCACACACCATGCTATAAATTCCTAGACCTATAACTAGGCACCCCCAAATAGTTATGGGTTGTTACAACCCATTTTTGGGAACCCAAGACTGGGATTTCTTATTAAAGGGCCCACAGAGCACCCATTTTAGACACCAAAGACCAATTATGAACCAAGTACAGACCTGAACACTAATTAGACCTATGTGATGAAGAACTTGAGTGCATATAACCCTCACTCAATTGATTTTTTAATCCAAACCTGAAGAAGGGATAGAAAAAGTCCACACCCAAGCCCTTATATTTGGATTTGTGCCCTGGGTATTGAGAACCAGGGCACAGACTACTTGGGAATCGACCACCTTGAAACCAAAGAACCTAAACATTTATCACCTTGGGAATTGACTACCTTAGCACCAATTCACTCAAGTCACCTAACTGGGAACCCCTTCACCTAGTTCTTCTATCTGGGAAACTACTCCACTTTGGCCTTCTACCCCATAATCCATTCACCCAGGTATCCTACCTTGGTTTACATTTTCTCAAGTCACATACTTGGGAACCCATTCACCTAGTTATCCTGTATGGGTACCCACTATTCCATACCATGGGTGTTATGCCTGATCACTTCTCTTCTATCACTATCCCTCATGAAAAATTGAGAGTTCCACCGTGAACTTTTGAAGTTAAATTTAACATGATTTGGGTTTCAATACTTACATCCCTAAACTTTATCCTAATAAAACCTTGAGTTGATATACTCTTATTAGTCCCAAAAATTCCTTAATTTGATATTTTCCTCTTGGTTTCATTATATGATAGAATTGAGATTCTCCTCTAGGTTTACTCATTTTCCTTGAGTTGAGATACTACTATTGGTTACCTAATATTCTTAGAGTCAGGATTCTCTTCTTATCTTCTCAAAATGCCTTAAGATAAGATACTACTCTCAACACCAAAAAATCCATTCACCTAGCTCATCTTCTAGAGCATAATATAAAGTTAAACTCATGTATAAGTCCCACACCAACACATTTCTAGTAACCTTTCACATATTATTCCACTTTTAATTAATTTAATTTACTTTCAAGTGATCATGGATGCATGAAAATAAAAGGATACACTATTTTTATTAACACATTTCCTTAAAAGGTACAATGTGTCTTGTTAAATGGAACTGAAATATATGGGTTGTGATTCCCTTCATAGGGATATAGAGGAAGACCCTTTTATGGGGATGATATCAACTCCACAACACCTCTCTACTCCTTTCACAGGAGCTCAATACCTTTTTGGATGGTGATAAATTCCAGAGTCCCCTCTTATATGGTTTTAAACTAGATATTAACTAAATATTTGGATTAAATGAGAGATAATATTTTCTCATGTATATTTTACTCTTAAATTCATTTCAATAGTCAATAAATTTCATTGGTATTGTTACTAGGAAGGATTTCACAAATATTTCCTAAATATTTAATAGAACCATAGATTAGGAAATAATACCTCTAAAGGGATTAGTTGACTTCTTAACCTATCTTATGACAGAATTTTCCATCATCACCATGCCAGTGGATTGAGAGCTAACCCACCTTTAGAATGCGGGAGACCCACGCAAGAACCAAAACAACTAGAATGGGCCCATGGGAAATGAAATTGTTGAAAATAGTCACATTATAATGTAAAAACTATTTTCAGTTTCATTGATGAGACTTATTCTTAAATTTCCTAGATTTTTTTTTTCAATTTGTGTATTTTTTTCAATGTATTGCGTCAAAAATTTTAAAATTAAAAAAAAATAGAAAAGATGGAAGAATACATAATTAAGTCATTGTACATGATTCAATGATACATTCCAACATTATAATCTGATATTATGATACATTTTACAATTCACTTAGGATGAGAAGATTGATTATGTATGCTTATACAACATTATTGGATGTATCTATTTAAAAGATATATGTAATTACTGAAAAATTACTTCACAAATCATGAATGGTCTAAAGGCTTTATTTCTAAATGATATATTATAGAATATTATAATATTATTTATAGAAAGTACATAAAATGGATATAGATATAGGTTCTAGGCATGAATGTAATGAATAGTTTGAATGTGTTTTATTACTAGAAGGGATAACTTTATTTGGAGGAAAATAAGTCAATATTTATCTTGGTTTATTAGAAGATTCCCATCATTATGTATTTTTTAACGCACAAAAATTTGATCCCTATATGAAGTAAGACATTATAACACTTTAATTTTATTTAAATAATATAATTTTTTTATGTTTTATCCAACCTCTATTTTTTAAAATAGAATGCATAAGTGTGAAATTAAATCTCTAGATAAATGTCTTGAAAAAAATGATATGTTATTAGAGAAGAAATACATAAACTTGTTCACATCATAGTTTTGAAATAAGGTTGTTTTATATTTAAAATTTGATAAATAAATTACAATTTTATGTTATTATATTTTATAACTCATGTTTAATTAAATATTTTATTATGAAACATATTAAGGGTGAAGTGTTTGTTCAAAATGTGTCAAATACCATAAGGTGGATTTCAAGAGGTGCTTTAGAGAAATAATTCTCTTATTCTAGTTTTATCATAAATAATATTCAATTTCACATTGAAGGAAAATAAAAATATTGATAAATGAGTGGGGTTACTCTTGAAGTATTATCAAATTATATGGTCAATGTAATAGATGATGCTATAGTTAATGAAATGGTTAATTATTATAATATATTGAGAGATATCATAGTACTGTTATATAATTTATTTACCATTGCACTATTTAAGTGTGATTGGGAAAGAATTGGGAATGGAGTGAAGATTGAGGATGGGTTTACATTGTTTAACCTTAATTAAGGGAAAAAGTGAATTTTAAAATGATCCTTTTATTTTATCATCATAGGATAACTAAGTTTTTATTCTAAGATTGATGAGACATCAAATTGGTAAGTCATGATGCATCCACCTATAAGAGGGTTCCATGATTTTAATGATTTCAAAGACACTAAAAGTGTGTTATATCAACCATTTAATGTAACAAAGTATTGTTGTAACTAGTATGATAATGGATAATTTACATGAATGGATGTGGAAGGGATGTTATGTAATGAATTATGTAGTTAACATTTAATTTTTTTTAAAATTTAGAGCAGTTTTTTGGGAATTTATTTTCTTTATAAAAATAAATATTAATTTGTTTTATTTATTTTTTTTATATTTTTTATATTAATACTTGATAATATTTAGTATTTAATTAAACTTTTACCACTTTATTTTATTAAAATTATTAAAATTTATCACAAAGGAATTATTAAGGAACCATCTTGAAGTATAACATGTTACTAGTTGCGCTAAAATTAAATGAAAATTTTTCTTAAATATGAATCAAATAAACTTATTTTGTGGTACCACACTCTGATAGCTAAATTAGTGTAAGGAACACTACTTTTGGGAATTGGAAAACAAGTTGGACTACTTGAATGAGACTAAAATCATGCCTATTTTTTGGAACGTATGTTACTAAAATTTGAAATGGTGCAAGAAATTCAAGAAACCTACTTAGAATCTATATATCTTATACGAATTTTAAGAATATAAACAATTGGTATATTGGAAACCTAAAATTATAGAAAACCCTAGATTTGGACTTAAATAAAACCTATATGACTAAATTGACTGGCTTCTTGGAGAATTCACTACACACTAGCTTCACTAGGTAAACAGTTTATATTTGATCCTGGGATGAACTAAATACCTATATAGCTTGATATGAATTAATTAATTTTGATGTATTGATTTATTGGAACACAAAATAAAATCTATACATCCTGAAATTAGTAACATAAAACATGTTTAGACAATTTGAACCAGAAATAATAATAATAAAGAAAATGAAAATGACAAAAATATAAAAATAAAAAGGTTGAATATATAAAGTTAAGTGATTGAGAAAAAAGTTTAATATATGTAATAAATGATTTTTAATATATAATAAATCATTAAATAATGATCACTTAATCAATAAAAGTAATTAGAGTGGAACATGACTTTGATATTAATTTTTTAATGGTTTCCAATGAACCTAAAATTGAAAAAAAATTATATCCAATTGATTTCAATACATAATAAATAAATTTTAAGAAACTTCCTTGTTTTTTACATTTCTTAGAAGAGTTATAACAATGATATTGGATTCCAAAATGTGTTTGAGTGTAATGATCTAAAATCTCAAGTTTTACTTTCTTATGAAGTTATGTAAATCTTGTAACTATATTTTCACAACACCTTTCTTAAAGATATGAAAGTTTCAATAGTAGTAAAGATATTATTTAATGTAGTATTCTAGCCTTAATTTATCTAATTTTATTTATTTAGTGTGTTTTATTTATCTATTTTATTAAATAACCTCGAGTATTGAGTTTCATGTAATTATTTTGTACTAAAAGAGGTTTAGTTTTTTAATTTTTTTTATTAAATAGTTATGATCATATAAAAATGGTTTTTATTTTCCAAAGAACCATTTTTTCCTTTATTTATAGGAACAAACCATAAATCTATTTCAACCATTATTGTATAAGAAAGGGTGATAACATGAGTAACCTTGAGGTAAGATACATACTTATTTATTACAATAATATTTAATTTTTTTATTCTAATATATTTACTAATTGATAATTTAGGCTGCTGATAAAATTGGAAAAAGAGGGTTGCTATCACATTGAATTGTATTTGCTGATAAAATTCAGACTAGCTATTGAAAAGGTAAAGAGAAAAATAATTTCATTTTATCCACTATGAGTACCATGATAGAAAATATTACCACACTAGTTGTACAAATTGATAATGTAGATAATTAAATGATAATTTTGTTAATGGGTTCACTGATAATGAAATAAAAATAAAAATCAATACAAAAAAATAAAAAGGTCACAGACTAAAATGAGTTTTCTCTAAAAAGGTGGAACTGAAAAGATGGTTATGGATTTTAATGTTAAAGGACAATCATTGGGAGATAACTTAAATAAATTAGTTTCATTTTTGAGTTCATTTCATGAAAACATGTTCCTATAGTGATAATATAGAAAGACCTTTAGAAAGAATAATAAGGAAAATTGAAGTATGTTTTTTTTGTCATTGAACCAAGTGTAACCGATTTATTTGTATTTGAAATGTTTTAAAATTATTTTAATTTTAATGGGAGGTTAACCAACAATATTTTTGTATTGAAAAAAATATTTCATTACTAATGGGGTGCATCAAAAAATTATTTTCTAAACTATGGAAAATAATTGGAGACAATGTAAATAAAAAATAAAAAATTAGCATTTTAAATAAAGTAAACTACTAAATAAAAATGTCTTGTTATTCTTTTGAAGCCTTAAAATATAACATCAAATACAGAATGAGAAAATTTTATCATCAAGTGAGATAGGCCTGGATTCCGAGTAACTTATTTTATTTACTTGTTTATTATATTTTATTTATATATTTATTTTTCTTTATATAAATATATTTATTATGACTGATTTAATTTCAATTATGTTGAGTAAGATGATAAATAAGTTAATAGATAAAGACATCAAAAATGGTTTTACAACAAACTATAAGGCATATAATGAGTCTAAGTGGCTATGATCAATTAAAATATGAAATAGAAAGTAACATTATTTCTAATGTTTTCATTTTTTAAAGATAAAGTATAATGTTTTTAATGTAATTTTGAAATGATTTTTTCTTTTTATCTTATCTAAATATTTTAAATGACAATTCATATAGAAATTAAACCGTCCCAATCTAGAAGATATTATAAAATTTGATTTGTGGATAAAAACTTAAGATTAAAAATATGGTTACCCTATTAGTGATATATCTAGTGTTTTAATGGAAATTTTGATGAATTATTTTTTTATGATTTTCATTAACTACTTGAAAATTTATTTATTTTTAGTTTTTTGGGTTTCCTTTAATTTGAAATGTTATTTCTATTTATTCAATTGCTATAGGAAAAGATAAAAATATATAAAAAATTAATAAAGAACCTAATTAGTAAATATACCACACATAATAATGCAATTTCAAGGGTTTTAGGGCCTAAAAACATGGAAGAGTTCATGACCATGGTTTTGATGTCACCCCTTAAAGTGTAAATTTTTGGGATTGAGGTAATGCTAGAGTTAAATAATTGGAAGATGTAGTTAAAACTAAAGGCAAGAAGCTGATTTTTTTACTTCCAAAGGAGAATAGGTTTTAAATATGAGTTGCCATATTTTTTTAATTATAATAATAAATTATAATATTATGTTTTACTATTTTAAATATAACGTGTATTTCATTTTTATACGGTCAAATAAAATTTGTGGAGGTAATTTTAACTCTTATATGTTTACTCCAACTCTAAGTAAACTTTAATTATAAATAAATTTTTATTTTATTGAATTGTATTTTTATTTATAACATGGACATTGTCCATATGGACCAAATCACATGAATCTGTGCTTGTGTTCTACTACATAAAACACTGAGATGTTATATTCACTAATCAATTGAAATCTATCCCAAAATATTTTGAGCTTACAAGGATACATTAATATAAATAGAGAGCATCTTATTGATACTGGGATCGTGATTTGGTGTAATCTCTCTACCCCCTATGGGGAGCTATAATCTCTCACATTGTAGTGAGTTTCTACTGTACCACCATTATATCCTCTTCTTTATCCCTCGCTTCCTCACAGGTCTCCATCCACGAATTGCATTTTTATGCTTCCTTATGGAGCTATGAAGCCATATTCTTGGCCTCCAGCAGACCCATGTCAACTTGTTAATGGTTTTACAGGGATTTTTCCTCCTTTAGTTTCAATTCCTCTGACAACAGATCTACAAAAATCCATTCTGAATCCTCACTGACCTCCGGGTCATGCTTCCCAAAATCTGAAAGTGAAGTGTTCCCCTCTCCTTGAGTAATGGAAAGAAGAATTTGGTAAGAGAAATTATAGAGTCAAGGAGGGAAGGAAGATGAGGAAGAGTGACTAATAATATCCAAAGCTTCCATGAAGTTCTAGTATAAGGGTGGCCCAATGATGTAGCCTGCAATGCATAGAGACATCAAGGAAAAATATCAATTCTTTGTTTATATAAAAATAATTTTACTTTGGTATTTTTACTCATGAAAATATGATCATTATATGGATAACCCAAAAATTAATCTAGAAACTTCAAGTTGTAAGATATTATATTGGTATAATTATGATTTAGGGGAGGTAGTAACTCGAGTACTTATTTAATCAATGGATCCATGATCAAGTGTACATAACATGCCTCTTGGTCTAAATTGTTAGAAGGTCTAGGTTGATCATGAATTCAATGAATGATTTATTTTTTATAGAATAATGGATAAATTTATATGTCTTGGTGAAGCTATTGGTAGTACAATTTCATGACTAGAAGGTCTATAAAATTGGTTTAGATTATATATGGGAATAAGAACTACATGACTATTGTATTATTAGTTTTATGTTTTAAAAGCTATAAATTTATGACGTTTAATGATTTATTATATTATAATTTTTTATTTATTATCATTTATGAATGACGTGGTTTTTTATATATTGAATTATTGTTGTTTATTTTTTCTTATTTTCAAAATGATGTGAATTTTTATTCTCAAGTTAAATCTCTTCAAGTTTGTTTTTCTTCCTTAATATAGGTCATTCATTTTAGATACATCATTCTTCTTATCCTTGTGGTTTGGTTGGATTATTCTATAAATGGGATCAAAAACTTTATACACATGTGGACAACTAATATTTTCCTATTTTATAGATTCTCATTTGATCAGTAATTACAATAAGTGAGATCTCAACTATTTTTAACACATAAGAGTATCACTATTAAATACAAAAATTATTAGGTTTGTGTCATATCACATTTATTATAAACCTACATGAGTCTCCATTGGGGTCGATATTGATACTAAATTCTTTTTAAATCTTGAATATTATTCATTTCAATCTCTACTAAGGGAACCCAAAAACCATTAGAACTAGGGAGAACTGTAAATATAGCTTATTATGTGAAGTTGGTTATAGATAATACCAAATTTTCATGTTTTATTGATATTAATATGTATTAATATTTATTTTAAAATCATATATCCTTTAGGTTGACCTTTTTTCACCTGTGAGAAATTAGAAATCATGGATAAACTTTTTATCTTTTACTAGTAATATTACTGAAGTTTTTTATTCTTTGTTTTTCTATTTTTATTTACTCAATCATTTGGTTGAATTTTTTTCTATAAAATGTATATATTTATTGGTTTTCATCTCTCCATTAATTTGAAATATATTTTAGGGAAGACTCTGGAGGGAAGCTTATACATGGGGATGTGTTTTGACCACTAGGATATTTAAGTCTATTATTGATAAAGATTCCCAAATAGACTTTATTTTTATCATTTTTATTATATTTAAAATTATTATAATGCTATATGTCAAGTAATTTAAGAACTAACAAAGAAATTACTCCCTAGTTACATTGGAAAAAATCTATATTTGTATTTTAAATTTTATGTTTTGATTATTTAATTTTATCTCTATTTTTTTATTAGCACTGATATTGTGTTATATTTTTTATGCCTTGATGATGAGACAAAAACACATTGGAAATAGAATATTCTTGATATTATAGTAGCTATAGTTCAATCCCCATTGTTTGTTAATTTTCTCCTTGGTTTTAGGGATTTTAAGTTCTTCTCAAACACATATACAAAATCTACCTTTCCTAGACCCATTTCATCTAGGACATATAGTTCATGTAATATGTGTTTCTTTTTTATTCTAATGATTTGGTCTTGGGAGGAACAAGAGTCCATATTTCTAACTCAAAATGTTTTAATTTACCTTAACATAACTCTGTAAGTAATTTTTAATTTTTTTTATTCAAATTTTTAGTTGTACTTATTTTATCATCTTTTTAACCCTTTGCTTCATTTAGGATTTGTTTAAATACACCTATTGAAAATTTATTATAGATATTTTTGTTTATGGTAATCCTTTCTATATAAGTTTTTACATCACCTATTTAGGTTGTTTTATTTAGTTATTTGAGTGTAAGTTTTTTAGAAATAGAAAAAATGTTAATTTTTTATTTCAAACTAATTATAATATGTGATAAATGATATAAATAGTTTTTATTAAGTTTTGTTAAAATTACCAAAAGTGTATAATTATATTGATATAGAACTTAGAATAGGGTTATATATAATCTTAACAATGTTTTTTATATTTAAATTTTGGGAAATTTATTATTTTATAAAACATTAGAAAGATGTCAAGGAAGGAGGGTGAAAAGAAGAACTATACGAACAACTTAAATTTTAGAGGAAAGTTTTCAAACACCACATTATCCTCAGGGATAGATCCCGGAAGGTAGTATGAATAGATTTGTTAGAAAACCTTACACTCTATTTGGTTACAAACAATTTTTCCGCTTGTATTATTTTTGTTTGGTAGATATTATAATGGAGAAATATTAAAATTTTTAGGATTGTGTTTTTTGATTAATATAATTCATATTTATGTTTTTTAAGGCTCTATTTGGTTTAAGAGATTTAATAGAATGATATTTGAAGTGTTTAATTTCTCCCTTGGTGTGATGGTGTAGATGATTGATGTAAAGACCTAGAATTTCCATGTAATTTTTTTTTTAAATAAATGTGATTTTTACGAGTCTGATAAAATTGATGTCGCATGATTCTGAGGCCTGGAGTGCTCGTAGTGAATTTCTGAAGTTTTTTTCGGGTACATTCAGTAAATGTGCGAGCGGGTTTTTCTAACTTTTGAACCGGTGCTCAGAATTGAAATATGATGGCACCGTTGAACTCACAGCACCGATTTTTTCTCAAGGAGACTTTCACCTCGACGACAGTTGGTCAATGGTGAAAGTTAGTTTTTGGGTTTTTCGTGGAAATAATAAAATAAAATAAACACGCGTTTTATTTTATTTTGTTGTAACCAACCTCCTTGTAGAAGTTGGTGGTGGTAACCACCAGACATTAACCTCCCATGAGAGGTTATGGTTGTGGGGACCACCTGAGCCTAACCTCCCATGAGAGGTTATGGTGGTGGGGACCACCTGGGATTAAACCCCCTTGAAACCCCCTTTAATTGGGAGAAAACCTCAGCTCCCTCATTAATGTGGAGGAGACTCTTGAGCTTCCTCCACATTAATTGTGCCAACCCCCCCCCCCCCTCTTAATTATGCCAACGCACCACTTAACTGAGCCAATTTAATTAATCCAATTTGAATTGTTCCAATGATTAAATTGGGGAAACACTTTTTATTATATTGGTTATCTCTTTTATTTTGGTGGATTCTTCTTTTGAGAACATTCATTATCAAAGGAGAGAGAGCTCTTGGTGGGAGAAAACCCTCCAACGAAGAACACATTCTTCCATGAATAACGCTCTGCCAACGAAGAACGCCGACCTCGACTTCAAGCTTCTTCCTCAGGACTTCTTCCGACGTGGGACGTCTTCATCTATGACGAATTGACGACCGTACTACCTCCTTGCGCCAACATCAACAAGTGAACGAGGTAGGGGTTTATTTTCATGATAATTCTTTCCATGTACTCCCTTCATTTCTTGTGTGGGTTGGGAACAAACATTGCAGAAGATTATGGTTTCACGTTCATGCTTCGTTCTTTGTGAACCACTTGCTACCACACTAAATGCGGAGGGTCCGGGCCAAAAAAACACAGCCCGACCCCTCCGTCGTTATTCTTTGGTGTATTCTTTGAAACGGAGGAAGGCGATGAAGACAACGGAGGCAACGATGCCACCCCAGCCGACCCGTGGGCTCGCCACACCGTCGTCCGCTGAGCTACGCCATCGTCCGCTGAGCTACGCCATCGTCCGCCGAGCCACACCGTCGTCGTCCACCGTGTCGAGCTGTCAAGCTACCGCCGTCTGCTGTTCCGAGTCTTCGCCCCGCCTCCATCCTATATGTCGAGCCACCATGCTACCGCCGTCTGTCGTTCGTCGAGCCGCTGCCACGGTCCTCCGACCCGCGGACAGAACACCGACCCACAGCCGGTCCATTCCCTCACGGCTGGTCCATTGCCCTCGTGGCTGGTCCGTGCCCCTTGTGGTTGGTCCGCCACCCTCGTGGCCGGCCCGCGTCCCTCGCGGCCGGTCCGCGCCCTCGTGGCCAGTCCGCGCCCTCGCGGCCGGTCCGCGCCCTAGCGGCCGGTCCGCGCCCTCGCGGCCGGTCCGCGCCCTCACGGCCGGACTGCACCCTCGCGGCCGGACCGCACCCTCGCGGCTGGTGCGCCACCCTCATGACCCTGGTGGGCTGGGCCAGAACTAATGGTCCAGGCTGCACTATGGGTCGGGTTTTTCCGACCGGGTCGGACTGAACCCTGACCCCCTACGACCCCTTTTTACATTCTTTTGGCCATAACTTTGGCACCAGACGTCTGTTTGATGAACTGTCGGTGGAATTGGGAACCTTGGAGTAAGTCAGTCCCTTTGAGTGATACCCCACTGTGTTTTGTTTTGAGATGGGGAATAGTCAGGTTGGATCGAGCACAAATCCAACCAGGCCCCCAGGACTCAAATGCTAATAACTCACAGACCGAGCATCCGATTGACGCGCCGTCTGTTGCGTTGAGACCCCTATGACATGGAGGACCTTTGAGACACTTCTTCATGGGACTTAATGATAGTTTGAGAATAGACTAGTAGCTCATGGAGCAGATCCTCACGGAGACAAGAAAGCTTAGTGAGGAGACCTAGTAGCTGGTTGAGACCTGACAACTGTTGACCGATTTGACTCGGAGTGACTCGAATAGCCCAGTGGGGAGTGCCTTAGTGTCGTGGCATACCCACAATGGGGACTGCCTTAGTGTCGCGGAAGACCCACAATATTCGATAGTAGGAGTACCTTAGCAAGCTACTAGGGGGGCGCCTTGGTGACGTGGAAGACCCACAGTGGGGAGTGCCTTGGTGACGCGGCATACCCATGGTAATCGATAGGAGGAGTACCTCAGCAGTCCATGGTTAGTAGGAAGCGCCTTGGTGTCGCGGTAGGCCCACTGTACTCGATAGAGGAGGAGTTATCCAGCAGCCGGGGTTTCGACAATGTGACTGGGGATGTTACTTGATACTACCCCTAGAATAAAATCCTGGTCGATTTGAGTCAGTTTTTCTATGTTTTCCTCATGATTGAGATGGATTACTTGATAACTTAGGTATATGTATGAGCATATACCTAAGTAAGGTTATATGTTGATTTCATACTTTTTGGTTTATCTTTGGTGGAATTTTATGATACCTAGAGGGTCTCGGGGTCCCTACTGAGTATCATTATACTCACCCCTGCACGGGCTATGCCCGCACTTCGTTGTGTTTGGTGCAGATGATGGACAACACTGACTGAGGACGAGAGTATCCAGTATAGACGGTACCCGGAGGTGGACCATATGATGAGTCGGTACACAGAGGATATGGACGGATGAGGAGTGCTGAGGAGGCGATCTGTACCTACCCTTCAGGTAGAAACCTCGGAGGATGACCCAACAGTTGACTTTCCCTTTCTTCAGTTGTATTGTATCACAGTTGTACTTGTACTTTCCAGTTGGGTTTGTATTCTGACCCCTTTTACTTTCAGCACTCTTTTGTTATACAGTTTACTTAGTATTTTGTATCCAGGTGTGTGCTTTCTTGTGTGTGTGTTTATAGGTTTTAAAGGCAATGCCTTCCCAGTTTTAGGTAATACACCTTTGGTGCTAGTCGCCAGCCCCTGGCCTATGGAAGGCGGGCTTGGGGTAGTCACGGCACGGGCCCCGGGGGACGATTCGTGACAATTGATATTTAGAAAAAGCACCTCAAGCTCTCACCAAGAACACTAAGTATAGTTCCCATATCATATCTCCCTACATGGAAATGCGATGTATAGAATATGATGACTCCCAAGTGTTTATAGTTGAATGATCTATTAAATATATAAACCCCATGTGTGTGTAAAGATGATTGATCTAGGTGATGAATCCCAAATAAATAAAGAATGAATGATTATCCATGAAAAATACACCCAAGTTGAAGATACTAGTTAGTACTTGTGACTATAAATACACCATGGAAAGATTGAAATTTATAAAAATACTTGATATAAATTCATCTCACACAGAATAAAATATCTTTTTATTCATTGTAGATGAGTTGTATCCTTCACCATGTTTTGATAGAATGCATGGAATAGGATATCCACCAGGCTATCTTAATAAGTTGATAAATTTTATTTCTTAGTTATAAGGTCTGACTATTTTTTATATTCTAAAAACAACCCTTCTATTTAGATTTGGATCAAACCTCAGGGATCATAATATTTGTTAATGAAATCAAGGAGGAAGATTATATTGGAGAAACTATAGGAATGGTTTAGGTGAATAATCTATGTAGGAAACAACTCCCAGGAATGATCCTAAGCATGTAGAAAAATGATCTAGGTGAATGATCCATGTAGAAAATATCTCCAAGGCATGGTCACATGCATGAAAATAACTAATTTGTTTAGGATTATAGGTGATGACTCCCCAACCAAAATGAATATGGACATTACATCCCAAAAGTGGCTACTTATTCATGCATTCCCCGTTACATACAGTAACTTAAAATAAATATCATATAAAAAAATGTCTTTTTAATATTTCCCCCTTATTGTGGTTTAGGAGAGGAGAAATTGTTGCAACTTTCATTTTTTTATATAGTCACCCTCATAATTTATAGGTCTAAAACATCAATATTTTCACAGAACTAATAATTTTCATCCTATTTTCCATGCTTCTTAAGGTTAGGTTTCTTTTTTGTTTGTATTTTTATTTATTTTTTTATTATTTCCCATAAAATCTTTACTATTTAGTGATTCAATTACTTCTTTAAATTCAATTTCGACCTCACAACCTCTTGTAAGGATTGAATTTAATTTTCTTGGATTTACACAATGATAGAACATGGAATTTTTTTATAATCACAACCAATTTTTTTAAAGGAATCATCTTCATACTATTGATATTTTATTTTTTATATATGAATATGATTTTTTTAGTGTTTTAGTTTCTCTTGTGAGCTCATGTTAAATGTTACCCTTAAAATAGGTTATCACTATGATTGTTGTGTATTCTTGGTTAAAGTTACCTTAGAAATAAGTATTTTTAGGTATAACTACTAGAGTTTCAAATTGTTTTCATACTAAAATATCAGTTTATAAGTTTTTATATAAGTTTTATATATAAAAGTGATAGTTTTTTTGTTATGTAAAAACAACTAGTTTTTTTTATATGTAAAAATTATTCATGTTTTTTACAAATTATTTGTATGTTAATATTTTTCCTATGTAAAAACTGTTAGAGTTTTTTATATAAAAAATGTTTATTTTTTTTGTAATTTTTTTGTATGTTAATATTTTTGTTATGTAAAAACTACCAGTGTTATTTTTTATTGATAATTTTGTTTCATTTTTTCAGATGATATAGAAAATTTCTCTTGGTATTTTTCCTCTAGGATACCCTATTATAGTAAGATAATGGTTTTTTGGAAGTTGTTTCAATTTTTGTTTGGTTTGTTGATATTTTGGGTATGAAATATGTTGTCGATGATGACCAAATGTAATGGGTGAATGGAGATGGTCAAATTTGATAGAGTTCAAAGTATATTTACTATAAGTATTTTTACCAAAATATTTTACTAACGAATATTATGAAATGAAATAATTTTCAATGCCTACATAAATATGTTATGTATGATGTATATATCTAAATTAATGTGTATATTATATATTGAATATTTTTTTATATAACATGTAAAATGAGTTTAATTATACAAATAAATAACTTATGTTATTAAAAAAAATTTACTTTTAAAAACACATGAAAATTGTTGTTAAAAATGACACAACAACACAAGACATGTGTTGTATAATTTTATATGATTTTTTTGAGTTTTTGAAAACAAATGATATGTGTTGTAAAAAGTATATAACAACATACTATGGATGTTTTTAAAAGGTAATGAATTTAACCACACATTTTTCTACAACACTCGATCATGTGTTATAAATTACTTTTAACCATAATCAATTTATGTTTTTAAAAGTAAATTTTCTTATAGTGATATACAACATAATCAAATGTTCTAAAATTTTAAATATTTGTTTCATGGAAATAAGATAATTATAAAGGATAATATTCATGATAACTTGATGATCTTATTTTAATTAGTGAAACTACATGAAAAATTACATATCTCTATACTAAACTGAGTTTTTTTTCAAATGAAGTGATCTTGCGATATGTTTTCATCAATTTATAGTCGTTCCAACTAAACAATTTTGTGTGTGAACATATGCTACATGAAGTTCAAAACTTATTCAAATAAACATATAATAACTATTAAAATCATGTGGTAAATATTCACTAACATTATCAAGTCGATTGTTCATGAAACTTCTTAAATGTTGGGTCATGAGTTGATAATAAGAACTCATGAGTCCATTTAGTTGACACATTAATCAATATCGTAAAATACAAAAATAGTCCACATGGTGGATGAATTAGACCACCTATGTCAACATGTATTATTTTTAAAAAACTTAAGGTATTTTATCCCAATTTTCAATGGTGATGGTCTTGTAATCAATTTTTTCTGAGAACAAGAACTGCTTGAAATATTTTTTGGTGTAAGAATATTTTTATCATCCAATGGATGACAATGCATACATTTAATTATTTTCCTCATCATTGTTGATCCAGGATGACCCAAATAGTCATGACATATGATAAATGTATCATGGTTAATAAAATTATGATTTATCATATTTAATTCTATTATATATGTATATTTACATAGTATAGTCCATAGGTAAACCTTGATTGTTTTTTATAAAATTAACTTGTGATCATTATTAATGCTTGTTGTATAGAGACACCCAACACCTCCTTCATCTATAATATTTCTATGATGTATATTTTTATAAATATATTTAAATATTCATTAATTTCATTGAGAATTAAGGGGAAAATAATTATTTATGAAAATATATGTACCACTAGGTAGGTGTATTTTTGTTCTTCTAATGCATTTGATTAATTTTTCACTATTGATTAATGTACTTAAAATAGAACTTATCATTATAAGGTTGATAAAAAATTTCTTGTATTTAATAATTGTGTGTATCATGACAATATCAATGAGAAAAATATATTCATCATGGGGATTAATTTTAACAAAATGATTCATAACATCTAAATATTTTAAAATAAAATAAGGAATATATATAGGAAATAAAATAAAAAAAACAGTAATATTTATTGAAAATAATTACAAAACAAAAACTAAATGTTCATTTTTATCATTTATACATTATACATATGATCTATACCTTCTGGATTTATAAAATAATCAAAGATGTCAAAATTTATAATATCATTATTATAGTTCAAGGTCTGGTCAGAAAATTTTTCTTCAATGCCCTTTTCTTTCCCTTTGATTTATTATTGATAAAGATCAATAAAATTATTAGGAATATGATAGGTATATGACTGGTATTCTTTCATTCCATATTGAAGGCATAAAATTTCATCATTATTTATTGTCTTCAGTTGTAGTTGTTCATTATTTGAACACTTCAAGTGTTTCCATTTCCTCTTGTCATGGGGTGTATGACCACCTTAATAAAATGATTTACCTTGACCTAAACCATTTCTATTATTTCTATAAACATGATTATAAGAAATCACATTCAATTTTGGAAATAATGTTATAATATTTTTTCAAGATTCATGATCCGTTATCTGGAGTTTTTTATTTTATATTACATTAATAATATAGGAGACTAATTTAAAATATTTTATAAAACCTTTTTTCTTGATATTATTATTGAAAAATAACATTCTAATCTTAAAAAGTACAAAATGTATTTTATAACATATTAGTGTTAGTAATATTTTATCAACATAATTTTAATTGTGTTGTAATTTTAAACATTGTAGAGTTATACTCACTTGTTGTTTTATAATCTTAGAATCATAAGTGACTCAATTCATATTTTTTTTGGAATTATTACCAATCATCGATGATCATACCACCCTTTTATTTCTTTTTATAACACCATTTAATCTTTTATTGCAAGAAACTCATTAGTTAAATCCATATAGAAGTGATGATAGTGAAATATCAATACTCGAGCAAGGTCTTTAGTAAAATATTAATTTTCTACTTTTATTGTCTCGCTAGGGTCATTTTTACATAGATATATCTTGAAATCCAAACTCCAAGACACAAATTTCTTCCCAAAAATGTCAAGAGGGATAAAACCAATCTTCACAATGTTAATAATGAAAAATATGACTTACCACATTATTACTAACCTCTTAGAATATATTAAGCTCATAGTGATAACATGTTATGAACACAACACTCATCCAATGAGTATATTGTTCTATTTGTCACTTATAGGCTACATGGATTTAAAATTTAGTGCATATAGGGAAGGAACTAGGTTCTCTCAAAGGTGATTCATTGTTTTTTGTTAGAGAGATGTCGAACTTTAGGTCACAACAACCACAATCATGACTACACCTAGTTATCATATTGATGACATGTTGATAAATGATCTAACCCCTGGTTGAAACCATAATAAATTTCAAAACCAAAAATACATGATCGACTATAGGCAAATAATTACATTAATAAAACATATAGAAAAATATTTATAAGGTTGATGGTGATTAAAAAAATAATATATAATAAGTATAAAAGAGTTAGAGTACAAGAATAGAGGGAAAAAACTCCACTCTTCCCTGAAGATGTTAAAATATATATAGGGTGCATGATATTATAATTACTTATCTAAATAGATCCCTATATTTTATGTAAAATCCAATGGTTGTGATACCAAGGGTTGTATAAAATTAAGGGTTTTATATATGAAAGGTTTTTCATATGAAAGGTATTAATAGGAATGAGTAGTTATCATAGTATTATAATTTTTACAACCATATAATAAATAATAATTCATAACATCTAATAATTTTTATTTGAAAAAAATATCTTAGATGTGAATTCAATAACAATTTACCTAAATATAAGAATTTTATGTAATATTATATTTTTATAATTGTATCATTATTAACACATTTTTTAATTTTAATTTATTGAATATTTCAAATGAATTGCACTATTTTATTTTACAAAAATTAAATTAATTAGTATGATGAATCAATTTTTAAAATTTTTAAATACCAGAATTTAAATGTTATATGTGAATGGGATAGTTTTTTTATCGGTTTGTTTAATTTTCCTAGGTGGGAATGTTATATAGACCTACCTTATCCTATTATCCATGACCTTATTTTCTTTCTTGATCCATGTTTTCCTCTGAATTTTTTATGAATCATCAATATTTTGTATTGTGTAGCTTTGGATGATCCATGTGTTTCTTGGTGTGATTCTTCACTAAGTACTTTAGCCTTGATCCTAGTGATCCCTTGTTTTCCAATCATGATTTTCCACTTGTATTTTCTAATACATTAGATGGAATGATACTATATTATTCTAGAATATTAATATTGTACACATACCCCTTATGATTTTTTCTAGCCTCACATGTTGTAACTACCTAACACACACAATCGCTACCTCATTGATCATTGAGTTCTCCCATTCAATTCATGATGATTCTCTTTGGTTAGGTGTTTAATTTCATCAAGAGATAAGAGAGGGTGAGTAGCATCAACAATATGGTTGTTGTTCATTAAAGGAAATGGAGGGAGGGAGGGAGAGCTATTTTAACCTCATATCATATTCTTGGCGATCAGTTTAAGTGATGGGTTTTTGTTAGAACATCACATGATAATGAATAGAAAAAGGAACCCATATAAATGAATATCTATCATTATAGAGTCAAAATGAAATATGAATAACATAAAATAACCATACATACCTCAAGTAAAGTGTGCTACATCTCGATGTATTATGATTGATAAAGATCACTAAGTAACAAAAATTGAACTCTTTCCTCCAAAGGTTGTACACTGGCCACTTAAATCAATGTACATTACATGGGGATCCCTTGATCTCTAAAAGTTGTGTTAATTACCTATTCTCAAAGATGAACAAAGAAAAATAGAGACTTTAAAGGTTTTGATTGTCACAACCTATAGAAATGGGGAGGATCTAATCCTTTTTATAGCCTCATTTCAATTAATTAAAGAACTCAACCACCACTTCCGATGCTTGAAAGCCTCTATATGTTATACATAATATATAATAATTTTATGATTATAATAATTGAACATAAAAATGATAATATAAAATTCATCAAGCCACAAATGAATCATCAAATTGATTCATAAACAAGTAGAAGTCATTCTAGAGATGTAGAAGCATTCCATGAAACTTGATATCAAATATTATGAGCACCAGCTCTATCATATGCTAGGATATAGGAATTTTATACCTATCATATCATGTAATTAATTTCATACCATTACTTGTGATATTCATCACATTTATATTACTGGTTATGAAATAAAATTGAATTATACTACATGAATTAACTATTTTAGTTCATATATATCAATCACCCATTTGCATTAAAATCCTATATGTAATTCATGAAAAACTTATCAAATACTTGTGAATCCACCCAAAGTCCTTTGTATATGGTTTATCAAACTCTATTATTTTATAATAATAACTTTGTACAAAATTTAATCCTTATCTAAGGCATAATTTTATAATCATGTGGGACTGGATAGCATTGAAAACAAATATGAATTCTTAAATTCATAAATGTAAGCAAAGAGAATCATTTAGAAAAACATCATTGCTACTCAAGATATAAAGGGTTTTGGCGTGATCTTGATAAAAAAAACTCACATCACATTAGGAATATGTCCACTATAAGTTTTATAAAATATATTGTATGTGTATTTATATAATTCATTTCTCCATAACATCATATGACCACTAGATATGGAACATGTCGATCTAGTATAATCTATATCACATGTTTTCAATTATCTAACTAGATTGATCATACAAAATGATTATATCACATATAAATAATTCTAATACATAATCACATCACATGTAACTTATCTAATCATATCCATTCATTTCATTAATCACTCAATTAAAGTAAAAAATGTATCTTCTTGACATATAAGTGAAAAAATATCATATTGGTTTAACTAAACTAATGATAACCACCCCCTAATTAGTTTAGCCTTAAGGATGATGTTATAATGGTATCAAATTATGAAGTTTCATTTGCTAAGTTTTTTTTCAACCACAGATAATGAGGATTTATATTAATTATACACCTATAAGTGTATCAATGATCATATGACATTCCATTCAATATACTTTCAAGGGTTTATCAAGATAATAATTCTTTGGTTGGGATCTCATGAGTCTACTCTCTATCATATATGAGACTTATACTCATGCTAATATTAACATATAATCATAGCCCATAATATCCAGTGATGATCTTTGATTAGGGATAACTCACAATCATAATTTTAGAATTTTTTATCATTCCATTATTAATGCTTAGTATATATGGAATACATGAATGAATAAATAATAGATATTGCCTTTATTATAAAACTATAATGTATTTTATAACCATTACATCAAATATCTCAGGTATACAATACCCAAAGATTCAACATGACCCTCAAACATATGATGCATTAATGGTTTTTTCAATGGATCTACTATATTTTAATATAAATCCACTTGATATATATTTAAATCACCCCTATCAATAATTTATCAAATGAGATGGTATTTACGAAGGATTTGTTTTTGTCCTTTGGTGCGATCAAGGTTTATTAGCATATAAAATATCTCTATTATTGTAATATTAAATCTTTAATACTCCCTCAATGCTATAAATCATACCAATTTTAGTATGGGTCTTCTTGATCTAAATGGATTCCTTTATAGAATTGGATATAATGATGTAATCAAACTATTTTTTTGAGTCCACCAATGTCAGTTTTTAGAGCTATTCCAATGAATAACTCAATTATTTAGTAAAAAGTGAAACTAAATTTAGATAAAAGATCATCCTTTTTAGTTTAGAAACTAAAATCAGTGTATCCCCTTACAATGATATCCTACTCACCTTTAAAGGATAATAACATATCCTTACTTCTTCTCAAGTACTTAAGGATGTTCTTCATAATAATCCAGTGACTCACTAAGATTGATTTGGTATTTAATTATTATTCTAAAAAATTTAAGAAATTTTAGTATAGTACATAACATGGAATATATGGAAACACATAAGGAATATTATCCATCCTTTATAACTCTTAATAATTCCTAATAAATGTGTCATGCAATATTGGTAAATACCCTTTCTTAATGTTCTCCATGATAAACCTCATTAACAATTAAAAAAAAAATGTATTTTGGATCTATCTAATAAACCTATTTAATCTATCTATATAGATATTTATAAGTATTATGTAGTCTAATTCACCAATATCTTTGATCAAGAGTCATTTTTTCAACCACATATATATAGAATGTAAAGCTAGGACATCATTTCTAATAAAGAGTATGTCATTCACATAAAGTATAAGAAATATCATAACACTACCATTAAATTTTTTATATAAAAAATCATCATCCATTTTCTTAATGAAACAAAACTCTCTAATTTCATCATCAAACTAGATTTTATAACTCTGAGAATATTTCTTTGATCCATAAATAGACCGTTGTAACTTACAAACCTTATCATGATCATTTATCACTTCAAAACCTTTAGGTTATATCATATACACTCCTGGACTAAATTTATATCAATTAAAATAGCAAAGAAATCCATTTTATATATGTAATAATCATAATTAACTATCATGGAAAGAAATATTTTAACAGACTTTATCATCATAACTAGATAAAGGGTCTCTTCATAGTCAATACCATGATTTTTTTATAACTTTTAGCTACAAAAATCTTCTTATAGGTAGACACTCTAACATTCATGTCAGTTTTCTTATATAAAACCCACTTTCACCCTATGGGTCTCACCCCTTCAGGTTCAAACACCAAGTTTTAAACTTTTCTAGTGTACCTGGATTCCATATTAGATTCCACAATAACTAGCCATTTTTCATAATAAAAACTCTCAATGACCTCTCAGTGGGTAGTAGGTTCATTGTCTATGAACATTACTTCAATATTCTCCATAATAAATCTACATATCTCAAGATCTTGATGAATCCTACTAGACCTTTGATATTATTATATGACCTAATTTGGGTTTGTTTCCACAACCTCTTATGGAACTAACTCACCTTCCATATCATTAACCATTATTTTTTATTTGTTTTAAACTTCACAAAGTTTATATTTCCTCTAATTAAATACTTAAAAAATATGATCATTCTCAAGTAAAACACCACATTAGTCCATAAACACTTTTTAGTATGGTTATAAAAAGTAATATCCCATGAAATATTTGGGATAAAAAAAAGGCATTTCTCTAATTTAGGGGAAAGTTTATCAGAAGATAAACATTATATATATGCTTCAGAAAAACTAAATCCTAAAAAAATATTAATTGATACACCTAAGATTCTATATCTAATATGGTGAATTTATTACTCACATGGATTGAACATGGTTTAGTATAAAATATGATGTTTCTAGAGTATATCCATAAAATGATATTGGAAGGTCGCGATAACTCATTATTGATCAAATTATATTCAATGAGAAAGTTTCCTTATATTATATACACAATTACATTATAGTTTTATAATATTTAAAGTTATGAAATAATTCCACATTCTCTTAGATGATAAGTAAATTCCTAGCTCAAGTTTTCAATAAACCAATCTGATCGAAGAATCAAAATACTTTTAACAAATTGATTTTTACTCCACTTTTGAAAACACTAAACTTTTAAAAAAATTAAAACTTATGCCTCATTAGAAACATATAACCATACCGATTGAATTCATCAATAAAGGTTATTAAGTAACTATAAACACACCACTTTATTGAGCACTCATTTGTCCACATAAATCATTATGCATAAGATTCAATATTCCACTAACCCTTTTACCTTTTCAACTAAAAGGCGATTTTAACGTTTTTCCTAATAAAAAAGATTCATATTTTCAAATGATTCACAATTTAATAAATATAAAAATCTATATCTATAGAGTATTTGGATGAATTTCTCATTTATATGCATACAGAGAAAATTCCAAAGATAAATGGTTTTTGAATTAACCTTGACCTTCTTATCTCAAATGTTATAGATTGAATTATTCATGTCTAGAATATATAAACTATTTACTATATTTACACTACCATAAAACATTTCATTCATATATATAGAAAAAATCATGTTCTCAATAATTAATGAAAATAATTTATTATCCAAACAAGATATAAAAAAAATTCCTATTTATGGATAGAATATATTAATATTTTTCTGATTCTATAACTAATCCACTAGGTTGACTTATAGTATAAGTGTTGACCTCCAATACAACAAATCATTCCTCATTTACAAAACAAAGATTAATTTATCCTTTCATCAATTCACTCATATTTTCATATCATTTTTTATCATCACAAATGTGTGATGCACACTCAGTATCCAATACCCATGATTCAGAATTAAATAAATTGATTTCTATAACATTCACATCCATATACTCATAATGATTCTCTTTGAGAACACTTATCAACCTTAGATTCCAATATAGAATTTTATTATAGTTCATACCTATAAGATATCTCAAAATTATAATCATGATGCAATCCATAATCTATAATAAATACATGTCTATAGGTGAGTATCGTGTTTTACATCCTTTCATTAAAGACTTTTAATTAAAGTACTCCCACTAAAAATGATTACCTCATACATCATATACATTTAATGGCATAATACACATGTTTTATTATGACTTAGAACAACTAAAATCTTAAATTAATCCATGTACATATATGGTAGACCATTATTTCAATCATATCACATATGAATCTTAGATAATTAAGTGAAAAAATACTTAGATGACTCATCATATAATCTACCTAAATAAATTCATATAAGAACCTAAAAACTAGGGTTACCTTATTAAATATAACCTAAATATCACATCTGATATAGGAACCTAGTGGTTAGGGTCACCTATAATCCACTTACCTTACACAAGATAATTCATGGGAAGATAATGGTTAGGTCCACCAGGACTGAATGATTGAAATCTTGAAAAGTATTTACACAGGAAGAAATATAACATTTAGTATTTGAGGGGATTTTCTTAGTATCACAAATTTCATATGTGTCTTATGCATTATTAATTTATAACTATTACATCTCATGCAGTATTTATCATTTCATGTTTTATTCCTATATACATGCATGATTCTAATGATTTAGTTTTGTAATTCCTATTCCTTCCACTAAATTTATTTGTTCAAACTATATTAATTTGAAAATATTTAAATAAATTATAGTTTAAATTGATGACCCAAAATATAATCCAAATACATTTACACATATCCAAATACATATCATGCATAAATTATATGAAAACCTTTCATGTAAAGGTTTAAAATCATATAAAACTAAAAAACCATAAGTGAAAGTATAGTATGATAGATATTCAATCCCCACTTTTCTAGATTTAGAATAAGTCTTTAAGGTAGTGAGGAATCTAAACACAAGTACCACTACCCATGGTTAAATACTCAATAGAGACACCAATTCCAACACCATTCTAACACCTAATAGGTGTAAATTATAATTAACCTCTAAATTCAAGCTCATATTCCATAATAAACCAATTTTAAGGTAAAAGAAAACTAAATATTATGTGGTTGTACCTAGAATGTAATGCATGGTATGAAAATTTAATAAGAATAAATTTATCATATAAATTAAAGAATATATAATATTCACATTATATAAATAATTTATATCCATGAATATTTAAATAGGAATAAAATAAATAAATAAATAAATGATTCATTTATTTACTAAACATGAGATATTAAAATGAACATTACATATTTCATTTAGGTATAAAAATATTCCATTTATAATTCATAATACATATCTTTTATAAAAAATTTATAAACTATAATAATTTTACATAAAATAGTAAATTTATTATTTTTTGTATTATATCTTATTTTATGATATAGCCCTATCATATGTCGTAATAAAATCATTGCATACTATATGATTTATCATTGGAAGCCTATTATATTTTATATTAAGGTGATATTGGTTATTGTGATTCAATATTTGAACTATTTCATAGCCTATGATATCCTCTTATATCATTATAATGATATGAAACTCTGATTTATAAAACCCCATGTTTTCAATTTTAGCCTTCAATAATGCTTATATTAACTTATAATATAGTGAAAAATCATGGTTTTTAGATGAATTTTATGTTATGACCCATCATTTTGTACCTTACAACAAAGAAAAACATGTTTTCTCGCTATATGATATCATATATAATATCTAATGACATGGTAATCCAGTGACTACCATTTAGTCATGACATATCGTAACCAATGATATAGTTAGCTATATATTAAGATATATATATTCTTCATAAAAACATTATAGAAACATATTGATTCCATGAAGAAACGGGCTCTGATACCAATGATGGGTTTTATTAGAACATTACATTCTTATAAATAGCGGAAAAAACCTATTTAAATAAGGATATATCATCGTATAATCAACATGAAACATAAAGAATATAAAATATCCACACATATCCCATGTCTAGTGTGCTCTATATCGATAGAGTATGCTTGATAAAGATCAATAAATGACAACAGTCAGACTCTTTCCACCAAAGGTAGTTCACTAGATACTAGAATCCACATAATCTATTGAAGAACCCCTTGATATCCAAAAGGTGATCTATAACCATCTCTAAAAAGATGAATGAATAATAAGGATAAAGAGAGATTTTACAAGGATTGTTAGTCTTGAACTACACAAATAGGGAGGATCTCATCCTTTATATAGACTCAATTTAATAAATGAGGGAACTTTTGTTCTATTTGTAATGATTGGAAACATCAATACATTACACAAAACATATACTTGTTTAATGTTTATGATGATTGAATGTTTCAATGATTATATAAAATTTATCATTCTATAAATGAATCATCATGATAATTAATAACTAAAGAGAAACTATTCTATAGATGTGTAGTCACACCAAGCAACTCGATATCAAATATTGTAAGCACTATCTCTATCATATGTTATGATATATGCATCTCATTCCTATTGTAACATGTGATTTATCCCATATATTTGCATGTGATAATCATCAAATGTATATTACTGGTTACAGTATAATGGAAAATTGTACTATATGATTCACCTATTTTATTTTATATCTATCATTAATCTTTTATAGTTTCTACAATCATTGAAGTATATGAAAATACCTTATACCTAGATTGTGTGGAGTGAAATGTTTCTTAACTCATAAACCTATAGTATGAGGATGATGATGGTTATGAGAGATTTATGATGCTAATATTCACCATTCAAGATTAGAGGATCCCCCTTATAGAGGAGGTGATACCTAACCTTAATAACATGGTTTTGTCCTAGTTTATTCCCTTTATTAATTTGGATTTATTATGTATGTCGTGTTGTTATATTTGATTTGTCATGTGTGTTCTTCTAGTGGGATGGCATACATTGAAACCTTAGTCTTAACTTGATAGCGAGTCACCAGAGTAGTGAAAGTCTTACTCTAAAATATATTTTATGGTTCTTATTTTCTTGAGTCTTTCATGTCTTGTGTACTCTTTTATTTTTTATAATGAAAACCACGATGTCCCTTACCTATATGTGTTGGTCCAATTGGATCAAATCATGTAAAATTATAGAGTTAATTTACCTTTTTCTACTAATTTACTCAACATTGGATGTTGATGAACAGTTTTGTTTTCATCCATAAGGTATTTTCTCAAACATTGATTTTTTTCATGTTCACTCAATCAAAACTGATATGTTTTCTTATGTTAATCATGTTGACATTTGATATCCAATATATTTTCTTAACTATGATTTTTTATTCCCTATTTGATCATTTCATGTTTTAATATCATTCTTTCTTACTATTTTATGATTTTTTATATACTGAGAGTTTGCATTCTAGTTTTATATGTACGTGAATCTTGAATATATTGACTATATTATGACCCTATTTCAAGAATTGAACCAATGTTTTACTTTTTGTTATACAATTATGTTTATTTTTAATCATATTTAAAAGATATTGTTTGCAAGCTTGATAAGTTTTCTATGTTAATAGTACCACAATCAAGCGATGTTCACTGTTAAGTCAATTTTATTATTCCTATTATTTTAAATTTTATCAAATATATTTATATTCATTGTTTTCAATGATTGAATCTAGTATAATAAACAAAATTGAATTTCCATATTTTATGGTTTTTTAGACAAACACTAGATTCATAAGCCTCATTATATATTGAACGCAGAGGTAATATCATGAGAGGTGGAAACCTCCCTCCCCCCACAATAATTGGTATCAGATCCAATTTGAATATAATTTTTTAGCATAAAAAAATACAAAATCAAAATATTTGATGCTTAAAATGATTTTAATTTTTTGGTATATTATATAACTTGATTTTCATGTTCAGTAAGGTCATGTTTTTTTTCTCTATGGCCATAATTTAATTTTTTCTTCTCTGGATGTTTATAAAAAAATATCCCTTTCATTGTTATCCCTATTATTACCCTAGATAATATCACTGTGGTGGAATTGGAATGTTTTCCAGTTTAGTTTCATAGATTTCAAGGTCAGAATTTTATGTGAAGTTATCATGGTCAAATATATGTGAAAACTGTTTTTATAGAATGTGGAGTCATTCCAAGTGTTTTTATGTTTTATTTTTCTACCTTTATGATTTATTATGATATTTTTTTATTATTAATCTAAAAATAAATTTTAGAGATATTTTTTTGACTTGATATATAACCAGTTGTTCAATGATTGGTTAGGATTGGGTTGATTATAGAGTAGAAGGGTCACATGTATAAGTTCATTGATGATCAGGCTACATGATGGTACTAATGGTAATTCTTTAATGACATGGGATAGGTTATATAAGAATTATAATCCTAATTTCATTAGGTTATTTAGAATATGATAAAATTTATTAAATTGTAGATGGTTGTCCTTGGATCACTAAAATATTATCACGATTAATGAGATTATCCTTATAACTTGGGGATAACTATGTAACAGTTTAAATTTTCAAGGAATTTTTTTTATAAATTTCCTTCATTAAATTATATATATGAAGTTAAGTGAATTTTTGTTTGTTTATAATTATAATAACCTATATATATATTTATCACTTAATTAGTTTACATTATTAAATACAAACTTATTTATTAAATATTAATTCAGGTATGAAAGAGTATAATAAATAAATATAAGGTAACATGTAACACCCTAACCCACCCCATATGAACAATGACTAAGTTGGTGGTGTCATGATATCTCAAAAACGCCTCCCCATGTGCCAAAGTTCCTCAAATAGCAGTGAGAGCCTATAACAGTCATTGGGAGACCATTAACTCAAATATAAAGTATAAGGGTCATGCCCAAATCAACTAAAATTTTGACATGACCCATCTGTATAACCAATATACCCAAAACCTGTATGTAAAGAAATAGGGAGCCAATAGGGCATATCATAGTCCAAAACATAAAAGTAAATATTATATATAATGAAAAAAATATAATAGATCAAAAGAAATAGAACAAATATTCATCACATTAATTAATAAATGAATATAGTTCGTCCTATTAACTAATACTTATGTAGTATAATAGAAAAAATAAATATAATTAACTCTAGCCCAACTCACTAAACTAGATCATGCCAAATCATAGGAATTTGATATAATAATCATCTTGATCCATGCCTATATCTCCAATATGACACCTATGCCAAAAATAAAGCATGGAGGTTTACCCACATACATCAAAACCCATAGCATGTATGGAAGTAAGGGGTGAGTCCAACAACCTAGTAGGATCCCCCACTCTCCTCAACACATTTAGTACTAGTGATCAAGTGGATGCATGTGTGTGACTATGGAGAGTTTAACACAACCCATTTAAAAACATAACACATGCATGATAATATAAGGACATTTTTTCATGCCATCATGTCCAGAGGACACATACACCATAGAGACTCATACCAAGTATACCAAATTCAAATTAGTTATCATCTACCTATAATCAATGACTTACATACCCTCATAACCCAGTGAGGTATACCAAAAAACCACTCTTGCCTCAATATATTTATCCCAAAAAGGTCTTGCAATTACTATAAAGACTCACTCATAAGAGTCCCACCTAACCCAAAAGTCATCTCAATTCCCTTCAATATCCTAAAACCACAAAATATAATTTAAAATGATGATAGTATCAATAATTTAAACAATATTCAATAAAAGTGGGCACAAAATATCATGTAAAATATTGATGGTATAAAGAATATAAATAACATGAAATCAAAGAGCACATAACCATTAAATAAAATGAAAAATGTAACAACAAAAAAAATGGTAGTTAAATAGGTCTCAGAGTATCAAATATCATTTGAATAAAAATCACATATTAAAAAAGAGGGAAAATAATGGGACCCAAATTTATGAAATATCAATCTTAACTATCATGTGATACCCCATATTATCTCACTATTCCTCTTTGGGACTATTAGCTGGACTACCATAAGGAAACTTTGGCTTTGTCCCATGTATCATGAATCATCACAAGGCTAGCTCCCCTACATAAGAATACAACACCACAACTTGAATCTGATCCCACATATCTAGCATCAATACCATCATAAAAAATGTGTTCCATTCCCATGATATTACCCTGGTTAAGTAATATGGAAGAAAAACCTCCATTAAGGTAGGAATTGTCACATACACTAATAGATCAACATACTTGACTATATCCCAATCGACCATAACACCATGTTTAGTCACCAAAGTGGAAGAGTACTACTAGGAGTTGCATCATCATCAACTAGGAATATCATTAGTGCACACAACATCACATATTATATAGTCATGATCCTTGAGATAAATCACAAAAAAATAGGTTATCCTAGACATCACCTCCCATATAGGTAAAATTCCAATCAGGATATTTATCACACAAGTATCATTCCTTTATTAAGCTACATTCCCATTCATTCTATCTCATAAATTCCTAAGTTGATATCCCTTATGAGGATAATCACTTTATTTATATAAAAATAAAAAAATGGATCCCACTCACCTTTTAATATCATATCTTGATCCACACTGAGAATCAACATGACACTAGGACTATCTTCCTTTAATTTGGCCTTATCCATTAATAAAAATATCATTCTGACTATCTCCCATATCAACTATTGAGGTCCAATCAAGAGAGAACTCCTACACGAATTAAAGAGGCCAAGCACTCATCAGGAGTAACAATAGTTCCCAAAGGTTAATGGTGTATAGGATCACCTGTCATTAAATTAATATACCAATAGAACCTTTGACTCAATACAAGTAGTTGGAGTTAAGCAAGATTCCTAGATTCTATTAAAATACCAAAGGTTACCCCCCAAACTCCCATGAATACCCCCATAAAACTTTAACTAAAAATATTGACCTAGTCTAAATAACCCATCACCCAAGTAAAAGTATCATGTATATATTTCTTATGTTATCATGAATCAACATGAAATAGAGGATAACATACAATGAAACCAAAATTCAAGAGTCTCACACAATATAAATACTTTATAAAATAGGGTTTATCGGTCATGAGGTCAAATAGACCAAAACATGTATAAAAACAAATATTATTGTATTTTGTTTAAAATATAAGTCAAAATCCTATTTAAAAATCATTTATAAAAGTTAATCACATGCCAACTTACTCATAGTATGCCCTTATAAAAAACCCATGAAAATCTATTTGAGAAAAAAAAACATTTAGTTTTGAAATACCAATTCAAAAATCTTTCTTTAAATAAAACATGCCCATTGGAATTTCCATTTAAAACCAAATTTCCTTTTTAATATATTTAAAAATGTTAAACCACTTTCTCTTTTGAAAATAAAGTCAAATACTAACACACACTACCCAAAAAACTTTTCTTTTTAAAAGTTCATTTTAAAATTTGATGAAGAAATTTCCTTTAGAAATACAAGTTAAAAATCCACTCACACCACCAATAAAAACTATAAAATGGGATAATGAAACTCATTTGGAAAAGGCACCACTAATGAACCATTTAACAAGATATATGATCTTTATTGACTATTAGTTTAACATGAGATATCCCTATTTATAGAGGATTTCATATAATTTAACAAATCCATGATAATAATAATAACAATCAAACCAATCCTAAGAAAATCCCAATTTGTTAACAAAAATAAAGAGAGATAAAGGTTACAAGGAATCTTTACAAATATTGTTGTACAAATCACCATTCACATTAAAAATATAAATTTTAATAATGTCAAGATGAAGAGAATAACTCCATCTTAATGGTCTTTAATCTATATTCCTTCTTGAAAATGAATTTTTAACCCAGTTCCCCTCTCAATAAATATTCCATACCCTCTGTTGAATGTTTTCTATATACATACCACAAGATAGATCTTAACCTTTGATTTATTACTTCAACAACATTGGTAAAATCTCTCTCTATCCATAGACAGCCACAATAAAATTTTCTAGAATACCTAAAAGCAAGGATGATTGATCATATCTCAACCTCAAGAGTATATTACATGCCAAGAAAAAAAGAGAAAAATCCTTTAATAAAACCTATATATGTTTGATAGGTCCCACCAAAACCAACAAGACCAAAATCACTTGACATCTCACCATCAATATTTATTTTAATCCAATATACAAGATGGGGCCAACAAGCCTGTAACCAAGTGGTAGATGCTCATCCTTGGCATCCAAAAGACCCAGGATCAAATCTGGGTGGGGGTGAATTTCTAGGTTACTATAGTAATTATTGTAGAAGGTATTGATCAGTACTATAGAATACAAAACTATTTATTCAATTTGGGCCTTTAGGCTTCCAGTTTTGGCCTACGCGTATTAGGGCCTTCGGGCCACTAAAGGCCTTCAGTCCATAGGGACTTCAGGACACAATAAGACATTGAGCCACCAGGCCTACATTTCACAAAGGACTAGAAGTATCCTAGGAAGATCACACAAGAAAAGGCCCTAGATGAGGATCTAGAGAAATTAGAATCTACCAGAGCAGAGCTAACCGGATTTGAATAATGAGATTGTATGACAATTTCTATTGATATCAGGCATCGTTCATCTCTACATGGGTCAATGTGAGCTGATCATCCATGCAAGGTGGGGAGCTAGATTCCTTTAATGATGTAGATGCTGAGGAGGGTAAGTTATTATGTTTTAGAGTCTTAGGACTTTGGGCTATGTACTAGGAATTTTTCCTTGGGCCTTTGGGTCATGTAATGGTCCTTGTGCCACTAGGCCTAGGGGTCATCTAAGGGTTCCCCCTCAACCCATAAAAGGGAGATTATCCAATTTAAATAAATAAAAATATTGAAGGCCTTTGGTTTGGGTTGACCAATATACAATAGGGGGTCCACTTAATGTATTTTGGATTGTGATTATTCTTTGGAGTACCAAGGACTCCAAGAGAATGGATGATAATTAAATATTTAAAATAATTGTTAATGTAACCATTTTAGGACTTTGTAGACACCAAAATATCACTATGAATTAGTGCATGAATACTCTGAAAATAAAGATACATATTATCAAATAATTTTTAATTTATATCCTTTAAAATATATTGAAAACCAACTATAATTTAAATCACTAAGTAATTTAAAATTTGAGCATTGTAATCATGAAAATTAAGAATAAACATAAAGACATCATGATTGTTATATTTATTAGGATGACATCTAAAAACATATACAATATAGGCCCAAATATTTTTTTATAAAGTAGTATTCAAAAAATAAGTGATTTAAACTATCATCATTATTCATACAAAAGAAATATATTAAGAAAATTTATAAACCCAATGTTGAAAACTTCTCATAAGTTGATGTTCTATCATTCCTGATTCTCTAAAGTAATGTAAGATAATATGGTTGTATAAATAGACTATAAAAAATCTTCATCCACCTTTATACCTCCATATAACAACTACAATGGTTTCAATAATGAAAACAAAAATAACACACAATGAAAGATAATCCAAACAACCAAGAAACTTAATGCACAAAGGCTAACAACCTCAATTTTCTATATGTTTAATAATTTAATCTTATGAAAACCACCATCAATATAATGATCACTTTTCAAATCTATAAACACACATAAATAAATCATTTAATAATTTAAAATATAATCTCATAATTTGTAATATGGTAAAATTCATTAGGTAGCTTCGTGATGCTAAAATTGTAAGAAAAGTGGAGTGATCCATTCTCAACATAGACCCAATCATATTACACAGAATACCAAATTAATAAACTCAATTTAATGGTTAATCAAATACCAAATAACCAAAATACCTAAATAAATTCTTTAGTGATAATAACTCATGCCAAATAGTGTTCAATAATGACAATTCATCCTTCACAACCCCCTTATGCACACCACATATGAAATCCCCATCAATATGAATTCCAACATGATTTTCTTTAATCATGAATCATAATAATAGGTATCCATATAAAATTTAAGATAAATATAATAGGAAGAAAAAATAAAGATGAAGGGGAAGATTTACCTTGAATCAGTGTGAAAAATCACCATGGATCATCTGGATCAAGGAAAAAAGAGGAGGTAGAGGGGGAAGGATATCCAACCACCAATTACCCATGATCAACTGGATAAGGAATCTCCAAGTGGTATTCCTAATAATATGTAATTAAAATACCATCTTTAACCCCATTAAAAATAGGACTGGAACCTATTGGGCACTCGATAGACTCCCATTGGGTACTTAGCCACACACTAAGTACTAAGTGGAAGACTGTCAACCAAATGGTGGTACTGGACTAGGTATTTAGTGGTTGATACAACTATATACCCTTTCCTTTTTAATTACCATCCTTATAAGAATCTACTTTGGTTATTTTCACCTATCTTTCCACCTTTAAAACATCTACTTATACATTTATAACATGTCTGAAACTCCCCTACTTTGATCTAAATCAAAAAAATAAAAATAAAAATGTCCCTAAATCTACTAGAGTTTAATATTCCTTATGTTTCACTAATATAAAAAGGCACAAGTCATTACAAACTCCCCAAAAACAATTCTTCTCAATCTTGATAATCCTTACTGGTCATTCAACCATATTTATCAACCCATCTCAATCAGAAATTTACTACCAACACATTTAATTTTATCCAAAAATTCACATCATGCTCATGTTACATGACTATAAACACTAATAATACTATTTATTAAAATTTACACTTCCCACTTATCAAGATTATCATTGATCCTTCCATGATCACTATCACATCACTAGTTTCACTTTACTCGACACTACCCACCAACACTTTCACAACTTAATTCTGATCACTCGATCACCCCACTCATATCCATCACACAAAAAATAATATCATACACAAACAAACTTACTAAAATAAAAGAATTAGTGGTTAAAAAAATTATTCCGTATGGTGATCTCCACTATAATGTATAAGTACTAAAATCAAACCCCTTATAATGCTACTTCCTTTTACAGGAATCACCTATAAAAAACACACCCAAAGTGGTCCAATCTATGAAACCATAACATCCCATTTTTTATTTCTCCAGCCTTACCTAGAAACCTAATATTAAACCCCAAATAACACTAGTATCCAAAAATAATTACAACATACATATCAAAGTAGAAAATTTAAAAAATATAATTCACTTATAGTCATATCACAAAAATCAAGAAAACTCGATTCTATGCTACCATTTTCCTACTTTTTTAAATCCACCCAAACAATTTTACACATGATAAAATCACATTTTTTCAAAACATTATTAGAATCTCAGGAGTTTTATTAAAACCACCATTTTTTAAAATATATGGTCTCATTGATCTGTTACTTGAAAACCATTCTCATTTTCAAAACCCCTTTAAATCCATTTCCAAAAAAAATTTCCATAATTTTTTCTCAAATTTAGAAAATATTAAATCATTTTCAAAATAACCTACTTTACAAGAAATTTCAATTAAATCTATTTTTATGCACACATCATTCCACCGTATGAGTTTTCATTTAAAAATTGATAATTTCTCAAAAACCCAAGATACCCAAAACTCATTACCCTATGATGATTGTAACACCCTAACCCAAATCAACCATATATAACTTTTGTGTAGGTGATGTAAGACCTTAAAAATACCTTCCTAGATTTAATATTTTTATGACTAGCAATGAGGGCATGAAACAGTCGTAGGGAGACTATTTCCTTGATAGATAAGGTCTAAAAGATCATGCCTAAATCTACCAAAAAATTATCATGACTTTTTTTTATGGAGGAGGTCCCAAAAACATGAAGACAATAAAGAATGATCCAAGAGGCCCCCACAGTCCAAAATATAAAGCAGTAATAGTCTATATGATACATCACACCATGATAGAGTAGTAGTAGAAGATACAAATATAGAACATACATTATTATAAAAATAGACATGTTAGCACACTAGATAATATAGATGTGGAACTAAAACTAAAAATTAAATTTCAATAGCCTCCAACTAAACTCACATAATCACCCAACTAAATACTTGGCCTCTATAAACATCTAGACTTAAACCATGTTTCAAGCTTCAAGTGATGCATATTCCTGAAAAAACCTGAAGCTCTACCCACATACATCAAAACCCATTTTGTATACATGGGTAGGGGTGAGTCTGATGACCTAGTAGGATTCCACATCAACTCAACATACTAAATTTTATTGTGATCAAGTCGATGTGCAGACAATATACATAATGTGTGAAATTATTGATTGTGAAACACACCCACCTGGAAATATAACATGAGATTCTCATGTAAGAAACCACATCAATTAATCATGTTCTAAATAGGTCCTAATGACACCTGAGATTTCTTTCTTCAACCAATTCTAGTAATATGTCTATTGGATACACAACATAAGAAATCCTATTGAGAAAATGTAGAGGAGTGTATCTTGACAACCAACTAATAATGTGAGTTGAACCACACCAACATGAGATAGGTCCCATGGATAATATTATATATAAATAGCATAATAAGTGATATGAGGAGGTAATTACAATATAAAACCTCTCACATAAGTTGAACTATCCCATTCATGGTTAGTCGCATAGAAAGATCTAAACCACATTAACATGAGGTAGGTATTAGGGCTACTTACATATTTATCATATACAAAAACTGATCAGAGGAGGGAATCTTGATAACCAACATCTCACATAGTCTGAACTATCCACTCAAGGAAAGGCCCCATGGAATTAGTTGAATAACACCATCATAAGAAGGGTCCTATATAAAAACACATAAAGTCCTTAACCAAACTTTATCACCTAGGGTTTGGTCTCATACACTTTACATAGAAATCAGAAAGAAAAATTATTAAATTGATGTAAAAAAATCCAATACTAGTCCAAAAACACACCCCAAAAATGAGATTACTATAAGAATAACCCTTTAGATTCTACCATACCCACCTCTCAAGGTTACTCCCATCAATTATGTTCATGCACCTAATAAATTCACAATGAAAGTATTTACCATCCAAACTCATATGAAAACCCACTAGGTCATCCAATCCTTAAGAGTGCCCAAACAACTCACTCTAGGTCCAATATACCCAAGAGTAAAACCCCACATCACATCTTGGAATCAGGAATGGTTCCATTAAAACTAAGAAAATTTACCCATTTTCACCCTCTGAGGTGTTAATTACATCAATTCAGATCAACCTAGGTACTTAATGCCCCTAAAAAGAACATTATCAAGACAACTCATACACCCACATGAAAAACCAACCATAAAATTGAAAATAAATGTTATAAAATGGTAAGGGATTCTTATAAAATCATGCATCACTATTAAATAAAAAATAAAATAGTAGGAAATAATACTCAGGAAGCACATAAGTATACAATATTCATAAAACCAAGTAAATATCCTCCTAATAAACCATTCAAGGAAATAATCACATGACATATTTATTCACACTAATAAATTTTCCAAAACCACCAATGAAAATTTTCTTTATAAACTCAACATTTATTAAAAATTCTATTTCAAAACCATCACTTTAAATCATATATTTCACCTTGAAATTCTCTTTTTTAACCATTTACTTTAAAGAATTTTTACATAAAAATACATTTTTAAATTCACATTTAAAAAGGAAAACCCATTTTTTTAAGAATATAATTAACACCATCAAATAAACCATAAAGAGTGCCATTGACACTCTTTTGAACAAGGAACCACCAATAAATTATTTAACAAGCATGTGGTCCTTATTGACTATTAGGTCAACATGAATCTATCCCAATTTATGGTTCAAGACTACACAAGTCATGAAACCATTATAGTAATAACCATAGTGATCGAACATAAAAATAAAATAACTAAATGAGTAAGATACTCAATAATTTAAAATATACCTACCTCATTCATATTTAACAAAAATCTAATCATTGAGAAACTCTAGTAAATTCATCTTTAATTAGAAAAAATATGATAATCTGAAGAAAAAAAACCATAATTTATGGAATAACCAGTAGAATAAAATGAAATGGAAATAGAAACCAAAAATAAGTACTATAGAGAAACTAGACTTACCTTAGTCCACTCCTTACAAAAGACAATACAAATATCCCACAACAAATGAAGAATATCTTCCAAGAGGAAGGAAGAACATGAGACATAAGGCAAATATGAGGTTCTCATTATATTATGGTTGAAAATGTAATACCCCCATTTAAATTTCAATAAACCATTTAATTAATATTTTAAATAAAATAGGCACAATCACCTCATTATGTGACCCTATCTTCACATTGTGACCCCCCATCCAAATACATATTAGCACAATACAATATGAATCCCTAAATCATGACTTGTTTTCCCTCCTCCAGGCCATCCTACCAAAATTTGGAAAATTATGGGACCCTTATATATGGACCTTTATGTATGGGAGCCCTTATTTATCATCCTTAAGGACCCTTACATATCAACCAAACCAACCCTTATGTATCAAAGGGTGACTATTGGGTTGTGAATCCATATTCAAGTGTTAATTACATCTACTAGATGATGTGAGATCCAGATGATAACTTGGTCTTGTGGTGTTGGTACTAGAGGATGTGATTCTTTAATAGAGGTAGTTAGATCATACATGGATTGTTTTTTTATGAATATATACTGGTAATTGGTCAGTTCATTGGAAGATATGAGTAGGAGTTATGACCTTCAGTATTGATTTCTCATTCCTTAAGTTTAGTGGCCAGGTGTCACCTCCTATAGTGTATTGATGGTCATTGAGATCAAATGATGGGTCGTCTGTGAATCTGGGATGGTTTTGTAACTAGATGACCAACTGGTCTCCACTATAAAAGTTGTGTGGGACCACTTATACATTTTTTTTTTGATATAATATAAAGAAAACTATTATCATTCATCATTGGTGATTGAGTTTATAAAATTTATATTTTTTATAGTAATAAAAATGGAAGTAATGTTCTCCTATGAATGTATGAATAAATTTTACAAACCACATAAAAAATAATTCTTCATTTATTGTTTTGTTTATTAATCTTATCCTTAATACTTGTATTGAGTTAAAAAGAGTGTGTATCTGTGTTTGCCTGTATTATCTTCAACTTGATGTAGTGAGTAAAGTGTGTGAACTTCCTATATTTCCATACATCAGGTTCATAGGGTAATGTACAATTGATGGATCATTCATAGATTACCTATCCACTAAGCATAGTTTCTAAAGGATTGAATTTTGTGGATCAATGGTATATTCTATACATAATAATTGGTATCAGATCCTAGTTCAGACCTCATCAATTCATTGGTCTGAATTCTATTTCCATTTGAAATTTTATTGATTCAGTATAAATTTTTTTGTAATCTAGAGGATGGAATCATATGATGGTAGGGTACATGTTTATAAATTGAATATTAAATAATTTTTATTTTAGAGAATAAAAATAATATATTAACTCATTCAAAAAGACCAGGAACTTTTGTTGATTGGAATAAGTATAGATAATATGGATAAAGAAGAATGGAAGAGGCTATCTCAAGAAAGGGTGTAGGGAGAGAAGTGGAAACTCTAGATGATAAGGATCTAAAATTTCAAGTTCCGTGAATTTTGTAGCAACTGAAAGTAACAATAATCTACTACTGAGTTTCCCATTATAGTGGAATCATAGATCATTGATTCTGGAACATCATTCCAATCCATATAAAGGAAGGGATAAATGTACAATTATGTGTATAGAGATTTTATCATAGTACACTTGATGGAATATAAGGCTCTATAAATCAAGTTAAATGGAAATTTGAAGATCCAGATGAAGAATGAATGTCACCTTGATCTCAATGTCATTTGACACATACTAGGTCTTTAGAAGAACTTAATTTCCATAGGTAAATTGGATGAATTAGGGTTTGAAACATGACTCACCAATGAAGTGTAGAGTACCAATCAAGGATATATGGTTGTGGATAGAGTCAAATATAGTGGCACCATGTATCTGAATAGATGATCAAATAGAGTGACAACTGCAAGACCATAACATTTGATAGTTTAGAGTTATGAAATTTTTAACTCTAGAATCTCATTGAGATGAACATGAAGGTTCTAATAGATAAATGATGATGAATATGGATCATATAGACTTTAAAAGTTGTGGGAGTTGTATACTTGGGAAGCAATATAAGGTGTTATTTAACCTAAGAAGATGGACACCTAAGAGATAGAAGTTGAATCTTGCTCACAAGGATGTTTGGGGGCCATCCCTTATCTAATCCCATGGAGGGTCAAAATAATTTGTAACATTTATTAATGATTATATGAGGAATTTATGTGTTTAATTTATTAAACAAAAATTCTATTCATTTGAAGTGTTTTTTTAGTGGAAGAAAATGTTAGAGACAAATACCAGTATTAAGTTGAAGTGCTTAAGGTCTGACAATAGTGGTGATTATAGTGGAATGAACATCCATAAAATCTATAAGAACATAGGGATAATACTTGTAAAGTCTATACCTAGGATTATAGAGTAAAATGGCATGGCTAAAAGAATGAACTAGATGTTAATAGGGAAGGTGTAGAGCATGAGGTTTCACATACGAATTTCCAAGAAGATTTAGGAGGAAGTATTCAACTGTGCAACATACTTAGTTAATAGAAGTACATCAACACCGATGGGGTAGGAAATTATATAATAATTGTGGTATTGTAAAACATTGGAGTAAAATCACCTCAAAGTTTTTAGGATTCTTGAACATGTCTATATAGATTCTAAGGATCAAGATAAAATTGAGAAAAATCTAAGGCATGCTTATTTTTTGGATACATAGATAAAAAATTTGGATTTTAACTTTGATATAATTATAAGAAACATGTCATAAAAAGTAAAAATGTGTTCTTTAGTGAGAGGATATTGTATAAAGAATAAAACTTGAAGGATAAAGGAACTAAAGGAACTAAAGGAAAAGTTTCAAGTGGAAAATTGAAGTTGATTTGAATGGGATATCTAGATAAACATAAGTGATGAATAATTTAGATGGTAGAAAATAAATACTAGATAATAGGCCAAAAGAAGATGTACCAAAGACCTTGAGGGTTATTAAGGATTGAGTGGTAGTTCCAAACAATAGGGATCTATATGTTAGAGTATTAGAAGAGGTGGTACCAGATAGAGTAAATCCATAGGATAATTTTTGGAGGTTTTCTAGATATAAATGATTTGGTCAGAGGTATGGTCATGACTTTCATTATCTAATTCTAACAGATTGAGGGTAACTAGAGATCCTAGAAGTGGTGAATAATCTTATTAATTATGAATAGTGGGAGTTAGATATGGATTATGGGATTGATTCACTCCTATAAAATAAAAATTAGTATTTAATGGTTTGATCATAAGGTAATAATGTGTTTAATTAAAAATGGTTATTTAGTTTAAAGGAATAAGATGATGGGAATAAGAGGTATAATTTAAGGCTGATGGTGAAGGGGTTTCATTAGAAAGAGGGGATTTATTTCTTTAAAATATTTTCGCTAATGGTAAAACATATCACCATATGAATAGTATTGATCATGGATGTGTATGATAGTTTTTACTTAAAGTAAATGGAAGTAAAGACAATATTTTTCCATGGATATTTGGAGGAAGAAATTTACCTGAACTAACCAATGGGTTTCATGGATCAATAGAACTAGGACTTGTTGTATAAGATAAATAGAAGTCTTTATAGCTTAAAACAAACACCAAGATTATGGAACCTGAAGTTTGATGCATTTATGGTCAAAAAAGTTTTCATGTAGAGTAATAAGGACCATTGTTTATACCAGAAGCCATTTCAATATGTGAGTTTCATCATGTTTCTCTTGTATATGGATAACATACTTCTGTTGGGTCTATACATTAGTATTATTTAGGATCAGATGAATTTTTTTTCTTGAAGATATGAGATTAAACATCTTGGTGAAGAAAAGAATATTTTTGGGATGATAATTAAGTGAGATAATAAATTCAAAATCCTTGTTCTATCTTAGAGGGATTACATATAAAATATTATAAAGTGATTCAGTATGTATGAATACAAGTCAATGTAATCTCTACTTAGTAAACACTTCAATATTTTCAAATACAAAGTTCCAAAGATAGAATATGTGGTGAGACAAATGGTGAAGGTGTTATTTTTATTAGTGGTATTAAGGATAATTTATTCCATGGTGTTCACTCTCCTAGACATTACATATGCAGTGGGAGTGGTCAACCATTTCATGACAAATCTGAGGAAAGAACAATCAAAATCCATGAAATGTATCATCCAAAATCTGAAAGAAAAAGAAGATATAACCTTATGATTCTATACGTATGATTAATTTTAGGGGTATGTATAAGTTTACTTTGGGTTAGATTCGAACACTTGAAAGAGTTTAACTAGTTTTATGTTCAAATATGGGGGAACAACAATGAGCTAGATGTCAAGGTCACAACCGATAGTAGATTTGTGTATAATGGAAGAAAAATATGTGGAATCAATGAATGTGGAGATGGATATGATATGGTTGATGTGTCTATTAGAAAAACTCATAAGGGAGTAGGAAAGTGTTATGTGTTTCTATGATTTTCATATTGTGATTCACTTAGACCAAAATCCAATTTTCCATGCACGGATGGAGCACATCAACCTGAAATAAAATTTCATTTAGAAGTTACTATTGAATAATGAGTTAGAAATAATAAATATATCCAGGAAACAAAATCTAGTGAAAATTTTCATGAAGACTTTATTCCAAGAAATTATGTGAAAAAATTATGCCTTAGTAGAAACTACTTTGAGAATTTCAACACATTTTTGTAAGTGTTAAAGATTCATCATGATTTCCTTGAAGAAATATTCAAGTGGGATATTATTGGGTTGTGAATCTAGATTCAAGTGCTAGCTACATCCTCCAGAAAGTGAGAGAGCCAGACGATCACTTAGCCTTAGGGTGTTGATAACAACAGATGTGATTCTCTAGTAGAGGCAGGTTGATCAGATGGGGCTATTGTTTGATGGATGTGTAATAATCATTAGTCAATTCATCAAATGATATAAGTGAGAGTTATTAAATTCAATGTAGCTTTATTTTTCATTGGATTTAGTGGTCATACACTTATTTCAAAAAGTTATCAACAGTCATTGAAATAAAATTATGGGTCATCCATGAATCTTTGATGGCAGTGCAACTGGATGACGAGATGGGACCCACTATAAAAGTGGGGTGGTACCTCTTGTAGACGTCTTATTGTTACATGGAATATAAACAAACCTATTATCAGAAATAATTTTCAATCAAGTTTATAAAAATTTTATTATCTTATGGTAATACAAATGGTAGTTGTGTTCTCCCATGGACATATGACTTAATTGTCCAAATCATGAAAAACCAAAGTGTTCCTTTATTGATTTTTTATTTTACTTATATGGAATTATTGTATTGAGTTTAATGGAGTGTGTATATTTTGTGTGTGACTTGGTGTGGTGAGTAAATTTTGTTTACTTCCTATCTTGCAGTACATCAGGTTCGTAGGGTAACACATGATCTATGGAGCATTTAGAGATTATAGTTTATCATGCATAGTGTCCGAATAAGTGTGTATGGTGGATCTATGGTGAATTACATACCCAATAGTGACTCCCACACATAATCAAATTTCATTTCCCAAGAAACCTTATGCCTTTCCCCTTACTTATTAGGCGACCCTTACATATCGTAGTCTTTACCACTAAATATCACATGATAACTCAACACTTTACCATTTTTTAACCTTGGAATATTACATGAAACTCAGGTTACCCTATATATCCACAAGGTAACACTTATATATTAACCTTTACAAATATCAAAATGGGATTTCTAGTTACCCTTACATATCAACCCTTAAATTTCAAGAATTTACCATTTTCCAACCCTTATGTATCAGGGTAACCTTTACATATTATCTTGAGTTAACCTTTATATATCATAGGGTTATATGGAGTTACTCTTACATATCATCAGGCCTTATGTATCACAAGGATCCTAACATTATAAAAAAATTATCATAGGGTTACTATTACACATCACAAAGTTACTCTTATGCATTACGAGGTTACTTGAAGTTACCTTTACATATTCAAGGAGATCCTAAAACTTAATTGATTTCCAAATAGGAGGACCTATATGTATGGGAACATTCCCACTTATTTGTCCCAAAAATATGAAACTCCACTGATCATTTGTAGCTTATGATATAACCAATCATACCCTATAACTATGAAAAGTAAATTTATAGATCCTATCTATAGGCTTCTTAACTAGATCGTACTTAATATCAACCGCTTAAAATCATTTATAAACACCTATAATAACCATATGAATTTATAAAACCTTTGTAATCCTTTAACCCAATATCCAAATCATTTGGAACTAAAAATTCATCAAAACTTAGCCAAAACTTCTAAAATGGTGTGTCACCCTTTTCCAATTAATGTAACCTTACTTCAACACCTACTTCATAGTAGGGCCACCCTGACCCTATTCTAACACTCTCATGAGCACTTGAAACTCCTTTTGGGCCCTGAACACATCCAAAAACACCTCAAAAAGATGTTTCAAACCATATAATCCTAATATGAACCCCAAATTCCCAAACATCCCCTCACATTGGTATTAGAAATTATAATTTCCCCTAAAAATAACAACTGGTAAATTCATTGGTCATTATAAATTCCCCACATAAACTATGAAAACCTAGGTATTTTTAAATAAAATACATATTTTATGTTTAAAGTAACATCCATATAATAAAATTATATTTTTTTGAAGAATGGTTTATTTTAAAATTCATGTATGATTATTTCATGACCCAAAAGATCTAATATAGTCAATTGGATATCAATTATACATTTAAAACTACCATGTTTATTTTATGAAAAAAATATATTTTTGAAGAACCTTTTTTGATGTTTTGTCTTAACAAAGTTTTTTTATTTGTTGACAACTAACCTTTTTGTAAAAGATTTTTTTTATTCTTCAGGATCAAACCCATACCATTAGAATGAGTTTTTATAAATATTTTCAGACTGAGCAATACCATATGTAGATGGTGTAAGGAATATGGAAGCTATGAGTTCAATAAATTTTTTGATCAGGCACACCATTAGACTCAGATACATCATCATGAAGTTCAAGATTCATTAGGCTTGGCATTAATTAGAAAGTCAAAATTTGTAGATTGAGTAAGTCAAACTAATAAATCAAATATATAGATCATCAGATTCAAAGGAATCTGAGGCATAAATTTTTTATTGATGGAAGTTTTCCTTCACCATAATTAGAGATAAAAAGAATTTTCTGAGTTAGAAATTAAAAATGTTACTCAAGAGGTTGAATGAATATAGTGATATCAAGAGTTATAAATTTATTAAAATTTCTAACCTATGGTTATATTATGATTTTATGGTCATGAATTTTTCATAAATCATGAAAAATTATCATGATTATAATGACCCGGACCCGGTCGGCCACCCGAACAGTGCCAAACGGTTCAGGTGTTACTACCTTAGGTGCACCTACCTTGAACGCCAAAGGCTGCCGACTAGCAGTGGGGGTCTGTTAGGTGTAGTGGGGAGGCTATACCCTCTCAGAGGATCATAATAAGGGTACTGGTCCAAGTATAATGTCTATAAGCAGCGGAAAATAAATGACTCAGCAGACTCAAACCAGACCTGCAGAGCGAAAACATATCAAATATCAAATAAATAGCGGAAGCGGTATAGAAACAGTAGCAGACGAAAGTAACAAAACAACATACTGAATATCACAAGAAACTACTACTACAAATAACAAACATGCATACAGATCAAGTCAAACACATCAATATATAACGACACCAATGGCTAACCAACAATACTACATAATAGGGCAAGCATGTTGGTACAAAAAGAAACTAAACAAAGTAACTCCGGTAAGGCACGACCTCGAGGTCTATACCAGTATCCATTCCAACAACACTAAGGTCTAGCTCCTGAGGCTGATCCTCTACCTGCACGCAATTTCATAAAATCTACATGCGTCCCAAAGGGCCCGTGTAGGGTGTGAGACGATTCTCAGTAGGATACCACCCAAAGGTGCGTACCTAGTATAAGTATTTAGACAGACATGCTTATATAAGGAAACAGTCAATAGTACAATGCTCAAAAGTAAACACAAACTTCATTGGTGCTTAGAAGCCACCAGGAAGAGTCACCTTCTTCGGCCAACATCAGAATCTCTAACCTGTAACCCGACACCACGTGCCACCTGACACCATGTGTCTCAAGTACTGACATTCCGGAGGTACGCCCAATGATTATAACCCTGCTCGAAAGCTGAGCCTGCCCATGGCACAACATCCGGAGGAACAGCGATACCTGTCCTCAAATAATACCTAGAGGGACAGCGATGTCTGCCCTCAAATAATACCCGGAGGAACAGCGATATCTGTCCTCAAATCACAGTGAGCCTCTACCCCCAACCTGATAGCCTCAATGCTATCTCCTGGAGGCTCCTCACCTCCCATGTGGCTTCCTATGGCAAGAACCCCCAAACCAATATCACCTAACCGCATCTATCAGGGGTCTCTACCTAGAAAGTGGTCGTACCACCTCATCATAGAGTCTATCTGTGTGCACACTACTCAAAAGTACCCGGTGAGCGGTAATCACCTCAAGAAGTTCCCAAGCCACAACATCTCTGACACCTCGTGTCCCTGCGAACCTATCGCTCAAGTCTGATGGTCTCACCATCCAAGTAACCCAGGCCAAGCCCAACCTAACAGTCCAACTGCCTCAACCGACGTCCATGACACCCAATCTCATGGTATAAACCACCCAAGTAACCCAGGAAAATCCCCAACCTATGATCCACATTACCCACAATATATCTGGGCCATGCCCAACACAAATAAGCAGTTCAACATAGGAAAATCACACATTGCATATATATACATACTCAAAGGCACCATTTTAAACAGGCAATTACTAAATAGTAAAATTGCACTAACTTGAACTTTCCCATACCAACACCTAACTCAATCATAATTTAACAATTAACCCAATAGTTTAACTCAAGAAAATTCAGTAATCAGTCTAAACACAATAGTTTAAACAATGGTCCAATTCATACGCATTTCGGCACCCCCATCCGAATTTCCCAAAACGAGCAACAACCCCTAACCCAACCTCGCTCAATCACAACAGGGTCAGGGAATACCCAAAGGCATCCCACAATGTAGATAATTAATTAAAAACAATTAAATAGGGTTTCACTCAATACCCAACGTTGCACCCGAAGGTTGCAACCCCTAAAAGTCTACTAAAACACAAAAGAAGGTATGCAACACTCACCTATGACTCGTACGATGATACTCCTCTGATATTAGTCTCTGAATCGTTCTAAATCGTGGTAGATCTTAATTTCTATCAAATTCCAGCAATTCCGCTCTGATGGAAACTGCGGAGAAATAGAGGAGGAATCAAGGACAAAGAGGGTTGCGCGGGGTTAGCCTTTCGGATTCGGTCTCGCTGCCATCGACGGATCGAAGAACAGACAACGGATGAAGATCCGGGAGATATTTTGTTCTTAGGTGTTCTTCGGATGAACTGTTCGTCGATTGGGCGAGAAGAAGACATTTTCGGAAATAAGATGCGATGGCCTCCCGCTTGCACAAATTAAAAAAAAGTATACAACGTGTATTTCAAGACTACACGCCATGTAGATGCCCTTTCTATACTCTGACCTAAGTGGAGTCCAGTGCACAGATTGGACTGTGTACACGGCCAACACACGGCCAGGGACTCGGCCATTGCACGGAACGAAAAGTACATGACATGTCAAGGAAGACTACACGTCGTGTAGATGGAAATTTACACATAGGATACCACATGACATGTACTTGGCCTCAGACAGTTTTTGACCTGCCTAGCTGATACACGGCATGTACTTGGGAGTACACAACGTGTAGTCTGGAAATTTCTAGAAACTTCCCAGATTTTTCAGACTTCTCAAGAATCATCCAAAATTTACAGAAAAAGAAGAAATTTCAAATAGGGTCGGAAAAATTTAACCCGCTCTAAAAAAACCTGGGTTCTTACAACGATAAAATATTATTAAGAAAAATAATGATCATAAATATTGTATCAGTTATAAAGATCAAGTCAAAGTTTGCATCAGATCTAGAAGTACCAAACATAGAAATCGTCTGAAGTATAAATGGGTTATAGCTGATAAGGTTTGAATAATTTCAAAGTTTTAGAGTGAAGTTTACATCATAAATTTAATTCTATCATATAATGATTCTATCATACTACCTATAAGAAGTAAAGTCAATTAGACTGACTCTGAGGAGGAAATTTAATTGGACCGAAGCTAAGAAGGAAAGTCAATCAGACTAACTCTGATGAAGAAAGTCAGATCTTAATGAGCAGAGGAAGATAGTCAGATCATAATGATCAGAGGAATAAAGTTAGATTGTAATGAGAAGAGGAATATAGTCAGATCGTAATGATAAAAGGAATAAAGTTATATCATAATGAGTAGGGGAAGAAATTTAGATCATTGTGAGTTGAGGAAGTTTCTTCATGATGAAATTACACCAGATTGAAGTTGAGGAAGTTACATCGGACTGAAGCTAAGGAATTTATATTAGACTGAGGATGAGTAAGTTATATCAAACTGAATAAAAGTTAGTATATTTAAGAAAATTGATTTTGTAGAAATATTGAAAAGTTTTGAAGTTATCAAAGTTGAAGTTTAAATGTGAGTGATTTTTAGAGATTTTAAATTTGAATAAATAGGAAAAAAAATTCAATTTCCCACCTTTTTCTATTCCGAGTCGCCTATAAATAGAAGCATAGTACATTCTTAGTTTGAAAAATTTTCACCAGATCAGAAAAGGAAAAGCGCTATAGAATTAGTGTCAAAGTTATCTTTCCAGACTGATACCTTATTATAAGGCTGGACATATAAAATTTTTGTTTAATATATTGAGGAATATCAGATTGGGCATTTAAGTGGACTTGAGTAATGTAGATTGAGAATAGGTTCATCGTAATGAGTCAATCCGACTTAATTTATCAGACTGAGTCCATTGGACCCAACCTCATCGAACTAAGGAAGATCATATTGAGTAGTTGAGCAAAGTTTGAGAAGCATAGTTTGAGAAAATGGTTCTTCATAATGAGTCCATCATAATGATCCAATTGGATTGAAGATCAGATCTAGGTTCATCAGATTGAGGTTCCGGATAGAGTTTTATGCAGTAAAAGTTTTTTTGATATTTTCTTTTCTGGATCAAATTATTTGTAATAAAAATTTATAAACTGATGAAAGTCAATATAATCATTCCTATTAGGAGGTATAATGTGACTAACAGGAGTTGGAAGTAGTTTTATTCACTTCTTCCTAATAGTGAATTTCCATAGACCCATGGGAGTGACTATGTCATGGATGTAGGTTCCCACACTGAGTCCAAACCTTATAAATCTCATATAATTTATTTTCTTTCCTAATTTTTCATGCATGAGTTTTTATTATAAGATGATAAGGATATACACTCTAACAAGTTTCAGGGTTTAAGTTTTTAAAAGGATTCAAACTTATAAAAGTGAATGGTAGATTCAACCCCCCCCCCCTTCTTAGTTGTTATTCAATCCTTTAAAACTTCAATTGGAATCAGAGCAAAGGTTACGTTGTTGAATCCTTATCATGGATAATATCAATTCTATTAATAGTAGAGTAATTCCTATATTTTATAGTAAAAATCATTATGGATGAAAAATAGGATGATTCTTTATCTCCTATCTCTTATTCTAGAAGTTATCGATACTGCTACAATTGGGTTTCCACCTACTGAGAAGGATTCCCTAATGACTTTTACTGACAAGAGAAATATTGAAGTTGATGAAAAGGCCAGTAATTCTATCTTATGTATTTATTAGGAAATTTTTATATGAAGGTGATGAGTCTCAAAACTTTAAATCGTATGTGGGACAAACTAGAAAGTATTTTAGAAGGGAATTATAAAGTGAAGGAAGAAAATATATGAATCTGGCATAGTAAGTATGAAGATATAAGAATGATATAGAAGAAAATATTGATTGGTAATTCACTAGAGTAAATAAATTTTTTTGAAACATTATAGGGTTTAGAGATATCCTGGAAGATTCTATAATTGTGAAGAAACTTATTTGAAACTTTTCAGATAGGTTAGATTCTAAAATTTACTCCTTAGAAGATAAGGATTATTTATCTCTTTATGAATTTCATAACCTTCTTATTTCTTACAAAATGAGGAAACCCCTAATGTTCAAAAATAAGATCAAATAAGAAATGGATTTTGAATCCATGAGAAAAATTAAAATACAATATGTTGAAGATATTGATCATTTTGACTCAAAAGATAAATAGGATGATGATTTGAATGAAAAAAATCATGTCTCTTATATCTAATAACTATCTAATATGAACAAGAAAGTATGGAGGTAAACTTACTCTAATTTTTTTTGAGTGTGGTGGAATGAGAAAATTTTCTATAAATTTTCCCAAGAATAATTTTATAGAATATCAAGATGATACTAATGAAAAATCTCAATGGAAGAAGTGGAACCCAAGTTCTAAAGAAGAAAAGCCATCCAAAAAATATAAGAATAATTTCATTAGAGGAAAAAGGAGTATGTTGAGTAATAAATTTGAATCAGACTCAACTAACAAAAATTAATCATAGGATAAAAGTTTAGAACATTCATTGAAAAAGTTGATAAAGTTAAAGACTCCTCATATAGTGAAGAAGGAGGAGGTGAAGAATCTTTCTGAGAGTATTAGTTCATAATAGAACTTGTCACATGTATTGAGAAAAACAAAACTCTCAAAAAATAAATCAAAGTAATAAAAAAATATTGTGAAGAAGTTTTTGAAGGAAGAAAAGATGTCGTCAAGCAGGATGAAGAATACATCTTGGAGATCTTATGTTACAAACATAGAATTGCTGGACATGGAAAGATGATTGAATATCTTTGTAATAAGATGACAATTAAAGAATAAGAGGTTAAAAAATTTCAATAAAACATTATTGAGTCTAAAATTTCCTTAAGGAAGATGAATAAAAACATCAACAAAGCTTCAGAAGTAAAATTATATACTTCTAAATTTTCTGAGAAATTTGAGATCAAGAATCATTTGAAATCCCCACCCACTAAAAATAATGTTTCATATGATTTTTCTAACATTTCAGGTTCTAAAAAAATTGTTGGGAAATATTGGGTTGAAATGGATATGATAGACATATTTCATCTACAAAATATGAAAACTCACCCAGGAGTAAATATGGTCCACATCAAAATATTATAAGTTCAGGAATAATTTATCAACCTTAATAAAGTTTCTACAAAGAAATATCTTACTTCAATAAAAAAAAATTAAGATTTGATGGTTCTTGTTGGTGCTATGAAATCTATGGGAATATGGATTATAATTTTTGGTATAACTTATCCCTACTTGGAAAAAGGTTTGATTAGATTGGAATAAAAAGTGAAAGTAGAATGGGTAACTTTTCTAACTTATAGAAAGTTGAAAACGTAAATTCAAAAGATGTTAGAAACATTCCAATAAATAATCAGTTTTATTGTATAGAATAATTTTGTGGAAGATTTGATCAACTGGGTTATATTTCTAAAGAATGTATGACTAATATTCTAGGAAAAGTTTTGTATTCAAGAAAATAAGAGGAAGCGGGAAAGAAGAAAGTTGAAGAAAGATCCTTTGTTATTGAGACTACCTTAAAATCAAGTAAAAAAGAAAAAACCATGGATACTTGATAGTGGTTATTCTTCACACATGAAGGTTGATTTAATAATATTGAAACATATTTAAAATCATTATGTTGGTGTTCTTACCTTTGGGAATGGCAGTTCCTTAATAATCTTAGGAATTGGAATGGCTGAGATTGAAGCAAAAAAGTTAAAATATAAAGAGGTTTTATTTGTTGAGGATATAAAACATAACTTACTTAGTATAATTCAAATTTGTGATGATGGAAAAGAAGTGGTTTTTAGAAAATATTTATTTATTATTTGAAGTGTGAAATATGGAAAAGTTATCACAAAAGGATAAATAACTAGTGGAAATATTTTTCAAGTTGGATAACTTAACAACCCATGTTATCTAAGCGTTGAAGATGAGAATAAGTTGTGGCAACTAAGACTTTTCCATCTTGAGTAGAAAAGTATAAACACAATTTCTAAATCTGATGATGTAAAAAACTTTATATAATTGAAAATAATAGAGGAATATTATTATATTACTTGTCAGAAAGGTAATATGACTAATAAAAGTCATAAGAATGTTGAGATTTAGTCTAATAGTACTCTTGAACTTATTCATTCCAATTTATGTAGGCTAATGATACATAAATCAACAAAAGGATATTTTTACTTTATCACTTTTATTGATTATTTCAATCAAATGAACAACATCATGTTTATAAAGCACAAGTCAGAGGCTATTAAAATGTTTAGATTCTTCAGAAAAGATGTTAAGAAAGTAATGGGGGTTTATATAAAGAAGTTGAGAACATATAATGGAATAGAGTTCTCATATAATAATTTTGCAACTTAACTAAGAAATAATAGAATAAAACATCAGTATAGTTCTCCATATACCCTCACAACAAAATGGAGTAGTATAAATAAATAATAAAAGTTTGTTGGAAATGAGAAGAATCATGTTAACAGAATAAAAAATTTCAAAGTTCTATTGGAGAGAAGCTGTTAGTACTATTTTACATGTTCAGAACTGATATTTATTGATATTGGAATCCAACATGAATTCCTTTTAAATTTGGTATAAAAAAACCTTCTTTGAAATACTTCAAGGTTTTTGGAAGACCTTGTTTGCTAAAAAACAAAAAATTTGATCTTGGAAAGTTTGATAAGAAACCTGAAGAAGAAAATATTATGTGTTATTCACCCAATGGAAGAAGTTACAAATGTTTGAAAAAATGTTTAAAAAAGTTGGATGACTAGTATGATGCGGAAGTTATTGAAAATCAAAATTCCTTAACAAAAGTTGTTGATAATGCTGAGGAGGATAAACCGAATGTTTCCAATGAAAGTGATAATGATACAAAATAAACTTATCAAGATTCTAAAGAATTGTGTGAGGAGGAAATTTTAGCGGGGAAAGAAACTTTAAAATTTCCCACCTTACAAAAAATTGTTGAGACCAAAAATATTATTGGGAATCAGAAGGATCCAGTTTAGACCATAATAAAATTGAGATTAGAATATCAAACTTCACTTATCTCAAAAGTTTAACCTAAATTATTTTTAGAATCTATTCAATATAAAGAATGGGTGGATTCTATGAATGAAGAGTTGGATTAGATTGAGAAAAATGAAACATGAGAATGTGTTCCATGTACAGTAGATAAAAATGTTATCGAAACAAAGTGGTCTTACAAAAACAAATTGAATAAATATGGAGAAGTTTCAAGAAAAAAGTATTACTTGTTTGTAAAGGCTATGTGTAGGTGTAAGGTGTGGATTTTGAAGAAAATTTTACCCTAGTTTCAAGATTAAAAACTATTATAATGTTTCTTTTAGTGGTTTCACATTAAAATTACAAAGTTTATCAGATGGATGTAAAGCCATCTTTCTTAAATGGAATGATTGAGAAATAATTTTACATTGAACAGCCTTGTGGTTTTCTACTTGATGAGGATGCGAAAAATGTTTTTATATTAAAGAAATATTTGTGTTGGGTTAAACAAGATCTATATTCATGGTATTCTAAGCTTGAAAATTGTTTGAGAGTGTTGATTTTTTCTAAAGGAAAAGTTGATAGCAACTTATATGTGAAATAAATTGACTCTGAAACTCTAATTATAATTTTTTATATGGATGATATAATTTTTTATGGGGATATAGAATATGTTTGTAAAAAAATTTCTAAATAAATGAAAATGAACTTTGAGATTTCAAGGTTAGGAGAATTAGAATTCTTCCTTAGATTACAAGTTAAAAAAAAGAAAGAAAAATATATTTTCCTATCTCAAGAAAAGTATGTTGTGGAATTGTTATAAAATTTTGAAATGGTATAATCTAAATAAGTTTCTAATCCTATCTTAGTGTGGATGAAGTTGAGTGATGATGATTCTGGTAAAAGTGTGAATCAGAAAGACTTTTTTAAGCTAATATGAAGTCCACTATACCTTACAGCCTCAAATCCTAATATTGTTTATGATGTGACTTTGTGTGCTAGGTATAAAATTAATCTGAAATAATCACATATGTTGACAATAAAGAGAATTATAAGACATGTTAAAGAAACAACTTCATATGGGTTGTTATACAAAAGAAGTTGTGAGATGAAGTTTCAGGGTTATACTGATGCCGATTGGGTTGAATATTGTAATAATAAAAAATTAAACTCAAGAGTAACATTCTTCTTGGGTGAATTTTTTGTGAGTTATAATAGTAAGAAACAAGGTTCGATAACATTGAGCATAGAATAATAAGAATATGTTGCGGCTACTCAGGCTTGTACTCAGATATTGTGGATAAAAGTTTTGATAGAATATTTGAAAGTAAAAGTTTCAAAATCATTGAATATACTTTTTGATAATCAAAGTGAAATTGATCTTTCTAAAAAACCTATCCAACATTAAAGATCAAAACACATTGATATAAAGTTTCACTTTATAAAATAGAAAGTTTCTATTGGATATGTTTTGATGGAATCTATCTTAATGAAGTATCAAATTACTAATATCTTCACAAAAGTAATGCCAAAAGAAAGGTTTATTGAGTTGAGGCTGTAACTTCATGTTCGTCCTCCTATAATGACTTCCTAAATCTGATAAGGAAGTCCCCCACCATGATTTGTATTATGTTGAAAAAGGGGGAGTGAAAGTAACAACTTCTACTTTGTAAGAAGTTTTTTTATCTTTCTTTTATGAATCTAAAGATATAGTTATCAGATAATGGGGGAGATAATAATCATGGGGGAGAAAATGAAAAGTGAGAAAAGATAAAAGTGAGGGGATTTTATCTTAATATGGATGCAAATTTTTCTTGCCACAAAGGGATGAAATTCCTTAAAAAACATTACTTTATCCAATAGTGTAGTGTAGAACACCCTCTTTTTTAGAAAGGATGTGTTTTGGTAAAAGTAAAAAGTTGAGTTATGAAAAATTTATGAGATTTGAATTTTTTTTTAATGATTGTTGTCAATAAATCAAAATGGGGGATTGAAGAACCTTTCTGATGTTTTTTCTTAATAAAGTTTTTGTATTTTTTGACAAAAAAATCTTTTTGTAAAAGAATGTTTTTATTCTTCAAGATTAGACCCATACCATTAGAATGAGTTTTTGTAAGATTTTTTTTTCAGAATTAGTAGTACTATATGCATAAGGTGTAAGGAAGATGGAAGTTGGAAGCCCTATAAAGTTGTTGATCAGACGCACCATCAGACTCAGATCCATTCGTATAAAGTTTAAGATTCATTGGAATCAGCGTTGGATAGAATTTCAAAAGCTGCAGAGTGAGTAAGTCATAATAATAAATAAAATATAAATATCATTGGATCCAAAAGAATTATAGGTGGAAATTGCTTATTTCTGGAAGTTTTCCTTTATCATGATCATATATAGAAATAAGTTGATGAGTAAGAAAGTCATAATGTTGCTAAAGAGGTTCAATGAAGGCAGTGATGTCAGGAGTTTGAAAGTTATTAAAATTTCCAACCTATAGTCAAATGATTATTTTCTAGTCATGGAGTTCTCATAAATCATGAAACATTTTCATGATAAAAACTTTTGAAGAAAATGAGAAATTCTAAAGATTGTATCAGTTCCATAGATCATGACAAAGTTTTCATCATATCCATAAATACCAAACATAGAAATCATCAGAAGTATGAATGGGTTATAGGTGATAAGGTTTAAAGAATTTCAAAGTTGTAGAGTGGAGTTTATATAATAATGATAATTCCATAGTAATGATAATTCAATCGTTATGAGGATTCCATCAAACTGACCCTAAGGAGGAAAGTCAATTGGACTGACTCTTAGGAGGAAATCAATTAGACTGAAGCTGAGAAGGAAAGTCAATTGGACTGACTATGATGAATAAATTCAGGTCATAATGAGTAGAGGAATATATTCAAATCATAGTGAGTAGAGGAATAAAGTTAGATCGTAATGAGAAGAGAAAGAAAGTCATATCGTAATGAGCATAGGAATAAAGTAAGATCGTAATGAGAAGAGAAAGAAAGTAAAATCATAGTGAGCTAAGGAAGTTCCTTCATGATGAAATTACATCAAACTGAAGCAGAGGGTGTTACATTGGACTAAAGTTGAGGAAGGTATATCATACTGAATCTGAGGAATTTACATCAGATTGAAGAAAATTTAGTATGCTTGAGAAGACTAATTTCAGATAAATCTTGAGAAGGTTTGAAGCAGTCAAAGTTGAAATTTAAATGTGAGTGATTTTTAGATATTTGAAATTTGATTAATCGGGATGAAAATTAGTTTCCCACCATTTATATTATGAATTTTCTATAAATAGATGTGCATTACATTCATATTTTTTAAATTTCCACTATAGAAAAAAAAGGAAGAGTGTTGTATAATTCAGGTCAAATTTATCTTTCTGAAATGATACCTCATTAGAAGGTCATACATCTGAAATTTTTGTTTACTGGACCAAGGAATATCAAACTTATCATTTGAGAAGAGTTTGAGTATTGCATATTGAGAATGGGTTCATCTTACTGATTTCATTAGACTAAGTCCATTAGACCAAACATCATCGGACTGAGGAAGATCAAACTAAGTACTTGAGTAGAGTTTGAGAAGTATAGTTTGAAAAAAGGGTTCTTCATAATGAGTCCATCATAATGATCTAATCATACTGAGGATTAGATCTAGGGTCATCATACTGAGGTTCTGAATAGAGTTTTATGGTGAAATATTCTTTGTGATATTTTTTTTGGGAGAAATTTTTTGTAAGAAAACTTTATAAACTGATGTGAGTCAGTATAATCATTCCTATTGGGAAATATAAGGTGTATAGTGGGAGTTTGCACAATTTTTATTCACTTCTTCGTAATAGCGAATTTCTATAGACCCACGGGAGTGGCTATGGTAACGATGTAGGTTCTCAGACTAAGGCTGAACCTTGTAAATCTCATCTGCTTTACTTGATTTCCTACTTTTTCATGCATGAGTATTTACTAAAAGATGATTAGGATATAAAATTTAACAGGTTACAATGGTTAAGTTTTTAAAAGTATTGAAACATAAAAAATTGAACAACTAATGCAATCCCCCTCCCTTCTCAATTGTTATTTGATCCTTTGGATTTTTAGTTTTATTTAAAGGTTAAATGTATTTTTTATTATTATTTAAAAAAAAGAATATATTTTATAAATGGATAATTATTTATATTTATATGGATATTTGTTACTTATGATAATTTTATAAATAATTTTATTAAGGTGGATGTGATATTTTTAATTTTTAATTTTTAAATTATAGATTAATTTTCATAAAAGTTTTATTTATATATACATGATTTTTAATCTAGTAAAGGGATTTTTATTTTAGGATTTATATTTTGAGTTTCCTCATATTTAATGTTGGAGAAATTTTTATAATGTAAAGAATATTACTAGTGACTCTTATATACTAATTTTTTGACAAAGGAAGTAACCCTTATGTATTGAAATTTTGATAATGGATTTAACACTTACATATAAAGAGGAAATCCTATTATTTTGAAAGTTTGGATATTTTGACTAAGTATTGAACCCTTACATATGTTTTTCCTCTTGGTTTACTCATATGAATAAAATTTTGGTAAAGTGACCTTTAACATTACAGTGTTTCCTAGAATTTACTCTCACATATCAATATTTAGAAAAGGAAGATGCCTTTATATATTGAATTTATTACTCTTATGCATTAAAAAGAGTTGGAAATTTAATAAAGGACCCTTACGTATTGATGAATATTATGTTTAGAATTTTGATAAAGGGAGAGACTCTTATATATTAAATGTTTTACTATTATATATCATAGTGAGCCTATGCCTTTTCAATTTTTCGACTTTGATTACTCTTATATTTCTAATGAGTAACCCTTACGATATAGGGATATCATATCCTATAATTTCTAGTAATATCATATTTTCATAATTAATGTCTCTAATATATTGTAAAAAATACCATTACATATTATAGTGTGATAATGGATTTTACCATTTTTAGTCTGATTTTGCTCAACATGACTCTTACATATTGATAATATTTACTCTTAGGCATGCTTCCTGAGTAAATTTCCTTCGCTAATTATCCAATTATCAGTTACTCTTGTATATACATGTATTTTTAATGTATTTTTTTGTAAACTTTTCCCACAACATGACACCTTGTGTTCATGATCAGGTATGTTCTTGTAACTTACACAACATATATTATCCTTCCTAAATAACTTTTGGTCATTTAATTTTCTTCCAAAATCACATAATTCAATCACTATGGGTTGAAAATAGTTCTTCCAAACTTCTTCAAGGTTTATCCCATTCAGCTTCCACTATTTACTTTAATGTTTTTAATTAGTGATTTAATTTTTGGATATACAAAAACTTGGATTTTCGACTCATATTTTAACTTCTAGACTATTTTTTGGTCATTTTCAATGTGTACCACTTCTGGAAATTTTTCTTCCAGAATTCTACTTTACCCTTATGAATTTATCCCACTATAAATAATTTTTATAGTTGGATAAATATAAATAAAAATGATTTTTTTATGATATAATAAGAAAAAAATATGATTTTAAATTATAATAGAGAATACTCAAATTAAAAGGATTTTTAAATATGATAAAATTATTATTGTAAGATTTTTCAGATTAGTGTGAAATTTAAAGAGTATTATATTAGAAATAAAATTTAATGAGTTATATTTTAAGTTTTATAATAGGCAAGGGGTTAAAAATACCATTCCTATATGTTATTTATTATTATATTAAAAATTATAAACTCTTATGAAATATTTTAAAATAAAAAAATGAAAGTCATATTAAATGAATATCTTAGAATGTTCTTGAACATTCAAATAGATAGGTTAGTTTAAGGGTTTTTAGGGCATAACATGGGATAATGATGGAATATTTTATATTGAATTTTTTATAATCATATTTAATGGGGGTCTATTTTTTGATCAATTGGAAATCAGGTGATGATACTATGTAATAATACACAAACCATCCCTATATACCACTTGATAATTTTTAAATCTCATGAAACATTTACTTACGTAAGTGTCTTGGAAGTTTGTATATAAAAGGGGTATATACTTTAATATTTTATAGACATATAAGGTTTAATTTTATATTTATATTCTACCATATTTATTCTCCTAGAACAATTATACTAATTATTTAGCTTTCGGATATAATAAATTGTCCCCGAGGTTTCTTTACTAAGGTGAACCTTAAGGGAAGATTAAATTTTGTTATGTAAATCAAGTTAGGGGTTATTTTCTTCAATAATTCCACTTTTAAGTCTTAAAATATTTATATTAACTCTATTTTAAGGATTTTTCAATGATTTTTATTTTTTATGATTTTTTACAATGTTCCATGCATTCATTTAAATTACTTTTTATTTATGTCGAGACTTAAAAATCTTCTTATTATGGGTTGAAAATTTAGTTTTTATGGGTTTTGTTCCTGATAAAGTGAATTACAAGATCTTAAGTGTTTTATTCATGTTATGGTACTTGTAAATTATAGATGAATATGGATGGGCTCAGGATATATCCCCAAATGCATTGGGTAATGATATATTATCTAGAGAAATGATGTTGGAATTTACTAGTGAATTTATTCCATTATGAGTTATTAAAAATAACCTGTAAAGTTATCCTTTGAAAGAGTGATTTGAAAGGGTGATAAATATAATTTCTTAAGATTCCTTCATGGGTTTTCTATTCTTTCTATAAGTTTTAATGGAAATTTTTGGATTTCATGATATGATAGAATGAGTTCATGATTGAATGAAATTTTATGATGTTTTAAAGGTTAAAAGTTTTTCTCTAAGAAAATCATTATAATGAGTTCTCATGTTTTCTAAATGAACCTTCATGAACATAATATTTTCCTTTATTCCTTTTTATGAGTTTTTTTATAAATTTTTTGAGAAAAGAATTTTATTTCATGTGAAAAATTATTTATATGTTCTTTATGGGTTCAAAGGTTATTATTTAAAAGAAATACCTTTTTAGGGGGTTTAAAGTATTTTAATGGCCTAACAAGTTTTGTATTTCTTTTATACCCCTTACTAAGCTTTTTATGCTCATACAACATTTTCAAATTATTTTTATAATGTTTAAGGATGAGTGGGAATTATTATAAAGTTAGAGTTTTGTTTATAAGGTCTTAAATATGTGTATCATTTGAAGAGTTTATTTTATTTGAAAAGATGAACATTTGGTGAAAAAAGTGCAGGTTTCTTATTATAATGGATTTTCCTAAATCTCTAAAAATATATACCTATAAGGTCTTAGATATGTAAGTGATGTGATATTTTCTACGAATTATTACATTATGGGATGATTATGTTAGAGACTTTATAGTTAGTATCAGAGAAAGGTTTAGATAACTTTAGTGTTTAGGATGTTATAAATTAAGGATAATTTAAGAGTTAGAGATATCATCTTGGGTTAACAATTTTATGGGTGATCATAATTCAAAGGCATAGAATTATTTTGATATTTTATGGGATTTAATTCTAAAGTGTGTAATGATATTTTGGAGGTGTTTTGCAATATCCCATACTTAGATTCCACTCAAAAGTGCTCTGATCTCGGTTTTCCACATGGCATCAAGTGCATCTCCCCAAACTCTAGAGGCTACCAAATAGAAATGAGGGCCTAGGTGTGTCTCGGGGGAGTCTATGCCCACATCACCAGAGTGTAGCATAATGAAATATCAATAACATACACATAGTGGAAGTATTAAATCATACAGATAGTAGATAACTAGTAGGAATGGAAAACAATATCAAAAAGGAAGATCATATATAATGATGATGATGATACATGTCATATAACTAATAAATAATCCAAATAGGTCCATAACAGTACAATACAACACATGTATCAAAAGTAAAAAATGGACAAAAGTATCCTAGTTATCATTGCAAGCCTCAGTTCAGTCCCATGCTCCCTTTCTCCTAAGAAGCAATCAATAACCTATATTAGGGTGATTTACCTTATCTATGCCTACAATTATATAGTCTATTTAGGTACCCCAAGGCATCCCAAATAGGGTGTGAGACTAAATCCCAATAGGCAACCCCCCATGGTTTGTTCCCTCCAGTCAGTGAATATATAAGAGTTATAGTGTACAAGCAACAATATAATATGTAAAGGAAGTAATCAAAGTAAACATCATATAAAGTACAGGTTCTCATTTGTAATCAATTCATTTAAATCAAATTCATTTAATCAAAAAGTATTGGATTTAATAGTTAGGCCAGTGTCATTTATAATCATGCTCATTTAACTAAATAGTTAATTTAGTCAACAAGTATTGAGACCTGGAATAAATCCTAGCATCCCCTTAATCACATGTATCTAAGGATGAATAAATAGGACATCCATAAAGTGTAAGTCAAGATTGAATCCAAGATTATGCTTTGGCTTGGCAGACACATCATATAAGTTATTTCATTCATTATTCATTTATGAAACTGAGCCCATCCATGTAATTCCTAATTTTTAATACAATCATCTCTCCAGTTATAATATAAACCAACACCTTACAAGCCCATCCATGGTGATCCTCAAGAACCCATGTATCATTCTAGGTGTGGTATAAACTCACTGCTACTCGAGTCCATCCTTGGCGGTCCACTAAGAGATCCCAAGTATCACCCATATAAATATGATAAAATTTCATTTGAGTATGTCCTTAGAAATACCTATGGATTCCAAGTTTCACTCGACATATAAAAGTCAAGCCATAGAGTTTGTCTGTGGAAGCCAACTAGGGAGTCCAAGTATCACTCAGGAATAATCAAGGTACAAGCCAATTGATTCTGTCCATGGAATTCATCATTGAATCCATGTGTAACCCAAGTCATATAAGCATTAAATATCATTTAATCAAATTCATTTAATTATTTCATGGTCAAAACCAAGAAAATCTCATTTACAACTCACCTCAGAAGGTGACTCAAATCATTGGCCAAACTCAGAAGGCTTTCCTCTTGTCTACTCATGTGGGAAATTCATTATAAAAGAAATTAAAGATTAATAAGCATATACATGGACTAAGGAAAGGGAATGTTCATCCATACCTTCTCATTAATAAATTCAATTACAATTACATTTCACATTAAATTATAATTTAACAATCCAATATTAACATCACAAGGCATGGGGTAAAGGGAACACCTCAAAGGTATCCAATTTTTTAAACCATGACAATGGTATATTTAATTAAACAACACACTCAAAGGGGTGGTTCCAATTTCAAGGTATTGAACCTATAACCACTCATCTATAGGCCTCTTTAAATATAAATTTCATGCCTAATAATTTTATTTAAGGATTAAAACTCATTTCAAGGGCGTCGCTCTAAGAATTGGGTGCGCGACATAATGACAATATATAAAAACTTTGAATTTTAATGAAAGGAATGAGAACACATAATGTATACTCATATGAATCTCCTTGTCCAGTATCATCCTTTATTTTTTCCTAGAGTAGAAGAAATTTGAAGAACGGATCAACACCCTAAAAATAGGGCATAAGAGCCTACACCAAAATAGCACAGCCAATACCAAATCAAATGAGGAATAGAAAAAAAGGAATTAGTAACTTATTTATGTAGATCCAACGAGGTAAACAGATCTAGAATCATATTCTGGATGATGAAGAAATACCAAATCCTATATCTTAGATAAAAATGGAGCTCCTTCGCAAGGGAGAGGGGAGAGTTGAGCTATGTTCAAAAAAAGAGGCCCTGACTCCTTTTTTTAAAAATTGTTGAGAAATTTACATGATGTGTAAATGAATTACACATCATGTAAATATTGGAATCTTTCCCTCTAGGAAAACCCTTTATACAATGTGAAGGGTTCTATCCAGACCATTACACACCATGTATTCCAATTACACATCATGTAATTGGCCTGTAATCAATATATAACCCCCATTCCCCTTCCTTTCCAAAAACAACCAAACTGTATCATAGATCAACTTGGGGTATAAGCTAAAAAGAATGAAAACAATATCTTAAAGTGGAAATTAAAAGGATACATAGCTGAAGGAAAAACTGGGTTCTTACAAACTTCCCCCCTTAAAGTAATTTGTTCCAGAATTTCCTTCTTAAGGGCAGTCAAGAATGTCTGAGAATAAATCCATCCACTATGATTATACGTCGGCCTCCCACTCCCAAGTATCATCCTATACTCAGTCATGTTTACATAGAATCCATATTAAAGGAATAGACTGACCTCGAATAACCTTCATTATATGATCCATAATACGTATACGATTCTCCTGAAAGGATGCATCTACTTGTAACTCAACCTCCTCGGGCTGAAAGGCATGAGATAGTTCTGAATAGTGTCATTATAGCTGAGATTCATGGAATACATCATGCATGTATCGATACCTCTGAGTTAACTATAGCTGATAGGATACCGAACCGACTCTCTCCAGAATCTTGAACAGCCCAATATACCATGGTGAAAGCTTACCCTATCTCCTGATCCTCCTGTGTCCCAGTCTCGGTTAAACATGTAAGAAAACCTGATCACCAACCTCGAAATCTAGAGGTCATCTATGTTTATCGATATAATATTTCTATCGAGACTGTGTAGTATCCACTTTATAACATCCCAGACCCAAATTTCACTCAATAGTGCTCTGAGACCAATTAGTCACATGGCCTCAAGAACATCCCCCTAAATTCTAGAGGCTGCCAACTAGAAACGAGGGCCTAGGTGTGTTTGTGGGGAGACTATGACCTCATCACCAGAGTGTATCACAACAGAATATCAATAACATACAAGTATCAGAAGCGGTATATCATATATACAATAGATAACCAGAAGGAATGGATAACAATATAAAAAAGGAAGCTCATATACAATGATGATGATATATGTCATATGTCTAGTAAAGCATCCAAACAAGTACATAGTAGTATAATAAAACACATGTATCAAAAGTAAAAAAGGCCAAAATTATCCCAGCTAGAATCGCAAGCCTCATATTGGTCTCATGCTCCATACTCCTAAGAAACAATCAAGAACCTATAGTAGGGCATTTTTTTTGTCTATACCTTCAATCATATAGTCTGTTTGAGTATGTTAAGGTAGCCTAAATAGGGTGTGAGACTAAATATCAATAGGCAACCACTCAAGGTATATGTCATCCAGTCAATGAATATATAATAGTCACAGTGTGTAGGTAACAATATAATATGTGATGGAAGTAATCAAAGTAAACATCATATAAAGTCCAGGTTCTCATTTATAATCAATTCATTTAATCAAATTCATTCTATGATTTAATATTCATGCCTATATCATTTATAATCATGATCATTTAATAAAATATTTCATTTAATCAACAAGTCTTGAGACCTGGCATAAATTCAACATCCCCCATAAGCACATGTATCCAAGGATGCCTAAATAGGACATCCATAAAGTGTAAGTCAAGAATGAATCCAAGCTTGTGATTTGGCTTGTCAGACCCGTCATGTAAGTTATTTTATTAATTATTTAGTTATGAACCTAATCCCATCCATGTCATTCCTAATTTGTAATCCAGGCATCGCTCCAGGTATAATATAAACCAACACCCTACAAGCCCATCCATGGTGATCCCCAATAACCCAAGTATCCCTCAGGTGTGGTATAAATTCACTGCTACTTTAGTCTGTCCTTGGTGGTCCACTAAGGGATCCCAAGTATCACCCAAAAAAATATGATCAAATTACATTTGAGAATATCCTTGGAAATACCTATGTATTCCATGTGTCACTTATTATATAAGAGTCAAGCCTTAGAGTATATTCTTGGCAGTCCACTAGGGAGTCCAAGTATCACTCAAGCATAAGCAAGGTATAAGACAATTGGGATCATACATGAAATTATTCATTGAATCTATGTATCACCCAAGGAATATAATCATTCAATATAATTTATTAAAATTAATTTAATTATGTCATGGTCAAAACCAAGAACATATCATTTACAACGCACCTCAGAAGGTGACTCAAGGCATTGGCCAAAATCAGAAGGCTTGCCTCTTGTCTACTCACATGGGAAATTCATTATAAAAGAAATTCAAGTTTAACAAGAATATACATTTCTTAATACAAGGTCATGTTCATACATCCCTTCTCACTGATCAATTCAATTTCAATTAAATTTCACATTCAATTATAATTTAACAATCCAATATTTACATCCCAATGCATAGGGTAAAGGTCACACCTCAAAGGTATCCAATTTACCAAACCATCATAATGGTCTATTTAATTAAACAACATGACCAATGGGGTGGTTCTGATTTTAAGGTATTCAACCTATAACCACTAATCGATGGTTCTATTTAAATACATATACCACACCTAATAATTTAATTCAAGGATTAAAACTCATTTCAAGGGCGATGCTCTGAGAATTATCTATACGGTGCAAAAAAAAATATAAACACTTCGAATTTTAATGAAAGGCATGAGACCACCTACTGTGTACTCATATGACTATCCTCATCCAATATCACCCTTTATTTTGTCCTGAATCAAAACAAATATGAAGAATAGATCAACACCCTAAAAATATGGCATAATAGACTATACCAAAATAGTGTAGCCGATACCAAATCAAATGAGGAATGAAAAAAAATGAATTAAGATCTTACCAATGTGGATCCAAAAAGATGAACATATATAGAATTAGAGTACAGATCATGAAAAAACACCAAATCCTAGCTCTTGGATCAAAAGGGATCTCCTGCAAAAAAATAGAGGGGAGAGTTGATCTCTTTCTGGAAAAAAATTTGGATCCCCTACATATTTTTTAAAAAACTATGAAAGAATTTACACGATGTGTAAATGAATTACACATCATGTAAATCTAAAAAACTTTCCCCCTAAGAAAACCCTTTATATGATGTGAAAGGTTCTAGAAAAACCATTACACACTGTGTAATTAATACACATCATGTATTCTAATTACATGTCGTGTAATTGGCTTGTAGCCAACCTACAACCCTCCTAACCCTTCCTTCCAAAAAAAACCCAATCAGTCCATGGACTAGCATAGAATCTAAGCCAAAAATAATATAAAAAAGGATCTTAAAGTAGAAATTAAAAGGATTCATTCTTGAAGGAAAAATTGGTTTCTTACATGTTTATTTAGTTTTAGAAATAATACATAATTATAGTATAGATAGCCTTTAAGGTTGGTATGTGATTTTATATGAAGGTAATTGTGGTTATTTGGATCAAATGGTTAACTGATTTTGATAATATAAGTTGATTAGTATAGATAATATTAGGGATTTAAATGTTATTTGGTGATAATGAGATTGAAGTTTTTTTGGGAAAAAAAGTTTTATATTTGTGGGAACATTCGTGATTAAGGAATATAAGAAATTATTGATGAGTATGTGATTTTATGTCAAAGTTGATTATATTTTTTTAGGGATAATTGTTGAGATATTTTTTGGAATCATGTGTAATTTTATTATGGTTTTATTTCATGGTGATTCAAGTTATTTTGGAAAATAATTAATATATTTTGGGTTTAGAGAATAGAAAGAAAGATTTTTTAGTGATATTTGTGGTAAAATAATTTATTTGGGATAAAAGTAATGTTGATTTTTAGAGAGAATAAGTGATCTATGTTTTCATGATTTTTGGGTTTCTAATTTTGTAAGGAATGTTTCAAATAATTTTTATGGTTTGGATTTTGGGATTAGATAAAGAGCTATTTTTAATGAAACTTAAGTTGGGAAGGTGTTGTTGTTGTTTACATTGAATATTTTGAAGATTAAAGTATTCATTTTTTATAGGATGGTTTATTATGGTTTTCTTAGGTAATTACCTTTATTGAACTTTTTTATTTTAATTTATGGTTAGGAAAATGGAGAACCAAGTAAAAATAATTAAGAAAAGGTTTTTATATTTTTTTATTACTTAAGATATGAGGTTATTGATAATGTTATAATTCGGTAGTCTATAATTCAAACCATGTTATGTTTTATCAACAAATTAAAGATCAATTACCAAGTTGTAAGGAATAAAATCTCACATAACTTTCCTATCACTTCTATATTATTTACTTTTGGGGAGGGTTATCAAGGAAATCACTATAACCAAGAATATTTTTAATGTCTCCAAATCTAGTACTCGCTCACATGGCTAAATCAGGTTGCTTAGGGGACCTCAAGCATGCCTCCTCATACGCCAGAGGCTATCGACTGGTAGTGGGGGTGTAAATTATATAGTGGGGATACTATACCCCCTGGTAAAAAGTTACAATATAGAATAAATAAACAATAATAATAAATATCATAGTAACAGAAATAGCGGAAATAATACAACATACAGCTAGAAGGTAAAGGATGAACCAAGTAAATCAAATAATAAACAATTTAATGTCCAGATGAAATATATCTATATTTCAATTGGAAGTAATATAGATAAAATACCATGCTAAAACAAATAATTCAAAGACCCTGGTCCCAAACCCCATGTCAGTCTCATCTCCAAGCTCCAACCCATCCAACAAGCAATAATCAACTACAAGGTCCCTTTCCCTTGTCCAAACCTACATCCATGTAATCTTCTTGGGTTCCAAATGGCAGCTCGAATACGGTGTGATTAAAAATCAGTAGGTAGAAACCACCATGTCTAAACAAAACCAATATGATAAATAAGTGCATGTAATAAAGCGATGATCAATAGTATTAATTAATCAATTAATACAATACAACAATCAACCTGCTTCAACACCATTCTAGAATATCTATAAGCATGTAGCAAAACCATTCCAACTGTAACCATAAAACCATGGCATAATCACATAACTGATTCAATCCCTATAATCATTACAACATAACTAGTCCAAGTTCTCTATATAAGCATTTAAGCATAACTGAGAAAATCCCTATAAGCAATACAACATAACAGGTCCAAGCCCTTTATATAATCATTTCAACATTTAAGAAAATCCCTTTATATAATCATTTCAGCATCCATAACATCATAAGTCATAATGAAAATAATACCATCACATTAAATCATATCATATGTCACAATAGTTGATTATTTCAATTACCATTTTTATTTAACTTATTCATTCATTAAATTTTATATTAAGTTGTTATCATGCCAATTGCACACCCATTTTATATCAAATCATCATCACACATTTGAATAATAAATTAATTCATTTTCTAAGGTGAATTTGTAACAAGAAATCACTTGAGTTCTCATATCATGCTAAAACATACTTCAATCCATTTTCTAATTCTTTATCATTAAAGGGAAGGCTTACCTTATGGGTATCCGTAAGTTGGGTCACAACACCATTGGATCCAAAATATCCAAGGAGTAATCCAACACATGATTTACCATTACCCATTATTAAATTAATTAACATTCACATTATGTGAGTGAAATCACAATATTTCACATACTTAAACAATTAAACAGACCATAGGGTTTGGTTTTAGACCACCTACCTTTATCTAGAGATCAACTCAATGCTTAAAATAGGTAATTCCAATAATAATTAAGGTGAATAAGATCCCAAGAAGAAACCTAGATCATGAAAAATAAAGAATGAAACCCAGAACAATGGAGGTCAAGATATTCCACCATTAAATTGGAGAACAAGTGGAAGGGATGTGAAAACCTAAGAAAAACAAATCGCCTAGGATCAGATGCTTGATCTAGATGTTGGAAATGGAATAAATCACTCCAAAATCACCTGTAGATTCCCTAGGGTTTGAGAGATAGGATCTTTATATGGATGAAGAAAGAAAAAAATGAACGACATGGATTTAAAACTGTTGATCTCAAGAAATGCATGACTTGTAATACTTTCACGTCGTGTATTTCTCAATTTATGAGTTATGCCAAAAAAACGTGTCTCCTTGAGTTAAAATAAACCTGATCAAACATTACACAATGTTAACTAGTTTCACAACGTGCAACCATTTCAAATCCTGATCTAGTTTATGATGTTTTCTTAGAAACATTTACACATCATGAATTGATTTCACAACTGTAACCATTTCACACCCTATACCAGTTCATGATTTCTTCCTGGAAACATTTACACGCCGTGAACAAGTTTCATGGAGTATAACCATTTCACACCATAAAATAGTTCATGATGTATTTTTGGAAACATTTACACATCATGTAACATGTTCACAACATGTAAATGTCCAGAAAACATCTCTCAGCCCAGTTTCTATAGAAAATCCCAAACCACCTATGAAGCCTTCCAAACTCATGGAGAACCCTCATAAGCCCCTTTTACACATTTATAACTGAACTCCATTAATTAAACCAAACTTAAATTCTAGAAATTTAGGTCATTTCCCCCATAAAATTATCTTTATTCTCAAAGGAACTCGACCACCAAGGTTTAGTGAAGAATAAAAACCAAAACCAAAGAGGTTAAAGGAAAAACTCAAAGAGGGATGTACCTAGAAAAAATACAAGATCTTAAACCTCCCCACTATATAACAGCTCATCCCCAAGCTACACCAAGAATCACTATGGGGTCTTAAGGTTTCTACCTACTATATGTGGTCACAACCACCTCCTAATCAACTGAACTTTCTCATACATCTCTAGCATGATAGTGGGTCCAAAAAGTTATGACTCACCTACCTCCAACCAAAAAAGAGGGGAATATTATAGACTACCATAAAAAGTCTCAAAAGGTTCCATTTGGATAAATTCCTAAAAGTTTTTATTATAAGAGAACTCCATGAGTGCTAAATGCTGCTCCCATGAACTACTGAAACCCAAAACATAGGCTCATAACATATCCTCCAAAATTTGAATAGTCTATTTAGATTAGCTATTAGTCTATGGATGGTAGGTTGTTCTTAGAAGAACCTGTGATCCCAAAGCCTTTTTAATACCCTTCCAAAACTGATACAAGAAATAAATATCTCTATCAAAAATGATACTTCTTGGAACACCATGCAATCAGAATATCTCCTACAAAAGTGTTCTACCTTCTTCAATCAATCCACAATCACTCATATTGTATCATTTGTGCAAGTTTTCCTAGGTAATACTATTGTAGTAACCCATACTTGGACATAGAAAATAAGAGAATTACCTCTACTAATATATCATCCTAATTGTGGATCCCCTCCATATAAGTTGTCCCTCAAATATAATCCATGTAGATTAGATAAATTCTCTATCTTGATCTAATCAAGAAGCATGGTTATAATAGATGTCAAAGTCATAGCTATACATCCTTATGACTCTTGAACATCTAGATACATGTCTGCAAAGAGTGTCATCATCTTCAACTCATTGCAAGACTCCCACACTACCTCTATCAAAGTATTCTGACTCAAAATTTTGGCAATGATGTTGACCTTTCCTAGTGTATGAGCCAACTTGAAGTCGAAATACTGTAAATACTTGAACCTCCTCCTATGTCAAAGGTTCAATTATAATTGAGAAAATATGTACCTGGGGATCTTATGATCTATGTAAACTATAAACCTATCACCTAAAATATAGTGTCTATGACATCTCAGGGCATGTACCACTGCAACTAACTTCAGATCATGAGTAAGATAATTCCTCTCATGCGGTCTCATCTATCTAGAACCATAAGAAACCACTTTTTTCTCCTACATCAGAACTATTCTGAGTCCAACTATGGATGCGTCACAGTATAAAGAATATTCCTTACCCAGTACAGGTAAGGTGAGGATCAGTGTTGAGGTCATCCCTCTCTTTATCTTCTAAAAATCTCTCTCATAAGAATCCTACCAAATAAAATTTACCCCTTTCTTGGTCAACCCAGACATCGGTGCTTCCAGATGGGAGAATTCTTGGATAAAACACCGATAATAACTTGATAAACCCAAAAAGCATTGAATATCGAAGACATTATTAGGTTTCTCCTAAGATACCATGGCTGCAACCTTCTCTAGGTCCACTAACACTTCAGACTCTGAGATGACATGACCCAATAAGTGCACTTTATCAATCCAAAAACTACATTTGGTTATCTTGGTGTAAATCCGATACTCTCTCAATATACTCAAGATGATATCAATATATTGGGAATGTTTGTCCATTTAATGGGAGTATACTAATATATCATTTACAAAAACCACTACAAACCAATCTAGAAAAGTATGGATGATCTGGTTCATCAATATCATGAATAGAACTAGTACATTCATCAAACTGAATTATATCATTATAAACTCATACAATCCATACCTGATTCTAAAATTAGTTTAAGGTATGTTTGATGGTATCACCCTCAATTGGTGGTATCCTGATCTCAAATCAATCTTTGAGAAGATCTTATCACCTCTCATCTAGTTGAAGATATCATTGACATGTAGAAGGGGATATCGGTTCTTGACCGTCATCTGGTTCAATCTTTGATAATCTAAAAATAAGTGCAAAGTACCATCAAAATTCTTGGAGAAAAGAACTGGAGAACCCCATGGATATGTACTAGGTTGTATGAAACCTTTAGCTTATAAATCTTCCAACTGGACTTTTAAATCCCGAAGCTCTGTTGGTGCCATTCTATAATGTGGAATAGAAACTGGTTTTGCTCCCAACACCAAATCAGTCATGAAATTAATCTCATGATCGAGTGGTAATTTGTATAACTCATGAGTAAAAAAATCCTAAAAATGGTCTACCATTGGAGAAAAAACATATTGTTTCATTCCATCGTCATCTAGAGAAAGACCTATAATTTGAGCCATGAGACAATCCAATCTACACTAAATTGGTCTCACATGACCATCATGAAGATCCCACCCACCCTAGTGAAAATAGTTGTCTTCTTCTAGAGATATAAAGGTAACTATCCTCAAATAACATTTGATATGAGACTAGTATAGAACTAACTAATCCATACCAAGAATCAAATCAAAACCTGTTATTTCCAGCATAAACGGTTCTCAAAAGAAATGGTAACCAACAATTTTTAGGGAACACGTCTTACAAAATTTGATATTCTCTGACCACACTCCCAATGGTGTGTCAATAGTTAATAAACCATAAAAACTTTCCAAAACCAATCCCATAACATTTAAAAAAATAGAATATATAAAGGAATGTGATGCTACTATATCAAAAAAAACACAAGAAAGGGTAGATGATTCAAGAATCTTACCTCTGATGATAGCAGGTCTTACATCCAAACTAGAAAGAGTAGACTACATAACATGCATCTAACTTTCCTATACACCCTAGGCTATTCCCTATACCTAGTATTCCACTCCTTCACTGGGTTACCACATCCCATTCCTTGAACTAAATGTCTAATGGGACTCCAACTACCAGTCTATTGAGGGGTAGTTGTTTCCTTAGAATTTAGAACCTCTCTTAATCCCTTTCCAATGCTCTACTACTGCATGCCCCTAAAAAACCTATATAGATGGAATACCCTACAATAAGCATGTCACTCTAAATCAGGGTATGGATACTGAGGTCACTTGTGGAAAAACTTTCTACACTGATAGCATTGTAATGGAACATGGTCCTAAGATGGCTTCCCACTACCCTGAATACTCTACCCACTATTTCATTAGCATTAACTATCATAATGATACTTATTGTCAATAGAAGAAGAGATCATGGTTCACCATACTGAAATAATATGTTTTATTTTTGGGGCCTCTCTCAGATTCCTTTCTATGATGAGTGTATGATTCATCACATTTGAAAAAGCTACTCAAGAGAAAGAATTTCACTTATAACATATTCTCATAGTGAATCACATCCTAGAAATTTCTTACCCTGGAGATCTCATCAATAGATAAATATGGTGTAAATCACTATAAGTTGGTAAAACGTCCAGTGTAGTCCATCGCTAAAATTCCCTCCTTTGTTAGGTGTATAAAACCATGAGCCTTATCATCCCTCAATGTCTTAGGATAAAAGTGGCTCAGAAAGTTCACCTCAAAGTCCTTCCAAGATTACTTCTCTTTATTCCTATCTTGCTCTAAAATGTCTCACCAATGCTTTGAAAGTTAATAAATAATATATGTAGTAAGATTCACCCTCCTATCTGTGGGTATATTGAGGTGATTGAATATCTTTTGGAATGAATAGATCCAAAACTCTGCTATTTGGGGGCCTCCCTCTCTATTGAACGTAGGCAGACACTACAATTGAAACTATCTTATCATTTCAAACATCAAAGGAATAGTGAGAATAGTCTCCCTTTCCATGGATCACATGACCCTTAGGAATCTATTGTGATGTTGAACATCCATCCGATCCTTAAGAGCTACAAGGATATCTGGTTCAGCTATGTTAGGAGCGTGCTGATTACTACTCTCCAATTGCTCAATTAGAAGATAAGGATGAGGAATTTTATTTATAAGACAAATGAACTCCTTAGATCACTGGATAACAACAAGGTCAACCTCAAAAGGTGAAAACATTAGAGAACCGCTGGTTCATGGTCTCTCTAAACATGGATTAATAGGTAAATTATCATGACATAACAATTCATTTTATTCTATTTATTAGATATAATAGGTATCCTATTTCATAGTTCATACAAAAAAATATATCACATGCAATAAATGTATCCCTATCATGAACAATGCATGTCATGATATATCCCTACATGTCTATCATGATGCATGCATACTCATCTCGCACCATACCGGGCCACAAGTAAAAATCTCAAGAAACATTAACATCACACAATATGTGAATCACCCAAGGTGAAATAACATCAACCGTAATAAGAAAACAACATGAACAACAATCCCATCTCTGGGGACTCATATTTTCCCCTGCACATGATTTAGCTACTTCCATACACAAGCTCATTATCAAGTCCTATCATATCCTAGTATCCTTTCTACCTTTCCCAAATAGTAAATAAATAGAATGGAAACATGACTCCTATGATACCACTTTGTAACATCCCTTGATCTGTCACTCTCTCATGTGGCCAAATAAGGTTGGTTATGGGACCTCAAGTGCACCTACCCATATGTCAAAAGGTTATCGACTAGTAGTGGGGGTGTAAAGAATATAGTGGGGAGACTATACCCCTTGGTATAGATTTATAATACAACAAAAATAAATAATAATAATAAATATCAGAGTAATGGAAATAGTGGAAACGGTACAAAATTCAACTGGAAGGTAAAAGATGAACCAAGTAAATCAAATAATAATTTTTTCAATAAAAAGTTGGAATGTATCTAAATGTCAACTGGAAATAATAAAGATAAAAGTCCATGTTGAAAAAAATAACTCAAAGACCTTGGTCCCAAACCCCATGTCAGTCCCATCTCCAAGCTCTAACCCATCCAACAAGCAACAATCAACTGCATGGAATATTTCCCTTATCCAAACCTATATCCATGTAATCTGCTCGAGTACCAAACAATGACCCAAATAGTTTGTGAGTAAAAATCAATTGGTCGACCCCAAAATTTCTAAATGAAACTAGTATTATAAATTAGTTCATGAAATAAAGAAATGATCAAGAGTATTGATTAATCAATTAATAAGATATAAAAATCAACCTACTTCAGAACCATGCAAGAATATCATTGATCATGTAGCAAAACCATGCCAACCATAACCATAAAACCATGTCATAATCACATAACCGGGTCAATCCATAAGAATTAGAGCATAATCAGACCAATTCCTCTATATAATCATTTCAGCATAATTAGGAAAATCCCTATAAGCATTACAACATAACTAGGCCAAGACATTTATATAAGAATTTCAGCATCCGATAAAATCCTTGTAATCATTACAGTATAACCAATCCAATACCTTTATATAAGCATTTTAGAATCTAGGAAAATCCCTTTATATAATCATTTTAGCATCCATAACATCACAAGTCATGACAGAAAGAATACCATCACATAACATCATATCATAAGTCACAATCGTCAATTATTCCAATTACTATATGTCTTTTAATTACCCATTCATTCATTAAATTATATCTTAAGTCGTTCCATGCTAATTTCACACCCATTTTATATCAAATCATCATCATCTATTTCATTAATCAATTAAACCATTTTCCAAGTTTAATCTATCACAAACAATCACTTGAAGTCTTATATAATGCTAAAACATACTTTAAGTCATTAGCTAATTCTTTATCATTCAAGGGTAGGCTTACCCTATGGGTATCCGCAAGCTAGGTCGCAACACCATTGGATCCAAAGGATCCAAGGAGTAATCCAACGCATAATTTATCATTACCCATTATTCAACTAATTAACATGAATTTTATTTTGGTGAAATCACAATATTTAACATACATAAATAATTAAACAAACCATGGGGTTTGGTTTTAGACCACCAGCCATTATTTGGAAATCAATGCAATGCTTCCAACAGGTAACACCAATAAGAAAAAAAGTGAATAAGATACCAAGAAGAAACCTAGATCACTCAACATCAATATCAAAAAACATAATAATAAAATTCAAGAGATTCCACCACTAAATCATAAAAAAAGAGAAAGAGAGGGGAAAAATTGAGCAAAACAACTCATTGGGGACCAGTTGCTAGATTGAGATGTCCATAAGGGAAGAAATAACTCCAAAATCACTTGGAGATTCCCTAGGATTCTAGAGTGAGGATATGTACATGGATAAAGAAAGAAACAAAAAAATGACATTTATTTAAAACCAATGATCCTGAGAAATACATGGCGTGTAATACTTTCACATTGTGTATTTCTCAATTTATGAGTTATGCTGGAAAACACGTCGCTTCAGGTTAACATAACCCCAATCAAACATCACATGGCATGAACTAGTTTCACGAAATGTAACTATTTCACACCCTAAACTAGTTTATGATCTATTCTTGACAAAATTTAAACATTGTGAACCAATTTCACAGTGTGTAACCATTTCATGCCCTAAACTAGTTCACAGTGTCTGTCTAGAAACATTTACATGACGTAAATCAGTTTTATGGTGTATAACCATTTCACACCCTGAACTAGTTCATGAAGTCTTCCTGGAAACATTTACACATTGTGTAACATATTCACAGTGTGTAAATGTCCAGTAGACAAATATCATCCTATTTTCTATAGAAAATCCTGAATCGGCTATGAAGCCTTCCAAACTCATAGAAAACCCTTATAAGCCCCTTTGACACATTTCTAACAGGACTCCATTAATTCAACCAAACATACATCTCCTAACTTTAGGTAATTTTCCCTAGAAAATTATCTATATCCTAAAAGGAACTTGACCTCCATGGTTTATAGAAGAAGAAAAACCCAAATGAAAAAGGTTCAATGAAAAACTCAAAGAAGGATTAACTTTAAAAATGATCTTATAATAAGTCCACCGAAAAATCACACACACCAGAATCTTTAGCGTAGTGTATTCAAACCTCTAAAACTTATCACTAACTTAATATACCATAATATGGTAGGACAGTGCACCCGACTCACCATAAAAATTCAAGCATTTCACATACTCTTTTGAATAACCAGTAAAACAAAATTCAAGCAAAGGGAAATGTTGGGAAAGTGAAGTGGATGCAAAAATATTATGTGGATTAGACTTTAATTACTATTTACATGGGAGAACAATTCCAATATTTATTACTTGAAAGATATAAGGATTTAAAAATTCATAATTGGAAATGTATGATATCAGAATAATTGATCTATTCATGTCACCATTGTCTCTAACATTCTGTCATTTAGACAGTACCACCTCACTTTTATAAAAGTGATCATCTGTTGAACAAGTTTTACCTACAACTATTTTTTTTGAGAACCTACCTCTAAAATTCACAACCTTTGATTTATTGTAGCTTCCACTGCCTCAACCTCTACATCTGTTAAGACACCTTGGACCTCTCTATGTACCTATCAAATGCAATTCCATTTTAACCAGGCTACCCTTATACTAATGATACCACTATGTCTACCACTGATTGATCATAAATTATTAATGCATCATCCATAAAACAATATCTAGTTAAATAAACATCAAGTCCAAGGCTTCTTCTGGAGCTTCTCCTCCTAGTAAAATAAATTGGAACATGAAGAAAAAAGTATTCAAAATTCCTAAAAATATATCACTTGAAGATTGTTTTCAAGGAGACTATAGAAACTATTTAAAACTTAAAAAAATATATCAATCATCCTTACCCACATTCTTACATATTTCTCCATCATTTCTTCCATTCACTTGATTTTTACTAAGGCATAGTGTTGCCTTAGGGTCTCTTGAACTAAAACCTTTATGAACATGTCAGATGTATTTTTCTTCCCAATTATCATCCACAAATATAACACCTTATCCTCTAGTAGATTATGGATGAAATGGAATTTTAGGTCATCATATTTCATCCTTGCATGAAACACTAGATTTTGGGAAAGGTGAATTGCACTTTGACTATCACAGAATAACACTCCTCCTTCTAGACTCCTTCTGATCTCCTTTAGTGAGTAAATTAACCAAACTAACTCATTTTTGTATTCTATTGCCACTACATATTATACTTTCAATATAGACAAGGTAAACATGGGTTATAGTCGATTCATCCAACTAACTATCATTCCACCAAAGGTAAACACATAGCCAATCATGCTCTTATAGTGTTTTTATCTCCATCAAAATCCACATACATAAAACCATACAACATATCATATTCCTTAAAACACAGAGTAATATATTTTAATCCTTTCAAGTATTAGATTATTCACTTCATGGTTTCCCAGTGCTCCCTTCCAGGGTTAGGCATAAAAATACCTACCAGTACCACTACAAAGGAAATGTTTGGCTATGTAAAAATTATTGTGTACATCATACTTTTGATATCCAATACAAATGAAAATTTCACCATGTATCACACCTCATCTTCTATTTTTGGTTCCTTATCCTTGGATAACTTAAAGTGTCTGGAAAGAGGGGTTAAAACATGATTAAATCTAGAAATTCCAAACTTTTCAATGATCTTCCAAATGTAGTCCTTCTGGGACAACTCCAATGTTTCATCTTTTATATCCCTCTATATCCTCATCCTCGTGATTTTCTTATCATTTATAAGATCCTTCATCTTGAATCTTCCAAAAAAATTACTCTTTAGATCCTAAATTCATGAAACCTCCAAACTCACCAGCAATATGTACTCCACATATATAATTAGTATGATGTAATTATCATCATTACATATATTTTGATAATAATAATGACTAGAGTCAGTCTACATAAAACCTTCTTCCATCATAAATGTATCAAAATTTTGATTCCACTATTGAGGTTCTTGTTTCAAGTCATAGAGGGTTCACTTCAACTTAAAAATAAGTCCCTTATTATAATGATCTTTAAAACCATCATTATGCTTCTTGTAAATATCCTCCTCTAAGTCACCATGAAGAAATATAGTTTTTACATCCATTTTATCCAAGTGTAGATCATCAAAAGCAACTAAACTTAGTAACATTCTGATTTTTACATATTTAAAAACCATTAAATTTTATTTCAAGAAGTTAACTCCCTCTTTCTTTTAGAAACCTTTCACCACTAGTCATTCCTTATATATTTTTCTATTATATTATTCTTCCTTTATCTAGCTTCCAAGTTCCATTAAACTTCAAGGAATCCATTTCTTTCTTTATTATTAAATCCCAATTATTTGAGTCACTGAGTGTTGTAACTTATTCTGGTTATTTGGGATCTTCTACATCCGTTATAAGTAAGAAATCCACATCACATTGAAACCTTTGGACCGGTCTTCTGACTCTAAAAGATCTTCTCAATTCAAATTGATAATCAAATCTTTCTAGAATTACTCTTTCTATAGTTTTATCTTCTGGAGTACTATCTTTTGGTTGATTGACTTCTAAAGCTTTCCCTCGAGCTTGAGAAGAACTTGATCATTCTAGAACATCTCCCATTGGTCTAACTTATGGACACTTTATTCTTACATGTGAACTTACAATAACCTCTAATCTTCTGATACTTTCATCCAGATCAATTTTTTTTGATTTGATAATTGAGTACTTATTCTTAACTTATTTTCTATCCAATATTTGATCCTTCAATATAACCTTCTCATTGAAGAGAACATCTCAACTCTATATGAATTGTTGCTTGTCATCATCCCACAATCAAAAACCAAAGTCCTTATTTCCATAACCATCACAGAAACAAACCATGGGCATAGACTAAAGTTTTTCTATGTCCTTGGTTTTAATATAAAAATATGATAAACTTTTGAAGGCTCTGAGATGGCCATCTTCTGGTAGCTTTTCTAACCATATCTCTTCAGGTAGACTTTGTCCCATAACATACAATGGAATTATGTTGGCTAAGTATACAACTATGTTGATAAATTCCACCCAAATTTCCTTGTTCATTTTGGAATGAATCCACATGAATCACAACTTATCATTTAAAGTTTGGTTCATCCATTCTGATACACCATTTTTTGTGGTGTTCTATGTACGATCCTCCACAGCTTGATCCTTTTCTTCTGATAGAAGTTCCATAAGTTACTATCAGTGTACTTTCCACTATTTTCAGAATCAAGACATTTCAAATCCAAACCAATTTACCTTTCAGCCATGGATTTACATTGTACAAAGTCATTAAAGATGTTAGATTTATGATTAAGGAAATACACCCAAACCTTCCTTGTTACATCATCAATAAATGTGATGAAGTAAAGAGATCCTCCAAGAGACCAAACTAGGGTTGTCCCCTATATGTCTGAATGAACTAGTTCTAGATTTTGGGTTATGGGATTCCTACTATTCAGATTAAATTACACTTGCTTCTTCTTCCTTAACAGAAAACTCTCACAATTTTTGATATCAGCGTGATCAATCTTTATCATGACTTTACCTATTGGAACCTTAATATTATTCTCACTAAGATGATTGGGATTACAATGCCAAACATCTAGATATTCATAAATTATACTTATATAAATTTCAATTCCATTATGTCACGAACCAACCCGGGTCGACCCTGAACTGGTCACCCGAGCCGGTCCACGACATGTCTCGAAGGGCGTTCTCGATTCCCCACAGGTTGGCAACCAGTGTTGGGCATCAAAGTTTAATCATTGGGAAATATTTGGCCCATGAACAAAACCAAATAAACAAGAAAACAAACAAACACAACAACTGATAAATATAACACTAGAAGCGGAAAGAAAATAAAAGTAAACATACCTCCACGTGACTTTTCAGGTCACATCCCGACCAAAGGCCGAATTTTCTCCAACAACGAGCAACTCAACCAAGAAAATATGAGAAAGGAAACCTACAACTGAAATGATAAAACAGGTGTGAGCATTAAAATGATCAGTAGGGATGCCAAAATAAACCACAGAACCCAACATATCCCTTCTCGAAGCCATCCATTAATTCAAGTTTTAAATACAATTATAAAAGTAGGGTTTTCGCATTTGAAAATAAGTTACATGTTTTTTTCTTTTAAAAAAAACCAACACATGCCACATACCATTTTTCCAAAATCATTTGTCATTTTATAAATAAAATCCAAAATAGAATATACCAATGTTGTGCTAGAGTAAAACACGTAAAAGTGAAATCTGAAAATAGACTAGTGCATGGAAAGTAAACAAGAAATGAAAATGATCTAGTAAACATGGGTGATCCTAAACATCCCTAGAAGACCCCTGGACGTACTCGGTTTTGGAACCACCTGTCGGTGTATGGTGAAGCTCCTAAGTCTATAACCAACTAGCTACCCTAACTGACCAATCCAGTGGAAAAGCCCGCCTAGCCTAGCAACAAATCCAGGGGGTACTAACCCATCTAATCGGGGTTGGTCAGCAACCATCACTCGATATCTAAAAGACGCCTAGGAACCCATGGTGGTTACAATCATACTTTGTAAGTAGGAGGCCCTCGCACGCGTGACTCATCTCACCGCACTTTCCTACCTCAAACACGGAAACTCTATACGATAACCCATAAGGGATATCCCCCCTATAGAGGTGCCCCAAAAATATATATATACACACACACACACACACACACACACACACACACACACTACATATCATCAAAGGTTCCAACCGGGCCTTCATACCATGAAATCATTTAAAACCATTTGATACCTCTTTAAAAATATTAAAGTTGTTAAATTGACATACAGTAATCAAAACATCGTCATTTCAAAGAATCAAGACAAACATCACACTAAAGCTGAAAGTGCCCAATGGGACGTCACATTACATCGGTGTCGAAATCATTTCTATAAAAACATTTAAATCTCTGACAAGACACACACAACTTCCAAACACAAACCATTTTAAAAGTTAACACAACTCCACCCATGAATTAGAAGATCCAAACAGACCTTTAAGTCCAACGTATCCAAAAAACATTGCCCAAACATCACCTTTGAATTGAAGGTGCCCAATGGGCCTTTGAGTCGACATGTCTAAATTCATTTACCCAAAACATCTTACTAGTACCGATTTTAAATTTATAAATCCAAACGGTCCAAATCCTTGAGGAACACATTTAAAACCACTTCTTTGAAAACACACAAAAGAACCTCTATCCTTCGGGATCCAAGAACCATTTTTAAAAACAAAAACAACCACTCCCCTTATTTGAAATAACACTAACCCTTGTATTGGAAACATAAATCCCTTCTCAAAATATCTTAACACAATCACTATGCCATAACCACCAAAGTAAACACACTCAAAATCCTCTTTCAGAAGCAAACACACACCAAATCCATAACCAAATAAACTTCACAACTTCCACATAGTTTGATAAACCGACTGCACAATTTATAAAAAAAACTATCAAGACTCAACCAGTTTACAAATACTTTTATGAACCAGCAAACCAATTTATAAACAATTTTCATATGCAGACCAAAAAATTCATAAATAATCTCTATAAGAAAACCACACAATTTGTTAATGATTCCATAACCAGGTCAAACAAGTTACCCAAATCTAGAAAACTCCAGGATAAACTATTCGAGAGTAATGTGAAAAAGATTGTCATATCGAAAACACTATCAAAATAGTCTTTGACATCCACAGAACACAACCTTCATAGGTATAAATAAATTTAACTAGAAAAAAAATACTTCAAACCATTTCTAACAAAACCAATAAATTGTAAAACACTATAACATATTAAATAGTTGTAGTGCGAGAGTTAAAAACAGGTCAAAGATTTAACTAAAATCAATCAAACATTAAATGGATTTAATCATAAATGAAAATGTGGGTTAGCCTACCTCAAGGTTGACCGTGGATGTGGCTGAACTTCGATGAAGGGTGAAACAATCCCCCATGGACCAACCACGCTCGCTAGACAGTGAGAAAACACACAGAAACACAACCCAAAACAGAATTACAAATATAAAAATTAAATAAAAACCAATAATTAAAGGAAAGGAAATAAATAAATAAATAAATAAATATACCTGAGGATGGAAAAGGTTTGGTCATGCGCACGAGGGTTTGGATGCGCCACTGGTCAGGGCGGAGAGGCTGGAGGCCGGAAGGCCAATGCGAAGGTGGCTGGTGTGCAGGTGGCCGATACGAAGGTGGTCAGTGAAAGGGAGGTCGGTCGTAGGGTGGGATGTCAGAGCGGCAGGTCGGGGCTTCGGTAAGGAGATGGCTAGCCTGAGCGGGGTCTGGCCGGTGCAGAAGAAGGTCGGTAAAGGGGGGGGGGGGGTTGTGGCTGTGGTCGGCCGGAGATGGCAGAGGGGAGGGCTGCCAGAATAGGAGGCCGACTGGGCAAGCCGGAGGGGGTGAGGCCGAAGGCAGGGGTGCAGAAGTTGGGCGAGGCAGGAAGATGGGGCGCGGGGTCGGCTACAGGAGGGGTCGGTTGGGCTGGGTGCAAGCACAACGGAAGGGGTAGGGGCGAAGCCAGTGGAAGGGGGTGCAGAATCCGGCAAGGCAGGAGGACGGTGCGCCAGGTCGGCAGGGCAAGGCAGTGGGGGCCTGCGGGGATGAGGCGGCGGTGGAGGGGTGCTTGCTGGCAGTGCTGATCAGGGAGTGACAACGAGGAAAGCAGGTCATGCGGCAAAGGTGGGGGGGTGAGACCAGATGCTGGGGGCCATAATGTGGCAGTAGGCAAGTGCGTCAGGTCGGCAGGGCGAGGCGGTAGTGGCCATTAGGCCAGCACAAGGAGGAGCCACAGGGGGCGGCTCGCACAGGTGGAGGCCGAAACGAGAGGGGGGGGGGAAGGGTGTCACGCGGATAGCAATTAGGGTTAGTTTTTTTCTTTTGATTTTATTATAATAAAATAATAATAATAATAATATCTGAAATTAAATATTATAAATAGAAATAAAATAATAATAATAATATACGAGAATAATAATAACTATAAAATTAACAATAATAAAGATAATATTAATAAAATTTATTAACCATTAAAATAATAATTATAAAAATAACAATAATGACAACAATAAAAATAAAAATAAAAATATATAGAATAATAATAATAATAATAAGCAATTGCACGATGCCATGACCGGTTGCGCGGCTACCGCCAAACGTGGGGTGACCGCACATGGGTCCGAAACCCATAAAAAAACATTAAACGTCATCAATTTTGATCCGAGACCCAGTTCAGACCTTGGCGAGAGAACCCAGGCCAAGAATTAGTAAAATAAAAATTAATTTAAGCAGGCGGGTGTGACAATTCTCCCTACCACAGACACTTTCTGCCCCCAGAAAGTCACCCGACCGAACAATAGACAAAACAAGAGTCCATGCCCGACTGAAACTGAAATGAACCACACCACAAAAGAATGGTAGAACACAAGGGGGTTCTCCCCACCACAAAAAATCAACTAATATGGAAATTTAACACTCAAACATACCACCCCGGGAAGGGGGGCCAACACGGGAACTCCCAACTGATCCAAACTAACTTTATAGCACGAGCGGACAATGCCTTCGAGAAGAACATGATCCCAATAGTGAACTCGAGTATAACCACAAGCCTTGACTCCTCCGCAGGCACTAACATCCCCAAATGAATGCCACTAAACCAAGACCAACATATACAAGGGTTAAACACACTTTTAAGAAAACACACGATTCAGAAAACCATAATCTGACAAACAAAACTATTAGATTACAACAGAAAATGTCTATTATAACTCCACGACGAATCAATGAACTTACAATGATGTCCAAACTTTAACAGCGAAAGAATAAAGGATGAGAATATTTTAAATGTTCCACTGCCAACACGGAACATAAAACCCGGACCAAGGCTTCACACCCCTGGAAACTTCTGACTGCGTGCGAGCTTCACCCCAAGACCTGTGGCTGGGGTTCTGATGGCTGAAGCATCTCCTGTCTCACAGTCAGGCACTGGAGTCCCTCGGTCACAGCGTCTTCTTCAGGTGATGCTTTCTGCAAAAATTCTCTAGATGACCCAAACATCTGCAACGATGGCACGTCTTCGGAGGGGTGCGACATGACGGCTTCACGTACCTGAACTGGCCACACTGGTGGCACACCACTGAACGGTCCGATGAAATAGAATCCAGAACCACTGCAGACGACTCCTTAGAAACAGGTCCATTTGGCACACCTCACTTGTTAGATGGGGAACCTTCATGAGTAACAAGATTCACTGGATTGCCAAGCACCTGTGCTCTGGAGACCAACTTAGCTAGGAACGCCTCATCCACCAGCTTCTCGAAACGATGGTCCTTAGAAAGGAGGACCCGCTCCTTGATCTCTGGATGAAGACCCCCAATGAAGAGAGAATTCTTCATCAAATCCTGTGATGTTGTCTCTGGACAAAAGGACACAAGCTCCTTGATATGGTCAACATATGCCTTCACCATCCATTGGCCTTATTGAATTCGCATGAGCTCTTAACTTTACTTCATCTTTAACTCTTCAGGTATAAACCATCAGATGAAGACGGATTTAAAGACATCCCATATCATCCCAACTCACACTGACGGTGGGGCAACCAACTCCCATTCATCCATAGTCGGACCTTCAAACAGACCCAAAACAGCATGCACTCTGACAGCTTCGGGAGTTCCCAAAACCCTAAAGACACGCTCGACCCCTTCAAGCCATTCTGCTGCTTCTAACGAACCCCAATCACCATAAAGGATAGGCAATGTCTGAGAAGGAACAAAAAATGGGTATGACTTATCATAAACCTTAGGGACCTTTCTCGGCGGCATTTTATGAACAACATATAAAACACAGAACCAAAACCAATATCAAGTCAAAGCAACATCAAAGAAAGTGCCTTCATCCAAAATAACCAGCTCAAAATAAACAAGAAAATGTAAACACAGCCAAAATTTCCTTTTTCATTTTAGATTTCAAAACCTCCTTTATTCAAGTCCACTTTCCAAACCAAATTCAATTTTCCAGAAATCATTTTCTCTTTTTAAAATCACTTTAGAAAAACATGGTCAAGCCTTTAATTCCAAACGCACACCCCAGTAATCCCATGAACTATTGCACATGTCTTCATCCGCTTTCATCCATATGCACCAACACACACTTTCCATGCATTCCCTCACATGTGCAAACATTCATAAAGAGTACTTGAGGTTTCACCCAAACCATATCACCACCAGTTCCAAGCAAACACCGAATTTTTAGACCAAGAGATTTCAGTTTTTAAAAAAATCCCCTTTCACAAATTTAAATCCATTTAAAAGAAATCATTCTCATTTCAAAAACCTTTTTTCATTTTCAAAATTTCACTTACACCCACAATAACCAAGGAAACACACAACTTTAATCAAATTACTGAAGTGAGGGACTAGTAGTCATGATTAACCTGGAGACATGGTAGTGGGCCATGCTCCAAGTAAGCACCAACAACTAGGAGGAGCATAAACCATGTACTCAGACTCCACATGGGTCACTACTCCATGTGAAATTACGACGTGACATCGGCTTTCCTCTATTTTCATCCCTCAATCAAAATCAAATCAGAACAAAACAAGGACTCAATTCCCAAACTACCCCTAGTGACTTGAGGTTCGAAACGGGCGAGGGTTCATGACGCCCTTCCCGTACCTACCTCTCAAGTCCTGACAATCCTAATCTCCATCTGCTAGACACCCCAAATAAAAAGAACCTCCTATGATACCATTTTTTCATGAACCAACTCGGGTCGACCCTAAACTGGTCACCCAAGCCGGTCCGTGACATATCCTGAGGGGTGTTCCCGATTCTCCACGGGCTGGAAACCAGTGTCGGGCATCAAAGTTTAATCATTGGGAATGATTTGGCCCATGAAAAAAACCAAATAAACAAGAAAACAGAAAAACACAACAACTGATGAAAATAACACTAGCAACGGAAAGAAAATAAAACTAAACATACCTCCACGTAACCTTTCAGGTCACCTCCCGACCAAGGGCCGACTTTACTCCAACAACGAGCAACTCAGCCAAGAAAACCAGAGCAAGGAAACCTGCAATTGAAATGATAAAATAGGCATGAGCATTAAAATACTTAGTAGGGATGCCAAAATAAACCACATAACCCAACATCTCCCTTCCTGAAGCCATCCATTAATGCAAGTTTGAAATACAATTATAAAAGTAGGGTTTTCGCATTTGAAAATAAGCTACATGTTTTTTTCTGTTTAAAAAAAAACCCAACACACGCCACATACCATTTTTCCAAAATCATTTTTCATTTTATAAATAAAATCAAAAACAGAATATACCAATGTTGTGCTAGAGTAAAACACATAAAAGTGCAAGATGAAAATAGACTAGTGTACGGAAAGTAAACAAGCAATGAAAATGATCCAGTAACCATGGGTGATCCTAAACATCCCTAGAATACCCCTGGACGTAATAGGTTTCAGAACCACCTACCAGCCTATGGTGAATCTCCTAATTCTATAACCAACTGGCCGCCCTAACTGACCAATCCAGTGGCAAAGTCCACCTCGCCTAGTAACAAATCCAGGGGTACCAACCCGTCTAATCGGGGTTGGTCAGCAACCGTCACTCGATCTATAAAAGACGCTCAGGAACCCATGGTGGTTACAATCATGTTGTGTAAGTAGAAGGCCCTCACACGAGTGACTCATCTCACCGCACTTACCTACCCCAAACACGAACACTCTATACGATAACCCATAAGGGATATCCCCCCTATAGAGGTGCCCCATAAATATATATATATATACCATATCATCAAAGGTTCCAACTGGGACTTCATGCCATGAAATAATTTAAAACCATTTGATACCTCTTTAAAAATATTAAAGTTGTTAAATGTACATACAGTAATCAAAACGTTGTCATTTCAAAGAATCAAGACAAACATCACACTAAAGCTGAAAGTGCCCAACAGGCCGTCACGTTACATTCGTGTCGAAATCATTTCTCTAAAAACATTTAAATATCCAACAAGACACACACAAATTCCAAACACAAACAATTTTAAAAGTTAACACAACTCCACCCATGAATTAGAAGAACCAAACAGACCTTTAAGTCCAACGTATCCAAAAAACATTACCCAAACATCACCTTGGAATTGAAGGTGCGCAATGGGCCTTTGAGTCGACATGTCTAAATTCATTTACCCAAAACATCTTACCATTACCGTTTTTAAATTTAGAAATACAAACGGGCCAAATCCTTGAGGAACACATTTAAAACCACTTCTTTTAAAACACACAAAAGAACCTCCATCCTTCGGGATCCAAGAACCATTTTTAAAAACAAAAACAACCACTCCCCTTATTTGAAATAACACCAAACCTTGTATTAGAAACGTCAATCCCTTCTCAAAATATCTTAACACAATCACTATGCCATAACCACCAAAGTAAACACACTCAAAATCCTCTTTCAGAAGAAAACACACACCAAATCCATAACCAAATAAACTTCACAACTTCCACACAGTTTGATAAACTGAATGCAGAATTTATAAAAAAAACTATCAAGACTCAACCAGTTTACAAATACTTTTATGAACCAGTAAACCAATTTATAAACAATTTTCATATGCAAACCAAACAATGCATAAATAATCTATATAATCAAACCACACGATTTGTTAATGATTCCATAACCAGGTCAAACAAGTTACCCAAATCTAGAAAACTCCATGATAAACTATTCGAGAGTAATGTGAAAAAGATTTTCATATCAAAAACACTATCAAAATAGTATTTGACATCCACAGAACACAACCTTCATAGGTATACATAAATTTAAATAGAAAAAAATACTTCAAACTATTTCTAACAAAACCAATAAATTGTAAAACACTATAACATATTAACTAGTTGCAGTGCGAGAATGCGAAACAGGTCAAAGATTTAACTAAAATCAATCAAGCATTAAATGGATTTAATCGGAAATGAAAATGTGGGTTCACCTACCTCAAGGTTGACCGTGGACGCGACTGAACTTCGACGAAGGGTGAAACAATCCCCCACGGACCAACCGCGCTCGCTAGACAGTGAGAAAAACACAGAAACACAACCCGCAACGGAATTACGATTAGAAAAATTAAATAAAAACCAATAATTAAAGGAATAGAAATAAATACATAATTAATTATACCTGAGGATGGAAAAGGGTTGGTCACGCGCACAATGGTTTGGATGCGCCGCTGGCCGGGGCAGAGAGGCCGGAGGCCGGGAGGCCAATGCGGAGGTGGCTGGCGCGCAGGTGGCCGATACGAAGGTGGTCGGCGCAAGGGAGGTCAGTCGTAGGGTGGGACGTCGGAGCGGCAGGTCGGGGCTCCAGTAAGAAGATGGCTGGCCTGATCAGGGTCTGGCTGGAGATTGGGCGGGTGGTCGGGGCTACCTGGCCGATGCGGAAGAAGGTCGGGTAAGGGGGGAGGGGTTGTGGCTGTGGTCGGCCGGAGACGGCAGAGGGGAGGGCTGTCGGAACAGGAGGCCGACTGGGAAAGCTGGAGGGGGTGAGGCCGAGGGCAGGGGTGCGGAAGTCGTGCGAGGCAGGAGGACGGGGCGCAGGGTCGGCTATAGGAGGGGTCAGCTGGGCTGGGTGCAAGCGCATCAGAAGGGGTAGGGGGCGAAGCCGGTGGTAGGAGGTGTGGAAGCCGACGAGGTAGGAGGCTGGTGCACCGGGTCGGCAGGGCGAGGCGGTAGGGGCCTGCGGGGACGAGGTGACAGTGGAGGGGCGCGTGCTGGCAGTGCTGTGCAGGGAGATTCGACGAGGGAAGCAGGTCCTACGGCAAAGGCGGGGGGGGGGGGGGTGCGACCAGATGCTGGGGGTCGAATCGTGGTAGGAGGCCGGTGCGCCGGGTTGGCAGGGTGAGGTGGCGGTGGCCGCTAGTCCGGTGCAAGGAGGAGCCACAGGGGGCGGCTCATGCAGGTGGAGGCCGAAACGAGAGGGGGGGGGTGTCGCACCGGTAGCATTAGGGTTAGTTTTTTTTCTTTTGATTTTATTATAATAAAATAATAATAATAATAATATCTAAAATTAAATATTAGAAATAGAAATATAATAATAATAATAATAATAATATACAAGAACAATAATAACGATAAAATTAACAATAATAAAGATAATATTAATAAAAATTATTAACCATTAAAATAATAATTATAAAAATAATAATAATGACAACAATAATAATAAAAATAATAATATATAGAATAATAATAATAATAATAATAATAATAAGCAATTTCACGATGCCAGGGCCGGTTGCGTGGCTACCGCCAAACATGGGGTGACCGCGCACGGGTCTGAAACCCAGAAAAAAAACATTAAACATCATCAATTTTGATCTGGAACCCAGTTCAGACCTTGGCGAGAGAACCCAGACCAAGAATTAATAAAATAAAAATTAATTTAAGCAGACGGGTGTGACACATCAGATCTTTGGTCAAATAGAGAATTCCATACTTCACTCTTCATGCCACCACCATGGACCCTGGAGTTAATTTCTCGACTTCATTGGAAAAGTACATTTCGTAGCCTTCCTCATCGAGCTATCCTATGGAAATAAAATTCTTCTATAACCCCGGGATGCACCTCAGTCCTTTGAGTCTCAAGAATCCACCATTTTTCATTCGAATATTCACATCCCCATTTTTGAAGAACTCTAAGGCCCCATCGTCTTCTAGAAAAACTCTTCCAAAACTTCTAGACACATAGTTAACCATGTACCCACATTCTATCATTGAATGGAAAGATGCTCTAGAGTCAACCACCCATGACTTCATCGGAACATTGACACTAAGTAACAAATTTTTACCTCTCTCAGTAGTGCTTAAGAAATTTGATCTTCCTGATGATTCCCTTCTGATGTTTTCTATTTGTCTTTTTCAATCCTTCTTGATATTCCCATGTTTCCTATATTTCTAACATGTAAGAACATGTCTAATAGACTTACCTCAATTTATGTATCAAGATCTATCTTTTGATCATTGCCGACATCTCCAATGAGGTGATCACCCCTTCAATCAGCATTCAGGGCATTACCAAAAGGTTTTTAAGACTCCCATCTCACGAGCTCTTCATTCAGGATCATGTTCAAGATTTCCTCACACGCCAATTCCATTTTTACACTAGAATTACCCACTTTTGTGACCATTTCATCCCACGATTTTGGTAGTGATTACAATAGAAGAATTGTCCACGCATAACTATGAAAATTACCTTCAGAGATTCAAGATGACTTCAGATCATGTTGAAATCATTAACATGATCTTCCACTATCCTACCTTCTGATAACCTTATGCTAAACTACTGTCGCATTAGAAACACCATGTTAAGTTTTGTAGGTTTCTCGTACATATACACCAAGGCCTCCATAAGCTCAACTATCATCTTATTCTCTAGGATATTAAGGTCACGTTCCAAGCCAATGACATCCTTTGGAGAACACTGCCAATATCTATTACTTAGAAGATATAAGGATTTACAAATTCACAATCAGTGATGTATAATATCAAAATAGTTGATTCATTCAAGTATGTTACCAGTGTCTCTAACATTTTGTTGTACAAGTGGCCCCACCTTGATTTTATAGTAGTGATTAGCCGGTTGAACAGGTTGCACCGCCATTTGAAGTTTGTGTATAACCTCTCACTGAAACTAGAAACCCCTGATTCCCCATAGCTACAACCACTTCATCTGCCGCATCTGATAAACAAACTTGGACCTCTCCATGTACCCATCAAAATCAATGACCTTCCAATCAGTTCATGTAACGACCCAAAGTTTCATTAATGAAAATCCCTCTTGATCTAGTTAAATGTCTCTTTATGAAAAATGTTTTTATAAGATGTCAACTTCTTTGGTTTTATGATAAGATTTGTGACCGTTACTTTTATAGTCGTTGGACAGTGATCACATGAGTAGTATAAATATATGGATTTAATGAACCCAATTTTACTCAGAAAAAGGAAGCGATGACCTCATCCAGTAGAATTGCCCCATACGAAGCCCATTTGTCGGAGCTCGGAAAAGAGGTGGCGTCTTTGGGCTTCGCCCTTGACCAAGCCCAAGCTGACCTTCATTATGTCAAGCTTGAACGGGACCGCCTATGGGAAAAGTAGAAGTTGATAGAGATTGCCACTCGAGCGATGTTATCCGAGCCGCCCCAAGAGTCTGTCACCATCGCACACCTTACCCTTAGGTCTTATGCAGCTATTTTAAGGGGTTATGTAACAAATAAGTAGTACTATATTCATGTACATTATTTTTGTATATAATAATGAATATAATTTCTAGTCATTTTTGATACTTTGTAAATAGATTTTAAAGTACAAATGGTGTTTTTAGTTAGTATTTAATTAAGAATTATATTTTATTAAATTAAAGGATTTTTGAATTAAATAATATTTTAATAAAATATTATTATTATTATTAAATTAATTTTTATTAAATATAAAGGACCTTAAAATTTTATGAATGCAATTAAAAATTTTATTAAGGTTTGAAAGCCATTTCTGTCAAAACCCGTGAATTTTTTATAAATGTCAGTTTTTATTTTAAAAGTAAAAATTCACATATTTAGAAAATTATTTAGATAAAATAAATATTATTTTTGGAATCAGGACGTCGAAATTATCCAACGGTGAATTTTTCATAATTTTCCGAGACAGTCAAATTTTTGGGTAAAAATTAAATACCATTTAAATATATAATGTGTTTTATGACATCATAATGACCCAATGGTGATGTAATAAAATACCATAATCCTTATGTTCGGCCAATATATGCTTTATCATTAAAATAATGAGGTTTTGGGTTTGTTTGACTTACTTTTCAAAGCATTAATGGAGCCTTCAAGACTTATTCAACACTTTGCCTTTTTTAATTAATTTCCATGGGAGTGTGACTCACCTCCACATAAGAAACCCTAATTTTTTAATAATTTCGGACCTTGGCCTTATAAAATATTATTTTCCTCTTTCCTTTTCCAGAAACCATGGTAAAAAACCATGGGATGGTTTGTGGTTTGAATTATTTTAATATAAGGGGTCTCAAACCTAAATAATAAAGAATTCCCTCACCTTTCCTATATAAACCCACCCAAGCTCCCACTTCCTCCTCACTCAAAGCCATTGGAGTTCGTCCAACCTCTGCCCAACTCTTTCTAGAATCCTCCCAAGGTGCCCTAAGATCCCAAGAAGCCTCTCACAAGCCTCTCTCTAGCCTTTGGAAGCACACTTCCAAGTAAGGGTTTTTTCTTCCTTTCTCTTTTTTTGTCAATTTTCTTTAAGTTATATTTCCCTTTTAATTTCAATTATGAATGTTGGGGTATGGTTTCTCACCTCCCCCATACTGACCTCTTATTGTTTGAATGATGGGAGACCCCTTTCTCTCTCATTAAATGCCTCCCATGTACACCCGTTACTATGCCGAAATTCCGAAAGGAACTTATCTCTCTTCTTTTACATTCCTGCAATACTTTTGTATCATGAATCTAAATTCCTTTTCAATTGTTGGGACATGTATCTATTTGACCGCCTTACTGTCCATTACATGTAAATATGATGAGGAACCCCTTTCTCTCTCATCAACCTTTTTTATGAATTCTTATGTCACGCCGTTACGCCGCCGAAATCGCACCGATTTTCTAAGCCAATTTCATTGTGTAGTGAATACCATGCCCATTTCTCCATCAAGGGTATTCACCTTTATGCACATTTACTTATTGATTGTAAAGTTTCATGTATGAATTTTACATTCCTTTATCGTGGAATAAATGATTATGTTTTATGAACCCATGTTTTATGATCCATGTGGCACACTTATGCATAAAATGAAATGTTTAAGAAGGGTACGCCCTTATAGCACTCCAATGCATTGGGTAAAGAATAGTATCATGATACGTCATGTGCAATGAGTGTTGACTCATGCTAATTCAAGTGAAACGAGGGTTTACTCGTGCTTCATGTGCAATGAGGTTTTACTCATGCTCCATGTGCAATGAGTCTTGGCTCATGCTAATTCAATGTTAAGTGTTGTTGCCACATTTCCATGTTATGATTATCATGCTTTATCATGCCTTTATTTTCATGTTACTCTTATGCTCTATTGATGTTCCTATTGCCTAACATGTATTGTACTCCTCATGTTATTCATTTTGTACTCCCTTACTGGGCTTTATAGCTCACCCTTTTCTTATGCATGTGCTCAGGTTATCCCATGCAATGTTAAGTACGAAGGAATGTAGTGGTCGTGTAAAGGAAGTTTTCAATAAAGATGTTGTATTTCAAGTTTAAAGTTTTTATGTAATGATCCTAAGCCCCAAAGACACTAAACCTATCGATCTTCTTTGTTGTATCAAGTGAAGTTTTATGTAATAAAGCATGTTTAAGTTGTAATAAAAAGCAGGGTTGTCATAGTTGGTATCAAATGATAGGTTTAGTTATTTTTGGGATTAGGAAACCCTAGTAAAGCCTTAGATACAAGACTAAGTATAATAAAAACATCCCTAAGTTTTGCTAAATACTAAGTAAGTGGTTTATCAAATAAATACATCCCTATCTGGATACGATCAGGTAGAGGCGGCTCTGGCATAGATGTATCCTAGGGGTAAAACCCGAAAACACCGCTTTGAGCTAGACTCGAACGGGAACTGGTGCACAAAAACGGTCCTTGCTGCACTCTTGGTTATGACACTCCCAGGGGATATGTTTTGATAAATTCACAATCTTAGTATAAACCCTTATTAAGGGAAAAATTCCCCTAAGAATATATATTAGAAGGTAGATCATGAAAAGCCTGGATTGAATCCTATAGACTCATGAGTTAAAGAGATTAAAGTGTATTTATAAGTCATCAACTTTTGTCTTTGGATTACCCTTTATGTGTTACCCCTAACTTTCCTTTTATTCCAGCCAATGGCCGGTAATAGGAGGACTCGGGCTAACAACCGTTGTGAAGATCAGTGTGATGATTGTACTAATGAGATGCCCAATCCAATGGGAGCGGGAATCACGAACTTTGTCATGCTTCTCTCTCAGCTAACTCAAGTTTTGAATAGAAGCACGGGTCAAGAGGAACGTTCAACCCCCCCTAAGAAAGAACAAGTCGCTATTGAAAGCTTCATGAGACAAAGGCCTCCTACTTTTAGTGGATCATCCGATCCCATGATCGCTGAACAATGGATCAACTCCATTGAAAAGATATTATCCATCCTCCAATGCTCTGAAAAAGAGAAGGTTCTCCTGGAGGCTTATCGTATGGAGGGTGAAGCTGATCAATGGTGGACGTTGATCAAAAATTCGAAGCCTGAGGAGGAGATCGAGGCTTTGGAATGGAAGGAATTCCGGAAGATGTTTTTTGATAAATATTTTCCACACACCCTACGTCTTAAGATGGAAAGGGACTTCCTTTCCCTCAAGCATAAGGATGAAGAATCTGTGGGAGTGTACGAGGAAAACTTCACAAGGCTTGCACGATACGCTTCTGGCTTTGTCGTTACCCCCGAATGCAAGGTTGACCACTTCTTTGGTGGGCTGAAGCCTAGTTTGCGGAAAGCATTAGCGATCCGTGACTTCGACAGTTATGAGGAAATTTTTTGATGTGCCCTCAAAGTTGAAATGGAGATCGGAGAATCACAGGGGTATCATGGGGACAAGAAGCGTAAGGTGGACTTCAATGCTGGTGGTCCGATGGATAAATCCAACGGCACTAAGAAGTTCCAGCACCCCACTTGCCAAAAGTGCGGAAAGAAGCACCCTGAAAATTTCCTTAAGGGGACGAGAAAATGCTTCGGGTGTGGAAGAGAAGGGCACCTAGCTATTAACTATTGGCAAGAAGGACCCGCAGCTGCGACAGAGGAGAGGAACGCTCCGTTCGAACCTCAACGCGCTGTTCAATGCTACAAATGCAAAGAACTGGGTCATTTTGCAAATCAGTGCTCTAATCCAAGGGTTTTCGGAGGCAACCAACAACCTCCAAGACAGCAAGGACGAGATTTTTCCATCACTTCTGCCGAAGTGAACCCCGACAACGAAGTGGTGACAGGTACGCTAGTTATTCATTCAAGAATAGCGAACGTACTTTTTGATTCAGGTTCTACGCATTCTTTTATATCTCAAAAGTTTAGTAGAACAATCCCAGCACCACCACAAATCATAGAAGTAAAGATGTCGGTGAGTACGGAAAATGGGGCAATCATTGCATCCCATGAGTATAAGTCCTCCCCTGTTATAATCTGTGGATTGAATTTCCCGGAGAACCTCATCATACTCCCTCTGGTGGAATTTGATGCAATTCTTGGCATGGATTGGCTTTCCTTATATAGAGCCAACATAAATTGTCGGGAGAGGGAAATCACACTCTATATGGAGAATCGACCCCTGATTCTTTACAAGTGTCAGGAGGAAGATAAATCTCCTTTAGCTCCATCATCTCAAGCATGGATATTACTGTAAAGACCCGTAAAATTCAATGGAAATTTTTTTTCTTAATTTTCTTTGGAATTTTACAAGAGCGCGGTTTCTGACGGCACCTGATTCCGAGGCCCAGTGTGCCCGGAATTAATTTCCGAAGTTTGGCTCGGGTACGTTCAGTGAACGAACGAGCGGGATTTTCTAACTTTTGATCCGGTGCTCGGAATTGAAATCCGAGGGCACCGATGAACTCGTAGCGCCGATATTCGCTTAAAGAGACCTTTTCGGGAGTTGCGTTTGTTTCGGGTTGAGAGTTAGTTTTTGGGAGATTAGAATAAGTTAAATAAAAATATGTAAACACAATTTTTATTTAAACTTATTAGTTAACTTCTCTCAAAGGAAGTTAGGTGTGGGACCCACACCCACTTAACCTCCCTTGAGAGGATTAAGTGTGGTGGGGCCCACACGAAACCTAACTTTACATCTTCCCTCAAACTCCCTTAACCCCTCTTTAATTAACATGACAATTTGTTAATTAATGTGGAGTTATCTCTTCTTTGAATTTCAAACTTTTGAAATTCTAGTGTGTTGTTGTGTTAATAAAATAAGATAGAGTCTTATTTTATTTTGGGTTTAGTTTTGTCTCCTTGAGAGAGTTGGGAAGGTTCTTCTTGTTTCTTCATCTTCTTCAACCTCGACGAAGAACACGAAGAACGTCGTTCTTCAACGAAGAACTTCTTCGCCGAAGAACACGGTTTTTTCCGCGACGCCATATCCGCGACGTGACGTTCTTCTTCCGCATCATCTCTTCCACGACGGTTTCCCGCGACGAACGCCATCGACAACGACTCTTCCTCCGACATCAAAGGAATCGACACCGATATTCCACGACTACGTCAACGTGCGACTATCGAGGTAGGGGTTCTTGAGTTCGTTGTTTTCTTTTTATTTGACTTTCCTCAAGACTTGACGAAGAACGCTCAAGTTCCGACGAAGAACGCCGCTCCGCTCTTCTTCGTCTTCCGTGTCAACGAGAGAGAACACCGCTTCTTCCTCGGACAACCTTCGTCGGCGTACAAGGTTTTGCCAACGACGTGCCTCTTCGGACGCACCTCTTCGTCATCGGATTTGACGAACGACGACCGCGACGCCCGACCTCCGCGACGTTATCTTCCGCGGAACTTTGTCAAATCTTCGAACCTTATACCCGAGGTAGGGATTTTGTTTATTGTTTAATTATTCTATTCTTGCTCATGGTTCGCATGACTAACGTGAGGAATTTGAATATTTTAAATTGAGTTATTATTTTAACGTGAGGGGGTCGGACCGCACGAACACGGCCGAACCCCCCCTCCATCGTTCTTATTATTCTATCTTGAGGGTGGAAGCAAAGTGGCGTGGTGCCGTCGCACCACGCGGATAATAATATGATTAAATTTCGCGGCGCCGTCGCGCCGCGCCGTGGAAGAATCATGAAGAACGCGACGCCGTCGCGCCGCGTCGAAGGGAATCAAATGCGCGGCGAAGGGGCGCGGTGTCGTCGCACCGCGCCGGACGACGAACACCGCGGCCGGTTCCGGGCCGCGGCGGGACGAGGAGACCGCGGCCGGTTCCGGGCCGCGGCGGGATGAGAAGACCGGCGGCCGGGCCGCCGGCGTCGGAAGCCGAAGGCGGGACCGGAATTTCCGGTCCCGTTGGTGAAAACCGGCCGGCCAGCTGGCCGGCCGGATGGCATTAAGCCGGGGGAATTAATCCCCCGGCCGGCTCACAAAACCCCCCTCTTAATGAGGGGGGCGGTATCCTTGAGGGGGGGGGGGGGGGCAGGAGGCCCCCCAGTTTTTCCATGAAGCGGGCCCCCAGGAGGGGGGCCGTTGATTGACAAAACGGCGCGGCATAGCCGCGCCGCCAATTGAAGAAGCGGGGGCTTGATTGCCCCCCGCGTGCAGCCCTCGTGCGGCGCCAGGCCGCCGCGGCCGCCGCGCCGCCGCGCCGCCGCGCCGCCGCCCCAAGGGGGGGGGGGGGGGGTCGGGCCGGGTCGGCCCGGACCCGGACCCCCCCGTTTCGAACCAGTCTCGGTCTTTTGGCCATATCTTGAGCCTCGGACCTCCGAATGACGAACCGTCTGCGGAAACGCGATCCTTGGATCGAGATGGTCGTTTCGGTATATCTCACTCAAGGTTTAGGATTACTTTGAGTTCGGCCGGGTTGGTTCGTTCACGAAACCAACCGGGCCTTCGGAGCGGAAACGCTCATATCTTGAGCTACGGGCGTCCGATTGACGTGCCGTCAGCTGTGTTGTGTTCCTCTTAGTGAGAAGGATCTTTTGGCATACTCCGCCCGAGGTTTGGACGCAGGTGGAGTACGGTCGGGTTGGTTTTACCTTAAAAACCAACCGAGCCCCGGGGACGAAAATGCCAATAACTCTCAGACCGGGCGTCCGATCGACGCACCGTCTGTTGCGTTGAGTTCCTGTTTACGATACGGAACTTTTGGCATCCTTCGCCCGAGTTTTGGATACAGATAGTAGTGGCCGGGTTGGATCGCACCCGAAATCCAACCGGGCCCCTGGAACGGAAAAGCTGATATCTTTCAGACAAGACGTCCGTTTGACGAACCGTCAGCGGCATTGGTGATTACGTTGAGTAACGGTCCCTTTGAGTATACCCTATGGGAGTTCAGGGTACAGTTGTGATACGGCCAGGATTGGTTCGCTCACGAAACCAACCGGGCCCCTGGGACGAAAAGGCTAATAACTCACAGACCGGGCGTCCGATCGACGCGCCGTCTGTTGCGTTGAGACCCCTGTGACAAGACGGTCTTTTGAGATACTTCTTTGCGGGACCTTGTGATACTTGGAGTATCGACCTGTAGCTCGTGGAGCGGACCCTCCCGGAGACGAGCGTGCAGAGTACGGAGACCGTGTAGCCGGCTGAGACCTGACGACTGCTTGACCGACTCGACTTGGAGTGAGTCGACTAGCCCAGTGGACGGAGCGGCCGGTATTTGGCGGCAGACCCACGACGGACGGAGCGCCTGGTAGTTGGCAGCAAACCCGCGGTACTCGACAGGAGGAGTACCTCAGTAGGCTATTTGGGCGAGCGCCCGGTATTTGGCGACAGACCCTCAGCGGAAGGAGCGCCAGGTAGTTGGCCGCAAACCCGCAGTACTCGACAGGAGGAGTACCTCAGCAGTCTTAGGTTAGTGAGCAGTACCTCGGAGTCGTGACAGGACCACTGTACACTCTAGAGACGGAGCTCTTCAGCAGTTACGGTTTCGATAATGAAAATCCTGGTTTGAGCTGAGACTTTTGACCTTGTGTTTACCTCATGATTGAGATGGGTCACTTGCTAACTTTGGTATATGTATGGGCATATACCCGGGTAGTGGTTATCCGTTGTTTTCACAATCCTTGTGTTTCCTCATGATTGAGATGGGTTACTTGATAACTTAGGTATATGTATGGGCATATACCTAAGTAGAGGTTATCTGTTGAGATCATCTTTGTGATTATCCTTGTTGGTTTAGTGAGACCTTGAGGGTCTCGGGGTCCCTACTGAGTATCGTTATACTCACCCCTGCACGGGCTATGCCCGCACCTCGTTGTGTTGGTTGCAGACGACGGACAGTGCTGACAGAAGCCGAGTGTTCGAGGACTGGACGGTACCTGGAGGTGGACTATACGACGAGGCGGTACCCGGAGGTGGACCACTGGGCGGGACATACTCGGAGTGGACGGCGGGATCCGAGGAGCAGAGGAGCAGAGGAGCTATCTATACTCACCCTTCTGGTGGGATTTCCAGTGGACAGCTCGGCGTAGCAGCTTTACTTTTCAGTTGTTGTTTCCCCTTTCGAGTTGTACTTTACAGTTGGGCTTGTATTTCCGGCCCCTTTTTACTTTCCGCACTTTTAGTTGTACTCTGTTTTTTCTTAGTGTTTACTTTCCGCTTGCTTACTATGTGGTGTTTGTTTACTTTACAAAGGCAATGCCTTCCCTTTTTACCGGGATTTACGCCTTGGTGCTAGTCGCCAGCCCCTGGCCTATGGAAGGCGGGCTTGGGGTAGTCACGGCACGGACCCCGAGGGCGGGTCGTGACAATTACTGCCTTATGAGCACGCATATCTGGCTCAGATGATTGAGTCTAAGGAAGAAACCACCCTTGAAGAAATGCCTATTGTGAGGGAATTCGCTGAAGTGTTTCCCGAGGAACTTCCTAGTCTTCCTCCAAGAAGAGATGTTGAGTTCTCAATTGAACTTATACCTAGGGCGCTACCAATATCCAAGACTCCATATAGAATGGTTGTTGTTGAGCTTGAAGAGCTGAAGAAACAACTACAGGAGAATCTGGATAAAGGGTTTATACGCCCAAGTGCATCACCATGGGGTGCACTAGTCCTCTTCATCAAGAAGAAGGATGGGTCAATGAGCCTTTGCATCGATTATCGTGAACTTAACAAAATCACGATAAAGAACAAGTATCCTCTCCCAAGAATCGATGACTTGTTTGATCAGCTGCGTGGAGCACAATACTTCTCCAAGGTGGACTTGCGGTCGGGATATTATCAAGTAAGGGTGAAGAAGGAAGATATCCCCAAGACTGCTTTTCGTACAAGGTACGGGCACTATGAATTCATAGTAATGCCTTTCGGACTCACCAATGTTCCAGCAATATTCATGGACTTGATGAATAGAGTATTTAGAGATTACCTTGACAAATTTGTGGAAGTCTTTATAGATGATATTCTAATATACTCCAAAACCAAGGAGGTCCATGAGGAGCATTTAAAAACTGTACTAGAGACTTTGCGCAAGGAGAAGCTTTATGCAAAGTACATCAAGTGTGAGTTCTGGTTGAAGGAAGTCTCATTCTTGGTCCATATCATCACAAGCAATGGGATATCTGTGGACCCCTCCAAAACAGATGCAATTGAGGGATGGATGAGGCCAACATCGGTAACTGATATCCGTAGCTTCTTGGGTTTATCTGGATATTATCGACGATTTGTGAGAAATTTCTCATGATTGTCCAAACCTCTTACCAAGCTAACTCGAAAGGGAGTAAAGTTTGATTGGAGTGATGAATGTGAAGAAAGCTTCAAGGAGTTGAAAAGGAGGCTTATCACTGCACCCGTGCTCACTTTACCCACAAGTGGGGAACTTTTTGTGGTATTCAGTGATGCCTCAAAGAAGGGCTTAGGATGTGTGCTAATGCATAATGATAAAGTGATATCCTATGCCTCAAGGCAGTTGAAAATCCATGAGCGAAACTATCCAACACATGATCTGGAGTTGGCGGCGGTGATCTTTGCCTTGAAAATCTGGCGGCATTATCTCTATGGAGAGAAATGTGAGATATATATTGACCACAAGAGTCTTAAATATATATTCACACAGAAAGAGCTTAATATGCGCCAGAGAAGATGGATAGAGCTCATCAAGGATTATGACTGTTCAATACATTACCACCCTGGGAAAGCGAACAAGGTGGCAGATGCCCTAAGTAGAAAGGATCCAGCTATTCTATCAATGATGAGAATTGAGAAGGATCCAATCTTCTTAGACTTGATGAAGATGGATGTGGGAATCATAAAGAAGGGAACATCATCAATCCTTTCACAAATGATTTCTCAACCATCTCTTTTGGAAAGGTTAAAGGATGCTCAAAAGGATGATGCGGGAATTCAAGAAAAAGTGGAAGCTATCAAAAAGGGAAAATCCTCAGAGTTTAATGTTAATGAAGAAGGAATTGTGCGGTTTGGGAAAAGACTATGTGTTCCATCAAGTCCGGAGCTGAAGAAGGAACTTTTGGATGATACACATAGTTCAAATTTCTCTATTCACCCAGGGAGCACAAAGATGTATCGAGATATCTGAGAAAACTTTTGGTGGGATAATATGAAGAAGGAGATCGCTGAATATACATCAAAGTGCCTGGTGTGTCAGCAAGTGAAGGCAGAGAGGCATAAGTCTAATGGGATGATGCAACCATTGCCCATACCGGAATGGAAATGGGAGAACATCACCATGGACTTTGTCACTGGACTTCCAAGGACATCCAAAGGCAACAATGCAATCTGGGTTGTTGTGGATCATCTTACAAAGACTGCACACTTCATTGCTATTCGAGAGGATTTCTCTTTGGATCAACTGGCACAGATATATATCAGGGAAGTGGTACGGTTGCATGGAGTACCACTATCTATTGTTTCTGACCGAGATCCAAGATTCACCTCTAAGTTTTGGAAGAGTCTTCAACATGCTCTGAATACTGAACTGAACTTCAGTACGGCCTATCATCCTCAAACTGATGGCCAATCTGAGCGGACTATCCAAACACTTGAGGACATGTTGAGAGCATGCTCAATGGACTTTAAAGGAGGATGGGATCAACATCTTCCTCTAGTTGAGTTCTCTTATAATAATAGTTTCCACTCAAGCATCCAAATGGCACCATACGAAGCCCTGTATGGGAAAAGGTGCAGAACACCGGCATGTTGGGATGAGGTCGGTGAACATAAGCTGCTTGGACCAGAAATGGTCGAAGAAATGGTGGAGAAGGTGAAAACCATTCAGCAACATATCAAGGTAGCCCAAAGTCGACAGAAGAGTTATGCAGATAATCGTCGACGAGACCTTGAGTTTAAAGTCGGAGACATGGTGTTTTTACGCATATCTCCGTGGAAGAAGGTCATGAGGTTTGGAAAGAAACAGAAGTTAAGTCCAAGGTACATCGGCCCCTTTGAGATTATTGATCGTGTTGGGGCTGTGGCCTATCGACTAGCACTTCCACCTACTATGGCCAAGGTGCATGATGTCTTTCATGTATCCCTCTTAAGGAAGTACATACCGGACCCTTCACATGTACTCTCTTCCGAGGTGGTACAATTGGAAGATGATCTTTCTTATGAGGAGCAACCAGTGAAGATCTTAGATCGTAGAGAAAAAGTTCTACGAAATAAGACAATGCCCCTCATCAAGGTGTTGTAGAGAAACCACAAGTTTGAAGAAGCAACTTGGGAGTTGGAGGATATGATGAAGTTGAGTTACCCACATTTGTTTTAGTGTGGGAAAAGGAAAATTTCGAGGGCGAAATTTCTTAAGGGGGGAATATTGTAACGACCCAAAGTTTCATTAATGAAAATCCCTCTTGATCTAGTTAAATGTCTCTTTATGAAAAATGTTTTTATAAGATGTCAACTTCTTTGGTTTTATGATAAAATTTGTGACCGTTACTTTTATAGCCGTTGAACAGTGATCATATGAGTAGTATAAATATATGGCTTTAACGAACCCAATTTTACTCAGACAAAGGAAGTGATGACCTCATCCAGTAGAATTGCCCCATACGAAGCCCATTTGTCGGAGCTCGGAAAAGAGGTGGCGTCTTTGGGCTTCGCCCTTGACCAAGCCCAAGCTGAGCTTCATTATGTCAAACTTGAATGGGACCGCCTACGGGAAAAGTGGAAGTTGATAGAGATTACCACTCGAGCGATGTTATCCGAGCCGCCCCAAGAGTCTGTCACCATCGCACACCTTACCCTTAGGTCTTATGCAGCTATTTTAAGGGGTTATGTAACAAATAAGTAGTACTATGTTCATGTACATTATTTTTGTATATAATAATGAATACAATTTCTAGTCATTTTTTATACTTTGTAAATAGATTTTAAAGTACAAATGGTGTTTTAGTTAGTATTTAATTAAGAATTATATTTTATTAAATTAAAGGATTTTTGAATTAAATAATATTTTAATAAAATATTATTATTAATATTAAATTAATTTTTATTAAATATAAATGACCTTATAATTTTATGAATGCAATTAAATTTTTTATTAAGGTTTGAAAGCCATTTCTGTCAAAACCCGTGAATTTTTTATAAATGTCAGTTTTTATTTTAAAAGTGAAAATTCACATATTTAGAAAATTATTTAGATAAAATAAATATTATTTTTGGAATCAGGACGTCGAAATTATCCAATGGTGAATTTTTCAAAATTTTCTGAGACAGTCAAATTTTTGGGTAAAAATTAAATACCATTTAAATATATAATGTGTTTTATGACATCATAATGACCCAATGGTGATGTAATAAAATACCATAATCCTTATGTTCGGCCAATATATGTTTTATCATTAAAATAATGAGGTTTTGGGTTTGTTTGACTTACTTTTCAAAGCATTAATGGAGCCCTCAAGACTTATTCAACACTTTGCCTTTTTAAATTAATTTCCATGGGAGTGTGACTCACCTCCACATAAGCAACCCTAATTTTTTAATAAGTTCGGACCTTGGCCTTATAAAATATTATTTTCCTCTTTACTTTTCTAGAAAACATGGGCAAAAACCATGGGATGGTTTGTGGTTTGAATTATTTTAATATAAGGGGTCCCAAACCTAAATAATAAAGAATTCCCTCACCTTTCCTATATAAACCCACCCAAGCTCCCACTTCCTCCTCACTCAAAGCCATTGGAGTTCATCCAACCTCTGCCCAACTCTCTCTAGAATCCTCCCAAGGTTCCCTAAGATCCCAAGAATCCTCTCACAAGCCTCTCTCTAGCCTTTGGAAGCACACTTCCAAGTACGGGTTTTTTCTTCCTTTCTCTTTTTTTGTCAATTTTCTTTAAGTTGTATTGCCCTTTTAATTTCAATTATGAATGTTGGGGTATGGTTTCGAACCTCCCCCATACTGCCCTCTTATTGTTTGAATGATGGGAGACCCCTTTCTCTCTCATTAAATGCCTCCCATGTACACCCGTTACTATGCCGAAATTCCGAAATGAACTTATCTCTCTTCTTTTACATTCCATCAATACTTTTGTATCATGAATCTAAATTCCTTTTCAATTGTTGGGACATGTATCTATTTGACCTCCTTACTGTCCATTACATGTAAATATGATGAGGAACCCCTTTCTCTCTCACCAACCTTTTTTATGAATTCTTATGTCACGCCGTTACGCCGCCGAAATCGCACCAATTTTCTAAGCCAATTTCATTGTGTAGTGAATACCATGCCCATTTCTCCATCAAGGGTATTCACCTTTATGCACATTTACTTATTGATTGTAAAGTTTCATGTATGAATTCCACATTCCTTTATCATGGAATAAATGATTATGTTTTATGAACCCATGTTTTATGATCCATGTGGCACACTTATGCATGAAATGAAATGTTTAAGAAAGGTGCGCTCTTATAGCGCTCCAATGCATTGGGTAAAGAATAGTATCATGATACGTCATGTGCAATGAGTGTTGACTCATGCTAATTCAAGTGAAACGAGGGTTTACTCGTGCTTCATGTGCAATGAGGGTTTACTAATGCTCCATGTGCAATGAGCCTTGGCTCATGCTAATTCAATGTTAAGTGTTGTTGCCACATTTCCATGTTATGATTATCATGCTTTATCATGCTTTTATGTTCATGTTACTCTTATGCTCTATTGATGTTCCTATTGCCTAACATGTATTGTACTCCTCATGTTATTCATTGTGTACTCCCTTACTGGGCTTTATAACTCACCCTTTTCTTATGCATGTCCTCAGGTTATCCCATGCAATGCTAAGTACGAAGGAATGTAGTGGTCATGTAAAGGAAGTTTTCAATAAAGATGTTGTATTTCAAGTTTAAAGTTTTTATGTAATGATCCTAAGCCCTAAAGACACTAAACCTCTCGATCCTCTTTGTTGTATCAAGTGAAGTTTTATGTAATAAAGCATGTTTAAGTTGTAATAAAAAGCAGGGTTGTCATAGTTCATCCTTCCATCGAATATTCCACTGCCACCGCCACTGCTTGAGCCCATCAGACAAATGCATCATCTGAACAACAACACCTGGCCAATTGAATATCAGTTCAATGCTTCTTTTGGAGCTTCTCCTTCTGGAAGAATAAATCAAAACATGAAGAAAATAGTCTTCACAATTCCTAACATTTACTTGCAATAATTTTTACAAAGTCATGCTCAAGTGATTTTAAAACCATTTAGCAGTCGAGTCACCCACAATAGTTATATGAAATATCAAACAACTCCTACAAACATTGAAGTTTCCTTGGATTATGGATTGTTTATGTTCAAATTTTAAAATCTCAAATTTCTTATTTTTCTCGATTTGGAAGGTATTATCAAGTTATTTACAAATATTTCAAACTATCGTGAATATATGGAGCATATAATTATTTAAAATAAGTTGTAGATGAAGGTGATCTTTGAGCAGCCTATATGTATTTAGTCTTAAATTGTTGTCTTTTTTGGAAATACATATGATGTTCTGGAAAAAACACAGTTTGCAATTTTCAAATTTGATTCTATTATCTTATAAAAAAACAAGCTCATTAGATGTTTTAAAAATGTATGATCAAAATAACATTTTTTCAAAATTATATATTTGTTTCCATTAATTTAGACCTGATACTAAAAATTGTAAATGGATAAAAGAAGTGGATGTTTTTGAAAATGTTTTAAAATACCATTGCACTGCGTGGACCCTCACCCTTCGAGAATGATGCAACCATGGAAATTAAGGATTCAGGTAAAAGTATGAATTATTTTCATATAACAGTTGCTTACAATAAAACTATTATTAGATCAAGGTTGATAGAATTATATTCTTAATTGTAGGAAAGAAGTGTTATAAGACATTAAAGCTTGATTAAGAAGAATTTACTTGCTTGAAGAGTTTGTTTATAAGTTCCAGGAGCTCAAGAGTAGTGATATTTTTGTTTTTTTCAAGGAATTAAAATTGCGAGGAAAAAATTTCTTTCGGGGGATGCACCAACCCATCTATTTTTAAATAAAATATTAGTTTTATGTTTGAAGTAATGTCCATATAATGAATTTATATTTATTGAAGGAAAACTTATTTTAAAATGTATATATGATTATTATGTGGACCAAAAGATCTAATATTGTTACTCATATATCAATTATTCATTTAAAACTAATATGTTTATTTTATGCCAAAAACCTGTTTAATTTAAATGTCAAATGAATTATTATTATTATTTAATGAAATTATTAAAATAATAGATATTTTATGAATGGATAATTCTATATATTTATATGTATATTTATTATTATGATAATTTTAGGAATAATTTTATTAAGGTGGATATGAGTTTTTATTTTAAAAGTTTCTTTAAATTGTTGATTAATTTTAATATATATATATTTGTGTATATGTATGTATGTATGATTTTTAATTAAGGCATGCTCGCTCTGCCTTAAGTTCCGCGTCAATGCCCGCTCTGCTCAAAGGAAACGAAGATGAGTTTCTGATCAAGCCTCCTTCTCGTTCAAAAGGTATGCCCTCTTTGTCCTTCTTAGGTGATGAAATTTTGATTCTGGATACGAAACATAGGTTCACGCTTATTGGATACCTTTTCAAATTTGGCCCTCGATTGACGTTATCTGCAAATCAATCGACTCTATCGGTTTCAAAGGCTATATTTCGATTGGAGTTTTGGATGGGAACCACATTTTACTGAAATTCACTTTGGAGGAAGATTTCCATCGGTGTTGGTTGAGGCAGATTTGGTCTGTCCAAGGGTTTGCTATGAAAGTTACCAAGTGGACTTCTCATTTCCGGCCTTTCACTGGTTCTCCTTTGGTCAAATTTTGGATCAATTTTGAAGGTGTTCCAATCCATATTCATGATAAGGGGGCTTTATTTTCTATTGTTGGGGGCGGTAGAGAAGCCCCTCAAGATGGATTCTGCCACCGCCTATTGTTCCCAACCTTTAGTTGCTTGAGTTTGTGTGGAACTCGATTTGACAGGCGAGATGCCTCGTAATATCTGGATCAAAATTGGAAACTCTGGCTTTATCCAATCAGTTGCTTATGAAAATCACCTGCTCTTTTACACTTGTTGTCTAATATTTAGACATTCTAAGGATGTTTTCAGCATTAATTCAGAATTCAGGGGGCCTGATTATAAAAAGATGTCTGATCCCACACTTTCTAAAACAACGGGCACCAGTAAACCGCTTGAGAACCCCACTTTTCATCCTTCTTCTAATGTCCAGTGGGTGATCAAATCGAGACCCGAGCCTGATTTTCTAGATAAATCTTGACTCGTAAATCCAATTTCTCAAGTCAGTGATGGTTTCAACCATAATGATGGAGTTGATGAAATCATGCAGGTTGATCTCACCAAGAATTCAACTCCTCCTCATAAGGCTTCTTGCTCTTAGATTCGGGATGTTCAGGCCACTGCTCCTCCTGAACCTGTTCAGACTAAATCAGCTAAGCAGATGGCTGACTTTATCTCGCATGAGCTTAATAACATTCTTTCAGACTAAATCAGCTAAGCAGATGGCTGACTCTATCTCGCATGAGCTTAATAACATTCTTTCAGCTCCATGCTCTAAATTTCCTGCTTAAGCCTCAGATGATGTTGACATTTTCTCCTCTTATGAGCGGCCCTTTTCCCCTGAAGAATGGCATGTTTTAGAATCAAAACTACCTTTTTGGCATTTAAATCAGCAAGGAAGAATAGAGACATTTTAGGGACCATATTCAAAGGAATCTGGTTAATCACTTCGATGGGTTTTTAGAGTTCTCTTCCCACAATAGGAACAAGAAGAAATCTTATCCTCCTCGCCCTATGACTACCAGGAGTGTTACCAAGCAGGTATCTCAAGCTTCTCTCATCCTAAATCAATGATTTCAGCTTTAAGTTGGAACAGTAGGGGTCTCTCCTCTTATTGTGAGAGGCTCAAGTTTCTGATTAATATTCATAAGATTCAGTTGCTTGCAGTTCAGGAACCCATGATCTCTTATTCTAGGGGTTCTTTTTCCCGAATAGACTGGGTTTCTCTAGGCTTACCACTGCTCATGTGGCCACTACAGGCATGTTGGACTTGTGTATCTATTGGGTATGCGGTCATATTTTATCTGGAACATAATTTGGAGATGGGGTTTATCTCTTTCGTAGTCACTGCAAGTCAGTCCAGGACTACTAGAGTAATTCAGAGGAGGCTGCTGGTAGACAGGTTGGCTAGCTTATTCATTCTGCTGAAAGGATGGTTTGTTTACTGCTCAAAATTAGTCCACTAATGGTGGATTTCACTGCTTCTCCCTATGGAGGCCACTTGATAGGTCACGCTGCATAGAGAGTGTTCAGTTTCTTTCTTCTTTCTGAGGTTTACATGCTACTGCCCCCGATTGATCATGATGCATGATGCTACAAATCCTAAGGGGGGCACCAGTACTGGATGCTTCAACTTCTGGATATAAACAACATGCATCTCGGACTCATCTTTTTAACTTTCAGACTATTTCTAGGACATTTTCAATGTGTAACGCTTCCGAAAACAGTACTTCCAGAATTCAATTTTACCCTTCTGAATTCAATTCATCATAAATTATGTTTGGATAAATATAGAAAAACCCAAATATTTTACAAATTAAGTTGAGAAAAGAATGGTTTTAAATGCTAAGAGTGTAGTTAAATTAAAAGAATTTTTAAATTTGTAAGATTAGCATTGCTTGAGTTTTTAGATCAGAATGAAAGTAAAAAAGTATTATTGTAGATTTGTACGAATTCCCTACCTCAAGGAGAGGTGGAGACATTCTTTTATAGATAGAGGAAAATAATTACAAGTTGGAAGAATCCATCACACCAGAGGTGGACGGCGAGGCGGGGCACGAGTCCAGGCGGACGAGCGACGCGATAGGAACAAGAGGCGGACTGCTGCAGACCGATACCGCTTACGAGGGAGGCAGCGGTGTGGGCGGGAGATGAGCTCCGAAGAGAGCGGGCTTAGGCAAACAGATGGCGTTGGTGGACGCTATGATGCAGGAACGCGAGGGCGGGGTGCAGCAGATGAGAAAAAAATATTATTGGATGTATCCCTTTGATACCATGTAGATTTGTATGAATTCCTTCAAGGAGAGGTGATGACATTCTTTTATAGATAAAGGAAAATTATTACAAATTAGAAGAATTTGATGCGAGACTTAGAAATACACTTAATCCGAAAATACAATTAACCAGATCTAACAATTATATTAGAAATCACATTAAATGAGTTGTATATTGATGGTTCGTAGCAAATAAGGGGTTCACAAACTCATTACCGTATGTTATTTATGATTAGTTTGGAAATTATAAACTCTTATAAAATATTTTATAAGAAAAACATTAAAATCATATTATATGAAGATCTTAACAGGGTCTTAAACATTCAAACCGAGAGGTTAATTAAGGGTTATAAGGGTGTAGTATGGGATAAGGATGAAATATTTTATAGGAAAACTCTGATAATAACATTTAATGAGAATCAATTTTGTGATCAATAGGAAATCATGTGATGAGAGAAGGATACACTAACCATCCTTGCATGCAACTTGATAATTTTTAAATCCCATGCAATATTTAATAATGGAAGTGTCTTGGATTTTTGTCAATAAAAGGGGTATCCACTTCACTCTTTTCCAAACATCTAAGGTTTTATTTTTGATCTATATTCTGCCATATGTCTTCTTCTAGACCCATTGCACCGTTCTTTAACTTTCAGATATAAGAAAGAGACCCTGGGGTTTCGTCGCCAATGTAAACCTTAAGGGAAGATTAAATTATGCTAGAAGACTCAAAGTAAGAGGTTGTTTTCTTCAAAACTTCCACTTTTAAGTCTTAAAATATTTCTCTTTACTTTCTTTCAAGGATTTTCCAAGAATTTCCCTTTCTGATTTTTACTAATGTTCCATGCATTCTTTTAAATTAACTTTCTTTTTTCACGGGTTAACTTAAAAGCTTCTACTTATGGGTTTTATTCATGCTAACATGAATTGAAAACTCGTACATGATTTATTCATGTTATGGTACTTGTACATTATAAATGAAGACGTGTCCAATGCATTGAGTAATGATATATTATCAAGAGAAATGATGTGGGAATAATTGGTGAAGTTATTCAATTATAGGTTATTGGAAATAATTGGTAAAGTTATTCCATTGAAAGAGTGATTTAAAAGGGTGATGGATATAATGTATGAGACACCTTCACAGTTTTCTATGCTTTTTATGAGTTTTAATGGAAATCTATAGATTTCATGAGATAAGCAAATGGGTTCATGATTGAATGAAAGTTTTTGATCCATGAACATTCTATTTTCCTTTATACTTGCTCATGAGTTTATTTTATGGAACTTTTTGAGCAAAGAAGTTGATTTCATGTGAAAAAGTGTTTCTATGTTATTTTATGGGCTCAACGGTTATTATTTAAAATAAATATCTTTTTATGGGTTTTCAAGTATTTCAATGGACTAATGGGTTTTTTCATTCTTTTATATCTCTTACTGGGCTTTCTATGCTCTCTTACATTTTCAAATGATTTTCACGGGGCCTAAGGATGAGTGAGAACAATTATGAAGTCAAAGTTTCGGTTATGTGGTCTTAAATAGGTGTATCATTTGAAGAGTATGGTTTAGTGGAAAAAATGTCCATTTGGTGGAAAAGTTATTGGTTTTGTGTTGTAAGTGATTGTCCTAAATCTCTAAATCTCTAAACTTAATAAGTCTTGGATATATAAGTGGTGCAATATTTTCTATAAATCATGTAATTATGAGATGATTATGTTTGGGCCTTCACAATAACACTTCTCTTCCCCGAGAAGCACCCAAGAATGTTTCTTGACTTCTTATCTATCAATCAGAATCTGATACCACTCTTCTTTCTCGATTCCAAATCAAAATAGATGCAGGTTAACTACCCTTGCACTGAATCCGAATACATTGGCATTTCCCTGAAAATCCCTGATTTGATCCTCGAAACACATCATCCGCATCCTGAATAACCCTCCCGATACAGTTTCCACCTCGCCGCTTATGAATTCCAAATATGGTATTCACTAATGAACCAGATAAATCAGATCTATCTGCTCTCCATCACCCCAGTGCCATCTCAAACATCTACCAACTGGTTTCACCACATCCACAACCCTTCCAAAATGAGGGTTATACTTCCATGACTGATTTGGTGCTCCCCAACATAGGAGTCTCATCATCGATCCATTGAACCAAAACACATGATCTCTATAACCCATGTCTTTTCCATTACCGAACACAATGTCTATACATAACCACCCCACTCATACCCGCGCGCCAATATGAAACACCGATCACCACCCATTCTTGACTCACCAGGAACGTCATCCTCAACATTCACCGAAATTCACCCGCTACGAATGTCACACCCATTAATAGCCAATGATGTGCTCCCCACCATATGGCCCCCCTTACACTTTTCATCATGCAAAATTCTAGATAGGTTCCATCATTGCATGCATGTCGCTCTTCCGAAGCCATGCTCATCCCACCCCTGGCAACCCCTGTTAAGGGCCAAGCTTGGATCAACCGTACTATGGTACTCTAATCCATCTTTGATGTTACCTCTTATTACAGAGGAACACCTTCAATTTCATCAAAACCATGATATTCCATTCCCATAAGTGTCGCTTCAATCACCCCGGTCATCTCACCACTCTCCTTTGAGCAGTTTGGACTAGGGGGGTACCCATTTCCACACCGCCATCACTGAATCTCCTGGGCTCCTTTGGAACCCTAAAAATTCCCAATAGACCTCTGCATGGCCCATTCTAATACTCTGTAACAAAACGGGCATTGCGCATAACCAACATGCACATTCCCTCACACATTGAGGCTTTTCCCTAAAAATCCATGAAAACCCTCACTCTCCTCCTCTAAGGAAAATTGATCCTCTTGAGAACCCTCTCACAAGTTCTTACACATTATGCATCTTGATACCATTCAAACCCAACAAGTGTATGCTCTCGTACTACCAGGTCACACAACCCGACTCATGTTTACATGAGTTGCACACCCTCAAATCTAGACCCACATCTCTAAACAACTAACCATGCTCTCTTTCTTGTCAATATCATCTAGACAAAGCACCCATTGTGTTTCCTTTCTAAAAAACACAATACACTAATTGAGCACACAATTCAAACATCTGGGTCACTCCTGACTAAGACACTGAAATCCAAGTAGCCCGGTTTGTACAGGTATCCGTTTATTCAAACCAACTAAAAACATTTAACAGATATCAAAACTTACCCGAATTTTCCAAACACCCCTTGGAATCCAAGGGTGTTTCATCAAAACTAAAATCCTAAAATTCCTGACCTTTTCAGTTCTTTCTTTTCCAAAAACCATCCCCATTTTCAAATGACACTTTAAAACCTAGTTTCAAAAACATTTTCCTCATATTCTCCCAAACCAAAGAATCCAAATCATTTCCAAATCACTAGCTTCACAATCCATTTGAAGTAAATTTGACTCAAACCAGTTTTACGTACACCTCATGCCACTACATGAGTTTTTTTTAAACAGAGTTTTTCCCAAAAACCAAACATCCCGAAATTCATTTCTTATGGTGAACAAACAATCACAATCAACAATTAATCAAACAAGCCCCCTAGATCCATAATAATCTAATCACCCTTATAATGTATTTGAGAAAACATCGAATATATTATAATATTCTTCAATTAACGATTGATCCTGATGTGGTAATATGTTAAACATCACCCATAGGCGCATGTATCATATCCTAAGTATGCCACTATCATGATGCATGAACAAGGTCATTGGTTCCCAACCGTGCCCTATGCCTTATCTCGAGCCTCATCCATCTTGCAATGGGATTCACGGTCCAATATTTCACTCACCCCACAAGGCCTAGTCCCAACACTAGACATCCCTTAGAAACTCAGGTCTTAACTGATGCCATTTTGGCCAAGCATGCTACCGGTCTACCTCTCAAGTCCTGACAACCCAATTCCACCTATAATTGACACTGTCCCAACCAAACCCACACTTTGATTCCACTTTGTAACGCCCCGATTCGGATTGCCTAAACAGAACCTGAGTAGGGGTGTTGCAAGACCCCAGACACACCTTCCCATATGCCAAAGGTTGCTGACTAGCGACGAAGATCTGAAACAGTCATGAGGAGACTATATCCTTGAAAGATGAGGTCTAAAAGGTCATGCCCAAATCTATCTAAAATTTGGCATGGCCCACACATGTGACAGATATTCCAAAAACTTGAAGACAGTAAACAAGGAACCAAGAGGGCCCCCACAAACTAGAATATAAGGAAATAATAGTGTATATGATGCATCACAACATAATAGGGCAGTTGCAGACGATTGAAATATATAACAAGCATCACTGTAAAAATAGACATGTTGGCACACTGTTTGGTATAGTTACAAAACTAAAATGGAAAAGTAAACTACATTAGCCTCTGACCCGACTCACGTAATCACCCTACCAAATCCTCAACCTCCATAACTTTCTAGACCCGAACCCGTGTCCCACTCCAAGTGATGCATGTTCCTGAAAGAAAACATGACCACGTACATCGAAACTCATACCATTTACGTGGTGGGTAAGGGGTGATTCTAATGACCTGGTAGGATTCCCCATCACCTCAATACATTGAATGTTGTCGTGATCAAGTTGACGTGCATGCAATACATATAAAAAGTGTAAGTTGTACTCATGAGACATACCCACCTGAAAACATAACTTGAGATGCTCATGCAAGAAACCGCGTTAGGTTATAATGTGCTAACCAGACCACCATGACACCTGACCTCACCTTCTTCATCCAATGCTAGTAATATGTTTTTCGGAGCCACATCGTAAGAAATCCCACCAGGAAAATGCATCCCAATAGCCAGTCCTAACATATAAGAAACCCATTACATATAATAAGTATTCTGAGGAGGGCATCTTGATATCCAACCTCTCGCATGAGCCGAACCAAACCAAAGCGAGGTAGGTCCCATGGCTAATTATATATCTCAATAATATAAGAAGCGATTTGAGGAGAGCATTACAATATCCAACCTCTCACACAAGTCGGATCATCCCCCTCAGGGTAGGCCCCATGGAACAAGTTAAATCACACCAACACGAGGTATGTTCCATGGCTAGTTACATATCCATCATATATAAAAAGCAATCAAAGGAGGGTATCTCAACCTCTCACACAAGCGAAACCATCCACTCAAGGAAAAGGTTCTATGGCACTAGCCAAACCACACTATCACAGGGTGGGTCCCATGGCTAATACCATCAAGTCCTCGATCACACCCTCTCACTTAGGGTTGGGTCTCATACACATTACATAAAAAGCAACAAGAATGATTACTAAAGTAGTGCAGACAATCCAATGCTAGTCCAATACCACATCCCCAGCATAAGAGTACTACGTGGATAACCTATTGGATTCTCCATTACCAACCTCTCATGGTTATTCCTATCAAACATATCTGGGAACCCAACACCTTCACAGTTAATGGATTTACTATCTAAACTCATATGACAGATCACTACGTCACCCAAGCCACAACCACATCTGAACAACTCACTCTAGGCCTAATCTACCAAAGAGGACAACCCCACCTCGCATCATGGAGCTAGACATGGTTCCATTGAACCCAAGTCATTTTACCCATTTTCACCTGCTAAGGGATTAATTACATCAATTCAGGTCAACCCTAGTACTTGATGCCCCAAGAAAAACATTATCGGGCCAACTCATGCATTCACATGTACGACCATCCATACAACCACAAATATATGTCGTTACATGGTATGAGTTTTCTATACAATCATGCATCACCATGAAACAAAAAATAATATACTAGATAATAATAATCAAGAATCACACAAGAATACAGACTTCATAAAATAGGGTGTTTCCCACCTGAGGACCGAACCAAATCTCAAAACAATCCCTTCCATCTCTCCCTTAAAAAGTAAGTAAAAATCCTCCTTATAAACCATTTAGGGAAGGCATCACATGCCTTCTTTATCCACACTAGGTCCTTATCCAAAATCCCCAACGAAACCATTCTTTGGAAAACCCCACATTTATAAGAAATTCCATTTCAAACCCATCACTTGAAATCATCATTTTCACCTTGAAATTCATTTTTTAACCATTTCATTTAAAACATGTTTTCAAAACTTTTTTTAAATCCACATTTAAGGAAACCCCATTTTCCTTGAGAATCCAACTCACACCACCAAACAATCCATAAAGAGGGCCACTAACGCTCGTTCGACCAAGGAGCCACCAACGAACTGTTTAGCAAGCTATACAGTCCTTGTTAACAATTCCGACAACACGATCTCATCCCAATTTATGGGGAAAGACCACAAAAATCATGAAAACTTGCTAGTAAGAACCATAATGATAGCACATGAACATAAAATGACCAAATGTTCAAGTGACTTAATAATGTAAAAGCCACCTACCTTATTCAGAGTTAATAGGACTTTACTCATTGAGAAACTCTGACTGATCTGGCTCCAATCGAAAGAAAGCAGATAATATAGAAAATCCCTAATTTAGGTAACAACATATAAGAAACAAGAAAATGATGAGAGAAACTAGAAATATATACTCTCGAACAGCTAGCCTTACCCATGGTTACTCCTTGCCACAAACAACACAAATATTTGGTAACAAATGATGAAGATCTTCCAAGAGGAAGGAAGAACATGAGAGAAAATACAAATAGGGCATGCTCACTATATTTTGGAAAAAAGGAAATAAAATCCCACCTTTTATATTTCATTAAATTAATTAATTAATATTTTAAATAAACTGGCCACAAGCACTTCACGACATGACCCCACCTTCACGACGTGACCCCCCCTCCAAATACATCCCAACATAATACAACATGAATCCCTAGCTCACAATGTGTTTTCCCTCCTCTAGGGTATCATGTTGAAATTTAGCGAAGTCTAGGCCACTTACGTATGGAAACCCTTGCGGATCACCCCTTAGGACCCTTACATATCAACCAAACGAACCCTTATGTATCATATGATGACTCTCACTCTTAGTAAAATTTCATTATCCGAGAACCCTTACGTATTGACCCTTATATATAGAGTGACCCCTATGTATCATGGAATTTACCCTTACAAATTATAGTGTAACTCATACTTTTACCATTTTTGACCCTGACGTATCACAAGGAACTTTGGTTACCTTTGTTGGAGTGGTTTATTGCCACTTTAATTGTTTTATGTTTTGATAATTACAATACACTATATTACATAATTTCTTTTTTTTGGATAATTTAATTTTATTGGAAAGATTTTTTATTTAATTGTTTATCAATTATTTCATCAATTATTTTTATTATTCTTATTAATCTACATAATTATTTTTGGTTATATTGTATGAAAAATCAATTTTCTAAGTTTTATTTTTACCCATACCTATCCTTTATAAAAGTATCTTTACCCTTACATGAGAATTGACGGTCAATTTTTATCCTTACATGCTTTCCTTTTAACCTTACGCATGTATTAGATTTCTACTTCTACCTTTATGCAAGTTCATCTTACTCTTATGCAAGTAATGTACTCATGTGCTTACCTTTACGCATGTTCTAGCTTACTCTTACGTAAGTTGTTTACATATCTATTTACCCTTACACAACTCCTTGTTACCCTTACGTTACTTCTAGCTTACCCTTACGTAAGTAGTTGAATTTCATGTTTACTTTACACAACTACCTGTTTATCCTTACATAACATGTTGAAATTGTTTGTTACCCTTACGTGAGCTGCTTGTACCCTTGCGCAGCGCATGAAAAATGAATGTTACCTTTACGTAAGTTCTTCTACACCTCTATGCAGCCTATTGTATTTTCAGCTTACCCTTATGTAGCGCAAGATACCTTTACATAGTGCACATGTTTACATAACCTATATAATTTAATGATTACCTTTACGCAACATGTGTATTGTGAAGCTTACCTTTACACAACATGAAATTTGACCCTTACGTAAATCTGGATAATCCAGTTTAATCTGTTTCACGATTTCCATGATATTTTCATTTCCTGCATGATTATTTTCAATTGTTTAATTTGTTTTAATGATTCTTTAAATTCATATTAATGTTATAGATTCCGTGAAAAGTATTTTTACATTGTTTTGTACACTTTTATTATGAAGATTAAATCTGTTGTTAATTCTCATATATTTTTTTAGTATGAAACTCAAACATTTTGATTTTATTATTTTGAGTTGTTTTCTTTGATTTTATTATTTCTAAAATCATGTTTAAGCTAAACGAAGTTATTTAAACTTTTTTTTTGTTTTTGATGAAGTGTCTTTAAAGATTGATATTATCACATGTATAAAAATGGAAAGTTTTTTTTTGATTTTTTTTGATGTGAGTTTCTAGTGATTTCTTTGACTTATTATTGTGGATTTGTTTTGCTCTTTATAAAAAGTGTTTTTAAGTTAGTTTGAATTTCTCAAATGGTTTTAAAATTCCAATGATAATATTTTGGATAATCTATTTTCCTCTCAATAATTAAGAAAATATTATTATTATTTTGAATTTTAATTGCCTAGCGATTTCCTTGGTCACGTTGAGTTAATTCTTTTTAAAGTAATCGAGCGAGCTTAAACAAATGATGGTCAAGATGCATTGAACTTGGACGCCTTCAGATTAAAGTCTCCTGATGGATTCTTAAACATCATCGAATGATGTGAAGCCTATAAATAGTGACATTTGGAGGCCTTGAAAATCTACACATGACATCGACATTCCTGGACAATCATTCTCCAATTGCCAACATGCCCAATTGCTCTCAAAGCGCTTTCATTTCTAAATCTTCTCTCTCATTCTAGAGTGTGAACAAATTGTAATATCTAAATCACTCTCTTCTTTTATTCTCATTCTCTCCTTATGTTCATCATATTCTTTGGGAGAATTGAGAAAATCTAAAAAGACACTCTTCCTCATATTTCTTCTATTTTTTGGTGCTTATTACCATTAAAGTAAGGGACTAAGGTATACTTATCTTTTTTCATTTTAAAGGACAATAGACTATTCTTTTGAGGTTTTTTACTTCACCATTAAAGAGCAAGTGTCTATTGTATTCAGTTTCTTATTATAACCTAAAAAGCAAAGGATAATTTTGGTATCTTGGATACCATTAAAGCCAATGGACTAATACATTAAATCCTCAAGGGATTGAGGTGGCAGAGGTAGGGGTACCCTCTGGTACTATTTCCAAACTTCCTTACCAAATACCGTGTCTCATTTACTTTACACAATTTAATTTATTTATCGCTTTCAATCATTCATTTCATAATTTGTTTAATCCATCAAACACACTTTATCAATTTATTCTCAAACCGCTCTTCATTTTATTCTTCTGCTTTAATTTTTATATATTATTATATTAATTTGCTTTCAATAATTTGATTCTTTGATTCTTTTATAAATAAGTTTTTATAAATTGGATTGTTTTCCTTAAAATTTTAAAGGGAAATTCACCCCTTTTTTCCATTTTATCTCATATCTCTAACTTACATTTGGAATCAATGGGTAACGATTACCTTATTTCAATTTTTTTGAAAATCTCTTTTATTTTGATACCAACATTTGGTATCAAGGGAGTTTTGATTTTTTAAAATTGATTTGTTTTCAAATTCTTTAAAAGTTTTTATTTGCAAAATCTTTAACTGCTTTTCAAATAAAGGTCTCTTTTTTAAATTGTTTTTAAACACCCATGGTGGTCCTGAATGACAATCATTGGGTCGTGCTCCATTTTTTGATGGTGCTAATTATGCTCACTGAAAATCTAGAATTTTCATTTTCTTAGATCTATTGGCTATCCTGTTTATAAAATTATTATGGATGACTATTCTCTTTCAACCGTAAAAGAAAATAAATGGACCTCTAATGACAATTTTTCTTTTGAATTAGGCGTTAAAGCTATGAATGCATTAATTTGTGGTTTAGATGTTAATGTGTTTAATATAGTTTCTTCATATACAACCACATATGAAATGTGTAAATTATTAAAAGTTACGTGTGAAGGTAAAAATAAAGGCAATGATACAAGGCTTGACATGCATAGATAAGATTTTGAGAATTCCTCATTGCATCCCAATGAGTCTATAATTGCTATGTTTACTAGATTTACTGAAAATTGTAATGGCCAAAGAGCTCTTGGTGACACTCATCTATAGAAACGTTGTTCAAGAAAATCCTTCGGGTTTTTCCAAAAAGTTATGCTCCAAAATTCATTGCAACCCAAGAAGCTAAAGATTTTAAAAATATTTCATTCAAGGAACTCATAGATTTTCTGATTTTGTATTTCATGCATGTATTTTATGGTATTTTAATTTATTGATTTATATATTTAAATGATTATTCTTTCCAATTTGTGAATAGTTTAACTCATTTTGTGTGTTATGGCATGATACAACAGATAATTGAGCGCAACATCATATTTTTGAGGATGATCACGAAGCACTTCTAAGGCACAAAATCGAATAACCGAGGCAAACGAGGCTTTCAGAGCAGAAAAATGTCATTACATGTCATGTAATCATTACGCATCGTGTAATCATTACACATTGTGAACCGGTGCAACTCGTGAAAGAGAGACACATCATGAAGTGAAGAAAAATTACACATGTAATAATGTACACGTAGTGTAAATTATCAGGATGAGATTTAAGTGCCTAGATTCAACATATCTTCAATTTTTGACAAGATTTAAGATATGGGACCCACCCCAGACCACTTTTGGACAAATCCTTAATGACCTTCATTGATACCGGAGCCCATATAGAGCCCATAAATGGAGGACCAACCTGCTGCTGTTGGGGAGATCTCGGAGACCAAAGTTTGGAGTGAGAAACTGCATTGTGTAGGGTCCTCCCTAGTTTCATCTCCGCTTTCATTATTCTTTCATTTTCTTTTCTCTCTCTCTTATCCTCTCATCACTAGGATGGGGGGGGGGTAAACTTGTCTTGTTCTAGGGTTATGTAATAAATAGGGGACAATGTCTTTGGATTGATTTCTTTTTATTATATTCATGTATTTGGTTTTTCGTAATTTCATCTTCAATTTCCAATCCATTTCGTTTTCTTTTATCATGACCATTGATAATTGAATCTAAATGGAACTTTAAAGTTGTGCAACTGACAACCCTAAGGGAGGACTGATCATTGTCAAATTTAAGGGAATCGGGTTTACACATGGTATCGAGGTGAAACCCTAAATTATCGGTCCAAGGGAAATAGGAGATTGCCGCGTCAAGGATGGGATACCATGATCATTGGACCTCTCTCGTCTTGACTCCAATGCCAATCATGGATTAATCAATTTATTTTCTAAAATTCAATTACACCTAAACACTGAAATTACAAAACTTCAATACGCTTTTCAAATCTGATTTCAAACCAATCAATCCGCTACACTTTTCTTTCTTCTTTTTCTTTCTCAAAAGTATTTCCAAAACAACCAAACTACTTTGTTTCATTTTCTTAAAATCAATCAAACCATTCTTTTCTCACCAATTTCTTCAATCTAATAAAATTAAATCTTTTGAAAACCTAATCAAACGAATTCACCATCTATGTGGGTTCGACCTCAAACTTGCCTAATACTACATTTTAATTAATTGAGTAGCATAGTTTGAGTCTTTATAAATTTATTTTTTGATTTCAACCATTAGGAAATAATGACACCCCATAGGCGTGTCATTATCTCATAACATACGAGATAACCACGAAGAGACAAGCTGAAAAGGAGGCTAAAGAGGTCAAGGGAACTAAAAGAAAAATTGCTTTCAAGGTGAATAATGACGATTCTTTCGAAAGTGATTGGTAATGAAAGTGTGATTGAATGTTTGACGAGAAGATTGAACACATTACATAAGTTGAATAAAAAGAAAATATCCTCATGATGAGCTAAAAAGAAAGATCAAATTCATGTTCCTGAAATGACGTGCTTCAGTTGCAAAAAGATGAGCCACATCAAGCTGAATTGTCCCTTGAACAAAAAGTCTATATACAAGAAGAAATGTAAGAATGCTCTAAAAGTCTCAACATGGAGTGCTAGTGAAGATTCAATGTCAACTTATGAAACTAGAAACTCCACTACAAAATGCCTCATGGCTCAACTTGAGGTAGGTGAAGAGGTCCATTCCCATTATCCTTCTCATTCCTCTTCCTACTCTCATTATTACTCTTCTTCGTGATCCTCCTCTTTTGATAATGAAATTAGAAAATTTTGTCTAGAACTTATTTCAAAATACGAAAATCTTTCAAAGAATTATAAATGTGTTCTTAATGAGAAAAATCTTATTTCCAATGAAGTAGATGAACTTTTAAAGGAAAGGGATGATATAATTTTGAAATTGAAAAATTAACCCGATGTTGAAGTTTTCAAAAAGGAAAGTAAGGATCTCAAAATCTCTTATTCAAAATTCACCGAAGGTGAACAATATATTAATATGATTCTTAGTTCTCGATGCATTAAAAGAAATAATCATGGCTTTAGATTTTCAAAATATAATGAAACTTCTTTAAAACCACTTCTTTTGTAAAGAGAGTTTCTCAAAATAAATTTTGTAATTATTGCAACAAAACTAGTCAACTTATTTCTGAATTTAATAGTAAAAATTCTAGATATGGTAGAAAAAAACATTCATCTTTCTTCCCAATTTTCTAAATGACATTCACATTTTAAACAAAATTAGGTTCCAAAATCTTTATTAGTCGATCTTAGTGGATCCAAAATTTTTTCTCCATCTCAATGCTTATTAGCTCATAGTGCTGGACCCTCAAGGGTACCAAAAAGCACTCCCTAATGATTTCTTGTAGGGATTTTCCAGAGGACCTCTTTGATATATCAAATGGTGTCTTCTATTAAAATAAGGTGTTAACCTCTTTAAGTGTTTGATCAAGTCTTTCAACCTTGAACTTGATGGGAATAAGGTTCTTCGTTCTTTTTCTTTTTAAATTTATTTTTAATCATTTTTTAATTTATTTTTAAATATTCTTTTTAGACTTATTTTTCAATTTATTTTTCAATTTATTTTTAAAATAACATTTTAAACATCTTTTTAAACTTATTTTTAAATTTCTTTTTAAATTTCTTTTTAAATTTCATTTTTTTTTATTTTTATTTTTTTTAAATTTTGTTTTTCAAAACTATTTTCCAGAATGGATTTCAAATTAAAAAATTTTCTTTCAAAACTTTTTCATACTTTTAGAAAAGTGAAGTGAGTATAATACTCCAAGTAAAATAGTTCTGTATGGATACAAATAAATGGATGCGGTTCTGGCACAGATACTTCTAAGGATTTATTATTGAAAAGAGTTGATTGAGTTTGTTAACCCTTTCTCCTTCCCAACATGGTGAATGGGCCTTTACTACACACCTGGTTTGACACTCCTAGGGAATTTTTTATGGTTTATTAATACAATATTTACGAATTCTTAATAATGAAAATGATTTTTTTCAACACATTTGTTTCCTAAGTTTTCTTTTACAATTCTTTGAATTTCATATTATTTGTTTTCATGGATCCATTGATTTTTTTCCAAGAATCATTAAATTAGGAGTTATATTTTTTATATATTTTATTTTAGGGAGAAAATGTGTTTTTAGAATTTTACAATTTTATCTTGTTTATTTTAAAAAGGGGGAGAATTTTTTTTTTCAAATTTTTAATATTTTTGATTAATTCCAAAAAGGGGGAGAAATTTTGAAATTGATATTTTGTTTTGTAATCATAAAAAAGGGGGAGTTTGTTGGAGTGAATCCTTGTCACTTTAATTATTTTAGGTTTTGATAATTACAATATACTATATTTCATAACTTCTTTTTTTGGATAATTTTATTTTATTTCTTTGAAAAGGTTTTTTATTTAATTATTTACTAATTATTTTATCATTTATTTTTATTATTCTTATTATTATATATAATTTTTGTTGGTTATATTGTATGAAATACTAATTTTCTAGGTATTATTTTTACCCTTACACATCCTTTATAAAAATATCTTCACATTTACATGAGAATTGAAAGTCTGTTTTTACCCTCACATAGCTTTCCTTTCACTCTTACACAGGTATTAGATTTACACTTCTACCTTTATGAAAGTTTATCTTACCCTTATGCAAATAATGTACTCATGTGTTTACCCTTACACAACTCCCTATTACCCTTACATGACTTATAACTTAACCTTATGTAAGTAGTTGAATTTCATGTTTACCATTACTCAAATTCCTATTTACCCTTACGTAACATGTTGAAATTGTATGTTACTCTTACATGAGCTACTTGTACCCTTACACAGCACATGGAAAATGAATGTTACATCTGTGTAAGTTCTTATGTACCTTTAAGTTGCCTATTGTATTTTCTGTTTACCCTTACACAACATAACATACCTTTGCGTAGCGCATATAATTTATTTCTACCTTTACGAAAACTATATAATTTAATGATTACCTTTTTGCAACATGTTTATTGTTAAGCTTACCTTTACACAACATGCAATTTGACCCTTACGTAAATCTGGATAATCCAGTTTACTCTATTTCACGATTTCCATGATATTTTCATTTTCTACATGATTATTTTCAAGTTCTTAATTTGTTTTAATAATTCTATAAATTCATATTAATGATATAGATCCTATGATAAGTATTTTTACATTGTTTCAAACACTTATAATGAAGATTAAATCTATTATTCATTCTCATAATTTTTTTTTTCAGCATGAAACTCAAATATTTTTATTTTATTATTTTGAATTTTTTTGTTTGGTTTTGTCATTTCTAAAATCATTTTAAGCTAGAAGAAGTTATTCAAACTTATTTTGTGGTTTTTATTGAAGTATCTTTAAAGATTGATATTATTGCACATATACAAATGGAAAATTTATTTTTTAATTTTTTAGATGTGAGATTATAGGGATTTCTTTGACTTATTATTATAGATATGTTTTAATCTTTATAATGAGTATTTTTAAGTTAGTTTGAATTTCTAAGATATTTTTAAAATTAAAATGATAATATTTTGGATAATCTATTTCTCTCTCCTTGATAATTCTGTAAATATTATTATTATTTTTAATTTTAATTGTCAAATGACTTCCTTGGTCTTGTTGAGGTAATTATTTTTAAAAGGATCAATCATACTTAAAGAAATGATGGTCAAGATATATTGAACTTGGATGTCTTTAGCTTAAAGGATTCTGATGGATTCTAGAACATTACTGGAGGATGTGAATCCTATAAATAGAGACCTTTTAAGGCTTTGAAAATTTACAATCGACATCTACATTCCTTGAAAATCATTCTCTAATTTCCAACATGATCAATTTATTTTAAAGTAATTTCATTTCTAAATATTCTCTCTCCTTCTAGAGTGTGGACAAATTTTAATATCCAAATAAATCTCTTATTTTATTCTTATTCTATCATTGTATTTGTTGTATTCTTTGGGAGAATCAAGGAAAAGATATAAATACCCCATTTCCCATATTTATTCTATTTTTCAGTGCTTACTACCATTAAAGTAAGGGACTAAGGTTTAATTTTATTTTTTTCCTTTTAAAAGATAAGGGAAAATTCTTTTTAGTTTTCTAGCTTCACCATTAAAATCTAGTTCCTATTGTATCCAGTTTCTTGCAATAACTTAAAAATCAATAAATAAATTTCATATCTTAGATACCATTAAAGCTAAGAGACTAATATATTAAATCCTAAAGTGGTTAAGGCTGTAGACGTAGTGGTACCCACATGAATTATTGCCGAACTTCCTTACCAAATATTGTGTCTTATTTACTTTCCACAATTTAATTTATTTACTACTTTCAATCATTTATTTCATAATTTGTTTAATCAATCAAACACACGTAATTGATTTATTCTCAAACCATTCTTCATTTTATTGTTCTTCTTTTATTATTATATATTATTATATTGTTTCACTTTCAATAATTTTATTCTTTGATTCTTTTATAAAAAATTTGTTATATATTGGATTGTTTTTCTTTAATTTTTTAAAGGAAAATTCACCCTCCTCTTACCATTTTATCTCCTATCTCCGACCTACAACCTTTACATATCAGAAAGGTAACCCTTATGTATAAATATTTACATAAAGGGAAACCCATACACATCATTAATGGGATTCTAGATACCCTTACACATCAACCCTTTTGTTTATAAACTTTACCATTTTCTGAATCTCACATATCAGAGTAACCTTTATATATCAGACCAGGTTAACCTTTGCGTATCACAGGGTGACTTGGATTCACCCTTACCATTGGGACCAAGTTGCCTCAAATCACCTTGAGGGGTGGGTGGGTGGGTAATCAGGGTGTACACCAATTAAAACTTTTATCTTCTTTTAGTCTCCTAGGTCATACATATCTTTCCCCCTTATTAGAAGGAACTCATTCAATATATCCCTTTTACCTGATGATGATCTCACTGAATAATGAATACGAATACAGAAAGTAAAACTTGCACAAGATAAAAATATTCTACTTAGTTCACCACTAAGGGATAATCCATGGAGCATACACACAGTGATGTGTAGATGTAATAGGATTTTTTATACTCACTTTCAGTGGATGTGTGTTTTTGGGTCATGGTCATTCTGTACCAAGGTGCACCACCCTTATAAGGTTCTAGAATAGTACAATTTTGATCCAAGGTCCACTCCCCATTCTTCTCCTATGAACACTATTTCAGTGAAGGAAGTAATTATTTTATAGATGTGAGAGTCTCTCTATGTTTATCATGGTAATCTACTCACATCATAGCTCTAGATTTGACGCTTCTTTTAAGTTCTTATCAATTTCTCTTCTAATCCTCAAAGACCTGATGATATTAACTCTTCAATGTGAGGGTTGAGTCAATGTATTCCAAAAAATAACAACATCACCACTTCTCTAGACAAAGATAATTTCACACTAGAATTATCTTGTCTCCATCTTTTCTCTTTTATATCAAGGTATAACAATGAAAGTCCTTCTTCCTTGAGATTTATCTCTTTAATGATCCAAATATGACAATGAAATTCCTCTATATATATCCTATCATATTCTCCTATGAACCAGATATATCAAATATACCTAGACTCACTTTTTCATCCTAGAATGAAATATGTCAATGTGTTCCTCTCTTCTTTTTTTAGAATTACTACCAATAGTTTTATACACTCTTCATGTTTCCAACCATTTTATCCAATGGTCGAGATCAAATTGTTCTTATAATCTTCTACTATCATTCCAGGTGTACTACACAATAAGAGAAGTCAAGATATTTCAATTAAACCAAGTCAAACTCTGAAATATCATACCCTATACTTATTTTAAACTTCAACCGAATCTTCCAATTTTTTCTAGAAATTACCAGTTCATGGCATAACATCCTTCAACATGGATTGATCCTCTAATTCTTCAATATGATCATGGAGTGCTACCATTATCCATGAAGTGTTTCTCAATTAACAACTAGATCCATCAAATCCATCAAATATCTTCTTTTTAATTCCCCTGAATATCATGGTGTGATATTTCCCAATCTTTATAGATTCTTCAAAATTGTTGTGGTGTGAAATTACACCATGGTGTAGAAACCTTAAAATAGTAAGTACCATTAGAATTTTCATATGTATCTTTAAAATGTGTCCATATTGTTATAGAATGAGATAGTTCTTCACATTTTATAAAATCAAGAAAGCTTAAGTTTCATCACTTCTATCCTAGTTACTCTCATGTATTTTAACAACCCTGACCCCAATAGCCCAAAGTTGGTGGTTGTTTTATTACAATTTCATATATATAAGAGGTAACATAATCAAGGATCAATCATTTTAGTATTATTAAGGAAACTAGAAACATACATGGTTCCCTGATTACATTGGTAATTTAAACATAATACATAAAAAATAAAATAAACTATATCCTTATCACTTATTCAAAAATCTAATCTTCACAACCTGGGGATAAAAAAAATAAAAAGGTGAGGTCAAATGATCAATAAGGGTTACATAAAGTAGAATAATGAATCAATAATAAGTGAATCATAATCAATTAGACTTAATTAATATGGCATGGTGAATAACTGAAAAATACACGCCATCAATAAATTGAAAATGAAAATGTATCCATAGATTTTGTTATAGTGAAAACCTCATGGAAAGTAATAATTGAATAATAAATGAAAAAATGATAAATTATTGGATGTCATGTATCTGGAATATGAACAATTATACCATTAAGACAATTTAAGTCTGTGGGTAGATACCCATCTGATTATGTTTTGGAAACAAACACAAAGGGTTTTTCGCTAACTGTTTTGTCTCATGAGACCTATCGATGCATTAAGGGGTGATAACAGGCCCCACACATCACTAAAAGTCCAAATAATTTTTCATATATAGATTTAATTCAAGAACAATATGCCTTATTAATATCCTTTTTGAGTAGATGATACAGATTCGTCAATATATCCCTAGTTAAAACAACATTCAAAATAAACACTGTATGTAAAATGGTATACTGATATGACAATAATCATATCCCTGATACAATAATTAGGGTATTTAATAGAAATATAATGTCAAATGAAAAATTATGTCAAATGGGTAGTAAATACACCACCTAAAAATGATTAGGTACACAATACCAAGTAAGTCTCAATGAAATGAAAATTGAGAAGAAATCCCTTACCTTATGTCCAAATGTGTTCTACACTTGATCTTAATGTTTTGGATAATCAGATTGAATACATTAATTAATTTAGAACCTTTGATAAATGTATTTGATTTATTATAATTTTATTAATTTTATTTATGGCCTTTTTATGAGTTTTTAAAGTACAATTTTTTCATTCAGGAGTGTTCATTTCCTTAGTTTTCATGATCAATTTACTTGTATATATGTATGGAAAATCATGTAAAATGAGAATAGTTTTCCAGCATTGAAATAATATGTTATTAATGAAAATCCATAATATTAAATGGTTATATATTTAATTTGGTTATATGGTATGAGGATGAATCTTTAGATAAGATGCTAGTGATAATCATTTTGATTATTTTAGCGTTTTTTCGATCTTCACGAATTAGTTTTGTCTTATGAATTCATATTATGTATATATACTGGTTCTAGAATCTTAAATTAGTTGTAATAAATATATTATAGTCTAGATAAGAGGCTGGTGATAATCATTTTGATTATTTGTGGTTTAGATGTTAATGTGTTTAATATAGTTTCTTCATATACAACCACATATGAAATGTGTAAATTATTAAAAGTTACGTGTGAAGGTAAAAATAAAGGCAATGATACAAGGCTTGACATGTATAGATAAGATTTTGAGAATTCCTCATTGCATCCCAACGAGTCTATAATTGCTATGTTTTCTAGATTTACTGAAAATTGTAATGGCCAAAGAGCACTTGGTGACACTCATCTATAGAAACGTTGTTCAAGAAAATCCTTTGGGTTTTTACAAGAAGTTCTGCTCCAAAATTCATTGCGACCCAAGAAGCTAAAGATGTTAAAAATATTTCATTCAAGGAACTCATAGCTTTTCTGATTTTGTATTTCATGAATGTATTTTATGGTATTTTAATTTATTGATTTATATATTTAAATGATTATTATTTCCAATTTGTGAATAGTTTAACTCATTTTGTGTGTTATAGAAGGATACAATAGATAATTGAGCGCAACATCAGATTTTTGAGGATGATCACGAAGCACTTCTAAGGCACAGAACCGAAGAACCGAGGCAAACGAGGCTTTCAGAGTAGAGAAATGTCATTACATGTCATGTAATCATTACGCATCGTATAATCATTACACATTGTGAACTGGTGAAACTCTTGAAAGAGAGACATATTATGAAGTGAAGAAAAATTACACATGTAATAATGTACACATAGTGTAAATTATCAGGATGAGATTTAAGTGCCTAGATTCAACATATCTTCAATTTTTGACAAGATTTAAAATATGGGACCCACCATAGACCACTTTTGGACAAATCCTTAATGACCTTCATTGATACCATAGCCCATATAGAGCCCATAAATGGAGGACAAACCTGCTGTTGTTGGGGAGATCTCGGAGACCAAAGTTTGGAGTGAGAAACTACATTGTGTAGGGTCCTCCCTAGTTTCATCTCCGCTTTCATTATTCTTTCTTTTTATTTTCTCTTTCTCTCTTATCCTCTCATCACTAGGATGGGGGGGGTAAACTTGTCTTGTTCTAGGGTTATGTAATAAACGGGGGACAATGTCTTTGGATTGATTTCTTTTTATTATATTCATGTATTTGGTTTTTCGTAATTTCATCTTCAATTTCCAATCCATTTCATTTTCTTTTATCATGACCATTGATAATTGAATCTAAATGGAAATTTAAAGTTGTGCAACTGACAACCCTAAGGGAGGAATGATCATTGTCAAATTTAATGGATTCAGGTTTAAACATGGTATCGAGGTGAAACCCTAAATTATCGGTCCAAGGGAAATATGAGATTTCCGCATCAAGGATGGGATACCATGATCATTGGAGCTCTCTCGTCTTGACTCCAACACCAATCATGGATTAATCAATTTATTTTCTAAAATTCAATTACACCCAAACACTGAAATTTCAAAACTTCGATACACTTTTCAAATCTCATTTCAAACCAATCAATTAGCTACGCTTTTCTTTCTTCTTTTTCTTTCTCAAAAGTATTTCCAAAACAACCAAACTACTTTGTTTCATTTTATTAAAATCAATCAAACCATTCTTTTCTCACCACTTTCTTCAATCTAATAAAATTAAATCTTTTGAAAACCTAATCAAACGAATTCACCATCTATGTGGGTTCGACCTCAAACTTGCCTAATACTACATTTTAATTAATTGAGTAGCATAGTTTGAGTCTTTATAAATTTGTATTTTGATTTCAACCATTAGGAAATAATGACACCCCACATGCGTGTCATTATCTCAAAAAATATGAGATAACCACGAAGAGACAAGCTGAAAAGGAGGCTAAATAGGTCAAGGGAATTAAAAGAAAAATTGCTTTCAAGGTGAATAGTGAAGATTCTTTCGAAAGTGATTGGTAATGAAAGTGCGATTGAATGTTTGACGAGAATATTGAACAAATTGCATAAGTTAAATAAAAAGAAAATATCCTCATGATGAGATAAAAAGAAAGATCAAATTCATGTTCCTGAAATGACGTGCTTCAGTTGCAAAAAGATGGGCCACATCAAGCTGAATTGTCCCTTGAACAAAGAGTCTATATACAAGAAGAAATGTAAGAATGCTCTAAAAGTATCAACATGGAGTGCTAGCGAAGATTCAATGTCAACTTATGAAACTAGAAACTCCACTCCAAAATGCCTCATGGCTCAACTTGAGGTAGGTGAAGAGGTCCATTCCCATTATCCTTCTCATTCCTCTTCCTACTCTCATTATTACTCTTCTTCGCGATCCTCCTCTTCTGATAATGAAATTAGAAAATTTTGTCTAGAACTTATTTCAAAATATGAAAATATTTTAAAGAATTATAAATGTTTTCTTAGTGAGAAAAATTTTATTTCCAATGAAGTAGATGAACTTTTGAAGGAAAAGGATGATATAATTTTGAAATTGAAAAATTAACCCGATGTTGAAGTTTTTAAAAATGAAAGTATGGATCTCAAAATCTCTCATTCAAAATTCACCGAAGGTGAACAATATATTAATATGATTCTTGGTTCTCAATGCATTAAAAGAAATAATCATGGCTTTAGATTTTCAAAATATAACGAAACTTCTTCAAAACCACTTCTTTTGTAAATAGAGTTTCTCAAAATAAATTTTGTAATTATTTCAACAAAACTAGTCAACTTATTTCTAAATTTAATTGTAAAAATTCTAGATATGGTAGAAAAAAACATTCATCTTTCTTCCCAATTTTCTAAATGAAATTCCTATTTTAAACAAAATTGGGTTACAAAATCTTTATTAGTCAATCTTAGTGGATCCAAAACTATTTCTCCATCTCAATGCTTATTAGCTCATAGTGCTGGACCCTCAAGGGTACCAAAAATAACTCCCTAATGATTTATTGTAGGGATTTTCTAGAGGACCTGTTTGATATATCAAATGGTGGATTCTATTAAAATGTGGTGTTAACCTACTTAAGTGTTTGATCAAGTCTTTCAACCTTGAACTTCATGGGAATAAAGTTCTTTGTTCCTTTTCTTTTTAAATTTATTTTTAATCATTTTTAAATTTATTTTTAAATATTCTTCTTAGACTTATTTTTCAATTTATTTTTCAATTTTTTTTAAAATAGAATTTTAAAAATCTTTTTAAACTTCTTTTTAAATTTATTTTTAAATTTCATTTTTTTATATTTATATTTATTTTTTTATTTTATTTTTAAAATTTTATTTTTCAAAACTATTTTCGAGAATGGATTTCAAATTAAAAAATTTTCTTTTAAAACTTTTTCATACTTTTAGAAAAGTGAAGTGAGTATAATACTCCAAGTAAAATAGTTCTGTCTGGATACAAATAAATGGATGTGGTTCTGGCACAAATACTTCTAAGGATTTATTATTGAAAAGAGTTGATTGAGTTTGTTAACCCTTTATCCTTCCCAACATGGTGAATGGGACTTTACTACACACCTGGTTTGACACTCCTAGGGATTTTTTTATGGTTTATTAATAAAATCTTTACCAATTCTTAATAATGAAAATGATTTTTTTCAACACATTTGTTTCCTAAGTTTTCTTTTATAATTCTCTAAATATCATATTATTTGTTTTCATGGATCCATTGATTTATTTTCCGAGAAGCATTAAATTAGGAGTTATATCTTTTATATATTTTATTTTAGGGAGAAAATGTGTTTTCAGAATTTTACAATTTTATCTTGTTTATTTTAAAAAGGGGGAGAAATTTTTTTTCAAAATTTTAATTTTTTTTATTAATTCCAAAAAGGGGGAGAAATTTTGAAATTGATATTTTGTTTTGTAATTATCAAAAAGGGGGAGTTTGTTGGATCAAATCCTTTTCACTTTAATTATTTTAGGTTTTGATAATTACAATATACTATATTTCATAATTTCTTTTTTTGGATAATTTTATTTTATTTTATCGAAAATGTTTTTTATTTAATTATTTACTAATTATTTTATCATTTATTATTATTATTATTATTATATATAATTTTTTTTGGTTATATTGTATGAAATATTAATTTTCTAAGTATTATTTTTACCCTTACACATCCTTTATAAAAATATCTTCACATTTACATGAGAATTGAAAGTTTGTTTTTACCCTCACATAGCTTTCCTTTCACTCTTACACAGGTATTAGATTTCTACTTCTACCTTTATTAAAGTTTATCTTACCCTTATGCGAATAATGTACTCATGTGTTTACCCTTACAAAACTCCCTATTACCCTTACATGACTTATAACTTAACCTTATGTATGTAGTTGAATTTCATGTTTACCCTTACTCAACTTCCTATTTTCCCTTACGTAACATGTTGAGATTGTATGTTACTCTTACATGAGCTACTTGTACCCTTACAAAATACATGGAAAATGAATGTTACATCTGTGTAAGTTCTTATGTACCTTTAAGTAGCCTATTGTATTTTCTGTTTACCCTTACACAACACAACATACCTTTGCGTAGCGCATATAATTTATTTCTACCTTTACGCAACTATATAATTTAATGATTAAGTTTTCGCAACATGTTTATTGTTAAGATTACCTTTACACAACATGCAATTTGACCCTTATGTAAATCTGGATAATCCAGTTTACTCTATTTCACGATTTCCATGATATTTTCATTTTCTACACGATTATTTTCAAGTGCTTAATTTGTTTTAATAATTCTATAAATTCATATTAATGATATAGATCCTATGATAAGTATTTTTACATTTTTTCAAACACTTATAATGAAGATTAAATCTGTTATTCATTCTCATAAATTTGTTTTTTAGCATGAAACTCAAATATTTTTATTTTATTATTTTGAATTTTTTTTCTTTGGTTTTGTTATTTATAAAATAATTTTAATCTAGAAGAAGTTATTCAAAATTATTTTGTGGGTTTTAATGAATTATATTTAAAGATTGATATTATCGCACATATACAAATGGAAAATTTATTTTTTAAATTTTTAGATGTGAGATTATAGTGATTTCTTTGACTTATTATTATGGATATGTTTTAATCTTTATAATGAGTATTTTTAAGTTAGTTTGAATTTATAGAATAGTTTTAAAATTAAAATGATAATATTTTGGATAATATATTTCTCTCTCCTTGATAATTCTGGAAATATTTTTATTATTTTTAATTTTAATTGTCTAATGACTTCCTTGGTCTTGTTGAGGTAATTATTTTTAAAAGGATCAATCATAATTAAAGAAATGATGGTCAAGATATATTGAACTTGGATGTCTTTAGCTTAAAGGATTCTGATAGATTCTATAACATTACTGGAGGATGTGAATCCTATAAATATAGACCTTTTAAGGCTTTGAAAATTTACAATCGACATCTACATTCCTTGAAAATCATTCTCTAATTTTCAACATGCTCAATTTCTTTTAAAGTAATTTCATTTATAAATATTCTCTCTCCTTCTAGAGTGTGGAAAAATTTTAATATCCAAATAAATATCTTATTTTATTCTTATTCTATCATTGTGTTTGTTTTATTCTTTGGGATAATCAAGGAAAAGATATAAATACCCCATTTCCCATATTTCTTCTATTTTTCAGTGCTTACTGACATTAAAGTAAGGGAATAAGGTTTACTATTATTTTTTCCTTTTAAAAGATAAGGGAAAAATCTTTTTAGTTTTATAGCTTCACCGTTAAAATCTAGTTTCTATTGTATCCATTTTCTTGCAATAACTTAAAAATCAATAAATAATTTTTGTATCTTAGATACCATTAAAGCTAAGAGACTAATATATTAAATCCTTAAGGGGTTAAGGCTATAGACATAGTGGTACCCACATGAATTATTTCCAAACTTCCCTACCAAATATTGTGTCTCATTTACTTTTCACAATTTAATTTATTTACTACTTTCAATCATTTATTTCATAATTTGTTTAATCAATCAAACACGCGTAATCGATTTATTCTCAAATTGATCTTCATTTTATTATTCTTCTTTTATTATTATATATTATTATATTGTTTCAATTTAAATACTTTGATTCTTTGATTATTTTATAAATAATTTGTTATATATTGGATTATTTTTCTTTAATTTTTTAAAGGAAAATTCACCCTCCTCTTACCATTTTATCTCTTATCTCCGACCTACATCCTTTACATATCAGAAAGGTAACCCTTATGTATAAGTATTTACATACAGGGAAACCCATACACATCATTAAGGGGATTATAGATACCCTTACACATCAACCCTTTTGTTTATAAACTTTACCATTTTCTGAATCTCACATATCAGAGTAACCTTTACATATCAGACCAGGTTAACCTTTACGTATCACAGGGTGACTTGGATTCACCCTTACCATTGGGACCAAGTTGCCTCAAATCACCTTGAGGGGGGGGGGGGGGTGGGTGGGTGGGTAATCAGGGTGTACACCAATTAAAACTTTTATCTTCTTTTAGTCTCCTAGGTCATACATATCTTTCCCCCTTGTTAGAAGGAACTCATTCAATCTATCCCTTTTAATTGATGATGATCTCACTGAATAATGAATATGAATACAGAAAGTAAAACATGTACAAGATAAAAATATTATACTTAGTTTACCACTAAGGGATAATCCAAGGAGCATACACACAATGATGTGTAGATGTAATAGGATTTTTTATACTCACTTTCAGTGGATGTGTGTTTTTAGGTCATGGTTGTTCTGTACCAAGGTGCACCGCCCTTATAAGGTTCTGGAATAATAAAATTTTGATCTAAGGTCCACTCCCCATTCTTCTCCTATGAACACTATTTCAGTGAAGGAAGTAATTATTTTAGAGATGTGAGGGTCTCTCTATGTTTAACCTGGTAATCTACTCGCATCATAGCTCTAGATTTGACGCTTCTTTTAAGTTCTTATCAATTTCTCTTATAATCCTCAAAGACCTGATGATATTAACTCTTCAATGTGAGGGTTGAGTCAATGTATTCCAAAAAATAACAACATCACCACTTCTCTAGATGAAGATAATTTCACACTAGAATTATCTTGTTTCCATCTTTTCTCTTTTATATCAAGGTATAACAATGAAACTCCTTCTTCCTTGAGATTTCTCTCTTTAATGATCCAAATATGACAATGAACTTTCTCTATAGATCTCCTATCACATTCTCCTATGAACCAGATATATCAAATATAACTAGACTCACTTTTTCATCCTAGAATGAAATATGTCAATGTGTTCCTCTCTTCTTTTTTTAGAATTGCTACCAATAGTTTTATACACTCTTCATGTTTCCAACCATTTTATCCAATGGTTGAGATCAAATTTTTCTTATAATCTTCCAATATCTTGCCAGGTGTAATACACAATAAGAGCAATCAAGATATTTCAATTAAACCAAGTCAAACCCTGAAATATCATACCCTATACTTATTTTAAACTTCAACCGAATCTTCCAAATTTTTCTAGAAATTACCAATTCATGGCATAACATCCTTCAACATGGAGTGATCCTCTACTTCTTCAACATGATCATGGAGTGCTACCATTATCCATGAAGTGTATCTCAATTAACAACTAGATCCATCAAATCCTTCAATTATCTTCTTTTTAATTGCCCTGAATATCGTGGTGTGATATTTCCCAATCCTTAAAGATTCTTCAAAATTTTGTGGTGTGAAATTACACCATGGTGTAGAAACCTTAAAATAGTAAGTACCAGTAGAATTTTCCTATGTATCTTTAAAATGTGTCCATAATGTTATAGAATTAGATAGTTCTTCACATTTTATAAAATCAAGAAAGCTTAAGTTTCATCACTTCTATCCTGGTTACTCTCATGTATTTTAACAACCCTAACCCCAATAACCCAAAGTTGGTGGTTGTTTTATTTCAATTTCATATATATAAGAGAGAACATAATCAAGGATCAATCATTTTAGTAGTCTTAAGAAAACTATAAACATACATGGTTCCCTTATTGCATTGGTAATTTAAACATAATACATAACAAAATAAAATAAACTATATCCTTATCACTTATTCAAAAATCTAATCTTCACAACCTGGGGATAAAAAAAAATAAAAAGGTGAGCTAAAATGATCAGTAAGGGTTTCATAAAGTAGAATAATGAATCAATAATAACTGAATCATAATCAATTCGACATAATTAGTATGGCATGGTGAATAACTGAAAAATACACGCCATAAATAAATTGAAAATGAAAATGTATCCATAGATTTTGTTATAGTGAAAACCTCATGGAAAGTAATAATTGAATAATAAATGAAAAAATGATAAATTATTGGATTTCATGTATCTGGAATATGAACCATCATACTGTTAAGACAATTTAAGTCTATGTCTAGATACCCATCTGATTATGTTTTGGAAACAAACACGAAGGGTTTTTCGCTAACTGTTTTGTCTAATGAGACCTATCGATGCATCAAGGGGTGATAAAGGGCCCCGCACATCACTAAAAGTCCAAATAATTTTTCATATATAGATTTAATTCAAGAAAAATATGCCTTATCAATATCCTTATTGAGTAGATGATACAGATTCGTCAATATATCCCCAGTTAAAACAACATTCAAAATAAACACTGTATGTAAAATGGTATACTAATATGACAATAATCATATCCCTGATACAATAATAAGGGTATTTAATAGAAATATAATGTCAAATGAAAAATGATCTCAAATGGGTAGTAAATACACCACCTAAAAATGATTAGGTACATAATACCAAGTAAGTCTCAATGAAATGAAAATTGTGAAGAAATCCCTTACCTTATGTCCAAATGTGTTCTACACTTGATCTTAATGTCCTGGATAATCATATTGAATACATTAATTAATTAAGAACCTTTGATAAATGTATTTTATTTATTATAATTTTATTAATTTTATTTATGGCCTTTTTATGAGTTTTTAAAGTACAATTTTTTCATTCAGGAGTGTTCATTTCTTTGGTTTTCACGATCAATTTACTTGTATATATGTATGGAAAATCATGTAAAATGAGAATAGTTGTCCAGCATTGAAATTATATGTTATTAATGAAAATAAATAATATTAAATGGTTATATATTTAATTCGGTTATATGGTATGATGATGAATCTTTAGATAAGACGCTAGTGATAATCATTTTGATTATTTTGGCGTTTTTTCGATCTTCACGAACTGGTTTTGTCTTATGAATTCATATTATGTATATATACTAGTTATAGAATCTTAAATTAGTTGTAATAAATATATTATAGTCTATATTAACCATAAAAATGATTTAATGTCATTCCTTGAAGGTGAAATTAGAAAATGAACAATCATTATCCATGAAGGTGGTGAATCAACACCTCATAGATGATGTTTTTATTTTTAGTACAAAAGGAGAGGGAAAGAGAAATGACGATGGATTATTCCATTAAAATAATAACAACCCAGTATATATGTGATACTAGAGTTATCATTACACTTGGATAAGGGGAGATGAGGAGAGAATAAGAAAATAAATGAAAATGAATGGAAAATAAAAGAAAAAGAAAGATGAATTTACCTCTTGAATTCTCCTCCTTGAGAATCTCCTTAACGAACATGTGATTGATCTTTTGGTGAGACTAAAGGATCCTGGATGCAGGGAAAGGACTTGGGAAGAGTATTGGGTATAATTTGAGTAAGGATCAAATCTTGGAAGGTGTGAGGAGATGTGGTGGTGAGAGGTGATATTTATAGTGGAGGAGATGAGTGTTTTCTTATTATTTTATTCGTTAGTTTATTATTTTGGCTCAAGACTATGCATAGTTTGAGAATTATCACTAAATATATTAAAATAATTAAGGATGATTTGAGATTATGGGCTTACATCATACATACATTACCTATGACTCAATAACTCATATATTTAGCTTATACCGTAAATTACTGTATTTCACTATTCACAAAAATTCAACTATTTTAGAAAAATTTCAAAAATTCACCATAACCATTTTTTGATGTGTAGAATTCAAAAATTAACTCCATTTTATGAAAATAATTTTCTAAATATGATAAATTTAATTTTTAATTAAAATTATCATTTATTCGAAAAATATAAATTTTAAAATTATAACTGATTTTATAACACATTGAAAAATTAACTAAGGTCTCATCAAATTATCTTATAATCACAAGAAAACAAAATATTAATTTATGATTCTATTTTATGAAAAGAAATTTTCTTTTATATCATTATATTAATTATAAAATTGTAAACAAACATTTTTGTTTTATAAAAATAATAATACTTAATTAATAATTTCCAAAACATTTATTTACCTATACTATGATATAATTATATCATATTACCATTTATAAGATGCTTAAATTTTGTCTATACTTTTTTAGGTGATGTTACTATTCTATTGGTCGAATTACTATTTACAAGGGTCACATTACTATTTCAAAGGTCAAGTTACTATTTAATTGGTATCTGTTCATTAATTTCTAGAAAAAACCTTTCATTTCATTCATTATTCATTATAGAGTTTGTTTTGTGTTCTCTATATGATTTTATATGATTTTTACTATATGAAATATTTTTTTGTGCAATGTAAGCTACTGAATGAATTGAATTTATTTAAGAGGATACATACCATGAAAACTTGAGGTGTTATATTCTTCCTTCCTTCAGAAATTTCGTCCTTGAAATTTTTCATGAATATTTCCCTCTAAAAAGATGTGGGTGGTTCTTCTTCATAACCTCATCAGGTTCCCACATTGCTTCTTCTATTTTATGGTTTCTTTAAAGAATCATTACTAGTTGAGTCGTTCGATTTCTCAATACTTGCTCTCTTGTGTTAAGAACCTCGATAGGCTCTTCACAGTAAGACAAATCAGGTTTCGGTTCTATTTCTTCATAGGTGAGTACATGCATTAGGTATGATATGAACTTATTTAATAATGATATATAGAACACATCGTGAACTTTGGAGAGACTTGATGGAATTGCTAATTGGTAAGCTACAGGTCCAACACATTCCAAAGTTTCAAATGGTCTGATGTAACTGGGGCTCATTTTCACTTTCTTACTGAACCTTATGAAACCATTCTATTGATATACTTTTTGAAAGGCATGATCTGCCACTTGAAATTCCAAATCCTTTCTCCATTTTTTAGCATAACTCGTTTGCCTACTTTGAGCTTATTTAATATGCACCTGAATTTTCGTTCCCTTTGTCATTGTCTCTTCAATAAGTTTCCTCTCACTAACTTTATCCCAATAATTTGTAGTTCAAAATCTCTTTCTATATAATGCTTCATATAATGCCATTTTTATAATAGAATGGAAACTATTATTGTAGAAAAATTCCACCAATGGTAAATACTAATCCCACATACCTTGAAAGTGTAATTGCTCAGTCAGGATAATTGTATCATTGAGAGGGGGAGGGGGTGAATTAGTGATACATTTTTATTTTATGTTTCATTAATTATGAAACAACCTTCACATCCTATTAAAGATTTATTTCCCTACTAAAAACAAATCAAACACACATCTACCAGAATACAAGTATTTACACAGTTCACTATTAAATAAGAATAGGTACGTCCTTGGTATGGTTTGGAAATGATCCAATACCACAAAATCCACTAGAAAACGATCCTCTTGTGTGGAATAAAACGAGTAAGATATGCCCTTTCACTCGTGTAGCACTATAAAAACTATCTAATTTTGTGTGTTCTCCTCCTAGCACAAATTATGTAAAACTAAGTTTTTGTAAAAATCCATGTTACTGTGCTTCTTTATGAACTTTCACAAATGTATTCTTTCAAAAAAATTCTTCACTTTCTTACCCAAAATCTGGTAAGAACCTCTTGGACTATGTAATAAAACTCAATCCGATTTATCCAGTCTGATTTTTCTCAGTCTGATAGTCACAATCCAGTTGCTTAATATAAAATATGACTCTATCAGAATATGATTGAAACAATTATGGACACTTTCTTCCTTAGTCTAGAAAACCAAATATGATATTCTTATTCTGATTATCTAGCCCGATATGATGACCAGCTAAATATGATGGCAATATGAATACGATAATCATCTGAATATGATGATCCACTAAATACGACGATCAGTTGAATATATTGCAATCTCATATCTCTCCTTTCACTTATGTCTGGAAAAACTTCTTCAAGAAAGATAAATACATAAACTTCTTCTCCCTATAAACGTAGAGCTTCTCTCTCTTCCTTTCTGAACAATACATACGTTAGAAAGTACAAAGTACTTTTTCCTTTTATACTCTCCCCAAAAATGGTTTGAGTGAGATTCTAAAATTGTTTCCCGCTCAACCAAATTTTCTGAATTTGAATATTTCCTTGAATTTAGGATACATTTATGAATTCATCAACATGTCTCAACTCTTCTCAATCCCTATCAAATCTTCTAAAATTTTTATCTCTTCTTCATACTTTATTCACAACCACCAGTCCGATTAAGATTCTCCATTCCGACTTGCTTAGTATGATTTCTTCATTATGATGATCCATACCAAATGCATTTATGAAGAAATAAACAACTTTCATCTTCTTAGAAAACCTCCACCCAATTCCAATTCTCCATTGTCATTATGATCTACCTCATTACGATGAATACAAATGAAAAACAACATTTTTATTTATTATGTTTCTCTGCACTAAACAAAAATATTCTTTTTCAAACTTTTCAAGTTCCCCCTTTGGAAACACATTTAACTATCTCTATGTGAGATTATTCTTATTCCTTCCTCCATATCAATAATTGTTCTTAGACTCACATTGATTATTATTCAATTTTAAAACTCTTAACCCATTTGTAATACAAAACTTCTTTTTCTATTAATTGGTTTCAAACAATTCTGCCTCTGATGAATATGATAAAATACTGAATCTGATGAACCAATATCAGTGGCTTATTTTCTTTTTGAATATGATACCAGGGATCTTTCAATACCCAACTTATTTCTCTTTTCTAATTATGATTCCTATCAAATTAATTCTCCAAAGATTTATATCTTTTAGAATTTGGTATGACTAAAAACCAACACCCTTGGTTTCTTAAATTTTCCACAAACCTTCCTAGACTTCAAACAAATATGAATCCGATAAACTCATTACGATGATCGAAAATATTTTTCTTCACCAATATTTATTCTTTAAAATATCTAAAAGTATCATGACTTCATTCATGACTTTGAATATGTTGAATATTAGCTTCATCATCATCTGACTTACCAAGGATAGTATTGTAACTTCCCTATCTTTCATCAACACCTTTCTTCCCTTCTTGGCCCGAATTTGATTTTCTTGAATAAAATCAGATTGAATATTATTTTCAATAACTTTTCTCCCTATTTATTTTATCAAGCTTTCATCAAAATTTTTACAACTTACTTATTATTTGTGAGAAATACAAAATAAAAAAGCATTATAAAATTTTATCGTAGTCATATAGACTCCAATTCTTCCCCATAATGATAAATCCTTTCATTCAGGATTCAGTGTGAATCCGATGAGCCTTTTCTTCTAGCCAAATTCTCTTGAATACGATGGATTTTTTCAAGAATTGTGAGTCCGATTCTCTGAATATGATGGTCAGTATGAATTTCACCAAATACAAAGTTATGTGATTTCCTTTCTTCAAAACTTCCTTGACAACATAAGACAATACTCTTAAAAAACAAACTTCTTTAACTTTTAGAAACCTTATCCAGACAACTTGGTCCCAAAAATCCTCTCATTTGGATTTTGTTTTCAACCTAGATTCATAAGTCACTAAAATTTGTATCTTCAAGAAATGTATTACATATCAACAATTCTAGTACTACATGAGCTAACTCATTATAGGAAATGAGAATTATTGACAACAAATCCATGCTGTCCAAAAGTATTGATCATGAAAACCTTCTTTATCTTTCTTCCTCATCTTTTCTTTCTCATCCCTTAAACTTTCCTAGAAATAGATATTTTGTTTCCTAAAACCACCCCAAAAAATAGTTAGAATAGTTCGCACACATAAAATGCTGAATTCATAGCTTACCCACAACTCCTCATTTTTACATGCTTCCATAATGATAGATTTATGAAATAATTCTCTCCCTTGAAAACACTATCCAAAGGTAATATGAGAGAGGGGACAAAAACACATACCTCAACCTTGATGATAAAGAGGTTGGACACCTATGTTCAACCTCAATTTAGAAAAGGATTCCTTTGGTAAAGGTTTTGTGAAAATGTTAGCAACTTGTTCCGATGTAGGAGTATACTCTATATTCAATTCATTCTTCTCCACATTCTCTTTTATGAAATGATATTTTATGTTAAAATGTTTTGAATGAGAATTTTGTATGAAATTTATGAGGAGATTGATTACACTTTGATTGTCACAACCCAAGAGCAAGGGTAACTTCAATTCAACAAGTAACTCTTCTAATTGAGTTTTCATCCACATAAATTGGGTAACATCTTGAGTAGCATCAACATACTTGACTTAATATGTATTAAGTGTTACTGAATTCTGTTTCTTTGTATGCCAATTAACAAATTTTTATCTAAGAAAGAATACTCCACAAGATGGGGATCTTCTATCATCAACATTTCCTGCCAAATCAATATCTAAATACCCAAAGAGTTCAATTCTTTCTGAGATATCATACTTGATTCTGAAATTTGTTGTGTCTTTGATGTATTTGAGAATTCTTTTTCCAGAAAGTAAATGTGATTCTTCTAGAGCACTGTAAAATCTTGCACATAAGGTAACACCATAAATAATGTCTATTTTTTAGACAGTCAAATATAAAAAACTTCCAATCAGCTTCCAAAATTCTTTATGATCACCTTTCTTGCCTTATATATCTTTAGAAAACTTTTTTCCCACTGAAATTGGTGTGGAGATAGGTTTTGGGTTTCCATGCCGAACTTCTTAAGAAGTTCCTTAGAATACTTTTCTTGAGAAAGAAAAATGTGTTTCTTCTTTTGTAAAATTTTTAACCTAAGAAAATATTTCATTTTCCCTAGCATGGACATCTCAAAAAAATTAATTTATTCAAAAAATATTTCACAAGATCTTTCATCATTCCCCACAAAGATAATGTCATCAATATAAACAATTACGATGAGGGATAACTCTTGACTTTCTTTGACGTAAATATTTCCATTAACTCTTACTTTCTAAAAAATCATATTCCTTAAGAAAGTATACAATTTGGAATACCATGATCTTAGAGATTTTTTTATCCCATATAAATATTTCTTCAATTTTCATACATAAATTTTATATTTCCCAACCACAAATCCACATGGTTATTCAATGTAAACTTCCTCATCAAGATCCCCATTCAAAAATGGTAACTTAACATCCATTTGAATTTTTTTAACTTCATTGTGAAATAATAACAAGAAAAATTATAATTGTTTCTAACCTTGCCACCAAAGAAAAAGTTTCATCAAAATCAACACCTTCAATTTGTGAGTAACATTTGTACATTAATCTTTCCTGGTTTCTTATCACTTTAACTTCTTCATTAAGCTTGTTATTGAAAACCCACTTTGTAACAATAAAATTTTCATAATCTGTATTAGGAACAAGTTCTCATGTATAATTATTTTCTATCTAATCTTGATCTTAATCATGTCTTGAACCCATTCCAGATACTCAAAAGCTTCATTCACATCATTTAGGTCGATTTTTGAATACAAAGAAGTATGTGTAATAACATTTGTTATTCTTATTGCTTGAACCTTTTTATCTTGATCACCAATAATATTATGATCTTTCACTTGATTCCTTAGTCTATGATGAATTTTTTGAGTATAATACTCATCATTGGAAATAACTGAGTCCGATTTTTCTTCTTGAGTAGGATTATAATTGTCTATATTCTTATCAGAAATGTTTTACTTATCCTGCTCAACTTCTTTATCTGCATGAGTATGTTTATCTTATTCAGAATTTTCAATAACTTTCACATCAAAAGACTCAACAATTATTCCTATTTATTTTTTGAAACATCTGTATCCTCTCCCTTCCTGAGCATAGCTAAGAAAAATTATATCTTCACCTTTCTGTTCAAACTTTCCAAACATTCCACCTTTCTTATTTATAATGCATGGAATCCCAAAAAATATTAAGTGTTTCAAATTTTGAGTTTTTAAATAAAACAATTCATAAGGAGTCACATCCAAATTTTTCATGTATAAACATTCGTTTTGATTGTACACAGTAGTACTCAAGGATTTCCTCCAATAATAATGAGAAAGACCATGTTCAAGTAACACAGTTCTTCACATTTACACAAAACTACTATTATTTCTTCTAGATACCCCATTTTGTTGAGGAGTGTATATAAAACTATACTCATTCCTAATTCTACGCTTCTTAAGATAACTTTCAAATTATTAATTCTCATATACACCACCATTATCAGTTCTCATTTTGTTCATTGAATACTTACATTCTTTCTCATCTTTCCTTCTAAAACTTTTTAAAATTTTCAAAGAATATCACTTATGTTTCATATACATAACAAAAGTAATATGAGTAAAGTAATAAATTAAAGTGATTAAGTACTTATATCCATTTATTAATTTTTTTCTCATTGGCCCAAAAATATCAGAATCAATAACCTCTAGGGGTTGTTTTGAACAAATCTCAGCTTTCTTATGCACTAAGTTTGTAATTTTTCCCTTCTGAAAAATAGTGAAACACCAATATATTATTATTGAAAAATAAGGAATATCATAAACAATATCTCACTTTTATAACTTTCTCATGTTTCTTTGATACATGTGTCCTAGCCTTTTATTCCACAATTGATTTTCTCCCACCGTACTCAATTAACAAGAGTTTTTTATTTCCCCAACTTGAAACAAGTTTCATTTTGTACATTGGCCCATTGTAACTATCTTTCCATCTTCCTCACTTTTCACAAAAAACCCATATTTTATAAAAATAACTTTGTTACCCTCATCAAAAAGTTGTGAAACACTTAGCAAGTTTTGTTTTATCCCATCAACACATAATTTTTTCTTGGATTTCATATTTTCTTTCCCAATGATGGTTGATCCAACACCTTTGATTCTCAAGGATTAATCATTTCCAAATGTCTCCGTTCCTTTTTTAAAGTCTTTCACATTCTTAAAAAACTTTAAATCTCCTATAATATGAGAATAACACCCACTATAAATAATCCAAGAATGTTCTCCTTTTATATCTTTCAAAACAGTTTCTACAACAAGAGCCTTTTCTTTCTTCATTTTCAGCTACTGAGAATTTTGAAAAAACTTTTATTGTGACGGTAACAAAACAAGACATCATTTTTCAAGGTGTCCAGGACATTTATTACTTTTAAAAATAGTTTTTATTGGTTGGAACCAATTTTAAATTCTTACTCCAACCTTCTTAGGTTTCTTAAAAATAACCTTCTCAGACTTCTTTCTTTGAGGAATTGACTCCCCCTCAAAACTTTACCTTTCATAACCTATGGAATAATAGTAATGTTTTTTGTTGAACCAAAACATATTTTTTATGTCCAAATCCACCAAAATACTATCATTAATCATAGAAAGAGTATTTGCCTATAAAATTCCATACTAATCGGAATTATGAACATGTTTCTTAGACACCTGTTTTTTTATTACAGTAATCACCAAACTTTATATTATCAATCAAAATATTCCTTTTTAGCTCTATTTTCTTTCTATATTTAATGGAATCATAAGTATTAAAAACATTTTCAGACTCGGGGTATTTTGAAGCTTTTGAATTTTTAACTTTTTTAATCTTGGTCACATACATAACTTTCCCAACTTTCATTATTTCAAAAACAATTCCGTTTTTTCTCTCTCTCTTTGAAGGTAAATTTTGTTGATCCTTATTAGGTTTCTCATTATGAGAACTATCACCAAATTTAGAGATAGAGTTTTTGAAACTTGTACCTTCTGTTCATCTTTAGAAAGTTTTTGTTGGAAAATTTTCAACTCTTCTTATTTTACCTTCAACATCACTTCTAAATGTTCATTATGATTCTTTTTTTCCTCAAGTGATTTCTTTAAATCATATATTTCTTTCACTAAATTTACTTTCTCATCAGGAAAACATTCTTGATTTTTTTATTGAGAAACTTTCACTCTTCAATTTTCTGATTTATTTCTCTTTCTTTCCAATCTTTATTAGGCATTCTTTCAATTATTATTTTAAATGATATCCTAATCGAGTTTCTTATTATTTAGAACTATTTATTTTCAATTATTCATTATTCACTATTGCAATAAAAGTATTATAACTAACATACTCAACATATTTTTCAGATTTACCATCACTTTATTCTTCTTTTTCATCGTTAGATAAGAAACTTCTTCTTTTGGATTTAAATAATTTTCTATCTTTACCTTTAGAAAAAGATTTATCTTTATCACCCTCTTTCTTCCATGATCTTATTGGCTTTATTTATTCTTAATCAATATTCTCTTCTTTCTTTCTTTGAGGAAAATTTGCTTCAAAGTGACCAATGAATCCACATTAAAATAATTTCAAGGGAAGTTTCCCTTTGTATTTACCTGTAACTCTTCTCACATTTTTAGAAAATAAGGATAAAAGAACATCACGATTTTTACATACCTCATTTTCAGAATCAAAATCACCAGTTTCTTCTTCAATAAGAATCTTATTTGATTATTCTTTCTTGGAAGGCTTGAAATACATTTCTCTATGAACTTTTTTTTTTGATTTTCATAGCTTTCTCCCTTATCATTTCATAATTAATGAGAGTTCCATACAAATCATCCATAGATAATGTTTTAGGATCTCTATCCTCCAATGAGGAAAATTTACCAACAAAATTTCTAGGAAGAATTCCTAAAATCTTTTCAACTACTCTAGAATCTTATAACTTTTCACTAAGATAGATGATAATGCTAAAAATGTAATTTACCATGGTAAATAAGTCCCAAATAGATTCATACTCACCCATTTTCAAATATTTATACATCATCCTCCAAATTTGTAATTTTTACTTATTTAAATTTTTATTACCTTCGTATATGTTTTTCAACTTTTCTCATATACCTTTGGATGTGGAAAAACCCTTTACTCTTAAGAATTCACTTTTATCAAGTGATGATAGTAAAAAATTCTTGGATCTTCCATCATTCTCAAGATTCTTCTTATCAACATATTTAAGAGTAACTTTTTTATCAATAGGAGGGAACCCATATGTTATAACTTCAAAAATATCATATCCAATCGATATGAGATAAGGCAACATTCTATATTTCTAGATATGATAATTCTTACCATCGAAAACTAAAATTCCTTACTATTCACTCAAATCAGATTATCCATCAACTTTACTTAAAAAATTCAGCAAAGAATAAGAAAAGGAAAGATTCATCTCTGATACCAATTATAATTTCCCAGTTAGGATAATTGTATCATTGAGAGGGGGAGGGGGTGAATCAGTGAAAAGTTTTTCTGATATGTTTCCTTGCTTATAAAACAACCTTCACCTCTTGTTAAATATTTATTTCCTTTCTAAAAAAAATCAAACACACATCCATAGTAACACAAGTATTTACAAGGTTCACTATTAAATAAGAATATCTATGTTCTTGGTATGGTTTGGAAATGATCCAATACCACACAATCCAATAAAAAACAGTAATTTTGTATGTAATACAACGAGTAAGATATGACCTTTCACTCACATAACACTATTTAAACAATCCAATAGTGTGTGTGCTCCTCTTATCACAAATGATGTAAAATAAAGTTTTTGTAACAAGCCATGTTACTGTGATTCTTTATGAACTTTCACAAATGTATTATTTTAAAAAAATATTCACTTTTTTTCCAAGAAGTTGGTAAGAACCTCCCATACTTTGTAATAAAACTCAGTCCTATTTATCCAGTCTGATTTTCCTCTGTCTGATTGTCCCAGTCCGATTGCTCAATATAAAATATAACTCTTTCAGAATATGGTTGAAATAATTCTAGACACTTTATTCCTCAGTCCAGAATACCAAATATGATATTAACATTCTGATTATCCATCCCGATATGATAACCAACTGAATATGATGACAAGATAAATATGATAATTAGTTGAATATGACGATCCACCGAATACGATGATCAACTGAATACATTTCAATCTTATCTATTATCCTTTCACTTATATCCACAACATGAATTCTTAAAGAAATATCAACATGGAAACTTATTCATTCTATAAATGAAGAGATTTTCTCTCTTCCTTTCTGAATATTACATCCTTCAGAAAGTAAAAAGTACGTTTTCTTTTTATACTCACCCCAAAAATGGTTTGAGCAAGATTTTGAAATTGTTTCCCGCTCAACCATATTTTCCAAATTTGAATATTTCCTTAAATTTTGGATACATTTATGACTTCATCAATGATTTTCAACTCTTTACGATCCTTCTTGGATCTTCTAACAACTTCAAATATTCTTTAGAATTTCTTCACAAACACTAGTCTGATTCTGATTCTCCATTCCAACTTACTTAGTATGATTTCTTCATTACAATGCTCAGTAACAAATGTATATATAAAGAAATAAACATCTTTCATATTCTTAGAAAATTGAAATCTGATTCTGATTCTCCTTTTTCATTACGATCTGTCTCCTTACGATGAAGACCAAAGTAAAAAAATAGTTTTTTTGTATTACATTACTCTACACCAAACAAACATATTCTTCTTCAAACTTTTCATGTTCCCCCTTTGACAACACATCCAACCATCTCTAAGTGATATTATTCTTATTCTTTCCTATAGATCAATAATTGTTCTTGGATTCACCTAGATTCTTCTTCAATCTGATGTCTCTTGACCCATTTGTAATACAAAAATTCTTTTTCTCTTCATTAGTTTCATACAGTTTTTCCTATGATGAATACGATGACATACTGAATCTGATGAACCGATATCAGTGTACTATTTTCTTTTTTAATATGACACCAATGATCTTTAAACACTCAAATTTTTTCTCTTTTCTAATTACGATTCCCATAAACTTCATTGTCCAAAGATTTATATATTTTGGATTTTGGTCTGACTGAAAACCAGCACCTTCGGTTTCTCAAATTTTCCAAAAACCTTCCCAGCCTTCAAACAAATATGAATCTGATAAACTCATTATGATGATTGTAAATATTCATCTTCACCAATATTTCTTCTTTAAACTTTTAGAAAGTATCAATAATTCCTTCATGAATTTTAATAATTTTAAGATCAGCTTCAAAATCGTCTAACTTACTTTGGAAAGTATTGTAGCTTCCCTATCTTTCATCAAAATATATCTTTCCTTATCATCCCGAATACAATTTTCCTGAATACAATCAGAATAAATACAATTTCCAATACCTTTTCTCCCCTTTATTTTATCAAGCTTGAATCACAATTTTTACAACATACTTATGATTTGTGAGAAATAAAAAATAACAAAGCATCATCACATTTTTATCATAGTCATACAGACTCTGATTCTTCTACATAACGATCAATCCTTTCATTATGAATTCAGTATGAATCTAATGAGAATTTTCTTTAATCTAGCTTATTCTGAATACTATAGACTTTTTAAAACATTTTGATTCCAATTATCTAAATATTATGATCGGTATGAATTTCACCCAATACAAAGTGATGTTATTTCCTTTCTTATGAACTTCCATGACAATAAAATACAATACTCTTAAAAAAAAACTTCTGCAACTTCCAGAAACCTTATCTATCCAAATTAGTCCCAATAGAAAGTCATGTGAGAATGATATCAACATTTATTCTAATGTTCTAATATTCCTTTTAGACTGTTCATTACTATGAGGATGATAAGAAGTAATCATAAGAATCTCGGTATCCAAATCATTCTGAAGACTCTTACATAATTTTTATGTAAATAAAGGATCTTAATCAGAAACAATTGATAGTGGTGCACCATTAAGGCTTAAAACTTCATTAATATAGATTTATTCTAGGTGATCAAGAGGTAAATCTTCTCTTATAGTAAGGAAATTTTATGATTTTGTAAGACAATCAAAAATAACCCATATTGCATTATTCCATCTAGGTATCCTTGGTAGTCATGTGATAAAGTCCATCGTAATTTAATCCCACTTCCACATAGATCCCCTAGGATATTGTCTCTCAGCCTTCACTTGTTGAAAAAATAGACACCTTGACACATAGTCAGCAATTTCCCGCTTCATATTATCCCACAAAAAGTGTTCCTTTAGATCTCAATACATCTTGGTAATATCTAGGTGTATAGTGAAATTTGAGTTATGATCATCATATAATAGTTCCCTTTTTTAGATCAGGTATTTATGGAACATATAAAATCTTTCCAAATTTCAAAACTCCATCCTCATACACAAAGTCTTCCGACCTTCCATCCTTGATGACTTTAATTTTCTTTTGAAGATTATCATCATCAAATTAAGAGATTTTTATCTTCTCTAATAAAGATAGTTTAGCAATCATTTGAAAAATGAATGATGTTTCCCCTTCCTTAACAATTCCTGTATCCATATTTACTAAATCCATTAACATAGGATCTCTCTCAATCCTTGTTTGGGTCAGAAGTCCACGATCTTTCCTGATTAATGTATATGCTACCTTATTTTACTTCCTTGGGTGGTAGTGTATTGAACTATCATAATATTTGAGTAACTCAAGCTATCTCCTTTTCCTCATGTTGAGTTCTTTCTGTGTAAATATGTATTTTAAACTCTTGTGATCCGTATATATATCATATATTTCACCATAGAGATAGTGTATCCATATCTTCAAACAAAATATTATGGATACTAAATCATGATCATGAGTTGGATAATTTTTTTTATAAGTCTTCAACTGCCTTGATTCATAAGCCATAATTTTATAATTTTATATAAGGACACAACCCATTCTATTATTTAATGCATCGCTGTATATCACAAACCCATCATTTCCTCATGGAAGAGTCAATATTGAAGAATTGACTAATCTTCTCTTCAATTCCTCAAAAAATTCTGTACATTTTTTTTTCCATACAAACTCAACTTCTTTACGTGTGAACTTGATTAGTGGGTTAGCCAATTGGGAAAAATTATAAATGAAACACTGATAACTAAACCAATAAAACTACATACCTCAGTTATATTCGTTGGTATAGGCCATTATTAGATTTCCTTTTTCTTCATAGGATCATTTGAGATTCCATCCTTAGAGACAATATGATCATGAAAAAAATTGTTTTAAGCCATAATTCACACTTTCTAAACTTCCCGTATAACTCTTTTCATCTAAGAGTCTTTAGAAAAATCTGTAATTGGTTCTCATGATCCTCATAATTTTTGGAATATATCAGGATATCCTCAATAAATACCACAAAAAAATCATCAATATATTTCTTGAACACTCTTTTCATTAGATCCATAAAAATAGAGGTTGTATTAGTAGGTCCAAATAGAATTACTGTAAACTCATCATGTCCATACCTGGTTTGGAATATTGTCTTAGGAATATCTTCCTTCCTCACACGCAATTAATGATATCCAGAATGAAGTTCAATCTTTACAAAATATTTATCTCTATGGATTTGATCCAATAAACCATTAATGCATGGCATAGAGTACTTGTTCTTTATTATAATAACATTTATTTCTCTATTGTCAATGAAAATCCTCAAGGATCCATCTTTCTTCTTTACAAACAGAATAGGGGCTCCCCATGGAGAAACACCAGAGGGAATAAATCCCTTATTACTCAAATCCTCTAATTTTGTCTTCATATTCACTAATTCCACAATTTCCATTCTATAAGGAGTCTTTGATATTGGTCTTGAATCAAGGATTAGATCAATGGTAAATTAAACTTCACACTCTAAGGGATGCCCAAGTAATTCCTCAAGAAATACATCAGTGTATTTCTTCACAATTGGTACATAGTCAATTTGAAGATTACTTTCCTCATCCATAGATGTTGTTTTCTCTTAATCCCCAAGAATTTCATTTAGTAGAGCTACTGGTGGTGGATCTAGATACGAACCAGATGATGAGGTTTCTGCTCTAAAGATAAGGAATTCTATATCTTCCTTATAGATCATAATTTTTTTCTTCTTGCAATAAATTTTCACATCATATTTTAAAATCTAGTCCATATCAAGGATTATATATAAGTAAATCATGGGTATGATGATAAGTTAAGAAACTAAAACACATTTATGTGTCATAAAGGGGACTGACTGATACATTTTTTTTCAATGAGGCTTCCCTTAAGAGTTTTGACCGATAACTCCCTTGTTAAATCAAATGGGAAATGTATAATTTTCTTAGAAAACTAGGTAGATATAAAAGATTGTGATGGTCCAGAATCAAATAAATAATTAGATAGATTTGAATATAGGATTAATGTACCTACCACCACATCATTAGGTACTTATACTTCATCTATAGTGATCACATAAGCTTGGAAATCTCCCCTTTGCCCCTTCTGTGGTATATTCCCCTGATGATTGGGAAATTGGTTTGAATAACGCCCCAATTCATTATAATTAAAGCATTGAACATCATTTATTTGTTTCTTCCTCCTGTAATCATTAACTTGATGACCATTTTCTCCACACTTATAGAAAACTCGCATTCCTTTCAAGAATTTCCCAGGATGATTCTTTCCATTTTTTTTACATAATGGAAAATTCTTCATTCCCTTTTTCTTATTTGACACTTAAACTTTTCCATGGTTATTTAAAGAACTATTCTTATCTTGATTTCTATTGAATATATAAGATATAGAAAATTCCTTCTCTATTTTTATGACACTTAATACTATTTCATTATATGATGAAAATGTTTGAGAAGCTAGTTCCCTTCGTAGAATTGGTTTAAGACCTTAAAAGAAATGATCAATATTTTCTTTTGAATCACAAATGTAATATATAACATACCTGGATAATCTTGTGAAGGTATCCTCATACTCTGCATCACTCACTTCTTCCATTTTCTTTAAGATAATAAATGTTATCTTCATTTTAGTTTGTTGATCATGAGGGAATTATTTGTCAAAGAACATTTCCTTAAATGTTATTCATTCCATGTATTCTTTTTCATCTTACTCCTTAGTATTCTGGATCAAATACCACCATTGATCAGCATCACCCTTGAGACAATATACTGCCAATACTACCTTTTCGTTTTCATTTCATCTCAATGCTAGAAATATCTTTTCAATGGACTTGATCCACTTCCTAGCTACCACTATATTTTTAGTCCAACTAAAAGATGGGGGATTATGCCACATGAAACGATCCAACATAGGTGTATATTGTTATTCATCATAACCTGAGTAAGCTGTCCTAATATGGTCATGATCTTCTAAGATCTAACACTAACTATGTTGACTTGTTTAGTGGGGAAATCCATACATTGTCCATGGGTATTGATTCCTTTCCTTCCATTAGGTGCTATTTCTAAATAATGACTTATAGTAAATTAGGTTATGAATTATAATGCATAATTTCAAACTAGAAAAATAAAAATCACATAACTAATCTCATAATCATAAACATGGTTTCTTTGGGGATATATTTACTTTTAAATCCTTAATAATGATTTGTAAAGAGAATGTGAATTATCCTAAGAATATACCTTAGGAGTGTAAAACTAGGTGCATAGTAAGGCCCATTGTCATGTACCAGGTTACCCTGAGTCAGGCCCGTGACACCTTGTCAAAGTTTTTACCCCTAGGTATATATGTTCTAGAACCACGTCCCCTTATAGAATCCAATCAAGGATGTATTTTCTTGATAACCACTTACTCTATACTTAAATTTTTTTAGTATATTATTCTATGCTTATCATTAAATTCTATCTTAGGGTTATGTTCCCTAAACTATGTTTTCTAAATCTATTTTACAAGGTTTCTACTAAACTTTCTTTTATACCAACTGTAACAACCTTGACCCCAGTAGCCCAGAGTCAATGGTCATTTTATTACAATGGAATAAATAAAAGAGATCACATCACCAAGGATCGATCAGTTTAGTAGTCTTGAAGAAACTATATATATACATGTTTCTCTTGTTACATTGGTAATTTAAACATAGTACATAAAAAAAAATTAAATAAACTACTTCCTTGTCACTTATTTGAAAATCTAATCTTTACAACCTGGGGATGGAAAACAAATAAAAGGGTGAGCTCAAATTCTGAGTAATGGTTACATATATATAAAGCATGAATCAATAATAAGCGAATCATAATCAATTAGACATAATATATATGGCATGGTGAATAACTAAAAAATACACACCATCAATAAACTAATAATGAAAATGCATCCATAGATTGTTTCATAGTGAAAACCTCATGGAAAGTAATAAATAAATACCGAATAAAAAAGATGCTTAATTATTGGATGTCATGTATCTAGAACATAAACCATCATACCATCAAGATGGTTTAAGTATGCAAGAAGATACCCGTCCAATTATGTTTTGGAAACAAACATGAAGGGTTTGTCACCAACTTTTTTGTCTCATCAGACCTGCTGATGCATCGAGGGGCTATAACAAGCCCCGCCCATCACTGCAAGTCCAAATAATTCTTCATAAATAGATTTTATTCAAGAAAAATATGACTTATCAATATTAATATTGAGTATAGGATATAGATTCATCAATATTTCCCAAGTTAAAATAACATTCAAAATAAACACCGTATGTAAAATGATATACAGATAAGACAATAATCATATCCATGATACAAGAATATGGATATTTAATATAAATATAATGTAAAATGAAAAATGATCTCAAAGGGGTAGTAGATACACCACATAAAAATTATTAGGTAAAAAATACTAAGTAAGTGTCAATTAACTGGAAATTGAGATGAAGTCCCTTACCTTATGTCCGAATGTGTTCTGCACTTGATCTTAATGTCCTGAATAATAAGATTAAATCCATTAATTAATTAATCTAGAATCTATTTTAAAGGGAATTAATTCATAACCTTTTATAAATATATTTTATTTATTATAATTTTATTTAGTTCATTTATAACCTTTTCTATGAGTTTATAAAGTTCAATTTTATCATCCGGGAGTGTTTATTTCCTTGGTTTTCATGATCAGTTTACTTGTATATATGTATGGAAAATCACGTAAAATGAGAATAGTTATCCAAAATTAAAATTATATGTTATTAATGAACAAACAGAATATTAAATGGTTATATATTTTATTCTGTTATATGGTACAAGTATGAATCATTAGATAAGATGTTAGTGATAATCGTTTGGATTACTTTGGCGTTTTTTCAATCTTTACGAACTAGTTTTGACTTATAAATTTATAATATGTATATATATTAGTTTAATAATATTAAATAAGTTTTAATACATATATTATATTATGTTTTAACCATAAAAATGGTTTTATGACCAGCCTTGAAGTAAAAATTAGAAAATGAGCAATCATTGTCCATAAAGGTGGTGAATCAGCACCTCAAAGACTATGTTTTCATTTTTAGTACAATAAGAGAGGGGAAAAGAAATGATGATGGATTATTCTTTTAACATGATAAAAATAAATTATATATGTGATACTGGAGTTATCATGACTCTTGGATAAGGGGGGATGAGGAGAAAATAAGACAAAAACTGAAATTTAAAGGAAAATAAAAGAAAAAGAAAGAAGAATTCACCTCTTGAATCCTCCTCCTTGAGAACCTCCTTAAGGAACTTGGGATTGGTATTTTGGTGAGACCAAAGGATCATAGACATGGGGAATGGTCTTGATAATAGTATTGGGTATAACCTGTACAAATATAAAATCTTGGAAGGTGTGAGGATAAGAGGTGGTGAGGGGTGATATTTATAGTGGAGGAGAGAAGTGTCTTCTCATTATTTTATTCATTTCTTTATTATTTTAGCTCAAGAATATGAATATTTTGGGAATTATCACTAAATATATTAAAATAATGAAGTATGGTCCGATATTATGGGCTTAAATCATCCACACGTCACCTATGACTCAATAATTCATGTATTTAGCTTATACCGCAAATCACCGTATTTAACTATTCACCAAAAATTTAACTATTTCAGAAAAATTACAAAAATTCACCCTAACCATTTTTTGATGTGTAAAATTAAAAAAGAACTTCATTTTATGAAAATAATTTTCTAAATATGAGAAATTTAATTTTTAATTAAAATAATCATTTACTTGAAAAATTCCAATTTTAAAATTATAACTGATTTTATAACACTTTAAAAAATTATCTAAGGTCTTATAAAATTATCTTATAATAATAGGAAAAAAAATATTAATTTATTATTATATTATATGAAAATAAATTTTCTTTTAAATCATTATATTAATTATAATATTCTAGATAAACATTTATGTTTTATAAAAATACTAATACTTAATTAATAATTTCTAAAAAATTTATTTACTTATACTATGATATAATTATATGATATTACCATTTATAAGATGTATAAATTTTATTTATAATTTATTAGGTAGGGTTACTATTCCATTGTCTGAATTACTATTCATAAGGGTCACTTTACTATTCCAAAGGAAAAGTTACTATTTTATTGATATATGTTCCATAATTTCTATAAAAAACCTCATATTTTATTCATTATTCATTATAGAGTTTGTTTTGTTTTATCTATGCGATTTTATTTGATTTATACTATATAAAATAATTTTTTGTGCAATGAAAACTATTGAATGAATTGAATTTATTTAAGAGGATACATACCGTGAAATCTTGGGGTGTTATATGTATGCTCTAGGTGACCCTTATGTATCATGCATGTATGAAACATTGATTTTTTTAATACATATTTAAAGGTGTGGAAAACACGTCACAACACATAAAAATATTATGTATTACCCAAAAACATTATGTTTTAAACACTTTTCCATTTTTACAAACACTCGATATCTCCAAAAACCTTTAATATAGAGGCTGAAAAGTTTTTTTTGTAAATCTATGAAACTTATAGAGCATACTCTTACATATACATGGAACTTCTCCATAACCTTTCCAAAATTTTATTTCCCTTTCAAAACTTTCTCTTTCATATACATGGTGAGTATGTTATGTTCTTTACCACTTTTTTATATCTATTCGAGAACATACTCTTATATATATAGTGTAGAGTTTTCCCTTTCCATTCTTCTAATCTATTTTTTCTAGTCTTGATCAATAGAACTCTTAGGTATCAAAATCAAAAAATATGGAGACCCTGGCTTATTATACATAGATATTAAATCATTTTTCATGAATATTCATTACATTATAAAAACAAATGCCTTAGGATCATGTAGTTGTAGTGGAGACTGAGTGGTAAACCCTGTAATCCTATATTTGAAAGACCACAGTTTGAATCATGACAAGCCCCTTGGGGACTTATGTTATATGCATGACACATGAAGGTGGTGACATAGGCATGATGTAGGCCTAGTGATGCATGAAAGATGATGTAGACATGGCGTTGCACTGGGCCTTTGGCCCATGTTCATAGGCTACTTGGTCTTGGGCATAGGGTTATGTAATGGGTCTCCCTCTACCTAGATTGAAAGAGACATTTCATTTCATAATAAAAATAGACTTTAACCCCCCCTGAGAGATGTAATAGTTTAATGTATTTGGAAACTTGGAAACACAAACAACTGCTCCATGGGTAAACTACATCTTCTCCCACCATGATCTTTATAAATATCACCTTTATTAGATATATCATATAAAATATAGTTCTTCATAACTTGGTTAAAGAAAACATTAGAAAGAGTGATCTCAGATGCTCAATAAGGGTAAACAATGGAGAAACATAAGAATAACATGAACATAAGGGTATGAGAACATGGAAATAACATTTGAAAACCATAACCTGTATATCAAAGATAATAATATTGATTCATGAACTAAATATTGGTTATTCATAAGACATGAATCATAAGGTAATCAAATAAAATGAACCATGACAACATAATATTGACAGAATACATAGATTTTAGAATACACATAAGTATATAAAATATTATGTCAAGGATACCCACCAATACATTCATAACATGTTAGGCTTGGGCTAACCACCCATATAACTTCTTTGGGCCTGGGCTGACCACATGTGTACCCTATTATTCAGGCTTGGGCTAACTACCAGTGCACCCTCCTTTTTGGACTTGGGCTAACCACCCGTGTATCCTCTGAGCTCATATAACATTTATCATTACCCAATGTATTGTAGGGAGATTGTCACGACCCCCTCTTGAAAAAGTATGCCCCTCCTGGGCCGAAAATGTGAGAAGGGAGATAAGGACCCCGAGTCCCACCTCCAGTAGGCCCCAGGTTGGTGACTAGCACCGAGGGTATAATAAACACAAAAAATGGGAGGCATTACCCTCTAAGAGAACACATGCAGAAGAGAGAGATAAGATAGACACCAATCAACTCCAACTCAGAATTGGAAAATAAAAGAAACCCATGTTCATATATGAAATTTCATGCAAAATTACTACAACTGGAAAGGAAAAACTATAAGTACCCAAAAGAAAGTAAAAATAATAGCAACCACAAGCCCGAATAGCTCCTGCATCCCCATGCTAGTAGAAACTAGCTTGATCTCCAACCTACTCCAAGTGACCAGAAAAATAGTTTATATATACATAGGGCGAGTATAACAATATACTCAGTAGGATCCACCCCGAAGCCTCTAGTGCAAAAGTAAAGAAAGCATGCTAAAGCACAGTGAACAACAAGTGAAACTAACTCGTCACCTAAACAGGTATACTAAGTTCCCAACCTCACCATGGCTACTCTCACCAAGTAACGCATACAAGAATATATCATATAATAAAGAATATCAAAGTTACCCCTCTACTACTTCCCCACTGGTTTGCCGCTTTTCCCCAACATCATACGTCCTGAGCATTTCTCTCTAAAGAGGCTTACCCACAGACACCTTGGAAAAGCACCACAATATGCACATCATACACCATAAAGGATTTCCCCCAGACCCCTGGGCGAAGCACCATACCATCTTCACAACCAAAAGTAACCAGGTAGTTTCCAGGAGCCACCACAGCTCGCATAACGTGTATCATACATCGGGTATTATACCTCAAGACATTACAGCCCATACACTGAGTAAGGATCCTCAAGCCATCACAACCTATACACATTACACCTATATTAGTCCATAGGATACTATATCCAGAATATATGTGTGTGAATAACCACAAGACATTACAACCCTCTACACACATATATGGGGAAAATTAACCAATGTGCCTACCAACAAAAGTAACTACCAAGAGAAGAGAGTGAGGCCAAAGGGGGTAGTCATCCATTCATCCTCCCACTAGAATGTTGGGTAAAACACCCCCAGGGCTTAGAATCCCCGGGGTGTCAGTTTCCCTTACTGATAGGGTGGAGTATCATATAGAAACACAAAAATTACAGGATATATCATAACTCACAACCACACTATGGGAATAAACTAGTCTTAGACACAACTGCAGGTAACGTCTCTCAGACTCTGGGCTACTACTTCTAAGACTAGGTATCCTATAAGCACACAAACATTTAAATAAATTTATTAAATTACTTCATTCCCTTTTTCTTTTCAGTTCCACTTTACATTAATTAATTCTTTAAACATTAATTAACCATGAACAATTCCACATTAAAGTTCCATTAGCATAACATAAAAAATCCACTGTCCCTTCAAAATTAAAACCTCATCATTATGTTCCAGCAAACTCCAACCCCATGGGTTAACACCATTTATTAAATTATTCATTACAGAATTACTTTCCCTTATTCCCAAGCATTCTATAAAAGCATTCTATGATACTAAACACAAGGGGGCTCAACACGGTGAGTAGATGTACTACCCGTCGAGTCTTTTCTTCCTATCGCAAGAGCGTAGACCCATTCCACCTTGAGAAGCTAAACATGGAAAGAAAGTGGCATACCCCGCATGTCTTTGCCTCTTTCGGTAGAAGGGTAAGCAAGACCAGCTGCCTTGAGCAGTGGGGAAAAGTAAAGCAGATAAACAACCAAAGAACCAGCAAGAAACCAACAAACACATCCATCCCAGTCCATCATACCTGGTGTCCTCCCTGACACCCAAATGCGTAAACCAATGCATCTCTTCACTCTAGGGGTCATCTGTTTCCACAACCAAAAGGCCTCTATGCCCCCACATATGACAAAAACCATATAGGATCACATCAAATCACAAGCAGAAGTAAAGAAAACATCACATCAATTGGGATCTTGTCCCTTTAACAAACAAGAGGGTAACTCAGAACCCTTCAAGGAATTATCAACAATAAATTCTTTAATCCATCTTGAATTAACATATTTAATTCATAGGTTCCAATTTTGGGAAACCTAATGAGTAAGCTATCACAAAAGATTAAACATGCTTACTACGCCAATTTCATTAAAATCAAATTGAAATAAGAACCGGATTTTTTTTCATGCCTCTTTATCTTTAGCCAAACAATTATCAATTAATCCCAGTTTATGTTCTTTACTGATTTTAATTAGGAACAAAAAACTAAGCAAAGTAGGCATAGATATCACACTATCATGAAAAACAAGAGGCAATAACATACGATCGATAACAATTTATTTATCCGATTAAAATATTTATGATGTCAATTACATTTTTCATCTAGGGGGTTTAAACATGCTAAAAATATAGTTGCATGTAAAAGAAAGAGAAGCAACAAATCCCCTACCTCAAGGGTTTTTGACGAAAACCCCAACAAACGAAGAACACACAAGAAAGCCGGGTTGATTCTCCAGAATCCTCCTTAGATCTCTTCTCCTAGCAAGATAAAGGCCAAAATTCATCATATTTGGCATCCACACACTTACATCTACCCATAACGGGCGTAGATCTAAGAGTCTGAGAGAAGAGGAGAAGTAGATCTAAGTAGATCTAAGAAACCAATCAAGAATGATAACATAACTCAAGAAACCAGCTTTTATTCGCCAAGAGAAGCCTTCAGATTGCCTCCAAAATGGTTAGGAGAGGTTATCCTACCTTCAAGGGAGGGTAATCCCGAGTTATGGCTTCTTAGGAGCTTAAACGAGAAAGTTATAGGTGAAATGGTTGAGATCCACAATTTTAGGATCTAGTTTAAGTGCCTGCACAGTTAGTCTACACAGTTTGACAAACCATGCGCTAACCATGCATTAGATACTGCCTCGACCACCCTTCTCGCACGGTTTGGCTACACGATTAGACAAACCGTGTGCCTCCCGTGCAGAAGCTACTGCCTCCAAACCCAACTACGCACAGTTTGGCCGCATGGTTTAGACAAACCGTGCGCCGCCCGTGCGAAAGCTACCGCCCTTTAGTTTTCCTTAAAAGTCCACCCAAACTCACCCCCAAGTCACCTTGACCTCCCAAAAAACCTCTAAAACCACATTTACACAAAGTAATAGACTGGAGAGGTCTGGACCATTACATCAGATACCTCTCAAAACATTTTCATCCTCGAGAATCCAAAACCCACATAAAGAGAAAAAGAAACAGGGTCTGAACAACCACCCATCGAGATACCTCTCAAAAGAGAGCAATCCAAAAAATAAAAAAAGGGAGCCATCTCATAAACATGAAATTTTCATAACCACAAAATCTACATCGATACATGGAAAGAGTTAAACATCAAACAACTCTGGGTACTGAGCACGTATCTGTGTCTCACGTTCCCAGGTACTCTCCTCCAAGCCACCATGTCGCCACAAGATATAGACTAATGGAAATAAAATGCCCGCGCAACAACTTATCCTTGCGGTCTTGGATCTCCACAGGTCGTTCCTCAAAGGTTTCATCATCATCAACATCGATCTCTCCCCAATCGATGATGTGAGAGTCGTCATGAAGATAAAAACGAAGCTGTGATACATGGAAAACATCATGTATCCAACTCATTTATGGGGGAAGTGATACTTGATACGCCACAACTACAACATGAGATAACACCTAAAAAGTCACAATAAACTAGGGAGAAATCTTACTTCCACGACCAAACCTTTGCTTCCCATGATGGGGAGTCACCTTCAAAAACACATGATCCCCAAAATTAAACTCTAAGGGTCTCCTTCTTTGATCGGAATATGATTTATGATGATCTTAAGCTATCTTCATTCTCTCATGAATCACCTAGACCATATCTGTTGTATTGTACACTAGTTCCGGTCTGAGAATTGCTGACTCTTCGACCCCAGTCCAGCACAATGGAGAAAAAAAAGTCCAGACATATAAGGCTTCAAATGGCACCATAACGATGGTGGAGTGAAAAATATTATTGTAAGAAAACTCCACCGAGGGTAAGTGCCTCATCCATGATCCTCCAAAATCAAGAACACAAGATTGTAACATGTCTTCAAGAGTCTGGATGGTTCACTCTATTTGACCATCCATTTGAGGATGAAAAGCAGTGCTAAGGCATAGTTGAGAACCGAAAGAATGTTGGAGACCTCTCCACACCTTGGAGGTAAAATGAGGATCTAGATCAGAAACGATCGTCTTATGGACTCCATGAAGTCTCACCACCTCCTCTAGATACTACCTCAACAAAACTTCCAATGATATTGACTCCTTGATTGCTATGAAGTGGGCTGATTTTGTTAAACCATCCACTACCACCCAAATAGAATCATGTCCTCCTGGAGCATGAGGTAAACCAGTAACAAAGTCCATTGATATTTCCTACCACTTCCACTGAGGAATCTCTAATGGCTGGAGAAGACCACTAGGAACATGGTGTTTGACCTTCACCTTCTGGTAGACTAAACATCGAGACACAAACTCCGCAACCGCACACTTTAGCCCAGGCCACCAAAACTGACTCCTTAAGGATTGGTACATCTTTATCACACTAGGATGTACTGCTAAAGGCAAACTATGAAACTCTCTGAGAACCGTATCACGCATTGTCAAGGGAACAAAAAGACTTCCATGATAAAACACTTGGTGTTATTCATCCTCCGACCAACCATCAGGGGCCTCACCACAAACAACTCGGTCTCTCCAAACCTCCACCTCTAGATCTCCCAACTAGGACTCTTCCACCTTCTGCATCAGGGATGACTGTACCATCACCTGAAAAAGATATCCTCTACCCCCAAATTCTCCCATATCAATATGTAATGCTGAAAGTTCTTCCATTACTCTCTAGGAATCACCGGATTCACGCATATCATCACTACGTGACTTTCAGCTCAACACATCGTCCACAACATTCCCTTTTCCAGGTGTATACGATATTTCAAAGTCGTATTCCTACATGAACTCCATCCACCGAAGCTGTCGTAAGTTCAAGTCATGATGGGAGAAAATATACCTCAAACTCTTATGATCAGTGAAAACCACAAAGCGTTCACCAATGAGGTAATGTCTCCATAACTTCAGAGAAAACACCACGACTGCCAACTCAAGATCATGGGTGGCATAGTTGCATTCATGGGGACGCAAATGTCGAGACCCATAAGAAACAATTGACCTCTACTGCATGAGAACACAGCCTAACCCCAGGTGTGAAGCATCGTAGAAAACATCAAACCAGACTCCTTCATCTAGAAGACAAAGGACTAGATCACTTACTAACTTCTCCTTTAGATACTCTAAAGCCGACTAACACTGATCAGTCCATATGAATGCCTGATCCTTCCTAGTCAAAGCTGTCAGCGGAGTTGAAACTCATGAGAAATTGGCTACGAACCTCCTGTAGTAGCCTGTGAGACCAAGGAAACTTAGCACCTCTGACACTATCTTAGGGGCTTACCAAGACACAACTACTTCAATCTTCTACGGATCCACAACTACTCCCTGTTGGGACACAACATGCCCCAAGAAACGGACTTCTTGAGCCCAAAAATCACACTTAGACAACTTCCCAAACAACTGATGTCGATGAAGAACTTCCAAAATAGATCGTAGATGCTCTGCATTCTCCTCTTCAGATGTGGAGTACACAAGGATTTCGTCAATGAAAACTACCACGAACTTGTCCAGGAATTCACAGAACACAGCATTCATCAATCCCATGAACACAACAGGAGCATTCGTCATGCTGAACGACATAACAATGAACTCATAATGCCCATGAAGACAACAGAAAGAAGACTTCGGGATATCCTCATCCTTCAAACGCATCTGATGATATCCTGACTGCAAGTCGATCTTTAAGAACCAACTTACACCCTTTAGTTGATCAAATAAGTCATAAATCCGCAGAAGAGGATAAAGATTCTTTATTGTCACTTTGTTTAAGTGACGATAATCAAAACACAACTGCAAACTGCCATTAGCCTTCTTTACGAACAAAACTGGTGCACCCCACAGTGACACACTTGCCCAAACAAAACCTCACTTTAACAGACCATCAAGCTGTATACGTAGCTCTCGCAACTCAGAAGGGGCCATACTATATAGAGACATAGAGATAGGAGACACTCCTAGAAGTAGCTCGATCCCAAACTCGATCTCTCATCGAGGGGGTAATGCTACAACCTCTTCTGGAAAGATATCAGGGTACTCCTCTACGACTATAGGAAATTCCAACTGCTGAACCTCTAAATAATTCAGCATCATCTCAGCCATCATGGATGATAAGGACGGAACGCGCCTATGACCCATCTGAGGATCTATATCACCAACAAACACCACTTTATCTCCATCCACACCAAGGAAAATGACCTTCTTCCTGAAGCAATCCATGATAGCCTACACCGAATACAACCAATCCATTCCAAGGATGACATCATATGGTTGTATTCGTAAACATAGGAAATATCCCCAAGAGCGGTGTTTCCCCAACACTAGCTCACAGTCTCTACATACTTCAAACAAGTCAGCTTGACCTCCAACTGGCGTAGTCAACACCAAGGGCACTGGAATCCTCTCTACCTCAAGTCCCAAAGCATGGAAAATGGTAGGTGATATGATGGAGTGTGTCTCTCCTGAATCAAACAAGGCATGCACCAAGGTAGAAAACAAGCAAAGGGTACCTCGAACGATGTCTGGATTGCTTGGAGCTGGCAACGCTAGAGCATGAAGTTGACCATGACCTCCTCCACGGCCTCTCTGAACCTGATGATGACCACCACCATGGATGCGCTCTACTCTATGAGGACGGGGAGCGTTATGGGGCTGTCCTCTGCCTGCCCCATCTACCCTCTGCTAATCTAAAGCTAGTGCAACTGGATGCTGCTGCCTCGGCTGGAACTGCCTCAATAGAGGAACCTAGAGTGTAACACCTAGTGCACGATGACTGTTCTGAAAGGTCGGTCACTACCACTACTAATGGCCACGACCACCATAATAAAAACAAATGCCTGATCCCTTGGCATAGGCCTAAGAGTTGCTGCCTCTGGAGAAACGAGATGTGAAGGGCTGGGACCTACCCCCGGCTGAACAGAAATCCTTCTGCCCTGAAAATCGGAAACCCCAGACCACAAATATGCTTCATGGGGGATCATGACGACTCCCCTCTCGTGATGATCCGGTCCTGGCCAAAGTCCTCTCAACAACCTCTACCCTCTCCAGCACCTTAAGATATGTATTCAGCATAAATGGGGTGACCTGACATTGGATCTCTGGATGCAAAGCCTCCTTAAAATGCCTTGCCCTGGCCTCCTCATCTGGTAATAGGTCTGAAGCATATCGTAAAAAGTTTCTGAAATGGACTCCAAACTCTCAAATAGTTGAGCTCCCCTGTCGAAGGGTAAGAACCTCCTAGCGACTGGACACCTTCAAAGTCGAAGAAAGGAACTCGACTCTAAACTTTCATCAGAACTCCTCTCATGAGATCACTGACTCCTCACGATCCCTGAGGTACAAGAACAACCACTTCCTTGTTGCTCCACACGACATCGTCACAACTAAGGAAACCTAGTGCTCCTTCCGAGCATGGATCAAACTGAATCCTATCTCAATATACTCTAACCAGTCTTCCGTGACTGCATCTAAAATAGATCCCTTGTACTTCTGCCGACTCTGGCACTGAAACTCTCGAAGTGTCTTCCTCCAAGTGTCTTCGTCATCAACCTCTACCATATGACGATCTGCTGGAATAGCCTGCTGGACATTTTCTGCACAAACCTGATGAGGACGTCGACTTGGAGCCATACCTATAAAATAACAACCATTAGAGTTCCTAAACCGGGAATATAGAAGACTCAACATAAATTAATTAATTGTTTTTCTTTTATTCATTTTAGGTTAACCTATCCCAAGATCTACCCATTCAAACACAGGCACAAGGAAGAATGATGCATGATCCTTTCCTAGGTCTCTACCCTTCAACTAGTACCACCTTGTTTAGTATCCATTGTAAAATTAAAGGTCCGTACATCAGATCATTGGGGTCCCTAAACGCCCATATCTCAGTCGGTATCCAGTGTTTACCTCACTTGATAAACATGAATGACACCATTGCCTTACCAACCCATGCAACCTCACATGTGCCTAACTCCAAACTCCATCCTATCCCTCAACCAGACCTCTGATACCACTCTGTCACGACCCCCTACCCACAAAGTGTACCCCTCTTGGGACGATAATGTGAGAAGGGGGATAATGACCCCTGAGTCCCGCCTCCAATAGGCCCTGGGTTGGCGACTAGCACTGAGGGTATAATAAACACACAAATGGGAGGCATTACCCTCTAAGAGAACACATACAGAAGAGAGAGATAAGATAGACACAAATCAACTCCAACTCAGAATTGGAAAATAAAAGAAACCGATGTTCATATATGAAATGTCATGAAAAAGTACTACAACTGGAATGAAAAAACTGCAAGTACCCAAAATAAATTAAAAACAACAGCAACCAGAAGCCCGAATAGCTCCTGCAACCCCAAGCTAGTAGAAACTAGCTTGATCTCTAACCTGCTCCAAGTGACCTGAAAAACAGTTTATATATACATAGGGTGAGTATAACCGTATACTCAATAGGATCCTCCCTGAAGCCTCTTGTGCAAAATTAAAGAAAGAATGCTAAAGCACAGTGAACAACAAGTGAAACTAACTCGTCACCTAAACAGGTATACTAAGTTCCCAAACTCACCATGGATACTCTCACCAAGTAATGCATACAAGAATATATCATATAATAAATAATATCAAGGGTACCTCGCTACTAATTCCCCACCAGTTTGCCACTTTGCCCTAATATCGTCTGTCCTGAGCATCTCTCTCCAAAAAGGATTGCCCGCAGACACCTGGGTGAAGCACCGCAATATGCACCTCGTGCACCACAAAGGCTTTCCCACAGACACCTGGGCGAAGTACCACACCATCCTCACAACCAAAAGTAACCAGGTAGTTTCTGAGATCCACCACATCTTTCATAAAGTGTATCATACGTTGGGTATTATACCTCAAGCCATTACAGCCGATACAATGAGTAAGGATCCTAAACCATTTAAAGAAATTTATTAGATTACTTAATTCCCTTTCTCTTTTCAGTTCCACTTTACGTTAATTAATTCTTTAAATATTAATTAACCATGAAAAATTCTACATTAAAGTTCCATTCCCATCACACCAAAAATCCAATGTCCCTTCAAAATTATAACCTCATCCTTATGTTCCAGCAAACTCCAACCCCATGGGTTAACACAATTTATTCAATTATTCATTACATAATTACTCTCCCATATTCCCAGGCATTCTAGAAAAGAATTCTATGCTACTAAACACAAGGGGTCTCAACACGGTGAGTTGATGTACTACCCATCGAGTCTTTTCCGCCTATTGCAAGAGCGTAGACCTGTTCCCCCTTGAGAAGCTAAACACAAAAAGCATGTGGCATACCTTGCGTGTCTTCGCCGCTTTTTGGAGAAGGGTAAGAAATACCAACTTCCTTGAGCAGTGGGGAAAAGTAAAGAAGATAAACAACCAAATAACTAGCAACAAACCAACAAACACATCCATCCCATTCCATCATCCCTAATGTCCTCCCTGACACCACATGCATAAACCGATGCATCTCGCCACTCTAGGTGTCATCTGTTGCCACAACCAAAAGCCCTCTATGCCCCCACATATCACAACAACCATCCAGGATCACATCACAACACATGCATCAGTAAAGAAAACATCACATCAATTGGTCTCTTGTCCATTTAACAAACAAGAGGGTAACTCAGAACCCTTCAAGGAATTATCAACAATCAATTCTTTAATCCATCTTGAATTAACAGATTTAATTCATGGGTTTTAATTTCGGGAAACCTAATCAGTAAGCTATCACAAAAGATTAAACATGCTTACTATGCCAATTTGATTAACATTAAATTGAAATAAGAACCAGATTTGTTTTCATGACTCTTTATCTTTAGACAAAAAATTATTAATTAATCCCAGTTTACGTTCTTTACTGATTTTCATCAGGAACAAACAGTTAAGTGAAGTAGACATAGATATCACACTATCTAAAAAAACAAGAGGTAGTAACATACGATTGATAACAATTTCTTTATCCGGTTAAAATATTTATTATGTCAATTCCATTTTTCATCCAGGGGGATTAAACATGCTAACAATACAGTTACACGTAAAAGAAAGAGAAGCAATGAATCCTCTACCTCAAGGGTTTTTGATGAAAACCCCAACAAACGAAGAACGCACAAGAAAGTTGGGTTGATTCTCCAGAATCCTCCTTATATATCTTCTCCTAGCAAGATAATGGCCAAAACTCATCATATTTGTCATCCACACACTTATATCTACCCATAAAGGGAATAGATCTAAGAGACTGAGAGAAGAGGAGAAGTAGATCAAAGTAGATCTATGAAAACAAACAAGAACGATAACATAACTCAAGAAACCGGATTTGATTTGCCAAGAGAAGCCTTCAGATCACCTCCAAAATGGTCGGGAGAGGTTTTCCTACCTTCAAAATAGGGTAATCCTGAGTTACGGCCTCTTAGGAGCTTAAACGAGCAAGTTAGAGGAGACACGGTTGAGATCCACAATTTTAGGATCTAGTTTAAGTGCCCGCATGGTTAGTCCGCACGGTTTGACAAACCATGTGCTAACCGTGCATTAGCTACTACCTTGAACACCCTTCCCGCATGATTTGGATGCATGGTTAGACAAACCGTGCACCTCCCATGCGGAAGCTACTTCCTCTAAACCCAACTACGCACGGTTTGGCCGCACGATTTAGACAAACCGTTCGCTGCTCGTGCGAAAGCTACTACCCTTTAGTTTTCCTTAAAAGTCCACCCAAACACACCCCCAAGTCACATTGAACTCCTATAACACCTCTAACACCACATTTACACAAAGAAATGGATTGGAGAGGTCCGAGCCATTACATAGATATAGGTCCCACCCATCACATAATGAAAATCAAACACATTTGTGCAATAAGATCAAAAAAAAAATCATCATATCATAACCCATGAAATGAAATGGGTTCAATAGAAATTTTATCTTATCATAACCTATGTAAAAGAGATAGGTTTCATAATCATTTCATTATAGCATAACCCATGGAAAAAGAATATGGTTTCATAATAATTTTATAATGGTATAACCCATAGAAGAGAAACAGGTTTTATAAACATCATTTTATCATAAACATAAACCATTCAGAGAAAGAATAAGAATGGTATCCTTGGATCATATACCCAGTAATACATAGGTAACATAAACGGATGCCATATTAGATGGAAAATGATTTTGATCGATCATTTAAAATTTTTCTTGTTGAAAATATATTTTCTGCTTTAAATAAACTTTTTAAAATATAAAACATTTTGAAAATAATTTTATTTGAAAATAACCTTGACAAATTATAAGGGAAGCTTAAAATAAAATAATGGTTGATGATAGGAAGTTTATTTCATTCTATAAATGTTAAAACAAATAATCCTTTCACATTTTTGGTAAAATCTAAATGATCATTGTTTTAAAAATGACATGAATATTCCTTTTAAAGGATCATTTTTTGGTAAAAAAACTAAATGAGAATTTTTGGTAAAAAATTCTGACATGGGTAAAAATTTATTTTCCAAATCATAGGAGAATAATAAAACATTTTTGAAAACATTTTTAGAAAACTTGGTTTTGTAAGAAAACAAATTTTCAACCGAAGAGAGAAATAATGTCATATTTTCATAAAAACATTTTCTTAATTATTTTAAGTACCAAAGAGTGAAAAAATGGAACTATTAATGAAAATATCATGAATAAACATAAGAGAAGAAAATTCATGAGTTTCTTAAGAGATGAATTATAATATTTTATCATCATAAACATAATCATAAATAATCACGATAAACGATGAGATTGTAACATAAAATCATTACCAATTTGTTAAATTTGAATCGTAAGACCCATGAAGGAATGAAATAAAATGGAAAATATCACTATGATAAATAAATTCATGAGATTACATGTAAAAGGGTCTGTATATACTCTTCATTAAATAATATAAGTGCATAACATAACGCACATCTCAAAGAAGTAAAACTGAGACAAAAATCCCTTACCTTAAGTATTGACCTCCATCGTACATGTTCAAAAGATCAGTATAATTAATAAAAGTTTATTATACATATATTAAAGAATAATATTTATATATATAATACCATATATTATTTTCTTATGACCTTTTATTACCCATTTATTAACAATTACATTCTAAAATTATGTTTCGGGTAATAACTGCTTTGTTTTTTGTTTATGTTTTGATTTTTTATTTTTGGTCCTCTTACTTTGATCAAGATTTCATCATATAACGAATTTTAACCATGATATAAATATAATATATATTCAGTATATATGAATTTATAGTAATCCATAACGTTTAGTGATAGAAAATAAAATACACCATTCATGGAGATGGTAGACCATATATACGCATGGACGCTTTTTCTATTTTCTTATCAGATTGAAATAAATAAAGATAAATGATATATTATTATTAAAAAATCATTTTTATTTAATATATATCACATATTTTCATTAAACCCATCCTTATCATCTTCCATGTAAAGCGTGAATGAATCACATCACGCCACAAGATGATATTCCGTTGTATACACAAGTGACATAATCATATTCCCACAATATGGAGAGTATGAAGGTATGTGTGATATAATAATTCCATAAGTATAATAATATAATAAATATCATATATAAATAATAAATACATCATTATTTCCATACTTGATAGGTGGTAATAGAAAAACAAATGACATCAGTTTATGAGGCGGTGGTCCATCGTACACCCGAATAATGATTTTGTAACCCATTTGATGGATACAGAGATGGTTGTAGGTCATGAAATTAAAATAACAATATATTAGTACATGTAATATACTGAGGTTATTATATCAGTAATTTATAATAATAATTTAAGGATGTGGAGGAATAAATAAAACAAAAACTTTCATTGATTAACGTTATCTCTTCTTTGGGTATCCTCTGTAGGTTTGAACAAAAAGCCTTCCTTGGTTGAATTTATATAAAAAATAAGGATTATAAGATGGAAGGATGGATTTTAGGAAGTTATTTGGTTAGGGATTGACTAAAAAAAGTGTTTTAGTTGAAAATAAGAGAGGATAAGGGGTGACATTTTATAAGTGAGGTGAGCGACACACTTGTAATTTTTTGAAAGAAAGAATTCCAACCATGTTTTTTTTCCTGTTACAAGGCTCAAATAATGGACTGTAATCAAAAAAATAAGATATAAAGTCTAAATATTTCCAAAAAATAGGATTTGGAAATTTTTTTTGGTCATTTTTAACCCTTATCTTTTTAGTTTAATCCTCAGCAAACCCATTTTTACCTTAACCACGATAAATAATTTTTTAGTGTTTTACTATTCATTTTTGTCAAAAATTAATTTGAATATGTTATATAATATAAATTATGATGATTACAAATATGGAATCCATTTTTTCAAATTATATTCATAGAATTGGAAAATTTTAATTTAAAATTAATCCTGTAGATACGATGAGAAAACATGCTTTTAAAGAGAAAATATTCAAAAGTTTACAAAGTTTTTATATCAAAATTCAACAAGAAATAGATTAAAATGATCTAAATTGAATTAATGGATGTATAATTGAACTAATTTTAATTTAAAAATAATTTTAAAAATAATTTAACTTTATAAATAAATTTAACAAAAAATACGTTTTCAATTAAAATTCAGTATTTTTCACAAATCATCAAAAAATAATGCTTTTCAAAAAAATCCAAAAAATTAAAGAAAAGATTATTTTAACATGATAATTTTTAAAAAATGAATTTTATTTTATCAAATTAATTTTCTAAAATTCTGAAAAATTAATTTTATTAATGTTCATTGAAATAAACAAAAAGTATTTTTTTGAGAAAATAACATTTTCAAAACATATACAGACTTTACCAAAAATTAAGTAACTTTTTATCAATATCTTTCCTTTATATAAAACAATTATAATTAATATTTTCAATGTAGTTTTTACTATTCATATCGCTAATTTTAATGGCATGGTTATAACTATTTCTTTAAATAACTATATTAATAATATTTCATGGTTTTGTTAAGACTTAATGTTGCGTAACACAAGCTAACTCAGTGTTCCATATAGCACAAACATAACTTGATGTTGTGTGTAATTTAAGATATTAAATAAATTTAATTTATTCAGAAGAAATAATTCATAAAAACATAGGGTGTTACATTCTACCACCCCTAAAATGAAGTTATCCTTCAGAATTCATTGCTCTGATACATACAAATGAGGAAACTTTTTCGTCGTCATATCCTCAAGTTCCCATATAGCTTAATCAAATTGGTGGTTTTTTTATAAAACTTTGACTAGGTGAGTGGTTTTATTTTTTAGAAATTTCTATGTACGATCCAAAATCTCTACTGATTTTTCCTCATAAGAAATATCTTATTCCTATGGTATGACCTTTGAGTTCAGTACATGTGAAGGGTCAGGTATATACTTCCTAAGGAGCGATATATGGAACACATCATGGACTTGAGATAAGTTTAGTGAGAGTACCAAGTGATAAGATACTATCCTGATGTGATCAAGAATTCCAAGGTGACTGATATACCTAGTGACCAGTTTCCATTTCTTCCTAAATCTCATAACCTTATTCTATTGAGAAATTCTTAGAAAAACATCATCAAAAACTTCAAATTCTAGGTCATGCTGACAATTATCACCATAACTTTTCTACTGACTCTAAGCTTCTTTGAAGTGTTGCTGAATGGATCTAACCTTATCTACCATTTCTTCAGCTGTCTCAGGTCCTAATATCTTTCTTTCTCTAACTTCATTCTAAAAAATTGGAGCTATACATTTCTTTTCGTATAGGGCTTCATAAGGAGACATCCAAATGCTTGAGTGAAAGCTATTGGCAAAAGAAAACTCAATTAGAAGAAGGTGTTGATCCCAACAACCTTAAAAATCCAAAGAACAAGATCTCAACATATCCTATAGGGTTTTAATTTTTCTCTCATACTGAATATCTATCTAAGGATGATACGTAGTGCTGAAACTCAACTCCATATCAAGCGCTTGATAAAGATTTCACTAGAACATTGAGATAAACCTCAGATCCTGATCAGATACAATGGAATGTGGTACTCCATTAAACCTTACCACTTCCTTAATGTACATCCTAGAAAGTTGATCCATAGATAAGTCTTCTCTAATAGTGATGAAGTGTGCCAACTTAGTAAGGAGATCTACTAAAACACATATAGCATTATGTCATTTAGATATTTTGGAGAGTCCAATTACAAAATCCATGGTGATGTTTCCTGATTTCTATTCTAGTATGGGTAATGGATATAACATACCATTAGAATTTTGTCTTTCAGCCTTAACTTGTTGACATACCAAACATAGAGATACAAACTCTATGATATCTCTCTTCATTCCATCCAACAAGAAATACTCTTGTAAATCTATATATATATTTATACTTCCCATATGAATAGAGAATGAAGAAATATGGCTTTCTCTAATAACTCATTCTTCAAATCTGGTATGGAAATAAAAAATACATGGTTCCTGAATCTTATCATTCTATCATGATCAAGGTTAAACTTAGGAACATTTATAACATTCTTTTATATCTCTACATCTTCCTTCTCAACCTCTTTAATATTTACTTGGATAAATGGTTGAAAATTAAATTGAGCAAGATAATATTTTCCCCTTCCTTCAGGATTTATAGATCCATACCTTTCAAATCTATAAATATTGGATATTTTATAATCCTCATCATGGATAAGCTAGCATGACCATTTGACTCAAAGTATTTGACACCTTGTTCACTTTCCCATGGTGGTTATGTATTGTGCAATCATAATCTTTAATCAGCTCTAACCATATTCTTTAGTGAATATTCAAATCCTTAAATGTGAATATATATTTTTAAATTTTATGATCAGTATATATGTCAAACTTTTCTTCATAAAGATAATTTTTCCATATCTTTAATGAAAAAATTACCGCAGCTAACTCCAAATCATGAGTTGGGTAATTTTGATCATGAATCATCAATTTTCATGAGACATAAGCTATAAATATTTCATTTTTTATAATAACACATCTCGATCCCTTATTGGATGAATCACTATATATTACAAAACCTTATCCACTATAGGGTAATGAAAGAGCAGATGTGCTGACTAATATTCTCTTCAATTCCTTGAAATTTTCCTCACATTCATCTATCCAAAAGAATTTGGCTCTATTCTGAGTTAATTTAGTCATAATATTATATATTCACGAGAAATTATCTACCAAATATCGATAATATCCATCTAAACTAAGAAAACTATGGATCTCAATCAATATGGTTGGTTTGATCCAACATTCAATAGCCTCTGTCTTTGATGGATCTACCTATATACCCTATCTTGAGATTATATGACCCAAACAACATTTTTCAACAAAAATACACACTGTAAATTTTTAATATAGTTTCTACTTCCCTAGGGTATTTAGTATTATTATCAAGTGATCTTCATGATATTCCTTTCACTTTTAGTAGATAAGAATATCATCTATAAATACTACCAAAAAATGATCAAGGTAATCTCTAAAGACACTATTCATTATATCTATGAAGATAACATGGGAATTAGTAAAAAAGAATGAAATAACTATATATTCATATTGTACATACCTTGTATGAAATGTTTTCTTTGTTATATCCTCCTTCTTGACCCCCAATTGATGATATATAGAACAAAGATCAATCTTGGAAAAGTATTGAACTCTGTGTAGTTGATCAAAAAATTCATCAATATGGGGAAGTGGATACTCATTCTTAATTTTGATCTTATTAATCTCATGATAATTAATGAAGAGCCACATTTATCCATATTTCTTTTTAACACAAAGAACAGGTGTACCCCAATGTGATACACTTGTCCTAATGAATCCCTTTCCAAGGTTTTCCTAGAGCTTCTTCTTAAATTCTTGCAACACAATTAGGGCCATTCTATAAGGAGTATCTGAAATTGGTATGGAACCATGTATGAGTTCTATTGAGAACTCAATTTCACATTTTGGTGGAAGTGTAGGCAACTCCCCTGAAAATATGTCAATGAATTCACACACAATAGGCATATCATTAATGTTGAGTTTCTCCCCAACCAGTTGAGATAAACACCCCTTTTAAATTAAAATTAAGACCCATAAAATGGATGTGACCTCCATCAGAAGTTCATAATTATCATCACATTTATAGATGATCATAGGTTGGTTTGGAATATAAAATGTGACTTCCATTCCTTGAAAATTGATGTGGTATTAATGTAGATAAATCCAATCCATGCCTAAGATAACATCAAATTCCACTAGAGGGAGAATGAAAAGATTTTCAGGAATCACATTCCCACAAATGTGAAATAGAGAGGAATAATATATTTGAGATTATATCATTGTACCATTTGTGGATTTCAAAGATAATTCTACATCTAATTGTTTGGGTGGAATCTTGACACCCTTAGAAAATTCACCAGATATGAAAGAATGGGTATATCCAGAGATAAATAAGACATTATTAGTTATAGAGTGGATGATAAGTGTACCTTTCACCACTTTGTTATCACACACCTCATCATAAATAGTGATCACAAGATATTTACCCTTTTTTATTGTATTAAGAAGATACTGGTGTTGATCACCATCATTAACCCTTAGATTTGGGAACTTGTTAACATAATTCCCAAACTCCTTACATGTAACGTGCTGGATCCGGGTACCACTCCATGGGTGCCCCAAAACCGGTTCGCCATGTGACCTCAAGTGCATTTCCTCAAACACCAGAGGCTGCCGACTAGCAGTGAGGGTCCATGTCTGATAGTGGGGAAACTATGCCCTCATTTTTCAAAGTGTAGCACAACAGAATACAAGATAAAACATACAACAACAACGGAATAAATAAACCATACACTTTTAAGATAAACAACTGTAGTAAAAACAACCAACAATCATATATAATGTTAATGCAACATGCCTCAATTTCTAAGAAAACAGCCAGAACATGTTACACAACAATACAATACAGTACAATACAAAGTACAACAAAGAAAAACAAAATAGCCAGTAGCATCGTGAGCCTAAGCCCGGTCCCATGCTCCCCTACTCCTCAGCAACAATAAAGTACCTATAAAGGGACCTTTTACCTTATCTATACCTGCAAAAACATAATCTGTTTGGGCCAAAAAGCATGACCCAAACAGGGTGTGAGAAATAATCTCAGTAGGCACCCACCAAAGGCCTTTGCTCAACTGTGTGTAAAAATGCAACAATAGTGTGCAAAATTAAATGCAATAAACTAAGCAGTACTCAAAAGTAACTAACTTTACCAGTTATATTTCCATTTAACATTCATTTCATTATTTATTATTAAGAAACCACCACAGTGAATTTCTATGTAAACAGTCAGTGTCCTCAGATGCGTAATCCCTTACCCTCAGGTAAAGAGAATCCAAACACAGGAATTTTCCCACAAGCATATCGAATATTTCCCATAGGCATATGAGGTGTCGCCCACAGCCACAGAATCAACTGCCCATAGGCACAGAAGGAGTTTCCCACAGGCTAAGTAGTACACTGGACAAAGGCTAATCACAACACTTCCATCAGGCTAAACAAGTAACCCGACCATGAATAACATGTAAACAAGAAATAAACATGCAATGCAAAATAAATTCCTCTCAAGGCAATTATATAATCATCATTATAAAGGCATACCCTCAGGTATCCTGGAAAAATGGCTAAATAGAGGAATGATCCCCCGGGGTGGTCCTGGATCCAAGTGGCGATCCCAAACAGCAGTTTATTATCACATTTAATTACCTATAAAATTATAGGTATTTAATTCAACAAGGCCTCAACCATACAACACCCCATTTATGGGCACGTATCTCAAAAATACACACAAATGTACAACAATTGGAAAATAAACACCAAGCCACCTACCTCAAATGCCCCTGATCAGTATACTCAAATGACGTTCCACAAATCGTCCGAGAACGAGGTAGATCTGAGGTGAAAGAAAACTCACTTAAACCCAAATAACTTTTATTAGAGGAAGAATTGGCAAGAACTACACTAGGAGATGAGAGGGCTTACCCGCGCGATTCCAACGAGATCGTCCGAGGCAGAAATGGATTCCCGACGTTCGATCTGGATATCCTCTAAGATCTGGTCATCCCCTCCCATGCTCCCATCTGGTTCTAAGCCTTCCCCATGAACAGGGTTGGATACTGCCCATTTTAATCTAAAAAAAAAAATTACACGATGTGTACTTCCGAGTACATGACATGTACTTACTTCATTTAACTATTCCCCTAGCGGCACTGCTGCACTATTCATCTGTCGACATGAGTACACGACATGTATTCCTGACTACATGGCATGTACTGTCACCCAGCTGGCGGCTGCTTCCACCACCTTACTATTTCGTTTTTCGACTGACTACACGGCGTGTAAAGGACCACTACATGACGTGTAGTTAGTTTTTACACACTTATTCGTCAGCATGGCTACACGCCCTGTGTACTCATCCCATATGACCAAAAGTACACGGTGTGTGGAAAAGTACATGGAGTGTAGTCCCAAAATTTTGGATTTTCCCCATTTTCCTTATTTTCTCAAAAACACTTAAGGAAAGGAGAAAATAAGAAACCTGTACCTCAAGAATAAGAACCAGGTTCTTACAATACATTTGAAGCAGTAGAGTGTGGGTGGTGAATTATGTAGATATTTCTCATTATTTGTATCATTAGATAACTTTTTCCCATCACTTCATTATTCATCCAATTTATAAACTTCCCTTACACACTTAAAAAACATTTAGTAGTCCCCTTAAAACAATTTCCTCCATTATTCTTCCCACACATTAAGAATAAATGAAATCTCATCTTATTCTCTCCCTGTTCCTTATATTTTCCATTGAATTCCATTTTTTTATTATTATAAAAACCATGATATTGATATATAAATCAAACCTCCATTTTCACCTTGATAGAACATCGAACAATCTCTTCATAGCTACTGAAGTCTCTTATGGATAACTCCCTTTAAAGACTTGGATTTAAGCCAATGAAGAAACAATCAACTATATATCAGGTAGGATGATAATACAATAAGCATACCTTATAAGTCTTGTAAAATTTTCCTCATAGGTACCAATAGATTCATAATCCTATTTATTTAGCTCAAGGAACTTCATCTCCATATTCGTATAAAGAATATGAGGAAAGTACTTATTTAGAAATATGTTATTGAACTCATCCTAGTCCATGGAGTCAATTTAATCCTATCACCTCATATTATTGATAAGACTCCACCATTGATCCACTTAAACTTCTGAATAGTATAAAACCAAAATGAATTTTTCATGTTTCGAATACTAGAGAATAGAAAAAACATTTTCAATGGTGCTAATCCATTACCCAGAAACTAAAGAAGGTAAACGTTGCCTCATGAAGGAATCAAAAAATGTTTTTACCTCTATTCGTTTGTAATTCCATCACGATTCATAGGATTAGAAAGTTATGCGATCATAGTAATGAGATTTTTCATTCCAAATGTAACTCTCCACCCCTAGAATCCCAGAGCCAATGCCTTAATTTATTACATTTCCATTATTACAAGGAATCAAATCCTAAATGACCAATCAATTTATTAGTTTTGTAAAAACAAATTACATATATAAAACGAATTTTACATTGGGGATATAAAATATTGAATAACAAAAGTAAAAGATCAAAATCCTTGAAACTCATTCAAAGGATTCCTCTTCATAACTCAGGGAAGGGAAAAATATTAAGGGTGAGATCAAATCCCAATAAGTGTAAGTAAAGTGGAATTAATCATGAATCAATAAGAATAATCAATATGGAAATGTAAAATAAACTAGAAAAAATTTCTATTTAGACAACTCGATAAGGAATAATCAATATATAAAGGTAGATAACGGAAATATATTACAATTAATCAATAATTTGAGAATGAAACTTAACCATGAATATTATAACTAATTGAATAACACTACTACAAAAGAGACATTTAATAGTGATATAATATTCCTTTATCAGTGCTAAAAAATCACTGACAATTGGATTGTAGTTAAAAGCCCAAATCTTTTATCATCACTAAAAAAAGCTCTATTAAAGGCCCCTTTTAACAACTTTAAAAAAGAGCTGTTAAAATATCCCTTTAACAATACTGTTAAAGGGCCCATTTATGTAACATCCCAGTTAAATAATGAATAAAAAATTTTCATATTTATTAATATTTACAAATTAAATATTAATTTTAATTAAAAGGGGTTTCTACATTCGATAGCGTACTCGATACGCAACGATGAGTTTCTTTGAAAACTTACGTTGTACACTAGTAATATAATAATATTATTTTAAATGGTAGTTAACATGTTGCCGTTTTATTGGCGGGGATGGATAGAAATAACTAAAATATGATTATATATGTTTTTTAAATGTTTTCACATTTATCCAATAAAAGATAAAGGCTTAAAATACGGAAAGAATTCAATTTTAGGCATTTATACCCTAATTTTCACTAAAGGTTCACTTATCACCTTTTGATGGCGAACCATCATTAAATATAGTTTTGATCAATCTTATACATTCTATTGGACCAAATAAAACTCTTCTTTAGAATTGGGACATCAAATTTTACTTTGTGTAATTTTTTGGTATTTTTCTGATAAAGTTCATTTTTTTTAATGAATAGTGTAAAATGTTGTATTTTAATTCAAAACCTCTTTTTAATATAACTTATTAAGATGATTAGATAATCTTTTGAATTGGTTTTTAAGTTCAATTAGAATATATTTTTACCATTTAATCCAATAGTGGTCGTTTGAATTAATTTCACTTTGAAATCGGACTTAAACTAGTGTCAATCTTTTGATATTTATTGTTTCATAAAAACATGCTATTTGTCATGACAACGAGAATTAATTATTAAATTAATTAATGTGACTTATATGTTTTGAATTTTTTAAAATAAACTTCATTTTTGAATTCGGAATATCAAATATAGCTTAGGGTGAATTTTTTGTATTTTTCTGAAAAACTTCAATTTTTGATGAATAGTGAAACCACTAAGTGGTACTTATAAAAACTGATTTTTCGTTTAAATGAAAATTTACCACTTCTGTGTTTTGAATTTCAAAAATCCGACATACATGGTTTTCATTAAGAAGTAAAATGTGGTTCAATGGGAATAAAATAATTTTTTGGTGAATAGTAACTTATTAAGTTTTTAATCGCGATTAGAGGTAATTAGTGTAGTTTAAGGTAAAAATAATATTTTAATAATATGAGATGAGCTTGAAACATGTCCTACCCTCATTGGATGTGTCATGGCCGACCAAGACAATCCATTAGTCAACTTGGGGACCCCATAGAGCCACTTTGGTTGGGAAATGACATAAATAACTTTTTATTTAATGTTAAAGTAAAAATAACACAAACATGAGAGGTTTTACTAAAACAATTTTTACATGGGGTTATACAAGTCATATTTTTGATTATAAATAGTCATTGGAAATCTAAAAATATTTCCTACATCATGATAGTTTTTTTATAATTTTTAGACTTTAAATAATTTAAATTATTTATGACATCATGATGATGCAGCGATTACCTCATTAATAAAGGATTTAAATAAAATGAAATGATGATGTAAAATATATGACCTACACATGTCTAAAACATATTGGATGGGTGGATTTATAACCCTTATCACCTTATCCTCTAATTATATCAATGTGGGACCTCTTAAATCCGAATACCATTTTAAAATAAAGTGACTTTTCTTTACCTTCCAAGAGTGCCCCTCCTCTCCTCTTATAAAAGCCCCCCACTTCTACCACCTTACCCACACTCCCAAAGCCTTTGGCTCGGCCAACCCATGCCCATTTTGTCTCTCCACTTCCCTCTATTACACCTTGAAGCCTCACTTTGGGCAGAAGTCTTCCCAAGGAAGCCTTTGAGCTCAAACCAAAGGGAGTTACCCGATTTTAAGGTAATGTCTTCACTTGAGTCCTTTTGTTTTATTTTGCTTCTCCAACCCCCTAAACTCTTTTTATTCATTTCTTTTGTAACAAATCCAGTATCTTACATATACTAGGATGTTTTTATAAGAATGATTCGAACTACAATTACACACACCTACATCTAATGGTTAAAGAACATACTGTTTCCGTGGATGGCGAATTTCTGCCTCCCGAAACGATGATTGTTCAATATTCTTTTAACACCTTCAAAGGTGGCCATTAAGATGACACTATATTTATATATGATATATAATATGTTTATGTTTTCCTTAAGCTTCTGTATTTTTCATTTTGGGCATACCTTTATGGTTTCCATTATGGGTAAACGTGATATCTTCATTTAAGGAAGTGCGGAGTACCGCCCCCTCAAAGTGATTTGATTCGTTAATACCATATGTGGGATGTATAAAGGATGAAGTTATGATATTATATATGATATTACACTGGTATTATAATATAACTCTATATCATTATTATTCCATTCCATAAAAATATAAAATAGAAATGAAAGTAGCGTTCATGCGTACGTACAACTTACTATAAGGCCCCGGCCTTAAACCTTACTTAATCTTGAGTTATCACAAGATTACATGTTGAGGATATTTTCGGGTTTAGAGTTTTAGATAATTAGATCATAAAACTTGCATTACATTCCACATATAAACAAAGTGGTTATATAAAGATAGTATTCTTCATTCCCATCAATGGAAACATATTTAAAATAAACATGGATTCTTTCTTGACACTTCCTTGACACTATCATCATATCATGTACCTTTCCCTTGACCTGTGAAAAACATTTCAAAAAACTTGGGATGAGCATAAAAAGCTCAGTATGGGTTATAAAAACATGGAAAGGAAACAAGGGTACATATATACATAAGAATGAAATCATACTTTACCCATAAAACATAGGCACTTTAACATACCTCATAAAACCATGAATAAAGCATAGAAATCATAAGACATAAAGGTAACTTGAGGCATTCATAACATTCTTACGTAGGGAGTAACCCTCTTGGTTACGTTTGGAATACCCATCACAATATATTCCCTAAATCTCTTCGGAGAAACCTTAACGTTTCACTCCTTCGCGTTACCCAATGCATTGGAGAGCTATATCGGGCTCACCCGCCCTTAGTTTATCACGGAACCACCCGTCTTCATAATAATTCCCAAGAACCATAACATAATCGTATCACATAAAACATGCATAAAGGAAACATAAAATTTCCACATTTCAATCACAAGATATCAATACAACACAAAAAACATTGTGAAAACCATTTTCAATACCAAAATAAAAGAAAAGTAAAACATGGTATTTATTTTTCTTTTAAAAAGAAGGTATGGCTTATAGAGGAAGCCGGAACTCAAATAACGGTCACGATGGAGGAGAAGTCGTTGTCGCCGCATACGTACGACAAAAACATTCCCTTTTGTCGTTTAGTAAATGATTCGTATAAAAAAGATTCCTTTTGAATAAACGTAAAAGTCAAAGGGGTTTATACACCATATAAAAGAAAGTTGTGTATAAAATAAAATATGCCTCAATGAAAGGAGATTGAGACGAAGTCCCATACCTCTTATCCGACTTGACCCGACCGTTCTTTAATCTCCTGAATAATAAACTTGAGTTAATCTCTAATTGCTTAAGAACCTTTTTCAAGTTCATTATTCCTTTTATACCATGTTATGAACATCATGTAATCATTTAAGTTAATATTGTTCATTTTGTCGGTATTTGGTTCTTAGGTCAAAAATAGACTTCTTACACTTACATGTTGTTAATTTGGTCAAAGTTTCGTTATATCCAGAATTATATTAATGATTTGGATAAAATATATATCATATATATTCATCATATACATGTATTTATAATATTACATCACATTTATAGGTAAGAAATGAAATGCACCGTTCATGGAGACGGTAAGCCGTACGTACGCATGAACGCTACTTCCATTTCTATTTCCTATTTTATGGAATGGAATCATAATGATATAAGAGTATATTATAATTCCAGTACAATAACATATATAATATCATTAACTTTATCCTTTACACATCCCACATATGGTATTAATGAATCAAATCACTTTCAGGGGGCGGTAGTCCGCACTTCCTAAAATGAAGATATCGTGTTTACCCATAATGGAAACCATAAAGGTATGACCAAAATGAAAAAAATAAGCTTAAGGAAAACATAAACATATTATACATCATATATATAAAAATAGTGACATCATAATGGCCACCTTTGAAGGTGTTAAATGAGTATTGAACAATCATCGTTTCGGGAGGCAGAATTTCGCCATCCACGGAAACCGTATGTTCTTTAACCATTTGATGTAGTTGTGTGAGAGTGTAGCTCAAATAAATCTTATAAAAACATCCTAGTATATTTAATATACTGTTTTTGTTACAAAATAAGTAAATAAAAAGAGTTTAGGAGGTTGGAGAAGCAAAATAAAACAAATGAACATGAGAGAATGAATTACCTTTAAAAGTGTAACTCCTTTTGATTTGATCCTAAAGGCTTCCTTTGAAAGGATTATTCCCAAATAGAATCCTCTATGATGAGGAGAGGGATGTGGAGAGAGTAAATGGGAAGGGTTTGGCTGAGCCAAAGGCTTGAGGAGTGTGTGAAATGAGGTAGAGGTGGGGGCCTTTTATAAGAGGAGAGGAGGGGCACTTTTGGAAAGTAAAGAAATATTACTTTATTTGAAAATGTGTTTCGGTTTTAAAAGGTCCCACATTGATATAATTCGTGGATAAGGTGATAAGGGTTCTAAATCCACTCATCCAATTGGTTTTGGCCATGTGTAGGTTTTAGATGTTTCATTATCTTTCCATTTTATTTAAATCGTTAAATAATGAGGTCATCGCTCCATCATCATGATTTCATAAATAATTTAATTTATTTAAAGTCTAAAAATTATAAACAAAATACTATGATGTAGGAAATATCTTTAGATTTCCAATGACTATTTATAATCAAAAATCCGATCTTTATAACCCCATGTAAAATTTTTTTTCGTAAAACATATGATGTTTGTGTCATTTTTACTTTTACATTAAATAAAAAGTTATTTATGTCATTTCCCAACCAAAGTGGATCCATGGGGTCCACAAGTTGACCCATGGATTGTATTGGTCGGCCATGACACAAGAAATGAGGGTAGGACATGTGTAAAGCTCATCTTATTTTATTAAAGCATTATTTTTACCTTAAACTACACTAATTACCACTAATCGCGATTAAAACTTAATAAGTTACTATTCAGCAAAAAATTATTTTAATCTCATTGAACCACATTTTACTTCTTAATGACAACCATGTATGTCAGATTTTTGAAATTCAAAACACAATGATGGAAAAATTTCATTTAAATGGAAAATCAGTTTTTATAAGTACCACTTAGTGGTTTCACTATTCATCAAAAATTGAAGTTTTTCAGAAAATTACCAAAAATTCACCCTAAGCTATATTTGATATTCCAAATTCCAAAATGAAGTCTATTTTACAAAATTAAAAACATATAAGTCACATTAATTAATTTAATAATTAATTCCCGCTGTCATGACAAAAAGCGTGTTTTTATGAAACAATAAGTATCAAAAGATTGATACCAGTTTAAGTCCAATTTCGAAGTGAAATTGATTCCAATGACCACCATTGGATTAAATGGTAAAAATATATTCAGATTACACATTAATACCAATTCAAAAGATAATCTAATCATATAAATAAATTAGATTAAAAAACAGTTTTGATGTAAAATGCAGTATTTTTCACTATTCATTAAAAAATGAACATTGTCAGAAAAATACCAAAAATTCACACAAAGTAAATTTTTATGTCCCAATCATAAAGAATAAGTTTATTTTGACAAACATAGTTTATAAAATTGTCAAAAGATAGATTTAAAAAGGGTTTTCCATCATAAGGTAGTAAAACAATCTTTTAAGAATATTAGTGTATTCCATGCTTAAGATTGGATTTATTTTCATTTTAAGACTCTAAAACACTATCTTAATCATTAATAGATATGGATAAAAATATCTATTATTCATCACTTACTTGGGATGTTACATCCTTCCCCCCTTTAGAAAATTGTGTCCCCGTGATTTATTTACTTATCGAATAAATGGGGGTACTTATCCCTCATTGCATTTTCAGATTCCCATGTTGCCTCTTCAATCATGTGGTTTTCCACAAAACCTTTACCTGGTGAATCACCTTATTCCGTGACACTTGCTCCCTGTGGTCAAGAATCTGGACCGGTTGTTCCTCATAAGATAGGTTCTCTTCCAGCTGAACTACCTCTGGACTCAAAACATGAGATGAATCTGGCATATACTTTCTCAACATCGAAACATGAAAAACATTGTGTACCTGAGATACACTCGGAGGTAAAGCCAATCGGTATGAAACTGATCCAACTCTCTCCAGAATTTTGTATGGTCTAATGAACCTTGGACTCAACTTTCCTTTCTTACCAAATCTCATCACACTTTTCTAAGGAGAAACCTTGAGAAAAACATGATCACCTACCTCGAAAGATAGATCCTTCTTCCGGTTATCAACATAACTCTTCTGCCTGCTCTGAGCTGTTCTCATCTGTTTATGAATCAGCTGAACTTTTTCTACCATCTCTTCTACCAATTCTAGTCCCATCAACTTCCTTTCACCCACTTCATCCTAGAAAGTTGGAGTTCGACACCGCTTCCCATATAATGCCTGAAATGGTGCCATCTGTATACTGGAATGAAAACTATTATTATATCAAAATTCAACCAAAAAAGATGTTGGTCCCAACTTCCCTGATAATCCATAGAACAATCTCATAGAATATCCTCCAATGTCTGAATTGTTCGTTCTGACTACCCATCTGATTGAGGATGAAAAGTTGTACTAAAATTTAATTCAGTACCCAACGACTTCTGAAGGCCTTTCCAAAAGTTAGAAGTAAACCTGGGATCACGATCCGATACAATGGAGAGAGGAACTCCATGTAACCTGACTATCTCTTTAAGATTCAAACGGGAAAGTTGATCTAGGGAAAAAGTATCTCGTATAGCAAGGAAATGAGTAGATTTGGTCAAGCGATCAACAATAACCCATATTGCATTATTACCTCGAGATGTCTTCGGTAATCCCACAACAAAGTCCATGGATATATTCTCCCATTTCCACTCTGGCACTGGTAAAGGCTGAAGCATCCCTTTTGGTAACTACCGCTCTGCTTTAACCTGTTGACATGTCAAACACTTCACAGTAAAATCAGCAATATCTCTTTTCATTCCATCCCACCAGTAATACTCCCGCAGATCTCTGTACATCTTAGTACTGCCAGGATGAACTGAAAACGGAGAACTATGAGCTTCACATAACAACCCTCTCTTCAACTGTGAATCACAAGGCACACACAATCTCTTCCCAAATCTCAAAACACAATCATTATCAATGTTGAATTCAGGCAACTTACCTTTCTGAACCAGCTCTACCTTTTTCTGCAACTCACTGTCTTGCTTCTGTGCTTACTTGATTCTATCTGATAGAGAAGATCTCACTGATACCTGAAACAAAACAGAAGGACTTCCTGCACCAACAACTTCTATGCCAAAGTTCATCAAATCCTTAACCAAAGGATCACATTCCAAACGCAACATTGTTAATGAAGCATTACTTTTTCGACTCAAATCATCAACCACTTTATTTGCTTTTCCCAGATGTTAATGAATTGTACAATCATAATCCTTGATTAATTCTAGCCATCTCCTCTGTCTCATGTTTAACTCTTTCTGAGTGAATATATACTTTAAACTTTTGTGATCAGTATATATTTCACACTTTACTCCATACAAATGATGCCTCCAAATTTTTAAAGCAAAAACAACAGAAGCTAATTCCAAATCATGTGTAGGGTAATTTACCTCATGAGTTTTCAACTGTCGTGAAACATAAGAAATTACCTGATCATTCTGCATTAGGACGCAACCAAGTCCTTTCAATGAGGCATCACTGTATATAACAAACTCACCATTCCTGGAAGGTAGTGCCCAAACTGGAGCATTCACCAATCTTCTTTTCAATTCCTGAAAACAATCATCACATTCTTTTGTCCAGATAAACTTAACACCCTTCTGAGTTAGCTTAGTCATTGGAATAGATAACCGTGAAAAATTTCTAACAAACCTTCGGTAATAGCCCACCAAACCAAGGAAGCTACGAATCTCGGTTACATTTGTGGGTCTTGGCCATTCTTCCACAACTTTTGTTTTGCAGGATCAATGGTTATTCCATCTTTTGAAACAATGTGACCAAGGAAAGAAATTTGTTGCAACCAAAACTCACATTTGCTGAATTTCCCATACAATTTCTTTTCTTTTAAGGTTTTCAAGATAACCCTTAAATGTCTTTCATTCTCTTCTTTACTTTTAGAAAACACCAAAATATCATCAATAAAAACAACCAACATTTTTCACCTGAGTCAATTGAGCCATCACTGCAACAAACTGTTTAGTTCTGATTCTGACTATCTCAATATACTGATTTGAAAGGTCATTTCCCTTTGTATGCCTTCCCAGAAAAGCTGCTCTGTTTCCTCTATGGAAAACCATTCTGAACAAACATGTCTTAGATGAAGCAACATGGTAATATTCAAATGCTATATCATTTCAATTTGACCATAAAAAAAATATTTTTGGATAATCATTTAATAGAATTCTAACTCCTAAAGTTATCTAAACCGACCTCTGATACCAACTATAAGGCCCCAGCCTTAAACCTTACTTAATCTTGAGTTATCACAAGATTACACGTTGAGGATCTTTTCGGGTTTAGAGTTTTAGAGAATTAGATCATAAAACTTTCATTACATTCCACATATAAACAAAGTGGTTACATAAAGATAGTATTCTTCATTCCCATCAATGGAAACATATTTAAAATAAACATGGATTCTTTCTTGACACTTCCTTGACACTATCATCATATCATGTACCTTTCCCTTGACCTGTGAAAAACATTTCAAAAAACTTGGGATGAGCATAAAAAGCTCAGTATGGGTTGTAAAAACATGGAAAGGAAATAAGGGTACATATATACATAAGAATGAAATCATACTTTACCCATAAAACATAGGCACTTTAACATACCTCATAAAACCATGTATAAAGCATATAAATCATAAGACATAAAGGTAACTTGAGGCATTCATAACATTCTTACATAGGGAGTAACCCTCTTGGTTACGTTTGGAATACCCATCACAGTATATTCCCTAAATCTCTTCGGAGGAACCTTAACGTTTCACTCCTTCGTGTTACCCAATGCATTGGAGAGCTATATCGGGCTCACCCGCCCTTAGTTTATCACGGAACCACCCGTCTTCATAATAATGCCCAAGAACCATAACATAATCGTATCACATAAAACATGCATAAAGGAAACATAACATTTACACATTTCAATCACAAGATATCAATACAACACAAAAAACATTGTGAAAACCATTTTCAATACCAAAATAAAAGAAAAGTAAAACATGGTATTTATTTTTCTTTTAAAAAGAAGGTATGGCTTATAGAGGAAGCCAGAACTCAAATAACGGTCATGACGGTGGAGAAGTCATTGTCGCCGAATACGTACGACAAAAACATTCCCTTTTTTCGTTTAGTAAACACTTCGTATAAAAAATATTCCTTTTGAATAAACGTAAAAGTCAAAGGGGTTTATACACCGTATAAAAGAAAGTTGTGTATAAAATAAAATATGCCTCAATGAAAGGAGATTGAGATGAAGTCCCATACCTCGTATCCGACTTGACCCGACCGTTCTTTAATCTCCTGAATAATAAACTTGAGTTAATCTCTACTTGCTTAAGAACCTTTTTCAAGTTCATTATTCCTTTTATACCATGTTATGAACATCATGTAATCATTTAAGTTAATAATGTTCATTTTGTCGGTATTAGGTTCTTAGGTCAAAAATAGACATATTACACTTACATGTTGTTAATTTGGTCAAAGGTTCGTTATATCCAGAATTATATTAATGATTTGGATAACATATATATCATATATATTCATCATATACATGTATTTATAATATTACATCACATTTAGAGGTAAGAAATGAAATGCACCGTTCATGGAGACGGTAAGCCGTACGTACGCATGAACGCTACTTCCATTTCTATTTCGTATTTTCTGGAATGGAATCATAATGATATAAGAGTATATTATAATTAAAGTATAATAACATATATAATATAATTAACTTTATCCTTTACACATCCCACATATGGTATTAACAAATCAAATCACTTTCAGGGGGCGGTAGTCCGCACTTCCTAAAATGAAGATATCATGTTTACCTATAATGGAAACCATAAAGGTATGCCCAAAATGAAAAAAACAGAAGCTTAAGGAAAACATAAACATATTATACATCATATATATAAAAATAGTTACATCATAATGGCCACCTTTGAAGGTGTTAAATGAGTATTGAACAATCATCGTTTCGGGAGGCAGAATTTCGCCATCCACGGAAACCGTATGTTCTTTAACCATTTGATGTAGTTGTGTGAGAGTGTAGCTCAAATAAATCTTATAACAACATCCTAGTATATTGAATATACTGTTTTTGTTACAAAATAAGTAAATAAAAAGAGTTTAGGAGGTTGGAGAAGCAAAATAAAACAAATGAACTTGAGAGAATGAATTACCTTTAAAAGTGTAACTCCTTTTGATTTGAGCCTAAAGGATTCCTTTGAAATGATTCTGCCCAAAGGGAATACTCTAGGATGAGGAGAGGGATGTTGAGAGAGTAAATGGGCAGGGTTTTGCCGAGCCAAAGGCTTGAGGAGTGTGTGAAATGAGGTAGAGGTGGGGGCCTTTTATAAGAGGAGAGGAGGGGCACTTTTGGAAAGTAAAGAAATATTACTTTATTTGAAAATGTGTTTCGGTTTTAAAAGGTCCCACATTGATATAATAAGTGGATAAGGTGATAAGGGTTCGAAATCCACTCATCCAATTGGTTTTGGCCATGTTTAGGTTTTAGAGTTTTCATTATCTTTCCATTTTATTTAAATCGTTAAATAATGAGGTCATCGCTGCATCATCATGATGACATATATAATTTAATTTATTTAAAGTCTAAAAATTATAAAAAAATACTATGATGTAGGAAATCTCTTTATCTTTCCAATTACTATTTATAATCAAAAATCTGATCTTTATAACCCCATGTAAAAATTGTTTCCGTAAAACATATGATGTTTGTGTCATTTTTACTTTTACATTAAATAAAAAGTTATTTATGTCATTTCCCAAACAAAGTGGATCCATGAGGTCCCCAAGTTGACCCATGGCTTTTCTTGGTCGGCCATGACACAAGCAATGAGGGTAGGACATGTGTCAAGCTCATCTTATTTTATTAAAGCATTATTTTTACCTTAAACTACACTAATTACCACTAATCGCGATTAAAACTTAATAAGTTACTATTCACCAAAAAATTATTTTAATCTCATTGAACCACATTTTACTTCTTAATTACAACCATGTATGTCGGATTTTTAAAATTCAAAACACAATGATGACGAAATTTTATTTAAATGGAAAATCAGTTTTTATAAGTACCACTTAGTGATTTCACTATTCATCAAAAATTGATGTTTTTCAGAAAATTACCAAAAATTCACCCTAATCTATATTTGATATTCCGAATTCCAAAATGAAGTCTATTTTACAAAATTAAAAACATATAATTCACATTAATTAATTTAATAATTAATTCCCGCTGTCATGACAAAAAGCGTGTTTTTATGAAACAATAAGTATCAAAAGATTGATACCAGTTTAAGTCCAATTTCGAAGTGAAATTGATTCCAATGACCACCATTGGATTAAATGGTAAAAATATATTCAGATTACACTTTAATACAAATTCAAAAGATAATCTAATAATATAAATAAATTAGATTAAAATGCAGTTTTGATGTAAAATGCAGTATTTTTCACTATTCATTAAAAAATGAACATTGTCAGAAAAATACCAAAAATTCACACAAAATAAATTTTGATGTCCCAATCATAAAGAATAAGTTTATTTTGACAAACATAGTTTATAAAATTGTCAAAAGATAGATTTAAAAAGGGTTTTCCATCATAAGGCAGTAAAACAATCTTTTAAGAATATTAGTGTATTCCATGCTTAAGATTGGATTTATTTTCATTTTAAGCCTCTAAAACACTATCTTAATCATTAATAGACATAGATAAAAATATCTATTATTCATTACTTACTTGGGATGTTACACTTACCGTCTCCATGAATGGTGCATTTCATTTCTTACCTCTAAATGATTATGTAATATTATAAATACATGTATATGCTAGATATATATGATATATATGATATCCAAATTAGGAATGTCATTCTGGATATAAATAAACTTTGACCACACGAACAACATGTAATTGTAAGAAGTCCACTTTCGACTTAAGAACCAAATATCGACAAAACAAACATTATTAACTTAAATGGTTACATAATGTTTATAACATGGAAATAAGTGATATAAAAGGAAAAATGAACTTGAAAAAGGTTCTTAAGAAAATAGAAATTAACTCAAGTTTATTATTCAGGACGTTAAAGAACGATCGAGTCAAGTCGGACCCGAGGTAAGGGACTTCGTCTCAATCTCCTTTCATTGAGGCATATTTCGTTTTATACACAACTTTCTTTTATACGGTGTATAAACCCCTTTGACTTTTACTTTTATACAAAAGGAATCTTTTTCTACGAATCGTTTTACTAAATGACAAAAAGGAATGTTTTTTTAACGTACGCGGTGACAACGACCTTTTCCGCCGCCACGAGTATTATTTGGTCTTTGGCTTCCTCAACAAGCCGTAATGTTTTTAAAATAAAATAAATACCATATACTATTTTATGTATTTTGGTATTGAAAATGGTTTTGATAAAGGATTCTATTATGTCAATATATTTAAATGATATATTGTGATTGAAATGTGGAAATGTTATCATTCCTTTATATTGGTTTTATGTTTTATGATTTTATATTGGTACTTGGACATTTGACGGGTGGTTACGTGATAAACCATATGACGGGTGGTGCCATGAATACCAGGACGGGTGGTTACATTATAACCTCCAATGCATTGGGTATGGAAGTCAGCCGTATGACTATTCCATTAAGTATGTATGGAAGTTGGCCGTATGGCTATTCCATTAAGTGATATGTGTGGAAGTCGACCGTATGGTTATTCCACTTAAGTATGTTTATGTCCCAAGTTACCTTTATATGTTATGTGTTATTTATATGGGTTTTATGGTAATCCTTTGGTTACAAAAAGGTAAGTAATGATATTTTATTCAGTGAAGAGTTTTTACTACTTCATGAAGGTGAAGGTATTACTTTGATAAAGTTATACATGGTTTAATTGATGTTTGAAAAACTAACAGTTTTAATTCTTTGTGTATCCCTTACTGAGATTTTTATGCTCACCCCAAGTTTTTTTGAAATGTTTTTCACAGGACCTAATGTAGGGTCAAGGATGGGATCAAGGGAAAGACATGCTATATAAAACATGGAACTAGACATGTTTCTTTTTTAAGAGTTTTTTTTATTCTATGGAAACTCAGTAGAAGTGTCTACTTTGTAATCTTTTGAGATGTAACAGTTATGTCCTAATTCTCTAAAACTCTAAACCTGAAAAGATCCTCAATGTGAATTATTCATTTAATTCAATATTAAGTAATGTTTAAGGCCGGGGCCTTATAGTTGGTATCAAAGGTCGGTTTAGACAACTTTAGGAGTTATAAAATTGTTAAATTATAAGTTAATTTATGGTATGACTGAAATGATATAGCATTTAAAGATTACCATGTTGCTTCACCTAAGATATTTTTGTGTTAAGAATGGTTTTTAATAGAGGAAACAAAACAACTTTTCTGGGAAGGCATACCTAGGGAAATGTCCTTTCAAATCAGTATCCTGAGATGGTCAGAATCATAACTAAACAGTTTGTTGCGGTGAAGGATTAGTTGACTCAGGTGAAAAATGTTGGTGGTTTTAATTGATGATATTTTGGTGTTTTATAAAAGTAAAGAGGAGCATGAAATTCATTTAAGGGTTATCTTGCAAACCTTAAAAGAAAAGAAACTATATGGAAAATTCTGCAAGTGTGAGTTTTGGTTACAACAAATTTCTTTCCTGGGTCACATTGTTTCCAAACATGGAATAACTGTTGACCCTTCTAAAACAAAAGTTGTTGAAGAATGGCCAAGACCCAAAAATGTAACCAAGATCCGTAGTTTTCTTGGTTTGGTAGGTTACTACCGAAGGTTTGTTGAAATTTTTTCACGGTTATCTAGTCCAATGACTAAGCTAACTCAGAAGGGTGTTAAGTTCATCTGGACAAAAGAATGTGATGATTGTTTTCAGGAGTTGAAAAGAAGATTGGTGAATGCTCCAGTTTTGGCACTTCCTTCCAGGAATGGTGAGTTTGTTATATACAGTGATGCTTCGTTGAAGGGACTTGGCTGTGTCCTTATGTAGAATGATCAGGTAATTGATTATGCTTCACGTCAGTTGAAAACTCATGAGGTAAATTACCCTACACATGATTTGGAATTAGATACTATTGTTTTTGCTTTAAAAATTTGGAGGCATCATTTTTATGGAGTAAAGTGTGAAATATATACTGATCACAAAAGTTTAAATTATATATTCACTCAAAAAGAATTGAACATGAGACAGAGGAGATGGCTGGAATTAATCAAGGATTATGATTGTACAATTCATTACCATCCGGGAAAAGCAAATAAAGTGGCTGATGCTTTGAGTCGAAAAAGTAATGCTTCATTAACCATGCTACTTTTGGAACGAGATCCTTTGGTTTTTGATTTGATGAACTTTGGCATAGAAGTTGTTGGTGCAGGATGTCCTTCTATTTTGTTTTAGGTATCAGTGAGATCTTCTCTATCAGACAGAATCAAGCCAGCACAAAAGCAAGACAGTGAGTTGCAGAAAAAGGTAGAGCTGGTTCAGAAAGGTAAGTTGCCTGAATTCAACATTGATAGTGATTGTGTTTTGAGATTTGGGAAGAGATTGTGTGTGCCTTGTGATTCACAGTTGAAGAGAGAGTTGTTATGTGAAGCTCATAGTTCTCCGTTTTCAGTTCATCCTGGTAGTACTAAGATGTATAGAGATCTGCGGGAGTATTACTGGTGGGATGGAATGAAAAGAGATATTGCTGATTTTACTATGAAGTGTTTGACTTGTCAACAGGTTAAAGCAGAGCAGCCGTTACTGAAAGGGATGCTTTAGCCTTTACCAGTGCCAGAGTGGAAATGGGAGAATATATCCATGGACTTTGTTGTGGGATTACCGAAGACATCTTGAGGTAATAATGTAATCTGGGTTATTATTGATCACTTGACTAAATCTGCTCATTTCCTTGCTATACGAGATACTTTTTCCCTAGATTAACTTTCTCGATTATATCTTAAAGAGATATTCAGGTTACATGGAGTTCCTCTCTCCATTGTATCTGACCGTGATCCCAGGTTTACTTCTAACTTTTGGAAAGGCCTTCAGAAGTCGTTGGGTACTGAATTAAATTTTAGTATAGCTTTTCATCCGCAATCAGATGGGCAGTCAGAACGAAAAATTCAGACCTTGGAGGATATGCTACGAGCTTGTTCGATGGATTATCAGGGAAGTTGGGACCAATATCTTTCTTTGGTTGAGTTTTCTTATAATAACAGTTTTCATTCCAGTATACAGATGGCACCATTTGAGGCATTATATGGGAAGCAGTGTCGAACTCCAACATTTTGGGATGAAGTGGGTGAAAGGAAGCTGATGGGACCAGAATTGGTAGAAGATATGGCAGAAAAAGTTCAGTTGATTCAGAAACACATGAGAACAGCTCAGAGCAGGCAGAAGAGTTATGCGGATAACCGGAGGAGGGATCTATCTTTCAAGGTAGGTGATCATGTTTTTCTCAAGGTTTCTCCATGGAAAAGTGTGATGAGATTTGGTAAGAAAGGAAAGCTGAGTCCAAGGTTCATTGGACCATATAAAATTCTGGAGAGAGTTGGATCAGTTGCATACAGAGTGGCATTACCTCCGAGATTATCTCAGGTACACAATTTTTTTCATGTTTCGATGCTGAGGAAGTATATGCCAGATTCATCTCATGTTTTGAGTCCAGAGGTAGTTCAGTTGGAAGAGAATCTCTCTTATGAAGAACAACCAGTCCAGATTCTTGACCGAAGAGAGCAAGTGTTGAGAAATAAGGTAATCCACCAGGTAAAGGTTTTGTGGAAAAACCATATGGTTGAAGAGGCAACGTGGGAATCTGAAAATGCTATGAGAGATAAATACCCCCACTTATTTTGAAAAGTGAATAAAATTGTGAGGACGCAATTCCCAAAAGGGTGGAAGGATGTAACATCCCAGGTAAATAATGAATAAAACATTTTCATATTTATTAATATTTACGAATTAAATATTAATTTTAATTAAAAGGGGTTTCTACATTCGATAGCGTACTCGATACACAACGATGAGTTTCTTTGAAAACTTACGTTATACACTAGTAATATAATAATATTATTTTAAATGGTAGTTAACATGTAGCCTTTGTATTGGCGGGAATGGATAGAAATAACTAAAATATGATTATATATGTTTTTTAAATGTTTTCACATTTATCCAATAAAAGATAAAGGCTTAAAATACGGAAAGAATTCAATTTTAGGCATTTATACCCTAATTTTCACTAAAGGTTCACTTATCACCTTTTGATGGCGAACCGTCATTAAATATAGTTTTGATCACTCTTATACATTCTATTGGACTAAATAAAACTCTTCTTTAGAATCGGGACATCAAATTTTACTTTGTGTAATTTTTTGGTATTTTTCCGATAAAGTTCATTTTTTAATGAATAGTGTAAAATGTTGTATTTTAATTCAAAACCTCTTTTTAATATAATTTATTAAGATGATTAGATAATCTTTTGAATTGGTTTTTAAGTGAAATTAGAATATATTTTTACCATTTAATCCAATAGTGGTCGTTGGAATTAATTTCACTTTGAAATCGGACTTAAACTAGTGTCAATCTTTTGATACTTATTGTTTCATAAAAACACACTATTTGTCATGACAGCGGGAATTAATTATTAAATTAATTAATGTGACTTATATGTTTTGAATTTTTTAAAATAGACTTCATTTTTGAATTTTGAATATCAAATATAGCTTAGGGTGAATTTTTTGTATTTTTCTGAAAAACTTCAATTTTTGATGAATAGTGAAACCACTAAGTGGTACTTATAAAAACTGATTTTTCATTTAAATGAAATTTTACCACTTATGTGTTTTTAATTTCAAAAATCCGAAATACATGGTTTTCATTAAGAAGTAAAATGTGGTTCAATGGGATTAAAATAATTTTTTGGTGAATAGTAACTTTTAAGTTCTTAATCACGATTAGAGGTAATTAGTGTAGTTTAAGGTAAAAATAATGTTTTAATAATATGAGATGAGCTTTACACATGTCCTACCCTCATTGGATGTTTCATGGCCGACCAAGACAATCCATGAGTCAACTTGGGGACCCCATGGAGCCACTTTGGTTGGGAAATGACATAAATAACTTTTTATTTAATGTTAAAGTAAAAATAACACAAACATGAGATGTTTTACTAAAAAATTTTTTACATGGGGTTATACAAGTCAGATTTTTGATTATAAATAGTAATTGGAAAGATAAAAAGATTTCCTACATCATGATAGTTTTTTTATAATTTTTAGACTTTAAATAAATTAAATTATTTATGACATCATGATGATGTAGCGATTACCTCATTAATAAAGGATTTAAATAAAATGAAATGATAATGTAAAATATATGACCTACACATGTCCAAAACCTATTGGATGGGTGTATTTAGAACCCTTATCACCTTATACTCGAATTATATCAATGTGAGACCTCTTAAATCCGAATACCATTTTAAAATAAAATGACTTTTTTTACCTTCCAAGAGTTCCCCTCCTCTCCTCTTATAAAAGGCCCCCACGTCTACCACCTTACCCACACTCCCAAAGACTTTGGCTTGGCCAAATCCTGCCCATTTTGTCTCTCCACTTCCCTCTCTTACTCCTTGAAGCCTCACTTTGGGCAGAAGTCTTTCCAAGGAAGCCTTTGAGCTCAAACCAAAGGGAGTTACCCAATTTTAAGGTAATGTCTTCACTTGAGTCCTTTTGTTTTATTTTGCTTCTCCAACCCCCTAAACTCTTTTTATTAATTTATTTTGTAAAAACTATAGTATCTTCCATATACTAGGATGTTGTTATAAGAAGGATTTTAGCTACACTTACACACACCTACATCTAATGGTTAAAGAACATACTGTTTCCGTGGATGAAGAATTTCTGCCTCCCGAAACGATGATTGTTCAAAATTCTTTTAACAACTTCAAAGATGGCCATTAAGATGACACTATATTTATATATGATATATAATATGTTTATGTTTTTCTTAAGATTCTGTATTTTTCATTTTGGGAATACCTTTATGGTTTCCATTATGGGTAAACGCGATATCTTCATTTAAGGAAGTGCGGACTACCGCCCCCTCAAAGTGATTTGATTCGTTAATACCATATGTGGGACGTATAAAGGATGAAGTTATGATATTATATATGATATTACACTGGGATTATAATATACCTCTATATAATTATTATTCCATTCCATAAAAATATGAAATAGAAATAAAAGTAGCGTTCATGCGTACGTACGATTTACCATCTCCATGAACGGTGCATTTCATTTCTTACCTCTAAATGATTATGTAATATTATAAATACATGTATATGCTGGATATATATTATATATATGATATCCAAATTAGGAATGTAATTCTGGGTATAAAGAACCTTTGACCACACGAACAACATGTAATTGTAAGAAGTCCACTTTCGACTTAAGAACCAAATATCGACAAAACAAACATTATTAACTTAAATGGTTACATAATGTTTATAACATGGCAATAAGTGATATAAAAGGAATAATGAACTTAAAAAAGGTTCTTAAGAAAATAGAAATTAACTCAAGTTTATTATTCAGGACATTAAGGAACGATCGAGTCAAGTCGGACCCGAGGTAAGGGACTTCGTCTCAATCTCCTTTCATTGAGGCATATTTCGTTTTATACACAACTTTATTTTATACGGTGTATAAACCCCTTTGAATTTTAATTTTATACAAAAGGAATATTTTTCTATGAAGCATTTTACTAAACGACAAAAAGGAATGTTTTTTTAACGTACGCGGTGAAAACGACCTTTTCCGCCGCTGCGAGTATTATTTGGTCTTTGGCTTCCTCAACAAGCCATAATGTTTTTAAAATAAAATAAATACCATATAATCTTTTATGTATTTTGGTATTGAAAATGGTTTTGATAAAGGATTCTATTATGTCAATATATTTAAATGATATATTGTGATTGAAATGTGGAAATGTTATCATTCCTTTATATTGGTTTTATGTTTTATGATTTTATATTGGTACTTGGACATTTGACGGGTGGTTACGTGATAAACCATATGACGGGTGGTGCCGTGAATACCAGGACGGGTGGTTACGTTATAACCTCCAATGCATTGGGTATTGAAGTCGGCCGTATGGCTATTCCATTAAGTATGTATGAAAGTTGGCCGTATGGCTATTCCATTAAGTGATATGTGTGAAAGTCGACCGTATGGTTATTCAACTTAAGTATGTTTATGTCCCAAGTTACCTTTATATGTTATGTGTTATTTATATGGGTTTTATGGTAATCCTTTGGTTACAAAAAGGTAAGTAATGATATTTTATTCAGTGAAGAGTTTTTACTACTTCATGAAGGTGAAGGTATTACTTTGATAAAGTTATACATGGTTTACTTGATGTTTGAAAAACTAACAGTTTTCATTCTTTGTGTATCCCTTACTGAGCTTTTTATGCTCACCCCAAGTTTTTTTGAAATGTTTTTCATAGGACCTAATGTGGAATAGGGTCAAGGATGGGATCAAGGGAAAGTCATGCTATATAAAACATGGAACTAGACATGTTTCTTTTTTAAGAGTTTTTTTTATTCTATGGAAACTCAGTAGAAGTGTCTACTTTGTAATCTTTTGAGATGTAACAGTTATGTCCTAATTCTCTAAAACTCTAAACCTGAAAATATCTCAATGTGAATTATTCATTTAATTCAATATTAAGTAATGTTTAAGGCTGGGGCCATATAATTTAAGAGAACTTTTTTTAGAGCTATTAAAGGGGGGCCTTTAATAGTGATTTTTAGCACTGATAAAGGAATCCCTGTTAAAAGGGGTAAAATTATTTTTTTTTCAGACATCCATGATCCCGACCCCTTTATGAGTGCTTCCACAACACCTTTACCAGTGTTCCCCCACCTTTATCCGTTCTTTTCACCCCACCACCTCTTTTATTAGTGCTTTGAAGATTTTGAGCCTTATGGATGCCCACCTGGATTCGAACCCTTCACCTCTCCCTTGAAGATGGAATACCTTTACCACTACACCATGTTGTTTTTTGTCTGTTTAATGATAAATCTATTTATTTATATATATATATTTACATATATATTTTTTATTCATATATTTATATAAATATTTTTAAATACATTTATATAATAAATGTTTGTGTGTGATATATATACTTATATTTATTTAAATATATTATATTTTATATTTATTTACATATACTTGTATAATATATATATGTATATATATATTTATTAATACACACATATATGTATATATAAACATTATAAATATATTTATATAATGTAAATAATGGTTAGATATAGTTTTAAATACATTTTTAGAATTTTTATTTATTTACATATATTAGAATATACATTTTTATGTAAATATGTTGATATATGTATTTATATGAGTGATTTATTATAAGTAAATATAAGAAAACATGCATATATTTAATTATAAATAAAATTACATTGTGAAAACAATAAAATTTAAAAACCATAATATCAATATGAATGTAAGCCCTGAGAATAAATTTAGTCTCCACAAAAAATAGGCAATAAGACCCCCTTAAATGAGGCTGGAAATCTATTGAATGTTATAAAATTGGGGTACTTAGACTAAAAACTCAATTTTAGAGCCTTATTGGACTTTTTTGCCCGTATAAAATGTGACAGAGGTTAACTTATTCCATTACGGGCATAAATATCATCACAAGCTTCGATTTGATATATGGTAGAGCTCAAATATATACCTGGATCAAAAGTTATGACCATTTAAAGTTCAAGTTACATTTTAACTTATTTTATATCATTTATTAATTTTTTAATTTTTGTTATCTTCAAATTTATATTAAATGACTATTACTACATAATAATAGAAAAAGTATTAATTAAAAATATTTTTTTAATTATTTTATAAGTCATTTTCACAAAATACTTATATATTAAGTGTAAATGTCTATTTACCTTATCTAAAACGTATTTTAAAAAATATATATTATATTTATATCAATATAAATATATAAATATATAAATATATTATTTTTAATGAAATATTTTTTTGATGTATACCCTTATAAGCACTTCTAAAAAATCACTAATAAAGGTGGGGGGGGGGGGTCTTTATCAGAGCTTCTAAAAAGCGCTGATAAAACCCCCCCTTTATCATTTTTTACAAGTGCTGATAAAAGACCCCATTTACCAGTTCTATTTTAAAAGTGCTGATAAAGGGTGGGACTTTATCATTACTTGTAAAAAAGTGTTGATAAAGGTCCCCTATTAACAGTTCTTTTTTAGCACTATTAAAGACCCCTTTAACAGAGTTTTTTAGCGCCGACAAAGGGGGTATTTAAAAATATTTTTAGCTAGCACTATTAAAGCCCCAGTATTGGATAAACCTATTTTTTTAGTTGTGTAATCACATGGAATAACAATAACTAAATTCATAATGATAGAATTTATAATGATATATATCTAAAACATACTGTCAAGGCTTCATGCCAATAATCTAACAAATGGGTATGTCCTCAGCCAAAACCATATCTAGTTTATCTCATGAAACCTACCGATGTATCAAGGGGAAATAGAGGGCCCTAATTGAAACATAAGAAATCCAATTCATACCTCATATTTCAAGTAATTGGGTTTGTTAATCAATATAAATATCCATATTTAATAGAAGATACAAATTTATCAATATTTCTCCACTTTCTCAAATAACTGTCAAAGTGAACACCATATGTAAAATGGTATATGGTATAGGTAATAATAATATCCATTGCATGAGAATATGGAAATTTAAGATTAATGTAATGTATAATAAAAATTATCATAAGGAAGTCATTATTTCAAGAGAAAGCCAACAATCATAAAAGAAAGTGGTATTAAAAAGATAACTTTTACCACTTGGTAATTTTCAAGTCAAAAACCTTTGGATAATATAATTAAGAGTAAAAATTTATATACCATGAATAAAAAAGGATTCATGATATAATATATCAAAAGTGATAGTAGATACACCACAAAAAATTAATAAGTGGTGATTATGACGTACGCCTCACAAAAGTAAAAGCGATACTACTTAGTAACTTTTGAATTATAATCCCCATGAAAGAAATAAAATAAAACGAAACTCTAAATACCGTTAATGTAAATGTATTAATGATATAAAAAACAATAGGGTTATTATATACACTACTCAAAAGAAATAAGTGGTCAAAATGGTGTATGCTTCACGAAATAAAAAGTGAGACAAGAATCCCATACCTTGAGTCTGACTTGTCACGTATGTCTTTATCATCCCAAATAATAAACTTATATTAATTATTTACTTGCATAAAAACTGTTTTCAATTTTATTATTAATTTTATTCCACTTATTACAATGTTTTATACAACTACTTAAATAATCAAGTTTACGTTGGGTGTTTTGACTAAATTCGGTTCATGTGTCAAAAATGACTTTGGTAGGTAAACTATGGTCAAATGGGTCATTATATAAACATATAAAGAATAATAATAATGAAATAATTATTATATTTATACATCAATTATAAATTTAAAACCAATTATTAAATATGGTTAAGAAAAATTAACCAATGTTACAATCATGAAGACAGTAGGTTGTACGTACACATAAGTAATGTTCCCATTTTTCAAAGATCATTTTGGAAAGAAGGTAAGTAACATTATATATTTCCATGATAATAATTATATAATAAATACCATGTTATTTAATCATATATACTTATATATATAATTCATGTGATGTAAAAATAATCACATCGCATCGAGGAGGTGGTAGTCCACACATCCACGAACGACGTTTTCACTTTTTAGTGTATGAAAAGGGTAATAAGGAAAATAATATATTATATTTATATAAAGGTAATTATTTAATTAATATAATATATATTTAATTTATTTCATATATTTTTAATTAAAACCATCCTTAATACATTCAATGTAATGTGTGAACGTATCACATCACTTTAAGGAGGTGGTAGTCCACACATCCACAAACGAAGTTATCGTATTTACACCAAATAGAATGCATAAAATTATGTGTTATATAAAAATTAAATAATAATAAATAAATTTTAAATATAAAATATATAATATAGAAACAATGTGTCCATCATAATTACTAATCATGAATGTGGGTAAAGGAAAAACAAATGACATCGTTTTGCGAGGCGGTAGTTTGCCGTACACAAATGGTAAGTTCATTGCCAATTTGATGGAAGTGTGTATAGGTGTAGGTATAAAACTTAACATAAAAACATTTAAGTATATTTATGATACTTATTTTATTATATAATCATGTAATAATAATAAATTAAGGGGTGGAGAAACAAATAAAACGTAAATGCACATTGAAGAATGTTACCACTTTTTCAAGTAACTCATTTTGGTTTGAACCAAAGGGCTTCCTTGGTTTGCTTTATTACCAAGGTGAGGATTATAGGATTAGGGTAGGGATATTGGGATATTATTCTGGTATATTTTGTACGAGACAAAGTCTCTTGAGAGGTGTGAGGAAAGAGAAGAGTGAATTCATTTTTATAGTAGAGGGGAAGTGACATTCTTATTAATACCAAAAGGTATAAACTATTGGGTGGTATTCATTAAATCATATGAAAAAATCGAAAAATAATATATTAAAGGGGAATTATTGTCTATAGAAACCTCCACCACACAAAACATTAGTTCATTTTTATAATTTTGTTTCTTAACTTATAAGTTTACACAATTTTATCATTTTGGTTTTTAATAAAGTAACTAGTTTTCTAACCTAGGTAATTTAACCATTAAGAATTAATTAAAGTGATATTTATTATAAAATATAGAAAAAATTAATTCTAAATATGGTATCTAATATACAAAATAAAAAACCCATGTGTTTTGGAAACTAATTTTAAAACAAGCGCATGTTACACACAAAAATATTGCTTTAACCCGGACTATGTTGACAATATTTTTACTATCTATGGGTAAATATGTTAATTATAAAATATAAATTGGTACATTAATGAACCATATTTGATATTTATTAGCAATTACAATTTACTTGTTAAAATTAATTTTAAATCATTTAATAAAATATCATTCATTGTAAAATAACATTAATGTCAATTTTGAAATTATTTGTTTAATTTTAATTAAAAAAATCAAAAAATTATTGGAATTAAAATATAGTAAGTTCAAATATTTTTAGCATGATATATTTACTGAAAAAAATAACATGACACAATAATTCATTAAATTTACTTTACTTTCAATGTTTTTAGCATCATTTATCTTATTTTAATTATTAACTAAATAATCCACGTGTTTACATTTGTTAAGAATTTAATTTAATTTATCATCTATAAAAATTATATTTAAATTATAATTATAGAAAAAACTAATTTACCTTTCAAAATAATGTTTATAACTGAAACTATGTAGCTTTTTCCATACTCTAAAACTTTGTAAATGTTAAAGTTAAGCAATGTTTCTTTTTTATATTTTTCCTTACTTTTTCTTATTATAGGGGTTACTTTCATGAACATGTGTACCTATAACTCATAAAATTATAATAAATAGGGGATATGGTCTAAATATTAACATCCAATGGATTTTTGATATGTTTCTAGGTCATTTTGTCCATCAAGTTTAAGGTTTAGTCCCTTTTAAGCTAAATTTAACCTTAATCGCTGTAATTAATTTTAATTACTCTTACTAATATTTTGATAAAAAACTTATTTGATATTAGTATAATATAAATATTATATTTGTTACATCCATTTATATCCATTTTTACAAATTCAATTCACATAAGTGTAAAATTAAGTTTAATGCTAATCCCGCAGAGCTGGTGAGAAAGTAGGGTTTTAAAGTGAAAATGCTCAAAAGTTTATTAAGTATTTATATCTAAATTAAATGAAAAAATGATTTCAATACCCTAAATTGGATTAATAGATATATAATAGATCTATATTTATTTTAAAATATATTTAAAATATAATTGATCATTAATAATTATTTAGAATAAAAAACAGTTTTCAACTAAAATGCAGTATTTTTCATTATTCATAAAAAAAATAAAAATTCTTAGAAAAATATAAAAAATCATCATAATATAATTTTTGACATTAAACATTTTAAAATGAAGTTTTTTTGGACAAATAAAAATTATGGAAGTTTCAAAATTTAGTTTTAAAATAGGTGCGCCACTAAAAGGTGGTAAAGTTCAGTCTTACATGTAATGCAAGTTAACTCAGTGTTATGTGTATCATAAGCATAACATGGAATTGAATATAAATAAATATTGAAAATAAAATAAAATTTATTATAAAATGAAAATATTATAAACTCTTAGGGTGTTACATTCTCCCCGTCTTAATTAAATTTCATCCTAACAATTTAAACTTGATCTCGATAATCTGGATTTTGATACTTGAAAATACTATTGTTGGAAAAACTCACATCATAAATAGGGTTAATAAAACATATTCTTAATAATAGGAAAAATAAAATATGAAGGTTATAAAAAAACTAAGATTTTGAATATGAGAAAATTAGTGAAAACATGGACATGAAAGGAAAATAGAACTATTAAGTTCTTATGAAGAGTGATAGAGAACTTGTTCAACTGAAAGTTGATGACCACAGGGCCTGAAACTACAATTATGAAAAAGGTCATTGATATCATATAAAATTATGATAATAAGAAATTATTTTTTTTCAAGACCCTTTTCCTAGAGTTGAGGAATTATTTCAATATATAAGAATATAATGAGATATACTTACATTATATGTTTCTAATTCATAAATACAATATTATATTTGGTTGTGCCTTGTACTATTTCTACATCATCTCTTCGAATAGGTTTCATCATATGGTGAAGTAAAACATCAATCTCTAAAAACTTGTCCAAAGTTCAACATAAACCATTTTATAAATGGTTAACCTTATGACCCTTCCAAGTATTATGATCCAAAAAATTAGAATTAGTTCCAAGGTATTTAGTAGTATATAATTTACTTTATCCATATGAATCATTATTATCTCAACACTAGAAACATATTTAGGGATATATTTCCCTAATCAATGTGTTTTTCAAGAAGTTTAATTTTTTTTGAATCATTTATCCCGGTCATCGGTACCATTCAACATGTCATCTCAAATCCTTAAGGAAATATTACTGTAATACAATTAATATATAATTAATAACTATTATAAACATTAAATTATTAATAAAGTATTGAAATAACATAATTCTTGAATCCAAATACAAGAACATTAATCATTGGGGAATTAATTTTTATAGTCCCTCATATCCTTACAGTTAAAGCATTAAACATTATAAAATTATTTATTTCCCCTGAAATCCAAAGCATGGTGACCTTTTTCTCCACACATGAATCAAAATCCTTTCTCCTTTAATAATGTACCAAGGTCTTTCCTTCCACAAGTATCACATGTTGGAAAATCCTTATTTCCCTTTTTCCCTTTATCCACATTTTTTATGATTCCCTCTTATTCTCTTGCCTCCCTTCGATTCCATAAGACTTGGATAATTATTTCTCTATCTTGAAATCACATAAAACTATTTCATCAAATGAGGAAAATGTTTGAGACACTAGTGCCCTTCAGATACTTGGCTTAAGACCTTCAAATAAATGGTCAACCTTGCATTCCATGTTGCGTATTAAATCAATTACATACCTTGATAACCTTGTAAAGGTGGATTCAAACTCTATAACTCTTTCTTCCTCATTTTTCTTTAAACTAAGGAACTTTATATTCATCTCAATTTATTTATCAAGAGGGAAGTATTTATCAAATAATGTATCCTTAAAATCCGTCCATTGAATGTTTGATATATTCTCTCTTTCCCAAGTATTTTGGATAAATGACCACCACTGATCGACATTGTCTCTGATACAATATATTGAAAGTGTAACATTTCCTTTTCACCACATCCTAATTCCAAAAATATCATCTCCAAAGACTTAATAAATTTCTCAGTTGTAATTGAATCAGTATTCCCACTAAAGGATATAGACCTCTATCACATAAAGTGATCAAACATAGGAGAGTGTTGTTGTGGAACAAGTTGTTCCATCTGAGCAATATTATGTTTCATAACATGATTAATATTTTCTAATAAATCCACAACTTTCTTAGTTCCAATAACAACTACATCAACTTCCTTAGTAAGGAAACCACTACATTTACCATGAGTATTTACACCTTTATTCCTCCTTAGTTCCATCTCAAAATAATAGAATATACTGGATTAGATCCTAAAACTATGAAACATAATGTATAATACCAAAACTAGTGAGATACTTAACATAAATTGAAAAATTTAAGCATATCTAATCTTGAAATCATAAACAATATTTCATTGAGATGTTATTCTATATTTATCCTAAAAGTATAACTTAGGGTTATGTTCCTTAATCTAAGTTTTCTAAACTTAGTTTCTAAGGTTTTCTACTAAACTTTTTTTGATACCAACTATAGCTCCCCACCCACAGAATCCTAAACCAATACATTATTTTATTACATTATAATGATTACAAGGAATCAAATCCTAAAGGATAGATAAGTTTAGTAGTTTTGGAAAACCAAATTATATATGTGAAAGCGATTTTACATTGGTTGTAAAAAATATTTCATAATAAAAGTATAATCTCAACATCGTTTAAACTCATTCAAAGGATTAATCTTTATAACTTGGGGAAAGGAAACATAATAAGGGTGATATTAAATTCTAAGTAAGGGTATGTACCATGGAAGTAATCATGAATCAATAAGAATAATTAATATGAAAAGGTAATATAAACTAGGAACACTTTCCATTTAGACAATTGGATAAGGCACAATCAATATGATAAGGTAGATAACTAAAACACATTATATTTAATCAAGAATATGAGAATGAAACTTAACTATGGATATTCTAACTAATCCAATAATCACATGGAATAAAAATAAATTAATTTATAATGATGAAATACATAATTATGGATATCTAGAACATATTATTGAGGCTTCATGCCAAGAATATAATAAATGGGAAAGGGCTCATCCAAGAACAAATCTAGTTTGTCTCATGAAACTCACCGATGCATCACAAGGATATAGCAGTCCCTGAACGTCACATATGAAATCAAATTCATACCTCATATTCTGAATAATCGGTTTAATTAACTAATACAAATATCCATATTGAATAGAAGATAAAAATTTATCAATATTTCTCCAATTACTCAAATAACTATCAAAGTGAACTTAATATGTAAAAATGGTATATAGTTTAGGAAATAATAATATCCATTTCATGATAATATATATATTTAAGATAAATTTAATGTATAATAAAAATTATCATAAGTGATTGTTTCAAGATAAAGTTAACAATCACAAAAGCAAGTGATATTTGAAAAGATAACTTTTACTACTTGGTAATTTTCAAGTCAAAACCCTTCGGATGAGATAATTCAAAGTAAAAAATTTAAATACCATATAGATAAAATGATTCATAATATAAAATATCAAAAGGTTCAATATATACACCACGCAAAATAAATAAGTGGTGATTATGATGTATGCCTCATGAAAGTAAAAGTGAGACAAGAATCCCTTACTACCTGGTAACATTTTCATTATAATCCCCATGAAATAAATAACTTAAAAATAAACTTTAAATAACATGAATATAAATGTATTAATTATATAAAATACAATGGTGGTAGTATATAAACCACACCAAATAAATAATCACTGAAAATGGTGTATGCCTCATAAAAGAAAAAGCGATACCAGAATCCCTTACCTTGAGTCTGACTTGTCACATGTGTCTTTATATTCCTAAATAATAAACTTATATTAATTATTTACTTGATTAAAAAACTTTTTCAATTTTATTATTACTTTTAATTCACTTATTATAATGTTTTATATAACTACTTAATCAATTAAGTTTACATTGTGTGTTTTGATGAAATTTGATTCATGTGTAAATTTTTTTTGATAGGTAAACTATGGTCAAATGGGTCATTATATAAACATATAAAGAATAATAATCATGAAATAATAATCATATTTATACATAAATTATACTTTTAAAACCAATTATGAACGTTGGTTATGAAAAATGAACCAACATTACAATCACAGAGACAGTAGGCCATACGTACGCATGAGTAACATTAGCATTTTCAATGACCCTTATGGAAAGAAGGTAAGTAACATTATATCTTTAAAGAATGATAATTATATCATAAATAACTTTTTATTTCATCATATATACTTATATATATAATTCTTGTGATGTAAAATGAATCACATTGTGTCGAGGAGGCGGTAGTCCACACATCTACATACGACGTTATCACTTTTTAGTGTGTGAAAAGGGTAACAAGGAAAATGATATATTATATTTTCAGAAACGTAATTATGGAATTAATATCATATATATTTCATTTATGTCACATATTTTTAATTAAAACCATTCTTAATACATTCCATGTAATGTGTGAATGTATTACATCGCTTTAAGGAGGTAGTAGTCCACACATCCACAAACGAAGTTATCGTATTTACACCAAATAGAATGCATAAAGGTATGTGTTATATAAAAATTATATAATCAAAAAGAAATAATAAATATCAGATATATAATATATAAACAATTTTTCTATCATAATTACCAACCATGAAAGGTGGTAAAGGAAAAATAAATGACATCGTTTCGCGAGGCAGTAGTTCGTTGTACACGAACGATAAGTTCGTTACCCATTTGATGGAAGTGTGTTTAGGTATACGTAAAACACCTAACATAAAAAAGTTTTAGTATATATATGATATTGATGTTATTATATAATCATGTAATAATAATAAATTAAGGGGTGGAGGAACAAATAAAATATAAATACACATTGAAGAATGTTAACTCTTTTTCAGGTAAATCCTTTTGGTTTGAAACAAAGGGATTCCTTTATTTGATTTTTAACCAAGTTAAGGATTATAGGATGAGGGTATGAATTTTGGTATCTTATTTGGTTATATTTTTTTATGATTCAATGTGTCTTGAGATTTTTGAGTAAGGGGAAGAGTAAATGCCTTTTTATAATAGGGGGGAATTCTTCTAAATACCAAATGGTATACACTATTGGGAGGTATCCCTTAAATAATGTGCCTAAAAAATGGACAAAAAATGGATTAAATAATAATTATGGTTGATAAAAACTTACACCACAAAAAATTAGATCATTTTTATAATTTTGTCTATTAACTTTTAAGTTTTCCCAATTTTATCATTTTGGTTTTTATTAAAGTAACTAGTTTTATAACCTAAGTAATTTTACCATTAAGAATAAATAAAGTGATATTTATTAGAAAATATATACCCACTTAATTATAAATATTATAAAAAATTTAAAAAAAATAAATCCCATGTGTGTTGGAAATTAATTTTAAAACAAGCGCATGTGACGCGTAAAAACACTACTTTAACCCAGATCGTGCTAACAATATTTTTACTATCTATGAGTCAATATGCTAATTATAAAAGATAAATTGGTCCATTAATGGAACATATTTTATATATATTAACTTATAATTAACTTTACAGAAGATATGATTTTTTATTAATTTTAAATCATTTAATAAAATACCATTTATTGTAAAATAACATTAATGTCAATTTTGAAATTATTTATTTAATTTTAATTTAAAAATATCAAAAAATTAAAGGAATTAAAATATATTAAGTTAAAATCTATGTATCATGATATATTTACTTAAAAAAAATAACGGGACATAATAATTAATTAAATTTACTTTACTTTTAGCATTTTATCATCATTTACCTTATTTTAATTATTAACTAAATAATTCACGTGTTAGAATTTTTTAAGCGTTTAATGTAATTATATCATCTATAAAAATTATATTTAAATTATCATGATAAAAAACTCACTTAAATTTAAAAATAATTTTTATAACCGAAACTATGTAGATTCTTCCTTACTCTAAAGCTTTATAAATTTTAAAGGTAAGTAAAGTTCATTTTTTGTCTTTTTTCCTTACTTAACTTATTACATGAGTCAATTTTATGAACATTCGTACCGATTAATCATAAAATTTTAAAAATATGGGATATTCTCAAACCATTAGAATCCAATGTATTTAGTACATGATTTTAGGTCATTTTGGCCCTTAAGTTTAAGGTTTAGTCCCCTTTTAAGCTTATTTTTTTCTTAATTACTGTAATTAATTTTAATTACTCTCACTAATATTTTTAGTCAAAAAGTAAGTTGATATTATTATACTATAAATATTATACATACTAAAACTATTTATATCCATTTTTTTAAAATTTAATTCACAAAAGTGTAAAAATTATGTTTAATGCTAATCCCGCAAACATGGTGAGAAAGCAAGTTTTTAAAGTGAAAATGCTCAAAAGTTAATTAAGCTTTTATGTCTAAATTAAATAAAAAAATAATTCAAATGAATTAAATTGAATTAAAATATATATAATTTATCTATTTTTACTTTAAAACAAATTTAAAATATAATTGAACATTTATAATTATTGATATGAAAAGACAGTTTTCAACTAAAATGTAGTATTTTTCACTATTCATAAAAAAATGAGACCTCTCAGCAAAATACAAAAAAATAATCCAAAGATAATTTTGAAATTAAAAATTAAAAATTAAAGTTTATTTTTACAAATATTTTTTTTAAATTGTTAAAATTTAGTTTTAAAATAGACGTTCCACTAAAAGGCAGTAAAACTCGGTCTTGCGTGTAATACAAGTTTACTCAGTATTGTGTATAGCGTAAGATTATCATGGAATTGAGTATAAATAAATATAACAATTTTTTTTCTAATATGAAAATATTATAAAGTCTTGAGGTGTTACATTGGCTCCCATAATGCTTGGATGCTCAGGAGGACAATCATTTTATTATCTATCACACTTAGTATTAACACAGTTCCATCAGGTTCCAACCATTGGGTAAAACAAAAACATAGTTTAAGAAAAATTTATCATGATAGGGAACTAAATAAACATGAAAAATCACTTATAGGATGTCTAAATCATGAAAAATTCTTTAATCCATGAAACTTTAGGTTTATCTTATGTTATTCATAGTCATCATCTATTTAAATCCTTCATGATAGTTCATAGTGAGTTTATAAATTCCCAAAGCATATTCCACGGGAGTGTCAAACTATATGTGAAACAAGGCCCATTTTCATGCACTAGGTGATGATCAAGTCCATATAAATGTGCCATTTTTGGTGTTATTAACCCAAGGTACCTCTATGGTAGAGCCACATCCACTTGTAGTATCCAGAAAAGGTTGTAATTACTTGGAAACTACTCACTCCCTCCTTTAACAAAGTTATAGTAAATTTTCCTATACTTTGACTCATCCATATAATTATCATTAGACATGTGTTTAGGGATATAACTAAGGTTTTATCACCCTAGTTTCTGAAGGTTAACTAAACCTATCCTATGATACCAACTATGGAAACCCAGACTTATCATACATAGATATTACATCATTTTTTATGAATATTCATTACATTACACAAACCCATGCTTGAAGACCACAATAGTTTAGTGTCTTTGGAAACATGGAAATAAAAAACAATTGGTCCATAGGTAAACTAAATCATCTCCCACTATAATCTTCATAACTAGTACCCTTCATATACATATCATACGTAATACATTTCTTTATAGCATCGAAAAAGGAAATATATGAAAGTGTGATCTCAGAAAATCAATAAGGGTAAACAAGGGAGATACATAAGCATAATATTAACATAAGGGTATGAGAACATGAGTAAAACATTTGAAAACTATTCCTTCTATATAAAATATCACAATATTGAGTCATGGAATAAATATTTTCAGTTTATAAGACATAAATCATAAGTTAATCAAATAACATGATCCATGATAGAATAACATTGTAATATGACATAGATTTGTGGCATACACATAAGCATAAAAAATATTATATAAATAATACCCACAAATACATTCATAACATTATAGTATTGGGATAACCACCCATGTACCTACTTCAGGCTTGGGCTATCCACCCACATACCCAATTTTTTTGGCTTGGGCTAACCCCCTATGTACCCTCCTTTTTGGGTTTGGCCTAACCACCCATATACCATATAATATCATAGAACATTTATAATTACCCAATGAATTGTATATAGATATATATCACACCCATAACATAATGAACATCATAAAAATTTGTGCCAAAATATCATAAAACATTTATCATATTATAACCCATGAAATGAAATGGGTTTCATAGACATTTTTTCTCATTACAATCTGTGGAAAAGAGATAGGTTTCATAATCATTTCATTATTTCATCATAGCATAACCTGTGAAAAAAAAGATAGTTTCATAATAATTTTTTCATGGTATAACCTATGGAAGAGAAATGGGTTTAATAAACATAATTCCATCATAACATAAAACATTTAGATAAATAATAATAATGGTATCATTGGATTATATCCCTAGTAAGATAAAGGTAACATCAATAGATGTCATCTTAGATGGAAAAGGATTTTGATCGATCATTTAAAATTTTTTTTTAGAAAAAATAAATTATTATTTATTTTTATTTGAAAATAAAATTGAAAAATTATAAATTAATCTTCAAATAAAATAATGGTCATGATGTTGAGAAGTTTTGTTCATACTGTATATATTAAAACAAAGATTCCTTTCACATTTTCAACAAAAGAAAAATGGTAATTATTTGAAAACAATATGAATATTCCTTTCAAAATATTAAAAAAAAATTAAAACATGGTTAAAATTTATTTTAAAAATCATAGGAGAATAATAACATATTTTTTATTTTTTTTAGAAAACATGGTTTTGGAAGAAAATAGTTTTTCGATCTAAGAGAGAAATAAAGTCAGGTTTTTGTAAAAACAATTTCTCAATTAATTTAAATATCCAAGAGAGGAAAAGTGAAAATATTACTTGAAAACATAATTAATATTCATAGGAGAAATATATTCATGAGTTTATTTAGATATGGATCATAAGATTTTATCATTGGAATGATAATCATAAACATCCCCGATAAATGATTAGATTGTAACATAAAATCATTCCCACTTTGGTAATTTTTAATCGTAAGCCCCATGAAGGAATAACAAAAAATGGAACTTAAAATATCATTAGGATAAATAAATTCATGATATTACATTTAAAAGGGGATATATATAGACCTCATGAAGGAATAAAGGTCCATAACATAACATACATCTCAAAGAAGGAAAATTGAGACAAAAATACCTTACCTTAAATATTGACTTTCATTGTACACATTCAAACATAATGTATAATAAATATAAGTTTATTATATATCTATTAAAAAAAAATATTTATATATATCATACCATATATGATTTTATTATGACATTTTATTACCAATTTATTAACAATTCCATGTCAAAGTTACATTTTGGGTAATAACCACTTTGTTTTTCGTAAAAGTATTTATTTTTTTGGTCCTCTTGATTTTATCATTATTTCAAAAATTTCTATATTTTAACCATGATATAAATATTCATATATATTCATTATATATGTATTTATAGTAATCCATAAAATTTCATGATAGAAAATGAAATGCTTCATTTATGGAGACGATAGACCGTACGTACACATGAGCACCATTCCATTTTCTTGTTGGATTAAAAGAATGAAAGGTAAATGATATATTATCACTAAATAATCATTTTTTTATATATATAACATATGTTCATTGAAATAATCCTTATTACCTTCTATTTAAAGCTTGAATGAATCACACCACTTTGTGTGGTGGTAGTCCGCCATACACACGAGCGACGTTATCGTATTTCCACAATGTGGAGAGTATGAAGGAATGTGTGATATAATAATTCTAAAAGTATAATGATATCATAAATATCTTAAATAAATAATAAATTCATCATGATTTCCATACTTGAGAGGTGGTAATGGAAAAACAAATAACATTGGTTCACGAGGCGGTAACCCATCGTACACATAAATGGTGATTTCATAACCCATTTGATGGAAGTGGATATGGTTGTAGGCAATTACATCAACATATAAAAAATATAAGAATATTTAATATAATTATGTTATTATATCATAATGGTATAATAATAATTGAATGAGGTGGAGGAAGAAATAAATAAAAAATGCTTGTTAATGAATGTTCCCTCTTCTTCGGGTCTCCTCCTTAAGTTTGCTCCAAAACCCTTCATTGGTTGGATTTGTATCAAAAATAAGGATTCTAGGATGGGAGGAGGGAAGTTTTAAAGTAATTTGGGAATTTATTGACTAAACCAAAATCATTTTAAGGTGTGTAGAGTAGATGATAAGAGGTGATATTTTATAAGTGAGGTGAGTGACACACTTGTAATAAAAAAAAGAATTCCACCCACGTTTTTTATATCATAAGGATCCAATAATGTAAAATTATCAATAATATAAGGTATAAGGTCCAAATATTTCCACCCAATAATATTTAGACACGTTTTGTGTCATTTGTAACTTTTAACTTTTTAGTTTAACCCCCAATAAACCAATTTTTACCTTAACCGCAATAAATAATTTTTAATATTTTTTCAATTAATTTTAGGTAAGAAATTAAGATGGACTTATTTGATAATATTAATTACAATGATTAAAAATATGGAATCAATTTTTTAAAATCCAATTCACACAAGTGAAAAAATTTAATTGAAAATTAATCCCGTAGACACGACGAGAAAGCGGAGTTTTAAAGGGAAAATGTTCAAATGTTTACAATGTTTTTATATCAAAATTCAATATGAAATTGAATCCAATAACCTAAATCGGGTTAATGGATGTATAATTGAACTAATTTTACTTTAAAAAAAATTTAATATATAATTTAACTTTATAAATAAATTAAATAAAAATGGTGTCTTTTAATTAAAATTCAGTATTTTTCATTATTCATCAAAAAATGAAACTTTTTAGAAAAATCCCAAAAATTTACCCTAAGATAATTTTTTCATGATGATTTAAAAATTGATGTTTATTCTGTATAATTCATTTTTATAAGTGTGAAAAATTCATTTTATTAATGTTTACAAAAATAAATAAAAAGCATTTTTTTGAGAAAATATCATTTTAGAAACATAAAAAGACTTTACAAAAAATTAAATACGTTTTTATCCATATGTTTACTTTATATAAAACCATTATAATAAATATTTGAAAATTATTTATTACTATTAATATCAATATGTTTAACATATAGGTTATAATGGTCATGGTTAAGTAAATATATTAATAATATATTGTGGTTTTGTTAAAACTTAGTGTCATGTGTAATGCAAGATAACCTAATGTTTCAAGTTATAAAAGATTAAATTGGTATTTTTTTAATTAAATCTATCAAATAAACTTAATTTATAAAAAAAATAAATTCATAAAAACTCATGGTGTTACAAAAAAATTTCATATTCAATAAATTTTCAAATTTTCATCCCTTCCACTCCAAGATAACTTCCATTCTTAACTTTTGGACTTTACTTCCAAAATTCCAGCCATATTCTAGACTCCAAAAACTTTCTCAGAACTTTTTACATTTAAAACCTATAATCTTAATATATTATAGAATATCTTACCAAAAACCTCTAGTTTTTTACTTCTATTTCTAGAATAACTTTTCGTACTTCATTCAAAACACATTAACTTTTGAAACAATTTTTTTTCCAAGAATAATATATTTCTCATCAGAAGGAATTCAAACTTCTATACTTCTAAGAACAATATCTAAAGAATAACTAAATTCATTTTTTTAAGAATACTAAAAGAATCAAACATCCAAATTTAGTTCCCATATGTATAATAACCATCTTCTTCTTTATTCTAGTCACTGTTTATTCTAATTACTTTATTTTTTACTAATAAAAAAATATAGCAACAATTTTCAAAAAATCCAACACAAAATATCCTAGTTATAAAATTCTCCCCTTTGTATTTTTTTTGAAAATTCTACCATAAATCATTCTCCAATCATTTAACTCTAAATCCTTCAATGAAATTTATATATTTACAGTTCATTCTCATCACTACTTATTTTATAAAATGAAAAGGTATTCTTATATGGATTTTTATTTTCATTCTATCCTCCTTTATCACTGAATTTTATAGGGGATATATTTTTATCTCTACCCCCTTTATCAATACAAGTTCTTATTTGAATATTATCTATATTCTATATAAATAACTTATTGGGGAATATTGATTCACCCCTACATATGAAAATATGAATTAATAAGTTTGAAATCTCCATTTGTATTTCATGATCTTCAAAACCCACTTGATACCATTAATTGATATCCAAAACTCTTGTCTTTGTAAACTATTTGAAATTTAATTTAAAAAAATTGTGTTGTTTTAGTTACTTATAAATCAACCTTAGTTATTGAATTGTGCAGCTTCCTTTACCACAATAAAACCTTTAGGTTCTTCCAACGACTTATTGATTGAACCTTTATCTCTTTTACCATTAGTGGAACTTCTGATTTTTTGCTTTATCCTTTATTCCATTTGATGATACAACTTTTTGGACAAAAAATTCCAAAATTTTCATATTATGAGCTCTGAACTACTTCCTCTCTCCAACTTTATTTCACTCAAAGTTTCAGTGAGTTAATTGACCACTTATAAATTAGTTATTAAAAAAAAACCTAAGCCTATCAAGGTAGAACTTAGTATAGGAAATGAGAATATATGTCAATAAAATCAATATTCTCTATGTCACTCTCTTACTTTCATAGCCTACTGCATTAATTTAAATTGTGATTTTAATTTATTTCAACAGTTATTCTTGAGGTATCAAACACACTTACAAAAAAACATATGTGAATAACTAATAAAGTACCATGTGTGTGAGTCATACCATATATTTAATCAATTGTTACCACTTATTCATGATGAACTTGCAATACCACTTGATATCCATGAACCTTCTTTTATTTATAGGTCCCCTTCCTATCTGATGAGTATAAACATCTTTTGAGTTCTCATCACTAACTCCCCATGAATTCCTTTAGTTATTAAATCAAAATATTGAAATATTTTTTGGCACAAGGACCATTTATTGGTTATTAAACTTTATTCCTATTAGATTTTGGGTATCCTGAGAAAAAAATCAGCTGATACCACATTTTTAGTACATGATAAAATAAAATTGAATTCCATGAATGCAACTACTTCTTATTTGGAGTGGTCTCCTACTTATTTAGTATTATAGTACCACTTGAGATATGGTTTGATTTCATTTATTGATAATTGAGGATTGATTTATTCCACTGGACATTTCATATAAGTATTTAAAAAAAATTAATCCTAGATTATACTTTACATCATTTAAACTTCTTCATCTCATCAGGAAAATACATATTCCAATTTAAAATCCACTATAATTTATTTCCACCACTTATTGAGTTAGATAGGGTCTTGATAACATTAAATCTTTTTTAGGTCTGTTGTAAATTTAAAATTGTAATAACTCTTACTCAACTTATTTAATTTTTATCCTTTTATCATAATCACATATTTATTTCGCTCATATAGAATACATGGATCACATATCCCCCTTAAATCTACATTAGCTCAAACAAAAGGTAAAAAAATTTAAACACATGGGGATAGGGGTACCACCTATACATCCTCAAGTTGAGGAAAATTCTTGGTCACAATAATCCAACCCTTTTCTTAAAAGTTTCTTCCATGATTTATAGTAATTATTCTTATAATACAACTTTTAAAAAAATCACTATAAATTCTCTCTTTGTGATTATTTAACTTCCATGTATTGGGATCCATCCCCATTTTGAGATTAATCCCACTAGTGCAAGTTTCCTCTATTGATGCAACACTATTGCATCTTTCTTCATGATTACTCTACCATAGGAGATCTCTTCCACCAATGTTTTCTTCATTAATCATAGTATGATTTAATAAACCACTAATGTGTTTTTTATGTCAATACTATTCAATTTCCATTAGATTAACCTTGACTTTTTTTTATCTTTGACGAGTCTTTCTTCAGGGTCGTTTTTTCTTTCTCATAACTAGAGTAGCTTCTTTATTTGTATTATATATCTTATTTCATTATTTACATGAATTTTTTTGTGATTATATCATCATTGGTTGTTTGTGAACCCTTCAATATGATCTATATTTATTTTAATCTAAAGTATTAAATCATTTTACATCATAATAGATTTTAATTTAGTGTAACTTATCTTCCCCTTTATTATAGGAATAAAGGAATTTCTTATGAGTCTTTTAGATCATCTCTTTATATAATTTCTATCCATATGAACCTAGTTAGAACCAATTAAACATATTCTATTAAATTTATACCTTTTTAACCATTTCGAAATTAATATATTGATGCAATAGATTTACTTCCTCTTTTGAGACTTTAGGCTTCTAGAAACACACTCATGGTGTGACCCACTCTTTCTAGTTAGATTTTTTTAGATACCTCCTTTTGTGAGTATTCTCTTCCATATTTTCCATGAATCTTCCTTTCATTCATTTTTTCTAGATTTTGAGCTTTGTATACTCCACTTACTGAGGCTTCCATGGAGGGAATTTCAACCTTCTCTTTTACCTTTATGGATCCTATAATCCACTCAAGACCATCTTATCATATTTATCCTTTAATTATAAAACCATATTCTCTAACCTTGATCTAATTTTTCTTCTAGATTTTATCCTATATTCAATTTTTATTTTGATAGGGATAATTCATGCTCTTAGATCTTTCTCTATAGCTATTTGTTAACACACTTACTGTGAAATTTCTTTAATTGAGTTACTTATCCCTTCATATTTTCACCTATCTTTATTATATCTATATTCAAGAACTCTTATACTCTATTTACCCTTTTATTATTTTTGGATAAATATTCTATAAATTCATAGTACACTAGATGAATGATCTCGAATTGAATCACCTTATCATACAAGGATTTGATCTTGTTGTGATCACTATGTAAATACTCATCAAGTTGGAGACTTATCATCGTTTAAATTTTATCATTGTAATTCACACTTTTATCAATCTCCATGGGAGACTCTGATTTTTTCAAATTTTAGATATTCTTCTAAAATATTGTCAGAATCATATTTAATAATAAAATAAAAATTTATTACCTTGATTGGAGTGTTAGTATTCTTTGTATATATCATTTTCTTATTTCCCTTTGTCATATGACAACATTAATAAGGGTTTTTAACTTATTATACATTAAAAATAGGTTTATATTTATCTCTTGAGGTGGATGATTCAACCCTATTTTATTCTACTAACTTTCCATATATAACTTCTAATGTTTTCCACATCTTGAAGGTAATAACATAGTGAGAGGTTTTATTGTATACTTCATTAAAAAATGATATTATCAATATCTTTTATATCTATTAATATCATGTTATTTTAACATTCTTAGTATAGTTAATATATTAAATAATTTACTCCTTGATCTCATTTCCATAAGACTATACGAGAATACAAATCTCCCTTTTCTAACCATCAAAGTTAGTTCCTCAAAAAAATGGATACCTCTTCACTGAATCCATGCATATAATAAATAAAAAATATATTTTGAGATTAAACTTCAATTTAGGTCCTTTTGGATCTGATACCACTTCCTGGGACCAATTTTCCTAAAAATACTATGGGTGGGGGGAGTGAATTAGGGTATACATCAATTAAAACCTTTCTCTTCTTTTTTCCCCTAGTTTATACAAATATTGTTCCATCATTGGAAATAAATCATTCAATCTCATTATTTTCCTTGACAATGATCTCACCAAATAATAAATATCAATATAGAATGTAAGTCATGCACATGAAAAATTGGTTTTACTTAGTTCACCACTAAAGGATAATCCAAGGACCATACACATGATGATGTTCCAGTCTACTAAAATCCACTATACTCACATTCAGTAGATGTTTATTTTTAGGTCATGGTCACTCCATGATTAGGTTAACTAACCTTAAAAAGTTTTGTAAAGACAAATTGTCAATCCAATGGAGACCCCCTCTTTTTCCCTTTTACACATGACTTTGGTGAAGGAAAAAATCAATTAATAGATGAGTGTGTCTCTCTATGTTTAGTATGGTAGTCTTATTTCATCATAGATTCATATATGATGCTTATTTGAAGTTCACATGTGCTGATATTTTAATCCTCTAATTCTCGGTGATATTTACTCCTTAATGTAGGGCTTGAGTCTATGTCTTCTAAAAAATAAAAACCGAAACACTTCTCCCAGACAGAGATAATTCCCCTTTGGAATTATATTCTTTCTTGAGCCTTCTCTATTGAATAATTAGATATGAAGATAAAATCTATCTATGGATCTCCTGTACTATTATAATATAAATTAGATATATAAAATATGCTTAGAATCTATTTCTCCTCTTATAATGAAACATTTCAATGTGTTCCTTTCATCTTTTTCAAAACTACTAAAAATGGTTTTATACACTCTTCTAGTATCCAACCCCTAAACCTAATATTTTTGATCAAATAATTATTATTCTAATCTTATATGATCATTGAAAGTTCACAAAACAATAATTGATGTCAGGATATTGCAATGAAAATGAGTTAATCATCCAAATACAATTCACTCTCCTTATTTTAAACTTCTACTGAATCTTACAGTTTTTTTGGAAATTAATTTTCACTAAAGTGACCCATGAATAACATACCTAAATATTAAATCATTCTAGAGGAATATTCGACACATATTTTAATTATTGATTATTTTGGACCATAAATGTTTAGTTTATTTGTATAATAGGTACATAATTAACTTATTTTTGAAAATATCTTCAATATCACCCACAAAGATCTTCATATTAGTACACTTATAGAAATATCATACATAGAAATTTCCATAAAAACACGAGGAAGGAAAACATAAGAAAGGATGATATAAGATGATAAGTAAAGGTAAACATGGAAGATATCAATCATAAGAGAGAATAAGATGATCATAAGGGCATGATAAAATAATCAAGTGCATGTTATTAATGTAAAAGATTAATCCTAGAAAGGATTAGAGAATACACTCTTAAATCAAGTTATATCCAGAAGAATTATTAATAAGGATGTAAAAGTAGTGATCATCATTAAATATACATCACATAGACATGTGGAATTATAAACACAAGGGATCATAATCATGTGAATATAGATATTCACAATCATATCCATACATAATCTTGTGAGGATAGTTAGAAGAAATCATAACCATTCATAAAATTTTAAATATAGATATTTTCAATCATGTCCATGCATAATACTATGAATATAGCTAGAAGGAAATAATACTCCCACATATGGATTTATCGATAAACCTGATCCTAAGAAACCCAACACGAAACCATACCTCAATCACTAGATCCGTCACAAATGTTGTTGCTGGAAGAGATATTGAGAATGCTGAGCCTGGTGTAAAAGTTGTTGAAGTTTCTAATTTATGAATAGAGAAAAAAAATTTCTACACCAAGGGAAATAGATGATTTCTTTCTCAAAAAATGAGGTAAACCTTTTTTCTTCATACTCAAGATTTTTTCTTGTCGGGAAGTTTTCAAAATGCATACCATCAGTAAAGTTCTTAAGAAAATTTCATTAATCTATTTGATTTTTGGGTTTTTTATATTGGTTTATTAAACTCTTACAATGTCATTTTTCAACTCTCCTCTGAAGATGAGTATTATAGAATTTGGGTGAGGTGAATATGGTCTTTTGAAGGTTGTGTTATAAAAGTCATTAAATGGACCCCTGATTTTGATCTTTACAAAGAATACCCTATTGTTCCTATATGTATTGGTTTTCATGGGTTACTAATTCACTTATTCAAACAAACCACCATGTTTCCAATTTAAAACCTTATTGTAAATCCTTTAAAGTTGAACCTTGTGATGAATAATCTCTCAAGACCCTCTATTTCTAGAATTTGTATTATGATTGAAATTGCACAAGCTCTCCCATCCCAGATCTGGATCTCGAATGATTAGCATGGATTCTTTCAGAAAATGGTTTATTAAAAATATCCCTAATTAAAATAGATTTTTCATTAATATTGGATAAGATTTTAAGGATTTCATAAATAGGGAAACACCTATGCATCATAATGTTATAAAGTTTGAAAAGGGAAAACATAATCTAGACATGGCTAAGAATGACAACCTCCTAGTTGAGGTTGTCCCCTTTGGGGATTAGGATACACATGGAGGGAATAATGATGCTGCTGTGAAGCCTGATGCTATTAAAAATCTGGATAGACCATCTAATTCTCAGACCCCTCCTATTGATCTATCTGATTTTGTGAATGCTTTCCATAATTATCAGGATATAAATGATGGTAAGGAGTTCATTAATAAGAGTGAGATTTCTATCCCTAAAAAAACTTAACTCTTGAAATAGTAGAAACAAACTATACAATCTAAATTTAGTGAATCATCACAAGATTATTATGAAAAATCTAGTCTGATTGAATAAGCTTACTTAAAATTGAGTGCTAGGATAGGAAAAAATTCAATGGTGGATGCAGAAGGTTACATTACTTTATATCCTAGAAAACCTAAAAATGTTGAGATTAATCTAATTTAGAGAGGAAAATTGTCACTATATCACTTTAATCCTCTAGAAATGAAAAAATTAATATTTCCTCATAGTTTGTGTTTGATGAACATCTTACTGAATCCATTGAAATTGATGTGAGGAAGAAAGAAAAAATAAATGAGAGGATCACCCTACATATAGAGACACATACCAAATTTTAGAGGATTCTGAGGTAAAACTAGACTCTTAGATCGATGATAAAGATGAAATTGTATATCATAAGTACAAATATGGTTTAATCACCATGGATAATTATCTTAAAATTAGAAAATGGATGTTTATTAGGTTGGTATATGAATTCAAATGGAATATTTATTTTAATTTCATAGAAATTAATTTTTAATAATCCAATTTATTTCATTTTTCTTTTTGATTATTTATTTCTTGTTTCATTTCTATCTAGTTGGAAACATAAATTTTGACGAGTTTATCTTTGAGAAAACAATGTATTATTATATTTGAATTAAATTCATTATAAAAATGTCCTAATAACTTACTTGATATAATGTCTCAGTCTTGTTGAGATGTTAGATTTTTTTTGTTAATGTTTCTATGTGAATCTTGAGCGGTGTTGTCCTTATCTCCTTGTTTTTCTGCTAATTGGTTTTGGGTGTTTTTTATTGGTTTAATTTATTGGACTATGCTTCAATGTTAGCATGGTGATGTATAGGATATATCTTGAAAATTCTTTGTTAACATTTTATATAGACTAGATTTGGACTGTTTGATGGGGAGATGTTGTTCACAACAATACTTATATTGTTAATGCTTGATTTTATGCTACATGTTTCTATTCTCTCTCTTCTTTGGAACATGAAATTTTCACTATTTTTATTCACCATTACTGAATTACACTACATATATTTTTTATGATCTTGAAGTTATTCTTCATTTTGATTAATGAAAGAGGGAAATCAATCTCAATTTTACACCTTTATATGATGGAAATCTCTAATTTGAGTAGTTTACTAATATTCTGTTCTGATCTTACAATGGAGGGTTAGATTATGGATGGAATATCAAAGCATGAATACATATGGCTTAATGAATTTGGTGTTTAACTGACATATTCCCCTTAGCTTCTTTCTGTTTTCCTTTCTTTTTTTAGTAAGTGGGAGGTAGGTTGTTTTCCAAGAAAGTACAGTTTGAACATTTTTCTGTGCTACATTAAATTCTCCTACAGAAACTATTATTATACCATGATGATTAATTATCATGATTTTGATTTTTTCAAGGTTTCAAGAGACCGGTTAGGATCCCCATAGAAAATTTTATATGGTTTTATCTTCAATGTTTTTCTTTTGATGGCATTTATCTGTGTAACCATTCACTATTTTTTATTAGTGAAAACTCTTTTCACCTTCTGTTTTCACTATAAAATTTATTTTCTTAATAAAATTTTGAGGGATATAATTTGGGTGACCAATTCATATCTTAAATTTTCCCAAAAAAAATACATGCACATCAAAATGTGAACATAGATATTCTCAATCATGTCCATGATTATTTTAATCATCTCATGAGACATCTATATCACATTATATGATTCATTATAGATCTATAACTAACCAAAGTATCACATAATCATAATTCATCCATATGTATGCCATGTGGTCCTAAAAACATTTATCATTTCATCATAGCTTAACATGTAAAAAATGGGTTTCATCAAGATTTTATTATCATAATCAATAACCATATAGAGAAATAATATGTATGATATTACTATATCACATCCTTATAAAAAATTAAGTAACATTAAAGGATGTTTTCATAGATAAAAATATATTAAAAATATCACTAAAACATTTCTTGAGGAAAATACCCTTTTCACTTTCAAACCACTTATTTAAAATCTAAAAAATTCCATGATATCAGGGAAAAATTTCCTTTTAAAATAAACATTGAAAATATTAAATTAATCTTCAAATAAAATAGTAGTCATGATGGTGGGAAAATCCGTTTGTGCGATATATGTTAAAACAAAGATTCCGTTCACACCTTTAGTAAAATGCACCACATTCAAAGAATGAAAAGTTAATTCCTTTTACACATTTTTATAGAAAGTTAAATATGGGTATAAATGATTTTAATAATCATTGGAGAATAGTGAAAAAAATTTAATTTTTTTTAAAGAAAATATAGACCCAGAAGAAAAAGATTCCTGACTAAAGAGGAAATATGGTCGTTTTTTCTCAAAAACATTTTCTCGATCATTTTAAGTACCAAAGAGAGGAAAATGGTAGTATTACTTGAAAATTACGTGAAAAAATAGGAGAATAAAATAGATATTATTTAAAGGATAATTATTAGATAATTTCCCTAAATGTAAATTTAATATAAACATTCTCGAAAAGAAATGAGATTGTAACATAAATCAATTAGCACTTTGGTAATATCCCAATAAAAACCTCATGAAAAAAATAAACTTATATGTATTTTTAAAACCATATAATTTTCATGATAAGAATTATAAAATATATTCATGGAAAATATATTCACTAAACAAAAGAAATAAGTGGTGAATATGATATAAATCTCACAAAAATAAAAGTGAGATAGGAAACCCTTACCTCACGACCAACTTGCTTCATAAGAAATTTAAACCCCTATATAATAAATTTAAATTTATTATAATTATATACCAAAACCATACTTATGATATCATATATGATCCTATTATATTATTTCAATACTCATTTATTAAACTCATCGTTTCAGAGTGTTAATCATTTCATTTTTCATGTAAGTTTTGGTTCGATAGTTCATGTCCTTGTACTTTGATCATGGTTCCATAAGATGCATAAAGTTAATATTTTCTTGAGTATCATATGTAATCATTATATACAATTTCATAAATGTTCTTATAAAGTGGTGATGAAAAATTAATTACATCACTTCATGGAGACGATAATCTGTACGTACGCACGAGCGATGTTTCCAATTTTTTATAGATGGAGTGAAAGAAAGGTAAAATACAATTAACATTTAAAGAATAATTATTACATCATAAATATAATATATATTCATTAAATATATTCTTATTTCCATATATTTAAATAATAAATTAAAAACGAATCACATCACTTCGTGGAGGTGGTAATCTACAAATATGCACAAGTGATGCTATCGTTTTCCAAAAAATGGGGAGGTAAGAAGGTAGATAAGATATTATAATTAAAAAATAATAATTATTTCATAAATATAGTATATAAATATTAAATATATCATAATATCCAACCATGAATTATTTTTATGGAAAATTAATCATATCACTACGTGGAGGCACCGGTCTACACGTACACACGAGTGATACTTTCATTTCCAATTTGATAGGAAATAAGAGATGGATAAGGTTATTACATTAAAATAATAACATATAAGTATATTTTAAATAATAATGTTATTATATTTTAATGTTTAGGATATAATTTAAGGATTTAAAGGAAGAAGTAAAATGAAAATTTTCGATTAAGAAGATTACTTCCTCTTTGAAGAACCTCACTTAGATCTCACTTTAAGGACCCTAGGGATGATATTTTAAGAAGAATAAAAAATATAGAATGTTTATACGGAATTTAAGAAGAGGTATTGTTAGGGTTTTATCAACATAAGTTTCTCATTAAGTGTAAGGAAGAGAGGATACGTGGTGTCCTTTTATAAGTGAGGTGAGGGGCACCTTTGGAATTACTTAAATTATTAAATTAATATAAATTAATTTTCATGTTCAAGTAGATCCAAATTAATATATTTAAATTATTGGATGATTATAAGTTTAAATATTATAATACAATAATATTTATACAAGTTCAGGTGTTTTTTAACCCTTTATCTTAGTTTTAATCCCCCGTTAACCATTTTGATGATTACCATGATATCAAATTTTTTTACTCTTTAGGGGTCAATAATGTTACTATAAGAGGAAAATTGACCCATAAGTGGATAATGTATGATATTATAGAATATATCACATTAATTTTTAAGGAGATATTATTTTTATAAATTTTAATTCATTTAATAAATTATTATTTATCATAATATACCATTAAATTCATTTTAAATACAATTTGCATAGTTTAATTTTATGGAAATAAATATAGTAAATTAATTCAAAAATAAACTTTTAACACATACTTTATAAATTATCTATGTCCAAAATATTCATGGAACACCATAACCCTTCAAAAAAATATTACTTTGTAAGTTTTTAAAATCATTTACTTAATTTTTCTACCACTTGCTAAAACATTATGTCGACATTGCGTAAGCATTTAAGGTAATTATTATATCAATAAAAATTAAAAATAAATTAAAATAATAAAAAAATCATTCATATTTAAAATATAAATTTATAATATAAAATAAAATCATTTTATAAACCTGAAACGATATTAGAGATATTAAAACAAAGGGAATGACATTTTGTATTTATTTTTTACTTAAAATAATATTAAGGTCCTTATTAAAGAAAAATGGATCAAAGTTGGAATATATTAGAATATTGGATGAGTATAATAGAACTAAACTCATCCAATAGAAATAATTTAGGTGTTATATATATTTTTAAAGCCTTATCATGTTGTTTTTAATCTTAATTACCTGATTTACGCTTACCATGGTGACAAATATTTACTATAGTTACTATTAATTATGAACAAAAATAAATTTTAACTATTTATAAAATTTGTAAAACATTATTAAAAATATGGAATCAATTTTATCAAATTCAATACTTATAAATTTCAGAAATCACCTTTAAAATTAATGCACAAAACGGGATGAAAAAACGATTTTCCAAAAAAAATGCATTTTTAAGTATAAAAATATTTTTATACAAAAATTAAGCATAATGTAAATTACATTGAAATTAATTGGATTATGTTTAATAAAAATATACTGATGAAATTTTAAAACAAATTAAAAATAAAATGGGACACTGTAAATATATGAAAAGAAAAGACAATTTTCAAAAAATTAGTATTTTTACTATCCATTAAAAAATCAATCTTTTTTAAAAAAGTCCATAATTTCAACCTAATATAATTTTCATATATTGATTTAAAAAATTATAACCTTTTTATAAAATAAAATTTCTAAAAGTGGTATAAATTAATTATAATATTTTATAACAAAATGTAATAAAAACCATTTTTGAAGAAAATGTACATTTGAAGCATAAAATGACATTACTAAAAATTAAGTGCTTATTTACTATACATTAATCAATAATTTTTTATTAAGAAGGACCATTATAAATGTATTTTATAATGCATGTACTATTATTCATACCCTCCAATTCAATGACTGGGTTATAATGATCGTATTTAAAATAATATTATTTTGCGGTTTGTTTAAGCTCATTATTGCGTGTCATATACACTATTGAACATAATATTATTCTAAAATAATTTTTGGGGTGTCAAATTATCCCCCCTTAAATTAATTATATCCTTACAATTTTATCTCTATCATAAGAGGTTCAATATTTGAAAATAACTTTTTTGAAAACCCACATCATACAAAGGGATAATAAAACTTCCTTTGAAAAATGGAAGTGAGAAAAATAAAGATTATATAAAATAACACATAATTGGGATCCCAGATAAAGATAATATTAATGATAAGTTAAAATATGGACATGGAGGAGAAAGATAATGTATAAGGACTAATAAATAGTGATAGATTATATGGTCATGATAAATTTAATGTTCAAAAAACCATAAATCAACGAGGGATGAAAAAACCACCAATTCAAAAAAATGACAGTAAGAGGATTTTTTTTTTCATTTTCATAATCATATTCCTAAAGTTAATAAATTATTTTACTATAGAATAGGAGAAAAATGCAATTACTGGATTTACTAAAATCTATAAACATAATTTCATCCTTTGGTTGCATGTTTCAATTAGTTTCTACCTCTTTTCATCCCATATTCCAATGATGAATGAACAATATGATTTATCATGCACAAAGCACTAAAATAAACTTCTTATAGATCATAAGATCTATAAAAGGATAAAAAGATATTCCTCTTATCTCTATTTAGTTTCTAAAACAAAAAATGGTTAGTACATTATAGGATAAATAATATGAATAAACTATTAATTTAAATATTATTCTAAAAGATTTAAATAATAATTCCTAATGATCTACTTATTTATTTACACAAATATATAAATTATAAAACTCCTAAAAGTATGATTAACCAATATTAAAACCAAAAAAATTAGAAAAAATATCAAACAAATTTATAATATCAACTTAACTTTAACCCACAAACAACATAATGTAACTCTTAATGTCACATACCAAGGCCCTCTTAGTGGAATCTCTCTTGTTTGCGGCAATGACTAGGGTTTTCTTAGGTTTTGTTTTCCCTTCTCCCTTTGCTCTAGTTAGGTCTCGCTTCAGCCTCTTCTAGGTTGGCTCCAACTTGATTTGGATTGGCATCAGCACGATGAAGTAGAGCTATGGCGAGGTTTGGTGGTGTCTTTCCTTCGACGGGGTTCAATGATGCACCCGTTTCTACTCGGCTCATCACGACCCATCCTTCTAGGTATTTCATGGATCAGCGACTCTGGCTTCCGCTCAGTGTGGATTGGCAATGTCGTGGTGCGGTAGAGCTTTGGCGAGGTTTAGATTTGTTGCTCTTTGTCATGGGTTAGCGTTGTACCGACTTACACTCGGCTCGTTGTGGCCTACCATGGCTCTGACCTACTTGGACAGTCACTACTCAACCATGACGTCATGATTTCATTGAGGCCTAATGTGATCTGCCTTTTCGGTCGCATTTTTTATCTCTGATGTGTGGTCCGATGTAGCTGGTATCTCGGTTCGGGTTGGTGCGGCCAGGTGTTGCCTTCGTTGTGCTTTCGGTGGATCGAAGTCAGATCTAGAATGACTCGAAGGGGGAGGGTCCTTATTTGGCATTTCTGTGTGGTTTTTGTAGGTTTTTTTTCTTTGTTAATGTTTGTGTTAAGATGGTTATGGAATGAAATTAGTGATATGTGTATTTCTCTAGTAATCATTTCAGAGTTGTATGCGTTGAATTGGTGGGATGGTCCCTTGCAGCCCTGAGCTTCAGTGTCACAACATGGTGGTTTTCTCTGCTTTAATGGTTTTTTATTAGAAGGTGGGAAGTTTGTGATCCGGATGACTTCATGAACATACTTCAGAGAAGGTTTTAGGGCTGGTGCTTCATCTTTGTAGATTTTTTTTGGATTTGGTTGTTTGAGAGGGTATGGTGTTAAACATCGGATCGGGCCTGTTCTAGACATAGGACACTTGCTAGCTAATTAGCCTTGCAATGGTGGAGAGATTATTCATGTTCAAGTGTTAGGGAGGAGTAGTTCAGTGGTGTCATTCTGGTTTTTACTCTTTCTATCCTTCGAGTGTATTGTCCTATATCCATTATGTCTTTGGGTTTTCACCCCCTTAATCCCTTAAAAAAGGGATTTATCATATAATAAATTTTTTTAAAGGCCTTCGGGCCATTGGATATCACATACCAAACACACAAATACCTTGATCATATATTTTCCTAAAACATATTAACAACTTGAATCACTATAAAAACTCAATTAAAACATATATGCTTCCTAAAATTAACTCTATCACTTTTACTCAAATAAAATCATAGACTATCCAATATATTTCCTAAATCCAAAAACACAATAAACTTCATCCAAGACAACAAAAATCAAATTGTTATCAAATCACTAATTAATTTCAAGGAGACCAATACAATCCAATTTAATATATCAATAAAAATAAACTCTTTATCCCAAATCAATATTATTATCTCAACATCAATCATATATTAAGGGTTATCTACCCATAAATCATTTATTTTCAAAAAATATTACCTTACCACTAAATCACTTTTCTTTTTTATCGATACTATTCAACATATGCTTGAAAATAATTAAAAAAAACTAATACAGAACAATACTTAGATGTTTCATGATTCATATAACCAAAATATAATTTATAAAATACTTATATAACATACTTATCAAATCCCAATATATATACACTTCAATCATTTCACTTTAAGGATTATCATAACATAGGTCCCTCCTTAGTCTTGGAGTTATCCTTTATATTAGGGAATTGACTCAGACAATTTCAAAGTTATACACACTTAAGAAATTAAACTATAAATAGTACCTTAGAATGTACTTTATTTACCTCTATTTAAATCTTTATTTTTCCTTTACAATTTTTTCTTTATTCCCTTCTTTTCTATGCATAAAACATCTTCTCATTCATTTGAGAAATTTACTTGGGTTATTATTCCCAAATTCTTGTCATAAAGGAAGATAAATCTTCTTTCCTCCACATACTTCATGAAACTCCATTTTTCTCTTACTAAGTGTGTTAGGATTCTCACCCAATTTGAGACTATTAAATATATAATGAGATAGTTTATTAGGTATAATCATATGATTTTTCATTCCATCTACCATTTAATTTAGTCACTCATGAAAAAAATCATTTCATTATCTATCACATTTAGTGTTAACAAAATTCATCATGGTTCCATCTATTGACTAAAACCAAAAATCATAGTGCGAGAGACAATAATAATAGTGAGAATCATGAAATATCATTCATAGGATGTCTAAATCACGACACATTATTTTCACTCAATGACACCTTAGGTTTAACCTACTCCATCCATGGTCATTGTTATAATGTCCGAACCCAACTTCCATATGCCGGTACCCCAAGACAATTCACTATGTGACCTCAAGCATGCCTCCATATATGCCAAAATCTGCCAAATACTAGTGAGGGTAAGATATATAACATGGGGAGACAATACCCTCTTTATAAAATTAGAAAAATAGTTGAAATAAATAAACAAAAACCAAAACATAATAACTAAAACCAGAATAATACCATAACCAAATACAGACCAGTATCACATAATGAACCAAGTAGGAAAACAATATCTAAAACTAAAGAAATATATATGTCATGCCATATATGTGTCAAGTAAAAAAATTAAAAACCAAAATGAAGACACAATAACACTCCTAATCAGGTCCTGACATCATGTATGGTTCCCTAATACATGCTCTATCCTGACTCATCCATCTAACATAGGGCTATTTTCCTTATAATGTCATGAAAACATAAATTCTATTCGAGTACCAATCATGAAAACCGAGTAGGGTGTGAGTACAAACCTACAGGCCACCACCAATGAAATATAGAATAATATATGGTCTATAATAGTGTATGAAGTTTTATAAATAATAAAGTACAATAAAGTAAATAGTAATCACATTTCATTTTTCTTTAATTAACCACATAATTTATCTAGGTTCATGATGGCACCCAAACCATCAACACCTGCTTCGACCCATGCTGATGTATGAACCATATCACATAGTAAATCACAATTAATTATTACATGGGATTCCGTTATCCATTTAATGTCCATTTAAATCATGGCTACTTGGAACCATAGTCCAATGCCAACATTTTGGGTTTAGAATTCCATGTACAACACCCTGTGGGTATTTTAAGCATATGTCTTTATCTCAAAAATAATTGTTATCAAATATGGGATTTTGAAGTATCATTCCATATCCCACACATTTATACTAGTCAATCACATATGGTATTTTTAATCATCCATCCATTTCCCATACATCTATATCACATATATCACAATATCATATATATCACATTCATCTCATTCATTAAGGTTAATCATCATTAACCTTATTATAAAACATTCACATACTGGTATAAAAATTCAATTTATCAATAATAAAGGATAATCACTTTAATTCACATGGAATAATATGAAAAATTCACTAATAATCTATTTATCAACGTTCAATCAAATAACTCATTAACCCTTCAAGGTTAATCCAAACATCCCCTATTTCTAATTAATCATTCAATTCAACATCCCATTAATCAAGAAATTCCACAATTCTATAAATTAAACAATTTCATGACCCCATTAATAAATCAATTCCAAGATCCATTAATTAATTAATTAACCAATTAATTAATCCAATTCAAGATGTAATTGCTAGATGTGAAATATCAATTTCACAATTACATACACATAATTGAAATCAAGACTTTGGGAATTGATAAAAATAACACCTACGTAATGATTATTGAGGGACGTTTGACAAAGAAGAATCCCCAAAAATTGATGCTAAATGATCAATTTCACAATAACAGAAGAGATTTAGAACCAAAACCTAGATCTAAGATCAAACAGATTAATATTTAATAAAACCTAGATCTAAAACATCACCAACAGAGGAAATCATCTTTCCAAAAGATGTGATAAAGATGAGATAGGGGGAGGAAACAAATTGAGAATATAATACGTACAATAAGCGGTGTAAATCGTCAAGAACGAAGGTTGTGGAGCCCTGGAACCATCCTGAGAGCTTCAAAATTTTGAGGAATTGGTTTAGGTTTGAGCTAGGGTGTTTAGGTATAATAGCCAATGGGCTCATTATTTTTTTATAATTTTTTAGGGGATTAAAATACAACATGCATGGTTTATTATATGGGGTGAACTGTTTGGGAAAACTGCGCGCCTTAACTGTGCACCTCTTCTTAGGGGGTGCATGGTGTAACACCTCAAAATTTTAAAGTAAGAACCTTATATTCGATAGCGTGTATGAAATGCGACACCAAGCACATAAAGGAATATAATATTGGGATAATTTATAATATATTTACTATTTAAAATATATTCTATATATTTAAATTCATTCAAAACCAAGTTATAATGCATTACATGCAAGAATGACCTTCTTCGATGACTTGCGTTACACTAAAGATCAAGTTTTACTGAACAATAATATATTATTAAAATATTATTATTTAATATAATAAGATATAAAATATATATTATAAATAATATTAATAATATTATAAAAATATATGGTTTATATAAATATAAATTAGTTCATGGGTTTCCAATTAATGATAAATGAAAATAAGAACCAATTGGGTTTAAAAAGAAGAATTATTATTTTTATGCTTCCAAAGGAGTTTTATCTTAATAAAAACAATTAATTATAATTATTTATTTATTTTAATGAAATATATATGTTATATATTCAATAAAATATTTTTTATATTCATCCATTGGGTTTGATATGCATAAGATAAGAACAAACCCTATTTTATACATAAAAGCCTATATTTTTATAAAGGCAATTTTACGACCTTTTAATGGAGAACCCATTTTAAATATATATTTTGACACATTAATTGATTTATTATGTCAAAATAAACTTAATATTTTAAATAAAAACATAATAATTAGGTTAGGTTGAATTTTTTATATTTTTTTGAAACATTTCATTTTTTAATGAATAGTTAAAAATACTGAATTTTAGTTCAAAACTACCTTTTCATATAATTTAATTTTAAGATTAAATTATAATTTTAATTAGTTTTAATGTTTAATTAGATAATATTTTTATCAATTAATAAAATTTATATCATTGGAATCAATTTTACTTTGAAATTGATTACAAAAACATAGCAATCTTTTGAACATTTTTACTTTAAAAACCCACATTGTCGTCCAGTCTCTGGGATGCATTTTTAAATTAATTTCTGCCAATTATATGATTATAATTTGGAAAAATGGATTATATATTTGGAATAAAATTAATTTATAATATATAATAATACCAACCTTGTTTTTGACAAAAAATATTAGTGAAATTGATTAAAATTAATTATAATTATTAAGGTAAAATTAAGCTTAATAAAGGACCAAACCTTTAACTTAAGGGACCAAATGAACTATCCACTTGTCCAAAACCCATTTTTATCCATAATTAATCCATTAACCTTAAATTATTTAGTTTTTTTGGTTTTTAATACTTTTTTAGGTAAAAACATGGGTACACCTAACTTTTTAAAAAAAATACTTAGCGAGTCCTTTCCCTTATTTATAAGAGGCCACCACCTCTCCCCATCCCTCACACCTCTCAAAAACAATATATTTATCCAATATATTTCCATATATATTCCAGAAATCCCTCCCATTTGACCTTTAATCCTCCATTTTTCTATAATCCCTTCTAAGGAAGCCCTTTGGTATACACCAAAAGGAGTTACCCAATTTTAAGGTAATGTTTTCCAATGATCACTTTTCTTTCATTTACTTCCACACCACCTAAAATATTCTTATTACATGTTAATATATTAATACTATAATAATAAATATACTGTGATGTTTTTTTATTAAGGGTTCAACCTAAACTAATACACACTTCTATATAATGGGTAACGAACATACTGTTTCAATGTACTGAAAACTTTAGCCTCACGAAACAATGATTGTTTATTTTTTTCCTTTACCAACTTTCATGGTTTGAAATTATGATGTAAAATCTGATTATATATGTTATATATGATATTTATTATGTCTTTATACTTATTTAATATTTTTATAACGCATATATCTAATACTTCCCATTTTGATTTTAATATGATAACATAGTTTGAGGAAGCATGGACTACCACCGCCTTGAAGTGATGTGATTCATTCACATTAAACATGGAACATATTAAGGTAATTGTAATAAAAATATATGATAAATAGGGTATTTTAATTATAATATATATATATATCATTTACTTTTCATTCTTTTAAAATATGATAATGAAATGAAGGTAGTGTTCATGCACATGTACGAACTACCGTCTCCATGAATTATGCATTTCATTTCTCATATCCAAACATTATAGTTTATTCAAGATACATATATACAAGATATATATGATATTAAAATAATTTTTTACATTTTGGATAATATGTTACCATGATATATTTAATAAGAACAACAAATAAAAAGTTAAAACATACTCGATAAACTAGGCAATTAGCACCCAAAATAGTTAAAATAATGAAAGGTTATTAACAAATGGGTAGTAAGATATTATTATAGGAATATATATGATATCATAAATATTAATATAGTTATTTTATAATTTAGTGACGTGCTTAAAACCCTTATACATGAGGTTAAAGGATGTTCACCTGAAAGGAAACCCAAGGTAAGGGATTCTCATCTCACCTTTTTACATCCGTGAGCTAAATGTCATGTTTACCACATACATATTTTGAGTGGTGTATATACTGCCCATTTTATTATATTATATCATTAATCCTTTTATCTTCATGTTATTTTAAACATTCATATAATATTATTCCTTAACAAGGATTATGATTTAAAATGTTTCAATGTGGTATGTGACACTTTGAAATGTTCAAAGATTATTTTCCTTAATAATAACATTAATGATATTTCAATGGTATTTACATTCAAAGAACTTCTATAACCATTGTTCAATAAAACCTTTCATTTTCTCTTCTCTTGTTATTCATGACCATTTTCTAGTATTAATACCATTTTTACACTCTTTGGTACTCAAAATGTTTTAGAAAATGTTTTTTAAGAAAACCAGACTATGTTTGTATATTTAGTCGAAGAACCTAATTTCTTCTAAAACAAATGTTTTATTAGAATGTTTTAAAAAATGTTTTAAAAAATATTTTTAAAATAATTTTTAAAATAAATTTTCCCTCTTTCTCTCTTTCACCAATGTTTTCAAAGGAATCCTCTTGTTGCTTTTCAAACAAGGCATCTTTCTAACCTTTAACCATGAAAAAGGAATGTTATTTTTACCTTGTATGGCTTATATGGATTTACCCACCATAATTTATTTGAATCTTAATTTGTATATTTAAAAGTATAATTTTTTAAGGAAAATAATTTCAAAAGTGATTTTTAATGAAAAGGTTTTTTATAATAAAAGGATATTTTCCTCAAGAATGTTTTTGAAAGATATTTTTATAATGTTTCCATTCAACAATGAGAACAACCCTTAATTTTTCTCCACTTGGGGTATGTTGTATTGATATAATCCTTAATATTCTTATGAATGGTTTAAATTTTATTTGTCCAAGTATAATATTCACATTCACTTCCTTGATTCCTTTTAATCCCCTTTAAATATTCAATTTTCTATGATTATTGAACATTGAATTTTCCCTAATTATCCATAACATCTATAATGTATATGTTCATTTCCTAAACCATATAAAATTTTTCATATGGTGTTTACTTTTAATATTATTCAATTATTTAGGGAAATATTGATAAATCCATATACTTTATTTAATACGAATATTTGATAAGGAATATTATTTATTCAATATGAGGAATACTTTAGATAGGTAAGACACAGGTAAGGGACTATTTAAGGTAATCCATATGGGTTGGGGACCAGTTAATGAAATCCCCTAGATGCATTAGTAGTGTCATGAGATGAATTGGTTTAAAAAATTAGATGGTTTTGTACCCAATATGATAAAATTTATCATGAAAGGTTTTAAAGGTAATGGTTCTATGTACCTAGAAAACATGGTATCCAATAATTAAGCATTGCCTTCATATTAGTTTAATTTATTATTCATCCATGAGATTTTTCATTGAAATATCTACAGATACATTTCATTTTTAGTTTATTGATTAAATGAAATGTGTTTAAATTTATTTCATTTAAATATTTATTTTTTCTTTATCTAGTTATTTGAATGGAATGTGTGTTGAGTTATTTACCATGCCATAATGACTATTCTCATTGATTCATTATTTCTTCCACTATATTTTTCCCTTACTAAGCATCCGAGCTCACCCTTATTACATTTCTTTCCCCAGGAATCCAAGAAGCATACTATGAAAGATATGTAGGGATTTACTAGATGGATTATAGTTATAGTTTAAGTTGTTTATTTAGAAAGAAAAAAAGAAATTATGTTTTAATTAGTTCCATTATTTGTAATACAAGACTCATTTATTTATATGGTTTACTAAGAATACTAAAATGATCGGTCCTTTGTGATTTTATTCCTTGTAATCATGCCAATGTAATTGATAGTAGAAACTAGTTCTAGGAAATCTTGGGTGCAGTTTCTATATTTGGTATCAAATGGAGGTTTAGTAGAAACCTTGGGAAATAGATTTAGGGAAACATAGGTTAGAGAACATAACCCTAAGATAGAATTTTAGGATAAGTATATAATAACATCCTAGAATATTGTTATGGTAGATATTATTTGGGACTTCTTATCAATACATCTTTGTCTGGATACTAAAATTTTATGTGGTTCTAGAAAAGATATACCTAGGAGTAATAAATCCGACGAGGTGTTATTACCCTAACTTAGGGTAGACTGGTACACAACAACAAGCCTTACTGCGCACTTAGTTTTACACTCATGGGGGATATGCTTAGGATAATTAAAATTTTCTTTACTAACCATTATAAAGTATTTGGATACATAATAAGTAACCTAGGTTAAACCTAAGGTATTTAGATTAAAGATAAAGTTTCATGATTTATAAATCCTATAAATGATATTATGGATAAACCCTAGACTGTGGAAGGAACTTTTTGGAAGTAATTATTCATGAATTGAGGTTAAATTGAAAACCTTAGTTAAAAGGCTATTTAGTGATTAACATTATTTCAAGGATTTCCATCATATTTATTTTGGAAATTATATTAATTTGGTTTTAGAAAAGGAAAACCTATATGTTGGGTGAAAACCAATAAAATCTGGCAAGGTCATGAGTCTTGAACCCATGAACGAAGAATGATAAGAGTTTCAAGCCAACCACATACCTATGCAATATCCTGGTTAATTTTTCTTTTTTTAGTTAAAAACTTTGATGAATAAATTTTAATGATTAACCAGTAGTATCATTTTTTGGATTAGAGATTAATATATTAACCATATTGGTTTTGGAAGATGGTTATGGAGAAGCAGTTAGACCTGTCACTCTTTTATATGCCTTACGATCTTTTAAAAGTTTCTTTTAGTGCTTCAGGCATAAAAAAATTCATTATTGGTAATTAATTTCTATGAGTAAAGGGATGTATTAGATTTTTATCAGCTAATTACAAAAAGTTAGTATTTTTCACATGAAATTGAAACCTATCATTTCATAATATTTTATTATATTCTTGGTTAGTAAAAGAATTACCTAAAATTAAGAGAATGTCTTCAAAATAAAATGTTATCATAATACCTTAATTTCTATTAAACTAATGGTCTTCTAAATCATCTCATTTTTATGGATTTGAGACCCAAAACTTTATATTGATCATTAACCTATTTGTGACTGATGACCTCAATAAATACCTATAAATAATTACACTTTTCCTCTAAGTATTTATCCCTACTTTCCACTGATGTTCTCCTACTTAGAGACCTATTTATGTGTTATTCCATGTGACCCTTGTACTTCCCATTATATCTTTTCTAGAGGATGTTTTACAAACCATTCTCATGATGAAATATTTAAATATATGAAATATCAATAAATATATTACCAAGGTCAAGTTTAAATTACAAGGAAGTAATTTAATTAAGGCGGGGAGAATGTAACACCCCGAAATTATAAAGTAAGAACCTTGTATTCAAGAGCGTATATGAAACACGACCCCAAGTGAATAAAAGAATATAATATTAGGATACATTATAATATATTTACTATTTAAAATAGATTCTATATATTTAAATTCATTTAATAATGAGTTAGTGTGCGTTACATGCAAGAGAGACCTTGTTCGATGGCTTGCGTTACACGCAAGAGTGAGTTTTACCAAACACTAATATATTATTAAAATATTATTATTTAATATAATAAGATATAAAATATCAATTATAAATAATATTAAATAAATAATGAAAATATATAGTTTATATGAATGTAAAATGAATTCAAATGTTACCAATTAATGAGAAACTAAAATAAGAACTAGTTAGATATAAAAAGAAATATTATTATTTTTATGCTTCTAAAGGAGTTTTATCTTAATAAAAATAATTAATTACAATTAGTTAATGATTTTAATGAAATATATATTTTATATATTCAATAAAATATTTTTGATATTCATCCATTAGGTTTGATATTCATAGGATAAGAACAAACCCTATTTTACTCCTAAAAACCTAAATTTTTATAAAGCAAGTTTTACCGTATTTTAATGGAAACCCCATTTCAAATAATAATTTCGACACTTTATTGATTTAATATGTCAAAATAAACTTAATATTTTAAATATAAACATAATAATTATGTTATGGAGAATTTTTGATATTTTTATGAAACATTTCATTTTTAAATGAATAGTTAAAAATAATGAATTTTAGTTTAAAACTACTTTTTCAGCTAATTTATTTTTAAGGTTAAATTATAATTTTAATTAGTTTTAAAGTTTAATTAGATAATATTTTTACCAATTAATACAATTTATGTAATTTTAATCAATTTTACTTTGAAATTAATTATAAAAACAAAGAAATATTTCAGATATTTTTTAGTTTAAAAACCCACATTGTCATCCTACCCATGAGATGAATTTTTAAATTAATTTATACCACTTATATGATTGAAATTTTAAAAAATGGATTCCATATTTAGAATCATAATAATTTATAGTGTTTAATAATACCAATTTTTTTGACCAAAAAGTTTAGTGAAAGTAATTACAATTAATTACAATTATTAAAGTAAAATTAAGCTTAAAAGGACTAAAACTTTAACTTAAGAGCCCAAATGACCTAGAAAATTGTCAAAAACCAGTTTTATGGCCATAATTCGTCCATGATCGTTAAATTATTGAGTTTTTTTATTTGGGAAGTTTGGTTTAGGTAAAAACATGGGTACACCTAACTTCTTTTCAAAAATACCAAGTGAGTCCTTTTCCTTTCTTATAAAAGGCCACCACCTCTCCCCATTACTCACACCTCTAAAACAACTTAGGTTCGTCAAATATATGAACATATATATTACAAAAATTTCTAACATAAACTTTTAATCCTATGTTTGGTCATAATTACTTCCAAGGAATCCCTTTGGTATACACCAAAAGGAGTTACCCGATTTTATGGTAATTCTTTCTAACGATCAATTTTTCTTTAATTTACTTCTCTAACACCTCAAATATTATTCTTACATATTCATATAATAACAAAAATATCCTCAATATACTGTGATGTTGTTTTATTAAGGGATATAACTACACTAACACACACTTCTACTTAATGGGTATCAAACATATTGTTTCTATGTACAACAAACTACCGCCTCATAAAATGATGATTGTTCATTTTTTATTTACCAACTTAAATGGTTGGAAATTATGATGGATAATATACTTATATATGTTATATATGATATTTATTATGTCATTATAATTTTTTAATCCTTTTATAACACATACATTTAATATTTTCCATTTTGCGTTAATATGATATCATCGTACGGGGAAGTGTGGACTACCGTCGCCTCAAAGCATCGTGATTCATTCACACTAAACATGAAACATATTAAGGATAATTTTAATAGAAATATGTGAAATATATTACATAAATAGGTTAATGTAATTATAATATACATGTATATACATATCATTTACTTTTCATTCTTTTAAAATACGACAATGAAATGAAGGTAGCGTTCATGCGTACGTACGGAGTACTGTCTACATGAACAGTGAATTTCATTTATTATCTCCAAACATTATAGATTATTATAGATACATATTCAATGAATATATATGATATTAATAAAATGTTTTACATTATATAGATGATTAAACCATGATATATTTAATAATAACAATAAATAACAAGTTAAAACATACTCGATAAACTAGGCAATTAACACCTGAAATAGTAAAAATAATGAAAGGTTATTAACAAATGGCTAATAAGATATTATAAGAGAATAATAAATGATATCATAAATATTAATATGGTTCTATAATAATTTATTAACATGTTTAAACCCCTTATATAGGAGGTTAAATGACATTCACCTGAAAAGAAACACAAGGTAAGGGATTCTCATCTCACTTTTTAAATTCATGAGAGAAATTTCACATTCACCATATACATATTTTGTGTGGTGTATCTACTACCCCTTTTGCTATATTATATAATTAATACTTTTATCTTCATGGTATTTTAAACTTTCATTTAATATTATTCTTTCACGAGGATTATGATTTTAAATGTTTCAAAGTGTTATGAGACACTTTGTAATGTTTAAAGATAATCTTACTCAATAATAACTTTAATGATATTTAAATGGTATTTCAATTCAATGAAATTATATTAATTTTTTTTAAAAAAAAAATTAATTTTCTCTTCTCTATTTGTTAATAAACATTTTCAAGTATTAGTACAATTTTCCCACTCTTTGGTATTCAAAATGATTTAGAATTTTTTTAATGAAAACCTAACTTTATTTATCTCTTTAGTCTGAGAACCCGATTTCTTATAAAGAACATGTTTTATTTAAATGATTTTAATTTTTTTTTAAAATGCTTTGGTAAATTAATTTTTACCCTTTTTTACTTTTACCACTGTTTTCAAAGGAATCTTCTTGTCGCTTTCCAAACAAGGAATCTTTATAACCTTTAATCATGAAAAAGGAATATTCTTTTTACCTCTTATGTCTTGTATAGATTTACTTGCCATTATTTCTTTGAAAATTAATTTGCATGTTTAAAAGGTTAATTTTTAAAGAAAATATTTTCAAAAGTGATTATCAAAGAAAAGGTTTTTCAAAAGAAAATTCATAATAATAGGATATTTTCCTCAAGAATGTTTTTAAAATATATTTTTAAAATATTTTGATTCATCAACTAAAATAACCCTTTATTTTCCCAATATGGGTTATGTTGTATTGATACCATCCTTAATCTTTCTCTAGATGGTTTATATTTGATTTGGAAAATGATAGTATTCACATTCTCTTCCTTGATTCATTTTAGTTCCCTTTAAATATTCAATTTCTTATGAATATTGAACATTGAATTTACCTTAATTATCCATATCATATATCATGGATACATTCATTTCCTAAACCATATACCATATTTCATATGGTGTTTACTTTGAAAGTTATTTGGTTATTCGGGGAAATATTGATAAATCCTTATAATTTATTCAATATGGATATTTGATAAGGCATATTATTTATTTGATATGAGGAATGATTTGGATATGTAAGACATAGGTTAGGGAATGTTTAAGGTAAGACCTATGTGTTGGGGATCAGTTAATGAAATCCCCTTGATGCATCAGCAGTATCATGAGACAAATTAGTTGTGAAAATTTGATGGGTTTCTACCCAATATGTTAAACTGTCTTGTGAAAGGTCTTGAGGGTAATGGTTCTATGTACCTAGGAAACATGGATTCCAATAATTAAAAATTTAATTTATATTATTTTTAGTTATTGTTCATCTATGTGATTTTATGTCAATATATCTATGGATACATTTCATTTTTACTTCATTGATTAAATGGAATGTGTTTCAGTTTCTTACCTTTCCATATTTATTTTTCTTTATCTAGTTATTTTAATGGTATACATGTTTAGTTATTACCCTTCCATATTGACTATTCTCATCGATTCATTATTTATTCCATTATATTTTTCCCTTACTAGATGGACCAAAGTTAACCTCAAATTTGTTTATTTAGAAAGAATATTTTTTTATTGAAATTATTGTAGTCATTGGTAATACAAGACTAATTTATGTATCCAATTTTCCAAGAATACTAAAATAATCATTCCTTAAGGATTTGATCCCTTCTAATCATGCTAATATAATTGATAGTAGACACCGGATCTAGGATATATTGGGTTGGGTTGCTATACATATTTTCTCTTAAGAGGGAACATAGTTTGGAATACCATGCCCCAACCATAGAAACCACCTCTATTTGGGTATTTAAGGATTTTTGGGCTGGGTGCATGGTTTGGGAAAATCGTGTGCCAACCGTGCACTACCCAAACACACTCCAAAAACATAAAAAATCCACTTGAACACAACCAAGATAAGAATCAACCAAATTATGAATAACATAAGGAAAAAAGTACCTAAAAAGGATCTTGATACATCTCTAGAAAAGGTTGGGATCTTATAATATCCCCACCTTATAACAACTCATCCTCAACCTATACTCCCAAGTATCTCTAAGATTCCATGGTGAAAAGACCAGGCCATTGAGCCCATATATCTTCTTCTATCTCCCATGTTTCCTCTTGAACATGACCATTTTTTCACAATACATGAACTATCAACATAGTCATTCCCTGAAACACTTTCTCACTAAGACCCACAACATGTATTAGAAGCTCCTCAAATGATGAATCGGTCTCAATCTCAACACAATCCACATCGATCACATGATAAGGGTTTGGGTGATATGGTCGATGTTATGACATAAGAAAGAAATCATGCATAGAACTATACCTATATAGAAGAGACAATCATTATGACACATGCTTGATTCTCTCCACAACCTCAAAAGGTCCAAAAAACCTAGGCTCTAACTTTACCTATCTTCAAATCCTATGGTGACCCAATATAGGTGACACCTTAAGGAACACACAATCACCCTCTATAAACTCTAGGGGTCATATATGTCTATATTCATATGAATTATATATACTCTGAGCCATATACATATGTTTCTGAATTAGCTAAACCTACTTCAATATCTCATGGAAAAGTCTTGGTCCCAATATCTCTTACTCACCCTCATCTATCCAGCATAGAGATGATCTGCATGACCTACCATGAAGTTATTTATATGGGTTAATCTAAATAGTCACCTAATAACTATTGTTATAGGTGCAATAAATAAGAAATATGCGATTCTCCCAAGACCAACCAAAGTTTAGGACACACTCCCATAGCATATCCTCCAAAACCAGAATAGTATGTTTTGATTGGCCATCTATTTATGGGTGGAAATCTATACTTAGTAATACCTTTGTACCAAGTTCATTCTGCAAATCCTATTAGAAGTAGCAAGTGAAAAATAATTCATGGTCTGAAAATATAATCCATGGAACCCAGTGAAAATAGACTATCTCTTGAATGTAAAAGTATCCCAACTGGTCCACTTAGAAAGTCTCCCACATATGAAAGAAATGTGTTACTTTTGTTATTTGATCTTGTATTAACCAAATAGAGTCATTCTTCTGAGTAATACTTGAGAGATCCACCAAGAAATACATGGTAACATTATCCCACTTCTATTCTGGAATAAGAAATGGATATAGTATACCAACAGGTAATTGATGCTCCAAATTCACTTATTGATAGGTGCACCATTATTTCTCAAATCCAACAATCTCATTTTTCATGCCCAACCACCAATACTATCGATATAGGTCACAATATATCTTTGGTCATACCCATATTCACTGACCACTTTGAGGTTTCAAATCCACACATCAGTTCCTCTCACATACACGTAATCACAATAACACAACCCCTAGATATATATGATCTCATCCTCATCTATAGTGAAATAGTAAGGTTAATCTTTGCCTTCAAGGATTTACCTAAAGGCCAAACACCCAGGATCCCTATACTAACTCTACCTGAACCGACTCAAAAGTGTAGACTATACTGAAACTGATATGAGGGTCATCTTCTCATGGACCTCCTGAACCACAACATGTATCTTGTCCAACAAAGTAATCATATTCCACTCAGAACTAGACCCATAAACTATTTGAGTCTAATTTTTACTACTCAAAGTGTTAGTGATATTATTTTCCTTCTTGGGAATATATGTTAGCTCAAAATAAAATGACCGCATATAATAATCCCATATCTACTAATAGATATTCAAATATATCTATGAAAAGATATAATTTAATATTTTGTGATAGGTAAACACATTATAATTTTCTCCCAATAGATAATTTTTCCAACACTTCAAAGCATAGACCACTATTGCCAAATAAAGGCCATGCATAGGGTAACTCCATTCATGTGGCCTCAATTGTCATGAACCATATGCCATAACTCAACCTCCCTATATCAACACTGCTCCAATACCTATCAAAAATGATTCAAAAAAAAAGTATACTCCTCACCTAGCTCAGTAATGATCAAGATAAGAGTGGTATTAAAGCTCTTCTTGAACTCGTAGAAAAAATTATCACATGATTCAGACCATTAAAACTTTACTCCCTTCTTGGTCAAGACCAAAAGGGGTGATGCCAAGAAGGAAATGTCATAGATGAACCAACAATAACAACCCACTAACCCCATAAAACTACGGATATCAATTTTTTTTTTGGTTTGGTCCCAAGAAACCATTGCCCATACCTTCTATGAGTCCTCTAACACACCTTCCTCTAAGATGATGTGACTCAATAAATGTACTTGATCAATATATAATTGACAATTAGATATATTGGCATATAGCCGATGCTATCTCAGTGTACATAGAACAATGTCAAGGTGTTGGGCATGATCATCACGATTCTTAGAGTACACCAAGATGTCATCAACAAAAAAACCATAAACTGATCCAAGTATGAGTGTAAAATTTGTTTAATTAAGGCCATAAGCAGAAAAAGATCATTCTTCCACCGAAAAGAATCATGGTGAACTCATATAGGCTATACCTTATTCTGAAAGTATTCCATGATATATTAGAGGTTCGAACTCTCAACTGATGATACCTCGACCACAAGTCAATCTTGGAGAACACACAAGCTCATATCAACTGGTCAAAGAGATCATCAATACATAAAAGAGGATACCAATTCTTCTATGTCATCCGATTCAATTTCTATTAATCAATACATAAGAATAATTTCCTGTTATCCTTCTTTGTAAATAAGACTAGAGAACCCCAAGGTGATGTACATGGATAGATAAATCTCCTTTTCATCAACTCTTCCAATTGAGTCTTAATCACTTAAAGCACTATTGGTTTCATTCTGTATGGTGGAATAGAAACTGGATAATCCACTGGTATGAGCTCAATAATAAATTCCACATCTCTCTTAGGTGGAATCCTAGAGAAGTGCTCAGGAAACAAATCCTAGAACCGATCCACTACAGGTGGAATTAAATCCTATTTAAAACCCCCATTATCCAAAGAAATAATTGAAACTTAGGGAGTGATATCTCTAAGATGCTAATGAACAAGCCCTGTATAGCCCTTATAAATATACCATTCCCTATGATGTACATAACTATAACCCTTGGAGATGTAAAGTTTACTCTCTTATAGTAATAATAAATATGGTCTAGGTATGCTACCAACTAGTCCATACCCAAAATTAAGTCAAAGCCTGACATATCAAGGATGTAAATGTCCCATAGAAAACAATACTCCCCAACCCTAAGAGAACCCCTCTTACAAAAATATATGTCTCTCTACCTTACCCCCAATGGTGTATCAATCATCATAACCCTGCTCACAAAATCCACTACCAGATTCAAACCATTCACAATATGTGAAGATATAAAATAATGAGAGGAACCATTATCAAATAACACACTAGCTAGCATAGAATATATAAGAACAATACCTCTAACTGTCAATGGTCAAACCTCTATATCTATAGTTTTTGGTTGAAATATATGAAACTATATTTCCCTCTTCCCTGTGATGCAATCTGAGTCCCCTGAGATACACCAATCTACTGCTATGAGAACTCTTTCTCAGAAGTACCACATCCACTACCTCAACCACCACATCTAGTAGAACTATAATAGCTAGAACGGTATGATGTAGAAGACCCCATTCCCATAATCTGGTTCTGTCTAGATGCTCCATTACTACCCATATGTCATTGGTTCTTGCAGAACCACTATAAATGACCCATCCTACCACAATCTTAGTACTCTACTAGTGGCTAGGGAAACTATTGAAGAATGTATCTTGGCCTACCACACTAGTGGTAGGTCACTCACGTAAGGTCCTGAGTGACTGATCCTTCCCCCTAGACACACTATTTGCTATCTCCTTGGTTAACATTTTCAAGTATAATTTTACTAATTTTAAAATACGTACCTTCTGTCCATCCATCAAATACCACCTATATCCAACTAGAAGCCTCCTTCAAGTTCCCCTCATATATGAGAGCCCGATTCACCACCTCTAAAAACTTTTTCAGCCGAAAGATGTTAACCTAGGAATTAATTTCACATTTAAACCCATCCTAAAAATGTTTCACTATAATAACCTCATCTCCTTCCAATACTAGAAAAAAGTGCTTCAAATCTATAAAGCATCCTACATTGTCCATCACAAACATAATCCCCTAGGTTAGCCTCATGAACGCTGTTTCCCTCTCATTCCTGAGCATCTTAGGGTAAAAGTGCTCTAAGAAATTATCCTAAAAGTCCTTTCACTCTATATTATATAGTTTTCCATCCTGTTTTTGGATTTCTCACCAACTGTTTTCTTGACTACATAACATATAAGTCTCCATCTTGACTCATTTCTCAGTAAGATTATCTAAGTGGTTAAGGATTATTGGGATAGACTCAATCCAGAACTCAGCGGCCTCAGTTCAACCATCTCCAGGTAATGTTGGAGGGTGATTCAACTATAAGTACTATGTCAGGTTGGACATACTCTTCAAAACACGCCCCGTGTCTCTTCCCATAAACTACATAAACCAAGAAACGTTCTCATGGATATGCTCTCCGGCTTCCACACCTGAAACTATTGGATCCTCTGGCTCCACTACTAGAGGATACTTTCTAGAAATATCCTCCTTCTATCTTATTAATAAGCATCATCATGGAGGAATATATCTAAAATTACAAACACACGTATTAGGAACCATAACACAACATTAATACATTTAAAAAGGGGATTCACATAAATCTATAACAATTATTTCTCCCAACCCCCACCACACGGTCAAAATCGAGGCGCTATCACTACCTTCAACCATGCCTCATCCAGGTCATGGATAACATTGGGTAAACATTTTCCTATTTTCAAGTTTCACATCAGACACCCAATTATCTATTTCAATTTATCACATTTAGCATCAATTAAAATTTCTCAATTTTATATTAGGAACCATTTTAATTTAAATTACACAAGGAATAAAATAATTTTCATTAAATAATTTACCCCAAACCCTAATTTTTCATGCATTCCAAAAATGATACATGTCACAATATGTCCATAGTGCCTAAAACGATGCATGCTTACACAAATATTATGACATTTCAGGTCATGATGAAAAATCTCATAAAATTAATAACATCACACAATAAGTGCATCACTCAAGGTGAAATAACATTAAACTATAACATCAAAATCAATAACATCAATCACAATATCGGTACATGGTGTTTACCATATACATGATTTTTCTACTCCCTTGCAAGAGCTCGTGAACAAGGCCCGACTCATCCTAATATCCTTTCCACCTTTCCAAATAGTAAGACAAAATAAATAAAAGGAAAAATCCTCTAATACGACTTTGTAACATCCTGACCTAGGTTTCACATTGTAATTCTCTGATCCGGTTCACCATGTAACCTTAGGTGCGCCTACTCATACGCTAGAGGTTTCTAAATAGCAGTGAGGGTCCGATATATAACATTGGGAGACTATACCCACTTTATCAAAGTATCACAACAATATAAATAATTAAATAGTAACCAAAAGATAATAAAAATAACCAAAATAATACCATAACCAAATACAGACTAGTATCACATGATAAACCAAGTAGGAAAACAATATCCATAACTAAAGTAATAAATATGTCATGCAATATATGAGTAAAATAAAAAATGGATATAAATACACAATGAAACTCCCAAGAGATTCTCAACATCATTTATGATTCTCTTATCCATGTTCCATCTTGAATCATCCATCTAACATATATATCTTTCCCATATCCTGTCCTAAAAGCCTAAAGTCTATTAGGGTACCGATCAGGCAGCCTGAGTAGGGTGTGAGTATAACTCAGTTGGACACCACCAATGGTGTCTAAAACAATATCCAATATATAACAATGTATGCAGTTTTATAAATAATAAAGTACAATAAAGTAAATATTTATCACATTTATTTAGTGTTTAATTAAACTCATAATTTACCTGAGTTCACAATGGAACCTAAAACATCAATACTTTTTTCAGTCCATGCTGGAGTCTGAACCATATCACACAGAAAATAACTATTCATTATAACACAAGCATTCATTATCCGTTTAATTTCAATTTAAATCATGACTACTTGGAACCATAGTCCAATTCCAACATTTTGGGCCTATAACACCATGTCTAGCACCCCATAGGTATTTGAAGCATCCTTCCATTCCCCAAAACTCATTGTTATTAAATATGGGATTTGTAAGCATTATTCTATGTCCCACACATGCATATTAGTCAATCACATATAGTATTTTGAAGCATCTATCCATGTACAACACATATATATCAGATATATAACAATATAACATATATCACATTCATCTCATTCATTAAGGTTAATTATCATTAACCTTCTTATCAATCATTAAAATCATGATATACCATTTTAATTTATTAACAATCAAGGTTCATCACTTTAATTCATGTGGAATAATATGACCAATTCACTATTAAACCATTTATAAACATTTAATCATACAATTCATTAACCCTTTAAGGTTAATCAAACATCCCCTAATTCCCATTAATCGATCAATTCAACATCCCATTAATCATCCAACTCCACAACCCCTTCAATTGACCAATTTCATAACCCTATTAATCAATTAACTCCATAGTCCATTAATTAATTAATTAACCAATTAATTAATTAAATTCAAGATTAAATTTCTAGGCGTGCATTAAAAATTTCACAATAACATACACATAATTGAAATCAAGTCTTTGGGAATTGATAAAAAGATTAATTACCTTAAGATTATTAAAGGTTGTTTTCCAAAGAATAATCCACCAAAATTGGCATGAAATGATCAATTTTACAATGATAGAATATATTTTGAACAAAAACCTAGATCCAAGATGAAATAGATTAAGTTATAAGAAAAAATAGATCTAAACTATCACCAATGGATGAAGTCATCCTTTTAAAATATGAGATAAATATGGGGGAGAGGGAGGAAAATAATAAAAAAGTGATTACATGCTAGAATAGGTGTAGATACTTTAATCAGATCTTTTATTCATCAAGAATAGATTTCGTGGAGATTAGAACCCTCCCGGGAGATTCAAAACTTGGAAGAATTGGTTTAGGGTCAATCTAGGGTGTTTAGATATAATTTACAGGGGGTTAAAGATTTTTTTATAATTTTTTAGGGGATTAAAATCCCACATGCATTGTTTCCTTTACGAGGGGAATGGTTTTTCCAAATCGTGAACCTTAATCATGCACTTTTCCTTAAGGGTGCATGGTTTCTTATAATAGGGAGAACAATTTTGCAAATCATTTTCCAACCGTACAAACCCCCTCTATTTGGGTTTACATAGTTTGTTGGGATGGGCACATGGTTTGGGAAAACTGTGTTCCCACCATGCACTTCCCAAACACCCTAAAAAACATCCAAAATTCACCTAAATGAACCCAAGGAAAGACTCAACCAAAGTATGAATAAATGAAGGAAAAAATATTACCTAAAAATGAGCTCGAGATGTCTATAAAAAAGGTTAGGATCTTAAAATTATCTATTCAAATTATTAATAATGGTTTATAAAGAAAATATGAATGAACCTAAGCATATCCATATGGAGTGACTATTTAGATTTGTAGTCTTAGGCCCACTCACCATGCACTAGTGATGATCAAGTTAATACCCAATACACCCCTTTTAGAGTTTTTACCCCTGAGTTCATCTATGCCACAACTACATTCACTTTCTATTATACAGTCAATAATGTATTTACTAGGAAAACTAAACTCCTTTATTTACCATAACTTAGGAGGTTATCATACACTTAGTCTTACTATAATGGTTCTCACTAATGTTTTATAATATTAATATCAAGAAATAACTAAATTTTTCCTTAATACTAACTAAAGATACCCAAGAATAACATACATAAATATTACACCATTCTAGATAAATATTCAATACATATAAAAATTATTCAGGATCATGGACCATAAAGGTTTTATGTATTTTAAGAATAGATACATAATCAACTTATTTCCTAAAATATATTCAACTTCTCCCACAAATATCTTCATATAATTACCCTTATAGACATATCATACTAAGAACCTTCCATAAACACATGGAGAAGGAAAAAATAAGAAAATATATGCCCAAATGCTCAGTAAGGGTAAATATGGTAGATATCAATCATTAGAGAGCATAAGATGATCATAAGGGTATGATAAAAGAATAAATTTCATGTTTTAAAAATAAAAGATTTATACCTAGAAAATATTATATCATAAAATCCAAAATCAAGTCATATACAGAAGCATAATAAGGGTTTCAAAGCAATAATAATATTTCAAGAGTCATAACATAGGCATGTGTCATTATAATCACAGGGAATCATAATATTACGAACATAGCTATTCTAATTCATGTCCATACATAATATGGTGGGGATATCTAGAATTAGTCATACTTAAGAATAAAAATGTGGACATAACTATTCCCAATCATGTCCATTCATAATCTTGTGAGCATAGCTAGAAGGAAATCATAATCATGCATAAAAATGGGAACATAACTATTCAAAATCATATATGAGACTATATTAATAATATCATGAGATATATATATCACATTTCCAATGAATTATAGATATATGATGGACCCAGGTATCGCATAATCATAATCTATTCATATGTATTCGACAAGGTCATGAAAACACTTATCATTTTGTTATAGCTTAACCCATGGGAAAGAAAACGAGTTTCATCAAGATTTCATAATCATAACTAATAACCATAAAAAGAAATAATAATGATGATATCATTAGATCATGTCCTTGGTAAATCTTAAATAACATCAAATGATGTTTTTATAGATGAAAATACCTTTAAAAGATCACTAAAACATTTCTTGAGGAAAATACCACTTTTATTTTAAAATCACTTATTTAAAATCTAAATAATTCCAGAATATTAGGAAAAATAATTCCTTAAAAAATAACAATGAAAACTTATAAATTAATATTCAAATAAAATAGTAGTCATGACGTTTGAAAAATTAATCTGAGCAGTATATATTAAAACAAAGATTTCGTTCACACTCTTGGTAAAAATTATATCATTTGGAAAAAAGTAAGAATATTACTTTAAAACCCTTTTATAGAATGTCAAATATGGGCATAAATAACATTAATAATCATTGGAAAATAGTGGAAAAATTATTGAAAACATTTTAAATAAAATACAGTCATGGAAGAAAAACATTCCCAACCAAAGAGGAGATAAGGTCACTTTTTATCAAAAACATTTTCTCAAAAATTTTTTCTCTAAAACATTTTCTCAATTATTTTAAGTACAAAAGAGAGGAAAATGGTTATATTACTTGAAAATTACATGAATAACTGGAGAAGAAGAAAATATATTTTATTTAAAGGATAATTATAAAATAATTTCCCTCAATGGAAATTTAACATAAACAATCCCAAAATAAATGAGATTATAACATTAATACCTTATCACTTTGGCAATCCCTGAATCAAAAACATTTAAAAAATATAACTTTATATGGATTTTTAAATCACTATAATTTTATTTATAACCATTGTGAAATATTTTCTTAGGAAATATATACACCACACAAAAGAAACAAGTGGTGAATATGACATTTATCTCACAAAAATTAAAGTGAGATGAGAAACCCTTACCTCATGCCCGACTTGATTTGTAAGTGCTATAAACTCCTACATAATAAATTTACATTAATTATAATTATTTACTATAAATATAATTATAATATCATATATGATTCAATTATAACATTTCAACACCCAATTATTATTAATTTTTTTTATTAAAATCATTATTTTTGGGTGTTAACTATTTCATTTTTCATGTAAGTCTTGATTTTGATGTTCCAGTCCTTATAATTTGATCATGGTATATCATCTTAAAAATGTTAATAATTTCATGGGTATCATATGCAATAATTTTATTCACTTTTATTACTATTCATATAAAGTGGTAATGAAAAATTAATTACATCACTTTGTGGAGATGATAGTCTGTATGTACGCATGAGTGATGTTTCCATTTTTTTATGGATGGAAAAAAGAAAAGAAAATTATAATTAAAATTTACATAAAAAATATCATATCATAAATATAATATATATTAATTAAATATATCCTTATCACTATCCATTTAAACCATAAATTAAAATGGAATAACATCATTTCATGGAGGTGGTAGTCCACACATACGCATGATTGGCATTGTTTTTTTTCAAAAGAATGGGCGGTAAAAAGGTAAACAAGATATTATAATTAAATAATAATAATTATTTCATAAATATTATATAAAATCATTAAATATATCATAATAAGAAACCATGAATGATTGTTACGGAAAATGAATCATATTACTTTGTGGAACTGGTAGTCCACATGTACAAATGATAGATACTTTCATTTCCTATTTGTGGAAAGGAGGAGGTGAATAAGTTTATAAAATTAAAATAATAATCTCTTAGTATATGGTAGATACTTATTTTATTATATTGAAATTTTTAGGTTATAATTGAAGGTGGTAAAATAAGAATTAAAATAAAAATTCTCAGTTAGTGCGTCCACTTCATCTTTGAATAACCTCATTTAGGTCTCCCCTCAAGGGCCCTAGGCATGGTGCTTTAAAGAGAGAAAAACCACTAAAATATTTATAATTATGTTAATAAGAGTTTTAGGTAGTAATTGGTCAATATAAGTGGATTAAGAAGTGTGATTAATATAGGATATGTGGTGTCCATTTATAACGAGGATAAGGGAACCCTAGTAATTACTTAGTATTAAATTAATAAAAATTAATTTTCATGTTCATCTATCTCAAAATTGATTTATTTAAAAGTTAGGATAATTATAAGTCTAAATAATCTCATATAATAATATTTAGATAAGGTTAGGTGATGTTTTTAACCCTTATCACATAGTTTTAACACCTTGTTAACCCTTTTGACGATTACCATGATATCAACACTTCTGATTCTTTAGGGGTCAACAAAGTTATTATAAAAGGAAAAGTGACCTATAAGTGAAAAATGATTGATATTATATACCATTTACCATTAAAATATATAAATATAACATGTTTATGAATTTTAATTCATTTAATAAAATATTATTTAGAATAATATACCATTAAAGTCATTTTTAGGACTATTCACATTGTTGGATTTTAATAAAAATAAAGATAGTAGTGTAATTTGAATATAAAATGTAACAAATAAATAATAAATTATATATACCAAAAAATTATGTATAACTATAAATCATCCAAAAAATATTACTTTGTATGTTCTTAAAATCATTTACTTGAATTTTCTACTACTTGCACAAACACCATGTCAGCGTTGTGTAAGTATTTAAGGTAATTATTCCATCAATAAAAATTAAAAAAATTACCATAATAAAACAATTCAATCATATTTAAAAGAATCATTTATAATTTAACCTAATAACTTTTTATACCTATGAAAAAATATTAGAGTTATTAAAACAAAGAGAGTGGCATTTTGTATTTATTCTTTACTTTAAATAATATCATGGTCATTATCAAAGAAATATGACACCAAGTAACCATCTATTTGAATATTGGATTATTATGGTCGAACTAAACTCATAAAAAAGAAATAATTCAGGTGTTAGATAGATTTTTAAAGCCTTATTATATTATTTTTAACCTTAATTACTTGATTTACCCTAAGGTGAAAAGTATTTACCCTAATTACTATTCATTATGACCAAAAATAAAATTGACCCATTTAAAAAGTTGGAAATTCTAATTACAAATATGGAATCTATTTTATAAAATTCAATCCATATAATTTGTGGAAATTATTTTTTAAATAAACCTAAAAAATGTGACAAAATATTTTTTCCATAAAAATACATTTTTAAGTATGAAAATGTTTTTATACCAAAATTAAGTATAATGTAGATTAAAATGAAATTAATTGGAATATTTTTAGTCAAAAATGACTACTAAAATTTTAAAACCAATTTAAAATAAAATGTGACTCTGTAAATACATGAAAATAAATGGCAGTTTTCAATAAAATTAGTATTTTTTTTATTCATTGGAAAATCAATCTTTTCACGAAAATATAAAAATTTCACCCTAAGATAATTTTTAAATGATTATTTAAAAAATGATTTCATTTTATAAAATAATATTTCTAAAATTGGTAGAAATTGATTATAATATTTTCTCATAAAAAGTAACAAATGTTTTTTTGAAGAAAACACATTTTCGAAGTATAAAATGACTTTATTAAAACTTGAGTTTTTTTACTAATAATTAATAAATACATTTGTATTGAGTATGAAAATTATACTTATATTTAGTAATTTAATCACTCTAATTAATATCCACCAATTCAATGTCTAGGCTATAACGATCGTAATTAAAATAATATTATTATAAGGCTAGTTTAAGCTTAATTTTGTGTGTTGTATATGTTATCAAACATAGTATTATTTTAAACTAAATTTTCTGGGTGTTACATTCATAGCACAACTCTATTCAACATGATGTGGTTCTATACTTATTTAACCTTATCATGGTGTGTTTCCATTATTCACTGCCTGGATCTCAATAAACAACTAGATCTATAAAATCCAACAAATGTAATCTTTTTTAATTCCCCCCGAATATCGCAACATGATACTCCCAATCCTTCTAGATTATTCAAACTTATTACATCCTAAAATAACTCTATGGTGTAGAATCCTCTGAATAGGTAGTAAAATTGGAATTTTTTCATGGCATGGACAATATGTCATGGTATGAGAGATTTATTCACATTTTTAAAAGTAAGAAATATTACATCTCATCATTTTGGGATTTGTTACCCTTATGTATGTTCTAGGTGCCCCTTATATATCAAGAATGTATGATAATTTTCTTTTTTTCAAAATATAGAGTCCATGGCATGAATAAAAAAATCATGATACAGAAAAATATTATGTATTAGTGAAAAAACTTATGTTTCAAATACCTTTACATTTTTTCAAATACTCCACATCTCTAAAAACCATATATATATAGGGAGGATAATTTTCCTTTTCCACATTTCTATTACCATTCCAAAAATTACTCTTAAGTATACAAGTAATATATTTAGGACTTTTTCAAATTTATCTACCCATTTCAGAGCCTACTCTTATGTATAGAGGGGGTGTATGTTCTATCATTTTCCACTTTTCATTTTCTCCTCTTGAACATACTCTTACATATAAATTGTATAGTTTTCACTTTTATATTATTACAAGCCATTTTTTAGTATGAATCCAGAATAATCTTACTTATAAAACTCTAAAAACCCCATGTACCAAAATTTGTAAAATTTATATCCCTTTCACTTAAAGATAACTTCCAGACTTAACTTGTGGACTTAAATTCAAAATCTTTAACCTTATTCTAAACTATAAAAACTTTCATAGAACATCCTAATTCTAGAAAATAAAATCTTCACCTATTCTAATATAACCTCTATTTATTTAATACTATTTATAGAATAACTTCTGGAACTTCATTCAAAACATAAGAACTTACAAAACAATGGATTTCTTCTGAAATTATAGATTTATCATTCAAAAATGACTTCCAACTTCAAAAATTCCATGAAAAAATTCCAAAACATAATATAATTCCATTTATTTCATATTTTTTTGATTAAAAAAATATTTAAACATATAAATTTGGTTCCCATGTGTATGATAACCATCCTCTTCTTCATCAAAATCTCAATTTCTTCTAATAAATTCCTTCTTTACTCCTTGATAAATCTAATAACTGTTATAAAAAAAACTAACACACAATATTTTGGTTACACAACTTACATATCCTAGGGATAACCATTATATATCATAGGGATCCTAATACATAACATCAAATGTTTAATCTTATATGTCAAAGGGTTACACTTAAACACCACAAAGTTACTCTTATGCATTACAATGTTACTTGAAGTTACCCTTATATATTCTAGGACTATGAACACTTAATAAATTTTTATAGATGATTTCCCTTATGTATAAGGACTTTTCAACTTCTTCGACCCAAAAATATGAAACTCCCTACATCAGTCATATCCAATGATACACACTATTCATACCACATGACCAAGAAACAAAAATTTATATATTATATCTCTAGGATTATCAACTCAACTACAATTAATATATACCTGTTAAAATAATTTGAAAAACCTCTAATTACCTAAATAATTTATCAAACATTCATAAACCTTTCAACCAACATCCAAAGAATTTGGATCTTAAATTTTACCAAAACTTATAGAAAGATTCTAAAATGGTGCTTCCACTATTTCTAATTAATACAACTCTACTTCAACACATACTTCAATGTAAGTCCACCCAAACCCAGTTAAAACACTATCTCTAACACCCATAACTCCTCTCAGTACCTAAATGATTCCATAAACACCTTCTAATGATATTACAACTCTCAAAATCATGATCCAATCGCCAAATTCTCAAACACCCCTTGCCATGGGACCAAAATTTAAAATTTATCTTGAAAAAATTGACCCATAAATTCATGGATAATTACAATAACCAATAATCACAATTAATAAATCAATAACATACTAATAAAACAATCCCTTTGACCCATATTAATCTAGTAACCTCTTATAACTTATTTTTGAGAACTTTTAATATATTATAATTTTTATTCAATTACTAATGGTTCTTGTCAAGATAATGTTTCAAATAACACTGCCCTTATCCATGTATACCATACCTTAATAATTCTATTAATATGATGTATAATCAAGTAATTAGATCCTAATTAAACTCTATAAAACATTCCTAGTCCTTCTAATCTTATAATTTCTAATCCAAAACCTCACTCAACCTATAGTGCATACTCTAAAAACATGACCACCCCTCATGACTTCGGTTTCAACTATATCTATGTTGTCTAGACATGATCATGGTCAGCCTCCCAAGTTTTGATATCCTCTATTCACATCTAATTGATTTTTCCCAAAAAAACACATGCATTGATCCCATTTTGTAATTCCATGATTAACCACCTGAATAATGATCGATTTGGTGAAAAAAACCTCAGGAATACATCCTTATAATCCAAAGGTTTATGAATAATAGTGAGGGATAAAAATAATCATGAAGATAATATATACTAAAATATGAATCATATGGTACATAAGTGAATCTAATAAACATTTAACATTACCCAACCACACCCAAAATCTATAGACAATGATATAAGGGGATAAGAAGACATCCCATAGTCTAAAAAATAAAAATAAAAAATCCATATGAAGAAAACAAATTAAACAGAGCAATAATTATAGAATAAATATATATCAAATTCATTAATAAATAAATAAAAATCAGCTAATTCATTTATACTTGTGAAGTACAACGGAAAAATAATACAATGGCCTCTAACACGAATAACTAGAATACATCTTACCAAATCATCAGACTTTAATAAAATACCCATCCCAAACTATGCATCCATTTCCAAAATGATACCTATATTTGAAATGAAAAATAAAGGTATACCCATATACATTTAAACCCATGGCATATGTATAGGTAGGTGTGAGTCAAATATCCAAGTAGAACCCTCCCACCAATCCCACTAACACATTGTGTGCTTGCGATCAAGTGGATGAATATTAGTTTCTATAGATAATGAAACTCAACCCACATAAAAATGCATGCTAATATAATGATATAACCTCATTCCATCATGTCTAGAAGATATACAGACCCCAAAGACTCATACCACAACTACCAAAATCCGGATAGGTCCCACCTACCTATAATCAATGACTCACATACCCTCATAACCCAATGAGGTATACTTTATATACAATATTTACATAACTTGAATATCCCAAATAGGACCCAAAATATCTATAAATACATTATCATCAAATTTCCAATCAATCCACTAGTCATCTTACTTCCCTTCAATAACCCTATACCCCTAAATATAATAGAATATAATGATAATATCAAGAATATCAACAATAAGAAATCAAATAGATTACAATCATTAAATCAAATAATAAAAGATAATACAAATTTTAAATTATATTAAAAGAGGGACCATATTATACCTAATAAATGTTTTTCTTTATTTTTATTCCTTTGGGACATTATTTCATTTTCAATATTCCCTTTTGTGGACTAAAACATTATATGAAGATCTTTTTCCTTATTCATTATAGAACTATTTATTTTTCTCTATTTTCTTTTAGAACCATTTTATAAAATTTTCTATTACACTTATCATAGACTTTTATAATTACTATTTCTTGGGATTTAATTTTTATTCTTCTATTTATTCTATGGATATATTATACTTTCACATTTTATGAATTTGGTAAGTGAAACTATTCTCAATTTCTATCTTTATTTATTACCATTTATACTTTTATATTTCTTTATCCCATTGATGTAATATCTCTTATATATAATGATAAATGAATATGTCTCTATCTTGAATATAACTTAAGACCTTTTTGGTTTCCCTCATGTTTACTTACCTCTCTTTCCATTTATTACCTAAAAGTTATTGATATGCTATGATGTATGATATTATTATAAAATAATTTTCTATTTCCTCATGGTTTATACTTATGGATTTATTTATGAACACTATATCCATTCTTTTTTATATGTAACACATGATTTTAAAGATAAAAAAATGTAACAGGTAGGAAAAAATTATACATCCCTATAATGAATTTAGTAACTCTTATATCTCATGAGATGTTATACATGGTGCATAGGTGGTGAGAATTAGACACTATGTTATGATTTTATGGTTGTTCTCCTTGGAATATTCTTATAATGTTTTAAGATTTTCTTTTTTCCATGTTTATATTATTTCCCTATATGTATTATATTTTCTATTATTATGACTCATATTTCTCTTTTGGTCTAATGTTTCACTTGATGATCTCATGATATTTCACATTAATATTCCATGTTACCTTAGTATATATTATTCTTATCAAAATTTATGATCTCATTAATTAATTAATGATTAATTGAAATATCACATTGATTATCTTTCCCATGTTTCTATTTCATTACCCTTACTGGGATATTTCGATCACCATTTCATTGATGTATATAACATAGTGATCCTAAATATTTAAAAGTGTTTGATAAACATATGGTAGGTATATAATAAAGGATTTTATTTTATTTTTATAGTATTATATAAGTTTTTTACGTGTTATGTATCTAGTTCCCAAAAACACTACACTTTTTATTCTAGGTATTGATGTAAATTTAATTCTATAGGTCAAAAGTATGTAATGTTGCACCAGATCTTGAAGTGTGGGATTAGGGGTGTCTCATTTAGCATTACATAAAAGTAGGTTATCTAATACCTTGGAACTCATATATATAAAATTATTAGTGATGTGATAATCTCTTCCTAAGGGCTTTATGAGTAAAGGGATGTTACTAAGGATGGTTATAAAATCCCCACCCAGTTGGTGTAGCCATCCATAGAGTACTCTAATAGGTATCAATTATGGACCAATACTATATGATCATACTATATCATTCAGAATAAAATAAAAGTTTGGTTTCTTTGAGTTAGAATATAAAAAAATTGTATATAAATACTTAAGTAGATAAACTTTAAATCAATAAAAATAGTTCATGAATTTTTTTATGAAAAAATAGACTGATCATTTCAAGTTTATTTATTTTGATTCAAAATGATAAACTGATGATGAATTTATAGTAACTATTATATTTATAAAACCTAGATTAAACATCAATATGATTTTATTAAGGATTAAAAATTGTGAGGACTCCATTTCTATAATGGGGTCGAATGTAAAGCCTTATATTTTCAATGAAACTTTTCATAAATTTTCTCCCTTATATATAAAAATTAAATGATATTTTTATTTTTTTAATGATATAAACATAGAATATATATATAGATATCACTTAATTAGTTTTCATTATTAAATACATGATTATATATAAAATGTTATTTCAATTATGAGGGAATATCATAAATAAATGGAAGGTTACAAATAAATAAATGATCATTTTTTATCTCTTTATTATAGAACATCTTAAGTTATATAAGAATACATTCCATAGAATTAATACAATTATAATGGGATAATAAAAAAAGTAAATAACATAAATAACATATAAAAATCCAATGATTTGTGGTCTCTTAGAAATACCACAACCATAAACAATATTTTGAAAAGAAAAAACTATTAGAAATAAGATTGAAATTTTATAAATAAATTATAGATAATATTGAGATAAAACTGATTGATTGAATAATAATGAAAAAAGTGGAATTTATAGAAATTATATGAACGCTGAAAAAATAATTGAACATTAGAATGATAACTAACTATTGGAATAGTAAACAAACCATTAAAATAATACCCTGAAGGTTTGGAATAGTAAAATGACTAAAAATTAATATTTACCATAAATAAAATAAGAAAATATTAATTTTATAATATAATAAAAGTATTTATCAAATTATTTAACATAAAATATGAATAATTTTAAATTTTTAATAAGACATGTTTTAACTTATTTAGAAAAAAATTATATATTTTATTAAAAATTATTTATTAGAATTAACTAATTTAAAATTTCATTTTAATAAAATGGGTCTCATTTTTAAAATCATCACATTACAATTAGATAAGGGGAATTTTTGGCAGTTTTCTAAAAAATTTAAATTTTAAGTGAATAAAAAAATAATGTTTTTGCATATATGGTAAGTTTTATAACATCATTATGATTTAAAAATGAGTAAATAATTTATAATTTTCTTACAACTTAAAATTTATTTAATAATAAAAATAATGTATTTAAAAATAATAAATTGAATTCCCAAACCTTGAAATAAATTTTCAAAGTTCACTTTATAATTTATTATAATAAAAAATATATTTGATTCTTTATAATGAATTCAATATTTCAATGATAAAATTTGGATTTAGAAGTGTTTAAATGTTAAGAACATATATAATATTTAATGAAAAATATCAATAATGTAAGGTATCAATTTTTTCCAAGCTCTTACCTTGTGTGCTTTGGTGGTCAGTCTTTTCTGAGAGGAAGATGAAAGAGATGAAAAGATAATGATATTGAATTTCAATTGGAAAGGGAGGATTATAGTGTGATCCTATGGATTATGGTGTGGTGTAGTGTGAATATGGACTATTGCAACATAATGATAAGTTTTACAATGTGAAGGATCAGGATGGGGTGTTTTAGTGTGTCTATCAATCTGGAGGTAGTGGCAGTGTGGGATTATGCTTCACTACTGATCTCAAGGGGTCACACTCTTATCTATTCCTCCTAAGAGGTGGTTGTGGTGTGGAACTTGGGATGCAATATTGAGCTTGAGGTATTGGGTTTCCTTTCCCCTAATGATTTGGGGTAGCTGTGGCATGGTGCATAGGTTATGTCATAGCCCTACCTTGAGTTTTTAGGATATGGGGAATGATTTAGTGTATAATGCATCATAGATTCCAAAGGGGGTTCATGATTGAACCATTTCATAATATACATCTATTATGTACCATAGTTTTTATGGAAACCCTAGAGGTTGCAACATAGTCTAGGGGGTTGCACCATGGTTTTGTTAAGTGAAAACCTATATAAATATAGAATCCCTCTTGAATTATCTTATTATCATCCTTTATCCTTTGAAACCTAGGTGACCTGAAGGCCTCTTTAAAAGGTGTTATACCCACTTTTCTAGTATTTATCCCCTGGCTTCTTGAGATCATCCATTGAATATTCAAGGTGAGTTTATTATTCTTATATTGGTTCTACTCTCTCCCATTATCTCTTTCCATGCTATGGTAGATAGATTCCTTTTCTTCTCATCAGTTTTTTGTTAATGTATTATTGCAGATCTATATTGGGATGACTATAGGGATCACAAGTCCCATACAATAGATATGATCAAAGATATATTCTTATTGTTTTATTTTTTATCTAATAAAATTGGAGTCTCAAGGTAGTAGATTCGGTACCTCTCCTTTTATTTTATGTTTTCGTGTGAAAGTATCATGATTTATATTCATCAGGTGAATGGTGGAATCAACCTAATTTTAGGTAATAAACAAACCATGAATTAATTATAAGGGATGTTGCGATCACATGTATTGATGCTTTGTTGACGATGCCGATTGTGATTCACTAGATAATTGTTATCTAATTGGTCTGATTATTTTTGATGTTTAGAATGATTTATGTACCAGAAATGTGATAAATAATATAAATATAATGATGAAGAAATGAATAATGAAAGTGGAATGATAATTTATTTAACGTTCTTCCTTTATAAACTTTTGAATATGAAAGAGTTTCTTAAATCATTTTTATGGTCGATTTATTATATTTTGATAGCTATTTATGATAGGTTTATTATTGCTGAAACCTATAAATAATGAATTTTTTAATTCAATATAGTAATAAAAGGTTGTTTTTGGAAGATAACTAGTTGGGGACAATAAATCCATTTCTTTTTTTGTTAAATGCTTATATGCCTTGGGGTTATAAACTTAGTTTCCCCTTAAATTTTCCATACTAAAAGTAATTTTATCGCCATGTATGTATGCTCTAGGATAATAGATTGTTATTATGTTCGACATGTGGGGTTAGTTAGGCAAGCAATGAATGAAACAAGTTGATAGTGGGGCTTTCTTGATTCCTATCATTGAGGTGAGGTTGATGTTGGGTTATATGAGATGGGTTAAGAGAAGGGGATTACCTATTTGTCAAGATGTTGTGTGAGGATTTTTGATTAGTTTATTGGGTATGTGTTGAGATATGGGATTTCCCATCGTTCTTGATATTTACTTTTGGAAACTTGACCAGCCCACGTAGTGTCGTTGGTTCCGTATGGTGTTTGATTAGATTATAATTTATATTATCCCAAACTACACCCAACTAAAAAGGTGTAATATAATGGAAATGTGGGGTCAAACCCATAAGGATAACTTGTAGGTAGGAAACCTTGTGATAAGAGCCTTATGGAAGAAGTCCTCATGATATCAATTAGGTTTTTTTACTAAGACTATATATCTTAGTAATGAATTTATATGAAAATAAGGGGCCAAGGTCAATTTAAGGGTTTAGGAAAAATAGTAATCCAAAATCTAGCTTGGTATAATCCTTTGGTCTAGGCTGCAAAGTAGAAAAAAATTCACCAATTGGTTTTTGACTAACCAATTGGATCTACCTAAGATGTAAACTTCTCTTTGGTCTATAGATAGTCAACAACCTAGATGCAGTAAGATTAGATTCAAAGGAAAAAATTATCACAAGCTATTGATCTAAGATTTCTCTACTCCAACAAGATCAGGGTATTTCATTTACACTTACCATGATCAGGGTTATATAGAAGAATGGGATAAAAAACCATTTTCACATAATTACTAGCCATAGGGTTACTGAGTTTCAATTCAGAGATTCATTACATTTAAATCCACTCTTACTCTCAACCACTAACCCTAAATAGATTAGTTTCACATGACAGTACAATCAAAAGAGGGGAAACATACAACATGCTCGATATAATAATTAAATGGAACAAATTAATGCAATAAAAAAATTAAAACAATATAAAATAAATCTAATACTAACTTTAATAATTATACAATGAAGAAACAAGTGGTAGTTTAAGTTAAAAAATAATTAAAATTAGATTTGAACATTTGGATCATTAATATGAAAAGAACAAGTCTTGGAATAGTAACTAAAAACAACATATTGATAAAAAGGAAAAATAATACAATAGAACTAAGTTTAGAAGAAAATATAAAAGAAAATAAGAATAAAAGAAAAAAATTCGGCATCTATCCAAAGTCTTCAATACACAAGATGCATGCTCTCATATTTATAGTGCTGAGTGTTACACAACATGCACATATCTCACATTGTGTAACTTATTTAAGTGACTTATATTTCGATATATACATGAAGTGTAAGTGGTTTTCATATCATGTACTTTAAATCGGCAAAGATCTCAAATGATGTTGGATCTCATGGATTTCAGGACTTTTATCTTCAGTAGAATTTAGGTTTTGAACTTTTCACATCATGTACAACGTTCATGTCATGTATCTTCACCTGGTTTAAAATTTAGAATCTTTGAAATCATGTAATATATTCACATCATGTATTAGGTTCATGAAATTTACTTTTGATTAAAATCTTGTAAATGGGATAGAAAATTCTATGCTCAAGGAATACACATTGTGAATATGTGTTTCATGGCGTGTAATGTTGAATTTGTAGCTTTTCCAGAATCTCCTCCTTTGAGTATTGAGTCCCTATTCCTTGAAAAAACACATAAAACCCAATGTATTAACAAATAAATCTTGATTAATTCTTAAATAAATGTATCAAAAATATATATATGAATTCAGCTTATCAAATTCCCCCCCACTTGATCAATTTATTGTCCTTAACCTAAAAGTATGTCAACATGGATTCTAAATCAGATAATTTTTAAACAAGAAATGTACATCACAACCAAGAAAATAAAACTAAGTCCTAGTAGAAAAATCAATTCCTCTAGAATCACTCATGTAGATAAAATTAGTCACCCCTTATAGTTAGGTTCTTTATTAAAATTCTTTCTTCCTTTAATTAAAATTTCTCAACTGTTCCTCATAAGCTATACCCATATTTCAATTTACCTAACCTTGAATTTTCTATCATCACTCATGGTAAAATATAATTGGATTTATGATCATACCTTGAATACATGTTCCTAAACATAGGTTTTCATGGGTTCTAACATCTCTACTATATAAAGAAAAAAAACAAATCATGAGGTCTTATGTAATTGAAAAGGCCCAACCAGGATCAATGTTATCACTAAGCTGGGGAAGGAGTGAATAAGTAATATATTTTTATTTTATATTATATTTATTGTCTAACAACCTTCACCTCCTATTAAAGATTTACCACTTTTTTGAAAAACAAAACATTAACATAGTCACACAGACACAATTATTTAGAAGGTTCACTACTCAATAAGAGTAGAAAGTCCTTAGAAGGGTTTGTAAATAATCCAATATCACACAATAAACTAGAACAAATTCCTTTTGTGTGGATACAATAAGTAGAAAATACCCTTACATTTGTGTATAACTATGACAAATACAACATGTCTTGTGATTATTCTAGCATGAAAGATGTAAATAAGTTTTCTAATAAGTTTAGAATCATTTACCAGTTGGTTCTAAACATGTCACTATGATTCTTCAACAAATTATACTTTTTTAATTCTTCAACAAAAAAAATTCTTCATTTTCTTACTTAGTAGAAGGTAGGGACAATTTTTCTAGACTTCATACAAAAACTCAGTCTAATCACTCAGTCTGATTCTTTAGTCTGGAAACAATCCGAGTTGGCTTATTTGGAAACAAGTCTAGTTTACTTCTCTATTTTCTAGAATATTTTAGTCTGATTGATCTGTCGAATTACTCAATCCAATCTATTGAATCCTAACCAAAACTTTTTCTAAACACTTCTTATATCTGGAAATGTTACTCGATAAATTCTTTCTGAAAACCTAAAATACTCTTGCTCTCTCCCACACATGAACAATTTCAGAGTACATTTTAATTTGACCTCTATTTACATGTTCCACAAAATTGAAAAGGTAAGGAAAACAATTTCACTTTCCTTGTCACAAAGATTTAAGAATACCAAATTTCAGTTTCATTTAAACACCATTTTGACCACTTCTTAATGCTTCTCAACTCTTCTAGATTCTTCTTAAATATTCTTTAATTTTCAATAACATCTTACTTCACAATAGAAACATCTCAAGAGCTCATTTTGGAAATTAATAATATGAAAAAAATTCATTTCTAAACTATTTTTCAATCCAATTACCTTGATCAGATAGAAAACATAAAAATCACAATTCTTCCCAATCTAATTCTCTAAAAAAACTAAAACAGTTCTTCTGTAAACATTTTTTCAACTTATATAGACTTAAAAAACCTTAAAAAATAGTTTGATGGAAACTTCAATATGTTTCACCTTTAATTTTTTCAATAATTTATACTGATGAAATTACATCCGATGAAGACCATCATCAAATGAATCATCGGTGTCAAATCCCATTCAATGAATCTTTCTCCAATTGAAAAAACCATAAATTCCACTAAATAAAATTTGAATTATGTATCTGATACATCAGATAATATGAAATTTGTTGACTATATTGTTGTATTTCATCCGATTTATCAATCTATGCAGCTCTTCTAATTCATCGATTCTAATAAGTTCTTCACTCAGTTACACTTTTCAACTCTAGTCCATATAATCAATTTAGGTAGTACAATGTTCTGCCTCTAATGAAACTCTACATATGATGCCTTATTAGTTCTAAACACTTATCTGATGGATCAGTGTATTCACCCATTAGATGGATTACTGGATTAGTTTATTTGAGGGGTTAGTATTAGCATCGACTTATTTATTTTTGAATCTCAGCAATTGAATGTTCATTTGTGGAATCAGTTCATCTGATGGATTGGACCATCTAATGGATTAGTCAATCAGTACTTGTTCATAGTATCCGAATTCAATACATTCACTTTTCATGTCTCCAAAAAACTTATGTGTCTGGTGAACCTCAATCTGATGGTCTGTGTCTAGAAAACTTAAACCATGTAGAAACACCAGAAAACAAAAAACCTCTTTTCTTAAACATACATAGTTTCTCCTTATTTCTTTCACAAATCTTGGATCACATGTTTTAGTTAACTTATTATGTTTATAATTTTTTTCCAAATAAAATTATAATTAGATTTTCTATCCAACATATCTTAAGATATTATGCCTTTGATAAAAATTCCCACTATGTTCTAAAAAACTTCATTCTCAAAAACTTGGTCCAAAAAAAAAAGTTCACCCAAAACACATCACGAGAATAGAAAACAACAGATGATGGAATTTAATAAGAAATCTATATCTGATCTTCTAAGTATGATATTTCTTTGTTTTATCACCAAAAATTTCAAAGTGAAGTGATTTGTCACAATGAAAAAAAAAACATTAATCAACCACTTATTTCAGCATAAAAAAACATTATGAAATATTAGTAAAAAAATATTCCCTTTTGGATTTTTTGTCAACCAACCTTTATAAATTACTAATTTTTTTTAACTCAAGATATGAATTAATAATAAATAATTTTAATCCTATGTGAGTGAACTAATTATAGGAAACAAGAATCATTGATAGAAAAACCATGCTGTCCATAAGTTGTTACTTAAGAAACATCTTCAAGAACTTTAAACTTTTCACATCTATCTTCATGACTTATTTCTTCCTATAAAATCAAGTTTCATACAAGAACTTCAAAAAAATATTAGAATAGTTCACAAACATACACGCTGAGTTCACTGCTTACCTAGAACTCCCCTTAAATACATCTTCCTTAAAAGTTTATCACATAACAATGAATAGATTTATGAAACATCATTTTTATACCCCTTGAAAACACTATACAAATACAAGATGAGAGTTGGGATAGAAAAACATTCCCTAACCTTATAGAGAAATAGGTTGGATTCCCATATTCAACCTTAGTTTGAAAATTTCTTCTTTCGGTAAAGGTTTTTTGAAAATGTTAGAAACTTGTTCCATTATAGGAATATATTCCAAATTGAATTCATTATTCTACACATGTTCTTTGATGAAGTGATATTTTATATAAATATGTTTTGAATGATAATTTTTTACTTTATTTTTTATGAAATTTATAGAAATATGATTATCATAACCCAAGAGAAGTGGTAACTTGACTTCAATAAGAAAATATTCCAACTGAGTCTTCATCCATATAAATTGTGTTTCATCTTGAGTGGTGAAAACATATTCAGGTTCAGCTATGCTAAGAGTTACAAAATTCTAATTTTTAGTATACCAACTCACACAACATCCCCCTATATTGAAAACCCCACCGCATGTAGATCTTCTATTATCTAGACTTCCTGCCCAATCAATATATGTATATATAAATAAATCAATTCTTCTTAATCTATCATATTTGATATCAAAATATATAATGCCTTTGAAATATAAGAAATTTTTTCTCTTTCCAAGATATGTGATTCCTTTGGAGAACTTTGGAATATTTGACATAAGGTAACATCAAAAACAAAATCTGGTATTGAAGTAGTTAGATATAAAAAACATCCAATAATATTTTGAAATTATTTAGAATCCACATCCTTTCCTTATCAATTTTTATAAAACTTGGTTCCCACCATAATTGGTGTAGAATTAGGTCTTTATATCCATTCCAAACTTCTTAATAAGATACTTAACATTGTTGGGAAAAAATCCCTCAAGGCATCATTGAAGTATTTTTGAGGTGATTTTGTTTGTTGAAAAAGTGAACATCTCTGTTGTGATTGTTGACAATGCAAACCATGACATACAAATTTGTTGACAAATGGGATTTCATGGTGGAATGTTGAGTTCAAGATCTGTGGTCCACGATCCATGTTTGATTCAAGAATGTCGACAAAGGAATAGATGATCTGGAGCCGGCATAAAAAGAACAGATACAAGGTGGCACCATTTTCCAGTGTTTACCAAATTTTTGGGCCTGAAAATCGACAAATGAAGAAAAGTGTTTTTGGAAAAGTTACTTGCGCACCAAGGTCTTGTAGGATAGGAAACTTACACGCCATATGTTTTTTAAGATCAGATCATCAAAATATGGCAAAGGGATAAGGGTCACACAAGTATTGGTGTGGTCGCGCAGGTGACTTGCGCGCCGTGAAGAGACTTGCGTGCCGATGCGTTGGATTCTTGAGAACTTGCGTGCCTGTTGTTTTTCAAGATCAGAAGATCAAAATATGGAAAAGGAGAGAGGGTCACGTAGGTTTTTGGTTTGGTCGTGCAAGTGACTTGCAGGCGAAGAGACCTGCACGCCGAGACTTGCGCGCAGAGGGGAGACTTGCGTGGTGTCACACAGGGTGTTCAAAATGCCTATAAATATTGGACCACCCCACCTCATTTCTTAAAGGAGTTCAACAATTTGAAAAATCAGAGCTCCCGTTGCACATGTGTGGTGGTCGCGCAAGTGGTGGTGTGTCGCGCAAGTGGGACTTGCACGCCAGATTTGAAGAAGGGCGATTGTTGTTAGTTGTGCGCCAATATTGGTTTGGGCGTAAAGGGAAGTGAGTCACGCAAGTTTTTAGTTGAATAATCTTGTGTCGCGCAAGTGGTTGAGGAAGACTTGCGCGCCTGTTGTGACTTGCATGCTGATACTTGCGCATCGAATTAGACTTGCGTGCAAAGTAAGGTTGATTTCTGGTAGTGATTCAGGTCTGCGTGGAAGCTGGAAGTTTTCCCGATACCTTCGGTGCAAAGATAGATTCATCTATGGGTGAAAGTTGGACTTCAAAAGAGAATCTACATATAGAGGAAGATGCATTTATTCATGCAAATGAAGATACCTATAGGTCTATAAACTATGAGTGGATCCTTTTCGGAGCAGTGAGAAAAGGAAGAGGAAGAAGGTGATCCTCTCCACTGATAGTGAGCCAGAGAGAGAGAAACAGGGAGTGACCCTTGGGGAAGCAGTGAGCTGGCCCTAAACCTTGTGAAGGTAGTGAGCCTGGGACAAAGTGATTGTGCCCAAACCTTGTAATTCACAGCTAGTGAATTCTAGTGGAATTTGGTATGACCGAAAACCTGTTGGCGTATTCTCCTTGGACGTAGCCCTTGGCAGTGAACTAAGTAAACTTGCTGTGTCCTGTGCTTGCTTTACTTTCTGTTTATATTGTGCAATAAGAAAGAGAGAGAAGAGTGTTTTTCTTAACAATGAAACAAGATCAGAACGACCTTTAATTTTAAATTAGTCATACCCTAATTCACCCCCCCTATTAGGGTATTCAGCCTTGTGGACCTAACAATTGGTATCAGAGGGAAAGGTTGATATTTGTTCTTCTCTCAATGGAGGTCACTAATCATAAAGGGATTCTGATCTTCGACAGATGTAATTTTCAAATATGGAAGAATCTAATGAAACACTATTTTCAATCTTTGGGAATGAATGTGTTTTCAGAATCTATGCATGGTATCACAACTGATATTAGTAGTGGTGCATTATCAGAAGCTGAGAATAGAGAGTTGGATGCTGATGCAAAAACAATAAATTCCTTAGGGGGATCCCTTTCTAATCCCATCTACATAAAGGTGATGTCATGAAAAACGTCACATGACATGTGGGAAAAACTATTGAATATATATGAAGGAGATACAAAGGTCAGAGAAGAAAAGCTGCAAGTGCTGTGGAATAAGTATGAGGATCTGAAGATGAACCCGAATGAGTCTGTTGATGCATTCTTTGATAGGGTAAATATTGTTGTGGAAGATATGCGAAGACTTGGTGAAGTCATTGAAGACATAAAGATCGTAAAGCACATATTGAGGAAGCTTCCACCTTGGTTCAATCCGTAAGTTTCAGTACTAGAAGATAAAGATCCCAAAGATCTGATATTGGACAATTTGCACAGTAACTTGGTTGCATATGAGATGAGGAATGATGATAACGAGGCTGTGGAAATGAGGAAATCCAAAGAGATGGCATTTAAGGCCATGAAGAAGCTCACCATTGAAGATTCTTAGGAAGAAGAAGAGACAAATGAGGTTATGTCATTCCTTTCCTCAAATCTTCAATGAGGAAAAGGAAAGTTCAAATGGAAACTTCCACTAGCTTGCTTTAGATGTGGAAAAGTTGGTCATCTTGCTGTAATATGCCCCAAAAAGTTTCAAGAAGAAAATGATGAAGATGAAGTTGAAAATTCCAAGAAGAAATCTTTAGCCTATGTGAAAGGGAATAAGCAGTTCAAAAGAAATTTCTTCAAGAAGAATTATCTTCTTTCATAAGAAATAGATAGTTCAGATGAGTCTAAGGATGAAGAGGTTGAGGAGGTTGAAAATTGTAAAGATCATGGACAAAATAAAATGGTGGCTGTTGTCAGTAGTACTCAAGAAAAAGAAGAAACCGATGCTGATGAAGAAGAAGAAGAAATTGAAGGGAGAGTTGACATGGAAGCCGAATTAGAAGGAGCTCTTGAAGAGATAGATATTTGGAGGGAAAAGACAAAGAAAGCCAACAAGGTGGTACCTTATGCCAAACTCTATATGCAACAGAAGGAAGAAGAGAAGTCTGAGCTAGTAAAAGAAATAGAAAACCTTAAGTCTTTGAGGCCAGAGAGCACAGAAAATGTTGATGAGAATAAGCTCAATATTGAAGAACAGAAAAGGGAGATCGATGGATTGAATGGAAAATTTAAAGATCATGTCAAGCGTATCAAAGATCTCGAAGAGGAAGTTGTTGGTCTGTGGAGAAAAGTCAAAGACCAGGAAAAAACTTTGATTCCTACCACATTCTTGGGAAAATAGGTTATTACAAAGATTGAAAAGATAAAAGAGGAGCCTAGTAGTTCAGCAGGGAAGAAGTAATAATTGAGCTCAGACATTAAGGCTATTTTAGGGCTTAATCAAAAACAAAAATCTGTGACAATTGAAGTCAGACCGCAAGAACCAGTCCCAATATTGAAGGTTGATTTGGGCACAAAGAAGAATCAGAATATTCAAAGATCCCAAGGGGAAACTTGTAGTGATAAAGTACCATGAAGAAATGCACCATATATTAGGTGTTATTATTGCGGGAAGATGGGAAATTCACAGTATGTGTGTTCCATAGCCAAGAGATATCAAAGGGAACAAGAAAAAAGGTGGCAGTCAAATAGAGAACAGTTCACCAGAACATATTTCTAAGGACATTGTTTTTGGTGTGGAGGATTTGGGCACATGGCGAGGTACCACACTTCAACCATATAGAGTAATGTTCCAAAGAAAAATAAAAATGTTCACAAGAATCAAATCAATAAACCAATAGGTGAGTTAAAAGTGAAAAATAGATTTGCAGTGTTGCAATATGAAGCTGATCCATCACACTCTAGGGAAGATCAAGATATCCAAACCACACTGAGTGTGAAGTCGAAGACATGGATCAAAAAGAAAAAGGAAGAAAATGAAGTAGTTGCAGAAATTGACCTTAAAGCTTCAGATCGTTCAGGAATATGGATCATTGATAGCGGTTGCACATCCCATATGATAGGGAACAAGGATCTCATTACAGACATAAAATATGACAAAGAAGGACTTTTCAAGTTTGGGAATGATGAAGGGCTGAAAATTGTTGGTTCCAGAAAGGACAAATTTGGGGGAAAAGAAATGATACGTGCTGATGTCTTGGTAGTAGAGGGGATTAGTCACAACTTACTCAGTGTCAATCAACTATGTGACTCTGGGAACTCTATCCAATTTACCAAGAAGATGTGTGTTGTGAAAGCAAAAGATGGAGTAGTTGTTCTACAAGGAAAAAGGACAAAGGGAAATCTTTACCTTGTAAGTGGGGAAAAAGATATGTGCCTTTTATCTAGAGAGGAAGAAAACCAGCTGTGACATAAAAGACTTGGTCACCTATGTGAACCATCCATGGAAGATCTGGTAAAATGTGATACTACTAGAGACCTTCCCAAACTATCATGTGATCGTACTCATACATGCGATGTTTGTCAACAAGGGAAGATCATCACAAATACATATAGGAAAAAGGAACAGAAATCAACTAGAGTGCTTGAATTGGTGTATGCTGATGTATGTGGACTTATCTCACCACGAGCCATAAATGGGAAAAGGTACTATATCCTTTTCATTGATGATTATAGAAGAATGGCTTGGGTATTTTTCATTACCCATAAGACATAAGTGATCAGTTGTATCAATCAGTATAGAATGGAATCAGAAAGGATGATTGGGAAAAATATTTTGATGTTTCGTTCAGATAATGGTACAGAATTCACAAACATTCAAGTGGAAGACTATATCGAGAAACATGGGATAAGGCATAAAGTTTCATCTGTGAGAACTCCACAACATAATGGATTTGTTGAAAGGAGAACTTAGATCATCAAAAACATGGCCAGAATAATGCTTATTGAAAAGGACCTACTAGAGAAATTTTGGAAGGAAACAGTTTTGGCATCGGTCTACATTTCGAACAGGTCTCTGTTGTGTCTGAAGCAAGGTAAGACTCCATATGAAATGTGGTACGGAAAGAATCCAACGTTGAAATACTTTGGAATCTTTGGAAGTAAGTGTTTCATTCTCAACAAAGAAAATCATAAAAATTTTGAGTCACGAGGAGATGAGGGAATATTCCTTCGCTACTCAAGAAAAATTAAAGCATATAAATGATTCAACAAAAGGCTGGGAAAAATTGTTGAGAGCAATGATGTCACTATAGTTGAAAATGAAGAGAATATTCAACAACCTAGTGACCAGTTTCTTGATGAAAGTGATGAGGAGGTAAGAAACACATAGGGAGTAGAAGTGGCAGAAGATGACTCAGAAAAAGATACTGATGATGAGCAAGAGGAAACAAAGTCTGTGTCTTCAAGGAAGCCAAAGAGTCGAGCTAAAATTGATAAGAAAAATATCATTGGTGATCAGACAAATCTAGTTAAGACAAGAAGAATTAATTCACTATAGCAGATATCTTTCCTATCTCAGGTAGAGCCGAAATGTTTTGCTGATGTAGTTTAAGATGAAAAATGGGTTCAGGCTATGAATGAAGAGCTTGATCAGATTGATAAGAACCGGATGTGGGAGTTTGTTTCGAGACCAGCAGATAAGAATGTCATCGGGACTAAATGGGTCTATCGCAACAAGATGAATGAAGATGGTGCAATGGTTCGATACAAAGCATGACTAGTGTGAAAAGGGTACTCCCAAATAGAGGGAATTGATGTTTATGAGACATTTGCACCAGTTGCAAGGCTGGAGAAAATCAGATTATTTTTAGCCATAGCAGTGCAAATAAAGTTCAAAGTGTTCCAGATGGATGTCAAATCTGCATTCTTGAATGGGGTTCTGGAGGAGGAAGTGTATATTGAGCATCCAGATGGTTTTCTCATTCATGAGGATGAGAACAAGGTTTGTAGACTGAAGAAGGCATTGTATGAGCTGAAACAAGCACCAAGGGCATGGTACTCAAGGCTTGATCAGTACTTGACAAATATTGGTTTCCAGCATGGAGGAGTTAATTACAATCTCTATTTCAGAAATTACAGTAATCAAATGATGATGGTGCTGGTGTATGTCGATGACATAATTTTTGGAGGATCAGATGAAGCTCAGTGCAAACAGTTTTCTGAATTCATGAAAAATGAGTTTGAAATGTCAATGATTGGATAGCTAACGTTTTTCCTTGGTCTATAGGTGACACAAGGAAGGAATGAAGACTCCAAGGAAATGAATAATTCCAAGGAAATGAACTCCGGAGGTTCTGAAAAGGTTTGTAGACTGAATAAGGCATTCTATGGGCTGAAACAAGCACCATGGCCACGAAGGTTCTGAAAAGGTTTTGAATGGATAATTCCAAGGAAATGAAGACTCCGGTTTCTACCCGGATGAAATTATCAAAAGATGAAGATGGAAAGACAATTAATATCACAAAATAAAGGAAAATTATTGGAAGTTTGTTGTACTTGACCGCGACAAGGCCTGATATTGTTTTCGCCACATGCCAAGCAGCGATATATCAGAATAATCCCAAGGAAAGCCACATTCTTGTAGTGAAAAGAATACTTCGGTATATCTAGGGAACAATGGATTTCAGATTGACATATACTGATAAATCTCAGACAGAGTTATTGGGATATACTGATGCAGACTGGGCTGGATCAGTAGATGATAGAAAATCAACGTCAGGAGGTGCATTCTATCTTGGTGGATTGTGTATTTCTTGGATAAGAAAGAAGAAATATTGCATTTCATTGAGCATCGCAGAGGCTGAGTATATTTCAACCATTCAAGCATGCACACAATTATTGTGGATGAAGCAGCAACTTGAAGATATGGGAGTTGAAGTGAAGTCTCTGATCAGAATCCAATGTGATAACTCAAGTGCTATAAATCTCAGCAAAAATCCCATCCATCCCTCAAGGACAAAGAAGATTGAGATAAAGTATAATTTTATCAAGGAGAAAGTTGAGCAGGGAATCATGAAGTTGGAGTATGTGCCTACAAAGCTACAGGTTACAGACATTCCGACAAAGGCCTTACCCAAGGAAGAATTTGAAAGGCATTGACTGGCTCTGGGAGTTCAGCCGACTCCCCACACTTGAAAGAGTGTGGATGTGGCACAACCCCCTCTGCCTGAGGTATGATGTGTGTTTCCCTAATGTGATGATGTGTTCTCTACTCTATTACAGACTATAAAGGAGTGTCCTTTGGGTTCGTTGACAAAGGGGGAGAAAATAGTGATTGTTCAAGGGGGAGACAGTGTGTCAATTTGAGAAATCATGAATGATATGGGGAGAAGCTGACATGTGGAGTAACGAGATAGGGGGAGAGCAATGAGAAAGGGGGAGTGTATTAAATCTGACAATTCTTGAAGTGATCGATCAAAGAATATATATCATGACAGTTGAGGATCGTGATAAAAGCAAAAGAGAGATGTTGGAATGTGGTAAGAATATTTACAACAATTGGTATTAGTTTGGTAAAAATTGGTATCAGTTTGGTGTCAACAGTGGATGTCAAAGATGAAGTGATTCATTGATTAACTTTTCATTTACTCTTGTTTCTCATGCCGAACATTGCTCATGTGGGCTTAGAGTATGTGTTGAGTAAATCCTTGATCGCTATCAGAATCGCAAAAGGCGAATGGTGGCTGAAGAATTAACGATGTATCTTTTTATGTAACAGTTGTCAACAAACCTAAAGTGTAAAATCCCAAGTAAGTAATGAATAATATATATTTTTATCTATGTCTATTAATGATTAAGATAGTGTTTTAGAGGCTTAAAATGAAAATAAATCCAATCTTAAGCATGGAATACACTAATATTCTTAAAAGATTGTTTTACTGCCTTTTGATGGAAAACCCATTTTAAATAAAACTTTTGACAAATTTATAATCTATATTTGTCAAAATAAACATATTAATTATTATTAGGACATTGAAATTTACATTGGATAAATTTTTGGTATTTTTCTGACAATGTTCATTTTTAATGAATAGTGAAAAATACTGCATTTTACATCAAAACTGCTTTTTCATTTAATTTAATTATATGGTTAGATTATATTTTTAATTGGTCTTAAAGTTTAATCTGAATATATTTTTACCATTTAATCCAATGGTGTTCATTAGTATTAATTTCACTTTTAAATTGGTTATAAACTAATGCCAATCGTTTCATAGATATTATTTCAAAAAAACCCGCTATTTGTTTTGACAACGAGAATTATTTTTAAATCAATTATTGCAATTTCTGTGTTTGGAATTTGGTAAAATGGATTACATATTTGGAATCAGAAGTTCCAAATTATTTAATCAAGACTCTTTTATTTTTGGACATTATGAATAGTAACAATGGTAATTATCTTTAATTATCTTGATTAATGAGTAATCAGGTAGTTAAAGATAATAAAATGATATCATAATAATAAAAAAACACCAAAAAATGTGTCCTAAGGATACTAGTTGTCTCATGGAAGACCATGTGATGCCTTGTGCCAAACTTGGGGGCCACATGGAATCACTTTTGTGAGAAAGTGACTTTTTATCTTTTTATTTTTAAAGAATGTTAAATGTGACAAAGAATGTATCACCTAAGTAAAATATTTTTAATTTTGTACACATAAATGATCTTTTGGACTATAAATATTCATTAGAAATATAAAAAGATTTCCTATATCATGATATTTTTTTATAATTTTTAGACATTAAATTTATTAAATTATTTATGACATCATGATGATGCAGCGATTACCTCATTTATAAAGGATTTAAATAAAATGGCAAGATAATGTAAAATCTAAGACCTAAACATGTCCAAAGCCTATTGGGTGGGTATATTTAGAACCCTTATCACCTTATCCTAGAATTATATCAATTTGGGACCTTTTGAATCCGAAAATCATTTTAAAATAATGTAACATTTCTTTACCTTCCAAGAGTGCCCCTCCTCTCCTCTTATAAAAGGCCCCCACATCTACCTCCTTACCCACACTTCAAAAGCCTTTGGCTTGGCCAACCCCTGCCCATTTTGTCTCTCCACTTCCCTCTATTACTCAATGAAGCCTCACTTTGGGCAGAAGTCTTCCCAAGGAAGCCTTTGAGCTCAAACCAAAGGGAGTTACCCGATTTTAAGGTAATGTCTTCACTTGAGTCCTTTTGTTTTATTTTGCTTCTCCAACCCCCTAAACTCTTTTTATTCATTTATTTTGTAACAAATCCAATATCTTAAATATAATAGTATGTTTTTATAAAAAGGATTAGAGCTACACTTACACACACCTACATCTAATGGTTAAAGAACATACTGTTTCCGTGGATGGAGAATTTCAACCTCCCGAAACGATGATTGTTCAACATTCTTTTAAAACCTTCAAAGGTGGACATTAAGATGACCCTATACTTATATATGATATATGATATGTTTATGTTTTCCTTAAGCTTCTGTATTTTTCATTTTGTGCATACCTTTATGGTTTCCATTATGGGTAAATGCGATATCTTCATTTAAGGAAGTGCAGACTACCACCCCCTCAAAGTGATTTGATTCGTTAAATACCATATGTGGGACATATAAAGGATGGAACTATGATATTATATATGATATTATACTGGAATTATAATATACCTTTATATCATTATGATTCCATTCTATAAAATATGAAATAGAAATGAAAGTAGCGTTCAGGCGTACGTACGGCTTACCGTCTCCATGAATGGTGCATTTCATTTCTTACCTCTAAATGATTATGTAATATTATAAATGCATGTATATACTAGATATATATGATATATACATCATGATTATAATTCTGGATATAATGGATACATGACCAACATGTAATTTTAAAGGGTTTATTTTTGACTCAAGTACCAATGATCGTTAAAACGACCGTTATTAACTTAAATAATTACACAGTGTTCATGACATGACAATAAGTGATATAAAAGGAATAATTAACTTAAAAAAGGTTCTTAATCAAGTATAAATTAACTCAAGTTTATTATTCAGGACATTAAAGAACGACCGAGTCAAGTCGGACCCGAGGTAAGGGACTTCTTCTCAATCTCCTTTCATTGAGGCATATTTTGTTTTATACTCAACCTTCTTTTATACGGTGTATAAACCCCTTTGACTTTTACGTTTATCCAAAAGGAATCTTTTTTATACGAAGCGTTTTACGAAACGACAAAAGGGAATGTTTTGTCGTACGTATGCGGCGACAACGACTTCTCCGCTGCAGTGACCATTATTTGAGTTTCGGCTTCCTCTACAAGCCATAACTTCTTTTTAAAAGAAAAATAAATTCCATGTTTTACTTTTCTTTTATTTTGGTATTGAAAATGGTTTTCATAATGTTTTTATATCAATGTGTTGTATTGATATCTTGTGATTGAAAGGTGGAATTGTTATGTTTCCTTTATGCATGTTTTATGTGATACAATTATGTTGAGGTTCTTGGGAATTATTATGAAGACGGGTGGTTCCGTGATAAAATAAGGGCGGGTGAGCTCGATATAGCTCTCCAATGCATTGGGTAACATGGAGGAGTGAAACGTTAAGGTTTCTCTGAAGAGATTTAGGGAATATACTGTGATGGGTATTCCAAACGTAACCAAGAGGGTTACTCCCTATGTAAGAATGTTATGAATTCCTCAAGTTTCCTTTATGTATTATGATTTCTATGATTTATTCATGATTTGTTGAGGTATGTTTTATGGGTAAAGTATGATTTCATTCTTATGTATATGTGAACTCATGTTTCCTTTCCATATTTTTTATATATAACCCATACTGAGCTTTTTATGCTCATCCCAAGTATTTTTTGAAATGTTTTTTCACAGGTCAAGGGAAAGGTACATGATATGATGATAGTTTCAAGGAAGTGTCAAGAAAGAATCCATGTTTTATTTTAAATATGTTCCATTGATGAATAATATCTTTATGTAACCACTTTGTTTAAATGTGGAATGTAATGCAAGTTTTATGATCTAATTCTTTAAAACTCTAAACCTAAAAAGATCCTCAATGTGTAATCTTGTAATAACTCAATATTAAGTAAGGTTTAAGGCTGGGGCCTTATAGTTGGTATCAGAGGTCAGTTTAGATAAATTTAGGAGTTAGAATTCTATTAAATGATTATCCAAAAATATTTTTTTTTGAAATGATATAGCATTTGAAGATTACCATGTTGCTTCATCTAATACATGTTTGTTCAGAATGGTTTCCCGCAGAGGAAACATGGAAGCGGTGCTAGGAAGGCATGCAGAAGGAAATATCCTTCCGAATCAGCATCCTGAGATGGTCGGAATTAGAACTGAACAGTTTGTTGTAGTAATGGCGCAGTTGACTCAAGCGATAAATGGCGGTGGTATCCATACACGAGATCAGCCAGATCAACCATAGAGGAACATGTCAGTGGTGGAACATTTCATGAGGCAACATCCCCCATCATTCAGAGGATCATCTGACCCTGTGTTAGCTGAAGGGTGGATTAAAGCACTGGAGAAGATTTTCAATGTCATGGGGTGTTCAGACAATCAAAAGGTTAGTCTTGCTATTTACCATTTGGAGGGTGAGGCAGATCAGTGGTGGTCTATGGTTAAAAATATCAGGGACGCCGATGAGATTGATGCTCTTGACTGGGATGAATTCAAAGGTATGTTTCTTGAGAAGTATTTTCCTAAGGCTGTTCGACTTAGGATGGAAAATCAATTCTTGGAATTGAGGCAAGAGGAAGAATCAGTGGCTGCCTATGAAGAAAGGTTCACTCGATTGGAAAGGTATGCTCCAAATTTTATCCAAGACCTTGATAGTAAAATCAATCGTTTTTACTCAGGATTAAAGCCAAAATATCGAAGGGCTTTAGCTTCTCGTGAATTTAAAAGTTAAGAAAATCTTGTTCGATGTGCTGAGAAGGTGGAAATGGAGTTTGCCGATGATCAAGTGTTCTATAACAACCAACAGAAGAAGAGACCGAGGTGGCAGGAGAAAGGTAAGAATTCTTCAAAAAAGTCTGATGGTAAGAAAACTAAGTTTCCAGTTTGTGATAAATGTGGAAAAAGGCATACTGGGGAATGTCTTCTGAATTCTGTAAAGTGCTACTGATGTGGTAAGATGGGACATAAGGCTCGTGATTTCACAGAAAAAGATCAGGGTGATGGTAAGACCAAATTTGATTTACAGTTAGTGAAATGTTATAAGTTCAATGAGATGGGTCACTATGCAAACGAGTATCTGACAAAGAGCTTGAGTGATGGGAAGCAGTTAGACTACAAGTAGAAAGGGGTGGTGAAATCCTTTACAACTACTTCAGCAGATGTCGGGCCGTCAAATGAAGTTGTATCAGGTACTTTGTTTTTTCAGATTATGCCAGTGTGTTGTTTGATTCAGGGTCTACACATTCTTTCATCTCTGAAACCTTTTCTAGTAAAATGGGAATACCATCTCAAGAAATGACTCCTGAACTTGTGGTAACAACACCTGGGGGAAATGTTGAGGCAAAAAGAATTTATAAGAATCTTCCTATCCTTATCTGTGGAAAGAACCTACTTGCAAACCTTATTGTTCTACCTCTAGTAGAGTTTGATGTTATCCTGGGTATGGATTGGCTCTCTATTTACTATGCTAAGATTGACTGTAGATCTAAAGAAGTTTCTTTCCAGAAAGACTTTCATTTTGTGTACAAGAATGAACCCTTACTGTTGATAACATATCAAGAGGCTGAGAAACTTGTAAAAGATGGAAATGAATGTTACCTTGCATACATCATTGAAAATAAAGAAACTATTCAGATTAATGATGTGCCAGTGGTAAATGAGTATCCTGATGTTTTTCCTGATGAGTTGCCTGGAATAATACCATATCGGGAAGTTGAGTTTACTGTTGACTTAGTTCCTGATGCTAAGCCAATTTCAAAACCCCCTTATCGAATGGCTAAAGTTGAACTTTTAGAGTTAAAGAAACAATTGTAGGAGTTATTGGATAATGGTTTCATTCGAACTAGCACATCACCATGGGGTGCTCCTGTTTTATTTGTTAAAAAGAAAGATGGTTCAATGAGACTTTGCATTGATTATAGAGCCTTGAATAATATCACTGTTAAGAACAAATATCCTTTGCCTCATATCGATGATTTGTTAGATCAGCTCCAGGGAGCTCAGTATTTTTCAAAGATTGACCTGAGATCGGGGTACCATCAGCTGAAGGTAAAAAAATCAGATGTTACGAAGACTGCGTTTCGTACAAGATATGGCCATTATGAATTTGTAGTAATGCTTTTTGGGCTAACCAATGCACCCACTGTATTCATGGAATTAATGAATAGAATTTTCCATGAGTTCTTGGATAAGTTTGTGGTGGTTTTTATTGATGACATTTTGGTGTTTTCTAAAAGTAAAGAAGAACCTGAAAGACATTTAAGGGTCATTTTGCAAACCTTGAAAGAAAAGAAATTGTATGGGAAATTCAGAAAGTGTGAGTTTTGGTTGCAAAAATTTTCTTTCCTTGGTCATATTGTTTCTAAAGATGGGATAACTATTGATCCTGCAAAAACAAAGGTTGTGGAATAATGGCCAAGACCCACAAATGTAACAGAGATTCGTAGTTTCCTTGGTTTGGCAGGCTATTACCAAAGGTTTGTTAGAAATTTTTCATGGTTATCTAGTCCAATTACTAAGCTAACTCGGAAGGGTGTTAAGTTTATCTGGACGAAAGAATGTGATGATTTTTTCAGGAATTGAAAAGAAGATTGGTGAATGCTCCAGTTTTGGGACTACCTTCCAGGAATGGTGAGTTTGTTATATACAGTGATGCTTCATTGAAAGGAATTGGTTGTGTCCTAATGCAGAATGATCAGGTAATTGCTTATGCTTCACGATAGTTGAAAACTCATGAGGTAAATTACCCTACACATGATTTGGAATTAGCTGCTGTTGTTTTTGCTTTAAAAATTTGGAGGCATCATTTTTATGGAGTAAAGTGTGAAATTTATACCGATCACAAAAGTTTAAAATATATTTTCACTCAGAAAGAGTTAAACATGAGATAGAGGAGGTGGCTGGAATTAATCAAGGATTATGATTGTACAATTCATTACCATCAAGGAAAAGCAAATAAAGTGGCTGATGCTTTGAGTCAAAAAAGTAATGCTTCATTAGCAATGTTGCATTTGGAACATGATCCTTTGGTTAAAGATTTGATGAACTTTGGCATAGAAGTTGTTGGTGCAGGATGTTCTTCTGTTTTGTTTCAGGTATCAGTGAGATCATCTCTATCAGACAGAATCAAGCAAGCATAGAAGCAAGATAGTGAGTTGCAGAAAAAGGTAGAGCTGGTTCAGAAGGGTAAGTTGCCTGAATTCAACATTGATAATGATTGCGTTTTGAGATTTGGGAAGAGATTGTGTGTTCCTTGTGATTCACAGTTAAAGAGAGAGTTGTTATGTGAAGCTCATAGTTCTCCGTTTTCAGTTCATCCAGGCAGTACTAAGATGTATAGAGATCTTCAGGAGTATTACTGGTGGGATGGAATGAAAAGAGATATTGCTGATTTTACTGTGAAGTGTTTGACTTGTCAGCAGGTTAATGCAGAGTGGCAGTTACCGAAAGGGATGCTTCAGCCTTTACCAGTGCCAGAGTGGAAATGGGAGAATATATCAATGGACTTTGTTGTGGGATTACCGAAGACATCTCAAGGTAATAATGCAATCTGGGTTATTATTGATCGCTTGACCAAATCAGCTCATTTCCATGCTATACGAGATACTTTTTCCCCAGATCAACTTTCCCATTTGTATCTTAAAGAGGTAGTCAGGTTACATGGAGTTCCCCTCTCCATTGTATCTGACCGTGATCCCAGGTTCACTTCTAACTTTTGGAAGGGCCTTCAGAAGTCGTTGGGTACTGAATTAAATTTTAGTACAGCTTTTCATCCTCAATTAGATGGGCAGTTGGAACGAAAAATTCAGACCCTGGAGGATATGCTACGAGCTTGTTCGATGGATTATCAGGGAAGTTGGGACCAACATCTTTCTTTGGTTGAATTTTCATATAATAATAGTTTTCATTCTAGTATACAGATGGCACCATTTCAGGCATTATATATGAAGCGGTGTCGAACTCCAGCTTTCTGGGATGAAGTGGGTAAAAGGAAGTTGATGGGACCAGAATTGGTAGAAGAGTTGGCAGAAAAAGTTCAGTTGATACAGAAACACATGAGAATAGCTCAGAGTAGGCAGAAGATTTATGCAGACAATAGGAGGAAGGATCTATCTTTTGAGGTAGGTGATCGTGTTTTTCTCAAAGTATCACCATGGAAAAGTGTGATGCGATTTGGTAAGAAAGGAAAGCTGAGTCCAAGGTTCATTGGACCATATGAAATTCTGGAGAGAGTTGGATTAGTTGCTTACCGAGTGGCTTTACCTCCAATTTTATTTCAGGTACACAATGTTTTTCATGTTTCGATGTTGAGAAAGTACATTCCAGATCCATCTAATGTTTTGAGTCCAGAGGTAGTTCAGCTGGAAGAGAACCTATCATATGAGGAACAACCGGTCCATATTCTTGACCACAGGGAGCAAGTGTTACGGAATAAGGTGATTAATCAGGTAAAGGTTTTATGGAAAAACCACATGATGGAAGATGCAACATGGGAATCTGAAAATGTAATGAGGGATAAGTACCCCCATTTATTCGATAAGTAAATAAATTGCTGGGATGAAATTTTCTAAAGGGGGAAGGATGTAACATCCCAAGTAAGTAATGAATAATAAATATTTTTATCTATGTCTATTAATGATTAAGATAGTGTTTTAGAGGCTTAAAATGAAAATAAATCCAATCTTAAGCATGGAATACACTAATATTCTTAAAAGATTGTTTTACTGCCTTTTGATGGAAAACCCTTTTTAAATCAAACTTTTGACAATTTTATAATATATATTTGTCAAAATAAACATATTAATTATTATTTGGATATTGAAATTTACATTGGATAAATTTTTGGTATTTTTCTGACAATGTTCATTTTTTAATGAATAGTGAAAAATACTGCATTTTACATCAAAACTGCTTTTTCATTTAATTTAATTATATGGTTAGATTATATTTTTAATTGGTCTTAAAGTGTAATCTGAATATATTTTTACCATTTAATCCAATGGTGGTCATTAGTATTAATTTCACTTTGAAATTGGTCATAAACTAATGCCAAACTTTTCATTGATATTGTTTCAAAAAAACCCGCTATTTGTTTTGACAACGAGAATTATTTTTAAATCAATTATTGAAATTTATGTGTTTGGAATTTGGTAAAATGGATTTAATATTTGGAATCAAAAGTTCCAAATTATGTAATCAAGACTCTTTTGTTTTTGGACATTATGAATAGTAACGACGGTAATTATCTTTAATTATCCTGATTAATGAGTAATCAGGTAGTTAAAGATAATAAAATGATATCATAATAATAAAAAAACACCAAAAAATGTGTCCTAAGGCTACTGGTTGTCTCATGTCCGACCATGGGATGCCTTGTGCCAAACTTGGGGGCCCCATGGAATCACTTTTGTGAGAAAGTGACTTTTTATCTTTTTATTTTTAAAGAATGTTAAATGTGACAAAGAATGTATCACCTAAGTAAAATATTTTTAATTTTGTCCACATAAATGATCTTTTGGACTATAAATATTCATTAAAAATCTAAAAATATTTCATACATCATGCTATTTTTTTTATAATTTTTAGACATTAAATTTATTAAATTATTTATGACATCATGATGACGCAGCGATTACCTCATTAATAAAGGATTTAAATAAAATGGAAAGATAATGTAAAATATAAGACCTAAACATGTAAAAAACCTATTGGGTGGGTATATTTCAAACCCTTATCACCTTATTATCGAATTATATCAATTTGGGACCTTTTGAATCTGAAAATCATTTTAAAATAATGTAACATTTCTTTACCTTCCAAGAGTGCCTCTCCTCTCCTCTTATAAAAGGCCCCCACCTCTACCTCCTTACCCACACTTAAAAAGCCTTTGGCTCAGCCAACCCCTGCCCATTTTGTCTCTCCACTTCCCTCTTTTACTCCTTGAAGCCTCACTTTGGGCAGCAGTCTTCCCAAGGAAGCCTTTGAGCTCAAAGCAAAGGGAGTTACCCGATTTTAAGGTAATGTCTTCACTTGAGTCCTTTTGTTTTATTTTGGTTCTCCAACCCCATAAACTCTTTTTATTCATTTCTTTTGTAACAAATCCAGTATCTTCAATATACTAGGATGTTGTTATAAGAAGGATTCGAGATACACTTACACACACCTACATCTAATGGTTAATGAACATACTGTTTCCGTGGATGGCGAATTTCAGCCTCCCGAAACGATGATTGTTCAACATTATTTTAACACCTTCAAAGATGGACATTAAGACGACACTATATTTATATATGATATATAATATGTTTATGTTTTCTTTAATATTCTGTATTTTTCATTTTGGGCATACCTTTATGGTTTCCATTATGGGTAAATGCGATATCTTCATTTAAGTGCGGACTACCGCCCCCTCAAAGTGATTTGATTCGTTAAATACCATATGTGGAACTTATAATGGATGGAACTATGATATTATATATGATATCTGGAATTATAATATCCCTTTATATCATTATGATTCCATTCTATAAAATACGAAATAGAAATGAAAGTAGCGTTCATGCGTACGTACGGCTTACCGTCTCCATGAACGGTGCATTTCATTTCATAACTCTAAATGATTATGTAATATTATAAATGCATGTATATAATGGATATATATGATATATACATCATGATTATAATTCTGGATATAATGGATACATGAAGAACATGTAATTATAAAGGGTTTATTTTTGACTCAAGTACTAATGATCGTTAAAACGACCGTTATTAACTTAAATAATTACATAATGTTCATGACATGGGAATAAGTGATATAAAAGAAATAATGAACTTAAAAAAGGTTCTTAAGAAAGTATAAATTAACTCAAGTTTATTATTCAGGACATTAAAGAACGACTGAGTCAAGTCGGACCCGAGGTATGAGACTTCGTCTCAATCTCCTTTCATTGAGGCATATTTTGTTTTATACTCAACCTTCTTTTATATGGTGTATAAACCCCTTTGAATTTTACGTTTATCCAAAAGGAATCTTTTTTATACGAAGCATTTTACTAAATGACAAAAGGGAATGTTTTGTCGTACGTATGCGGCGACAACGACTTCTCCGCCGCCGTGACCATTATTTGAGTTTCGGCTTCCTCTACAAGCCATACCTTCTTTTTAAAAGAAAAATAAATACCATGTTTTACTTTTATTTTATTTTGGTATTGAAAATGGTTTTCATAATGTTTTTATATCAATATGTTTTATTGATATCTTGTGATTGAAAGGTGGAAATGTTATGTTTTCTTTATGCATGTTTTATGTGATACGATTATGTTGAGGTTCTTGGGCATTATTATGAAGACGGGTGGTTCCGTGATAAACTAAGGGCGGGTGAGTCCGATATAGCTCTCCAATGCATTGGGTAACACAAAGGAGTGAAACTTTAAGGTTTCTCCGAAGATATTTAGGGAATATACTATGATGGGTATTCCAAACGTAACCAAGAGGGTTACTCCCTACGTAAGAATGTTATGAATGCCTCAAGTTACCTTTATGTCTTATGATTTCTATGATTTATTCATGATTTTATGAGGTATGTTTTATGGGTAAAGTATGATTTCATTATTATGTATATGTGAACTCATGTTTCCTTTCCATATTTTTTATATATAACCCATACTGAGCTTTTTATGCTCATCCCAAGTCTTTTTTGAAATGTTTTTCATAGGTCAAGGGAAAGGTACATGATATGATGATAGTGTCAAGGAAGTGTCAAGAAAGAATCCATGTTTTATTTTAAATATGTTCCGTTGATGAATACTATCTTTATGTAACCACTTTTTTTAAATGTGGAATGTAATGCAAGTTTTATGATCTAATTCTCTAAAACTCTAAACCTGAAAAGATCCTCAATGTGTAATCTTGTAATAACTCAAGATTAAGTAAGGTTTAAGGCTGGGGACTTATACAAAGGGGGAGATTATTGGGAAAAAATCCCTCAAGGTATCATTGAAGTATTTTTGAGGTGATTGTGTTTGTTGAGAATGCGAACATCTGTGTTGTGATTGTTGACAATGTAAACCATGACATACATATTTATTGACAAAGGGGATTTCATGGTGGAATGTCGAGTTCAAGAGCTTTGGTCAACGATACATGTTTTATTTAAGAACATCGAAAAAGGAATGGATGATCTGGAGGCATCATAAAAAGAATAGATACAAGGTTGTTCCGTTTTACATTGTTTGCCAAATTTGTGGGCCTGAAAATAGACAATGAAGAAAAATGTTTTTGGAAAAGGGACTTGCGTTCCGAGGTCTTGGAGGATATGAAACTTGCGCGCCATATGTTTTTGAAGATCAGATCATCAAAATATGGAAAAGTGATAAGGGTTGCACAAGTATTGGTGTGGTCGCGCAGGTGACTTGCGCGCCGGGAAGAGACTTGCGCGCCGATGCGTTGGATGCTTGAGAACTTTCACGCCTATTGTTTTTCAAGATCAGAAGATCAAAATATGGGAAAAGAGAGAGGTTCACACTGGTTTTTGGTTTGGTCATGCAAGTGACTTGCAGGGAAAGAGACCTGCATGCCGAGACTTGTGTGCTGAGGGGATACTTGCGTGGTGTCACGCAGGGTGTTCAAAATGCCTATAAATACTGGACCACACCCCTCATTTCTTAACAGACTTCAACAATTTGAAAAATTAGAGCTCCCATTGCGCAGGTGTGGTGGTCTCACAAGTGGTGGTGTGTCACGCAAGTGGGACTTGCATGCTAGATTTGAAGAAGGGCGATTGTAATTAGTTGCGTGCCAATATTGGTTTAGGCATAAAGGGAAGTGAGTCGCGCAAGTTTGGAGTTGAAGAAGATTGTGTCATGCAAGTGGTTGAGGAAGACTTGCGCACCAGTTGTGACTTGTGTTCCAATACTTGTGTATAGGATTAGACTTGCGCGCCAAGTAAGGTTGATTTCCGGTAGTGATTTAGGGCTACGTGGAAGCTGGAAGTTTTCCCGATACATTCAGTGCAAAGAGAGATTCATCTACGGGTGAAAGTTGGACTTCAACAGAGCATCTATATACATAGGAAGATGAATTTATTCATGAAAATGAAGAGGCCTATATGTCTATAAACTGTGAGTGGATCTTTTCCGGAGTAGTGAGAAAAGGAAGAGGAAGAAGGTGATCCTCTCCACTGGCAGTGATCCAGAGAGAGAGAAACAGGGAGTGACCCTTGGGGAAGCAGTGAGCTAACCCTAAACCTTGTGAAGGCAGTGAGCCTGGGACATAGTGACTATGCCCGAACCTTGTAATCAATATCTAGTGAAGTTTAGTGTAATTTTGTACAACCAAAAACCTGTCGGCATATGCTCCTTGGACGTATCCCTTAGTGGTGAACCAAATAAAATTGCTGTGTCCTGTGCTTGCTTTACTTTCTATTTATATTGTGCAACAAGAAAGGGAGAGAATATTGTTTTGATTAATATCGAAACAAGATCAGAATGTGCTTTAATTTTAAATTAGTCATACCCTGATTCACCCCCACTCTCAGGGTATTCATCATTGTAGACCTAACAAACACAATTCTCTTGAGATTGAAAAATGTATTTATTATTTTGTGGGATTTGTAAGCTAAGAAAATACTTCATTTTTCCAAGCATGGACATTTAAAAAAACTTCTTCATCTCTTTAGAAAATTTTTCAAAAGTTTATTCATCATTCCCAAAAAATATAATATCATCAAAATACATGATTAAAATGAGATAAATCTCATGATTTTATTTTATATAGAGATTTATATCAACTCTTCCTTTCTTAAAATTCAAATTCCTTAAGTAGGCATCCAATTGGGAATAACAAACTCTTAGATCTTGATTTAAATCATACAAATATTTATTCATCTTGCACACATAACTTTCATATTTTCAAAATATAAATACACATGGGTTTTCAACATAAAACTGTTCACCAAGTTCTTCATTGAGAAATGCTTATTTCAAATCCATCTGAAAAATTTTATAACCCTATTGTGGAGAAATTGAAAAAAATGATTCTAATTGTTTCTAACCTTTCAAATGGAGAAAAAGTCTCATAAAAATAAATTCCTTCAATCTATGAGTAATCTTTTCAAATCAATCATACTTTGAATCTTATCACTTTACCATATTCATTCATCATGTTTTGGAAGACCCACTTTGAACAAATAACATTTTTAGCATTTGGTTTAGGTATATGTTTCCAAATATCATAATTTTAAATATAGTCCAACTCTTAATTCATAGTATGAATCCACTATTGATGCTCAAAATCTTCATTAACATATTTTGGATCAAGTTTTGAATACAAAGAAGTATGTGAAACTACCATTGATGTTCTTCCTTTTGAACCTTTTATTTTTATCACCAATAATGTTTTAAACTTATACTTGTTTCCTCATCATAGGATGAGATGTATAAAGTTACTCCTCATCACTAGAAATAATTGAGTCTGATTCTTCCATCCATGTGGAATTTACATTGTTATAATTATTTTCACGCTGTTCAACAACAAATCTTTTATCTTCTTCATCTTCCTCTTCTTTATTTGTTTGTGAAACATCTTATTTATAATTTTAAATAACTTTTACATAAATGGAATCAACTATCCATATTTTTTCTTTTCTAAAATATGTATATCCTTTACTACCCATATCATATAAAAAAAAGATACCATCTTCACCTCTTTGGTCAAAATTTACAATATTTCCACCTTTGTTCATTATAATGAAGGGACTTATAAATACCCTTAAGTGTTTAAAACATGGAATTTCATTATAGAAAATTTAATAAGGAGGCATATCAGAAATTGGATGGTGTAGACATTGATTTTTATTAAATACTTCTATACTCATTTCTTTCCCATGAAAGTAGTAAGAAATACCATGTTTGATCAGTTTAGTGCATCCCATCTCTACCAAACTTCTATTATTCCTTTTGACAACTCCATTCTTCTATGGTATATACAGATCACTAAACTCAGGAAGAATTAGATGTTTTTCAAGAAAACTTCTGAATTATTCATTCTTATATTCACCACCATTATTAGTTCAAAACTTCTTCATAGAATATCCACATTCCTTTTCCTCTCTTCTCATAAAACTCTTAAACATATTCCGAACATTTGATTTATGTTTTAAATAAATAACACAAGTAATACAAGTAAAATTATCAATGAAATAAATATTGTATTTATCTCTTCAATTTTATCATTTACACATTGGTCCAAAAATATTATAATTAATTAGTTCTAGGGGATGATCTGAAGGAATTCCAACTTTCTTTTAAATAGAGTTTGTAATCTACACTTTATAAAAAATTGAACATTACTAATATCTTATTCTTGTGATATCAGGAATATCATGAACAATGCATCACTTAGAAAACATTATTATATTTCTCTAAAAAATATTACTTAATATTTTATGTCACAACTAATTATCTTCCATCATCCGAAGATAACATGAATTTTTCACATCACCAACTTGAGACAAGTTCCCTTTTATGCGTCAGCCTCTCGTAACTACTTTTATATCTTTAACTATTTAAAAAAAAAATCCAATTTCATAAAAAAAACTTTATTACATTCATTATAGTGTTGTGAAAAACTTAACAAGTTGTGTTTCAACCCATCAAAAAATAAGGCCTTCTTGGATTTCAACTTTTCTTCCCCAATAATAGAAGATCCATCACCTTTGATTTTGAGTGATTCATTATTTAAAAATGCCATTGTTCCCAATTTAAATTATTTTACATTATTCAATAGCTTCAATCTTATAACATATGTGATTAACACCCACTATCCAAAATCCAGGGTCATTCTCCTTTTCTTTCTTGGAGAAAAGTTTCTACAACAAGTGATTTTTTATTTACCTTTATCTTCCTTAACACTTGGAATTTGAGAATTGTTATAATCCTATTTTTGTGCTTGTATAAAAACAAGAAATACTTTAGAATTATTACCAAGATGTTCACATATTTAAAAAATATTTTCCAGAGGTTGGATCCTATTTTTAACATTAAAAAAAATTTCTCAGAGTTCCTTCTTGGAGAGGGTTGACTTACCCTTAAAATTTAATTCATGTTACCCATGAGATAATTATAATGCTGTGGATTGAACCACTACATATATTTTTTATGTCCAAATCCACCACAATACCATTAGTACCCATATAAAGATTTTTTTCCTATGTGACTTCTGTACCATCTGGAGTTGTAATCATGTTTTCAACATCTTTCTTACCCTCCACATCAAAACTTTGTTGAGACCCAAACTTCTTGTTATCACCCGATATCTTCTTCTTCAATTCATAATTCTTACAACTTTAATAGAATTATAAGTAGTAGAAAAATTTTCTTCAGAATTTTAAATTTTAAAAACTTATAAATTTTCAGCTTTGTTGGTTTTAAAAACATACATGATTTTATCATCACACTCTTATTAATTCTTTATTTAAGGAAAAATCTCATAAAAATCCCCAACAAATCCACATTTAAAACATATTATAGGTATCTTCTATTTGTACATCCCTATACCTCTTTTCACATTTTTAGAAAACAAGGATAAAAGCTTACCCAAATTGTTACTAACCTCATTTTTAGAGTCAAAATCACCATATTATTCATCTTCTAGAATCTTCTTAGTTTTTTCTTTCTTGGAAGATTTGAAGGAAATTTGTTGATCAAATTTTTCTTTTCATATAACTTTATAACTTCTCATTTCATATGTAGTAAGTGTAATATTAAGGTCATATAAATATTGAGTTTTTGGATCTCTATATTCTAAAGATGAAACTTTGGCATCAAATTTGTCAAGAATAATTTGTAAGATACTTTAAAAAATAGTTGAATCCTTCAGTTTCTCAATAAGACATATTATGGTGTTAACAATATCATTCATCCTTGTAAGTAAGTAATAAAAATGTTCATACTCACCCATTTTGTAATTTTCATACTTCATCGTCTATATTTTTAACTTTGCTTTCTTTACCTTCGTAATGACTTCTTATTTTTTTTCAAATTTTTTAAGATAACTTTAATAGTTCCAACTCCCTTAACTATATGGAATTCAAGTTTAGATAGTGATTATATTAAATCATTTTTATCCCTTCATAATTCCCCATATTTTTCTTATTCACAGATGTAAGAGGAACATTTTAAACAAGAGGAGTAAATCCATATGTAGCAGCTTCCAAAAAATCATAAACAAGAGACATGAGATATAAAATAATTCTATCTTTCCATATAGGATAGTTATTTACATAAAAAACTAGAATCCCCTTACTGTTCACATAATTAAAATTCCTGATAAAAAATTCTAAATAATAAAAGTAGTAAACAAAGGGAACCTTCACTATGATACCAATTGAAAAGGACCAACTAGGATCAATATAATCCTTGATAGGGGGATGGGGTGAATTAATGATATATTTTTTCCTTTATGTTATCTTTCTTATATAACAATTATCACCTCCTATCAAATATTTATCAAATTTTTAAAAAACCAAACATTCAGACATCTATAATAACATAAGTATTTACAGGGTTCATTACTCAATAAGAGAAACTAGTCTTTATAATGTTTTGAATTTAATCTAATACCACACAATTGACCAGAAAGAAATCATTTGGTGTGGATAAAATAAGTAGGAAATACCCATAAACTTGTATATCACAATGATCAATAAAAAAGTTAATATACTTATTCTTGTATGAAATATGTGAATAAGTTTTTTAACAAGTTTAGAAACCTTCACTAGTTGGTTAAGAATATGTCACTTTGCTGATTCAACAACTTATACCTTTTTAATTCTTCAATAAAAAAATTCTTTATTTTCTTACCCAGTAATAGGTAGGAACAAATTTTATGGACTTCATACAAAAAACATAGCATGATCCATCGGTCAGACTCTTCAGCCTAATTATTTAGTCTGGAAACAAGTTTGATTAGCTTTTCCAAAAACAAGTCTAGTTTACTTTTATCTTTTCCTGAATCTAAAATTCTAATTTCTCAGTCTGATCCAGTGAATCCTGACCACAAATTCTTATGAACAATTCTTCTATTTGGAAGTGTTACTCAATAAATTCTATCTATAATAATTTATTGCTCTCTCTCTTTCCTACACATTAACATTTTCAGAGTATATTGTACTTTGAAATCAATTTATAGCTATCACATAAGTGAAAAGGGTAGGAAAAAATTCACATTACCTCTCAAACAAATTTCAGAATATTGAATTCCACCTTCATTTAAAATCTATTTTGATCACTTCTCAATGTTTTTCAAATCTTTTGGATTATTCTAAAATATTCTTCAATTCAATATAAAATCTTAATTCACAATAGAAACATCTCAAGATCTTAGTCTGAAAATTGATAGTATGAAAAACATCATTCCGAAACTATTTTTCATTATGATTACCTTGATCCGATAAAAAACATGAAAAATATAATTCTTCTAATTTAGATTCTATAAACCAACTAAAATAGTTATTCCATAAGCATTATTGAAACTTCTATATAATTCATAACCCATCAACAAAAGTCTGCTGGAAACTTCAACATGTTTCACCTTTTCAACTAATCTCATCATTTGTTAAACAAGTGCTAAGACTAATAAAATTGCATCTAATGAAGCCCAAAATCTGATGAATCATCAATTTAAAATCTCTTCTGATGAATATTGGCCCAATGGAAACAAATCACAACTTCCACTAAATACAATTTTAATTTTCACTCTGATGCTTCATACATATGAAAATGGTTGAGTACACTATATTATTTTATCTAATTCATTGGTCTCTATGGATCTTATGATTTATCAGTGCCAACAAATTCTATGATCAGTCATAATTCATAAATATGGTCCATTCGATCAATTTAGGTAGAATGATGTTCTTAATTTAATGGAACTCCACATATGATACCTTATTAGTGCCAACCACTTGTATGATGGATCAGTTCCTGCACCCATCTGATGGATCAGTGGATTAGTTTTTCTAATGAACCAGAATCAATATCTAATTATTTCTTTTTGAATCTCAGCAAATGATGGTTCATTTTTCAAATTGGTTCACCCAATGGATTGATCTATTGGATGGATCGTTCGATCAATACTTCTGGATAGTCTCTAATTTAGTACATTCACTCTTCTAGCCACCAAACAACTTCTACATCTAGTGCAACTTAATCTAATGGTCTGTGTCCAAAAAACTTTAACTTTGTAGAAACACTATAAAATAATAAATATCTTTTATTCGACATACATAGTTTTTCCCCTTTCTTTCAAAAAGCTTTGATTAATTTTTTTGTCAACTTATGGTATTGAGAACTTTTTTCACAGAAAAGAATCATCATTTTTTTTCCAAATTTCTCTTAATACATTATATCTCTAATAAAACTTCCCACTTAGTTCTAAAAAACTTTATTCCAGAAAACTGAGTAAAAAATGTTCACCCAAAACACATCCTCAGAATAGAATATTGAAAATGATGGAATTTTATAAGAAAACTATGGTTGATCTTTTAAGTATGGTACTAGTTTTTCTGATCAAAAAAAATTTCAAAGTTAATTTATTTTTTGTAATGATAAAAATAAAATAAAACATTCAACAACCACTTCTTTCAGCATCTGAAAAATATCCAAAAAACTTAGTCCCAACAAAAATAAGGTTCAAATGACTATAAGGATGAGGGTAGGTAGGTAGAAAGTAAATATCAATCTAAAAAAAGAGGCTAATATTTATAGTATAATTCATGATAATCATAAAAAATATAGTAAAGAAACTCCAACTAGAAAAAAATGTATTCATGCTCCCAATATCTCAAAGAGGGTCCATGAATATGTCAAGAAAGCATGAAGAATGTACCTTGTTCATTTCAAATTTTCTTTTTTATTTATTTTTCAAAAATCATGATCAGGATAGGTCTCACATCCACTAAATACTTACATATTTTATTTTATGAGAATCATCAGTTTAGAAATGGAGATTTTGGACTCTCCTAATACAAAATCCATTTTTTAAGGAATATGGTATGCGCAAATAATTTCAAAGACAATCATGAACCATGTCCTACAAATCTAGTGAAAATACCATAATACATATCCTTAGTATAAACATCTAGTGTATGGAAGTGATGAAAAATCCCCCACACTTGTTCATAAGAAAATCATGCATATCACTAAGAGTTGGGTGAGAAGGGATAATAGGCTTGAAATAGTTCCATTATAAGAAGATTATTCATGGATATTATAAGATAAACAAAGATAGATTTACATGTGAGTATTGAGAAAAATGGATAAAAAATTATTGTCACAATCAATTTAATAGTGTATTTGTTCATTCATAGATTTTATAAGATTCCAATGAAAGTTATGATTGGTTTACATTCCCCATATATCTCTCAAGAAAGATTCTCTGAAAAGAATATCACAATTTAGGTCTAGAATTCTCTAAGGAATGGGAGAATATAAAATAACCAGAAATAACTCAAGGTATAATATCTATAAATAACTCAATCAAAAGAAATTATAATAATCTAGAATTATAATTAAATTACTCAACTTAGAAATCAGGATGAAATTATAAATAGGAATTAAAATGGATTTCAAAATCTAAAACCAAACATTGTCTTTTATTTAAATGGGTCTAATGAGATTTCAAGTTAAATATTACTTTCAATAGAAAAATGTCTCCTATAATAATGAAAAAATCAGTAATCTAGGTGTATAGACAAACAATATTAATAATGATCCCCACACTTAAAAATTTAACAATATCTGTAATATTTTGGAAAGTGACATGCGAGAGATATCAATATAAGAATAGATATATTAGTGATGGGAATTAATAATTTAAAGTATATAATTGATATATTATTGTAATGGAAGTCATATGATGTGGGAAATTTTGGGATGGTGAGGGAAAATATTATACCTGCAAAAATTATTAGAAAAAAATATACTTGTACTAGATAAACCATTAGTATACAAGATATAACCAATATGTAGGTAGAAAAATAGATAGGTGGACCCAATCCATAGTAGGATAAATTATCTCAAATAAATCCATGAATTTACTACAATGAAGTTTTAGTATACTGACTAATAGAAAGCAGTAGAAAATAAAAAATAATGGTACTAAGAAACTCAATGAAAACATAGAAAACAAAAAATATAGTTTGCCTCCCATAAAGTGATAACAATGATGTCACCAACTAGATGAATGAATAAAATAATCAGTTTTTACCTTATAACATCTCAGATGTCCTCTGCCTCTTATAGGAACTAGTGGCGATGTATTTAAGATCACTGGGGCACTTCGTGGGGTTAAACACATCAGGAATGGGTTGACCAAAACACTCATGTGGTAGCAGCAGATGCCATGTAGGTTGTGGAGGGGTATCCTGTATAGCACAGAGATGGAGATCTTTAATCTAAAAATATATATCATCCAAGAACTGATATATCTCATGTTGGAATCTAGAGGGTGGCTTGAGAGAGTCTTTAATGACCATGTATAATGTAGCAGATCTAGAAATGGATAAATTAATGGTGAAGTAAAAATGAAAATAAGAAAGAAATAATGGTAGTCAAAACTATGCCCCATCCATAGATACGATAAATGAAATATTCAATAATATGGAATATAGTGATAGTACAAAAATAGAACCCAGAAATAGTGTATAATAGGGGAGGGTACATGGGAATAACTAAATAGTGTAGGCTATATCACCGCTATCTGCATCGGTGGACCCTCCCGAATAGTGGGGGTATAGATCAACTTTTCAATATCTATGGTAGTAATGATGGTTGAGGTATGTTCATAAACCACCATAGGAGGTGTTGTGGTGCGGGCAGTGGGCTTGGTTATAACAGGTGGTGGGGAGGTCCCAATCCATATAATGGATGAACATCTGGTAGATGGATTAATGAAAGGAACCTTAGATGTAAAAGGAAGGGAGATTCCCTTGCCCCATCTTGTATGATCTACTATATACTCATGTTGGGCGGTAATGTTTATGAGATCTGGAGATAGGCCAACTTGGGAAGGAGATGGGGTGGCCATGGAGGATGAAGCAGGGTATGTAATAGTAGGTGGTGGGTGGGTAGATGTAGATGTTGTTGGTGGGGCAGGGGTGGTGAAATATGAGGGATCAGTGAATGGGATTAAGAAATGAAGGAATATCTATATTTGATTATCTATAATACACTAGAAAACATAACATATGTTAGAGGGAATGGATGGTTTAGGTTCAGTGGTGGTAGGGGGTGGTGTAGTGGTGGCTGGTGGTGAAGTTGGAGTAGTGAAGGAAGGTGGGACACAAGCGAAAGTAGGGGTTGAGGGAGCAGTTGAGGGTAGTGGGGGTTAATAGGATAAGTAGAGGAAAGGGACACATCAATGGGATTATGTACTAATGTATAATGATATATAGCCTCAGCAGTGTCCTCAACGTACTCGGGATCCCACCAGTATCTCCCCTTGATTTTACTCAAGATCCCCATCTTGTGAAGCATGAAGAGGTCAATCAACTCCATCTTAATAATATAAGAAAGAGGATGAGTGGTGTCGAAGACATCGAGAGAACAAGTGATGTGGATAATGAAGCTACCTCCCATAAGGGTACTACGAGCTCGCTGCACCTATGTCTCATATTATAACGCAAACCGGTGAGCCATATTAATAGCAAGGCCACCAATAGTTGATGCTAGGATGATGATCATGATTTGGTCAATACTTCAATGAGAATCTCCTATAGCTATCAAGGAATGATCTATATCCCTATGAAAAATACATAAATTGGTACCCTAGGGATGGGTGTTATTCTCCATACATAGATCATGGAATCTATGTGGGTCTTAGGAGATCAATGTAGAACTATTCACCACATCCATCTTGGCTGGGTCTAACCACATAGTAGCATAGGTAGGGGAAGTAATGAAATCAGTGATTCAAATACCTATCCCAACTCTAAAATCTCCCAAGTTGAGTTACCATGTCCGTCCACCATGACAAAAGGTGACATGTGCCACACTGAGATCTAATGTGGCCAATAACTCTAGGAATAGTGCATAATATGTCTTCTGATGAACTTCAGTGATGATAGAGAGGTGAATCTGTATAATGAGACTGATGACCTCCTTGTTCACGTGGATATTCTTGAGAATGGCTAGGTCCAGAGTCTTGATGGTCTGCATCGTGTTATCCTGAAGATGGACCGACCGAACATGATACTCGAGTGTAGATAAATATAGGCATAGGTACAAGTGTGGGTGTGAGGAACCCTGGGATGGGATGGATGAGGACTAGAACTATCTGGAGGTGGATGGAGTGGAATAACCTAATTTTAATAGTGAGGGGGTGGGGTCTGTAAGTGGTGGTGAAGGTGTAAGAACTGGTCACTTGGGTGAAGGCGAAGGGTCTTCACATTGGGTGTATGCTTTATGGTCTTGGTTAGGGCCATGGAGAAGGGTAGAATGATTAGGGTAAGCATAGGAGTGTGATGAATGATCAAATGGGAGTGAATAATATAGGAGAAGGGTGGATGGGGTGGCGGTCAGGGAGAGGGGAAGAGGGAGCGATGGTGATCGGGTAGGAGAGGGGAGCACGTAGGAGGGGGGTGGGGGGGTTAATCATGAACCTAGAGTCTATAGATTTTAAATTTTCCCTGAAGGATTCACATTATTTATTTAGTACACTTAGTGTAAAGATCAATTTTTTTTTATTTTTCTAGGAACAACATTTTCACGGTGTGTGAATTTTAAACCCCGTGAATTTTTCCTTTTGTGCATTTTTAGTTTATTTATTCCAAATTTGGACAAGAACTTATGACTAATTCCCATAACTTGCTAAAATTTTGAAAATATAATATAATCTTTTGAACCTATCCTGGGTTTCCTCCCAGTCAGATCTTCATTTAACATAGAGATCTATACATCATGTTCATCAAGCGACATGTTATTTCTGTCATCATTACTAGTCATATAATCATCTTTTTCATCAGTAATAAAGTTGACTTGACAATACAATGATTTGATGATTTTCTTGGTGATTTTCACTAAGTAAAAAAACTTGTTCTTTTCTAACTATGAATATAAATTTTCTTTGATTTACATCAATAAATCCTTTCCTGTAGTAAGAAATGGTCTCTCTTGAATGATGTAGACATCTTCTTCTTCTTCCATATCTAGTATAAGGAAATCAAAAGGAAAGATGAAATTACCGACCTTCAATAAAACATACTTGATAATTCCTTGAGGGTAATTAACTTATCAGTAATCCATTTGATGTTAAAATCTAATTGGTTTCAATTTTTTGAGCCCCATATTTTAGAAGACACTCATAGGCCTGATATTGATACTTGTGCAAAGATCGCACAAGTCTATTATGAAATTTCATGTCCCTATATTATAGGGAATAAGGAAACTCCCTGGGTCTCACATATTTAATAGAATATTCCACTGAACAACTGGGGAGAATTATTCATTTAAGGAGATTAATTCTAGGTATTTCATTTTACTTTTTTTGGAGATAAACTTCTTTTAAAAGTTTTCATTAGAAGGTATCGAAGAGATTACCTATGTAAAAGGGATATTGATGTGTAATTGATTAAAAATCTATAATTTTTTTTAGTATTGTCAGTCTCTATTTCCTTGTACCATCCTATCTAGAAAGGGTACAGGGGGTCTGTATGGTTGTGGTGCCACATAGAAATCCTCCTTTTAGGGTGCTCTTGTATATGAGATTTTGTAGTTGGTTCTAATTCTGTATTTTTTCTTGACTAGCTTTATTTGTGCTATCATATTCATCCTTACTGATGATTGTCACACATTTTTCATTTTCTTAAAGATTCTTTTTCTCTCATAAGCATGAGTATTGAAAGTACAAAATTTTTCCACTCCTAATAATCACAGCTTTAACCTCTTATCTTAGATTTGTTTCAGTATTACAAGGAAATGTACCCAGTAATTGATCCAAGAATGTCTTAGAGATCTATCCCAATTGGTACTCAATGTTTCACAAGGAAACCCATTTGTTTTTCATTTCAGTTTCTTGGGTAGTCATACTCTGATTATATTTCTAAAATAAGGTGGTTAGTAGGTTCTCATGTTTTGATTATAGAGGTGGGGTTACTATTTATTCACTGTAAGAGATTGTGGAAACTTCTGTTTCTATGTTCTTAGGGAAAAATGTTGTTGCAAAAATTTTTATTGTGGTTAAGGAGCTAGATTTTGTGGTGGGTACATAGGTGGTCCCTGATTCTGTGGTGGTTCTTGACCACTCCTCTATTGATAGTAACCTTTATTAGGTTGTTTTATTTGTTGAGACAATATTTTTTGATAATGATGGAACTTTTATACTTGAGGTTTCTGAAATTGTTGATTTTATTGATTGTAATTTACATATTTATAATATTGTCTTTGAGGTTCCTATATTTTTTCTCTATAATCATGATATGGGTGCGGTCCTCCACACATTTCACATGCTCGGATCTCCATAAAAAGAGAATTATGGGGTGATGGTGTAATAGGTAGATGAAAATTTTCAAGCTTCTTTATAAGGAATTCAACTTTGGATGGAAGGTAGGAATTGTCTTCCAGTCAGTGAATTCCACATTGGGGCAGTTTTTGGTCCTCTGGAGTAGACTAGAAATGTTGTAGATCTTGTCTAAGAATTCTATTCCAACTTTTGGCATCTTGATCATGAGTACACCATCAATAGTGGTTTCAAATAAAGTGTGGTAAACAAATTAGAGTTATTGATAATAGGTTTGAAGTTGTATCCACACATCAAGTCCTTGATGTGATAACTTTCAATTTAGTTCCATAAAATGATCGCAAGCCTCCCAAGATGAGTCTCCACCCCCTGGATTAAATTTTGAATCTAGTTTTTGAGATTCCATGTTCATATTGGTGGGAATTATTTATCTAATAACTTATTTTCTAAATCATCCCAAGTTATGATGGACTTCAACTCTTGGATTTTGAGCCAATCCTTGACCCAGTTGCACAAGGAGAAGGTAAATATGTGAAGTCTGATAGTGTCCTAGGACACACCTTGATTGTGAAAGGTGTCAAAACCATTTAAGAAATTTGAGATGTTCTCATGGGGATCTTCGCTATGAAGTCCACTAAACTACTCCATGTTCCAGTCCATGTGAATGTGTCTAGGTTTAATTTTAAATTAATGTGACTGGATAAGAGAGAAAAAAATGATGGGTGTAGAACCACTAATGGATGGAAAGATGTTTCCCATGATGGTGTGCTCTTACAGTGCTGGTCACTATCCCTAATATTCAGGTGGCACATATTGGAAGTTTTGGGGGTTAGGTGGTGTAAGGTTGTTGCGTTCATCCATATTTGAGCAATGTCCAAAAACTAGATATTTATCGATCTCAGGATCAAAAGCAAGTAGTTCTTGAGTGTCAAGGATCCTTGAATGAGTCAAAGGGAATTGGCACATGCACTAAATAAGAAAAGAGTAGGCACAAGTGATATTCAATATGAAAAAAATTATAAAAAAAAGTGGTAAAAGTGAAGGTGGGAGGTAATCCAAGGTTTTCACCAAAGGTTAATGTTTCTAGGCACAACTATCCCTTGAAACGGTTCCAAAAGTTGACCAGACTGTGGGATGTTCACTACTAGAAATTATATCTTTCCCAATGCTTCTATACCAACGGTTTGCAAAAACCGTTGGTATAGGTCCCCTTTCCCAACGGTTTGTCCAAACCGTTGGGAAAGGCCCCCAAATTGGCCACTTTCCCAACGGTTTGGCCAAACCGTTGGGAAAGGTAGACCTATCCCAACGGTTTGGCCAAACCCTTGGGAAAGGCCCCCAAATTGGCCACTTTTCCCAACGGTTTGGCCAAACCGTTGGGAAAGGTCCCCAAATATGCCACCTTTCCCAACGGTTTGGCCAAACCGTTGGGATAGGTCACCTCGTTGGGATAGGTCTACCTTTCCCAACGGTTTGGCCAAACCGTTGGGAAAAGTGGCCCAAAATTCAACATACTACACAAAATCTCAACCAAAGACCTATACCAACGGTTGTTAAAACCGTTAGTATAGGTACTTTCATTTTTTATCAGACCTTCGTACCGAGAACATTATATAAATGAAAATTTAAAATATTTATGAGAATACATATATATATTTATGTAATTATGATCACAAAAGTCATGTTAGGTTATTGGTTGAGTCGTTAAATGATAAACGAGGGGTCCTGGGATCAAATCCCAACGGATGTTTTATTTTTGGAATTTATATACCAACGGTTCCATTACCGTTGGTATAGATTTCATATTACCTATACCAACGGTTTCCAAAACTATTGGCATAGGTCTATACCAACGTTTTTTGGAAAACCGTTGGTATAGACCTATCCCAATGGCTTACTTGGCTACGGTTCTCCAAACCGTTGGTATAGGCTATACCAACGGTTTGGAGGCCTATACCAACGGTTCCAAACCGTTGGTAAAGGTTAGTTTTCCAGTAGTGGTTGTTGTTTCTACATGGGTATTTGATAAGATTATAATTTATATTATCCCAAACTATACTCAACTATAAAGGCGTATCACAGAGGTAGGTAAGGGTCGAACCCACATGGATTGTTGGTAGACATGAAACCTATCGATAATAACCTTATGTAAGGATTCGTCCTGATATCTATTAGGTTTGGTTTTATAAATTTTAAATAGCTTGGATTTTAATTCATATGAAAATAAGGGATTAGGGACAATTTCATGGTTTAGGCAAAAGAGTAATCCTAAATCTAGCTTGGTATAATCCAATGGTCTAGTTTGAGAAGTAGTTCAAAGGTCACTAATTAGGTTTGATCCAAGAAATTGAATCTACCTATGCTGGAAACTACTCTTTTGTCCAGATATAGTCAACAAACTAGATAAAGTAAACATAGCTTAGAAGGTAGAAAGTAAAAAAAGCTATTGATCCTTGATTGATCAACTCCAACTAGGTTAGGGTATTTATATCACACTTCCCATGATCAAGGTTATACCAAATAATGGCATAATTTTTTTAACCTAATTATCAACCACATTGTTACAAAGTTTTGATTCATAGTTTCATTACATTTAAATCCGCCCTTACTCTCAATCCCTAACCCTAAGAAGATTACCTATACATTAAAGTATCAATCAAAAGTAAAGAAGTAGGAAGGATTCATGAAATAATAATTAAATGGATAAAATTAATGCAATCCACAATTGAAACAATATAAAATCAATCAATTAATAACTTGAATGAATGAAAAATCCAGAAAAAAGTGGTATTTGAAGTTGAACGAAAGTTAGATTTGGATTTGAACATTTGGAACAACAATACACAAAGAATGAATATTGTAACAGTAACTAGTAGCAATGGATCAATAAAATAGGAAAAATAAATCAATAAATCTAAGTTTATAATAAAACAAAAAATGATGAAGAAGAATAAAAAAAGTTTGACATCCATATGAAGTCTCCTATCCACCAAATGGGTGCTCTCATATTTTTAAAGTCGAGTGTTACATGACATGTACATGTCTCCCATCATGCAACTTATTTAAGTGAGTTCTATTTTGATATTTACATGATGTGTAATTAGTTTTCACATAATTTACTTTAGTTTCAAAAATATTTCTTAAGATCTTGGATCTCATATATTTCATAGAATTTATCTTCAATGGGATTTAGGTTTCAAACTTTTCACATAGTGTACAATGTTAATACTCTGTATCTTTATTAAGTTTTAGATTTCAAAGCTTTAAATTCATATAATATATTAATTTCATGTAATAGATTCAAATCATGTATTAGGTTCATGTCATATACCTTGGATTCACATCTTGTAAATTGGATGGAAAATGCTATGCTCAAGGAATACATGTCGTGAATCCATGTTTCACGATATGTAATGTTGAATTTACTATTTTCCCACCATCTCCTCCTTTGAGTATTGAGTCTATATTCATTGAAAAAACACATCAAAACCCTATTTATTATCAAATAAAGTATTATTAATTGTTAAATAAATGCTTCTAAAATAAAAATATGAATTCATATTATCATGACTTTTATCAGATGGATTCTTTTTGTAGGTTCAAACTATCTCTTATAGCTAGATTGTACATATTGTTTGTTGTATCTTTAGATGAGTCTTAGAGTAACCAAATTATGGAGTGGTAAATATAATAATAATAAAATCCTGAGATGAGTGTTTTTGATTTTGGTAATGATGAAAAACATAAACAATTGGATGGATGGAATTAATGCTATATGAGCATGTGATGGAAATTAAAATGTGAATTTATGGAAGTATATTGGATTATTATGAAATTGGGTGGTTAAACCAGAGTTTATGATGGGGTTAATTACTGAATAATAACTACAATTACTAAATGCAAATGGTTAATGATGATGAATCATGATTCTTGTGTTCATGTACAAAATCTAGTCTCCTAGGCCTTAGTGGTGGAAGTAGGTTTTCATGTGGGATGATGGATATAGTTGAGTCTAATTCTAGGAATTTTCTCTTAGTTTAGTTGTGAATTTTATTATTCTCATATTTTTATGATTTCATACGCTCCACCACCCAGTCAAGAAGGCATCCGACAACCAAATGTTTTGGGTATGTGTATTTTCCTCAACATACAGGTTGGTAAAGGAATAGATGGTTTACTTCTGATATGTGTATTTCATGCATGAATTTTATGGAATTTTAATATATTGATTTCAGTAAATAATTTATGAATCTTTACAATTTGTTAACAGTTTTACTTGTTTAATGTTTTATGGTAGGATACAACCTATCTCTGGAAAATGAACAAAAAATAGATAAATATAGGATGTATAGGGACATTAGAAATTTGAATATACAATGAAGCTCATAACCTAAAAAAAGAAATTTACATGTCATGTATTTAAATACATAATGTGAGTTCATTTGGAATCCAATGATACTCAGGACAAGTCATGAAAGAATACATGTTGTAAAAACCCATTACACATTGTTTACACTATGCATGATGTGAAAGCTCAATACAGAAACAAATATGAATAATTCCCTACTAACATTGATTACATGCTATGTAAATTCACACATCATGAATGTTTTAGGAAATAGAAAAAATAAGATATGAGAGATATTCTGTGACTGATGGTTTTGATTAAACAATTATAAAACAACCCCTCAGCCACATATCAAGGTGATCTTAGAGGGAGCCTCAATAACATATGACCATTGAGACGTGCACACAACTACAGATCCTTGCTTCACTACTATTATGTAGGGTTTTCTTTATTCCTTCATCTCACACTCCCATGGTTAACATGAGGGGGTGATATATTTGTATTATGGCATGCATGATGAATGAGGACAAATTTTATAAGGTTTTTTTATTTCAATTACTATTTTGATTTAATATTTTTTATTCATTTCTATTTATTTTTTCATGAACATTGTGAGTGGGGTTAGGAAGTGTGTTTTATATGTTTATTTCATTGAGAATGAACATTTTTTGAGTTGATTGAATGCCTTTGTTTAATGTGATGTCTAGGTTTTAGACTTCCTCCATGACTATTGGGGTTGTCTCTGACCAAAGTTTAAATAAGGTTTCTGGTTACCCATTCTTTGCAATCCAAAGTATGTGACCATGAGAAAAAGGGTGTTTTGAATTGAGAGAATTTACTATAACCATTAGACTCGCTAGGACCTAATTTTGAAAATTACATGATTTTGAATTAATTATTTTATATATTTTCATCCCTTGAACCTAGATTCATTGCTTCCTGATACCTGTTTTCTATTTTCTTTTCCCACGTTCTTCACCAATCACATGCTCAAAAGATTATATTTTATTTCTTTGAATTGTAATTAGTTTAGGTATTCATTATTTAATTAATACTTTCTCCATCCCTGTATTTATGGGTTGAACCTAAAACTTTCATATCCTATACTACCCTATATTTTAGTGGTTTGTTTATTTCATGTAATAAATTTCTCAATTTGGAAACCCTGTGAGAAATTATGATTCCCCACACGCTATCAAATTCTCCATATTCCCCATTATCCCTTTAGTGTTGAATTATAGGTGGACATATCTGGGATATAATGAATTAATCTGTGGGATACATGTCTATATGGGGTTGTGATGGATCATTGTTCTACTAAGCCTATATTTATAGTTGTAATGACTTAATGTCACAATATATACTTGTATCTAGTCATGGTGAATATGGTTTCCCTTGGGTGTACATGCATGAGAGATGATGGTTTGGGGTATAATGCATGTTACATGGGATTTAGTGACTTTAATACCTACTACATAGTTATGTATGTGATGATGATGATGATTCTATAACAAGATACATGAGATAAAAGATGAGACATGGTATGTATAGATGGGGTGTAGGATGACTAACTATGGGGAAGTAGAAGTGAGGTACCTTTCTTATGTATATTATTTTGATATGGATATTCTTAATTCTTTTCTTTACATCGTGAGAGATCCTTGTGAGGATGAGATATAATTCTACTTGTTTAAGTAGTGGGTTAGTTTCATTTTTTATTCATTGGTCTTTAGTATTATTTTTTTAACAATTTCATGAGAGGTTTTAGGGAGGAATATACTAAGGATAATTTTATTCTCATATATATATATATATATATATTATTTTTTAGTCCTATAGGAGATGGTTGGTGATCAGGATGAGTGCTATTATCTCATGGAGTTACTAGAGTTTTCGTGGTCACCACCTAGGCATTATTTTGAAACACTCTAGTTCTTTTCTTTTATGCATGAGATCACATTAATGTATTGAAATTTATTATTCATTTAGGTTACGGTGTTGATCATTAGATATCCTCTTTTCTCTCATCCTTAAATTTATATAAATTGGAAAATTTTTCCAATATAAATGCATTATATACCCTTGGTACTAGTCACTAACCAATGACATATTGGTGTTAGGATTCAAGGGTCATATCCCTCTCTTTACTACTAGCCCAAGAGGGGCACTGATGAAGGGGGGTCGTGACAAAGTGTTATAAGTGCTGATGGTTGAGAGATAAGATAGATTTTGATGATAGAAATTGGTGAGGATCTCAGGGGTTTCTAAATAAATAGTGTCAATTAGACTTAGTATGTTATGTAAACAAGGGAGAAAAACTAGGGAATGGGTATTTATGACCCCCTCTAATCCGACACAAGGACCTTCAAGTTTACTTAACATAGTAATAGAAGTGATACTAATTTTAGGGTAGAGACCTAGATAATGATCATGCATCATTATTATATCTATCTATGTTTTAATTGGATAGAAAATGGGAATTAGGTCAAATTAATTAATCAATTAACCTTAGTTATTCCATATTATGGGTTTAGGAGTCCTGGACATCTATTATTTTTTAGATATGGATCTAGGACGATGTACATATCTGGTTTATTCCAATTATCTTTAGTAGGATGCATAAAAAATTATCCACAAATTTTTGGTTGACGATGATGAAACTAATTGGAAATTATAAGGGTTTTAACACTAGGGTATTCAAATGTATGAGTGATTTGTTTCAGAGTAGAAGACTGAGGCTTGGTTAGAGTGGGCATATATTTCCTTTAATTTGATTTATGATTAGTGGAAGAATTAAGTTTCGTTGGCTATGAAGATTATATGTGGGGAACCCCAACAATGGTGGTTCTTATTCCTCATGGATTTTAAGGAGTCGACTATTATATGGGATAAGTTTCATGACTAGTTCCAGCTGAGTTTCTTTCATTGAACATGAAGGTGTCTTATTGGTTGGAGATTCTTATTCTCCACCATGAGAATTATAGCATGTGGGTGTTTATTATCCATTACAAGAACCTCTTTAATTAGGATTTATACCTTATTTAAGATGATTAGTCTAATATAATCTCTTTTGAGGAGGATTAAAATCTAGAGATCCAACATCTGGTCACCATGTTTATATTTTTGACATATCCTGAGGTGATGATGAGGGTAGAGGTTGTTGAAAGGTTTCTAGATATGATCTAATATTCATAGGAATTTAGTCTCTATGATTCTCCCTAAAGTAGATCTATAGCCAAAAGTTCTCAATTATATGGTTAATAAAATATTCATACTGGAGGGAGTCATTTCCAACACTCTTCACCCCATTTTACTGAAGATAGTTGTTCTAAAACCACTTCTATTAAATTAGGTGTGGTTTTATTCTTATAGAGATCATATCCACCACAATATTGACTGTGTAACCTTCCTCAATAGTCAATGTGGAGTTTTTTTCCCTCTTTAGGCTTAGTATTTGAAATGGTATCCTTAGTAAGGAGCTCTAGGTTTTAAACAATATAGAGGGGATAAGGGGGGTAGAGGATAACTCCATTATTCCTTTTATTCTTAGGGATAATGAACATAGAATGTATATGGAGGTGATTTCCACCAGACACATATAGGTCATAGAGAAGGCCGTAGTAAAATATATTCCTTAGATTTGCCAATGCCAGGTGATCTAGACATCATGTGAGGTACTATCTACTTATTTTATACCTGAGTACATGCCCTGTTAGATTTGATAGATAAAATATTCTTCATTACACCTTCCTTAATCCATGATTCAGGAGTTGAGGTGAAGATAATTCCAATTACCTTGACATTAACTATGCTGATTGGATGTTAAGAAAGATTATATGATGTGTGAAGAGATATGAGTTGATGTTATGGTATCATAGGTCTTGGGGACACTTCTTATGATTTTGGATGCATCCATATGACATCATCCTCAATAAGTATTGTCTTTATTTAGTATATTATATTGTGTATTACTTCATAATTCATATCATGTTGTATTACTCTAATGGAGGGAAGACTGTGTTTATTGGTGAGTGAGACACTAGGATGGGTCAGAGGCATATTTAATCCTTATATTCCTTAATGGCTAAGTTAACATTTAGTTTAATATAGGATCAATGATACATTCATCTTTTTTGTGAAAATACTTAAACATTTTCTAAGGATTATTAATGGTTTTAATAAATATTCCTATATAATTCATTATTTTAGTAAAATATGGGAAATTAAAATTTAATAATTAATATTGCTTAAAATAAATAAAAATTTCCAAATTAGATGTTTGATTTTATTTATGATATTATAGTGAATTTTACCAAGGGTTTTGTATATTTTCAGGTAAAAAATAGGCCAACTAGCTAACCCTCAACCCAAAGGGGCCTCAAGAAATATAGTTAGGCCAAGATGGGCTGGCCGACTGAGTAGACCAGTGGGAAGAGCCTTCCAAGTGGAAGGAAGGAGAGTAGGCCATGCAGTGTGAATAGAGAATGGTCCTAGGCCCATGGAGTTCCCTTGCATGTCGGCATGATCCCATGTAGGTTTGTGGATTGTGTATGTGGGATCCCATCCTCATAGAAGTATTTTAATCCACTTAATCTATACATTTTCTTATATACGAGAGCTCATCTATCCAAAACATTAATGTGGGACTCCAAGTATGAAGTTACTATTTCTTACTAACAAAATAAACATCGTTCTATGATTAATATGCATCCCTACACCTTGTACCAAACCCTCAACATTTCCTCCACCAATTCCAACACTTGAAATCTCCTTCTAACATCTAAAACTCATAAAAGATGCAATTTACACCACTAGAAAGATATAGATTGAGCCAAATTCCACTATCGAGGCCATAAACCACCATGGATTTCCTATGTACCCTATAAAAAATTTAGTGAATCCCATACTGAATAAATAGTACATTAATTCAATTCCAGTCACTGTGGAGGAAAAATTTGTATGATGAGGAGCCTATTCTTTTGTATGGATATTGCATCATAGTGGGAGATAAGTCCAAAAAGTTGTTGCACCATTGATATATTCATGTGCTACAACACAACTAAATTACACAGAAGCATGGAAAGAAGGAAGAAATCATGTCTATGTCATGGAACATCAAATGTTTCATGTCCCTAAAAAAGGAATAAACATGAGTTATGGGTTTCACCATGGAGGTATGGATAATTGAAGTTATATATTTATAAGAAAAATAGCCTACCAAGGAGGATTCACCATGGAGGAAATATTGCACCATGGTGGAGCTCATATATGTAGTGGATCATTTTTGGATAAATAAAATGAGAAAGAAGATGTGGACTTAGAGGATATATCCATGTCACAACCATAAAAATTCCAAGCAGAATCCTAGGAGGGTATACTGTAATTATCTTACTCCATGCCGCTGGATGATTTTATGCTATTTTTTTAAATCCCTGATATCTTAGTAGATTCAACATTTAAAATTTAAAAAGATATATTCAATATTTCACCAAGATATATTGAAGATTTTAATGAAGAAAGAAATAAGGTATTTATCCCACTATAAATATGAGGGTTTAATAATATGCCAAAGTATCAGAGGATTGGGTGGACTCCTATTGTGCTTCTCTATTTTTTTACCATTTTATTTTTCCTTAATATTGTAGAATAGTTTTAGTTTCATTCATTTTTAATTCATTTATTCTATTAAATTTAAGTGTTACATAAAGTTTTCTTCCACTATTTTCTAATTATATATCTTTGTATTTCTTCTCTCTATCTCATTATACCACCATGACCTCTTATACTCGACAATGAGTGATCTTATCAAGGCCTGCCTATGGGGGAGGATCAATGTGTTTCTTGAATTCTATACTTAAAATGTTAAACATTATGATTCTATTTGTGGTGAATATGGATTAAGTGTATGTGTGTGATGATTTTATACCATGATATAAACCTCAAATTTATCTTTATTATTTTATTTATATCTTTTCCCTTCATTCCATTGAATGAGAGGTCTTTATGTGATGGAGTTAAGCTATTTAATGGATGAAATTTCATATGATGAAGCTGGGTACTATAATATTCCACACTCTTGATTGAGTTATTTCATAAAACTTGATTATAAGAGGATGTGGAATTTAGTTTTCCTTTGAATTCAAGATTTCAAACCCAATAAAATAAAGGACAGTATTTTATGAATGAGATTTCATGATTGAACTATCAAACTGAATTTAAATAACCAACATGAATAATGATGGAACCCAAAACCAAACCTTAAGGCCAAGTAATTTCTTCTCCAAACTCATACTATTTTCATTGCATTCTATTTTAGAATTTTCAATCTCTTATCCATTCCCTTTTCATTATTTTTGAAAATAATAAAAACACAAAAACAAGAAGTTTAGGTTAATTAAAATTAGCGAGTGAATAACTATGAATCTCCTCAAGTAATATGGCTATGGTCATACATTATATTGCATTTGGAAAAAATATATTATCATTTTCCACACCCCATGATAGGTGTGCATAAAGAATTTTCACCATTTTTGGGGATCCAAGTAGTTGTTCAATTACATTTTATTTTATCACTTTATAGATAGTTTTTCATTTCTTTTATTAAAAAAACTAAATAAATTATTCTACCATGATTTTATAGAGTGATTATTTTTATGCATGGAAAAATTAATCACAAGTTCATATCCAAGATCAACAAGTTCAAAATGATGAGGAGTCCCTCTAACAAAGGGCTAATGATCTCATAGTATTGGTCAAGTATATGTCAAGTAGCCATGAGACATGAATTTTGTTGATTGGATCCCCGAACCAATTTATGTTTTGATAATTAAAATGATTTATTTTTATTACATTAATATAAGTATTTAAAATCTTATTATATTGTTTTAATATTTAAAAAAATTAATTATTTTTATTTATTATAAGTCTAAATACTTTAATTTGTGTAATAATAATTTCTTATAGTATTATTATGTTTTAATATTATTTCAGTATATCATTATTTACTATATTGTTTTGATATTTAAAAAAATTACTTATTTTTATTTAGTATATGTCTAAATAAATTTATTATGTTTTCTTTATTTTATCTTATTTATTAATTAAAATAATTCTTAACTTTGGTTATATTTTTTTATTCTTTACTTAATTTATCATGAGATTTCATGTTTTGATTGTTTATAATGCGTTCTACAAGTCTCATGAAGTGTTCTTAGGATAAATATTCAATTTTAGAACTCAAAATATCATTTATATAAGTTTTTTATGATCTCAAAAAAGACAAATTACTATTCCCACATAGCCAAGTCTCCCACAAATCCAAAATCCATATAGCCAATTTTCTTATGTAGACGATTTTCCAGAATCGGGTACCTTATGTATTTTGACCAAATATTGGGATAAAAAACTCCAAATTAATTTATTATTTATGATTTGTAAATATAACAAAATTATATAAATTTAATTATAAGACAAAAACTATAAATATATATCTATCATGTTCAAATTTTGGTTAGAATTTACTGTATGTTTTCTGTCTGAAATCTACAGTTTTCTAGAACTAATTTTCTATTGTATTTTGATGATAAATTGAGATATATACATACAATTAAGGTTATTATTGATTATATGTAAAAAGAAAAGAAATTATATAAGAATAATTAAAATACATATAAATATTATTCATCCATTTTGAAGGTTTTTTATGTCTGAAATTATTTTAGTCAAGCTGTATATAGTTTTCAGAATTCGGATACGCTGATTTTTGGATTCATGATGAATTTTATTACATGGTAAATTTATTATTTTATTATAATATGTCATTATGCTATGTTAATCCCATACATGGATTTAATTATTTGGTTCTTTAAATTTCTAAAATAACCTGAAAAAATACTCTTTTTTTAAGTAATATTTTATTTCTCAATTTTTTGTAAGTTTATTATAGTGAAAATTATTATTTTATTTATTCTATAATTACTTATTAATTATTTATAAGCCATTAAAACATGTTTTAAACTTTTTTATAAAGAATTAAATAGTATTCTCATGAGATTAATCATGCATATATATTTACGTTACAATCTTGGAACTTGAAATATTCAAATTCATATTGGCTATTATACGAAGAGTTGGACTTATTTATTATCAGGAAACTTTAAAAGCATATTAATGATTATTATTAAATTATATATTAAATGTTCTAATAGGTTCCACTATGTAGTTATTATTTTTAAAGAATATCTAGGTGAGATTTCATAACTGTTGTTTATAAGTGATATACACATGGAATATCATCTGGTAAATAAGCATGGGCAACTCTAAAGTAGTTCATCAAATATTAATGCATGATTATTGATTCAAAAGAAAAAAAAATTCAATGGTATTCATCTTTTAAAGTCACTATGAATAAAGTAATTCTATATATATATTTGGAAGAACTAGTGAAAATTAATAACAAAGGTTTATGATTTTATAAACTATAGAAGTGCTTTATTTTTTTGGTTATCAACAACTAATCCCAGTCGAACCAAAATAATTTGATCCATTAATAATAGAGAATCTCTTTATTCCTTAAATCTCAAACTTAAAGTGTTCATATGGTTCTGTGGATTCACTCGCTCTTATTATCTTTCTATATGCATAATTTTAAAGGGTTATAATACCCATTAAAAGGTAGGATAATGGGTTTTGACTCTGAAATTTTTTTTAGGCATTTGGGTTGTTCCATTGTGAATAAAGGTAGATTGTTTAGGTTGTTCTGTTAGGGGTTAAAAAGTCAGGAAGTTATGTCTTTGATCCTTTAGGGAAACAAGTCTTTGTAATTGATTTGTGACTCCAGGTGGGGAAAAATCATTTTAAGATTAAATTATATTGGTTATATTGGGTACCATCTCTCTCAGTTTATGAGAGGGGTGAAGAGTAGAGTAGGATAATTTATATCAAAACCACTATAGAAATCACTTATGTTCATATTATTTTATTTTCCTCTACACTAATTTTAATTAAATTTAATATAATGTTTCCTTAAAATAATTTTTAAATGGACAATTCACCCCATATTGAATATTTTGTCATCATAACTCCAAACCAACAATTGGTATCGAAGGGAGGATCCCTATATATATATATAATTTTTTCTAACCATTTCCTGACTTAACCATGAATGGGATTTTTTTTTATTATGGTAAGAAAAAGTTCCAATGATGGATGGATAACTCAAAAAGCACCTTATTTTGATGGAACTGATTATGGAAATTAGTAATCTCAAATGTAATATTTCTTAAAGCAACTAATCATTTATCATTGGATGATCATATAAAATACATACATGATTATCTAAGGTGAACCTAAATCTTTGGTTGGAAATGATGCGATAAAGTATATTCTGAATTACAAGATGATGAAATTTTATACTGTACAATAAATAGGAATGAATAGAGTCATGTTTCATCATGTAAAACTACTCATGAAATCAGGAAAATTATGAAAGTTAAACATCTTGTTTTGGATAATATTATTAGAACTAAGTTGGGTATTTTAAGAGTTGAATATCCATAATTTTAAATAGGAGAAGATGAAACTGTTAATCAAATGTTTCATAGATTTACTATCATTATAAATGGTATGAGTTATTTGGTAGAAACTATTGAAAATACTATTATTTTTGAAAGATTTATTAGATTCCGTCCTAATAAGTGGCATGTTAAAAAGGTAAGTATATATTAAAGTAATAATTTTATGGAATATACTCTTGATGATTTTATTAGACCATTCTTACAATATGAGTTAGAACTGAAATATATTTCTGAAGAAGATAATTAAAAAAAGAAGGAAATTTATTTTTAATAAAATTTTACTACATACTATTCTGTTCCTAAGTTACAGATTAGTGATAAGAATGATACAACCTACATTTCAAAATTTGGATATATAAGGAAGAAATGTTACTCAAGGAGATACTAGATTAACTATCCGAAGGATGATTATAAGGGAAAAAATAAAGGTAATTTCATTTCTAATGATGTTTAAGATGTAATTTTTTATGAGTGTAGGAAAAGGGGGAACATCAAGACTAACTTCCCAAGGCTAATGAATGAAAAAATAATAGGAGGAAATATAATAAATCAAAGAAGAAAATGGTTTTTGGATGGATTTTTATTGGATATTCTAGTAATTTTTAAAAACGTGGTTCAAAAAAGGATGTTGCAAACTTGTGCTTGATGGATTAACAAAATAAAGTTAGTGACTATACTTATTATTCATCTTCTGAATCTAAAAATAAAAAGCCCACACTTGAGAAATTGATTAAATAAGTTGATAAACTTTAATATAAATTTTAAAAATTCATTAGTTGATACAAGAACCTTAATAGAAAATATAATAATGTTTTTAAGGAAAATGAAAACAGTAAATCTATCCAAAATCGTAAAAATTATGCTCATATAGATCTATAAAATTCTCAAGAAAGTCTGAAAATTACTTTCACTAAAAATGATAAATTAAAGAGATAGGTTTATTTGAATTCTATGTCTCATTAATTTAAAATAAGGAATTTTTATGTTCTTATTAATGAGAATGAATAACTAAAAAATAAAAGTGAAATTTTAAAGTCAAATCTATATATTTTTGTTCAAGTTAGAGAAAAATTTTATTAAATGATATGTTTTAATAAAATGGAAAAAAGTATAACTAGTCTTGGTTATGATAATAATTAACACAAAATGTAAAAGGCATTATTAATTAAAAGATATAATGGAAGTATATCTACTACTAATTGTTTTAGATATCACATGGAAGTTCATTATTCCAATGAATATTCTTTGAGTTTTCCACAATCTATTGGACATACTAATGCTTTTATTTGTAAATCATCATCTTCAAGATTTCATATAAACAAAATTTTGAAATCTATTTGGGTTCCCAAAAATTTATATGTTAATCGCATCACCCAAATTTGTATGGTTACCAAAAATTTCTTAAATATATTTTTTTAGGAACTTTGTATTAAGAGTATAAAATAGGATGCCTGGTATATAAAAAGTAGATTATCAAGACACATGACTGGTGATATTTCCAATTTTTCATCATTCGGTCAATGTGATGGAGGTAATGTGACCATTTGTGATGATTCTAAAGAAAAGGTAAAAGGATTAAATGAAGTTGGAATTTTTGATTCTATTATTATTTTTAAGGTTTTATATGTTGAATGTTTAAAACATAATTTAATAATAATTTCTTAACTATGTGATGATATAATTTTTGTTAAATTTTAAAATGATAAATACATTATTTTCAAGAATACATTTGTATTACTTAATGAAAACTAAAAATACAATATTTTTTAAATTAAATTGGTTGAATTAAATGATCAAAATGTATAATGTTTAAATACTATAAAATCTAACAATATTTTGTGGCATAATAGGTTGGGACAAATTAATTTTAGTTTATTTCACAAGATATCTAAGAACCAAACTATTTTTTATTTACCATAACTGAAAGAGGAAAACACATTTGTATGAGACTCTTTCTTGAAATAAAAATGATAGAAAAGTAGTTTCAAGTTAGTTTAATAAGTAAAAAATGTAATTACTCTTGATCTAATTCATTTAGATTTATTTGGACATATTAAAACTACTAGTTTAAGAGGTAAAATATATTGTTCTATTAATATAGACAATTTTACAAGATACACATGAGTTTACTTTCTTAATCTTAAATCTGCAAATTTAGCTAAGTTTATTACTTTTTGTAAATTGGTTGAAAATGAGAGGGGTCATTTAATTATTCCAATTAGAATTTATCATGGTGTTGATTTTCAAAATCTATAATTTATATATTTTTTGTGATGAAAATGGGTATTTACACAATTTCAACCCCTAGAACACTACAAAAAAAAGGTTTGGTTGGAAGAAAAAATAAAAATCTTCAAAAAATGGATAAGACCATGATAAAATATCATAATATACCTAACATTTTTTTAAATAAGCTATAAATACTTATTTTTATGTTACTAATACAATTATTTTAAGACCCTTGTTAAAAAAGGCGGCTTATCAGAATTAGAAAGGTAGAAAACCTAAGATTTTATTTTTTAGAGTCATTGGTTGTAAAGTTTTAATTATTAATTCTATGGATACTTTAAAAAAAATTGATACAAAATTTGATGGAGGAATTTTATTAGGATATTCAAATAATATTAAGGCATATAAAGTATATAGTAAAAGAACCATGATTTTTAAAAAATTGATTCATGTTAAGTTTGATGAAAAGACTTTGAATAAAAGAGATGATGATATTGAATGACTTGAGGAAGAATTTGGAGACTTTAATTTTCAAGAATAAGTACCTCAAGATAAAGATGAACATATTATGGGGTGAGGGGGTTATTTCTTCTCAATATTAACATATTCATGAAAAAACTTGGAATTATCATAGAGATCATCCCATAGATAATTTTACTCATAATGTTGAATCAAAATTTCATATTAGAAAATCTATTATGAAAATTTATGAATATGATGATTTTATTTTTAATTTTGTACTGAATAATATTGATGAATATTTATATTATTCTAACTATATTTTGTAAATACAATATGGATGAAATTATTTTACTAGGAATAGTGTGTGGACTTTAGTTATTCCACCAGAAGATTCTCATTTTATTGAAACTAAATAGATATTTAGAAATAATCTTTATGAATATGGAAATATAGTTAAGAGTAAATCTAGATTAGTAGCTCAAGGATATTTACAAGAGGAAGGAATTGAATTTTAGGAATATTTTTCACATGTTTCAAGATTAGAAGTAATTAGGATGTTATTAGCATATATTGATTTTCATGGTTTTATTTCAAATAGATGTGAAAACCTCTTTTCTAAATGGATATATTTCTGAAGAAGTTTATATTAGACAACGCCTTGGTTTTAAAAATAAGAAGCATCCTGATCATAATTTTAATCTATATAAGGAATTATATAGTTTGAAATAATCTACTCAATATTGTTATGGAAGCCTAAATATTTTTTTTTGAGAAATGAAATGTTTTTCCTACTTTGTTTATTAAGATAAGTTTTAATGATATTTTTATTAAATACATATATATTTATGATGTTATATTTATATAATAAAATGAATTTTTAATGAATTATCAAAATGTATGACTTTTGAATTTGATATGAGTATGATGGTGGAATTGAAATTATTCCCTGGTTTGAAAATTTTTCAAATGGAGGATGGTATTATCATAAATCAATCCAAGTATGATAAATAATTATTTAATAGATTTTGTTTAGAATCAACTAAAAGTAAAAATACCCCCATGATTACTTCTTAAAAATTATATTTAGATAAATATGGAAAATATATTGATGTTAAAAAAAATAGATAAATTTTTAGAATTATATTATATATAACTACTTATAGGCATTATTTAATGTTCTTAGTTATCTTGTGTGCTAGATATAAAAGCGACCCTAACTAAATTCACATTAAATCTATTAAATGGATCATTAAATATGTTAAAGGATCTCTGAATCTCTATTTATTTTAATTTTATAAAAACAAATTTGATTAAACAAGCTATTCTGAGTCTGATTTTTGTGGATTCAAGATAGATAAAAAATTCACTTTAGGAATGTTCCTTTTACTTGGTAAATATTTAGTTTCATGGGATTTTAGGAAAAAAAATTTATTGCTCTTTCAACTATTGAATCTTAATATATAGTTGTTTCATCATGTTGTTATCAATATTTATGGATTAAGAAAACTATTTCTTATTTTTGTTTGGTTTTTGATAATATTCCTATATTTTGTGAAAATAATTCTGCTTTTTAATTTCTAAAAATCCCTTTAAACACTCTTGGACTAAGTACATTGATGTTAAATTTTATTTCCTTAGAGATCATGTACAAAAAGGAAATATAAGTTCGGAATTTATTTATATAGAAAATAAACTTGCTCATATCTTTACTAAGACCCTAGATTTTAATAAGTTTAATAAAATCAAGTTTGAACTTGGTTTGATGGAGATTAAATTTTTCATTTATATGGCTTGAATTTTGGGGGAGTTTTTGTGAAATCCAGAATCAATTTTTCAGATTAATATTGCTTAATTTCTATAATTTTATTTTTCAATACTTCTCATACATATTAGATAGTTCTAAATTACTTTTTAATTTTTTTTGTATAAAATTATAGTTTATAATGTGATTCTAATTATTTTTAACAAACATATTTTAAAATTTATATAAACTTTAAAGTGGCCCTGTGACACTTGTTTTGAAATATATAGGTTTAGAAAATTTATTCACAATATTTTTATTTATTATCATAGATTATAATATTTTAGATAAATATAGTTATGAACACAATTATTTCAAATAGAGGATGATTTTTCTATTGAATCTTTATCTTTATGATAATTTTAAAATGGGGGAGAAGTTTTAAAATTATACTTGGTTTTGTAATTATCAAAAAGGGGGAGAATGTTGAGTAGATCCTTAAACCAATTTATGTTTTGACAATTGAAAAGATTTATTATTTTATTACTTTAACATAAGTATTTATAATCTCAATAATATTTTTTATGTTTATAAAAATTACATGATTTTATTTAGCATAAGTCTAAATACTTTGATTTTTTTAATTACAATTTCTTATAACATTATTATGTTTTAATATTATTTTAGTTGTCAATTTTTTTTATTAATTTTTTCATTGATTATATTTTATTATAATAGTTTTATTAAGTGTTTTTATTTAGTTTATATTATATATTAATTAAAATAATTCTTAACTTTGGTTATATATTTTTATTCTTTACTACATTTACCTTGGGATTTCATGTTTTGATTGTTTATAAAATTTTCTACAAATATCATGAAGTGTTCCTAGGATAAAAATATAATATGAGGAATTAAAATTTCATTTATATAGGTTTTTATTATTTCCAAATAGGCAAACTACCATTACCACATAGAAAAATATCTCACGTAGCCAAAAATCCACGTAGTCAATTTTCACATGTAGCCAATTTTCCAAAATAAGGTATCGTATGTATTTTAACCATAACTTGGGATTAAAAAATCCAAATCTAGTGATTATTGATGAATTGAAAATTAAATAAATTGATATTAATTTCATTAGATGACACCAAACTATAAATTTTTCTCTATAATGTTAACATTTATGTTATAATTTACTGTATGATTTCTATCTGAAATATGAAATTTTCCAAAACTAATTTTCTACTATATTTTGATGATAACATGAGATATAGGAGGCCAATTAAGGTGATTTTTAATTATATGGGAAGATAATGAAATCATATAAATATAATTAATCTTTAGATAAATCTTATTCAGTTATTTTTTACGTTTTTTTATATCCTAAATTGTTTGAGTATAGTTATCTACAATTTTCCAAATTCAGCTACGTCAATTTTTAAACATGTGATGGATTTTATTATGTGTTTAATTTACTATGTGATTCACCTACATGATTTGAATATGTTAATCCACTAAGTAAATACCCTATGTGAATACATTATGTGTTTTTTCCTAAATGGGTTTTTAAATTTCTATAGGAACCTGAAAGAATAGTTTATTTTACATAATATTTCATTTCTCAATTTACTACATATTTATTATAGAGATATTTAGTGTTTTATTTGTTATATAATTACATATTAATTATATAGAATATTTAAAAACATGTTTTAACTTGTTTTACATATAATTAAATGGTATTATCATGGGATTAAGCGTTCATAGATATTCATAATGAAATTCTAAAAATTGAAATATTCAAAATTATATTGGAACGTATATGAAGAGTTGACCTCATTTATTATCAAGATACTTTCCTAGAATATTAACTCTTATTATTAAATTCTATATTAAATATTCTGAAGGGTTTCACTATGTAGTTTTTTTGTTTTACATAATATCAAGGCGAGATTTCATAAATGTTGTCTATAAATGATATACATGTAGAATATCTTATAGGAAACATGTGTGGAAAACTATGATGTAGTTCGTTGAAGTTGAATACATGATTTTTACTTCGATAAAATAAAATATGCAACTGTATTCATATTTTAAAGTCATTATGCATAAATAAACACTATATATATATATATTTGCAAGAACTAGTAAAAATTAATAGTAAAGGTTAAGGATTACATGAACTATACTAGTTATTCATTTTTGGTGAACAATTAATACTTCTAGATGAACTAAAATAATTTTATCCATTTTTGTTGGAGAATTTCTTGCTTCCTTGAATCTTAAACTTGAAGCATTCAATAACATTTGTGGATTCACTTCTTTCTATTCTCTTTCTGTGTGAATAATTGTAAAGGGTTATACTACCCATTAAAATGTAGGATTGTGGGTTGTGATTCCTAGAAAAAATTCAAGTATTTGGGTTATGCCTCTTGGAAAAAAAATCCATATTGTTTAAGTTGTGTCTTAAAGGGTTAAAAGAGAAATAATTATTAGGTTTGATCCTATAAGGGAAAATTATTTGTAATCTGGTTGTGAATATAGATGGGAAAAATTCATTATAAGATTCCATTATATTAGTTATAGTGGGTGCTATATCTATCAGTTCATGAGAGGGGGAAGAGCGGATTAGTATTATTTAGATCCGAACCACTATAAAAATATCTTTTGTTTATTTTCTTTTATTTTTCATTGAACTAGTTTTTATTAACTCTTCTATAAAATTTCTTTAAAATAAAATTTAAAAGGAAAATTCACTCCCCTTGGATATTTTTCCATCTTAACTCTGGACCAACAATTTTCACTTCAAGAATTGATAGAAATGGTCAATAAAGTCCAAACTAATTATCAAATATTGAATTCTATAGGCAAGTACAACTGAGTATTTACAATTTTTCTGAATATATCTAAAAGGTAGAGGCCACACTTGAAGAATATTGAAATCCCAAACATATCAGGAATTATATTAAAAACAACTATGAAGAGTTAGAATAGATTAATAATGGGGAATAATTTCTTACTGAGCTACGTTTTGGGGATTAACAAGATATAGATTTTTTTGGAATTAGTATGAAGTGAAACATAATTTGCCTATCCCATAAAAAGTAAAATATCAAACACCATTTCATATCTATATAACATTTTAGGAGGAATAATCCAACCATGCAGTGTAATTTGAAGAAAATATAAAGGATCCTAACTACCTACCTCTATCCAGTGAAATCAAACATTAGGAGACAATTAGCACTGAAAAAGATATTTAAGATGAGCCAACTCATGGATTTGATCCTTTCTAAAACTATATCTCATCTAATTTTATTCAATCTGAATTTAGTATCCCTAACTACTATTTTGATTTTTAGGATTTTTCTAATCCATGTTTTATCTTGGAGGAATATGGAGAAGAATAACATACAACTGATTAAGAACACATGGAGCTCCCTAATCTTGTTTAACATACATGTGAGGAAGTCCATGAAGATATCAAAGTGAACTTACCAAAATAAAAAGAAAAAAGATATTTTCATTGAAATGGGTAATTTTCATATAGATTATACATGTTTAAATTCCATTCAAATAAAAATATATTATAACCTTACCTTTGAATATTCAATTCATGAAACCCACATTGAGAAAACACTTGGCAAGAAAGTGGAGGTTTCACAAGTAGCAGCTAAGAAATAGGAGGATCCATAATTTATCTTACCCCAACCATGTAAGTTATACCTTATTATTAATGGGAGGTATTTGGTGTAATCTATCCATGGGGCCCTCCTCACTAATAAATAATAAGTGACAGATGGGAAAATGAGAATGTGGTGGTCCGAATCTAAGAAGTTCCACCCACCAAAGGATTATGGATGACAGCTAGTATTTCCCTTCTAGAGGTAGTAATAATCTCAGGCCCACTTGGGAGATTTAAACAAGATTTATATTTATATTTTCTTTCTTGTAACTTTTTATTTTTTATTTGGAATTAGATTAGGATATAACCCAATCCCTATATATTTTTTTGAGTTTACTTTGACATGAAACTTAGAATTTGAAGAGTAATTTCATTTTCAGGGTTCATAATGACACAATGAATTCCCAAAAAACAAAGAGAATAGAGGAATAAATATTTATGAGAAAGGGGAGATGATTATTAAATTTTTTATCCATTAACTACTTTCATTTTTTTTTTCAAAAATTCTATTTTGAGCTGAAAATTAGAAATTGCATGAAACACTTAGGATTCCTACTTTACTTGACTGGACTAGGAGACATGAGTTTCTTACCAACCCTATGATTTCATATTTTATATTTTAATGATAATTATATGGAATGAGTAAGTTCAATAATTGAATTATTAGAGTGAATCATGTATTCTAATTTGATGAATCATAATTTTAGGGAATTGGTTGATTTTAGTAAATGAAACTTACCTCCCATTTTTCATACTTTGATTTTTTGAAATTCATGTGAATTATTTTTTTATTATTAGCCATTCCATGATTGATTATACCAAATATTATATCCATTAATAGAGAGTATTTCTATACCAAATACTTTATATATTATCTTGATCATATTTATTAAGTGATCTTGGGGCATGTCACCTACCATAACTTGCATTGGAACATGTTAAAGCTATTTAAATACAAAAAAAACATTTAATATGATTGGGGATTTTTTATTGACAACCCCTTATCCTTGATACTTACTTTTACATTAATCCTTGTTTATACTATATAGACCATGAATAACATTATTAGGAATGAGAAAAATTCCAGACCATTAATATCTATTCCTACCCTCCTCTAGGTATTTGAATGATATTTTAAAGTTAATGTGTGGGGGTGAGGGAAGTTGTGGTGGAAGGATACCCTACATTGTAAGGAAAAAGTGTTGGGGGTTCTATTTTAGGTATCAATATTTTTTTTTCAATTCATGCATTATACCTTCATTGTTTGTACTTCTTAAAAAGAAAAAAGGAAAAAATGATTGGGTTGTGACTTGGGAAAATAAAAAATCACCATTATAGGACTGATGATTTTTATTATATATGGTTAGGTGGTGGATATTTACTTTGTTCCAAGAATAAATTTTGAAAAAATTAAAGATAAAATAAAAAAATATTTTGAAAAAATGAAAAAAAGTAAAAACGTAGAAAAAATTTAATATGTTTCAAGTAATTTATTGTTATTTCATTGATCATAACCCTAATTGAGTCTTGTGAAGAGAGAGTTTTCATTTTGAATGAGATATTTTCATTACTTTTTTACTTTTGATATCATTATTTATACTTTAGATATACACCTCCTATTTTTATCCTCAATTCTTTTTTCACGTTAATTCTTACTAAACTTAAGGATTAGATTCATTATAACCTTGATTGAAAATTATTATTGAATTTATGTGACTTTTGTATTTACAAAGTGAAGATAGTAGTTCCTTTTAAATGTTATGAAAAGGGTTATGTATTAATGGTATGGGTATAAATATGGTTGAATATGTACCTTGATTTTTGATAAAATGGAATTCAAGAGGGGCATATCATGACATGACATGTTTGATAATAATGAATTGAGAATCTTGAATTAATAAAAGGAACAAATCTATTATTTTCAAAATGGTTAAATTAAAATACATGGATTGATTGACCTTTGAAAAATGTTGAGTTGAAATTATGTTTTATATGAAACTTGAAATTTTTATTCAATATTGATAACAATTCTATTTTATTACTTTGAGATTTAAATATTGCTATAATTGATTCCGTCTTTAATTCAATGTTAATATTCAATGCTTGAGGAAAAAAATAGTTCAAGTGTGGGTGTATTTTATGAAATCACCTTTTCAGACAATTTTTAAACATTTTCTATGGATTATTCTTGGGTTTTAATCGATATTCCCTTATAATTCATTATTTTAGTAAAATGTGAGAAATTATAATTAAATAATTAATATAGTTTAAAATGAATAAAAATATTAAAATTTGAAGATTGATATTATTTATGACATTCTAGTGATTTTTTCTAAGTGTTTTGGATATTTTGTAGGTAAAAAATTTGATCAAATTGATATCCCTCAATCCAATGGGTCCAAAAGCCATATAGCTAGTCCTAGAAGGGGCGACTGATAAAATATACCAGTGGGGAGAGCCAACCAAGTGGCAGGGAGGATAACAGTGCATACGACACATGTAACATGTGGTCCTATGCCTAAAGAGGTCCTGTGTGTGTCAGAACAAGCCCATGTAGGTGTGTGGATTGTGTAAGAGGGTTCCCATCATTACAGTAGGCTTTTGAGCTACTAAATCCACATGATGTATTATATATAAGATCTTATCCATCCCAAATTTTGATGTGGGAATTTAAATATACTATCACTGTTCCTTACTAATAAGAGATACATTGTTCTATGGTTAAGTCATGTCCCTATTCCTTGGATAGAACCATCAATGCTTCCTTTTCCCCTTCCAGCACTCGACATTACCCTCAGCCATGTGAAACTAATTAGAGATTCCATTTTCACTGATCAAAAGATCGAGCTTGAGAAGAGTGGCCCTTAAGAGGTAATAAACCACCTTGGATCACCACTAGACACCAGAATAACTTCATTGAAGCCCATTCATAGAAATAAATAATCCATGCATGTTGATCCAACAACTATAAAGTATGAATTGTGATGATGAGGAGACTACGCTATTGCACCACCAATGCACCATAGTAGGAGATAATTCCAATAAGTTTCTATGTTATAGGGCTATGAATACACCAAAAAACAACCATATTTGGAAGAATCATGGAACGAAATAAGAATTGAAGTTTGTTCCATGGACCATTGGCTGATCTGTGTCCCCATAGAAGGAATATACATGAGTTATTAGCTATACTATGGTGGTTTTCATACACCGTAGAGGTATGAATAATGGAAGTGATTAATTTTTAAGGAATATTTTTTTACCAATGAGGTTGCACCATAGAGGAAATATTACAATATAGAGGTGATCATATAGGTAGTGGATTATTTTTGGATAAATAAAAGGAGAAAGGATTTTCAATTGTAGAGGAGATGTCCATGCTGCAACAATGAAGACGCGAGGAACAAGCCTAGGAGGATACAATAAATTATATTTCTACACATAGTAGGATAAGCCTATACTAAAATTTTGAAATACCCAATATCTTAATAGATTCAATACAATGAATTTTAAAAAATATAATCAAAATTTGACCAAAATATAATTATTATTTAATCAAATTAAGATATAAGATATTTCCCCCTCTATAAATAGGAGTGTTTACTACTATGCTAAATTATTAGAGGATCAGGTAGAATGATGATTGAATGCTTTTTTTCTTATGTTTTTTAAATTTTCTTTATTACTATAGAATATTTTTTAGATTATTTCATTTTTTATTCATGTATCTAGTTAAAATTGAAGTGACGACCCTATTTTATTTCATTATTTTCTCATTCTCTAAATATCTCTTTTATCTCTCTATATCATTCTTCCACCATGACCTCTTAAACTCATAAATAAGTGACTAACCCAAGGATTTGAATTTGTTGTGGATCTAGTGGTTTCTTTAATTATAAACTTAAAATATTAAACTTTTTTATTCTATTTTTTGTGAATGAGGGTCACTATAACAAAACACCCATTTAACAGAGCTAAAATTGGGCATTGTCAGTACAAAAAAGAACAAAATTCTAGAGAGTGACTAGAATCCCTAGGATTTTATCAATATTTTTAGAATCAATGATAAATGGACCCTTAATAAGATATTTTCTTAGCATTGATAAGGGGACCCTTTATCTGTGCTTCTAAAATCACTAATAAAGGGGTATACTGTAGTGTGCTCTAAAATTTACAACACACTACTACAGTAGAAAAAATTAAAAAAAGGTTAAAATACATATGCTCAATGAAATAAAATTTAAGACACAAATAAAATAAAATAAAATAAAATAATCTTATATAAATTTCAAACATTGGTTTATAATGTTACATGAGTAAGTAAAAATTATCTTAGACATTAAAAAGCATCAATTTTCCTCTTTATTTATCCCCTAACCCCACTTATGATATTTCCGAACAAACCACCCAAGCTTAATAAAAATAATGCACCTATATAAGATAAACATTATTATGTTAGTAATACTATAAAGAAATAAATTAAACAAAAAGTGTTAATTTTAAACTAAAATTTGAGTCATAAAAAAATTTTTGTATTAGATTGAGTTGTAGTTTATTCTTTCACATAACCCCATTTATTGTTCATCTTCAATAATTATCTCTATGAAAATCAATTAAATAAGTATAAGATAAAAATGATAAGAAAATTAATTAATTAATAGTAGATAAAATGATAAGAAAAAATTATGATCTCAATAATTATTTATGGATCATTTTTATAAAGTATCAGAACAATTCGAATGTGTTTTATTATTTTTGAGTATGCCACTTGTGTTTTTTACTTAAATTTCATTTAAAATTGGAAACTTGCACTTTGAGTCATACTGGTCACATGATATATCGGTTTGATGTGAGACTGATTCCTACACATAACAAACGACTTAAGAATCATTTTCCTAAATTGTATATATAATCTAATCATGTTTTCTTAGTTTTTAGCAAGTGACCCTTTTTGAACTAAAATGTGAATTTTAAAATGATAACATGCACTTTGAGTCATATCAGGCACATCATGTATTAGATTGAGGTGAAAATAATTATTACACATCAAAAATGACTTATAGATCATTTTAGTAAACTATCAAAATAATACAAATTATTTTTCTCATTTTTGAGTATGTGACTTTTATTTTTTACTAAAATTAATGTCATGTTTAAATAAAAAGCCACACATTGAGTGATACTGGTCACACCATGTGTCAGATTGTGATACAGAATATTCCTACACTCTTAATGACATATGGATCATTTTACTAAAGTATAAAAAAAATCCAAATGTGTTTTATTGGATTTGAGTATGTCACTTTTCTTTTTCACTAAAATGTTATTTTAAACTGAAAACATACACTATGAGTTATACTAGTCATATCATGTGTCAGTTTGATGTGATACTTATTACTACATGTCAAAATTTACTTATGAATCATTATCCTAAATTATCAACATAATACGAGTGTGTTTTCTCAATTTTCAATGAGGGACACACTTTTTGAACTAAAATGTCAATTTTAAATTGATAACATAAACTTTGAGTCATACTGAGCACATCATACATCATATTGAGTTGAGGATGATTTCAACACATCATAAATTACTTATGGATGTTTTTGATAAACTATAAAACAATTAAAATCCTTTTTATTAGTTTTGAGTATGTCATTTGTCGTTTTACTAAAATTGATGTCAATTTTAAATAAAAAGACACACTTGGAGTCATACCGGGAACACCATGTAGCGGGTTGAGGTGAAAATGATTCCTACACATTAAAAATGATGTATGAATCATTTTTATAATATATCGAAACAATACAAATACATTTTATTGGTTTTGAGTATGCCTCTTTGTTTTTTAATAAAATTAATGTTATTTTTAAATAAAAAGACACACTTAGAGACATATTAGTCACATCGTGTTTCCTATTTAGGAGTGTCTATTTCATATACATCTCAAATGACTTATAGATAATTTTATTAAAGTATTGAAACAATTTTAATGTTTTTGATCAGTTTTGAGTATGTCACTTGTGTTTTTTACTAAAATTAATGTCAATTTTAAATAAAAAGACAAACTTGGAGTCATACCAGTCACATTGTGCATCATATTGTGGTGTAATTGATTCTTACATCAAATTATTTATAGATAATTTTCCTAAAATATGAAAACAATATGAATTCATTTTATGGGTTTTGAGTACGTCACTTTTCTTTTTTACTAAAATTTCATTTTAAAATTGAAACACACACTTTGAGTTATATCAGTCACATCATGTGTTGGTTTGACACGAGGCTGGTTCCTATATGTCCTAATTTACTTATAAATTATTATCCTAAAAAATTGAGAAAATATGAGTATTTTTTCTTGGTTTTTAGTAAGTGACATGCTTTTTAACTAAAATGTGAATTTTAAAATGATAACAAACACTTTGAGTTACACCAGGAACACCATGCACCAAATTGAGGTGACAATAATTCTTACATATCACAAATTACTTATGAATCATTTTCCTAAAGTATAAAAAACATAAATCATTTTTATCATTTTTTAGTATGTCAGTTGTATTTTTTACTAAAATTAATTTCAATTTTAAATAAAAAGACACACTTGGAGTCATATCAGGAACAACGTGAATTATATTGAGGTTTTTATGATTGATACATGTCAAAAATAATTATATATTATTTTCATAAAGTATAAAAAGAATATGAATATGTTTTCTTAGTTTTGAGTATGTAACATGTCGTTTTTATTAAAATTAATGTCAATTTTAAATAAAAAGGCATACTTAAAGTCATACTGGTCACACCATGTGTCCGATTGTGGTGTGTATGATTCCTACACATCTAAAATGACTTCTGGATCATTTTTATAAAGTATTAAAATAATAAAAATTCTTTTTCTCAATTTTGAGTATGTTATCTATCGTTTTTACTAAAATTATTGTCAATTTTAAATAAAAAGACACATTTGGAGTCATACCGGTCACACTGTGCATTATATTGAGGTTTGGTTGATTTATATATGTCAAAAATTACTTATAGATTGTTTTCCTAAAGTATCAAAACAATATGAATTCATTTTCTAGGTTTTGAGCATGTAAATTATCTTTTTTACTAAAATGTCATTTTAAACTATAAACACACACTTTGAGTGTTTAAAATAACCATTACTTCCAATTTTTATCCCTTGTGATTATAATAACTATTATATTCATAGCATTCTACGTAAATATTACATGAATATATCAAGAATAATTATTACTTCCAATATTAATCCATTGTGATTTGTGTTTCATATTTTGATTTTAACCCTCATAGTGAAGTGTTTGATCGATGTGGTATTCATGTATATATATTTCCTTACTTTTACTAACCATTATGTTCCATATTGGGGATTTAATTGTGGTCATAAATAGTGTGAACTATACATGCTAGAAATCATTCATTTAGATGGGATCTAAGGTGACATTGTTTGTGATAGAGCCCAAAATAATAAGAGATTTATTCTCAAACTATAGAAAATTTCATAAGTGTATTACTACACTATAAATGTCACTTGTTTGTGGTTTCATTTCTTATAAAGGTGATAAATGGTCCAAAAATCCAAAAATCATTAACCCATCATTCCATATGGATAAACTTCAGGTATTTTCATTTTCTTGATATTTATTCACTATGTTACCACATGAATTGACTTTATCTTAACTGTGTGTAACCTATGGAACCATTTTTTTAAATTATTCATAAAATAATAATTATATATTAATTTAGTAGCAATCAGGAAACAAAAATATGACATAAATATATATAGTTTTTGAAATATAGAGAAGGGAAAATTACATCTAGGGAATCCAACAAATTACAATGGAGTAGAATTTGTTATTAGAGGTTTAGTTTAGTAGTAAGGAAGTGATAACATGGTGGATCAGATGTTAAAAAACAAGGGAGGTTATGAATTTGACCTGATGGAATGGTTTTATATTTGAATAGATATGTGATTTCTCAGGCAACATTTTGCAGTAACTTTGAAAAAGGAAGATGCATTTTACAACTCTTAAGAGAAATAACTATTGTCTTAATGAAATATACCTACTCGAACCACATTACAGGATGGGGGAAATAATTTCAGTATTATTACCACATTTAATTAAATAAATTTTATTAACCCATTTATTATTAAAATCGGTATATTTTCACTCACAATCTCATAGATTATCATTTACATAATAGCCTAAAACTAACCCAATCATGTGAAAGTTTGTGCTTACCGAAAAAATAAGAGGTATTATGAAATTCACCATCAAATAAAATATTTGATCAAAGGTATAATCTATAAAAAATGATTCAATGAAGATTTTTTAAGTAATTCCAGTTGACTTACTAGGTATACTTTTGAATCTCAATGCACAAGAAATTGAAGAACATAAAGGGAAGAAGGAGAAGAGGATGAATCACAACGAGATAATTAATGAATGAAATGTATTCTATTTTGTAAGACATGATACCAATGATTAAATACTTCTATGAAACATTATTTTACTATGAAATCATCAATATTTGAAATCCTATTCAAGATAAGAAGTTTTTGAAATATTTGGAAAGAACCAACCAACCAATGATGGGTTACAATGGCTAAAAAATGTAACCATAAATACGTAGTTCAACCATGAATGTTAATTATATACACTATTTTACATATAAAACACCTTATAGAATTATAAAATGAGGGGATGAATGTTTTGGAGGTTCTTAGGCTATATCCAGAACTGCCTGAGATATCAAGAACTGTGTATATAGAAACAAAGACCAGGTAGATTATCCTTCCACTGAGAGAGATACTTTTAGTGCCAATACTCATAATATATCATGATACTGAAATATTGTAAGAATATTCTCATGAGTTAAAAATAGATAGGTTTTTAGTGAGAGTCTCTAATGCATCACAAACTCAACCTTCCTTTTTATTCTTCTACTTTGGGCCATGAGTGTGCATTGAGAAAAACATTACAATGATAGAATCCAAAGAAGTACTAGACATGATTTTATAGTGATTTTACTTTGATATTTCACTATAATACTTTCAAACTCCATGTAATCAAATCATAGATCAACTCCAACATGGAAACCCTATAATCATATGCAATTTATAGCCACTGGCTAAGACATCTTACATAATGTGATGATTCCAGGTGTCTTTGAATCATTTTTCTGGTATAATGATAAGTTGTTTTTTACTAATTACTTATGAATGTAATGAGTTTTATGAAAATTATTTTTAACTTAAAATAATAACTAATTGCGTATTTAATGGAACACCAGAAATAAAAAAGAGCAAAAACCATGTTCGCTAAAATTGCATAAGGTATCTACAATAGTGATATAGGGGAAGGGATCCATGAGTGAAACTATTTCCTGAATTCTGGTGTCATTTTAAACAAGAAACACCCCAGATGATATTCTTGATATCTTAAAGTAATAGTTATGGGGAAAACTATGGATGTGTGTTTAGAATAACAAGGGATCACTATTGGAAGAAGAGTGGCCAAAATATCTCAACCTAGATATCAACAAAAAATGTATTCCTTTATAAATAGATTTTTTATATGCACTAACCCTGGATATATGGGAAGGAAATGAAATCATGTAGTTGATTATGATATATAGAAGATAATCTTTACTCATATAGAAATAGGGAGGATAGATCAGAAGGTATAAAATTTCATGTTTTGAAAAATTGATTTATGGAATTATAAGAATACGAGGATGCATTTTAATGAAATGTGAATCAATTAACCTTATTTAACATTTTTCATAATTAATTATTGTGTGAAAAAAATAAATATGGAGGAAAATAGAGAATTAAATTACTAATTTTGGATAACAAAAGGATAGACATGTAAATAATTATGGACTAAAGAAAAATAAGAATTAGGTGTTTCTAATGGATATTGAGGAGGATAAACACAAAAAATTCCTAAATGGTTTAAAAAACCATGACATAAATAAAGAGTATAAAACCAATAAAAAGGAAATCCTATAACTAAGGATGAATAGTGAAGCATGTTGTGATAGAGAATTGAATTAAGATACATACATAAGTTGGATTAGTCTCACAACACATATAAATACTTAGAAATAAAAATTTTATAATTACAATTTGAATATTCAGAGGAAATTTTTCATAAGTTTTATTTGAATGAGAATAATTAATAATCCTTGGAAGTAGATTGAATGGAAGTTCTTGGCTTACAATGACCAACCACATTCCTATACTTTAGGATGATCTGAAATTTCCCCTATCCCACAAACATAATTATTATATTTCATGATTTATGAGAGGGATTATTAATTGGGAGATATTATCCATGATGTGTATACACTGAAAGAAGATAAAAGTCTTTATAAGGTCCAATTACATTATAAAGATATAAATGCTTCAAGTGATTTGAAATATCTATCTATGTTTTCAAGTGATATAAAAAAGAATCTTAGTCACTGACAAGTTATATTAGGCCATAATCCTTGTGGTATCAAACTAATATTAAATAGATGAAAAATTTATGTAGAAGGATAAACATTTATAGGGGAACTCATAATTTATTTTGGTTTGATATAACAATGTGGTATCAATAGAAGATTTTTAGGGATCATTAAGGCTTCTGAAAAAGAAATCTCCCATGATAAAGATTATATAAAACAAATTATTTTATAGGAAAATGTACATAAAGGGTATTTTTTATGAAGATTAAAAGGCTATATAGCCTCATCTAGAAAATAAGAAGTACCCTATAATGGAATAATGATCATGGATTTCTAGTGGTGTCATGAGTTTATAAAAAAGTGGTGTCTATTAGTTTTATATATGACATGAATTGCAAAATTTGTGTTTTATTTATTATTCACCAACATTATTGTTTAAGGGTCACTAAGATCATATTGAGGTTTGATGTATAAGAGAGACTTTTTCTCATGTTTTATGAGCTTATGGTAGTAATTGAGTTATGTGTATAACACAAAATTTATTGTATTAAATACTTAAAATTATATTGGGTTCTAATTTGTTAACGTAAATCATTAGTTAAATAATCACTACCAAGTATTACTTTAAATCAATAAATTTATTTGATAATAATATATATATAGGTGAATGTAGTTAAATTCATGGGATTTTTTTTCTTCACTTTTTGACTATGTGATGCGTGTTTTGAACTAAAATGAAAATTAAAGACTAAAAACATACAATTTGGGTCATATTGAGCACAATGTGTATCAGATTGATGTGTGAATGATTGCGTATGTGATTTTTGTTTTTCTTTTCAACTTTCTAGCACAAAGAAAGAAAATAAATAAATGGGTCCATTTGGATGGAAGCGGAAACCCCATGCTTCCTGAAACACCTCTTCCAAAAGAAACATTTTATCTATTTTTTGTATTTCTACAAACAGTTGAAGGAGAAATATGAAATCCCTAAATATATATGAAAAAATAAGTAATTATTTGATAAAAATAGTAAGGAAATTAACTTAAAAATAATAGATAAATGGTTAAAAAATTAACTAAATAAGTAGCAGGAATTCACTTTTTCATGATGCTTTTATACTAAATAAGTAGTATAAAGTCATCTCTTTATGATTCCTATATACATTTTGACACCATGTTTTTTTCTCATTTATAAAAAAATTTATTTCCTATAATATACTTAACCTTTAGAAATATATAAAAAATAACATATAATCATTCTGATACTAATTCTTCACACTCCAAATATATTTCTATGGTCATAACCAATACTAGATCACAAACATAGCACATAATCACCTAATTGTTTTGTTTGAAAACATCTTGACACCATGTATGCTACCCACTAATCTCTAAACAAACTTACTTATTATTTTGATTATGAAGGTTGTCATAAATCTTGGTAGTACTAAAAAAATATAGGAAAAAAATGATTAAGAAATATTTTTAATGAAATTTTAATTACCTTGGGAAATTAACTACTTAGGGTTTTTGGTCTTTTCATGGTTTATGATATCTCTCATAAATTTATAAACATAATATACGTAATCATTTCCATTATCTTGCTTCAGAAACTGTAGAAAAATTAATCCAAATAAGTAAACTATTTTGAAATATTTTTTGATAGTTAAATATTTCAATATATACCTTAATCTATTTCCATTTGAATAAATCCAATATCTTTTTATGTTCAGTCACTAACTTCATGAAATGATTTTACCAATATTTAGAGACCACCCTATAAGAACAAAATTATTCTTAAAACATAAACTAAAACATATAATTTAAATTTTATCATAAAATGCTGATTTATGTTTACTAAAAATTAAAAATACACATTATGCATGGTTGGTTTTTTGGATATCCATGCATTGGATCAAAAAAATAAATATTTGGGTTATCCATAATGAGTGTGATCAACATATAGTGCTTCCTACAAAAAAAACACAAGCAATGAAAAAAATAAAAAAATATTTATGTGATTAGATTTTAGAGTTTTATCCCTCCATTTTAGGCATAAAAAAGAGTCTATTGTTTATTATTTTTTTCTCAATTCATCGTTTATCCCATTTTTTCTTATCGATTTCTTTCTTCTACAAAGTAGTTTATTGTATAGAAATATTATAGGGATTAATGAATCCAAATCATGCTTCACATGTTTTCCATTAATACAGTAATAATTTAAACACATGTAGAAAATATGAATAGTAATTAACTATAATTAACATAGTATATCATTTTTGGATAGATGTATTATGAAATGTAGCTTATGAATGCATTCACTACTCAGACTCCCAACCATTCAAACTTGATAATATCACTAATAATCTAAAGAAAAACTATGTATGTCCTGAAAGTTTCATATATTTATTCTTAATATGGAATTTAAGATATATTTTTATCTTTAAATGTGGTATCTACAAAAATTTGTAAGGATAATAAATGTTTATGTGGAACTAGTGGGGAGAAGGTACTCCCAGAAGTCCCTTTTGATTTCTTGGTCAATTTACTAGATTTTCATGATTCGAACTTCCATTTCCATATCTCTTTATCCATTTTTAATAATATACCCCACTTCATACATTTTTTCATCAACTATTATGAGTTTTTTATATGAAATAATTTGTTAAAGACATACATCATATATCATTATAAGATTAGTTTACCATGATATGAAAGTTACAATAACATCATTGATCCCTGTAATATATGAATAATCAAGTGGAATTAGTAACTCAGTAGTCACCTCTTGAGCTACCACAATAGTCACTCTCATATGATCTTTTGGGAGTTATTATTTTGTAGCTCGTATCTTGGGATATTATACAGTATACCCCTCAAAACAAGGTAGTGAGTGGGTATTGACATATATAAATCACATGAAAATTTACCATACATAGTTTTAGTAATATAATGTTATTATAAGTTATTTGATACAAATTTTGGAGAAAGATTAATGAAAAAAATTGATTACCTTGGGTAAGGTATGTGGTTTAGGGGAATGACTAGCCTCAAAGCTAGTGAGGTCATTTTGTTCTTCAAGTGTGGATCATAGTTCCACCGCTGGTTCACTTTGATCCTTTCTCATATATTGGTCTTCCAAACTAGACCAAGCAATAATATCATTCAAAGAATCTATTTGTTCCTGTAATCCTTTCATCATCTTATATGCATCTTATTTTGGTTTTGTCTTCTTGAAATATGTCTTAGAAGACACTCCAAAACCTACTCCTCTAACGTGACCATATGGTTATGGACAGTTCAAGGATACTACTACTACCACTACAAGATTTATTTTTTATTATTCAAGGAATAAGAAGAAATAGCTTGGAAAAATGAAGAAGAAAAGGCTATGGGGTCCTGAAATAATAGAGCCCAAGGGAATCCCCTCAGGCAAGATCCACACCTTCACATGGTAACGATCCCAAGATAGAAAAAAAAGTGACCATCCTACTTTGAGGATCTTTAGATGCTAAGAAGTATGAGACTTTATTGTCTTCTGAACAAGTGTGTAGAATTTCCACACCATTTCATGTGAGCCTCTTGAACTTATAGATATAGTAGGTGGAATTCCATGGAATGATACCTTTCCCTAGCAGTGAGTCTTGAAGGATTTTCAAATCAGTTTCCACAACTGCTAGAGAAATATTATTATGGACGCAAAGTTCAAGACCCAACATAATTGTAATGGTTTAAAAATGTAAATAATATCCATGACTAAAGGAAAAAATAAATTCAAGAATAACATATCCCTTGGAATCGTGAACCACACCGCCTCCTCACATCATTCCCATATAGTAAGATCGGTCCATGAAAGTAGATTTTTATCCGGTATGGTCACTACCATTTTTTGTATCTAAATCATATAAAAAAATTATCAACATAAATAGATATTTTTATATAAAACTATTATAAATAATAATGAATTAATATTAGTTCATACTTTTAAATGTTTCCCATTCTAATTTTATGTTTTCATCAACAAATTTATCCTCCTTATTTACATGAGCCTCCTTCCATATCACATGACGTGGGATGGAAGTGGATTAAGATTTTGATTCATCAGTATATATATATATATATATAAGGAATATATTTTGTTTCATATAATATAAAATTATTATTGTTTGGTTAAAATTCATACCAATTTATTCTCTAGTGAAGTGTACCCCATCCTTCCTTTAAGATAGGGGTACATTGGTTTTGATGCATGTTCTATATTTTTCAGAAATATTTTTCTATTTCATAAATTAACAATTTTGAATTAAATTGGATAAATTAAATAATTTAAAATAATATATTATAAACTAAATTGTACCTAAAATGATTTATCAACACGATGACTAATGAAAAAATTCCATGTTTCTTTCTTTATAATTTGTACATAACTAAATGGTGTGTAGGGATTTACTTTCGACTTAGCATCCCTAAGATGCAACTTGGTAAGAAGTGTCCAAAAGCCTCAATGGGATATTCTAGTGTCCATGAAGACATATTTATTAATAAAATATTCTAAAATAAATGAACTCTATAAGGAATAATGAAAATTAAATCAAAGTTTCATTATATATTTTTTTGGTAAAATTGATAAAGTATATCATAACATTACCTTTATATCTTCCCAAAAGTTTTCCTTTATTACAGATTAGATGTGGATCTGTGAATCTATATCAATTTTTAAATTCATCCTCATTATGACCCCAACATAACTAACGAACATTGACTTGTTGGGGTCAATAGGTTGGAAACATTGATTCCATTCACCCACAAATTTTATACCCTTACTTCTTGCCTTGATAATTTTATTTAACACTATGATGATACCTCATTATTATTATTTTCATGAACATTATTTTGATCCCCTAATAATTATGAAGTTTTAGTGTCAATAGAATTTTATTACCTGGTATTGGTGACATCATAATGTGCATAAGACATTGTCTTCATGAGTAGTCAAACATTTAATTTAGATTATGTTAATTCTATAGAGAAAAGATAATATTATGAGGAAATGAATAGTATATTAAAAAACACTTTAACCTTCTCATTGAACTCTATTTATTTTTTAAAGGTTTTTCATGATTTGGATCCTCTATCGAGAATCCAAATACCCTATTTGTGGTCCCCTATAATGTACAAGATATTTTCTACATTGGGACCACCATGAACAAATTGTGATATCATAATAAAAGGATCATCCTCAATTGAATTTTCATATGATCCTACCATTGTTTTAATTTCCAATAGGAAAATTAAAAAATATTAGTTTACTATATTTGAGACATAAAATACTTTCACTACTTGTGATTCCATTATGAACTACTCGTATTTTTTCCCCTTCCATTTCAAAATTCACCTATATAAAGCCCATTTTATCAAATTTCCCTGCACTCCCATTATTGACCGATTTTAAATGGAAAATAGACTCTTGAAATGTAATATAATCCAACTCATATATCTATTTCATAATTTGAAAATATGTCATATTCTCACAAATTTGATTTCAATCCTTGGAATAAGATATGTGCATTACTTCTTCCACAAGTGTAACTCCATTATCTTACAACATACTATAGTAATCAAGTTATTTTTTATAGAATACATAACCATTGATTAATAAAACTATATAAGATATAACAATATAACTTGGTCCCCTAGATATCCATTAAAGTCATTCAATAATTGAATTCATATTTTTAGATAACTTCTTATAAATATAACCTCAAAACCATCCTATAAACTATTGATTATGTGTATTTGATATCCATCCTACATCTATTGATAGATTAAAATATCTAAGAATTTATTTTTGGGCTTCAACATATGGATCTACATATTCACTATTATATAAAATGTAAAGGTTTTTTTGATGCAGCTTTGTGATGGTAATTAAAACAATATCTCTTCCAGAAATCCCTTTTCCCATAAGTCGTCCTCTATAGTGAGACTTTGGGAGATGGTTATTTTAAACATCTCATAGGTAATTAATGCATAATTCCACAAGTTATTCAATAATATATCATTATGAAATACAGACTTCTAAAAACTTAAATTCTTTACAAACCCTTTCAAAATAATCATATACTGTTCAATTGGGTAAATCCATCTATAATGAACATAACCACATAGTTGAACCTCTCTAACTAAGTGAACCATTGGGTGGACCATTATATCAAAGAATGATGGTGGGAATAATATCTCTAATTCACATAGTATGCCTGAAACCTCCTTATTCATGATTAGAAACATCGCTGGGTCTATAAATTTACTACATATGGATTTTAAAAAGAACCAGAGTCTGGTTAATGTATGTTGTACATTTTTAGTCAGAATGAAACATAAATAAATGAGCATCAAATATTGCATCAAAACATGAAAATCATGTTATTAATCCGTGTAAATTCAAATTATTCATTTACATGAAATTATTTATATTTTTTGAATACCCCTATGGAAATTTTACCCCATTATAGAAAATAAAAAATTGAAAATTTTCCTATCTAGATAGAGTGTAAGCTACTGGAAGAAATACTGCTATTTACCCCTCATAAATGAAAAAACTTCCCTTATTCCCATGTCAATAATTTCCATCCAAGCCTTGATTCCATTTTTTTCAAGGAATGTTTTAAAATGTTCTAATAACACTTTCAAATACATTTTTTGTCTACATGCATAACATCATGAAAATGTCTGACGTACAAAAAATTCAAATACAGTAATTCAAAGAAAACTTATCTTTTTTCCAATTTGATTTTTAAGGTTTTTTCAAAAATGGTTTACCAAAAACAGTTTCAATATATTTTAATTTAGCGAATATTTTATCACCTATTAGTGGAGACAATATTGTACCTTATTCAGTATTCCCATCAAATGTTATCATCTAGGATTGATATTTTTGTCATTAAGGTAAAAATTTATGACGTCCTAAAAACACAGTCTACCAAAAATGTTTCAACCAAACCGAGTGTGTGAATTATTCAAAAATGGAACACCCCTACATTCCTTTAACTCAATATCCTAAAAAAATTTCATAAGTCAGAAAGTCATTTATCATCTCATACAACATAAAATTTAATATAAATTATTCACTTCTATGAGCATCATACACTATAACACCTGTATCCCATATTGATTTCAGATCTTCTATAAATGGATCCAAATAGACATAAATATCATTATGGGGTTGTTTTAGTCTAAATATAAATAGAGACAACATAATGTATTTGTGATTTATTTATAACCATGGTTGGAATTTTTAATTTACCAACACTAAGAGCCATGTACCATGAGTACTAATCTATAAACCAAAATAATTTATTCCATCTATAGAAAGCACAAGATGAAAGTTTCATGGATCATTTCCAAATTCAGGATACTTGTAATCAATTTTATTCCACTGAGGAGAATCTACTGGATGACCTGGGTTCCCATATTTACTTCATGAATCCGCATGACATATCAATTATCTCACAGTTTCCAGAAATCCATATAGTCTTCTAAACCATGTAATTCTAGGAAAGTACCACAAATATTTCAAAGGACTTGATCCATTTTTCTTGTATTGATCTACACCTCACTTAAGTCATTTTATGAGTGATTCATGGTCCTTGCGAAACAATATGAAATTATTTGTACAAGAATTTATTTTCTTAGAGATCATTCCCATTGAATTTAGAATTAATATAGCATCATATGTTCAACATATAATTTCATTTTCTTCTAGTATCATATCATTTTGGAGACCAAGTAGTTCAGTATAGCTAGTGTTGCTTCATCCTCTACCATCTTTCAAATTATATAACTATAATACATCTGAAAATGTTGTGTATTTAGTATAAATGGAATATAATAGTCTCTTAGAATTTATATTTAAATTATCAAACAAATTTTTACAATCATGAAGGTTATCTTTAATTTCCATTTTCATTTATTCCCTGCGATCTCTATCATCATTTACACTAGTATTCATATCAAATGATCCATAAACCATGCTATTATTACAATCAGTGTTCACATTTAGTTTTCCCCATGTTCATTAAAAAATTTATAGCTATGATATATTCCATGAAAAATAAAATACACTTCTAAATCTTCTACAATAATTTTTATTGAATAATAACAACATAAACATGAAAAAAGGATTTGAGAATGGTCGTATTTATGTTCTATTGAAAACAAGATGTACTCATTAACGCCATCTTCATACACTTTTGTCATATGATTAATGTTAATACATTTTCAATTCATATCCATACTATTAAGTTCATAAAATATTCATTTTATACAAAAAATAAATAAATACACATAAGATATTCATTATCAAAGCTGAAAATTATAGATAATTCTAATAATGGGAACCCAAAATTTGATTGTTTCAAATAATTTCTGAATGATTTGAAGGAAATGGGTAATTAAAGTTAATATAATAATTACTCCAATATGGTAGGTGTTATCTTCTAAATTCATCCAAAAATTATCACCATTACCTAGTATAGGATGGCTACTGGTCATAATAGTTCAAGAAACATATTTATATGTCCAAAAGAGATGGAGGATGAGTCTCAAGTAAAAAAATGAAATGATAAATGTTCAGGTTATGAAGATGATGAGGATGATAGTATATTTTTAAATATAAATGTTCCTAGGATAATATTTGGTGAAACATTGGACAACATTTCTTAGTTTGTTTCCTAAACCTAAAATGTTTATCAGGCACACAATGGGTTGGCAGATGTGCTGATCATACAATACATTCTCATAGCTTCGTAACTCTTTTATACCACATTGCCCAATCCCAATGGATTAAGATACATGATCACCTTGGATTGGGTATAAATGAAACACTATCCCTTAAATAGAAAACTTATTTATCCAGGAATACAATATTCCATCCTAGTAGAAATAGATGCAAGATTTACTTGTCCATCTTATTTCTGACAATATGGTAAGGAACCTAGTTAGTATAAAAGAATTAAAACATAAAAAAAATCTTCCCTAGAATTAATTAAAGAATAATTGGATGAATTATTAAAAAATTAGCTTTAGGGAAATATCTTAAGGAATAATAAATTAATGATTGTTTCACTATGATTGTTTTCAAAATTTCATATTTAAACTAGCTACTTTACAAAACACATTACAAGATACAGATTTTTTTTAAATTACCACATATTAATTTAAAATTACAATATATAAAAACACTTTCAAAATTCAAAGGGATACTTATTGAATTTTTAAAACCCTACTTAAAATCCATTTTTTTAAATTCCAGATTAAAATCATCCATTTTTTTAAAAATAATTAATGGGATACAAACCCCCTTTTATATAAAATTTTTCAGCATCAACTAAAAAAATTTAGAATCATATTAAAAACCATAAACAATAAATTAAAAGTTTAAAACCATTTCCATTTAATTAACTACACTTTTAAATGTTTAAAAATTTATAGGTTCACTTTAAAATCACTTCATGATTTTCAAAATACTGAATCCATTTTAGATCATTTTAAGGGAAAACCTTGTTTTTTCATTTGAAAACACACTTTAAGTTTTAAAACCATGTTTCCATTTAAAAAATTAAAATTTGAAATATTAATGACTAAAAAAATGATAAGTAGGTCACCACAAAGTCTTAATAAAATCATGATTATTAAACATTTTAAAAACATTTTTTAAAGCTGACATGAATAATTTTATTTTCAGAAGATAGGAGTAATTAAAAAATATAAATCCTAACATGATTATCCTAGAAAAACAATATATATAATAAGGTTCCTATGGGATTCTTTCAAAATTAAATCAAGGAACTATTTATTTATCAAAAACCAATTTCACCATGTATCACACAAGAAACCAAAAATCCGATCTTTCATATTCTATGCAATTTATTTGATAATAAATATCAATAACGTTTTAAAAATATTCATTTCATTGAAAAATATTTTCCAAAATTTCATGAGGTTTTAGATGGAGTCTCTGTGTGATATCGATCTTATGTTTGATTTGAATTTATCAAAGTGGGAGTCAAATTATAGGTGCTTTAGTACTCGGTGTGATAGAACGATAATCAATTTAGTATTTTTTGAAAGGAACCAACCATGACGGTACACCAAGTTTCGAGTTTGTACATTTTTGTGGGTGTTTAAAATTTCACGAGATTATTTGGTTTGTTTAGAAATTGTGAAAGAGCGGTGATATTGCGCATTGATGTGTGTAACTAAGTATTTTTAGGGAAAAGTTAGCCATGGGATGACCAAATAATAAAATTTCATGAGATTGGGTGTAATGATATGGAAACCACATCCTACATGTTCTTTATATTATATATTTTTCTTGGTTTATTGTGTAAATTTTATTAAACATGTTTACTTATTTTAAAAAATTTTATTCAATGAAATTAAAGTTTGGACTTGTGTTCTTTAATTATTTACATTCTTTAATTTATATAAGTTCATGCTTATAAATTCTATATGATCCAAATCTTTTTAATATTTATAAAGGAATATAGCTATCATATTTTTGGGTTATGGTACCTCACTTAATGTTGATAAAGTGACCTGAATATTCACATGTCTTAGACCTTTGTTCAAGAAAGTAAATTAAAATTTGGTACATATTTATGTTATGATATCTTGTGTACTTTTAGTAAACTGAATTTTGTTTTAAATAACAAGTTTAGATGGTATAAATATACTTAGTAAAGTATTCCCTTTTATACCCTGTCTTTTATTTAAAATAAATTCATTTCCTTTCACTATAACCTAAATGAATTATAAGTCAATATACAATACTTAAAATTGATTTAGTGATTACATCAGTGATGAGATAATGGTTGGGTCGATTAATTTGGAAGGAATGATTTGTTATAGAAACTTATTAAGTATCATAAAATTATTTTTTTGAAACTAAACTAAAACTTTTTATGTACTAAATAGCCAAGTCCCACTCAATAACTGAGTCCCACTCTAGCTTGACAGAAGATAAACTAGAGTTTTCATTCATCCATGATACCATTTAGTTACCTACCATTCCCAAGACCAATAAACCAGGTGATGAGGAGAGAAATAAATATAAATAAAAACATATTGTAATAAAATAAATATCTTACACATCACCTCCAAAGACCTTGCATAGAAAAATCCCTTTCAAATCATACATACATTATAAATTGATAAAAATACCATAATAGTCAAACCAAATAAAATGGGTGATCAATGAGGGTACCATGAGCTATAAATTCATTTTAATGTGCCAAATAGACTATTAAAAAAAATATAACTCAAGGTTAAAAGTTATTTTCTTTTAATTTAATATTCAATAATTTCAATACTATGGAAATATTTAAAAATACACCAATTTTATTTTTCAAACATTTGTCTAAAACTTTTTTTCTTCATTTAAAACAAAAAACATGGCCCAAGTATTTCATTTTTCATAAAAATCAACTTGAAATGCCTCATAATAATATGATCAAACAATTGGCATGATAAAACATTTAATTCAAAATTACTCAATCGAAATCCATGGAAAAATCTTTATTCCCTAAATAGAATTCAACCAAAATGTTTTCCAAATACAATATAAACATTACACATAGACATACTTTAAATAAAAATGAATTTAAAAAGACTTAGGAATTAGATGATTTGTAAAATGAAAGATTAGAAGAGAAAAATATAACTCATGAAATCAGAATAGAGGGAGGAGGCACCTAAATTAGAAGGAAGAAAGAGGGGACTTACATTGGAAAACACATGAAAATTGACTAAGGAGACACCTAAATTGAAGTAGAAGAATGTGGAAACCCTATTTGGGATCTAAGGAAGTTTGACTAAGAATGAGGGAGAAGAGAGGAATGGAGCTAAGAAAACACCACAATAACGCAGCTCACAGAAACCAAATAATCAATAAAAGAGAGAGGAGGAGAAAAAAATTACATAACTTAGATTCAAGGCTTGATTCATCTGAGATAATGTAGAGGAGGAGCACTGGCAACAGTGGACTTCAACAAAATCTTGAGAATCATGATTTAAATTTGTGCAGTTATGGTTCTTTTAAATAGACTAGGGAGGGTTTTATAAGTGTTTCCAAAAAATTATTGATAAAGATACCTTTTATTAGCACTAAATTAATAAGCATTGATAAAAGATATCTTTATCAACACTTCTTTAGCAATAATAAAGATAGAGCTTTATTAGTGCAAAAAAAAAACACTCATAAAAGCAATCTTTTTCTGTGGTAAATAAGTGATGATAAATGAAATCTTTATTAGCACTAAAGTTTTAATGCTAATAAAGGATTTATAATTATTATTATAAATAAAAATATATGTAAAAATATTTATAAATATTTGTATATGACTATAAATGCATTTATATCATTATATATATTTATATAATTAAATATATTCATTATTTAAATACAATTAGTTATTTATAATTATATAAATATTTTTTTTAAATATTTTTTTTATTTATAATTATAATTATTAAATTTTATAAATATAATAAATATATATTTATAAATATATTTATAATTAAACATTTATAATTATAAATATATAAATATATATATATATCTATTTAATAAATAAATATAAATATAAATATTGTAAACATATTAATTATTTAAATATGTTTCTAATAATTTTATAATTATAAATATAATTATATAAATATATATTTCTATAATTATATATATATATATTAATAAATAAATATAAATAGAAATATAAATATTTTAAATGTATTCACTATTTAAATATATTTTATATAATTATTATAATTATTTAAATATATAATTAATTATTTATAATTATATAAATAATTTTTTTAGAAAATTAATAATTATATATTCATATCATTATATATATAGTAAATAAATGAAAAAATATATATAAATATAAATATAAATATAACTATAAATATAAGTATAAATAAAATAATAAAAAAAATAAAAAAAATAAAAAAATAAAATAAAAATAAAATAAAAATAAAAATAAAAATAAAAATAAAAATAAAAAAAATAAAAAAAATAAAAATAAAAATAAAAATTTAAATATAGTAAAAAAATCATTATTTAAATACATTAATTATAAATTTATAATTTTTTAAATATATATATTTATATACAATTATTTATTTATAATTTTATAAATACTTTTTAAAAAATAATATTTATTTATTTATAATTATAAATATATAAATTTATGAATATAATAAATATAAATTTATAAATATATTTGTTTATAAATATTTATTTAAAAATATATTTTTAACATTATTAATGAATATATAATCTTAAATTCATGCATGTTAAAAAAGAGTGAAATTGAAAAAATTAAAAATGAGTACACATTAAAAATATTGAAAAATGGATATGTTTTATTAATTAAATATAAATTATTAAAAAAATATGGATTTATATAGAAATAAAGATGAATACATATTGAAAACATTAGAACATAGTAAATAAATATACCCAATGAGGAGGAAGTTAGGAAAAATATCTTTTATATGAATGTTGATAGTGTGGGAGGGCCAGATGGTTTCTCTAATAAAATTTTCATGATTTATTGAGATATTGTTCATAGTGAATTTGTTAATGCGGTTAAAGGCTTCTTTTATCATGCTTCTATTCCTTTCGGTGCCAATGCTAGCTTTATTGCTTTGATTCCAAAGAAGGAGAATGCTCTTGATATTCAGGACTTCAGGCATGTGGCTATAGGGAATACTCTTCTGAAGGTTATCGGTAAGATTTTGGAAATTAGATTGGAAAGTATTGCTAAAGACTTTATTTCCAAAAATAAATTCGAGTTTGTGCCTAGAAGGGACATTCAAAACTGCCTGTATATGGCTTCTGAATATGTAAATATTATGAGGAAAAAGGTGAGGTATGGTAATATGGATCTCAAGGTTGATATCTCAAAGGATTTTAATACTATGAAGTGGAGTTTTATTTTTTCAGTGTTGAAAATGCATGGTTTTTCTAATGGTTGTATCAATTTGCTTAGCCGAATTCTTAAGAGTTCTATGCTCTCTATTCTTGTTAATGGATCTCCTAGAGGATTTTTCAAGTGTTCCAGGGGAGTGAGATAAGGATATACTTTATCTGACCTTCTTTTTTCTATTATTGAGGATTATTTAAGTATATGTATTTTAGATCTTGTGCGTGCTGGTTTGTATCAGCAAATGACTATTGGTAGAAGGATCTTTGTTGCTTCACATTTATTTTCTGCAGATGATATTCTATTGTTTAGGAAAGATGATAAAATCACTATCCGATATATTAAGGCAACTTTTGATCATTATGAGGAGGTATCTGGTTAAGTTATCAATTGGGAAAAATCCTCTGTGTTTTTTGGGGAAGGGGTTATCATTTCTAAGAAAAACAGGATTTCCTGAAAGCTTGGGGTCAAAAGAGGGGCTTTACCTTTTAATTATCTCTAGGTTCCCCTTTTTTAGTGTGCTGTTAAAAGGTGTTACTTGTAAAACATTTACCTAATAATTCTAAATCTAATGGCTACCTGGAAGGGTAAATATATGTATCAACTAGGAGGTGTCTGTGTTGTCAATTATGGGATCACCCCCATGTGTGTCTATGTTTTTTCTCTATACAGATGGCCTAGAACCCTTCTTAAAGAGTTATAAGGTTTGATTCATAATTTTATTTGGACTGGCTCAGTTAATGAATGGAAGCTTGTTACTGTTGCTTGGAGAAATTGTATTAGACCTGTTGATACGGGAGGCATGGGGCTCAAGGATCTTAATCTTTTTAATGAATCTCTCATTAAAAAGTTCACTTGGTCCCTCTTGATTTCTAATGATTTTTCGCTTAAATTTCTGTGTAATCAAATTGTAGTGAAGATTATAAATGGTTACTCTCTTTATGTCCCGTACTCAATATGGCCTTCCATCAAGAATGGTTATTTGAGACTTTTTTAATCCTCGAAATGGGTGGTCTGTAGAAATTACTCTCTGAATTATTAGAAGGATGTTTGGTTATCATGTGCTAATGTTGAGGATATTGAGATAACTCCTTCTTTAAAGGATCTTTCTATTACTTAATTTCACAATAATATCACTACTCAGGGGTTTCTTTCAGATTCTGTGAAAATGGAGATGGATTTTTATCAGTATTTGGCTATGGATACCATGATTTGGTTACCTAATTTAATTGGAAGGTTTAATACTAAGGAGTATTATAGATACATGTGTAGTGAGACTGTTCTAGTTCCTTCTTGGATGCTTATTTTTCATTCTGCATTTATTCTGCCTGCTCATTTTTTTCTCATCTGGAGGATTTGGAAGGGCAGACTTCCTTTGAAAAGGATATTGTAGCGGGCTGGATTATCTCTTGCACCTATTTGTTTTCATTTTCTTGTTGTGGATGAAACATTTGATCACTTATTTATATCCTGTCCCTCTTTATCTTGTTTATGGAGTTATTTGCAGGATGTTTTTGGTTGCTTCTTGAATCTGGAGAGCTTTGGCCAACTTATAGATTCCACATATCGGGCTGATTGCAGTTATCAGGTAAAACCATTGCTACTCTCTGCAGTTTTAGCGATGATTTCTTTAATTTGGAGAGCCCAAAATACTCTTATCTTTGAGAAAAGAACTACACCTATATCTGTCGGTATTCAGGAGCTCCATATTGGTGTTCTGGCTGCTACGCAGGCTCGAATTGGAGTCATGTAGAATTATATTTCAGATCTGGTTATGCTGCGAACTTTGGGTGGTTCTGACAGATGCAAGAAGCTGATTATGATGAAGCATATACGGTGGATACCTCCGATTTCTCAATATCTAAAAATTAATGTGGATGGGGCGGCCTCAGGTGCACAAGGACCTTTGGGCTATGGTGGCATCTTCCTCACTTATAAGGCCTTCGTTAAAGGCTATTTCTACCATTTCTTAAGAAATGGGTTGGTGATTGAGGATGAATTATGGGCTATGGTTAAGGCTATCCGGTATGATTCTTATCATGGATGGACAATTTTATGGGTGGAATCTGACTCAGCTTTGGTTATTGACATTCTTAGAAATCATTCAAGGAATGTTCCATGGAGGATGCTTTCAGCCTGGGATGACTATCTCACACTTCTGGCTAAACTTTGTTGGTTGTCACTCATGTTTATAGGGAATCCAATCGGGTTGCTGACTCACTTTCAAAGCATGTTGTTGAGGAGGTTAGTTCTTTATGGACCTTTGTAACACCAACCTTATGTTGTGGTTTGGTGGATGTTGATGCACATGGTGAGGTGTATACGCGTCTGTGTTGAACCCTTTCTTTCTCACTTTATTGTACTTACTTTTTATTAATAAAATTTCTAAGAGTGGGCTCTCCTGCTTCTGAAACTTCTGGTTAAAATGATTAAATTCAATAAAAAAAATAAAAAAATATTAAAAAAGAATAAATAATTTTAAATTATAATAATATTAAAGATAAATAAATAAAATTTACTAATTAAAAACATAATATGTTATATGTATCTTGTTACTAAATGAAATTATAAAATGAATACAAAAATTTTAATAAATTACATAAATATTAGGTGTATGTGTTTCTATATAAGACTTCATTAATTACGTAAATATCTGTGTGTGTGTTATCTATAAAAATGCATTAATTACATATATGTATATTTAAAATCAATGTAACACATGTTTGATATATGTTAAATTGAAAAACCAAATGGCTTTCAATTAAAATTCATTACTCGATGCAATTTGTAAATATTTTTAATTAATATTAATTTTGAACTATAAAAAATTCTTTACTAAATATATAACATATTTAATGAAAGCATAAATATTTTTAATTATATAAATCATATTTTAGGAAAAATTATAAATATGGATATATATATATGAATATATTTCTATATTAAATGTATTAATGAATAATTATGTATACGAACAACTAAAAAAGAATAATACATTAATATGTTTTTAATTATTATATTTTATTCACTTTATATATTTATATTTAATATATATTATTTTTTACTCTTTATAATTAATATATATATATATAAATTTCAAAATTATTCTTTTTTATTATCATTTTTTTCATTAATAATTTTTTTATATAATTTTGTAATTTATTCTATTTTAATTTTTGTTTAAATATTATAGTTTTTCATTATATAATAATATTTAATATATAATATTTATTAATATTTATAATATATATATATATGTGTGTGTGTCTATATTAAATTTATTCATTTTTATCAATAATTATTCAATTAATATAATGTTTAATATTTTTCTTAATTTACTTTTTTTGTTTTTTATTTGTTTAATTAAATCATTTTATTCATTTTATAAATCTATATTTAATATATACTAGTTATTAATATTTTCAATATATATATATATATATATATTAAATTTATTAATTTTTATCAATAAATATTTAATTAATAAAATGTTTAATATTTTTCTTAATTTACTCATTTTGAATTTTTATTTGTTTAATTATTTCATTTTATTAATTTTATATATCTATATTTAATATATAATATTTATTAATATAATATATATAAATATATATTAAATTTATGAATAATTATTTAATTAAAAAATCAATTTTTTTAATTTATTCAATTTTAATTTATATTTGTTTAATAATTTCATTTTTTTAATAATTTTATTTTTTATGGATTTTTAAAAAAAAATTGACTATGCACTGAGGAGGGTGCTTTAGGACCCGAATATGAAGGTGGGAGGAGGACTGAGTTAAATACAGGGTGGGCCAAAGCCCACATGAGGACATTGCAGGCCCATATATGTTTGTGCATTATACATGGGAGCTCATCCCCATAGCAGGTTTCTGAGCAATGAATAAGGAAGAATAATATATAAAAGACCCCCACCCCTCATGTGCTATTTCAATGTGGGATTCTCCTGATGATCAAGATCTTTATTAGTGCTAAAAAAAGTGTTGATAAATGTCAGCGCTGTTAATGTCTTGTTTTGTAGTTGTGGGTGAAGTGTATTTGTGTGGAGATTGTCCACCATGGCATGGATCTCGACTTCAACTCTATTTTTTATTTATATCTTTTTATAGAAGGTTTATCAAAATTTTTAGTAATATCTATTTTCCTCTTTCTAAGTTACTTTTGAAAGATGCTAAATTTGATTTTAATGTTGAGTGTGTGGAATATTTTGATAAATTGAAGAGTAGATTAATCACCCCACTAGTGTTTCAGCCACCCATTTGGGAGAACTATTTTATGTTACTTTGTGATACTTCCAACCGTGATATGGGAGTAGTTATATCCCAAAGAATTGACGGAAAATATTAGGATATTTCCTCTGATCCCAAAACACTGGATGCTACCCAAATCAATAACATAACCATATAAAATTAATTTATTTCAATTTTCATTGATTTATATAAGTTCATATCTTACCTATTTGGAACTAAAGTCGTTATATTTTATGATCATGTAGCTCTTAGGTAATTTATAAAGAAATATAAAGAAAATCCAAATCTAGTCATATATATGTTGTTACTTCAAGAATTCAATTTGAAAATCAAAGAAAATAAGGGAATTTAAAACCAAGTGGTTGACCACCTAAGCGGGCTACCAAATACAATGTAATTAGAGATTCCTTCCAAAGACCCACTAAATAATCACCTTCTAGGAATGTAGTTAGACCTAATTGAAGGAGAGGTACCTTAGTATGCTAACATTGTAAATTTATTGGTAACTTCTCAAGACTCATCCCACTTGAACCCCCAATAATTTTAAAACTCAAACATGAATCAAAATTTTACATTTGGGAATATCCATATATATGAAAAATCTATACTAATCAAGTTATAAGAATATTCTTTCATAAGAATGACGTTTAATATGTTTTGTAATTTTTCACATTATAGCTCATGAAGGTCACTTTGAACCACAAATAATGGAAAGAAAATTGTTATAATTAGTGATTTATTAGCCCATTTTTTTTAAATATGTACATGAATTCTATAAAAAATGTGAAAATTATCAATTCATTAGAAACATTTTAAAGAGACAATAAATTCCCAAAAAACCAATTATTTTTTTTAAAATTTTTAATTATGGGGAACAGATTTTATGGGAATCTTTCCCATATCATTTTAAAATTCTTATATCCTACTTAAAGTTGGTAATTTCTCAAAAGGTGTGGAATCCAAGGCTACTAAATTGATGATGCTATTGTTGTGTGCATTTTTTTCATGAATAACTACTTTTGCAGGTTTATAATTCCAAGATCCATCATTAGTGATCAATTTAATATTTTATGAAACAAGAGTATATAGGCATTGATAAGGAAGTATACATTGAATTAAAATACATCCATTCCCCATCATCTATAGACAAATGAGTAAGATAAATTTTTAAATATAGAAATCAGAGGGACTTTGGATAAAAATCTAAAACCATACAAAAATATTGGATCTAAAGTTTTGAAAAAACCTTATGATATTACATAATATCCTAAAAATACCCCATTAGTATGATCCCATAAAAGATAATTTATAAAAATATCTTCCACTTACTTGTGGAGTTGAAACAAAAAGCATATTGGATAGTGCAAGAGATGGATTTAGATCTAGATAGAGCTAGAAAAGAGAGGAAACTGTAACTGCATGAATTGGAGAAAATTAGACGAGTGGATTTTGAAAATTATATAATTTAAAATGAGATAAAAAGAGTGGATCACGATAAAACCATACAACATAAATACTTACATCCAATGGAACAAGGGTTGACATGCAACTCAAGAATCAAGTTAATGCCTGCTAAGATTTGTTCTAGATGGGAAAATCCATCTGTAATTAGTAATGTATATCCTTTTAGAGTTTTCCATGTTTCAAAAAAATGAAACAATAACTCATTAACTCTTAATGTTAAAATGATGAAGAAATTACATATAAATATTCCTTAAGAACCAGTGGATGGGATCACACTCCTACAACCTGTTTATCACTAAAGACACAAAAGGTCATACATCTCCTTAAAATATTATTATATGATATGATATGATTTTAAATATTATTACATTTTAAATATACTTTAATTCATAGATAACAATTAATCATTTAATTATTGGTGAGGGAACCCCTATAAGATACGTTTTTTAAATTTGTGCCTTTTTCAAAATTTTGTGTGTTTCTTTTTCAAATTTAGTGTTTTTTTGAAACCTATTAAGCTTAATTTGAATTACATTGAAGTCTTTGAATCCATTATAATTATTATAAAATGATTTGGAATCACTTAATCACATTTTATGAATTCTTAAATGAATGCTTTTTTTTTCAAATTATAAGTGAGGGAAATTTTTGTAAATATCACTATATTTTGAGTCTCATGCAATAAAATATTTTACTATTTTTTAATCAATTACCTGAGAGGATTCTATTTTTTTTTGAGATTTTATTCACAATAAAACCAATTCTTAGTAGAACCAAGAAATTATTCAATAACCATAATTTTATAATTAATCTAGTAAAACATATGAATATTCAAGGACCATGTGTTATACAAGATTGGAGATTTATTTTGATATTAAATTACACTTTTAAAATGAAATATATTTTCAATACTATATAGAAATTGATCCTTTTTATCCCGTAGGGGCCTTTAATAACCATTTCTGTAAGCCAAATTACATTAAAAAAATTTCTATGTACCTTGATCAAGAAGCTGATTCATGATCTAGTTTAAATTAAAGTGTGGGGGATGGAAGAAAGTGAGATGGAATAATCTATCATGAAGAATATTCTTGAGTGGAAATGAGAATTGATGTAAATTTTTCACTCCCATTTTGGGAGAAAAATAATTCTTCGGAGGGTGATAATATGTACTAGTCAAAATCTAACGATGATCATGAAAGTCCAATACTATTTTATGTAAAAAAGAAAACCTTTTTTTTCTTATTATAACTCAAATATGTATAAAAATTCTAGAACATAAATACTATTATTAGACATGAATGAAATTTTAAAACAATAAATAAAGGGTGAAATAGGTAATAAACATATTTATGATTCAAAATATATCAAATTTGGAATATCCAATAAGTCGAGGAAGAGTTTATAGGTCACCGAGAGTTATTTGGAATCAGGAATTTTCTAGGAAATGTTGAATTTTTTTGAGCTATTTTGAAGAAGATATTTGATGAATATATTTAAAGTAAGGACCTGAAACACATCATAATGAAAGGAAAATAAATCCTAATTTTTATAAAGACATATCTCACACCTAATGAATAATATCCTTCTCTACCATTAAGATCAATGAAAAAAATTATGAAAACTTGACTAAGGGAACCCGGAGACGAATATTTTATACTGTTGAAATTTCAAAAGGGTGTGAGTTGTGATATTAGAATCTCAAAGGAGTGGATATGATTTATTGTATAAGGATAGTAGGAGGAATATATTCTTTAATTAAACTTAAAATCATGCATTTTAATTCAAGATAGAGCTAAAAATTCTAATCTTCTTAAGAATATTTTAAATAGGAACCCCAACCTTAATCCTCAGAATAACCCTGAAAATCCCTCATGATCTGAAAAAATATTTAACTCATTGGGTGGATATAAATAAATTCATCCATAATATATTTTAAACTAGCATGATCTTATAATATAAAAAACATTTCTTGAAATTCATACTTCAGTGTTGAGTGAAATATTTCTCTAAAGGAAGGTACTAGTGTAAATAAGAATATAATGGAAGAGGAAATTAATTGAAAGTACTTAATGAAGAAAATGGAATTAAAACATTAATAAGTCATGAAAAATTTAGGAGAATGTTGTTGGAAAAGGAATTCACATTGTATTTTTTTTGAATTTTTCTTTTGTAATATTTTTGATGTTTACTTGTCTAGGAGTCCTAAGATTAAGTGTAGGGAAATTGAAAAACCAATATTTTCATACATATTTTCCCGTATTTCAATGATTTTAAACCCAAAATTTAAAAAAAATATTATTTTAATATAAAATTTATTAGTTTTAGGAATAATATTGTTTGTAATTGTTAAATGGATTAAAGTTTATTTTTTATTGTTTATTTCATCATTTGAATTATTAGAGTAAATATTATACCTAATTTCAGTGTTTTGATGCTATTACAGGATATACATAGGTTATTTTGAAATAGTTAAATTGATTTTAAGAGGTTTGGAGTTTAATTAGATATATTCTAGAAACACTATTTTAGAGTTGAAAATAAGGATAAATAAATTGTCTTATGATTCCTGCATAGGAGAATTTGTGAGACACATAGGATATTTCATCCACATGGATGAAATTTTAGTAGAAATATTGACTTTTATATCGTGTAATAGATTTTAGAAGCCAAAAATTAAAAATTAAATGAACTTTACATCATCCATGTAGTGATCAGTTGATTCTCAATATGATATAGGAATGTGATAAGATTTGGTTAAGGAAAAATTCATATATGGAAAAAGTTTTGTTGCCTGTATAAAATTATTTGTTGGTTTGTATGGAATTACATTTATACATAGGAAAATTAATCTTCATTTATGAAATTTTAGCAAGCATAGTATATTTTTTGGAGGTTTTATGATATTTAATCAAGGAAAAATTTATCACAAGGAAAATTCATACACATATGAAATTTTTTCTACTAATATGACATTTCATTATGTGTGGGAGAATTCTCCTACATATAATTGAATTTTCCTCTATGTAGTACATTTTTTCCATGTGGGAAAATTTACTTTGTGAAATATTTATAATTTCTAGTAGAATAAAAAATATAATAAATTGGATATTATAAACCTCATGGATTAAATATTTTAATGAGTTATGAGATTGAGTCTAAGGATTTGAGATTCCACTTCAGTATTAATGCAACCAAAAAGAGGAAACCTTGTGTAATATAATATGAATACTATTTGGATCAAGAATTAAGGAAGGGTTATATGTATTTTTATGAATAATGGGTCACATTTAGATTTTAAGATATTAGGGAAAAGAAATATTTATCGTAATTTAATGTAAAAAAAATCTTAGAGGTTTGACGAATCCAAAGGCAAAAGTGGTTGTGGATTTATAAGAAGGAAAAAATCCCAAAGGAAGAGGGAGTTTTTATGGGAGGCTCACGATTATATTATTCTTCTCTTATTTACTATTTTAAGTTTTTTATTTTTTTATTTTTATAATGCCTTCTCATTCATTCTTCTTATCTATCAAGATTTGAATTTATAGGTAAAACATGAGTGACCTAGAAAGCCTAAGATTTCCATTGTAATTATTGACTCTTACACTTAATAAATTAAACTCTTTTATTTTGATTTATTTCATTTTTTAGTGGAAACATGATACTTTTAATTACATTATGCCTCAAAAATTTTCACTATTATATACTTATGATGATAATATACAATATCCATCCACCTAGTTAAGATGGTCTCAAAGGAAAAATATATGTTATGTGGTGAGTTTTTTTATTGATAGAATATATGTGAAGACTTTGAGATACTTCTGATTTTACTAGGAATTTAAATTTTGTATTGGGTATTTCTATGGTTGGTTAAGAGTGGTTTGATAATTTCTCACACACATGGCTAGGGAGGTTGACCAAGGAACAATCACTGCTAGATTATTCTCTACAGTAACATTCAACTAAGACTGATTTAAAAAATAATTTATGAGAATCTTGTTTAAAAATTAATAATAATAGGGGTGAATTTTTTTTATAGACAATAATATCATTGAAACTATAAATATATCCCATATCCCATCACTTTCATCATAAAAAATTTTCAATCCCATTACTTCATATGTTTTTATTAGCTTTAAAACTAAAAAAATTGAAAAAAATTTCATTTATTTCATAAGTGATATCTAATTTTCAGAAATAATCTCAAGAGATAACCTAGGTTTACCACCGATACTTCATTTAAAATAAGATAAATAACTTCTATTTGAGCTACCCTTGACAAGTCGAATCAGTAAGACTTCTAAAATTTCAATGCTTTCATTTTGAATCCCTTCAGAACCCTTTTAATTCAAAATACTACCATATAAAAAACTATAATGGAATTATAGTTATATATTAATATAATTATAAAAAAATTATTTTTACATTTTATTTAGTTTTCTATAAAAACACCGCTCATACCAAGGAATATTTATACAACCTATGTGAGCGATGATGTATTTCATTACCAAATTTTATTTCTGGTTTTAAAAAAAGTTTCATGTATAAGTATAATATTAATGATTAAATTAAGTTATGTTTAATATTAAATAATGATAAACTAGGCATGATAATAATTATATTAATAATAAACTATCAATGGTGGTTTAATCACTTAAAAACTAGATTTTAAGGCTTGCTTCTTGACTTGTACATAATTCAAGGTATATTTTGAAATTCGTTTCTATTTTATTTTTAAAATGAAATTAAACCTATATCAAGAAAATTCTAAAGTATATGAAACCATTTGATAGTGACCACTGACCATTACTATTGCACCGAATGAATTTTGGAATAGTGGAATGAAAACCCTCCAAAAGAATATCATTGAGAAATATTTATTAAAAAGTGAATATGAAATGATAATACATGGTTTATTATAGAAAAAAATAATGATTAATAAGGTTATAAAGCATTTAATTAATAAATATAATTAGGTTATTTAGTAGGTTAGAGGACATATGAAGTGATATGTGGCTTGAGATAAGGAGATATCTCTTGATAATTTTCTTTGGGATTTTCACTTAATACTTATATTTGATATTTTATCAATTTTTCTAATAATTTTTTTATTTTATACTATAATTATTATATTCATTCTCTTATTGATATTTTCTAAGGATTTATATACATTTTATTTTTGATTCCAAATGTTTATACCTAATCCGTACCATACAAAGTATATAAGGGGTTTTCTTATATGAACTATATTTACTTCGAGATTCATTTGTCTAATATTTCTCATTGAAATTTTATAAACGATATTCTATCAAATTTTAATATCTCAATATTTTAAAAGAATACTATGTTCAATAGCGTATATGACATGTAACATCAAGCTTAATCCAACCAAGAAATATTAATATTTTATGACTCTTGTAACCCATACATTAAATTTGAGGGTATGAATAATAGTAACCATATTTTGAAATATATATATAAAGGTAATAATCCATAAAATTTATTTATAATTTTTTATGAAGTAAGAAATCATTTTTTAGTAAAGTCATTTAATTCCTCAAAAATATGTTTTCTTCAAAAACAATTTTTATTGTTATTTTGTGAAAGAATACTATAATTAATTTATGGAACTTTTAGAAATTATCTTTGATAAAATATATATCATTTTTTAATTCAGAATGTCAAAATTATCTTAAGGTGAATTTTTTTATTTTTTTTGAAATGATTCATTTTTCAGTGAATACTGAAAATACTGATTTATGTAAAACTATCATTTATTTTCATTAAATAAAGTATTATTATGATTTAAAATTTATATAAAAGTAAAATAAGTATTATTTAGTTATATATAATCAAATTAATTATATTTGAATCATCATTATACTTGATTTTGGTATAGGTTCATTTTTTGGATTAAAAAATCATATTTATAAAAAAAAGCCAATTTTCATTGTGTTTTATAGGTTTAATTTTAAATTCAATTATGAAACATATAGAAATTATATCTTGAGAAATGGATTGAATTTTTGGAATTAGTAGGTCCAAAATTTCATAACTATTTCCCTTTTATTTTTTATCATTATGAATAGTAACCCTAGTAAATTTTTGTTACCATGTTAAATGTAAAATTGATTAATTAGGGTTACAACTAATGTGATAGGGATTCTAATTCACTAAAATACATAAATTTATTTAATTTGATAATTCTATTTCATCCATAATAATAAAAAATTCAAAAATATGACATTATTTTTATTTATATTTGATTTTAACTATTATAATATTTTAGTAAAGGATAAAGTCAAAAGTGTCACTCTATTGCTTTTAATATCTATAATATTTTGAGATATGGATAAAAGAATGTATGCCTGATTATAAATATTTATTTAAAATATGAATAATTTTTTTTATCATGTTAATTTATTTTTATTTTTTAGTGATGAAATAATTACCTTAAGCGCTTATACAACACTGACTCAGTGATTGTACAAGTAGAAGAAAAATCATATAAATGATTTTAAAAAATATAAAAGTAATATTGTTTTGGTGAGTTATAGTGTACCAAAAATTTTATAGATAAAAATAATATATTAGTTATTTGTTAATGGATTCAATTAATATTATGTTTTTTTCATGTGGTTTTCAAAGTCAAATTATTCTATTAGTTCAAAAAATGAAATTAATGATATTTTATAATAAAAAAGTATTTTATCAAATGATTTAAAATAATTAAAAAATAATATTCTTGGAAAATTGAACAAGATATGGTTTATAATAATAAAATTTTCCCTTTTGTTGCTCCCCTGTCTTTTTATAGTAACTTTCTTGACCCTTAAAGATTAAACAACTTTTATATCATAGTAATAGTCAAAAGGGTTAATGAGGTGTTAAAACAAAGAGATAAGAGTGAAAATATCTCCTAAAAGTTTAGAAATATTATTTTTATGAGAGTATTTAGACTCATACTCATAATATATTATAATTTTATCAATTTTGAACCATTTTTCCATGAAAATTAATTTATATTAATTTAATAATTTATGTAATTCTAAAAGGGACCCTCCCCTCACTTATAAAAGGGAACCCCATATCCTCTTTTTCTCACATATTTTGACCAAAATATATCAGATAATTATGGCCCAAACACCTTATTATAATACCTCCCCATTTCATGGAGTGTTTGGTTTTATCATAAAACCAACATAGAAATGTTTTAGGTATAAGTCTAAAGAGGTTTTATGAAGAAGATGAATAGTTATTAACCAAATGTTTTCATTTTATTTATTCTTCATCCTCCATAAAATTTTATTAAAAATGATTAAATAATAATAAAATAGATATCTTAAATATAATTATATTTTATTATATTAATGTAATAACCTATATCCATCTCCTCTTCCATCAAATGGGAAATGAAACCATTGTTCATGTGTACGACAGACTATCGTCTCGTGAACTAATGCAATTCTTATTCCATCATAACCTATCACAGATAGTTATAATGATAAGTTTAATATATATATATATATATATACAATACAAATGAATTATTTATTATTTTTTAAAGATAATATATCATCCAATTTCATACCTTTCCATCCATTGAAAAATGAAAACATCTTTCGTGCGTACGTGTGGATTACCACCTCCACGAAGCGATGCCATTTTTTTCCATAACCAAATCAAATGTATACTATATATAAGTATATTTAAAGAAATAATATTATATTTATTATATAATAATTATTATGAAAAGATATAATGATACTTACCTTCTTTATTTGATGCTCTTTTAAAAATAGAAAAGTTACTCATGCCTATGTACGACCTACAGTCTCTATGATTACAACTTAATTCATTTTTTATAACCATATCCATTATTGGTTTCAAAATAATAATTTATGTAAAATAAATTTAATTATTTCTTTATTATTACTCTAGATATGATGGAATAATGACCTCCTTGACCATTTTAAACTTACCAAATTCATTTTGAACATCTGATCAGAATATCATCAAAATATCTGACATGAACTTAATTAATTAAGTAATTGTATATAATATAGTAATAAATAAAATAAATGGAATAATAAACTTTAAAAATAATATTTATAAATCAAATAATTAATACAATTTTATTATTTAGGAAGATAAATAACATATGTGATGATTCAAACTCAAGGTAATGAATACTTTACTTAAAAAATCTAATTTTAAATGTGTTCAAGGTTTATTTTATAATTTTTTTATTCCATGTTAATACTATTAATTTTTTTATTGATGTATTTTTATGGAAATGGAAGAATTATGAAGGATATTTTATGTAATTTTACTTTCTTTCAAAGTTTTTCAAAAGGAATATTTTTTATGTATTTTATATCGAATGTTTTGAAGAAAAGGAAAAAGAATATTCTATTTTAACATATAATATGTTATATGATTTTCCTATGCTAAAAACCATTATTTGATGTTTGGATCCATCTAAAATAATTCATTTTTTATTCAAATAAAAACACACTTGTTTTGATTATTTTCAAAAAGGGTTTTAAATGGAATGGATATTCTCATATCTAGAATTGTTTTTTTTCTATTATGGGTAAAAATAATATTTTTCTCCAAATATTTCATATGTTATGATTATATTATGATTATGGGGAATTATTTATAATTACGGGCGGTTATGATATAAATAAGTTATTCCTGGTTATTTTATAAACCAAGGATGGGAGAGCCAGATATAGCTCTCTAATAAATTGGGTAAAGGTATGAAGTTAACCAATGAGGATTATCCTAATATATTATATGGAATTTACTAGGTAGATTATTCTATTTGTATGAGTGACATGAAAAATTATTTCCCAAGTTTCCTACATGAATTTTATATTCTTATTAATGAGTTTTATGAAAATCATTTTAATTCAAAAGGCAAATTAATAATCGTTTGTTTTAAAGGAATGATTACACCATTTTAGGGTAAAAATGAATGTTTTTAAGATTTTTTTTCATGGGTTCTAATGTAATATAAGAAAACACTATGATTATGATTTTTTTCTTTATGCTTTATTATAAAATGTTTTATGAAAATATTTTGGTAGTAAAGATGATTTCATGTGTAAGTGAATTTTAGAGCTTAAATTTTATAATTTTAAAGGAAAACTCTCTTTAATGAGTTCATGGGTTTGAAAAGGACTAATGAGTTTCTTTATTCTTTTATATACACCTTAATAAGTTTTTTGTTCCTATACCACATTTTTAAATGTTTTTCATAGGGTTTAAGGATGAGTATGAATAATAGGGAAGGCTTAATATGGAAAAAGAAAATTGTGGTATAGTGGGAATAAAGACAACTTAAAGACATGGATATTGTTATGAAATAGTTTCTCCTAAATATTTCTAAACCTAAAATGTCATTGGGTTTTTAAGAGATCCCATATTTCCTTTTTACCTTTTTATGTTTTTGATGGTGGAAATTGGGTTATATTTATTAGTATTAAATCTAAAAATGTAAAGTTTATGTTTTTAGCACAGATTGTGGGTTTGGGGTTGTCACATTTGGTATCAGAGAAAGGTTTTTATATATTTGGAGATTATTATGTTTTCATGTGAGGTTAACTTAATAGTTAAACATACCATCAAGATTTTATAATTTTAAGGCTGATCATAATTTGAAACACATAAACACCCCTTCGCGGTTTTATGTGGTGGGAGTTTAAGATGATTAAGTGTATTTTTGGAGACATTTATAGTAATACAACCATTGTGTTTAGCATGTATTTCAGTGAAAAAGTTATTTGAGAAATAATGATTTTATATTATATAGATATAAGTTAAAAAATCATGATAACCTTTACGTTTAAGATGATCTTTGATGTTGAGGTGATTATGTATAATTGGGATAAAAGTGATATTACATGTTGAGAATATATGATTTACCACATAGATAACCATGGGATTGTAAAGTGATTTGGTGACTATGTCATTAATGTTATTTTGGAATAATTTCACTATTTTGGTGGAATTATATGATTAAGTTAAATAAAAATACTTTTGGATAAGATCCTATTTTTATTTAATCAATACATGTTGAATTATCTATTGGAATTATATATGATTTTATTTTGGATTTATGGATATTCATGTAATTTATTGAAATTAGTATCATATTTTATATATTATATGATTAGGGAATATAAATTTTGGGTATTTGAATTTTTTAGTGAATAATGTTGATGGAAATAAATTTTAAATTAATATTGAAAGAATATGTGATCAAATCATTCTAATTTTTGGGTTTCTAACTTGTTTGAGAATATTTTTAAATTTTTTTAAGTTTATTTATTTATAAAATGAACTATATTGAATATTAGTTGTTATTATTGAGTCATTAGTGAATATCTTTATACATTTTCATACGAAGATTTTCATTTTGGGAATTATATTTACTTGTGCTAAACATTTTGGTTTTGGTTAATTTTTAAAGATATGTGGAATAGGTTTTTATCCTTCTATGGAATTATGTGATATATTAGAAGTTTACTTTATTACTTCAGGCATGAATAATTCATCTTGAGTACTAATATTTGAGAATAAAATATCGGATACAGGTGGAAACTAACTAAAACATTTAACCAAAGTATGAAAATTTCATTTATGGATTTGAAGAAAATCAAGTATTTATATTTCTGTAAATTCTTAGACAAGATGGTAAAGGAATTTCTCAACTATAGAAAAAGGATGTTGGAACAAAAATTTTATCCTATTAATTTCATCTCTTATTAATCAATGTAACTTTTAACACTTATTTGGTTTATGGTTTTGTGGTTTTTAACTTTCTCACGATCATTTATTTTTTTTGAAATCAATGATCTCTGTCACTCTTCATCATTATTTGGAAATTAAAATTTCCCTCCATGCCTATATTTTCACTTCCCACCAATTTTATAATATTTAAAATAATAATTATGTTTTATTCTAGATGGCCTTCTTATTTCCCTTTACCTTTTTTCAAGAGGATGTTTTATTATACATTTTTATGATGTGGGTTTAAAAAAAAATAATTTTCAAATAAAAAACCTTTGATTACAGATTTCAAGTAAAAATTGAGAGAAATAAATTTATTAAAGGTGGTGGTGGTGGTGGGGTGGATGAGGGGGGGGGGGGGTTGAGTATAATTTAATATCATAATATTTTAAAATAAAACTATGTTCGATATCATATACAACATGCTACACTGAGCTTAAACGAACCCCAGAATATTATTATTTTATGACCATTGTAACTTAGCCGTTGAATTAGAAGATATGAATAGAGTTAATGGAATTATGATATATATATATATATATATATCATAATAAATAAAAATTTAATGATAAATTCATAAGAAATAAGGACTCTTTTTTAGTAAAGTCATTTTTCTTCAAAAATACACTTTATTCAAAAATGATTTTAATTTCTTTTTATAAGAGAATAATGTAATTAATTTCTAGAAATTTTAGAATTTTATTTTATAAAAAGGATATCATTTTTTAATTAATATTTTAAAAATTATCTTAAGTTTAATTTTTTATATTTTTTTTAAAAAATATTTATTTTTTAGTGAATATTGAAAATACTAATTTTGTAAAATCATCATTTCATTTCTTTAAATAAATTACCATTATGATTTAAAATTTTTATAAAATTAATTTAAGTATTATTTATCTATATATAATCTAATTAATTATATTTTAATCATCATTATACTTGTTTTTAATATAAGTTCATTTTTGGCCTTAAAAATGCAATTTTCTTAAAAAAAATTTTTCATTATGTTTTGTGGGTTTGATTTTAAATTAAATTATACCAATTATAGAAATTAAATCCTTCAAAATTGAATCCATATTTATAATTATGAGTTCTAAATTTTTTTAAATAGGTCTCTTTAATTTTTGTTCATTAGGAATTCTAACCATAGTCATTTTTTTTGTTACCAAGTAAAGATAAATTGGATAAATTATGGTAAAAAATGTGATAAGAATTAAAATTCATTCAAAAAATTTAATTTATTTAATTCTATGAGTATATTTCATCCATAATCTTCCAAAAATAAAAAGTATGACCATTATTCCATTTAGATTTTTTTCTTTTATAATATTCAAGTAAAGGATATAGTCAAAAGTGTCACTCTATTTCTTTTAATAAATATAATATTTTGTGATGGGGATAAAAAAACTTATGTTTGGTTATAACTTATTATTTGAAATATTAATTTTTTTTCAAGTTATTTTTTTTTAAAAATTTTAGTTATGAAATACTTACCTTAAACACTTATACAATGCTTATTTAGTGCTTGTGCATGTAGTAGAAAAATCATGAAATTGATTTTAAAAAACCGAAAAGTAATTTTATTTAGCTAACTTATGGTATCCCATAAATATTATATATATAAATATCATATTTGAGATATTTTAATGGATTATATTATAATTAATTTTTGTAAATGATGTTTACAAAGTCAACTTAATTGAATAGTTCTAAAAATGATATTAAAGATATTTTATAATAAAATATATATTATTAAATGATTTAAAATACCTAAAAATATAATATCTTAGTACAGGTGAATAGGATATAGTTTAAAATATTAACCATGGTCTATTTATTAGTAAATTTTCATTTTATAGTAACTTTATTAACAGTTAAAGAGTAAAAAAATATGATCAACGTAATTGTGAAAATGGTTAATGGGGTATTAAAACAAAGAGATAAGGGTGAAAACATCACCTAAACTTATAATTTTTTTTGTATTATATTATTTATAATAATAATAGTCCTATATTAAAATTATGATAATTTTGATTTATTATTCTATGAAAATTAATTTATATTAATTTAATATATTCTGTAATTGAAAAAGTGCTCGTCCTCTCACTTATAAAAGGGAATCTCCTCTCCTCTCTTCCTCAAACATTTTTAGAACTCTATATTAGACTATACCTAAAAAATACCTTAATAAAATCACTCCCCACACTATAGAGTCCTTTTATTGATAAAAAATTAATCTTGGAAGGATTTAGGTATAAATATAAAGCGGTTGTCTGAAGAAGAGGTATAATTCTTAACCGATCATTTTCATTTTATTTTTTCTTCTACCTCATCAAAAGTTTCTTCAACCATGATGAAATAATAAAATAAATAAATTTAATCTATTTATATTTATATTCTAATTTAATAACCTATATCCATATCCTCTTTAATTAAATTTAAAATGAAACCATTGTTCATGTGTATAATAAACTACTACCTCATTAACCGATGTAATTAGTTTTCCATCACCACCTCTCGCAGATGGTTATAATGATGGGTTAAATATATATATAATATTATTTAAATATTTATCATTACATAAATATAATATATCATCTAATTTTTTACCTTTATATCCATTGAGAAATGATTACATCATTCATGCATTGTTGTGGATTACCACTTTCACGAAGGGGCGTGATTCATTTTTCATGACCACATCACATTGATAAAATAGGTAAGTATATCTAAAGAAATAATATGATATTTATGAAATAATTTTAATTATTAAAATAAAAAATTAAACTTACCTTATTTCTATCATTCTCTTTGAAAAATAGAAACACTACTCATGAGTACGTACGACCTACCGTCTCCATGATTGTAACATAATTCATTTTTTCATAACCATATTTCATGGTTGGTTTTAAAAGTATAAAAAATTTATAATAATGGTAATTATTCCATGATTATCATTCTAAATATGATGGCATAATGATCACTTTGACCGTAGTCAAGTTACCAAAGTCATTCTGAACATATAATCCAAATATCATCAAATCATCTGACATGGAATTAATTAATTTAGTAATTGTATATAACATGGTAATATATAAAATAAAAGTAATAATGAAATTAAAAACATTATTAATAAATTATATAATTAACATATAATTATTATCTAAGAAGATAAATAACATACATGATGATTCAGACTCAAGGTAAGGGAAACTTTACTTTAAAAATCTCATTCTAAATGTTTTAAATGTTCATTTTCTAAATATTTTACCTCTATTTATATATTATTAAAATTATTTTATTGATGTATTTATATATACATTAATGAATTATTAATGAAATTTTATCTAACTTTTTACTTTCTTTCAAAGGTTTCCAAAATTAATCTTTTTATGTATTTTATATGAAACATTTTGACAAAGTGAAAAAGGAATGTTATATTTTAACATATACGACATCAATGGTTTTCCCACAGACATAACCATTATTTTATGTTTGTATTTTTTACAAGATTTAATGTTTTATTCAAATAAAAAACCTATTAATATTTTTTATTAGTATTTTCAATGTGTATTTATAAATGGAATGGATATTTTGATATTCGTAAATGTTTTTTTCTCTTATGAGTATAAATAATATTTTTATGAAATGTTTCATGTGTTATTAATATGTTATGGTTCCTAGGATTTTATTATTATTATGGGTGTTTATTTAGAAATTAATGATGGGTGGATCTATTATAGAACAAAATGGGTGGTTTTGTTATAAACAAAGGATGGGTGATCCTAATATAGCTCTCGAATACCTTCGGTAAAATGATGGAGTTAATTGGTTAGGTTTCTATCAAGATATTATTAGAATTTACTAGGTAGGTTATTCATTTTTTAATAATGAATAAAAAATGATTTCCTAATTTACCTATATTAATTTTCTATACTTGATAATTCATTATCATAGAAATCATTTGATCTTAAAAGGAAAACTAATAATATTTTGTTTTAAAGGAATGATTACACCTTTTTAGGGTCAAAAAGTATTTTTTATGAAATATTTTTCATTGTTCTCATATTTTCTACGAAAAACTTTTGATTATTATTTTTTATTTATGATTTTTTATAAAATGTTTTATGAAAAAATTTGGCCAGTAAAGTTGATTTCATGTGTAAGTGATTATTAGTCTCAAAGTTTATCATATTAAAAGAAAACTATCTTTCATGATTTCATGGTATTGAAAAGAAGTAACAGGTTTATTTTTTCTTTTATACGCCCCTTAGTGATATTTTTGTGCTCATCCAATGTTTTTAAATGTTTTTCATAGGGTTTAAAAATGAGTAGAAATAATTATGAAGAATTAATATGGAAGAAGAAAAGCTGGGTATAGTGGTAATATTTCTCACATAGGTATTGTTATGTAAGATTTTTCCTAATTATATAAAACTATAATCCTAAAAGGTACTTGGTTATGTATGTGACATCAAATTTCTTTATGATATTTTAGGGTTTTATAGTTGAAATTGGGTCACATTTATTGGTATCAAATCCATGAATGTAACTTTTAAATTTTTAGTACCGATTCCAGGAGTGAGAGTTCATGGTTATAACACCAATAAATGTTCTTTCCTTTATTTTTATTCATTTGGTAGATTAATTTATTTTCATTATTCCCTTTTATGAACTATGTAATTATATAAATATTTTTCTTTATTATCTAGGAAAATCATTATTTTTCTCTACCTTCTTTCGGTGTCATTGTGTAAAATTTTCTATTACACTTATCACATTCTTTTCCAATTACTATTTTTGTGTATTTATGTATCATTATCAAAATTCATCTATTTATTGCTTCTAAATTTACATTTTATGAAATTTTTATGAGTAATTATTTTCGATTTCCATATTCATTTCTTTATATTATTAAATTTGAGGTTCTTTATATCATTAATAGTATATATTATATATATGATTCTTAATTGATATGTATTTATCTTGAATTTATCTTAAAAATGTAATAATTTCCTTCATCTTTAATTTAAAATCTTTCCATTTATTGCTTCAAATTTTTTGATATGATATGATGTATGAGCTTATTATGAAACATTTTTCCATTTAATCATGAATTATTCATGTTATGTTTATGGATTTTTGTATAATTATTTTATCCTTTATTTTATCTGTCAAACATTATTTTGAGCATAATATGACATGACATGTGAGCCAAAATTACATATCCCTCCAATGCATTGAGAAAATATTATTTCTAATGAGATGTTATGTATGGTTCATGATAAGTGATCATATCAAAATCCATTATAGTATATGGGTGTTATGACTAGTATAATATGTTATGATGTCTTAGTAATTATACTTGACTCATTCTTATGATGTTTTATGATTATATTTTTTCAAAAAAAATTTATTACCCTATTTATATTCCATGTTTTATTACTATGACTCATGTTTATATTTTAACCTTATATTTCACATTTTGATCTCATAATATCACTCATTAATATTCCATATTACTCTATTATGTCTTATTATTATCCCAAGTTATGATATCAGAACATACTTAATGATCTATTAGTATCTCATATTGGTTATATTACATATGTTTCCATTTCATTCACCTTAGTAGGTTTTTTAGGTCACTCTTTCATTGATGTATGTATTTAGGTGATTTATGCATTAATAAGGGTTCGATCATCATATAAAATTACTATAAATAAGGACTTGAATTAATTTTTTTTGTATAATATTGGCTGATGATTTATTACATACCTTAGTTTCTAATGCATTAAACTTTTAATTTTGGGAGTTAATTATAATTTAATTTTATGTGTCAAAATTATGTATGTGTTTCACCATATCTACGAGTTTTAATCTAGGGACATCTCAACATGTGAATTATAGTGGTACATGGTTGTATATGGAACATTCTTATGACATGGGTTTTGTAAACCTTGTATCCTTATGTCGGTATTTTTTTTTCTATTTTATAGAGTGGATTATGTGTATTCTTTTTAAATTATTTAATAAATTTTAATTTTTTTGTATTAATTATATTCTATATTAATATAAATGAGATATGTTTTTTCATGGTTTTAATTTAATGAATACTACTCTATTTTTTTGTCCTTCTATTGGCACTGGTGATTTGATTTGGAATACCCTGATGACATGATCTGAGAACACACCCAGGTAAATGAAGGTGAGTTATGTTACATACATATTTTTAGAATTGGTTTTTAAATTTTGATGGTGCTTAAGAGTAAAATTATATATCATGGTTTTGGAAAATGTAGTATATAATCTTACTAAGACTCAATTTTTGGACTTAAAAAATTATTTAAGTTATTTTATTACAGGCCTGGATTGATAGATTCATAATTTAAATGAATACCATAGGTTTATGTATTTAATTTCAAGTTATAGATTTGTGATTTTTTTGAGTTATTTCATATTAAATATGTTTATGCATTTAATTTTTAATGTGTATAATTTTGAATTTTAATCTACAAAATATTGAAAAATAATTCCATGGTTTGATTTTATAGAAATTGAATTAATTGATATGTTAATTTTTTTAAATTATACTTTTTAATGATGTAATTATCATGTTATATGTATAAAATATAATTTTTTATGTTGGTTTATTTCCTTTTTTCTATATGGTCTTATTGTCTAGGCTTGCCTTATCTTCTTTCCCATAACCCTATTTCTTTTTTACAATCTATATATGCCCATAGATTATCTTAGAGTCATTTATAACCATGATCATGTTGCTCTAGATTCTACTCTATATATTTTTCAGTGTGTTATGTCACGACCCGTCCTTGGGGCCCGTGCCGTGACTACCCCAAGCCCACATTCCATAGGCCAGGGGCTGGCGACTAGCACTAAAGGTGTAATCCCGATAAAAAGGGAAGGCATTGCCTTTAATAAGTAAATAAAAACAACAGAGTACTCAACTGGAAGTAAACACTAAGTAAAACTGTATACAAAAGAAAGTGCTGAAAAGAAAGTGGTTGGAAATACAAGCCCAAAAGTAAAGTACAAACAACTGTAAAACTAGTACAACTGCAGAAAGGTAAAACAAAAACTACTAAGTTGTCCTCCAGGAATCCCACCTGAAGGGTGGGTATAGATGGCCTCCTCAGCACCCCAGGTCTGTCCGCCCTCTTCATGTATGTCTCACCAAGTGGTCCACCTCCAGGTACCGTCCAGCTCTATAACTCTCTACCTCAATCAGTGATGTCCGTATTCTGCAACCCACACAACGAAGTACGAGCATAGCCCGTGTAGGGGTGAGTATAATGATACTCATTAGGGACCCCGAGACCCCCAAAAGTCTCCTAGAATCCACGAAGGATAAACCCCAGAATAAAGATACAATCAAGAAGTATCAACCAACCCTACTTAGGTATATGCCCATACATATACCTAAGTTTTCAATCATAGTTCGGATCCAACTCTCAAACCCACACAACCCAGTCTACACAAGAAGTAAAGTCAATCACCTCGAAGATAAATGATTGGAAGTCAAGACTCAGCTCACACAGGTATACATCTTTCATAGTGTGATAGAGATGATCAGATGTAGTCACTAATTCATCTAAGATGTCAAACCCAAACAGGATACATGACCAGCTATTCTGTCGGACCCACATAGGATACAAGAACAGAAGTCAGAAATATCAGACCCATGGAGGATCCCGGTTCAGTAGTCATCGTTGTCGAACCCATGGAGGATTTTGGTATAGTAGTCATTACTGTCGAACCAACGGAAGATTCCGGTACAGTATTCATCTCTGTAGAACCCACAAAGAATTTCTGGTACAGTGTCGTCATTGTCGAACCCACGGAGGATTCCGATACAGTAGTCGTCGCAGCCAGCCCTAGGGTTCCCGCACACAGCACACTCGATTCTAGGAGGGTCTTATCCTCAATCCAAGTGTCAATAAATAAAATATCACAAATTCCTGAGTGGATGTATTTTTTAGTTCCGTCTGATCATAAGGAACCCAACGTGACAGACGGTTCGTCACTCAGACAACCGGTCTGAGAGTTATTGGCATTTCTGTTCCAGGGACCTGGTTGGATTTATGCTCGATCCAAACTCGACAATTTTCTAAATTTGACTAAAACTCACTTAGATTTGCCCAAAAGTACCACCTCGTTGCTAGGGTCCCAGTACCGCAGACGGCCCGTCGATCGGACGCGCGGTCTATAAGTTATTCACATTTAAGCGAAGACAGGCCCGACCCGTTAAGCCCAATGGGATGGCGGGTCAGCCCGACATGGCTCAGCAGGTCTGACCCAGCTGGGGGTCGGCCTGGCCCAGTGAGGTGTTACCCACCTATAGACCCGACCCATGCTTCGAGCCAATCCAGTTCGCACGACAGTGCCATGCGGCGCCGACTCCTCCTCTGCTCGGCCGACCGTAGCCGGCCAGTTCGGCCCAGCACATGCGGCCCGCGATGCAGGCCGCGGTTCTTCCCATATGGTGCTTGCAGGTTCCGTAGTTCTTCAGCCCAGCCGGCATGCAGTCGTCCAGTTCACCCAGTCGAGGTACCCGCAGATGCGGGCCGCGTCCTCCTCCACGCTGCGCCTGCAGGCGCAGCGGTTTTCCAGCACGGTCGCCAAGCGGCTAGCAGATTCTTCCATCCGAGCAGCCCACAGATGCAGGCTACGGTCTCCCTCCACATGGTGCCTTCGAGTTCCCCATATTCTATATGCGGACCATCTGGATCGGCCTCCCGATTGTCCCGTGGACCGGGCGGCCTGAGCGGCTGCCGGTCCCTCCACGCGGCCGCCGCTATCGCCGCCGCCTCCAGTCGCCGGTGCTACCTCCTCTTCCATCCACCGTGGCCTGCATGGCCGTGGTCCGTATGGCCGTGACCCCCTTTCTTCTGATGTGGTTCTTCTCCGGCGTGGTGCGACGGCGCCACACCCTTTCGACTCTGCTTCCAACGTCAAGACAATGAGAACAACAATAAAAGGGGGGAAGGGTCGGACCGTGTTCGTGCAGTCTAAGCCCTCCTCTTTACATTTTTAACATTCAGAATCAAGAGCGCAACACACAATGAGAAAATGAGAGTATAAATCATATATAAAATAATCCAATTCCCCCTACCTCTTATTTGTTGTTGTACGATGACGAGTCGTGGAAGACAGACGTCGCAGAAGACGGACGTCGTTCCGTCAACGTCGGAGGAGGTAGAACTCGGTGAAGAAGGGTTGCGACGATGCCCTCGATGTACTTCGTGTGTGGCAGTGCTTCCCTTACTTTCTCCGATTGAATAAGGTAGAAGATTTTGCTTCACATTCTTCGGAGATGAGGAAAATTCTTCGTCGAGAGGATGGTGTTCTTCCAAGAGTTCTCCCAAGCTCTCCAACAATTATGCCAACAAAAAATAAAGGAATAAGTTTACTTATTTCAATATTGGAATAATGAATTCAAAAGAATTAAAACACTCCAATTAATTAATTAAGTCATTAATTAATTGTGTTGGCACCATTAAGGGGAACTCCAAAAGCTTCCCCTATTAATGGGGAGCTCAAGGGGTTCAAAAGGGGGGTTTAAGGGGGTTGAGATCGTGTGGGCCCCAACACATAATATCTTCCCATGGGAGGTTATGTGGGGGTGGCCCCACCTCCAACTTCCATTTGGAGAATTTAACCACCACCTATATAAAAATATGTTAGTCATATTTTTATTTAAATTATTTAGTGAACCCCCAAAATTAACTTCCGCTCTCGAAAAAATGCAACTACAGTAAAGGTATCCTTAAGAGAATATCAGCACTACGAGTTCATTTGTGTCCTCAGATTTCAATTTCGAGCACTGGTTTAAAATATATAAAATTCCTCATGTATGTTTACTGAACATACCCGAACAAAACATCAGAAATTGATTCAGAGAACCCCGGGCCTCGAAATTAGGCACTGTCAAAAACCGCAGACCCGTAACGTTCCCATATATTTAATAAAAAAATTTCCACATGATTTCCAGGTATTTAAATTCTCCCCACCTCAGGGATTTATGTCCCCGTAATCTACAATACACACTAGGGAAACAAATGGGGGTAATGAGCATGCATCTGAGCCTCCCGCTCCCATGTGCTTTCCTGGAGGTTCCTATGCTGCTAGAGAACACACACCAGAGGAATCGGCCGTCCACGTAGGACCTGCTCCTGTCGATCCTCAATCTCCACTGGAACCTCCGTGAATGTCTCCCCATGATCGATGTCTAGATCCCAGTGGTCGATGATGTGGGACATGTCATGCACGTATCTCCTCAGCTGAGATACGTGTAAGATGTCATGCACCCGATGCAACTGAGGTGGAAGAGCCAAACGGTAAGCCACCTCTTCTACTCTACTAAGGACCTAAAAAGGTCTGATGAATCACATAGATAACTTACCGCCTCAGCCAAATTTTTGTATACCTTGTCGAGGTGAGACCCATAGGAAGACGTGGTCGCCATCCTCGAACTCCAGTGGTCTTCGTCTCCTATCAGCATAGGACTTCTTTATGCTCTATGCAGTCTTCATCTGCTCCTGGATGATCTGCACCTTCTCCGTCATAGACTGCACCATCTATGGTCCTACAAGTGATGACTCCCCTGGCTCAGTCCAGCACAGAGGCAATCTACAAGGTCAGCCGTAAAGTTCCTCGTAAGGTGTCATCCCGATGGTAGAGTGGTAGCTATTGTTATACGCAAACTCTACCAAGGGTAAGTGATCCTCCCAGATACGACCAAAGTTAATGACACATGCACGAAGCATATACTCAAGAGTCTAATGGTCCTATCAGTCTGGCCATCCGTCTGAGGATGGAAGGCGGTGCTCAAGTGAAGCTGCATCCCAAAAGCCTCCTGCAACCCCTTCCATAGCCGAGAAGTGAAACATGCATCTCAATCGGAGACGATCGTCGATGGAACACCATGAAGCCATATGATCTCCTGTATGTAGAGGCCTCCCAGTCTCCCTACTGATCCCTACTCACTGATTGGTAGGAAGTGGGCCGACTTGGTGAGTCGGTATATGGTCACCCAGATAGAGTTGTGTCCTCTAGATGTACGTGGAAGACCCATCACGAAATCCATTTATATCCCATACCACATACACTCTGGGACCTCTAAGGGATAAACTAAGACTGTTGGAAACTGGTGATCCGCCTTCACTTGATAACAAGTGAGGAATCATGAGACAAACTCTGCAACTGCCTTCTTCATACCTGGCCACCAGTGCTATCGTCTGAGGTCCTGATACATCTTCGCCACTCCTAGATGTACCGCTAGAGGGGAAGTGTGGAACTCCCTCAACACTTCCTCATAAATTGAAACTGGTACCATGGTCCGTCCTCTGAAGAGAATGACGTGATCCCCAACTTCATAAAATCCATCAAGCACTTGTCCTGAGGATATCTGAGCATGTTGTGTCTCATAGTACATGTCCCCAAGTTGTGCCTCCCTGACTCGCTAAAGAAGTAGAGGAGTGACTGTGAGAGACTGAAAAAAGGCTACTCCATCTCTATCCACAAAGGATATCTGCAACGTAGCCAGCTTCTTTGTCGCCTCTTCTAGCAGTTGAATGCCTGACCTCCTTCTGAGAGCATCTGCTACAATGTTCCCCTTTCCAGAAGTATATACTATCTCAAATTCATAGTCCTGGAGGAACTCAAGCCATCACCGCTGTCTCAAGTTTAGGTCATTCTGAGAGAATATGTACCTGAGACTCTGGTGGGCAGAGTAGACTATAAAACTTTTTCCCATAAGATAGAGTCGCCACATATTCAAGGAGAAGACCACTGCTGCTAACTCCAGGTCATGGGTAGCATAGTTCTGCTCATGCTGTCTCAGCTGATGAGAACCATAAGCTATAACTTCTCACTCTTGCGTCAGGACACACCCAAGTCCGGTCCCTGATGCATCATAGTAAACTACATAGCCAACACCCTCCTACAGTAGCCTCAAGATGGGTGCACTAGTCAATCTATGCCTCAGCTTCTGAAAGCTCTGCTGGAATCTCTCTAACCACACAAAGGGTTTCCCCTTATTCGTCAATGCTGAAAGCAGTGCTGCAAATCTGGAGAAGTCTGGCACAAATGTAAGTCTGGCCGACTCATGAGTGATCGACTGCACTCTCTTATACATGATTCCATCCTGTGCTGCCTGGGTTTTCCTTTTCATCGACCAACGAAAACCCCATCCCAACGTTGTAGATAAACCACAACCTTTTTTCACAATTTAGTCAATTTGTGTATGAACTGTGGTTGGCCAGTCCATACCCAAACTAATGTCGTAAGGCCTCAACACTGCCACCAAGAGGTTCCAACCAAAACTCTTGCCTCAAGGGTCATATCACACCATCGGCGTAAGTGTGATTATCGAGTCTCCTCCCCAAGGTATCTCTAGACATGAGGGTCAAGTCAACGTTTTAACCGGAAACTATAGGTCTGGGACAAGATTCATGGAAGGAAGGAATGATTGGTACCTATTTCTATTGATAAAACAACTAGTAGTATACATAGATCATACCTCAAATCATTCCTAGGGCCCTTGGGTCACACTCCTTAACTACATGTAGCTACTCTCTTCCCCTACCCTCCAGTTCCCTGAGCCTAGCGGGGATTACAAAGGCGAGTGGTTGTAACATGTCAAAATGTTCACCACCTCATGCTGCTCTCCCAGCTCTGCTTCCACCTCTTCTACCCTGTAGATTAACCTGACCTTAACACTTCCTCTTCCTGAAACATCTCACATGCCCAAGTCTCTAAGACTGGCACCAGTTCGTAGCTTCCCACTGCTAACATACACTGGCTATATCCTCTCATCCAAAGAACATTCAACCACTAAGGTTCTCTCTAACACCCTAACATAAGTTGGAGTACATAGAGGAAAAAGTGCTGGCTCAGATGTACTTAAACACACCTCGCTCAGAGGTCCGTGCTCTAAATCACTATTCACATCATTTTTATCAAGTACCAGGAATGGTCGGTACGCCTCGATGAATACTCGACTACCGACATGTCATCCTGCCAAAATTGCATAAGCTCTAGAAAACTCTTAGCCACCTCCTCAAGCCAGTCCTCAGCAGCCTGTAGGTTGGGGTCACCTCAGAACTTGAGGGATATCTGGTGCTTAAACACATGTAAGGAACTAAGCCTACAAGTGCCCTCTACCGGTACCGATGGTAGTGTTTGCTGACCAACATGCAGTGATATTTTTGGCACACTGCCTGGAGGTACCATCTTGGAAAATGATCCAAGTACCGAAACCTCATCACTATGCAGACCATCCTCATGGTCACTCACTGAAAAAGATTAGTATCTATGATCAAAATCTTCTCTAATAGTGTCTCAACAAGGAGAAAAACTCTAGTAATCACCTCTATCTTGTCCTATGCTGCCTGGGAATTTGTCTCACCTCAAAGCATCAGAGGCCTCTACCGCTGGAACTCGTAAAACGCACTCAGTCGACATTCATCGTCCGCCAGTGCGGCTAGTGGTATCTACTGCCCAATGGGTGGTGGTGCTACTGGTACACCACTCGAAGGTTCCAACATAGAAAGAGGGCCCTAAACCGGAGCCTCATCGCTCGGTGGGCCGTCATCATGTACTCTCTCAGAACCCTAGATGGCTGTCAACGAAGTGGAATTCTAATTAGGGATAGGTGCGCCACGGTCAATAATTATACCTGGTTAGATGACTCAAAGAAAAATTTTGAAAACACACACACAATCAGTGTTTTTGTGCACTGAGTCGGAAATCAGAAGTCAAGGTCCTGGTGTATGGATACATCCGCCGCCGCACCAACACTAGACTCCCTGAACTGAAAACTACACTCAGTACCCTTAACACCGTTACTTCACAGTAAGACAGATCAGAGTCCTATGTTCTGTGGTAGAACTGACTCCTCTGATAAAAATTTGTCACGACCTGTCCTCGGGGTCCATGCCCTGACTACCCCAAGCCCGCCTTCCATAGGCCAGGGGCTGGCGACTAGCACCAAAGGCATAATCCCGATAAAAAGGGAAGACATTACCTTTAATAAGTAAACAAAAACAAGAGAGTATGAAACTGGAAGTAAACACTAAGTAAAACTGTATACAAAAGAATGTGCTGAAAAGAAAGGGGACGTAAATACAAGCCCAATAATAAAGTACAAACAACTGTAAAACTAGTAAAACTGTAGAAAGGTAAAACAACAACTACTGAGTCATCCTCTAGGAATCCCACCTGAAGGGTGGGTACAGATGGCCTCCTCAACACCCCAGGTCCATCCGTCCTCTCCGTGTATGTCTCGCCAAGTGGTCCACCTCTGGGTACCGTCCACATCTACAACTCTCTACCTCGATCAGTGTTGTCCATCGTCTACAACCAACACAATGAAGTGCAGGCATAACCTGTGTAGGGGTGAGTATAACGATACTCAGTAGGGACCCCGAGACCCCAAATGTCTCCCAGAATCTACAAAGGATAAACCACAGAAGAAAGATACAATCACAAAGTATCAACCAACCCTACTTAGGTATATGCTCATACATATACCTAAGTTTTCAATCACTGTTCGGCTCCAAATCTTGAGCCCAACCACAACCCAGTCCACACAGGAAGTTAATTCAATCACCTCAAAGATAAATGATTGAAAGTCAAGACTCATCTCACATAGGTATACATATCTCGTAGAGTGATAGAGATGATCAGATGTAGTCACTAATTCATCTAAGCTGTCAGACCCACACAGGATACAGGACCAACTAAGCTGTTGGACCCACACAGGATACATGACCAACTATTATGTCAGACCCACATAGGATACATGAATAGAAGTCAGAACTGTCGGACCCACGGAGGATCCCGGTTCAGTAGTCATTGCTATCAAACCCATAGAATATTCTGGTACAATAATCATCGCTATCGAACCCACATAGGATTCTGGTACAGTAGTCATCAATTTTGAACCCATGGAGAATTTCTAGTATAGCAGTCGTCGCTGTCGAACCCAGGAAGGATTTTGGTACAGTAGTCATCGTAGCCGGCCCTAGGGTTCCCGCACATAGCATGGTCGATTTCGGGAGGGTCTGATCCTCGAGAAAAGTGTCGATACATAAACTATCACAAATTCTTGATTTGATGTATCCCATAGTTCCGTCTCATCATAAGGAACCCAACGCGACAGATGGTGTGTCAATCAGATGCCCAGTATGAGAGTTATTGGAATTTCCGTTCCAGGGGCCCAGTTGGATTTACGCTTGATCCAAACCCGACCATTTTCCAAATATGTCCAAAACCCACTTAGATTATCTAAAAAATACTGCCTCATTGCGAGGATCCCAGTGCTATAGACGGCACGTCGATCAGACATGCGGTCTAGAAGTTATTCTCATTTAAGTGAAGATGGGACCGACTCGTCAAGCCCAGTGGGTTGGCGGGTTGGCCTGGCCCGGTGGGGCGTGGCCCACCTACGGACTCAGCCCACATTACAGGCTGGACCAGTTATCCCGGTGGCGCCAAGTGATGCCGCCTCCTCCTCTGCTCGGCCGGCCGTAGCCAGCCAGTTCGGCCCAGAGCACGTGGCTCAAGCTGCGGGCCGCGGTTCTTCCCACGGGGTGCCTGCGGGCGCCATGGTTCTTTAGTCCAACCGACACGCGGCCGGCCGGTTTGCAGAGCTGAGCGTCCCGCAGACATGTGCCATGTCCTCCTCCATGCAGTGCCTGTGGGTGTCACTATTTTCCAGCCCGGCTGGTAAGTGGCCGACCGGTTCTTCCAGCCGAGTGGCCCATGGATACGAGCCGTAGTTTCCCTCCATGTGGCGGCTTCATGCATCGTGGCTCCTATAATCGGACTGGATGGATCATCCAGCCTGTTTTCCTATGGACCGGGTGGTCCGAGCGGCCACTGGTCCCTCCACGCAGCCGGCGGGCTGCCGCTACCGCCTCCGATCGATGACGCCACCGCCTCTGATCGCCAATGCCACCACCTCTTCAGTCCGCCATGGCCCACATGGCCGCGACCCCCCTTTCATCCACTGTGGTTCTTCTCCGGCATGGTGCGACGACACCGCTCCCTTTTGACTCTGCTTCCGATGTCAAGACAATGAGAACAACAACAAGGGGGGGGGGGGGAGGGTCATACCGTGTTCATGCGGTCCAAGCCCTCCTCGTTACGTTGTTAACATTTGGCATCAAGTGCACAACACATGATGAGGAAAAGAGAGTATAACTCATACATAAAAATCATCCAATTTCCCATACCTCATATTTTTCATTGTACGATGACGAGTCGTGGAAGATGGACGTCGCGGAAGATAGGCGTCATTCCATCAACGTCTGAGGAGGTAGAGCTCGTTGAAGACGAGTCGCGAAGACACCCTCGATGTACTTCGTGGGCGGCGGTACTTCCCTTCCTTGCTCCGGTTGAAGAAGGTAGAAGATGTTGCTTCACGTTCTTCAGAGATGAGGATCGTTCTTCATTGAGAGGATGGTGTTCTTCCAAGAGTTCTCCCAATCTATTCAACGATTATGCCAACCCAAAATAAAAAAATAAGTTTACTTATTTTGATGTTGGTATAATGAATTCAAAATAATTCAAACACTCCAATTAATTAATTAAGTCATTAATTAATTGTGTTGGCACCATTAAGGGGAAGTCCAAGAGTTTCCCCTATTAATGGGGAGCTCATGAGGTTCAAAAGGGGGGTTTAAGGGGGTTGAGTTTGTGTGGGCCCCACCACATAATATCCTCCCATGGGATGTTATGTGGGGCTGGGACCCACCTCCAACTTACCTTTGGAGAATTTAACCACCACCTTCATAAAAATATGTTAGTCATATTTTTATTTAAATTATTTATAAAACCCCTAAAATTAACTTCCACTCTCGACAAAACGCAACTGCAGTAAAAGCCTCCTTAAGAGAATATCAACGTTGCGAGTTCATCGGTGTCCTTGGATTTCAATTCCGAGCACCGGTTCAAAAGATATAAAATCCCACACGTACGTTTACTGAGCATACCTGAACAAAACTTCAGAAATTGATTCCGAGCACACCGGGTCTCGGAATCAGGTGTCGTCAGAAACCACCGACTCCTAAAATTCCCATGTATTTAAGAAAAAATTTCATAGGATTTCCGGGTCTTTATATGTTATTTCAATGAGTACTTGGGCCTTGATTCTGATCTCCCCTTACTATCCAATTGTGGTGTTCCATGTGTCCCATTTGTACACTTAACTAGCATGATTCTAGATCCTTCTCATGGATTTTTCTATCTATATAATCCTTGTCATTCCCATATTCCTCATGTTTTGTAAATTACAAACACATATGAATTAATTTTCAATTAATTATATTTTAACTTTATTTTATGATAAATATTAATTCAGGAATAATTCTCTAGTTCAGTGCTCAAAAAATATCATCCCAGGTTCACCTATCGTCCTGAGGGTCCAATTATTCGTTAGATGAATTGCATGTGTCAAATTTTGATAGTGTATATCCTATTAGTAGGTATTGAAATTAAAATCAAGTTTAACATATTATATTTAGAGAGAGGAAAAAATTGGTGCTTCATCAAAGCCTTTCTCAAACCCCTTTAGCAACATCATCGACGATGATACCCCATTAAAAACAATATTAGATGTAGTATCTGCATCGTCAATTTGAAGAAAATATCATCATTTGAGGGAGACTAATTTGATTATAGAATATCTTGACCCCCTCATATTCTACATCAACATTGAAAATTTGATGATTAAATCAATATTTGATGGACACCCGATTAACGATGGAAGCAATGATTTAAGGCACACTTCTTGAGAGGAAGGAGCATGTTATTTTATAATGTTACAGACTAGGTATTCCATGATAAGGGATGAAGGAGGATTTGTGTTTTTATTGTTTATAAATTTTGGTATAGTATTTATAACACATCAAAATCCCTTGAATTGTTTTTATTTGTTTATGTTTACTAAAACTAAAAAAAGGTGTATTTTTATAATTTGTTTTTGTGAAAATGGAAGAAAATGGATGTAATAACTATTTTTTATTTTTATTTAGGATTTTACTAATTATTAAATTATAATACATTTGTTTTATGAGTGTGTAAGTAATTTTGAGTGATAAATTTGGAATTTCTAGAAATTTAGAGGGTAAATATTATTTGGAAATTGATAGTGAAGATTTCAAATGTATATTTTCATTTGAAATTTCCACTATATTTTTCTATGGTAGAGATATTTTAAACAATTATTGATTTTAAATAGAAATTTATTGAGAATAATATTTGAAAATTTCATATAATTTCCATGATTTTATATTTGAACATTCCTGTTGGAATTTCCACTATAAATTTCCATTGTAAATTTATACGAGGAATTTTTAGTGGAATTTATTACAGGATAATTGATTCAAATTGAAAATTTATATTATGTATTATTTAAATTATTTATAATTATATTTCTATGTATACAATGGGATTTTACATTGTGATTTTATATATGAATTTCTATACTATTTTCCAATTGAATTTCAAAGTATACAATGAGAATTCATAGTGAAGATGTTACTATGGGAATTTCTAATGGGAATACACATATAATTTTTTAGTTGAATTTCAAAATGTTCAATTAAAATTTTTTATTGACAATTTCTAGTGAGATTTTTGATTAGTAAATTTAATTTAATTTTAATGAAAAGAAATTTTAACTATGATTTTATTGTGGAAATTTAAAATAGTAATTACTAGTGAGAAATCAAAGTTGATTTCAATTTAATTTCATAGTAAATAGCTTTAATGATTGATATGACCAATTTATATTCCATATCCAGTTAGAAATTTTTGTGGGAATTTTAAGTGGTAATTCACAATGGCTAGTGAGAATGACAACTGAATTTATAGTGAAAATTTCCAATGGTAATTTTCAATAGAAATTTTGAGTGGCCAACTGGGATTTTAAAATTATAATTTATGGAATGAATTTTAAATATAATACTCATTGTGAATTACTAATGTAAATTTCTAATGGTAAATTTTAGTTGGAATTTGTAGTGTGAATTTTCAATGGAAATTTCTAATGGAAACATCTAGTTGTATTTCTTAGTGTGACTTTTATATTTTAATTTTTTGTACAAATTCCCATTAGTCAACAGAAATTATAATTAAATTTATAGAGGGAATTTATTGTGTTATTTTTTCCATGGGAATTTATAGTTTTACAATAGGATTTTATAGTGTTTCTATTTGAAATTTCTAGTATCCCATTGGGAATTCACAATAAAAATTTTCTTTCTCTTGAATTCCATTTTCAATTGTAATTTCTAAAGTAAATTCATAGTGGATAGTGGTGATTACAATTAAATTTATAGTTATCAACTAGTATTTGGTATTAGTCTAGTTTTAATTTCTATTAGGAATTGAATAATTCATACAGTAAATTTCTGATGAGAATTTCTAGTGGGAATTCATTGTATCCAGTGGGAATTTCTATTAGGAATTTCTAGTGGAAATTCTTATTGGAAATTACTAATTGTTATAAATAAATTAAAACCTATCTAACAGATAACTTGTTTTTTATATTTTAAATTTCTAGCGGTAATTCCTTGTGGAAATCCCCCCTGTTGAAATTTATAGTGTCAATTTACACTAGGTATTTCAATTGATAATTTCGTAGGGAAATTTACTATGTTAATTTACAATGGGAAATTTGAATCATTTTATGTTTTGTTTCAAACAAAGAGTTTAATTTATAGTTAACATTTTTTATGATAGAAGACGAATCTACATCAACTATTTTCCATTATAGGTATTTGATGAGTGGTTTTTAGAAAATATTTTATGAGATTAATCCAAATATTGTTGATAATCACATTATGTTTCTAAAAAGAATCCCATTTTGGATATTATTTGAATAATTTATTAATAACCATGTTTCATTTCATGATTGTAGAAAAATTGTTGGCTCAATTTTATTATTATTATAGTGGTATAATATATATTTTAAAATGTTTTATATAGTTGGTAGGATGATTAAGATAATTGATTCTGACATCCATTATCTGTTTTGCATTGAGGATTGTGAAATACAATTTTAAAATACTTATATATATAATCCAAATATCTTAGTTTTAGTGAGAAGAACGTTTAATTTTTTTTGTTATTTTTTATCTTAGTTAGTGTCATAAATATATTTAATGAAACTGTTGAAGGTAGTAAAGAGGGAGATTTTTCTTATGTTTCATCTTTGCTTTGTAATTTTTACATGGGAAACATTATTCTTCTTCACACTCAATTCCTACATCAATTTTAATTTCATATTATATTTTTATGAATTTTCAAAAATCAAGATATTTTCTTGGGATAATAGTATTCATGTATATTTAATTAGACCTATTAAAAAAATTACATCAGTCCCTTAAAATTTATAGGGTGTTTTTTTAGTTTATTGGTAAGATATTAAAATTTATTTAAATTTTCTCATTTTGTTATATTAGTTGATATTCCTAACAATTCTCACTGATATATAATTTGTGTTTTAAAAAATATAAGAATGTTCAAATAAAGAGAGAGAGAGAGGTACTCCTTCATTTTTAGGTGGATTCTTGAAAATGTTGACATTGCTCTACAAAGATCGAGTAAGGTGATAATTTTATAAGAATATGTTTGTGAATAAAAATTTATTTTGAAATTCATATATGATAGTTTATAGTGTCTAATTATTTTTATATTTTGTAAATATTTTTACACCATTAAATATAGATTCCAAATCCAACAAGACATTCCAAAAAACTATTATTAAGTTTATTCAATGTTCTAGAAGATGTTTAATCTACTGTGGGTGAAAAACATCTTTTTTTACTATCAAAGGACATGGAAAATTGTTTAAAAGGAGGATACCACTGGATATACTTTAGATAATGTTAAAAAAATTATAATGTTAAAGCGACTATAATCCCAACTTAAAGTAAATAACAAAAAACATTACATTGTTGAGACATATATTAATGTTGATAGAAAAGAAATATATTGATGTTTTTTATCCTGAGGAAAAAAGAACTAATAAATAGGTGGTGGAAATTTAAAAATAGAAAAAGATAAAGATAAAACAAAATATGATTTTGTTGAGGGAAACATGGTGGAAATTCAGGGGGAGTACACAGTAGTTGAGAAGGAAACAACTTGTAAATAGTTAATCTAGGGAGATGGAGATAGTGTTGAAGAATAAGTAGGAATAAAAGAGGAAAAGGTTTATAAGGAGACTAATTTAATCAATCTATCTTCTAAGAAAAAAAGTTCATTGATTATAGGGGTGAAGAGTGTGTCCAGGAGACCAAATCGTCAATCTCCATTTATATATATGAAGATGAATACTAAGAAGATACCTTCACTACTCAAAAAATAAATTTGATGAACCTATTTCCACTTATAGAATGAATAAACTTTCCCAGTCGCTCCCAAGGTTGGTGAAGCAATGATCTATATTTGTGAAGAATGATATGAAATTTTATTAACTATTACTTGATATTGGAGGATATAGGTATTGTTACTTACTTTAAACAATCATAGTTTGTGGTTATATATTTTATTTTGATTTGAAAATATAAATGTACTATAAGATAACATCATAATAGTCTAGGAATGAGATAACATATCATATCAATTTTTTTTAAATAACATTATTTATTTTTTAAATAATAGGTGCACATATAGTGTGGTACGTGTGACACTATAATTTTTTTTATTATGCTGAGTTTTTATGATGTCATTAATTATGTTTTTTGAAATATTTCATAGATACATACATAATTATAACTATGTAGAAATGTATATTGCATAGTATGGTTGAAATTATAGAAATAGAAAGATTTTCATTCCTAATAATTTTTATAGTAAGAGTGAATTTCAATTTTATGATAATGAACCACCTTGTTACTTATTTATATTTGATCATTATAGGTTAATTTTTAATGATGACTAGATAAATTTATTTGAATTTTTTATCTACTATGGATTCATGAAATTATAAAATTATAAAATAAAGGAAACACTATTGAATAGGGAAAGAATTCATGAAATGAGGAGATCCAATGTGTTATTTTCCCCACTATGATCTCAAAATATCCATTAGAATTGGTTAGTCATGGATATAAAATATAGAAGTTTTAGATATTTTAACTCAATGCAACCCATTAAAGGAACATGATCCAGTGATCCCTATGTGAAGGATATAATCTATATGGTGAGAACTGACATAGTCTTCATTTTTTTAAAGACTTAAAAATATAGATCAATCTTCATTTATTTTTGTGAATAAGTCATATTTTGAAAACACTAGTACAAAAATATATTTTTATATCCATTTTTATTTTTTTAATGTCAGTTTTAAGGAAATGTTATTATAAGAAAGGAAATAAAAATATTTTCAATTTAAGTTATTAAAAAGGATGTTAAAAATATTTTTAATAGTGTTTAGTATTAAAATTTAAACTTTTTATAGTTTTTTAAAACCATTTAGTTAAAAACCGATATGAAAAATGATATTTCACATATTTTATTTAAATAACTGATGTAAAATATCATTTTCACATCAATTTTTAAATACATAATTTGAAATATCATTTTTCTCATCGATTTTTAAATAATTTATTTGAAAGATCAATTTTATCATCAGTTTTTAAATAACTTATGTAAAAAATATTTTTCTAATCTTGTGAGGACACAGAACCATACATGGTTTTTTAGAGATCCAATAACAAAAATAAAATTTTTATATGATAGTGTAATTATTTTAAAATTATAAAACTAAAAAAATAATAGTCACTCCAATATATAATAATAATAATATAAAAATATTAATAATAAATTTAAAATAAAATCATAGTAGAATAAAATAAATCATTCAAAGTATTTTAACTCTATGTAAGGATTTTTGATAAATTGTAATGTTCAAAAAAATTTCTTCATCATTGGAGAAATCGATTCCACATTTTATATCATTGAATCCACCCTATATATCTTCCAAATTGATATTTATCATGACATGAAATCTATGAATGATCAATAGATGGAGATTTGTTTTAGATAAAATCACATGGGCATGATAGATTTAAAGATGTTGGGAAAAAAGTGTCACGAAGCAACCCATCGGGGTCCACCTGACTAACGAAAGGCCGGACCACAACTAACCTAAGACCACCTCCATAGGCTAGGAGTTGGAGACAAGTGTCAAGAAGGAATAACTAATATAAGAGATCTTTTCTTAAATTACTTGTACACATACACCCAACCATCACCATACAGTAGCGAAGAAGACAAATAATCAAAGATAATAACATCTAGAGTAGAAAAAATAAATGCAATAACCTCTATGGAATAAATGTGTAAAAAAAGTGTATTCAGAAAATTAAAGGAAAAAATACATTCCCACACAGAAAAGTTTTCCTAACCTAAAAAAAACTAGAAAATAAATGATGATAGAGCCTAAATCTAGATCTACAAGCCTCAACCAACATACGTAGTCAATTTCACCAAAATATCCCTATGAACCTGTAAAATTTGTGCTGATATATCCATCATATGGATAACAAATGAAACATGTGAAAAAATTCCATTCATGGGTGAGTATATACATACCTAGTAGAATCTTCTAAAAATGTATAGGGAGTGATATAAGAAATTATAGAATTAGTTATCTCAACACAAATAATGAAGGAAACAAAACCCAAAAACATAGATATGTATGATCTTATAAGAAACCAATATTAGAAAAAGGGTATCTCTATCTCCCAATACAGCCAAGGATGGTGAGTCTTCCAATAGTTCTAAAGGTCTATCATCGTTTCCTAGTATCTTGTGTGTCTTTCTGAAGAAGTAACAATACAGAGGAACTACACCTCACCACTATGACACATAGTGGGGGGGGGATCTCCATGTAGAGGTCCCACTTCTAGTGATTTAAGGGGTACTACTCAGTAGGAAGATGACCACACCCTAGTCTAAAGGGGGAAGGAGGGGGGGGGTACAACTTAGTTGGTAGAGAACCCACACCCTAGTCTGTAAGGGGGGTACTCCTCAGTAGGTAGAGCACCCATGCCCAGTTCATCATGGGGGTACCAATCTATAGGTAAAGGAACCATTCCCTAGTCCATAAGGGGGTACCACTCAGTAGGTAGAGGACCCATTCCATAGTCCTTAAGGGGGTATCACTTTATAGATAGAGGACCCATGCCCTAATCCGTAAGGGGGTACCACTAAGTAGGTATAATAATTTTATCCTAGTTTGTAATTGGGGTACCACTATTTTGGTAAAGGACCCAAGACTTATTTCATAATGGGGGTACCACTTAGTAGGTAGAGGACACATTCCCTAGTCCATAGGGGGGGGGGGGTACCGCTCAGTAGGTAGGGGACCCACACCCTAGTCCGTAAGGGGGGTAATAATCAGTTGGTAGAGGACCCACACTCTAGTGCATAAGGGGGGTACCACTCAGTAGTAGAGGACCCTTTCACTTGTTCATAAGGTGGTTCCACTCAGTTCGTAGAGGATCCATGCCATAGTCTATATGGGGGGGGGGGGGGGGTACCACCTAATAGGTACAAGTACCACACCCTAATCTTTAACGGGATACCACTCATTAGAAAGAGGACCAATGCCCTAGTCTATGTGGGGGTACCAGTTAGTAGGTATATGAAACATTCACTAGACCTTATGTGGGTACCAATCAGTAGGTAGAGGAGTTTGGGGGACCCAAACCTTCGTATAATAGAGTGTTTTCCAACCCCATCCTTTCTCCTATGATCCTGCTCAATCACTACCATCATCGAGCATCTCATAAAGAATAATCATGCTTAGATAATCTCACATCGCATCTCAAAGGTGACTATGTAGTCCACCATTGTGTTCTATGTGGAAAAGAACTCAGTATAGGCTACTCATAAGTCATAATCCAAGTTAAAATGAAGGATATATGAGAGGTATAGTTTTTATAAAGAAGTACATGACATATAAGTGGTGTCGTATGATGTGTAACCTCACTTGGCCTCCTTTACATGTCCATTAAAAAACATATATTTGTATACATGTATCACTATATTGAATTTAAGGGTACTACACAGTGTGTCTCGACCTCCTAGGTCTGACCCATGTGCTACTGGCCCTACCCATGAACTTTTCCATGTCTGTGTGATCTTGGAGTACATGGCATGCCTCCCACACGGTGTCCAAGTTGTATATAGATGAAGAATAACGTATCTAGATGGGGAGGGTCACATGGTGTGTAGACCATCCACATGGTGTTTGATCCTTATATTTTTTCTAAAACCCTTACCATTGCAGTTGAGTGACTACACATCCTGTGTTCATCCTAGTACATGCCGTTTAGTTAGGATTTTCATAGAAATTAAGATACTTTACACAAATTATAGATCCACCACTCCCACAAAAAAATCCACTTAATTCCACCGTGAATCTTTCCAAAATCAGGGTTAACAATTCTTACTATTTATTTCCATGCCTTTAGTTTCCATAAGTCAGAATTCGACCACCCATAGGAATCTCATAACAAACATCATATGCCACACATTCTAATTCCATCACCATGTCAGATATAGATCCATGAATCCATCATTGATACCCATATTCTATCCAAATATTCCAAAAAATCACTAATCTTTTCATTTTTCACACATCCATCAGGAATCTGGGGGTCCGATTGCGCTCAGACCCACTCGGTAATGTCAAACCATGGCCCCATAGTCCAACGATGAATAATACGAAGAATAGGTGGGGGAAAGGAGTAATAAAAAAGGTGTATCAATCATTAGAGAATATTTTTTGGCCAACTAGTATATATTATGGATATTAGGGATGGAAAAACATGGCATAATCAAGAATAAATCTAACAGAAAAAATAATTTGATACACGAGTTTATGTGAAGGATTAAATTAATCAAAGATCCAAGAATAGAAGATAAGAACAATGTCAATATTTTATTTAAGTGATTAAACCTCAATTGAGAATTCCTACCTAAATATTGGATCAATAGTTAGTGAATATCACATTCTCTAGTAATGAGGATAATCTTTTGTGTCCGCTTCATTTCGATTCACCTTGATTTAATCATCGATTCTCATCCAATCTCGATCCGCCAATGAAGGTCATTATGGTTATGTAGTTAAGCCTTGACAAATATCATAACAACATATTTATAGAGGGTTATATTTATGTATTTCAAATAAAAAAAATAATTTATTTTAATTTAAACACATCTACCAATGAATGCCTAATCCGAACATCCGATGCCAACCAACTTTAGGTTGCGCCTAGGGTAAACCCCGTGCTCCAGATTCAACCATGGAATAATATTTATGATCAGATATTCTATTAAGAATATATTAAATTTTATTTGAAAAATGTGCATGCATGATATAAAATATATTTAATTTTTTATAAAATTAATTTTGGGCTCACCAGACCTCGAAATCGTTTTCCATCTTAGTTCCTGACACTAAAAATATTTCTTAATATATTTCAATGTCATATAAAGAAAAAACAGAGACTAAAAATTATTATTTAATTAAAATATTTTCATATCCAAAAATAAAAAACTATGAAAAAAGGTGGGGATAATTATAACACATCTGGATCTCCCACTCATTGGAGCTCTCCTACATACTCCAATGCTTCTATGACACACAAAATGATGGAATGGTCAATGTATGCAGGATCCTCTCATTTCAGTACTCAATCACTATAACACCCCATGATTTCATAGTATGTTATCTCTTTAATGTAATTTAATAGATTATATTTCATGCAACATCGACTTGGCTTGCGTTATACTCATGATTGAGTTTCTGCAAAACAACACATTAGTATTATAATTATTTAAATGATATATTTATTTATCAATTAAATATTGTAATATGAATAGTAAAAAATGAAATTTAAATGTTATTTATAATGTTTTCACAAAAATAAAACATATTTATAATGAAATGTATAACTTTTGTTAAAATAGTTATATATTTAGAAAAACTATTTTCTCAAAAGAACTACTTTTTATGTCCTTTTGTGAAAAATAATAAAATTAATTTTAGACACTCCTAAAAATTGAATTTTTTAAAATAGATGTCATTTTTGAATTCAGAATATCAAAATTAGATGAGGGTGAAATTTTGGAATTTTTTCTGAAAACATTCAATTTTTGATGAATAGTGAAAAATACTGTATAGTACATAAAAAATGACATTTTCTTTTAAATAATTATTTTTCAATTAAAAATTTATCTTAAAGCCAAAATAGATAAATAATACAAATATTAGTACAATTTAAGTCATTTAGGTTATTTTATAATAATATTAGATATATAAAATTTTATTTAACCCTTTTAACATCTTTTACCCACCTTCTAGGCACATTTACCCACATTCTAGGCACATTTTCAAATTTTCATAAAGCGTAATTTTACCGCTTATGAGAATTGAATTTCAAAAATCCAAGAGACACAGTTGACATCATTAAGAAAAATGTGGTTCAATAGGATAAAAATAACTTTTCATGAATAGTTACTTTTGAATTTTATTTACCACACTTATAAGTAAATAGGGTAATTAAAGATAAAAATAATATTATAATTACCCCAAAACGTGTCCTAATTCTATTGGATAATTTTTCTAACCAAAATAAACATTATGAAAAAAATATGATCCTTTTTTATTGACTTCGGTTATATTAGGACATTTATTATATTTTATTTAAATAAGAGTTAAAAGTGTTAAATTGAAATTTTAATAACTAAATAATTTTTAATAGAGGGTTATAAATAATATAAATTTGACTATAAATATTCATTAGAAATATAAAACTATTTCCTATATCATGTTATTTTATTTATAATTTTTAGACATTAAATGTTTAAATTTATTTATGTCACAATGCTGATGCAATAATTACTTTATTAATGAATGATTAACACAAATGATATTATAAATATGAAAATAAATATAATTTGAATCTTTTTATGAAATCCACTAATTTTATAGGTGTTATTACATGTTAGGATTGATTAAATGTATTGTTTTCGAATGGATCAAGTTTTTATGACTTTTAAAAAAACCATGTATTAAATAGTAATAAAATTGTCATAAATGATATTTTAAATTAAATAATATTTTATTAAATAATATAAATCATAAAAATATAAGGTTCTTCCAACTAACTTTTATAGTGTTAAAATATCATAAATTATCTACTTTAGGTTTGTTTGAAAACTTATTGTAACTATATTAACCTTGTAGTATAAAAATACAAGAAGACATGGTAAGAGTTAAACTATTTAACTAAGGGTTAAATATAAATGATAAAGTTAATATGATGATCTAAACATGTATAAAACCTATTTTTCAGAGTATTTAGACACATATCCATATTATCCTCGAAATAAATCTATTTGGAGCTATTAAAAATTGAAAATTAATTTATAATAAATTAATATTTCAAGCTTTTCCAAAAGTTCCCCTCACCTCTCTTATAAAAGGGCACTTCCCCTTTTCTTAAATTGACACCTCCAAATCCATTTGGATCAGCCAAAAATGACTCAAATATTTTCCCAACTACCCTCAATTCATCCTATAGGCCTTACTTTGTTCATAAATCCAACTTAAGGATCTCTTTCTTTTAAATTATAAGGAAGAACACGAAAAAGAGGTAATTATTTCATCACCTCTTTCAATGTTCTTTTCTTCTTCAACATTATATTTCTTTTTTATTTCCATACAAAAATAATAACTACAGTACCTTATACATACTGAGATGTTATTATAAATTTGGTACAACTATATTCATTATTCTATCCATCTTATAAATGATAAAGTCACTATACGTGCGTACGTACGACTTACCGTCTCCACGTCGTGGTGTGGTTTGTTATTCAACACTTCATTATTTGGATGGGTATAATAAAGTGTATAATTGATGTAAATAATAAATATAAAATGTTAATGACTATTTATATATAATATAACATCCTATTACAAACTATTTCACCATCAAACGAATGATATCGTCGCTCAGGCATACTTACGGCTTACTGTCTCCACGACGCAATGAGATTCATTTCCACGTTCACCATTCAACGATGATTATAAAAATATATATTATTAATAGTTATGTAATATATAACATAATAATGGTACTGTAAATAAATAAATATATATATATTTATGTATTTACATATATCTCATTCACTTACTTCTGTTCAATACGATTTGAAAACGGAAACAACGTTTATGCGTACGTACCGTCTACCGTCTCCATAAATGGTATTTTCCATTTCACATATAAATCTATTATACATATTTATATTCTGAATATATATGACAAATAAATAATGTTTTATATTCCAAGAACAATTAAATCATTATATAAGTGATACAATCAAGAATAACAAGTTAAAACACGTACGATAAAGAAAGCGATTATTACACGAAATGTTATTTTAAAATGGAAATTATTATTAAATGGGTAGTATAAAGCCATAAATTTATAAAATATAATATCATAAATATTAATATGGTTCTGGTATAATTTAATAACATACTATGTTCATCATACATGAGGTTAAACGTACCATCGACCAAAGGAAAGTACAAGGTAAGGGTTAATTCTTCAATCTCATTATTATATGAGATTTCGTATATATAAGTATTTACGAAAATATTTATCATTCATGTACATGTTTCATAAACATGTTTTCAAAACTAATCTTTTAAGTATTTAGGTAATTGTCTCTTTATATCAATTATCATTTTTAATGTTTCAAATATTTATTTTTCTAAATCTATTTAATTAATGTCCATGTTTTCAAAATGATTTCAAGGATTTATTTATATGGAAATGATTGTTTTGAAATGTTAATTCCTTTAAAAAGTTTCAAAATGGTATGGGAAACTTTGATTCAAAAATCTATTTTAAATGACTTCCTTTATAAATGTGTTACTTTTTAATGATTTCACAAAAAAGGATATTTCTCTCAAAGAGTTTTAGTAATCAATTTAAACTATGTAAACATCCTTTACTGGATATTATTCTTAATTGAGGTTGATTTATTATAACATAATCTTACATATTGTATTGAATGAGTTGTGATATGTTTGAATGTGGATGTGCTATTTTTATACCATTCATGGTTTATGGTTATTGTATTGACATTTCATATACAAGTTTTAATATGATTTTTTATGTTATGTTTCGACAATTTCATATGAGGAATGAATTGGACTTAGTAATTTATGGGAAGGGCATGATATAGAACCTCAATGCATCAGTAGGTCTCATGAGACAAACTAGTGTCTTGGAAGAAGGCCTTGAAAAAATTTATATTTAGGGTCTTGGCATGAGGCCTTAACATTGTGGTTAAGATGTCCAGAATTATGCATTCCCACATTATGAAATTAGTTATTACAAGTGATTATTCAACTAGTAGAATATCCATGTGCATGTTTATATGGTAATGTTTGACTTATTTAAACCATATTATGTTAAAGTTTTATGTTTAAAAGGATTCTATTTTTATTATACATATTGCCCTAAAATTTTATAGTTTCCACTAAATTATTTACCCTTACTGAGCATCTGAGCACACACCTTTATTATGTTTTATTTTCCCAGGATTCCAAGATGTGTATTTTGATTGATATGCAGGGCTAATCTAAGGTAATAATGGCATTATCAAAGGATTATTTATGTTGTGTTTTATGTTAGAAAGTGTAATGTAACATTCATGTATGTAATCTATTTTCCAAGACTGTTAAACTAATCAGTCCTTCAGGACTTGATTCATTATAATCATGTCAATGTATTAAAATAATGCATTGGCTCTCGGTAACTGGGGTCAGGGGGTTATAGTTGGTATTAGAGAAATTTTAGCAATAACCTTGGAAACTATATTTAGATAAAATATGATTAGGAAACATTACCCTAAGACAATATTTGAGGATTAGTATAGAATAACATCCAAATTTTTTGATAATGTAGATATTATGTGGGTTTTCCAAGAAATAAATCCTTATCTGGATACTACAAGCGGATGTCGTTCTGGCACAGATGTACCTAGGAGTGACAACTCTGACAAGGAGTTTCGGGTTTGACCTAGGGTATCCTGGTACATGACAATGGGCCTTACTGCACACCTGGTTTGACACTCCTGGGGGATATTCTTAGGATAATACACATTTTCTTTATAACTCATTATGAAGGATTTATGTGCAAATAACTCATCAAAGAAACCAATGTTATGATTATGAGACTAGATGTGTGTAAATATTCAATTAATTTTGATAATTTTTCTAGTTTTTGGATTATACATTATGATATGATTTAACCTAGTGTATCTCGTCATTTAGAAATGGCACATTGTAGAAGAAATGCGAACTCCAACAATACACGTGATCCATAGAGTAAGTAAGATCATATCTTTCATGGTATTAAGCCAAAATTTTGAAGGGAAATAGTATCCCACGTATCCAAATCATATGAATAAATAATATCATGTGTTAATAAGATACGTAATGAATTATATGATCCCTATGGATTTGAAGGGAAGCAAGAGAAGAAGAGGATGACAGAGAAAAAGATGGATAAATGGAAGAAAGGAGAAAAAGATTTTCCCACAAGTGATAACTGTGGAAGGAATCACCTTGATAAATGATTGAAGGGAATGTGAGTTTTTTATAAGTGTGGAGAAAAGGGTCATCATGAAAAATAATTCAAAGGGAAGAAATAAAAGACTAATATTTAGTGTTTCAACTGTAGTGAAATGGGGCATTACAAAAAAAAATGTCCTATGTGTCAAGGAAATATAGATCAGAAGAATCAGAGGGATCAAGGGAAATAATAATATGTTACCATAGTAGACGTGGAATAATTAATGTATTTATGCTTCGGGATTGAAGAATTATGTCATTTGAGTGTTGTATCAATGATTTACCTATTATATGAATTATGGAAATAAATAAGGATTGTACTGTAGTACTATTTCATTGAGGATTTAAGATTGTATGGTACTAAGAAAAGTAACTCAATAGAAAGTTAATTTTTTTGGAAAATACATGGTTGAGGGAAATATAAACCTGAATATGATCCTGATACTAAGATAATTGATTTGGATAAAGTAAATTTGGTGTTATTGACATCCCCGGACCTGATTAATGGTTTGTTTAAAAAACGGTTTACACCATTATTATTGGGAGTTTTCAACATTTTTGAATTTAAGGTGTATATCAAGTATTATATGTTTTACATAAGGAATAATTAATAATGAATCTATTCAATATGGTTTTCTGGTAATTCAGTTTATTACCATGTTTTAAGATAATACACGATAAAAGTATTCACATTTATGTTATGTGACCTTCCATTTAAATTTTGGAATGTGAGTTTGGAAAGAAGTATTTTGGATAAGGTTAAAGGTTGGAATGTATTAATTTGTACATTGGATACTATGGTTTAAGCTTAAAATATTTCTTAGGATTATTTTTGTATTTTTATAAAAAGGACAACCCAGAGGTCGGGCGACAACCCGTCGCGTCTGGTTAGGCAGCGAGACTTGAACCCACAACTGAAGGCTGAAAAGGGTGCATCACCTACCACTAGCCTACGTCATGTCCTATTTTGTATAATGTAGTTTTTAAGTGGTTTGAAAGATGAATTAAAAGTTCTTTTTTGGAACCATATAATATTAGTTTAAATAGAATATTTTTGAGTTCTATTATCTTTTGGAGTGAAAGATGAGTATGTGGTAGAAATTAGTTAATGGATGAAAGTCTATTTTTCAAGTATTCTATTTTTTATTATTCTATGAAGAAATTAATTCTTAAAAGGATCTTAAAACCAAAAAAGTTTTATCCTAATACGTTATGATTTTTTGAACTGATGACATTTAAAATCATCATAGATGTATGGCTTCGAGGCCCTCAAATTTACATTTACTGTTCGCTTGTTCCTGATTGATGACCTCAATCACTCCATATAAATATTTACGTTTTCCCACCAATTATATGTCTTTAATTTACACCAATGTTCTCCTATTCAAAATTCTAATTTGGTGGTGACTTTTTCATTTCCCTTTCTCTCTTATAAAGGCTAAATTTTATTAACCCTATTTTTGATGTGGGCTTTCCACAAAGGTATTTTCTATTTTCAACCTTTTATTTTCAGAGTACAATTTCAAATTACTAGGACACAATTTATTGAAGGAGGATAGAATTTAACTCCCCAATATTTCATAGTAAGTTATCTCTTTAAAGTAATTTAATAGTATATATTGCACACAACACCGACTTAGCTTTCATTATATGTATGATTGAGTTTCTACAAAACAACACATTAGTATTATAATTATTTAAATGATATATTTATTCATCAATTAAACATTGTAATATTAATAGTAAAAAATAAATTTTAAATGTTATTTATAATGTTTTCACATAAATAAAACATATTTATAATGAAATGTATAACTTTTTTTAAAATAGTTATATATTTAGAAAAACTATTTTTTAAAAAGAACTACTTTTTATGTCCTTTTGTGAACAATAATAAATTAATTTTCAAAACTCCTAAAAATTGAAATTGTTATAATAGACATAATTTTTGAATTCAGAATATCAAAATTATATTTGGGTTATTTTTTGGTATTTTTATGAAAACATCCAATTTTTGATGAATAGTGAAAAATATTGCATAACACATAAAAATCGACTTTTTCATTTAAATAATTATTTTTTAATTAAAAGTTTATCTTAAAGTAAAAATAGATACATAATAAATATATTAGTACAATTTATTTCATTGGAGTCATTTTATAATAAGATTAGATATATAAAATTTTATGGAATCTTTTTAACATATTTTACCCACCTTCTAGGCACATTTACCCACCTTCTAGGCACATTTTCAAATTTCCATAAAACATAATGTTACCACTTCTGTGAATTTAATTTTAAAAATCTGAGAGACACAGTTGACATCATTAATAAAAATGTGGTTCAATAGGATTCAGATAACTTTTCATGAATAGTTACGTTTGAATTTTATTTACCACACTTATAAGTAAATAGGGTAATTAAAGGTAAAAATAATATAATAATTACCCCAACACCTATCCTAATTATATTGGATAAGGGTTTTTCGACCAAAATAAACCTTAGGAAAAAATATGATCCTGTTTGATTTAGTTGGGTTAGATTAGGACATTTATTATATTTTATTTAAAGAAGAGTTAAAAGTGTTAAATTCAAATTTGAATAAATAAATCATTTCTATTATAGGGTTATACATAAGATAAATTAGAATATAAATATTAATTATAAATATAAAAATATTTAATACATCATGGTATTTTATTTATAATTTTTAGACATTAAATAATTAAATTTATTTATGACACAATTATGATGTAGTAATTAGCTTATTTATCAATGATTAAAACAAATGATATTATAAATATTAAAATAAATATAATTTGAAACTTTTTAATCCATACAATAATTTTATAGGTTACTATGACATGTTATGATTTATTCAATGTATTTTGTTCAAATGAATCAAGTTGTTACGACTTTTACCAAAATTAAGTATTAAATAGTAACAAAATTAACATAAATGATATTTTAAAATAAATACTATTTTATTAAATAATATAAAAGTTATAAAAATATAAGGTTATACCAACTAACTTTTATAGTGTTAAAATATAAAAAATGATATACTTTAGGTTCGTTTGGAAACTTATAGTAACTATATTAAACTTGTAGTATAAAAATACAAGAAAACATGGTAAGAGTTAAACTATTTAACTAAGGGTTAAATCTAAAGGATAAGGTTATTATGATGATCTAAACATGTCTAAAACCTATTATTTGAGAGGATATAAACCAATCCAAACCTTATCCTTGAACTAAATCCATTTGGACCTACTAGAAACCAAAAATTATTTTATAATAAATTAATATTTCAAGCTTTCCCTAAAGTGCCTCTCACCTCTCTTATAAAAGGGTACTTTCCCTTCTCTTTAATTCACACATTTGAAGCCATTTTTCTCAGCCAAACCCTGATAAAATATCCTCCAAAATACTCTAAATTCAACCTAGTGACATTAATTTGTTCAGAAATCCAACCTAATGAGCCCTTTTGATCAAATAAAAAGAACCCAAAGAGGAGGTAATTATTTCACCACCTATGTCAGAGTTCTTTTCTTTTTCCAATTACTCATTCTTTGTTGTTTCCATACCAAAATAATAACTTTAGTAATTTATACATACTGAGATGATATTATAAATATGATACAACCATATTCATTATTCTATCCATCCTATGAATGAAAAAGTCACTATACATGCGTATGTATGGCTAACCATCTCCACGTCCTGGTGTAGTTTGTTATTCAACACTTAATTATTTTGATGGGTATAATAATGAGTATAATTGATGTAAATAATAAATATAAAAATTTAATTATTCTTTATATATAATATACCATCCAATTACATATGATTTCATCATCAATAGAATGATATCATCACTCATGCTTACATACGGCTAACTGTCTCCATGATGCAATGAGATTCATTTCTATGCTCACCATTAAATGATGATTATAAAAATATATTATTAATAATTATGTAATATAGTACATAATAATTGTTCTGTAAATATCTATATATATATATATATTTATTTACATATATCTCATTCACTTACTTCTGTTCAATATGATATGAAAATGGAAATAACGTTTATGCGTACGTATGACTACCGTCTCCATAAACGGTGTTTTACATTTCATATATCTATCTGTTATATATATTTAAATTTTAAATACATATGATACATAAATAATTTTTTATATTCTGGAAACAATTGAATCATGATATAAGTGATACGATCAAGAATAACAAGTTAAAATATGTATGATAAAGGAAGCGATTGTTACCCAAAATGTTATTTTAACATGGAAATTATTATTAAATGGGTAAGATAAAGCCATAAATGAATAAATTATAAAATCATAAATATGAATATAGTTCTGGTATAATTTAATAACATACTATGATCATTATACAAGAGTTTAAACATACCCTGACCAACAGAAAGTACAAGGTAAGGGTTAATTCCTTATCTCAATATTATCCAAGATTATTTATGTGTAAGTATTTACTAGGACATATTTTTTATCCATGTCCATATTTAATAAAATACTTTTTCAAAATTATTATTTTAAGGTAATATTTAACTAAAAAATCATTTTAAATGTTTTAAATATTTATTCTTCTAAATATTTCTCATTAATGTCCATGTTTTTAAAATAGTTTTAAGGATTTATTTATATGGGCATGATTATTTTAAAATGTTAATTACTTTCAAAAGTTTCAAAGTGATATGGGACACTTTTATTCAATAATATATTTTAAATGACTTCCTTTATAAATGTGTGACTTTTAAATGATTTCACAAAAGTTATATTTCTCTCAAAAAGTTTAATGTTCATTTTCAACTATATCAACATCCTTTAATGTATATTATTATTGATTGAGGTTGATATATTATAATAAAATCTTCCATATTGTATTGAATGAGTTATGATATGTTTGAATGTGGATGTGCTATTTTTAAACCATTCATGGTTTATGGTTAATTTATTTACATTTCATACACTAGTTTTAATATAAATTTTATGTTATGTTTCAATATTTTCATATGAGGAATGCATTGGACTTAGTAAGGGATGGGAGGGGCACACTATAGCCCCTCTATGCATAGGTAGGTCTCATTAGAAAAACTATTGTCTTTGCACAAGGCCTTGAAAAAATTGATATTTAGGGTCTTGGCATGAGGCCTTGAATTTGTGGTTGAGATATCTGGCATTATGCATTCCCTCATTATGAAACTAGTTATTACATGTGATTATTAGACTAGTAGAATATCCATGTTCATGTTTATATAGTAATGTTTGACTTATTTCTATAATATTATGTTCAAGTTTTATGTTTAAAAATATATGGTTTTTATTATACATCTTTCCTTAAAAGTTTATGGATTTCGCTAGATTATTTACCCTTACTGGGGATCTGAGCTCACCCCGTTCTATTGTTTTATTTTCCTAGGATTCCAAGAAGTCTATTATGGTTGATTTAAAGGGTTAATATAGAGGAATAATGGTGTTTTAAAGTATTATTTATAATGTGTTGTATGTTATAAATTTTAATGTAACATTCATGTATGTAATCTATTTTCCAAGACTGCTAAACTGATTAGTCTTTCGGGACTTGATTACTTGTAATCATGCTAATGTATTAAAATAATGCACTAGATTTGGGTAACTAGGGTTGGGGAATTACAATCACCATGGGGTAATCTATGAAGGAGGCTACACTATTGATGTATAATTCACCCCATTAAATAACATGAGCATGAACATGAATGTATCTACTCAACTGTGACACATGGAAGATGACATTAACCCACTCCAACTATAGGGGTAAGGTAGGGCAGTAGGTTTAAAGACCCCAATTCCAGTTTGCCAGAGTCAGAGGTTAATTTAAATCATTGGAATAAGATATAAGTAATCACATCCCAAAGGACTAAATAGTTTATTACTCTTGGTAAACAATATATATAATTGAAATTCAAATTACATTTTAAATTATAAAATACACAAAGAATTTTATTTTAGAATTTCATTATTCATAATCACAAAAAAACATTCTCATATCCTAAGGAAAATAAAAAACAAGAAAGGGGTGAAATCAGATAATCCATAAGGGTAAGAATATAACAGAATCTATGAATAAATTTTGAATAATCAATAAAACAAGGTAAATTACTGAAACACATTACATTTAATCAATAACTTGAGTATAATATGGTTGGAATAAATGATGATCAAATAATAACAACTAAATAATCCCACGAGCTTGAAACTTAACCATGGATATTATAACTAATCGAATAATCACATGGAATATAAATAACTAAATTCAAAATGATAGAATGAATAATGATGAACATTTAAAACATACCGTCTAGGATTTATTCAATGGAATCTAATACCATCAAGACCTTGTTCTAAGAAATCTATATAAATGGGTAAGGTCTCAACAAAAAACCAATATATTTTTTCCCATGATAACTAACTATAAATTAAGGGGATATATAGGGACCTTTCTATAACTTATTATGTCCAATTAATTCCTCATATAAATAAATAATACATCATAATCAACATGCCTTAACAAAATCAATAATTGTATCTTTTGGAAGAATTAGTCACATGGAATATAAATACATTCACTCATAAAAAATAGTCTTAAACATCCAAATAAATATGATTAATCATATAATTAGATTAAAACTTCAAAATAATATTAAATAAAGGATATTTACATAGATGATAATAAATCAATTGGATTTATAAGATATTTCTTTAGGAAAATAGCCTTTTTTACATTGAAAATAATTTTTAAAATCTAAAAATTATGTATGTAATAATGAAATAATTTTATTTAAAAATAAAATATTAAAATTTTAAAGGAAACTTTAAATAACTTATGTTTCATGAAAATTGAAAATTCTGTTCATGCTGTATAAATTAAAAAAACATTCTTTTAATTCTTGTAAGAAAAGTACAAAAATACCTTGTTCGGAAAATGACAAGAAGAATAATTTTAAAACACTTTGTAAAAATTAAGAAATGGTAAAAATGATATTAAATAATCATTTAATAATAGTAAAACATTTTTTTTTTGAAAACATGGACTTGAAAGATAAATATTTCTTAGCAGATACTTGAAGACAAACAATCACAAATAATGATGAGATTGTGAAATAAACCCTTACCACTCAGGTATCTTTTGAATCATAAGCCCCATGAAAGAAGTAAAATAATATGAATCTTTAAATATGATTAATACAAATATATTCATTATATAATATATCAAGGGAAATTATATACACCACACAAAAGAAATAAGTGGGGAATATGGTATATATCTCATAGAAGCAAAAGTGAGATGAAAAAAACTTACCTTCGATTCAATTTTCTTTGTATGTATTTCAACATTCTGTATAATAAATATAGATTTATTATAAATATATTAAATAAAAATACTCATACATATCATAACATATGTTATTTACTTACAATATCTTGTCACCTATTTATTGTCAATTCATTTCTAAAACCATTGTTTCAGGTGGCAAGTGTTTCATTTTTATGTATGTTTTTATTCAGTAGTTATGATACTTATAATTTTATCATAGTTAAATCATATAAAAATATTATTTATGTTTTAAATATAATATTATATATATATATATTAATCCATAAAGATATATAAAAAAACTAATTACACCGTTGATGGAGATGGTAGGTCGTACGTACGCATGAACAATATTTTCATTTTTAGATGGATAAAATGAAATAAAAGAAAGAATAATTAAAATTTAGAGAATAATTATCATGTCATATATATTATATATATTCATTAGTTCCATATTTCTAACCATCCAAGTAAAGTGGTAATGGAAAATAAATCACATTGCTACGTGTAGATGGTAAGTTATACGCATGCACGAGAGACCCTTTTACTTTTAGAAGGATGGAAACAAGATGGAATATGGTTATAAAATAAAAATAATAACATCTAAGTTTATTAATGATATTGGATTTATTATTTTATTATGTAAAACACATGAAGAGGAAGTAAAAGAAGAAATAAACCTGAAAGAGTTGGTAAAGACAATTACCACTTCTTCGATATAATTTATTTAGATATCTTCTAAAGGGATCTAGAGTTGATCTTTCGGAAGGAAAAAACATAAATAATCTGAATAAATATTTTTAGAGGAGGAATTGGTAGGTTTTTGTCAATATATATTTCCCAAAGTTGTATAAATAAGTGTAGGAATGGATTCCCTTCTATAATTGAGGTGAGGGGAACTTTTGGAATTTCTCAAAATATTAAAATTTAATAAATCTATTCTAGAGAAACATTATTAAAAATATAATATAACTAAATAAAGGATGAAATTTTAGACCATATATTAACCCATTTTTTTTTCTTATTTTGTTATTTTATGATTTTTAAATAATTTAATAAAATATTAATCCCATAAAATATCATTATTGTCAATTTTGATTATATTTATTACTTTGACTTTAAAAACATCAAGAAAATAAGTATAATTATAAGAAAATATATTATTATACCCTAAAAAATTAATGGTAATCTATTTAAGTAATTTATCACATTAAATATCTTATATTATAAATTTTTTAATATTTTTAATAACATTTATTTGATTATTCTATTAATTAAATCATTACTACATCAACGTTCTGTAAACATTTAAGATAACTTTTTCTTCACAAAAAATTTAAAAAATAATTTAATATTATGAAGATAAATATATTATATTTTATAAGACTATTTATAGTAAAAATATCTTTTTGATAACACCATAATAAAATATTATAGTTATTAAAACTAGAGTGTGACACATTTGACTTTTCTTGAAATAAAATACTATAAAGGTCATAATCTCATCCAAATGGACAAAAAATGTAATATAACCAAATATTGGATGTCTATGGAAGAAAAATACTAATAAATAAAGATTTAGGAAATTTTTAGGGTTATTTTCTAGTCCTTATCATTTTATTTTTAACTTTACTTACTCAATTTACCCTTTATCATGGCAATAAAAATTACTCACGTTACTATTCATATTGATAAAAAAATAAAATATAAATATTTAATAATTTTGTATCTATTGAATAAAAAAATTGATTCCATTTTTAGAAATTCAAAACACATAAGTTGAATAATTTAATATAAAAATTAAATTAGAAGAATTCAATGAAAAAAGTTTTTTTTAGAAAAATTTTCTTTTTTAATTATACAAATGATTTTATTCCAAATTAAGCCATAAAATTAATTAAAATGAACTTAAGTTTATTATTAATAATATAATTTAAATAATTTTATTTTTAAAATATTTTAAAATAAAATTTTACTCTTAAAATGGTTGAAATAAAAATACAGTTTTTAGTAAAAATTGGTATTTTCACTTTTTATTGGAAAATCATTATTTTCATAAAAATATAAAAATTTAACCCTATTATAATTTTGGTATGATAATTAGAAAAATTATCTTATTTTAAAAATATAATTTATATATTATCTAGAAATTAATTATAATAATTACTCACAAAAGGAAATAAAAATCATTTTTGAATAAAAGATATTTCTGAAGAATAAAATTATCTTACTAAAAATTGACTACTTATTTTCAAGAATTAATTAATAAATTATAAATGAGAAGGAATATTATATAATATGGTTATTAATATTCTTTCCTTCCAATTCAATAGCTAGGTTATAACAATTATATTTAAATAATAATATTTTGGAGTTCGTTTAAACTTGTGTTACATATTGTATACGCTATCGAAGAAGGATTCTCTCAGGCCTCTGAGCGGCGTCCTCTCCCAAACCCTTGGTGGATAGGGTTTTCTACAGGTTGTGGTTTCCCCTTCCCCCTCCGTCCTGGTTCAGTTTGACTGATGCATGTTTCCCCAGCTCGACAGGGCGTCGTCGTGCATCTGTTTCCTGTGGTCGGCATCATCAATTCCCGGCGGAGTGTTTGAGCTCAACCCAGTGTGGCTCACCCTTCAATCGATTATTAGGCTTGGTACGACTTCAACATATGCCGGTTTGGTGCACCTTCCAACATCAATGACACACAACCATGGTTCTCGGCTTTCGATGCATCTAGGCGTGTCTCCAGTGGGTTTCTGGTGCGGACCAGCCCTGATAAGCAGGGATTTGGAAGGGGAGGTGGTTCTGGGTGTGGGTTCTTGAGTTTTACATGTTTTGATTTGGTTTTTATGTGTTTTGGTTCATTTGGGTAGCTATGGTTTTGTCGTGATTCGATTCAACTGGGTAGCTCTCGTATTGGTGTGATTTGCTTCAAATTGGTAGATCTCATATGGACTATGACAATGATAGTGGAACTGGATCAGATTTGTGTGAAGGATAGTGACGATGATATCATGGAACTCTGTGAGACAATGGTGAAGTTGAAATTGTCGGTGATGAGGATTCTGGTGGGTCTCTTCGGCATTGTGGAGGTGTGCAACTCGAGGCAGGTGCTTGACTCGAGATTTACGGGAATAAATATGATAGTGATGTTTTTGAAATTTTTAATTTGAATGAATTCAATTGTGTTTGGAATGTATTGTTTCCCGCTTATCCTTAAAGAAACTTTTTAGAAAAAGGAAAAAAATCGATTTGGAGTATACGCTATTGAACACAATGTTCTTTTAAATTCACAGGGTGTTACATTCTCAACTCCATCAATAAATCTCACCCTCATAATTTTAAATTTTTATTGTAAAGGAAGGGTTTGATGTTTTAAAATACCTCTATTGAAAATCCACTTCACAAAAAGGGTTAATAAAACATCCTCTTGATAAAAGAAAAAGAGATGTAAGAATGTCATTTGGAGTTACACATACGAGCTTTCCAAGTAGGTGAACATAAGTGGGAAGTGAAAAAAATAGATATGGAATAGAAATATATCTCTAAATTAAAGATAGAGGGTGATATAGAATATGATCACGAGAAAGTTAACCATCATAAAACCATAAATCTATGATGGGATAAAAGGATAGTGATTTCTCATTATGAAAAATAAATAGATAATGATTTTTATTTCATGGTTTTTTTTCTATAAGTCAAGTGGTTATTTTAATATCTAGGTATTGAACTTGGGGAAAAAACTAAATCAATTTATTTCCATGTCATAATAAAAATCTAATCCTTTTGTTTTTCTTATATCTACTTTCACTTCATCTCTTACACTAGGAAATAGATATTCAAGATAACTTTTTAATTCTCGAAGCACTTTTAATGATTTAAAAGATATATATTTAATTCCTTATACCTCTAAATATTTACTAACATAAAAATGGTTAGAACTTGTTATCCAATATGATAATTCAATAAGAAATAATATCCATACTTCCACTTAATCTATTCCATAAGTATTAAATATTAAGGCTTCCCCAAAATATTACTGAAAATATTCAAAATTACAAAAAATTATGGATAAAGTCACTAAATAATCTTATAATTAATCCCCTATAAAGTCTATATTAATCCCATATGAAAATACCTTATTCACATATTTTCCAAAAACATTGTAATAACTTGAATCACCAGAAAACCTTTAATGAAAACATAAATTATTCATTATTTTTTAAATAAAAAATATTTTATTGGATATATTTATTGTATCCAAAAATAATGTTAACTCAATTAGTGTTAACATGAACCACTTTGTCAAAAAATATTAATCAGTTCCAAGGTAGTAATTACATTCCAATTTAATTTATCTATATCAATTATATCTTTATATTTAATCCTTATATTAACATCAGAAACATATTAAGTGTTATTCCCCTCAATAATATGTTTTCGAAGAGGTTCAACTTGTCATCGAATTACTTTTATTGGCCATCAGTGCCATTCAATATATGATCTCAAATAATTTATGAAATTGTATTTTAGTATAATCCTTACACATTTCAGGATTATTAAAATGAGAATTTAATTAATAAATTAATTTTAGAATATATTTCTTGGATCTAAATACACATGAATATTAATCATTCCACTTTAGCTGTATTAGTAGCATAAGCTTGACATTGACCCTTATCTTATTCTGAGGTACATTCCCTTGATGATTGGGGGATTAATTTATATAGTTCCCCAACTCTTTACAGTGGAATAATTGAACATTGGTTGATTATTTCTTATCCTTTCAATCATGATCAAGGTTGTTTTTCCCAAAGTTGAAGAAAACCGCTTTCCATTTAAGTAAGTTCTAGGGTGTTTTTTCCACAATTATCACATGTAGTAGAAACCTTTATTCCCTAATTACCCTGACCCATTTTTTTATTTTTCATTCTATTTTAATCTTGTTTCCCTTTTAATCCATATTTTTTATATAATTATTAATCAATCATGATAACACATGATACTATGTCCTCATATGATGAGAATATTTGGGAGACTAGTTCCCTTTGAAAGATCAGTTTAAGATCATTAAGGTAGTGATCATTAATAATATTTGTATTAGGCGTATTGATATAGTTCCCATTCCTTCCTCTAGGTTTAATTTCTAAATAATGTAATATACTATATTAGATCAAAACATTATTAAACATATTGTATATTCTCAAAAATAGTTAAATACTTATCCTAAATTGAAAATTTCAGTATAACTAATATCTAAATCATATGCATGGGTTTTTTTAGGAATATTTAAAAATTGTTTTTTAGGGTTTTTTTACTAATCAATGTTTTCTTAAATCTAGTTCCCAAGGTTTGTACTAAACTTCCTCTATTACCAACTTTAAAGACCTTGACTCTAATAGTCCAATGCGGATGATTACTTTATTACATTGGAATAAGATATAAGGGATTGCATCTTTAAGGACCAAATATTTTAGTAGTTTTGGTAAAATAGACAAATAATTGAAATTCACATTACATTATAAAACACAAAACAAACAAAAAAAATTCCTTGGGAATTCCATTATTCCCCTTAGTGTATCCATGCATATCTATCACAAAACACTTCCTTGAATTTTGGGGAAAATAAAACATAATAAAGGGGTGAGATAAAATGATCTGTAAGGGTAAGAGTATAACAAAATCTATAAATAAATATTGTATAGTCAATATGGAAAGGTAAATCACTAAAACACATTCCATTTAATCAATAACTTGAGAATAATATAATTGGAATAAATAATAATCAAATAATTTTATATAATTATTCACACGAGCATGAAACTTAACCATGGATATTATAACTAATCAAATAATCACTTGGAATATTAATAAATTGATTAATAATCATGGAATTCATAATGCTGGATATATAAAAATATCGTTAAGGCTTTGTGATAATACATTAAATACTATCATGTCCTTATGCCAAAACATCTATAAAAATGGGTAATCCCTTAGCCAAAACCCAATCTAGTTTTCCTCATGATACCTACCATAGAATTAAGCATCTATATAGGGACATACTGATCACTTACTAAGTCCAATGTATTCCTAATATAAATAAATAATACAACTTAATCTACACTCCCTAACAAAATCAATAACTCTCTGTATTAGAAGAACTAGTCAAATGAAATATCAATACTTTCCCTAGTAGAAAAATGATCATAACCAACCAAATAAATATTATTATTGGTATAATTAGAGAAAATCCCCCACATCATATTCAATAAAGGATATTTAAATATACATAAATATTTTAAATGTATTATTGTAATATTTCTTGTGGAAAATACCCTTTTAACGTTGAAAATAATTTTTAAAATCTAAAAACTATAAATGTTAGAAAGAAAACATTTTATTTGAAAAAAACCCTATAAAATTATAAATTAAACTTAAAATAATTTAGGTTTTATGAAGTCTGAAATTTTTATTCATTCTGTATAAACAAAAGAAACATTCCCTTATCACTTTTGTAAGAAAAGTAAAAAAAACTTATTCCGAAAATGACAGGAAGATTCCTTTTAATTTTTTTGTAAAAACTGAAATAAGCGTAAAAATTACATTAAATAATAATTGGATAATATTAAAAACATTGAAAATGTTATTATAAAAAATGGACATGGAAGATAAATATTATTTATAGGATACTTAAATATATACAATCTCAAATAATGATGAGATTGTGATATAAACCCTTACCACTTGGGCAACTTTTGAATCGTAAGCCCCGTGAAAGGAATTTATTCAAATGAAACATTAAATACAATGGGTAAAAATATATTCATGATATAATATATCAATGGTATAGTATATACAACACAAAAAATAAATTAGTGGTGAATGTGACATAAGTCTCACAGAAGTAAAAGTAAAACGGGAGACCCTAACCTCATGTTTGATTACCTTTGTACGTGTTTGAACCTCATGTATAATAAATTTAGATTTATTGTAAATACATTATTGAACCATAATAATATATATCATACCATATTTTATTTACTTATAATATTTTATCACCCATTTATTAGCAATTCATTGTTAAAATCACTATTTTAGGTGGTAATTACTTTGTTTTTCATGTATGTTTTGATTCAGTAGTTCCAGTACTTATACTTTTATCATAGTTAAATCATATCAAGAATACTATTTATGGTTTAAATATAATATAAATTAAATATATATATATATATACATATATATTTAGATTCATCCATAAAGATATATATATATATATATATATATATAAATGAATTACATTGTTCATGGAGACGGTAGATCGTACATACGCATGGACACTATTTTCATTTTTTGATGGATATAATGAATGAAATATAAAGAATAATTATCCTTTAAATATTTTTTATTATTTAATATATATCATATATATTCATTAATTCCATATTTATAACTGTCCATGTAAAGTGGTGATGAAAAACATACATCGCTACGTGGAGACGGTAAGCCGTATGTACGCACAAATGATGTTTTCTCTTTTCGTAGGATAGAAAGAAGATGGAATATGGTCATACCATAATATTAATAACATATAAGTACATTTATGATATTTTATTTATTATCTTATGATGTAAGTAACACATTAATAGGAATTATAGGAAGAAATAAACTTGAAAGAGTTGGTAAAGATGATTACCGATTCTCTGACAGACTTCCTTTAGATCCCATCTTACGGGATCTAGGGTTGGTATTTTGGAAGGAATAGAACCTATAAAACTTAGATAATTATGTTTATAAGTGGAATGGAAAGGTTTTGGTCAAGATATATGTCTCAAAGTGGTGTACATAACTGAAGGAAGGGGTTCCCTTTTATAATTGAGGTGAGGGGCGCTTTTTGAATTTCTCAAAATATTAAAATATAATAAGACTATTCTTGAGCCAAATGATTTCAAACAGAATATAAATTCACAATGTATGAAATTCAAAACCATATATTATCCCCATTGTAATTATTGAAATTTTTTATATTTTTTAAATAATTTAATAAAATATTAATCTAATAAAATATAATTATTTTCAATTTTGATACTATTAATTACATTGACTTTAAAAACATAAAAAAAGTTAAGTTAGAACCAAATATTTTATTATATCCTAAAAATTACATGTTAATATATATAATTTATGGATCAATTCAAATATCTCATATTACATTACTTTGAAGATTTTTAATATCATTTATTTTATTACTCTAATAATTAAATCATTACTACATTAGCACTGTGTAAGAATTTAAGATAATTATTTATTTACTAAAAATTAAAAATAAATAATTTATATTTTAAAATACTATTTATAGTAAAAAATATCCTCTGGAAAACCCCATATTAAAATATTATAATTATTAAAACAAGAGTGAGACATGTTTGAATTTTCTTTGTAGTTGGGGTTTGGATTAGTGGTAAGAACCCTGTAATCCTACATGAAAAATGGGGGTTCAAAACCCATGGGGCGTAGGTACTGTAGCAGTGGTGGTACTGTTGATCGGTAGACACTGTAGCGGCGACAGGGCACTGTAGCAGCAACGGGTACTGTAGCAGCCGGGTTACTATTCACAGAATGGGCCTTAGGAAAAACATTTGGCCCTATGGGCTATGTAATGGGATACATGCCCACTAGGCCTTCAGGCTATGTAATGGGTCTCCCTCTACCTAGTTAAAAGAGGTCTTTTCTTTGCTTTAATAATAAAATGAGGCTTCGACCCCAACTTTTAAAATAAATGTTTTACTTTTCTTGAAATAAAATACTATATTGGTCACAATCTCATCCCAATAGCCACAAAATGTCATATAACTGAATATTAGATAATTTTAGATGAATATTTCTCATAAAATTAAGATTTATTAAAGTTTTAGGGTCATTTTTCAAGTCCTTATTATTTTATTCTTAACTTTACTTACCCAATTCACCCTTTACCGTGGTAATAGATATTAATTTATTTACTATTCATATTAATGAAAAAGGGGATTTTTTAATAAATTTAGACCTCATAAATCTAAATATGGATTCAATTTTTCAAAATAAGAAACAAATAAGTGGTATAATTTAATTTAAAATTATACTGAAAAAATGCAATGAAAAATAGTTTTTTTCTAGAAAAATCCCCATTTTTATGTATCAAAATGATTTGATTCAAAATTAAACCATGAAATTGATTCCAATGAACTTAATTGGATTAGTAATAATATAATAAAAACAATTTTACTTTTAAACCATTTTAAAATAAAATGTAACTTTTTCAAATGGTTGAAATAAAAATAAAAATTTCAATAAAAATTTGTATTTTCACTATTCCTTAAAAAATTGATCTTTTCAAAACAATATGAAACATTCAACCTAAGATAACTTTGGTATGATGATTTAAAAAATTATATTATTTATAAAAATAATAATTTATTGAATATCTAGAAATTAATTATAATATTTACACAAAAAAGGAAATAAAAATCTTTTTTGGAGAAAATGTATTGTTGAAGAATAAAATGATCTTATTAAAAATTGAGGGAATATTTTCAAATAATTTATTGATAAATTATAAATGAGTAAGATGATTATATAATATGGTTAAAAATATCCATTCCCAAAGATTTAACTACTAGGTTATAACAGTCATATTTAAATAATAATATTTTGGGGTTCATTTATGCATGGTGTTGCATATTGTATATGCTATCGAACATAGTGTTATTTTAAATTATTGAGGTGTTATGGTAATAAAACTCAAAAATAATCTATATAATATTAAATGGCCTGATTAACACTACTACAATTTTACACTTTACCAATGGTTCACAACCATTGGTAAAGGTCTGGAAACCGTTGGTATATAGTATACCAACGGTTCCCTCAACCATGGCCAAGTAAGCCATGACAATAGGCCTATACCAATGGTTCTATGAAAACCGTTGGTATATGTGTCAAAATAGAAGGTATACCAATGGTTTCTATAAACCATTTTCATATGTGTGTTAAATATAACATATACCAATAGTTTGTGAAACCGTTGGTATATGTGTGTTACACTTATACCAACGGCTACAACCGTTTGTATAGAGGTGATATGAAAAGCCATAAGGCTATAACAATGGTTTTGTTATAACCGTTGGTATCAACCTATACCAACGATTATAAGAAAACTGTTGGTATAGTTATATTATATCATCTATACCAAAAGTTTAGAACCGTTGGTATACATTTTCTCAACTCCAGAGCAGCAGGCCCCTCTCCCCTCTCCGGACTTGCAACAACACAGCTCCACAACAACACAACAACACACCTCCCCCTCACCAGACCTACAAAAATACCAATACAAAATCCCCATCCAAAATATTCAAAATTTATAATTCATTCTAGAATTTAGAAATTTATAAATTTATAAATTCAAATGCAATAACACCCATAAGATAAAAGGCCTACATGTTATAGGAAATGCAATAACACCCATAAGTGTATTCAAAATTTATAATTCATTCCTCACTCAAACCACAACACCAACACACATAAGAGTATTCAAAATTTATAATTCATTCCTTACTCAAACCACAACACCAATACACACAAGATAAAAAACCTACATGTTATAGGAAGCACATGGGATGTTTTGTCATGGTCTTGGGTTGAGTATCCTAAAACCAACAGAAAAACTTGGGTAGAGTAGACAAGGATCATGATACCCATAAGATAGAAAATGGTAGTGGTCATGTTCTTAGACATAGGATGAGTTATAGGAAGCACATGGGATGTTTATATTCCTTTAATGATTATTTATCCATTTATAAATGGTTCCTGATGTGTTAGTGGGAAACATTGGCCAATCTTGACATATGAGATGGGTTACCAAAATAGCCTACATGTTTTTCATAGACATTTCAATTAGAATATGGGGGTATGTGGATAATTTTAATTTGCTCTCCTGGGTGTGATGTGAGATGAATCCCCATCTTGGGTAGTGGGTATGAATATTCAATTAAGTATTAGGTATTGGGTTCCCAAAGAGACTTTGGTTTGGTCCTAGAACCCTTTGTTTGAGGACGGGATTGAGGTGATCCATGGGGCAATGGTGTCACTATATGTATTCCTCACCATTGGGGTATTTTTATGAGACTTTGAAACTTATTTTTCAAGAATATATGTGTAGCCTTGTTGACCAATTTTTTATATGGTATGCTTGTGTCTTCATAGGTTTCATATGAAATCACTATATGATATTTATTTGTTGTATGTTATTATATAGAATGAAAGACTCGTGATTGAGAATTAGAACATGAGTGTTGGTGCATGTTAATGATGGGATGTCGAGACTCATTACTATTATATCAAAAATATTAAAACTAAGTTAAGCCTTACCGATTTGGAGTGTAGAACTAAGAAAATGATTGACTTCAGATGGATCTATAGGGAGGAAGGAGTTCCCAGCCTGGGTAAAGAGAGAGGGATCTAGTTTAGACTAAATCAAAACAGAAAAAAATAGATGAATAACATTAGGAATTACATATTAGAACTAAATAATTGAGTGGGGGTCTGGCCAGGGGGTGGGGGGCTATCTGGGTGGCGCGTGGGGCTGTATGGGGGGTGGGAGGGCTGTCCGAGTGGTGTGGGGGGCTGTCCAGGTGGTGGGGGCTGTTCAGGGTGAGTGGGGGGTTGTCCAGAGGGTGGGGGTGTCTGGGGTGTGTGGGGGGCTATCCGGGGGGTGGGGTGGGGGGGGGGCTGTCCGGGGTAAGGGGGCTATCCGGGGGGTTGGGGGGCTGTCAGGGGGTGGGGGGCTGTCTGGGGTGGGGGGAGGGTGCCGTCCCGTTGGCGGGGGGGGGGGGGGGGGGGTGTTGTCTGGTGGGTGGGTGGGGGGGGGGGGATGTCTGGAGTGCATTTTCAGCCACCGCAGTGACATGAAACCTCCTATTGACGTGTTTTCTGGCTGACCATTTCACAATTAACCCATTCTTTGTTGTTGTCCGATTTCATGGTATTTCGAGGTCATTCGGCTGATTTTGACCACCCCCCACACACTTTTCAAGCGCGCTGAACACCTAAAAAACACATATTCTACCACTCCACACAAAACACGCATATAAATGATGTGTTGTCATTTTTTACACCTTATGAATAATAATTAGGGTGTTTTCATGTGATTTCAAGTCATTCTGATATCGTTCGGTATGTATTTGACAGTAAAACACATGTTTTGGTCATTTACGACACATGGAGTGTGTTTTCATCCATCGTGGTCACATGACACCTCCGATTGAAGTTCTTTATGCTCGATCAATTTAAAATTCACCCACCCTTTGTTGTCGTCCGATTTAATGGCATTCTGGGGTCATTCGGCCAGTTTTGAGCACCCCACACACACTTTTCAAGCGCACCAAACACCTAAAAAACACATATTCATACGTATCACACAAACCATGATTCCAAATGATGTGTTGTCTCCTCATACACCTCACGAATAATAATTAGAGTGTTTTCGTGGGATTTCAAGTCATTCTGATGTCGTTCGGTATGCATTTGACCGTTAAATGCATGTTTTGACTATTTATGACATGCGGAGTGTGTTTTCGACCACCGTGGTCACACGACACCTCCGATTGATGTTTCGTATGGCTGAACATTTCAAAATTCACCCTCTATTTATTTTCGTTTGATTTCATGGCATTCCAAGGTCGTTAGTCCGGTTTTGACCGCCCCACACACGTTTTTCAAGCATGCCAAACACCTAAAAAACACATATTCAGCCGTGATGCATAAACCGTGTGTTAGAATGATGTGTCGTCTCCTTGTACACCTCATGAATAAAAATTAGGGTGTTTTTTGTGATTTCAGGTCATTCCGATGTCATTCGGTATGCATTTGACCATTAAACTCATGTTTTGGCCATTTACGACACGCGGAGTGCGGTTTCGGCCAACGCGGTCACACGAAACCTTTGATTGACATGCCGTCCAGCTGAACATTTCACAGTTCACCCACCCTTTGTTTTTTTTCTGATTTCATGGAATTTTGAGGTTGTTCGGCTTGTTTTGACCACCCCATGCACGCTTTTCAAGCACACCAAACACCTAAAAAATACATATTCAATCGTTCCATGCAAACCGCGCGTCTGAATGATGTTTCCTTTTTTCGTAAACATCATGAAAAATAATTATTGTGTTTTTGTGTGATTTCAAGTCATTCCGATGTCGTTGGATATGTATTTGACCGTAAAACACATGTTTTGGCCATTTACGACACACATAGTTCATTTTCGGACACTGCGGTCACACGACACCTCCGATTGACGTTCTGTGTGGCTGACCATTTAAAAATTCACCCACCCTTTGTTTTCGTCAGATTTCATGGAATTTCAAGGTCGTTTGGCAAGTTTTGACCACCCCACGCACGCTTTTCAAGCGCGCCAAACACTTAGAAAACATATATTTAGTCATGCCGTGCAAACCGCGCATCCGAATGACGTTCCGTATCCTCTTACACCTCACGAATAAAAATTAGGGTGTTTTTGTGTGATTTCAAGTCATTTTGATGTCGTTCGGCATGCATTTGACCATTAAACGCATGTTTTGGCCATTTACGACACGCATAGTGCGTTTTCAGCCACCACGGTCACACAAAACCTCCGATTGACGTGAAGTCTAGTAGACCATTTCACAATTCACCCACCCTCTGTTGTCTTCCGATTTCATGGCATTACGAGGTCATTCGGCCAGTTTTGACCACCCATGCATGCTTTTCAAGCGCGCCAAACACCTAAAAAACACATATTCAGTCATGCCATGCAAACCGCGCGTCCGAATGACATGTCGTCTCCTCTTACACCTCATGAATAAAAATTAGGATTTTTTTGTGTGATTTCAAGTCATTATGATGTAATTTACCATGCATTTGATCGTTAAACGCATGCTTTGGCCATTTACGACACACATAGTGAATTTTCGGCCACCGCGGTCACATGACACCTCCGATTGACATGACGTCTAGCCGACCATTTCACAATTCATCCAACCTCTGTTGTCATCTGATTTCATGGAATTTCGAGGACATTCAATCTGTTTTGACCACCCACACATGATTTTCAAGTGTGCCAAAAACCTAAAAAACACATATTCAGCTGTACCGTGCAAACCACGTGTCTGAATGATGTGTCATCTCCTCGTACATCTCATGAATGAACCATGGATCTTTGTGTTAAATTATCAAGACAATCTAAATATGTTTGGTTGGTTTTCCGTATGCCAGTTGTTTTTACTTAAAATAGTGTCCATTTTAAACAAAAGAGAGACATTTAGAGTGATACCGACCACACTGTGCCTTGGATTAAGGAGGGGTTGTCTTTTACATGTCTCAAATGATCATTGGATCATTTTATTAAAGTATCAACACAATCCAAATACGTTTGGTCTATTTTTCGTATGTTAGTTGTTGTTTTCACTTAAAATGTTGTCCATTTGAAATCAAAGTGAGACACTTTGAGTGATACCATCCACACCGTGTCTCGGATTAAGGTGGAGTTGAATCGTACCCATCAAAAATTACCAATGTATCGTTTTACTGAAGTATCAACACAATCCGAATGTGTTTAATTGGTTTTCCGTATGTCAATTGTTGTTTTCATTGTTTTATCCCACCTATAATGGGCTAGCTCTAGTAACAGGTCTGGATGGCCTTGGTTGGTCTGTTGCAATTTGGTATCAATGGCCTTACTCAGTTAAAAGTGTGTCAACAATGCCTATGTTGTTTTAATGTCTTGGTTGGATAGTATTAGGATCATTAGAATTTGGATAGTAGGTTCGGAAGAGGGGCTTGAACAACTCACTCCCATTATTGAATCAGAGTTACAATAGGTGACTGGAAAAATGATTACAGATTCCAAGATCGAGTTTTTAGGATATTTTGAATAAATAATATAGGGGGTTTAATTTAATTGACCTATCTAGAATGTCTGAGGACTTGGTTTGTGTAAGTTCATTTGAATAAACTTAGTGGGGGAGTTTATTTAGATGGTCTTCTTCCAATTAATTGGTATTTCTCTTTAATTGAATAATTCATGACTACTTTAAATTCTTTTTGTTTTAAATAATTGTTTAGAATTTTTTTTGAGTTTGATTGTTTTTGAATTATCTCGTAGCTGATTAGTTTTTGTCTGGTGTTTAGAAGAAAATTCCTACATGATGAGATCTTTGAAATATAAGATGGTTAACAACAATGTAGGTTCCACAGGAAGATCCTCCGATAGACCCATATTTGGATGAGTTAAATATCCATATCATTCAAACTATAGGGTCATTTGTCCCAATAATCCTAGGATGTAAAGTGGATCATGGATTGGAATTTACCAAGTAGCATCCACGTGTATTCTATATTGATAGTAGACAACACGATTCTATGGAGTGGCTTGAATTTATTGAGAGGGTCTTCAAATTTTTTGAAGAGCCCTAAGTATTATCATGTGGGGTTTTACATGTATATTATCGAGGGACCAGAATGAATATGTTGGGATTCAATAGTGTAGGATAAGTTTCACAAAGGTCTTATCTGGGTTCCATTCAATAAGATATTTAACCATCTTTTTATCAAGAAACTTTACATGTGTAAAACACTTTGTAGTTTCTGAAGTTGGAGAAAGTGAAGCGTATTGTTCTAGAGTTCTCCAACCACTTTATTGAGTTGGTGAATCTTGCACTAGATCTTTTCAAAAATGATTACATAAAATATTGTAGGTTTGATATGGGACTAAGGAACGATGTTTGGTTGATTTTAGTTCCGTTTAGCCTTTAACATTCCTAAAGGTATTGGATAATGTTTATTTTTCTAAAAAAGACATATTTGGAAGGATTGACTTGGGAGGAGCTTTAATGGATGCAATAATTATTCAAAGTTCTTATTTTGGTTATAAAAGGAAGAAAAAAAGTGTTCACTGTTCTACCGGACCTATTCTAGGGGATTCTATAAAGAACCAACATGTTATTTTCTAACCGTGAGGCATAGTGTTTTTATAACTATGAGGCATAGTGTTTTTCTACGCCGACTGGGGTTCCACACTCCGAACAAGCCCCAGAAGCCCCATAAAACATTATAACATATTAGGCTTCCATATTTGGTCAAAAATAAAGAGTTATACTGAATTCAAAAATATCCATACCAGAGTGAAAAACCAGGTTCAAAAATAAAGAGTTATACAGAATTCAAAAATTTAATGGATCAATCTGCCCCTGGTCACTATCACCATCACCACTATCATCATTATCCTGATCCTCTCTGCTATCTCTATCCTCATCATCATCCTCATCATCGTCCCCATGCTCATCCTTGACCCCATCCTCGACCTCGGCCCCATCCTCGCCCTTGACCCTATCCTCTCCCTCATCCTCATCGTCATCCTCGCCCTCATCCTCTTCAACATCCTCGTCGTCACCAGGAACGTCATCATATCAACCGCCACTAGAACTTCCATTTGGTGCATTGTATAATTAACCCATCAATGACATATATTTCTGAAAATCCATGCTGGACATGAAGAAGCTAAAGGAATATCCTGTACAGGTGGAGTGTCCCTCAGTGTACACTCCTCAGCCACATAATATGTCAGAGCAGGAGTCGAAGAAGGTGGAATATAATAGCTCAGAGATAATGAACCAGAAGAAAAAATGATGGTACAGATGTCTGGCCAACTGAAAGTATAAACATTGGAGGCTGAAATATCTCTTTTTTCCCTAAAGACACACTAGGATCAAAATGGGGCGTAGAAGATACATCTGTGGTAGGGTCATAGTCCAATCGAGTACGACCAGTGGATCATCTAACTGTCACACCATGAGCCCTCGTACCACCAGCCTCAGTACCAGGACCACCAGATGATCTTCTAAATCTGACACTAACCCCCTCCTACCACCAGCCTCTGTACTTGGAGCAATATCAGGATCCTCATCAGATATCTCTCGTCTAGGGGGTGGATCCTAGAAAAAAACTTTAACACAAAAGTAAAAACATGATATTATAAGTTATTGTAATATATATATTTAAAATAAAATCCTCACAACATGGATGAGTGGAGGAATTCCCATCTGTGTCATGTGATGATTATTTTCTATCATCTTTTTCCACCGCCTCTGTTTAATGGGTGTCATTTCTTACAGTGAAAACAAATATAGAATTAATTAGAAATAGAAAACTAATGTGTAACCCAAAAAACAAAATATATAAAAATCATTATAATAAAAAAACATAAAGAAACGGATGATTTATGGTGGTTTGAAGGTAAGTACTAGGATACACACTCTGAATGATGTAGGTGAAACATGTAGGTGAGAACACGACTGTATGATTCTATATATTTCCCACCACAACTTCAGGTTCACAATCAACTCTGACCATTGATTAATTGGAGTCATAATAAGTAATAAATATATTGCTACCAATTGTAGTAGGGATAGTGTCAACTTCATCATCACCATCATCAAAAACATGCTTGAGATTTACTTCAATAATTACATCGAATTTAGGATGACGATGATCTTTGACATAAAAAACTTATTTCACCATTGATGGAAATACATATGGTTCATCAGTGGTAAGAGTGCGAGTCATGTCAATAACTTTAAATCTACAATCATCAATAAAGGTTCCTTGCATCGTCATTAAATCAAACCATTGACATTTCATCATCACGACTCAACCATGCGAGTAATAATACAAAATTATTATTTTCTCCACGACTCCATAATAAGATACATTTTCAGAACGAGGTCTATTATCTGATGAACTGGCATAACAGTTTGTTGTGGTAGTTATCATAACACCATCATGCTGTGTTATCATGTTTCTTGCTTGTTTAGTGATAATAACTTTGTATCCTTTGATCACAAGTGATTTACAAGCATGAACCATGGTATTTGGACCAAAACCCAAAGATCTTATTTCCTCAGAAACAGAGTCTGCAGGAAAACTCAATACCTGAAATATAAAGAAATAGTAAACTTAATTAAATATTATTTTTAATTAGTTATTACAGAAATATTTTTACCTTCAATTTCAACCAAGAAAAAAACCCTTTTCTATGAAAAGTCTCTTTCCTTATCAAAGATAAAGAACAATGATTTCTATATATCAATTATTTATGTTCCCTATAGTTAAAAATAATAATAGTCTAAAAAATATTCAAAAATTACAAGAGACAAGATAAGAGATACATGTACAATTTACTTATTTGATATAATCATCGAAAAAATTACAATTGATCAACACTGTGTGATGTGCCATATCTCGCTCTTCAAGGCTTAATGTCGTCAATGTATATGATCCCAGAATTCCTCCTGTCTGAGGAAGTGATGGAAAACTGGGTTCAATTTTCTCATACTGTTCTTCTTTATTTATCATTTGTCTGTTTATTATCATAGTAAGATCAAACAAATACATTGAGCAGAAATCCATATATTCTTGAGTCAAGTAACCATTCACAATTGAACCTTCGGGATAATTCCTGTTCCGAACATATGATTTCAATGTGTACATGTTTCTTTCAGTTGGAAACATCCAAAGGAAAGAAACAGGTCCTCCAAGAAGTATTTCGGTTAGAAGATGGATAGTTAGATGCAACATGCATGTAAATTTTTTTGGAGGGAATATTTTCTCTAACTCACAAAATTAATGGTGTCTCTACCAACAATTTTTTCAATAAGCATTTGGACGACTTCATAGAAAAAAGAACTCTAAACAAATAGCACAACTGAATAACTAAGACTCTTACATTATTGGATAAGAGATAATAGATTTCTATTGGAATCAACTCATGCTAAAGGACGTGATAATCATGATTCTTCAAAGATTTCAGCTTCAACTCTTTTTAATTGACCCATTTTGATATATTTCTTGAATATCCATCAGGCACATTAATAGTCTCTAGCACTTCCAAAAATTTATTTTTGTTAGCAGGTGTCATCACATAAGAAGCACATGGAACTTGCCATTTATTTTCACTGATACAGACATGACACAATTATGGTCTGATCCCCCAATCTACTAAGTCACACCGAGATCATAAATCATCTTTTGTATTCCCCTTGAAATTTAGAAGAATCTAAATCAACATTTCACATATATTATTTTCAATGTGCATTACCTCTAAGAAATGACTTAAGAAGTTTCTTGACCAATACGACAACTCAAATAATATACTCTTCTTCTTCCAATTGTAACATGTATCATTGGAAACATTTTTCCTCTTTCTAGATTTCATTACACACTTCCCAAATGAATAACTGAAATCTTTCAATTCATTAAGAAAATCAGTTCCAGACATACGCTGAGGTGGATTGTTAGTCTCCATGGTATTGTCAAATATTCGATGATTGTTTCTATATGGATGGTTTATTGTCAAGAATCATCGATGTCCCATAAAACTAAAACTATGAAGATATTTCAGTCTTCTCGATCGAGTATTCTTCATAAAAATAGGACATGACAATTTTCATTTTGTGCTCCATCCAGACATCATTTTATAAGAAGGAAAATCATTGATCATCCACATAAGTGCAGCACATATCTAAAATATGTATTTCAAACATGTATAATATCTGAGCACACCCACATCCCAAACAAGTTTCAAATATTTTATTAAAGGTTTCATGTATACATCTATATCATTGTCGGGATTAGAAGGGTCAAATATCAGTATACCCAAGAAAGTGTAAGGCTTTTTCATACACAACCATGGGGGAAGGTTATAAATGTTTTTGAAAACCGGCCATGTGTTGTGAGAAGTAATCATCTGCCCAAATGGATTAAAACCATCTCATGAAAGACCCAGTCTCACACTACGCACGTCGGATACAAATTCAGGATATCGATCATCAAATCTATGCCATGAAAATCCATCTTCAAGGTGAACCAACTCTTAATTATTTTTTTTCTCTCAGTGTCATGCCATCACATTTTTACTGATATTTCATCAGACATGAAAAGGTTCTGTAATATGGGGATCGATGGAAAGTGCCACATTACTTTTTGTGGCACACAAGAAGGTGTTCCCTTATCTTTTGGATTCCATTGGGAGGTTCCACATTTGATACAATCATTTCTCTCAGTAGTTTCCTCCCAAAATAAGCTGCAATCATTCGGGAAAGCATGATTTTTTTTAGAATCCAAGTTCATCAACTAACTTCCATGCCATATAGTAGTTTGAGGGAATATCTACATCATCTGGAAGTAAGTCCTTTAAGAAGGTAAGAATGTAATCGATTACAGTATTTGAAATCACATACATAGTTTTCCCATGAAACAATCTGATTAAAAATTCCAACCTTTTCATTTTACCACATTGCCTATATACTGGAGTCATCACAACATCATTAAATTTTTTCACCCTATCAACATCATCATTTTCATTGGATGCATCATGTGTGATTGTATCGAAATCTTGTTGGATAGACATCATTTCCTTCTCACGATGTCGAACAAGTGGAAACCGATCATATATCAAACTCTCCAATTCAGTCATATCATTTGGATCATTAACATTTTGAGATTCCATTTTCTCTCCATTGTGATACCACACATAATAGTTTGTTTGGAAAACATATTTGGTTATATCATATCTAACTGCTTCATGACTCAACCAAGGACTTCCAACACAATTAGAACATGGGCAGTGTATGCAATCACTATCTGAAGCCTTGTCAAATGAAAAATCTAAAATGATATTCAAATTATTTTGAAAATCAGTTGAAATCCGATTAGTTTCGTACATCAAACTTCTATCCATTCTGTAAAAAAATTGTAATAAGTGATTTAAAAGCAATTCAATAATATTGAAGTTCAATAAAAAAATATTTAGGTAAATGAAAATTGTTTACTTTATATAAAAGCATAACCGACACATTACTATATATGAGAATCATATTAAGAAATACAAAAAAAATACAGTGTATATAAGAAAATAAGATACATAATTTCTAATACCTATATTCAAGAATTTCCCAGTAAGATATTGGAGGTGGATCAAGGAATACATAATTCTTAAGGGTCTTTTTGGGAGTACATGAGTTTTATACTTTAACTTCTTCAGGGAGACCAGGATGAGGAGTAGGATGAGAATCACATCAAAAGTAGTTATGGCCTCATCAAGCTTCACCTTAACCATAGATTAAAGGATCCTAGTTTTGGGGCCATAGATCATAGGTTGGTAGGCTGTATTCATTGAATCATGTACCAATTGATTTTGGAGAGGGAACTTCAATAGTTATAGGTATGGATTTGATTAGAAACACCTATAAAAAGGATATCCAGAAATTGTGACATCCCAAACTAGGATTCTAATCATTAGTGACCCAAACCCATAGGACCACTCATTGGAGAGGGACCTTCAAGTTCTATTGTGTTTTATCTCACATACGAATACTAATTTTTGGGCTGTCCGGGGTCCAGGGAAGAGGGTGGTGTGCTGTCTGAGGTCTAGGGAGGAGGGTGGGGGCTGTCCTAGTTCTAGGAAGGAGGGAGGGGGGGGGGGGGGCTATCCTGGATCAAAAAAGGTGGGTGGGGGGCTGTATGGGGTCTAGGGAGGAGGGGGGCTGTCTAGAGTCCAGGAAGGAGGGTGAGGGGCTTTCTGGGGTCTAGGGAGGAGGGTGGGGGGCCGTCTAGGGTCCAAGAAGGAGGGTGGTTGTCCTGGGTCCAGGAAGGAGGGGGGTTGTACTAGGTGGACCTCAAAACACCAAATGGGGTTCCACTCTATAGTTCTGAGAATATATTATCCAAAGCTACAAAGATTCCACCTATAAACATGACAACTATAAATTAGTTCCTACTGTAATTTCATGATATTTAAGGGATATATGTTTTGTGAAAATACTATACATTACAGTGATGTTCGGGAATGATGGGTTTTCCCCAAATGTGTATGGAATTCAGCAACAAGGATGTTTTATTCCATTTAACCAATTTTATAGTGTACATTTAGGATGAATTCTTGCATTTAACAAGTGTTCTAGTTTATTTTTAGGTGAGGTGAGTTAGAAACCATGTTAGGCATGTCATTAGAACATGGGTTCTTCCATTTAACCATGTAGTCTTGAATTTCAGGGATGAAAGTGTTTTGACTGAGCTAATTAATACCTACTCTATAGTATTGCCAACACATCATGTGGGCATACCCATGAAACAAATCCATGTGTAAATGGGACGTTTTAAGAACCCCATTTGGCCAAACATACTTTTCACCATAAGGGATTGGCCATGTATATTTACATGTCTATCCAAGTCATGTACTGTGTGTACATTCCCATGTACATTCCTAGGACACTAGATTATCGTATACACCATGTCAACCGTTATACACACCATGTGAACCCTTATACCATATCGTCATTATTGCAACCATTAATAACAAATTATTAAATAACATCACTAGTCAAATATAATCAAATTGAACATAAATCAATAATAATATTGGATATATCAAGTTAAATGAAGTCATACTATCTTACATCCTAAATGACCACCCAAAACCATGATTAATGACCACAAAGCTCCCCTTTCGGCCAAATCAAAAGTGAAAACACAAACACATAGTTGTAGAAAAACAAAACTAAGGGATCACTTAAAAATTTTATATGTAGAAGAAATGAATTCCTTAATTGAAGATGGATCGATATGTGGAATAAGTTTGGCAGGAGGAAGATTGGATTTAGGGCACCAATCCAGCGGTGTAGAACTACAATCGAGTGGAGGGGGAACTGGATGCTCGATCTGTATTTAGGGTAAATCTTTCCCAATAGTTTTTAAAAACCATTGGGAATGTATGTTATACCAATGATTGAGAATAACCATTGGTAAAAGTGGTAGGGATGTGGCCTATACAAATGGTTTACTTAAACCGTTGGTAAAAAGTGATATGGATAAGGCCTTTACCAATGGTTTTGCAAAACCGTTTGTAAAAGTTTCTATAAAATCCTCTATACCAACTGTTTTTGAAAACTGTTGGTATACATAGACATTCCCAAAGGTTTATATAAACTATTGGGATATAAGTTTTGGTAAAAGTGGGATTTCTAGTAGTTGATATTTGGGGATAGATTACTTCCCTATCCAGATCTTTGTAATCCTCATCATGGGGAGACTCTCAGGAAACAAATGTCTCCCTGTTCAAACTCCAAGGGCCTATGGTATCGATATTTATAAAATTTATACCTATTTTGGCCTATCCTCATCTAATCATGGATCACTTGGAACTTATCAATCATCACCTATAACTTATCTGGACTAGAAAGAGATGCCTCACCAATCTTAGTTCAGTATAAGGGTGACCTACAAGGTCTCCCGTACAGGTCCTCAGAAGGTGACATGCTAATAGTAAAGTGGTAACTATTATTATGAGAAAACTATACCAGAGGTAAGTGATCCTCCCAACTCTAGAAAATTATAACATGTAATCCCAAACCATATTCTATAATATCTTGATATGTCTCTCAGTCTTCCAATCTTTCTAGGGGGAAAAGATGCACTCATCCTCAATTAGGTCTCAAATACCTCATGCAAACCACCCCATAATCAAAACATGAACCATGAATCATAGTTAGAGACAATTTTCAAGAGAGACCTATGAAGGTTTATGATCTCCTACACATACAACTACCCAAAAAAATTATACCAAGCACAACTCTCTGATAATAAGTGCGCCGACTTGGTAAGTCAGTCAACTATCAGCTATATGGAATCATTGCCTCTCATTGTCCATGGAAGCCCTATCACATAGTCTGTGGATATGGTATCCCATTTCCACTCTGGGATCTCAAAATTATGAAAACAACTATTGGAACCTAGTGATCGGCCTTCACCTACTGACATGTGAGATACTGAGATCTGAAATCGATGACACTCCACCTCATGCTAGCTCACTAGAAGTACTGCTGAAGGCCCCTGTACATCTTCCCTACACTAGGATGTATAACCAAAGGAGAAATGTGAAACTCCCTCATTACCTACTCTCACATCGTGACCGAAATCACCTTCTATCCATATAAAAAGGATGATGTGATTTCCTACTTCTATTATTAAATCTAGTGATTCTTACTAGGATATCTGGCCACAAAGGACCTCACAGTTGACGTCTCCCAAGTGAGCCTCCCTCAAATGCTGAAGAAGCGGTGGATTCAACCCCATTAAATGAATATAATCTATACCCCTCTCCTCCACCAAGGTCATATGTAATGAAGCCAACTACTTAGATGCCTCCTCTACCACATGAGAATAATACTTACTACTGAGGGAATCTTCCACCATGTTTCCCTTCCAAAGAGTATATACCATCTCAAAGTAATATTCCTAGAGGAACTCCAACCAAGGCCTATATCTCATGTTCATATCTCCTTGCATAAAGATATAACTAAGAGTACAATGGTCTGAGTAAACAACAAAAAATCTATACTAGAATATAGTACCTCCACATCATCAGAGTGAATACTATCAAAAACTGTTCCATAAAGGGTTAAGGTTCTATTAAAAAAGTTTTATAACTCTAATAAGGAGTACAATACACTAAAGGGAATCAACATGAACTCAAAAAATATATATTGAATTTTGAAATCCACTTATGGTATATCATTCCCCAAAAATAGAGATGCTAATAACTTATCTTGAGGCCAAACTCAGATAACTACTTTACCCTAATCCATTGGTCGAAGAACTAAATGGTTCTTAGGAGTGGATACTCTTCCCCACATTACCTAGTTCAAGTGAAACTAATTCACACCCAATATCTATCACCCATTCACATATCATGAGAAAAAGTTTAGGCTACCCAATTGAATACATTTGGTCTTACAAAACCCCTTTATCTACACATTATTGAACACACCTTCAACTTATGAAGCTCAACGAGTGCCATATGATATGCTATTTTAATAATAATGGGAAATAACTAGTGACAATCCTTAAAAAATCCTAATTTTTTATGTGGAGATTAACTTTAAACATCCTTATGAAATATGTACTCATACTCCAATAGTACTATAAGAGAAAAATATCATTGCATCCACTTCTACAAAGGTATTACTATCCAACTGATAGAAAGTCAGTCGTAACCTCTTTCTCATGAGATCATCCTTATCTACCTATGGTAAATCATTATCAAAGGTGTAAAACTACAACCTAACAAGACAAACATACTTACACACTAACTAGTGTAAAATAACTAAGTACGTTTGGTAGGGAACCAGTCCATACTGAGGAATACATCAGAGGGTCTTAATTAGACTATGAAGATTTTATATGTGAGGTACTATTTCTCTTCAAAGAGTTAGGTCACACATTAGGTTTAATTATTTGATCACAGATCCTATCTATAGAAGCCTAAAACACAATGGTTGAGAAAAAATGCACGAATTTTATCACTGAGTCTCAAACAAGGGATATTCTTTGAGATGAGGAGGATCATGACTCTAGGTGAAAATAGTAACTGGTGTAGTGAAGATAAATGTTTCACCTTGAACCACACACAAAGAATCTATGAGTTTTGACTACTTTGAACTCATCCTTTTCTTTTCCTTATTACTTACCACACCTATGGATTTCTCTGACACCTTATCACAATAAAAAAATCTTAGAAAATTAAGTTAGAGGAACTCATCCACCACACCTCAACACTAACCACTTTGGGTGGAACCGACTCTCCATCATGACTTTTGAATAGCATCTTAAAAATTTGTATCTTTAGGGGAATTGTGCCTCTTTATTGTATGTTAAAATTCATATCAAATATCACCAAAAGGGCTTTACCGGTTCCCCATGTACCCCTATAAAATACTCAAATAAAAAAGGAAAAAGAGAGCCTCATACCTATATCCAACAGTACTATAAAAAAAGTATAAGGGACATAGATCATACCTCAAAATAATCCTAGATCCTCTGGGTAAATAACCTTTAGCACATGCAGCTATCCAAGATTCTGACCATCAACTTATTAAACCTTGAGTGATCCACCAAGTGGTGGTGGTGGTAGAATCAAACCAAAGTTCCAGTCACCTCCTTCTACTCCCCCAGATCCTCCATCACATTCACCACCCCACATACCTCATTACTCCAGATACTACCTATACCTAGGTGATTTGTCAGAAACCTCTCTAATTGTAGCATGATAGTTAATAAAATCCCACATAAGATGTGCATACCCATCACAATCATAGAAAAAACCATTCCTTAGTGGACTGAGCTATCCTCAAGGTATCTATTAATGACGGTGCCTCAAATGATTATTCCCACATTACACACCGACTATTGGTGGGTCTTGATGACCCTACATATTAGGAGATCCATGAATTAGAATATCGTGATATTCACTCAACCTCTACACATCAACATACATCACCAAAAGAGCCATCCAAAACTTAGTATGACATGACTCATCGACCTAAACCACTAGATATGGGTCTAAAAACTAATCAACCAGAGAAAGATACACCTAATAACCATCCTAAAGAAATACCACCTTGTAGATAACCCTATTCTTAGAGGACTCATCACTCATTAGGTAGTTCTCTTGACTATGATGCAGAAACCCCACTGACCGTCATTATAAAAACATCATTAAAAATAATCAATACGCATCATTATTAGATGAGAATATATATGCGGGGAGATGAATCAAGGACAGTAAAAAAAATAAATCCTATATGATGCATGCACCAATGTTCTCTATAACCAATGTATCAATATAAATAGTTGAAATGAAGGTAATCAAAGTCCTAGTAAATGGATACATCATCTACTACACCAACACTGGGTTTTCTGACCTGAAATCCACACTTGAGACACCATGACATAATTTCCCTAAACTTGCAACAAAACCTTATATGGTGAAAAAAATCCAACCACCATCCAGAGGTTGAACCACATTTGATACTAATGTTTCACAACCTGACCCATTGGGGCCCACCTGGATAGTAGAAGGCCAGTGAAAAACTACCCCAATCCAGCCTCCATAGGTCGGGGGTTGACGAAAAGCACTCATAAGGCATAAATAATATGGGAGGAATTTTCCTAAAGAATATGTATGCATATACCCAACCATATCTAGTAGAGTACATAGAGAGTAGAAACCATGAATCCAATAACCTATATGAAATAAAAAAGAGTATGATTGTTTAATCTCAAAAGTAAAGGAAAAAATGCACACCCACCTAGAAAATATGTACCAATATGATGATAAATAGAAAATTAATACTGAGAGAGCCTGAATCCAGATCTCCAATCCCTGACCACCATACATGGCCAAATGAACCCATGTATCCCTATAATCCTTTTAAATCACCTCTGATCTATCTATCATCAGCATAAGACACGACACATGAAAGAAAATACCATTTAATGGTGAGTATATACATACCTAGCAGGACTCCTTGAAAAATTAAGAGCGAGAGATATATGTCACAATATAAGTAGTTTGTTTTATCCAAGGTAATAAGGAAATGAAACCCAACAAAATAGATATATATAATCATATAAGAAACCCATAATATAAGAAATGGGATCACTTTCTCATAAACCTACCCAGTATAATGATTCTTCCAACAATTCTAAATGTCTATCATTAATTCTCATTATCTCATGTCCCTTTTTGAAGAAGTAACCGTGTGGAGGACCTACACATCACCACTACGATACATAGTTGAGGGGGAAGAATCTACGAGTAGAATACTTACACCCTAGTTCATTCAACGGGAACCACTCAGTAGGAAGAGGGCCCACACCCTATTCCCCAAGGGGTAGAAATCAGTAGGTAGAGGACCCATGCCATAGTTTGTAAGGGGGGTAACACTCAATAGGTATATTAACCACACCCTAGTCCATAAGGGGGTACCACTCAGTAGGTAGAGAACCCACACCTTACTATATAAGGGGGTACCAATAAATTGTTATAGGACCCATGACCTAGTCTATAAATGGGTATCACTCGGTAGGTAGAGGACCCATGTCCTAGTCCATAAGGAGGCACCACTTAGTAGGTAGAGGACCCACTCCCTAGTCCATAGAGGGGGTACCACTTAGGAGGAAGAGAACCCACAACCTAGTATTTATGGGGTAACCACTTAGTAGGTAGAGGAACCAGACCATATTTCATAAGGGGGTGTCACTCAGCAGGTAGAGGAACCATTCCCTAGTCCATATGGGGGTACCACTCAGTAGGTTGAGAACCCATACCCTAGTCTATAATGGGGGTAGAACTCTATAGGAAGATACACCATTCCCTAGTACATAAGGGGGTACCACTCATTAGGTAAATTGACCATGTATTAGTCTATAAGGGGGTACCACTCAGTAGGTAGAGAACCCACATCATTGTCTCTAAACAGGGTTCCAATCAGTAGGTAGAGGACCCAAGACCTTGTCTGTAAGGGGGTAACACTCGGTAGGTAGATAACCCACACCTTAGTCCTTAAGGGGGTTCCAATCAGTAGGAATAAGACTTAACCCCTAATCTATAGATGGGGTAACACTCAGTAGGTAGATAAGTATGGGTACATACACCCTCGTACGACAGGTGCTTTTCCAACCCCAACCTCTCTCTGATGATCCTGTCCGATCACTACCACTATCGAGCATTGTATAAAGAAGTTTCATTCTTGGATCATCTATATTCATGTCTCAAAAGTCACTATGAAGGACATCAAAATTTTATATATGAAAAAATCAGTATTAGATACTCGTGGTCTAAAATATGAGTAAAAAATAAGTAGATACGGGTGGTAGAAGTTTCATAAATAAGTACACGATGTGTAAGGGGTGCCACATGGTGTGTGGACTCACCTGGCCTCCTGAATGTTTCTTTTTTAGTACATGTATTACTCTATTTTTAGAACTACATGACATTTAAGGGTACTACACAACATGAATCAACCTCCAAGGGATGATCTATATGCTTCTGGCCATGCCCGTGTACTTAGCCATGTTTGTGTACTCCCATATTACACAGAGTGTCCTCCCACATGGGGTCCTAGGCTTGTGAATATTGAACATAGCCTAAATTAATAGGTTGGTTATCATGGTCTATTACCCAGCCACATAGTGTGAGATCCAAATATTTTCCCCAATACCCCAGCCACTACAGTTGGGTGACTGCAAGACGTGTGTCTATCCCAGTGCACATCGTGTAGTCTGTATTTTCACAGAACTCCATATTCATCACACGAATTCTAGATATGACACTACCACAAAAAAATATGAATTATTCCACCTTTAATATATTTGAAATTAAGGATAAAGATGATATTCATTGATTTCTTGACCTCTTGTGGCTAGTAATTAGAATAAGACCACCCATAGGAATCTTGTAGTGCTCCTCGCACGCCACCTCTACCATTTTCATCACTACATTAGATCCTGAATCCATATATCCATCACTACTACCCCCAATATATCCCAATATATATATTCAAATCACCAGTCAAGTAATTTTTATCACATTCATCATGAATCTAGGGGTCCAGTTATGCTTGAACCCTTTTGACAATGCCAAACTGTGGCCCTATAGGGCGATAAAGAAGAATGCGAAGAACCAATGCAGGAAAAGAACAATAAAAAAGGTTCATAAATAATTTTATAAGAGTTATTGGCCAACGAGTATGGATAAAATATATTTTTGGTGAGAAACATGGCATAATTAAGAATAAATCAAATATTCAAATTAATTTGACATATGAGATCACATAAAAGATTAAATTAATGAAAAATGAAAAAATAATAGATAAGAATATGATAAATATTTTTATCATGGGTGAAAACCTTAATTGATGGGTCCTAACTAAATATTGGATAAATAATAGTTGAATAACACATTTTCCAATGATGTGGATGATCTAATGCCTCTGATTCTTATTGATTCACCTTGATCTGATCACCACTCATCGTATAATATCGATCTGCCAATGGAGGTTATCATAGCTCCTTTAAAAAAACATCCTAGGGTTATGTAGTTAAAATAGGAGAAATTTCATAATGAAATATTTATAAAGTATTAGATGTAGGTAATTTAAATTTAAATAAATAAACTACTCATTTATTGTAATTTAAACACACTTTCCCAGGGATGCCTCATCCCAATGTCTGGAAGTGACCAAATTTAGGTTGCACCTAGGGTAAAACCTATTTTATAGATTCAACCATGGTCTTAGATTTTCGATAAAATAAAAAATTTAAGATATATTCTATTTTCTTTGAAAATATTCATTCATGTTATAGAAAATATAATTTATATTTTTATAAAATTAATTATGGGATTACTAGGACTCGAAATTGTGTGCTATCTTAGCATCCATCTTTGAAAATATTTATTAAAATATTTCAATGTCTTATGAGAAAAAAAATATTCTCAACAAAATGTTTTGGGTTGAAATGGAAGAAATATTCGATAATATGATATATTCATTGATGAAAATGAAAAATATGTGAGCATGGTGCAAAAAAATGAAATTTATATGTTTCGATAGATGAATATGTATGCCCAAAGTTAAAATGCATGGGTTCAAAAGAAACAAATATTTTTTTATTAAAGTTTTATGTTTTTACATTGGTTTTTTCAATAACCATTGTTAAAAAAATATTGCACAAAATTTTTAACATTCATTTTTAAAATAATTGACATGAAAACTATTCTGAAAAATATTTTCAATGTCAGTTTTTAAAATAATAGACATTAAAGATACATGTAGTATATTTTACTCTGTTTATTTAATAACCCAATTTTGAAACATCGATGTTATAAATATATTTTCTACAAGTGAAACCAAGTGAGTTGAGTTATTATAGAATATGTTGATCAACAAAAATGGGATTTTAAAACATAAAAAACATGATAGTAGGAAGACACCACTTAGGATTGTGGTATCATTATATGTTATATGATGGAGTGTTTGGAAACAGGAGATATGGTTAAATAAAATTTGGGTAAAAGGGAAGTCGCTGAGAAGTGTTTTTTAATGGTTTATTAATTTATAAATGATAATAGTAGGATGACGTTAGAGATGGATGTTGTGAGGAAGAAATTTATAGTCACTATAATAAGTGATGTAGAAAGTTGAATTGTGTTTATAAACTTAAATAGTTTTGGGTGTTTATTTATAAACATTTTCCATTAAGATTACAAAAAATGTAATTATAGAGAATGAGTGATTCCAAAATGTATTAATTATTTTGATATATTTATTGTAATATGATTTATAAAAACTAGTTTTCTTTTTATTCTAGACATTGTGAAGACAAATACTACTGAAGTAACCAATTATTTGAATTATGGAATTCTCTCACAGAGATGTGGGTTCCAAAAATTTCCTTTCCAATATGATTTGAAATGCATGATTTCAAAAAAAAATATTTTGGAAACTAGTGATAGAGACTATCACTCTAATGTGATATAAGATTTAGTCTTCATTGCTTTGACAAGAAATAATTTTCGAATAAAAAATTTTCTTCTAAATAAAATGGCATTTAGTTTTGGTGAATCCCATTAATGAGTTGGTTTATGAATGTTTCCATCCCATTGGATTAAAAAGGATCCATATTTTATATTAATTGAATTAAAAATAATTGATTAATAACTATAATAAATAAATAAATTTTTTATATAATCTAAAATAACTCACAAGTATGATGTCTATATAATGACGACTTCCACAAAATGTCCCACCACTGTAACTATGTGATTCCGTTATTCTTGTTGGTGTCCCAAGAAAACCTATACAATTAATTTTATATCATTAAATTGGATTACATTAACATAAATATAATTACATACTTTAGATCTATGATAGGATTTCTAAGGAATCCACCATTAGATAGTTCTTTAGTAGCACTCTATTACAACATGATTATGCCATGAATACATAACAAGATAAAATGTGGTAGTTCATAAATATTAAAAAGAAAAAACAGGTTTTAAGGTTTAGTATTTTCTTATATTTTGGACTTTAATTATTCATTTACTTAGATATTTTAATTTTTTTGACCCATCACCACATTTTATTTTATATTTTTAGATTTCTATCAATGTTCTATGTCATTAGAAGCCCATTTTTCATTTAGTAAATTATTTATAGCTTCCCATAATTACCTTTCATAATTTTTTAGATTTGAAAACCCAATAATATAGCCCTATTATATTTCAAAAGTCTTTGTTACAATCTTTATTTCCATTTGTGATAATAGTTGGAATTTTTTTTATTTTCTTTTTATCATGTATTCTTTAATATAATTAACTATGATGTCTATCATGTCTATGCCATAGGAATTTCTTATATATCTTTTTGAGATATATAGCTTTATAAATCACTATATATCTATTAAATCTAATATTTTCAATGAATGGTAACAAAAACATATTTACCACTCAAATTTCATTCAACTAATATGTATTATAACAAGTGAATCTGGGTAGATCTCAATAAAAAAATCACTTGAAGTATAATTCATTAAAAAAAAAATGTTTTTGGGGTTATTTTTTTTCATAAGACTTATGAAAACAAGTACAAAAAATATAGTGTTCATATTAAAAAAATTGAATATTTCTTGAGCCTACACCATACTTAGTTGAACCATTATTGGATGGTATGTAAAATTATTTCATGAGAGCTTTTCCTTACGAAAAATTTAGCCTTCATTTCCAAACATTGATTCTTCTCCAACACATGATCAAATTTATTAATGAATTATAATACAAACAACTTACAGTGTACGTAATCCTTTATCACACCATTGAACTCTCCCTCAACCATGTGATTTTAACTCCTAAGGTCAATAAGATCTTTATAAAATATGATCCCACATACACCTTGATTTGTAAACATCTTATAACCATGAAAAATTAAAAATAACACATTCTACTTGGATTCCATTCAATAGAAATTGAAATATTGAAATATCATCAACATAATACATACACTTCTTGAATTTTGTTAAGAACATTGACCCATATTTCATTAAAGGTCCAATTTTTTTAATTACATTTTGTATTAAGGTCCATGTTTATAGGCCAAATTTTGTTATATAAAGAGTTAAATAAATATATTTAAACATGTTGACATCTTGATCTATGAAAGTTTTATTGGGAATCATCCCAACATGAAAATAAATTAATATAACAAACAAAAAACTAAATGAGTTTGTTGTATCATCATATAACAAGGTCACACAAAATACTACAATCTATTTATTATGGTTTACAACAATAAATAATCCTAATTTTATACACTATTAGATATCAATATAAGAAATATTTATATTAGGTTCAAAATAATGTATTTTAAATGGATTAATTACAAGTGGTATGTGGGGGTGAATTTTATTTTTAAAAACATTAGTTTAAAATAATTAAACTAAACCAATTTACAAACCACTTTAAGTAAAAATATTGGATTAAGACTTGTCCCTCAGTCTATTTAACAAAGTATCATAACAAATATGATTATGATAATATTAGAGTAAAATAAATTGTAATTATATAATATCTATGTAAACAAATCATAATCTGAGTATATACTATTAAATCATAATGTCTTGGATTCATAGTAGATCTGTTTAACAACATTGATTTTGTTTATCTTATTTAGAAATATTATCCTAAAATAATTACAAATAATAAAGGTGGAATAAAATTCTTATAAGATACAAGTAAAACAATATCAGAAATATAACAAATACTTATAACTATAAAATATGTCTCTTTTAACCTTAAGAGTAAGGTAGCCACAAAACATGGCTAAAGGTATCCCTTGTTTTATACTTACAATCATGTCTATATTTCCTCATCATGTAAATCCATTGATACAATGATCAAATTTAATCATTTTTCCTATACCCAGAAGCCCTCAATCCGATGGATCATATTCTCCATATTTCTATCCCAACAATCCCTCAATAAAAATGATGATCAGATTCTCCATCTTGCTAACCCTGTAAGACCTCAATCACAATCTCAGATTAGACGCACAAATATAATGAAAAATAATTCTTAATGGGATAACATAAAAAGGTTCCCCTGGGAAGAAAAGAAATCTAAAACTACCACATAAGACTAAGAACAATCCATTAATGCTTTGTAATCTTTAGAGATCTCAAACAATGATAAGATGTAAAATGAATTAGTAGTACTATATCAAATTCTCCAAACTATTCTAATGACTAGGTATTTACAAGAATTTCTCTAACAACCATATTTATTTCCCAATGATCATATTTCTATGAGTTTATCACAATGTATTGGAAGCACAAAACATTAATGACTCTTTTATAAATGACTATCTTACTTCGTATTGATTTACACCATTACAATGTGAAAGATGTTCTATTATGATAGAAATAAGTTTTCTGTATGAAAAATTTAAACTAAGTCAGTCCGATGGACTTCCATACCAATGTCATTAATAAAATCCTTATGAGTGTGAATCCAATGTTTATTGGTTCTGATATTAGTCCGATTATAAATACCCTTTCACTATGAAGACAAGATAGAATGTTTGAAATTTTATCTGATAAATATGAATTTAATGTTTATTAGATCTATTCTCATTACGATTATCATAATGAGGAATGTTAGTTTATTTTCATGAATACTTTAAAAGTAATTATAAGTATGAAAAACATTTATGTCCTCTACAAAATAATTCTATCACACTTTGGTCCTAAAATGTTAGAGATCAAGTATTTAAGAAATATTTTTTATTTAGAAAAATAAAGAAATATAAAAGTAATAAGTTATAACTTTTGACTAAAAAATCACTCCCTCTTTGGAAAGAACAAACCATAAATATTAAATAAGAAAAATTGAAAAAATTATATTTTATTTAATATAAATAACTTCGTTTTCATAATTTTCGTTTAATTATCAACTCTTCTGGGTTTATAAAACATATGAACAAAATGATGAATATGACTAAATCCCCCTTATGATAAATGCTCCCCCCTAAGGATTATATCTGTAACGCCCCAACCTGAGAAGCCCAAAGTCGGTGCATTATAACATAACTTGGAAAGATCATAAAAGATCAAATTTCGAAATACCGATTAGTTTAGTAGCCTTGGAAGTACTAGATACATCCATAAGGTTTACATTACATCATAAAATGGAAAACTACAACAACATTTTCTCCATAGACAACACTGAGATCCCATAGACTATCCATGGAGGTCAGTCATAATATACTTCTTTGCATCCTGGGAAAATAAAACAAAGAAATGGGTGAGATCAGATGCTCAGTAAGGATAACATTATAGTGGAAACATTAATAAATAAGCATAAACATTTAAGGCAGTGTATAAGACTAGAACAAAATCCTTTTAAACGTGAACTTCAGCATAATATGGAAAAGATAAAATCAAATAATTCCATTTACTTATTCATATGGATATTCTACTATTCTAATGATCACATGAAATATAAATAACCACTTTCATAATGATGGAATGCATAATGCCACACTATCATAACCACATATTCAAGGCCTTGTGCCAAGACTACAAATAAGATTTTTTCAAGGCCTTGTGCCAAGACACTAGATTGTATCATGAGACCTACCGATGCATTGAGGAGCTATAGCAAGCTCCACATGTCACTTAATAAGTCCAATTCATTCCTCATATAAAAAGTTTTAAACATAACATAATCATTTGTATTAAAACTAGAATACTAAATGTCAATACTTTATCCAAAAACCATGAATGGTATAAAAATAAAAAATCCACAATCAAACATAACTCATTCAGCACAATATGGAATATTTTATTGTGATAGATTAACCTCAATCGAGAATAATGAAGGATATTGACATTGATGAAAATAATCATCAAAACTATTTGAGAGAAATATCCCCCTTTTTCTTGAAAACATTTAAAAGTCACACAATTTGTCAAGAAGCCATTTAAAAATAGTTTTTTGAATCAAAGTGTCCCATACCACTTTGAAACTTTTAAAAGGAATTTTAATTTTAAAACATTAATGTCCATATAAATAAATCCTTAAAAACATTTTTAAAACATGGACATTAATTAGAAAGATTTAGAATAATAAATCATTAAAACATTGAAAATGACATTTTAGTTAGAGTTCCTAACCAAAAGATAAACACTTGAATAAAAATAATTGAGGTAATAAAACTTAATAATATCATGAGAATAAAGGGATTCATGATATACTATGTCTATATTATATACACCATATAAAATTGATTTGGTGTATAACAACAAAGAAGTCTCAATTGAATGTCAATTGAGATGAAATCTCTTATAAAGACCATATACTTAGATTATGCATAAAACAAAGACATAATTAGGTGTGAAAAATATAAATACACTCAATATGATTGGATATTCAGGGTAAATCAATCATAGGACATTCACACATATTCTTGTAAAAACAATACCAATGAAATGGATATTTAACTCAACAAATGGAGATTGAGTTAAAATTACTCTTATCAAGTTCATATCGATGACTTGTGAATTTATAAATGGAGTGATTATGTGTGTCAAAAGTATATCCACAGAAATGGGAGTGGAAATTATGACATAAAAAAATGAATAGTGATTCCACACATAATCTTGGAGTAAAATAATCAATGAAGTATGTGTAAAGCTGAATGGGTGGAAATTAAAATTTCAAATTACCTTATCGATTTGGCAACTTACTAAACATACATACATGGAAGAAGGATCATACATTGATGATGTAAATATCTATAAATTAAAGTATATTACACAATTAATACAATCATGGGCAGTACACACACCACATGCAATAAATTAGTGGTGAACAATGGAAATATCACAGAATTAAAAGTGAGATAAGAAACTCTTACCTTGTACCTTTTCCTTGGTCGATGGCAGGTTAACCTCATGTATAATGGTGAAATACTTGTTATTGAATTATAGAAGAATAATATACATTAATATTATATCATACACGATCTTTTAACATTGATTTGTTAATAATATCGTAGTATTATTGACGTTTTGGGTGTTAACAAATTTGTTTTCCATTATATTATTTGTTATGTGAGCCATATTTGTTATGGATGAGATGTATCTTATTCATATCCATAATGATATTAATTATTTAAAAATTATTTTTAACCATCAAATGAAAATTATTCTTGAATCGATATGATGGGGAATGAATCTTATCGCGTTCGTGGAGACGGTAGTCCGTACATGCGCACGAGAGACAATATCATTATTTTGATATTAAAATAATATATAATTGGATGGTATATCATATATACAGAATAATTATCATGTTATATTTATTATTTACAAGAATTTCACATCAATATTATACACAACCAAATAATAATGTATTGAATAAAAATTAGACCATGATGTGGAGACAGTAATCCGTACGTACGCACCTATGGTGACATGTCATTCAAAGGATGGATATAATAATGAAGATGTCTGTACCATATGTATAATAACATCACAATATATAGAAGATACTGGAGTTATTATTTTTGAATGGAAATAACAAAGAAAGAAGAAGTGGAAGAAGAAAAGAACTTGAAAGAGGGTGGTGAAATTATTACCCCTTCTTCAGGTTCTTCCTTTTGATTTGATCAAAAGGGATCCTTAGGTTGGATTTCTGATCAAAATAAGGTCTCTAGTTTGAATTGAGGGAAGTTTGGAGGATATTTGGGCAGAGTTTGGCCGATCCAAATGACTTTGAAGGTGTGAATTAGATATAAGGGGGAGTTCCCTTTTATAAGAGGGGCGAGGGGCACCTTAGGAAAAGCTAGAAATATTATTTTATAATAAAATAATTTTATATTTATAATGGCTCAAAACTGATTTATTTAGAGGAAATGGTGGTTATGGGTCGAAAAAAACTCAACGAATAGGTTTTAGACAGGTTTGGGTCACTTTATTAACCTTATCTTTTAGTTTTAACTCTTAGTTAATTAGTTTGACATTTACCATGTCTCTTTGTATTTTTATATTATATGGTTAATAAACTTACCATAAACTTCCAAGAGATCCCCAAGTGGTTCATTAATGATAAACATATCATTATATAAGTCCTTTTGCTGATCCTTATATTTTTAGGAATATTATATCAATTTATAATATAATATTTGTTTTAAAAACTCCTTTTTTTAATTTTGACACTATTTAATAATTGATTTTTGTTAATGTCTAAAAAACTTTATTAATTAAAACCCAATTCATTTAAAAATCCTAAAATTTCATATTAACCAATAAAATTCATGGATGTCATCAAAACTCTCAAATTATATTTATTTTAACATTTATAATACAAATTATTTGATTCTTTCATTAATAAGGAAAATATTGCATCATTATTGAGTCATAAATAAATTTAATTATTCAATGTCTAAAAATTATAAATAAAATACCATTATGTAGGAAATATTTTTATATTTATAATGAATATTTATAGTTGAATATATAACATATATAACCCTATGTAATTTTTTTTCTAAAAGATATATGCTTATGCCATGTTTGTATTTACTTTAACTTAACTAATATAATGTGTCATTATCACTTACAAGTGGCTCCATGGGGTCCCAAAATCGACCCAAATATGCCCATGGTCAGACATGTATCAACCAATAGGGTTAAGACACGTTTTAGGGTAATTTAATATTATTATTATATTATTTTCCCCTTATTTACAGGATTTACCCTTTAACCATGGTAAATAAAATATTTACTGAAGTAATTATTGAAAATGTCAAAAAATAAAAGTTAACTATTTAAAAACTTTGGAACTCATGATTATAAATATCGAATCCATTTTTCTAAATTCAAAACACATTAGTGGAAGAAATTAATTTAAAATTAATTCCCGTTGTCAAAACAAAAATCGTGTTTTTAAGAAATAATAACAATCAAAAGTTTGACACTTTCTTATGTACTGTTTAAATGTAAAATCATGTCCAATGACCAACATTGGATTAAATGGTAAAAATATAATCTAATTATACTTTAAAATCACTCAAATTCATAATTTATCACTATTAATTATTTTTATTAAAAATGTTTTTTTAATTAAAATTTAGTAATTTTCACTATTAATCGAAATATGAAAGTTATCAGAAATGTACCAAAAATTCACCCTAAGCTAATTTCAATATTCCGAATCCAAAAATGATGTCCATTTTGAAAGTTAAAATTTATAAAATTTCAAAAATTGGGTATTACTATTCATAATGGATAGTTTGATGGTTGTGGTGTGTTGGAACTCGAAGTTACGTACAACACACGCTACTGTATTATTCAAAGAGAAGCGTACCATGAAATCTTGGGGTATTACATTCAACTCTCCTTCAATAAATTGTATCCTGACAATTTTTAAAATTGGTCTTGGGAATATAATAGAAAGTCCCACATTGGAAAAAGAGTCAATAAAACTATCACTTTAAAAGAAATATAGAGAAGTACAATGGTCACCCAAGACAACCCATACTAGGATTCCATGAAAGAAAACATGGATATGGATGATAAACTAAGTGTCAAGTTCTGATGGAGAGGGATAGAAAACATGATCTGGAGAAAGTTAACAACAAGAAAACCAAAAACTTGTTATGAGACAAACAGTCATTAGTCTCCTAGTAGGAAAAGTAAACGGACAACATTTTTTTTGTTTTATGTTACATTACATAGAGATGAGGAATTAATTTTTGAGATTGACTAAGAAAATAAAGAGATAAACTTACTTTTTAAATAGAGTTTCATTCTTTAATAAATTTCAACCACTAACTAATATTTTTAAATGATGAATATTCAAGAAGACATGGTCACACTGGAAGAGCTAGAATAAACTTATATAGAATCACATGATATATGAAGGATAAACTATATATTTACCTTGTCTTTAGATATTAATCAAAACCAAAACGGTTAGTATAAGATCTGATGATCCCCCAAAAGTATATTCCTTTAGAGAAAGAAACACTAATCTTAATTTCTAAAACTAAACCAACAATACCCCTAAGTTAAATAAATACCATTCAATAAACAATTTTCCTTAAAATCCTTCAATATAATCCAAACTAATATTGAAACCCAAAACATAGAAGAATTTTGTTATGTAGTCTTCCACATTAAATTGTATCTCCAAATGAAATCAACTACTCTTAAAGTCACAAAATTAAAGGTAATTAACCTAATCACATATTTTCTATTATAGTTTAATAATTTCCATAAATAACCCAAATCACTATAAATACAAAATAAAAACATAGTAAAAAATCCACCATTATTCCTCAAATGAAATCCCTTAGTATTCTATTTTCCGTGGGCATATAGTGTTCCCAACAAAGCGAACATCTTCCAAAATAACATTTATCAATTAATCACCAAATCATTTTTCTATACTAAGGGTATTCATTTGATAAGACATAAGATCACAAATCAACTTATTATTGATCAATAAAATCATTTAACTAAAAATAATTTGTTATACTAACCAGAGACTTCACGTAGTCCAGTGGTAGGAGATAAATCCCAATCGCACTTTGGTTGTGGGTTCGATTCCAACATCTTTTTCAACCCGATGGGTTGTCACACAGCCTGCGTGTTGTCCTTTTTCAAAAACTATATTTTATAACATTACCAAAATGAGATAAATTCCTCAAAATAACCATAACATAATTTAACCAAAAATTTTATCTCATACCATGAATTTTTATCCAAAAACATAATAACTTGTAATTTACTCAATCCCAATGATCATATAAAACCAAATGGTTATTTATAACTATATCCACAAGAGAAAAGATAAGTATTCCTCAAATATCATTTTCACATGACAAATTGCAAGGTTACAAATACAAGAGAAAATTATTCCAAAGTAATCCCATCAACAAGGAGTACTAGTACCTTTAAAAATTTATCCAACCATTTATTTCCACATAGCTTCTTCTTTGACCAAGAAAATATCCTATAGAATAGGGTATTCAATCGGGTAATGGCTAAGTCCCCTAAATTTACGACAAATGACTATAAATGGATTCTTGGGACCATTTTTATTGTCTTCCATAGTACTCTTCAATTTTCCTTGGAAATTATTCCCTTTATGTCCTTCTTTCCCACACATAAATAATTTCTTTGTTCCATTGAGACACTTTCTTGGGTGTCTCCTTCCACATTTCCTGCATGATATAAATTGAGGATTCTTTTCTCCATGGTCTCCATTGATGGAGCTTTTATCATTCATTACCTTTCTTTTCTATTTTGAGTCCGGGAGTTAGTTAATATATATGTTGTTGATCATATTTTTGGAAAAATAATTTGGCATGAACACGATATATTTTATGACTATCAAAATTCCATTTTGTTGCTCATTTCTACCACTATTCTCACCTTGTAAATCATTCTCAAAGTTACTATGACTTCCTTGGAATCCATCCATTGACTAAAACCCGAAAGCATTGTGTGAGTAACCGTAGTCACAAAATCATTTAGAGAATATCATGACACCATATTCTTAATTTGAAAAACCTTAATATTAACCAAGGTCATTTATTCTCATCTTATATTAAAATACTTCAAATCGGTTTGTAAATAAAATGTAAATTATCCTAAGAATATCCCTTGGGAGTGTCGTAACCAAGAGTGCAGCAAGGCTCGTTGTCGTGCACCAGTTCCCATTCAAGTCTAGATTAAAGCGGTGTTTTCGGGTTTTACCCCTAGGTACATTTGTTCCAGAGCCGCCTCTACCTGCTCGTATCTAGACAGAGATGTATTTCTTGGAAAACGCACAAAATCTATACAATACCAAAATTCTAGGAAGTTCTTCTATAGTAATTCTCAAAGTCAATCTTAGGGATATATGCTCTAATCAGAGTTTATCTAAATCTAGTTTCCAAGGTTTGTACTAAACTTCCTATGATACCAACTATAACGCCCCGAACTAAGAATCCCGGAGTCGGTGAATTATAACATAACTTGGCATGATCATAAAAGATCAAGTCTTGAAAGACTGATTAGTTTAGTAGCCTTGGAAGTACTAGATACATTCATAAGGTTTACATTACATCATAAAATGGAAAACTAAAACAACATTGTCTCCATAAACAACACTGAGATCCCATAGACTATCCATGTACGTGAGTCATAATATACTTCTTTGCATCCCGGGAAAATAAAACACAGAAAGGGGTGATCTCAGATGCTCAGTAAGGATTACATTATAGTAGAAAATTTTATAAATAGGCATAAACATTTAAGGCAGTGTATAAGACTAGAAAAAAAATCCTTTTAAAATTTAACTTTATCATAATATGGAAAAGAGAAAATCAAATAATTCCATTTAATTATTCACATGGATATTCTACTATTCTAATGATCACATGAAATATCAATAACCACACTCATAATGATGGAATGAATAATGCCAGTCTATCATAACCACATAGTCAAGGCCTTGTGCCAAGACTAAAAATAAGATTTTGTCAAGGCCTTGTGCCAAGACACTAGATTGTCTCATGATACCTACCGATGCATCAAGGAGCTATAGCGGGCTCCACCCGTCACTTAATAAGTCCAATTCATTCCTCATATGAAAAGTTTGAAACATAACATAAACCTTCATATTAAAACTAGCATAAAAAATGTCAATACTTTATCCACAAACCACGAATGGTATAAAAATAACACATCCACAGTCAAACATAACTCATTCAATACAATATAGAATATTTTATTGTAATATATTAACCTCAATCGAGAATAATGAAGGATATTGACATAGATGAAAATAATAATCAAAACTATTTGAGAGAAATATACTCCTTTTTCTTGAAAACATTTAAAAGTCACACTATTTTTCAAGAAGCCATTTAAAAAATAGTTTTTTTGAATCAAAGTGTCCCATACCACTTTGAAACTTTTAAAATTAATTTAAATTTTAAAGTATTAATGTCCATATAAATTAATCCTTAAAAACATTTTTAAAACATGGACATTAATGAGAAAGATTTAGAATAATAAATATTTAAAACATTAAAAATGGCATTTTAGTTAGAGTTCCTATCCAAAATAGAGACACTTGAATACAAATAATTGAGGTAATAAAAACTATATAATATCATGAGAATAAAGGGATTCATGATATACTATGTCAAAGTACATTATATACACCATATAAAAGTGATTTGGTGTATAAAAAAAATAAGTATCAATGGAATGTAAATTAAAATGAAATCTCTTATAAATACCATATCCTCATGTTAAGGATAAAAAAAAATAATTATGTGTGAAAAATATAAATAAACTCAATATGATTTGATATTTAGGGTAAATCAATCAGAGGACATTCACACATATTATTGTAAAAACAACACCAATGAATTGGATATTTAACTCAACAAATGGAGATTGAGTTAAAATTACTCTTATCAAGTCCATATCGACGACTTGTGAATTTATCAATGGAGTGATTATGTGTGTCAAAATTATATCCACAGAAAGGGGAGTGGAAATTATGACATAAGAGAATGAATAGCGAATCCACACATAATCTTGTTGTAAAATAATCAATGAAGTATGTGTAAAGCTGAATGAGTGGAAATTGAAATTTCAAATTCCCTTATCGATTTGGTAACTTACGAAAAAAAATCATGAAATAAGGACCATACAATGATGATGTAAATATAAATAAATTAAAGTATATTACACAATTAATACAATCCTGGACAGTACACACACCACATGCAATAAATAAGTGGTGAACAATGGAAATATCACAGAATTAAAAGTGAGATAAGAAACCCCTTACCTTGTATATTTTCCTTTGTCGAGGGTAGGTTAACATCATGTATAATGGTGAAATTATTTTTATTGAATTATACAATAATTATATACATTAATATGATATCATATATGATCTTTTAACATTGATTTGTTAATAATATCTTAGTATTATCATCGTTTCGGGTGTTAATGGATTCATTTTCCTTTATATTATTTATTATGTGAGACATATTTGTTATGGATGGAATGTATCTTATTCATATCCATAATGATATTAATTCTTTAAAATTATTTTTAACCATCAAATGAAAATTATTCTTGAATGGATACGATGGGGAATGAATCCCATCGCGTTCGTGGAGACGGTAGTCCGTACGTACGCACGAGCAACAATATCATTATTTTGATATTAAAATAATATATAATTGGATGGTATATCATATATAAAGAATCAATATCATGTTATATTTATTATTTATATGAATTTCACATCATTATATACCCATACAAATAATAATGTATTGAATAACAATTACACCATGACGTGGAGCAGGTAATCTGTACGTACGCACGTATGGTGACATGTCATTCAAAGGATGGATAGAATAATGAATATGGCTGTACCATATTTATAATAAAATCACAGTATATAGAATATACTGGATTTATTATTTTTTAATGGAAATAAAAAAGAAAGAATAAATGGAAGAAGAAAAAATCTTGAAAGAGGGTGGTGAAATTATTACCTCTTCTTCTGGTTCTTCCTTTTGATTTGATCAAAAGGGATCCTTAGGTTTAATTTATTATCAAAATAAGGCATCTATGTTTATTTTAGGGAAGTTGGGAGGATATTTGGGCAGGTTTTGTCCAATAAAAATGGCTTTGAATGTGTTAATTAGAGATAAGGGGGAGTGCCCTTTTATAAGAGGGGTGAGGGGAACCTTAGGAAAAGCTTGAAATATTATTTTATAATAAAATAATTTTCAGTTTCTAATTGCTTAAAAATGATTAATTTTGATGATAAGGTGGGTATGGGTCGAATAAAACTCAACTAATAGGTTCTAGACAAGTTTGGGTCACTTTATTAACCTTATCTTTTAGTTTTAACTATCAGTTAACTAGTTTGACATTTACCAAGTCTCTTTGTATTTTTATATTATATGGTTAATAAACTTACTATAAACTTAAAAGAGACCCCCAAGTGGTTAATTAATGATACAACTATAATTATATAAGTCCTTTGGCCAAAACTTATATTTTTAGGAATATTATATCAATTTATAATATAATATTTGTTTTAAAAACTCCATTTTGTCAATTTTGACACTATTTAATAATTGATTTTTGTTAGTCTAAAAAACTATATTAATTCGAAACCAATTCATTTACCAATCCTAACATGTCATATTAACCAATAAAATTCGTGGATGTCATCAAAACTCTCAAAATATATTTATTTTAACATTTATAAAACCAATTATTTGATTCTTTCATTAATAATGAAAATATTGCATCATTATTGTGTCATAAATAAATATAATTATTCAATGTCTAAAATTTTTAAATAAAATACCATTATGTAGGAAATATTTTTATATTTATAATTAATATTTATAGTTTAAAATATAACATATATAACCTTATGTAAAAATTGTTTTTCTAAAAGATATATGCTTATGTCATTTTTGTATTTACTTTAACTTAATTAATATAATGTGTCATTATCACTTACAAGTGGCTCCATGAGGTCCCAAAATCGACCCAAAGATGACCATGGTCGGAAATGTATGAAAAAATAGGGTTAGGACACGTTTTAGGGTAATGTAATATTATTATAATATTAATTTTTACCCTTATTTACTGGATTTACCGTTTAACCATGGTAAATAAAATATTTACCGAAGTTATTATTCAAAATGTATAAAAACAAAAGTTACCAATTAAAAAAATTTGTAACTCCTGATTATAAATATGGAATCCATTTTCCTAAATTCAAAACACATAAGTGGCAGAAATAAATTTAAAATTAATTTCCGTTGTCAAAACAAAAAGCATGTTTTTAAGAAATAATAACTATCAAAAGTTTGACAGTTGCTTATATCCAGTTTAAATGTGAAATAATGTCTAATGACCAACATTGGATCAAATTGTAAAAATATAATCTAATTATAATTTAAAATCACTCAAATTAAAAATTTATCACTATTAATTATTTCGATTAAAAAAGTTGTTTTAATTAAAATTTAGTAATTTTCACTATTCATAAAAATATAAAAGTTATCAAAAAAGTACAAAAAATTTACCCTAAGCTAATTTAGATATTAAAAATCCAAAAATGAAGTCCATTTTGAAAGATAAAATTTATAAAATTTCAAAAAGTGGTTATTACTATTCATAATGGCTAGTTTGATTAGTTGTGGTGTGTTATAACTTGAAGTTATGTACAACACACGCAACTATATTATTTAAAGAGAAGCGTACCGTGGAAGTTTGGGGTGTTACATTCTCCCCTCCTTCAATAAATTGTGTCCTCAAAATTTTTAAAATTGGGCTTGGGAATATAATGTAAAGTCCCACCTCAGAAAAAGAGTCAATAAAACTATCACTTTAAAAGAAAGAAAGAGAAGTACAAAGGTCACCCAAGATAACCCATACTAGGATTCCATGTAGGGAAACAAAGATATGGATGATAAAATAAGTGTCAAGTTCTGATGCAGAGGGATAGAAAACATGATCAGAGGAAAGTTAACAACAAGAAAACCACAAACTTGTGATGGGACAAACAGTCATTAGTCTCCTAGTAGGAAAAGTAAACGGACAACATTTTTTTTGTTTTATATTACATTACATAAAGATGAGGAATTAATTTATGAGATTGACTAAGAACATAAAGATATATACTTAATTTTTAAATAGAGTTTCATTCTTTAATAAATTTCTACCACTAACTCATTTTTTAAACGATGAGTATTCAAGAAGACATGGTCACACTAGAAGAGCTAGAATAAAATTCTATAGAATCACATGATCCACGAAGGATAAAATATATATTTACCTTGTTTTTAGAGATTAATCAAAACCGAAATGGTTAGTATAAGATCTGATAATCCTCTAAAAGGATATTCCATTAGAGAAAGAAAAACTAATCTTAATTTCTAAAACTAAACCAACAATACCCAAAAGTTAAATAAATAACATTCAATAATCAATTGTCCTTAAAATCCTTCAATATAATCCAAACTAATATTGAAATCCAAAACATAGAAGAATTTGGTTATGTAGTCTTCCACATTAAATTGTATCTCCAAATGAAATCAACTACTCTTAAAGTCACATACTTAAATGTAATTAACCTAATATCATATTATCTATTATAGGTTAATCATTTCAATAAATAACCCAAATCACTATAAATCCATAATAAAAACATAGATAAAAATCCACCATTATTCCTCAAATGAAATCCCTTAGTATTCTATTTTTCATGGGCATATAGTGTTCCAAACAAAGTGAACATCTTCCAAAATAACATTTATCTCTTAATCACAAAATCATTTTCCTATACTAAGGGTATTAATTTGACAAGACATAAGATCCCAAGCCAACTTATTATTGATCAATAACATCATTTAACTAAAAAGAATTAGTCACGCTAACTGGAGACTTCACATAGTCTAGTGGTAGGTGATAAATCCCAATCACACTTTGGTTGTGGGTTCGATTCCCACAGCTTTTTCCAATGTGACGGGTTGTCACACGGTATGCGTGTTGTCATTTTCAAAATCTATATTTTATAACATTACCAAAATGAGATAAATTCCTCAAAATAACGATAACATAATTTAACCACAAATGTTATCTCATACCTTGCATTTTCATCCTAAAATATAATAACTTGTAATTGACTCAAACCCAATGATCTTATAAAACCATATAGTTATTTATAACTATCTCCACAAGAGAAAAGATATGTCTTCCTCAAATATCATTTTCACATGACAAACTGTAGGGTAAAAAATACAATAGAAAATTATTCCAAATTAATCCCATCAACAAAAAGTACAAGTACTTTTAAAAATTTCTCCAACCATTTATTTCCACATAGCTTCTTCTTTGACCAAGAAAATATCCTATAGAATAGGGCATTCACTCAGGTAATATAAAGGTCCCCAACATTTACGGAAATTGACTGTAAATGGATTCTTGGGACCATTTTTATTTTCTTCCATAGTACTGTTCATTTTTCCTTGGCAATTCTTCACTTTATGTCCTTCTTTCCTGCACGTAAATCATTTCTTTGTTCCATTGAGACGATTTACTCAGTATCTCCTTCCACATTTCCGGCATGATGGAAATTGAGGATTCTTTTTTCCATGGTCTCCATTTCTGGAGGTCTTATCATTCCTCACATTTCTCTTCTTTGTTGAGTCCCGGAGTTGGTTAATATATATATTTTTGATCATATTTTTGGAAAAATAATTTGGCATGAACATAATATCTTTTATGCCTATCACCATTCCATTTTGTTGCTCATTTCTACCACCATTCCCACCTTGTACATCATTCTTAATGTTACTATGACTTCCTTGGAATCCAGCCATTGACTAAAACTAGAAAGCATTGTGTGAGTAACAGTAGTCACAAAATCATTTAGAGAATATCATGACACCATATTATTAATTTAAAAAACCTTAGGATTAACCAAGGTCATTTATTATCATCTTATATTAAAATAATTAAAATCAGATTGTATAGAAAATGTAAATTATCCTAAGCATATCACCCAGGAGTGTCGTAACAAAGAGTGCATCAAGGCCCATTGTCGTGCACCAGTTATCATTCGAGTCTAGCTCAAAGAGGTTTTTTCAAGTTTTACCACTAGGTAAATCTGTGCTAGAGCTGCCTCTACCTGCTCATATCTAGACAGGGATGTATTTCTTGGAAAACTCAAAAAATCTATACAATACCAAAATTCTAGGAAGTTCTTCTATACCAATCTTCAAATTCAATCTTAGGGCTATGTGCTCTAATCAGAGTTTATCTAAATCTAGTTTCCAAGGTTCATATTAAACTTCCTCTGATACCAATTGTAACGCCTCGACCCAAGAAGCCCAGAGTCAGTGAATTATAACATAAATTGACATGATAATAAAAGATCAGGTCCTGAAAGACCAATTAGTTTAGTAGACTTGGAAGTACTAGATACATTCATAAGGTTTACATTACATCATAAAATTAAAAAATACAACAAAATTGTCTCCATAGACAACACTGAGATCCCATAGACTATCCTTGGAGGGTAGTCATAACATACTTCTTTGCATCCTGGGAAAATAAAACAGAGAAATGGGTGATCTCAAATGCTCAGTAAGGATACCATTATAGTAGAAACTTTCATAAATAAGCATAAAAATTTAAGGCAGTGTATAAGACTAGAACAAAAGCATTTTAAACTTGAACTTTAGAATAATTTGGAAAAGATAAAATCAAATAATTCCATTTACTTATTCACATGGATATTCTATTAGTCGAATGATCACATGCAATATCAATAACCACTTTCATAATGATGGAATGCATAATGTCAGACTATCATAACCACATAGTCAAGGCCTTGTGCCAAAACTACAAATAAGACTTTGTCAAGTCCTTGTGCCAAGACACTAGATTGTCTCATGAGACCTACCGATGTGTCGATGAGCTATAGTAGGCTCCACCCGTCACTTACTAAGTCCAATGCATTTCTCATATGAAAAGTTTGAAACATAACATAAACATTCGTATTAAAACTAGCATACGAAATGTCAATACTTTATCCACAAACCATGAAGGGTATACAAATAACACATCAACAATAAAACATAACCCATTCAATAAAGTATGAAATATTTTATTGTAATAGATTAAACTCAATCGAGAATAATGAAGGATATTGACTTATATGAAAATAATCATCAAAACTATTTGAGAGAAATATCCCCCTTTTTCTTGAAAACATTTAAAAGTCACACTATTTGTCAAAAAGGCATTTAAAAATAGATTTCTGAATCAAAGTGTTCCATAACACTTTGAAAATTTGAAATGGAATTTTAATTTTAAAACATTATTTTCCATATAAATAAATACTTAAAAACATTTTTAAAACATGGACATTAATGAGAAAGATTTAGAATAATAAATCATTAAAAAATTGAAAATGACATTTTAGTTAGAGTTCCTAACCAAAAGAGAGACACTTGAATACAAATAATTTAGGTAATAAAAACTTTATAATATCATGAGAATAAATGAATTCATGATATACTATGTCAAAGTACATTATATACACCATATAAAAGTTATTTGGTGTATAAAAACAAAGAAGTCTCAATGGAATGTAAATTGAGATAAAATCTCTTATAAAGACTATATCCTTAGGTTAAGGATAAAACAACAACATAATTATGTGTGAGAAATATATAAATACACTCAATATGATTGGATATTCAGGGTAAATAAATCCACTACTGAAAATCTGACCTTTCCCAACGCTTCTTTACCAACGGTTTTTAAAAACCCTTGGTATATGTCCCCTTTCCCAATGGTTTGTACAAACTGTTGGGAAAGCCCCCTTTGAGGTCACTTTTCCCCACGATTTGACAAAACTGTTGGGAAAGGGTATGGATTTCCTAACGGTTTGGCCAAACTATTGAGAAAAGTCCACTTTTTGGCCACTTTTCCCAACAGTTTGGCCACTTTTCCCAACGGTTTGGCCAAACCATTGGGAAAGGGTATGGATTTCCCAATGGTTTGGACAAACCATTGGGAGAATTCCACTTTGGGGCAAATTTTCCCAATGGTTTGTCCAAACCATTGGGAAGGGTGGGTACCTATCCCAAAGGTTCTCAAAACCATTGGGATAGGCCTTTCCCAATGGTTTTGAGAATCGTTGGGATATGTGATCTTATTTTTTATGAGTACATTTGTCAAATATCATCAAATAAATCAATATATAAATTACATATATATATATATATATATATATATCCAAATATATTCATAAAGTATACTCTAGGATAGTGGTAAAGTCATTGAAATATAACATGGAGGTTGTGGGTTCAAACCTCCACTAGAACACATTTTTATATATTTACCTATCCCAAAGGATTCCTCAAACCGTTGGGAAAGACCTATCCCATCGATTTTAAAAACCGTTGGGATAGGTCTTTCCCCACGTCAAATCACCCAAAGGCTCCCCAAACCATTGGTATAGGCTATACCAATGGTCTGGGGACCTATACCAATGGTACCAAACCATTGGAATAAGAAATTTTTCCATTAGTGATCAGAGGACATTCACATATATTTTTGTAAAAACAACACCAATGAATTGGATATTTAACTCAACAAATGGAGATTGAGTTAAAATTTCTCTTATCAAGTTCATATAGATGACTTTTGAATTTATAAATGGAGTGATTATGTGTGTCAAAATTATATCCACAGAAAGGGGAGTGGAAATAATGACATAAGTAAATTAAAAGTGATTCCACAAATAATCTTGGAGTAAAATAATCAATGAAGTATGTGTAAAGTCGAATGAGTGAAAATTAAAATTTTAAATTCCCTTATCAATTTGGAAACTTAAGAAACATACACCCATGAAAGAATGATAATACAATGATGATGTAAATATCCATAAATTAAAGTATATTACACAGTGAATACAATCATGGGCAGTACACACACCATATGTAATAAATAAGTGGTGAACAATGGAAATATCGCAGAATTAAAAGTGAGATAAGAAACCCCTTACCTTGTACTTTTTCCATGGTAAAGGGTAGGTTAAACTAATTTATAATGGTGAAATAATTGTTATTTAATTATAAAAGAATTATATACATGAATATGATATCATATATGATCTTTTAACATTGATTTGTTAATAATATCTTAGTATTATTGTCGTTTCAGGTGTTAACATATTCGTTTCCCTTTATATTATTTGTCATGTGAGCCATATTTGTTATGGATGGGATATATCTTATTCATATCTAGAATGATATTAATTCTTTAAACATTATTTTTAACCATAAAATAAAAATTATTCTTGAATGGATACGATGGGGAATGAATATCATCGCGTTCATGGAGACGGTAGTCCGTACGTATGCACGAGCAACAATATCATTCTTTTGATATTAAAATAATATATAATTGGATGGTATATCATATATAAAGAATAATTATCATTTTATATTTCTTATTTACATGAATTTCACATCATTATTATTCCCATCCAAATAATAATGTATTGAATAACAATTACACCACGACGTGGAGACGGTAATCCATACGTACACACGTATAGTGACATGTCATTCAAAGGATGGATAAAATAATGAATATGGATGTACCATATTTATAATAACATCACAGTATATATAAGATACTGGAGTTATTATTTTAGAATAGAAATAAAAAATAAAGAAGAAGTGGAAGAAGAAAAGAACTTGAAAGAGGGTGGTGAAATTATTACCTCTTCTTCGGGTTCTTCCTTTTCATTTGATCAAAAGGGCTCCTTAGGTTGGCATTATGATCAAAATAAGGCCTCTAGTTTTAAGTGAGGGAATTTGGGAGGATATTTGGGATGGGTTTGTCCGAGCCAAATGGCTTTGAAGGTGTGAATTAGAGATAAGGGGGAGTGCCATTTTATAAGAGGGGTGTGGGGCACCTTAGGAAAAGCTAGAAATATTATTTTATAATAAAATAATTTTCGGTTTATAATGGATAAAAACTGATTTATTTCTAGTATAAGTTGGGTATGGGTCGAAAAAACTCAACCAATAGGTTTTAGACTGGTTTGGGTCACTTTATTAAACTTATCTTTTAGTTTTAACTCTTAGTTAATTATTTTGACATTTACCATGTCTCTTTGTATTTTTATATTATATGGTTAATAAACATACTATAAACTTCCAACAGACACCCAAGTGGTTCATTAATTATAGAAATATCATTATATAAGTCCTTCGGACAAACCTCATATTTTTAGGAATATTATATCAATTTATAATATAATATTTTTTTAAAAACTCCTTTGTGTCAATTTTGACACTATTTTATAATTGATTTTTGTGAAAGCCTTAAAAAACTTATTAATTTGAAACAAATTCATTAATAATCCCAACATGTCATATTAACCAATAAAATTCTTGGATGTCATCAAAACTCTCAAATTATATTTATTTTATAATTTATAATACCAATTAGTTGATTCTTTCATTAATAAGGAAAATATTGCATCATTATTGTGTCGTAAATAAATTTAATTATTCAATGTCTAAAAATTATAAATAAAATATCATTATGTAGGAAATAGTTTTAGATTTATAATTAATATTTATAGTTTAAAATATAACATATATAACCCTATGTAAAAATTGTTTTTCTAAAAGATATATGCTTATGTCATTTTTGTATTTACTTTAACATAATTAATATAATGTGTCATTATCGCTTACAAGTGGCCCCATGGGGTCCCAAAATCGACCCAAATATGCCCATGGTCAGAAATTTATCAAAATATTGGGTTAGGACACGTTTTAGGGTAAATTAATATTATTATAATATTATTTTTTACCCTTTTTTACCGGATTTACCCTTTAACCGTGGTAAATAAAATATTACCGATGTAATTATTCAAAATGTCTAAAAATAAAAGTTATCTATTTACAAAATTTGGACCTCCGGATTATAAATATGGAATCCATTTTTCTAAATTCAAAATACATAAGTGGCAAAAATTAATTTAATATTAATTTCCGTTGTCAAAACAAAAAGTGTGTTTTTAAGAAATAATAACTATCAAATGTTTGACAGTTGCTTATGTACAGTTTAAATGTGAAATTATGTCCAATAACCAACATTGGATTAAATTGTTAAAATATAATCTAATTATACTTTAAAATCAATCAAATTGATAATTTATCACTATTAATTATTTTGATTAAAAAAGTTGTTTTTAATTAAAATTTAGTAATTTTCACTATTCATCAAAATATGAATGTTATCAGAAAAGTGCCAAAAATTCACCATAATATAATTTCGATATTAAGAATCAAAAAATGAAGTCCATTTTGAAAGATAAAATTTCAAAAAGTGGGTATTGCTATTCATAATGGCTAGTTTTATTGGTTGTGGTGTGTTAGAACTCGAAGTTACGCACAACACACACTACTATATTATTCAAAGAGAAGCGTACCGTGGAAGCTTGTGGTCTTAGAATATCCCCCCCTAAGTAAAAGAATTTATCCTTACAAAAATATTCCTTATAAAATGGTTTTATCCCCCTTTGAAAATTTATCCCCCTTTTTGATTTAAAAAAATACTGTGGAAAAGTATTGAGTCTACTAAAAAGGGTTGGAAGAAAATAATATGAAACAATATAATGAAGTCCCTGACCATCCACAAAAAATGAAAGAACATTCTGCCAATCATAATTGAAAAACATTCAGAAATATTATAATGGTATGAAAAGGTCATTCAATAATAATCATGAATTTCAAAAGTTTATTAAAATATAGATTAAAATAAGAGTTTAAAAGCTAAAATATTTTAATCATTCTTCAACAAGGATCTCACAATAGTCTTCATATTGTTGAACTCTTTCCTTTCTTCTTTGATCATTGCAATGATTTCATCTTGAGACAAATTTTTTTCTTCTTGAATCTGAATCCTTTAAGAAAATTATTAATTTAATTTTTCATGGACATTATTTTATCCTTATAATGTTTCATTCTTGATAAATCCATTTGAAAATTTTTTATATTCCCATTTAACTCTTTTACTTCCTGAGTCCGATTGTCAGTGGTGCTTTTGAATTTTTCCTTGAATTTCAACCTATCTAACATAACTTTTGATAACTCATTGAAGGATTATACAGATTCATTTATAATCTTCTTCATGTCTTCAAGACTGTAACACCCCAAAATTCTTAAGTACAAATTTTTATTTGATATCATGTATGGCATGCATCACCAAGCAAGTAAGGGAATATAATATCCTGAAACTCTTATATATATTTACCATAATAAATAAATTCAACACATTATTTATCTTGTAATGAATCTTGAGTTACATGTAATAGATACCTTCGTCAATAGATTGTGTTACATGCATGATCCTACTTCCTCAATATCCTACATTACATGCAAGAATGAGTTTCACCAAATAACAATGTATTACTAAAATATTATTATTTAATATAATATTATATAACCTAGCCATTATGTTAATGGTTTTGAATAGTTTTAAATAACTTATGAAAATTTATGGTTTATATAAATATAAAATGAATTCACTGGTTTCTAATTAATGAGAAATGAAAATAGAAACCAATTGGATATAAAAAATATTAATATTTTTATGCTTCCAAAGAATTTTTATCTTAATAAACATAATTAATTAAAATTATTGAATAATTTTAATGATATATATATATATGTTATATATGTAATAAAATATTTTTTATATTTATTCATTAGTTTTAATATGAATAAGTTAAGAAGAAACCCTATTTTACACATAAAAACCTATATTTTTATAAAGGTAATTGTATTGTCTTTTAATGGAGAACCCATTTTAAATATGAATTTTGACACTTTAATTGATATAATATTTCAAAATAAACTTAAAATATTTAATGTAAAAATAATAATTAGGAAAGGGTTAATGTTTGATATTTTTCTGAATCACTTCATTTTTAATGAATAGTTAAAGATACCGAATTTTATTTCAAAATTGTTTTTTCATCTAATTTATTTATCAAGATAAATTATAATTTTAATTGGGTTCAAATTTTAATTATATAATATTTTTATTAATTAATATAATTTAAGTCTTTTTAATAAATTTCACTTTGAAATTGATTATAAAAACATAACAAACTTTCAAACGTTTTTACTTTAAAATCCTACATGGTCATCCCGCCTGCAGGATGAATTTTAAATAAATTTCTACCACTTATATGATTTTAATTTAGAAAACTGGATTCCATATTTAGAATAATAACAACATATAATGTATAATAAGGGCAATTTTTTTTACTAAAAATATTATTCAATGTAATTAAAATTAATTACAATTATTAAGCTAAAATTAACTTAATAAAGGAATAAACCTTTAACTTAAGGGACCAAATGACCTATAAACTTTTCCAACACCCATTTGGTAGCCATAATTAAGCCATTAAATTTCCATTATTGAGTTTGGTTGGGTTTTTAAGACTTTGTTTAAGAAGAAACATTGGTACACCTGACTTCTTTAAAAAAAATACTAAGTGAGTCCTTTTCCTCCCTTATAAAAGGCCAACACCTCTCCCCATTCCATAGACATCTCAAACAACATAGGTTCATTCAACATCTACAGAAATAGATTCCAAAAATCCCTCCCCCAGAACTTTAATCCTTCCTTGGTTAGTAATCCTTCTATGGAATCCCTTTGGTATACACCAAAAGGAGTTACCAAATTTTAAGGTAATGCTTTCCAATGATCACACTTCTTTAATTTACTTCACCACCACATAAAATATTCTTCTTAAATGTTCATATAATAAAACCAGTATCCTAAATATACTATTATTGTTTTATTAAGGGTTTTTTCTACACTAACATGAACTTCCATCTAATTGGTAATAGACATGTTGTTTCTGTGTACAACAAACTACCACCTCACAAAATGACAATTCTTCATTTTTCTTTTACCAACTTTCATGGTTGGCCATTATGATGGAAAATATTTTTATATAGTTTATATATGATGTTTATTATTTATTTATACCTATTCATTACTTTTATAACAAATACATTTAATACTTTCCATTTTGTGTCAATACGATAACATTGTTTGAGGAAGTGTAGACTACAGCCCCCTCAAAGCAATGTGATTTGTTCACACTAAACATGAAATGTATTAAGGATAATTTAAATAATATTATATATAATATATTAAATCAATTGGTTAATATAATTATAATATACATTTATATACATACTAGTTACTTTTCATTATTTTAAAATACAAAAATGAAATGAAGGTAGCGTTCATGCGTACGTATGGACTACCATCTCAATGAATGATGCATTTAATTTCTTATCTCCAAACATTATAGATTATTAAAGATAAAAATATACTGTATATATATGATATTAAAGTCATGGTTTACATTCTATATATGATGAAACCATGATATATTTAACAAGAACAACAAATAACAAGTTAAAACATACTCGACAAACAAGGCCACTAACACACGAAATAGTTAAAATAATGAAAAATTATTAACAAACATGTAATAAGATATTATAAGAGGATGATATATGATATCATAAATATTAATATGGTTATATTACAAGTTATTAACATGTTTAAACCCATTTTATAGGAGGTTAAGTATATTCACCAGAAAGGAAACACCAGGTAAGGGATTTCCATCCAACTTTTTTACATCTGTGAGATAAATGTCATTTACAACACTTACTTCTTTTGGGTGGTGAAACCACTACACATTTTGATATATTATATCATGAATTATTTTATCTCCATATTATTTAGATTTTTCATTTTATGATTATTAGTTTTGGGTCTTTAAATTTATATGTAAGGGAATTCCATCTCACTTTTTAAATCTGCAAGATAAGTGTCATGTTCACCACATACATCTTTTTGGTAGTTTATATACTACCCATTTTGTTATATTAAATCATTAATACTTTTAAATTCATGTAATTTTAAACTTTCATTTAATATTATTCCTTCATGAGGGTTATTATTTAAAATGTTTCAAAGTGGTATAAACCACTTTGGAATGTTTAAAGATTATTTTCCTCAAAAATAATTTTAATAATATTTCAATGTTATCTCCATTAGAGGAACTTATATCACCATTATTACACTTTTTTTTAATGTTTTCAAAGGAATATTCACGTTTCTTTCCAAACAGTTCATCTTTCTAATCTTTAACTATGAAAAAGAATGTGCTTTTCACCTCATACGACTTGTATAGATTTACCCACTGTCATTTATTTGAATCTTCCTTTACATGTTTAAAAGTTTACTTCTTTAAAAAAATATTTTAAAACATTATTTTCAAAGAAATTGTTTTTCAAAAGGTTTTTTCATAATAAAAGGATATTTTCCTCAAACATGATTTCTAAAGATATTTTTAAAATGTTTCCATTCATCAACAACGACAACCCTTTATTTTACTCCAATTAAGGTGTCACTACCCTTCCTCAGGGCCCATGCCGTGACTACCCCAAGCCCGCCTTCCATAGGCCAGGGGCTGGCGACTAGCACCAAAGGTGTAAATCTCAAAAGAAGGGGAAGGCATTGCCTTTCTAAGGTAAACAAACCCAATAGAGTACGCAAGTGAAGTAAGAACTAAGTAAAATAGGATAAAAAAGTAAGTGATGGAAGTAAATGGGATAGTATAGAACCCAAACTAAAAGTACAGTACAACTGAAAGGAATTACAGCAGCAGCAAAGTAAAACAGCAACACCGAGTCGTCCTCCAGAAATCCCACCTAAAGGGTGGGTGTAGATAGCCTCCTCAGTTTCTCGGGTTCAGTCGTCCACACCGTGTATGTCCGGCCAAGTGGTCCACCTCCAGGTACCGTCCAGCTCCACAAGCCTCCACCCCGATCAGTGTTGTCTATCGTCTACATCCAACACAATGTAGTGCGGGCATAGCCCATGCAGGGGTGAGTATACGGTACTCAGTAGGGACCCTGAGACCTCCGAAGGTCTCTCAGAATACATGAAGGATAAACCAAAAATGAAAGATACAATCACGAAGTGTCAACTAACTTTAATTAGGTATATTCCCATACATATACCTAAGTCATCAATTTCAAAATGGCTCCAACCCTCGAGCCCAAGTACAACCCTGTCCACACAAGAAAACACAACCCAATCCACGCAGGAAAGCACAACCCAGTGCACACCAGAAGCACAAACCAGTCCACATAGGAATGCACAACCCAGCCCACATAGGAAAGAAATTCAATCACATCAATGATATTGATTGAAAACAAGACTCAGCTCACAGAGGTATACACTTCGTAAGGTGATAGATATGATCAGATGAAGCCACTTATTCATCTAAGCTGTCGGACCCACATTGGATACAAGACCAGCTAAGCTGTCAGACCCAGAAAGGATACATGACCAGCTACTCTGTCGGACCCACTCCAGATACAAGTACAGTGGTCATACTGTCGGACCCACGTAGGATAAAAGAACAGTAGTCATCGCTGTCGGACCCTACGGAGGATCCCAATACAGTCATCATCGCTGCCGAACCCACAGAGGATCCAAGTACAATCGTCCTCGCTACCGAACCCACGGAGGATCCAAGTACAGTTGTCCTCACTGCCGAACCCATGGAGGATCCAAGTACAGTCGTACTCCCTGCCGAACCCATAGAGGATTCATGTACAGTCGTCATCCCTGCCGAACCCACGGAGGATCCAGGTACAATCGTCATCGTTACAGTCGCAGCCAGATCTAGGGTTCCCGCACACAGCACGCTCGATTCTGGGAGGGTTCGCTCCCCAAGCCAATGGTCGATACATCAACTGTCATGAAGACCAGAGTTTATGTATCCCAATGTTCCGTATCGTCAAAAGGAACCCAACGCGACAGACGGTGAGTCAATCGGACGCCCGGTCTGGGAGTTATTGGCTTTTCCGTTCCAGGGGCCCGGTTGGTTTATAAGATAAAACCAACCCGAACATACTCCAACTGCGTCAAAAACTCAAAGGGAGTAAGGAAAAAGCACCATATCATAAAGAGTAATTCAATGTAGTGGACGACACGTCAATTGGACGCCCGGTCCTTAAGTTATAAGTGTTTCCGCTCTAAGGGCCCTGTTGGTTTCAGGTTCGAACCAACCCGGCCATACCCAAAATTTGCCAAACGTCAAGTGTAATATACTGAAACGACCATCTCGATCCAAGGATTCCTACTAAACAGACAGTGCATCGATCGGAGCTCCGTAGATGAAGTTATGGGGAAAAGATCGAAAATGGTCCGAAGTGGGGGTCTTGGCCCGGTCCGACCCGGCCCAACCCCCCCGGGGTCAGCTCTGTAGGGCGCGGCCTGTTCCGCGTGACCCAACCCGGCCCGGACGGAGGGGGGGGGGGCATGCTGGCTCGACCAGCGAGCCGAGCGAGGGGGGGGGGGGACGCGGGATCTGGCCCTCGCTGCCACGGCTGAAGCCGCAGCAGTATACTACCGGTGGCGCACCGGGGCACCGCCGCCTCCGGCTACAGGTGTGGCGCGCTAGCAGTGTCTTCATTGGACCACCGGACGCGATCCGGTGATATGATTTGACTTCCATCTGTGCCTGTGGCCCTCTCGGTACCCGCTATTCCCTGTATCAGCTTCCATATGCCGTTGCGGTCCCGTTTCATTGACGCCCATCCATAGGCGCACAAATAAACAAACTGCAGAGGGTCGTCGGGCCGTGTTTGTTCGGCCCGCGCCCTCTGCGTTAGCTGATAACAATTTTCCAAGGATAAACAAGGTCTCACGTTGTACGAAGAACAAATTAACTCGAATAAAAATGAAACAATCCATCCAGCCTTTATCCTGCAAACAACTATTCCCAACCCGCAAAATAATTCATTCGTGGATCAACTTGATAATGGGTTAACCCGCATTCTTTGTTTTAGAAGGGACGAATCAAGGAAATATAACATAATCATAAATAAACCCCTACCTTGATAAGACGTCGCACGTCGTCGAACCGCGGAAGACAAACATCGCGGTGATCAGATGTCGTGGAAGATCAGCATCGTCCCATCAACGTCGGAAAGGGAGGAGCCGAGGGTGGTGTCTTCGTTCTTCGTTCTTCGCTAGAGGAAGAGGAAAACTCTCCAAGTGCTGGGCACCGTGCTTCGTTGCTAGTGTTCCGCCAATTGAAGAAGCTATCTAGAACTCTTCCCCTATCCTCCTTTTTATAGGAGTGGGAGGGCTCGTTGTCGGCACGCAAGTCATAAATGGAAGATTTATGACAGAGGGCTCCACCCAATTTATCCACTATGGTGGCACATTAAATTGGGGAGAAAGTAAAAAGGGGGTTATTGGCCCGGGTGGTCCCCATAGAAGAATATCCTCCAAAGGAAGGATATTTCCTAGTAGGCCCCACCATTACATAAGCACAAAAAGGGGGTGGTTATTGCTTGGGTGGTCCCCTCATTTTAAAAAAAATAGGTTTCGTCCTCCTCAATTAAGAGGGGGATTTAAACCTAGAGGCTTTTACTCATAAATTAGGGGGATTTAAGGAGTTATGATTCCCCTCCCATTTATGGGAGGCCTCGTTTGGTTTCCACTGAGATCCAACCTCCAAGTGAAGCTTCTAACCACTTTATCCGCATGACATGTGTTTAAATAAATAAAATAAATTGTTCACTTATTTTATTTTATTAACCCACATAAAACCCAAAAACTAACTTTTATACCCGATCACCTACCACCCAGCTAAAAGTATTCTTAAGTGAAAACCCATGTTGCGAGTTCAACGGTGCCCTCAGATTTTAATTCTAAGCACCAGTTTAAAAGATATGAAAACACGCTCATTCGTTCATTGAACGTACCCGAGCTAAACATCAGAAAATGATTCTGGGCAGACCGGGCCTCAGAATCAGGTGCCGTCAGAAACTGCACACTTTTAAAATTCCAAAGAAATTAAGAAAAAAATTTCCTTGAAATTTATGGGTCTTTACATTACTCCCACCTTTGGGATTTACGTCCCCGTAAAGCTACATCATAAACTAGGGAAAAAATAGAGGGTACTGAGCATGCATCTTAGCCTCCCACTCCCATGTGCTCTCCTAGAGGTTCCCGTGCTACTAATAAATGCACACCAGAAGAATCGACCGTCCATATAGGACCTGCTCCTGTTGATACTCAATCTCCACCGGGACCTCTGTAAAAGTCGCCCCATCATCGATGCCTAGCTCCCCATGGTCGATGATATGCATCGGGTCGTGCACGTATCTCCTCAGCTGAGATATGTGGAAGATGTCTTGCACCTGGTGCAACTGAGCTAGAAGGGCCAGGCGGTAAGCCACCTCGCCTACCCTGCTGAGGACCTGGAATGGTCCGATGAAGTGTAGATATAACTTGCCGCCCAGGCCAAATCTCCGTAATCTATGTCGAGGTGAGACCCATAAGGAAACGTAGTCTCCATCATCGAACTCCAGTGGTCTCTGCCTCCTATCAGAATTGGACTTCTGTCTGCTCTGTGTGGTCTTCATCCGCTCCTGGATGATCTGCACCTTCTCCGTCGTGGCCTGAACCATCTCTGGTTCTACACATGCTGACTCCATCACTATCCACAAAGGATATCTGAAACACGTCCAGCTGCTGTCTCTCCACTCCTAAAAACTGAATGCCCAAACTTCTACTAAGATGCATTTTCTTCAACGTCCCACTCTCCAGGAGTATAAATAATCTCGAAGTCATAGTCCTAGAGGAAAACAATCCATCATCGCTATCTCTAGTTCAGGTCAATCTGATAGAAGATACACCTGAGACTATTGAGTTGGAGAGAACTTCAAACCATTCGCTCAACAAAAAATGGGTGAGACTAACCAATTATAAGAACTCATCTCCACCCTTCTTCGTCTACATTCCACCAAAGTGCTGCTGAGATTTCTCCTCTGCCGAAAAGATAAATCTGGTCTCATCGCCAGGATAAACCACATTCTCTACCTAACACAATCAATCCTAACTTGAACTGTACTATTTCATGCCATGGACGATGTCGTAAGGCCTCGACGCTACTATCAAGAGATCCAACCATTACTCTCACCTCTAAGGGTCGAGTCACACTGTCGGCAGTAGTGTGTGGTCACTGGGTCTCCTCAAGTAGGTATCTCGAATGTGAGGATGAAGTTAACGGTTTTAAACTGGAACCTCTTAGTATCAACCATACAGAGAGGAGATGAATGTAAAAGTCACACAGAAAGGTGTCTTTTATTACTGCATCTCAAAGTACAAAGACACATACAACCACAAAAACAACAAAAGGAAACTAGAAGCACCAATAACAAAGGCCTACATGCCTGAAACTAGCCTTTCTCTTGTCCACCTTCTTCTGAATCTCTATTGTCATAGGAATCAGCTGCCCAAAGCTGAGCTCTCCCCTATCCAGCCATTCCCTGTGGTTGAGGTGGTCCTCCTGGTGGTGGTGGTGGTAGGGACTTGAAATGCCATCCACCATCTACTGCTTGTCCAGCCCATCTGCCCTGTCCGCCTTCTCCCAGCCGACCACCATGGTCGAACCTCTTCCTGGTAGGTCCCTCCTCCGCCTTCTTCTCATCTTCAGGGCGGGTCGGGCAGTCTCGAGCCATGTGACCCTGCCTGCCGCATGCATAGCACTGTCTCCTCCTCGAATGGCTGGCTCTACACCGTGTTCCCCACACAACCGAACCTATATCCTGAAGTTTCCCACTTGACGACCTAGTCCACTTGGACCCCTGCATCTGCTCTCTACTGTCAGCCGCAGATGACTCCGCTACATGTCATCCTGCGGAGGGCCTCGCCGCTGGTGACTGATCAGCGAGAAAATTCTCCACTAGAAGTGATCTGTCCAGCACCCCCGATTGCATCGATATGTTGAGGGAGATCATCGAAGCCCTGATCTCATGTATGAGTCCCTACTCAAAGGTTTGGGCCCGGAAGAATGGGTGCTGTACCATGTCTATGGAGTAGCGCGAGAGGTCGGCAAACCTCGCCGAGTACTGAGCTACTGACATGCTGCCCTGCCGCAATAGTAGTTACTCCTGGATGCGCACCACACGGAGGGTGGCCGGAACAAACTCCGAGCAGAAGAGGCTCTCGAAGTCCATCCAAAGTAGAGATGCCTCATAGTGCACCTGGAGCATCAGGCTCCACCATCTACCTGCTGCTACATGCAGGAGACTTGAAGCAAGGATCACCATAAGATCTGCTGGTGTCCCTACCAGTCTGAAGATTCTGATGGTAGCCTCCAGCCAATCCTCAACTGCATGAGGATCTGTCTCTCCATGGAACCTAGGTGGACTCTGTCTCTGAAACTCATGCAACGCGCTCAGGCGGCGTCCAATCTTCGCCACTGGGGTGGGTAACATCAGTGGCTCAGTGGGTAGAGGTACTGCTGGTGCCTCCGCTGTAATGGGGCCCTGCACCGAAACCTCATCGCTCGGTGGGATGTCATCCCGCACGTAACTAGGAACCCTGGCTGGCTACCTTCATGGGGCCATCCTGAAATGAAACAGGTGTGCCACGGTCAAAAAATATACCCGGTGAGCTGACACAAAGTAATTACAAAGAAAATTTTTGAAAGGAAAGACACACGCAATCATTGTTTTCATTCAATGAGTCAGAAATCAGAGGTCAGGGTCCTGGTGTATGGATATGTCAGCCGCCACACCAACACTGGACTCCCTGGACTGAAAACCACACTCAATACTCTTAACACTGTTGTTTCCTAGAATTAAATTATCAAAGTCCTGAGTTCTGTTGTAGAACCAACTCCTCTGATACCAATTTGTCACGACCCATCCTCGGGGCTCATGCCGTGACTACCCCATGCCCGCCTTCTATAGGCCAGGGGCGGATGACTAGCACCAAAGGCGTAAATCTCAAAAGAAGGGGAAGGCATTGACTTTATAATGTAAACAAACCCAATAGAGTACGCAAGTGAAGTAAGCACTATGTAAAATTGGGTACAAAAGTAAGTGATGGAAGTAAATGGGAAAGTATAAAAACCCAACTTAAAGTACAGTACAACTGAAAGGAAGTACAACAGCAGCAAAGTAAAATAGAAACACTAATTCTTCCTCCGAAAATCCCACCTGAAGGGTGGGTACAGATAGCCTCCTTAGCTCCTCGGGTCCGGTCGTCCGCACCGTGTTTATCACGCCAAGTGGTCCACCTTTGGGTACTGTCCAGCTCCACAAGCCTCCACCTCGATCAGTGTTGTCCATCATCTACATCCAACAAGATGATGTGCGGTCATAACCCGTGCAGGGGTTAGTATACGGTACTCAGTAGGGACCCAGAGACCCCCGAAGGTCTCTCAGAATCCATGAAGGATAAACCACAAAAGAAAGATACAATCACAAAGTATCAACTGACTTTACTTAGGTATATGCCCATACATATACCTAAGTCATCAATTTCAAAATGGCTCCAAACCTCGAGCCCAAGTACAACCCTATCCACACAGGAAAACACAACCTAGTCCACACAAGAAACCACAACCCAGTCCACACAGAAAGCACAACCTAGTCCACACAAGAAATCACAACCCGACCCACACAGGAAATCAAGTCAATCACATAAATGATATTGATTGAAAACAAGACTCAACTCACACAAGTATACATTTCGTAAGGTGATAGAGATGATCAGATGAATCCACTGATTCATCTAAGCTGTCAGACCCACAAAAGATACAAGACCATCTAAGCTGTCAGACCCACAAAGGATACAAGACCATCTACTCTACCGGACCCACTCAGGATACAAGTACAGAGGTCATACTGCCAGACCCACGTAGGATACAAGAACAGTAGTCACGCTGTCGGACCCTACAGAGGATCCCAGTACAGTCGTCATCACTACCGAACCCACAGAGGATCCAAGTACAGTCGTCCTCACTACTGAACCCATGAGGGATCCAAGTACAGTCTTCCTCACTGCCGAACCCACAGAGGATCCAAGTACAGTCTTCCTCACTGCCGAACCCACGGAAGATCCAAGTACAGTCATCATCACTACCAAACCCACGAAGGATCCAGGTACAATCGTCATCGTCGCAGTCACAGCCAGCTCTAGGGTTCCCGCACACAGCACGCTCAATTCCAGGAGGGTCCGCTCCCCGAGCCAAGGGTCAATACATAAATGATCACTAAGTCCAGAGTTGATGTATCCCAAAGTTCCTTCTCATCAAAAGGAACCCAACATGACAGACGGTGCGTCAATTGGACACCAGGTCTAAGAGTTATTGGTTTTTCCGTTCCAGGGGCCTGGTTGGTTTTTAAGCTAAAACCAACCCGACCGTACTTCAGCTGCGTCCAAACCTCAAGCAGAGTAAAGGCACTATCTCAGCAAGAGGAATTCAATGTAGTAGATGACACGTCAATCAGACATCCGATCCTTAAGTTATAAGTGTTTCCGCTCCAAGGGCCTGGTTGGTTTTGGGTTCCAACCAACCCGGACGTACCCATACTTTGTCGAAACCTTGAGTTTAATATTCATAAATGACCGTCTCGATCCAAGGATTCCTAAAAAATTGACAGTGCGTCGATCAGAGGTCCGTAGATCAAGTTATGGGCAAAAGACGAAAAACGGTCCGAAGTGGGGGTCTGGGCCCGGTCCGACCCAGCCCAACACCCTTGGGTCGGCCCGGCCGGCGCAGCCCGGTCTACATGACCTGCCCCGTCTTGGCTGGGGGGGGGGACGCGGCCCCCCCTTTGTTCCACGGACGCGGTGCCTTGCGCTGCGTCTCCCCCCAGATCCCGCACGGCCACGGGATCCGGCCCTCACCACCGCGGATGAAGCCGCGGTGGCCTACAGCCGGTGGTGAGCCAGCAGTGTCTTCCACGGACCACCGGACGCGCTCTGGTGGACCGATTAGACTGCCGTCTGTGCCTGTGGACCTCTCGGGACCCACTCTTCACTGTAAAGGCTTCCATACGCTGGTGCGGTCCCGTTTCATTGACGCCCATTAATACACCACAAACAAACAAACATCGGAGGGTCGTCAGGTCGTGTTTGTTCGGCACGCGCCCTCCGTGTTAGCCGATAATAATTTGCGAAGGATAAACAAGGTTTCACGTTGTACGAAGAACAAATAAACCCGAATAACAATGAAACGATCCATCCTGTACTTATCCCGCAAACATCTATTCCCAACCCGCAAAAGAATTCATTCCCAGATCAACTTGATAATGAGTTGACCGACGTTATTTGTTTTAGAAGGGATGAATCATGGGAATATAACATACTCATAAATAAACCCCTACCTTGATAAGACGTCACATGTAGTCGAACCGTGGAAGACGAACGTTATGGGGATCAGATGTTGTGGAAGATCGGCATCATCCTGTAAACGTCGGAAATGGAGGATCTGAGGGTGGTGTTAGCATTCTTCGTTCTTCACTGGAGGAAGATGAAAACTCTCCAAGTGCTGGGAGCCGTGCTTCGCTTCCAGCATTCTGCCGCTTGAAGAAGCCGTCCATAACTCTTCCCCTAGCCTTCTTTATATAGGAGTGGGAGGGATCTTCATTGGCACACAAGTCATAAATGGAAGATTTATGACAGAGGGCTCCACCCAATTAATCCTCTATGGTGGCGCATTAAATTGGGGAGATAGTCAAATGGGGGTTATTGTCCTGGGTGGTCCCCACAGAAGAATATCCTCCAAAGGAAGGATATTTCCTGGCAGGCCCCACCATTAATTAACCACAAAAAGGAGGTGGTTATTTCTTGGGTGGTCCCTTCATTAAAAAAAGATGTTTCATCCTCCTCAATTAAGAGGGGTATTTAAACCTAGAGGCTCTCCCCCATAAATGAGTGGGAGTCAAGGAGTTATGATTCCCCTCCCATTTATGGGAGGCCTCGTGTGGTTTCCACCGAGATCCAACCTCCAAGTGAAGCTTCTAACCATTTTATCCGCACGACATGTGTTTAACAAAATAAAATAAATTGTTTACTTATTTTATTTTATTAACCCATGTAAAACCCAAAAACTAACTTTTATACCCAATCACCTGCCACCCATCTGAATGTCTTCTTAAGCGAAAACCCGCGCTGCGAGTTCAACGGTGCCCTCCAATTTCAATTCCGAGCACCGATTCAAAAGATAGGAAAACCCACTCGTTCGTTCACTGAACGTACCTGAGATAAATTTTGGAAAATGATTCTAGGAACACCGGGCCTCAAAATCAGGTGCCGTCAGAAACTACGCACTCCTAAAATTCCAAAGAAATTAAGAAAAAAATTTCCTTGAAATTTACGAGTATTTACATGAGGTATGTTGTATTGATACCATCGTTAATATTATTCTAGATGGTTTATGATTGATTTATCCAAGGATAATATTCATATTCACTTCCTTGATTCCTTTTAGTCCCCCTGAAATATTCAATTTGTTATGATCATTGAGCATTGATTTTACCTTAATTATCCATATCATTTATCATAGATATGTTTATTGCATAAACCATATACCATTTTTCATATGGTGGTTACTTTGAAAGTTATTTTATTATTTAGGGAAATATTGATATATCCATCTAATTTATTCCATATGAATATTTGATAAGGAAAATTATTTATTAGAATTGAGGAACACTTTGGATAAGTAAGACATGGGTTAAGGACTGTTTAAGTTAAGCCCCATGGGTTGGGGATCAAATAATGAAATCACATTGATGTATCAGTAGTTTCATGAGAAAAAATAGTTGGAGAGACACCTTAGATGTTTTTTTACTTAATATCTAAACCGTTTTGTTAAAGGTCTTGAAAACACTGGTTCCATGTACCTAAGAAACATGGGATCCAATAATAAAGAACTTCCCTCATTTAGTTTTAGTTAATTTTCATACTTGAGATTTTGTGTCCACATATCTATGGATACATATCATTTTTAGTTCATTGATTAAATGGAATGTGGTTCAATTTATTACCTTTCCATATTTATTTTTCCTTATCTAGTTATTTTAATGATGTGTTTTTAATTGTTACCTTAGCATATTGTTTATGCACTTCTTTCTCAGTTATTTGATTACATTGTATGTGTGTTAAAATATTTACCATGCCATAATTATTACTCTCATTGATTCAATATTTATTATGCTATATTTTTACCTTACTGATCATTTCGGACCACCATTATTGTGTTTATTTCCATGGGAATACATAGAGAATACTATGAAAGATATGCAGGAATTTACTAGATGGATTAGACTTATCTTTGAAGTTATTTATTTAGAAGAAAACAATTATTTTTTAATTAGTGTATTCATTTGTAATACATGTCTCATTTATGTATCTAGTTTACCAAGACTACTAAATTGACCAGTCCTTTGGGGATTGATTCCATGTAATAATTCCAATTTAATTGATATAAGACACCAAATCCAAAATATATTGGGTCGGATTGCTATAGTTGGTATCAAAGAATGTTTAGTAGCAAACTTGGGAACTAGATTTAGAAAAATATAGATTATGAAACAAAATCCTAAGGTAGAATTTGGGGATACATATAGAGGAAAACACTTTAATTTTGGTAAAGTATATATTATGTGGGTATTCCTAGAAAAACATCCATTTCTGGATACTTCAATTAGACATGGTTTTGGCATAGATATACCTCAGAGTAATAACTACAACAAGGTGTTCCAAGCTTGACTCAGGGTTACCTGATACACGACATCATGCCTTACTACACACATAGTTTGACACTCCATGGGGATATTCTTATGATAATTCACATTTTCATTACAAACCATTTTGAAGGATTTGGATACATAATAAGTAACCTCCATTAAACCTAAGGTATTTAGATTTAAGATAAGGAATAATGATTTAGAAATCCTATAAATGATATTATGGGTAAACTCTAGAACATGGAAGCTCCCTTTTAGAAGTAAATTAATGAATTATTTATGTATTGTGGTTGTATTAAAAACCTTAGTTGAAAGGATATTTAGTGATTAACCTTATATAAAGGGTGTATATAATATTTGTTTTGGAAATTATATTAATTTGTTTTTAGAAAAGGACAAACTGTATGCCAGGTGAAAACCAATCAAGTCCAGAAAGACCACGATTCTTGAACCCATGGCCGAAGGACGAAAGGGTTTCATGCCAACCATTGACCAATACAATGTATTGGTTAAATATTCATTGATTTAGTTAAATAATTTTATGGATAAATGTTAATAATGAACTAGTAGTATCAATTTTGAGGATTATAGATCAATCTATTAAACATATTGGTTTTGGAAGATAGTTAAGGACAAATAGTTAGACTTGTCACTCTTTTATAGGCCTTACGACCCAAAAAAGTTTCTTTTAGTGACTATGGTATAAAAAAATCATTATTGGTAATTAATTTCTAGGATTATAGGGATGAATTCGAATTTTATCAAAGTATAAATAGAAGTTAGGATTATTTTTATAAAATTGAATCCCATCAAGTAAGAATATTTTTTTATATTATTGGTTAGTTAAAGAATTACCCCAAAATTATTCAAATTACTTAGAATTAAAATATTGTCCTAGTACTTTAACTTCTATTGAACTAATGATATTCTAAATCATCTCAAATTTATGTCTTCGAGGCCTTCAAATTTCCATTTATCATTAACTTGTTTGAAATTTATAACCTTATTCCCCCTATAAATATTTATTTTTTATTTAATGTACATATCTATAATTTCCATTGATGGTCTTCTACTTAGAGAAATATATGTATGTTATTCTTTGTGACCCTTGTACTTCCCATTATCTCTTTTCTAAAAGATGTTTTATGAAACCTTCTCATGATGTGGGACTTCAAAATAAGAATCATAAAATAATCTATCACCAAGATTGATTTTAAATTGTGATGACAAAATTTAATTGAGGTGGGGCGAATGTAACTCCCTGAAATCCAAAAGTAAAAATTTGTATTCGATAGCATGTATGACATGTATCACCAAGCACGTAAGGGAATATAATATCCCAAGACTCTATTATATATTTACTATTTTAAATAATTTCAATACATGATATATACTTTAATAAATGAAACAATGAGTTAGATTGCGTTACACGTAAGAGATACCTTCCTTAATAGCTTGTGTTACATGCAAGAGAATCCTTCCTTGATAACTTGCACTACATTCAAGAATGAGTTTCACAAAAAAAACTTATTATTAAGATATTATTGTTTAATATAATATTATATAACCATGCCATTATGTTAGATATTATGAATAATATTAACTAACTTAGGAAAATATATGGTTTATATAAAAATAAAATGAATTCATTGGTTTCCAATTAATGAGAAACAAAAATAAGAACCAATTGCATATAAAAAGAAATATTTTTATTTTTATGCTTACAAAGAAGTTTTATCTTAATAAAAATAAATAATTAAAATTAGTGAATAATTTAAATTAAATATATATAATATATATTCAATAAAATATTTTTTATATTCATCAATTAGGGTTGATTTTTATAAAATAATAACAAACCCTATATTACACATAGAAACCTATATCTTTATAAAGGCAACTTTAACGCCTTTTAATAGAGAACCCATTTTAAATATTAATTTTTACACTTTAATTGATTTAAAATGTAAAAATAAACTTCATATTTGGAAAAGAAACATAATTATTAGGTTAAGGTTAATTTTTGATATTTTTTTCTGAAACATTTCATTTTTAATGAATAGTTAAAAATACTGAATTTTTGTTCAAAACTATTTTTTCATCTAATTTTTTAAAGGTTTAATTATACTTATAATGGGGTTTAAAGTATAATTAGTTAATATTTTTATCAATTAATAAAATTTATTTCATTGGAATCAATTTCACTTTTAAACTTATTATAAAAATATAGTAAACTTTTGGATATTTTAACTTTAAAAACCTGCATCATCATCCAGCCGACATGATGAATTTTAAATTAATTTATTCCATTTATATGATTTAAATTTATAAAAATGGATTCCATATTTGGAATCTTAATAATTTTTAATTTATGATAAGGATGTTTTTTTACCAAAAATATTGGTGAAATTAATTAAAATTAATTATAATTATTAAGGTAAAATTAATCTTAATAGAGGACTAAAACTTTATCTAAAGGACCCAAATGACCTATAAATGTCATGAACCATCCCAGTGGGGCCTGATTCATGACTCCCCAAGCCCGCCTCCAATAGGCCAGGGGCTGGTGACTAGCACCGAGTAGGCATACTACAAACATGGGATGCATTGCCTAAGTACCTGTACACACACACACATCTCTAAGTCCACAAATGCTGAAATGTAAAAACCACTAAGGAAAAAGAATGCATGCATACAACTAAACCCAACCAAAATAGTATGATGAAAGGTAGAGTACTATAGAAGTAAACTGGGTCAAAAATACAAGCCCACCAAAAATCAGACAAACAAGAGTCTGAAAACTACAAAGTCCAACCTGTAAGCACAAAAGGTACTGGGACTGCTGCTCATAGCTGTAGGAATGCCTCAGACTACAGGGAATTCAGAAATCTCCATCTTGCCTTAGTCCGCCCTGGACTCTTTCAAAAGGTATATCATCTTCACAAGACACCGGACGTGTGGGCAAATCCTGTACAGGGGTGAGTATAACAATACTCAGTAGAGGACCCCGAAAACCACAAAGCAGTACAAAAATTAAAGGTACAATCATCTATGCACAGTATATGTCTGCAGAACTTATAGAACAAACCAGATATACTCAAAACCCAGACCCATGGTCTAGAGATAAGTCACACAACCGCATACCCCGTAAGGGATTCTGTTCGAAGATTCCATGATGCACTCGTTCCGGGAGAACACACTCCACGAGTATTATAGCTCCGATGAAGTCCGTCCGAGAAGTTCTGTTCATCGGGAACTGTCATGAGAGATAGCTGCACTCATTATGGGAGACACACTCTTGAGTGGAAAGTTTATGATAAATAGAAGCACTCATTACTGGAGACACACTCCGGAGTGGGAAAGATCACGATACACAGATAAGGATCACTGCCAGGGCCATGTCGAATACCGCGACTCATCCAGATTCACCAGTTAGGTGATAAACCAGCTAGTTAGAGGATCAATTCCTGGTAAGGTTGGTCACGTTGATGTATGACTCTACCTAGGTTCAAGAATGGATAGAGGATCTCGATTCAGGCCTCTCGGAATGATGCCGAAATCTATCATAGAAAGTCCTGATGAAGGGATCATACACCTGAGTGGGAAATGATGCCTGACCTTTAGGGGAATGAGAAGAAGGGGAACTAACCTAAATGAAAGATGTCCAAGGTATGGTGAAATAAAGGACCATGCCGTTTTCCAAAAAGTACACGGTGTATAGAAAAGATACACGCCGTGTTGTCTGACCCCAGGTAATGCCCGTGTACAACAGCCCGTGTCATAGGCTAGTCATGTAGGAAAAACTAAGTACACGGTGTGTAGCATGGTGTACATGATGTGTCTGGGTAATTGGGGTTGGCTCTGTGTACTCTGTCCATGTGTCCGTACACGGTCATCAACCCGTGTACACTAACCCGTGTAATCCGCACATGGGGTGACCCACGCTGCTGGCCACGCCTGGCCGTGTGATGGAATACACGGTCGTGTACTCCATCACGTGTCCACATATCCCCGAGATACACGCCGAGTCCCACGTAGCTGCTTCTGCCAAGTTATACACGCCGTGTCGCCTGAAGCCGTGTATATCATCCCGTGTCCGTGTACTACCCAAAGTACACACCGAGCTTCATGGAAGGTCCAACACGCTGTGTGATTCTTCTATGACGCCAAAACCCTAGCCGCCGCTACCAGTACTACATGGCGTGTTTTTCGGAAGTACGCGCCGTGTGTTCTGGAAATTTCCATAAACGGCACTCTTCACCAGCATGCCTCCCATGTTGCTCTGATCATTGATCCAGCCATCTGATTTCCACGAATCCTTTAGGTTTTGGTCACCCCGATGCCACAAAGCCGCTTCCGGTATTTTCAGACCTCCGATCAGCTCCGAAAACGTGTTTTGATCTTCCCACACCAAGAACGCTCGAAGAATGCTCTTTCCGACCCGATCCGATTTGTCATCCTCCATTGTCGCCGCACCTCTACAAGGTCGTTGCAGTGTCGAACCTTCGATTTGGGATCGTTTCATCGTAGAACAAATGCACGACGATCTATTGTGTGTCTCCCTACGAAGAACGTGAATAATGAAAGGGGAAAGAAGGGGAAAAAATCTAAATAAAAAAATTTAGGAATGAACCACCATCATCGTTCGTCACGGCATTGATCCGCTCCCGTTAATAGGCTTAAATGGAGTAAGAATCCACAACAACATAAAGCATGGATCAATTCCCCAAAAATCATCACAAAGAAATCCCTCCCACAAGAACGCACGAATCCGCGGATCAACTTGTTCGTGGTTGATCCGCTTTCATGGTTTAAACTCAAAAAACCGGGAAAGGAAAATGAAATAAAAAACCCCTACATTTTAAAAGGATCGATCGTTGATGAAGGCGCCACGCTGTCATTTTCGTCGAGATCCTTCAACGTTTTTGGTGTAGCGATTCTCAACATTGATCCATCATCATTCGTCACCGAGAGTTTGCTCCAACGTGCCGCGGATTCGGTAGAGGTTCCTCTAAAACGTCCCCAACGATCAACAATTGTATACCCCTTTAAAAATGGAAACATGATTGGAACTTAATTACGCAGCGATATTAATTACTCCTACTTGGAAAATCTTGAGTCATTATGACACAACATTAGTTAAGGAAACAGATGTCCCGTCACTATGTATTAAAGAGTCCAACATTCCATTTATTTTTCATTTTGACATAACATTTAATTAAGGAAACAACTTCCCTTTTACTGTGCTGCAGTAGTTGTTTCCATAAAATAAAATAAAAATTTAGATTTTTATTTTATTTTATTTTATTTATTAAAACGTACGAGAATTAACTTTTTCCATCGACCCGCGCCGGTTGAGGTTAGCCTCATTCTTAGGTAAAGTCGTTGTCCTAGATGAAACGGTGTACACAGATTTTTAATATGGGCATCCGTTTGGAAACTGCCACAACCGCAGACAAGTGCTGACTCACTTAACTTAAAAAGTTCAAACCACCATTCCAGGCTCACTAGACCTTGGAATGATGTACCATCTTCACGCTCAGTCTCGAAATAATTCCATATAATATTTAAAAATAATAAACGTAAAATCTGAGACATTACATTCTCCCCACCTTGGGGATTTGCGTCCCCAAAAAGACAAAGCAAGGGCTACACAAAAAGATGTGGGTACTGGGCACGGATTTGAGCCTCCCGCTCCCACGTGCTCTCCTAAAGATTCCCATGCTTCCACTGGACGCACACCAAGGGAATTGATCACACATGAAGGATCCTCTCCTACCGATCCTCGATCTCCACCGAGTACTCAGCAAAGGTCACTCCATCATCGATGTCCAGCTCGCCCCAGTCGATGACGTGCGATGGGTCATGCACGTACCTCCGCAGCTGCGACACGTGGAAGAAATCATGTACCCGATGCAACTGTGGCGATAGAGCTAGGCGGTACGCCACCTCGCCAACTCTACACAGAATCTGGAAAGGTCTGATGAACCTCGGAGATAGCTTGCCGCCTCAGCCAAATCTCTGCAACCCTCGTCGAGGTGAGACTCGAAGAAAGATGTGGTCTCCCGCTTCGAACTCCAGAGGTCTCTGTCGCATGTCAGCATAAGACTTCTACGGGCTTTGTGTAGTCTTCATCTATTCTCGGATGACCTGTACCTTTTTTGTGGTAGCTTTCACTAACTCTGGACCCATGAGTGCTGACTCTCCGGGGTCGGTCCAGTAAAGTGGTGACCGGCAAGGTCTCCCGTACAAAGCCTCGAACGGTTCCATACCAATGGTGGAGTGGTATCTGTTGTTGTACAAAAACTCCACCAGTAGTAGGTGGTCCTCCCAACTGCGACCAAAGTCCAAGAGAAAGGCTCACAATATGTCCTCCAGAACCTGAATGGTCCTCTCTGTCGGACCATCCGTTTGGGGATGAAACGCTATGCTCAAGTGTAACTGAGTCCCAAAATCCTCCTTCAACCACTTCCATAACTGGGATGTGAAGCGGGCGTCTCAGTCTGAGACTATAGTCGAGGGGACGCCATGAATCCGAACTATCTCCTGCACATAGAGACATCCCAAGCTCTTTACGGAACTCTGCTCCCTGATAGCTAAGAAGTGGGCCGACTTGGTGAGTCGGTCAATGATCACCCAGATGGAATCATGCCCCTTGTACATCCGTGGTAAGCATGTCATGAAGTCCATCTATATTCCATCCCACTTCCACTCTGGGACTTCCAGGGGGTGAGCTAATCCCACTGGAACCTGGTGCTTAGCCTTCACTTGCTGGCATGTGAGGCATTGAGAAACGAACTCTGCTACTGCCTTCTTCATGCCTGACCACCAAAATTGTCATCAGAGATCCTGGTACATCATTGCCACTCCAGGATGTACCGCCAAAGGGGATGTATGAAACTCCCTTAGGAAATCGTCCTGGAATGCCACTGGTACAATAATGCATCCTCTGAAAAGAAGTACGTGCTCTCCACCTTGTGAATATCCATCAGAAGAATGTCCTGTGGATAACTGAGCACATAAAGCCACACAGTCGACATCACCAAGCTATTCCTCCCTAACTTGCTGTAAGAGTGGAGGGGTGACAACCATCGACTGTAGGTAAGTTGTATCCTGTCCATCCATGAAGGATAACTGTAACACGACTAACTATTGTGTCACCTCACTCAACATCTGTGAGCTCAACCTTCTGCTAAGGGCATCTGCTACCTTGTTCCCCTTTCTAGGAGAATAGATAATCTCAAAATCATAGTCCTGGAGGAACTCTAGCCAATGCCTCTGCCACATATTTAGATCCTTCTGTGAGAATATGTACTTGAGGCTCTTGTGGTCAGAGTAGATAATGAACTGCTTACCCATAAGGTAGTGTCGCCACATCATTAATGCGATGACTACCACTACTAACTTGAGATCATGGGTCGCATAGTTCTGCTCATGTGGTGTAAGCTGGCGCGAACCATAAGTAATCACTACATGCCACTGCATCAGGACACAGCTGAAACTAGTCCCTGATGCGTCGCAGAAAACTATGTACTCGACACCTTCTTCCAGAAATCTCAAGACTTGGGCGCTTGTCAAACTCTGTCTCAGCTGCTCAAAATCCTACTGGCACTTTTCTGTCCACACAAAGTGTTACCCCTTCTAGGTCAAGGCCATCATCAGTGCTGATATCTGGGAGAAATCAGGAATGAATCTTCGGTAATATCCTGCCAATCGAAGGAAGCTTCGAACCTCCGTTACGCTCCGAGGTGGCTCCCATGCTAACACAACCTCCACCTTGGCTGGGTCTACAACCACTCTATCTGGTGACATGACATGTATTAGAAAGTGGACCTCCTGAATCCAGAACTAACACTTCGAGATCTTTACATAAAGCTGGTGCTCCCGAAGTACGTCTAGAACCATCCACAGGTGTCTCGCGTGCTACTCCTCTGACGCTGAGTACACAAGGATGTAATCGATGAAGACCACCATGAACCGGTCCCTGTACGGTTGGAAGATCCGGTTCATCAGCCCCATGAACACTGCGGGGGTGTTTCTCATTCCAAAAGGCATCACCAAGTACTCATAGTGACCGTAGTGACATCTGAAATCCATCTTAGGTATATCCTCATCCCACACTCGTAGCTGGTGATAGCCTGATCGAAGGTCAACCTTTGAGAACCACTGTGCCCCTCTCAGCTGATCTAAGAGGTCATCGATTCTTGGTAGTGGATACTTGTTCTTCACTGTCACCTAGTTCAGATGCTGGTAATCCATGCATAGTCTCAAACTCTCATCGGCCTTCTTGACAAACAAGACCGGGGACGCCCAGGGTGAAACGCTGGGTCTCACAAAACCCTTGCTATGAAAATCCTCCAACTGCACCCTCAGCTCACGAAGCTATGTGGGAGCCATCTGATATATCAACAAGGAAATCAGTGTTGTCCCATGGTGTAAGTCGATGCAGAAGTCAATTTCCCAGTGGGGAGGTAATCCTGGAATGTTTTCGGGAAAGACGTCCTCATAATCCGCCACCACTACTGGAAACTGAGAGCTCACAACATCTACTGCTCCAAGGGTAAGGCTAGCCAACTCATGAGTGATCGGTTTCACCCTCCTATGCATGATCCCATTTTGTGCTGCCTGGGTTTCCCTTTCTTTGACAAAGTAAAACCTCGTTCCATCACGACGGACACACCGCACCCTTCGCTTAAAACAGTCAATATGGGCATGGACTGAAGATAACCAATCCATACCGAGAATGACGTCGTAAGTCCTCGACGCTACCACCAAGAGGTTCTAAACAAAACTCTCACATCAAAGGGTAAGATCACACTGTCTTCAGAGGTGCGTTATCGTCGAGTCTCCTCCCGTAGGTGTCTCCAAACGTAAGGATCGAGTAAATGGTTCTACCAGAATCTCGAGGTTTTGTACAAGACATGTGGATATAAGGGAATGTCTGACACCTGTGTCTATGAGTATGGAAGCTAAGGTAGAAAATACACAGATCGTACCTCGAATCATCCCTAGAGCCCCTGGGTCGTATGCCTCGACCGCATGCAGCTGTCCTCGCCCCTGTCCCCTAGCTCCCTGAGCCTGGTGCGGACCTCATAGGGGTGGTGGTGGAAGTAAGTCGAAGCGTTTGCCACAACCTGTAGTTAACCATGCTCCTCTGCCACGTCTGCCACCTGGCGGGTCTGCCTTCTCTGTTCTCTTCTTCTGCCTCAGTGGTCCATCCACTGCTTTCATGTCAGCAGCTTGACAGGTCGGGCAATCTCTAGCGAGATGTACCCTACCGTCGCATGTGTAGCATCACTTCTCCCTAGGCTGACTGGATCCATCCTGAGGGACCTGGAATGTCTAACCCCTCTCCTGGGTCCTCCTATGACGTTTACCACATCCAGATCCCTGTGCCTGATGGTGGCTCCCTGCTGCAGGGGTCTCTGCACCTGTATGCCTGCTGCTGACTACCGGTGGCTGTCTTTGCTCCTCCACGAAGCTCTCGATCACCAATGCCCGCTCGAGCACTCCAGCATAATGGGAAATGCATAAAGGCATGAAACTAGCTTGGATGTCACATTGTATACCTCATTCAAAGGCCCGATCTATAAAGTACTGATCCCTGACCATATCCATCGAGTACCTGGCGAGGTTGGTAAACCTCGATGAATAGTCATCTACTGTCATACTGCCCTGCTGAAGCCGAAGAAGCTCCTGGATGCATACATCTCTCAGCGCAACCGGAGAGAACTCCTCCCACATGATTCACTCAAAATCCATCCATGAAAGAGTCTCCTTGTCATGAGTCTGTGTGGTCAGACTCCACCATCATCCGGCCGAACCCTAAAGAAGGCTCGCTCCTAGGATCACCATCTGGTCTGCTGGTGTCCTCACTAGTTGGAAAACCCTGGTCACCGCCTCAAGCTAGTCCTCAGCCGCCTGAGGGTCGGGCTCACCTCGGAACCTGAGGGGTCTCTGTCTCTAGAACTCATGGAGCGTTCTAAGCCTGTGCTCCTCGCTGGTCGGTACTGCAAGTACCACTGGCTAGTCCACTGGTGGTGGTATAGTAGGTGCACCACTTGGTGGAAATGCATGGGGAGCTGGTCCCTCTATCGAAGCCTCGTCACTGAGGGGGTCATCCTCGTGATCGTTCTGCTGAACCCTAGCGGGTATGCATCACGAAGGCATCCTGTAAATAAACAAGATCTATTATGGTCAATGAGTATATCTTAATAGCTGACACAAAGGTCATGGAAAACACAACCCATTCCTATATGATGCATGTACCTTTTGTTTCCCCACAACCAGTGTTTTCATGAACCGATTTGAAAAGTAGGTTATCAGAGTCCTGGTGTATGGATAAATCGGTTGCCGCACCAACACTGGGGTCCCTAGCCTGAAAGCTGAACCAAAAACACTAAACACTGTTTCCCCAAACCAAACTCAGAGACTCTTGGTCCTAAGGTAGAAACGACCACCTCTAATACCACTCTGTCACGACCCTTCCCAATGGGGCCCGCACCGTGACTCCCCAAGCCCACCTTCAATAGGTCGGGGGCTGGTGACTAGCACCGAGTAGGCATATTACTAACATGGAAGACATTGCCTAAGTAGCTGTACACACACACACATCTCTAAGACCACAAATTCAGAAATGTAAAAACCACTAAGGAAAAAAGAATGCATGCATACAACTAAACCCAACCAATAGAGTATGACGAAAGGTAGAGTACTGTAAAAGTAAACTGGGCCAAAAATACAAGCCCACCAAAATGAAGACAAAAAAGAATCTGAAAACTAAAAAGTCCAAATTGTAAGCACAAAAGGTACTGGGACTGCTGCTCGTATCCGTAGGAACACCTCGGCCTGTAGGGAACTCAGAAATCTCAGTCCTGCCCTGGTCTACCCTGGACTCTGTCAAAAGGTTTCTCGTCTGCAAAAGACACCAGACATGCGGGCAAAGCCCGTGCATGGGTGAGTATAACAATACTCACTAGAGGACATCGAAAACCACAAAGCAGTACACAAAGTAAAGGTACAGTCAGCTATGCACAGTATATGTCTGCAGAACTTATAGAACAAACCAGATATACTCAAAACCCAGATAGCTACACTCATTATGGGAGACACACTTCTGAGTGGAAAAGTTATGATAAATAGAAGCACTCATCACGGGAGACACACTCCTGAGTGGGAAAGATCACAATACACAGATGAGGATCACTACCAGGGCCACGACGGATACCGCTACTCATCTGGATTCCCCAGTCAGGTGATACACCAGCTAGTTAGAGGATCAACGCCTAGTAAGGTTGGTCACGTCGATGCCTGACTCTACCTAGGGTCAATAATGGATAGAGGATCTCGATCCGGGCTTCTCAGATGGATGCTTGACTCTATCACAGAATTACTGCTGAAGGGACCATACTCTTGAGTGGGAAATGATTCATGACCTTTAGGGGAATGAGAAGAAGGGGCACTAACCCAAACAAAAGATTTCAAAGTTACGGTGAATGAAAGGAAAATGCTGTTTTCCGAAAAGTACACGACATGTAGAAAAGATACACACCGTGTTGTCTGACCCCGGGTACTGCCCATGTACAACGGACCGTGTCATAGGCTGGTCGTGTAGGAAAAAATATGTACACTACATGTAGCATGGTGTACATGCCGTGTCTGGGTAATTGGGGTTGGCTCCATATACTCTGTCCAGGTTCCCGTACAGGGCCATCAACCCGTGTAATCCGCACATGGGGTGACCCATGCTGCTGGCCTCGCCTGGTCGTGTGATGGAGTACACGGTCAGGTAATCCATACCGTGTCCGCATATCCCCGAGATATACACCGAGTCCTGCGTAGCCACTTCTACCAAGTTGTACAAGCTGTGCCGCGTGAAGCTGTGTAGATCATCCCATGTCCGTGTACTACCCAAAGTACACACCAAGCTTCAGGGAAGGTCCAACATGCCATGTGACTTGGGACACACGCCGTGTGATTCTTCTCTGACCTTGAAACCTTAGCCTCCGCCGCCAGTACTACATGGCGTGTTCTTCGTAAGTACACACCGGGTATTCCGGAAATTTCCATAAATGGTGCTCTTCACCGGCACGCCTCCCGTGCTACTCTGATCGTTGATCAAGCCATTCGATAACCACGAAACCTTCAGGTTTTGGTCACCCCGATGCCAAGAAGCCGCTTCCGGTGTTTTCAGACCCCCGATCGGCTCCAAAAATGTGTTTTGATCTTCCCACACGAACAACGCTTGAAGAACACTCTTTCTGATCTGGTCTGATTCGTCGTCCGCCATAGTCGCTGTACCTCCACAAGGTCGTTGCGGTGTCGAAGATTTGATTTGGGATCGTTGCATTGTAGAACGGATGCACGACGATCCGTTGTTCGTCGCCCTGTGAAGAACGTGAAACATGCGCGAGGAAAGAAGAGGCAAAAAATCCAAATAAAAAAATTGAGGAACAAACCACCACCGTCATTCGTCAAAACATTGATCCGATCCCATTAAAAGGCTTAAATGGAGAAAAAATCAACAACAACATAAAGCATGTATCAATTCCCAAAAAATCATCCCAAAGAAATCCCTCCCGCAAGAACGCACGAATCTGTGGATCAACTTGTTCGTGGTTGATCTATGTTCATGATTCAAACTCAAAAATGGGGAAAGGAAAATGAAATAACAAACCCCTACCTTTTGAAAGGATCGATCATTGACAAAGGGCTGCACTGCCATTGTTGTCAAGATCCTTCAACGTTGTTGGCATAGCGATTCTCGACTTTGATCCATCGTCATTCGCCGCCGATAGTTTCCTCCAACGTGCCACAGATACAGAAGAGGTTCCTATCAAAAGTTGCCAATGATCAACAATTGTTCACCCCTTTAAAAATGGAAACAATATTGAAACTTAATTACACGACGATATTAATGACTCATACTTTCCAATTCTTGAGTCATTACGACACACGATTAGTTAAGGAAACAGATGTCCCGTCGCTGCGTATTAAAGACCCCAAATTTACATTTATTTGTCATTATGACACAACATTTAATTATGGAAACAACTGCCCTTTTACCGTGCTACAACGGTTGTTTTCATAAAATAAAATAAACATTTAGATTTTTATTTTATTTTATTTTTTTATTGAAACGTCTGAGAATTAACTTTTTACATCAACCTGCATCGGTCGAGGTTAGCCTCATTCTTAGGTAAAGTCGTTGTCCCAGATGAAACGGTGTGCTTAGATTTTTAATCCAGGCATCTGTTTGGAAACAGCCACAACCGCGCACAAGTGCCGACTCACTTAACTTAAAAAGTTCAAACCACTATTCAAGGTTCATTGGACCTCGGAATGATGTGCTGTCGTCATGCCCAGTCTCGAAATAATTCCATATAATTTTTAAAAATAATAAACGGAAAATCCAAGACATTATAATAAACTTGTACAAAACCCACAAGATGACCACAATTCGGCCATAAACCTTCCTTTATTGAGTTGTTTTTTGTTTTTTTTTATGAATTTTGTTAAGTAAAAACATGGGTCCACCTAACATATTTTTAGAAATATCAAGTGAGTCCTTTTCCTCCCTTATAAATTGATGCCACCTATCCCCATTCCTCACACATCTCACACCACTTAGGTTCGTAAAAGATCTATTAAAATAGATTCCCCAAATTTCTACACTCATCCTTGAATCCTCCATTTGGACTGAATTCCATTCAAATAATCCCTTTGGTATACAAAAAAAAGTTACCTGATTTTAAGGTATTGCTTTCCAACGATCACTTTTCATTTATTTAGTTCTACAAAACCTCAAATATTATTCTTATATATTGATATAAAAAAACCAATATAATAACTATAATTTTATTTTTATTATGTTCTTTACCTACACTAACACACCCATTAATCTAGTGGGTAACAAACATACCGTTTCTATGTACGACAAACTACCGCCTCACGAAACGTTGATTGTTCATTTTTCCTTTTCCAATTTTCATTGTTGGCTATTATGATGGAAACTCTATTTATATATTTAATATATGATATTTATTATTAATTTATAATTATTTAATCCTTTTATAACAAATAAATTTAATACATTCCATTTTTCATTAATATGATAAGATCGTTTGAGGAAGTGTGGACTACCGCCCCTCAAAGCGATGTGATTTGTCCATACTAAAAATGGAACGTATTAAGAATAATTTTAATAAAAATACATGGAATATATTAAACAAATAGGTTAATAGAATTATAATATGCACATATATATATATATATATAATTTAATTTTAATTCTTTTAAAGTACAAAAATTAAATGAAGGTAGCTTTCATGCATACGTACAGAAAACCGTCTCTAGGAACAATGCATTTTATTTTTATCTCAAAAAAATATACATTATTCAAGATAAATATATAATGAATATATATGATATTAAATCCATGGTTTACATTATTTATATGATTAAACCATGATATATTTAATAAGAAAAAAAATAACAAGTTTAAACATACTCGACAAACTAGACAATTAACACAAGAAATAGTTAAAATAATGAATGTTTATTAGCAAAAGGTAATAATATATTACAATAGGATAATATATGATATCATAAATAGTAGTATTGTTTTTTTCCTAAGTTATTAAAATTTTTAAACCCCTTATATAAGAGGTTAAAGGATGGTCACCTGAAAGGAAACACAAGGTAAGGGATTTCCATCTCACTTTTTTACATCCATGAGATAAATGTCATATCCACCACTTACTTATTTTTTGTGGTGTACCTAATACCCATTTTGATATATTATATCATTAATTATTTTATCTTCATGGAATTTATATGTTTCATTTCATGATTATTAATTTTTTTTCTTTCAATTCATATTGAAAGGATTCTCATCCCACTTTTTATATCTATGAGATGAATGTCATGTTTACCACACACATATTTTTTGGAGTGTATATAATTCCCCTTCAGTTATATTTTATCATTAATCCATTTATCTTTATGGTATTTTAAAAATTTATTTAGTATTATTCATTTATGAGTTTTATGATTTAAAATTTTTCAAAGTGGTATGCGATATTTCCAACATTTAAAGATTATTTTCCTTAATAATCACATTAATGATCTTTCAGTGGTATTTCCATTTGAATAAATTATATGAAAATTGTTGAATAAAAACCATTAATTTTCTCTCCACTGGTTATTCATGACTATTATCAATTATGAGTACTATTTTCCCACTCTTGGGTACTCAAAATATTTTAGAAGATGTTTTTAATAAAATCCAACTTTGTTTGTCTCTTTATTCGGAGAACTTGTGTTCTTCTAAAAACCAGGTTATATTAAAATGTTTTCAAAAATGTTTTTAAAATTATTTGGTAAAGAATTTTTTTTCCTTTTTTTTGTTTTTAAAATATTTTTTAAAGAATCTTCGTGTCACTTTTCGAACAGGGTATATTTTTAGCCTTTAACCATGAAAAAAGAATTTTCTTTTTTACATCATACGACTTGTGTGGATTCACCCACCATTTTTCTCTGAATCTTACATTACAAGTTTAAAAGGTTAATTTGTGAAGAAAATATTTTGAAAAGTGATTTTAAAAGAAAATGTGTATCAAAATGTTTTTCATAATAAAATGATATTTTCCTCAAGAATGTTTTTAAAAGATATTTCTATAATGTTTCAATTCATCAACAACAATAACCCTTTATTTTACTCCACTTGGGATATGTTGTATTGATACGACCCTTAATTTTCCCCTATATGGTTTATGATTGGTTTATCCAAGGATTTTATTCACATTCACCTACTTGATTCTTTTTAGTCCCCTTGAAATATTCAATTTCTTATAATCATTAAACATTGAATTTAACCTAGTTATCTATATCATTTATCATGGATATGTTCATTACCTGAACCGTAAACCATTTTCCATATGGTGTTTTCTTTGAAATTTATTTGATTATTTGTTGAAATATTTTTAGATATGTATAATTTATTCAATATGAATATTTGACAAGGTATATTATTTATTCGATATGAGGAATGATTTAGACTAGTAAGACAAGGGCTGGGGACCATTTAAGGTGATCCTTAGGGGATGGGGACCAGTTAATAAAATATCCTCGATTCATTGACAATCTCATGAGATGAAATAATTGCCTATCCTCCTTAGATAGTGTTTTACCTAAAAGATAAATCATCTTGTGAAAGGTCTTGAAAGAAATGATTCCATGTACCTCAGAAACATGGCATTGAATATTAAATCACTTCCCTTATTTAGTTTAATTTATTATTAATCCATGAGATTTTGCCTCTATATATCTATGGATACATTTCATTTTCAGTTCATTGATTAAATGGAATCTGGTTCAATTTCTCACCTTGCCATATTTGTTTGACTTTATCTAGTTATTTGAATGGCATGTGTTTCCAGTTATTACCTTACCATTTTATGCACTTTATTCTTAGTTTTTTGATTACATTGTATGCATGTTTAGTTATTTTACATTACATAATTATTACTCTCATTTATTAATTATTTATTCCACTAAATTTTGACCTTATTGAGATTTTGAGATCACCCTTATTATATTTCTTTTCTCCGAAATCCAAAGAGTGTACTATGAAAGGTATGCATGGATTTACTAGACGGGTTAGTGTTAACCTATAAGTTATATATTTATGAGAAAAAATTATATTTTAATTAGTGTATTCATTTATAATATAATTCTGAATTATATATCTAATTTACAAAGACTACTAAACTTATTGGTCCTTCAAGGCTAGATTCTTTGTAATCATGCTAATGTAATTGATTACAGACACCAGATTTGGGTTATCTGGGGTTGGATCAATTAAAAGTCCATCTTAATGTAACTTGACATTAACAATAATATTTTGAGACTATTTCCCCACTTTATTTTACGCCTTCTTATGATCTTGAGAACTTTCTTAAAGAATTTAGAGATTAGAATCATTCTGTATCAGCCTATCTATTAACACTTTTTTGGATTCAATTTTTGGAATTTTATTTCCATGGATCAAATTCACCTTTCCTTATAGTCATAAAAAATATGGGATTTGTTCCTTCATGTATTTGTAAATCCTATGTTATAAAATCAACTCCATATATAGTAATCATATTAAATGAATTTGATACTTCTAAATCAGGAAGTTAATGATGGCTATTTTCGAATTCAGTCATTTTTCATTTCAACTTATCTTTATTCGAAACTAATTTTTCAATTATTTCACCAACTTCCTTTCCATTATAAATTATTTGGATGTCCTCATCATCATTATTATCTTTGTCATCTTCTGATTTATAATTTTGATCTTCCTAATTTTTCCTAGATATGAATTTGGATTCTTCCTTTGATGGTGAATTTTCCTTTTCAATAATTTCAGTTTTTTCTTGTTCATCAGAATTGGAAGATAGTTTTGAAGAATATTCCTTTGATTCTGTTACAGAGAACTTATCAGATTGAATTTCTTCCTTATTAGAATTTTGATTTTCTTTTTTTCCCTTATCCTCTTCATCATTATCTTCATCCTCATAAACTTCATTTATTTCATCTACTTCATCTTCTTATTCACCCTCTTCACCAATTTATTTATTTTTATTATCAATTAATTATTACTCAACAATTTCTTCTTTATAATCACTTTTTTCTAGAATCCCTTCTCCAACTATTTTTAAAACATCACTCCATACAAAACCTTCTTCCATAGATTTAATAAACTTATCATGGAGATGTTATTCTATTTTTAAATTAGTATTGATATTCAATACTTATTCTGATTATTTTTCTTAAACATGAGATGATATTGATTAATCTACATATTTTTCCTTTCCCTTGTCTAAAACAAAGGGAAATTCAGCATAAACAACAATAGTCTCATGAAAAGATTATCCGACATCAGGATTTATTTGATTAGTGTGGGATAAAGGTAAGTCAACCTTCTTGTAGGCTCTCTCAGCAACCATTAAAATATTTTCACAATGATGGGCATCTAATAAATTTTTCTTATACTTATTATTCTTTGATTTTTCTTCTAGGGTATTGGCACCACATACTCTCAAGGCTAAAGCCTCTACTAGGTCAAGTCTGAATTGAGGATCACCTTATTTCCTCTTAGCCTCATTTTTAATCTATTCATCTATTACATAATATGGAACTACATCTTGTTTCTTTGATTTATTTGTAGGAGAAGTTATGACTTCTCTTTTCTTCTTTTGAATACCATGATCAGGTTTATTTTTCTTCTTCTCATTACCCTGATCATGCTATTTTATGATTCTGCCTCTGAATCCTTCACAAAAACTAGCTTTGTTTCAACATAAATAATAAATCTCATACTTGTTTTGTATCTTTACTAAAGAAAATAATATTCATCTTCTTTATAGTTTAGTTATTTTCAATGTTGAAATATTTCATACTCTCCATCATTAATTGGATTAAAATGGTTAGAAACATAATGATTTGAGACTTAATGGCTACGGTCTTGATGTTGTTGATGGAAGGAAAAATAAATATCATTAGATCAATTTTTCTAATATTCACAAAAAAATTCAGAATGATAACATCAATAAAATTCAATGTACCATGACCCCATTTCCTCATAATTAAAAACCCTTGCATCTAATAGGAAATAATCCTATTATTTAGTATGAGATGAGATACTTTCTAATATTTTTTCATCATGATCAAATAGGGAATCTTTAGTCTTATTTTTATCAAAATAACACTTTTTATCTAGAAACTTATGAGAAGGATAGAAAGATTCTACATATGATGGAATTTTAATCATATTGGATACTTTTTTATATAAAATTGTATACCCTTTGTCATATATAATGAAAGAAAACATTTTTTTAATTCCTATATGAATAACTTTATAGACTTATAGAAATTTGAAAAAAGATAAAGGTAAATATGATCACAATTCTCATCGGTGTTTGATATGAAAAGAGATTCCCAACCTTATAATTTTATAATACTTTTTAAAGTGGAATCGTACTTGTAAAATAATTCTATTTCAACTAAAATTTATTGAAAAACAAACCAATAAATGTAGTCTTTAGTATAAGGAATCTTATTAAGAGATGAGACCGGTGATTCAGACATAAGGAACACTTTCGGATTTGGAGATTTTAAGGGTAAAAATAATTCAGGGAAGAAAAATGAGATAATTGATATATGACATAGGGGGTCGCCATTTATATAGAATATGGGTCTAATGATTTAAATTCAAAAACAATCCAACAGTGGAGATTTAACTTGATCTGATATGATGGTTAGAAATCCATTAAGGAAAGTTTTATGAAATTTTTAACTCTTGATATTTTAAACACTTTATCATATTGAAGGTGAATATGATAAAAAATTTGAAAAAACAAGTTTTTCTATAAATGAAAATTTATAACAACAACAAAGACAAATAATTATAATTAAATAGTATAAAAAATTAAAAGGATAAGAAGAATACCTTTCAGAGTATGAAAGTGTTATCAGTAGGAATAAAAAGTTATTGAATTTTTAAACTAACTATATTATGATATATTTAATACTAAAAATAAATAAAAATGCATTGAAATAAATATTAAAATAGTTTTCAGAGGGAGAAAAAAATTAGAAATGTTATTTTATAAATAAAGAATCATTATGAAAAATTTTATGAAGATAAAAAATTTAAGAAACCATTAGTCTTGAAAATTGATAATATTTTATAAGACTAATGATCCTTTTAAGAATATTGAAACCAATAATTTTATAAATAAATATGAGTTTGGAAAACCCATTAGGATAATTTTCTTAAGAAAACTAAATTTTTGAAAAACTATAAGTTTTGAAAACAACAAACATCTGTACTCCTCCTTATGAAGAGGAGTAACTTAATGTAAGGAGTTGAATAAACAAGATGTATATATGAAATATAATTTTACATTGATCATTCCTGGATTATATTTAATGTATTCAAATCTATCAGAAGGTAATGGTTTTGTAAAAATGTCAGCAAGTTATTCTTTCATTCTGATGAATTGTAAAATTATAACACCTTTAAGTGTGTGGTCTATAAGAAAGTTATACTTAATTACTATGTGTTTTGAATTAGAGTGATATACATGGTTATATCATAAAGAAATGGAACTAAAATTATTATATAGTATTTTAGTTTTGGTAAAACTCATGTCATAGTCAGTGAGTGTGTGTTACATCCACAACACTTGAGCATAATAACTTACAACTGCTACATATTCAGATTCAGAAGTGAAAAGTTCTACTAAGGGTTGTTTATTACAAGACCAAGTAACCAGTGAGTCTCCTAGGAAACTCACTTTTCATTTTGACTATATAAAATTTTATTGGTTAATACATATATATCCATGACTATCAAGACTACATATAATGTTTTTTATAAGTGAAAATAAATCAATATACTTTAAACTGATTTTATTATTTTAATTCAGCAATGAAACTTGTGAATCACTAATATATTATTGTTACCTCATCATATAAAGGTATTTTATGGAATATAATGGGTGTTTAAGCTCCAAAAAAAACTTCTTACACTTATACTACTGAATGGACATATAAATAAGACCCATTCATATTGGAAAATATATCTTTGTCTTGGAACATGGAAGTTTGAAATTGAAATTATATAGGTATAACATTATTTATTTTTATTTATATATATATAAATTAACATCACTAAAATTTTAACCTTCTTACTTTTTTAATATACTGCTTCCATACACTGAGACCAATAATTCCTCTATAAGTAATATAAAATGAATAGGCTACATACACATATTTGAAAAATATTACAAAGTTTGGTTCCCATGTAGTGCTATATTTATTTGTAAGACTATTATATGGGGTTCTTTATTGTGAATCTAGAATATAATCTCTATAAATTAACATTTAAAAATTTCAATTTTATTTTATAACCTAACAACTATCATATTTCCTGATGATATTATGTGTTTAATACTTTTCATTGTATTCAAATCCAATAAACTTGTGTGTTACCAATTATATAGGCCATGGAGAACCAGATCAATATAATATATTCTAAACTATACAATTATTTTCAAAAAATATAAAGAAATCATTTTCAAGAAAATTTATTTTTCATAAAAAACTTTTCGTGAAAATTTAACATGTCATCCAATATGAATTTTCTATAGATATTCTGTACTAAAAATTCATATTGGAAATCTATAATGGAGACTTCGAATAAAAAATTCCCTTAAAAACATCCACTATAGTGAAAATTTCTATTGAAAAAATGAAATTAAAATCTCAACTAGAAATATTAAATATAAATTACCATGAGAAACTTACACTAAAGAATCCTACTGGATACTTACATTAGAAATTCAAATTGAAAGATTATATTTAAAATTTCTATTTGATATTTTATTAGGAAAATTCCACTATAGTGAGAATTTCAAATAGAAACTTTAAATGAAATATTCTATTAGAAACATATGATGCAAAGTACTATTGGAAATTTTCATTGAAATTTCTCACTAGAAATTGGCACTCAAAATTATCACAGGTATATTTCACTATAAATTTTCTTGGTAAACATATACTAAAGTGAACATTTTCAATGGAAAAATTTATTTAAAATTTCCAATGATAACATCCTATTTAAATTACCATGAAAAACTCTCACATAAAACTTCCACTAGAAACGTACAATGGAAATTCATATGGGTATCCTATATTGGAAACTTCCACTGGATATTTTACAAGGAAACTTACATTGTACTAAACATTTTCATTGGATACTTGTAATTTAAAGTTTCAAAAAAAAATTTCAATGTAAATTACCATTGAAAAATTTCACTAAATACTATCAAAATAAACTTACTGTGAAAATCCACGATGGTATCTTGAAACATAAATTTAAACTTGAGATCTTTCAAGAAAACATCCATTATAGTGAAAATTTTCACAACAAACTTAAATTGTAATGTTACACTCTAAATTTTTTATGTAAATTACTGTAGGAAAACTACATTAAAATTTAAGATTTGAAAATTCAATAGAACGACCTTTTGAAAAAATATATTGGAAGTTACCATCATAACTTCTTCATAGATTCATAGAAACTTCTACTATAGTGAAAATTTCTATAAACCAATAATGAAACTTTCCATTAGAGAATTTTAAGGAAAATTTCCATTTAAGTAAATATTTTCACTGGAGATATGAACTACAAATTTACTATAAAATATTTTAGTGGAAACCGAAAAGATAAGATTTAATTATTAAAATGTCATCTAATTCATGATTAGAAATTGACATTATATGGTCCACTATTACAACCATTTCCATTTTTTCTATAGAAACATTCACTATAAATATCCTAAAATTTAAAATTTCACAATAAAGTATATAAATAGATTGATACATGTTTTGATAAATAAAATTAAGATAACATTAATCTCACCTTAATCTTATGTATGGTTATTTTATTCCATTAGGAAATAATATATACTAAAATACGAGGGCAGGGACAATTTATAGTTCTCTAAGATGAGGGAAGGTCATAACAAGATCATCACCTTCATTTCTAGTAGGGAAATATTTTATGGTCCATTTAATGGGAAAGAACCGCATGCATTTCATTTATTTTTATAATCATATACTTTTTTAATTAAATCATATTTGGATGTTCAAGATGCTATTAGGATACATGAAATTCAACAAAAGTATAACCAAACCCTCAGGTTAAGAGGTGAAATTGAGATAACATTATCTTGTTTAGTTCTTCAGTTTACATATTGGAGATCATTTTCTAGTTCATAAAAGAGGATAAAGAGAGTGATAAAGATAAAGATAATGAGATATTAGAGATATTTAGTTCAACATCACCATTAGTTCTTTTTGATTAGTTTCATCTCTTGGAGTTTTTTATCCCCTTGATTACAAGAAGATACATTTTTCTTGTTTTATTCAGATGAAATTCATTCAAATATAGTGGACCTTATTTTTGTATAAAATAATGATGAGTAGGGTCATATGATGTTGATATTTATCATTTGTTCTTGGAGGATTAACCTCACATAGGATTTAATACTGAACCCAAGTAAATGGGTTTTATTCAAATTTGTTTCCAATGTTATTTTTTATTCCTTATACATTTCACCTTTATGATGTTTCATTAGGAATGTCATGTGCGATCATCTAGCATAGAGTCATACACTATATCATTATTGTAACATGAATATAGTAAAATATATTAGGTGTTTACTTTATTACATTGTTACAAGATACAAGGTATCCGAGTATGTTGGATTGATCAGTTTAGTAATCTAGGAAAACAAGATACATACACGATTCCAACATTAAATTAGAAATAAAAAAGAATAACAAAAGAAAAATACTTTAATCCTTTATATCATTCATAATATCCTTCTTTATATCCTCAGGAAAGAAAAAAAATAAATTTTTAGCTCAGATTCTTCGTAAGGATTATGTATAATTGAGGATACTATAACTAAATAATCTATAATCAACATGGTAGAGTGGATATTCAAAACACATTCTATTATATGAAAAAATAAATATCAATGATCATCCATGGTTAATATCAACATAGTAAACACAAGGATAATGAAAAATGAATATTTAATAAAGTAAATTCATAATTTTGTACATTTATGATCAAATCCTCTAAACCAATATATCATGAATCTTATCATAATGGCCTCTCAACCAAGTCATTATTCATAATAAATGGGTAGGTGTTGACTAAATACCCATTTAATATGAAAATACTAATATATTTTATAATGATTCTTATCTATATATTGAGGTGCTATCTATAATAGGTCCTTAACCATCACTTTCATTTCTTATACATTACTCATATTTTTACTGACCAATTAAATTATTTCTCAAAATTATTTATAAGTCAATAATTATTTATATTGAATATAGATTATGTAACATCAATATTTAATCATCATAATCCATAAATATAAATAATAAATATGGTATCAGCATATCATATCCCTAGTAACATCAAAAAATGTTTTCATAGATGAAAATTCATTTAAAATATCACTTGGATACTTATTGAGGAAAATACCCTATTAATTTTGAAATCACTTATTTAATATAGGAAAAATTACAAAATCTTCAGTAAATAATTTTCTTTGAAAAAAACCATAGAAAAATACAATGTAATATTCAATGAAAATACTAGAGATAATGGTGGGAAAATTCACTCATGTGGTGTATATTAAAATAGAGGTTCCATTCACACTTTTGGTAAAAGGAAACTCATTCAAAAAATTACAAGAACATTACTTTAATTAATTTTTATGGAAAGTTAAATAGAGTTAAAATTTACTTTAATAAATTTTTGGGAAATAGTAAAAACATTCTTTAATTTTTTTAAAGAACATATGGACATATAAGAAAAATGGTAATAATGAAATCTTCAAAACATGATTTCTAAAAGAAAGACCCTTATATGTAACTTAACTATTGATTACTGATCCAACAAGAGAAGAAATGGAAAATAAATATTTAAAACCCAAACATTACTGAAGTAGAATAAAATATATGGGGTTTAATATATTAGGATCATATAATTTTCTCAAAGTAAACCTAGACATAAACAATCCCAAAATAAAATCATATTCTAAATGAAATCACATACCAAATGTTGGAATTTTCACATATGTTCTTTTGAACTCATGTACAATAACCATAGATGTATTAAAATTCTATAATATAACCATAAACATACTTATAATATCACATATGATTGAATTTTAACTTTAAATCACTTGTTTATTATTAATTATTTATTAAAATCACCGTTTCTGAGTGTTAATTGTTTCATTTTTCATATAATTATTTGTTTGATGGTTTTGGTCTTTGTATATTGCTAAATATTTCATCATTAATAGAATTTGAATCATTATATAAATATCATATATATTTATTATTTATATATTTATGATCATCCTTGAAATTTGTACATTAAAAATGAATCACATCACTTCGTGGAGGTGGTAATCCACATGTACACATGAGCAACATTATCATTTTTTAATGAGTGGGATTGTAAAATGGTTTATGATATATTATATTTATAGTAACATAATTATTTAATAAATATCACATATATTCATTATTTTCATATTTTCAACCATTAAAGTAAAAATGGTGATGAAAAACAAATACCGCTATATGGAGACCGTAAGCCGAAAGTAAGCACAATTGATGTTTTTCACTTTCTATAGGATAGAAAGGAGGTGTAAAATGGTTTCAAAATAATAATAATAATAAAATATTAGTATATTTATGATAATTTACTATTTTTTTTCAGGATTGTTATAATAGATTTATAAGAAGTGGAAGATTAAATAAACCCGATTGAGTTGGTAAAGATGGTTACCTCTTCGTTAAGAGATCTCTTTTAGCTTCCACACCAATATGTGAAATATTGTTCATAGGAGAATAAAAGGGACTCTAAAATTATAGTAAGGAATATAATATGGTATTAAGTTAAGTATTGGAAAATCCATAAGGATCAAACTTTGTGAATAAGGGAGGAAAGGAGGTTCCCTTTTAAAAGTGAGGGAAATGACACACTTGTAATTACTTAAAATATTAGATAATATATACATCAAAATCTAGTAAAGTGGAACCAAGGCACCCCATATTGGAATATAAGTTGTAATTGGGTAAAAATAAGCTCGTATGAACACATTTGGAAACATTATGGATACATTTTAGTCCTTATCTTCTAGTTAAATAAGTTTAAACACATTTTAACTTTAACCATAATAACTTAACTTTTTACCATGAAAAATTAATTATATTGAAAAAAATAAAAGGGTCCCTATAAGAAATTTTGGAAATTATGATTCAAAATTTTTAATCCATTCTATCATATTCAATTTCTCTAGGTAAATTAAATTAATAATATTATTAGAACTCAAAATGAAATAAAAACATTTTTTTGGAAAATACCCAATTTAAGAGTAAAAATCAGTTCACCTTAAAATCAAGTAATAAGTTGGTTTCCATGAATATTTTTGTTAAATAATTAAAAGAAAGTTTTATATAATTTTTTATCAAGATACAATATAATGGAATCTTCCAACAATTCCATAAAATGGAATGACCTAGAAATATTTTATAATTTGAAAAAAATATAACTTATCTTCAGAAAAAGTCAATATTGGGTTCCCAATTTCAAAATAATGTTTTAAAATAAAATATTCAACTTTTAAAACATATAAATAGTAAAAAATAATAATAAAATAGGATAAATGAATGGTTTGTAGAGAATTTACTATTTTACAGAATACTTTTAACCCACTTTTATTGAGGGGATAAATCTTTTACATGGTTAATATTCATAATGAAACAAAATTAAGTTAAAATTATTAAATTATAGTAATTATACTGATTAAAAGAATTTAATTCATTTTACATGATTGAATTTATAGAAGTTATATAAATTCATTTTAACAACCCCTCACAAAATGAAAAAAAAATCATTTTTGAAGAAAAAATATTTTGGAAACAGAAAATGAATTCAATGAAAATTGATTAATTATTTCTTAATAACTAATCAATACATTTGTGTTAAATAAAAATTTTATAATTTTTTTTCAAAATATAATTAATCAATTTTATACCTGGTAATAAAACAATTGTTTGATAAATATCAAATTAAATAAAAATATTTTAATAGTATATCATGGTATGTTTAAACTCTTTGTTGTTTGTAAAGTATTATTTCAAAGAAATAAATTTTTTTGAAAGAGAAATATATCATAAAATTACTTTGTATTATGTTATATCCCGTTATAATAATATTTCCTATGAAATTCCATTAGTCTGATACAAAAAAATAAGAATAATTTAGTCTCATCACATCCTTAGGTTCCTACAAAACTTTGTTAAGTTTATAGTTTCACCATAAAACTTTAAACATATCTGTAGTCTTGTTTCATAGAAAATAATCTCTATGATCTAGAATCTCTACTATTTGTTCCTCATAATATAATTTTTTTTCTAGTATTACTACCTTTTAGATCAGTAAATGTGAAAGAACAATTATTTACTTCTTTAGGAGAGGTACATGGAACACATCATGAACTTGGGAGATATTCTGTGGAAGCACCAAGCGATAATCTACCTTCACAATATGGTCAAGAATTTTAATGGGACCAATATTTATAGGGATAAACTTCCACTTATTTCAAGATCTCATAACATTCTTCCAAGGAGATATTTATAGGAATACCTTTTCCTCTACTCTAAAATATAAATATCATCATTTATTTCAAACATATTTTTTTTGTTGAATATGAGATCCCATTATATGATATTTAATAAATATAACCTTCTCTATGATTTACATTTCTAGACCAGGCCCCAATATCTTTCTTTATACAACATAATCAGTGTACATTGGAGTTCTATAGTTTCTCTCATATAGTGCTTTATAAGGATCCATATGAATGCCCGAGTCAAAACAATTGTAGTAAGAAAACTCCACTGAAAGATGGTGTTGATCCCAACCAATATTGAAAAAAATTGAGAAATATCTCAACATATATTATAACTTTTTAATATTCCTCTTATACAAACCACTTTTGTAAGGATGATAAGAAGTACTAAAACTCAACTATATATCTAGATCCTATAGAAGACTTATCCAGAAATTTGAGGTGAAATCATATCCTAATCAAATAATATTGAGAGTGGTACTCTCTGAAATATCATAAAATACTTTATGTATAATCGAGTAAGTTGAACAATAGATTAATCTTATACAATAGTAATAAAATTAATTTAATTTTATAAGGTAGTCAAATATAACCCAAATAACATTATGCCCTTTAGATATTATGGGGATTTCGATGATGAAATAAATGGTAATGTTTTATTATTTCCATTATGGCATGGGTAACATTTATTAAATTTCCTTAGACTTATGCCTATCAACCATAACTTATTGCCACACCAGACATCAATATACACACTTTACAATATCCCTTTTCATGTTATTCCACTAGAAATACTCTTTTAGATCTCTATACATCTTCATAGTTTTGGGATGAATAGAGAATGATGAATTATGAGCTTAAAAAAATAGCTCATTCTTCAATTCTGGTATTGATTAAACACATACTCAGTTCCTGAATGATATCATTCCAGTATGATATTGGTTGAACTATATAATATTCCTCACATTCATTTATAATTCAAAATACTTTTTCTATGCCTTGTTAATACTCCCATGGAATAATGGTTGAATATTAATCTGAGAGAGATAATATCTGTTACCTTTCATCAATATTTTAAGATCCATGTTTTAAAAATCTATAAATATTGGTTTTTTATTATCATCATAGGAAAACAAGAATTTTATTTCCAACTCAGAGAATTAGCCACCTTGTTTTCCTTCCTAGGATGGTAATATATCATGTAGTCATAATCTTTGATCATCTCCAACCATATTTTCTTGAACATATTCATTTTTTTGTGTCAATAAATACTTCATGATTTTATGATCAGTATATACATCACGCCTTTCACCATTTAGATAATTACTATATATCTTTAATGATAAATTAACACCGTCGACACCAAATCATGAGTCTGGTAAAATTTATCTAGAATTTTTAACTAGCGAGAAGCATAATCTATCACCATATAAATTTTCATAAGGATGAATCATTGTGAATTATTTGGTGCATCATTATATATCCCAAAACCATTATCTACTATACGATAGTGTAATAACATGGGTGTTGACCACCCTTCTCTTTAGTTATTTGAAATTATCCTCACATCTATCTGTCCATAAGAACTTGGATCCCTTACATGTCAACATGGTTTTTGGAATTGATATCCCTGAGTAAATTCTCAAAAAATTACAGTATTATTCTACCAATCCAAGAAAACTATAGATCATAGTAACCATGGTCAGTTTGATCGATTTTTCAACAAATTTAATCTATGAAGGATCCATCGATATACCCTCACTTGAAACTATGTGATCAAGAATGATACTTTTTATATCCAAAATTCACACATTTTAAATTTGGCATATGGATTCTCTATCCTCAGTGTAGTCAACAAAATCCCCAATTATTCTTCATGCTTTTTTTCTCTTAAAAATAATAATAATATCATCCATAAATACTACCACATAATGATAAAAGTAATATCTAAAGACTCTATTCATTAAATCCATAAAGATAACTTAAGAATTAGTAAGTCCAAATAAAATTACTAGAAACTCATAATGACTACACCTCAAACATAAGGCTATCTTGGGCATATCCTCCTTGACCCTTAGCTAATGATATTTAGACCAAATATGAATCTTGAATATTTTTTGTGATCCTCTGAAAAGATCAAACAAATCATCAATTTGGGGTAGGAGGTAATTTTTTTAACAATGATCTTATTAATTTTACCCTAATAAATATAAAGATGAATTGAACCATATTTTTTCTTAACAAAATGATTATGTACACCCAATGGTGTAGTGATATAGAAAATGAATAAATTATATATATTATCAGGTAGTTTCTTATTTAATTATTTCAATTAAATTTGTCCATTCAATATGTAGTATTTTAAATAGGTGTAACACCAAGTATGGGTTATATTGAAAACTCAACTTCATGATTCAGGGGAAGACTAAGTAGTTCCTTAGAAAATTCATCACCATATTCTAAAAAAAGAAAGAAATTCAATATTGAGAAATACCCTAATAATTTATGATAAATATCCATCTTTAATAGGTATTAAAACCCATATGATTAAAGTAATTCCCATTGGGAGTTTAGGTTAATCCTCACACCAATAGATGATCATAGGTTGATTAAAAATATAAAATTTATCTACCCTTACTCAACAAATGATATGGGTTTTATATTGATATATCCAATACATCCCCAAAATTACATAAAATTCAAATAGAGGAAGGATATTAAGATTTTTAGGAAACAAATTTCCAAAAACATCTATCATATAAAGGTTATTGACTTGATATATTATCATCATACCATTAGAAGTTTTCACAACTAACTCAACATCTAATCGTTGAGGTGGTTATGTAATATTCTTAGAAAATTATTCATATATAAAAGAGTGGGAAGAACCTAAATCAAACAAAACATTAAAAATTATAGAGTAAATTCTATGTATACCAGTCACCACATCACTATAAACTTCCACTTCAATTATAGTAATTCTGTTATTGAAACAAGATTCTTTCTAAATTGAAACAAGATTATTTCTTCAATAATGTCCCATGTCTTCACCATTGAATCACTATATAAAAATAGATTCTTTCTTTTCTTTGTATTCAAGAGCCTTATCACCCCTTTTTTCTTAATTGAAACAAGATCATATTCTCATTATGCAAGTACCCAGGTGCTTCTTTCTATAATTATCAATTGTTTGAAATCCCATCCCCCTTTAGTCTTCTTTGAATCATTTCTTTTTTCATTGTGCTCATTTGACATCTTCATTTATTAACTTCCCTTAAAGACATAAAATCTATGAAATTATATCATTGTATTGATGGAACTTGATTCTATATTATCATATGAGAAAAATTCATGAGAAACTAGTTCCCTTTATAGAATAATCTTAATCCCATCAAATAAATGATCAATATCTCTTTTCTTAATTGTACATGTAGTCCAAAATATTCTTAGATAATATTGTAACGTTACCCTTATACTTTTCTACACCTTCTTTTTCCTTATTTTTTAAAGTGAGGAACATTCTCTCCATTTCATATCACTATTCTCGAGGGAAGTATTTCTCAAAGAATATCAATTTTAAAGTTCTATATTCTATGATTTCTATTTTTCAAACTATTCACTATTATAGATTAATAACCACCTTTTATTTTAATATCATTTAAAAAAAATATACTTCCAAAATAGAATTTTCACTTTCATTACTTCCCAAATACAGTAATGCCTTTCAAAGGGACTTAATCCATTTTTTGGATACCAATGTTTTATTAGATACATTAAAATATGGATGCTTGTATCCCATGAAGTGATCTAAAATAGGTGAATTACAATATAAAATAATATGTTTCTCCAAACATGAAAAGTTATTCATCATAACTTGAGTTAACTGCCATAATATGGAAATGATATGCTCAGTTCAAACACTAGTTGTATTGGATTACTCAGTAGGGAAATCCCTATATTGAATAAAGGTGTTGATTCCATTTTTTATTTTAAGAAAAATCAATAATTTATGGTACATGTTGATTTATCTTATAATCATTATGAATATTGATCCATAAAAAAATCCCTATAAAGGTAAAAGTTCCCAAAAACTAAAATAGATTACCATATTTCTCATGATAGCTATTTTCATTTAAAATATAGTTCCCAAGGTTCTTACCAAACTTGATCTGATAACAACTATAACAACCCTAATCTAGTAAACCAAATATGGTGTTTGAATTATTACATTATCCCAAGATATAAGGGATCCCACAAAAAAAGATCAATCATTTTAGCAGTCTTGAAAAAATAAATACATAAATGATTCAATCATTACTTTAAAAATAAAAAAAATAGTATATGAAAAATTATTTTTTCCTTGATATAATTCATAATATCCTTATTCCCATCTGAGGGAAAGGGAAAAAAACAAATTATAATCTCTAATTCTCATTAAGGGATATATACATCAGAAGTTATCCTGAGTAAATAAGGTATAATCAACAAGGAAAAGAGGATAATCAAAACACGTGCCATTCAATAAAAAAATTTATTTGAATGAGAATCCATGGATAATATCAAAATAGATAACATATGTATAATAAAAAATTAAATATTAATAAAGGAAATAAAAAATTATATACATTCAAGATAAAAAAATCTCTACTAAGATATCGTGAATCTTAACATCGTGGCCTCTCAACCAATACATTATTATTAATAAATATGTTCATGTAAACCAAATACCCATCTAATATGGAATTATTTATATTTTGTCCCACGATACATTTAGATGCAAAAATGGGCTCTCTATAACAGTGGACCACCCATCACTTGTATGTCTTATGCATTCCTCTAATACAATTCATTCTCCAAATGACATATAAGAAAAAAAATTGTATGTATTGAATAATGAATATAGAGAATAAATATTTTGTCATAATAAACCATCTAAATAAATATGGAATCATTGTATCATATCCCCAATAACATCAAGGGGTGTTGTCATAGATGAAAATACCATTAAAATATCATCAGAACATTTCTTTAGGAAAATGACCATTTCATTTTGAATCACCTATTTAAAATCTAAATATTTCGTGAATATGAGAGAAAAATTGTATTAAAAAATAAACATATAAAATTATAATGGAATTTTAAAATTAATGATTATTCATCAAGGTGGAGAAACATATTTGTGTAGTGTATGTTAAAATAAATATTATGTTCACACTTTTAGTAAAAAGTACCTCATTAAGAAAACATCAAAAATATTACTTTTAAACATTTTTAAATAAAGTAAAAAATGGGTAAAAATAAATTTAATAAATCTTATAATAATATTAAAATCATTTTTTTAAAACATTTTAAAGAAAATATGGGCATGAAATAAAATGGTTGGAATGAAATCTTCCAAATAATTTTTTTAAAAGAATATCCCATACATGTAACTTGTTTATTGCTAATCCAATAAGATAAAAAATCGAAAATAAACATATAAAAATAAAACATAACAAAATTATAAGAAAATATATAGGGTTTATTAAATTTTGTTTATATAATTTTCCAAAAGGAAAACTGAATACAAACAATCCCAAAATAAAAAGAGATTGTAAAAGAAATCCATTACTTCAGGTCTGAATTACCTCATAAGAAATTTTAACTTACTATATAATTAATTTTTATTTATTATAATTATACAAAAAAAATCTATATAAATATAAAACCATATATTATCATATCATAATATTCCAACACCTTTTTATTTATAATTATTTATTAAAATATACGTTTCAAAGTTTTAACTATTTTATTTTTTATGTAAGCTTGGGTTTAATGGTTTTTATCATAGTATTTTGAGCAAAATACCATTACATAAATAATTTTTATCATGATATGAATATCATATATTCATTATATATATATTTATAATCATCCATGAATGGCGTACATTAAAATTTAATTACATTTCTTCATGGAGGAGGCAGTCTACATTTACGCACAAGTGACATTTTCATTTTTAACGAGTTTAAGGGTAACAATGTAATCTATATATTAGATTTACAGAACCATAATTATTTCATAAGTATGTTATTTATTAATTATTTTCATCTTTATAACCATCTATGTAAAAATTTTATGAAAAAGTTACAACATTATGTGGAGATGAGAAGTTTTACGTACACACGAGCAATATTTTCTCTTGTCGTATGATGAAAGGTAGGTGGGAAATAGTTGTACCAGAATAAAAATATCTCAGTATATTGTCTGAGTATTAGTATTACATATACATGGATATGATACCAATTGTAGGATTTAAATATATATCCAGATGGCTTAACATAAGAGGGGGGTAACTTGTAAGTTTAAAAACATTTTTTAATATGAAGAGAAACTTTGTTTAATAGAATTAAAAAAAATCATATTCAAAAAACCTATTATATATTAAAACTATAATTAGATTGTGCCTTATATTCCAATGATTAGAATATCATAATCAGTTTGATTTAGATATGTAATCCACAAGACTGATTTTAGTAAAAATAATCGTATTCAATAAATAACATTTAATCATATTCACATTATAATTTAATTTATTAGATTTTTATCAAAGAGTATAATAATAATAATGGTTATCATAAATTAGATTATTAAAAATAATGATTCTATATTAAAGCATATAGAATTTTATTCAGAATAAATTTGCATTCAAAATGTAATAAAAAGTAAATCAATTGACTCATAATTAAAGCTATTACCATGAATGAAATAGAAATATAAAGGTCAATATAAAAGAATTCAGTTTTTTATTAAAATTGTAGATTAAATGAAAATAACTTGTAAATAAACAAGTAATACAATTGTATAGGATTATTTTAATACAAATATAAAGGTATACAATAAACTTGGATAAAGGTCCCTTGATTTATACTTTCAATAAAGTTTGCCTTATCCACCCCCAGGAAAGCCCTCGATACGATGATCGACTTCTCTCTTGCTATCCCTCAAGACCTAAATCAAGGAGGTGATTACATCCTCTGTCTTCTTATCCTATAATCCATGTATCCTATGGTTTATATTCTACCTTACTATCTCTGCAATCCCTCGATTGAGTTGATCAAATTCTATATTCATAGCCTTGAAAGTCCTTGATCATAATCACAACAATATAAGTCACACAAATTAAAAAAACACTAATATTACATTGAAAGGGAACAAGTAGTTCACATGTGTAAAATTTAGAGATCTTGAATAGTAAAAAAATAAATAGAGCTCTGACACATTATTATCTATCACATTTTTTATGTCTTCAAATGACTAAGTATTTATAGGAGTGCATCCTAATGGTCATCTTGATCTCCAATGGTCATATTTTTTCCCAACTTTTAGGGATGACCTAGACACTTAACACTTAAATGGTCATTTTATAACTGAAACCACAAAATATTTTTTGATAATAAATATAACAGAAAACCCGATATCATTTTGAAAATACAGTTTTTCAAAGTTAAATGTTTCAATTTGATAAAATAGTTTTCTATATTCAAAATTAAAACAAGATTCAATCTGATGGATGTTATTAAAATTTTCTCAGTGAGTGTGAATCCGATGATAGTAGATCTAATGTAAAATGCAATTATAAGTTTTGTTAGTACTAATAAAAAATAAAAATTCCTAAATCCAATTTGATATGGTGAATCCGATCATAATAAAAATAATTCTCTTCACGATCATTATGATTTAAACTCAGGAATAAATTATGAAATGAATAATTAAAAAATTATCGACATAAAAGAAATGTATATTATGTATTATTTTGTGATTTAAAAAACAAAAGGAATGGAAAATTCAAAATGAAAATTTTGACTCAATAATCTCACCCTTTTTGGAAAGAAAAAAAAATCTTAAATAGAGAATATCTTGAAAAGTATATTTCCAATTTAATTTTAGAACTATTGTATTCAGAAATAAACATTTATACTTATCTTTCCTTGAGTTTATAAAATCATTTGAATATGATAGTGAATACGACTAACTCTCCCTTAGGATAAGAATCCTTCTAGGGATCATATTCCCTTCTTTTGTAAATAAATTTCCCCTTCAAAAATATATATACCCTTACTTTAACATTCTCCCATTTATTTATAGAATTCGACACCTTTCTATATTATTCTATCCCTTTGTTATTTTCAAAAAGGAATTAGAATAGTCTTAGAGATACTTGAAAAGGGTTAGAGAAAAAAATCTATATGAAAAATAATACTTGATTATCTCAAATTATATGATAGCATAATAATCGTAATAATATTGTAAGGCATTGAATCAAATTGAATGTATATGAAAAATTTTCTCATTCATGTTTCCAAAATAAAAAAAGGGTTTTAGAAAAATTAGTCTTTTTTCATATAAATAAATGATTTAAAATTTTTTCTGAGCTTCTTGAACTCTTTTATATCATCTTCCACTTTTTCAAAAATCTATTCTTGAGAATTGTTTTTCATTTCCAACTATGGAATCCATTCCTCTTAAATCTGAAATCTTTCATTCTGTTCTTTTTTCACTTCTTCTTGATGCTAAATCTTCTCTCTAAATAGTTTTTTATCTTCATAAGATTTAATTATTTTTAAGAAATTATCAAAACAATTATTCACAATAAGGATTTCAATATGAAAACAGTTTAAAGTATTTTGAAAATATTAAAACCCTTTACTATTCTTTTCAGAGTCATTTTTGAAAGTTTAAAGAAACTTTAAATTATTGGCAACATACCTTGTGAGACAATAGAAATAAAATTAAGTTTTATCCAAATATTTCTTAAATATTACAAGGTTTTTATCATGAATCTTTATTTCCCCATCAATACTTTGAGACCAATTCAGATTTTTTGAAACTTTTTCTATGTGATTCTGCCTTTTAATTGTACACTTTAAATTATGATTCCAAATTATTTAATCTCTGTATCATTTATTTTACTAAATTTAGATTCTTATATTGGTTCTCCATCATAATTTTGAATTTTTCTTCTAGCCTAGAAAAAATAGGGAATTATCATCACAAATTTTTTTAATGAATGATAAATATAATCAATTCCTTGAGATGTGATCATATTCTGAGATTATGAATCTAATTGAATTATTTTTCTTATAATGATCTCTTCTTCCACTGTATTTCTTTTCATCGAATCATACTTCAGATTACTATCAGAATTTTCAAAAAATATCTTACTTCCTTTATCCTTTATAATTTGATTCAATTCATCCCTCATGGGTGAAGATTTATCTTTTTAATCCAAATGATTTTTTCTATTTCTTGACTGATTATATTCTCAATATTATTTTCCAAAGAAAATAACCTTGTTGATGTAGCCTCATAAGTCTTTAAATAAATCCTGTATGAATATTTATATTTTCCTTTCTCTTCAGAGTTTTGTTTTTTTGAATTTCATCTGCTTCTTTTTCATATTCTCTTATTCTTGTAATTCTTCTCATTCTTCTTCTTCTTCTTCCTAATCATGTTTCCCTTATTCACTTTCTTCACCCTGATCATCTTATTTTCCTTCATATTCTTCATTTTTTATAAAGATATATTTTTCCTCTATTAATTTAGTATAATTTTTGATTACTTTACGTATTTGATACTCTAATATAAAATTATCTTTACCCACTAGAATAGATTCTTGAGAAACAAAAACTTATTTTCCTTTATTAATGAAATAAGAAGCATCAATATGAACAAATATAGTTTCTTTTATAGCTATTCAAGCATCTAGTAAAATAATATCTATAGAGGTTGATTGAACTCCTTTCAACAACTTTTCAAAAAAATGAGAATCTAAAAACATTTTCTTATTTCTTATTTCTTTTAATTGTTTTTATAATAATTCCTCTCCATGAAGTCTTATAATTTTTTTTGAAGGGTCATTAAAATATTGAGGCTCTCCCACTTTTCTTTTAGGTTTTCTTTTTATCCAAGAATCAACTATTTGATTTAGGTATTTCTTTTCTTTCTTTGTCAGAATGGATTCATAATTTTTATACCTTTTCATCTTTCTTTGAGGGAGAAGGTCCTGCCTCTAATACCTTAACATTCTTCACAAAACATTTTTATTCTATGTCAAAAAAACTTTCATTATTCTAATCGTATTTTTATTGATAAATGAAATCTTTTCTTTGATATGATCCAATTTTTTTACTATTTTGAAATATATGAGGCTTTTTTCAATCATATTTCTGATTAGACTGTGAAACATAATAATCTACGACTTAATAGAATTTGAATTTATTCTTTTCACAATTAAAAGAATGAAATTGAAAATATGTATCTTCCTTATATTTATAGTATAATGGAGAATAAAAAAATCATATTATTTCAGAGTATCCATATATCCTTTTCTTGGAGTGATAAAACCTTGCATCCAAGTGGGTAAAAATATATGATTGGGATATAAATAAGTAACCTTTCTTTGATCTTCATTTTTTTAAATAATGAATTTTCATCCCTGTTTTTATAATAGTTCCCTTTGAATATAGTGATTTGTGGGATGGAAAAAATGTATCTCCTTTATCATATATATATAAAAATCTAGCATTATTCTATTTGATATTTCATAGGTTTTGTCATAAATTCTAAATAAAAACAATTCTTTTTTCCTTCTTCATTATAAAACATCACAAAATCATAGAAATCATATATTAAATCTAGGTAAAAAAAATAATATTTCAGATCTAGATGTTAAAAATTTAAAAATTACCAACCTTGAAATTGAATCATTCTCATTAATAATGAATCTTATTTATTTTATAGGTATATAGAAACTAAACTTTACTTGAAAAGAAATTATTTATTATAATCTTTTGAAGGTGCCATTATATTTGGACTGGAAACAGAGGACACTGACATGAAAAAGAAATAAGAGTATGAGTTTTAAACATGGAAGAGATTCACTTTGAAAAACTTTGATAAAAGATGTGGGATGGGGGTCCCCTATTTATAAGAAACTTTTAGTGACATTTGATCATATAAGAATAATATGACAGATTAAATTCAATCTTTTTGATCTGATAATTGAGATTATATTTAATGAAATATTTTCTTAAAATATAAACTCTTGAGGTTTTAAAAATATTTTGTCGTATTGTATGAATATGATTACAAAAGTAAAATTTTTTGTAATTTTTTTTATAATAACATAAAAAAGAGTGAAACTTATTAAAATGAAATAGTGTTAAAATAATGATGAATCCCTTTCAGATTAGAGACTTTGATATGATAAATTATTATTCTTTGAAAAGAAATTGATTACGATAGTTAAAAATAAGATAGTTAAATAATATAATTTTTTTATTATGAGTATTTTTAAAAGAAATACTCAAAAGGGAAAAAAATTAGATTTTCAAATCAGAATAGATATATTTTATAATGGCATATCTGATAATTTTTTTAAATGTGATTAGAAATTCAAATCCAATTGTGTTTCTTAATTTGATTAGGAATTCAAATATGAATGTTTTTCCAAATCCAATTATTTTTACAAATAAAATTGTTTTTCCAATTACTATGGAAAAGTTAAATATGATAAATTTTAAATCTGAAAAATTTTGAAATTTGATTTTGAAATATACAAAAGTCAGGAAGACTAATTATGAAAATGTTAAAATACCTAAAACATTAAAAGACTAAATGATTTGTAAAAGGAAAAAATACACCCCCTATGAAAATGAGTACCTTAATGTAAGGATATGGTTTAAACAATAAGTATATATGAATGATTAATTTATAATGTTCATAACTCTATTCCATTTAATATATTCAAATCTATTGGAAGGTAATGGATTTTTAAAGATATCAACATATTTTTCTTGTATTCTGATAAATTATAAAATGGAATATCCTTTTTTGTATGATCCCTAAGAAAGTTATGCTTATTATCTTTTTGTTTTTTATGAGAGTGATGTGAATAGTTTTTACCTAAGGAAATAGAACTAGTGTTATCACATATTATTTGAGTTATTTTAAAACTCATGCCATAGTCAGTGAGTGTGTGTTGCATCTACAACACTTGAGCACAACAACTTCCTACTGGCACATATTTGGATTATATAGTGTAAATTTATACTGATTGTTGTTTCCTTCAATACCAAGAAATTAATTAATCCCCTATGAAATTATACATTCAAGATTTACTTTTTTTATATCTATTATATAACCACTAAAATCAGCATATGAAAAATTTTCAAATTCAAAATGATTTCTAGAATAATAGAAAAGTACTAAATCCATATCTCCCTTTAGATAACAAAAAATTCATTTATTTACTTTTAAATTTGATTCCTTTGGATTGGATTAATACCTTGCACATAATCAAAAAGAAAACATTAAGTTTAGATGAATAACTATTAAGTATAGTAGAATTCCTATCATTCACTCAAAGTTGTTTGATCAACTGGTTTCTCAGTTTCATCATAATCTAGAGTATTTGAGGTACCAATTAGAGTAATAATAATATTAGTATTTTCATAACCATGAATTTTAAGAAATATTTGATATAATTATGTTGATATATATAAGTAACTTCTTGTTTTTGAGAAATTTGAAAACCAATAAAAATGTTAACTCACCCATATTACTCATTTCGTACTCTGATTTCATAATACTCGTAAAGGAATCTATTAATGATTATTGAGTTGATCTGAATATAATGTCATCAACTTAGATTTGAAAAATTACAACATTTTTGATATCTTTATTTATAAAAAGAGTTAGATCATTAGTTCCATTAAGCCAATTGTTTAGTAACCAAAATCCCATTAATCCGTCATACCAAGCTCTAGGGGCATATTTTAGGTCGTATACAGTTTTGGTAAGTTTTTAAATGAGTTCCAGATTTTTTATCTTCATAACTAGGATGTTGTTTAACAAAAAATTCCAATTAAACATATCCATTAAGGAAATCACACCTTTCATCCATTTGAAATTTTTTGAAATTAAAGAATGTTGTAAAGGCTAATAGAATACAAATAGATTCATGTCTTACTACCAGATCTTAGTTTTATTCATAATCTATTCCCTCTTGATGATTATAAAATTTATCCCAAAGTCTTGATTTATTTCTAATAATTATTCATGTTTCATAACATTTTTTTCTAAAAACCCATTTTTCTCCAATGACTGAATTTTCTTTAGGTCATTCAACTAAGGTCCAAAATTTGTTCCTTTCAAATTAATTTAGTTCATATTTCATATCCTTAATCCAATTATCATCACTGAAATCCTCATCAGGTTTTTTAGTTTTGAATTGAGAAAGAAAAAAAATGTTCTACTTAATTTCTTAAAGAATTTATAGTCCTTACTGGTTGATTCACATAACCGATGATACTATGACTAGGATGATTCTTAAGAGACAAATAACATGGGTTTTATAAAACCTATTCATCTAAATAATATAGAAATGTTTCTAGGTTAAATACTTTAGAAACTATTTCTTGAGTATTTTACTTTTTAAAATAGTATTCTATCAAAGGTTGAGGATTATTTTTGGAAAACATATCCAAGGATGTTGGTTATGTTTGTTTAAAAAAAGGTTTTGTTTCATGAAATTTAATGTGTAATATTTCTTCAATAGTTTATGATTTTTTATTAAAAAATATATTTGCCTTTGAAGTAATGAAATAGCCTGAGAATATTCATTCATCATATTTGGGTGTGAATTTTTGTATGTTATCTTTTGTATTCTAGATGAATACTTTGTATCAAAATAATCTAAAATACAAAACTTTTGATTTTTTGGCCTATCTCAAACTCATAACGTGCTTTATAAATAAAAGGAAAAATTAAAATATGATTTATAGTATAGAAATAGGTATTAACATCTTCAGTACAAAAGTGTTTATCAATTGAGTATTAAATCAACATGGTTCTTGTTATTTCTTGAAGTATTTTATTTTTTCTTTAAACAACACCATTTTGATAAGGAGTTCTAGGAGCTGAAAAGTTAGGAGTAATTTCTTTATTACTAAAAGAAGTTTCAAAATTGGATTTTACACATTCTCCACCATGATCACTACATATAGTTATCAAGGGATGTTTTTTTCATTTTTATCTTTGGAAACAATGGTTTTAAAAACAAAAAAGGATTCAGGTTTCCTTTCTAGAAAATAGAACCATATATATATAGTGTAATCATCAACTAAAACAAATACATAGTACTTGACACTAATACATATAGTTTTTTTATGACAAAAAATATCCATGTGCAGTAACTATAAAGAACCAGTAGTTTAGATTTAAATAAAAGATTTAAATATTGACTTATGTTTCTCTTTGTATTGACTAGGATCACAGACTTTTGAAAAATAAAATATATGATCTGGTAGATCCTTTACAAAATTTTTCTTAGTTAATTTACATAAGTTCCTAAGTTTATAGTGTCTTAGCCTTCTATTTCAAATCCAAGGTTGATCATCTATTTCACTGAGACAACGTAAGTCTTGAATCCAAGGGTCATCTAAGTTATGTGTATAAACATTCTAATGCCGATGGACAGAAAGAATGAATCCATCCTTGGAATTTTTTACTACACATTAATCATTCCTATAATTCACATGGTAACCTTCATCATATAATTAAATTATGATTATAATGTTGTTCTTAAGTCCTTGTCAAAATAATACATTTCAAATTAAAGCTTTTCTATGAAGAACAATATTACATATTCCAATAATATTTCCTTGAGAATTTTCTCTGAAGGTAAATCTTCCACCTTTCATTTAAATAATCTTTTCAAAGAAGTATTTATTAATAGTCATATACTTGAAACAACCACTATCCATTTACCATGTATTATTTTTGTTGGTACTTTCTTTTTTTAAAAAAAATAGACTTTTAAAACCCAAACCTTCTTTTTCCTAGAAATGTTAAAAAAATCCTAGGATTGCACATTTGTTTTAAAAAATGTTCTTTGTGAAATCATAAAGACTAAATTTTATTTAAAGAATAATTTTTATTATAGTGACCTCCTCTTTGGAATTTTGTGATAAAGGGGGTATTATAAGGAATAATGAAATTATTTCTAAGAATGATTTTGAATGAATATATCCCATTCCTAAAGTATTACCATTTTGATGTAGTTGTTTAATTTTTTTTTCAAATCCTTCCTTACCAGTGGTAATGTTTGATAAATGTCTATTTTATGAAAAAAAATTCAGACTTTAGTTTTATAACTAAATCTTTATCCACATTAGTATTAGTTCTCGAAGTGAGTTTTGTTTCTAAAACATTTTTTTAAAAATGATATTTTTAAAAATCTTTAGTATTATTATACTTCCGAGAATTATATTTTTCAAGGTTTTTAGAAATATAATCAATTTTAAAGGCTTTATTATAATTTTATTTTGAAAGATCTGATACTTATTTTGAAAAAAAATTATTATAGTATATTCTTCTTTAAGTTTCTTTCTAACTTTACAATTTTAATTTTAATTAATTTATACAATATATATACTTCATTATAAAAATGTAAATTATTATCTTCTACTGAGAAAGTTTCTTCATTAGAAGAAATATAATTTTTTCAAGAGGATAGTTTTTATTTAAGGACATATTTGTTAAATAATTAGAAGTATGTACCTTATCCATAAGAAATTTATTTTCAAAATGTATTCTGGTATAGAGAAAAATATTCCTCTATCCAAAGTTTTAATTTTCTGAAGAATCATCAGAAGAATATCCTTTACTAGAACTATATGAGTCCTTATCTTTCAATACATTCTTTCCTTTTGACATGTAGTACTTTCTCTAATTTCTATCAGAATTAATTTCCTTTATATCTTTCATTGTGAGCTTTTGACAATCGTTTCTTACTTTTAAAACTCTTTTAAATTCAAGACAAGTAACTTTAGAATCTTTATTATTATTTCTTTCCTTATTACTTTTCTTGTAATGATACTAAAGATCCTTTTTACCAATAATATAGTTCATTTTTCAAGAAATATTGGGACAATAATTCTAATAAAGTTTATAATCACTTGAATCTAATTGAGTAATAGTATTTTTCCTTTTTTATTTAACAACCTTCTGAGGAGTTTGATCTTTCATTAGATTTAAAGTAGAAGTAAAATATACTCCACCATTATTTTTATTTTCTTTCTTAGAAAATATTTTTAACCTACCCTCATTGTGTAAAAGAGTTCCTAATAAATCATCAAGTATAATATTTTTAATCTTTCTATATTCATCAATTGCTATCATCTTTTATTCCCATTAATTGGACATGATATCAATAATATTTTCAACAAGAATTTCATCCTCTAACCCATTTCACCCATTGATTCTAAACTATTGACAATTTACATAAACCATTTTTATACCTTAATAATGGGTTCACCATAAGAAAATTCAAAATATTGATAATAGGCCTGTAAAATATCTCTTATAGTCTCAACAACATTAGTAGTTCCAAAATGAGTGATTTATAACTTCTTCCAAATATGATTAGCTTCTTCACAGGAGGAAATATGGATATATATGTTTCTGGTCATAGAACATAATAAATAATTCCTTACCTTGTAATTTAGCTAATATTCTATATTTTCTATATTTCTAAAAGTTAAGATTTGTTTTTAAAAAATTTGGTATTCACTACTCATCATAACAAAATTATCAACTCCTATATTCATCACAAAAGTATTAATTCTATCCCTCCAATATTCATAATCATTACCATAAAAAATTGGAGGTCCAGTAGGATTGATATTGCATATAGAACCAACATTTAGTCCTTCCATATTTTAAAACATATACAAAAAAATATTTTCAATAATATAAGTTAGTGCAAAAAATATTTATAAACAAAAAGTTAATAAAAATAAATAAAGATTAGTTGATAAGATAAAATAATGAGAAAATATTTTAGTGGTGAAAATCTCCTTTGATACCAAATGTGAGTATTAGTGTTACAAAGAATTAGCTCTGATAACAATTTTAGGATCGAAATGTATATGGCGATGGATTAATACTAGTGGGTGAACTATAAGTTTATTTTTTTTTGTTTTTAATATTAAAAGAAACTTTGTTTTATAGAATTAAAAAAATCGTATTCAAAAAACCTCTAATAAATTAATAATGTAATTGGACTAGGCCTTAGGCTATGATGATAAGAATATCACAATAATATATATTTTTATATGTAATCCACAGGTTTGATTTTCGTAAATAGAATCAACTTTAGTAAATAGTATTTATTATTATTCATAGTAGAAATAAATTTATCACAGTTTTCTCGAAGAGTATTATAATCCAAATGGATAAGATAAATCAGAGTTAAAAATAATAATTATATTTTAAAGAGTATATAATTTTATTCACAGTAAATTTTCAATCAAAATGTAACATAGATTAAATCAATTAAATAGTAATTAAATCTATTATGATAATTACAATACAAATAGAAACAAGAATATAAAGGATTTCACTTTCTATTGTAATTTATGAGAAAATGAAAAGAAAATTTAAAGAAAGAAGTAATAAAATTGAATAGGATTATTTTAACCTATAGAGAAGTGTATCTAGTAACCTTGGATAAAGGTACCTTTATTTATACTTTCAAGGAAGACTATCTTATCCAAACCAAGGTAATATCTAAATATGATGATCGACTTCAATCTTTCTCTCCCCACAATCCCATAACTAAGAAGGTGATTAGATACTCTATATTCCTATCCTGGAATCCCTCGATCTTCTGTATCATATTCTATCTTGCTATCTCCATAATCCCTTGATTAAGCTAATTGGATTCCGCCTTCCTAGCCTCGGATATTCTCAATCATAATCGCAACAATAGAAGTTGCACAATGAAAAATTCACTCTAATATTACAATGTTAAGGAATAAGTAGTTCAGGTATGTAAACTTAAGATCTCTCTCATTGTAGAAAAATTACCAGATCTCTCATATAGTGTTATCTGTAACTCTTTTTATGTCTTCAAATGACCAAGTATTTATAGGCGTACATCCCAACATTTATCTAGATCTCCAACTGGCATATTTTCTCTGAGATTTTCTAGAGGAACGAGACACTTGACACTTCAATGGTCATTTTATAACCAAAACCAAGTCATTGTTTTTATTAATACGTATAACAGAATACACAACATAATTTTGAAAATAAAGTGTTTCAAAGTAAAAAAGTTTCTATATGATAAAATAGTTTTATATTTTCAAAATTAAAAGAGGATTCAATTTGATGCATGTAATTATATTTTTTAAATAATGGTTAATTTGATGATATTAGTTCTAATATCAAATTGGATTAACACTTTTTTTAGTATAAATACAAGATATAAAGTCTTAAATCTGATTTGATATGATGAATCCAATCATAATAAGAATCATGCTTATTAGTATCAATATAAGACAAAATATATTAAATCTGATTTGATTTGGTGAATCTGATAAAAATCTGAATCACGCTCAATACAATAATTTTGATATAAATTCATCAATTATTTATGAAATTAATATTTAAAACACTATAGAAATAAAATAAATTGATATTGTGTATGAGTTTGTGATTTAAAAAATAGAAGGAATGTAAAATTTAAAAATAAACCTTTGACTCAAAATATTGAATTTACTAGATTATTTATTTTAAATGTATCAAGTTAGGTCTGGGATGATCTAGAAGGCAAAAACTTTGTGAATAAGGGAGGAGATGAGGTTTCCTTTTATAAGTGAGGGAAAATACAAACTTAAAATTACTTAAAATATTAAATAATATATACATCATAATCATGTAAAGTAGAACCAAGGTGCCTGATATTATAATATAATATATTATAGGGCTAAATAAACTAAAAAAATTACATTTTTTAAAGTTTTAATACATTTTAAGCCTCATCTTCTAGTTAAACCACTTTAAACCCATTTTAACCTTAATCATGATAAAATAACTTTTTACCATGATAACTTAATTATATGAATAAAAATAAAATGGTCCTTATAATTTTTATTATATGAGGATTTAAATTTTTTAATCCATCTTATTATATACACTTTCTATAGGTGAAAATTTTAAAATTAATATAACATAAAAGGCATGAAAACTATTTTTAGATAAATACCTGATTTGAGAGTAAAAATAATTTCACCTTAAAATCATTTAATGATTTATTTTGCATATTTTTTTTGGTGAAGTAAAAAAAATCTATTTTTCTTATACTATTTGATCAATCCAAATCCTAACGGAATCTTCAAACCATGACATTAAAGGTAAAGACCCAAAAATAGTTTTTAATTTAAATAAAATATAAGTTATCTTCATAAAACTAAATCTTGGGTTCCAAATTTAAATATATATTTTAAAATAAATTATTTAACACCATAAAAATGATTTTTTTTTAAAAAACTCATCCAAAAGGATAAAGGTAAGTGTTAGATAGATTTTAATGCTTTACCAATAAATTTAACCACGTTTTACCTCTTTTACTGAGGTGACAAATTTTTACCATGATTACCATCAATAATGAAAAAATTTTAAGTTGAACAAATTAAATTATAATAATAATTCTAATTAAAAATATGGAATAATTTTTAAAATATTCAATTTCTTGAAGCGGTATAAATTCATTTTAATATTCCTGCAAAAATTACAATAAAAAACATTTTTAAAGAAAATATATTTTTTAATTTTAAAATGACTGTACTAAAATTTGAGTAATTATTTATTAAAAATTTATTAAAAAATTTGTATTAAATAAAAACTTTATACATATTTTTCATAATGTTTTTAATCCCATTCATACCTACCAATCTAATGGCTAGGCGATTATTGCATAATAAATGATAAAATTTTAATAGTATATCATGGTTCATTTAAACTAAGTGTCGCATGTAAAGAAAGTCGTAAAAGATATAAAATTTATATAAATGTAAATATATTATAAAATACCAGGCTGTCATAATCCTTGAACTCAGTTTGACTATGATTTATTAGAATAATGATATTCTTACTATCATATATTTTTTTGGTTCTTATTCTTTCTATTAGTTCACACCACTTGTAATTATTTTCTATTTTTCATAATGAAAACAATGATATATCTACCCCCATCCATCTTATTCTATATAGACCAAATAATATAAAATCCTAGTGTTCAATCACCACTTTCTTTATGAAATTACTAGACCATGGATGTAGATGATTGAATTTATTTTGATTCTTAATACATTTTTATGAAACATGTTTTTATTATTATTTATTAAATTAAAACATACTTGTTTTCTTCTACTGATATTGCTAATAATTTATTATGGAATAAATTTTCATGATTGTAAATGTACATTTCAGTTTTTTGGATTTAAATACTTCTGTTATATTTTAAATTATTATTATATGTTTCTATGTGATTATATCTTGAAATTTTGTGATCCTTTATTTATTGAGATACCACATTGTGGTTTTTTATATATGTGAATATTGAATAAATTGATTATGTTATGATTATTTTTAAAAAAATAAACCAATATATTATTTTTTAATTATATAAATCTATTCTTTTTGAATCATATATAAATGATCTAGTTTGTAATCTTGAGGTTTTCTATGTTAATACTTCCACAATATTATTATGTTCATCATTAACTCATTTTTATTCTTATTATTAGATTTTTTATTAAATTTATTGGTATTTATTATTTTTATTTGATTAAAACTAATATAATGGATATAATTTTATTTTATTTTATTTTAATAAAAACTAAATTCAAGACTCATTGGACACTTAATACATAGGTAAAATAGTGATAAATGGAAAATACCATAATAATTAGTATCAAATCCTATTTAAATATTGTTTTGGAATAAAAAAATTAAAAAAATTAAATATTCAATTCTTATTGTGATTTTAAATTTATAGTATATTGTATAATATGTTTTTTTATTCAATTATATGTGGTTTTGTATTTACAACCATAATTTAATTCTATATTATATGTTTGTGGATGGATAAAATGACCCTATATTGTTTTACCTCTCATTTCCATATATGAAACATTAGTAGTATCCTTGATGTATTATTCAGTCAAGTGACTTGGATTTTTGGGTATAAAGGATCAATTTATGGTCCTCTTGGTCAAAGAGATATAACATAAATGTGGTGAGGGAAGGTAGAGTCAGTCCATGTGTGGGTTTTCAAAGTATTCCTTATATTTTAATAGGATTTGTATTTAGTATTTCACTATAATTTCTCCATTGTTTTTTTATCTCAGTAGGGTTGTTGTCTCTGGTTATAAATATATATGAGATGAGTGGTTAGGCTTAGAAAGGTTATATAATTGTAGAGTCATGGGTATAGGTTTAGAGATGATTTAAATTTATGATGGTATTTCTAGAAACCCTTTAATGATATTTTTTCAAGCTACCTTGATGTGGTAGTTCAATTTCAACTACCAAGATCTAATTAGATATAAAAATGGTTTTAAAAAACCCAAAAAATGAAATTAAATATGTTTATTATTATTATTTTTCATATGAAAACATAAAAAAATAAGCATGAAAAAATAGACTTCCTCGAAAAATGAATAATAAATAATACACAACCGTATAACAATGACAATAGAGAACAATGACTAACAATAATTCTATACTTTCATAATTCTTATAAATGAAAATAACAATCTCTACAAAATGATTCATCTAAAACAAAAATTAGATCATGAGAAATGTTTTCCATATTCACATATGAATATTACAAAATTTATACATAAGTTCAATAAATAAATAATACCAATCCTCTCTCAAGGCAGGCAAGCAAGGGAAAGCAACTGAAGAAGAGGAAGCTTCAAGCAGCTAGCTAACGAAGACCATATTCTTTGCTGACAACCGATTGTGAACAAAAAGAAGTCGTTGGTTCTGACTCTTTGTCTCGACCTATGGAATTATCCAGTAGTAATAGATCTTTCACAACGAGATCTACCTTATCATATACGAGTGACGGTATTGGATTATGAAGGTTAACTAGTACTAGGTAGCTGACCCTGTTAGTCCGTTCTTGCACGTGTGATAGACTTTCATTTACTTAACTATACTATTAATTGTTTCCCCAGACCCTCCGGTATCACAGCTGATACAACAACGGGTTCTCTACCCCTGCGGGGATGGAGCGACAGAAGTTTTGAGAATTCAAGATAAGGTCACGGCGAGACGAGCCGTTTTTCATTATGATAGGTGTCAAGTGGAAGTGCAGTGACACATGCAGCTGAGGCATCCTAAAAGACCGGTAGACTTGAACCTTGTTCATGACCCGATCAATTCGATCAGGCCAAAAAATGACCCTATTTATTACTATACTAAATATACTAAAACTACAAAATAAAATAAATGATGAATAAAAAAAATCAGGTGCATTTCTCTGAGTAGATTATTATGGGTTTCCTCTTGTTGTAGCTTATCTAGTTTTTACTGGATACATTATTCTATGTTACCTAGAGTAGAGCATAAACCTAAATGATGAATAGAACAAGCCCATTCAGGAACAAGAAAATGACATCGTGATTTGAATCGGTGAAAAAATACATCAATGAAAAGTGAGTTTGGTAAGTTTAGCGAATTATTTTTCATTTTATTTTATTATATTTATTATATTTTTTTTATTTTATATTAAAAATAATAAATAATATAAAACATTAGTAATGGAATATGGGCAATACAGATGGCTCAAACAAATTTTATAATAACAAACATATTGAAAAAATATTTAAATAAACTCAATTTGTAAGGATTAATCCTTAAACATTTTATATTCCAGTTAATTTAAACTAAAAGTCACTTCCTTATATTCCTAAAGATATTTTAGTTTTATATTTCAAGATATTTAGGCCCCAACAATCCCACATATTATAAAGTGGGCACTTATATTAAGTATCAATTTTTATACCAAATAAAACTTTTTTTAAAACATGTTTTATTATCATGAAATACATTTAAAAATTTTATATTGACCACATAATTTTCCCTACTCATCCTTAAACCCTATGATTTTTTTAAATATGGTATAAGTACAAAAAATATCTCTAATTTACAAAAAAGGAAAGAAAGAAACCATTAATCCATGAATACTTATCAAAATTTTCATTTTTCAAAATACAATTTGGGCCCATAATAAACATTTTATTACCCTATAAATCACTATATTGGCCCAAATATTTTCCTAAATTTTCTTTTCATGAAATAATAAAATCCAAATAAAACTCAAAAGGATTCTTTGAAAACATGAAAATCTCATAATAAAAGTTTCACAAAGTAATAATTTTCAACCCCTAAAAAGTAGCATATGATATCCTTTAAACATAATATCATTATCTTCCCATGATAAATTATAATAAACCCATAAAATACCATATAAATCATAGATAGAAAAGGTAATTTACTTGGTACATCATTTACATATCATTCTTACAACCACTTTTACAAATGGAATAACTATAAGATCAACATCCATATCTAATGCATTGGAGGCCTATCAAAAACCCACTCATCATTAGTTTATTAGGAAACCACCCATAATTAGATAGTAATATAACCAAACATACTTGGTTTATCTAAAAATCACCCATCATCATAAAAATTCCCAAGAACCATAAATTTAATGAACAAGTATTTTATCAATTTAATTTCCCTTCTTATAATTATATCATATAATAAAAAAATCATACACCACATATAGAAACAAAAAATATCATTCTACTAAATGATGAATGATACATTCTTCAAAAAATAATACAACAAGAATTATAAATATTATCGATGGAAATTAAATAGAAAATTAGGGAAACAAGAATAAGATAATTTGGATATGCTTGATCCACCACAATGATTGCACTCACGAACAAAGCTGTAGAAATAAAACATAATGCTAGTAATAAAATATTCACCATGAATATGAAATTATATATATAGTCAAAAGAATGAAGTGAATGAAAAATGAATGGAATAATAGGTATTTATATGAAGTAGGGAACCTATATAACTGTTGTAAATGTCATTGTTGGAATAGTAATCCGACCATTGGAATAGTAACATGACCATTGGAATAGTAATCTGACCATTAGAAATAGTAATATCACCTTTAAAATAGTAACCTCAGCTATTGAAACATAAAATAATATCCAATAATCATAAAAAATAAAAATATGATATATCATGGTACAAGTTAATAAATGGTTTAAAAATGATAAATTATGTTTTGGTGTTTTTGTAAAATGTAACTGTTTTATTTACAATTTTACTAAGAATTAAATGATTTGAAAGAAATTTTAATTTATTAAAATGGATTCATAAATTAATATTAAGTTTAATTATAATAATAATTTAATTTTATGAGGCCATTATCAATTTCTCAAAGGGTTATAAAATCATTTATAATATTAAAATTTCAATTTTTTTTGAAGAAATGATAATTTAAATAAAATAAAATTTATCATATTTCTAAAATTATTTTCACAAAATGGATTAAATTTTTTAAATATAACCATTAAAAATTACCTGGTTTTATTTTTTAGATTTTTCTATAATAGTTGAATTTTGGGTGTATAGTGAAATATAGTAATTGACAATATTTAACATTATAAGAAAAATACATGAATTTTTGAGTCATGTATGATATAAGAAACCATTTGTTAAAACTCACATGAACTAGTTACTATATATAGTCTTAATAATCAATAATATGGATTGTTTTGTGCCAAAATTAAAAACTATTGGATATAATAATAAAAAACCCAGTCTCCTCCCCTTATAAATATCACCGCTCACCACCACTTCTCCTAAAACCTTATAGGAGTTAAATATTTATGAATCATTGAAAAACAATCTCTTACCCACTCTCCCCATGTCCAAGGGATTCTGGTCTCACTAAATGAACAACTCCAAGTTCCTTAATCGGTCCTTCAAGTAGGTGATATTCAAGATGAAACATTCTCAAACTACCTCTTTTAATTTCATTTCTTCTTTTACCTTCTCCTCACATACTTTATCCATAGAATCATAATAAATTTAGTATTGTGTATATATTAGAATTTTATATTGATAATTTATGTTTTCTATCCACTTATTCTCTTATATCCTCCTATCCAATGAAAAATGAAGCCACTGTCCATATTATGGTTGTTAACTACTATCGTGGATGATGAGTTTTTGTTTTCCACTAATTCTTTCATGGAAGGTTTAAATTAAAATATAATCTTTAAGAATGAACTAATTATGAATATTATATCTGGTTAAAAATTCTAGAAATATTATAGGGCCATAACATTATATAAAATGAAACTAGTTCGGGATGGTCGGAAAAACCACCAAAATAAACTAAACATTTATCATTAACATTTTATCAAATGGATCAAACCCAAGTCAGAAAAATAATATATGGAACAATTTAAACTTATTTAATTTCATTAATATAATTTCATTTCACTTTTGTGGTTTTATTACAATTTTTAATGAACATCTATAATAATATACAAGTGAAAAACCCACGAAACCATGAAACAAATGCTATCGAAACAACAAAATCAAACTTTATAACTGTTCAAAATAGGCATAAAATAATATAATAAAATTATAATAAATCAAATATATGTGAAATAGGTTCTTAATTATAAAATTAATGAGTATAATTTTATAATCTAGGATATTAAATGCAAGTACAGAACACATCTGTAAATAAGGTAAGGGATCACTCCAAACAACCATATTTCATTTATGCAATGATTTATCTCTCTTTTCCTCAATTTATATCTTCATTATTCTTATAAAATTATTATATATTATGTATATATGTTTAATATATATATATATATATAAATCTAAATTAATCTTTATTTTATAGGGAAATATATATTTTAAAATGTTCCCTTCTTAATTCCTCTAGATAAGAAAACCCAATTCAAGGGAACTTCTCTGTTTCTTAACCATTTTCAAGTACAATCTATAAAATATTTTAATCCAACCATATTTTATAAAATCATACATTTTAAAATGAAAAAATATTTTATTTCATTTATGGTTTTATGGAAATAATTATTCTTTTATCCTCTTTAAGGACTATTTAATCTTTTCTCTTAAACCACACTAAGGTGGCACATTTCTAAAGTTACCTAAGAACTATTTTTCATGTTTTCACTTTAGTTTGACATAATTATTTAGGATATGTAATTTTTTTACTTTATTATTTACCATGAATCATTTAATCCCTTATTTCATGGATCCCATTATCATACGCCCCTTGGTTTTTCTTTATGGCAGGATTACGAAACTTATTTCTTTCTATGGGTAGCAATTTTTTATTCCTTATGTTTGATTCCTTTATGTGTTACACATATGCATGTAAATGTTATGATGGGTGTAACTAGATAGAGATTAAATTAATGGGGTAATGTTTAGTCTCTTGAAACATTATGTATGGAATTAGGGAGTAAACCTAATCTATTATGGGACCTTTTCTACCATGTGATATCATCTCGGTAGTTTTCCTTGACTCATGTTTATGTCATGATATATGTTTCTTACACATTCCAATATTTCCTTGATCATATTATTACATGTTCTATATGTTATTACTCTATATGTTTATTCAAGATCCATTCTTTTAATGTTATCATGTTATGCCTTCTAACTCATGTGTTATGCTTCTTTCCTATATTTATTCCCATACTGGGATTTTTAGCTCATCTCTTTTGTCTATATATTCCCTAGGTTATCCTATGGCATTGTAGGAGATAAAAGTGACTTAGGATTTTATTATAGAGGTAAATAAAAAGATGTTTTATCCAAGTTTCATGTTTTCTAAATATATACCTAGTCTTCCAAAGAAACTAGGATTTCTTATCCTTGGTTTTTATTTTATGGATATTTATTCTTAAAATAACATAATAATATGTGTAAAAAGATTTGGTCTCTATAGTTGGTATCATAACATGATATAGTTTCTTAAGGTATTTAGACTAGAAAAATTTATTAATAACCCTAGGTATAATTATATCACTATGGATAACAAATATTGATAATTATGGAATCATAAGTTAGGATATACTTTTAATTTATAAGTTAATCTTTATATGTTCATAATTTCCATTTTTCATTCTCATTTTCTAAGTATTATAGACCCCCTAAATTTTATTTTTCTATTTTAGTTGATGGTGGGAAATAATATAACTCATTGAAACAACCAATACAATAGGAAATGCGGTGATTTCCCTAACAAGTTTCCAGAGGAATAAGAGATCATAACATCAGGATAGTAATGACTCAATAAGATGATGTTATGAATAATAAATTGAATTAGGAGAAACAAAATATTTCTCTAAATAATGATCAATTTGTGGCTAAATACATTATGTGACAAAGTCCTCCTACCTTTAGTGGATCTTCTGACCCACTCATCAAATAATAATGTATTAACACCATTAAAAAGATATTCTTCTCCCTCCAATGCTCATAAAAAGTGAAATTTGTGCAAGTAGTCTATCAATTTTATGAGGAAGATGATCAATGGTGGACACTAATAAAGAAGACAAAGTCTAAAGTAGAAATTGATTCCATAGAATGGGAAGGATTTATGAAAATATTTTTCAATAAATGTTTTCCTAGAACTTTCACACACAACCATAATTTATTAATTATTTAATTATAACTGATTTTGTTTTTGAGCTTTTGGTTGAAACAATTTTAAATTTTAACAAATTTGAGGCCTCTATCATAGGTTTATGGTCAATAGAAACTGTGGACAGACCATGAAAGGGCATATGTAATTTTGAGAGATCAAAATTTTAAATCTAGTACATAGTTTGAAAAACTGTACATTTTCCCATACAGGTTGTCCATGGATTCCAGTTGAAGCATGCAATTAGTACACAATTTGGAAAAATATACGACCAAACCATGCATGGTTTCTATGATTTTGAAAAAAATAATAAAATAAATAAATTAAAGGAAAATAAAATGAGATAAATAAAATGTTTTTATATTATTATTATTATTATTATTAAGTCCGTTATTAATTATTATTATTATTAATACTATTATTTTTTTATATTTAGTTTTTTTTAAACCCTAATGGTTTCTCCCCCTTACTCCATCTCCAGGTGGAGCACCCCACTCCCCTTACCCTCTCTCACATTGTCAACCTTCCCCCTTCACCTTTTTCTTGCACGACCCGACTGACCGGGAGACCTCCAATGCACCACCTCCGTTCCCTCATCCTCTATCGTGCATTGGACCTCGCTATGGTGGTTTCAGGATATGGGTATCGAGAGTAGTTATATACCCATGCATGGGTAAGGAATATATTTGTCCTCGTTCTAAATATTCTTTAATGGAGAGGGGAATATGTTTAAAGACCCAAGCTTGATGTACATGGACATTGTATTACTTTTTCAGAATTCTTAATACATGATGCAAATGGATAGCCAAAGACTGTATTAGTTTAGTGCCTTTGGAAACTGGTAAACATAAACAACTATTTCATAAAACATCTACACTAGCTTCTGCTTTATCCTTTATAACTAGAACCCCCTTTTGAAACATCTTACTTAATACCTTTCTTCAAATCCTAACAGAAAAGAAACAGGAAAAGGGGTGAGATAAAATTCTTAGTAAAGGTAAGCATGGAAAATATCTTAAAAAATATAAACATAGGACTGTAAAAATATGAACACAACTTTTGAAAAAAACATACCACATTTAACATATACCAAAATCATAAGTCATGAAATAAATCTCTGTAGTTCATAAGGTATAACTCATAATGGAATATTGAACCATGATAAAATAGAATTGGCATAAAACATGAAATTATGGAAAATGCATAAGAATATAAAATCATTTCCATATTAGTCAAGACTCATTTCCAAGACCGTCATAGCAGAAAAATTCCATTACTAAACCAAATTTACTTATCGTTTCAGCCCTGTATTACTAAACCAGATTTACTTTTCTTTCTAGCCCTATATTACTGAACCAGTTTTACTTAGCATTCCAGACATTTCTATCTCATGAGATATAAATATTTACTCAATGAATTTGATGGAGATATAGGTCCCACCCATCTCATAATGAAATCATTATTACGTGTTCCACAAAAACATGAATCATTGATCCTAGCATAACTTAAGAAATAAAATGGATTTCTTATATATAATTCCATCATAACATAATCCATATAAAATATCCTTCCATAATTAACACCATTAAATCATAATATTAATAGGAATATAAACATAACCCTATTTAAAGAGAAGCATCTTAGATGGAAAATAATTTTTCTAGAAACACTCGAACTTAATTCTTGAGGAAAATATCTTTTCTTATTCAAAAAAATTTTATTTTTTAAAAATGCTGTGAAATTTTAAAAGAAAATAATTTAATTGAAAATAAAATTGAAATTTTATAAATGAATATTCCTGGAAATAAGGCACTATGAAGATGTAAAATTATATTCATGCCGTGTAAGTTAAAAAAATACATTCTCCGCGTAATTTTATCAGAAGTAAAAAAGTACCGCGTATCAAAAAAATGCCAAAAGATTCCTTTCATACCGTTTAATAAAAATTTAAAAATAGGTAAAATTGTCTTTACAAAATTATAGAATAATTAAAATAATATTACATATTTAGTAAACATGGATGTGGATGATAACTATACCCCATTAAATACTTGCATATAAAAAATATCAAATAATAATGAGATTATGAAATTATCCCTTACCTTAGGTATGATATGCTTTGTATGTATTTGAACTATCTGTATAATGATTTAAATAACATGATTGACTTCCTAAAGAATCACAGTCATTTTTATGATATCATATATGATCATATTATCATCCGTCTTTTAGTAACATTTCATTTTCACCCGTTATTTGAATATGAACTTCTTTATGTTCTTATGCATGTTTTGTCAGATAAGATCATGTTACACATCTTTGGATATATTTATATGATTTAGATAATTATATTAGTATAATATATATCATATTTATTCATTCTAATCATGTATACAATCATGGTTTAATGAAGATCATGTTGAATGAATCGCATTGCATCGTGGAGATGGTAGGTCGTCCATACGCAAGAGGGGATATATCATTCAGTTAATGGTTAAATAGTATAGAATCAGATGGTATATTAATTATACTGAATAATTATCATGTTATAGTCATTATTTAAATCCATTATACTCATCATTATACCCATCCAAATTAATTATTGTTAAATAACAAATTACACCACGGTGTGGAGACAGTAAGCCGTACGTACGCACGCATGGTGATATTGTTATTCATAGGATGGATAAAAGAGGTATAAGATTTTCCCATACTTATAATAACATATCATCATGTATAATATACTATATTTATTAATTTTTTATGAAAACAACATAAGAATAGAAAGTAGAAGAAGAAAATAATTTTTAAAGAGGTGATAAAACAATTACTACTTTTTTGAGTATCTCTTTTTGATTTGCACAAAATGTCCCATTAGGATTGATTTATGCTGAAAGTGTGGCCGTTAGAATGAAGTGAGGGAAGCTGGGAGAGGAAATGGGCAGGTTTTGTCCGAGAAAAAGTTGGTTAGAGTTGTGATTAAAAGACAATGCGAGATTCCCTTTAATAAGAGTGGGAAGGGGTACCTTTGGAAGTACCAAAACTTTTAAATTAATTTTTAAATTAATATTCCCCAAAAGTGGATTATTTATAAGATAAGATGAGGATGGGTCAAAATACTATCAACCAATAAAATTTAGACATGTTTTGATTTTATTTTAAAACATATCATTTTGATTAATCCTTATTTAATCTATTTAATTTTAATTTTGGTAATAATATTATAAATATTAAATGGTTATAAATATTTACTTATGTGTTGTAAATTGGACATAATTGGATAATTTATTATATTTTAGACCTTCTAATTTTCACTCTGTAATTTTTAAATATTTTTGTGATTTTTAAATAATTTAATAATATGTTATTTTTTTAAATATCAATAGTGTCAATTTTTACACTCTTCATTTATTTGATTTTAAATAAAATATAAAGAGAAGATAAATTTGAACCGAAATATTTAATACACTCAAAAATGTCATAGTCAACTATAAAATTTGTGGATCACATTAATTAGTTCATATTATTATATTTATTTTTAAAACCATTAATTTGATATTTTTATTAATAAAATAATTTCTACATAACTATTGTGTCATCATTAATGGTAATTATTTAATCTATAAAAATTCTAAATAAATTTTCATGATTAGATAATTTCACTAGATTTCTGGATACTATTTATTTTTTATGTTCTTTCAATTTTATCACTACATTAAAATTATTATAATTATAAGAGACAAAGTTATTGACATGTTGTCACTTTCTTTTGTTTTAATTATAATTACAGAACATTCATGGCAAAAAGTCCATTGAATGAATAAATTCTAAAAATTAGGTGATATTGGTCAACTTTAATTCCTCCAATAGTATTTTTGAATGATTTTTGGTAATTTTATTATCTTTATCATATTGCTTGTTACCTAAATTTACCAGATTTACCTTTAACTATAGTAAATAAAAATTACAGTAGTTACTATTCATAATATCTAAAAAATTAAAAGTAACCTATTAACATAATTTGGACCCACTGATTCTAAATATGGAATCTATTTTTTAAAATTCAAAATATCAAAGTTTCATTAATTAACTTAAAATCAATTCTCATTGTCAAAACCAGCAAGTAGGGTTTTAAGAAGTAAAAACTATCAAAAGATTGACACGTGTTTATGTCCAATTTAAATTTTAAATTACACAAAATGACAAAAATTGGATTAAATGATAAAAACATAATCCAATTACATGTTAAAACCAATTAAAAAAATAATCTAACTATATAAATAATTTTTGAAAAAGGTAGTTTTGAAATAAAATACAGTACTTTTCACAATTCATTAAAAAATGAATTTAATCAGAAAAATAAAAAAATTTCAAAAAAGGTAAATTTTGATGTTCCACTTCCAAATAAGAAGTTTATTATGTCAAATAGAACTTATAAAATTTTTAGTAACTAGATTTAAAAATGGTTCTCCATAAAAAGGTGGTAAAACTATATATATATTTTTAAAAATACTTCTTTTATCCGAAAAAAATAATTAGTTATTATATCATATCTAGAAAACATATAAGATGAATTTAAAACATTACATTGAATATATTACATATATATTTCACTATTAAAATCCAAAAAGTGTGATTTTGTTATTTTATAGACTCACTTATTTTCATTTAAATAGTTATTTAGAAGGAAGTTAATAATATTCATACCTGCCATTATAATGACTAGGTTATAATATTTAGTTATCACTTATACTAAATATTGTGTGTAATTAATTGTATCAAAATAATTTGAAATTAGGTGTAACACAAGCCAATAATAGTGTTGCGTATACTGCAAGATAATACAATGTTTCATACAGTGCAAGCTAATCTTGTTGTAGCGTACAACACAAGACATCAATGAAATTAAAAATAATCTACCTCATAAAATCTTGAGGTGTTACATTCTACCCCACTTAAAATGAATTTCACCATTGAAATTCATCAGGGTTATAAAATTTTTACTACATTAATGTTTTTTCATAGAAACCCACATTGTAAAAAGGAATACTAAAACTTTATTTTAAAAATGAAAGTTCGAAACATAATGGCTACCCAAAGTAACTCATCACAAGGTTTCCACATAGAAGAACATAACTGGGAATTCCAAACATGGATATGAAAAAAATATAACTATCAAGTTCTGATGGATTGTTATAAGGAAAAATATTTGGAGAAAGTTGACAACCTGAAAGCTATAAATCTGCAATGATTTAAGGGTCCACCCGATTCATCAGATAATAAGGTATTAAGATAACATTTTTGGTTTTTGAGAACCTTTCACTAAAGTTGAAGAATTTGATAAGATAATAAATACTTACTTTATTTTGGTACAATCTCACTGTTGTTTGGGCCTTGAATAATTTACACTTCATATCTTATTTAAAGATCTGAAGTTGAATTTGTCATTCTTGAAGTGTTAGAAGATCGTGTGATAGAATGATATATCATTCCATCTGTCTCAACAAAAAGGTTATCAAATGTAATAAAATATGAATAAGGCCACCTATAGTGAGACAATACATTAATCTAACAAACCTTAATTGGAATATAACATATACTATCCAAAAATGGATAACATTACAATCCTTCCAAAAACTGAAAATATAAAACTTTAGAAATAGGTGAACTAAATCAACTTAACATTTATCTTTCATATCTCATAAGGTAGTTCTTGGTTGTCACATTCCAAACAAGTGAATACCTTAATCTTTTATTCTCTTGAAACATGATAATAACATGAATTTTCATATTAATTTAGTAAAAACTTGATTTATTTCTAAATTAACTCTTTACACACATAAAAAATAAAAAAAATTATATATACCCATACCATGATATAACCTTGTCCTTATATCAGTCACGAGGTCATTAATACCATCAAACATCTCATTATCTCATTATCCCTTCATTATGCGCATATCATTTGATTTTGAAAAATATTCTAATAACTTTTCATGGTTACCTATACAATATACTTCACAATGGACCAATACATAGATATTATAATATTTCATAATACTCTAAAAGAGATTCTATAACACAAATTTGGAATCCCATTACATAAACACTTAATCATTCCACCACATTGTTGTCGTACTCAACATCTCCAATAGTGATATCATGAGATTTACCTTTTTATTGGGCCTTAAGAGGTTTTTAACGTCGATAATAATCCATAACCCTTAGATTAGGGCATTGGTTAGCATAATGACCCATTTCCTAGGACTGGTAGCATTTAATTGTGGGTGGTACGTTCTCTGTAGTGATATCTCTATTCACATCATTATAAACCTTTTCACCATTAATTTTTCACTCAACTGCTCTATGAATTTTTTTCCACACATAAAAAATTTTATAGTCCCTTTCAGACAATCTCCACCATGCTTCCTTCCACAATTTGAGCATAAGGAAATATTCATCTTCTTTTTAGCATCGCTTTAATATTTTCACTTGATCTCCATCTTTCATTTCTTGTCAAAACCATGATATTGATATGTAACACCAACTTCCATTTGTACCTTGATAGAACAATGCACAATCTATTAATAGCTACTAAAGTCTCTTATAGATAATTACCTTCGAAGACTTGGTTTTAAGCCAATGAATAATCGACCAATCTTATATTCAGGTTGAAGGATAAAGATATAAGCATACCTTGTAAGTCTTGTAAAAGTTTCCTCATATGTTCCAACAGATTCATCATACTTTTGCTTAATCTAAAGTAACTCATTTTACATATTTTTTTGAAGAATGTGAGGAAAGATATTACTGAAAAATAATTTATTGAAGTCTACCTATTCCAGGGATTAAATTCCATCTTTCTGCCTTATAATCTTGATTAGAGTCCACCACATGTCTGCTTTGAATTCTAAATGATAAATCCCCAAAATGAGTTTTTCATGTTCTAAACAGTGAAGGAAGGAAAAAATATTTTCAATGGTACAAATCAATTGTTTAGCAAAAAGTGGATCAGAAGACCCATTCAAATAAGGTGGACTTTGCCTCATGAAGGACTGAATAGAATATTGTTATGTTCTCTGGTCATTTTGAAGTCTAGAATGATTTATAGCTTATGTAAGTATAAAAATAAGATTTTGCATTCAATATCCCATATCATTGGTTGTTCAGGAGGAAAATCATTGCATTTTCTAGTGCATTGATCATTAACATGGTTCTTTCGGGTTAGATCCATCGGTTAAAACCCAAAATAATAGTGTGAGAGGGAAAATTTTACTAGGAAAACAACATAATCAAGGGCGAGTACTTTCAATCTCTGGAATATTAGGTTTAATCCTAGGTTATTCATGATTATTACCATAATTCTAGGATTGTAACCTAAATTTATACTTACCCTTAGGGAAATCCCTAGAAATAAATTAGAAATATCTCTTGGGATCTCACTAAATTTATTTCATCCTACTTTCCAAAGGTTAACTAAACCTTCACTCTGAAACCAACTACAATGATCCAATCTTGATATATATAGACATTACATTACTTTTACATAAAACTTAATACATGAAAAAAAACAGACTCCCAAAGGAAGTATTAGGTCAGTGCCTTTGGAAATTAGAAAAAAAACAACTTGTTCATAAAACATATACATTGTCTTTTTCTTTATCCTTCATAATTAGAACCAGTTTTTGAAAGAAATCCCTTAAAAACCTTCTTCATATCCTGGGGGAAAAGAAACATGAAAATTGGTGATCTCAAATGATAAGTAAGTTTAAGAATGGAAAATATACTACGAAACATAAATACATGACTATAAAAACATGAACAAATCTTTTGAAAAAAAACATACCACATTTTACATATGCCAAAATATTGAGTCATGAAATAAATCTTGGCAGTTCATAAGGCATAATCATAATGAATTCATGACCCATGAGAAAATAACATTAGTATAAAACATGGAATTGTGGAAAACACATAATCATATAAAATCATTTTCATATTATCCATGACATGTTGTAAAGACCATCATAGTGGACTAAGTCCATTACTGAATCAAATTTAATTATCGTTTCATCCCTGTATTACTGAACCCAATTTACTTGTCATTTCAACCCAATATTACTGTACCAGATTTACTTTCTATTCTATGCATATCTATCTAATGAGATATAAATCATTACCCAATTAATTAGAAGGATATATAGGTCCTACCCATCTCATAATGAAATAATTCATAAGTTTTCTATAAAAACATAAATCATCCAAACAAGTATAACCCAAGAAATAAAGTGGGTTTCTTAAACGATATTCTATCATAACATAATCCATATAAAATATTATTCCATAATTAACACAATAAAATAATATTAATAATAGGTATAGAAACATAACCCTATTTAAATAGCATCATCTTAAATAGAAATAATTTTGATTAAAACACTCAAACTTAATTCTTGAGGAAAATAAAATTTCTTTTTTCAAAAACGTTTTCTTTTCACAAAATGATGTGAAATTTTAAAAGGAAATAATTTAGTTGAAAATAAACTTTAAATATTTTAATTAAATCTTCCGGTAAATATGGCATTATTAAGATGTAAAAATACTTTCATTCCGTGTAAGTTAAAAAAACATTCTGCTCATACTTTTACTGAAAAAGTCAAAAAGTACCTCATATTGAAAAATGCCAAAATATTCCTCTCATAGCATTTCATAAAAATTCACCAATGGGTAAAATTTTCTTTAAAAAATTGTAGAAGAATAAAAATAATGTTACATATTTAGGAAACAAGTATTTCGATAATAACTATACCTCAGTAAATACTTATGTATAAATAATCTCAAATAACAATGAGATTGTGAAATTATCCCTTACCTTAGGTTCGATATGCTTTGTACGTATCTAAACATCCTGCATAATGATTTATATAATTTTATTGAAAATTTTTGTAATCATAGTCATTTTTAAGATATCATATATGATCATATTATCATCTATTTTTAGTAACATTTCATTATCACCCGTTATTCTGATATTAACTACTTTATGTTCTTATGCTTGTTTTTTTATAAGATCATGTTAAAATTATTTGAGTATAGTTATATCATTTAAATACTAATATTATTATAATATATATCTTATTTATTCCTTAAATTCTTTTATATGATCATGTTTTAGTGAAAATCATGTAGAATGAATCACATCGCATCGTGGAGACGGTAGGTTGTACGTACGGATGAGTGACGATATCATTCACTTAATGGTTAAACGATATATAATTTGATAGTATATTAATTATAAAAAATAATTATAATTTTATATTCATTATTTAAATTCATTATAATAATCATTATACCCATACAAATTAAGTATTTTTGAATAAAAAATTACACCACGACATAAAGACAATAAGTCGTATATACGCGCACATGGTGATATTGTTATTAATATGATGGATAAAAAAGGTATAAGGTTGTAAAATAATTATAATAACATATCATAATGTATAATTTACTGGATTTATTAATTTATTATGGAAAAAACATAATCATAGGATGTAGAAGAACAAAATAATTTTGAAAGAGGTGATAAAATAATTACCTCCTTTTCAAGTATCTCATTTTGATTTACACAAAATCTATCTTTAGGATTGATCTATTCTGAAAGTGTGACCTATAAGATGAATTTATGGAATTTTGGATAGTAAATGGATAGGACTTGGATGGGAAAAATGGCATTATATGTGTGATTAAAATAGGATAGGTTCCCTTTTATAAGAGAGGGAAGGGACACCTTTCGAAATACCAAACATTTTAAATTACTATAAATTAATTTTTAAATTAAAATGCCTTAAAAGTGGATTATTTCAAAGATAAAATGAGTATGGGTCTAAATAATCTAAAAAATAAAATTTATTCTTGTTTTGATTTTATTTTAAACCTTATCATTTGGATTTATCCTTATTTAATCTATTTGATTTTAATTAGGGTAATAATATTCTAAATATTAAATAGCTATAAATATGTACTTATGTTTTTTCAATTGAATAAAATTGGATACTTTATGATACTTTAGACCTTATAATTTTCAATTTTCAATTTTTAATTTTTTTTTAATTTTTAAATAATTTAATAATATGTTTTTTCATAAAATATCAATAATTTCAATTTTGACACTATTCATTTATTTGACATTAAATAAAATCCACAAGAATATAAATTTGAAATAAAATATTTAATACACTATTAATATGTCATAGTCACCTATATAATTAGTGGGAACATTAATTAGTTTATATTATATTTCTTTAATATTTTTAAATCCATTTATTTGATATTTCTATTAATAAAATAATTTCTACATCACGATTGTGTCATCATCAATGGTAATTATTTAATCTCTAAAAATTATAAATAAATTTACACGATTTATATAATTTCATTATATTTCTAGATAATATTTATGTTCGATGTTTACCAAGTTTATCACTACATTAAAATGATTTTACTTATAAGAGATAAGAGAGTGACATGTTGTCACTTTATTTTGTTTTAATTATAATTACATAACTTTCATGGAAAAAAGTATATTAAATGAATAAATTATGAAGCTTAGGTGATATTGGAATACTTCAATTCATCAAATAGTATTTTGGAAGGTGTTAGGGTAATTTAATTATCTTTATCATATTTTTTGTTACCCTAATTTACCCGATTTACCGTTAACTATGGTAAATAAAAATTACTATAGTTTCTATTCATAATATCCATGAAATAAAAGACATATTTTAACATAATTTTAACCCACCAACTCTAAATATGAAATAAATTTTTAAAAATTCAAAACACATAAGTTTTATTAATTATTTTAATATTAAATCTCATTTTCAAAACTTGAAAGTGAGTTTTTAAGAAGTAAAAACTATTAAAAGATTGGCATGTGTTTATGTTCAATTTAAATGTGAAATTACTTCCAATTAGAAAATTTAGATTAAATTATAAAAACATGATATAATTACACTATAAACGAATTAAAAATATAATATAACTATATAAATAAATTATACAAAAGGTAAATTTGAATTAAAATAAAATATTTTTCACTATTCATTAAAATATGAATTTCATCAAATAAAATACCTAAAATTCAACCAAGGTAAATTTTTATGTGCCAATACCAAATAAAAAGTTTATTATGTCAAATAAAACTTATACAATTGTCAAAAAACTAGATTTAAAAATGTTTCTCCATCAAAAGGTGGTAAAACTGTATTTTTGTGAAAAAATACTTCTTTAATCCAAAAAATTGAATTTATTCTTATATCATATCAAGAAAACACAAAATATGAATTTAAAACATTAAATTTAATATATTAAATATATATTTTACCAATAAAATCCATAACGAGTGATTTTATTATTTTATAGACTCACTTATTTTTATTTGATTAGTTTTTTAGATGAAAGTTAATATTATTCATACCCACCATTATAATGAATAGATTATAATATTTAGTTTCCACTTATATTGAGTCTTCCATGAAATGAGTTATATCAAAAGAACTTGAAATTTTGTTTAACAAAAGCCATGAATAGTGTTTCCTATAGCGCAAGCTAGTCTTGGTGTATCATAAAACAAAAGACATTTGAGAAATTAAAAAGAATCTATCTCATAAAATTTCAGGGTGTTAAAATATGTTCAATGAAACAAGGGATATATATATATATATATTAATTCATGTTCATGTAAGTGTGAAGAGTTGGTTTGAGTGGTCTCCATAAAAAGAGTTAGGTTTGAGGTAGGTTACCTATGGCTAACCCTTTAATTTTAATTCCATAATTTCTTGATTGTTTTAAAAAATATGTTTTATATTGTGTAGTATGTATATGTTATGATATCTAGTTTTGGTTCTTATAAATTGTTCTTCATTTTTTTTCATAATTTATCTAATATTCCAAAGTGTATTTTTCTTGTTGAAATATGCACATGACCTTGTTTTGGAAAACATAATACATTTATAATGCTCAAATGGTCATAAATGATATTTCTGTAAAAGTGCATTCCTAAATGGTTTTGATCATGTGATAAGTATCTCCAAAGATGTTTGGTGTGTGTATAATAGTTGTGTAAGCCGAATTGAATAAATTTGGGTAAGTGTGTGATTTTAAAAAGTTGAAATTTCAGGTTTGGGTTAGTTCGAAAAAATACACGAGTTTTGGTAATAATTTTAGGTTATTTGGAAATTTTCCTTTCTTGAAAGGTTTGATTTATTTTAATCATGGTTTCAATCTAGTTTTTAATGTTTAGTTCCTTGGATGTTTAATTGGTATTTAAGATTGTTTTGGAAAGTGTTGGTCGATTATGATTTTCTAAAAATGAAAATACTTCTTATAATGTAATGAGGCCCGATTGGAACTTTGTGAATGGTTTGTGATAAATGGAAAACCTAATTTAAGGCATGAACCCCTGTTTTATAAAAATGAAGTGTGTAATTTTTTTGATTTGTGATATGTTCCTAGTGGAGAGGCCTATGCATTGTCGTGTGACAAAAAAAGGGGGATGCACTCAAGGAGCGAGATCAATTATGAGAGGCTGGAAGTGTTTTTGAGTAAAGGAAATAATATTTTCATGTATGTTGGATTGATAAAAACTCACCACCAATTGAAATAGAGTACATAGGAATCCTGTGTATCTAGGTGTTTAGACTAGGACTAGTACACTTATTGACTTAGAAGTGTCTTTTCCTAATTCCATCAATCAGGATTGATGATTACAACACTAACTAAACATGTGATTTGATCAAAGACAACTAGGATAATTGGATGTTCCCTCATAGTGGCTTGTACATGAGAACACTATTGGTTGTGGTTTCTATACCACGTTTCACGAAGGTACTAGGTTTCTAGAGTCCCTCTTATGATAGTTGCATGTAAGGATTGCCCATGATTCACTCTTGTGACATGATACTTGTGATGTGATCTTATTTTTAGCTATTTTATGCTTGTTTTATCTTTTATAAAAAGCCATTTTTTAATATAAAATATTTTCCTATCATTTTAAAAAGTCTATTCATTCTTGGAAACTATTTTTCAAAATGTAATGGAAATTTTTTTTTTCTTGAAAATAGATGCTTGTTAATAAAACATGAAAATAATGGAAAATATTATTTTTATACGGTTGTATTTTCAAACTAGCATGAGTTGGTTTTCTTTTTTTAAGGTAAACAATAAGGAATAGTTTATTCAAAAATTCCTAATACGTTTTAATACTCACACCTATAGTTCTTTTTTCTATCACTACTGCTCACCATTTTGGTTCGTTCTTGGAGAAATTGTGATCGTTTGATTGGAGGTTACCCATGATGTCACATGGAGGTACATGTAAAGTTTTATTTTATTTTTGATATAAGGATTTGGTTTTTTTGTTATATTTATATTTTTTTATTTATTTTTCATTCCTTTTTAGGCCAAATCATTCTAAACTATTTTATTTTGATGCCTGACACTAGTTCCCAGCCTGTGGGGATTGGGAATGCCCTTTGTGCCTTTCCATAGACTAGATAGAGTAACCCGTTCAAGGTCTACCCTAGTTGGTTCCTGAAAAAATAGTACTAGAGAAGACCCTTGTTATTTGGGGGTGTTAGGTTGATTGGAGTTTATGACTTTTGGGACTTGAGAGGTAGGTTCATGATGAACATTATGAACCCTTTCCCATTTTAAGCCTCAAGTTACCATGGGTAGTATGAGATTTGAGTTTTTATTTTATTTTGAATGTGCCGATAAGGTATAAAAATCAGTCTGAGATGATATTATGTGATGAGATTTCATAGAGTATAGACCAATATATATCCTGAGTTCATGGTTTAAGATACTTCTTGTGGTTGATGATCTCTCGGATCATGGTCTGTTAATCCATTTTTCTTGGTTTGGTATATCCATTGGTTCCTTATTTTTGGATGCTTTGATGTGAGTTATGATTGGGATTAATTTTCATTTTCTTGAGTGGATTTCAAAAATAAAAATGATTTTTAGAAAAGGGGTTTTTTAAAAGGGAAAATGGTCTTTGAAGTTTATTTTTTTTTGAAATGAAAATGATTCCTAGAAGTAGTTTTAATTTATTGTAATGTGTGGTTTTATAAGAAAAAATGGAATGTGTTTCGAAAACCATTTTTTTTGAAATACTTTCTGGAATGTGAAATGAAAGTTGTTTGAGAATTTTGAAATATAATGCTTTAAGGATTATGGGAAACTTATAATTGGTTGATAATTTGGGCTTTAAGTTGAATGAAATGTTTTGGAAATGAGAAATGTTTTGAATTGACACTTGGAATTTATATGAATGATCACATGTAAGAATTTACACATGTGTCAAGTGGAAAATTGGTGGTATGTGTGGATGAGTGATTATGGTAGTAAAAGGATATATATATATATATATATATATATATATATGAGACTTCATGGAATACCAATGATGAGAATTTAAGTTAATTTTCATGCTGAAAATAGTTTTCAAAAAGGGTGATTTTAATGTATTAAAAAGTGAGTGAGAAGTTTTTTAGTATTTTATTTCTATGTTTGGTATCCCTTTTTTACAGGCTCTTGGTTTTGACATTCCAAATTGTGGTCAGAATGGTAATTTGTTTTTTTTGTTTTGTTTTTTGATTGAAGTGTATATTTTTTTATGATGCACCTTGATTCAACTTTGTTCTTATTGGTTTTGATTATTCCCAAGATAGTTCTTGTGAGGAGTGTATAGTCAGACTCTAGGATACCATCATCCTTGTTTAGGTGAAGTTTGGGTTTGGGAATCAACTTTGGTCATCGTTAGTGGTTAAAGTTTGTCAAAACTGATGTGGTTATGGTTTTTTGAGGGAATTAAAAATAAGTGTTTATCTAATTATTCCCATCAATGAAACCACCCTGATTCTGAATTGAGTAGTGGAGAAAAATACTTTCCTCACTTTGGACCACACACAATTAATATTAGTTTTTCACCAACCTATGTTAGTTAAAAAATAGAAGAAATTATTGTTCATAGTGGATTATAAAAATATCTTTCATTAATTATGGTCACTTGGGTCACTATAAGGGATTCTGTAAGTACTACGAAAAAAAAAAGTTTTTTTTAAAGATCAATAAATAATGACTACAGGGAAATAGATGATTCAATACATTAAGGTTTCAGGCATTGGTCACAGAGTGAATCATTTCACACAGTAAGGAATCGTATGGTGTGGGGGACCATTGTCCTATTTTTGTCTCCAATACTGGTATAGATATAGTTTATGTTTTTTAATTGTATCTGCTTCATCTTTTAAGGTTCTGTTTTGTTATAAAAGTCATAGAGTCCTTGTTTCCTCATTTTGGTCCTTGTTGTTTGAAAGTTACTCTTTATTTATAATAAGGCATGGTGATCACTTCATCTTGTAAATCTAGTGGTTGTGCCTTCTCGAATGTGAGTCTCAGAACAATTTTCTTTTAATGGTTAGACTTTGTAAACCAGTTTTGGTTTTTGATTGCACTTTCTTGGAGATTCATGTGTCTTGGAAAATAATGAATAGTGGGTTGGTTCTACACTAGGTTAAGGTTTTTTCATCATGGAACTTAGGTGGTGGGGTTTGGTCTATTCGGAGACTTCCTAGTTTGGTCTGTGTTGGGGTTCACTTATCAGTTCGTGCTGGTTAGCCTATGTTGGTCAGTTCCTAAATGGCGGGGAAACTCACCATAGATCTTGTTTAAGTTCCTTCTAGAGTGATTGGTTCTAGTTGGTTTCTTATGGTGGGGAGAACACTGTTATTTTACTCATGGTTATTCTCATTGCAGTTTCCATTAGAGATGGTCAAGTGCGACTACTATAATTAAAGGTCACTCTGAGTTCGTGGTTTTATTGGCCTTGTTTATATTCAATCTCGAGTTTGTTTCCTCGTTTAGATGAGTGACTTATAGGGGGAAAAGTGTTATTAGTGTGGATAATTGTCCATCCACAACCATTATTTATTAATTATTTAATTATAAATGGCTTTTTCATGAGTTTCAGGTCGAAACACTTTTACCTTTTTAAACATTGGTGTTCTTTATCACAGGCGCATGGTTGGTTCATGATTAGTAGAAACCTTGCACAGACCCTGTGAGATAATCTATAATTTTAAAAGTGTCGAATCATATGTCTATTGAACGGTTTGGAAAACTGTGTGGATGCCCATGTAGGTTGTTTAAGACTTCCAGTAGCGGCACATTATTGGCGCACCATTTGGCCAACTGTGTAGACAAACCATGTGTGATTTCTAGGCTTTTGAAAATAAATAAATAAATAAATTAAATGAAAATAAAATGAAAAAATTAAAATGTTTTGATAATAATAATAATCATATTATTATTATCAGTAATGATACTATTATTTTTATTATTAATTTTCTTATTACTAATTATTATTATTATTATTATTATTTTTATATTTTGTTTTTTGAAAAACTTAAAGGGTTCTTTCTTCCCTTACTCCCTCTCCAAGAGTTGCAACCCCCTCCCCTTCCCCTCTCTAAAATGGCCTACCTCCCCCCTTCCCCTCTTGATCACATAACCTGACTAATCTTGAGACCTCCATTGCACCACATCCCTTTCTTCCTCCTCTATTTCATGGATGACCCTCCCCTTCTGCTCACCCTCACGTGACCCGATTGGCTAGGAGAGATCTGGAGCGCTGCTCCCTCCCTTCGGTGACTACTCTCTATTTTGGATAAAAATATATCCAGTGAGTCTCCTATTACATATTATTCCTATATTTAGTGGTTTAACTCTCTCCCACATGGTTTTCACAACTTTGTCGAACCCTAAATCTATTTTTGGATGTTTTATTGGTCGATTCCTGATGATTAGGATTTGTCGGGTCCCGTTGAGACCAGTTCTAGACACCACTGTCAAGGGCAGTGGGTTTTGAAAAATTTTATGGAAAGAGTTTTCAATTTCATGACCTTAGATCAATTTTAATTTAATGTTTTTTGGTTTTTGAGTTTCTATTATTTTTTCTAGAGTTTTTTGGAGCTTACTGTGGTGGTTTCGGGTTGTGAGTATCTAGAGTGATTATATTTCCACACAATGGTAAGGAATATATATATATATATATTCCCTCTTTGTACATATTCTTTAATGGAAATGGAAACATGTGAAATGAATATAGAGTTATTTATATATATACTTTTATAAATGCATGTGCATGTATGTGTGAAGAGTGGGTTTGAGTTTTCATCATAAAAAATTGGCAAGTGTGAGGTAGGTTCCCTATGCCTAACCCTTTAATTTGAATTCCATAATTTTTGTATATTTTTTAAAATATGTTTTATATTGTGTTGTATGTATATTTGATGATATATGGTTATGGTTGTCATAAAAGGTTCTACATTTGTTTTGCATAATTTATCTAAGCTTCCAACGTGTTTTTATTTCTTGTTGAAATATGGTGTCGACCTAGTTTTGGAAAAAGATATAAATTTTTAAAGCTTAGTTGGTCCAAAATTAAATTTATTTTAATTGGATTCCTAAATGATTTTGATCATGTGATAAGTATTTCCAATGATGTTTGGTGTAGCTGGAAAGAATGAATATGGGTTAGTGTGTGATTTCAAAAAGGGGAAATTTCATGTTTTGGTTAGTTTGGAAAATATTATGGGGTTTGGTATGAATTTGAGGTTAATTAGAAATTTTCATTTCTTAAAAGTTTTTTTTTGTTTTAAACATGCTTTCATTATCATTTTTAAAAGTGTGAATCCTTGGTGATTTAATTGGGCTTTTAATAGGTTTTGGAAAGTGTTGGGTGATAATGATTTTCTAAAAATGAAAACATTCCTTACAAAGTAATGAGGCCCATTTTCCACTTTGAGAATGGTTTCTGAAAATAGAAAATCCCCTATTATGTAATTCCCTGTTTTTTTAGAAAAATTAAGTGTGTTAAATGTGTGATTTTTGATATTTTCCTAGTGAAGAGACTTTTTCATTGTTGTGTGACAAAAAAGGGATGTTCTTAAGAAGGGACATCGGTGGTGAGAGGTTGGATGTGTTTTTTAGTAAAGGAAATGATATGTTCATGTATGTTATTTTAACAGAAAATTACCACCACTTGATATAGAGCACATGGAAATCCTGGATATCTTGGTGGGTGGACTAATACACGTATTCTAGTTGACTCGAAAATGGATTTTCCTGGATTCATCTACCAGGATTGATGATTAAAAAACTAACTAACATGTGATATGATTGAAGACCACTAGCACCATGGGATATTCTATCCTAGTGGATCATGATTAAGATTTTTGTTGGTTGTGGTTTTGATACCACATTTCAGTGAGGTGCAAGGTTTATAGGGTTCCATGTGTGATTTCTGCCTATATGGATTTTCTATGGTTATCATTTATAACATGATACAAATGGTGTGATTTATTTTAATTAGTTTCATGCTTATTTTATCTTTTACAAAAAATCATGTTTTTAATCTAAACAATCAGCCTTTCATTTTAAAATGTATATGCATTGTTGGAATCAATTTTTGGAAATGTGATGGAAAGAATTTTTTTTCTTGTAAATGTAAGTTTGTTACTTGAACTTCAAAAGAATAGAAAATATTTTTTTAAATGGTTGTATTCTCAAATTAGCGTGATTTGGTTTTATTTTTAAAGGTAAGTCATTAGGAATAGTTTATCAGGGAATTACTACTATGTTTTAATACTCATTTATATGATTTTATTTTTGTTTCTAGTATTTGGTGCAACTTCCAGATTTGGTTCACTCATGGAGAAAGTGTGATCTTTTGATTGGAGGTGACCCATGTGGTCACATGGAGGTACATGTGTAGTTTTATTTTCTTTCCACTATTAGGGTTTTGTTTTATAGTGCTGCTTATATTTTATTTATTTATTTATTTATCATTTTTTACGGTCCAAATAATTGCCAAGTATTTTATTTTGATGCTTGACACTAGTTGTCAGCCCGTGGGGATCATGAACACCCTTCAAGCCTTGTCATGGATCGACATGAGTGATTGGTTCAGGGTTAACTTAGGTTGACTTGTGACACAAACTCTCCTTCTAAAGTTGGAGAGGGAGTTCCTTGGATTGGAGAAAAAGAAAGATGAGTCTATCTGGTCATATGTGGAAAACATCACAAGGCTTCCATGATACACCTATGGATTTTTCATGACCACTGAAAGCAAGGTGGATCACTTAGTGGATTAAAGTGGATTCAATGAAAATAATTGTTTATTTGAGACTTTCAAAACAATGAAGAGATTGTCTATTGTTCCCTTATGGTTAAGATAATTATTGGAGACTCTCAGTGGTATCGGAATACAAAAAGTAGAAAATGGAGTTTTATATGGGACGATCGATAGATAAATCCCATTGAGGAGAGAAAAAACATCATCCCTCATATAAAATTTGTGGAAAGAAGAATCCCATGAACTATATAAAGAGAACCAGGAGATACTTAAAATGTAGAAAAGAGGAGAATACAGAAAATAATTTCCCAAGGGATATGATGAATCCTTGAAATATGGAAGAATAAAGGAATGTTCATATAATTACTCAGACTATAGTTCAATGTTTGAACTATTTAAAATACATTCATTATTTAATACAATTCTCTATGAAAAGGGTTGTTAGAGATAATTAATGAGAACAACCTCCAATGTAGGAAGGAAGGTCATACTCTATCACTACTATTGAGGTGGATCCTGAAAATGATACAGTGATAGGTATGATTGTTATTCATTAAATAATTGAGAACATATTTTTTTATTCTGGTTCTAAAAATTCTTTCATATCTTGGAAATTTATTAAAACTATTTAAACACCACCTCAATATATGGAGGTTGAGTTATCTATGAGAATAGAAAGTGGGGAAATTATTGAATCAAAATTATATAACTCCTCCCTAGTCAATGTTTGTGGAATTAACCTCGCATAAAATATAATATTACTTATTTTAGCAGAGTTTTAAGATATATTATTAATGTATTTGATATATTTATATAAATCCAACATCAGATGTTGGGAAATATAGATCATTCTATACATCTTGATATATCCTCCAATTTTGTACAAATGTAAGGAGGGTGATGTATATCCTTTGGAATATTATTCTCAATAATGGGTACTATTTCTCTATGAGCAAGAATATCTAGCTCAAATTATTGAGACAAATGAGAGAATAATTCATGAATACATGATCATTTTGAGGGACTACACTGATGTGTTCTCTGAATAATTGACCGATCTTCCTCCATAATGAGAGGATGAGTTCTCAATTTAACTTATACCTAGATCTATATCCATATCAAATACTCAATATGGGATGAACACTATTGATTTGGAATAAAAAAAGAAAAACATACTAGATAATCTATATAAGGGTTTCATATGCTCAAGTGCTTCATCAAGGGTTCAATGGTCCTCTTCATAAATAAGAAGAACAGATCAATGAACCTATGCATTGAATATCATGAGCTCAAATAAATCATGATAAAGAACAAGTATCCCCTTCCACAGATAAGTGACTTTTCCCATCAACTACATGGGGGGCATGTATTTCCCTAAGGTGTACCTTTGGTTAGGATATCACCAGTTAATGGTAAAGAACGAAGATATTCTGAAGACTACATTTTGAATGATGTATGAACACTATGAGTTAATATTGATTCCCTTAGGACCCACTAATGCTCCAGAAATTTTCATGGATTTAATGAATAGTGTTTATATAGATTATGTCAACAAATTTGTTGTAGTATTAATAGATGATATTCTATTATACTGTCAGATAAAGGAGGAGCATGAGGAGCATTTTAATAATATGCTAAATTCATTGTGATGGGAGAAACTATATGAAATGAACAATAAACATGATATATGGATGGAGGTAGTATCTTCCCTAGGGTATGTTATCACCAATAATTGGATATCTATAGACCCTTCGAAGACAGAGGCAATTGAGTATTGGCCTAGACCAGTATCTGTAACATAGATCCATAGTTTCCTCAGTAAAGATGGGTATTACTGATGCTTTGTGAGAAACATATCATGATTTTCAAACCCACTAACCAAGTTGAATTGGATGGGAGTAATGTTTTTATAGAAAAGTGAATGTGAAGAATGATTCAAAGAGTTAAAAAAAATGTTTATCACTACACCAAAACTTACACTACCCACTGTGGGGTACTCTTCATAGTAGAGAATGATTCTTCACAAAAATCCTTAAGATGTTTAAAAATACAAAATGATAAAGTTATAGACTACACCTAAATGTATATGAAACTTCATGAGAAAAACCATCCCACACATTATTTTTAGATAGAAGCTATGATATTCATGTTGAAAATATGGTAGCATTTTTTATGAGTATATGCGTGAAATATATATTGATCAAAAGAGATTAAAATATTTATTCACACAAAAGAAGATTCATACGCACCAAAAAATATGGTTAGAGCTTACTATGTTTTATGAATTCTCAATCTACTACCATCTAAATAAAGAAAATAAAGTGGTACATGATCCATGTAGAAAGGATCCTATAACTTTATATATGATGAGAATTGAGTTGGATCCAATATTATTACACTTTCAATGGATGTACATGGGAATCATAAAGGAAGGAAAATCACCATACCTTTCTAAAATGGTTACTCATCCATCCCTTTTAGAAAAGATAAAGTATTATCAAAGAGATGATGTGGAAATTCAGAGGAAGATGGAAGCTATTAGAGAAGTGTTGAGTCTATATCAAGTACCATTATCAATTATATCTGATAATGATCCGAGATTTACATCTATGTTTTGGAAAAGTATCCAACATGATCTAAACATTGAACATAACTTTATTATGTCTTATCACCCCCAGAATGATGGCCAATCTGAGAAGACTATTTATACGCTAAAATAAATATTTGGAGTATACTAAAATGACATTAAAGGATGATGGGATCAATATCTTCCACTAACTGAATTCTCTTCCTAGAATATTTTCTACTCATGCATTCATATTTCTCTACATGAATCACATTATGGGGAAAGATAGAGAACACTAATATAATGGGATGGAGTTGGTGAATGCAAGCTGCTGAGACCTAAAATTATCTAGGAAATGGTATAAAAGATGATGACTATTCAATGAAACATTAGAGATTCCCAAAATAGATAGAATGGATATTAAGAAAATCATTGACATGACCTTGAGTTTGAGGTTGGAGACAAGATATTTCTATGCATATGTATATGGATAAGAGTCATTATATTTTCGAAGAAGGGAAAGCTAAGTCCTAGGTATATCAACCCATTTTATATACTTAAATACATAAGATATATGGAATATCTACTATTACTTCCACAAACAATGTCTCAAGTACATGATATATTCCACATATCCATCTTGAGGAAGAACATTTCAAATCTATCACATGTAATGATTTTAGAGGTGGTTCATTTGGAAACTGATCTCTATTATCAGGAGAATCCATTGAAGATAATGGACCATAGATATAAAGTTTTACACAACAAGACTACTCACTTAGAAAAAGTACCATGAAAAAACCATAAATACTAAGAGACGACATGAGAACTTGAGGAATCGATGAAGGAGAATTACCCTCACCTAATTTCATGTTATTTTGTAAAATGAAATTCTAATGAAAAAAAATCTCATAATGGGGGAAGAATGTAACAACCTTGAATTCTATCAATGGACTTTAACTTATTATAATCATGTCACGTAGTATAAAAAACATACACCACCTAGAGAAATCGATAAAAATTTATTCTCATAAATGAATAATTCCACATTATTTAGAAAATAAACCTGTAAGAGTGTGAAGTATTATAGATGGAAAATAAATAAAAAATAATAGAATAAGAATAGGATAATTTGGATATCCTCGATCCACCAGAATGACCGCACTCATAAACAAATCTATAGAAATAAAATATCATGTTAATAATAAAGTACTCATTCTAAATATAAAGGTATATATATACTTGAGATAAAATAGATGTGACTAAATAATGAATGTAATAAGAGGTATTAATAGGAAGTAGGGAACCATATGTCAATTTCAAATCTGATCATGGGAATAGTAATATGACTGTTGGAATAGTAACATGACTGTTGGAATAGAAATCTACCCATTATGAATAATAATCTTACTATTAGAATAGTAACCTCACTTATGTATATATAAAATAATATTTACCTATCATATAGAATGAAAATATGATATATCATGGTATAAGTAAGTAAATGTTTTAGAATTTATAAATTATGTGTTGGATTTTTTTGTAAAATATAGTTATTATATTTTCAATTTTATTTTTAATATAATGACTTAAAAGATAATTTTTCTTATTAAAATGGATTAATACACTAATATTATGTTTTATTATAATTAAAATATAATTTTATGATACCACAAGTAATTTTTTAAAGGGTAATAAATTCAATTATAATATTACTAATTTTTTATTTATAAATTATGATTTTATTTATAAATAATTTTTTTGATATTTAGAAAAGTATTTTCATAAAAGGTATTCATTTTTTGAAATATATACATAGAAAAATGGTTAGGATTAATTCTGGATATTTTTTGAGAAATAGTTTAATATTCGGTTAATAGTGAAATACGATAATTGATGGTATTTAACATTATAAGAAAAATATATGAATTTTGAGTTATGGATGATATAAGAACCCATTATTTAGAACTCAAAAACACCAGTTAATGTATATATTCATAATAATAATTAATATTTATAGTATTTTTCTAAAATAATAAACTAATGAATATAATAATAAAAAACACCCCTCTCCTCCCATTATAAATTCCACTCTCTCCACCCCCTTTCCACACACCTTATAACACATAAAGCTTTCAAAATATCATCAAAAACCTCTACTACTCACTCTCCCCATGAAAAATTCATTCTGTTATCATCAAAATACCAATTAAAAGTTCCTTAATGGGTCATTCAAGGAGGCGATATTTAAGAGGCATCATTCTCAAACTACCTCTTTAAATTTCTTTTCTCATTCTACCTTCTACTCACTTCCTTCATATAAAAAAGCATAATAACTCTATTATCATGTATATAATATATTTTTATATTTATAGTGGAAAATATTATGTCAATCCCTTCTCATACCTCCCCTTATTTAATGGAAAATGAAACCATTGTCCATATTATTTCATTTAACAACCATCGTGGACAATTAGTTTTCATTTTCCAATAATGATTTAATGGAAGTTTTAAATTAAATTATAATTGGTCAAAATGAACTAATTATAAATATTATATGTGTTTTTATATTATAAAAAGTGTATATGACCATAACATTAAATAAAACAAAACTAGTTACAGATGGTTGAAAAAAATGTCAAAATAATCTAAACATTTATCATTTACATTTTATCAAATGAATCATCCTCATGTTAGAATAAATGATATATGGGACCATTTAAACTCGTATAAGTGCATTAATACCATTTCATTTAATTGATAGAGTTTTAATTTCATTTTTATGAACATATATAATTTTATACAAGTTAATAGACCATAAAGCCCTTAAACAAACACTCCAAGAATAATGAAATCAATCTTTATAATCCATAAAAAGGAAATAAATGAAATTAATAAAATTATAATAAATAAAATATATTTGGAATTGGTTTTGAATAAATAATTAACGAATAAAATTTATTTATCCATAACATTAAGTTCAAGTAAAGAACACATTCAAATATAAGTTAAGGGATCTCTCCGAAACTCTATATTTCATTTGGGTAACACTTTATATCTCTTTGCATCAATTTATCACTTAATTATTCTCATATAATTATTATATAATATTTATATATGTTAAAAAAAATATATCCATACAAATTCAACTTTATTTTATGGGAAAATACATATTTAAAAATGTATCCTTCTCAATTCCACCCGGTAAACAAACTCGATTAAAGGGAACTTCTCTATTTCTTACCAACTTTAATGTATAATACATAAAATGTTTTAATCCACAAATATTTTATAAAAACACTCATTTTATCATAAAAAATATTTTATTTAATTTCTGATTTTTTGAAAATAATTATACCTTTATCCTATTTAAGGAATCTTTAATATTTCCCTTAAACCGCACTAAGGTTGAACGTTTCTAAAGTTACCTAAACACTCTTTTTCATGTTTCCAATTTAGTTGGAAATTTTTATTCATTATATATTCATTTTTTATACTTTATTAATGTCCATTAATGATTTAATCCCTTATTCTATGGATATCATTTTGATAAACCCTTTGGTTATGCCTTTTGAAATGATTTGGAAACCTATTTCTTTCCCTGAGTTACCCCTTTGTTTATTGATTATGATTTATTCCTATATGTGGAAAACATATTCATGTACATTTTATGATGGGTATACCCAGATATAACACTAATTAATTTGATAATTTTTAGTCTCATGATACATTATGTATGGGATTAGGGAATAATCCTAATCTATAATGGGACTTTGCCCACCATGTGATATCGTCTTGGAAGTTATCCTTGAATCATGTTTATATCATGATATATATTGATAACATATTCCAATATTTCCATGATAATTTTATTCAAAGTTCTATATTTTATTCCTTTATATGTTTATTCATGATCCATGTATTTAATGATATAATGTTAACCCTTATGCCTCATGTGTCGTGCTTCTTTTCCATGTCTATTCCCTTATTGATACTTTTAGCTCATCCATTTTGTCTTTGTATTCCCCAAGTTATCCTATTTAGTTGTAGGAGATAAAAAGGAATTAGGACCTCATTATGGAGACAAATTAAAAGATGTTTTATCATAGTTTCATGTTTTCTAATTATGTACCTAGTCTTCCAATGTTAATAAGAAATCAGTCATTGGTATGTATCTAATGGAACTTTATTCTTAAAATCATGTAATAATATGTGTAAAAGGATTGGGTCACTATAATATATCATTTATGCTTGATTTTTTATTATTACACTCATAAAATGTTTTTGAGGAAAATAAAATTTCCATTTCAAAATTAGTTATTTTAAAAAAATACACAATTAAAATGGAATACATTATCTTTGAGAATAAACTTGCAAAATTTTAAAGGAAGCCTCAATGTAAAGATTATTCATGATGGGGGGAAAATATTTTTATGTTGTATAAGTTATGAAATAAATCATTTCATAATTTTGTTCGAAAAGTGACATGGTTATTAATTTGGGAAATGGAGAAAAACATCCCTTTAAAACTGTTTTTAAGAAGTAAAATGTAACTAAAAATGACTTTAATGAATCACAGGATAATAGTAAAAAAAATTAAGTTTTTTATAAAATATGGATATGGAAGGAAAATATAGTTTTAAGGGAATCATAAAAAGATCATTTTAAAATAAAACCCCCTTACATTGAGTATGACTCATCATGTATATTCTTTATATTCTTAAATAAAACAACTATGTTAATTTTCTACATGATTTATAACAATTTTCAATTTCATTATTACTTTTATTCATTTAATACAATGTTATATATAATTTTTTAATCAATTAAAATTACACTATGCATTTTGATGATATTCTTATTATATGTCAGAAATGACTTCAATAAGTCAATTATGGTCAAATAGGTCATTATTTAACCATATCTAGAATAATAATCATGAAATAATTATCATTTTATACATAAATTATACTTTTAAAACCAATCATGATAGGTGGTTATAAAAAATGGACTTTATTACAATCATGTAGATGATAGGCCGTACATACACATGAGCAACGTTTCCATTTTTCAATGATCACTATGAAAAAAAGATAAGTTGTTTGTAATCTTTACATAAATATGGTAATATAAAAAATATCATTTAAATTCATTAAATATATATATATATATATTACCCTTGTAATATGGTGATGAAAAATGAATCACACTGTTTCATGGAGGTAGTGGTCCACGCGTACACACTAACGACGATATCATTTTCTAGTGAATAGAAAGGTAACAATTTAAATGATATTTTATATTATCATAATGATAAATATGTAATTAATATATTATATAAACATTAATTTCATTATTATAAACATATATGATAGATGGTGATGGAAAACTAATTACATCGGTTCACGAGGTGGTAGTCTGTTGTACACAAGAATGATGGTTTAGTTTCCTATTTGAAGGAATAAGAAATGGATATAGGTTGTTACATAAAAATAAAACACCTAATTATATATATGATACTAGTTTTATTATATAACAAATGTTATGTAATATTTTAAGTATATGGTATAAGAAATAAAATACAAACACTCTATTGAAAATGATACCTCTTCTTCAGATAAAGTTTTTTTCTAAACACCTTTATAACACTAAGGTCAGAAATACGACCTAAATAAGGCCACTAGAACATATAAATTGATTTTATTAATATATTGGGTTTGATATTTTCCAAACATAATGGTTCATGAAGTGTGACTTAAAGATAAATAGATATTCCCTTTTATAAGAGAGGGGAGGGGCACTCTTAGAATTTTAAAAAATATTAAATTAATATAAATTAATTTTCTATATTAAATGGATTAAAGATGATTTATTTATAATATATGATGAATATAGGTCTAAAAATCTCATAAAATAAAAAATAGGCAATGATTTACTATGTTTTACTCTAATATTTTGGTTTTAACCCCACATTAACCCCTTTAAAACTTATCATGAAAACATGAATTTTTACAATTTGAAGGTCAAGATAGTTACTATAAATGAAAAAATAACCTAAATGAACCATGGTTGTTATTATAAAACATATCATCATTAATTGTATGAATATAATATTTTTGGTAATTTTATATCATTTAATAAAAAATTATTTATTATAATATATCATTGATGACAATTTTAAGAGATATTCTTTACATTGACTCGAATAACATTATTATAATAAGTAAATTATGAAAAAATTATTTTATTATATTCCTATCATGTCATGTTAATCTAAAAATTTCATGGATCACATTAATTACCTCAAATTATATTTATTTTAATATTTTTAAAACCATTTACTTGATTTTTTTCATCAATTGAATTATTACAACATCAGAGTTGCATAAGAATTTAAGGTAATTATTTATTCATTTAAAATTAAAAATAAAGTACAAAACTGAACTTAAATATTTTAGATTTAAAATTATTATTTATAATAAAAAATATCCTTTAGTTAACCATACAGTAAAAAAATTATTTTTCCTAAAAATAAGAGTGTGGCATTTATGAATTTTCTTTAAATAAAATATTATAATGACTATAATAATGAAAAATAGAAAAAATTAATTTAAAAAATTATTAGATAATTATTGATAAAATTTAATAATCCAATAATATTAGGTAATGTGTTAGGGTCATTTTATAATCCTTATTATTTTATTTTTACGTTTAGTTACAGAATTTAACTTTTAAAGTGGAATTAAAAAATATTAAGTTTACTATTCATATTAAAACAAATAAAATGGTATGATTTAATAATTTTCCACCCACAAATTACAAATATTTAATTAATTTTTAAAAATTAAAAATATATAAATTTCATACTTCAAGTTAAAATATAATTGGAAAAAGAGAGTGGAAAAAAGTTTTTTAGAAGAGTGACCTTTTAAAATATGATATGTTTTAAACTAAATTAAAGTTTAAAATACATTTTAAAAACCATAATTGGATTGTTTTAAATAAAAAGGAACTGATTAAATTTTAAAACTAATCCATAATATAATTTTACATTGTAAATACATAAAATGAAAATACAAATTAAAATAAAATTTAGTATTTGTCATTATTTATTATGAAATCAATATTTTTAGAAAATTCTACCAAATTAATCCTTATATAATTTTGAAATTATGTATTAAAGAATGAAATTTTATTTTTCAAATAATTTTTTTAAAATTTTAAAAAATTAATTATAATATTCACTCATAAAATAAATATAAACAAGTTTTTTCAGAAAATGTCTTTTTGAAGAATTTTTTTTTGAAGAATAAAATAACTTTACTAAAAATCAAATTCTTATTTAAAATTAATTAATTATTAAATCAAAAATGAGTGATACCATTATATATTTCATAATGTGGTTAATAATATTTATTCCCACAAATTTAACATCACGGTTATAATGGTCACAATTAAATAAAAATAATTCATTTTTTATTTAAACTCGGTTATTCATATCTTGTATGCTATCAAACATATTATTTATTTTTTTAGAACAATACTGGGTTATTATATTCTCTACCCATTAATAAATTGTTTCCTCATAATTTTAACTCAAGATTCAAAATTAAGTGTTCGACTTTTCAAAATACCTTTTTTGAAATTTCCATATCATAAAAAGGGTTAATAAAACATCCACTTTAAAAGTGAGAAAAGGGAAGTACGAAGGTTATATAGAATAATCAATAACTATTTTTTCATGTAGTAAAAAAATGGTGGTAAGTTAAAATATGGATATAGAAGAAAAAAATAACTTCTACACACTGATAGAGAGTGATAGAGAATATGTTCATGATGAATTTATCCCTTACAATGTCCTAAATCTATGATGGGTTAAAAGGCTATTGATTTCTTAGTGAGAAATGTAAATGGATAAATTTTTTATTTTAATATACTTTTCCTAGAGTTGAGAAATTATTTTATCATATAAACTAAATAATATGTAAATATACTTACTTGTTAATAAAGATTTCAACTTTTAATCAAATTCCATCCCAAATCCATCTTTTTTCTCCAAAAGGTGAGTATTCAAGATGGATTTTTTATGCCTAAAGAAATAGAAACTACTCTTAATGGATAATGTAATCCATAAAACGTTAAAAAATTATTCCTACTATATTTATACATTAACTAAATAATACTTGGTTAGGAATAGATAAGATAATTACCAAAATTATAAAACCTTCATACGAAGAAAAAATAATTTAATTTCTAAAATTCAATAGCAGTAACCAAAATTCAAATTATATAATTTGATAAATAAAAATAATAAAAATACATTAAAAAATATTATAGAATAAAATTGATACCCAAAAATTAGATGGATTTGATCACATAGTCTTCCTAGATAAATTTAATATTTATCTTCAAATACCATCAATCATTCTTAATATATCATAGCTAAAATGAAAATTACATAATCACATAATCTCTAATACTTGCTAATAATTTTTATAAATATCATAAGTCACCATAAATCTATATTAAAATCATATTCACCTACAGAATATAATTAAATATTTGTTTCTCAAATAAAAAACCCATAATAATCAGTTTACCATAATCATATAGGGTTTCAAAAATATTGAAATTCTTCCAAAATAACATTAATCACATAATATCCAAATCACTTTTTAATCTCATGGATATATATGATAAAAAATATGTTTCAAAAAAAATCTCAACCTTGATTTTTAAATTGAATAAAAAATGAATTAAATTTTATACTAACCAAGACATCACATAGGCTAGTGGTTGGTGAAGCACCCTTATCACCCTTAAGTTGTGGGTTCAAGCCTCACATACTTACCTGATGCGATAAGTTGTGGCCCAAACTATGGGTTATATTTTTTCAAAAACTATATCAATATAATAATTATAAAATTTCAAAAAAATTGGTTAAATTCCTCAAAAAATATAAGCATATTTATTAATAAAAAAATATTTAACCTCAAATGTTATCTCAAACATTTAATGTTTCATCTCAACAAAGGAAACAACCAAAAAATACCTCAAAATCAATGATCATATAAACCCTAAAGGTTATCCATACCTTTAAAATTATTTATAAAAAATAAAAATATCATTGTTCCTCAAATAATATTTTAACATTTTGAATATAAAGGTTATATATACCTAAAAAATAATTGTCTCATAGAGTAATTACATCAGAAAAAACATCAATAGAGTGTTATTTATTATGATCATCCTTAAATCACAATTCTTGAATTGATATATAAAGAAGCATCAATCATTCATAATTATTCATAATCCTTTAACCATGATTTTCTATCTTATTCCACAATTCTTCCTGGAAAAAATATGAATCATTCCCTAATATGAAACAATATAAAACCATATGACAAGATATAATCCATAACTTTTATATATCATTGTCACTTTTATCATCTTCAATAATAATGGGATTATGAATTCCTAATAATTCATTTGTATGGTCTTACTGATACCTTTCTTGATCATTCCCCCCAATACATTGGTTTTCATATTTAACTTTCTCCCCATATATAAATCTTTCAATTGAATCCTTGGGAAGAACTTATTTACCCTTCATGGATTTTATTGAATGATTCATTTTTTCCTTGGAAGATTATTGATTTATGAACTCATTTACCACATACAAAACATCTTCATATTATTTTTAGACATTTTCATTGACACTTTTTTTCCACATGAATGACACATAAGTTGTTGAATATTAATACCTTTATGATATTTATAACCTAAACTTCTAGTGATCTTTACTTATCTATTATTTGATGAGTTGGGAAAATCACATAGGTTTATGTTGTCAATCATAACACATGATAGGTGTTTAAGAATAACCAAAATAATTCTCACAATATCACCCATTCACTTTAGTTTCTCAGTCAAACAACCATCACATTTTCCTTCATATCCATTATTACTTTGGTTTCTACTGGATTCATCCATTAACTAAACCCAAAAATAGTTAGTGTGAACATATCAATAAAATCACCATAAACCATATTATAAGGATTATAAGTACTAATATATCCTTAACCATGGTATCTAAAACTCTTTTATATTAATCCAAAATAACCATAATTCATGCTAACCTATTATCCTTTATAGTTATAGAGGAGTTTTAACTTATGTTCAGTTAACATCTTAACCTCCAAATTTATCTAAACCATATTAGGATACAAACTATAAAGACCCAAACTAAAAATTTCATATTCTAGTGAATTTAAACTAGAATTCACTTTATTTAATTTGAAAATATCTTTTAATTTTATATTTTTAGATATTTAGGTCATAAAAATACCACATATTAAAAATTAGAATATCTACTCATTATCCATTTTTCCCACCATAAAAAACTATAAAAAACAAGTGTTCATTTCAGGAAATATCTTTAAAATTTTCATCTTAGCCTCATCCTTTTCCATAATAATAATTAAACCCTGCATTTCTTTAAATCATGGGGTGAATATAAAAAAGATAATAATGGACATAAAAAGAATGAAATAAACTATTAATCCAAGGATACTTATAAATTTTTTACCTTTTCAAAATAAACATTGGGATAAAAAAATATTTTATTACACAAGAAACCCCCTTCTATGCAAAAATATTTTCATAGTAAATTTTATAATAAATATTTTAATCTAAATAAAACTCAAAAACATTTCGTTGAAAATATAAAAACTCCTAAAAACTTTTTCACAAAGTTATACATTTCACCCCATAAAAAGCAGCATATGATTTCTTTTATACATAAGATAATTATCTTACCTTTATAAATCATAAGATTCCAAAAAAAACCCTTATATTTCAAAGATAAAACATATATGTTACCTAGGAGATCATGTTAATATCACTCTTATAATATATCATAAAAAATGGAATAACCATTCGATTAGATTTCATACCCAATGCATTGTAGGGCTATCACAGACCCAACCATCCTTGGTTTATCATAGAACCACCCGTCATTGGTTAATAATTTAACCAACCATCTTTGGTTTATAACAGAATCAACCATCATCATAACAATGACTAATAACCATAAAATATGAAAGATTTCATTTTCATCATTAAAAAATAAAACCTTATTGAGGAAACTAACCTTTCCTTTTTAAAATTACTTATTTTAAAAATTCACAATTAAATAGAAAAAATAGTCATTGAAAATAAACTTGTGAACTTGTAAATTAATATTTATTTAATATATTAGTAATTATGGTCATAAACGTTGTTTATACCATGTAAGATAAAATAATTCCATTTATACTTTTGTCAAAAAAGTCACAAAGGGCTACATTTAGAAAATTAAAAAATGATACATTTCAAAACATTTTTGTAAAAATTAGAACATGGGTAAAAATGAATTTAAAAAACCATAGAATAATTGTAATTTTTTAAATTTTTTATAAAATATTGATATAAAAGAAAAAGGTTGTTTTTAGGGAAACTTTAAAAGATAATTTTAAAAAATAAAGTTCATTACCTTGATTTAGCCTCATCACATAATTTCATTATCTTCCTAAATAAAAAACAAATGTTAATTTTATACACGATTGAAGAAATTTTTAAAATTAATTATTCATTTATTTAATTTAATACCATGTTATATAAATTATTTAATCAATTAAATTTACATCAGGTGTTTTTATGATATTCAACACATATGTCAGAAATGACTTCGGTAGGTTAAATAGTGTCAAATATGCCATGAACTAGCCTGGGTCAACCTCAAACCAGGCAACCAAACTGATTTGTGGCTTGTCCTGAAGGGCATTCCTGATCCCCATGGGTTGGAAACTATTTCTAAGCATCGTTATAGTATACAAGGGAATGATTTCTCATAAATATAAATAAAAAATAGCAGAAAGAAATGGACTGCCCAATACACATTTATAAAAGTTGTTCTGATCATCTTGTATACAACAAAACTTAATGTACAACTGAATGATAAAACTAAACCTACCAGAAATTATGACCGAATAACTCCATGTGACCTCACTGGTCACTCTCCAACACCATGATAAAACATCTCTCAAGATAATCGAACTCAAGTTTAATCCTATACAAGGGGGAAAACAGAAATGAACTATATGCATGAGTATTAAAACTTAGTAGGCTGACATGATAATCTATTCCCAATTCACATCCTTTAAAATAAAAAAACATAAATTTAATGTAGAAAAAAACAATATATAAAAGTAAGGTTTTCTACATGATTACTCAAAACAATGTACAACCCATTTTCCTTATTTATTTCCAAAACTTGATTTGTTGAACTAGTGTACCAATAAAATTTTCAAGGGAAAAGTGATATTTACATTTTAAGATTTGTAAAAATCAGGTAAAACAATTTCATTTGAATTTTTTTCATAAATCTTATCAAAACCATCCCACCACTTTCTAAGAAAAACAATACACAAGAAGACATGATAGTAATCACACAACAAAGGCAATGTAAATGTACATACAAGCATTATATTAATCACTACAAGAAACTAAAATGCAAATAGACATGGTTGAACCTAGGAGATTAAGAGTAATATATAAGACACCAATACATAAGACCTAATCCCTATTTACATGTCACACATGATGAAATAAAATTGCTCAATATGTTCAACAATCCTTTCTCAGGTCGGATGAGGGTAAATCCCATACCAATAAACCCAATATATCCAACCACCATGGGCCACTAGTTAGTACCATAAACTACCAAAATATAAATAATTCACATAATATTCTCTCAATATTACAAGTACACATGTATCATGTATCCAATGGGTGTGAGCCAACTGATGTCATCCGAGCATCCAATCACAACATATATATAATAATAATTCACAATAAACATCACCCCGAGTCACTCGAAGGAACAATCTCATGCCATTAATAAAAAATAACATAATGAGTCCAAAATGTGGCACTCTCATAATAGATAAAAAGGATTCCTTAGTAAGGAAATTCCAACCATTATATAAATACAATAATGAAATGAGAAACAATCCTATGAGGTCTTTATAATAATCAATTTCACCAATTTTCACAGAGTTTCCAAATGGGCCATTAAGCGTTTTTCAAAACTAACATTTGTGAAAGGTAAAAATTCAATTGTTTATAAAGATTTTATACACACCATTCATAGCAGAACAAAACATTCATAAATCCCTTAAAACACTCAGGTTACACATCCAAATCACATCCATTTTTATAAGGATGCCAAATGGGCCATTTTCCAGTAACTCAGGCCAAAACATGTTATAAAACAAAAACTAATTTGTTTGTATAACTAAATCCACATTGTAAAGCCATATAAGAAGCCTAAAATACCATTTTCATTTTTCCCATGAATTTATAAATCCCAACAAATCATTTTAAATCACACTTAACACAAAAAATCCAACCAGGAAATTTACTGAACACATGGAATGTACTTTGTAACTACCCAATTCATTTTAAGCATTTGAAAAGTAATAAAAATACCAATTTCATGCCATAAATTTATTCAATATACTGAAAAATGTCCCAAATACCCAAAACTAGGTTCTAAAAATCCCAAACCAGGTGCAAAAGATAACCAAACATTTAAACAAACACTTGGTGTTCACTTTTATAATAAAACAACAGTACTTTTCAAAGAACAAGGAATAAACACCACTTTTCACACCAAAGAAAGTTTTTTAAGGATTATAAAACAATAATCCTAATGTTTAGAGGGTTTAAATACCTTTTAAAAGATTAATTCTAAATAAAAAGTATATCATCAATGGGAAACCTACCTCAAAACTATGGTGGAAAGGAAACACACACTGAATATCACCCGCCGCGGTTCCCAACACTTTTTTTCTATTAAGAACACCCCTAAACGAACCAAAACCCCATAAAAAATCATGGGATTATGTAGCCATAGGTTTTTATGACTAGGAGTAAAGATGAATCCAAAATAAAGTGGAAGTATAAGGATGAGGGAGGAGAAAGGGGTAGTAATATCACCTTAGACAATAAATAACTTTTCATATTCCCTTATATATACACCCTTAGAGGAAAGGTAATGGCTTTTAAATAATTTTAGAATCTTATTATGTTTGGGATAACCAGTAAAAGAATATTTTTGGGGAAAAGAATAAAATAAATGATTCATGAAAGAAACAAATTACCTTACCAAATCTAGACGATTTGAGAATCCTTGAGAAATTTCTCCCTAATATAATTATAAGATGAGATCCAAAGATGGAACATGGAACATGGGGGTTCTCATAGGGTTTTGGACTAGAGAGAGAGGTGGAATTATTGAAAAATATTAAATAATGAATAATAAAAAAAATTATGCTTTTTTAAACTGAAAATGGGCTCATGGGATAACCCAATACGTGAATAAATAATTCAAATCCACTATGATTACAAATTCTTAAGGGGTATAAATAGATATGGTGGTTTTAATAGGTTAGGGGTGGCAAAAAGAGAAGTTTAATTAGTGAAAAATGTTGAAACATTAAGGAGTTATACAAGAAAAAAATTGTTTTTAAATCTTGAAATGGGCTTACGGTTGGTCCAAATGTTAAAGTAACCACCCTTTTCTCCAAAAAATCCCAAAAAAACTATGGGGAACCCATGGTAGGATTATTCGACATTGATGTTAGTTCAAAAATATACATTAATATCACCCAAAAATCAAGAAAAGGATCGAGATTTCCAATAAACCGGATCAAAACCAAGACATGAAAAAATCGGGTGTGATAATTCACCACACCATTAAAGCTTTCTACCCCAGAAATCCATAACGCTTTCCAGTTGAAAGATAAAAACCAAAGGATTCCTTATCAACATTTTCTAGCCTCTCAATCCAAGTATATATCATCCACCATCAATGGAACTTAATCCTCTTTCTAAAAAAAACACCAACACACAACTAGTTCCTCAGAATCAATAGAATGATCAAGCCACCAACTCCCAATGAACCAAACAATCACCAAAACCAAAGTCCACTCACAAAATCCAATGACTGGGGGGGAGTAAATAATGGGATCCCCACCATTAAATCACAACTACCATTCAAAAAATCCTTAATGGAAAGATATATGAGACCCGCTGTGGGTCTCTCCACCATTAGAGACCAACAAGAATTGAATAAACAAGAATTCAACATGAACAAGAATTGGGCCTCACTCGCACATGCCTACCAAAAATCACCCAAAAAACATACAAACCCATGTTAATAGGGTTAAAACCTGAAAATTTAATCGTTACACTCCCAGATAAAGGAGATATGATCTGGGCCAACATTTTCGACACAGATCAAAACTTCCACCACTTGGGGCGGGGAGGGAAGGGGACCCAATAATTGGGCCATTGGAACCACAAAATAAATAGAGGAACCACCCAAGACTCTCCACATATGAACATGTAAAACCAAGACCACACCCGATTGAAATTGGTGGTCCACACAGAGACATTGATAAGAAACCAACATCTGAGAAGGCATAACCATAGAAACATTGTGAGGGGTAATTACACCATGCTCTTTGTGAAAAAAGGAAAAGAAAAATAAGATTGATGAGAAACCACAAAAAAAACATATAATTTTCCTTTCCACAATAGTGATATAATGAGATTAGTTGAGCTCCCAAAACCTATGGAAATTTCTTGACTATGTGAAAAGATTTACTTAGAGGCCTATGGCTGGAGTCCTGATGTTTGGAGCATCTTCTTCTCTACAACCAGGAGCTATGGATTACAACACCACACAAAACTCACTTTGTCAACAACACACCTTCATCTAAATAGAAACTGATATATACATGGAAACATTATCTCTCACTTCAAACAAGGAGAAAAATGGACAAGGAATATGTAAAAACACATCAACATCACCGAACATGATTGTTATATCCAAAAGAATTATCACAATAGGGAAACACTTCTAATCAAGACCAAAAAACTCTCTATTTCATCAAATGATTTGAGGAATCTTCTGAAGAGGTGGATTTAATGTTTTAAATAAATCCTTAGGCTGATCAACTAGAAGTCTTGACAGTGGAGAACCATCTATGGCCACATCACATCAACTAACATATCCTTGTAAACCTACTAAACATTTCACCAAACTCGAGCCACCAACAAGATCCCATCTCAAAACAAACCAAGAGAATCACTTCCAAATCATGAGGAATCATACCAAACAACCCAAACTTATAAAAAATGATAATGTAACCCACACAAACACCATTTTTAAAAAACACAAAAAATTTTCATCTAAAAAATCTTTAGAAAAACAAAATAACTTTGTTGATTTTCACATTCACCAATGGTGTTTCATCAAGTCTTACTCACATGTGCATTCTTGTGCCACCTTGAGCACCCAACCACTATGCTATACTAGGAATCTAACAAAATATCTATAAAAAACCATGAATGTGACCACCCATGAAAACACCAAAGGCTAAAACAAACATCCTATGTTTACAAGACAAAAAAATTCAATGCATTTCAAAAATTATGTACCATCCGTAGGAACATTAGCAACCAAGTCAGAAACCATTTTCATATTTCCACACAACAAACCATTTTACCAATCATGATAAATAAACCCCATAGGTCTGCATCAAAATTATATCCCATTATTCAAAACATTTTTCAGCATCTCAACACACCAAACCTTTTCAAGAACAATTTTATTTAGAACCCATTTCATTTATTTTAAAATAACTACCAAAACAAGCATTCCTTTCATACATCCATTTACCATTTTCAAAAATTTAGCAAAGTCTATTTTCATAATTTGATAGACACAAAGGCAAAAACCCTTTTTAGGAAAACACCAACTACTCAAAACTAATTCCCAAACCAAATTCATCAAATTCAAACACTCTTAAACATCACAAAACATCTAATTTTAAACAAATTTTCAGAATCATATTAAAATAATTCATTCCTTCCAACCATTTTATTTCAATAAACCATAAGTTTAGATTAAGGAAATTCAATCCCATTAAATCATTCCAATTTCTCCCCAATTTGTTTTTTAAAAAAACCCAACATTATCAAAATATTTCCTATATTAAGCATTGAAAAAACACTTCAACAATTCTCACACAAATATTTTCAAAAAAATTCCAAATTCAAGAATGGTCTAAGATACCCACAAAATGGAACAAGTGTTGGTGGGTGACTTGACCATATATTTGGAATCCATATGTCAAACATACCCCCAATATAGAGAGCCTTTTTAGGAAAATTCCCTGGCTCCACATGGATTTCTAGGCAATGTAATCTCATAGAGGCCATTATTCCAACTCCCTTTGTTATATCCTAATCACCAAACAATCCTTAAGAACCAAAGAAACTAATAAAACTGGACTTCTAATGGACACCTGAAGATCAGAATGAGTAATATTTCACGACGATCATTCCAAACCTACCCCTCAAGTTCTGAAAATCTTACCCCATTAGCCATGACATCCCCCAAATAATTAGGCCACTCTAAAAATCAATGTTCGCTAAGATCCAACCACCTTTGATACCATTTTTTCATGAACCAGCCTAGGTCGACCATGAACCAGGAAACCAAACTGATTCGTGGAATAGATTGAAGGGAATTCCCGATACCCACAGGCTGGAAAATAGTGATGAGCATCATCAGAGTAGACAAGGGAACGATTTCACCAAAATATAAATAATAAAAGAAATAGTGAAAGAAATGGACAAACCAATATACAATTATAAAAATTAAACTGATCATATTATATACAAAAAAACCTAAAGTATAATTGAATAACAAAACTAAACTGACCAGACATGATGACCAACTAAATCTATGTGTCCTCATTGTTCAATATCCAACACAATGATCACACATCACTCAAGGTGATCGAATTGAAGGTAAAACCTTCACAAGGGATAAAAATAGAAAAAACTATAGTTATGAGTATTAAAACTCATTAGGCTATCCCGATAATATATTCCCAATGTGAATCCTTTAAAATAAAAGAAACATTAATATCATGTTTGAACTATAATATATAAAATTAAGGTTTTCTACATGATTACTGAAAAAAGTACAACCCATTTCCCTTATTCATTTCCAAAACTACATTTGTTCAACTATGGTACCAATAACATTTTCAAGGGGAAAATGATGTTTACATTTTCATATTTGTACATAAAGGATAGAAAAAATTCATTTGAAAACCATTTTCTTAAAACTTATCAAAAATAGTTCACCACTTTCGAAGAAGAACAATACACAGGAAGGCATGATAGTAATCACAAAACAAGAGTAATGTAAATGTACATACATGCATCATATTCACCACTGTATGTAACTAAAAGAAAAATAGACATGGGAGAACCTAGGAGATCAAGAATAATCCAGAATACACCAATACATGAGACATCATCTTTGTTGTAATGTCACGCATGATGAAATCAAAATTCTCAATATTCTCAGCCATCCTTTCTCAGATAGGATGAGGGAAAATCCCATAGTAATAAACCCAATATATCAACCTACTGTGGGCCGCTGGTTTGTACCATAACCTACCAGTATAAAAATATTTCATAGAATATTCTCTCAATATTACAGGTTCCCATTTCTTATGTTTCTAATGGGGGTGAGACAATCAATTCCATCCAAGCATCCAATCGCAAAATATATATAATAATAATTCACAATATACATCACCCTGGGTCACTCTAAGGACCGATCTCATGCCATTAATAAAGAACATAAAGATTCCAACCCAAGGAAATCTCATAATGGATCACAAATATTACTCAGTAAGGACATCCCATACATTATATAAAAACAATAATGGAATGAGAAATATCTACAAGAGGTTTTCATAACAAACAATTTTAGTATTTTTCACAATGTTTCTAAACAGGCCTTTAAGTGTTTCTCAAAACTAACATTTGTCAAAGGTACAAATTAAACTTTTAATAAAGTGGTGAATAAAAACCATTTATAGTATAAAACCACTTTCATAAATCAGTCAAATAATTCAGGTTACACATCTAAATCACAACCATTTTTTAGGGATGCCAAACGAGCCATTTTCTAGCAACTCCGGCCAAAACATGTTATAAACCAAAAACCAATTTGTTTGTACAACCAAATACAGATAGGAAAGCCATATAAGGACCAAAAAATACCATTTTTTCATGCTTACAGTTCCTTTATAAATAAAAAAAATCATTTTAAATTACACTTAACACATAAAATCCATCTGGGCAATTTAGCGAACACATAACATTTACTCTATAACAACACAATTTATTTTAAATACTTGAAAAGGAATAAAAATAACAATTGCATGCCATAAATTTATTTAAGATATTGAAACATGTCCAAAATACCCTAAACCATGTTCTAAACATCACAAAATAGGTGAGAAAGATAATGGAACATTTAAACAAACACTCGGTGTGAACTTTTATAACAAAATGACACTACTTTTCATAAAACAAGCCATAAAAACCACTTTTCACACCAAATAAATTTATTAAAGGATTATAAAAAACAATAAAAATGTTTATAGAGTGAAAATATCATTAAAAGGATGAATATTAAATAAAAATTACATGTTCAATGGGAAACCTACCTCAAAATCATGGTGGAAAGGAAACACACACCCGATATCCCCCACCGTGGGTACCAACACTATAAATCTATGAAGACCAGACCTAAAAGAGCCAAAACCCATAAAAATCATGGGAAAACAAAACCCTAGGTCTTTAATTTCAAGGGGAGAAGATTAAACTAAAAGAAAGTGAAAGGAGATAGAAGAGGGAGGAGAAAGGAGAAGGAATCTCACCTTGAAAACTAAAAAAATCTTCATATTCCATTAGATATACACCCTTAGAGGAAATTTAATGGTTTGGAAATACTTGTAGAGACTAATTAGGTCTGGAAGAACTAGGTAAAGAATATTTTGGTTGGAATGAAAAATGAATGATTCATGAAAGAAACAAATTGCCTTACCAAATCTAGATGATTTGAGAAGCCTTCAGAAATTTCTCCCTAATATGTGACTAAGATGAGCATAAAAGAGGGAAAATGGAACCTAGGGGTGAGCCTAGGGATTTTGGGCTCAAGTTAGAGGTTGAATCACTAATAAATATTAAAATTTGAATAATATATAAAAGTAAAAAATTATGTATTTTAATGCTGGAATGGGATCATGAGCTAGCCTAATACTTGAATAAAAAACTCCAATACACCATGATTATGACTTCATTAGGGGTCCAAAAGTATATGGTTATTTTAATAGGTCAGGGGAGGTCAAATAATAAGTGTAATGAGAGAAAAATGTTTAAAATTTAAGGAGTTATAAAAGTAAAAAAATTTGTTTTTAAAATTGGAAATGAGCTTACAGTTGGTCCAAATCATGAAGTTACCACCCTTTTCTCCAAAAACTTCTAATAAAGCTATGGAGAACCCATGGTTGGATTACTAGACATATATTGAAGTTCAAAAATTAACATTCACCTCACCCAAAACCCAAGGAAAGGATCAGGATTTCCAAAGAACCAGATCAAAACCAAGACATGAAAAAACTGGGTGTGGCAGAAGAGGTCATTATTACCTCATATACAGAATAATAAAAATGAAATAATTATAATTTATATATATAAATTATATTTTAAAACCAATCATGATACATGGTTATGAAAAATGGACTATGTTACAATCATGGTGACAGTTGGTCGCATGAATGCATGAGTAACATTTCCATTTTTCAACGATCATTACAGAAAAAAGGAAAGTATCATTTTATCTTTAAATATTGACCTTAATATCATAAATATCATATTATTACTTAATATATATTTATATTTATATATCTTATGTGATGTGGGGATTAATAATGAATCACATCGCTTTGTGAAGGTGGTAGTCCACACGTACACACAAACAATATTATCATTTTTCAGTGAATGAAAAGGTATGAAGGTAGATTATATATTATATTTTAATAATTATAAATATTTAAATAATATCATGAATAAAAATTAATTCAATAATTATATAAATTCAATATATATGGTAATTCAAAATGTATTACATCGGTTCGTGAGACTGTAAGCCGCCGTACACATAGACGATGGTTTCATTTCCCATTTGGTAGAAGAGGATTGGATATAGGTTGTGATATTATAATAAAAACCATAATTATTTGAAATATACTTTTTTAATGATATAATTAAGGTTAAGGTATATTTTGATGACATTTAAGAACAAATAAAACAAAACGCTCGATTAAAAATTATGCATATTTTTTATACAACCTCGTTCGCTTAACACCTTGAGACCAATATGGTTGGTATTATTCCCTAAATAAGGCCTACAAAATGCAGTGAGGTATGTTAGTAAGTTATTTGGGTAGATATTTGATGAAAAAATGGTTCTTGAAGTGTAAAGTAAAGAGAATAAGAGATTCATTTTATAAGAGAGGGGATGGACACTCTTGGGATTTCTCAAAACATTAAATTAGTATAAATTAATTTTGTAATAGCCCAAGATTCCACAGTATGTTTCCCTTTGAGTAATGCAATATCTTGCGTTGTACGCAACATGGAGGTTTAACACACCACGACCAATCAAACTAGTCGTTATGAATAGTAATAACCACTTTTTAAAATTATATAAATTTTATTTTTCAAAATGGACTTTTTTTTAGATTCAGAATATCAAAATTTTCTTAGGGTGAATTTTTGGTATTTTTCTGAAAGCTTTTAATTTTTGATGAATAGTGAAAAATACAGCATTATTGGTTAAAACTCACTTTTTATTAAAATAATTAGTTATTTTATTTAAATTTATATTAGGTAAAAATAGATACATAATACCTATAAATGTTCAATTTAATTCATTGGAGTCATTTTATAATAATAATAGATATATAAAATTTTATGGAACTTTTTACCGTCTTTTACCCACCTTCTAGGCGCATTTAAAAATTTGCATAAAACATAATTTTACCACTTATTTGAATTGAATTTCTAAAATCCAAGATACACGGTTGATATCCGTAAGTAAAATGTGGTTCAATAAGCTGAAAATAATTTTTGAGGAATAGTAACTTTTGAATTTTATTTACCACATTTAAAAGTAAATAGGGTAATTAAAGGTAAAAATGATATTATAGTTACCCTAAAACATGTAATAATTCTATTGGATAAGTTTTTTTCGATGAAAATTAACCTTAGGAATAAAATATGACCTTTTTGGTCCACTTGGATTAGATTTGGACATTTATTATTATTTTATTTAAAGAAGAGTTAAAAGTGTTAAATTAAAAGTTTAATAACTAAACCATTTTTAATATAGTGTTATACATAAGATGAATTATACTATGAATATTCATTATAAATATACTGAAATTTTATACATAATGGTATTTTATTTATAATTTTTAGTCATTAAATAAGTAAATTTATTTATGACACAATGATGATCGAGTAATTACCTTATTAATGAAAGATTAAAATAATTGATATTATAAATATCCAAATAAATGTAAATTGAGACTTATGATGAATTACACTAATTTTATAAGTTAATATGACATGTTATGGTTTATTAAATAGTTTTTTAAGTGATAAAGTTATTAGGACTTTCACAAAAACAAAATACCAAATAGGGTCCAAATTAACATAAATGAGTTTTTAAAACAAATACACTATTATTAATTGATATAATATTCCTAAAAATCTAAGGTCAGTAAAAAGGACTTATATAAGGTTATATATATTAATAATGAACCACTTGAGGTTCTCTTGGATTTTTAGAGTAAGTTTATTAGGTAAATATTATAATAATACAAGAATACATGGTAAAAGTTAAACTATTTAACATAGTTAAATCTAAAATATATGGTTAATATGGTGACCTAAAGCTATATAAAACCTATTTATTGAGAGTTTATAGACACATAAAAACCTTATCCTAGAAATAAATCATTTTTGAGCCATTATAAAGAGAATATTATGGAATAATAAAATAATATTTCAAGATTTTCCTACAGTGACCCTCACCTATCTTATAAAAGGGTATTTCCCCTAATCTCAAAATCACATCTCCAATGCCATTTGTCTCAGCTCAAACCCTCTCCACTATCATCCAAAATGCACTCAAATATACCTAGAGGCCTTAATTTGACCATAAATCGAACCTAAGGATCCCTTTTGATCAACTCAAAAGGAAACACCCGAAGAAGAGGTAACAACTTCACCACCTCTTTCACAGTTCTTTTCTTCTTCCACTTCCTCTTTCTTTGTTGTTTTCATACCAAAATAATAACTCCAGTACCTTATAAATATAGTTATTTTATTATAAATATGGTATAACCAAATCCATTATTTAATCCATCCTATGAATGACAAGTCACCAAACATGCATACGTACGGCTTACCCTCTCTACGCCATGGCGTAGTTTGTTATTGAAACACTTCATTATTTGGATTGGTATAATAATGAGTATAAGTGATGTAAATAATAAATATAAATTTTTAATGATTCTGTATATATGATATACCATCCAATTACATATGATATCACCATCAATATAATGATATTTTCGCTTGTGCGTACGTACAGATTACTGTTTCCATAAACGCGATGAAATTCATTCCCCATCATAACAATTCAAGAATAATTTTTATTTTATAATTAAAAATAATTTTTAAGAAATTAATATAATTCTGGATATGAATAAAATACATCATATCCATAAAAAAACATGGCATATGTAACTAGGCATATAAAGGGAAACAAATCAGTTAACACCCAGAACAATGATACTACTGAAATATTATTAACAAAGCATTATTAGAAGATCATATATGATATCATATTTATGTATGTGGTTCTTTTATAATTTAATAACAATTATTTAACTATTATACAGGAGGTTAACATACCTTTGACTAAGAAAAAGTACAAGGTAGGGGTTAATTCTACAATCTCTTCATTAACTGAGGCTGTTTACACGTGAGTATCTACTGTGATCTCTTTATCATCCACATATGTGTTACTTAAAAATGTATTTTTTTTAATATTTATGAGACTATGGGTTAAAGTCATTTATACCCTTATTTTAGTTTTTATAAAATGGTTTTAAATAAATCTTTCTGTCGTTTTCTAAACAAGTTATTTTATGACCTTTTCAACAAATTAAGGTAAGAATGTTTTTTTTACTTATACAGTGGGTGTGGCTATTTTCTGCCATTATAACACCTTCGAAGCTTACCTTACAAGATTATAATAGTATTTTCAAAATAAAATTTTCCTTTTATATTTATGTGACTTTTAATTTATTTCAAAATAGAAAGATATATTTCTCTCAAATAGTTTTGATTTCATCTATGTCAACATCCTTTGATGAATTTTACACTTATTTAAAGTTGATTTATTAGGATATAATATTAAATATTGTATTGAAGGTTTAGTGATATGTTTTATTGTGGATGTGTTCGTTTTATATCATTTATGGTTTATGTTAAAATTATTAACATTTTGTATACTAGTTTTAATATGAATTTTTATGTTATGTTTTAACCTTTTTATATAAGGAATGAATTGGACTTAGTAAGTGACCGGTGGAGCCCTCTATAGCTCCTCGATGCATCTATAGGTCTCATGAGACAAAATAGTGTCTTGGCACAATGCATTGACAAAATCTTATTTGTAGTCTTAGCAGGAGGCCTTGACTACGTGGTTATGAAGTCTGGAATTTTACATTCCATCAATATGAAATTGGCTATTGATATTGCATGTGATTATTCGACTAATAGAATATCCATGTGAATAAGTAAATTGAATTATTTGATTTATATTTTCTATATTATTCTGAAGTTTAAGTTTAAAAGGTTTATGTTTTAGTCTTATACATTTCCTTAAATGTTTATTCTTATTTATGAAAGATTCTGCTACATTGTTATCCATACTAATCATCTGATCTTACCCCTTTTTATGTTTTATTTTTTCTAGGATGTGAAGAAGTATTTTATGGTTGAACTCTACTGATAGACTATGGGATTTAAGTGTGTTCATATGGGATAAATTTTTTTTGTTGTTTTTATTTCATGATGTAATGTAAAACTTATGTGTGTATCTAGTACTTCCAAGGCTACTAAACTAATCAGACATTCAAGACTTGATCTCTTGTGATCATTCCAATGTTATGTAATAATGCACCGACTCTAGGAAACTGGGGTCAGGGCACTAAAATTGGTTTCATAGTATGTTTGTTACAAACCTTGGAAGCTAGATTTAGAAAAACATGGATTAGAAAACATTACCCTAAGATAGACTTTGAATATTAGTATAGAAGAAATTCCTAGAATTTTGGTAATGAAGAGGTTTTTTGTATTTTCCAATCAATACATCCATGTATTGATATGGGTTGGTAGAGGCGGCTCTAGAATATATGTATCAATGAGTGAAAACTCCAACAAGGAGTTTTGGGCTTGAATCGGGGTAACCTGGTACATGACAATGGGTATTGCTTCACTCTTGGTTATGAAGCTCCAAGGGGATATTATTATGATAACTCACTTTTTCATTACAAAATATTATGAAGTATTTATGTGTCTATACCTCCTCAAAGAAAACATTTTTTATGATTATGGATTATATCCATAAACTATTCAATTTATGTTAAGTGTTTCACAAGTTGGGAATTATGTATTGTGATTTAGAAAATAATCTAGTGTATTCCATTGTTTAGAAATGACACCTAGTGGAAGGAATGAAATCCGTATCAACGCACGTAATCCTTATAGGGATTTCAATCATACTCAAGATAATTATAATGGTTCTGGGGATGCAACTAGTGTTGATTAGCTTATTACCATACTGGGACAACTCCCTCAGGTTAGGAATAATAGCCGTACCCATATGAAGCACCCTAATCCACAACACAGAGGATCAGCGTTAGAACACTTCATGGAGAAACAACCACCAACATTTAATGGGACTAAAAATCCATTTGTAGTAGAGAAATGGATAAGTTTATTTGAGAAAATATTTCATGCTTTGGGGAGTAGTGAAAGGGAAAAAGTTGTTGTGGAAGTTTATTTCCTCACAGGAGATACATATCAATGATTGTCATTAATTCAAGACACAAAGGAGGATGAATAAGTATTAAATATGTAATGGAAGGAGTTTATAGATATTTTCATAGAAAAATACATTCCTTGTGACCATCAAGAGAATATAGAAAGAAAATTTCGGATTCTTTGGAAAAGGAGGATGAGAATGTCACAATGTATGATGCTAACTTTTCAAGGTTAGCAAGGAATGAAAAAAATTTATATAAGTAATGCAAGAAGTAAGATTGATCAATTATTTGATGGGTTAAAACCATTTCCCTATTGAGCATTAGTCTCCCAATACTTCTCATCACACGAAGATATTGTCTCATCTGCTATGAAGAAAAAAAATTAATTCTCTAAGTCTTATGAATTAAAAGAAAATCAAGAGAAGAAGATATATATTGAACACTCTATAAATGAAAATAATGGGAATACGGGAAAAGTTGAATTTTCATCCTACGGTAAATGTGGGAAGAAACACCCCGATACTTTTATGAAGGGAATGAGAGTCTGTTACAAGTGTGGTGAAAAAGGCCACCAAGTAAGTGATTGAATGGGAAAGAAAGTGGCTATCAATGTTGAATGCTACAATTGCAGAGAAAAGTGGAATTATTCAAATGAATGTACTAAGCTCCAAAAAAACTTACCTCAGAAAATGCCAAGGGAGAAAGGCAAAGCTTATGCAATCACTATTGCTGATGTTGAAGATATTAAAGATGTGGTGGAAGGTAATTTAATGGTTTCCTCAAATTTAGCCAATGATTTATTTGATTCCATATCATCACATTGTTTTATATCTTCCCAGTTTTCTAAGAAACGTAAATATTTCCAATTTGATTTAACAAGGAAGTTGTCATTAAAAACTCCTAAGGGAAGTATCATTGCAACAAAGTTTTGTAAATCAGTCCCCATTAGGGAATTAAAATGTTCTTTATCTTATGATCTCATCATCATACCCATGATTGAATTTGATATAATCCCCAACATGGATTGGATTTCGGACCATGATCTGGAAATTTATTGTAAGAAAAAGGATGTTACAATTTTCGATGATGATAAGGAGCACCTTATCTTTAGAGCAGAAATGTCACCACCTGATTCTTATCTATATCGACCCCCAGTATCTCAACTAAATTCAATTATTAGGGAGGAAGAGAATGGAATAACTATGGGTGAGGAAATTAATGTTCAAATAGAGGATGTATCTATTGTGAAAGAATATGTTGATATGTTTCCAGTGTATTTACCTATACATCCTCCAGAATGTGAAATTGAGTTTTCAATTTATTTAATTCTTGGTTCAAGACCCATATCAAAGACCCCTTATAGAATAGCTAGTATGGAATTAGTGGAACTAAATAAACAACTAAAATAATTGAGTAATAATGGATTTATTATACCCAGTGTTTCTCCTTGGGAAGCCTCTGTTCTTTTTGTTAAGAAGAAAGATGGGTCTATGAGGTTGTGTATTAACTACAAGAAGATCAATTTTATAACAATAAAGAACATATATCCCCTACCTTGTATTGATGATTTAATCGACCAAATTCAGGGGGATTAATATTTTTCAAAGATTTACCTTCGATCTGGATATCATAAGTTGTGTGTGAATAAGGAAGACATTCCGAAAACGACATTTTGAACCAGGTACGAGCATTATGAATTTACAGTAATGCCTTTTATACTGACTAATTCCCCTATGTTTTCATGGATATAATGAATAGAGTTTTCAAAGAATATCATGATGAATTTGTAGTGGTATTTATTGATGATATCTTGGTATACTCAAAAATATTCAAAGATCATAAAAATCACTTACACACTATTCTGAAAACCCTCAGAAGAAATGAATTATATGGGAAGTTTAGAAAGTGTGAATTCAGGCTTCAAGAAATTTATTTTCTTTGACATATTGTCTCCAATGATGGAATCTCAGCCTATCCTTCAAAGACAAACTCAATCCAAGAATGGCTAGCACCGACGAGTATAACTAAGGTATGCAGTTTTATTGGTTTAGTAGGTTATTATCGGCATTTTGTCCAAATTTTTTCCTAATTGGAAAAACCATTAAACAAGCTCACACGTAAAGGGGTTAAATTTGATTGGAAAAAAGAGTGTGAAGAATGTTTTGAATAATTGAAGAAAATATTATTCAATTCTTTTATCTTGACTCTACAATCTGGTAATTATGGGTTTGTTATTTATAGTGATGCTTCAAAGAAAGGACTAGGTTTTGTCCTTATGCAGAATGATATAGTTATTGACGATGCATCAAAAAAATAAAAATTAATGAACAAAACTATCCCACTCATGATATTGAGTTAGCATCTATAATATTTTCTTTGAAGATATTGATACACTATCTCTATGGTGAAAAATGTGAGATATATATTGATCACAAGATTTTAAAGTATATTTTCTCATAGAAAGAACTCAACATCAGGAAAACAAAATGACTCAAACCACTCAAATATTAGGATTTCACTATACACTACCACCCAGGGAAGGAAAATAAGGTGGAAGATGCTTTGAGTAGAAAGGATCATGGAGTTTTGGACAAGATGAGATATAAAAGTGATCCTATGTTCATGGATCTAGTAAAAATGGATATGGGAATAATCATGGAAGCCGAAACATCAATAATTTTTCAAATGGTTTCCAAACCATCTTTTCTAGAATGTATAAAAAGTTCTCAAACTGACGATGAGGAGTTTCAAAAGAAAATTAAAGTTGTGAATGATGGGAGATTTATTGACTTTGTATATGAAGATGGAATTTTGAAATTTAGGAAGAGACTTTGTGTTCATGATATACCTTATCTAAAAAGGTAATTGTCAGATGATGATCATACATCCAATTTCTCTATACACCCTGGTAACACTAAAATGTATAGAGATTTGAAGGAACACTTTTGGTGGGACAACATGAAGAGAAAGATTGTTGATTATGTGTCAAGATGTTTGGTTTGTAAATAAGTGAATGCTGGAAGACAAAATCCTGGAGGAGTCATGTAACATCTTCCCATACCTGAGTGAAAATGGGATGATATTACAATGGAATTTTTCATTGGGCTACCAAAGACTCCTAGAAGGAATGATGCAATATGGGTCATTGTAGATTGTCTTACTAAGTCAGTACATTTTCTTACTCTAAGAGAATATTTACCACTTGAACGTTTAGAAAGAATATATATTAATGAATTTGTAAGACAATATAGAGTACCCTTATCGATTATTTATGATCATGATCCATGTTTTACATCAAGATTTTAGAAAAGTCTTTAGAAGGCCCTAGATACTGAACTTGGTTTTAGCACTGACTGCCACCCTCAAACTGATGGACAATCAGAATGAACTATTCAAACCTTAGAAGACATGTTGATATCTTTCTCACATGAATTTTAAGGTATGTAGAATCAATATTTACCTTTGGTAGAATTTTTATAAAATAATAGTTTCCCTTCAAGTATTCAAATGTCACCATATAAAGAATTATATGGAAATAGATGTTGCACAACAACCTTTTGGGATGATGTTGGTGAAAGAAAACTCACAGGCCCAAACCTTGTTTAGGAAACAATGGAAAAGGTGAAGGTTATCCAAACCCACATCAAAGCTGCTCAAAGTAGGCTAGAGAGATATGTTGATAACCAAATAAATGATTTAGAATTCCAAGTATGAGATCATGTTTTCTTGAAGGTATATCCCTTGAAGGGTGTTATACATTTTGGTAAGAAGGGTAAATTAAGTCCAAGGTACATAGGAACTTTCAAAATTCATGAACGAATTGGAGTTGTAGCTTATCGTTTGGAAATTCCGCCAAGTCTCTCAAAAGTTCATGATGTGTACCATGTATAACTATTAAGAAAATACATTCCTGAAACAACACATGTACTCATCTATGAAGAAATTGAACTGGAACCCAACCTGTCTTATTGCGAAGATCCTATCATAATTTTTAATACCAGAGAAAAAGTGTTGAGAAACTGGACGACTCATCTGGTGAAATTTCTCTGGAGAAATCATAATATGGAAGATGCAACGTTGGAACCTGAGGAACTTATGATGGAGATCCAACCGAATCCTTTTATGCAGTAATATTCTAGAAATTTTGAGGAAAAAATCATTTGAATGGGTGGAGAATGTAACACCCCAATATTCCAAGGTACGTTCACCTTTAAATGATGTAATAGATTGCGTTGTATGGAACATAGAGTTTTAACACACCACGACCAATAAAAATAGTCATTATGGATAGTAATACCCACATTTTGAAATTATATAAATTTTATTTTTCAAAATCTACTTCATTTTTGGAATCAGAATATCAAAATTAGTTTAGTGTGATTTTTTGGTATTTTTCTGAAAACATTCAATTTTGGATGAATAGTGAAAAACACTGTGTTATTTGTTTAAACTGACTTTTTATTTAAATAAATAAATATTTTATTTAAATTTTTATTAGGTAAAAAAAGATACATAATACCTATAAATGTTCAATGCAATTTATTGGAGTCATTTTATAATATTGTTAGATATATAAAATTTTATTGAAATTTTTACTGCCTTTTACCCACCTTCTAGGTGCATTTGCAAATTTTCATAAAATTTAATTTTACCTATTATGTGAATTGAATTTAAAAAATCACTGAGAAATGGTTGACATAAGTAATTAAAATGTGGTTCAATAAGATGAAAATAATTTTTGGTGAATAATAATGTTTGACTTTTATTTACCATGGTTAAAAGTAAATAGAGTAATTAAAGGTAAAAATGATATTATAATTTCCCTAACACATGTCATAATTCTATTGGATACATTTCTTTCGACCAAAAAAAAATTGAAAAAAAACATGATCTTTTTGGTCCACTTGGATTAGATTAGGACATTAATTATTATTTTATTTAAAGAAAATTTAAAAGCGTTAAATTCAATGTTTATTAACTAAACCATTTATAATATAGAGTTTTACAAAAGATAAATTCAAGTATAAATATTCATTATAAATCTAAAAATATTTACTACATAATGGTATTTTATTTATAATTTTTAGACATTAAATAATTAAATTTCTTTATGACATAATGATAATGCAGTAATTACCTTTTTAATGAACGAATAAAATAATTGATATTATAAATATCCAAATAAATGTAAATTAAGACATCTGATGAATTAAACTAATTTTATAGGTTAATATAACATGTTAGGGTTGATTAAATAATTTTTTTAAAAGTGATAAAGTTGTTATGACTTTCACAAAAACAAAATACCAAATAATGTCAAAATTGATATAAATGAGTTTTTAAAACAAATACTATATTATTAATTGACATAATATTCCTAAAATTTAAATTTTGGAAAAAGGACTTATATAAGGTTAGATATATTAATGATGAACCAATCTGGGTTCTCTTATCTTTTTATAGTAAGATTATTAACAATTTAATTTAATAATACTAGAATACATGGTAAAAGTTAAACTATTTAACTAAGAGTTAAATCTAAAAGATAAGGTTAATATGGTGACCTAAACATGTCTAAAACCTATTGGTTGAGATGTTTTAGACCCATAACCACCTTATACTTGAAATAAATCATTTTTGAGCCATTATAAACTGAATATTATTGTATAATAAAATAATATGTCAAGATTTTCCTAATGTGACCCTCACCTCTCTTATAAAAGGGTACTTCACCTTCTCTTAAAGTCAAACCTCCCAATCCATTTGGATCAGCCAAAACTAGCTCAAATATCCTCCCAACTACCTAAATTCTACCCAGATGACTTACTTTGATAAGAAAGCCAACCTAAGGAGCCCTTTTGATCAACTCAAAAGGAAACACCCAAAGAAGAGGTAATATTTCACTACCTCTTTCAATGTTTGTTTCTTTATCCACTTCCTCTTTCTTTGTGGGTTCCATACTAAAATAATAAATCCAGTAACTTATACATATTGTTATGTTATTATAAATATGGTACAACTATATTCATTATACTATCCATCCTATGAATGATAAGTCACCAAACGTGCGTACGTACGACTTACCATCTCCACGTCGTGGCGTAGTTTTTTATTCAAACACATCTTTATTTGGATGGGTATAATAATGAGTATAACTGATTTAAGTAATAAATATAAAATGTCAATGATTATTTATATATAAAATACCATCCAATTACATACTATTTCACCATCAATAGAATGATATAGTCGCTTGTGCGTATATACAGATTACCATCTCTACGAACGTGATGAAATTCATTCCCCATCCTAACAATTCAAGAATAATTTTCATTTTATAAATAATAATAATGTTTAAGAAATTAATATAATTCTATATAGAAATAAAATAAATCATATCCATAACAAACATGACTTATGAAACCAAGCATATAAATGGAAATGAATCAGTTAACACCCGAAATAATGATACTACTAAAATATTATTAAAAATACAATATTAGAATATCATATATGATATACTATTTATGTATGTGGTTATTGTATAATTTAATAACAGGGATTTAACTCTTATACATGAGTTTAATGTACCCTAAACCAAGGAAAAGTAAAATGTAAGGGTTAATTCTACAATCTCTTCATTATCTGACGTTGCTTATACGCGAGTATCTATTGGGACCCCTTTATCATCCACATCCATGTTTCTTAAAAATGTATTTCAAAACATTTTTACTATTTACGAGACTATGTGTTAAAGTCATTTATACCCTCATTTTACTGTTTATAAATTGGTTTGAAAGGAATATTTCTGTCATTTTTCAAACAAATGACTTTATGAACTTTTCAAAAAATTAATGTAAGAATGTTTTTCTAACTTAGACAGTGGGTGTGGCTATTTTCCTCCATTATAACACCTTCGAAGCTTCCCTTAAAATATTATAAGATTATTTTAAAAATATTTTTTTTCTTTAATAATTATGGGTCTTTTAAATGATTTCAAACTAGAAAGATATATTTCTCTGAAATAGTTTTGATTTCATCTATGTTTACATCCTTTGATGGATTTTACACTTGTTTAAAGTTGATTTATTATGATACAATCTTCAATATTGTATTAAAGGTTTTGTGATATGTTTTACTATAGAGGTGTTATTTTTATACCATTCATGGTTTATCGTTAAATTATTAACATTTTATATGATAGTTTTAATATGAATTTTTATGCTATGTTTCAAATTTTTCATATGAGGAATGCATTGTACTTAGTAAGTGATGGGTGGAGCCTGATATAGCTGCTCGATGCATCAGTAGGTCTCATGAGACAAATCAGTGTCTTGGCATAAGGACTTGACAAAATATTATTTGTAGTCTTGGAATGAGGCTTTGACTATGTGTTTATGAAGTCTGGCATTATGCATTCCATCAATATGAAATTAGCTATTGATATTTCATGTGATTATTTGACTAGTAGAATATCCATGTGAATAAGTAAATGAAATTATTTGATTAATATTTTCCATATTATGCTGAAGTTTATGTTTAAAAGGCGTATGTTTTAGTCTTATATATTTCCTTAAATGTTTATGCTTATTTATGAAATTTTCCACTATATTGCTATACTTAATGAGCATCTGTGCTCACCCCTTTCTTTCTTTTATTTTTCCCAGGATGTGAGGAAGTATTTTATGGTTGACCTGCATGGATAGGCTAAGGGATATAAGTGTGTTCAAAGGGGATAAAATATAGTTTTTTTTATTTCATGATGTAGTTTAAAAACTTATGTATGTATCTAGTAATTCCAAGGATAATAAACTAATAAGTCTTTCAAGACTTGATCTCTTGTGATCATGATAATGTTATGTAATAATGCACCGACTCTTGGTAATTGGGGTCAGGGTATTAAAAATTTTCAATTCCAAATGGATCAAACATGATTTATTTTTAATATATTATGAGTATGTATCTAAATAATCTCATAAAATTAATTCTATACATTATTTGACTATGTTTATACCCTTATTTTTTGGTTTTAACCCAACATTAACCCCTTTCACACTTACCGTGACAATATTGATTTTTACTCTTTGAAGGTCAAAAGAGTTACTATAAATGAAAAAATGACCATATATGGACTATTCTTGATATTATATACCATATCCTGATCACTTGTATGACTCTAAATGTTTTAGCAATTTTATATCAGTTAATAAAATATTATTTATTATATTATATCATTAATGTCAATATTTTAAAACTATTCAATATGTTGACTCTAATAATATCATGAAAACAAGTAAAATTGGAAAAAAAATATTTTATTATATCACTAACAGTTCATGTTCATATAGAAAAATAATGGATCACATTTATAACCTCAAATTATATTTCTTTTAATATTTCTAATATCATTTATTTGATTTTTCTATTAATTGAATTATTAATGCGCCAGCATTGTGTCAGAATTTAACGTAATTATTTAATTATTAAACATTTAAAATAAATTAACATGATGAATATAAATACTTAATATTTAAAATTATGATTTGTAACCTAATATATCCTCTATTTAACCCTATTCTCAAATTATTATAGTTTTTAAAAACAAGAGTTTGACATTTTTGACTTTTCTTGAAATAAAATAGTTTAATAGTTATAATCATAACAAAATGGAATAAAGGCAATATAAAAGAATATTATATGAATATGTATGAAATGGACTCTTAAAAGAAAAATAATTCAAGTTTTAGGGTCATTTTATAATCCTTATCATTTTATTTTTAACTTTAATTACCTGATTTACCCTTTACAATGGTAACAAAAATTATTAAGGTTACTATTAATATTTAAAAAAATAAATGGGAAATATTTACAAAATTTTAAACCAATTATTCCCAACATGGAATCCATTTTTCAAAATTCAAAAAACCTAAATTAGAAAATTTATTTTAAATTTTTTCTGAAAAATGTGCTGAAAAACAGTTTTTCAGAAAAATGACCATTTAAAAAACAATATATTTTAATAATAAAGTCAAGTTTAAAATACATTTAAAAACCCATAATTTAATTATTTTAAATCAATATTAACTAATTAAATTTTCAAATAATTAAAAATATAATTTTACACTATAAATTCTTATAACTAAAATATAATTTTTATTAAAAATCAGTATTTTTCATTATTTATTGAAAAATAAATATTTTTAGAAACATTTTAAAACATCATCCTAAAGTAATTTCTAAATAGTGAATTAAATAATTAAATTAAATAATTAAAATAAATATTTATAATAAATTTTATAAAATTTCCAAAATTAATTATAATATTCACTCTTAAAAAGTAAGAAAACCTATTTATGAAGAAACATATTTTTGATGAATAAAACTGCATCACTAAAAATCAAGTACTTTTTTTAAAAATCATTAATTAATAGAATATAAATGATTAATACCATTATATATTTCATAATTTTGTTAGTATTATTCATTTACACCAATTTAACATATATGTTATAGTGGTCATATTTAAATAATAACAATTTATTATTCATTTAAGCTATGTGTTTCTTATCTTGTACACTTTAAAAATAGTCTTTTTTTTGAAAATTTTTTCAATATATTACAGAAAGATAAGTGATCATCAGTTATAAGGTTGATGATATGATAAATGGAAAGCACTAAATAGACACATAGATTTCACATGCTTCAAATTAACCTATGTGCATGGGGTAGGATCATAACAAACTTTACTATGTTCTAGAAAAGTTAAAGAGAAACACTAACACAACAAGACTATAAAAGATATCTAATACTCATGTTATTATAGCTATAAGGACCATGATAAACTCTGAGCTAAGATAATTTTATATGTATCTAATATTGGATGCTCACACATGACATATTCTACCCAACATCTATGAACTATAATACACATTAAATAAAAGAATTAAAAAAAGAAATAATATTGGACCATAGGTCTATTACCAGGGGCTTGGTTTCACCATTATTAGTTCATTCATGATCACTAGAATTAATATTCATTCTGTTTGAGTTTGATTCCTATGGTTTTTCTAATCCACATAAGGATCTATGCACTATATAGGCATGGAGACTTTCATTTACTCCAAGGATCACCATCACCAGAGTAGCTAACGCCAAGCTTCAAGATTGGATTTAGGGGATGAGTACTATATTTCCTCATCTTTAATGCTTATTTGGGGAACCAAAAGAAGGGTGAAAATATTCGATATATATCCCCACTCTTGGATAATATAGGGATGAACTAGGGGATTCCCCATATAGGATCACACTACTGAGCATATATCTCCTGCATTCATGTCTCTCTATCTCTTGGAGAGTCGAAATCCCAAAATTAGGATCTATCAAACTATTATAACCCATCCATATAAAGTTAACCCTCTAGGTCCAATAATTAAGGAATATTTATAATGAACTCAAGGCCCACCTCTAGTAGTCCCCAGGTTTGTGACTAGCACCGAAGGTATAAAAATATCACATATGAAAAGCATTTCCCTCAATAGTAAATATAGGATCATGAGATAGAGTAAATAACCACCAAGTTAATTATATATAATAATATAATGGTATAAATGTTTCAATACCAAATAGAAATACATGATAAAATGAAATAAATCCAAAATAATTCTACCCGATCACTCATTTTCCACTCTAGTAATCCCAAAATAGCTCTCAACTCTAATGGTATATCCTACTTAGATAAGAAAACTATGGTCAGGTGAAAAATTAGGAGTACTTAGTAGGATCATCCCTCTAAATATATCAATATAAATGTGAAATAAATATGTAATTATAAGAAAGGGTGAAATTATAAAAGTAATAAAAAAAGAAAAAAATTGTACATAATCCAACAAGAAGAATAATGAATCCTATCCATAAGCCAACAAACACGAAGGAAAAATCCATACCATTATCAACACCGAAGCTCTGGTCACCACTAATAATACCCTCAACGTATATTCATCCCAGTAACCCCCCAATGAAACTATCAAAATTATTACAATACCCTATGCCAAAAATATATTCCGCTCATATCTAACCTATCAACTCAAGGGATCTTTCACTCAAACTAGTAGTGTAACATCCCGATCCAGCTCACTATGAATAAAAATTAGACTAGATAACCAAATAGCTATAGGATCCCCTCTCAAAATTCTATAGGCTTCCAATTAATAAAGGTGGCCTATAGTGGAACCATGGGTAGGAAATAAACTATGTATAAGATTTCACAATCATAAATAAAATAAATTGACTAACAACCACTATTGTAAATAAACAGAGCATGCGAATTCAAAAAAAATACAACCAACAATAAATATTGAAAGTGAAATAATGAAAACATAGAACAATATTGATCTCCCATTGGGATGATCACATATAAAAAATTTTATACAATAAAAAAACGAATGTATAGGATGCTACATTATATTCCCAACCCTCACCTCACCCAGATCAACAAACTCACCCAAGATATCCAAGTCGACCATGCTATCCTAAGCCTCTTTCAAACTTGAACTTAAAAAAACAATGTAATTAATACTTAGGTACACATGTGAAATGGTGGCTTGAGTAGGGTGAGATAACATAACTCAGTAGGTAACCACCAATGTGATATTTTACATAACTTATAATATATTGATATGATCATGTAACATTATTTAATACGATAAAAACACGATTCAAATAAATAAATAGAACCAACAACACTACCTATTTTGGACCGATTCCATAATTTATCTGATCACATCATAATGACCATGCCAACCATAGTATCAAAAATTCTCCAAGGGCATACACATATAACTAGGGACAAGCCCAATATCTATAGTCAATCCTTAGGTCTATGACCTCTATTGACCATTCCTACCATGAAAAATTCCAAAGTGTCTCTGAGAATGAGAATCACCTTAGGGAAACCTATATCCACTCACTAGGGATACCACACTCATTCCTCCATCATTATGAGTATTGGAACCCAGGGTGCCACTATGAATCCCCCATCCTCAATCTATCAGGATAAACCCCAAGACAGTAACTAGGAATTTACCTTTGGTTTGCCGATGTCTAATTACAAGGTAGAAGATGCCATAGGAAATCCTACATGTACAAGCCACTACTAGAAAATAGGTCTATACCCACGGGTTTTCAAAAAACCATGGGTATAGGTCACCTATACCCATGGTTGTTCCAAAAACCATGGGTATAGTTTTCCTTTTAAGACTTATACCCACGGGTTAGGAGAAAACAGTGGGTATCGGGTAATTTCCATGACGGTTCTTCAAAATCGTAGGTAGTGCGTTTTTTTTGAAGACCTATAGTCATGGTTCTTCAGAACCGTGGGTATGGATTTCCCACGTTATGGCGGGGAAAAAAATTAGGTGGGACATGAAAAAACTTTTATGGGAAGACATTTTTTCACAGTTTAGATTAATATATTTACATTAATATAAATATAAAAATTCAAAACTTCTTTAGTCCGGTTGGTAAAGCCTTTTCTACCGGTTCTGGAGGTCACGACTTCGAATCCCTCTAGCTCGGTTTTTTGAATTAAAATACTGCACTATATTATATTAATATATATACGCTTATATATGAACATATAACAAATAAATGTCACAGTTCGGCTGGTCCATTGGTGGAGCGAGCCTGTGTGCCACAATGGGAGATGCGGGTTCGAATCCCTTCAGATTCTTTTTTCGAATTTAAATACTGCACTGCATTATATTAATATATATAGGCAGATATATCTATATATAAAAAAGAAATGGTGCAGCTCGGTTGGTAGTGTGTTGAGGCGCGCCTGTGAGATGTGGCTTGAGGTCTGGGTTCGATTCACCCTGGGCGCTGGATTTTTTGAATTAAAATTCCCCACGGGTTTTAAACCGTGGGGTCGGTTGTGTGCCACGCTGGAACAGTGTGGTGCCACATCTGAATCCCCTATACCCACGGTTCTGGGTATAGGCCGAGACCCCCATACTGACACCTTTCTAGCCCACAGTTCGCAAAACTGTGGGGATAGGCTATACCCACAGTTTTGGGGGCTATACCGACGGTTTTGAACCGTGGGTATAGGTTGTTTTTCCAATACTGAGCGTGATTGATTCTAGGGTGACCTAGGAAATCAAATGTAATACCCTTTTTATATCCCACATTCAATATCTTGGGAATCCAAAACCTCATTTATCCTCCTCTAAACCATCACTCGTGCATCAAACTGATCCTATGGGGTATCCTAGACATCTATTAAGGGTATCTGATAGTCTCCCTTAGAGTCCACCATTTTTCATGAGGATATACACCCACATGAAACCTCATGATTTCACTGAAATCTTGTATTTCCTGGACATTAAAATTTTTCTAATGGTATCTCCATTCGAATCCAGAGAACCCTAGGCATTCAAAATGGTATCACTGTATCAAATGAATCCCTAGAATTAGAGGCATTTCATCATACATGCTATCTTTTACTTTAATGTTGTATCATAGGAGGCAACACTAGTAATCCACCACAACATCATACATAATAGATACTATTCAAGATAAGAATATATTCCCAAAATATTGTGAGACCGGATCCTATACCTCCCATGCATACAGGATTCTCATCTATATCATCATGTGATTTTAATGAATCATGAGAAATCACAATATATCCATGCCCAAATTTCAATTCCCAAGTGTATTGTGTAATCATATAACATATAAAAATAAAATAATAACATAAAAAGGGATAAAAAATAGCATAATCCAATCATCATCACCACATCCACTTTGGTCATACAACTTGGTTTAAGTTCTTGGTGACACCTTCAACTCCCTCTACCCATATACATACATATCAACTCACGGTCATCTCTCAAAGGGCCCCCATAGGGGTCTAATATATCATTACTATATAGGTGGTATACCATTTGGTATTCTCATTCGAAACTGGTCATTATAGGCAATGATTAATGATTGTAGAATATCCCATCCCTTGACATCATAAAAGTCATCTCATGACCTCATTAGAATCATGGATTTTCCACACTGATGATAGTATTGAGAGATGTCTCAAGGCCCATATCTATTTATATGGTCACTCCTTACCCATTAACTCTCCCAAACTTTCTCTATCCTACCTATGGTCTATCCACCTTGGCCTAACACATCTCAAGGGTCCCCACTTGGCCAAGTAGGGTCATCATTCTCAAGTCACATCACCCCCTTTTGGAGGTATCCAAATGTTTTGGTCTCATCTTATTCCAAGCCTTGACCAACGGTGGCTGAGGCATAAATCCTATTCACAATGTCCATGGTGTTCTAGTAATCCTATCCCTTTAAATACAAGATGCTTACATGAATTTAGAAATTTAATTTAAATAAAACTATTTAAATTAAATTAAAAAATCATTAATGATAGGGGCCATCACCCTACCAGTGAGGCCGCAAACCATCATGTATATAAACATCATGCATAAATATATAAGGCGAGTAATAAAAGTACATACCTTAAAGAATTTAAATTTAGTTCCTTAGGTCAAAAAATTTTCCTAGGCTTGGGAAGCCTCGTCTAAGGTCCAACCAAGCCTATATCATTCTGAGCATCATCCTCATATCACACACCATAAATAATTAATTATAAAAAATTATAAAAATATATTTAACTTAACATGATTTGTAATAATCATTGAAACACTCACTAAAAATAGTTTTATTTTTAAAAACATGGACAAACACACCTAAAAGATCTGAAGAACACCTCTAACACCATCCCAAACAAAAACCACTATCATGCAATGCTTGATAATTTTATAAAAATAATTCAATTTATACTAAAAATATAATAAAATCCACCATGATTTCATAACTCAATGAAACAGAAATAAATGGTAGAATGGTATCATCTTAGGAAGTCCTATATCTATTATACATGAAGGCCTATTAAAAATGAGCGATTTTACCATCCTTTTTTGAAATCACCATTTCACAAAAAAACCAAACCAATCCCAGATTAATAAAAACGAAGTTAAAGAATATGTTTAGATATGAATGAAGTATCTTTTCTTGAATCTCCAATTGATCACACTTAGAATCATCTAAAATAAAGGATAAAGGAGGGAGGGGGAGCTCAGGCCAAGACCCCCCATCTACCATGTTTCTCAAAAGAAGAAGGGTGGTGGGGGGATTACCCTTTAAAAATTAAAAAAAACACTAGGCCACTATCATGGTGTGACAGTATGCATCACACAATGATTTTTTTGGTAAAAACCCATAAACCCCTCAATCATGCCCGGAATCCCTCCTGCACACCCCATGAAGCCATCACATGTCATGAATACCCCTTTAACTCCATCAATGTGATTTTTCTATAGTTTCCAACTACCCTAGTCCCCCAATCACTCGTCCAACAACCTCCTGAACCCCTAACTCATCACCCAATCCTAGAATCCTATCATAAAATACTATTTTAGGCTGTTGAAATTCCTAGAACTCTAGTATGATATCCAATTATGAAAAATAATTTCCCATCAATTTTCATTCCTAAACTATGAATGATATTCTACTAAAAAACTCTAATCAGAGCCACATAATTCATCCAAAATCAAGCTACTACTCATTTACATCACCAAAACTTTCAGATGATGTTCCAAAAAGATATTCTATCTCATGAAACCACTATTTCATCAATTTTCACATCACCCTGATTATGGTTCTCCCCACCATAATCTTTAGCTTATAATAGCTTATTTTATCTATTGTACTCCCCACTATTATAAATTCCTATTGAAATGCTTCCACCAAAGGTCCACCGACCTATCAACCATGTATTATATGAAAATAACTACATGGTTCCCATATCATCATGTTTAACCTAAAGTATAATTCCTGTCATACCTCCTTCATCCAACTATACTCAAAACACTCATTCAAAACCACCGATGCATCCTCAATAGAACCACCTCCTTCTATCCTAGAATTTACATTTATGATCCTCAAACATAGGGTCTCACTTGTTCCTCTAAACCAAGAAATAATTTTCCAAGGTTTATCAATCATTTTCATATCAAAAAAATATTTTTGGTGTTTCATTTCATGATACAACCCTGGAATCATGCGACAAAACTAGGTTTCACCCCATGAACAAAGATAAAAAACTTTTCACCCATGTACCATATCATGAATAGGGTTTCAGCCCCTGAAACAAGTCACTAATCATGGATCACCCAAAAAAATAACCCTTGATTCACACCAATGTCACCCCAAGTCTGATATAAACTCACCAACTATATTCATATCTCATTTAAACCATAAAATTTTTATTTTCCTCCAGAATAGATTAAATAAGATTCACTTACTCATATCAATCATTTAATAAGCAGTCTCATCACATCATGAACTTACTATCCCATGGTAATTCACTTCGATTGATGTAAAGGTCCCCACTATAGCAGTATCCTTCCCCCCACATCACTAGATCATATTTTCATACTCCATAGACAATATATCATCCATAACTAAACACAATAGACAAACATAAAAAACTCACTCATATCCAAGCTCTAACAAGAAACACAAACTATTTCCCATTCCTAACTCATAGGCACATCATCAATGACAACCACCAAAATAAAATTCCTAGAAAGGGTCCCACCCTAAAATGGTTGATGGTGCACTAAAAACTATAAAAATTTACTTATACCACTCCTTGGTGCAACCAAAATATGTTCCACCAGTGCACTCATGTAGCTCCTCTGGTGCCATTCTCACCTATCATGTCAACCATTTATTCATCCACCATGGTCTAAGTATGATCGATTTTTCCACCAAACCTAATACATTTATGGTATCTTCCCTATTGTGGGGTGACATTTCTCATTTCATCAAAAATCATGAACAACCATATCCACAATAGTTCATCAAACCATCATTCCCCAGCTTGCACATGACCACTAATAAATTAAAAACTAAATATTACCACACGTGTCAAGAACATGCTACCTTAAACTCATCAAAAACCATGGGGAACATATACCCACAATGACCAATCATAAAACATGGCACACAACACCATGAGTCCCACATAATCAAATCAAGGATAACCATTCTCCCTGATATATAAATTTTGTATAACTAGAGTACCCTTATCTGTGTTCACAAAGAAATGGGCACCTCACATAGTCTGTGATTAACTACATAATTAGTTACCATATAACATTATTCCCAGTGATGCGTGTCTAACCATGCTCTCACATATGAACCACAAATTTATCAATAATAGGTTTAGGAACTCAAATAGTGTTTCCCTTTGAAATCAACCTTGATACAATAATTCTAGAACCCAAGGTTCAATTATCATAAATCCCCAATTCATAACAATAAATTTCTCTAAAAAACTGATAGCACCTCCCAGGTATTGATCTCAAAAAAATAATATACATGGGCCTCAGGTCTCATTGGAAAATCATAAACTTAGGCTAACCCCTATGATATGTCACCCTTAATCATTCCAATCAACGTCCCACCAATGTCTAAGTTATATATTAAGGGTCACTAGGGTCTCCCAACTTTCCCAAAATACAAGTATCAATTATAGGTTATATATTTGGAGACCTCATACTTGATGCTATCTTAGAGTCACATGGAATTGAACATGCCAAACCACCCACTCCAGGGTCTCAAATATCCATAATGGAATCTAATTCCAACTAAAAATCATATCCAGACATGGATTCTCATCATGAATCCATACAAAAGAATTCTACCTCAATAATCAAAACCTCATTAGGGAACATTTATATACTTCGACATCAATTTAATGATTTGTTTAAAAGAACTAAAGACATAGGTTCAGTTAAATAAATTAAATTCCAAGATATATGGGAAAGTATCATATAGATTGATACTATATATTTACACAACCAAACATAGGGACCCAATCTTATTGAGAATATACACATCATACTTCCCCTAGAGGATTATGTTACCACAAACAAGAACAAAAATACCATAAAAATCTCCCTATGAAAATCCATATCCCACAAACCATCATTATATGGTTCATTTTATTAGAGTTTAATTCTAATATATATGGAAAAAATTCCATATAGGTTGTAACTAACACTTTAGGTAATGATACATTAATACTAAAAACTCGTAAGGGGTTATCACTAGGGCCTCCAATGATGAAGTGGACATACAAGGATCACCTCATGTCATGTTACCCTAAATTTTCCAAGGTTCTTCTCACTGATAATCCCACCATAGATCCATAAGACCTTCCATCAGAAATAAATACATATACTAGCCATCCAAACTATGTAAAGTGTCAAAAATTACTTAAATAGGAAAACACCATAGGATTAGTCACAAAAACTTTAGAAAAATGACCCTCTAAAAAATTGATAAAAATAAAACACTATTTATTCTCTATATGTAATTTGAATCTCCATATGCTATGAATGATGCATACATATTCCTCTTTCAACTATGGACAATGATACAAATCCAAAACTGGTCTCTTTACAACGGCAATTAGTCAAAATATTTAATAAATCCAGAATCCAAACATCATGTGTTCCAAAAATGGTTAAAACCATATAACTCGAACATCATAAATATAGAACATCAATACCATACCTAATAACCTGGAATTCCTACCAGGTCAGGTGTTCAAGAAGTACCAACCTTATATCCATAAAATGCATTGAAACATTATATATCTCAAGGAAATCATATTCAAAATACTAAGTAAAATAAAAAAGACAAGTATGATACCACTTTGTGATGACCTATATCAGCTCACTCTGAATAGTAAATGGACCAAACCACTACATGAGCTGAGGCATGTCTCCCCAAATGACAGAGGCTTCCAACTAGCATTAGTGGTTTATAAAGTTACCATTGGGAGGTTATACTGATAGTTTCAGAGTGTAAAATCAATGATAAAATAAAATAAACATTGACCACTGCATTTAATTAATAGAGTACATGGAAGAAATAAAATACAACCAACAATAAATGATGAAATCGAAATCATAACAACACACATAGAGAATAATCACCCACTGAACCAATCACATATAAAAAGAGAAATTCCAGAAAAAAATAAATCTATAGGAGGATCCAATATATCCTTGAGCTTTACCTCATCCCAGTCTATAAATTGATCCAATCATTTATACTCAACCTTTCTTTATCAGGCCCATTCCTGACATGAACATGAAATAATTATGTGAGATCTACTTACGTACCAATGTGAAATGGTGGACCGAGTAGGGTGGGAGTACATAACTCAGTATAAAACCACCAATTTTACCCTATACATAATCATAAACATAGTGATATGTGCATGAGATGTGATCAAATAAAATAAAAAATTACTATAAAAAAATAAAAAAATAACAAAAACTACCAACTTTGGACTGATGTTATATTGTCTATGATTAAATCATTATGACCATTCCAAAAATTTAATGATAAATTCTCTAAGGTAATGCACATATATCCTAGTCTAATTCCATTATACATAATTGATCTTGAGGGTTTTTCCCTTGAATGAATATACCTTCCTTAGCCAATTCTAGAGTGTCTCTGAGCATGAGAGTCACCTTTGGGGAACTTATATCTACTGAATAGGGATCCCACACCCATTACTCCATCATTATTAGTATCATACCCTAGGGAATCACTAGGTATACCTCATCCTCGAGCCCTTAGGTTGAACCCCATGGTCTTACTTAGATATTCATCACTGTCTTGATGATGTCTGATTCTTAGTAGGGGAGGCCCTAGAAAATTATACATGTCTAAGAATTACTGATTACTATGTGTACTATAAAATAAAATGGAATACCACCTCTTATACCCCACATTTAATATCATAGACATCAATTTTCTCATGGATCCTCAGTGAAACCATCACCGATGCATCTACCTGATTGTTAGTGGGGGGTATCCTAGGAATTGATCGAGGGGATCCAAAAATATTTGTTGGGATGTAAAAGATCTATTATTAGGGATATACTTCCACATGGTACATCATAACCCCATTTAAATCCTAGGAATCCATGGCATTCGAAACGGTCTAATGGTATCTTTATTCAAATCCTAGGAACCTTTGGAATTTATATTGGTATATCAGTATCAAAGGAATCCCTAGAATCATGGGAATTTATTCATGCACACTATCATTTACTATGATGTTAGATCCTATGATCCATTACTAGGATCTAACATAGCATCAACCACAATGGATTCTAGAGTACCCAAGAATCAACCCCCAAATACTAGGAGACTAGATCCCAGATATTTTACGCATCCCAGGGTCTCATCCATGTATCGGGTGATTCTAAGGAATCAAAAGAAATCATAATAGATTTAGGCCTATTGTATGATTTCCTAGAATATTGGGTAATCACATAACATTTTAAAATAAAATGAAAACATAACAAGGTATGTTTGAATTCAAAATACCATACTCATCAACACAATCCCTTTGGGATTACAAGTTGTTTTTGGATCTAGGTGACACCCAAAACTACCCCTACCCATATTCATACACACCCACTCATGGTCATCTCTCAAATGAGAATCCATAGGGGGAACGTATATCATTACTACAGTGGGGTGTATACAACTTAGTGTCCTCAATCACAATTGATATTTTGGGACAATGTTCGATGACTAGAAGAAATTCCATCCCTTGACATCATCAAAGTCATATCATGGATTTACATGTCTCAAGGATATGCCACACTAGACATAGTCTTGATATATGGTTCAAGGATCATCTCTATATCTAGGGTCACTCTAGATAGGTCAACTCTACCAATCTATCTCTAACCTACCTATGGTCTATCCACCTAGGTCTAACACATCTCAAGGGTACTCACAATACATACTAGGGTTATCCATATCAATTCATGTCACACCCCCTCATAAAGGTATCCAAGTGTTTGGGTCACCTATTAGACTAGGCCTCGACAATTGGTGAGTGAGGGGTCAATCCAGAGAACTAGATCTATAGTAGCCTAATAAATTTATCCATTTAATCATGAGTGCTTAATGAAATTTAACAATTTAATTTAAATTAAATAATTTATATTAAATTAAATAATTAAATAATGATAAGTTCCATCACCTTACTGGAAAGTACATACTCCCACATACATATAAAATAATTCATAAATACATAATACTACTACTAGGACCATCGAAAATTTTTATGCTTTCCCATTTAATTACTCAAGTCACCAGATTTTCCTAGGCTCGATATGCCTCATCCAATGTCCCCCAATCCTAGATCATCAACAAGCCCATTCTTCATATCACAAACCATAAATAAATTATTATAAACAATTATAATTAATTATTTTATTCAATAAAATGTAGAATAATTACTGAACCAGTCACTTATCACTTATGCATCACCATAACCCTGACCAACAACACCCAAAGGGTTTGAAATACACCCCTTTCACCATCTTGAAAAAAAAACACCCTATCACATGACCCCTTCCATTTTCTAAAATAACTCAATTTATACAAAAACTCTTATAGAATCTTTGAAAACACTATTCCTTAGTAAAAAATAAAATGGTGAAAGGTGAGCATCATATCAGGACATCCCATAGCTAGGTTATAAAAATAAATCCCCAAAAAACATTGGATATTTCACTATCCTTCTATAAAATTGATATTTTATTCTTAAACCAAACCAATTGCAAATTAGCACACCAATGAGAAAAAATATGAGGGAATGTAGTGGATGATCATATTGGGAAATGCTATTTAGTCACACCTGGAATCACCTCAAAAGGAAGAGAATGTAGGGAGGGGGAGAACCAACCAAGAGCCTCACATGTAACATCTTCATCCAAAGAATAAAGGGTGACCAAAAACCATTAAAATTTTAAAATTTACATTAGGCCAGTATCACAACATCATAGTTTGTGCACATCATGAAATTATTGGAAAATCCCCCATACCTCTGTATCACACACTATATCCATCCTATACACCTCATAATGCTATCTCATATCATGAATAAACATTTTGAATCATGAAAGGGAATCTTGTATAATTTTTAGTAGCCCTAGGCTCCAAGATACTCCTCTAGTGATATCTCTTACCCTTTAGTCATCACCCAAGCATTAAATCCCAAATGAAAACACCATTTTTGGGAATTTTAATGGCCAAAACTCAAATATGAGTTTCGGTTCTTAAAATTAACTGGCCACATGTTGAAAACTAAAATTAATTCTAGAATTTCATAACCTTTCATGGCATGGGATATTTTAGGTAGCAAGCTTGTAGGATCACCTCCTTGGTAAGGGCAAGGATGTGATTAAAAACCAAATCCAAAAACAAATCCTCTACTAATATTCCACGAATCTAGAACAATAGAACCACATTTACACATATCCAAATATTCATCACCACACACCTATAAAAATATTTTTAAAATCACTATAATTTCACCACTTCCCAACCATCCATTAGTAAGGTAATGTAATGGAAAAGGACATGAAACATGTTCCATACTCCTTTAATGTACATATTTCACCAACATTATCCATTTATATATATTAATATACCATTAAAATATAGGGAATCAACCTCATGTACTCCCCCTAAAATGCATGAACTCCACTATAAACTACCTCATCCTTTGGGAAGTCATCACCTCTAGTGCACTATAACCAAAATCCATCACAACCCATGTGTAAATACCAACCTCAAGCAATTAAGATTCATATAAAATGCATGAAAATTGAGATCCATTACATCCCATAAGGATAGGTTTAACTATGTCCTTTATTCCCACACAATAGCTTCAATAATATAACAATAACATCATAGAACAAGAAGCGCTTTTGATGGAATAATTTCATCACAATCCCAAACAACACTGGGTAAGGAAGAAGGCCACAAAATCAATAATTCATAATAACCATATCACGACGGCGATGCCCTAACAGCGGTGATGGAGATGCCCTAGTTTCATGGCGGAAGCTTTGGCCCCTCCCCCCAGGGGGAGGGGAAAGTTATTGCTTTTTGAGATGTAGCTCACAAGAGGTGCTTTTTTCTCCCTTGCATCGATGTCTCCCCAAAGGTACCTGGTGTCTGCAATGGCCATCCAATGGTCCCGGTTTCATCCAAAGAATTTTCTGAAGCTTCGTCACTCCTTTATATGGGCTCTGGTTGCCAAGTTCTCTCGTCATAGACCTCCAGTTGGGGTGTTCGAGAGGTACGTGAATCAGGAATGGGGTTTAGGTAGTCCTACGGTTGTCGGAATCCTTGGGCCGCGGCAAATCCTTATTTGTCTCGCTGATGAAGATGATCTGGCTTTGGCCTGGTCTCATGCTAGTAGAAACATTAGAGGGTTTTCATTCTACCTGCATCGCTAGACATTCGATTTGCACATGAACCAGGACTCTTATTCTTTGGAAATCTGGATCCAACTTCCGGGGTTACCAATACCTTTCCAGAATCCAGCTCTTCTTCGATCTATAGGTAACACTTTGGGTCGTTTCCTCTGTGCGGATTGGAAGACTGATGCCATGGTTCACCCAATTATTGCGCGTATATGTGTTGAGATGGAGCTCTCACGTCCCCTGCCCGACAAGGTTTGTGTTGAGATTGAAGGGCAATACAGGTACGCACAAAGGGTCTTCTACGAGTCCTGGTTCTTGTTCTGTTCGTTCTGCTATAGACAGGGCCACCATGTAGATGAATGTCGCAAAAGGGCTACGAAAGCTATGGTCGACACTTCTTCGGTGAGTAAGGGTGAATCAGTTTAGGTCGAGGGTGATGGAACCGGTTCTCGCATTGGCTCTAGGCCTGTTGTACATCGACTGAAGGAAAGGGTGGTGCCTTCGGAGACCGATGTCCATTGCGAGGCACTTCAGGGTGTTCAGGGGAAGAGGTCTCTTTGCCAACCTGGGGTGGATCTCCCCAGTCTTTCTAAGGCGTTGGCGGTGGATCCTACTAGCTCGGGGAGGGTGAGGTCTACAGGTCCAGTTTTGAAGGAGGATTTAAAGGTTTCGGAACCTCAGGTAAAGGAGGTGTTGGAGGGTCTCAGGAGGGATTTGGGCGGTTTCTCGGATTCTACTAGCATGGAGAAAGAAGGCCAGGGCCTTGCGGATGGGACCTTGGTGAGGTCCTTCCTGCCATGATGGAAGAATCAGAACCCCCAGACTCAATATATGGGCAGGGGCTTCGTTCAACCTGTTTTCCAGGAGGAACCAGGGGATGGGGAATTTTGTGTCAGGGGGAAGTAAGGGGTCAGTGTGGAAGGTCTTGCTCTGGGTAGCACCACTAGTCAGTAGGCTCAAACCAACCTTGGAGATGCAGGGGGTTCGGGATCTTTTCGGCCAAAGGTTTCTTCTACAGCCCGTACCCCAATCGTCCTGAATAACAGGTTTGCAAGGCTAGCTGAGGAGGAATCCAGAGTTGATTCACCTGTCCTAATTGAGGAAGGTAAGGAAAACAGGAGGAGCTCCGATGGTTTACTGTTGGAAGGTCAGATCATGGGGAAGGTTTATCCAGAGTGTGAGGATGATGAAGGGGAAACTGAACATGAAGAGATATGTAGAAGCTTTTCAGAAGTAGAACCCGACTCTAGAAGGATCAGGAGAAGGAGAAAGAGGAGGGGTAGGAAGGATTTCTCATCCTTACCTCCTCCTATGGATACCCGGTCAGCAAAGAGGCTAACATCTGAGAAGCAGGACAAGGAGTTCAGGTGTCACTTAAAGTCACATGGATAACATGAGCTCTCATCGGATTTGGTCTTAAGTTCGACTGATGTGGCGACGGGGCAGGTGTTATTTCTCAACGCCTCGGAAGAGGATGAATCCAAGATGATGGGTTGAAGTCTTGAAGTTGATCTGAATGAAGAACAATATAGTTGGATTGACAAATAGGACACGATCCTTGTTGGAGGTTTCAATAAGGGTTTGATCAAACATGAGGAGTATTTGTAGGTCTGGAATAAGCTGGCTTCTTCCTTAGAAGACCTGATAAGGGGGGATCCTCTTTTGAAGGTATCCAATTTATCCTAGAAGTTATTTAGAGACACCTAATCTGGTAGTATTCAGCTGGTTTTCAATGACTCTATTTTACTTGTTTCCTAACTAATGTGTTTTTGAGTTTCCAATCCTGTTTTGTGAGGCTATGTTGGAGGGTTAGACCGGCTCAGACGGGCTAGAGCACATTGCTTCCTTCTTTGCAGGCCATTTGGGATGTGGCTGATACAGAGGGATGGCTTGCCATCGGGAGGGACTGTGCTTGCACGGGATCACCGAGTGGTCCTTTCTTGGAGTTAGTGGTTGCTTATTATGCTTGGATGAGGTTGGTTCTGTTTATGTTTGTTGTTGTTTGGTGCTTGTTGGAACATATGGTTTCTCACTTTTACCCCAAAATTGTTTCTCTTATAAAAAAATAACTTTCAGTCATAATAACCATACCAATTACACAATATTATTTATATTTTTATCATGAATCATTAAATTCATTATTCCATTCATTAACACACACCCATGGCCAACAATCCATAATCAATAAGTCCCACAATATGCACACTACAAGGCCACCAATTCATACACATCATTCTTCCTACAAATAACTAAATTTATGTGTTTGACCATTTAAGGGTATTATTACATGATAAATCACTTCAAAGATAAGTTTATTACATGAATGAAATGATAATAATGACTATCTATATCCTAAATTTCAATTAATAAATGTATTCATGTGATTAATCTATTTATAAGGGAGATCAGGTTTTCAATGGAATCAATAACAAAAACAATAGTAATGGGAATCAATCATGGAATTCAATCCCTCTAAATATTATAAATATCCCACCATATATTCAATTACAACCCATTATTAAATTCCTTATGAATTAATTCTTATTATTAACAAACCATGTATTTATTTTTCTTGTTAATATAATTAAAAGATAAACCTTTCTCATCAACCATCAATGTAAATTAACCACAACACCAAAAGTATAAACAATTGATTTTAGTATTATATATCTAGAATTATTATTTTACCCAACCCATTCAACTTTTAACAAGTTTAATAAATTTTTAATTTATGGATATTATAATGTTCATAGGTAAAGAAAACATAGAACACACAAAATCAGAAAATTATTCAATAAGAATCAACCCATTGCAATGTCTTGAAAATAATAAACCACATGAAACAACCCATACCCACTTTCCATGGTTCATTTAATCGGTTTCCATGTTTACTTGAATTTTATTTTCTATTCAAGGATGTTTTTTATATCTTCTCCCTATTCCCATAAAAAAACAATGAAATTATATTAGCATATGAGGGAGAAAACATAACAATAAAATAAACTATGTAAATTACAGAAGATAGGATATAAGTCACTTGATCCCCTACATTGACTGATTCTTACCAAACCACAATGTAAAGATGAGATGAAGAGATAACATCCAAAATGCTAGGTTTACAGTAAATAAGTATTAACAACTTAGACACACCACCCTTCATCAATTTCCATCCAATAAACCACCAAAACAAGACATTACTTCAATTATAACCATATCTAGATGAATAATGAGAGAGGAACCAAGAAGAAAACTAAGGGGGTGTTGGATGGATCTCACTTAGAATCGTGAAGGATTGATCTCCCATGGATATGGTTGAAATTAAATGAATTATGGTTTAAATAACTTGTAGGTACGCACCTAGATCTCCCAAGAATAAATTAATAATATTGAAGAATGATAATTTTTGAAGGGGTTTGAAAATTTATAGGAAATATAGAAATTAGAAGAGAATTATACAATATATGACAACTCAAACTTTTTTAAAGATAATTGTTCCTTGAAAATGTGTGTTATATTTTTTTATACAAAAAACTATATCTCTTTAATAATGAAGTGAGTATAAATTGAAATGTGACCATCAGGTTTCAACCGTTATGTTACCATTGGTCAATTATGACAGTTGTTCAATATGATCACTGAATAATATACTATGAATAATAATTTTAACATTATAATTAGAATTTATAATTAGAATATAAAAATGATAATTAATAAATAAAGGATAAAAGATGACCTCAACCAGTAGAGTCATGCCGTACGAATCCCATTTATCAAAAATTGGGAGGGACATTGAATCAATAGGCTTTATTCTTAACCAATACCAATCCCTCTTTACTTATGGTGTAATTATAATCTATAAATAATTTTTTGTCAATTAATTAAATTTTAAGAATATTTTTTCTTAATAAATATTGATGGAATTTGACTAATTTTTTTTTACAGAAATTATACATTTAAGAAAATATATAATTATTATAATAAACTAATGTATTATGAATAATTTTTATTTTAATGACATAGTATGATTAAAACACTCTTATTTAAAAATAAATGATAGAATAATTTTTTTTTCAATGTCAAAAAATTTACTATGCATTTCCAATCAACTATTTTTTAATAAATAGGAATTTTTATATTTAAAAGTTAAAATTATCATATTTAGATAATTATTATAATAAAATAAATATAATTTTTTAAATAATTACATTGAATTTATGTCAGGGTTAATTTATGATAATTTTCTAAAATACATTATTTTTTCTTGAATAATAAAAATACAGTTTGAGTTTTTTAGTATTCTTAATGACATCATAATTATGTCATAATGATTTAACAAATAATTAACCACAATCCATGAATTAATATATTTTCTTTTATTAATACCAAGTATTTTAATATAGTTCAATCAATTTCTAAATATATAATATACTTTCTTAATTTTAAATTGGAAACTTTAACTTTAAAAATTTTATTTTATGAAAAATGAAATTTTCCTTTCCAAAATAAGTTATTTAAAATTATATTCAACTATTATGGATTAAAATAATATAAAATTAATCATAATTTTCCAATATCATGTGGAAATATAATGGTTATTCCAATGGTTTTTCATTTACCACTAGCTAGGTGGTCAAAGCCATTATTTAGAAATTAATAAACAAATACTCTAATTATTCTATAAATAACCACCCATTTATCCATTTATATTCACCCCAAATTAATCCTCCAAGAAGATATAATATTTTTACCTCTAAAGGAGTCATCCCAAGGTTTCCTCAATCCCCCAAGGTCCTAATCGTCAAGTTTTAGGAACTACTATTTAAGGAAAGTGTAATATTAACTTCTATTTTCCATTCAATTCCCTATTTATGTGGTATTTCTTTAGAATTTACATACTAAGTTATTGTGTTCAGTTTTTTATACCTTTACAATATTAAGAGTCTTTTATGAATGTGATTCCCTTTTCCCCTTTATTTTTACCCTATTCTCAAATCATTTTTTATAACCATTATGATGCAGATGTTACTTCTCAAAATTTATATCTTTTCCTCAAAAAATTCCCTTTTATTTTATTTTTATGAATAAAAAGTACTCATTATTTTATAGGTTTATTCACCAAGATTTAATTTTTTTTTATTTTATTCTGTTATTGATCTATATAAAACTCGTATTCCTTTTTGTGTGTGTTAAAAATGACATACTGATCATATTTTTAAATCACTTCTGAAATGACATGAATTTGATATGAAACCCTTTTTTTATTCTCCATGGGTTATCTTGGAAATTATTTATTTTGATTAAAGTGGATCACATGAAAATTAATAAATATGAATTGTACACCCTGATATCACCCCAATGAATTGGGTAAATAATTTAATATCTAGAGATGGCATGTTTTATGATACCTTGGTTAATAACTTTAATAATTTTTAAGGCACCTCAGTGAAAAACCATTTTGTTTTTTATGAATGTATAAATTGATGTTTGTATACACATTTCCATGTTATGATTCATGTTCTTATTATTTTGATATCCCTATTCCTCATGCCTTATCGTTATAACTCATGTTCTTATTGGTATTTCTCAGGATCAAAAGTAAACTGTTTCCCTTACTTTCCCTTACTGGGCCTTATATCCACCCTTTCCTTTGATGTATTTACCCATGTTATGAGATTCAGTAGTTTTACTTAGGAAGAACCTATGATATAGACTTTCATGTGGAATAGAATAATATTGTTAAGTTTTCATGTATTATGTAAATTTTTTATAAGAAACTATACATTAAAAGATCCTCTATTTGTATAATATAAATGAAAAGTTATATAACATAAAGGGAGGGATTAAATAGTTAGTATGAAAAGAAAAATTTATTTATTTGTTCAAATTGGGTTTTGAAAACATTTTGAAGAACCTTATAGATAAGATAAAATAAATTCAAAAGTCTTGGTATTTTGGTAAAGTATTAAGTGAGTGGTTTCCTATCAAAGAAATACCTGTTTGGATACGAACAAGTGGATGTGGCTCTAGAATAGATGTATCTAGGGGTAAGGCCTGAAAACAATGCTTTGATATATACTTTAAAGGTAACTGGTGCATGAAAATGGGCCTTGATAGACTCTTGGATTGACACTACCAAGGGATATATTTGGTTAATCAAAAAAATTTTATGAACCATTATGAAGGATTAATAAAAAATATAATTGTTGTTAAAGAATAAAATATTTAAGTATGATGTTTTAAGGCATAAAAGTTCCATTAGAATTATATTATTTTTAAAATAAACACATTTATCACTAATTTTTTCTTCTATTAGAAAATGGTGGTAAATAGGAGGAATCATGTAAATGGAGAGTGCAACAGACCAATCACTGAAAAACATTATATGGAAGAAGGAATTAAAAACTTCATCAGAATGATGAATCAACTGACTTGAGTTATGCGCAATAACATGAATCAGGATTAGAGACTAAATTCACCTCAAAGGGAAAAAAATACTATTGAGTCCTTTCTGTGTAAATGAACACCTTATTTTAGTGGATCTAATGACTAATTGATTACTAAAAAATGGATGGGCAATATAAAAAAGATATTTTTATACTCTGTTTTTCAGATCAAGAGAAAGTCATCTTGGCTATGTACTGCTTAGAGGTAGAATTAGATCAGTGGTATACACTAAGTAAAACACAATGCGAATAAGGGAGATTTATGATATGGAGTGGGATGAGTTTACGAGACCCTTTTTCGAAAAATATTTCCCCCATTTGATGAGAATGAAAATGTAGAAGTAAATCTAGGAGATGAAGCAAAACAAAAATGAATCTATGGGAAGATATGAGATGAACATTACTAGAATTTATATATAAAACTATTGTTTTTTCATGGATCATAATGGAAAGGTGTATACGTTCTTTAGTGGAATAATTCCCCATATATGGACGAATCTAGAAAATCATGACTAAGGAAGCTATGAAGAGATAGTGTGAAGTGATAGAAAGGTTTAAATGGAGTTCAGAGCTACATAGTAGTACAATAGGTCGAATGAAAAGAAGATATCAAAGAAGCTATGATTAGGGAGTAACTTTTATCACAGAAGAGGTGGAAATTAAGCGAAACATTCCACATTCAACAAATGTGTAAATAATAATTATGATAACTCCTAAATCAAGAGTGTAAAATGTTACAAGTGTGTAAGAGATGTCTATATTTATTGGAACTATTCTAGTGAGGCGAATCCTCAACTTCTCAACACTAAAAATAAATAGAAGATGGTGTAGGCCTAGCCTAAAGTCTAATGCTTCATGGGTGGATAGATTGGTCACTTTTCCAATCACTACCCAAATATGATGTTAATGGAGGGGAATCACCATCAACCTCAGAATAGGTTAAGAGAGAAAGGTTGTGATGTTTCTATAATGATAGATGTAGATGAAGCTCCAAGTGATGTGGTGGACTATAGTTGTTCTAGAAAATCTACTAATTACATTGTTTGATTATTGTTCTACACATTTCTTTATTTCCTCTATGTTTTAAAGAATATAAATTCAATACCTGACCTGCTAGAATTAGAGTAACCCGTCAAGACTCATGGAGGGATTATCCAAGCATCAACAGGGTATATAAACTCTAGTATTCACTTTGGAGATCACAATCTCATCACAAATCTCATATTCATTCTGATGATAGAATTTAACATTAAACTAGGGATAGATTGCCTCTCAAAGTATAATTCTAATATCATCTATAGAAGCAAGGAAATCCTAGTAGTCTTGAATGGAAACTTATAGTTATTTTTCAAATGAGATATATATTGACTTGGGATTTGTCTAGGGGAACCTCTCAGATCCTTATTTATGAAAACAATCAATGAAGATGAAGAAAGAAATGAAATTATAGGAATATAAAATTTCTCTATCATTTAGGAATACAACGATATATTTTATGAGGAGTTACATGGAACTTCCCTATAAAGGGAGGTAGATTTCTCTATTTAAGTCATGCCTTGATCCAAGATGATATGAAATACCCCATATAGAATGGAAAATATGGAGTTAGAGGAATTATTGAAACAACTCCAAGATAATTTGAAGAAGGGGTTTATCCAACCAAGATTATCTCCAAGAGAAGAAACTATTCGCTTAGTGAAGAAGAAGGATGTATCAATACAACCATGCATTGATTATATAAAACTTAACAATATCACAATGAAGAAAAATTACCATATTCCAAGTATTGATGAATTATTTTACCAGCTTAATGGGGATCAATTCTCCTCCAAGATCGATCTTTCATTTTGTTATCATCCATTAATGGTGAAGAAAGAATATATTCAAAAGACCTCCTTCCAATCAAGATATGGGCTTTATGAGTTTGTTGTTATGACATTAGTCTTGACAAATACACCTAATATTTGTATGGATTCTATGAATAGAGTCTCTAAGGACTACCTTGATTTATTATTTGTAGTTTTTATTGATGATATTTTGGTATATTCCAAATGTTTTGAGGATTATGAGGATCATCTAAGGGTTATATTACAAACTCTAAAGAATGAGAGGCTATTTGGAAAGTTGAGAAAATATGAATTTTGGTTACAAAAAGTGTACTTCTTAGGTAATATTATAACTATTGAAGGAATCTTATATTTCCCTACAAAGAAAAAGGTTTTGGAGGAGTGGCCTCATCCCACAATAGTAACTGAGATGTGTTGTTTCCTTAGTTTAGATGAATAATATAAGAGGTTTGTGAATTTTTTTCCATGAATTTATAATCCAATAACCAAGTTTACTTGAAAAGTGGCTATGTTCATCATGGCTAATGAGTGTAAAGAATGTTTCCAAGAGATGAATAGGGTATTGGTTATCACACTTATGTTGACTCTACCCTCTATCGGATAATGATTCGTTATTTTTAGAAATTCATCTTTGAAATGAATTAGGTGCATTCTAATGAAAAATGAGAAGGTGATTACTTTCTAATCTTGACTGTTAAAGCCTCTTGAATATAATTATCCTACAGATGACCTAGAGATGGCTATAATTGTCTTTTATCTAAAGATATAGAGACACTATCTTTATGGGGAGAAATGTGATATATACATAGACCATAAATGTTTGAAATGTATTTTCAAGAAAAAGTAATTTAATATGAGATAGAGGAGATGGTTGGAACTTATTAAGTACTATGATTTTTCAATTCGTTATGACCTTGTAATAGAAAATAAATTCACAGATTCATTAAGTAGGAAAGACCTTATTATGGAGGCAATGAATATGACTCAAATAGATACTTTGATCAATGACATAGTAAAACTAGACATGGGAATAATAATGGAATGGAAGATATAAACCCTAACCCAAATGATTTATAAACCATAATTAATATATAAGATCAAGAAATATCAAGAGAGGATCCTTTGATACAGAATAAAATAAAGTTTGTAAAGAATGGGATGTTTCTTGAGTTCAATATTGATCAAGAATATGTACATAAATTTCATAAAAGGATATGTGTTCCATCTATTATAAGAATAAATGAGATGATGGATAAAAATCATAGCTATAAATTCCTTATACATCCTGGAATCATGAAAGCATATAGAGGCATTTGGGGTCATTTTTTGTGGGATAAAATGAAAAGGATATTTCTGACTACACTTAGAAGTTCCCGGTGTGTCAACAGGTGAAGGTAGAGAAAAAAATTTCTAAAAGGGTATTGAAAACAATACCCATAACACCCAGGAAGTGGGACAATATCACTATGTAGTTTATTATTGGTCTCTTGATAACATCCAAAGTAAACAATGCGATAAATATTATAGTGGATCATCTCCCAAAAACTATCCATGTCATCTCTATTTGGGAGTATTTCCCTCTCAAAAAACACACCAAGATATACGTGAAGGAAGTGGTAAGGATGTACGGAGTGCCACTTTCTATCATTTTAGATCATGATCTATGGTTCATATGAAAATTCTGGTTATACATTGAACATAATATGAATAATGAATTGAATTTCATTAGGGACAATCACCCCTAAACTAATGGCCAATCTAAAAGAGCTAGTTAGACACTCAAGGACATGTTGAGAACATGATTAATTGAATTTAAAGGTGGATGGGATCAATATATACCATTATTTGAGTTCTCATACAACAACAACTTCCATTTGTGTATTCAAATGGAAACCTATGAAGATCTATTTGGAATACGATGTAGAACTCCTACTTGTTGGGATAATGTTGGTGAGAGAAAGTGGCTTGGGCCTAAAATGGTGCAAGAGATGACATAAAAGGTTCATTACATACAACAACACATAGAGGATTGTTAGAGTCATAGAAAGAGATATACTAACAACTGTCGAAGGGAATTATAGTTTTATGTTAGAGAAAAAGTCTTCCTTCTTATTTCACCTAGGAAGAGAGTCATACAGTTTGGGAATAAATAGAAGCTTAGTCCCTAGTATATTGACCCCTATGAAATCCTTTATCGAATATGAGTAGTGGATTATCAGCTTCAAATCCCTCCAATTATAGATCAAGTTCATGATGTATTCCATGTATCTCTAGAGAGGGGATACATACCCAACTCTTCACATGTACCAAATCCTTAGATAGTATAACTATAAAATGAACACTCTTATGAGGAGAAAACAGTGGAGATCATGGAACATAGAAACAAGATTCTACACAACAAGACTGAAGAACTTATTAAAGTGTTATGGTAGAACCATATATATGAATAAGTGACTTAGGAAATAGAGGATACAATGAGACAGAAGTACCCACCACTTTTCTCAATTGAGAGAATGAGTTGAAATTTTAGGGATGAAATTGATTAAGGGTGGAAGAATGTAATGGCCCAAACTTTTTAAATGATAATTATGTCCTAAAAATGTGTGTTATATTATTTTTTCATAAAAAAATATATCTATTTAATAATTAAGTGAGTATAAATTTAAATGTGACCATTGAGTTTGGACCATTATGTGACCATTGGCAAATAAGACCATTAAAAAATATACCCTTAATAATAATTTTGATGTTATGGTTATTGTTTATTAGTAGAAATTAAAAAGTATAATTAATGATGAAAGGAGAAACGGTGACCTCAACCAATAAATTCTTTGTGTATTAAGCCCATTTATTTGAACATTGAAGGGTGGTTGTTTCACTGACCTTTGATATTGACCAAGCCTAAGGAAAGTTTCAACAGTTAAAGCTTGAATGAAATTGGTTGTGGGAGCAGTTCTAGTTAGTAGAGATTACCACTCAGTTGATGTTATCCAATGCACCCCATTAAACTACCACTATTTAAAAACATACTCTTAGGGTGAATGTGAGTGAAATAAGGAGTTATCTGTTGAGGCCCCAGTTACATAAAATTTTAATTCCATTGTGAATAGTAAAAATATTGTTGGGGTTTTTCAGTATATTTAATGAAATAATTTTCATGTCATAATGATGTAATAACTAATTAACCATGATCCAATAATTAAAATATGTTATTTTATTAATATAAAGTAATTTTATATATATTTTGATCTATTTAACAATATTTAATTTACTTTCCAAATTCAAAAATGGAAAAATTAATTTTAAAAATGTTATTTTATGAAAAATTTAATTTTCCATGAAAAAATAAGTAATATAAAATCCGAGTAGACTCTTATAGATTAAAATAACATAAAAGGTGTCCCAAGTGTCTAATAACCTAAGAAAATAACATGGGAAAGACCATGGTTTTGTATTTACCACTACATAGGTGGCTAAAGACTTTGTTTAGAAATTAATAAACCAATACAATAATTTTTTCTATAAATACACATTCATTTATCCATTTACGTCCACTATTAATTCATCCTATATGAATTTATGATAGTTTTACCTCAAATGGAGTCCTCCTAAGGTTTCCTTAGGGCCTCATGGTCCTGATACACAATTTTTAAGGACTACTCTTCATTATAAGGGAAATATCCACTTCTCTTATCCATTCAAGTTACCACTTTATGTGGTATGAATTTAAAATTTACAAATTATGTTCTTATATAGAATTTATTTTATCTTTTTATCATATTAATAGTGTTTTATTAATGTGATACCCCTGTCCCCACTCTATTTACCTTTTTCTAAAACCATGTTCTATACCCGTTATGCTTTCAATTTTACATCTCAAAATGTATATCTTCTCTTCAAGAAATTCCCTATTATCTTATTTTTATGAACAAAAAAACCTATTTCCATTACTCGGGTATTTAAAAATATGTAAAAATTATTTATTTTATTTTTTATTTATATACGTCAGACCTGCATTCCCTTTTCGTGGGATAAAAATGACATATTGATCATGTTTTTAAAGAACTTTTGAAACTCCATGATTTTGATATGAAACCCATGTTTATAATATACATGGGATTTTTATGAAATTATTTATTATTATCTACATGTCTCACATGAAAATTAATATATATGAAGGGGGTACCTTGATATAACTCCAATAAATTGGGTATTGAATTTAATCTCTAGAGACGACATGTTTTACTATAAATTGGTGAATAATCTTGGTAATTTTTTGACACCTTGGTGAAAAACCTTGGTGATATTCTTATGAATGTATAAACTGACTGCCTTAGCCAAATTTCAATGTTATTATTCATGTTCTTGTTATTATGATATCCCTCTTTTTAATGCCTTATCATTATGAATCATGTTCTTATTGAAATCTCTCCAGATCATAAGTAAATTGTTTCCCTTGATTTCCATTAGTGGGCCTTATGCTCACCCTTTTGTTTGATATATGTTCCCAAGTTATGATATGCAGTCATTGTTCTTAGGATGAACCAATCATGTATCCTTTAAAGTGGAATAGAATAGTGTTTTTATGTTTTCATGTATTATGCACATTTTTTCAAGGATCTAAACTTTAAAAGATCCTCTGTTTGTATAATGTAAATGAAAATTTATATAAAAGGGACGAGATTCCATAAATACACTACAAAAAATCCCCAAAAAATTAACATGGAGTAGATTCCATAGTGTGAGGAAGAATACCATGTCAAAAAATGTGTTTTTCAAAACCACATAGGAGAAACAAAATCTGGTCCAAGAAGAGATCCTATAAAACTTGAAAGGAGTCCATATTGCAGGGGAACAACCATAAAATATAATTTTAAAGATAAATAAGAAGGCCATTCCACAACCCAACTCTACAATGTTATGGACCTAAAAAAGACATAACAAAAAAACTCTATATCTCAGCCACCATGTTGTAGGGTATCCATCACACTGTAAGACTTCTATTCGAGGTTAATCTATGCCACAACATAAGTTCCACCTCATAGCTACATCCAGAACAATTAAATAGTTAAAAATACCCAAAAAATGTGATGCAATACTCTATGTCAAAGCCCAATTCCCACACCACAATGATACCAAAACATGAAAAACACAAAAACCCCACTTCTGAACCTCTACGCCACCACACATTTCCATATAATTTAATGACGACCTCCATGTCATAGATAACATTATCACATTGTAAGGAACTATTGACATAACCTCAAATCTAAGTTCCCTTCTATAGCCTTGAATCTTATCCTAAAACCTCCATCAACAAAAAATCATAAATTAACAAACTGGAGAGGTTCATGTCATTAAATATGATTTCTCCTAGATGATTCACATCCTCTATAATTAAAAAAACCTAAATATGGAGAAAACCTCTACTACAACAATCTCTCAAAATATAACACTACAACAGAACCAATCAACAACCAATAACCTCAAAAAAATTCATACTATGGTCCTCCCACAAAACATCTCCAAAACTCTAATTGATACTAGAGGTACCTATTAAACAAGGCTCATCCACTAGATAAAGAAAACTAATAACTATATACCCTAATCACAACTAACCTTTCCCAATTACACCTTCCACCTTAACTGGTTTTCAAGAATTTATATAACTTGGTAAAAAATTTCTTCAACATGATTAAAAAATTTCACTCCATATTAAAAGGGAAATTATGTAAATTTTCCTAAAAATATTTGTAGTTAAATTTTACAAAGTTTTTGAAACAATTTTTTAAAAAATTCCAAAATCCACTACAAGGGTTCAGTGAAAGGTGTATAACCCATCCAAGACAATCCCCTTCCACTATCTCTCTATTAAAGTCTGAGAAATATGTTGAATCATGGGCTAGTTATACTGAAACTTACTCATAGCTTCATAATAGAAACATTTTATCTTTCCAAACACTATAAACCTCAAGACCCTAAACCCCAGAGCACCATTTCATTCTACATCTTTAGTTGAAAACACGCTCTCTTCCTCTATGAAGTTTGAGACAAGAAAACTTAAGAATCTAACTCCATCTTCTCAACCACTTAAGTAGTATATTTACTAGATTCCTCCTTTATAAAAAACCCTTTCTCTATAATCTCTTACTGATCTATCATTTCATCCCAATATCGTAAATGAAAGGGCATGATAGAACTACAAATCTCTACTCTCAAATTGGATTAAAAAATATATACCCATCCACTTTCATTTGGCTGAAAATGTGGAGATGAGTAATTAGGTCTATGAAGATGACATCAAAGCTACACACACTTTCACACCCTTAGGATTCTCATGAAGCTCTTATAGAAAATCATCCATGTCCACGAGGGAAATAAAACTGTTATTGAATAATTTAAGAAGAATCCCCCATGGAATATCTCCCAAATCATTTCATTTCATATTCTACCATATTCGAGCTACTTTTCAAAAAAAATATATCTTCTAGTTTAAAATTGAATTCAACCAAGGTTTTTATAACCTAAATTAAACTTAAATATTCTACAACCAATCCTAAATATTAGTAAAATAGGATCCACTAATTAACTTTGATACTTACTATCTATGGAATTTTAGAAAGGATCTATCCCAGGATATCACCACCTTTCCATTCCTGAGATCTTGATGGTGTTTTGAAGAAATAACATCAAACCATAAGAAAAAGGGTTTGAATAAGTCACAAAAGAACATAAATTAACACATAAGAAACAATAATACATAACAAGAAAAACATCAATTGAAGACCAAACTCACCTTATAAATCTTCCACAAAACACCCCATACAAACACATCAATATCTCCAATTGGAAACATCCCCACACCATCTCATATCAGTCACAAGACACATCTATTTCCCTTAACAATTCAAACCAGAGTTTTAACCTCTATAAAGTCCATTCCAAAAAACACCAAAAAAACCACAAAAAAAACATCATCCCATAAAAATTATCAAACCATCACTTCTAAAAACACACTAATTATTGGGAGCCACTTTTTTTCTTAGGATATAGTCAACTTTGGGTGTCTTTGAATCATCTACACAATTTTAGAATGTTTAATAAATATAACACATATTTATGGGGAAGGGGTTTCACTTTCTTCATATACTTAAAACCATAACACACAACACTAACATATAATCAATCATAATAATCCCAATTAATAATATTTAATAATCAATCACTTATTTTTAATAATTTAATGTTGGAAAGAGAGTCCATGTTAATAAATTTCAATATTTTCCCAGAATATTTTTATTATAGACTTTATGTGGTTCTATTTAATTAGAGGTGGGTCATTCCATACATAAAATCAAAGAACCACAAATAATCACAACAAGGGTATAGGTTTACAAAAGTAGTAAACATCATCTGAGTGATGAAACAATTCCCATGTTAAGAAACATAAATATTATTGAGTGAGGTTTCATTATGAGACATTTTATTCTTAAAAAACCATTGAAACATCATTTTATAATTGATAAATAATATAATTTAAGAAAGGAATTTAAAAAATTAAAATAAAATTATAAATAAATAGGGAAATAATAGATGAAACTCAACATTTCGAAGTCATTTATAGAGAAAACGTCATGCATTCTATTTAAATAATGATAAAATTATCCATGTTATATAAAAAAATGCACATGTTGTATCACTACTATTTTTTCATTATAGTATTATACTAAATAGAATTTAAAAATACCATTTCTAATAAAAACATGATTATAAACCAAAATAAAGGTAACCTAATTTAACTTACATATTTAAAAATATAATTATTAGTACATAAAATTATTTCATATTATAATTCAAATATACTAAACATGTTACATGCTCAATATTTACATAATATTAATTTTATAACAATTCATACACATGTTTTCAACTTTAAACATGATATCAATAATAAAATACACATGGATTAACATGTGATTCATTATTATTTCAATAATTTTGATAAAAAGTATCAAAGGGTTTCCTCAAATAATTCTTATCATTTTCCAAGAATTTAAAACAATCAAAATAAAACCATACTATAAATCACTAACACATGTAAGTTATTTATCAAGAGAAGAAAGGTAACACTTAGAATTCCATTCAAATATCGATAGTTAATGTATAAATATGAATGGTCTAGAATAAGTAGACTATTAATCATGCTTGGAAAATGATACGTATTTGTTGATTTGTAAACCATCAACTTGTTAATGTTTATCAATGATAATTTTTATATTTTTTCTAAAATTCAGAAATGATGACATGGAAACTTCATGATTTGTAATAATTTTACCACACAGGATTTTGATTCATTATGAATGAAAAATGCATAAAATATAAACTTGAATGATTAAAAACATACTCCAAATATTAGTTTCAAAATAATCCTTCCACCATAGCAGTATGAAATCCACTCAAGGTAATATGTTTTATAAAATTTAAAAAATTTAGAATCTATTTATAATAAAAAAACTAATCATACATTAGTAATTATTTCAAACATTAGAAAAAATGATAGCATGATATTCATTTTAATAATAAAATAAAAATTCAGATGATAAAGGATCATATTCTAAAAGTAAAGGGAATAACACATTTCAAGTCTCAATAAAGTTTTAAATAAACTGGTCATGCTAGTTAATCAATAATTTACTGTTTTATTTCAGTTTATAAGATTAATTAAGAAAACAATAACTATTTATTAACAAATTATAAAAAATCATAGTTAGTGAAACCCACATAAAATTAAAATTATTAATGATAATGAAACTAATGACCATGATACATGTACCCACTCTGATCCTACCATGGAACAATTTCACTTTCAACAAAACATATTTAGTATGTTTTCAAAGTACTTGGATCGGATTATAGTGGGACCCAAAATATCTATATCCAAGTCAGTCTCCTTGGTCCACATCATAGGTTAGGATGAGCTTCACCAATACGCTACCAATCCCATGAAATCCCCACTTGTTCCTACTTACGATATCCGCCCTATATCTCAACCCCATATGATAATATTTTTTTATTATCCCTCCCTCCATGGGTACCCTACTAAGCCAATAATAAATGAATATAGATAATGATCAATAATTACTGCCTTTAGTTGGCCTCGAGTTGGGGATTCGAACCATGGGTTTAAAAATATGACATATGAAATGAATTATCATAAATAGTAAATATATAATTTAGAGATATGGTTAACAATCACCAGGTTATCTCCATAAAATAATAAAAAAGGTATAAAATTTTCTAGTCATAGATGAAACTATATGAAAAAATGAAATATATCCAATGAAATGAAAGCCAATCACTCAATCACCACTCTAGATGCCCGAACAGTAGGTCCAAACACTAGTGGTTTATCCTAAAAACACTTGAAAAGTTTGATGGGAAGAGAACTTGGTAGTACTCAGTAGGGTAATAAATTTATGTAGATCATCATAAAAATGACATAATACAGAATAATAAACTATATTGAAATTATCCATCTAAGAAAAATTGGATAAAATTTTATACAAGACAAAAAGAATAATACAAAAGAAAATCTATAAGCTAGTAATCATGAAGCGAAAAGCCACACCATTAACAATAAAAAATATCCCATCACTATTAATAATAAACATGAATTATCTCCATCACCAAAATCACTATCAAAACTATCAACACCATTCATCATCCTCAGGGCCATAATATATTCATCTCAACTCCAACATATCAACTCATGGGCTCTACCACTCAAACTGATAACCAGCCAATAAGGTCACCTCCTAGTTAAGTGTAGTGACGTAAGTATGAAACAATAAAAACTACATATAATCCACCACAATTATATGAATGTACAAAAACATCACCACGTCTCCATATATCCACATCTACATCATTTTATATCCTCAACCATATCTCTATATAACCATAATACCCCCACATCTTAACCATCCATCATTAGGGAAATGTAAACTTTAAAGAAATACTCCTTAAATTTAAATACCCACCAACAATATCCTATTTTCTATAGAAAGGTATCATGAACATTTAGGAAATCTACCTCTTCCACCCATCCATGCAAAACCCTCACTAAAAACCACCTCATCCTATCACCAATCATTACTTCTGGTTCCCCAAAAAAATAGTCCATCACAACCTCTGTGTATATAAAAACCTTAAAACATTAAAACCCATTTAAAATACATAATAAATTTGAGTCATTAAAACCCATAAATATGGGTTTTATAACATATTCCCTTCCCCCATAACCACTTCGATCACTCATTCACCACTCTAGCTGCTCGAACAGTAAGTCCCAACACTAGTGGTTTATCCTAAAAACACTTGAAAATTTGGATGGGAAGAGAAATTTGTAGGACTTAGTATGGTAATATATTTAAATAGATCATCATAAATATGAAATAATACATAATAATATACTATATTGAAATTATCCAACTAAGAAAAATTGGAGAAACTTTTACATAAGACAATAGGCATAATAAAAAAGAAAATATATAAGCTAGTAAACATGAAGAGACAAGCCACACCAAGTATAAAAGATCAATTTTATAATTGTAAATATATAATTTAGAGTACATGATACCCCTTCACCCTTTACCATGTTTATGAAATTATTCATTTATGGAGGTAATAATGTTTTTAGGTGAAAAAAACAAGGAATACAAAAAATACATATTATAAAATAATAATAAACCCATGGTAGTACCATGAAATTCATAAAATACATGAAACAACCCATCCCATCTTTTTAGGAATAATTTAGTTTGTTTAAATCACTATTTTACTTTTATTCACTATTCAAGCTATGTTTTTATATGCTCTACCCTTTCACACAAAACAAAAAACCAAGAAATAATAATAGCACATGAGAGAGAAAAAACAAGAAAATTTAGTATATTAATTACATAATATAAGAGATAAGTCTTGATATCCCCTAATTTAATTGAAACATCACAAACCACTGCATGAAGATGACGTGAAGAGAGGATACCCATAAGTTCAGAAGCAGAACAAAGAGCATTCAATGTCCTAGAACACACCACACATCATCAACCTCTGTATATAACACCACCCAAAATTATTGTTCCAAAAATTATAACACTCCATCAATGATGAAAAATAACGGATCTATGACGAAAATAAAGGAATACATAGAGGGAACTTAGTTAGAATAACCAAGGAGGGATCTCTTAAGGCTAGGGGTAAAATCCAATGATTGGGGGATTAAATAGCTCATAGGGGCATACTTATATCTACCAATAAATGAGAAAAAATGTTGAATAATGATAAGGTTTTAAGGGTATAAATAATTTATAGATTATCTAGAAATTAGAATACCATATCACAACACACTACACCAAATTGAAATAGGCTTATGTGAAGCATATTCCATGGTGCAAGGAAGAACATCACGCTAGAAAAGAGATGGTCAGAATTATGTTCTAGAAACATTGAATGGTCCAGAGTGAGATCCTATAAATCTGGAAAAGAGGCCACTTTATAGGGGAAGAACCACATTGAATAATTCAAAAGCTAAATAAGAATGACACATTATAGCCCGAATCCATGGTGCATCGACCCTGAAATAGGTAGAACCACCAAATCTCTACTTCCTGGTCTCCAAAAATCAGGAAATCTAGCACACCAAAAAATTATATGTAAGTGTTATCCATTATGTATCCTATGGTTTATTCAATATCTACCTTGAGATCAACAGAACCATAAAATATTCACCAAAATACTCTATAAGACATCACACTATAGCTCAACTCCCCATGCTTCAATGATACCAAAACATACAAAACCCCTAAAAAAACACTTCCCATGATTCTATAGCATAAATATATTCCATAAATCACTAATACCACACCCATGAAATAAGTATCACTACTAAATTACAAGTAACTCTAAGTAAAACATCAACGCCATGATCCTACCTTTACCTTTAAACCATCTCCTAAAACTTCTAGAACATAAAACTCATAAAGTAACCCGTGAGTTCTGGGTCATTTCACTCACCATGTTGAGAATTTCATGAAACACCAAAATCCATTAAAAAAATCTTGGATCCCAATTATAATCAAAATGGTGGAGTAGGGGTCACAAATCATATGGGGCTTATGTATAATGGAGGATCTCATAGAAGTTCGAGAAGCGATTCTTGAGCCAAATACATGGAAAAAATAGAATAACCAATAATAAAGTGACGCAAATTGTTTTGTATAAATATCATGTAAAAACAACATCCATAGAATAGGGAATAAGGGCCATAAAGAAAACCCTATATGGAGGCCCGAACAGGATATTAAGGCCAACAGAAAAAATCAACATGTTAAAATTGAAATTAAATATATATTTAAATTAACAAAAAAGTGAATACCAAATTAAAAATTCTACAAATTGGTTATTAAAATTCAGAGAAAAATTTAATATACACCACTACTTTCTGATCTCTAACATTCAAATTAAATATTAATCTATGAGATTCAGGACCACATATCATCACCAATTTGGGAATAAAATATGATCTAAGAAACACCTATAAGGAAAAATTGTGGGATTCCCCTAATGTGAATCAAATTGATACACAATACCTAAAATTGAATGATATTTTAGTCGAATACTAACATGATCAAAGTTTAAAAAAATATAAATATAAATTGAACAAAAACCAACACTAACCTAAGTTCCCCAATGAGATGATGCTAATGAGGAAGTTTGGAACTAGCTAACCAGTACCAACCACACAAGGTAGAACTCATAAATACACATTCTCTAAAACTATTTAAGATAAAACTTAGAAATATCCATAGATAAAAACTAACAAAAATAGTGAAACCATAGAAATTAAAAAAAAATAAAAACACAAAAAAATAATGCATATAAAATCAAAATATTCTCCACCTAAACCTAGAAATAGTAAATAACAAAAACATCCTTAATGAAGGGTTTCATAATTTCCACTTAAGGATATCACTCCAAATAAACTAAGATAACAAGAGAGTTACTCAATAATAGGGTACCACTGTAAATCGTATTCATCCTCAAGGGTCCTAAGGACCAGATCTAAACAATGAGAAATACCATCAATCCAAGGGAAGATATGTATTGACCAAGAATAAACCCATGATATTCTTGCTTCATAGACAAATATAGTTACCATCTAACATTGGTAGAGAGATCTTAATTGAACATCCATAAAGCTAAGTCATCACCAGTCCTATTCATATGAAACTGCCAATTTGTATACTAGCCTGGTCCAACCACTAACTATCAAAAGGTCAAAACCCAGAAAACAATAGTCTTATAGGAAAGATAATTTTAAAAAAACATATGTAAATTACATATCAATCTAAGGAAAATAGGTTAAAATAGGTAACACAAAAAATTGGACATACCATGCCAAACACCTCACTAGGAACCAACATTATTACATAGTCCAAACTCACACTAACCCATTATATTATAGAACCTGATAAATACACCAAAAAATAACCTAAGGTATCTATTGAACTCAAATGATAATGAAACTAGTAGAAAACCTGAAAGGAAACAGTTATCATTATAGTTGTAAAATTACAACCAAAAGAGTGTAAACAACCTAGATAAATAGAGCATCAAAAAATTATATAATGTAAAATCCATAAAAAACCATTTGAATGCATAGAATTAATGTTCTTTATGTTTTACAACAAAAAAAATATTCTCTATTTTAATTTTATACTATTTTTTGTGAGTAGAGTTGATGTGGTAGTCTATATTCAACCACATAGATCTAATTATGTATGAAATTAGTTCACAAAACCGAAAATTGAAAAATTAAATATGATGTTTATTATTCTTGTCATAAGACCACATAAACCAATAAAAATTAATGAATTTATATAAAAAGTTAAAAAATAAGGAATAATAAATGATACAAAACTAGTGAACAATAACAACAGAGAGTAGTAAAAAATAATAATTCAAAAATTTTATAATTTGTAAAAATATAAATAAAAATATATACAAATTAACTCATCTAATAGCATAATAAATATATGAGAAATATTTTTTTATTCACATTTGAATATTTCATAACTAATACAGATATTATAATATGTAAAAAATCCCAACATCAATTAATAATAGATAATAGTAGAAACAATAATGAAATGTGGACAATAGGGAATGCTCAAATTGATTATATATAAATATATATATTTAAATAATATTTGAATAAAATAAATAATTATCATTCAAAAATTACAAGGTTGATGAAATAATAAAAAAATGGGCATACATATTTTATGTACTTCAGTCAATTGGCCTATGTTCATGAGGATAGACTATCACTTGATTTACTATACAGGAATAAAGGAGTATAAAATATGTAAAGGTAAATAATAAGAACAAGAGCCTCAGCTCAGTTGGTGAGGTCTCAGCATGTGAATAAAAGAGAGCTGAGATTAAATATGGATGGATATGTATTTCAAAGTTACTATAAAAGTATTTTAGCATGCACCATAGTAGGTACTCTTTGGTACTGAAGTAGTTGGAACTATTCACCTGTTTGGGATTTCGGGCCACCAGTTTTTTCCTTGGGTCCTTTAAAGCCTTAGGGTCACCCAAGGGCTTAAGGATAGTAAAGATTTTGAGCCACCTAAAGGCCATAGGGCCACCACAAGGCCTTCAAGCAACTTCAAGGCCTTCAAGCCATAAGAAAGTGTACTTATTGGACCGGATAAAATATGTAAGTAGCATGATCCAAATGAGGATATAGAGCCGACACATTCATTAAATTAGAAGCTAAAAGATTTGGAGGAATGAGAGGGTATGAATATTTCCATTAGGACAAGCCTATGCTAGCATGAGAAGCCTACCCAAATAGCTATGAAATGGTGGAGAGATAACATCATGGTGAAGACACTGGGGAGGGGTACTTCTAAGTAGTTATAGTCAGGATGATTTACTCTATGAACTTTAGGTCATGTAATGTCATGAAGCCTACATGCCATGTAAGGGTTCCAATTTTACCCTTAAAAGAGGGATTATCAAAAAAATGAATAAAAATAAGACCTTTGGGATATTCATGATAAAGGTAAACAAAAACACATAAAGATTATAGATTCTATCCAAGACCAATTCTCTTATAACTATATGGATCATGGTAAACTCTATGATGAGATAACTATGTAAGAATAAACTCTTTGGTGGACACATGCAACACAATCTACACAACATAATGAAGAAACATGCATGATAATAAGAAGAATAAATAAAAAACACCTCTGGACTAAAAACCTCATTACAATGGGATCTATTTCACCTTTACTAGAGCCTCTGTACTCATAAGTGTCCATAGTCATAATTTCATAGTCTTAGTCCTCTAGGTTCACTACTCCACACAGTGGACAATACACTAGCCAAACATGGGGTCTATTGTGTACTCCAAGGACCACAATAGCCATTAGTTTGATGACCCAGACCTTTATAAATAATATTTCATATGCGATTGAATTAAATTCCATATTATGTATTATGGTTGTAGAAAACAAATGTACATATTTGGTTTTATTAAATCCCATAATATTTTAAAGATCATTAAGCATCATATCCATCAATAATATAGCAATTGAATAGTGATCATATGATTTGTATAAATAAAGGGTGTTGAAAAATATAATTGACACAGGAAAGGGAAGTGATTAAAGTAACCAAAATAATATCACCCTATAAATCCCATTTATCATATCTTATAAGGGAGATAACATCACTGGTATTTTCCCTTGACCAAGCCCTATTGAGTCAGAAATTATATTTCTTAATTTTTTATTCCTTTAGTTTTGGAGATCACAAAAAATATCTTAAAAACATGTTTTACTAACTTCTTATATCCAAAGTATTTTAGAATGGTTTTATAGGAAATATTACCCTTTATTATACCTATAATTAGTTCTTAAGTATTTAAAATATAAACTTATAAATATTTATTACGATTATCTTAATGGGTATGTGTTTGATAAACATTAGACTCACCTTTATCAAATAATATGTTAGATTATCTCTCTTCTCTTTCGTACTAACAAAGTCTTGAACATAAAACTGACAGTAGTACTGATAATATTAGAATAATAATCACAAGGATTATAATAATGATAGTCGTAAGAATATCTATCAGACTAACTATGTTTATAATCTATATACAAACAATTTATTTCCAATGTAAGGAAACATTTTTACACTATAATGGTGTAAACCAATATGACATCGGACATTTAATTATGACGAATCATTATGATTTTTCAAGTGAAAAGTGGTCAAGTCATTGTGAAAAAACTCAGATAAATAAGACCATTGGGAGATCAAGATGACCATGGGAATGATTCCTATAAAAACCAAGTCATTTTAAGAGTTTGGAGGGATTTTTGAATATTCTGTGCTAATATTCAATTCATTTGTATTTTCTCATTTTGTGAGACCTCTAGTGATTACATAGAATGAAAATCTTGTTCATAGTCTTTTTAATTGTTTAGGGTTTTATAGTTTTAAAGAAACCTTGTCAGGTTGTCTGCATACAAACTTTTTCATTGCAATCTATGTCTTATCATAAAAATGATCAAAGTATTCCGGATATAGAAAGACATATAATCTGATAAATCAGATCAAGGGCTACTATCACTACTACAAAGCAGGTGTTTAACACCATTGGTATTTATCAACGCTAGAAAAAATCTTTGATAAATGATATATTTATCAGCATTAAAGAAACCATTTATAAATTCAATTCTTTATCATTGCTTTTTTAGAGCTAACAAAGGGTCACTTTATCATCATTTTTTGGGGATGATAAAGGGTGCCCTTTATCAGTGCTTTATTTTTAGTACCGATAATGCGTACCCTTTATAAGCACTATATTTATAGCACTCATAAAGGAATCCGTTATCAATATCTTTTTAGCACTGATAATGGTCTGAATAAAAAAATTAAATAATGAAATAAATAAAAAATAAAAACTGATTTAATAGAAAAAGATAGTTCAAATTTTATAAATTAAATAATTATTGATAAAAATGAATAAATTTATTACACTATATATAAATTATAAATACCAATAAATAGTATATATTAAATATATAAATATATGAAAAATAAAAATTAAAAAAATTTAATTTAAAAATAATTAAATTGTGAAGAATATTAAAAATTATATTATTTAGATGATTATTGATAATGTTAATAAATATTATATATTAAATAATTAGATATATATTAATGTATATAAATATGATTTATATAATAAAAAATGTTATTTATGATTTACATTAAATAGTAATATATTAAGTGAATAATGCTTTATAATAAGAAATTAATGTGAATCAAAAATACTAACTAATCGCATCGAGTAATGGGAATAATTGAATTTCATTTTATTTTTCAATTTATAACACAGATCAAACGAATTATATTTATTTTATATATACCTAACTAATGAATTTTTTCATACATATGGATAGACACAAATATTTTTTTAGAATTTAATCAATTTATATTATTTATTATATATATTTACTATGTTTTAATATTTTCAATATGTATTCAATTTTATTTCAATATATATCATTTTTAATGATTTATTTTAATCAAACTTATGATTTTTTTTAATATTTTACTCATTTTTAATTAATCAATTTTAGTCATTTTTAACACACATGAACTTAAAATTAAATATTCATTAATAATGTTAAAAATACATTTTTAAAAAAATATTTATAAAACAAAATTTATAAAAAATATATTTATAAATTTAAATTTACCATTTGTATAAATTAATAATTATAGATAAATAAATAATATTTGTATAAAAAGTATATATAAAATAATAAATAACTAATTACAAAATTATAATAAATTAATTAAAATATTGAATGTATTTACTATTATATAAATATATGTAACTATATAAATATATAAATATATATAATTATTATTTAAAAATGTAGTTATATAATTTTAAATTAATAATGATATTTTCCATGATTTATAAAATATATATTTTATAAAATTTCTATTTTAAGTATTATAATTATAAAAAATAATTATAATATTTTTAGAAATTATTTTTTTAAAAGTATTATAAGTATTTATCACCACTTTTTTAGCGCTCAAAAATCTCTATCTTTATGAGTGATAAAAAAATAACTGAAAAAGATTCATTTTATTAATGATTATTAACTTAACATTGATAAAAGTTATCTTTATCAACACTTTTTGTAGTGCTGATAAAAGTGTCATGATCTTTTTTAAGAACACTAACCATCACGAACTTGTAAACGATATCTAAAGCTATCCACGGTAGAGACCGATTGTCGATGCTCCTTGTTGTCAAATATAAGCATGAATCTAGTCTATAATCAAGGATCTAACTATTCCAAGTCTTGAATACAAGTCTAAAGTGATTCAAGGGATGAACGAAACCATAGTTCCAACAAAATCTAGGTTTTTTGAGACCCCTAATTTCCCTCAGCTATCCACTAAACCTTCTCATCCCACATCCATGTATTCAAAAAAGTCTAGTTTCACTATCCTATAATAAAAACCCCCAAAATTCAATGTTTTTTAGATATATTGAAGTATCGTATTCCTGGATAGCATGTGGCTATCCCTAAGACAACATTGGTACTGTGAAACTTTAAATATATCAAACCTATTGTTGGGTCATGTTTTTGTGAGGTATAATATGCTCCCAATACCTATATTTCATAACATCTACCTCTTTTTAATTATGAAAATTTGAAAAATCCATCAATATAGAGGTTTGTGTTGGGATTGGTTTGGAATATTACATTTTAATTCACTTGGATGATTACATATCTGACATCATTGGGGTTTTATATTATGTCATGCACTAATTGGAACGGAGGGTTGAGTTATGAGGAATTGAAAAATAGGATTATACCATTCTATTTGGAATGTAATTCTAGAATTTTTTTCAAAAAAATGGATGATGAACTATTAGACACATGGGAACAAAAATATAATGATATTTTCAAGAAAATATTTCATAGGATAATGAGAACTGAAATATGTTGTAAAATTGATGGATTTATTTAAGATGAATTTGAACTATTTCATAAGGCTTGGGATAGGTTTAGGAGCCACTTAATGAATGTAAAAATTGAATTATTTTGATTAATCTACAATATGATATTAGAAAATTCATTATATATGTTTGATTTGTTTTCTTATTTATTTAACTACTTCTTGAAAAAATATAATGTTTTCAATTTTTATTTTGGAAATATTTGAATTTGAATTTAAATAATATAAGTTAAATGAAATAAAAAGAAAAATAGAAGAGGATTAAGGTTCTATAATATATGGACTATATTATATAAGAAAAAATGATTTTGAGAGAAATTGTAATTTATATTATGTTTTTTGTTGTTGAAATATAGTCAGAAAATAAGAATTTGGAATGAGTTATTTTTTTGGAAAAACCTCATCATCATTGTGTTTTATGAAACAAAATAATGTTTCATTACATGGTTCAGAAGAAGAGTACATTATCAATAGGATTTATTATTCTCAATCTTTAGGATTGATCAATATTTTTCTAAATTTGATATTTACTTTGAAAAGTAACTTATTTAATGTGATTTTTTTTATTATTTAAATTTTAAAGAATATTTTAATCATTCAAGAATAAATCATACACTACTAGATTTAAATAATTTTTATAAAATAAAATATTAACATTGATTGATATAAATTTAATAAATAAATTGTAATAGAATGATTTTTTTGAAATATTTTTTTCATGGATAACATCATAACACCTTAAAAATCTCACTTCAAGTCAACTTTATTAGTTTGGATTTAATAATTTAATGACATGATATATTCCCTAATGATTCTTAATTCTCTTGTATTTTATGGTCTACTAACAAAAACATAAATTTATTTTTATGTCCTTCTAGTGGTGATATGATGCCCCATATATGTGACCATCTCAATTAAATGATATAAAAAGTTTTCATTATAATACATTACAAATACCTTTTATGTTAAGAGTTTTAGAAAATTAGGAAAAAAATTAACTAAAATACTCATCTATTTTTAAACTAATGGAATTTTGTTTGGAACAACATATGAAACAACTTGATCCATAAGTCCCCTGCATTATTCTTATTCAGATCAAGATCCTCATGTCACATTTTTCTTATTCAGATCAAGCTCCACATGCATATATTTGATCCAATTGTCATCCTTGTCAGTATATCTAAATGATTTAGCCTCTATGTGGAAAAATGAGGTTTTTTCTATATCTACACTCCTTCAATATTTCACTAAAACTTTATGATCCCCAATGATATTTTATTAATTTATTTTAGCCTTTCTTTTATTTATAGTAGTTTATAAAAATATAGACGTCTTTGAAATTATAAGACACTCATTAATTATTATTAAAAATAACTTCATTAATTTCATTAAAAATCTAATAAACACTATGTATTTTTCACATTAATCCATCTAATAATAGGTCATCCTTTAACATTTACTTTTCGTTCCCCCTTAGGAATATCTAATTATCATCCATTTAATTCTAAAAAATTGGAGACATCCACCTTTGATAATGAATATGTTATGTGTATTTATTTATTTATTATACAAAATGAATATTTAATAACCCAATAAGATATCTTTACTTTCTACTGGACAATTAAAAGCCTCAATCCAATGTATCTTATTTTCTCCTCTTCCTCTTAACCCATTGATTGATTTTTTGGAGAGATCTATTTGTATTTTTTATCATAATTCTTTATTTACCATCGTCATATACCTGTGGTCAATAATGTTTCCTCAATAAAATCATTTTCCATTGAATTAATGTATTGTTTATTATATTTGTTTAATTTATATCATTTTAGAATTACTCATATAATGATTGTTTTCATGTACAAGTGGATTATTTGGTTCAAGTTGGGGTGGTTTGTTCAAAGATGCTCATGCTTGTGATGGATTGGACATGGAGCCTCCAACTGAGTATCATCAATAAGGAAATTCTTTAAGAAAGCATAAAACCATTAGGAAAAGGTGAATTCCTACTACTTATTTAATTAATTTTGTTATTATTTTATACACTATTTGAAAGTTAACTTCATTATCATTTTATCTAATACTTATTTAGTTTTTTTAAAGATCTTATAGAAAGTCATATTTTACTTTCAATTATCTGTAATAAGCTACCAAAGTGATAAAATGATTCTTTCTACAAATGTAACCACGTTTTCCATACTCATTTTCTTTCTTTTTTGAACTTCCAACACTGCATATTGATTTGATATTGTTTGCTGAAAAACCTTTCTCAATATTGAAATCTAGGAGAGTAGAATAAGCTCATCTGACCATTGTGGTTAATTCTTGTGATATAATGGGAACACAATCTTATTCTACTCTTCTGAATTTCAACAATGAGAAATAATTTTCATCTAAAAACATCGATTCAATATGCAGTGTTGGGATTTTGACATATAAAGATACTAAAAATGTGGTTCAATTGGAAGTCAGTATTTTATTGAGACTTTGGGACATGTAAGGATCAATAATCCTCAATTCAACACACGATGTGGCCATTATGTCTCAAAGTGCTTCTTTTTATATAAAATAGAAATGAATTTTTTGTATAAAGGAAAACTGAAATAATCAACATTGATAAAACATATTCAAATTATTTTAATACTTTAGGGAAATGATCCATAAGTCATTTGGTACATATAGGGATCATAGGCACATCAATTTTATTCATGGTGTGACCTCTTTGAGTCAATCGGTCCATTATCATCTTAAGAACGACAGTTTAGTTCAAAAAATACCACTCACTAAAAACAAATAAAACATGAAATAATTTTCATGATAATTTCAGACATTGATTTATAAGTCATTTATGACATGTAGTAATTTTTCTCTCATCAAACTGATACACGATTTGTCCAATATATGGCAAAGTGCATGTTTCTAGTTTAAAATGATATTTTGGTAAAAAAAGTGACATAATAAAAAAATAAGAAAATTCATTTAGATTGTCTTGATAGTTTAGGAAAATGTTACATAAGTCATTTGAGGTTTGTAGGAATCATCCGTCCCTCAATATGACATATGGTGTTGCTGATATGACTCCATGTGAAACTTTTTATTTAAAAATGACATCAATTTTAATAAAAAGGAAAAATGACCTACTCAAAACCACGAAAACCCATTCAGTTTGTTTTGATACTTTAGGAATTCAATACATAAGTCATTTTTGACATATAGGAATCATCCAAACCTCAGTCTAATACACAATGTGCCCAATATGAATCAATGTGTCCGTTATCAGTTTAAAATTGATAGTTTAGTTCAAAAAATATAACTGCCAGAGAACCGAGAAAACACGCTCAGATTTTATTTCTAATTAAGGAATATGATTTAAAAATAATTTTTCACATGTTATAATTGGCCTCACAAAAAATAGATACATGATGTGATTATTATGAGGAAAAGTGCATGTTTCCAGTTTAAAAAAAGATTTTAGTAAAAAAGACAAGTGACATACTGAAACCAAGTAAACATATTCATATTTTTTTGATACATTATAAGAATGATCCATATGCCTTTTAGGACCTCTAATAATAAGCCTAACTTCAATCTGACACATGGTGTGATCAATATGAATCCAAGTGCATCTTTTTATTTAAAATTGACGTAAATTTTAGTTAATAGTACAACAAACCTACTAAAAACCAGGAAAATGAATTCATATTGTTTTAATACTTTAGGAAAATAATCTGAACGTATTTTTTAATGTGTAGGATTAAGTATCACATGAATTCGATACATGATGTTCCTGATATGACTCAATGTGTCCATTACTAGTTTAAAATCAATATTTTAGTTCAAAAAGTGTCACTCACAAAAATCTAAGAACACACAGTCGAGTTGTTTTTATAATTTTGGAAAATGATTCATTAGTCATTTGTGAATACTCATTTGCTAAGAATTTTTAGGTTGAGGTGGTTAGTACTTCCAGCTATAATATAAAATTGGGTTTTCATTAGAATTTTTATTAATAAAAATTCTTATGATTTTTGGATGGAAAGAAAACCAAATTTTTATTACTTCAGAGTTTTTGGTTTCAAAGTATTCTTCTTGAACACAAAAGATAACTTACATATATTTTCACCCAAATCTAATGAAGGAATTTTTTTTGGTTATTCCACTACTTCTAAGGCATATAGAGTTTTTAATAAATACTATTATACTATTGAGGAAATAACACATGTTAATTTTCATGAAATAGACATTTTTTTCAAACAACACCAACAAACATCCTTAAATTCAATTTCAAAAATGATTTTCAACCATTATTAGAAGGGTATTCTCACAAGGATATTAATAAAAAAAATTGATGTTATTTCCTAGGAATATTTTCTACCTTATATTGATGAATAGACTTTTCAAAACCCAAGACATCAGTTTTTTCATAGAATCATCCTAGTGAAATTATCATTTTTGATATGGATCTTACAGTTATGAATAAATGTTCCTTTAGAAATGAAATTGAAAATCAAGATTTTTTATCCTAATTTTAAAATAATAATTCTGATGAGGATTTAAATGATGGGGATTGGATTAATGAAATGAATGATGAGAACAATGAATTTTATAGGAAAAAATTATAGAATTTAGTTGAATGACCTAAAAAAACTTATATTATTATAATAAAATGGGTTTTTTTGAAACAAATGTGAGGAAAATGGAATAATTGTTAGAAATTTTCAGTCCAACTAGCTTAAATACCCTCAGGGGGGTGAATCTGGTTCTGAAATATTTAACAAACTACCCATTCATATATTATTTCATCATTAAACGAAGCATGATTCTCTCTCTCTTTCCCATATCAATTTATGAACAATAATTAAAGTATGCACAAGACAAAACAATTTTATTTTGTTCACCCTCACTGGGCTACATCCAAGGATAATACAACTGTAATGTGTCGATGTACCAAATTCACTAAAAGTGCACTGATATTTACAATGATTGGATTGGACTCACTGTTCCTCATTGATAACAACCAATCTCAATTTAAAATCTCACTACCCTCTCAACTGATGTGTGCCACTACTTTTTTAAAAGATCCACTCATAGTTTATAGACATGTTGGTATTTTCATTTTCATTAATTAATGTATCCTACACTATATGTAGATTGTCTTTTACTGTCTCACTTTCATCCAATGATGAATACAACTTTACCACAAAACATTGGGAAATCCCTTTTAAAACTCTTTCAAAAAGAACATTGAATTTGCAAATATCCTTATTTCCTAAAGCTCAAAGTAGGCTTCATGATGTAAAACTATTTCAAAAAGTATAACTATACTTCGTAAAGATCATTCCTTTTTGAAAATCTCACTTAGACTTTTCGAATCTCCTTACTTTCACAAATCATAGACCATTCAGTTGGCTTTTATAGCCTTCAAGAACTTCTCAGCATACCACCTTCACAAACCATCTCTGTGAACCACCTTCTTGAACATCCTCTTCAAACCACATCTATGAACTAACTCTATGAACCACCATTATGAACCACCCTTATGAACCAACATTGCGAATATAGAGACTTATAACTCTCATTGAGTCTTGATCAATCTTTTGAAGGGGGTAGAGGCCTATTTATAGGCATTTCCACTGATTCCAAAACCATCCAGGCGACATAAGCAATATTTAATGGAGCTCCAATTTTTCTTTCAGAAATATCCTTTTTATGAAGCTCTATAGACATTTCCCATCTTCAATGCTCATGGTAATCATAGAGCTTTCATCAAAACTTTTCTCTTTCGTAATGCTACACTAGCAATGCTGCTCACCTTTTTCATTTTGTGATACTCATCATACTCATCGAGCGCACTATCAAAATCCTTCAATCCTTCACAAAACACTTTTCATGAGGACTATATTCATGAAACTCATGCATTTTCCATATTTTGATGAGATCTTCATGGGAATCCATATTTCTCTATGCTACCCAAACATTAAACTTTGGATAAAAATTTTTAGAAAACACTAGGAAACTTTCCACCTTAGAAATCTACTTCATCAAACACCAAACTTCATCATTCAAAATCATCGAGCTTTTCCAACAAAAAAATCACACCCAAAAACATTGAGAGGATTCCTTGAGAGATTTTCCGCAACAATATCCCCCTTTGGGTTTTTTGAAAACTCTCTCTTGAAAAGATACCTCTTTATAGCTTCATCCATATTCTACCACCATTCACTTAATGTGATTAAAATAGTGATCAAAGATTTATTCAAAAATACTCTAATCCCACATGAGCAATTCGTGGCCTGAGAAATAAGAGTATAATGTAAATCTCATCAATGAAACACTTAATTCTTGATACTAATCAATTTATTTCATCAGGAACTCCAAATTTCGTGGTATATATCCTTTGATCGAAGACTTCTAGTATCATCAAATTTAGAACCCCCCTATCTTGCTGCTCCCACTATCTCACTGCTCCACATGTTAGCTTCTCCCCATGTCTTGACTAAGACATTTTCTCCCATTAAACTTCCACAATTTCTCCCCCTTTGTCAATGAACCCAAATATCACCCTTTTTGATCTGTAACCAGGTAATGAAAACATATGAATACATTATAAAAAAACACACCATACCTCAGGGAGAGGGGGGTCCCACATCTATACTTTCTCAAGTGTAGGGAGTTGAATGGACTCCTAGAGACAATCGATGCCTCTAAAATGTTTCTTTGGTTAAGGCCTTTTTCAAAATTTTTGAAACCTAAAGTTTTTTAGGAAGATATTCAATCTTTATAATCCATTACTCTACATAATCCTTAATAAAATGATATTTAATTTAAGTGATAATTTTTATTGAGTGATGTACTGGATTTTTTCTATGATTGACAGCACATGAATTATCACAATAGATTCTGATAAGAGACTTCACTTCATCACCCATATCATCAAGATACTTCTTCATCCACAATAAATGCATGCATGCATGAGTAGATAAAATATACTTATATTCTACAGTGCTCAATGAAATACAATCTTTTTTCTTACTCATCTAAGAAATACACAATCCAATGAGATAAAAAGCACCTACTGATGTTGATTTTCTATCATCAGCTGATCTGGTCCAATATGCATCTGTAGATCCCAATAACTCTGATTAAGAATTTTATTTATAAATCAAACTGAAATCCACAATTCCCTTGATATACCAAAGTATTATTTTTCACTGCAAGCATGTGGATTTCCTTGGTATTTCTTTGAAATCTGATTTCTTTGCATGTGGGAAAACAATATCAGGTCTTGTCGCTATCATGTATATAAAATTACATTGATTTTACTATATTCTATGATATTAACTGCCTTTCCATAATTATATTTTTATTATTTTATCCAGGTAGAAACTAGAGTTTTTATATCCTTGAAATTTTCCATTAAAAGTTATCTCATAACCTCCTTAGAATATTTGGATTGAGAAATAAAAGTACAATTCCTTTTTTATGTAACCATTAAACCAAGAAAAAATATCAGCTCACCAATCATTGGAATTTCAAACTCACTTTTCATAAATTTAGAAAACTATCTGCATTTTTCTTCATATGATCCAAAAAATATTATGTCACTGACAAAAACCAGCACTGTCATCCTTTGATTACTATAATTATTAACATATAGATTTTAATAGACTTTACCATTCTAAAATCCATGCTTATTAAAATACTGATTTAATCCTAAATACTATGCACTTGGTGCTTGCTTCGACCCATATAGTGACTTCTTCATCCAAAAAACTCTTCTCTAATCTTCATGAATTAGGAAACAATTCATCTACTCAATATAAACATTCCCTTCTAGATCCCCATTTAGAAATGTTGACTTTAATTCCATCTAGAAAACCATGAACTTATTTTTCACTACAATGTCCAGGAATAATCTCATTGTCTCTAACCTTACAATAGGTAAAAATGTTTCATCAACATCGATACCCTATATCTTGGAGAACCCATTGCACACAAGTCTTATTTTTTTTTCATATCACTGTTCCATAATCATTCATCTTTTTGAGAACGACCCATTTAGTTCTAATGACATTCTTATCTACTAGTCTTGAAATAATATCCCATGTCTAATTCTTCTCAATTTGATCTGACTCTTCATTCATGGATTAAAACAAGTTTTCATCTTCAATTTCATCAGATAAACATTTAAGATCTACCTGAGATAAGATAGATTCCTTCTATAATGACATCATTATTCTTGTTTGAATAGACACTGTCTGATCACTAATGATATTTTTCCTTTCAATTTAAACTCATCTCTTTGGTTTTTTTTATAGATACAGACTTTACTTCCTCTTTCTCATTATCAATATCTATTTTTGAATCAACATCTTATACTTCTTCTCCCCCTCCGTTGCCTGCCTCCTCATCACATTCTTTAAGAAACTATTCATTATGTTGTTGAATAATCTCTTCATTACACTATAGGGACATCATTTCTCTCAACTACTTTTCCCAGCCTCTTATTAAAGCATTTATATGCTTTTCTCTTTCCTGAGTTGCCAAGGAATATCCCATCATATCCATATGAATTGAATTTATAGTGTTTCTATTTTTTGAGAATAAAACACTTACTTCAAAATATTTGAAATTATTTCAAGGTTGGCTTCTTTCCGCACCACATCTCATTTAGAGTCTTTTCTTCCTTTGGACAAAACAGAGCCCTATTAGAAATGTCGACCAATGTCAATACTACTTCCTTCCAAAATTTATCTGGTAGGTATTTTTCAATACACATCAATCTATTCATGTAGTTGATGATATGAATTCTCCTCTCGACCACTCCATTATATTGGGGAGTTCTCACTGAAGAAACTTGATGTCTTATCCCGTGTTTCTCAAGATACTCTTACACTAGATTTTTTTTGAATTCCATACCATTATTAGTAATAAATTTCAGAATTTTTTCCCAAGAACCCTTTCAAATTCCATCCGATACTGGTTTATGCAACTAAACACATAAAACTAATTGGAAATGACAAATAACCATTCAATTATTCTATAATCATTAATGAAAATAATGTAATATCTCTTCCAGTCAATTGTCCTTAGAAAGATAGGTCCACATACATCAGCATGCACCAATTCAAGCACTCTTGTGGACTTCTATTCCTTTTCGTTATACATTTCTAGGATGATATTCCCTTAATGAAATTCACTTCACATATGAGTATGATCTCTTAATAGCTTAGAGAGGTCTCTAGATGCATAAAATATTACAATATCTTCAAGGGATTTTTGGAATAAATAACCAATTTGTTTTTTCCAAAACTTTTTTTCTTCCTCTCTGGATAAAAATTACAAATCTTAATCGACACTTAAAATGTATAGGTTTCCCTTTTCCAATTTCCCTGGTAGACTAACTCCACCATGTCTTCCTTTGAAGTACACATCTTCTTGGTAAATCTTATTGAATACCTTAAGTCACATAGTTGACTAACACTAAGAATGTTTTGACTGAGATCTTATACTACCAAGACATCATCATGTATCATTTAATTTCCACCAAAATGGCCTTTCCTGATCCAATTATCTTCAGGCCTTCATTGTTTCCAAATTTCACAACTCATTCTTTGTCATATTTTAGACCTGTAACAAGATTCTTATTACCTGTTATATGGTATGTGAAACCGTTGTCAAGGATCCATACACCATATTGATCAGATGCTTTAAGGGTAATTTATGAAACCACTGCCTTATTTACTATTTTGTATTTGATCCATGTTTTCAACATTATATTTAGTAAATAATGATGGTCTTGATATACCATAGAGTATGATGGGCAAGCTTCATCCTATAGAACTGTGAATCAATTTTTCATTTTCAAATCACAATTTTTTTCTTTAATTTGCTTATTATTACCACATTTATTCTACTTTGGAACATTCCTCTGCATAGTTGATGTACAATATCTGGACATGTTCCCAAATCATTCACACCAAAAATAATGTCCCTCAAAAGATATACTGGAGTGGTGAGCTCTTTTTTCCTGTCACTATTGTTATTATTCCCTTCCATATCTCTTAGATATAGAACACACATTTTGTGAATGTTCCATATTTCTACATAAATAACAACTGATGCAAGGTGCATTATTGTGTGTCACCTCTACACCACTAGATGTCCACCGGATTTTCTGAATTTTCTGAATCTTCTTCATACCCAAATAAACCATCAATCTCAGATCGGGTGCTTGTGGTCTGACTTCAACTTTTATATAATTTTGTTTTCACTCAAACCCCAAATCAGCCTTAATATTTGAAGATGACTATTTATGCTTTTCTATAGGACCACTATGCTCCACTTCAAACTTTTCATCCTTCTAAATGATCTAATTTCTCGATATTGTATTGGGAGTCATGAGTTTTTATGGATACTTAACTTTTCATTTTATACCGAAAAATTCTTATTCATGTTATTCAATACATTTTATTTTACCCCTTCCAGTGGTAGTCAAACTATCGATTTCACACTTCTATTCCCCAATTTTGAGCTTATACTCATCAAACATTTCTGAGCTCTCTAGTTTTGAAGACTAATGTTTTTAAATTTCTTCCACTAACTCATACCACTTTTCCTCTTATTTAATCATGTAGAGTTTGGATTCACCAACCACTTTGTTGACCTTCTTCATTTTATCTCTCAAAATGTCTATTTCTTCAAGAGAAGCTTCTAATTCAGTTTTTTAAACAACTATCCACACAACTCTTCTTCATAAATGTCAATTTATTTTTTTTCTCAGTACTACTGATGAATTCCACCAAAAAAATTTCTCCATCATCCTTGAAATCTTCTAATTATTCTACCTCAGATTCTTCTGAATTTTCATCCTTTCTTGAAAGAAGATTCTTTTTTTTTGAATAAATATCTCTTACAATTTTTCTTTCTCTTAAATTTGGCTAAAGACTTTTTTTTAATAATTTCAACTTCATCCTATACATATTCTAGAAACTTCTTCATTAAACTTGTTACAAGATGTCAAGCCATTCCATATCAAAATCATGAAAGAGAAAGTTTCCCTTTGAACATTCCTTTTCCTCTTTGGATATTTGAGGAATGAAATTTGATGACCTCATCTGTCCCTTCTTCTTCTTGAGAATATTCAATGGAGAGATTATTCATGACCTTGTATTCCACCTCTATATACTTTCCCTTTTCCACATCATCATTATCATCATTTCTCATTTTATATGCTATAAGGGTATAATGAAAATTTTTCAGTTTCATCTCTTTTGGATATCAATCGTCCAATACTAAAAATTTTATTTTGAACCGAGGTGGATGATTCCTCAAAATATGTTTCACAATATTTATATCTTGAATAAATTCCCCAAGGCCACACATGTCTTACACTACAACATCTAACTTATCAAATAATTCATCAATAGTCTCATTTGGGTTCATTATCAGATCTTCATACTTGTTCCAAAAAACATCAAACTTTACTTATATAACCATTGAATCACTATAATATAGATTCAATAGATTTTCCCACCTATAATTTTATGTATTACATGGCATCAACTTTGTATATATTTCCTTGGATAGGGCTCCCGCTAAATCATTGATTCCTCTTGCATCAGTATCCAATTTTGTTCTTTCAGATTCTGATAAAGAGACACTATCAATGTTCACTGAAATTCCATGCATTGATGCTATGAAGAAATCTATTCCAAAAGATAGAAAATAGTGTTGCATATTATTCTTACACAATTTAATGTTTTTGTCATCGAATATCGAAATTCCATTTTGGTTGACCACAAGAGTTTCTTCATCTAAGAGATAACTAATGACTTTCATCCTTTTTCTATGATATAAAATGTTAGTACAATTGAGTTAAATAATCTGAGAGGGAGGTTGAATTAGGGTGTGACAGAATGAAACAACTACCCCTTAAAATCTTGTTTCATCATTAAACAAAAAACTCTTCTCTCCCTTTACCATAACAATGTATGAACACAAATGAAAGAATTCACATGAAATAATGATTTTACTTGGTTCATCCTTACTGGGATTCTTCTAATGAGCCGAGAATGTCAATGTTCTGATGTAAAAAATCCAATAAAGTGAACTACAATTTACAATGTTCGGAATGGACTCAGTGTACCTCTTAGATTACAACCAAAAACATTTTTAAAGCTCACTAATCTCTCAACTAAAATGTGCTCACTGCTTTTTAAGAATATCCACTCATAGTTTATAGATGTATAGGTCACTTAATTATAACTAATGAATGTATCCTACACTATATGTCGATGCTTTTTTATAGTCCCATTTTCATCCACTGATGTATACAACTTTACCAAAAAAACTGGGCAATCCCTTTTAAAACTCTTCTGTAAAGAACACTTCCTTCACAAAGTTCCTTATTTACCGAAGCTCAAACTATCGTTCACTAAGTACACCTCTTTTGCGAAGCTCAAATTGAATTTATAGAGATCCTAACTTTTCACAAATCTCACATAGTATTTTCAAATTCCCTTACTTTTGTGAAGCTCATATCATTTATTTGGATTTTACAACCGTCATGAACTTATTTTCAAACCACCATCTTGAACCACCTTTGTGAACCACCTTTGCGAACCACTTCGGCGAACCACCTTCGTGAAACACCTTTGAAAATATAGAGACTTTGAATTATTAACGAGTCTCAATCAATATAACAAAGTGGTAGAGGCCTATTTATAGGTTTTTCCTCCAATACTAGAACCTTCCCGGACACATCATCACCAATCCACATAGCTCCCATTTTTTCACTACGAATCTCCTTTTTTTGTGAATCTCCACATACATTTCTCGTCCACGATGCTCATCATAATTATGGAGCCTTCCATAAAAACTTTAAGCTACCACAATTCTCCACTCGCAATGCTCCTCACATTTTATGTTTTATGATTTCATCATACTCACAGGGATCACCATCAGAGTCCTTTATTGCTTCGTGAAATACTATTCATGAGTCCCATATTAATGAAACTCATTCCTTTGAAATTTTTTGAGGAGATATTCAAGGAAATCCATATTCTCAATGCTATCCAAACACCAAATTTTGGATCCCAAAATTTGGAAAACACTAGGAAATTACACCACCTTATAAATATGCTTCAGTAAAAACTAACTATCATTATTCCCATTCATTTATCCTTTTGAAGAATTAGAATCAAACCAAAAAACACAGAGAGGATGCCTTGATGGATTTTTTACCAATAGAGATAAATATATACTATTTATTAAGGGTTATAACAAACAAGATGGCATAGATTATAATGAGACATATGCACTGATAGCAATACATGAAGCTATTAATATTCCACATTCCTTTAGAGAATTAATTAATTTAAAACTGTTTCAAATGGATGTGGAGTGATATTTTATTAATGGATATGTCAAGGAAGAAACTTATATTGAATAACCTCTAGTTTTTAAAATAAAAAAACATCCTAAATACATTTATACTCTTACCAAATATTTATATGGACTTAAACAATACCCTAGAGCATGGTATGATAGGTTAATTTTTTTAAATTTTTTTTATTAAGGGATATGTAGATCCAACACTTTTTATAAAATAATTTAATAAAAAAATTATGATTGCACACATTTATATTGGGGAAATTATTTTCAGATCAACCCAAAAATCATTAACAAATTCCTTTGCATATCTTATAAAATCTGAGTTTGAGATGAGAATGATGGGGGAGTTAACATATTCTCTAGGTATTAAAATATAAAAAAAAAATGAAATTTCATACCTCAACATAAGTATATAAAATATATTCTTAATAAATTTGGATACAAAATACTAAAAGTATTAGTAATATTTTTGGTACCTCCAACACCCTTGATCTTGATGAGGCTGGGAAACCTATTGATCGAATGATTTTTAGAGGAATGATAAAAAGTTTACTTGATTTAACTATGAGTCATCTAGATTTTATGTTTTATATATGCTTGTGTGCAAGAAATTATAAAAATACAAACGAATCCCGTATAAAATATGGAAATTTTTTTACCATTATCTTAATGGAACTATAGATTTAGGATTATTCTATTCTTCTATAAATAACATTGCAATATATTTTTTTGGATATAGATTTAGTATTTTTTGAATGGATAGAAAAATAAAATCTTGAAATTTTAATTTCTTTGGATATTATTTAGTTTATTTTTCTTGTAAGAAACAAAAATCAATAGCACTTTCCACTACTGAAGACAAATATGTGGTAGTTAGAAGGTGTTCTTAGGTGATTCAGTTGCAACACACACTCACAGACTTTGGCCTGAGTTTTACAAAAACTAAAATACATTGTTGTAAAACAAATGTGATTACTTTATATAAAACCCCAACACATCACTCACATGATAAGAAAAAATATATAATACACCATTTCCATAAGTGTTATATGCTAAAATGAGATATCATTTTATAATTCATCAGAACCTAATATCAACTTGATAATTTTTTTCAAAAAATCTTCCTTCTTAAATATTTTAATACATTAAATAGATGCTTGGAATGATCAACGTAAAGTAATAATTAATATCTACTACTTGTTTATCCAAATCCTTACACTAGGTTACTCCTTTGCATAGGGGGAGCACATATGTTTGTTGTTTTTCTAAAAATGTTATTTTTATAAATTTTTTATGCTAAAAATGATTTCATATTTAGGTTTATGGATAAATATTTCTCTTTAAAAAATTTCTATTTCCATAATTCTCAAAAGGATCTCTAAACTTAGATAAAATTTTAATCTTTTCAAACCCAATTTTATTGGGTAAAATAAGTCATCATAATAATTTTTGATTTGTGGGTATTTTAATTGGTTTTTCAAATGAAAATATCATGTTTATATTTTACTAAAGTTTTCCTCTTCACTCACTCAAAACTATCATATTATACTGGTTTAAAAAAACCAAGATATAATATGTAATCATACCGATGACACTTTCCACTCTGAATTGTATTCTTCTCCCTTTTATATTTTTACACTATGTCATTATGATAGTTCATTTAATTATTATTGTTATTATTCTTCTAGTTTTATAAATGAATTTATTTTGGTTTTAAAAAAAATTATTACCATATCATATTCATTCTCATTATGATAAAATTGTTTAAAACCTCAAGAGTTCATTTTTTATAGCAATTTTTGGATCAATATAGATCCTCATATCTATAGGGGAATAATATCAATAGATGGATATGTTTTGGAAGATAAGGAGAATCCCCAATAGAATATATAAGGAGGAACCCCTATGTAACACATTAGTTATCTATCTTTTCTTCCCTCTAACTACTACTACCATCAAGTTTCTTAGTAAAAAAACCTCACCTTTTATCCGATTCACCAGATTTACGAAAAAATTGATTGAAACTGATGAATATTAAATGTTTTGTTACTTGTTTTGGGAATGATTAATTTATTTATTTTTTGTATAAAAAGTTTGAATCAAACATTAAAAAATTTAGTTCTTTTCAAGGATGTGAGTCTATTTGTGTTAAGAAACTAGACAAGGATTTTTGTTTCTATTATCATGATATTGTCCATGAATTTTATGCATCCTTTATGTTTTTGAAATAATAGGGGAAAAATATTTCTTTCAAATTTAAAAAATAAGTAAAAGATATCATATAAAAAAGTGGATGATTTTATAGGAATTCCATCACATGGAGAATCTTACTACCTGTATCACATGTTTCCTGATAGACTTGGATCATTCAACGAAACAAAATCAAATAATTATTTGTTTTCAGAGTATGAAAATACAAGAAACGTATCCCATATGGCATCAATAAATTACATTGTCTCCCTATGGATTATGGGGTTTCTTATACCAAGAAAAGGAGACCACGATACGCTCAAAGTTTATAATGTTTTCTAATTGGAGTTTCTCATAAACATGAGGATGATAGATCTTGTAGGACTCATCTTTCTTACCAATGATAACATCTATACTATTCTATCAAATATATGATCATCATGGTTCCATCCTTCATTAGAAATTTTTTGGTTAAGTGCATGAAATTTTAACATATTTCTAATAAATCAACTCCGATGAGGGAGAATATTTCATTCTTCTATGAGGATAAAATTAATCATTTGACATTTTTATTTTATGGGAAGATAATAAAGTTTGTAGAAAAATATGATGGAGCCATATCATGGGAAAATACATATATGAAAGAAGATAAATATGGTAAGAAAAATAAAAGGAAGGTTGAGAGATCCCCACCAAAGAAGAAAAAGAATAAAAAGATAGTTCTTGATTAAATTCTTGATGAATGGATGAAAAAGAAATTAGAATGGAAACAAAGGGATCCATAGTTTGTAATTCATCATTATGAGGACAATTAATTGAGAATTAATGATTCTGATACTTAAAAAACTAATAAAATTATTGAAATAAAAAGAAGATATTGGTATATTATCAAATTTTTGAGAATTTATTAAGTGTAGTAGAGATGACCTCTGATAATGTTGTTTTACCTTTTTCTCAAACTAATCAAGAAAATACAAATGCCAGATTATTTTTTCAAGAAACCTTATTAGTCCATTATGAATTCCCTTCTATCACTAATATGGGAAAACTAAATTTTATTGTGTAAGTATCTATTACAAATATTTTTTAACAATGAAAACTACAAATATAGCTTTTATCAGCGCTAAAAATGGCCATTAACAGTGCTAGAAAAAGCACTAATAATGAGGTGGGGGGGTCCCCTTTATCAGCACTCCAAAAAGTGCTGATAAAGACCCCTTTTATCAGCGCTAAAAAAAGCACCGATAAAAGGGGTCTTTTATCAGCACTAAAATGAAGAACTAATAAAAGAACCCTTTTATCAGTGCTTTTTTTAGCGCTGATAAAAAAAATACTACCAATCTCATGGGGTGGCTTTTTTACAGTGCTTTAGCCCCCCTATATCAGTGCTTTCCCACACATCCAGTGCCCGCCCGCACCGCCTACACCCTTTATCAACGCTAGCCCTTTAAATCACCCTTGCGCACGCGCCCTTTCCTCCACCCGGATTTGATCTCGAGACCTCCCCCATGTGCACCTAAAGCCTTTTACACTACCCTATATTGATTTGTTCTCTTATTCATGATATATATATATTTTTTATATATATTTAGTTATATTTATTCGTACATTAATATATATTTATATTAATATATATAGTTATATTAATATATATATACAGTTATCTTAATATATATATATTTAGTTATATTAATATATATATAGTTATATTAATATATAGTAGTTATATAAATATTCATATATTGGTATTTTAAATAAAATTTATATTAGTTATTATTTAGATAAAGCTAGTATATTTTATATGTAAATATGTTTAATTATTTATTTAAAATGTTTAATTTTTAGGTGTGAATATATAAAAAATATGTATAGATAGTTATATATTTGATTATAAATAGCAGTGCATTATAAAAAATGATAAAATTTCAAAGACATAATATAAATATGAATGTAATTCCTTGGAATAAATTTAGTCCCAACCAAAAAAATCCAATAATACCCCCTTAAACGAGGCTGAAAATCAAAAAAATGTTAATTAATCTGGGTAACCTGACAAAAAACTCAGTTTTGAAGGCCTTCTGGGCCACTTTTGGCCGTGAAAAACACTTGACCAAGATCCCCCTGGTCACAACTATATAGAGCTCATCGCAGGCTTCGATTTGATCTGTGGTAGAGCTCAAACGGACACCTGGATCAAAAGTTACGGCCGTTTGAAGATTGAGTTGCGTTTTCAACATATTTTGGATCTTTTTAAAATTTTTAAAATTTTTTTATTCTTAAAATTGTTATTAAATTACTATTACTCCATAATAATCATCAAATTATTAATTAAAAATATTTTTTTAAATTTTTTAAGAATCCATTTTCACTAAATATCTTATATATTAAGTATATTAAGTGTAAATGTACATTTATATTATCTAAAATATATTTAAAAATTATATATTATATTTATATCAATATAACTATATAACTATATGAATATATTAATATATTTTTTAAATTTTTTTGAAGTCGACCCTTTATCAATGCTTTTAAAAAAGTGCCGATAAAGTCCCCCCTTTATCAGCGCTACTAAAAAATCGCGGATAAAGGCCCCCCCTTTATCAGCACTTTTTCGTTAGCGCTGATAAAGGGTTGGCACTGGCCATTCCCAGTTTTTTGGTAGTGAATAATCTGTTCCAGTAATTCATAGAAATAAATCGAAACTAGAGGCGGTAGGAAAAGAAATTTTAATGATCTATCCAATAGCTTAAGGATGAGCTTGATAAAGCACATAATGAAGTGGTTGATGATAGTTATAAAGAAAAAAAATAAGGTTATTAAAAATAAGAATATGAATAACTAGTTGAAGAAGAAGAAACTCAAGAAGAGGTAGAAGAATAAGAAGAATGTAAAGAGAGTGAAGATGAAGAAGATGAGAATAAAGAGGAAGAAGACAATGAAAAATCTCAATCCAATTAGAAGTCATACGATTCATTATTTGAGTCATCCTCATTATACATTAAATCAAATACTAATAATGGTATTAAATATGTATTTTCTAAATACAGAGTACCATCATCAATAGAAGAAGCATAGTCCTCATCTATGAAATATGGAGAAGAAAAAAATATATGAAAAAAGTTCCTAATAAATCCAACTCTGATGATTCTAAAATCATGGAAATTTAAGATGATAAGAAATTGTATAAGGAGTTTTATATAGAATCTTATAATAAATACAACGGGAAAGAAAAATTTGTGGAAGTTAGAGCCAGTTGAATTAAACCTCATGTGGTTTAATAATGAAAATCAGATTTATCTAGTACCATTGCTTCTCAAGGAGTTTATTATATTGATTGTGATTTTAAACGTATGGAAAGAAAAATTCCTTATTTTATAAACCTTTAATTTCGATGTAAAATCATTCAAGAATTTATTAATGACAAGTCATAATCGATCATGATTTTAATAGAAAAATTTACACAGATTGAAGCACAGTTGAAAGTATTTTTTATGAAAGTTTCCAAACTCATATAAAGTCAAGTAATAAAATAGTGAAGTGGTCTCATCAAGTTGAAGAAGATAATAAATTTCATAAATATAACACTGAAGAAGTTAATAATCTCATGAATGAATCATAACATTCCTTCAGTCAGTTATCTAAAGAACTTGTTGATAGGGTGAAGTTTGTGAGAAGTTTTAGGGATATAATTGATAATCATACTAAGGATATAAATTCTATGAAAGGAAATATAAAATATATGAAATTGGAATTCATTAGACTCAAATATTATGAAGTTAAAATAAAAATATTGAGGAATAAAAATGAATAATTATCTAAGAAAGTGTAGACTTAAGACGAAAGGCTAGTGAAGATGTTGGTGGACCGAAAAGAGTTCAAGAAGATGAAGTATTTTGTAAAAACCCACATAAAGAATGATTTTTTCTTTTGAACTGTTTTTGTATTTTTTTAAGAAATTCTTATATTGTTTAATGATTTATATTTTAATCCAAATTATATTATTCTTGATTGTTTTTCTAATTCTTATTTGTTTTATATTCTTTCATACTTCTATGGATTACTAGGTATCTTAGTATTGTTTCCAATATTACTTTTTTAATTCATTGAAGAAACATTGGATTCGTTCCCCATTGCTTTCTGTAAATCACTAAGGGAGATATTTTTATAAAAATGGGATGAAATTATTAAATAAGAAGAAATTTGTTTATCAAAGGGAGGTTTCAAAATAGGGTAATTTTATAAAGGGGAAGAATACGATCCTTAGGGGGTAGATATTATCCTAAGGGGGATTTCATCATATTCAAAATCAAACTCTCCACTGTATTTAGATGAAATATAAACCTAGCGGGAGTTAAGGTGTAATGATTTAACTCTAAATATGAAGTACTTAAAAGAAACAGACTGTATGTTTTTCAAATTTATTTTTTATTTATATTTTGGGGATTTTTATTTCAAAAAGGTAGAGATTCTTGAGTTAGAATTTGAATTTCTTACTTTTTTATTCCTTTAGTTTTTTAAATCAAAATTATGTTATTAAAAAAATGTTTTATTATCTTCTTATATAAAAAATATTTTATATTTGTTTTGTAAAGAACATTACCTTTTAACTTACATAAAATAAGTTCGGAAGTATTTCATATATAAACTTATAAATATTAATTATTATTATCATAATGAGTATGTGTTAAATAAACATCAAACTCAAATTTATTATATCAGATGTTAGATTTTCTATCTTATCTTTCACACTGAAGAATTCTTAAACATCCAACTGATAATGGTACTAATAAAACCAGTATAATACTCATAAGGATTATCATACAGACAGTCATAATGAAGTCCATCAGACTGACAATGTCTATATAATGAATACGAAATACTTATTTCTAATGTAAACAAAACTTTTTACACTATAATTGTGTAAAATAATACAATGTTTAACAATTATTTATGCCAAATCATTATGATATATCAAGTTTCAGGTGTCATAGTCATTGAAGAAAACCTAGAGAAATATCATTTTTGGGAGATCAAGATTTTTTTAAAGGATGGTTCATTGGTAAAAAATACCAAATCAAAAATATTATAATATAAATAGTTTACATGATTCTAAAATATAAAATCATATTACAATATTTATTATTAAAAGAAAGATGATTAGTAGGGAGATCATCAAGCCAAGTAATTTCTTGATTTAATCCCTTTTTTCCTGGCCTGTCTACAACCATTTTTTCTTCAAAATAAACATGCGTTATGACTTTTTGAAGTATTTCTATAAATACCATATCATTTGAAGAGTTTGGAGAGTTTTTTGAGTATTTAATATTGATGATTGATTAATTTTCATTTTATCAATTTGTAAGAGATCTGGAGATTGTATAGCATGAACATATTGTACTTATTCTTTGTAATTGTTTATAGTTTTATAGTTCTATTGAAATTTTTCTTGGTTGTCTCCTTACAAATGTTTTCATTGTAATTTGTTTCTGATCATCCTAACGATTAAGTCATTCTAGGGATATGAAGATAAATAATATGATCCATTAGATCAAGGGCTCCTAAGGATAGTTAGACAGAGTAAATCTGATCATCATATCGAGGTCTTCCGTGGATAGATGATAGAGGAATCATGTTCTTAGTATCGAGGGATTTATTTAGTATGGAAAGACAACCTTTCCTATAAGTATGAAATTTGAGATACATTTAGTCTAGGTAATAGAATAATTTACTCTTAAGGCTAAAAGATATATCTTTTTAATATCAAGAAACCATTGTTTATTTTTTTAATATTGTATTAATTTTTTCTTATTCGTTTTTATTTCTATTGCATATTTCAATAGAAATTGAAACATCGTATTCATATTTATATTCTAAATAGTTTTATCTAATCTATGATTACGATAAAAAAATATTATTAATATATCAATAATGATTATGATATTTTAAATTCATATATAATCTTATTGATTCTAATTATGATTATATGTTTTTATTAATTGGACTGTGGGCAGAGTTTGATAACCTATTTAAATATTCTTTGTGTATTGGTTAGTTTAATTTTTTTAAACAATTTTTTAAAAATATAATTTACCCCCTCCTGTAAGTATAACATTCACAACCTATTAAGATCTCATATTATGATCTAACATTCCCAAGATGCAATCCAAAAACCGAATCATGAGAAAAACTATTTATGATAGAAGTTCAATATCATCAAGATCACAATCCAAACCTTGTACGCATAACAACCCCATGAAAATCTCACCATCACACACCATACCCTTAGAGATTCTGGTGTAATAAAGGGATATGTATCATGACCCAAATAATTTGAATATTAATATTATATAGAATAATGGATATATTTTCTTATTATTGTTGTTACTTTTTAAATTATTTTTATTTTGATAAGAAAAGACACAAATTGTATTTTTAAGTAATATGAAATTTAAATCAAGGAATTTATTTTGATGAATTAATCAATTAATGAAATAAATGATTCTTTTATAAAATAGAATTATTAAATAAATATTATTAAATTTAATTGATAATATAATGTTTATAATGTCAATTTCATTTTTTAAAAGGGTTTGAAAACTGTTATTGTAAAAACAACCCAATATTTCTCAAGAAATATAGATTATTGTGTTAAAAGAGAGAAATAACATATTTCAAAAATTATTTTGATAAAATAAATATAATTACTAGAATCAGAACTTAAGATCTATTTAATAGTGAAATTTTCATAATTTTATGAGATAGTCCAATTTTCAGGTAAAAATTAAATTTGGTATAAATATACGGTGTGTATTATGACATTATAATGACCAAAAAATATTGTAATAAAGGGAATAAATGGAATATAAAAACAAATATATGTTTCCAATTTAAAATTATGTTATTTTGAGTATATTTTATTAGTTTTATAAATTCTTTATGAATCCTCCAAAAACGATATTATATTTTATGTTTTTGAAATCATTTCTTTTAGAGCACGAATCACTTCTACATCACCAAGCGTAACATTTTAATTAGATCAGAACATGAAATTATACAATAATTAAAAAAACTATTATTTGGTTTAAACTATGGGAGAAAAATATGGGATGATTTCTGGTTTTTATTACTTTATTATATAGTCCAAAACCTATGTTTGAGAAATAATAAAGTACTCCCATATCAATTCCAATAGAAACCCACACAATTTCCCATTCCACTTCACTCAAAAACCATAGGTCACATCATTAATCTTCCCTATACACTTTAGAGTCCTCCAATATTTCCCCAAATCTATCAATAATCCCCTCCCAATATTTTTACCCTCTCAAGGTAAGGGATCTCCCTCTTCTTTTTATTCAAGAACCTATTTTATGTTATGCCTCTTAATTTACGTTTTTTCTTATTTTTTTACTACATCTATATTGATTCCATTTTTATGTAAATGTGATTATATACCCATTTTAATATCATTAATCCCTCCCATTAACCTTTATATACACCCGTTATGCTACCGAAGTTTTCTCGCGCTTTTTCGTACCAAAAGTATGGGATGTCCATCTATTTTTTATTCAAGAACATCTTTTATGTTATGCCGATTAATTTATATTTGTTCTTGTTTGAATATTTTTTTATACATACTTATTAAATATATTTTTATCAATATGTGATGATATACACCTTTAACTCTCGTTAATCCCTCCCGTGATCCTTTACGAACACCCATCTTGCTATTGAAATTTTATTATACTTTTCCATACCAAAAGTAAGGGATCATTTCATTATCCTCTTTATTAAAAAATATTCTTCATTTTATGTATTTTAATTCCATTTCATAATTTAGTTATATGTTTTTCATGTCTCTATTACATTCCATTTGATGTAAAAATGACAAGAGACCCCTTTCTCACTAATTAAACCATATTTCAGTTCTTTATGTACTGTTGTTATATTGCAGAAATTTCACTAGGGTTTTTCCATACCAAAATATTTTATTGTGAATACCATCAATATTTTTACTCTATGGTATTCAAATATAAATAAAAATAATCTTTTTTATTTGGTACTTCTATATATGTATTCAAAATTACTTTATATTTGAATTAAATGTGATAAAATATGATCTCATGTTGAATAATATATGTGGAACAATTATTCATGTACATGATATAAAAATATCAGGTTTGCCTAAAATTGTATAGTACTCTAATGCACTGGGTATTGTTTTAGTCTCATGAGATATTATGAAAGGGACTAGGGAGTGAACCTAATCTATCAAAATAATTTATCCACCTTTATATAATATCTTGGAGGTTATCATTGACCTATGTTTATGATGTGAAGTTTGATTTTTTTCCAATTTCCTATGTTTCCTTTATGTTATTATGTTATATCTTGTGTATTATTTCATGTTTATGATTCTCACCATTTTATTCCCCATTTAATTTATATTTTGAAACATATAATACTTTATTCATGTTATTCCATATTTATTTCCTTACTAATATTTATACCTCACCCATTTCTTATGTATTACCCCTGGTTATCCGATGCAGTTTTAGAGGACTGATGATTTCTAGGATCAGGATAAAGATTTTTTTTAATAATGTTGTTATACCCCTTGTCTAGGATTTTATTTTATGTACCTAATTCCTAAAGACAGTATAATTCATTATCTATTCAGTTTTATTTTATTTATTCATATGTAATGACTCATGAATTAATCTGTAACAAGGACAACGGTTTTCATAGTTGTATCAGAGGAAAGTTTAGTTATTTTTGGGATTATGATCAAGAATATCCAGAAAAATTCATAGGGATAAGAGTAAGCCTAATAAAACATCCATAAATTTTGGTAAGGTATAGAATAAGTTGTTTCCAAGAAAATACATCACTTTTTGGATACTACAAGTAGATGTCAATCTAACATATATGTAGTTAGGGATTAAACCTGAATTTTTTTTGAGCTAGAATCGATTAAGAAATAGTGCTTAACAATACGCCTTTTGTATAACTAGATTGAAACTCATGTGGGATATTCATTGGTTAATTCATAATCTCAATACAAACCATTATTAAGGGAATAAGAGAATTACCATAATAGTCTATGTTAGGAAATAAATCATGGATAACATAAATTTAATCCTATAAATTCATATGATAAGGAAATTAATGTAATTTATAAATTATCCCATTAATGTAATTATGTTATTGATTATTTTTTTAATAGTTTAAAACTACTCATTCCTAATTTTTCATTTATTCTAGCTAATGTCTAGAAATAAGAAGAACTGAGTAAACAACCAATGTGGAAGAAAATGTGAGGATTGCCCAAACGAGATGCCCAACCTAATGTGAGCAGGAATAATGAAATTTGTGATAGTACTATCTCAGTTGAAATAGGTTATGAATAGAATCCTAATTCAGTAGGAACACCCAATTCCCTTTAAGAAATAATAATCTACAATTGTGACCTTTATATGAAAAAGGACCCCCACTTTCAATTGATCATTCGATCCCTTAATCATAGAGCAATGGATAAATTCCATTAATACAATATTCTCCATCCTTCATTGTTCCTAGGGAGAGATGATTTTACTAGATGTTTATAATATGGAAGGAGAAACCGAAATGTGGTGGACATTGATAAAAAATATGAAGATAGAAGAAGAGATCTAAGATATTAGGAGGAAGGAATTCTGGTTTCGAAATATATTTTCCTAGAACTCTCTAAATTAAAATGGAAAAGGATTTCATTTCCCTCAATAAAAAAGAGAATGAATATATTAGGTCATATGAGGAAAAATTCCCATAACTTTCAAGATACACATCCTTCTTTTTCATTCACTCCTAATTCAAAGGTAGCAGCTTCTTTAGTGGCATAAAAATGACCCTAGGAAAAGCCCTATCGATCGAAGACATTAATATCTATGAGGAAATTGTTTGATACGCCATCAAATTTGTAATAGAGATCAGTGAATATCAAGGGTATTATGAGGATAATAAGTAGAATTTAGAGTTTAATTCTGACTGTATGATGGAGAAATCTAATGGTGGTATGAAATTTCATCATCCCACTTGTCAAAGGTGTAGAAAGAATCACCCTAGAAATTCCATGATGGGGATAAGGAAATTCTTTAGGTGTGGGAAGAAATGGAACTTAAATAGTTATTTCCAATTAGAGAAACCCTCTAATGCAATGGAAGAGTTGAATTATCTGTTCAACCCTCGACCATTTGTCCAGTGTTTCAACTAAAATAAATAAGGGCACTTTGCAAAACAATGCACTATGAGAGGGGTGGTCAGAGTTAATCAGCACCAACAACCTACAAGGAAAAAATAGAGAGATTATTCCATTATAACCCATGAGGTGGATCATAATAATGAAGTGGTGATTGGTACACTAGTTATTAATTAAATATAAGTAAACATAATTTTTGATTCTAGTTCCATAAATTCCTTTATATCACACATATTTAGTATAAATATTCAAAAAACCCCACAAAGTATGAATCTTGAGTTATGAGTGAAAATAAAAAATTGAACAATTAATGAATCTTGATAATATAACTCCTACCCTATTAAAATTTGTGGGGAATACAACTTAGAGAACATTGTGATACTCTCTCTAGTTGAAATTGATGCATTTTTGGGTATGAACTAGATTTCCTTATATAGGGAAAACATAAATTTCTATGAGAAGGAAATCACTCCCTATATCATGAATCATCCAACGATTTTGTAAAATTGTAAGGAGGAGGATGAATCATCATTAGAACCAACATATCAAACATGGATATTATTTACCTATGAGAAAGTGTATTTAGATCAAATGACTAAGTCTAAAGAAAAGATCATCTTTGAAAACATTAATATTGTGAGGGAATACACTAATGTGTTCCTTGATGAATTTTCTAGCCCCCCTTATTCAAGTGATTCAATTTTTGATCATGATTATACATGGATATTTTCCAATATACAAGACTCCATATAGAATAGCTGTAGTGGAACTTTTGGAGATGAATAAAAAACTACAAGGGAATCTGACTAAATAGTTCATACGCCTGTGTTCTTTACTATTTGGTGCACCAATTATCTTCACCAAGAATAAGGATGATTCAATGCACTTTTACATTGATTATTGTGAGCTAAACAAGATCATGATAAAGAATATGTATCTTATTCAATAGATTTATATATTATTTGATCAGCTGCATGGATCCCAATGATGGTACTAGGCACATAGTGGAAGGCAAAAAATTTGTATTTTAAAATTTTCCATTGACAATAATATGATATCATCATCATTAGTGAAATACTACCTGGTTTAAAGCAATGACATCATATGAAGATTTTTAAGCATAAAATTAAAACCATAAAATACCTGGTTTAGATCCAAATCTGTACACAACATCTAATCATTGTCAGAGATAAATGCTCAGATAATCCCAAGACGAATTCCTTTAAATCATCCACATGAGATTCAAGAATCTTTAGTATCACTGATTATCTAATTCTGGGTGCTATCATGAAGATATGATGACACCTTCGATGCTCTGACCATAACCGCATCACCATGATTGCGATTCTTGAGGGATAGATCAATAATAACTTCTAGATCCACAGGAATATCTCTATAGAATGTGGGAGAGAGAAGAGGAAAGAGAGAGGAAGTGAATAGTACATAATGGGAGGCTCTCCTCTTCTATTTATAGTGAAACAAAAATATATGGAATAAAATCCCAAAACCCAAATATTTATTTCTCACTAAAGTGAATATCATACCAAGCTATTTATATTATTATCACATCCTTTTAATATAATAAATATATATTACATGATAATAACTTAGCTATTAACCCGACTCATTATTCCTACAAATATTAAATGAAACGTGGATATTTTAAACTAATATCCATTCAACTAATATTTTCTTGTATTAAATATAAAACATATAAATAAATTTAATAAGTAAATTTAATTATAATTATTCTTAACTTGAATAATATTAATTTATTTATTTTTTGGTGATTTTCTATCCTTGGACAAATCCCAAATCCCAGGGTTAGGGCCCACAATGATTAAAACTCTTATTCAATTAAATATAGAAGATTCTTGAATACGCTATTGTGTGTGACCATATAGGACATTGTATCTATAATAGAGAATACTATTCACAGATCAAGAGTGGGATCTAATAACAAATCATGACCCCTAAATAGATAAGGATAGTGACAACAACAAAAACCAATCTACGAACACCCACTTTATAATATAATCTCTTTTTATTTAATATCTCATAATGTAGGATGAAAACCCATGCCATTTCCCTTTATTACTTTATTGTATTTTTCTTCAACCGTTTTGATTTACCTTGGATGACCTCGGCCATAGATTTATCAAGGTACTACCATCCCGATCAACCTGGAGAGAGACATATAAATTCCTTAACCTAGAAGCTACGAAACAATTTTTGACCACTCAACCAATTTCATACCACCAATGATGCACCCAATAAAAACTACCTCACCACGATTTGATTATCTTGTTTTTTAATTGAATCAATGTATGTGATCAAATGGCACACATTGGCAATGATATCAAGTCAGGAGACCATTACACAAGTTCATAGATAGGAACAACCAATAACACCCAAAACATTTTGTGTACTTATTGGAAAGTTTGTCCTCATGATCTTATTACTAGATACCACAAAGTGAGAACATAATGAGAATAATTCTCAATGATTTTGAGCACCGAACACCGGATAGTAGATCATCTACTATGACAAGTCGGTAATATGTATCTATACCATAGAACATTTGATTATGATTAATGCCATGGTATCTTTAGATTCTCATAATTGCTGGGATTTTCTATAACCTTTTGATTCAATAATTAATCTATGGAAACTAGCATTAAATAATGGATGTAACAATATCTACACTATAATGGTAATAAAACATCATGTATATCTAACTGTATAAATGATATGGTAATTCCAAGTACAACATAGTTGGGTCTTGGTCACTGACTATTACAAAACATCCACTTGCACCAAATACAACATACTAACCATACTTGTTAGAAGTAACATGATCAAAATCATGTTTATATTGTGTCACAACTTCAGTATCCTGGTCCTTAATTATTCTTCCACATGGCATTTATTCTATATGTGACCTCATGTCCTTGTGTAAATATTTTAAAGGGATGGAATCCTTGATTATTTACCTTTTCCCATTGTCCAAACACAAAATCTTAGCTATTAATAAAATCACAATTTATATTATGATATTACTTTACATACTATGTTCAATTCCATGAATTGGAAAAAATAATTGTGTTTAATTACTTTTTATTTACCTTAGAACCAACAATATACTCAATATTTGTAGGTATGGAAAAAAATTTCTTATATGAGATTGAATCACTCAATTCCTTAGCCTAATTGTGATAATAGATCACATGGATCTAAGAAAGACTAGTTTGGGTCCCCTAAAAACTTGTATCATTTCTTCACCACATCTTAGGTACATATCTTTTGTACTTATAGAGTACAATAAGATGGTATTGACTGGTTCATTTGCAGTTCTACTAGATATAACTGATATTTTCCTACTATAAAGTATATCATATCAATATCTGATTTGTACATAACATGGAATACATGATTGATCCATTTCTTAATCATATTTATTTTAACTCACCATGTAAATAACCTCCCATGTCCAAGACATATAGACCATGAGAAATAATGTCATGCGATATTGGTAAGAATTATTGTTTGAATTTTTCTATCTTGTATTTTTCAATACTATATCAATATATGTATTATTAACCAGGTCCAACAAAACTTAAGTTCTACCTCAATAGATCATGTTCTCTAGAACATATATTTCACTTTAAGTCAATCACTAGAGAATATGTTATTTTAAGCTCATCTTAACTAACATACAGACCAATATGTATTTTCCATATGTTTTCAAATATATATTACTTGGAAAACATTGGCACTCCCAATAACCTATGGTAGAAACATGGAAATGATTAATTATTAATTAATGTTCTTAGATCTTATTGATTACTTTAATCATGAACTAGATTTTAGTAACTTACAACTTGTATTAGCATTCTAGGTCATGAACATCCCTTTATGGTTGCATCGTATAGATAGCTTCCATGATTAGTGGTCATGAAATCCAATTCTTAAATCAAATTGTCATAGAAATTATATATAACAAGTAAAATTCTAATAGATCTTGGAAGAATGATTTGGTATAACCAATCAAGCCTTACTGGTTCTATTATTGTACCATCCATGTATAATCTCAATTGAATACCCACCGTGGTATTCAAAATAAGAAGCCCATTTGAACTTTGATACATGGAATGAATTCTTGAATTTTATTTTTCTTTACAATAGTATCTTATAAACATATACTGATTACTTCTAGGAATTATTATTTGTAAAGAATAATTTATCAATTGTGGTAGTGAATAAAAAACCACAACCATGGTTTTATCCTTCCCATGTAGTATGTGTATTTGGAACATTCTTGTTCCACATGCTGTTATGGAACTTTTTCCTATTCCAACTGTATGTCAATCTCTTGCATTGACTAAACTCAAGTCAATATTTCTCTCACTATATCTAGTAGAGATGTGCACCCTAATATAGTCTATCACTTAGCATGTCCTTTTTATAACTTACAGATTTTGGTAATGCCCTAATCATCCATTAGGATTATTACTTAGATGCATAATGTATTTTACTTGATGCAACTTTGTTTATATCCTCAACAAAATATTAGCATCTAAACACATGTCCATATGCCATAATATATTTCCATCATACAATGAATCATATGATATCCAATTATCATATTAGTTGTCATGTGATTATGGGATATATCCATTATTTTCAAAGAACGCCGTGAAATATAATGGATGTCTCTAAAAGTTGCAACATTGATACTCTGACATCATAACTTTGATGTATAAAATGTGTGTTTAGGAATTTCTCTACACTACCTGTTGTCAATCAGTGTTATCATGTAAGCTTTCATCATCGATCCTACCCATTAAAATCAATTTCTTGATATATATAAGATAACATGCACTTAGGAAATACTCCATGCTACATTATATTGATCGATGATTTCTTGGTCAATATATTCTTTAGTATGCCAGCCTGAAGAAACTCATATCTTATAACCATGGATATATCATACTTCACTTATTAACTAATGAATTAAAGTAATCTTATGAAGTATATTTACCACTAGCATATCCATTGAATATTTCATGCTCACTTGTTGAACTAATTCTAAAATCTTTTTGATATATCATTATTTATAAAGGTTTTATTGTCCAAACAAAACACATCGATCATAGCATAAATGTTTAGCTTTACTAAGACTAAATAGAAAATTGGATATATCTTAGATGTCTAATTTTAGTTTTAATTGAAAAGTGATTATCTTTCCCTAACTTTTTTTAAAAGTATTGAATTTTATATTCATATGGCATTACGTTTGATTCATGTATCACTGAACCATTGGTTGAGTATAAAAAACCATAAACAAAATTCATTCCTTAACCCTGAATAATGTGTCATTTTGTACAAAGGAATCATGAGATAAGTGTCTTTTTTATGCTCAATAATACTTTTATAAGAATCAATTACTTGGAAAATAGAAGTTATGTTTTTCTTATTTCTGACTTAGGAATCACCCTTTGTAATGGCCCGACCCCAGTTACCCAGAGTCGGTGCATTATTATATAACATTGGCATGATACAAGGAATCATGTCCCGAAAGACTAATCAGTTTAGTAGCCTTGGAAGTACTAAATATATTCATAAGTTTAACATTACATCAATAAATAAAAACATTAAAAACATTTTGTCCCCTTTTAAAAAAACTTATATCCCTATCCAATCCTTATAGGTCAACCATAAAATACTTCTTTACTTCCTGGGAAAAATAAAATATAGAAAGGGGTGAGATCAGATGCTCAGTAAGGATAACAATATAGTGGAAACTTTTATAAATAAGCATAAAAATTTAAGGCAATGTATAAGACTAAAGAAAAATATTTTTAAACATAAACTTCAGAAGAATACGGAAAAGATAAAATCAAATAATTCCATTTATATATTTACATGGATATTAAACTAGTAAAATAATCATATTCAATATCAATAGCCACTTTCATAATGATGGAATGCATAATACCAGAATTCATAACCACATAGTCCAGGCCTTATGCTAAGACTAAAAATAAGATTTTTCCAAGGCATTATGCCAAGACACTAGTTTATTTAATGAGACCTACCGATGCATCTAGGATCTATAGCAGGATCCACCCATCACTTACTAAGTCCAATACATTCCTCATATGATAAGTATTAAACATAACATAAACATTCGTATTAAAACTATCATAAGAAATGTCGATACATTATCCATAAACCATGAATGGTATAAGAATAATACATCTATATTCAAACATATCAAAAAAACTTCAATACAATATGGAAGATTTGTATCATAATAAATCAACTTCAAACAAGCATAAAATCCCTCAAAAGGATGTTGGCATAGCTGAAATCAAATCATTTTTAGAGAAATATCTCTTTCTATTTTGAAATCATTTAAAATTCATATAGTTACAAAAGAAAAAATTTATTTTGAAAATATTATTATAAGCTGGTAAGGGAAGCTTTGATGATGTTATAATGGTGGAAAATAGCTGCACTCACAATATAAGTAAAAAAAACATTCTTACATTAATTTTTTCAAAAAGGTCAAAAAGTACCTTGTTTGGAAAATGAAGGAAAGTTCCTATAAAAATATATAAGGTCAAATAAGGGTATAAATGAAGTTAACCTATTGTCTAGTAAATAGTAAAAATTCTTTGAAATACATTTTTAAGATAACAAAGATGTGGATGATAAAGAGGTCCTAGTAAATACTTACGTAAAAACAACATTGGATAATAAAGGGATTGTGGAATTAACACTTACCTTGAACTTTTACTTGGTCGAGGGTATGTTAAACTCCTATATAATAGCTAAATAATTGTAATTAAATTATACAAAAATTATATACATAAATATGATATCATATATGATCCTCTAATATTAATTTGTTTATAATATTTTAGTAATATCATCGTTCCAGGTGTTAACTGATATGTTTTCTTTTACAGGTTCGGTTAAGTAAGCCATGTTTGTTATAGATATGATATATTTTATTTATATCCAAAATTATATTAAGTTCTTAAACATTATTTTTAATCATAAAATTAAAATTATACTTGAATGATTATTATGGGGAATGAATTTAATCGCGTTTATGGAGACGATAATCCGCACATACGCACGAGTGACAATATCATCATATTGATGGTTAAATAGTATCTAATTGGATGGTATATCATATTTAAAGAGTCAATAACATGTTATATTCATTATTTATATCAGTTATACTCATTATTATACCAATCCATATAATGAAGTGTTTGAATAACAAGCTACACCACGATGTGGAGATGGTAAACCGTAAGTACGCACGTATGGTGGCTTTTCCATTCATATGATGGATAGAATAATGAATATGGTTGTAAAATTTTTATAATAACATCACAGTATATATAATAAACTGGATTTTTTATTTTAGAATGGAAACAACAAAGAAAGAGGAAGTGTAAGAAGAAGAAAACTTGAAAGAGGGGATCAAATATTTACCTCTTCTTCGGGTTCTTCCTTTTGATTTGATCAAAATGGATCTTTAGGTTGGATTTATAACCAAATTAAGTCCTATAGGATGAAGGGAGTATATTTGGACAGGGTTTGGCTGAGCCAAATGGCTATGGAGGTGTGAAATTAAGATAAGGTGAAGTACCCTTTTATAAGAGGGGAGAAGGTCACTTTAGGAAAAGCTTGAAATATTATTCTATAATAAAATCATTTTCGGTTTCTAATGGATAAATTTTTTTTATTTAGATTCTAATGTGGGTATGGGTCTCAAAAATCTCAACCAATAGGTTATATATAGGTTTATGTCACCATATTATCCTTAACATTTAGATTTAACTCTTAGTTAAATAGTTTGACATTTACCATGTCTCTTTGTATTTTTATATTATATGGTTAATAAACATTCTATAACAACAAAATATTACCCCAAGTGGTTTATTATTAATATTAATAACCTTATCTAAGTCCTTTTTCTGAACCATATATTTTTAGGTATATTATATCAATTATTAATATAGTATTTTTTTTAAAACTCAATTATGTGAATTTTGAAACTATTTAGTATTTGGTTTTTGTGAAAATCATAAGTGCATGATTACTTCAACAAAAATTTATTTAATCAACCCTAACATGTCATATTAACCTATAAAATTAGTGGAATGCATCAAAAGTCTCAAATTACATTTTTTTGGATATTTATAATATCAATTATTTTATTCTTTCATTAGTAAGGTAATTATTGCATCATCATTGTGTCATAAATAAATTAAATTATTTAATGTCTAAAGATTATAAATAAAATACCATTATGTAGGAAATATTTTTATATTTCTAATTAATATTCATAGTCTAATTTATCTTATGTATAACCCTATATTAAAAATGGTTTAGTTATTAAACATTGAATTTAACTCTTTTAACTATTCTTTAAATAAAATAATAATAAATGTCTCAATCTAATCCATATGGACCAAATAGGATCATATTTTATTCCTAAGGTTGTTTTTTGTCGAATTATACTTATCTAATAGAATTAGGACAAGTATTAGGGTAATTATGATATCATTTTTACCCTTAGTTACCCTATTTACTTTTAACGTGGTAAATAAAAGTCAAAAAGTTACTATTCACCAAAAATTATTTTCATCTTATTGAACCAAATTTTACTTACTGATATTAACCATTTCTCTCATATTTTTCTAATTCAACTCAAAGAAGCGGTAAAATTATGTTTTATGCAAATTTTCAAATGCTCTTAGGAGGTGGGTAAAAGACGATAAAAAGTTCAATAAATTGTTTTATATATCTAAACTTATTATAAAATGACACCGATGAATTACATTGAACATATATAGGTATTATGTTTCTAGTTTTATGTAAAATAAATTTAAATAAAATAAAAAATTATTTAAATAAAAAGTCGGTTTTAACCAATAACAAAGTGTTTTTCACTAATTAAAAAAAATGAATGTTTTTAGAAAAATACAAAAAATTCACCCTAATATAATTTCGATATTCTGAATTCAAAAATGAAGTCCATTTTGAAAAATAAATTTTATAAAATTTTAAAAAGTTGGCATTACTATTCATATTGGCTACTTTGATTGGTCGCGGTGTGTTAGAATCTTGAAGTTGCATACAATGAAAGCTATTGCATTATTCAAAGGGAAACGTACTGTGGAAGCTTGGGGTGTTACATTCTTCACTCCTTCAAATAATTTTCTCATCAAAATTTCTATAATACTACCACACAAAAAGTTTCAGGTAGTTCTTCATCATATGTTCCTTTGGTTCCCACATTTCCTCTTCCATCTTATAGTTTCTCTATAGAACATTTACCAGAAAAGTCGTCCGGTTTCTCAACACTTGTTCTCTTTTATCAAGAACTTTGAAAAGATCTTCACAATAAGATAGATCTGGTTCCAGTTAAATTCCCTCATAGGTGAGTACATGTGTTGGGTTAGGCATGTATTTTCTCAATAGTGATACATGGAAGACATCATAAACTTTGGAGAGACTTGGAGGAATAGCCAATTGATAAGCTACAACTCCAACTTGTTCTAGATTTTCAAAAGTTCTGATGTACATGGGACTTAATTTACCATTTTTACCGAAACATATAACACCTTTCCATGGAGATACTTTCTTGAAAACATAATCTTCTACCTGAAATGTTAAATCATTCCTTCGGTAATCGACATAGCTCTTTTACCTAATTTGTGCTTATTTGATGTGGGTTTGGATAATCTTCACTTTTCCCATTGTTTCCTAAAAAAGTTATAGGCCTATGAGTTTTCTTTCACAAACATCATCCCAATAAGTTGGTGTGCGACATCTCTTTCCATATAACAGATTATATGATTCCATATGAATACTTTAATAGAAGCTATTGTTATAGTAAAATTCTACCAGAGGAAAATAATGATCCCACATACCTTGAAAGTCAAGTCATCAAGATATCAACATGTATTATATGGCTTGAATAGTCCGTTCTGATAGTCCATCAGTTTTAGGGTGGTAGGTAGTTTCCAAATGAAGTTTAGTATCCATGAACTTCTGAGGACATTTCCATAATCTTGATGTAAAATGGGGACCATGATAAGAAACAGTCGATAGAGGTACACCAAGGAGTCTGTCAACATCATTAATATATAGTCTTGGCAGACTTTCAAGTGGTAAATCTTCTCTTATATCATGAAAATGTGATGACTTGGTAAGACAATCAACTATGAACCATATTGCATCATTCATTCTAGGAGTATTTGGTAGCCCCATGGCAAAGTCCATCGTAATATTATCCCATTTGCACTCAAGTATAGGAAGAGTTTGGATGACTTTGACAGGCTGTTTCCTTCCAGCTTTCACATATTGATAAACCACACATCTTGACACAAAATCAGAAATCTATATCTACATGTTGTTCCACAAAAAATGTTCCTTCAATTCATTATACATATTGGTGCTCCCAGGGTGCATAGAGAAATTGGAGCTATGAGTATCATCCAACAATTCCATTTTTAGATTAGGTATGTCATGAACACAAAGTCTTTTTCCAAATTTCAAAATTACATCTTCATATACAAAGTCACTCAATCTCCCATCATTTACTACTTTAATATTGTTTTGAAACTCCTCATCATCAGTATGAGAACTTTTTATCCTTTATAGTAAAGATGGTTTGGCAACCATTTGAAAAATTATTGATGTTTCACCTTCCATGGTTATTCTCATATCCATATTTTCTAAATCCATGAAAATTAGATCCCTTTAAACTCTCATCATAATCAAAACTCCATGGTCCTTTCTACTCAAAGCATCTTCCACCTTATTTTCCTTCCCTAGGTGGTAGTGTATAGTGAAATTATAATCCTTGGGCAGTTCAAGACATCTTTTTTGCCTCATGTTGAGTACAATCTGTGAAAAAATATACTTCAAACTCTTGTGATCAGTATAAATCTCATATTTTTCACCATAGATATAGTGTCTCCATATTTTCAGAGAAACAATTATAGCTGTTAACTCATGATCATGAGTAGGATAGTTTTTCTCATTAATTTTTAGCTATCGTGATGCATAGGCAATAACTCTATCATTCTGCATAAGGATACAACGACGTCCCTTCTTTAAAGCATTACTATAAATAATATACCCATAGTTCCCTGATGGTAGAGTCAAGATAGGATAATTAAATAATATTCCCTTCTGTTCTTCAAAAACATTCTTCACACTCTTTTTTCCAAACAAATTTAACCCCTTTACGTGTGATCTTAGTTAATGGGTTAGCCAACCGGGAAACATTCTAGATGAAATGACGATAATAACCTTCTAAACCAATAAAAATGGGTACCTCAGTTTTACTCTTTGGTGATAGACATTCTTGGATTTCCTTGGCCTTTGAACGATCAACAAAGATTCTATCCTTAGAGACAATATGGACCAGAATAGAAATATCTTGAAGCAAGAACTCACACTTGCAAAACTTCTCATATAATTCATTTCTTCTAAGGGTTTTCAGAATAGTGCGCAAGTGATTTTTATAATATTCATAGATTTTTGATAATACCAAGATATAATCAATAAATATCACTTCAAAGTCATCAAGATATTCCTTTAAAACACTATTCATTAGATCCATGAAGACAGAGTGTGCATTAGTCAATCCAAAAGGCATTACTGTAAACTCGTAATGCCCATACCTTGTTTGAAATGCTGATTTCAGAATGTATTCCTTCTTCACACACAATTGGTGATATTCAGATCGAAGGTCAATATTCAAGAAATATTGTGCTCTATAAAGTTGGTCGAATAAATCATCAATGCGAGGTAGAGGAAACATGTTATTTATTGTTATAACATTGATCTCCTTGTAGTCAATGCACTACCTCATAGATCTGTCTTTCTTCTTAACAAAAAGGACAGGGTATCCCTATGGAGAAACACTAGGGAGAATAAATCTCTTTTTACTCAATTACACTAGTTGTTTCTTTAGTTCTACTAATTCCATGGTGGCCATTCTATAAGGGGTTTTCGATATAGGCCTTGAACTAGGAATTAAATCAATGAAAAACTTAATTTCTCATTTTGGAGGATGTCCAAGTAAATCCTCTGGAAACACATCAACATATTCTTTCACAATAGGTACGTCCTCTATTATAACATTATTTTCATCAACTATAGTTATTTCATTAAATTCTTCTTAAATAATTGGGTTTTGTAGAGATACTGGGGGTGGATCTAGATAAGAATCAGGTGGTGACATTTCTTCTCTAAAGATAAGGTACTCCTTATCATCATCGAAAATTGCAACCTCCTTATTCTTACAATAAAGTTTCACATCATGTTCTGAAAGCCAATCCATTCCAAGGATTATATCAAATTAAATCATGGGTATAATGATGTGATCGGCAGATAAAGAACATTTATATTCCCTAATGGGAACTAATTCACAAAACATTATTGTAATGATACTTCCCTTAGGAGTTTTGATTAACAACTCCCTTGTTAAGAAAAATTGAAAATATCTAATTTTCTTAGAAAACTAGGAAGATATGAAACAATGCAATGATCTAGAATAAAATAAAGAATTGGTTAAGCATGAGGAAACCATTAAATTACCTACCACCAAATCTTTCAGAGCTTAAACCTCAGTAGTAGTGATCACATAAGATTGGCCTTGCTCCCTTGGCCTTTTCTGAGTTATGTTCCCTTGGAACATAGTAAATTCATTTGCATAATTCCCCTTTTATATACAATTGTTGCATTCAATATTGATGTCCACTTTCATCCCCTTGCAATTGAGAGCTTGGTGGCATTTTTCACCACACTTGTAATAGACTCCCATTCCTTTTAGGAAGGTACCGGGACGTTTCTTCTAACATTTAACACATGATGGATATTCAAATTTTCCCTTCTTCCCCTTATATCCATTTCCAAAGTGTTCAGCAGATCTCATGTTCTCCTTCTTTTCTTTAAAGTCATAAGACTTAGAGAATTATTTTCCTGTGTTGATAGCACATGAGATAATATATTCATATGATATAAAAGATTGTGAGATTAATGCTCACCGGAGAAATTTTTTAACCCATCAAATAGTCAATCAATCTTACTCCTTGGGTTACGTATATAATCTACAACATGCCCTGCTAACCTTGTAAAGTTATCCTCATACTTTTCAAAATTCTCATCCTAATTTTGCCTTAGACTCAGAAATTTTATTTCTATATCTTCTCAATGGTCATGAGGAAAGTATTTTTCTAAGAAAATATCATTAAACTCCCTCTATTCCATGTTTGATACTTCTTTTTATTCCTTTTTGTTTCGAATCAATGACCACCATTGAACTTAATCTAATGTGATGTGATAAACTTCCAATACTACTTTTTCCCTTTCACTACTCCCCAAAGCATGAAATATTTTCTCTAAGTAGCTTATCCATTGCTCCGCTACTAGCAGATTTGTACTCCCATTGAATGTTGGTGGTTGTTTCCTCATGAAGTGGTTTAACATTGATCCTCCACATTGTGGATTAGGGTGCTCTATACATGTAAGGTTACTATTCATAACCAGAGTGAGTTGTCCCAGAATGGTGATAATTTGATCAGCACCAGTTGCATCACCATCTCTACTATAATTATCTTGAGTAGGAGGGAAATACCTACATGGATTAAGTGCGTGGATACAGTTTCCATTCCTTCCACTAGGCATTATTTCTAAACAATGGCATACAATAGATTAGTTTTTGAATCACAATACAAAATTATGAACATGTAAAACACTTAACATAAATTGAACAGTTCATGGATATAATCCATAATCATAAAAATTTCTTTAAGGAGGTATATACTCATAAACGCTTCATAATGTTTTGTAAAGAAAATACGAATTATCCCAATCATATCCCTCGGTAGTGTCGTAACAAAGAGTGCATCAAGGCCCGTTGTCGTGCACCAGTTCCTGTTCGAGTCTAGCTCAAAGCGGTGTTTTCAGGTTTTACCCATAGGTACATCTGTGCCAGAGCCGCCCCCACAGTCTCATACCTATACAGGGATGTACTTCTCATAAAACTCCCAAAATCTCTATAGTACCAAAATTCTAGTAAGTTCTTCTATACTAATCCTCAAATTCTATCATAGGGTAGTTGTAACATTCTAGGTAAATAATGAATAAAACATTTTCATATTTATTAATATTTATGAATTAAATATTAATTTTACTTTAAATGGGTTGCTATGTTCGATAGCATACCAGATATACAATAAAGAGTTTTATTGAAATCTTTTGTTGCACACTAGTAATAAAATAATATTATTTTAAATGGTAGTTAACACATAGCCGTTGTGTTGGAGGGAATGGATAGAAATAACTAAAATATGATTATATATGTTTTTTAAATGTTTTTACTTTTATCTAATAAAAGATAAAGGCTTAAAATACGGAAAGAATTCAATTTTAGGCATATATGCCCTAGTTTTCACTAAAGGTTCACTTATCACCTTTTGATGGTGAACCGTCATTAAATATAGTTTTTTTGACTCCTATACATTCTATTGGACCAAATAAAACTCTTCTTTAGAATCTGGACATCAAAATTTACTTAGTGTATATTTTTGGTATTTTTCCGATAAAGTTAATTTTTTTAATGAATAGTCTAAAATGTTGTATTTTAATTCAAAAACTCTTTTTAATATAATTTATTTATATGATTAGATTATATTTTTAATTTGTTTTAAAGTTAAATTAGAATATATTTTTACCATTTAATCCAATGGTGGTCATTGGAATCAATTTCACTTTGAAATTTGACTTAAACTAGTGTCAATCTTTTGATACTTATTGTTTCATAAAAAACACGCTATTTGTCATGACAACGGGAATTAATTATTAAATTAACTAATGTGACATATATTATTTGAAATTTGTAAAATAGACATCATTTTTGAATTCAGAATATCAAATATAGCTTAGGGTGAAGTTTTGGTATTTTTCTGAAAAACTTCAATTTTTGATTAATAGTGAAACCACAAAGTGGTAGTTAAAGAAACTGATTTTCCGTTTAAATGAAACTTTGTCACTTCTGTGATCTGATTTTCAAAAATCCAACATACATGGTTTTCATTAAGAAGTAAAATGTTGTTCAATGAGATTAAAATAATTTTTTGGTGAATAGTAACTTTTAAGTTCTTAATCGTGATTAGAGGTAATTAGTGTAGTTTAAGGTAAAAATAATGTTTTAATAAAATGAGATGAGCTTGAAACTTTTTCTACCATAATTGGATGTGTCATGACCGACCATGAAAATCCATGGGTCAAATTGGGGACCCCATGGAGCCACTTAGGTTGGGAAAGGACATAAATAACTTTTTATTAAATGTTGAAGTAAAAATGACACAAACATGAGATGTTTTACTAAAACATTTTTTACATGGAGTTATACAAGTCCGAATTTTGAATATACATATTAATTAGAAAGATAAAAATATTTCCTACATCATGATATTTTTATTATAATTTTTAGACATTAAATATATTAAATTATTTATGACATCATGATGATGTAGTGATTACCTCATTAATAAAGGATTTAAATAAAATGAAAAGATAATGTAAAATCTATGATCTAAACATGTCCAAAATCTATTGGATGGGTATATTTAGAACCCTTATCACCTTATCCTGGAAGTATATCAATGTGGGACCACTTAAATCCAAATCTCAATTTAAAATAAAGTAACTTTTCTTTACTTTCCAAGAGTGCCCCTCCCCTCCTCTTATAAAAGGCCCCAACTCTACCTATTTATCCACACTTCCAAAGCCTTTGGCTCAGACAACACCTGCCCATTGTGTCTCTCCACATCCCTATCTTACTCCTTGATGCCTCAGTTTGGGCAGAAGTCTTTCCAAGGAAGCCTTTGAGCTCAAATCTAAGAGAGTTACCAGATTTTGAGGCAATGTGTTCACTTGTGTTCTTTTGTTTTATTTTGCTTCTCCAACCCCCTAAACACTATTTATTCATTTATTTTTTAAGAAATAAAGTATCATAAATATACTAGTATGTTTTTATAATAATAATTAGAGCTACACTTACACACATATACATCTAATGGTTAAAGAACATACTATTTCTGTGGTTGGCGAATTTCTGCCTCACGAAATGATGATTGTTCAATATTTTTTTAAACACCTTTAATGGTGGTAATTAAGATGTCACTATATTTATATATGATATATATTATGTTTATGTTTTCCTTATGATTCTTTATTTTTCATTTTTGGTATACCTTTATGGTTTCCATTGTGGGTAAACATGATAATTTCATTTTTGGAAGTGCGGACTACCGCCCCCTCAAAGTGATGTGATTCATTAATGCCATATGTGGGACGTATAAAGGATGGATTTAAAGTTATTATATATGATGTTATACTGGAATTATAATATACATCTATATCATTATTTTTTCTTCCCATTAAATTATGAGATAGAAATGAAAGTAGCGTTCATGCATACGTACGGCTTACCGTCTCCATGAACGGTGCATTTCATTTCTTATCCCCAAATGTAATGTACTATTATAAGTACATGTATATAATGGATATATATGATGAATTATACATATAAATGATGAATATAATTCTGGAATTAAAATATACATACCTCTCATTTAGTTTTAATTCAATTAATATGACAAAGAAATGAAAGTAACATTCATGCGTACGTACGGCTTACCGTCTCCATGAATGGTGCATTTCATTTCTTACCTCTAAATGATTATGTAATATTATAAATACATGTATATTCTGGATATATATGATATATATGATATCCAAATCAGGAATGTAATTCAGGATATAATGAACCTTTGACCACACGAACAACATGTAATTGTAAGAAGTCCACTTTCGACTTAAGAACCAAATATTGTAAAACAAACATTATTAACTAAATAATGTTTATAACATGGAAATAAGTGATATAAAAGGAATAATAATCTTGAAAAATGTTCTTAAGCAAGTAGAAATTAACTCAAGTTTATTATTCAGGACGTTAAAGAACGATCGAGTCAAGTTAGACCCGAGGTAAGGGACTTCGTCTCAATCTCCTTTCATTGAGGCATATTTCGTTTTATACACAACTTTATTTTATACAGTGTATAAACCCCTTTGACTTTTACTTTTATACAAAATGAATCTTTTTCTGCGAATCGTTTTACAAAATGACAAAAAGGAATGTTTATTTTAACGTACGTGGTGACAACGACCTTTTCCGCCGCCGCGAGTATTATTTGGTCTTTGGCTTCCTGAACAAGCTGTAATGTTCTTTTTAAAATGAAATAAATACCATATACTCTTTTATTTTTTTTGGTATTGAAAATGGGTTTTTATAATTGATTTGTTATGTCAATATATTTAAGTGATATATTGTGATCAAAGTGTGGAAATTTTTTCTTTCCATTATATTTTTTTTATGTCTTATGATTTTTATAATGGTACTTGGACATTTGACGGGTGGTACGTGATAAACCATATGACAGGTGGTGCCGTGAATACCAGGGCGGGTGGTTACATTATAACCTCCAATGCATTGGGTATAGAAGTCAGCCGTATGGCTATTCCATTAAGTATGTATGGATGTCGGCTGTATGGCTATTCCATTAAGTGATATGTGTGGAAGTCGACCTTATGGTTATTCCACTTAAGTATGTTTATGTCCCAAGTTAACTTTATATGTTATGTGTTATTTATATGGGTTTTATGGTAATCTTTTGGTTACAAAAGGGTATGTAATTATATTTTATTCAGTGAAGAGTTTTTACTACTTCATGAAGGTGAAGGTATTACTTTGATAAAGTATACATGGTTTACTTGATGTTTAAAAAACTAACAGTTTTCATTCTTTGTGTATCCCTTACTGAGCTTTTTATGCTCACCCCAAGTTTTTTTGAAATGTTTTTCATAGGACTTAATGTGGAATAGGGTCAAGGAGGGGATCAAGGGAATGTCATGCTATATAAAACATGGAACTAAACATGTTTCTTTTTAAGAGTTTTTTTTATTCTATGGAAACTCAGTAGAAGTGTCTACTTTGTAATCGTCTGAGATGTAACAGTTATGTCCTAATTCTCTAATACTCTAAAACTGAAAATATCCTCAATGTGAATTATTCATTTAATTCAATATTAAGTAATGTTTAAGGTCGGGGCCTTATAGTAGTGTTCTCTAATCAGAGTTTTTCTAAATCTAGTTTCCAAGATTTGTACTAAAGTTACTCTAATAAAAACTGTAATGCCCTGACCCCAGTTACTCAGAGTTGGTGCATTATTACATAACATTGGCATGATACAAGGAATCATCTCCTGAATTACCAATCAGTTTAATAGCCTTGGAAGTAAGAGATACATTCATAAGTTTTACATTACATCATGAAATAAAAACATCAACAACATTTTGCCCCCTTTTGAACAAACTTATATCCTTATCCTATCCCTATAAGTCAACCATAAAATACATCTTCACATCCTAGGAAAAATAAAACATAGAAAGGGGTGAGATCAGATTCTCATTAAGTATAACAATACATCTGCAACTTCGATAAATAAACATAAAAATTTAAGAAAATGTATAAGACTAAAACAAAATCCTTTTAAACATAAATATCATCATAATATGGAAATGATAAAATCAAATAATTCAATTTACTTATTAACATGGATATTCTACTATTCTAATAATCACATGCAATATCAATAGCCACTTTCATAATGATGGAATGCTTAATGCCAGACTTCATAACCACATAGTCAAGGCATTGTGCGAAGACTACAAATAATATTTTTTCAAGGCCTTGTTCCAAGAAACTAGTTTGTCTCATGAGACCTACCGATGCATCTAGGAGCTCTAGCGGGCTCCACCCATCACTTACTAAGTCCAATTCATTCTTCATATGAAAATGTTAAAACATAACATAAACATTCGTTTTAAAACTATCATATGAAATGTCAATACATTATCCATAAACCATGAATGGTATAAGAATAACACATCCACAGTCAAACATATTACCAAACCATTAATACAATATAGAAGATTTGTATCATAATAAATCAATATCAAATAAACTTAAAATCCATCAAAAATATGTTGACATAGATGAAATAAAAACTTTTTTAGAGAAATATCTCTTTCTATTTTGAAATCATTTAAAAGTCTTATAATTATAAAAGAAAACATTTATTTTGAAAATATTCATATAATCTTGTAAGGGAAGCATTGACGATGTTATAATAGTGGAAAATAGATGCACTCGCTGTATAAGTTAAAAAAACATTCTTACCTTCATTTTGTCAAAAAGGTCATAAAGTATCCTGTTTGGAAAATGATGAAAAGATTATTTCAAAACATATAAATTCAAATAAGGGTATAAATTACCTTAACCCATTTTCTAGTAAATAGTAAAAATGTTTTGAAATAAATTTTTATGAAAACACGGATGCAGATGATAGAGGTCCCTATAGATACTTACGTAAAAACAATCTCGGATAATAAAGAGATTGTGGAATTAACTCTTACCTTGTACTTTTCCTTGGTCGAGGGTATGTTAACCTATTGTATAGTATTTAACTAATTTTTATTAAATTATACAAAAACTATATATATATATATATGATATCATATATGATCATCTAATATTTCTTTGTTAATAATATTTTTGTAATATCATCGTTTCAGGGGTTAACTGATCAGTTTTCCCTTATATGCTCAGTTACGTAAGCCAGGTTTGTTATAGATATAATGTATTTAATTTTTATTCATAATGATATTTAGTTCTTAAAAATTATTTTTAATCATAAAATAAAAATTATTCTTGAATTATTATGATGGGGAATTAATCTCACTGCGTTCGTGGAGATAGTAATCCGTACGTATGCACGAGCGGAAGTATCATTATATTGATAGTGAAATCATATGTAATTTGATGGTATATCATATATACAGAATAAATAACATGTTATATTTTATATTTACATCAGTTATACTCTTTATTATACTCATCCAAATAATGAAGTGTTTGAATAACAAACTACACCACGATGTGGAGATGATAAGCCGTACGTACGCACGTATGGTGACTTTTTCATTCATATGATGGATAGAATAATGAATTTGGTTCTACCATTTTTATAATAACATCACATTATATAGAAGTTACTTGAGTTATTATTTTAGAATATAAACAATAAAGAAATAGGATGTGTAAGAAGAAAAGAACCTGAAAGTGGTGATGAAATATTTACCTCTTCATCGGGTTCTTCCTTTTGATTTGATAAAAAGGGATCCTTAGGTTGGATTTCTGATGAATGGAAGGACTCTAGGATGAAGGGAGGAAAGTGGAGAGGATATTTGGGCAGGGTTTGGTAGATTCGAAGGGCTTTGGAGGTGTGAAATTAAGATAATGGAATTTCCCTTTTATAAGAGAGGTGAGGGTCACTTTTGGAAATACTTGAAATATTATTCTATAATAAATTCATTTTCAGTTTCTAATGGATCCAAAATAATTATTTTCGAGGATAAGGTGGGGATGGGTCAATTTTTTTTGAACCAATAGGTTTTAGATAGGTTTAGTTTACCATATTAACCTTATCTTTTAGATTTAACTCTGTTAAATAGTTTGACATTTACCTTGTCTCTTGGTATTTTTATATTATATGGTTAATAAAATTACTATAACAAGCCATGAAAACCCCAAGTAGTTAATTATTAATATATAAGCTTATATATGTCCTTTTCTAGAACCTTATATTTTTATGAATATTATATCAATTAATAATATAGTATTTTTTTTAAAAACTCAATTATATGAATTTTGACACTATTTAGTATTTGGTTTTTTAGAAAATCAAAGAAACATGATTAATTCGATAAAAAATTATTTAATAAATCCTAAAATGTCATATTAACCTAGAAAATTAGTCGAATTCATCAAAAGTCTCTAATTACATTTATTTGGATATTTATAATATCAATTATTTTAATCTTTCATTAATAAGGTAATTACTGCATCATCATTGTGTCATAAATAAATTAAATTATTTAATGTATAAAATATATATATATAATACCATTATTTAGGAAATATTTGTATATTTATAATGAATATTTATAGTCTAATTTATCTCATTTATAACCATATATTAAAATTTTTTAGTTATTAAACATTGAATTTAACTCTTTTAAATCTTCTTTAAATAAAATAATAATAAATGCCCTAATCTAATCCAAGTGGACGAAAGAGGATCATATTTTATTCATAAGGTTTTTTTGGTCGAATTATATTTATCCAATTTAATTAGGACATGTGTTAGGGTAATTATGATATCAGTTTTACCCTTAATTACCCTAATTACTTTTAACCGTGGTAAATAAAAGTTAAAAGTTACTATTCAAAAAACAAAATTCATCTCATTGAACCACATTTTACATACTGATATTAACCATTTGTCTATAATTTTAGTAATTCAACTCACATAAGCGGTAAAATTAAGTTTTATGCAAATTTGCAAATTCTCCTAGGAGGTGGGTAAAAGATGGTAAAAAGTTCGATAAAATTTTTATATATCTAAACTTATTTTAAAATGAATTCAATGAATTAAATTGAACTTATAGAGGTATTATTTATCTATTTTGACCTAAAATAAATTTTAATCAAATAAATAATTATTTAACTAAAATTTTGGTTTTAACCAATAACGCAGTGTTTTCTACTATTCATCAAAAATTGAAAGTTTTCAGAAAAATACCAAAAAATTCACCCTAAGCTAATTTCAATATTCTGAATTCAAAAATAAATTTCATTTTGAAAAATAAAATTTAAAAAATTTCAAAAAGTGAGTGTTAATATTATAACAGCTAGTTTTATTAGCCACGATGTGTTAGAATCTTGAAGTTGTGTACAATGGAAGCTATTGCATTATTCAAAGGGAAATGTATCGAGGAAGTTTGGGGTGTTACACCCTTTCTCAGCTGCTTGGAGAATATGCCTTACTTATAGTAATGTTTTTATACTCACTTGGTTACTGTATTTAAATATATATGTGATAAGAATAATACATTGAATACCTAAGAAGTAAGATTGAAACAATACTTTTATATTGATGAATATACCTGAAGAAGAAGAAGGTACTTTCTTCACTGATTCTGTTTATTTTATTTATACTATGATAATGAATATTTAATGATATGGAATGAAAATAATATCATGTTTATACATATTTCATTAAATTACTTTGTGAATGTTCTTTTTTTCTTACTTTCACTGTCATTTTCGCCATGCCTTTCAATTTTTTCTCTGCAAGAATTAAAGATGAAACTTTATTTTCTATTATTATTTACTTGAAGAACATTATAATTAAAGGCAATGAAGAGTTTAATCAACACTGTTCATTTTATAATCTATAATGTGACTTGATTAAATCAGTAAAAATTATTTGATAAAGGGTTCCATTGAAAGATTATGATCCATATTTCAATTTACACATTTCCAGTGTAATCCTCACCTTATTCATTTCATACTTCACTTTCTCCTTGAAAACTTCTCATAGATGATACTATATTTTATATCATTGTGGTCATGATGTAGTGACTGTAACTGGTATCAACTGTTGATAAAAATACTCTTACACAACCATTATATTCTTAACAGATGAGTATCCTATGAATAATTTTTAAACCCTCACTTCTTGACGTGGCATAACAAGTGTTGGGGACACTAGTACCATGAATTTCTCATACTGTAGTATTGTGCGCAAGCAACTGTGCAATATTTGGAAACTCATGCTAGTGTGGAAATTTACTTTTTTCAATGTTGATCACAATAATTATTAAGGTTTTACTTTCCAGTTTTTAAGAAATAATATTTTTTAGATTAGTACTTTTAAACTTGATTACAAAATTAGACATTTTGATTAATTAATTTAATCATTAAATGTCTCCCACTATTTTTTATAATTAAAGGAACCATTTTGTGCTAGATTTATAATACTCTTTTTCTAGAGTATTTTAATGTAAATTATATTAGAAAACTTTAAAAAGTATATAAGTTGTGGCTACACCACTACTTATAGGGTCCAAGGTATGATTTTAACTAGCCAACCACACTAACTCATGGTGCCTTGATCTATTGAGTAAAGTACCAGCATCAGAAATCATAAATTTATTTACACAACTAATGAATCTAAAATTATATAAAGTTAGTTTTGGCTAATACTCACTACCACTTTAGTTAAGTCAACACACCACTCTTATAGGTGCTCATGATTGTAAGTTGAATCCTAAGCAATGGCATGGTGAGAACCCCAAACTCCCGATTTTGTCCAAATTTCAATGATGTAAGGTGATTAAGAAATAAAATTTATTTTCAGGTTTTATTGTCTTTAAGTGATGAAAGAAGCTAGTTTATATATTATTGGCATGGTCTCTGAGATCACACTCATTAATAAACATGTATTAAAATATCTCCATTGTGTCGCATGTTCATTTTATATTGCATGATTTTTTATTATTCTATGTGTTCACAGGTAAACTACAAATAAAAAAAATAATAAACCATGAAAAAAGTGATGAACAGATCATGATATGATACTATTGGTTGATCCATTGTGTGAATAACGAATCAACCTAGACCCTATGGGCAATACATTTAGAGGTGTCTTGAATGGAAGCACCTACCCATCCAATGCATCAAGATCCTATCTTGTGCATCACCATAACATGGCATGAAGTGTGTCTCTTCTTGTATCATTATTATATTACAATAATCATTCATAGGTGAGGGGAACTAATTAGTATAAAATAAAACTATGAAATGGACACGAATTTCCTTATACATTTAATGAGGAATATGATGTGTAAGTTTCAATTTATTTAAACTATTTATTATAAATAACCACTGTAATAAATTATTAAATAAATAAATAAAACAAGCACAAGACATACATTGGATAGACAATTACTCATGATGATGATAATACACTTTAAAATTTCATATTTAAAGTAAATAATTAATTAAAAATTCTAATTACATTAAATTATACCTGAGAGAAGTTTTTATTGAATTAGAATTCACACTAATTTTAATTTAACATTTATACCGTTCTGTATTGAAATTAATTATTTAATTTTGGAACCAAAAATTTAATTAACTAATTAATTTAATTTTAAACCAAAAAATTAAAATAATTTCACCCGCATATTAAAATATATTTATAAACCAAAAATAATAATTAATTTTTGATTATTTTAAAAATTATTCAGAATTCGAAATCTACGAATAGAGACTATGCGGGTTGGGGTGAACCCACCTCGGCCCTTTTAGGGTGGTTCAAACCCTATTCAAGGGAAATCTAGGCTAGGAAGTTCTACCCATTTTTTTGGCTAGGAAGACCCACCTGGACCCATTTTGGGTTGGATCAAGTCCAAACGAACCTACAAGAGGGGTTACCTCGAAAAGGTGAGAGCAGACATAGTTTCTTCGATAGCTGGGAGAGTGTCCCATTGTGAGTTTCATTGGGATCTGGATGGATCTGGCATGATATCTCTTCCTCAATAATAGACGATAGTGGGATGTTCAAGGCTCACCAATAAAGGGGACCTAGGGTGGCGGACTAGGTTAGGTGAGGCAGTCGGATGAGAGAAACGCCTTATCCCAGATCTGGGATGCCGTGAGTGGGAGGACATCAATGTGGGTGAGTGAGAAGATGGAGATATGGAGGTGCCCCACTATGGAGATGTACTAGGTGGGAGGCTGATGCCGTTGGAGGAGGAGGACCAGTCGGATGGCCCACAACTATTGCGGGCTAGTGAGGGCATCTTGAGAGAGTGATGTGGTGCATAATTGTTTCAACTTGAGGGGTGGTCTCTCTGGTGGATGCATTCACCATAGGAGGTGGTCTAGCGGCGGGTGAGGCGGCCTAACCGATAGTGTTTTGTGGGTGAGGCGCAGGGGAGGCAACTGATGGGAATGGGGTTACAGTGGCATATAAGAGAGAGGAGGAGAGGCCTTTGGTTACTTTGGGTCACTTGGATTGAGGTAGTAGGTGGACCGCGGGGCTGTATCTCAATAGGATTAGACTGTCGTTACATTGGTGGAGGAGACCCACCATAGCTATCTGCTGGATAAATCTTGCTAGTACAGGTGCACAGGGAGGGGACTTGACCACAACACAGGTTAGCTTAGGGAGGGGAAACTAACGAGGTTGGGGCCGACCCAAACAAATAATCTTCGAAAAGAATATTTTTTTTGTTTTTCAGTTTTGTTAACCAGGTGGAACACAAGTTATACCTTCCTCTCTTTTTTGTTTCCACTACTTTTTCCACATCCAACCGCCCAAAAAATTAAAATATAAAATTTTAAAATTTTCTAACCCTATATGATTGATTATAAAATTAAAATTAATTTAATAATAAAATTATTATTACAATAAATAATGAAATTATTATTATAGTAAGTATTTACTGTTAAAGATACAACGGTGAAAAAATATAGTGACTCAAATTAACTATTTGGGTGGCCAGAATTAACTATTTTGGTGACCAGAAAATCACTGGTGATATTGTTTAACAATGAAAAAACATGCCGATATTTTGTGTAAGAAATTGTCACACAATATATGCATGTTCTAAATTTTTAATACCCAAAAATAAAATTCAATCCATATTTGAAACTTCTTATGGACAAAAATTTTCCATTTGATGTCAGATATGTGCACTATCTGCATCGTTGTGATCCGAATGATGGACTGTTTTATATTTAATGAAAATTAATTCTATTTTTTCATGACATCTTCATGCATCACTCTTATACCTATTGAATGTATCTGGAATTCAGCGGAAGCCCCAGAAATGATATTTTAAAATTTTCCACTAGTGATTGACATTATCTCATCCTTTTCGATGAAACACTGCCTGATTTAAGTTGAGGATCTTGCATGAAGAGTTGTAAGCACAAAATTAAAACCATAAAATATTTGGTTTAAATCTGAATCCACACATGATGTCTACTCATTTCCAGTGATTGATACTTAAATAATTCAAATCCTAATTCCTCTAGATCTTCCACACATGCTCCAACGATAACCGCATCATCATGATTGTGATTATTAAGAGAGAGATCGATATGAGCCTCTGTATCCAAAGACTCTCTCTAGAATAAAAGAGATATAAGAGGAGAGATAAATTTAGTCAATAGTATCTGGTGGGCAGATCTCCTCATCTATTTATAGTGAAACAGAAATATCCAGAATAACTTATAAAACCCGAATATTTATTTCTCACTAAAATGACTATTTCATTGAGCCATTTTTATTATCATAAAATCCTTATAATATAATAAATATATATTTCATGATAATAACTGAGCAATTAACCAGACACTTCATTCTCGAAAATATTAAATGAACCTTGATTATTTTAACCTAATATTCATTCAATTAATATTTTCATATATTTAATTTAAAACCTGTAAATAAAATGAATAAATATATTCAATTCATATTATTCTTAATATGAATAATATTAATTTATTTATTCTTTGGTGATTGTCTATCCTTGGACAAATCCTAGAACCCAGTGGCGGAGTCCACCATGTCCAAAACTCATATACAACTAAATATGGAAGATTCTTGAATACACTATTGTGTGTGGCTCTCTAGGACATTACCTTTATAGCAGCAAAATACTATTCACATTCCAAGAGTAGGATCTAGAAACTCATCATGGCCCCTAAAGAGATAATGATAGTCATAATAGTGGAAATTGGAGGATGGATGAGGCCAATAGTTGTGACAGAAATCCATAGCTTCTTTGGACAAGTTGGGTACTATTATTGATTTGTGATAAATTTATCATGATTTTCAAACCCTCTAATGAAGATAACTAAGAAGGGTGTCATGTTTTTTTGGGAATAATGGATGTAAAGAGAGCTTCAAGGAGTTAAAAAAAGAGGCTCATCACTACACTTGTACTTACACTACCCACAAGTGGGGAACCTTTTGTGGTATAAAATGATTCTTCAATGAAGTTCTTGGGATGCATGTTAATGAATAATGACAAAGTGATAACCTATGCCTCAAGATAATAGAATTTTCACGAACAGAACTACCCAATGCATGATCTGTTGTTGACAGTAGTGATCTTCATGTTAAAAAACTGGTGGAATTATCTATTTGGTGAGAAATATTAAATATATACAAATTATAAGAGCCTAAATTATATATTCACATAGTACAAGATGAATATGCTCCAATAAATTTGGTTATTGATGATTAATGAAAATAACTACTCAATCCACTACCATAATTGGAATGAAAATAATGTGGAAGATTATTTATGTAGAAAGAATCCGAAATTTTTATCATTAACAAGAATTGATAAGGATCCAATTTTGTTAGACATAAAAAGGATGGACATGGGAATCATAAAGGAAGAAACATAATCAAAACTATATCAAATGAATGATCAACCATCCATTTTTAAGAAGTTAAAAGGTTCTCAAAGAGATGATATTGAAATTTATAAGAAGATGGAATCTATAATAAAAGGGAAATCATCACAATTCAAAAATAATGAAGAAGGAGTAGTTAGGTTTGGGTCATACCAACGTGAACCGTGAAATATCAAGTTAAAGGAGGTGTGGGGTGATTCACATAGATCGATGTTTTCCATCCATCCAGGGAGCACAAATATGTATAGAGATCTCCAAGAGCACTTCTGGTGGGACGATATGAAGAAAGAGATAGAAGGATATAAATCAAGGTGTCTTGTAAATCAAAAAGTGAAGGCTAAAATGAAAAAATTGAATGGGATGACGCAACCATTACCCATACCTACATGGAAATGGGAAAACATAACCATGGACTTTTTAGTGGTCTTTAGAAGACATCAAGTGGAAATAATGATCTAAGAGATGTTATAGGTCTTCTTAAAAATAATAATAACTTCATTGAAATTATAGAGTAAATATCACTTGAACAACTTGCAAGGATATAAATTGGAGAAATGGTGAGGAAATATGTAACACCACTATTGATTGTATTTTATAGAGATCCCAGATTTACCTCCATGTTCTGGAAGAGTCTCCATCAAGCTAAAAATAATATTTTGAACTTAAAGACTATATATCACCCTAATAATGATTTCCAATCTGAGTGGACTATCCCGAATCATGATAAAATGTTGAGATAATTCTAAATTTACTTCAAAGGAGGAAGGGATTAACTTCTTCCTCTCTTGGGTTCTCATATAATAACAGTTTTCACTCAATAATCCAAATGGATCCCTATGGAGACCTTTATTAAAAGTGGTTATGAACACCTTTATGCTGGGATGATGTTGTGGATCACAAACTACTAGGTCTTGAAATGGATGATGAAATGGGGGAAAAGGTCAAGCCCATTTAGTAGCACATCAGGGATACCCAAAGTCAACAAAAGAAATATGTTTATAATAACATACAGGACCTAAACATTGAGTTTTAAGATAAGGTATTCTTCCAAATATCTCCATCGAATAAAGTTATGAGATTTGGGAATAAGAGAATGCTTAGTCCATGATACATCAATCCCTTTTAGATCCATGATCACATCCGAGCGGTGGCCTATCAACTAGCACTCCCACATAACCTATCTCAAGTACATGATGTGCTACATGTATCACTATTGTGGAAGTAAATACCTGACCCCTCACATATTTTTAATCCATATATGGTACCATGGGAGAATGATCATTCATAAGAGGAGCATCTAGTGAATATCTTAGATTATAGAGACAAAGTTCTATGAAATAAGATAGTGCACCTGGTCAAATTATTATGGAGAAACCAAAATCTTGATGAAGCAACATGATAATTAGAGGAGGGGTTCAAATTGAACTAACTCCATTTTATTTAGTTTGTGAAATGAAAATTTCAAGGGAAAATTTATTGAAGGGGGGAGATGGTATTGACCCAAACATTTACTAGTAAAATTTCCTTTATGTTTTAATTAAATACCCTATTATATATTATGGTTACAGAAAAAATTCATTTATTTGGTTTTATTATATCATATCAGGTTTAAAATACCATAAATAATCATAACCATTGATAATATAGAAACTGAAAAATGATCATATGATTAGTATAAGTATAAAGGTTTTGACAAATCCAATTCACATTAACAAAGGAAGTGTTGAACTCAAAAAATAGGATCATACCATAAGAAGGCCATTTATTGGAGCTTATGAGGAAGATAACATCACTAGGTTTTAACCTTTACCAAGAGAAAGCTCAGATCTAATAACTAAATCATGAGTGAGACCATTTTTGGGGAAGTACAGGCTCATCATTATCAGGGACCAAACCATGTACGTTGAACTACCCCACAAAAATCTCACCATCGTGTACCTGACCATTAGGGTATTTTATGCCGTAATAAAGGGAAATGTATAACGAGAATAATAATATTAATATGTTTATTGTAAAAAATAATGAATATATTTTCTTCTTATTTTTTCTTTTTTATAAATGATTTTGATTTTGATATGATAAAAAAATCATATTTTTGGGTAATCTGAAATTTTAATTAAGTCTGTTATTTTGAAGAAGTAATGGATTTTTGAAATAAATATTATTTTAATAAACTATTATTACTCAAAAAATTATTATTAAATTTAAATCATAATATATTTTTTAAAACGTCCAATGTAGCTTTTATAAGGGTTTGAAAACTGTTATTGTAAAAAAACCCAGCATTTCTCAATAAATGCTGATTCTTATTTTAAAAGTGAAAATTCACACATCTATAAAATTATTTGGATAAAACAAATATTATTTTCTGAATCAGAGCAACAAAATTATCCAACAGTTAATTTTTCAGAATATTTTTAGACAATCAAATTTTTAGGTAAAAATTAAATATGGTGTAGATATTTGGTTTATATTATGACATCATAATGAAACAAATGATGTAATAAATGCAATAAATGATATTCATGCCCAAATACATGTTTAACCATTAAAGTAACTCGAATTGATGACATTTTATTAATTTTATTATGCCTTTGTGAATCCTTCAAAACATATATTATATAATAAGGTTTTAAAATAATTTCTTTAAAAACCTGACTCACTTATAGATCACTAGGGGTAATATTTTAATAAGTTCCGACTTTGGTCTTATAAAATAATTAAAACCAGTCATATTTGGAAGAAACCATGAAAAAAACCATCATAAGGTATGGGTTTTTGATTACGTTATCTTATAGTCAAAAACCTATGTTTGATAAATAATCAAGAACTCTCATCTCTATTTCTATATAAACCCATCCAAGCTCCCATTCCAATTAACCCAAAAACCTTGGAGCACATCCTTAATCCAACTTCCCCTCAATATATTCCTACACAGGTATCCCAGGATCTAAATATTCACTTTCCATGATTTTGGAATCACCATATCAAGGTAAGAGATCTCTCTTTTTTTTATTCAAGAATCTATTTTATGTTATACCTGTTAATTTCCATTGTTTCTCATTTAGTTAAGTTTTATATATCCATATTATTGATATTTTTATTTACATTTGGTGAGATATAATTTTAACTCTCCTTAATACCTCCCATTAACTTTTATGCACACCTGTTATGTTGTTGAAATTGTAATGCTTTTTCCCATACCAAAAGTAAGGAATCTACGACTCTTTTTTTATTCAAGAACCGATTTTTATGTTATGCCTCTTAATTTCAATTCATTCATGTTTCGGTATGTTTTTATATATCTCTATCACTTACAATTTTATGTTAATGTGATTATAGATCCATTTCACTATTATTAATCCCTCTTATGAACCTTTATATACAATCGTTAGGCTTCTAAAATTGTCCTATGATTTTCCATACCCAAAGTAAGAGATATGGCCCAATCTCTTTTTTTTCATTTTCAAGATAAAATCCTCTTTTATGGGTGAGTGGGATCCTCACAATATACATCAGACCAAAAACTAATACATCATACCAAAGACACAACTACTATTCCAGGAGACAAGTATCACAGCACCCTAAAGACATATTCAAATTCAAAAAAAATTAAAACCAGCAAACGTAAGAACATCATGGCTTGTGAGCGAACCTCGAGAAGCAAACCCATCGTAGTGGTCGTCATCATCATCATCCCAACCCCCACGTCAGTGAAGTCCTGGAAAAGCATGACGAAAACCTTGTACCGAACCACGAACATACTAAAAATGCTCCACGGAAACCTCCACCATCTATGCCATCAAACAATCCAGCATCGGAGAAACCCTCATAAAACAACTACCGCAGCTCAAAAAACACCATCCCAAAACATCACCAGGAACCCTTGCATAGGCTAACCTGGCTTGGCCTGAAGGGACAGGAGGAAAGAGCAGAGTTCAGAGAGGGCAGGCTAAAACAAGGAGAGGCATTCTTCGACAAAACCGCATACCACATTCATCTGAACCAACAATATGATTACGAGTATTGGGCTACAAACGAAGAAATATGCAAGAAGGATCGAAGAACCATCAAGAAAATCAACAAAAAAGTAGAAAAAAAATCATTGGCCAAATCCAAAGAAGCAAGAAAGCTAGAGAGTTCATATAGAAAACAGACAAAAAAAACCTTCATCACTGATTACGGGGAAGAAAACCTTAAATAAATGCCTCTAAACACAAGGGAAGGCCAACTCAGGCCGCGCAAGGACCATCGACCACTGAACCGCCAAACCCAAAACCCCTATGAAACCTCCGTGCCAGATCCGACCTAGAGAGACGCGTAAGATCGAGGGGTCAGAGTTGTGGTTTGAGAGGCCTAGGGCATCGACGCCACACACTTCATCAAGATTACCCATCTCCAACAAGAAATAATACCGTAAAAGGAAAAGGAACAGAGCACCGACAAGAAGGCATTGATAGAGAAGGGGGAAAGGAGGGTCGGGGATGAGAGAGAAAGGAGGGGGAGAGGGAGGCACTGGAGAAAAAAATCCCCCCCTCTCAAATGCTTTTGCCAAGGGAAACCCTAGGCCGAGAGGGAGAGAAGCTAGACGCTTCTCAGAGGCCCCAAAGTAAGAGATATCACCCTCTTTCTTTTATTGAATAACCTATTTTATGTTATGCCTATTAATTTTCATTTTTATTGTTTTTCATGTTTTTATACATCCCTATTACTACCATTTTTATGTAGATGTGATGAGATAACCTGTTCAACATCATTATTAGATCTCTATAAACCTTTATGTATACCTGTTATGTTATTGAAATTGTCCTACACATTTTTGTTCCAAAAGTAATAAATCTATTCCTTATCCTATTTAGTCAATAATATTATTCATTTTATGAATTATTTTCCCATTCCTAATGTTGGTAAATGTTTTTACATGTCCCTATTACAATCCACTTGATGAATAAATGACTAGATACACCTTTCACTATAATTAAACCATTTTAGGAATCTTTATGTATTTCCATTATGATGCCAAAACATCACTGCAAATCTTTCATGCCAAACCATTTTTTATGAATACAATCACTGTTTACACTCAAGGGTATTCACCCAGACACAACTATAATTTGTTATTGGGGACTTTTATGTATTTTTTCCACATTCCTTGATTATGGAATAAAATGTTATAAAATATTATCCTATATTGAATGATCTATGTGGAAAAAGTATGCACGTACATTATATGAAAGTAACAATTGTGCCCCGAATTATAGAGAGATCCAATGTATTGGGTAATATTTTAGTCTCATTAGACCTCATGAAAGGGATTAGAGTGTGAACTTAATCCATCACAAGACATTCTCACCATGTTTTTATGTCTTGATGGTTATCCTTATCTTACATTTGTAATTTCATGTTTAAATTTGTTGTATCTTTTCTGTGTTTCTTTAAATTTATCATGTTATATCTTCCCACCTTGTTCATGTTTATAATTCTAACCCTTTTTATATCCCATTTAATTTTATATTATCTGAAATATATTAATTTCTTCAGGTTATTCAACATTTATTCTTTTATTTGAATTTAATGCTCACCTGTTTCTTATATATGTCCCCAGGTTGTCCTAGACCTTTTTAGAGGACTGATGTTTTCTAGGAGCATGTTAAGGAAGTTCTTAATAATTTATTTACCCCATGTTCAAGATGTTACTCAATATATATAATTCCAATAGACACTATAATTTATGATATTATAGGTTTTATTTTGTGTATTACTATTTAATAAATCCTAAATTAATGTGTAATAAATACAGGGGTTTTTATAATAGGAACTTGGATAGTGCTTTGGGACCAACCGTAGTAGATTGGAACTACCTCTTCCCCTCTGTTTCCTGTCCCATAAACAAAAAATAGGTCACTAAAACTCTAAAAATATCCTATTTCTTGGCTATGTAATGGTTGAAACATGGTAATAACTATGTAGGATGATAGTAATAAGTCAATTCCCCTTCCTTTATCTCTCTTTATGAATCAAAATCCAAAAATTGGGATCTTTTACTCCATGGGGAGGCTCTCAGAAGACCCCAAAATCCACTTCACATATCAATCTTCCCAACAATAATAATAATATAAGGGAATGGTTCATGCATTCTATGGGACATATATATGGTCGAGGACCACATTAAGAATCAAGAAGATACTCAAAATTCAAGAAAATAGAAAAACTAGATTGACCAGTAAAAAAGTGACATGGATCATTCCGTAGAAATATTATATAGAAAATAATAGCCAAGGTTTAAGGAACAAGGGCCACAAAGACAACCTATTATAGAGTCTTAATTGTGATCATGTGCCTAAAAGAAAGTAATAAATTCCAATAAATTAAAAATAAAATTAAACATATAATTTAATTGACAGAAAAGTGTATTCCAAATTAATAGATACATGATATGTTACATGGTAATTGTCAGTCTAATTTCATTAGGTTAACTAGAATAATACTGGATTCTTGTTTTTTTAGTTTCTTCCCTAAAACCCCTACGTATTCACATGGTTATAAAATTTTACTTAGGAATTGGATTTTTATGTCATTTATAGTGGTCCTTGGTATATATTGAACATTTTATTGGCATGGGTTCAAACATTATTATCTCCTTAGGTGGTGATATTATTTAATATGTTATTTGACATCTAGAATTATTTTGTTATTTTTTTAATAATTACTAGATTTTAACTATTTATATTTATGTCAAATTATGCTTAAATATGGTTGAGATAGGTTTTTATATGGTTTTAGAGTATTCAATACTATTTTTTTTAACAATTACTACATTTTAATGCTGCTTTTTTGTTATTTTTCTAATAATTACTACATTTTAACTATTTATATTTATGTCAAATTATGCTTAAATATGGTTGAGATTGGTTTTTAAGGCCTTCGGGCCATTTAATCATGAGATAATTTGTAATGCCTTAATGACATGAACATAGTGGGAACATAGGTTAGTGAAAAAGGATTATGTTATAAGAATATATTAAGAATTAGTTTTTAAATTTCCATAATATTTTAGAGGAACATTATATCTCATTAATTTAGAATGGTATTTTTCATGTTAAGGAATTATTTTTGATACTTCATTATACAATGTGGCTAGGTAATTTTTTTCAAATTTTGGAATTATTTAGGCTACTTAATCACATGTTTGGATCAATTGATTAAGTAGTTATAGGAAGATCATTGGTTTAGGTATTTAATTTACAATGTGGAGGTTTATGAAATATAATTTCATAGTTATTTCATTTAATATATATATTTTTTGCATTTGAATTTCAATGTAAAGAATTTTGAATTCCAATTCACTAAATACTTAAAATTAATTAAAAGGTTTTACATTATAAAAATTTAATTAATTTCCATCATATACTAAATTTCAAAAAACTTCTTTTAATATTTGAATTTAAATATAATAAATGGTTGGGATAGTTTTTATATTTGGTTGTTTCCTTTTTTTATATGGGCTCATTTCCAATCTCTACCTTCAATCATTTCCCATGGATCTATTTCTTACCCGATCCATGTTTACTCCTGAATTTACTCTGAGTCATTAACAACCTTGACCATGAAGATTTGAAAGATCCTATATGTTTTTATTCTTGTTATGTATCACTGGATACACAATCCTTGATCTAGATTTCTTCTATATAATCCATTCAATGTTAATAGATGTTTTGATTCTAGATCCTTCCAATTGACTTGTAATATTCACATATTCTTTATGATCCATGTTTGGTTTCCTACTCAATTACCGAGATCATTAATTCAATTCAAGATGGTGCTTCATTTTGGTGATATTATTCGGTCTGGTGCTTCGATTCACTAAGATAGTGGAGAGGTATAGTTACATTGGTGACCTAGTTATTAAGAAGAATGAAAGAGTGAGTGAGATAGAATTAAGAAAGCTAGTTTGACCACTTTGACAGTTCATTGTTTTTGGTTAGAAATTAGAGAGTTTTTACTATCCCCTAGAGTTTGTGAAGAGGATTTATTCCTAGATTGTGTAGACTACCTCTATTCAATGCTTGTAAAATTATAGTTTTATGAAAATGATGATGAGGAGGACTGGATGATAATGCTGGATTTCATCATTCGATGTTAACGGATCATCCTCACATAAGAGGTGAGACTAAACCCGATAAGGGGGTTTCAATCATATTTATTCCATTATTGGTACTTAATTAAGGAATATACACTAGTGGGTGAATAAAGGTATTAGTGTATTATTTTTATTCTATGTAATTTTTCTCTTAACTTGATAAATAATTCAATCTATACCTTTATTTGTCTTTATAGTGAATAAAATAGTAAATGAAATAAATGATTTTACCTGGCACAACTATACTAGGTTATTTCCATAGAGCATTAAAAACAATGTGAATATGCACCAATCATAAAAAATATCATTGATTCCATATTTTACAAGTTTAGAGTGATCTCACCAACCCTCCTAGTTCACTACCATGAATTTTTCAAAAGACCACTACTCTTTTATACTAAGGAACACACTGATCCCCAAGATGTAATCTTTTTATTCAAACAAGGTTAATAAAAATATTCACCAAAGATGATGTTTATTCTTCAACATAATTGAGTCAAACTTCATGCAATATATTAGATCTCCAAGATCAACCTCTTCTTTGAATTATCCAATCTAGAAATATATCTATAATTACTTTTTTGTCATCCATGTAATTATGCACTCATTATAACACTATGGAAGATCTTCCTTTTAAATATTATTTTTAAATTTAATTCCATCCATGTCATGAATGTAAAAAGTTATGGCCATAAAAACTAACCAAAAATAACCCATCAAGAAATGGTTACAATTTCAATAAAATCCCAAAAGGTCACAATGCATATTTTGTAAATTTTCTGACTTGAATGCATAAATAGGTTACAACATGACATGGTGAAAAGAACCTAGCCATTTTTAGTTAACACACTGAGAACCATGCTCTTAGCCTTCTGCTGTAGGTAATTTTTCACATTCATACATTCTTTAAACCATGACATCAAAAATATTTGTAGTTAGACTCCTATAATTCTAATATAGACTCATAATACACCATGAATTACTATAAAACCACAGTGAGACTCCCCGTGGACCATAAGTAGATTCCCAATTCACCACATCTTAGTATACTCTTATAGTACAACTCATCATGGATCACAAATGGATGCCTACTTCACTATTCATAGTGAAATGATGTTGTTTATTTTAGTTGGAAATTTTTTATATATTAATTACCAGATAAATATTCACATAGTTTTGGGTGTGGTAACAAAATCTGACCATAACCATGGTATAAGACATGGTGAATGTGTTCTTCACCAATTTGAACAAACCTATCAAAAAATTATTATTCAACCAACATTAATTTCTGGGAATACATCCTCTATTATATTTATAAACAAACACAACCCAAACATTCATAAGTGGATATTTTTTTCTAATAATACCCCCTTTGGGTTATTTAAAAAATATCAAATACACCTAAGCACAATAACTTCAAAGAACTCAAAGCAATTACATCATAAAAGTTCAAATTTTAAAGTCATTCATCAATGAATCACTAATCAAAAAATATTAGACCACATGATCCATGACTAGTGTGAGGAATAAGATTTGAATGGAAATAGTCTCATGAGAACATAATTTGTAGTCATGTTAATCAACACACTATATTCTCCCATTAATTCGATATGAAACACTCCCCAATTTCAGAAATACATGCACAAATTATTATGTTGAAAATATCGCTCCCCCTTTTTAAATGAACCTAAATAGATCACTTATCTAAATTATTCTATAAAGAATATTGGAAATACAATAATTGTTTGTAAAATATTTACATAACATAATCTTGAGAGAGAATCTCTAGGAGGAGTGTGGTTTATTCATATTAAATCTAGTTAAAAGGATTCCATAATACTCCAAGAGAAAACCAATGCATTTCAAATGACACATTGGGTAATGAATTTCTCATTATATCTATAATTTTCTCTTGAGAGTATAGAGAATCCAATTTCAAAAAGGTTTCTCAACATTAACATTTGTGAAATAATAATTAATCTCAATGTGATTTTTTCTAAATTTTTTTATAGTATTTTTATAAGATTTATAATACTAAAGTTTTCACACCTTAATATAATTGGAGATCTAAATTCAATGAAAATTTATTTAAGATATTTCTTCATCCAAAAGAATTGAGTTCATTATTATATTGCTGATATATACCTAGAATAAATGGTGTTTAATGAATACAATCCCATATATTACTAAACAATGAAATATAAGAATTACCTAAATAGAATACACCACCATAAATTTATTTCTAGTCATAAACTAATCCTTCCCAATACACATCATAGTATATTAAAATTTATTTTATGAATTAATATAGTAAAAAAAATATTACACTATATGATTGATATATAAAAGTATCCTTTTCACAGCATTCATGTGACTTTTATTTGGAAATTTTATCTATCATGTGTCTTGAAATGTTGAAAACACAATATCTAATCATGTGGAAGTCAAGTAGAGTAAACTACCAAACAATTGTTTGTAAAGTGTGACATCAACCACTTTTACATCATCACGTTTAAAAAAATTTATCCTCATATCAGCTCAAGTTTTCATTAATCTTGAATCATTATTTTTAAAAATTTTCAACACCTCCTTGGAATATTTTGTTCGAGATGTGATGATCTCATCAATTCGTTGAATCACCAGTAACTGAATGAAAAATTAAAAATTCACCAATAAGAGACATATAAAAATTTAACCTTGTAAGATATAAAAATTTATTACATTAAATTTCATCTAATCCTATGAAGATATTATCATCCACATATACAAGAATCATCACCCACTTCTCATTTTCATTCTTGATATAGAGGTTTAGAGAAACCCCCCCTTCGGAATTATAGATTCATCATATATTGTTCTAGCCTTGAGTACTATTCCATTGGTCTTTATTGATCCCATACGTGGTATTATTCAATTGAAGTACTTTATTTTAATAATTATCAATTATTAATACATAAAATTTTTAGATGTAGACCTCCTCTTTAAGGATCCCATTAATAAAGGTTGTTTTGATGTCCATTTATACACCTTGAATCCATTAATCACCACCATGGCCACAAATAATCTTATTTCTTCAAGTTGTTCCACCAGTGAAAATGTTTTGTCCACTTAAATACCTACAATTTGAGAATACTCTATACACACTAGTAATGCATTGTTCCTTATAACATTTCCATATTAATTTTAATTATTTTTTAAAATAATTGTCTCCTAATGATGTTTTGGCACACAACTTCGAGAAAACATACCATGTATTATTATTTTCTATTTTATCAAGATCCTCACGCATGGATTTGACCAAAATTTCATCTCTAGTAACTTATTTAATATATTATGCTTCCAACAGAGATAAGATAGATACATGCTTCTATTTCTACGTCTTTAATTTTTGAATGTGGGATGATTGATGTATAATAAGGTTGTTTTTAGTAATTTCATCACTTCTTGATTGTATACTTGATCCAATAGTTTTGGATTTTTTCTTCATCATTAAGGATATTATAAGAGTTATCTATATCCATTATAAATCCCCACTAATACATAAACTTATTCCTCACATTCAACTTTAAAAATTAGTTATTTTTCATGTTAAAATTTCTAACTAGAATTTGAACATTGTTCAAGTGTCATTATCACCTTCTCTTTTACAAATACAACAACATCATTACATCCTATCACTTTTCCATGACTTTTATTAAAGCACTAGTATAATATTCTATTTGTTGAATATAAAAGAAAAATTCCTTTAAAACCTTGAGATTCAAGATATCTATTATTTTATTTGTTGAGAATGAAACACTTACTTCCAAAATCCAAAAAAGTATTTAATTATCAGATTATTTTTATACCAATGTTCATATGGTGTTTTGTCTTTATTAAAACATAATAAGTCTCTGTTGGAGATGTATGTAACTTTTTATAATGACTTTTTCCAATAATAATTTTCCAACAAGAATATTTTGAGACAACTTATTGATGATGTGATACCTTATTTCAACTAGTTTATTCCACTAAGAAGATCTTACAATTGAAACTTGATGTTGAATCCCATGATCTTCAAGATATTACTCTATATGCGTGTTTTTAAATTATATAACATTCTATAAGAGAAACTTTTTAATTATTACACTAAGAATTATTTCAGCTTAAGTTCGATATCATGTAATAAATATAAACACTAAAGTTTTGTGAGAAATAACCATAAGCCATGACATTATACTGAAATCATCAACAAAAAATACATGGTAACTTTTTCAGTCCTTGGGATTTTAGTGTAATTGGACCACAAACACCCATATTCATAACTCAAGAAGTTTTTATGACTTTCACTTCATTAGAGTGTTAGTCATTTGAGAACTCTTCCCCATTTGACAAGAATCCAATTTTTGAGTGTGATTAAATATAATATTTGTGATATATCATGTAACACTTATAAGGAATTTTCCATAAACATTACACAATTTTGAGTTTTACTGAAGAGTTTTTGTTTTTTCACTTTGATGATCTTTTCAGGTTTCTATTTTTATAGAATTATGTCATAACATGTACATTACAAAACCATATAATACAAATTATAAATTTTTTATTACTATCTCTTTTTCCTATAATATAATTTTGTTAAAATTAATCATGATTTTATTTTCAGGGTAAATCATTTAGAATTTCAACATGACTGCTTCCATTCCCTTACCCACCATTAAATCAAATGAAAAATATTTTAAAGAATGTGGGATGAGAAAAAAAACTCAGTATTGGACATAAAAAGGATAAATATATTAGTCTAGTGAAAAACATGAAAGCCCATGGAAAACCTTCTATTAAAAACATGACATTTTACCCATAAAGGGAATTATCATTCTTTTAAAAAGTTTATTTATATTACCATTTAAAAAAAATCTCTATGGAAACTAAACATCATGCATAGAAAATTCAGGTTGGTGCCTTGGGACATCATCTTATTTAAACCTTATAGAACCCTTACAAAACCATTACAAATTGGATTAAACATATGGATAACTTACAATTAAATCATTTAGAGAACATAATAATTACCTAATTCATTGAAGCACTATCTGGGAGCACCCATTATAAAATCTCTAACATTATTACTAGGAACTATCTAGACACCCCTAAAATATATCATGTCTAAAAACAATAACATGAAAAAAATTATGATTTAATTTTTTTAATCATAAACTGTTTGAAAAAATATCTTCATATTTTATGAAAATCACTTCAAGATATAAAAATACATTTTTTTATATAAATTTTCATGTTCTATAACAGATACCAAAAAAAGGTAATAAGGGATCTTCATTAAATGAAAAATGAAATATTTAAAAGGAATACATAAATAAAAATAATCTATGGTGGAAGAAAAATTCATATTTGTGGTGAATATCATGAATAAAACATTCCAATTTTCATTTGTCAAAATGTTCTGTATAAAACACATAAACGATTCCTTTTGAAAAACTTTTAAAATAAAGTAAAAAATATGAATAAAATGTACTTTATTACTATTTTATGTCAAGTTAAAATAATTCATAAAATAATTTAAAAAACATGGACATGGACAAAAAATATTTTGGAGGAAAACATTAAAAGAGATTCGTTTTAAAGGAATGTACCATATCAATTTGGAAATATTTGAATCATAAGATACATGATAGAATAAAATTAAAAAAACTATGAATACCATGATAATAGATAAATTAAATATATAACATGTCATATGGGATATATATACACCTTTTTAAATTTTATAGGTTTATAACATCATCATATTCCTCAATAAAAGTAAATTGAGATGAAGTCCCTATCCTTGAGTCTAACTAGTCATGTGTGTCTTTATCTTTTTGAATAATAATAAAATGTTAATTATTTACATAATTGAGAGAATATTTAATGTTTATTATTAATTTTATTTCAATAGTTACCAAGTCATATAAACCAACTTAGTCAATTGATTTTATGTTCGATGTTTTGACAATATTATGCTTATGTATCAAAAATGAATTTGGTAGGTTGACTATGATCAAATAGGTAATTATTTAAACTTATAAAGAATGATATTAAAGAAAATATTTATTATATTAATATTTAAATTATACATTTAGTACCAATCCTGAAATATATTTTTGAAAAATTAAGTATGTTACGATCATAGAAACAATATGTCATACGTATACATGAGTAACATTTTCATTTTTCAACAATCATTATAGAAAAAAATAAGTAATATTTTACCTTTAAAAAATTATAATATATCATATATATCAGATTATTTGTTTAAATATAGTTATATATATCATCCAGGTGCTGTCGTGATAAAAAATAATCACATCGCTTCATGAAGGTGGTAGTCCACACATAAAAGAACCACATTTTTAATTTTTCAGTGAGCGAAAAGGTAAGAAGAAAAATGATATATTATATTTTTAGAATGAAAATATTGCTAATTAAAAAAGTGTACTTTTGAATTTTCCCAATCCTTTATGTTTTGAAAACAACAAACACATTTATTAAGGAAAATTATCTTTATGTAAGAATTATTTTGTTAAAGAAAATATTCTTTCACTAAGAAACATTTTATCCTTACCATTGGTTTTAAATGTCTTATTTAATGTCTTCTCAAAAAAAGTATAACCATTTTTCTATTGAACCAAAAAATTAGATCATTACCTATCTTAGAGCCTTATAATATCATAAACTTTGATTTCCCCAGAATTCAGAATCTAAATTCATTAGAATTCATACTAAGAATTCTATTAAATCCAGACTACCAATTCTATAGAATTCAGACTCTGAATTCTCTAGAATTTAGACTCTGAATTCTATGAAATTATGACTCTGAATTCTATAAAATTCAGACATGAAATTATCTAAAATCTGGACTATGAATTCTCTGAAATTAGGACTCGAAATTCTATGAAATTTAGACTCGAAATTCACTAAAATTATGACATTGAATTATCTGAAATTCAGATATACAATTCTCTAAAATTAAAACTCTGAATTATCTATAATTTAGAAACTTAATTCTCTAAAATTTAGACTCAGAATTCTCTACAATTATATCTTTGGATTCATCAAAATTTAGACTCTCAATTATCTGAAATTCAGACTCTGAATTCTCTTGAATTCAGACTCTAAATTCATTAGAATTCAGACTCCAAATTCTCTAAAAATTTGAATCTAAATTAATTAGAATATAGATTCATAATTCATCATAATTCTGACTCTAAATATCCATTATTCCATAATCTGATTGTTAATATTTTTAGACTCAAATTCTCAATTCTTTAAGAATGTGATTAAATATATTTCTGACAGATAACAATTTTCCTTAAATTAAGGTTTTGTTTTATCAGATGCTTATAATGTTAATGTTTCTTAAAAAACTTTCTGTTTCTTAAATATGATAATGTTTCCCATGTTTTCTTACATGAAATAATGTCATAAAATCTGTTTTTATCTAACCATTTTTTAGTGGCATGTTTCCTGGTCCCTCTAAAATTCAAGGAAAAGTATGATTTTTGGAGGAGGAGATTACCAATGAAAACATTTCTTATAAATACCCTATCCATTTGAAGAGTAAAAAAAATACAATGATACATTGAGAAGTTCTTGATGTACTATTTTTTAGAGAGAGAAACTCTCATGCTTTATGAAATCTATGAACATCTTGTTCAGCCGTGAAATACTTGTTCAACCTAGTACGAGTCATATTGGCTGATATATAGAGGGATTCTAGGGATAATAAGACAAAGGTATCGACTAACTTAAACTGTGAGGTCTTCTAGGGATAGAATACAGAGGTTTTTACTACCTTAAAGATTGAGTTCTTGTGGGAATACTAAGACAAACTCTGATACTCTTATCAAAGGATTACCCAGTGTGTGTAAGACAGACTTTTATGAAAGTATAAATCAAGGGACTTTTATCCAATGTTTTTGGATATCCTTCTATTTGGGTTAAAAGATTCCTTTTACTTGTTTACCTGTTTTTATTACAAGTTCTATTTCCACAATAATTTTTTAAATAAAGAAAGTATAACCTTTTTTTTATTATAATTGTATACTATGATAAATAAGATTCTACACTCTTTCAGGTAGAATATTTTCATAAATAAACATTTATATAGTTTTTTTTCATATCCATATTTCCAACTCATAGGAAACTTACTTTCCTAATTAAGAACTAATTTGGGTTTGTGAATCCATCATGTTTAAAATTTTTAAACATAGATTTACTTTTAGGCTTCAAAGGAAATGTTATTAAACCTACAATTCACCCCCTTTTATAATTGAGAATATACATCTACTTTTCAATCATATAATTTTTATCAAAGGATTTTGTTGAATTACTTATACTTACATATATGTTTTATTGCTCAACTTCTATTGATTAATTTTACTTGTTCAGTTTTTCTTAAATTTTTTCTTATAAATTATTTGTTTATAAATTTTTACTATGAAAAAGTTTTGTGGAAAAGAAATTTTGTTTTTGAATGGAAATAAATAATTTCAGTTCTATAGGAAACTTAAATCCAACCAGACCACCAATTTTTAATGGTAATGATTATGAGTACAAGAGAGATATGATGAAGGCTTTCATTTTCAACAATTTTGTTGATAATTATGTTATTCTTATTGTGGACTATAATATTCAAGATAATGAAATTAGAGCATTCTGAAATCAGAAAAAAACAAGAATATCAACTAAACTACAACGTACACAATACTATTTTATTTTCCATGACTAGGAATATCTATAGTAAAATATCTTCTTGTGAAGCTACCATTAGTATCTAAAAGAAACCTGAAGTGACACACTTGGAAACATCAAAAGTGATAGAAACTAGAAGTGCTATGTTAAGAGCTAAATATCAAGGGTTTGTATTTCATTACGGTAAGCCTTTTTGCAAAGTACAAAAACAATTTATGACTATCGTCAACAGTCATAAATATATGGGTGAAAAAGGACTTAATGATGAAGTTATTGTGGATAAGATAATTCATATTATGCCCCCTGGATATGAATATAAAATTATAGCTATTGAAGAAAATAAAAAAGTATCTAGTAGCACTCTTTATGAGTTATTTGGAACTCTTCTTCCACATGAAAGAATAACAAAGAGACATGTTGACTTTAATAAGAAAAATAATGGTAATGGAAGTGTTTCTTACACTACTACATCAAATTCCAAGACTCCAGAAAGGGTAACAAGATCTAAATATAAGAAACCTATTGTTATATAAAAATCAAGTGATAGTGATCAGTCGAAGAATGAATCATCCAATCATTCTCAATGGATGAACTACATTGTAGGAAAGAAATATTTCATCTATAGATATAAGAAGAAAGAAATAAAGGACAAGAATGATTCTAAATTAATTTGTTATGAATGTAAAAGGGCTGGAAATAGCAGACATGAACGTTCTATGCTTATGAGTTAAGACAAAATGGATAAGCACTATAAAAGTAAAATAAATAAGTACTACAAGTATAAGGATAAGAATATCCTGAAGGATAATAAAACCTAGAGTGCCATTGGTGGTGACTCATTAGATGAATCCTTAGAATATGAATTTTCTAGTCAGAAGAATATTGGTTTTATATCCATATTACCTATTGAAAATTATTTTCTAATGGATAAGGTACACAATGCTAAATCCTTATCCAATATTTCATTAAATGCTAATTTTACTAATGAATAATATTACTAATATTTGGATTAGAATTCTTCCTCATCAAAAGATAATACCTTTACTTCATTTGAATTTGTTTCTACATTTTCTAAATTAATTGAGAATGAGAACTGTAAGATAAAAAAGATGTTAAAGAAATAATATTCATGAATTTTTGTTTTAAAAAATAATGTATTATATCTTTTTAATGATCTTGATAAAAATCTTTAGATTTTGAACAAGTATCTAAAAAACACAGGGAAGTTAATTCTAAGAAGGAAAAACATTCTAAGGATCTTGAAAATGTTATTTCAATGATTTTTAGATAATAACTCATACTCAAAGACTAATGACTATGAGGATAAGAATTTAGTTATCATACTAAAATTTAAATTTTTTTACTTAAATAAGTTTTTTTATCAAATTTCACTTATGAAAGGAATGAATTTGATAAAATATATTCACAACTTTGATGTCATAGGAATAGTTCTGGATTTTGTTATTCTCATTCAAAAACTATTTTTATACATAGAGATTTTGTTCCCCAAAGTGACCCTTTTTTCACTAAGTGAAAATGTGGAGGATATTGGGAGAAATATTTTCCTTTAAAAAATTAAAACTCTTTAAGTTTTAATTGTAAGAACCCAGTTTTTGTTGTGGATGACTTTGTAATATTCTTGATTATATTCCAGAGTAGCACCTTTAGATGGCGTGTGATTCCGAGCCCCGGTGTGGCCGGAATTAAATTTTCAGTGCGTTCACACTGGAAACGCCAAATAAATAGGATAACTCCTAAATGGTGCACCGGATCGGAGATCCGAGGGTACAGATGGGTCCAAAATGGGGTGTTTACCCTAGGAACGACATAAAACTTGTCGGCCTGGGATGTTGGGACCCCTCGCTCGCTTTCGGAATGTTAAACAGATAAATTAATTAATTACTTTATTCGTTTAATGTTGAAATGCAAGTATCTCTTAAACGGTGTCTTGGAATGGAAAACTGAGGGCACTGTTGAGTTCGAAGCATGCCTTTTACCCTAGAAGGGGTGTAAGTTTCGCGGGCGCGGGCCGTCTGTGAAAATGGCCCAAGGGGTGTTTTCGTAATTTGGTGGCCTCGAGCGCTAGGTTTAATAACATTCAAATGGAAGCTCGAAATCAAATTCCAAGACCACCGTGGTGATCGGGAGGTGGTTTTTACCCTAGGGGAGGATAAATTTTGACCTCACCAAATGTTTCGTATGCGGGTTAAAATTGAGGATTAAATTAATTAAAATTAAATTAATTTTATTTTATTTTTAAACCCTTAATCACCCCCTCCTCCTCCCTTTGCACCCCCCTAGTGAAACCCTCAAGCTCCCTCTCCTCCTCCACTCCGGCGAGGTAGCTCCGGCGAGGCAACTCTAGCAAGGCGGTGGTTCAGCGGCAAAGCACCGGGCAACGCCCACGAGGTAGGAGGGTTCGTTTTTAGCTTTGTTTTTCCCGCATACTTGGATCTCAAATTGTTGTGTCGGATTTATTCCTGATTGCCTATTTGATCCCATGATCGTGTAGTGTGTTTTTTTTGGGTTTCCGATGCTTGTTACGGATTTGAATTTCGAGATCCGAGGCATTCGCAGCGGTCCGGCGAAGAAAAGCAGGTTTTGGAGGTGTTTCCAGCGGTCGGCAGGGCGGTCCGGCGAGCTTCGGCAGTGGAGCAGCTCCAGGCTGCGGCTTCGCCAGGTGGCAGGCTCGGCGGTGGGCTCGGAGGCTCTGGCAGGCGGCTGGCGATGGCTTGGCAGGCGGCCGGCTCGGCGGCGCTTCACCGACGTAGGGCAAAGGGGGAGGGGGGCCGCGAGGCTCGTGGCCCGCGTAACGCGGGTCGCTGCGGGAGAAAGAGACTGGACTTGATGGCCGGTCGGTGGCAGAAGGCTGCGGCGGAGCAAACCGAACCTGCGGCCGGGCAGCGGGCCGGTCCGGCCCGGGGGGGGGGGGGGGGGTTCCCCCTTTGGATGTTCCGTCACCCATAGCTTTCGCTATGGGTGTCTGTTTTGCATGCTGTCAGTGGCAGCGTGGACTTAGCGTTGAGGGGAACGCTTTGAGATGTTTTCGGGAATTTTTAATTCCCGAAACGAGGGGCCTTGGTGGTCCGACACGTACGTCAAGGGGATAGAAATCATTCCGAGAATATTGTTTTAAGCGGCGCAGATGCATTTGACGTCCTCTTTGAGTGCCGCCAGTTGGGTTGGGACCCTGGAACCGGGGCAAAGGTTTCCAGGGCTGTTTTGGGCGTTGAGACTAGATTTGAGGCGTGGGCCCCACAGCTCGTCTTTCGATCTATGTGTAGAGTTTCACGCCTTTCTCACCGGGCGTTCGTTCGGGGCGTGCGAGTAGTCGATTCTGGACGTTTTTCCGAGGGGATTGCAGTGGTGCAATCTGCCCGCCCTAATTCGGCACGATGGTGCGGGTCCCACGAGGGCCGTTTGGGCGTCGATGGTGATTTTCCATCTTTATCACCGGGTGACCGTTTTGGAAAAGTGAATAGTCCATCTTGTGTGCTTTTTTTAGAGGATCGAAATGGTGTGATCCGTTCATTGTGTTTCAGGACCGGGATACGGGTCCCACGAAGCACCGCTCGTGTGCGGTGCACCGAAATGCACCTTTTTCTATGGATATACATTGCACTCATGTGAGTAGTTCTTTTTACGTGTTTTCCCGAGAGGATCACAATGGTGTGATGCGCCCGACTGTTTTCGAGGCCGAGGCTCGGGATCACGGGGCGCCGTTTGGGCGTGAGGAGGTGTTGGTGACTTTTCCGTCAGATATCCGTTTGAGGCGAGTGAGTAGTCTATCTCGTGTGTTTTTCCATGAGGATTACAACAGTGCAATCCGTTTGGTTGTACGGAGGCTCTTATACGATCTTATTAAATGTGGAAATATGAAAGGTTCCCCAGTGGCAGTTCTTCTACTGTGGTTGTAGCGGACCCATGGCATGTGATCGCGTGCACTCTTGGAAGAGAAATGTGAATGTTTCTTAAGATGTGGCTGGCTGTGCCATGGCCTTTGAGTTGGAGATGTTACGTCACACCCTCGCGTTGACGTTGGGTGTCGTGTACACGATATCCCTTGGGCTGAAAATGAGGTATACTATGGGAGTATATGGGGGCGCTTGGAGGTACGTGTGGTTTTTACCTGAGGATGTTTGTGCGCTTGGTTGGGGATTGACTTGAGGCCACACGTTGTGTGGGCCCCATGTGCGTGTTGTGTTCTAATTTGCATACTTTGACCTCTCGCGACGTAGAGGGTCCCTCTGTGCTCGTTTGTTTGACCAGCAGGGTGGAGTTTTTCTCCTGGCTCTGTGCTTGTTTGTTTGACCAGTAGGGTTGAGTGGTCTCCCTCTGGTTTCATTCTCGATGGATCAGCCGGTAGCGGTGCTAGTGACACCCAGTTATGGAACAGGCGCTGAACCTATTTTGGGTGAGTTGTTATGGAGTTGGGTGGTTGCGCGGTACCGACTCCATGTTCGGTTGGAAAGTGTTGTACCCTCCAGTAGAGATGGCCAGAGCAGTTATGAGTTTTACCCTCCAGTGGGGCTGGCCAGTGGGTTACTCATCGGCTTCTAGGGTCTACCCTCCAGCAGAGACTGGGCAGTGGTCACCCGACACTCTTATGGTCTACCCTCCAGTAGAGACTGGGCAGTGGGTCACCCGATGCACTTAGGATCTACCCTCCAGCAGAGACTGGGCAGTGGGTCACCCAATGACCTCTTAGGGTCTACCCTCGAGAAGGGATGGCCAGTCGGTCACCCGTAGTTTAGTTCCAGGTCTACCCTCCAGCCAGGCTGGGCAGTGGGTCGCCTGTCGACTTATTCCAGGTCTACCCTCCATCAGGGCTAGGCAGTGGGTTGCCTGATGATGTATTAAGGTCTACCCTTTAGCGGGGCTAGGTAGTGGGTCGCCTGATGATGTATTAAGGTCTACCCTCCAGCAGGGCTGGCCAGTGGGTCGCCAGTTGATGTATTAGGGTTTACCCTCTAGCAGGGCTGGGCAGTGGGTCACCCAATATCTCGGGTATGAATTACCCTCCAGCAGGGCTGGGTAGTGGGACACCTGTTGGCATTCCAGGCTCAGTCCTTTCTACTAGGCTATCCTGTGGCTTTCCTCCATGATTACTGAAGTGGGACTCTTGGTTATGGGTCAGTGGTGTGACATCTTTGACTTTGAGAAGGCCTCTCGACTGCAGGGCAGTGACGACTTGTGGTTTGACGTTCCCCTAGAACTCTCAAGTACGAGGAGCACTTTCCCCACCGAGACGCATCCTTGTGATGCGATCCAAAACCGTGTGGGTGAGTTAGTGCTGCCCAAAGCGGATAGTGTCGAGGTGCGGTGATTAAGCCCTTGACTTGTAGTTCGGGGCAGACGTGTGGGATGCTGGGCATCGATGGAGTTTAATTCTAGGACTCTTGGTGACTCACTTTCTTGGGCTGAGCTACGGGATGGAGATCCCTTTATGATCTTGTTTGGGCTTCTTGATTGAGCATACAGACTTGTATATACCCTGTTCTAGTACCCAATTATTGGGTTTGGTTACTCACCTTCCAGGAGAGGTGAAGACGCGCGTGGTATTCCTCGTGCTTTCCGTGTCTAGCTCCTCGTGGTTGGATGAGTCTACTCTCCTGCTATAGGTAGCAAAAACTCAACGGGAAGTTCATCTTCTCACCGTTTCCAGCTCTTTGTGTCTGGACGAGTCTACCTTCTTTCATCTTGTTGGGTTGAGCTGGACACTTTACTGCACTCTCTGTTGTACTTCTGTTCTACTCCCTGTTCAATCTACTGCTCACCCTTCGGTACCTCCTTTTTTGCTCCCTCAAGCCTTCAAGGTATCCTACTGAGTATTTTTCTACTCACCCCTGCTTGGGATTTTCCCGCACTTGGTGTGCCTTTGCAGATGACAGACATGGGGAGCGTGACTTCCGAGGAGCTTAGGATCTTGGGATCTTGGACCGCGTGCGGTGGTCGTGGCCGGGTTCTAGGCGGGGGACTCGTCAGCTGTTTCATTTTGTTTACCTGTTGCCAGGTTGTGGCACTTTTTTGGTTGGGCGCGTTTTTCCCCCTTTTTCCCTTTCAGTACTTTAATTGTATTGTTTAGAGGTCGATGCACATTTGTGGTATATATATATATATTACAGTTTCTCTTTTACTCTTCTTGTCTTTTATTTTACTCTGCACTGTTGCATTGAGTGTGATGCGTGTGTGTGTATAGATACTTAGGAAAAGGCCTCCCCGAGTTGTTGTGCCTTCGGCATTGGTCGCCAGCCCCTGGCCTATGGAGGATGGGTTGGGGTAGTTGCGGCTCAAGCCTGGGTAGGGTTGGGTTGTGACATTAATAAATATTACTTTTATAATAAAATGTGGATATCTAAGACTTTACTTTTTAGAAATTCTGGATTGAAGAAAGTTTAGATTCCAAAAGTGTTACTTTTTTATTTTTTGGAAAATAAAGGATGTTTCAACAAAAATACTTAGTACGTGGATAGTGGATGTTCCAAACACATGATGAGTATCAAAAACTACTTTGAAAAAATTATCAAGAAGAAATTTGGAAAATAACTTTCAAATTTAATGCTCAAAGAGTGATTGTCGATATAGGTAACATCATTCTTCTTGAAAAATATTTTATTTCAAATGTTTTATTTCTTAAAAGAGATATCATTTTACAATTTATCGAAACAAAAGATCAACATGCTGATATTTTTAAAAAATCTCTACCCTTTGATAGATTTGACTATATTAAACAAAATTTAGGAAAGATAACTATAACATAATCTCCCATATTACCTTTTTGTTTAAACCTATCTCTTAATATTAGGTTACTTTTTCCATAGGGGGAGTACATTTGTTTAATCTTTTTTTTTAATTTTTCATAATTTTTTAAGAACCTATTTTTTTTTAATTCCTTAATAAAAATTTCAGGATTCTACATTTTTCATGAATAATTTTATCAATATTGGAAATTCATTCTATGCAATCTGAAAGGTATGTTTCCTTACCTAAATCATCAAAATTTCATTTTTTACTTATTGGTATTTCTATCTTTTTTAGAAAACCTTATTGGATTCACTTTCCTTAGATCATATTTTTGCCTAAAACCTCAAAATATCATAAACATAAAAATATTTCCTCAGCATTATTATCAACTATCAAATATGATCAAGGATAACCTAATAGTTTGATCTATCCTAGATTTTGAACAGTCAATACGAATCCTATATAAATTCCTCACATATTCGCATCCCAAATAAGTTATTCAAGTGTTTTTTCGCCAAAGCTCTTACTCCATTAAAAACAGTTATTTAGTTTTCTCAGTTTCCTTATGTTATGAATGTATATGTAAGTTTCCTCACAAAATATTTTGGCCACAAACAATTAAATTAAGGATTGGGTAATCTACAGAGAAATTTTGGTTGACCAAAATTTATTTCTCAAGTATGATTCTTTGATTTGAAAAATAATTATGAAAAATGGATGGGAAATATTTTGTGTTTCCTAGCCAAAGAGTCAAGATCTAGTTTATCCAGATCTCCTTATAAAATTATATGATTCAGTATGTTTTTATGAGCAAGGAGTAAGAGAATAATTTTCTTTTAAGAGATATAGAAAAACTTACATTTTATCATTCAACAAGGCTGATTGTATATTGGATATGAATTATAAAGGAGATACAATATTTTTCTCTCAAAAGTTTGTAGACAAGGAATGTAGTATTGATAAGATTAAGAAAATTAAGTGCCTTGGACTTAAGAGAGTTATGTCACCGAAGATCATTCATATTTCAACAAATTTCAGTTTGTTTTCCCTATAGATGAAAGGGTTTATCATTCTGAGAAATGGAGACAAGGATTCTCTTAACATATGTGATATTTTGATGATGTATTTCTTGTTGAATCTAAGGAAGAAAAACCTCATCAAGTGTGTCCTTCTGGTGACCATCATTATCATGAATGACACCCTTAAGTCTCAAATCATTATGTATCCAATAATCATGTCCAATATTATTGTTATTTTATAGAATAATTCCAAATTACTTGTAGTTCAAACCCCATAAATTTTAATATTATTTTTTTGAGTGATGACTTCCAGAGATGGATGAAAATTGGTTTCGGTATTAAAACAGGATAATTCTATGATCTTCCTGATGATGATGTTTAAGACGTATGTAAGAAAGCTGAAGATGGTGAAACCTCAAAGAATAGAAAAGAAAAATAATTGGAAGCACAACCAGTCATACCCATTTTGGAATCCCAGTTAGAAACCATAAAGGCTAATAAATAGATAACTTTTTCATATGATGTACTAATTAAATGGAGAGAGCTAACGAAAAAGAAAAAGGAAGGTGATGTTTTTTTTCAGGTTTGACCCTACGGAGGATAAGGCCTTAAAAATTAAAGCGACTAAATATCTTGAATGTAAGAAAAAGAAAAGAAGATGAATAAAAAGATATCATAAGCCAAGCTTGTTCCATACTTGCATAAATACATAAAGAAGGTATCTAGACAGATCCAGGTATCATAATCCTTCTTATAAGAATCATTTCCAATAGAAAATCTGAGAAATAAAGTTGTAATTCTGGAACCCATTATTGAATAATACATAGTTTAACAAGAAGAATAACAAGAAAAATAATAAGAGGAAGAGGAAAGTGAATATGTGATCTAAATGGTAGAAGAATAATAAGACAATGAATGTCCTTCTAAAAAGTTGTCAATTAGAACCTTCCAAGTTGAATCAAGAAAGATAATCTCAGAAGGGAAAGATGATGATGCTCAAAATGAGGTTGATAAACCTTCTGATGATGAATGCAACAGTCATGATTTTATTCATCCTGATGAAGTTAAGGAAGGTTCTCATAAAGAAGTTGATGGTGATAGAATAATTCAAGTTTGTTGTTGTGATCATGATTCTCCAAAAGAAAATAAGTTTATCTCTAAAATCGAGAAAGAAAATAAAGTGGTAGTTGATTCAATAAGGAAATAACTAGTTGTGAAATATAATAAAGATGTTGTTGGAACATATAAGAGGAATGAAGAAGAGAAAGATATACTTCCCTCACTAGTAAAGGATTCAGCTTCAAAATCTTCATCTTCCTTGGAAATAGATTTTTTTGTTCAGTCCTCAATGAATCTTATGAATACAATTCCATTATTTCCAATCACTGATTTGAGAAGTATGTTGCTTCAAAATACTATCAATCAAAATTTAAACATGATAAACATTCTCATGTAAAAGTTTTTTAAGCATGAAGTTGAGTTCAAGAATTTTCACATTGGTTAAGATGTTAATAGGAGATAATGATAGGAAATAACCAAATGGTCTAAGTCAATGATTGATGATATAAGAATTATGGATGATTTTAATGATTTAGTAAAGGATTCTTTTGACAAGATAGATGACACAACAAATAACCTTACAACAAGTCTTTCAGAGAATCTTAATCTAGAGTAATTTTTACAGATTAAAGAAGACAAAGAGCTGAATGGAAAGCTTAATTCATTTGTTATAAATTTGAAAAGAGAAAGATAACTCAGGGAAGACTTGGAGGAGATTTTTAAAGAGAAAGAAGAAGTGGTAAAGTCTCAAGCTGGAATTCACAAGTCTCTAGATGAAAGAATCAAATCTATTGAAAAGAAAAATATGGATCCTGATCAGTTTCCCAAGAACTTTGTGGATGATCACATAGAGATAAAGAAGTTAAGGGAAACCTTGAAAAAGATAATGCTGAAGGAAAAGAAGAATCACTTATTTTCTTTAAAAACATTTTTTTTGTATTTTAATTTTAACAAATTTTTCCTACCATAATGAAATTTTGTTATCTTTCCTCTGTTTTTTCTTGTATATTCCTATCCTTTTAGGTACATTTTTTTTCTTTCCTTCCATTCCTTTTTGAAAATAAAAAAGGTGTAGAAAGGATTGATCAAAATAATATTAGGATTAGAAGAAGAGAATGCCTAATGTAAGGGGGAGATTATGTAAAGGGGAGATAATATAAAAAAGATATTATTTTATTAAGTAAAATTATGTTTCTCTAAAAAAAAATTATTAAGGAAAGTTTTCTTTCTCAAAGTAATGTTTTATCATTACCCTTGGTTTTAAATGTCTTATTTAATGTCTTCTAAAACCAAGGCTAACCATTTTTTCCTTAAGTAAAAATATTAGAACCTTGATTATCTTAGAGCCTTATAGTTTATTAGTCTTAGATTTCCCTAGAATTTAGACTCCAAATTTATTAGAATTTAGACTTATAATTCTCTTAAATGCAGACTCTGAATTCTTTAGAATTCAGACTCGGAATTCTTCAAAATTTAGACATCAAATTATCTATAGTTCATAATCAAAATTCACTGAAATTAAAAATCCAAATTCTCTGAAATCCAGACTTCGGATTCTATGAAATAAAGACTCCCAATTCTATAAAATTAATACCTTGAATTATTTGAAATTTAGACTCTGAATTCTTTAAAATTACGTCTTCAAATTTTCTAGAATTAAGAATCCAAATTATCTGAAATTCAGATTCAAAATTCCCTGTAATTTAGACTCTGAATTCTCTAAAATTCAGAATCTGAATTACTTGAAATTTCGATATAATGTTCTTTGAAATCAAAATGTTGAATTCTTTTAAATTCAGACTCCAAATTCTAGGAAATTTAGACTCTTAATTCTATGAAATTCAGACTCTGAGTTCTCTGAAATTTAGACTCTAAATTCTCTAAAATTTAGAATTTGTATTCATTATAATTTAGTCTTCGAATTCCCAAAAATTCATAATCTAAATTGTCTAGAATTTTGACACCGAATTTATCAGAATTAAAACTCTGAATTCATCATAATTCATACTCAAAATTCATCATAATTTAGACTCCAAATTCTCTAGAAACCTATCTCTAAATTCATTAGAATTCAGATTCCTAATTCCTCATAATTCAGATTCTAAATATCCATTTTTCCAGAATCCAATTATTAAAATTTTTGACTCTGATTATCAATTCATTATGAATCTGATTAAATTATTTCCTTACAATTACCACTTTTCCTTAAAGTAATATTTCATTTTATTATATCTTAAGAATGTTAAGGTTTTTATATAATATTTTTGTTTCTTACACATGATAATGTTTACAATGTTTTCTTACATGAAATGATGTCATACAATCTATTTTTAATAACTGTTGGTTGAAGGACACATGTTCAGGTCCATCTGAAATTCAATGAAAAATATGACTGTTGGAGTAGGAGATGACAGTTGGAATTATTTCTGATAAATACCCTAAATATTTAAAGAGATCATAACAGTTCATTAAGATTTTGAGAGGTGCTAGATGTAATGATTTCTTGAGAGATAAAATCTCATGTTTTGTACAATCTATGAACATCTTGTTTAGCTGTGAACAACTTGTTCAGCCTAGTGTGATTCCGATTAGATTATCAATCAAGGGTTTCTAGGGATTAAAATACAGAGGTTCAGACTACCTGAATGTTTGAGGGATTTTGGGGATAGAAAGATGATGGTTCCAACTACCTTAAAGTTTAAGGGTTTTTGGGGATATCAAAAAAAACTCTGATAATCTTATCAAGGGATTACCCTGGTGGTTGTAAGACATACTTTCTTGAATGTATAAATCAAGGGACCTTTATCTATGGTTGTTGGATACCATTATCTTTGGGTTAAAATATTTCTTTTACATATTTACTTATTCATGTTATAAGGTTTATTTCTATTGAAATTTTTTTAATGAATGAAAGTCTAACTTTCTTATACTGTCTTATACTTGTATACTATGATAAATATGATTCTATAAACTTTATGGTAGAATCTTTTCCGAAGTAAAATTTTCTTAAGATTATTTTTCGGATCCATATTTCCAGGTCATAAGAAAGATATATTCTTATTTAATAACTAAAGAGGGTTTGGTAATCCATCTTGTTATCTTTTTAAACATATATTTCCTTTTTGGATTAAAAGGAAATGTTTTTAAACTTACAATTCAACCCCTCTTCAAATTGAGCATCAAAATATACTTTTCAATCCTAGGATTATTTCAAAAATATCATAATAATTTAATTTGTACCACATATATTCATTATATTTACACTTATTAGATTCCATGTAAAGTGATAGTGAAAAAAAATCACATCACTTCGTGATGTCGTAGTCCATCGTACACACAAGCAGCGTTATCGTATCCCAAACAGAATGTAATTTTAAAAGTTATATACTATATAATGACTAAAAAGGTATAATTATTTTATAAATACAATATATATAATTTAGATAAATTATCAAACCTAAATGAGATAGGTGGTAATGAAAAAATGAATGACATCGGTTTATGAGGAGGTAGACCGTCGTAAAAATGATTGGTGATTTTGACACCAATTTGATAGAATAGGAGAAATATTTAGGTTATGACATTAAAATATTAAAATAAAAGTATATTTAGTATATTTAGGATATAATATAATCATGTTTTAAGGGTAATTTTAGGGGTTTTTGGATGAAATAAAATAAAAACACTTGTCAGAGAACATTGCCTCTTCTTTGCGTAACTTCTTTTGGTTTGTACCAAATTCCTTCTTTGGTTGGATTTATAACAAAAGTAAGGAATATATAAAGAGTTCAGAAATGCATATAAGTGATTTTTTAGATACTTTCTTAACGAAAATGTTTTTTTGGAGTGAAAAGAAGAATATGGGGGGCATTTTATATGTGAGGAGAGTGGAAAACTTGTAAAATTTGAAAATAATGAATTCTACTGAGAATATTTTCATGTAAAAAGGATCCAATAACCGGAAATTATATATATTATAATGTATAAGGTAAAACTATGTCCATTAAATATATTATAGACATGTTTTTAGGTCATTTAAACCATTGTATAATTTTTTTAACTACCGAGTAAAACCATTTTTACCTTAACCACGATAATTAATTTTCAATGCTTTCACTATTGATTTCGGTTAAAATTTAAGTTTAACTTATTAGAAAATATAAATTACTATGATTAAAAATATTGAATATATTTTACCAAATTCCATTCATTGAAGTGTGAAATTTTAATTTTAAAAAATCCCACAGATGGGAAAAATTTAGGTTTTCAAGTGGAGTACTATTTGGAAAAAATGATTTTATATTAACTCTATGAGTAGTAATAATCAATGTATAAAAAATTAATATTTAATAAAATATATAATCTATAAATTTAATTAAATAAATTCCATATTTGGGATTCTTTTAATAAATTAAAATGGAAAAATATTATGCATTTTAAAACAGTTTTTAGAAAAACTCGTTTATAAACCCAAAAACAAAATTATTCAATAATACAATATAAAGTTGATTCAAAAGTAATTAATTTGATTAAATATATCTAAATAATACTTATGTTACTTTAAATCATATTCGAAACATATTGGTACTTTTAAAAGAATTAATTTATTGAAAAGGAAATACCTTTTCATAAAAATCTGTATTTTTCACTATTCACTGAAAAATAAATTATTTTTCAAAACATCAGCAAATTTTACCAAAGATTTTTTTATTTTTTTATTAAAAAAATGATATCAATGTTACAAATTGAAAATCTAAAAGTTAGAAATTAAAATTTTAAATAAATACTTTTATGAAATTATATTAGTTAAACTTATTACCTTTTTTATTTTAAAAATTACTTAATATTTAATTAACTAATATAACTATATAATTAATACTAGAAAATAATTATTATATCATCACCAGGGTTTTTAAATTATTTTAACCTTTCAGAAATTGTGTCCTCACAATTTTACTCACCTATTAAACTAGTTGGGATATCTTTCCCACATAACATTTTTAGTTTCCCATGATGGCTCTTCAACTATATGGGTTTTCCCTAAAACCATGACCTAAAGAATCACCTAATTCTAAAAAACTTTATCTCTATAATAAAAAATCAGAACTACATATCCCTCAAAATAAATATTCTCTTCTAGTTGAACTACATCAGAGCTCAAAAATTGATATGAATATGACTCCTATTTTATTAACAATGAAGCATGAAAAACATTTTGTACCTGAGGGAAACTTAGATACAAAGACACTGAATATGAAATTGATTCAACTATATCTAGGATTTCATATTATCCAATGAAACAAGGTCATAACATCCCTTTCATATCAAAATTCACAATAGTTCCCTATAAATAAAATTTTAAAAAATAAGATAACATACATATAAAGAGATATATTTCCTCTGGTTATCTGCATAATTTTTTTTCTTACTCTTATTTATCCTCATATGTAGCTAAATAAACTACACCTTATTATCCATTTTTTTCAATAACTCTAGTCCAATCAAAACGGGATGTATAAACACCACATAAAATTGTATAGGTGTATAGCATCAAAATTTTTCTCAATGAAAGGAAACTGAGATGAAGTACCTTACCTTGAGCCCGATATGTAACATGTGGCTTTATATTCATGAATAAAAAAATTTATGTTAATTATCTAATTACATGAGAAAATTTTTAAACTTTATTTTTTCTTTTATTTCACTTGTTACCATGTTATATAAAATTACTAAATCAATTATGTTTATGGGATATGTTTTGTATATATTCACCTTATGTGTCAAAAAATCACTTTGTTTGGTTGAATATAGACAAAGTGGTCATTATTTAAATATATAAAGAATAATAATCAGGAAATATGTATCATATTTATACATAAATTATAAATGTAAAACCAATCATGAAATATTTTTTTTATAAATGAATTAAGCTACGATCATGAAGACGATAGGTCATACGCACGCAAGAGTAACATACCCATTTTTCGAAAATCAATACAAAAAGGGGTATGTAATATTTTATCATCCTAGAATTATCATAATATCATATATACCATATTATTTCGTTAAATATTCCAATATATATCATATATTTAGTGTGGTGATGAAAAGAGAGTCACATCACGTCGAAAATGTAGTATTTCAACATACAAGAATGACATGACCACTTTTTTAGTGAGTGAAATGGTAAGAAATAAAATGATATATTATCTTTTAATAATGAAAAATATTCCATGAAAATAATAATTATTTCATTTATATCAAATACATCCATTATTCTTACCTATATTACCTTCCATGTAATGCGTTAGTAAAAAACTAATCACATCGATTTGTGAGGTGATAGTCCACCGTAAACATGAGTGACATTATTGTATTCCCTACCGAATGGAATGTAAAACGTTATATTTTATATAATTAATAAATTATTATAATTACGTTATAAATATCACATATATATATACTTTATATACATTATTAAACCCAATCGTTAGGGGTGGTAATGAAAAAATGAATGATATCGGTTTGCGAGGAGGTAGTCCACTATACACAAGAATGGTGATTTGTAAACCCATTTGAAGTAATAGGAGAAGGATTTAGGTTATTAAATTAACATAATACCATCTAAATATATTTATGATACTTATTTTTTTATATAATCATTTTTAAACATAATTGAAGGGGGTGGCAGAAGAAATAAAAAAAAATGCATGTTGGAGAACTTTCCTCTTCTTATGGTAAGTTCTTTTGGTTTGTAGAAAAGGCCTTGAGTGGTTAGATTTATTCCAAAAATAAAGATTCTAAGAGGTTATAAGGGATTTATAGAGGATATTTGGCCAGTTTTTGGTAAAACTATTTGGTTTTTAATGTCTGATTATAGATGGATATGGGGTGGCCTATTATAAGTGAGGTGAGTGGACCACATGTAATTTTGGAGAAGAATGAATTCCACCAAAAAAATTTCATGTTAAAAGGATCAAATAATTTACCATTATCTATAATATATGGTAAAAATTTAAAATATGGCCAAAAAATATAAATTTTAGACAAGTTGTTAGGTCATTTTAGTCCTTATCTTTTCAGTTTAACCTTTTGGTAAAACCATTTTTACCTTAACTGTGGAAATTAATTTTTACTTTTTTCAATATTCACTTTGGGAAAACATTATGTTTAAAAAATTATAAAATATAAATTATTCTGACTAAAAATATGGAATTTATTTTATCAAATTCAATTAACATAACTGGAAAAAATTAATTTAAAACAAATTCCATAGACACGATGAAAATGTGGGGTTTTAGGTAAAGTGTTTTCAGAGAAAAAGGTGGTTTTATATTAACTCTATGAAAACTAATATATAGAGACTCAAGCTCAATATAAATGGATATTACCTCATTTTATAGGAATATTAACTATGTAAATATAATACAGACCCAAGGACCATAATAGTTTAGTGTATTTGGAAACTTGAAAATAAAATCTTCTACCATGTTTAAAGATCTTTAACATCTCCCACAATGATCTCCGCCTTATTACTTCTACCTAAAACCTTTCTTAATAACATGGGGAAAGGAAACATTGGAAAGGGATGAGATCAAATTCTCCATAAGGTCAAACAAGGGAGATATGTAAGTATAATCATGAGTGTAAGTGTATGAGAACATGATCATGAAAATAGAAGATTATACCATGCATATCAAAGATCATATACATGAAACATGGCATAAAAATGGCAGTTTACAAGACATTACTAATAAGGAAATAAATAACATAGTCCAAGAAATCATAACAAAGGAATAAAATATGAAAGTGTGGAAAACACATAAGTGTATACTAATTTCCTTCGAAGCCAAGGAATCATTTCGAAGACTATATTAGTAGTATGGGTTCACTCCCCATGCCATATTAGTAGTTATGGCTCACTAACATGGCCATATTAGTAGCATAAGTTCACTCCTCATACAATATTAGTAGTAATGGTGCACTCCCATGACCATCTTAGTAGTCAAGGCCCACTCCAAAGTCCATCTTAGTTTATCTCAAAAGATATAAATATTTACACAATGAATTAGAGGGTGATATTGGACCCAAACATCTCATAATGAAATCGTACATATTTATTCCATAAGACCATAAACTATCATATCATTACCCATGAAATTCAATGGGAAACATAAATTTGTAATCATATCATAACAAATGGAAATGATATTGGTTTCGTAATTATTTCATCAAAATAATAACCCATGAAAAGAAATGGGTTTATTAAACAACATTCCATCAAAACACAAACCATACAGAGAAAAAATATGAATGGTATTTTTGAACTATAACAAACGATGTCATAATAGGTGGGGAATGATTTTGAAAGATAACTTGGAACATTAATTTTCCTTAAAAATGTCTTTTTAAAACATAGAAAATTTTCAAAACCCTTTTCCTTGAAACCACATTGAAATCATATAACGGAATCATGAAAATGATTTAAAATAGTTATTGAGGAAAATATCATTTCTTTGCTGAAATTGTTTTATTTTCATAAAATGACACAAAATTTCAAAATAACACATTTTATTTGAAAAACCCCTTGTATTCTTGTTGGGTAATATTTAGGGTAATAAGGCATCATAAAATCATAAAAATATGTTCATTCTATATAAGTTAAAAAAAATTCTTCTTGTTCTTTTTTTAGAATATTAAAAAAGAACATCGTTTGAAAAACTAAAGAAATATTCCTTTAAAAAAAGATTTAAAAAGTCAAAAATGGGTAAAAATGACTTTAAACATCCATATGAAAATATTAAAATATTTTATGGGTTTTTAAGAAAACATGGTCATTTCTGATAGATATTCCCCAATAAATACTTAAAATTAAACAATCCCAAATATATAAGGGATTGTGAAAACAATACTCATCACATTATAATTAATATAATTGTATTACTCGTGTAAGAAATAAAGTTATAAAAAAATGAAAATATCATAATATTATGGATAATACTTATAAAATACAATCATGGGTAGTATATACACCACATAGAATAAACAAGTAGTGTATGAGGCATGTGTCTCATAGAAATAAAGGTGAGACAAAAATCCACATCCCTTTTGTCTTAACTCTCTTCATACTCAATAAGGCATCCTTTATAATAAATATAAGTGTAATATACATTATTTATATATAAATATTCTTATATCAAATACAGAATATGGTTTGTTTATAACCTTATATTACCCACTTGTTAATGATATTATGTGAAGGTTTCACTTTAGGTAATATTCGCTTTGTTCTTCACATGTGTGTTAACTTGTTTTATCATTAGACCTTATACTTATATTAGGATTAATGAATATAAATAATTATATAAATATAATTTATATAAAGTATATTTATGTTATAATAATCTATAGCATAAATAAGTATGTAGTGGAATACATCATTCATGGAGACGTTAATCCATATGTGTGCATGAATGTTGTTTCTATTTTAATTATTGTATTAAAAGAAATCATGTAAATGAAATATGTATATATATATATATGTGTATATATATATATATATTTATTAATGTATCATTATTATATCATGTATATCATATAAGTTCACTAAATTCATCCTTAATACATTTTATGTTTTGTGGGAACGAATCACATCACTTTGAGGGTCCGTAGTCCAAACTTCGTCAAACGAGATTATCATATTAACACCAAATCGAAAGTAAACAGGTATGTGTTGTAAAAAGGAACATAGAATTTTAAAGTAATAATAAATATTATATATAACACACACAGATATATATATATATATATATATATATATAGTGTCCATTATAATGGCCACCATGTTTGATGGTAAAGGAAAAATGAACAATCATCGTTTCGTGAGGAAACACTACACTGTACAAAGAAACAGTATCTTCTATATCCATTAGATATGGGTGTGTAAAAGTGCAGGTTGAAACATTATAATTAAAAAATCCTAGTATATTTAGGATACTAGTGTTTTCATAAAGGAATGGAATAAATAGAGTCTAGGGGTGAAGAAGTAAAATACAGAAAAGGAGTTTGAGGGAACTTATTACCTCTTAATCGGGTAACTCCTATTGGTTTATGCCAAAAGGATTCCTTGTGTTTACTTATGCCCATTTTATGTCTTATAGATGTATGGTAGGGAAGTTGGGAGGTGAAATTTGATGGGGGTTTCTGATCAAAAAGGCTTTAGATGTGTGAATAATAGATTAGGAGAGGTTCCTTTTTATAAGAGGGAGGTGGGGAACTTTAAAAAACTCAAAAACTATTAATTTATTATAAGTTTGTTTTATATTTATAATAGCTCTATAGTGAGTTATTTAACAATATATATGATGATGTGTCTATATAACCTCAAAAAATGAATTTGGGACATGTTTAGGTCAGAAAATGAGCTTATCTTTTGGATTTAACCCTTAGTTAAATAATTTAACTCTTACAATGATAACCTATCTTATTTACACTATGAGTTAATATAGTTACTATAAAAATTTAAAATAACCCCAATTGTATAATTTATGACATATTAAACATTATAATAGTCATTTTGAAGAGTTGTTAATTTTTATTAATTTTATATCAATTAATAAAATATTATTTATTTTAAAATCTCATTTATGGATGTTTTGACACTATTTATTATTTGACTTTTAAAAAACCCATAAAAACATGATTACATTTAAAAGATACATTAAATAATACATAAAATGTCATATTAATCCAAAATAATTTTTTATGGGATAAAATATATTATATAATACTTATTTTAAAATTATTAATATCATTTTTTAATTCTTATTTTAATAAATCAATTACCGTATCATCATTGTGTCACAATTAATTTTTATTATTTAATTTATAAAAATTAAAAATAAATTATCATGAGGTATATAAATATCCAAGATTTATAATAAAAATTTATATTTTAATTTATAATATTTATAACCCTATATTAAAAATGATTTAGTTATTAAATGTTTGAGTATGATATTTTTAACTTATATTTAAATAAAATAAAATAAATGTCCCAATCTATCAAATGTGGATTAAAAAGGATCCTATTTTAGACCTAACGTTTATTTCGGTTTAAAAAAAATTATCTAATGATATTAGGACAAGTTTTAGGGTAATTTTATATTATTATAATATTATTTTTACCTTTAATTTCCATATTTACCTTTAACTGTGATACATAAAATTCAAAAGTTACAATTTATGAAAAATTATATTGAACCTGTTAGAAATTTTTTTCATAAAAATTACAACCATGTATGTCCATTTTTATAAATTCCATTCACAGAAGTAGTAAAATTACATTTAATGTTAATCCTGTAGATGTGGCTAGAAGGTAGGTAAAAGAGACGTTCAAAAGTTAAATAATTTTTTATATATAATTCAATTATAAAAACAATTACAATGAACTAAATTGGGTTAAAATATGTATTATTTATCTATTGTGAATTTAAAATAATTTTAAAGTAAAATAATTATTTAAATGAAAAACTCGGTTTTCAAGGAATAATGTAGTGTTCTTCACTATTCATAAAAAAATGAATGTTTTCAAAAAATTATGAAAAAATCACCATAAGATAATTTAGATATTAAGAATTCAATTTATTTTTATTTAAAAAAATTAATATTCTATGACAGTATAAAATTTATTTTATTAATGTTCACAAAAGGATTGAAAAAGTAGTTCCCTTACGAAAATATTATTTCTAAACATATAACTATTTTACTGAAATTATATATTTCTATATAAATATGTTTTATTTATGCGGAAACATTATGAATTAAATTTAAAAATTATTTATTAGTATTAAAATTAGTATATTTAAGGTATATTTTATAAATATATCATTTAAATAATTACAATATTAATGTTTTGTTTAACAGAAACTCAATTTTTTGTGTAATGCAAGCCAAGTCAGTGTTGCCTGAAATATAAGCTACTAAATTTATATAAAAAGATCACATAATGTGAAATATTACAGAGTAAAATTTTACCACCCAATAAATTGCATCCTTTATATATGAATTTGTACTTAGAAAACTAAAGGATAATACTAGAAAATACCTTTGTGGAAAAGCCACATAGGAAATGAGGTTAATAAAATATTCTCTTAAAAATATTGAAAGAGAAATGAAAAAGTCACCGCCAAATTAGGATTTTGAATAGAATTAAATTATTGGAAATTATAGATACATACATGGAGGAAAACATAAATATTTATAGGGAGTGATTTAGGTATTCAATCACAAACAACAGAACAATCAATGTAAAATTGAGGGCTTAAAATCCATAAATCTACAATTATTTAAAATATTATCAGTTCATCAAAACTTAAGGTATTATGATAACACATTTTTTAGATAATTTTTTCTATATTTTGGGGATTATTTTACTATCTAGATATAAACTCAAGAAAAATTACTTGATTCCATTCCTTATCTCAATGTTATCCATTGGTTCTACTTGGATCTATTTTCAATTCATTTTATTCACTTCAAGACAGATATTCAAGGGGATTCTTTCTGTATGAAGCGCTTTTAACAAATTGTATGATGCATAAGTATTTCTTTCATCCTTTAAATGCATACAAAAACAAAAAATGTTATCACATAATATCTAATAGATTGTAATGAAACCCCAAACAATATTATCCAATGTTCAACTAATCCAATTATAATTTTTAGACACAACCAAAATACTTCTATCCAAATTCCTTATCCAAAAAGGTATCTAACTTTCCAAAAATAAATCTCAACATCAAATTCCAAAAAAACATAATGTATCTCTTATTTTCACATACCAAATATTTTATCAGTTTTAAATCCTTAATGAAAACTATTATTCTTAAAAATACCGAAATAAGAATTACTGCATTACAATCCTTATATATCCCATGAATCTTATAACCCTAGAACCATTGATGTAATAATTATTTAATCCAAATAAAAAATATCCTTAATCATTCCACATCACTATTAAACCATTAACTATTCTTTAACACCATATTCCGTAATACCTCCTTCATCACATTTCTATTTTGTAGCTTTTACATTATCAGTAGTATAACCATTACTTTTATAACCTCACTGATTCTAACCATAGACCAAAACTCGAAGCATAAAGTGATAAACACTAATCATTGTGATATAGTTTTGAAGAATCATTTAAAGGATCTTGAAATGATGTTGTATTATTCTAAATAAATAATTTCATAGGATTAATCAAGGTTACCCATTACCAAATCTAAAGGATGATATCCAATACTTAGACTTATACACCAAGACATTCAAAGGGTTAATTTTTCTAATATATGTTTTGTAAATATAATTTCAAAGGATTTTTTTAAACTTATTTTTATACCAACTCTAATGCCCCGACCCCAAAATCCCAGAGCTGATATATTAATTTAATACATTGGAAGGATTATAAGGAATAACATCCCAAAGGACCGATTTGTTTATTAGTCTAGGAAAATATATTACATAAATGAACTTTACATTAAACATGAAAAAATAAAATAAAATATATATAATCATTTGATAATGCTATTATTATAATATATTAACCTTACAAATCAGTTATAATACAAATTTTGGAATCCTAGGAAAGTAAAACCTATGAAATTAGTGATCTCAAATACTCAGTAAGGGTAAAAAATATAGTGGAAGCTATACTAAAAAAGAATGAAATTTTAAGGCAAGGTATAAGTCTTAAATAAAATCCTTTAAACATAATATTTTTCATAACATGGAAAGAATAAATCAAACAATTCCATTGAAACATTCACATGGGTATTCTACTAGTATAATAATCACATTAAATATTAATTACTAATCTAATAATGAGGGAATGCATAATGGTGGACATATGAAACCTACAATGAAGGATTTATGCCTAGAATCTTATACTATCAAGTCTTAATGAAAAGAATATAATACTTTAAATGATTCATTCCAAGAATATAATACTTTTAAGACATTATACCAAGAATATAATACTATCAAGGCTTCAGGAAGAGAATCTAATAAATTGGTAATGCCTCGGTCAAAACCATATCAATTTGGTTTCATGAAACCTACCTATGAATCAAGGGGCTATAGCGGTCCCCACCCAAAACATAAAAATTCCAATTCATTCATCTTATGAAAATTCTGAACACAAATAACATAATCATTCATATTAAAAACTAGTTTTTGAAAAATTAATACTTTAACCATAAACCAAGAATGGTTTTTAAATAGCACATCCTAAATCAAACTGATCATAAACCATTCAACAAAATTTATTTAATTATATCATAAGATATCAGCCTCAATTATGCATAATACCCAAAAAAGGATGTTAAAATTGATTAAAATACTTGATTAAAATCATTAAAAATATCTTCAGAGAAATACCCCATTTTCTTTGAATTCATTTATTCAAAAGCATCAAACTTATAAAAGAAGACATTTAAAAGGTGATTTTTGAATCAAAGCATCCCTTACCACTTTAAAAATTTTCAATGGAAATAAAATTATTAAACCATCATTTCCATATAAATAAATCCTTAAAACCATATTTAAAACATGGATATTAATGAGAAAGATTTAGAAGAATAAATAATTAAAACATTTAAAAAGATGTTTTAGGTTAAGAATCCCTTACATAAAACCTTAAAATATTCCTTTTTAAAACATTTTAATGAAATAAAAAATAGACATAAAATTATCTTTATAATCCTTTATATATATATATTTAAATATGTATGATAATATCAAGAATATTGAAATAGATAATGGATTACTTCTCTAAACATTCAAAGCATCCAATACCACTTTGAACAATTAAATGATAAGCCTGATATCTTCAAGTAAATCCTTAAATACCATGAAGATAAATGTATTCATGATATGAAATATAATAGGGGTAATACAGACACCACAAATAAATAATATGTGGTGATCGTGGCATATATCTCATGAAAATTAAAAGTGAGATGTAATTCCCTTGTTGTAGGTATGATACTCTCTATATGTGTTTGAAACTCCTCTTCTTTGAGTATATTCTTTTGATTTTCACAAAAGGACTTATTATATTTGATTTTGGGCCAATGTATGGCCTATAGGGTGTATTTTTGGATGTTTGGAGGATAAATGAGTTGCGTTTGTCTGAGCCAAATGACTTTAGATGTGTGAATAATAGATAATGTGAGGTTCCCTTTTATAAGAGGGAAGAGGGTCACTTTAAGAAACTACAAAAATATTAATTTATTATAAATTGATTTTCAATTTCAAATAGATAAAAAGTGATTAACTTATATTTTGATATGAATATGGGTTTAAATACCTAAACCAATGAATTTGGGACATGTATAGATCAAAAAATGAACCTTATTATTTGGCTTTAACCCTTATTTAACAAAATTAACTCTTACTATGACAACTTTCCTTTTTATACTATAGTGTTAATATAGTTACAATAAAATTCCAAACTAACCCCAATTGGATCATATACAACATATTTAACATTATAATATTTTTTGGTCGATTTATATATTTTTATGAATTTTATATCATTTAATAAAATATTATTTATTTTAAAATCTCATTTATGTCAATTTTTACCATATTTATTATTTAACTTTTTAAAAAATAAAAAAACATTATTACATAAAAAAACTACAGTAAATCATCCCTAAAATTTCATAGTCATGCAAAAAAAATTTGTATGGAATCAAATATTTAAATGATATTTGTTTCTATATTATTAATATCATTTGTTTGATTCATTCTTTAATAAATCAATTACTGAATCATTATTGTGTCACAATTAAATTTAATTATTTAACTTATAAAAATAATAACTAAATAATAATGGTGTAGATAAATTTATTATATTTATAATGAATATCTATAGACTAATATATTTTATGTATCACCCTATACTAAAAATTATTTAGTTATTAAAAGTTTGAGTATGACATTTTTAACTTACCTTGAAATAAAATATAATAAATTTCTTAATCTAACAATAGTGGATTACAAAGTATAGAATTTTTGAGATAATGTTAATTTTGGTCTCAAAAAACTAATCTAATTAAATTTGGCCAAATTTTAGTGAAATTCTATATTTTAATAGAATTATTTTTACATTTAATTACCCTATTTACCTTAAACCGTGATAAATAAAATTCAAAAGTTACCATTCACCAATTTTTTTGATCATATTAGACAAAATTTTTCATAAAAATTACAACCATGTATGTCTATTTTTTAAAATTTAATTCACATAAGTGGTAAAATTATGTTTAATGTTAATCACGTAGATGTGGCTAGAAGGTAGGTAAAAGAGACATTCAAAGGTTCAATAAATTTTTATTTTTAATTATATTATTAAAATGATTTCAATAATCTATAGTAGGTTAATATATGTATTTTTATCTATTGTAACATTAAGATATATTTAATGTAAAACAATAATTTAAATGAAAAAGTCAGTATTTAAACAATAATGCAATGTTCTTCACTATTCATCTAAAATTGAATGTTTTCAGAAAAATACGAAAAAAATACTAAGTAAATTTTGATATTCAAAATTAAAAAAGGAGGTCAATTTCACCAAATTAAATTTCTATGAGTATATAAAATGAATTTAATTTTTTTTACAAAAGGATATAAAAAGTAGTTCCTTTAAGAAAATTGTATTTCTAAAAATATAACTATTTTACCAAAACTTAAAAATTTCATTATAAATATCTTTATTTATGTGAAAAAATCATGAATAACATTTAAAAACTATTTATTACTATTAATATTACTATATTTAATGGATATGTTATAAATATATCAATTAAATAATAATAATATTAATGTTTTGATTCATAGAAACTCAATGTTGCGTGTAATTTAAGCCATGTCATTGTTACGTTCAATATAAGGTATTGAATTTCATTAAAAAAATGTATTGTGAAATTTTAGGGTGTTACATAATAATAATTAGATGAAACTCAATTAAAATTTATAGATATATAACCTATATAATTCATTTAAAATATTCCCTACTAGGTAATAATTTTAATTAATTAAAATGGAGAAACATTATCTATTTTAAAACATATTATAAAAAACCTATTTTTGAAACCAAAATAAAACATATAATAAAAACAAATATAAGGTTGATTTAAAAGTAATTGGGTGGATTAAATAAAAATAAATAATTTAATATTTAACATGAAATCATATTGAAAACATATTGGGAATTCTAAAATAATTAAAATTTTGAAATTAAAAGACCATTTTACAAAAAATCATTATTTTTCATTATTTGCTGTAAAATAAATATTTTTAAAAAAATCACAAAATATCACTAAAGGTAAATTTTTTTATTTAATTTTAAAAGTGATATTAATATTTTAAAATTAAAATTTTTGATTAATAAATTAAAATTTTAATTAAAACCTCATAATAAAAGAGTTTAGTTAAAACTATTTTTTTTAATTTTAAAAGTTACATAATTTTTTTATAACTAATATTACAATATAATTCATATATTAAAATGATATATTATATCATTTCAATGGTTTCTAAAGAATTATACATTACTATATTTTCAAAGTATTTTTGTCTCAAGTGGCTAAGTCATTCATGCCATAACATGTTTTCATCTTCCTCGAACATCATACCAAAAGTTTCTTCACAAACAAGGTAAACAATCTATTTTGTTTGTATCCTATCTCGTAGTGGCTGAGAGCTTCTTCCTAGGGTTTTCTAGGGTCGGCGTCTCTAGGATCTATCCTTGGAGTTTTGGTTCTGCAACGACAATTTGCTCAAGGGCATTCTTCGGAGTTCCTCTTCTTGTTCAGAATCTGCAGAATCTCTAGAGCTTGCAGCATTTCTTCTTTTTGGTTCGTCATTTGGAGTTTTAGATATGCAGCGTTTCCTCTGATTTCATGGAACCGAAGGTAGATTTGGGTGTCGCCGCAAGGTTGTGAACATGCGGTTTGTTTTCCCCCCTCTTATTTTCCTTGTGGTCTTCTTCGGGGTGTTCTGGTGCCGTCGGCGGCTTGCGAGGTGTTTTGTGAGGAGTAGAATGTCGACGTAAATTGGTTCACGAAGGACTGGGAGTGTAGAGACCGCGTAGGGTTGGGACCCTCTGAGACGCTGCTTTACAAGAATCATGGATCACGAAGGTGATGGGATCCAATTTATATCGTGAAATTTTTTCGAGGAGTGCGAAGACCTAATCATGAAGGGTGGAACTCGTGAGAGTGTTGTTCTATGCCAGTTTTTTGGTTTGTGAGATTGCAGGGTTGCAAAAGTCTGGTTCGCGAAGGATGAGGCTCACGAAGGAGGTTTCTCGCAGTGGCTAGAAAAGCGTTGGTGCTGGTCCGCGACGGGTGAGATTGAAAGGATGTGGTTCACATCAGGAATTCAAAGGAGTGGCTTGGGATGGAAGTGACTATGTGGGATCTGGTTTGTAGAGGCTTCTTTTTGGTTAGCGGAGGTTTCTTTTTGGTTTGTGAAGGGTTTTTTTGTAGTCCGTGAAAGGTTTTGATTCGCGCAGGGGCCAATTCTCGTTGTGTTGGACCGCACAGGGGCTGGTCTGAAGAGATCAGGTCTGTAATGTGCGGCTTCTTGGAGGACTACTACACGACAGATTATTCACAAGTTGCTGGTTCTAGAAGGAGAAAAGAAAAAATCTTTGTTTGCATTGGGGAGTTTTAAACGCGAGAGCAGTGGACTCACAAAGGGTGTGCTTGGGAGATTACATTGAGGTGGTGCCCATTGCTATCATGGAATCCGAATTGGTGAATCGGTGGAAGAACCTCTCGCTGACTGATAAAGATAATGCGACGATTATGACACAAAAAAACGAATACACCTTTCTGTCACATCGCATGTCACTCCTGGTGGTAGGGAAATATTTAGCCAAATTCTCATTCAACCAGGGGTCCTTAAAAAATACTCTTCAAAATTTATGGAGATTGGAGGATGGTGTTTCCATACCTGAAGTGGGAGAGGGTTTTTTTATATTTAGATTTTTCAATAACAAGGATAAAGAAAAGGTTCTCAAAGGTAGACTATGGTCCTTAGATAATCAAATCATCCTCATGGAAGACTTTTCAGGTGGTTATGATATTCAGAAAATTGAAATGACTTCCTAACTGTTCTGGATTCGAATCAAAGGAATCCCATTTTATGGTAGAACAGAACGTGTTATGCGGGAAATTGGAGAACGGATTGGAAAATTTCTGTATTGGGATCAATTTGATCCCATACACTGGGGACCCATGGTGAGGATTAGAGCCATAGTCTATGTGACATAACCACTAATGAGGGGTCCATTCTTATCATTTGAAGATTCTAATTCCTGGATCTCCTTTGAATTTGAGAAGCTCCCAATATTTTGTTTTTACTGTGGGTGCATTGGACATCTCGAGAATGTTTGTGACTCAAGGAAGGAGAATAGAAAAGGAACCATCATATTGCAATATGTCCCTTGGATCCAAGCAAAAACAGTAGGACCTATGATGATTTCTAAGGTGGAAAAAATATGGATCATGACCGACTAGAGAAGGCCTTATCTAAGAGAACTAAACCAGAACTCAACACTGTGATCAAGCTTGGACCACCTGATTTTTCTGGAGACAATCAAGATGACCAGCGGGTGAAAGGAGGGCCTTTGGACAACACGATGGATGGGGTAAGAACTGTGGACAAGCATCCGAGTCAGAGTTCAGACCCGACCCTCTCTTCAATTTAGGTCCCTACGTCTCTGAGAGACATTGACTCACCACCATTTAGACCAATGTCCAAAAGTAAGGAGCCACCCGAACCTATTTCTGAACTGAGGAAACCTTGCATCGAATCAACAGTGCCTACTCTTGGGCCAGTGTCTTTTTCTCTAGGATTAAACCTCATGGACAAAACCAATACGACTGGGATAAAGACAGAAAGTACCCTCACTCAATGGACATAGAAAATAATTAATCAGGTTGATAGGCATGGTGATCCCATTGATGTGAAACATGAGGAACATAAAAGATGACTGGATTATTTTCAAGTAACTGAAATCCTTCCAAAAATATGGAAAGTGGAAGGTGATGGACAACTCTACGAAGTTTGAGAGGCGGAGGCGGGTATGTCCCAGCCCCGCCTAGAGAAATGAAAATCCTATGTTGGAACTGTCGGGGACTTGGAAACCCAAGAACGGTTCAGATTTTCCAGTTCCATTGCACACAAAGTCACCCTAATATAGTTTTTTATCCGAAACCATATTGGATTACATGGACAACAATTGTATCACTCTCAAATGTGGTTTTCAGGGCTGATTCCTGGTTCCCCTCTAATGCCACTAAGGGGGACTGGGTCTTCTTTGGAAGGACAATGTCGATGTCAGAATCATCTCATACACACCACATCATGTGGCTACATCCATCCATGATGACCCCTGTCCACCTTGGACAATTGTGGGTTTCTACGGATGACCATCCCAAAATGATAAATGGAAATCATGGGAACTTCTCTGTTCATTAGATAAAGGAATTACGGGTCCTATCCTCTTTGGCGGTGACTTCAATGAGATTCTGTCCCAGAATGAAAAATGTGGAGGATCACTTTGGCCCTTTGCCTCGATGTCAGGCTTTAGGGATGTGATTTCTAGGGCAGACTTGGCTGATCTAAGCTATGAAGGCAGTCCCTTTACCTGGTTTTTGGGGAACATGGAAAGCACACACATATCTGATCTTCTGGACAGATTTCTGGGATTGACGGAATAGACTAACATCTTCAAAATGTTTCACATCTCCCACTTGGTGCCGAACTGTTCAGATCATTGCCCAATCTCTATCCACTTCTATCATAGCGAACGTTTCTCAAGAGGTGGGAAACCTTTCTGGTTTGAAAGCATATGTGACAAATTCCGAGAGTTTGAAGAAGTTATCCAATCTTGTTTGAAGGTTGGAAATAAAGACATCAAGTTTAACCTCCAGTAGGTGGCCGCTACTCTGAGATCATGCAGAGAAAAAAATTCGTCAACCCAACAAGCTCTGTAACTCTTTAGAGCGACAACTCAATGCCCTTCTTGCCCGACCCCCGACATATGACATTCTCTCCAAAATTTCTATTATTAAAAGTGATCTGGATTCAGCTATTCGCATAAAAGAAAGATTATGGGCTATGCACTCACGAGAAATATACATCAAATAAGGGTATGAAAACATCTGATACTTTCACTAGAATGATTTTTCCAGGCGCCACAAAAACAACATTTCGATCCCCACCCACCCTAATGGGGGAAATGTGTCCAACATTGAAGGTATCCATGATATTATTTCATGTTATTTCCAAAAACTCTTCACTGTAGGGGAGTCCATTTTATCGCCCTAGGTTGAGTCCTACATCAAACATGTGATCACCGATGAGATGAATTTCTAGCTCACAAAATACTTCACGGATGAGGTGATTTTTCAGGCTCTCAAACAAATCCACACCACAAAATCCCCCATTCCTGATAGTTTCCATGCTCTTTTTTAAGCAATACTGGAAGATTCTTGGCCCTGACATATGCGCACTAATTAAAGGCATTTGGGTAGTGGAAATTAACCTCATCCTTATTAATGAGACAATTCTCACCCTCATCCCAAAGATCAAGAAACCCATTATGCTATAGGAATTCAGGCCTATCAGTCTCGATAATGTTTCCTACAAGATTTTCTCAAAGGTCTTGGATAACTGTCTGTCCAGGTGGTTACCTGATATTATCACTGAAAATCAACGTGCTTTCATAGCGAAGAGGCTTATTACGGATAATGACATCGTGGACCATGAAGTGTTTCATTCTATGAAAACAAGATCTGTTGAAAAAAGAGGTATTATGGCCTGGAAACTGGATATTACTAAGGCCTATGATCTAATGGAATGGCACTTTCTCAAGGCCATTATGAAAAAATGGGTTTCTTCCCCAAATGGATAGATATAATAATGCATTGTGTTTCGTCCGTCTCTTTCCAGATTAACATCAATGGTGGACTCACCCAACGCTTGTCACCCACACGTGGCCTCCGCCAGGGAGATCCCCTTTCCCCTTTTCTCTTCATCCTGGTGGATGATGTCTTCTCTAACTTCATTTCCTTGGCTGATTCTACAAAAGGGATACATGGGGAAAAGGTTTTTCGGGCCAGCCCACCTGTCTCACACCTCTTCTTTACCGAAAAATGCCTTCTTTTCTCCAGATCTACCAATAATGAATTTCTTACTATATGTTAGGTGATATGCCTTTATGAGAGGGCATTCGGAAAAGAAATCAATCCAGCCAAGTCAGAAATCATTTTAGTTCTGGCGTCCCACCGACCAAGAGAGCAGAGCTTTGTTGTACTGCAATCATTCAAATGGTGTACAAACACAACAAATACCTTGGGCTTCAAATTATTTCTGGTCACTCAAAAAAAGAAATATTCTCATCCACAATGGATAGAATCGAGAAAAAAATCCAAAATTGGACTCCAAAAAGAGTCTCTAAAGTGGGTAAGGAAACACTCATCAAAGCCACAATTCAGTCCATCCCTAGCTTTATTATGACCTTGTTCAAGCATCCTGGCACACTTTTTGACCACATCCATTCCCGCATTGCTAACTTCCGGTGGGGGTATAATAATGGCAGAAATAAAATTCACTGGATTTCTTGGAATTCACTTTGCACACCCAAAACAGGTAGCATAATGGGAATTCGAGACCTCCGACTCTTTAATGATGCTCTCTTGGCTAAACAGGGCCGGCGCCCCATGATTCATCCATCTTCCCTTTGTGCGTCAAATTTTCGTGTAAAATAATATCCCCACTCAAATTTCCAGAACTCCTATCTTGGCCCCCACCCTCGCTTCTTATGGAGAATCCATTGGGGATCCTGAAACTTACTTAATAAAGGACTGGGTTGGAGGGTCGGAGATGGTAGAAAAATTAAAATTTGGACTGATCTCTGGGTGATTGATAAAGATGGATTGCATGCTACCGCCCCTTCCATACCTGGCTATGAGAACGCCACTATTTGCTGCTTATTCGACGATAATGGTTCCGAGTGGTGTATGAAAAAAATCAACTCATGGTTCAATGAAAGGGACAGAAGGATAATACTTAGCATCCCCTATGTAAGGGATGTAGGGCTAGACTGTCCCTTTTGAAGCAATGACTTCTCTAGATCTTATACGGTGAAGTCAGGGTACATAATTTCTCTCGATATCCAAATCGAGGAAAGGGGAGGGCTATGGAAAAAACTTTTGCATCTTAAGGTCCCCCCAGAAATCCATTTTTTCTGACGGCAGGTTTGCATAGGTATTCTTCCCACTATGGACTTCCTTGTCTTCTGACATGTCATGAAAGATAAGTATTGTCCCATCTGCTCGGGTATACCCGAATCCCCTGTGCATGCGATCCCCCAGTGCCTGGGGGTGGAAGAGATATGAAATTTTTGGGGTTCTGATTTGGAGCTTATGCTGGATATGGCACCGGATCTTCTGACACTTCTGATGTTGTGGTTGTCTTCCTTCACTACGAACAAAGTTTCTTCATTATGCATTGTGTCATGGATCATCTGGGCACGATGCAATGAATTCATCTTTAATCACATTGAAAAGCACCCCAGGTTCTGTATTGAATGGGCTACATCCTGGATTGATGGGTGAAAAAGGGGCTGCGACCGTTTAGGGCTCTCTGGCACTAACACAATTACGTCAAGATGGTAACCTCCCCCAGATAGGATCCTAAAGATAAACGTTGATGCATCTCTTTCCATTGATTTAATTGTCAGAATTGGACTTGTGGAACGAGATTTTCATGGCCAAATCATTGTTGCCAAACACGAATCAAACCATGCTCTATGAGAGCCCGTTGTTGCTGAATCCATCGCTGTTCTTGTCAGGCTGAAGTTCGAAAAAGATTGAGGATGCGAAGCTATTCAGATCAAATCTGATTGCCTCACCATCATCAACTCTATCAGGCTTAATTATGGCAGCCTTCATTTTTTTGACCCTATTATCAGGGACATCCAGTCTCTCAGTCAAAGATTCACAACATGATACTTATCCTTCATTAAAAGGTATGGAAACGAAGCAGCCCATCACCTGACTTCTTTCATCACGTCCGGCGTGAATCACCTCTGGCTTGATCACTTTCCTTCTTGGTTACATGAATGTGTAACTGCAAACCTTCGTGGTTAATATATCATCTTCCTTTGTCAAAAAAAATCTATTTTGTTTGTATTCCATGTTCCATGAATAAACCATATAATTATATAAGTATGAACACATTCTTGTTGAACTACACCACATTCCCTAGGTCAAATAATTGACCAACTCTAAGAAAATTATGATTGAGGCCTTTAACCAAGAGTACATATATTCACCTAAGATTATTACAAAAAAAATTAGATTTAATAGGTCCCATAATATTGAGACCTTAATCATTTCTAAAATGAAGAACACCATCTTTATTATATTTTCTCCACATGAAGAGTCCTTAATTTATGATCATATTATATGTACATCTGCTATCCAAAATCTACGAACCTGATTTACCTTTTACTCTCACATAAATATAAACCACATTAGCCTCCTAAAACATCCTTTTATTAACCCCAGGACTTTTGGTCCATATTTTTTTATGAAGAATAATATTTCATTTCATATCTCTCTAATGGGTCTTTTTAATATTGAAAATTTATTATCTTTTAAACACTTTTAGATATTTAGATGATTATTTGAAAAAAAAATTCCACCATTATGATTATCTTGGCACCAACTACATTACTCTTGATAAAAAATAGTAAAATTTATGCCTATAACCATTACAATAGTAACAAAACCCATTAAAATCATAGTAGAATATAAAAAACCTTCTAGAATTTTTATCTAGCTCTCATTCATAGAAAAAATACTTAGTAATATAAAATTCAAATTAGGAATGCACCATCTTTATATAATGAAAAAAATAAAAATATAGAAATATTATTCATAGAATTAATTACTCTAAAGGTACCATGTTTAGTGCTGTGAAGATGCCCTTTATTTTAAGGTGTGAATGTTTAAGGTTTAGCACCAAGCATGATTTTATTCTTTAGGTCATCAAGATTCATGAAAAATATCCCTTTGTATTTGTAGTGTTTTACTTGTGGAATGAGAAAATGTTCCGCATTGAATTTCTTAGATAAATTTAAATCTTCGTATGGAGAAAATTTATCTAATCTAGTTAATTTCATACCAGGTGTGAGAATTCTTTTTTGATTCTCACACTTTATATTCAATTTTATGACTTTTTGTAGTTCGTAAATTATCTTAACATTTTATTTCATTGACACATATAATCCGATAATGATTTATATTTTCTCCCCATATTTGAATTTCAACTCAACCTCTTTATTTAACCATCAAGAATTTCCATATTTGATTTTTTTATTTCTATTTTTATCCTAAAACCACTTCCTCTTATTGTTTTATATTGAGTATAGAGTCATTAATAACTACAATATCATTAATTTTCCCCTCCCTCCTAACATAAATTTCTTTGAGAGGTACCTTTAATTAAACCTAGATATTAACTCTTTCATCAACATCATTTTTTTCATTACTATAATTAGCATGTGTAATCGATACAAGTGCATCTTCTTCATGATCTAAGCACGATTAAAATCTTTAACTTTAATTACATCAGATTTAGAAACTTATAATGAGAGAAATTTTTTATTTTTAAAAGCACTCTTCGTTACCTTCATATGTTCCATACAATACGTTTGAAATTTATTGGGGCATTTTGCCACAAGATGACCCACTTTTCCATATCTTTCACAAGATAATGGAATCTTATATTTAAACTTTTATTTTTCCTTTATAGATATCATGGAAATAAAGGAAATCATCTCATCAATTCCTTATTATTTTGAAACTAACTCAACTAATAGTTTCTTCATATCTTCAAGAGACACTTTATAAAAATATTCTATAACCTAAGAATCATAGTCATAATTACTCATTTCATGTACAATAAGAGTGTTATTGAAGCTATCCGGAGAAATTTCCTTTAGGTATTTTTCTTATAGAATGAAACATTTTAATTTAACTAGAGAGGATATCTTCTCATAAATCAATTTATAATATTCTCATTTTTATATACTCAATAATAACATGGATGTATTGAACAAAAATGTTTATTTGATAGAAAATGGAATGGAATGTTCCACTTGAAATCAATCTCAAGTCCTCATATTTATTCCATAACATCTATAACTTAGCCTCATGAATGTTTTAGTATCATTCATAGATATATAGATTTTTTACCATATAAGAAGAGAGATTTTATAATATAATACCTTTTTATAAAATAGTTTGGCCATAGTTATTCCAAAGGTGTTAATTACCTTTTCATCCACATCCGTTTTCTATGAAAGGTATCTAATAAATCTTTAATATCCATTCTCATAAAAATACCATACATGGAACCTATATAAACATCCATTAAAAATAATTTAAAGTAGTTTTGTATAAAAATCATCTATAAATGAATATTATTTATATCAAATATAGAAATGCATTTTTGGTTGATAATTGTCTTCATGCCTTTGAGAGAGAGATAAAGAGATAAATTCCAAACAAAACAACCATTTGATACCACTTATTGGTCCGTTATCAAGGGATATACAATTATGGGGGATCCAGGCATTTATAACCTTTACTTATTTCTAGATATTTTTCTCTCAACTTGAGGAACACTTCAATATATATATTTATTTTCTATATATAGTGAATAAAGTTGTAAATTACACAAAATATTTAACTTAGTTCAGCCACTTGGGATGCATCCAAGGATAATGAAAAAAATGGTCTAGTGCACTAATAATAATAAAATCTTACTTATTCAATGTTATAAAAGTTCATAGTGATCTTAGTGATCTTATCTATCCACTGACTCAAACATTTGAAAAGATCACTGATTCCCTACACTAGGGAAATCACTTATCCTCATGATGTAATATTTTTTTTCAAATAATCTTAGTAGTAATATCCACCAAACATGTTGTTTATTATTTAACATAAATTAATTTATCTTCAAGAAAAATATTAGAACTCTTGGATCACCAATTTCTTTGACTTCACTGTTATAAAAATAGATTTGTAATTACCCTCTTATATACCATGGTACTCTACAAACATTCCAAACCTAATATAGATAATCTATTTAAATATTATAATTAATGTTCATCCGCCCACATCATGAATGTATGAAGATAAGGAATTTAAAATTAATTAAAAAATAACCATATATCAATGTTTAAAATAGCCATAAATTCTTGGAAAGTTGTAACACAAATTTTTCATAAATTTTTACTCGAACACTGAAATGGTTTGAAACACAGAATGGAGAAATCGCATTGAATATATTTCCTCTAAATATTGAGAACCAAATATATGAAATTATTTTGTATAAAAATTTTCATTGGAATACATCCTTTAAACCATATCCACCAACATAGTCATAACTAGAATCCATGTGCATCATAGATGAATTCCCAATCCAAAACTCTTTTCTCCACACTCATAGAATGAACTCCCGAGGATCATAGGTGGATGAAGAATCTACCACATCATGATCCATGCACATAGTGTAAATCGTTGTTGATCAATGATGAATGAACAATCTATCATGACTGGTGAAAAAACATGGTTAATTTTGATTGGTCAATTTTCATAGATTAATTCCTAGATAAAAAAACCTGTATCTTTAGGTGAAATCACTAACTATTACCTTATCCACGTTTAAGACATCCTGAATGAAATCACAATAGCATGGTCTAAGCTATGATTCATTCATTCTTCATCAATTTGAAAAAAAATTCTAAAATCACTTTTTTTTTCAACAAACTTAAACTTCTAGTAAAACATCATTCATCATAATTGTCTAAAAAACACCGCAAAAAAAAATGAAAAAGATGGGATTTTTTTTCTAAAAATAATCAATTTTGATTCATTATACATGTTCCATTAATGATTTTAAATCAGGTGTGTCACCAATGTCTCACTCTATAATAACTTATCTAGTTCATATTTTCTTAATTATTTCATGCCTCTTATAAAAATGTTCTATTTTACATAATTAAAACACTAATTTACCAATCAGGTTTTCATAGTTCCAATTCAAACAAATCTAGTGAAATACTAAAATTAATTTAATGGTATATTTTATAGTTTACTCAACCATGGATGATGATGATCAATTGTTTATTAATTATTAATTTATTTTAATAAATATTAGTGTTGTTTTTGTTCATTAAATTAGAAAAAAATGTTTTCTTCAATTAGGTATACTGATAAACTAATATTGAATATTTATTCTTGAATAAGAATTTTTTATTGATTTTTACATTTAACCTATTCTATTATACTCCAAATGACCATTTTATGTTTATTTATGATTAATTCTTTATATTTTAAGATTCATTACAAACAAAGATTCTGTATTTTGTTTATATATATATTTGAATCTTAAATAAATTAATTGTGTTATGTTTATATTCAAGGAATTTATTCCATGTTTTGTTTCCTAATATATATTTAATTTTTTTAAATCATTTATAAATGATCTTATTTGAAAGCATGTTGTTTCATCTATGTTATTAGTCTTAAAATATTCTGATGTTCATTACTAAGACATATTTTTTATTCCTATTACTAGAATTTTTATTAAAGTTATTTTTGTTTATTTTATTGATCAAAAGTAAACTAAAACATATAATTGATTTTTTATATTTTTTGGTTTTGGAATCAATAATAAACTCAAGAGCCTCAATCTATACATGTTACACTACTAAAAAAACTTTAATAGCTCGAGAATATTCCTGTATGAATGCTAAAAACTCTCTAACAACTGTAACGAGGTTAAAAGCAAAAAATATTTTATCAGTACTAAAAAATGGTTTTTAAAGACCCCCTTTAATAGTGCTCTTTTTAGCGCTATTAAAGGGCCCCTTAAATAATAATTTTTTTTCATTGTTAAATGGGCCGTCAACGATGATTTTATAATCCTAAGAAAGGCAGTGTTGTTAAAAGGGATAAAATTATATATATTTTTTCAAATTTCCATGAGCCCAACCCTTTTATCAGCACTTCCATGACACCTTTAATAGAGATCCCTCACATTTATCAACACTTTTAACCCGATCACCCCTTTTATTAGCGCTTCTCAAATTTCTCACCTCTGGTGCATTTGCATGGATTTGAACCCAACACCTATCCTTAAAAGATAGAATTTCTCAACCACTATACCATATTGGTTTCTTGTCTCTTTAACGATATTTCTATTTATTTATATTTATATTTACATATTTATTTACATATATATATTTAAGCATATATTTATATAATTAATTTTAAATACATTTATAAAATATATGTGTGTGATATATATATATATATATAATTATAGTTATTTAAATATATTATATATAATATTCATTTATATATACTAGAATAATATATATAAATATATATATATATATATATATTAATGCAAACATATATATATATATGTATACATAAACATTATAAATAAATTTTATAATGAAAAAAATGTTTAGATATTTTTTTAAATACATTTTTAGAATATTTATTTATTTAAATATGTTAGAATATACATTTTTACAAAAAATATATTGATATATGTATTTATATGAGTGATTTATTAGAAGTAAATATAAGAAAAAATACATATATTTAATTATATACAAATATACATTTTAAAAAATGATAAAATTTAAAATTTTTAATTAAAATATAAATGTAATCCCTAGGAATAAATTCAGTCACCACCAAAAAAATTCAATAATACCCCCTTAAATTAGGATTGAAACCCTTCGAATGTTAAAAAAATTGGGGTACCGCAACTAAAAAACATAGTTTTGGAGGACTTTTGGGACTTTTTTTCTACAAAAAGTTTGAAGGAGGAATAAATCTATCCCCATGGGCATAGATCTCATTGCTTGCTTTAATTTTATATGCGGTAGAGCCCAAAATGAATCCTTGATCAATTTTAATGTTCGTCTGATGTTTGGGTAACTTTTTCAATTTATTTTTGATATTTTATAATTTTTTTAAATTTTATTCTAATCTTCAAATAGATATTCAATGACAATTAATTGGTAATAATAAGAAAAATATCAATTAAAAATATTTTTTATAATTTTTTATAACCCATTTTCAATGAATTCTTATATATGAAGTGTAAATACCTAGTACTGGATGAACCCGGTTTTTTGGAGTGTGAAATTGATTTTTATTGTACACTACAAAATAATGTGTTTTTCATTATTTGAGGTTTTGAATTAAATGAGAAAATGAGTCATTTCAATGCGCTGGACTCATTTGTAGATTTATGAGTTGGTTTTATTAGTGCATGATGATGAATTATATGAGGATATATTGATAACAAAATTTTGATTGTGGTATTCTCTAATGTTTATTGGAGTCATATGATATTATGATGGTTATTATTTTAAAATTACATGGTCCAAGTGGCATGGTTTTTAGTGAACATTCAACCATTTGGAGTGAAACATTAGTTTCTAAATCATCTCATTAACCAAGAAAGCATGCTCCAATGATCATCTACTTATATTCCATCAATAATGAAAATATAGTATGAACACAATGCTTCGGAAAATGATTTTTATCGGCTCTGGACATGAGCTACTTGGTTCTTTTGGAGGGTTTGTTATAGAGGTTTTCAAGTGGACTCCAGACTTTGAAATTGATATTGAAACTCCCATTGTGCCAATTTGAATTGGGTCCCCTGGTTTGCCTCTTCATATATTCAAGAAACGTGCTCTTTTTTCAATTTTTGTCCTCTTTGGAATTTGAATTAGGATAGATTCTGCTACCTTGAATCTGTCTAGACCTTCTATTACTAGAATTTGTAATGAAGTAGACATTTCTCATGATTTTCCATCTCATTTCTAGATTCAAAATGGAGATTATAGATTTATATAGGATATTGTCTTTGATATTGTTCCAACACACTGTAAAAGATTCTCTAGAATTTGTCATATGATGACTGAATTTGAGGCTCAAAGGTTTGAACCTCCCCCACATCATCCTAGGCGACTTTGGGTGGAAAAGACTACTTCAAAAAAGAGCATTGCTGCTCAAACATTAAGGTCTGCAGCTAACGCTAAACCCACGAACTCCATTGATGTCCCTGGACCTATCAGTGAGACATAAATATCCAAAGACATTAAGCACAACCATGAGGACAAAGATGACACCCCTATTGAAATGGGTGAACATTCTATATTCCACCCTATTGAAACTAAGGACACGTTGGGACTTATTAATCCATCAAACACTACCAATAACCCCAATATGGATCCTACACCCCTGAAAGAAGAACATGAGATGAAACTTGATGTGTATGATACACAAAATAAGGATCGAAATGATTCTTCATATTCTGAAGACTCCTTACGGGGGGATGATGATCAACCAAATCAGATTGAGGAAGCCTATTTATGCTCAAGTTCCATAAAGGGGAAAAAACAATGGTTGATGCTGATGGATTCATTACCCCTATTCCATGAAAAACTAGAAAACATAGAGACTATTTTCAACTGGAAAGAACTATTGTTATAAGGGATCTGGATCCCTCCAAAAATGAAGATTTTGATCCTCCATTTCCCCTGACAATGGCTGATGCCCCCCTCTACATCCCATAACTATATAGCATTCATCTACCTCCTCAAATTCATCAGACTCCGATAGATCTGAGAGAGATCCTGAAAATGACCCTGCTTATCAGGATGCATACCAAATTGAAGAGAAGTTGTATTTTTCTAAGAAACTTGGATCTTGGATGGATGATAATGATACACGTGCATTCCAAAAATACACAAATGATGAAATGATGGATGATAACTACATAAAACATAGAAAGAGAATGTTTCTTGAAGTGGTGGAAGAGTTTAAACAGGATCCTCAGTTTGACTTCAATGCTATCTCTTGGGAATAAGTTTTTATGTAATCAGTCCATGTCATATTTGTAGCTTTCTCGTTTTGTTTTGCATCAAGCTTTCTTGTTTTCATCACACTTCTCCTTCTGTTAATGTTTCCTCCTGGGACATTATTGTAGCTTTGCAATTTTGTTCCTCCTTAAGCAGCCTACTCGGGATGTACCTTTTTGCAATGCCCTTCAACTAAAATAGCCTGCTGGGATATTCTTTGTCTGATTTCTGGCTTAAATATGAGATGTGGTTTCTTTTAACCAGGAGATTCATGTTTAGAACTTCTTGTGATTTTTTTCAGCACTGCCTTTCTTCAGTCCCACTACTTTATTAAATAACATGGAGGACTTTCATCTTTCTTTCCTGTAAGAGGCATTCTCATAGGTTATAATGAGAAATTTTGTAGCGAGGAGGTTCCCCATATAAATATTTTTTAATATTCTCAGATGTTATTTGGTTCCATTGAACTTGTGTAACATTAAAGCCTATCATTTTATTGTGAGAATCCTTGAGCCGTCTTTAGTCTATTTACCACATGATAGAAGGTGCTTTTGGTTTGATTCAGAATGCAGTGTTGAACTGCAATTCAACTTGATCTGTGAGTCCCTGGATACCATACAAGCTCTCCTCTTTATCCGATGAGCAAGGAATATCTCTAAGAGGAGGTATGGAAACTCATTTTTATCTTTTATTCCTCAATGTTAAATTTATATTTATCTCTATAAATTTGAGATGGTTTAAGAATATTACACCTCGAATTTTCTTTGTAACCATTTGATTTAATAAATTAATTTGGCACGGACTGAATTTCCAGTTCATGTCACCCTCTCTAAAAAAATGTTTTATTTGAACTATTAAAACAAATTGATTATGTATAAATTTTAAATTCATTGACTAATGTGTTGTGATAAATCAAGAAAAATATGTGCACTATTGAATAATTTTAATATATATAAATTATGTTCAGTAAGTGTGTAATCCAAGAATAAGTATAGTAATAATTGTGAAAAATATGGTTAATAACCAACTAGAGGTATTTCATTGACTAAATAAGTAAAGTTCTTGAACCATGTTATTGAGTTTCATATCATCAATCAAGATAGTGAGTTTCATTATATGATCTATTTAATTACATCAACAAAATTTAGGTTTTACATCAACCATGTGGTGAGTTTTAGGGTCATTCAACCAATCAACTAATAACGATGAATCAATAATAATAAAACAATTTTACTCTTTTAGTTAATGTTCATGAAAATCATTGAGAAATTCATTTAAATTTCATTGTGAAATTTTTAATAATATAAAATATCATTTAAATAAATATTTAAATTAAAAATTAAAAACAACTAAAAATTAGATAAATTTTTCCTTATGTTTGGATAAATTTTATACATTTATCAGGAGGGTTTAATTGATTCATATGGGAAATATTTTATATTAAAGGGATATTATCTAATATTTAGTAAGCGATATTTTTAAAGTCTTTAATGAGTAAGGTGATAAATTTACTAATGAAATTTAATATAAGAGAAAAAATATAAAATTTTATGGTGTACCAGATGACCAATAATATTGAATTGGTTATTAGCAGAAATAAATCACATGATTTAACATATTAAACATGGATTGATTAATGGAGAATATCATAAATATGTTTTGACCCAATATTATAAATATAGGTGGATTAATTTTAAAGGTCTTTTTGAAGTAAATTTCTTCCATTTATCTATATATCATTAACTTATTATAGGTTAAATTAAAATTGAAGATAAAAAACTAAAGCTATAATGATAGATAATGAGTCCCTAAGATATTGGGGTGGAAAATATTAAATATCTATATTTTTAAGAAACATTTATTGAATAAATGAGAGATAATTATATGAAATAGATTAATGTGATTATAATTAAAGACCAATTATTAAGAGAAGAATAATTCCATTGAAAACTTATGTTGTGAAAATGTTTTTAGAAGGGAAAACCATAAGGATATAAAAGGGAACTTATATAAATATGGTGCATCTAACTGGTGACATTGCATGAAGAACTCCAAGTCTCGTGTATGAGGGGTGTAAGCCCATATGTGGGTAAAGTGTAATGTTACTTGATAATAATTGATCTTATTTAAACCCATACATGAAATTTATTTAGTAAAATTTTACATGGAATTAATGAACTATATATATAAATTGGATTAAAATCTATATATTAGAACGTTAATGAAATAATTTTTTTCCATTTTTGCTTGGTTTATAATTTATAAAGCATGGGTGCATGTTATGTAATAAAATAATTTATAGTTCCAATTGAAGTTCCATATAATAGTACATTAGTATTATATTACGAGATATTAACTAGTGAAAAGTTTTCACCCCACGAATCACCCCCTCATGGGAATCTCATATAACTAACAAGGAAAAAAAATTCATTGAAGCCTTAATGTTCTCTTTCTGTACATTACCAAACTGAAATAATATTTTCAAATATTATATATGATTTTATTTTACCTAGTAATTATTTTTATGAGAATTGGTATTTTAGGTGGTGCAAAATTTTTAATTAATCGGTTTATTGATATATATTCCACTTCTAGTTGAAAATGGATATTACGAGAAATAATGGATATATATAGTTAAGGTGTATTTTTGTAAACAATGTAACAGAATCATGATAACCAATTGACTTCAAAATGGTCCCCCACAATGTTAATTGAAAAAAATTATAAATTTTGAATAGTAATTATAGAGTTATTAAATATATGTATCAAAAGGTTTTAAAACGAATTTATCCTCCTAAAAATGCTTATTTCAACTCATGTATATCCCTTGACTTATAAGAGTTCTTAATGATATTTAAAATATTTCCCTTCCTCCCTAAGTTTCTTTTTATTTATTTATGAATGGTTGGTTTAGTCACATATTAGAGTAAATAATCCTAAATATTTTATCCTCCTCCATTTTCTTCTTATCCCATTTCATAAAACCCTTTACATGGTTTTTCTGTATTTAAAAATTTTAATCCCCTAGTTAGTTTGTTTTTTATATTATGGCTTGAAAAATTATATACATCATTTGGATTTTCCTAAATTAAGCATCATTGACTGCCAACATTCCTTTAAAAGATGATGGGTCTAATATTTTCACATATTAAGAACAACCATTGTTTTTTTGGAAAAAAATATCATGGTGGAAAAAATTTATGGTCTTTAATTATTAATTAAATTTTTATTTTGTAGTTTCATGAAAAAAACCATTCTTAGATAAATTATTTTATCTTCAAAGTGTTCTAAGAGTTAATAATTGATCAATAAGTACAATTTTTAGATAAAGGTTAATAGATATCATTAAATATTTAGTTTTTCATGTTTTTTCGAGATTCTTTTGACAAATTTTCATAGAATAATTAACAATGGTTAAGTATGAACTTTTATTTTATTTTATTTAAATTAACGTGTTAAAATTTTAAGGATATAGTAAATTGTTGATGACTATACCACATAGGAATTTTATACTCCATGTTTTAATGGATATAAAAAATTTATATGTTCATGTTGGGTGAAAAAATACTCTCAGAATATGAGGGACTATTTTCACTTGTAGTCTTTGTCCTTTTTTGTGTAATGCTCTACATCCTAAGGGAGTTTTTATTTAGTTTTGATATTATTATTTCAGGCATACATATTTTTAAAATTTAATTGATAAATTTTATAAATTATTTAAATTTACTTATATAATTATTCATGTTGTTTATTTTTTTGGAAGGAAGTTTAAAAATATAAATTCTGGAAAATAACATAGAAATTTTAGTTCCTCCCTCTCAATTAAAATCTAATATTTTTTAATTATTTATTTTATGTATTTAATTTTTATTTAAATTTTTATTTTAAAAACTCTCAATATTATGGGATACATAATTTGTTTAAAGTACCATAGCAGGATTATAATATTTCATAGATACAATGGGTTTAGAAGTTAAATATGGGAACGATTCATCTATCTGGACGTGAATTCATTGTTTGAACCATAATTTTTTTCATTAATTCTTAGAATTGGTAAAATTTCGAAAAAAGATATAGTAATTAATAAATAATAATTCTGGAAAATGGATCCAGGACTAGATTTGTAGTGTAAAGGGTCAATCATGGGACATAAAAGTATAGATATAATTTGACCCAATTTTTTAAACATTCCAATTTATAGTCATTGAACAAAGACCCACTATACATACTATCATTATATGAATATATAATATGGAGAAAAATGTTATATCATAAATAGATATATGTATAGATTCATGTATATGGAATTTATGGCTATAATGGAGGACGATGTTTATTGAAAATATAACGATATGAGATTAGATATTGGGGAAGATAAAAAAGATTTGAGATATAAGATATATTAAGAGACTAATAGATATATAAATCAAATATTTATGAATAAAGGCACATGGAAACATGGATTTTACCTCATGGAATTCAATGATATAAATATGGTGATTATAAATACAATATATAAAGGTAGATACAATTCATATAAAAAATTGATCATTGTCTTCAAATATATTGTTGTTGCACACACATAAAGGGATTGTAATTTTGGGATGTCTTCTTTGGATACTACCTCAATATGTTGTTTTGGAGTTTATTCTAGGTTTTTATATTCTTTCCATTTTTTATCCTCTCTTGGATAGCCTAAGTTGGTAGTCAGTTTGTGTTGGGTTTTTAATGTAAATGAGATTATATTAACAAAATTATTTTATTTTTATGGTTTTTCTGATGGGTTATCATTATTATGATTTAATTTCACATCCATTATTTTACTTTTGTAATTCATGATCATTGTATTAGGTTTTTAGGAGTTAATTTAGTCCATTTTAATTTAAATGAGAATAACTATTTCCTTTTTGTTTTAGAGTGCCTTTTATGTTTGAGTTCTAGAGTGATACATCCACCATTACCATTAGGTTAGTTCTTTCTATTGGTTTAATTTTTTTTTCAATTTACCCAACTCTTAAGTGATATGAAGTATAGGGAAATTATAAAATTTTACCTTATGAGAGTAGATTGTGTCTATCACCACTAAGGGATTTACTTGGAAATGATTCCAATAACCTACTGATTATCATCGTCTGTTTTCTACCTTATTATTTCTTGAACATGAGAAAGAAATTTTTTGATAAACGATCATAATTATTAGTTACTTTACTTATATATAATTAATTTTAATTTCAATTAGATTTTAGGTCTTAATTATTATGTTGAATTATTATTTTACCATATTCTTTATGGGATGGACATTGGGACTTGAAAATTTTATACTACTTAATATTTCGGTGTTTTGTTTGTTTCATATTTCTAATTTATAAATAAGTAAAAATATGGAAAAATTAATGACTAATTCTTGGAATATAATTTTGTATAATTCCTTCCATGGACAAGGTGTCACAGATAATTTTATTCAATAGTTAGGACAAGTCTCTCCTCATCCCATTTCTATTTTTTTTATTTTAGTTAGAGATTTCATTCAATTTAATTTTTTTTTTCTATTTGATGATTGTGTGTATTTTTCTATGATATAAGGTTCCAAACAATGTTAATCCCCACATATAATTGGAATTATTTTTAAAATATATCTTAATAGATTATATAACTCAGTGTAATATTTATGTCCAAGGAAGATAGTTATAGAGACCGTTCTTTTTCGTACATTAAAATTAAATCATTTTAAAGTCAAATAATATAATAGCGTTACAAAACTAGGATAAAATATATATCAATCATATATATAAAATAATTTTTTTTAAATAATTGAATTTAATTTCATAAATTATTGAATAATCCTTTGGCATTCCCAAACGAGAAAGTTAATAACATATTTTGTATTATATTCATCATTCTTGAGAGAAGAACAACAACTCAAGAGAATATAAAATACGTTTTGGAAAGAAAATTTATTTTATAAACTCTTATTATTTTTCATTAAACAAGATTAGAAACATGTATATCCTATAAATGAAAAGGGATGAACAATGAAATTATATTTTAGTATTATTAAATGTACATCCGCACTGAAATTTGGCATTAAAGAGGAATAACCCAAAGAAATGAAATTGGGTTTGTGAATCCCCTTACCATATTATTGAATTATTTCATCACATTAATATAATATATAATAAAATTATTATTTTTAATTAAAATATATATAACCTAAAATATATGTATTTTATTTATTATAATTTTATTATGTTCATTTATGGCCATTATGCTGAGTTATAGAGTTCAATTCCTTCAATATGAGAGTGTTTGTTTTTGGGTTTTCATGATCAATTTTCTTATGTACAAGTATAAAAGTTAATTTAAGATGTGAATAATTCTCTAGAATTGATTTTTTTTATTAGTGAACTTAAAAGAAAATAGAAGAGGATTTTACCTCTTGAACTAATTCTCTTTGAGAACCTCTTTTGTGAAATTGGATAAGGCCTTTTATTGAGAAAAAGGATCATAGATGTAGGGAAGCGTATTGGGAAGAGGGTTTGGTAGAATTTTTACATGATTCATATCTTGGAAGGTGTGAGGAAAATAGGAGGTGAGAAGTGGTTTTTGTAGAGTAGGAGAGGGGTTTTTTCATTATTTTATTATTTTTTCTCAAGAATATCAATAGTTTTAACAATAGCAATATATATTGTAAATAAATATGAAGAGTTATATATTATGAGATTACATTAGACATCACTACTGGAAAATGGACCTATCCCCATGGTTTTCCCCAAAACCGTGGGGATAGGTAACCCTATACCCACAGTTTTGGAAAACCGTGGGTATAAGTGAATTTTCAGAACCAACACCCATGGTTTTGGAAAACCATGGGAATAGGGGGTATATCCCAACAGTTTTCTAAAACCATGGGGATAGGTCCTGAAAATTCACCTATACCCATAGTTTTGGAAAACCGTGGGTATAGGGTTACCTATCCCCACGATTTTGGGGAAAACTGTGGGGATAGGTCTGGGTTAAAATATCTATACCCACAGTTATGAAAAACCGTGGGTATAGGTTTCCCGTGTGTGCGCGGGAAATTTTTTTTTTCACAGGAAGGAAATTTTTTTTGGTGGGAGTCCTATACCCATAGTTCGTCCTGCTATACACACTATTTATATTACTATATTTAACTAAATATAAATATATATACATAAAAGCAGTGTTGGTGTAGTGGTTAGGTGCTTCGTCTGTAGCGGAGAGGTTGCGGTTCAAATCCCACCGGTCTCATTATTTTAGGACCTATACCCATGGTTTTAAACCATGGGGAAAACCCTTTGACACTGTGGAAATTGAATATGTTTCATTGAAATGGTGGTAGAACACCTAAACCCACAGTTTTGAAAAACTGTGGGTATAGGCTGGGGACTTATACCAACGCTGTTCCAGCCCATAGTTTCCAAAACCGTGGGTATAGCCTATACCCACGGTTTTGGGGGCTATAACCACAGTTTTGAACCATGGGTATAGGCTGTTTTTCCAGTAGTGCATACATCATCTATGACTCCGTAATTACTATATTTGTTAAATAATGTAAATTATCGTATTTCACTATTCCCCAAAAAAATTCAACTATTTTAGAAAAATATCAAAAAAAATCCTAACCATTTTCTTCCATTTTGAATTCAAAAAAGAACTCCATTTTATGAAAATAAATTTCTAAATAAGATAAATTTAATTTTGAATTAAAATCATCATTTATTTGAAAATTTTCAATTTTAAATTTACAACAGATTTTATAACACATTTAAAAAATAACTATGCACTCACAAAATTATATTATAATCATACAACCTCAAAATATTAATTTATGAATAAGTTTTATAAAAATAAAATTTCTTTCAAATCATTATATTAATTATAAAATTTTAAATAAACATTTATTCTTTTAAAAATAACGACACCTAATTTTTCATTTTAAAACATTTATTTATTAACATTATGATATAATTATATCATATTTTCATTTGTAAAATGCATAGATTTTATTTATACTTTCATAATTGAGGTTACTATTCTATTTGTTGGATTACTATTCCTAATTATCATGTTACTATTCCAAGGGTCAAGTTAATATTCCATTGCTATATGTTCTTTAATTTATTTGAATATTAATTATTTCATTAGTAATTTATGAGAATGATGTTTTTTTTGGATCTCAATTCCATGTTTCTGTTTCATAATATTACATAATTATATGAAGGGAAACAATCCCACTGATAAAAGTTTGGGTCATTATGTTCTTCCCAAATTTTTAATTTTCTCCCTCAAAATTTCATTTTACATAAGAGGTGTGGGTATTTCACCTTCATCGCTTCCTCGATTTCCCATGTTACCACTTATTACATATGATTCTTCCATAGTAATTTGACCAGGTGAGTAGTCATGTTGTGCAGAGCTTTATCTCTATAGACCAATATCTTCACCAACTTCTCATAATAAGAGAGATCATTTTCCAAATTTACCACCTCTGGATTTAGTACATGTGAGGGATATGATATGTAATTCTTCAAGAGGGATACATAAAATACATTATGTACTTGAGATATGGTAGGTGGAAGTTCTAGTCTATATGCCACACCTATGACACAATCAAGAATATTGAAGGGTCTGTTGTACTTGGGTCTCAACATTCATTTTTACCAAATATCATGATCCTCTTCCATGGTGTTATGAGGAGGAATACCATGTCTCCAACCTCAAACTATAGTTCTCAATAATGATTCTATATAAAGATCTTCAATCAACTTTGGTATTCCTTGATGTGATGTTGAATGGGTTTTACGTTTCCACCATTTCTGCTACCATTTTAGGTTCTGGTATCTTCTGTTCTATAACTTCATCTCAAAAGTCTATTGTTCTTTATCTTTTCCCATAAAGGTGATTCATATGGAGCCATTTGGATGCTCTAGTGGAAAATATTATTGTAAAAGAACGTGTCCAGAGGTAGATGTTGTTCCCATACTCATTTGAAGTCCATAGAACATTATCTCAACATGTCTTCAAGTTTCTGAATAGTCTTCTCTAATTAGACATTAGTCTGAGAATGATAAGATATACTAAATTTTATCTCAGTTTTTAGAGAATTCTAGAGATATTTATAGTACTTGGGGGTGAATATTGGATCTTGATTGGATATAATTGATGGTGGTACTCCCTGCAGACTTACAACTACTCTGATTTATATTCATGCAAGTTGATCCAGTGATAAGTCCCCTCATTTTTCAATAAAGTGAGATGTCTTTGTATGAAAATCCCCAAAAACCCATATAACATTAATTTTCTAGGATGCCTTGTTAGGACAAGTAGGAAAGATACCCTAAGAGGGGGGGGGGGTAATCAAGGTATGACAGAATAAAACAACAGTCCCTTTTGATCTTTTTTTTGTTGTTAGAGAAAACCCACTTTTCACTCTCCTTACTATTACAGAGTATGCATAAACCTTAAATAATGCATAGGACACACCAATTTTTACTTGGTTCACCCTCACTGGTCGACGTCCAAGAAGAATACACCGGCAGTGTGCCGATTCCAATATAAGCGCACTACTATTTACTAGTTCAAAGCAGACTCACAATCCCTTCCAGATTACAACCACTCACAATTTGAGAACTCACTTCTCTCTCAACTGAAGTGAGCTCACTGCTTCTTCAAAAGATCCACTCACCATTAATAGAATTGTAGGTATCTTCATTACCACTAATGAATGAATCTTCCACTATACATAGATGGTCTATTGAAGTTCGAAGTTCATCCACTAAGGAATACCCCTTTGCCTCTGAACACTGGGAAATTAAAGACCTTCACAAAGTACCCTACTTCACGAGACTCCCAATTTCACAAAGCTCAAACATGCCTTCATGAATCTCTTTCCTTTTAGAGAAGCACTGTCATGAAGCTCACTAAGACATGGTGGATATCGCAACTTTTGCGGAGCTAGATTGGCCGCCGATAAGCTCTTCTTTTGAGAAACACACTGCCGTCACGAAATACCTTCGCGAAACGAGAGAAAATTATTTTCTCCGAAAATTCTCTCTACTTCTCTTGAGGGGGTTGAGGCCTATTTATAAGAAATTCCACCTACCTTTGAACCTTCCATGAGAAGTCAACGCCACTTCATCCTAAATCGCGAAGCTCTGAAGTTCCCGCCTAAATTCTCTCATGATCATAAAGCACCACAACAATTTTACAATCGCAGAGCTCGTCATAATCGTGGAGCATCCCATCAATTCATTCGCGCCTTCTCCGCAAAGCTCCCTCATAAATCCCTTCACCGCCGAGATGCACTTAAACCTTTATCGTTTGAGAAGCATGATGTATTCGCGAAGAATCACCGTCAACATTCTTCTGGTCTTTGCGAAATTCAAACCCTGAATCCTATATTTGCAAAATTCATTCCATTGCATATTTTAATGATATCTTCAATTATATCCACTTTTCACGATTCTCACCAAACCATGAATCCTATCTTTTCTTTTGTATAGCCTCTAGATCATCCATTCATTTTTCATGGTTCTTTTTCAACATGGATTGTCAACAACATCTCTGGAACTCGACAATTCACCATAGAAACCTGCTTTGTCTACAAATACAATCAACCCAAAAATACTGAAATAATACCTTGAGGGATTTTTCCCAACAATATCCCCCTTTGGGTTTGTTGACAACCCTTCTCAGAAAGATTCTCTGCACTTTGATACTTCTTTGAAGCTCATTCCAGCTGCTACGAACATTTTCCTCTTGCAATTCTAATAGCATTCAAGGAATCACTTAACACGTAATTTATACCCACATGAGCAATGAATGGCATGAGAAATAAGAGTAGTATGAAAAGTCTATCAATGAATCACTTTATATTAGAAACCAATTGTCGATTCCAAATTGATACCAATTTATAAATTGATACCAATTGTTAAACCACACAGATACCAATTGGTGATAGCTTGAAACCTTCTCACACATTTCCAACATCACTACTTAGCTTTTATCACGATCCTCAGATTTTGTGATATCTATTCTTTGATTGATCACTTCTAGCATTGTCATATTTAAAACACTCCACCTATCTCATTTCTCTCCCCCTATCTCGTTGCTCCACTTTTCAGATTCTACCCATGTATTTTTCTAAGAGATTTTATCCCTTCCTTAGCCACATTTTCTCCACATTTAGGAGTCACTATTTCCCCACCTCTGTCAACGAACCCAAAGGTCACCCCTTTGGGGTCTGCAACATTGGAAAGAAGAAAGATTATCGTATTGGAGAAAAACATCCAATTGCTCGGGGAGAGGGGTTGGGGTTCCACATCCACAATTTTTCAAGTGCCGGGAGTCGATTGAACTCCCAGAGCTAGTCGATGCTTCTCAAAAGCTTCCTTGGGTAAGGCCTTTGTCAGAATGTCTACGACCTAGAGCTCTGTAGGCACATACTCCAACTTTACAATTCCCTGCTCAACCTTCCCTTTATAAAATGATAATTTATTTCAATGTGATTTGTCTTTTAGGGATGGATGGGAGTTTTGCTGAGATTAATAGCATTTGAGTTACTGCCCTGGATTCTGATCGGAGAATTCACTTCAAATCCCATATCATCAAGATGTTGTTTCATCCACAATAACCGTGTGCATGATTGAGTGGACACAATATACTCAGAATTTGCGGTTCTTAATGATATCTAATCTTTCTTATTACTTTTCCAAGCAATACATAGTCCACCAAAATAGAATGCACCTCTTGACATTGATTTCCTACCATCCGATCAATTGGCCCAATCTGCAACAGTATATCCCAATAACTATGTCTGAGATTTTCCATTATACATCAATCCGAAGTCCATCGTGCCCTTGATACACCAAATTATTATTTTTACTGCAAGAATGGGGCTTCCCTTGGGATTTTTCTGATATCGTGCTGCTTGGAAGGTGGTAAAAACAATACCAGGTCTCGTTGATATTAGGTACAGTAAACTCCCAATTATATGCCTGTATTCTATGATATTAACTGCCTTTCCATCATCATATTTCGATAATTTCATCCAGGTAGAAAACACAGTCTTCATATCCTTAGAGTCTTCCATTCTGAATATTTTCAATACCACCTTGGCATATTTTGATTGAAGAAATGAATGTTCCATTCCTTCCTTGTGTCACCTGTAGACCAAGGAAAAATGTTGTTTCTCCAATCATTGATATTTCGAACTCACTTTTCATGAATTTAGAAAACTATTGGCATTGAGCTTAATCCGATCCACTAAATATTATGTTTTCGACATAAACCAAGACCATTATCCTTTGATTACTGTTGTTGTTGAAATAGAGGTTGTAATCAACTCCCCCACACCGGAAATCACGATTCTTCAAGTACTGATCAAGCTTGGAGTACCATGCTCTTGGTTCTTGTTTCAGTCCATAAAATGCCTTATTTAGTCTGAAAACCTTGTTCTCATCCTCATGAATGAGAAAACAATTTGGCTTCTCAATATACACCTCTTCTTCTAGAACCCCGTTCAACAATGCAGATTTTGCGTCTATCTGGAAAGCATTGAACTTCTGTTGCAATGTAATGGCTAGAAATAATCTGATTGTCTCTACTCTCGCAACTGATGCAAATGTCTCATCACCATCTATTCCTTCTATATGAGAGTACACCTTTCACACTACTCATTCTTTGTTCCAAATCACTGTTCCTTTTCCATTAACATTGTTGCGATAAACTCATTTAGTCCTGATGACATTCTTATTTTATGGCCTTGAAACAATGTCACACGCCTGATTATTCTCAATTTGATCTAGCTCTTTATTCATGACCTGAACATAGTTTTCATCTTCAGCTGCATCAGCAAAGCATTTAGGCTCTACCTGAGATAAGAAAGATATTTGCTGCAATGAATTCATTTTTCTTGTCTAAACTGAAGCTGATTGATCACCAATGATATTTTTTCCTTTCAATTTTAGCTAGACTTCTTAGCTTATGTGCAGATACATATTTTTCTCTTCATGCTCATCATCGGTTTCTTATTCTAAATCAGCATCACCCACTTCTACTCCTCCCGCATTACTTTCCTCCTCATCACATTTATTTGTAAAATTTTCACTATGTTGTAGAATACTCTTTTCATTCTCAACAATAGTGACATAATTTCTCTCAACTACTTTTCCCACCCTTTTGTAAAATCATTTATTTGATTTTCTTTTTCTAGAATAGACAAGTAATATCCCCTCATCTCCACACGACTCAAATTTCCTTTGTTTCTCCTTATTGAGGATGAAGCACTTTCTTCCAAATATTTGAAAGTATTTTACTGTTGGATTCTTTCCATACTACATCTCATATATAGTCTTTCCTTCCTTAAGACAGAACATAGAACTGCTATGAATGTAGACCGATGTCAAAACTACTTCCTTCCAAAATTTCTCTAGTAGGTCTGTTTCTATGAGCATCGTTATGGACATGTTGTTGATGATCTGATTTCTCATTTCAACCACTCCATTCTGTTGTGGATTTCTCATTGAGGAAACTTGATGCCTTATACCATGTTTCTCGAGATAGTCTTCCACCTGACTGTTTCTGAATTTTGTACCATTATCAGTACGAAACTTCAGAATTTTATGTCCAAGCATCCTTTCGCGCTCCCTTCGGTATTGTTTTAAGCAGTTGAACACATCATACTTATGGTCAATAAGAAATACACATTCCATTCTGCTACAGTCATTAATGAAAAGAATATAGTACCACTTTCCATCAATTTCTCTCGGTGTGATAGGACCACAAACATTAGAATGCACCAATTCGAGCACTCTTGTTGACTTCTTTTCCATTTCTTTATACATTTTTCTGATGAGATTCCATTGCTGGCATGCATCACACATGAGTGTAAAATAACATGATAGCTTAGGGAGGTATCTTGCTGCATCACACTTTACCAGATCATCCAGGGATGGTTGGAATAGATGGCCAAGTCGTTTATGCCATAACTTGTTTTCTTCCAATCTGGACAGAAAGCACAAATCTTTTTCTCCACTTACCAAGTAGAGATTTCCCTTTGTTCTTTTTCCCTATAGAACCACTTCCTAGTCTCTTCCTTTGATGATACACACCTTCATAGTAAACCTTATAGAATGTTCTGAGTCACATATTTGACTAACACTAATAAAATTGTGACTGAGGCCTTCTACTACTAAGACATCTACATGTATCATCTCTTTACCCCCAAACTTGGCCTTTCCTGAGCCAATTATCATTAGGCCTTCATTATTTCCAAACATGAAAACTATTTCTTTGACATATTTTACAGCTGTAACAAAATCCTTATTACCTATAATGTGAGATGTGCAACTTCTGTCAAGGATCCACACTTTAGAGTGATCTGACGCTTTAAGGAAAATTTCTACCACCACCACCTTCTCATCCTTTTTCTTCATGGTCAATATGTTTGACTTCATACTTGACATAGATTGAGACTTCTTATCTTTCTAAAAGTATGATAGACTAGCTTCATCTTTATAGGTTGGAAATCTGTTTTTCATGTTCAACTCAACTATTGGATTATTGATCTTCTACTTGTAAACATTTTGATTCTCCTTTGGCATGTTCCTATGTATGGTCAAAGAACAATATATAGCCATGTGACCAAATCCTCCGCACCAAAAATAGTGTCCTTCAAAATATATTCTTCATAAATGTTCTCTATTTGGCTACCACCTTTGTTCTTGTAGCCTTCGATATCTCATGGCTATGGAACATACATACTGTGAATTCTCCCATATTTCCAAAACAATAACACCTGATATGAGGTGCACTCCTTTGTCTGACTTCTTTACTACAAGTTTGCCCTTCGGATATCTGAATATTCTGATTCTACCTTGTTCCCAAATCAACCTTCAATCTCAGAGTGGGTGCTTGTGGTCTGACATCAATTTTCACAGTTTTTTGTTTTTGATCATGACCTTCATTGGCCTTTGCATCTGAACATGGTTGATGCTTATTTTCTGCTGAACCATTATTCTCCACTTCCAGATTCTCGGTTTTTTGATTGATCTGCTTTCCTGATGACCCAGCATGAGTCAAGAGTTCTTTTTGATCTTTAACCTTTTTCCAAAAACCGACAACTTCTCCTCAATGTTCTTCAATACTCTTGATTTGATCTTTCCTTGTGTTATTCAAGATATCGATCTCCCTTTTTTGTTATTCAATTTTTAATTCATACTCACTAATTGATTCTGAGTCCTCTGGTGTTGATGAGTTGAGTTTCTCAATTTCATCCATCAACATAGACTTCTCTTCTTCCGACTGCTACATATAGAGTTTGGAATCACAAACAACTTTGTTGGATTTATTCTTTTGCCTCTCCAAACATCTATCTCCTCATGAAAAGCCTCTAACTTAGTTTCAATATCAATTATTCCCTCAACTTATTCTTCTTCTTCATCAGCTTTAGTTTCATTCTTATTCTGAGAACTACCGACAACTGCTACCATATCATTTTCTCCGTGATCTCTGTAGTTCTCTATCTCTTCAACCTCCTCAACATCATACTCATCTGAACTATCATATTCTTTTTGATAGAAAGTTCTTCTTCTTAAAGAAATTTCTCTTGAACTGTTTCTTGACATTCCCATAGGCTGGATACTTCTTCTTGGGAATTTTGATTTCATCGACATCATCATCCTCTTGGAACTTTTTGGGGCACCTTTCCGCAATATGTCTAAACTTTCTGCATTGAAAAAAAGAAAGTGGAAGCTTCCCTTTAAACTTTTCTTTTTTCCTCATTGAAGGTTTGAAGAGAGGAATGACATCAACTCATCTATATCTTGTTCTTCCTGAGAGTTTTCAATGGTGAGCTTCTTCGTGTCCTTGAATGCCACCTCATTGGATTTCCCCTTTTCCTCAGCATCGTTATCATCATTTCTCATTTCATACGCTACAAGGGTGCTGTGCAGGTTATCCAATGTCTTCTCTTTTGATTCTATATCTTCCAAAACCAAAACATTCAGATTGAACCAAGGTGGAAGTTTCCTAAATATGCACTTCACAATCTTTATGTCTTCAATAACATCTCCAAGACCTCGCATGTCTTCCACTAAAACATTTACCCTATCAAAGAACACATCAATAGACTCATTCAGGTTCATTCTCAGATCTTCATACTTGTTCCACAACACTTGTAGCTTTGCCTCTCTAACCTTTATATCCCCTTCATATATATTCCATAGATTTTCCCAAATGGCATGTGACGTTTTTCATGACATCACCTTTGTATAGATAGGATTGTATAGGGATCCCCCTAGGTCATTAATTCCTTTGGAATCAGTATCCAACTCTCTACGCTTATCTTCTGATAATGCACCACTATTCATATCTGCTGTTATACCATGCATTGCTGCTGTGAACACATCCATTCCTAATGATTGGAAGTATTGTTGCGTCTGATTCACCCATAACTGAAAATTATTCCCATCGAAGATAGAAATACCTTCATGATTAGTGACCTCCATTTGAGAGAGAAACACTAATATAATCCTTTCCATCAGATACCAACTGCTAAGTCCACTAGGTTAGATACACTAAGAGGGGGGGGGGGTGAATCAGGGTATGATAGATTAAAACAACTTCCCCTTTTGATCTTTTATTGTTGTTAGATAAAACCCCACTTTTCACTCTCTTTACTATTACAGAGTATGCATAAACTGTAAATCATTCAAAGGACACAACAATTTTTACTTGGTTCACCCTCACTAGGCTATGTCCATGTAGCATACACAGACAGTGTGTCGATGTACCAATTCCACTATAGGCGAAGTGCGGTTTACAAGTTTGAATCGGACTCACTGTCCCTTATGGTTTACAACCACTCAAAATTTGAGAACTCACTACTCTCTCAACTAACGTGAGCTCACTTATTCTTCATAAGATCCACTCACCATTTATAGACCTATAGTTCTCTTCATTACCACTAATGAATGCATCTTCCACTAGATGCTCTATTGATGTTTAATGGTCATCCACGGATGAATACCCATTTGCCTTTGAACCCTGGGAAATTCCTATGGAATGAACATCTAAAAGCACCCTACTTCATGAGGCTCCCAATTTCATGAAGCTCAAACAAGCCTCCGTGAAGCTTCTTCCTTTTCACGAAGCACTCTCGCGAAGCACTCTTGAGAAGCACTCTCGCGAAGCACTCTGGAGAAGCACTCTCGTGAAGCTCAAGTCATCACAGAGCAACTTCCCTCACAAATCTCACTAATCCAACACGGAGATCGCAACTTTTGCGGAGCTAGATTAGCTTCCAAGAAGCTCTTTTTTTGCAAAGCACCCTTCCTTCTCGAACTACCTTCATGAAACGAGAGCAAATGATTTTCTTTGAAAATTCTATCTACTTCTCTCGAGGGGGTCGAGGCATATTTATAGGTGATTCCACTGACCCTCGAACCTTCTACGTGAAGTCAACGCCGCATCATCCCAAAGTGTGAAGCTCTGAAGTTCCTGCTAAAATTCTCTCAAGATCTCAAAGTACCATGACAATTTTCCGATCGTAGAGATCATCGTAATCCTGGAACATCCCGTCAATTCCTTAGCGCCTTCCCTGTCATGCTCCCTCACAAAGCCCTTCACCGTCGCGATGCGCTTCAACCTCTGTCGTTCGCAAAGCTGACGTAATGGAGAAGACTCACCATCAACATTCTTATGGTCTTCATGAAATCCAAACCATGGAGTCTATCTTCACGAAATTCATGCCTTTCCCATTTTTGACGAGATCTTCAAGGATATCCACTTTTTGAGATGCTCATCAAACTCTAAATTTTGGAACCCAATTTTTTTTCAAACACTGGAAAACGATGCCACCTTATATCGGTTCTTTTGTACCACCACCATATCATCTGATCCTTTATCATGGCTCATTGTCAACATAGATTATCAACATCTATGGAACTTGAAAATTCCCATGGAAACCTACATTGTCAAGAAACATAATCAACCCAAAAATACTGCAATGATACCTTGAGGGGTTTTTTTCCCAACATGTCTTCATATGTCTGGTGACAAAGTCCATTTTTATGTTTTCCTATTTCCATGTTAGTATGGGTAATTGTTGCGTAATCCCATTAGACTTTTACTTTTCATTCTTCACTTACTGACATACCATTCACATTGATTTATATTAAGTGGTCTCCTTCAATATATTGTTCCAAAAATAGTTCTCATGGAGATCTTGATAGATCATTGTGCTCCCAGGGTGAATAGAGAAGTTTGAGCCATGTATTTCACTCAGAAGCTCTTTCTTTATATCTGAATTGGAAGCTAAAAATATTTGTGACCCAAATCTTACAACTCCTTTCTCATCAATTTTTAACTCTGATGATTTCCCTTTTCTCATAGATTACACCTTCTTATTAATTCCCACGTCATTTCAGTGAGAATTAATTATTTTATCTATGAGTGGTGGTTGATCAAAAATTGGCGGAAGGATTGATTATGTTACATAGATAATAATTCCCATATATATCCTTTAAAAATCTAAGAAGTTTTTATCCTTCACAATTATAATCTTTGATAATGTTGCATGATCCTTTATACATAGAGAATCCTCTACTTTAATCGATTTTATAGGATGGTAGTGGATTGAGTAGATATAATACTAGATGATATCTAACCATGTTCACTGGATCCTATTAAGACCATTCTATGTGAATATATATTTAATGATCTTATAACCAATATATATTAGTAATTCTCCCCTAGAGATAATTTCAAATATTTGCAACACAAAGATCACAACTACAAACTCCTGATCCCGCAAGAGATAGTTTTGACCATGAATTTTCATCTATAATAATGCATAGGATATCACTTTATCATTTTCTATAAGTACATATCCTAAACCCTTCTTTTAAGAATAAATGTATACCACAAAGAATTCCCCACTTTTTGGAAGTTTGAGTACTTGTGTAGTGATAAGTTTGTATGATAAATATTTAAAGCAGTCTTCACATTTACTGGTCCAAAAAAAACTTTTCTCCCATCTAAATCAGCTTGGTTAGTGGGTTTGACAATCATGAGAACTTTTTTAGAAATCATAGATAATACCTAGTTGGAATAAGGAAACTTTAGATTTCCATTACAGATATTGTCCTGGTCCAATCTATAATTTCCTTTATCTTGGAAGGGTCTATAAATATTAATTTTCTAGTGATAACATTCCCCAAGAATGATACTCTCTCCATATAGAACATAGATTTACTATACATTATATAATGTTTCTCCCTTAAAAATGTCTTTATCACATTATTCAAATGCTCCTCATGTTCACACGTTCTCTTGAAGTATATTAGAATTTCATCCATTAAAACTACCAAAAATATGTTGAGATAATATTTAAAGACTATATTCATTTTTTTAATGAATATTTTTGGATAATTTGTGATTAATAAGGGAATAAATATGAACTCATAGTGTCCATAACTCATTCAAAATGAAGTCTTGGAAATATCTTCCTTCTTTAACTTTAATTGGTGATATCCTGACCAAAGGTCCACCTTAAAGAAAAACACAGAACCATGTATTTGACCAAAAAAGTAATATATTAGTGGTTGAGGATACTTGTTATTTATCCTGATTTCCTTGAGCTCATGATAATAAATGTAGTGGAATATTGATCCATCCTTCAACTTGACATGGGGATTGGTGAACCCCACAATGAAGCACCTGAGTGCATAAAACCCTTGTTGAGATTCTGTTGTAACTGCTTCTTAAGTTAATATAACTCAATGGTGGCCATCTTGTATGGAGTATTCTATATCATTATAAATCTAATAATAAGTTAAATTTATAACTGAATCTCTATGTTAGGGTGAAGACCCTAAAATTATTCACGGAACTAATCAATGTGTTCCCTCACAATGTTCATGTCCACAATTATGATTCTCTCCTTTGTCTCAATCATTTGAGCCATATATTTTTTCTCAAAAGGAAATAATATCCACAATGGATATGATAAAACATAAGGATATTCATCCCCCTCCTTATACTTGTATAGAATTGGAGGATACCTTGGAATGTGAAGAGTGATCTCCGTTTCCTTACAATTGAAGCTTCCTTTTATAAAGATAGTCAATCCATTCCCAATATGGCATCAAACTCCAACAAAGGATGTAAGATAATAGTTTTTGGTAGGCTTGGTCCACAAAAATTATCCAAAGAGGAGTTATATACTTTAGATTCAATAAATTTCCCATTTTTTATTCCCATATATAACTCAACCCCTATATTTTGAGGTGATGTTTGAATCATTATATTGTAACACTCAGATGTTTTTGTGAAATATTTTATTTAAATAATATTAATTCTTCAATATCCATAATTTCTCAAAATCATGAGTTTAAATTAACCGAAATATTACCTTATTATAAAATTACCATTATAACCTAGACATTAGGTTAGCGGGAATAAATACAACTAACTTATGAAAATGTATTGTGAATGAAAAATATGAATCAATTATATAATTTTATTTTTATTAAGTTATTTAAAATTACTAAAGGAAATTAAAAAAATATATTTTTTATGTATTTAATGAAATACTTTTTCATAGGGAATGAATAAACCCTATTTTATGTATAAAAACATATATTTTTCAAACGGGTACTTTTCTGCCTTTTAATAGAAAACCCCTTTTAAATTAATATTTTGACACATTAGTTATTTTTTATATGAAAAAATAATTGTTTTTGCAGTGGGATATAAAAACTTACTTTGGATGATGTTTTTATATTTTCTAATAACTTTCATGTTTTGATAAATAGTAAAAATACAATATATTTTAATTGAAAACAGCTTTTTCATCAAAATAATTTATATAGTTAAATTATAATATTTAATGGTTTTAATGTATAAATAGAATATATTTTTATCATTGAATATAATGTTTTTTATTATCATTAATTTTACATAGAATTTAGATTTAAAACATTATAATCTTTTACAATGTTTTAACATTCAAAACATGTTCTCTTTTTTGATAATGGGATTAATTTTAAATTAATTACTAAAAATTTTGTACTTTTAATTTTAAAAATAGATTCAATATTTGGATTCATTAAGTCAAAATTATGTAAATATCTTTCTATGATTTTTGGGCATCATGAATAGTAACTACAGTATTTTTTATTAATACGGTAAAAGGGTAAATCAAGTAATTAATGCTAAAAATAATATTATGGAATTTCCTTAACACTTTTCCTCATATCATTGGATTAGTTTTTTAACCTAAACCATAATTGGGTCTAAATGGGGTCATTTGGAAGCCACATGGATGATATTATGAAATTTAGTTTATTTAATTTAAAGAAAAGTTAAATATATCGTACTCAAACTGTAATAACTATATCATTTTTAATATAAGATTATACTGAAGATAAATTCGATTATAAGTACTCATTCCAAATATAAAATGTCTTTCTTTATCATGAAAATTTATTTGTAATTTTTATGAAGTATATAATTACCATAAATATGTATACTTTAATGATGCAAAAATTATTTAATTAATGAGAAATCAATAAAATAATTATTATAAAAGTCATAATAATCATTAAAAGGCTGAAAAAATCGACCCAATATTATTTTTGAGTATATATCTACCATAAAAATTCAAGGGTCGAGTTATTGACCATTTAGAGACTTATACATGATATTATGACACTTATATTATCTCATGTAAAGTGATGATAAACTTGTCATATGCATGTTTTAATAAGTATAACTTTTTTAAGGATGGATTATATTGAATAAAAATTCAATTATAATAATAATTATTAAATAGGTATTTTTTATATTTTTCATAGCATATTATTTTTAATTTTTCTTCAAAAAATATGCTTATTAAATAATTATAGGAAACTATTGTAGTAATTATTTTATTAAGGAAATTATAAAAGGAAATATTTTTAAAAATATTAAAATAAACCTAATTTTTTCTCATTAATATGTAAAATGAATTTTATATATGACCTTGACCTCTTTAGAATATATTAAAATAATTGGTTTGTAGTTAAATTTTTATCTTAATATTTTAAAAATTAATGATTTGAATACTGTCAAAATTGAATGTTTATCAAAATAATATTTTATTAAATTATTTAAAAATCATAAAACATTTTTAAAAAATAAATAATAATTATGATATAGCCTAAAATGTGCTATTTTATTTATTTATGGTCTAATTTACATCAAATAAGTAAATATTTCGACATTTTAATATTGAATTATTTGTTACCATAATAAAACAATTAAATAGAATAATTAAGGGGTAATTATAATTATGAAGTTTAAATTGATCAAAAAACATGTGAAAATTTTATTGGTTGATGATATTAAAACCCTATCTCATATAAAATTCAAAATTGGTACATTTTGGTGTTTTTTTGAGGGGTTTGATTTTATTATAAATTAAATTTTTTGGATATCTCAAAAGTGCCCCTCACCTCAATTATAAAAGGGAATCTCCTCCCATACCCCTTCACTTCACATTGATTCTTAAATCTCATAAATCCACAGAAAATATATTTTCTAAACATGCCTAGTTATATTATAGAGGTTCTGGTCTTCTTCAAATACCAACTCTAGTGCTTTAAGAGGATATTTAGAGCAAGCATGTCAAAGAAGAGGTAATTTCCTCTACAGATTCATACAAACTTATTTCTTCTTCTACTTCATATTAATGAGTTGTTTCATTATAAATTTATAAATAAAGAATCACCTATATACTAATATGTTATTATGATTATAAGACCACCATATTACACCTTCTATCCATCCTACAGAAATCAAAATCACCACGTCTACATACGTATGACTTTACGTCTCCATGTTGTGGTGTAACCTAATTTTCACCACCACCTCACTTGGATTTATATAATGATATATATAATATTTATATATTATTATTATAATGTGGTATTTATTCTTAAATATTATACACCATCCACTTTAATAGCATTCAACTACTAAGGGAATGATATTGTCGCTCGTGCGTACGTACAACCTACCATCTCCACAATGAGAAGTGATTCATTATACATTATATTTATTAAAGAATGATTATATAAATTAATTTAATTAATAAATATGATATATATTATACTAATATAATTATATGAATGATATAACTATTACCTAAGAATCGTAATAATAACATATTTGAAAAAGCATGCCTAAGAAAATAAAGAAGTTATCACCTGATGCATGGGTTATAATGATTCTAAAAAGCGGATGATAATTTGATAAAATATAATATAATAAAAAATAAAATGATTCTGAAATAAGTAATTGGAATTATTTAAATCATTTTATAGGAGTTTAGGATATATACGAAGGAAATCAAACCTAGGGTAAGGGATAGTTTCACAATCTCATTATTATCTGAGATTGTTTATACGTAAGTATTTACAGGGGCATATTTGTCATCCATGTCCACATTTCCTAACTATTTATTAAATAATTTTATTACAATTATTGTAACAAAATTAGATTCAACTTTACACATTGATAATTTTTTATTAAATTGTATTAAAAGAATATATTTTCATTTTCGATATGAGGTACTTTTTGACTTTTCCAGCAAATGTATGAGGAGAATTTTTCTAACTTATATGACATGGATATATTTTTAACTTTTCAAAATTCATTATTTCCATGAATCTTCCTATAAAAAAATATCAAATTTATTTTTAAATAAATTATTTTATTTTAAATTTACATGACATTTTGAAAAATTAAAATGTTTTTGAAGAAGAAAGTATATTTTACTGAAGAATAAATTTCTAGTGTTATTTCAAAATTATTTTCCATATAAGATGGAATTATTTAATATGTTGATGTTTAAAGTATAATATCCTTATTTTTCCTATGATTTTATTGAGTTTATGATTTAATTATATTAATCAAATCCATTTGTTTTACATAGATTATATTATGGTTTTTAAAGAAACCCATTTTATTCCTTGGGTTATGATGAATGATTTATGTTATTATGGAACAAGTAAGAATGATTTGATTATGAGATGGGTGGGACATATATCTCCATCTAATGAATTGGGTAAATATTTATATCTCATAAGATAGACCTAGATGAAACAAGAAATGATCTTAGTTTATTAGTACAAGGATGGAATGAGGAGTGAAATCAGTTCATTAATAGATAATTATGATGGTCTTGGAAATGAGCCTTAACTAATATGAAATTATTTTATGTGATTATACATATGCCAAAAAATTCCATGGCCTATGTTATGACATTTGGGATTATGTTTATTGATTCTTAAGAACATTCATTAATTATCCCATTTCATGATTTAATAATAGTTAATATACAAGATAATGTTTTCAAATTTTATGTTTTTATATCTTATGGTTATGATATGATTTATATCTCCCATGTTTACACTTACTGAGCATCTGATCTCACACTTTCTTATGTTTGCTTTCCCCAGGTCATAAAGATGTTTATTTAGTAATATATTTCAAAAATGGGTCTAGGTATGATGAAATAAGTGGGAGATAATAAAGATGTATTATGAAATAGTTATTGTGTTTTCCAGTTTCTAAATACACTATATCTAGTTGGACCTATCATGGATCTATAATATTTTTTAATTAATATTATTCATTTTTGAGGTAATTTTAATGTATGTATGTTATGGGTCATTATACTTGGTATCAACAGAAAGGTGTAGTTAACCATTAAAAACAATGATGAGACAACTTTAGTAAGAACCCAAAGGATATTTCAACGCATTGGTTACAGTCCTAGTGTTTTAGAAATGATCTTGAATAACTGAGTTTGAATAACTGAGTATAAAAACTATAGTGTCCTAAATTTAAATTTTATTCTTGATTATGACTTTTTAACATCATGATTAGTGTTTCTCCCACTATGAATTTTGGTTTTAGTCAATGGATGGAACCTAGAGGAACCACATTAATGTGGAATGAAATGGAAAAGGAAATGTTTTTCCTCATGAAAAACTAAATTTTTTGGGAGATGTAATGAAAAATATTATCGCTATGATCACAAAACATTCTCATGATATGAATCATCCCAGACTTCCAAATGAGAAAAGTAGGGGACAACATTATATTGAATACTTTACAAGGCAGAATCCACCTTCTTTCAGTGAGTCATTTGATCCATTATTGGTTGAACAAAGGATTAGTACCATTGAAAAGATAATTTTAAGTCCTCTAATGTTCATAACATGATGAAGTCATCTTAGTAGTATAACATTAATAAAGTCAAGTTAATTAATGGTGGAAACTTTTCTAGAATATGAGGCAAAGAGATAAAATTGAATTCGTGGAATGGGATGAGATCAAGAACTTATTTTTAAATATGTAATTTCCTTATATTATTCAAAAAAATATGTATAAGAAGTTCCATGAACTTAAGAAAAAAGATGATGACTTTATTTGTACTTATGAATAAAATTTGACAGAACATTCAAGGTATGATTATAGAATTATTATCCAACCTAAGATTAAAATTTATTGATTTTTAGGGGCTTAAAACAATGCCTTTGAACAACAGTAGCTGTAAGGGAATTCAATATCCATGGGGAAATCATTTGATGTTCTCTCAATGTTGAGATGGAGAATGGAGTGACCCAACAGTCTTATGGGTTTTAAAATAAGGGAAAAATAGAAATCACGAGGAAATATAAATAAGACAATGAAAATAATACGATCTTTCCCTTAATATCAATGTTTGGAAAGAAAATTAGAGGTAATTGTATTAAAGGAACTATAAAATATTTTAAGTGTGGAAAATAATTTCACCAGGTAGTTGAATACCAAAGTGATGGAAATAAGATGTTTGATGATGTAAATAGAGAAAAGAATACACATAGTTCTCCTCCTACACTTTAATGTTACAAGTGTAAAAAAATGGAGAATTATTCCAATGAATGCCCTAATCTAAGGGTTATTGATGATTATCAACATCAAAAAACTATTAAGGCCAAAGAAAAAGGCATGTTAAATGTGATCACTATCGTTAATGTGGGGTATGATAATAAAGCGGTGAAAAGTACACTAAACTTCCACTCTAAAGTAAGAAATGTTTTAATTGATTTTGGATATACCCTCTATTTTATTTAAAAATAATTCTCTAAGGGTATCTCCATATTACCTCAGTAATTAGATGTGGAGTCAACTGTGACGACTCCTAATGGAACGAGGATTTCATCAAAAGTTTATAATTCTTCTCTAGTTTAAGTTTGTGGGAATATTCTTCCTAAAAATATTATTATGCTTCCTATAGTGTAATTTGATTTAATTTTTGTCATGAATTTCCTCTCTATATATGGAGCTCAAATCAATTTCCAAAGTAGGGAAGTCACATTTCATATTCGAGATCAATATATGATCATCTATCAATGCAATGATGACTATAAAATTCTAGTAGATGTTTCTTTCATATTATGGGACTTGATACCTATAAATGAATTTTATCTATCTCAAATGTTTGGGGAGAAACTCAAAATTAAGAATAAACCCATTATATTTGAGTTTGACGATGCATTTCAGGATGAATTACTAGGTCTTCCACTAAATCATAAAGTTTGGTTTTCAATAGAACTCATACCGGGTGATATGCCTATTTCAAAGACACTATTTATAATAACCCCATTTGAGTTATATGAATTAAAGAAGAAACTTCAATAGAATCCTGAAAAGGGATTCATACACCCTTGTGCGTCACCTTGGGGAGAACCTGTTCTATTTGTTATGAAGACAGAGGGATCATTAATACTCTATATTGATTATCGAGAACTTAACAAGATCACCATAAATTACAAAGATCCTCTTCCTCACATTGATGACAAATTCAACCAACTACGCAGAGTTTAATACTTCTACAAGATTTATTTTTATTCAGGATATCATCAATTATGGGTCAAGAATAAGGATATACCAAAGTAGACATCCCATACATGCTATGGACACTATCAATTTATAGAGATTCATCTTGGTCTTACTAATTACCCGTTATATTTATGGATCTAATGAATATATTCATTAGATACTATCTTGATTAGTTTTTGGTATTATTCATTAGAGATATTATCATCCATTCGAAGAGAAAGGAATAACATGAAGATCACTTGAGAAATATACTGAGGACCCTAAGAAAGGAGAATCTTTATGAAAAATTTTCCATGTTTGAATTTTAGATTCATGAAGTTTAATTTTTGGGCCATATAATCTCAAGAGAGGGGATATCTTTGGATCTATTCATACCAGAAGTTATTGAAATATGGTCGAGGACAACAATGACAATAGAGATCAAAGGTTTTCTTGGTTTTTACGGATATTATTGACATTTTGTGATACATTTTTCAAGATTATCTAATCCAATCACCATCTTGACTCAAAAAGGAGTTACGTTCATGTGGACAGAGGAATGTGAAGTGAATTAAAAAGAGATAAAAAGAACGATAGCCAGTGCACCTATGTTCACACTTCCTTGTAGTAGAGAAAGGTTTTTAATCTACAGTGATAAATCCTAGAAGGGTATGGGTTGTGTTATAGTGAAAAATTATATGGTTATAGATTATTCCTCATTACAATTGAAAATCCGTGAGAAAAATTACCCAAATCATGATTTGGAGTAATCTAAAATAATCATTTTACTAAATATATAATGACATTATCTTTATTGTGAGAGGTGTGATATTTATATTGACTAAAAATTATTATTTTTTATTAATAAAGACACTTTTTAGGTAAAAGTGAGAAACCATAAGTTTTAACAAGCACCAAACAATGACAAAAAAAAAGATCAGAAACAAAGAAGATGGTTGTAGTTGATTAATGATTATGACTGTTCAATACATTACCAAACTGGGAAAGAGAACAAGCTGTAAAATTCTTTGAGTCGAAAGGACTGGGCTATCCTATCCATGATGAGGATAAAAAAGATCCAATATTTATGTATTTTCAAAGGATGGGTATATAAATTTTAAAGGAAGGGGAGAAATATTATCCTTACCAAATGAATATTCAACAATATATATAATTGAAGATTAAGAAGGCCTAGAAAGAAGATGTAGAGCTATAGAATATGGTGAGAAAAGTTGTGTAATTAAACATTGTTTGTGATGGAATAATACGGTTCATGAACTATATCTTTATTCCTCCCATATGAGAATTGAAGGAGCTATTGGATGAGGCTCATAGTTCTTCATTATCTATTCATCTTGGAAGCACAAAGATGTAGAGGGACCTGAAAGATTTTTTGGTGGGATGAAATGAAATGAGTTGTTGTCGAATATGTATGTTGGTGCTTGGTTTGTTAGAAAGTTATGGATAAGATACATAAGTCTAAGGGGATGTTACAACCATTAACTATATTAGAATGGAAATGGGAAAAAATCACTATGAACATTATCATTGGACTTCCAAAAACATCTAAATTCCATAATTCTATATGAGTAATAGGTGATCACCTTCGGAAGTCAGTACAATTCCTTTCAATTATAGAGGATTTTTCTCTTGATCATATTTCTAGAATATATGTGAAGGAAGTGGTAAGATTACATAGAGTACCAAATTCTATTATATCTAATCAGGGTCATATTTTTTCCTCAATGTTGTAGTGAATTCTTCAGTGATATTTAGATATAGAGTTATGTTTCAACACTATATATCATCCTCAGATAGATGGTTATTCTAAGAGGACAATTCAAACTCTAAAAATCATGTTGAGATCTTTCCCTATGGATTTCATTAGGTGGTGCAAGACGCTTATATCCAACAATATTAAAGTAACCCATACTTGGCGAGAGGGGAACAATGTAGCAGACCATATTTCTTCTCAGGCAGGACAAACATTTGAGGTCACATGTCTCTATAACATCTCTTCTTTCAAACCCAAGGGGGGTGAACCTGATTAGAGGGTATGCCCTCGACCTACATTAGTTTAGACCTCCTTAGATGCCAGCCGCCCTTTCATGGGATTTGGCTGTTTCTTCTGAAAATAAAATATACAATGATGATGATGATGATTTTGTTCAGTGTATCTCTATTGATAAAGTACATACCTATTACTTCACTTATACTAAAATCAGAATTTATACCGTTGGAGCAATATATTTCTTATGAAGATAAACCGATAAATATTCTAGATCGTAGTGAAAATGATCTACCAAAATAGAACCCTCACTTGGTTAATGTTTTATGGTGAAACCAACAATTTTATGAAGCTATATGGGAACTTGAGGATGTGATGAGGAAAATTTATCGTCATCACTTCGTATCTAAGTGACAAATTTAAAGGGAAAAATTTAGTTTAAGGGGGATAGAATGCAACACCAAGATGTTTTTATGAAATATTTTCTTTAAATAATTTGAATTCTTAAATATCATTCATTTCACACAATAATGCGTTTAAATGAACCTTGAGACACCCATAGTATAAAATGGTCATTATAGACTAGCCGGTAGGTTAACAGGAATAATCCCAACTGACTTATGAAAATTTATTATGAATGAAAAATATAAATCAATTATATATTTTTATTTTTGTTTAGTGATTTAAAATTATTAAATGAAATTAATTAAATATATTTGTCTTATATTTAATAAAATATTTTTTATATTCAACAATTATATATTTTTATCACAGGGTATGAATAAACCCAATTTGAAATATAAAAAAATATATTTTTTCAAAATGTATATTTTCTGTATTTTATTGGTGAACACATTACAGATTAATTTTTTTGACATAATAATAATTTTTATATGAAAACCTAAAAATTTTCTTTGTAATAGGGATATAAAAATTTACATTGGATGAATTTTTGATGTTTTCTAATAAATTTCAAGTCTAGATGAATAGTAAAAATACACTAAATTTTAATTGAAAACAAAATTTTTAATCAGAATAATTTATATGGTAAAATAAGAATATTAAGTGGTTTTAAAGTGTAAATAGAATATATTTTTATCATTCAACATAATTTACATAATTATAATTTATTTTATATTGAATTCAGATGAAAAAAAATTCAATCTTTTGCAATGTTTTAACTTTTAAAACAAGTTCTCTCTTTCTGAAGATGAGATTAATTTTAAATTAATTATTGAAACTTCTCTTCTTTTAATTTTGAAAAATGGATTCCATATTTAGAATCAATAATTAAAAATTATGTAAATAAAATTATTTTATTTATGGGTATTATAAATAGTAACTTCAGTAATTTTTATTAATATGGTAAAAGAGTGAATCAGGTAATTATTGGTAAGAATAATATTATTAAAAGAACCTAACACTTGTAATAATATCCTTTGATAAGTTTTTTTAACCTAAATAATACTTGGGTCTAAATGGTGTCCTTTCGAATCCACTTGGATGAGATTAGGACATTTATTTTATTTTATTTCAAAACAATTAAATATATCTTACTCAAATTTTAATAACTATATCATTTTTAATATATTGTTATATAGAATATAAATTAGATTATAAATAATAATTTTAAATATAAAATATTTTTATTCATCATGATAATTTATTTTTAATTTTTATGAAATAAATAATTACCTTAAAGATATATACTTTAATGATGGGGAAATTATTTATTTAATTAGAAATCAATAAAATAATTAATATTAAAGTTATAATAACCATTAAAAGAAGAAATAAATTGACCAAATTTTATTGGTTGAGTAAATATTGACGATAACCATCCAAAGGTCGAGGTATTGACTATTTTGAGCACTATATAAGTGATTATTTCACTTATATTATTTTATGTAAAGTGATAAAAAACTTGTTATATTAATGCTTTAATAAGTATAATATTTTTAATGACGGATTATAAAAATGTATATTCTATTATAATTATTATTATAATATCAAGTGAATTTATATTTTTTATAGTATTTTATTTTAACATTTTAGTCAATAAATAAACATATTAAATAATTACACAAAACTGTTGTAGTAATTATTTTATTAAGGGAAATGTCAAATAAATATTACTAAAAATATTAAAATACATATAATTTTAGATAATTAATATTTCCAATGAATTTTATAGATGAACTTGACTTACTAGTAATATAAAAAATTAATTTTTTCAATGTTAACTTGTTATCTTAATATTTTTAAAAATCAACAAATTTAATAGTGTCAAAATTGATAGTATTGATTTTTATCAAAATTGTGTTTTATTAAATTATTTGAAAATAATAAAACATTTGTAAAAATATATAAGAATTATTGTGTGGTATATAATGTTTTATGATATTTATTTATGGTCCAATTTAAATCAAAAACTAAATATTTCACCCTTTTAATATTGAAATATTTGTTAGTATAAGTAAAAATTAAATAGAATAACTATGTGTTAATAAAAATAATATGGTTTAAATTGATGGAAAAAATTGTCTAAAATTTATTGTTTAATGATATTGCAAATCAATATAATCTCATCTTCGAAATTATGAGATATTGGAGGTTTTTTTATGGGGATTGATTTTATTATGAATTAATATTCTTAGAGATCCCAAAAGTTCCACTCACCTCAATTATAATAGGGAACCTACTCCATCACACCTTCAATTCAATTTGAGACTTATTTCTCTGAAATCACCTATCCTTTTACATTATATTCTTCCAAGGTTACATAATATTTTTTCTGTTCTTCCTCAAATTCCAACTCTAGTGCTTTAAGAGGATATTTAAATGAAGCACATCGAAGAAGATGTAATCTCCTAAATTGATTCTTTCAAACTTATTTATTCTTATACTTATACTTCATGATTTGTTTAATTATAAAGTAATAACTGAAATATAAATTATATACATAGAACTTACTATGATTATGAAATAACCACATTCAAAATTTTATCCATCGTATGAAAAATGAAATCACTACACGTGCGTACACACGACTTACCATCTCCACACCATGGTGTAATTAGTTTTTAACCACCACCTTTCATGGATGGATATAATGATGTAAATAAAATATATATATGATTATTATAACATTATATTTATTTTTAAATATTATACACCATCCACTTCAATACCATTCAACAATTATGGGACTTATATCATCGCTCACATGATTATATGACCCACTATCTCCACAAAGTGATGTGATTAATTCTATATGATCTTCATTAAAGCATGATTATATAAATGAATGGAATGGATAAATATCATATATATTATACTAATATTATTATGTAAATTATTTAACTATAACTTATGATTTGGAATAACAACTTATCTGAAAAAACATGCGTATGAAAATAAATACGTTAACACTCGATTGATGAGTAATAATGTTACTAACTAAAAAATGATAATATGATCATATGTGATATTATAAAAATGATAATTATTCTGAAATAATTAAATTATTTTATATAAATAATTATACAAGAGTTTTGGATGCATACAAAGGAAATCAGACCTATGGTGTGGGATAATTTCGCAATCAAATTATTATCTAGGAATGTTTATATGTAAGTATTTTTTGGTGTATACTTATCATATGTGTCTATGTTTACTAATTATTTATTCTAAAATATTATTTCTATTATTCTATAATTTCTTTTAATCAATTTTATCCATTGGTAAATAATTATTAAATGGTATGAAGAGAATATTTTTTCGGTTTTGATATGAGGTATTTTTTTGAATTTTCCAGCAAAAGTATGAGGATTATATTTTGTTATTTTATAAGACATGAATAGATTTTTATGTTTTAACAATTCATTATTTACAAGAAGATTATTTTACATGATCTTAATTTTATCTTCAAACAAATTCTTGTCTTTTAAAATTTTGCTATATTTTGGGAAAATAAAACATTTTTGAAGAAGAAAGGTAATTTTCCTCCTAAATTAATTTAAAGTGTTCTATAAATATTATTTTCCATATAAGATGGAATTACTTAATTTGGTTATCTCTCAATTATAATATCCCCATATTTCCTATTTTTTTGATTTTTTTTATTATGGAAATCAATTTATGAAATACATTTTCTTTTATGGATTATGTTTTGGGGTTTAAAGGAACCCATTTTATTCCTTGGGTTATGATGAATGATTTCTGTTATTGTGGAACACATAAGTATGAATTCTTTATGAGATGAGTGGGACCTATATATCTATTCAATTTATTATTTAATTATTTATATCTCATGATATAGATATAGAAAAAATGTGAAATGAACTCAGTTTAGTAGTACAAGGCTAGAATGTGGAGTGAACTTGGTTTAGTAATTGACTTTGTCTGCTATGATGGTCTAGGAAATGAGCGTTGGCCAATATGAAATGATTTTATATGCATATGTTTATTCCAAAAAAATTCATGTCTTATGTTATGTCTTTTGAGATTACGTTGATTAATTTTTATGAACTTCTATGATTTATCATGTGGCATGATAACATGATCTTTCTAATGTTCGATAAGATTTTCAAATGTTGTTTTCTTATGTATTATATTTATGATATGATTTATATCCCCCATATTTACCCTCATGGAGCATCTGAGATCATCCTTTCATATGTTTCTTTTCCCTAGGTCATTAAGATGGGAATTAAGTAAGATATGTCAAAAAATGAATCTAGTTATGATGAAATAAGAGGGAGGAAATGAATATGTCTTATGAATAACTTGGTTATGTTTTTACAATTTATAAATACACTACTTCTATATGGTCCTATCATTGATTTGTTATATTTTTTTATGAATATTATTTAGTTTTTAAATAATATAAACATATATAATGTATGGGTCGTTATATATACTAAAATTGTAAGATATCAAATAATGTGTTGTAGTAGATTTAAATAGTAAGTTCTCTATTATTTAATGAATAATCAGCGTAACTATCACCACATCATTATTGGGATCCACCTTAGAAGTAGTTATAGTTTAAAATTTACCTTTATGTTTTTTGTTTGGTGGTTACTCACACTGATTACCATTAAGAAGTCTAGGTTTTGTGAATTATCTTTCATAATTCCCTTGATCCCTATAGTTGATGTATTAAACCATGGGTTATTGTCTCCTTTAATCCATTATGTTGGTTGGATTTATTATTTATCTCCAACAATCATGATCATGTAGGCCTTCTCTCCCACACTTGAATAATTTTTATATCCCTTAGAGGCAATTCCCTTGATGCTTCTTACCACATTTTTAACATGAGAGTGGTTGATTTTTCCTTCCACATTTTTCATTAGATCCTCTAACATTAAATTTAAGATTTCATTTCTTATCACCATATCCATGGGAACACTATCCAAACTCCATCACCATTTTTATATCACAATGTAAAACTTCTTCATAACTCCAAAAGTGTCAAATTTCTAGATCCTTTCAAAGGTGTGGTTTTAAACCACTAAAGAATTTATGTATTTACCATAATTTTATATTAAAAAACCAAAGTCTTACATTGAATGACTTGTGAAATTTTAGTCATAATCCATGAAATATTCAACTTCATTTTACTTCATCTCTATAAATTATCTCTCTTTCTTCATGCAAATAGTTCTAGGGAAATACTTATTAAAAATTACTTTCTTAAAATATCCCCACTATATCTCTCCAATTTCATCCTTTGACTTAGTGTCAATAATCAACAACCACCATTTATCAATCTTTACATATAATAGATAAATTACTATAGTAAACTATTCATTCTAAGAACAATGAAGAAAAAATTGATTTAATATACTGATTTGACCCACCAATCCAAGACTAGTGGATCAGAAGATCCACTAAATATTGGTGATCATGGCCACATAAAAGACTCAATATATAGTTTCTCAAACTTAGTTGAGGGAGGAGGTTCTAAATTATTCAGGTTATTGTTTCAATATTCCTATAGCTGGGAAAGCATCACCATGAAATTTTGAACTCTACCTCCTAGGGAATTGGGGTGTTCATTTAGGAATTCAATTTATTGTCCCTCACACATATTTTTGGCTTGAATTATCTTTGTTACCACTACGTACAAAGATTTAAAAGGTTTGAAAAAAACATAAGGAAAAAATTCAGGAATAAATAATTTATTCCCTTTGTGAAATTAATTCTAAAGGAATATATTGTGGGATCCTTTTTTATATTTTTTTAAAACAAATTTTCTTGGGTTATTACATATACATAGTCTCATACTAATTGTTTTCAATAATTTTCTCTAATACTAATTTCAAAATTAACTATAATAGTCTCTGATATCAACTATTGAAACCCAAATTTTTGTTATATGAAAATTGTAACACCTCGACAATAGTTACCCAGAGTCGGTGCATTATTACAATTCATTGGAATGATTATAAGAAATCAAGTCCCAACGAACTGATCAGTTTAGTAGTTTTGGAGAATATATTACATATAAGAACATAACATTTTAGTTTCTAACATAAAACATAGCATAAATGATCCATTGAGAACATCATTATTCCCCAAGATTAACCCTACATACCAATCATAATACACTTCATAGCACCCTTGAAAAATAAAACAAATGAAATGGGTGAGCTCAGATGCTTAGTAAGGGTAAATAATTTAGGACATGCTATACACTTTTAAAGAAATATGTATAATAAAAATAACAACCTTTTAAACATAAAATTGAACTTAATATGGAAAAAATAAATCAACAATTACCATATAAACATTCACATGGATATTCTACTAGTCAAATAATCATATGTAATAACCAATTTCATAACAAGGGAAGGGATAATTATGGACATAATAACTACTACATCAAGGCCTTGTGATAAGACCATTCACAAATATTCTGTCAAGCCCTTGTTCCAAGATACTAGTTTTTTTTCATGAGACCTACCCATGAATCGAGTGGCTATAGAGGGCTACACCCATCTATTATTAAGTCCAATTCATTTCTCATATGAAAAGGGTGAAACAAAACAAAAAAATTCGTATTAAAATTATCATACGAAATATCAATACTTTAACCATAAAAAATTAATGGTATAAAAACAATACATCCATATTCAAACATATCATAACTCATTCAATACAATATGGAATATTGTGGTATAATAAATCAACCCCAATCAAGAATAATATACAATAAATTATGTTGACATAGTTGAAAATAATCAATGAAACTCTTTGAGAGAAATACCAATTTTTCATGAAATCATTTGAAAATTGCACAATTTATTACAGAAGTCATTTTAAAGGGATTTATGAATCATAGTATTCCATACCACTTTGAAACTTTTTAAGGAAGTTATCATTTTAAAACAATCACATCCATGTAAATAAATCCTTAAAATCATTTTGAAAACATGGACATTAATTAAAAATATCTAGAAAAATAAATCATTAAAACATATAAATTGATGATCTAGTTAAGGAGTCCCTTCCATAAAATATTAAAAGATTCATTTGAAAACATTTCTATAAAACATGGACATTGATGATAAATATGTCCCTGTAGATACATACACATAAACAATCTCCGATAATAATGAGATTGAGGAATCAACTCTTACCTTGTACCATCCTTTAGTCAAGGTTATGTTTAAACTCTTATATAAGAACCATAGTATGTTATTAAATTATACCAGAAAAATATTCATATTTATGATATCATATATGATTCATTTATGACTTTATACTACCCATTTAATAATTATCTCTAAGTTAATGTAACATTTCATGTAATAATCACTTTCTTTATCATACATTTTTTAAGTTTTTATTCTTGATTGTATCACTATGATCATGATTTATATATCATATATATTCAGAATATAAATATGTATGATAGATTGATATGTGAAATGGAAACACCGTTCATGGTGACGGTAGTTCGTACATGCGCATGAACATTGTTTCCATTTTCTTATCAAATAGTAAGGAAGTAATTAAACAAAATATATTTATATACATAAATATATATTACTCCAGTATAAATATTATTTCATATATCTAATACATAATTAATATATATATTTTTATAAAAAAATCATGAATGGTGGTCATTGAAAATGAATCTCATCGCATCGTGGAGACGGTAAACTGTACATACGCACGAGTGACAATATCATTCTATTGATGGTCAAACAGTGTTCAATTGGATGGTATATAAATATAAAGAAAAATTTCATTTTTATATTCATTATTTACATTAATTATACTCATTATTATATCCATCAAAATAATTTTTTGTTGAATAACAAACTACACCACGATGTGGTGACGGTAAGTCATACGTACACACGCATGGTGACTTTGTCATTCATAGGATGGATAGAATAATGAATATGGTTTTACAATATTTATAATAAAATCTCAGTATGTTGAAGGTACTTGAGTTATTATTTTATTATGGAAACAATAAATAAATAGGAAGTAGAAGAAGAAATGAACTTTGAAAGAGGTGATGAAATAATTACATCTTCTCCGGGTGCTTCCTTTTGATTTGAATAAAATGAATCATTAGGTTGGTGTTTTGATCAAATTAAGGCCTCTAGTTTGAATTGAGGGTAGTTGGGAGGATATTAGATCATTTGTGGGTAGATAAAAATTCCTTTGGATATGTGAATTTAAGAGAAGGGGAAGTACCCTTTAATAAGAGAAGTGAGGGGCACTTTAGGAAAAGATTGAAATATTAATTTATTATAAACTTATCTTCACTTTATAATAGCTCCAAATGGAATTATTTCGAAGCTAATATGAGGATGAGTCAAAATCCTCTCAACCAATAGGTTTTAGATATGTTAGTTCATAAAATTATCCTTATCTTTTAGATTTAATTTTTGGTTAAATAGTTTAACATTTACTGTTTCTTCTTGTATTTGTATATAGATTATTAATATAGTATACCCTAAAAATCCAAGAGAAACTAAAGTTGTTAATTAATGACATATCTAACATTATCTAATTCATTTTGCATAATCTTTGATTTTTATGACTATTATATAATTTAATAAAATATTATTTGTTTTAAAAACTAATTTAAGTCAATTTTGGCACTATTTCATATTTGGTTTTTTTGAAAGTCATAACAACTTTATTACTTAACAAAATACATTGAATAAATCATAACATGTCATATTAACCTATATAATTAGTGTATTTCATTAAAAGTGTCAATTTACCTTTATGTTAATATTTATAATATCAATTATTTTAATCTTTCATTAATAAGTTAAATACAACATCATCATTATGTCATAAATAAATTTTAATATTTAAAACATAAATATTAAAAGAGAATACTATGATATTGGAAATAGTTTTATATTTCTAATGAATATTTATATTAGAATTTTTCTTTTGTATAACCCCATATTAAAAATGGTTTAGTTATTAATATTTGAATTTTGCACTTTTAAATCTTCTTTAAATAGATTATAATTAATGTCCTAATCTATCCCAAATGGATAAAAAAGGATCTTATTTTTGTCCTAAGGTTTATTTTGGTCGAAATAAACATGTCAAATAAAATTAGGACATGTGTTGTGGTAATTATAATATTCTTTTACCATTAATTACATTATTTACTTTTAACCATGGTAAATAAAATTCAAAAGTTATTATTCACCAAAAAATATTTTCATCTTATTGAACCACATTTTACATACCGATGAAAAATGTGTGTTAGATTTTCGAAATTCAATTCAAAAAAGTGGTAAAATTACGTTCTATGGAAATTTTCAAATGTGCTTAGAAGGTGGGTAAAAGACATTAAAAAGTTCAATAAAATTTTATATATCTAATCTTATTATAAAATTACTCCAATGAATTAAATTATAATAATATATGTATTATGTATATATTTTTACTTTAAGATAAATTTTAATTAAAAATAATTATTTAAATGAAATAGTTGGTTTTTATGTACTATGCAGTATTTTTCACTTTTCATCAAAAACTTAATTTTTTTAAAAAAATACCAAAATTCACCTTATGCTAATTTTGATATTATGAATTCAAAAATGAATTCTATTTTACCAAATTCAATTTTTATCAGCGTCTAAAATTAATTTTATTGTTGTTCACTGAAGGACAAAAGAAGTAGTTATTTTAAGAAAATAGTTTTTCTGAATATATAAATATTTTAACAAAACTTATACATTTCATTATAAATATGTTTATTTGTGTGAAAACACTATAAATAACATTTAAAATTTATTTTTTACTATTCATATTCAAATATTGTATTGATAAATATATAAATAATTATAATATCAATATGTTGTTTCGCAGAAAGTCAATATTGCATATATAGTAAGTCAAGTCGATGTTGCGTGAAAAATAAGATATTAAATTAACTTAATGAGACATTGTAATATGAAATATTTGGGTGTTACAATCTCCCCTCCTTCAATAAATTATTTTCTCACAATTTGAAATTGTTCTTCAACAATAATAGGTTGAAAATAGAAAATACCTTTGTGGGAAACCCAATTCAGAAATAGGGTTAATAAAATTTAGTCTTGATAAGAGGGAAAGTGAAATGAAACAATTCACCACAAAATTAGGATTTAAAATATTATAACATTAGTGGAAATTAGAGATGCATAATTGGAGGAAAAAATAAATATTTATAGGGAGTGATTGCGGTTATTAATCACAAACAACTGAACAATAAATAGAAAATTAAGGGACTCAAAGCCATAAATCAATGATGATTTAATGTACCATCAGTTGAACAAAACATAAGGTATTATTAAAACACATTTTTTAGATACATGTTTTTTTGAATAAGAGGGATTAATTTACAACCATGATAAGGACTCAAGAAAAAATAATTGATTTAATTACCTGTCATAATCATAATCTCATCATTTGGTTGCGCTTTGATCAATTTTCACTCCATCCCTTACACTAGGAAATGAATGTTCAAAATTGATTTTTTTACACCAGAAGCACATTTGATAAATCATAAGGTCTAAAAGTATTTCCTTAATCCCAAATATTTTCATTGAAATCCACAAGGTTAGGCCAAATTATCCAATAATTTATACCTTAACCTCCAAAAAAATATCATGTGCTCAACTTACTCCATTCCAACCTTTAAACTTATCCAAAATACATGTGTCCAAACTCATTGTCCAAAAAATTATTTTGGAGATAAACATAATGAATATCTCTTTTTCCCACATAATAACATGTGAATACCTTCATCATTTATTATCTTATGTCATAGTAACAATATAATTATCATATTTACTTGTTTAAAACATTCATGTTTCCTTATTCCAAAAAATAGTGGATTATTCCTTAATTCTCAAAAAAGTTGAATAATTCATCGATTATTACATAAACCCCATGTTAAGAAATCAATAATTAGTTCTCAATAAACTATCAGCATCCAAATTACTAATTCTAATCCAACATATCTTATCTAAATATAATTATCTTAACATAAAGAACATATACAGGGTTATCTTTATCTTAATCATATGTTCTCCAAATATAATCCCACCCTTAAATTAATTTTCTTGTCCAATATAATAATTCAACATGTTTTTGAAAATCCTTAGTGAAAAACATAAAATGGATACTCCTTATATAATTCCATTATTCATAATTCTTGTTTCCAAATACATAAATACTTCAAGCCTTCCAATTTAATAGTTTTAATGGAATATGTCCTTCCTTGGTATATGGGTTAATTCTTATGTCTGAGAATTGTGTTGGGTAATGCCCATGATTTCCATAGATTAGAAATTGATCTCCATACCAATTGGTCACTCTATGACCCTTTTCCCACATAGATAACATCTTCCCCTCCATTTCAGGTATCCCTCAAGGTTCTTTTTCCCTTCCTCTAGACATATAGAAAGATCAATCTTCTTTCCTCTATGAATATTAATATTTTAACATTTCTAAACATTCATATTCCTCTTATGAAATGTGTTAGTAAATTCATCAAGGATCACATTGTTAATCATTTATCATGATAACTGATTTGATATACTCACAATATCTTTCTCTCTAGTCATTATCTAATTTTGTTGCTCAAAATCACCAGATTTTCCATCAAACTGAATGTTAATCCAACTCTGTCCAGTTTCCTCCATTAAATAAGATCAGAAAGAATATGGTGAGAAATAGATCTCACTGAAGAAAACCACATAATCAAAATAAGTTACCTTTAATCTACAAAATATTAGGTTTAATCCTAGGTTATACATGATCATTACCAAAATTCTTGGGGGTTCATCAATACTTATCCTTGAAGTCAATCATAGGGTTATGATCATAATATAAGTTTTAAAAATATATTTCCAAGGTTGTTGCTAAAATTTCTATAATAATAACCTCAACACCCTAACCCTAGTTACCCAGAGTCGATGCATTATTACATAACATTGACATTATTTTAAGAAATCAAGTCCCAAAGGACCGATCAGTTTAGTATTGTTGAAAAATATATTTCATAGAAGAACATAACATTACACTTTATAACATAAAACATAGCATAAATAATCATTGGATAAATCCATTATTACCCTAGCTTAACCCTGCATACCAATCATAATACACTTCTTGGCATCCTAGTAAAATAAAACATAATAAAGGGGTGAGCTCAAATGCCCCATAATGGTAACTAATTTAGTGGAAGCTATAAAACATTATGAAAAGATATATAAAAAAAATACTTTTAAACATAAACATGAACACAATATGGAAAAAATAAATCAAACATTACTATATAAACATGCGCATGGATATTCTACCAGTCTAATAATAATATGAAATAACTAATTTCATAACGAGGGAATGCATAATGTCAGACATAATAAATACTATGTCAAGGCCTTGTTCCAATACCATTCATAGATATTCTATGAAGGCCTTATGGAAAGACACTTGTTTGTATCTTGAGACCTAATGATGAATCGAGGGCTATAGAGGGCCCCACCCATCACTTATTAATTCCAATGTGTTCCTCATATGAAAAGGGTGAAATATAACATAAACAAATGTATTAAAACTAGCATACGAAATGTTAATAATATAACCAAAAACAATGAATGGTATAAAAATAGCACATCCATAGTCAAACCTATCATAACTCATTCAATACAATATGGAAGGTTTTATTATAATAAATCAACCTCAATCTATAATAATATCCAATAAAGGATGTTGACATAGTTGAAAATAATCAATGAAACTCTCTGTGAGAAATTCCCATTTTTCAAGAAATCTTTTAAAAGTTGTGCAATTTATAAAGAAATTAATTTTAAATATATTTTTGAATCAAATAATCCCATACCACTTCAATCCTTTTGAAATAAATTACCATTTTAAAAAAATCATGTCCACATAAATAAATCCTTAAAATCATTTTGAATACATGGACATTAATTAAAATCATTTCGAAAAATAAATCTTTAAAACATCTAAAATGATGATCTACTTAAAGATTCACTTCCATTAAAACTTAATAGATTCCTTTTGATTTTTTTTATAAAACATGGACATGGATGACAAATATTTCCCAGTAGATACTTACACAAAAACAATCTCGAATAATAACAATATTGAGGAATTAACCCTTACCTTGTACTTTCTTTTAGTCGAGGGTACGTTTAACCATTTATATAATGAAAATAGTATTTTATTAAATTATAATAGAACAATATTAACATTTAGGATATCATATATATTTCATTTATGACTTTATACTACCCATTTAATAATAATTTCTATGTTAAAGTAACATTTCAGGTAATAATCGCTTTCTTTATCATACATGTTTTAAGTTTTTATTCTTGATTGTATCACTAGGATCATGATTTAAATACATAAATAATATGAAACATGATTTATATATCTTATATATTCATAATATAAATATTTATAATATATATATATATATGAAATGGAAACACCATTCACGGATATGGTAGTTCGTACGTACACATGAAAGTTGTTTTCGTTTTCTTATCACATTACATGGAATTAAGTAAACGAAATATATTTTTCTATAGAAATATATATTATACAAGTATAAATATTATTTTTTATATCTCATACTTAATATATATATTTTTAAAAAAAAATCAAAAATGGTGATCGTTGAAGAAGAATGTCATCACGTTGTGGAGACGATAAGCCTTATATTTGAACGAGAAAAGATATCATTATATTGACGGTGAAATGGTGTTTAATTGGATGGTATAATATTTATAAATAATAATTAAAATTTTATATTCATTATTTAAACTAATTATACTCATTATTATACCCATCCAAAAAATATAGTGTTGAATAACAAACTACACCACAATGTAGAGACGATAAGCCGTATGTACGCATGCATGGTGAATTTTTCACTCATAGGATGGATAGAATAATGAATATGGTTGTAAAATATTTATTATAACATATAAGTATATATAAGGAACTGGATTTATTATTTTATTAGGGGAAAATAAAGAAATAGGAAGTATAAGAAGAAAATAACTTTGAAAGAGGTGATGAAATAATTACCTCTTCTTTGGGTGCTTCCTTTTGATTTGACCAAAAGGGATACTTAAGTTGGATTTTGGATAAAATGAAGTAGTATAGGTTGAATTTAGGATATTTTTGAGGATATTTGGGAAGGTTCTAGATGAGCCAAATGGATTTGGGGGTATGAATTTAAGATAAGGGAAGGTACCCTATTATAAGAGAGGTGAGGGGCACTTTAAGAAAAGTTTTAAATATTAATTTATTAAAAAATTATTTTTGGTTTCTAATAGCTCTAAATGGATTTATTTAGAGTCTAAGACGATTATACTTCGACATAATCTCAATAAATAGGTTTTATACATGTTTAGGTTATAAAATTATCCTTATCTTTTAGATTTAACCCTTGGTTAAATAGTATAACTTTTACCATGTCCTCTTGTTTTTTATACTATATGGTTAATATAGTCACTATAAAATGAAAAGAGAACCTATAGTGGTTAATTAATGAAATATATAAAATTATCTATGTCATTTGGCCGAATCGTAGATTTTTAGGACTATTAGATCCTTTAATAAAATAGTTTTTTTTTTAAAAACTCGTTTATATAAATTTTGAAACTATTTAGTATTTTGTTTTTGTGAAAGTCACAATAACTTGATTACTTCAAACACAATACATTGAATCAAAACTAACATGTAATATTCACCTATAACATTTTGGGATGGATTTTAATTTTTAAATTTACATTTATTTTAATATTTATAATATTAATTATCTTAATCATTCATTAATAAGGTCATTACTGTATCATCATTGTGTCATAAATAAATTTAATTATTTAAAGTATAAAAATTATAAATAAAATAGTATGATGTATGAAATATTTTTATATTTATAATGAATATTTATAGTCTAATTTATATTAGGTATAACCCAATATTAAAAATGGTTTATTTATTAAGAATTGACTTTAACACTTTTAACTATTCTTTAAATAAAATATAATAAATGTCCTAATCTTACCCAAATGGATAAAAAGTATATTATATTTGTATAAAAGTTTATTTTTTTAAATAAACTTCTGCAATATAATTAGTACATGTGTTGTGGTAATTATAATACTATTTTTACCTTTAATTACCCTATTTACTTTTAACTGTGCAAAATAAAATTCAAAAGTTACTATTCAAAACAAATTATTTTTATCGTATTGAACCTCATTTTACTTACCGATGAAATTTTTTTTTGTTGAAATTTTTAAATTCAATTCACAGAAGCGGTAAAATTATGTTTTATGGAAATTTGCAAATGTGTCTGGAAGGTGGGTAAAAGACATTAAAAAGTTAAATAAAATCTTATATATCTAATCTTATTATAAAATTAATCGAATGAATTAAATTGGAATAATATATGTATTATGAATATATTTTTACATTAATATAAATTTTAATTAAAAATAATTATTTAAATGAAATAGTCAGTTTTTATGTAGTATGTAGTATTTTTCACTATTGATCAAAAATTGAATGTTTTCTGAAAAATACCAAAAATTCACCCTAATATAATTTTGATATTCAGAATTCAAAAATGAAGTCTATTTTAACAAATTCAATTTTTAGGAGAGTCTAATATTAATTTCATTATTTTTTCACAAAAGGACATAGAAAGTAGTTCTTTTAAAAAAATAGTTTTTCTAAATATATAACCATTTTAACAAAACTTTTACATTTCATTATAAATATGTTTTATTTATGTGAAAAAATTATAAATATAATTTAAATTTTATATTTTAATATATATATTACTATATTTAATTTATAATTAAATAAATAATTATAATACTAATGTGTTGTTTCACAGAAACTTAATCATGCGTATAACGCAAGGAAAGTCAGTATTACGTTCAATATAAGATATTAAATTACTTTAATGATATTACATACTATGAAATATTGGGGTGTTATAAAAATGGAAAATTTTAAAGATAAATAACATAATAGTGTTACAAAATTAGGATCCAAAGGTTTAGTGTCTAGAGAAAATAAAGACGAAACTTATCATTTACTAAACAAAACATAAACATATTTAATTAATTATCCTCTAAATTATTAGTGTCCCTCATATAATCCTTAGTATAAGTAGTCACCATAGGATATAAATCATAGAATGGGGTAAGGTAGAAGCCTAGTAATAGTATTGATAAAAACATGAATCAATATAGAATGGATGAACATAATCATCAGCATCATAACCAATGTATGAGATCATCAACATAATCATGAGAGGAGGTATTAAACAATGGAATTAATTTTTCCAATGCATAACATTGAAACATAATTTCTTAGTGTTTAAATACTACACATAGTTTTTAATAAATCTAGTATCATGTTCATGAATAATATATGATCATAATCAAAAAATAATAATTCTGAAGAAATCTAGCATCTTGTTCTCACATAATTCACCTAATCTCATGAGATACATCACATTACCCAATGCTTTGGAGAACTATATAATTCTAGGCCCACTCGTCACTTCATAACATTTACATAATCATGCTCACCACATAGAATATATATTAATCATAGACATAAAATTTCCAATGGAAAAGTAATAAGTTTTATTTTATACATTCATGAATAAAACATTGTTATTCCCAAATAAGAAAGGTAAAAAAATATTTTATATTAGATTCATCATTCTTGAGAGAATAAGAATAACACAATACAAGTCAAAATATGTTTTATAAAGAAGAGTTATTTTTTAAAATCATTATATTTATCATAAAACCATATTAGAAACATGTGTATCCCATAAGAGAAAAGATAAGAACAATGAAATTATATTTTAGAAGTATTAAATGAAAATCTATATAGAAATTTGGAATTATGGATGAATAACCCAATAAAAAGAAATTATTTTCAAGAATCCCCGTACCTTATGTATGAATACATTCTTCAGTCTAATATCTTTTATAATAAAATTAGATTAATTAATTAATAAATCAATAATATCTTATACATGTATTTGATTTACTATAATTTTATTTTGTTCATTTATGGTCATTATGATGAGTTATAGAGTTATATTCTTTCCTTCTGAGACTATTTCTTTCATGGTTTTCAAGATCATTTCAGTAGTATACAAGTTTAAAAGTTCACGTAAGATGTGAATAATTATCTAGAATTTTAATTAAATGTTATTAGTGAACTTCTAGAAGTTTAATTTCACTTAAATATTTTTTTATTAATATGAGGATTATTAATTTGATAAAATTTTAATGATAATTTTTTAGAATAATTATTGCAGTTTTCAATCACAACGAACACATTTTATTATTATTTAATGATATAAATATAAATATATATGATTTTTACAGATCCAAAACAAGTTATAACATACATTTCACAATCTATTTTAACCATTATATTGGTTTTATGACCAACTAGGAAAGCCGTAAAATAAAATTTAAACTTGTCGTCCTCGAAGGTGATAAATCAGTACCTAACAGAAAATGTTTTCATTTTTAGAATAAAAGGGAGATGATAAGAGGTTTGATGATGGATTATTACATTAACATAATAAAATTCCATTATATATAAGATACTAGAGTTTTCATGGATCTTATTTGAGGGGAGTTGTAGAGTGAATAAGAAAATGAAATAAATTGAGAAGAAATTAAAAGAAAACAGAATAAGATTTTACCTGTTGAACTTCTTCTACTTGAGAATATCCTTTGGGAAATTAGATTTTCTATTTTTTAAGACCAAAGGCTCCTAGATGTTGGGAGTAGGATTAATAAGGGGTTCAAGTAGAATAATTATATGCTTAAATTCATGTATGGTATGAGGAGAAGAGGAGGTGAGAGGTTGTTTTAGAGGAGTGTATATGAGTGTTTGTTTCCATATTTTATTCATTATTTTATTATTTTGGATCCAGAGTATCAATATTTTTAACATTATCACGAAATAAATTAATTAATTAAAGATATTTTGAGATTATGGGGATATAATAGATATACATCATCTTTCAATCATTAATTCACGTATTTTTTAAATACTATAAATTATTGTATTTCACTATTCACAAAAAACAACTATTTTATAAAAATCCCAAAAATTGACCCTATTTTTTTAAAATGTAAAATTTAAAAATGTACTCCATTTTATTAAAATAATTTTCTAAATATGAGAAACATAATATTAAATTAAAATCATCATTTATTTGGAAAATACTGATTGCAAATTTATAAATGATATTATATAATGTTGAAAAATTAGTTATGGTCTCATAAAATTATCTATTAATAATAAGAATGAATAATTAATTTATGAATAATTTTTTTGAAAATTATTTCTCCTTTAAAATAATATATTAATTATAAAATTGTAAATAATCATTTATGATTTATAAAATACCAAAACTTAATTTTTTATTTTAAATACGTTAAATTACATATAATATGATATAATTATATCATATCTTAATTTATAAGATCCCTAAAATTAATTTATACATTCATAAGATATGTTACCACTCTATTGGATGTATTACAATTCCTAATGGTCCTGTTACTCTTCTAAGCGTCATGTTACTATTCTATCGATAGATGTTCCTTAATTTCTATGAATATTACTTATTTCCTTCTTCATTTATGATAATGATGTTTTTATTATGATATTAATGCTATATAAGTGTTTTATACTATATAACATAATTATAATAATTGAAAATTTTCCATTGTTAAATGTTTGGGTCGTTATAAGAGTGAAAAATCCTACCACAGTTCCCAAAACTGAACTTAAGAAAATATTATAAGTTCTACCCAAGAATTAAAGAATTATTCAAGGATGGATTGCAACTATTGGAAATGATTGAAAAGGAGGAAGGTGAGTCAAAATAGGTAAAAAATGAGGGATCCAAATTCAAATAAATATTAAAGATAAATCTAAGAGGAAGGATAATAAAGAAGATAAATTTAAGGAGACTACTCATGATGAAACCAAATTTGAATGTTTCAGATAATGGTCAATCATATTTGATGAGGATATGGAAGAATAAGAAAAATATTCATCCATTAAATAATAATAAAAATAGTGGGAGGCTTAGGAATAGGATGATGAAATCATTTAATATAATAAAATATATTATCTCATAGAATAGGATAAATATGAGTTCCATCAAGTCTATACAATTAAAATGGTACTTATTAAAAACATTACAGTTCTTGGTACTCTATTAAACAAGAGAATAAATTAATACCAATAAAGTGTAGTAAAAAAGATTCCCAAGATGCATAAAAAGTTTTGAATTGGGTAAATCCAAAATGGTTAGCTCTATATCATACTACTGTTTTATGAACTGTTGAGGTAAGGTTAAGCTTACTGACCTTAACAAAAGTGCATAGTGAGAGGTAACATAATTTGTTTAATTGTCTGATAAGAATTTAGTTTTTATTTTGTTATTGGTTAATAGTTTATAAATATGTTAATATTTAGTTTCAATTCCCCTTATATATTTAGCATAAAATAACTTTTCTTACCCTTTCATTTCTTCCTTTGTGAGACCATAATTAAAAAAGGAATAATGGAGAATTACACTAAGAACTTGATGAGTACAAGGGATTATAATTTCATGTTTTCATTTGTTACTTCTCACCATAATTTTTGAAATCTATTTTAGAATTTTGACCAATAAAATTAATGTCTTACACACATATTGTTTTATATATTTGATATAGGATAGAAAGATAACGTAGTAATCCCTTAATTCTATGTTTTACACCTCATTATTTATAAAATTGATTGAGAAAAATAACTGTATAAATTGACTATAGATAAAAACAATATTATTGGTATAATGAATCATGATTTGGGGAGACAACATTGTTCATGGGTATGAAATTCCCTTACATGTTTCATGATTTGATTTTTTTATTATTATGTCTTAAATGAGTGATTATCCCAATTATATGTTTATATTCACAAATGGTTTCAAATCCAAATTTACTTATTATTTATAATTATGATTTTTTGAGGGAAAATGGAGTATTTATACCTTCTGAAACTATTATTGAGAACTTATGAAAGATATAAATGTGAAAAGTAACTCTTATAATGATTGTGTCATTTTATTTTAAAATACCTTATCCTTAATAAAATATTCAATTTATCCTAATTTTATCCAATGGAAAGATGAATGAAATTTGGTAGGGAAGATCCAAATTACAATCGAATCATATAATTCATCCCCATTGTTGTTATTTTTCAAGATATTCAATAGTTCAAGTTTTTGGGAGAGGTTATTTATGGTGTAAGTAGATGTTTTCATTATGGAAAAGATATGGAAGTGTTCCATGGTATTTTAAGAAGAACCCTGATTATCTTTCATTTTAATTATTGATACCTCTCTTGAAAAAAACTGAAAAATTGGAATTTGTTGATTTTTTTAGAAATATTTAGATAAAAAATGTGTACTGTCTTATGTAGGTAAAAAATTACCATCATATAAAAAATGATCCTTTTATAACTATTGAAATTAGTGTTATTATGAGATCATGTGGGGTTGGGTGATGGATGTGGGATTTTCCCAAGTATAAAATTTGAAAAAAAAGAAAAAATCTGAGGGTTATCATTCATTATAATTTCATTGATTCATTAAATGTTTTGAGATTGGGAAAGTGATTGATAACATTTTTTTCATAGACAGTTATTTCAATGATCATTACTTTTGATTATCATGCAAATTACTTTAGATCTTAACCTTATTTTGAGACTTAATTCCTTAACATCATTACCTAAATATCTAATGAATCATAACTATTTTATAATTACCTATATTCATGTATTTAAATTTCAATATAATATCATATCATATTATTACAATTATTATGTGTGACATAGTATGTGATAATGTTCAAAGTGTACTTTTCATACTAAAATGTCATTGAAGTTCCCTACAATGATATTAACCAAGATTTTCCATGATAATATTCATAAATATAAGTTATATAGCAGTATGATATCATTTTATGAGAAAACAATTTAAGGGGATATCATGGATGGATACTCATAGGACTTTGAGACACTTTCTCCAGTTGTAGGCCCTTATTTTATACAGTCCAAGAGATTATGAGAACATGATCCACCAATAGGAAATCCAAATTAATATTTGTAAATGGATATTCACATATATAAATGTTTGTAATGATCCTTTGACTTTGTGATTAGTATTAATACACATCATGAGTTATGTACTTTTATATATTGATGAAATCCATGATGATATATGCTAACAATGAAGTAAGATACGTTGGGTGCATCCCATGAGATGTTGTATTAATGAATAATGCGAGAAATAATTTGTCACTTTTATTGTTTAATTAAATTTTATATGTCAAGATCTTTGATCTGAATTGAATTTCTTGATTAATTCCATGGCCATGAAAATGTTTTAATCCAATTCATTTCAATAATATAAAAGACATTTATATCAATCATAAAGGTTGATGGAACTAGTATGCAACCTGTTTTATTAGAGATATCAAGATAAAAGGATTATATTATGAAATGTAAATTTATAAGACGTTATATGTCATTGTGACATTGAGTTCTTTCTCTTTGGTATACTTGGCATGTTGTTAGACAATAACCTTGGAATTTTGGTAGTGTAATATAATCCGATTGATAAAGGTACCTATAGGCCCACACACTAAAAGTATTCATAACCTTAGTTTAACTTAATATTAATCTAACAAGTTGGATAAATAATATTGCCATATGTGGTTTAAAAATTATTCTTTTTGGTTTGATTTCTAATATACAATTATGAGTTATTTCTAAGAATATATATAAAGGTGAATATTTATTAAATATTAATTAATTAGTTAAATTTTTATTTAATTAAATAAAAATATTTTTATTTATTTATTATAGTTTATTCACAATATGACAAACTATTTATTTATTTAGTTACATAAATATTTAACTGATATTTATTCACTATTTCAATGAGTATATTATATATATATATTTTTATTGGTGAATAATGCAGTGACAATTATTTAATGAATTAATAATCATTATTCAATGATGGATAAATCTTGGGGGGATTAGAGGACCAAGAGTAATGGTATGATGGGAAATTTTATATTAAATATTATTTGAATAAATATTAATTTATTCATTAAATAAAATAAAATTTATTTTCTCCATGAATTTTGTGTATGTCAATTAAATAATAATATTCTTATTAATATATTGATGTAGGTTTTTCTAGGAATTAAGAAATAATTATCATCCTTGTACAATTATTTTTCCTTAACCCAAACACTATTAAAACCCTATTTTGTATTTTTGATTGTGAAATCAAGAAAAATTACCACATTGTGCGTGGTGGGTTCTTGAGAGAATCTTCTCAAGCCTTAGAGATAACCCTCTATATAATTATCTAAAGTATCTAGATCAATTATCACCCATGACCAAAGTTAATCCCTTATCACTTGAATGATTCAGGTGTGATCAATGTTGATCATCGCAAGTGTTAGACACACTATCACCTAGGAATTCTATAATGATGATTATTGGTTTACAGAGCATGTGTGGATCATTGCAAGAGGGAAAATACCCTTGATTTCTCTAATGAAACAAAACTCTGAAAATAGTGTTCTAGTAATTAATTAATTAAGAATAATTATATGAAACATAAAAAAATAATTAAATAAATAAATTATAAATTATTTGTGAAAATATTATCTCTTCAAGGATTCTAGAAAAAATATATCTAGTAATGAGGATAAGTATGAAAAAGTTGATGGATAAGTTTTTTTGGGAATATCATAAACTAATTCCTCTACATCCTAAAACCTACAAGTGGTATCAGAGTGGTCACATAATAATTCATAACTATAATTTTTTTTGATCGATTACATATAATTTTCGTTAGTTTTTCACTTAATATTCATTATTTTTTAATCTTGAGTTTAATTGACATTTTTTTGATATATTAATTAATGTCATTTATTTTTTATATAATAATAGAAAAATTATTAACATATAAATAATAATAATAGATTCCATAAGAAGGTGTTTAGGATTGTAGTCTATAGACCAGGATACATGACGTGTGATCAATAACATGATGTGTACCCTAGTTTACATCACAAGGATATGTACAAGATACATGATGCACCATGTATTAAAAACACATAGAAAATTTAATGGACCTCACATGTTAATTGAGTTATCACAAAACATAGTTTTTTAGACCACATGACAAGTATTTGAGGTACAAACTATTTCATCTATATAGTTTAGTGGTTAAATTAATTCTAACCATGTTGTCCAACATGAAGCATTATACCACATGAGACTGAAAACCTCAATCATTAATGATACAAATGATGTGTAACTATTGTAAATATCTTGTGTCTCATTAATTCCATAATCTGAAGAATATTTCAATTTCTTAAGTGAGTTCCACAAGAATGTGGTAAGAAGAACACATGGGTTTTAACTCATTAGAACATGTTGTGTTACCCACATAAGAAACACACCTAGTCCCTATGAATTAATCCCATATACATGAGAAGTTATAAACATGATGAGTTTCACATTATTAAAATCTATAAATTCAACAAATAAATAAAAAAATTAAATTTAAAAAAGAATAATTAATTTCATCATTAAAATACATAATTACATAGTTGACATCTGATGTGTTAAACATGTAATAATGCTTTTTAGAATTAATAAATTCTCATAAAATCCAATGAAAGTATCTATAACTATTTTTTAAACTATTTATCTTCTATTTTCATTATTAAAGACAGTCTTCAAGAAACTTCATATAGTCATTAAGATAAAGGAAATTAATTAATTAATTAAGTAATTGAATTATTTCAAGTGTGTCTACCTTAATAATAAAGGACTAATTAAAGTGAATGTTATCTAGTTTAATGTTGCGTATTCCTTACATTCAATGTGGATGATCATGACCATAGAAAAAAATGTGTATATGATTGGTTTAAATAATTCATTATTATTTCATGGCCTTTATAAAAATTTATTAAATTAAATAATGAAGTATGAGTCATTATTCCCTTCACATTATATAAGGGCCTCTACGACCATAGTTTTTTATGTGAACCCCCTTAGAAAATCTATTGGTTTCCCTAAACTGTGTGTGAGTAAAATCATGTAATGGATAAATATCTTATGTGGGTGGAGCCAATTGATGTTTGGACATGTGGTGAAACTAATCGAGGTGGTGTAAATGAGTATAGGTGGAATATTTCAACTCAAACCAAGAAATGTTATCAGAGCTAATTACTAGGGTCAGGGGTTGGTTTATCATCCACTAGATAAACTAATGCTTAAAACTATCATGGTTATTCAAATTTATTTATTTTATTACAATCAATTTCATGGATAATTATTGATGTATGTTTAAAATTTTAAATTAATTAATTAACAAGAAGGACATATTGAATTAAACTAAATTTTATAATATATGTTAAATTTATTTGGACATAGTTAATCACTTATATAAAATCCAATTAATATTAGAAGGAGTATCATAAGAGAAAATGGAAGTTTATATATAAATACAAACTACCAAAAATTAAATATTAATTATGTATATCTTTTCACAAATTGAGTTATAATCGAACCATAGTTCAAAGTGCTTTATTGGCCCATGATACGGAGCTTTCAATTATCAAATAATTTTAACATGAGTTCTTGGGTTCACTAAACTTAGTTTACATCAAGGTTTGACTCCTAAATAAGTACTCAGTGTTACTAAGAGTCAAATCATTGAAGAAATTATTATCTCATATTTTAGTATTACACATTCCATTCAATATATCAAAGAATTATGAGTTAACTCACTAGACTTGTTATTCATACCTGAAACCCTTAAAATAATTTTTTAGGACCATTTTTTTGTTATGAGAAGGGGTATGTTGATCCTTGAAACATGAAAATAATTGTGTTGAGATATTTTAAAACCAATGAAGAGGGATATTTTGTTATTATAAAATAGGGGAGATTAATAAAATAAATTTTAAAATGTATTATCCAAATCTGTAATTCAGATAAATTACTAAAATTTTTCTTTTATTTATTGTATAAATGGACAACAGACTGAGTTAGACTATATCATTATGATATATATTAGATAAGTATAAACTTCCCATAGGGTAAAATTTCTTGAAATTTCATAAGGTTTAAGCCCAATACTATTCCATAAAAATAAATTATATATACTAGAAAACCCTATTCCCATGGTACATGGAAAAAGGCCAGTTCGGAAGATCAATCTATCCATATGAAACATTTTTATGATTCCACATATGTCCAATATCTTATTCTCTCATTCATTCCAAATGTAATTTTAAAGAAACATGCAGATATGGATGCATTTATGATCATGTATCCCATTCTGGATCTTTATCACATGAAATAATGAAGAGTCCATAATAGCTGGGTATCATGTATTCAAGATGATTAGAAGGATTTATTTATTAGAAATCATAGGGGCTGAGATCACTGATATGTTTCACAAAATATCTCATTTTACCATAAAAAAGAGTTTCTATAGTTTTATTTTTAATTATAATATGATCAATAGTTAGAAGAATCTTTCAAAACCCCTTACTATGATTCTACAATTCGATAAGTACATAGAGAATGAATATCCCATGGTCATCATAGTGAATAATAAAAGGAAGAACAAGGAAAAGGGTGAAATGAATTATCTATAGTATAAGGATTCTAAGAACCATAAATCCAAGAAATAGAATATCCAAAGACTAGGAAAGGAAAAGGATTTAGAATTTTGTTCATGAGGAATGCTAGTACACTAGAAGAAGAACATCACATACTTAATGAAGATAAGGGATGTTTTCAGTGTCTTCCTTACTGAGTGAAATCTTTCTATATATACACATTAGGTATTAGATAAAGCTTTTGGTTCTCACATATTTATTCAAATACCTGAACCAAAATTATTTTATAATATTTATAAAACAGAGGTGGAGTTATAGGATTCCAATGGTGAGATTTTGGATTGTCTAGACATTGAATAAAACAATATTATTTTTCTAATCTAGATAGTACTTATTATAAAATATTTTTATTATGTACCAACTATTAATAAAAAAATAAATTCTATACCCTACCTAGATTCATGTGGTTTAATTTATAAAATCTAATATAAAAGATATTTAGTTTGTAAGGAAAAAATGTATTATGGTATTGAACATTTAAATAATCACATTAATGGTTTAAATTATGAAAAAAGTATTGAAAATTAATAACAAATCCTGTTTGTATATATCATTTCACACCTAGACGCGACAACACCATCTTCGTCATATAAACAATAAGTATTTAACAAATCTATATAAAGATGGTTAATTATACTCTTTTTATCTAAAAATTCTTAAAAAATATTATTCTTTCTTACAAGGTAAAATGATTATGCCAACATTTAGTATAAATTAAGAAAACATATAGATATTTTATAATTGGAACACATTGATGTGTTCAAACCATTTCCCATATAATCTACTTGTGGGTATTCATTCTTGATTATATTTACTATTTATTTAAGTGAATATGAATATGTCTATATAATGAAGTATAAGTTGAAATACTTTTAGAAATTAACAATTTTCAAAAATGAAGTAGATAATTAACATGGTAATAAGATAAAGAAATATCTATCTAATTGAGTTGGTGGATATCTTAACCAAGAATTCAATGAATTTCTATGGATGTGTGGGATCCTATCCAAACACAATTGTTCTTATACTCCACTATAGAATGATATAAGCTAAATGAGGAACTGTACACTTCTTTACATGTCAAGATCAATGATAATCTATTATGTATTGTATTACCCTTTTAGGAATATGAATTACACACTATAGTATATACACTAAAACGTGTACCAAATATAGTGGAAAATGATTTCATTTTTGATTTATAGAGTGGAAAGAAAGCTATTTTGTCACATATTAGTGTATCCCAAGGGAACAATAGGATATTATATATACATCTCTTTAGAAAAAAAGGTTAACATAAAAAAATACATTTTTATGGAGAGGGATACCATTTTTAAGGTGGTTAGTGTGAGAATAAAACTTCTCAATCCAAATTCCAAATAAATGTGGCCCCAAGACAGTTGGTCACATGGCCTTAAGGGTGCCTCGTCATATGCCATATGAATCTGAATAGTACTGTGGATGAAAAGGTTGTATAGATGGGATTCTATACCCTTATATCAGTGGAGAATATTGAATAACAAAAATAATAATACAATAGAAGAATAATGATAAAAAACGAAACTAAATAACTATAAAAGTAACATAATGAAATAGAATCACATAAAACAGATATAATAATTAACCAATGAAGCATAAATAAATGAATAAATGAAAAATAATATCAAAATCTACCAGGTAGTTTGATATACATGGATGGATGGAATGCTGATGTACAAGGGGAACATAGGAAAGTAATATTCAACATTATATACAAAAATAAAAACAGGAAAAAAGACTACTCCACTAGTATCTCTAGTATATGATCATTCCTATACTAATATGATCCATCTATAAGTAAAGCATGTCAAATATTTTTAACAGGTAACTTCCCCTTGTCCATACCTTTTGATAAATAATCTACCTGGGTACCAATGGAAACCTGAGGAGGGTGTGAGATAAAATCCCAGTATGCCACCACCAATAGTGTCTAGATGCAATCCATTTAGTTTTCAATGAAGGAAAAACTTGTAATTATAAATAAATAATAGATAAATATAAATAAATAAGTACGGGCCTGTTCAAGTTCCTAAAGGACACCTGGTGGGTCTACCTACTTATGCTCATTGTCGGAATGCGCATCTGATCCTTCACTATATATATAGTAATAATATATATTTTATAGTTACATATTTCATCCACCTATATGGACTAATTACATGTAGACCTAAGTAGACATATACCAAGAATACTAGCTTCTAGATTGACTAAGGAGTAACTCGATCATCCATAAGCAGTCTGAATGAGCCTATAATCTTCATCAAGTGTATAAGATCTACATATCATACTGAATGTGAGACTTTATGATCATCACTCAGGATGGTGGTTTATTTATCATGTCATCATCCAATGCAAGGGACATGTCATATCATACTCACCATCCAAATAGTGTCAATGGTGTGAGACGTCATGCCTAACACCCGATGCATGGGAGTGCGAAATGTCACTACCAATATAACCCTTAAACATAATTCCACAAACTATATCATAAGAGTTATCATATTTATAATAAAATCCATGATCCATTACCTCTCACACATAATATTCCCCAAGACCATTATAACCAAGGCATTTTAACTCAATTAATGTATTTAATAATTCATGCGATGATTAGAATGTCTTAGCCGTCCTTTAAAAAAAAATTATTAATACATTTAAATAAGTTAAGATTGGAAACCATCATGAATAAAGGACTTCCATATCATAAATCCATTTATTTAACCAAGACATGTAATTCATTTTTCAGGGCTTAATAAGGCACTAAGAAGGTTCCATTGTCAATTGGGAAATTGCCTATAAGGAAAATTACATTGATAATGTAATCAAAGAACATAAGAGGTTATTGGGTACTATAAATAATTTTATATAAGTGGTAAATTTCAATTTTAACCCAATCCAAACACTTAGGAGATTATTTTTCTATTTAAACAATTAATTATAAAAGGAAATTTCAAGGTAGAACACCCAAGAAGTGTCCACGAACGATGATGGAATCCTCTAATTACTAAACAATGTTCATTAGTAGTATAACATGGTTTAGAAAATAGTTTTGAATGAATAAATACATTTTAGGTTAATAGATGACAAAGGTCAGTCTGTTGTACAATATATTGGCTATGAAAATAACTCTCCTTTTAAGGAAAAAAACATTATGACCTACCTTAGGGTCGTTGATGACTCCATCTTTGATAGAAGCCTCAGATTAAAATTATATTAGAAGCAAATAAAGAAATGGTAAAATGCCTTAAAAATATGGAAAAATACCTTTCCATGAAAAATATTGAAATATACAGGAAGATAAACTTAGATGGGAAGGATGAGGGATCTTGATCTTACCAAGATCTATCCAATGCTTCAAATGGATATTGATTCAGAGTTCAGATCTGAGAGATAAAAAAATACATAAAAGAGGATTGTGGGAAAGATATGGGAGAAGAAAACCAAATACATAAGATAGAATTAGAGTAATGAATAATGAAATATAGTTTAAGGTTTTATTAAGGGTAAATTAGAAATTTCATCCTAAAAAATAGGGGTGCATGGTTTGTCCACATGGTTGGGAAAATGTGCACCAAACATGTGAATAACCTATTTCAAAGTGGTCTGCAATCATGCATGGTCACATGCCTAGGGTTTCACAGTTATAGAAAAATCATGAATCCCCCAGTTGTCCTCATTATACCCCACATAGTTAGGAGAGACTATGCGGGTTGGGCTGCATGGTCTCCACAATCTATGCAGGCATGTCTATTTTCCAAATCCATGATATTCCAGGATCTGAAAAAGCCCCTAACACCCTCATAACCCATGTGAATCCATTAGGTAACATCATAAGGTTTTTCTAAATGAATTTACACAAAAAAATGAGGAATAACTTTATGAAAATATGGGTTGTTACAGAGAAAGACTAACTTAGATAAAGTTTATATTGAAGACATACATGAGTTGTTAGAAGAACGGATCCCACTGGTCCCTATAGAATCTGTTTTTCTTAAAATAAAATTACTCTAAAAGAGAAACAGAGTTGTTATATAACTAGAAAGATATAATTTTATATTTCCCAAATTTAGTAGCCCATGATTGGTTTATAATAATGATACTCTTTCATAAAAGGAGGAAGTAGATAGATCAAAAGTTCTTATATGGAATGAAACCAAGAATTTCGGGATAGATTCTATGTATTTGAACTATATCTTGATTCTGGTCAGTCATTTAGTTGATTTAAATCTTGTTGGGTGTAAATAGGAATTTAGGAGAAAAGTTGACAAAAAAGGTAATGCCAATACCTATAAACAAAGGACAGTGCCTAAATGGTCTTAATATAACCAATGAATTGAATAAGATGAAACCCTTTATCATATTTCCATGTTTAAATATGTCAGAATACTAATTTCCATAGTATATTTTCATGATTAAAATATTTTGTAATATTGATATCAGTATCCATGTTTAACTTCATCATAATGCTTGTTTCAATAGAAGCTTTACATGACTACGAGATTTGGAAGAAGGATATAAAAATAGATTTCCTAAATTTAATGCTTTAAGAAGATGTATAATGACAGAGCCAAAAGAGGTTTCCCCTCTATGAAATGATAGTAATATAGTGGCCCAAGATTCTCACATAGGTATATTACATTTTTAGATGAATATTCGTTAAGTTACACAAATTTATAACATGAACCTATGTTCTCTTATGGATCTAATGATTCTATATTAACTCTATACTTGTTATGAAATGAAATATAAACAAAAAAAAATAAAAAATAAATATTTATACATTTCATCTTCAATTTTATGTCCTAATACTTTCTTGTTTTAGGTTACATTTCAATACCTTGAGTAATCACTATAATATAAGAGTTATTGCAATAAAATGATGGATGTTTTCATCCTTAAATACTGAAAGGATACCTACACTATATTCTAAAAGTTTCTTGAAAGATAAATGTTGTGTTATTCATTGAGTCTTTCAGAAAAAACTACCTCCTTATATCTCACTAGTCTCCTATTTGTGTGATAATGTTATTTATATCGGTACACCCATTTCTTCAAGAGTTCTTCACGAACTAAGTAATAGAGCATAAACCACTAAATAATGATTAATCAATACACTAGAAGGATCGAATTATTCTCCACTTAGACTCACTATGACATTTAATCATAGTGGTTATTCCATCATCAAAATTATTGATTTCAAGAAACGTTCAACATGTGTGGAATTAGTCCCATATCAAACTCTTTTTGTTTTTATCTTAATTGAAGGTTGATGATTTTTTATTAGTTATATAACTATCAAATGTTTGATATTTTCTTTTAGGACTTATAGTGGGTGTATCAAGAATTATAGAGTCATGTTACACTGTATTACATTACTCATATCATATTTATATTCACAATTACACATGCATATTTTCTCACAATCTTCATAATAATATTTCCTAAAATCATCATATTCAAATAAGTATAATGAAATTATTCGAGTAAAAAAACATTATTATTCACATGAGTTTCTTTCTATACAATTCAAGACTCATAAAATTATACTTCATATGATATTAACATTTTTTATAAATCATATTACAAAAAAATATAGTATTTAAAAACATATTCAATGTCAGTAACTGAAACTACTTCTATTTATTATTTCTTCAATACACCATGGAATTTTTTTATAGATAAGTCTCCTTCATATTTTTAATGATATTTATGAATATGTTCATGATCTATGCATAAAAAATTATCCTTGTTCTTCTATTAGAATCTTGGTTCAATCACCAGGATATTTTCATTTGAAAGCTCATTCTACACATGAAAAAATTAAATCATAATATTTTAATAATTTTTTAGACTTGAAAAAAAGTCACAAACACAAGTAGCATGAGAAGAAAACCTAAAATCAACATGTAATTCCTCAAAAAAAATTTATGTACTAAATTTCATATAGTGATGATGTGTTATTTCCATGAATCCTTAATAACTTCTATTTCCACCTACATGAACTATAAAAACTAGATAACATAATAGTAATCATTGATTCTAATAACAGAAAAATTATAATTCTAGAGTAATTACATTGATGTAATAAGATATTAATTTATTCAAAAACATTTTCCATTTCATGTATGAGCTTCTGATAATGTTTCTCTTTACAAAAAAACTTTTTTGAGAATTGAATGAGCTCATCATAGTCTCCCATGGTAGATCACGAAGTCTTACTAAAGTGGATGACCTGATCATGACACACACATAGGTGCTACATGAATACCCCTACATCTAAAATGTTTATCTCTAGAGATTGAAGATAAAGGAATAGAAATCATCATGATTTAAATGTCACGCGGTTCTTATCCTTTTTAAATGTGAATAGAAGTGAGAATACATGATTTCACACTAAATTATCATTCAAAAGGGAATGGATTAGTAAATCTTGATGTGATAAACATGCCTCAATGAAATCCCATTTGGTTCAAAAGACTTGGTGGGTCGCATGCCATCTCACACATTTTCCCCATCACATAAGTTGTACTGAACCACTCAACCATTATTCTTCCACCGTGACACTCTTGGCTTGACCATGTGACTTTTAAGATTCACTGACCAAAAGGATTGGAAACTTGGATGATGGGCCAGTATGTAGTCAACCAATTTTTTGGATAATTCTTCATTTTCTGCATTTTGATCATTTTTGATGATTAAGTAATATAACATTATGTATATAAAAACATACACTTTAGACATCAAATTAGGTAACATCCCACGTAATTCATAATCCACTTCCTTGGTAAATTTACTCACAATTATTCACATACATTATTCCATTATTCATATATGGATGGAACTCGACTTCTATATTTCCTTTGAATAATTCATAATACAACTTAATAGTGTGTATTATAACATTCACTTTAATAATATAATGTTACAATTTTCTAGTGAAATTCTTTTCAAAATGCATGGTTATTTCATTCCTTCCTCATAGTAGTTAATACATTCAAATCACTAACAATCAATAATCTCATTATACATATATTTATATCATTATCCACACCATGGAAACAATTATAGGTGTGTCATATAGAATTTTGTTTTATAATATGATACAACACTTTTATTATGAACTTCTTCTCAAAATTATTAGTAAATTAATTAATTTATTAACATTCTTAGGATCTTTAAATGACACGTAATCCATTATCATATTTAAAACACATCTATATAATCATTCATACCAACATTTCTATACTTATTGAAAAAATATATAACCATTTAGAAATATATCATCAAAGGTAAGTGAAATATGACCAAAATTATCAAATCTCAGGTAAGAAACAAACCCATGATAAAATAAATAGGAAAATTAAGAATGATAGTCGAAAACCAACATAATATATCCCATATTGGTACCCAAACTAGTTCCTCACAAGTACTAAAGTGTGTTCTCGATCATGGAAGGATGTGAACAAGTTTCATAGTCATAAAATTAAGTATTGAGAATAATTTCTCCATTAAAAATAGAGATGAATAAATGGAACTGAATAATAATCAACCAAATAATAATCAACTAAATAAAAAATAATCCAATATTAGAAATACAATATGCATCTTAAAAATAGAAATAAAATTTATATCTATAAAATAAATACAAAAGATTAAATAAAAATAAAAATAGACATGTCACCAACTATACATTGAATCATAATACCTTTGTATACATATACCTCTATAATTCCATGACAAAGCTAATGGTCCATTCACTACGAATCGAAGATATTCTATGTCATCCTAAAAACTAAATTTATATAATACTATCAATATATAAAAAATGGTATATAAATATAGTGTGATTGAATAAGACAAATATGATCCTACAACATTCACTATGTATAGCATTTATAAAATAAACCATAAAATTATATCTTAAACTGAAAATATAAAAGAACCATTTTTATTTTAGTAAAAAAAATGTGACAATGAAATATCAAATTTAATCAATACGGTTATTGAAATCATGTTTTACAACATTAATGACTAATAAATAAAGAAACTAATGAATACATAATAAAAAAGTTGCCTCCTTCATGTAACATCCCATGTAAATGAAGAATAATAGATTTTCAAATTTATTAATATTTGTTAATTAAATATTAATTTAATTTAAAAGGGTTGCTATGTACGATAGCATACCCGATACGCAACAACGAGTTTCTTTCAAATCTTATGTTGCACACTAATAATATAATATTATTATTTTAAATGGAAGTTAACTCCTTGTTGTTGTATTGGAAGGATTGAAAAAAACTAACTAAAATATGATTATACATGTTTGTTAAATGTATTTACTTTTATGGAATAAATGTTAGAGGCTTAAAATTTGAATGAATCAAATTTTAAGCATAATTTACATTAAAAGGTCTATTTACCACCTTTTAATGGTGACACCTCTTTAAATATAGTTTTGTCACTTTAATACATTCTATTTGACCAAATAAAATACTTCTTCAAAATGGGGACATCAAAATTTATATTCTGTAAATTTTTGGAATTTTTCCGACATAGTTCATTTTTAATGAATAGTGAAAAATATTGTATTGTAATTCAAAACTAAGTTTTAATAAAATATATTTATATGGTTATATTATCTTTTTAATTGGTTTTAAAGTGTAATTACAATATATTTTTACCATTTAAACCAATTTTGGTCATTGGAATTAATATCACTTTGAATTTGGACATAAACAAGTGTCAATCTTTTGATAGTTATTGTTTCATAAAAACACAATATTTGTTTTAACAACGGGAATTAATATTAAATTATGTAGTGAAACTTCTATGTTTAGAATTTTTGTAAAATATACATCATTTTTGAATTCTGGATATCAAATATATCTTAGATTTATTTTTTGGTATTTTTATGAAAAACATCAATTTTTGATGCAAAGTGAAACCACTCAGTAGTAGTTACAAAAACTAACTTTTTCTTTTAAAAGAAAATTTACCACTTCTGTGAAATGAATTTTGAAAATCTGCCATACATGAGTTTTATTAGTAAATAAAATGTGGTTCAATAAAAAGAAAATAATTTTTGTTGAATAGTATCTTTTGACTTTTATTTACCACGGTTAAAGGTAAATAGGGTAATTCAAGGTAAAAAGAATATTATAATAATTCAAAATTACCTTAACACTTGCCCTAACCTTATTTGATGAGTAACGGCCATCCATGGGCATCCTTGAGTCTATTTTGGGACCCCATGTATCCACTTATGAATGATAATGATACTTTAGATTAATTAATTTAAAGTAAAGGAAAAAATGACATTAATATTTTTTTTAAGTAAATTAATTTTTATATGGCGTTATATATGTAATATTTTTGACTATAAATATTTATTGGAAGGATAAATCGTTTTAATAATGCATGGTATTTGTTTTATAATTTTTATACATCGAATAAATTAAATTATTTATGAAACAATAATGATGTAGTGTTTACCTCATTAATAAATCACTTAAATAAATAAGATTATAAATATTAAAATAAAATCCAAAACCTGTACAATTCTTGTGGGATAATTTTTTTGGGACCATGAGTCATCTTATCTTTGACTCGAATTATTTTTGGACCATTAGAAACTGAATATCATTAAATAATAAAATAATATTTTCTCACATTCTTAAAGAGCCCCTCCCCCCTTATAAAAAGAGACCATTTCTAACCAATTCCTCACACCTCTAAAGCCGTTTTCTCTTCCAAAATCTTCCCAATTAATCTACCTACATCCCTCTCATCCATCTAGAAGCCTTATATTAGGAAGAAGACACTTTAAAAAACCATTTTGGTTCAAACCAAAGGGAGTTACCATAATTAAATGTAACCATTTATCTTAACTTATTTTCTTTTACTTTACTTTTATAACCCATAAACTATTTTTATTACCTTATTTTATAAAAAAAGTATCCTAAATATACTAGGATTTTCTTATCAGAAGTATTCAATCTACACTTAGACACACATCTATCTAATGGGTGAAGAACATACTATTTCTGTGGATGACAAACTAACGCCTCACGAAATGATGATTGTTCAATTATCTAATACCACCTTTCATGGGTGCCATTAAGAAGACTCTATATTTATATATGATATGTATTATGTTTTTGTTTTATTTATGCTTATGTATTTTTCTATTATAGCATTCCTTTATGGTTTCCATTATGGGTAAACATGAAAATTTAATTTGGGGATGTGCGGACTACCGCCCCCTCAAAGTGATATGACTCATTCATGCAATACGTGGGATGTATAAATGATAGAGTTAATGGTATTATATATTATATTATACTGTTATTATTATATACCAATGTATAATTATTTTTTTAATTCCATTAAAATAAGAAATTGAAATGAATGAAGCATTCATGCGTTTGTACGGCTTACCGTCTCCATGAACGGTGCATTTCATTTCTTACCTCAAAATGATATGTAATGTTATAAATATATATATATACTGGATATATATGATATATATGATATCTAAATAATGAATATCATTCTAGATATAATGGGTTATTGATCACAAGGACAACTTGTAAATATAAAGAGTTCATTTTTGACTCATGTACCAAATATTGACAAAACACCCAATATTAAATTAAATGATTACATAACGTTATTAAAATGGTAATAATTGATATAAAAGGACAAATAAACTTTAAAAAGTCTCTTAAGAAACTAGAAATTAACTTTAGTTTATTATTCAAGAAATTAAATAATGAACGAGTCAAGTCGGACACGGGGTAAGGAACTTCGTCTCAATGTCCTTTCATTGAGGCATATTTTGTTTTAATACCGGACTTTCTTTTATACTCTATATAATAACCATTGAAATTTCAAAGGGAATATTTTTCTTTGAAGTGTTTTACTAAACGAAAAAAAATTAATGTTTCTTATTACGTAAGCGGTGACAATGACCTTTCCACTACCGCGAGTATTATTTGTTCTTTGGCATCCTTAACACGCCGTAATGTTCTTTTTCAAGGAAAATAAATACCGTATACTATTTTATGTATTTTTTTATTGAAAAAGGTTTTCATAATGGATTTTTTAAGTCAATATATTTAAGGGATATATTATGATTGAAATGTAGAAATGTTTTCTTTCCTTTATATTTGTTTTATGTGTTATGATTTTATAATGGTACTTGGACATTTGATGGTGGTTACTTGATAAACCAAATGACGGGTGGTGCCATGATAAACCAGGATAGGTGGTTATGTTATAATCTCCAATGAATTGGTTATGGAAGTCGGTTGTATGGATATTCCATTTAGTGACATGTATGGAAGTTGACCGTATGGTTATTCCCTTTAAGTATGTTTATGTCCCAAGTTACCTTTATATGTTATGTGTTCTTTATATATGTTTTACAGTAATCTTTTGGTTATAAAATTGTAAGTAGTGATCTTCTATTCTGTGAAGAGTATTTACTACTTCATAAAGGTGAAAAGTATTACTTATGTTAATGTATTCATGGTTTATTTTTTTGTTTTAAAAAACTAACAGTTTCCTTCTTTGTGTATCCCATACTGAGATTTTTATGATCATTCCAAGTTTTTGAAATGTTTTTCATAAGAAATAATGTGGAATAGAGTCAAGGATGTGATCAAGGAAAAGTCATGTTTTCTTAAACATGGAACTAGACATAAATGTTTTTTTCCAGATTTCTTATTTTGTGAAAAATGGAAACTGAGTAGAAGTGTCTAATTTGTATTTTTTTGAAATGAAATGTAATTGTAATATCTTAATTCACTAAAACTATAAATCTGAAATGATCCTTAATGTGAATTATTCATTTAATTAATTTGTGGGTAATGTTTTAAGGCCGAGTCTTTATAGTTGGTATCAGAGGTCAGTTTAGACAACATTAAGAGTTAGGGTATTGTTAAATTAATATCCCTAAAGTAGTTTTTGTTAATATTGAAATGATATAGCATTTAAATATTTCTATATTGATTCGCCTTAGATATTTCTTTGTTAAGAATTTTTTTCATAGAGGAAACATAGAATCTTTTCTGGGAAGGCATACAGAGGGAAATGACCTTCCAAATCGGCATCCTGAGATGGTTAGAATCAGAATAGAATAGTTTGTTGCAGTGATGACTTAGTTGAATTCGGAGAAAAATGGAAGTTGTGTTCATTGATGATATTTTGGATTATTAAAAAATTAAATAGGAGTATAAAATTAATTTAATGGTTGTTATGAAAACCTTATAAGAAAAAAAACTGTTTTGGAAATTCAGAAAGTGTGAGTTTTGGTTACAAAAAATTTCTTTGCATGGTCACATTGTTTATAAGGATGGAATAACTATTGATCCTTATAAAAAGATAGTTATTGAATAATGGCCAAGTCCCATAAATATTACTAAGATCCATATTTTTCTTGGTTTGGGAGGTTATTACCGAAGGATTTTTGAAAATTATTCAAGGTTATCTAGTCCAATGAATATGTTAACTCAAAAAGGTGTTAAGTTCATTTGGAAAAAAGAATGTGATGATTATTTTCAGGAATTAAAAAGAAGATTAGTGAATGCTCCAGTTTCAGCACTGCCTTTCATAAATGGTGAGTTTGTTATTTATTGTGATGCTTCATTGAAAGGACTTGGTTGTGTCCTTATGCAGAATGATCAGGTAATTTCTTATGCTTCACGTCAGTTGAAACCCCATGAGTTGAATTACACTACACATGATTTCGAATTAGCTGCTGTAGTTTTTTCTTTAAAAATTTGGAGGAATCATTTTTCTGGAGTAAAATGTGAAATATATACTGACTACAAAATTTTAATGTATATATTCAGTCACAAAGAATTGAACATGACACAGAGGAGATGGTTGGAATTAATCAAGGATTATTATTACACGATCCATTACCATCCAGGAAAATCAAATAAAGTGGCTCATTCTTTGAGTCAAAAAAGTAATGTCTCATTAACCATACTACAGTTGGAATGAGATGCTTTGGTATTTAATTTGATGAACTTTGGTATAAAATTTGTTGGTGCATGAAATTTTATTGATTTGTTTCAGGTGTCAGTGAAATAATCTCTATCAGACAGAATAAAGAAAGCGCATAAATAAGATAGTGAGTTACAGAAAAAGGTAGAGTTGGTTTAAAAGTTTAAGTGTCCTGATTTTAACTTTGATAATGATTGTGTTTTGAGGTTGGGGAAGAGATTATGTGTGCCTTGTGATACAGGGTTGAAGAATGAGTTTCTATGTGAAGCTCACAATTCTCCATTTTCAGTTCATCCTGGTAGGACTAAGATGTATAGAGATCTTCAGGAGCATTACTGGTGGGATGGAGTGAAAAGAGATATTACTAATTTTACTGTGAAGTGTTTGAAATGTTAGTAGGTTAAAGCAGAGCAACAGTTATCAAAAGGGATTCTTCAGTATTTACCAATGACAGTGTGGAAATGGGAAAATATATCCATTCACTTTGTGGTGGGATTACCGAAGACATCTGGACATAATAATGCAATTTGGGTTATAGTTGATCGATTGGCTAAATATGCTCATTTATTTCCTATTCGAGATACTTTGTCTCTAGATAAACTTCCTCGATTGCATTAAGTTCCCCTCTACATTATATCTGATCATGATCCTATTTTTACTTATATATTTTGGAAAGGCCTTCAGAAGTCGTTCGGTACTGAATTTATTTTTAGTACAGCTTTTCATCCTCAATCAGATAGGCAGTCAGAATGAACAATTCAGACCATGGAGGATATGGTATGTGCTTATTCACTGGATTACTAGGGAAGTTGGGACCAACATTTTTGTTTGGTTTAATTTTCTTATAATAATTGTTTTCATTCCAGTATACAGATCGCTCCATTTGAGGCGTTATATGGAAAGAATTGTTGAACACCAGCATTTTAGGATGAAGTAGGTGAAAGGAAGCTGATGGGATAAGAATTAGTAGAAGAGTTGGTAGAGAAAGTTCAGCTAATTCAAAATCACAAGAGAACAGCTCAGAGGAGACAAAAAATTTACGAATAACAAATGGAAGGATATTTATTTTTGAGGCTAGTGATCATGTCTTTCTCAATGTTTCTCCATGGAAATGTGTGATGCGTTTTGGTATGAAGGGAATGTTGAGTCTGATGATTATTTGACTTTATGAAATCTGAGATAATGTTGGATTAGTTTTGTATAGAGTGTCTTTACCTCCAAGTTTATCCCAGGTACACAATGTTTTTCATGTTTCGATGTTGAGAAAGTATATGCTAGATCCATATCATCTTTTGAGTCTAGAGGTAGTTCAGTTGGAAGAGAATCTATCTTATGAAGAACAACTAGTCCAGATTCTTGACCATATAGAGAAAGTTTTGCGGAATAAGGTAATTCACCATGTAAATGCATTTTTGGAAAAACCATATGATTAAAGAGGCAATGAGGGAATCTGAAAATTCTATGAGGGATAAATACCCCCACTTATTTTGAAAAGTGAATAAAAATATTGAGGATGAAATTTCCAAAAGGGGGAAGGATATAACATTACAGGTAAATGGAGAATAAGATATTTTATATTTATTAATATTTAGGAATTAAATATTAATTTTACTTTAAAAGGGTTTCTATCTTCAATAGCTTACCCAATACGCAACAACGAGTTTCTTTGAAATCTTAAATTGCACACTAATAATATAAAATTATTATTTTAAATGGAAGTTATCTCCTAGCTATCATATTGGAGGGAATGAAAAAAACTAACTACAATATGATTATACAAAGTTTGTTAAATGTATTTACTTTTGTCCAATAAAATTTAGAGGCTTAAAATGAGAATGAATCTAATTTTAAGCATAATTTACATTAAAAGATCGATTTACCACCTTTTTATGGAGAATCCTATTTAAATCTAGTTTTGGTCACTTTAATGCATTCTATTTGAACAAATAACATCCTTCTTTATAATAAGGTCATCAAAATTTACTTTGTGTAAATTTTTTGGAATTTTTCAGATAATGTTCATTTTTTAATGAATAGTGAAAAATATTGTACTTTAATTCAAAACTATGTTTTAATATAATTTATTTATATGGTTATATTATCTTGATAATTGTTTTTAAAGTGTAATTAGAATATATTTTTACTATTTAATCTAATGTTGGTCTTTGGAATTAATTTTACTTTGAATTTGGATATAAACAAGTGTCAATCTTTTGATAGTTATTGTTCCTTAAAAACCCGCTATTTATTTTAACAATGGGAATTAATTTTAAATTAATTAGTGAAACTTCTATATTTATAATTTGGTAAAATATAAATCATTTTTGAATTTGGAATATCAAATATAGCTTAGGATGATTTTTTGGTATTTTTCTGAAAAACTGCAATTTTTGATGAATAGTGAAACCACTTAATAGTAGTTAAAAAATGACTTTTTCATTTAAATAAAATTTTACCACTTATGTGAATTGAATTTAGAAAATCTGACAATCATGGTTGTTATTATTACGTAAAATTTGGTTCAATAAGATGAAAATAATTTTTGGTGAGTAGTAATTTTCACTTTTAGTTACTACGGTTAAAGGTAAATAGAGAAATTTAAGGTAAAAAGAATATTATAATAATTCAAAATTACCTTAACACTTGTCAAAAAGTTATTAGATGAGTAATTTACAACCATGGGAATCCATGGGTCTATTTCGGGACCCCATGGAGCCACTTATGAATGATAATGACACTTTAGATTAATTAATTTAAAGTAAAGGAAAAAATGACATAAACAAAACTCTTTTTGTAACTTAAATTATATATGGGGTTATATAAGTAATAATTTTGACTAAAAATATTAATTTTAAGGATAAATGGGTTTTATACATCATGGTATTTTTTTATAATTTTTGACATCGAATAAACTAAATTATTAATGACACATATTGATGCATTGTTTACCTCATTTATAAATCATTTAAATAAATAAGATTATAAAAATTAAAATAACATAAAAAACTAGTCCAATTCTTATTAGATGATTTTATTTTTACCACAATTCATCTTATATTCTACTCTAATTATGTTTGGACCTTTTGAAACCGAATATCAAAATATAATAAAATAATATTTTCACACTTTCTTAAAGAGCCCCTCCTCCCCCTTATAAAAGGAGACCATTTCTAACCAATTTATCACACCTCGCAATCCTTTTGGATCATCCAAACTCTGTACAATTAATCTCTCTACATCCCTCTCTTCCACCTAGAAGCCTTACCTTAGGTAGAAGGCACTTCAACAAACCATTTTGGTTCAAAACAAATGGAGTTACCCAAATTAAGGGTAACAATTTCTCTTAACTTCTTTTCTTTTATTTTACTTCTCCGACCCCTAAACTATTTTTATTCAATTATTTTATAATTAAACTAGTATCCTCAATATACTAGGATATTTTTATGGGAAGGATTGAAACTACACTTACACACACCTCCATCAAATGGGTGAAGAACATACTCTTTCTGTGGATGGGAAACTAATGCCTCACGAAACGATAATTGTTCGATTATCTTCTACAACCTATCATGGTGGCCATTAAGATGAAAATATATTTATATATGATATATATTATGATTATGTTTTCTTTATGATTCTGTATTTTTCTTTTATAGCATACCTTTATGGTTTCCATTATGGGTAAACATGATAATTTCATTTGAGGAAGTGCTGACTACCGCCCCCTCAAAGTGATATGACTAGTTCATGCAATATATGGGACATATAAAGGATAAAGTTAATGGTATTATATATGATATTATACTATAATTATAATATACCAATTTATCATTGTGTTTTAATTCCATTAAAATAAGAAATTGAAATGAAAGTAGCGTCTATAGGTACATACAACTTACTGTCTCCATGAACGGTGCATTTAATTTCATTACTCTAAATGATATGTACTGTTATAAATAATTATATATATATATACTGGATATATATGATATATATGATATCTAAATAATGAATATCATTCTAGATATAATGGGATATTTACCACATGGAAAACTTGTAAATATAAAGTGTTCATTTTTTACTCAAGTACCAAATATCTAAAAAAATGACCATTATTAAATTAAATGATTACATAATGTTTATAACATAGTAATAATTGATATAAAAGGGCATGTAAACTTGAAAAAGGTTCATAAGAAATTAGAAAATTAATTTAGTTTATTATTCTGAAAATTAAAGAACGAACATGTCATGTCGGACACGAGGTATGAGACTTTGTCTCAATCTTCTTTTGTTGAAGATTATTTTGTTCTAATACATGACTTTCTTTTATACGCTATATAAACACCCTTGAATTTTCAAATGGAATCTATTTATATTAATAATTTTACCAAACGACAAAAAGGAACATTTCTTTTAATGTAAGTGGTGAAACTGATGTTTCTGCCACCGTGAGTATTTTTTTTCTTTAGATTCCTTATTAAGTCATAATTTTTTTCGAGGAAAATAAATACCACATACACTATTATGTATTTTGGTATTGAAAATTGTTTTGATAATGGATTTTTTATGTCAATCTATTTATGTGATATATTGTGATTGAAATGTGGAAATGTTTTCTTTCCTTTATATTTGTTTTATGTGTTATGATTTTATAATGGTACTTGGACATTTGACGGGTGGTTACGTGATAAACCAAATGACGAGTGGTGCTGTGATAAACTAGGATGGGTTGTTATGTTATAACCTCCCATGAAATGGGTATGGAAGTCAGCCGTATAGCTATTAAATTTAGTGATATGTGTGGAAGTCGACTAAATGGTTATTCTATTTAAGTATGTTTATGTCCCAAGTTACCTTTATATGTTATGTGTTCTTTATATGGGATTTACGGTAATCTTTTTGTTAAAAAAGGGTAAGTTGTGATATTTTATTCTAGGAAGATTATTTACTACTTCATAAAGGTTTAAAGTATGAATTGTGTTAAAGTATTCATGGTTTACTTTTTTGTTTTGAAAAGCTAACGATTTTCCTTCTTTCTGTATCCCTTAATGAGATTTTTTAGCTTATCCCAAGTTTTTTAAATGTTATTCATAGGACATAATGTGGAATAGAGTCATGAATGGGATTAGGGAAAAATCATCTTGTCTTAAACATGGAACTAGACTTGACTCTTTTTTTCAAGAGTTCTTATTTTGTGAAAAAAATGGAAACTGAGTAGAAGTGTCTTCTATGTAGTTTTTTTGAAATGAAATTTAATAGTTGGAGCCTAATTCTCTAAAAAAATAAACCTGAAAAGATCCTTAATGTGAATTATTCATTTAATTCATGATTATGTAATGTCTTAAGGTCGGGTCATTATACTTCAAATGTCTACATAGGAAAATTAGGAGAGAACATATAAGACTAGGTTAGGGTAACCTATTATCCACAAACATATCATATTCATAACCTTATATATAATCATAATCACATCTATATCTACGTACAAAATTATATAGGATGATAGCTAGAGAATCATCAAAAACGATCTAAAATCTTATTATGGATAATTCAGTGTTACTTAATGACTATAAATTGTAGTTATAGAATTATCATGATAAAGAGGGCATGTGGTAGGTAGATTCACCACATTGTATAACTAGGTACATTCCCTAGGAACACTCATAATTACATATGGTTTTCCATGATGCATTTCTAAAATTATTGAATTTAATATTCAAAAAAATAAATAATAAGATATTATTTTCTAACAGCCCAACCCATTTTATCAAACCAAAATCATATAGTAACATTTCATAATTAGTAATGGAAAATTTATATAAATAAAACAATCTCTTAAAAATTATTTTAATAAATCCAAAACCCCCTGTTTGTATTTGGAATCATCTATAATATTATTTAAAAATTTCAGTATAAATCATAAACAAACATTCCATGAATAAGATGATCTATCTAATTCATTTAGAATTGATTCCATTATTTCATGAAAACACATTATTTTCGTTACATTATTCATAAAAGATTTATATCATCAAAACCATACCTTTACCAAATCGAGTGTCAAAAATGAAACCTTAATAATTTTTTTAGAATAACATGATCAAATCAATTATATATGGATTGTATATAAATAAAAATATTGATTAAAATAACCCAAAAAATCATATTTCAATAAATAGTGGAATATAAAAAGAGGAACCTACATTTAGGGTTTATTTAGTAATTTTAATATGCTTTATGCACCTAATATCCTCTTTCTATAGCTATAGGGTAATAATTAATAAATTATAGTAAAAAAACAACACCCAATATCCTAAATACCTAAAAGTGTAAATACTTACCGGCGAGTCATAACATGAAATAAACAAGATTTAGAAAATAAAAATGATGAATTGATGAGATATAAAAAATATTTAATGTCTTGGGAGGTGTTTGATACATTATATCTAGATTTTTCTTTGAATTTTAGTAGTGTATTTTTATTATTGGTTTCTAATGGGTTTAAACCTCCTTAGACATTAAATACTAATGGTAACATACAACCAATTATTTTGATCCCCTATAATCGACCAAAATGGATATGTCAGAAGAATAATTTTTAGAATTTTTGGATGATAAAAAGGAAATATTTATGGACTAATGAAAAAACTATTAAAAATGCATATTGATTTTATGTGGATAATTAATTAATTTTATGGACTATGAAACATATCTTGTTGAATCTCTTATACATGTTTTGGTTTTTATTTTTTATAATTTTGATTTTGAAACTCAATAGTTACCTCACAGAAAAAAATATTACTTTTCTGTTATCATTGATTTCTTAATCCATCTCATAAATATTATGTTTCCCCAAGACACAATTTAATAGATATATTAAACTAGGAAATTCATTTATGGTGATATCTTCATTAGAAATATTTGGAAAATTAATGAATTTCATTATAGTATTTTGAAATTTAATTACGTGATAAAAGGTTTAAATGGTATATGGTACAATATATGATGTTGTTGGAACATAACTGCGGATGAAAATGAGTATATTTTTCAAAATTACTTTTTGGGAGTTTTATATTATGTGTTGTAATATTGATATAATTAATATTAAGGAAACCATCTATGAAAATTTAATTTTTAAATTTTATAATTAGAAGGGTAAATCGAAGGATAACTTTAAAGATAATAAAGACATGGAAGTAATGAATATAAATAATGGTTTATGGGAAAAAATATTTTAAAGTAAAATTCAGCTATTTTGTTGTAAAATTTCAAGATAAAGACATATTACTTTGAAATTTAATTAATGTAAAAGTTCATGATGGATATTCAACTAACAGTTCATGGATAATTGAATTAAAACTTTTAGAGTAACATAGATTGAAAATTCATGACTCATATATTCAAATACAATAGTAGATACCCTTGTAAATGCCTAATATTTTACATAATAATATAACTATAGTTTTAGTTGAGTTATTCACCTTATTTAGAGTGTTTTATGAATCAAATATAAATATAGATGATCTTGAAAAACATCAAGAGGGAATTGTGCTGACACTTTATCAATTTGATATGTTGTTCCTTGTTTATTTTTCACTATCATGATTCCTTTGACTGTTATGTTGGTTGATATAATGCCCAATAAGGGAATAAAAAAATCATAACATGAACAAATTATTAAATTTTTGGAAATTTTCATTTCAATGGGACAAAAAGTAGGTGAGAATAAAAAATATGGACAATGAGGCATGATATAACATATCAACATAAAGTTAACGTGGGAAAGTGGTAACAAATTTAAACATGAAATCACATACATAAGTCATAGATAAAAGAAAATATGTTATAAAATTATGTAGAAACTCCCAAAATGGATTAGTTTTACTCCTTAATCCCATAAATAACATCTCATGAGTCTAAAACATTACCATATTCATTATAGCACTTTATAATTTTGGGCTCACCCATTGTTTCATAATATGTATTTTCATAAGTGTGAAAAATGACCATACTACGTTATGATGAATTTAACAATATTTAACCCCAAAATTTAGCAGTGTGGGTTAAATACATGGAATTAAACATTAAATTGATTATAGGTACATCTAAGTGAATATACTTGAGTGAAAATGGGTATGGATATTAACGACACAATAGTTTGGTATAAAAATACTAGTGAAATTTTGACATCATAATAGAAGTACATAAAGTTTCCTAAAATGGTTTAATGAGGGTAAAAGGGGTATATATTGACTTTTATATAAAAATATATGTACATGGTATGTATTAAAACATATCCCAACATTACTAATTTTAAATTATAAAACAATAAATGGATAACATGGTTGAATAACTATGATATGGAGAGGATCCCTTACTAAATTTCGACATAGTAATGAATTGGGTAAATTCTATAATGAGAGGGGTTAAATTATATACCCTTATTAGGAAATAAATTTACAATTATATGGATATTTATAATTTCATGGAAACATAACCAATTAAGACTCAAGGTCTAAATAAAAAGAAGCTACTTTAATTGAGAAGAAGATAGATAGGTCCTTTACTAATGTTTTACATAGTAAAAGTTAGTTAAATGATATAATGAGATTGGATAAATGATCTATAATTATTATAAAATGAATTTTAATGAATATGGATCTTTATAAATTCATTAAAACATATCCAATTGAGATTCATAAGGATAATTATATAGATGATTCTTGAATGGAAAATAAAGGAGATAATTCCCTTACAAAATTTTGGAAATGTAATAACTTAGGTAAATCATATAAGGACATCGGATAAATGGTACATCATTGCTAAAAAAACGGATAAAAGTTTTATCTTTATATTTCATTAATATATATCAAAATGATATTGAAATTTCCAATTACAATGAAGGTGCTTCATTATAAATGGAGAGACAGAAATCCCTTACCTTGAGAGGGTGATTCCAAAAGATTTGGAGGACCGTTTTTGAGTGCATGGGGGAACCATGGGAGCACTCTAGAGAGGGGAGGGAGGATTAATGATGTGGTAAAAAGTTTTTTAGTTATTATTAATGTAATCATAGGATGGTTTCTATAGGAAAATACAGGGCAGTTAATTACTATTTCCAAAACGTAGGTTTTGGACTCCATATAATAACATAATCAAAACCACAAACCTTACCATGGTTTCTCCCATGGTTTCTATAAAATCGGAGTGTTTTTTAATATTTTATATGTGTATGGTCTTCATTCAATAAAATATTACTATTGGTGTTGTGGAAACGATCCATGCTTATAAATAAATTATATTAAAACCAAAAAAATATAATATTGTTTTAGAAGAATTCATAATGGCATTGTGAAATTAATAAAATTACCCAAAAATACATTATTATAAATGTAAAAAATATATTTGTTCATGGATACCCTATATATGATTTATTTCATCACTTTTTAGTCTTTGTGATGTCATAATACACACCATATATTTACACCATATTTAATTTTTACATAAAAATTTGAATATCATAGAAAATATTAAAAAATAAATGTTGGATAATTTTAAAAAGATTATTGAGAAATTATTATTTATTTTATCAAAATAATTCTATAAATATTTTAATTATAACTTTTAAAGAAAGAATCAACATTTATTGAGAAATGATGAGTTATTCAAAAATAATCCTTATTGAACCCTAATACCAATTAAATTTGACTTAATAAAAATTATATTATCATTTAAATTTTAAAAATACTATATAATAATATTATTTTATGAAAATATATTCTATTTTTAAAAATTAGTAATTCATTAAAAATGAATTTCTTATTTTAAATTTATTATTACATAAAAATAATATTTTTGTTTTATCGTAGAAAAATATAATTTTTATCAAAATCCTATCATAATTATTTAAAAATAAAAAAATATAATAATTATTATTTTGAAAATAAAAAATATATATTCATATAATTAGGGATACTTGTTTTTCAGTCCTTATTAAATTATTTTTATCCTTAATTAACCTATTTTCCTTTTAATGTTGTAATAAATATTTACTATGATTAATATTCATATTGTCCCAAAATTAAGTTGAATTGTTAAATAATATTAATTACTATTATTAAAAATATGGATTTAATTTTATCGAAATAAAATCAAAGAGGTGGTATAATTTTATTCAAAATTAGTCCTCCAAGTTTGATGGAAATTGTTTTTTAGAGAAATGCATTTTTCAAGGAAAATTTTATTTTATATTAACTCTATAGTTAGTAATATTAATTATATGTGTTTAAATTAATAATGATAGCTATATTATACAAAAAATTAAATTAATTCATTTCCCGTTTTTAATTAATGAAAATGGTGAAACACTATGAATTTTAAAACTATTTTCAAGAAAATGTGTTTTTGAGCCTTAATATGAAGTTATACTAAAATATGTTATAAAGACGATTTGAATGTATTAAATGGATTAAATATAACTCATGAATTATTATGTTATATTGATTTTGAATTAAAATAAAAATGGGAATTTTAAATTACTTAATTTATCAAAATTAATGAAAGATTTACCAAATGGTGGGTATCTTTCCCTATTATGTGAAAAATAATTTTACAGAAAAAAACTAAAATTTCATGCGAAGTTAAATTCAAAATTAAGGTATAATGAATGTATTTAATTTTATTATATATGTTTTATAAATTTTCTATAAAATAATTATAATATTTTTTTTCACAAAAATAAATAAAAAATGTTTTTGAAGAAAAGTTAAATTGAAGAAATTAGCCAAAAAGTGAGCGATTATTTAATAAGAATTTATCAATACAATTATGTTGACTATTATATATATATATATGTATATATTTTATGATTTATTTATTCCTATTAATAGCCACAAATGTAATAGAGAGGTTATAACAGTCATATTTAAATAATAATCATTTGTTTTGGTTCAAGGTTGTGTATCACAAAATTTATTGAACATAATATTCTCTTAAAAACTAAGGTAATTAAAATATTTTCCCTTTAATAAATTGTTTCCTCACAACTTATACATGATCATTGTAAGAAATTTTTTTACACATGAAAATATATTTCTTAGAAACCCACAGAGTAAAAAGGGTTAATAAAGTATCCACTTGAAAACTGGGAAAGGGAAGTACAACTATCATCACATAACAAGATTTACAAGTAGGATAAACTTAGTGGGAATTGAAAATATAGAAATGGAATAAAAATCAATAAGTAACAAAGAAATAATAGAGAGTGGTAGAGAACATGGTTAGGGTAAAGTCAATGACCACAAAACTGCAAATCTATGATGGGTGAAAAGACCATCAATTCATAATATTACAATATTTTTATTATATGATTTTATTCCTATATTTATGGAATTAATTTACCATCAAGAATAGAAATATAAGGAAATATATGTTAGAAAAAATTATAATTTAATCCATTAATAAATATCAACAACAATCTAATATTTTTCTCGAAATAATTATTACTTAAAATGTTTTTATGCCTGAAGAACTAGAATAAACTTATAACAAATCACATAATACACCAAAGAATAAAAAGATTTTAATATTGTATTTAATAAATCTAAAATGGTTATAATAATGTATGATAATAATAAAAATTAATTAAAAATAATAAATTAGTGTAAATAATTATAAAAATCCAAATGGTTTCTCATAGATTATTCCTTAATAAAATACACTTATATCATAAATAACACCAATATCCTCAACATTAAAGAATATTTTAACCTCAAAGGTCATCTCCTACCTTTCATATTACACCTCAAAAAACATAATATCACTATTCATGAATAATACATTATATCAAACCTAATGGGCATATATAACTCAACCTAATAAAATATCTTTTAAGATATCATTAAACACCTAAAAATCAAAAAAGTTATGATCCTATAAAATGTTCCACAAAATGTCCTTAATCATTATTAATTTCTATCAAATAAATCTCAAAAATATTTAGTGATACTTTAAAAAAAATATTTGAATTATAAATATATAAGGTTCTTGGGGGTACAATTTCATTAAGCACACACAAACCACACACACCAACTAGAAAGGTAGGACATAGACCCTAATGGATATCCCACCCAGCAAGCCATATTTATTTAGTAAATAAACCAAAGGCCAAATGGGAATGAATCCCATTACATGGACTAAAGGAAAACAACGTGGCCTAAAGGGCTAGTGTAATATCATTTCTACTTCATGCCTACATCATCGTCTGCCTGCATCCTACCTGCATCACCGCATGTCATCGTCCTGCATGCATCATCGCCTACATGTGTCATGCATGTGTGACTTTCTAGAAGAACTTTGTTCCCACCCATATTTGAACTTCAGTATTATGCATAATCAAGGGGTACCCCTTCCAATGAGGCACATCCCCCCCAAAATGGCCCGAAGTCATTCATTTTTATTGATTTTTGATAACCCCATTTCAAGGGATGAGGGGGAACCCTTACAAATCCCATATGCTCAGAGACAACATGGCCCATAGGCTTAGGAGATTACATAACCCAAAGGTATAAGGTAATTCAACAAGAATATCTACAAGGAACTTCCCCTCCCTATCATCTTCATTATAATAATAGCTCTCCTCCTTCGCACGGTCATCTAGATAGGTTTCCCGTGCAAGCAAATGCTGGTCCTAATGGCATAGCCATACACTCTCATTCTAACAAATCCATTTGTCTCTTCTCTATTGAGTGCACCTGTTCTAAATCCTCTTCTGAGGCTGCTCTTTTTTTGTAGTGTGTCTCGGGAAATTTCATGGGGCTCGAAGGCCTTATAGGTTGCCCGAAATCCCCACAGACCTGAAGGCCTGGGTGGCCCGAAAGTCTTAAAGACTCTAAGCCCAAACCATTCGCCCAAGGTGAACAGTTCCAACTGCTATAGTACCAAACAATACCTGCTACAGTACTTTCTACAGTACCACACAATGTACAGTTCTGCTACAGTACCTGTACAGTGTAGAGTTCTGCTATAGTACCCCCGTACAGTGTACAGTCTACTACAGTACCCGTACAGTGTACAGTTCTGCTACTCTACTATACAATGTACAGTTCTACTATAGTGCTGCTACAATGCTACTAGAGTACCTACTACAGTACCCCCTAGAAATATGCCTCTACCTGGTTTTGAACATGGGTCTTGTGGATGCACTTAAGGATACCTCACCAACTGGGCTAAGGCTCATGTGCAATGAGGCACACCCCAACTTCATATTTGTGTGATACATATCATCCCAAAATTATTAAGGTTTATCCATACACTAGACACATATTAAGGGTTATCAATCCCTTAATAATGTGTTTTCTAAAATATCTCCTACAAAGTCACTTTTATAGTTTATTTTTACCATTCTAAATATGTTTCAAATGCATAATGAAAACTAATATAGATCAATCCTTATATTTTTCATGATTCTTATATCCCAAATTTCATTTATACACAATCTCTATAATATAATTATCAAATATGAATAAATAAAAACATTATTCCTTACACATTAATGATCTCTATATTATATTTTTTCCATACTATATGATTTAAAGTTGGATTATTGCATTGAATTAGATAATGACCATATTATTCACACATATGAAACTAAATAAAAATGTTATTTTAGGATATAATTTATTCTCTTCCGTTATATTCTTTTTCTTTTTTACAAAAACTAGCTACTTTTTTCCCTATTTATCAACACTTAAACACGTTCAAGTTCATTTGTGAAATTTCCCTTGGCTCTACCTTTCATACAAGGATATGTTTGAATTGATTCTTCTTTTATTTATCACTTTATCATATTAAAATCCTTGAGACATCATCCTCAACCTCATTGACATCTTTGTAAATTAAACTACGACTTAGTTGTTAATTATTATTTTTGATAACTAATTTGGAATAATCATAAAATGTCTTACTTGAGATCCCTTTATTTCTGGTATACCATTTGATAATTCATCAAATTCCCCATTACGTTGGTTATTGACTAGGTTCATCCTATTTATGGTCTTGATTAGAATAATGGAAAAGTTATGGATGCGTAAATATAAATATTAAACACAAAAATAGGAATATGATAACATTAAAGGAATAAATTATAAATCACATATATTTATTTGACATATGAATTTATAGTCTTTAATCTATGTTATCCACAGTATATTTCTTAACACAATATCTTGTTAGAATTTTATTCCCATAATAATTTTTTATAATGATCCAGAGAAATTAAAAAATAATATTACCTAATAGTGTAAAACTAGGGGTTCAATAAGGATTTTTTCATGGAGCAGTTCATGATCGAGTTTATCCCAAATATGGTGTTTTTGGGGTTATTGCTCATAGGTACATCTATACCAGATCCAAATCAACTTTTAGTATCTAGGTATGAATTTATTTCTCTGAAAACCACTTACATTAAACTTTACCAAAACCTAGAAATGTTTTACTATACTTATTGTTATCCCTATGTATTTAAATAGAATTTTTGCAATCCTAATCCTAGAAATTTATATACTTTCCACTAATACCAACCATGACACCCCTTAACTTTATAACACATTAAGTCATGATTTCTTACATATGTATACAAATAATATAATCCAAAAAATTAAGAACTATTGGGTATTTGAGTAATTAGGTCTATTGCCTAAAAAAATTCAAATAAGTGGTATATAGAAATTATTGAAAACTTCCTTAACCTGATCATAATTTCCTATCATTTTTAAACTAAATGGGATAACCTAGGGATATACATAATAAAGGGGTGATCTATAAATCCCAATAAGGTAATACAAAAATAAAAAGATTAAAAATGTATTACAAGTTAGAAAATAATAATTTAAATTGGAATAAAAAGACGTGAGTATCCTAAATATGATTAATGACCATGATATAACATGATAACTTAAAGGCATCATGGGAAAGTGACAGTAAATTTAAATGTGACATCATAAACATAGGTCATGGATAAACACTAAGAAGTCATAACATGTTGTAAAAGTTCCCATAATGGATTAGGTTCACTCCCAAATCCTATATATGACTTCTCATGAGACAAAAACATAACCCAATTTATTATAGCTCTATATAATCTGTTGGGAACCAATCATTTTTATATCATGTACATGCATAAGTGTTCTACATAGACCATAAAACTAAAGGAGTTCTATCATAACTTTTAATCCCATGATAAATATGTGGGGGTTATATACAAAGTAAAACAAATATATAAATGATAGTTATGTTTATGAAAATACCCAGGAGTGGAAATGATGGTTGATATTCATGACACAATCATTTTTTATGGATATTTGTCATGAAATTTTGGTTCCATAAAATCAGTAAATAAAGATAAATAAAATGTTTTAATGGGAGAGAAAGGGGTATCTCATAATTTTTACATCAAAATTCAAGTAAGTGGTATGTTGAAAATATTATCCCAAATTTAAGAATTAGAAATAATAAAACATAAAATGTAAAATATTCTTTAATAAATAGATCAAGGATAAGATTCCTTACTAAATTTTGGAATAGTAACAACTTAGGTAAATTATATAATAAGAAGGAATAAATGACTTCCATTATTTAGAAATAAATTTAATAGTAATGGTATCTATATAAATTCATGACAATATTATCTATTGAGATTCAAAGGACAAATAAAAATAAGGTTCTTGAATTGAGAAGACAGAGGGGTCCCTTAACAAATTTCAGCATAGTAACACATTATGTAAATTATATAATGAGATGGGATAAAACATATATAATTTTAAAAAATAAATTGGATAGAATACAAATCTTTATAAAGTATTGAAAACATAAGAAATCCTGATTCAAAATGAAAATTACAAAGAAGGTGCTCGAATGGAAAAGAAGAGAGAGAAACCCCTTACTAAATTCCGATAGAGTAACGACTTAGGAAAATCTACAATGGGATTTAAAAAATTAACTACAATCATTATAACATAAATTTTTCTGAATAGGGATCTTTATAAAGTCATTATAACATTAAAAAAAAGAGATTCAAAAGGATAATTACAAAGAAGGTGATTTAAAGGAAAATAAGAGAGGGAAATATCTTATCTTGAGAGGGTGATTCTAAAAGCTTGGGTGAAGCTTATTGAGAGAATTGGTGAATCTTGGGAGGACTCTATATTGGGTAGGGAAGAGTAAGAATGTTTTAATGGGTTTTTAGTGAAGTGTAGTGGGATTTTGTGTGGGTTTATATCGAAAAAGAGGGGAGTTCTTTATAAATTCCTAAACCTAGGTTTTGGAATCTACATAAAAAATGTAATTAAAACCAAAAACCAACTCTAGGTTTTTTCCATTATTTCTTCCAAATAAGAGTTATTTTAATTATTTTAAATTTTAAGGGGAATAAATAGATGAAATATTATCCTTGGTGATCTGGAAGTGAGTCATGCTAATAAAAAATTGATTTTAAAACATTAAAATATAATATACGTTCTAGAGTATTCATAATAGAATTTTAAAATTAAAAAAATAACCTAAAAATAAATTATTTTAAATTGGGAACATATATTTATTCCTTTATAACTTTTATATAATTTATTACATAATTTTTGGTTAATTATGATGTCGTAATACACATTGTATGAATACAATATTTACGTTTTACATAAACATTTTACATTCCCAGAAAATTTGGAAACATTTAATTTTTGGATAATTTTTATATGATGATTCCAAAAGAGATATTTCATATATCAGAATAATTTTCTAAAATTTAAAATTTAAAATTTTAAAACATGAATATATATTTATTTAGAAATACATGTTCTTTCGAAAATAACAGTTTCAAACAATTATAAGAATTACATTAGACATCGTAAAAACTGTATTATCATTTAAATTTCTTAAAATTATATAATATTATTATTTTATTAAAATATAATTTATTTTAAAATTCATAAATTCATAAAAATGGTATGTCTTAGATTAAATATATTATTATATAAGAATACTATTTTTGTTTTATTGTATAAAAATATAATTTCAATCAAAAGAATTTTTTAATTATTTTTAAATAAACAAAAATAATAATAATTATTATATTGAAATGAAAATATAAATATTTATAATATTAGGGATACATTGTTTCCAGTCCTTGAAAAATTAGTTTTACCCTTAATTAATATATTTTCATATGACATTGGTAATATTTATTTTTTACATTTACTATTCATATTGCCAAAAATTGACATTCCCATATTACCTAATATTAATTATGATTATTCCTAATATGGATTAAATTTTATCCTAATAAATTTACAAATTTTGAATAATTTAATTTAAATTTGAACTCACAAGTGTGATGGAAAGTAGTTTTTTTTTGAAAGAATAATTTTTCAAGGAAAAGATTATTTTACTTTAACTCTATAACGAGTAATCATTATTGTATGAATTTAATTTTATAATAATAGATATATTATCGATAAATTTAATCTAAAAAATTCTCAATTTTTTTAATTATAATAGAGAAACATTCTTTCTATTTTAAAACCGCTTTTAGAAAAATGTTTTTCAATCCTAAAAATAAAATTATACAAATATCTAGTATAGTTATGATTTAAATTTAAAAAACTATATTAAATGTGACTAATGAATTATTTTTATAAATTTAAATAATATTAAAATAATAATGTTACTTTTAAATTATTTAATTTATCAAAATAAATGAAATTTTTATAAAAAAAATTAGTATTGTTCACTATTTACTAAAAAATCTACATTTCTTGAAAAATCCCAAAATTTCCGCCTAAGTTAATTTTATATGATGTTATCAAAATTGAAGTTTATTTTAAAATAATTTTTTTTATATTTTCTAGAAAAATTATAATATTATTTTCACAAAAAAATAATAATAATACTTTTTGATGAAAATGTATTTTAAAGCCAATACTAAAAATTGATTGATTATTTACAAAGAATTTGTCAATAAATTTATCTTTTCTATTAAATATATATAAAAATATATATATTATAAATTACTTAATCCAATTAAAACCAAAATATTTTATGGATAATTTATAGTGGTCATTTTTAAATAATCTTATTTTTTTGGTTTCAGTGTTGCGTATCATTTACGATATCATATAATGTTTTCCCATAAAAGATTTGGGAATTATACAATATATTTCACTAATTGGGTAACATAGAGTAAAATTTTTCTTCTGAAATGTAATGTGAAAGAATATGATTCTTTTAGGTGAAATCATTATTAATAGTGGTTAAAATGGAAAATTACTTGGTTTATGTATTATAGGGGATCTTAAAAACAATTAACAAATGAAATTTCTATTCTTATAACTCATAATTCAGATTTAAATTCTTAAACCAATAAATTAAATATACAAAATCCCATTTCTTATCTTTTATGATGATATTGTATCTTTTTGGTGCTATTTCTATAAAATTAAGTTAGGGGATTGTGTAATGATTATTCTCAATGAATTATATGGGTGTGTATTCTTAATTGAATATTTTTTTCTTATAATTTTTTTAAAATATTATAAAGAATAAAAATAATGGAAGTTAAAAATAAAGATATATAAAATTTAAGAATGTTGGTTCTTCTCTCCCAATCCTCTCCTATGATTTCCACCCAAATGCAGGTCCAAATAGACTCATTTTTTGACCCTGCACCAATATCCTAGCTGATTAGATAGAAAATAACTGTGTGAATGAAGTGGTTGGTAGGTAGTTGAGAATTAGGTGAATTAAGTGTTGTTAAGAAACATTGTGACAGATATCATGATTCATTTTATTCTAGTTGAAAATATGGATTGCATAGTTAGTGTGCGTAGATAGTTAGACTATGCACAAAATTGTTCATAGTCTTATAAGGGTATATAAGATTTTTTAAGAACAGTTTATAATTTTACATCACTGAAATAAGTCCCAAAAATCATCAAAAGTGCTAAAAATCACAAAAATAGTGTGTATGCTGATGGAGTCCCCTATTTACGATGAATCACAACTTATTTGGGTACCTAAAAGTGTAAATAATATTAAATAGTAATGAAATCCACCAATTTTATACCATTTGATTCAAACTTGAATGATACCATTAATTTGGAACATGTTTTTCCATTAAGGATTGTCTCCTTTGATTTAAAATTTAATTAGGAATTTTTACCCTTTTATAATGTAATATAATTTTTTTGGGTATAATTAATTATTGGAAGTTGTAAATCAGATAGGTTGTAAGGTGTTTCATTATTTAGAGTAAATTTCAAATATATATATTTGGGGGTTTATGGATATTTCTGATTTTAGAGCCATATTCTAGGGAATTTTCTTGAGGGAATGATTGATTTTTTTATGGTTACACTAATTTAATTATGTGAAATAAGGATTTAAACATATCAAATAAACTAAGATAATTATATTGGGAAATTATTTAGTGGGTTTAGGTAGTGAATTTTATACATTGGTATTAATTCAATAAAGATAGATACATAACAATGGAAATAATTATTAAAAATTATATTGTTATATACTCATAAATTTATAGTTAAAAAGAGATGAATCATATCTTAAATATAAAATTTTATGTTTTAAAAGTGTATTGGGTGAGTTTAGAGGCTTTATTTTTGGAATTATATGTTAATTTAAAATTTTAAACACATATATGCTTTTATTTACACATGTATGATTTCTTTCTTTAGTTTTTTACAAAATATTAGATGAAAAATGAATTATTCCATTGATTTGTAACATGTTTGGAAAATAAGGAATGTTGGGTTTGAATTAAAATGAAATTATTAATTTTTACAATAAAACTTTTTGGTATAATGAGTGATATGATGTTTAAATTTGGGCAAGTTAGATGTTAATGTATTATTTAGGTTGATATATCTCTTTCATGGATGTTGTCTTAAAAGGCGAGGCAAGAATGATTGATGGTTAGGATTTTTTCTGGGTTCCTTCAAGGAAAAGGCCGCACAAGGACTAATCTTTGACCATCAAGAATGTGTCTACTAGATTATTTTCAATGTTTTCATGAAATGTTGAAGAAAACTACATAAAGACCTTTAGTCAAGTAAAGTCTCAATTTGAGTGGGAAGATAGAGACTCTGATTATGGTAATCACATGTTGTATTATGATTTGTAATTATGATTAATGATGAAAATTATGGTCATTTGACCCCATTAACTGTTTCTATTTACCTTCTTTCACCTTTTTAATAAATGGTCAGAAGATCTGCTTTTGACTAGAAGTCTAAAAAAATTAGATATTTCTGATGTTAAAATCTAATTATAGGAGTTTACATAGTTTTAATGAATTATTTAGTTTTATTACTATACTAATTGATGTGCGATAAATGAAGATCAAACCATATTTAATCGATAAAGTCATGTATATTGGGTAATGGTTTTGTAGGTTTAGGCAGTGAATTTTAGAAGTTTGTATAGATTCTATAAAACTAGTTTCATAGTAATTAAAATTGATATATGGAGACTTTGACTTATATAAACTCATCCATTTGGAGTTTTATGATTTGAATCATATCTTATATAGTAAATTTTATGTTTTTGAAGTGTTTTGGGTGATTTTTGAGGATTAATTTCTTAGATAATTTTCATATCTCAATTTAATCCATGATATGTAGGATGATATTTCATTTTTTTGTGCGGAAATTTCATATGTTTTATTTAAAAAAAATTATATATAAAATTATGAATATAGTATATGTTTATATCATTAATGTTCCATTTCATAAATGTTATGGTTTAGTATTGAAGGTGATAAATGTGCACAGTAGGCCAAAGGTTTAGCATCATAATCTATTCCAATTTTTCGAAGGCAATCTTGATAGTTGATAGTTTTTGTAGTATTGTTAACATTATAATGGTTTCTACTCCAATTTTTACTTATTGTGTTATGTTGTTCCACTTTATATCTTGTTCTTATTCTATTGATATGAAAGTGACGTGTTTAGTTTTTTTAATGATGAGACTAGCTATATAGATTTTTAGATTCTGTAAAAGAGGAGAGATGGAAATGATGGGTTGAGGGTGATGTTGGACTTATTATATCTGTATGATAACCTAGTTGATGAATTTTGGTTATTGAATTATTTTTCTATATATGTGATTGTTTTATATATTTGTTATATATATGTAGTAAATATGTGTTTTCCATATTTTCTAATATTTATTTAGTTAAGTAAATAATATATTGTTTCATTGTATGTTATATAATTTTTATTAAACATTTATTTATTAGTAAATTATATTTTTAAAAAATTTAATTATAATTTATATAAAAACTGCTAAAATAACTATTTCTAGTACTATTAGTGAAGACTTTTATTCAAATTATTTAATTTTAATATTTTTGTTCAGTGAATGTTCTAACAAAGAACCATGAAATAAAACATCCACTAAATTATTCAGTGACAATTCATTTATTTTCCCACAATTTATAAATAAAAAATATTATTATAAAAATGATCTTTAAAGTTATGTAAAACCACTTCTAAATATTAAAAAATTAAAATTCTCTAATACACCAATAAATAACTTCAAAGATTCATTATTTGATTGATGGTATTGAAATACATGACAATTTTAATAACTGAAACTTGTTGGGTTTTTAATAGTTTAAACTGCCACTACTAGGAAAAAAATCTTCAGTATAGTTTGGTTTTGGTGTTTTAAATGAGGTTATATATATATTTTTATTAATTTTCATTTCATTTAGTTTATCTTAAAAACATCACTCACATAAATATATATTTACATATCCTATCTTAACAATGATACTTTTCATTACCAACTATTATTTATAGTACTAAAAATAGTTTTCTTGTACAAGTATAATATTAGTAATAATATTATGTTATATTTAATGTTATATAATGATAATGTATACATGATAATAATGATATTAATAAAAATATATCATTTTTGGTATAATCACTTGAAAATTAGCTTATAAATATATCTTTATTGATTTGTACCCAATTCAGAGTAAATTTTAGAATATCTAACAATAGTAATTTTGGAATAAAATAAACCTTATATCATGAAAATTTTGGAGTTTATAGAACCATTGGATAATAACCATTGACAGATACCATTAAACCAAAGTAATTTAGGAACTATTGTTTGAACAACTGAAAAATTATTAACATGAGAAATATTAATTAAATAAATGAATAATATATTTCAATAAAATTATTATAATATAAAAAACCCGTAATAAGAATCTAAATTATGTACTAATGAAATATAATTTAATTATTTCATAGTTCTATAGACATAAAAAGAAAGCTGAGGATTGAGGTAAGGGGATCTCCCTCAATATTTTTCTTTGGTATTATCTATTGATACTCTCATTTAGGATTTTTTTTTATATTCCTATTTTAAAAAATTTGAATATAGTTTCTACTATATTTCCCATATTCATTTTATTCTTGATCATTTCTAGTGATTCATATATTTTTCATTGTGATCTCCAATGTATAGGCTTAAGGATTACCTTATAATGTTTATAAGGTATTTCTAATCGAAAAAAACATTTTTATTAAAATTCACATGTCTAATGTTTATCATTCATCTTTTAAAATAAATGATCATTACCAAAAAAATTCCTCTATTTTTATTCCTTTAAGAAAATATTTAACTTTCATTATATCATTTTATACAGTATTACATTATGTGAAAATATTTTAACTTATTCTATATGAAAGTATTTATTTATATAAATTATTTCAGAATAATTGAATAAGATTTTTATGAACTCTATTAACATACTTTTATAATTACTCTTTCTGAGGTTTTACATGTTATTCTGTTTGTTCTTATTATATTTATTTCATCTACCTCTTAAATTATATGAATTTGGTAAGATAAATTATTCTCAATTATTCTCTTGATTTATTCACATTTATAATTATGGGTTAATTTATCTCATTTATGGTATTTGTTATATACATTATTATAAATGAGTATGTCTCTATCTTTGATTTATCTTACGCCCTTTATGGGTGCCTTCATGTTTACTTACCCTTCTTTCCTTTGATTACATAAAAAATTTAATATATTTTTTTGATGTATGAGATTATAATGAAACCTATTTCTATTTAATCCTAGGATATAAATTTTATACTTATGGATATCTATATAATCATTTTTTACTTTATTTTCTATATATCACATATAATTTTGAACATAATATTTTTTGAGCGGTAGCCCCATAATTATTCAACCCTCTAACGCATTGGGAAAATATTATATCTAATGAGATGTTATGTATTGTCCATTGTCTATGATACTAGAATAATATGTTATAGTTTATAGGTAAAGATAATATCATAAAATGTTTTAGTATCTGAGTAGTTGTCCTTATCTTATGCTTATGAGGTTTTATGATTATGGTTTTTCCACATTTTTATAATCACGTTATTTATATTCCCTATTCTATTTTTATGAATCATGTTTATATATTGATCCTATATTCGACATGATCATGTCATGATATTGGTCATTCCTATTATATATTTTCTACCATTTTATTGTCCTAATTTATGATAATAATTATTGATCTGTTAGTATCTCACATTAATTATGTTTTCCTTATTTCCATTTAATTCTCATTATTGGGATTTTTAGATCTCTATTTCATTAATGCATAACAATAGATGATTTATATATTAATATGGGTTCCCAAAATATATAAAAAGTATACAAATAAGTACTAGAATTAATTTTTATGTTTTTATACTTTTTTTATGAGGCATTACATACCTTGTTTTCAAAGGTAATAAAAAGTTTACTCTAGTAGTTAATTGTAATTTAATATTATGGTTCAATGTTATGTATGTAAAACACTAGATCTAATTTTACATCAACCTAAATTATAATCATACATATTTTTATATGGAATATTCCTTTAACACATGTTTTTGTAATCTTGTTTTCCCAGGTGGGGATATTTTTCTATGTCATTTTGTATCTTAGATTTTGTACATACTTTTTATACTACTTACTATATTTTAATTTTTCTTGTATGAGATATATTAAATTTATATATAGATATTACATGTTTTATATAGGTTTATAATAATGAAAAATACTCTATTAGATGGCCTTCTATATACACTAGTGATCTGATTTGGAATACTTCAATGACATGATCGCATTAGTCACTGAAGTGAATAAAGGTGAGTTCTATTATATAAATATTTATAGAATTGGTTTTTATATTTGGAATATGTTTAAGAGTTTCTTTATATATCATTAATTTGGATAGGTATATGTTATACAAAAGCATGATTTTGGAAAATATTGTCTATAGTGTGACTACAACACTTTATTTTTAGACTTACAAATTGTTTAAGTTATTTGATCATATAACTAGATTGATTATTTATAAAGGTGTTATAATATCATAGATTTAGGTATTTAATTTCCATGTTTGAGATTTTTTAAATTTTATTTCATAGTTATCACATATTTAATGTTTTTATTTATTTAATTTATAATGAATGGAATCATGAATTTAATGTTAAAAAATACAAAAAAGTATTTGTATGTTTTGGTTTCGTGAAAATTAAATTAATTGAAATGACATATTTCATTATAATTTTTTTTGTGTTTTTTAATTTAAATGATATAAATAATTTTTAAGTCCTCTTATTTCCTTTTTCTAAGTGGGCTGATTTCATGGAATATCCTTATCCCATTTCCTATAACAGAATTTTTATTTTTGATCTATGTTCGATCCTGGATTCTATATGAGTTATTTATTAACTTGATCACTTGTCTATTTAAAATCCTCCATATATATTTTACTATAAATTTTCATCATGTACTTTGAAATTGATCTCATTCATTCTTATAACCCAATCATGGGGTGACGTGAGTCTTATTTGTGACTTTATCTAGCATGATTTTGGATCCTTCTAGTAGATAAGTGTCATCCATGTACACATAGTGATCAAGTCTTCCTCACATGTTGTAATATCTTAAGACACATTATAAACACATTGATTATGTATCTTTCACCTTCAGTTCATGATGAAAATTTATTCATGTTTTATTATTTAGTTTATTTCTTCAGTTCACCGAGATTGATGAAGGGGAGAGTAACATTAGTGAACAAGTTAATGTTCACTTGAGAAGATAGAATGATATATGTGGGGGAGAGATATTGATGACTACTGGTTTCACCTCATCATCAGTTATTAGTATCCAACTTCATATCTTGGAGTTTCTATTTTACAAATGATTACACTAAATGGAATTCTAATAAACTGATGTGGATGAACTTCATTCATAACAAGTTAACTTATTGTATGTAAATGATGATTATGTGGAGGATTATATGATTATTTTGTTTTTTATTATTTAATCTTAGATATTCTCACTCATAGAGTAGGTATGACCAATCCCAGGTAAGGGGGTTTGAGTTTGATTTATTTCCTTTTATAATTGTTTATTTACCTTTAACTTATTTCTTTAAGATGTTGCATCAAACCTCTAATGTGTTATTTTCTAGTGTTGAGACATGAACTATATTATAATTCTTAGTTTATCTATGATTCATTAGATTTTTTATTGTCCAAACCTCAGATAATTTTTTTGGTTTTTATTTTCTTGAGACATTTATGTATCTTTTAATTCATTTCGATTTTACATCATGAAATACATGATTTCTCTACACCATTCCATGTAGATCTATTTGAAATGAAGCACATAAAATCATAGTATTTAATTGACACATTTTTATGAATTTACAAGACTATGGATTTTCATGGTTTATTTTTTTATCTCAATTCATTTTTTATGACCTATTGTTATGTTATAGTTCATTGAATAAAAAATCCCATGTTTTCTTCTATTGAAATTTTTTATCATTTAATATCAAACTAGTTTTCTTGATTAAAATCCTATATTTGTGTTTATTAAATTTAATTGATTATGTTATTATAAAAATGGTTATATTATATTTATTTGTGATTCTTTATTGGTATTTTATGATTAATTATATTTTTAGAATTAATGTTTTGGTTTTGTATATATGTGAATTTCATTGAAATTAATTACTTTAAAATTCTATATTATAAATTAGGCTAGAGTTTAATTTTTTTCATGTAAAACATTATTTTTTTGAATAAAAGTTGAATAATCTCAAATATAAAAATAAAGGTTATTTCATTTCAATACTTACACCATATAATAATTTCAATTATATAGTCATTTTTATTATTTTTATTATAATTGGTATAATATTTATTTCTATTTATTGGGTTTTTAATGGAAAACGTTGTAAAAAATATAATTAAATTTTCTTATTTTATGGGTTTTCAAGAAAAAATTAAATTCAAAAGACTTATTGGTAAATTAATATATAGGATATTTCATGAGGATTGGTATACCCCAAAAATAATTGGTCAAAAATAGAATTTTAATCTATCGTTGGAAGAGAAATAAAATTTAAAAGCAGTATATTCAATAATTAAAGTGATATTAATTTCTTGTTTTCTTTAATAACTTGATTTTTCATGTCAACAAGATAATGTTTTTCGATATATAACTGGTTTGTATTCTCTATATACTATGAAAAGAGTTTCATTATATTTACTCTCTTCCCATTTAGCTAGATGACATCTGAGTAGTTTCCTAGATGTGTCGTTCAGTTAGGTGTGTTGTATGTTTGGTATAAAGGATCAATGTGATATTAGAATTATATAAGATATGTGAATGAAATGTGGTGAGATTATTTTGAGCTAGTCTAGGTGTGACTTCTTTAAATATCATTTTTATCATATAGGATTTTTTTATTTTTTATTTATCATTGTTTAAAGGTTTTTTTTATCTTTACAAGAATGTTTTCTCGAGAGATAATTAGATGAAAAATGAGTGATCAAAAATGGAAAAATTATAAAATAATAGGGTTATGGGTATATGTTTTTTGATGATCCATCATTTTGATATAATTACAAGTATTTATTCAATGATATAGAATATTTTACATGAGAATTATTAACCTAATTTAATTAGGTTATCCAAACTATAGTGGTATTTCTTGGGTTTGTATCATTTTTTCCTTGGATCACTATATATTCTGATGGTTATGGGATTTTATATTAGGACTTATGGTTATTTTTGATTTATAGAAGTCCCTGGTTGTAGGTGGAACATTATTTTGTACTGTGTTTTTTGAAGACTTCTCTCCTTAAGTGAATATTTTATTTACTAGGTAATTTTTCATTTAAAATTATGTGTGATCATTTTATAATACTTACTACATATTTACTGTTTATGTCTATGTTATATATTTTCTATTAACATGTTTGATATATTTCTCAATATGGTTTTAGTCGAAAGTATACTACTATATTTGTTTTGGGTTCTGTAGGCACGAGTGAGATGATTTGGAATACCTCAATGAGATGACCTTACCAAAAACTCAGGTAAGTGATGGTGTGTCATAGTTTATGTTTATATTTAGAATTGGTTTTAAAATACTGGGCATGGATAGGAGAAACAATATATTTCATTAATTTAGGTAGGTATGTGTCATATTGATGTATGATTTTGGAAAATTCACATTATTGTGTGATTAAAACTATTTTTATTTTATTACTCAAGAAGTGTTTAAGTGGAATAACATTCTAAAATTGATGGATCAATGAGTTATAATAAGATTTTAGATTAAGGTATTTGATTTCCAAGGTTGATACTCGAAATTTTTTATTTCAGGGATATTTTTTATTGAAATCTTTTACATTCAATTTTCATGGTGAAGAATTTTGAATCAAATCTTTTTAAAATATTTCTAATTAATTACATGGTTTTATTTTATGAAAATTTAATTGATTGGAATGATAAACTCCATTTTATTTTAAAAAATATTATAATTAATATTTTATAATAGTTGGTAAAGTATTTTATTTTGGTTTATTTCCTCATCTTGTATTGGTCAGTTTCCTAGCCATTCTTGGGCACATTTTCCATAGACCCATCTCCTAACATGACCTATGTTTTCACATGAATATTCTTTGAGTCATTGATTACCTTGATTGCATATCTATGAATAATCCTCCATGTTATTCTTCACGTGATTCAATACCTGAAATACCTTTTCCTTGATCCATTTCCCCCTATAACCCAGTCGTGGCATGTCATATAACCTTTCCATGTTTTTAACTATCATTATTCAAGATCCTTACAGGGGATTCATGGGTCAGACATAAAAATTATGATACATCATTACCTTATATTCTGTTATCAACTGATACACTTATTATCCAACCAAATTTCACATATCACCCCTTCAGTTAAGGATTGAACAATACATTGGGGTTATTCCCAAGTACAATTCATTGACTCACTAAGATAGAAGAGGGGGAGAGTGAAATCAGTGACTTTGGTCTTATTCATTAGAGAAGTGTGAAAAATAGAGCGAGAGGGGTTGAATAAATCTAGTTAGACCTCAATTATTTTTCTTCATGATTTGTTATAGTATATCGAGTTTATTTTATTACATTAGAGTAAATCAATAGGTTTTTATCCTAGATTTTAAAGAAAACATTCATTGATAGACAGTTTACCCATAATATAATGACAATGATAGAGAGGGGGATTGAATGATGATGTGAATTTTCTTCATTCTTTCTTGGATTATTATCCTTCCAAATGATGTGAGACTAAACATTGGAAATAGGGTATTGATCTAATTTAATAACTTTTAATTTTTCAGTCCACTGTACTTACTACCACTATGATGTGGAATCAAGTGTGTCATTTATGATCCTCCAATTTAGATACATTTACTACAACATTAGGTTCAACTTGACAACAAGTACTTAAAGAAGTAAGATTCCCACTCTCGAATAACTTCTTTGATTTTTTTCTCATGTCCGTGATTCTAATTATACCAATTTTATGTTTACAGGGTGAAAACATTGATTTCCCTACCCCATACACATAGTTCTAATTTGACTGATGAAATTAAAATCCTAGAATTAAATCACCAATTTATTTACCACATTACTCAACAACAAAGGCTGATGAGAAATTCTTTTTTAAGTATTAATAAATTTTTTGGAATATTAGTTTTGTTATTATTCAAAAATAAAAACTAAAATGTTTAGTTATATTATGCATGATAAGAATTTGAAATTGAATATGTTTTATTGAATATAAATATTTATTTTATTTTTCATATTTAAATTTATTCTGTTATTTTCTAAGAGATAATTTCATATTTCATTATGATACATTCTCAAAATTTTAAGATTAATTATATAAAAAGATCCAATTTTTTGGATATTTATATATAAATCTTCAAGAAATTAATTATTTTATATTTATATTAAATAATTGATGTTGTTTTTTATTTATTCATGTATAATGATATTTTAAGAATAAAATGTAACTGATCTTATTTGAAAGATTTATGATTCTTCTATAGTAATATTCTCACATTCTATTAATGATCATTGTTAATAAATTTTTCATTTATATTATTGAAAATTATATTAAATTTATTTATATTTGAATGTTTTTTTCAATCAAAACTAACATAATAATCTTAAATTAATTTTTAAAATTTGTTATTTTCTGAACCAATACTAAATTATAAAGGCTCACTGTCTATTGAATTTATATATAATAATATGAGATGAAACAAATCCTTAATTACATTAATATTTGATATTCATGTGGAAGTGTGTTATATAATGAAATCAAGATTACTTTAAATTAATTAATTTAATCATATAGTGTTTATATTGGATGCATTCCTTGAAATAATTTTAATACTATATGGAAAATTAATTATGAGAATATCTTATTCCATAATGAAGAAAAATAGGTTTTATATATGAAAAAATTTAATAATATTAGATAAAAGAAATTATTTGATAGTAATATATCATGTTATATAAATTTTTTACTTAGGGTCAAGACATATTTTCAAACATGATATAAATATTCATATATATGCAAGTTTCATTTTAATAAGTGGTAGTTTTGGTATAAAACATTTCACGATGGATTCATATTAAAATAAACTTTTGTTGTTCTTTATGGAAATAAGATTTGTCTCTGTTTTCATATAGTGATGGAGGGGAGGTTGTTACAATAATTACACATTGAGGTACACTCATTCCATACATGTGAGATGGGTTGTCCATATACATTATATAGTAATTCGTTTTAATTATAAGAGGTTTTGAAATTGTGGGGAATATGAGTTTTCTACCCTGAGTTGGAGTTATCAATAGATTTATAGGCATTTACCATTTATATAAATCTTTTCATTTTTACATGATAAAGTACTACATATTTATTGAATGTATTATACTATAATTTTCTGTGGAGTAATAAGATAGTATAATGGTTATTATTTGCAAATAATACAAAACAAGTGGCATAGTGTGTTGTGAAAATTTAACCAGCATGGGGAAAAATGAAAATTTTAGACTAAATAATTCCATATTACAAGTAATTATGTTTCAATGAATTTATGGTTAAATTCTATACACAATTTAAATATAATGTGACCACCAGGAATAGAGTTTTCAACCACCATGCAATGAGTATCTAGTAATCATAGAGATTAGTAACAACAACTAAACTAGATTGATATTTTTTAAAAGTCACTGTTCATTGTAAAGATATTATACTTTTTTTGTGTATGAAATTTTGGACATTATATAGATGTTTCAAACCATATAAAACAATAATTGATCAGATTGGTTACAATCAATGTGAATAATTACTATAGGCCGAACTATGTTGCATTAAACCAAATGACATTCAATGGAAGGGATGTTTATATGTTGTGATCGAATAAAAATAGTAAAACTATAATTTATTTAGTTTACAATGACTAAGTAGATATTTTATTAAATTATAAGGCTAAAAAAATATTTATTAATAAGTAGAGAAACTACAATTTTCATATTAAATGGGTGTAATGAAGAATCTATATTCTTTAACGTTATATGTAGTTTAATGTACTAAATATACTAAAAAATTAGGGATTTATTAATAAAATAAGATCCTCACATGAACTAGAGAAGTGTCATGGAAATGACGGATTAATTGAACTATTTAAACACACTGATTATAAGTACATAATACCTTGATTGACCAGTTTATTAGGATTAAAAGTGTTAAATAGGTACACCTTGTATTGTTTTGATGATCTATCAATAGAGTCCAGTTATTGTGTTACTAAGTATAAGTATTGTAATAATCATTTTTTGGAGTGTTGATCTACCGACCAAATGTATTTATTTTACCAGATAGATAATGAGATCCGTCCAAATTAAGTAATATCATTAATTACAATGATGAGATTCATTATATGATTAATTAAAGCCCATCAATTAAATAGATGTTGTATATTAAAAATGTAGTTATTTTGAGGTCAATTAATTCACTAATGAAAAATGTTGAATTAACTTTAATAATACACATTGATACTTTTAGTGTGTGTTAATCTAAATATTTGATACACTCATTTAAATTAAAATATGGGAATTTTAATTTTACCAATTGTCATTTAAATATTCATATAAATAAATAAGTATAAAAACATTAATGATTAAATGAATTTTTATTTTTATTGGATTCAAAGAACCTTATTTTCCATAAGGCTATAAGTTCTTCATGTGTGTAATTTGTTTTGGAAAATAATAATAATAAAATAGCCCAGGGATTTTATCAAAATTTTGACAAAAGATATTTTAGGATTCCATAATGTGTAACACAAATAATTTATCCTGAAAAAATAATAAAGGGAAAATCGTAAAATATTTATAGTTAATTAGGTGAATGATAATGTTTAATGGGTTATTAGAGGAAATTAAATAAATGAGTTATCATATTCAACATGTATATATTAATGTGGATTATCATAAATGATTTTTGGACTCAATTTAATAAATATATGTTGCTTAATTTTTAATATCATCCAGAAGGAAGCTTGATAGATTTATATATATATATAATTAAATACTTATGGGATAAAGTATACTTGAAGATAAATACATGATCATATAAGGATATATAATGGCTTATAAGGAGAGTAGTTTTAATATTATCAAAAAGATATGAAAAAATTTATGATATAATATTTATTGAATAACCTTGAGAGAATTATGTGAAACATGTTAATGTAATTATTATTCCAAACCTATAAGGAAGAGAAGAAGAAGACCATTGATAATTTGTGTTATGAATATGTGTTTAGGAGGAAAAAAAATATAGATATCAAAGGGAATTTATATAGATTTGGTCCATCTAACAGGCGAAATTCCATATTCTCTTTTATATGGTTTGTTATCCCATGTACAGGTAATTGACCGTATAATTTTTACACACAATGTGCCTTTAGAAGAATTGGTCTTATCTACTGTAATTTTTAATATGTTTTTGTAGAATAGTACACAGAATTAATAAAATATATATATTCCTTGGATATGTCTCCATAAATTAAAATGTGAATAAAAATAATCATTTTACATTTGTGATTTATTTTAAATTTACAAATCACAAAAACATTAATCTAGGGAATAATTCGTGATATATCTAATTATATTTCAATATTAAAAAATGTTATGTTAATATTTTTAAAACTTTTTACAACCTTATTCAGCCCTTCTATGGTGTCATTAATAACTATTTAGTCTTACAATTAACATATAATCTTAAATGTTTTATTTTAGAACATTATCTAAAAGAAAAAAATAAATTCCAATATTATATAAGTCAATATTTTCCCCCGAAGTATTTTCATCCCAAGTGATATTTGACATGATTCCCTTTTATTAATTATTAGATTGAGTTTCAATTAATTTATATTGGAAAATATGGAATGAGAGGAAAATTGGTAGATGTGTAGTTAAGGTGAACTATTTATAAATAGTGTAACCTAATTGTGTCATGTAGCTATACCAAGAATGGCGTCTTACATAGTTAAAGAATCTGATTTACAATATTTTCCTAGTAATTGTGTATCTACTAAATATATTTCTAATTTTTTAAATGAAATTATATTTTTTCAAGTCCTCACTTTTACTCATGGATAACCCACAAACTATAAGAAAAATTAGGGAAATTTAATTGGGATCTATTACCCTCTATGAATCATTTTTTACATCATTATCTGGTCATTGAGACACATATTGATTCAAATGACCATTAATATTTTCTCTTACACCCTTTTATGAATTTTTTACTTTCATTAAACATTTTACAATGGTTTTTTTCAATATATATGGTCATGATTTCCTAGTTAATTGGTCTTTTTATTTTAGATCTTAGACAATACAATAAAACCATTGGATCATTATAAATTATGCTTATTGACTCCTAACATTCCATTTAATGTTGATGGATCTAATATTTTCACATATTATGTGTACACTATTATATTTGGTTAAAAATATACAGTTTAAAACCATTTTTTGGTCTTAAAAAATTATTTGTTAGTTTCAGGGAAAATCCAAGGATTATTAATTTTTTTGAGATTCAAGGTTTTTTTCTAGGTAAGGTGTTCTAAAATGGTTAATGGATATAATTAAAATATGTTTTCTAAATTTTACATTGATTCTTCATGGGTAATTAATCATTGAATAATTAAAAACGGATGAGTATAAATTTTTTTATAGTTTTATTTGAATTAATTTATTGATTTTATGAGGATATAGTATGTAGTGTTGGACATTACCACTTATGAATTTTTATTCTCCATGTTTGAATTATTAGACTATGATTGATTATTTTCACTTATAATCATTGATTTTTTAATCCAATTCTCTTGATATAGAATGAATTTCTATCAAGTTTGTTAATATATTTAATTTTTATATCAATTTATTATGGTGTAGTCTTAATATGATTTTATGTTTTATATAACCTTCACATTATGTATTTTTAATATCATGCATTTTAGGGTTTAAACGATGAAATACCAACTTTTGAAAGATTAACTACTATTTGATTTATTATTATTTATGTTACGAGTTCATGTATTCTCATGACACCTATAAAATCATCCATGACTACACGTTCAATAAAATTTATTATAGTTATATGAGGAAATCCAACCAATAATTTTTTATTCAAACATGATAAGTATATATTTGGTGTGTCTATCATTGTCGTTTATAATAATTTATGTAAAAGAATGAATTTTTCTTCTAGCAATTTCAATGGTTCACATCTTCTTGTATTTATGAGTGTAAAGGTAGGTTATGATTTCATAATTTTGATATATTATTTAATTTTAAGTCTTATATTTAAACCAATGAAGTGATTTTTTGTGCATGACTCGAGTGTTTAATTGGATTTTTTAGAGGTAGGATATTGGGTTGAGAATATAAATTAGTTTTTAGGTGAATGTTAAAATAAAGAGAGAAGTTGGTGAAGGAACCCGGAACACCCTAAGATGGGAGGGGTGAATCAGGGTGTCAATTTTTTCTTTTTAAAGGTGTGGATCTTGTTCCCATGTTAGTAGGAACTTGTTATATATGTCAACCAACTAAAAGCAACAATAAGACACAACAGTTTCACTCGGTTCACCGCAGAGGGATACATCCAAGGAGAATATTCCGATAGTGTGTCAGTCGAACCTACTTCTTCTATTATTCAGAAGTTGTGGATTAAAAATGTTTGGGAATAGTCACCCTATCCTAGGCTATCTTCCTTTACAAATGCCCAGGGATAGCATACTGTGTCCCTCAGATCACTCCCTTTGACTCCCCATAGCTCACAAACATTGTTGAAGACCCACTCAGTTTATATACTTGAAGGTCTCTTCAATAGATTCACATTGAAGTCTTTGCATATACTTAGCACGAGACTCTGCTTGCATTGAAGTACTGAGTTGATGCAGTTGAATGCACTGAAATCAGAACATGAAAACTAGTTGCACTGATGATTTCGCATAGCACCTACCCTTTGCACGCAAGTTCTCACTTTGGCGCGCAATACTTGTTTTTCGCAGGGAAAAATATTTCAAGAAACTTCATTTTTTTCATGCAACCTCTTTTTTTTCATGTAGCTCGGAATTTTTCACGCAACTAGAAAATTTTCACGCAGCTCAGTCTTTTACGTGCACCTCAGAATTTTTTGCACAACTTGGTCCTTTTCACGCACCTTGTAATTTTCGCGCTATTCGACCTTTTTTTGGTGCAGCTCGCAATTTTTCACGTAACTACCTTTACATGAACCTTTTACATGCATCCACACTCGAATATTCTATAAGTATTCAATCGTGTGGAATGAGGGGGTTCACATATTATTTATAGGCATCGTTAATCCCCATGTGAAAAACCCACTGTGGTGCAAAAAACATCTTATTCAGTGCGAAATATTTCACACAGGTACCATTTTTCATGCACATCTCATGGTTTTTCGCGCAGCCCATGACTTTTCCATTTTTCGAAGTTCTTATTCTAAAACACTACTTGTGTGAAAAACCTTGCTCCACTATTTTGCGCACCATGCTATTTTTCGTGCACAACTCAAATATTTCGTGCATAGCCCACCTTTTTTGTTCCCAACTTCCTCTTTGCGCGCACCTCCTTTTACCAACAATCGAAGTATTCATTTTCTGATTATTAGGCCCAAAAAATTTGCAAACACTAAGAAACTGCGCCACCTTCAATACTTTTGCCTTCTTAAAATGTATGATCACTTTACTGGGAAACATTTTGAACATCAAAAAAGGATTTACAAAAAACACAAACCGTACTCTAATTATTGCATAAAACAACCATGGTTCCAACAATCTCCCCCTTTTGGATTTTTGGAAATCACTAAATAAATTCAATAGGGCACCATCCACATGCAAACCAAAAATGCAAGAATCAACTCAGCCAACACTCTAAATCTACGTGAGCAATGCTCAGTGTAGAAAACAAGATATGAATCTTGTATTGGGTTCCCATGTTTTGAAATTCTCAATGACACCCAAGAAATTCTCTTACAGTGTTACAAAAGCATTAGATGTCCAATGTATTTCTTCTCATCCTATCAACGAAATTGAATTCTCATCATGTCACACAATCATTACATTTCCATGATATACCTGAATTTAATCCTTTCTCCCCCATTGATAATAAACCCAAGAACCAATAATTTTTCATTTTTCAGCTCAAAACACACTCCCCCTGGATAGTCTCTCCCCCACAAACCTTCATCACATCCATAAATAGATTAAATGTAGTTAAAATAACTAGGGAGAGGGGTACCTCATAACCTATTTATGCATTGGGAGGTGGCTGAACACCGAGGTTCAAACGATGTTTCTTAAACTCATCCACTAACAATGGATTGGTTAGGATATCAACCACATGATCATAAGTTCCCACATGATCCATTCTAATCACGCCTTGCTCAAATTTCTCTTTGATAAAATGATACCTTTTTGAAATATGTTTTGTTGGAGAATGTTGAACTAGGTTCTTCATAAGATCAATTTTTCACTTGGTATCACAGTAAATCACCATTGGTTGCTTCACCTAATTTCCAATATCTGTTAGTTTTTTCTTCATCCATATCAGTTGAGTTCATGCCTTTTTGATGGAGATATACTCAGCTTCAGTAGTACAAAGTTAAGTACTTTCTTGTTTTTTCTCAACCAGCCAACACATTTATTCCCAATATAGAATGGTCCACCACCGGTGGACATTCTATCCACAAACTCACCTGCCCAGTAAACATCATAAAATGCTGATAATGCACTGTCCCTTCCTACATAAATGTTTAAGCCACAATTATGACTACATTGAATATACCTCATGATTCATTTTTACTACTTCCATATGTTCCTCGTTTGGATTACTCTGAAAGTGGGCAGCAAGACATGTAGAAAAGACAACACCTAGCCATGTCGTTGTTAGGTACAATTTGCTCACAATTATTCTTATACATGGTAGGGTCTACATATATCCCATCCTCATGATTTCCAAGTTTGGTTCCAACTGTTGGTGGTTGATTAAATCCATGATGTACCCTATCTAATACAACATGGTACATAGTGTGGTGACTAGTGTGGGTATCCCCACTAGTATAACCCATGGGTGGATTTTTTCTATACATTAGGCACCTAAAGGGGAATGATGATACAAATGATAATACATTGTGTACCTGGTAAGTATTTAGATTGATTCTTTTCTTGGATAAAATCATATTTTTATATTATGGGATTAGACTTCAGGATGAGACCATTTGAGTAAGACATACCAATTATCTTACTAACTTCGTCCCTATGTGGGTCTATAATGATTTAGGGTCCCTTGGATCAGTACAGTTTGGAAATTATTCACTCTTATCCCTCCCCGGGTCTTCTCCTCCTACTACATTTGATTTCACTATAACCTGATACAGTTTTAGAAGTGAAATTTCATTAGAGGATAATATAATTTTATCTAGAGATGGGTATTTTATCATTAGTGCATAGGGAAGACTTGTTATATATGGTTTATCATAGATTCCTACATTTAATCATGATGTATTATTTAGGAAGATTGTTTTTAAGGGTTTTTGGAAAAATTATTCTAAATTGGTCAATGATTTGAGATAATAAATTGAGTAATATATGTGGCTTAGATTTAGTGGAACATATATAGGGGACCACACCTAATTTCTTAAGACTTTAACATCATGATTCTTTATAGTGATTTTAGAGATTGTTATTCCATTTAGGGGTTTCAGTTAAATTTTTAGTGATAGAAATATTAGTGATTATTGGTAAGGTAGATTCTCATTGGAGGTGATTAATCCTCAAATGTGATCGTGATTATATTATAGGAATGAATTAAGGCTTGCAGACTTTAATCATTGAGTATCTTGATTGTGTGAATTATATTATATTTGTTTGATATTATTATCATTATTATTATTTTTAATATTATAAACTTATATGTTCTACATCTTCTTGAAATTATCATATTAATGGGATGAGATACTAATGAAATAATATTCATTAAAGACCATATGAATTTCTAAATTATTCATTAGTGGTGCTTGTTTTAATGAGAGTTAGTGTCCTAATTTATTTTTTAGGTAATGAGTTGGTTTTTGAAAGGTAAATAATATATTCATTTTAAAAAGTGATTTGAAAAGGGATGTGGTTTAATGAGTAATTTCAAGGAAAAATGATTTAAATACTTTCAATTGTAATTTTAATTTTTTTTGTAATTTAAAAGGAATTTATGAAAAAATTTAATTTGAAAATAATTTTAAATGGGAATTTTTATTTGAAATAGTTGGTTTTAAAATTATATGTCTTAAAAATATGAGGCTTTTAAATAGGATTTTAATGGGTTTTGGGCCAAGGTCTTAGTGTGTGTAATTTGACATGTGATACCCTTTGATAAATGATTTATAGAGAGTCATTCGAATGGTATTTAAATATATATATATATATGTGTGTGTGTGTGTGGGTATGTTTTAAAATGCAATTTGGTTCATTTAACATGATTAAAAACAATCCTTATTTTCAAAATCAAATATGCTTTTTTGAATTCCTTGGCCTATGATTTCCTTATTATTATCTCCAGTTTCATGGTGGTGTTTAATATAATTATAACCATTGACGAGACCTTCCCTTTGGTGGAGGGTTGGTTATTTTTGATTGATATACTTGTTAGGTTTCCTTTTGGAATAGGTCTATATAAACCTTTTGGCATCCTAAAGGATAAGATTAATTCTCAGAATCATTCATAACCCGAATACTAGTGGTGATTCGCTGTTTCAACTGAGGATTTTTATAAGTTATTCATTCATGATGATCCTTTGTGGAGTGATTTAAATCCTTGATGTGGTATTGGAATCATTAGTTCCATAAAGGAGTTCCCTCTCGACACGACATTCTTAGATTAGGTGATTTCTAGTCCATTTTTTGATTAATGGATATGGTTTAATTCTTTTAAAGCAACTCTAGTATGTAACAATCAAAATTATAGCTATAGATATTACATTAGTAGATGATATGATTCCTCCATTATAGTGTTAATAAAATTTTATTGGGATCCCTAATTATTGATTTTTACTTATGAAATAAGAGACAAAGAGACTATCCATATAGACTGATAGGAAGTGAGACTCATATAAGGGACCTCATAATCATGATATGACACCTATGGAGGTTATGCATTGGAATTCTGGAAGTTTTGATTTTTTTTTCTTGTGAAATATGATTACAGTAATTTATAATGTCGTGTGTGTTTTTGGTTTTCTCATTTTGGATATGAATTTCCTTACATATAATCCTCCATATGGGTGATTGGATTTTGAGTGATGAATGAATATACTCTTGCTGAGATTGTTGTATAAAAATGGGAAGAAATTGTTAGCTACATAAGAAAGAACTGAATCATATCATCTTAAGGTTCTACATGCTTCAAGGTCTTGGCCATAACACAAAATTTTTTTGATTGCATTGATACATGATCCATGTGATCCCTGTGTATCCTAGAGCTATTATATTAGGATTTTTATGACAACCCCTATAAAAACCTAAAATATATGGGACAAAGTTCGATATAATATCTGGGTAGTTTCATAGATAGATCAAGTGAGGTCCAGTGGGGTGAGATGAGTTATGTCATGGGAGTTGGGATTTATATTTCAATGTATAGTCTCTATTATTTATTTTACTCAATTTTTTTGTCATGGTATTGTTGTTAATATGTTATTGTATGTTTTAGGATCTATTTTAATTTCTTATTGGATTTTCATTATAATTTTACATTCTCCTTCACATTTTAGATCTCATTTATTTCCCATTATTGTATTTCTTGATACCATTATTATTTTGAATGATATATTATTTATTGGTTATTTTCTTGTAATTGAGATTAATGATATATCATGTTAGACCTAATGATTGAGAATTTATGGTTTAATGTATAGCTTTTTAAAATTACATTTGATCATATATGATAAATATTACACTATAACTCATAGTTTCCTGAAGGAATTCAGGGCACAATTATATGTATGCAGGTCATTTCATAAGTTGGGTAGTACTAGTTGAGTTTTTGGTGTCTATGTGTCTTCTTAACATTATGGTACATAGGTATAACTTGTATGAGTATTCTCGAGATATGTTTTTTTATTTTTTGAGTTTTATTTTTCAATAAATTGAACTTGACTAATATTTTCATGCACATACCCTTTACCACTGAAACTCACTTTGTCAAGGGATGTGGGGAAATACGACTTGGTCATTGGAATTACATCATCTTTTATACATGAAATGGGTTTAAATGTACATGAGTAAACTTCATGTTCTATTTTGGGAACATATATCAACATGGAAGAGGAATCTTGGACTGGTCTTAGTATTTTATTACAAGGTGGTTATTCAGTAGGAGTTAGACCTGTGAGTAGGGCCAAGGGCTACCGTTTATTTATTTCTTTGTGTCACTACATTTGTATTTAACTAAGTGTATTTTTTATTAAATTATATTAATGATTTTTGTTCTATATATTTATACATAATTATGTTTTATATTGTTTGTATATCTTATATATTGCTTTACTTTTATTTTATGGACCACATGTTTATTTGTAAACTCCCTATTTATTTGTTTACTAGTTTTGGGTCTTTCTCTTTTACAGACACTCATGCCAAATTTATTGTATATTGTTACATGACCCTTGTAACATCTGAACCATACCCATTGGCTTGGTAAGGACTGAAATTATAATAAAATTATGTGATATCCCCTATACTCCAGTGTATAGAAATAAATTCCAAGGGTATGTATGTAATAATTAATGGATTACCCTTTATATATACATCTACAAACACAACACACAATCGATAAAAAATCTATAAATATAATATGATATACCTGATTCTTGATTGAAAAACTAGTATGAATCCAATGAAATCTAAATCCAGAAACATAATAAGAGTCACAACAGTAAAACATGAACTGTTGATTCTACATAAATAGAGACCAAAAAATAAAAATAGGACCTAAATATTGTTGTGGTTCTATGACCAATTGGACTATATGAAATCATTAATCTCAAACTCCAAAACAATTGGACTACAACATCATAATGATCCTCTAGTAAAGTATGATACCTATCTCGTGCCCATTTCGTGGTAAATATATATATATATAAACAAGATTAATATATAGGGGGTGAGTATATTAATAACATAGGATATCCACATGAGTTCTCATACATGTTACTTGGAAAAGAATATGTTTGCTAATATTTAATATGCATTGGGAGAAATTAATATAAAATATATGTGTCTATTATATATATAAATATGTCGTGATAAAACTCACATGAAGAATGTATCCCATTTCATGAACACATACCGATTAAAATAATACACTTAATGCATAGCCTCTTAAATTAGGACTATTGAATAGTCCATACTCATGATCAGTACCCATCCCTCCGGACCCAAGCTGTCACATGATGGTAAAATCCCGTGATTCCAAAAATTACCCCACAACTAAGTCTATGCTAGAAAGTCTCTCTCTATGTCCATTCATTAACTCATAAACCAATGTATATACTACATTCTCATAACCAAATAGTTATTTGAAAAAAATCATCATTTTTATAATTTAGAAAACACATCGTAGGAGATGCCCACATCATTTATTCTCAAATACATAAAACAAAGGGTAACTTCCAAACCAAATATCCACTAAATTCTATTCAAAAAATTAATTTTAGAATATATAATCATTATATTTCTATAAATATTTGTGTGACACTATATCTATATACCTCAACATTCAATCACACAGTAAAAAAGGAGAGGAAGGATTAATCAGAAAAAGGCCATCCAAAATTTGTAGTTTGAAAGAACAGAGGTCACCCAGATTTCCATCGAAGGAAAACAAGTTCAAAATACCTAGTTAGGATATAGGTAAATGGGGTAGTTAATTTGAGATAGAGTTATTTAAAATCATTTTATATAGTCTCATAAATATCTCACATGTTTCCCAATTAATGATCATAACTCTATTAGAGAATCGTAGGTAGAATTTACCATAAAAAACATCATCAAATGGATCCCCAAAGTGGTGATGACCACCAAGGGAATGGTTTATTTTATTCCACATTACTGATATAGACCCACCATGGTTATGGAATACACACCTTCTCATTTTTTCCCATCAAACCTTTGACCATGACATGTTAGGGATTACCATTGTATTTTCAACAATTGCAACATCACCTATGACTTATACTATCATATGGATACTATAACCAAAACTAAAAAAATATGTACCTATTCATTTATTATAGGGGTACACATAGTGAAAATTTTCAACCACCACTGGTGTTTCACTTCCTAGGGTTCTTATGAAAACTCCCATAATCTACTTATGCCACCAAGCATCCTTACAACCCTTCTCAAACCTAATGAATTTAAATAAAGATTAAAAAAACTATAATATATATGTTGATACCTCAAAAAATTATTTTAGAATAATAATTATTAAAATTTTATGGTATATTCTCCCTATGATCTTTTTTGGCCCCCACTCTAGTTGATAATCTCTAGCAGATGTAGACGTTCTCATGAGGTAATATAGAATTCCCAAATCAACAAAATTTGGATAAATCAGGATAGGGAAATAAAAAGTGACATTAGAGAATGTATTTATAGAATATGTTAGCGGATAATATAGGATTTCAAAAAATATGTGGTAAACCATGATCATTCCAGACTAACATAGCTTTGATTAAAACCTAGGTTATGAGGGAGTGTCCAATGTTTTGGATTAGAAACTCTAGGTTGTGTTAGGTATTAGACCAAGAATCCTAATGTGATATGGATGAGACTCAATAAGTGTCATAGGTATTATCTGGGATCAATTTTCATTATTCATGATTCATGATAATATCTAGCTTAAGGAATGATACAAACAAATATATGGCATATTGTTTGACATACATCATTACGAAAATCAATTACTAATGGAAGTAACTTATAAACTAATTGATTTTCTACCAAATAAAACTAAAAGTGGTAAATTTTTTAAAATATATTAGAGGGAGTTGTTTTCATTTTTTATGATTATTTATCATGTTTTTTCAGTGATCAAATGGTAGTAGTTTTTACTAAATTTTAATTTTTGATAAAAATCATTTCTGAATGAAAAAATCATTTTTGGGAACAACACAAATATAATTTTTTTTATGAAATTGTTTAATTTTAAATGGATCATGTAGAATATGATTTGGTAAATGTATGGGGATTTATAGGTTTTTCAATTAAGTAACATAACTTTGAAAATATAATTTGAATGTTTTTTTGGAAAAAGTGAAATAGTTTTCAGAAATAAAAAAAGGAATGACTAGATATTTTAATGTTGAGGTTCTTATGGAAACACATTGATACAAAGTTGTGAATTAAGAAACATATAATTGTTTTCAAATGTGTAAAGTGGTTTGATAATGTTTTAAAAATAATAAATTGGTGTTGTATAAACTTTAATTCATGTATGTTATTGATTTTTGTGGGATGACCATGGTATTTTCATCTCATGTTTTGACTTATAGGTTGTGTTCACTTATATTGAACCACATAGTTTTGGGCTGATAAAAATGAATCCGGTATAAGGATCATGTAATAAAATGTGATATTATAGGGTAATTTTGTTTGATCTATTTGGAGTGGGTTTTGGTAGGCTATTCCAATATCTAGGTGAATCATTATTAGGAATGATCTTTTATAGTTAATACTTAGAGTAGAGAGAACCATAGGCAGTTATATTGATTAATTATTAGAATTTAATTTTTTTTGATATTAGTGATTGTAATGGTGCACTTTAGTTATATTTTGGTGATGAGTATAAGCAGTGTTCACTACTAAGAGGAATTAAAATTTGAGATAATTTTTGTATAGTTCAAAGAAGAATTATGACGGTGAGGAGATAAAAATCATGGAATTTCTATAATATTTCTAAGTGATTAGGTAGTATGGTTTTTAACATTAATGAATATTAGATTCATATATGGAATAAGAAAATGGAATCTACAAATAAAACAGATCAAATTGATGTTGAATTAATGATTGGTGTAAGTTGAAATTTTTGGTCGAGTGATCATAAAATATTTTTTAAGATAAGAAGAATTTTGATGGGGAGAATTGATGACCCGTTCCTTCACATAATAATGATCTAGAATAAATTTTATACATACATTATTTCTATGGATGGGTGAATTTTATTTTTTGTATATTTATTGATGGAATGATGATTTGGGAATTTTTTTAATTTTTTAATTAGACGTTTTAGAGGAATGATGTTAGGTGGAGAATATTAAGAAGTATTTTAGATGTTTTTAATGGAAGGAGAGTGGCTGATCAATGAGAGTATCCTATAGGTACTCTATGGTGTAATAAATGGGGTAATATGGCTTGTTTGTCCTATACATAGACTGTGGATTTACACTAGGAACCTAGTCGAGTGATGTCTATTTCTACTGAATTTACCCATATCTTCAAGTAATGATACCAATTTGGTTATATAGTTGCTAAATATACCTTATATCACTTTGCAATCCAATATTCTATGTCATTTTATTTTTAGTAAAATAAAAGGGATAAAGTGGGAACTCATACACACCAATGATCCAAAAACAGAACAAGTATATTCAAATGTCCAATTTTAATATAATTTTCAAGTTACTAAAACTTGCCATAGATGATGCCTCTAACACTAAAACTACAAGAATAACCTATTTAGAATAAAATATTTTTAATAATCTATAAAAAAATCATCAAAGCTCAAATATATGTTCTTACATAACATCCATACCAAAAAACATGGAGTAATGAGAGAAATACAAACAAAAATAGAAACATTACACCATTACCACACGGGAGAAGCTGAAATAAGAACAAAAAAACTAGGAAATCACTTGTAGAACCTAATTCACCATATATGGGACCATCAATGTAGGGGTGAAACACCATGATCCAAAAATAACCATACCAACATGAACTCAAGATATAAATAATGATGTTGATGTTTAGGAAGAACCACTAGAATCCCACCACTACAAAATAGTATGATTCAATTAGAATCTATAGTAAGGGACAACACCATTTGAGATGAGTCCACTAAAATGTACTCTAACAAAAAATCCATCTAAAACCACTACAAACAAAACATTATTAATCCAATAAGTTTCCATGTATGATGGGAAGAGAGACATAATAGACGAGGATAATGAAATAATTTGGAAGAGTCAATGAGCATCACACCATAAAAATTCCAAGCTATCAAAGTGCACTTAACGAAAACTAAGATATGGTTTATTGGGACAGTTTGGGTGACAAGATAAGTGACAATGTTGAAAATATTCTAGGAAGAACTATGAAATATTCCACTAAAAGGGAACCAAATGATATCTAACACCATCAAATAAACACCATATAATAAAATAATAACACCAATGAAGAAATTAAACTCGTTATCAACACTCCTACCATGCATCTAAAAAGGAAAACAATGACACATTTGAGAAGTGGGTCACGATTTATGTAAGGAATATGTTACAATACTTCTTGGAGTTGTGATTTATATTACCAAAACCAAATAGTACAATTGTGATGAGATCTGGAACAACCAAATATGAGTACCATTTCCTTGGGATTAAACATAGGTTTTAGTTACTCTCTAGATGAAATAAAATATGGGAGATACCCTAAATAATGAGTGAGACTGACAAATTAGTGGAGATGAAGAAAAAAACCAACCATGAATCGAGACAGAAAATATAGAGGAATCCAAACATGTGTCCTTATGTGAAGCCAAATATATAAAAAGAATATAAAAAGGGTCAAATCGTGATGGAAGATAGAGAAGGAACCCAAAATCTAAATTAGGAGAACAGTACCCTGAGCCACCCTAATAAGATGACTAGGAGAGTGTGGTGTTATCCATTGATCATCCATTTTTTGAATAATTTGAGTTAATTATTTACTCTTATCTATACTATGGTCTTCTTCCTCTCATAGCTCTATTTTTTTGTGAGGAATGGATGGGTTTTTTATGTGAGATTCAAGTAGATCATGGTGGGTGACATGAAGAGAAAGGGTCCTTCATGTTTGATTTATAAGGGAGGCTCAACATGGACGGTTTAACATAGGCTTATACCATTCTTCTTGAGTTACGTCCGTAGATATACTTATTAATTTTTTTGTGAAATTGATATAAATTTTTCATCAATTAGAATTTATAAACTTATCTTTTTTTTCATGGATTAGCTCTTAAGTTTCATTGGTAGAAGACCACACCACAATTCATGAGGTTTAAATAGCATTACAACACATAATGAATTTGGAGTGGGGTATTCAACTTTTTTAGTCAAAATTTCTATTGGATGATATATTTGTGATTTATTATAATTAAATTAATCATTGGTTTCGAAAAATCATGGCATGATCTCATGACTATATTACAGATATGAATTGAGGAATGTGGATTTTATGGTTTGAGGCTCTTGATTCATTATTTTATATAATGTTTGTGTGATATTATTAATATTATTATACTCATGATTATATGACTTCTTTTTTATATTCTCCCTTAAATGGGATGAATTTAATATTATCTTATAGTCATCATGGACTGCATAGATTTCTAAATCATTCATTGGTGGTTCCATGGTCTATCAAGCTCTAGTGGCCTAATTTATGGTCTGTTTGGGGGGGAATAAGTTAGTTATTTTAAATTTAAATGATTTCATCCTTTAATTTTTTTTATAATAGGATTTAGTTTAAAATGGAATTTTAATGAAAATTATTTAATACTTACAATTGGAATTTAATGTACATATTGTTTTTAATAGAGAATTCTAAGGGACATGAATTGAATATCAATTAGTAACAATGATTCAAAAGATATGGTTTGGAAATTATATGTTAAAAATAATGATAATCCTTTCAAAGAGGGTTTTCCTAGATTTTGGGCTAAGGGATTTGTGTGAGTAAGAAAACATTTGATACTTTGGGGTCTAAGAAGAATGTAAAAAAATAGGGATTATAAAGGTGTACACTAATTAATTTTTTTTTCTCTTACGTTACTCCCCTAGGCTGTATTGGTATTATTTTTATGAAGAAAAATGATAAATTTCCTATCCTCCAGATGGTGTTCCCATAAAATCATTCAACACGTATTTGAAAATATAAATCATGAACAATACAAGCAGACATTACTTGGTTCACTGCAAAGGGAAAATACATGGAGAATATGATAATGATGTGTCAATATAATAATAGATAAAAATACCCATTGAAGGTTTTATAAAGATTTAGAAAGTAAAAATTATCACTCATAGGGTAAAAACTCTTCTCTTCCTCCACTTACTATTCCATTCAAGGAAAATGTTATTTTATAGATGTAAGGTTTTCTCCAATATTTTATTGACATGATGGTTGGATTCATATCAAAATTGTTTTTTAAGAGACCTAACATCCTCATTTCGACAAAAATGATTCACTATGATCCAATTTATTTCACTCTATTTATTTAATTATAAATGAGATAATTTCCCCAATATTATGGTTTGGTATATGTATTCTATGAAATCACATTAACTGCAACTTCAACTTCTTGATGAATATATTTTCAGACTAGAATTATCTTGTTTCACTCCACCAAAAACTAGATGTAATAGAAGAAATCATCACTCTTTTCCTTATGTCCAATAACTAGATACAATAATAAATTACACAGCCCTCATTTTCCCTCTAAACCAGATATATAAATAATTTCTCATGAACATTACAGAACTAAAACAATTAGTTTTTATAATGTATTATATGCATCTAACCCTTTAATTGAATAGGTGTGATCAATATTTCATATTTTAATTCGTTTTGATAATTCAAATAAAATCACATGTTATAATATGGTAATGATATACCAATTAAACAAACTGAACATTTTTAAAATCCAATCCAAATATATCATATTAAATTCCAACCAAATGTACATTTAACAGCTATAATCTTTGTCATGATGTGATATCATATATTATAAAATGGTTTCATATTTCCTTACCTTGATCATAACTTGATTATATACATTATGACATGATGATACATCAATTACCATAATCAGTTGAATGGATCACATATTTATATCCCAAAAATATCATGGGATAATGAAATATAAAAAAACTCACATTATATTTTTTCATAATTAACAATGTATAACTTAATCCCTTTATTTTTTATTATTTCTTCCACAATAAATCTTACTATTTCCTTAGTGATGACTATCTATGCCAAATGAGAAAATAAAAAATCTTTATTTTTTCTTTATCTCTATAGAGTACCCTTAATTATCACATTGAATCTTAAATTTAATTACTCTTATATAAACCTTTATGATCATATTGTTACTCTTATCTATCCCTTTTCTCTATTGATTACTCTCATGTATTATCTCTTAAGTGCCATTACATAATCCCAATATTCTATAGGTGACTGGGTATTTCTCTATCTACCGGTTTGGATAAGACTTATGAATCGTTGGGAGTGGTCTAGAAACATTTATTGCCATATTAACCTTAATTCACAAGCACTTTTCTATTTTCCTAGAATTTTTTTCTTGTCGATGTAATGTATTAGGTCAGTAAACACTTATTCATTTTTCTAGAACACAGACATATCAACACTGATTGACTTTATATATTGGGTTCTTATTACACTATATATGAGACTATATTAGTTTTTCAACTCAGTTTCCTCTACACTATGGTGACCCTCATATATTTGAGTGTTTTTTCCTACACCACATTTAAGCATAATAGAGGATATTATGTATCAATCAAAAAAAATTTATTTATCAGCTGAGATATGTTATTAATACAAATAGATTTATCTATTTGTTATATTTATTTGAACTACATGGATTGGAAAAATAAATCATCTACCAAAGCTCAAATTCCATAATAATTTTTGGAATTCTAATTTACTTCTAAAATGTATTAATCTCCTCTTCCAAAATAACTTCAAAATCATTTTTCCTATTGGAAAAACTTTTGAATAAAATATTTATTTACATCTAGAACCAAATATTCCTCATCAAGATTCTTCTCTACTTCTATAACAACTCTCCTAATAAAACAATAATTTACTTAATGAATAATAATTTAGGGCCTTCTTCGTTTATAAACATTAAGACCTAATAAAAATTTCATTTTAAATGCATAAATAGCCTTCCATCTTTACAATAAATTGAAAAAAATCTACAATAGTAATGTACTATAATACAATTCATAATAATTGGTTTTGGTAGATTCCCATTTCTAAATTATTGGTAAAGAAATATTTGAGTATTTATATAAATGATATTCATATGGTATTGTTACACTATATGTTTTTGTTTTTTTCACTTTAATATGGATTAGACCTATTTTTAAAGATTATATACATATGTGAGTTTCTTTGTTGATGATTATTCTTATTGTTATCCATTATTGTATTATGATTCTTAATAACATAGGAACAATATATAAGAACTTACCTTATGTGATGGGATGGTTATTTTCTATTGATATACAAGTTATGATTTTTTTTGTATGTCCATAAGAACATCGACATACACTTTAGGATGAATTATATTCATGGAATCTTTGATTACCTAACTACATAGAACAAATAAAAGTCTATAATGATGTATTGTTTTAGTAAGTTATTCACAATGATATTTTTCATTGCACATGAAATTATATTTCAGGGATTGAATTATTTACTTTCCTTTTTTAGTTAAATATTTATTGAAAATATTTATTTGAGGTAGTATATAGGCCTTTTATTTTTTAATTAATGACTAAGTCTAGATTATTTTAAAGTATCTCAAGTGTTTTTATGACTCACAAAATAGGTCTAATGATAAGACTAGGAGATAAGAGGATTCCTTAATCATAATTCTTATAAGAAGATAGTGGGATCCCTATTAATTTATATTATATTATTCCATATGTGGTAGAGTGATTGGGTACATTATATGAGAGGTAGTGAGACGTATAAGATGAACCTACTAACTGAGATAAAATCCATATAGAAGTAACATCATGGAAGACCTATGATTTTGGGATATTTATTGAGGATAGTAGGTACTTTTATTTATGAGTCCACATGTTCTATTTAACTTACAGAATCAGGATATGTCTTTCTCAAGATATTCACCTCCCAACACATATTCAGATACATAGTAATGTATAGAGGGACTATATGTGGGTTTTTAGGAGACACTTTGGAGTTTATTGGTTGAATCATGAGATAGGGATATCACACATCCTCTTAGTTTTTCACCTGAGGAAAGACCATGACCATGGAAGAAATGTTTTATAATGAATTTGATACATTATTTGAATGATTATTGTGGAACCATAATATATTCCATCATATAGTGGGAGATAACCCATATGATAAATTAGGATATATAGGATAGTTCATGATGTGATGAATGGATAGTATAGTAGATAGATATAGTTAGGAATAGTGGGATGGGACAGATATAGGTGTGAGATTTTGGATTAATATTTCATGTTTAGGGCCCATTATTTATCTTTCTCATTTACATTTTTATCATATTGTTATTTAGATGTAACTAGATAGTTTCGACTCTCTTTAGCTAAACTTTTGGGTTTCCATTTGAATTTTGAATTACCATTTATTGTTAGGATCTATTGGATTTACTGTTATTGTATTTCAGGATACCTATATAATTTCCTTTTATATTTTGGAGTTTGGTTATGTAACAGATTTAGAGATATCATATTATTGAAGTAGTACCTAATGATTGGTCCATTTAGGTCTAGTTAGACCTCATTGGGATTATTTCTATTGAGATGGGAGAGAAGGTGTGGTATACCTTATAGAGGAATGAGGTCTTGCATGCAATAATTATAGGTAGGTGGGTCACATCTTGAGTTGGGTACAAATACTTGTTTTTATAAGGTGTGTGTATCTTTAATTGATGATAGAAAATAGATATGACTTGTATGAGAATACATGGAATATGTTTTCTGGGTGATTGAGTTGTAATTTTCACTAAATTTCACCCTTACAACAATTGTACACACATCCACTTGATCACTAAAACTATTTGTGTTTAAGAGAGTTAGGGAATCCAACTAGGTTGTTATACTAACCCATAATTTCATACATGATAAGGTTTTTGGTTTATGTGGGTACACAATATTTTTTTTTCATGGATAAGTATCTACATAGAGGTTTACTCTTGGCCCATAATGATTATTGTATTAAAAGATGATAATTTGATAGGGTTTAGAAATGTTAGTTAGGTTGGTGACCCCTATATATTTTTTCCATTATGGTAAATATATTTTAGACAAAATTACTTTTTCATTACATTGTGCGAATCCTTCCTATTTTATATATTTGTTCATTCTTCTCTATTATATTTAATGAATATCTTGTAGAGTGCTATACTTTTATAATTTGGGTTGCGATATTCCCTATTGAATCCATGATTATTTGTTAATATGTTTTAGGTGTGGTCATTATTATAATGGCTCATGTGGAACTTTTAGTATATTTGGGCATGACCCATATTATTTAAATTTGATTTTATACTATTACTATGACTCTTTTTGGACCTTGTTTCTAGTTGAACGATTTTTTTACTTACAAAAGGTACAACTTAGGTCATGTGGCACCCAAATATCGATTCTATTTAATTCAACTGGGGTAGTGGTGGTATATTTATATACCATATAATATATGTTAAATCCTTGAGGGATGTGTGTTATTCATATAACCATTCATATACCCCAATAGAGAACTATTTTAGATGGTGAAGGATCATTAATCCTAGAAAATATCTATGGAATTTTAATTGGGTTTTGTTGTTGAAAAAGGTAGAAAAAATACTTTAAATGACATTCATTATTATTGAATAAATTATTATAATGTGTTTTATAATGTTTTTAGGAAGGTATAAATGTTTTGGTTAGAGAAAGAAAACCAAATCATGATTAGTTATACTACATTATTATAGTTCCTGTGCATTGAATATAAATTTTCATGTGGTTTTATAGAGATAATTTAATAATGATAATATACACTAAATTTTGAAAATATTATATAATTCACTATATGGTGAGAAGAATATTTTTATAATATGTGTTTAAAATGATATGATAAAGAACCACATGGTTGTTCTGAAGTAGTTTTTAATGTTATAAGAAAAATGGGAAGGATCGTACATATTAAACCATAATGAATGTCATGGTGATGTTTGTGTTAGATATAATATTTACTGAAATTCTAAGTTGGTTATAGTTTAATAATATATTGGGACATTTCAGTGGAGAATTTTACTCAAATTTATATGTTTAGACATTTTCATGGATAGAAGAAAACCATATCATGATTTATAATAGATATGATATTTAAAAGACATAAAAAGGTGAAAAATTCGGCCATTAAAGATATAATAGCCTTGGTTTATGGTGGAAATGTTTATCTACAATAACTCACCCATAATACATGGAATGAAACTATGGTTTGGAAGATTTTAGTTCAAAACATGATATTTCGGTCCCATTCAAAATAGGAAATAAAAGGAATTAATTGAATGATTTAAATTTTATTTTTATAGATTTTTGGATTATTTACCTAAAATATCAATGATTGAAGATAATATATAGAATAATTATATGGGAGATCTATTTAAATATAGAAATTGATTGAAGAATAATAATTTCACGAGAGGTGATTTTCAATGAGAAACTAGAAAAAATGAGATTAAAACTCATTGATATATTATGATAATAGATGATTTAAAATATAGAGTTCATTAAAATGATGTAGATGAATATTCATGATAAACTAACATTAAATGTGTAACCCTTATTATAATATTGATTAATAATATAAAATTATTCACTTTTAATTGATAGTGCATCATAAAATTTAAAGAGAGATGTTGTATTTCAATAGTGTACATTATAAAGAAAGAGGAATAATAAATATTTTCAAAATATTGTAACAATAAGCATTATTAATAATTTTGGTACATCTAAAAACCATCACTATATTCTCATTAAACATATCCTAGTATATATGAACAAAGTAAAAAGTGATTATATAATGATCATTTTTTATTTCAAAAATTGATTAAACAAGTAAAGAGTGCCAACTAATCCTTGGAATAAATTTATTGAATGATAACATTCTCATTTAAATAGCTTTATTCACCCCCTATCATGTTATATTTATTTGTTGTGTTTTAAGAAATGGTATTGGGTATAAAAGTTATTTGTAAATTATTGTGTTTATTTTTAACGAATATGATAGAGATCATCGATCTTAAATGAGTAATGATCTTAGAAGGTCATAATTTTAAATTTTTGATGAATATTATAAAATAAAATGTATAATACTATGGAATAAAAGTATAGATTATTATTATATATGGTATTTAATTTACAATAAAAAATTAATCTCTCATAGAGAAGGATCACTCAGAGATAAATGCTGACACTTAAAGAAATTATTATTTAGGTGGAGAATTATCTATTAATATTTGAAATTAGATAATGTCATGTGAGTCCTTGAAATATATGTTTAAAAGTTATTGTATATATAGGAAGTTGAATAAAATACAAAGGAAGATAATATCTAAATTATCTTAAAAAAATATGAATACATGAAGAAAAAATTGAAAGATAAAACTAAAAAATTCCTCAACTTGGTAAATCTGCTAGTGTAGGATATGCGTATAATTAGAGAGGCACATGAAGATGTGAGTATTCTGAATATGATATCTTAAAAGATCAATAATTATTTCAATCCAAAGTTTTGGTTGATGAGAAACAATATCTTAATATAATATCTGTGGAATATTTACAATTCATTCTCATTTCATAAAATATGTGGGAAAACAAGTATAATATTATATCAAAATTGAAATTCAAGTAAATAAAATTTGTAGATACAATTTAACTCACTATAGTGGAATACTAAGAATAAAATGATATATGAGAAGATATATATTTCATATCCTATAACATTAAAAATTGGATGCACACAGAATCCCTCTTCGAGTGCGGTTCAACAGATGTCAACCGAGTGGTGGGAGATGTTGAAATAAACATATCTGGTAGATCTATGATGGACACTTCTTATATGTTGGTTGTGGGAGATGTGTATTTTAACGAGTCCTCTCCCAATCATAAATTCTTTAATGTAGGAATCTATGGGCATCGATCTAGGGGAGGACTGGTTGAGACTAGATCTGGTTTCATGGAGGTGGGAGATGTTATTAGAGGTGAGGACCCCGCCAATCCTCAAACTGATATAGTCACCTGCCAGCCTCAATATAGGGGTCAGATTATCTATTAATGGACCAGGTTTCATAGTGATGGGAGGTTTTAATAAATCCATGGCCTTTAGTAATCCATGTCTAGAAAATGTTGGCATTTTTGTGACTCGATCTATGGTGATTGTACTGGTTGACACAGTTGATGACGGTAAGAGTAGGCATGGATCTATTGTTGTTGTGGATGAGAAACTCCAACTATGGTGGAGAGTGGAAAATATTACTACGTCATGATGGGGATGGATATAGATAATTAGGTGTCTATGTGTGTTGTAATGGGGATAGAAGAGATGAAAATTGAATGAAGGTATTCAATAGAAGTTGGTAGGAACTCTAGAAGAAGATACTTCACACATATTAAGGATGCTATTCTAGATCGGATTGTGAAGAACAATGATACTACTCATGTGAATAAGAACTCTAAGGCTATTTTTGATAGATTTATGATTTCGATGTTAACTATCATTTATAGTATGGTTCTCCCTTCTGGTGGAAAATATTTTAAATTTGACGAACCTATTCAAAATATATCCAATTTATGGAAATATTCCAATTGGAAATGTATACACATGGGAATGGGATTTTTCAACATAAATTTGCCATTGATGGAAGTGAAGTCTGGGGATTCAGGATTGGATCCATTACATTAAAACCTGGTATGATATTTTTTTAATAATGGTACTTTCTATTTGACCAATTTGATTTATAAAATACTCACTTCCAAATCTAGATCAAAATTATTAGTTATAACTGGATTTTTTATCATCCCAAGAATCTATCTGATATTTATTCTGCTATCAGTATTCTAATCAAAATGGAAAGATCCACTAAGGATTCCATGTTCAAGAATATTTCTATGGTACTAGTGAAGGATGACATAAGCATGTTCTTAATTAACAATATAGTGCTGTCATAATTAGGTGATGGAATCCCTCTCAAGTTATAATATGAAAAATGTCCTCATTTTTTTGTGTTGTCATAAAATTGGTCATGTAAAAGATGCATTGCATAAAAATGTGGTTTAATCTAATTTCCCTATAAAATGGAATCAAGCGACATCTTGTAGGATGAAATTGAAGGTATAGAAAAAGGTGGATGGTGGTGGATGATCGAAGATGAGGCATGGTCTAAAGATTACAACTGGCATGGGCACTCAAAATAATACTAGTCCTGAGGGATACTTGCATCACGATCAGTTAGGGAAGAAAAATAATTATAGTTTTTTCTTGGTTGACAATCTGTAGGTGGATGGAACTATACCTAAACTAGGTGGATTTGGAATGAAAAAAGTCAAGGAACTACTAATAATTTTCTGAATCCTCTAGATGATTTAAAGGATAACGTTTCACAGTCTCATTTGAAGCATAAATTGTTGTATCTATTGCCTTATAGTCCTCCAACCATATAGGATTATGTTATCAATAAAAGTGATACTAAAAATCATTTTTATTATCATCAGGAAATTTAGAAAATATTTTCTTCTTCTAGGATTTATGATAAGTGGGAAAATTTCTCTTCTAACGAAGCTGCGAACAAAAATCCCTTGAAGGCATCGGGTAGTGTGGTCACACCTCTTTTAAAGATGTAATTTTATATGGAAAGGTAAATTTGACTAACAAAGAGGGATTCACTCTTGATCCTTTGAAGTGTAGGCCATAGAGGGAATACTCTAACCTTCCATGGACTATGTCCACCAGATCCTCTTCTAAGTTGTTAAATATATCCAATGAAAAATTCTTCAGGTTCTCCATTTATGGTAAATATCAATCTAAGTGGGAAAATTTTGATGGTTTTGATTATGGAAATGACATTCCATATTTGGATTGATAGATTTTTACTCTTTTTTGGATGAGGGAAATCCCTTTGTTTGACTATTCATACCACTTTTCTATTATTCTTCCATTAATTAAGAAATGTTTGGTAGCTTCACTTATTGCTAGACTTGTTTGGTTATAGTTTTTAATGTGATAATACACATATTAGATTTTTTTGGATAATAGTAGATAACTACACTGGGTGTAATTAATATGTACATGCCATGTAGTTTGATTAACACATGGATTGTCCATGTAAATATACACCAAACTGTATTCCTAAAAATAAATGCCGTACTAAATCTAGTTCCATTGTTTACCAACTTCTAGAAGTGATTGTTATAAGAAATAAATGATATAAACAATGTTCACCAATATTATATTTCACGCAATCCACGAATAAATATCCTACAACCCAAATTCAAGAACATTTACATAATAAATTAACAACCTAGGTAAAGAAATCCAGAAAGTTGTGGCTGATATGATTACACAAAATATAACTCATTAAATACCATGAATTTATTTATTTCTATAAATTTAGTACCCAGTTATTTTAAGAAAATGACTATTGATAAGGGATGGAATGTTCTTACACTTTGTCCATTTGCTTACCCATTCTTTCATAAGTTATTTTATGCTATTTTATATTTTCTTCACTATATTTACCTATTCCTCATATTTTTTCCTCTTTTATGCATTGTAGGGGTTGTGTTTATTCTCAACCCTCACACCATTCCATGGTCATGAGAGGCTAAGTGTAGTTGTGTTGGGGATATAAAAAAATAAATTTTTTATTGTAATAGAATATTTTAATTCCTTGTTTCTTATTATAATATGATATTTGTTCTAATATATTTAAAGATCTCAATTTAAAATCCACTAATTATGTTATATATGACCAAGAAAAATTTAATTAAGAGAAAATGATGGTGTCATAGTGAGATAACCAATGAAAATTGGGTGATCATATTACCACAAATAAACTACAATATAATTGAATTCCAATAGTAAAATATTTTATAAATAAATATTTATTATATATGGACATTTTATAAGAATATAGGTAATAGAAATTGAACCCTCAAAAAATTCCTTTACCTTGTATTCATTTTATTTTTTTGTTTTCATCTTCACTATATTGTGTGTCTTGAATAATCCATTGATGCATCAGTAACTTGAGTCTGTCTCATGTTTTTCTAGTGTATTAACCCCTATAATCAATTACTATATATTAGAGTTAGGAAAAATTAATTTTATACACCGCAAAAAATGGGCAAGGTAAACATTATTCACTGTATATTTAGAATTAATCGGACACCTTATTAATTCTGATTCAAATCTAATTAATTCAAGAATTAATTTTACTTTCCCTTTTCACTTTTTATCCTCGCTAACAAATCCATAAAATATATTTTTTATAAATATGTATTGATATTTAACTATAAATTAATATATATCAATTGTAGAGTATTTCTATTTATTTGTTCAAGTGATTCCATGCTCATATCAAATGAAATTGATCCCATATAAGGATAAAGATGTTTAAAGTGAGGATTGCACATATATATTTCACAATAAACCAAAACTTATACCATGGCCTTATCTAAATTAAATTTTAAATTAAAAATTATTTTCAATTGTGGAATATTTCATTGAATGCAAGTTGAACTAATAAAAAATTATAATAATTCACTGTTTTAGTGGAGAAAATATCAAATTTAATATTTGACATATAAATACAAGTAATTGTGAAATGAAACCCCAAAAACATGGCCTCAATTAAAAAAATTGAAATTATTTTACTATAAATAATACTAATTTACAATATTCAAAAAATTTATTTTCATAAAATAAATATAAAATTGTGAATATCTGATATCATGTTATTAGTGAAATTAATTACTCTTTTCAAAAAATTAGATGCTTTACCTACATTAGGTTAATTTCCTTATTTTTATATGGTGTTTTAGGATATAGACCAAGAGAAATTTTAGGATACACATTAAATTAGGAGCCTGATGAACAAATGGATGCACCATAATTATAATTTTGACATGGATTGAGGCTTTTATAGTAAAATTGTGAGATTTTAAAATGTATTAATTTATATTAATCTGTTGTTGAATAGTGTTCATATATGCAACAAAATACTAAATGAAGTAAAAATTTATTAAAATTCAAGGTAAACATACAAAAATGAATATAAAAGTTGAAAACAAATAAATTAACATTCATTGTTAAATTTTATGAAATAAATTTAAGAACACCTAAAAATTAAGCGAGTAAAATTTCCATAAAAGTGGGTTTCCTTTGGAAAATTTTTATTCATTTAAAATATAATTTTACGGATTATTTAATCAAAATTTGAATAAATGAACTTCATTTTTGAATTTATAATTTCAATATCATCCTCAGGTATATTTTTGGTATTGTTCTAAAAAGATTGATTTTAGGGTGAATAGTGAAAATACCAATTTTATAAATACTGTCATTTATATGTTATTTTAATGATATAATAAAGACATCAAATTTTATGAAAACAATTAAATAAAAAATATATATTTAATTTTTAATATATTTTTTTAAAAATCAAGTTTTGAACATAGAAATCTATGGTTCTCCTTTTATAAATCTAAGAAATGTTTTTATTCAAAAACCTATTTATGGTTATTTTATTTTAATAATTTTTTACAAAGGTTCATATTATTTTTTATTTGCGTTTAATGTAAAATATACCGCCTTTTGTATAAAATCATACAATTATAACATTTGAATTAAAATAATACATTATTTTGGCGTTGAATCATATTTACGATGAAAAGGATTTGGTTAAAATAATTTTTTCCTTTTATGTTTTAAACTTATATTAATGGAAATTTTTAACATTTATGGATATTGAATCATAGAAAATGAATTCCATATTTTTGATCTAAAGGTTATAATCTAATAAAGAGTTCATATTATTTTTTAGTAATAATGATTAGATTTCATTATCAAAGTTTACCACTAAGGTAAATGTTAAAAGTGTTAATAAAGGGCGTTAAACTAAGAGGTAAGAAATAAAATATCTCTAAAAAATATATAATTTATTTTGGGTTAGTTTATTATCACCATACCTGAAGTAAATTTGTGATAAATTGTTTTAACAACGTTTTTTAATTTTTTGACAACTTACCTTTTAAATGGATAATGTTTTTTTATCTAGGAATTAGATCCATATTCCTCAAATTCATATTACTATATTCAAAAGAATCAGAGGAAGAATTTATTAGATCAGGTAAATGTGTCTTTTACTTATTCAGATAAAGAATTATGTTACCAATTTATAAAGAAATATGTTTCTGAGACATAAGTTATTGGTTGAATATAAAATTTTGTAGCTGAAGAGTTTTGAAATAGGAAGTTGATAAAAATTGTGATATTATTTTTTAGAATGTTTTAAAAGCATTGAAAACAAAATTAGAATCACAAAAAAGTTTTAGAAATTATATTCACTAAAAATTTACAGAAATCACATTCACTGAAAATTTTCAAAAATCAGATTGACCAAAAAATTACAGAATATAGTTTCATTGAAATGTTAAAGAAATCGAATTCACTAAAAAGAAGTAGAAATATGTTTAATAAATAAATTAGATTCACTAAAAGGTTTCCAAAATTGTATTCACTGAATTTTTTTAGAAATTTGATTCATTGAAAACAAGTAGAAATGAGATTCACTCAATAAATAATACTCACTGAAAAGAAATAGAAATCAGATTCATAGAAGAGCTCAGATTCAATGTGAAGGATACATAAATTAGATTCACTCAAAAGTAAATTCCAATATTTGAGGAGCTCAAACATGAAATTTATATTTGTATAAGTCTCATAGAAATCTAAGGAGGTTTGACGAAGTCAATTTTGATGTTTTAAATCCTAGGGATTTGTGGTGTTTTGAGATATATGGAAATGGGAAATATTTCAAGTTTCCCGACATCGGTTTTTGAGTTTCCTATAGATACTTTCTCATATCATTCGTTCATTTTTATCCTTTATATATACGCACGAAAGAAGAAGAATTTCAAAAATTGAAGTGAATGTTATGATATGATTGAAGAACAATTGTATTGAGCATTTTATTAGAGTTTGAGTCCCGCATTATTTTTCTAAAATTTAGATCCATAATTGTTGTTCTTATAATCGAATACACAATTATTATTCTGAAAATTAGTTCTAGCATTTGCGGAAAATAGCTTACCACATTCTATAAAAATCAGATCTGACATTCTGTGATAATTGGATCCATTATCCAAAGAAAATTGGATCCATCATTCTACAAAAATCAGATCCATAATTCCAAGGAAATCAGATCAAGCATTCTATGTAAATCAGATCCATCATTATGAGAAAATCATATCCAACATTTTATGAAAATTGGACCTATAATTCTATGAAAATTAGTTCCATCATTCTACAAAAATCGAATCCAATATTATGTGAAAATTAGATCTAAAATTCAACAAAAGTGGATCCAATATTCTATGAAAATAAAATTGAATCCATCCAAATTGGATTGAGGATTTAGACAAAGAAATTGTAGAATAGATTCAACAATGTCATTACACTTTTTTGTCTAAATTGTTTTATAAGAAAAAATTTAAACTAATGAGAGTAAATATAATCATTCATATCAAGATCTAAAAGGTGTATAATGGGAGTTGGCACAAGTTGTATTCACTTATTTATAATAGTGGATCTCCATAGAACCATGTGAGTGGAAATGTTAAGGACATAAGTTCTCACACTAATGCTGAGCCTTTTAAATCTTGTTTCATTTTCTTGAGTTCAAAACATTTAATGCATGAGTATTTAATGGAGGTTGATAAGGATTTAAATCTTAACACGTTTTAGGGTTTACATATCTAAATGTTTGGAAACTTATAAAAAGGGAACAACTGATTCAACTGCCCCATCTCTGTTGTTATTCAATCTATGGAATGTCAATTTTTATTAGAGTATTCAGGTTACTATATTGTATCCTTATCATTAATAATATCAAATTTTCAACATTAGAGGACTTTTTAAATTTGATGGGAAAATTTATTACAAATGAAAAAATATGATGATTTCTTTACTCCTATCTCATGGCTAGGAAGTTGTTGATGCTGCTACTATTGGTTTTCCTCTTATTGATAAGGATTCCCCTATGATGTTTGATGATAATAGAAATATATAATTTGATAGATATTCTAGAAATTATATACTCATGTCATTATTAGAAAGATTTTAAAAGAATTTTATTGGTCTCAAAACATCAAAAAGCTTGTGGGATAACTTGGAAAGTGTTTTAGAAGGGAATACAAAAGTTAAGAAAGAAAAGATACAAATCGTGAAAAGTATGTATGAATGAATTTGAATGAGAGATGAAGAAAAAATTGATGAATAATTCACCAGATTAAATGAATTTTTTTTCAACATCATGTAATTTAGAGATGTTTTGGAAGACTCTATAATTTTGAAAAAACTTATGAGAAACTTTTTCGACATGTTTGATTCTAAAATTTGTTCTTTAGAAGATAAGGAAGATTTATCTCTTGATTAATTGCATAACTTTAATTATTTTATGATATTTAGAATGCTCTAATGTTTAAAAATAAAATGAAATTTGAAATTTCTTTAAGGCTTTGAGAAATATTAAAATCCAATATGTCGAAGAAACATATCTTTGTAAGTATGAAGATAAAGAGAATGATGAAAAGATGAAAAAATTCGTGTCTCTTATATCCATGAACTATCTAAGAGGAAGGTAAATGTATTGATTTAACTTTCATCTCAAATTTTTGTACTGTAGTAGAATCATACAATTTTTTATGAAGTTCCCCAAATAGAAATTTAGAGAATTTCGAGATGATTCTGATGGAAAAAATTTATGGAAGATATAAAACAAAAAATGATAACGAATAAAAGTCTTCCAAAAAATTCAATAACATGTTTACTTAAAAAAAATAAGTATGATGAGTAAGAAATTTGAATAAGACTCAACCAACAACAATTCATCAAAATATGAATGTTCCAAAAAATTCAAAAACTTCCTTGAAAAAGCCTAGAAAAAAAGTGAATAATGTGGTGAATAATCTAACAGAGACTTTAGGCTTAGAAATGAACTTGTTTCATGAATTAGAAAAACAAAAAACATTCAAGAAAGAAATTATAAAAATAAAGAAAGATCATTAATAAGTTGTTGATGGAAGAAAAAATGTGATCAAGATAGAGGATGAATACATTCCAGATATTTTAAGTTAGAAACATTGAATTTATGAACATGGAAAAATGATTGAAAATCTTAGCCTGAAGTGGGAATCTAAGGAAGAAGAGGTTAATAAGTTCCAATAGAAACTTATTTAGTCAAAAATTACCCTTAGGAAGATAAATTAAAACTTCAACAATGCTTCAAAAGTAAATGTTGATACTTATAAATTTTTTGAGAAGGCTCAATAATATAATTAGGCGAAATATTATCTTACCAAGAATAATGTTTCATCAGATTAATTTAACATTTAAGGATTTGAAAAAATTATAAGAAAATATTGGGTTTAGAAAGAAAGTAAGAAACATATCAATTCTATAAAATTAGAAAACTCACTCAAATGAAAATATGGTCAACGTCCCAAGCATGTTAGTGCTGAAAAAAGTTACTAACCTCAAAAAATATTATATGGAGAAAGATCTTTCTCAAATAGGAAATATAGATTTGATGGATATTTCTAGTGTTTTGGAATCTTTGACAACATATCTTATAACTATTGGAACAACCTATCGTTATATGGAATAAGGTTTGAGAAAAATGGAAAAAATAGTGAAATAAGAATGAGTAACATTCCTAACCTACAGTAAGTTGAAAAGGTGAATTCTCATGATGTTAGAAACATTCCAACAAAATATAAATTTGAATTTCTGGAAGAAGATTGTGGAATATTTTATTAGTCTAGTCATCATACTAAAATATGTATGATAGTACTTCTAGAACAAGTTTCTTATGATAAAAAGTAAATTAAGGCTGAATCCAAATAAGTTTTAACTCTTATTTAAGTGATCAAAAAGTAGATTAAATATGAATATGAAATAAGTGTGAATCAGAAAGACTTTTAGAATATGATATGAACTCTTATTTACCTTACAAATTCAAAGAATGATATTTTTATGATGTTACTTAGTGTGGAAGGTATCAATGAAATCCAAAGAAATCACATATGTTGGATGTAAAAATAATTATGAGATATGTTAAAGGAACAACTTCACATAAGTTATTATATAAAAGAAATTTCAAGATAAAGTTTCTTGGTTATATTGATGCCGATTGGGCTAGATATTGTATGGATAGAAATTTATCCTCAAGAGAAACATTTTATCTTGGTGAATTTTGTTGGAGTTTGAATTTTAAGAAACAAATTTCAGTAACTTTGAGCACAACTGATTCTGAATATGCTACAGTTACACATTCTTTTACTCAAATGTTGTGGATGAAATTTTAGCTGGAATATTTTAATTGTATATTTTCTAAAAAATTGAAGATAATTTGTGATAATCTTAGTTCAATTGATCTTATTAATAATCCAGTCCATCATTCAAGATGAAAATGCATTGATTTAAAATTTCACTTTATAAAAGAGAAAGTTTTTGCTAGAGATTTTTTTCCATAATACATTTCAATAAAGTTTCAAATTGCTAATATATTTACAAACGCAATGAAGAAAGAATGGTTGTGGAATTAAGGTTGTAAATTCATGTTCACCTTCCTCCAATGGATTCCTAAAATGATTAAGGAAACACTCCACCTTGATTTGGATTATGTTAATAAAGGGGGATAGTGAGTAATTTTTTTTTACTTTGTTAGAAGTTTTTACATTGCTTTATTTTAGGAATCAGAATATGTGTTTATCATATAATGGGGGAGTTTATAAATAAAATGAGAGAGGAAAAGAAAAGTTTGGGGGGATAAAAGTAGGGGGTCTTACACGGAAATATAATTTTCTTTCCATCGAGGGATGTAATTCCTTTAAAAAAATTACTTTATCTAGTAGTATGTTATTGGGATATTCTATTTTGAGAATGAAAATGAATCTAATAGAAGCCAAAAATTGAGTTGTTTACAAAAGATGACATTTGAAAAATTGTGACTGTTGGAAAAGTTGTTAATGAGGTTTTTCAAAAAAATATAAAGGGGGAGATTGCAGTATCTTGGTGATAAATTATTTTTACAAATAATTTTTATTTTTTGACATCTAAAATTTCTTTGTAAGATTTATTATTTTATTCAGAAATCAGATCAATTGACATCAGATTCAGAAATCAATATTTAAAATAATTAGAGGTAGAGTTTATTGGTTTATGGAAGTTTAAATTTTCCTTAATAAGAGAAAGAATAAAGATACTGATTTTGAATGAAAGATGTTTTTGAGAAAAAATTTGTTGGTTGAAGATCACATTTTCTTCCGTAAGAGTTTTGAAAGATGGACGAGATGAAAATTGTGAATTTAAATGTTATGAAATTTTCAATACATTCTAATCCAAATAAAATTCATTAAAAAATTTCATAAATCAAATTAATTGAAAATATTCTGAAATTAGATTCACTAAAAACAGTGAGAAATTTGATTCATTAAAATTTTTTATAATTAGATTCACTGAAATGTAATAAAATAAGATTCACTTAAAATAAGTAGAAATCAGATTCACTGAAGAAATTAAATTCACTGAATTGTTGGAGAAATCATATTCCCTAAAAATTTGAAAAAATTGGATTCACTAAATAGAATATGATATATGATTCACTAAAGAAATCAGAATCATTATACAGAAACAAAATTCAGATTCATAGAAGATTCTAGATTCATTGTGAATGATATATAAATCACATTCACTCAAAATAAAATTACAAGATGTGAGGAGGTCAAACATGAAATTAATTTTTTCATAAATCTCAGAGAAATATAATGTTATTTTTATGTAGTCAAAGTTGATGTTTTAAGTGTGATAGATTTACATAGTATTGATATTTATATAAGTGGGAGTGATTTCATATTTCTAGCCTTGGGTTTTTTAGTTTTGGATACATAATTTCACAAATCATTCATTCATTTTCAACTTTTCTATATATGAGCGATAGGTAATGTTTTGGATAAATAAAAGTGAATGTTACCATCTGATTAAAGAATAATTATATTGAATATTCTATTAGACTTTCAGTTTAGTATTATTTTTCTAAAAATCAGACATAAATTTATTGTTTTGAAAATCGGATCTTGCATAATTTTTTTGAAAATATTTCTAGAATTATGAGAAAATTTGATCCATCCTTCTGTGAAAATAATATCTAGGATTCTATGAAAATAAGATATAGAATTATAAGAAATATAGATATAGAATTCTGAAAAAATAAAATCCAAAGCTCTAGGAAAAATAGATCCATCATTATTTGAAAATCAGATCCAGCATTCTAAGAAAATTGGATCTATCATTCTACAAAAATTAGATCCAACGTTCTGAGTAAATGAGATCCAACATTCTACAAAAATCGGATCAAGCATTTTTAAAAAATATTATCCAACATTCTACAAAAATAAGATGAAGTATTCTAAGAAAATAGAATCGGATCCAGCCAAATAAAACTGAGGATTCATACTGAGAAATTCTGGAGAAGATTTAATGAAGTATTTATTCATTTATTTGGATCAATTTTTTATAAGAAAAAATTGAAAACTAATGTGAGTCAGTATAATCTTTACTATTGGGAGATAAAAGGTGTGTAACATGATTTGTAACAAGTTGTATTCACATCTTCATAATAGTGTACTTCCATAGACCCATGGGAGTGGCTATAGAAAGGATGTGGATTCTCTCAGTAAGTCCATACCTTATAAATCTTGTTTGATTTTTTTTGTTTCCTTACTTTTCATGTATGAGTATTTACTAAAGTTTGATAAGGATATAAATATTAATAGGTTGTAGGGGTTAAGTTTCTAAATGTTTTGAAACTTATAAAAAAGTGAACAATAGATTAAACCCCCCACTCGGTTGTTATTCGATCATTGGAACTTTAATACCTTATACTATATTTAATATTTTACTAAATTGGAACCAATTTTTATTTGAAATATATTTTGTTATATTTTACAGTTTGTAATATTTATATGGGTTCCACTCATATCACTTATAAATGTGAACCTCTTCTCATAACTTATTAACATAGATTTATAACTGCATCTCAAAAGAATATCTTCTAAAATCACTTCCCAACCTTCCTCACCATATCATGATTTAATAGTCTTACCATAAGATCAATCCTAGAATGCTTAATGTGTAACACAAAATAAGATATCAAAGGAAGACATTTAAATCTTACCCAAATTATTTCAATTTAATTTCTTAATCTACCTCTTTAACAAATATTCTAACAACTATAATATAGTGAAATAAGAATATTTAATATTCTAAAATGTTATTATATTGATTTATGTAACCCAAAAATTACATAAAAATTACATAATATTAGAAGAATATTCAATACATCTCATAACAATACACACCCAAAAATGGTAAAGGTTTATTTTATTTAAATACAAGATACATAATTATATTATTTCATGATTGATTATCAACATCACCTATAATCTAATCCTCATATAGTATACTGTTTGTCGTACCGTACTTAAAACATTTCTTCAAAGCATCGTAGAGTGAAACCTAATAAGGGGTGAGCTCTTATACTCAATTAGGGTAAACATGAGAGAAATCAATCAATTATCATATATAATCATATCATGACCATAAGGGAATGATAACACAAGCATAACCTGTTTAAATCATAACTAAAAATTCATAGATCATAATAATATCATAAGAATTTGGAAGACCATATAACATAAATCATTGAAAAACTAGAGATCATGGGCCATTAGATCACACTGTATGCATAAGAACATGTCATATAGAGTGGAATAAAATTTGGTTCAAAATCATAATCATATAAATCTTATGTCCAAGAAACCAACTAATAAATTGATCACATGTTAGGCATAAGATAACTACTAATGTACCTGATTCATCATTGGGAAAACATTATGCATATAATCTTTTGGGATTCAGATAACCTCATATGTAACCGTTGATATTATAAACACCAATCATTACCAAATTGATTATAGGGATATCATAAACCCACATAGCACATAATCATCTTCTATTCATATGTATGCAACAAGATAATGAAAAATTTTATCATTTTTTCAAAGCATAACCCAGGGAAAAAACTAGTTTTATTAATATCTCATTATCATAATCATAACCCATATATAAAATGAGTGAATATTGTAACAATGGATAATATCTTCATTTAATTATATGTGACATGAAAGGATGTATTTAAAGATGAAAATAACTTTAAAAGATCAATGGAACATTTTTTTGAGAAAAACACCATTTTTATTTTGAAATCACTTATTTAAATTTTTTATATTTATGGAATATTAGGGAACTTATTTTATTTTAAAAAATCAATGGAAACATTTAAATTATTTTTCAAGCCCCAAAGTAGTTATGACAGTTGGAAAATCCAATTCTCAGGTATGTGTTAAAATAAAAAAGCCATCCACACATTTACTAAAAGGTTTGTCATTAGGAATTGAAATAATGATTCATTTTAAAAAAATTATATATAAATAAGAATTGGTAGGAATTGATTTATTAAATAACTGGATAACATTTAAAAAAATTATTTAATAAATTTGAAATAAAATTTGGATATCGAGGGAAAATATTACCCACTAAATTTGAATACATAGTTGGTTTGCATAAAACACACTTTAATAATTATTAGTACATAGAGAGAAGAAAATGAAAAGAATTAAATTAAAAAAATAACTAAATTATAATAAAATAAATAATTGTCTAGATATAGATCATATAATTTCTTTATAAAATATTAAATCATAAACAATACCGTTAAAAAGTGGGATTGAAACATAAAACCTTAACCACAAGTTCGAATTTATTCATAAGAACTATAAACTCTTATATAATAAAATTAAATTTATTATAAATATATATAATAACCATATTAGTACTTATAATTCCATAAATGAATTCATTTTATCATCTTCTCACTCATCCATTAATAACTCCTTATTTAAATCAATGTTAATGGTTATATATTTATCATTTTTCTTGTTTGTTTTTATTTAGTTTAAAGGATAATTGAATCCTGATAATGGTTCTATAAACTACCTAATTTTAATAATTATATTAATATAATATATATTTATAATATAAATTTTCAAAACCATACAAAAAAGGTATATAAATAAAAATGAATTACACTGTTCATTTACACAGTAGTCCGTAGATAATCATTGACACTATTTTGATTTTCCAACGAAAATAATGAAAGAATGATAAGTTATATATTTTAATTTTATGATGATAATTATATCATAAATATTTTATATATTTATTAAATTCATCATTATATCCAATAATATTTCATGGTGATGTAAAATGAATTGTATCTCTATGTAGAGGCGATTGTCACATGTACGCACAAGCAATATTTTCATTTCAAATTTAATGGAAATGAGGTGGAAAATAGTTTTACCATAATTATAATAAAATAAATAAATAAATATATATATATGATAATTTAATTATTATATTAGTATTGATAAAATATATATATAAGAAGTATAAGAAGAAAGAGTTTTAAAAAACAGTTACCTCTTATTTGAGACACCTCCTTTGGATTACAACATAAACATTTTTACGAAGGTCAAGGGGTGATACCATAAAATTAAGAATGAAGTTTAGAAATAATGGATTCATTATAGATAGGTATTTTTATTATCTAAAGGGATAATGTTTTGATAATATGGGATTATAAAAGGTTTCCTTTTATAAGTGAGGTTAGAGACAAACATAAAATTACATAAAGGATTTAAATAATAAAATGTAAATTTATTGTCAAAGTAGAAATAAATGGAAAATAATTATTATTTATAATATTAAAAGTTCTAAATATATTTAAATAACAATATTTATAGAAGTTTATGTCACATTTTCACTCTTATATCTTATTTTAACCCCTAATAAACCAGTTTTCTTTAACCCTAATAGTGGTAATTTATTTAGTAATTTTAATTTCCATTTTGGCCAAAAAATAAATCTGAGATGTTTACTAAAATTTAAAATTATTCTTAAAAACATGGAATTTATTTTATGAAATTCAATTTCTATAATTGGTATATATTAACATAAAAATAATTACACAAAACGGAATGAAAACAATTTTCAGAAAAAATGTATTTTTTAGCATGAAACTTAATTTCCTTCATTCATTGCTAAGTAAAAACTATAAGATGAATGTTAATTTTTTATTGATTTTATAAAATAAATATTTAATTATTATAATTAATGAATAGTTATTTATTTAATTTATTATGATAATAAAAATTACACACCTAAATATGTTTCATAAATAACTCTTTTACCTCCAAATAATTATATATTATTTCCTAGACATTATATAACTAATGGATGAATTATTATTAATACCCAAACAATATATTTAATTAAAATATCTTTTTAATAGTGATTCATATATTGTTTTTACAAAAAAAATCATATTTTTGAGAGAAATACATTTCTTGCAGAATATATGTATTTTAATCAAAAGATGATTTTCTTATAAATTTAATGATTATTTTTTAGGAATTAATCAATAAATATGAATTAATGAAAAGGTACCTATATATATTTCATAATATGGTTATGCCTATTCATAACATTCAATATAATATATAGTTTTTAAATGATATAACATATCATGGTTTGTTTGAACTCAGGGTTTCATGTAAACCAATATATCAAATACATAAAATTAATTTTATAGGAATACAGATAAAATATTATGGTGCTATATTCTACCTCCTTTAGAATGAATCTATCCATATACATTCAATTACTATGATATATAAAAATGAGTATAATTCAGATTATTCACTTCTATAGGTCACTAGATGACTTCCTTGATTTTATAATTCCTAGAACTATTAATCTACAATCCAGGTTTTAAAACAATTTTTCTTTAAAAGAAAGACCTTGTGTTAGTGTTTTAACCTTTGAGTTCAGTAAGCATGAAGGATATGGTATCTAATTCCTAAAAAGAGACACATATAAAACCTCACGAAATGGATAGAGGTTCAATGGAAGTGAAAAGAGATAAGATACGGTCCCTACTCCAGAAGAATCCCAAAGGGGATAATATAACTAGGTCTCAAATTTATCATCTTATCTAATCTCATAACCATATTTATGATAAGAAATATTTTATTACAGATTTTTTATTTATTATTACATAAATATACACATAATACAAACCCATACAATCATGAGGTCTAGTGTGTTTGGGTAATTAGGTACATAACACATCAACATGAAAAGGAAATACGAAAATATTATTTAGAAACTCCAAAACATGCACTTATATTCCACAGGTCCTGAAAACTACAATGGATAACCTAGATAATTATATAAATAAGGCGTGAGATATAAATTCAAGTAAGGGAATAATCATGAAATAACATGGTGAATGTAATATATGTGAGTTAATAGACATATCAACGAAATATTAAAGTGGAGAGAATGATAGTATCCAACAATGGGGAATGATATAACATTATAAAATTACGAAAACATAGAAATGTGGAAACAAAATAAATCATGAAATCATAAACATAAGTCAAGGAAAACCACTATGACATCATAACATAATGTCCTTATGATAACCTCTCGTGCACCATACATGGAATCTCATGAGATAAAAATATTACTGAATGCATTAGAGGGCTATATCACATTCAAATCATTTATAGGGAAAAGTGTGCCACATATATCCTTCAACATAATTATTTACTTCATCACTTTTAGTTTCATGATTAATTTGTGTGGGTGAAATATATGTAAGTCCCCAATCAATGAATTTTACGTACACCTATACGAATAACTTTGATTAGAAATGGGAATGGGTATTCACTAAAAAAAGATTTGGCATGGAATATAGAAGGATAAATTTGGTGGTATAATAGAGGTGAATTAAGATTCTTGAAAGGGTTAATGTAGAGAGAAAGGGGTATCTCATCACTCAGACATCACAATGCCAATAAAATAGATGTAGGAAAACATATCCCCCCCTGAATAATTGTAATAAAGGAATAATTTAAATAAGGTTCTTGAATTAATAGGAAAAGGAGAGGATACAATAACTTTAGAGGGTTCTTCTTAAATCATTGTAGGGGATTCTTTTAATGTCACATGATTTTTTTTAAAAACAAATGTTTGTGTTAGATAGTATACAAAATATGAAACACCAAGCCTATATGAACAATGAATTATTATTATTTAAATGTGAATGTTATAACCTTGCCATTATATTTGAGGGAAAGATTAATATTAACCACAGTATGAAATATATAATGGTATTACTCATTTATTATTAATTAATTAGTTCTTTTTAAATATGAAATCAATTTATAATAAAGTCATTTTATTCATTAATAAACATTTATTTAAAATGAAGTTTTTTAAATTTTAATGAAATATTATAATTAAATTATATAAATATTTGAAAATTTATTTAGAAAAATAAATTCCATTTTTGAATTTATAATTTTAAATTTATCTTCGGATGAATTTTTGAGAATTCAATAAAAATATTTATTTTTCAAAAAATACTGAAAATACAGTTTTTTATTAAAAATTATATTTTCCCTTTACGTATTTAAAAAATAAAATGATATTTTTATTAGTTTTAGAATTTAATTAGTTACTTTTGGATTTAAAAGAATCAATTTATGTTTTTTTAAATGGATTTTATATTTTAATTTTATAGAAATACTTACAATTTTTTAAAAGTTCATTTTTATAAAAAACTCGTTATTAATGCATTTTTTGGATTTTATTTCAAATTAAATCCTAAAAGTTAGGTGTTATGATTTTTTAAAAATGGATAAAATATTTTCAATTAGTATATCCTAATATTATAAATAATTCCCTCTTATTTTTTGTCACCATGTATAGTAATTGTAGTAATTTTTTATACAATGGTAAATGGTAAATCAGAAAATTAATGTTATAAATAAAATTAAAATAATAATAAAACAACCCAAAACCTGACATATTTTATTGGATGAGTAAATTTAATCTGTAAAAATCCAATATTAGGTTAAATGGGTTTTTTTTCATTTGGGTTTGATTCTATCTGTTATAATATTTTATTTAAAGAAAATTAAAAAATGTCACAATCTTGTATTTAATAACTATAATATATTTATTATAGGACTAACTGGGGATATGTTTAGTTATAAATATTCATTTTAAATCTGTTAAATTTATTTTCATAATTTTCTTAATTTTACATTAGAAATAATTACATTAAATTCTTACACAATGCTGCTACAATAATAACTGAATAAAAATAAACATATAATAAATGATATAAACATATTTAAAGAAATTTAATTTGAGATAATAAATTTGTTCTAATAATTTTATGGGTTTAAATCACAAGTTAGGGATATAATAATAAAATTTTTACAATGTTTTATATTTTTCTTGATGTTATTAGAGTCAAAGTAATGAGTAGTTTTAAAAATTGTCATTAATGATATATTATAAAAAATATTAATTTATTAAATGATAAAGAATTCATGGAAATATTAAATAATTCCATTTTTTTAGGATATGGTCGATAATCTCAACTGTTATCCATTTATGGGCCTATTCTCTATTTATTATTACTATGTTGACCATAAAAGAGTAAAAATCATTATTGGCATGGTAAGTGTGAAAGGGGTTAATGAGGGGCTACAACCAAATGATAAGGGTAAAAATATAGTAAAAACATGTATTATTTTTATTTTATTTTCATATTTACACTCATAAAAATCATATATTTTAAATAAATTTATTTTGAGACATTTTTAATTGTAAAGTGATCTATATTATATTATTATTGTGAGAAATTCCAAGACATCCCCTCCACTCTCTTATAAAAGGCCTTATATTATTCTCTTTACATAACTCATAATAAACCATTTTTATTCATAATATCTACCTAAATTAATTTCAAACAAATCTACCCACATTCTAGAGGACTTATTAATCGATGAATATCAACATTAATGGTCTTAAGGTGTTTAGAAAATGAGGGTTTCCTTAGAAGAGAAATCGTTTTTGATCGAGGGTTCCTATTTAAAATCATATTCAATATCATTCAAATATACCATACAATTATGTATATAATAAAAATAGTATCTTAAATATATATTGGTGTTTTTATTTTAATAGAGCAACCTATATCCCTTTCCTCTTCCATCAAATGGAAAATGAAATCATTATTCGTTTGTATGGTAGACTACCACCTTGCAAACTGATGTAATTATTTTTCCATATCCACAAATAATGGATTGTTATAATTATGAAATTAATATTTATTTATGATATTAATTTATTATTTATCATTCTTAATAGATAATATATCCTTTACCTTCTTACCGTTCTATTCACGGAAAAAGGATAACATTATTCATGCATACGTGTGTACTACCACCTCTATGAAGCAATGCGATTTATTTTTCACCAAAAAATCTCATGGGTGATATATATATGTATATTTAAAGTATTAATATTATATATATGATATTATTTTCATTATATAGAGATAAAATAGAACCTACCATCTTTGCATAATGAATATTGAAAAATGAAAATGTTACCCATGTGTATGTATGGCATACTATCTCCATGACTACAACATAGTCCATCTTTACTAACATATTCCATTATTATATTAAAAATTACAAATTAAGTTTAAAAATTATAATTATTTAATTATTTTTATTATATATAAGGTTCCATATTTACCTTATTAACCATATTTAACATACCAATAACATTTGTGATATATGAGCCGAATATCATCAAAACTCATAATATAAATTTAATTGATTAAATGATTATATATAAAATGGTACTAAATGAAATAAAGGAATAATTGACTTGAAAAATGTTATCATAAAAGTAAAATATTAACAAATCTTTACTATTAAGGATGATAAATAATGTATATGATGTGTCAGAGTCCAGGTAAAAGACTTTTTTTATAAATATTATTTTAAGGATTCCCTTAAAACTCAATTTTCCTTCTATATAAATATTTTATAAAAATGTATTAAAAATGATTATAATACCCTCTATGAAATATTGACATCATTTTATTAATGATTAATTTTTTATTGTACATTTTTGAAGAAAACTTTTTTTCTAAATGAGGCACTTTGTGTATTTTTAGAAAAAAGTATCGAAGGAATATTTTTTAACTTATACTACATGAATATATTTTACCACCATAATGAATAAAACATCATTTTAATATTCCATTAAATATTACAATTTTATTTTCAAATTTTATTTTTCCCTTTAAATTTCAAGGAATTTTTAAATAAGTAATTTCAAAATGGAATTGTTAGCTTCCTTAAGAATATATTATGAGTATAATGATGAAAATGAATCCATTTAACATTTATTGATCTTGGGATAATTTTTTTATAAATAGTTTTTTATTATATACCAAGAATAGGTGGTAACATTATTTACCAATTACGGGTGGTTCCATGATATACCAAGGATGATTAGGTCCATGGAGCCCACTAATGCATTAGGTATGGAAGTTGACTGTAAGTTTATTCCATTTTTATGAGTGATTATAAGAGTATTATGTAAATAATTTCCAATTTGAACGATATATTTAATCTATTTTTTTGAAGGGATTTTTTGGTAGTATTATGATTTCTCATGGGAAGATAATGATCTTATGTTTAAAGGAAATCGTAAGCTACTTTTTAAGGGGTGAAAATTATATCTTTTTTAAAAAGATATTATGTGATTTTAGTGTTTTCAAAGATACATTTAAGATTTAAATTTAGACATCAATATTTATTATGAAATTTTTTATGAAAATATTAGGGAATATAAGGGGATTTATAGGAAAACAAAATGTGTATTCTAGGCCAAAAGTTTATTTTGAAAAGGGATAATTTTTATATGTATTCATGGACAAAAAATTTGTTAATTTCTTTTATATGTCTCTTAATGATATTTTCTTACTCATAACATGTTTATAAATGTTATTTTTAGGTTTAATGAATGACTAGGGAAAGTATGAGGTGTAGATCAAATTTATGATGATATTTCATGAAAATAAAACATGTTTTTAATTTTTTTTCTTTGATTGAAAATAGATATTGAGTTGAATTTTCCAATTTATAATATATGGGATTTTTATGACCTAACACTCTAAAAAAACTAAATTGGAATTTAAGAATTTAAGAAAGTAAATTATAGTTTAAATTCACCATAATATTAAAATTTTAAGGACATTTCCTTATTGTTCTTATCAGATAAGGGTTTTCAAAACTTTAGAGGTTAAGATGTTATTTGAAAATTTGTTCAAAATCCTATATAACTAGAAATGATAGTATTTTAAGTAGAATTATGGTAACTTTGATAAATAGAAATGAGTGGATTATACCATGGTTAAGGATATATTAGTTTTTATCATCCTAATTATATGGATTATTGTTATTTTTATTGATATGACCAAAATAACATTATTTGTTTTAGTAAATGGCTATATCCAAAAGGAACCAATGAAATTATGGATATGAAGGAAAATTCATTAGTTGTTAGAGTGAGAAACTAAACAGAATAAGAGATGTTATGGTAACTCATGTTGTTATTATTAACTATCAATCATGAGTTATGATTAACAAAATTATCTTAGAAATGTTTCCCAACACATAAAATATGACAGAAGTGAAGATCTATGGAATTTTAGTTTATAATTATCATAAAGGTAAAATGATTCAATGAATTTTGTGTCCTTAATTTTAAACAAAGCACCCTATAAAATGTATTAAAAGAAGCAGAAGATGTTTTATATGTGGTTAATTAGTTTATAAATAAATCATATACCAAGAAAAAATGATGTGTTAAATGAACTCCTTTAAGGGGAAAAAATTTATTCCCATTGTTTCAATTGAATGTTTTATATGTGGTAAAAATGGTCATTATGAAAATCAATGTCCTTTGAGGAATGCTTAAGAATCAGATCAACAAGACCATACATATAAATGATTAGAAATTCCTACTTGAATTATTGTAGAAGATGAGAAATCTAATAATGACATATGAAAGATATGGATTATATCTTGGCATTTGTTTGGTTGTTATCAAATCATAGGGAATGATTTATATTTTCAGTATGATCATAAAAATTAGTACCCATTTGATGTTTTATGTAATGGAATTATGTAGGGAAACATTTAATTTTTAAGTACATGTAACCTTTAAGTTTAAAATGTTAAAACATTTTTTGAGAAAGAATGTTATTCTATTTTTATGGAAGTATGTTTAATGTTATGGATAATATATAGGGTTTATGTGATCTGAGATTATAAGGTAATTATGGGTTGTTCCATTTTTGTGGATAAAAAGTAAAGGTATGAGAGAACAGTTGAGGTTAAAACATTATTTTAATGTAGAAAATTTTATGATTATTCTTGTGTATGTTTATAAATTTTTTGGGAAGGTTATAAGGATTATATTAGTATAATTATTTAAAAAAGAAAACATTCAGGTTGAGTGACAACCCTTCACATTCGGAAATGTCGCGAGGGTTGAATCCACAACCGAAGAGAGATGAGGGTTCATTGTCTACTAATAAACCACAAGATGTCCCCATTAGTATGAACTGGTTTTTTTATTAATTAAAATTTTTAAAAAATAATAGTTAATTTCATCTTTTAGAACATATATTTTACCATATAGATATCCATGATATTGAAACGAAACATTTATATTTTGCAATTAATTTTATTTTGAAATAAGTTCACTATTTTTGGGAACCCTATAGGGTTAAGGTAAATTTATATTATGTGATTTAATTTTAGGAATAGTGGTTGGATTATATTGTGAAGAATAATATGATTATAATATGGATTTATTTTCATTATTATTAATTTTAAAAATGATTATAATATATTAGATATTGTATGATAAGGGAAATTACCTTTTTGGTATGAGACATTTAGAGTGATTGATGTTATTTTGAGATAAATATTAATTTTATCTTAGAAGACAATGTGACCAAATTATTCGGATTTTTGGGTTTCATTATTAGCCTGGAATATTTTTTTAGCAATTTTAAGGAAAATTATTTATTGAATGATCTATATTTAATTCTGGGTAATACAATATAACTTTGGATATTAAAGTAGTTTTTATTTATGTGAAGGTTTAATCATTTTGGGAATTATATTATCTTTTCCAAAGTATTTTGTTTTTGTTAATTTTTTATGACATGGGGAATTGATTGTCAACCTTTTTTGGATTATGCGATCCATTATAAGTTGATTATATTCCCTACAGCACAAAAATTCATCTTATTTACCCCTCATTTGGAGAAAAAAATAGGATTTTGTGGTTGAAATTGATTATAAGATGAAATGTTTCTAGTCAAGTTAGTATCTTTCCTTATTATTTTAAAACAGATGATAAATCAATTAATTAACTCTAGGGAATCTATCTTGTAAAAAATTTATTTTTTTACTTTTCTTATCATGAAATCAATGACATTTTATCCCATCACATATTTATTGTTTTTCTATCATTAACTTTCTTATGAACATATTCTCTATCACTCTCTATCATTCTCTAGAAATTTGTTTTTTCATTTATATCATTGAATTATTTTTCCAATAATGTTTTAATTCATGGAAACCTAGTTATATATTATTCCAAATGACTTTCTCACATATCTTTTTTCAATTTTCATGTGGATGTTTTATTAACCCCTTTAACATGTGGGAATTTCAAAAAAGCTATTTTGAAAAGTCAACACCTTGGTTTTTGGTTCCAATTTCAAATTGCAAGGAATAAATTTTATAATGGGGGTAGGAGAATTTAATATCTAGACTTTTGGAAAATTAATGACTATATTCTATAGCATACAAGATACACAATATCCTGTCTAAAAGAACAATAAATCATTATTACTTAAATATGATTGTTATATCATAGCTGTTAAATAAGAAGTAATTATTATAATTAACCAAATTATGAAATATATATTGTCCTTAAAAATTAATATTAATTTAATTAATGATTTTTAAATAATCATAATTTTTTTAAAGTCATTTTATATATCAAAAATACATTTTCTACAAAAATGGGGTTTATAAGTTTTTTATGAATTAATATTATAATTAATTTTTAAGAATATGGGAAATTTTATTTGAATAAATTTACTTAAGATAATAATTCATAATTTCATAATTATCTTAGGATGCATTTTTTTTTAATTTTTCGAAAAGTTGATTTTTCAATGAATAGTAATAAACACTTATTTTCATTAAAAATGTATTTTCTTTTTAAGTATTAAAAAAGTAAAATTATATTAAGTATTAATTTATAATTTTAATTAGTTCATTTTGATTTAAAATATTCAAATTTTCATTATTTAAATGGATTTTATACTTGAATTTGGTATAAAAACATAATATATTTAGAAAGGTCAATTTTATGGGATAACTGTTTTTTGTTCCATATTTCTTATTTGATTTGAAATTATATTAAGATATTTTTATATAGTGAACATTGATAAATGGATTTCATATTTTAAATCATTGTGTCCAAATTTTATAATTATTTAGTTTTTTTGCCAATATGAATAGTAACCTAAATAATTTTTTTACCACGGTAAAGGGTAAATTGAGTAATTAATGTTAAAAATAAAATGATAATGATTATAATATGAGCCTAAGAATTACCATAATTTTATTATACGAGTCAATTTCATCCATAAAAATAAAAAATTTGGTGAAATTTCCTATTTATTCATTCTGTGTGTGATATACCCTATGAAATATTTTTTTAAATGAACTGTAAAAAATAACACAATTTTTTTTAATAAAAATATTTTTCATATTATATAGTTAAATTTAGTATATTTTCCATTATAAATATTTATTTTAAATATATAAAATTTATATCCATTAGAATAATTTATTTTTAAATTTTAATAGAGAAATAATTAACTTAAATGCTTAGACAACACTAAAGTAGTAATAATTTAATTAATCGAAAAAATCCAATAAATGGTATCAAAAATATTAAAAAATATAATTGGAAACTATTAATGTGATACATGAATTTTATTGATTCAAATTACATATTGGAAGTATAATTAATTATTTTATTAAAATTTAATATATTCTGTTGATTTTATTAGAGTCAAAGTAATGAATAGTTCTACAAATTGAAATTAATGATATATTATAATAAATAATATATTATTAAATGTTTTAAAAATAATAAAAATATTATATTTTTCCCACTAATTAGGATATGGTTTTATACTATCATCCATGATATATTTATGTGAATTTTTCCACTTATAGTAACCATAAAGAACTACAGAGTGTAAACATTATTTTTTTCAAGGAAAGTATGAAAGAGGTAAACGAGGGGTCAAAATGAAATGATATGGGTAAAACACATAATTGTTTTTTTCTAATTTTAATTTTATGATAATATTTATAAACTTATTCATTTTATATTATAAATAAAATAGTTTAGATGTAATTTTAATTGAATATTAATTTATTTTAATATAATATTTTGAGAAATTCTAAGAGTCCCCTTACCCTCTCTTATAAAATGAAATTCAATATCCTATTTAGTTCAAAATTAAAGATCCATTTCTTCAGCCAATATCTCACCATATACATTAAAAATAACTAACCATGTTCTATAGTCATTATTTAGATCATAATACCAACCATTGCGATCTTAAGGTTTTATGAGAAGGAGGTTTTCTGAAAAAGAGGTATTGTTTTTAATCGAGTGTTTCTATTATTATTTATTCTTCTATATCGAGTGTTTCTATTATTATTTATTGTTTTTTGTGTTCTATAGTGAGGTATTGTTTTTTTTATTATATAAATATAGTGAGATTTATATAAATCTTCCTTAATATTTTTATTTAGTCATTATTGTTTTTTTTATGTTAATGTAACAACCTATATCTATGTTATTTTCATTAAATGAGAAATTAAACCACTGTTCGTGTGTACGATAGACTACCACCACATGAATAAATGTAATTCATTTTCCATTTCCACCTATCAAGGGTGGTTATAGTGATGGTATTACATTTAATATATGATATTATATTTAGATTTATCACTATTAAAAGGTAATATATCACTTACTATCTTACCTTTCCATTCAATGAAAAATGATAATGTCGTTCGTGCATACCTATGAGCTACCACCTCCATAATGCAATGAGATACATTTTTTATCATAGAATAAATTTAATGACATATAAATATATGTATATTTAAATGATAAATATGTTAAATATGATATATTAATCATTCAATGAAGTTAAAATAATACCTACCTTCTTTCCTTAATGATCGTTGAAAATGTAAATGTTACTGTTGTATACGTGCAACAAAATATCTCAATGATTATAACGTAGTAAATTTCCCATAACCATGTTTCATGATTAGTTTAAAAATTATTATTAAATTATAGAAATAAAAAATATGTCATGATTTTAATTCTAGATATGGTCCAATAATGACCTCTTTTATCTTGTTAACATATCAAAGTCATTTTTGAGATATAAGTTGAATATCATCAAAACACCTGATAAAAATTTAATTAAATAAATAATTATATATAACATTGTATTAAATAAAAATAATTAATAAATAATTTTAAAAAAGTTGTCAATGAATAATAAAATTAACATAAGTTTGTTATTCAGGAATATAAATAACGTACATGATGATTCAAACTCAGGGTAAGGGAATTAAAAAAACATATTTTAATGTTTCTTTTAAAATTTCATTTTTTCTATATAATTTTTTATTAAATTTTTTTAATATTTTCATATGATTGTTTAAAATCATTCATAACGTTGTTTGACTTTTTTAAAAAATAGTTTGAAAGGAACTTTTTTGTTGTTTTCCCAATGAGGAACCCTGTGCCTTTTTTGAAAAAGGTATAAATGTAATATTTCATTAACTTATACCACCTAATTTTTTCCCCACTATCATAAATAAAAAATTATTTCGAAATTACTTTAGAAATATAGAAGTCTCTTTTCAAAGATAATTTTATCCTTTTGAATTGTGTAGTTTTTAAATTACTAATTTCAAAATGGAATCGTTATTTTCTATAAGAATGTTTTATGATTGTAGTTATGAAAATGAAATTTTTCATGTTTTATTACTCTTGGTAATTATTATAATTATGGGTGGTTTCTTTATAAAGCAAGTATGGGTGGTAAAATGATAAACCAAGGGCAAGAGGGTCCATGATGGCCCTCTAATGCATTGGGTATATAATTTAACCATATGGTTATTCCATTTGTACGAGTGATTGATATATTTATATATAAATCATTTTCCAAGTAAAATAATTATTTTATATATGGTTTTTATTGGGTTTTTTCAATAATTATACAATTTATGAAGCTAAAATAATGATATTATGTTTAAAGGAAAAAAGTTCTTACTTTTTAGGGTAGAAAAGTATTACTTTGTGAATAATTTATTTGATGTTTTCATGATATCAAATAAATATTTATTAGTTTTATTTATCTCCTAATATTTCTTATAAAATGATTTATAAAAATATTTGGGTATAAAGATGTTATTTATTGTGAATTAATCTATTTCTATTATTCCAAAATTTTATTTTGTGAAAAGAGAATTTTTAGAAGTATTCATGGACTAACATTTTGTTTATTTATTTTTATGTACCTTAATGGGATTTTTTTTCTCATCCCATAATAATTTTTTTTCATAGGGTATAAGGATTATTATGGAAAAGGATGAGGTCAAGATCAAATTTATGATGATATTTAATGAAATGAAAACATGGTTTTAATGGTTCTGTTGGGTGAGAAAAATGTATATTGAGGAGAATTGTCCACTTTGTAATATATGGGGTTGTTATGACATAGCTCTATAAAGTACTAAACCAAAATAATCGTTGGGAATATAAGAATCTTAATTAAAATTTAACATCATTAGAATATGAAATGTTTAATGATGGGTACTTACACTTCTTAAGAGAAGGGGGATCCTTGGAAGATTATAGATAGGCAACAAAAGAGTAACATTATGATAAAAGAGTTTTGAGTAAAGTGGAATTAGATGTGGGGTGGTTTTATATATAAAAAGAGATATAAATTCTTTATTAGTTAATATACTTAGGTTTTAGACTCTATATGATAAATTAATCCAAAGCACAAACCAAACCAATGGTTTTGACCATGGTTTCTTCAAAATATGAGTGAATGTCATTATTTTACAAGCCTAGGAACAAATATAATTAAAATAATATTGTTGATGATGTGGAGGTGAGTCATGATTATAAATAATTTATTTTAAAACCTAAAAATATAATATTGGTTTTGGGGGATTAATTAAGGATTTATCAAATTAATCAAATAACATGAAAAACACACTATTTTTTGTAATTTCTTGGAAATTCCGTATTTTTTTGATTATATAGAATTATTATGAGTCTGGATAAATTGAAGGCACATTATTTTCAGCCCATAGTTCTCAGAATGATCCGTCTAAAAAGATTTAATCTTTAAATAGCTTAGGGGAGTAGTTTTCCTAATATACTGGAATAAATATTATATGGGTACCTAGATTAGAAATATGAGGGAACCATTGCATTAAGGGTGGTGGGTTTACCCTAGGCGTGGCTTAAGTTTAGTTGGTTCATGCCTCTAGTGAGAAAACTGGAAAATAGAATAACATTAAATAAAATTACATTATTTTTCAAATGCTTATAACTCATGAATGGTGACTCAGATTAAAAATCTTAGTCCACTGTTAAAATCATGAGGGTATCCTTTTCTAATCAATTTTTTCCTTTTTTCTATATTTCCATTTTCAGTTGGGCTTGTATTCTGTCCCCATTTACTTCAATACTTACTTTTACACTATGTGGTGGTTTTTAGTTGGGGTTGTAACTTTCTCCTTCAATTATGTTTAAATTGTAATAGTGTTCCATGCCTCTGTGCATATAGGTTTTGAGGAAATGAATTCCCATTTTATGGAAATGTGTTTCTGGTTCTAGTCGTCAACCCTTGGCTTCTGTAAGGTGGTATTTGGGTAGTCACGACACAGGACCCGGAGGATGGGTCATGAGAAAGTAGTACCAACATGGGTCCGTTCTACCATAATATATAAGATTCTATTTTTTCAATGAAGCAATAATGTCAAGTGTCTTGAGATAAAGTTTCTATCCAGGGTGTTCAGTGTTGGTGAGACGATCGAGATATCCATACACCATGACCCTGAATTCTATTTTCCTACGTGGTATATGAAAACACTACTTCCGTGTGTTTTTGAAATGTTTTTCTTTTAAACTCTTTTGATTTAGCTCACCATGTATAACTTATTGATAGTTTATCATCTTGATTATCTTTCAAGATGACTCCATGCAGATAGCCAGCCAAGATTCCAATGCGTGACCATGAGGATGGTCCATAGTGTGACGATCCTTCAGTACAGGGAATATTTCCGGAGATGGTACCTTCGGGCGGGGTCCCATAAATACCACTTACCATTGATTAGAAGTTACTACCGCTGCAACTGGTAGAGGAAACATATAGTTTTAGTGCCTTACATGAGTTTCAGTGATAGATAACCCTCAGAATTCAAGGCGAACCCAACTCACAGGCAGCTAAGGACTGGCTTGAGGTGGTGACTGAGTTTCCATCTACCTAAAGAACCATTAGATCATATGGGGGTCCTAGAATTGAGCATTCAATGTTGATCAACAGGGCGATAGAAGGGTATAGATTACCCCAATCTTACGACGAGGTGACTTTTTCCATGGACAGATATTAAGAACATTTCTTTATAGTGGGGGGGTTCTTTCCCTAAAAAGCTAAAAGGATTTTGTTCTCAATAACTTGTTCTATTTTTATAGAATGACATGTCATTAATTGAGTATTCCTTGAGGTGTACCGACCATTATAGGCACTTGATAAATATGATAAGAATATTGCTTTAAGGCTCAGATCATTGAGTGATATGTGTTTAGGGACATACAAGATCGTACTATTATTATTTGCATTCCTACTTATGTTAGGGTGCCAGAAAGAACCTTTGTGGTTGATCTTAGGTTGAGGATACATCCAGTGATTGTTAGCAGTGGGTAAGTAGGAAATTGATGCCAGTCATAGAGACTGGAGTGTGTAAATTGTTTTAGTAAGAGAAAGTGATATGGATAGATGAATCTACAGGGTAGTAGATTTCGAAGAGAATCTAGGAGAGGAGAATGATGTGGTATACTTTTGGTCATGTTACAACCACCTCCCCAATGCGGTCACCACTAGGTTTTGGGAGCTGGAGGACTGGGGAAGGGAGTAGCTACAATCAGTCAAACAGTGTGACCCAAGGACTCCATGAATGATTCAATGTAAAATCTGTGTCTATTAAAAGCTTTCACAATTAAAAGACATAGGGACTAATCATTCATTCATGTCACAAATCTAGATCGAGACCTAGAGTTCATAGTTAAACCATTGACATGACCCTTACATATGGAAATAGCTACGAGAGGAGACTTGATAATCAACACTTATGTTGAAGGTGTGATCTAACCCATGAGGCGAGAGTTTCATTTAGAACCTCTTGGTTGTAGCATCGAGTCCTTACAATGTCAGTTTGGGTATGGACTGTTCAACCATCGTTCATGCTCTGATTTAATGTTTTAGGAAACAAGGATGTGGTATATCCATAGTGTTGGAATGAGGTTTTCCTTGGTTGATGAAAAAGGAAACCTAGGTAGCATAGGATAAACTCATGCACTAGAGGGTGCAGCCGATCACTCTGGATTTTTCCAGTCTTTCTTTCATTGTAGTAGGAGTTTTTAGTTTTTAGTTCGCTACGGTAGTGGTAGAGTGAGGGAACATCATTTCTAATGATTTTACCAGGATTACCTCCGCACAGGGAGAGGGAATTCTTAATTGGCTTACACCCAAGGATGCACCAATATCTACAACTACATATCGGATGGCTCCCACGGAGCCCCAGGAACTGAGAGTATAGTTGGGAGACCTACAGAGGAAGGGCTTAGTAAGACCCAGTGTTTGAGGTTATGTGTTGATTACCAAAACATTATCCAAGTGGCCATAGAGAACAAGTACCCACTACCATAAGGTCAATGACACACCAATCAGTTAAAAGGGGTAGCCTTTTGCGGGGATGAAAAGGTTACTGTGGTATTTTCAGTAGTTGATACAACAACGATAGTTGAAGTTCCTCAAGGACTATGACTTAGAGATAGTCTATACATTAGGGAAGGGGGTTGTGGTGGTAGAGACACTCAGCAGGATTTCTGGTCTAGAGTTGCTGAGTGAGGCGACGGATCCACTAGCTACATTGTAGACACCCTTCATTGAAAGTGATGGAGTAGCTTACCACTATTCTATGATTGTCACTCCCACCACTTTTTCAGTGAGTTCCAGAGGCACAGCTTGGGGATGCTGACTGCGAGACCTGACGTGCTCTTATATCCTTATGATAGGCTCTTGATGTATTTTATAAAGGTGGAGAGTATGTCATCCTTTTGAGAGGACAAATCATGGTACCAGTGACACAACAATAGGAGGTGATTGAGAGAGTTCCACACACTCCATTTGGTTATACATCCAAGTGTGTAAAAGATGTATCAGGACCTCTAACATTAGTAATGGTGGCCAAGGATAAAGGTACTAGTGGCAGAGTTCATATCATGATGCCCCACTTGTCAGTAAGTGATAGCTGAGTATCAGGTTCCATCACGCTTGAGAAAAACTATTTATCCCCAAAGTGATGGTCATATAGAGTGGACCATACAGACCTTGGAGGGCATGCGTCATTCTTGTGTCCAGGATTTTGGTCACAATTGGGAGGATCAACTACCACTAGTGGATTTGGCATACAACAATAGTTATCAATCCACAATTGGCATGGAACCATTTGAGGCCATGTACATGAGATCATGTAGATCACCCTTATACTGGACAAACCTAGGGGAGTCATCACTTATGGGTCTAGTGTTGGTACGGGCAACCATTGAGATGGTGTAGATCCTCTAGGATAGGAATAATACTACAGAGAGCAGGATGAATTCTTATGTCGACAGGAGAAAAAGAACCTTAGAGTTCGAGGAGGGAGACCAAGTCTTCCTATGGGTCTTACCCTAATGAGGATTGCAGTGATTCGGTCAGGGCGACAAGCTATCTCTACAGTTCATCGAACCATTCTAGATTCTCTGTAGAGTTGGCGATATGGAATACCAGCTAGCTCTTCCCCTACAGATGCACTAGGTGCATAACGTTTTCCATGTGTCGTAGCTAAGTAGATGCATGCATGATCCATCACATGTTATTGAAGGGCGAGTTTTACTTTGATGATATGATGACTTTTATAGAGTTTTAGATTGAGATAGAAGATCGACAAGAGCAAGAACTTCATGGAAATTTGATCCCTCCGGTTCTAGTTTAGTGGAATCACGAGAAAATCTAGGAGTGCACATAGGAGTGGGAGGATTAGATTCATTCTATGTACCCTCATTTTTTTTATTTGAATTTGTTTTGGCTTTCAGGGACATAAAGCCTTATGGTGGGGATAGTGTAATTTCTTAGAAATTCTATAATTTTTTTTTGATTATATGCAATTTTATACGAGTCTAATAAAATTGAAGGAACATGATTTTAAGGCCCCGAGTTCCCAGAAACATCCATAAATAATTTTTTATGCATAACACTGTGCGCGTGAGTAGTTATCCTAAAAAATTGGAATAACTATTAAACAGGTTCCTAGAAAAGAAGTCTGAGGGCACCATTGTGATTATGATGGCGGGATTATCCTAGGAGTGACATATGTTTTGTCAGTGCAAGCCTCTAATCAGAAAATCCTAAAATGGCATAACAGTAAATAAAATAATTAAATAAAATTATTTTATTTTTCAAATACTTATTACTCAAGAACAATGTCTTAGAATAAAAATCTGATACCACCACTGAACTTCTAAGGATATGCATTCCTTAGGTAGATCCTAACATTGGCAGGCATAGGCCAATAGTGAAAGTTAGTTTTTGGCCTCAAATAAAATAATTAAGTATCAATTATTTTATTAATAAATTCTATAACTCTTAACCGGTAACTCAGATTGGAAATTTGAGAGTACTTCTGATCTCGTATTGGTATTTTCGCCTTTAGCAGAGCATAAACTCGACCGGTGCAGGTTGTGGGTTACTGTTAATAATTTTTGAACTTTTTTAAGGTATATTCAGTAAATGTGGAGTGGAGATTTATATCTTTTGAACTGGTGATTGGATTAAAAATATGAGAGAACCATTGAATTCACAATGCAGGGATTCGCTTAAGGAAATATTAACTTTGACCAGCAAGTGTTGGATGAAAAAGTTAATTTTTGAAATTTACAAAAATAATAATAATATAACTAAAGGTTATATTATTTTTATTTATGTAAAAATTGAAAAAATGGATGTGGGACCCCAACGTAACATCATACCATTAAGGTCTTGAACCTTAAGTTCTATTACCACACTATTGGGAGTTTTTAATAGGTTGGGTAACCACACCATTGGAAAATATTAATTGGTTTATCAATTAAAATCATTAATGTTCCTCATTAATTTTCTGGTGGGTTGATCATCACTATTACTCTTTTTAATCTGAGCTCAGGCTTGGGTTTTGGTAGAGCTATGAGAGGAAGCTCAGATGAAGCGCTGACGACTTTCGACTCCAACGATGAACGTGAGCGAGTGACGATCGTTGGGGGAAACGATAGGTGACGATGAACGACGATGAACACCTTCAGACGTGGACACATATTTATCTTCCACAACTCCTTCCAAAAAAACATGAGGTAGGGGTTGTTTATGTTTAAATTCAAGATAATTTTTTTCTTTTCCTCATTCAAGAGGATCTCGACGAACACAGATCAAATAAAACAATTGATCTTTGAATCATATGTAAATGTTGTTAGTTGTTGCTGGAAAATATTCAATGGATTATTCTATATCTATGTTTTTATTTATTTACTACACACTTGATATGAAGCTAATGCATAGGGAATGAGCCAAAAGAACAAGGCACGAACCCTCCATCGCTTCTTTTTTGTCACGTTCTTTGGGGGAGGATTTATGAATCAATGGAATCTAGAATCCGGGAGTCATGTAGTGACAATATCATCAAAGGAGGCCAGTAGGAGTATTCGGAAGGAAAAATGGACCACCAGATCTCTCCCAGTGGCAAGTGGAAGCCCCACTGGTGGTCAATTGTTGCCTACCAAGGAGGAGAGGTGGTGCCCAGAGGCACCACACAAGACAGTGGGGGAAACTGGTATTTGCTGACCATAGGGGCAGTAGGGTGGCACGCCGTCACACACCACATAGAGAAGCTGCAACATCAGGCTGCATCAGAGGGGACATGTGCCCCGTGGGTCCCACTGATAGGGGGGCCACATGGCGTCGCTAGTTGAAAAACCTGAACAGGTCAAGCCGTTCAGGATGGGGGTCCACCACCCAGCTGGCGGACCACACCAACAACCAGGCAGGGTTGCCCAGTAGGCCGGGTCGGTCGGAACTGAATTGGTTCGGGTGACCCAAACCAGATTAGGTCGGCTCAGGTCGGGGCAGGTCAGGTCGGTCCGACTGGGTCGGACCAGATGCAAACCCTTTTTGGCCTAGATAAGCTTAAAATCCATATTGCACAAACCAGATCTCTATATGATGAACCGTGTATGGCGCTGGAATCCTTGGAAGGAGACAGTCCTTTTGAGATACTCCAACTATGTTTTGGAGAAAATTGTTTTATGACTAGTTGGATCAATCACGAATCCATCCGGGCTCTCAGTACTAAAATGATTATAACTCACAGACTGGAAATCTGATTGACACGTATTCTGTCGCGTTAGAAACCTAATGACATGGAGGTACATTGGTGACTCCTTTGTTGAACTTCGTGGTAGATGAGGAACAACCAATATATTGAGGATGATATTCTATGGAACTCAAGAACACCGAGTGCGGGGAATCTTGTGGCTAGATGTTAATTAAAGAGAGACCCTGTGTCGATCAACATCAAAGAAACACTGTGTGGATCTACATCATAGAAACCGTGTGTGAATCAGTATCATAGCAACTCTGTTTGAATCTGCATCATTGGGACCCTGTGTGAATCAACATCATAACGAACCTTTGTGGATCATCATCCTAGAGACTCTTTGTGGACCCGCATCATAGTGACCAGGTGTGGATCGACATCATAGTGACCCTGTTTAGATCAAAAATACGCGACCTGATGAGAACCATTCTTATAGTGGCCCATCATGAATCAAAGACATAGGACCCTATATGGATTGACAATGGAATAAATTCTTTGTGGTTCAGTTGTGGAACATCTTAAGAGAATAAAATGATATAACGTCAGACTAATCAACTTTATTCTAGATATCTGAGTTGAATACCTAGTGTTAGATGTCTTATACTTTGTGATTCGTAATTGAGATCCTGATTTGTGGTCTTTCCTTTGTGGAATTCTGAGAGACCTTTGGGGGTCTCAGGGTCCCTACAGAGTATTGTTATGCTCACCCCTATACGGGCTTTTCCCACACCTTGTTGTGTCTTGTGAAGACGATGTGTAGCTTTGACTGACTCTCAAGGAGCCCAAATATGATGGTGCACAGAGGTGACAGGTTAACATGGAGAGACGTAGTGATGAGTTGTACCTACCCTTCATGAAGGATCCTTGGCGGGCGGCCTCAGGAGCTATATTTCCCTTTTTGTTGTATTTCCATTTTTAGTTGGGCTAGTATTCTATCCCCCTTTACTTCAGTAAATACTTTTACACTCTATAGTGGTTTTTAGTTATGGTCATACCTTTCTCATTCCATTGTGTTTTAATTTGGTGCACTATTCCATTTTTGTGTGGGTATGGGTTTTGATGCAATGCCTTCCCATTTTATGGAAATTCCTTTCCAATTCTAGTCGCCAATCCCTTGCATTTGGAAGGTGGGCTTGGGGTAGTCACGACACATGCACCAGGGGACAAGTCATGATAATTTTAAAGATTAAACATAATTTTGGTCATGGTTACCTTTTATGGAATATATTACATCACTTTTGGATCATTATAATGTCATAATATATACTGTATATTTATACCGTATTTAATTTTAACTCAAATTTTTTTACATGGTAAATTAGGAAAAATTCACCGTTAGAAAATTTACACATACAAATTTCCAAATATTAACTATTTTAACAAAATAATAATCTAAATATGATAATTTTTACTCTTAGATCTAAATCCAAATTTTTTAAAAAATTGGTTTTTACAAAAACACTTATTCCGACACTTAAAAATTACATTTGCAATCATAAAATTATATTCGCATTTATTTTTAATAAATATTATTTAATAATAACATTTTATAAAAATATCATTTATTTATAACATTATTGTATTCATAAAAAAGTGTTTCTTGATTAAAATTGTATATTTTCCAAAAATAAATTAATGTTACATTAGGTCAAAATCTAATTTTTATCAAACCTATTATTTAATGATTATAAAATTAATAATTAAATGAAATAAATATAATAATTATATTATTGAAATAAAATAAAAAAATTCATACTGTTAGCGTCTAGATATATAGACAATTATTACAATAGTGAAAGTCATAATGGTGTGGTGTGTTATGGTGATATTTTCTTGGGGTGGTTGGGAAAACATGGTTTTCATCGTGATCTCGATAAGATTGAACTTCTTTTATAAATAGTTTCATTCATTCTTTAGTTGTTGAATCATGTATTAGTATTGGTTATGGGAAAATTGTAGCGATGTTATCTCCATTAAAATCTCTAATAAATTGGCTTTTTATGATATGATCCTAGTAGTCGACACCATCACTTCCTTTTTATATGAAATGGACTTTATCATAATCCATAATATACCAATATTAATCATACATGTACAATGTCTATATTATCAATATTTATAATGCTTAATATTCATTTAAAGTTTATAGAACACATAATTTTCAATGATAGCCAAAGTAGTGCATTTGATTTCTATAGGTAAATTTCTTAATAAGGAATATATTCATATGAAAACAAAATTTAATTTGTAAAATCATGTTTCATTATATTATCCATTATTTTAAGAAAAATATTCCTCAAAATTTTATTCATACCCTATAACAGATGAGGATATTTATGTTCCATCACCTCTTATAGTTAAAATATTGTTTCCTAAAAGTTATTGTTCCCCTAGAATACTTTTACAATGTGAGTTTTTTTGTCCTATAGAGCATTTATCTCTGATTTAATATCTTAGCTAACTGATCATCATATGAAATATTATTCTTCAATGGTACCACCTCTAGAATCAGTACATGTGAGTGGTTTGGTATGTACTTCCTCATGATGGATATAAGGAACAAATCATTTATATATGATATATTAGGTAGAAGTTCAAGTCGATAGGCCATCGTTCCAAGGAGATAAAGTAACTAAAAGGGATCTATATATCTTAGAGTAATATTTCCTTCTTCTTAAACCTCATGAATTTTTTACATAGTTATAAAATAAGTAAAAATTTATCTCCATCCTCAAACTCCAAGTTTCATCAATGATTATCAGCATAGTTTTACTATCGATTTTATTTAGATTTTCTTTTCATGTTTGATTGTTTGAACATTCTATCTAATATCCAAGAGAACATTATGTCTGAAAATCATCATCTCTCCAACATTTCTTATAATATTGGATATTAACACCACTTCTCATATAGATCATCATAAAGCACCATTTAGATTCTATAATAGAGTATATTTTTATATGATAACTCCATTAGGGGAAGGTATTGATCCCAAAATCCTTGAAAATTTATTGAATATGATTTTATCGTATCCTCCTGAGTTTGAATTTCCTAAAAAATTGGCCATCCTTTTGAGGGGTGATTAGTAGTGTTGAAGCTCAGTTTTGTATCCAAATCACACTGAAGGATTCTCCAAACCCTTTAGGTGAACCTCATATCTGTATTAGATTCAATAGAGAGTATAATTCCCAATAATCATACCACTAACCATATTTATACCATGGAAATATGTTCAAGGGAGAATAATTTCATAATATAAATTAAATATACCAACTTTATGAGGTGATAAACTACCACCTAGATGACATTATTTCCTTTAGGTGTCCTAGGGAGCCCACTGATGAAAACCATGGTTATGTTATCTAATTTCTATAATGGTATGGGTAATAGTTGATTCATACCCTTATAATTCTATCATTCTTCCTGGACTTGTTTGTATACAAGACATCATGATACAATCCCATCGACCTCCTTCTTCATGTTATCCCAACATAATTTTTCTTTTTAAAACTCTATACATCATAGTGCTTCCTAGAAGAATGGAGAATTATAATCTATAAACATCATCTATATTTTCCCTCTTCGAATTATGTTTTGATGGGACACATATCAACTTTTTGAAATTTATAAATCCATATTTAGAAAAGTTGAGATCTAAAATATTTACTAACATTTTCTATAGAAATTCATTATTCTTTTGATCCACCATGATCCAATCAGGAATGAATGGTTGAGAAGTTATATGATCAAGGCAGTATGAATATATTTTTATTATTAACACATATATCCTTTTCATTTCCCAGAATATTGGATCCCTTTAAATCCTCATCTTGTATGGGGTTTCAAGATCCTTTTGAACCAGAGAATCTTCCACTGGGTTTGATTTCCTATGATGTTAATGGATTAAATAATAATAATACTTAGTTATATCTTACCACCTCTAATGTCACATATTAATATCATTTATAAATATATACTTGATGCTTTTATTATCCATATATATGTCACACATTTTTTGAAGTGACAATGTCACCAAATATTCAATACTTAGTTCACTACTGCCAATTATAGATCATGCATTGGTTAGTTATTCTCATGGATATTTAATTAGTTAGAGGGAAAGGCTATCTCTTTTCCATATGGCCTAAGTACATAAGACAATCAATTTTTGGACGTATCAATAAAATTGAAAATGCTTCATCCCTAGTGGGAAATGTGTGCATAGGTGCGGTGATTATCCTCTTATATAACTATTCAAATATATTTTCACAATCATAAATCTAGAATAACTTCTCCCTCTTCCATGTTATATAAGTTATCGGGATTAAAAATCTTGAGATGTTTCTCAAAAATCGATGATAATTCACAACAAAACCAAAGAAACTAATGATCTATACCACAATGATTAGTTCACGACATCCATCAATTGACTATATTTTTGAAAGATGTGTAGATATCACTTTTTTTGTGATAACTTGCCTCAAAAACGTTACATTGACCAACAAAAAAAGAACATTTAATAAAATTTTCAAATAACCTTTTCGTTCTGTAAGTCCTCAATACTACATTAAAAACTCTACATGTTCCATAATTATTTTGGACTATAAAATAATATCATCTATAAAAAGTTAAATTATTTATTGATGTAATTCCGAAATAGTTCACTCCTCATTTCCATTAATATTTATTGAAATTTTTTGAGTCCAAATGGAATCACTATGAAATCATAGTTCCCTACATTATTAAAAAAGTCTTCGGGATATAATCCTTCTTCAACATTAATTTATTATATAATGATCAACAATCCCCCTTATTAAAGTATTGGGCTCTACATAGATGATCAAATATGTCTTCGATTTGTTGTAAAAGATAAATGTTCTTTATTATGATATTTTTGAGATAATTATAATCAATGAAATGGATCATTTAACCATTATTCTTTTTGATGAAGAGTGATGATGCACCCCATGGTAAAGAACATGGGTGTATAAAACCTTTATTAATATTCCCCTATAACCATTTCTTTGGATCCAAAAGTTCATAAATACCAATTCTATATGACTCTTGGATATCGATAAATATTTAGTTATGATCTCAATTGAGAACACAACCTCATTTTTGGGATCCACCTTAACAGTTGTGATGTTGTAAGCTCAGCCTTTCTCTTTAGGTCATGGTGGTTTTTCCCTCAGTTATAATTGAGAATCCTTTAATTAGGGAATTTATTTTCATTGTTTTCCTCATACTTTTAGGTGAAACATTTGACAACTGGCTAAGGGTTGACTAGAAAATTACATTATTCCATAACATTGATTGGTTTCTCCTATTGGAAATGTCTATATATGGGGCCCTTCCTTCCCAAACCTAACTAATTTCATTATCTTTATCATGTAATTTCTTAGAATCATCTTTCCATTATTTCGATAAGTGGGATATTTCACATTCATTCCCCATGAGACAATTCTATCACACCACCATAATTAATATCCATTGTTCACATCTTATCTTCAGACTCATGAGACCCTTGAAATTTTATGATCTATATTTCAATATTAAGGGAACATCAAACAATTTACTTATAGATTTCACAATTTCAAATAGATAATGATTTTCATATATGTTCCCTTATCAAACAAAATGAGAAGTCAAATTTACTTTCAGATGTAATTCCATAGATAGAGGTGTATCATGGAATTCTTGTGAAGTTATCTTTATATGACTGAATGGGTGTATTGTGATTCTGCGTGAGGATTAGGAAATCCATCTCAATTTTAATTCACATATTTTAATGATTTTTTTGAAAAACATTTTCTAGAATTTCATCCTTTCTATGACCTTGATCAACTCCTCGATCTTCATGTTTTTTTACCAATTCCCACTATTGATATGGTTCATCCTCCATATGATAAATAATAATCATGAGCTTCTCTTTCCGAGATAATGGAAGGAGAAAGAATATATTTTAAAGAATTTAGTCCATTTATCCCTTTTTAAGGGATCAAAATTTCCACTAAAATTGGAGGCATTTCTCAAATAGAGGTCTGAATTACAACCATTTCATTCTTAGGGGGATTTTCATTCCTCTGGATTCATTTCACTATTCAAAACTCGAGTCAAATGATAAAATATTGTAAAAAAATTCATTATTCTTGCCCTAATCAAGATGGTAATTTCATTTTTATTTTCATCGAATTTTCCCTCACATTGGTTGTTGAAATGATGTCTCCTATTTCAAGACATTAACTGAAGAATGGGAAAATTAGGGATGATAATTTGTAAACAATTAAAGAAAAAATGGGAAACCATGAACATTAATAATATTACTCATAAATAATATATATTATTTATTATATGAATTTATGGGTTTCAATATAAGGTATCCGTTATTTACTTACTAATATAAAATATTACGGGAATTTTTGGTCCCATAATAATGAATTGTATGGATATTGTCAATTTAAATAATCATATCTCTCAAGAATGTTAAACCAAGTGTGTAGTAAGGCCTATTTGCTTTCACTAGGTGAGGATCAATTCCATATCAATTCACCCTTTTAGGTCTCATTACACTAAGTACAACATTTCTAGAGACACATAAAATTGTAGTTTCTAGAAAGGAATGCATTTACTTAGAAACTACATTCTCTACACATTACCAAAATTATGGGATATTTTACTCTATTTAGTCTTATTGCTATGTATTTCACTTGTGATTTCTAATATTAATACCCCAAAATAAATATTCTTTTATTTGATATGAACTTTGAAAATCCATATTTTATTATAACTTATTTTCAGATTTATTATATAAAGAACTTCTCAAGACAACCCCATAACATTGTGTCCACTAGTGGTTTTGAGTAATTAGAAACATAATATAACAAAATGAAAAATAAATACAAAAAGTTATTTAAAAACTGCATAACATGTGCTTATATTCCATAGATCTTTAAAACTCCATGGAATAACCTTGTGGCATATATAAGAAAGGGGTGATATGTAAATCCTAATAAGGGAAAAATCAAGGAATAAGATGAAAAAGAAATACATGTTATTAAATAATCATATAAACAAGAAAGAAAATGGGTGAGAATCATTATATTGACCAATGAGGTATGATATAACTTTATAAGATCTATGAAACACAGGAATGTAGAAACAACATAAAACATGACATCATAAACATAAGTCAAGGATAATAAACAATTATATCATTAAATACTATTCTTAGAACAATATCATATTCACCATACATGTAATCATATGAGATAAAAACAATACCCAATTCTTTAGAGGGATATATAATTCTATTCCCACTCAACACATTCATATCATGTACATATATAAGTTTATCACACAGATCATTAAATATAAGAACATATTTCACTAGTTATAATCTCAATAGTAAGGAGTGTGGGTAAAATTCATGTAATTACCAAAACAATTATGTTTAGTTACATATAGATTAATACCTTTGAGTGGAAATGGGAATGTGTATTCACTACACAGTATTTCGGAATGGAAAATCATAGTATAGTTTCAATAGCATAACTGGGGTACATGAAGATTCATGGAAGGGTGAAATGAGAGTGAAAGGGGTCCCTAATAACTTTTATGTCAGAAGAAAAATAATAGTGATTTTTGAAAAAATGTTCATACATGAACAATTTGAAAATAGAAGGCATAATTTAAAGAAGGTACTTGAATAAAGAGGAGAATAAGAGGTTCCCCTACCTTGAGACGTCGATTCTTGGAGATTTGGAGGGGCTTATTAAGAGATTGGGGAACCTTATAAGAACTATAGTGTTTTAATGAAATATTGAACTCATTATATAATATTTTTTAGTGACGATGAATGTGTGGTTTTATGGGTTTATATAGAAAAAGGATAGTGGAATTCTTTATTTATTTCTAATAATAGGAAAAGATTCTATATGGTAAATTAATCTAAACCAAAACCATCCCATTTATTTTACCATGGTTTCTACCATTGACTATAGGATCTCTTTATTTTATAATATAATAATCAAATTCATTATACTAATACCTTATGTGATGTAAAGGTGATTCATGTTTATAAATATTTGATTTTGAAACCTTAAAATATATTATTGGTTTTGCGGGATTCATTATAGATTTATAAAAGTAATAAAATAAATTTAAAAAAAATTATTAAAAAGGGGAAATATAATTTTGGTCATGAATATCTTTTATGGCTTATATTATTTCACTTTCAAGTCATTATGACTCTATATAATATAACATATATTTATATCTTTTTTAATTTTTATCCAAAAATTCAAGTGGGTTGAAAAATTAAAAAAAATTCACCATTGGATAACTTCCAAATTCCGATTTCAAAATTAATTTATATTTTTTCAAAAAATTTACCTAAATATGATAATTTACACTTTTAAATCAAAATCACCAATTATTAAAAAGAAAATATTTTTTTGAAAATAATAGATTTTTGAGTCTTTAAAGTTATATTTCAAATTATAAAACTATATTTTAATTTATATATAATAAATATATTTTAATAATAGTATTTCATTAAAATATATTTTATTTTAAAAATAATGAATTCATCCAAAAGAGTGTCTTTATTAAAACTATGTGTTTCTCAAAATATAATATGTGTTTCATCGTACTAAAATACGTTTTGTCAAGATTTTTATATAATAATTATTAAAATAATAAACAAATTAATAAATTTAATACTTATTTTATTAAAAGAAAATATACAGATCCCTATGGGTAAGGTGTGGGATGGTAATATTTTCCATGGGTGGTTTGACAAACAAGGATTGGGTAATGATCTTGATAATCACTAAATTATCTCATAAAAAGTTTCTCTCATGCTTTATTAATTGAATGTTGTCTTGGAATTGGTTAAGGAAAAATCCAATTGATACTATCTAGCTCAAAATCCCTAATAATTAGGCTTTATAGGGTATGGTCATAATGGTTGAGGAAATCACTTCTTTGGTTTATGTCAAATGGACTTTGTCATAACCCTTAATTTACTAATCTTAACATCCACTGTACAAAAACTATATTATCAATGATTATGATTCCTAATGGTATTTTAAATTTGATATACCATATAATGGTCCAAAATAACCAATGATGTTCATGTTTTTTCAATAACTACATTACTTAATAAGGAGTATAATCATTCAAAAATTGAATTTCATTTTTAATGTTTTGGATTATTACATTCTTATATTGATAAATTTAAAAGAATTCATTCTCATAAACTTCAAATTCTAGATTTAACCCAATATTTTCAGCATAAATATTTTTCCATCTCTATGATATCATGTTGTACTTTTAAATAACACAGAAATTCACAATCATTTTCACAGCCAGCTCAAGTCCAAATAGATATTGTTTTCAAACTTCATCCCAAAATGTTATAGTTATGCACTTATTTCAATAAAAGGCTTCATAACGAGAAATTTGTTTGATCAAGTGAAAGATATTGTGAAAATAAAAATTTTCAATAGGAAGGTGTTTATTAAAACTACCTTCCAAACCTAGATAATGGGATCGTAGCATATCTTCAACAATTTGAATGGTTCTACCAGACTAACCATCCGTCCGAGGATGATATACAACTCTTACACAAAACTCTATATCTACAGATTTTTGAATACTTCTATAGAAAATCATGATAATATTAATATCTATATTAGATATAATAGAATGTATAACTACATGTAACCTTACAACTATCTTACTGTATATAATAAAAACTAATTTAGAGAAAATATTCTCTGAAAACTATGAAATGTGATGAAATCATAAGGCGATCAAATAAAACCCAAATAACATTATTCGATTTAGATTTATTTGGGGATCCTATTATGAAATGCATTGAGATAGTCTCCCATTTCCATACTGATATAGGTAATGGTTGTAATATCCCCTTATAAATATACTACTCAAACATAATTTTTGTCATACTAAGTACATTGATACATACTTTGAAATATCACTCCTCGTGTTTTAAAAATTGAATTTCTCTTTAAGGTATTAATATATGCTCATATTTCTAATATAAATGGAGAACGAGGATTTGTGATCTTTATTCAGTATTTCCTTCATCAATTTTGGTATAACAAGGAAACATATGATTTTCCTAAACATTATCATTCTATCAAAATCAAGGATTAACTGTGGAAAATTTCCCACATTATTTTACAGCTCTATATCTTCCTTCTTTGCCTCATTTATCTTTTTATATATATGTGGTTGGAAACTCTTTTGAGTAAGATAATATCCCCCTATTTTAAGATATCAAGGAGCATCATTTGAAAATCCATAAATATGAGATCTTTCATGATCCTCATCACAGCTGAGCTAGCAAGAAAATTTCAATTCAAAGCATTATCCACCTTGTTCACTTTCCCAGGAAAGAGACATATTGAGTTGTTATAATAATTAATCAGCTCCAACTATCTTATTTTGTGCATATTAAACTCTTTCTAGATGAATTTATAATATTTATTTTTAAGCAGTGTATATATCACACCTTTATCCACAATAATAATTCTCCATATTTGTATACAAAGATTTTTTATTAAAATTCATGTCTCAGGTTAGGTAATTATGATAATTAACCTTTAATTGAATAGGTTTATAAGATGTCATCGTGTAGTTATATATTAGGACACATACCAAAACCTTATCCCATGCCTCATTATAAATCACAAACCATAGTCCACTTCAAGATAAAATAAGTACACATGAACTGACCAACATTCTCTTTAGATCCATAACATTTTCTCCACATTCATCCATGAAAGGGAACTGTAGTCCATTACATGTTAATTTGGGGAGTGGATTATATATCCATGATAAATGTTTCACAAATCATCGATAATATTGAACGTATATAGAAAAAATATGGATCTCAGTCAAAGTGCTTGGTTTGGGCCAATGTTCATTGAATTCTATCGTAGAATGATCTACCAATAGAACCTATCTATTGATAATATTCCCTGAGAATGATACTTCCTATATCCAAAATTCTCTCTTGATGAATTTTGTAACACCCCATGCTTCCACGGTACTTTTCCCTTTGAATAATGCAATGGCATGCATTGTACGCAACTTCGAGATTCTAACACACCACAACCAATCAAACTAGCCGTTATGAATAGTATTACCTACTTTTTTTTGAAATTTTATAAATTCTATCTCTCAAAATGGACTTCATTTTTGGATTCATAATATCAAAATTATCCTAGGGGGAAATTTTGGTACTTTTCGGATAACATTCATATTTTGATGAATAGTGAAAATTACTAAATTTTAATTAAAAAAACTTTTTTAATAGAAATAATTAATATTGATAAATTATGAATTTGAGTGGATTTAAAGTATATTTAGAATATATATTTACCATTTAATACAATTTTGGTCATTGTACATAATTTTACAATTAAACCGGACATAAACAAGTGTTAATCTTTTGATATTTATTATCTCCTAAAAACACGCTTTTTGTTTTAACAACCGGAATTAATTTTAAATTAATTTCTGCCACTTCTGTGTTTTGAATTTGGAAAAATGGATTCCATATTTGGAATCAGGATGTTCAAATTGTGTAAATAGTTAACTTTTATTTTTATACATTTTGAATAATTACTTCGGTAATATTTTATTTACCATGGTTAAAGGGTAAATCCGGTAAATAAGGGTTAAAAAATAATATTATAATAATAAAAAATTACCTTAAAACGTTTCCTAACCTTATTGATTGATACATGTACGACCATGGGCATCTTTGGGTCGATTTTGGGACCCTATGGAGCCACTTGTAAGTGATAGGGACACATTATTTTAATTAAGTTAAAATAAATACAAAAATGACATAAGCATATGTCTTTTAGAAAAACAATTTTTACATAGAGTTATATATGTTTTATTTTCGACTATAAATATTCATTAGAAATATAAAACTATTTCCTACTTAATGATATTTTATTTTCAATTTTTAGACATTATATAATATAATTTATTTATGACACAATGATGGTGCAGTAATTACCATAATAGTGAAAAATTAAAATAATTGATATTATAAATACCCATATAAATATAATTTGAGACTTTTAATGAATTACAATAATTTTATAAGATACTATGGCATATTAGGATTTATTTAATTAACTTTTTTTTAATTAATCATTCTTTTATTAGTTTTAGAAAAGTCATTTATTGAATAGTGTCGAAATTGACCTAAAAGAGTTTTTTAAAAACATATTATATTATTAATTGATATTAAATTACTAAAAATCTAAGGTTCAGTAAAGAAACTTATATCATGATATTGGTATCATTAATGGACTACTTTGGGGTATCTTGGATGTATATAGTAAGTTTATTTACCATATAATAGAAAAATACAAAGAGACATGGTAGAAGTGAAACTAAATAACTAAGAGTTAATACTTAAAGATAAGGTTAATATAGTAACCCAAACCTGTCTAAATCTTATTGGCTGGGTGTCATTCTACCTATACCACCTTAACCTTTAAAAAATCCACTTTTAGCCATTAGAAACTGAATATGAATTTATTATAAAATAATATTTCTAGATTTTCCAAAGGTGCCCCTCACCCCACTTATAAAAGGGCACTCCCCCTTCTCATTAATTCACACCTTCAAATATATTTATTTCGGAAAAACCCTGCCGAAATACTATCTCAACTTCCCTCAATTTATCCTAGAGGCCTTCCTTTAGTCATAATTCCAACCTAAGGAGCCCTTTTGATCAAATTAAAAGGAAGAACCTGAAGAAGGGGTAATAATTTCACCACCCATTCTCAAGTTCCTCTCTTCTTTCACACCTTCTTTCTTTGTTATTTATATTCTAAAATAATAACAGTAGTATATTCTATATATTGTGATGTTATTATAAATATGGTAAAACCATATTCATTATTCTATCCATCCTTTGAATGGAATGTCACCATACGTGCGTACACACGGCTTACCGTCTCCACGTCGTGGTGTAATTGTCATTCAATAAATTATTATTTGGATGGGTATAATAATGATGTGTAATTAATGAAAATAATAAATATAACATGATAATTATTCTATATATATGATATACCATCCAATTATATATTATTTTAACATCAAAAGAATGATATTGTCACTCGTGCGTACGTATGGACTACCGTCTCCACGAACGCGATGAGAATCATTCTCCATCGTATCCATTCAAGAATAATTCTCATTTTATGATTAAAAATAATTTTTAAGGACTTGATTTAATTCTAGATATGAATAAGATAAAATCTATCCATAACAAACATGGCTTACATAACAAAGAATATAAAGGAAAACGAGTAAGTTAACACCTGAAAGGATGATAATACGAAAATATTATTAACAAATCAATGTTAAAAGATCATATATGATATAATATTAATGTAAATGATTCTTGTATAATTAAATAAATGTTATTTCACCATTATATAGGAGTTTAACCTACCGTCGACCAAGGAAAAAGTAAAAAGTAAGGGGTTTCTTAACTCACTCTTAATTTCGTGAGAATTCCATTGTTCACCACTTATTTATTGCATGTGGTGTATGTGTACTACCCATGATTGTATTCATTGTGTAATATACTTTAATTTATGGGTATTAAAATCATCATTGTATGATCCTTATTTCATGGGTGTATGTTTCATAAGTTACCTAATCGATAAGGGAATTTGAAATTTCAATTTCTATTTATTCGGCTTTACACAAACTTCATTGATTATTTTACTCCAAGATTATGTGTGGAATCACTATTCATTTTCTTATGTCATAATTTCCACTCCCCTTTTCTGTGGATATACCTTTGATACACATAATCACTCCATTGATAATTTCTCAAGTCATCGATATGAATTTGATAAGAGTAATTTTAACTCATTCTCCATTTGTTGAGTTAAACATCCAATTTATTGGTGTTGTTTTTACAAGATTATGTGTGGATGTCCTTTGATTGTTTTACACTGAATATCCAATCACATTTAGTTTATTTATATTTGTCACACATAAATATGTCGTTGATTTATCCATAACCTAAGGATACTTCCTTTATGAGAGAATTCATCTCAATTTACATTCCATTGAGTCTTCTTTGTTGTTATGCACCAAATCACTTTTATGTGGTGTATATAATGTACTTTGACAAAGTATATCATGAATCCCTTTATTCTCATGATATTAAAATGTTTTTATTACCTCAATTATTTGTATTCAAGTGTCTCTCTTTTTGTTAGAAACTCCAACTAAAATACCAATTTTAAATGTTTTAAAGACATATTCTTCTAAATCTTTCTCATTAATGTCCATGTTTTAAAAAATGGTTTTAAGTATTTATTTATATGGACATAAAAGATTTAAAATTAAAACTCCTTTTAAAAGTTTCAAAGTGGTATGGGACACTTTGATTCAAAAATCTGTTTTTAAATGGCTTCTTGACATATAGTGTGACTTTTAAATGTTTTCAAGAAAAGGGAAATATTTCTCTCAAATAGTTTTGATGGTTATTTTCATCAATGTCAATATCATTCATTATTACCGATTGAGGTTAATATGATACAATACAATCTTCCATATTGTATCGAATGAGTTATGTTTGACTGTGGATGTGCTATTTTTATACCATTCATGGTTTTTAGTTAAGGTATTGACATTTCGTATGCTATTTTTAATACGAATGTTTATGTTATGTTTAAACACGTTAATATGAGGAATGAATTGGACATATTATGTGACGGGTGGAGCCCGATATAGCTCCTCGATGCATCGGTAGGTCTCATGAGACAAACTAGTGTCTTGGCACAAGGCCTTGGCAAAATATTATTTGTAGTCTTGGAACGAGTCCTTGGCTATGTGGTCATGATAGTCTGGCATTATGCATTCCATCATTATGAAAGTGGTTATTGATAATGCATGTGATTATTCGATTAGTACAATATCCATGTGAATAATTAAATGGAATTATTTCATTTTATTTTTGCCATACTATGTTGATGTTCAAGTTTAAAAGGCTTTTGTTTTAGTTATATATTTCCTTAAATGATTATTCTTATTTATGAAAGTTTCCGCTATATTTTTATCCTTAATGGGCATTTGAGCTCACCCCTTTTAATGTTTTATTTTTTCCAGGATGTGAAGAAGTAACTTATGAATGACATGCAGGGATAGTATGTGGGGATATGAGTGTGGAATATGAAGAAAATATGTTGTTGTAGTTTTCATTTTTCTGTTGTAATGTATGACTTATGAATATATCTACTGTTTCCAAGGCTACTAAACTAATCGGTCATTCGAGATTTGATCTTTATTGTGATCATGACAATGTTATGTAATAATGCACCGATTTTGGGTAACTGGGGTCGGGGCGTTATAGTTGGTATCATAGTAAGTTTAGTACAAACCTTGGAAGCAAGATTTAAATAAACTCTGATTAGAGAACGTAGACCTAAGATGAACTTTGAGGATTAGTATAGAATAACTTCCTAGACTTTTGGTATTGTAGAGCTTTTGTGAGTTTTCCGAGTAATAAATCCCTATCTGGATACAAGCAGGTAGAGGCGGCTCTGGCACAGATGTACCAAGGGGTAAAACCTGAAAACACCGCTTTGAGCTAGACTCGAACGGGAACCGGTGCACGACAACGGGCCTTGCTGCACTCTTGGTTACAACACTCCTGGGGCATATTCTTAGGATAATTTACAATTTCATTACAAACCGATTTGAAGTATTATATATATAAGATGAGAGTAAATGACCTTGGTTAATTCTAATGTGTTTCAATTTGAGAATATGGTGACATGTTAATCTCTAAAGGATTTTATGACTACTGTTACTAACACAATGATTTCTGGTTTTAGTCAATGGATGGATTCCAAGGAAGTTATAGTGACTTTGAGAATGATGTACAAGGTGGGAACAGTGGTGGAAATGAGCAACAAAATGGAATGTTGGTAAGCGTAAAAGATATCATCTTTATGCCAAATCAATTTTCCAAAAATATGATCAGCAATATATATATTAACCAATTCCCGGACTCAACAATGAAGAGAAAGGTGATGATTGATAAGAGCTCCAGTAGTGGCGACCATGGAGAGATAAATCCTCAATTTCCATCATGCAAGAAATGTGGAAGGAGACACCCCGGAAAGTGTCTCAATGGGACAAAGAAATACTTTACATGCGGGAAGGAAGGATATAAAGTGATGAATTGCCAAAGAAAAATGAAGAGTACTATAGAAGAAGATGAAAATGGTCACAAGAATCCATTTATAGTCATTTGCTGTAAATATAGGGGACCTGGCCATTACCTGAGTGAATTCCCTATTATATAGGATATTTTCTTGGACAAAGAAGAAGCTATATGGAAATAAATGGTTGTAGAAATGTTTAAAAAGTATTAGTGCACCTTGTTGATGGGTTTACTTTGGAATAATTTTCTCTTGTATTTGTAACCCTATAGTTTACCATGTGAGAATGATATTTTATGAATAATTATATTTTCTCATGTGTATATAGTTATAAATAACCATTTGGTTTTATATGATCATTGGGTTGTGGCAATTACAAGTTATTATAATTTGGGATGAAAATGGAAGGTGTGAGATAACATTTGTGGTTAAATTATGTTATGGTTATTTTGAGGAAATTATCTCATTTTGGTAATGTTGTAAATTATAGTTTTTGAAAAGGACAACAAGCAGACCGTGTGACAACCCGTCGCGTCAGACAAAGCTGTGGTAATCGAACCCACAACCAAAGTGCGATTGGGATTTATCCCCTACCACTGGACTACCTGAAGTCCCTGGTTAATGTGACTATTATTTTTAGTTAAATGATTTTATTGATCAATAATAATGTTATTTGGGATCTTATTTATTATCAAGTGAATACCCTTAGTATAGGAAAATGATTTGGTGATTAAGTGATAAATGTTATTTTGGAAGATGTTCTCTTTGTTGGGGACACTATATGCCCAAGGAAAATAGAATACTATGGGATTTCATTTGAGGAGTAATGGTGGATTTTTATCTATGTTTTTATTGTGGATTTATAGTGATTTGGTTTATTTATGGAAATGATTAACCTATAATAGAGAATATGTTATTAGGTTCATTACTTTTATGTATGTGACTTTAAGAGTAATTGATGTCATTTGGAGATACCATTTAACATGGAAGACTACATAACCAAATTCTTCTATGTTTTGAGTTTCAATATTATTTTGGATTTTATTAATGGATTTTAAGGACAATTATTTATTGAATGCTATTTATTTTACTTTGGGGTATTGTTGGTTTAATTTTCCAAATTAAGATTAATGTTTCTTTCTCTAATGGAATATCCTTTTGGGGGATCATCAGGTCTTATAGTAACCATTTTGGTTTTGATTAATCTCTAAATACAAGGTAAATATATAGCTTATCCTTCACAGATCATGTGATTCTATATGAAGCTTATTCTATCTCTTCTGATGTGACCAAGTCTTCTTGAATACTCATCATTTTAAAATGAGTTAGTAGTAGGAATTTATTAAAGAATGAAACTCTATAAAAAAAGTATATCTCTTTATGTGTTTAGTCAATCTCAGAAATGAATCCTTCATCTTTATGTAATGTATCTAAAAAAATTATAAAAATGTTCTCCATTTACTTTTCCTACTGGGAAACTAATGACCGTTTGTCCCATCAAAAGTTTCTAGTTTTATTATTGTTAGCTTTCTCCGGATCATGTTTTATATCCCTCTCCATCAGAACTTGACACTTATTTTATCATCCATATCCACGTTTTTCTACATGGAATCATAGTATAGGTTATCTTAGGTAACCTTTGTACTTCTCTTTCTTTCTTTTAAAGTGATAGTTTTATTGACTCTTTTTTTCGATGTTGGACTTTCCATTATATTGTCAAGCCCAATTTTTAAAAAAATTGCAAGGACAAAATTTATTGAAGGAGGGGAAAATGTAACACCCCAACCTTCCACAGTACGTTTCCCTTTGAATAATTCAATGACGTGCATTGTACGCAACTTCCAGATTCTAACACACCATAACCAATCAAACTAGCCGTTATGAATAGTAATACCTAATTTTTGAAATATAATAAATTCTATCTCTGAAAATGGACTTCATTTTTGTATTAGGAATATCGAAATTATCCTAGGGTGAAATTTTGGTACTTTTCAGATAACTTTCATATTTTGATGAATAGTGAAAATTACTAAATTTTAATTAAAAACAACTTCTTTAATCGAAATAATTAATATTGATAAATTATGAATTTGAGTGGTTTTAAAGTTTATTTAGAATATAGTTTTACCATTTAATACAATGTTTGTCATTTTACATAATTTTAAAATTAAACAGGACATAAACAAGTGTCAATCTTTTGATAGTTATTATCTCTTAAAAACAAACTTTTTGTTTTAACAACAAGAATTAATTTTAAATTAATTTCTTCCACATCTGTGTTTTGAATTTGAAAAAATGGATTCCATATTTAGAATCAGGATGTTCAAATTTCTTAAATAGGTATCTTTTATTTTTAGACATTTTGAATAATTACTTCGGTAAATATTTTATTCACCATGGTTAAAGGGTAAATCTGGTAAATAAGGGTTAAAAAATAATATTATAATAATACAAAATTACCATAAAACGTATCCTAACCTTATTGGTTGATACATTTCCGACCATGGGCATCTTTGGGTCGATTTTGGGACCCCATGGAGCCACTTGTAAGTGATAGGGAAACTTTATTTTAATTAACATAAAATAAATACAAAAATGACACAAGCATATGTCTTTTAGGAAAACAATTTTTACATAGGTTTATATATGTGGGATTTTCTAAAATAAATATTAATTAGAAATATAGAAAGATTTCCTACATAATTATATTTTATTTATAATTTTTATACATTAAATAATTTAATTTATTTATGACACAATGATGATGCAGTAATTACCATAATAGTGAAAAATTAATATAATTGATATTATAAATAACCAAATAAATATAATTTGATACTTTTAATGAATTAAACTAATTTTATAGGATACTATGACATATTATTATTGATTTAAATAACTTTTTATGAAGTAATCATTCTGTTATGCTTTTTAAAAAAGTCAATTATTGAATAGTGTCAAAATTGACCTAAAATAGTTTTTAAAACAAATATTATATTATTAATTAATATTAAATTACTAAAAATATAATGTTCGACCAAGATACTTATATCATGATATTGTTATCATTAATGGACAACTTGGGGGGTCTCTTGGATGTATATAGTATGTTTATTAACCATATAATATAAAAATACAAAGAGACATTGTAAAAGTGAAACTAAATAACTAAGAGTTAATACATAAAGATAAGGTTAATTTAGTAACCCAAACCTGTCTAAATCCTATTGGTTGAGTGTTTTTCGACCTATCCCCACCTTAAACATTAAATAATCCACTTTGGAGCCATTAGAAACCGAATATGAATTTATTATAAAATAACATTTCTTGCTTTTCCAAAGGTTCCCCTCACCCCACTTATAAAAGGGAACTCACCATTCTCATTAATTCACACCTTCAAAGCCCTTTGGTTCAGCCAAAACCTGACCAAATACTCTCTCAACTTCCCTCAATTCATCCTAGAGTCTTTCCTTTAGTATGAAATCCAACCTATGGTGCCCTTTTGATGAAATCAAAAGGATGAACCCAATGAAGAGGTAATAATTTCACCACCCTTTTTCAAGTTCCTTTCTTCTTCCACTTATTCATTATTTGTTATTTCTATTCTAAAATAATAACTCCAGTATATTCTATATATTTTGATTTTATTATAAATATGGTACAACCATATTCAGTATTCTATCCATCCTTTGAATGGCATGTCACCATACGTGCGTACGTACGGCTTACCGTCTCTACGTCGTGGTGTAATTGTCATTCAATAAATTATTATTTGGATGGGTATAATAATGATGTGTAATTCATGTAAATTATAAATATAACATGATAATTATTCTGTATATATTTTATACCATCCAATTATATATTATTTTAACATCAAAATAATTATATTGTCGCTCGTGTGTACGTACGGACTACCGTCTCCACGAACACGATGAGATTGATTCTCCATTGTATCCATTCAAGTATAATTCACATTTGATGATTAAAAATAGTTTTTAAGGACTTGATTTAATTCTGGATATTAATAAGATAAAAACTATCCCTAAAAAACACGGCTTATATAACAAAGAATATAAAGGAAAACGAGTAAGTTAACACCCGAAATGACGATAATATTAAAATATTATTAACAAATCAATGTTAAAAGATCATATATGGAATCATATTAATGTAAATTATTCTTTTATAATTCAATAACAATTATTTCACCATTATAAAGGAGGCTAACCTACCGTCGACCAAGGAAAAAGTAAAAAGTAAGGGGTTTCTTATCTCACTCTTAATTTTGTGAGAATTCCTTTGTTCACCACTTATTTATTGCATGTGGTGTATGTGTACTGCCCATGATTGTATTAATTGTGTAATAAATACTAATTTATGGGTATTTACATCATCATTGTATGATCCTTATTTCATGGGTGTATGTTTCATATGTTACCTAATCTATAAGGGAATTTGAAATTTCAATTTCCATTTATTCAGCTTTACGCAAACTTCATAGATTATTTTACTCCGAGATAATTTGTGGAATCACTATTCATTTTCTTATGTCATAATTTCCACTGCCCGTTTCCATGGATATACTTTTGATACACATAATCACTCAATTGATAATTTCTCACGTCATTGATATGAATTTGATAAGAGTAATTTTAACTCATTCTCCATTTGTTGAGTTAAACATCCAATTCATTGGTGTTGTTTTTACAAGATTATGTGTGAATTTCCTTTGATTGTTTTACACTAAATATCTAATCACATTTATTGTATTTATATTTTTCACACATAAATATGTCGTTGATTTATCCTTAACCTAGTGATACAGCCTTTATGAGAGAATTCATCTCAATTTACATTCCATTGAGACTTCTTTGTTGTTATACACCAAATCACTTTTATGTTGTGTATATAATGTACTTTGACATAGTATACCATGAATCCCTTTATTATCATGATATTACAATATTTTTATTAACTCAATTATTTGTATTCAAGTGTCTCTCTTTTGGTTAGAAACTCTAACTAAAATACCATTTTTAAATGTTTTAAAGACCTATTATTTTAAATCTTGATCATTAATGTCCATGTTTTAAAAAAATGGTTTTAAGGATTTATTTATATGGACATCAAAATTTTAAAATTAAAACTCCTTTTAAAAGTTTCAAAGTGGTAATGGACACTTTGATTCATAAATCTATTTTTAAACATCTTCTTGACAAATATTGTGAATTTTAAATGTTTTCAAGAAAAGAGGGATATTTCTCTCAAATAGTTTTGATGGTTATTTTCATCATGGTCAATATCATCCATTATTACCGATTGAGGTTAATATGATATAATACAATCTTCCATATTGTATCGAATGAGTTATGTTTGACTGTGGATGTTCTATTTTAATACCATTCATGGTTTGTGGTTAAATTATTAACATTTTGTATGCTAGTTTTAATATGAATGTTTATGTTATGTTTAAACACGATCATATGAGGAATGCATTGGACTTAGTAAGTAATGGGTGGAGCCCGTTATAGCTCCTTGACTCATTGGTAGGTAACATGAGAAAAACTAGTGTCTTGGCACAAGGCCTTGGCAAAATCTTATTTGTAGTTTTGGCACGAGGCCTTGGATATGTGGTCATGATAGTCTGGAATTATGCATTCCATCATTATGAAAGTGGTTATTGATATTGCATGTGATTATTTGATTAGTAGAATATCCATGTGAATAAGTAAATGGAATTATTTCATTTTATTTTTTCCGTACTATGTTGAAGTTCAATGTTAAAAGGATTCTGTTTTAGTTATACATTTCCTTAAATGTTTATTCTAATTTTTTAAAGTTTCCGCTATATTGTTATCCTTACTGGGAATTTGAGCTCACCACTTTCAATGTTTTATTTTTCCTAGGATGTGAAGAAGTAATTTATGAATGACCTACAGGGATAGTATGTGGGGATATTAGTGTGAACTATGAAGAAAATATGTTGTTTTAGTTTTCATTTTTATGATGTAATGTAAGACTTATGAATATATCTAGTGTTTCCAAGGCTACTAAACTAACCGGTCTTTCGAGATTTGATCTTTCTTGTCATCATGCCAATGTTATGTAATAATGCACCAAATCTGGGTAACTGGGGTCGGGGCGTTACAAATTTGGCATATATTATCTCCTCCCACAGGCTCTTTAACACAATTATAATGTTTTCTTCCTAACCATTCTTTATCCTAGTGTATATAATCATATCTTCTATAAAGACAAATAGAAATTGATTAAGGTTTTATATAAAGTCTCTATTCATTTAATCTATATTTATAGTGGGGTAATTATTAAGTCTAAATGGAATCACTATAAAATAATTGTATATATACCTCATACTGATGACTTTAATTGGTATATATTCAGTTTTGAACCTCAATTGATAGTATCTTGAATGATGCTCAACCATGGAAATGTGTTGATCTCCTCATAACAGATCAAAATATAATAAATACAGGTAAAATGAAACAAATTCATGATTATGATATTGTTATGTTCTCAATAACCAATGAAGGGTAAAATTGATCCATCATTTTTCTTATTGAAAACGAATAGGTATAACCCATGGTGATTCATGTGGCTAAATGAATCCCCTGTTGAGATTTTACTAGGATTTTTTCTTTAATTCTAATAACTCAATTAATTCTATTATATATAGATTATTTGAAATAGGTGTAGGACCATATATGAGTCCTATTGAAAAATCAACTACATATTTCATAATAAGACTAGGAAACTATTTTGGAAAGTCAACAACAATGTAAAGACCCGTCCATATACATTCCGTAATCTGGTTTCTTTATACTAGAATTCACATTCTTTCACTTTGAGAGATATTTTGGATTTTTATTTTTAAATAATTAGCTCATATACCTTAAATAAAAAACCAATATATTAAAAATCTCACACTTATACATAGAATCATTTTCCCCCAATAAAAAACTTCTAAAATATAACATGTTTTATTTTCAAGACTAATCTTCTAGACATTTAACATGAATTATTCTTTATTCTTACGCATCCTTAAACCATGTGAAAAGAATTTAAAATGTAGTATGAGTAGAAAAAGATCAATAAGGACATAAAAGAGATAAATATATTAGTCCAGTTAAAAACATTAAAACCTATATTTTTTTTACATTTATTACAATATTATTTCACCATATTAAATAAATCATAACTTCATAAAAACACACACCTTTTTCTCAATGAAAACCATTACAACCAATGAAAGAAAATACTATCCCTTTTAAGAAAAATAGAGAATAATTTTCAAAACCCATGTTACAAATAAATGGAGGATAGTTGAATCCTTAGGACAAGACTACCTAGTTAACTCCCTACTTTCCATTTAATGGAAAGTAACATCACCAAATTCATTGGAATGAAATATCAAGATCTCATATATAATTTTCTATAAAAGGCATAAAATTCTTATAAGTTGTATCGAGTTCAGAATTCATATAAGTTGTATAATGCTCACCCATAATCATAAATAATGATAAATAAAAATATCATAAATTAAAATTTTAAGCTTTAAACTTTTCTTCTTAACATTATTGATAAAATGTTTTAAAACCATATTGAAAAACAATTTTATATAACTAAATACCCTTTACTTTTAATAAATAATGTTTAAAACTAAAAATAACAAAAAAGGAAATAAGGGTTTTTATTTTAAGAAGTTAAAAAATATCGTAGAGGAATGAAAACATAAAATAATGGTTGTGGTAGTGGGAAGGTCTATTGACATTATTTACATTGAAATAGAACATTCCGTTTTTTCCATTTTTTAAAGAAAGTGAAAACATTATGTATAAAATATGTAAAAATATTATTTTTTAAAAACATTGAAAAAGGTACAAAGAGATATAAAATGAACTTTAAATTTTTTGATGTGTCTAAAAATAAACTTATAAAACAATTTTAATAATATGGAAATGTAAGAAAAATATTTAGAAACTAAATATATAAAACATATTAAAATGAGTGTTTATGTTAAAGTGTCCCATAACATGAGTGTGACTTGTCAAATATGTTATTTATCTTCATAAATAATACTCCTAAAATTTATCTACTTGATTAAGAAATTTTTTCAATAGTATTATTCTTTTTATTTTATTTTTTTCCATTATATATTCAATTACTTAATCAATAAATTTCATGTAGGACATTTTAAGGATATTTGGATCATATGTCAAAAATGAATTCAGTAGGTTGACCATGGACAATATGGTAATTCTCTGATCACCCACAAAATGATAATAATGAAATAACTATAATTTTTTTAAATCAATTATAATTTTTAAACCAATTTTGAATGATCTCTAAGAGAAATGAATTTTTTACCCTTATGGAGAAAATAGGCCATACGTGCGCATGAGTAAGATTTTCATTTTTCAAAGAGCATGAGGGAAATAAGATAGTTTTATATTTATCCTATATGAATGAATAATATATCATAAATATATTATATTACCTTTAAATAAAATTATCTATATCACCCATATTCCACAGAGAAGAAAAAAGAGATCATGTTACTCTATGGAGGTGGTAATCCACATGTATGCATGAATGATGTTATCATTTTTCAATGGTTGGAATGGTAAGAAAATAGATGGTATGATATATTTAAATAATTTTAATTATTTCATTAAAATAATATATATATATATACAATAAATCCATCATTATAACCATCTATGATAGGTGGTTATAGAAAATGAATTACATCAGTTAGAGAGGTAGTAGTCCGTTGTACAAACAAACAATGTGTTCATCATACACATTATGGATAAGGGATATGGATATTGGTAATATGATTTACATAAAAACATTTGAGTATATGTAATATATTATTTATATAATTTACTCATGTTTTAGGAAGATTTTATGATGGTATAAAAATAAATAAAATGAAAGAGATTGGTTTAGAATTATACAATTTTTTTAAAAAACATCTTAAGATATATACCTAAAGCCTTCCTAGGGTTGTTTTATGATCAATAATTGTACACTAATACATTTAATGGGATTTAATTATGGGATTTGGGTAGTTATTTGGAAAACCAAAAGAATAATTATATGTATATAAGAGAGGAGGGGGTGCCTCTAAATAAGTGGGGGAGAGGACACATTTATTATTTTAAAATATATTAGAATATATTAATTTATTTATAAAGAAAAAATTGTTAAAAATAGATCCTTTAAAAATATTTGATGATATAATGTCTAATAATTATCATAAAAAATAATTTAATTACTTTTTATGTCATTTTATCCCACATCTCTTTAATTCAACCACCCGGTAAACCTATTTTAGCATTAACCATTGTAATAGATTTTAAATATTTTTACTATACATTATGTCCAAAATTATGTTAACCATATTAAATAATATTAATTATTATGACTATAAATATATAATAAATTTTATCAAATTCAATTCATTTAAGAGTTATAATATATTCTTAAATATAATATGTAAAATGCAATAAAATACTGTTTTCCAGAAAAATTCTTTTTAAGTGTAAAAATGTTTTAATAAAAAATTAATATATAATAATGATTAAAATTTTATCAATTGGATTATTCATAATATAAATTAAATTACTTTAAATTTTAATGTTTAAAAAAATACTTTGTAAATTATAAAAATTAATGGATTATTTGTAATAAAAATATGCATTTTTTTCACAATTCATTGAAAAATAAATATGTCCAAAAAAATATTAAAAATATTCCAAATATAATTTTGAAATGATGAATTTAAAAATGAAGTTTATTTTTAAAAATTTAAATTATATAATATTTAAATAAATCTTTTAATTGAAACTATATAATGAATGAAAAAATAATTTGGTTAGAAAAATAGTCTTTTCATTTTGACTAAAAAATTACATAATATTATTATAATGGATATGAATCTACAATATATAACTAATAAATATTAATAAGACATGAAATTTATTTATCTTAATATTACCTTGGTTTTTACGCTCATCCCACTTTTTGAAATTATTTCCTCATAATTTTATTCATCATTTAATTAAGTGGGGATATATTTTCATCTTATCATTTTTTGATTCCCATGTTGCTTCTTCAAAAACAAATTTCTCCAAAAACATAACATGATTAATTATGTTATTCAAAAAAAACATTATATATATAGTCAATAATCCATAGTTGTAGTTCTATATAAGGATGTATTCTTCCACCTAAACTACTTCAAGGATAAAAACATGAGATGTATCTAAAAAATATTCTCTTAAAATCAAAACATAAAATAAGATATATACCTAAGACAAAAATGTAGTCAAGGATACCTGGCTAGAAAATGATAAGAATTTATCCATGATTTCATATAATCCATTGAAAATCTTATTTATATTTACATTTTTATAAAAAAAACATAACCCTTTCTTTCATGGAGATAATTTATGGAAAAATTGATCAACTAACTTGAAAAAAAGATCACTCCTTCAGTTATATTATATTTTTTCATCCTTTGAGCCATAAACATGTAATTATAGATCATCTGTAGATTCTTATCTATTTCATTTACATCACCCATCCGAAAACATCCCTTCACCTACATCATCTCAACAAGACAGAGTCTGACATCACTTCCCATATAATTCTTTATAAGGAACTATCTTTATACGAGAACTAATCTTTTTATAAAATAATTAAACAAATTAAATATAATGATACCAAGTTCCCTCAAAATCCACTGAAAAGGAAATAATAATTTCTTCAAATCCATGAATCATTAAATCGGGATATCCATCATATTTAGGTTGAAAAGATATACATAAATTAAATTTATTACCAAATATATTCCTAAGGCCTTTTGAAATTTTATAAGTTAAACTAGGATCACATCAGATTAAAATGATAAATGACCCGCATTTAAACTGACTTTCTCCTAGAGATACTAGAAGAAATATTATCTAAAAATATCATATCCCAAATGGGTATAAAATGAAAAAATTTAGTTAAATTATCAATAATTACTCAAATCACATTATTACCTCATTATATCACAACTAATTCCATCATGAAATACATAAATATATTTTCCCATTTTCATATTGACCTAAAAAGGATAATGTTTCTATTTTTGTAATTTTCATTCATCTTAATCTATTTAAAATTAAAATTATCATGGTAAACTATATAATAACTATATTTATTCTTTCCTTCTTGTAATTCTTTCTAATATCTCTATATATTTTAGTACAACTAGGATGAATAAAAAATGAAGAATTATTAGATTCAAAAAATAATTATCTCTTCAACTGGGAATCATGAAGCACACATAATATATTTCCAAATATAATAAATCCTTCTTCATCAATGTAAAATTTAGTTATGATATATATCCTTACCATTTCAACCATTCTTATAAAATCATTGTCCTTTTTCTGAGAATGCATAATTTTATCTGACTCTTTCAACATCACTAAAACCCAAAACAAAACAAATAATGTTCCTTAATGCATAATTATAATTACATCATTCATTAAATCTTTTAATAAAGGATTATTTTCTAAAAATATGATTGTTAATGATTCATTATATTTTTGTCTTAAATCATTAACTACTTTGTTTGATTTTCCATGATGATAATGAATATTTTAGTTATTATCCTTAATTAGTTCCATCCACTTCTTTATCCCATGTTCAATTATTTATGAGTGTATATATAGTTTATAAATTTATAATCTATTTATATTTTACACTTTACTACATAAAAATGATACATATAAACTATTCATGAAGAAACATGGATAACTATTTCCAGATCATGTGTAGATAATTTGACTCATTTGTTATTTGTTGATTTAATGAAAAATATTTACCTGATCATTTTTCATCAAAAAATAACCAATTTAATTTAATGGAACATAATTATCGATGAAAAATTATCCATTTCTAAATAATAGTGACAGAATTGAAGGATTAAAAAATATTATTTTTTGTTCCTTGAAAAAATCATCATAATATTTTATCTAAATGAATTTAAATCCTTTTATATTTATCTTAGTTTGTGGGATAGATAACCGAGAAATATTTTTCAACAAACTAACATCAGTAACCCACTAATCTAAGATAAGTATGAATCTCTATAATATTTTTTGACCTTTTCTATTATTCAAAAACTTTAGTTTTTGAATGATCAATAGTTATTCCATATTTAGAAATAATATTCTCAAGAAAATAAATATGTTTCAACCATGAAGCAAACGTACCAAATTTTTCACATATCTGTTTTTATTTAATGGTATTCGAAAACATATTTAGGTGTATTTCACGATCCTCTTGTGTTTCTGAATATAAAAATATATCATCAATAAAAATGACCCAAAATTTAAATAAATATTCATTTAATACTATATTCATAAGATCCATGAATATAGTAAGTTTATTAGAAATCCCAAAGGGAATAACCACAAACTCATAATTAAAATATGTAATTTGAGTCACCATCATCAAAATATTATCCTCCATTAAATTTAACTGATGGTACCCAAACTAATTATTGATATTTGAAATATATAATGATCCCAAGGGATGATCAAATAATTCAAGGATATGATGAAAATGATAATGATAATTAATAATGAAGATATTAAATATTTTATAATAAATGTAAGGTCTCATTGATTCATATTTATTTTTTTTTTTTAAAAATATAACCACACAATAGTTACGTTCTTAGATGAATGAAACCTTTATCTTGACCCACTTAAAACTAATTTTTTAATTCCAAAAGTTAAACTTGATTCATTCGATAAGAGGGGTTTTGAAATTTTCTTAGCACCATAAAATAAGTCAACAATAAACTCAAGCTCTTGATCTAGAATAACACTAGTAAAATCATTTTTAAATACATACAAATAATCATTTACTATGAGAACCTAAATAATATCAACAATTACTATCTTTTAGAAAATGAGTTAGATAACTTTCAACAGTATCTCTAATTATTGTCTTAGCTTCATGATGTGATATCAAAAGTATGAAATCACTAGATATAAATTTATTATCTATGAAATTTATCTTAACATGAAAAATTAAATAATATCTATACCAATATAATAAAAAAATACACTATGGTATGTTCAATAAATATGAAGGAAATACCATCCCACTAATAAAAATATAAATATTGTTATATCTCTTTGTTTCTTTAATACATCCACCTAGTGTTTTCACCAAAAGCTACATATTCTTTTCATGAGGTGATATTCCCATTTTATATGAAACTTTATAAAAAATAAAAGAATATAAATATCTAGAGTCAAACATGATATTTGAATAGTTTTAATAATAATTAATGTACATGTCACCACTTCAATATATTTCATTACATGAACTCCAGTAGTAGTAATATAAAATGATTTTTCCACACCTTTTTTTATTTTGATCATGATAATTTTCACCCTGAGTAACATTCATTGAATAATATTTTAAATAATATAAAAAAAAATAAAATTAAACTCTCTAACATTGGATGGATGTATGTTACCCCATTCCTGGAATTTTTGGGACTCTTTTCTTTGAAATCATGAGCCTTGTGGTTGTACATACCATACTACTAAAACATTCTAGATACTGTTAAACAAAATTTTATTTTTTTATTATAGTTTGAACATGTTTATAGATAACCTCTAGATTTCATAGTAGACTAATCATTAATATCTTTCCACCCTAACTGCTTCTCACTCTTTTCAACTCGGTGCACATAAGTGTCTACAAACTCCATGTTTACTTCTTCATCAAAACAAACAAGTTTCTCAAAATTCTGAAATGGTCCTGTGTCGAATGTTCCTCTAAAAAATGGATTGAATCTTGAGTAAAATGATTTAATTTAAATATCAAGCTCCTTAGTAAAATTTAATATTACACCTAGCCAATTTTGTAAAATTTTATTCCTTCACAGCTACTGAATCTTCATTTTTCCCTCAATTAAAAATAAAACATTTATCCAAACAGTGTTAAAAAACATATGGAAATATGTATTTAGGAAAATATATTTGAATTTATCCCATTCTATGGAATTAGGATCATCTATATCTCTTTTTCTCTTAACCCTCGACCTCCATTGATTTTCCTCTCATTAAAAACAATAAATCAAAAGAGTTATCTTTTGATGTTCTAATTATCCCTTGAATTCCAATATATTTTATAGAGAATGGATGAATACTTCATCTACTACTGGATCTAAATTCCCACTGAAATATGGAGGGTTCTATTTCATGAAATTCCCAATTATCTATATGTTCCACTATGGTAAATATAGTTAGTCTATAACATGGATTACACAACCATTTATAGCCAATATCAACTAATCCATCACTGTACCAAATTGATCAATTCCAATTCCAACCATTCTAGGAGGCTGATTTGGAAGGGAATTATCATTTTGATACATTCCTACTTTAGCATTCATATTTCATTTATGAAAAACCAATTTTAATAGGCATATATTATATGAAAAAACATAGTAATATTTAAATGATATATCATTTATAATTTACCATAATGTATTATATTTCATGGGTATTCTATCAAAATTATCCAAACATCTAAAGTAATACATACCTTTTATCTAATACCGTCTTTAAGAAAGCAACGTCAAAAATTACACAATACAAAATCTCTAGACTGGATTTCACTTTATTTAAATCATAAATATCATTTAGGTTTAGTGTTTTAGATAATTATGCCCTAACTCTTGTATAAAAAACCCTATATTACAAAGTGGAAACTTCTAATCAGTATATTGTTTTCCAACAATATTAAAAATTTAAAGAGAAATATGTCTTCTTTTCAGGACTAATATTGATGGATGTCAACTTGAATTCTTATTTATTCTTACACATAATTAAATCTTGTGAAAAACCGATAAATGTTTTGGATAAGATCAAAAATCTCAATAAGGGACATAAAAAAAAATTTGTTAGTCTAATAAAGATCATAAAAACCAATAAATTTTTTACCATTATCCCAATATTCTTTAATCATATGAAATTAATCATAACCACGGGGAAAAAAAATTTCAAATAAAAATATTAAAACCCATTGCATGAAAATAGATACTATTGTACGAAACTTAGATCATTATATTCATAAATCATTTTAGAAATAACTGGAGCCCTGTTAAATCTATATAATTTTCCATCTCCATTAACTACCTCCTTATTATTATTATTGACAAAGAAAATTACCCAATGTATTAGAGATCTACATCAGGATCACCCATTGTATAATCTCTATTATGATTACTAACCGTATAAGCTATATCTGGATCACCCATTATATGATATGAATTAGAATCAATTGTTATTATCATCATTTATCAAGTACCATATCATAAATAACGTTTTTAGATTAGTCCTTTTCATCCCAAAAATTATGAAAATATTTTTTTGAACCTATATGGAAAATATTTTTTGATATCAAAATATCGTTCCCTTTTAAAAACACATTTTCAAAACCAAAAATACCAAGAATAAATGGTTGAAGGATTTTTCTTTTAGGAATACATAGAATAATATAGGTGAGGAAAAAAATAAAATAATGTTTTTAGTGGTAAAAAAATCCATTGAATTTTTATATACTAAAATAGAACATTCTTTTTTTTCTTTCTATAATGAATTTTAAAAACCATTTAAATTCATTAAATTTTTTATTTTTTAATTCATTTGAAAAAAATTCAAAAGAGATATAAAATTACATTTATAATTCTTTTATATCTACATAAATACATCCATAAACTAACTTTCCACAAATTTTCAAGGAAGAATAATATTTTTAAAATAAATATTTAATGAAATTTTAAACAAGGTTTAATGTTAATGTGTCTCATTTCACAAGTCCCACTCAGGAAATACATTCTTTATATTCTTGAATAATAAACCTATGATATTTATTAACTCAATTTATAACCATTTCAATATTAATTATTAGATTTATTTTATTTACTACCATGTTTTATTAAATTAATTAATCAATTAAGATCATCTCAGAAAGAGTATATTAGGACTGCATCATTATTATGAAAATTTTAATTTATTGGCCTTCTAAAAAATAACTTTTCATTTCTTAATATAATGACCAAATGTTTTATCAATGGAATCACCTTATTAAAATTATTTCTTATATTATAATCACACAAGATTCTATATAGAACATAATAAAAACATTATAAATGACAAATAAATAAAATAAAAGGTATCTATAGATGTTAAGAAACACATACTGGTGAAATAGTAACTAGAAATTTGGAACAGTAATGTGACCCTTATGAATAATATACTAACCAATATAATACTAACCTCACCAATGAAGGTACATGTAAAATTTTTTCATTCTTATAAGTTTCAATATGATATAAATATATCCTTGTATAAGTAAATAAATATTTTAAAAATTATTAATCAAGGGTTGGTATTTATGTAAGTCATGTGTATGTAATTAAAATTTAATAATTAATTTTAAAAATTATTAGATAATTTTTTATCACCAAATTTATTCACAAAATAATATTTTTATGTCCTATGACAATAATATAAATTTATGAGACCTAAATTAATTTTTCAAAATGTAAGAAAAAGAGTTTTAATTTTTAAATTTATATTATTCAAGTAAATTATGATTTTAATTATAAATTAAATTTATCATATTTAAAAATTTTATTAAAAAAAGGATCTCATTTTTGAATTCATCACAACAAAATATGGTTAGTGTGAATTTTGGGTATTTTTCTGAAATACTTGAATTTTTAATGAATAGTAAAATATAGTATAAATAAATTAGAAGTAAAATACAATATTCATTGATTCATGGCTGATATAACCACTTATATGATCTCTTGGTATCATCAAAAGACAATAACCTCTTCCCTATGGAGGTTCTCAAGAGGAAGTAATAAAGAGGAAACCCCCTATTCCTTTTCCTTTATCTTCTTTACATGTTATTTTTTTTTCTTTTCTATCTCGTACCCTCATACAAAAGGTATGAAAACTCCTATACATTACATTTTGTATAATTATGTTATTCTAATGGAATAATTCATAATTATCTCTATTTCTCCCCTCCATTTATACTGAAAATGAAAATACTGCCAGAGATGTGTTAATTTATTACATTCAATAATGACGGGTTTTAAATTTAAATTACCATATTTAATGCTAATCATAATACCATTTATATATTTTAACCAGATTATAACATATTTGTTATATATTATTTAATTTTTAGGAATCATTTTGTACACATGAGATTAATTTATAAATAAAAAATGTGTTCGTTGTGAACAAAAACATGAAAATTAATCCCAACTATTATCATTAAAGTTTTATCTAATGATTCATATTCATACCCTAAAAACAAATGATATATAAGAATAATTTAACCCTTATAAGATAATTAATAACTTATAAGTTCAATTAAGGATAATTATCCATACTTAGCATGACCATTCAGACATGTATACAAGTAAACTGATCTTGAAAACAAAGGAAACCAACACACCCAAATAATGAAATTGAATCTCTTAACCCATCAAAAAGGATAGAAATGAACATAATAATTTTATAATAAACCAAATAAAGGTATAAATGGTTCTTTAATTATTAATTAATAAATCTAATTTCATTATCCAATACATTAAGATCATGTTTAGAACATATTCTCACTTAAGGTAAAAGATTCTACCTGAACCAACATTATTATTTTTGGGTTCCCTTCCCCTATCTTGTACCCAAATGAAATTACCTTTTACTTTTCAGTGAATATTATAAATTCTATATAAATGTTCAAAAATAATGTATCAAGATATTTTAATCACCCTTCCCTACGGATATAAATGTTTTTAAGTGGTCCCCTTCTCGATACTTCCCGATAAGCAAGCCTTTTTAATAAAATTTAATGAATTCTTACCCATTTTCAAGTGCAATCCATAACCTGTTTTAAGAGAACATTATTTTTATAAAACCACTAATTCTATTATTAAATAATTTTTGTTTTACATATGGATTTATATAAAATATTATTCCTTTTTCTGTTTGAACTGATGATTTATATTTTTTTTAAACCGCACTAAAATGTTTTAATTCTAAAGTTTCTGAAGTACTATTTTTATATGTTATCACTTCAGTTTGAAATAAACTATAATAATATATTAATTTTACCCTTTATGAATGGGAATGTGGTATTTAATTACTTTATTTTATGAATATTTTTATTTTATTCGCATTTATTATTCTTTAAGACATGATTAAGATACATGCTTCCTTCTATAGGCAAACATTATGTTTATGTTTGATCCCTTATATATGACTATTTATGTGAAACAATTTGTCATGAAAATTTTATGATGTGTGAACCCAGATAGAACTCTAATTCATTGGGTAATACTTAGTCTCATGAGACATTATGTGAAACGGTCTTGGTGGTTAGCCTTGACTTGTTCTCCATGTGAATCTGTCTTTGTGGTTAACCTTGACTCATGCTCCTCTATATGCAACGAGCATTGACTGGTTCTAAAGTCATATATTATTGTGATTCTAAATAAGTATGATTCCATTATTATAATATCCCATGTTCTATATGTTAATATTCATAATGTTAAATTCCATTTTATATAATTATATTATACCTGCTAACCCTTGAGCTAAGACAAATTCTTATGATTATTCCCTTACTATAAATTTTAGATCATCCCTTAGTTCATGTTATCCCAATATTATCTTATAATTATGCTTGAGTATAGTTTAATTTAGGATCTCAATGCAAATATTAAATAAAAGTTTTTTATGATGTTTAATTATGTACCTAATTTTCCAAGACACTAGAATTTTCAATCAATATCTTGTTAGATGATGTTTAATTATGCATAAAATCATGTAATGATTTGTCCCAAAGGCTAGAGTCTCTATATTGGGCATAAGATGAAATACTAGTTATTTTTATAGATTACAAATAAGGCATATTAGTATGAACATTATTGATATGACTAATTATAAAAAAAATCCATAAATCTTGGTAAGTATAGAGTAACTGGTTTATCAAAAAAATAAATCTATGATTGAATACTACAAGTGGATGTGGTTCTAGTACATATGTACCTAGGATTGAAAACTTCTACATGGTGTTCGGAGCATGACTCGGGGTAACCTGATACATACTATGGACCTTACTACGCACCTGTTTTGACACTCCCGATGGATATTATTTGGTAAATTAAAAATATCTTTATGAACCACTATTAAGGTAAAAATGACTATAATAATATATGTTAGAAAAAATATCATGGATAACCTAGATTCAAACCCAGGGAAACACATGTTAGGATATAATTTTCCTTTACAATATTTTCCTTTTATATTCAATGTTTTATTTTATACTTATTCACTATGTATTCGTGCCCCCAAGTTTAATAATATTTTTCATAGTTAATGGATATAAATAGAAAACAACATGAAAATAATCCATGTGATAGGAAATGTTATGATTTCCCTAATGATATTCCAAATAGTATGGGAAAGGGTGCTCAAAATATTATGGTACTACTTTCTCAACGGGATCAACTAATGAATAATAACAAGAATCGTGTGGAATGATCTCTTTCTCACAGGAAAGGGAAACTTAAAATTGAATCCTTTATATGGTAAATGACTATTATGTTTAGTGGATATTTTGATCCCCTCCATATGGAAAAATGTATTAACTCCATCTAAAATAAATTCTTTGTCCTATAGAGTTTAGAATAAGAGAAATTTTTATTGGAGGTCAATCATTTTGATGGGGAAGCTGATTAGCATTGGTCACTGATCAAGAACAAAAATTCTTTGGAGGAAGTTGATTCAATGGAATGGGAAGATTTAAATATTTTTTTTTTCAAAAAATATTTTCCTTGAACCATCCATCTCAAGATGAAAACAGAATTTCTTGGACTTAAGAAAAAAATATGAGTCTATTTGGGAATATAAAGAAAAAAATACAAGGAATTCAGGGTACACCTCCATCTTTGTCATGAAAAATGAAATCCAGGTGGAATGATTCTTTAGCATACTAAATATGAGTCTACAAAAATTATTGGATATTTAAGGCATTCATAAATACAAGGATATTTTTATTTCTATTATGGTTGAATTAGAGATAGGGAACTCTCAGTGATCTTTTGGTCCTAGTGATAAAAATATGAAAATGGAGTCTATAATTGGTTGACCAGTATACAAATCCCATGATGGAAAGAATACTGAACATCCTGCATGTAAACTTTTTGTGAATAAGAATATAGGGAACTATTTAAAGGGAATAACTAAATGCATCAAATATGGAAGATTAGGCCATCTGGATAAGAACTACTGAAGGGATATGAATAATTCCACTATTTTGTTGGAAGAAAGGAAGGTTCATATCAACACTGAACCTATAGTGGAATGTTTCAACTGTAAGGAACATGGTAATTTTTCAAAACCATCCCCTAAGCCCATGGTTATTGAAGGAAATCAACAAGAAAATCCAAGGAAAAAATTAAGGGAATATTATATCTCTAATATAGATTTGGATCCATAAAATGTTGTGGTGATAGGTCCGCTATTTATTCATTCAATAATAATGAACATACTATTTGATTCTGGTTCAACTCATTATTTATTATCTTTCATGTTTAGTAGAAATATTCAATCACCACCTCCAAATCTTGATTTTTAGTTATCTATGAGAATAGAAAATGGGGAAATTATTGCATCAAAAGTATATAACTCCTCCCAAATTAATGTTTTTTACTGAGCCTCTATGAAAATATTGTCGTACTCCATTTATTAGAGTTTGATGCAATTTTAAGAATGTATTGGTTATCTCTATACAAAGTCGACATCAACTGTTTGGAAAGGTAGATTTCTCTTCATAACCTGAAGCATCCCCCAATACTATATAAGTGTATGGAGGTTGATGAATATCCTTTAGAATCGTTTTCTCATGTGTGTAATCTAATTACATATAATCAAGAATGTCTACCTCAACTCATTGAGAAAAAGTAGAGAATCATGCTTAAAGACATTCCCATCATTAGGGATTATAGTGATGAATTCATCGAAGAGTTTCATAGGATTCCTCTTGATCAAGATATTGAATTATTAATTGATATTATTGCTCGATCCCCACCTATATCAAATATAAATTATATAATGGGACTAGAGAGCTGGAAGAGCTAAAGAAGTTGTTGTTGTAGAATATGGAGAAGGGTTTTATATGGACGTGTGATTCACCATGGGGTGTACCAATCCTTTTCATTAAGAATAAGGATGCATCAATTCACCTCTTCATTGATTATAATGAGCCCAGTAACATAATGATAAAGAACAAGTATCCCCTTCCACTTATATATGACTTGTTCGATCAGCTACGTGGGGCCAGTTATTTCTATAAGGCATACCTTTGGTCGGGATATCACTAATTAAATGTGATGAACGAATATATTCCCAAGAACAAATTTTTAATGAGGCATGTATAGTATGAGTTTATAGTGATACCTTTGAGACTCACTAATTCTTCAAAAAATTTAATGGATTTAATAAATAGTGTCTTTAGGGATTACATCGATAAATTTGTGGTAGTCTTTATCAATGATATTCTGATATACTTCAAGAGAAAAGGGGTACATGATGAGAATTTTAATACTATGATGAATACTTTACAAAGGGAGAAACATTATGAAAAGTTTAGTAAAATTGAGTTTTGGATGGAGGAAGTATCATTCTTGGGGTATGTTATCACCAACAAAGGGATATCTATGGATCCTTCTAAGAAAAAAGTAATCGAAGAGTGTCCCAGACCAATATCTGTGATGGAGATCCATAGTTTCCATACCCTATCTATATACTACTGATGTTTTATGAATAAATTATAAAGATTGTAAAGGCCAATAAACAAGCTGAATTATAAGGGAGTGATGCTTTTTTGTTCTTAATAATATGAATAAATCGTTAAACAGCTCCAAAAGTTTTATCATTATCATAATACGTACACTCATGAAAGGTGGAAAACTCCTTATGGTGTACATAGATTATTCAAAGAAGGGATTAGGCTATGTAATGATGAAAAATGATAAAGTGATAGCATAAACCTCAAGTAAGTTTAAAATACATGAGGAAAACTATCCCATGCATGATTTGGAGTTGGCAGTTGTGATCATTCCATTGAAAATATGGCAGCATTATCTCTATAGGGTGAAGTGTGAGATATATACTGATCATAGGAGTCTAAAATATATATTCACATAGAAGGATATTAATATACACCCTAAAATATGGTTAGATCTCATTAAGGATTATTACTGCTCAATCCTCTACCATCTCAGTAAGGAAAATAAAGCATCTGATTCTCTAAGTATAATGGATCCTTCATCATTATCAATGATGAGAATGGAAAAGTTTACAATATTCTTATATTTTTATTGGATGGAAAGGATAATCATTAATGTAGGAAAATCATCAATAATTTCCCAAATGATTGCTTAACCATCACTCATGAATAAAATAATTGATGTTGAAAGAAAAGATGTGGACATTCTGTAATGGGTGGAAGTTATTAAAAATGTGAAATCATTTGACTTCATGATTGATGGGGAATGAGTTCTATAATTTGGGTCATGATTATGTGTACCATATGATCTATATATAAACAAAAAGCTTCTGAATAATGCATGTAGCCCAACCTTCTCTATTCACACAGGGAGAAAAAAGATGTATCAAGATCCCTAAGTGAACTATTGTTGGGACAATATGAAGAATAGACTGGTGAATAAATATCAATGTTCTGGGTATTTTCACATGTGAATGATAAAAGAAAAAAGTCTAAGGGGATGATGAAACCACTACCAATACTAACATGGATGTGGGAGAACATTACCCTGGAATGTTTCACTAAACATCCAAGGACATCGAGAAGAAAAAATTCTATATCAGCCATTATGGCTCATCTTACAATGACAAATCACTTTATCATAATTTTAGAGGAATTATAATTGGATCAACTTGTACGAATATATATCTAATATGTGGTAAGGATTCATGGGATACCCATATCAATTATATTCGATTGAGATACATGATTTACCATAATATTATGGAAAAGACTCAAACATGGTCTATGTACTAAGCTGAACTTCAATACAACCAATCATCCTCAAACTGATGTTCAATCAGAGTGAACTATTCAGACACATGAAGAAATGTTGAGAGAATTTTATATGTATTTCAAAGGAGGATAGGACCAAAATCTTACACAAGTCAAATTCTCCTATAATAAAAATTTCCACTCCTACATCCAAATGGATCCATATGAATCCATTTATGGGAAATGCTATTGAACACCTATATGCTCAGATGAAGTTAGTTGTCGTAAGCTGCTAAGACCCAAAATGGTCAAAGAAATGGTGGAGATGGTCAAAACCATTCTACATCACATAAAGGAATCCAAAATACGACAAAATAGCTATGCAGAAAAATGTAGATGAGATCTTGAGGTCAAAGATGGAGACATGGTATTCCTTAGAATATATCCATGGAGGAAGGCCATGATATTTGGGAAGAAAGTAATGCTAAGTCCCATGTACATTGACCCCTTTGAGTTTCATGATATTTTCAGAGCTGTGACATATCGACTAGTAGTTCCACCTAACATGTAAAACAGACATGATGTATTATATATATCTGTATTAAAGAAGTGCATACCAGATCCTTCACATGTATTGTTTTCATATGTGGTACAGTTGGAGAATGGTATTTCTTATGAAGACCAACTAGTGATGATATTGGATCCTATAAATAATGTTCTATAAAAAAATACTACTCACTTGGCCAATGTAATATGGGGGAACCATAAGTACGAAGTGGAAACATGGGAACTGGAGGATTTGATGAAGGAGAAGCACCCACACCTATTTTTAGCTTAGAATATAAAATGAAATTTTGAGCATGAAATTTCATAATGGGGGAAGAATGTAATGACCAAATGTGTTTTCAATGCAATTAACTTCTTATAATTATGTATAATAGTATAATGTCATAATATTACATATAGAACAACATACAATCTTCATAAAATAATAATGAGTGAAATAAAAGGTATTTCTAGATGTTAAGGAACATGTACCGATGAAATAAAAATGTATCCTTTTGAGTAATAATGCGACTCTTATAAACAGTAAACTATCCAATGTAATAGTGACCACACCATGGAAGGTATACATAATTTTTTCCATCTTATAAATGTCAATATGATATAATTATATCATTTAATACGTAAATAAATATTTTAAAAATTATTAATTAAGTGTTGGTTTTTTTGTAAGTCATGTATATTTATTATATTTCTAATATTAATTTAATAAATTAAAAAAATTTATTCTTCTAAAATGTATATGTAAAATAATATTTCTATGTCAAATGATTAAAAGATAATTTTATAAGACCCTAATAAAATTTTCAATGTGCTAGAAAAGCAATTTTAGTTTTAGAATTTGTAATTTCAAGTAAATTCTGATTTTAAATGATAATTAAATTTCTCATATTTATATTTTTTTAAAGATATGGAGTCTATTATTGAATTATATGCATCAAAATATGGTTAGAGTGATTTTTTGGGTTTTTTGTTAAATACATGATGTTTTGGTGAATAGAAAAATACAATAATTTACCGTATATATACATTATAAGTTAAATACACTTTTCATAGAGTCATGGATGATGTAATCAGCATTGGTTTGAACTCACATGATCTAATTAGTGTATTTTTTCTCAAAATTCATTTCTATTTCTTCCCTTGAGAAAAATAATAAACTAATGAATTAAATATTGAGAAAACACTCATCTCCTCTACTAAAAATACCACCCCCACCACTTCTCTTATGATAAAAGCTCTCAAGAATTGTTACATATCAAGATTATACTCAAATATATTCTCAATAACTTCACTCATTTCTTGGAGATTTTGGTCTAAGAAAAATAACAAAACCTCTTCCATAAGGAGGTTCTCAAGAGGTATTCCCCTCTTCATTTTATTTTATTTTCTTTTCAGGTTCCTCTATTTTGTAATCCTATCCTACACATATAAAAATGGCATGATAACTATAATAACCTAAATTTATTATAATTATGTTTTTATAATTGAATTATTCCTCATCATCTATCATTCCCCCTCCTTTTATAAATAAATTAAAACACCATCTTGGATGTGTTAATTTATCACATTCAAGTAGGACTTGTTTTCAATTCCAATTTCCATCTTCAAGGGTGTTTATTAACCAATTTTTTTGTTTAACAAGGTTATAATATATGTATTATATATTAATTAGTTTTATAGAGTCATTTTTTAGACATGATATTAACTTATAAAACGAAATGAATTCGTTGTGAACAAAAAAACTACAAGTTAATCCCAACAGTTGTCATTAATGTTTTATCCCATGATTCATCCTCATGAAAAAAATGATATATAAGACAAATTTAAACTCTATAAGATTATTAATAAATATAAATTCATTTCTATATAATTACCCTAACTTTAATTGACTATTCATATATTTATACAAGTAAACCAAGCATGTAAACCATGGAAACCAACACACCAAAATTATAAAATTTAATCTACAAACCCATCGAAATGGCCATAAATGATATTAATAAAGTTACAATGAAAAAAATATTCATATGATGGGTTACATAATTATTAATTAATGAATCTAATTTGATTAATAATGACATTAAGATCAAGTGAAGAATTCCCAAAGAATTATGGTAAGGGATTCTACTCGAACATCTATTATTCATTTGGGTTTCTCTTTATATCTCTATTACGTAAATGAAATTATATTTTATTTTTATATAAATATTATAAATAATGTATACATGTTACAAAATCATGTAAAAATATATTTTGATCCTCCTTCTATGGGGATATACATGTTTTTATGTGGCCCCCTTCAGGATACATCCTAATAAGCAAGCCATTTTAAGGGAACATCCCAAATTCGTACCCTTTATTAAGTGAACTACATAAACTATTTTAAGATAAAATAATTATTATAAAACCATTAATTTTATTATGAATCCCTTATTTCTTCACTTCTAATTTTATATAAAATATTTTACTTTTGTTGTTTTAAATGATCTTTGATATTTTCCTTAAACTACACTAAATATTTTTAATTCGATAGATTCTGAAGTATTATTTTTACATGTAATCACTTCAGTTTGAAATCCAATATCTTGATATATTTCTATTCTATTTTATTAATGTGCATTTATTATTTAATTTATATCTTTCATGGTCACTTTTATGTTATTCCCATTTATTATGCTTTATTACATGATTAATATACTGACTTCTTTACATGGATAAACTTTATGATTATGTTGGATATATTAGGTATGATTATTTATTAAAAACACATATTCATGATCATGTTATGATGGGTGGGCCCAAATATCACTCTAATTCACTGGGTAAATATTACTTGTAAGAGACATTATGTGAAATGGTCTGGGTGGTTAGCCTTGAATTGTGCTTCATGTACACCTGTCTTGGTGGTTATCCTTGACCCGTTCATATCTATTTTCCAAGAGCATTGAACAATTCTCCACTATATGTGATGATCCTTGACTTGTGATAAATTCATGTTTTATGGTGGTTCCAGATTTCTATGATTCCACGATTAGAAAATACCATATTCTGTATGTTAGTATTCCTTATGTTCCATTCCTATTTATATCATTATGTTATTCCTTTTAAACCATGTGATGTGATTTATTGTTTTTATTATTCCCCTACTTGGATTTTTGGCTCATCCCTTTGTTCATGTTGTCCCCAGGTTATCCTATGAAAAGTTTTGTTCACATTGGAGGTTAGTAACATAATTTAAATATTAAATAAAAGTTATTTTTTGATGTTTAATTATGTGCCTAATTTTCCAAGATAATAGAATTTAAAATCCTTGTATTATGATATAATTTTTAATTATGTCTAAAATCATGTAATTATATGTATAAAAGGCTGCGGTCACTATATTATATCTACTGAAGAAGCTGAGTATATCTCTACAGCTAGTATTTGTGCTCAACAATTAGGAATTGTACACAAATTATGTGATTTTGGTATTTATCTAGATAAATTACCTATTTATTGTGATAATACTTCTCTAATTTATATTTTAAAAAAACCAAAATAGCATTCTTGAATAATGAAAATCAAGCTTGGATTTCATTTTCATAGAGACAATCTGAATAAGGGTGATATTGTTTTACATTTTTTCAAAAAATAAAGTTATTTTACAAACTAATTTACTAATCCGTTTGACTTTTCATAGTTGGATAAAAAATTATATTTGATATTGGGATGTCAGAAGTTTAATTATTTCATCTTTATATAAATATAAGGGATGTTATTATTATATGTTTTTATTTATTTACTAAATTGGGAATAAATTGGTTTTATTTTTACTAGTTTAATAATAAAAAGATGGGATAATATTTATGGGTTTTCATTATTTTATTTTTTATTACATGTTATTTTAATGTTTTTTAAAAATTTAAAAGAAATCTTATTGTGAAATGTGAAAACCAATTTCTAATTTATCTCTAGATTATAATTATAACAATAGTTTTAGTGAATAAAATTTCGTATTTACTATTTCATATGAAATACAAGACATATATATTCATTTTATTAAACTATGATAATGTATAATTCTTGATATAACGTGTTCTCATTTTGGAACGAACATGATACATGCATTTGGTTTCAAGAATTATTTTCAGTTTCAAAAACATTATAGTTTACATTATTAATTCTATTATAACATTATTTATAATGATCAGGCCATTAAGAAACTTATTCTATTGAAAATTCAACAAATTTTATATATTTAATTATAATAAATAAAAGTGTAAATTTTTTGTTTAGGTGGTATGAAAAATTATTGATATTTTAGAAAAAATTATGTTATTATGGAAATTCTAGAATTGAAAGTCTTTTTTATTCCCTTTATATCTCTTTATATTCACATCAAAATCATCCAAAAATTATTCTATAAGAAATTGAATAATTTTTTATACATTTTATTCAACTACATGAAAGTCTATAAATGTCTTTTATGTACAAAAAAAATAGGGTGAGTTATTGCATTGTCTTCAACAGTTTTAAAATCATATATTCACTATATTTTGACCATATATATTAATTTAGATTCTATCTTGATGTAGTTCTTCATTAGTTAGAAATATTTCAAATTTATATTCATTTAGGTATTTGGGATCAACCTATTATTCTGTCTTTTAGATTTCTTAAAAATTATCCAACGTTTGGGTGTTAAGTGTCTGTATTATATGAATCATTTTTTAAGATCTCTTTCATACTCAATATCTAAAATTCAGTTTTATCCATGGAAACAACTCCACATTCACATAGTTGGCCTCCACCTACATTTATGACAATGCTAGATCATTTTTGGGTTTTAAAATGAAATGGTATATGTTTTATAACTGACTATGAATCTCTTTTTTCAGATAATGGTGGATGTTTTATAAGTTATCGATTATATCATTTTTCCAATGGTAGATCACAATTTTATTTTCTAATGATAGATCTATTTTTGAAATCAAATGGTAGATCAATTTCCAAGATCAATGGTATATTATAAAACCTAATGGTATATTAGTTTTAATAAAATATTAGTTTCAATGGTATATCAACTCCATATATATCCATTTTTTTCTAATGATAGATCCATTTTAAGTGCTACAATCGATCCATTTTAAATAGATATCAACATTTAAATATCAATGGCAGTTAAAATTTTAAATATTATTGGTAGATAAATTTTTTAATATCAACATTCGATAATTTTTTTAAATATAAATAGTAGATCAATTTTTAAATATCACTAGTAGATCATTTTTTAAATATCAATCGTATATCATTTTTTAAAATATTAATGGTAGATCAATTTTTCAAGCTAATTGATGATGCCCTACTAGAGATATATATTTGAAATGGTATAATCACTATGATATTAGATACTTTCAACCTACAAGTATTTTTTTATATTTGTAGTTGAAAAATATGTTACCACTGGTAAAAAGTTTTACTGCCATTTAATTTTATTATTATGAATTCTTTCCCACGATCTATTTTTCATCATTATTAATATTTTTAGTTACTAAATGTTTATTTTATTTAATGAAGGTTTTTATTAATTTAAAAAATTCAAATATATATCATATGGATTCCACGTTATGTAATTTAAAAATATTTTAATCAGTGATAATGTATTTTTTAAATTAGACTTCATTGTCAGTTGTAGGTTTTTTGTAAAATATTTTTTATTTACTATTTTAATTATTTTAATTATTTTTAAAATATGTATTAATATTGTTATATATTTTGAATAAAAATATGTTAAATGTTTGCAAAATATACCTTTATATTTATATAGATTGTATTTTGATATTTTTATTAACAATCAATATGATTGAAATATTAATTGAATTATTTGACTTAGTATGATTTTTTAAAACCATTTTTTATATATTATTAAAGATACTATTTGAATGATTTAATGGGTTATTCAATCTTTTTTAATTTTTATTTATGTTTTAAATTCAAACAGTTCTTATAACAATTATTATAGGAATTATTGTTCTCTCTCATAGATAATTCACGAGATTGAGTTTAAATAACAATACCCCTAGATTGGTTTCCTTAGTTTCAAAAATTTAATTTAATGGTTCCAGGACTTACTTCAAGTAATACACTAGTAAACATCTTTGACATTGTATTTTCTCATGTGAATTATACATTTTTACTTCTCAAGTGTTGTAAAAACCAAGTCCTATGTGATACTCAGTTTCATCATCTCAACAATCTCTCAAATACCAAATTTAATATGCATTTAAATTTTCTTCCATAAAGAGACAACCCAATAAAATTATCATGAATTGATACATTTTCTTTAATTGATCATATTCTACATCTTCTAGTTTTAGATTCCATAAAACAATTTCTTATACCTCACAAACTCTCACATTTTTGATTATCCATTTGGATAAAAAATTATTCTTCTCATTCTCTATCTTCGAGTAGTGACCCAAATATTCAAAAGTCAGAACCATTTCAGTGGGGACTCCTAGTTTTTATTGTTAGGTGCTAATTTGGTTGTGAATCCACAAACCAATGTTAGTGTGTCATGGTTATCCCTCAACAAGAAAATATCTTGTAGTTGGGTTATGATTACTCCCAAAAATTTATTTTACATCACAAGTATCTCTCTCTGAGTAGATAACTATAAGAGTAGACAAGGTTTACTTTGGACTAAATGAATATAAAAATTCATATTTTATTTATTTTATTTCTATTGAAAATTAACTCACTTAATTAACTTCAAAAATTATTTTATTAAGAAATTTATTTTTTTAAAATTTTCAATCTGGTCTATTCTACCCCTATAGACCACTTATTATTTAATGATTAAATCATTTTCTACTTTATATCTATATTTTAAGTATAAAATTAGTTTTAGTGATCCTGATTTTTAAATTCCACCTTTTTATGAAATATAAGATGTATAAATTTATTTTTTTTAAACTACAAAAATGTCTAATTATATCTCTATAATGATCTCATTTTAGTTTAAAAATTCTACATGATTTTGGTTTCAAGAATTATTTTTAGTTTAAAGTACATTATAGTTTTATTTAGTTATAATATTCTAACTTGATCTATAATAATTGGATTCAAACATAACATGTTCCATTAGAAATACAATACAATCGTTTCTATTTCATTGTAATAAATGCATGTCTGAATTTGTTGTTAGGTTGTGGGTAAAACGTACGATGTTTATTGAACAATTCTGGAATTATGGAATTTCCATAAATAAAAATATTTTTATTTCATTGATATATCTATCCATTAAAATTATAATCTCTCAAATTTTTTTTGAGTTTAAAGAATAAAAACTTTTATACTTTTATATCAACTAAATTAAAATCTAAAAAATATCATTAAGCTACCTCAAAATTATGCCAAAGTAATAAAATATATTCTATAGTTTTCAAATCATGTTTTCAAAAATTTTCAATCGTATCTCATAAAATAATTTTCACATTAAAGTGATTCATTATTCAAATTAAATATCTTAAAATTATACTCATTTAATTATTCTATAACATCTTCAAATTTATTATTGTATATGGATTAAAAATTCTTTGAAATTTGACTCTCAAGTGTGTGAAAAAGATGATAAATTATTCATTATGTAATTCATCTTCAATATCCTTTAGTTGGTTTCCTCCATGGTTGAATCTCCGGCTTTATATAGTTGGCCTCCTCATATATTAATGCCAACGATTGATCTTTTTGGGGTTTTTATATGAAATGGTATATGTTTTATAACTAATGATGGATCTCCCTTTTAAGTAAATTTTTAATGTTTTTTAACTAATTGTAGATATCATTTCACCAATTGTAGAAAAAAGATTTCTATTTTTCTCAAATGGTAGATCTATTTTACAAATCCCAATGGTAGATCAATTTCCAAACTTCTTAGTAGACCTAAATACCCAATCGTATATTAGTTCCAATGGTATATTACATCTAATGAAAAATTAGCTCTAATGGTAGATATAAATTCTATTCCAATGTTAGATCCATTTTATGTGTAACATATGATTTATATTAAAAAGAAAAGGTAGATATTTTTTTTAATATCAATGGTATGTTGTTTTTTAAATATCAATGATTGATGATATTCTAAATATAAATGGTATAATTTTTTGAAAAAAATCAACTATTGATAATTTTTTAAATATAAATGTTACAACATATTTTAAATATCAATGGTAGATAATTTTTAAAAAATAATATATAGATCATTTTTTCTAGCCAACTATAGATTCTCTGCTTGTGATTATAGATATGTAATAGAAACATCACAATGGTAGAAGATGCTTGCTATTTCCTTGTATGAATTTTTTTCTATCGCTAATTGAAACTACAACTACTAAAAATTAATAAATTTGATTCTACCACCAGTTCATATTATTATTATGAAAAATTTTCCATATTTTTTTCATCATTTTTAATATTTAAAATTATTTCATGCTAATTATAATTATTAGAAGTTTTATATTAATTTAAAAAATTGATTTATATTATATGAATTCCATTCAAAGTAATTTTAAAATACATTAATCGATGATAATGAATGTTTTATGATATTCTCTTATGTTAGTTATGACAATAGTAAAAAAAGTTTATTTCATTAATTCTTTATTTTAATTGTTCCAAAAATATTTATTAATGTTGAAAAATATTTAAGAAATGTTTTAATGCATTAAATGCACGAAAATATGATTTTTTTATATTTATTGTAATATGAATTTTATATTATTTATTAATATAATTGTTATAATCATAGAATTATTTGACAAAGTTTGAACTGTTTATTTGAAATTATATTTGACCTATCATTTTAGAAATTATTTGATTGATTTAACGGGATATTAAAATTGTCTTGAATTGGTATTTATGTTTTAAATTCAAATTATTACTATTATAATTATTGGGGACATTATTTTTCTATCTCCAAGATAATTATTTATTTTGTGTTTGAATTTCATTACCCAAAGATTGGATTTTTTACTTTGAAAGATATTATTTAATGGTTCTAGCATTCACTTCATTGAATAAAATAATTAACTTATTCGACATTGTATTTTTACCCGATAATAAATGCTATAAAAATCTAATGTGTTTTACAAACCATGTCATATGCGATGATCGATTTCATTATCATGACAATCTCTCAAGTGCCAAATTACATCTCCTTAAGGTTCTACTACCTTAAAGTTATGAGCCGATCCAATTCTCAAGAACCATTATCTTCTCTTTCATTGGTAACATTATAAATTATCTTTTTTTAGAGTCTGTAATATTATTTCCTATCTCCCACATACTTTCATATTTATTTTTTTTGTTTGGTATAAAAATGAATTATTATTTTTCTCTATCTTTTGGTTGTGATTCCCAGATTCTATAATCAAAACAATTTGTGTTTTGAATCCCAATATCTAAATTAAGGTTGTAATTGGTTTGTGACACCCCATAAAAATATCATTGTGTTGTGGTTATCCCTCTAGTACAAAAGTAATTCATAATCAGGTTATGATTCGACCAAAATATTTTGTTTAGTACACATATATCGTTCTAGGTATAGAGGTATAAGACTAGACTAGATCCACTTTTTAATAAACCATTATAAAAATCACTCTATTTTTAATTTATTTTCACTTAAAATTAAATAACATAATTAACTTTAAAAATTAAATTAACAATAAATTTATTTGATTAATTTTTTAATCTCATCTATTCACAACCTTCTAAACCATATTCAATTACATCATTATACTAAACATTTGGTATTAAATTTTGATCCTTTTGGAATCATAATATACTTCAAAAACGTTTTATTCATATTTTACTGTGTTAACCTATTCCAAGAAAATACATTCAAAGGACAAGATATTTAAGACAATAGAAGTGAATATAAATAATTCTTGCATTCCAAATAATCCAACTCACTTTTATAGAAATTATTATAGGTACCAGAGATATGGAATGGAGGCATACATTAAAAACTTGATCACTGAACACAGGTCCATTATGAAAAATAGTATAGTCAGCCAAAAACAAACCCAGATACACTTAAAATAAATGGAAGGTCATCAAATTTGTAAGATTATAAATGTTACACATCTCAATTATAATTAATTTATTCGAACCATGTTTTGAATGCTTCTATATGAGTACCCAGACTTCATGATGGGTGAATAGGATAGTGTAAATCAAATGTTCCATCTATTCAAAGGTATTGAGTATATAATGAATTCCATTTGAGAAGCTTTGGAGAATCCCATACTAGTAGAAAGAGTCGTGATAGAATTAATAATGAAGTGGCATGAAAAGAATGTCATGATCAATGAAAGTAATAATTTTAAATCATCCATGATGGATAAACACATTGGATCACTTCTTCAATATAAACATGTGTTGATGAATATTGTGACTAAAGAAACTAAAAAGAAGAAAGGTATTAGTTCTAAATCTCATATAAATGATAATTCTAACTCGTTTGAATTTGAGGAATATAAAATTAACAAAGGAGATATTTCAAATATAAGAAAAGGTATTTATAATTTGATGAATAAAAATAAAAATTTCAAGTGGAGACCAAATAATAATCAATGAAATGATCTAAAATAAACTAAATTTAAAAAATATGGACTATATGTATCATATTATAAATTTATAAATAAGGGAGAAATTAAACATTAATTTATTATTCTGAATCAATAAGGAAGAGATAAAAATGTATAAGAAATAATTGAAACATGTATATCATGTTGGATGGTGGTGCACCGAAGTATCTGACCGAAGTGATGAATCTAAATGTGAAAAGGAGAAAGATAACCTATTCTTAATGGTGATAAATTAAAATGAGTTCAGTAATAATTATGAATCTATTTATTATTATGATAGTGATTGTTATTGTTTTTATGAGTTATATGAATAAAATGAAAAATTAAAAAAACATATTTTAAGAGTTAATGATTTTTTTAGAGAATTAAAAAAGAAAATAAAAGGCTTATCAATGAACATAAGAAAATCATCAAGGAAAATAATTACCTCAAAAATGAAATAATATATTTTATATCATTTTCTAAATATAATATTTATGATTATTTTGAGCATGTTCAAAAAGAAAATAATAATCCTCCAAAGTAAGGTGTAAGCTTAAAAGATAAGTTATCATATTTTATTCAAGGAAAGGAAAATATTATAAAGTGGTTTGTTTTATGAAACTAAATAATGTTAATGATGGGTTTGGTTACAATTCAAATACTCCTAAATAATATAACATTACCTTTATTAAACATTTTTCCAGAAAAGTTTCCTTTTTAACATGATTTAAACTGTGTACAGAAGATAATTTTTCTAATTAATATTCTCTTATATTTCCTCAATCTCCAGGTTATACCAAGAATTTTCATTAAAATAATTTATCTACTAAAGTAAATTATAATAAATGATATAAATAAATATGGGTACCTATGAATTATATTGATAAACTAGTAAGATAAAAACAACAAGGGTACAAAAAATTTCATTCAAATGATTTTTGTAGGAATAATTCCTCACATGTCTCAAGAATATCACTGAGTACATGGATAGTGGTTTTCTGATCCCATGACCAGTGACCTATCATATTTTCTCTCTTAAATAAAATATGATGGAGGATTTGTAACTTTTATAGATATTTCTAAAGGAAATGAGATTGGTTTTAGAAAATTAGGTAGTATCAATTTTTATAATTTCCAAAATTTTATTCGTTTAGGGTTTGAAAAATTATATAATTAGTATATCAAAATTATGTGATGATAGTATGTATGTTAAATTTGAGTATAATAAATTTCTTATTTTTAAAAATTAAATTTTTTATTTTATTCTAACAGAAAAGATAATGGTTATTATATTAATTTCAACGATCTCTCTAATAAAAATATTTACTATCTTAATTCTATCGAAACTGATGATTTTCTTTGTTATATAATTCTTATGAATTCTCATTTCCAAATGATAAAAATTTTAACCATGCATAGACATGTTCACGATTTTCATATGTTTATGGTATGTAAAAATATTGTTTGTAATTCATGTTTAAACGGTTAGAAACATAAGTAATATTTTAAATCCAAAAAACATGTTTCTACTTATAGACATCGTGATTTATTTCATCTTGATTTATTTGGTAAAATGGAAACAACTAGTTTGAGTGGAAGGAAATATTTTTTGATTTTTATTGATTTCAGTATATTTACATTGGTTTATTTCATGCCTCATAACCTTTAAATATAATGTTGATTTATTTAACTTTGTATGATTCTTAAAAATATGAAAGGTTTTGTAATAGTTTCTATTATAATTGAAAATGGAGGTAAATTTTGTAATTTTACATTTGAATTTTTGTGGGAATAAAATGGTTATGCACATAATTTTTATGCTCTTAGAACATAGAAACAAAAAAGTGTTATAGAATGGATAATTAAAAATATTTAGGATATATCTCAAACACTAATTAATGAATATAATTTATCAAAATAAATTAGGTTTAAATCTTTTAACACATCTTTCTATGTTTTTAATAGGTCATATGTTAGACATTTATAGAATTAAACCACTTATAAATTGTTTAATGTTGAAAAAATGGATGGTTATTTTGAAGTTTATGGTAGTAATGTTTTTATCTCAAATACAGAAGATAATTTAGATAAGATTGATGCTAATACTTTTGAATGTATATTTATCGATTATTATTATAACAGTTATTATTATAGAGTATATAATAAACATATGATGATTATTGTAGAATCTATTCATATAGAGTTTTATAAATCATGGGATGTTAGAGAATCTGTTTGGAAAAATATTGTTAATGAGTTGAAAGATTTTAATTTCAGTGAAATCAAACCATATGATAAGGATGAATAAATTTAGGGGTAGAATAATCCTTCTCAACATGATCCTAGATAATATAGGAGACATAACTATCATCCTATTATAAATTTCACAGGTAATGATGGTTCTGGTATTAAATCTAAAAATTTTATTTTAAATTTTTTCTCCAATATTTATTTTATTTCTTATTTGATTCCAAAAAATGTTAATGGCGATTTAAAAAATAAAATATGAATTATTTCTATCACAACCCATCCCCTAGGTCCAGTGCCGTGACTACCCCAAGCTAGCCTTCCATAGGCTAGGGGATGGTGACTAGCACTGGAAATGCATATCACTAAAACCAAGAAGGCATTGCCTTTTTATCCTGAAAACTCACACAATCCACGCACACAACAAGATACATTCACAAGGTAAACTATATTGTAAATAGAATGGGTACTATAATTAATGGGGCTAGAATAGAAGCCCAAATGTAAAGTACAAGTAAAACTATAAACAGATCCTATGAACGCCTGCCAAGGATCCTACATGAAGGTTAAGTACAACTCCTAAATTGTTGTCTCTACGGTACGTCTCATCTAATGGTCCACCTCTAAGCAGCATCCAATCCTAGCACCCTTAACCTCAATCAATGTTGTTTTTCATCATCCCAATACATAATAAGGTGCGGGCATAGCACGTGCCGGGTGAGTATAACAATACTCAGTTGGGACCCTGAGACACCCGAAGGTCTCTCAGAATCCACATAGGATAAACCACAAGCAATACCATGATCACAAGAAAGAAAAGATCCATCAACCCTACTTAGGTATATTCCCATACATATACCTAAATAATAAAGTAAACACATCTTGTTCATGTGGAAACACAAGGCCCAACTCTCCAGTTAAAAAGCATAGTAGTTCCATGAAAGAAAGAATACTATGATGGTAAGTACCACAAAGGTAACACCACACAGAAGAATACCATGAAGGTATTACCACAAAGAAGTGTACCAAAAAGGTAAATACATAAATCACACCAGGTATAACTTAAGTACAAAGGTAAAGATGATTAGATGTATTTCTAGATCATCTTACTTTGTCGAGAAGCTCTGTTTTTTACCCACACCAGATCAAAAATGACCCACACAGGATCTGAAGATGACCCACAAAGGATCTGAAGATGACCCACAAAGGATCTGTAGATGACCCACATAGGACTTTTACATGACCCACATAGGATCGGCTTATTCAGACCTACACGGGATCTGAATATGACCTACAAATGATCTGAAGATTCCTCATGTACAAACAGCCACAGGTTTCCTGCACTTAGCACACCTGATTTTGGGAGGATCCCCTCCTCATGTTGTAGGTCTCACTTCAATTTCCATGAATTCCCATGAAGAAGTATACCAATGGTCCGCCATGTCATAAGGGTCACAACACAATAGACGGCACGTCAATTGGATGCTCAGTCTGTTGGTTATTAGCATTTCTATTTCGAGGGCCCGATTGGATTCATGTTCGATCCAACCTAGTCAATCTCCAACATTATCCAAAAATCAAGTGTATTATACCAAAAGGGACATCACTATCCATGAATTCGGGTACAACAAATGTTTCTCCAAATGGACACCTGGTTCTCACGATATGACCAAAAAGGTGTATAATGTTCTAGATTGGTCTCGGTTTGGTCTGACCCGATCGGGCCGACCAGGGCCGACTCGACCTGGGCCAACTCAACCTCGTCCGGGTCCGGCCAGGTTCGGCACAACTGCGGCAGGCACGGCCCGCTGGGCCGCGTTCTGGCCAGGCCCGTAATGATGTGGCCCACGGCTGGGTGCGGTCTGCCCTGGTGGGGCCCGCCATAGCCGCCACCAGGGGGAGGCACCCCCGGGATTCTCAAATGGTATAGTTATACTCTTTAGTTTGGGCCATCCCGATGGCTCCACATAGCACCGTCTGGTGGCACGCAGGACCCGCTGGAGCAGGTCCTGCTCGGCATGACACGACCAACCAGGGTTCCAGCTTGCTCCCACTTCCAGCAACACCAGCGTGTGCCGCTACTACCTCCATGACCAGCCGTGTACCGGACGCCCTCCAGGTGCACCCCTGCGGCTCAACAGCTACGACCTCCCCCTCTACTGGTGGTGTGGACGTGCGCCACCCGGGATCCACACAGTCGGTTGGCGTGTCGGCCACCATCCTCCTCTATCGCAGCCGAAAAGTCATGGCCTCCTTTGGCAACACTGATGGGATGCCATCACCATCACGGAAGAATGGTGTGTTGGCCGCCACTAGTACCCTACATGCGTCAGTTGCCGACGACGTGGATGGGTTCTTCTCAACACGTCGATCCGCCCATGAAGAACATGTCAATAATGGAGCAGCGGAGGGATCAGGCCGTGTTCGTTTGGCCCACACCCTCCACGTTAAATCAATACCAGGAAGTTCATAGATTGAAAACAATGATTCATCACAAATAAAAAAATGAACAATTCCTTTACCTCGATCATTCGTTGGGAATGGCGTGATGAATAGGATGAAGACGTTGAAGGAGATGTCGACATTCATCACTCCTACAACACGCTTCTAATCCGAGCATGAGTGTTGGTTCCTCATTCTTGATCCAGAGGTTTGTTCTTCATTGGAGGAGGTTCCTTGTTGAAGGATATTCTTCCACCAAACTCCTTTACCATAATTCCCAAAAATGAGAGGTGAAAATCCAATCCCCCTAATAATGTTTAATGACTTAAACAATTAATCATTTAATTGATTTCATTAATGTGGGGTTTCCATGTGTTACACCACTTGTAACTGGGCATTAAATGCAGGTCATTAAATTCCCAACCTCCTCAGGTGGTTCCCACCACCCAAATTTAAATGAGAGGATTCAAGAGAAGAAAATATAAGTTAATTTTTTTATTTTTCTTCAATTCTCCCACAAAAAACTAAAAATCCAAAATCCACACTCAACCTACTGCGGTCTAGGTGAAGGTATCCTTAAGCCAATATCGGTGTTGGGAGTTCAACAACATCCTCAGATTTCAATTCTGATAACTGATTTAATAGTTAAAAATTACCACTCGCATGTTGACTTAACGTACTTAAATAATGTTTGGAAATTCATTACGGCCACTCCCGTCCTCAGAATCACATACCATCAATTTTTTTGGACTCGGAATATTTACATATAATTCCAAAATTACATAGAAAATTATGCATCTTTACATTATCCCCACCTTATGGCTTTGCATCCTCGAAAGCCACAACATAAACTAGGGAAAAAAATTGGGGGTACTGAGCATGAATCTGAGCCTCCCACTCCCATGTGTACTCCTATAGGTTACCGTGTTGGACATGTACGTGCAGAAAAGCTATCGATCTCCCATGAACGACTCTATCCTTTTGATCCCCAATCTCTACTAGAACCTCTGAAAACGTCGCCCCATCATCGATGTCCAGCTCATCCTAGTCAATGATGTGCGAAGGATCATTCATGTACCTCCTTAGCAAGGATAGATCGAAAATTTTTTGCACCCGGTTCAACTTAGGGGGAAGAGCTTAGCCGTATTCCACCTTTCCAACTCTGTTGGGGACCTGAAAGGGTCCGATGAACCTCAGAGATAACTTGTCACCCCAGCCAGATCTCCACAAACCTCATCGAGGCGAGACCCGTAGAAATACATGGTCACCACCCTCGAACTCTGTAGGTGTCTATCTCTTGTCAGTAAAAGACTTCTTCCTACTCCATGCAGTCTTCATCCTCTCCTAAATGATCTGCACCTTCTCTATGGTAGCTTGTACCATCTCCAGTCTCATGTGTGCTGACTCCCCTTGGTCAGTCCAGCATATAGGTGATCTGCAAGGTCGATGGTACAATGCCTCAAATGGTGCCATACTGATGGTGAAGTAATGGCTATTGTTGTACGTGAACTCCACCAAGGGCAAGTGATCCTCCTAGCTACGGCCAAAATCAAGGACGCAAGCACACAAAATTTCCTAGATGGACTGAATGGTTTACTCTGTCTGACCATCCATATGAGGATGAAAGGTGGTGGTCAATCGATGATGAGTCCTAAATTCCTCCTATGACCCCTTATATAGTTGGGAACTAAAACAGGAATCACGATCGGAGAAAATGGTCGAGGGAACTCCATGAATCTGTATAGTCTCTTGCATGTAGAGGGCTCCAAAGCCCTCTACTGAACCCTACTCTCTCATATGTAGGAAGTGGGATGACTTGGTGAGTCGATTAACGATCACCTAGTTGGAATCATTTCCCTTGGACGTGCATGTATTTCTTGTAACAATGTCTATGTAAATTCCATCTCACTTCTACTCTGGCATCACTAGTGGATGAACTAATCCTATTAGAACCAGATAATCTTCCTTCACTTGCTAAAAAGTGGGGAATCATCAGACAAACTCTGTCACTTCTTTCATAATTCCCAACCACCAGTGCTAATGTCGGAGGTCCTCGTACATCATTGCCACTCCTGGGTGTACCGCTTGAGGGGGTGTATGGAACTCCCTCAACAAATCCTTCTGTAGGGATACCGGTACCATATTCAACCCTATAAAGAGGATGACATGCTTCCCACCTTCATAAAATCCATTAGGTGCATGTCCTATAGATATTTGATCACATCATGCGTCGCAGTCAGTGTCCCCAAGTTGCGCCTCCCTGACTCACTGTAGAAGTGGGGGAGTGAATGTCAAAGACTGAAGTTAACCTACTCTATCTCAATCCATGTAGGATATTTGCAAAGTGGCAAGCTGCTCTATAACCTCATTCAGTAACTGTATAACAGATCTCCTACTGGGTGCATCTGTTACTAAATTCTCATTCCCAAGAGTATAGACTATATTGAAGTCATAGTCCTGTAGGAACTCAATCCAACGTGGATGTATCGGGTTTATGTTTTTCTGAGAGAAGATATACATGAGACTCTTGGGATCATAGTAAACTGTAAAACATTCACCCATGAAGTAATGATGCCCTGTCTTCAAGGAAAAGACCACTACAGCAAACTCCAAGTCATGGGTAGTGTAGTTCAGGACATGCTATCTCAACTTTCGAGAAGTATACTTGATCATTTCTCACTCCTGCATTAGGACACATTCAATACCAGTCCCTGATACGTCGTTGTAGTCTATGTACCCAACTCCCTCCTGTAATAACCTCAAGATGGGGGAAGTTTTTAGTCACAACCTCAGCTCTTGGAAACTCTATTGGAATCTCCTTTACCACAATAAGTGTTTCCCCTTCTTCATCAATGCGGATAAGGGTGCCACAACTTTGGAAAAGTCAGGCACAAACCTTCGGTAGTAACCGGCCAAACCCATGAAACTCAACACCCCCATCACAATCTTGTGTGTCTCCCAAGCATGCACAACCATAATCATCACTGGATCCACCGCAAATCCAGCCTCCAAGATAACTTGTCCCAGGAAGTGAACCTCTCAGATCTAGAATAGGAACTTCAAGAGATTACCATAATGAAGGATATCAGATAGTGTGCCCAGAACTATCTGCAGATGATACGCATGATCCTCCTCTATAGCTGATTATATCTGGATGTCGTCAATGAACACTACCACAAAGAGATCAAGGTATGGCTGGAGGATTCTGTTCATGAGTCCCATGAACACTACTATGGCATTGGTAAAGTTGAAAATCATAACCAAGAACTCATAATGGCCATGCCGATATCTAAAGTCCATATTTTGCACATCCTCGTATCATACCCTGAGCTGGTGATAACATGATTTGACTTCTGTCGTTGAAAGCCCTTGGGATCCATTCAAATGATCAAAGTGATCATCAATCCTTGGGAGTGGGTATTTTTTCTTCACAATCACTCGGTTTAGGCGCCGATATTCCACAGAGAGTCTCAAACTCCCATCCGCCTACTTGGGGGACAAAATTAGGGCTACCCAAAGAGGAACACCAGGCCTAATGAAACCCTTTCTCTACATGTCCTCCACCTTTATTTGTAGCTATCGAAGCTCCTTAAGAGCCATATAATATGTTGGGGTAGATATCAGTGCCTTCTCGGGATACAATTCAATGTAAAAGTCCACCTCTCTGCGAGGAGGTAGACCCAAAACATCATCAGGGAAAACAACAGTGTACTGGTCCACCACTACAGGATAGCTCAGACTCTCAACATCAATTTCTATAAGGGAAATCCTAGCCAACTGATGTGTGATTGGCTGAACCCTCCTCCAGGTAAGTCTATCTTGTGCTACAAAGGATCCCTTCTCGCTGATAAAGGAAAACCTAGTCCCATCCTCATAGACACACCACACTTTGCACCTAATGCAGTTGATCTGATCATGGACTGTAGATAACCAATCCATACCCATGATGAAGTCATAAGGACTCAACAATGCTACTAGAATATCAAAACTAAAGCTATCACCTTTTAGTGTAAGCACAAACTGTCGGCACTAGTGTTTAATTGTCAAATCCTCTCTTATAAGAGTCTCTATCCACAAGGATTGAGAAAACGACACCCCCAAAAACGCTGTGCACTGAATGAGGGTTGTGGCCGTAAAAGAGTGACTGGAACCTATGTATATATGTACTATATAAAAGGTGGAGTAGACAAAGATCATAACTCGAATCATATCTGGAGCGTCGTGGTTGTAGGCCTCAGCTTCTTGGAGATGAGCTCATCCCTGTCCACCTGCTCCCTATGGCCAGGGTGGACCACCTTGAGGTGGTGGCAGTAGAACTTCGAATCACCTCCCACCTCCTACCACATGGACAAATCCTCTGTCATGTCTCCCTAATTCATGCGGACCTTCGCGATAGAATCTTTGCCTCTGCCCAGCCAGTCCTTTGACCGTCTGATGTTCATCTGTATAGTGGGTCAAGAAATCATGACCCATGTGACCCTACCCGTTGCATGAGTAACACTGCCTGCTCTTTTACTTTCCTGCTCTATCTTGAGGGCCCCGCACAACCAGACTTGTATCCTGCAGTCATCCACCTATAGGTCTGGTCCTCTTGGACCTCTACGTCATCTTTCTACTATCAGTTGTAGATGAATCTTCTATGTGATGTACGATGGAGGGTCTCGCTACTGCTGACAGCTCAACAAGGAAGCTCTCCACTAATAGTGCTCACTCTAACACCCCTGCATCCATCGGGATGTGAGGAGAAATCATCAAAGCTCTAAACTCTTATCTGAGCCCCTACTCAAAGGTCCATGAACTGAAATAAATGGTCTACACTATGTCATTTGATTAGCGTGAGAGGTCATTGAACCTTGCTGAATACTGAGCCACATTCATGATACCCTGCTGTAAGTGCAGAAGCTCATGTATACACACAAATCGTTTGGTCGTTGTGATGAATTTTTCACTAAAAAGGCTCTGAAAGTCCTCCCAGATGAGAGTCACCTCATCATGAAACTAGAGCATCATGGTCCACCGTATACCAACTACTTCCTGAAGAATACTAGTAGCAAGGATCACCATGAGATCATCTTATGTCCTTACCAATCGACAAACTCTAACCACAACCTCCAGCCAGTCCTCACCTTCCTATGGATCCATCTCACCCCGAAACCTTAGTGGCATCTGGCACTAAAACCCATGCAACACACTCAAACGGAGTGCACCCTCTACTTATGGGGTTGGTGGTATCAACTTCCCAGTAGGTAGTGGTGCTACTAGTACACCACTCGATGGTACAACTACTGAAAGGGAGCCCGTCACTGAATCCTCGTCGCTCGGTGGGCTGTCATCATATATTCTACCTAAAACCCTGGATGGCTGTCTATGTGGAGACATCTTGAAAAAAAAACAGGTGTTCCACGGTCAATAGGTTATACATAGTGAGATGAATCAAAGAGACTACAAGTAAAACTTTTTAAAATCACACACACAATCAGTGTTTCCATGCACTGAGTTGGAAATCAAAAGTTAGGCTCCTAGTGTAGGGATATGTTTGTTTCTGCACCACCACCGGATTCCCCAAACTGAAAACCACACTCATTACACTTAAGACTATTTGAGAATCAAAATATCGGAGTCCAAGTTATTTGGTTGAACCAAATCCTATGATACTAATTTTTCATGATCCATCCCCCGGGGACAGTACCGTGACTACCCCAATCCCGCCTTCCATAGGCCAGGGGCTGGCAACTAGCACCGGAATGACATATCCCTAAAACTGGGAATGCATTTCCAATTTATCCTTCAAAACTCACATAATCCATGAAAATATCAAGATACAAGCACAAGGTAAACTATATAGTAAATAGAGTGATTACGGTAAGTAAGGGGGTCAGAATACAAGCCTAACTGGAAATTACAATTGAAACTGTAAACAGCTCCACTGAATGCCTCCAAGGATCCTATAGAAAGGGTAGGTACAACTCTCGAATTGTCGTCTCTGTGTTACATCTCATCTAATGGTCCAACCTCAAGAAGACTCTAGTCCTGGAACCTTCAACCTCGATCAATGATGTCTATCATTTGCATAATACATTGAAAGGTGCACACATATCCCGTGCAGGGGTGAGTATAACTATACTCAGTAGGGACCCCGATACCCCCGATGGTCTCTCAGAATCCACCAAAGAAAAAACCACAAGCAATACCATGATCACAATCATGAAAAAATCAACCCTACTTAGTTATATGCCCGTACATATACCTATGTTTTCAAGTAAACCCATCTCATTCATGAGGAAATACAAGGCCCAAATCTCTAGCCAAAAGAAAAACCTATTCCATGAAAGAAAGAATAACATGATGGTAAGTACAACAAAGGTAACACTACATAGAAGAATACAATGAAGGTATCACTGCACAAAAGTGTACCACAATGGTAAACACTCAACTCACACCAGGTATATCTTATGTATGGAGGAATAGATGATTAGCAGTATTTCTAGATCATCTTACATTGTCGAGAAGCTCTGTTGTTGACCCACACAGGATCAAAAATGACTCACACATGATCTGAAGATGACACACACAAGATCTAAAGATGACCCACATAGGATCTCTAGATGACCCAAAAGGGATATGTTGATGATCCAAAAAGGATCAGTATATGCTTCAATTACAGCCTGCCACAGGGTTCCCGAACTAAGAACGTCTGATTCTGAGAAGATATGCTTCTCAAGCCATAGTTATCACATAAACTTTCACAAAGTCCCATGAAGAAGTATCCCAAAAGATCGGAACGTCATAAGGTTCCAAATAGAACACACGAAACGTCAATCAGACGCCCGTTCTATAGGTTATTAGTGTTTCCATTCTGAGGGCCTGGTTGGATTTGGGTTCGATCCAACCCGGCTGTACACCAACTTTATCCAAAACCCATGTGTAGTAAACAGAATGAACCATCTTGATCCAAGGATTAATGTACCATATAAGGTTCATAAAACGAACGAAAATTTCTCAAGATATTGCCAAAAAGGCGTATATTGGTCCAGATAGGCCGGGGTCCAGCCCGACCTAGCCTGGGCCGACCTGGCCCGGGCCAGGTCTGGCCCAGATGGGCTGGACCGCGGTTGGCATTGCCCGCAGGGCCGCAGTCAACAGGTCTCTACCCGCTTGGCATGGCCCGATCAGTATGGCCCGTAGGTCTCAGTCCACAACTGGGTGTGATCTGCTGTGATGGGCCCCACCCTAGCCGGTACCCGGGGTAGGTGCCCCCGAGGATTCTCCAATGGTCATGTTAGATCGTTCAGTTTTGGCCATCCCGACGGTGCTACGTGGCGCCGTCTGCTGGAATGCGAGACCTGCCGGAGCAGGTCCTGCTCGGCGTGACATGGCCGACTAGGATTCCAGCCTGCTCCCCCTTCCAACGCCGCTGGCGTGCACCACCACTGCCTCCACGGTCGGCCTGGTGCCGACCACCCTCCAGGTGTGCTGTCGCGTCTCAGAAGCTGCGACCTCCTCCTCTACCAGGGGCCCAGACACATGCTGCCTTGGTTCCACATGGCGGTCGGCATAGCCGGCTTCTACCCTCCTCCGCAGCGGCTGACGGGCCGCGACCTCCATCGGTAGCGCGGTTGTGCCGCTGCCGCCATCGCGTTTGGCATTTGTGCTTGCCGCCACCAGGACCCTGCCTAAATAGGTCGAAGGTGACATGGTCAGGTTTTGCTCAACCCGTTTATCCTCCTGCAAAGAACACATCAACAATGATGTAGAGGAGGGATTAGGCCTTGTTCATTTGGCCTACACCCTCCACGTTAAATTGATAGAACACGGTTCATAGATTGAAAACAATGATTCTTCGAAAAGAACAAAATGAACAATTTCCCTACCTCAATCATTCATTAGGGATGGCGTGAGGAAGTGGATGAAGATGTTGAAGGAGAGATTGGCCTTCGTTACTCCCACAACACGCTTCCGTTCCGAGGTCGATCATTGGTTCATTTTTCTTGATCTGAAGGTTTTTTCTTCATTAGAGGTGGTTCCTTGTTGGAGGATGTTCTTCCACCAAACTCGTTTACCACAACACCCCACCACGAGAGGTGAGTAGCTAATCCACCAAAATGAAGATTAATGACTACATCAATTAAACATTTAATTGATGTCATTAATGGGGTGTTTTCATGTATTACACCACTTGTAACTGGGCATTTAATGCAGGGCATTAAATGCCCAACCTCATCGGGTGGTTCCCACCCCTGAAATTTCAATGAGAGGTTTCAAGAGTTTAAAATAAATGTAATTTATTTTATTTTTTCAATTCTCCCACAAAAAAAAAATAAAACTTCCACCCCCAACCTACTATGGTCGATGTGGAGGTCTTCTTAAGAGAATATCAGCGTTGTAAGTTCAACGGTGTCCTCAGATTTCAATTCTAAGCACAGGTTCAAAAGTTAAAAAATCCTGCTCGCATGTTTACTAAACGTACTTAAAGAATGTTCTGAAATTCATTTCACCCACTCTGGGTCTCAGAATCACATGCTGTCAATTTTCTTGTACTGCTAATATTTCTATATAATTAAAAAAAAATTACATCAAAAATTTTGGGTCTTTAAAATTTATATGCATGATGATATAAATAAGTTCGTTATAAATAATTTTTTTCCTTTAATAGAAATGACTTATGATAAGAAGTTAATTAGAACTAGATGGATCTTTAGAAACATACTGGATAAATCTAGACAAATCCTCAAAAACATATTTGGACCTCTTGATCATGGGTATTGTCTAGAAAATATATTAAAAATGGAGAATCTTTTACACCTATTTCAAGGTTAGAGTCTATTATAGTAACGACATAATGTTTTATCAATGGAAATTTCACTCTAATAAATATGTAATATAGTCAAATTAAATCACAACATAATGAACTATGAAGTTTTTTGTGACCTTCAAACATAATTTTTTCACTAATGTGATTTAAATTTCGAATATCCGACATACGCAGTTGTGATCAGTAAGTTATTTGGAGTCTAATATGACTAACATAATTTTTGGGGGAATAGTAACATACCCTTCTAAATAGTAATGTTTCCCTTATGAATCGTGACATAATATAATGAATAGTAACCTTAACTATGATAGTATGTAAATAATATTCAAGTTGGAGTATGATATACTTATATATTTGAATATGAAAATAAGTTTTTTAAAATTATTGTTTTTCTAGTAAGTAGTGATTTTAAATAAATATTAAATTAATCATATTTAAAAAAAAATTGAAAGATGGACATCCTTTTTGGATTCTACATGTTGAAAAAAAATTTGGGTAAAATTTTGGGATTTTTCTGAAATACATGAATTTTTTGGGAATATTAAAATTCGATAATTTACAATAAATGCTAAATAATGGGTTTATTAAGTCATTGATGATGATATACTGATGTAAGAACAATTGGTTAAAAATAACATGAATTTGTTTCTATTCATGGTCATGTAATACTCACTATTTCTTGTCTAGTGATGAAATAATAAATTAAGGATTATAATATTACGAAAACCATCCTCCCCTCAACTATATTTACCCACATCCTTACCTAATCTCTTGACTCCACTCAAGCCTTGTGCCTTACCAATATTCTGCCAAAATCTCCTCCCAAGCTCCTTACCCACATCCACCAGCCCCTAGTCGTTTCAAAATACCAAATCCTCTCATCTTAAGAGAATCTCAAAAAAGTTAAACTAAAGAGGAAGATATGTTTTTCCAGTTCTTTTATTTCGTTTAAGTTCTTTTCTTTTGTTGTTTCATTCCTCACCTCCTGTCACCCAAATGGTATGATAACTCCATTAAAATTAATTTACTAGAATGATATTATTCTAATTAGATAATTCATTATCTGCTCTCTTTTCTCCACCTTTTATTTTAAATATATGAAACCACCCTTAGAGATGTGTTAATTTAGCACATTCAAGGACAACGATTTATAAGTTTCTACAATCATCATTAATTCTGGTCATGAATCCATTTCTATTAAGGTTGAAATAGATTATTATATATTAAATATATCTTTTTTAATGTTCTGTAATCCTTTTGTAAATATGTTATTATGTTATAAATCCAAACATGTTCATTGTAATCAAACCCACCGATTAACCAAAATGTTTATCACTAACGTTGTATATAATAATTCATATTCACTCCTAATAACAGAATGAATTCTTATAACCATTTAATCTCATAGATGCTTACTAATAACATAAAACTTCAATTATATACAACCAATTTCATCATACATGTTTCTTCTAACATGAATATAAGTAAAGCAATCTTGAAAACCCAGAAAACATACGCTCCCAAACAATAAAATTGAACAAATTAAACCATTAAAAAGGACATGGATTAACCTAAAAAGGATATAATTAATCCTTTAAATATATCATAGGTCATGTAATTATTAATTATTTAAACTAATTAGTTTATTTAGGTTGTTAAGTTCAAGCAAATATCACCATCAGACTTAAGGTAAGGGATCCTCTCCATTTCACACTTAATCAAGATGTCCTCTATGCTCCGCCATTTTATTTGTAATACCTAATGATGGGTTATGATTTTTCAGCTACCAAATACTTCCCTCATGATGTATATGTGATGATAAACCCATTCTGTATCTAATCAATCCCTCCGAGGTACACTTGAAACTAGGCCGATAATCCGTAACAAATTCTACACGAAGATCCATTGTTCTTTCAGGATGCCTCATATTTCATTATATAAAAATGGAGTTATCTTATCTATTTATGTGCATCTTATAAATTCTGTTTATTTGTATAAAATTAATTTATCAAGACCCTTTCATCCCTCTCTTTTTGGGATATACATGTTTCTAAATGATTCCCTCCATAGTACTTACAGATAATCAAACCTGTTTTAAAGGAACCTCTCAAATTTTTACCCAATTTCATTTGCACTCTATCCTATATTTTAATAAACCATTGTATTTATTAAATTAGTATTTTTATTATGAAAAAATTATTGTTTAACTTATACTTTAATGTAAAACATTTTTCCCTTTTCTATTTTTAAATCTTTGCAGTATTTTCCTTAAAACGACACAAAAATGTTTTGATGCTAATGTTTCTAAAATATATTTCTTATATGTTGTCACTTATATTTGAAATATCATACCATTTTATATTCCTATTTTAACTTATGGACATATATTTTTTATCTAATCCCTTTTTATTGAAGAACACTTTCATGATACGCCCATTAGTTATGCATTATGTCATGATTATGGTACCCAATTCTTTCATTGAGTAACCCTTATGTTTACATAAGATTGATTATGTATGATTTTTTATGTGTAAAACATATTCATGAAATGTTTTATGGGTGAGACCAGATAGCCCTCTAATTCATTGGGTAAGTTATGTCTCATTATATTATATGTGCAATGGTCTTAGTGGTTATCCTTGGCATATGCTACTATGGGAAACAAGATTGGAGGTTATCATTGAACTGTACCACTCTAGGAAATGGGAATTTCGGTTAGCCTTGACTTGTGATAAAGACATGTTTTATGTTTCTCCACATTTATTTGATTCCATGTATATATGATCCCACGTTTTTATGTTATGATTCCATATGTTCCCTGATTTTGATATCATTATATCATGCCTCATAACTCATGTGCTTAAGCCTTATTCTTATGTTCATTCCCTTACTGGTATTTTTAGATCATCCCTTTGTTCATGTGTTCCCTACATTACATATGATTATGTAAGGGATCAAAGGATGTTAGGAGATTTATATGGAGGTTAAATAATGAGGTGTTTTTAGACCCACATTTTATATACCTAGTATTCCAGGACATTAGACATAATGATCCTTAGCTTATATTCTGATGTCTAATTATGAATAAATCATGTATTGTTATATATAAAAGGCTAGGGTCACTATATTATGTATTGTAGGATGGTATATTTATTTATGGAGTTTAGGAATGAAGCACTTTAGTAAGAACCTTAAGGATGAGATGAACTATAAGAAAACACCCCTAGATCTCGGTAAGTATAGAGTAAGTGGTTTATCAAGAACATAAATCCTTCTCTGGATAGAAATAGGTAGAGGTGGCTCTAGGAAAGATGTACCTAGGAGTGAAAACTCCAATAAAGAGTTTCAGGCTTGACTCAGGGTATCATGGTACACAAAAATGTTCCTTGTTTCACTCTTGGTTTGAAACTCCCAGAGGATATGCTTTGTTAAATTCATGAGTTGAGTACAAAGGAAAATTTAGGAAATAAAAAATACCATAAGAATATAATTCATAAAATAGATCGATGATTACCTAGATTTAAACCTATGGAATTACAAGTTAGGACATACTTCTCCTTTACAATTTTATCCTTTTATGTTCAAAGTCTCTTTTATATGATCAACAACTAAGTATTAAAGAACTATAATTATACATTCTTTTTTGTAGGTGTTGTAGGGAAATAGAAGAACATGTTCCAATAATGAATGTGATAGGAAATGTGAATATTTCCCTAATGATATGTCTAATATGATGGGAACAGGTGCTCAAAACTGCATGATAATACTTTCTTATACAACATAAGTTATGAATAAGAACATCAATACTGTGGAACACCATCCTCCTCCAAGGAAAGAGAATTTTTATGTAGAATCCTTCATGCGCAAAAGGCCTCAGATGTTTATCGGATCTTATGAACCCCTCCTTGCAGAACAGTAGACTAATTCAATTAAAAATATATTCTCTACCCTCTAGTACTTAGAAGAAGAGAAAGTTATACTGGTGGTCTATCATTTTGATGGGGAAGAAGATCAGGGGTGGACACTGATCAAAAATAATAATTCCCAAGAGGAAATTTATTCCATAGATTGGGAGGAATTCAGGAGAATGTTTTTTAATAAATATTTTCCTCGAAACCTCTATCTCAAGATAGAAAGAGATTTTTTTAGACTCATGCATAAGGAATATGATTCCATTAGTACGTATGAAGAACAAATTTCAATGCATTCAAGGTATGCCTCTAGCTTTGTAATGAACATATAAAGTAGGATGGATCGCTTCTTTAGCAGATTAATGAATAGTCTACAAAAAGCGATGCCAATTCGAGACTCCGACACTTATTTAGAGATTGGTAATTTCATCCTCAAGGTCGAAATGGAAATTAGAGACTATCAGTGGTCTCATGGGCCTAGTGAAAAGAATAAATAAATGGAGAAAAACATGGGTGGTTCGACAAAAAATCCCATGATAGAAAGAAGCCTGACATTAATCCTTGTAAAATTTATGGGAATAAGCTTATTGGGAACTCTCTAAAAGGAACCAAGAATTTCATAAAACGAGGAATTTTTGGTCATCTTGATAAAAAAATTCCAAGGGGATATGAAATATCATGCTAATGTGGAAGATGAACGGAAGGTTCAGAACAACACTCATCCTGCCGTGCAGTTTTTCAACTACAAGTGGCATGGGAATTATGCGAACAATTTCCTTAAGCTGAGGGTTGTTAGAGGAAATCAGCAACAACCTCCAAGGAAAAAAGGAAGGGATTATTCTATCTCTACTACTAAGGTGGAGTCCAACAACAATGTAGTGATAGGCACACTACTTATTCAATCAAGAATAGAGAAATTACTATTTTATTCTGGTTCGATGCATTCTTTCATATCTGGAAAGTTTAGTTGAACTATTCAAATACCACCTCAAAATTTGGATTAAAAGTTATCTGCAAGAACAGAGAATGGGGAAAATATTCCATTGATTTTTTATAACTCCTTCCCGATTAATTTTTGTGGACAGAACCTCCCAGAAAATCTCTTCATACTTCCTTTAGTGGAGTTCGAAACTATCTTGGGCATGGACTGTATGTCTTTATTCAAAGCCAACATCAACTGTTGGGAAAGAGAGATCACTCTTCCCATCATAAAGCTTACTAAATTTCTTTATATGTGTAAGGAGGAAGATGAATCTCCTTTAGAATCAGAGTCTAATGTGTGTAAATTTCTTCCTTATGAGAAAGCATACAAAGCCCAAATGATTGGAACAAAAAAGATAGTCATGCTTGAAGACATGCCCATTGTGAGGGATTACACTGATGTATTCCCTGAAGAGTTTCCTGATATTCCTCCTGTTTGAGAGGTTGAGTTCTAAATTGAACTTATTCCTAGATCTTTCCCTTTATCAAAGACACCTTATAGAATTTTTACCGTAGAGCTGGAGGAGCTAAAGAAGAAGTTGTAGGAGAATCTAGAGAAGGGTTTCATATGCCTGAGTGCTTCACATTGTGGTGCACCAATCCTCTTAATCAAGAAGAAGGATGGGTCAACAAGCCTCTGCATTAATTATCATGAGCTCAATAAAATCATGATAAAGAAGAAGTAACCCCTTCGACAGATAGATAGATTAATTGATCAGTTTCATGGGGACTGTTATTTCTCTAAGGTGGAACTTCAGTTAGGATATCACCAACTAAAGGGGAGGAAGGAATATATTCCAAATACTACCTTTTTAATGAGGTATGTACACTATGAGTTAATAGTGATTCCATTCAGATTCACTAATTCTATAGAAATTTTAATGGATTTAATAAATATATCATTTAGAGATTACCTTGATAATTTTTTGGCAGCCTTTATGGATGATATTGTGATATACTCCATGATCAAGGAGGAACACAAGGAGCATTTGAATACTGTGTTGAAAACTTTTTAAAGGGAGAATTTTTATTCAATGTACGGTAAATGTGAGTTATTTATGGAGGAAGTATCATTCTTGGGGAATGTTATCCCTAGTAAAGGGATATTTGTGGACCTATCCAAGATAAAGGAAATTAAAGAGCAGCCTAGGGAAACATCTATAAGAGATATCCACATATTGTTGTGGTCTAGATAGATATTAGAAATTATTTGTGATGAAATTTTCACAATTGTCAAACAAAATGACAAAGCTTACATGGAAGGGAGTAAAGTTTTTATGGACTCAGGAATGTGAAGACTATTTCATGGAGTTGAAAAAGAGTCTTATCACTACGTCAGTACTCACACTCCCAACAAGTGGAGAACTCTTTGTGTTGTACAGTGATGCTTCAAATAAGTGATTAGGCTGCATGTGGATGAAAAATGATAAAGTGATAGCCTATGCCTCAAGGTAGCTGAAAATACATGAGAAAAACTATCACATTCATGATCTAGAGTTGGCGGTTGTGATATTTTCATTGAAAATATGGCGGTATTATCATTATGGTGAGAAGTGTGAGATATCTACTAATCACAAGAATCTAAAATATATATTCACACAAAAAAATTAATATGTGCCAACAGTGATGGATAGAGATCATCAAGGATTATGACTGGTTAATCCAATACCATCCTTGTAAGAAAAATAAGGTAGAATATGCTCTATGTAAAAAGGATCACACATCATTATCAATGATGAGAATTGAAAAGGATCTATTATTATTATATTTTCATTGGATGGACACGGGAATAATTAAGGAGGGAACATCATCAATCCTTTCTAAAGTGATTTGTAAACCATCTCTTCTGGAGAAAATAAAGGACTCTGAAAGAAAAGATGGGGAAATTTAGAAAATGGTTTAAGCTATCAAAAATAATAAATCCTATTATTTTAAAATTGATGAGGGAGGTTTTGTAATATTTTGGTCATGATTATGTGTACCATCTAATCTATAGACAAAGAAGGATCTTTTGAATGACTCACATAGCTCGGCCTTCTCTATTCACCCAGGGAACACACAGATGTATTGAGATCTCCAAGAAAAAATTTGGTGGGACAATATGAAAAGGGAGATTATTGAATAAAAATCAATGTGATTTGTATGTCCGCATGTGAAGGCCAAGAGGAAAAAGTCTAAGCAGATGATGCAACCACTACCCATACCAACATGAAAGTGGGAGAACATCACCATGGACTTTGTCATTGGGCTTCCAAGGACGTCCACAAAAAACAATTCTATATGGGTCATTATGGACCATCTTACAAAGACGTATCACTTTATCAAAATTTGAGAGGACTTCTTATTAGATCAACATGAACATATATCTATAAAAGAATTGGTAAAACATCATGGAGTACCAATATCTATAGTATTCGATCATGATCCACGATTCACCTCAAAGTTCTAGAAAATACTACAACATGCTCTATGAACTGAACTGAACTTCAGTACGGTCTATCATCCTCAAACTAATGTCCAATATTAGTGAACTATTCATACAATGGAAGATATGTTGAGAGCATGTTCTATAGACTTTAAAGGAAGATGTGACCGAAATATTCCCCCGGTCAAATTCTCATTCAAAAATAGTTTCCACTCAAGAATCCAAATGGAACCATATTAATCCTGATATGGGAAAAAGAGAAAAACCCCAGCATGTTGGGATGAGGTTGGTGAGTCAAAGATTATAGGACCTAAAATGGTCAAACGAATTGTGGATAATGTGAAAACCATTCAGCAGTATATCAAGGTATACCAAATTTTAAATAAGTGTTATGCAGACAATTGTCGATGAGACATTGAGTTAAAAGTTGGAGTCATGTTATTTCTATGAATATCTCCTTGGATGAAGGTTATGAGGTATTGAAAGGAAGGGAAATTATGGACTAGGTACATCAGCCACTTCGAGATCCTTGACCGTGTCGGAGCTGTGGCCCATCATCAAGATCTTCTACCTACCATGGCCAAAGTACATGTTTCCTTTCATGTATACCTCTTAAGGATGTACATAACAGACCCTTCACATTTACTCTATTTATAAGTTGTACAGTCTGAGGATGATCTTTCTTATGAGGAGAAGCCTGTAAAGATCTTAGATCGTAGAGATAAAGCTGTACGTAACAAGACTACTCACCTGGTCAAGGTACTATGGTGGAACTATATGAACGAAGATACAACATGGGAACTAGAGGAGGCAAAGAAGGAAAAGTACCAGCAACTGTTTATGGCCGTGAATATAAAACAAAATTTCGAGAGAGAAATTACATAAGGCGGGAAGAATGTAATGACCTAATGTTTTATCTATGGAAATTCATTTCTTATAATTATGTCAAATAATCACATTAAATCAAAAAATAATGAACTAACGAGTGCTATGTGACCTTTAAACATAGGGTTTTCACTTCTATGATTTTAATTTCAAAAATCTGACATACATAGTTGTGATTAGTTAGTTATTTTGAGCCTAATATTACTAACATAATTTTTGGTGAATAGTAATATACCCTTATGAATAGTAATGTTACCCTTATGAATACTGACATACCCAAATGAATTGTAACCTTAAATATGATATTATATAAATAATATTCAAGTGGGAGTACGATATACCTATATCTTAGAATAATAAATTAATTGTTTCAAAATTGTCATTTTTCGAGTAAATTGTGATTGTAATTAAATAATAAATTATTCATATTTAGAAAATTATTTTTGAAAAATGGTCTTCATTTTTTGTTTCTACAGATAATAAAATGTTTTGGGAGAAATTTTGGGATATTTCTGAAATATTTGATTTTTTGGTGAATGTTAAAATATGATAATTTACAAGAAATACTTAATAATGGATTTACTGAGTCATTGATGATGATCTGCAGATGTAAGCCCAATTGGTTAAAAATCAAATGAATTTATTACTATTATGGCCATTTAATACTCATTATTTCTTATCTTGTGATTAAAAAATAAATTAATGATTATAATATTATGACAACCCTCACCCCCTCCACTATAAATACCACCCATCCTTACCTCTTATTTTCACACCACTCAAGCCATATGCCTTGCCAATATTCTGCCAAAATCTCTTCCCAAGATCTATCCCCATGTCCAACATCCCCTATTCTCTTAAAAATACAAAATTCTTTCATATTAAGAGGTTCTCAAAGGAGTTAAACTCAAGAGGTAAATTCCACTTTCCTATTCTTTTAATTCTTTTATATTCTCGTATTTTCTTGTTTTTTTCTCACCTCCCATCACAAAAATGATATGATAACTACATTAAAATACATGTACTATAATTATATTATTCTAATGGGAAAATTCATTATCTTATCTCTTTTACCCACCTTTTAATTTTATGAAATGAAAACACTGTTTGATATGTGTTAATTTAGCGCATTCAAGGACAACGATTGATAAGTTTATGTTATCATCATTAATTATGGTCATAAAACAATTTGTGTAATGGTTTACCCAGATTATTATATATTTAATATATCATATTTAATGTTCTTTAATCATTTTTTAAAAGTTTTATTATTTTATAATGCAAAACATGTTCATTGTAATAACACTCACCGATTACCCAAAACGGTTATTACTAAGGTTTTATATAATAATTAATCTTTACTCCTAATAAATGATTGAATTTTTATAAATATTTAATCTAATGGATGTTCAATAACAAAATAAAAATTCAAATTTGGACTACCACTTTCATTATACGTGTTTATCTGAATTTGAATATAAGTAAACCAATCTTAAAAACCAAGAAAACAAATGGTACCGAATAATTAATTTGAATAACATAACCCATTAAAAAGTTCATGTATGAACTTAAAAGGGTTATAATAAAACCTTTAAATATAGAATAGGTTCTTTAATTATTAATTAATTAACCTAATTATTTATTCAGGTCATTAAGTTCAACCGAAGATCACTATCAGTCTTATGGTAAGGGATCCTCTCCATTTCACTCTTAATCAAGATGTACTCTATTAAATGATATTTTATGTGTAATCTTCAATGATGGGATACAATTTAGAACATACCCATACATACCTAATGATTTATAAGTGATTTTAAACCCATTTTCTCTATCATCAATCCTTCTTAGGTACACCCGACACCATGCCGATAATTTGTAATGCATTCTACCTGATCCTCCTTTGTTCTTTCAGGTCTCCTTATCTTTTATTATATCAAAACAGAGATATATTATTAGTGTATTTGCATATTATAAATTATTTTTAGTAGTTAAAAATTATTTTATCTATACCCTTTCATCACTCTCTTTCAATTACATACATTTTAAAATGATTCCCTCCTTAGTACTTTCCTATAAGCAAACGTGTTTTAAGGTAACTTCCCAAAATTTTACCCAAAATCAAGTTCACTATATACATAGTTTTAAGTCTCCATTATCTTTATAAAATCAATATTTTTATTATTAAAATGCTCTCAGTTCACATATTGTTTTATGTAAATTATTTTTCCCTTTTCTATATTTGAAATCTCTATAGTATTTACCTTTAAACCACACAATGTTTTTAATGATAATGATTCTCAAATACATTTACTATATGTTTTCACTTATTTCTGACATCAATTACCATGATATATGCCTATTTTAACTTATTAACATTCATTTATGTTCTAATACCTTTATTTCATGGACACTTTCATGATACACCGATTGGTTATGCTTTATGTCATGATTGTGGTACCTAATTCTTTCCATGGGTAATCATTTAGTTTATATAAGATTGATTATGTAGGATTTTTTTGAGGAAGATGTATTCATGAAATGTAAGATAGGGGAACCCAGATAGTACTCCAATGCATTCGGTGAAGTTAAGTCTCATGATATGTTATGTTCCATGATTTTGGCGGTTAGCCTTGGCATGTGATACTATGAGAAATAGGATTACTGGTTAGTCTTAACCAATACTACTATGGGAAATGGGATCGGTGACTAGAATTGACTCTTACTAAAGATATTTTTTATGTTTCTGACACATTTATATGACTCTATGTATATATGATCCCATGTTTATATGATATCATTCCATATGTTCCATTATTTTTATATTATTATGTTATTCCTCCTAACTCATGTGCTTAAGCCTTATTCTTATGTTCATTCCCTTACTATGCTTTTTTTATCATCCCTTTATTCTTGTGTTCCCCAGGGTACCCTATGTAGATGTAAGGGATCAAATGAATTTAATAGATTTTATGGATATTAAATAATTATGTGTTTTTATCCCCATGTTTTATGTATCTATTCTTCCAAGAAACTAGACTTAATGATACATGGATTGTACACTAATGTATAATTATACTTAAATCATGTAAGGTTATATGTAAAAAGATTGGGTCTCTATAATTATAATCAAATTTGATATTGAGTGTTTTCAAGGATTTAAAATATATCAATAGGATAATAAAAGTTCTTTTAAAAATGGTTTTATAAATGAAGAATTTTATGTTTTTAAACCCCCTAATTTTTCAAATGAAATATTTTAATAATAATGTTTTTAAATAGTCTACAACATTGTATTCTCAAAATCAAGAACTGTGTTCTTGATAAAAAGGCCTTTCTTTATTTTTTTAAATAATATTTTCATGAAATGAAATTTTAATCCTACCCTTTTTGTTGAAAAAAATACCATGATATTTTAATTGTACAATTTTTTAGTCTATAGTTTTTGGATTATCAATTGAAATGATTTGTAATGTTTTCTATTCTTTGATGTATTCGGAGATTGACATGAGATTAATGGTATAATTAATGTTCTATCTTATATTTAAATTTTTTAAAAGGAATGATCGAAATTTTCTTAATCAATTTAATGATGATAAAGAGTTGGTTAAAAGGATTGATCTCAATTATTTTAAATTAATGAAAACCCATATGAGTTATAGTTGTAAATGAGATATCGACACATCTGGTAAATATGTTGATATTAATGTTTATAGAGGCATGCTATGTATCTTTCTATATGTAACTACATATAGGAATGATATAATTATTACCTATATAAATTTAAAAATTACTTTAGAATAATTTTAATATTTATTATTAAATTTATTTTATTTATTAGCATGTTATATTAAATTAATTAATCAATTAAGTTCACTTCTGATGTTTTGACGATATTCAACTATATATGTCCAAAATGAATTCAATGTGATTTTTGTGGTAAAATTTTTCATAATTCTATTATATACAAAGTAATAATCAAGAAATATTTATCATTTTTATTGTTCTATTATACTATTAAAACCAACCTTGAATGATGGATATAAAAGATGAATTATAATACAATCATTGAGACAACATGCCACATGTACGCATGGGTAACATTTTCATTTTTAAAATGGAATGAAGGGAAAAAATTGTGTAACATTTTATATTTATAAAATAATTATTATATAATAAATAATATATTATATCTTTAAATATACTTCTATATACCGACCATGTGATTCGTTGATGAAAACTGAATCACATCATTTCGTGGAGGTTGTTCTCCACATGTACGCACTGTTAATTTTTTCATTTTTCAATCTATGGAATGGTAAGATAATATATTATACATTATATGAAAATAATTTTAATTATGTCGTTAATATCATATATTAAATTTTAATCTCCCATTATAACCATCCACTTGAGGTCGTTATGAAAAATTAATTACATCAGTTAATGAGTTAGTAGTACAATGTAGACATAAACGATGGATTCATTTCATATTTGATGGAAGAAAGAAATTGATTTTGGTTATAAAACTAACATATAAATATCTCATTATATAGAAGATATTTTTTTATTTCATAATTTTTTAAGATGAAATTAAGGGTGAATAAGAATGAATAAAATGAAAAAGCACGATTAAGACGAATTCCCCATCTCTAGACAACCTCTTAAGTTGGTAAATAATACCTTAAAACGTTTTTTTTTTCTGATTAAAAAAGGGAACCTCAGATGTGGGGGTAGGTCTTATGAATGTATTTTTTCAGGTATGGAATAAACCAAAATTATCTAGAAGTATATATTAGAGAGGATATTGGGTGTCCCGTTATATATAGGGGAGAGGCCACACATGGAATTTTTAAAAGGAATAAAATATATTAATGTATTACTCACGAAAAATGGCTCCAAAATGGTCCATTTATGAATATTGGAAGATTTAGGGTCTAAATATTTCCATAAAATAGAATTTTGAAATGTTTTTAAGAAATTATAATCTTTATCTAATTTAGTTTAACCCTATGTAGACCTGTTTTAATCATAATCATGGTTAAATTATTTTGATGTTTTTAAAATTCATTAAGAAAAAAAATATGTTGAACATACTAATTAATATTAGTTATTATTAATCCAAGTACGGATTCTATTTTATCAAATTGAAACATAAGGGACAAAATTTAATTTAATATTAAACTTGTAAAACGCGATGAAAACAATTTTTTCAAAATAAAATCCCTTTTAGGTATAAATTATTTAATACAAAATTAAAGTATAATGTTGAATATAATGATATTAATTATATTATCAATAATATAAATTTAGTAATGTTACGTTTAAAACATTTTAAAACAAAATGAGACTTTGTAAATGCTTGAGATTAAAAGACAGTTTCTAATAAAAACTTTTAATTTTCACTATTCATTGAAGAATAGTTTTTAAAAAATTCTAAAAAATCCACCTGAAGATAATTTTGACAATATAAATTCAAATAAAAGGTTAATTTTTTTAAAAAAATGTAAATTTTTATAACTTTTAAATAAATATTTTAAATAAAATAATATAACGCAAAAAATCCAAATTTAGATTAATGTAATGTTTTCTTTTCTTTTCAATGAAAAATTAAATTATTTTCTTATAGTGAATATAACTCTCTAAAATATAATTAATGAATATTAATAAAATAAAACCACTTTTATCTTAAAATAATATGGGGTTTTATTAAAACATATCATGAAAAATATGCATATGTTAAATATTGTGTTTCTCACCCACTATGTGAGACAAAACCCCATTATAAATAGAAATCAAGACACATAAAATGGAATTAATTTCCATTGAAAACTAATATTAATACTCAAACAAAAAAAATTATCACATGTTCATTTGAAATATCAAATGTGACTTCCCTTCCTTGGAAATTGATATGTTCTCTATATAATTATGGTCAACATATTCAAAAAATCACGTCAAATGAAACTAGAGGGAGAATAAAAATATTTGAAAGAAGTGTATTTACACAAACATCAATCAGAGAAGAATCCTAGATTTGATATATAATCATTTTATAATTTGCATTTTCACTGCTAATTTAACATATAATCTTTCAGGTTGTAATAGGACACCCTTATCAAATTATATATTTATAAAAGAGTTGTTAGAACATAGTACAAATAAGAAATTATTAGTCATAGAGTGAATTATAAGCATACCTTCCACAAAATCCTTAAATAACTCACATCAAAAATAGTGATCACATGAGATATCCCTTTTATTAGTCCTTAATAGTTTCCTTGTGTTGATCATTTTAATTAAGGAATAGATTCAATCACTGGTTATCATAATTCCTATAATCCTTGATTTTAAAACTCTAGAGTGTAACTGATTCATTATATAGATATTTCTATTCATTTACATTATTATAAAACTTCTACTTATTACATTGATATTAAATTTTACAATTACAATTTTTTTTGAAAATAAATTATTTTAAAATTCCCTTAAGTAAATTTACTCAATTTTTCTTTTGAAACTTCTATCATAAAGGAATACACACCATATTCTGTACCTAGTTTTTACTATTAGAATTTCCTTTGAATTACTGATTTATTTTCTTATCAAAAACCATGTTTATTATGGTTGGATCCAAAATCTATTTCTACCTTGATATAACATCAAACAATTTCTTCATAGATACTAAATTATCTTATTCCTAACACTATTTAGATCATTTTTAGGCCACTAGCAAATCAATCAATCTTACATATAGTTTCAATAATATAACCCCAATCCCATGTAAAAAATCATGTAAAATTTTCCTTATATAAATTAATGGATAAATGATTATACAATAAAAACACATATGTTAATTAAATTTTAATGTTATTATATTTTTATTTTTGATCTTATGGGATTGAGTTAGTGGATTTTAATTTTGAACATCCATTTTCATCATTTATGCACATCATGACTCATGTACACCAACATAGGCCTAATGATTCATCTGATTTTAAGGAATAAAATTATACATATTTTAATTTTATATTTTGATAAATGGATCTACACTTCAGAATTAACATTTTTCATTCAGGGATCAATGGAGGATTCATAAAGGATTTTGGGGATATTTGGCGATGAAAGGAAACAATTATGGAGAAGGAAAATTGGACACCAGTCCACTGATGAGAATTCGGGGCCCACAATATAGTCCCAATAAAACCAAAATATTTTGTGATTATAGAATAATTCAAGAGGAAATTTTCATACAATAGTGAAAAGACTTAATTATGAGTTCTAAAGGGAGTTTCATGCAGGCCAATGTGGAGATAAAATTGTGGTCCAGATTTTTTTGCCTAAAAAAATAGATAAAACATTTAACTATATATCGAAAACCATAAAACATTTGGGGATGAAATTTTACAGGCTATCAGGGGACATCTGTATACTAATTTTTGTCTTCCATGTACCGCAAAAAGTCAGCTTTCTTGAAGCACGTTTGAAAACATTTGTCGAGTCATGAATGTTGGCTTGGATTGTTTGTCAAGGATAGAGAAATCAACTCTCCCTCAACTTTCCTCCCACTTATGTCCAACCACTATTAAATGAGGGGACTTGGAATATTGGAGGCTCAACCCTAGGCTTCAAAAATTTCCAATTTACGTCAGTGTTGGTGGAGGAGTTGGTAATCATGGGTTCTTTGTTTAATTGTAATGTTATTCTGCGAATATGTATCCTTGAGTTTTTCTTTCTCATGTATGTTTTTCAATTCACCTTAGTTTCTTAATAAAATTTCTTCTTCTACTCTTATTTTGTTTTTCTTCATATCACATTAATGAAATTAGTTCATTATGTGAATTTATTGACACCAAACCTTGTGAAATTTTCACACAATAGTGGAGTGATTGTTATTTCATTGTCTAATTTTTTACTTCTCCAATTCCTCCCTCATGAGTCAACTTTTGGCATCCATTGAAATCGTAGAATCAATGGAGGGATAACCCAATTATATGTTGATCCAATGGAGTATTGGATGTTATTTATCACCCCATTAATTTCTAATCACTTCTTTTAATTGAGATTTATTACTAGATAATTTTAAAACTTCTTCCTCCTTGTTGAATTTTATGGCCACATACTTCAAGTCCTAATACAAAGCATTACCTTGGAGTGATCATAAATTTGATCCTCCAAGTGTATAGGTGATTAGTATTATGGTTTTTTGGTATTAAACCAGTAAGTGGTGATGTTGTTTGATCTTCCTAAATAAACCTATCTCAAATATAAGAAGTTGAAACTGTTAAAAAATAGTATCATCTAATCCACCCCATGTGATAACCTAGGATCAACTCATTATTTTAATATGAATTTTCATAAGTCTCTTAGTGTTCTTTAAAACCATATAAAATCAAAACCAATTTAGACACTTCATATTCAAAAATACATCTCATAGGTAGTGTATCTGATGTATCTTCTTAGGTCTCAGTGGATTCGACAACCCAAGCAAGACTATAAGGATCGTTCTACCTTCACCTCTAGGGAAAATTTGAGCATCAATAAAATTTTGGTGTCTTTGCTGGGGACCAAGTATGTACCTTATACCAAAACCTATTTTCCTCACCCCCATTTTTCTATTCTCACCCAAGATCTCTTATCATGCCCCTTTCTCACTTTTTTTCCTTTTAGCGCATGTTCGCCTACACCATTGATAATTCAAACAGACTAGTTAGGGTGGAAAGTCCTAGGATAGGGGAGTCAAGTGAACCTAGATGATTGTTTTTATTATATCCTAATCTTCTTGATATTCTAGAATATAAAATTTAATAAATTATAATGGATGGTCCTCCACGAAATCAAATTGTAAATCCTAGGGAAATCTAATGGGAAACCAAAATAAAGAAGCTCCAAACCTAGAGAATGTAGTCGATCAAACCATGAATGAATACTACACTCTATCTTGGACCAATTCCCCCTCAAGTATTAGAAAAAATTACCTAGGAGATACTAATTACATCATTAAATTCCTTGTCCTAAACCACCTTACATCTTTTCACGGGATGGAGTCTGAGATTCCATACCTTCATGTCAAAGAGGTCAACGACATTGTTGAAACCAAGTTCCCACCACATCAACTTGAGTCAGATAAGATGAGGCTATTTTCTTTATCACTAAAGGATCAAGAAAAGAATTAGTTAAAAAATCTGAGACCTGCATCAATCCACTCTTGGGACCAATTACAAAGATAATTCTACAAAAAATACTTGCCCCACCACAAAACAGTCTCACCTAAAAAGAGCATCCCAAATTTTTTTTGAAAAAGAGGGAGCGTCATTTTATGAAACATGGGAAAGGTTCAAAGACACACTCAACATGGTTCCTCACCATGGAATTTAAATCCTAGAACAAGTTAAAATTTTCTATGAAGGGTTGGATCTAGGGAACAAACAATTCATTGACATGATGTTAAATGGAACCTTTAAAAACAAAGCCCCAAATAATGCTTACGTGTATCTGGAAAGCCTTTCTGAATAAAACCAAACATGGGGAACTTCACCTTATTATAAAAATCCACAAATAACTACTGGAATTCATACACTTAGAGAAGAAGAAACCCTTAGGGATAAACTCTATGCACTCTCTAGAAAGTTTAAAGAGATAGAACATAATAAAGTCTATAAAATCCAAACTGTAGATGTTATTTTCACAATTTGAGAAACACATGAACATAAGACAGACAAATTCCCAACCATTCAATCCATCAAGGATGTTTTCTTAGGTGGACCCCCATTAGAAGTAAATTCCTTGAACTTTCAAAAGATTGAATACCGAAACACCTTCAACCCAAGGTATAATGACCACCCAGGCTTCCGCTGGAATGATTACCAATAACCTAGCCAACCACAGGTATAAAATCCTTACCCCCATCAGAACTACCAATACCAAAACCAGTTCCAAACCCAACCTATCCAATACCAACATCCACCAGTACATTTTCAATAAACCATACCAACTCAAAAATATCCCCCTTGGGATAAACCTATCTTGTCAAGCACCATCAAAAACTGTTCCACAAAGCCTACGAGAACAATTGTGCAATAAAATAGAAAGTATGATCTTGGAAGTCTCTTCCCAAAAATAATAACTTCAAACCAGAAAAACTAGAAAGTCACCCAGGCCTATACAATCCATCCCACAACAAACAGTTTGGGGAGAGTCAAGTTGCACTCAAATAACTCATGAACAACTAAAGGTTGTGACTATTTTAAGAAGTGGGAAATCAATTGAGAAACCTGAACATCAAATTCAGAACCCATCTGAAGATTCAAACATGGATGAAAATTCTAATGAACCAAATGATCAAACTGAAAAACATTATAACATTGTCAAAGAAACAACTCTTCAACAAACAACCCCAAAACCTGCACCCTTTCCCCAATGCATGAGGGGGAAAGACAAGCCTGGATTGAGTGAAACATTGAGGAAAATATTATCACAAGTCAAGTTCAACATTCCCCTTCTTGATGTAATCCAAAACATTCCCACCTAATCAAAGTACCTTAAGGACATGTTTCCTTTTAAAAGAAATTTTTTACATAAAAACCGATTCCTTTTTCCTGTTAATGTGAGTACCACCATTAAAGGGACCATTCCTCCTAAGTTGAAAGACCCAGGTTTTCGTTACATCAATGTTGAACCATGAGAGAGAAATGTTGTCAAGGCCTTGTGTGACCTAAGTACTAGTGTCAATCTTATTCATTATATTGTGTACTACCAGTTAGGCCTAGAAGAGCTCCAACCCACATCTATCACACTTCAAATTGCTGATCGTAGAATTATGGTTCCAAAGGGGATTTTGAAGGGCTTTCTAGTAAAGGTTTAAAACTTCATATACCCTACTGACTTCACTGTCCTTGAAAACCATCCAAACATAGGAAATAAGGAACAAACCCCAATCATCTTTGTTCGTCCATTCCTTGCAACAATCAACTCTATTATCTGGGTCCGAAATAGGAACATGACCATCACAATTGGAAACATGAGTCTAGACATGATCATCTATAATGAAATCTCACAAATATGAGATGAAGAGGACAATCATGATGTAAACATGATATGAAGAATTGATAATGAATCCCTAGAACATCATGGAATAATTGATGGATGTTTAAGTCAGTATGAGATTTATTTCCTTTGTTCACATGAAGGAAATTTATCACCTTGGCTTGAATCATTTTCAAATTTTCCTTATGATGAAGTCTTTAATCCAATAATCAGTGAAACCGTTCATAAAACCACTTTCATGGAGACAAATAAAACATCCTTCTCTAAATCTGATCAAACCAATCTTGTAGCTGAAACTTCTACACATAGGGATTCAATTCTATCTAAAACACTAGGAAACAAAATTTATCTTGATCCAATGCCCCAATATTATACTGAAATTCTTAACCAACCTGATCTTGAATTGAAGGATCTTCATGCTGCACTCAAGTATTCCTTCCTTTGGGAAAATAAAACACATACTCTTTTCATTTCTTCTTCTCTTGAATCCAATCATGAAAGGATTCTTCTAGATTTCCTTAGGAAACCTAATAAATCCATTAGTTGGTCCTTGTCTGATATTCCTGGGATTATCCCACTAATCGAGACTCATAGGATTGTTCTTGAATCTGATTCAAAGACATGTCATCGTCCTCAATAGAGACTCAATCATAATCTCATGGAGGTATTAAGGAATGGACTTTTGAAATTGTTTAAAGCTGGTATCATCTATCCCATATCTAAGAGAGAGTGGGTGATCCCAATACAAGTGGTTACCAAGAATGAAGAAATCACAGTGATAACCAATAAGGATGGAGAGATTCTTCTAACAAGGGTGAGTAGTGGTTGGAGAGTCTGCATCAACTATAGGAAGCTAAACTAATTTACCAAGAAGGTCCATTTCCCCTTACCATTCATTGACCTAGTCATTGAGAGAGTCGAAGGTCATGACTTCTACTATTTCTTATATGGTACTTATGGTATAATAAAATTGAGGTCTCTATTGAGGATCAAGGAAACACTACATTCACATGTCCATTCGACACATTTTCTTTCAAATGCATACCCTTCAGGTTTTGCAATGCCCCTATAACCATCCAACGGTGCAAGATAGGAATATTCTATGACATGGGAGGGGATTTTCTAGAGGTCTTCATGGATGAATTCTCTATGTTTGGGGATATGTATGAGGGATTTCAGAGGAATGTGGAGAGAGTCTTGTCAAGATGTGAAGAATAAAATCTAGTCCTAAACTAGGAAAAATGAAATTTAATGGTTAAAGAGGGACTACTCCTTGGACATCTAGTCTCGAGTATGGGGATTGATGTTGATAAATCCAAGGTTAACCTCATTCATCACCATCCATCACCCAAAACTGTCAAGGAAGTGAGGTCTTTCTTCAGACATTCTAGTTTCTATAGAAGGTTTAATAGGAATTTTAGCTCTATTTCTCGACCAATTTGTACTCTATTGGTGAATGATGCTCCATTTTTATGGACAGAAAGCTGTGAGGAATCATTCCTTACACTCAAGTTATCTCTTATCTCTCCACCTATCATGCAGTCTCTAAATTGGAAACTTCCTTTTGAGCTCACGTGTGATGTGAGTGACTTCACTGTCGGAGCAGTCTTAGGACAACAGTGTGAGAAAAATCCATGTGTCAATGCTTATTTAAGTAAATCCTTAAATGATGCACAAATCAAGTACACCACCACTGAGAAGGAGTTACTTGTTGTTGAGTTTACCATAGTAAATTTTAGGTCCTACCTCTTAGGATCCCACATCACTACATTCACTGACCATTCTGCACTAAAATACCTACTCCAAAAACAAGTTGCTAAGGCTAAATTGATTAGGTGGGTCCTTCTATTACAAGAATTAGACCTCAAAATCAAGGATAAAAAGGGTGATTCAATTTTTTTATATGATCATCTCTCTAGGATGGAATTCAAAGACTACCCAAATTAGCTTTCTATGTCTGATTAATTTCCCGCTGGGAACCTCTATTCAGTGAGTGATTGCCCATGGAATGCCAAGATAGCCAACTTATTAGTTAAAGGAGTCATTATAAAATTATTAGGGACTCAATATCAAAAGAAATTATTTTTTGATGTCAATCACTATGTGTTTGATGATCCATACCTCTATAAGTTCTGTCCTGACCTAGTCATTAGGAGGTGTGTCCCAGAATATGAACAAGATTTCATCCTTAATTTATGTTGTAGTAAGGCATGTGGAGGTCACTTTTCCTCTAAGAAAACATCTACTAAGATTATTCATTGTGGTATCTTCTGGCCCACCCTCTCAAGGGACTCATACACATTTTATCAATGTTTTCCTAAGTGTCAACAAGTAGATTCCATCACAAAAAGGAATCAAATGCCACTCACTCTTATATTAGTGGTTGAAATATTTGATTGTTGGGGAATTGATTTCATGGGTCCCTTCCAAAACTCTAGGTGATATCTTTACATTCTCTTTTCTTTTGATTATGTATCAAAATGGGTTGAATAAATTCCCACAAAATCCAATGATAATCAAGCTATGATTAGATTCCTAAAAGAAAACATCTTCTCTAGATTAGGAATTCCTAGGGCTATCCTTAGTGACTGTGGAATTATTTTTTTTCTGTCAACCATTATCATCACTCATGGAGATGTATGGAATTTCTCACAAAGTGTTCACTACTTACCACCCATAGACCAATGGACAAGATGAGTTAGCCAATCGAGAAATCAAAAAAAATTTCGGGAAAACTGATAATCCATATAGGAATGATTGGTTGAGAAAACTCTTAGATGCTCTTTGGGCCTATCGAAGCGCATATAATACCATTTTAGGAATGTACCCATATAGGTTGGTTTTTTGTAAAGCATGCCTTTTTATAGTGGAGATTGAACATAAGACCTTTTGGGAAATTATGAAAATGAATTATGACCTCTCATTAGCCGAAACAAAAAAGGAATTAGATCTCAATGAACTTGAGTAACATAGGATGGAGGCTTATGAAAATTCAAGGATCAATAAAGCTAAAGTAAAAGCCTTAATATCTCGAAATATTAAAACAAAACACATTGTACTGGGTAAACCTATTCTTTTGTATAGTTCTAAACTTCATTTACACCTAGGAAAGTTGAGGTATAGATGGTCATTTCCATACATAGTACATAAGGTGTACGCCCATAGGGATGTAGAAATTCAAGATCCCACCAATGGTAAAAACTTTAATGTTAATGGTCATAGAATAAAACCATTCATTGAACCATTCCAAAAAAATTGAAGTTGATGAAAACCTCTTTGAACCAACCTTAGATGAGGAAAATAATTAAATAATTATGGTTCTATATCGATCTAGATAAATTAAACCAAAGCACTGCATGGGAGGCAACCCGTGGTTTTCATCTTTGTGAATCATTTTTTAAAATAGGATTAATAAATAATTTTGATATTTAAAAATAATATAAAAAATATATTTTTGACTTGTTCATTTATTATGAGTATAGATGGGCATGAAAGGTGTGAACAATATTCATCTGTGTCACGTGGTGTGATCCATGAGTAATAACTTACCCAGAAATTTTAAAATAAGACAATGTATCATCAGTTAATTTTATTTTTATGTGATTGTAAATTAAAAAATAATTAAAATAATAAAATTAAAATTCCACATCATAGATTTGTTGAGTCAATAAGGTTTCTTTATGAATTTTACATTCCTTCATGTTTTTAAAATCACAAACCCTCTTCCTTAAGGCAAATTACATTTTCATATGTTTTATCTTCATAAGGAAAATATTTCTTCCCCATGGAAATTTAACCATAACATGTATTGATTTTTCATATTCTATGTATAAAATTCAGATTCATATCCAAAAAATCAGAATCATATATATACTTAGATATAAAGAGTTTTTTTTCAGGATCCAAGTTCAGATTCTGCGTTCTCCCAATTTAGACTCCGAACATTCTGAGTTTAGATTCGTTGTTCTCTAAATTTAAACTCCAATCTCTTATGAGATTTAACTATGAGTTCTCTGAATTCAGACTCTGAAATTTTTGAGTTCATATTCCGAGTTCTTGGAATTCAGACTCCAAACGCTTATGATTTTTGACTCAGAATTCTTTGAATTCAGACTCTGAACTATTATGAGTTTGACTCTAAGTTCTCGTAATTTAGACTCTGAACTTTTTGAGTTCAGATTCCGAGTTCCCTGAATTCAGACTCCGAGCTCTTATGAGTTCTAACTCCGAATTATCTGAATTCAGACTCTGAATTTGTATTAATTAAGCCTCAAAATTCTTATGAATTCAGACATCAGATTCATAAGAACTCTGACTCTTAATTCTTATAAACCAAGGCTCTGAATTCCTATGACTTCAGACTCCAATGTTTATAGAATTCTATGTACGAATTCCTTAATAAACAGAATCCGAATATCCATTTATTACAGACTCCGAACAGTTTCTGATTAGACTCCAAAATATCATTTCATCTTAGACTCTGAAATTATGAATTTGTTCATGGAAACATATTTTTGATTACTCTTTTTATGATTGTAAAATGATGTTGTACATTTTGTTTCTATCCAACCGTTGTTTGGCCGACATGTGTACAGGTCCCTATGAAATTCACGTAAAAATATGACTGTTGGAGGAGGGGGCCGACCATTCAAGATGTTCCTATAAATATGATCATATTTGAAAGATCTCAGAACGTTGATCAATCTAGATATTAGATGTTGTTGAATTGATTTCTAGAGAGAGAAACTATCATGCTTTGTGCGTACTGAACATGTTTTTCAGACTTGCTTCGTGCTACTCTAAATATCAATGATTTCATTCGAGGGCTTCCTGTGATAGGAAGATAGAGGTTCCGACTACCTTAATGTTTGAGGACTTCTTTGCCGAAGAAGACTGAGGTGCTGAATACATTGAAGTTGAGGGCTTACAGGGATAGCAAGACAAACTCTGATCTTCGTATTGAGGGCTTACCCTAGTGTGGGTAAAAAAGAATTTCATGAAAGTATAAATAAAGGGACCTTTATCCAAGGTTGTTGGATACCCTTCTCTTTGGTATAAAAAAATTTACTACTTGTTACATGTATTGTGTCATGTTTTCCACTGTATTTTGATTATTGAGGAAAGTATAACTATCTTATACTTTCTTATACATGTACTCTGATTAGTAAGATTCTATATGCTTTAAAGTAGAATCTTTATCTTTGTAAACTTTTGTTAAATTTTATTTCCAGAATCACTTTTTACGAATTAATCATGTTTTTATAACTTATATGTCTTTTGAAATTACCTTATTTAACCTTATTAAACAATATAAAGGTTTCTAACCAAATATAAAAGTTACCAAAGAATTTTTAAAGTATAAAATTCACCGACACCATTTATATTTAGAATCTACATCATTAGATACTACAATCAGTATCATTTTGATCCTACAACTGGTATTAGATCAGGTCTCTAAAATACTTATATTCACATATAATTTTTCCTTTCCCAAGTTTTCATTCTTCTATATTTTCCTTGTTGAGCATTATTTTCCTTGTTTAGTAACTTTTACTATTAACAAGTCTGTGTGGAAAGATATTTTCTCTTAAGATGGTAGGAATCAATGTTGTTTCCACATACAACCTGAATCTAACTAGACCACCTATTTTTGATGGGAATGATTATAAATATTAGAGAGGTCTTATGAAAACATTCATTATCAATACTAGGGTAGATAATTTTTTAATGCTTATTGGAGGATATAAAATCCCTGACAAGGAAGTTAGTACTTTCACCAATCATGAAAATCATGAATATCATCTGAATTATAAGGTGCACAATGCTTTGATTTGTTCTATGACTAGAATTATATAGCCATATTTCATCTTGTGAAGCAGAAAATTGTATTTGGATGAATCTAGAAGTTACTCACTTTGGAACATCCAATGTTATTGAAACTAGAAGAGCCATGCTCAGAGATGAATATCAGGGTTTATGATTTCCTTGTGGAGAACCCATATGTAAGGAGCAACAAAGATTCATGACTATTGTTAATAGTATACAATCTTTGTGTGAGAAAGGATTAGATGGTGAAACTGTTGTGGATAAAATCATAGACATCATGCCCAATGAGTGGAAATCCAAGGGAACTGCTATTGATGAGAATAGAAAGGTTACACAGATTTCTATTGATGAGCCTTTTGGAAATCTTCTTCAACATGAGACTAGAATGAAGATAGATGCTGATAATGTTAAGAAGAAGAATGGGAATGGCAGTGGTTCTTTTACAACAACTTCAAATCATATTAAAGCTAATACTCCTGAGAGAGTTATAAGATCTAAATATAATAAGGTTGTTATTCAATTCGAATCTTGTGGAAGTGAATATTTAGAAAATGAGTTATCCAATCTTGCTTGATGGATGAACAGGATTGTTGGACAAAATAACTTTCAATCTAGATACAAGAAGAAAGAATGGAAAGAGAAGAATGATTCATAAGTCACATGATATGAATACAAGAGAGATGGGAATATAAGACCTTATTGTCCTATGATTAAGAGAAAGGAAAGAAAGTAAAATCATTATGATATAAACAAAAAAAAGTACTAAAAAGATGAAGCCAAGAACGTTTTGAAAGCTAATGACACCTGGAGTGCCAGTGGTGGAGACTCTTCAGATGAATCATCAAATTATGTGTCTTCTGGACAGAAAAATCTTGGTTTAATAGCCAGACTACCTGTTGAAAATCAATGTCTGGTGGATAAGGTACATAATGCTAAATCCGTGACAAATATATATTTGAATTCTAATTATAGTAATGAGAAATATTATAACACTTATGATGAATAATCTTATTTCTAATGAAGTTGATACTTTACCTACCTATAAATTTATTTAGAACTTCTATGCTTCTTGAGAATGATAATTAAAAACGCACAAAAAATCTTGATAAGTCAAATTCTAGAAATACTATTCTCACTAAGGAGATGTCAGATCTTTCTAAAGATCATGATAAGAATTTTTTTTATTTTTAAAGTATTTCAACAAACCATAAGGAAGTAAAATCTGAGATGGATAAACTTTCTAAGGATCTAGAAAATGTAATTTATAAGAAAATTGTTTTTGAGCCTATCTCTAGTGATAATGATAATGTTTTGGAAGATAAGAACATAGTTATTAGACTAAGGTCAGAAATATTTTCCTTATGGAAGTGTTTTTCAAACTTTACCTTATGTAAGAAATTTTTTGATAAGATGTATTCCCAAATCTGACCTATAAGGAATAATTATGGATTTGGTTATACTAGTTTAAAATAGTTTTTAGTAACAATTATTTTTTCCCTTAATGTGCTTCTTTCTGTACTAAATGTCAGTGTGGTGGGCATTGGGCAAAAAATTGTTTTTTAAACAAAAACCAGTCCTTTGGATTTCATAAAGCTTATTTTTCTATGTGAATGTGGATACCTGAATTTTTTATTTCTTAAGTTTCCATATCAATGAAAGTTTGGGTTGCGATAGTCTAAAATTCTGGTTTTCATGAAAATAAGGAAAGTACCAACAACAATACTTTGCACATGGATAGTGGATGTTGCCGACATACGACTGGAAACAAAAAACATCTTTGAACATATTATCAAGAAAAATGGAAGGAAAGTAACATTCAGAGATAATTATAAGGGGGAAATTATTGGTATAGGTAACATTTTTCTTCTTGAAAAAACATTGATTTCAAATGTTTTATTTGTTATGGGTCTTAAGAACAACCTCATTAGCATAAGTCAATTATGTGATGATGGTTTCCTCATGAATTTTAGGAATGTCAAGTTCTTAGTACACAATTACAAGGAAGTTTTTATTCTTTCTTCCCATAGGAAAGAGAATGTATACACGCTAAAGATAGAAAACCTTATGAGACAAGAATTACCTTTCCATAGTGCATTGTAAGATCATTCAAGGTTATGGCATAGAATTCTAGGTCACTGTAACTTTAGGAACCTATGAAAACTCTCTAAGAAAAGACTTGTTAAGGATCTACCGGAGCATAGATTTGATTCTTCAAAAGTTTGTGATCCTTGTCAATATGGAAAGCAATATAAATCAAGTTTTAAGTTAGTCAGTGAAGTCTCAACTATTGATGCATTACAATTAGTTCATATGGATATTTTTGATCCAACAAAAACTGGAAGCATTGAAGGAAAAAATTATGTATTTGTCTTAGTTGATGACTACAATATATTCACATGGGTCTATTTTCTAGAAAATAAATCTGAATATTTTTTTCTTTAAGAAGTTTTAGAGCCCATGTTAAAAATGAGAAAAATCTTCCTTTGATAACTATTCATAGTGATCATGGAGGAGAATTTAAAAATAATGAATTTGAAACCTTTTTTATTAGAAAATGCATTACTCATAACTTCTCAACACCCAGAACACCTCAAAAAATGGTGTTGTTGAAATAAGAAATAGATTTCTTCAAGAGATAACAAGAACCAAGTTGAGTGAGTATTTGATTGCCAAACATTTTTGGGGTGAAACTATAAGTACTTCTTTTTATACTATAAATTATGTTTTTATTAGACCTTTTCTTAATATAATTCTTATGAGTTATGGAATGGTAGAAAACGTAGACTTTCATACTTCAAGGTTTTTGGTTTCAAAGTATTATTTCTGAATACTAAAGATAATCTACACAAATTTCCTCCAAAATCTGATGAAGGAATTTTCTTAGGCTACTCCACAACTTATAAGGCTTATAGAGTTTTCAATACAAACACTTGTACTATTGAAGAAAGAGTACATGTCAAATTCTATGAAATCGGTCCTTTTTTTTAAACAACCTCAACCTACATCATTGAATGTGTTTCCAAAAACTAATTATCTACACATGTTAGAAGAACCTTCTGATAAGGAAAAGGGTTATGAAGATATTTCTGAAACATTTACCCCAGAAGACTTTCTACCCCATGTTGATGAACAGGTTTTACAAAACCCAAATCAATTGTTTCTTAAGAATCATCCATGTGATAGTATCATTGGTGATGTAAATCAACCTATAAGTACTAAAAGTTATTTAAGAAATGAAGTAGAACATCTATCATTTCATTCCCAAATCAAACCGAAAATCACTGACGAAGCTTTAGGTGATGATGATTGGATAAAAGCTATGCAAGATAAACTTAATGAATTTAAAAAGAATAATTTCTAGACCTTGGTTGAAAGACCTAAGGAAACATATATTATTGGATTAAAATGGGTTTTTAGAAATAAGTGTGATGAAAATGGAATCATAGTAAGAAATGATGATAAATTGGTTAATAAAGTCTATAATCAACAAGAAGGAATATACGATGAACTAAACTATGCTCCAGTAGCTAAACTTGAATCTATTCGTATTTTAATTGCCTTTGCAGCATTCTTCAATTTAAAACTTTTTCAAATGGATGTTAAATGTTCTTTTCTTAATGTTTCTGTTCAAGAAGAAGTTTTTGTTGAACAACCTCCTAGTTTAGAAGATACAAAACATCCAGAACATGTTTTCAAACATACCAAAGCATTGTATGTACTTAAGCAAGCCCCTCGTTCTTGGTATGATAGACTTACAAGATTTTTCCATCAAAATAACCATGTTAAGGGAAATGATAATCTAACCATTTTTATAAATAATGATAAGAAAAATGTTTTTATTGTTCAAATTTATATTGATGACATTATATTGGGTTAAACTTAGAAATATTTAACTGAGTCCATTTCAGATATAATGAAATGTGAGTTTGAAATGAGTATGATGGGTGAGTTAACATTTTTCCTTGGTTTTCAATTTTCACAAAAACCAGAAGGAATCTATATATCCCAACATAATTATATTATTGATCTTCTTAAAAAGTATGTATATGACAACACTATGAGTATAAGTACTCCCATAGGTCCCTCAAATTCACTCAATCTAGATGAAGTTGGGAAACCACTAGATCAAACATCTTTTAGAGGCATGATATAATGTATACTTTACTTGACAGCTAGTCATCCAGAATTAATTTTTTCGGTATAATTATGTGCAAGATATCAATATAATCCTAATGAATCTCATTTAATGGCGGTGAAAATATTTTTTTCTACTTAAAGGGAACCATAGATCTTGGACTCGTTTATACTTCTTGAAATGATTTTGTTTTGAATAATTTTTATGATACTGACATTGGTGGAGATAGAATGGAAAGTAAAAGTACATCCAGAACATTTAATTTCTTAAGAGATAAATTAGTTTCTTGTTCATGCAAAAAACAACACTCAGTAGCACTTTCCATAGCTGAAGCAGAATATGAAGCAGCTGGAAGTTGTTGTGTTCAAGTGTTGTGGATGCAACACACACTCAAAGACTATGGAATGAGTTTTACCAAAACACAAATTCTGTGTGATAATACCAGCGCCATTAATATAAGTAAAAACCCTGCACATCACTCTCATAAAAAACACATAGATATTAGGAATCATTTTCTTAGGGATCACACATTAAAATGGGATACTATTCTTCAACTTATCAGAACACAAGATCAACTTGCAGATATTTTCAAAAAATCATTACCCACCAATAGATTTGAATACATTAAAAAGAAGTTAGGAATGATAACCATAAGTTAATTTTCCTTGTTAACTTCTTATTGAAACCAATCTTTTTATAGTAATAAAATCTTCTTCATGGGGGGTGTGTACATTTTTTTGTTAGATTTTAAATTTTCTTTCACAGTCTAAAATTTTTCGTAATCCAAAATAATTTTTAGTCTATTTTTTCTCATTTGTAAAATTTCGTAATGATGATAATCTAAATTTTTGTAATGAAGATTTTCTAAATTTTCGTAATAAAGATTTTCTAAATTTTCATAATGAAGATTTTCTAAATTTTTGTAATGAAGATTTTCTAAATTTTCGTAATGAAGAATTTTGAAATAATGTTTTTTGTTCTTAAAATTTTGGTAATAAAAATTTTTAGAATCTAAAGTTAATCAAGAAGAATATTTCCTCAATACAAAAATCATCCTAGAAATATGAAAGCTATGTTTCATATCTTAAGTTTCCGTAATCATATTTTACTTGTCGGTATTTTCATCTGTTTTTAAAATTTTCGTATTCAATATTTTTTAAATATGACTGTTTTTATTAAAAAATTCAAAAGATCAGATTCTATAAAAATTTACTTCCAGCTATCATCTCAACCGTTAGATCAAATCACATGTTTTTTCTACCGTTGGATTGAGTATGGAAGCTGAACCGTCACCCCAAACTCCTATATAATGGTCCCACCAAATGGTTGTCCCACATCGATTCTGAATTATTAGGATGCTAAAGCCCTACCCTTCCACTTAAGCCCGTTCCGAACATCTTAGATCTTTATCAACTCCAAATTTTTGTCAAAGTATCTTCCTATAAATATATGTCAACTGGAAAGACAATTTCTGAATGGAAGATTTACAGAGAAAGGTTAGTTAATCCAAATTTCTTTTCTAAGTATGATTCTATAATCTTGAAGAACATAATGCTGAATGGATGGGAGAGTGTTTTCACATAGAAACCAGGTGCTTAGGATCTGGTATATCCAGACTTGTTAGTTGAGTTCTATGATTTAACAAGCATTTTCTAGGATAAAGGAAACAAAAAATTTTCTTTTAAGTGCTATGGGAATACATATTATTTATCTTATACCAAGGTTGCTAGTTTGTTGGAGTTCCCTATGAGGGTGAGGTAGAGTTTTGTTCCCATAAGAATTTAAATTTCCATGGTTTCTTTGTTAAGGTGAATGCTATGGAATGCCTTGGTCTTTTAGATGCAAAGATTCTGAAAATTGTTCACTTATCTAAAAATTTCTGGATTCTTGAATTGTGGTTTCAAGGATTCATTATTCCGAGAAAAAGAGACAAGGACACCTTGAAAAAGAGTGATATATATATATCTTGGATTTCATGGTGATTCTAAAAAAAGGTAAACTTGGTTAAGCATATTATTATTACGATTGAGAATATAATTAATAGAAATTTGAAGGCTCAGATTCTTATGTATCCAGCAATTCTCTCAAAGCTGATTGTTCGGTGTTTAGAATCCTTCAAAACACCTTGTATTTCAAGGACAAGATATTCTAATGTTATGATGGTAAGTAATGATACTCTCAGAATAATGAATGTTGGTTTTTCAAAATAATCAGAAGAATTATTTGATTTTTTGGAGAAGGAGGCAGAACCCTTATCGAAGAAACAAGAAGTGGCTGAGACATCCATAAAGGGTGCAAAGAAGAGGAAAGTGAAGGAAGTGAAAGAAAAGGAAAAACTCCAATGTCTATGGAAACCCAATACACAACCCCAAAACCTAAGAAGAAGAAAGCCTATCTCGATGAGTTAGTAGTAAAATAGAGGGAAGACAAGATGAATAAGAAAGTAAGGGAGCCTAGTTTTGGTTTGGATCATGCAGAAGTAAAATCCTTAAAAGAAAAGACTGTTGATGAGATTAAAAGTCAAGCTAAATAAAAGAAGAAAAAGAAAAAGATGACTAAAGAAGATATTTTGAGATATCTTCTTAAGGATTATAAAAAATCTACCAAAAATATTACGACAATAGAATCTTTTTTAGTAGAAGCTTTACCAGAGAACCAAGGAAAGAAATTTGTGACTCTGGAAAAAGTCCAAGAAAATATATTGTAGGAAGAAGAAGAGGAAGAATAATTAAGTGGTGATACCGAAGAACTCATCAAGAATGTACAATATTTTCATGAGAAGGACAGTCCATTCGAGAAGCTCTCAATCCGAACTTCTGAAGCTGAGTCTTCAAATCATGCTATGCCTGGGAAATATGATAAAGGTAAAGATGACAATGTTGAAGAAGAAGTGAATAAGCTATTTTAAGAAGAAAGTTCTAATAATGATTTCATTCATCTAGAAGATTCTAAGGCAAGAATTGAGAAGGAATAGATAGAGGAAAACAAAATTGTTCAACTCTCTAATAGTGAACATGAATCCCTTGATGAAGAATCCATTTTGAAGGTCGATATGGGAAAATAAGTGGTTCTTGATAAAACTATCATGGATGATATAATGAAGAAGGATTCTAGTGGTTATTCAAAGAGGAAAGCTGCTTATATAAGGAAAGAGCCCTCACTAAGAAAATTTTCATATTTGGAATCATCCTCTTTGGAGCATGATTTCATTGTTCAATCTCTGAAGAAGCTTATTAGGACCATTCCTATATTTCCATGCATTGATTCAAGATTCCTGATGCTTCAACACATCCTAAATCAAAAAGAAGATTTAGTATCCTTGGTGATGGATAAGTTTGTCAACCTGGAGGCATACTTCAAATTGTTTTTCATAAACTACGAAGCCCACAAAAGATCTTGCAAGAAGATGACCGGCTGGTCAAAGAAAACCATAGAAGAGATAAATATTCTTGATTAATTCAAATAAATGTTCAAGGATGATTTGGACACCGATGATAGTAAGGTCAAGGATATCACAAATAGTTTTTAGAAAAAGATAAATTTGAAGCATTGTTTTAGGATTCAAGAAGTGAAAGATCTGAATGGAAAGATGTATCCAGTTTCCCTGAGTTGGAAGAGAGAAAGAGATCTCAGGATTGAGATATAAGAGAAGATTTCTAGGGAGGATGAATTATGGAAGGGCCAGGCAGAATCTCTCAAGTCTCGGGAAGATAAAACCAAAGCCTTAGAGAAGAAAGGAGAGTATCGGGTTCAGCTTCATAAGTGAGCATAGGAAGATCATAAGGAGCTCCAAATCCTGAAAAAAACTGTGAAATAGTTGGTTCCCAAGGGAAAGGAAGGATAAAATTGTTCAATTCCAATCTTTTGTTGTATTCCTTCCCTGTGGAAAATTTTCAAACCAAAATGAATTTTTTGGTTGATTGTATTTTTTATTTTTAGTACTAATTTTTCAGCTACCATGATTTATTTTCTATTCCCCTTAATCCTTTTTGAAAATCACAAATGGGGAGAAACAATGTCAAAAATAATACATAGAAAGAATAATTTTCCATATGATAGGGGGAGTTCATCCGAGGGGGAGTTTTCATTATAAATATTTATGTATTCAAGATAATGAAAAATCTCATTCAGAAAATCAGAATATGATCCATAGTGGTTACAAAGACTATGGGGGAGTTAGTCGTATTCATCATTTCCCATGTGTTATGGGAGATAAGTTTTATTTTCTAAGTCTACAAAAATATTTTCTAAGTCCTAATATTCTTTTTTGTAAGGATGTTTTTTCGTTCCAAAAGGGGGGATATTTTTGAGTCAATAAGGTTTCCTTATGAATTTTCCGTTCCTTCATGTTTTGAAAAACACAAACACTCTTTCTTAAGGTAAATTTCATTTTCCTATGTTTTATCTTCATAAAGAAAATTTTCATTTCCCAAGGAAATTTATCCTTACCATGTTTTCATTTTTAATAATCTAAGTATTAAATTCAGGTTCATATCCAAAACATTGGAATCATATATATACCTAGATATAAATCATTCTATTTTCAGGATCTGAGTTCAGATTCTAATTTCTCTGAATTCATACTCCGATCTCTTATGAGTTCTGACTCTATGTTCTCTGAACTTAGACTCCGAACATTCTATGTTCACATTCCCAGTTCTATGAATTCAGACTCTAAACTCTTATGAGTTCTGAGTCCAAATTTTCTAAATTCAAACTCCAAAATCTAATTAGTTCTGACTCTGAGTTCTCTGAACTCATACTACGTACTTTCGGAGTTTATATTCTATGTTCTTTGAATTCAGATTTCAACCTCCTATGAGTTCTAACTCCAAAATATCTGAATTCAGACTCTGAATTTTTATGAATTCAGACTCCTAATTCTTATGAATATAGACTCTGAATTCTTATTAAGATAGACTCTGAATTATTATAGACACAAACTCCGAATTATTATGAATTAAGACTCTGAAGTTTATAGAATTCTAAGTCTGAATACCTTAATAAACAGAATGAAAATATACATTTATTATAGACTCTGAATAGTTTTTTATTAGACTCCGAACATTCATTTTTTCTTAGTCTCTAAAATTATGATTTTTTTCAAGGAACCATATTTTTTCTTACTCCTGTTATGGTTTTAGAACGATGATGTACATTCTATTTCTAACCAACTGTTGTTTGAGCGACACGTGTATAGGTCCCTCTGAAATTCAAGGAAAAGTAATACCATTGGAGGAGGTTTCCAACCATTGAAGATGTGCCTATAAATAGGAGCTCATTTGAAATAGCACAGAAAATTGATCAATATAGAAGTTACTTGATGTTTATGTGATTTTTAGAGAGAGATACTCTCATGATTTGTGTGTACTAAACATCTTATTCAGACTTTCTTCATGCGACTCTGAATGCTTCTGAGTACATTTGAGGGCTTCTGAGGATAGGAAGATAGAGGTATCGACTGCCTTAAAGTTCTAGGACTTCCTTGCTGAGGAAGATAGTGTTTCCAACTACCATGTAGTTGAGGGCATGAGTGGATAGCAAGACAGACTCTGATCTTCATATTGGGGGCTTACCCTGGTGTGGGTAAGATAGCCTTTCCTGAAAGTATAAATCAAGAGACCTTTATCCAAAGTTGTTGGATAACCTTCTCATTGGGTTAACATATTTACTACTTATTACTTGTATTGTTTTATGTTTTCTATTGTATTTTGATTATTGAGGATTGTATAACTATCTTATACTTTCTTATACATGTACCTTTATTAGTAATATTCTATAATAATTAAGGTAGAATCTTTATATTTTTTTAAAAAATTTAAGTTTCATTTCTAGAATCACTTTTTTGGAATCATGCAAGTTTGTAGAACTTAGTGGTCTTGTGAATTTTCCATGATTAACCTTGTTAAAAAATTGAACGGTTTCTAAATAACTTTAAAGGTTCCCAATTTTTTTTAAAGTATACAATTCACCCCCACCTCTTGTATATTGAGAATCCACATCATTATATACTACAATCATTATCATTTAGATCCTATAAGGTTTTGGGGAAATCCCCATCACAATTATCAAAGTCGCGGGGACACGTACCCGGTACTGAAGGGAGACAGGGGCGCACACATTCTACTAACCTACGACATATTGTGCTTCCTTATTCTATATTTTTTTGTATATATACTTATATTTTAATTTTTTTACCACATGAATAAATAAATAAATATATATATATATATATTTGTTTTGTTTTTTTCTTCTACAAGGGAATTCTTACAGTGATATGGAAACTAAGTGATTAAAGTGGAGCAGAAAGAATTTAGACCTCAACTACCAGGTGACATCATTATATGAACCTCATTTTTAATTTCTTTTTGAACTCCCATTCTCTGTCTCTACCCGCTTCAAAGATTTCTTTTATTTAAACACTGGGGACAATATTATTTTATGTTGGGGGGGGGAGTTAAAATAAAAAAAGTGTTTTTGTGTTAAAAAATTTAATGATTTCAAAAAAAAATGTGCCTTAATGGAAGGTAAAATTTCTTTAACCTTGAAAATGATAATAGAAATTGTACAATTTGAAACTGAATATAAAATAATTTAACATGCCCTGATTCTGATTTTAATCCATGTATAATTTCATGAGCATAGATTTTGGAAATTGTGTCTTTGTAATGTGAAATTTCATTGTTTATATTTTCATCCAAATAAAAAAAGTTCACAACACACATCTTTTGGATAGTGGGGTATTAGTTTGAGTTCATAAGGTCCCCAAAATAAATATCATAGGTTTGGTTGTCATTTTAGTTTTAGTATGAGTATTCAATAATAAAAAAACAAAAAAACAATAAATTTTCATGTAGAGCAATGAAATGACCTAATGTGTAGCTTTCATAACTTTGGGATTGTGAATCCATAGTTTTCTATCCCATAGTGAGATATTTTATCTCTACATGTGGTAATTTGACTTTGCTTTTGACTGAGTTAACTCAATATGATACTCATGTATGTGGGCTTTACTTGGTGCCCTATGTTTTTGAGCCTGGGAGTCATCAGCAAAGTCTCACTACATGTGTTGACTCTTTTGAATGTAATATCAATTATCATGGAAAAATTGAAAAAAAACACAAAAAAACAATAAAAAATTTGAATACTCATCTTAATATTGAAACATGATTCCACCTAGTGCTTCCATTATTTCCCCTAGAATAAAGATGAACCCCCATGTATATTACAAGGCGCAACACATCATCACAATTAATTGATATTGGATGAAATGTGGTGATGAATTTGAACAAAAAAATGTGCTTGAGATTCAGATCTACTTATGAAATTATCTTGTATTAAAATATTTTTCTGGTTTTTATGATTGTTTGGTATAAGAATTTTTGGTGATAATTGTGTATTAAAATGTTTTTTGAAAAGGAAATTCGAATTTCATATAGTTGAGATATATTTTTCCCGGGACTAGAAAACCTCATGTTGGGGGGGGGGGTGTGATTAGCCAATATAAACACATATGTTAATTACATTTTAATGGTATTAAATGTTGATTTTTTATCTTATTGGCATGGGTTAGTGGATTTTAATTTTGAACATCCATTATCATCATTTGTGGACTTCAAGACTAATGTACACCAATTTAGGGCCAATGATTCATCTGATTTTAAATAATATATTTATCGATATTTTAAATTTGTATTTTGAGAAATGTATCTACACTTATATATAATAATTTATCTTCCAGGGATAAACGGAGTGTTCATAAAGAATGGTAGGGATATTTGGCGATGAAAGGAAACAATTTTGGACAAGGCAGATTGGACACCAGCGCACCAAGGAGAATGTGTGGCCCACAATACAGTCCCACTAAAGCCCAATTTTTTTTGGGGTTCTAGAAGACATCATGACTAAAATTTGATAAAAAAGTGACAAGCGAAAAATTGGAGTAATAAAAATAGTTTCAGGTGACCCAATTTGGAGATAAAATTATGAGCCAGATTCTGTGGCCTAGAAAAACAGACCACACAGTTAACCATATCTCGCAAACCATAAACTATTGTAGGCTTACGTTTTACAGGCTATCAGGGGACATAAATATATTAATTGTCGTCTTCTATGTCCCACTAAATTTTGACATATATATGCTCATTTTAATAAATCTGCTGAGTCTATAAATTTGGCTCAGATTTTTTTTCAAGGATTGTAAAATCAACTCTCCCTCATAATTCCACCCACTTTTGGCCCATTAAAATTAATTTAGGAGACTTGGACTATTGGATGATCGACCCAAGGATTAAAAAATTCCTATTTAAGGTAGTTTTGTTGGAGGAGTTAGGAATCTTTGGTGCTTTTTTTAATTGTAATGTTATGCTGTGAATTTGTGACGTTGAGTTTGTCTTTCTCATGTAAGTTGTTCAATTCAACTTAGTTTCTTAATAAAATTTCTTCTTCTACTTTTAATTTTTTTTCTTCATATAACATTGACACCTTTACTTCAAGGTGTATATTTATTCACAACAAACCTTGTGAAATTATCACACAATGGTTGAGTGATCATTATTTCGTTGTCTTTTTTTTACTTCTCCAATTCCTCCCTCATGAGTCTACTTTCTGGTTCCATTGAAACTATAGAATCAATGGAGGGATAACCCACTTATAGGTTGATCCAAGGGACTATAAAGGATAAGTCATGGATGTTATTTATCACCCCTTTAATTTATAATCACTTATTTAAATTGAGATTTTTTATTTATAGATTTTAAAACTTCTTTGTCCTTGTTGAATTTTAAAGCCACATAATTCAAGTGCTAATATGAACCTTTACCTTGGAGTGATAATAAATTTGATCATCCAAGTGTATAGGTGATTATTATTATGGTTTGTTGGTATAAAACCAATAAGGGATAAATTTGTTTTATCTTCTTGTATAAACCTATCTCGAATATAAGAAGTTGAAACCGTTAAAAAAAGAATTTCATCCAATCCACCCCCAAGTGATAATCTACGATTAACTCATTATTTAATTGGAATTCACTTAAGTATCTTAGTGTCATTTAAAACCATCTAAAATAAAAACTAAGTTGGCAACTTCATAGCTAAAAACCCATATCATAGGTTGTGTATCTTAGGTATCTTCATAGCTCTCAATGGATTCTACATCCCATGATAGACTACGAGGACCGTTCTACCTTTATCTCTAGGGTAACATTGAGCATGAATAAAAAAACCATCATTTTATTTAGTTAAAGTAATTTCATTTCCATTTTTTGATGAATATGAGGATATTAATTATATAAATATAACCTCATTATCTCATCCCACTATATAGAGTCAATTTCGTTCAATTTTCTAATGATCATTATAAGAGTCGACCATTGACTTTATTTTCCTTCCAAATGATAAATAGTCAAAGTAACTTGTTTAGGATTTAAACAATGGAGATTGAAAAATTTCTTTTCAATGGTAATGATCCATTACTCAGAAATTAGTGGGTCAATATACGCACTAAGAAATATTGATATTGCCTCATGAAAGAATCGAAATTCAATTGTTCCCTCCTCCTCCAATTTATAATCTATTCTTGATTCATGTATTGGGGAATTTGCATAATCTTAAAAAAAATATTTTTCATTAAACATCACATAAAATTTAGTATATCAAGAGAAAAATCATTTCATATTTTATTACATTAAATGTTAGCAAGATTTCTCTTGGTTTAACAATTAAATTAAATCGAAATGTAGAGTGAGAGAAAAAAATAATCATTGTGATTGATTACAAAATCCTGAAAAATAATTCATATGATGTTAAAATCATGGAAAAATCATTTCAATTGATAAAACCTTATGTATAATTGTGTTCATACATGGTAATTATCTATTTAAATAAATCATAATGGTTTAAATAATATTAACTAATCCAAGAATATGAAGGACCCTGGGACACGCTGAGAGGGGAGGGGTGAATCAGGGTGACAACATTCTCTTTTAATGTGATGGATATTGTTACCACATTGCTAGGAACATGTTGAACTTGTATGATGAATATGATCAGAAATAAAACATTCACATGCACAGAGAAGACACATCACTTTTTACATGGTTCACCACTAAGGGCTACGTCCAAGGAGCCTAAAATGACAAGTTGTCGGTCGTACCAAATTCCACTAATCTTCACTAGATGTGGATTAAAAAGGTTCGGACACAGTCACTCTGTCCTAGGCTCACTGCCTTTACAATGGTTCAGGGATAGCCCACTACTTCCCTCGGGTAACTCCCATTGACTCCCCCTGGCTCATGTTCGTTGGTGTAGTCACACTCAGTTTATAGACGTGAAGCTCTCTTCATCATTGTATAATAATGCATCCTCTATTGTATATAGATGCTCTGTTGAAGTCTAATTCTAAACAAAAGACTAATCTAACTTTGCGTTGAGGGTACCGGGTGATCTTCCATCTTGCGTGTAGCTTCAAAAGGACAGATGTACTTTTACAACCCCGGAGCGCTTCTCCAAGCCTAGCACACATGATTCAATCCCGGCGCGCAAGTCACTTGTACGGAACAAATTCTGCGCATAGGTGAAACCAAACCACTTACGCGGCACTGTCTCCTTCAACTCCAAACTTGGGCAACACTGTGCCTTTAACTCCCCAACTACCTTGATCGGGCAGCTAACTACCAGCTCGCAACCTCTACTTGCATGACCCAATAACCACTTGCGCGAATCTAACACTTGCATGATGAGAGCTCGAAAAATATCTAAGTCTTAACTTTGTTACAAATGAGGAGGGGTGGTCCTCTATTTATAGTAAAACTAGACCCCATGCACAGTGGCACACAATTATTCCCTCGGCACGCAGGTTCCGGTGTGCAGGTCATCCTCTCAAGCCTCTGTCACACTACTTACTTGTGTGACGAAACCAATACTTGCGCGACCTTATTTCCTTTGCCATATTTTGAACTTATGATCTTGAAAAACAATAGGCGCGCAAGTTTCCAAACCGCCTAGGCATCGACACACAAGTCTCTTTACGGTGCATAGGTCCCTTGCGCGACCAGCCCAAAACTTGTGTGGCCCCTATCCCTTTGCCATTTTTACATGTTTTGATCTTGAAAAACATATGGTGCGCAAGTTTCCTCTTATTAAACTACATGGTGTGCAAGTCTCTTTTGCCAAAAACACTTTTCTCCATTTTTCGATTTTTAGGCCCACAAATTTTGGAGATACTAGGAAACGGCGCCACCTTCAATACTATTGTATGCTTCAACTATATGATCTCTTTTCTAGTACACATTCTGAACATCAACTGAGGATTGACAACAAACACAAACCATACTCCAAATCTGCATAGAAGACCATGGTTCCAACAGAATATTCTCAAGGTGTTTCTAGATAGGTTTGTTGTCTTAGGATCAATCAACGTGCACCAATGATGGATGAGGTATATTCTCATTAAATATTTGTTACCCCCTGGTGAGTTTATTCCAAAAATGCTTCCACATTCTAATATATAGAAAAAGATATATTTTTAGGAATACAATGTAATATATTTTTTACAAATGGTTCAAAATGTTAACCTATACATATAATTGTATTAATAATTTTTGATAAAGTTTTGTAATCCAAATCTCTAAACATAATTACTCCATGTTTTGATATCAACTAAGGTGACACAAAAATTATATACTTAAGTATTACATCATTTTAGATGAATATTAAATATATCTCATATAAATACACACCTTAAAACCATTATGTTTTACTGTCTTTGAAGTCTATATACATAATTATCTTTTTTTTGAAATATATTCAATATCTACAACAATGTTCTTCTTACATAATACACTTCTCAGTAATACCCTACATAAAACCATTCATCACAACTTGGGAATGGAAACATATGAAAGGGTGAGATCATATACTAAGTATGTGTAAATAAATAAGATATCAATCGATTATAATATGTAATCATATATTGAACATAGTGGTATGTGAATATGAGCATAACATTTGAATGTATTACCCAATAATTCATAGATCATAGTCATGATATAAAGCTTTAGAATATCATAATAATTGAATCATAGAAGAATTAGAGATCATGAGACATGAGATATTACCATAAGAATAAAAAAATTTCCTAAATTGTGGCTTACAATGTGTACCATACTCAAAATATTATAAACCTTATGCCAAAGCTACCAAATAATACATTAATCACATGATAGGCTTGGTCTAACCACCAGTGTACCTACTTCAGGCCTGGGATAAATTCCCATGAAACCACTTTAGGTCTTGGGATAAGCTCCCATGTAACCATTGATATCATAAACATTAATCCTAACCTAATTCATTAATGAGATATAACCACCCCACTTGAAACATAATCATAATCCATTAAAATATATTCCACAAGAACATAAAAAACATTATCATTTCATTATAGCTTAACTCATTAAAAAGAGAATTGGATATATCAATATCTCATAATAATAATAAATCTAGTAAATGCGTTAATATGATATTATTAGATCATATACACATGTAATAAAAAGTAATAGCAATGGATTTTGTTTTTAATGAAAATATCATTAAATTATCAATGGATAATTCCCTGTGGAAAATAGATTTTCCATTTTTAAACAACTTAGGAAAAAATAGGAAGATTCCATTCACACCTTTGGTTAAAAGTACCTCACTTAGAAAAGAATAGAAAAATTCCATTTATATTTATTTATTTAAATTCGAATATTTTTAAAAATGAATTTAATAAATCAGTGAATAATTTAAAAAAATTATTCATAAAATAATATAGAAAAATGTACATCGAAGAAAAATATTCCTGACTGAATATAAAAATTAATGTGGTTTTCTTTAAAATCAATTTTTTGACTTTTGAGTACTTATATGGGTTAAAATAAAATAAAAACATAAAATTTATAGACATTACCATCAAGGAATAAAATAAATAATATTTTCAAATGTATATTATATAATTCTAGTATCATAAATTTTAGCATAAACTATCTCTATAAAAAGTGAGACTGTAACATAAAACCCTAACCTCAAGATCCACATTCTTCATTAGTGATCTAATATATTGTATAATAAATTTAAATTTATTATAATTATATACGAGAACTATATTCATTCTAATATTGATATATAAATCATACATATTAAAGAAACCTAATATTTTGAGGATTTTGTTAGATAGATTCTGTTTCATGCAACAACGAGTTTCATTGATAGCGTCTATGGCACACAACACCGAGCTTTAGAGATACATTAAATAAAAGTATTTTAAATATAACCATAATAACCTAGCCATTAAATATGTGGGTATGAATATTATTAAATTATTTATGAAATATACTTATAAATTACATACTCAATAAAAATTTAATTATGAATTCTTAGTAAATAATCAGTCAATTTTTTGGTAAAGTAATTATATTCATCAAAAACATGTTTTCAACAAAAATTATTTTATTGATTATTATGATAAAATATTATAATTAATTTAAATAAATCTCAGAAAATTTATCAGATAAAATTAAATTGATTTTTTAAGTCATCATATCTAAATTAACTAATGGTGAAATTACGGGACTTTTTAGATAATATACATTTCACAATGAATAGTAGAGATTTTAGATTTTTGTAAGAATATAATTTTTTTTAAAAAATTAAGTATTTAAAATGAAAAATTATATTTTTTTAAGAAAAATAAGTATTATTTATATGGATTTAATAAACATAATTAATTTTGAATCACTTATATACTATATTTTAGTATAATTTGTTTTTCAGTTTAAAAGATGGTTTTGAATCTATTTTAAAATGTATAATGTTTATCAATGTTCATTAATAAAAATAATATGTAGGGAGGATTGATTAAAATGAAATTTATATATTTAAATAAAAATAAAAATTGATATTAAAACAATGAATATTATTAGATATAAGGTTAATATAAAATCATATTACGCTATAGAAAAATACAATCCTTGAAAACAAGCTTCTGCATCGCGTCTATGGGGTTTATTATAAATTTAATTTGTTCCACTTTTAGAAAATTTATTTTGAAATATAAATTTTTTTTAAATCATAATTTAAAATTTAATATTATTTTATTTGTTGAATTTTTTTAAAAATATTAATTTTTATATGAATAGTTAAAATTCTGAATTTTAATTGAAAAGTACCTTTTGTTTAAATTATCTCTAAAGTAAAATCATATTTGAATATTTTTTTAGTAAAATTAGTTTAAATATACATATATTAATCCAATTGAGGTTATCAGACTGAATTATATATTGTATTTTGATAAAAAGGCTTTGTAAACCTTTCGAACATTTTCAATTTAAAACCATGCTTTCTCATTGCGTATGTGGGATTAATTTTAAATTAAAATCTAGCAACTTTGTGAATATAATTAGAAAAAAAGTATTACATATTTTAAATAAAAATATTTTATATTTTCTAATAATTTTAAATTAATTTTTTACCCATGTGAATAATAAAATGTTTATGAATTATCTATCGTATTTTAGGTAAAAATAGGATTACGTGGGGGTTAAACAGAAAAGATAATGGTTAAAAATAACCCAAAACCATTCCAAAAGCATTTGGATTAATATTTTGATCATATATATCCAATTATAAATATTAATTCATTATTAGATCCTTGTGAAATGAAAACAGTGGTGGAAATATTTCATTCAAAAAAATATAAGTGCGCCGCCCACATAACTTATAAAAGGCTACCCTGCTCTCATATTCAAACATTAAAACCCTTTTGATTTTTCCAAGACAAGAAAAAATAACTTAAAAAATTACCTCATTCTATCCTAAATTTCTAATTTTTTTCATTAATAAAACATAGGAAGGATTTTGGTGCAAACCTAAGAAGGATACCCAAAGAAGAGGTAATGTTCATCAACATGAGTTTTTGTTTTATTTCTTCCTCCACCACCTTAAATTATTATTAAACCATACTGATATAATAAATTTAATATAATAAATTAAATTACATGTTTTTATTTTAATATAATTACCTAAAATCATATCCACTTTCTTCAAATCGATTATGAAATCATTGTTTGTGTGTGTGATAGACTACCACCTCGTGAACATAGGTCGTTCATTTTTCCATTTACACCTATTTAGGATATAAATAAAAATGTATTTATTATTAATATATTATTATTATTATATTATTATGCATATGGAATTATTATTTCACACATAACTTCTTTCATTTCATCTAGTGGGAATATGATAACATCGCTCATGTTTATGGCGAACTACCTCCCCACAGAGTGATGATATTCATTCAACCTTAATATTTAATGTAATAAAGAATAGTTTAATGAAAATATGGGATATATATGTGATAAAAAATATTGTAAAATGATAATATATCATTTAATTTATTTCATTCAATATAATAGGAAGATGGACAAAACGTTGATGTGTACGTACGACCTATCATTTACAAGAATAATGTATTTCATTTTCTATCACTATATTTTATGGGTTAATATAGATACATATAAATGTAATATATATTTTATTATTATAATGGTTAATGTTATGTTTACTATGGAAAAATTATTGAAAAATTATTACCTAAAATAAAAAAACAAAACATATATGTAAAACAAAGCCGTTATTACTCGAAAATTGATTTTAACAAGGAATCGTTAATAAAAAGGTAATAAAAGGTAATAATTAAATAATATTAGGTATTATATATATAAGTATGATTATTTAATATTTTTATAATCAAAATATATTTATTATAAAATTTGATGAAATTTTTACAGAATAATTCAATATTTATGGTGAGGGTTTGTCTTCTCACTATTATTGTTTTTGTGAGACACATGCCATATTCACAATTTGTTTCTTTATTATATAGTTCCCATGAATTTATATTTAGATTATTATCATTAAATTCATGCATATTTACATTTACATATGAGGATATCTATTTTATGTGGTATACTTTTCAAAAGTTACCAAAGTGATAAGCAATTTTTGTCTCAATTTACATTTCTCCAGACATATATTATTTTGTTAACATAACTTATTTTATAAGGTGTTTATGAAGACCCATTAAAAATAAAAACCATGAATTTATTTATCATTAGGGTAATATGTGATTCATTAAATTTTATTCCATCACGGGGCTTGTGATTTAATGTTACCAAAGTAGTAATGATTTGATGTTACAATGTCATTGTTCATTGGGATTGTTTATGATTATGTTTCTGACGATATACTTTTATAAACAATATCTTAAGAAACACATGAATTTTATCCTCATATTTCCATTCATGATATTAATAGTACCATTTGAAACTCATTATTACTTAAAATAATTGATAAAATGTTATTTTGAAAACATGACATTATATCTCTCTTCCATAAGAAATTTATTTTCTTCCAAAACCATATTTTCCAAAAATGGATTAAAAAATGTTTGTGTATTATAATATTATTTTTAAATGATATTTTTACCCTTGTTTTACTTTTTACAATACAATATAAAATAAACCATCATGCCATTTTCCAAACAATGCCCGTATTGATTTTTCTGAAACATTTGAAAGGAATCTTTGTTTTAACATGTTGGACATGGAAAAAACATCACCTATTTTAGGAAATTATTTAATTTAAAGATTAATTTATTATATTTCATGGTTATTTTTAAATAAAATGTTTTTAATAAGGTTTTATGGTATAAAAATTGTTTTTAAAAGAAGATACCATATTTTCCTTAAGAAATGATTTAAATTATTTTAAAAGCATCCTTTATATTCTTTCGAGGCTATTTTTAAAATAAATGGATTTTAAAAAAGGTTATACGGTTCAGAAATTCTTTTCAGTGAAAATTTAATTTCCTCATGAAATATTTTCGATGATTTTAAAAAATTCTTTTAAAATATCTCAAATTTATTTTCAAAGAAACTAATTTTTCAAAATGATTTATGTGTTTAAAAAAATAAAAAAAAATTATTTTCCTCATTAAATTTTATAATTTTATTTCAAAATAATTTTTCATTTAATATTAAATTCATTGATGTTACCTATTATTTACTATGGATAAGAACCAAGGATACCATTCTTTTTCTATCTCAAAATTTTTTATTACATCATGTTTTTTATTGCTCACTCATTCATGGGTTATTCCATGATATGATTATTATGAGACAAAATTATTCTTAATGAGTTAAACTATGATGAAATGATGAAATAACTATGAAACTAGTCACTTTTTCAAAGGTTATGATATGATGAATAGTTTATGAAACCCATTTCCTATCATGGGTAATTATATAATGAATGTTTAATTATCTTTTGGCACACATATGATTGATTTTAATTGTGTGATGGGTGGGAACAATATCTCCCTCCATTTAATTGGGCAACAGTTAATTTTTTACGATCTAAAAGGGTACATGGAATGTTATCCCAATCCTAAAAAGGTACACGGGAGGCCATCCCAAGCTCAATGTCAGCACACGAGTGGTTACCCCAATCCTAAAATGTTATGAATTTCTTATTGGGTTGAATTGAAAAAAAATTTATATTCTTATGTGTATGCCAAAAATATCTATCTAATTCAAATGTTATTATCTCAAGGCTCAAATTATTTAATTTACTTATGATCCATGTATTATTAACTTCCAATCTATATTCCATGACTCATGATTATAATCATTGATATGCATGATATCATTTTCTAATGTCACTATCTTATGTTTACAACCGTATATTCATGTTATTCATAAATATCACTCATTTACCCTTATTGAGCCTCTAAGATAATGCTTTATTATGTTTCCTTTCACCAAAATAATGAAATTTATTATGTATGATATATTTTAGAAGGGTGATAGTTATGAATAACATAGTGGGAAATGATGTAGCTTACTTATGGACATGTTGTTTTTGTTTCAAATTTTCCAAAGGAACTAAAATATCATGGTGTTGTGTTAGGTGTCTGTGTAATGTAAGGATTTTTCACCTAAAATAGATTTATTATATATGTATGAAAACCTTTGGACTCTGTAGTTTGTATCATATGGAATTTTTAGATTTCCTTTTTAAAAAAGTATGAGAAAACATTAGTGAGATCCAGATGGATATTTCTAAATATATTCCTAGGTATGTCCCAAATGATAATCTTAAGGATGATTGAATGTATAGGGAAATGTTCTGGAATTTTGGTAAAAGGTAGAGTAAGTGGTTTCCAATCAATGGAATCCCTTCTTGGATACTACATGTGGATGTAGAAATTGAACATAGGTTCATATGGATATCAACTCTGATAGGGGAATATTGAACTCGTCTCGATCTTCACTTGGTTTAGGATATCATACATTATATTACACCTATTTTTCCAATCCTGGGGGACATGGTTTTGAAATTTAAAAAAACATTACAAAAAATCATATAGGATTTAAATATATGATGACCATGGATAACATAGAATAAACATAACATTTCCTAGATTAAAAATAAATTCTTCTATATTTCAACATCCTCTATGTGATTTCTTCATGATTTTGTGGTTTTACACTATGAGTAGTGATGCTCACACTCTTCTTTTTTGTTTTAATCAATGGAGATAATTTGAAGGAATTGGGTTAATGTTGGTTGTGATGGAAAATTTTATGATGATCAGCCAAATGGGAAGATGACTAGAGTGAAAGATTTTGTGATTATGTGTAATCAACTATAACAAAACATGATTAACAATGTACACCTTAAATAACACTTTTAATCACTAAATAAGTGATGGATAGAGTTTACTATGATTTTAGTTAACAGAAACCATATGTGAAAAAGATATGGTTTCTTATATGTATTGAATCTAGGAATAATCACCCATGTGAATGGAATTGAGGAATGTGATCATGTTTCAAGTGTGGGGAATGACACAAATCAATTAATTATCTAAGAAAAAAGAAGATTTTCTATTAAAACAATGGATATGAATATTGGTCTCCCTAATATATCTTCAATTTTTGAATGTTTAAAATGTGGAATGTATAGGCATTATTAAAAAAATTTACAAAGGATAAATATCATGAATACAATTAAAAAGGTGGTACAAGTAATAGTTATAATTCTGATGATGAGGAGATAAAAAATTACAAAAGAAAGGTATGGGGTGTTCTAACTATAATGTTTATGCTAAACATGAGAAACAAAAATAAATTTAGGTTGATGAATGTAAATACATTATTAATATTTCATATGAACAGAATCAGGTGTTAAGGAACAACGTAATAAAGACTAGTTAATGTCTTGAGAAGAAAGTATGATGATTGAAGTTTTAATTTTTTATAATTCAAGAATTGTTTAATATTAATTGTTAAATATATAAGTATTGTTCATTATAAGGTTTTAGTTAAGTATTTTCAAGGTTACATAAAATGGTACTGATGGCATTAAAAATTTATTTAATGGAAATGAGATATTTTGATTATGGTAATGTAATAGTTTATATGTTTCCAAAGTTTTAAAAATAGTTTTTAGTTTGAAAAAATATATGAATTATATGGATAGTACAATTGTATAGTTTTGATGACCTTAAAAATGAAAAAGGGATTGTTAGTAAAGTTGTTTAAGTTATCATTGATGGAGTTTAGAACATTATTTTATCTATGGAATATATTCAATTAAATTTGGATTTATTCACAGAATAAGGAATGATGTATGATTTCCAAAAGGTTTTATTGTAATATATGTCACTAATATGTTTTAAGAGAATACATAACGAGTGTATTTATATATCTGGTATGTGATAATTCAGAGCTTCTTCATGTTGATTCAAGGATTCCAGTTATGTTTATTTTGAGAAAGACAAAGGTGTTATTTAATCTTTTCATTAATTTTGGATGGTTTATAAGGTTAAGCATTTATGAAATATTTTATGCTGAATTTTGGTTGAGGTTTTAGATATTAATGCATTATTTCACCATATAAAGATTTAATCATAACATGTGATGTTCATTTTGTGTGTGATGATACATAATAAGAGAATAAAATAATTATAATTCTATTTATGGATATTATTATCCCTTAGAACTTCTATAATAATAAAATCACCCACATTTCATGAAGGAATAGATAAAGTAAAAATTGATCAACGGATTACAAAAGGATGAAATTCAGCCTCTGAAATAGAAAAGTTTAATGTGAGTGCATTATAATATGCTATCAACCAAGATGGAAAAGGAATTACCCAACATTAGTAAAAGGGTCTTGAAGTAAAATATTTTAATATTAATTACATTTCTAGGATATCAATGACCTTTAACACCTCCTTTGTTTATGGTTTTGGGGTCGTTAACTTTATCCTACCAATTTTATAAATCTATATCCATCAGTATTTGGGTTTTAGTTTTCTCTTATACATCCATAATTTAACTTTCCACCTATGTTCCCCAATCTGAAAACCTTATATGTGATATTTATGATGACTCTCACATATTCGTTCCTCTTTTTCAAGTGGATTTTTTATTAACCATTTTTATGATATGGGTTTCTATGAATGGATTTTCAAATGGTAAACCTCTGATGGATGAGATGAATTCGGGTATTGTAATTAATTTGGGTGGGGGATAGAATATTACAACCTAATATTTTTTAAAAATTATTTAGATAAATTTTTCATTACATGAAACCACCAGTTTCTTTGATAGCATTTATGACACAAAACATTGACCATTAGAGAACAATAAAATAATATTATTTTTAATATGACCATCAAATATTAGCAATTAAATATGGATTTATGAATAATATTAAATACATTATGAAATATGAATATAAAATTCCTTTTCAATGAAAATTTATTTATATCCTCCTTGTAAATAATAATTAAATTTTTGGTAAAGTAATTCTATTCGTGAAAAATATTTTTTAATAAAAAACCATTGTTTTTTATTTTTTATGATAAACTATTATAAATAACATATATATATATTAGAATATTTAGTCCATAAAATTAACTTAAGTTTTGGTATCATGATATCAAAATTATATTATGGTGAAATTTTAGGATTTCTCAGAAAATAATAATTTTTTAATGAATAATGAAAAATGTAATTTTTTGTAAAACTAGTATTTATTTAAGAAATCATGTAATTCAAATACACAAATATGTTTAAAATTAATAGATATATTCTTTATTAATATTTTTTCCAATTAATCACTTTTAAATAATATTAATACTGGATTTTAATATAAGTTTATTTTTGGGGTTTAAAAGAGGGCTTTTCAGAAAACAATTTTAAAATGAATGATGTTTATCAATTTTAATTCAATAAAATAATCCATAATGAGGAATATTTTAAATGAAATATAAATATTATATAGAAAAAAATTTAATTAATATTCATACATGGATGATTATTAGACATATAGTTAATATAAAATCATCTTCTTGTTGAAAAAAAAAGACTTCTCAAAAACCCACTTGTTCATCTCATATGTGGGTTTTTCTTAAATTAATTTTTTATATTTTTAAGAAATTTACTTAAAAATTTAATTTAAATTTTGAATACAACATGTAAAATTATATTTGGGTGATTTTTTGATCATTTTCTCAAAAATATTAATTCATTGATGAATAGTGTAAAATATAGAATTTTAAATAAAAAAACCCTTTCATTTAAATTATTTTAAAAGATAAATTTTATTTTTAAAATTTTATCAAATAAAATTATTTAAATTATACATCTATGAATCCAATTTATGACTGTTAAATAAAATTTAAATTGTATTTTTATATAAAAACATTTTAAACATTTTATTATTTTATCATTAAAACCGGGTTTCTAATCGTGTCTATGAAAATAATTTGAAATTAAATATTTCCTCTTATGTGAATGGAATTTGAAAAAATGGATTCTATATTTTTAACTTGAACAATTTAGATTATCTATAAATTTAAACATATTTTTTGACCAAAATGAATAGTTAAATCATAAACCGAAAAGATAAGGGTTAAAAATAAACCAAAAAATTTCTAGCAACCATTTTATGGAAATATTTCGACCAAATATATTTTATTCTTGAGAATTTTCCATTAGTGGAGCCTTTGGACCTGAAAAAAAAGTTGGTGAAATTATTTCTTCCACAAAATTGTAAGTGTTCCACTCACATCCCTTATAAATAACCACCACCTCTCCTCTTATCTTTACACATTAAAACACTTTTGGTTTATCCCATACATACCCAGAAAACTTCTTAAAATACATCCTCCCACACTATAATCCTTATTTTAGACATAAAGTCAACCAAGGAATGATTTTGGTTCAAACATAGGTAGGATACCCAATGAATAGGTAACGTTAATCAGTGAGCATTTTTGTATTATTTCTTCCTCCACCTAATTAAATTCATATTACACAATGATGATGTAATATCCTTAGTTTATTAAATATACTGAGACTTTATAATGTTATGGCCTTGAAATACAACCTTATCTAATTCTGTCAAATGGGTTACAAAATCATCCTTCGTATGTAAAACAACCTTCCACCTCATGAACAAATGTCATTTGTTGTTCCATTACCAACTCTTGAACACATAACTTCTTAAATACATATGTTTTAGAATATGATAACATCACTCATATGTATGATGGGATATCACCTCATTAAGAAATTTGATTAGTTCATCTTTTAAATAAAATGTAATAAGGATATTTTTAATTAACATATGAGATATATATGATATGAAAATTATTTTTAATTATAATATATCATTTAATTTTGTTTCATTAAATACTATTTGAAAATGGAAGCAACGTTCATGCGTACGTGCGACCTATCATTTCCATGAATGATTTATTTAATTTTCTATCACTAAATAATATATATTATTATAAATAAATATATAATTTATATATATGATATTTATACTTGTTTAACAACCTATATATTATCGAAATATAATCAAAGTAAGTGGAAAAAAATAAAAAATCAAAACATATATGAAAGACAAAGCTGTTATTATAAGGACCCGACCTAATAACATTACTTAGTCATGAATTTTAAACAAGAACATACATTTTTACACATTGAGAATCTATCAGCGTTTAGAGTTTTAAATAATTAGAATAACTTACATACATAAGATACCACATTCATAAAAAAGAGGACTCTATTAAAAACAATTTCCATTTTTTAAAAAATATAAGACATTAAAACATAAATCATTATTTCTTTGAAAACAATCCATATAAAACATCACTAATCCATTATTTCTATTACCCATCCAAATATCCTATGAAAAACATTTTAAAAACACAGAATGAGTATTAAACTCTATAGGGGAAATAAAGATAGAAAGCATTAGTTAAGTGATAACATAAAAACCAATAAAACCCATATCATAAAAACTCGAATGCATAGTATACTCATGTTGTTTCCTTGAGAAATATTTTCCATATCAATATTACATTCAACCTTATATATGGAATAACATATTCTTAACTTCCATCTATGGAGTACCCAATGCATTGGATAGCTATAATGGGGATCACCCATAATATATTTAGCTATAATGGGCTCAACTGAACATATCTTGACTTATAATGGGCTCAACCCAACATATCTTGACCAATAATGGGTTCAACCCAACATAAATAATTTCCATGGAACATATGAGGGAAATATATTTTCTTAAAATAAGGATAAATCACTCATTTTATATACATATAAAAATACAATCCCTTTAAAAATTATTAGAGAGGCTTTTAAAAGGATTTTAAAAGGTAAAGTCCATTAAAAATATAATTAAAGAGAGAATTAATAGAATGGAATGTAAATTTTCATACACTATAAATACACCATCCAAAGTAACTTTTCTATTTTCATACACTTTTAAGGGACAAGTGAGAACCCAAACAGATAAATAGTTCAAACACCAAAAGAGACAATTGAGTTGTTAAAGAAAAGTATGAGCCGATTTGAATCAAAATCTTTAAACTACTTCTAGGGGAGAGAATTTACCTATGTGTAAGGATCATCCTTTAAGATGTCTTCATAGTGATTCTCTAAGTAGTCCCATGATTTCACGTATTCCTCCTTGCTAATCTTCACCTTGTTGAAACCTCTAACTAAAATTCGATCTTGCTTGTCAATCCAGTCGACTTGTTCCTTAGTGGTGTCTACCTGCACCAATCTTCCCATCATTTGGTCAACCTCTTCCTTTGTTGCCTTAATCACCAGGGTGTCCTCCACTATTTCTTCACCCAAATGCCTGAGAAGTTTAATATTTCTCATAACCAAAGCATTCTGTTGTTGTGGTCCATAGGTAGATCCTTCCTCACACTGAAGTGTAGGAGGATGTACAGCCTCCTCCAGATGCACACTCTCTAGTTGAAGTAATCCCTCCCCATACTGATCCTGGGAAATCTCTTCAGCATCACTTTGAGGCCTTGCCAAATCACCCGAAGTATCATTAGCATATGCTTCCGTGGTAATCACGGGTGACCTAGTATCTCCTAGAGGATGAACCTCATTACCATCTTCCTGTGTCTGAAGCTCATGTTCCTTGGATTTTCCACCCTTTCTGGATGACCAAGTCTCCATTGGCCTCAACAGATACGAGTAGTCCTTTCGTCCCTTCAGAATATGATTCTTGGATACAATGTAATTCACTGGGTCCCTATTTTCTTTTTTCCCCTTCTTCCTCCTTGGGTTGTGCAAGCCTTTACCGTAACCTCCGGGATCTCCATCACATTCTTGATTCTGGATGGAAACTAGCGTTGTGTACCCCTTCATCATTACTTAGGCTATCAAAAAGGTTGTTAAGGTTGTGACATTACACACTATAATTACTCATAATACTAAATTTTATAAACAAAAATTCATCCCACCATTAATCTTAATACAACATAATGGATAAAGTAGAAGGTTAACCCATGGTATGAAAATTGGGTTAATAATTCTCTTACCTCAGGTTATTCATACATCAAATGTGTTTAAACTTCATGTATAATGGTTAAAAGAGTGTTATTAATATCTTAAAAACATATCAATCTTTATAATATCTTATATGATCATTTAATTATATTATTTCACCCTTTATATGTTAGTATTTGTTTCCTTGCATAGTTTTGGGGTGTTTTCATTACTTGTTTTCCATGATTGGTTCACGATAGATATTATTGCCGATTGGAAGTGAAAATCCAAAATAGGAATGGTAAGGTATTTACATATTTAAATTATCATAATTTATAACATTTATCATTATGATGTTTTATATGAGGATTATTCATAAGATAAAATATTAATGATGTTTGTTTTAATCATTTTAGTGGTTTTTGTTATAATAATGACCACATTTTGTATTATAAATTAAAACCACGAGTAAAAAAAGAATTAAAAAAATATGGATGATAGATAATACATATATTATATCTTAGTTAAACCATAAAAGTGGTATCATGACCAGACATGAAATAATTAATTAGAATTGAAATCACATCGTCTATGATGTTGGTAATTCAACACATCACGAACAATGTTTTTATTCCATGAATAAGTGGGAGAGGAGAGAATAATGATGACGAATTTTCTATGAACAAGAGAACATCCAAAATATAAATAATTTCAGGAGCTTTAATGCCTCTTGGTTAAGAGGATATTATGAAATAATAAGAAAAGAATGAAACTCATAACAAAAGAATAATTGATAAATCCCTTACAAAAAATTCGACAGCCTAACAGCTATGTAAAATGGTTTAAAAAAAATTAAAAATAGATTGGAAAAGGTTCATACATCCAGAAATTAATCATAATATAGAATATATCAATAATATGAAGGTAATAATAACATGGTATGGAATACTGAAAGTTATACTATATAGAAGAGAACTTGAATGGAAAAAAGAAATAAATTTAGAATTTTCTTACCTTGTAGAGTAACTCCTAGAACATGAAGGTTGGGACCTTAGGGGCTTGAGAAAACCTTGGGAGGACTACTAGGGAGGTAAGGAGACCAGATATTCATTGACAAGGAATTACGAATGAATTTAATGAATGAATGAGTAGGTATTTATAGCAAAAGTGAGGGAATATTTTAATAATTTCTATGGGACACCACAGTAGTAGTATTTCCAAAACCATAGGCTTGACAATGGTATTTGCCCTAGGTATTAGCCATATGGAAAACCATACATATTACTATACTTTACCCAATTCAACCAAATTTATTACATCCTTATTACACCATTAATGATGTCATTAATACACCGAAACCCAAACCTGTATATCGACTATTCACCGAAAAATCAACTGTATCAGAAAAATCCTGAAACATTACCCTTTCCATTTTTCAATGTCTGGAATTCAAAAATGAACTCCATTTTTTTAAAATAATTTTTAAAATATTATTTATTTGATTATTAAATAAAATAATTCTTAATTCATAAATAAAAAAATTTAAAACTATAACAGATTTTATATCACATTTAAAATTTAACCAAGATGTTATTATCTTTAAGACTTATGAAAATAAAATATTAATATAATTTACTATTAATTAGGGTCATATTACTATTCATAAGGGTATGTTAATATTCACCAAAAACAAGATTGTTCCATTAGATTACAAATAACTTATTAAAAACAATTGAAGATGATTGTTTTTCAAAATTCAAAACATAAAATCCTAAAAATTATGTTTAAGGATAGTTATAAATATCAACATAAAAAAAGTTTCAAGAATTAAATTTATTTTTAAATACTTGGGGTGTTACATTATCCCCACCTTCTAGAAATTGCGACTTATCAATTTTATTTACTCATTAAAAATTGAGGGTACCTTTCCCTCAAAGCATTTTCATACTCCCATGTTACTTCTTCAACCTAGTGGTTTCTCCACAAAACCTTTACCTGGAGGATTACCTTATTCTGTAATACCTGTTGCTTTCAATCAAGAATCTGAACTGGTTTCACTTCATAAGAAAGGTTCTCCTCTAGAGGAACTGCTTCTGGGCTCAACACATGTGATGAATCTGGCTCATCATCAACATCGAAACATGAAAAATACTTTGTACCTAATACAAACATGTAGGAAAAGCTACTCGATTTGAAACTATTTTAACATTCACCAGGATTTCAAAAGGACTGATGAACCACATACATAGCTTTCCTTTCATACTGAAATGCATCACCCTTTTCCAAGGAGTGATTTTATGGAAAACATGGCCACCTCCCTCGAAAGAGAAGTCATTCTTTTAGTTATCTGCATAACTTTTTTGTCTTCTCTGAGCTGTCATCAGGTGCTGCAGAATCATATTCACTTTCTCTGCCACTTCTTCTACTAATTTTGGTCCCATAATCTTCCATTCCCCGACTTCATCCCAAAAAACTATATTTTCACACCGATCCCCAGAAAATTCTAAAAAATGATCCATCTGTATACTAGAATGATTTCTATTATTATAACAAAACTCTAATAAAGAAAGTTGTCGATCCCAACTTCCATGATAGCCCATTAAACAAACTGGAAGCATATCCTTGAATGTTTGAATCCTTCATTCTGACTACCCAACTGATTTGAGATTAAAAGCTGTATTGAAATTTAATTCTATGCCCAGTGACTTCTGAAGCCCCTTTAAAAAGTTAGAAGTGAACCTGGGATCTTGGTCAGATAAAATGGAAATAGGAACACCATGTATCCTAACAATCTCTTTGAGGTGCAATCGACAAAGCTTATCCAAGGAAATTGTAACTCAAATAGAAAGAAAATGTGCATATTTATCCAGCTGATCAACAATAACCCAAATTGCATCGTTACCTCTAGAAGTCTTTGGAAGTCCCACCACAATGTCCATGGATATATTATTCCATTTCCACTGTGACATTGGAAAAGGCTGAAGCATCCCCCTTAGTAATTTCCACTCTGATTTAACCTATTGACATGTAAATCATTTCAAAGTAAAATCAGCAATATATCTTTTTATTCCATCATACCAATAATACTCCTGACGGTCTCTCTACATATTAGTACTTCCAAGAAAAACTTAAAATAAAGAACTATGAGCTTCACACAATAAGTATTTCTTCAATTGGGAATCACATGGCACACACAACCTCTTTCCAAATATTAAAACATAATCTGTATCAGGATTAAATTATCGTTACTTACCCATTTTAACCAATTCTCCCTTTTTTGTAGCTCACGGTCTTCCTCTTGCGCTTTCAAAATTCTTTCTGATAACAATGACTAAACTGAAAAATGAAACAAAATAGATTTATTCCCTGTACATATTAATTCTAATCCAAAATTCATCAAATCATTAACCAAGGGGTCATGTTACAAACGTAACATGCATAATGATGCATGATGTTTTCTACTCAAGTCATCCAGCACTTTTTTTTCTTTTCTTGAATAGTAATTGATCATGAAATCATAATCCTATATTAGTTTATGCTATCTTATATACCTCATGTTTAATTCTATCTGAGTGAATATATACTTCAGATTTTATAGTCAGTATATATTTAATATTTTCCTCCGTATAAATGGTACCTTCAAAATTTTAAAGTAAAAAACCACAGCTTCCAATTCCAAATCATGTGTGGAATAATTTAACTCATGAGAATTTAGTTACCTTGAAGAATATGCAATTACCTCATCATTTTAAATCATAACACAACTAAGTCCCTCCAATGAAGCATTAATGTAAACAAAATACTCACCACTTCGGGAAGGCCATGACAAAACTGGAGCAGTCATAAATCTCTTCTTTAGTTCCTGAAAACAAACACCACATTCTTATATCCCAAGTTTTTTTATCTCTTTTCGTGGTAGCTTAGTTAGCGGGCTAGATAACCATTCGTTTTTTTAACAAACCGTCAATAATAACCTACTAAACCGAGAAACATACGAATATCTATAAGATTTTTAGGTCTTGTCCATTCATTAACCACTAATGTTTTGGTGGGATCAACTATTATCTCATCCTTAATTATAATTTTCCCAGGAAAAGAAATATGCTGCAACCAAAAATAACACTTTCTGAATTTTCTATATAGTTTCTTTTCTTTTGTTGTTTTCAAAACAACCTATAGATGTTTTTCATGCTCTTCTTTACTTTTAGAATATACCCAAATGTCATAAAAAACACCACCAAAAACTTATCCATGATCTAGTAAAAATATTTTATTCATAATATCCATGAATACAATAGGTGCATTAGTTAACCCAAAAGGAATAAATACAAATTCATAATGACCATATCCTGTACGGAACATAGTCTTTGGGATATCTTCATCCTTTACATTCAGCCGATGGTACCCCGACCTCTGTTCAACCTTTGAAAAATACTGCACTCCCTAGAGCTGATCAATCAAGTCATCAATATGTTTAAAAGGAAACTTATTTTTAACAGTAATGTTATTCAAGTCTCTATAGTCGATGCAATGACTAATTGAACCATATTTTTTCATAACAAACAAGACAGGAGAACCCCATGGTGTAGTGCTGGGTCAGATGAATCATTTTTCTAATAATTACGGTAACTTCTTTTTTAATTCAAGAAGTTCCATTGAGACTATTCGATAAGGAGGATTGGAAATTGTCTTAGAATCAAGAACTATGTCAATAGTAAGCTCAACCTATCGATTATGAATAAAACCAAGAAATCCATAAAAAAACATCCAAGTATTCATTTACCACTACTTCATCATTAATTTAGATAGTTCCCTTATCTTTAAAAATATGAGCAAGAAAATTTCCATTTCCATCCCTTATCGGATTCATAGCTTCCTGATATGTTATTAATGATATGGATTCATTCCTGTACAGAAACTAATTTTTATTCTAAAAAACAATTTCATTTTCCCTACAATCTATCTTTTCATAATAAAAATAATGCCAATCCATATCTATAATAACCTCAAAATCAATTAGGGGCAAAACAACAATGTTTCATGTAGAATATTTCCAAATATAAGTATAGGTAGATTCGTATAATTTCATTTTTCCACAATATATTCTACAATTTTTTTACCATGAGATATGGTTTCATTTCATGAGGTTGAATTCCCAATTTTTCTGAAAATTTCTCTAAAATGAAGGAATGTGTAGACCTTGAATCGAACAACACTTTTGAAAAATTTGGAAAAACAAGAAGTGTACCTGATACCACCTCATTTGACATCTCAACATCTTCCAGTGTTGTTACAAAAGATTTTACCAAACCCTTCTTCTTCCAATATTGTTGATTCCCTTCATGAGTAACATGATTCAGATAAACATTAGCAAAATGACCCAATTCCTTACAGTTAAATAATCTCATCATTGGATTCTCATTAGTTTGCGGTCCATTTTCCATGAACTCATGAGACATGTTTCCAAACTTCCCAAATCAGTAGAATTTCCCAGAATTTACAAGACATTCCCCATGATTCCTTTTACCACTCTTTTCACAAGAAGGGAAATTCATTTTCTTACCTCCAGATTTCTTTAACGAGTTCATCCCCATTGCCTACCAACCTGATCTTGTATTATTCTTATCATCAAGATGCACATATTTTTAAAAAAACTCCGTCTCAACTTTTTTAGTACAATGAACAAGCTTCTCATAGCTTTTAAACTCTCGTAAGGCCAATGATATTCACCAAAATGGTTTCAAACGAGAATAAAATATAATAATTTTACTTTCAAAATCCCGAGTAAAATCTAGTACATACCTAGAAAGTCTTGTAAAATTGGATTCATATGCTTCCATAGTATCATCATATTTCTGCTTTAGTTCCATGAATATTTTTTCCATTCTGAGTTGAATAGTTTTGTGAAAATATTTTTTTCTCCAAAAGACTCCTAAAATCATCCCATTCCAGACTATCTAGATCATGTCTTTATCATATATTCTTAACCATAGACCACCAATGATTGGATTCAACTTCCAAATGATAAATTTATTGTATTACCTTTTGATGTTTTGAACATCCCATGACATCAAATATATTTTCAAGAGAATTGATCCATTCTTTGTCTATCACTAGATATGTGGTTCCACGGAATACTAGAGGTTGTTGCTTCATAAAGTGCTCTAAAAAGTACATATTTCTTTGTGGTTAATCATGTTCCTCTCTATTAGGGATACCACCCCCATTTATTTCTTGAGTCAACTGAACTATTTATATCCCAAACTTCTCAGTTCCAATTTCCACCATTTTGGGTGGTAGATTCGGACAAAAATCAGCCACTTAGTGCCTTCCTACATCAGCTTCCTTGTTTCTTCTAAGGAAAACCATTCTGAACAAACGCAACATAGATGAAGTGACACAGATATCCTAAAAATATATAATATTTCAAACAAATCATATAATAAAAATAAATTATGGTATTTTTTAAATGTCATCCCAATCCCTAAGGTTATCTAAAACATCATTTGATAACAACTATAAAGACCCAACCTTATAACTTTACCTAATCTTGAATTTTAAAAAAGAACATACATTTTTACACATTGATTATCTTTTTGGGTTTAGAGTTATAAATAATTAGGATAACTTACAAACATAACATACCACATTCATAAAAAGAGGACTCTATTAAAAACACTTTCCATTTTTTTCAAAATATAAGACATTAAAACATAAAGCATGATTTATTTGACAACACTCCATATAAAACATCAAGAACCCCTTATTTATCTTAACCATCTTTATATCCATTGAAAATCTTTTTAAAAACATGGGATGTGTATAAAAATCATTAAGGGATATAAAGAGAGAAAGCGTTAGTCAAGGGATAACAAAAAAACCAAAAAAACCCATATCATAAATACTCGAATGCATAGTATACCAATGTTGTTGACTTTGTAAATATTTACCACATCAATCTTACATTAAACATTATATTGGGCTAATATTTTGGTAAAATTCCATCTCTGGAGTACCCAATGCATTGGAGAGCTATAATGGGCCCCACCAATCATTTCTTGAGTTTTAATGGGCTCAACCCCACATATATTGAGCTATAATGGGCTCAACCCAACATACCAAGGGATATAATAGGATTTTCCCAACATAAATAATTTCTAAGGAACATATTATGGAAATAAAGTTTCATGAAATTAGGAGAAATCACTCATTCCACATACATATAAAAATACAATCCCTTTGCAAAGTATTAGAGACTTTTAAAAGGATACTAAAAGTAAAGTCCCTTAAAAATATATAATTGAAGTGAGAATTAATAGAATGGAATTTATATATGTATAATCTATAATTAAACATAATAATACTTTTTATAAACAAAAATTCAGCACCCTAATAATCTTAATACTACATAATGGATAAAGTAGAATGTTAACCCAAGGAATGGAAATTGGGTTAAGAATTCCCTTACCATGGGTTCTTCATACTTTAAATGTGTTTAAACTTCTTGTATAATGGTTAAAATAGTGTTTTTAATATCTTATAGAAACATATACATATTTATAATAACTTATATGATCATTTCATTAGATCATTTCACCCATTATTTGTTACTATTTTGTTTGTTGCATTGTTCTGGGGGGGGGTTCTTTACATGTTTTCTATTGTTGGTTCATGATGGATATTATTATCGATTGGAAGTGAAACTAACAAATTTTAATGGGAAGTTGTTTTCATATTTTCAGTATCATAATTTATACCATTTATCATTTTTATTTTTGATATGATGATGATTCATTAGTTAAAATATTAATGATGTTCGTTAATAACATTTTAGTGGTTCTCTGATAATAATGACCACATTTTGTCTTATAAAATAAAACCAAGAGTAAAATAAGAATTAAAAAACTTTGTATGAGACATAATACATATATTATAACCTGGTTAAAAAATAAAAATGGTTTCATGACCAAAATTGAAACAATTAAGGCAAATTGAAATCACATCGCCCATGATGTCTGTAATTATACACATCACCGACAATGTTTTTATTCCCTGGATAATTGGGAGAGGAGAGAAGAATGGTGATGGAAATTCCATGAACATGAGAACATATCTAATATAAATAATTTTTGGAGATTTCTTTCCTCTTGGGTAAGTGGAGATGAGGAAATAATTTGAAAAGAATGAAACTCCAAATAAAAGAATATTGAGAAATCCCTTATAAACATTTGGTAGCCTAACAGCTTTGCAGCATGGTTTTAGAAAATATTAAAGATATAGGGAACAAGGGTCACCCATATATAAATTAATCACAATACATAATATATCTAGAATAATAAGGTAATAAGAACATGGTATGGAAATATGAATGTTATACCACATAGAAGAGAACTTGAATGGAAAAAGAATGAAATTTAGAATTTTCTTTCCCTGTAGAGTAACTCCTATAACATGATGGTTGGGACCATAAGGGAATGAGGAAACCTTGGTAGGATTAATAGGTAGGTAATGAGGCACAAGAATAATTTATGAGGAATTAGTAATTAATTTAATGAAGTAATGGGTTGGTATTTATAGCAAAAGTGAGGGAATATTTTAATAATTTCCAAAGGACACCTCATTATTGGTATTTTCAGAACCATGAGCTTGCCCATGGTATTACCCACCTGGAACACCTCATATATTATAGTACCGTACCCAAGTCAACCAGAATCATTACATCATTATTAAATCACTAATGATGTCATTAATACACCGAAACTCAAAATTTTATTTTAACTATTCACTGAAAAATAAACTGTATCATAAAAATCCCAAAAATTTACCTATACCATTTTTCAACGTGTAGAATTTAAAAATGAACTCCATTTTTTTCAAATAATTTTCTAAATATTATTAATTTAATTTTTAAATAAAATAATACTTAATTAAATAATAAACAAATTTAAAACTATAACTGCTTTTATATAACATTTTAAAATTAACCAAGATGTTATTATCTTAAAGACTTATGAAAAAAATATTAATAAAATTTACTATTCATTAGGGTCATATTGATATTCATATTACTATTCATAAGGGTATGTTACTATTCACCAAAAAACAAGTTGGTTCCACCAGACTCCAAATAATATACTAAACACAATTGTAGATGATTGTTTTTAGAAATTCAAAACATTAAAGTGTAAAAATTATGTTTAAAGGATAGTTATAAATATCTAAATAAAACAATGTTTCAAGAATTCAATTTATTTTTAAAACCATGGGGTGTTAAATTATCCCCACCTTCTAGAAATTGTGTCCTCGAAATTTTATTTACTCATTAAAAAAGTGAGGGTACCCTTCCCTCATATCATTTTTGGACCTCAATGTTTCTTCTTGAACCATGTGGTTTCTCCACAAAACTTTTACCCAGTGGATTACCTTATTCCGCAATATTTTTTCCCATAGATCAAGAATCTGAATAGGTTTCCCTTCATAAGAAAGGATGTCTTCCAACAGAACTGCTTCTGGGATCAAGACATGTGATGAATCTGGCAGATATTTCCTCAACATTGAAACATGAAAAACATTATGTACATGAGACAAACTCGGAGGCAAAGCTACTCGATATGCATTTGTTCCAATATTCTCTAGGATTTTAAAAAGGACCGATGAACCACATACTTAGCATCCCTTTATTATCGTAACACATCACACTTTTCCAAGAAAATATTTTATCGAAAACATGGCCACCTACCTCAAAAGAGAAGTATTACCTTTTGTTATCTGCATAATTTTTCTTCTTGATCCTAGTTGTCCTCATATGCTACTAGATCATCTGCACTTTCTCAGCCACTTCCTCTACTAATTCTTTTCATATTAACATTATTTCCATGACTTAATCCGAAATAGGAAGAGTTCAACACCGCTTCCCATACAATGCCTCAAAATGTGCCATCTGTACACTAGAATGAAAACTGATGTTATAAGAAAACTCAACTAAAGAAAGATATTGATCACATCTTCCCTGATAGTCCATTGAATAAGCTCGAATTATATCCTATAATTTTTGAATTGTTTATTATGACTTCCCATCTGATTGAGGATGAAAAGAAGTACAAAAATTTAATTTTCTGCCCAACATCTACTGAAGCCCCATTCAAAAGTTAGAAGTGAACCTGGGATCCTGATCCGATACAATGAAAATAGGAACTCCATGTAGCCTAATAATCTCTTTGAGGTACAATCATGAAAGCTGATACAAAGAAATTTCATCTCAAATAAAAATAAAATGTGATGATTTTGTTAGACGATCAACAATAAACCAAATCACATTTTTACCTCTAGATATCATTGGTAGTCCCACCACAAAGTCCATGGATACATTCTCCTATTTCCACTCTGGCACTGGAAAAGGCTGAAGCATCCCCATCAGTAAATACCAATCTTCTTTAACAGGTTGACATGTCAAGTATTTCACAGTAAAATCAGAAATATCTCTTTTTATTCCATCCCATCAATAATATTCCCAAAGGTCTCTATATATCTTAGTACTACCAGGATGAACTGAAAATGGAGAACTATGAGTTTTACACAAGAAGTATTTATTCAACAGGGAATCACAAGGCACACACATATTTTTTCCAAATCATAAAACACAATCTTTATCAAGATTAAATTCTAGAAACATACCCCATTTAACGAATTATACCTTTTTATGTTTCTCATGATCTTCCTTCTGTGATTTTTTAATTCTATCTGATAACAATGACTGCATCAAAACCTGAAACAAAATAGATGTATTCCCTGCACAGAAAACTTTTAAGCCAAAATTCATCAAATCATTAACCAAGGGATCATGTTCTAAATGTAACATGGATAATGATGCATGATGTTTTCTACTCAAGGCATCCACCACTTTTTTTATTTTCTTGGATGGTAATTAATCGTGCAAATAATAATGCTTTATTAGATTAAGTCATCTTCTCTGCCACATTTTTAATTCCTTTTGAATGAGTATATACTTTAGAATTTTATGGTCAATATATATTTTACATTTGGCTCTATATAAAGGTGCCTCCAAATTTTCAATGAAAAAACCACAACTGCTAATTGAAAATAATGTTTGAGACAATTTAGATCATGAGGTTTTAGTTGTCTTAATGCATATGCAGTTACATGATCATTCTACATCAAAAAAAAACTATGTCCCTTTAATGAATCATCCCTGTAGATGAAAAACTCACCACTGCTAGAAGGCAATGCCAAAATTGGGGCATTCACCGAATCTGTTCTATAGTTCTTGAAGAAAAACATCACATTATTATGCCTAGAAAATTTAACCCATTTTCATGTTATCTTAGCGGGCTAGATAACCGTGCAATTTTTTTAACAAACCATCAGAAATATCTTGCAAAAAAAAGAAAACTATGAATATCTGTAACATTTTTAGGACGTATTCATTCATTAACCACTTTTGTTTTGGCAGGATCAAATTTTATTCCATCCTTAATTACAAAGTTCCCAAGAAAAGAAATCTATTGCAATCAAAAATCACATTTTCTAAATTTTCCATACAGTTTCTTTAATTTTATGGTTTGAAAAGAAACCCATATATGTTTTTCATGCTCTTATTTATTTCTAGAATATACCATATTGTCATCAATAAAGACAACCAAAAACTTATCGAAGAAATCATAAAATATTCTATTCATAAGATCAATGAATACAGTAGGTGAATTATTTAACACAAAATGCATAACAAAAAATTCATAATGGCCATATCTATTACAGAATGCAGTCTTCATGATGACTTCATCTTTTACTTTCAATTGATGGTACCCTGACCACAGGTCAACCTTCGAAAAATTCTACGCTCCCTGGAGCTGATTAAAAAGTCATCTTTATGAGGTGAAGGATACTTATTTTTAATAGTAATATTATTCAAGGCTCTATAATCGATGAAAATTCACATTGAAATATCTTTTTTTATAACAAACAAGACTGGAGTGCCCTATGGTGAAGTGATGGGTCGAATGAAGCCTTTATCTAATAATTCCAGAAACTGAATTTTTAATTCTAGAAGTTCCATTTAGGCCATTTGATATGGATGTTTAGAAATTGGAAAAGAATCATGAACTAACTCAATAGTTAACTCAACCACTTGATTTGGAATAACACCAGGAAAATCATCAGGAAAAACATCCAGGTATTCATTTACCCCTAGAACATCATTAATCTAGATAGTTCCCTTATCATCTAACATAAGAACAAGATAACATTCATTTTCATCCCATATCAGTTTTTTAGCTTCCTGATATGTCACTAATGGTTTGGGTTTGTTTTTGGACACAAACTGAAATTCTTTCTGAAAAACAACTTCTTTTTCTTTACAATCTATCATAGCATGATAAAAAGAATGTCAATCCGTACGTAGAATAACATCAAACTTCACTAGAGGCAAAAGAATAAAGATTGTCAGTAGATTCTTTTCAAAAAACAAGGATAGACAGATTCTAAAAATTTCTTTTTTCCATAAGATTTCCTCTAGGTGTTTTTACCATGATATTTGGTTTCATTTCATGAGGTCGAATTTCTAATTTTTTTGAAAATTTCCCAAAAATGAAAGAATGTTTAGACCTTGAATCAAACAAGACTTTTTCAAAATCTAGAAAAACAATAAAATTACCTGAAAACACCACATTTTATGGATCAAAATCTACCTACGTGGTTGAAAAAGATTTTACCAAACCCTTTTTCTTCCAATCTTGCAGATTCCCTGCTTGAGTAACTAGATTCAGACAAAAATTAGAAAAATAGCCCCATTCCTTACCATTAAATCATCTCACAATTGACTAATCATTAGTTTTCGGATCATTTTCCATGTACTCACAAGACATGTCTCCAAAATTCTCACATTAGTAGAATTTATCAAAATTTACGAGACATTCACTATGACTCCTTTTACCACACTTTTCACAAGAATGGAAATTCATTTTCTTACCTACAAAATCTTGGATGAGTTCTTCCCCATTTCATACCAACCTGATCACTTTTTATTCTTGTCATCACGATGCACACACGTATCAACAAACTCCATCGCAAATTTTTTAGCACAACGAACAAGCTTATCAAATATTTTAAACTCTCGTGAGGCCAAAGATCTTCACTAAAATGGTTTTAAACCAGAGTAAAATCTATTTATTTTACTTTCAAAATCTCGAGTAAAATCTCGTACAAAACTGGCCAGTATTGTAAAATTGGATTCTTATGCTGCCATAGAATCGTTATCTTTCTTCTTCAGATCCACGAAATGTTTCTCCATTCTGAGTCGAAAAGTTTTGGGAATTTTTTTTTTCAGAAAAACACTCTCAAAATCATCCCATTCTAGACTGTAAAGATCATATCTTTCTCTCGTATTCTTAACCAGATACCACCACTAATCAAATTCACCTTCTAAATGATAAATTGATAGTATTACCTTTTGAAATTATTAACATCCCATGACATCTATTATCATTTCAGGAGCATTGATCCATCTTTCGTCTATCACTAGATCTGCGGTTCCATAGAATGCTGGAGGATGTTGCCTCATAAAGTGATCCACAAAAGACATGTTACTTCATGGTTGATAATTTTACTCTATAGCATGTATATCAACCCCATTTATTTCTTAATTCAAATGAGTCATTGTGGTCACAAACTACTCGGTTCCGATTCCCACCATTTCATGTTGAAGATTCAGACAGAAATCAGGCTCTTGGTTTCTTCCTACTTCATCTTCCATACTTCTTCTACAGAAAACCATTATAAACAAAAATTACTTAGATGAAGTAACATGGTAATCCTTAAATTCTAAAACATTTCAAATTAATCATAGAGTAAAAATATGTTACGGTATTATTTAAATATCATTCCACCCCCTAAAGTTATCTAAACCTTCCTCAGATAGAAACTATATAGACCCGACCTTATAACATTTCATAATCATGAATTTAAAAAATGAACATAAATTTTTACACATTAAAGATCTTTTCAGGTTTATAGTTTTAAATAATTAGGAGAACTTATATACATAACATATACCACATTCCTACAAAGTGGACTCTATTAAAAACAGTTTCCATTTTTTCCAAAATACAAGACATTAAAACATAAAGCATGATTTCATTGACAACACTCCATATCCAACATCATGAATCCCTTATTTCTCTTAACCATCCTTATATCCTATGAATTTTTTTTAAAACATGGGATGAGTATAAAACTCAGTAAGGGGTATAAAGATTTAAAGCATTAGTCAAGTGATAACAAAAAAACCAATAAATCCCATATCATAAAAAATCGAATGCATTGTATACTCTTGTTTTTTCCTTGGGAAATTATTACCACATAAATTTTATATTCATCCTTATATATGGCATAAAATTTTGGTCAACTTCCATCTCCAGAGTACCCAATGCATTGGAGAGCTATAATGGGGCTCACCCGTCATATCTTGAACCATAATGGGCCCAACCCAACACATCTTCAGCTCTAATGGAATCAACCCAACATATATTGAGCTATAATTTTCTCAACCCTACATAAATAATATCCAAGGAAAATATCATGGTAATAAAGTTTCTCTGAATTAGGAAATATCACTCATTCTATATACATAGAAAAATATAATCCATTTAAAAATTATTAGAGAGACTTTTAAAAGGATTTTAAATGGAAAGTCCCGTAAAAATATAATTGAAGTTAGAATTAATAAAATGAAATGTACATATGTATAAAATATAAATACACATAATAATAAATTTTATAAACAAAAATTCGTCACACCAATAATCTTAATACAACATAATGGATAATGTATAAGGTTAACCCAATGAATGGAAATTGGGTTAAGAATTCCCTTACCTCAGGTTCTCCATACATCTACTGTGTTTAAACATCCTATAGAATGGTTAAAATAGTTTTATTACTATCTTATAGAAACATATCCATCTTTATAATATCTTATATGGTCATTTCATTAGATCATTTCACCCTTTATTTGTTAGTATTTTGTTCCTTTCATTGTTTTGAGGTGTTTTCTTTACATGTTTTCCACGATTGGTTCTTGATGGATATTATTGTCTATTGGAAGTGAAACTCCATAATGGAAATGGAATGGTATTTAAATATTTCCAGTATAATAATTTATTCCATTTATCATTTTTAATTTTTAGATGATGATGATTCATAAGTTAAAATATTAATGATGTTCATTTAAATTATTTTAACGGTTCTTAAAAAATAACAACCCCATTTTGTCTTATAAATTAAAACCATTAGTAAAAATGAATTTCAGAACTATGGATGGGAAATAATAATTATATTATAACCTGGTTCAACCATAAATATGGTTTCATGACCAGACTTAAAAGAATTAATGCAAATTGAAATCACATTGTCCATGATGTCAGTAATTCGACACATCATGGACAATGTTTTTATTCCTTGAATAAGTGGGATAGGAGAGAAAAATGATGATGGATTTTCCTTGAACATGAGAACATACATAATATACATAATTTCTTTATCTTTCATTCCTCTTTTGTAGAAGGATATGGGGAAAGAATATGGAAAGAAAGAAACTCAAAATAAAAAAATATAGAAATCCCTTACAAAAATTCGGTAGCCTAACGACTATGTAACATGGTTTTAGAAAATATTAAAAAGAGAGTGGACAAAGTTAACCAATACAGAAATGAATCATAATGCAGAATATTTCATGAATAGATGTTAATAAGAACATGGTATGGAAACTTGAATGTTATTCCACATAGAAGAGAACTTGAATGGAAAAAGAAATAAATTTAAAATTTTCTTACCTTGTAGAGTAACTCCTTGAACATGAAGGTTGGGACCATATGGGATTGAGGAAACCTTGGTAGTAATAATAGGGAGTTATTGAGGCCATATCATTTTTCATGAAGAATTTGGAATGAATTTAGTAAAGGAATGGGTTGGAATTTATAGTGAAAGTGAGGGAATATTTTAATAATTTCCAAGGGACACCTCATTTGTGGTATTTGCAAACCCATGGTCTTTCCCATGGTATTTTCCGAAAGTATTAGCCACTTGGGACACCTCACATATTATTTTACTATACCCAAGTCAACCAGATTCATTACATAATTATTACATCATTAATGATGTCATTAATACACCGAAACACAAAACTGTATTTTTACTATTCACCTAAAAATCAAATATATCAGAAAAATCCAAAAAATTTACCCTTACCATTTTTCAATGTGTAGAATTTGAAAATGAACTCCATTTTTTGAAAATAAGTTTCTTAATATTATTAATTTAATTTTTAAATAAAATCATACATATTTCAAAAATAAACAATTTTAAAACTATAACTACTTTTATAACTCATTGAAAATTTAACAAAGATGTTATTATATTGAAGCCTTAAGAAAATAAAATATTAATACAATTTACTATTAATTTGGGACATATTACTATTTATAAGGGTATGTTACTATTCACCAACAAGTTGGTTCCATCAGACTCCAAATAACGTACTGAACACAATTGTAGATGATTAATTTTTGAAATTAAAAACATAAAAGCTTCAAAATTATGTTTAAAGTTTTGTTATAAATATCTACATAAATCAAAGTTTCAATAATTCACTTTATTTTTAAAACCTTGGGGTGTTACAGGTATTACCTGTAACATGATTTTGACAAGGAATTGTTAATAAAATTGTAATAATAGGCCATAAGTAAATAATATATGAATTGATGTATATAATTATTCATAGGTAATAGATTTATAATAATCTTTTATTTATTATGAAGGAGTTTCAAATGTGTATGAGTGACTTTGAGACTTAAGTTAAGATATTTACATCTCACATTTCTTTTTTCCTTGAGACACGTGCCTATTCACCATATGTTTCTCTTATGGGGTGTATATAATGGTTATGAATGTATTTTATGATTATAATCATTATATTTATGGGTATTTAAATATCCATTTTAATATCTCTCTGTAATGGGGTTTAGGGTTCAAATGTTTCCATAGTGGTAAGGGATTTTTCTCTCAATTTGTCTTCTTCAAGACATATGTTATGCTATAAACCTATATTATTTTATGAGGTGTATATACATACCATTTTTCAGGTAATATCATGAATTAATTTTTGATCATGATTTTTTATGTTTCATTTAACATTATTACTTCATGGGACGTGTGATTCAATGTTACCATATTGGTAATGATTTTATGTTAAAATCTTATTGTTTTTCAAGATTTCTTACGATCATGTTTTCATTGATAAAATATTGTGATCCATATCTTAAGAAAATCAGAAATTTTCTTCTCCTATGGGTTTTCATGATATTATATGTATCATTTTTTCAACTATTTGGTACTAAAAGAACTAAGAATATTCTTTTTTGAAAATCTAGATTTATCACACTCTATGTTCAGTAATCTGTTTTCTTATAAAACCATGACTTCTAAAAATGTTTTAAAAAATGATTTTCTATTTTCCTATGATTTCTAAAAGACATTTTTACCTATGGTTCATTTTTTAAAAAACATTTTAAAGGAATATTCATGTTGTTTTCCAAACAATTCTCATTTGTATTTTACCGAAAATGTGAATGGAATATTTTCTTTAACATGTTTGGCATGTATAAAACAACCCATCATAATGAAAATTATTTTATCCAAATCAACCTTTTTTAGTATTCAAGGGTATTTTAATATAAAATTATTTTCAAAATGTTTTATGTTGTAATTTTTTTTCAAATTAGAAATGATATTTTCCTCAATAAAATTTTAAATGATTTTAAAGCTTCATTTTGAAGGTATCAATGTTATTTTAAAAGAAATGGATTTTAAAAAGGGTTTTTGTTTTAAAAAATATTTTCAGCGGAAATTAATTTTCCTTAAGAAATGTTTTAAATTATTTTTAAAGAATCCTTTATAATTTTTTGAGGTTATTTTCAATTTTATAGATTTTTAAATATGTTTTCGTTTTGAAATGTCATTTTCAAATAAAAAATATTTTCCATAATAAATGCATTAAATGATATTGGAAAATAATTTTCAATTTAAGATTAAATCTATTTATATTATCTATGCATTATTAGTGATATAAACTAAGGATACCATTTTAATTATTTATCTGAATAGTTTATTATGATAACATTTTTAGGAAACCAATCTCTATTCCATGAGTTATTCCATGATAGAATTCTTATGAATCCTGATTATTTTTCATGGGTTATGCTATAATGAAATGATATAATGACTATGAAACCCATTTCTTTCTCAAGGGTAATGATATAATTAAATGTTTATGAAACACATTTCATTTCATGGGTTATGATATGACAATAGTTTTATGATCTTGTGTAAAAAATATAAATGATTTTCATTATGTTAGAAGTGAGACATATATCTCCCTCCAATTAATTGGGTAATGATTAATGTTATATAAGCATAAAGGGTACACGAGAGGTCATTCCAAGCCTGAAGTAAGTACATGGGTGTTTATCCCAGGCCTAAAATGTTATGAATGTCTTAGTGGGAAGCTATGATATAAGATTTACTATATTTATGTGTACTCAAAAAATATATGTGTTATTCCAATTTTATGTTAACATTAATAATGTTTTCTTATTTTTTTGTGATCCATATATTATGAACTACCAATATTTATTCCATGAAACAAGATTATGATATTTGATATTTATTTATTGGTTTTAAAATGTAATGATCATGTATTCATACTCTTATGATAATGTTATGCTTATATATGTCACTTTTTTACCTTTAATAAACATTTAAGATCACCCATTATTATGTTCCCAATTCCATGGATATAAAGAAATGTATTATTTTTTATATGAATAATAAGTGTGGTAGTTATGAAGAACATATTGGGAGATGATGTAGCTCACATATAGGGAATCTTTTTACATTTACATGTTTCTAAAGGCATTAAAATAATTCATTTTTTTCTTTGGTGTGTTTTTGTAATATGTTGATTGTTCATCTAAAGGGATTTAATATCACTGTATGAAATTACTCGGTCTTTATATGTCACACCTTGATCCCAATTTTCTTCTATTTTATTTTTTTATTTATTTCATGGTGTTGGATCTATCTGTTTGTGGTTTAGGTTGAGTTCCTAGTGAAAATTTCTGAGTTTTAGAGGTTTTATGATTCTTTTGGCCATATAAATGGTTTTTGTGCATGTTTTGGGGGGTTAACCATATGGTTTGTGGTGGTAGAGGGAGTTTCCTACTCTTTTAATTCATGCATGGATTTTCATTAATGGAATGTGCATCGTTTGCCCCAAATCATGTGATCCAAATGAGTAACTGTGAGGCATGTTGGTGGTGTCTAAGGCATGGAATATGGTTTATGAATGGTTAGTATAAACAATGTTACAATCATGAGATATGATCTATCATTTTTACATAACAAATTTTCATGATTGGTGCATGGGTTCCAAAACTATATAGCTGGTCTATACATGTTCCCATTCCTTCTAGAAGGGTGTGCATGTTTTCCACATAGTTTGGCGAACTATACAGCCAAAAATTGGGACTTACCATATTCCTAAAACATTGATTTTCCTATTTTTACTATCATTTTTTAACAATAATTTTACCCTTATCCCTATTTCTTGACCAAGGAACAGAAAGGGGGCTCCAAAAATCTCTTTCATTAGCTCTACTTACCCCCCATTTAATCTCCTCCAATGTTCCTAAGATAGTTTCATTGTATTTTTGGTTAGTTTTCTCCTCTCCCTTTCCTTGTATTTGTTTCATGGTTTTCATGGATCTGATCCCTATTTTTCAACCCCTAGGGGTAGAGGGATGATTTTTTCTTATGTTTCATTATTTTTAGGGTGTTTAGTTTGCCTCTTATACTTAGTTCATCATTCTTCTAGATATTTATTACATTCATACATCGTTGTGATACTGTTTACAATACATTTTATTTCTATAACATTTCATTTATGTCTTTAGATTTTATAATTAATTTCAAAGTGTGTTTCTCATGTTTGTGATGTGTTTTCATGTTTTTTTGGGGATTCTATGCTGTCTGTTTGATTAAAATGTGTACTAAATGGATTATAAAAGTTATTACATAATGTAAATGTATGCAAGGTGTTTTATAAAATTATAATTGGTATTTTTCAAATTAATTAGTCTATTATGAATTTTTTGACTATTTTAGAGCATTAGTGGTTGGGTGTCATGAGAATTTGGGATTTTTGTGTGGGTTTGGTATCTTTTTATTATATGGGTCATGTATTTGGATCATTATTATTGGTTATAATATGACCTATTATTGTAAAATAGAACCATGTGATTTTTTTTATTTTCCATATTTATTCCATTGGGTGTGGGCATAACCATATGTGCATGGGGTTAAAATATGGATAAACACAGACACACACACACATATATATATATATATATATGTAATTCCAAAAAATATCCATATCGAACATGATTTTCCAAACAAAATTATTATTTTCATCCTCTTTTTTTCTTCATCTTCAAAAGATTTATCTAAAAACATTCAATGTTTTTGAATTAAGATTTTGGTTTTTAAATTAATTCAATTGTGTTTTTAAAATGTGTGTTCAAATTCATGGACTGTTTGGAACCTTGAGGCAATATATTATAAATAAATAATGTAAAAGGACTTTTTGGAATTTTCTAAGCCTAAATAGTGTTTCACATGGGTTTTTGAAATTGGTTTTGGATTTAGAAATTTAATGATTGGTAGGTACGTTGTGGGGTTTGTAAAAATTATTTTACTTTCCATATGATGCGTAGCCTTGGTTGGAACTTATGATAGGTACTATGTGTGATGAGAACCCCTATGGTCATCCTTATTTAGATATGTCCCTCACATATTTTTTTTAGGAATGGGAGTGTCTTGAACAATAGAAATTGTGGGTTATTCAAAGCATTTGATGACCTATTTATTATCCCTTATAATATTATCATGGGATTCTAGGATATTATATAGAGGTTCCAGTGATGATCCATTTATTGTCTCATTAAAATAATTAAAACCCCAAGGATATACAATATGGAAGGTGGTGTTTGTGACTAGAGAGACTAGTTTAGATTAGCCATGTTATTTGTTGACTATGGAGGTGTACCATATGGCAATATGTGGGTCCAAACCAACCACATCAAGGGTTTTCTTCAATGATATTTGGGGAATTACCATGGTTACATATATGTATTCCCATGTTTTATTTTAAAAAAATTTATTTACTTTTTTATGTAGAATTTTCATGATTTTCCATGTTCTGTTTCTTTTATTTCTATATTTTATGGATATTCCCTGATATTTATACGAAATTCAAATTTTGTTTACTCACATTTATTATCAAGTGGTATTTTTAATTTCATTTAAATTAGGTTATTAAGGGAAATAAGTAGTTGATTTTCTAAATGACAATGCATGATCTTGGACTTCATGGAGGTATTTTATTTCCTAATTTTTTTTAATCCAATAATGTTGGATAAGTAAATGTTTAACGAGATTATAAAGAAGTTATAGGGTGTTCCAGGGGTCCTGAACACAATATAAAGGGAAATAGGTCAATTCAGTTTATAGTACATGGATGGGATATGGTTAGACTAAACTATACAAGGGGGAATAAAAACCCGGGGACATTGGACATAGACATTTTACACTGTTAGTGAATGGTTTTCCAAACTATGTGAGGATCACTAGGTAACTGTTCAACTTAGCCCATCTTGGATAGAGGCTTGAGCACGGTTCACACATGTTTTTGGAAAACTGTTTTGCCAAACCGAGTGACCCATTAAAAAGATGAAAATTACCAAATATACCCCCTTGGGATTTTATGTTTATCAACTGATTTCCTCCCAATGTTTTCATCTTCTATACGTAGTGATGAACCATTTTAACCCAAGCTTCCCAATTTTGGATCTCCTTAAATTCTAGGCTATTTGGAGTGTCTTTGTAATCTGATGAATGATCTAGGTAAGTCTAACACTCCTCTTATTACTCTTTTCGGGATTAGGGCTTGTACATTTTTTGTTATTCTAATTAGAGAGACCTAAAATCATGTTTTTCTGGAGTATAATAGTTGAGTTTTCAAAGGGTGATTCAATCTAGACCCAAGACTAATGAAAAGGGTGAATTAGTCTTCAGATTCATGGTAGAGGGTTCATAAGTTATATCCCATATCATTATTGTCAATTTGTGCATGTGTGGTTGGGATATTGCATCCCTCTTGATGGGATTTTAAGCCTATATGAATATTTGGTAAAATATGTCGCTAAATGATGTTTGGAACCCTCATGATCCTTGTAGGATGAATTAATATTGATTATAATGATTTAGTACCACCCTTTTTGGTGCACTAACATTCCCGAACACATAAAATTATAATGTTAAGTATATAGTTTGTTTATGATATGTAGATACCTTTATAAGTTGGTTTAAAGGATTAGTTTAAATTATTTAGAGATACCAATGGATGTTTTTTCTAGTTTTTAGTAATGGAATAATATATTTTATGGCATAATGTGAAGAAGGGTTAAATTAGTTATTATTATTGACATTGAAAAATATGTTTCATGCACTTTACAATATAATTCAGAATGTGATCCTTATGTAGAAAGCAATGTTATGTATGAGTAGAAATTTATTTTCATGTCAAAAGAAGATATTGGATATATTTACATGTTTCATAAGAAAACTCTAGAATGATGGATAAGTGGAAATCCCCCCCACCCTAAGAGTTAGCTTTGGATTTCCATGATCGATAATGAAAAAGTGTCTATAGATTACAATTAAACTTAATGGTTTATTGCAAGAATATTTGGTGTATTAAACAGTTAAAGAAGTGTAGATATCTTCTAGATCATCGATTTGACAGGTCATGGATCCCAAAAAGACTCACATTTCAAAAGTAATAGAACATGGAAGAATGAAAAATTTTATAAAGAAAAGTGTGTTGTCCCACATGTCATCTACACAATCCATCTACACAAGCCATCCATATAATCCATATAGGCATACACATCCATATTAGTACACCATGGTCTATAAATTGATCTCTCCACCTCAATTTTTGGGTAAACAACTAAAATCTCTAACAGGAAAACCTAGAGAGGGCTCTGGCCTCGTGGGTCCTTCACCCAAGTAGTCTAAGACTACTTTTGGAGACCAACCATGGACTGCCTTCACTAAAGAGGATCCCCCATACTAGCACCTAAGGACCCATACTTCAGCAACCCATACTTGGATGCGGTACCTAGGCAGCATACCATAGTGACCCACCTTGTTGGAGCACCTACGTTACCCTAATTAGCCAGAGTACCTACACGACCAACCTTGGTGGAGCACCTACGCAACCCAACATGGTGGAGTACCTACACAACCCACCTGGTTGACCTGCCTTTGCAACCCATCGAGTCATAGATCCTATGAGAACCTACTATCCCAAAATGAGGTGGCCAACACCCCTGCACCCCAACTCAGGATCAGTTGAAGATTGCGGTCCTTGCCTTCCCGCCTAGTCCCTTCACCTCTACCACTGAGTCCCTTGAAAATTGGAGTCACACCATGAAATGTTTCGGCCTGGTTGATGGTTATTTGGATTCTGTATTATACTAACTTAACATCCTCCTCTGGAATACCATGATTTGGGTTACTCCTCCACACTCCTTCAAATTATTTTCGTTAAAATACTTATCACGGTCCATTTCACGTTTTGCGAGTTGGGATTCTCCTCTTGGATCCCTCGAGTAACTTGATTCAATACACTCCTCATGAAAATTATCAAACCTCAACACCTAAAACCTGTACAAGAATTAATAGTAAATGTGAATCCTCATGATTAATCCTCAACCAATCATCAAATGGGAATCCTCTTTAAGAGTATTCCCCAATCTTATCCAACATTCATCCATCAATAGATGGAGGAAAAGTGTGTGGTTTGTAAAATATTCCACATTCTATTATTTATCACACTAAGCATGAATCACATGGTCTTAGAGGTTAGGGATGATCATGAAATCCACACAATACACTGAAGGATTTAACTATGAGAACTCTAATTCCTATTAACTAGGATACATATGATTCCCACATAGGGCCCGAGCATAATGGGAATCCTCCTTAGGAATAAGCCCCAACAATATTTCCCTAAATCTTGGAATCATCCTTTATAGTAATCCCTAAGTTAAACTCCAAAATCACAGTGATTTAAAACATCATTCATGGTCCCTTCACAAGGGTTATCCTCCTCAAGAATAATCCCAACATAATCTTCTCAAATTGGTATACACCCTTATGAGATATACCAAACTATGTGGGCTATAATTTCTATCAAAATGTGATGCATAGAAAGCCTCCCCGAGGTTTAAACCGAACTCTTAAATCAACCTTATTATGTTGGGAAATATCCTTATTAGTGTGTAATTTATCTTTGAAACTCATATACATTCTAGTTTCTTTGTGTTTTTTTGGGATAGTTCATGCACTAAACATCGGATAAGATCCTTTCACTAAGATATCCATTCCACATGACATTAATCTATATGGTTGGGTCCTCATCAAACAACTTTATAAGGTATGATGTTCCCTATGGAGAGTAATCGATCTATGTGGGTTCTTATTCTATTCACTAGGATATGTAAGAAGACCATTTATGGGTTCGATCCCGACATAAAACAAATCCAATCTCCCTAGATGACAATAAATTATAGAGTGACCTTCATCTATTTGGATAACAATAAACTCCAGTGTACCCCCACTGCGTGGCTAAAAAAATAGTATCCTCATAAAAATGACCAAATAATCTATAAGTATAATATTAGTGGATACTATTGACTGAGAACCTCAAATACATGTAGATATCTCCATCAATGAAGAACCTAAAATACATATAGATGATTCTGAATTCTACACATACAAATAATTGATTTCTGATTTTGGATGACCCATATCATACTTGGTAATTAGTTAAGGATTCATGAATATATTTTAAATATATAAGAGAGTCCTATAGTAGGAAATAATTCCCCTCAAAATGATGTGATAATCCCAACTTCCCATTCTCTCGACCAATGAGTGTTATTAAGGGTCATAGGTCAAAATTAGTAACTAGTGCCTGCCTTTAGAAAGCATGTCCCTATGGAAAAGAAACCATTATGTGTTTATTATTCCACAAATTAATCTATTTGAAATCATTTGGAAATAGAAAAACATAATGTGGCCCAAAATCAAATGGAAACAAAAAATGGTGAACCTGACATGAATGTATCAATTATATAATTTTCATTAATAAAAGTGCTAAACAATTCTGTCTGTGTTGGATCAAAATATTTCCCAACAAAGTCACATTTCCATTAGAAACAATTATGAATATTTCCAATGGATTATGAAATTTTAATGGAATTGTGTCAGTATATTATAGAATATGAAGTGATTTATATGTAAATGGATTTAGTAAAAGGTATTGATGAATATTTTTAATGGGATAATTTATGGGAACTATTGATAATGTTAAATGGGTTAATGTATAAAAATGAGATATGAGTTAAATGGGATATGCTATGAAAATGGTAAATGTGTTAATGGGATAATCCATAAAGATGAGTTGTTTGAAAAATTTAATGTGAATTGTAAATATTTTTTGTTCTGAATTTTTATGATTTGTAATTTGGTATATGTGGTAAATAGATAAATAATAATGTGCATGTGTCTTGATTGTTGTGGGATATTTCACTTTATGATCTTCACCAATGGGCTGGGTTAAACCAAGGAACTAAACCTCATCCCAAAATTCATGGTGTAGGGAAGGGGATGAAGGCTCTATATGCCTGACAGATCAAATTTCTAAATTACATGATTTGAGGACCAAAGGTTTGTGTGATGTTTTTTTATGAAATGTTTACCCCTAGAGAGATAGTAATCTTGATTTATTTCCTAATAAATGATAATTTATTGTCTTAGGCCATTGTGTGAATAATGTAAATTCTAACCCAATGAACATATTATGGAAATTAATTTAGTAATGTAGATGGTATATGTTAGGAGAATGAATCAAACCATGAAATTGGCTAAAGTGAACATTGTAAATAATAGAGCCTTTATTTTTTGTTTTTGTTTTACCTTGTTTTTTATTTTTATATACATGCACTCTCTATTTTGATTGGGTGTTTTGTAGACACCATTATTGGTGGCCTACTGATTATTAATCACACCTTTCTCAGGTAGCCATTGGGTACCCAAGAAGAATAATTATTACTGGTTAGGATATGGGGAAATGCCCTTTCTAGGGAGTAGAGTTGGGTTAGGGATGTTCGTGGATGAGGATCCAGACTTGGAGTCTGGACCCATTTGGGGATTCAACCGTTGCCTATATTTTTTGTTTTTCACCTTCGACACTAGTATCATTATAATGAAAATTTACTTGTGGTTTTTATTTATAACATATTTTAGGAATTTATTATTAAGGGATGATTCTTGTCTATTTTTTCTCGGTTCCATTATTTCATATGTTTCTATATGTGGTTTACTCTGATAAAGAGATTATAGTATCTCTATATGATTTATCACACCCTTGATACTAATCGTAAACCAATTGCATTGGTGGAGATGATCTTGAGGTCATGTGACGACCCAACACAGGGAATTGGTTAGTGGATTATGGGTTGTAAATGTTATAAAGTGGTTTTAGAAGGGTTATTTTCAAATGTCTTACTATTTGGGATAGTAGACATGATATTAAGAAATGTTGGGTCTTGGTAATGAGCCTTGGTTTGGTAGTAGTTAACCCATGTATGAGGTAAAACCCAAGTTTTTAGGGTGGTAATAATTGTTCTTGAGGTGTGTTGTTATAGTTGAAGGATATTTCAGTATTGGGTGATGCACTTGTTCTGTTATGTGTCTATTTTATGATATTTTTCTGGTGGATTTGGCGGTATGAGGTTGTGCATTGAAGAATCATTTTAGGCACCTAGGGACATAGGTGGAATGCATTATACTAGGAACACATGGGATGGAAGTGTGGGGTAGGAAGGGAAGAATGAACTCTAATTTAATAAAAAATCTGAAGAAAAATTTGTCTATTAAAGATTATGTAAATGTAAAAATGGACGGTTTGTTAAATAAATGTTAAAGAATTTTGTTAAATGAAGTGATTTAAATGAGTTAAAATGTTGGTTTTAACATGTTCTGAAATGATAAATGTTCTTAAGTTAAAGTATTTACATTTTGAGTATTGAAATAATTTTGAATAAATACATATATTCAAAGACTTGTGACAATGTTTGTTGGTTTACCCATGTTATCCATGACCCAAAATAGGAATAGTAGAGTGTATTTTTCCATGTGTGATGATATCCATAGGGATAGTGTATGTGAAATGGGTTGTTTTATGGATAATGAAGAGCCTTCTTCTATGTAAACTATGAAGGCCTTATGTTATGGGTGAAAAGACTAGTGCTTGTAATTATAGAAAATTCCACCATGATGGAATGTACCTTTTGTGAGACAAGAGGATATTGATTAGAATTATCCACCATTAGTGGAGTAAGAAAACCCATTGGTCAAAGATAACTAAGTAGAAGATCAGTTTTGTGAGAACATTGCTCGTTTTGTTCAGAAGATCAAAGAGAACCCAGGGTGGGTCGTGCTAAGTTTGTTTAATCTAAACCGAGAGTTTCAGTTGAACCACCTTACCTTTTTTCCAATTTTTTAGAACTGAGGCTATAGATTCCTATATATAATCTATATAGATGATTTCTTATCACATAGATAATCCTGCAAATAAGAGACTCAATTTTAAAACATACATTTTTCAGGGACCGATAATGCGACGGTGTGATATCTGGATTTTGACTCAGTAGGCTGATGGTATGATGTTAAAAGACTTGAAGGAAATGTTTTTTAGTATTTATATCCAATGACCTTGATATAAGAGTGAGATGTGGAGTTAATGTGGTTTACATAGGGAACTATGTTAGTAATGTATTACATGGGCCATTTCACAAACATGAGAATATTTGTTTCAGTATTGGTATGGGTCGAGGTCTCTATGGTGATATGATTTCAGGATGGACTTAGTCATGAGATTAAGTCTCAGGTGGACATAATATATTTAAATAGGAATTTTGATGTTGTGGATTAAGCCCTGATTTCATAGGGGAATTTAATGTAACCTTCAGAAAGTGGGTTTGTGGTTCTAGTTGGATGAACCAGTGGTGAAACATCCACAGGTAAGAAGAATTGTTTTAGAAATCTCCACCATAGTGGAAGTGATCTAAGTGGACTAAAGAATAGACCAACCACTTAGAGTTGAAATCAAGTGTTTTTTCTATCAATGTGGAAGGACATGGAACATGCATAGTCAGTTCCCTTAACTATTAGTTATGTCATGAACGTGCTGAAGAATGAGGCATCTATAGAGGTTATATAGAATCCCTCTAAATCTAGGAAAAGATGGAGAATCATGGATAATGCCGAGTATATGTACAAGGTCGGTTAAACCATACGAAGTAGGTTGTTGGATGTTGACTGGCCATACTAGTTGAGGTGGTAGATGTGGTACTATAGGGAAAGATCATATATATCAGCAGGGTAGTGTAACATTAAGAACTCATATTGGGTATTGGGGTAGAAGGGAAGGTCAGCTTTACGAATTTTAGTCTACACCTTGAGGTGGCGAGGCTGAATTATCAACTATTCAAAGTAAAATCCTTGTAGCTTTCAATCTTTCTAGTGTTTTATTTGATATCGTTTCCACACACTCTTTTATATCTTCTCTGTTTTTTTTGTTTTGGCTTGAGTGGTGGAACATATTAGTGTAGTTAGGTCAATTGACACACCATTAGGGGTTTTAGAGTATACAATCTAGAAATGTAAAGGGAGTGCACTTGTGGATGGTGGAAATTTTTTCTTAAGTAACTTGTTTGTTCTTGAGATGATAGGTTTGGAACTAATTTTGGGAGTGTATTGGATAGTGTTGTACCAAGATCTTATTGATTTTTACCATCGTAGTGTGATGTTAATGTATCTTGATGGAGAAAAGTATGTCCATCATGGTGAATTTGATGTCTCAACAGGCCACACAGGGCAAGTTTGTCATCAATGGGGACAACTCACAACCGAAGAGGCTTATAATATTCTTGATGTTGGGGGAGTGGAGTGTCTTATTTTTTTTCATCCTATGGTTAATATGTTATAGGATTTTTTTCTGAGTAATTCTTAGGTCTACCACCAGATATAGATTTTGAGTTCATGAAATAGTTGTTGTCGGGAGAAGAACCAGATTCCATTCCTCTCATTGAGTTTGTAGCAATGGTTCATTACTTAAAATTTTGGTGGTATTACTTCTTGTGTGAATTATTTGTGATTTATATTGATCATAAAATCTTTTAGTACACATTCTCATAGTGTCATTTGAATCTTTTTTAGTGAAGGTGGGTTGAATACATGTAATATATTGATTTTGAGATGGTTTACACACCAAGAAAAGGAAACGAAGTACTAGATGTTTTGAGTAGGAACTCTCAAAACTAGAAGGTTCAAGAATCAAGTTTACAGTGGAAGATGATAGAGTTTTTTTACTGAGATGCATCTTGAGGGGAATAATGGTCAAGGAAAGGATACCCCTTGCTTCCTCAACTGTTGATTCCATGATTCTGAACTGGAAAAAGGAGAAACAACATAAGGATTCAGAATGTTTGGATTTAAAGAAATGATGAAAAGGTGGAGAGTATCCTTCTGGTGGGATCATCAGAGATGATGGGATCCTCTATGTTTATTACCATGCTATTGGGGCAATGTGTATGTAAGAAGAGTTTATGTGTGAGTTTCATACAACAAAGTGGGTAGTACATCCTGGTTTGACCAAAATGTATTGATATCTTTATAGGTAGTATTGGTGGACATGGATGAAGAAAGAGGTTTCAGGTTTCAGGGAATAATTCCTTACATATAAATAGGTGAAGTCTGGTCATCAACGATAGGGTGGTTTGATGAAACCATTTCAAATTACATAATGGAAATGGGATGACATAACGATGTGTATTTTTGTTTTTCTTTGGAGGATTTCTTGGAAGAATGATGGGATCTAGGCATTCTTTGATCAGTTGTCTAAGGTACCCCAATTCTTGTTGATTTGAGAGACATCCATTGTGGATCAATTTGCTAGGGGTACCACAAAATATAGTTTTATATTGAAGTCAATGATTCACATCACACTTGTCGAAGGTATTATAGAGGGATCTTGGTACCTAGGTTTTCTTGAGTATGACATTCCACCCACAGATAGATGAATAGTTTGATTGTACAATTCAGGGAATAAATGACTTGTTAAGGGATTGTGTCCTAGATATTGGTGGATCTTGTGAAAAGAATATAGTGATGGTTTAGTTTTCCTAAAAAAATTGTTACCATTCCATTATTTATATGGAACCATATGAGTAAATCTATGATAAATAATGAAGATCACAGTTATGTTGGATGGAATCTGGGGATGTTGAACTATTGGGACCGATTCTCACGCATGACACGTTAGAAATAGTTCAGTTATTTCACAAACATATGGAAATGGATCAAAGTAGCAATATGTTGTATACAGATTAGTATCATAGACCACCTATGTTTTTTTTGTGTGATCATGTGTTTCATTAGTTATCTCGAAGGTTGGGTCACCATTGAATTTGGAAACAAGGAATGTTGGTTCCCAGGTACGTGGGGTCATTTGAGATTGCAGAGAGGATAAAATGGGTGGCATAACGATTAGATCTTCCACAGTGGTAAAATGGTATGAATGATGTATTTCATGTGTCATAACATCAACAATATCACCCCCAACCATCTCCCATGATTGATGTTGAGGATGTTGATCTTGAGGTTGATACGTCCTTTAAGGTGAAACTGATTTATATTGTGGATTGTAGTGAGAAAATCTTATGTGGAAGGATTCTGCTAATGGTTAGAGTTTTTTGGTTGCATGGTAATGATCAAGAATAAACTTCAGAGAGAGAGAAATGGATATGTGGGATCAGTAGCCCAATCTATTTTCTTTATAAGTTCAGTGATACATGGGAGTGAGGCTCGAGGACAAGTCTTATAAGGTGGAGATTATATAAGATCCCATACATCATGGTGGTTTGTTCTTATTTAAATTTTGTTTAAATACCATAAAGTGGGTAATAGATTGTTTTCTATGATTATAATGAATCTCTATGGTGTTCCTATTGTTCAGGATATGAAATAAGGAAAAATCAGGATATCTATTGGATGTCACATAGTTGATGAAAAGTTAGAGTTAATCGTACAAGGGGGATAAATATTTTGTTACTTTTGATAGAGGAATTTAACATTGTTGGAGAATGATTTTCCAAATAGTTTGAGGATCCTCGATTAACCCTTTGACCTATCCCCTCTTAGATAGAGACTGACATGTGGGTTGCCCATGGTTTGGAAAACTATGTATCCAAAACATGTTTCCCATTAAAGAGGAAATATACCAAATATCCCCTACTAATTTTAAGTTTCTTACCTAATTTCCTCCAAATTTTTTCTTCGTTGAGCCCTAATGGCAAACCATTTAGATTTAAAGCTTCCAAGGATGGATATCCTTCTATTCTAGGCCATTTGGAGTGTTGTTGGTTTCAGATTAATGCTTCGGGTAAGTCTAACACTCCTATTGCATATCTTTTCTGAATTAAGGACTTTAGGTTTGTTATTTATCTTCTAAATCCCAAAAATGTTATACCAAAAGATTTTATAGTAAGTTATTTTCTTTAAAGTAATTCAATAGTTTGTGCTACATGTAACAACGATTTCGAGTGCACCATGACTTACCAAACTAGTCATTCAAACAATACTATAAAAATAGCCTATACCCACGATTCAAAACTGTGGGCATATCCCCCAAAACCGTCGGTATAGAGTATACCCATGGTTTGTGGAACCGTGGGATGGAAAAGCATTGGTATAGGTCCCTTGACCATACCCACAATTTTCCAAAACTGTGGGTATAGATGTTCTTCCACCGTGTCAAAGCATCATACCCAGTTGCCACAGTGTCAATGTCTTTTACCCATGGTTTCAAAACCGTGGGTATAAATACTAAAATAATGCAGGTGGTGGGTTTCTTTCCCACAACCTCTTTGTTACAAACACCGCACCTAACCACTACCCTAACATCACCTATGTATATATATATATATACATATTTAGTTAAATATAGTTATATAAACCATGGGTATTAAGGGAAGAACCGTGGGTATAAGACTCCAACCAAAACAAATTCCTTCCCACTGGAAAAAAAATTCCCAGGCACACATGGGAAACCTATACCCACGGTTTATCATAACCATGGGTATACATATTTTCACCCAAACATATGCCAATGTTTCTAGGAAAAATCATGGGGATAGGTTCCCCTATACCAATGGTTTTTGAAAAATGTGGGAATAGGTATCCTTTCAGGACCTATCCCCATGGTTTTCCAAAACCGTGTGGATAGACCCCCCATGCCAATGGTTTTCCGATTACATGGGTATAGGTCCTGAAAAGTTACATATGCCCACGTTTTTGGGGAAAACCATGGGGATAAGTCCATTTTCCAATAGTGAAAAAGTGGTTATGAATAGTATTAACTGCATTTTGAATTTTATATACTCTATATAATTTTAACATCCATATTATTTGTATCATATATATAATATAAGAAAAAGTTCAATTTTTTAGATAAAAGAAGTATTTTTAAAAAAATGAAATTTTACTGCCTTTTAATGGCGAACCATTTCTAAATCCAGACACATTTATCTGTTCAATTTGATGAAAAAAATTTTCTTTAGAAGCGGGACATAAAAACATAATTTGGATAAAATTTCCGTGCTTTTTTGATAACATTCATATTTTTATGAATAGTTAAAAATAATATATTTTAATTAAAAAAAAATTTCTATCAAAATAATTTATAGTGAGAAATTATATATTTGAATGGTTTTGAGGTATAATTAGATTATATTTTTATCATTTAATCTAATGTTGTACATTGGAAGTAATTTTACATGTAGATTGGACATTAAAACATATCAATCATTTCATAGTTTTTACTTATCAAAAACTAACTTTATGGTTTTGACAACCGGAATATTTTTTTAAATTAATTAACACAACTTATAGGTTTTTAATTTTATGAAATAGACATCATTTTCAAATTTGAAATATCAAAATTATCTTACAGTGAAAGTTTGGTATTTTTCTGAAAACGTTTGAATTTTGATGAATAGGGAAAACACTGCGTTATTGTTTAAACAAGAATTTTTATTTATATAATTATTTATTTTATTTAAATTTACATTAGGTCAAAATAGATTCCTAATACCTATATAAATTCAATGTAATTAATTATTGTCATTTTATAATAATATTATATATATAAAAGTTTATTGAACGTTTTACCATCTTTTACACACCTTCTAAGAACATTATTAAATTTGCATAAAATGTAATTCAACTACATATGTGAATTGAATTTCAAAAATATGTGAGACATGGTTGATATGAGTAAGTAAAATATGGTTCAATAAGATGAAAATAATTTTTGGTGAATAATAACTTTTGAATTTTATTTACCAAGGTTAAAAGTAAATAGGGTAACTAAAGATAAAAATGATATTTGTATTACCATAACACATGTACTAATTCTATTGGATAAGTTTATTTCAACCAAAAAATATAGGAATTAAATATTATCCTTTTTCCACTTGGATTAGTTTAAGGCATTTATTATTATTTTTTATAAAGAATAGTTAAAAGTGTGAAATTCAAATTTCCATAACTAAAATATTTTTAATATAGGATTACACATAAGATAAATTCAACTATAAATATTCATTATAATTCTAAATAAATTTCCAACATAATTTTATTTTATTTATAATTTTTATACATTAAATAATAAAATTTATTTATGACACAATGATGACGCAGTAATTACTTTATTAATGAAAGATTAAAATAATTGATATTATTAATATCCAAATAAAGGTAAATTGTGACTTTTGATAAATTCCATGAATTTTATTGGTTAATATGGAATGTTAGGGTTTATTAAATTAATATTTTTCTAAGTAATAAAGTATTTAGAACTTCAGAAAAAATGAAATACTAAATAGTGTCAAAATTGACATAAATGAGTTTCTAAAACAAATACTATATTATTAAATGATATAATAATCCTAAAAATTTATGGTTAGGCCAATGGAATTATATACAGATATATATGTCATTAATTAACCACTTAGAGTTATATTGGAATTTTAGTGGATGTTTATTAATCATTTATTATAACAGTACATGAATACATGGTATTAGCTAAACTATTTAACTAAGAGTTAAATCTAAAAGTTATTGTTTATATGGCCCCTTAAACCAGTATAAAACCTATTGTTTGAGATTTTTTCGACCCATACCCACCTTATATTCGAATTAAATCAATTTGGAGACATTATAAATCGAAAATTAATTTTTATTAAAATAATATTTCATGATTTTCCTAAAGTGACCCTCACCTTTCTTATAAAATGGAACTTCCCTTTATCTAAATTTCACACCTCCAAAGCCATTTGGCTTGCCCAAAACCAACCCAAATATCCTCCCAACTACTGTCACTACATTATATATGCCTTAATTTGATTAGAAATCCAACCTAAGGATAGCTTTTGATCAAACCAAAAAGAAGCATCCGATGAAGAGGTAATAATTTCATCACCTATTTCAAGGTTTTCTTCTTCTTCCACTTCCTATTTAATTGTTTTTCCATACCAAAATTATAAATCTATTATCTTATAGATAATGTGATGTAATTATAAATGTGTTACAACCATATTTATTTTTCTATCCATCCTACGAATGAAAAAGTTACCATACATGTATACGTAAGGCTTACCATCTCCACGTCGTGGTGTAGAGGTTATTCAACAATTCATTATTTGGATGGGTATAATAATGATGTATAATTGATATATATAATAACTATAACATGTTAAATATTCTGTATATATGATATAATATCCAATTATATATGATATCACCTTCAATTTAATGATATTATCACTCGTGCATATGTATGGATTACCGTCTCCACGAACGCGATGAGATTCATTGCCCATCGTATACATAAAAGTATAATTTTCATTTTATGATTAAAAATTATCATTAAATAATTAATATAATTATGTATATGAATCAAATAAATCCAACCCATAACAAACATGTCTTGCCTAATAAAACTTATAAAGGAAAATGAATCAGTTAGCACCCAAAACATTGATACTACTAAAATATTGTTAACAAAGCAATATTAGAAGATCTTATATGATATCATATTTATGTATGTGGTTATTGTATAATCCAATAAAAATTATTTAACTAGTATATAGTAAGTTATAATTCCCTTGACTAAGGTAATGTAAAAGGTAAGGGGGTTTCATCTCAGTTCTTATTTCCGTGAGATTCTTTCTATATGGTCACTATTTACTTTTGTGTGGTGTATGTACTACCCATAATTGTATTCATTGTGAAATATACTTTAATTTTTGGGTATTTACATATTAATTTTATGATCCTTATTTCATGTAGTGTATGTTTAATAAGTCACCAAATCGGTAAGGGAATTTCTAATTTGGGTTTCCACTCATTGGGTTTTACACAAATTACATTGATTATTTTACTCCAAGATTATGTGTGAAATAACTATTTATTTATTTATGTAGTAATTTTCACTACCCTTTTGTGGATATAATTTTGATACACATAATCACTCTATAGATAAATTCTCAAGTCATCGATATGAACATGATAAGAGTAATATTAACTCAATTTCCATTCATTGAGATAAACATCCAAGTCATTGGTGTTGTTGTTACAAGAAAATGTGTGAATTTCCTCTGATTGATTTACACTGAATATCCAAAAATATTTAGTGTATTTATATTTTTCACACATAATTATGTCATTGATTTATTCTTAACTTAATGATGTGGTCTTTATAAGGGATTTCATCTCAATTTAAATTCTATTTAGACTTCTTTGTGTTATGCACTGATTCACTTTTATATGGTGTATATATTGTAATTTGACATAGTATATCATAAATACCTTTATTCTCATGATATTATAATGTTTAGATTTCCTCAATTATTTGCATTCAAACATCTCTCTTTTGGTTATGAACTTTAACTAAAATATCATATTAAAAGTTTTATAGATTTATTCTTATAAATAATTCTCATTAATGTCCATGTTTTAAAAATAGTTTTAAGGATTCATTTATATGGAAAAAAATTCTTTAAAATAAAAATTCATTTTAAAAGTTTAAAAATGGTATTGGAAAAATTGATTCAAAAATTTATTTTAACAGCGTGTTGTTAAATAGTGAGACTTTTAAATGGTTTTAAGAAAAATGTTATATTTCCCTCCAATAGTTTTACTGATTATTTTAATCAATGTCAATATCATTCATTATTCTTGATTAAGGTTGATAAAATATTCCATATTGTATTTAATATGTTATTTTTTACTATAAGTATGCTATTTTTATACCATTCATGGTTTAGGGTTAAAATATTGACATTTTGTTTGAAATGTTTAATACGAATGTTTAAATTATGTTTCAACATTTTTATGTGAGAAATGTATTGGACTTAGTAAGTGACTAGTGGAGCCCACATTAGCTCCTCGATGCTTCAGTAGGTCTCATGAGACAAACTATTGTCTTGGCATAAGGCCTTGAAAATGTTTTATTTGTAGTCTGGGCATGAGGCCTTGACTATGTGGTTTTGATGTCCGACATTAGGCATTACATCATTATGAAATTATCTATGGATATTACATGTGATTATTGGAAAAGTAGAATATCCATGTGAATATGTAAATGGAATTATTTTATTTATATCTTCTTTATTATGCAGAATATTATGTTTAAAAGGATTGTGGTTTGGTCTTATACATTCCCTTAAACATTTATGATTATTTATGATAGTTTCCATCGTATTATTATCCTTACTGATCATATGATATCACCCCTTTATTATGTTTTATTTTTTCCAGGATGTGATGAAGTATATTATGACTGACCTGCAGGTACAGACTAAGGGATATAAGAGTGTTCAAAGGAGACACGATATTGTTTTTTTTTCATTTAATAATGTAATGTAAAACATTTTTATATATTTAGTACATCCAGGATAGTAAACTAATTGGTATGTTAAGACATGTTCTATTGTGATAATGCCAATGTTATGTAATAATGCACTGACCCTGGATAACGAGGGTTGGGGCATTACAGTTGTATTAGAGGAAATTTGGAATAAACCATGGAAGCAAGATTTAGAAAAACTCTCATTATAAAACACTACCCTAAGATAGACTTTGCAGATTAGTATAGAAGAACATCCAAAAAATTTCATAATTTAATATTATGTGGGTTCTCAAAGCAATACATCCCTGTCTGCAAACGAGCAGGTAGAGGCATCTCTAGAACATATGTACCTAGGAGTGAAAACTCTGACAAGGAGTTTCGAGATTGACCCGGGGAATACTAGTACACGACAATAGGCCTTGTTTCACTCTTGGTTACGACACTCAAGGGGGATATGCTTCAGATAATTCACATTTTCATTACAAAGTGATTTGAAGTATTTTAATATAAGATGAGAATAAATAACCTTGTTTAATCCTAAGGTGCTATAGATTGAAAATTAGGTGTCATGATATTCTCTAAATAATTTTATGACTCACACTATGATTTTTTGTGTTAGTCAATGGTTGGATTCCAAGGAAGTCATAGTAACATTTTTCATTATTTAAAAGGTGAGAATGATGATGGAAATGAGAAAATAAATGGAATGTTGATAGTTGAAAAACATATTGTGTTCATACCGAAGCAGGTTTCCAAAAATATGATCAACAATATATACCTTAACCAACTCCCAAACTCAACAAAGAAGAGAAAGGCAGAGAATGATAAGATCACCAATAGTGTAAACCATGGAGGAAAGAAAGGTAAATTTCCATCATGCCAGAAATTTGGAAGGATACACCGAAAAAAGAGTCTCAATGGAATAAATAAATTCCTTATGTGTTGAAAATAAGGACATAAAGTGAAGAATTTATAAGGAAAAAATGAAGAGTACTATGGAAGAAAATAAAAATGATCCTAAGATTCTAATTACAGTCATTTTCTGTAAATGTAAGGGACCTTGGAATCACCCGAGTCAATGCACTATTCTAAAGGATAACCTCTAGGTCAAAGAGGAACCTATATGGAAATAAATGGGTGGAGAAATGATTAAAAGTATGTGATTACTTTGGAAGACAATTCTCTTGTATGTGTAACTATGCAATTTGTTATGTGAAAATGGTATTTAAGGAAGAATTATATTTTTTGGTTATAGTTATAAAGAACCATATGGGTTTATATGATCCTTGAATTTGAGGAAATTATAGTTTATTAATATTTGGGATGAAAATGAGAGGTATGAGATAACATTTTTGGTTGAATTATGCTAAAGTTATTTTGAGGAATTTATCTCTTTTTCGGAATGTTATAAAATTTAGTTTTTGAAAAAAATACAACACACAGACAGTGTGACAATTCGTTCTATTGGACAAAGATGCAGAAATTGAACCCACAACCAGAGTGGGATTGGGAATTATCACCCACCACTGGAATACGTGATGTCTCTGGTTAGTGTGACAAATTATTTTTAGTTAAACAATTTTATTGATCAATAATAAGTTGGTTCAGATCTTATGTCTTATCAATTGTATATCCTTAGTATAGAAAAATGATTTGGTGATTAAGTGATAAATATTATTTTAGAAGATGTACGCTCTGTTAGGAACACTATATGCCTATGGAAAATAGAATACTATGGAATTTAATTTGATGAGTAATAATGGTTTTTTTATTTTGTAAGAATCTATGTTTTTTTATATAGAGATTCAGTTTATTAATGGAAATGATGATCCTAACATAGAGAACATGAAATTTGGTTAATTAAACTTATGTATGAGACTTTAAGAGTAGTTTATTTTATTTGGAGATAAATGTTATGATTTACTATGAAAGAATACATGATTAAATTATTCTGGGTTTTGGGTTTCAATATTAGTTAGGTTTATAATGATGGATTTTGAGGACAATTGTTTACTGAGTGGTCTTTATTTAACTTTGGGTATTGTATGTTCAATTTAGGAAATTAAGATTAATATTTCTTTCTATAAAGGATTATCCATTTTGGGGATCATATTATCTTATACTAACCATTTATTTTTGGTTAATCTCTAAAGACAAGGGAAATATATAGTTTATCCTTTGGGGATTATGTGATTCTGTAGAAGTTGATTCTAGAACTTTAGGTGTGACCAAGTCATCTTGAATACTCATTGTTTGGAGAATGGATGAGTTATTGGTAGAAAGTTATTAAAGGATGAAACTATACTTAAAATGTAAGTATATTTATTTATGTTCTTAGTCAATGTCATAAATAAATTCCTCCACTTTATGAAATGGAACATAAAAAAAACTTTGTATATTTAATTTTCCTACTGGGAAACTAATGACCATTTAACCCATCATAAGTTTGTGGTTTTCTTATTGTTAACTTTCTGTTGATCATTTTTTCTATCACTCTCAATCAGAACTTGACACATAGATTATCTTCCATATCCTTGTTTCCCTATATGGAATCCAAGTATGGGTTATCTATGGTGACCTTTGTACTTCTCTTTCTTTATTTTAAAGTGATATTTTTATTGACTCTTTTTCCAAAGTGGGACATTCAATGATGTTATCAAGCCCAATTTTAAAATTGCGAGGATTAAATTTCCCAAAGTGAGGAAGAATGTAAGACCCCAAGATTTCATAATAAATTATTTTATTTAATGTAATTCAATAGCTTGCACTACATGTAACACCGAGTTCAAGCACACCATGACTTACCAAACTAGCCGTTCAAAAATCCGTTATGAATAGTACTAACTGAATTTTGAATTTTATATACTATATATTATTTTAACATCTATATTATGTGTTCCATAAACATTATATAAGAACAAATTCAATTTTTTTAGATAAAAGAAATATTTTTTAAAAAATGAAATTTTACTACCTTTTAATGGGGAACCATTTTTAAATCCAATATCTAACACTTTTATAAATTAAATTTGACAAAATGAACTTATTATTTATTATAGGGATAGAAAATTTTAGTTTGATAAATTTTTGGTGCTTTTCTGATAACTTTCACATTTTGATGAATAGTAAAAAATACTAAATTTTAATTAAAAACAAGTTTTTTAATCAAAATAATTTATAGTGGTAAATTATATATTTTAATGGTTTGAGGTCTAATTATATTTTATTTTTATCATTTAATCTAATATTGGTAATTTTAATTAATTTTACATTTAAATTGGACATAAACACATATCAAACTTTTGATAGTTTTTACTTCTCAAAAACCCGCTTTCTGGTTTGGACAAGAGGAATATTTTTTAAATTAATTAATAAAACTTACATGTTTTATATTTGGTTAAATATAAATTATTCTTGAATTTGAATTATCAGAAATATCTTAGATTTAATTTTTGGTATTTTTCGGAAACCATTCGATTTTTGATGAATAATGAAAAACACTGTGTTTTTGTTTAAAACTGACTTTTTATTTAAATTTATTTTAAGTAAAAATAATTAAATAATACCTATATAAATTTAATTTAATTAATTTGAGTCATTTTATAAAAATATTAGATGTGTAAAATTTTATTGTTCTTTTTACCATCTTTTACCCACCTTTTAGGCACGTAAACAAATTTGCGTAAAACGTAATTTTACCACTTCTGTGAATTGATTTTAGAAATTCAAAGAGATATGGTTGATATTAATAGGTACAATGTGGTTCAATATGATGAAAATAATTTTTCGTGAATAGTATCTTTTGACTTTTATTTACCACAGTTAAAAGTAAAAATGGTAATTAAAGGTACAAATGATATTATTATTAACCTCACACATGTCCTAATTCAATTGGATATGTGTATATAGAAAAAAACCTTAGGAATAAAATAAGATCATTTTGGTCTACTAGTATTAGATTAAGACATTTATTATTATTTTATTTAACAAAGAGATAAAAGTATTAAATTAAAATTAAAAAAACATTTTTATTATAGGGTTACACATAATATAAATTAGACTATAAATATTAATTAGAAGTCCAAAAGTATTTCTTACATAATTTTACTTTATTTATTATTTTTAAACATTAAATAATTAAATTTATTTGTGACATAATGACGATGTAGTAATTACATTATTAATGAAATATTAAAATAATGGATATAATAAATATTCAAATAAATGTAAATTGAGACTTCTGATGAATGAAAAGAATTTTATATGTTAATATGGCATGTGAGGGTTGATTAAATGAATTTTTTTATAAGTAATAAAGATATTAGGACATTAACAAAATCAAATACTAAATAGTGTCAAAATTGACATAAATGAGTTTTTAAAATAAATATTATATTATTAAATGATATAATAGTCCTCAATAATATATTGATCACAAAAATGACATATATAATGATATATATGTTATTAATGATCCACTAGGGGTTCTCTTGGAATTTTATATTATGTTTATTAACCATTTATTATAGTAATACAAGAATAGATGAAAAAAGTTAAACTATTTAACTAAGAGTTGAATAAAAAAGTTAATGTTAATATAGTGACCAAAACCTATATAAAACCTATTGGTTGAGTGTTTTTTGACTCATACCCACCTTATACTAGAAATAAATTTATTTGGAGCCATTATAAACCGAAAATGAATTTATAATAAAATAATATTTCAAGATTTTCATGAATTGACCCTCACCTCTCCTATAAAACGTCACTTCCCCTTCTATTAATTTTACACCTCCAAAGCCATTTGGCTTGGCCAGCACATGCACGAATAATCTCCCAACTACTGTCAAAACATTATAGAGGCATTATTTTTATAAAAAAGACAACCAAAAGAGCCCTTTTGATGAACTCAAAAGGAATCACCCGAAGAAGAAGTAATAATTTCATCACCTCTTTCAAGGTTATCTTCTTCTTCCACATCTAGTTTCTTTGTTTTTTCCATAAAAAAATAATAAAACCAGTACCTTCTATATAATGCGATGTAATTATAAATATTTTACATCAATATTCATTATTCTATCCATCCTATGAAGGACAAAGTCACCATATGTGCGTACGTACGGTTTACCATCTCCACGTCGTGGTGTAGTTGTTATTCAACACTTCATGATTTTGATGGGTATAAAAATGATGTATAATTGATGTAAATAATAAATATAAAATTTTAATTATTGTGTATATATGATATAAAATCCAATTATATACGATCTTACCTTCAATTTAATGATATTTCCCCCCGTGCGTATGTACGGATTACCGTCTCCACGATTGCAATGAGATTCATTCCCCATCGTAGCCATTCAAGAATAATTTTTATTTTATGAATAAAAATAATTTTTAAGAAATTAATATAATTTTGGATATTAATCAAATAAATCCTATCCATAACAAACATGACTAACGTAACAAAACATATGAAGGAAAACGTATCAGTTAACACAAAAAATAATGACACTACTAAAATATTATTTAAAAAGAAATATTAGATCTTATATGATATCGTTTTTATGTATGTGGTTTTTTTATAATTTAATAACAATTACTTAACTATTATAAAATAATTTAAGATACCCTCAACAAAAGAAATGTACAAGGTAAGGGATTTTCATCTCATATCTTATTTCAGTGAGATTCATGCTATATTGCCACTATTTACTTTTGTGTGGTGTATGTACTGCCCATGATTGTATTCATTGTGAAATATACATTAATTTATGGGTATTTAAATCTTCATTGTATGATACTTCTTTCATGGGGTGTATGTTTCATAAGTCACCAAATTAGTAAGGTAATTTTCAATTTCAATTTCCGCTCATTGGGTTTTACACAAACTTCATTGATTATTTTAATCCAAGATTGGGTGTGAAATCACTAATTATTTATTTATGTAGTAATTTCCACTACGTTTTTGTGGATATACTTTTGATACACATAATAACTCCATTTATAAATTCTCAATTCATCTATATGAACTTGATAAGAGTAATCTTAACTCAATTTACATTCATTGATTTAAACATCCAAGTCATTGGTGTTGTTGTTACAAGAATTAGTGTGAATGTTATCTGATTTATTAACACTAAATATACAATTATATATAGTGTATTTATATTTTTCATTCAAAATTATGTCATTTATTTATCCTTAACCAAAGGATATGGTCTTTATAAGTAATTTCATCTCAATTTACATTCTATTGAGACTTCTTTGTTTTTATGCTCTAATTCACGTTTATATGGTGTATATACTCTACTTTGACATACTATATCATTAATCCCTTTTTTATTAGGATATTATAAAGTTCATATCACCTCAATTATATGTATTCAAACATCTCTCTTTTGGTTAGGAACTCTAACTAAAATATCATTTGAAATGTTTTAAAGATTTATTCTTGTAAATCATTCTCATTAATATCTGTGTTTTAAAAATGGTTTTAAGGAATTATTTATATCGACATGAATTTTTTAAAATAAAAATTACTTTTAAAAGTTTCAAAGTGTTATAGGACACTTTTATTCAAAAATCTATATTAAACAGCTTCTTGATAAATAGTGAGTCTTTTAAATGTTTTTTGGATAAATGGAATATTTCTCTCAAATAGTTTTACTGATTATTTTCATCAATGTCCATATCCTTAATTATTATTTATTGAGGTTGATACAATCTTCCACATTGGATTGGATGAGTTTCTTTTTACTTTGTATGTTCTATTTTTTTACCATTCATGGTTTATGGATAAAATATTGACATTTCTTATGCATGTTTTAATACAAATGTTTAGATTATGTTTCACCATTTTCATATGAAGAATGAATTGGACATTGTATGTGATGAGTGGAGCCCACTATATCTCCTCGACACATTGGTAGGTCTCATCAGACAAACTAGTGTCTTGGAACAAGGCCTTGACAACATTTTATTTGTATTCTTATAATGAGGCCATGACATTGTGGTTATGATTTCTAGCATTATACATTCCATCAATGTGAAATTAACTATGGATATTAAATGTGATTATTCGACTAGTAGAATATCCATGTAAATAAGTAAATGGAATCATTTGATTTATATTTTCCATATTATGATGATGTTTATGTTTAAATGGCTTGTGGTTTAGTCTTATACATTACCTTAAATACTTATGATTATTTATGATAGTTTCTACTTTATTATTATCCTTGCTGATCATCTGAGATCACCTCATTCTTATGTTTTATTTTTCCTAGTATGTAATGAAGTATATTATAACAAATCTATAGGAATAGGCTAAGGGATATAAGAGTGTTCAAATGAGACACAATATTGTTGTTTTTTATTTAATATTATTATTTAACTCTTATTTATGTATCTAGTACATCCGAGGCCACTAAACTAATCGGTCATTTGAGACATGATCTATTGTGATCATGCTAATGTAATTTAATAATGCACCGAATCTGGGTAACTAGGGTAGGGTTATTACAATTGGTATCATAGGAAGTTTAGTAGAAACCATGGAATCTCGATTTAGAAAAACTCTGATTAGAAAATACTACCCTAAGATAGACATTGAGGATTAGTATTAAAGAACAACCAAAAAAATTCATTATGTAAAGATTATGTGGGTTTTCAAAGAAATACATCCCTGTGTGGATACGACTAGGTAAAGGCATCTCTGGAACAGATGTACCTAGGAGTAAAAACTCTGACAAGATGTTTTGGGATTGACTCGTGGTATCCTAGTACATGACAACAGGCCTTGCCACACTCTTGGTTAGAACACTCCTAGGGGATATGCTTAGGATAATTCACATTTGTTTTACAAACCTATTTGAAGGATTTTCATATATGATTAGAATAAATAACCTTGGTTAATCCTACGATTTTTTAGATTAAAAATTAGGTTTCATGATATTCGATAAATGATTATATGACTCACACAATTCTTTCTTGTGTTAGAAAATGGATGGATTCCAAGGAAGTCGTAGTAAAACTGTATGTGATATAGAAGGTGGGAATGAAGATGGAAATGAGAAACTAAATGGAATTTTTATTAGCATAAAAGTTATATGTTCATGTCAAATTAAGTTTCCAAAAATATTATCAATAATATATACATTAACCAACTCCCGAACTCAAAAAAGAAGAAAAAGGTAGAGAATGATAAGAGCTCCAGTAATGGAAACCATGGAGAAAAGAATGATCAATTTCCATCATGCTAGAAATGTGGAAAGAGACACCTAGGAAAGTGTCTAAATGGAACAAATAAATGCATTATATGTTGAAAAGAATGACATAAATTAAATAATTTTCAAGGAAAAATTAAGATTTCTATGGAAGAAAATAAAAATGATCCTAAGAATCAAATTACAATCAATTTTTGTAAATGTAAGCTACCTTGGCATTACCCGATTCAATGACGTATTCTATATGAAAACATAAAATTTGAGGATGAACCTATGTAGAAATACATGGTTGGAGAAATGATTAAAAGTATGTGATTACTTTGAATGAATATTATCTTTTATGTGGAACCATGAAGTTTTTTATGTGAAAAATGATATTTGATGAAGAATTATCTTTTATTTTGTGGATATAGTTATAAAGAACCATTTGGGTTTATATGATCCTTGACTTTGAGGAAATTATAGGTTATAAATTTTTGGGATGAAAATACAATATATGAGATAACATTTGTGGTAAAATTATGTTATGGTTATTTTGGGAAATTTATCTCATTTTGAGAATGTTATAAAATATAGTTTTTGAAAAGGGAAAAATCCTAAACCGTGTGACAACCCATCATGTTGGACAATGTTGCGAGAATTAATCCCACAACTAGAGTGCGATTAGGATTTATCACCTACCACTCACCTACTTGATTTCCATAGTTTGTGTGAATAATTCATTTTAGTTAAATGATTCTATTGATCAATAATAAGTTGATTTGGGATATTAGGTATTATCAAAGGGATATCCTTAGTATAGGAAAATGATTTGGTGATTAAGTGATCGATGTTATTTTTGAAGACATGCACTCTATTGAGAACACTATATGCCTAAAGAAAATATAATACTATGGAATTTAATTTAAGGATTAATGATAGATTTTATTTTCTTTTGGAAGATCTATGTTTTTTATATAGGTATTCATGTTATTAATGGAAATGATTATGTTATCATATCGAACATGTGATTTGAATAATTACACTTCTGTATGATACTTTAAGAGTAGTCGATTTTATTTAGAGATAAATGTTAAGATTTAATATGAAATAATATGTGTTTAAATTCTTCTAGGTTGTGGATTTCAATCATAGCTTGGATTATAATGAAGGATTTTAAGGAAAATTGTTTATTGAATGTTCATTATTGAAATTTTGGTATTGTTTCTTCAATTTTGGAAATAAAGATTATCAATTCTTTCTATAAAGGATTATCCATTTAGGGGATCATCTGATCTTCTAATAACCATTTTATTTTGGTTAATCTCTTATGACAAGAGAAATATATAGTTCATCATTTTTAGATTTTGTGATTCTCTAGAAGTTGATTCTTGCGCTTCAGGTGTGACCAAGTTATCTTGAATACTCATCATTTGGAGAAAATATGATTTAATGGTAGAAATATATTAAAGGATGAAACTATACAAAAAAGTTAGAAAAACTCTTTATGTTCTTAGTAAATCACATAAATAAATTCCTCAACTTTATAAAATGAAACTTAAAACAAAATACAATATCTGTTTACTTTTCCTACTGGAAAACTAATGACCATTTAACCCATCAAAAGTTTGTGGTTTTCTTATTGTTAAATTTCTCCTGATAATATTTTCAATCACTCTCCATAAGAACTTGACACATAGTTTATCTTATATTTCCGTGTTTTCCTACATGGAATCCTAGTATGGGTTATCTCAGGTGACATCTTTTACTTCTCCTTATTTCTTTTAAAGTAATAGTTTTACTGACTCTTTTTTCAATGTGGGACTTTCAATAAAGTTCTCGAGCCATATTTTAAAATTGTGAGGATGCAATTTCCAAAATGGGGAAAGAATGTAACACCCTAAGCTTTCATAATAAGTTAATATCATTAATATAATTCAATAGTTTTCGCTACATGCAACACCGAGTTCGAGCGCACCACGACTTACCAAACTAGCCATTCAAAAAGCGGTTATGAATAGTATTAACATAATTTAGAATTTTATATACTCCCTATAATTTTAACATCCATTTTATGTGTTTCTTAGAAATAATATAAGAACAAATTCATGTTTTTTACATAAAAGAATAATTTTTCAAAAAATGAAAATTTACCGCCTTTTAATGGAGAACCATTTTTCAATCCAAAATTTGACACTTTTATATATTCAGTTTGATAAAATTAATTTCTTCTTTAGAAGAGGGAAAAAAAAATTATTTTGGATAAATTTTCGTTGCTGTTCTAAGAACATTCATACTTTGATGAATAGTGAAAAATACTAAATTTTAAGTAATAAGAAGTTCTTTAATCAAAAAAATTTATAGTGTTAAATTATATATTTGAATGTTTTTATGTATAATTAGATTATATTTTTATCATTTAATCCAATTTTGGTCACTTGACATAATTTTACATTTAAATTAGACATAAACACATATCATCTTTTTGATAGTTTTTAATTCTCAAAACCCCAGTTTCTGGTTTTGAAAATTGGAATAATTTTTAAAATTAATTAATAAAACTTCCATGTTTTTAATTTGGTGAAATATACATAATTTTTTAATTTAAAATATCTAAATTATCTTAGAGTGAATTTTTGGAATTTTTTGGAAAACTTTCAATTTTTGATGAATAGTAAAAAACACTACGTTATAGTTTAAAACCGACATTTTATTTAAATAATTATTTACTTTATTTAAATTTATTCTAAGTCAAAATTGTTACATAATACATATATAAATTCAATTTAATTAATTGGAGTCATTTTATAATAATATTATATGTCTAAAATTTTTTTGAACTGTTTACCATCTTTTACCCACCTTCTAGGCACATTAGCAAATTTACAAAAAATGTGATTTTAACAGTTTTGTGAATTGAATTGTAACAATAAGAGACATAAAGTTGATATTATTATGTAAAATCTGGTTCAATAATATGAAAATATTTTTTGGTGAATAGTAACTTCTGACTATTATTTACCCCGGTTAAAAGTAAATAGGGAAATTAAAGGTTAAAATGATATTATTATTACCCTAAAAATGTCCTAATTCAATAGGATAAGTTTATTTCTACCATGAAAAACCTTATAAATAAAATATCATCATTTTTGCCTACTTGTATTAGATTAATACATTTGCTATTATTTTATTTAAAGAAGAGTTAAAAGTGTTAAATTCAAATTTCCTTAACTAAAACATTATTTAATATAGGGTTACCGATAATATAAATTTGAATATAAATATTCATCTGAAATCATGAAATATTTCTTACATAATTCTATTTTATTTATAATTTTTATAAATTAAATAATAAAATTTATTTATGACACAATGATGATGCAATAATTAGATTACTAATGAAGAATTAAAATAATTGATTATGTAAATATCAAAATAAATGTAAATTGAGAATTTTTAAGAATTACACTAATTTTTTAGATTAATATGACATGTTAGGGTTGATTAAATTAATTTTTTTTTTGTATTAATCAAGTTATTAAGACCATATCAAAAATCAGATACTAAATAGTGTCAAAATTGACATAAATGTGTTTTTAAAACAAATACTATATTATTCAATGATATAATAGTAATAAATATATATCTTTCAGATAAATGACATATATAATAATATATATGTCATTAATTAACCACACGGGGTTCTATTGGCATTTTATTGTAATTTTAATTACCATTTTCTATAATAATACAAGAATACATGGTTAAAGTTAATATATTTTACTAAGAGTTAAATCTAAACGTTATGGTTATTATGGTGACCTAAAACTGTACAAAACCTATCGATAGAAGTTTTTTCAAACCATCCCCACCTTATCCTAGAAATATATCAATTTGGAGCCATTAGAAACAGAAAATAAATTTATAATAAAATAATATTTCATGCTTTTCCTAATGTGACCCTCACCTCTCTTGTAAATGGGCACTTCCCATTCTGTTAATTTCACACCACCAAATCCATTAGGGTCATCCAAACCCTACCCAAATATAATCCCAACTATTGTAAATACTTTCTAAAGGCCTTCCTATTATCATAAATCCAACCTAAAGATCCCTTTTGATTAAATCAAATGGAAGAACTTGAAGAAGAGGTAACGACTTTATCACCTCTTTCAAAGTTATCTTCTTATTACACATTCTCTTTAATTTTTTTCCATACTAAATAATAAATCCAATACCTTATACAAACTGTGATGTTTTGAAAAATATGGTACAACTTTATTCATTATTCTGTCCATCATATGAATGAAAAAGTCACCATACGTGTGTATGTACGACTTACCGTCTCCATGTCATGGTGTAGATGTTATTAAACACTTCACTATTGGGATGGGTATAATAATGATGTATAATTGATGTATATAATAAATATAACATGTTAATGATTCTGAATATATGATATAAAATCCAATTATATACGATCTCACCTTCAATTTAATGATATTGTTACTCGTGTGTACGTATGGATTACAGTCTCCATGAACGCAAAGAGATTCATTCCCCATCATAACAATTCAGAAATAATATTCATTTTATGATAAAAAATAATGTTTCTGAACATAATATAATTCTGGATATTAATCCAATATGTTCTTTGCATAACAAACATGGCTTAGGTAACAAAACATATAAATGAAAATGAATCTGTTAACACTCGAAACAATGATACTACTAAAATATCATTAACAAATCAATATTAGATGATCATATATGAAATTATATTTATTTATGTGGTTCTTGTATTATTTAATAACAATGATTTAAATATTATACAATATGTTAATGTACCTTCAACTAAGGAAAAGTACAAGGTAAGGGGATTTCATCTCCCTTCTTATTTTTGTGAGATTCATGCTATATTGCCACTATTTACTTTTGTTTGGTGTATGTTCTGACCATGATTGTATTAATTGTGTAGTATACTTTAATTTATGGGTATTTACTTCGTTATTGTATAATCCTTCTTTCATGGGATGTATGTTTTGTAAGTCACTAAAGCAATAAGGGAATTTCTATTTTTGATTTCCACTCATTGGGTTTTTCCCAAACATCATTGATTATGTTACTCAAAGATTATGTGTGAAATCACTATTTATTTATTTATGAGGTAATTTGCACTCTCCTTTATGTGGATATACTTTTGATACACATAATCACTCCATTGATAAATTCTCAATTCATAGATATGAACTAGATAAGAGTAATCCTAACTCAATTTCCATTCATTGAGTTAAACATCCAAGTCATAGTGTTGCTGTTACATGAATATGTGTGAATGTCCTATGATTTATTTACACTAAATATACAATCATATTTAGTGTATTTATATTTCGCACAAATAATTATTTCATTGATTTACCCTTAACTTAAGGATACAGTCTTTATAAGGGATTTCATCTCAATATACATTCTATTGAGTCTTATTTGTTGTTATGGACCAATTCACTTTTATATGGTGTATATACTATATTTTGTCATAGTATATCAAGAATCCATTTATTCTCATGATATTATAAATTTTATATTACCTCAATTATTTGTATTCAAATGTCTCTATTTTTGTTTGGAACTCTAACTAAAATATCATTTTAAATGTTTTAATGATTTATTCTTCTAAATCATTCTCTTTAATGTCCTTATTTTAAAGATGGCTTTAAGAATTTATTTGTATGGACATGAATGTTTTAAAATTAAAATTACTTTTAAATTATTTAATGTGGTATGGGACACTTTTATTTAAAAAATATATATTTTTAACAACTTCTTGATAAATAGTGAGACTTTTCAATGTTTTCATGAAATGAAAGAGATATTTCTCCCAAATAGTTTTACTGATTATTTTCATCGATGTCTATATCCATAATTATTCTTGATTAAGGTTGATACAATATTCCATATTGTATTTAATGAGTCTTGTTTGACAGGGGATGTGATATTTTTATACCATTCATTGTTTATGGTTAAAATATTGTCATTTCATATGCTATTTTTAATATTAATGTTTAGATTATGTTTCAGACTCCTTATATGTGGAATGAATTGGAGTTAGTAAGTGACGGGTGGAGCCTGCTATATCTCCTAGATGCATCGATAGGTCTCATGAGACAATCTAGTGTCTTGGCATAAGGCCTTGAAAAAATTTCATTTGTAGTCTTGTCACGAGGCCATGACAATCTGGTTAGGATATCTGGCATTATGTATTCCATCATTATGAAATTTTCAATGGATATTACATGTGATTTTTTGACTAGTAGAATATCCATGTGAATAATTAATTGTAATTATTTGATTTAAATTTTCCATATTATGATAATTTTTATGTTTAATATTCTTTTTTAGTCTTATACATTCTGTTAAACATTTACGATAATTTATGATAGTTTCTGCTGTATTGTTATTCTTACAGAGCATCTGAGCTCGCCCCTTTCTTATGTTTTATTTTTCATGGGATGTGAAGAAGTATATTATGACTGACCTTCATGAATTGGCTAAGGTATATAAGAGTTTTGAAAGGAGACACAATTTTTTTATTTTTTTAATAATGTAATGTAAAACATATGTATGTATCTATTACATCCAACACTACTAAACTAATTGGTCTTTCGAGAAATTATCTATTGTGATCATGCTAATGTTAGGTAATAATGCACCATATCTAGGTAACTAGGGTCGAGTAATTACATAAAACCCTTTTTTACCATAGTATATTAGGTTGTTGATTCAAAGGGTTCTTGAATTCAGACCTAAGGATAATGATAATGGTGAATTCATCTATATATTTGAGGTAGGTTTTCTAAAAGTTACATTCCAAAGATTTTTTGTCTATTTTTTCATGTGGTCTTGTTATAATTATTCCTTCTTGATATTAATTTGATCCATTTAGTAAGATCTGGTAAATGAGATGGCTAAATGATTTTTAGACCCCTCATGATCCCTATGTGATGTATTTAGGTTGATTAGACTTATTTAGGGACACCATGGGGGTGTGCCAACATTACCGAACATGGAAAATTGTAGTGTTAAGAATAATGTTTATTTATGTTATGTAAGGACCATCATAAGTATGTTTAAATTATTTTCTTGAATTATTAAGAGTTACTATTTGTAGTTTTTTCTTGTTGTTGCCAATGGCGTAAGTGATTATTTTGCATAATGTGAAATTGGGTTAAATTGATTGATGTGAATGTGTCAAATGGTTTTTTAAATTTTAATGGAATTTCATAAGTGGATTAAGAATAATGGAGTGATAAATGTGTAAATGTTTAAGGAAAGAGTATTGATGAATTTGCTTAATGGGATAATGTTTGAGAACTATTGATTACGTAAAATGGGTTAAAGTATGAAAATGGGATGTGGTTTAAATGGGATATGCTATGAAATAGAAAATGTGTCAACAGTTTAAGGCATAAATATGAGTTATGTGCTAAATTTATGTTAACTATGAATGTTATTTGTGTTTAATATGTATGTTTTGTGATTTGGTATATGTGGTAAATGAATAATTAATCATGCACACATGGATTGGTTGTAGTAGGGTATTGAACATGAGGATCTATACCCATAGGATAGGATATCATGAGGCTTGAAACCCCACCCCATAGTGCATGAGTTAGGGAAGGAGAAAAAGGATCTATACTTCTAACATTTTCATTTGGTGAGACTACTCAGACCGATGATCCAGGATATGTGTGATGTATTTCTTTAAGAAATTTTTATTCCTAATGAGATACGAAACATGATTTATTTCTTTTTACATGATAATTGACCAGATTATGCCATTTTTTGAATTATTAAAATGCATAACCCATAGAATATGTGATAGAAATTAATTTAGTAATGAAGAATGTATAATTAAGGATAATAAAATAAACCATGAAATTAGAAAAAGTGAACATTATAACCAATGACATCCATTTTTTATTTTGATTTACCTTCTCATTTATTTTTATATTCATGATCTATTTGTTTTGACTAGATATTTTGTAGACACTAATGGTAGTATAATACAGATTTGTACTCACACCCGACTTGGGACACCATTGGGTACCCAATCAGACATTATTATTACAGTCTGGGACAAGGGAAAAGGCCCTATATCAGGAATTTGTGTTGGGAATTGGATGTTCATGGATGAGGATTAAGACCTGGAGTGAAGACCCATTTGGGGATTTTTTTTATTGTATTTATTTTGGGATTTCTTCAATTTTAGCACTATTGGTATTAAATGGAATATTTACTAGATGAGGAATTGGTTATTAAGGCATGATTGTGGTTTATTGTTTACCATTTGCTTTGTTTAATATGTTTTTTATTGCCGATTACTCTAGTAAATAAGGTATAGTATCTCGACATGATTTATCGAAGCCTATGTAATATTCCACAAACTCTGGCATATGAGGAGGCATGCTTGATGTCATGTGGAGACCTGGCATGGGACAACGGTTAGTGGATTATGTGTTGGGGCCAGTACAGATAAAAACCCTATTTTTAAAATTTTTATTTCAGATTATCCTTTATATAATTGTTTTGGAAATTAAATTTATGGATTAGGTGGTGTGTACCTAATGATTTACTTAGGATGTCACCCTACTTGTTCCACTAAACATCGATAGACATGAGAAATTTTTCAGGTTTAGAATTTGTTTATGTTTTACAGAATATCAGACTGGTCTTATGAATGGTGGTGTCCAATAGGAAACATGGAGATCATTTTGGTTCTATTTTGGGTTTAGTTTTGGTTTTATTTTTGTTTTTTCCTTTGTTCCATTTTAGTAATATCAAGGTTTATTTATATATATATTCTTACTAGTTGTTGAAGGTTCTTCCTATTTACACTCCTAAGTCTATCTTGTTTTATTTATCAGTTATTCATTAGATAAATTATTCCAAATTTTATGATATCTAATGACCAGAAGTTGTTGGTAGCCCAGGTGGATTGGGAATGCCTTTTTGGCCTTGTCACAAGCAAGCTCAGGTGACCAGTTTGGGGTTTATGCCTTTAAATTTTTTGGATTGTGTGGTTGGGAAAGACAAATGGGATTGAACAAGTTCTACACTATGATCTTTTATAGAGTAGGGACCCATGTGGAGACCAGGTGTTCAGAAGATGATACTTCTAGTGGTTGGTACATTATCATGGGAAGGTTTGTTAAACTATGTAGCCAGGTTTTTCATGTCCATAGTTCTATATTTCAAGACATTTAACATGAGTTATTTTTTGGTTTAATTTTAGTTGGTATGAGTTTTTTTGAATGAAAAATGGTATTTGAAAATAAATTGAAATGTTAAAATATTTGGAGACATTTTTTTATTTTGAAGGTGGGGTTTGATGTTTCAGTTTGATTTAAAATAAAATTCAGAATTTTGGGAAAGTGGCCTCAGATTCTAATGGATTTGGAACTGGTAAGAGAATCATTGATTATTGAAAAAGGATTTTTATTTCTTTTGTGATGTTTGGTTTATGATTTTTTTTTGGATTGGGATACTTGTTTAGTTTACTTATATTTTGATGTTGATTTGATTTTTTGATAATTATTCCCCTTTGATTATGCTACCCAGGTAAATCCTAATGGATTTTAACAATTATCTTTCAGTCTTTTTGCTACCTATAATACTGGTGGGATGTTGGGATCAAGTTCATCCTAGTTGTTTCCAATTTTCTATGGTGAATGAGGTCATTTATAGGCTGTGGAGAGGCTGGAGGAGGTAAAAATCATTTTCAAATCATTGGGAACTCCTGAAGTCTTGATAACGTGATATATTCGTGGTTATTTTTAGGATTTGGTATTGGATCGGTGGAATGATATCATTCTATAATCATTAAAGGTTTTAATGTCATGGTAAGTCTTTATGAACACTTTCATCCCATGTTTTATTCTTAAAGAGGTTATGTTGTGGAATGTGGAAGAGATATTGGGTATTCATTAAGGTAAATGGATGGTGAAGACCTATGTTGATCATTTTAAATTAATGGTTTTTTTCAACTAAGATAACATTAAAAGTTCGACTGAAATCTCCACCCTTTATCCAGGGTATTCATACAAAGATTGCAGATTGATTCATCTCATTCAAGAAAATTTTGTTTTAGAAGCTAGGGGATGAGGCATTTCAAGTTGATTTAGTTCCCATAGTATAGTTTATAGGGGTTGGAAATTTTTTTTTCTCTAATAACATATGAAGGTTCCCTATTTGGTGAAATTTGTGCACCCATGTTACCCATTATTCGGGAGTCTCCCTTATTAGTTATTATCTATCGATATTCAGATCTCTTGTTTTGTATTTCCAATGTAGAGGGTTTGAGAACTCGAACACATATTATCACAATCCTGTAAAGTTTTTTTGTTGATGGTGTTGTTATTTGGGTCATTTGAAGAAGTTATTTTAGTTACATATTAAAAATAGGAAGACCCAAATGGAGATTTATAACTCTTGACAGTGTGCCAAAAAATACATCAAGTAACCAGGGAACTAGTTGTAGGCCCCAAATTAAAACGTTTCATTTAGTTTGGAATTTTATAATGATTATATGGGTGGTCAGGCTAGAATGTGTCCCAAATTTCATATTTGGGATGGTTTAAGATCATATTATTGTATTTTCCATTGTTTAAAAAAAATCATTTTTCATTATAAAAATTATGGTAGCCTTGTATTAATATAAATATCTGTATTGATGCCTTATAAATGTGAATTATTGAATGGTAATCCTTCTTGGGGGTCATTCATTGTTTGGGGTTGGGATCATTCATATATTATTTTATTTTATTTTTCCTAAAATTTGATTCATGTTTATTTCTATTATTTGTTTGAGTTTATTTTGTTGGATATATCCTTGTGATGGGATTTTCAATGTTGGTTTGAGTGGGAAGAATTTTAAATGGTGGATAAATCCACCTTATATATTCTTATGGGTTTCTCTAGTTTCAGTTTGGTGTGACATTTGGAGTTAAAAGGTGAAACTATGGATCATGATTTCATTTTTCTTCATTTAAGTTGGAGTTTAATTTTTGTTCTTCATTTTTTTGAGTTACTTTTTGGGTGAAAAAATATTTTTGGTATAGAGAATTTCCCAACCCTGAACCCATATTTCTTCTATTTATTTTTCTTTTATTTATTTCTTAGAATTAGATATATTCAGTTGAGGTTTGTATTGAGATCCCAGTGATGATTTTTTAGTTTTGTTGGTTTCTTGATGCTTATAAACTATTCACAATTACTGTGAATGGTTTGGGGAGAAACGATATGACTGGTTATGGAAGATGGAGTTTTCAGTTCATTTTATTTCTTTCAATTTTTATCTAGCCCATTTCGTGAATGGTTTGACCCAAATTGTGTGAGCTAAAGGAATTATCATTCTACCTGTTGGTTGGTTCTAAGGAAAATAATGAGGGTTGTGAAAAATTATTATAAACCATGCAGTAAGAATGTCAAAGGATATATCTTTTCTAGAGAACCAATTTTCGTAGTTGGTATAAGGTATCTAAAACCATGAGGCTAGTCCATTCATGGGAGATTTCCGTCTAGTAGGTTATGAAATATCGGTGCATAGGTTAGAAAACCATGTGTCAAAATAGTGTGACTTACCTAGATTCATAAAATCTTATGTTTCCTCTTTTTCCCCTATTACATTTTAACCCTAATTCATCCATTCCACCACTTTCTCAACCTAGTCATATAAAGGGGGATCCTAAAACCTCCAACCATGACTCTCTATCTCTGATTGATTCTACACAAAGGTTCCTAGGTAAATTTCTTCGTATTTTTGATCATTTTCCACCTCTCTCATTCTCCCTATCATGATTTCATGGTTTTCTTGTCTTGTATCCCACAAGATAAAAAAATTGGGGTATTATGATGATGTTGAATTATGTATATTTTCATATTAGTGTGTGCAATTTGTCTCCTGGTCTTTTTTTTCATTATTCTGAAGTTTCATTTCAATTATATGCCCTTAAGGTAGGTGTTTCCATATATTTCCTTTCCAAAACATGACATTTCCAGCTTTATATTTTCAAATTAATTTATAATTGTGTTTCTCACATTGGTTATGTGTTTTTATGATATTTAGTGCATCTATGTTGAAAATTTGATGAAAATATGTCTCAAAGTATTTTCTTAGATGTTATATATATATATATATATTTATGTATGGTGTTTTATAAAATGACACTTGGAAATTTAATATAAATTTTCTAATATTGAGAATTTATTTGACCTTTCTAGAAACTTTGTTGTAGGGTGACATGAGGAATTTGGCATAGTGTGTGGGTTTGGTGCCTTTTATGGGTTTGTTCATGTATATGGATCCTTTTTATTGGTTATAATGTTGCCTATGAATCTTTAATTAGAACCTGGGGAATATATATGGTTTCCTATCTTTATATTGTTGGATTGGGGAATAACATTATGTGAAAGGTGCACATTTGGATAGACACAAACATTGAAAAATTAATGTAATTCCATAAAAATGTGCATCTTGACCCCAGTCTACAAAAAAACGCTTCATTTATTTCTTCCTCTCCTCCACCATATCTTCTAATGGTTTTTGTAAAAACTTCCAATTTATTAGAAATGTATTTTTTCTAAATGACGTCAAATGTTTTTTTCAAACATGTATTCTGAATTATGTCTCACTTGGAACCTTGAGGCATACCTTGGTAACTAAATAATGTAAACGTCATGTTGGGAATCATTCAAGATTAAGTAATGTTTCTTCTTGGTTTGGGAATTGGTTTTGGAATTTGAAATGTTAAGGAATGTTTGATATATTTTATAGTTTATAAAATTTGGTTTTAAGTTCATATCACATGTAAGCATGATTGGATCTTGTGAATAGTTTTATGTGTGATGGGAACCCCTATGGTCAACCTTCTATTGAGAGGGCCTCTCTATAGTTTGTGCCTATAATATAAAAAGAAATGCACAATGGAATGTGAGGGTAATTCCATGCATGTGATGACCAAATCATTATCCTTTAAACTATTATCACATGATTTCTATATATAATCTAGAGGGTCAAGTTATGATTTCTATCTAGCCCCGATTAATTGGATTTGAACCCCCAGGATATTGGATTTTTTTGTTGGTCTTTCCTACTGGTGATGCTAGTTTAGAGAATTCTAGATGGTTATTGAATATAGAGCTTCACCATATGAAAGAAGGTGGGTCTAAATTGAGTGCATCTATAGATTTAATGAAGGTGTGTTTAAGAAACACCCATGATTACATATATTTATGCTACTATTTTCTTTTACATCACTTTGGTTACATTTTTCTTTAGTTTTTTCCTTGTTATCCATTTACAGTTGCTTTTATCTCTAGACTTGAGGGTTATTCCTTTATTTGTATTCTCAGTTCAATTTTTCTTTAATCGAATTATATCAAGAGGTATTTTGAATTTGATTCACATTGGGTTTTAAAAAGGAAAGGTGTACTTGATTTTCTAAATGAGAAAACCCTTCTTTTATTTTATTTATTTTAAACAATAATTTATACACTATTTATAGAAAGGAAATGTATGGAATCTGTGGTGCTTATCTACTGTGTTGTTTTTTCTCACACCATATTGGTAGCACTAAACATCGGTAGAACATATATTTTTCTTGTTTAATTTTTTATGTTAGCATGAGATGCGGGTTGGTCTTATGTATGGGGGTAACCAAGAGGTCACATAGATATCGTGTTGGTCCTGATTTGGGTTCAATTTTGGATTTGTTTTATTTTTCTCTTTTCTTTTGATATAGTGGAATCCAGATCTGTTTATGTATCTATTTTGATTAGTGGATTATGTTTCTTCATCTTTTTCTTACATAATTTTTTTCTTTATTAGTTCTTCATGGGCTAAATCGATCTCAAGTGCATGATATTTGATTCTTGACACTAGATAATTGCCCTTGAGGATCAAGAATGAATCATGGGTGTTGTTCTGGGCCATCTCTAGTAACTAGTCTAGAGATTAACTAGGTTGGTTCATGATAAAGTACATATAACATCTTATCACCCATTCATTAACATGTATTTATTAAAATCACTATTGTAAGTGATACGATTTTTAGCTTTCAGAAATGAATCAATTTAAAATTTATGGTAGTTTTATCTGGATCACATTTACATCAGTTATACAATTTTAATCATTATATAAATATCATATATATTCACCATATACATGTATTGAAAAAACATTAAATTTTAGTAATATAAAACTCAGTTTCATCCTTCATACAAATGGTAATCCTTATGTATGCATGAATGTTGTTTTAACATTCTATAAAATAGAAGGAAATAAAGATAAATAATATTTTATAAGTTTAAAATAATAATTATATCATAAATATCATATATATTTGTTAAATATATAATTATATCCATCAACATGATGTGGTGTTGGATTATGAATCATATCTCTACGCAGATTTGGTAGTCCACTCTTACACACAAGATATAATTTTATTAATAATTTAATAGAAAAGATGTGGAAACAAACTTCCCCTAATAATAGTGAAATAATAGTATATTATAATACTTTATTAATTATGATATGGTGTATAAAACTGATTTATCGGAATTATAAGATGAAATAATATTTAAAATATTCAGTAAACATGATTACATCTTCTTTGAGAGACCTCATTTGGCTTACACCATAAACTGTCTTATGATGGTATTAGGGTTATACTAAGAGATAAAGAAAGAAAAGGAGAAATATTGGAAGGTTTTTGGTAGGTATTGTAGGATCCATATGTCTCAATGTTTGTAAATAAGGGAGTAGAATATGGTCCATTTTTTAATTGAGGGGTGAGGCACAAAATGAATAAATTAAAAAATTTAAATAATTTAAAGTCACTTTCATCTAAAAGTTTAACATGATGGACATGAATTGAATTTCAAGGAAATATAAGGTTTAAATATATTCAAACCAAAAGATTTAGATAATTTTATATGATATTTTACCCTTATCTTTTAGTTTTACCCCTATTAAACCCATTTTAACTATGAACATGACAACACATTTTTATAGTATTTACATTACATTATGGAAAAATGAAAGTGTTATTATTAAATAATTTTGATAGAATTATCAAATATATGGATTTTTTTCAAAATCAATTTATATAATTTCTAGAAATTTTTATTAATAAAAGAACATAATATGAAAAAACACTTTTCCCAAAAAACAACTATTTTAATGAAAAAAACTAGAATTACAATACTTCCTTTCCTAATAAATAAAATATTATGATTTTGAAATTAATTTATTCAATATATAATCAAAATATTTCCTTATAATCATTATTAAATTTTGATTTATTAAATTTATTAAGATAACAACTAATTACACGCATAAAAAATTATGAAAAAATAATGCTTTTTCCCTTCAACGGATTTTATCTTCATTTTTAACCATTATTTAAAAAATTTACGAATAATTATTCATAATTTAAAAATAAAACACATTAAAATAAATATTTAATTGAGATGAATATATTTTTTATATAAAAATTCATGACACAAAAAAAATACACTCTTTCAAAAAATATGTATTTCAATCAAGAAATGAGTTTATCAAAAAATTATTGAATTTTGGTTTTTAATTAATCAGTCCATTTTAATTATAGAAAAAATTTATTTAAATATATTTCATAATTTTATTATTAATATACATACCATCCAATCTATTGGATAGGTTTTAAATGCCAAAATTTATCATGTTTCATTTCGACTCAGGGTTGTGTGGAAAGTAAAGTATCAAATACATAAAATTTATTTTGAAGGAATACAAATAAAATATTGGTGTTTTATATTAATGGAAAAAATATTTTCAAAATACATTTCATCCTTTAGGAAATGAAATTTTTCTCATGTGTACATGTAGAATACCGCCTATATAAAGCGATGTGTTTAATTTTACATCACCACATCACATAGATGATTATAAATATTGATTTAATATATATATATATATTATTTTTAGGAAATAGTTTTTACTTTATAAATATAAATAATATATACAATATTACCCTCCCATCTGTTGTAAAATTGAAAACATCACTCATGCGTACAAGTAGATTACAACATCTATAGAGCGATATAATTTATATTTCATTTCCCCTCACATGGATGGGAATAAGGGTTAAATGAATATATATATATATATATATATGATATTTTTAGAAAAATTATGACTTATAATATAGATATTATTAGTTACCATCCATTATTTGTATCCTTTGAAAATGAAAACATCATATGTGCATACATGCAATCTACTGCCTAAAAGAAGTGATGCGATACCTTTTAAATCACCACTATAAATGGAATTATTTAAAATAAAATTTAGTTAATAAATAAAATTATTATAAATATTTAATATTAATTATGTGATGAACCCATTACCAAAGTAAAATAATCATAATTACTAAACTGAAACGTGCATGAAAAACAATACTATTCCGAAACAAATATTTATTTTAAGGAAGAATGTTTAACAAATAAGGAATTATAAATTATGAGGGAATGGTATATAGAAATATAATTGTTAATATATGTCTATTATATGTTAATAATATGTATACATTTATTATATTGGATTTTAGAGTGTGTGCGAGGAATGTCTGGACTTGAGGTAAGGTTTTCCTCATTTCATTTTCCCTTCATCGAGATATGTTCTATATTCCCCACCTTCATTACTTCGGGTAGTGTATATATTACAAAAATGTATTTTATTTGAATTTTCATGATTATTATGTGTATGTTATAATCCAAATGGGATTCTATATTTTATAATTTTTTTATCGAAAATATACCAAAACTATACAGGATTATGTAACAATCTCACTTTTATCTGGATTATTTATGATTTAAAATCTATTATAGGGAATTTGATTTCATTTCTCCCTAAAAAATAATCTATTTTCTTGAATTATTATTATTTCAAGGGATTTTAATTGTATATTCAATTTTCCTCATTTTTGGTACTAAAAAGTATAATTTTTTTAAATGTGAATATATTCAAATTTTTAGTTCGAATATTTTACATTAGATATCCCTATCATTAGATATTGTGTAATAGAAATTTTTATATAATATTAAATAATAAATAAATTTATTTTTATCTTATATTTTACTATGTTAATGAAATTGTAAAAGAAATATTCTTTTTCTTCTTTGAATGGGTAATTATTGACCTACATAACAAAAGTGTGAAAATATTGTTTTTTCTAATATTCATGGCATGAATGAAGTTTCCCACCATCATGTAATTTACTCATTATGATGCTTCCTCTATAGTTTTCCATGGTTTTAAAAATAATATCCAATTCCAATTTTTAATTTTTTTTATAAATTTAGAAAAAGAAACAAATATTTTTTACTTTATTCAATGAAACCTTCTTATGATTTAATGAAATTAATTTTTATCTATTCAAACATAAATTATTTATTGTTATACTTCACTTGGGATATAATATTAAGATACCATCCACTTCCTTCATCAGGATGGATTATTATGATAGTGGTTTATGTATTATTTCATGAAACATGTTTCCTTTCCGCATGTTAATAAAACCATGAAGAAAGAGATGTTGTTTTTTATACTGTGGAATACATATATACACGTTTTATTTATGTGATTTATGGGTAAGTTATAACCCTTTAATCAATTTGGTAAATAATTATATCTATTTGGATAATTATTTTTGTATGTGGGAATGATTTTATATATCTATATTCACATGTTTGTACATGTACATGATTGCAGTTATCTATTTCTATAAGTTAATGGGTGGATATGATATTGGGAATCTTTTTTCAAATTTTTGAAGGTGGACATTATTACATTTTCATATGTTCATATGTCACGGTTATCTAAATTTTAATTTATTCTACAAACTTATGAATTATTCTTATGAAATTTGTAAATGGATCATAGAATATTTATAATGATCCCACACTATCATGCCACAACAATGTTTTGATATGAAAAAGCCTTATACTATGAATGGTGATTTATAGTCTATGTATTGTTGGGTATGTTTACAAAATTTATGATAATTTTCTCATATTTTTATACTAATACTATTATAACTTATTATGATCAATGAATATTTATTATGTTTAACCTTACTAAACATATAAACTCACATTATCTTATGTTTCCAATTCCCTGGGTTACAAAGTAATTTATTAAGTAGGATATAACTAATAATAGTGTTATGTGGGTATAATTATGATTGATATGTTTAAGTATTATTTTGTAATAATAATTTCATTGTATAATTTAAAAAATAACCATTTTATGAGAAAGAATAGGGTTATTTTCTATATAAATATATAACCTTAGAACGGTATTGGGTATGTATGTGACTCAACAAAATTTACTAACATTTAAAATATATAAGTCTATGTTTTGTTCTCTTATGATGGTATTAAATCAAATATATAAAGGGTATTTTTTCACATAGGATCTGAGTATACAAATCCATGGAGTTATAGTTGGTATTAAAGATAGGTTTTAAATAACTTTAGAGGTTTAGAAGTTATTATATGATGCTATTTTATGAATTATTTCTTACACCATCAGTTAATAAGTCTATGTTCAATCATAAAATTAAGGGAATATATATCCTTTTTTGATTTTATGTGATTAGATCGAAAGTTGATTAATTATATTTTTTATGATTTTATTTTATGATTGAGGGTTATATAACCCTTATGTTTAAAATATGATTTCATATAAAGGTTATTTAGGAATAATGGTATTACCGAATTATGTTAAAATGTAGACATAACCTTTAGTGTTAATATATTCTTTGACATTGAGTTCATTATGGTTAATTAGGATTAAGGGATATCATATTTTGGTAAATGAGAAATTATTAACTAATATAAGTATCTCTATGCCAAATAATTTTATATTATACGATGAATAAATATTGAGTTATGTTTCTGATACATATATGATTTTTTGGTTATTGAGTTTATTTTGGAAAATTATTAGTATATTTTAGAGAATATATTATTTTTTATACATTATTTAGGATTTATTTCTTCTATGTTCATATTTTTTCATTTAATAATAATATCATTCCTAAATATTCCCTATTTTAGAAAATGATATGATCCTTGATAATTGATGTCAATAATGGGTGTATGGAATAATGCGATAATTATCCCTTGGAGAAACCGAATTGCATGGAAGTTGGAGTAAAAAAATCATGAAAATTCTTGCTAAATTATCTCAAGAAATTAAAAAAACACAGAGAACTATGTTGATATGCCTATTACACAAAAAAGAGAACACATCTTTATTGTATCCATCAGGTGGATGTTTATAAATTCCTTTATGGGGGATTCTAATCTAGTAGTTACTGAGAAATTGATCAATGTGATTACAAATACAGTTTCTATTATACTGTTCTCATAATTTGAGAATATATTTTTATTAATCTATAAATTGGAATGTGATGATTCAAAATACAGGACCCTTATTATGAATATGAAACCATAGTATGAAATTATATCCAATAAATTCATGGATTTTATGAAGGTATTATTCAATTCTAATTTTCCTTAAACTCTTCGCATGGAAATGGAGTGATATTTCCCAGAGGTAAATGAAAAGAAATATGAATCCGTGATAAAATATATGAAAAGATTAATGGAACATACCGGGGATACCTCCAATTTTATGGACTTTGGAAGATTGATCAATATTTCATTTTGTGACTTAAAACCAAGCCTCTGAAAGGAATTAACATTAAGAGACTTCGATAACATTGAAGAAATTATTTGATGTGTACATAAGGTGGAAATTGAAACGCTAGACTCTAATAATTTCCATGGATTTTTAGAAAAGAAAATAAAAATAGAGTTTCAATTAAACTTGAATGATAACTCAAATTATGGCAACAACATTCCCTAACATGCATTATATAAATTGGGTATGAAGAACATAAGAAATTATAAAAAATGAATAGGACAATGTTTCAATTCTAGAAGGATTGGTTAGTGAGCCCCTTATTATCAGTGATAGAAAAAAAAGGTTATAAAATAAAACTAATGGTATATAGTTCATTCCTAATCCACCAATTAAACATAATTGATTCAATTATGTGGTTTTTACTCATTATTAAAATTGATACCCCAATTTAAGGTTTATTTAAAATAATCAATTTCGGAAACCTCTTATGCCAAGGGACAAAGGGAATGCTTATATGATCCAAACGAAAAAATCGGGTCATGAAAATCAAGTAGTGTAATGTACAATCATAATCCAATGTAGAACTAAAATTCCATTTTTTATTATGGTTTTACCTACAACATCATATCTTGATGTGTTTTTAAGGGAATAAAATCACAAAATAAATAAACGGATTGTGAATTATTAATGAAGGATCTTAGTGGCATGATGATTATAGTTATTTTCATTACTTCTTTATAATATACTATTAAGGGAATGTTATTCTTAAAAATATTCTTCTTATTTTAGAGAAAATATATTTTATTTTGGACATTGCATTGATCTATCTATATAAAGAATATATTAATTAAAGGATAGGGAAGTGAAATTTCATATTTCGAATCAAAACATAATCATCTACCAGTGTGAGGCTGAAAAAGAACTTCTTAAGGGAATTAATTTTATTATATGGGTCATAATTCTTAATTAAGACAGAAAATATGACTTTCACTAGTCTTACCTAAATTAGTGAGGTTTATATCTCATAAAAAATTATGTCTTGATTCATGAAAATATTATCCATACTCTTATGTATTTTTATTAGTGAGTGACCAAAAATTGTAAGGACATAATTTATTTATGGGTGGGTGAATGTAATTTCATGATATTTTGTTATATATTATATTAATTATATATATTGATGAAAATATTGTGATATATGAAACAAAAAAACTATATTATATAATAAATTATTTAAAAATAAATATAAAAATAACTAATTTATAAATATAAAATGTTTAGAAAAAAATTAACTTTCATTTGTAAATGATATGATATAAAGTTAATAAAAATGAATTTTTAAAAGTGTTATTTTTATATAATATTAGTGCTTCATTAAAAAAATTAATATAAAAGATAATATTATGAATTATAGTTTTTTAATATTAAAAAATGTTATTATATTTTGACATTTTCATGTGAAAAATAGAATTTAGTAAAATATTTGTATTTTTTTGGAAATATTGATTTTTTTGATGAATGGTAAAATTACTAATTTATAAATAATGTCATTTTTATGCTGTTTTCATGATATAATAATAACATTAATGTTTATAAAATATTTTTTCTTAGAATAATATATATTTAAATAATGATATAGTTTGTTTAATAAAATAACTTTGAACTTATAACTCCATGTTTGACATTTTGGTAATCAATATAATGTTTTTATTTTATGAAAAAAAATTTGTTCTTAATTTTATTAATATTTTCACAATGTTAATATTTTTAGTCTTATGGTTTTATTGTAAAATAAATTTAATTTTATTTCATATAGTCTATATAATTCTATGAGAATAAATGTTATACATTATTTTGGAATAAAATATTTTTATAATTTAAAAAACATTTTTCTAAAAATGGGGTTTCATTTCAATATTTGAACTTATATTCCAAATGAAATTTAATAATAATGGAAACATTAGTAATAGATAATGGATTCTATAATGGGGAAAATAATTTTCAAAATTTTTAATACATACAATTTTTATTTTTAGTCATTATAAAGAGTTACCTCTGTAGAAGTTTTTTACCATTGGAATGGTTATAATAGGGTATAAAAGGGGGGTTAAAGTAAGATACAAGGCATAAGATATCTCTAAAACATGTCAAAAATTTTCTTTTTAGTGTATTTTAACCTTAAAATATATTATTTTTGAAATTAGATTGAATTGAATCCTTCTTACATTAGAAATAAATTTATTATATTTTTGTGTTCTTAATATTTAAAAGGTCGCCACTCCTCTCACTTAAAAAAGGGAACTTCCTATTCTTAATTCTTCAAAAAAAATTGAGTGCCTTATCTATACCATGATATTCCCAAATACGGTCTCATATTTTCTCCCCACATCCTATAGGTTTTTTCATTACCAAAATACCAATTCTATAAGGCTTAATGTGCAATCCAAATGAAGATATCCAAAGAAGTGGTATATTTTTTAACCAAATTATATTTATTTTTATTTATTAGCTTACCTATATATAATATATTCTATCCAATATAATATAATTACATAGATAAATTCCATATATTTATATTTTATTATTTTTATTTAACAACTATTTATACCCCTTTCAATACTATGGGAAATGAAAATGTCGCTCCTGTAGACAAAGTGAATAACACCTCCATGTAGTGATGTCATTCATTTTTCATCTCCAAATCATAAAAATTGTTATAAATATTAATTTACTATATATATTTTAATTCAATGAAATAATCATTATTATTTAAATAAAAAATATTATCCCCCTTATTTCCCTCCCATCCGTTGGAAAGTGGAAATTGTTGCTTGTGTATACATGCAGACTACCACCTCCACAAAGCAATGTAAATTGATTTTCATTATCGACTCATATGGCTGGTCACAAGAATGGATTTAATGAATATATATTATATTTTAACATCATTATGATTATTTAAATATAATATATCATTTATATTCCCTTATAATCATCCTTTGAAAAATAATAACCTTAAATGAGTGTTTGTGCTGATTACAACATCCACAAAGTGATAAGATTTATTTTCCATAAATTTCCTACATTTATTGTTAATAAATTTTATTTAATAAAAACTTATAAAAAATATTTCATTATTAATATTATTTATTTTTTGATGCCTCAACAAAGGTGCAATGATCTTAATCCTGTAACTGAAACTTGTGTTGAAAACAGTACAGTTCACACCTAAATATTGATTTTAATGAAGATGTTATACTAGATAGGTAATACAAAATTATTGGGGAATTAAATATATAAATTAACGAGTTCATAAATGATTCTCTTAAAAATTTATATTATGTATTAATTTTTTATACAATAGTTTAGACCACATTATAATCAAGCCATGTCCTAAGGGATTGGTTTCCTCATAATTATTTCCCTTTATTATGATATGTTCTACATTCACCACCATATTTATTTTTTATTGTGTATATACATCCCATTAATGTATTTTATGTTACATTTCATGAAAATTATATGAATTTTACAATCTATCTAATGTTCCCTCTTTTATATGTTTTTAATTTAAAGGTTACCAAAGTTGTAATGGTTTACGTTACAATCTCATATTTTATACAGATTTTTTTAGTTTCAAACTCAATTAAAGATAATTGAATATTATATCTATATAAATTCTCAAATATTTTGTTAAAATCTAATTAGATATGGATTATTTGTGTATTGTTTCCATTTCTTCCCTTTTTGGGATGCAGAAGGGCCTATTTTTTTAAGAGAAGACAACCGTATATATCCTTTTTGTGGAGAATGTTTTATCTAACATATTAATATTATTAAAAATTGATTTACATAAGTTATTATAAACATTTAAATAAATTATAATTTCGTTTTTATACTATTATTTAATTATTTATAAATAATTTTAAAGGAATCTTCTTCATATTTTATAAACGTGCCATTTTTTTCCATTATAATATTTTGAAAATAATATATTTTAAACATTTACCGCACAAATATATTTTCCCACCATCATTTAATTTCATCATCAAGAATATAAATTTACAATTTTCAATGGGTTTACAATGAAAATCCTATTATAATTTTCTTAATAACATGAAACTTTAAAAATTCAAAAAAGAAGACATTTCATCTAATTTTCAACAAATCCTTATAATTAATTTATAAATTAATTTTAAACTAGTTAAACAACACTTAAGGATTTACATTCTTCAGTAGGTATACGATATTATGACACCATATAATGAATTATTTTGGTAGTATTATGAAAATTATTTTTTATGGATGTTTTCAAAAAAATTAACTTTCATTCCCAAGGGTTCATTATTATATAACAGAGGGTAGAATGTTATTATATTTTTCCATATATATATATATATATATATGGTTTACCATTAGGTGATGGGTAGATATTTCATAACCATCCAATTTATTATACAAATTTATATATATTAATAGATAATGATATAATTTCATGGGCATGATTGTAGGTTGATATATTCACATATTTGTTCACGGACATGATAGAAATTATATATAGTAATAAATTAATAAGTGTACATGAAATGGGGTGTATATTTTCAAAATATTGTTTATATCTATGATTTAAGTTATCTATGTTCACAATTTCATGATTTTATATGTTTTTATTTATTCCACCAACTTATTACCTATACTTATGATACTCTCTCATGGACAATGATTGATTATTTATTATGCCACACTCTTATGGCTATTATATTTTATTAAAAACAATTCTTATAACATAAATCAAGATTTATAGTCCATGAGGATAAATATATGTTTTCATATGTTATAATAATGATATCACAAAATTATTCTTATCTTATTCACACTTATTATCATTAATTTATATCAAACATATTTACCCTTACTAATCATTTGAGCTCACCCTTTCTTATTTATTCCTTTACTCGGGTTATAAATAAAGGGTTTCAGCAGGATATGGATTAAGAGGGTGTCATGTATGGGTAATTTTTTGGGATATTTTGACGTCTTTTTGAGAAATAATAAGTTCATGGTATAATGAGAAAAATTACCATTTCATAAGAAAGACATGGGTTATGTTATGTAAAGGGTGTTCCTATTTCTAAAAAGGAATAAACACATAATGGTCAGGGGTATATAAGGTAATTGATATTTTTATTGATATACTAAATATACAAGTTTAAATTTGTTTCTCTTAAGTTGGTATCAAATCAATTTTGTAAAGATAATGCTTTTATCATTACATATGGGTGTATGGGTCAGGGGTGCTACAACTAAAAGCATGCCCATCACTCAAATGAATATAGGGTGGTTTAATTAATAATAATATTTACTATTATTATGAGTAGGTTTTAAATCAATAATCCCCATAATCCTTTTTATTACGGTTATATTTCACTATAAATGTGAGTGAAGGACTTTAAACAAAGTAACTTCCCTAGAGGAAACCATGATTCTTCCCATCCCCTTATTATTTTTCTTTTTAAATAAATACAGAGAGTGTGTTTATAAATAAAAAGTGATTTACTTTTCATTATCATTATCTCTCTGTATAACCATATATATATTTATATATTTATTAATATAAGTATATATTGTGTCTTCTTGTGAAAAATGTGTATTTATATATTTATGAATATTTACAAGAGTGCATGTGACTATATATATTAATGAGTATGGGTCATATATAAATATAAATTCATATATATATATATAAATATGTTTCATAAATAAAATTGAATTTCTAATATAAATAAATATAATTTTAATATATAAACTAGGAATGAATCATATGATAAATGATATGAATAATTGAGATTATCTTGGTTATATTCTATTTGAATCCGTTCACAAATATCAATACATGATTCATTCTTTTTCTTATATTTTTTATTATATTTCATGTGAATTATTACTAAATATTAAAAATAATGAATTATATTTTTATAACTAATAATTGAATTTAATTAGATGTTATATATATATATAAACTAAATAAAAATAATAACCACATTCAAATGGAAAAACAATTGTGTAATGAAAAGCTGTGAATGTTGATTTTCTATTATGTAAAGTGAAAAATAATTAACATAAATATTTATAATTTTTCACTAATATTTTAATTAAATATAGTTATTTAACAGTATACACTTTATAATATTATAAAATACCAAATGACAATTTTATAGTGATTCACATTGTCTGATAGTATTCCCTGATAGTGAACACTTTAGCATCCAATTAAGGATTTATGTTGGTTTTAGATTTTTCTTTATTAAAATTATATATTTTTTAACAAATAATAATGTGATGGAATTTTATTTTAATTTTTTTGGTTGTTTATAAGTGTGGATGTTCTTTTAGTAGGTGACTTGGAATTGTTTCGGTATATTTTTTCACCTCTAGTTTTAGAAATCAATTATTCTTTTAAATGTAAAAATATGTTTTATAAATGATTGAATAATTGATTAACTATGAATAAATTGTATTCCATAGAATATATTTGTAAAAATAGGTATTTTTGGTTTTTAATTGATTATATTATAAATTTTCATCATTCTAATTTTGGAATTGTAATTCATTAGTTGTTTATATGGAATATTCAGAGTGATGAAGTGATTAATGTTCGTGGTTTTAATTTTTATGCATTGTTTAGAAAAAGAAATTTTAATTTATAGTTTAATATACATTGTAAATATTATTTTTCATATATTTTTATTATTCATGGTATGTGAGTAATTAATACTTTTATGTTTTAAACATATAATTAGTTGAATGTAATTTTTATTTTTAATAACATTCATTATTTTAAAATTTTTGGAATTATAATAGACATTCTAAATTAATAATTATTAATTTTCAGTAGGTTCACTATCTCTTTGTGTCAACCATACATGAATATCAACCTATCATGATGTATATAGAGACAACATAAGAACATAAATTGATCATATGTCGAGAATTCAAGCTACTATGCCAAGTTGCCATAATAAGAGGGAAGAAACATCCTTGATCTACACCTTGCATGTGTGAAATATTAATTAAGTACCCAAAAATACATGATTAAACTATCTACCTATCATAAGAAAAAAATGCAAGATTCTTTATGTTGAATATAAACCTATCATTCAGGAAAATTTTGAAAATCCCTCAACCTTCTATGAATAGAATTTTCTATGACCCTGAAAATTTGGTTGTAAAGGACCAAACCTAGCGCATGAGAAAATTTTATAGACCATTCCCACCTATTTAAATTTATCAAAAGAATAATAAATCCTACCATGTGTACAAATAAATTTCATGGCCGTTCAACTATAAAATAGCTCACATTACCACATGACCACATCGAGCTGTCAAGGCTGGGAAATTGGAATTGAGGGTTGATCAAGATGAATTAATATAGGATGATTAATCTCAAAATAATTTATATAAGAAAACCCAAAACCAAATCTATGAGTTAAGATTCATCCTAGAAAAATTTATTAAATGAATGATCCTCTTTGAAATATAATCAATCCAGAGGAAACAAATCCAAGAATATGATTTGTATAAATTATTTTGAAAATGGAAGGAAATCCTACTACATTTATTATCAATTAAGGTATTTGAATTGTAATTATTTAATACCTTGAATATAATCAAGATAGATCAAATTTGGTCAAAAAATATTTATTAAGATACAAAAATGTGACAACAAATAACTACAAAAATATGGGTCACTGATCACTGTATCCATCCAAAATCTGATAGATGACTATTATGATAATAAAAATTATGGTAGCTTTATCATAGTAGGACCATGGAGGAACAAGATTTATTTAATGAAATTTAGATTGGATAAAACCTGGTGAAGATATTATACCAAGGTCATGAACTCAATTTGGTTTTAGTATAATGTATGATAACATGGGATGAAATATGATGAACTAGTGGTGTGGTGTATTGAAGAAGTTGACCAGATTCTGAATTTTCAAATTTGACGATACTCTGGATAGATGAGTTGTTCATTTTAATGGTTTGAATATAAATATATTGTTCCCATCCATAATTACATAGCCAAAATTTGGGTTAGAAATGCAAAAAATAGATTGCAGATTTTCATCAATCAGCTCCAAAATTGAGGATGAGACTCAGTTACCCCATTGTTCGAATAGAATGTTCTTGGGTGCGACTAGGATAATACAACAGGAAAACCATTACTATGATGAAGGAGATTAGAATATTGGATAGATATCATAAAGATAAGGTCACTATTTCAATTAATATCTATCATAAAAAGAATATGACGGGGCCTTATGGCATTCAAATGTACCACTTTCAAAGAAAATATATAGTACTTTCATTATGCTCAATAAATTTCTATAAATTTTTAGGGTGTGATCTTATCATTGTATATTAAATTATTATTACAGGATTGATAAAGTTAAAGTTAGTTTAGTTGATTTAGATGATTCTATTAACCTATATTATGTGATCATGGAATTCACAACTCTATACATTTTTTTTGGTATGTAATAATCAAGAAATATCAAGCCAACAATAATATGGAATTTTATGTGGATTTATAAAAACTATTCAAAATTGATTTATAAATCCATGCAATGTGGATGAATATGTCTTCCCCAGTTATAAATGAATATGTAGATCAGTTGAATTTGTATTTTTGAGTACAAGTGATGAAATTGGATGATTTTATATGTATTGATATCATGGTACTGGTGTGTCACTGTTATTCCATAAGAACTAAACATAATACTAAAGAACACTTGGTAATCATTTCGAAATATAATGATGGAAAAAGCTTTAGAAATAAAAATTCTTCTGTTATGATGATGTTCTTATTATACATAACTAGAGGAACCTAAATTTCAAAATTATTAATTGAAACAAATAAAAATTTTAAGAAGATATAGAGCCCACAAGTAGATATTCTAAAAGATTATAGAGATTACTAGAATTCATGAGCTAAAGGACTGAGCAAGGATGTTAAGTGTTGATACATAGTAGGGGTGGAAACCCATTTATGGGGATTGAAATATTTTAATGGATCCTCACTCAAGTCACTAAAGTAAAAAGCTGCACTGTGAAATGCCTTCCACTTGTATGAATTATTATGCAAAGATATAGGCTGATTCCATTGATGTAATAATTAGGAAATAATTTAAGGGTAAATATTCTAGATATTAAATTATGGATGAAGATGGGTTCTACAAAACCTTTGAAAACCTATAATTAGATAATTCACCACCATCGTCACCCATGGTACTTAAATCAATCAATTAGTGGATGTTTGTGATTAGAGATAGAATAATATCATAGGATAGAGAGAATAATCAAGGTAATGGATTTGGATTTTTATCTGTATGAGTAAGATGATCATACTGGTGAAGATTCATTATCTGTTTATATATCTTATAACATTTTTGAGATTATTTAATTAAATTATATTATTGTTTCATCTAGAATGTGTAGATAATTAGTATTGGGAGATTTTTTATGATATATTTAATACTTTTACAATATATTCATGCATCAGTTTAATCAAATAGGTCTGATTCATTTTTATCCAGATTTCTCACATTCTCTTCCTCATGAGAATATTTTTATTATAATCCATGTAACAATAGGTTAAGATTGATGTTCGAGTTTCCATGGAAACCACAATAAATGTAATTATTGTAAAAGGTTGTAGTTTTCTCTTCTCCATGATGAATAATCATCATCCTAGGTTGTGTTATAAATTATAGTTCTAAAGATAAATATTTGGTCAGGTAATTTTATCCTTTGATAGTTAGGTATTATAGTCCCACACATGTTTCTTCATAACAGTATGTATGATTACATGAATGGTTAGAAATATATCTATCAATTATATCTAATACGGTTACCCAAACTCAGTCAATTGTCTAGCCTCCATCTACTTCATTTCTTATCCCACACCTAATTCACATTAACTCCACCACTATCACATGAACTTCCACTATCACATCATCATTATTATTGTTTTTTTGTTTATTTAGGGTTTTTACTATTTTTTTGGAATTAAAAACTTCTCCTTCTCTATGATATTTCCTTACATAACACATTAGTATATAGGTTTATAAATATTAATGTTAAAAAATATAATGATTTTGAAGATAAAATTTTAGAATAATTGATGAGGAAGTTATGTACAACCTAGAAAAAGTTAAAAAAGTTAAAAAAATATTCTCTTTAGATATTTTGAATAAAAATAAAGAAACAAAAAAAATTTAAATCCATTTCTTACCATTTATGTGAGATGAACTCAACCAATTTTAATGCTTCTTTTCCTCAACAAAAGTTATTATTCTTTGCAATTAAATAATATCATTCCTCAAATATAGAAAAAAAATTATCTATTAATAAGAAAACCAAAAAAATTTATAAAAATAATGAAGTTGATTGAGGTGAAAAAGAAAATAAAAACTTTTATACACCACAACCTACAAATCATGTATCTAGATGAATAGAATTAAATAGTTCCAAGTGCCTTTGGTGTTTAATAACCCTTCATGCAATAGGATATCATGTAGTTATAGGAACTATGAAATAAAATAGTCTCGCCTCTCTATGATACCTTATTTCACCACTCATCCTACTAAGTAATCCTTAGAAATTATTATATACTTTTACAGTTATTTGAAAAAAACCTCTATATTGGTTGTATGAGGATTATCTTTAGTTTAGGGTCATCAAGTTCAGTATGATGTGAATATCTAAAAGATGGTAAAAAAAATTTTGATGAGGAGATCTATAATAAATTAGATCAATTTTTCAATTCATTTGTTTAAAAATATTATCCAAGAAACATCACCATTTAAGTAAGGTATATGATACTAGGATGTTTCTAGGATGAGTGAGTTCTATTTAATGATACATGAGATAGATATGGAACTTTTAATTGGGAGTGTCTTAACCAGCAATTTGATCTCTATATTCTGATAGATACATTCATAAATAGTCTGAAATTTTATAATCAAAATATTGTGGATAAATATTATAGAGGTTATTTTTCTTACTTGATCATCATGGAGATCAAGATAGTTTTTGAAAAACATAATAAAAAACAACATTGTTTTACTATAAATAGAGTAATTAAAAGGGATAAAATAAACCCTTTGGATAATATTTTTTCACTAAAAATAATCTTTGGGAGTATTCTTATCATTTTTAGACGTTTGGATACACTCACAATCTCTATCCTAACTTTGAGATCACTATTCAAGTTGAGTAATGTGGTCAATATATGGAAAATAGGCCTTGAAAACATGGAAATAATGATCCTTATTCAAATAATTCTAATTATGTAAACAAAAAGAACCCCTATCAATCTTATATAAACCATGGGGTCAATAAATAGTTGTTACTTCCATTAGGTACTATAAAACACCGGGAAATTAGTATCAAAATATATATGAAACATTAAATTCAGAAACTAGACTATAAGATATTATTATCAATATGGCCACAAAACTAGATTCTAATCATTATAGAATGTATAATCTATAAACTCAAATGGGAAAAGGGTTATGTATATGAGATCTTGATACAAGGGAATATTTTCTAACCCAACTATTTTAAACCCCATAGATAATGAAATGGATTATTCCATAATAATTTTATTCAAAACAAAATAATAAGTTCATTTAGATCAATAAATTCAAGATTAAGGATTTAAATGATAATGAAAACTCAAATCCTGATAATGAAAACTCAACAAAAATAAAAAAAATGTTCCAAATAGAACAAATTGGTGAACCTTCACTTGAAAAAGAAAAATAACAAAGGAAAATAAAGTCCAAATGAACAAGGGATTAAAAAATTATGGATTAATGAAATGGTGACAAATATTACAATAATTCTAAATTATCCCCATATAATTCCATTCCTTTAATTAATTAAAACAAATTACCCTCATGAATATATAAAACTACAAGAGTTGTTAAAAACCTTTAACAATAGTATACCATTTCAAGAATCCTTAAAAAGTATTCCATATTATTCTAAATTTATAATAAGGTTTATGGATTATAAAATATATTAAAAATAATTAGAAACCATAAAACATATTATGGTGTGTATTTGAATTATATTAAAAAAATTACCCCCAAAATTAATGTAACACGATTTTTTTGGTATATCATGCCATATAGGAGGATGTGGGGAAATAAATTTCTTTTATGATATGAGTGTAAAACTAAATTTGATTCCCTACACATTGTTTCAAAAGATAGTCCATATAGACCTAAAACAACTTTTTATCTCTTAATCTGGATAATATTTTAATAAGACATCCCATGTCTGGGGTAGATGAAATGTTAGTCCAAGTAATAAATCTTTTGTTGCCTACTTATTTTCTAGTTCTCTATATAGAGTGAGATGAAAAGGTCCAAATCCCACTGTGAAGACTTTTCTTAGTTACTGGTAGAGCTACCATTGATGTTTCCAATGGAAAAATACCCTAAACATTGTGCATGACATGGGGAAATTATTATTTTAAAAAATGAAAAACATGACGTTAATCATAACAAGATTTATATTACCAATGATAAGTGTTTTCAAATTGGGAATAAATCGGAGTATGGTTATTTTTACAATTAGGTTACCATAATTTAGATTCCTATCATGTTTACAGTATATCATAGTTTTTTTGTAGACATATAGTCACTTTTTGGGGGAAATTCATTCCCTTCAACTGAATCTTGAATACGAACAAATCCTTATTTATGAATTTGTTAAACATGTTTTCCAGTGTTTTTTAAATATAATTGTGTATTTGAAACACCTCTATTTGGGAAGAATTTTGGGATAAATAATGATAAAAAACTACATTTTTGTCAAATTGAAAAAATTTGGTATTATTCTAATCACTCAACTAATTTTTTTTTCTGAGCATTTTTATATTAATCAAATTTATGAAAAATTCAATTCATTTGAGTCGAATTTGTAGTCTGAACGATATTTCATGGGAGTTGAATTTTATTTCTTCACATGAGATTATTCTGTACTATATTTTATTTGAAAAAGTTTTATATCAAAATGAGGGGCTTTCATCATCACCTACATATGATTCTGAGACCTTGAATGCATACGGTTATGGAAAAACACACAGAATGATATATGTGATCATGTTAAATTTTTAATATTTAATTATTTAATTACTGTTTCTTTTAGTGATCATCCTTGGATATAAATTTTAATGGATAAAAATATCACTCATGGAATATTTGAGGTATTTTGGAACACTTTTATTAAATTTGGTTTTGTTCATTTTATTAGAGAACACATTGATAATTATATACCAAATAATAATTTCTCAAACATAGATAAATCATTCCCATAGAATGATCATGGTTTGGTGAGATTTTATAGTTATGTTTTGAGGAATAATTAAAATTCAGTGCTACGTTAAAGTAAATCCATAACATTTAAAATGATTACTTTTTTACTGTCTTTACAAATAAATGTGTTCTAACTCTATTGTGCACAAGTCATTTAGGTAAAAAGAAAGAACTAAACCTACCACCATTGAAAATGTGATAATTGATCATGTGGATAAATGTTCATGTAGTAAGTTGAGATATGTTGGGACTAAGATAAAGTGAAATATAAAATTAACAAAGGATAAACCAACCATATGAAGAGATTTATTGACTTTGAGGTGAATTGGTTCTGAAGATTGTTAGTCGACTATGAGTAGGAGGTGACATATATAGATTTGAGATGTTTTTGTGTCCCTGAAAATTAATATGGACTAACCAAACTAAGATATGGATAAAATACCTAATTAAAATAAGTGACTATTAAGGTGAATTTTTCATGTGGCATGTCAAGTGATCATGCATATCCATGTTCAGTGAAGTGAGATAATTAAAAAAGTCAAGTGATAATGACTAAAAACAAGAAATATAAAAAATTCAATATCCCTTTGAGGATAAAAGGATCTGTAACATAGATCTTATTGGATCAAAATTCATTACTCAATTTCTTAGTTGTTATTTTTTTGATCTTATATTTTTTATACTACTGTGTATTTTCTTTCAATTTGTAGGGACTTCAATTTTTTGTAACCCAAAGGAAAATTTTAAACATAAAAAGGGAGGATAAATTTGGTTGTAATCATATAAAAAAATTTCTTACATACATGGGAGTATTTTCTTATAGTATATACCTTTAAATAATACACATATGGATTGAAAATGATTCTATTGGTTTATGGATTAAAATGGGTTTGAAAATGTATTTATAAGTGTTTTGATTAATGTTCAACTATGTCAAAAAATCTAATGGTTTTTTTGATGTGATGATGATCATTAGATTTTGAAATATTGTTATTACAATATTATTTTTTCACTCTTTTGAATATTTCATTAGTACACAAGGTGTGAAGTATAAATATTTTGTATAATTTAGTTCATCACTAAAAATTATAAATATTTTCCAATAGATTTTTTGGGCATAATTTTAGAAGTTTATTTATATTTTAATTTGGAAAGATGTTTTTTAATTATCATGTAACCCTTTAACAGTTCTATGAATAACTAAAAATTTAAATATTTTTTGAACTACAATTTGACAATTGATTCCTCCACATTTGATTATAGCATTGTAGAAAATTTTGGTTTTTTAATATGGAGGGCGGGTAGGGTCTTTAATTGTTTCTCAACTATCCATCACTTATGTACGGTTCAAAAATAACAATTTTTCATCAATATATCCCTTTTAACTATCTTTTTTGGATTAAGATATTCTTCAAGTCTATAAATATAATAACTAAATTATTCAAATTATTTGTTTCATTTATTTCTTGTTGTTTATTTGTTTTTAGGTTACAAAAATATAGATTTAATATTTTATTCCTAAGTAAAAAATTATATTTTGGGTTAGGGACATTTCATTGATTCTTAAATAACTAGATTTAGATGTTTTTAAGGGACTCTTCCATTATTTTAATAGAAGATATTTATTTTAATAAGTATGAAATTTAGTGTGGTAAAATTAATATTTCCAAAATTTGAATCTGAATTTGAATTTGAGGAAAATATATCTTTAATCATGAACCTAGTAAATTTTCAACACGGAAATATAACACCTCAGGGAGACAACTCAACTAATAGTTACAAAAGTACTATTAAAATAGATTAAAAGTTAAAATTCAGATCCAATAAAGAATCACTAATACATTTGGTGATGTGTGTTTTTGTATGTACATACAATCTATTTGTAATTACAATAAGTTCATTATATATTCATATATGGTAAAAATTACAAAAAAGTGCTTAATTTTAAAAAACGAATTAATTCAGGTGAATGGAATATTCAAACTAAATAAAGAAGGGGTGACCAAGTTCCATGTTTTTGAATATTGAACAAAATCCAAAAAGAAATCAACTGAACCTAACATTTTGTTCTTTCACTCTCTACCTTATATAAGAACAAACTAATGATTCCTTATATTAATTTTTAACCTACCATGAAATAAAAAATTACAAACACCTAAAACTACCATGAGAATAAAATTCAGTGGCCATGAAAAACTTGTGTTAAAGGACATGACATACAATAATATGAGATTGAAGGGATCATGCCCAACCATTTTCAACTAAAATCTCGTAGACATGAACCTACCTCAAATACCCTTTGGTTGTTGGTGACAATGAACTGTGTGATTGATTTAGATACCACTTGAACACCTTGATCATTTATGGATAAGAAATTAGAATTCTGGGATAATCAAGACGAATCAAGGAATACTAATTAATATTAATTTTATTAATAGATGAAGACCCAAAACTTATTTTGTGAGTAGAGCTACACCCTAGACAAATTTATTGAAGAAATTTTCCTTATTGATATTTCTCCAATCTATAGGAAACATGGACGAGAATAATATTTTTATATGTGAGATTTAATAGAGAAAAAATACCCTATAAAATTGGTTTCTAAAGAATTGATCTGAATAAAACTGATTGAATACCTCAAATCCACTTGAGATGGCTTGATGAATGTTGAAGGACCAGGAAGAGGATTCATCACTATGACAGAGATGATTCTTATGAAGAAGGGTTGTCGATTTCCTTCTCCTTATATTAAAGAGATGGACGATTGTTCTCATAACAAATATTAGGGTATCTTGATCATAATAGGATTGTGGAGGAATGATCTTTATTGAACATTACTAAAATTGGTTATACCCAAAAGAATATAGTATAAAAAGGCTAAAGAATCATATTGGTTTCAGTATGAAAGAAGAAAATTCAAGATGAAAGATGATGAACTAGTGGTGTGACACATTAAATTACATTAATCAAGGATAAATTTATGTTGTGGATAAACATATATATTACCAATATATTAATTATACATGTTTAAAAATTTAGTACACCTAAGATTCCTGAGTTATTTAAGCAAATGTATTTATAGAAGTTCACACTATGTTATCGAGTACTTGCATCAATATGATAAAATGTAGAGCAGGAGACTTCAGTCACAACAATTATCAACTAAAAGGTTCATGGATGAGACTCTGAAAGGATTTAAGATTAATAATTACTGTAATGAATGTTTTTAAAAAATTTAATGAAGTGGATGAATACTCAACCACTGGTTCTTCTAAGGTTGAGTATAAAAAGAAGAATATGGGACCATGTGGCATCTAAATGTACCATTTTCTGTTATGATATTAATTTATTTCCATGTGCTTAGTGAATATACATAAAGGGTTTGGGTTGAGAGATTAGCTATGTAGCTTGACCTGAGATTGATGGTGTAATAATGTTAAATATGGTTTTTCCAAATTAGAAGATCATGTTTAGATATTTTTATTGATCATGAATTTTATAATTCCAAGAATTCTAATATGGTTTTTATCACTCAATAAATGGAGATCCTATGTGAGGATAGAAATTTATGGGAATTGAATAAAATCGTTCGATCTTTATTAATTGAGGCATACAAAGTTGGTGATATTGTTTTATCTACACTGAAAATAATATGTTAATAACTAGTTTTTTGTTTTTTTGGGATTATGGGCGAAATTTTAATAATTTTTATATATGTATATGATGATCATGGGTTGTCACTTTTGGGATAGGCCCACTAGTTGAAGATAGAAGATCTAGTGGTCAAACTTTGAAAATTCAATGCCGACCAAATATTTGTATTGAAATTTTAGTTTTTTATAAACATGTAATGATTAAATTAAAATTCATATACTTTAATTTAGAAATTATAATTCCTAAGTTATGAATTTTAAGCTGAGCACATGCCCATGTGTATAGATTAATGAATATTCTTAATATTTCTAGAATGCAAGAGAGCATATTTTGAGATTAAAAGCTAAGTGCTGATTCTTTCTGGATGAGGAAATCCACATGCAAGGATAATTGTTTTAATAATATTTTATTGATTTATTCATGTAAGAAGATTCATAATGATAGGTTCACCACAAGGAAGATTTTGAGGTGAATAAAAGTCTCATGCCAATGATTCATGTGGTGATGCAAAATTTAGTGTTCAATTTGTGGGTGAATATTCTAGATACTAGAGGATGGATAGAGAAAGGACCCATAAAAAAATTCACCACATATATCTAGATCATTCACCAATGGGATCACTCCTAATAATTTGATAATGGTCCTAGTAGAGGCAAGTGATTTGAGATGGAGTTGGATCATAAGTTAGAAAGAACACTCACAGTATGGGAATAAGAGACAGAGTAAAAGGAATAGGACAATCATAACAAATAAGATTCCTTCTCTATTTTCTACATCATGTAGAATTATATTAAATTTATTTATATTAATTATATTTTCTTTATGAAATCATGTGTAGATTATTTTCCTTGGGGGATTAGCTTGGACATATTGTATACTTTTATTATTTGTTCCTACATCGGTTCAATCAAATAGTTTTGTTTCAATTTTATCCAGTGTTCTAATAGTATCTTCCTTATATGTATATTTTCACTCAACTCTAAGTATAGATAGGTGAATAGTAGATTTCATTTTTCCTTAGTAACCACAATTGAATTAGTTACTAGGAAAATTCGTGTTGTTCTCTTCTTCATGGGAAAGTATCTTCATATTGGTTTTTGTTAGAAATATTCATTATGAAGAGAGATCTTAGGAGATGTTTTTTTATCTGTTGAAAGTTAGGTATTAAAATACTCTAAACAAAGCATCATTCCTCTATGTTCTATTTCATGAAAGTGAAGAGGAATTTCTTTCCATTCTTATAACATCGTAAGAATTTTAGAATATTTTTTAATAAATTTTATTAAATGGATTTCTATATGGTGTAAATAAACTAAGACAGATTTTGATATAAAAATTTTTTATGAAACAAATTTATTTTATTTAATAATTTTTTTATATATAACAGACTATTAAAATTATAAAAATATACTTCTTTCAAATTATTTTCATTAAAATGAAATATATATTAAAAAATTTAAATGTTTATTTTAGTTTTAATTGACTTTATTGTAGCTATAATATTATATATTCAATCAATATTTAAAATTTTATTTTTTAATTCTAAATATACCTTATGATTTATAAAATTAGTTAATAATCACACCATAAGTTATTTTCTAAAATATAAATATTTTTTGATGGTGTATTTTAAAATTAATCTGTTAATTAATTGCATTATTATATGAATATTTTTCATTTTAGAAATCATACTTTTATTATAATATTACTTTATAATAACAAATAAATTTCATAAATTAATTTATGATTCACTATAAAATATTTATAAACCATTGTTAAAAATTTTAAATTTTGATGTGTATAAAGTTTTTAACCTTTAGTAATGTTTTTCATATGATAATATTTTATATTAAAAATATAAATTGGGAAAAAAATTAATATAGTGTTCACAAAAAATACATAAATAAAATATTATATAATATGTATTTAAATTCTCTAGTAGTTTAAAATTTACTTATATTAAAAAAATGGCCAACCATTACTACATAGCATATCCAGCTCAACTACTCACATGTTGGCAGAGAGCTCTACCCGTGCTTGAGAACCATCCTAGTTAGGCTTCATGGTAGAATGAAATAACCTAGAACCTTAGCAACCGATTAGGGAGGTGTGTAGTGACCATAGTGTGTTACCCAAGGTGCATGCATGGGTTTCCTAAAGTGGGCGGCACAGGTGAGGTGTGACTGGTGACCTGTGTGTGCGAGTGGTGTATTCGGGTGCTCATCACTTGGTTTCTTGGCATGGTGTGTGAAAGGGAGGAGTTATTATATATAGAAGTTCTCAATCCACAAAAAATTAAATGTGAGTTTTTAAATGAAGTAAATGTTCATCCATGTTAAAAACATATGTTTATATAATGGGAGTCTTATAAAAATGTGTCTGAGCATTCCAATGTCTTCATGAGTTGTCTTATTCCTCACACAAGACCAAGCCAAAACTGATGTTGTTTCACTATTCTTCCTCTAGAATGTGACATGTTCCTTGATTACTTATACATATAACCTCCACATCACCTTCATTTTCCACCATAGTCCTCCTTCGATGACCAACCAATGATCTGTCGAACAAAAAAACAATGAAGATTCACTTCATAAATAGATCTCTCAGCCTATACCACCCCCAAAATCATTTTCCTATTTTTTTCTTTAATAAATAATAATAAAATATTCACATTAATCATGTTTACATCACCCTATAAAAATAAAAATCAGTTTGATTTTTGAAATATGAAAATTTAAATGTTGTTGTCAGGTTCGAGAAAGCTTTGTAAACAATCATCCAATGAAGAAATCTAAACTAGGTTATAAAATATATATAATCACACATGAAGGATCATATTTAAAATAAAAATCATCTATTGTCTGTTTTAGGATATCCCAAAATAATTATTTTATACCAATTGTAATGACATATCTAAACCTTTATGAATGGTTTAGTTTTATATAGGTATATATATATATATATGAAAATATATATTTTAAATCCTGGTTTTCCACACATCATGATACTTTCCTGAAAATTAATAAAATCATGCTTCATAGACATCAAGATCTCCCCCAATTTGGGATTTCAATTTCCCAATGGTTGTGTACGACTTTACTAATTTTAGAAATATATATATGTATATATATGCATGGATTAGAAAATAAATGTATTGTAACATTATTTTAATATTATATATTTAAAAATAGTAGGGATATATAAATATAAGGAGCTCCCTTTACTCTATATTGAATAAACATTAAAAACATCATCTATAATTCAGGAATAAGAGAGAGAGGGGGGAGATGAGTCTGAAAGAAGAGGTCTCCCTAGGGAATGATAAAATACTATAACGTAAACGGTGATTTATTTATTTATTATATAACTTAATTTTTTTTTTCAAATCTATTAGTAGGGGAGTTTTTTTAAATAACTATTTTATTTAATGGTGAATTATTTTATAAATTTAGTTCTTCATATTTTCAGAACCCTTTTGTATGGGGATTTCTATTTTCAAATTCCTATTCAGTGATTATTTTCAGAGAAACCCTTTTATAAGGGAATCATATTTTTAAAAATTAATATGTTATATTTGGATGATTTATTTTTTTAGTCTCATTTTCAATGTTTTATTTCAAGTAACTGTATTTTAATGGAGATTTATTTTCACATAAAATCCTCCTTGTGGGATATTATGAATCAAATATCTATTTTTATCTCTTCAAAATTCCCATATTCATTTATACAAACTTTTTTAAAAAGTGATTTTTTCTCTAATTCGAGGATGATTTTAATTGATAATGTTTATAATTTTATGAGTAAAATGTTCATTTATTTCAATTAATGTCATTAATAATAAGACTTATGGATAAAAACTTTAATTTACAATCACATTCCTTGCATATTAATAAAATCATTGGTTTATGTTTATCATTCAATGTATTTAATGATACAGACTATAGATTTACTGATATATTCTTATGTATGTACTTCTCTTCGAAAATTATTATCGTTTATTTATGAAAAATTTATTTTTATAATGTTTAGCTGATATAAAATCATTTTCTTCAATGAAAATAATTTATTCTATTTTTAAAAAAAATTTAATGGATTTTAAATTTTAGTGGAAATTAAGATAAAAAGTTTTCTTATAAAATTCATCAGTTGGGTATTGAATGAGGTGATATGGAAGGGTTGATCCACTAACCTCAAGGGGAAATTATCATAAATATTAGACTAATTGTTCTTTTATGGGTTTCTTTGGGATTTCTATGAAACATTTTGAGTATATTATTTTCTATGTGATTATTGAATATATTTAAATTATAAATACAAGTACAATATCAATGGTTATTTTATTTGGAAAATAAACTAGTTTTCAAAATGTTATATTTTTAATGAATTTTTAAAAGAGTACCTTATATACATTTCATGAAATCACAAATTTTATAGTTTGGGATAATTATATATTATACTAAATGTTTTTTATTTGATATAAAAAGAAATGTTTTCAAAGAAATATTTTCAAACAAATATTTTTTAAATGAATATTTTCAATGAATATTTTCAATAGAATTTTTCTAATAATTTTTAAATAGATATAATACTAGTTTTAAAACCTCAAATTTGTAAATTTTATACTCCCACCATGTTTTGAAATTATTTTCATAGGATTAGTATATGTTTCAATAGTGTATGGTTTTGTATAAGAAGCTAGATCGAGTGAATCCAGAAAGTTGTTAATGTAATTTGTGTTGAACTTTGATATGTTGTAAGATAATCATAAATATCCAAAACAAAAATAAAAAATATCCTTGAATATATGAAATACTATATATTTTTCAATTTAATTTTTTATTCATAAAATATACACTTTGTTTTTATCACCAGATTCAGAAGTGCTGGATTTGGGATGTCCCTACTAGTATCAGATGAGTGGTTTAAAAAATGGAGATTATGATTAAAAAAACAAAATTAGTTTTCTATGTGTAATATTTTATGAAAATCCCCATTTTTTAACATTTTAATTTTGAGGAACTCAGTTACAAAATGAAAGGAGGAGGATTAGAAAAAACTTATCTATCACCTCCTGATAACCTATATTAAATTATTTCTTCAATGATATGATATTTTAATGTTGAATCCTTTTTTAACCAACAACTATCATACATTTAGTTGTATGAAATTTAAAAAACCTCATCTATACCTCAATACCACCTTTTTTTATGGATTGTTTTTAATCAAATCCTAAATTCCAAAATTTATCATCATTCCCAACAAGGGAATTATCATCAAGGGATTTTAAAATATTTTACCCAATCAAAATAATTTGAATCCTATGATGATTGTAAAATAGTCATAGAATAATTAAAGCCTTATTAAACCTATATATATTTGGTATTATGTTAAAATATTTTATGTGATTGATTTTGTACTTTAAAAGGACACATCATTGAACATTTCAAAACAATCTCAGTCTAAGTGTTTTATTAAAATCATGTTTTATTAGATGTTTTGAAATTATATGTAATTAAAAAAATCACAAATATTTTGTTTCTACATCAATATGAACGAAATTTTAAGAGGTGATTTTTGAAAACGAAGCAAGTAACTATAATCATGTTCCAAATAATTGTTTAAATTTGTTTAATATCTATCAATATGAACAAATTGATAATGAAATTATGTGGATACCCTATTAGAGGTACGAACTACTTTTATTTTTTGTATAACAAATTTTTATTTAAAACATTGGAATTGGGTGTTGAGATTTCAGCTTTTGATAAATAAATGACTTCATGAATTTGGAATTTGAGGTAAAAATAATAGCAAGGATGTAATTCCCATAACGGTGTAAGATTCAGTGTGTTGGACCCATTGAAATATTTCCTATAAATTTCATTTTTTCTAGTTGGTTGATGGGATGAATCATAATATGATCCTAAAAATATATATATTAAAGTTGGAAAGAATAAAATTATTTTATTAGGTGTGGTTTATGGCTCAATATATTTCTATTAATTGTGGATGAGTTTTAGGATCCTTAGGCTTTGAAAACTCAATTTATTATAGAATCTGATAGTGATAAACAATTTATTTAAACCATGTGGCACCTAATAGAAAAAAACATGGACCTATAAAGAGATTCAGATGATTTTTTTAACTGCGAATGTTGTGGGAAATGATGATGCAATATGTCTGCAAGAAGTTGCAGAGGTATGCACATGGGTAACCCATGACTTTCCAAATAGTGTACCAAACATACATAGTTAGTGCCACATATCTAGTAGCACCACATGGATGGAAATGGTTAGATGAAAATTTGTAGACAAACTATGTGGGGGTTGGCTATTGTGTAGTGAGAGTTTAATGGTGGTCACATGATTATCCAAACAATGCGGCCTAACTTTGATCCTAATTTAATGGGAAAAATTATCCATTTTACCCCTCTTTCCTTAAATGGGTTTCCCATATTTCTCTCCTCATTTTTTTCCATGAGTCATCTGAGATGTTCTCTTATCATCATCTCATTAACATGCTGGGATATCCTCTATTTATGGTTTTAATCTAGTGTTTTTCATTTCATTAGAATAAAATCAGTAAGTCTATTACTCCACAAGCCTCTTATTTCAGTGTCTTTTATCACATTAAGTGATATATTCATGCAATCAAATTTAACCAATTTTCATAGTATTTGTATAATATTCATACTTCTCTAATTATAACTTTAATGAAAGATTGATATAATATGAATGGAATATAAAAATTACTAGGTAGGTGGCCTACATGTTTTTCCATTAATATTTTGTTGTTTATATAATATTACAATTACATTGCATAATGTACTTCACGTGCATTTCTCATGAAATGTATAATACATTGAATTTAATCTTTATACCTTGACCTTAGAGCTAAAATTCCCATTTTTACCTGGTTGTAGGTTTACAACTCAACCCAAATCACTAATTTACGAGAGTTAGATTAGTTTTTATAAATGTTTTTTCCCTTGAGATTAAAGCACCCCCTTGGGTGTAATCCTTAAATATCGTAGCACATTATAAGTTCTTATTCAACCAAACCACCTCCTAAGGTGGGTTACAAAAAAATATTTTATTTATGTAATTCTTGAGGAATGGATAAATAGCTAGTAGTTACACTTGGATACACCTAAGTGATTAAGTGGAATGCATGATCCTTAGAATCTGTGAGTAAAAATGATAAATATAACAAAATGAATTCAAATTTAATTTAATAATGAGATTTATCAATATGAACCTTATTGAGGAAAGAGTGCTTCCCATGGAACTCTTTTTTTCTCATCAATTAAATGACCTAATTTAATTTTTTGAATTATATTATCTAATGGAATTTCACATGGACGTCCTTTTTTATTTGTAAATAAAATTGCCAAATTTCATGGGTTCACTTATATTATGGCATGGACCTTACCATTTCCTTATTAGCTACTTAAATAGACCCAATAGTGTAATTAATTATACATGATTAGTAATGTATAATTCTTAATAACATGTACCATTTACATTATTACTCATGATTCTAGGGAATGACATATCATATATTATGATATCCCAACATGAAGGTCTTAGGCATGACATCCATTATATTATGATACTCAGGCATGGATCCCTAGGCATGTCGTACCATATATTATGATACTAGGTCATGGATTCCCTGGGAATGGCATCCCATATATTATGATACTTATGAATAGAGTATATGGGAATTGATTCGATTAGATTATGATACTAAGGAATGTCAAAACTAGGAATGGGCTTATTTATATTACTATTCATTGTAATTGAATCCCCGGGCATGATGTCCCTTATTATTATTATTATTCATGTAAGATCTTTGGGAAAATCATCCATTACTAAATTAGGAAACTCAAATTATTATTACATGGATTCCTAGGCACTAATACATGTGTCATAAATAGTTAATTGATAACCATATAGATATTATTTTCTACTTATATTAATATATATACAAGATGGACCTTATTCAATGTTATTTTAGATTATGCCGAATCAAGTATAGTCTGCCAAGTGTCTAGGAGGAACCTTTGAAGAAAAGTTTTCATCTATATTTACTACATCACTTTACCATTGATACACTTGTATACTACATTATTTTATATTCATTAACTGTATTTTAGTAGGCACCACTGGTGGTTTCTTATTGAGTATATTTGACACCCTATTTAGGCCTCTATTTCACTGGCGTACCAGAACTAATCTCATTGGTTGTAGGTTCAAGATCATGGGTTTTTCTATGTGTTTTTATTCTTATACATGGGGGATTGGGAGCCCAACACTAAGTAGAATATTAGTATTCTCATGGATATATCCATTTTGTTTTTTTTCATATCTTTGTGTGTTGTATCACTTGTTGTATTTTTGTTGCTTGTACATTGTATTAAGTTCATAGTTTATCATTAACTAATTTATTATTATTATTTAGTTGTTATTATATTCCACTAATTATTATTTATTATTTCTTACATTGTTTTTATTTTTGATCTTAATGGTATTTTCTCCCCTTTGTACCACCTTTAGACCCTCATTTTTTGTCGGTAGTGTAACACCATGATATTTTTATGAGATAGATTATTTTTAATTTCATCAATGTATTTTATTGCATACTACACCATGATAATCCTATCATACACACAAAAAGGAAAAATCTTGTGGTAATTGAAACACTATTCATTGATTGTGTCACACATAATTTCAAGTTCTTTTGATAGAATTTATTTCACACATGAATTGGTTTAAGAAAACAAATAAATATTATTATGTTACATTATAACCTTAAAATTATAATGGTGGTTATGAAAAATATTAAAGAAATTATAAAAATAAGCGTTAAAATGTTTATATAACATATTTTTTGGTGATAATTTAATTATAAATGAAAATAAATCCCTTTTTATATAAAAGGAAATGTTTTTCTGAAAAAATATTTAAATTAAAATAAGTGAGTTCATATAGTAATAAAATAAATATTGATGTATTTTATTATTGAAATACAAATTTAATGCATTCAATCTATTATCTAAAATTTATTTTATATGTTTTCTCCACATGATATCAGAACAAATTTAATATATCATATAAAATAATTATTTTTCATAAAAATGAAATTTTGCCAAATTTTGACTTCACACCCACTTTAAATCTATTTTTAACACTATTTAATATTAAATTTGACATAACAAACTTTTTATTTGAATTTGGATGATAATAATTTACTTTGGATTAATTTTTGGTATTTTTCAAACAAGTTTCACATTTTGATGAATATGCAAAACTAATAAATTTTAATTGAAAACTACTTTTTCATCAAATTTATTGATAATGTAAAATTATATATTTTAATGGTATTAGTATATAAATATAAAATATTTTTATCATTTAATATAATTCAGGTCATTGATATTAATTTTACATTGAATTTAGTGGTAAAAACATTTCAATCTTTTGGATGTTTAACTTTTAAAACCTGTTTTCTCATTCCGAAAATGGGATCAATTATAAATTAATTAAAAATATTCTAGGTTAATAGCATTTAAAAATGTATTCATTATTTTGAATCATTTATTCCTAATTATGTAAATATATTCTTTTTTATTTTTGGGTATTATTAATAGTAACTTCAGTAATTTTTTTATTAATATAGTAAATTTTTCAATCGGGTAAATAATGGTAAAACTAATATTATAAAATAACCCAAAAACTTTTCCTAATATCATTGGACTAGTTTGGTATGACGTAAATAAAATTTGGGTCAGAATGGTATCTTTTGGAAGCCACTTAGATGAGATTATGACATTGAAAAGTTATAAATGTCTTACTCAAATTTTATTAATATATCACCCAATTTATAAGGTTATATTGTAGCTAAATTTGACTATAAATACTCACTTGAAAAAAAAAAATTCTTCATCATGTTAATTTATTTTTAATTTAAAGGATCTAGATAATTGCCTTAATAGCTGATATAATAATGATAGATAAATTATTTAATTAATAAAAATGAATAAAATAATATTAATTATAACTATAATAACTATTAAAATTCCAAAAATCATGACAAAAATTTATTGGTCAAGTACCTATATACCATAATCATCCATGTTTTGAATTATTAACCATTTTTAGCCACATGTAAATGATTATGACACTTATAATATTTTATTTAAAGTGATGTTAATGTTTTCACATTCATGATTTACTAAATATAACATTTTTAATGTCGGATTTTATAGAAGATATATCCAAATATAAGAATAATTATAAAATATAGAGGATTTATATTCATTAAATAAAATTATTCTTTTATTAAAAAAATAGGTATATAAAATAATTACAAAAAACTGATGTAGTAAGTTTTTTATTAATGAAAATATCAAATAAATGTTATTGAAATTAATAAAATAAATAAAATTTTGGATAATGAATATATAAAGAAAATTTTATTGATTAACTTGACCCCATATTTATAAAATTAAATATTTTTCGTCGGTTAACTTCTTATTTTAATATTTTAAAAAATACATGAAATTAATAGTGTCAAAATTGGTATTATTGATATTTTGTAAAAATATTCTTTTCTTAAGTTATTAAAAAATTATAAAACATTTTTTAAAATATAATATAATTATTATATCGTACAAAATGTTTTAAATTGTTCACTTATGGTCTAATTTATATCAAATAAATAAAAATTACACTATTTTAATATAGAATAATTTTTTACCTTAGTAAAAATTAAAACAGAATAACTAATGATTAATTACAATGATAAAATTTAAATTGACCATAAAACTTGTCTAAAATTAGATTTTTGATGAGTTTATAACCTTATATCATACAATATTTAATAATATCAAATTTTTATGTGTGTTGGTAGGGATTTATTTTGTTATAAATTAATATTTTGGAGATTCCAAAAGTGCCCCACCCCTCAATTACAAAAGGGCTCTGCCTCCCTCACATGTTCACTTCACATTAAGCTTTCATGATCTGACATACCCTGACCATTTCCCTTATAAACTTCACTAGTCACATTATAGAGGCTCTAGTCTTCTCAAAATACAAACTCTAGTGGCTTTAAGAGGGGATCTAGAGGGAGATCCTCGAAAACGATGTAATATCCTCAACAGATTCTTTATAAATTATTTCTTCTTCTATTTTCCCATCAACATTTTTTCCAATATGATGTAATTTTTCCAGTATAAATTATATTTTTGAGGTTTTATTATGTTTTTTTAACAATAATATCCCACATTTTATCCATCCTACTAAAAATGAAATCACCACGCGTGCGTACGTACAACCTACCATCTCCACACCGTGGTGTAAGCTGTTTCTCATCACCACATTACTTGGAAGGGTATAATGAAGAAAATAATAACTATATATGATTTTTTAACAATATATTTATTCTATAAAAATATATACACCATTAACTTCCATACGGTTTCATTATTAAAGGAATTATATCATCGCTAGTACATATGTACGACCTACCATCTTCACGATGGGATGCGATTCATTCTCCATGATATCATTTAAATAATGATTATATAAATGTATATTAGGATTAAATATGATATATATTACATTATTATCATTATATAAATTATATAATTTAATCCCATGAATAATAACTTGGATTTATATGACAAACATGTAGTAAATAACGCCCGAAAGAAGTGTAATAATGAAATATTATTAACCATATGATAATATGATCACATATGATATCATAAATATAAATATGATTCTGAAATAAGTTTATAACCATAAATAATTAATTATATAGTAGTTTTGATACATAAAAAGGAACCCAAACCTAAGGTAAGAGATAAATTTTCAGCTCATTATTATCCAATATTATTTATAAATCAATATTTATTGGGGGTATATTTATCATCAATATCCATGTTTTATAATTTTTTTTGAAAAATGTTTTAATATTCAAATATGGATGTTTAAAATCATTTTTACCCATTTTGATTTTTTACTACATTGTTTTAATGGAATATTTCTTTCATTATCAAAATGAGGCACTTTTTGACTTTTTTGGAAAATTTATGAGGAGAATATCATTTTATCTAATACAAAATGAATAGATTTTAATGATTTCATGATACCTTATTACATGATATATTACCTATAAGACTAGAAGGTTATGTTCAAATAAAAATTTATATCTTATAATTGCAATACCTTTTATGCAAAGAAAATGTTTTTGTAGAAGAAATAGTGTTTTCCCCAAAAATTAATTTCATGTTTTCTATCAAAATAATTTTATATCGAAGATGGAATTATTTAATAGAGATATGTTTCAAGTATGTTATACCTATTATTCATATGGGTTTATTATTTTTATGATGGAATTATATTTATGAAATCCATTTGTTTTACATGGATTATTTTATGATGTAATGATGTTTAAGTAACCCATTTTATTCCTTGGGATATATTATAATGAATGTTTCATGATTTTATAGAACACATATGTAAGGTCTTAGTTATGTGATGGGATGGACTATATCTACGTCTAATGCATTATTTAAAAATTTATATCTCATGATATAGATAGGAATGGAACATGGAATGATCTCAGTTTAGTAATCTAGGTCGGGAACAGGATGCAAATCCAATTCAGTAATAAAGAGAAACAATGGGAAGTAATCCGGATTCCGTAAAATGTGGATGGATTAGGAAGTAAACATGGTTGTGTAATATAGGTGTATAATGAGAAGTATACCCAGTTCAGTAATACCAGGATGGAATAGGGAGTGAACAAGATTCAGTAATGGACTTTGATGGCTATGATGGTCTTGAAACTGAACATTAGCTATGATGGAAATGATTTTCTATGCTTATGTGTTTTCCACAAATGTGATGTATTATGTTATACACTTCAAAAATATTTTAATTGATTCATTATGAATTTTTGGATTTATCACATGAACTGATATCACGATCTTTACTATAGAGGAAAATATTTTCAAAAGTTATTTTCTTATGTCTTTTGATTGTGATATTATTGATATCTTATTTTTTTCCTTACTAAAAATTTGATATCACCCTTTATTATGTCTTCCCCCATGTTATAAAGAATGATTTTAGGTATAAGTACTAAAGGGTAAGTTTATTGCGGGTGTCATTGGATATATCTCACTAGACTATATGATTATGTTCAAAATTTTATAAAACCACTAAACAAATTAGGTATTTGGGTGTCTCTTTTTATGATGTCTTAAGTATTTTGTAAAATTAATTTAATTTCCATGTATTTCATGATAGGGTTGTCAGAGTTGGTATTAGAACAATGGTTTAGCTATCCTTTGGAAACTAGGATGGTATAACTTTAGTGAGATCCCTATAGATATTTTTAAGGTAAGTGTAGGGATGTCCCCAATGACAAGTTCAATTATAGGATACAATCCTACAATTTCAGTAATGATCATGGATAATCTATTATTAAAACTAAGATATTATATATTGAAAGTAACTTCCTTTTATTATGTGTCTTTTCTAGTATGATTATTTCTGATCATTCTAATCTTTTTGGGTTTTATAAAATGCATGAAAACATGAGGGTTCATGTTATTGGAAAATATGATAGGAGATCGAATGATATTAATCATGAGAAACTAAATGAAATGGGATTTTAAATGAAACAAATTGTCATTATTCATAATCATAAATATCATAATATGATCATTAATCTCAACTATAGTGACCTTTCTGACCCACCTAATTTGAGAAGATGGACTTTCATGGTGACCATAGGGGAATGAAAGTTAAATTTTCCTCATGTAAATAATGAGGGAAGAGGCATCAAGGAAAATTTTTCGAAGGAACTGAACGTTTCTTAGGGTTAGAAAACCGACACAAAAAAGTAATTATAAATGAAATGGTTTAGATAACAGAATGGATAAATATAATGGAATTCCTGATACATTAAGGAAATGTAACTCCCTAACCCCAGTTACCCAATGTTAGTGCTATATTACATAACATTGCCATGATATAAGGAATCATGTCCGAAAATACCGATCACTTTAGTATTATTGTAAACAAGATACATACATAAGTTCAACATTACAACTTGAATATAAATTCAATACAAATTTATTCCATTAGAAACATTCAAGCCTCTTAGATTATGCATGTAAGTCACACATAACTAAATTCTTCATATCCTGGGAAAATGAAACATAAGAAAGTGGTGAGCTCAAATACTCAGTAAGGGTAAGCAATATAGCGGAAGATAATATAAACATTGGGCATGATGAATAATTAAAAACACATGCCTTTACAAATATTAAAAATGAACACTTTATTGTAGGAATATGAGCTGAGTAAATAATGAATTATAAATCATAGTCATGGGTATTCTACTAGTCGAATAACCACATGAACCATCATTATTATTTTCATAATGAGGGAATTTATAATTCTGGACATTCTGAAACATTTTTTCAAGGCCTCGACCGAGATGTCTAAAAATGATTAAGGCCTTGGACAAAACAATATATCAAAATGGGAAAGGCCTCCGTAAATTCCATATCTAATTGTCTCATGAGCCCAAAAAATACACCTAAGAGCTATAGCAGGCTCCACCCATCACATACTATGTCCAATACAATCTTTATTTGAAAAGGTTGAAAAATAATATAAACATTTTTATTAAAACATGCATATAAAATGTCAATACTTTAACCATAAACCATGAATGGTATAAAAATAACATATCTATGGTCAAATATATCAAAAAAACATAAAAACAATATGTAAGATTAGTATCATAATAAATCAACTTCAAACAAGTTTTAAATCTGTCAATGGATGTTGAAATAGATGAAATTAAAACTATTTGAAAGAAATAATTCATTCTATTTTGAAACCAAATAAGAGTCACATAATTATAAAATAAAACATTTATTTTGAAAATATTCATATAATCTTGTAAGGGATGCATTGATGATGTTATAACGATGGAAAATAGTTGCACCTGCCGTATAAGTTAAAAAAACATTCTTACCTTAATTTTGTCAAAAAGGTAATAATGTACCTTGTTTGGAAAATGACAAAAAGATTCCTTTCAAAACATATAAGGTCAATTAAAGGTATAAATTACTTTAATCAATAGTCTATTAAATAGTAAAAATGTTTTGAAATTCATTTTCAATAAATCATGTATGTGGATGATAAAGAGGTTCCATTAGATAATTACGTAAAAACAACCTCGGATAATAAAGAGATTGTGAAATTAACCCTTAACTTGTACTTTTCCTTAGTAAATTTTATGTTAAACTCATGTATAATTGTTAAAACATTTTTATTAAATTACAAAAAAACTATATACATAAATATGATATCATATATGATCCTCTAATATTGCTTTGATAATAATATTTTAGTAGTATCATCATTTTGGGTGTTAACTGATTCATTTTTGTATATGGTTGGTTACGTAAGCCATGTTTTTATGGATAGGATGTAAATGATTCATATGATGAATGATATTATTTTCACAAAAATTATTTTTAATAATAAAATTATAATTATTCTTTAATTAATTCGATGGCGAAATGAATCTCATCGCGTTCGTGGAGACGGTAATCCGTACGTACCCACGAGCGGCAATATCATTATATTGACGGTCAAATCCTATGTAATTGGATGGTATATCATATATAAAAAATAAATAACATATTATATTTATTATTTACATCAATTATACTCATTATTATACCCATCCAAATAATGAAGTGTTTTAATAGCAAACTACACCACAACGTGGAGATGGTAGGCCATACGTACGCACGTATGGTGACTTTGTCATTCATATGATGGATAGAATAATTGTTATGGTTGTACCATTATTATAATAACATTACAGTATATAGTCTATACTAGATTTATAATTTTAAAATGGAAATAACAAAGAAAGAGTAAGTGGAAGAAGAAAAGAACTTGAAAGAGGTGATGAAATATTTACCTCTTCTTCGGGTTCTTCAATTTGATTTGATCAAAAGTGTTTCTTAGGTTAGCTTTATGACCAATGGAAGGCCTCTAGGATGAATGTTGAAAATTAAGGAGGATAGTTTGGATGGTTTTGGCCGATTCAAATGGCATTGGAGGTATAAAATTAAGAGGAGGTGAAGTTCCCTTTTATAAGAGAGGTGAGGGTCACTTTAGGAAAAACATAAATTTTTATTTTATAATAAAATAATTTTCGGTTTATAATGGCTAAAAATGATTTATTTATAGTATAAGGTGGGGATGGGTTCAAAAAATCTCAACCAATAGGGTTTATACAGGTTTAGGTAATGATGTTAACCTTATCTTATAGATTTTACTCTTAGTTAAATTGTTGGCATTTACCATGTCTCTTTGTATTTTTATATTATATTGTTAATAAAAAAACTATAAAATTCCAAGAGAACCCCAAGTTTTTCATTATTAATATATATATATTTATCTATGTCTTTTGGATGAACCTTATATTTTTCTGAATATTATATCAATTAATAATATAGTATTTGGTTTAAAAACTCAATTATATCAATTTTAACACTATTTAGTATTTGATTTTTTTGAAATATATTACAACATTATCACTTAGAATAAAATTTACTTAAAAATACCAAACATGGAATATTAACCTATATAATTAATGGAATTCATCATAAGACTCAATTTACATTTAGTTTGATATTTATAATGACAATAATTTTAATATTTCATTAATAAGGTAATTAATTCATCAACATTGTGTCATAAATAAATTAAATTATTTAATGTCTAAAAATTATAAATAAAATTCCATTATGTAAGAAATAATTTTAGATTTCTAAATAATATTTATATTTGAATTTATATTGTGTCTATCCCTATATTAAAAATGTTTTAGTTATTAAATTTTGAATTTAACTCTTTTAACTCTTCCTTAAATAAAATAATAATAAATGTCCTAATCTAATCCAAGTGGAACAAAGGGGATTTTATATTATTCATAAGGTTGTTTTGGTCTAATTATACTTATCTAATAGAATTAGTACATGTGTTATGGTAATTATGATATCATTTTTACCCTTAATTACCCGATTTACTTTTAACTGTGGTAAATAAAAGTAAAAACTAACTATTCACCAATGATTATTTTCATCCTATTAAACCAAATTTTACATACTGATATTAACCATGTCTCTCAGTTTTCTGAAATTCAACTCATAGAAGCGGTAAAATTATGTTTTATGAAAATTTGCAAATGCTCCTAGGAGGTGGGTAAAAGACTGTAAAAAATTCAATAAAATTTATATATATCTAAACTTATTATAAAATGACACCAATGAATTAAATTTAACTTATATAGGTATTATGTATTTTTTTGACCTAAAATAAATTTAAATAAAATATATAATTATTTAAATAAAAAGTTATTTTTAACCAATAACGCAATGTTCTTAACTCTTAATCAAAAATTGAATGTTTTCAAAAAAAATACCAAAAATTCACGCTAAGCTAATTTCGATATTCTAAATTCAAAAATGAAGTCCATTTTGAAAAAAAATATATAATTTCAAAAAGTGGGTATTACTCTTTATAACGACTATTTTGATTGTTCGTGGTGTGTTAGAATCTCAAAGTTGCATACAATGCAAGCTATTGCATTATTCTAAGGGAAACATACCGTGAAAGCTTGGGGTGTTTCATTCTTCCCTCCTAAAAATAATTTCACCCATGAAATTTCTATAATACTACTACACAATAAGATTCAGGTGGTTCTTTATCAAATGTTATTCTGGTTCCCACATTGCCTCTTCCCTCTTATGGTTTCTCCATAGAACATTTACTAGAAGAGTTGTCCGGTTTCTCAGCACTTTTTCCCTTATATCAAGAATTTTGACAATATCTTCACAATAAGACAGATCAGGTTCCAGTTAAATTTCCTCATAGGTGAGTACATGCGTTGGGTCAGGAATGTGTTTTCTCAACTGTGATACGTGGACCACATCATGAACTTTGGAAATGCTTGAAGGCATTTCCAAACGATAAGCTTCAACTCTAATTCGTTCTCGAATTTCGAAATGTCTGATGTACCTGGGACTAAATTTACCTTTCTTACTAAATAGTATAACACCCTTCCATGGAGATACCTTCAAGAAAACATGATCTCCTTCCTAAAATTCCAAATCCTTCCTTTGGTTATCAGCATAGATCTTCTACCTAATTTGAGCTGCTTTGATGTGGGTTTTGATAACCACCACTTTTTCAAATGTTTCCTCAACATGTTCTGGTCCTACGAGTTTTCTTTCAACAACATCATCCTAAAAAGTTGGTGTGCGAAATTTCTTTCCATATAACATTTTATGTGGTGCCATATGAATGCTTGAATAGAAGCTAAAGTTATAATAAAATTCTACTAGAGGTAAATATTGATCCCACATACTTTGAAAGTAAAGTGAGAAAGAAACCAACATGTCTTCTATGGTTTGAATAGCCCGTTCTGATTGTCCATAAGTTTAAGGGTGGTAGGCAGTGCTCAAATGTAGTTTAGTATCCATGGATTTTTGAAGTCATTTCCAAAATCTTGATGTAAAATGGGGATCAAGATTGGAAATAATCGATAGGGGTACTCCATTAAGTCATAAAAATTCATTAATATACAGTCTTGCTAATCATTCAAATGCTAAATCTTCTCTTATACCACGAAAATGTGCTAACTTGGTAAGAAAATCAACAATAACCCATATTGAATCATTCCTTCTAGGAGTCTTTAGTAGTCCAAAGACAATTTCCATCGTATTATTATCCCATTTCCACTCTGGAATGGGAAGAGGTTGCATGAATCCTCTAGGATTTTGTCTTCTAGCTTTCACTTATTGTAAAACCTTACATCTTGACATAAAATCATCAATATCTCTTTTATTATTGTCCCACAAAAAATGTTTTTTCAAATCTCTATACATCTTGCTTCTCCTAGGGTGTATAGAAAAATTGGAGCTATGAGCATCATCCAACAATTATATTTTTATATCAGGTATATCGGCAACACAAAGTCTCTTCCAAAATTTCAAAATTCCATCTTCATATACGAAGTCACTAAATCTACCTTCATTTACATCTTTAATATTCTTTTGAAACTCCTCATCATCAGTCTGACAACTCTTTATCCTTTTGAATAAAGATTTATTGGTAACCATATGAAAAATAATTGATGTTTCACCTTCAATGGTTTTTCCCATATCTATCTTTACTAGATCCATGAAAATAGGATCCCTTTCAACTCTAATTTTGTTCAAAAAATCCATGGTCCTTTCTACTGAATGTATCTTCCTCTTTATTTGCCTTCCCTAGGTGGTTTTGTATAGTGCTATCTTAATCCTTGATTATTTCAAGCCATCATATTTTCCTCATGTTGAGCTTACTGAATGAGAAAATATACTTCAAACTCTGGTGATTAATGTAAATCTCACATTTTTCACCATAGAGATAGTGTCTCCATATCTTCAAAGTGAAGATTACAATTTCTACCTCAAGATAATTAGTGGGATAGTTTTTCTCATAAATTTTTAGCTATCGAAATGAATAAGCAATAACTCTATCATTTCTTATAAGGGAACAACCAAGTCCTTTGTTTGAAGCATCGTTGTAAATAACAAAATCGTCGTTCCTTGATGGTAGAGTCCAGACAGGAGCATTAAAAAATCTACTCTTTAGTTCTTCAAAACATTATTCACACTCTTTTTTCCAAAAACAATTTTACCCCTTTATGTGTGAGCTTTGTTAATGGGTTAGCAAAATCTGGAAAAATTCTAGACAAAACAACAATAATAACCATCTAAACTAATAAAACTGCATACCTCGGTTATACTCTTCGGTGCTGGACAATTTTGGATTGCCTTGGTCATTGAAGGATCGACATAGATTCCATCCTTAGAGACAATATGACCAAGATAATAAATCTCCTGAAGCCAGATTTCACACTTTCTAAACATCACATGTAATTCATTTCATCTAAGAGTCTACAGAATAATGCGAAAGTGATTTTCATGATCTTTGTATCTTTTTGAGAATACCAAGATATCAATAATAAATACCACTACAAATTCATCAAGATATTCCATGAAAACTCTATTCAGTAGATCCATGAAGAAAGAGGGTGCATTAGTCAATAAAAAAGGAATTACTATAAACTTGTATTGCCCGTACATGGTTTGAAATGTTGTTTTTGGAATGTCTTCCTTCTTCACACACAACTTATGATATCTTGATCAATGTTCAATATTTGAAAAATATCTAGCTCTATGAAGTTGGTTAAATAAATCATCAATGCATGGTTGGGGATACTTATTCTTTACTGTTATAGTATTAATCTCCTTGTAGTCAATACAAAATCTCCTTGATCTATCTTTATTCATAACAAATAGGATAGGGGCTCCTGATAGAGCACTGTCGTGGGTGCCCTCAAATGATTAATGTGATTTTGGGGTACATAGGTGCAGTAGAGTGGCTGACCAAGGTCGTCTCTCAAAAGAGGAAGTGAATTTAACAACTTATTAAAGGTATTCTAAAAATAAAATAAAAGACAATAAAATAAAAACACTACTTTAAAGGATTTGGGTTTTATATAGTTTGTGAATCTAGGAGAAGTTTTCTAGAAGAAGATTGTATATTTTTTTGTTTTTCGTTTTGAAATGAATTTCGATTAAAATGACACAACAAGAAGATGTTTTTTAGAAATAGATTTTAAAAGGCGTAATCGATCTAACTCTACCTCTTCATTCACTTATTAATCATTATCATTTAAATCAATATCCACTTAATTATGATCCCCTAATTTGTTATCCCTCGAACCCTATGAGAGTTAACTTAACCACAAAGATGAAATTACATAAACCATAGGCTAGCTTCGGAACACGCAATCGCAACACCCTACATTGATTGTTGTTCTAAGGATAGCTTATGGTCAGTGGTTAATTAGAGTAAATATCAATTCTATAAATGAGGATGAATTGTATTTAGGGAATATATTTGAACTCTACAAATTTATCCCGTGTGGTCTTGTATTACCGATTAAGATTACACTCTCACAATTTACACAAAATCCCGACCTCACCTGTTTTTGTGTTAATTGTTCAATTGCTTGCTCAGTTTCTTGTAATTTAAAAACATGATTCATGGGTCATATTATGTGAATTATAGTATCTCATTGATTCAAAATAATTAAATAAAGAGGGTATAATATTGATCGATTACTAAAAGACTACTCTTCCATGGGTGGCGTAATCATCGTAGAAGCGTTTTGCATCTGCCAAGGTTTATAATGGGAATAACCCAATAGCGCTTCTACTCAAGAATTCCCGCCCAAAGATGAATATTAAGAGAGGAATAAATTTAAACAAAATAGAATAAAATAGTAGATATAAAAGAAAAACAAAGAAGTTTATTACAAAAATGAAAACATTACAAAATGAAGAAGAGAATGAGGCTTCGATGAGGGGATCCTTGCTTCAAGAGATACCCCTATTACAATGGTTGGAGAATTTGGGTGAAATAAATTCTACTATGCCTCCAATATCCTAATACACATCCCCAACCCCTCCAAATGAGAAACATTCCAATTTATAGAGTGGAGGGGAGACTAGGTTTAAAGAGGTTTCAAGTGTGAATGAGAAATCTCGGCCAAATATTTTAATACAACTTGCACCGCCGTTTTGACCTCGAAACCACGTCAAACAGCTCTCCTTCCAGAAGGATGCGTTGTGGGAAAATTAATCCCCGAGCTCCTCTCAAAATTTGGGCTCAATACAAGCCCGGAAGAAGACGATATGGCCTAAATACAGAACCCATGTCCATTCTGCCAAGTCCATCCCACCATTGGATAAATGTCCCATTTACTCCATCCAAATTCACTTTTTAGCTCTAGTGTCCTGAATTAAAGTTGTATATAATTAAATTAGGAACATTTTTACAAACTTTCAAATGAAAATAATAAATATAAAAATATTTATCTTCGAAATATTACAGTGCACTATAAAGGGTAAAACTGGAATTTTCACTAAATTTTCAAATGAATGATCAAATCCCAAATATTTTATAAATAAACATATTTAGCACAATGTGGGGAAAGTATATCATTTATTATCAATAAAATATTCAAAAAAATAGGGTTTTACCAACTCCCCCGCACTTACCCTTTTGCACTCCTGGGAAAAACCTCATGTCAAGTAAACATTAATATCAAATCAAAACCAATTTTAAAACACATATCCTTGAGATCAATCAATTTCCCACCAAGAATCAAAAGATATCATGCCTCATAAAAAACATTATTTTAGGTTCTCCATTTATATCATTCAATATATTTCCACTTCATTTATCCTCCCATGCACAAAACACTTACCTCGCTTGAATTTTCTCTCATCACTCAAATATCAATTTTTTTTGCAATGTCTTTCTCATCCAAACTCTTACAAGGGTTACCATAGGGTTGATAGATTCCTACATCTCTACCCGATGTGAGTCAAGGACATATGTTTATCATGAGGACTTTTCAGGGTTGTTTTATGGCTTTCGGTTGGTAGGATTAAGATGTGAAAAACTCTGAGGCTGAATGAGGAGGGCTTGACTCTTTTGAAGAAAAATTGCATTAATCTAATTTTCTCTTAAATATGGTCTTCTCCTCAATCCCCATAGTATCAATTCAGATCCATCATCATGAAAAGTCATGAAAGGTTTACACCATCATCATTTCAGCATCAAAAATTTCAATCTTTTCATACATGATTTTCTTGAAAGCTTTAGATGGGCACATCTTTCCACCTCAATTAGAAGCTCCAGAAAAGGCACAGCTTCACATGTAATGAAATCTCCAGAAAAGGAACAGCTTTCAATATAATGAATTTCTTCATCAGTAAAAAATTCTCTTCATAATTTAATTTTCCACCCATAGTATCAAAGAATGTGGTTGAAAAACACAAGACAACTTCCCCCACACTTAAGCTCAACTAGATTATGCAATTTCACTTCAAGAGTTGGTTGGATAGGGAAAATTGGCTTGTAATGTGGCTAACCTAACAGGCTGTGCATGGCTTCTAAGGGCTAAAAGGATTAAATATTCACGGTAGGCCATTATAAAAAAGTATTTTTTGAAATAGGGGCTTTAATACCAAACAAATGCCTCAATCATTTAAACATAAGTACCTCAAACCCTCATGTTTTGACAGGAATAAATCAAATTCTCGTTAAATCAAGCATGGTTTGGTTCTCTCAAGAATTGAGGTGAATGTAAAGAATATGAAAATAATGGTTCAGAAGTCTCACAGGAAAGTGATTTCAAATATAAAGAAAGTGAGATGTGGCATGGGATTCAAAATTCGGTGTAATTTCCATGAAATTACTAAATATTTTAACATGAAACAAAGTAATTTCACCATTCATTTAAGCTTAGTTACAAGGGGAAATTTTTTTCACATATTGATATGGATTAAAAAATGGTGATGAGAATCATTTCAGCTCAAAAGTTTCAAAAACACATAGAAAATTTTAAAATAAACACAAAAAAATTGAAAAACACACAATTTTTTTTGGTTTTTTTTAACAGGAAAGCAATTGAAATTACTAAACTAAAAGGTTCCCTCCCTCACACATAAAATATTACATTGTACTCAATGTGAACCTATGAGATGATATATGCACATGAAATGCAGAATTTTTAAATAGGACAAATAATATAAATGTGAAAGGTTAGGAACAGCCTGATGTGCTCAAGTGATGATGGGGTCATGCTGTGTGATAAAATCCACTGCATCAATAGAAAGTCCCTCAATGTATCTCTTCAAAATTTGCCCATTGAATGTAAAGATCCTTCCAGTGTCCTCTTGTGTGATCTCCACTGCACCATAAGGAAAAACATTATTCACAACATAAGGACCTAACCATCTACAACGCAACTTACCAGGAATCAACTTCAATCATGAACTGTAGAGAAGGACTTTCTCTCCAACATGAAACTCCCTTTATTGGATCATTTTGTCATGAGATACTTTTGATCTTTCCTTGTAGAGTCTTGAGTTCTCATATGATGATAATCTAATCTACCTATGCTCTTGTATTTGCAGCTTCCTTTGGATTCCAGCTTGGGCCAAATCCATGTTGCATTTCTTTATAGCCCAATAAGCCCGATGATCGACTTCCACTGGGAGATGACACGCTTTCCCAAAAACAATCCGAAATGGGGACATACCAATGGGTGTCTTGTATGTTGTCCTATAAGCCCACAATGCATCATCCAAGTGCTTGCTCCAATCCTTCCTATTCGGCTACACGGGTTTCTCCAATATTTGTTTCAACTCACGATTTGAAACCTCAGCCTGGCCATTTATTTGGGGGTGGTATGGTGTGGATGTTTTGTGTGTCACCCCATACCTTCGAAGGAGGGAAGAAAAATTCCTATTGCAAAAGTGTTTCCCTTGGTCACTGATGATGGCCTTTGGTACTCCAAACCTGTAGAAAATTTGAGCCTTGAAAAAATCCACTACAACATGAGAATTGTTAGTCCTGGTGGACTTGGCCTCCACCCATTTACTCACATAATCAACCACAACCAATATGTAAAAATAACCAAAGGAACTAGGAAAAGGGCCCATAAAATCAATTCCCCAAACATCAAAAACCTCCCAGAATAAAATGGGTTGTTGGGGCATCTCGTGTCTCCTTGAAATATTTCCAGTGTGTTGGCAATGAGAGCATGACTTAGAAAACACATGGGAATCATGGAATAAGGTAGGAAAATATAATCCAGAGTCTAAAACATTACTAGCTGTCCGTTGGGGTCCAAAGTGTCCACCACATTCAAGTGTATGACAGAATTGCAAAACAAACTCAAACTCATGATCAGGAACACACCTCCTAATGACTTGGTCACTACACATGCGCCATAAGTATGGATCATCCCAAATATAAAATCTTGACCCACTATTTAATTTTTGGACTTGATGTTTCTTTAAATTTGCAGGGATTTCAGAGGCAACAAGGTAGTTAACTAAATCAGCATACCAAGGATGCGTACCTGAGATGGTATAGAGATGCTCATCGGGGAAAGTGTCCTGAAGTGGTACCTGATCCAAGGTGTCATCCTCTAGTGTGTGAGTAAGCCTACTCATGTGGTCCACCACCAAGTTTTCTGAACCCTTCTTTTCCTTTATCTCAATATCAAATTCTTGAAGAAGGAGCATCCATCGAATCAGCCTAGGCTTTGCATCTGGCTTCTTTAGGAGGTACCTCAAAGCTGCATGGTCAGAAAAAACAACTACTTTAGAGCCCAATAAATACGAACAGAATTTATCTAAAGCAAATATGACAAAAAGAAACTCTTTTTCTGTGGTAGTGTAGTTTGATTGGGCTGAATCCAATGTCCTTGATGCCTATGCAATCACATGTGAACGTCCTTCCACCCTCTGAGATAAGACTGCTCCAACCGCGAAGTTGGAGGCATCACACATGAGCTCAAAAGGAATCTCCCACCATGGGGGCTGTATGATTGGTGGAGTGGTTAGACACTTCTTTATCTCATCAAAGAAGTCCTGCAAGAATCATTAAACACAAAATCAGAATCCTTTTGGAGTAATCGTGACATAGGAAGAGCAATCTTACTAAAATCTTTGATGAAGCGCTGATAAAATCCCGCATGCCCTAGGAAAGATCTAACATCACGCACACATGAAGGATAGGGTAAGGATGAAATAATATCTACCTTAGATCTATCAACCTCTATCCCATGTTTTGAAACTACATTCCCGAAGTCAATTCCATGCTCTACCATAAAATGGCACTTTTCAAAGTTCAGGACCAGATTCTTCTCAATACAACGATTCAACACCTTTCCCAAACTACTTATAAATTCATCAAATGAAGAACCATACACTATGAAATCATCCATAAATACCTCCATGAAGGTCTCAATAAAATTAGAAAAAATACTCACCATTCATCTCTGGAAGGTACCTGGGAAGTTGCAAAGTCCAAATGGAATCCTCTGGTAGGAAAATGTGTCAAAGGGACAGGTGAATGTAGTCTTCTCCTGATCCTATGGAGATATAAGAACCTGAAAAATATCCAGAAAATCCATCTAAGAAACAATAGTGTGTTTTCACAGCTAGTCTCTCGAGCATTTGATCAATAAATGGGAGGGGGAAATGGTCCTTGCGAGTGGTCTGATTTAGTTTTCTATAATTAATACACACTGGCCAACTTTTTTGCACCCTCATTGGAACTAAATCAACTTTCTCATTTTTAACAATAGTAAAACCAGTTTTCTAAGGCACAACCTGAATTGGACTTACCCACTAAGAATCTGAAATGGGAAAGATTATACCTGCCTCGAGCAATTTCTCAACTTCTTTTTTAACAACTTCCAGGAGGGTGGGATTGAGTCTCCTTTGTGGCTGTCTCACCGGTTTAGCCCCAACCTCCAAGAGAATCATATACATGAATATGTAGGGGATAATACCTGATATGTCAGCCAAGGTCAACCCAATCTCCCTGATGTTCTCCCTCAAAATATTCAAAAGTTATTCTTAACGTTCAAAAGGGAGATTGTTAGCAATGATAATAGATAATCTCTCACCACTCACCAAGTATGAGTATTTCAGATTTGGTGGCAATGTCTTGAGTTCTAATGAAGGAGGGTGTAGTATGGATGGAGACATTGAAGGAACTGAAATATGTGCACAAAGAGCATCAGTATTAGAATAGACATCATCAAAATCAGAGAATAAAGCATCAAATCCATCTGCATACTCTATATCCATGTCATAATCAGAATTTACATGATCAAAATCAGAATATGAATAAATTTCAAAATCAAATATTAGAGAGTCTTGTTCATTAGAAACAGGCGTGGAAGTTCTCTTAGACATCAAACCAGAACCAATACTCATAATCTCCCTAAGCATAGGACAATCAAAATCCATGGAGTTTTTACTTGGTGGTTCAAAATGGGAGATAACAAAAGCAGAATGGTCCTCAGAGGGGTACTTCATGGAATCCATAACATTAAATATCACAACATCATCCCCAAATTCCATGGAAAGTGTAACCTCATTGACATTTATGATAGTTTTTGTAGTTTTGAGGAAGATCCTACCTAAGATAATGGGGGCATGAGAACTTACCTGATCATCCTCTGTGTTAAGAACATCGAAATCTGCTGGAAAGATCATGTCTCTTACCCGGACAAGTACATCCTCAAGGACTCCCGCTGGATATGCCGTAGCTCTATTCACTAATTGCACCACTACTCATGTTGTCTTCAACTCACCAACCTGCAAGGAAGAGAATACAGAGTGAGGCATCACATTTATTGAAGCTCCTAAATCACAAAGAGCATCAGAGAAGTGAAACTCACCTATGGTACATGGGATGGTGAATGTCCCAGGATCCTTTCCCTTTGTTGGCATTGCTAGAGTTGGTGTAATGAGTGCCGAGACATTCCTTCCAAGGTTGATCCTCTCATTTCCCTTGAGCCCTCTTCAATTGGGGAAGAGTTCTTTTAAGAATTTGGCATACCTTGGGATTTGCTAAAAGGATTCAAGTAGAGGAATGCTTATCTCCACACGCTTGAATGTGTCCAAAACCTCCTCTTTCATTGCTTCTTCAGCCATATTCTTGGTTTGAACAACGCTATTTGGAAAAGGATGGGGTTTAGGAGGATCATTATCAATATTTTTCTTACCTTTATCTTTCTCCATGGATTTCTCATTAGTTGGTTTGGAATGTGGCTTCTCTGGAGTTGAGGTGAATCCTAGTGGAATGGTAGGTACAGATGTATTGTTCATTTGCTTCCCACTTCTCAATGTGATGGAACTAACATTCACATTTGGATTTGGAGTGGGTTGGGAAGGTAGATTTCTGGAATTCTTACTTACATGTTCATGGAGGGCAGTGGCAATCTGGCTCATTTGAGTCTTCAACTCCCTCATCTCTGAACATTGACTCTTCAGCTCATTCTGTTGATTAAGAACAATTTTCATCAAAAGATCATCAGTATTAGAATCTACCTTCAGTGGAGGATTCCCTTGTTGTTGGATTGTTGATTCTTGGGCTTCAAATCTCCTTTGGGGTTGTTGGAAACCCTGCTGGTAAGGCGGAGGCTACTGGAAGTTTGGTTGAAAAGAGGGCCTTTGTTGTTGTCCAGAGCCATACCTCATGTCCGATTCATCTTTCCACCCTTGGTTGTATGTTGGAGAAAATGAATCAAACTTCTTTTAGGGATATGGTTGTTGTTGCTGCTGAAATGGTCTCCCTGGGAATACTGCTGCACAATCCTATGTCACTTTTAGTTGTGGGCAACAGTCAGTTGGGTGGATTGTCTCAGTGCATACGCCACAAGGCCTTGATGGAGGGGGTAGAGATGTCTTTTGTGCCAAAGCAACTTGCCTCACCATAGTTGTCAATTCTTCTAACTTGGAATCAATCAAATAACTCTCAAGAGAAGAAGGACTTACCTGATGTACTCCCCTAACATGTGGTGTACCTCTATCGCCAAATTTTTGGGAGTTTTGGGAAATTTTTTCGATCAATGCTCATGAAGATACTGGTGTCTTTTCCACCAATGATCCTCCAGCTGCAACATCCACCTTGCTCCTCTCCATGGGTGTGAGTCCTTCGTAGAAGTATTGGATGAGGAGTTTCTCACTGATTTGGTGATGCGGACAGCCTGCCCAAAACTTCTTGAATCACTACCAGTACTCATACATTGACTCCTCTTGTGATTGCCTGATCCATGATATCTCCTTTAAAAAAGAAGTGGTACTTGATGCTGGAAAAAATCTCTGCAAGAAAAGATGTTTCAAATCGTTCCAACAAGTTACATCTTCGGGTTGTAAATAATACATCCAGTCTTATGCAGCTACATCAAGTGAGAATGGGAATGCTCTTAATTTGATTTGATCTTCAGAAACATTTCTTGGTTTAAGGTTTGAGCAAACCACATTAAATTATTTCGAATGTTTATTGGGATCCTCACCAGAGAGGCCATGAAACTTTGGAAGTAAGTGAATTAACCCAGATTTCAGTTCAAAGTCCGATTCGAGATTTGGGTATGCAATAAAATTTGGTTGATAGTTAATATCAGGTGCAGCCAATTATCAAATGGTTCTATTAAGTTAATTTCCATTGTTTTCAGCCATTGGTTCCTCTTTTATGTTTGAATTTGAATAGCTTCCAATTTCAATGTTTCCAGAAGAGAGGAATTCCACAACTGGTTGAATATTGAAACTTCCCGCAGACTGAGAATTTCTGATTCAAGCCCTAAGGCTACGTTCAATCTCAGGGTCAAGATCTAAGAGATCTTCAGGATTTGTTCGTGTCATAGATCAAATAAAAATGAAAAGAAACAATGTGTACCATAGTAAAAAAATGAGAGGTTTGATTTTATTGTCCAAAAAGAAGTAGAAGAAAATAAAAGAAGAAGAAGAAAAATCAGATTGGGTAAAGAAGGAAGAAATAAGAGAGGAAGAGAATAAAATGTAAAGTAAAATAAATACCTCTAATTGGAAGAAATAATTACTTGCCTCCCCGGCAATGGCTCCAATTTGATAGAGCACTATCGTGGGCGCCCTCAAATGATTAATGTGATTTTGGGGTACTTAGGTGCAGCAGAGTGGCTGACCAAGGTCGTCTCTCAAAGGAGGAAGTGAATTTAACAACTTATTAAAGGTATTCTAAAAATAAAATAAAAGAGAATAAAATAAAAACACTACTTTAAAGGATTGGGGTTTTTTATAGTTAGTGAATCTAGAAGAAGTTTTCTGGAAGAAGATTGTATATATTTTTTTTGTTTTTAGTTTTGAAATGAATTTCGATTAAAATGACACAACAAGAAGATGTTTTTTTAGAATTCTATTTTAAAAGGCATAATCGATCTAACTCTACCTATTCATTCAATTATTAATCATTATCATTTAAATCAATATCCACTTAATTATGATCCCCTAATTTGTTATCCCTCGAACCCTATGAGAGTTAACTTAACCACAAAGATGAATTTACTTAAACACTAGGCTAGCTTCGGAACACGCAATCGCATCACCCTGATTTGATTGTTGTTATAAGGAAAGCTTATGGTAAGTGGTTAATTATAGAACATATCCATTCTAGAAATGAGGATGAATTGTGTTTAGGGATTATATTTGATCTCTACAAATTTATCCAGTGTGGTCTTGTATTACCGATTAAGATTACGCTCTCACAATTTACACAAAATCCTGACCTCGCGTGTTTTTGTGTTAATTGTTCAATTTCTTGCTTAGTTTCATGTAATTTAAAAACACAATTCATGGATCATATTATGTTAATTATAGTAGCTCATTGATTCAACATAATTAAATGAATATGGTAGAAGATAGAGCGATTACTAAAAGACTACTCTTCCATGGGTGGCGTAATCATCGTAGAAGCGTTTTGCATGTGCAAAGGTTTATAATGGGTATAACCCAATAATTCTTCAACTCAAGAATTCCAGACCAAAGAGGAAGATTAAGAGAAGAAGAAATTTAAACAAAACATAAGAAAAGAGAAGAAATAAAAGAAGAACAAAGAAGTTTATTACACAAATGAGAACATTACACAATGAAGAAGAGAAGGAGGCTTCGAAGAGGGGATCATTGCTTCAAGAGCTACCCCTCTTACAATGATTGGATAATTTGTGTGAAACAAATTCTACTCTGCCTCCAATCTCCTAATGCACGGCCTCAACCCCTCCAAATGAGAAAAATTACAATTTATAGAGTGGAGGGGAAGCTAGGTTTAAAGAGGTTTCAAGTGTGAATGAGAAATCTCGGCCAAGTATTTTAATACAACTTGAACCGCCCATTTGACCTCGAAAACGCGTGAACCAGCTCTCCTTCCAGAAGGATGATTTGTGGGAAAATGAATGCATGAGCGCCTCTCAAACGTTGGGCTCACTCCAATCCTAGATGAAGAAGATATGGCCCAAGTACAGAACCCTTGTCCATTCTGCCGAGTCCAGCCCACCATTGGATTAATGTCCAATTTACTCAATCCAAATGCACTTTTTAGCTCTAGTATTCTGAATGAAAGTTGTAGATAATTAAATTAGTAACACTATTAAAAACTTTAAAATTAAAATAATAAATATAAAAATATTTATCTTTGAAATACTACAGTGCACTATAAAGGGTAAAACTGGAATTTTCACCAAATTTTCAAATGAATGATCAAATCCCAAATATTTTATAAATAAACATATTTAGAACAATATGGGGAAATTATATCATTTATTATAAATTAAATATTCAACAAAATAGTGTTTTATCAGCTCCCCATGAAAAAAATTTAGGATGAATAAATCCATTATAACTCAATTCCTATAGTTTTTTCTTTAGTTCCACTAATTCCACAATGTCCATTCTATAAGGGGTCTTAGATATGGGATTTGAACAAGGAATTAATTTAATGGAAAACTCAATTTCTTGTTCTTGAGGATTTCCAGGTAAATCCTATGGAAACAATCAACATATTCTTGAAAAATATGTGCGAAATCTATTTGAATATTATTTTTCTCACCCATAATTATTTCATTCTCATCCTCCCAAATGATTGAATTTAGTAGATCTATTTGGGGTGGATCTAGATAAGAATCATATGGTGACATTTCCACTCTAAAGATAAGGTAATCCTTATCATCATCGAGAATTGTAACCTCCTTCTTCTTAAAATAAATTCTCACATCATTTTCTGAAAGCCAATCCATACCAAGGATTATATCCAATTCAATCATGGGTATGATGATTAGATCAACATATAAGTATTGTTTATATGCCTTAATGGGGAAAGATTCACAAAACATTTTTGTAATGAAACTTCCCTTTAGATTTTTGACTTACAACTCCCTTGTTAAATAAAATTGGAAATATCTAATTTTCTTAGGAAACTGGGAAGATATGAAACAATGTGATGATCCAGAATCAAATAAAGCATTGGATAAACATGAGAAAACCATTAAATTATATGCCACTATGTCTTTTGGAGCATCAAACTTAGCAGTAGTGATCGCATAAGCTTAGCCTTGATCCCTTGGCATTTTCTAAGGAATGTTTCCCTAACACTTAAGACATTCATTTTCCTAATGTCCCATCTGCATATAATGGTAGCATTGAACATTGGTAGCTTCTTTATTCCCTTTAAAATAACTAGAACGAAGGTATTTCTGTCCCCATTTGTAGCATACTCTTTTTCCTTTTAGAAAGGCACCAAGGTACTTCCTTCCACAGTTATCACATGGTGGAAATTCAAATCTTCCCTTCTTCCCTATTTCCTTATTTACATTACTAGAGTTTTTAGTAGATCTCTTCTTCTCTTTCTTTACTTTAAAGTCGCAAGACATAGAGAATTATTTCTCTATCTTGATAGCACATGAGATAATAACTTCATATGATGGGAAGGATTCCGAGAAAAATTATAGATGAAGAAATGGTTTTAACCCATCAAATAAATGATCATTCATACTTCTTGGGTTATGTATATAATCTGTAGCATGCCTTTCTAGCCTTGTAAAGTTAACTTCATATTTGGCGACATTCTTATCCTCCTTTTGTCTCTGAAACAGAAATCATCTTTCCATATCTACTCGATGGTCAAGAGGAAAGTATTTTTTTATGAAAATCTATTTAAACTCTCTCCATTGAAAACATTAGACTTATCCATCCACCTTTGTGTTTTGAATTAATGACCACCATTGATCTGCATCTCGGGTGAGTCAATAAACTGCCATGATAACTTTTTCCCTTTCACTACTCCCCAAAGAATGCAATATTTTCTCTAAGGAACTTATCCATAGTTCAACTACAAATGAATTTGTAGACCCATTGAATGTTGGTGTTTTTTGCCTCATGAAGTGATATAACATTTATCCTCTTCGTTGTAGGTTAGGGTGCTCCATAAGGGTAAGGTTATTATTCATAACCTGTGTGAGTTGTCCTAGTATGGTGATAAGCTAATCAACACCAGTTTCATCACCGGCTCTGGTATAATTATGTTGAGTAGGAGGGTAATCCCTACATGGATTGCGTGCATTGATATGGTTTCCATTACTTCCACTAGGCACCATTTCTAAATAATGGTATACTGTAGATTAGTTTATGAACCGTAATACATAATTCTGACCTTGTAAAACACTTAACATAAATTGAACAGTTTTTGGATATAATCCACAATCATACAAATTTTTTATTTGAGGAGGTGTATACTCATAAATCCTACATATTGGTTTTAAAAAAAATGAGAATTATCCTAAGAATATCCCTTAGTAGTATCATAACTAAGAGTGCAACAAGGCCCGCTGTCATGCACCAGTTCCCATTTGAGTCTAGCTTAAAGGAGTGTTTTCAGGTTTTACCCCTAGGTACATCTGTTCCCGAGCCACCTCTATTTTCTCGTATCACTACATGGATCTATTTCTTGGAAAACTCACAAAATATCTACATTACCAAAATTATAGTATGTTCTTTTACATTAAGCCTCAAAGTCTATCTAAGGGTTGGGTTCTCTAATCATAGATTCTCTAAATCTAGTTTCCAAGGTTTGTACTAAACTTCCTATGATACCAACTATAATGCTCGGACCCCAGTTACCCAGAGTTAGTGATTTATTATATAACATTGGCATTTTATAAGGAATCATGTCCCGAAAGACTGATCCGTTTTGTATTATTGGAAACAGGATACATACATAAGTTCAACATTACAACTTGAAAAGAAATACAACACAAATTTATTCAATTAGAAACATCCAAGCATCCTAGATTATGCCTTCAAGTCACTCACAACTAACTTCTTCATATAGAGGAAAAAATGAAACATTAGAAAGGGTTGAGCTGAAATGCTATGTAGGGGTAAGCGATACAACAGAAGATAAAATAAAAATTAAGCATGATGAATAATTCAAAACAAATGCCTTTACAAATAATAAACATGAACATTTTATGGCAGGAATATGAGATGAGTAAATAATACCATAATAAAGCATGGTCTAGGATATTATACAAGTCTAATAACCACATGAACCATCATTATTATTTTCAAAATGAGGGAATGTATAATGAAAGGCATTCTGAAACATTTTCCAAAGGCCTCAGCCAAGACGTCTAAAAATGATTAAGGCCCCAGAAGAAACCATATATCAAATTGGGAATGGCCTTAGCTAATTCAACATCAAATTGTCTCATGAGACCTACTAATGCACTGAGGATCTATAGAAAGCTCCACACTTCACATACTAAGTCCAATACAATCCTCATATAAAAAGGATGAAACATAACGTAAACATTCATATTTAATCTAGCATACTAAATGTCAATACATTAACCGTAAACCATGAATGGTATATAAATAACACATCCATAGTCAAACATATCAAAAAACCATCAATACTATATGGAAGGTTTTTATTATAATAAATCATCTCCAAACAAGTTTAAAATCCATCAAAGGATGTTGAAATAGATGAATTGAAAATTTTTTGAAAGAAATACCTCTTTCTATTTTGAACCCATTTAAGAGTCACGTATCTATAAAAGAAAATATTTATTTTGAAAATTTTTTTATAAACATTTCAGGGAAGATTCAATGAATTTATAAAGTTGGGAAATATCCACATCCTCTGCATAAGTAAAAAACCATTCTTACCTAAATTTGGTCAAAAAGGTCATAAAGTACCTTGTTTGGAAAATGATAGAAAGATTCCGTTCAAAATGTATAATGTCAAATAAGGGTATAAATTAATTTTACCCATAGTCTAGAAAATAGTAAAAAAATTTTGAAATAAAATTTTATGAAAACATGGATGTGGATGATAAAGAGGACTTAGTAGATACTTGCGTAAAACAACCTCGAATAATAAAGAGATTTTGAAATTAACCTTTACCTTGTAATTTTCCTTAGTCGGTGGTATATTAAACTCTTTTATAATAGTTAAAACATTGTTATTAAATTATAAAACAACAATATACATAAATATGATATCATATATGATCCTATAATATTGATTCGTTAATAATATTTCAGTAGTGTCATCGTTTCAGGTGTTAACTGATTCATTTTCTTTTATATGCTTGGTTATGTAATCCATGTTTTTTATGTATTGGATGTATTTTAATTATATACATAATGGTATTTTTTTCATAAAAATTATTTTTAATCGTAAAATGAAAATTATTCTTGAATAATTACGATGGGGAAATGAATTTTATCGTGTTTGTGGAGACAGTAATCCGAACGCACGCATGAGCAACAATATCATTATATCGATGGTGAAATCATACATAACTGGATGATATATCATATATAAAGAATAAATAACATGTTATAATTATTATTTACATTAGTTATACTCATTATTATACCCATCCAAATAATGAAGTCTTTTAATAACAAACTACACCACGACGAGGAGACGGTAAGCCGTACATACGCACGTATGGTGATGTTGTCATTCATATGATGGAAAGAATAATGAATATGGTTGTACCATTTTTATAATAACATCACAGAATATATAATACAGTAGAGTAATTATTTTATAATGGAAACAATAATGAAAGATGAAATGGAAGAAGAAAAGAATATGAAAGTGGTGATGCAATATTTACCTCTTCTTCGGGTTCTTCCTTTTTATTTGATCAAAAGGGACCATTAAGTTGGCTTTATGACCGAAGGAAGGTCTCTAGGATAAAGGTAGGAAAGATGGGAGGATATTTTGCTATGGTTAGGCCGAGCCAAATGGATTTTGAGTTGTGAAATTAAGAGAAGGGGAAGTACCCTTTTATAAGAGAGGTGAGGGTCACTTTAGGAAAAGATTGGAATATTATTTTATAATAAAATTATTTTCGGTTTAAAAATGCTCAAAAATGATTTATTTAGAGTCTAAGGTTTGTATGGGTGAGAAAACTCTCTTCAAATAGGTTTTAGAAAGGTTTAGGTAACCAAGTTAACATTATCTTTTAGAGTTAACTCTTAGTTAAATAGTCTGACATTTACCAAGTCTCTTTGTATTGTTATATTATATGATTAATAAACTTACTATAATATTACAAATAAATCCCATGTGGTTCATTATTAATATATAAAACCTTATCTAATTACTTTGGCCAAAATTTATATTTTTATGAGTTTTATATGAATTAATAATATAGTATTGGGTTTAAAAACAAAATTATGTCAATTTTTACACTATTTCGTATTTGATTTTTTTTGAAATCCATTATAACTTTATCACTTCCAATAAAATTTATTTAACCAACCCTAACATGTCATATTAACCTTTAAAATTTGGTCAATTCATCATAAGACTAAATTTACAGTTAAATGGATATTTATATTCTCCATTATTTTAATAAATCATTAATAAGGTAATTAATGCATCATCATTGTGCCATAAATAAAATAAATTATTTAATGTCTGAAAATTATAAATAAAATACCATTATGTTTTAAAACATTTTATATTTCTAAAGAATGTTTATAGTCGTATTTTTATTGTGTGTAACACAATATTAAAAATGGTTTTTTTATTAAACATTGAATTTAACTCTTTTAACTCTTCTTTAAATAAAATAATAATAAATTTCCTAATCTAATCCAAGTGGGAAAAGGGGATCATATTTTATTATTAAGGGTTTTTTGGTCTAATTATACTTTTATAGGGGAATTAGGATTTTTTTAGGCTAATTCTGATATCATTTTTACCCTTAATTACCCTATTAACTTTTAACCGTGGTAATAAAAGTCAAAAGTTACTATTCACCAAATATTATATTCATCTTATTGAACCACATTTTACTTACTAATAATAACCCTATCTCTAGGGTTTTTAAAATTAAACACATATAAGTGGTAAACTTATGTTTTATGTAAATTTGCAAATGCTCCTAGGAGGTGGGTAAAAGACTGTAAAAGTTTAAATAAAAATTTTATATATCTAAATTTATTATAAAATGACTCCAATGAATTAAATTGAACTTATATAGGTATTATATATATATATTTTTTTTACCAAAAATAAATTTAAATAAAATAAATAATTATTTAAAATAATGTTAGTTTTAACCAATAACGCCGTGTTGTTCACTATTCATCCAAAATTGAATGTTTTCAGAAAAATACAAAAAATTCACCTTAAGATAATTTTGATATTCCAAATTCAAAAATAAAGTCCATTTTAAAAAATAAAATTTATAAAATTTTAAAAAGTGCGTATTACTATTCATAATGTCTAGTTTGATTGGTCGCGGTGTTGTAGAATCACGAAGTTGCATACAATGCAAGCTATTGCATTATTCAAAAGGAAACATACCATGAAAGCATAAGGTGTTAGAGGAAAATTAAATTGTTTAAATGTGGAATATATGTGAATTATGAAAATCAATGCCCAAGGGGGAAATATCATGAAGTGAATTAAGAAGGTCGTATGAATAATTGTTATATTTACTACGATGAATAGACTGTGAATGATATGTGAGATAAATGAAGTGTTACAGAATAAAAGGATGAAGTTTAGTTAATTGATTAAGAAGATAATGTAATGATTGTTTGTTTCTGTATTGGAATTCAAAAATAATGTTATAAAAGTAATTTAATGATATTATAGACCAATGAAACAACTAAGGATTTATCCACAATAGTTATTTCATATGTATTTGAAAGTACATATTTAATGGTACTAGTAACAATTAATTGTGATAGAGGTCTTATGATAATATTTTTGGAGAGCACATGATTAAGGGAAGGATAACCGTTAATATGTGAATAATGTGGTTATAATAAAATAAAGATGTGTTTGATAGTATTAATGACCTTGGGAACAATATGATTACAAAGTGGTTTTATAGATTTTTTGGATTTATAATACGAGGAAATACTTAATTTTTTAATGAATGCATATTTTAATTATGGTTTTACAAAAATTCGGGTTATTAACATATTTCTAGATAATATTTGATGAAGTCATTCACATGTTTGGAATGTAACCAACAAGAGATACCTTATGATATATAGGGGATAAATTTTAAGATGTGCTAGTGAACCTCTTTCAAAAGTTCTGCATTTTCATCAGTTAGATGTACGATAATGATATCAATTTTGGGAAGTATTAAGTTAAAATTTTAATGAGAAGTATTAGAATAAAGTATTATCTCACCATATGTCACGACCCGTCCTCAGGATCCGTGTCGTGACTACCCCAAACCCGCCTTCTATAGGCCATGGGTTGGCGACTAGAACGAAAGGTGAATCCCTAATAAAAAGGGAATGAATTTCCATTAAACCTGTAAAACACATAGTCCGAACACAAGTAGAAGAAGCAAAACGTACTAATATAGAAATAAAAGGTGTTCTGAATGTATGTGGGCCTGTATACAAACCTAACTGAACAACAAGTACTAGTACAAGTAAAAATTGAAAATAGCTCCTGGATCATCCACCGAGGAATCCTACCTGAAGGGTAGGTACCGAACTCGAACAACTCATCCCTAAGGTACGTCCTGTCTAGTCCAGCTCCGAGCAGCCTCTCGTCTTTCACCCTCAGCCTCGATCCCTGTTGAACGTCGTCTGCACAGAACCCAACAAGGTGTGGGCGATGCCTGTGTAGGGGTGAGTATAAAAATACTCAGTATGGGACCTTGAGACCTCCCGATGTTCTCCCAGAATCCAATATGGATAAACCACAGTAGTAAGATACAATCACAAAGTTTCAACCAACCATACTTAAGTATATGCCCATACATATACCTAAGTTATCAATCACAAACCAGCTCCATCTCTTGATCTCAAACACATATTCTTCCACAAGTGTAGAAAACACTCCACAAAAAAAGTACAACACACGTTGTATCCCATAGGTACAACTCACAGAATAAAGCCATGTGGGATTCACCACAACACATCCACGAAGAAACATCACAATGAAACATCCACCCTTACTTAGGTATATGCCCATACATATACCTAAGTCCTCAAGAGTACACATCTCATACATGAGGTAAACATGAAGGTAATGACTTAGCTCACACCAGGTATAAACAACCTAAAAGAGAGTAAGAGATGATCCGTTGTAGGCACTGAATCATCTTTCACTATCAAAATGTAGATATTCGAAGAAACCTTGAACAACAGTCTGTCAATTTTGTCAATCCTACGTGGGATCTCAGTACAAAATTCGTCACTGTCGAACCCACGGAGGATCCAGGTCCAGTCTTGTCGTTGTCGAACCCATGGAGGATCTAGGTCCAGTCTCGTAACTATCGAACGCAGAGAGGATACAAGTCCAATATCCTCACTGTCGAACCCACAGAGGATCCAGGTCAAGTATTTTCACTGTCTAACCCACGGAGGATCTAGGTCCAGTCTCGTCACTTTCGAACTCACAGAGGATCTAAGTCCAGTCCCGTCGACATAGGGTGCCTTAACACATCACACTCGATTCCAGGAGGGCCAGCTCCTCGAGCCAAGTGTCGATAAATCAACTACCACATATTATTGAGTTGATGCAACCCGTAGTTTCATCTCATCATAAGGGACCCAACGTGACAAAAAACACGTTAATCGGATTCTCGATATATGGGTTAATGGCAGTTCCATTCCAGGGGTCCGGTTGGTTTTTTAGTTCAAACCAACCCGGTCGTACCCCAACTACATCCGAACCTCAAGTGGGGTATTTTAAAAGAAGTTTCCTTCTATAAGCCTTCTGTCGCAGCAGATGGTTCGTCGTTTGGTCACCCGTAGCCCAAAATGCGGGCTAAAAGGTGTAATCGGGCCATAGTGGGTCCAAGTCCGATATGACCCATCCCAACTCGGTCCGAACCAAGGTCTGACCCAGTTTGCGGGTCCGACCTGGTCCAAGGGGGCAGGCCAGCCCGAGTGGTTGGCCCAGCCTGAGTGGGTTGCCTGAAGCGAGGGAGCGGCCCGACCGAACCCGAGGGCAGCCCGGCCGGAGGATGACTAGGCCCGAGGGCGGCCCGGCCTGGGGGCGGCCCGGCCCGAGGGCCGCCTGGCCTGAGGCGGGCCTGCCAAATGTGGCCCATCCCGTGGCATCCTAGCAGGTGGTCCTGTGTGGCCTGGATTTCCATGTGTGGGAGGGGGTGTTGCGCCCCTGTTTTTGATCCTAAGGGACCGGTGCTAGGCACCGGTTTTGGTGAGCCGTGGGACCTGGGTATTCCCACTTTGTCTGTTTCACCGAGCGGCTAGCCAGTTTCGTGTTTAGAGCGGCCGGCCCAAAGCCGGCTACTCCTGGTCCCTCCATCATGGCACGATGGCACCACACCATCTCCATTACGTCCTGGCCTGGCAGCGGCCCGATGCTTTCCCGCACGGCGCAACGACGCCGCTCTCCTTCCTCTGCGGACCGCCACGGCCGTGGCTCTCCTACTCTGTGTGGCACGGTGGTGCTGTAGTCTTGTGGTGACCTAGTATCCTTGCTCAGCCGGTTTTCTTCACAGTCCATCTCCATCGTCAATAAACAAGAACAACCACATGGGAGTGTCAGGCCTTGTTCGTGCGGTCTGAGCTCTCCTCGTCATGGAGATAACAATTAGAATTTCTTAATCCTGTAATTGAATGATGGAGTTTATAACCCCTAAATAAAATAACTCAAATCCCCCTTCCTCCATCGTCGAGGATCATTGACGGAGTCGCGGGAAAAAGGCGGGTGTCGATTCGTCGTTCTCCACGTTCGTCACAGACTCCCAATTCTCAAGCATTTGCATCGGAAAGTTTTTATAGTAGACGAGGCAGAGAACAACTTTGGCATTCTTCATGGGTGACGCCTTCTATTTTGGTGCGGTTGAAGATTGAATATGGCGTTCTTCTGTGAAGAGGGGCGTTCTTCATTGGAAGAATGAATTTCTGCGAGAGTCTCCCAACAAAAGTATGAATCTTGCCAACCAAATGAAATAATAGACTATCTATTATTTTAATAGTTGGCAAGAATTTAAAAGAATTAAAAAGAGGACCCATTAATTAAGTGACTGATTTCAGTTAATTAATTGTGTGGGTTGGAACACTTAATTGATGGCGGAAGGTGGAGAGTTTCACCACTTAAATGGGGTGTTAAAAGGGGTTAGATTCTAGAGTGTCCCCCACCTTAATTATCCACCCAGGGGAGGTTTTGATTGGGTGGGACCCACCACCATAACCTCCAATGGGAGGTTAGGGTGTGGTGGCCCCCACTTCCAACCTCCCCTTGGAGGTTTCAACCACCAAAATAAAAAAATATAACACTTTATTTTTATACAATATAATTAAAAACCCCCAAAATAAAACTTCCACTCTCAATAGAACATAACTATGGTGAAGGTCTCACTAAGTAATCACTGACGCTGAATGTTCAAAGGTAACCTCAGATTTCAATTCTGAGCCCCAGTTCAAAAGATATAAAACGCCACTCGCATGTTTACTGAACGTACAAGAAAAAATGTTTGGAAAATTAATATCATCCACCCTCGAACCGCGCCGGTTGAGGTTAGGCTATGCCTAGGTGAATCACGTCCCAATGAACCCAACGGTACCCTCGAATTTAAAATCTGAGTTACCATTTATATATTATGAATTTTACAAAAAAATAATTGTCACATAATTTATTTTATTTCCAGGCAGAAACTAACTTTCTCTGGTAGCCCTCACCGACCCAAGTTAGTGTTTTTTTAAATAAATCCTACCCTCACGAGTTCATTAGTGGCCTCAGCTTTTTAATCTAAGTTAAAATTTTCTATTTATAAGCATTTTAAAAATAAAATAACTTTATTTAATTGTTTTATTTATGGTTATGCCATTTTCTGGTTTTCTAATAGGTGGCCCACATCGACTGAAATTATTTCATGCCTAGGGTAAACCCGACATCATGAGCACAACAGTGGAATCAGATTTCTAATCTGATTGACCATTTATGATTCATTCTAGTTTTTCAGGAAAAATCAATACACGTGTTAATTTAATCTTAACAAAACTCCAATGGATCATTCCAGGAACTCTGAGCATCAGAATTGTGCACCGTCAAAAACTACGACTTGTAAAATTCCAATGAATTTAAGAAAAAAAATCCACAGAATTTCCGGGTCTTTACATTATCCCCACCTTAGGGCTTTACGTCCCCATATTCCACAACTCACATTAAGGGAGAAAATGGGGATACTGAGTACGCATCTGAGCCTCCCGCTCCCATGTGCTCTCCTGGAGGTTCCCGTGCTACCAGCGAACGTGCACCAAAGGTATCGACTGTCCACACAGTACCCGCTCCTATCGATCCTCAATCTCTATTGGAACCTCTGCGAAAGTCGCCCCATCATTGATGTCCATCTCCCCATGGTTGATGATATGAGAAGGGTCATGCATGTATCTCCTCACTTGAGATATGTGGAAGAGTTCATACACCCATTGTAACTGAGGTGGAATACCATAGAAGTAAGTCACCTCGCCTACTTTATTGAGGACCTAGAACGTTCTGATTAATCACAAAGATAACTAACCGCCTTGGACAAATCTCTGTAGACCTCATCAAGGTGATACCCATAGAATTTTGTGGTCTCCATTCTCGAACTCCATTGGTCTTCGTCTCCTATTAGCAGAACTCTTCTACCAACTCTGTGAAGTCTTCATTTTCTCCTGGATGATCTGAACTTTCTTGGTCATAGCATGTACCATCCCTGGTGCAATAAGTGTTGACTCCCCTGGGTCATTCCAGTACAGAGGTGATCTGCAAGGTCGACAGTAAATTTCCTAGAATGGTTCCATCTCGATGGTGGATTGGTAGCTGTTGTTATACAGAAACTCTACCAACTGTATGTGATCCTCCCAGCTACGACCGAAGTCGAGGACGCATGCATGGAGCATGTCCTTGAGAGTCTGAATGGTCCTCTCAATCCGACCATCCCTCTGAGGAGGGAAGGCATTGCTCCGCCTTCACTTGCTGACAAGTGAGGCATCGTGAGACAAACACTGCTACTGTCTTCTTCTTACATGGACACCAGTGCTGTCGTCAGAGGTCATGATACATCTTCTCCACTCTTAGATGTAGCACTAAAGGAGATGTGTGTAACTCACTCAACACTTCCTCCTGAAGTTAAACTGGGGTCATGGTATGCCCTCTGAAGAGAATGACGTGCGACCCACCTTCAGACAATCCATCAGGTGCCTACCCTATGGATATTTAAGCACGTCACGTTTCCCAGTCAATGTCCCCATATTGTGCCTCTATGACTCACTAAAGAATTAGAGGAGTAACTGTGAGAGACTGCAGAAAGGTTTCTCCATCTCTACCCACAAAGTATATTCTCAACGTGGCTAGCTGCTCAGTCACCTCTCCTAGTAGCTGAATGCAAAATCTAAAACTAAGAGTATCTACTATGACGTTACCCTTTCTATGAGTATAGACTATCTCAATGTCATAGTCTTGGAGGAACTCTAGCCAATTCCTCTTTCTCAGGTATAGGTCCTTCTAAGAGAAGACACTCCTGAGACTATTTACAATAGCGTAAACTATAAATTGTTCACTCAACAATCTATGGGTGATACTAGCCAATTGTAAAGAACTCTAGTACACCCTTCTTAGCCTATTTCCTACAAGATCTACTAAGATTTCTCCATTTCTAAAAAGTGAAATTTGGTCTCATCCCCGAGATGAACAACGTCCATTGCCTAATACAGTCAATCCTGAAATGAACGGTACTAATTCATGTCATGGACGATATCGTAAGGCCTCAACACTACTACTAAGAGATCCAACCATTACTCTCTCCTCCAAGGGTTGAGTCGCACTATCGGCATCAGTGTGTGGTCACTAGGTCTCCTCCAGTAGGAATCTCGAATGTGAGGGTCATGTTAATGGTTTTAACTAGAACCTCTCAGTATCTATCACACAAAAAGGTAGGAAGGAAAACGTCACAAGGACAAGTGACTTTTATTGCTGTAGCTCAAAGTACAAAGACACAAAGCAACCAAAAACAATAAAATCAACGAAGCTAGAAGCATCATGAAAAAGGACTCTATTCCTGGAGCTAGCCCCGCTCCTATCCACCTGCTCCCAGAGCTCAAGGTGAACCGTCTAGGAGTGGTGGTAGTAGTGCTTGATGAATCTGACCACCATCCACTGAAGGACCTACTCCACTGCCTCATCCACCGCTCGACCGATGGTCCAGCTCCTGTCAATGCCTCTGTCTTGGTGGCTCCTCTAATGCCTGGTGATCAACTGTGTGAGGAGTCAGATAGTCACGCGCTCTGTGACCCCATTTCCTGTAGGAATAAAAGACCATTCCCCATTCAATGCTCCCTCGGCCTCAGGTTCCCTGCACCCCCTGATGCCACATATTGGGGTCATCTAATAGTATATCAAACCCGCTTTTTCTCCCGTGTCATTTGCCTACTACCTACTATAGATGACTCGACTATTGTCGGATAGCCCTGCGGCAAGAGCAGCAGCTCCTGAGCACACACATAGCATAGAGTCACTGGTACAAACTCTACCCTGAAAAGACCGTCAAAGTTCCCCCAGGTGAGGGTCTTTTCGTTGTAAAACTGGATCATTAGGCTCTACCACCTCTCGTCTGCTCCCTGAAAGAGATTAACAGCTAGGTGCACCATCAAGTTTGCGGGTGTCCCAACTGTGTGGAAAATTTGTGCTACAAACTCTAGCAAGTACCCAGCCATTTGAAAAAATATATCTCCTTGAAACCTCATCGGCCTCTGTCGCAGGAACCCGTGCAACGCGCTCAAGATTTTCTCAGCCTCTGCCGTTGGGACTAGTAGCAACCGTAGCCTAGCTGTTAGTGGTACCGCTGGTTCCTTCGCTTTGATGGGGCCCTGCACCGAGGCCTCATCACTCGGTGGGCTACCACCGCTCTCTCTACTTAGAACCTGCGCTGACTGACTAAGTGAAGACATCTTGAAAATAAACATGTGTTCCATGATCAAAATTATACCTAGGGAGCTGACTCAACGTAATTACAATGAAAACCTTTCAAAGGAAACACACACACAATCAGTGTTTTCATGCACTGAGTCGGAAATCAAAATTCAGAGTCATAGTGTATGGATACGTCTGCTACTGCACCAACACTGGTTTCCCTAAACTGATAACCATGCCCAAAATACATAACCCTATTTCCATTAAAAGAACCATAGTCCACGTTCTGTGATAGTATCGACTCCTCGGATACCAATTTTTCCTGACCTATCCTTGGGGAATGTGCCGTGACTACCCCAATCCCTCAATCTATAGGCCAGGGGCTGGTGACTAGCACCAAAGGAGAATACCCGATAAAAAGCGAATGCATTTCCTTTAAACTAGTATCACAGACAGTCCGAACACAAGCAGTAGAAGCAACAAGTAATAATATAGAAAAGAAAGGTGTTCTGAAAGTAAGTGGGCCAGTATAAAAACCCAACTAAACAACAAGTACTAGTACAAGTAAAAAATGGAAAATAGCTCTTGGATCATCCACTAGGGAATCCTACAAGAATGGTAGGTACAAAACTCAAACAACTCTTCCCTGAGTTATGTCCTGTCTAGTCCAGCTCTGAGTAGCCTCCCGTCTATCACCCTTCGCCTCGATCACTGCTGACCGTCGTCTGCACAGAACACTACATGGTACAGGCAAAGCCCGTGCAGGGGTGAGTATAAAAATACTCAGTAGGGGACCCTGAGACCTCCCGAATGTCTCCCAGAATCCACTTAGGATAAACCATAGTAGTAAGATACAATTAAAAAGTTTCAACCACCCTTAGTTAGGTATATTACCATACATATACCTATGTTACCAATCATAAACTAGCTCTAACTATTTTTCCCAACAACATATCATTCCACAAGTGCATAAAACACTCCACAGAGAATGTACAACACATGGTGTATCCCATAGGTACGGCTCATAAAAGAAATCCATGTGGGCTTCACTACCACACATCCATGAAGAAACATCATGAATAAATATCCACCGTTACATAAGTATATGCCCATACATGTACCTAAGTCTTCAAGAGTGCACATTTCATACATGAGGTAAACACGAAGGTAATGACTCAACTCACACTAGGTATACACAACTTAAAAGAGAGTAAGATATGATTAGTTATAGCCATTGAATCATCTTTCACTGTCAGATGACATATATCCGAAGAAACCTAGAACAACAGTCTGTCGAAGCTGTCGATCCTATGTGGGATATCATTATAGAAGTCATTGATGTTGAACCCACAGAGGATCCTGGTGCAGTCTCGTCACTATCGAACCCATGGAGGATCCAGGTCCAGTCTCATCCATGTCGAACCCACGCAGGATCCCAGGCTCATCACTGTTGAACCGACAGAGGATCCATGTCCAGTATCATCACTGTCAAACCCATGGAGGATCCATGTCCAGTATCATCACTATCGAACCCACAGAGGATCCAGTTCCAGTCTCATCACTGTCTAACACACAGAAGATCCACGTCCACACCCATCGCTGTCAGCCATAGGGTTCTCGTACATAGCACGCTCCATTCCAGGTGGGTCCTCTCCTCGAGCCAAGTGTCAATACATAAACTTCCACGTATTCTTAAGTTGATGTATCCAATAGTTTCATCTCATCATAAGGGATCCTATGTGATTGATGGTGCATCAATCGGACGCCCGGTCTGTGAGTTATTAGCATTTCTGTTCTAGGGGGCCTGTTGGTTTTTTAGGTTCAAACCAACCCAGCCATACCACAACTATGTCAAAACCTCAATTGGGGTATTCCAAAAGAACTGCCCTGCTCTAATCCTTTCGTCGCCATAGACAGTTTTTCGTTCGGACACCTGTAGCCCAAAATGTGGGATAAAATGGTGTCATCAGGCCATAGTGGGTCCAGGTCCGGTCCGATCCGGCCGGAACCTATCCGAACCAGGGTCTGACCCAGTCTGCGGGTCTAACCCGGTCGAAGGGGGCTTCCTAGGCCCGAAGTGGTCGGCCCGGCCTGAGTGGGATGCCCGAAGCAAGGGAGCGGCCCGACCCGAGGGTGGCCTGGCCCGTGGTGGCCCAAAAAGGACGGTCTGCATGGCCTGGCTGGCCACGCGTGGGAGGGGGTGTCATGACCCTTGTTTTTTGATCCAAAGGGATCGGTGCTAGATGCAGGTTTTGGTGAGCTGTGGGGCCCGGGTGGTCCTGCTTTTTCCGACTGGCCGAGCGGCCAGCCGGTTTTGTGTCGCCGGCTGCCAACCCAACACCGAATGCTACTTGTCCCTCCATCGCAGCCCATCCTAGCTGCGGCCCCCCTTCTTCTTCGCACGGAACAACGACGCCCACACCACCTCCGTTGTAGCCCATCCTGGTCGTGGCTCGATGCTTTCCTACACGGCGCGACAGCCCCACGCTCCTTTCATCATGGCCTGCCCCGGCCACGGCTCCCCTTCTCTGTATGGCACGGTGGTGACACACTCTTGTGGTGACCCAGTGGCCTTGCGCCGTCGGTTTTTTTTTTCATGGTACACCTCCGTCATCAATAAACAAGAACAACCAAAGGGGAGGTTCAGGATGTGTTCATACGGTCCTTTCCCTACTCGTCATGGAAATAACAACTGTCATTTCTTAATCTAGAAATTGAATGATGGAGGTTATAACCCCATAAAAAAATAACTCAAATCCCCTTACCTCGATTGTCGATGATTATTGAGGAAGTCACGAGAAAAAGGCGGGCGTCGATTCGTCGTTTCCCGCATTCGTCACACACTCCCCATTGTCAAGCTTGTGCATCGGAAAGTGTTCGGAGGAGATGAGGCCAAGAACGATGTCGACGTTCTTCATGGGAGACACCATCCCTTTTGGTGGGGTTGAAGATCGAATATGGCATTCTTCAGTGAAGAGGAATGTTCTTTGTCAGAAGAATGATGTTCTATAAGAGTCTCCAAACAATAGTATGAAGCATTCCAACCAAAGGAAATGACAGATTATATATTATTTTAATGGTTGGTAGAAAATCAGAATAATTCAAAAGGGTGACATTTAATTAAGTGATAGAGTTCAGTTAATTTATTGCGTGGGTTGGCACACATAATTTATTGCGTGGGTTGGCACACTTAATTATCCACCCAAAGGAGGATTTTTATCGGGTGGGCCCCACCACCATAACCTCCCATGGGAGGTTTGGGTGTGGTGGCCCCCACCTCTGACCTCCCATTGTAGGTTTTTAACAACCAAAATAAAAAATGAAGTCAACACTTTATTTTTATTCAATTTAATTAAAGACCCATAAAATCCAACTTCCATTCTCGTTAGAATGAAACTACGGTGAAGGTCTCACTAAGAAATCACTAACACTATGCGTTCAATGGTGGCCTCAGATTTTATTTCTGAGCACGGGTTCAAAATATATGAAACACCACTTGCACGTTTACTGAACGTACCCGAAAAAAAAGTTCGGAAAATTAATATTAGCCACCTTCGACCCATGCCAGTTGAGGTTAGGCTCAGCCTAGGTGAATCACACCCCAACGATCCCAACTGTTCCCTCTTATTTCCACTTCAAGTCACCGTTTAAATGTTATAAATTTTAAAGTCATATAATTGTCACTTAATTATTTTATTTGGGGCCAAAAAACTAACATTCTCTGGTGGACCTCACCGACCCAAGTTTGTATCTGCTTAAATAAATCCCACCCTCACGAGTTCAGCGGTAGTATCAAATTTTTAATCACAGTTACCGTTTGTGAGTCACAAGCATTTGAAAAAATAAGAAAAAACGTTATTTAATTATTTTACATACGGTTTATGCCATTTTCAGGTTTTCACACAAGAGGCCCGTGCTGACAAAACTTAAGTCACACCTAGGTTAAACCCGCCATCCTAATCACAACGGTGGCCTCAGATTTCTGATACGAATAATTGTTTAATAGTTATTCTAATTTTTTCATCAAACTGCATGCACACATTAATTTATGTTTAACAAAACATCAACGGATCATTCCTGGCACTCCGGGCATCGGAATCGCGCACTATAAGAAACTGCAGACTCGTAAAATTTCCATGAATTTAAGAAAATAAATTCCAAGGAATTTTCGGGGTCCTTACACCATAGGTGGACTTTTTTATATGTAATAACATATTTTAACCTTTTTTTGTGATAATGATATATGGAATGAACCATCATTCTATTTATGGATCTCATGATCTGCTGATTTTTCAGGAGTGAAAAATTCAACTTCACTTTTTTGAATAAGAGATGAAGTGGAAATTTTTCAAGACGCAAAAAAAGGGTGAGATTGTGTGGAATTCAAGAAAGTTAATCTTTACATTAAAATTCTAAAACATTAGGAAAAGGGATCTTGACGTAAAAGGGTTTCCTATTATCATCATTTTTTTGATATCAATGACCTCTTTCATGCTTATATAGTTTATGGTTTTGTGGTTGTTAACTTTTTAGGCATCACCCACATTCTTTTGAACTGTGATCTATATCAATCTCTATGATTATCTACGATTTTCTTTCATGCCCCAAATCGTCACATATGTTATCCTATGTAGATAACTAGTCATTATTTACTTTGGGTAGCTGTTATTTTCCAACTATTCATTTATAAACCTAATTTTTAGTCGTTGTTTTTACAATGTGGGTTTTTATGAATGAAATTTCAAGTATTAAACCTTTTACAACATCGATGAATTTGGGGGGTAAAATTAATTTTATGGGGGTAAAATGTAACTCCCCGATATATTTATAAGATAGTTTTCTTTAATTTCTTTGATGTCTTTTGTTGTGTGATACACTCAGTGAAACCTATGCTACATACAACAGTAGATTGGACTGAAATATACAAAACACTATTCTAATATTCTGCTGTACACAAGTTCAATTTTTGTTTATTGAATTCATTTCACTCAAAATCAAGTTTATGAAAACAACTAAATATTATTATGTTACATTATATTCGAGCCATTATAATAGAGGGTACGAATTGTATAAACAAAATTATGAAAATATTCTTTATATATGTATATATGATGAATTATTTGGTGATAAATTAATTATAAATTCAAATAGAACCCTTTTTTATAAAAGGAAATGTTTTTCTAAAAAACTAATAAAATAAAAATAAGTGAGTTTATAAAATAAAAAAAAATAAATATTGACGTATTTTATTAATTAAATATATATTCAATATATTCATTATAATTTTTAAAATTCATCTTATTGGTTTTCTATACACGATATAAGAAAAAATTCAATTTTTTATAAAAATGATGTATTTTCTAAAAATGAAGTTTTATCGCCTTTTGATGGAGCACCGATTTCAAATATAGTTTCTGAAAAAAAAAATATTTGGAAAAATATTCTTCTGTATTGAAAGAGTAGTAAAAAAATTACTTTGGTTGATTGTTTGGTATTTTTCTCATAAGTTTCACATTTTGATGAATATTAAAAAACTATTGCATTTTAATTGAAAACTAATTTTTTATGAAATTTATTTATAGTGTTAAATGATATATTTTAATTTTATTAAAGTATAATTGGAATTTATTTTTACTATTTAATATAATTTAGGTTCTTGAAATTAATTTTAAATTAAATCATGATTTAAAAACATTTCAATATTTTTATTGATTAAACATTTGAAACTCATTTTCTCATTTCAAGAATGTGATTAATTTTAAATTAATTACTACAAATTTCTCGTATTAAAATTGTATAAATTTCTTCCATGTTTTGAATTATTTTGTTAAATGTATTTAAATAGGGTCTTTTATTTTTTGGCATTATGAATAGTGAATTCAGTATGTTTTTTTAAAATTGTAGAAAGAAGAATCAGGTAATTAAAGGTTAAAATAATATTATAAAATTACCCAAAAAATTATCCAAATGTAATTGTATGAGTTTGTTTTGACCTAAATTATCCTTGGGTGGAAATTTTAACTTTATTAATCCACTTGGATAATATTAGGACATTTAATATATTTTATTTAAAGAAAAGTTAAATACGTCGTACTCAAATTTTAATAACTATATCTTGTTAAAAATAAAGATATAAAGGAAATAAATTATACCATAAATACTCATTTTAAATATAAAACATTTTATTTATTATGGTAATGTTTTGGTAATTTTTTGGATATAAATAATGATCTTAAAATCTCATACAATGATGATGCCGAAATTATTTAATTGTTGAAAAAAAAAATTTAATTAAGATGGTAATAAACATTAAAAGACCAAAAAACCTGAACAAATATTTTTTTTTGAGTATCTATAAGTCATTAAGGACCATGGATCGAGTTATTGACCATTTTGAGCCACAATGAAAACATTACGACACTTCCAATATTTTATTTAAGGTGATGTTAAACTTGTCACATTCATGATTTATCGACTATAACATTTTTAAGGTAAGGATAGAAAGACATTATATTCAAATATAAGTGTTATTAGGAAATATAGATTATTTTTCTTTTTCATTGTATTTTATTTTTAATTTTTATTTAATAAATAAGTATTTTAAATAATTACACAATACAGATGTAGTAATTATTTAATTAATGGAAAAAACAAAATAAATATTATATTAAATATTATCATAAATATATTTTGGGATAATTTATATAAATAGTGAAATTTTTATACTACCATATCCCCATAGTGATATAATAAAATATTTTGTTCAAGGCTAAAATCTTATCTTGATATTTTTAAAAATCGTTGAAATTAATAGTGTCAAAATTGACACTATTGATATTTTGTCAAAATAATGTTTTATTAAATTATATAGAAATTTTAAAGACCATGAAATTTGAAAAAAAATATTTCATAAATTCTTTGGAATATTACGAGTCCACGGTTTCGGACGACGCCTGATTACAAGGCCCGGTGTGCCCTGAATCATTTTCTGAAGTTTTTTTTGTGTACGTTTAGTAAACGTATGTGCGATTTTTTCTATCATTTGAACCGGTGCTCAGGATAAAAATTTGAGGGCACCGATGAACTCGCAGCGCCAGTAGTCACTTAAGGGGACCCTTACCGCTGTTTTGTTTTATGCGGGTTAAAACTTATAATTTGGGGATGTAAAATAAATTAAATAAAATTGTTGTACACAATTTTATTTACAAATTGTGGTTATTTCCTACAAGGGGAAGTTAGAGGTGGGGCCCACACCCACATAACTTCCCATGAGAGGATTTAGTGTGGTGGGGCCCATATTAACCCAAACCCTTTAACCTCCCCTCAACTCCTCATTAATTCCCTATTATTTAATTTGACAACTCCTCTCATTTATTATGGTGGAGCCTCTCCACCACCCACCCATTGAATGTGCCAACCTATCTAATTAATATCCACATTGCCTAATTGGAACAGCTTTTTAATAAATTTTAATTGCATGAAAAATATATTAAAATGGGAGCCTCTTATTTCTTTTGCATTGGCAAGTTTACTATTGGGGAGGCTCTAGAGAATTAGAAGAGAGGTGATCATTTTTCGACGAAAAACACCATTCTTCAAAGAAGAACATCCTCGAAGAATAATGCGAAGAACTTCTTCCAATGAAGCTTCTTCCTCGAACGCACCCCAACGTCAAGGAATCTATGTCATCTTCGGATTCTCTTCCCGCATCATGTAAACGACTCTTACTCCCACATTGATGGGATGACACTGTTCTCCGCGACGCCGTCTTCCTTGATGCCTGACTACCGGGACACTCGTCTTCCTTAGCTCGTCGACGTGCGACGTCAATTACGAGGTAGGGGGTTTGATATAATTTTAAGTGAATGAAATTATATCCTGTCCTTGTTTAATTCTTTATTTGTCTTCGGCCAATTGATATCACCAAACACGGAGGGAACGGGTCGAACGAACAGAGCCCAACGACCCTCCGATGGATCTGGAATATTTTGGTGGCGGCAACTGGAGGCAGTGTCCACTAAAGGTGGTGGAGAAAGTAGCCCGCGGCCACGTACCAGCCGTGTGGAGGACACCGCGGGCTGCATCTGTGGGCCGCACCAGCCGCGGGCCTGGCCAACCCACGAGCCCACCATGCTCGACTAGTAGGGCATGTTTCACTTAAATGCGAATAAATTCATGATCATGCATCTGATCGACGCTCCGTCTGTGGTACTGGGACCCTTGAAACGAGGAGGTACATTTGAGATACTCTAGGTGAGTTTTAAACAACTTTAGAAAATGGTCGAGTTTGGAATGATCATAATTCCAACCCTGCCCCTGGAACAGAAAAGTCAATAACACTCAGATTGGGTGTACGAATGACACGCCATCTATCACATTGGGTGCCTTTTGATGAGAAGGAACTTTGGGATACATCAACACTATAATTCGTGAATGTTTTTGTATCGAACCCCTTTTGCTGGAGGAGGGGACCCTCCTGGAATCAAGAGTGTCATGTGCGGTAACCCTATGAGTTGGTTGCGACTACATCGACTGATGTACTAGGATCCTCCATGGGTTCAACAGCGACGACTACCGTACTGGAATCCTATGTGGGTTCAACAGAGATGACTACTATTCTTGTCACCTGTGTGGGTCCGGTATTTTGACCTCCATACTTGTATCCTGTGTGGTTCTAACAGAGTAGCTAGTCTTGTATCCTGTGGGGGTATGACAGTTTATCTAGTCTTGTATCCTATGTGGGTCCAAAAGATTAGATAAATCAGTGACTACAACTGATCATCCTTATCGATATATGAAATATGTATACCTATGTGAGCTGAGTCATGACTTACAATCATTATCAGGGATGTGATTGACTTCTTTCCTATGTGGATTGGGTTGTACTTGGGATCAAGAGTTGGAGTCGTACTGTGGTTGATAACTTTGGTATATGTATGGGCATATTCCTAAGTAGGGCTGTTTTATACATTGTGTTTGTATCTCTATTATTATGTTTATCCTTCGTGGATTCTGGGAGACCTTTGGGGGTCTCGAGGTCCCTACTGAGTATCGTATACTAACCCCTGCACGATCCTTGCCCGCACTACGTAGTGTTGGATGTAGATGACTGACAACACTGATATAGGTAGAGACTTGTAGAGCTGGACAGTACCTAGTGGCAGACCACTTGGTGATACGTACACCGAGTGAACAAACGAACTTGAGGTGCTGAGAAGTCCATCTGTACCCACCCTTCAGGTGGGATTTCCGAAGGACGACTCAGTGGTTGTTGTTTTACATTAGTGCAGTTGTACTAGCTTTTCAAATGTACTATAATTAAGAGTTGGGTTTTTATACTGGCCCATTTACTTTTCAGCAAATACTTTTGTATTTAGTATTACGTAGTGCTTACTTCTTTTGTGTACTCTGTTGTGTTTGTTACTTTTAAAAAGGCAATGCCTTCCCTTTTCATTGAGATTTATGCCTTTGGTGCTAGTCTCCAGCCCCTGTCCTATGAATGGAGGGTTTGTGGTATTCACGACACGGGCCTTGAGGGAATGATGTAGACATTTTAATGAATATCCTCTAATACCAAGTTGTCATGACCTGTACCCCAGGACCCACATCATGACTACCCCAATCACGGCTTCCATAGGCCAGGGGCTGGTGACTAGCACCAAAGGATTAATCTCCTAAAACTGGGAAGGCATTGCCTTTATAAAATGTAAACACACACAACCAGAGTACAAGCGGAAGAAAACACTAAGTAACAACTGTATAGTAACTGTACTGAAAGTAAAGGGGGCCAGAATACAAGCCCAACAGGAAAGTACAACTGAAAGCAAGTACAACTGAAAGAAAGGGAAAACAACTAAAATGTAGAAGCATCTCTAGGATCGTCGTCCGGGATTCCTACCTGAAGGGTAGGTAGATATGTCCACCTCAGCACTCCACGTCAAACGGTCAGTTCTGTGTACCATCTCGCCGAGTAGTTCACCTATGGGTACCATCTAGTCCTGGCTCACTCTCGGCCTTCGTCAACGCTGTCCATTGTCTACATCCAACACATCGTAGTTTGGGCATATCCATTGCAGTGATGAGTATAACGATACATAGTAGGGACCCCGAGACACTCAAAGTCTCACAGAAATCTAACAAGGATGAACAAAAAAGCATAAGATTCAACGGATAACCAATACTTAGGTATATTCCCATACATATACCAGAGTTATCAAGTAACCCATCTCAATCAGGAGGAAAAACACAAGGTCATAGACTCAGCTCAAACTAGGATTTTTCATTAACGAAACCACAGATGTTGGAGAATGCCTCCTCTGTCGAGCACAATAGTCTTGTCATGACTCCGAGGTTCTACTAACTAACCTTAGACTATTGAGGTACTCCTCCTGTCATGTACCACGGGTCTGCCGCCTCACACAGTAGTGCTCCCCGCCATGGGTCTGCCGCCTCAGACAATAGTGCTCCCCCTAATAGCATACAGAGCTACTCCTCATATCGAGTAACGTGAGTCTTCCGCCTCACATAGTAATTCTCCTCCACCATGAGTCTGCCTCCTCACACAGTATCACTCACCACTGGTCTAGTCAAGTCACTCCGAACGAATCGGGCAAGCAGTCATCAGGTCTCAACCAGCTTTTAGTCTCTGTAGACTGCTCACTATTCTTTGGGAGGGTCCGCTCCACGAGCTACAGGCCAATACTCCAAGTATCACAATGTCCCAAGAAACTTTATCTCAATGGTCTTCCACGTTATTGGGGTCTCAACGCAATAGTCGATGCGTCAATCGGACGCCAGGTATGTGAGTTATTAGTATTTTTGTCCTGGGGGCCCGATTGGTTCCGTGTACGAAGAAAACTGACAGTATCTCAACTATTCCTTGAATTCCAATGAGGTATTTTTGAAGGGACCAATTCTCAAAGTGATTATTAACATCATTGACGAGTTTTCAAACGGACGTCCGGTTCCAAAGATATGTCCAACGCAAGAAAACGATCAAAAGTGGGCTTGGGTCGGGTCCGACCCGGTCGAACCGACTTGGCCCAACTCACTCTTGGTCGACCCAGTCCGAGTCGACCTGGTCAGACATGTTGGGTTTTACCCAGCCCGTTGGGCGGTTCAGCCAACTATGTTTGGCCCAGCCCGTTGGGCCCGGCTTAGTGGACTGTGTGGACAATTCGGGCCGAAGTCGCCACATGGGTGACTTGGACCGAAGGCCAGTGGTAGGTCTGATCAGTGCTTCAAGGGGTGTGGCTCAGACAGCTCAGCCCTAAAGACAAACATTGGGCCACATGGGGCACAGGCAGGCTGCAGGTGTGCCAGGAAGGGCGCGGGGTGTGCCGGCCAGCCGACCGGGCGTCGGGCAGGCGCTGGGGGTGCCAGGCATGTGGTATAAGCATCAGGGGGCTCCAGGCAGGTGTTGGGATAGCGTCCTAGGCACCGGGTAGGCATCATGGGCATCGGGTAGGCACCGGGAGGGCGCAATGAGGGTGTCGGGCAGGCACGAAGTGCGTCGGCAGCGTGCGGGTAGGCGGGTTGGGCGCCGCTCGGCTGGCAGCATGATTCAAGGAGGTCGCGTGTTGAACGACCTCTATTGACTGTCTCTATAACTATCACTATGTTTCCTTTCCACTGCTACTTCATTGTCGATCCAAGGTTCTAAAACCGTAAAGGTTGCAGAGGGGTCCGACCATGTTCGTCTGGCCCGAACCCTCCACCTTAGAACAATAGCAAGTGGCTCAAAAATTTGATTCAACTTGAGAGTAAAGATCATTAAATAACGTATAACACACCCCTTCAAACCCAACAGTACTATCGTGTTTTCACTTCGAGTTATAGTTTAGAAGTTATGAATTTTATAATAAAATATGTTTCACTTAAATATTTTATTTGCGGCCAAAAACTAACATTTTATACTGACCCATGCCGGCCAATGTTAGTATCTGCTTAAACAAAGTTTGTCCTCATGAGTTCAGAGTTGGTCTATGATTTTTAATCTGAGTTACCGTTTGTGAGTTATAAGTATTTGAAAAATAAAATAATTTATTTAATTATTGTATTTAAGATTATGCAATTTTTGGGATTTCTTATACGAGGCCAGCACCGACTAAACATAAGTCACACCTAGTGTAAAATTTCCATCCCGAGTGAAAAGGTTCCCTCGGAATTCTGATCTGAGTAACCTTTTAAGAGTTATTCCACTTTTTAGGAAAACCGCTTAAGCGCATTAATTTAAGCTTAACAAGACATCAAGAGATCATTTCGGGCACTCCGGGCCTTGGAATCACGCGTCGTCAGAAACTGCAGACTTAATAAATTCCCATATATTTTAATAAAAATTAAATGGAAATTCAGGGTCTTTACAATCTCCCCACCTCCGGGGTTTACATCCCCGTAATCTACAACTCGAACTAATGGAACAAATTGGGGTACTGAGCATGCATATGTGCCTCCCGCTCCCATGTTCTCTCCTGGAGGTTCCCATGCTTCCAACAAACATGCACCAAAGGTATGGAATATCTTTGTAGGAATCACTCCTGTTGATCCTCAGTCTCCACTGGAACCTCTGTAAAATTCGCCACATCGTCGATGTCTAGATCTCCATGGTCAATGATATGAGTAGGGCTGTTCACGTATATCCTCAGCTGAGATACGTGGATGAAGTCATGTACCCAATGCAATAGAGGTGGAAGAGCTAAGCGGTAAGCTGCCTCGCCTACTCTAATGAGGACCTGGAACAGTCCGATGAATCACAAAGATAACTTGCCTCCTTGGCCAAGTCTCCACAGACCTCATCGAGGTGAGACCCGTAAGAATATGTGGTCGCCATTATTGAACTCCAGATGTCTCTGTATCCTGTCAGCATATGACTTTTGTCTTCTCTGTGAAGTCTTTATCAACTCGTGGATGATCTTCACCTTCTCAGTGGTAGCATGAACCATCTCAAGTCCCACTAGTGCTAACTCCCCTGGGTCTATCCAGCGAAGATCGAGGGAGTGATTGCTTCAGAGCCACCTAAGAGTGTGACAGAGGTTCAGAGTTTCCTGGGCCTGGTTGGATACTATCAAAGATTTGTTCCATAATTCTTCATAGTTACAACACCGCTTTCAACTCTGATGAAGAAGGGGAAACCCTTCGTGTGGTCAGATAGATGCCAGTAGAGCTTTCAAGAGCTGAGGAAGAGGTTGATCAGTGCACCCATATTAAGACTACTGGAGGAGGGTGTAGGGTAGGTAGTTTACTACGACACATCAGGGACCAGACTCGAGTGTGTCCTGATGCAGGAGCGAGCAGTGATTTTATATAGTTCATGACAGTTGAGGAAGCACGAGTAGAACTATGCTACCCATGACCTGGAGTTAGCAGCTGTGGTCTTCGCCTTGCAGATGTGGTAGCACTATCTGATGGGCGAGTGTTTTACAGTCTACTATGGCCACAAGAGTCTCAGGTACATCTTTTTGCAAAAGGGCCTAAACCTAAGAAAATGGTGATGGCTTTATTTCCTCTAGGACTATGACTTTGAGATAGTCTATACTTATGGGAAGGGGAACATTGTAGAATATTCTCTCACTAGAATATCAGGCATTCAGCTACAAGGAGAGGCGAAGAACCAGCTGGACGCATTGTAGATATCCTTTGTGGATTGAGATGGAGTAGCCTTTCTTCAGTCTCTCACAGTCACTCCTCTACTTCTTCAGCGAGTCAGAGAGGCATTGCGTGGGGATTCTGATTATGAGACATGACAAGCTCAGATATCCTCAAGGTAGGCACCTGATGGATTTTCTAAAGGAGGGGAGCAGATCATCCTTTTCAAGGGATGTACCATGGTACCAGTTTCACCACAGGAGTGGGTGCTAAGGGAGTTCCACACTTCCCCTATAGAGGTACATCCAAGAGTGGATAAGATGAATCAGGACCTCAGATGACAGCACTGGTGGCCGGGTATGAAGAATGTTGTAGCAGAGTTCATTTCACGATGCCTAACTTGACAGCTAGTGAAGGAGGAGAACTAGGTACCAACAGGCTTATTGAATTCCTTAGAGGTACCCGAGTAGAAGTGGGACTGGATATCTATGGATTTCATGACGGGGACTCCATGTACATCCAGAGGACACGACACTATCTGGGTAATCGTAGATTGACTCACCAAGTCGGTCCACTTCTTACTGATCAGAGAGAAGGGCTTAGTAGAGAGCTTATGATGCATCTACATTCAGGAGATAATTTGGCTTCATCGTTTACCATCGACTATCGTCTCTGATCGAGATGCTTATTTCACTTCTCGGCTATGGAAGGGGTTACAGGAGGCTTTTGGCATGTAGCTTCACTTGAGCACCACCTTCCATCCTCAGATGGACGGTCAGACTGAGAAAACCATTAATAATCTCAAGGACATGCTCCGTGCATGTTTCCTCGGCTTGGGTCATAGCTGGGATGATCACTTACCATTGGTGGAATTTGCGTCCAACAACCGCTACAACTCCATCCTCGGGATGACCCCTTATGAGGCACTGTATGACTGACCTTGAAGATAAAATCTATGCTGGAAAGACCAAGGGGAGTCAGCACTAGTAGGGCTAGATATGGTGCAGGGTATGTCAAAGATGGTTCAGATCATGCAGGAGTGGATAAAGACAGCACAGAGCAGACAGAATTCTTAGGCAGATAGGAGACAGAGACCACTGGAGTTTGAGGATGGAGACCACATTTTCCTAAGGGTATCACCTCGACGAGGCCTACGGAGATTTGGTCGGGGTAGAAAGTTATCTCCATGATTTATTGGACCTTTCCAGGTCCTCATCAGGGTAGGTGGGGTGGCTTACCATCTGGCCCTTCCACCTCAGTTGCATCGGGTGCACGACATCTTCCAGGTATATCAGCTGAGGAGATACGTGCATGACCTGACCCACATCATCGACCACGAAAAGATGGAAATCAATGATGGGGAGAAATTCATAGAGGTTCCATTGGAGATCATGGATCAACTGGAGCGAGTCCTATATGGATGGTCGATTCCTCTGGTGCGCATTTGTTGGCAGCACGGGAACCTCCAGGAGAGCACATGGGAGTGAGAGGCTCAGATGTGTGCTCATTACCCCCATTTGTTTCCGTGGAATGTGTTTTGGATTTATGAGGATGTAAATCCCAGGGGTGGGGGTAATGTAAAGACCTAAAAATTTCAAGGAAATTTTTTTGTTAAATTCTTTGGAATATTACGAGTCTTCGGTTTCTAAAGGAGCCTGATTTCAAGGCCCAATGTGCTCAGAATCATTTTCTAAACTTTTGTTCGAGTACGTTCAGTAAATGTAAGTGACGGTTTTTCTATCTTTGGAACCGGTGCTCAGAATAGAAATTCGAGGGCACCGATGAACTCGCAGCACCGATATTCTCTTAAGGGTACCTTTACCGTATTTGTGTTTTATGCGGGTTGAATGTTATAATTTGGGGATTTACAATAAATTAAATAACATTTTTGTGCACAATTTTATTTATAAATGGTGGTCATTTCCTACAAGGGGAAGTTAGAGGTGGGGACCACACCCACATAACCTCCCATGAGTGGATTTAGTGTGGTGGGGCCCATACAAACCCAAACCCTTTCACCTCCCTTCAACTCCCCATTAATTCCCTATTATTTAATTTGACAACTCCTATATTTTATTATGTTGGAGCCTCTCCACCTCCCACCCATTGAATGTTCCAACCTATCTAATTAATATCTACATTAATTAATTAAAACCACTTTTGAATCAATTTGAATTTAATGGAAATTATATTAAATTGGGAGCCTTTTATTTCTTTTGCATTGGGAAGTTTACTATTGGGGAGGCTCTGGAGAATTAGAAGAGGGGTGATCCTTTTTCGACGAAGAACACTGTTCTTCAATGAAGAACATCCCTAATGAAGAACACGAAGAACTTCTTACAACGACACTTCTTCCTCGGACACACCCTAAAGTCAAGTAATCTACGTCGTCTTCGAATTTTCTTCCCCCATCACAACAATGAGTCTTCCTCCCACGTTGACGGGATGACACCGTTCTTTGTGACGCCGTCTTCCGGGACGCCTGACTACCGTGACGCTCATCTTCCCCGACTCGTCAACGTGCTATGTAAATTATGAGGTAGAGGTTTTGATATATTTTTAGGTGAATTAAATTATATCCTGTCCATGGTGAATGCTTGATTTGTCTTCAGCCAATTGATATTTCCTAACGCGGAGGGCACAATCCGAACAAACACGGCCAGACGACCCTCTCATGGTTCATGAATATTTTGGTGGCGGCGATGGGAGGTGGTGGAGACCGGATGAAGAGGAAAAAGGAGGCGACATCCACACAATGGCCTCATAGAGAAAATCACGGCCTGCATCCACAGTCCGCTCGACCGAACAAGAACTGGCCATCTAAAGCCGGTTGTGCCGAAGGAACCGCGGCGCCACAAAGGGGTCGCGCTGCGGATGACCGTGACCCATGTTCCATGGGCCGCTCGGTGGATGAAACGGTTGGAAGGTGGATGGATGGGTGGGAAATAACCCACAGTTCCAGAAGGGCTCCGCATTAGGGAAATAGGGGCCCGCCCGGGCGGGCCGCTCGTGCCGGGAAGGCCGGCCAGCTTCGGCTAGCCGGACAGGAGGGCGGCGCCGCTCAGCGCACCCATTTCTGAAGACCAGGGGCCACGCTAGTGGGGTCAGGCCATGCCTTATTGGGCCATGCCCCGCCCCACCTGGCTGAGCTAACCACTTAGCTAGGTCGGACCCACTGAGCTAGGACAGTCCGACCTGCCAACCCACAGGGCTTGACAGGCTGGGCCCGTTTCTCTTAAATGTGAATAACTTCTCGACCATTAGTCTGATCGACGCGTCGTCTGTGGCACTAGGACCCTTGCGACGAGGATGTCCATTTGCGATACTCTAAGTGTGTTTTGGACAAAATTGGGAAACAGCTGGGTTTGGAACGAGTGTCATTCCAACTGGGCCCTAAGAACCGAAAAGCCAATAACTCTCAGACTGGGCGTCTGAATAACGTGATGTCGGTCAAGTTGGGTTCCATTTGATTAGACAGAACTATGGGATACATAAACTCTAGACTTCGTGACAGTTGATGTATCAACCCCCTTTTTCTCGAGGAGTGGACCCTCCCAGAATCGAGCATTCTGTGTGAGTGAACCCTAGAGCTGGCTGCAGCTACGTCGACTACTGTACTGGGATCCTCCGTGGGTTAGACAACAATGACTACTGTACTGGAATCCTCTGTGGGTTCAATGGCGATGACTATTGTTCTTGTATCTTGTGTGGGTCCAGCTATTTGACTCTTGAACTTGTATCTTGTGTGAGTCCGGTAGAGTAGCTAGACTTGTATCCTGTGTGGGTCCAACAGCTTAGCTGGTCTTTTATCCTGTGTGGGTCCGATATCTTAGATGAATCAGTGACTACATCTGATCATCTTGTTCGCTATACGAATTATGTATACCTGTGTGAGCTGAGTCTTGACTTGCAATCATTATCATCGATGTGATTGACTTATTTTCTTGTGTGGACTGGGTTGTACATGGGCTCGAGAGTTGGATCTGTACTATGGTTGATAACTTAGGTATATGTATTGACATATACCTAAGTAGGGTTGGTTGATACTTTGTGTTTTTATCTCTCTTCTGTGGTTTATCCTTCGTGTATTCGGGGAGACCTTCGGGTGTCTTGGGGTCCCTACTGAGTATCATATACTTACCCATGCACGGGTCGTGCCCACACTACGTTATGTTGGATGCAGACGATGGACATCACTGATCGAGGTAGAGACTTGTAGAGCTGGACATTACTCAGTGGAGGACCACTTGGCGAGACATACACCAAGTGGACGGATGGACTTGAGGTGCTAAGGAGGAAATCTGTATCTACCCTTCAGGTAGGAACCCCGGAGGACGACCCAGTAGTTGCTTCAATTTTATTCAGTTGTACTTGATTTCAGTTGTACTTGTACATTCATGTTGGGCTTGTATTTCCAGCCCCTTTTACATTCCACCACTTCTTTTGTATAAACTTTTTCTTAGTATATTGCATCCAGTTGTGTTCTCTGATGTGTTTGTGTATAGCTATAAAGGCAATGCTTTCCCAGTTTAGTGATTTATGCCTTTGGTGCTAGTCGCAAACCCCTAGCCTATGAAAGGCGGGGTTGGGGTAGTCACGATACAGGCCCCATAGGACGGGTCGTGAAAAATTTAATACGGGAGTTGAGGGGAGGTGAAAGGGTTTTGGTTCATATGGGCCCTACCACACTAATTCCTCTCATGGGAGGTTATGTGGGTGTGGGTCCCAACTATAACCTCCCCTTGTAGGAAATAACCACCATTTATAAATAAAATTGTATACAACAATTTTATTGAATTTATTATAAATCCCCAAATTATAACTGTCAACCCACATAAAACGCAACTTCGATAAATTTCCCCTTATGTGAATACCGGTACCAGGGCTGGCGACTCGCACCCAAGGCGTAAATCCTCATAAAAAGGGAAGGCATTGACTTTATAAATGTAACAAACACAACAGAGTATGAAACATAAGTAAGCACTAAGTAATACTGAATACAAAATTAAGTACTGAAAAGTAAATGGGCCAGTATACAAACCCAACTATAAAGTACAACACAACTGAAAAGCTAGTAAAACTGTAGTAAAGTAAAAAAGTATCCACTGAGTCAACTTCCGGGAATCCTACATGAAGGGTTGGTACAGATGGCCTCATCAGCACCTCAAGTCCATCCGTCCGCTCCGTGTACGTCTCAACAAGTGGTCCGCCATCGGGTACTATCCAGCTGTACAAGTCTCTGCCTTAATCAGTGATGTTCTTTGTCTGCATCCAACACAACGTAGTGCGGGAAAGGCCCATGCAGGGGTGAGTATACGATACTCAGTAGGGACACTGAGACCATCGAAGGTCTCCCAGAATACACTAAGGATTAACAACAAAATAGAGATACAAACACAAAGTATCATCCAACCCTACTTAGGCATATACCCACACATATACCTTAACTTCTCAACCACAGTACGAATACAACTCTCAAACCCAAGTACAACCTAGTCCACATAGGATAGAATTCAATCACATCGATGATAATGATTGTATGTCAAGACTCATCTCACAAAGGTATAAATCTTTCGTATAGTGATAGAGATGATCAGATGTAGTCACTGATTCATCTAAGCTGTCCAAACCACACATGATACAAGACCCGCTAAGTAGTCAGACCCACACAGGAAACAAGACCAGCTACTCTGCCAAACCCACATGCGATAAAAGTACAGAGGTCAAACTATTGGACCCACATAGGATACAAGAACAATAGTCATCTTCGTCGAACCCATATAAGATTCTAGTATGGTAGTCATTGTTTTTGAACCCACGAAGGATCCCAGTACAGTAGTCGACGCAGTCGCAGCCAGCTCTTGGGTTCTCACACACAACACACTAGATTCGGGGAGGGTCCTCTCCTTGAGGAAAAGGATACGATACATCAACTGTCATTAATTCCAAAGTTAATGTTTCCCAATTTTCCGCCTTATCAAAAGGAACCCAACGTGACAGACGACAAGTCATTCGGATACCCAGTCTAAAAGTTATTAGATTTTCTGTTCTAAGGGCCCGGTTGGAATTATGCTCATTAAAAACTAGAACATTTTCCAAAGTTTTGAAAAACTCACTTATATTATCAAAAAAGGACTGCCTCATTGCAAGGTTCCCAGTGCCGTAGACGGCGCATCGATCGGACGCACGGTCGTGAAGTTATTCGCATTTAAGAGAAACAGGCCCAGCCCATCAAGCCCAGTGGGCTAGCAGGTTAGCCCATCCTGGCTCAGTGGGTCGGACCCAGCTAAGTGGTTGGCCAGGCCTGATAGGGCATGTCCTAACCCGATTGGGCACGACCCCCGGTCTTTCGAAATGGCGGCGTTGAGCGGCGCCGCCCTCTTGTCCGGCTGGCCGAAGCCGGCCGGTCTTCCCTGCATGAGAGGCCCACACAGCCGGGCCGTTGTTCCCCTAATGTGGTGACCTCCTAGTTCCAAGGGTCTTCCCAGCCCGTCCGACCACCTGTCGACCTGTTCTTCCATTGAGTATCCCATGGAACGCGCACTGCGGTTCTTTCGGCCTGGCCGGCTTTAGCCGACCCGTTTTTCTTCGGTCGAGCGGCCCGCGGATGCGGTCTACGGTCCGTGGTTTTCACCATATAGATGGTAAGCGGTCGTTGCCTCCATTCTCCGCCACCTCCGGTCGTCACCGCCTCACATTTCCACCACCCAAATATTCTAGAACCATCGAAGGGTCGTCAGGCCATGTTTGTTCAGCCCGTGCCCTCTGCGTTAGGCGATATCAATTGGTCGTAGACAAATCAATCATTCACCAAGGGTGGGATATAATTTCATTGACTTAAAATTACATCAAAACCCCTACCTCATAATTGACAACACACGTCGACAAGCCGCAGAAGATGAGGGTGGCGGTAGTCGGGCGTCACGGAAGACGGCGTCGCGGAGAACAGTGGCGTCCCATCAACATGGGAGGAAGAGTCGTTGTTGTGACGCGGGAAGAGAATCTGAAGACGACGTAGATTCCTTGATGTCGGGTTGCGTTCTAGGAATAAGTGTTGTCGGATGAATTTGTTCACGTTATTCATCAGGAATGTTCTTTATTGATGAACAGTGTTCTTCGTCGAATAATTATCACATCTCTTCTAATTATCTAGATCCTCCCCAACAGTAAACATTCCATTTAATAGAATTTCCATGCAATTAAAATTGGTTAAAATAGGTGCCAATTAAATAATGTAAATATTAATTAGATAGGTTGGAACATTTAATGGGTGGTAGGTAGAGAGGGTCCACCATAATTAAATAATGGATTGGTCAAATTAAATAATAGGAAATTAATGGGGAGTTAAGGGGAGGTGAAAGGGTTTGGGTTCGTATGGGCCCCATCACATTAAATCCTATCATGAGAGGTTATGTGGGTGTGGGACCCACCTATAACTTCCCCTTGTAGGAAATAACCACCATTTATAAATAATATTGTGTACAACAATTTTCTTTAATTTATTATAAATCCACAAATAATAACATTCAACCCGCATAAAATGCAACTGCGGTAATGGTCCCCGTAAGCCAATATCGACACTGTGAGTTCATCGGTGCCGTCATATTTCTATTCTATGCAATAGTTCAAAAGATAGAAAAACCTGCACTTACTTTTACTGATCGTACCTGAACAAAAATTCAGAAAATGATTCCGAGAACACCGGGCCTCAGAATTAGGCACCGCTAGAAATCATGGACTCGTAATATTCCAAATAATTTTAGAAAAAATATTTCTTGAAATTTCCAGGTCTTTAAATTACCCCCACCTTAGGGATTTATGTTCCCGTAAAGCTAAAACACACACTAGGGAAATAATGGGGGTACTGAACATGCATCAGAACCTTCCTCTCCCATGTTCTCTCCTGGAGGTTCTCGTGCATCCAGAAAATGCACTACAAAGGAATCAATCATCCATGTAGCACCCAATTCTGTCGAGCCTCAATCTCCAAAGGAAACTCCATGAATGTCACCTCTTCATTGATGTCCATCTCACTGTGGTCGATGATGTGGGTCGGGTCGTGCACGTATCTATCAGCTAAGATACGTGGAAGACGTCGTGCACCCGATGCAACTGAGGTGGAAGGGCTAGACTATAATCCACTTCGCCTACCTTGTTGAGGACCTAGAAAGGTCCGATGAATCGTGGAGATAACATTCCCCCCTTCCAAATATCCGTAGACCTCTTCGAGGTGAGACCCGTAGGAAAATGAGGTCGCCATCCTCGAACTCCAGTGGTCTCAGTATCTTAACAGCATCAGACATATATCTTCTCTATGCAGTCTTTATCCAGTCCTGGATGATCTGCACCTTCTCCATCGTAACCTGCACCATCTCTGGCCCTTCTAATGCTGACTCCCCAGGGTCTTTCTAGCACAAAGGAGATTTTCAAGGTCGTCCATACAGATCCTCATAAAGGTAAATCCTAATGGTGGAGTGGTAGTTGTTGTTGTATGTAAACTCCACCAAGGGTATGCGATCCTCCTAGCCGTGACAAAAGTCGAGGACAGATGCACAAAGCATGTCCTCGAGATTCCGAATGGTCCTCTCAGTCTGACTGCCCGTCTGAGGATGGAAGGCGATGCTCAAGCAAAGATGCATGCCAAAAGCCTCCTATAACCCCTTCCATTGTAGGGAAGTGAAATGATCATATCGATAGGAGACGATATTCAATGGTACAACATGAAGCCGAATGATCTCTTGAATGTAGAGGCGTCCCAAGCTCTCTACCGATCCCTGATCTTTGATTGGTAGGAAGTGGGCCAACTTGGTGAGTTGATCTATGATCACCCAGATAGAGTCGTGTCCTCTGTATGTACGTGGAATTCACATCACAAAATCCATAGATATCCCATCCCACTTCAACATTGGGACTTCTAAGGGCTAAACCAAGCCTGCTGGTATCGGGTGCTCCGCCTAGACTTGCTGACAAGTGATGCATCATGAAACTAACTCTGATACAAACATCTTTATACCTGCCCACCAGTGTTGTCGTCTGAGGTGTTGATACATCTTCACCACTTCTGGATGTACCACTAGAGGGGAAGTGTGGAACTACCTCAACACCTCCTCCTGTAGTGAAACTGGTTCCATGGTACGTCCCCTGAAGAGGATGATGTGATCCCCTACTTCAGAAAATCCATCAGGTGTCTTCCTTGAGGATATCTGAGCATATCGTGTCTCACAGTCAACGTCCCCACGCTGTGCCTCTCTGACTCACTGAAGAAGTGGAGGAGTGACATTGAGAGACTGAAGAAAGGCTTCTCCATCTCTATCGACAAAGGATATCTGCAACTCGTCTAGCTGCTCCCTCATCTCTTCTAGTAGATGAATGCCCGATCTCCTAATGAGAGAATCTGCTACAACGTTTCCCTTCCCAAGAGTATTGACTATCTCAATGTCATAGTTTCGGAGGAACTCAAGCCATCGTCATTGTCTGAGGTTCAAGTCCATCTGCGAGAATATGTACCTGAGAATCTTGTGGTAAGTGTAGACTGTAAAACACTCACCCATCAGATAGTGCTGCCACATATTCAAGGCGAAGACCACTGCTGCTAACTCTAGGTCATGGGTAGCATAGTTCTGCTCATGCTACCTCAACTGTTGTGAACCATATGCGATCACTACTCGCTCCTGCATCAGGACACACCTGATTCCAGTCCCGGAAGCGTCACAGTAATCTATGTACCCTATGCCCTCCTCTGGTAGCCTCAAGATGTGCGCACTGGTCAACCTCTACCTCACCTCCTTATAGCTCTGCTGACATCTATCTAACCACATGAAGGGTTTCCCCTTCTTCGTCAAAGCCTAAATTGGTGTTGCAACTCTGGAGAAATCTGGCACAAATCTTCGATAATATCTATCCAGGACCAGGAATCTCCGGACCTCCTTCACACTCTTTGGTGGCTCCCAAGAAAGCACTGCCTCGATCTTTACTAGATCCACTAATACCCCCGACTTCAAGATGACCTGTCCCAAGAAGTGAACCTCTCGAATCTAGAACTGGCACTTTGAGAGATTACCATAAATCTGGTTCTCCCGGAGTGTGTCCAGTACTACCCACAAATGGTAGGCATGCTCCTCCTCAGTAGTCGAGTAAATCAGTATGTCGTCGATGAAGACTACCACAAATTGATCGAGGTAAGGTTGGAAGATCTTGTTCATGAGACTCATGAACACTGCTGGATCATTGGTTATTATGAAGGGCATAACCAAGAACTCGTAGTGGCTCTACCGACACCTGAAGGACATCTTCTTCACATCCTCGTCTGGAACTCTGAGCTGGTGATAGCCTGACCTAAGGTCTATCTTCGAGAACCATCTTCCTCCCTTGAGTTTATCGAAGAGATCATCAATACTTGGAAGTGGGTAATTATTATTCACGTACACCTGATTCAGGTGATGGCAGTTGACACATATTTGCAAGCTCCCATCCGCCTTCTTGGAAAACAAATTCGAAGAAGCCCAAGGTGAAACACTGGGTCGGATAAATCCCTTTCCCTGCAAGTCCTCCCGTTGGACCCATAGCTCACGAAGCTCGACAGGAGACATCTGATTTGTTGGGGTAGATATAGGTGATGTCCTGAGGTACATGTCTATATAGAAGTCTACCTCTCTACGAGGATGTAGTCCTGGAACGTCGTCCAAAAAAACATCCGCATACTGATCCACCACAAAAAGAAAACTCGGACTCCGCACAACAACTGCTCCAAGGATGAGACTAGCCAACTGATGTGTGATTGGTTGACCTCTCCTATATGTATGCCCATCCTGTGCTGAAAAGGCTTGCTTCTCGCCAGTGACGGTGAACCTGGTCCCATCTGTGTGGACACACCACACTTTGGGCCTAATATAGTCGATCTGAGCATGGACTGTAGATAACCAGTCCATACCCAAGATTACTTCATAAGGCCTCGACGCCGCAACAAGAAGATCCCAGCCAAAGTACTCGCCTCCTAGAGTAAGCTCATGCTGCCGGAACCTGTTTCTAATCATCAAGTCTCCTCCCGTAGGAGACTCTAGCCATAAGGATCGAGCCAATGGCACCGTCAGAATCTCTGAGCTCCGAACAAGGGAAAAATCAATAAAATAATGACTCACACCTCTCTCTATAAGTACTGCAGTAAGGGTGGAGTAGAAATAGATAGTACCTAAAATCATCTTAGGTGCACCATGGTTATAGGCCCTGACTACATGGAGCTGAGCCCAACTCTGTCGGCCAGCTCCCTTTGGTCGGGGTGGACCTCCTAGTGGTGGTGGTGGAGGCTTGAAATGTCATCCACCACCCACCGCTCGGCCAGCTCCTATACCTCATCCGCCCACTCCCAGTGGACCACCATGGTCAAACCTTTTCCTCTGCCTAGAAGGTCCCTCTACTGTCTGCTGCTTGTCTGCATGGCGGGTCGGGCAGTCACGGGCCATGTGGCAATGCCCGCCGCAAGCATAGAACTTCCTTCTCCTCTTAAGGCTTGCTCGATTTCATGTTCCTCGTACAACCAAACATGTATCCTGAGGTCTCCCACCTGATGGCCTGGTCCTCTTGGACCCCTGCGACATCTGTCTACTGCTGGCCGCAGAAGACACTGCTATGTGTCAACCTAAAGTGGGTCTCGCCACTGGTGACTGCTAAGCGAGAAAGCTCTCCACTAGAAGGGCTCGCTTTAGCACCCCTGCCTACATTGGGATGCTGAGGGGGATCGTCAAATCCATGATTTCGTGCCTCATTCCCAGCTCGAAGGTCCGATGCATGAAGAACGGTTCATGTACCATATCCGCGGAGTAGCATGAGAGGTCAGTGAACCTCGCTGAGTACTGGGCTACTGTCATGTTGCCCTACTATAGATAAAGTAACTCCTGAATCCGCACCACACAAAGGGTGTTTGGAAAATACTCCGAGCGGAAGAGACTCTTGATGGCTATCAAAAGTAAAGATGCCTTGTCGTGCACATGGAGCATCAGACTCCACCATCTACCTGCTGCTACTTACAGGAGACTCACGACAAGGATAACTATAAGGTCAGATGGTGTCCCTACCAATCTTAAAACTCTGACGATAGCCTCCAGCCAGTCCTTAGCTATCTTTGTGTCCATCTCTCTGCAGAATCTGGGCGGCCTCTATTGCTGGAACTCATGCAATGCACTCAGGTGGCGTGCACTCTCTACTGCTGGGGCTGGTGGTATCAGTGGTCCAGTGGGTAGAGGTGTCGCTGGTACCTCCGTTGTGATGGGGCCCTGCACTGAGGCCTCGTCTCTCGGTGGGCTATGATCTCGTATGTAACTCAAAACCCTATCTGGCTTCCTTCATGGGGCCATCCTGAAAAGAATCATGTGAGGAACGGTCAAACAGTATAGCTGGTGAGCTGACACAAAGTAATCACAAAGAAAAAATTTCAAAGGAAACACACACTCATTCAGTGTTTTCGTGATCTAAGTCAGAAATTAGAGGTCAAGATCCTGGTGTATTGATACGTCGGTAGCCGCACCAACACTGGACTCCCTGGACTGAAAACCACACTCAATAAAACACTATTTCTTTATAGAAAGGAATGATCAGCGTCTTGAGTTATGCGGTATAACCGAATCCTGTGATACCAATTTGTCACGACCCATCCTCGGGGCCCGTGTCGTGACTTCCCCAAGCCCGACATCCATATTCCAGGGGCTGGAGACTAGCACCAAAGGCGTAAATCCTGAAAAAAGGAAATGCATTGCCTTTATAAAATTAAAAAACACTACAGAGTATGCAAACAAAAGTATGCACTAAGTAATAATGAATACAAAAGTATGTGCTAAAAAGTAAAAGGGCCAGTATACAACCCAACTATAAAGTACAGTACAACTGAAAAGGTAGCACAACTACAGTAAAGTAAAAGGGCAACCACTGAGTTGTCCTCTGGGAATCCCACATGAAGTGTGGGTACAGATGGCCTCCTCAGCACCTCAAGTCCATCCGTCCTCTCCATGTACGTCTCTCCAAGTGGTACACCACCACGTATTGTCCATCTCTACAAGTAGCTACCTCGATCAGTGATGTACATCATCCACATCCAACACAACGTAGTGCGGGCAATGCCCATGCAGGAGTGAGTATATGATACTCAATAGGGGGCTGGAGACCCCCAAAGGTCTCCCAGAATCCACGAAGGATAAACCAAAGAAGAGAGATACAAACAAGAAATATCAACCAACCCTACTTAGGAATATGCCCATACATATACCTAAGTTATCAACTATAGTAAGACTTCAACTCTCGATCCCATGTACTACCCAGTCCACACAGGAAATAAGTCAATCACATCGATGATAATGATTTTAAGTCAAGACTCAGCTCACACAGGTATACATATTTCGTATAGCGATAGAGTTGATCAGATGTAGTGACTGATTCATCTAAGTTTTCGGACCCACAGATGATACAAGACCATCTAACTTGTCGGACCCACATAGGATACAAGACCAGGTACTATACCCGACCCACATAAGATACAAGTACAGAGGTCAAACTATCAGACCCACACAGGATACAGGAACAATAATCATCACTGTCGAACCCACAGAGGATTCCAGTACGATAGTCGTCACTGTCGATCCCATGGAGGATCCCAATACAGTAGTCGACGCAGTCGCAACCAGCTCTAGGGTTCTCACACACAGCATGCTCGATTCTGGGAGGGACAGCTCCTCGAGCAAAAGGGGTCGATACATCAATTATCATGAAGTCCTAATTTGATGTATCCCAATGTTCTGTCTCATCAAAAGGAACCCAATGCGACAGACAGTGCGTCATTCGGACGCCTGGTCTAAGAGTTATTGGCTTTTCCATTCCAGGGGCCCGGTTGGAATGACGATCATTCCAAACCTGGACATTTTCCAAAGTTGTCCAAAAAAAACTTAGAGTATCTCAAAAGTACCACCTCATCACAAGGGTCCCAGTGTCATAGAAGGCGCGTTATCCGACGCACGGTCGTGAAGTTATTCACATTTAAGCGGAACGGGCCCGACCTGTCAAGCACGTTGGGCTGGTGGGTCAGCCCGTCCTAGCTCAGTGGGTCCGCCTCGGCTAAGTGGTCGGCCTAGCGCAGCGGGCCGTGGTCCGGCCCGACGAGGCGTGACCCAGACCGGTAAGGCGCAGCCCAACCCGGCTGGCGTGGCGCGGCCCGGCTGGGCGCGGCCCGGCCGGCTCGGTGTGGCCCACACCATGGCTCTCCATGACTCGACCAGCTAGAAAAGACGACCAGGGGGCGTGGCCCTCGATCTTTCGAAACAACGACGCCGAGCGGAGCCTCCCTCCTTTCCCACCGGCCGAAGCCGGCCGGTATTCCCAGCGCGAGCGGCCCCCACGGGCGGGCCGCTGTTCCCCAAACGTGGTTCCCTCCTGGTGTCGTGATGTCTTCCCTACCAAGTTGGCCACCTACTGGCCAGTTCGTCCATCGAGCGGCCCGCGGAATGGGGGCCGCGGTCCTCCCGAGTGTGGTGTCGCGGTTCCTATGGCCCTGCCAGGTTTATTTTTCCGGTTCTTCTTCGACTGAGCGGCCCGTGGATTTGGGCTGCGCTTTCCTCCACACGGCCGGTGCGCGGCTGCCGCCACCATTATCTACCGCCTCCGTTCACCACCACCTCCCATTGTTGTTGCCAAAATATTCAAGAACCATCGAAGGGTCCTCGGGCCGTGTTTGTTCAGCCCGCACCCTCTGCATTAGGTGATATCAATTGGATGTAGACAATTCAAGCATTCACCAAGGACAAGATATAATTTCATTCACTTACAATTATATCAAAACCCCTACCCTGTAATTGATGTCGGACGTCGACGAGCCGCAGAAGACGAGCGTCGTGGTAGTTGGGCGTCGCAGAAGATGGCATCGCAGAGAAAAGTGTCGTCTCGTCAAAGTGGGAGGAAGAGTAATTAACATGAAGCGAGAAGAGAATCCGAAGACGACGTAGATTCCTTGAATTCGGGGTGCATCCGAGGAAGAAGCGTCATTGGAAGAAGTTTTTCGCATTCTTCACCAGGGATTTTATTCATTTAAGAACTGTGTTCTTCATCGAAAAAGGATCACCTCTCTTCTAATTCTCTAGTGCCTCCACAATAGTAAACTTTCCAATGCAAAAGAATTAAAAGACTATCAATTCAATACAATTTCCAAGCAATTCAAATTGATTCAAAAGACTTTCCAATTAATTAATGTAGATATTAATTAGATATGTTGGCATGTTTAATGGGTGGGAGGTGGAGAGGCTCCACCATAATAAAAGATAGGAGTTGTGAAATTTAATTATAGGGAATTAATGGGGAGTTGAGGGGAGGTGAAAGTGTTTGGGTTCGTATGGGTCCCACTACATTAAATCCTCTCATGGGAGGTTATGTAGGTGTGGGACCCACCTCAAACTTCCCATTGCAGGAAATAACCACCATTTATAAATAATATTATGTACAAAAATTTTATTTAATTTATTATAAATCCCCAAATTATTACATTCAACCCACATAAAACGCAACTGCGGTAAAGGTCCCCTTAGGCGAATATCGGTGCTACGAGTTCATCGATGCCCTCAGATTTCTATTCCGAGCACTGGTTCAAAATATAGAAAATCCCACTGGTACATTTATTGAACATACCTGAAAGAAACATCAGAAAATGATTCTGAATCGAGCGTGCTGTGTCCGGGAACCCTAGAGCTGGCTAGGACTGCGTCGACTACTGTACTAGGATCCTCTGTGGTTTCGGAAGCGACAACTACCATACTGTAATCCTCCGTGTGTTCGACGGAGATGACTACTATTTTGGTATCATTAGTGGGTCCGGTAGTTGGACCCCTATACCTGTATCCTATGTGGGTCCTACAGAGTAGCTGGTCTTGTATCCTGTGTGGGTCCAACAACATAGATGAATGATTTTCTATATCTGATCATCTCTATAGCTATACGAAAGATGAATAATTTTATGAGCTAAGTCTTGACCTACAATTATTATCATTGATGTGATTGACATCTTTCCTATGTGGACTAGGTAGTATATGGGCTCAAGAGTTTGAGTCATACTGTGGTCGATAACTTTGGTATATGTGTGGACATATACCTAAGTAGGGTTGGTTAATACTACGTGTTTGAATATCTCTTTTGTGGTTTATACTTTGTGGATTCTGGGAGACCTTCAGGGGTCTTAGGGTCCCTACAGAGTATCGCATACTCACCCCTACATGGGTCTTTCCCGCACTACATTGTGTTAGATGTAGATGAGAGACAACACTGATCGAGGTAGAGACTTGTAGAGCTGGACAGTACCCGGTTGTGGACCACTTTGTGAGACGTAAAAAGAGTGGACGGAAGGACTAGAGGTGGTGAGGAGCCCATCTGTAACAACCATTTAGGTGGGGTTCCTGGAGGAAGACTCAGTCCTTGCTGATTTACTTTACTGTAGTTGTACTAGCTTTTCATTTTTACTGTACTTTACAGTCGGGTTTTTATACTGGCCCATTTACTTTTTAGCACTTACTTTTGTATTTAGTATTACTTAGTGCATACTTTTGTTGCATACTCTGTTATGTTTCTTACTTTTATAAAGTCAATGCCTTCCCTTTTTATCATTATTTACCCCTTTGGTATTAGTCGCTATCCCCAGGCCTATGGAAGGCGAGTTTGGGGTATTTACGTCATGGGCCCCGAGGACGGGTTATGAAAAATTGGTATCAGAGGAGTCAGTTCTACCGAAGAACTCAGTACTCTGATCATTACTTTTTGTGAAGCAATATTGTTAAGAGTGTTGAGTGTGGTTTTCATTCAAGGGAGTCTAGTGTTGGTGCCACATCTGACGTATCCATACACCAGGACCTTGACCTTTGATTTCCAACTCAGTTCATAGAAACACTGATTGCATGTGTGTTTCCTTTGAAATGTTTTCATTGTGATTACTTTGTGTCCACTCACCAGGTATACTGTTTGACCGTGGAACACTTGTTTCTTTTCAGGATGGCCCCACAAAGGCAGCCAGCTAGGGTTCTGAGTTACGTACGAGATGAGATCCCACCGAGTGAAGAGGCCTCGATTTCAGGCCCCATCACAGTAGAGGTACCAGCAGCACCCCTTCCTAAAGGACCACTGATACCACCATCCCCAGCAGTAGAGAGTGCACACTGCCCGAGTGCATTACATGATTTCCAATGACAGAGGCCACCCTGGTTCTATGGAGAGACAGACCCACAGGCTTCTGAGGACTGGCTGGAGGCTATTGTTAGAGTTTTCAGATTGGTTGGGGAACCAGCCGACCCTATGGTTATCCTTGCAGTGATTCTCCTGAATGCAATAGCAGGTTGATGGTAGAGCCTGATGCTCCAAGTGCATGACAAGGCATCGTTACATTGGATAGGCTTCGAGGGTCTCTTCAGCTCAGAGTTTGTTCCAGACACCCTTCGTGCAGTGCGGATTCAGGAGTTACTTCATCTGCAGTAGGGCAGCATGACAGTTGCTTTGTACTCAGTGAGGTTCACTGACCTCTCATGCTACTCCACAGATATGGTACGAGACCCATTTCTTAGGGCCCTAACCTTCATGCAGGGACTGAGGCACGAGATTAGGGCTTCGACTATTCCCCTCAGTATCCCTATGTAGGTAGGGGTGTTGGAGCAAGACCTTCTAGTGGAGAGCTTTCTCGCTGAGTAGTCACCATTGGTGAGACCACCGTAAGGCGACACTTAGCAGAGTCTTCTGTAGCCGGTAGTAGACAGATGTTGCAGGGGTCCAAGCGGACCAGCCCATCAGGTGGGCGACTATCAGGTGGGCGACCTCAGGATACAAGTTCGGTTGTGCGGGGCACATGAAAGAGAAGCAACCTTATGAGGAGCAGGTAGTGTTATGCACGCAATGGGTAGGGCCACATGGATCATGACTGCCTAACCCGCCATGCAGAAGAGTAGTAGATAGTAGAGGGATCTCCTAGGTAGAGGTAGAGGTTTGACCATAGGGTTCTGTCGGGAGAGGGCATACAAGGTAGATGAGCTGGCCGAGCAGCAGGTGGTGGACGACATTTTGAGGCTCTACCACCACCACCACTAGGAGGTCCACCCCAACCACAGGGAGCTGGGGGACAGAGGCGGGCTCAGCTCCAGGAAGTCGAGGCCTACGACCACGGTACACCTAAGATGATTTGAGTTACTATCTTTGTCTACTCCACCCATGCTGCAGTACTTATATTCATAGGTGCGAGTCATTCATTTATTACTGCTGCCTTTGATCAGAGCTTGGAGATTCAGATGGAGTTTTTGGCTCAATCCTTATGACTGGAGACTCCTATGGGAGCAGAATCGAGGATTATACAGAGGTTCTGATAGTGTTATCTTACTCTAGGAGGTGAGAGCTTCGGCTGGGATCTTATTGTAGCACAATCGAGGCCTTACGACATCATCTTGGGTATGGACTGGTTATCTACAGTCCATGCTCAGATCGACTGTATTAGGTGCAAAGTGCGGTGTATCCTCATGGATGGTACTAGGCTCACCTTCACCGGTGAGAAGGGAGCCTTTGCAGTGTAGGATGGACTTACGCAGATGAGAGGGAAACCAATCACACATCAGTTGGCTAGTCTCATTCTCGGTGCGGTTGATGTGCGGAGTCCGAGTTTTCATGTTGTGGTGGATCACTATGTGGATGTTTTTTCTAACGACATTCTAGGGATACCTCCTCGCAGATAGGTAGACTTCTACGTAGACCTGTACACTGGGATAACACCAATATCTACCCCAGCATATTGGATGGCTCTCATCGAGCTTTTTGAGCTATGTGTACAACTGGAGGACTTGCAGGGAAAGGGATTTATCTGACCGAGTGTTTCACCCTGGGCTTCTCTAATTTTGTTCACCAAGAAGGCAGATGGTAGCATTCAACTATGTGTCGACAACCGTCTCTTGAATCAGGTGACCATGAAGAACAAGTACCCACTTCTAAGGAATAAAGACCTTTTCGATCAGCTCATGGGAGAACAATGGTTTTTGAATAAAGATCTTAAGTCTGGATATCACCAGCTTAGAGTTTGAGACAAGGATGTGCAGAAGATGGCCTTCAGGTGTTGGTATGGCCACTACGAGTTCTTGGTTATGCCCTTCAGTGTAACCAACACTACAGTTGTGTTCATGAGTTTCATGAATAGGATCTTCTAGCCTTAACATGATCAATGTTTTGAAGTCTTCATCGACAACATACTGATTTACTCAACTACTGAAGAGGAGCACACCTACCATTTGCGGGTAGTACCAGACACACTCTGGGAGCACCATCATTATGGTAAGATCTCGAAGTGCCAGTTCTGGATTCAAGTGGTTCACTTCTTGGGACATGTCATCTCAGAGGTGGGGGTACCAGTGGATCCAGCGAATATCGAGCCTGTGGTTTCTTGTGATCCACCCAAGTGTGTGACGGAGGTTCGGAGTTTCCTGGTTCTGGTTGGATAATATCGGGGATTTGTGCCAGATTTCTCGAGAGTTGCAGCACCGCTTTCAGCTTTGAGGAAGAAGGGTAAACCCTTAGTGTTGTCAGATAGATGCCAACAGAGCTTTCAAGAGCTGAGGAAGAGGTTGACCAGTGCACCGATCTTGAGGCTGCCAGAGGCGGGCATAGGGTATATTGTTTACTGTGAAACATCATGGACCAGACTTGGGTGTGTCCTGATGCAGGAGTGAACAATGATCGCATATGGTTTATGACAATTGAGACAGCACGAGCAGAACTATTCTACCCATGACCTGGAGATAGCAGCAGTGGTCTTCGCCATGAAGATGTGGTGGCACTATCTGATGAACGAGCATTTTACAGTCTACTCTGACCACAAAAGTATCAGGTACATCTTCTCTTAGAAAAACGTGAACCTGATACAATAACGATGGCTTGAGTTCCTCCAGGACTATGACTTTGAGATATTCTATACTCCTAGGAAGGGGAACGTTGTAGAAGATGCTCTCAGCAGGAGATCGGGCATTCATCTCCAAGGAGAGGCGACAAAGCAGCTATCTGCATTGAAAATATCTTTTGTTGATAGAGATGGAGCAGCCTTTCTTCAGTCTCTCACATTCACTCCTCCACTTATTTAGTGAGCCAGAGAGGCGCAGCGTGGGGACGTTGACTATGAGACATGACATTCTCAAATATCCTCAGGGCATGCACCTGATGGATTTTCTGAAGGAGGGGAGCACATAATCCATTTCAAGGGACGTACAATGGTACTAGTTACACTACATGAGGAGGTGAGGAGGGAGTTCCAAACATACCCTCTAGAGGTACATATAGAAGTGGCGATGATGTATCAGAACCTTAGAAGACATCATTGGTGGTCGAGTATGAAGATGGTTGTAGAAGAGTTTGTTTCATGATACCTCACTTGTCAGTAAGTGAAGGTGGAGCAACAGGTACCAGCAGGCTTGGTGCAACCCTTAGAGGTCCCAGAGTGGAAGTGGGATGTAATATCTATGGATTTCATGGCGGGGCTTCCACAAACATCCAGAGGAAACAACTCTATATTGGTGATCGTAGATCGACTCACCATGTCAGCCCACTTTCTACCGATTAGAGAGCAGGGCTCAGTAGAGAGCTTGGGATGCCTCAACATTCAGAAGATCATTCGGCTTCATGGTGTACCATCGATTATAATCTCCAATCGAGATTCTTGTTTCACTTCATGGATATGTAAGGGGTTACAGAAGGCTTTTGGAATGCAACATCACTTGAGAACCACCTTCCATTCACAGATTGATGGTCAGACTGAGAGGACCATTCAGACTCTCAAGGACAAGCTCCGTACATGTGTCATCGACTTTGGTTGCAGCTGGGAGGATCACATACCCTTGGTTGAGTTTGCGTTTAACAATAGCTACCACTCCACAACAGGGATGGCCCCTTATGAGACATTGTACAATTGACCTTGCAGATCACCTATGTTCTAGACAGACCAAGGGGAGTTAGCACTAGTAGGGACAAAGATGGTTCAAGCTATGACGGAGAAGGTGCAGATCATCTAGGAGCGGATGAAGACTGCACAGAGCAGACATAAGTCTTATGCTGATAAGAGATGGAGACCACTGGAGTTCAGGTATGGAGACCACATTTTCCTATGTTTCTAACCTCAACGAGGTCTACAGAGATTTGGCCAGGGAGGCAAGTTGTCTCCATGGTTCATCGGACCTGCCCAGGTCCTCAGTAGGGTAGGAGAGGTGGATTACCGTCTGGCTCTTCCACCTCAGTTGCATCGGGTGCACGATGTCTTCCACGTATATCAATAGAGGATACACGTACTTGACCCCACCGACATCATATACCACGGGGAGCTTGAAATCGATAACGGGGCAACATTCACAGAAGTTCCATTGGAGATCGAGGATCGATAGGAGCGGGTCCTATGTGGACTGTCAATTCCTCTGGTTCTCATTTGCTGGTATCACGGGAACCTCTAGGAGTGAACATGGGAGAGGGAGGCTCAGATGCATGTTCAGTACCCCCATTTGTTTCCCGAGTGTGTGTTGTAGATTTATTGGGATGTAAATCCCTAAGTTGGGGGTAATGTAAAGACCTGGAAATTTCGAGGAATTTTTTTTCATAAAATGTTTGGAATATTATGAGTCTGTGGTTTCTGGTGGCGCCTGATTCCGAGGCCCGGTGTCCCCAGAATCATTTTTTTGATGTTCTATTTGGGTGTGTTCCATAAACATACGCGTGAGTTTTTATATCTTTTGAACCGGTGCTCAGAAAAGAAATCTGAGGGCACTGATGAACTCGCAGCGCCGATATTCTCTTAAGGGGACCTTTACTACAGTTGTGTTTTATGCGGGTTGAATGTTATAATTTGGGAATTTATAATAAATTAAATAAAATTGTTGTAAACAATTTTATTTATAAATGGTGGTTATTTCCTACAAGGGGTAGTTAGAGGTGGGTCCCACACTCAAATAACATCCAATGAGAGGATTTAGTGTGGTGGGGCCCTTACGAACCGAAATCCTTTCACCTCCCCTCAACTCACCATTAATTCCCTATTATTTAATTTGACAACTCCTCTCATTTATTATTGTGGAGCCTCTCCACCTCTCACCCATTGAATGTACCAACATATCTAATTAATATATACATTAATTAATTATCACCTCTTTTTAATCAATTTGAATTGCATGGAAGTTCTATTAAATTGAGAGCCTTTTATTTCTTTTTCATTGGCATATTTACTATTAGGGAGGCTCTGGAGAATTAGAAGAGAGGTTATCCTTTTTCGAAGAAGAAAACTGTTCTTCAACTAAGAACATCCCCGATGAATAACACAAAGAACTTCTTCCAACGACGCTTCTTCCTCAGACGCACCCTGGCATCAATGAATCTACATCATCTTTGTATTATCTTCCCGTGTCACAACAATGACTCTTCCTCCCATGTTTACGGGATGACACCGTTCTCCGCGACGCCGTCATCCGCGACGCCCGACTTCCGCGATGCTCGTCTTCCCCAACTCGTTGACAAGCGATGTAAATTACAAGGTAGGAGGTTTGATATAATTTTAAGTGAATTAAATTTTATCCCATCCTTGGTGGATGCATGAGTTTTCTTCGGCCAATTGATATCGCCTAATGTGGAGGGCGCGGGACGAATAAACACGGCCCGACAACCCTCCGATGGTTCTTGAATATTTTGGCAACAACCACGGGAGGTGATGGAAATCGGAGGTGGCGGAAAACGGAGGTGGAGGCCATGCACCGGTTGCATGGAGGAAACCGCGACCCGCATCTTTGGGTCGCTCGGCCAAAGAAGAACCGGGCAGCTAAAGCCGGTCGGGCCGAAAGAACCGTGTCGCAACGAAGGCGCCGTGCTGCGGAGGACCGCGGCCCACGTTCCTTCGGCTGCTCGATGGACGAAACTGCTGGAAGGTGGCAGGCCATGCAAGGTTGACCCTACAGTGCCAGGAGGGCACTGCGTTAGGTGAACTGGGGCCCCCTCGTGCGGGCAACTCACGTCGGGAAGACCATCCAGCTTTGGTTGGCTTGACAGTAGGGTGGCGCCGCCATTTCAGAAGACCTGGGGCCGCACCCCCCAATCGGCTCGGCTAGCCATGGTCTGGGCCATGCCACGCTGGGTCGGGCCACGCCCCATCTGGCTGGGCCGACCACATAGCCATGTCAGACCTACTGATCCAGGACGGACCTACCCGCCAGCGCACCGGGATTGACAGCCTGGGCCTGTTTTGTTTAAATGTGAATAACTTCATGACCGCGTGTCCGATCGATGAGCCGTCTATGGCACTGGGACCCTTGCGATGAGGCGGTAATTTTGTGATACTATAAGTGAGTTTTGAAAATATTTGGAAAATGGCCATGTTTGGAATGAGTGTAATTCCAACCAGGCCCCTAGAACGGAAAAGCCAATAACTCTCAGACCGGACATCCGAATGACGCACCGTCTATCGCGTTGGGTATTTTGATGAGAAAGAAATTTGGGATGCATCAAAGATGGAATTCATGATAGTTGATGTATCTACCCCCTTCTTCTTGAGGAGGTGACCTTGTCGAAATTGAGCGTGCTGTGTGCGGGAACCTTAGGGATAGCTGCGACTGCATCCACTACTATACTGGGATCCTCCGTGGGTTTGAGAGGTAAGAATACCATACTGAAATCCTCCATGGGTTCGACGATGATGAACACTGTTCTTGTATCCTATGTGGGTTCGACAGTTTGACCTCTGTACTTTTATCCTGTGTGGGTCCGGCAGAGTAGCTGGTCTTGTATCATGTGTGGGTCCGATAGCTTAGCTGGTCTTGTATCCTGTGTGGGTCCGACAGCTTAGATGAATCAGTGACTACATCTGATCATCCCTATCTCTATATGAAATATAAATTCCTGTGTGAGCTAAGTCTTAAGTTAAAATCATTATCATCAATCTGATTGACTTCTTTCCTGTGTGGACTGGGTTGTAGTTGGGGTCGATAGTTGGTGTCATACTGTGGTTGATAACTTAGGTATATGTATGGGCATATACTTCAGTAGGGTTGGTTGATACTTTGTGTTTGTATCTCTCTTCTATGGTTTATCCTTCGTCGATTCAGGGAGACCTTCGGGGGTATCGGGGTCCCTAATGAGTGTCATATTCTCACCCGTACACGGGCCTTGCCTGCAGTACATTATGTTGTATGTAGACGACAGACAACACTAATCGTGGTAGAGACTTGTAGAGCGGGACAGTACCCGGAGGCAGACAACTTGGCAAGACGTACATGGATCGGACTGACAAACATGAGGTGTTGAGGACGACATATGTACCTACCCTTCAGGTAGGAACCCCATAGGACGACCCAATAGCTGTTTCATTTTTATTAAGTTGTACTTGTACTTTCTTGTTGGGATTTATTTTCTGGACCCTTTTACTTTCCTGCACTTCTTTTGTATACAGTTTTACTTAGTGTTTTTTTTCAGTTGTGTTCTATGATGTGTTTCTTTACAGTTATAAAGTCAACACCTTCTTAGTTTAGGTATTTACGCCTTTAGTGCTAGTTTCCAGCCCCTGACCTATAGAAGGCGGGCTTGGGGCAGTCATGGCACAGGCCCCGAGGACGGGTCGTGATAGAAATCATAATTCCTATTTAAAAATATAAATTAATAATTAAGTTGTAAAAAATGTTCTAAAATATTTATTTATGGTCATATTTACATAGAAGTAGGAAAAATTACACTATTTTAGAATTGAATAATTTGTTACCTTAGTTAAAATTAAAATTGAATAACTAAGGGTTGATTACAATGATAAGGTTCAAATTTACATGAAAATATGTATAAAAATTATTAGTTGATTATATTACAACCTCATACCATATCTTATAAAAAAATATTTTATTTTTGAGGTTTTAGGGTGGGGTTTTATGTTATTATAAATTAATATTTTTGGATATTCCAAAATTTTCCCTCACCTAAATTATTAAAGAGAACCTCTTCCCTCACTTATTCACTAAAATTTGAGCCCTATAGATCGGCTATAACCTGACCATTTACTTTATCAACTTTTATAGTCACATTATAGAGGTTCTGGTCTTCTCAAATGACAAACTCTATTTCTGTTAAGATGAGATCTATATGGAGCTCTTCGAAAAAGAGGTAATCTCTTATACTTATTCTTTCTTAATTATTTCTTCTTATATTTAATATTATTTATTTTTTAAATTATAATGTAATAACTCCAGTATCACTTATACATTTAGATGTTATTATTATTACTTAAAAATAATATTCCAAATTCAATTCATCCTTAGAAATATAAAATCACCACATGTGTGTGCGTACGACCTACCGTCTCCACGCCGTGGTGCACCCTTTTTTCCATCAACGCCTTACATGGATGGGTATAATGATGTAAATATTAACTAAATATTATTATTATGACAATATATTGATTCTGAAAGATATACATACTATCAACTTATATACCATTTTATTAATAAAGGAATGATATCATCACTCGTGTGTGCATGCGGCATACCATCTCCACAACGTGATGCGATTCATTCTCCATGATATCAGGTAAATCATGGTCATATAAATGAATATAAATGAATAAATAAGATATATATTACATTATTATAATTCTATAAATGATATAAATGAAACCCGTGAAGAATAATTGGGATTTATATGACGAAACATGCAACATATAACACCTAAAAAAGAGATAAAATTAAATATTATTAAACAGGTGATAATATGATCACATATGATATCATATATATATATATATATACGTTTATGAAATATTTTTATAACCTTCCATAATCCATTATATGTGATTTTATGATACATACTATGGAACATTGACCTAAGGTATGGGATAATTTCACAATCTCATAATTATTCAAAATTGTTATATGTAAGTATTTACTAGGGTATATATATAATCAATGTCCATTTTTTATAAAACTGTTTTCATAAAAAGTTTTACTATTTTCATATCTATTTTTAGAGCAATTTTTACCCATTTTGGACTTTTAATACGTAGTTTAAATGCAATCTATCTTTCATTTTCCAAATGAGGTAATTTTGACTTTTCTGGAAGAAGTATGAGAGGAATCTTTTTTAACTTATACAGAATGAACAGATTTTCACTCATTCATGAATCCATATTACCTTGAATATTTCTCTACATTATTACTTGTTAATTTGAAAATAAAATATTTTCTTTTAAAATATATTTACATTTTAAGAAACAAAATTGAAGAAGAAAATAACTTTTCTTTATGAATTAATTTCAAGTGTTCTATCCAAACTATTTTCCAATTAAAATGACATCATTTAACCGGGATGCATTTCAGGTATAATATCCATATTCTTTCTATGGTTTTATTATATTTAGGATGGAATTATACTTAATAATTCCATTCAATTTTCACGGATTATGTTCTAATGGAATGATGTTTATGTAACAAATTTTATTCCATTGGTTATACTATAATGAATAATTTTTGTTATTGTGGAACACATATGTTTGGTTTTCATTATGTTATTGGTGGGAACTGTATCTCCCTAAAATGAATTTGGTAATGATTTATACATTATGATATAGATAGAACTAGAAAAGTAAATGACCCTGGTTTAGTAATACAACACTGGAATTTGAAGTAAAATTGATCCAACAATACATGGATGAATAAGATGTAAACCCAATTAAGTAATACATAGATCAAATGGAAAGTAAAAATAGTTCCTTAATATTTGGTTGGAATGGAATGTCATCCTAATTCAATAATATAGGGTTGGAATAAGGAGGGAAATCTGTTCAGTAATTGAATTTTTCTACTATAATGGTCTTAGAAATGAGAATAGACAATGATGAAACTAAATTTATAGGCCTATGGGTATGCCAAAAATTCCATGTGTTATGTTTTACCCTTTCGAAATATGTTCGTTGGTTCTGTATTAAAATGTATGATTTATCCCAAGACATGATATCATGATATTTTATATACAGGATATGATTTTTAAATTGTATGGCCTTATGTCTTATGATTGTGGTATGATTGATAATTCATTTTTTTACCTTAACTGAGCATTTTATATCACCATTTATTATGTTTTATTTCACCCAAGTTATAAATAAATGTTTTAGGGAGGATTACTAATGGGTATGATCTTTGTGGGGAACACTAATGATCATTCACTAGACTATATGTTTGTGTTCCATGTTTCTGAGGGAACCAAACTAATATGGTGTTTGGGATTCTATTTTTATAATGTATTATGTAGTCTGAAAAAGTAATGTAACATCCTTGTATAAAAATATTGTGTTATTATAGGTAGCCTCTAGTATATGGGGTGGTGCACTTGGTTCCATGTAGAGAACCATGTCAAGGAACCATCTTTGTGGCTCCCAGTTTGGGATGTTACAAAGTGGTATTAGAGGTTTCCTTTCCATTTGTATTACTATTTTGGGAGTCTAGAAAAGATACTAGGAATGTGTTCACACTTTGTAAATAGATCATCTCTAGGCCTATACAAACCAAGCATGGGGGAAAGAGAATGTTTCTCGGGATGTGATTATTGTTCATATGGTTAGATATTAAATTTGATTATTTTTTCACTTTGTGAAATTATTTTACTTTCAACGGTTACTAATTTATGATGTTTAAGAATTGTCCAGATATATCAAGGATGCAGAATTACATGCATCATTTTAGGAACATAGAGATTCACATGCCATGCATATTCCATGCCATTTAGACATCATTAAAGGTTTCTTGCTACATGATGATTTTTATTTCATGATTTCTTTAGTATTTATCATATTTACATATATCCCATGTTAGAGTGATAATTAGCATGCTAATCCTTATTCCATTATTATGAAAATTGTCGGGAAGAATACCTGTATTTGTTTCTTTGGGATAAGATGCATTGAAATACTTATAATATATTTAATTGGGTATTAATGTGTGTATATAAACCTAAATATTGTTTTACCATATTTTTGTATAGTGGAACCTTAATTAATTAGTTATGTACGGTTTTATCCATGGACCATTGGTTTCATTGATTGAACCATTACTGGATGCAATTAAATGGGATCCAATTATTCAACTATTATAGTGTATGGTATTTATAAATTGGAGAATGGTGACACATATAATTGCACAATTTCATATGAATGTTTTATTTTTTGAGACTAAAGGTACAAATTTGGATTCATTTACTTGAATTCAAATTGTAACATACATATGAATGTACATTTACAATTTGGGAATGATAATTCATTTAAGTGAACCATGATATATATAATCTAGATTCTAATCATTATGGAAAATTATTTCTCTCAATAAAAGATTTAAATTATAATGTTGTAAAGGATTATACCTCTATAACTTGGGAATGCGGGCCTATATTGAAAAAATACCTAAACAAACAACTCTACCCATTTAGGTCAGTAGGGGAATGTTTCTTATTAGATAAATCCCTAGAAGCACAATTGGACCCAAGTAGGCCATTTGAAAAATATTTCTTATGAGATAAACCCATTAAGGGTGGTTTGAAATTTTAAAATTCAACTATTATTGTTTTCACGTAGCTAAACCCATATTATCATCAAGTGACCCTAGTAGGTCACCTTTAATCATTATATTCCTTGATGCTTGACCCCATGGAGGCATGTCTTTGATAAATTTGTGATGGGTATTTAATGTTTTCATATGTTTAATATGTGGTTTCATATAAATGGATGTTGGAATTTTACATTTCCAGTCCACATATATTGATAAATACCATTAAATATACATTGGAGATTTGTTATTATTAGGATTTTATTAATTAAAAATCAAATTACAAGATAATAGTTGTCTTTATTCATATCATGGAAATTGAATTTTTGTGTAACATAGTATGTTGTTATGAATTATAGATGACTTAAAATGGATAAAAATAAAATTAAAAGTCAATCTTCTTATTAAATTTCTTAGAGTTAGCCAAATGATGGGATATTTATAGTTTGAGAATTTTTTTCCCTTATAACAGGCATATTCCATTTCCCAAAATCTAATCCTTTTAAAAGTTACTGTTAATGTGAATTTATGTAATGCATTAAAATTAATAATTTCAATAATACCTATAGTTCCTAGATCTATTGAGTATAAATACTATATTTGGTATATCTTTGACATCAACTTTAATTTTTACAAGATAGAGAATTATCTTTCTACAACTGGGTATATAAGTCTTACATTTTTAAATTCACTAAGTATTTCTAATAATTCATGCATTACTGAAATATTGGATGAGTATAAAATAGGAAAAACAACACACATTCCTAAAATGGAATAATTTAGAATTGTTTCTAAATGAGACGTGAGATAAATGTTTGGGTAATTCTTAATAATGTTCAATAAAAATACTTAACTATGGAAATTAGAATTTACGTGCTTCTCACTACTTTCTTAGTAACCACCCATTCTCTGCTTCTTGGAGAACACATAATACTTCATTAAATGTTTCTATAAATGGTAAATATATAGAAATACACATATATAATAGGAAAACTATATTTAATAACCCATAATTACAATTGTAACATTACATTTAAATTTATGAATATACCTGAAGAAGAAGAGAATAATTTCTTTTTGAATTATGTTCATAGAATTTATATTTCATAGAATTTATTTCATGATATTCTATGAAAATGAGCTCATTTTGAATATTTATTTAATTGGAGGAGGTATAAAAGGTTCCTTTAACGTCATTCTTTTAATTTTCATTTTCACTTAGTCTTTCAAATAATTATCCATAATAACTAAATATTAATATTTAGTTAATTTTCGTATAACTTGATGAGCCATAATTGAAAGGTAATGAAGTTTTTTCTCCACACAATTCCATTTTTAATATTAATCCAAACAAGATAAACTAGGTCAAATAGATATAATAATTACATATCTCTGAAAATTGTGATGCACCTTTTATGTTTACATATAGATTGTTTATTTTTCAGTCATTCATATCTATCTTATATTTCCTTTTATAATATACATATTGATGATTAAACATGTCAAATCATCCAAGTATTGATGTAGTATCCATATCTTAGATATTAATTTATTGATATAATTATAAAATAATCATCACATACATTATACATGAGTCTTCAGTAATCGTTTTTACACCCCCACTTCATGAGGTGGATTCACAGGTATTGGGACTCAAAAACCATGAATTTATTATATCATATAATTGTGCACATGTGTCTACAGTACTCTTTGGTAACTAATATTAGATAGCACATTGACATTGTCCAATAGTTATCACAGTGTGTCTTGTGGTATTGCATTCCATTTTCTAAAAAAGTATTTTCGATTAGTAATTTTTTCTTGATTACTGATTTATACATTATTTATCGATTAATTATATAATTAAATATCTCTCAATATTTTATCAAACTATACAAAGACACTATACTAGAATCAAAATTCTCTATCTCTTTAGTATTCTAGTGGCAATGATCCTGAACATATACTTATATCCTAAAAGATTTGGCTCCACCATAATGTGTAGAGGTCATTGATGGTGTTTTACTATCCCACTCGATCAACTCATAGATCCTTGATATGTTGTGTAATGTCCCAAAATCTAAAATCATAAATATGATTTTATTATTTCATGTCACTAAATTTGTAGCAATCTATAATTTTCGACATATTTGACGCAACTTTATTTAAGTCAATTCATAACACTCAGAAGAACTACCCATTAGTAGGAGGAACCCAGAGCTTTATCTAATCTATAACACTATACAACTAGTTTTGATCAAATTACAATTATAGAAGGTTTTTGTTACATAATATTTCATTTAGGGTTTTTTTATTTTTCTCAAAAAATGTAATCCATTTCTAGTAAAATGTTATTTCTAGTTTTTCACAGTCACAACTGAACATTAATAGAAAAAAATAAATCTATTCCTTATGAATTTTTTCTTTTTTATTATTTCATGTATTTCCCATTGTCATGAAAATGCATAAATTAATAATAAAATAGAAAAAATAAATAAATACCTAACTGGTCTTGAGAAACTAATATGGGTTGATCAATTAAACTTAATAGATCAACCATGATCTTTGGGAATCATACCAGTTTCACAACGTGAATCATGATGTAGCTTGTCCTCGTCTAGTGTATCCACATCTCTTCTTTATTTTTCCTTAATTTGGTGGGGCCAACCTCTTACATCGTCCATATAATAGTACGAAAATACTCACATGAAGGAGTGGGGATATCTGGAGTACAAAATATATAGAACTATCTTTTATTGGGGAACACATACCTATATAAATATTAAATGATAAAAAATGATGATACACATAGAATCATATTTAATTACCTACTTATTACGATCATCAAAATAATTAAATAAATAATTAAGGAAATTAACCCCGATACTAAAATGTTAAGGTCACTATCTCAAAACCATCCTGTATAAAAATAAAAGCACAATAAAAATTTAATTCTCATAAATTTAGTTTGAGGGTATTAAAATAAATTTAAAGAATTATATTCACTCAAATAATTTATTTTATTTGGCCATGAAATTATTCTATTTTAAATTACAAATATTACATTAATTTATTAATTTATTTTAATACTAAAATTAAAATAATTTCCTTTTTAGAATATTATAATTTTATATTTATAACCAAAAAATAATTTTTAATGAATTTAATTTGATAATTCAATTAAATTAATTAATTTTGATTGTATATAATAAGCACGGGCCCTGAATCCCTGCCCAAGCCCACTTGTGGGTAGGGCCGACTGATGATAGCCCATTTTAGGTCATTAAAATCCCATGAAGTGTTGTTCTAGGCATGGCAGGCTCTCTTAAACCTACTTAAGGTCAAGAGGACCTACCCTGACCTAGTGCAGGGAAATTCATGTTTATAAAAAACCAAAGGATACATGACAGGAGTACTTGGGTTTGGAAGGAGGCATGCGCACAGGTATCAGCCAGATCTAGTGACCTAAGGGGATGGTCATCATTATGAAGTGGAGTTAGACTTTGTAGGATGATGGTCGACTATAGTGTATCTATATCCTCGTCCGGAATGAAGGTGGTCTTACAAAAAGGAGAGAGTGTCCACATGGTATATCAAGTGACAATGAGAGTAGTGGTTGACTTAGATGGTGGTATACTTTTTGGTGGGCTCATCATACAAGGATAGAACTGCATTGGGTCAGCTATGTTGCAGTAACAGGGATCTAGTGGTATTATGGGTGTGCAGTAACTCAGATCGGGTGAGGGCCACGACTATCGTCACTGTAGGCGATGCTCGGTTCAGTTGGACATGAGATAGATGAGGAAGTCTAAATAAAGGTGGCAGTGGTGGCATCCTCTAGACTAGGAGGGAGTAGTAGTGGTTGTCAATAGAAGGTGGGGTGACCAATACTAGGTCTCATTCTCCCTTAGTGGCTCCTCAAGGGGAATCATTTTAGTTGTCTACTATGGAACAAGGGAGGAGTGCATGTTCCTAGAATAGGGAAGGTCTCTGATTGAAGATGAGGGTTTCGACAAGGGAGAAGGTAACGACATCAGGTCACACAGGCCATCAGGTGGTACTCGACCTCACTAAGAAGAGCATCCCTATATGGGTTATCAATGGGGGACCAGTTGGGGAGCCACAAACGTAGGTGGGAGAGGGAGTTTACTTAATGGGTGGTCCCATCATGGAGAAAAAATATATTTATAGCTGACTACATTTTATTATTTCATCATATAATTAAATATATATTTTCTTTCCTTGAATAACCCCAAAATTTTATCTCAATCTGATTTAACACTTCAAGTGATGACATGTTTTTTGTCAACAGTCAGATTGAAACATATTATATGGTTTTGGAACTATATAAATGCAATGTTAAATATTTACTGAAAATTTATTTATTTTGGTATATAATTTTCACAGATTACTCTAATACTAATTGAATGTACGGTGGCACATAGAGGAAACTGGTGGTCAGGGGATTTGAAAATTTTCACTGTAGACCGATGGGACAACATCATCACTGGTGAACCACTACCCTTGTTTTAGCTTATAAATCACAAGTGAAAATGTTTAAGATCAAAAAATAAATAATAAATACCTAGTTCTATATAAATCCATACATTCACTATCCATTCATCCATGATGATCACTTCTTGAAGAATCCAAAGTTCAATTCCTCTAGAACATCCAAATGAACTTCAAAAATATGTAGAAGTGTCAATCATTGAATTCTTTGGGATTGCGCAAATATCTGTAGATTCCAGAAACACCAAAAAAAATCACTATATAGATATTATTTCTATGTAAAATGGAGAGACCAAACCAATCCTTTTGATGGATATTTTTTCACTTAGGAAGCATTAGATGTGAGATATGCACTTAAGAGTTCATAATGAATTTTTAATGTGAGAGCATCATTCCTGTTATATATAGTGAGTTATATAATTACCTGGAAAAGCATCCTCGGCCCTTGAATATTTATTGGTCACTATATAAAAACAATAAATTATATATTATGATTATTTTACACAGTAATAAATATAATTTATATTTTTATCACTTATTTGTAATATGATAAATATATTACTTGAAAAAATGAGCCATTAACTCGACTCATCATTCATGAAAATATTAAAGAGGCCTTAAATATTAAAATAAAACTCATTCATATAATATTTTTCATTTAATTAATTAAATAATTATAAAAAAAATTAAAAAATAAATTAAATACTAATTTTTCTAAACATGAATAAAATGTAATTATTTATTCCTTAGATATCAAGTACCATCAGACATATCCTAGAACCTAGTGGTGTGGCACACCATGTATTATATAAATTCTTCTCTAGAATAAAGATGAATCTTAAATACAATATTGTGTGTGACCCTATAGTCCATTTTCATAATTGTATTTAATACTAATCATATACCAAGAACAAAGTCTAGTTCATTATTAATTCCCTTAAAGAGATAAGTAGTTGTAATAGAAATAAAAACCAACCTAATAGAATACACTGTGTAATATAAAATATTTTTCATTAGATATCTCCTATATATGGATGCACACTTATGCCGTCTCCCTTAATCACATTATTATTTATTGATCTATCTAGAAAAACTTACGCTCGACTACCATGAATATTATTTTATGATGGTACTACCATCCTGATCAACACATCTTTAGATATCACTTCTTCAACTTGGATGAATAAAATTCTATATAGAAAAATAAAATAATGTCATACCACCAATGATGCACCCCAGACAATATATCTTGTCATAATTTCATAATCATTGTTTTCCCAAGAATCTATGTATGTGAATAGATGGAACACAATGGTAATTATCATAATTTGGGAGACCAATACCCATGTCGATACATATGAACTACCAATGTCACCAAAAACATGTGGTGTTCCAATTTACAGGTTTTCCTCATGATCTCACTGAAAAAATATCACCAAGTGCGAACTTCAAAAGAAGAAGCCTCGATTATTATAAGCCCCCAACATCAGATTTTCAGACATCAACTATGTCAAATCCATATGATGTATCGAGAATATATGATATATATTAAATATCAGTGACATAGTATCTTATGGTTCTCATTATAACCTATGATTTTTTTATAACCATTTGATATGATTAATAATATATTTTCATTACCATTAAAAAGTGGACAAAGAAATGTCTACACTATAATGGTATGTGTACATCATGCATTACTCACCATACCCATCACCGTATCCATGATATGTTAATTGAAAAGTAATGATAAATTTGGGTCTAGAAAACCCATTTTTCAACATATGGTATTTGTTCATGGTGCCCCTAGGCATGTACCCCAATATATAATGATACTCAGGCATGGCCTCGCAAGGCATGACATCCATTATATTATAATACTCGGGCATGGTATCCATGTGCATGGTATCCTGTTAATTATAGTACTTTGGCATGGAGTCACTTATATAATGATACTCAAACATAAAATCCCTATTCTTGAAATCCCTTATATTGATATTCATGGGTATAGAATCCCTGGTCATAGCATAGCTTATTATTATTCATCTAAGATTTTTGGGAATAAAGTCCCTTACTTAAATGTGAAACTTTTTTTATGTTTTCTCTTGGGTGTCAAGTCATAAGCCTTCATATATGTATATAAATATGTAGTGATATTATTTTCTATGTATATAATTATATATACATGATATCACATAATTATATACAAATATGTCTTAGGATGATGTAGGAATGGTCTTTTAGGTGTCCTTGAGAAAACTGAACTGATAGGTTTTTATCTAAATTTATTGCATATATTTACCATTGATACACCTTCACACTGCTATATTTTTTATTTATAGACTAGATTTAACTCTACACTTCGGGTGTGGCATACTGAGTAAATTTCATATCCTTTCCAGGAATCTATTTCACTAGAGTACCCGAAAAAACCTCATAGTTTCATTTCCATATCCTGGTTTGTGTTGCGTGTTGTTATTCTTATACATGGGAGTTTGGGAGCGCATAACTGAGCTAGATATCAGGATACTCATGGAGATATCCCTTGGGTATTTTTTTCATTTCCTTGTGTATTTTTTACCTTTATATATTTCTGTTTCTTGTATATTTTAGAAGGTTTAGGAATGGTCGTTAATTCATTTATTATTTCTTGTTGGTTTTAATTATATTATACTTCTATTTTTTTATTATTTCATACAATATATTTATTTCTGATCCAAAGTGTATTGAATTCCCACATCACCAAATTTAGAAGCCTCTCGCTTTTGAATAGGTGCACCTGAGGCCACATAGAAAACAAGATTTAGGCACCATTATACTGGATCTAGAGGTGGGACATTACAAAGGGGGTAGAATTTAACATCCTATGAATTTAAACATATCGTTATTTTAATAAATTTTTTTAAATGGATGTATTTATAAAATTAATTAACTATGACATGTTTTGATATAAATATGTTTTTTAAACTAAATGATTCTCTAAAATAATTTTATGTTTTAGATATAAGTATGTAAAGAAATTATTAAAATATACTATAGTTGAATTTTTTTTGATAAATATTATTTATATCAAATAATATAGAATGTTTTTTTGATTTTAATTATTTATATTCTAGATAAAATATATTTTCATTCAACATTTAATATGAGATGCTTTTAAAAATAAATATACATTAATATTTATAAAAACAATTAACAATCCCTTTGTAAATTATTTAATAAATTATTATTTTTATCAGTAAATATGTATTTTAATAGAAATGGTTTAATAATAAATTTATTATATAAATATTTATTTTTTCACAATATTATGTTTATAATAATATTAATTTTTTATAACTTTTTATATCTACTAAATTATTTATGAATCAATATAAAATAAATATAAAAGTTTGTTAAAAGTTATAAATATTTATGTGTATAATATTATAAACAGTTAATAATTTTTTAAATTTGTTAATATTTTATGTTAAAAAGAACAAATGGAATCAAATAAATATAAGTTTTACAATAAAAAATATATTATAATATGTATTTTAATTATAAATCAATTTAAAATTTACATATATTATAAAAAATGGTGAACCATTAGAAGCCTTCCTAACTAATTCTGTCATGAACATAGGTGAGAAAGCTCAACCCATGCATGGGAACCATCCTGGAAAATATGAATGAAGATAGGGATGAACTAAGCACATAAATAATAGGTTAGGTAGGCATATAATTTTTGTAGGGTGAACCCATATGCTATTCCTGAAGTTTTTTGCATGGGTCATCAAAAGTGGGCCACATAGGTGATGGATATCTAGTGTGGGGCATGTGTGTGTCGTGTGTCTAGGTACCAATTTCCTGGTTCCTTGTTAGGTTGTGTGAAAGGGAGTAGATGCTTTAAATCCAAGTGCTTAACCAGCATAACATTTGATCTATGATTAGAAACATGGGTACTATTCATTGATGTTTAAAACTGACGGTTATATAATGGCCAACCAATCAAACACATGTAATCAATCTGATATGTTCAGGGGTTTTCTTCATCCTCACGTCAGACCTAGAAGAACCTAACATGATAAGATTTTTTTCCTACAGATTGTGGTTTCATCCCCAACAACATACATGGTCCAGCTCAGCATCACCATAATTTTCAACATTCATCCTCCGTTGATGATTAGCAAGTGACAATTCAAATAAAAATTATGACCTTTCAATGATTGCAATGATCTATTAGCCTATACCTCCACCAACACCCCTTTCATAATTTTTCCTTTTGTCAATAGTAATAAAATGCACACATTAATCATGTTGACATCACCCTATCAAAACCAAAATCGATTTGATGTTAGGATTTTCAATAATTCCAACAACATTGTTGTGTTTCTATAGATTTTTGAAGAACCCTACAAGGAACTAATCTAAAATCAGAAATATGATAATATATAATCAGACTTATAACAATAATATTTAAAACCATGATCCTCAATATTTGATTTTATGATCTCCCATCATCATCATTTTATTTCATTTGTAACAAAATATCAGAACCATGAGGAATAATTTCATTTATATATATATATATATGACAATAAATTTGAGTTCATAGATTTTCTACAAGTCATCCAACTTTCTCTTCATTTCATTAGCTCAAGTTCCATGGCCACCAATATCTCCCGTAATTAAAAAGACAATTTTTAGAGATTGTATACCACCACAATCTTCTTTGGAGACATATATTTATATAAATATGCAGTAATATAAAAAACAATATACTAAAATCTTCTTTAAATAATATATATATATAAGCACTAATAATTTGTAAATATAAGTAAATTTTCTTAATATCTATTGAATACCATTTAAGAACCTAGTAAAGAATATGAAAATAAGAGAGAGAGAGTGTGTGTGTGTGATCTTCAATGGTAATACTCACTTAGGATAGAAGAAATTCTACATGGTAAGAGTTGTTTATTTATTTTTTAGACAAATTATAATTTTTTTTTCTAATCCAGCTTTAAGGGAGTTAAATTTTTAAAATTACTATATTATGTAAGTGAGTATTTTTTTTAAAAAATTTATTGTTTCATGTTTGAAAAATCCTGTTTTAAGGGGATATTTTTTTTCCAATTCATAAGACACAATTATTTTCGGAGAAACACTTCTAGAAGGGAATTTTTTTAAAATTAAAATTTTATGTAATAATGGTTTATTTTATTAAAAAAATCATTTTCATTATTTTATCTCTAATACCCTTATTTTAAAGGAAATTTATTTTGATGTAAAACCCTCATTGTAAAGGATTATTATTAAAATATTGATTTTAATTATATCTTCAAAATTACCATTTTTTAATTTTCTCATTCTATTAAATGTGAAACATTTTTTTATAATTCAAGGATGATATAAATGATATATTTTATCATCTTAGGTGACTAATTTTCTTTTATATCAATTAATATGAATCATTATAATAGTTTTCTAAATAAACATTATTTTTAATTAGTATTCCCTATGTATTAATAAAAACATTTTAAATTTTAATTTTCAACATATTTTATTATATTTCCTTTAAATATATAGATTTAATTTTATTTATGGATTTATCCAGTCAAATTATTTTGGGGTTTTTTAAAATTAGTTTTTATTATAGTTTAGAATACATAAACAAATTTTTTCTTTAAAAATATTATATTTTCTTTTTGAATGGTTTTAAAGGATTATAAATGTGATAGTGAGACTTGAAAAAAAATTCTTCTAAAATTCAGCACATGGGTATCGACTGAGATGACGAAAAATGGTGTGATCCCATTACCTCTAAGAGAAGATGTCATAAATGTTACACTACTTGTGGACTCATGTGTATCTTAGGGGTTTCCTTGTAATATTATATGTATATTATTTCCAATATAAAGTTCTAAATTTTTAAAAGGAGAAATAAATGTATTATTTCAAAGGTTCTTTCAATTAAATTTAAATTGGTTTTAAAATTATTATATTTACTATTTTTTTAAAATAATAACTTATGGATATTTCTTAAAACTAATTGTTTTATATTTTTTGAAAATTATTTATTATTATAAATGTTTTGTATTTGATATAATGAGAAATTCTTTCAATGTAATACTTCCAAAGGAGTATTTTCACAAGAATGCTTTAAAATGATTGTTGTCAAAGAATTTTTTTTATATTATTTATGAAAATATATTACTCCTAGTTTTAAAACCCCTCACAAGGTGATTTTATACTCACTCCATGTTTTAAAATGGTTTTCATAGGGTCCTTAGAATTTTCAAATATGTCCTTTTTTTTAAGAATCTAGCATGATTGAAGACATATAGTTGTTATATAATTATAATTAATCTTCAATATGTTGTAAGGTCTTACAAATACCCAAAAACATGAATGGAAAAAATTCATGGGTATATAAATTAATGTATATATTTTAGTTTAATTTATAATTAAAACAATATTCGACAGGTTTTTTGAACTAGATCTTGGATTGTGAGTTTGTGGGTGTCACGATAACATCCACTATAGTAACCTTAACATTGTAAATTTTTTGGACTCCATAAGATTTATTACAATACCCACTACCATTTCACATTTATTGCACCAGTATCACTTCAAATTCTATCATTTCTTTAACATTCATATTTTGATGAATCTTTTTATTTTGTTTATTTTTACTTTTTTTGGTGTTGGAAACATTTCCTTTCCTATGGGGTTTCTATTCCTACAACAATAATAGTAGTAAGTTTATATATATTTATATTTACCATATCAACAACCATAATATTATGTTGGAAAAATATTAGGATACAAAACTATGTGTCCTAACACAATGTGATTCAGGTAAGAGTAACTATTTTAGGGATTATAGAATCGTTATGGTTTGATGGAGGAAGCCATGCTACAATTTCTATTGAATGGGAGTTAACCAGGTTTATCTACGATTAATCCATTACAAAACAATTTTTATTTAATTTTAATGTTTTATATATGGATAAATAGTTATTCTATAGATTCTTTGTCAACACTGTAATTTAATTTATAACCCAAAATATGACGATCAAAGGATTTTAGTGTTATGGAATTATTTTAATGGTTGTATGATGCATTTAGTGGCCATTAATTAATGGATATAGGAATAATTAAACATATTCTAAAGTATGGATGATTGAGATATTGTATCATGATGTATGGAATTCACACTTAAATAGATAATCCCAACGAAAAATCCATGTGATCAAAAATTAAGAATATTAAAACATTATTTTTTATAATGGATGGAGAAACCATTAATGGAAATGTTTTAGAAATACTTTTATCAATATGTAAAAACCATTAATAATAATAATGTATTTAAAATAATAATTTTTCACAATGTAGAATATAATTTTAAAAACCATAATACTGATTTTAACATCCTATAATGAGTACCACTAAATTGGTGCCCTGATCAGATTCGACACATATCCTTAAGAGTGCCTCCTGGGACACTAGAGGTCGTTGTTTTGTAGAATGGGTCTATATTTGTAATAGTGTGGATAATATTTCCACTATATTAATAATAAATTCATTAGAATCATAATATGAGAAAAGAAGTGGAGTTAAATCATCATGGTAAATAAGCTACAGAATGAAGTTATCAGAATTATAAGCAGATGATGTCATGATGATACATTAATTAACAAGCATACATGGTATTGTGCAAACCCCAATACTTTTATAACAAAGGTAAATATTTGGAAAATACCAAAAAACTATATCCAGATGAATCTTGAGAACTTGGCTCAGTCCTTCTTTCCCATCCAATAGATCATTCATCTTTAATAGGGATATTTCCTTTAACATGGGCTAAAGCCATGAAGTCTGCTCGAGTACCAAATAGTGGACCAAAAATGGTAAAAGTTAAACTTAGTATATAACCACCAATTATGTCTATAACTAATACATCTAGTGACTATGAAATTAAATAGTGTGAATTTATAAAAATCAATATAGATTAATATATAAAATAAAACCCATATCGTGATCAAGTTCTGCTAAGGGATTCCCGACTAACTCTAATTAATTTTTTAACAAAAATAATGTCTCTAAACCAGTGTTGTCATATATATGCATAATAACTACTATATTAGACCTCATACATATATCCATGGTTCCTATGTATAATATAAAAACGACCATTAGAATATCTATAAAATCCATGACCTTATAAGGCCAACCACGTTATCATTAATTATATAATATCTGAGTTCAAGGTAAAACATATATTAACTATGTTTTTATAAAAATACAAAATAAAAATAATATCATTTTACTACAATATGATCAATGTAATTACTACTTGTTAATCAAGGTATTTCCCACCTAAAATCTTGATTCATAAACAATATGATCCCATCCCTAAAATTCCAACATGGGAACCCTTGTATCACTGAGATCATTATATTATTCATTTAAAATAAAATACCATTTTGGTAATTACAATTTTGGAATTAAATTATTTTTCAAGGTGTATCATAGTTATTATGACAATATGATGCAGTCCTAAGGGGATCCCGCCTCATATGGTTAGGTGAAATAGTAATCAAACTATGTGTAGCTCATATGTGGCCACTACTGAGAGCTCTATCAATCCCACACAGTTACAGTTCAGTGTTTGAAAACCTTTTCACTAACATTAAGAATACAATTTTACATATACACCAATTATAATGGTTTATTATGACCTTAGTATGGTTAAAATCATGTTCCATTTAAAAGAAACTGCATAGTTTGGCATGCATGGTTAGAACTAACTGTGATCCAATTGTGATCACCAACCCATTTCCCCGAACCAAGTCTTCGAAGTCTTATGATCTGGAAACTCATCCAAACTCCCTAGACACATTTTAGGACATAAAAAACATTTAAAAAAATTAAATGCTCAAACTCTTGAAATTAAATTCCGAATATTGTTCAAATATATATCCTATATACCAAATGAAAAGTTCAAATTACTTTGGAAATTATCAAATATATAAAATCTAGACCTTAAAACCTCACCACCTTATAAATTTTTATCCTTGACAATCCTTCGAGAACAAGGAAGCACCCCTAGGCCTAGCTGGGTGAGGAACACACATACAAATGGGCAAATTTCATTTTATATAGCCAAATGTTCCTATAAACATAAAATTTAAAATAAGTACCTTAATACATTGAAACTAAAGCAAACTATCATATCCAGAAGTGCAACATCATGATGATTCTTAAATTTTCTTGTCTAATCCAAGACACAAAAACATCAATTTATATTTCAACAATTATAATATATTTATCCTTTCTATAGGTTTTATACTTTAAAGTCCAATTCTGATCCACAAAACATCCTCTATAGGAATTTCTTATTGAAGAACTCCTTTTTCATTATAGTGACACTCTAATAATGTTCCCAATTTGTTTAAAATGGTCAAATGAAAATGACCTCGTTTAAACTCATCACACAAAATATTCTATTAAAACAAAAATGACCCTTACACTACAAAAATATATTCCAAAAAATGTGTACAATGTTGTTGTTTACCAACCACATATATCTAATTAAAAGAAATCAAGTTGAATACATACAACCTAGATTTTTAGTAAACTCTCGGGATGCACAACTAATGCATTAATGAAACATGATTCAAATTCCTTTAATACTAAGCACCTCGAGATCATTTAGAGCACACTCAATGATGTCTATAATTTAATTCTAATGATGTCTCATGCCAAACCATATATTACCCATTCCTATTACCACGTTACCACAAGAACACTAGTGTAGTACTCAATCAATCCTCTATGGACCATCATAAGATTACCACCAACCGAGATCTATTGTATGTACGAGGCATCCATGGAAATAACTACTAGAGTCTATGAAGATCATCCATAGAAATTAAAACTCTATATCTTATTAGTGAGACATTAATTCCTAGTTGAGATGCTCGAACATCAGTACCACTAACTGAGCCAAAATGTAGTAATTCACCAAGTTACCAAGTTAAAGAATTGGATGATGTCCATCAGGAATCCAAGAGTTAATCAGGATTATCGATTCCTATATATAAATTCAGGTCCCAAACCACATTCATGTATAAAAATATTTATTAAATTAACTAATTTCCCATTTTCAATTTCATAGAATTTACTATAGAATCCATCCATATAGTGTTCTATTTATTCGATGTTCATATAATATCCAAAATGACCATCACACAATTGGTCTCAAGGTCCCTATAACCTATGCACAAAAGTTTCTTTAACTAGTGACAACCATCCCACTCCCCACGTTTGGAGAATTCTTATCGTCACTCCAAAGGAATGATTCTTTAATTACCCTATCCCATGATCTATCCATCACCATAAAGACTAACTGTCATGGCCGTGAACCAACTCACTCCTGATCAATAACAGAAACATCACCCATCACATATTCTTTCTTCCAAGAACTATTTTATTGGTGTAATTCTACATCCAACTCACAATGAGGGTCACCACCATAAAACCTCCAAATTTTTACTCCTCAACTTGTGGATTACCTCAAACCACAACTCGAGTGAGACTCCTACAGTGCTCATCTCATCACAAAAAGAAGAAAATTAAGTAGTTGTGTGTGTAATAAACCCACTCTCAGCATAATTAGGAAAATGTCAAGATATTTGGCATAATCACATATAAACATAGTGTATACTAAAAAGTAATTGATATGCATATATATAACCCTATTAGTATTGTTTACATAAACCATGATTTAATTTCCTTGAACAACCCTTGACACGACGTCTCCCAACCATATGTGTCTAGGTCAAACCATAGGTCAACTATGTCTTGATACCATGTTATTTTCCAAATTATCCCTCATCACATTAGAACATATTTTAATTTATATAAAGTACCATGTCTCAATTCCCACTTGTAGAAATTGTAATTGTTGATCCTCATCTCACATTATTACACTCTTCGATATTCCATTTCAACCAATTATGATGGGAAACTAGCATGAATTAACCTGTCATATACAATGGATATAAAAATATGCATCACCTAGTTTATAATTTGACTAACACTTATGTTTCTCACCCAATAAAAAGTCCATGTTTAAAATGCTAACTAGAATGTTTGTGTAATTATTCATTATTTTACCTTGGAACTCTTCCACAATATCGGGCACATACCCATTCCATGTTTTATGAAATGATCTACTACTTCATATGATTCTTATAAATTTTAAGTATTAATAATACCACCACTAGTCATCTATGTCAGGAACATGAATAATCATGACCATCAAATAAATTTTTCAAAAACCCAAGACTCAAGGTACTCATCTTGATAAGAAAAGTCATCATCAATCCAATATTGAAAACCTAGAGATATCACAGTTCATCGGTCTTGAAAATAGAATAAAACCAAGCTCATTAACTATATGGGAATTTATAAACCATAGGTAAAACTCTCTCAATGATTTCAATGATGAACCCAATATCACTAACTCTGTAATACATAATTCAATATTAAGGGAATCTTGGTTTCCCACCTACATATACTAATCCAGATTAAAAACAGGTTTATTAGGTCAATCCACTTAGCTCTAAGAACTCTCACAAGAGGGCCATATTTCATGTAAAGGTTTATATTACATAGCTTTATAAAACATTTATTTTACCTCAAAATAGGTAAATATATACATATTTATGGATATAGTCAACCTAAAATGTTCAAATCCTATCAACATAGGCATACCAAAATCACATTTTAGGTATCATGCTTCCATTTCCTAATCGTCTCTAAGAAATGTTATATTTAATTCTCCCTTTTAGGTTCATAATATCATCATAAGGATTTTATGGGCTAACAGTTGTAGAGAATGTTTATAAAAAATACCACCTTAAGGCCCAAGTTACCATAAAACCACCCACCTCTTGGGGTTTTTCTACATTAACTATGTGTCATACACAACTCAATATGAAAAATATATAACACATTCCATGCCTCTAAAATTGATTAAAATTTCTTCTTATTTTAAATTTCCAAGTGTGTTACCACCATGGAAAACACGTCATTCACTAATTCCATTGAATTTTAATTCTAGTGTTACACAAAAAATTTTCACTATGATGGACCACCCAACCCGAAAATCAAATGTAACTGAAAAGGCTACTAAAACCTTTGGGAAAATTCATCATTACCATCCATGGTAAATCTCAAGGATAAACTAAATCTAACCCATATGTGGAAATTTAATCTATTGACACCACTAAGGTTTTGTCCAATCCTTCTCATAATGTCAAATTTATTATAAACATTAAAGAGCCTTAGATCAAAAAAATAATAAGTACAAGTTACAAAGTATCTCAAACAATACATAGAAATTTATTTAGCTAATGAAATGAAATATTAGGAAACTATTTCACAATTTCCTTTTAATCTAATATTTATCCATTTGTTAAGATAAAGAAAATTTTAATCACATGCTATTGGGGAAAAGACTCATTAGGTTGTAATTGATATTTGAATTAACTAACACCTCACATAATTAAATATCAAAAGTAAAAAAAAGCTATTTTATCATTTTATGGATATAATTTTAGTAATATGACCCCATAATTTTATATGAAATACCATAAATGTGGATATTGACCTTTTAAATGTCCACCCCACATAGCTTGAATGTAACACCCCGAGTTTTTTTGAAACATTATTATTCAAAATAAATTTATTTGATATCTTCCATTACATAGATAAAACATAAGCCTTTTCTACATACAAAATTTGGTTAGATTTTTTTACACACAAAACCATGTTAATATTACACTACACATAACATTGGGATAGTTTTTGTCACACATGAAACCCAATTTTATCCAAACAATTATATATTATTAATATAGTTATTCAAAAACAACCACTATATTATAGAAGTTAAACACAGTGAGATGAATATAAATAACCTGTTTTAAAATGTCATTTATAAAGGTTTTATATAATTACATTATATTAATAATAAAATAACATAATTTTTGGAAAAGCCTATATTTTTCAACAAAACCATTTTCTCAAAAAAAATATTTTTTATTAATTTTTTTGAAAATTATTATAATAAATATTATAGACTTTCAGAAACATAATTTGAAAATATAAAATTAATTTTTAAATTCAAAATGCCAAAATTTTCATAGGGTAATTTTTTTGGATTCTTCTAAAAATGATTCATTTTTTCATTAATACTAAAAAATACTGAATTTTCAATGAAAACTACATTTTTTAATTTATTTACAAAGTAAAATAATATTATAAATTATATTTATAGAAAATTTCCTCCAAAATTATATAAATTAATCCAATTGAGTTTATTCAACCAAATTTCATATTAAATATTGATATAATAAAAATTCAACCTTTTAAACATTTTAATTTTAGAAACCCTATTTCTAATAACATCTATGAAATTAATTTTGCATTAAAATTTTCCACTTATATAAGTGGAATTTGGAAAAATGGTATCCATATTTTAACTCAGAATAATCTTTATTATCTAATAAGTTGAAATTTATTTCTGACCAATATGATTATAAAAAAGAGTAGAAATTATTTATCGCTATAAAGTTATAAAAAAGTTTCTTGGGGGGTTAAATTAAAATGATAAGGGTTAAAATTAACTATAAAAATATGAAAAATTTATTTTATGGAAATATTTTTAACTCATAATGCCTATGTTTCAAATTTGAGTCATTTTGGACCCTTTTAAAATGTGAAAAAGTTGGTACAATTTTTCTTTTTAAAAAATTATATGTGTGACACTCACCTCACTTAAAAAAGGTCACCCCCTATCCTCCATTATTCACCCAAAAAAAATCATTTATTTCATAAAATACATGATAAAATAAATTTCCATCATCCCTCCAGTCATCCAGGAAGCATTATTTTAGATATAAATTTTAATTAGGAAGGATTTTTTTTAAAGAAAATGAGGATACATGAATAATTGTAAACATTCATCAATTGATTTTTTTTATTTGCACCTATACCTCATTTTATTATTATTAAAATAAAATGAAATAATGACCTCAATATCTTCCATATACATAGATGTTTTTATGTTATGTAAATTACATAAAACTATCTCCACATTCATTGAATGGGTTACAAAATCAACATTTGTGTGTACGACGGAAAGCTGCCTCGCAAATATATGTCGTTCATTTATCCATTACAACATATTGATATTGGATGTAATGATGGATTTATTTATTATATATTATTTTTATTATGTTATTAATTTTATTTAATTTTTATATCCACCCTTATTTCATGCATTCTATTTTGTGGGAATATGGTAACGTAGCTCATGTTTACGGTGTACTACAACCTCATGAAGTGATGTATTTTGTTCAAATATTAAATGGAAGGTAATAAGGATCATTTTAATGGAAATATTTGATATATATGGATTAAAAAAATTATTGAATTATAATATTTAATTTAATTATTTTTCTTTATATACTTTATGAAAATGGAAACAACATTCCTCTGTACATATGACCTACCATCTCTATGAATGGTGTATTAAATTTTCGATATATCTCTTTTATATATTAATATAAATACATATATATTAAATATATATGATATTTATATCATCGAAAAAATTATGGAGATTATGGAACCCTAATAAATATAATATGACAAAAAATGAATACATATATGAAAACCAAAACCGTTTTTATCTAAAATGTAACATTAATATGAAATTGTTAATAAATGGGTAATAAAATCTCATATGAAAATAATATATGGTATAATATTTAAAAATATTTTTCAATAATATATATATAACAAACTTATGTTTATTATAAAGAAGGTTGGAATATGTATTATGGAATTCAATACTTAAGGAAGAGATTGTTAACTTAATTTTCCTTCTTTGATACTTATGGTATGTTATACACCTATATTATTTCAAAAGGTGTATATAAAACCCCTTTTATATCTAATATCATGAATTTATTTTTCCTCAAGATATTTTAAGATTCATTTTATGTTATTCCTTCATAGGTCTTATGATTCAATATAATAAAAGTGGTAAAGATTTTATGTTAAAATATCATATTATATGAAGAATGATTATGATTTTACCACAAATTATAAAATATTTTTATTCTTATCTAAAAATATTCATGAATTCTCTTTTCATATAGTGATTTATATTATTTTAAATTAATACTAATATTTTACCACTCTTTGGTATATAAAATAATTTTGAAAATTTTTTTAATGAAAATTTGATATTAGTTATCTCCTCAGTCGGAAATTTGTTTTGTCTCAAAACAATGTTTTATAAGAATATTGTAGAATTTTTTTTATTCTTATTGTATGATTTTAAAATAAATATTTACAGTTTTATATTATTAAAAAAATATTTTAAAGATAATATTCATGTCATTTTCCAAAAATGATCATTTGGATTTTACTAAAGATGTGGAAGGAATCTATGTTTTATTCTATACCAAAAGAATTAAAAATTCTCTCATCATAACCACTATTTTATTTCGAGATTAATTTATAATTTTTCTAATGTATTTTCAACAAAAAATATAATCCAAAATTTTTTGGTCATTAAATGTAATTTTCAAATATGAAATGATATTTTCCTCAAGAGTTTTTTAAATAATAGAAAAAAATAATTCCCCGTCTAATATTTCATCTATTAAGGACACTTATGACTTACTAGAGATATGATCGAAGGATAACATTATAATTATTTCTTTGAATTATGTATTCATATGATTGCACGATTTTTATGAAACCCATTTATCTTCCTCGGGTCATATCATCATAAACTTCTTATAGAACTCGCTTCCCTTTTCATGGGTTATTCTATGATGAAATATTGAAATTATTATGAATCCTATCTCATTTCTAGTAGTTATGATATGATTTAATGTTAATGAAATCAATTTCATTTAAATTTTTAGGATATGATGTATTCTTTATGATCATGTGGGAAACATATGTTAGATTCTAATTATATAAATGTGGGACCTATATCTCTCTCAAATACATTTAGTAATGATTTCTATCTAATTATATAGATTGGGTTAGAATGGGTAGTGAACATGGTTCAATATAGAAATTTTTCTACTAAGATGGTCGCGGTAGTAAACCTTGGTATGGTGATGGTTTGGGTAGTGAACCCATTCCACTATGACATCCATGGTTTTTATCATTGAATATTATAGAAATTATTTTATATTCCTATATATATGAAAAAAATCTATGTCTTATAAAAATGTTTTTCCCTAATGGATCATGTTATTTGATTCCCTTATGGTTCAGTTCTTCTGAACTACTAATTACTTTTCAATGACTCGAGATTATGATCCTTGATACGTGATGTAAGGTTTTCAAATTTTATGATAATTTTTTCCTACTCATATGTTCATTTTTTTCTTATATATCCCACTTTTTTACCCTTAATAAAGATCTGACATCCCCCATTATTGTGTTTAAATTCCAAAAATTAAGAAAAAATGTGTTATATATGATATTTATAAGAAGGGTTTTAGTGATGATGATCAATGTGTGTGATGATATAGTTTACATATGTGATAATTATTTGTGTTTGAAAGTTTCCAAAGTCACTAAACTATTATGTTCCTCAGACATGTGTTTGTGAAATATAATTATTATTCATGAAAATGATGTAATATCTATGCATAATAATATTGGGTCACTATATTTGGTATATGTGGATAGTTTTATCAAACATTTTGAAACTTTGATTGAGAAAATCATAATTATATACCTAAGTACATGTATAATGTTCAATATAAGGATGAGAAAAGTACTAGAAAATGTCAAGGAACTTGGTTAAGGATATAGAGAGTATTTTACATGAAAATAAATCCCACTCTAGGTACTACAAGTTGATTTGGATTTTTAATAGATTTATATAGGGGTAATACCTATAAAAAGGGATAATTGTGATTGAATAAATTATCACCTAGTTCATAGAAATGAAAAGTGGTGTACCATTGGTTTGACCCTACAAAGTGATACAATTTGGAAATTAAAAAACTATTTATAAACCATCATGAAAGATTTAAATGGATGATGACCATAAATGACATTGGATAAACCTATGTTTCCATAGATTAAATACAGTTCCATGATTTAGAAATCCTATAAATTATTTTTCATGATTACATGATGAATATGTTTTCTTATATTATGTATTTTGGTTTTTTTATTTGATGGAACCCAAAGGAACTTTGTTAATGTAATGTCTAAAGAAAAATGTAATGATTATCCTATAAATAATCAAAATTTTATGGGTTATGGAATAAAAAATATCATTACTATGATCACACTAATTTCTCAAGATACAAATCATGGTGGACTTCCAAAATGAAAAAATGGTAGAATAATATTCTGTGATTCCCACATGAGCCAACTTCCACCTTTTTAAGTGGGTCTTCAAATCCAAAAGTTAAATATCAATTGATAATCACCATTGAAAATATATTTTCCATTATCCAATTTATGAAACATGAAAATTTCATCTTGGATGTCTTCCATTTGGAAGGCGAAGCAGATCAATGGTAAAGTCATATAAAGAACCCGAGCCCACATGATGAATATGAATCCTTATATTGAGATGAGTTCAAAAACATATTTTTCAATAAGTTCCTTAAATTAATTTATGTATGATGACGAAGAAGGAGTTCCTTTTATCTAAAACAAAAGGATGATGAATCTATTGGTACAAATGAGGAAAATGTTTTAGTACATGGAAGGTATTCTTATGGTATTAACTACCAACATGAATATAGGGATTTCAATCCTTTAGTGACTTAAAAATAGGTCTCTAAATGGATTTATACATAAGATACATTAGTATATATAGAGTTATTTTTAAATGTGATATCAAGGTCGAAATTAAGGTTGGAGATTCATATATATTTAATGTGTTTGATAAGAAGAGAAAAGATTAATTAAAACTAATATATAAGAAGCATGGAGTGTAGAAGGAAACGTTACATTTCTTACCAATGTGTGGGAAGAAGCCTATCGGAAATGTTATTAAGAGGATGAGTTAATATTTTATGTTTAAGAGGGAACGTCATCATGAAATATATTTCTAAAGCGATTGTAAAAGTCAGTTAATGCTGAGAATAGAGAGAATGATGCACAGAACATACCACCAAAACTCTAGTGGTTCAAATGCAAGGTGTATGAGAATTATGCTATCCAATTCCCAAATTTTAAGGTTAACAATGATAATCATTGTCAAATACCTCTTAATATGGGAGATAATGGGAAATATCTTGTGATAACTATTTCTAATGAGGAGTGTGACAAGAACATGGTGAATGGTGCACATACCATCAAATATAAAACTCTTAATGTCTTATTTGACTCTGGATTTATGAATTCTTTCATATCTAAAGAATATGATAAGGTTATACAGATTCCACCAAAATAATTAGATATATAATGATATTTAAAACCAATAAGGGTATGATGATTGAATCTCATGTATATTATTCTTCTTCAAATGACTATGATGGTAATATTGTTTCAGAAAATCTTATCATTATTTCTATGGGTGAATTTGATGTTCTCTTGGGCATATATTTTCTTTCTCTCTATAAATGACACATCAAATATCATATAATGGAATTCAAATTTGATATTCCAAACCAACCTATGATCTTCTATCAAAGTATTGAAAAGTGAGAAATTTTTATGGGGATCACATCCATTATATGGATCTTAACCCCATAAAGAAATGGCGTTAATCATGGATATTTAGGTAGAAACACAACATCATTTATTTGAGTATTATACAAGAATTTGATGATGTACTTCCAAAAGAGTTTAATAGCCTTCCACCAAATAGTGAATATGATTTCCCAATATAAATCATACATGGTTCCATACTAATTAGTAAGAAATCCTATACAATTCCCTGATTGAGTTGTAGGAATTGAAGAAGGAAATTCAGGAAAACTTAAAAAAGGGGTTCATTCAACCAAATGTGTGAATTTGGGGTACACCTATTCTTTTTGTTAAAAAGAAAGATATATTAATATAATAGTGTATTTATTATTGGGATCGGACAAAGATAACAAGTAAGAAAAATTACCCTCTTCCCCATACTGATTACTTTTTTATCAACTTCATGATGTTCAATTATTTTACAAGATTGACCTTCATTCTTGATATCATCAATTCAAGGTCAAGAAAGTAGATATCCCAAATACTATATTTCGTAAAATGCATAGACATAGTTAATATATACTGATTCCATTTAGTCATTCTAATCCCCATGCTATATTCTTTGATTTAATGTATAGAGTCTTTAGATATTACCTTGATCATTTTATGGTAGTATTTATAGATGATATTCTTATCTATTCAAAGAGAAAGGGAGAAAATGAAGAAAACGTTGGAATTATACCAAATACCCATAGGAATTAGAAATTATTTGAAAATTTTAATGGTCTGAATTTTTTATAAAATATTTTATTATTTGTTAGATAATATCCAGAGAGGGCATATAAATAGATCCATCAGTGAAGAATGATATTGAATGTTGACCTAAAATAAAAATTTTGATTGAGGATAATATTTTTATTGGTTTAGATGGATATTTTTGAGTGTTTTTTAATTAATTTTCATGACTATCTAATCTTTTGACCAATATAAATTATATGGAATCAAAGGTCCTCTCAGTAGATGAATGTTAGGAAAACTTCATGTTACTAAAGTGAATATTAGTCAGCGCACTTATGATTACCCTACAATATAGTGGAGAAGGGTCTGTAATCTATAGAGATGAATCCAAGATGGGATTTGGATGTGATTTTATGAATAATGAAATGGTTTTATATTAATTCTGATGATAATTAATGGATTATTAGAAAAATAACCAACTCATGATTTTGAGTTAGCTATGGTAAATTTCTCATTAATGATATGAGGTATTATCCTTAGGGAGAAAAGTGTGATATATATTTTTATCATAAATGTATACAGTATATATTCACACAAACGGAGTAGAATTTTTGATAAATAGGAAGGTTAGATATGATTAATAATTATGATAGATCAATACATTATCACCATGGGAAAGTGAACATGGTGGTAGATGCTTGGTGCCGAATGGACAATGATAGATTATCCATGATGATGATAAAAAAAGATCTAATATTTAAGGATTTTTAATGTATTTATTAGGATATCATGAACAAAGGGTACACAACTTATCATTCTCAATGGAATATTCAAACACATATCCAAGTGCATATTAATGAGTCATAGAATAGAGATGTAGAGGTAAAACATAAGGTCAGAAATCCTCCTGAGTTTAACCTAGATTATGATGGAATGATATTGTTAAAAAATCATGTATGAATTCTTAAAATATATAAAGGAAATAATTACATATAGGTCATAGTTGATCACAATAAAAAGTTAGCAAACTTCATTGCTATCAGAGAATACTACTATGTAAATTTGGTTTCTTTGATATACATTAGGCAAGTCTTAATGCTGCATGGTGTACCACATTTTAGTATCCATTATTGGGATTCAAGGTTTACCTAAAAGTATGGTGAATTATTTTTCAAGATATTGATATTGATTTGTATTTTAGGGTTGTGTATCATCCTTAAATAGATGTTAATTCTGTAAGAATAATTAAAACCCTAGAGGATATGATGAGATCTTGTTCTTTGGAATTATAACAGGGTGGGGATCAACATGTTCATCTATATGAGTTTTCTTAACATAATAAATTTCACTGAAGAATTATAATGTCTCACTATGAATCACTCTATGGAAAGAAAAGTATATCACCTACAATTTGAAATGAAGTTGGGGAAATAAATCTATTGCGACCTAAGATAGCTAAAAAATGATAGAAAATTTTAGTGTCATTCTGTAACATATCAAGGAAGCTCAGAGTCAAAAAAAAATTTATGTCGATAATCATCAGAGTGACATATAATTTTATATTTTTGATAATTTTTTTCTATGAATTTCTCTATGTTAGAAGTTTATGGGATTTGGGACGAAAGGGAAACTGATACCTAGCTATATTTGTAAGTTAGAAATTCTTGATCATATCAGGTTGGTAGACTATCAGATGGGGATTCCATCAATCCTCTCTCATTATCCCGATGTGTTCCATGAATCTCTCCTAAATAAATACATACCTGACCCTTTACATGTTATAAACTGATAGGTTACACCACAAGATAATGATCCTTCTTATGAGAAATAATAGGTTGAGATTCTAGATCATACCGATAATGTTTTACGAAACAAGACCACTCAACCTGGAATAGTTTTTATTGAAAACAAACCAGTTTGAAGAATATATATGAGTATATGAGGATATGATGATCCATAGTTATCCCCATTTACTTATATCAAAGTGAATAATTTCAATGTATAAATTCATTTTAAGAGGGGTAAATTGTACCGCCCTATGTTTATAATAATTATTTTCTAAATAAATTAAATTTATTTGGGAGCTTGTGTTACAAAAAACACCATGTAAATATTATGGTACACAAAACACTAGGTTATAATTCATTACATGATTAACCTTGTTACTGTTTATCTACATGCAATTCTAGGTTAACATTCATTTCACACGATAATGAGTTCTAACAAAACCATGCAATATTATGAATATAGTCATTGAAAAAAAATTATTACAAAACTGTTAAATATAGTTAGATGAACAGTAATAAATAATTTGAAAATGAAATGTACAATAGTTTAATATAAATAATAAATATTGATAAAATTGTACTTAATTTTTCCTAGTCTTCATATTTCTCGAAAATACTATTTTCTCAAAAAATTATTTTTTTTTCTTTTTGAGTACGTTAATAAATTTAATTTTTTATAATTTTGGAGACATAATTTTATAAATAAAACATCATTTTTTGAATCATCATCTCAAAATTATATTATGGTTAATATTCAGGATTTTTCTACAAAATTTCATTTTTGATATATAGTGAAAATTACTGAATTTTAATTGAAAAAAATATTTTTATTTAATATATTTATAGAGGAAAATTAAATTTTAAGTATATTTTAATGAAAAATTACATAATATTTATATTAATTAATCTAATATGGATCATTGGAATTCATTTCATATTGGATTTTTAAATAAAAACATTTCAAATATTCAAACATTTACTCTTTAAAAACCCACATTATCATCACATTTGTGATGATAAATATAAATTAAATGTTTTCAATTATGTAGATTTAATTTGGAATAGTATATTATATATTTTTAATCATAATTATTTATATTATTTATTTATGTTGATTTAATTTTTGACTAAAATGAATAGTAAAAATAGTAAAAATTATTTACCACAATTTATTTAAAAATCAGTTTACCAAGGAATATTTTATGGAATTATTTTGAACATATCTTTTATATGGTTTTAATTTGAGTGATTTTAGAACTTGAGTCATTTTAAAAACGTGGGATCACATTTTATTTTCAAAAAATTAAAATTTTTCCAATAACATCACACATAAATGGCCACCCTTCTCCTACCTTCATCAGAACAAAAAATCATTTTGGTTAAAAAAATTGCTACCAAAATCACTTCCAAATATCCCTACTAATGTCATATAATCATTATTTATATAGAATTACTACCTAGGAATAATGTTTTTCTTAAACCTGATAAGGATACCTAATGAATAGGTGACGCTCATCAATGTGAAAATTTATTATTTCTTCCTCTACCTCCTTCAATTCTTATTATAAAATACTAAAATAAAAAACTTACTAACTTAGATATACTAAATATTTTTAAGGTAATTACCTTCAACCATCACTACTTCTATATATTGGGTTACAAAATAATCGTTCATGTTTATGGAAGACTACCGCCTCACTGACTGATGTCATTTATTTCTCCATTACAACCACTAATGTTTAGAAATAATGATGTATTAATTATTTATATATGATATTAATGAAATTATTGTGAATTTGGAATTTTTATATCATATATATCTACATGATTTCAATTTTTTGGGAATATGATAACGTTCCTCATGTGTATAGTGGACTACCACCTCACTAAGCGATGTGATTTGTTTATGACTTACATAGAAGGTAATAAAGATGGGTTTAAAAAACATATGTGAAATATATGACATAATAATTATTCTAGAATGATAATATATGATTTAAATTTATTTCATTGAATAAATTTAAAAAAAAATAGCATTTATCCATACGTACGACCTATCGTCTCCATGAACAATGTCTTCCATTTTCTATATCTATCTTTTATAGATTACTGTAAAAACATGTATAATGAATACATATGAAATCTATATAATAATTAAAATTATTGAGAAAATGTATCAATGATCTAATAAAGAGTAATAAAAAATCAAAAAATATATGAAAAACAAAGCGGTTATTACCCGAAACAGAACATTGTCATGGAATAGTTAATAAATTGTTAGTAAAAGGTCATAAAAATCATATATGGTATGATATATATATGTTTTGTTCTAATATATATATATATATATATATATATAATAATAATAAAATTATATTTATTATTCATAAGGTTTAAACATGTAAGATGAATGTCCATACTAGGGTAAGATATTTTTCACTAAAATTTCATTCTTTAAGACGTGGGTAATGTTGTGAACCTATATTCTTTCAAAAGGTGAATATAAAAACACTATTATAAGGATTATAGTGAATTTATATATCCTCAAGGTATTTTACGATCCAGTTTTTTGTTTTTACTTCATGGGGATTACAATTCACTGTTACCATAGTGGTAATAATTTTATGTTACAATGTCATAATTTATTGAGTCTGTTTTTCTACTATGTTTCTAAAGACAAAATATTATGATTTGTATCTCAATAAAAACAAAAATTTTATTATTCAATGATTATGGATGATATTATAATGTAATATTTCCATTTTATCACGTTTTTAATTTAAAATAATTGAGAATTTTTATTAAAAAAAATCCAAAATTATTTATTTCCTTGGTCGGAAATCAATTTTATTCAAAATAATGTTTTCAAAAAATCATTTCAAATATGTTTTATTATTATCCTATGATTTTTAAAATAAATCTTTACCCTTGTTTTATTTTTTTTATTTCTTTTAATGAATATTCAATTCATTTTTTATATAATTCCCATTAGGATTTAACAAAAAATTTCAATGGAATCTTTGTTTTAATGTGTAAGATATAAATTAAATGTAAAATAATCATGACTGTTAATTTATATTAATATTCCTTTATAAAATTTCATATTTAATTGCAAAGGGACTTATTATTATTATTTTTAATTTTTTTTAAAAGGAAATGGTATTTTCCTCAAGAAATGTTTTAAATAGTCGAAGAAAACCATTCTCTATCAAAGATGACATCCATTACCGTTTCTTGTTACTTATTGGGGATATTATCCAAGGGTACCATTCTTATTATTTATCTGAATGGTTTATGATTATGTATACATGATTTTTATAAAAACCATTTCTCTTTCATGAGTCGTATCATGGTAAAATTCTTATGAAATCCACCTATTTTCCAATGAGTAATGATTTGAAGAAATAATTAAATGATTATGAAACCTTTTTGTTTTATACAGGTTATGATATGATGTAATATTTATAAAACCCATTTGATTTTATATGATATTATATGAATATTTTCTTATGATCTTGTGGAAAAAATATGTATGATTTTAATTATGTGATGGGTGGGACATATATATCACACCAATGCAATGGGTAAATATTTATATCCTAGAAGATAGAAAAGACTAGATTGGGGTTTGAACCCTATTCATGAAGGAAAATATTTACCCTATAATTGAATTGATAGTGAACCTTCAAAACTATGATGATTTGGGGAGTGAAACTATTTTACTATTATAGCCTTTAAAGTTATCCTTGACTATTATGGAAATTATTTTATATACCTATTTGTATGAAACAAATATATGTTTTATTCTAATGTTATGCTACTATAGATCTTATTCTTTGATTTCAATTTGATTCATGCCTTATAAACTACCACAATTTATTCTTTGAATCAAGATTATGATTCTTGATACATAGGTTATGGTTTTGAAATGTTATTCTCATGTTCTAACACCCTTATATTCATGTTATGCTTATATATCACAACTGTTTAACCTTACTGATCATCTGACCTCACTATTTATTATGTATCCATTCCATATGTTATAAAGAAATTATTTATATATTACATACCTAATAAGGGTGATGGTTATGAATATAATAATGGGAGATTATTTATTTTACCTATGGACAAATGTTTTGAGATTCCATGTTTCTAATGGCACTGAACTATTATGGTACTTAGTTGTGTGATTTTGTAATGTAATGAAAATTCTTCAAAAAATGATGCAATATATATGTTTTACAATCTTGATTTATAATAATGAATATATCCAATATAGTTAAGAATTTAATCAAAATGGATAAAGGAAAACTACTAGGGTACCATCATTGAAAACTAGGTCAATTTAAGTGAAAGAAAATTGCAATTGATTTTCCAATGTTTAAGCACACCCTAGGTGGGTTTACTATATAGGAATATCTTGTGAAGACCAACCTTATTTGGTTTAGTTAAGCACAAACCATAAGAAAAAAAAATCATATATAAGATAAACCTTTCAGTAACATTTATATTTATACAATGGTGAAGTAAGACAAATTATTATTCTTATGTTATAAGGGTACACAAATTTATAAGTAACAATTATAATTCATTTAACTAAAACTAGATTTTTTCCGTCATTTGTAGAATATAAAATCTCCATATATGATGGTCCAATTATATGGGCCAAATTCCCCCATTTATAAATGCCAATAAACAATATAAATTTTTATTGGAACACATTTAATCATAAACACTATTATTTCATCACATGAAACCGATAGACCATGGATCAATCATGTAATAATTTTTTAATAATGTGACACCGTCAATCTAAATTGGAAACCACCATTTAGGATCATTCAGACACTTTAATAACCAATCATACATTATAATCATAACAAGGAATGATGTCTTAGAGAAATAATTCTAAAAAACATGAAAATCTATTATGTAAGAGGGAAATAATGTTATATAAGGAATGAAATCGAGGATGAATGGTATATAGATAATCATGGTAATTAAATGGGAATCCTACATGCTAAAAATGATACATGAATGCACCCCATATCGTTCCATACCAGCCAATAGGTAAATCCTATAAATCTAAAAATCAATAACCAACATATGTATAAAAATTACCCAAGGAGAAATAATAATCAATTATAATAACGAATCATCCTAAACAAAAATCCCATCCCTAGAAACATGATTCTTTCCTCATGTTTGGGTTGGTTGACCCTAGGGATGATCTGTATTCCAAGTGGTGAAATAATCATAGTATCATATATAATTTCCAAAGATAGTAAGACAATGTAAAATAAGGATATAATATAACTTGTAACATCCCTATTTGGGAGTCACCAATCTGGTGCCCCAAACCGACTCACCACATGGCCTTAAGCACACCTCCCAAGAGGCAAGAGGGTTCCAATTAGTAGCGAGGGTATGGAATTGGTAATGTGTTGATATTATACCCTCCAGATTATTACTAAATATATCATAATTATAATAAGAGGAAGGATGTGAAATTGAATTATCCTGATAAATAAGAAACATGAGGAAGTAATTAGGTTCATTAATAGACGATTTCATGATGATATATAAAGTACCAGGTAGTCATGGAAGCATGAATACACTAAAACCTACCTAAAATGGTAAATATACGAAAAAGAACCAAAAAATATCTCCCTGAGAATACCGATCACTTGGATCATTCTATTCCACCCATCCAATAAATCAAGCATCCATTATTGGGATCATCACTTTATGCTGCACTTCCACCCAGAGTTCTGTCTGGGTATTAAGCAACAGACAATGATGGTGATAGTAAATCTAATTTGGACCCTATAAATTTTTGTTATAACTAATCTATAATTATAATATAAAATAAAATAGTCTGAAAATATAATAATCAATATGAAGTAATTTAAATAAATGAAATAGATAGCAATATTTTTTTTCCCCATGGGATACTCGGCCAAGCATACCATCTTTAGCTTTAACCAGAATGTCTCTGAAACTATGCCATCATTAATGTGCATAGTAAGTAAAGGCTAGGATATGAGTCATATATCCAATGTTCCTAAACATAAAAAAATTATCTATATAATATCATAATTAGGATAACTACTAAAACTAGAAGTCGGACCGGATGTTACATGTCCTCAACTGCAGCTCCCCATATGCCAGAGGCTAACAAATAGAAATGTGGGTCTAAGGTGATGATAGTGGGGAGAATATAACCTCATAACCAGAGTATCAAAGTGGTATATCATATAATAAATTTTATATAATAGCAGAAACAATAAAAAATAATGATTTAGAAGTGGAAAAATTCTATCAACTTAATATAATTGGCCAATGACAATATATGAAAATTAATTCATGTATATAAGATGACACATAAACTAAATGAGTATACATGTAGAAGGAAACATGATACAATGATGTTCTAGATAAAATCCCTATGTTTGATCTCATCAAGCATCTAGATCTCCAGATCAATCCTGTGCTACTAACACCAAGGTACAGGCTTAATAGAACCAGCAATAATCCATGGTCCTAAAAACATGAGATCTGTTGAGGTACCCTAGTGAAATGGAAACCTGAGCATGGTGTGAGATAAAATCACAATATTCTGCTGTGGTGAAAGCTCCTTGCCACCATAGTGTAGATGCAAACCAGACAACCTACAAGGAACAAGCTCTACAAGGAGGATGAGCAAGGAGATTTCACCACAGCTGAAGATAAAACTGATTTCAAGAATGAGAGGGTATGGAACCTACCATTGGAAAAATCCTGTGTATTCAAGTGAATGCCTAGCTGAACAGCCATGCGAAGGTGGAGAGCTGATTTCACGATGAAGATTATGGGGAGGAGTAGTTCAAAGTAGTTAGTCTTGGTTGTATGTAATGTTTGATGCTTATCGGCAATGAATTCCTCTATGGACTACGAGCCATGTAATACTTACTCTTACTGGCCTTATAAGGGTTCCACCTCACCCCTTGAACGGTGTATTATCAAAAATCAATAAAAAAGAAGGCATGTGGGCCATTGGAGGAATAGAAACCTTAACATTTATCAGAATCCTGTATGAGAGGCATAATATTATTTATAAAAATATCCACGAGGAATTACCTCTCAGGAGTTATATTTTTCAAGTCATGAAATAACTAAGGTAATTTCAATTCACATTAAATTAAAAACATACCAGAGGCGTGACCTTTCCACCCATTTCATTTAGGACATTTGGTTTATAATATTAAATAAAACCACCATTATACAATCCATTCCATTTAATACAACTCACATAAGCAATGCTTACTCAAATATAGCAAGTGGAACAGTCATAAAACCCAATTTGAATTCATTTAATTTAAATCATTCAATTTTAACATGCCATTTCATTTATAAAGGCATGGATACCTATAAAAAAGGCAGAACAATCAATTCAGAAGGTGGTTTTCCTTGGAAACAAATAGTCACAAGGAAGGCCAAGCATTATTTAAATCACTAAACACCAATCATTAGTTTAGAAGATAATGCACCTCATCCAATGAGTTTTATTATAAAATAAGAAATTGTTATAAAAAAATTATTTACCCAACCGAGCATCATAATCATGAGGCATAATTGAATTTATCAAAATAAACCTTTCAAATAGCTAAAAAACACATAAAAGCAATTATATGTTTTAATATGGAACATAAGAGTTTATTTTATTAATGGGGTAATTATTTACAAGGGGAAAATCCATTTATAAGTTAGTACAAGAACTTAGGAGGTTCCTTGGGTTCAATAAACATTTATATAAAAAAGTCAATTCAATTTACATCCCATGATGAACACTTATGAGGTGATCTAAGTATTAAATCCATTACTAATAAAGATAAAATTTATATTGATACATTAAAGGGTGTCTACGGAAAAGGCTGGAATCCTCAACATACTAAACAATGATCATCACGAGCTAATCAAGGTGTATATAACAATTTATAAGGAAGAACTTATTTAATAGTGACATACAATAATGGCTGACACTTGGTAAGATGGAGACATTTATATTAAGAAAAACCTTGCGAAATAGATACCACTTACCTCATTCTTACGATGGTATATTTGGCTAAAATCAAGTCTTGATTTGATCTTCATTGGATGAAATCAATGAAATAGATATCCACCCTAAAAATAGGGATAAGGATCTCATAGTAAAATATTACATCCAAGGAGAAGAGAAACATAGATAGGAAGCAAGAGGATTCTAGAGCTTATCGAAGATGATCCAATGTGACCAATATTATTTCAACTGGAGTGCAGATCCATGAGATATCATGATGCCTAGGTAAGGGAGGAGGAGATCTCGATAGGGGAAAATGGAGAGCCTCATGTTGCTGTAGAAGAAGAAAATAAGCAGTAAAATGAACAAATGATTTAACATTCATTAAGAAAAAATGGCCATTTCTCCCTAAAAAATGGGTCACATAGGTTTTACATATCATGCATCAACCATTAATATCCCACAGATTAGGAACCACACCCCCTCATAGTTATTCCTTAGGGTTTTCTCAAAACATTCCCCAAACAATTCACACACACATCAAAGTGGTACTAATCATGTTGGATTAGTTGCACAATTTAAACAATTGTGCATAGCTCGGGAACTCCTACTCTTAAAAACTACATAGCCCTGCACATTAGTGAGCCCCCCAAACATGGTTTGACAAAATGTATCCAATGCTACTAGAGGGTATCATAGTTAATCTTATAATGCTTAACGGTTAAATATAACTACGTGCATTATTATGAAATATTTTATAACATGTCCTTCCAGCCTTTGACACACCAAAAACCCATCCAAACACCATGGATACCTCTTAGGATTCAAACCACAATAAAATGAACCTCATATTTATGTGATAAAACTCTCAGAATTATGTTTTGAAGCTCAGTTCAAATAAAATCTCATCCACCAAATGAGAAAATCCAAATTCCTCGGGTATTATACCTAGTCTTAAAACATGGGTTGTTAAAACCACCCCATGTTATAACATGATATCCTTGAGAGGCCTTGGGGAAATAATGACTAAATCAACCAACCTAAAAGAGAAAAGAAGCCTCATTCAAATGTTCATTTTTCATTCCCAAAAAATCTACACACCCCCAATAATTACTTAAGTGTATGACACAAAATCCATCCAAACATCATCTAATTATTGTTTTACAAATGAAACACTGAAAGACTTCTTAACAATTCCCATTTATATAGAGACACAATCACATCATTATCTCTTTAAATATCTAGATGATGGTGCTCCAAACCATAGGTTCGAACATAAGAAGGCTTTAATTTCATGCAGTGGTACCTCTACTATATGAAATGACATCAAATAATTACCTAAGTGTTTTATGATTCTCCTAGTATGAATTTTTTAATTGGGTGAACCCAATTACATCAAAGGTCATAAGAGGGTCCTGAAAATTAAAAAATAGTCGAATCTCGATCGACAAAACGAAAACTAGATGAACAAGATTACCTTGAAATACCCAACTAAACATTACACGACACTAACCTTAACCTGGTGAAATTCATAAGATATTTCCCTTCAACCTTATTCTTCATAAAAGTATAATAACAACTTTATCCTCTCTGAATAACTATTCTAAAAAATCCCATCATAGATGGACAACATATTACAAAATAAACCCCAATTCCCTCATTCGTGGAAATATGTATTTAGCATTAGAACTTTCACAGAAACACATATTTGACTTCCGATGACACTCACCGATCAAACCATCACCAAATAGTTTAATTTATCTATCATCAGAATGAAAAAGGGAGTAACCTAGATCAAACCCACTATAATATTCACCCTTTAAGCATCACCTATGAGCCTGAAAAAAATGTCTTTAATAACCTCATAATCGTTAAACATGAGTCCAAGGTACTAATCCAAGGTATTACATACTCCATTTTTATAAGTGATACATTGGTACAGTGCCAAGACATCAACATCAGATCATTGACTAATCTGAGAGCTGAATCCACCTAACTGTAAAGTCAGAGGAAAATATATGGTGCCTAAGAGTCCATCCAAGGTGTTTTTTACACAAGAACCCAAGTATCATTCAAGACATACCATTCCTTGGTAAAAAACACACGTACAACGTGAAACTCAAATATCCATTTTTTTAAATAGAATAGAATTTGAAACTTTTAGCTTGATGTATCGATGATTCTCTCTTAGTAAATCAAGGATGATGTTAATATAATGGACATGCTCATCATAAAGAAAGAGTACAAAAATAGTATATTGAAGATTATAAAGAAGATTATTGGCACCGAAATAATATCCAAAATGAAGTGCTATTTACAGTTTCCAACCAACCATACCCAAAAATGGATAAAGATAATTTGAAGCTATATTTATTGTCTACTTAGAAGAAGCTCAGATTAACCTGTCGAGGCACTTCCATTAACTGATCATAACGAATTTACCACACGAGGAATTTTGTGAAAAATCAATTTTAACCACCAATTTTCAAACATGAAAAACAATATTTCTAAAGGGTTTCATACCTAGCCAAACACATCAATTTTTATCTTCCAAGTAAGCAATGACATGGTACAACACACAGCAACATCAAAGGCATTCATGAATGTCTTACCATTTCCAATTGTCTTCCTCAGTTGTGTTCTTTTTACCTAGAAATATTCACATCCACTTGAGCACGTATGATTCTCCCCACCTTAGGAGGGTACTAGACATTGATAATATAAATATACTATCTAATCAGTAACATGCTAGTTCATATTCACCATAAAGTCACACATGAAACACCGCCGAGTCAAGAACCCAAACATCATAACATTTGGAATGAATGTCCAAATCAACTAGACCAGCATGTCAAAACATGTAATCCTATTTGGAAACCATTGTCTGTATTATGATTCATTGATTCCTTTAATTCCCAAGTCACATTACTCTGGAGGTGACCTTAGGATGTAAAAATCAACTCAAATATAAATGATTCTATCAAACCCAACTATTTCATTCTAATATTTATTAACTCAATGAGTATAGTGTATATGAATGTACACTACCTCAAGGTTTCTAAAGATAGATGACATAACCTTGATATTTTCCACAGTTTATCCTCCCTATGAATCCATGTACCAGATCGTCCATACACGAGATTTATACAAGGATAATATTTCTCCATATGACCATTAACCTTGATGAAGTCGTACCAAGTAATATATAATTAAGGAAGAAAATATATTCATGCAACCTACTATGTAGCCGACCATTCCCTAGGAATGTCTAACCTGATAAAATAAAGTATTAATCGATGCTCAAACCTGAAAAAAAAGGTCAAGGATGCTATGACCACCCATCCAAAAAAGGAAGTCATTTAAAAGCTAGAATTCCTACTAGGGACAATGACACCTGAATGACACCATAAGATAGAAAACTCATAGCACATAACAAGGAATTTAAGCTCTAACGGTGTTACATACCTCAGATTATCCCCATAAAAAAGTGTAAGAATAGACCTTATAACTTGGTCATTCCAAATAAATTTCACTATGACCTATTCCTATCATTAAGACCTTTAAAAAATAGAAAACATCCTATGAAAAATTCTCGTGTTTTCATTCCAACTAAACTTAATGAAATGTTTAAATTACCCTTAAACATGTTCCTAAACTAAGGATACCACATAAGGATCAATTTTTAGTCATTAAACTGATTCAAATTGAATATTTAAACATTTAAATTATTCAACTCAGATCATAAAGTATAAAATATAATGAGAAAACACTTTTTAAAGATAATGAGACCGAAAAGGGTCCCGTTAAGCTAACATGGTTTCATCATAATGCAACCCAATAACATTTGCTCAATTATCAAAGTTACAAAACAATTGTATTGGGTTATGTTATATGAAATGTTCCATAATTAAACTAATTGGTTCCATTTGTACATTTATTAAGTTAATCATGTGTATATTCTCATGTGATGGTGTCACAAGCCTTTATATAGTAAACCATTAATGGTTCAATATTTTAAATTACCCTTAATGGGTTTTATCTGATAATCTTAAATACCATTACTGACCTACTAGGGCTGAGTCATGTATGTGATCGACAAGAAACTAAAACATTTAAAATAATCAAATTATAGGTTTTTCATTTATAACCATTTGAAAATTTATAATTTTCATATATAATGGTTTGTTTATATAGATTTTCATCTCCTAATCTCAAATGTGCCCATATACATAACAGATTGGATTTTTTTTCTCCTATTCATCATGACCAATTCAACTTGAATTTTGTACTTATGTAGCTTTTACATTTTAAAAATTGTCTATTGATAGAAATAAATCTCATAATATGGTTAGTATACATGAGTTACCTTAGCCAAATTAAATAGGCACCCATACACCTTACAACTGAAGACTGGATCTTGTTTAATCATAACCAATATGTTTATCCCATGTAATGAACTATATATTAAAATCACAACTAGGAATTTTATCACAAGAAATTAGCATATTTGAACATTCTAGTAACAACAGAAACATACAACATAAAAAACATGCTAAATAACTAGGTAGTATGGAATATAACCACATAGTCATGGTAGAAGGATAACATCATAAACAATCACCCAACCATGTAATGTAAAAACAATGATAAATAAATGCCTAAATAGGTATAGAACTAATAACGTAACTAATATAACTAATATTTTATATAATATCAAGTACAATTAACACAGAAGGCACATCATCACAATCAATAACAAAACTATAAATGAATCTACATGGAATGACATATGCATGACATTCAAATATCTATAGATCTATAGGGATATATGTAATGATACTTATTTTCCATTCAAGTCTAAGGGTAATATACCATAAATTTCAAAAATAATTTAGCATTTTAAAGTAATCCAATCATTGAATGTAAAATAACAATCTACTGTAAGAGAGAATGACGTATACACCATTCCCATCCTTGGTCACTTGAACTTTTCCCCATGGGTGGGGTGATAACACAATGAAAAAACTACTTAACAAGCACTGAAACCTTCCTAGTATCATGTCTACCATCCCCAAGATATTTGAAAAAGGAAAAAGAAATACCCTATGATACCAATTTGTAACATCTTGGTCAGCTAACTACTAAAACAAGTATTTGGACTAGTCAAAACATGGTCTCAAGAAAGACTGCCCATGTACCATAGGATGACTACAAGTAGAGAGGGTCTAAGGAGGTCATAGTGGGGTCTGTATAACATCATGATCAGTGTAGCATAATGGTATATTAGATAATAAATAATAGAAAATATAAGAAGCATCAATAAAATAAAGGTAGTGTAGAATGAATATAGTTTCAACTAAATATATGGCCAATTCCAACATATGAAAATAAAAGAATGTACAAATGATGATACATATTCTAAAGAAGTGGACATGTAGCCGGAAATCTGATATAGTGAAATACATGAACATGAAAATAAATAAAATCCCCAAGGGTGATCTCCTCAAGAAAATATATCTCCAACTTAGTCTGACACTTCTAACTCTCAAGTACATGCATAATAACTCAGGTAGTAATCCATGGTCATGCGAACACGAGATGTGCTCAGGTACCCCAATACAATGGAGGCCTATGTAGGGTGTGAGATAAAATCCCAGTATGACACCACCAACAATGTCTATAGATAAATATAGTCTATGAATTTAATGGATAGATGTGTGTAGATATAAGGAATAATATACAATGCCGAATAAATAAATACCAATCAGCTTAGGCTCTAATCAGATAGTAGAAAGAATCTGTCTTCTTTGGAACATGTCCAGAGTGAGTGTCTTATCACTATATATAGATATAGTAAAAATATATATAGTATAATTTTATATTTTTCACCTATACGGGATAGATACGTGAGAATGTAATTGGCCATATACCAGGAATTCCAACACCAAGATGGACCAGGGCATAACATAGTCATCCTTAACCAGCCTAAACAAGCCTATATGATAAATAAAAGGGTAAAAGCCATATATATCATACTAAATGAAATACAAAATTCTCAATGCATGATATATTGTGATCTTCTTCGTGCCAACACCTGAAACCAGTTACGTGGTGCATCATGCCCACCATCCAAAGAGAGTCAGTTGTGTAAGATGTCATGATCAACACCTTATGTATGGTAGAATAAATCAGAATACCATCAGAACCCATACCATTGTTCCAATCCATGTGTTGAATATGTAAACATATTTACAATAACATACTTGAGGCATTACTTCTCATGATTTATATTATTTAATACAATATATAACTATGGGAATTTCACTACATATTAAATTAAAAACATACAAGAGGTGTTCCCTTTAAACCCATTCTATTTAATAAATTTAATTTATTATATTAATTAAAACCTCCATGATAAAAGAAATTCCACTTAATACTATTCACATAATTCATTTTTATTTAAATTTGGAAAGTGTTGTGGTCATACCACCCAATTCGACTTCATTTAATTGAAAATATTCAATTTGAGAAAGACATTTTATTTATTTATGAATGGTAACCTATAATCAAGGAATTACAACCCACATTGTAGGTGGTGGGTCATGGGAACAATTAGTCACAAGGAAGGCGAATCATTATTTAAATCACTAATAACTATATTTTAGTTAAGAATACATCGTACATTATTCGAGGGGTTTTATTATAAATCTTGAAATTATTATCAAAAAAAAACCATTTAACATAATAAAGAATCATATTGAAGAATAATAACGCAATTTTTCTGAGGAATAATTTTAGAATGCTACCAAACATGGAAAAACAATTAAATTGTTCCAAGAGGAACTTATAAGGATCTATTATCAATTGAGAAATTTTCTATAATGGGAAAATCCATTTATAAGTCAGGTGAATCACTTAAGAGGTTCTTTGGGTTTAATTAAAATTTATATAAATAAGGTAATTCAATTTACAGCCTAAGATGAACAAATAAGATGTGGTCCACATATTTAATCTATTAATAATAATGGGTAAATTTAATCCAGAACACAGAAGGGTATCCGTGCCCAATGTTGGAATCCTCAACTTAATAAATAATGATCCTCAGGAGAAGATCAAGGTGTATATTACAATTTATAGTAAATAACTCATTTTAGAGGGATAATCAATAATGGTTAGTTCATGGCACAATGGTGAATTTTATAATGTAATAGAAACCTTGAAAAATATAAATAGACCACCAAACTCATACTTAAGATGCTCTACATATCAAATATCTATACTTTATTTGATCATCATTGGAAGAAATAGAAGAAATGAACATCTACCCTGATAAAAGGGAGAATGAACTTGTAATAAAATCATACAGCTGAGGTGAAAAGAAACATAGAAAGTGATCAATATGATTTGAGTGATTACCAATAAAGATTTAACATGTCTGGATACATTTGAATCAGAGGGCAGAACCATGAGATATCGTGATCCCTTTGATAGGGGGAGGAGAGATTAACATGGGATAAGGGATAGCCTCATGTTGGTGGAGAATAAGAAAATAAAGCGGGAAAATGTAAAACTATCTAAAATCCATCCAGGTAAAAATAGCCATTTCATCCTCAAAATTGTGCTGTATGGTTTCTCCATAGGGTTTGGACAAACCGTGTGCCAACTATGTGTCTCACACTATATAGTAAAAACACCCCTGCATGGTTGTGTTGGATAATTTTCCTAACTATGTTCCAAAGAGTGCAAACACACTGCCTAAGTGGTACTAAATATGTCGGATTAGTCGCACGATTTGACAAACCAAGCACATCCCATGTAGACGATCTGCTAGATATTTCTGATCCTTAAAAGATGGTTCTTTCCCTCATGCACTATTTGAAAATCCATTCCTAGTTCTACTAAAGGGTTGCTTGGTTACTCTTATGTGGACACACAGTTAAAGATAATGATGTAACCTAGTCTGAACTTTTCTAAAATGGGGTCTTCTTGTCTATGATCCACTTGAAACCCCTCAAAACATCCCAGATACCGCTCAGGGTTTAAAAAATGTAAAAAAAATAAAATTTAGGTGGTCCAACTCTAATAATTACATTATTAATCACAGTTAAAATATTTTCCCATCTACCACACACCAAAATTCAAATTCCCATGGAATTATACCTTGGCTCAAAACATAGGTCGTAATAATATATAGAAGAATTGTGGAATCCATGACCTTAGAATTATAAGCCCATTCTTAGTGGTCATCCACTATATGAGGCTAAGGGAAAATATTAATATACATATGTTCAAATAGATATACTGTATAATAATAATATAATTTTCCCTATGATCCCATTCATGGGATTCCTACTTGGAAATCTATCTACCTCTCAAAAAATATCATGATTCACTTCCCGAATGATCCATTCCATGGTATTTATACTTAGTATCCATTGTATCACTCATGGAATATTATAAATCATTAATCTACAATCCTATCTACATAATGCCTACATGGGAATCTAGGTATTGTGCAATGAATAATGCATTTCATCTTCGATGTGAGGCTATCCAAGGTATTACTACATGGAAATCTCCGTTTCACTCAAGTAATATTATCATTAATTTACCTACATTCCAATCTAGGGAATTACTATATGGGAATCTAGGAATCACTGATGTAATAACATCATTTATTTTCCTAATAGCCCATATATGTCATTCTTTCATGGGAATCAAATATCTCTCTAGGATTAACATGAAACATTATGCACATAACTCGAAATAACTAATCATAGGCCCATATAATTATTTAAACTAACATACAATTGCATAAAATATAATTGAAAAATTTATTTATAATTAATCTAAAAGGCCAGGTGAGTACTCATGACCATTTAAAGTTCAATTCATTTAAAATTCTCTCGGTCATTCATTCATCAATTCCATGTAAAATATTATTAATTAAATTTAAAATAGCACTAGAAACTAAATACATAAGCTATTATCATTAATAATAAAACTAGTTGTCTATGTAATTATCCACACCAAAAAATAATTCATTTAATTTAATTATCATGAATCTCTATCAAGTTATATATACCTATAAGGGCTAAATATTATAAATGTCATTCATCCCCTCTTTATGGTTCAGTCAACTCAACTAGGTTATTAAAATTACCAATGAAATAAAAACAAACTATTGTAGTGTTTTGGCCATAAGAAAACTAACTCATCATGGAATATAACCAAACCCACCAATGGGATGGTTAAGGTTCAGGGTTTAAACATCCAACTTGTTATAAAAGTCACACAACAAATCTATTTTATGGATTATATAATTAATTTAATGTATTAAACATTGAATGGGTGATCCATGGAAGGTCCAACATGTGAAACATTTTATAAAAGATATAAAATTTGAGGGAAAGGGAATAGACTATCTGTATATTCCAAGGATTCTTAACTCATCCATCCCCGCACTTTGATTCATTCTAAAATGGGAGGAATTAAATAATTATACAACCACACTGAAAATTGGGAAAAAGATCTTGAAAGGAAATAAAATTTGATACGACATGATAAAAATTTAGAAAAATGAGGGGATTCATTGGCTTTTTATGGGTGATCAAATGTGAATGATGATGTTCAGTTCCAATCCCATAATAATGAGATCTATTAAATCTATGGTGTAGGCTAAGGGAGGAGCTTGAGAAAATTTTAGTGCGGGAAAAATGGGTGAATAAGGAAAGAGGTAAATTTAAAGGAAAGTAGGGGTAAAATTGTAATTTTTCTGTCCCTTTAATGCATTACATGGTTTGAAAACATTATTTGTATAACCGTGAATCAACTATACAGTTCCAATGTCCAAATGGACACCCTCATCACGTCTCTATATCCATGGTTAATCAAATCATGAGCAACCCATGTACTACCACTGTAAGTATCTCCATCCCTTACATAAGATTTCAGGGCATGGGTAGATAACCCATCCACCAACTGTGTTAATACCCTTGAAAATCCACATGGATGATCAAGGTTTACTGGAACCTTTCATGCTTTAAAAAGCACTATGTCCCTACTTAATAGTTTTTAATGGTTTGGGGTGAATGCATATCACTGACATTGTGGTAACAGTACACCCAAGGTTGTTTTAACCAAAATGAATTCGTCAAATCCGTGTTCTCTTGAAACTCATATAAACTACCAAGACACAATTAAGGACTTAATTTACATCTAAAATTAGCACTTACAAATGTTCTGCCTATAGAAATTCCATTAGAAATCTCCTTCCATGATTTGACCCATCAACCAAAAGAAATTTTCAAATTGCATTGGAAGCTTTTAACAATAAAAAACAAAAAATATTACACATAGGTTCAAAAATAATTTCAATTTTTTTAGATCATGATGGTAAAACTCTATCTTTGAATTTAGAACTCTATAAATTATTAGTTTTTAATAACGATTTTTAATGGATTTCTGGGATAAAAAGGTTTAGTGATTAGAGACGATTGATTTTTTACCAAAGGAATAAAATTACTATGAAATTTAAAATCATTTTTGATACATTATAATGATGTTGGGTTTTCCTATTTTGATTCTATAATGATCCGTATTTTGAGCCGAATGAAAATCGAGAGGATATTCATACTTTTTCCTTTACTAGGTGGGTCGAATTTAAATTTGATCTTTGTAACGAATCTCTGAGAGGTTTATACTTTAAAAATGATTCTACTAGTCTTGGGTGAAGGCTCAAGAAGTTTCCCAGCTATCTCGAGGAGTTTTGGGAGTACCTAACTAAGAATAGTCAGGTTTTAAATGACCTACATAGGGCATGTGGTTTGTTTGAAATGGTACAGATCCCAATAGGAAACCATGCGACCTTACGTTGGTGGACAATGGGTGTCACACTGGTTTTGTACGATTTTAAAAATAGTGCACCTAGCCCACATGATTAGTGGAAAGAGGCAATACCTCAATAATATTAACCACATGGTTGGTGCATGGTTTCCAAAATTGTGTGGACCACCCATGTAGAATGATACATATACTCAATAGAGGGTGCACAGATGACGCACTGTTTCCAAAACTGTGTGGCACAAACCAAGCATGTTACCCTCTTTTAAAAATTGAATAAAATGAAATTGAACTAAAATAATAATAAATATATGCTTAAATAAAACAAACAACAATACTAATATTTTTATCATTATTAATAATATTATTTTGTTATTATTGTTATTATTATTATTATTAATATTATTATTAATAATATAAATTTTATTGAAATTAGGTTATGATTTTGGGAAACAAAACTTGGGTATCCCCTTCCCCATACCTCCATCACGTGTCACACCCATCCCCATCTCCCCTCGGCAGTACACTTGAACTACCTAAACAAACTTCTTCATCTTTTGTTGATTTCTCCTCATTCCTTCAGGTTTTCTCAATAATTCCTTGAGATATGGTCTTCTACTCCCATATCCTTCCTCGCCCCAGCGGATTTTTGTCTCCCTATCACCAGGTAAGGTGTGGTTGAACCTAAGTTTAGAGGCGATCTCAATTTCCTAGTTTTTCATTGATGTTATGGTTTAAAAAGGGTTTTTAATACCCCTTCGTTTGTATTATAGCATCCAATTCTAAAGGAGAGTTGGATGGGTTTGAGTTGGTAATTCTCCAATTATTTAAGTTATGGTTTTCCAACCATTCATATTTTTTCTCCTTTTAAAATTGAGGGTTTTTTAATTTAATAGTTCCTGGTGTTTTTCTTTATGTGTGATGGCCTTATTACAATGGCTTCATGTTGCTGAAATCAAGGTTTTTAAATGACAAGTGTTCAAAAAAAATTTCATTAAGGTAGGGTATTATTCCATTGAACGTTAATTCAATGAATTAATTAATTAATTTTTTAGTTCACATTCCATAGATTTTAATTAATATATTTAGGTCCTTATATTAAATTATTATTACATAAAAATCTATAATGATTGATGAACAAAGAGTCAAATGAAATTAATGATTTTTTGAAAATAAATTTCACAATTTAATAATAAAACCCATCCAATAGATTTGTACTGCCCTCAAGATAAAAAGTAATGAGTATAATTTTTAGTATTTCGGTCTTTTTGATTTGATTATTCTTATTTTTCATTATAAATGATCATGTAACTGATGAAAATTATATGGTCCAAGATTGGATTTTATTCTAAATTATCTGGTCCTTGTCTCATTGGTGTTTCAAATAACCCACAACACCCTTGGGTGTTTGGTCCACTTTGACATAGAATTACCCATGTGGATAATTGAGTTGTTTCTAAGACCCTCTCCTTGAACTTGACACATGCGATTTGTATGTGGTGTTTCCACCTTATGAGTGAGATAATGTTTTGGTTAAGGGAATTGTAATAGTTAAAATGGATTATGAAATATGGTAACATTCATTAAGTGTAATGAACATGATGCCTTCCTTTGGAACTTGTACCTTAATTCAATTTTCCATGCTTAGGAAAAATGAGTGAGATGACCTTGAGTAGGATGGCTGACTGCAATTGAAATACATTGAATAAATGATTCAGCCATAATGAATTTATTTCATGGTATTAAATGGTTTAAGGGGAATTGAAAATGGATATTGTAATACATAACTGGCATTGAATTATACATTATATAGTAAAAGTAATTAATGGTTTTAATGGGTTATATAAATGTGGATCATGAGATGTATTTCCTCATGAATTGAAATATGAAGGTGATAACACCCTTAAATGGGTTTGATACATTACATGAATAAGAGGATATGAATTATGTATTATGATATAATTTATTATAACCTGTTTATATAAGTATGGAACCCAAGATTCATGGTCGATTACATTCTCCTTAGTGGTGGGGATTATTATAATCTCCTTGGCCTAATATGGGATGATCATGATCTCATAGATTAGTTATGATACTTGAGGGATGTTACATGGAATCTCATTGGTTATTTATCTTAATTAGAGTATGGAACCTGTGACTCACAGATATTTATGCTCTCCAAAGTGGTGGGGATGATGAAGGACACCTTAGCCTATGATCGGGATCATACGATATACTTGATTAGTTATGTTCCATTTTAATGTGTCTCCATGTTGTGAACACACATCATCCTATATGTCCGGAATGAAATCCCCCACACAATTTGGATTTAAGGCTTACTACCCCTTTAGTAGAGCCTATTAGCTCATAGACTGGTCCTGGATGCCTACATGTTATATCCCAATCCACAATAGAATATATATATATATATATATGAAAATATATATGAATATATATATATATATATATATATATATATATGAATCTATATATACTATATACATATTCACATGATAGGAATCATATTCCGACAATGATCTGAAGCTGGTATAGTCGCCAAATGTCACTTAGGAACCAAGAAGAGTGGTGATATATTTATATAATTTAATTTATTATATTTTCATTACATGAAAACTCATTAATATATAAAGCACTGTATGGATTGGTCTAGAAACCATGGGTGCTAGCTTATTGTGATTCAGATCTCACACCCTACATGAGCTTCCATTGCAATAGGGTTCTAAAATAATTATTCATAGGACTACAAGCCTTTCTTGATTATTGCATGCTTGTTCCTGGAGATTAGATCACAAGAATGAGTTGGAGATCAGGATGGTCATGGAGAACGCCTTTGGGAATTTTATTTATTTTCCTTATTTGAGTCTTGTATTGTTCTATATTGAAAGCATGTTGTATTGTGGAATATTTTTTCTTATTTATCATCATATGTACATGACCACCATGTTTAAATTGGAATAGTCCAATTTTAGTTTAGTAATAATATTATTTTCTCCAGGTAGATTGTATTTCTTTATTTATTACTTTCATAATTTCCTATTATTCAGTATTTGATAATACAATTATGCATCTAGAATATGTGGTTACAGTCTTCCCACTATAACCTTTTAAAACCCGCGCTGATAGTCAGTAGTCTCCAGAATATGGGGAGAATTTCTTGGGGCCATGTGACCTAGAGTTCCATTTACTGATTTGAGGTTACGATGGGACAAGATGATAAAATGTATTATCAGAGCAGAATTTTCCCTTTTTCATATTTATTTGGGTTGAGAGGAATGATACTTGGAATGTATCAGTGCTTGGTAAATAGTCACTCTTCTTAATAATGACCCCATGTATTGGAAATGACCAAGTGATTAGGGATGAGATTGTTGTTTATGATCTTTTCTATTAAAGATGATATGATTCGACCTAGAGAAACTGGTGAAATTTCTACTACTTATTTATTTATAAATTTTATATAGTTTTACAATGTCCTGGTAAGTCAAGGATAAATAATATCATGCAACATATTATTATCATAGAAATTAACATGAAATGCATATGTTATTCCATGTATTTTCATTGTAGGTGGAATGTTTTTTAGATTATGTACCTTTAATGTTATTTCATGCCTTTATTGTTTATTGAATACAAGTTTAGATAACATGCTTTATTGATTTATTTATCATGTTCTGCCATAATATTCAATGCTCTCTGTCTTTCTTAAATTCCATTTATATGTGTTTACTTCTTATGAGAGAATTTTTTTCTTTGTTTATAAATGGGTTTTCTATTTAATTAAGAGATATAGGTTTGGAATGAATGGGAACCAATTTTTGATTGTATGTAGTATGGGCACATTACAACTAAGAATGGGTAACCCATATATTCAAACTATCTTAAGAATAATATATATACTTTTCTAAAGCATGTTGTTAAAAATATAAAAGACCTCTAAATTAGAAAATTTAAATTGTATTGGTTAGTAAATTGGATCCAAATACCAAACTATAATGTGTATTGGCACTTTATAGGCTAGTATATGGACAACCATATGACTGGACCATTATATATAAGCATGTCAAGTGATTTTTTTCAATAACTGGGATCCATTTTTTAATACAATAATTTTATGGGTGCTTCATGAATTGGGAAATGGAAACCCATATTAAATGTATTGTAATTTTTTATTTTGAAATGTTTATAAGTGTGAAGGATGTTGCATTTTAATGTGAAATGAATTAGTTGAATTATAAAATTTTTATCTGATCCAAGTAGGTTAGTTGGGGATTGTTTTTATGAGATGACCTGGTTGGGGAGTTTGAATCTTTTGATAATTATGAACCTGCTATTGGGTTGTTTTCAGGGAACACAGGATGGTTAAAATGTGACCCTTGTAGGTCACATTTTTTGTTAATTTTTTTTTATTTTGATAAGTTGTTTAATTAGGACTGTAGGTTAATGAAAATTAATGTCTTAAAAAAAGTGTTTTGAAACATTCATATTTTTGTCTTGGGGAATTGGTTAAAATAATGTACCTTGTTTTTTGTTTTAAAAAATGGTACATGATATTTTGATTAAACAATTTTATGTAAAAAATATTAAATGTGAATAAAGGAAATGGTTTCAAAAATGGAACCCTATGCAGTGTCCTCTATTAGAAACCATCAAGTAAAGTTATATTGAGTGTCTCCTTTGAGTTTCCTTGAAATAGATGCGTGATAATTTTTTGTAGGTGATATTTTCTTTAGAAATATCATGATGGTCATATTTTGAGCCTAGAGACTTCTGTTAGAATTACATGGTGTTAGGGTCAATGATTTTTCATCGAAAGGGGATAACCATGGTAGGTAAAACCCTTAAAACATGAATTCCATGAAAGTTCTCTTTTTTTCATTCATTTTGTGTCGTTCGGGTATCGTTGTCCCTCATTAGAAACTTTGTTTCTAATGAAAACCTTATTCAGATGGGTGTTTGTTGTTTTTTGACTTTGTTACTGGAATGGAAATTGGGAAATAGTCTATTTAATTTGGATAGAAATTCCTTAGGCATGGTCAGTTTCTTCATAGGTCATTTGATGCTTTTTCCTGCTCAGTGATGGACTGATTGGTATGTCATCATCAAGGTTGATGGTCGAATAAGGAAATATGAAATTGGGATAATTTTCTTGAGCTGTTGAGTGCGGTCTCAGGTTATCTACATGTAGAGTGACCTAAGTTTTTAATAATCAAGTTCATCCTAATGCTCAGGAGAAATTCATAGAGACTTGTTTTTTTTACATGCCGGTCTCATTGTTATGGATTTCTTTGGATTCTCTCACATATGTAATTGTGACTTAGAGAAACGTCACATGTTCATCAAAGATGCTTTTTATAATGTGCCCTTGTTGATGGTTAGTTTATACTTTCTTATGATGACCGTGGTACTCTTAAAGTGGAGAGTGTTGTTGGATCTGAATCTACGGATTATACACAAGAGGGGGGTGAATTGTGTCTTTTTCAAATTATTACAATCTCTTCAATTTAGACAAATTCTGTTCACTATGCTTTTGCACGATTAAATATGCAGCGGAAAAAGTAAAAGCATGAACACACGGATGTATAGTGGTTCGGGGAACAGAAGGCCCCTAGTCCACTCCACCAACGCTCAAATCCACGAGCTTGGCGATTTTCACTATCTGGTCCTCGTTTCCACAGACCCGTCCACAACTGAGTACAGGCAGTTGACACCTTTACAAGATTCAGGCAAACACAGCCTTCCTGGTTCAAACACGAACCCACACAGCTTAGAACGAGAAGCTGATCACTCAAAAATAAAAGGGTTTCGATAAAGAAACACTTCTCCAGTTGTTCTTCACAATTGCAACAGAATGCAATTGACAGTAGATAGATCGTCGTCTTCAGAAAATAAAGATCCGTAATCAAAACAGTTCTGAGTCGATCTAGTTGCAATAGATATTACCAGAAACTTCACAACTTCAGCAGCAGTAGATTCACAACAGGTAGTCGATGTAGAACACGTGAATCTGCTATCAAAATCTTCTTTCAGTAATAAAGGTCTTACGCTTCTTCTTGATCACCAGAAAAGAACGCTTTCACACAGCCTCTGTTTTCTTGCTCGTCAAAAAAAAAAGATCAATCATTCTATATTTCACACACTTTCCCGTGCATATATATATCTCCGAAGTTTCCAAGATAGAACATAAACATATTCAAATATGAGAAAATCTTCCGCATAAATAGATCAATGAAAATCTCCTTTAGATTCGCGATATTAAATGAAATAACAAAGCCGTTGTAACTCCCCTAAAGAATCGGCATAAAAAGCTCCGTTTAAATCAAACATTAATCCGTTGTAAATCGTCTTTGATTCAGTCAAAGTCGTATTTAAGAATCAGCTCGAAATCCGCCTAATAATCTGCTTGATTGACTAATTCAAAAGGAAATATCGTCTGTCAAAAATATCCCGACGCCAAACGTAGGGTTGATGACGTGACTCCAAACGTAGGGTTCACAAACGTAAGGTTCAGAACGTAAGGTTGAACATACATACTTTCTCTTCAGCATTCAAACGTAGGGTTGATCATCCATACTTTGTCTTGCTTCAACTCTCCAAAGAACGTACGGTTGATTATAAAAGTAAGGTTGACGATCCATACTTTTGAGAAACAAACTCAACATTGAAAACTAACGTACGGTTTCTCTTCCATACTTTTCAACAACGAAAACGTAAGGTTCCTTCCAAACGTAATGTTCTTCTTCCATACTTTTCAACAACGTAAGGTTCATTAACCATACGTTTCAAAATAACATAAAAAAGTAAACTTTTCATCCATACGTTACGTTCATCAACGTAGGGTATGAACAGTGATTCCAGTACGCGCTAAAATTGATCTCGCGCTACAGTGATTCCAGAACGCGCTAAAATTGATCTCGGAATAAATGAAGTATAGAATCTCGTTATATAAAATAAATTCCTGCAAAATACTCAACGAAATAATTAGTAAATAATTAAGGGTATTTGTGAGCATCAAAATCATCATAAAGAGACAGAGTATTATTTAAAATAATCTCCCCCTTTAAAAAACATTATTTTGATTTGTTTAAAAACAATACATTGCTCAACAATCTCCCCCTTTTTGATGGTCACAAAACCCATAAAATAATAAAACTAATTTAATTGCAATCTTGATTGAAAAAAAAAGTTTTATAAAATTTTAGAATTTTGAAAGGATTAAAACAATATTTAACTATAAAATTTCTCCCCCATAACTAAAATTTCTCCCCCATAACTCCCATAAAAATAAATTTTCAAATAGATAAAAGATAAATGTCGTATATATCCAAATGCTCCTATATATCCAAATTTCTTCATAGGAAACGAATGAATTTAAATGTTGTGTTTATCCAAATTCTCCCCCTTTTTGTGATATCAAAAAGAATGAAAAATTACGGATTTGAACACATTCAATATTGCACTGGACTATAAGTAAATGCTATAATTAACTGTGTATGAATAAGTGAATTTCGTATACTGGCTAACTTAATCATAAATCAATAAATAATAAAACAAAAAAGATAAGAAAAGAATTTTCATTCACAAGCTATTATATAAAAACGACAGTGATATACAGAGGAATCAAGGTGTAGGGATAAGACAGGGAAAAAGGTGTCTATCTCCTTTGAATTGCGGTCTTGATCTCTGTAAACTGTTCTCTGAGCCTCTTCATCATCCCATCTCCTAACTTGATGATAAGATCTCTGTTCTCCTGAGTCATATGAATCTCTTCAATCAAATTAACTCTGAAAAACTCATGCATTCTTTCTTCTTTTTCAACAAAAAGAGCCAGCTTTTCTGATAACTGATTCAAAAGAATCCTAATCGGTTGCTCTCCAGATGTCAACTGATCTACCAAAAATTTCTGATTATCTAGCAAAACTGACAAAGGGGCACTATTACACTGAAGATCGTGTAATCTGTCACTCATATTGCTCAGTGCTCCAGTAATTGCTTGAAATCTTCGAATCAAATCAGGTGAAGAACCTGATCCACTCACAGCACTATTTGCAACAGATTCAAATTTATTCTCCATGTAAATTTTCATCTCAGCCAAATCATCTTTTGTTACCATCTCTGATTTCAACTGATCAACAGCATGCAACATATCAGTCTTAAACAAATCTACTTCCTGTCTTGAAACAGTAGATTCTTTCAGCTTCTGAAACTTTAACTGCTCCAAGTTCAGAGAACTTCTGAGACTAACATTCTCAGATTCTAACTGAGAAATACGCTTGTATAACTCAACAACTTCTTCTTTTCTCGAATCAGGGGCACCCTGTGCTTGATTCTCATGTCCAGAATCAGATTGACGAAGCAGGACAAGGGGTAAAGAATCTGCATCTGATTGTTCTTTGTCCTGAAAAGGTTGATCCACTGAACTATTCTTTGAAGCCTGAAACTCTTCCACAGAAAAATCTTCCTGAAGTACCTCTGTATTAACTTCAGAAGTATGTTCATCACGAACAGTAGTCTCTCTGACTTCTACTGAATGATCAAGAACAATATCTTCATGAACTTCTTGAGGTTGGGCCACTTCTTCACCAGGCACTGCCTCCATAAGTTGTTCTTGTGGAATTGCTTCTTCAACAGCCACAGCAGTAGTTTGAGGTTCTAGCTGAATTTCCGGTTGAGCTACTGGTTCCTCTATCGGTGCAGTCTGCTCCACAACAGCTTCTCTCACAAAGGAATAAGAAATTACAGGTTCAGAAGACTTCAAGACAGGAGAGATAATTTCTTCATCAATTGACCTCTTCCTTCTAGATTGAAGTCCTTCTTGACTTCTCTCTTCCTCAACTTCCTCCATCTCAAAGCGAATTCTCCTTGCCACTGTACTAACCCTTGATTCTGCTTGTCCCTCCTTGGACTTAGCAGGTTGAGCCTGAGCACTCTCCGAGTCTTCCTCAGCTCCAACAGGTAAGAGTTTTCCTTTAATTGTGCTCCATAAGTATCCGACTTTCCTCAAAGTTCCAGCATTAAAAACATTACTGTGGTGACATTTCACCCCAGCACTTACCAATCTGATCATTCCTCTTTTAAACAACAACAAAGAAATGAACCTTCCATATGGGAAAAAGGTCATTCTTGCTTCACTCTGACAGCAGTATCTCAGATATCTTATCATAAATCGAGGAAAATTAAACTTAATATCACTCATCAAAAGATACATTATATACATGTCAGGGTACAGAATTTTCTCCATCTCAGCCATCCTTGGTGCTAAACCAGTCTGAACAAACTTTACTAAGATTTTCTGATCGGGCTCCAAATCTTTAATAAACATCTTCTTTATTACTTTGGTTCCAAACAGAAAAGACATAATGTCTTCAGACTTATGTACAGAATCTCCAATATTCCGTAAATCGAAATGAAAAACTCCTTCATGAGGGCAGTTAAGAATTTGACTTATCTCTACAGATGATATGGAAAAGTCCTTATCCTCTATTTGAGCCAATAAACTATCCTCCGTATCTCCAAGGCTAAACTGAACAGATCTAAAGAAATGTCTCATTTCTGCCTCATAAAGAAACTCAGAGTTTTCACTATTAAAAGCTTGCTCAAGGCCTTGAAACGACAACGCTTGTTTCAACAGCAAATTAGTTTCAAACGGCCATTCTAAATCGATGACTTTACCTTGCAGTATCTTCCGACCAACTACTTTAGATTTCTTTGCAGCACTGCTCTCGGCTTCATCTGGACGCTTAGTCTTTGCCATTTCAACAACGATTTCTGAAGGTTCGTAAGTTTAGGGTTTGAAGATTCAGAAAAGGGTTTTGGAGCAGATGTGCGGTTTTAGGTTTTCGAAAGGGTTTCCGAAAAAGGTGAAAACAGGTTAGAAGGTGAAACGGTTCTGACAGCCTTGATTCCCGTGTAATCACTAATCATTACTTTTATTTAAAACAAAATAAAATAACTTATAGCGAGAAACAGAAAATTAAACAGAATTCGAAAACAGAATAAGATTAAAAAGAAACTATTTAAAATTAAATAAACCTAACTCCCCCTTAATAAATTCAAACCTTGCCGTGGGAAGTGGTTTAGTAAAAATATCTGCTAATTGATTTTCTGTATTTACAAATTCTAAAAATATATCCTTTTTTAACACATGATCTCTTAAAAAGTGATGTCTTATATCAATGTGCTTAGTTCTAGAATGACTAATAGGATTTTTTGAAATATTAATTGCACTAGTATTATCACATAAAATAGGCGTATTATTGAAATTTAATCCAAAGTCCATAAGAGTGTTTTTCATCCACAACACCTGTGCACAGCAACTACCTGCAGACACATATTCTGCCTCGGCTGTTGACAGGGCAACTGAGTGTTGTTTCTTACTAGACCATGATACTAAAGACTTTCCTAAAAAGTGACATGTTCCTGAAGTACTCTTCCTATCTAATCTACAGCTTCCAAAGTCAGCATCTGAATATGAAATTAAATTAAAATCAGAGGTTTTTGGATAAAGCAGAGATTGATAAATAGTACCTTTTAAATATCTAAAAATTCGTTTAACAGCAGTTAAATGGGATTCTTTGGGATTTGATTGAAATCGAGCACAAAGACATACTGAATACATTATATCTGGTCTACTAGCAGTAAGATATAACAAACTACCAATCATACCTCTATATAACTTGTTGTCCACTGATTTTCCAGTTTCATCCAAATCAAGTTTTATATTAGTACACATAGGAGTTGTAAATGTCTTGCTGTTTTCAAGCCCAAATTTCTTAAGTAAATCAGTAATGTATTTGCATTGATTTAAAACATTTCCAAAATCTTTTTGAAATATTTGAAGACCCAAAAAGAAATTTAATTCTCCCATCATACTCATTTCAAATTCTTTTTGCATTAATTCTGAAAATTCATGACAAAGAATTTTATTGGTCGATCCAAAAATTACATCATCAACATAAATTTGTACCAACAAAACATTATTTTTCACAGTTTTCTTAAAGAGTGTTGGATCTGCTAGTCCAACAATAAAATCATTTTTCAAAAGAAAAGAACTTAGTCTTTCATACCAAGCTCTTGGTGCTTGTTTAAGGCCATAAAGAGCTTTAGTAAGTTTGAAAACAGAATCTGGTTTTTGAGAATTTTCAAAACCAGGAGGTTGCTCAACATAAACTTCCTCCATTAAATAACCATTTAAAAAGGCAGATTTAACATCCATCTGAAATAATTTAAAATTCATATAAGATGCATAGGCTAAAAAGATTCTAATGGCTTCTAACTTGGCTACAGGTGCAAAGGTCTCATCATAATCTATTCCTTCTTCTTGATTATATCCTTTAGCTACTAATCTTGCTTTATTTCTAGTTATTATCCCTTGATCATCCTGTTTATTCCTAAAGACCCATTTAGTTCCTATTACTGGATAATCATGTGGTCTTTCAACTAATTCCCAAACCTTATTTCTCTTAAACTGGTTCAATTCATCTTGCATTGCTATTACCCAGCTCTCATCATCTAAGGCTTCTTCTATGGTCTTAGGTTCTTGTTGGGATAGGAAAGCAGAGAATTCAACTATGTTTCCAAAGTTTCTTCTAGTTTGAATACCAGTCTCTAAGTCACCTATCACAGATTCTAAAGGGTGATTCTTTAAGGTTCTAGACTGTCTAGGCATTACATTCAAAGGCTCTTCAGTATCATGTTCTTCTGAACTGGACTGAATTTCTTTTATATCATTTTCAAAAACATTCTTTAAATTCTCAGGTCTCATGTTTTCATTAGAATCAGGTTCATCTATTTGTTCTATCCTTTTCTCAAAAGGATCAGATTCATCAAATTTCACATGAACTGATTCTTCAACAATCCTTGACTTTTTATTATAGACTCTATAAGCTTTGGAGGTTGCAGAATATCCTAAGAAAATACCTTTATCAGATTTTGGATCAAATTTACCAAGATTATCTTTGGTATTCAGGATGTAAACCTTGCATCCAAAAACTTTAAAGTAATTTACTTTAGGTTTTCTGTTATTCCATAGTTCATAGGGTGTCTTTTTCAAAATAGGTCTTATTAAAATTCTATTCATTATATAACAAGCTGTATTAACAGCTTCTGCCCAGAAATATATAGGTAGGCTATATTCATTTAACATAGTTCTAGCCATTTCTTGAATAGTTCTATTTCTTCTTTCTACAATCCCATTTTGTTGAGGTGTTCTTGGAGCAGAGAAGGTGTGTTTAATACCCATGTTTGAGCAAAAGGAACTAAATTCCTGGTTCTCAAATTCTCCACCATGATCACTTCTCAATGAGATTATATTAAAACCTTTTTCATTTTGAATAGATTTACAAAAACCTTCAAATAAACTAAAAGCTTCACTTTTAAATTTCAAAAAGAAAATCCAAGTAAATCTAGAATAATCATCAACTAATACATAAACATATAATTTACCAGCTAAACTTGCTACTCTTGAGGGTCCAAACAAATCCATATGGATAAGTTCTAGAGGTTTAGTTGTAGCAACTTTATTAACAGATTTGAATGATGATTTGTGTTGCTTGCCAAGCTGACATGCATCACAGAATCTGTCATTTTCAAATTTGAGACTAGGCAAATCAGAAACTAAATGTTTCTTAGATAATTTATGTAAAGCATATATATTGCAATGACCAAGTCCTCTATGCCAGATCCAGGATTCACTTATATTAGCAGTTAAGCAGTTTACTTGTTGTTTACACAAGGAATACAAATCCAAAGTATAAACATTATCAGTTCCGGGTGCTCTAAACTTAAACAGTTTATCTTTAGAAACAGTACAACTATTGTTAGTAAAATCAACAGTGTATCCATCATCACAGAGTTGAGAGATACTTATCAGATTGTGTTTTAACCCTTGTACATAAAGTACTTTGTTGATTGAGACTGTCTCTGGATCTCCAACTGTTCCAATACCAATAATCTTTCCTTTGGCATTGTCACCAAAGGTGACAAGTCCTCCTTCCTTTCGAGTAAGAGAAGAGAAATTAGCTGAAGTTCCACTCATGTGTCTTGAGCAGCCACTGTCCATATACCATATTTTTTTCTTTCTTTGGTGACCTGCTACCTGCAAAGACATTCAAACAAATTGCTTTGGTACCCATATTTTGTTGGGTCCAGGAGTGTTAGCAAGCAGTGATCTGGGTATCCAGATTTGCTTTGTTTTCTTAAAATTGATTGAATCATATAGATCGTTGGAAATATAAGCTTTCTTAATTCCACATATCTGAGGTTGTCTTAGAAAACAGTTTTTAGCTATATGACCTCTTGTTCCACAGTAGTTACAAATAACCTGTTTAGTGCTAGGAACAAAATAATTTTTGTATAACTTAGGTTTTTCTCCTTTACTTCCAATTCCAAACCTTTCCTTTTTAATTACAGTTTTTCCAAGTATCTCATTTAAGGTGTTTTCTCCTTTTGTAAAAATTAATGCAGCCGTTTTATAAGATTCTACTTCATCCTGTAGAGTTTTTATTTTTGATTCAAAATTAATTTTATTTGATTCAGCAGAATTGTATTTGTCAATTAATTCCTTATGTTGTTTTAGCAAATCATTTCTCTCATCTGAAATAGCTTTGTACAAGTTCTTTATAGATTTATATTTATTAAATAATGAGTCATACCTTTCTTCAAGCATATTGCAGTAAGCTTCAAGTTTTTTATTTGAGAAGCTTGTTTCAGAGTTTGATTCATTATTTGAGTCAGAGGAATAGTATGAGTGTACCTCATCAGTTTCAGCCATGAAACACATATTTGCTTTTAAATTGGCTTCCTCCTTCTCTGAGCTTGATTCAGAAGAATTACTTGAGTCTTCAGAAACACTCCAAGTAGCTTTCATAGCTTTCTTGTCTTTCTGCTCATAATCATCTCTTTTGAAGAATTTCTTCTTCTTTGCATCTCTCAATTTTGGGCAATCTGGTCTGATATGTCCCATCTTTTTGCATTCATAACATCTCACTTCCTTGCTATCCTTTTTAAAGGATTTCTTGAAGTCTTTCTTCTTACTATAAAACTTTCTGAATTTTCTGGCTAGCTGTGCCAGTTCTTCATCCGAATTTGAAGAATCAGAGCTTTCTGATTTAGCACTCACTTCTTTGTTCTTCATCTTTCTATCCTTTTGTTGAGAAGTCACTTTCAAAGCAGTATTTTCCCTTTTTATGTAGACTTTATGCTCATTTACCTCATCTTGCATTTCAGCTTCGTACATCATCAGTGTACCAATCAGTTCTCTCATAGTTAGATCTTTAACAGAAGTTGATTGTCTGATTGCTGCAGAGATTCCATTTCATCGAGTAGGAAGTACTCTCAGTACCTTCAACGCTTGATCAGCCTGCTTGATTGGTTCTCCTAGAGCTGTTATATTATTGACAATTTCTGTCAATCTTCCATTCATCTGAGTGATGCTCTCTCCTTCAATCATTCTGAAAGTATCGAATTTTAACTTAGCAGTTGCATATCTCATCTGTCTTACATTATCTGTTCCTTCATAAGCAACAGCTATTGTTTGCCACATTTCATATGCAGTCGGGCATTGAGATACTCTGTTAAATTCGTCTGGTCCTAGACCACAGATGATTGCATTCATAGCTTTTGAATTTATGTCATACTCAGCCTCTTTAGCAGCACTCCATGTATCGGGATTTTCAGGAATTTCATAGGGAGTCAGAATCTTTGAATAGACTCTGTAACCAAGATTTTTCAGATAAATAATCATACGTGATTTCCAGCAGCCATAATTGTCTCCATTAAAGTAAGGTGCTCTGACCATTGACATTCCCTCTCTCATATCAGCCATGATACACTATGTATAATCTTTAAATACTTCTAGCTTGATAGGACTTTAGAAATAAGAAGCTCCTCCTTTGATACCAATTGTTGGATCTGAATCTACGGATTATACACAAGAGGGGGGTGAATTGTGTCTTTTTCAAATTATTACAATCTCTTCAATTTAGACAAATTCTGTTCACTATGCTTTTGCATGATTAAATATGCAGCGGAAAAAGTAAAAGCATGAACACACGGATGTATAGTGGTTCGGGGAACAGAAGGCCCCTAGTCCACTCCACCAACGCTCAAATCCACGAGCTTGGCGATTTTCACTATCTGGTCCTCGTTTCCACAGACCCGTCCACAACTGAGTACAGGCAGTTGACACCTTTACAAGATTCAGGCAAACACAGCCTTCCTGGTTCAAACACGAACCCACACAGCTTAGAACGAGAAGCTGATCACTCAAAAATAAAAGGGTTTCGATAAAGAAACACTTCTCCAGTTGTTCTTCACAATTGCAACAGAATGCAATTGACAGTAGATAGATCGTCGTCTTCAGAAAATAAAGATCCGTAATCAAAACAGTTCTGAGTCGATCTAGTTTCAATAGATATTACCAGAAACTTCACAACTTCAGCAGCAGTAGATTCACAACAGGTAGTCGATGTAGAACACGTGAATCTGCTATCAAAATCTTCTTTCAGTAATAAAGGTCTTACGCTTCTTCTTGATCACCAGAAAAGAACGCTTTCACACAGCCTCTGTTTTCTTGCTCGTCAAAAAAAAAAGATCAATCATTCTATATTTCACACACTTTCCCGTGCATATATATATCTCCGAAGTTTCCAAGATAGAACATAAACATATTCAAATATGAGAAAATCTTCCGCATAAATAGATCCATGAAAATCTCCTTTAGATTCGCGATATTAAATGAAATAACAAAGCCGTTGTAACTCCCCTAAAGAATCGGCATAAAAATCTCCGTTTAAATCAAACATTAATCCGTTGTAAATCGTCTTTGATTCAGTCAAAGTCGTATTTAAGAATCAGCTCGAAATCCGCCTAATAATCCGCTTGATTGACTAATTCAAAAGGAAATATCGTCTGTCAAAAATATCCCGACGCCAAACGTAGGGTTGATGACGTGACTCCAAACGTAGGGTTCACAAACGTAAGGTTCAGAACGTAAGGTTGAACATACATACTTTCTCTTCAGCATTCAAACGTAGGGTTGATCATCCATACTTTGTCTTGCTTCAACTCTCCAAAGAACGTACGGTTGATTATAAAAGTAAGGTTGACGATCCATACTTTTGAGAAACAAACTCAACATTGAAAACTAACGTACGGTTTCTCTTCCATACTTTTCAACAACAAAAACGTAAGGTTCCTTCCAAACGTAATGTTCTTCTTCCATACTTTTCAACAACGTAAGGTTCATTAACCATACGTTTCAAAATAACATAAAAAAGTAAACTTTTCATCCATACGTTACGTTCATCAACGTAGGGTATGAACAGTGATTCCAGTACGCGCTAAAATTGATCTCGCGCTACAGTGATTCCAGAACGCGCTAAAATTGATCTCGGAATAAATGAAGTATAGAATCTCGTTATATAAAATAAATTCCTGCAAAATACTCAACGAAATAATTAGTAAATAATTAAGGGTATTTGTGAGCATCAAAATCATCATAAAGAGACAGAGTATTATTTAAAATAATCTCCCCCTTTAAAAAACATTATTTTGATTTGTTTAAAAACAATACATTGCTCAACAAGTGTAACATCCGTTATGGTGGTCACAAGTCATGTCAAATAGAAGGCACACAACCTAAGAAGACCAATGAGAAATGGTATGTTTCTTCTAGAATTCCATGGAGGCTGGTGAGTTTAAATCATATCGATACCTACTCAAAACCATGACTTTGGTCTGGTGGGCAGTTTATGGAACCCTTATAAAACACCATTAGTCATTGATGGACATTGTTTTTAGGTCGAACGGTCACAAAATTCCTCAGTTGGTAAAGTCACGTGTTCAGTTAAATATAGTCGCATCGATTGGTGAAGCTGATTTTCATTAAATGAAGGTCAACCAATGCTAGTTCCACATTTATTCCATCAAATATTTTTTATGGTTGACTATAAATCATTTAAATCCATTTTTCTTATTCTACTTAGAGATGAGCATGTCCGTTATCATGATGTCATCCTAGATGTACTATCAGAACATTAGTTTTATGCAGAACTGATGTTTTAAAGAATTTGAGCTTGTTATGTGGTTATATTTAATTATTTCACACTAAATGCATGGTTTCATTAGAGTTTTTTTCATTTATGATTTATTATTGGGTTCTTGTGTAGGAATGACTTAAACAGACTCTTAGACATTGGTCGTCTTCTCCAAACATGATTGCCTAGCGAATGCCGATCTGAGCACAGTCAGTGATCTAGTGTTGACATTGTGTAGTTTTTTACAACATATTTCTTATATATATATATAGTATTAAATAACTTGGGAATAGTTATTTGATCTCAATTTGTTTTAATTTTGAGGTTTACCAGAATAGTTGTTGGGCTTAGTGATGCTTTGACTAAAGAACGATACTGAAATTTAGGTGTGGACTTCAGTGGGAATGTTCATTATAAATTCAATGTGACTTAATGTATGGAAATGTGGGTCTATTTGTAATGAACCATCCATCAAAGATGGGTTTTTTGAGAAGTGTTTATCCATAGTTCCTTGACTCATTATCTTTTTTGTCAAATGAAGTAGTTAATGGAGTACCATTTCTAGCACGTCTGTGGAGGTGAGTGTTGTATGTGTCAACAAGGTTTTTTCATGATAAGTTGGGTTGACATAAATAAATGAAGTCAATAGGTGATCTACTATTTGGAAAGTTAAAAAATCAAGCTATGACCATTGTTAAAAAACATGTAGTGTGATTTGAATAGAAATTCCAACAATTGGAAGTCTCATAGATTGGTAATTTCGATTTTCTAATGATAAAGAACAATGTAGGAAGAACCTTTCACCAGATGCTTGAAAATACAATGAAGTGGTCATGTTTCTAGTTTAATGGGCTTGGGTATGTTTCATTTTCATTTCTCAGTTGGAAAAAAATTTATATCACGTGTTTTAAGGGCCATAGTGCTTAGTGTTTAAATAATTCTCATTAGCGCACTGGCTATTTAAAAATGAAACATGATCATTTGAATAAATATTTACAACCCTTAGAGGTTATATGATGTTGACTTTATTCCTATAGGGTTATCGGGGAAAAGATTTTCTAAGGTGGGAAGGTTTTAATGATTTTTTTGAACTAGATGAAAATCCTTATGAAATTATAAATTTCTTGTTTGTTAGGCATGCCAAATTTAGAACCGATCATCATAATGAAGTTTTGAGAGTTTGAACCTTTCAAAGTAATGATTTTCAACATTGTTAAAGGCTTAAAAACGTAATTTCTTTCTCGAGGAGATTGTGGAGTGATGGAACCTATAAATATAGTTTTTAAAGGGTCTGTATAGGGAAGTCATTTTTCCAAAAACCAGACTACCCGTAGTAGGAAACTGTGCGCCCTTATATAGATGGACAATGGGTGTAACATGGGGTGAGAATAGTTTGATGAACTATGCTCCTAGACTACATGGTTAGTGACATTAGACGTTACCTCAACACTATTCAACACATGATTGGTTGTAGAATTTAAGACCATTAAGCTTGCCCGTGTAGGATGCTCCATCTTCCCAGTAGAGGGTCCATAGTTTGTGCACAGTTTAAAAAACCATGCAGCCCAAACTATGTGCAAAACCATATTTTAAAAATTGAGTAAAATTAAATAAAACAAAAAACAAAATAATGAATTGTTAAAATAATAATAATATTATTATGAATTTTAATTTTACATTATTATTATTATTGAAATTAGTTTCAGTTTTAAGGAAACTAACGGGGGGTCTCCCTCTCCCCTTACCTCAAGTATGCGATGCACCTAGCCCCCTCTCCCCTTTGTTGTGTGGTCACACCACCTTATCAGGATCCCTTTTCTCTCATCAATTTCTCCCCCTTATTTCATTTTTTGCTCTTATTCCTCATGGTATGGTCTTCTGGTCCTATCTCCTCCCTATCTCAGGGTGATTTTTGTCTCCCCATCACCCAGTGAGGTGTGACCCAAATTAAGGTTAGAGGATAATATAATTTTGTAGTTTTCCTTCAATGTTCGGTTATACGAAGGGTCTCTCAAAACCCATTTATGTCTATCCTAACATCCACTTCTGATGGAGTGGTGGATGGGATAGATTTGTTTCTCAGAAATGGTTTATGGTATGGGTTTCAATACATTTTTTTGGTTACTCTTTTTAAAATGTTGTGTTTTATAATTTATGAGTATTGGTGTTTTTTCAGAATTGTGATGGACTCTCCAGGATGGTCTCAAGTTGACAACATTAAATTTTTCAATGTCAAGGGTTTATCTTGGTTCCAATTTGAGGTAGGGTCTCATTCCTTTTCCATTTAATTCAATGAAAAAAATAATTTATTGTTAACTACACCTTTTATAGATTTTAATTAATTTTGAAAGGTCTTCAGATTAAATGAAAATTAAATGTGAATCAATAATGATTCTTAAATGAAGAGTTAAATGTGATAAATGGGTGTTTAAGAAGAAATGTCATCATTTTATAAAAAAACCCTTTTATGTGAGGTGCACTTACTTCAAGAAAAAAAGAAGGGAGTATACTATTTTGTTTACTACCTGTTTTCTTGATTTTTTTTTTGTGATGTTAAGTTTGGTAAATAGCATGTTGAGACTTTTCCTTTGTGGATGTTATAAAATGAGTTCCCCTTTTACATTATAAATATTCATGTATTTGATACATCTTATAAGGGAACAGATTAACTTGTCTTTTAAATGAAGTGGACTTTGTCTCATGGGTGTTTCAGTGAACCCAAGACACCCCACGAGTGTCTGTTGCACTTAGACAAAGAATTAGCAAAGTGGGTAATTGAGTTTTCACTAAGACCCTCTCCTTGAACTTGACACTTGGGCTTTATATGTGTTTTTTTCAACTATATGGGATAGAAAATGATTTTTTAAGGAAAATCGAACAGTTATCAGAGATTATTCAAGATGGTGGCATCCTTTAAGGGTAATAAACAAGTTCACATAATGTAGAATTTGAACCTTAAATCAATTTCCCATGTTTAGGAAAAATGATTGATATAACATTGAGTAGGATGGATCAAACCAAATGGAATGCCATGAATAAGTGGTTAATTCATAATTAATTTCATACCTTGTATTAAATGGTTTTATTGGAATAAAACATTAATATTGGAATGCATAAGAGGTATTGACTTGTGAAATATATTATAAATTTAAATTTTGGGTTTTGATGGATTATATAAATGAAATTAATGAGCGGTACTACCTCATTGATGACATTATGAATGTGATAACATTTTTATATGGGGTTGATAAATGACATGCAGAAGAGGTTATGCCCTATGTATTATGATATAAATAATTATTTCATCATTATATGGGAATGCCACCAAATAAGTGTGGATGATTACATTCTTCTGAGTGGTCTGATTTTATTATGATCTCATCACCCTATGATTGGGATTATTGTTCTCTCCCAGATCAGTTACGAGGCTCGAGGGTTGTTACCTGGTGTATCACTAGTGAGTTATCTTAATTCTGGTATGGAAATCGAGACTCAGGTACATTTACACTATCCGTAATGGTGGGGATGATAATGATATCCCAGTGTATGATCAGGATGACATGCTCTCCTAGATCCGTTATGATCCATTTTAGAGGATTTCCATTATGTGCACACTCTCCATCCTGAGTGACTGGCACGATTCCCCCACTCAATCTAGATAGAGGGCTTACTACCCCTTGAATAGGTATAATGATCTCCTAGACTTGTGTTGGATGCCTTCATGTTAGGTCTCAATCCATTCAAATTCATATATACTAAAAATATATAGTGACATGATCATAATCTTATTTTGATAATGAGATGAAGCTGGTATAGTTATCAGGTGTCCCTTAAGAACCTATATGAGTGTTGTTTTATTTATAAAGTTATGTTTATTAAATTTACAATACCTAAATATTTTTCAATTTATACTTCACAATCTTGATTGGGATAGAAACCATGGGTGCTAGCCTATTGTGATTTATATCTCATACCCTGACCAGGCTGCCATTACATTAGGGTAAATGAGAGGACTTTTTTATTCACCGGACTGTAGACCATTATTTATTGTTGTGTGCTTGTTCCTGGAGATAGGATCACATGACTGAATAAGAGTTAAGGATTCACATGGAGATTTCCTTTGGGATTTTATGTTATTTTCATTATTTTAGTCCTTCATTGTTCTGTATTGAAAAGAATGTTGTGATGTTTACTATTTTCACTTATGTATCACCATCTGTAAATTCATATCCTGTGTATTCGAGCATTGGAAAATTTTAATTATGTTATTATATTATTGTATTCTATGGTTTTTCCTTTCCTTGTTTTCTACTTCTACATTTACCTATTATTTTATATTAGATAATTCGATTGTGTATCTCTGATAAGATGGTATAGTCTCCCCATTATCACTTCCTGATACCCTTGCTTCTAGTTAGTAGCATCTAACATATAAAGATATGCACTTGAGGAGATGTGACCTACCAGTCTAGCTATTGGTTTGATAGCAAGCTGGTTCGGGATGTTGTAGGATCAACTATTAAAATGTCTGTAGAAGCACATTTTTAATAAAATAATCCTCTAGTGGGGAAGTTGTACTGCCTTAAAAAACATGTATAATATTAAGTAGTGAAAAAATATTTTCAGTACAATAGCTTGAGAAAGGCCAGTAGTTTTCATTTAAATTCATGAACTTGTCTAAATTCAAGGAAATGGAAGATATTAGCAAATTAATTTCAATTATAATAATATAAAAAAATAAAAAAACTTATTTCTCTGAAAAAACATGTTTTGTTGGATTTTTAGATTGAAAAATTGAATTTTGATCCTTTAATTCACCAATTTTATTATTTGATGAGGATTTAAATTAAATATTTGAAAATAATAAATAATTCTAGTTATTTCAAAGCATTACTAAAAATAAATAATGATTTTTTTCATTCATTTTGAAAATACAATTATATTAAGATTGATTTATATATTTAGAACAAAGAATTTGATTTCTTTTTTTATCTAGGTTTGTCTTTTTCAATATTTTGTATTTTTTTATGTAATTTTCTATAATATCTATTTTTTTTATTTACATTTATACTTTTTATTCCTCGATTGAATTCTTTTTTTCAAAAAAATATTGTCTTTTTGAATAACTATATTGACCAGAACACCTCTGAAGTATTTTTTTGTATTTTAATTCATATTTCATTTGATTTTTTTATTTAAATATCACCACATAATAAAAAATATACATAATTAATTAGGATAATTATTTGACATTAAAAAAAATTATTTTAATTTTAATCTAAATTTTATTAGCTTATTCAATTTATCTTCTGGGAGAATGATCTTAGTGAAAAAAATAAAATTTTCTTTAAAAAATTATTTTTAATATCTCCATGTATATAAGATTTGATAAAAAAATATCTTTATAAAATTTTAATTCTTGTAATTTAGGAAATTTAAATTGATTAATATGTCATTATTTATATTTATAATTATTTAAAGATCTTTAATGAATTATTTCTTGATAACCAAAAATTAAAGAATAGATTTCCACTGACAATTGAATAGGTTCACTATTTACTTTAATTTTGATATTGATAACTAACAATATTATGTTAATTTTAGAAATTTTAAAACAAATGACCCACAAAATTATTAATTGTCAATTAAATCCTTGAGTAAAATATTTTGAAAGACTAAAATCATTATTATTTACTTCCATATATGCTATTATAATTCTAACCATTTCTCAAAGAAATCCTAAGTCCTAACATCCTATCTCTACCAATAATTGAATCTATCCCAAACAAACACATAATTTGATACCACATTATAATGATTGGACCTGGCCTAAATATATAGTGATAGTTTCAGTGGCACTATGAAACATTATGAATGACTCATAATATTTCATAGGTTTTGAAATATAAACAAGGGTTCAAAATATCATGGTATGACTAAGAGAAAAATATAAGGGATATTGTTCATACATGAATCAACTAAAAATTAAGTATGTCCCATGGACCATTATTTCCCAAAACCATTGGAATGGATGAGAGAAGAATTAAAATTTGGTTATATATATCCTCTAGACACCAATGGTTGAAATAAATGCATAGGGATTCACTAAATCATCAAGGGGGGATTTATTTCATATGACACAATCTACATTAAATTTACTATAATGACATAATATGAATTATATTCATAACAAAGGAGAAAAACACTAATAATTTATAATAACGACAATAGTAATAATAATAATAATAATTTAATTCTTAATATCCAATAATAAAATTAGTATGTATATTATAGAGACAAAATTGTAAAACAAGAAACTACACAAAGCTCCACCCCATGACCACCTCCAAACTCCAACATCTATCCCCCATGAACACAACATCAAAAATCACGTCTAGAGATGTTGTAGGTTATCCAATCACCTATATCATTATTATAAATACTCACATAAGCACTCATATTAAAATACAAGGGTTATTATATAACCCTATTGACAACCTACTAATGGTTTCCCACACACGTCACTAGAATAAGAATATATTTGCACAAATTTTAATAAAACAACAGATTAATATAAATACTAGTAAATAATATATATATATATATATATATAACTTGTATAAATATGTCACACCACAATAAACACACCCACACAGTGAAATTACACACCCAAGAAATATACTAAACCCTCCACTCTATGATCTAAGCTGTATAACCGAAGTTGACCACCCATATAGTAGAACCTCTTGAAATCCAAAAAATCCTGAATAGAAATATATCCCACATGACCATATTCATCATTTGGTTGTAAAATACATTGTTCCCGTTTTTCAGTACCATGACCAATTCTAAACCAAAAATTCCTTTTCTATAAGCATCATGAATGTACACGAAGACATAAAAATTTCACGTGATGCACGAAATTTTTTTGTTCAAAGACAAAATTTTTAATTCATTTTATAAAAAACATTTTGGAAGACACCCACAACCAATATTAAAAAAATATATAAAAACAAGATAATACTACAAATGTGATTTAGTAAGGGTTTTCATAAATAAATATAGGAATTTAGTTTTGAAAAACTACAAGCCATTATGTATTGAGTAAACGTAATAATCCACCAACCCCAAAGTGTCTCACTAAAAAGAAATCACTACACACCATCATTAATATTGGATAATGAAATTATCTTTGGATGGTTTATAAAAAAAACAATCAAAACATACCCTAACCATAAAACAAATGAATGGAAAACTTACAATTGGGTTTATCCTAATAGAAATCAGGGAATGAATAGAATATAAGGAGAAACAATCAATTGAACATAGATATTTAGGATGGACACTTTAAAATTCTATAATAAAGTGATAACAAGTGAAGATAATCACAAAAATCATCAAAAAATAACCCATGATATCGATATCCTTAAAATTAAGAAGAGAAAATAACATTTAAATAATTCATTGGGGATTTTTGGTTGAATATATAATTTTATAATATTATAAAAATCATACATAGTTGGTCCACTAAGTTTTCAAAACAATGAACCAACCATGTAGATTAAATTTTCTATAAAAATACCAAGACTGCATAGTTTGACTAAACATATCACCCAAACAATGTCCCAACCATGAACCTACCACTAAAATACCATTTCATCCTTCATGATTACCTATGGATTATTATTAGTTTCCCCTCACTATGAACCTATAATCTATGCAATTTTATATTTTATAATTATTAAATATTATATTGATTAATTTCAAGACCCTACATTGAGACATTGTGGGATTTTGAGGCTTGGTGTACATGGAATAAATGTTTGGAAAATATTAAAATATTAAATATAAATCACATTTTGTTTTCGTAAAAAAGTTGAATATCTTCTAAATATGTTCTTTAATCAGAAATTTGATGGGAATATAGATTTCAGAATTTCAGTTTTACCTTTGGCGTGCCCTAACATTGGTTAGCATGGGTTGTTTGTGGAAAAGTTTTCAGTAGCATAAATTGAATAAAATTATTTGATAAAAATATTTTAATCCATTGTGTTGATGTAGTGAATTAATAATTCATTAAATATATCCTTATATCATAATTTTCGGGTTATCTACATAACCCTTGATCTTATAGAGGATCAACTGATAGAGATCTGGAGAATCATTTTTGAGGCACGACGATGGAATCACGAATTGACGATTGACGCACACATGTTTTGGAGTATCTCACAAATGAACGTAAAATAATTTTATTCACAACTAGGGATCAATCCAAATCGAGGAAAGGCATGTGATTTTTATTATATTTTCACCATTCTTGAATTCCCCAAAGAAATCTAACCAATCAATGAACATATTCATCAGTTGTTCGATTGTATTTATAGGATGGGTTATTTTAAGGGATTTTTGATATTTGATTAATCTTTGTGATTAATTTATTATTCTATTATCATTGTAATGGAAATAGATAAGGATTTACATGAACATCGACTAAAGTTTGTTCCTATCTTTGGATCTTGTTCTTTTCTAACATGTTCATCATTCATCGAGGGTTTTATTCATTGGGGCTAATACTCATCACATCTAAATCAATCAATAGTTTCACACCCACTTCTAGGAAAAAAACTAGATATCACAGATATAGGATCATTATATTATGATAGAGGTGTGATGACTGGGATGGAGAAATTTGGATGATGTTGTATCCCCAAATTTGTGTTCATCAGCATGGAATGAATAATAGATATTTAATCCATTTTTTTGCAAGATATGAAGATTAAACACATTTATTTAGTGATGTAATGTATTTATGACCTTATATCATGAGTTTCGAGGAAAACTAACCACATGAATGTTAACTGAGAGATTGAATGGTGTGAGTGGGAGGAAGAAGACGGGTTAAGAAAAAACTCGATACCCACAGCGTATAGTCCTTGACTACATAGCATGAAACACCGTTTGATTGACTCAGAATGTACCTCAAGGAGTACAAATACTTGGGGTGGAGAATATGGGTTTCCTACATGGCATGTACTCCCCCCCAAAAGCATGGCATTGACCATATACATGGGATACCCTGTGTACTGGTACATATGCACGGATAAACTGGACGATGTCCTATACTAGCACACTACTAGAGTACACGGTCGGACCCTGGATAAAGTGACATGATGTGTAACCATTCCACACACATGTACTCTTATGCATGACACAATTTGGATGACAGAAGAAATTTTACATGGGAAGTTCCTAGGGTCAAGGGACACGATGTGTACAACTAATAAACATCATGTTCCCCTGTATACATGGATTGAGTATCATTTCCACCATATAATGGACATGTTTAGATAGGGTTAATTTCCTTTATAATTTACATAATGGTTAGTGAGAATCATTTCCTACTCTTAGGAATACAATCCCGTCAGCCTAAATTATTGGATTAAATTTTTGGAACCCATAGAGAGGCCTGGAGTGAGATACTATTTTCATATTTTCCCCCTAGATAGTGTTATTGGTCTTTATGTGACCAACACTACATGGGAATTGATCCTCTTCTAAGTAGGGTAATCCATATCAGGTTTTTGGTATCACCATATCACCCTGGTTGTGATATCTATATGTGTATCGTATGCTCTTTAGATCTACCAGTGTATTATTTATCATAACAATACCCAATGAGAAGTATATCTCATATAGATGTCATCAATTCTATGAGACCCAAGAGTGTGGTCTCCTGAATGAGTGCTTCATGGAATATTTGAGATGAAATCCTAAGGCCGGTATACATTGGTTCTGTCTTACCATTAGTCTATGTGTCTTGGATTGAGTATATCTAGATATTCTTATTATATGTATTGTAGACATATACCTATGCAGAGATGACTATATTTTAATTTTTTATATGCATTATGGAATCAGGTTGTTCTACTAAGTATTGTTATATTCACCCCTATATAGGATTTTACCACACATGTTGTGTCTTGTGTAGAATATCGACCTTCTGATGGATTCCTAGGTGGACCAGGTCCAACTGATGCTTAGTGAGTCCAGACAGACTAATGTGTGTTCATGCGGCTTTTAGATAGTAGTCCTAATACATTTATAATAAGATTGTACTTGAGTTAGAGAATTAATTACGGTGGGCTTGTATTTGACACTGTTTACATTCATTAGTTAGTATCGTACTCTGGTTATGGGATAAATTTTTTTTTCATGCATTGGTTGTTCAGTTGTTTTTTAGATTTTATTATTTTGTGGGCTTGGATATGTGTGCAAGTGTACAAGTACTATAAAAATACCACCCAGGTTAGTTATATGCCTACTCAGGGAAAGTCACTAGCACCAGGCCTATTGGAGGTGGTCTAGGAGAGAGATGGTATGGGCCCCAATGGGACGGGTCATGACATAGTGGTATCCGAGGGGTCCGATCTAATTTAGGATCTGGAGTCTCTGATATTGGTTTGGGGAAATAGACTTAACTGTTTTGATTTCCGATTTCTAGCCAGGGACAATATTGCTTGTGTGTGAACGAACATATATATATTCACCAGGACTCTAATAACCTGATAATTTGATTGGTTACCTGAGAAAAATTGTTTTTGGGAAAACAATGGTACATTTATCATATAGGAATGGGTTTTAGTTTTCTTGTATTTCATGTTTCAGCTCTCCAGATAATTTCATTTATCATGGTATATATTTTTTACTTTTGGGATGCCTCTATAATGTATTTTATCTTCAATTAAATAGATTGCTAATAAGGATAACCCCCTTAGTTATGTTGCTTTGATAAAGGGACTAGTTCTTAAGATGTTACTTCCAGGTGGTGCAACAGCCAAACCACCACATGTAGAGAAGCACACAGTACCTGCAATTATAGTGCATGAGGCGTGCCGGCTAAGAGAACTTAAGGAGTTTCAGTAGTAGATAACCCATAGATTATATGGTGAGCATGAACCTATGGATGTTTAATATTGGTTGGAGGTAGTGACCCATGTTTTCCATCTATTCATAACACTAGAGAATCAGATGATGGTCTTGGTGGGGAGCCTTCTTCATGAATCAGTATGACGATGGTGAAGTTTCATTACCTATACATATTATGAGGCGACTCATTCATGGACAGAGTTTGGGAACCTCTTTAGAGAGTATTTATCACTAGCTATGTCATAATATTTTCATATCTAAGAGCATATATAGATCTACCAAGGAAGAATTATAATAGCAGAGTACTCATCCGGGATTTCCAACCTTTCCAGGTACTCGATGGATATGGGTGGAGATCAGTTCTATAGGGATAAAAACTTCGAGTGAGGTCTTCATAGAGATATACAAGCTTGAGTTATACCAATATGAATTCCTACAAATGTTGGGGTGATAGAGTTTGTTTTAGTGGTCGAATGTTTTTTGGTTGAGTAGTTAGATTTTGATGTTGTCAGCATTGGGAAAGGAGGGGCAGAGACCTCAAAATCATGGAGCTGACGTTAGTATTAGAAACCTAGATGTGGGAGATATTTCAAGATGCGGTCTCAAGAGAGAGGATCTGTAGTACATGGCTCACAGGGTGGGACCAATCAGTCTAGAGAGAGGTGGTATACTAATGTGATGGAAGGGGTTATCTGGCCTGAGATTTTCTGACCCTCCATACAGCTGACTTAGAGACCACAAATGGTCCAAAAAGGTTGATACAATGATAGGTACAGATTGGCATACATGATGGAAGAAATGGAAGTGCATATGGGATTGTAGGACTTTTTCGGCATTTATACATATTACCGACACCCCCACACGGTGGTCCACACCAGGCTTAGGGAGCTGGAGGATAGGGGAGAGGACCATTGTATGTAGTCACGAATTATGACCTAAGAGTTCCATGAATGATTTGAGATATTTTATTTGTATTTTATACCATATATTCATTTCTAGTATACACAGGTTAAAGTCATTTTTATAATTCTACATATTTTTTCTGGCACATTGATGTTCATGTTGAACCATTGAATTGACCCCTATGAATATAAAAACATACTAGATAAGAGTCAGTAATCAAACACTTATGTCGATAGTGTGACCTAACCCTTGTAAATGAGATTTTTAGTTGTATTCTCCTTGGATCAGGATTGAGGAAATACTACATCATTCTTGATAGGATTGGTAATCTATATTTCATGCCTATATAGACTATTTTTGGTGAAGTGTGTGATGTGTTTGTAGCGTTGGAACCAAGTTTTCCCTTATCGGTGAAAGGGAAACCTACAAGGCACATGATAGAATCATATATAAGAAGGTGAAGAGGATTACTCATCATTTGTACACCCTAACCCTTGGTGGAGTGGATGTTATGATATTCCATTTTAATACAGTGGTGGCAGAGTACGAGGATGTATTTTCTAAAGATGTTCCTTGTTTACCTCCCCACTGAGTGATAGTATTATTCATTGATCTATAGCTCAGGATGACATCGATATTTACACCCGCAAATCAGATGTATCCCACAGGGCTTTGTGAGTAGAGGTTGAAGTTAGAGGACTTGGAGAGGAAGGGATTCATGAGATCCTATGTTTTACCCTAGGCAGCCCCAGTATTTTTTTCAAAGAAGGAAGATGAGAGCTTGATGTTGTGTGTGGACAAATGGTGCATGAATCATGTGAATGTTATGAACAGGTATCCTGTAACAAGGATAAATGAACTATTTGATTTATTCATAGGTATGTGATGGTTCTCTAAGGTTGAACATAGATTACGCTATCACTAGATGTGAGTAAGGGATTATGATATACCCAAGATGACATTCATGTGTCACTATAGTCACTATGATTACTTTGTGATGCTCTCTGGAATGAAACCCCCCAGAAGTGTTCATGGGACTCATGAGCTGGATATTCCATCCTTTCTTAGATAGGTTCATCGTGACCTTCATCGATGATATCCTTGTGTACTTGACATCTAAGAAGGAGCTTACAGGATGCTTAAGTACAAATTTGGACGTACTCCAGGGCATAAACATTACATATGGATCTTGAAGTGTTAGTTTTGGATTAATGTGGTCCACTTTCTGTGAAACATTATCTTAGAGGATAGAGTGGTAGTAGAATGGTTGAGGCAGTGTTAACATGGGAGCCACTAAAGAGCATGAAGGAGGTGTAGAGCCTCCTTGGGATGATACGATATTACTAGATTCTTATACCTAATTTCTCCTAGATTTCAGTAGCCATAATGTATTTGACTCGAAATGGGATGTCCTTCATGGGGAAAAAATGTTCCAATAGGCTTTTTAGTAGTTGAGGTATAGTATGATGAGTGCTCCCATCCTGAGATTTTTGGAGGAAGGTTTCAAGTACAAAATGTTCAATGATGCATCCTAAACTGGGCTTGGTTGTGTTAGGATGTAGAGGTGAGTGGTGATTGCCAGTAGTTTATACATATTGATACCACAAGATTATAACTACATGAACCATTATCTTGAGTTAGTAGTGGTAGTATTATCTTTTTAGAATTAGCAACACTGCCTGATGGGAAAACAATTTATTATCTACTCTGATCACAAGAGTCCAATGTATATATTCTCATAGAAGGATCTCAATTTCAGATAGAGGCAATGAATATATTTCTTCCAAGATTATGATTCAGAAATTTTCTATACTCCTGGGAATGGGAATGTACAAGAAAAATATCTCAGTAAGAGATCTAGTTTCCAGTTTCTGAATGAGGAATTGGAATAGAAAGCATCGTTATAGTTATCCGTTGTGGATGGAGATGGAGGACCATTCCTCCAGTCAATGGTTTTCACCGCAAAAATCTGTCACCAAGTCAGGGAGGCGAACCTTGGGAGTACCGATTGTGAGACCCTACATGCACATATATACATAGGGAATGCCACTGATATATTTTATAAATGTAGGTTGCGTGTCATTCGTTTAGATGGACACACGATGGTACTAGTGTTTTTGTAGTGGGAGGTCTCAGATGATTTCATACATCAATTTTGGAAATACATCCAGGAATGGGAATGATGTATGAGGACCTCCAATGCTAGTTTTAGTGGCTAGTGATGAGGATTGTAGTAACAATGTTTGTATCTCAATGCTTTCATTTTCATCAGGTAAAGACTAAGCACCATGTTATAGCAAGTTTGACATAACCCCTTAAGGATTAATAATGGATGTGGTATGGGATATATATGGACAATGTGATGGGTTTAACATGTACATCCAATGGGGAAAAATGTCATATTGGTTATCATAGACCATCTCACTAAGTCATCCCTCTACCTAGCTATCTGAGGGTAGAGTTCAGTAGAGATAATCACATGCATCTTTCTTCAGGGGATTGTCTGACTCTATCAAGTTCCATTGAATATTATTTATGACCGTGATGGTCATATGACTAATCATTTGTAGAAGAAATTCCAAATAGAATTTTGGACCCAGTTACAATTGAGCATAGTGTTTCACCCCCAACCGGACTACCAAATCGAGCAGACCATTAGGGTTCTAGAAGACCTATTGTGAGCTTCAATGTTGTATTTTGGTTGTAGTTAGGAGGATCAACTTTCACTGGTGGAGTTATCATTCAAATAACATCTATAATTACACTATTAATATGCTACCATTTGAGTTGTTGTATGGACAACCCTACAGGTCTCTATGTTGTCGGACAAATCCTGGAAAGTCATCACTCATGAACCCATAGTTGGTGTGAGATATAGTAGAGAAATTTATGTTCATCCATGATCAGATGATGGATGAACATTGCTGTAAAATGTCTTATGATGATAGGAAATAGTAACTTTTGTAGTTTGAGGAAGGAGAAAATGTGTTTCCTAAGTGTTTGACCTCAATGTGGATTATGAAGATTTGGTAAGGGCATAAAATTATTTCCAAGGCCCATAATCCCTTTCTATATACAAAATAGAGTGGGAAAAGTGGAATATAGCTTAGGTATACCTCTATAGTTAGACTGGTTAAACAATTTCATCAGCGTGTCATATTTGAGGAGGTAAAATAATGGACCCTCACACATTATTGAATTAGGAGTGATGGGAATGGAGGATGGAGAAAACATTTCTATGTTCTCAATGGAGATAGAGGATCAATATGAGATGATCAGTTTTGGGAAAATTATTCATTTGATTCATGTCCCCTGATAGTATGGAAATCTTCAAGAGAGCACATGGGAGCGGGAGGCTCAGAATCATGCTCAATACCTACTTATTTTTTAGTGGCCTTTATTTTTGATTTTAAATGGCATAAATCCCCATGGTGGGAGAATTTAACTTCTCATATTTTCAATATATTATTTTTTTGATATTATATGGGTTAATTTTCAGACTAGGCACTGAGACAGAGTGTGATTCTGATGCCTCATGTTACCAGAATAAATGTTTTAAAATTAGTGAAATATAAAACATCACATGCACATGGTTTTCTAAATAAAGTAGAATATATTATAAATGGATTCCTGAGTTAGAAATATAAGGGAACTATGGAATGAAAAATTGTAGTTCTACCATAGTAATGACCTAACATTTATTAGTGTTGGTAGTTTGTGGAAAGGTTTTTGCATGGATAAAATTAATAAAATAATTTAAAATTTTTATTCTAATCTATTATTTTGATGCAGTGAATAAATTTCTCTATAAATAGATCATTATTAAATAATTCTAGTGTTATCCACATAACTCTAGATGTTCTGTAGAATCACACGTGAGAGATATGGTGAATACCTTCCAAAGAATGATAATGAAATCACATATCAATGATAAAATCACACCAATTTTGATGGATCTCTCCAATGAATGTAACAAAGATAAATTCATCACTTGAAATATATCCAAATTAAGTTCAGGATTAGATTTTTTCCCCATTCTGGAATTCCATGAAGAACATGGACCAATAAATAAACAGATTGATCCACAGTTCGATCTTTTTTTGTTGGATGGGTTATTATTGAAGGGTTTTGACAAGATATTAATATTTTCTATTATTTTCTTATTTTATTTTAATTTTAATGGAAATGAACCAAGATTGACACAAAAATCAATTTATTTTCATTCCTCTCTTTAGTTCTTGTGATTTATCACCCCATTAATCGTTTATCGTGGGTGTTCATCACTTGGCCTATGAATATAAAAGTCCTGATAAATTGATCATTGAATAATTGATTCAAGGCGTAATGATCTGATATCATATATCTAATATAGTAATGGAACAAAATTGATACGATGATAGGTACAGATTAATTCTGATAGAAGTGGATCCTTGAATTTGCGTTGTTAGGAGCGGAATAAAGAACATATATTTAATTTATTTTTCAGCTAGATAAAAAGACGAAACACGTCAATTTTGAGATGGATGGACTCACCAACCATTGATATTGAGTTTTGAGGGGTACCTACCACCGAAACCAAATCCATAAGATTGATCATTGTGAGTAGGTGGAAGATGATGGGATATAAGAAAACATGATACACACGATGTGTAGTCCTTGAATACATAGTGTGTATCCCCATTGGAATGACTCTATGTGACATGAAGTAGTACATAGACATGGGGTGGATTACACAGGATTCAAAAACAAAATGTACTCACCCATAGTATATGTCCAGGACCATATACATGGGTTATCCCACGTACTAGTACACAGACACATATAAAAGTGCTGATACCTAGTACCGGCACAACAATGGACTATATGGGAATAACTCGGATATAGGGACATGGCATATAACCCCTCCAAAAGCCATTTACTATTATACATGACACAATTTGAATGACACAAGCAATTTTACGTGGGCAGTACCTGGGGATAAGGGAAATAGTGTGTATCCCTACTATACATCTTGTACCCCTTTCTATATGGATTCATTCTCATGTCCCTAGTATCTTGGACAAGTTTTATTAGGGTTAATTCCATTTACTGTTCCCTAGTGGTTTTTGTGACTCATTTACTACTCCTAGGACTAATATCCCTTTAGTAGGAATTTTTAGATAGAGTTTTTAGAATAACCCCAAGAGGCTCGGAGTGGGATCCACTATTCATTATCATTCACTTGGTGGAGTTATTGGTTTTTAATTGACCAACACTATGTGCGTTCCAATCCTATACATATCAGGTAAGTACAGATTGAGTTTTTGTATCACACTAGGGCCCTTGATTTGATCATCATATGTGTATTGTATTCTCTATTGATCTATCAGTGTATTCTTGTCCATGAAATGACATGATGAGTAGTACCTCTTAGACAGAGGTCATCATTGCTATCAGATTCAAAATTATGTTCTCCTAGATGAGTTCTTCATCGAATATTCAAGCTAAAATCAAAAGGATGGTATTCAATGGTTGTGGCTTCATTTAAAATGTTTATATTGGAATGAGTATACCTAGATATTCTTTTTATATGTATATTAGATGTATACTAATGTAGTGTTGACTGTATTTTCAATTATTGCATTATTTGTGGTTTTAGGGTGTCATACTAAGTATTGATATACTCAACCTACATGAGGATTTACTGAACATGTAGTATCTTGTCAGATGATCAACCTTCTAACGAAGTCATAGGCAGACTTATACTACAAGCTGCATAGTGAGGCTGGATAAACTAGGTTGTGTTCCTATGGCTTTCAGACAGTATCTATAGTACCTTTACATTGATGTCCTACTTTTTTGGAGACTTCTTTATGGATTGATTGTATTTGGCTCTATTAACTTTCATTGCTTCATGTTGTATTTTGGTTTGGGGATATAGATGTGTTCATGCATTGTTTGTTCAGTTTTTTTTATTTCAACATTTTGGTGGTTTGAAGATGTGTTCATGTGTTCATGTTCTTAGTAAATTGCTACAATGTTAGTGATATGACTACATGACTATAGTTACCATCCCCTGGCCAGTTGGAGGTGGGATTGGGGATATATGACATGATCCCCACTAGGACGGGCCGTGACAACACGCATCATTTTCTATAAAAAACAATCTAAAACTTATAATTTTTTTAAACATCCAAATCAAACCATAAAATCATCATAGATAAAAATACATAAAAAACAAGTAAATTCCACAAACTGTTTTTGTTATATACACCCACCCTTGAGATTTCTATCACAAAAAAAAGATAAAGGTTAGAGATGTCTTCTAAATGATCATGAAGTTTCTCTAAAAAACAATTCTATCATTTATACTCATCTTATTATTATATCCACGATTCCATAAATCCCATAAAAATAATATAAATCATCATATCAATATCTTGTCCTTCCTATCTACAAATAAAATTGGGGTTTGAATAATTGTAGCATTTGTTTGAATTATAACATGATTCTAAATAAACTCATCATCAATATCATTTTTTAATTATAAAGATGAAATACGAACAAATAAATATTAAATGATCTAGATCCCAACCATAAATCTATTTGACAAAAAAATTCTCTGATATACTCATGAATTTCAAGTGTCTTGATATACCGAGGATCTATTATATCTTGATTTCCAAAACAATGGTTCCCTGACCTTGGAAATACTCATAAGAATACGTGGTCCCCAAATTCAAAATAAAAAGGACTTTGAAAATGATCCAAATAAGTTTTATATTGGATATAGGACATTTCCATTCATTTCCCTATCATATATTTTTCCGGTAGTTTATAACATAAGACATAGTATAATCATGGGTGTTTCCCCAACATCTACCCAATAATGTAAATATTAACATATATAGATGTACAATGCGTCAACAAAATTTAAATTTATTGTGGCCTAATAATTATTGTTTTTGAAAATTATATTAAAGTAAATGTCATTCCCTTGGTCAACCAAAGGCCATTATAATTTCCAGGAATATGTCTTCCAATGTTGGGATTGTACACTACGACTACACTTTTGTTTAAGTATGGTATTCCATGATTCGGTTCAACTGAGTTTCAAAGATAAAAAAGAACATGAGGTGAATCCCGAATCTTGATCACAAACTATAGAAACCTCCATCACTTAAAACACTGACACACCTTGGATATATATATTTTCTATGTTATATACTAAATTATAATTTATGATTGGAATAAAATTTTTAAACATGGTGTTTCGGTCTATAATCACCCTGATACAGTCACTCTTCTAAATAATCCTCAACAATACAGTGACAACGTGAATAGAAAATTTATCTTATTTCTATAAAGGAATGGGTAATGATTAAAAGACATTGTATAGTCATTGGTGTTTTTATTTAATTTACTGTCATGTGATATATTTCAAAACATATTCTATCACCTTTCACTTTAAACCTTTCCAACAAAAAAGGATCTACATTTTCCTATTCACTTTTAAATATATTGATGAATTGAATATATTTAGTGATTATAACTATAAAAGAGTTGTTCTGAATATTATGGAGTAAATATGATTTAATGTGACTAAGTTAATAAAAATATTTTACTATCATTCCATATATAAATAGTCTCCCCACTATTTTATTTTTATCTAACGGTAAGGAAATCAAGGTCATTATATTAAGACTCTTTGACTGGTTCAACTAATTCAAGAAGAAGGGGTTCCCGAAAGAGAACTCTAACATCTTTCTTTTCATTACAATCTAAATGCATTCTAGTGATCACATACGTTAAATTTTATTGATCCCATGATTCATTGACCACATGATTATTTTCTTTATTATTTATGGAAGCAATCATTTTATTTTTTTACCTTGGAGTATAATCCATGTCAATTAGAAAATGTTTGGAGTTACATTATCCAATGCAGCTACCTGAGGATCAAGTTCTGATATGAGAAGATTTAATTTAGGAAATTATGATCATTGAATATTTTTACCATATTACCAAATAGTTACTCGTTGTATATTTTTAATGCATGGAAAACTACAAAAAAATTGATGTTAATTTTTTTTCCATATTCCTAATATTATCATGATCTATATGTTATGAAATGATCTCCCATTATGAAAACATAACCTAATATAGATCTAGACATATCAAAATAAATAATTAATCCCTATCCTAGTTCTATAAAGATAAGGATATGTGATGGAGAATGATAATCCTTAATAACCATGAAGTATTATTTAATATAACTATTCCATTAAAATATATTTCCCATATTTTTTAATGAATTGATATGTGAATCTGAATGTGATAATTTAGGGATGAAGTGTTCATAATATTTTTCTAAACAAAGAAAATATTATGCCTCGAATATATTATTAGTAAGCTCACAATAAATAATGAACTCAATATTTTTTGGATTAATATACATGCCTTTTATATAGATAATGTTACCAAGGAATAAAAATTTATTATCTTCCAGTAATAGTTAAAGAATTTTTCATAGAGTCATTTGTATCAAAATTTTATTAACACAATTTCAATGTTTCATTGATGATCAACCCTTATAAAAGATTAAACAAATATGGGATAATAAATATTATAAAAAGAGTCATGTTATTAATTAAGAATATATTTCATCAATTCCATGAGGATTTTTGATGTATTTTTTATGCCAAAGAACATGAAAATGTAATCATAATTGATGAAAAAAATATAAAAATATTTATTAGGAAAATAATTTTTTTGACATTAAGTTGTTGGTAACATGATTGTAGATCAATTTTAGATAACCATAGAGATCCCTTTAATTAGTCAAAAGGAAAATATATTCTTGGAAGAGGATATCTATTTTTGATCAAAACATGATTAATATTAAGATAATCATAAAAATATAGGATATTACCATATGATTTCAATACAAATAAAGCCATAGTCTCCTATGCTGATTTATATGTTTTAAAAAAGAACATTATTTCCAATATTTCTAACTAGAACTTAAGTTTATGAAATTGTATTAGTGTAATTCTATACAATGAGAGAGAAATATGACTAATTATCTGGTGTAGTTTGATAGATAATTCCACTTCTCTTTTAAGTGGTAGTCAAATAAAAATGTTTCAAAAGACATCCTGGTATCAATCTACAATGTTATGAAAATTATTAATTTTTTTTGAAATAATAGTTTCTATGGTTACTATTTACAATTGATGGTAGATGGTTCTTTCCTTTTTTAATAAGACCTTTTTCTTTTAGAATGCATGTCCTATTCCACATTGAAAATATATTCAACTTCATTTAAATATATGGATGTAATTTTTTTAGTGTATTAGTCAATATAATATTTTAATATTACCAAAAAATACTTTCTGATTATGAAATGAAATATATTCATCTCCAAAAATGTGAACTTTCAAAAACAATGGACTAAATTAATAGTAATTGAACATTTTGAACACTTAAATACCATAAAATCTTATTGGCTGAGATGTGTCTGGATGCTCATGACATGATGCATCATTTCCATAAGAAACCCAATTTGATTTACTACATAATAATAAAAATAAATTTGGGACTGAACAAGGTTGAAAAAAAATGCATTAGGGCAGAATCTAAAAGAATAGTGTCACACACTATCTACAGACTTGGTTACTCATATTCCATAGCATGTTTAGCCATATAAAGTCATCCTTTGACTAATGTTAGGGGATTGTTTCCCCAATTTTGAGATGTTTCGTGTTTAAATTTTGAGGTTTTCGTGGAATAATCATGACAGAATCGATAATGAGGTAAATATCTACCATAAAGAGACCACCTTTATTGGGTATTAAGGACTGAGACAAATTATAACCATTAGTTTTATTTGAATTTCAAGGTTGTGTAAAATAGAAATTTATATTTCCCCTAAGACCATAGTCATAACACCCAAAAAATTTGTAATATATTTATATTTATACTAACATAATTTCTTTGATAGATTCTGATACATATAACATTGAGTTTAAACAAACCTTGATGTAATATTAAACTATTATCCTTTAAATGTGATAGATAAAACAGAGATATTAATTTGTGGTTATGAATATTATTAACTGGATTATTTAATATATATATAAATTCCTTATTAAATATAATTTTATTTAAAAATTATTAATAAATAAACCCTCAACCATAATTAAGATAAATTATTATTTCAAAAAAAATGTTTCCTATAAAAATGTATTTTATTTATTTTATGAGAGAATTATGTAATTATTATAATGAAATTTTGGAAATTAAATTAATTGTTTTAGCCAGAATACCAATATTAATTTTTTCTTAAATAATTTTATTTTTAAAAAATATTGATTTTCATTGGATAGTAAATATACCGAGTTTTTTTAAATATTCATTTCATTTAAATTAAATAACTAATTTAAATGTCACATTTCTCTCTAATATGATTTAAATGTAAAAAAATATTATTTATTTACCAAATAATTACCATTATGTCATATTTATACTATATTTTAATATAATATATTTCTTAGAATTCAAAACACTATTTTTTATCAAATTAATTTAAATTACCTAAAGTTTATCCATTTTTAACATTTAAAATAACTTTTAATGGGGATGTATTTAAATTAAATTAATATATTATATTTCTATAAATATTGATAGAAATTTTTATAATCATGATTACTTATCATATTTTTATTATAATACAATATTAATCTTGAAAATACATTTCTTCGAAACTGTTTTTTCGAAAAGTTTCATGGCTTAATATTAAATTCAATTATTCTACTAATGATATTTAATTTAATAAAATTAATTAAATATTTGGAATCAGTATTACTTGTATTAAATAATAGGGTCAAATTAATTTTTTTCCATAATGAATATTAAAAATATTAAAAAAAATATAATGTGGTAAAAAGTAAAAAGGGTGAAAGTGAGTAATGATATAGGTAAATAGGATAAAATGATTAAAAATTTATTTTGAATGGTAGAGGTGTGTAATATTATTTTCTCTCCTAATCTCCTTAAATATTTTATTTTGTATGAACTTCTGTTGAAAGTTACATCCCATTATTGAATAGTTTTTAGGGTTAACAATAATGCCACTTCTCCTCCCATATAAAAGGGTACCACCTATCATATCCTTTCAATACATTAAAAACCAATTATATATTCCAATACCGACCAAAATAAAATTATTAATTTATGAATATAATCCTATATGAATTTTTTTGAACATAAATCCAGTCTAGGATGGATTTATGTATACTCTTAATGAGATGGACCATAGAAGATGTTATAGTCTTCACTGAGATCCTATTTTTTCCTTATTCTTTTTACACTTTCAATTAAGAATTAAAAACTAAAATATAATAACAACCATATCTAAAAAATACTAATATTTTATTATGTTTATTTCATACTATTTATTTATCTCTTATTCCATCAAATGGGAAAAAATCATTATTCATGTGTATAGTGGTTTATTACCTCACAGACAGATGTAATTCATTCTCCATCATAACCTATAATGGATATTCATAACGATAGATTTAATTTTTATATGTGATATTAATTAAATATCAATCAATATAAAAAATTATTAGTTCGTATACTTTCTTTCCTTACCAAAAATTGAAAGTTATTAAAAACTTCGTGTGTTTGGTGGACTACCTCCTCATAAAGCGGCATGATCCATTTTTTATTAGCGCATCACATGGATGGTACAGGTATGTGTATTTAATGAAATAATATTATATTTATTATATTATTATAATTATATAAGGATATAATAATATATACCTTATTTCCATTATAATTGTTGAAAAATTGAAAGGTTGCACATGTATAGATATGGCCTGCAGTCTCCCTGATTGTAACATAGTTCATTTTCATAAAAATAATTCATAAAAAATTTAAAATATAATATATGTGTAAAATTTATAATTATTTAATGATTATTATTTTGGAGATGATGAAACAATGACCCCTTCAAAAACAATCAATACACAAATGCATTTGTGAAATAATGAAACGAACATCATCAAAACACACGACGTAGAAAAAACAGAGTAAGTAGTTAAATAAATCTTTAAAATCAATTAATTAAATGGTTTTTTTATAAGGTATTATACCTAGAAATATTCCCTTAGGAAAAAAAATTTCTATATGTTTATTATACATGAGATAAAATACAAACATGACAAACTGGGAATATATGAAAGGGTTTTCTTCTCAAAACATACTTCTTTAAGAAACATGTTATTTTATACACCTAATTTATTTTAAATGATGTATATTATGCTCTCTTATATATTATATCAGGAATACTTCATGATATGTTTTATTTCATGTTATAATTCATGTACTCCATTCATGGGGGTTTGATTCAAAATCTACCAAAGTGGAAATGTATTATTATTCAATATCATTTTAATCAAGAGTGGTTATAATTAAAATTACATTAAATGAAATAATTTTATAATTATAAATTAAAAAATATCAATTTTATTCTCGTATTATTATTTATGAAATTTTTAAATAATAGTACCATTTTCTTCAATTAGGTAGTTAAAACTATTTAGAATGTGTTTTTAAGAAATTCCATTTTCATTTCTCTCTTCAGTAAATAATCCCTTTATTTTTGAATACATGTTTTATAAAATTGTTTTAAATAACACTTTTAATAATATCTTGTGATTTATTAATGAAATTTTTACCCATGATTTAATTAAAAAATGGTTTAAAATGAATCTTTCTATAATTTTACGAATGAGGTACTTTTTGACTTTTCTTACAAAATGTTAACATAATATTTTTAACTTATACAACAGGTATAGAGTTATCCACTATCATTTTTCTTGAATCAGACTTCATATGTCTCCAAGTATATTTTAAAATAATATTTTTTCATAAAATATTTTGTTAATTTTATTTTTTCAATGTGTAATGTTTATTTTCCCCAACAATATTTTTCATCCTCTTACAAGTATTTCTATTATTCAAAGACCACAAAATTTGATATTAAGGAATGATAATAAAATTTATATATATACACCTCTCATATATGTACCTTTCTCACTATCTCTTCCTTTTATGTGGGAATACATGCATTATTATCATTTATCAAATTCCTAAATTAAGTAATTTATTTTGATTATGATATGAGAAAAGATAATGTAACCCATTTTCATTCCATTGATAATTATTATATTTATTAATGGTAATTTATTTCCCTATGAGGCAAAAATATGAATGTAATTGAAATGAATGGGATGAGTGGGATGGAATTATATATCCCTCCAATGCATAGGGTAATGTTTTAGTCACATGATATGTCATGTATGGGATTATGGAGTGATCCTAATCCATTCATGGAATATGTACACCATGGGATATTTTCTAGGCAGCTAGCCTTAACTTATATTTATGCCATATTTTATATTGCTAAATTTTTTCAATGATTCCCATTTTAATACCATATTCATTATTTTATACTCACATGTGTTAAATTTAGAGTCATCTCTTTAATGATATCATTTTATACCTTCGATTCACACATTCTGCTAAATTACCAAGTTTTCTACCATACTGGCAATTTTTGCTTACCCAATTTATCTATATATTCCCCAGGTAATCAAATGAATTTTTAGAGTACAAAATAATATGGTATCACATCATGGAGAATGAAATAATTTTTTTTATTATATTCACACATTAATGTATTTTTTTGTAAGATCCTGACCTTTCTTGAGATATCTCAAGATTATTTTTAGCTAATAATTTACACTTATTTTGTTCATACTTTATTGGTTTTTTACTTTGGGATGTTTTGACTGAAATTTGTAATGATTGGAATCCCATGGAGCAATGAAGGGATGGATCATGGTTAGGGAAGACCGTGAGGCTTACCAAACAAATCGTGTTCCCATTTTGGAGAGATTAAGGTGGCTCGTGGTTTGTCCAAAACATGCAGCCAACCTCCCAAATAGTGCACCATAAAATAGTGGGTATTTTCATAGTTTAATCAGGGATTATCAAGTCATTCAAGACTTGGATGAACTATGTGCCTCCACAGTATAGGCACATAGTTGTGGTGCATAGTTTGATAAAATGTTTACCCATCATAAGAAACTGTGAACATTTGATTTTATTCCTCTATTTTATTTATAAAAATTTACAAACCCCTAAATTCTAACAACTAATTTTCTTGAATAAACCCTAAAATAATTAATTCTATTTTGGAATCTCTGGGGAGGATTCCAAGGCTTCCAAAACAACTTTCTTTAGGAATTTAACATTTGATTGAAAGACTATCTCTTATAATGTATGTTATTTATCCCCCATTTGGTTTCTACTCTCTCCCATCTCAATTTCTAAATGTGGGGTGCATACATTTTCTCCACTATATATGGATAAGATTTGGTTTTTAATGGATCTTAATTACTTGTATCTTGATCTTATGTATGGGTCCAAGATGTCTTCTTTTTTTATGTGATTTTGATAATTCTGAATAAATTGGGGATTTTGGTTTGAGAACATTAGTCATGAATCATGATGTAGGTGGTCTAATTGTAAATTCACATAGTATTGATTATAATTTAATTTTTTTAATTGTGAAATAGAAATTTTAATGTTGGAAAATTGAATCCAAATTTGAATTAATCAATTGGAAAACACATGATTATGAAATTGATGAATATTGTGATTATGAAATTGAGGAATAATTTGATTATGAAATCGATGATTGATGTGTTAATGAGATTTATTGATTAATGAAATTATAAAATTCAATGTTACCACTGGGGTGTGCCAATATTATTGAAATAATGATTTATAATAATGGTTTTTAAATGATTGGAAATATGGAACCATGTGATGTGAGATTTTTAACTATGTTTTGGGACCTAGACTGTGGATCAAAATACCCATAGTGTTCCATATTTACACTATTTTACCCCACTATATATATGTATTTCATGTGTTAATTGAGTTTGGCATAGGGAATGCTTCCCGAAATCCAACAAGTTTCCAGACTACTAGTCTAGGCCCATATTGTTTGGATGTGAAATTAAGATTAATTGAAAAACGAAAACCCAAAATGGTATGAAACTTTTTACCCCCTTATAGATAGTTGTCCTCTATCATAGGTCTATGTAGGTATTTTTGGCTTGAGTGTCATCATAACCCTAGAAAATTATGTTTTTATTAATGAATAATTTAATTTTAAAACCATTTAATTTATCATTTTTACATTATTCTTTATAAAAATGAATATAATGATACAGACTAGATATTGATTTAGATACCCTTGGTGGTTACCTTATGAGTTGTAACCACACCATAATTAGGATTCCTGATTAGTAACTGAATATACTTCATGTTAGTCGGACAAGATAAGAGAAAGTGCTCTATGTTAGATAGATGAGTTGGGTTACAGGGTGGAGTATGGATGAGTAAAAAAGACATGATTTTGTGACCCACCTGGAGAGTTCTCAATGTGCCTTTATTTTGGGTTTTCATTTGACACCTACCACTTATTACAAAATTACATATCTATTCTTTTGTTTTATTTTCATTTATCTATGTTTTTGGATTATCATGCGATTTTGGTATTTATTGGTTATAGTATTATCATGGTTGTTGTTTCTTATCATTTTGAAACTATTTTTTTATTAATAATGATTTTATACTTTTATAAATATGTTACTACCTCCCTTAATTACATATTAAACCCTCACTACTAGTTGGAATCCTCAATCATATGGGAGGCATGCCTGTGGTCATGTAAATAACCAGCTTAGGGCACTAACATATGGTATGTAGGTTGGGATGTTACAAAGTGGTATCTGGGGAAGTTTTATTTAATTTCCTATTGTATTGCTAATTTTAAATGGTATGAATTACATTAAGATGATTTATTCCATTGTAATGTTATTGTGCATTGAAGTAGCTAACCAATGTGTGGGGAAAAAATATAAGTACCAAGTGTGAGATTGTTGGTGTTAATGTTTTTTTGTTATACTCAGGTGTTATTTTACCAAGGTTGATTCACTTGTTGAGTGATATTTTTAATTTTTGATATTTTTCCATGTATCTAATTGGAATAGTATTTGTGAAATCATGAATCATTCAAAGAACTCATGATTTATTTTTACATGCGTCATTTTATGCACCAACAGAAATGTAGGTGATGGGTTAGTTTTTTAAATGAAATTCATTTCTTTGGTTGAGTAATTTAATATAAAATGGTTCCTTATAATAAATTTACAATTTTAAATGATTAAAAATGTGATAATTCAAATGTATAAATGGTTTTTTAATGGGAAACATTGAAAAATAAAACTTTTTTAGATTATGTTATCCATGGAACATATAAGTGACGGTTGAGGGCAGTATTTGTCCCCTGATTTTGACTATGTGGCGGCATAAGGGGGATGAATTGTTATGGATATATGTGAATCCTCATCATTAAGACATGTTAATTATGTGTTATGTGACCTAATAAGTGTGTTTGAAATTATTGAAAAATGAATCCATGATGATTCTAGTTTATAATATTACAGATGGGAATGGATTAAAATATTCCTCCAGTAGTGGGGGTAGAGGATCTGATAGTTTTACATAGAGGAGCCTAAGAGTAGTTCAATGAGATATTTTTTCAGTTTATCTAGTTTATAGAATTCGTTTCGGGGAGGTCTGTGAAAAATATGGTAGACATGACATGGGAGATTCAGGTGAGCACACTCTGACCATCACTAGAGAGGTTGGGATTATAGTAGCTGAGTTTTGGATTGGGTTTATCTATACGATCCTAGAACATTCAGAGACTCACACTAATAAGTAATTCAATCTTTATTCTTATATGTTACATGGTAAATTTAAGTGTCGACGATACATTCAGACTCATAATGAGGTGTTGGAGGATACGGTATGGAAATAATTTTTGGATAATTCTCCAGAAAACAATTTTTTAGAGACATTGAGGCAAGAGTGGAAAGATGAGTTTATGCAGTTGACCTAGGGGTGTATGTCTGTGAGGGACTATGAAGACCACTTCACTGATTTTTAGAACGTTGTTTCAAGATTGGAAGGAGACAAAGATACTATAGAAAATCATTTCCAAGATGAGTTAAAATGTGAGATTGAGTTCCATGATAACATATTTCAGTGGAATTGGTTTTATAGGGTGGTAAATTTGTCTCCAATTTCTAATGGAAACCTAAACGAGGAATCCTATGGAATGCATGTGGTTTTTTATAGATGACTAAGAGGTACACCTTTCAAGAATATGAAACATAACTATGAGAATGTTGATTAGGGAAATAGTAACCAAAGTTTCTAGGGGGAATGATTAGTTACTCAGAGATATAAATGTATATACTACACCCAGTGCAGTAGGTTAGGTCATATTCATAGCCAATGTCCCCATCCACCAATGGATTATTGATCCTACAATAGGATGGGTCAATTGTAGAGAAATTATATGAATCCTCCACCGATGGGTAGTGATGGGGGAAACCTTCCAAAATAGAGTGACAGAAGGGGCTCTTTTATCACATATCTGAATGGAAGTTATAGTTATTTGGGCTTCAGTAGTCGAGGAAATGGTTATGATAAATACGAGAAAGATCACATGTATCAGTAGAGTGGTGTAACTTATGATACTCAAAATATTACATAGGTAAGATGGTAGGATAGTTTCTTGCATTTCAACTATCACTTTTGGATAGTGAGGCTGGACCATTGACCATTAGAGGTACTATTCTGGTAGATTCATTGATTTCTAATGCCACATATGAAACAAAAGCCTCTGATTCTTATATATATTCTAAACTGTTGAATTCATTGAGTCTAAATTTGTTTTTTGGGTGGGTTCAAGACAATAAAAACACCATTAGGTGAACGGTTGAGAGAAATATATTTATGTAAGGGGTTTTCTCTCGAAGTTGGGGAGTATCATTTTTTGGATCTTTACATACTTGAAATATCAGATTTTGACTTGACGTGGGGGAATTTAATGGCTAGTATTATCCTAATATCACATTTATTTTTATCATAGCAGAGTGAACAATACATATCTTGAAGGAAAAAATATTGATTATCATGGAGAGTGGGATATCTATGCAAGCCAGGCATGGCCAGTTCATTAGCAACTAGGGGAGCTCACTACCCCGGTTGCAAGTATTTTTTTAAATGTTTGGGTTGTGAAGCATGATGTCTTTCCACCCATAGTGGAACAATTATAGGATGTGTTTCCTAAATACTTCATAGGTATTCCACCTAATAGGTATACTGAGTTTACAGTTGAGCTCATTCTTGGAGTTGAACTAGTTTTAATTCCACCTTATGAAATAGAACCAATATTGATTCTCGAGATGAAGACTCTACTAGAATAATTAAAGGATAAGAGATTTATCTATATGAGAACATTAACATGGGGTTATCTAGGCTTTTTTTCTATTAATGATGATAATACCTTCTATTTATGTGTGTATTATTGGATATCGAACCAGATGACAGTGAGGAACCAGTATCATGTTCCACATATTGATGATCTATTTAAAAAGTTAAGAAGAAATTGTTTTTTCAAAAAGATTAACTTGAGGTTACGGTATCATCAGTTGAGTTTCATAACATATCATATACAACTAACTACTTTTAGAAGTAGGTGTGGCCAATACTAGTTCATTGTGATACTATTCGGGATGACGAATGAACCAAGTTTGTTTATTGACTTGATTAAACAAATCTTCTACATTTTCTTGGAAAAGTTTTCAGTTATTATAGTTGATGACATCTTGGAATACTCCAAGATTCATGAATATCATGCCCAAAATCATGATATTATCCAAATAACACCGAGTGATCATCATCTATATTCCAAGATATCTATGTTTCAATTCTGGATCGACCAACTGCATTTCATGGGTCATATCATCATCAAGGAAGGTGTGTTCATAGACCTATAGAATATTCTGGTTGTGGTTTAATGGGAGCATAACAATATTTTTTTTTCAAATATCTATCTTTTTTTGGAGGGTTATTATAAAAGGCTCCTCAGGGATTTTTTCAACATTGATGAACCACTTTTAGGATTAGAAAATTAAGGAATTTCCTTTGAATGGTCTAGGGTATGTGTGAATGATTTCCAAGAGTTGAAGTGGAATTTGAATACCATACTCATCATGGTCCCACATAAGATATATATAGAGTGTAAATTGTTCTTTTATGCATAAGGGATAATACTTGTTGAATGTTGATGCATGGGGATCGAGTTGTGGTGTATGGGTAATAGATTTAGAGACCACATTAATAGAATTACCCTATTTATTACCTCGAATTAGCTACAGTTGTTTATTACTTGAAGTGTTGGTGGTATTATTTGTTGGGGGAGAACTTTATTATGTATAATGATCTAAAAAGTGTAAATTATATCTTCTCACAATGTTATTTAAATCTCTAGTAGTGAATATGGGTTGAGTATATACAATAATTTTATATTAAGAAGTCATATGCACCCAAGAAAGGAAATGTTGTTGTTGATGCATTGACAAGGAAGACATGGAATCAAAAAGTATAGGAATATAGATTATAGAGGAATATGATGACCTTGATAGATGAGATTAATAGTGTGGTTTGGGTGGGCTACGAGCATATGAATCTTATATCAGTATCAGTTGAGTCCACACATTTGTTCCAGAGTAGGGATATATATTATGAGGCTTTGAGGTATTTGACCGGGGGGGGGAAATCCTCAATGATAGGGATTCACTTTCTGATTCTAATTTAGATGAGAATGAGATCATCTATGTCAGTAATTAGGTTGGTGTTCCTATGTGTATGCAATAAGAGTTGATGCATGAGTTTCATTCCTCAAATTTGGTGGTGCATCTTGGTTTGACCAAAATGTACTGTGACCTATGTCAATAGTATTGGTGGTCGAACATGAATAGTTATATTTTAGGGTTTGTGACACGATTCTAAACCTATAAATAGGAAAAGGATGAGTATTAATGACATGATGGTTTATTATAGATTTTTAAAATTCAAAAAATGGATGTGGGATGACGTTACCATGGAATTTGTGCTGGGTATTCCGAAGACTCCATGGAATAATAAAGCTTTATGGGTTATTAAGGATCAATAGATGAATATATCCCATTTCTTCACAATACATGAAACTTTCATAGTGGATCCATTGGGGGAATTTTATGTTTAAGATATAGTCTATCGGTATAGGGTGCCATAGAGCATATTTTCAGATAGAGGCTCATTATTTACTTCACGCTTATGGACGGTATTACAGTAGTAACATGGTACCCAAGTTTTTCAATGTATGACATTCTACACAAAAATATTTGGGTAATCAGATTGTATTATACAAGTATTAGAGGATATTCAATAGGAATGAATTTCAAAATTTGGTGGGTCTTGTTGGAAACAACTATTACTAATTTATTTCACCAATAATAATAGTTATCTGGATACTCTTTAGATGGAACCATATGAGCCTCTATATGGTAGGCTATGTTGATTACCTAAATGATGGATGGAGGCATGTGAGTCTGAGTTGTGGGGAAATAGTCTCATACAGGAGACATCAGAGCATGTCTTGTTGATTTGAAAACATATGGATGTGGCTTGGAGTTGGTAGAACTCAGATGTTCATCGATGTCAATGACCCCTTATGTTTATAGTGGGTGATTGTGTATTCTTTCAGATATCTCTTATACTAGTTTTTCTCCTGATATAGAAGTTGGGAATGTCAGTGCCCATTTATTTTATAACAGTTGATATTCTGGAGAGAATGGGCCTGATGGTGTATCGATTGATTCTTATACAGCGGTATATTTCTATGCATGATGTCTTTCATGTGTCACAGCCTCGACAGTATCACCATGAAACTTTTCATGTTATCGGTGTTGATGATGTTAAGCATAAGGACGATACAACCTTTTAGGGGAATCATAATTTTTCTATGGATTATAGTGAGAAATTGTTTTAGGGAAATACGATGTAGATAGTTCTAGTATTATAGAATCATGGAAATTTTCAGAAGGAAACATGGGAAAGTGTAAAAGATATGTGGGCTTAGTGGCACAAACTCCATACCTCAAAATCATAGAGAATATTTGGAGTATATCTCAAGGATTATTTTTTATAATTTGGGGAGATTGTAAGATCCAAATATTTCTATCGATGTATCATGATCATTTTAGGTACTCTTTTACCCTTATTTTGGTTATACCAAAGTTGTGTTCTTACATTGGGTGTTTTTAGGTGAAATTAGAGATATTTTGAAAACCATTGGGTTTTTTATTTTTGGTGAATGGTTATGGAAGACCATGTCACTCACCTAGGAAAGAGTGTGACCAATTTTAGAGAGACCGGAGGTGGCACAAAGGTAGGACAAATCCTACGTCCACCCTCCTAGACTGTGCATCCCAAAAAAATTAGGGGTTTTAATAGTTTGTGCACGGTTTGAAATTTTTTTCATCACATAAGAGATTCCTTGAACCCCCTATGTATAGGTTCAAGATTAAGGTCCATAGTTTGAGAAACCATACACCCCTTTATATGAAACTATTTTTATGGAATTTAATTCCACCATTTTTTAAAACAAATGTTTTGGATCCCTTGGTTTTAACTACTAATATCCAAGTCTCATTCCTAAAATAATTTCTTCTATTATGGATGCTCCCTCGAAGATTACAGGGCTCCTTGAACCCCTTTATTATTGAATAAAAAACTTGATTGAAGGATTACCTCCTCTATGATATGGTATTTCATCCACTTTTGGATTCCCCTCTCTCTCGTCTCTCTTCCTCAATGAAGAGAAAATCATTTTTACTTCATTGTAGATGGATTAGATCTTAGTTTTAATGTATCTTAATCCTTTATATCTTTATCGTAGGTGTCAGTCCAAGATCTCTTCCACCATTGTGATTTTGTGCATTCACATCAATTGGGGATTTCAATTTGAAAATTGATTATCAATGATCATGAGGTAGGTGTTCTAATTGTCAATCCCCATATTCATGATTATAATTTAATCTATGTAATTGTGAAATATAAATTTCTATGTTGTGAAACTCCATCTAAATTAGAATTAATCAATTGTTTTTACACGTGAATTTAAAATTGGTGAATATTTTTCTTTTGAGATTTGTGAATAATATGATTTTGAAACTGTTGAAGGGTGGATTAATGAAACTAATTTGAAAATTTAAATATGAAATTTGTTTCACCCCTTGGGGTGTTCCTGTATTATTGATATAATTTTTTATGGTATTGTTTTATAAATGGTTGGAAATATGGAACCATGTGTTGTGATATTTGTGACATATTTTTTCAATAGGGACTGATGCACCCAATAACCACAGAGTTCTAAACTGTCAATCTAGGCCCTAAATATATATATATATATATATATATATATATATGTCATGTGATCACCCAGTTTTGGGAGAAGTTCTGTTCCTCCAAAATCTGACGGGGTTGCAAAGTTCTACTAGAATCCCCCATTATTTTAATTTTATATATAATTAAATTGAATAATGAAATTCTATAATGGTATGAAAAGTTCTATCCCTTTTTGGATGGATCAGAGGTAGGAATAAGCAGACACATGTATTGTTGGTCCAGTTTTCATCGTGATCTTGAGAAATTATGTTTTTATTAAAGAATAATTTAATATGATTTTTTATATTAACTATTTTACTTTATTATTTAAAAAACATCATACACTATTCAATATGGGGTTTTATTTAGACGCCATTGATGGTGGCCTACTGAGTTGCACTTTCACCATACTCAGGCTGCCAAATAATTACCCGAAAATAATTCATGTTTGCAGGACAAGATTTTGGGAAGATACCTATGGTAGATAGATGAGTTGAGATATGGGGTAGAGCATGGATGAGGGAACGAGACATGATGTCGGGACCCTCATGGAGATTTGTCAGTGTGTAATTATTTTTGGTTTGTATTTGACACAAGATACATATTATATCATAACTTTTATATTGTTTTGCCTTATGTTTTCTTATCCTTCTTTTAGCATTATCATGTGATGTTTTCATTATTGATTATGGTATTACATTAGTTGTTGTTTATTATCATTTGGGTAATTTTTATTTATTTCCATTATTGTGTTTCTTTTATAAAGAGGGTATTGTCTCCCCATATTACAAATTAGATACTCACTACCAGTCTAAAGCCTCTGTCATATGGGGAGGAATTCTTGAGGTCATGTTACTAACTTTCATGGGGAAACAACATATGGAAGTTGAGTTGGGACGTCATATTATGAACCTAGTCTTTTAAATAACCTATTCATCCCGATATTTGAGTTGCAGTTAATAAATTTTTATATTAGAAACCATGTAATAATATGTGTAAAATTCTTTTGTATTTATAGTTGGTATCAAATAATAGGATTAGTTAATCTTTGGAATCATGGATTAGAAAAAATTAGTGATAACCCTAGGGATAAGTTTAAGTATTCGAATAAGTATAAAAAATATCATGGAATCTTAATGAAATATAAGAAAATGATTTCCATGTAATTATATCCATATTTGGATAATAGATGTAAAAATGGTTCTAGAAAAAATTTACAGACGGGTAATAACTCTGAAAAATTCCAATCAAGTTTGACTTGAGCATTATATAGAACATGATAATGGCCCGTACTGTGAACCTAGTTTGATACTCATGGGGGAAATGCTTTTGTAATTCAGATAATATTTTCAAACCATCATGAATGACATGGACAGTTTAAAATCATTGATGGCCTCGGTTAATCCAAAAGTGTCTTGGGTTGATAATTCAATGGTTGATCATAAGTTTAGGGGAATAAATAACCCGTTTGAGGGTTTCGTTGTGGAAATATAATATTATTTGGAGTATTTTGGGATATATTTAAGAAATATAACTCTTAGGGTTTATTATGGGTTTTAGAAAAAAAATTGAGGAATAATGACTTATATTTTAGGGGTATTTTCTTAATTTCATTGGTAACCATAATGGTTAATACTATCTTTTATGTTAAGGTAATAATATTCAATTAAAATTATTTTATGTTGTGGGAATAATATGTTTTATATATAACAATAGTGGTTACCATATGGTTTGAAGATTAATTTGATTTTTATGATTTTCAACATATTTAGGGTATTTTTTAGGAATAATAATTAAAAAAATAACAAACCATATGTTGTGAGATAATTCATTATATCTGGAAAATTTGCAATGCTTGAACCCACGACCGAGGGATGATAAGTGTAAAAATCTTACAACTAGACTACGGGATGTACTGGTTAGTATAAAATTATTATTTCCTATTCTTTTGGATAAATATTATGTTTATTTTGTGAAACATATTATATGATTATATCTTATTAAAATTTTAGGATTTTGAGGTGATTAAATATTTTTTTTCAATCATTTTATCTTTTAGTTACATATTACCATTAGGTTTAATGTGTATAATTATTTTGGAAGAACAATATTAGGTTTTAGAAGATGTATCTTGAAGTGTAGAATATAACCTTTGATATTAAAACCTTCTTTTATGTTGAGGTTATTAATGTTATTTAGAATATAGGGTTACTTATTTATTGAATGATCCATGTTAAAATTTTTGTTTTGTTAATGAATTTTTTAGATTAATATATTCACATTCTTTTTGGGTAATATATTATCTTGTGCCAACCATTTTGGTTTTAATAAAGATATAATGAATAGGTTGTTACTCTTTCCGGAATCACATGATCTATTAAAAGTTTATTTTAGTGCTTCAGGAAAACAAAACTCATATTGGATACTCATTCATTAGAGTAAGAGGTGAAGTGGAAGTTGTTCAAAGTGTAATGAAATGATAAAATTTGGTTAATGAAATAAAAGGATATAAATCATTTATATATCTCAATTCTATCTATCTTGATAGAAAAATAATCCCTCAATTGTAGGAAAATTAACTTGAACGAAAAGTGATATCATATTACCTCTATATCCAATGAATAAATGGTCTTTCAATTCATCATATCATTATGGTTTTATAGTTATCAACTTTAACTTTATCATTAAATTTTTTGTGATCAATGATCACAATCACTATGTAAATTTTTTATGATTTATTTCCATGTCTATATGTTCACATCCCACCAATGTTCTTTTTTGTGGAAAACGAGTTATGTGATAACCTTCATATTTCCAAATATTTCATTCAAGAGCAAGTTTTATTAACTCCCTTTATGTTGTGGGTTTTCAATAATGGAAATTTCAAATGCATATTCCTATATTACTGAGTAGAAGTTCAAATTTATGGGATGAAATTTATTTATGGGTGGAAGAATTAAACAAACCAAGATTTTATAATATATTTATAATTAAATAAATTTTATTTATTTGGTTTCTTACTATACATAAAACATCAATTTTTAAGTAACAGATTATATAATATTAAAATATTATTATTTAAATAATAATGATATAACATAATCTATAAATTGTATAGTATGAATATTATTAACAAAATTACGAAAAATATATAAATTCCCTACTCAATATGAACTTATTTAAAATTCTTAATAAATTAAAACCCAGCCTTAATAATGTTTTTTTCTACAATAATATATAATTCATCCAAGAAATGGTTTTATTTATTTTTTTTAAAATATAATATTTAATTTTTTTGACATTCAGAAGATATATTTTAGGAAATGAAAACAATTTTTTGAATCCTAATATTTTTATTAAATTAGGTAAAATGTAGTTATGTTTCAAATATTATTGATTTTTTAGTAAATAGTGAAATATACCATTTGTTTGTTAAAACTATCATTGATTTTTAATATATAAATTAATTTAAAATAAATAATATTATATAAATTTATTTAAAATAAAATAATTAGTATTGATGTATATTTAATAAAATTTATTTCATTTAAATCCCATTTATATAGGATTCAAATAGAATTTTATTTTAGGATTTAAAATACATTATTTTTTATAAAAGTTGTTCTCAAGTGCTTAATGTTTTTCCTTTTTTGATAATTAGAATAACCCATAAAAATAAATTATTTAAAATAAATTAATATAATATATATCTATAAAAATTAATTGAAAATAATTTAATTATGATTAATTTTAATATAGTTATTATAAGATTATATTATGCCTGAAAAAATAATTTTCTGAAAATCTGCCTTCTTGACACACTTTGGGGTTTAAATATAAATTAAATTACACTACATATGTGAATTTAAATTTAAAAAATTGATTCCATATTTTTAGTTATAATAATACATATTATATAATAAGATCAATTAACTATTTGGTCATAACAAATAGTAAAAATGGAATAAGAAAGTTATTATGCTAAAAACTTTAATTGGTAAAACTGAGTAACCATATAGAAATTGAGATAAAATGTTTAAAAGATGTTTCATTAGAATTTTATAGGTTTTATCAGATATATATCTCTTATACTCTTTTATTTTTCAATTTATTAGGCTCTATGATTGAGATTGGATTTCTATTATTGAGTAGTTTTTGGTATTTTGTAGAATTACACTCCTACTCCCATATAAAAGGTCACACCCTTTCTCCTCCATTCCCCAATTAAAAAACATATTAGTTCATCCAATACCTTAAAAAATCAATTCCTTACATTCCTACCATAATTCTAGAATCATTTTCTATTAAAAATCCAACCTACGAAGGCTTTAGGTATAATCCTAATGAGGTGGTCTGAAAAAGAGGTAATAGTCTTTACCGATCTCCTTATTAATTATTCTTTAATTTCCACCTTCAGTTATTTCTTAATTTTTTTAAATAAAAATATTATCTTCTATATACTAATATTTTATTTTATAGACCGCATAATATTTATTCCTATCCTTTTCCATAAAATGGGAAACAAAAAAGTCATTCGTTTGTAGGACAGACTACCACCTCACGAACTAATGTAATTCATTTTTCAACATCACCTATAATGGATGCACATAAAGTTGTAATTAATATTTATATATCATAATTATGATATAATAATATATTTTAAAAACTATTATATCATCTAACTTTTTCTTTATCATCTAATGAATAATTATAAGATGGTTTCTGTGTATAGTGAACTACTGCCACAGGAAGTAATGCGATTCATTTTTCATTATGGAACCACATGGATGGTATTTATGTAAGTTAATTTTAAGAAATAATTTTATATTTATGATATTATTATCATTATTTAAATATAAAATTTCACATACCTTCTATCCATCATCATCTTTGAAAAATTGAAACATTACTATTGCGTTGGTATGACCTGCCATCTACTTGATTATAACGTAGTTCATTTTTCTTCACAATAATTCATGGATATTGTAGATAGAAAAAATATCTATGAAAATTATAATGATATAATTATTACTATTCGGGATATTATGTAGTAATAAACCCTTTAAGAATGATCAACACACATGCATCATTTTGAAATAATGAACTAAGCATCCTCAAAATAGGTGACATGGACATAATAGATTAAATAATTAAATAAATAATTAAAAAGAAAAAGTAAATGGGTTAATTATAAGAGATAAATATATGTAAATGGAATATAATAAAACAAATAATTGATATAAATTTATTATATAGAATATACAAATTCCTAATCTACAACTCGGACTCGAGGTAAGGGTTTCCATCTAAAAAAATGCTTCTTAGACACACATGTTCATTTATACACCCAATTTATGTTTTATGGGGTATATAAAAAATTTACATATTATAGAATAATTAATTCGATTTCATGGTATTTTATGAAAAAATTCACTTACTCCATTCACAGGGATTATGATTTAAAAGTAACCAAAGTGGTAAGGGTTTATGATTCAATCTCATTTGAATTAGTATTGTTTATAATTGAATTTATATTGAAGGAAATTATTTGAAATTTTTAAAATAAAACAATTTCATATTATTATCATCTAGTTATTTATGAAATTTTTAAGTAATGGTAACATTTTAATCTCATTGGTAGTTATAAAGATTTAGAATTTGTTTTAATAAAATCCGAACTCAATTATATCTTCTATTGAAAATCTATTTTCTGTACAAATCCCTGAATAATAAAAAGATATTAAACATATTTTTAGTGACTTACTAATGAAATTTTTATGGATGAATTAAATTTATAAAAATGTATTAAAAGGATTATTCACATTATTTTCCTAGTGGGTAACTTTTTGAATTTTCACACAAAATGTGAAATGAATGTCTTTAAACATACACCACATTTCTAGTATTTCCTACAGTCATTTTATTTGATGTTTTCTTTAAAAGTTTAGATGGTTGTTTTCAAATAAAAAAATTCCCAAAATATTTTTTTATTTAAGTTATTTAAAATTTACTTTCAAAGATTCCGTCTTATTTTCCTCTAAAATATTTTTTATCATTTTAAATGTTTTCATATCAATCAACAAAAACGAAAATTTATGTTATAGTGTTCTTGTAAAATCTATATATATGTCTCTTAGATATAGAAATTTATCACTATACATTACTTTTATAGGGTAATATATGACCTATATTCATTTCTAATTTATTTTAATTATGAAATCATCTATGATTATGATACGGGGAAGATTATGTAACCCATTTTCTATCTAGGTAAATTCCTTTGTTTTTACCATATTATTCATTCCATCATTTGGTATATAAATTAATGTGCATTAAATGAATGTGATAGGTGGAACTGAAATTATATATTCTTCTAATTTATTGGGTAGTGTTTTAGTCTCATGAGACGTCATGTGAGGGATTTGGAAGTGAACCTAATCGATTATGGTACTTTTTCAACCATGTGATGTTTTTTCTACAGTTAGACTTGTCTTATGTTTATGTGATATTTTATACTATTACCAAATTTCCTATGGTTCCAATATCTTATGATACAATTTCATTTTTCTATAATCCCATGTGAATAATTTTTAGCCTGATCTTTTATGATATTATGTTATAACTTGGACTCACATGTTATGTTTCCTCATTTTTTTATTCGCTTTTTCAATTTTTTATCCCACCCATTTTGTCTATGTATTCCCCAGATTATCTGATATAGTTTAAGTGCTCAAAAATAATTTTGGAGATCATTATGGATGATTAAATATAAAGATTAATTTTATTCCCACTTTTATGTATTATAAGCAATGTCTTGCAAAGAAATTTCACACCAGGATTTTTGGGTTGTAATTAATTGTTTTTTTTGTTAAAAATCATGTTATGATATGTGAAAATGGCTTGGGTTTCTATAATAGTTGTGACACTCCAAATATGGTGTTGTAAATTCCTTTAATTTCCTCTATTGATCCACATTTAAATCATACTGGGTATTTTCTATGACATTTAGGAAATACAACCCATCCTATGAATTATTTATGTAGTACATTATTACACCTGGTGTATTTCTCATTTATGTGATTTTTTCACAAATAGAGTTTCCACTGTCTCTTTGTTTTATGATGGTATTCCCTCTATTAATGTTCCGAGAAATGTCATTTTCTACCATAATTTCCATGTTCATAATCTTTATGTAATTATAGATGTAGAACATAAAACATTTAGAGATAGTTTATATTTAAAGAACTCAGTTGAATATATAAACATTAATAAATTCCATAGTCTCAACTTTTGGTTAAAATTAATCATGGTATGTTAATGTTTCCCAATCCCACATTCTTGGGTCTAGTGCTAAACGAACATTTTGAAACATTGGTTTTGAAATAATGTGAGATGAACTCAGATAAACATAGTCACATTTCATATCATTTACAAAGCACAAACACTAAAACATACAATAATCTCCAAATCTAAAGGACATAATGTTTGTTATATTTTAGGTCTATATTCATAATAAATTTATGTTATAATACTTATGAAAATTTCACTACAATAAATATAACCTATACTAATAGAACTAAAAAAAACCTATAACTAAAAAATTTGTATATGTATAACTTTTTCTCTATATAAATAAGCTTTGACCAATCCATTCATATATTTTTTCTCTCAATTCCCCATTATCCAGTTTAATCATTACACTGATATAAATCACATATACCAACATTTTCACCAAACGCTTTTATTGGTGAAATAATTATTTTATATTAATAATATTTATCTAAAAATATATTACTATTTTTATACACACATACATATATAAAAATTAATGTTATATTCATTTATGAATAAAAATATAGTTGTGGAATAGTGGTATTTTATTTAGAAATTTTTGTAGGGGTCCTGATAGAAAATACCGACATTAAATTTTTTTCAATAGTATACATATACCAATGGTATTCCCAAACTCTGGTATTTGTATCTCATTTTATTTTTCTTATCATGAACCAACCTTTCTTTTTCATTTATTTTATTCTTTTATTGATGTTGGTTATTTTGGTTAATATTCATGCTGAGTTCCAGATGAATTGTTTTGAGATTCTGTTGTTTTTTAGGGTTTCTTGACTGGGTCATAGTTTGAGCACAGTTTGAGCATGGTGAGACTCAGTTTGAAACATAGACATAAGGGGATCAAATAGTTTGAGAATGGTTAATCTATGTGTGGAGCCAATCAATTCATCCCATGCATCTCTTGACAGTGTGTTATTTCATAGATTTCACATACTTCATTTAATAAGGATAGATAACCATGACTAAAACATGAAGTGGGGAATTTTTAACATTTTACCTTTTTAAATTGGGGTTTCTTTTTTTGTATTTCCCTATTCTAATCCCATGACCAGGATTCTACCCATGGACTTTTTTTACTCCTCCAAGCTCCTCCCAGGTGATTTATATGTGGTTTCTTGGTGGATTCCTCCTTGAGTAAGTCTCTTTCTCATATTTATTCCTTCTTTTTCTATTTTTTTAGTTCTTTATGGGTTGTTTCTCTCTTAGATGAACTATAGAGTCTAGGTTTGATGTGTTGGTTGTTGTTTTTTGATGTTAGGTTGTTTGGATCATCCCCAAAGTTAGATCTTCCTTCCCTTAAGGTTTCACTGTGTGTACACACCATTGAGGTAGGTGTTTCCAACTATTTCATTTTTGGTACATTATATTTCCTGATTATACCTTGATAAATAGATTTTAAATGTGTTTTAAATGCTGTTGATGTGTTTGTGTGTTGAATTATGGTGTTTTAACGTTGATAGTTTTGTGAGAAAATGATTTCAAAGTATTTTTTTCCAAATTGTTCCTATATGTATATATAGATAAGGCGGTTAGTGAAATGAAACTTGGCCCATAAAGAATAATTTGGGTTTTTTGGATTTTTTATCCTTTATTAATCTTTGGTAATCTGATTTGGTTGTGAATTGGATGTTTTGTGAGGAAATTGGTGGCTTTTATGGCTGGTCGAATATGTTTGGCTTATTGTATTTGATGGGAAAAAAGTGATTGTCCTCTAAAACAGTTTTGGTTATTTTAGTGGTATAAAATGGATTCCGAAGGAGTTATATTGGATACGAGGACATCCATATGTAAATGAGGTTCACATATAGATGGGAATAGACTAATATTGGTATTTAAAAATGATAACAACCTCAAAGACAAATTTTTAGAAAACAATTATTCTACTTCTTCCTTCTACCTAACCCTTACTGTTTCAAGATGATTCTTATAATTTCCAATGTTTTATGATATCCCCATTGGATTTAAATGAATTCAAGGGATTTTTTCAAGTTTATTTCATAAGGCATGACCCATTTGTCACTTTAGAATATAAATTACATTCTAACTGACATAAAGACCCATTTGGATTCTTCATATAAATTATATGACTTAGATTGATTTAGGAAATGGTTTTTTAAATGTATTTTGTTTGGATGATGTTTAAGGCTTTGTTGGAACTTTTCATGTTTTAGGAATGTGGTTTCAAAGTGACATGATGTGTATGCTCAGTTAGAAATTTTGAATAGATTATTGTGATATGGGAACATCTATGGTGGTATCTCCAAGGATAGGGGAATAACATAGGTAGTTTTAGTGTTTGGTCTAGATAATCACTATGGTTGTGAGATATTGTTTTGACCTATCCATGTGTGGAACTCTCCATTCATAGTGTACTATGATCATGAGATTCCTTGGCATCATATAGATATTCAAGTGATGGTTTCTTATTGACATCGATTATACAGGTTCGTACACCTAGATTTGTTGAGAGGCTATGTGGGATGTGGTGTTGTATTAGTTAGTATACAGTAGCTAGTTGTTTATTGATTTTAGAGTTTCACCATATGCTAGCAGGTGAGTATGAAGCAAGTATGTCCAAGGATTACTTCTAGAGATATTTAGGAAATTACCATGATTATAATTTGAATATTCTGTTTTACTATGTTGTACTTTTTTAAATTTATAGTATCTACCTATTTTTGTATTTCTTCTATTATTATGATAGGTGTTTGATTACATATTTTGGTTTATTTATTTAAAATTTGGTTTATAAATTAGGGTTAAAAATGTTAATTTATTAAGAAATTTGGAATGTTTGTGCGTGTTTAAAAATGTAATTTATAGTAATCTATTTTTTTCTTTAAAATCATAAAAATACACTTTTATCAATGTTTTTAATACGAGTGTTTAAGTAATGTTTATAGTAATGAAATATATGGACTATATAGTGATTGCCTAATGATATGTTTATGCCAACCCCCTACATGTTCCACTCTATGTTGGTAGACCTAAGACATTTTGAAGGTTCTGGTTTGTAGTTTCAGTATGTTTTGTCTTGCAGTTTGGGGTGACCATGAGGTCACATGGAGATCAGGTTTGTTATGGTTCGGTATTAGTTTTGTATTCAGTTTTTTGGAAGTTTTTGTATCTGGAATGGGTTCTGTATTTAATGATGTTCAGTTATTTTTTTGTTATAATTCATGCTCAGTTTGATTATTTGATACTATTTTTTGTTGATAATTTTTCCTACAGTGATATTTTTGATGCTTGATGCTATTTTCTTGCATGAGAGGATCTAAAACACCTCTTGAGCCTTGCCTCAGAACAGGTCGTGTGTTAGGTCGAATAGATGTTTGGTCTAGTTTGTAAAAAAATTACATCATAGAAGCCATTTGTTTTTTGGGGTTCTAGGTAGAGTAGAGATTAGGATTATAGGGGCTAGAAAGTTATGTACAGAAAGGATGTTATGAATCCCTTCTTGTTCTGCTCCTTGAGTTTACAGGGGTATTCTAGGACATTAATTTTTATAATTAGGTTTAGATGTATAGGAGATGACAATATATGTCAGACTATGTGTTGTTGTGGCCTCACATGGAGTAGTGACACATGTGGATCTCAAGTGCATGGATTAGGATAATCCTAATGTTTTTTGCTTCCTTAGGACATGGAAAACTAACCATGTCACCAGGTAATGAAAATATAGATGTTCCATTTCTTAAAATTTTATTTTTGTGTTTTTCCGGTTCTGGTTTTTTGGGGTGAATGGATTTTTAAAAAATAAAAATGGTTTCTTGGAAAAAAAATTTACAGAATAATAATTATTTTGAAATGGATTTCATTTGATAAGTGGGATTTAGTGTTTACAACTATACTGAATTTTGTATTTTGGTATTTTATATGTGTCTTTGGAAAAAGTGTGGTTTGAACTTGAAAGGAAATGATGGGGGTTTAAAGAGGATTTTTATTTTTCTATATGATATTTAATTTATGTGTTTGATGTTTTTTTGGTTGTTCCTTTTCTGGATGAAATTTTATTTGGATGGTTTATTTAGTTTTTGTTTTTATTTTATGTTGTATAGATTATGCCACCCAGAATAGACCCTAGTGTTTCCAGTGAGTTCTGTTCAGTTTTCACCCCTTCCATGAATCCTAGTGGAGAAGTGGTATCAATTTATTCTTGGATCTTGTCTTCTTTATCTTGTGTTCGAGTTCCATTAGAGGCAATAGAGTTTCTTGAGAAATTTGATGGAATTTTAAAGTTTCTGGGAACTCTTGAAGTGGTGAAAGTGCAAGGTATTGTTGATTTATTTGAAGGCCCAGCATTGGACAAGTATAAGGTGATCCTCCTAGTGTCATTTCATGTTGGAATGTTGTGGGAGGTTTCTTGGACCACTTTTATCTGATGGTACATACTAGAGGAGGTGATGGTGAAGAAGGTGGTATAATACTTAGGTGTTAGTAAAATACAATAGATTACTTTTCATTATCTAGGGTCTTTGTATAGAGATAAAGGAATGAGTCATTTCATTTAGTGATGTTAAATTTAGAATACTTGTGGATGAGGCATTGTTTTCTGAGTCAGTTCCCAGAGTCCAAGTAGTTTGAAGTAAAATATATCTTGGAACTATTGAAGGTTCCCAATTTGGAGTGAAGTTTGTTCCAAAGATCCCATCTCTGAGAAACATCTTTATTTGTATCAATCATCTAATTTATTAGAACATCCAATTGTGTGATTTTAGAGAATTCAGTTTGGGCATTAGAATCCTTCTTTTCATAATCCTAATAATGTCAATCAATGATGTGGACACATGGGTCACTTGATGATTTTCTATCAAAAGTGATTCCGGACTAAGGATTTTTGAATAGAGGATTTCAGATCATATATATGGGGAGACAAATTTTTTAATACATCAAGGATCAATCCATAGGCCCCTAGAGTTAATCTCTTCGCGTAGTAAGGAATCCCATGGGATTTTGGGAACCATGTAGTGGTAATTGGTTGAGTTCTTTTTTCTTAGTTTTCTCTATTTTTGTAAGCATATTTTCATTGAAAAAGAATATTAGTGGTCTTATTCACTTTTAATTTCATTGGATGGCCCATTTTTGGATATAAATGATTGATTATTTATCCCACATTTTGTGTGTGTAGTATTGTGGATTGGTTTTGGTTTCAATTATTTCTTTTTTTGAGAATCTAATGTCTTGTGGAATTGATGAATTACGGTTGGATTCAATATTTGGGTAGAGTTAATTTCATGGGGTTTTTTATATTGGTGGTTCAAGATTTAGGTTGCGAGTTCCTGAAAGATGGGTTGGTCCATTTGAATTTGATGATTTGGGTTAGATAAAGTTTGATTTATCTTATTGGTGTCAGGGTACTAGGTGGTTTCTAGTAGTGGTGACAAAAATTTCATTTTCCTTTCCCCAGTGGATTTCTTCATTTTGGTTTTATCTAGTGTTGGTTGGTTATGACTTATGGAGATAAAAATGCCACCTGGATGTTTTTGGTTTCATTTTGTTTCCTTTGGTTTGTAGATTGAGTTCAATCCACATTTTACTGGGTGACTTTATATGGTAAAAATGTTTTCTCGTGGGGATAATTGACAAACAATGACCTTGGTCTTTATTTTATTTTATTCCTTTATTTATATTGGTTTATTTGATTGTGTTTCTGGTCAATATTCAAGTTACATTTGTTACTTTTCTAATGTATTTTTGAATTTTTATGGGCATGTAAACTATTTAATTATAGTTTGAGCAGATATATACTAAGTGTGAAACTTATAGTGAAAGGGGTCACAGAATTTGATCATGGTTAAACAAATTGTGCAGCTCGTGTAACTCTTGAAAGTGGGGAATTGAAAAAGTTTAACATAGTGTGTTTAACTGTATGAGATAACCATGAAACCCACCTAAGGAGTGGTGATTTTTAAATTTCTCTTTTTAAATTGGTAATCTTTCCATAGATTCCACCATTCATACCCCACGATCTGTATGCCTCAAATAGACATTTTTTTGGCTCCTCTATGCTCCTCCAATGTAATTTTTATGGGGTTTTGTGGTGGATTCATACATGGATAATTCTCTCCATTATTTTTATTCATACTTCTTCTACAAAATTAATAAATTATTAGTGTGTTCCCTCTTGTTTGAAACCTAGAGGATAGGGTTGAAGTCTGGGTTGTTTTTCCTTGATGTTATGGTGTACAGATCATCCCATGGGGGAATTATTCCAATTCCAATGTTTTCATTGTGTGTGTGCACTATTGAGGTATGTATTTCCATCCATTTACATTCTGGTGCATTTCGTTTTATTCTTGTGTGTTAAAAAGTATAATATTAATGTGTTTCACATTGTTTTGATTTGTTTGTGCAATTAAATGTGGTGATTTAATGTTTTTAATATGGTTATAAAAGGGTTTTCAAAGGATTTTTTCAAATTTTTTTCTACATATATATGTGGAGAAGGTGTTTAGAAAACTTCTACCTAGACCATAAAGATTTAATTAGGTGTGTTTATTTTTTTGACTTTCTTAATCATCGGTAACATTATGTGGTTCAGAATTGGGTGTTGTGTGTAGGAATTGGTAACTTTTATGGTTTGGTGATTATGTACTACTTTTTGTGTTTGGTGGGAACAAAAGTGGTGGTACTCCAAAATTATTTTAGGATTTTTAGTGGACAAACATGAATGTTTAAGGAGTTCCATTTTAGGTGGGAATATCTATATCTTTCTAGGGTGACCATATATATGGGAATAGAGATGATAATGTCATTCGAAAATAATATTCACATCAAACCTGGATTTCAAAAGAACTTACCCTGTTATTCATCTTACAACCTATCCCATCACATTTAAAAAGGACGCTTCTAAATTCAAATGATATCTTGTTGGGAAAAAATCCCTCAAGGCATCATTGAAGCATTTTTGAGCTGATTGTGTTTTTTGACAAAGTGGACAACTATGATGTGATTGTTGACAAAGAAAACCATGACATAAAACTTTTTTGACAAAGGGGATTTCATGGTGGAATGTCTAGTTTAAGAGCTGTGGTCAATGATTCATGTTATATTCAAGAACTTCGATAAAGGAATGAATGATCTGGAGGCGGTATAAAACAAATAGATACAAGGTGGCGCCGTTTTCCAGTGTTTTCCAAATTTTTGGGCCTAAAAATTGACAAATGAAGAAAAAGGCTTTTTGGAAAAGGGAATTTCGTGCTGTGTACATGAAGGCTTGGAAACTTGCATGCCATATGGTTTTCATGATCAGATCATCAAAATATGGCAATGGGATAAGTGTCACACAAGTATTGGTTGTGTCACGCAGATGACTTGCGCGCCATGAAGATACTTGCATGTCGATGCCTTGGAAGCTTGAGAACATGTGCGCCTATGGGTTTTCAAGATCAGAAGATCAAAATATGGAAAAAGAAACAGGTTCGTGCAAGTCTGGAAGTGGGTCGCGCAAGTGACTTGTAGGGGAAGAGACTTGCGCGCCGAGGGTTGACTTGGGTGTCGTCACGCTGGGTGGTCAAATTGCCTATAACTACTAGACCACCCATCCTCATTCTTCACCGGAGTTCAAAAATTTGAAGATTCAGAGCTCCTGTCGCGTAGGTGTGGTGGTCACACAGGTGGTGTCGTGTCACACAAGTGGGTCTTCAGTGCCAGTATTGGAAGTTCTACACCAAGTGTTAGTTGCGCGCATGAGGTGGGTTAGGCGAGGAAGGAAGTGAGTCGCACAGTTTTGGAGTTGCAGAATCTTGAGTCGTGCAAGTAGTTGAGGAATACTTGCGCACCAGTTGTGAATTGCGCGCCGATACTTGCATGTTGAGACTGACATGCTTGCCATGTAATGTTTATTTCTAGTAGTGATTTTCGGGCTGTGTAGAAGCTGGATGTTTTCCCGATACCTTCGGTGCAAAGAGATACTCATCTACGGGTGATAGTTGTACTTCAATAGAGCATCTACATAAAGAGGAAGATGCATTCTTTCAGGCAAATTAAGAGACCTAAAGGTCTATAAACTGTGAGTGGATCCTTTCTAGAGCAGTGAGCGAAGGAAGAGGAAGAAGGTGATCCTCTCCACCGACAGTGAGCCAGAGAGAGAGAAACATGGAGTGGCCCTTGGGAAAGCAGTGAGCTGACCCTAATTATTGTAAAGGCAGTGAGCCTGGGACAGGGTGACTATACCTGAACCTTGTATCGATAGCTAGGGAAGTTTAGTATAATTTGGTACGACTAAAAACTTGTTCCTTGGATGTACCCCAGAGCGGGTGAACCAAGTAAAAATCGTTGTGTCATGTGCATTCTTTACATTCTGTTTACGTTGTGCAATAGGAAAGAGAGTGAAGAGTGTTTTGCTTAACAATGAAATAAGATCATAACATGTGTTAATTTTAAATTAGTCATACCCTAATTCACCCCCCCCTGTCATGGTATTCAGCCTTGTGGACCTAACAATTGGTATCAGAGTGAATAGTTGATAGTAGTTCTTCTCTCAATAGAGGTCACTAATCATAAAGAGATTGTGATCTTTGATAGAAACAATTTTCAGCTATGGATGAATTGGATGCAACACTACTTCTGATATTTTGGAATCAATGTATTCACAGCAGCAATGCATGGCATAACAGCTGATATTAATAGTGGCGCATTATCAGAAGCTGAATGTAGAGAGTTGGATGCAGATTCCAAATCAATTAATGCCTTAGGGGGATCCCTATCCAATCATTTCTATACAAAGTTGATGTCATGAAAAACGTCAAGTTCCATGTGGGAAAAGCTGTTGAATATATATGGAAATAAAAAGGTCAAAGAGGAAAAGTTGCAAGTGTTGTGTAATAATTATGAAGATCTGAAGATGAAATCGAATAAGTCTATTGATGCATTCTTTGACAGGGTAAATATTGTTGTGGAAGATACGCGAGGTCTTGGTGAAGTTATTGAAGTCATAAATATCATAAAGTGCATCTTGAGGAAGCTTCCACCATGGTTTAATATGAATGTTTCTGTTCTAGAGGATAAAGATCCCAAAGAGATGACACTGGACAACTTGAATAGTACCTTGGCTGCATATGAGATGAGGAATGATAACAACAAGGCTGTGGAAAAGGGAAAATCCAAAGAGATGGCATTTAAGGCCATGAAAAAGATCACTATTAAAGATTCTCAGGATGAATAAGAGACAAATGAGGTTATGTCATTCTTTTCCTCAAATCTTCAAAGAGGAAAAGGAAAGTTCAAAGGGAAACTTCCACTCGCTTTCTTTAGATGTGGAAAAGTTGGTCATCTTGCTGCAAGATTCCCCAAATGGTTTCAAGAAGAAAATGACTAAGATGAAGTAGAAATTCCCAAGAAGAAGTCTTCAGTATTTTTGAAATGGATGAAACAATTCAAGATAATTTTCTTCAAGAAGAAGAATCTTCTTTCACACGAATGTGAAAGATCAGATGAGTTTGAGGATGAAGAGGTTGAGGAGATAGAAAATTGCAGAGATTGTGGGGTAAATGTCGTGGTGGTGATTGTTGGTAGTTCTCAGAAAAAGTAAAAAGCTGATGTTGAAGAAGAAGAAAAAATTGAAGGGAGAGTTGATATAGAAGCCGAATTGTAAGCATCTCATGAGGAGATAGACGTTTGGAGAGCCAAAACGAAGAAATCCAATAAAGTGGATCGTGATGCCAAACTCTTTAAGAAACAACAGGATGAAGAAAAGTCTGAGATGTTAGAATAATTTGAAAAACTAAAATCCTCAACACTAGAGAGATCAGAAATGAGTATTGAGCATAAGATTAAAATTGAGGAACAAAAGAAGGAAATTTATTGTTTGAATAACACAGGAACGTAGAATGTCAGACGTATCAATGAGCATGAAGAAGAAGTGGTCAGTCTACAATGAAAAATGAAGGATCAAGAAAAACTCTTTATCCCTATTGTGATATCAGAAAAGCAGGCCATTTAGAAGATAGAGAAGATGTAAGAGGAGGCTCGTAGTTCAACAGGAGTGAAGCAGCATGAAAGATCAAATTCTAAGGTCGATTTAGTTCTTGATAAGAAACAAAAATCTATGGTAGTTGATATCAGACCGCAAGAACCCGTCCCGAAATTGAAGGTTGATTTGGGCACAAAACAGAATCAGAATATTCAGAGATCCCAAAGGTAAAATCATAATACTTAACTAACATGAAGGAATTAACCCTATATCATGTGTTATTATTGTGGGAAGATGGGAAATTCACATTATGAGTGTTCCATAACCAAGAGAAATAGAAGGTAACAAGAACAGAGGTGGAAGCCAAACTGAGAAAAGTTTTCCAGAACATATTTCTAAGGACACTATTTTTGGTGTGAAGGATTTGGACACAAGGATAGGTACTGTACTTCAACCATATAGAGAAATTAGCAATAGGTGAATCAAAATGTTCACAAGTAATAGTTCAATAAACTCACAGGTGAGTTAAAAATGCATAATAGATTTGTGTCTTTGCAAGATGAAGCTGGTCCATCATACTCTAAGAAAGAACAGAAGTCTCAATCTGTGCCGAGTGGGAAGGAAAAAGTTTGGACCAAGAAGAAGAAAGAAGAAAAGGTAGTAGTTTCAAAAATTTCCCTTAAAGCATCAGATCATTCAGGAATATGGATCCTTGACAGTGGTTGCACATCCCATATGACAGGGAACACAGATCTAATTACAGACATAAAATCTGACAAAGATGGAGTTTTCAAGTTTGGGAATGATGAAGGGCTGAAGATTGTTGGTTCTAGAAAGGCCATATTTGGGGGAAAGGAAATAAGACGTGCTTATGTCTTGGTAGTAGAGGGGCTTAGTTATAACTTTCTCAGTGTCAGTCAATTATGTGACTTTTGGCACTCTATTCGATTTACCAAGAAGATGTGTGTTGTGAAAGAAAAATATGGAGTAGTTGTTCTACAAGGAATAATAACAAAGGGAAATCTTTACCTTGTATGTGGGGAATAAGATTTGTGCCTTTTATCCAGAGAGGAAGAAAACCAGCTGTGGTATAAGCAACTTGGTCACCTTTGTCAACCATCCATGGAAGATTTGGTAAAATGTGATGCGGCTAGAGACCTTCCCAAACTGTCACGTGATTATACTAATACATGCGATTCTTGTCAACAAGGGAAGATCATCAGAAAGGCATATAGGCCAATGGAACAAAAATCAACTACATTGCTTGAATTGGTGCATGCTGATGTATGTGGACCTATCTCACCACGAGCCATAAATGGGAAAAGGTACTATGTTCTTTTAATTGATGATTATAGCAGAATGGATTGGGTATTTTTCATTACCCATGAGACAGAGGTGTTCAGTTATATCAAGCAGTATAGGAGGGAATCAGAAAGGATTCTTTGGAATTTTTTTTGAAGTTTCATACTGATAACGGTACAAAATTCTCAAATAGTCAAGTCTAAGACTATCTCTAGAAAAACGAAATAAGGCATCAAGTTTCATGAGTGAGAACTCCCCAATAGAATGAAGTTGTTGAAAGGAGAAGTCAGATCATCAACAACATGGCCAGAATTATGCTTATTGATAAAGACCTACCAGAGAAATTTTGGAAGGAAGCAGTTTTGACATCGGTCTATGTTTTGAACAGGTATCTGTTATGTCCGAAGCAAGGGAAGACTCTGTATGAACTATGGTACGGAAAGAAGACAATGTTGAAATACATTTGAATCTTTATAAGTAAGTGTTTCATTCTCAACAATGAAAATCACAAGAAGTTTGTGGCATTATTAGATGAGGGGATATTCCTTGCCTACTCAGGGAAAAGCAAAGCATATAAATGCTTCAACAAGAGGATGTGATAAATTGTTGAGAGCAATGATGTCACTATAGTCGAAAATGAATAGAATAATCAACGACCTGGTGAATAGTTTCGGGATGAATGTGATGAAGAGGTAACTGACACAGGGGGAGTAGAAGTGGTAGAGGCTAGCTCAGAAAAAGATACTGAAGATGAACAAGAATGTGTCAAGTACGTGTCTGCAAGGAAGCCAAAGTGTTGAGCTGAAATTGATATGCAGAATATCATTGGTGATCAGACAGCTCCAGTTCAGACTCGAAGAATGAATTCATTATAGAAAACATTGTTTTTATCTCAGGTGGATCCAAAATGTTTTTCTGATGCAGCTGAAGATGAAAATTGGGTTCAGGCTATGAATGAAGAGATTGATCAAATCGAGAAGAACCTGACATGGGAGATTGTTTCGAGGCCAGCAGACAAGAATGTCAGCTGGACTAAATGGGTCAATCACAAAAAGATGAATGAAGATGGAACTGTGATTAGAAACAAAGAACGACTTGTGTGCAAGGGATACTCCCAGATAGAGGGAATAGATGTAGATGAGACATTTTTATTGGATGCAGGGCTGGAGACACTCAGATTATTTTTGGCCATAGTAGTGAAATGAAATTTCAAAGTGTTCCAGATGGACATCAAATCTACATTTCTAAATGGGGTTCTGGAAGAAGATGTGTACATTGAGCACCCAGATGGTTTTATTATTCATGAGGATGAGAACAAAGTTTGTAGGCTGAAGAAGGCATTGTATGGGATGAAAGAAGCACCAAGGTCATGGTACTCAAGGCTTGATCAATACTTGAAGAAGCTTGGTTTCTAGCGTGGTGGAGTTGATTAAAATCACTATTTCAACAACAATAGTAATCAAAGGATGATGGTGTTGGACTATGTCAATGACATAATATTTGGTGGATAAGATGAAGCTCAATGCAGACAGTTTTCCGAATTCATGAAACATGAGTTTGAAATGTCAATGATTAAAGAGATAACGTTTTTCCTTGGTCTACAGGTGAGACAAAGAAGGAATGGAACATTCATTTCATAGTCCAAATATTCCAAGGAGGTGTTAATAAGGTTTGGCATGGAAAATACCAAAGAGATGAAAACTCAGGTTGCTACCCGGATGAAATTATCAACATATGATGATGGAAAGGCAGTTAATATCACATAATATAGGAAAATTATTGTAAGTTTGTTGTACTTGACCGCGACAAGGTCTTATATTGTTTTCACCACATGACAAGCAGCGAGATATCATTGTAATCCCAATGAATGTCACATGATTGTTGTGACAAGAATACTTCGGTATATCAAGGGAACTGTAGACTTCGTCTTGACATATAACGACAAATATCAGACAGAGTTATTGGGATATACTGATGCAGACTAGGCCGGTTTAGCCAATGACAAGAAATCAACATCAGGAGGTGAATTCTGTCTTGGCGGACTATGTATTTCTTGGTTAAGAAAGAAGTAGGATTTCATTTCATTAAGCACCGCAGAAGCTGAGTATATTGCGGTCACTCAAGCATGCACATAGTTTTTATGGATGAAGCAACAACTTGATGATATGGGAGTTGAAGTGATGTCTCCTATCAAAATCCAGTGTGGTAACTCAAGTGCTATCAATCTTAGAAAAAATATAGTTCATCACTCAAGGAAAAAGAACATTGAGATCAAATATCATTTTATCAACGAGAAAGTGGAACAAGGTCTTGTGAAGTTGGAGTATGTGCCTACAGAGTTACAGGTTGCAGATATTATGACAAAGGTCTTACCCAAGGAAGCATTCAAAAGGCATTGACTGGCTCTAGGAGTTCGGTCAATTCCCCTGCACTTAAAATTGTGTGGAGGTGAAACCCCCCCCTCTCCCAGAGGTATGATGTGTTTTCCCTAATGGGATGATGTGTGTTCTCTACTCTACTACAGACTTCAAAGGTTTAACCATTGGGGTCATTGACAAAGGGGGAGAAAATAGTGATTGTTCAAGGGGGTGACAGTGTGGCTATTTAAGAAATATTGATAGATAATGGTATAAGATGATAGGTAGAGTAGCCAGATAAGGGGAGTTGAAGTTGTTGAACATGCTTAGCCAGAGCTTAGCATGGAAAACACAGGAAATAGGGATAAAGAGGTGTTGAAGCTGTGAGCAGAAAGGGGGAGTGTATAAAATCTGATGATGTTAGAAGTGATCGATCAAAGAATAAATATCACAACAGCTGATGATCGTGATAAAAGCAAAAGAGAGATGCTGGAATGTGGTAAGAAGATTTCCAACAATTGGAATCCGTTTGAAAAAAACTGGTATCAGTTTGGTGTCAACAGTGGATGTCACAGATGAAGTGATTCATTGATGAATATTTCATTTACTCTTGTTTCTCACACCGAGCATTATTTATGTGGGCTTAGAGTATGTGTTGATTAAATCCTTGATCGATATCAGAATCGAAAAAGGAGAATGGTGGATGAAGAATCAACGATGTATCCTTTTATGGAAGAGTTGTCAACAAACCCAAAGGGGGAGATTGTTGGGAAAAAATCCATCAAGGCATCATTGAAGCATTTTTGAGGTGATTGTGTTTGTTGAAAAAGTGGACAACTGTGCTATGATTGTTGAAGAAAAAACCATGACATTCAAATTTTTTGAAAAAGCGGATTTCATGGTGGAATGTTGAGTTCAAGAGCTGTGGTCAATGATCTGTGTTTTATTCAATAACATTGATGAAGGAATGAATGATTTGGAAGTGGCATAAAAAAGAACAGATATAAGGTGGATCCATTTTCCAGTGTTTGCCATATTTTTGGGCCTAAAAAAAACAAATGAAGAAAAGTGGTTTTTGGAAAAGGTACTTGCGCGCTGTGTAAATGAAGGCTTGGAAACTTTCGTGCTATATGTTTTTCATGATCAGATCATCAAAATATGGCAATGGGATAAGTTTCGCGCAAGTATTGGTGGTGTCACGCAGATGACTTGCGCTCCGTGAAGAGACTTGCACACTGATGCCTTGGAAGCTTGAGAACATGCGTGCCTATGGTTTTTCATGATTAGAAGGTCAAAATATGGCAATGGAAAGAGGTTCAGGCATGTTTGGAAGTGGGTCGCACAAGTGACTTGTAGGGGAAGAGACATGCGCGCCGAGACTTGCACGCTAAGGGTTGACTTTGGTTCCATCGCGCAGGGTGGTAAAATTGCCTATAAATGCTGGACCACCCCTCGTCATTATTCCCCAGAGTTCAACACATTGAAGATTCAGAGCTCCCGTCGTGCAGGTGTGGTGGTGTGTCGCGCAAGTGGGACTTGCGCATCAGTATTGGAAGTTGCGCCCCAAGTGTTAGTTGTGTGCTTGAGGTGGTTTAGGTGAGTAAGGAAGTGAGTCGCACAGGTTTGGAGTTGTAGAAGCTTTAGTCATGCAAGTAGTTGAGGAAGACCTACATGCCCGTTGTGACTTGTGCGCTGATACTTGCGCACCGAGATTCACTTGCGCGCAAGTAAGGTTTATTTCCAGCAATGATTTTCGTGCTGCGTGGAAGATGGATGTTTTCTCGATACCATGAGTGCAAAGAGATATTCATCTATGGGTGAATGTTTTACTTTAAGAGAGCATATACATAAATTGGAAGATGAATTCTTTCATGAAAATGAAGAGACCTACAGGTCTATAAACTGTGAGTGGATCCTTTCCAGAGCAGTGAGTGAAGGAAGAGGAAGAAGGTGATCCTCTCCACCGTCAGTGAGCAAGAGAGAGAGAGAAACTGGGAGTGACCCTAGGGAAAGAAGTGAGCTGACCCTAAATCTTGTAAAGGCAGTGATCCTGGAACATCATGAATGTACCCGAAACTTGTATCCACAGCTAGTGAAGTTTAGTGGAATTTGGTACGACTGAAAACTTGTCGGTGTATGCTCCTTGGACGTAGCCTAGTGCGGGTGAACCAAGAAAAAATTGTTGTATCCTATAGATTCTTTACATTCTATTTACATTGTGCAATAGGAAAGAGAGAGAAGAGTTGTTTTCTTAACAGTGAAATAAGATCAGAACGGGCGTTAATTTTAAATTAGACATACCCTATTTTACCCCCCCTCTCTGGGTATTCAGCCTTGTGGACCTGACATTTCTAATTTTCACTTGGGTTTCAAATGAATTTAAGGGTGCATTTTAAATTTATTTCTTAAGGAATGGACTAATTTGGAACTTTTGAGTGTGAATTGGTTTCTGAAAAACATATACATCTATTTGGTACCACCATATATTTTATCTGAATTGGATTGATTTTGGAAATGTTTTGGAAATGGTTTTGTAAATTTATTTAGATTGGATAAGTTGAAGGGCCGGTTTGAATTTTGGTGGTTTTGGAATGTGGGTTTGAAGTGAAATAATGTATAGACTGAGTTGATATTATTGAATATCTTGTAGTGATATGGTAACCTCGATGGTTTCCTCTCTGAAGAGAGGGTAATCAAATTGGTTGTTTTAGTGGTTATGATATGGATAGATAATGGTTTTGCATTGTTGGATTGATCCAAAGATGCAAGGACCTCCCCATTCATCATGTACTATGATCATATGATTCTTGTGTGGAATCTATATGGTTGGGTGATAATTGATTATTGACATAGATTCTAAGGGTTGGTACCCCCTAGATTTTATGAGAGGGAAGGTGAGGCGTGCTACTAGGTTGGATAATTTAGGGCGTCTATTTGGTTATTGACTTTGGAGATAAACCACATATAAGGAGGTGATTATAAAAAAATTATGTATGGGGATTTCTTCTGGAGATTTTTAGTAAATGACCATCATTATTATCAATAAGTATTATTTTACACTATTTCACTTGTTTTTTACATTTCTCAAACTTGTCTATTTTTTATACTTTATACTATTGTAATAGCTATTAGATCATATACTATGGGTAATTTATTTGTAATCATGATTTTAAATTGGGTTTAAAAAAGTAATTCCATTCTGAAAGGTTGTATATGTTTTCTTTAAATGGAATTTCAGGAAAGCTATGTTTGTTTCTATAAATTAATAAAAATATATCATTATAAATTTATTTTAATCCTTTTTTGGATTATTTAGGGAATGGAAATTTATGGACTCTCTAGTATATAACTAATTAAATGGTAATGCTCACACCCAACTTGTGCCACTCGACATCGGAATACCTGAGACATTTTTTAATTTTATGTTTTTGGTTTGAGTTTGTATTATCGTATGGATTGTGGTGACCAAGAGGTCACATAAAGATTAAGTTTGTTCTGGTTCAATTTTAGTTTTTGTATTCGATTTTTATTTTATTAATTATCTATTGTATCTGGATTGGTATATATATTTAGATATGTTCATTTATTTTTGGTTCTACTACATGCCCAGTTTGGTAATTTTCTCCTAGTTTTCATTTTCAATATTGTTCCCACAGTGATTTCCTTGATGCTTGATACTAATCTCCAGCCCATGCAGATAAAGAATTCCTCTAGTAAATTCTCTGGTTCATTACATTACCTATACCGATGTTTCTAAAACCACTGGTATTATTCTATATGGATTCAAAATAACCTTAAAACATATCATAAATATTAGTACATTCTATAAAAAATGATTTTATGGTATCTACCAATGGTTCCAAACCATTGTTGTAACCTTTTTTTGTTAGTGTTTATCAACAACTGAACTACATATGGCGCACTTCTATATTCCTCAATTTTTATACTAATATTAATTAGCTGGAGAAGGGAATCACAAGAATGTTGTGAGATCAATATTCTAGTAAGGAAACTATTACCTAAATTAAATCAATGGTTCTATCATAAGAATATTATAAAACTTGAGAATAGTTGAAATATCTTATTAAAAAGAAAATGAAACAATAAAAGTTGTCTATAATTCAACAGTGTGGAACATATAATTTCAAATGAAAAAACATGTACCATTGAAAAATAGTGTGAGAGAATATTAAAAACATGTAATAAGGGAATTATATTATATATTAATGGAATCATAAACATGTTGAAAAACAATTAATATATTATATAAGCATAATTTGGGTCTCACAACTAAGATAACTTAACATAGTGTGCTAAGTGTACTACCTAGGTATCATACATGGTATCTCATGAAATTAAAATATTACCCAATGAATTGGGGGCCTATATAATTCTAGAACCTCCCATTAAATGATGAAAAAATACATATGTATTATATAATAACATTAAAGAATTCATTACAAAATTAACCAAATAAAAGAAATATATCTCATAAAATAACAAAGAACATTTCATAAGTCATAAAAAGAACTAAATTGTATGGTGAAATAAAAAACATATCTGTGGTGTAACATAAAGAGAACTAATCATGTTGAAATAAATAAAAATTACTTTTTAAAACTAATAAATAAATCACATTGATGAATAGGAAATAATTTAACATTTCATTTTAAAAACATTACAATGTTTCCTTATTTGTAAAAGAATTTCAAAAATTTTGTTAAAGTCATCATTGAATATAATGGTCGTAACGATAAAAAATTCGTTATAGAAAAAAACATTAAAAATAGTATTTAGAGAACATTTTTTATTATTTTGTAAAAACTATGTTACAGGTCACTTTCAAATGTAATTTTTAAAAATGGGAAATAAAATTGTTTGAAAAAATTTTAATCTGAAAAATAATTTTAAATAGTGGATCATTGAACATACATAAATATTATCTCATGAAATTTTAATGTTCATTATAAAACATATGATAATGAATGGAAAACCTCTTTAAGTGTTTCAAAATTAATTATTTCAAACTGAATTCCAAAAAAAAATTACAATAAAACATACTTTTATAAGAGGAAAAAAATTGAAGGTCTCATGAGATAACACAAAATTGGTTTTCTAAATAAAATAGAGAACATTGGAGTGAAGTTAAAATATGGACATTTAAGAAAAATAATCATTTAAAAGAATGATAATTGTTGTTGACAATGTCATAATTTTTTTTATAGGGAAATTAATAGAGGAGGAATATTTGAAACCAATGTGTTATCAAAAATAAACTAAAAGAGAAGGTTTAATATAAAATCTATTGGTGGAATAGACTAGGCATATAAGATATAAGTTCAAGATTAAACATTATTACTCATATAAAAGAAAATTTATTTAATAAAATCTCTTAGGTCATTAATATCAACGTATTTGAATACCCTTGGAATGAAAACTTAATATGCATGTGTAAAGAAATTTAATATCATGAATGGTAAGATAAAAGTAACATATAGGTTATTATATATCCTACAAAAAACAAAACGTGTTTTGAATATATTATGTGAATCCATCAATGAAAATTGAGACAAAAATACCTTACAAACATCATAATTAATAAATTTGGTACTATTTTAAAAGGGGTTTATGTGAAAGAAATTTCCATCCAATGATAAAAAATATGAAATTAAACATAATACCATGATCCCTACAAAATAAATGAAAATTGTGTTTACAAAAACCATAGACTTTAATCCTATGTATCCGGACATTCTGAACCTCTTGTATAAGATAATTAGTATTTTAATTGGATTTTTAGGAACCTTATTCCTACTTATATCCCTTTAGAAACATAATTTATAACAATTTATTTCAAAAATATATGTTTGTCATATTATTTTCATTATCAGACATTATTAGATTCATTTATTTGTTTTGTAATAATTTCTTAATGGTGGTGTGGATTCTTATTTTTATATTTACAGTTCATAAATATGAAATAATTATGGGAATTTATTATGTGTTTTATAATTATTTATAATGTTTTAATTTCGTTACATATGTATTTTAGCTACATTTTGGGATGATGAAGTTGGGGATGACATTGTTTGTGAAATTTTAAACGAATATAATTATTGTATATTAATAACAATTAAAATATTAATATAAACACTATATAACCATAAACCAAATTTCATTTGTTCATTAAGGTATAATAACATAATCATTTATGTTTTTATTTCCATCCATGATAGAAATTTATAACATTGTTCAACTAGGTTTTTAGATTGACAAATAAACTATAACCTATGGGTGTGTATGGTTAAAAAAGTGATTTTAGAGAATAATACAATTATTATTTAAGTATATTTTTATTATTTATATTTATTAATTCTAGTTTATCATATTTCGGTAGATTTTTATTAATAAAATAAAACTTTATGTAAAATGACTTATGTCACTTTCATGAGGGAAGTAGTCCAGACCTACAAATATTTTTGGGGAATTTTTTAAATATTTTTAATATATTTTTCCCTTAGATTTAAACTTTTTCTAATTTGTTTTTTTACTGTGGTAATTAATTTTAACCATTGTAATTTACCCTTAGTTTCAAAAAATAAACTTTTATGCAACAAATATTTTTTACCTAATGATTCAAAATAATAAATAAATTTTAAAAAAAGTTATATGTGTAATGAAAATTAATTTTAATGACAGCACCCAACACATGTAAAAATATGTCTTTAGAAAAAGTCTATTTTAGGTATAAATATTATAATCATGGAAAATTATCAATGTTAAATATTGGTATAAAAGTAATTAATTTATTGTTAAATAAAATAGGAGATATATTTCTTCCAAATAAATCCCAAAAAAATATACCTTGTGAAAAAATAATGAGAAGAAAAAGGTGAAACCCCAATTTTTATTAGAATAAAAATTTACTTAACTTTCAAAATCACATTAAGGAGTTTTATAAATTCAAAATGGTATTAAATGGATAATAATAATCCTTAGATAAGTATTTTTACTATGAAGATTATTTTATATGTTTTTATGTCATAATTCCATCATGATAAAATAATAAATGCTATGGTATCATTAAAAAGTGTATATTTAACCATTCACCTAGAAAATAATTTTTTTTTGAAATATAAGAAACATAATCTCTAAAATAATAATAACATTGTAAATATAAAAGTAAATACAATTTGAAAATATTTAATTTCTAATATTTTATATTTTATATTTTGAATAAAAAGAAAAAAATCTACTGATAACTCTTTTTATTGGAATATTATTTTTTAAAAAATATTTAAAAATCATATTATTAATTCCTAAGGATTAGTATAAAAGTTAACTTTAATTTTCATAATAAATTAAAATTTTAAATATATAAAATACATGTGATTTATAAATAAATTATTTCACTGAAAATTATCTATTTAAATCATCTTAATTACATCATTCATAACCGCTCAAGATCTCCATTTAAGATATAAGCATATTATATGCTCTATCAGCAGTCTTGGGATGCAATGTTTCTAGTATGGATCTCATGGAAATTTCCAAAACCTCATACATCACTCTCATGTGATTTATATCATACTAAAATTGCTTGATTTCACTGTGGAATTGATCTATAGAAAACCATACTGATGAAACCACTTCTCTATACTTGGAAAGGTGAGTATCATAAATAAGGATTGTACAAATTGATTTAATATTTTCTCCTTTTATATAATTTTAATATTGTAGTTACCATCATTTATACCACTTAATTTAATTAATATATCATCCAAAATTTATAATATTATTTTAAATTGTCACAATTTAATTTTAGTTATGTGTTACATGTGATCTATGATTTCATATATAGTATTTATTTTAAATACAAAAAATTAATACTAAAATCATGTGGCTTTACATTCCACCCCTATAAATAAATTTCATGCTCACAATTTTAATAATCACCTACCAATGAAAATATATAACAACATATCTAAGATATACATGACTTAAGATATAATTATTAGATATATATCAACTTTAAAAACTTATGAAACATATATTTTCTCTTAAAATAGGAATGTCCCTAACATTGAGTTTTTTTTCCAACTATATGATCCCAGAGTCATCCATTGTTTGGTATCAAGACCCACAACATGTAATTTTATTTTAAAGGGTTTTTATAATCATCCTTGCAGTAATATACTATCGTTGTTTGATATTAAATGTGTTCTCATCATTCCAAATAAATCACCTATAAGTGGAAAGAACAGATGCATTTTCTAAATCACATTAAAATTATCTAAAGGAAGAATAATATGACTTGTATAAAACAAATTCTGATAAACTAAAACATGGGATACAATAATTGAACATTAATAATTTTTTATTAATACATCAACATCTTGTCGTCTAGGTGATGATATGGTATTATTAAGAAAAATTATTTGTACAATATAGTGGGTTGGAAAAGATAAAAATACAAAACATTCAAATATTTAGAGGTTGGTTAATGTTCCTTACTCCACATCTTTTTTTGTAACCCACATTAGTAGTTTCTATTGAATAAAATTTACCTTTCCCTTGGTATTTGAAGTTTATTTCATATCATCCTTGTTATCCCATTGATTAGGGAATTTACATTGAAAATTCCTAGGTTCCCCACCATTAATATATTTAACTTTAAATGGTCCCTTACGATAGATATTTTTCCCTCTATTATTTTAATTGAACAATTCCTTTTTATGTGAATTTTTTTTCTTGATACTCTGATTTATCACAAATAAAACATCTTAAAATATAATCAAGTTATACCACCATGTGTCTCTTCCAAAATTTTTAACATGATGTATGTTTAATATTTATTCCTTAATAATATTCTTCATTTGAACTTCCATGAGACTCCACCATTCAATTTTTTTTAAAAATAAACTATGTTAAAATTGTGAATCATAATTTCTGATAGATTATTAGTTACAACAATAAGATTTCTCACAAGATATCTAATCCAATTTGGTTGTTTCCTTGGATATTCTATACATTTTCCATAGAATCCATGGTTGTCTTCAGTCCATTAAAATAAAAAAATATGAAACCAGATTGGATTCATGTGGGTGATGGAACTTTAACAACATAAGATAATTATCATAAGTGATCTCAACAAAAACTCAACCGTGAAATGTATCAATTTTTTAAACCATGAAATTAACATACAATTCATCCTAAAAAACTCTTAGTTCAACATTAGTTTATTTACAGTGGGTTATCTTGTATTTTTTATCCCATTCCCGTAGAATAATTAATTTCTTCATAATGTATCACAAATAGAATTTTATTGACCAAATCATATCACTCAATTCTGTCTAGCATCAGGTTTATTCATAGGTCCATTCATCATGTAATGAGTGAATATAAAGTTGATACACAACCATCATTTGGCATAGTGATTTACTCTAGGTTAATCTATGACACAACTAGATCCATTTTCCAGTATCATGATAAGAATGTATTTTCTGAGAAACTAAAAAATATATACATTAACAAAACAATAAGATGATATATTATAGTTAGAATTAAGATTAGGTAATTTATTAAATCTCTCTTATAAAAATAGAAAAAATGAATAAAATACTCCTAGAGAAATAATAAACCCTTCATTAAAACAAAATGAGGTTCACTAGAACCAAATTCTGAGGTCCTATGCTAAAACAAACCTTTATTGAATTATATTTTTTATTAAAAGTGAATCATACCAAGATAAAAATACATATATTTCACATAATTTTCATAATATAAACAAGAAATATCAAAAAAAATTATAATCATAATAATTAACGGTTTCATGTCATTGAGGACTAGCTACATATGAAACGTATTTAATAATACTAGTGAACATTTCTCTATAACCAAATCGCACTTAACCCCTTTCAGATATTTCATAGGTTATACACAACTTCATGACCTAGGTAATAAAAAAACAAAAAAAACATTGAACTCAAATGCTTAGTAAGGGAAAAATTATCAACATTTTGTCAAGAGTAATACCATAGGATTATGATAAAACATAAGAATGAGATAAATTGATTATTAAAAATAACATGATATAATAATACTTATTCCTAATTCATGATAGCGGAACATGTAAACTAAAATTATCAAAAATTTACCATGGAATAATATTGTGATGTGGGCATGGAAACATGGAATAATGGAATGACATTGTTAGTTCATGGAATCAGAAATATATTGAAACAACAATAATCATGAAATAATAAGCATAATTCGAGGCTCAAAAATTTTAAAATATAACATAGTGTCGCACACTTACTTCCCCTACACAATAAATGGTATATCATATGATGGAATCATTATTTCATGTTTTGGGGGATATATAATTTCTTTCCAATATATCCAAAAATGAAGACCATACATATGTGCTCCATCAAAACATGCAAAACATTCAACACATAATTAACCTATACAAAATAATTTCCATATAAACCTCTATATAATGTTTCACAATCCATTAAAATTGACAAGGTGAATGGTGTCAGAAGAACATATCCCTACTGTAACATATTGATAATTTAGTGTGTCGATATAAATGAAAAATACCATTTTAAGATCACTTGATTAATCACATTGAAGAATAATTTAAAATATTTTTTTTAAGTCATTAATAATTATGTTTATTTTCGAATCAATTTTATAATATAAAAAGGAATATTTTTTGAAAGTTATTCCTTCAATTAATGAGGATACTTTTTTCAATAGAAAACCTTAAATAGAGTCATTAGAAAACACTTCTATCATTTCCAGAAACAAACGAGTCACAAGTCACTTTAAAAGATATTTTCCATAATGGAAAGTGAAAAATATTGTAAACATTTATGTTTAAAAATAATATCTAATATTGTATAATTTAAAAATATATAAATATTTCTTAAGGGAAATGAGTCTTCGATGATAAAACATAGGATTATTAATAGATTTTTTTGTATTTCTATATACCTTTGTTGAAACCCACATCAAAAAAATGTTTAATAATACTTCATTTTTAAGTGTAAAAATAAAAATTGAAGGTCACATAATATAACTAAAAAGTCTGTTTTCAAATATAAATGATAATATTTGTGGGATAAGAAAAAATGGACATGGAAGATAAATCATCGTTAATGTAAATGAGAATTATTCTTAACAAACACATACTTTTAGATGGGAGAAATTAATCTAGAAGGATTATTTGGATTAAATATTTATTTTTAACAAGAGATAAAACCTATTCTCAATATTAAATCGTATGGTGGAAAATCCAAGAAATAAAGTGAGATGTTCAAGATGAAACATTATAACTAACACATGAGAAGATCAGGTTAAAAAAATCTATTATTCATTCAATACCAATTTAAAATAAAACACTTGGAAAGATTAAATGATATTAATTTTTATATTATTTTAGTTTATTAAAGGTTATGATATAATTAAATCATATGTCAGTTGATTCAAAACAAAAAAAATAAAAGTATTGGATATATCATGTGACTCTATGAATGAGAATTGACATAGAAATCGTGTACGAATATCCAAATTCATGATGTATGTATTATTTTAAAAGTTGTTTATATAATAGGCATATAAATCATAAAAAAATATAAAATTAAAAATGATACATTTATAGGTATGAATATAGTCAGATTATAAGAATTATGTTCATGATAAAACATCTGAAGACAGTGAATGGAAATTGATTTTTTCAGAAACCCTGAGCATCAATCCAAATTAGTCGAATGTTATATAACCTCCTATAGAAAAATATATATCTTAATTACCTATTTTATAACCTCATTAGTTGCTATAATATATTATATACTTCATTTAAAATCATTTAAAATAAAAAATTTGCTAGTTATAATTTACATTCATCATCAAATGTTATTAGCTTCGATTCTTTATTTAGTACATGTTTCGTAATGGCAGTGGAAAATATTTTTTCACAGAATAACATTTCACAATAATGAGGTTATTATTAGTAATATAATTGGTGTTTATAATTATTGTTAATTTTTTTAATTTCATTTCATATGAATTTTGTTATAATTCCTGATGATGAAGTTGTAGTGATCATTCATCAGTTAATGGTAATGAAAATAGGGTGGTAGAATAATAGTAATTCAATTACAAATATAACCATTAAAATACTTGAAAACAAAATTTATTTTTTACATATCATCTAATAAAACGTCCAGTTATGTTTCCATATTCGTCCATGATAGAAATTTAGATAATTGTTCAAATTAGTTTTTAAACCAGCCCAAACAAAAAAAGATAAAATTTATGGGGATTTATGGTAATGAACATCCTTATTTTGGAATAATAACATTATTAATAAATAATAAGGATATTATTAATTCTTTAAGTAGATTAATTATATTTTAGCCATGTTTTATAATGAATAAAATATTATATGGAAAACAAAATACATCACTTTTTTGGAGTTGGTAGTCTGCACAAACACATGTGTGACATGTTTGTTTACATACAACAAGATAATGTTAAGGAATGGATTATATGTTTATAATATTATTAATTTTATTAATATAATATTAAACTATTTAATACAAATTAAAATCGATCCATGAATTATGGTTATGATAAATCAAACACGCTGTTTATGGAAATGGAAGTCCGCGCGTATGCAAATCAGAGATTTATTTTTTCAATTGAAAAACTGGAATTTGAATAATTATTGTTTACTAAAAATATTAAAATTCAGTATGAATACAAAAAATATATATCATTATTATTATTAAATTATATTTTTTGGTGAAATATTGAATATAAAAGTGATTCATTAAATATTATTACTCATGTTGAGAAGTTGAGTTTTTCCCGTGGAGGAAATCTATTAAATGGAGGACATAGTGATTTTACATAGATAAAGGGGCTACCAAAAGCATTATCTGAATATATGGGAAGTAAAAAAATGGAAATATTATTAATATGAAATATAATTATAGTGTTTAATTGAAGGGGTGGTAGAAGACCCCTTTATAGGTGGAGAAAATGGCATTTTTTTTAAATATAACCTCTTAATATAGAGGGAGCACTTGTTTTGCAAGTAATGTGGCTCCAAAACAAAAAATTAATTTAGAGGATAATTTTTTTGGTTCATTCATACATCAACCACTCAATTGGACAAACGATTTTGACATTTTTTATGTATTTTACAATTAAAATTTTCACGATTATCTTTTTTGGTTTTTACTATGGTAATTAATTTTTACCAAGGTTATTTACTTCTAATGCAAAACAATAAAACAAAAAGTATAAATTAATGTAGAAATAATTATTCTAAATACTAAATCCACTTTATCAATGAGATTGTAATTTTCCGAAAATTAATACTTAATTTCAACCCACATAATGCTTAAACCCCTGTTTTTAGAAAAACAATACTATTAAGAATAAAATTTATATTTTTCATACAATTATCAATGATATTTATTTCAATGAAATTAAATATTTTAGTAATATATAGTAAGAGTAATATATCTTCTAAATAAATTCAAAAAATAATTGTACCTTTTGATCTTATTATTAAATGAAAATGATAAAAAACAATTTTTATTAGAATAGAATATTACTAAAGTATCAAAATAATAAAAAATATTTTTAAAAAATACACATAGTGTAACACCCAGAGGTTTTATGAAAAGTATTCTTTTTAATTTATTGATGTCTTGTGTTGTACGCTACACCAAAAGGATCTTTCACTACACCCATCCCAGACTTGGCCTGCATTACACGCATTTGCGACCTTCCACGATAGTGCGTGTTGTACGCAATACCAAGTTTCACTAAACAACGGAATGTTATATAAACTAGCCATTATGAATAGTAATACCCACTTTTTGAAATTGTATAATGTTTATCATTCAAAATGGACTTCATTTTTAGATTTAGAATATTGAAATTATCCTAGGGTGAATTTTTGGTATTTTTCTGAAAACTTTCAATTTTTGATGAATAGTGAAAACACTAGGTTACTATTTTAAAACCGACATTTTATTTAAATAATTATTTATTTTATGTAAATTTATTTTAGGTCAAAATTGATAAATAATACCTATATAAGTTAAATGTAATTCATTTGAGTCATTTTATATTGATTTTAGATATATAAAAATTTTATTGAACTTTTCACCATCTTTTACCCACCTCTTAGGAGAATTTGAAAATTTACATAAAACTTAATTTTCTCACTTCTGTGAGTGGAATTTTGAAAATCCGAGAGACAATGTTAATATTAAAGAGTAAAATGTGGTTCAATAAGACAAAAGTAATTTTTGTTGAATAGTAACTTTTTGCTTTTATTTACCACGGTTAAAAGTAAATAGGGTAATTAAGTGTAAAAATGATATTTTATTACCCTAACACATGTCCTAATTCTATTGGATAAGTGTAATTCGACAAGAAACAACCTTATGAATAAAATTTTACCCTTCAGGTCCACTTGGATTAGATACACTTATTATTATTTTATTTAAAGAAGAGTTGAAATAGTTTAAATCAAAGTTTAATAACTAAACCATTTTTAATATAGGTATATTCATAAGATAAAATAGCCTATAAATATTCATTAGAAATATAAAAAGATTTAATATATGATCATATTTTATTTTTAATTTTTAGACATTAAATAATTTAATTTATTTATGACACAATGATGATGCAGTAAATACCTTATTAATGATATATTAACAAAATTGATGTTTTAAATACCCAAATAAATGTAATTTTAGACTTTTTATGAATTACACTAATTTTATAGGTTAATATGATATGTTATTATTGATTTAATTAATTTTTTTAGAACTAATCATGCTTTTAGGATTTTAACAAAAATCAAGTACCAATTAGTGTCAAAATTAACATAAAATAGTTTTTTAAAAAATATTATATTATTAAATGTTATTTTGTTCCTAAAAATATAAGGATAGGAAAAATGACTTAGAGAAGGGTATATATATTAATAATGAACCACTTGGGGTTTTTTTGGCTTGTTATAGTATGTTTATTAACCATATAGTGTAAAAAACAAAAAGACACGATAAAAGTTAAATTATTTAACATAAAGTTAAATATAAATGATAAGGATAACATAGTAAGCTAAACTTATCTAAAACCTATAGGGTGAGATAATTTCAACCCATACCCACCTTAGAATTTAAATAAATCAATTTGGAGCTATTAAAAACTGAATATTACCTTACTATAAAATAATATTTTATGTTTTCCTAAGGTGCCCCTCTCCTCCCTTATAAAAAGGGAACCCCTTCCCTCTTATCTTTACACCATTTTGAGCGATGAAGCTCAACCAAAACCTGACAATTCCTTTTCTAAATCTCTCTAGTTATATCATAATGGTTCTGGTCTTCTCAAAATACCAACTATAGTGCCCTAAGATGAAGTTTAAAGGAGGTGCGTCAAAGAAGAGGTAACCTCTTCTAATGATTTTTTAAAGTTTCGTTCTTCTTCAACTTCTTCTTATTTAGTTGTTTCATTATAAATTAATAACAAAATTATTAATTATATAATGATATGTTATTATAAATTTGAAACAACCTCATTTCATGTAACACCCGACCCCAGCTACCTAGAGTCGGTGCGCTATTGCGTAACATTGGCATGATCACAAATGATCAAGTCTCGAATGATCGATTAGTTTAGTATCCTTGAAAACAGTAGATACATTCTTAAATGTTACATTACATCACAAAGTGAAAAACTACAATAAAAAAGTCACCATAGTCCACACTCATATCCTCTTCTAACTATCCCTGCAGGTCATTCAAAAAATACTTCTTCACATCCTGGAAAATATTAAAACATTGAAAGGGGTGAGCTCACTGGCTCAGTAAGGATAACAATATAGAGGAAGATTTCATAAATAAACATAAAAATTTAAGCCAACGTATGACTAAAACAAAAGCCTTTTAAACTTGAACTTCAACATAATATGTCAAAAGTAAAATGAGATAATACCATTTACTTATTCACATGGATATTCTACTGGTCGAATAATCACATGAAATATTAATAACCACTTTCATAATGATGGAATGCATAATGCCAGACTATCATAACCATGTAGCCAAGGCCTGGTGCCAAGACTAAAAATAATATTTTGTAAAGGCCTTGTGCCAAGACACTAGTTTGTCTCATGAGACCTACCGATGCATTGAGGAGCTATAGCGAGCTCCACCCGTCACTTATTAAGTCCAATGCATTCCTCATATTAATAGGTTTAAACATATCATTAAACATAACATAATTGTATCACATAAAATATGCATAAATAAAAAATAAGACTTCCGTACTTCAATCATAAGATATCAATACAACACATTGATATAATAAAAACATCATCAAAACCATTTTCAATACCAAAATAATATAAAAGTAAAACATGACATTTATTTTTATTTTAAAAAAAGATATGGCTTATAGAGGAAGCCGAAACTCAAAAATAGTCACGGCGGTGGAGAAGTCGTTGTCTCCGCATACATAAGAGAAAATATTCCTTTTTTGTTAAGTAAAAACGCTTCGTATAAAAAGATTCATTTTGAATAAAAGTCAAAATCAAAGGGGTTTATACACCGTATAAATCAAAGTTGTGTATAAAACCAAATATGCCTCAATGAAAGGATATTGAGATGATGTCTTTAAAAAGATCATTTTTAAAATAAAATAGATCTATTATGTGTATTCACAATAAGTACACATAAAGAAAGTAAAAACACAATATAGGACATAATAATATCGTGACATAATTTAAAAGTAGGAGATTAACCCAAAGAATGGAAATTGGGTTAAGAAGTTCCCTTACAATGATCATTTTTCTTAAAATAAAATAAATATATTATGTGTATTAAATATATGTACACATAAAGAAAGTACAAATACAATATAGGACATAATAATATCATGACATAATTTTAAAGTTGGAGATTAACCAAAAGAATAGAAATTGGGTTAATAAGTTCCCTTACAAAGACCATTTTTTTAAAATAAAATAAATATATTATGTGTATTCAATATAAGTACACATAAAGAATGTATAAATACAATATGGGACATAATAATATCATGACATAATTTTAAATAGGAGATTAACCAAAATAATAAAAATTGGGTTAAGAAGTTCCCTTATCTTGTGTCCGACGTGACTCGATCGTTCTTTAACCTCCTGAATAATAAACTAGAGTTATTGTCTACTTGCTTAAGAACATTTTTAAAGTTCATTATCCCTTTTATATCACTTATTAAAATGTTACGAAAATTATGTAGTCATTTAAGTTAATAACGGTCGTTTTGTTGATATTTGGTACTTGAGTCAACAATACACTTCTTATAATTACAAGTTGTTTATGTGGTAGAATATCCATTATCTCCGAAATTATATTCATGATATATATATCATATATCATATATATCCGGAATATACATTCATTCATAATATTACGTAATATTTATAGGTAAGAAATGAAATGCACCATTCATGGAGGCCTTAAGCCGTACGTACTCATGAACTCTACTTTCATTTCTATTTCATATTTAATAGAATGAAATTATAATTATATAAAGGTATATTATAATTAAATTATAATATACTGTATAATACCATTTACTCAATCCTTTATACATCCCACATATGGCAGTAACGTTTCAAATCACTTTGAGGGGCGGTAGTCCGCACTTCCTAAAATGAAAATATCGCATTTACCCATAATGGAAACCATAAAGGTATGCCATAAATGAAAAATACAGAAGATTAAGTAAAACATAAACATATTATATATCATATATAAATATAGTGATATCTTAATGGCCACCTTTGAGGGTGTTATATGAGTGTTGAAAAATCATCGTTTCGTGAGGTAGAAATTCTCAATCCACAGAAAAAATATGTTCTTTAACCATTAGATGTAGGTGTTTGTAAGTGTAGCTCGAATCCTTCTTAGAAAACATCCTAGTATATTGATAATACTATTTTTGTTACAAAATAAATTAAAAAAATAGTTTAGGGGGTTGGAGAAGCAAAATAAAACAAAATAACATAAGAGAAGACATTACCTTAAAATCGGGTAAATCTTTTTGATTTGATCCAAAGGCTTCATTGGGAAGCGTTCTGCCCAAATTGAGGCTTCTGGGAGTAAGAGAGGGAAGTTGGGAGAGTATTTGGGCTGAGTTTGGCCAATCCAAAATTCTTTGAAGGTGTGAGTAAGGTGGTAGTGGTGAGGCCTTTTATAAGAGGAGAGGAGGGGCACTCTTGGTAAGTCATGAAATGTTACATTATTATGAGATACTTTTCTGATTTTAGAGGTCACACAATTATATATTTTGAGGCTAAGGTGATAAGGGTTCTATGTAACACACGAGACTTTTATGTTATATAAATCATCAAAGGAATATTTTTCTACATACAACACTTGCTTGTCTTGATTTACACGAAATCTTGAGCTTCCTCGATAGCTTGCATCGTACGCAATGCCAAGTTTCACTAAACAACGATATACTATTAAAATAATATTAAAACTAGCAGTTATGAATAGTAATAACCACTTCTTGAAATTTTATAAATTTTATTTTTCAAAATGGACTTAATTTTTGGATTCGTAATATCGTAATTAGCCTAGGGTGAAATTTTTGTATTTTTCTGAAAACATTCAATTTTTGATGAATAGTGAAACCACTATGTGGTAGTTAAAAAAACTGAATTTTTCATAAAACTTAATTTTACCGCTTCTGTGAGTGGAATTTTGAAAATCCGAGAGACATGGTTAATATCAAGGACTAAAATGTGGTTCAATGAGATGAAAATAATTTTTGGTGAATAGTAACCTTTTACTCTTTTTACCACAGTTAAATGTAAAAATTGTAATTATGTGTAAAGATGGTATTATTATTACCCTAACACATGCCCTAATTATATTTTACAAGTGTAATTCGACCAAAAACAAACTTAGGAATAAAATATGACCATTTAGTCCAACTTGGATTAGATTTGGACATTTATTACTAATTTATTTAAAGAAGGGTTAAAATATTTAAAATCAAAGTTTAATAACTAAATCATTTTTAATATGGGGATATACAGAAGATAAATTAATCTATAAATATTCATTAGAAATCTAAAAATATTTCCTACGTAATGATATTTTCTTTGTAATTTTTAGACATTAAATAATTTAATTTATTTATGACACAATGATGATGCAGTAATTATCTTATTAATGAAATATTGACATAATTGATGTTATAATTACCCAAATAAATATAATTTGAGACTTTTTATGAATTACACTAATTTTCTAGATTAATATGACAAGTTAGTATTGATTTAATTAACTTTGTTCGAAATAATCATTCTGTTATGATTTTCACAAAAAATAATTACTAAATAGTGTCAAAATTGACATAAAATAGTTTTTAAAACAAATATTATATTAGTAATTGTTATTTTATTCCTAAAAATCAATGGTTCGGCCAAATGACTTAGATAACGTTATATATATTAATAATAAACAACTTGGGGTTCTTTTGGCTTCTTATAGTATGTTTATTAACCTTATAGTATAAGAACACAAGAGAACATGGTAAAAGTAAAATTATTTAACGTAATGTTAAATCTAAATGATAAGGTTAAAATAGGAACCTAAACATTTCTAAATTCTATTGGATGAGAGGATTTAGACACATCCCCACCTTATACTTGAAATAAATCAATTTAATGCTATTTAAAACTGAACATGACTTTATAATAAAATAATATATTTAGTTATTCCAAAGGTGCCCCTCTCCTCCCTTATAAAAGGGCACCTCCTCCCTCTCTTCCTCACACCACTTTGAGCCTTCAAGCTCGGAAAACCCCTAACACTTTATCCACTCCACTTCCGTAGAGACATCTTATAGGTCTTGGTCTTCTTCAATGACCAATTTTAGTGCCCTAAAAGAAGGTCTCAAAGAAGCACTTCAAAGAAGAGGTAATGTCTGTTACCGATTCTTTAGTCTTTATTTATTCTTCCACTTCTTCTTCTTTAGTTGTTTCATTATGAAGAAATAACATCAGTATCACTCATATACTGATATGTTATTATAAGTATGAAACAACCCTATTTCACCATCTATCCATCCTACGAAAAAAGAAATCACCGCACGTGCGTACGTACAGAATACCGTCTCCACGCCGTGGTGTAATCTATTTTCCACCACCACCTTACTTGGATGGGTATAATGGTTTAAAAAATGACTATATATGACTATTATAAAGTTATATTGATTCTGAAATAGTATACATACACTCCAATACAATTCCACGATCATGGGAAGGATATCATCGCTCGTGCGTACGTACGGAATACCGTCTCCACGATGTGATGCGATTCGTTCTACATGATCTTCATTGCATAATGATTATATAAGTGAATTAAATGAATAAATATGATATATAGTACATTAATACGATTCTTTAAATGATGTATCTATAACCTAAAGAGAATAATAATAATTTATTCGACAAAACACTCATAAGAACAAAAAGTTATAAACACCCGAAAAACAAGTAGCAGTGAAATATTACTACCACGAAACCATGAATATGACCATATATGATATAATAACAATAATTATGATTCTATAATAATTAAATAACATTATTTAAATCATTATACAGGAGGTTCGGACACTTACGAGGTAAATCGGACCTAAGGAAAGGGAAATATCACAATCTCATTTCTATCCGAGATTGTTTATACATTGGTATTTACTGGGGTGTATTTTATCATCCACATACATGTTTCCTCAATATGTAATATTATTTCCATCCACCTACAATTGTTTAAAACCTATTTTAACCTTTGTTCAGTTATTAGTAAAAGATATGAAAGGAATCTTTTTTCGTTTTTCGTACGAGGTACTTTTTGACTTTTCTGACAAAAGTACGAGAAGAATGTTTTTTTAACTTTTACGGCATTAATGGATTTTAAAAAAATATTTCCAAGAATATTCCTTTAAAAGTTTTCAAGTTTATTTTTAATCAACTTCTTTTAGTTTAGAATTTTATAACATTCTAAGAAAGGATAAATGTTTTTGAAGTAGAAAGGATATTTTCCTCAAGAATGGAGTTCAAGTGTTTTATCAAAATTATTTTCCATCTAAGATAATATAGGGTTATGTTTCTATACCTATTATTAAATTGATTTGATTATGTTGTGATGGAATTATTTTTTATGAATTCCTTTATCTTATATGAATTGCTTTATGATGTCATGATGTTTAAGAATCCCATTTTTATTACATGGGTTATGCAATGATGCATGATTTATGATTTTGTGGCACACATAAGAATGATATCATTATGAGATGGGTGGGACCTATATATCCCTCCAATGCATTGGATAAAGATTTTATATCTCATGAGATAGACATGGCTGGAATGGTAGGTTATACCGGTTCAGTGAAACATGACTGAAACGAGGAGTGAAATCGGTTCAGAAATGGACTTTTTCAACTAAGATAGTCTTGGAAATGAGTCTTGACTAATAAGAAATGATTCTCTATGATTATGTGTATGCCACAAAGTTTCATGTTTTAAGTTATGATTATTGGGATTACATTTTACTACTATGACTTATCCCATGTTATGAAATTATGATCTCTTTTGTAGGTTAAGATTTCCAAAAGTTATGTGCTTATGTATATGATGTGATTGATATTTCTTTTGTTTACCCTTACTGAGCATTTGAGCTCACCCTTTTTTACGTTTTATTTCCCCAGATCAGGAAGAAGGTTATTAAGTAAAATATGCCAAAAAGGGACTCTAGATATGATGAAATAAATGGGAGGCAAAGTAGATGCTTTATGAACCAGTTGTTTATGTTTCCCAGTTTCTAAAGACACTATACCTATACGGTCCATTCTTGGTTTGGTTATATGTTGTAATAAGTATGCTTCAATTCTAAAGTAATAACAATTTATGTAAAGTATGGTTCGTTATAGTTGGTATCAGAGGAAAGGTATAGTCAACCTTTGGAAACTAGGATGTGAAATCCTTAGTAAGAACCATAAGGATAAGTCTAAGCATAGAACACAATCTTAGTGTTTTAGAAATGGCCATGAATAACCTAGGATAAGATCTTAAGTGTGAAATTTTATTCTTGATTATTTGGTTTTCCAATTATAATTTGTGTTTCTCACACTATTCTTCTTGGTTTTAGTCAATTGATGGAACCCGAAGGAACCGTGTTAATGTGGAATGCAACGGGCAATGCAATGATTTTCCCCCAGAGCAACCAAACCTTAAGGGAGCTGGAATGCAAAATATTGTAGCCATGCTCACATAACATTCTCAAGCTATGAATCATGAAGGACTTCCAAATGAGCAAAGGAAGGAGCAACATTCTATTGAATCCTTCATGATACAACGTCCACCTTCATTCAGTGGGTCTACTGATCCATTAGTTGCTGAACAATGGATTAGTACTACTGAAAAGATATTTTCAGTTCATCAATGTTCTGAGCATGATAAAGTCATCTTAGTAGTGTATCATTTGGAAGGTGATGTTGATCAATGGTGGAATCTTGTTAAGAATATGAGTAAAAGGGATGAAATTGAGTCCATGGAATGGGACGAGTTCAAGAACATATTTTTCAATAAGTACTTCCCTCGTATTCTCCGAACAAAGATGGAGAAAGAGTTTCTTTAACAGAAGCAAAAGTATGATGAATCTGTTGGTACCTATGAAGCAAATTTTACAAGACATGCAAGGTACGCTTCTTGTATTATTATCTAACCTGAGAGTAAGATCGGTCGATTCTTTAGTGGCTTAAAACCAAGTCTTCTATGGGCCTTAGCCATAAGGGACTTCAATAGTTACGAGGAAATCGTTTGATGTGCTCTCAAAGTTGAGATGGAGATTGGATTAACCCCTTAGTCATATGGGTTTGATAAGAAGAGGAAAATGGAATTCAAAGGAAAATCTAAAGAGCACACTGAAAAGAATATGAGCTTTCCCTTTTGCTCAATGTGTGGAAAGAAACATGGAGGGAGTTGTCTTAAAGGGACAAGTAAATGTTTCAAATGTGTAAAGGACGGTCATCAGGCATTTGAATGCCGCGATGATGGGAAGAAGATTTCTATTGATGCAAACAAAGGAAGGGATACATAGAATGAACCTACTGCACTTCAATGTTTCAAGTGCAAGGAGATGGGACATTATTCCAATAAATGCCCTAATCCAAGGGTTGATGATGATGGTCTACGTCAACAAACTCGTAAGGCTAACGACAAAGGAAAGTCACATGCAATTTCTATCAACGATTTGGTGTACAATAACGATGTGGTGAAAGGTACACTTACCATCCACTCTAAAGTAGCAAATGTTTTATTTGATTCTGGATCCACCCACTCTTTTATTTCTGAAGAATTTTCTAAGGGTATCACCGTAATACCTCAACAATTAGATGTTGAGTTAGCTGTGACAACACCTAATGGCACAACAGTCGCATCAAAAGTTTATAATTCTTCTCTAATTGAAGTTTGTGGGAAAGTTCATCCTGCAAATCTTGTGATCCTTCCTATAATGTAATTTGATATGATTCTTGGCATGGATTGGCTTTCTCTACATGGAGCTCATATCAATTTCCAAAGAAGGGAAGTCACATTTCATATTCCAGATCAATCTATGATCGTCTATCGATGCAAGGATGAACATAACCTTACAGTGGAAATTCCTTCCATCTTATGGGTCTTGACTCCACTAAATGAATGTTCTTTATCTCAAATGGTTGGTGAGAAACTCATGATTAAGAATATGCCCATTGTACGGGAGTTTGATGATATCTTTCTGGAGGAATTACCGGTTCTTCCACCGAATCGTGAAGTTGAGTTTTCAATATAACTCATACTGGGTGCTTTGCCAATTTCAATGACATCTTATAGAATGGCCCCAATTGAGTTTCAAGAATTGAAGAAGAAACTCCAAGAGAATCTTGATAAGGGGTCCATACACCCTAGTGCGTTACCTCGGGGAGCACATGTTCTGTTTGTTAAGAAGATAGGTGGATCAATGAGAATATGCATTGATTATCGTGAACTTCACAAGATCACTATCAAGAACAAATATCCTCTCCCGCGCATTGATGACCTATTTGACCAACTACGCGGAGCTCAATACTTTTCCAAGATTTATCTTCATTCAGGGTATCATCAATTAAGGTTCAAAAGGGAGGATATACCAAAGACCGCTCTCTGTACAAGGTATGGACACTATGAATTTATATTGATTCCATTTGGTCTTACTAATGCCCCTACTATATTTAGGGATCTGATGAATAGAGTCTTTATAGACTATCTTGATCAGTTTGTGGTAGTCTTTATAGACGATCTTCTTGTATATTCAAAGAGCAAGGAAGAACATGAAGATAACTTGAGAATTATATTGAAGACCCTGAGAAAGGAGAAGCTTTATGCCAAATTTACCAATTGTGAATTTTGGCTTAAAAAAGTTGCATTTTTGGGTCACATAATCTCAAAAGAGGGGATATCTGTGGATCCAGCAAAAACAGAGGTTATCGAAAGATGGTCGAGACCAACAACAGGGACTGAGATTCGAAGTTTTCTTGGTTTGGATGGATATTATAGACGTTTTGTGAAAGATTTTTCACGATTATCTAATCCACTCACCAAGTTGACTCGGAAAGGAGTTAAGTTTGTTTGGACGAAGGAATGTGAATAGAATTTCAAGGATTTGAAAAGAAGGTTATCCAATGCACCTTTGCTCACACTGCCTTATAGTGGAGAAAGGTTTTTGATCTATAGTGATGCATCCAAGAAGGGATTGGGGTGTGTTCTTATGCAAAATGATATGGTGATAGCTTATGCCTCACGACAGTTGAAAATACATGAGCAAAATTACCCAACTCATGATTTGGATTTAGCTGCGGTAATCTTTGCATTAAAGATTTAGAGGCATTATCTTTATGGAGAAAGGTGTGACATTTATACTGATCATAAAAGTTTAAAGTATATTTTCACACAAAAGGAGCTGAATATGTGTCAAAGAAGATCGTTGGAGCTGATTAAGGATTACAACTGCTCAATCCATTACCACCTTGGGAAAGCAAAAAAGGTGGTAGATGCATTAAGTCGACAAGACCATACCAGTTTATCCATGATGAGGATCACAAAAGATCCAATATTTATGGATTTACAAAGTATGGATCTTGGAATTATAATGAAAGGTGAAAAATCTTATCTTTCTCAAATGAATGTTCAACCATCTATACAGGTGAAGATTAATGAGGCACAAAAAGAAGATGTCGAGTTAAAAAAGAAGGTGTGAAATGTTCCTGAATTCAACCTTGATTGTGATGGGATAATAAAGTTCAGGAATCGGGTTTGTGTTCCTCCCAGCTACTAATTAAAGAAGGAGCTGCTAGATGAGTCTCATAGTTCTTCATTCTCTATTCATCCTAGAAGCACAAAGATGTATAGGGACCTGAAAGAGTACTTCTGGTGGGATGGAATGAAAAGAGATGTTGCTGAATATGTCTCTCGATGCTTGGTTTGTCAGCAAGTTAAAGTTGAGAGACAGAAGTCTAAGGGGATGTTACAACCATTACCCACACCCGAATGGAAATGGGAAAACATCACTATGGACTTTGTCACAGGACATCCTAAAACATCCAAAGGAAATAATGCTATCTGGGTCATAGTTGATCGTCTTACAAAGTCTGAACAATTCATTTCCATTAGAGAGGATTTCTCTCTGGATCAGCTTGCCAGGATATATGTAAAGGAAGTGATAAGATTGCATAGAGTCCCACTTTCTATTATATCGGATCGGGATCCGAGGTTTACCTCAAAGTTCTGGCGAAGTCTTCAGCATACTCTAGATACAAAGTTATGTTTCAGCACTGCTTATCATCCTCAGACAGATGGTCAGTCTAAGAGAACAATTCAAACTCTAGAAGATATGTTGAGAGCTTGCTCTAAGGATTTCAAAGGTGGTTGGGATCAACACCTACCTTTGGTGGAATTTTCTTATAATAATAGTTTTCACTCCAGTATTCAGATGGCTCGTTATGAAGCTCTCTATGGAAAGAAATGCAGGACTCCAACTTGCTGGGATGAAGTTGGGGAAAGAAAGCTATTAGGACCTGATCTCGTTGTTGAAATGGCAGAAAAGGTCAGATCTATTCAACAACACATAAGAGCATCTCAGAGTCGACATAAAAGTTATGCCGACAACCTAAGAAAAGACCTAGAGTTTGAAGTGGGTGATAAAGTGTTCTTACGAATATCTCCCTGGAAGAGGGTCATGATATTTGGAAAGAAGGGGAAGTTGAGCCCTAGATATATCGGTCCATTCGAAATACCAGATCGTGTTGGGAAGGTAGCTTACCGATTGGTGCTTCCACCGAATCTCTCTCAAGTTCGCGATGTCTTCCATGTATCTCTCCTGAGCAAGTACATACCTGATCCTTCACATGTACTCATCTTTGAAGTTGTACCGCTGGAGCAAGATCTTTCTTATGAAAAACAACCGATAGAGATTCTGGATCGTAGTGAAAAAGTCCTACAAAACAAGACCACTCGATCGGTGAAAGTTTTATGGAGGAACCACCAATTAGAAAAAACTACATGAGAGGTTGAGTATGTGATGAGGGAGATGTATCCTCATATGTTTGTTACAAAGTGACGAATTTTGAGGGAGAAATTCATTTTAAGGGGTTTGAATATAACACCCAAGACTTTTATGTTATATAAATCATCAAAGGAATCTTTTTCTACACACAACACTTGCTTGTCTATCTTTACACAAAATCGCGAGCTTCCTCGATAGCTTGCGTCGTACGCAATACCGAGTTTCACTAAACAACGATATACAATTAAAATATTATTAAAACTAGCCATTATGAATAGTAATAACCACTTTTTGAAATTTTATAAATTTTATTTTTCAAAATGGACTTCATTTTTGGATTCGTAATATCGTAATTAGCCTAGGGTGAAATTTTGGAATTTTTTTGAAAACTTTCAATTGTTGATGAATAGTGAAACCACTAAGTGGTAGTTAAAAAAACTGAATTTTTCGTAAAACTTAATTTTACCGCTTCTCTGAGTGGAATTTCGAAAATCTGAGAGACATGGTTAATATCAAGGACTAAAATGTGGTTCAATGAGATGAAAATAATTTTTGGTGAATAGTAACTTTTTGCTTTTTTTTACCACGGTTAAATGTAAATAGGGTAATTAAGGGTAAAAATGATATTATTATTACCCTAACACATGTCCTAATTCTATTGGACAAGTTTAATTCGACCGAAAACAATATTAGGAATGAAATATGATCATTTAGGCCCACTTGGATTAGATTTGGACATTTATTATTAATTTATTTAAGGAAGGGTTAAAATAGTTAAAATCAAAGTTTAATAACTAAATAATTTTCAATATGGGGTTATACATAAGATAAATTCGAATATAAATATTCATTAGAAAGATAAAAATATTTCCTACATAATGGTATTTTATTTGTAATTTTTAGACATTAAATAATATAATTTATTTATGACACAACGATGATGGAGTAATTATCTTATTAATGAAATATTGACATAATTGATGTTATAAATACCCAAATAAATATAATTTTAGACTTTTTATAAATTCCACTAATTTTATAGATTAATATGACATGTTATTATTGATTTAATTAACGTTTTTCTAACTAATCATTCTGTTATAATTTTCACAAAAATTAATTACTAAATAGCATCAAAATTGACATAAAATTGTTTTTAAAACAAATATTATATTAGTAATTGTTATTTTATTCCTAAAAATCTAAGGTTCGGCCAAATGACTTATTTAGGTTATATATATTAATAATAAACAACTTCGGGATCGTTTGGCTGCTTATAGAATGTTTATTAACCTTATAGTATAAGAACACAAGAAGACACGGTAAAAGTAAAAATATTTAACTTAATTTTAAATCTAAATGATAAGGTTCAAATAGGAACCTCAACATTTCTAAATTATATTGGATGAGAGGATGTCGACCCATCCCCACCTTATCCTAGAAATAAATCGATTTGGAGCTATTTAAAACTGAACTTCACTTTATAATAAAATAATATTTTTAGTTATTCCAAAGGTGCCCCTCTCCTCCCATAAAAAATGGCACCTCCTCCCTCTCTTCCTCACACCACTTTGAGCCTTCAATCTCGGCCAACCCCTGCCACTTTCTCCTCTCCACTTCCCTAGAGACATCCTAGAGGTCCTGGTCTTCTTAAAAGTCCAATTTTAGTGCCCTAAAAGAAGGTCTCAAAGAAGAACTTCAAAGAAGAGGTAATGTCCGTTACCGATTCTTTCATCTTTATTTTTTTTCCACTTCATCTTATTTAGTTGTTTCGTTATGAATTAATAACATAGGTATCACTCATATACTGATATGTTATTATAAGTATGAAACAACCGTATTTCACCATCTATCCATCCTACGAAAAAAGAAATCACCGTGCGTGCGTACGTACGGAATACCGTCTCCACGCCGTGGTGTAATCTATTTTCCATCACCACCTTACTTGGATGGGTATAATGGTGTAAATAATGACTATATATGACTATTATAAAGTTATATTGATTCTTAAATAGTATACATACACTCCAATACAATTCCACGATCATGGGAACGATATCATCGCTCGTGCGTACGTACGGAATACCGTCTCCACGATGTAATGTGATTTGTTCTACATGATCTTCATTGAATAAAGATTATATAAATGAATTGAATGAATAAATATGATATATAGTACTTTAATAACATTATGGAAATGATGTATCTATAACCTAAAGACAAGAATAATAATTTATTCGACAAAACATGCATAAGAACAAAAAGTTATAAACACCCGAATAACAAGTAGCAATGAAATATTACTACCAAGAAACTAAGAATATGACCATATATGATATCATAACAATAATTATGATTCTGTAATAATTCAATAACCTTATTTAAATCATTATACAGGAGGTTCAGACACTTATGAGGCAAATCAGACCTAAGGTAAGGGAAATATCACAATCTCATTTTTATCTGAGATTGTTTATACATTGGTATTTACTGGGGTGTATTTTATCATCCACATCCATGTTTCCTCAATATGTAATATTATTTCCATCCACCTGCAATTTTTTAAAACCTATTTTACCCTTTGGTGAGTTTTTAGTAAAAGATATGAAATGAATCTTTTGCCATTTTTCGTACGAGGTACTTTTTGACTTTTCCGACAAAAGTACGAGAATAATTTTTTTTAACATATACGGCATGATTGGATTTTAAAAAAATACTTCCAAGAATCTTCCGTTAAAATATTTCAAGTTTATTTTTAATCAACTTCTTTTAGTTTAAAATTTTATGACATGTTAAGAAAGGAAAAGTGTTTTTGATGTATAAAGGATATTTTCCTCAAGAATGGAGTTTAAGTGTTTTATCAAAATTATTTTCCTTCTAAGATAATATAGGGTTCTATTTCTATCTCTATTATTAAATTGATTTGATTATGTTGTGATGGAATTATTTTTTATGAATTATTTTATCTTATAAGAATTGTTTTATGATGTCATGATGTTTAAGAATCCCATTTTTATTACATGGGTTATGCAATGATGTATGATTTATGATTTTGTGGCACACATTAGAATGGTATCATTATGAGATGGGTGAGACCTATATCTACCTCCATTGCATTGGGTAATGATTTTATATCTCATGAGATAGACATGTCTGGAACGGTAGGTTATACCGGTTCAGTGAAATAGGACTGAAACGAGGAGTGAACTCGGTTCAGAAATGGATTTTTTCCACTAAGAAAGTCTTGGCAATGAGTCTTGACTAATAAGAAATGATTATCTATGATTATGTGTATGCCACAAAGTTTCATGTTTTAAGTTATGATTATTGTGATTACATTTCATTACTATGACTTATCCCATGTTATGAAATTATGATCTCTTTTGTAGGTTAAGATTTCCAAAAGTTATGTGCTTATGTATATGATGTGATTGATATTTCTTTTGATTACCCTTACTGAGCATTTGAGCTCACCCTTTTGTATGTTTTATTTCCCCAGGTCAGGAATAAGGTTATTAAGTAAAATATGCCAAAAAGGGACTCTAGATATGATGAAATAAATGGGAGGCAAAGTAGATGCTTTATAAACCAGTTGTTTATGTTTCCCAGTTTCTAAAGACACTATACTGATACGGTCCTTTCTTGGTTTGGTTATATGTTGTAATAAGTGTGCTTCAATTATGAAGTAATAACAATGTATGTAAAGTATGGGTCGTTATATTCTAAATCTACAAAACCAATTGGTTTTTGACAAGTGTATGTCTTAGAAGTTACATTATCTTTTCATTTTATTTAAATCGTTAAATAATGAGGTAATCGCTGCATCATCATGGTGTCATAAATAATTTAATTTATTTAATGTATAAAAATTATAAAAAAACTATCACAATGTAGGAAATATTTTTATCTTTCTAATGAATATTTATAGTCAAAAATATGACTTGTATAACCCCATTTAAAAATTGTTTTAGTAAAGCAACTCATGTCTGTGACATTTTTATTTTAACATTAAATAAAAAGTTTTTAATGTCATTTTCCTACCAAAGTGGCTCTATGGGGTCCCCAAGTTGACCCATGGATTTTCTTGGTCTGCCTGACTCATACAATTGGTGTAGGACATGTGTCAAGGTCATTTCATATTATTATAACATTATCTTTACCTTAAATTTCACTAATTACCTTTAATCACGATTAATTAAACTTAAAAGTTAATATTCACCAAAAAATTATTTTAATCCCATTGAACTACATTTTACTTCCTAATTAAAATCATGTATTTAGGATTATTGAAAATAAAATCATAGAAGTGGTAATGTTTCATTTAAACAAGAAATCTGTTTTTTAACTACCACTTAGTGGTTTCACTATTCATCAAAAATTGATGTTTTCCAGAACAATTCCAAACATTCACCCTAAGATATAATTGATATTTCTAAATCAAAAATGATATATATTTTACAAAATTCCAAACATATAAGTTGAATTAATTAATTTTATAATTAATTCACGCTGTCACAACAAATAGCGTCTTTTTAAGAAATAATATATATCAAAAGATTGACAATTGTTTATGTCCAATTTCAATGTTAAATTAATTCTATTGACCACCGTTGGATAAAATGGTAAAAATATATTCTATTTATACTTTAAAACAACTCAATAGTATAATTTATCACTATAAATTATTTTGATTAAAAAAGTTGTTGTAAGTATTTTTCATTATTCATAAAAAATTGGAAGTTCTCAGAAAATTAAAAAAAAATTCAACTTAGGGTAATTTTGATATTAAAAATACAAAAATGAAGTCCATTTTGAAATATAAAATATATGAAATTTCAAAAAGTGGTTATTACATTTCATAATGGCTATTTTGATTTGTCGCAGTGTGTTAAAATCTCGAATATGCGTTCAATGCAAGCTATTGCATTATTGAAAGAGAAGCGTTTCATGAAAGCTTGGGGTGTTACATTCTCCCCTCCTTCAATAAATTGCATCCTCGCAATTTGAAATTTTTATTTGAAAATAAAAGGTTCAAAATAGAAAATACCTTTGTGGAAAACCCACATTAGAAATAGGGTTAATAAAAATATAACATTAAAAGAAAGAAATATAAGTACAAAGGTCACCTGAGATAGCTCATACTAGGATTCTATGAAAATATTGATATGGAAGAAAAACAAACCATCATGGTCTGATGGAGATTTGTAGAAAACTGGATTAGGAGAAAGTTAACCATTTGAAAATCACAAACTTGTGATTGGTTAAAAGGTCATTGAATCCCCAGTTGGAAAAGTTAACCGGCAACATTTTTGTTTTAAGTTACCTTTTATAAAGTTGGGGAATTTATTTAGGAGATTTACTAATAACTTAAGGGAATATACATACTTTTCATGTAGACTTTCATTATTTAATAAATTTTTACCACAAACCCATCTTTCACTCTAAAAGGTAATAGAACTCAAAAATATTATATTTATCATAATTGTATAAGGTTCTAAATATTAACACATACAATTTAGATTAGGAAAATTTTTTTTAATAACCAGGGACATCCTGTAGGCTAGTGGTCGGTAATAAAGACCTGTCGCACTATGGTTGTGGGTTCGATTCCTACAGCTGTGTCCGACGCGACGGGTTATCCCCCACCCAACAGGTTGTCATTTTCCTAAAACTATAGTTTTATAATTTTCCAAAAATAATCTTTAGAAATTTTTTAACCTTAAACAATACTATCCAAAGATCAACTTAATCCATTCCAACCTTTATAGTTATCCAAAATACCTCTGTCCAGACATTTTCCAAAAGGTCTTTAAATTCAAAAATCAATTGTTACATCAGATTCCCCAAACAAATTAAAGTTTCTCTTATTGTCACATACTAAAAATATGATCACCTTCATCATATTAAATTATTAATGAAAACAACAAGTACTGCAGTACAATCCTTATATATATATCACATTATTCTTATAACCAGAATAAAATCCTTGAGTCCAAAAGCACCAATACATTATTTATTCCACTTAAACTGTAGTAATAGCTTAAGATTGTCCTTGATCCCTTGGACTTTTCTGAGGTAAGTTTTCCTTATGCTTAGGACATTCATTTGCATAATTCCCCATTTCCCTATAATTTTAGCATTCAAAATTGATAGTCTCTCATTATTTCCCTTGCAATCACGAGTCTTGTGACCTTTTTCTCCACATTTATAACAAACTCCCATTCCTTTTAGACAAGCACAGGGGTGATTCTTACCAAAATTATCACATAATGGAAAATCCTTCTTTCCCTTTTTCCATTTATCTTTCTCTTGTTCCACCGTTCTCTTCTTCTCTTGCTTTACTTTGTTGTCATAAGACTTAGAGAATTCTTTTTCTGTCTTGATAGCACACGAGACAATATCATCGTACGATGAGAAGTATTGTGATACTAAAGCTCGACGGAGAAATGGTTTTAACCCATCAAAGAAACGATCAATCTTACTTCTTGGGTTATGTATATAATCTATAGAATACCTCTCTAACCATGTAAAGATGGCCTCATACATTGTGACATTCCCATCTTCCTTTTGTCTCAGACTCAGAAATTGCCTTTCCATATCTCCTCGATGGTCATGAGGGAATTATTTTTCTATGAAAATCTATTTGAACTCTCTCCATTTCATACTTTATACTTCTTCATCTTCCTTTGTATTTTGAATCAATGACCACCATTGATCGGCATCTACAGTGAGGCGGTAAACAGCCATGATAACCTTCTCCCTTTCGCTACTCCCCAAGGCCTGGAATATTTTCTCTAAGGAGTTTATCCATTTCTCAACTACTAATGGATTTGTACCCCCATTAAATGTTGGCAGTTGTTTCCTCATGAAACGATCTAAAATTGATCCTCCACGTTGCGGATCAGGGTGCTCCATACGATTAAGGTTATTATTCATAACCGAAGTGATTTTTCCCAGTATGGTGATAAGATGGTCATCACCAGTTGTATCTCCAGCTCCACAATAATTATCTTGAGCAGGAGGAAAATCCCTACATGTAGTGTGTGCATTAATACAGTTTCAATTCCTCCCACTAGGTTCCATTTCTAAACAATGGCATAAAATAGATTAGTTTATGAATTAAAATACATAATTCCATACTTGTAAAACACTTAACATAAATTGAACTATTTATGGATATAATCCATAATCATAAAAAGAAATGTTTTCTTTGAGGAAGTATATACTCATAAACCATTCATAATGGTTTTTAAAGAAAATGAGAATTATCCAAAGCATATCCCCCGAGAGTGTCGTAACCAAGAGTGTAGCAAAGCCCGTTGTCGTGCACCAGTTCCCGTTCGAGTCTAGCTCAAAGCGGTGTTTTCGAGTTTTACCCCTAGGTACAGCTATTCCAGAGCTACCTCTACCTGCTCGTATCTAGACAGGGATGTATTTCTTGGAAAGCTCACAAAATCTCTACAACGACAAAATTTTAGGAAGTTCTTCTATACTAATCCTCAATTTTATCTTTGGGCTATGTGCTCTAATCAAAGTTTATCTAAATCTAGCTTCCAAGGTTAGTACTAAACTGCCTCTGATACCAACTGTAATGCCCTGACACCAGCTACCCAGATTCGGTGCGTTATTGCGTAACATTGGCATGATCACTAATGGTCAAGTCTCGAAAGACTGTTTAGTTTAGTAGCCTTGAAAACACTAGATACAATAATAAATGTTACATTACATCACAAAGTGAAAAACTACAATAACAAAGTCTCCACAGTCCACACTCATATCCTCTTCTGACTATCCCTGCAGGTCATTCATAAAATACTTCTTCACATCCTGGAAAATATTAAAACATTGAAAGAGGTGAGCTCAGATGCTCAGTAAGGATAAAAATATAGTGGAAGATTTCATAAATAAACATAAACATTTAAATCAATGTATGACTAAAACAAAAGCCTTTTAAACTTGAACTTCAACATAATATGGAAAAAGTAAAATGAGATAATGCCATATATTTATTCACATGGATATTCTACTGGTCGAATAATCACATGAAATATCAATAACCACTTTTATAATGATGGAATGCATAATTCCAGACTATCATAACCACGTAGCCAAAACCTCGTGCCAAGACTACAAATAATATTTTGTCAAGGCCTCGTGCCAAGACACTAGTTTGTCCTATGATACCTGTTGATGCATCGGGGAGCTATAGCGGGCTCCACCCGTCACTTATTAAGTCCAATGCATTCCTCATATGAACAGGTTTAAACATATCATAAACCATAACATAATTGTATCACATAAAATATGCATAAAGGAAACATAAGATTTCCGTACTTTAATCACAAGATATCAATACAACACATTGATATAATAAAAACTTTATCAAAACCATTTTCAATAGCAAAATAAAATAAAAATAAAACATTATATTTATTTTTATTTTAAAAAAATTTATTGCTTATAGAGGAAGCTGAAACTCAAATAATAGTCACGGCAGTAGAGAAGTCGTTTTCACCGCATACATAAGAAAAAACATTCCTTTTTCGTTTAGTAAATACGCTTCGTATAAAAAGATTCCTTTTGAATAAAAATAAAATTCAAAGGGGTTTATACACCGTATAAATGAAAGTTGTGTATAAATCCAAATATGCCTCAATGAAAGGATATTGAGACTATGTCCTTACAAAGATCATTTTTAAAATAAAATAGATCTATTATGTGTATTTACAATAATTACAAATAAAGAAAGTACAAATACAAGATAGAACATAATAATATCATGGCATAATTTGAAAGTAGGATATTAACCCAAAGAATGGAAATTGGGTTAAGAAGTTCCCTTACAAAGATCATTTTTTTAAAAAATAAATATATTATGTGTATTCAATATAAGTACACATAAAGATATTAAAAATACAATATAGGACATAATAATATCATGACATAATTTTAAAGTAGGAGATTAACCCAAAGAATAGAAATTGGGTTAAGAAGTTCCCATAAAAAGATCATTTTTTTAATAGAAAATAAATATATTATGTGTATTCAATATAAGTACACATAAAGAAATTACAAATACAATATAGGACATAATAATATCATGACATAATTTTAAAGTAGGAGATTAACCCAAAGAATAGAAATTGGGTTAAGAAGTTCCCTTACCTTGTGTCCGACTTGACTCGATCGTTATTTAACCTCCTGAATAATAAACTCGAGTTATTATATACTTTCTTAAGAACCTTTTTAAAGTTCATTATACCTTTTATATCACTTATTACAATGTTACGAAAATTATGTAGTCATTTAAGTTAATAACAGTCATTTTGTTGATATTTGGTACTTGAGTCAACAATAAACTTCTTATAATTACATGTTTTTTATGTGGTAGAATATCCATTATCTCCAGAATTATATTCATGATATATATATCGTATATATCATATATATCTGTTATATACATTCATTCATAATATTACGTAACATTTAGAGGTAAGAAAAGAAATGCACCGTTCCTGGAGGTGGTAAGCCGTACGTACGCATGAACTCTACTTTCATTTCTATTTCATATTTAATGGAATGAAATCATAATTATATAAAGGTGTATTATACTTACAGTATAATATAATGTATAATACCATTTACTCCATCCTTTATATATCCCACATATGGAATTAATGTTTCAAATCACTTTGAGGGGGCGGTAGTCCACACTTCCTAAAATGAAAATATCGCATTTACCCATAATGGAAACCCTAAAGGTATGATATAAATGAGAAATACTAAAGCTTAAGTAAAACATAAACATATTATATATCATATATAAATATATTGACATCTTAATGGCCACCTTTCAGGGTGTTATATGAGTGTTGAACAACCATCGTTTCGTGAGGCAGAAATCCGCCATCCACAGAAACAGTATGTTCTTTAACCATTAGATGTAGGTGTGTGTAAGTGTAGGTTGAATCGTTCTTATAACAATATACTAGTATATTTATGATACTGGTGTTGTTACAAAATAAATTAATAAAAAGAGTTTAGGGGGTTGTAGAATCAAAATAAAACAAAATAACGTAAGAGAAGACATTACCTTAAAATCGGGTAACTCTTTTGGATTTGAGCCAAAGGTTTCCTTGGGAAGAGTTCTGCCCGAAGTGAGGCTTCTAGGAGTAATATAGGGAAGTTGGAAGAGTATTTGGGCTGAGGTTGGCCGAGCCAAAAGGGTTTGATGGTGTGAGTAAGTTGGTAGTGGTGGGGCCTTTTATAAGAGGAGAGGAGGGCCACTCTTGGTAAGTCATGAAATTTTACATTATTATGAGATTATTTTATGATTTTAGAGGTCCAAAAATTATATAATTCTAGGATAAGGTGATAAGGGTTCGCAATATACCCATCCAATATGTTTTTGACAAGTTTAAGTCTTATAATTTACATTATCTTTTAATTTTATTTAAATCGTTAAACAATGAGGTAATCGCTGCATCATCATGGTGTCATAAATAATTTAATTTATATAATGTCTAAAAATTATAAAAAAACTATCTTGATGTTGGAAATATTTTTATATTTATAATGAATATTTATAGTCAATTTTATGACTTTTATAACCCCATTTAAAAATTGTTTTAGTAAAACAACTTATGTTTGTGACATTTTTATTTTAACATTAATTAAAACGTTTTTAATGTCATTTTCCTACCAAAGTGGCTCCATGGGGTCCCCAAGTTGACCCATGGATTTTCGTGGTTGGTCATGACTCTTCCAATAGGTGTATGACATGTTTCAAGGTCATATCATATTATTATAACATTATCTTTACCTTAAAATTCACTAATTACCGTTAATCGCGATTAATTAAACTTAAAAGTTACTATTCACCAAATAATAATTTTAATCCCATTGAACAAAATTTTACTTCCTAATGAAAACCAAGTATGTTGGATTTTTTAGAATCAAATAATATGTGGTAATGTTTCATTTAAACATGAAATCAATTTTTTAACTACCACTTAGTGGTTTCACTATTCATCAAAAAATGAAGTTTTTCAGAACAATGCCAAAATTCCACGCTAAGCTATAATTGATCTTCCGAATACAAAAATGATATCTATTTTACAAAATTCCAAACATATAAGTTTCATTAATTAATTTTATAACTAATTCCCACTGTCACAACATATAACGTGTTTTTAAGAAACAATATATACCAAAAGATTGGCAATTGTTTTTGTCCAATTTCAATGTTAAATTAATTATAATGACCACCATTGGATAAAATGGTAAAAATATATTCTAATTATACTTTAAAACCACTGAATAGTATAATTTATCACTATAATTTTTTTTATTTAAAAAGTTGTTTTATGTATTTTTCACTATTCATAAAAAATTGGAAGTTCTCAGCAAATTAAAAAAAATTCAACTTAGGGTAATTTTGATATTACGAATACAAAAATAAAGTCAATTTTGAAATATAATATATATATATTTTCAAAAAGTGGGTATTAATTTTCATAATGGATATTTTGATTGGTCATGGTGTGTTAAAATCTCGAACTTGAGTACAATGCAAGCTATTTCATTATTGAAAGAGAAGCGTATCGTGAAAGCTTGGGGTGTTACATTCTCCCCTCCATCAATAAATTACTTCCTTGCAATTTGAAAAAAAAATTCGAAAATAAAAGGTTGAAAATAGAAAATACCTTTGTGGAAAACCCACATCGGAAATAGGGTTAATAAAAATATAACATTAAAAGAAAGAAAGATAAGTACAAAGGTCACCCGAGATAGCCCATACTATGATTCTATGAAAATATCGATATGGAAGGAAAACAAACAATCATGGTCTAATGGAGAGTTTTAGAAAACTAGATTAGGAGAATGTTAACCATAAGAAAATCACAAACCTGTGATTGGTTAAACAGTCATTGCATCCCGAGTTGGAAAAGTTAACCGGAAATGGTTTTGTTTTAAGTTACCTTTTATAAAGTTGAGGAATTTATTAAAGAGATTTACTAAGAACGTAAGGGAATATACATACTTTTCATGTAGACTTTCATTCATTAATAAATTTTTACCACAAACCCATCTTTCACTTTGAAAGGTAATAGAACTCAAAAATATTATATTTATCATAATGGTATAAGGTTCCAAATATTAACACATACCATTTAGATTAGGAAAACTTTTTGTAATAACCAGGGACTTCCTGTAGGCTAGTGGTAGGTAATAAAGGCCAGTCGCACTATGGTTGGGGGTTCAATTCCTACAGCTGTGTCCGACGCGATGGGTTATCCCCCACCCTACAGGTTGTCCTTTTCTTAAAACTATAGTAATATAATATTCCAAAAATAATCTTTAGAAATGTTTTAACCTTAAGCAATACTATCCAAAGATCAACATAATCCATTCCATCCTTTATAGTTATCCAAAATACCTCTTTCCAGACATTTTCTAAAAGGTCTTTAAATTCAAAAATCAATTGTAACATCAGATTCCCCAAACAAAGTAAAGTTTCCCTTATTTTCACATACTAAAAATATGATTACCTCCATCATATTAAATTCTTAATGAAAACAACAAGTACTATAGTACAATCCTTATATATATATCACATTATTCTTATAACCAGAATATAATCCTTGAGTCCAAAAGCAACAATACATTATTTATTCCACTTCAATTGTAGTAACATCATAAGATTGTCCTTGATCCCTTGGCATTTTATGAGGTATGTTTCCCTGATGCTGAGGACATTCATTTGCATAATGCATCATTTCCCTACAATTGTAGCATTCAACATTTATAGTCTCTCATTCATTCCCTTGAAATCACGAGCCTAGTGACCTTTTTCTCCACATTTATAACAAACTCCCATTACTTTTTGTCAAGCACCGGGGTGATTCTTCCCACAATTATCACATAATGGAAAATCCTTCTTTCCCTTTTTCCCGTTATCTTTCTCTTGTTCCATCGTTCTCTTATTCTCTTGCTTTAATTGGTTGTCATAAGACTTAAAGAATTCCTTTTCTGTCTTGATAGCAGACGAGACAATATCTTCGTACGATGAGAAGGATTGTGATACTAAAGCTCGGCGGAGAAATGGTTTTAACCCATCAAAGAAACGATCAATCATACTTCTTGGGTTACGTATACAATCTGCAGAATACCTCGCAAACCTTGTAATGTTGGCCTCATACTTTACGACATTCTCATCCTCCTTTTGTCTTAGACTCAGAAATTGCCTTTCCATATCTGCTCGATGGTCATGAGGGAAGTATTTTTCTAAGAAAATCTATTTGAACTCTCTCCATTACATACTTGATAATTCTTTATCATCCTTTGTATTTTGAATCAATGACCACCATTGATCGGCATCTACAGTGAGGCGGTAAACAGCCATGATAACCTTCTCCCTTTCGCTACTCCCCAAGGCCTGGAATATTTTCTCTAAGGAGTTTATCCATTTCTCAACTACTAATGGATTTGTACCCCCATTAAATGTTGGCAGTTGTTTCCTCATGAAACGATCTAAAATTGATCCTCCACGTTGCAGATCAGGGTGCTCCATACGAGTAAGGTTATTATTCATAACCTGAGTGAGTTGTCCCAGTATGGTGATAAGCTGATCAGCACCAGTTGTATCTCCAGCTACACAATAATTATCTTGAGCAGGAGGAAAATCCCTACATGGAGTGTGTGCATTGATAGGGTTTCCATTCCTCCAGCTCGGCACCATTTCTAAACAATGGCATAACCTAGATTATTTTATGAATTAAAATACATAATTCCATACTTGTAAAACACTTAACATAAATTGAACTATTATAGGATATAATCCATAATCATAAAAAGAAATGTTTTCTTGGAGGAAGTATATACTCATAAACACTTCATAATGGTTTGTAAAGAAAATGAGAGTTATCCTAAGCATATCCCCCGGGAGTGTCGTAACCAAGAGTGCAGCATGGCCCGTTGTCGTGCACTAGTTCCCGTTCGAGTCTAGCTCAAATCAGTGTTTTCGGGTTTTACCCCTTGGTATATCTGTGCCAGAGCCACCTCTACCTGCTCGTATCTAGACAGGGATGTATTTGTCGGAAAGCTCACAAAATCTCTACAATAACAAAATTTTAGGAAGTTCTTCTATACTAATCCTCAAAGTTTATCTTTGGGCTATGTGCTCTAATCAGAGTTTATCTAAATCTAGCTTCCAATGTTAGTACTAAACTGCCTCTGATACCAACTGTAACACCCCAAATCCAGCTACCCAGAGTCGGTGCATTATTTCATAACATTGTCATGATCACAAATGATCAAGTCTCGAAAGACCGATTAGTTTAGTAGCCTTGAAAACACTAGATACATTCATAAATGTCACATTACATCACTAAGTAAAAAACTACAATAACAAAGTCTCCATAGTCCACACTCATATCCTCTTATGACTATCCCTGCAGGTCATTCATAAAATACTTCTTCACATCCTGGAAAATATTAAAACATTGAAAGGGGTGAGCTCAGATGCTCAGTAAGGATAACAATATAGTGGAAGATTTAATAAATAAACATAAACATTTAAAGCAATTTATGACTAAAACAAAAGCCTTTTAGACTTGAACTTCAACATAATATGGAAAAAGTAAAATAAGATAATTCCATTTACTTATTAACATGGATATTCTACTAGTCGAATAATCATATGAAATATCAATAACCACTTTCATAATGATGGAATGCATAATTCCAGACTATCATAACCACGTAGCCAAGCCCTCGTGCCAAGACTACAAATAATATTTTGTCATGGCCTCGTGCCAAGACACTAGTTTGTCTCATGAGACCTGTCGATGCATCGGGGAGCTATAGCGAGATCCACCCGTCACTTATTAAGTCCAATGCATTTCTCATGTAAACAGGTTTAAACATATCATAAACCATAACATAATTGTATCACATAAAATATGCATAAAGGAAACATAAAATTTTTGTACTTAAATCACAAGATATCAATACAACACATTGATATAATAAAAACTTTATCAAAACCATTTTCAATACCAAAATAAAATAAAAGTAAAACATGATATTTATTTTTACTTTAAAACAATTTATGTCTTATAGAGGAAGCCGAAACTCTAATAATAGTCACGACAGCGGAGAATTCGTTGTCACCGCATACGTAAGAAAAAACATTCCTTTTTCGTTTAGTAAAAACGCTTCGTATAAAAAGATTCCTTTTGAATAAAAGTAAAAGTCAAAGGGGTTTATACACCGTATAAAGGAAAGTTGTGTATAAAACCAAATAGGCCTGAATGAAAGGAGATTGAGACGATGTCCTTACAAAGATAATTTTTAATATAAAATAGATCTATTATGTGTATTCACTATAAGTACTAATAAATAAAGTACAAATACAAGATAGTACATAATAATATCATGGAATAATTTGAATGTAGGAGATTAACCCAAAGAATGGAAATTGGTTTAAGAAGTTCCCTTACAAAGATCATGTTTTTTAAAATAAAATAAATATATTATGTATATTCAATATAATTACACATAAAGAAAGTACAAATACAATATAGAACATAATAATATCATGAAATAATTTTAAAGTAGGATATTAACCCAAAGAATAGAAATTGGGTTAAGAAGTTCCCTTACAAAGATCATTTTTTTAATAAAATAAATATATTATGTGTATTCAATATAAGTACACATAAAGAAAGTAAAAATAAAATATAGGACATAATAATATCATGACATAATTTTAAAGTGGGAGATTAACCCAAAGAATAGAAATTGGGTTAATAAGTTCCCTTACCTTGTGTCCAACTTGACTCGATCGTTCTTTAACCTCCTGAAAAATAAACTAGAGTTAATCTCAACTTGCTTAAGAAATTTTTTAAAGTTCATTATCCCTTTTATATCACTTATTACAATGTTACGCTAATTATGTAGTCATTTAAGTTAATAACGGTCGTTTTGTTGATATTTGGTACTTGAGTCAACAATAAACTTCTTATAGTTACAAGTTGTTTATGTGGTAGAATATCCATTATCTATAGAATTATATTCATGATTTAGATATCGTATATATCATATATATCTGTTATATACATTCAATCATAATATTACGTAACATTTAGAGGTAAGAAATGAAATGCACCGTTCATGGAGGTGGTAAGCCGTATGTACGCATGAACTCTACTTTCATTTCTATTTAATATTTAATGGAACGAAATCATAATTATATAAAGTTATATTATAAATAGAGTATAATATAATGTATAATACCATTTACTCCATCCTTTATACATCCCACATATGGCATTAACTTTTCAAATCACTTTGAGTGGGCGGTAGTCCCCACTTCCTAAAACGAAAATATCGCATTTACCCATCATGGAAACCATAAAGTTATGCCATAAATGAAAAATACAGAAGCATAAGTAAAACATAAACATATTATATATCATATATAAATATAGTGACATCTTAATGTCCACCTTTGAGGGTGTTATATGAGTGTTGAACAATCATCGTTTCGTGAGGTAGAAATTCACCATCCATAGAAACAGTATGTTCTTTAACCATTAGATGTATGTTTGTGTAAGTGTAGCTCGAATCCTTATTATACAAATATCCTAGTATATTGATGATACTGGTGTTTTAACAATATAAATCAATAAAAAGTGTTTAGGGGGTTTGAGAAGCAAAATAAAACAAAATAACATAAGAGGAGACATTACCTTAAAATCGGGTAACTATTTTTGATTTGAGCCAAAGGCTTCCTTGGGAAGCGTTCTGCCCAAAGTGAGGATTCTAGGAGTAAGAGAGGGAATTTGGGAGAGTATTTGGGCCGAGTTTGGCCGAGCCAAAAGGCTTTTATGGTGTGAGTAAGGTGGTAGTGGTGGGGCCTTTTATAAGAGGAGAGGAGGGCCACTCTTGGTAAGTCATGAAATATTACATTATTATTAGATACTTTTATGATTTTAGAGGTCCCAAAATTATATATTTTGAGGATAAGGTGATAAGGGTTCGAAATATACCCATTCAATAGGTTTTTCACTAGTTTATGTCTTAGAACAGACATTATCTTTTCATTTTATTTAAATCGTTAAATAATGTGGTAATCGATGCATCATCATGGTGTCATAAATAACATAATTTATTTAATGTCTAAAAATTATAAAAAAAATATCATGATGTAGGAAATATTTTTATATTTCTAATGAATATTTATAGTCAAAATTACAACTTGTATAACCCCATTTAAAAATTTGTTTAGTAAAACAACTCATGTTTATGACATTTTTATTTTAACATTAAATAAAAAGTTTCAAATGTCATTTTCCTACCAAAGTAGCTCCATGGGGTCCCCAAGTTGACCCATGGATTTTTGTGGTTGGACATGACTCTTCCATTCGATGTGTGACATGTTTCAAGGTCATATCATATTATTATAACATTATCTTTACCTTAAATTTCACTAATTACCATTAATCGCGATTAATTAAACTTAAAAGTTATTATTCACCAAAAAATTATTTTAATCCCATTGAACAAAATTTTACTTACTAATGAAAACCAAGTATGTTGTATTTTTGAAAATCAAATCATAGATGTGGTAATGTTTCATTTAATCATGAAATCTGTTTTTTAACTACCACTTAGTGGTTTCACTATTCATCAAAAATTGAAGTTTTTCAGAACAATGCCAAAATTTCACCCTAAGATATAATTGATATTCCGATTACAAAAATGATATCTATTTTAAAAAATTACAAATATATAAGTTGCATTAATTAATTTTATAACTAATTCTCATTGTCACCACAAATAACATGTTTTTAAGGAACAATATATATTAAAAGATTGACAATTGTTTTTGTCCAATTTCAATGTTAAATTAATTATAATGACCAACATTGGATAAAATGGTAAAAATATATTCTAATTATACTTTAAAACCACACAATAGTATAATTTATCACTATAAATTATTTTTATTAAAAATTTGTTTTAAGTATTTTTCATTATTCATAAAAAATTGGAAGTTCTCAGAAAATTAAAAAAAAATCAACATAGGGTAATTTTGATATTACGAATACAAAAATGAAGCCCATTTTGAAATATAAAATATATATAATTTCAAAAAGTGGGTATTACCTTTCATAATGGCTATTTTGGTTGGTCGCGGTGTGTTAAAATCTCAAACTTGCGTACAATGAAAGCTATTGCATTATTGAAAGAGAAGCGTATCATGAAAGCTTGGGGTGTTACATTCTCCCCTCTTTAAATAAATTATGTCCTCGCAATTTGAAATTTTTCTTCAAAAATAAAAGGTTGAAAATAGAAAATACCTTTGTGGAAAACCCACATCGGAAATAGGGTTAATAAAAATATAACATTAAAAGAAAGAAAGATAAGTACAAAGGTCACCCGAGATAGCCCATACTAGGATTATATGAAAATATTGATATAGAAGAAAAACAAACCATCATGGTCTGATGGAGAGTTGTAGAAAACTGGATTAGGAGAAAGTTAACAATAAGAAAATCACAAACTTGTGATTGGTTAAACGGTTATTGAATCCCCAGTTGGAAAAGTTAACCGGCAACGTTTTTTTTAAGTTACCTTTTATAAATTTGAAGAATTTATTTAGGAGATTTACTAAGAACGTAAGGGAATATATATATTTTTCATGTAGACTTTCATTCTTTAATAAAGTTTTACCACAAACCCATATTTCACTCTAAAAGTTAATAAAACTCAAAAATATTATATTTATCATAATTGTATAAGGTTCCAAATATTAACACATACCATATAGATTAGGAAAACTTTTTGTAATAACCAGGGACTTCCTGTAGGCTAGTGGTAGGTAATAAAGTCCTGTCGCACTATGGTTGTGGGTTCGATTCCTAGAGCTGTGTCCGACGCGATGGGTTATCCCCCACCCTACAGGTTGTCCTTTTCCTAAAACTATAGTATTATAATATTCCAAAAATAATCTTTTGAAATGTTTTAACCTTAAATAATACTATCCAAAGATCAACTTAATCCATTCCAACCTTTATAGTTATCCAAAATACCTCTGTCCAGACATTTTCCAAAAGGTCATTAAATTCAAAAATCAATTGTAACATCACATTCCCCAAACAATGTAAAGTTTCTATTATTGTCACATACTAAAAATATGATTACCTTCATCATATTAAATTCTTAATGAAAAAAACAAGTACTTCAGTTCAATCCTTATATATATCACATTATTCTTATAACCAGAATATAATCCTTGAGTCCAAAAGCACCAATACATTATTTTTTCCACTTCAACTGTAGTAACATCATAATATTGTCCTTGATCCCTTGGCCTTTTCTGAGGTAAGTTTCCCTGACACTTAGAACATTCATTTTCATAATGCCCCATTTCCCTACAATTGTAGCATTTAACATTGATAGTCTCTCATTCTTTCCCTTGAAATCACGAGCCTAGTGACCTTTTTCTTCACATTTATAACAAACTCCCATTCCTTTTAGGCAAGCACCAGGGTGATTCCCCCCACAATTATCACATAATGGAAAATCCTTCTTTCCCTTTTTCTCGTTATCTTTCTCTTGTTCCATCGTTCTCTTATTCTCTTGCTTTACTTGGTTGTCATAAGACTTAGAGAATTTCTTTTTCTGTCTTGATAGCAGATGAGACAATATCTTCGTACGATGAGAAGTATTGTGATACTAAAGCATGAAGGAGAAATGGTTTTAACCCATAAAAGAAACGATCAATCTTACTTCTTGGGTTACGTATATAATCTACAGCAAACCTCGCAAACCTTGTAAAGTTGGCCTCATACTTTGCGACATTCTCATCCTCCTTTTGTCTCAGACGCAGAAATTGCCTTTCCATATCTGCTCGATGGTCATGAGGGAAGTTTTTTTCTAAGAAAATATCTTTTAACTCTCTCCATTCCATACTTGATACTTCTTTATCTTCCATTGTATTTTGAATCAATGACCACCATTGATCGGCATCTATAGTGAGGCGGTAAACTGCCATGATAACCATCTCCCATTCACTACTCCCCAAGGCATGGAATATTTTCTCTAAGGAGTTTATCCATTTCTCAACTATTAATGGATTTGTACCCCCATTAAATGTTGGCATTTGTTGCCTCATGAAACGATATAAAATTGATCCTCCACGTTGCGGATCAGGGTGCTCTATACGTGTAAGGTTATTATTCATAACCTGAGTGAGTTGTCCCAGTATAGTGATAAGCTGATCAGCACTAGTTGTATCTCCAGCTACACAATAATTACCTTGAGCAGGAGAAAAATCCCTACATGGAGTGTGTGCATTGATACGGTTTCTATTCCTCCCACTAGGCGTCATTTCTAAATAGTGGCATAAACTAGATTATTTTATGAATTAAAATACATAATTCCATACTTGTAAAACACTTAAAATAAATTGAACTATTATTGGATTTAATCCATAATCATAAAAAAGAAATGTTTTCTTTGAGAAAGTAAATACTCATAACCCCTTCATAATGGTTTGTAAAGAAAATGAGAATTATCCTAAGCATATCCCCCGGGAGTGTCGTAACCAAGAGTGCAGCAAGGCCCGTTGTCGTGCACCAGTTCCCGTTCGAGTCTAGCTCAAATCGGTGTTTTCGGGTTTTACCCCTAGGTATATTTGTGCCCGAGCCGCCTCTACCTGCTCGTATCTAGACAGAGATGTATTTGTCGGAAAGCTCACAAAATCTCTACAATAACAAAATTCTAGGAAGTTCTTCTATACTAATCCTCAAATTTTATCATTGGGCTATGTGCTCTAATCAGAGTTTATCTAAATCTAGCTTCCAATTATTGTACTAAACTGCCTCTGATACCAACTGTAACACCCCGACCCTAGCTACCTAGTGTCGGTGCGTTATTGCGTAACATTGGCATGATCACAAATGATCAAGTCTAGAAAGACCGATTTGTTTAGTAGCCTTGAAAACACTAGATACATTCATAAATGTTACATTACTTCACAAAGTGAAAAACTACAATAACAAAGTCTCCATAGTCCAAACTCATATCCTCTTCTGACTATCCCTGCAGGCCATTCATAAAATAATTCTTCACATCCTGGAAAATATTAAAACATTAAAAGGGGTGAGCTCAGATGCTCAGTAAGGATAACAATATAGCAGAAGATTTCATAAATAAACATTAACATTTAAAGCAATGTATGACTAAGTAAAGCCTTTTAAACTTGAACTTCAACATAATATGGCAAAAGTAAAATGAGATAATTCCATTTAATTATTCACATGGATATTCTTCTGGTCGAATAATCACATGAAATATCAATAAACACTTTCATAATGATGGAATGCATAATTCCATACTATCATAACCACGTAGCCAAGGCCTCGTGCCAAGACTACAAATAATATTATGTCAAGGCCTCATGCCAAGACACTAGTTTGTCTCATGAGACCTGCCGATGCATCGAGGAGCTATAGCGGGATCCACCCGTCACTTATTAAGTCCAATGCATTCCTCATATGAAAAGGTTTAAACATATCATAAACCATAACATAACTGTATCACATAAAATATGCATAAAGGAAACATAAGATTTCTATACTTCAATCACAAGATATCAATACAACACATTGATATAATAAAAACTTTATCAATACCATTTTCAATACCAAAAAGAAATAAAAGTAAAACATGACATTTATTTTTATTTTAAAAAAAGTTATGGCTTATAGAGGAAGCCGAAACTCAAATAATAGTCACAGCGGCAGAGAAGTCGTTGTCGCCTCATACGTAAGAAAAAACATTCGTTTTTCGTTTAGTAAAAATGCTTCGTATAAAAAGATTCCTTTTGAATAAAAGTAAAAGTCAAAAAGGATTATACACCTTATAGATGAATGTTGTGTATAAAACCAAATAGGCCTCAATGAAAGGAGATTGAGACGATGTCCTTACAAAGATCATTTTTAAAATAAAATAGATCTATTATGTGTATTCACTATAAGTACAAATAAATAAAGTACAAATACAAGATAGCACATAATAATATCATGACATAATTTGAAAGTAGGAGATTAACCCAATGAATGGAAATTGGGTTAAGAAGTTCCCTTACAAAGATCATTTTTTTAAAATAAAATAAATATATTATGTGTATTCAATATAAGTACACAAAAAGAAAGTACAAATACAATATAGGACATAATAATATCATGACATAATTTTAAAGTAGGAGATTAACCCAAAGAATAGAAATTGGGTTAAGAAGTTCCCTTAAAAAGATTATTTTTTAAAATATAATAAATATATTATGTGTATTCAATATAAGTACACATAAAGAAAGTACAAATACAATATAGGACATAATAATATCATGACATAATTTTAAAGTAGGAGATTAACCCAAAGAATAAAAATTGGGTTAAGATGTTCCCTTACCTTGTGTCCGACTTGACTCGATCGTTCTTTAACCTCCTGAATAATAAACTAGAGTTATACTATACTTTCTTAAGAACCATTTTAACGTTCTTTATCCCTTTTGTATCACTTATTACAATGTTACGAAAATTATGTAGTCATTTAAGTTAATAACGGTCGTTTTGTTCATATTTGGTACTTGAGTCAATAATAAACTTCTTATAATTACAAGTTGTTTATGTGGTAGAATATCCATTATCTCCAGAATTATATTCATGATGTATATATTATATATATCATATATATTCGGTATATACATTCATTCGTAATATTACGTAACATTTAGAGGTAAGAAATGAAATGCACTATTCATGGAGACGGTAAGCCGTACGTACGCATGAACGCTACTTTCTTTATATTTCATATTTAATGGAATGAAATCATAATTATATAAAGGTATATTATAATTACCGTATAATATAATGTATAATACCATTTACTCCATATTTTATACATCCCACATATGGCATTAACGTTTGAAATCACTTTGAGGGGGCGGTAGTCCGCACTTCCTAAAAGGAAAATATCACATTTACCCATAATGGAAACCATAAAGGTATTCCATAAATGAAATATACAGAATCGTAAGTAAAAAAATAAACTTATTATATATCATATATAAATATAGTGACATCTTAATGGCCACATTTTAGGGTGTTATATGAGTGTTGAACAATCATCATTTCGTGAGGCAGAAATTCACCATCCACAGAAACAGTATGTTCTTTAACCATTGGATGTAGGTGTGTGTAAGTGTAGCTCGAATCCTTCTTATAAAAACATCCTAGTATATTTATGATACTGTTTTTGTTACAAAATAAATTATTAAAAAGAGTTTAGGGGGTTGGAGAAGCAAAATAAAACAAAATAACATAAGAGAAGACATTACCTTAAAATCGGGTAACTCTTTTTGATTTGAGCCAAAGGCTTCATTGGGAAGCGTTCTCCCAAAGTGAGGCTTCTAGGAGTAAGAGAGGGAATTTGGGAGAGTATTTGGGCTGATGTTTGCCGAGCCAAAAGGCTTTTATGGTGTGAGTAAGGTGGTAGTGGTGGGGCCTTCTATAAGAGGAGAGGAGGGGCACTCTTGGTAAGTCATGAAATGTTACATTATTATGAGATACTTTTATGATTTTAGAGGTCCCACAATTATATATTTCGAGGATAAGGTGATAAGAGTTCTTAATATACCCATGCAATCGGTTTTTGACATGTTTAAGACTTATAATTTACATTATCTTTTCATTTTATTTAAATCATTAAATAATGAGGCAATCGATGCATCATCATGGTGTCATAAATAATTTAATTTATTTAATGTCTAAAAATTATAAAAAAAATATCATGATGTAGGAAATATTTTAATCTTTCTAATTAATATTTATAGTCAAAAATATGACTTGTATAACTCCATTTTAAGAATTGGTTTAGTAAAACAACTCATGTTTGTGACATTTTTATTTTAACATTAAATAAAAAAAAAATAATGTCATTTTCCTACCAAAATGGCTCCATGGGGTCCCCAAGTTGACCCATGGATTGTATTGGTAGGCCATGACTCATAACATAGGTGTAGGACATGTGTCAAGGTCATTTCATATTGTTATAACATTATCTTTACCTTAAATTTCACTAATTACCTTTAATCGCGATTAATTAAACTTAAAAGTTACTATTCACCAAAAAATTATTTTAATCCCATTGAACCACATTTTAATTCTTAATGAAAACCATGTATCTTGGATTTTGGAAAATCAATTCATAGAAGTGGTAATGTTTCATTTAAACAGGAAATCAGGTTTTTAACTACCACTAAGTGGTTTCACTATTCATCAAAAATTGATGTTTTTCAGAACAATGCAAAAATGTCACCCTAAGCTATAATTGATATTATGAATTAAAAAAATGATATCTATTTTACAAAATTCGAAACATATAAGTTGTATTAATTAATTTTAAAAATAATTACCGCTGTCACAACAAATAGCTTGTTTTTAAGAAACAATATATATCAAAAGATTGACAATTGTTTATGTCCAATTTCAATGCTAAATTAATACTAATGACCACCATTGGATAAAATGGTAAAAATATATTCTAATTATACTTTAAAACCACTCAATATTATAATTTATCACTATAAATTATTTTGATTAAAAAATTTGTTATAATTATTTTACAGTATTCATAAAAAAATGGAAGTTCTCAGAAAATTACAAATAATTCAACTTTGGGTAATCTTGATATTACGAATACAAAAATGAAGTCCATTTTGAAATATAAAATATATATAATTTCAAAAAGTGCGTATTACTTTTCAGAATAGCTATTTTGATTGGTCGCGGTGTGTTAAAATCTCGAACTTGTGTACAATGCAAGCTATTGCATTATTGAAAGAGAAGCGTATCATGAAAGCTTGGGGTCTTACATTTCACCTTCTATCCATCATACGGAAAATTAAATCACCGTGCGTGCGTACGTACGGAATGCCATTTCCATGCCATGGTGTAATCTGTTTTTCCACCACCACCATACTTGGATGGGTATAATGGTGTAAAGAATATATATATATGATTATTATAATATCTTAATGATTCAATGATATTATATCATCCACTCCAATTCCATTCAATAAATATGGAAATGATATCATCACTCGTGCGTACTTACGGATTACCATCTCCACAATGCGATGAGATTCATTTTCAATGTTAACAATTCAAGAATGATTATAAAGTATATATAATAAGTAATCATGAAATATATGACATAATAATTCTACTGGATTTATGTATATATATATTTATTTCATTTACTTAATTCCATTCAAGTCAATAATGAAATTAAAACAGGGTTCATGCATACGTACGACCTACTGTCTCCATGAACGGTGTATTTCATTTCATTCATCTATCTATTATATATATATACTGAATATATATGATATATAAATCGTAATTTACATTCTGGATGTAAGTAAATCAATATATAATTAATAATAATATCAAGAAAAAAAAATTGAAACACGTAGGATAAAGTAAACGATTTCACCCAAAACGCTGCTTTAACATGGAATTTATAAAAGAACGAGTATTATAAAGTCATAATTGAACCATATATGATATCATAATAATGAATATGATTCTTTAATAAGTCAATAACATTATTTAAATCATTATACAGGATTTCTAGATACATACGAAGCATATCAGACATAAGGTAAGGGAAAATCTCACAATTTCAATTTTATCCAAGATTGTTTATACTTCAGAATTAATGGGGGCATATTTATCATCCACATCCATGTTTCCTCAATATGTAATATTATTTCTATCATAATTCAATTGTTTAAATACAATATTAATTCTTGGTGAGTTTTTAGTAAAATACATGAAAGGAATCTTATGTCGTTTTTATTACGAGGTACTTTTTGACTTTTCCGGCCAAAGTACGAGAAGAATGTTTTTTAACATATACTGAAAGAATTGATTTTTTATGATTTCATAGAACATTATTTCCATGAATCTTCCCTTACAAGTTTTCAAGTTTATTTTTAATCAACTTCATTTAGTTTAAAATTGTATGACATTTTAAGAAAGGATAACTGTTTTTGAAGTAGAAAGGATATTTTCCTCAAGAATGGAGTTTAAGTGTTTTATCAAAACTATTTTCCATATAAGATAATATGGGGTTCTATTTATATCCCAATTTTTACATTGATTTGTTTATTTTATGATTGAATTATTTTTATGATGTCATTTTATTTAATATGTATTATGTTATGATGGCATGATGTTTAAAAATCCCATTTTTATTACATGGGTTAAGCTATGATTTATGATTTTGTTGACCTACATAAGAATGGTTTCATTATGAGATGGGTGGGACCTATGTCTACCTCCAATGAATTGGATAATGATTTATATCTCATGAGATAGACATGGCCGGAATGGTAAGTTAATACGGTTCAGTAATACAGGACTGAAATGCGGAGTGAACTCGATTCAGAAAGGTACTTTGTCCACTAAGATGGTCTTGGCAGCAATGCCTCAGATATTATGGAAATCATATCATGTGCTTAATGTTTTCCACAATAACATGTTTTATTCCCATGATAATTTATCATGATTGATGTTCCCTTATGATATATGCTTTATGTACTTCCAAGATTCATGTATTTTCTCATGATTTTGATGATTAGATTTTAGGTTCATGTTTTTGCATTCAAATGTTTATAGATTGTTTTATGTTCTCTATGTTTACCCTTATTGGAAATTTGAGCTCACCCTTTTTTATGTTTTCTTTTCCCCAAGATTTAAATAAAGGTTTTAGGTAAGAAAATAAAAGGGGAAGATATTTACGGGGGATGTTGAAGATCTTTCACCAAGATTAGAATATTATATTCCAAGTTTGCAATGAAACTAAACTATTACGGTCCTTTGGTGTCTGTTTTTGTATTGTATTAAGTATTCCAGAAAATTAATGTAACGTCCATGTACGTCATTCTTTGGGTCTCTACAGTTGGTATCAGAGGAAAGGTTTAGTTAACATTTGGAAACTAGGATGCGAAATCTTTAGTGAGATCTCTAGAGATATTTCTATGGTACGTCAAGGGATGTCCCTAAGGTTAAGTATAAGTATAGGTTAAAGTCCTAGAATTGTGATAACAATCATAGAAATATACCTAAGATTTTTGAAATTTAAGGTACTCCCCCTTTATTATGTTATTTTCCCTATCATGATTTTTTCCTCTCACACTATTCTTTTTGGGTTTTAGACGATGGCTGGAACATGAAGGAACCGTGTTGATCAATGTATTGGACGATGTAATGATTGCCCTTTTGAACCAACCAACATTATGGTAGATGGAGTGAAAAATCATATTTCTATACTTACACAAACTATGAATCATTCTGGACATCTAAATGAGCAGGGAAAGAAACAATATTCTATTGAGTCCTTCATGAGGCAACGCCCACCTTCTTTCAATGGGTCTTCTGATCCACTTGTTTCTGAACAATCGATCAGTACCATTGAAAAGATATTTTCCAAACTTCTCTATTCGAAACATGAAAAATTCATTCTGGCTATTTACCATTTAAAATGTGAAGCAGATCAATGGTGGACTCTAATTAAGAATACAAGGCCCTGAGATGAAATTGAATCCATGGAATGGGATGAGTTGAAGAAATTATTTTTCAATAAGTACTTCTCTCGTATTCTTCGAAGAAAGATGGAAAAGGATTTCCTTGAGATTAAGAAAAAGGATGATGAATATGTGGGTATATATGAAGTGAATTTTACAAGGCTTTCAAGGTATGAATCTGGCTTTATCATCCAACCTGAAAGTAAAGTTGATCGATTCTTCAGTGGCATAAAACCAAGTCTTCGAAGGGCATTAGCAACAAGAGACTTCATTAGCTATGAAGAAATTGTGCATTATTATATCATGGTAGAAATGGAATTTTTTGTTCCATATCCATCCCATGGTTTTGACAAGAAATGAAAGATGGTGTTTAAGGAGAAATCTCAGAATAATGGTGAAAAGAAGATAAATGTTTCTTTATGATCAATGTGTGGAAAGAAGCATGGTAGATATTGTCTTAAAGGGACTAGAAAATGTTTTAAGCATTGAAAAGAAGGTCACTGAGAATATGAGTGTTGAAGTAATGAAAAAAGGGTTGCTAAAGATGTGAATAAAGAAAAGACTACAGAGAATGCACCACCAACACTTCAATCCTTCAAGTTCAAGGAAATGGGGAATTATGCTAATCAATGCCCTAATCCAAGGGTTAATGATGATCATTGTGAGAAACCTCTTAAGGAAAAGGACAAAGGGATGTCACATGTGATGACTATTATCAATTTTGAGTATGAAAATAATGTGGTGGAATGATTATGTGTTTAAGTAAAGGGATTCCAAAATAATGTTGTGAAATCTCATTTATAGTATTGTGGAACATTATAATATCTATGTAATGGTTTATTTTGGTTTTCGATAATTATATGGTACTGGTAACCATGAAAAGTGATTCAAATATTTTGGAAAGCAGATGATATGCTCATAAATAAGGGATAAGGAGATAATGAAATGTTTGATAGTATTAATGAGCTCATGACTAATATAAGGAAAAAGTGATATCATGGTTTGAGTATATAGAATTTTTGAGATTTTGGTATATGGAAAGAGTTACCTTGTGACAACATTAATGTTTTCACTAAGGTTCAAGAGAATACATGATTAAGGTATTCACATGGTTGGCATGTAACCAACAAGATATATCATATGATATATGGGGGATAAATGATGGTATTCACATGCTAGACATATGACATTTCTAGTAATTGTTTTTTTATACAATGAGCTTGGAAGTAAGTATTTTGGATAAGCCTAAAGATTGGAATGGATTATGTTTCACATAAGTTAGTATTGTTTAAGGCTATAACTTTTTTCGATATAATTGATGGAATGTTATAATAATGTAGTTTCAGAAAAAGGACAACCTATAGGACGAGCGAAAACCCGTCGCGGCGGACAAGGCCATGGGAATCGAACCCACAACCGAAGTGAGACATGCCTTTATTGGCTACCACTGGCCTATAGGAAGTCCCTGGTTGGTATAAATTAGTTTTAATTTATTAAGTTGTATGATATAATATGTATAAGTCCATTTTAGGAACTATATATGATTAATATCACTATAGATGGACTTATGTATATTTGATAACTTTTGTTAACCTTTTGTTTGAGATAGATAGAATGACCTGTCATTATATTGCATGATCCTCTATCACTTCCCAAATGACAAATTAAAATTAATTTATTTAATATATGAACTGGAAATTGTTCAAGGCACGAAAAAAAGTGAGACTGTTCCAAAATCACGTAAGTATTTATTTTAATTCAACAATTCTTCAACATTATGGAAGTGATATTGAAAACTAAAAATGTTGTCCTATTACTCTCATATCTAATGAATCAGATTGTACCTTAGATCATCACAAATTTATGGCATTGTGATTGTTGAATTTTTCATAGCCATGTTCTCTACCACTCTCGATAAAGACAAGATGGTTAGATTTCTCTTCAATATCCATATTTTCACCTATGTTGTCCTATGTGGAAACCCAGTGCGGAGTTACTTTGGGTGACCATTATGATTCTAACATTCCTTTTTAAAATGAAGTTTTATTTTTCCTCTTTATGATGTGGGATTATATGAATGAAACTGTCATGTTAAAAACCATTCATAACCCCGATGAATTTCAAGGGCGAAATTCATTTTAAGGGGGGTAGAATGTAACACCCCAAGATTTTATAAAAAGTATTATTTTTAATTTCATTTATGTATTGTGTTTTAAGCTACACTAAAAGGAGCTTTCACTACACGATTCCCTGACATATCTTGCATTACACGCAATCGTGGCCTTCCACGACAGTGTGTGTTGTACGCAATACCGAGTTTCACTAAACAAAGAAATGTTATATAAACTATCCGTTATGAATACTAATACCCACATTTCAAAATTTTATAATGTTTATCATTTAAAATGGAATTCATTTTTGGATTCAGAATATTGAAATTAGGATAGGGTGAATTTTTAGTAGTTTTCTGAAAAATTTCAATTTTTGATGAATAGTGAAAAGACTAGGTTACTATTTAAAAACCAACTTTTTATTTAAATAATTGTTTATTTTATTTAAATCTATTTCAAGTCAAAATTGATACATAATACCTATATAAGTTCAATGTAATTCATTTGAGTCAATTTATAATGATTTTAGATATCTAATATTTTTATTGAACTTTTCACCGTCCTTTACACACCTCCTGGGAGATTTTGAAAATTTACAGAAACCATAATTTTCCCACTTCTATGAGTGGAATTTTAAAAATTAGAGAGACACGATTAATATCAAGGAGTAAAATGTGGTTGAATAAGATAAAAATAATTTTTGGTGAATAGTAACTTTTTACTTTTATTTACCATGGTTAAAAGTAAATAGGGTAATTAAGGGTAAAAATGATATTATTATTATCCAAACACCTGTCCGAATTCTATTGGATAAGTGTAATTCGACCAGATACAACCTTAGAAATAAAATATTACCCTTTAGGTCCACTTGGATTAGATTAGAACACTTATTATTATTTTATTTAAAGAAGAGTTAAAATAGTTAAAATCAAAGTTTAATAACTAAAACATTTTTAATATATGGTTATACATAAGATAAATTCGCCTATAAATATTCATTAGAAATATAAAATGATTTCATACATAATGGTATTTTATTTATAATTTTTAGACATTATATAATTTAATTTATTTATGACACAATGATGATATAGTAATTACCTTATTAATGAAATATTAACATAATTGATGTTATAAATACCCAAATAAATGTAATTTTAGAATTTTTATGAATTCCACTAATTTTCTAGGATAATATGACATGTTATTATTTATTTAATTTACTTTTTTATAACTAATAATTCTGTTAGAAGTTTCACAAAAATCAAGTACCAAATAGTGTCAAAATTGACATAAAATAGTTTTTAAAACAAATATTATATTATTAATTGTTATTTTATTCGTAAAAAACTATGGTTCGAAAAAATGACTTAGATAAGGGTATATATTTTAATAATAAACCACTTGGGGTTCTTTTGTCTTTTTATAGTAATTTTATTAACCACATAGTGTAAAAAAAAGACATGGTAAAGTTAAATTATTTAACATAGAGTTAAATATAAATGATAAGGATAAAATAGTTAACCTAAACTTATCTAAAACCTATTGGGTGAGAGGATTTAGACCCATACCCACCTTAGATTCTAAATAAACAATTTTTAGATATTAAAAACCAAATATGACCTTATTATAAAATAAAATTTTATGTTTTCGTAAGGTGCCCCTCTCCTCCCATATAAAAAGAGCACCCCTTCCCTCTTCTCTTCATGCCCTATTGAGCCTTGAAGCTTGACCAACCCATGAAAATTCCTCTTCTAAACCTATCTAATTATATCATAGAGGTTCTGGTATTCTTAAAAAACCAACTCTAGTTCCCTAAGAATAAGTTTAAAGGAGGTGCGTCGAAGAAAAGGTAATCTCTTCTAACGATTATTTCGGGTTTCTTTCTTCTTAAACTTTATCTTCTTTAGTTGTTTCATTATAAATTAATAACATAATTATTACTTATATACTGATATGTTATTATAAATATGAAACTACCCCATTTCACCTTCTATCCAACCTTTGGAAAATGAAATCACTGCGCGTGCGTACGTACGGAATACTGTCTCCACACCGTGGTGTAATCTGTTTTTCCACCACCACCTTATTGGATGAGTATAATGGTGTAAAGAATATCTATATATGATTATAATAATATCTTACTGATTCTATGATATTATATCATCTACTCCAATTCCATTCAATAAATATGGGAATGATATCATCGCTCGTGCGTAAGTACGGATTACCATCTCCACGGCGCGATGAGATTCATTTTCCATGTTAACATTTCAAGAATGATTATAAAGTATATATAATAAGTAATCATGAAATATATGACATAATAATGCTACTAGATTTATGTATATATATATGTATGTCATCTACTTAATTCCGTTCATGTCAATAAAGAAATGAAAATAATGTTTATGCGTACGTATGGCCTACCGTCTCCATGAACGGTGTATTTCATTTCCTTATTTTATATATTATATATATATAATGAATATATATGATTTATAAATCATGATTTACATTCTGGAATTAAGTAAATCATGATATAAGTAATAATAATATCAATAACAACTAATCAAAACACGTATGATAAATGAAATGATTTTACCCAAAACACTGTTTTAACATGGAATTTATAAAAGAACGGTTATTATGAAGTCATAATTGAACCATATATGATATCATAACAATGAATATGATTCTATAATAAGTAAATAACATTATTTAAATCATTATACAGGAGGTCTGGATACATATGAATCATATCAGACATAAGGTAAGGGAAAATCTCACAATCTCATTTTAATTCGAGATTGTTTATACTTCAGAATTTATGGGTGCATATTAATCATACACATCCATGTTTCCTCAATATGTAATATTATTTCTATCCTACTAAAAGTTTTTAAATCCAATATTAATTTTTGGTTAGTTTTTAGTAAAAGACATGAAAGTAATATTTTGACGTTTTTAGTATGAGGTTCTTTTTGACTTTTCTAGACAATATATGAGAAGAATGTTTTTTAACTTATACGGAAAGAATGGATTTTTATGATTTCATAGAACATTATTTCCATGAAGCTTCATTTATAGGTTTCCAAGTTTATTTTTAATCAACTTCTTTTAGTTTAAAATTTTAGGACATTTTAAGAAATAAAAAAAGTTTTTGAAGTTGAAAGGATATTTTCCTCAAAAATGGAGTTTAAGTGTTATAACAAAATTATTTTCCATATAAGATAATATGGGGTTCTGTTTATATCCCTATTTTTACATTGATTTGTTTAAGTTATGATGGAATTTTTTTTATGATGTCATTTTATCTTATATGGATTATGTTATGATGGGATGATATTTAAGAATCCCATTTTTATTACATGGGTTATGCTATGATTTATGATTTTGTGGCCCACATAAGAATGATTTCATTATGAGATGGGTGGGACCAATATCTCTCTATAATGCATTGGGTGTTGATTTATATCTCATGAGATAGACATGGCTATAATGGTAAGTTAATACGGTTATGTAATACAGGATTGGAACGAGGAGTGAACTTGATTCAGAAAGGGACTTTGTCCGCTATGATGGTCTTGGAAACAATGTCTTGGCTACTATGGAAATCATATCATGTGCTTAATGGTTTCCACAATAACATGTTTTATTCCTAGGCTATTTTATTATGATTGTTGTTCCCTTATGATATATTCCTTATGTACTTCCATGATTCATGTATTTGCTCAATATTTTGATGTTTAGATTTAATGTTCATGTTTTTGCATTCAAATGTTCATGGATTGTTTTATGTTATCTATTTTTACCCTTACTGGGCATTTGAGCTCACCCTTTTTAAATGTTTTATTTTCCCCAGGATTTAAAGAAAGGTTTTAGGTAAGAAAATAAAACAGGAAGATCATTATGGGATATGTTGAAGATCTTTCACCAATATTAGAAGATTATATTCCGAGTTTCCAAAGACACTAAACTATTACCGTCCTTTGGTGTTTGTTTTTCTTATGTATTAAGTATTCCGCAAAAGTAATGTAATGTCCATGTACGTCAATCTTTAGGTCTCTACACATAAAATTAAATAATTCATTATACTCTAAAAATGTTTTATTATTATTATTATTTTATGTTTTAAATCATACTTACCACATGATATAATCATAAATGATATGATATGAAGAAAAAGTGTATTTTTCACTATTAAAATACAAATCATTGATTTTTTTTTAAATATTAAAAAAATTAATTTATGAAAATATTATGATTATAAATAAAAACTGTACTTAATTTGTTGAAATTTTATTATAGAAATTTTATAATTTAAATTTTACATAAAAAATATAAAATTATAAAGAAATTTTTTAATAGTAAATTAACTCATTAATAATATTCAATGTTATTATTATTATTTCATATCATTTATAGATTAAATTGTTCCTGAAATTTTATTCATATAAATAATATATATTTATTCATGATATACTTTGTTTATTATAACAAGTCAAATAAAAAGTTAATTTTAGATAAAATAAATTATCAATATAAAATGAGTTTAGAAGTTTTTTTCTATGTCAATTGAGTTTTTATAGTTAATAAGTATTATAAATAAACTTCATTTTTTTCTAATATTTAAAATGTTAAATGTATGAAATACCTAGGATATAAAAATATTTTATTAAATTGATAATAAAATTTATACAATCTTATTTTTTACATACATAACCCCTCAAGATATTCACTTATGATATACGAACATAATATTCTCAGGTGGAAGTGGGGATGCACTGGAAATTCAACAAGAATTAATATCAAGAAAATATCAAAAATTTTGATCTCAATCCACTTATGAATTTACTCATTCAATAATTCTTTGAGTTATTATTAAGCTTGGTCGTGAGAAAACAATAGTGATGTCTCCACTTTTCTATGTTTGGATAGGCGAGCCTCAAAATGTAGACTTATATTTCTTAATTAAATCTATTCTTCTTCATAAATTTTGGTCATTGTCTAGTAATATTTATTTTATACCCTCTAGTTTAATCTCAATATTAATAAATTCTACATTAAAAATAATGTTTCATGTATCGTGATTTTTTTAGTCTGATGATGTATGTTGAGAAATCTATCTATCATTGTATTTATTTTAAAGAATTAAATACACTAAAATATTAGTTAATAACATCATTAAAATAGGATAAATATTCCATAACTGAGATATCTCCTATATTAAGATTAATGAAATATATTCTCATTGATACGTAAAATGTATGTAGAGAGAAGGTTTAATAAAACATTTTATCAAATCCCTCCAATGTGTGTCCTTGATCAAACTTATCATGGATGGATAGATCCCATAGTTTTAATTCCATGTCTTCAATGATGTACACTGCTAACTAAACAGTAATGAAAACTAGATATATTAATAAATTTTGGGTCTGATTCTTCCTATCCAGCCTTTCCTACATATGTTTGGATCATGAGTGGTACAAAAATATTAGTTGGTTTCATCTTTGAAATTTCCATGAGTAATTCAAAAAAGGTCCCTCGATCTAATATTCTTTTAATAACCCTATAATAACCCACTATTCTTGTTATAATAATATAATTTACGTGTTTTTCGGATGAATTAATACACTTAGTGACACCCTCTTTCTTATATTAGTGTCTCTTGACTGGTGTCATTTTTCTATAGGAACAGTAAACATCACCACTCAATCACCACACCACATTTTTTATAGGTTCTATAATATATAATATCAAAACGAGATATATCATAATAAAACAATTATAAAATTATGAGCAATAAAATATGAAATGAATGATGAAATCCTAGTGGGATGTCACATTACAACTAAGTGATTCCCAATAATCATTGACTATACCCACGAGGATGAGTTGAAAACACTCCTAAATGTTTTTTTCAAAACATTTTTCATACCTAGACCACACCGGTGACTTTTATTTTTCTATAAATAGCATTTATAAAACTTTTTATACTCAAAAATTCTTATCCCGACAGATCCTATCAATAATCATACCACCCCAACTAATAGACTGTACCTAACTTATACTACTTGTATCATATAAAACCTAACCCAATAGTAAGGATATGATCTGAATTAGAATAGCCTTAGGTTTATCCTCTAAACATCCAAGGTTATAAAAAAATCCCTTGACTTCACCAAATAATTGATGGAATGATTTAGCCTTCAGTATATCATTACCACCATATGAATAACTAAAATTGAATAATATTAATATAATTCATAATAAAAACAAGAAAATGACAATAACTTATCATAATGATAGTAATAACTATATTTAGTTTTTTATTAGTAAACAATAAAATTTGTATGTTTAAAATACACAAAAACTCAAAATATAAACTAAGGTTCCACATGTGGAACAACACCAAGGTCGACCACATGACCAACTCTATGATAAAACCCCCACCACCCATGAAGATAAGATCATGAATCCTATATAGAGAATTAAGTGCTTTTCCCCACATATAAATCATATTGAATAATGTCAACATATACAGAAATAGGAATATACCAGGGGTATATAACATAATAAGAAAACCCCAAAAAATACACCCCACATGCCACCCGAATATGAACAATTCTACCCATATTCTATGTAAAACATTTATTAAGCATAAAAAAGAGTGAATGAGATATTTATATATATGTATGTATGTATGTATGTATGTATATATGTATGTATATAACCTAGAAAAAATAACATATACCATATTACAAAAACTCAACTATGAACATATAAACTACTAAAATTCCCATAACCCGCCCTCTGAGATCTATCTAGTAAATCCCAGATGCATCACTCATATAACAGGTCATATGAATAGTTTTAAATAAGGAGTAAAACCCCATCCCTCTAGAATAAGGTCATAAGTAAACAGTACACTCCAGTTTACCTGAATTTCAACACAATGGTTATGTCAAAACAAATAAGTCATTTTTTTGTAATCGTAAATTAAAGAAAAATAATGAAAATTTGAAGTTACAAACATCATTGTTCAAAATTTCCAAATCTAACATCACTTATGAATTTTTTTATGAAACAAACTATTTATGTAACTGAAAACCCTTATTTTTAAAAACTGAACAACAACAAGAGATTACCCAAGAAGAACATTACCAGGTATCCTCCACAAAAAATTTCAATAAATTCATTCTTAAAAATATAATGTTCTTACACTATATTATTTAAATAATTAATTATCCCCTTAATGTAGGGGATAATACCTCTATTTCTTCTTGGAAAAACTTTGATTATAATTTTGTTTTCATTTAAACTACTTGAAAAACAAATTTCCTTCGAGACATATTATGTATAGATCTATATTTCCCATTTACACCAATCATTTTACTAAAATTTAAATATTCACCTTTACCTTTAGTTTAATTGTTTAAATGTTATTTACTTATATTATATTAATTTTTCTCCCCATAAGTACTAGCCTTCTTTTTTTTCATGAAATCATAATTTTTAAAGTAGTCTGGTTTCTTATTCCAAAAATTCCAACTACCTCAATAATAGCCTATTAATATCATTCTCTTCTTTTATGGTGTAGTATATATAGATTTTATCTATTGTGAAAGTTTTTGTTATTGAGTGGAACTACTACTCTTTTGGACACTTATTAGGGAATATATATTCAAAAAATGTTTTACATTCTTAATCATATGGTTATTTTTTATGAAGTTTTCACCACACATGATTTCCCAGAGTTTGGTTTAGAACCATTATAAGACACCAAAACAATGTTAGTACATAATATAGTTTTTGGGTATTATGATAACTTATTCTTAATGAATATTTATATTTTTAGAGTATGATCTCATGTTCTTTTTGGACTTATGATAAATAATTCACACTTGTGTGGTAACATCTCTTATTCCTTTAATTTGGAACATTCCATCTTGTGATAATTCTTGATTCTTCAATATCACAGCCATATAGAAATAGTTCATGTTGAGGTAGATTATCACATTATTGAAAATTCTTATCTTATCTTCCTAATAATACTTAATCTGATTTAATTGATATTAATTCATTTTTCTTGATTCATCCAAATAATTTTCATTCTCTTTGACCATGGTTACATTAACCTTTAGTTTAATAGCTTTTATATCAATAGAATTATTATGAAATATTTTATATTAATGAAATTATTATACAAATAAAATATTAATGAAATATTTCTTAATGAAATTCCATTTAAATTATTCGACATCTTCATCATATCAATCATTTAAAAGAGAAATTGTTTCATAATTTACTTTCATAAGTTCTCTGAGACTGTTAGATATTTTATATTTGTTACAGAATTCATCTTATATATCATTAAAATATTATTATAGCTATAATTTTGCATCCTAAAGACCCTTTATGCCTACAATAATAAATTTAACCACTTATTTAGGGATGTGGTTATGGTTTTATTTGAATAAAAAGTAAAGATCACTAAGTGATACATCACCCTCATGGATTGAGAAGTATTATTTAGAAGAATAATAACAATCAAGATAATTATTTTAACATATTAATCTTTGATTAACTTCATGGTGGTGTCTAAACCATTACAAAAATATTATTCTTCAATTTCCTTACATTTTACATATTTATCTTATTCAATTTTTTATCTGAAATATACCTATTTATAACATCAGGAGTATCATCTCTTTTATCTATCTAATGTAGATCACTAATTTACTATAGTATTCAATTCATAAAAAAACTCTTAGATCATTAGAGAGACCCTATTTCTTGATACCACTAGTAGGAAACCAAGCCCGATTGACCATTAAGAGGGGATGAGTGAATTAGTTTCATTATTTTTGGGAATTCATTTTCTTTTCAATTCAACCTCTCAAACATGTTAAGTATATAAATCCAAAAAATATTTTATCTTAATCTCACATTGTGTATAGTTTTAATATTAGAGAGATGAAAACATAGTATTTACGAGGTTTAACTAAAGTCTACTCCATGTTTATATTGGTTATTCCCCCACGTTACAAATTCAACACTATAGAATGAATTATCTCATTAATCCTATCTCTAACCGAGATAAAATAAATTTAAAGTCTAATGGAAAGAGATTATATTCTCCCAGCTTCATCTAAGAGACTTCTATGACTTCTTTATCCAAATAAAATACTTATTTCTTTCAGTTGCAACTAAATGACTTCACCTGTTCCCAAATCCAAAATAGAGAAATCATATTCTTCTTGATCCAACTAAATGACTTATTCCTTTAATCAAGGATTCATATAAAACATAATGATATTTAGATCTTTATCTAGGTTATTTCTAAACCATAATTTCTCATATACTGTTTGAGTATCTTCAATAGCCACTAAATGTGTCTCTTCCAAATTTTTTAACATGATGTATGTTTAATATTTATTCCTTAATAATATTCATCATTTGAACTTCCATGAGACTCCACCATTCAATTTTTTTTAAAAATAAACTAAGTTAAAATTGTGAATCATAATTTCTGATAGATTATTAGGTACAACAATAAGATTTCTCACAAGATATCTAATCCAATTTGGTTGTTTCCTTGGATATTCTATACATTTTCTATAGAATCCATGGTTGTCTTCGGTCCATTAAAATAAAAAAATATGAAACCAGATTGGATTCATGTGGGTGATGGAACTTTAACAACATAAGATAATTATCATAAGTGATCTCATCAAAAACTCAACCGTGAAATGTAATAATTTTTTAAACCATGAAATTAACATACAATTCATCCTAAATAACTCTTAGTTCAACATTAGTTTATTTACAGTGGGTTATCTTGTATTTTTTAACCCATTCCCGTAGAATAATTAATTTCTTCATAATGTATCATAAATAGAATTTTATTGACCAAATCATATCACTCAAGTCTGTCTAGCCTCAGGTTTATTCATAGGTCCATTCATCATGTAATGAGTGAATATCAAGTTGATACCCAACCATCATTTGTCATAGTGATTTACTCTAGGTTAATCTATGACACAACTAGATCCATTTTCCAGTATCATGATAAGGATGTATTTTCTGAGAAACTAAAAAATATATACATTAACAAAACAATAAGATGATATATTATAGTTAGAATTAACATTAGGTAATTTATTAAATCTCTCTTATAAAAACAGAAAAAATGAATAAAATACTCCTAGAGAAATAATAAACCCTTCATTGAAACAAAATGAGGTTCACTAGAACCAAATTCCTAGGTCCTATGCTAAAACAAACCTTTATTGAATTATATTTTTTATTAAAAGTGAATCATACCAAGATAAAAATACATATATTTCACATAATTTTCATAATATAAACAAGAAATATCAAAAAAATTTATAATCATAATAATTAATGGTTTCATGTTATTGAGGACTAGCTACATATGAAACGTATTTAATAATACTAGTGAACATTTCTCTATAACCAAATCGCACTTAACCCCTTTCAGATATTTCATAGGATATACACAACTTCATTACCTAGGTAATAAAAAAATAAAAAAAAACATTGAACTCAAATGCTTAGTAAGGGAAAAATTATCAACATTTTGTCAAGAGTAATACCATAGGATTATGATAAAACATAAGAATGAGATAAATTGATTATTAAAAATAACATGATATAATAATACTTATTCCTCATTCATGATAGCGGAACATGTAAACTAAAATTATCAAAAATTTACCATGGAATAATATTGTGATGTGGGCATGGAAACATGGAATAATGGAATGACATTGTTAGTTCATGGAATCATAAATATATTGAAACAACAATAATCATGAAATAATAAGCATAATTCGAGGCTCAAAACTTTTAAAATATAACATTGTGTCGCAAACTTACTTCCCCTACACAATAAATGGTATATCATATGATGGAATCATTATTTCATGTTTTGGGGGATATATAATTTCTTTCCAATATATCAAAAAATGAAGACCATACATATGTGCTCCATCAAAACATGAAAACATTTAACACATAATTAACCTATACCAAATAATTTCCATATAAACCTCTATATAATGTTTCACAATCCATTAAAATTGACAAGGTGAATGGTTTCAAAAGAACATATCCCTACTGTAACATATTGATAATTTAGTGTGTCGATATAAATGAAAAATACCATTTTAAGATCACTTGATTAATCACATTGAAGAATAATTTAATTTTTTATTTTATTTTTAAGTCATTAATAATTATGTTTATTTTCGAATCAATTTTAAATTATAAAAAGGAATATTTTTTGAAAGTTATTTCTTCAATTAATGAGGATACTTTTTTCAATAGAAAACCTTAAATAGAGTCATTAGAAAACACTTTTAACATTTCCAGAAACAAACGAGTCACAAGTCACTTTATAAGATATTTTCCATAATGTAAAGTGAAAAATATTGTAAACATTTACGTTTAAAAATAATATCTAATATTGTATAATTTAAAAATATATAAATATTTCTTAAGGGAAATGAGTCTTCGATGATAAAACATTGGATTATTAATAGATTTTTTTGTATTTCTATATACCTTTGTTGAAACCCAAATCAAAAAAATGTTTAATAATACTTCATTTTTAAGTGTAAAAATAAAAATTGAAGGTCACATAATATAATTAAAAAGTCTGTTTTCAAATATAAATGATAATATTTGTGGGATAGGAAAATATGGACATGGAAGATAAATCGTCGTTAATGTAAATGAGAATTATTCTTAACAAACACATACTTTTAAATGGGAGAAATTAATCTAGAAGGATTATTGGGATTAAATATTTATTTTTAACAAGAGATAAAACCTATTCTCAATATTAAATCGTAGGGTGGAAAATCCAAGAATTAAAGTGAGATGTTCAAGATGAAACATTATAACTAACACATGAGAAGATCAGGTTAAAAAAATCTATTATTCATTCAATACCCATTTAAAATAAAACACTTGGAAAGATTACATGATATTAATTTTTATATTATTTTAGTTTATTAAAGGTTATGATATAATTAAATCATATGTCAGTTGATTCAAAACAAAAAAAATAAAAGTATTGGATATATCATGTGACTCCATGAATAAGAATTGACATAGAAATCGTGTACGAATATCCAAATTCATGATGTATGTATTATTTTAAAAGTTGTTTATATAATAGGCATATAAATCAGAAAAAAATATAAAATTAAAAATGATACATTTATAGGTATGAATATAGTCAGATTATAAGAATTATGTTCATGATAAAACATCTGAAGACAGTGTATGGAAATTGATTTTTTCAGAAACCCTGAGCTTCAATCCAAATTAGTTGATTGTTATATAACCTCCTACAGAAAAATATATATCTTAATTACCTATTTTATAACCTCATTAGTTGCTATAATATATTATATAATTCATTTAAAATCATTTGAAATAAAAAAATTTCTAGTTATAATTTACATTCATCATCAAATGTTATTAGCTTCGATTCTTTATTTAGTAGATGTTTCGTAATGGCAGTGGAAAATATTTTTTCACAGAATAACATTTCACAATAATGAGGTTATTATTAGTAATATAATTGGTGTTAATAATTATTGTTAATTTTTTTAATTTCATTTCATATGAATTTTGTTATAATTCCTGATGATGAAGTTGTAGTGATCATTCATCAGTTAATGGTAATGAAAATAGGGTGGTAGAATAATAGTAATTCAATTACAAATATAACCATTAAAATATTTGAAAACAAAATTTATTTTTTACATATCATCTAATAAAACGTCCAGTTATGTTTCAATATTCGTCCATGATAGAAATTTAGATAATTGTTCAAATTAGTTTTTAAACCAGCCCAAACAAAAAAATATAAAATTTATGGGGATTTATGGTAATGAACATCCTTATTTTGGAATAATAACATTATTAATAAATAATAAGGATGTTGTTAATTTTTTAAGGAGATTAATTATATTTTAGCCATGTTTTATAATGAATAAAATATTAGATGGAAAACAAAATACATCACTTTTTTGGAGTTAGTAGTCTGCACAAACACATGTGTGACATGTTTGTTTACATACAACAAGATAATGTTAAGGAATGGATTATATGTTTATAATATTAGTAATTTTATTAATATAATATTAAACTATTTAATACAAATTAAAATCTATCCATGAATTATGGTTATGTTAAATCAAACACGCCGTTTATGGGAATGGAAGTCCGCGCGTATGCAAATCGGAGATTTATTTTTTCAATTGAAAAACTGGAATTTGAATAATTATTGTTTACTGAAAATATTAAAATTCAGTATGAATACAAAAAATATATATCATTATTATTATTAAATTATATTTTTTGGTGAAATATTGAATATAAAAGTGATTCATTAAATATTATTACTCATGTTGAGAAGTTGAGTTTTTCCCATGGAGGAAATCTATTAAATGGAGGACATAGTGATTTTACATAGATAAAGGGGCTACCAAAAGCATTATCTGAATATATGGTAAGTAAAAAAATGGAAATATTATTAATATGAAATATAATTATAGTGTTTAATTGAAGGGGTGGTAGAAGACCCCTTTATAGGTGGAGAAAATGGCATTTTTTTAAATATAACCTCTTAATATAGAGGGAGCACTTGTTTTGCAAGGAATGTTGCTCCAAAACAAAAAATTAATTTAGAGGATAAATTTTTTGGTTCATTCATACATCAACCACTAAATTGGACAAATGATTTTGACATTTTTTAGTTTTTTTACAGATAATATTTTCACGATTATCTTTTTTGGTTTTTATTATGGTAATTAATTTTTACCAAGGTTATTTACTTCTAATGCAAAACAATAAAACAAAAAGTATAAATTAATGTAGAAATAATTATTCAAAATACTAAATCCACTTTATCAAAGAGATTGTAATTTTCAGAAAATTAATACTTAATTTCAACCCACATAATGCTTAAAACCTTGTTTTTAGAAAAACAATACTATTAAGAATAAAAGTTATATTTTTCATAAAATTATCAATGATATTTATTTCAATGAAATTAAATATTTTATTAATATAGAGTAAGAGTAATATATCTTCTAGATAAATTCAAAAAATAATTGTACCTTTTGATCTTATTATTAAATGAAAATGATAAAAAAACAATTTTTATTAGAATAGAATATTACTAAAGTATCAAAATAATAAAAAATATTTTTAAAAAATACACATAGTGTAACACCCAGAGGTTTTATGAAAAGTATTCTTTTTAATTTATTGATGTCTTGTGTTGTACGCTACACCAAAAGGATCTTTCACTACACCCATCCCAGACTTGGCCTGCATTACACGCATTTGCGACCTTCCACGATAGTGTATGTTGTACGCAATACCAAGTTTCACTAAACAACAGAATGTTATATAAACTAGCCATTATGAATAGTAATACCCACTTTTTGAAATTTTATAGTGTTTATCATTCAAAATGGACTTCATTTTTAGATTTAGAATATTGAAATTATCATAGGGTGAATTTTTGGTATTTTTCTGAAAACTTTCAATTTTTGATGAATAGTGAAAACACTATGTTACTATTTTAAAACTGACATTTTATTTAAATAATTATTTATTTTATGTAAATTTATTTTAGGTCCAAATTGATACATAATACCTATATAAGTTAAATGTAATTCATTTGAGTCATTTTATATTGATTTTAGATATATAAAAATTTTATTGAACTTTTCACCATCTTTTACCACCTCTTAGGAGAATTTGAAAATTTACATAAAACTTAATTTTCTCACTTCTGTGAGTGGAATTTTGAAAATCCGAGAGACACTGTTAATATTAAAGAGTAAAATGTTGTTCAATAAGACAGAAGTAATTTTTGTTGAATAGTAACCTTTTGCTTCTATTTACCACGGTTAAAAGTAAATAGGGTAATTAAGTGTAAAAGTGATATTTTATTACCCTAACACATGTCCTAATTCTATTGGATAAGTGTAATTCGACAAGAAACAACCTTATGAATAAAATTTTACCCTTTAGGTAAACTTGTATTAGATACACTTATTATTATTTTATTTAAAGAAGAGTTTAAATAGTTTAGATCAAAGTTTAATAACTAAAACATTTTTAATATAGGTATATTCATAAGATAAAATAGCCTATAAATATTCATTAGAAATATAAAAAGATTTAATATATGATCATATATTATTTTTAATTTTTAGACATTAAATAATTTAATTTATTTATGACACAATGATGATGCATTAAATACCTTATTAATGATATATTAACAAAATTGATGTTTTAAATACCCAAAAAATGTAATTTTAGACTTTTTATGAATTACACTAATTTTATAGGTTAATAGAATATGTTATTATTGATTTAATTAAATTTTTTAGAACTAATCATGCTTTTAGGATTTTAACAAAAATCAAGTACCAATTAGTGTCAAAATTAACAAAAAATAGTTTTTAAAAAAATATTATATTATTAAATGTTATTTTGTTCCTAAAAATATAAGGATAGGAAAAATGACTTAGATAAGGGTATATATATTAATAATGAACCACTTGGGGTTTTTTTGGCTTGTTATAGTATGTTTGTTAACCATATAGTGTAAAAAACAAAAAGACACGATAAAAGTTAAATTATTTAACATATAGTTAAATATAAATGATAAGGATAACATAGTAACCTAAACTTATCTAAAACCTATAGGGTGAGATAATTTCGACCCATACCCACCTTATCATTTAAATAAATCAATTTGGAGCTATTAAAAACTGAATATTACCTTACTATAAAATAATATTTTATGTTTTCCTAAGGTGCCCCTCTCCTCCCTTATAAAAAGGGAACCCCTTCCCTCTTATCTTTACACCATTTTTAGCGATGAAGCTCAACCAAAACCTGCCAATTCCTTTTCTAAAGCTCTCTAGTTATATCATAGTGCTTCTGGTCTTCTCAAAATACCAACTATAGTTCCCTAAGATGAAGTTTAAAGGAGGTGCGTCAAAGAAGAGGTAATCTCCTCTAACGATTTTTTAAAGTTTCGTTCTTCTTCAACTTCTTATTATTTAGTTGTTTCATTATAAATTAATAACAAAAGTATTAATTATATAATGATATGTTATTATAAATTTGAAACAACCACATTTCATGTAACGCCTCGACCCCAGCTACCTAGAGTCGGTGCGTTATTGCGTAACATTGGCATGATCACAAATGATCAAGTCTCGAATGACCGATTAGTTTAGTATCCTTGAAAACAGTAGATACATTCTTAAATGTTACATTAAATTACAAAGTGAAAAACTACAATAAAAAAGTCACCATAGTCCACACTCATATCCTCTTCTGACTATCCCAGCAGGTCATTCCAAAAATACTTCTTCACATCCTGGTAAATATTAAAACACTGAAAGGGGTGAGCTCACTTGCTCAGTAAGGATGACAATATAGAGGAAGATTTCATAAATAAACATAAAAATTCAAGCCAATGTATGACTAAAAAAAGCCTTTTAAACTTGAACTTCAACATAATATGTCAAAATTAAAATGAGATAATACCATTTACTTATTCACATGGATTTTCTACTGGTCGAATAATCACATGAAATATCAATAACCACTTTCATAATGATGGAATGCATAATGCCAGACTATCATAACCACGTAGCCAAGGCCTGGTGACAAGACTAAAAATAATATTTTGTCAAGGCCTTGTGCCAAGACACTAGTTTGTCTCATGAGACCTGCCGATGCATCGAGGAGCTATAGCGAGCTCCACCCGTCACTTATTAAGTCCAATGCATTCCTCAGATGAATAGGTTTAAACATATCATAAAACATAACATAATTGTATCACATAAAATATGCATAAATAAAAAATAAGACTTCTGTACTTCAATCATAAGATATCAATACAACACATTGATATAATAAAAACATCACCAAAACCATTTTCAATACCAAAATAATATAAAAGTAAAACATGACATTTATTTTTATTTTAAAAAACGATATGGCTTATAGAGGAAGCCGAAACTCAAATAATAGTCACGGCGGTGGAGAATTCGTTGTCTCCGCATACATAAGAGAAAATATTCCTTTTTTGTTAATTAAAAACGCTTCGTATAAAAGGATTCATTTTGAATAAAAGTCAATGTCAAAGGGGTTTATACACCGTATAAATCAAAGTTGTGTATAAAACCAAATATGCCTCAATGAAAGGATATTGAGACGATGTCTTTACAAAGATCATTTTGAAAATAAAATAGATCTACTATGTGTATTCACTATAAGTACACATAAAGAAAGTAAAAACACAATATATGACATAATAATATCATGACATAATTTGAAAGTAGGAGATTAACCCAAAGAATGGAAATTGGGTTAAGAAGTTCCCATACAATGATCATTTTTTTAAAATAAAATAAATATATTATGTGTATTAAATATATGTACACATAAAGAAAGTACAAATACAATATAGGACATAATAATATCATGACATAATTTTAAAGTACGAGATTAACCAAAAGAATAGAAATTGGGTTAATAAGTTCTCTTACAAAGACCATTTTTTTAAAATAAAATAAATATATTATGTGTATTCAATATAAGTACACATAGAGAATGTATAAATACAATATGGGACATAATAATATCATGACATAATTTTAAAGTAGGAGATTAACCAAAATAATAAAAATTGGGTTAAGAAGTTCCCTTATCTTTTGTCCGACGTGACTCGATCGTTCTTTAACCTCCTGAATAATAAACTAGAGTTATTGTCTACTTGCTTAAGAACCTTTTTAAAGTTCATTATACCTTTTATATCACTTATTAAAATGTTACGAAAATTATGTAGTCATTTAAGTTAATAACGGTCGTTTTTTTGATATTTGGTACTTGAGTCAACAATAGACTTCTTATAATTACAAGTTGTTTATGTGGTAGAATATCCATTATCTCCAAAATTATATTCATGATATAGATATCTTATATATCATATATATCCGGAATATACATTCATTCATAATATTACGTAACATTTATAGGTAAGAAATGAAATGCACCATTCATGGAGGCCTTAAGCCGTACGTACTCATGAAATCTACTTTCATTTCTATTTCATATTTAATAGAATGAAATTATAATTATATAAAGCTATATTATAATTACAGTATAATATACTGTATAATACCATTTACTCAATCCTTTATACATCCCACATATGGCATTAACATTTCAAATAACTTTGAGGGGGCGGTAGTCCGCACTTTCTAAAATGAAAATATCGCATTTACCCATAATGGAGACCATAAAGGTATGCCATAAATGAAAAATACAGAAGATTGAGTAAAATATAAACATATTATATATCATACATAAATATAGTGACATCTTAATGGCCACCTTTGAGGGTGTTATATGAGTGTTGAACAATCATCGTTTCGTGAGGTAGAAATTCTCCATCTACAGAAACAGTATGTTGTTTAACCATTAGATTTAGGTGTGTGTAAGTGTAGCTCAAATCCTTCTTAGAAAACATCCTAGTATATTGATAATACTATTGTTGTTACAAAATAAATTAATAAAAAGAGTTTAGGGGGTTGGAGAAGCAAAATAAAACAAAATAACATAAGAGAAGACATTACCTTAAAATCGGGTAACTCTTTTTGATTTGATCCAAAGGCTTCATTGGGAAGCGTTCTGCCCAAAGTGAGGCTTCTGGGAGTAAGAGAGGGAAGTTTGGAGAGTATTTGGGATGAGTTTTGCCGATCCAAAAGGCTTTGAAGGCGTGAGTTAGGTGGTAGTGGTGGGGCCTTTTATAAGAGGAGAGGAGGGGCACTCTTGGTAAGTCATGAAATGTTACATTATTATGAGATACTTTTCTGATTTTAGAGGTCACATAATTATATATTTCGAGGCTAAGGTGATAAGGGTTCTATGTAACACACGAGACTTTTATGTTATATAAATCATCAAAGAAATATTTTTCTATATACAACACTTGCTTGTCTTGATTTACACGAAATCTTGAGCTTCCTCGATAGCTTGCGTCGTACGCAATGCCAAGTTTCACTAAACAACGATATACTATTAAAATATTATTAAAACTAGCAGTTATGAATAGTAATAACCACTTTTTGAAATTTTATAAATTTTATTTTTCAAAATGGACTTCATTTTTGGATTCGTAATATCGTAATTAGCCTAGGGTAAAATTTTGGTATTTTTCTGAAAACATTCACTTTTTGATGTATAGTGAAACCACTATGTGGTAGTTAATAAAACTGAATTTTTCATAAAACTTAATTTTACCGCTTCTGTGAGTGGAATTCTGAAAATCCGAGAGACATGGTTAATATTAAGGACTAAAATGTGGTTCAATGAGATGAAAATAATTTTTGGTGAATAGTAACCTTTTACTTTTTTTACCACAGTTAAATGTAAATATGGTAATTATGGGTAAAGATGATATTATTATTACCCTAACACATGCCCTAATTATATTTTACAAGTGTAATTCTACCAAAAACAAACTTAGGAATAAAATATGACCATTTAGGCCAACTTGGATTAGATTTGGACATTATTATTAATTTATTTAAAGAAGGGTTAAAATATTTAAAATCAAAGTTTAATAAATAAATCATTTTTAATATGGGGATATACAGAAGATAAATCCAACTATAAATATTCATTAGAAATCTAAAAATATTTCCTACATAATGATATTTTCTTTGTAATTTTTAGACATTAAATAATTTAATTTATTTATGACACAATGATGATGCAGTAATTATCTTATTAATGAAATATTGACATAATTGATGTTATAATTTCCCAAATAAATATAATTTGATACTTTTTATGAATTCCACTAATTTTCTAGATTAATATGACAAGTTAGTATTTATTTAATTAACGTTGTTCGAAATAATCATTCTGTTGTGATTTTCACAAAAAATAATTACTAAATAGTGTCAAAATTGACATAAAATAGTTTTTTAAAAAAATATTATATTAGTAATTGTTATTTTATTCCTAAAAATCTATGGTTCGGCCAAATGACTTAGATAACGTTATATATATTAATAATAAACAACTTGGGGTTCTTTTGGCTGCTTATAGTAAGTTTATTAACCTTATAGTATAAGAACACAAGAAGACATGGTAAAAGTAAAATTATTTAACATAATGTTAAATCTAAATGATAAGGTTAAAATAGGAACCTAAACATTTCTAAATTATATTGGATGAGAGGATTTAGACCCATCCCCACCTTAGCCTTGAAATAAATCAATTTAAAGCTATTTAAAACCGAACTTGACTTTATAATAAAATAATATATTTAGTTATTCCAAAGGTGCCCCTCTCCTCCCTTATAAAAGGGCACCTCCTCCCTCTCTTCCTCACACCACTTTGAGCCTTCAAGCTTGGAAAAACCCTACCACTTTATCCACTCCACTTCCGTAGAGACATCTTATAGGTCCTGGTCTTCTTAAAAGACCAATTTTAGTGCCCTAAAAGAAGGTCTCAAAGAAGCACTTCAAAGAAGAGGTAATGTCCGTTACCGATTCTTTAGTCTTTATTTCTTCTTCCACTTCTTCTTCTTTAGTTGTTTCATTATGAAGAAATAACATCAGTATCACTCATATACTGATATGTTATTATAAGTATGAAACAACCCTATTTCACCATCTATCCATCCTACGAAAAAAGAAATCACCGCACGTGCGTACGTACAGAATACCGTCTCCACGCCGTGGTGTAATCTATTTTCCACCACCACCTTACTTGGATGGGTATAATGGTGTAAAAAATGACTATATATGACTATTATAAAGTTATATTGATTCTGAAATAGTATACATACACTCCAATACAATTCCACGATCATGGGAACGATATCATCGCTCGTGCGTACGTACGGAATACCGTCTCCACGATGTGATGCGATTCGTTCTACATGATCTTCATTGAATAATGATTATATAAATTAATTGAATGAATAAATATGGTATATAGTACATTAATACCGTTCTGTAAATGATGTATCTATAACCTAAAGAGAAGAATAATAATTTATTCGACAAAACACTCATAAGAACAAAAAGTTATAAACACCCGAAAAACAAGTAGAAAAGAAATATTACTACCAAGAAACATGAATATGACCATATATGATATAATAACAATAATTATGATTCTATAATAATTCAATAACATTATTTAAATCATTATACAGGAGGTTCGGACACTTACGAGGCAAATCGGACCTAAGGAAAGGGAAATATCACAATCTCATTTCTATCTGAGATTGTTTATACATTGGTATTTACTGGGGTGTATTTTATCATCCACATCCATGTTTCCTCAATATGTAATATTATTTCCATCCACCTACAATTGTTTAAAACCTATTTTACCCTTTGTTGAGTTTTTAGTAAAAGATATGAAAGGAATCTTTTGTCATTTTTCGTACGAGGTACTTTTTGACTTTTCCGACAAAAGTACGAGAAGAATGTTTTTTTAACTTATACGGCATTAATGGATTTTAAAAAAATATTTCCAAGAATATTCCTTTAAAAGTTTTCAAGTTTATTTTTAATAAACTTCTTTTAGTTTAGAATTTTATAACATGCTAAGAAAGGAAAAATGTTTTTGAAGTAGAAAGGATATTTTCCTCAAGAATGGAGTTCAAGTGTTTTATCAAAATTATTTTCTATCTAAGATAATATAGGGTTATGTTTCTATACCTATTATTAAATTGATTTGATTATGTTTTGATGGAATTATTTTTTATGAATTCCTTTATCTTATATGAATTGCTTTATGATGTCATGATGTTTAAGAATCCCATTTTTAATACATGGGTTATGCAATGATGCATGATTTATGATTTTGTGGCACACATTAGAATGGTATCATTATTAGATGGGTGGGACCTATATATCCCTCCAATGCATTGGGTAAATATTTTATATCTCATGAGATAGACATGGCTGGAACGGTAGGTTATACCGGTTCAGTGAAACAGGACTGAAACGAGGAGTGAAATCGTTTCAGAAATGGACTTTTTCAACTAAGATAGTCTTGGAAATGAGTCTTGACTAATAAGAAATGATTCTCTATTATTATGTGTATGCCACAAAGTGTCATGTTTTAAGTTATGATTATTGGGATTACATTTTACTACTATTACTTATCCCATGTTATGAAATTATGATCTCTTTTGTAGGTTAAGATTTCCAAAAGTTATGTTCTTATGTATATGATGCGATTGATATTTCTTTTGTTTACCCTTACTGAGCATTTGAGCTCACCCTTTTGTACGTTTTATTTCCCCAGGTCAGGAAGAAGGTTCTTAAGTAAAATATGCCAAAAAGGGACTCTAGATATGATGAAATAAATGGGAGGGAAAGTAGATGCTTTATGAACCAGTTGTTTATGTTTCCTAGTTTATAAAGACACTATACCTATACGGTCCTTTCTTGGTTTGGTTATATGTTGTAATAAGTATGCTTCAATTCTGAAGTAATAACAATGTATGTAAAGTATGGGTCGTTATAGTTGGTATCAGAGGAAAGGTATAGTCAACCTTTGGAAACTAGGATGTGAAATCCTTAGTAAGAACCATAAGGATAAGTCTAAGCATAGAACACAATCTTAGTGTTTTAGAAATGGCCATGAATAACCTAGGATAAGATCTTAAGTGTGAAATTTTATTCTTGATTATTTGGTTTTCCAATTATAATTTGTGTTTCTCACACTATTCTTCTTGGTTTTAGTCAATGGATGGAACCCGAAGGAACCGTGTTAATGCGGAATGCAACGGGCAATGCAATGATTTTCCCCCGGAGCAACCAAACCATATGGGAGCTGGAATGAAAAATATTGTAGCCATGCTCACACAACATTATCAAGCTATGAATCATGAAGTACTTCCGAATGAGCAAAGGAAGGAGCAACATTCTGTTGAATCCTTCATGATACAGCGTCCACCTTCATTCAGCAGGTCTACTGATCCATTAGTTGCTGAAAAATGGATTAGTACTACTGAAAAGATATTTTCAGTTCATAAATGTTCTGAGCATGATAAAGTCATCTTAGTAGTGTATCGTTTGGAAGGTGATGTTGATCAATGGTGGAATCTTGTTAAGAATATGAGGAAAAGGGATGAAATTGAGTCCATGGAATGGGACGAGTTCAAGAACATATTTTTCAATAAGTACTTCCCTCGTATTCTCCGAACAAAGATGGAGAAAGAGTTTCTTGAACTGAAGCAAAAGGATGATGAATCTGTTGGTACCTATGAAGCAAATTTTACAAGACATGCAAGGTACGCTTCTTGTATTATTATCTAACCTGAGAGTAAGATCGATCGATTCTTTAGTGGCTTAAAACCAAGTCTTTTAAGGGCCTTAGCCATAAGGGACTTCAATAGTTACGAGGAAATCGTTCGATGTGCTCTCAAAGTTGAGATGGATATTGGAGTAACCCCTTAGTCATATGGGTTTGATAAGAAGAGGAAAATGGAATTCAAAGGAAAATCTAAAGAGCACACTGAAAAGAAGATGAGCTTTCCCTTTTGCTCAAAGTGTGGAAAGAAACATGGAGGGAGTGGTCTTAAAGGGACAAGTAAATGTTTCAAATGTGTAAAGGACGGTCATCAGGCATTTGAATGCCGCGATGATGGGAAGAAGATGTCTAATGATGCAAACAAAGGAAGGGATACATAGAATGAACCTACTACACTTCAATGTTTCAAGTGCAAGGAGATGGGACATTATGCCAATAAATGCCCTAATCCAAGGGTTGATGATGATGGTCTACGTCAACAAACTCATAAGGCTAACGACAAAGGAAAGTCACATGCAATTTCTATCAACGATTTGGTGTACAATAACGATGTGGTGAAAGGTACACTTACCATCCACTCTGAAGTAGCAAATGTTTTATTTGATTCTGGATCCACCCACTCTTTTATTTCTGAAGAATTTTCTAAGGGTATCACTGTATTACCTCAACAATTAGATGTTGAGTTAGCTGTGACAACACCTAATGGCACAACAGTCACATCAAAAGTTTATAATTCTTCTCTAATTGAAGTTTGTGGGAAAGTTCATCCTGAAAATCTTGTGATCCTTCCTATAATGTAATTTGATGTGATTCTTGGCATGGATTGGCTTTCTCTACATGGAGCTCATATCAATTTCCAAAGAAGGGAAGTCACATTTCATATTCCAGATCAATCTATGATCGTCTATCGATGCAAGGATGAACATAACCTTACAGTGGAAATTCCTTCCATCTTATGGGTCTTCATTCCACTAAATGAAGGTTCTTTATCTCAAATGGTTGGTGAGAAACTCATGATTAAGAATATGCCCATTGTACGGGAGTTTGATGATCTCTTTCTGGAGGAATTACCGGTTCTTCCACCGAATCGTGAAGTTGAGTTTTCAATATAACTCATACTGGGTGCTTTTCCAATTTCAATGACATCTTATAGAATGGCCCCAATTGAGTTTCTGGAATTGAAGAAGAAACTCCAAGATAATCTCGATAAGGGGTCCATACGCCCTAGTGCGTTACCTCGGGGAGCACATGTTCTGTTTGATAAGAAGATAGGTGGATCAATGAGACTATGAATTGATTATCGAGAACTTAACAAGATCACTATCAAGAACAAATATCCTGTCCCGCGCATTGATGACCTATTTGACCAACTACGCGGAGCTCAATACTTTTCCAAGATTTATCTTCATTCAGGGTATCATCAATTAAGGTTCAAAAGGGAGGATATACCAAATACCGCTTTCCGTACAAGGTATGGACACTATGAATTTATAGTGATGCCATTTGGTCTTACTAATGCCCCTACTATCTTTAGGGATCTAATGAATAGAGTCTTTAGAGACTATCTTGATCAGTTTGTGGTAGTCTTTATAGACGATCTTCTTGTATATTCGAAGAGCAAGGAAGAACATGAACATCACTTGAGAATTATATTGAAGACCCTGAGAAAGGAGAAGATTTATGCCAAATTTACCAAGTGTGAATTTTGTCTTAAAAAAGTTGCATTTTTGGGTCACATAATCTCAAAAGAGGGGATATCTGTGGATCCAGCAAAAACAGAGGTTATCGAAAGATGGTCGAGACCAACAACAGGGACTGAGATCCGAAGTTTTCTTGGTTTGGATGGATATTATAGACGTTTTGTGAAAGATTTTTCAAGATTATATAATCCACTCACCAAGTTGACTCGGAAAGGATTTAAGTTTGTTTGGACGGAGGAATGTGAATAGAATTTCAAGGAGTTGAAAAGAAGGTTATCCAGTGCACCTTTGCTCACACTGCCTTATAGTGGAGAAAGGTTTTTGATCTATAGTGATGCATCCAAGAAGGGATTAGGGTGTGTTCTTATGCAAAATGATATGGTGATAGCTTATGCCTCACGACAGTTGAAAATACATGAGCAAAATTACCAAACTCTTGATTTGGATAGCTGCGGTAATCTTTGCATTAAAGATTTAGAGGCATTATCTTTATGGAGAAAGGTGTGAGATTTATACTGATCATAAAAGTTTAAAGTATATTTTCACACAAAAGGAGCTGAATATGCGTCAAAGAAGATCGTTGGAGCTGATTAAGGATTACAACTGCTCAATCCATTACCACCTTGGGAAAGCAAAAAAGGTGGCAGATGCATTAAGTCAGCAAGACCATGCCAGTTTATCCATGATGAGGATCACAAAAGATCCAATATTTATAGATTTACAAAGGATGGATCTTGGAATTATAATGAAAGGTGAAAAATCTTATCTTTCTCAAATGAATGTTCAACCATCTATACATGTGAAGATTAAAGAGGCACAAAAAGAAGACGTCGAGTTAAAAAAGAAGGTGTGAAATGTTCCTGAATTCAACCTTGATTGTGATGGGATAATAAAGTTCAGGAATCGGGTTTGTGTTCCTCCCAGCTACGAATTAAAGAAGGTGCTGCTTGATGAGGCTCATAGATCTTCATTCTCTATTCATCCTAGAAGCACGAAGATGTATAGGGACCTGAAAGAGTACATCTGGTGGGATGGAAAGAAAAGAGATGTTGCTGAATATGTCTCTCGATGCTTGGTTTGTCAGCAAGTTAAAGTTGAGAGACAGAAGTCTAAGGGGATGTTACAAACATTACCCATACCCGAATGGAAATGGGAAAACATCACTATGGACTTTGTCACAGGACATCCTAAAACATCCAAATGAAATAATGCTATCTGGGTCATAGTTGATCGTCTTACAAAGTCTGTGCAATTCATTGCTATTAGAGAGGATTTCTCTCTGGATCAGCTTGCCAGGATATATGTAATGGAAGTGATAAGATTGCATAGAGTCCCACTTTCTATTATATCTGATCGGGATCCGAGGTTTACCTCAATGTTCTGGCGAAGTCTTCAGCATACTCTGGATACAGAGTTATGTTTCAGCACTGCTTATCATCCTCAGACAGACGGTCAGTCTAAGAGAACAATTCAAACTCTAGAAGATATGTTGAGAGCTTGCTCTAAGGATTTCAAAGGTGGTTGGGATCAACACCTACCTTTGGTGGAATTTTCTTATAATAATAGTTTTCCCTCCAGTATTCAGATGGCTCGTTATGAAGCTCTCTATGGAAATAAATGCAGGACTCCAACATTCTGGGATGAAGTTGGGGAAAGAAAGCTATTAGGACCTGATCTCGTTGTTGAAATGGCAGAAAAGGTCAGATCTATTCAACAACACATAAGAGCAGCTCAGAGTCGACATAAAAGTTATGCCGACAACCGAAGAATAGACCTAGAGTTTGAAGTGGGTGATAAAGTGTTCTTACGAATATCTCCCTGGAAGAGGGTCATGAGATTTGGAAAGAAGGGGAAGTTGAGCCCTAGATATATCGGTTCTTTCGAAATACCATATTGTTTTGGGAAGGTAGCTTACCGATTGGCGCTTCCACCGAATCTCTCTCAAGTTCGCGATGTCTTCCATGTATCTCTCCTGAGCAAGTACATACCTGATCCTTCACATGTACTCATCTTAGAAGTTGTACCGCTGGAGCAAGATCTTTCTTATGAAAAATAACCGATAGAGATTCTGGATCGTAGTGAAAATGTCCTACGAAACAAGACCACTCGATTGGTGAAAGTTTTATGGAGGAAACACCAATTAGAAAAAGCTACATGAGAGGTTGAGTATGTGATGAGGGAGAGGTATCCTCATATGTTTGTTACAAAGTGATGAATTTCGAGGGAGAAATTCATTTTAAGGGGTTAGAATGTACCACCCAAGACTTTTATGTTATATAAATCATCAAAGAAATCTTTTTCTACACACAACACTTGCTTGTCTTTCTTTACACAAAATCGCGAGCTTCCTTGATAGCTTGCATCGTACGAAATACCGAGTTTCACTAAACAACGATATACTATTAAAATATTATTAAAACTAGCCATTATGAATAGTAATAACCACTTTTTGAAATTTTATAAATTTTATTTTTCAAAATGGACTTCATTTTTGGATTCGTAATATCGTAATTAGCCTACGGTGAAATTTTGGAATTTTTCTGAAAGCTTTCAATTTTTGATGAATAGTGAAACCACTAAGTGGTAGTTAAAAAACTGAATTTTTCATAAAACTTAATTTTACCGCTTCTGTGAGTGGAATTTCGAAAATCTGAGAGACATGGTTAATATCAAGGACTAAAATGTGGTTCAATGAGATGAAAATAATTTTTTGTAAATAGTAACTTTTTGCTTTTTTTACCATGGTTAAATGTAAATAGGGTAATTAAGGGTAAAAATGATATTATTATTACCCTAACACATGTTCTAATTCTATTGGACAAGTTTAATTCGACCAAAAAAAATCTTAGGAATAAAATATGATCATTTAGGCCCACTTGGATTAGAATTGGACATTTATTATTAATTTATTTAAGGAAGGGTTAAAATAGTTAAAATCAAAGTTTAATAACTAAATAATTTTCAATATGGGGTTATACATAAGATAAATTCGTCTATAAATATTCATTAGAAAGATAAAAATATTTCCTACATAATGGTATTTTATTTGTAATTTTTAGACATTATATAATTTAATTTATTTATGACACAACGATGATGTAGTAATTATCTTATTAATGAAATATTGACATAATAGATGTTATAAATACCCAAATAAATATAATTTGAGACTTTTTATAAATTAAACTAATTTTATAGATTAATATGACATTTTATTATTTATTTAATTAACTTTTTTCTAACTAATCATTCTGTTATGATTTTCACAAAAATTAATTACTAAATAGCATAAAAATTGACATAAAATAGTTTTTAAAAACAATATTACATTAGTAATTGTTATTTTATTCCTAAAAATCTAAGGTTCGGAAAAATGACTTATTTAGGTTATATATATTAATAATAAACAACTTGGGGATCGTTTGGCTGCTTATAGTATGTTTATTAACCTTATAGTATAAGAACACAAGAAGACACTGTAAAAGTAAAATTATTTAACTTAATTTTAAATCTAAATGATAAGGTTCAAATAGCAACCTCAACTTTTCTAAATTATATTGGATGAGAGGATGTCGACCCATCCCCACCTTATCCTAGAAATAAATCAATTTGGAGCTATTTAAATCCGAACTTGACTTTATAATAAAATAATATTTTTAGTTATTCCAAAGGTGCCCCTCTCCTCCCTTATAAAAGGGCACCTCCTCCCTCTCTTCCTCACACCACTTTGAGCCTTCAAGCTCGGCCAACCCCTGCCACTTTCTCCTCTCCACTTCCCTAGAGACATCCTAGAGGTCCTGGTCTTCTTCAAAGTCCAATTTTAGTGCCCTAAAAGAAGGTCTCAAAGAAGAACTTCAAAGAAGATGTAATGTCCGTTACCGATTCTTTCATCTATATTTTTTCTTCCACATCATCTTATTTAGTTGTTTCATTATGAATTAATAACATAGGTATCACTCATATACTGATATGTTATTATAAGTATGAAACAACCGTATTTCACCATCTATCCATCCTACGAAAAAAGAAATCACCGTGCGTGCGTACGTACGGAATACCGTCTCCAAGCCGTGGTGTAATCTATTTTCCATCACCACCTTTCTTGGATGGGTATAATGGTGTAAATAATGACTATATATGACTATTATAAAGTTATATTGGTTCTTAAATAGTATACATACACTCTAATACAATTCCACGATCATGGGAACGATATCATTGCTCGTGTGTACGTACGGAATACCGTCTCCACGATGTGATGCGATTCGTTCTACATGATCTTCATTGAATAATGATTATATAAATGAATTGAATGAATAAATATGATATATAGTACATTAATAACATTCTGGAAATGATGTATCTTTAACATAAAGAGAAGAATAATAATTTATTCGACAAAACATGCATAAGAACAAAAAGTTATAAACACCCGAATAACAAGTAGCAATGAAATATTACTACCAAGAAACTAAGAATACGACCATATATGATATAATAACAATAATTATGATTCTGTAATAATTCAATAACCTTATTTAAATCATTATACAGGAGGTTTAGACACTTATGAGGCAAATCAGACCTAAGGTAAGGGAAATATCACAATCTCATTTTTATCCGAGATTGTTTATACATTGGTATTTACTGGGGTGTATTTTATCATCCACATCCATGTATCCTCAATATATAATATTATTTCCATCCACCTTCAATTTTTTAAAACCTATTTATCCTTTGGTGAGTTTTTAGTAAAAGATATGAAATGAATCTTTTGCCGTTTTTCGTACGAGGTACTTTTTGACTTTTCCGAAAAAAGTACGAGAATAATGTTTTTTAACTTATACGGCATGATTGGATTTTAAAAAAATATTTCCAAGAATCTTCCGTTAAAATATTTAAAGTTTATTTTTAATCAACTTCTTTTAGTTTAAAATTTTATGACATGTTAAGAAAGGAAAAATGTTTTTGATGTATAAAGGATATTTTCCTCAAGAATGGAGTTTAAGTGTTTTATCAAAATTATTTTCCATCTAAGATAATATAGGGTTCTATTTCTATCTCTATTATTACATTGATTTGAGTATGTTGTGATGGAATTATTTTTTATGAATTCTTTTATCTTATATGAATTGTTTTATGATGTCATGATGTTTAAGAATCCCATTTTTATTACATGGGTTATGCAATGATGTATGATTTATGATTTTGTGGCACACATTAGAATGGTATCATTATGAGATGGGTGGGACCTATATCTCCCTCCAGTGCATTGGGTAATGATTTTATATCTCATGAGATAGAAATTTTTGGAACAGTAGGTTATACCGGTTCAGTGAAATAGGACAGAAACGAGGAGTGAACTCGGTTCAAAAATGGACTTTGTCCACTAAGATAGTCTTGGAAATGAGTCTTGACTAATAAGAAATGATTCTATATGATTATGTGTATGCCACAAAGTTTCATGTTTTAAGTTATGATTATTGTGATTACATTTCAGTACTATGACTTATCCCATGTTATGAAATTATGATCTCTTTTGTAGGTTAAGATTTCCAAAAGTTATGTGCTTATGTATATGTTGTGATTGATATTTCATTTGATTACCCTTACTGAGCATTTGAGCTCACCCTTTTGTATGTTTTATTTCCACAGGTCAGGAATAAGGTTATTAAGTAAAATATGCCAAAAAGGGACTCTAGATATGATGAAATAAATGGGAGGCAAAGTAGATGCTTTATGAACCAGTTGTTTATGTTTCCCAGTTTCTAAAGACACTATACTGATACAGTCCTTTCTTGGTTAGGTTATATGTTGTAATAAGTGTGCTTCAATTATGAAGTAATAACAATGTATGTAAAGTATGGGTCGTTATATTCTAAATCTACACAACCAATTGGTTTTTGACAAGTGTATGTCTTAGAAGTTACATTATCTTTTCATTTTATTAAAATTGTTAAATAATGAGGTAATCGCTGCATCATCATGGTGTCATAAATAATTTAATTTATTTAATGTCTAAAAATTATAAAAAAACTATCACGATGTAGGAAATATTTTTATCTTTCTAATGAATATTTATAGTCAAAAATATGACTTGTATAACCCCATTTAAAAATTGTTTTAGTAAAGCAACTCATGTCTGTGACATTTTTATTTTAACATTAAATAAAATGTTTTTAATGTCATTTTCCTACCAAAGTGGCTCTATGGGGTCCCCAAGTTGACCCATGGATTTTCTTGGTCTTCCATGACTCATAAAATAGGTGTAGTACATGTGTCAAGGTCATTTCATATTATTATAACATTATCTTTACCTTAAATTTCATTAATTACCTTTAATCGCGATTAATTAATCTTAAAAGATAATATTCACCAAAAAATTATTTTAATCCCATTGAACTACATTTTACTTCCTAATTAAAACCAAGTATGTAGGAATATTGAAAATAAAATCATAGAAGTGGTAAAGTTTCATTTAAACAAGAAATCGGTTTTTTAACTACCACTTAGTGGTTTCACTATTCATCAAAAATTGATGTTTTTCAGAACAATGCCAAAAATTCACCCTAAGCTATAATTGATATTTCTAATTCAAAAATGATATATATTTTACAAAATTCCAAACATATAAGTTGCATTAATTAATTTTATAATTAATTCTCGCTGTCACAACAAATAGCGTGTTTTTAAGAAATAATATATATCAAAAGATTGACAATTGTTTATGTCCAATTTCAATGTTAAATTAATTCTATTGACCACCGTTGGATAAAATGGTAAAAATATATTCTATTTATACTTTAAAACAACTCAGTAGTATAATTTATCACTATAAATTATTTTTATTAAAAAAGTTGTTGTAAGTATTTTTCATTATTCATAAAAAATTGGAAGTTCTCAGAAAATTAAAAAAAAATTCAACTTAGGGTAATTTTGATATTACAAATACAAAAATGAAGTCCATTTTGAAATATAAAATATATATAATTTCAAAAAGTGGTTATTACATTTCATAATGGCTATTTTGATTTGTCGCAGTGTGTTAAAATCTCGAATATGCGTACAATGCAAGCTATTGCATTATTGAAAGAGAAGCGTATCATGAAAGCTTGGGGTGTTACATTCTCCCCTCCTTCAATAAATTGCGTCCTCGCAATTTGAAATTTTTATTTGAAAATAAAAGGTCGAAAATAGAAAATTCCTTTGTGGAAAACCCACATTAGAAATAGGGTTAATAAAAATATAACATTAAAAGAAAGAAAGATAAGTACAAAGGTCACCTGAGATAGCCCATACTAGGATTCTATGAAAATATTGATATGGAAGAAAAACAAACCATCATGGTCTGATGGAGAGTTGTAGAAAACTGGATTATGAGAAAGTTAACCATTTGAAAATCACAAACTTGTGATTGGTTAAATTGTCATTGAATCCCCAGTTGGAAAAGTTAACCGGCAACGTTTTTGTTTTAAGTTACCTTTTATAAAGTTGGGTAATTTATTTAGGAGATTTACTAAGAACTTAAGGGAATATACATACTTTTCATGTAGACTTTCATTATTTAATAAATTTTTACCACAAACCCATCTTTCACTCTAAAAGGTAATAGAACTCAAAAATATTATATTTATCATAATTGTGTAAGGTTCTAAATATCAACACATACAATTTAGATTAGGAAAACTTTTTTTAATAACCAGGGACATCCTGTAAGCTAGTGGTCGGTAATAAAGACCTGTCGCACTATGGTTGTGGGTTCGATTCCTACAGCTGTGTCCGACGCGACAGGTTATCCCCCACCCAACAGGTTGTCATTTTCCTAAAACTATAGTATTATAATATTCCAAAAATAATCTTTAGAAATTTTTTAACCTTAAACAATACTATCCAAAGATCAACTTAATCCATTCCAACCTTTATAGTTATCCAAAATACCTCTGTCCAGAAATTTTCCAAAAGGTCTTTAAATTCGAAAATCAATTGTAACATCAGATTCCCCAAACAAATTAATGTTTCTCTTATTGTCACATACTAAAAATATGATTACCTTCATCATATTAAATTCTTAATGAAAACAACAAGTACTGCAGTACAATCCTTATATATATATCACATTATTCTTACAACCAGAATAAAATCCTTGAGTCCAAAAGCACCAATACATTATTTATTCCACTTAAACTGTCGTAATAGCATAAGATTGTCCTTGATCCCTTGGACTTTTCTGAGGTAAGTTTCCCTGATGCTTAGGACATTCATTTGCATAATTCCCCATTTCCCTATAATTGTAGCATTCAACATTGATAGTCTCTCATTATTTCCCTTGCAATCACGAGCCTTGTGACCTTTTTCTCCACATTTATAAAAAACTCCCATTCCTTTTAGGCAATCACAGGGGTGATTCTTACCAAAATTATCACATAATGGAAAATCCTTCTTTCCCTTTTTCCATTTATCTTTCTCTTGTTCCACCGTTCTCTTCTTCTCTTGCTTTACTTTGTTGTCATAAGACTTAGAGAATTCCTTTTCTGTCTTGATATCAAACGAGACAATATCATCGTACGATGAGAAGGATTGTGATACTAAAGCTCGACGGAGAAATGGTTTTAACCCATCAAAGAAACGATCAATCTTACTTATTGGGTTATGTATATAATCTATAGAATACCTCTCTAACCTTGTAAAGATGGCCTCATACATTGTGACATTCTCATCTTCCTTTTGTCTCAGACTCAGAAATTGCCTTTCCATATCTGCTCGATGGTCATGAGGGAAGTATTTTTCTATGAGAAGCTATTTGAACTCTCTCCATTCCATACTTTATACTTCTTCATCTTCCTTTGTATTTTGAATCAATGACTACCATTGATTGGCATCTCCAGTGAGGTGGTAAACTTCCATGATAACCTTCTCCCTTTCGCTACTCCCCAAGGAGTGGAATATTTTCTCTAAGTAGTTTATCCCTTACTCAGCTACTAATGGATTTGTACCCCCATTAAATATTGGTGGTTGTTGCCACATGAAACGATCTAAAATTGATCATCCACGTTGCGGATCAGGGTGCTCCATACGATTAAGGTTATTATTCATAACCTGAGTGAGTTTTCCCAGTACGGTGATAAGCTGATCATCACCAGTTGTATCTCCAACTCCACAATAATTATCTTGAGCAGGAGGAAAATCCCTACATGTAGTGTGTGCATTAATACAGTTTCAATTCCTCCCACTAGGTTCCATTTCTAAACAATGGCATAAAATAGATTAGTTTATGAATTAAAATACATAATTCCATACTTGTAAAACACTTAACATAAATTGAACTATTTATGGATATAATCCATAATCATAAAAAGAAATGTTTTCTTTGAGGAAGTATATACTCATAAACCATTCATAATGGTTTTTAAAGAAAATGAGAATTATCCAAAGCATATCCCCCGGGAGTGTCGTAACCAAGAGTGCAGCAAAGCCCGTTGTCGTGCACCAGTTCCCGTTCGAGTCTAGCTCAAAGCGGTGTTTTCGAGTTTTACCCCTATGTACATCTATTCCAGAGCTGCCTCTACCTGCTCGTATCTAGACAGGGATGTATTTCATGGAAAGCTCACAAAATCTCTACAACAACAAAATTCTAGGAAGTTCTTCTATACTAATCCTCATTGTTTATCTTTGGGCTATGTTCTCTAATCAAAGTTTATCTAAATCTAGCTTCCAAGGTTAGTACTAAACTGCCTCTGATACCAACTGTAATGCCCTGACACCAGCTACCCAGAGTCGGTGCGTTATTGCGTAACATTGGCATGATCACTAATGGTCAAGTCTCTAAAGACCGTTTAGTTTAGTTGCCTTGAAAACACTAGATACAATAATAAATGTTACATTACATCACAAAGTGAAAAACTACAATAACAAAGTCTCCATAGTCCACACTCATATCCTCTTCTGACTATCCCTGTAGGTCATTCATAAAATACTTCTTCACATCCTGGAAAATATTAAAACATTGAAAGAGGTGAGCTCAGATGCTCATTAAGGATAAAAATATAGTGGAAGATTTCATAAATAAACATAAAAATTTAAATCAATTTATGACTAAAACAAAATCCTTTTAAACATGAACTTCAACATAATATGGAAAAAGTAAAATGAGATAATGCCGTATATTTATTCACATGGATATTCTACTGGTCGAATAATCACATGAAATATCAATAACCACTTTTATAATGATGGAATGCATAATTCCAGACTATCATAACCACGTAGCCAAAACCTCGTGCCAAGACTACAAATAATATTTTGTCAAGGCCTCGTGCAAAGACACTAGTTTGTCCTATGATACCTGTTGATGCATCGGGGAGCTATAGCGGGCTCCACCCGTCACTTATTAAGTCCAATGCATTTCTCATATGAACAGGTTTAAACATATCATAAACCATAACATAATTGTATCACATAAAATATGCATAAAGGAAACATAAGATTTCCGTACTTCAATCACAAGATATCAATACAACACATTGATATAATAAAAACTTTTTCAAAACCATTTTCAATAGCAAAATAAAATAAAAGTAAAACATTATATTTATTTTTTTTATAAAAAAATTTATTGCTTATAGAGGAAGCTGAAACTCAAATAATAGTCATGGCAGTAGAGATGTCATTGTCACCGCATACATAAGAAAAAACATTCCTTTTTCGTTTAGTAAAAACGCTTCGTATAAAAAGATTCCTTTTGAATAAAAATATAAGTCAAAGGGGTTTATACACCGTATAAATGAATGTTTTGTATAAATCCAAATATGCCTCAATGAATGGAGATTGAGACTATGTCCTTACAAAGATAATTTTTAAAATAAAATAGATCTATTATGTGTATTTACAATAAGTACAAATAAAGAAAGTACAAATACAAGATAGGACATAATAATATCAGGGCATAATTTGAAAGTAGGAGATTAACCCAAAGAATGGAAATTGGGTTAAGAAGTTCCCTTACAAAGATCATTTTTTTAAAATAAAATAAATATATTATGTGTATTCAATATAAGTACACATAAAGATATTAAAAATACAATATAGGACATAATAATATCATGACATAATTTTAAAGTAGGAGATTAACCCAAAGAATAGAAATTGGGTTAAGAAGTTCCCATAAAAAGATCATTTTTTTAATAGAAAATAAATATATTATGTGTATTCAATATAAGTACACATTAAGAAAGTAAAAATACAATATAGGACATAATAATATCATGACATAATTTTAAAGTAGGAGATTAACCCAAATAATAGAAATTGGGTTAAGAAGTTCCCTTAACTTGTGTCCAACTTGACTCGATCTTTATTTAACCTCCTGAATAATAAACTAGAGTTATTATATACTTTCTTAAGAACCTTTTTAAAGTTCATTATACCTTTTATATCACTTATTACAATGTTACGAAAATTATGTAGTCATTTAAGTTAATAACATTCATTTTGTTGATATTTGGTTCTTGAGTCAACAATAAACTTCTTATAATTACAAGTTTTTTATGTGGTAGAATATCCATTATATCCAGAATTATATTCATGATATAGATATCGTATATATCATATATATCTGTTATATACATTCATTCATAATATTACGCAACATTTAGAGGTAAGAAAAGAAATGCACTGTTCCTGGAGGTGGTAAGCCGTACGTACGCATGAACTCTACTTTCATTTCTATTTCATATTTAATGGAATGAAATCATAATTATATAAAGGTGTATTATAATTATAGTATAATATAATGTATAATACCATTTAGTCCATCCTTTATATATCCCACATATGGAATTAATGTTTCAAATCACTTTGAGGGGCCGGTAGTCCGCACTTCCTAAAATGAAAATATCGCATTTACCCATAATGGAAACCATAAAGGTATGCCATAAATGAAAAATAATAAATCTTAAGTAAAAAATAAACATATTATATATCATATATAAATATATTGACATCTTAATGGCCACCTTTCAGGGTGTTATATGAGTGTTGAACAATCATCGTTTCGTGAGGCAGAAATTCTCCATCCACAGAAACAGTATGTTCTTTAACCATTAGATGTAGGTGTGTGTAAGTGTAGGTTGAATCGTTCTTATAACAATATACTAGTATATTTATGATACTGGTTTTGTTACAAAATAAATTAATAAAAAGAGTTTAGGGGGTTGTAGAAGCAAAATAAAACAAAATAACATAAGAGAAGACATTACCTTAAAATCGGGTAACTCTTTTTGATTTGAGCCAAAGGCTTCCTTGGGAAGAGTTCTGCCCGAAGTGAGGCTTCTAGGAGTAATATAGGGAAGTTGTAAGATTATTTGGGCCGAGGTTGGCCGAGCCAAAAGGGTTTGCAGGTGTGAGTAAGGTGGTAGTGGTGGGGCCTTTTATAAGAGGAGAGGAGGGCCACTCTTGGTAAGTCATGAAATTTTACATCATTATGAGATACTTTTATGATTTTAGAGGTCCCAAAATTATATAATTCTAGGATAAGGTGATAAGGGTTCGAAATCTACCCATCCAATAGGTTTTTGACAAGTTTAAGTCTTGGAATTTACATTATCTTTTAATTTTATTTAAATCGTTAAACAATGAGGTAATCGCCGCATCATCACGGTGTCATAAATAATTTAATTTATTTAATTTCTAAAAATTATAAAAAAACTATCTTGATGTTGGAAATATTTTTATATTTCTAATGAATATTTATAGTCAATTTTATGACTTTTATAACCCCATTTAAAAATTGTTTTAGTAAAACAACTTATGTTTGTGACATTTTTATTTTAACATTAAATAAAACATTTTTAATGTAATTTTCCTACCAAAGTGGCTCCATGGGGTCCCCAAGTTGACCCATGGATTTTTGTGGTCAGACATGACTCTTCCAATAGGTGTATGACATGTGTCATGGTCATATCATATTATTATAACATTATCTTTACCTTAAAATTCACTAATTACCATTAATCGCGATTAATTAAACTTAAAAGTTACTATTCACCAAATAATAATTTTAATCCCATTGAACAAAATTTTACTTCCTAATGAAAACAAAGTATGTTGGATTTTTTAAAATCAAATAATATAAGTGGTAATGTTTCATTTAAACATGAAATCAATTTTTTAACTACCACTTAGTGGTTTCACTATTCATCAAAAATTGAAGTTTTTCAGAACAATGCCAAAATTCCACCCTAAGCTATAATTGATATTCCGAATACAAAAATGATATCTATTTTAAAAAATTCCAAACATATAAGTTGCATTAATTAATTTTATAACTAATTCCCACTGTCACAACAAATAACGTGTTTTTAATAAACAAAATATATCAAAAGATTGGCAATTGTTTTTGTCCAATTTCAATGTTAAATTAATTATAATGACCACCATTGGATAAAATGGTAAAAATATATTCTAATTATACTTTAAAACCACTGAATAGTATAATTTATCACTATAAATTTTTTTTATTTAAAAAGTTGTTTTATGTATTTTTCACTATTCATAAAAAATTGGAAGTTCTCAGCAAATTAAAAAAATTCAACTTAGGGTAATTTTGATATTACGAATACAAAAATAAAGTCCATTTTAAAATATAAAATATATATATTTTCAAAAAGTGTGTATTACTTTTCATAATGGATATTTTGATTGGTCATGGTGTGTTAAAATCTCGAACTTGCGTACAATGCAAGCTATTTCATTATTGAAAGAGAAGCGTATCGTGAAAGCTTGGGCTGTTACATTCTCCCCTCCATCAATAAATTACTTCCTTGAAATTTGAAATTTTTTTTCTAAAATAAAAGGTTGAAAATAGAAAATACCTTTGTGGAAAACCCACATCGGAAATAAGGTTAATAAAAATATAACATTACAAGAAAGAAAGATAATTACAAAGGTCACCTGAGATATCCCATACTATGATTCTATGAAAATATCGATATGGAAGGAAAACAAACCATCATGGTCTAATGGAGAGTTTTAGAAAACTAGATTAGGATAATGTTAACCATAAGAAAATCACAAACTTGTGATTGGTTAAACAGTCATTGCATCCCGAGTTGGAAAAGTTAATCGGAAATGGTTTTGTTTTAAGTTACCTTTTATAAAGTTGAGGAATTTATTAAAGATATTTACTAAGAACGTAAGGGAATATACATACTTTTCATGTAGACTTTCATTCATTAATAAATTTTTACCACAAACCCATCTTTCACTCTGAAAGGTAATAGAACTCAAAAATATTATATTTATCATAATTGAATAAGGTTCCAAATATTAACACATACCATTTAGATTAGGAAAACTTTTTGTAATAACCAGGGACTTCCTGTAGGCTAGTGGTAGGTAATAAAGGCCAGTCGCACTATGGTTGGGGGTTCAATTCCTACAGCTGTGTCCGACGCGATGGGTTATCCCCCACCCTACAGGTTGTCCTTTTCCTAAAACTATAGTATTATAATATTCCAAAAATAATCTTTATAAATGTTTTAACCTTAAACAATACTATCCATAGATCAACATAATCCATTCCAACCTTTATAGTTATCCAAAATACCTCTGTCCAGACATTTTCTAAAAGGTCTTTAAATTCAAAAATCAATTGTAACATCAGATTCCCCAAACAAAGTAAAGTTTTCTCTTATTTTCACATACTAAAAATATGATTACCTTCATCATATTAAATTCTTAATGAAAACAACAAGTACTATAGTACAATCCTTATGTATATATATCACATTATTCTTATAACCAGAATATAATCCTTGAGTCCAAAAGCAACAATACATTATTTATTCCACTTCAATTGTAGTAACATCATAATATTGTCCTTGATCCCTTGGCATTTTCTGAGGTATGTTTCCCTGATGCTGAGGACATTCATTTGCATAATGCATCATTTCCCTACAATTGTAGCATTCAACATTGATAGTCTCTCATTCATTCCCTTGAAATCACGAGCCTAGTGACCTTTTTCTATACATTTATAACAAACTCACATTACTTTTAGGCAAGCACCGGGGTGATTCTTCCCACAATTATCACATAATGGAAAATCCTTCTTTCCCTTTTTCCCGTTATCTTTCTCTTGTTCCACCGTTCTCTTTTTCTCTTGCTTTAATTGGTTGTCATAAGACTTAATGAATTCCTTTTCTGTCTTGATAGCAGACGAGACAATATCTTCGTACGATGAGAATGATTGTGATACTAAAGCTCGACGGAGAAATGGTTTTAACCCATCAAAGAAATGATCAATCTTACTTCTTGGGTTATGTATACAATCTGCAGAATACCTCGCAAACCTTGTAATGTTGGCCTCATACTTTACGACATTCTCATCCTCCTTTTGTCTCAAACTCAGAAATTGCCTTTCCATATCTGCTCGATGGTCATGAGGGAAATATTTTTCTAAGAAAAGCTATTTGAACTCTCTCCATTACATACTTGATAATTCTTTATCATCCTTTGTATTTTGAATCAATGACCACCATTAATCGGCATCTACAGTGAGGCGGTAAACTGCCATGATAACCTTCTCCCTTTCGCTACTCCCGAAGGCCTGGAATATTTTATCTAAGGAGTTTATCCATTTCTCAACTACTAATGGATTTGTACCCCCATTAAATGTTGGCAGTTGTTGCCTCATGAAACGATATAAAATTGATCCTCCACATTGCGGATCAGGGTGCTCCATACAAGTAAGGTTATTATTCATAACCTGAGTGAGTTGTCCCAGTATGGTGATAAGCTGATTAGCACCAGTTGTATCTCCAGCTATACAATAATTATCTTGAGCAGGAGGAAAATCCCTACATGGAGTGTGTGCATTGATACGGTTTCCATTCCTCCAGCTAGGCGCCATTTCTAAACAATGTCATAACCTAGATTATTTTATGAATTAAAATACATAATTCCATACTTGTGAAACACTTAACATAAATTGAACTATTATTGGATATAATCCATAATCATAAAAAGAAATGTTTTCTTTGAGGAAGTATATACTCATAATCCCTTCATAATGGTTTGTAAAGAAAATGAGAGTTATCCTAAGCATATCCCCCGGGAGTGTCGTAACCAAGAGTGCAGTAAGGCCCGTTGTCGTGCACTAGTTCCCGTATGAGTCTAGCTTAAATCAGTGTTTTCGGGTTTTACCCCTTGGTATATCTGTGCCAGAGCCACCTCTACCTGCTCATGTCTAGACATGGATGTATTTGTCGGAAAGCTCACAAAATCTCTAAAACAACAAAATTTTAGGAAGTTCTTCTATACTAATCCTCAAAGTTTATCTTTGGGATATGTGCTCTAATCAGAGTTTATCTAAATCTAGCTCCCAATGTTAGTACTAAACTGCCTCTGATACCAACTATAACACCCCGAATCCAGCTACCCAGAGTCGGTGCATTATTTCCTAACATTGGCATGATCACAAATGATCAAGTCTCGAAAGATTGATTAGTTTAGTAGCCTTGAAAACACTAGATACATTCATAAATGTTACATTACATCACAAAGTAAAAAACTACAATAACAAAGTCTCCATAGTCCACACTCATATCCGCTTATGACTATCCCTGCAGGTCATTCATAAAATACTTCTTCACATCCTAGAAAATATTAAAACATTGAAAGGGGTGAGCTCAGATGCTCAGTAAGGATAACAATATAGTGGAAGATTTAATAAATAAACATAAACATTTAATGAAATTTATTACTAAAACAAAAGTCTTTTAGACTTGAACTTCAACATAATATGGAAAAAGTAAAATAAGATAATTCCATTTACTTATTCACATGGATATTCTACTAGTCGAATAATCATATGAAATATCAATAACCACTTTCATAATGATGGAATGCATAATTCCAGACTATCATAAGCACGTAGCCAAGGCCTCGTGCCAAGACTACAAATAATATTTTGTCAAGGCCTCGTGCCAAGACACTAGTTTGTCTCATGAGACCTGTTGATGCATCAGGGAGCTATAGCGGGATCCACCCGTCACTTATTAAGTCCAATGAATTCCTCATATAAATAGGTTTAAACATATCATAAACCATAACATAATTGTATCACATAAAATATGCATAAAGGAAACATAAAATTTTTGTACTAAAATCACAAGATATCAATACAACACATTGATATAATAAAAACTTTATCAAAACCATTTTCAATACCAAAATAAAATAAAAGTAAAAAATGATATTTATTTTTACTTTAAAACAATTTATGGCTTATAGAGGAAGGCGAAACTCTAATAATAGTCACGACAGCGGAGAATTCGTTGTCACCGCATACGTAAGAAAAAACATTCCTTTGTCATTTAGTAAAAACGCTTCGTATAAAAAGATTCATTTTGAATAAAAGTAAAAGTCAAAGGGGTTTATACACCGTATAAAGGAAAGTTGTGTATAAAACCAAATAGGCCTGAATGAAAGGAGATTGAGATGATGTCCTTACAAAGATCATTTTTAATATAAAATAGATCTATTATGTGTATTCACTATAAGTACTAATAAATAAAGTACAAATACAAGATAGGACATAATAATATCATGGAATAATTTGAATGTAGGAGATTAACCCAAAGAATGGAAATTGGTTTAAGAAGTTCCCTTACAAAGATCATGTTTTTTATAATAAAAGAAATATATTATGTGTATTCAATATAAGTGCACATAAAGAAAGTACAAATACAATATAGGACATAATAATATCATGAAATAATTTTAAAGTAGGATATTAACCCAAAGAATAGAAATTGGGTTAAGAAGTTCCCATACAAAGATCATTTTTTTTAATATAAAATAAATATATTATGTGTATTCAATATAAGTACACATAAAGAAAGTAAAAATACAATATAGGACATAATAATATCATGACATAATTTTAAAGTGGGAGATTAACCCAAAGAATAGAAATTGGGTTAAGAAGTTCCCTTACCTTGTGTCCAACTTGACTCGATCGTTCTTTAACCTCCTGAATAATAAACTAGAGTTATTATCAACTTTCTTAAGAAAATTTTTAAAGTTCATTATCCCTTTTATATCACTTATTACAATGTTACGCAAATTATGTAGTCGTTTAAGTTAATAACGGTCGTTTTGTTGATATTTGGTACTTGAGTCAAAAATAAACTTCTTATGGTTACAAGTTGTTTATGTGGTAGAATATCCATTATCTACAGAATTATATTCATGATTTATATATCGTATATATCATATATATCTGTTATATACATTCAATCATAATATTACGTAACATTTAGAGGTAAGAAATGAAATGCACTGTTCATGGAGGTGGTAAGCCGTACGTACGCATGAACTCTACTTTCATTTCTATTTAATATTTAATGGAATGAAATCATAATTATATAAAGTTATATTATAAATACAGTATAATATAATGTATAATACCATTTACTCCATCCTTTATACATCCCACATATGGCATTAACTTTTCAAATCACTTTGAGTGGGCGGTAGTCCCCACTTCCTAAAACGAAAATATCGCATTTACCCATCATGGAAACCATAAAGGTATGCCATAAATGAAAAATACAGAAGCATAAGTAAAACCTAAACATATTATATATCATATATAAATATAGTGACATCTTAATGGCCACCTTTGAGGGTGTTATATGAGTGTTGAAAAATCATCGTTTCGTGAGGCAGAAATTCACCATCCATAGAAACAGTATGTTCTTTAACCATTAGATGTATGTTTGTGTAAGTGTAGCTCGAATCCTTATTATAAAAATATCCTAGTATATTGATGATACTGGTGTTGTAACAATATAAATCAATAAAAAGTGTTTAGGGGGTTTTAGAAGCAAAATAAAACAAAATAACATAAGAGGAGACATTACCTTAAAATCGGGTAACTCTTTTTGATTTGAGCCAAAGGCTTCCTTGGGAAGCATTATGCCCAAAGTGTGGATTCTAAGAGTAAGAGAGGGAATTTGGGAGAGTATTTGGGCCGAGTTTGGCCGATCGAAAAGGCTTTGAAGGTGTGAGTAAGGTGGTAGTGGTGGGGCCTTTTATAAGAGGAGAGGAGGGCCACTCTTGGTAAGTCATGAAATGTTACATTATTATGAGATACTTTTATGATTTTAGAGGTCCCAAAATTATATATTTCGAGGATAAGGTGATAAGGGTTCGCAATATACCCATATAATAGGTTTTTCACTAGTTTATGTCTTAGAACAGACATTATCTTTTCATTTTATTTAAATCGTTAAATAATGTGGTAATTGCTGCATCATCATGGTGTCATAAATAACATAATTTATTTAATGTCTAAAAATTATAAAAAAAATATAATGATGTAGGAAATATTTTTATCTTTCTAATGAATATTTATAGTCAAAATTAAAACTTGTATAACCCCATTTAAAAATTGGTTTAGTAAAACAACTCATGTTTATGACATTTTTATTTTAACATTAAATAAAAAGTTTCAAATGTCATTTTCCTACCAAAGTAGCTCCATGGGGTCCCCAAGTTGACCCATGGATTTTTGTGGTTGGCCATGACTCTTCCATTCGGTGTGTGACATGTTTCAAGGTCATATCATATTATTATAACATTATCTTTACCTTAAATTTCACTAATTACCATTAATCGCGATTAATTAAACTTAAAAGTTACTATTCACCAAAAAAATTATTTTAATCACATTGAACAAAATTTTACTTACTAATGAAAACCAAGTATGTTTCATTTTTGAAAATCAAATCATAGATGTGGTAATGTTTCATTTAATCAGGAAATCTGTTTTTTAACTACCACTTAGTGGTTTCACTATTCATCAAAAATTGAAGTTTTTCAGAACAATGCCAAAATTTCACCCTAAGATATAATTGATATTCCGATTACAAAAATGATATATTTTTTAAATAATTACAAAGATATAAGTTTCATTAATTAATTTTATAACTAATTCCCACTGTCACCACAAATAACATGTTTTTATGGAACAATATATATCAAAAAATTGACAATTGTTTTTGTCTAATTTCAATGTTAAATTAATTATAATGACCAACATTGGATAAAATGGTAAAAATATATTCTAATTATACTTTAAAACCACACAATAGTATAATTTATCACTATAAATTATTTTTATTAAAAATTTGTTTTATGTATTTTTCATTATTCATAAAAAATTGGAAGTTCTCAGAAAATTAAAAAAAAAATCAACATAGGGTAATTTTGATATTACGAATACAAAAATAAAGCCCATTTTGAAATATAAAATATATATAATTTCAAAAAGTGGGTATTACCTTTCATAATGGCTATTTTGGTTGGTCGCGGTGTGTTAAAATCTCAAACTTGCGTACAATGAAAGCTATTGCATTATTTAAAGAGAAGCGTATCATGAAAGCTTGGGGTGTTACATTCTCCCATCCTTAAATAAATTATGTCCTCGCAATTTGAAATTTTTCTTCAAAAATAAAAGGTTGAAAATAGAAAATACCTTTGTGGAGAACCCACATCGGGAATAGGGTTAATTAAAATATAACATTAAAAGAAAGAAAGATAAGTACAAAGGTCACCCGAGATAGCCCATACTAGGATTATATGAAAATATTGATATAGAAGAAAAACAAACCATCATGGTCTAATGGAGAGTTGTAGAAAACTGGATTAGGAAAAAGTTAACCATAAGAAAATCACAAACTTGTGATTGGTTAAACGGTCATTGAATCCCCAGTTGGAATAGTTAACCAGCAACGTTTTTGTTTTAAGTTACCTTTTATAAAGTTGAGGAATTTATTTAGGAGATTTACTAAGAACGTAAGGGAATATATATAATTTTCATGTAGACTTTCATTCTTTAATAAATTTTTACCACAAACCCATATTTCACTCTAAAAGGTAATAGAACTAAAAAATATTATATTTATCATAATTGTATAAGGTTCCAAATATTAACACATACCATTTAGATTAGGAAAACTTTTTGTAATAACCAGGGACTTCCTGTAGGCTAGTGGTAGGTAATAAAGGCCTGTCGCACTATGGTTGTGGGTTTGATTCCTAGAGTTGTGTCCGACGCGATGGGTTATCCCCCACCCTACAGGTTGTCCTTTTCCTAAAACTATAGTATTATAATATTCCAAAAATAATCTTTTGAAATGTTTTAACCTTAAATAATACTATCCAAAGATCAACTTAATCCATTCCAACCTTTATAGTTATCCAAAAAACCTATGTCCAGACATTTTCCAAAAGGTCATTAAATTCAAAAATCAATTGTAACATCACATTCCCCAAACAAAGTAAAGTTTCTATTATTGTCACATACTAAAAATATGATTACCTTCATCATATTAAATTCTTAATGAAAACAACAAGTACTTCAGTTCAATCCTTATATATATCACATTATTATTATAACTAGAATATAATCCTTGAGTCCAAAAGCACCAATACATTATTTTTTCCACTTCAACTGTAGTAACATCATAATATTGTACTTGATCCCTTGGCCTTTTCTGAGGTTTGTTTCCCTGACATTTAGAACATTCATTTTCATAATGCCCCATTTCCCTACAATTGTAGCATTCAACATTGATAGTCTCTCATTATTTCCCTTGAAATCACGAGCCTAGTGACCTTTTTCTCCACATTTTTAACAAACTCCCATTCCTTTTAGGCAAGCACCAGGGTGATTCCCCCCACAATTATCACATAATGGAAAATCCTTCTTTCCCTTTTTCTCGTTATCTTTCTCTTGTTCCACCGTTCTCTTATTCTCTTGCTTTACTTGGTTGTCATAAGACTTAGAGAATTTCTTTTTCTGTCTTGATAGCAGATGAGACAATATCTTCGTACGATGAGAAGTATTGTGATACTAAAGCTTGAAGGAGAAATGGTTTTAACCCATAAAAGAAACGATCAATCTTACTTCTTGGGTTACGTATATAATCTACAGCAAACCTCGCAATCCTTGTAAAGTTGGCCTCATACTTTGCGACATTCTCATCCTCCTTTTGTCTCAGACTCAGAAATTGCCTTTCCATATCTGCTCGATGGTCATGAGGGAAGTATTTTTCTAAGAAAATCTATTTTAACTCTCTCCATTCCATACTTGATACTTCTTTATCTTCCATTTTATTTTGAATCAATGACCACCATTGATCGGCATCTACTGTGAGGCGGTAAACTGCCATGATAACCTTCTCCCATTCACTACTCCCCAAGGAATGGAATATTTTCTCTAAGGAGTTTATCCGTTTCTCAAATACTAATGGATTTGTACCCCCATTAAATGTTGGAATTTGTTGCCTCATGAAACGATATAAAATTTATCCTCCACGTTGCGGATCAGGGTGCTCTATACGAGTAAGGTTATTATTCATAACCTGAGTGAGTTGTCCCAGTATGGTGATAAGCCGATCAGTACTAGTTGTATCTCCAGCTACACAATAATTATCTTGAGCAGGAGGAAAATCCCTACATGGAGTGTGTGCATTGATACGGTTTCTATTCCTCCCACTAGGCGCCATTTCTAAACAGTGGCATAAACTAGATTATTTTATGAATTAAAATACATAATTCCATACTTGTAAAACACTTAACATAAATTGAACTATTATTGGATTTAATCCATAATCATAAAAAAGAAATGTTTTCTTTGAGAAAGTAAATACTCATAACCCCTTCATAATGGTTTGTAAAGAAAATGAGAATTATCCTAAGCATATCCCCGAGGAGTGTCGTAACCAAGAGTGCAGCAAGGCCCGTTGTCGTGCACCAGTTCCCGTTCGAGTCTAGCTCAAATCGGTGTTTTCGGGTTTTACCCCTAGGTATATGTGTTCCAGAGCCGCCTCTACCTGCTCGTATCTAGACAGGGATGTATTTGTCGGAAAGCTCACAAAATCTCTACAATAACAAAATTCTAGGAAGTTCTTCTATACTAATCCTCAATGTTTATCATTGGGAAATGTGCTCTAATCAGATTTTATCTAAATCTAGCTTCCATGTATAGTACTAAACTGCCTCTGATACCAACTGTAACGCCCCGACCCTAGCTACCTAGAGTCGGTGCGTTATTGCGTAACATTGGCATGATCACAAATGATCAAGTCTAGAAAGACCGATTTGTTTAGTAGCCTTGAAAACACTAGATACATTCATAAATGTTACATTACATCACAAAGTGAAAAACTACAATAACAAAGTCTCCATAGTCCAAACTCATATCCTCTTCTGACTATCCATGCAGGTCATTCATAAAATAATTCTTCACATCCTGGAAAATATTAAAACATTAAAAGGGGTGAGCTCACTTGCTCAGTAAGGATGACAATATAGAGGAAGATTTCATAAATAAACATAAAAATTCAAGCCAATGTATGACTAAAAAAAGCCTTTTAAACTTGAACTTCAACATAATATGGCAAAAGTAAAATGAGATAATTCCATTTAATTATTCACATGGATATTCTTCTGGTCGAATAATCACATGAAATATCAATAACCACTTTCATAATGATGGAATGCATAATTCCAGACTATTATAACCACGTAGCCAAGGCCTCGTGCCAAGACTACAAATAATATTTTGTCAAGGCCTCGTGCCAAGACACTAGTTTGTCTCATGAGACCTGCCGATACATCGAGGAGCTATAGCGGGCTCCCCCCGTCACTTATTAAGTCCAATGCATTCCTCATATGAAAATTTTTAAACATATCATAAACCATAACATAACTGTATCACATAAAATATGCATAAAGGAAACATAAGATTTCCATACTTCAATCACAAGATATCAATACAACACATTGATATAATAAAAACTTTATCAATACCATTTTCAATACCAAAATAAAATAAAAGTAAAACATGACATTTATTTTTATTTTAAAAAAAGTTATGGCTTATAGAGGAAGCCAAAACTCAAATAATAGTCACGGCGGCAGAGAAGTCGTTGTCGCCGCATACGTAAAAAAAACATTCCTTTTTCGTTTAGTAAAAATGATTCGTATAAAAATATTCCTTTTGAATAAAAGTAAAAGTCAAAGGGGTTTATACACCGTATAGAAGAATGTTGTGTATAAAACCAAATAGGCCTCAATGAAAGGAGATTGAGACGATGTCCTTACAAAGATCATTTTTAAAATAAAATAGATCTATTATGTGTATTCACTATAAGTACAAATAAATAAAGTACAAATACAAGATAGTACATAATAATATCATGACATAATTTGAATGTAGGAGATTAACCCAATGAATGGAAATTGGGTTAAGAAGTTCCCTTACAAAGATCATTTTTTTAAAATAAAATAAATATATTATGTGTATTCAATATAAATACACAAAAAGAAAGTACAAATACAATATAGGACATAATAATATCATGACATAATTTTAAAGTAGGAGATTAAACCAAAGAATAGAAATTACGTTAAGAAGTTCCCTTAAAAAGATCATTTTTTAAAATATAATAAATATATTATGTGTATTCAATATAAGTACACATAAAGAAAGTACAAATACAATATATGACATAATAATATCATGACATAATTTTAAAGTAGGAGATTAACCCAAAGAATAAAAATTGGGTTAAGATGTTCCCTTAACTTGTGTCCGACTTGACTCGATCGTTATTTAACCTCCTGAATAATAAAATAGAGTTATACTATACTTTCTTAAGAACCATTTTAACGTTCTTTATCCCTTTTATATCACTTATTACAATGTTACGAAAATTATGTAGTCATTTAAGTTAATAACGGTCGTTTTGTTGATATTTGGTACTTGAGTCAATAATAAACTTCTTATAATTATAAGTTGTTTATGTGGTAGAATATCCATAATCTCGAGAATTATATTAATGATGTATATATTGTATATATCATATATATTTGGTATATACATTCATTCGTGATATTACGTAACATTTAGAGGTAAGAAATGAAATGCACCGTTCATGGAGACGGTAAGCCGTACGTACGCATGAACGCTACTTTCTTTATATTTCATATTTAATGGAATGAAATCATAATTATATAAAGGTATATTATAATTATAGTATAATATAATGTATAATACCATTTACTCCATATTTTATACATCCCACATATGGCATTAACGTTTGAAATCACTTTGAGGGGGCGGTAGTCCGCACTTCCTAAAAGGAAAATATCACATTTACCCATAATGGGAACCATAAAGGTATGCCATAAATGAAAAATACAGAATCGTAAGTAAAAAATAAACTTATTATATATCATATATAAATATAGTGACATCTTAATGGCCACCTTTGAGGGTGTTGTATGAGTGTTGAACAATCATCATTTCGTGAGGCAGAAATTCGCCATCCATAGAAACAGTATGTTCTTTAACCATTGGATGTAGGTGTGTGTAAGTGTAGCTCGATTCCTTCTTATAAAAACATCCTAGTATATTTATGATACTGTTTTTGTTACAAAATAAATTATTAAAAAGAGTTTAGGGGGTTGGAGAAGCAAAATAAAACAAAATAACATAATAGAAGACATTACCTTAAAAACAGGTAACTCTTTTTGATTTGAGCCAAAAGCTTCATTGGGAAGCGTTCTGCCCAAAGTGAGGCTTCTAGGAGTAAGAGAGGGAATTTGGGAGAGTATTTGGGCCGAGGTTTGCCTAGCCAAAAGGCTTTTATGGTGTGAGTAAGGTGGTAGTGGTGGGGCCTTCTATAAGAGGAGAGGAGGGGAACTCTTGGTAAGTCATGAAATGTTACATTATTATGAGATACTTTTGTGATTTTAGAGGTCCCACAATTATATATTTCGAGGATAAGGTGATAAGAGTTCTTAATATACCCATGCAATAGGGTTTTGACAAGTTTAAGACTTATAATTTACATTATCTTTTCATTTTATTTAAATCATTAAATAATGAGGTAATCGATGCATCATCATGGTGTCATAAATAATTTAATTTATTTAATGTCTAAAAATTATAAAAAAAATATCATGATGTAGGAAATATTTTAATCTTTCTAATTAATATTTATAGTAAAAAATATGACTTGTATAACTCCATTTTAAGAATTGGTTTAGTAAAAAAACTCATGTTTGTGACATTTTTATTTTAACATTAAATAAAAAATTTTAATGTCATTTTCCTACCAAAGTGGCTCCATGGGGTCCCCAAGTTGACCCATGGATTGTATTGGAAGGACATGACTCATAAAATTGGTGTAGGACATGTGTCAAGGTCATTTCATATTGTTATAACATTATCTTTACCTTAAATTTCACTAATTACCTTTAATCGTGATTAATTAAACTTAAAAGTTACTATTCACCAAAAAATTATTTTAATCCCATTGAACCAAATTTTAATTCATAATGAAAACCATGTATCTTGGATTTTGGAAAATCAATTCATAGAAGTGGTAATGTTTCATTTAAACTGGAAATCAGTTTTTTAACTACCACTTAGTTGTTTCACTATTCATCAAAAATTGATGTTTTTCAGAACAATGCAAAAATGTCACCCTAAGCTATAATTGATATTCTGAATTAAAAAAATGATATCTATTTTACAAAATTCCAAAAATATAAGTTTAATTAATTAATTTTATAAATAATTACCGCTGTCACAACAAATAGCGTGTTTTTAAGAAACAATATATATCAAAAGATTGACAATTGTTTATGTCCAATTTCAATGCTAAATTAATACTAATGACCACCATTGGATAAAATGGAAAAAATATATTCTAATTATACTTTAAAACCACTCAATAGTATAATTTATCACTATAAATTATTTTGATTAAAAAAGTTTTTTTAATTATTTTACAGTATTCATAAAAAATTGGAAGTTCTCAGAAAATTACAAAAAAATTCATCTTTGGGTAATCTTGATATTACGAATACAAAAATGAAGTCCATTTTGAAATATAAAATATATATAATTTCAAAAAGTGGGTATTACTTTTCATAATAGCTATTTTGATTGGTCGTGGTGTGTTAAAATCTCGAACTTGTGTACAATGCAAGCTATTGCATTATTGAAAGAGAAGTGTATCATGAAAGCTTGGGGTCTTAAATTTCACCTTCTATCCATCATATGGAAAATTAAATCACCGTGCGTGCGTACGTACGGAATGTCGTCTCCACGCCGTTGTGTAATCTGTTTTTCCACCACCACCTTACTTGGATCGGTATAATGGTGTAAAGAATATATATATATGATTATTATAATATCTTAATGATTCTATGATATTATATCATCCACTCCAATTCCATTCAATAAATATGGAAATGATATCATCACTCTAGCATACTTACGGATTACCGTCTCCACAATGCGATGAGATTCATTTTCAATGTTAACAATTCAAAAATGATTATAAAGTATATATAATAAGTAATCATGAAATATATGACATAATAATTATACTGGATTTATGTATATATATATTTATTTCATTTACTTAATTCCATTCAAGTCAATAATGAAATTAAAACAGGGTTCATGCATACGTACGGCCTACTGTCTCCATGAATGGTGTATTTCATTTCATTCATCTCTCTATTATATATATATACTGAATATATATGATATATAAATCGTAATTTACATTCTGGATGTAATTAAATCAATATATAATTAATAATAATATCAATAACAAAAAATTGAAACACGTACGATAAAGTAAACGATTTTACCCAAAACGCTGCTTTAACATTGAATTTATAAAAGAACGAGTATTATAAAGTCATAATTGAACCGTATATGATATCATAATAATGAATATGATTATTTAATAAGTCAATAACATTATTTAAATCATTATACATGATTTCTAGATACATACGAAGCATATCAGACATAAGGTAAGGGAAAATCTCACAATCTCAATTTTATCCAAGATTGTTTATACTTCAGAATTATGGGGGCATATTTATCATCCACATCCATGTTTCCTCAATATGTAATATTATTTCTAACATAATTCAATTTTTTAAATACAATATTAGTTCTTGGTGAGTTTTTAGTAAAATACATGAAAGGAATCTTATATCATTTTTATTACGAGGTACTTTTTGACTTTTCCGGCCAAAGTACGAGAAGAATGTTTTTTTAACATATACTGAAAGAATTGATTTTTTATGATTTCATAGAAAATTATTTCCATGAATATTCCTTTACAAGTTTTCAAGTTTATTTTTAATCAACTTCTTTTAGTTTAAAATTGTATGACATTTTAAGAAAGGATAAATGTTTTTGACGTAGAAAGGACATTTTCCTCAAGAATGGAGTTTAAGTGTTTTATCAAAACTATTTTCCATATAAGATAATATGGGGTTCTATTTATATCCCAATTTTTACATTGATTTGTTTATTTTATGATGGAATTATTTTTATGATGTCATTTTATTTAATATGGATTATGTTATGATGGCATGATGTTTAAAAATCCCATTTTTATTACATGGGTTAAGATATGATTTATGATTTTGTGGACCTACATAAGAATGGTTTCATTATGAGATGGGTGGGACCTATGTCTCCCTCCAATGAATTAGAAAATGATTTATATCTCATGAGATAGACATGGCCAGAATGGTAAGTTAATACGGTTCAGTAATACAGGACTGAAATGCGGAGTGAACTCGATTCAGAAAGGTACTTTGTCCACTAAGATGGTCTTGGCAGCAATGCCTCAGATATTATGGAAATCATATCATGTGCTTAATGTTTTCCACAATAACATGTTTTATTCCCATGATATTTTATCATGATTGATGTTCCCTTATGATATATGCATTATGTACTTCCAAGATTCATGTATTTTCTCAAGATTTTGATGATTAGATTTTATGTTCATGTTTTTGCATTCAAATGTTTATAGATTGTTTTATGTTCTCTATGTTTACCCTTATTGGGAATTTGAGCCCACCCTTTTTTATGTTTTCTTTTCCCCAGGATTTAAAGAAAGGTTTTAGGTAAGAAAATAAAAGGGGAAGATATTTATGGGGGATGTTGAAGATCTTTCACCAAGATTAGAATATTATATTCCGAGTTTCCAATGAAACTAAACTATTACGGTCCTTTGGTGTCTGTTTTTGTTTTGTATTAAGTATTCTATAAAATTAATGTAACGTCCATGTACGTCATTCTTTGGGTCTCTACAGTTGGTATCAGAGGAAAGGTTTAGTTAACATTTGGAAACTAGGATGCGAAATCTTTAGTGAGATCTCTAGAGATATTTCTATGGTATGTCTAGGGATGTCCCTAAGGTTAAGTATAAGTATAGGTTAAAGTCCTAGAATTGTGATAACGATCATAGAAATATACCTAAGATGTTTGAAATTTAAGGTACGCCCCCTTTATTATGTTATTTTCCCTATCATGATTTTTTCCTCTCACACTATTCTTTTTGGGTTTTAGACGATGGCTGGAACATGAAGGAACCGTGTTTATCAATGTATTGGACGATGTAATGATTGCCCTTTTGAACCAACCAACATTATGGTAGATGGAGTGAAAAATCATATTTCTATACTTACACAAACTATGAATCATTCTGGACATCTAAATGATCAGGGAAAGAAACAATATTCTATTGAGTCCTTCATGAGGCAACGTCCACCTTCTTTCAGTGGGTCCTCTGATCCACTTATTGATGAACAATGGTTCAGTACCATTGAAAAGATATTTCCCATACTTCTCTATTCGAAACATGAAAAAGTCATTCTGGCAATTTACCATTTAAAATGTGAAGCAGATCAATGGTGGACTCTAATTAAGAATACAAGGCCCTGAGATGAAATTGAATCCATGGAATGGGATGAGTTGAAGAACTTATTTTTCAATAAGTACTTCTCTCGTATTTTTCGAAGAAAGATGGAAAAGGATTTCCTTGAGATTAAGAAAAAGGATGATGAATATGTGGGTATATATGAAGCGAATTTTACAAGGCTTTCAAGGTATGAATCTGGCTTTATCATCCAACCTGAAAGTAAAGTTGATCGATTCTTCAGTGGCATAAAACCAAGTCTTCGAAGGGCATTAGAAACAAGAGACTTCAGTAGCTATGAAAAAATTGTGCATTATTATATCAAGGTAGAAATGGAATTTTTTGTTACATATACATCTCATGGTTTTGACAAGAAACGAAAGATGGAGTTTAAGGAGAAATCTCAGAATAATGGTGAAAAGAAGATAAATGTTTCTTTATGATCAATGTGTGGAAAGAAGCATGGTAGAGATTGTCTTAAAGGGACTAGAAAATGTTTTAAGCGTTTAAAAGAAGGTCACTGAGCATATCAGTGTCGAAGTAATGGAAAAAGGGTTGCTAAAGATGTGAATAAAGAAAAGACTGCAGAGAATGCACCACCAACACTTCAATGCTTCAAGTTCAAGGAAATGGGGAATTATGCTAATCAATGCCCTAATCCAAGGGTTAATGATGATCAATGTGAGAAACCTCTTAAGAAAAAGGACAAAGGGATTTCACATGTGATGACTATTAGAAATGTTGAGTATGAAAATAATGTGGTGGAATGATTATGTGTTTAAGTAAAGGGATTCCAAAATAATGTTGTGAAATCTCATTTATAGTATTGTGGAACATTATAATATCTATGTAATGGTTTATTGTGATTTTCGATAATTATATGGTACTGGTAACCATTAAAAGTGATTCAAATAATTTGGAAAGTAGATGATATGCGCATAAATAAGGGATAAGGAGATAATGAAATGTTTGATAGTATTAATGAGCTCATGACTAATATAAGGAAAAAGTGATATCATGGTTTGAGTATATAGAATTTTTGAGATTTTGGTATATGGAAAGAGTTACCTTGTGACAACATTAATGTTTTCACTAAGGTTCAATAGAATACATGATTAAGGTATTCACATGTTTGGAATGTAACCAACAAGATATATCATATGATATATGGGGGATAAATGATGGTATTCACATGCTCGACATATGACATTTCTTGTAATTGTTTTTTATACAATGAGCTTGGAAGTAAGTATTTTGGATAAGCCTAAAGATTGGAATGGATTATGTTTCACATAAGTTAGTATTGTTTAAGGCTATAACTTTTTTCGATATAATTGATGGAATGTTATAATAATGTAGTTTTAGAAAAAGGACAACCTATAGGACGAGCGAAAACCCGTCGCGGCGGACAAGGCCGTCGGAATCGAACCCACAATCGAAGTGAGACATGCCTTTATTGGCTACCACTGGCCTATAGGAAGTCCCTGGTTGGTATAAATTAGTTTTAATTTATTAAGTTGTATGATATAATATGTATAAGTCCATTTTAGGAACTATATATGATTAATATCACTATAGATGGACTTATGTATATTTGATAACTTTTGTTAACCTTTTGTTTGAGATAGATAGAATGACCTGTCATTCTATTACATGATCCGCTATCACTTCCCAAAAGACAAATTCAAATTAATTTATTTAATATATGAACTGGAAATTGTTCAAGGCACGAAAAAAAGTGAGACTGTTCCAAAATCAAGTAAGTATTTATTTTAATTCAACAATTCTTCAACATTAGGGAAGTGATATTGAAAACTAAAAATGTTGTCCTATTACTATCATATCTAATGATTCAGATGGTACCGTAGATCATCACAAATTTATGGCATTGTGATTGTTGAATTTTTCATAGCCATGTTCTCTACCACTCTCGATAAAGACAAGATGGTTAGATTTCTCTTCAATATCCATATTTTCACCTATGTTGTCCTATATGGAAACCCAGTGCGGAGTTACTTTGGGTGACCATTATGATTCTAACATTCCTTTTTAAAATGAAGTTTTATTTTTCCTCTTTATGATGTGGGATTATATGAATGAAACTGTCATGTTAAAAACCATACATAACCCCGACGAATTTCAAGGGCGAAATTCATTTTAAGGGGGGTAGAATGTAACACCCCAAGATTTTATAAAAAGTATTATTTTTAATTTCATTTATGTATTGTGTTTTAAGCTACACCAAAAGGATCTTTCACTACACGATTCCCTGACATATCTTGCATTACACGCAATCGTGGCCTTCCACGACAGTGTGTGTTGTACGCAATACCGAGTTTCACTAAACAATGAAATGTTATATAAACTATCCGTTATGAATAGTAATACCCACATTTCAAAATTTTATAATGTTTATCATTCAAAATGGAATTCATTTTTGGATTCAGAATATTGAAATTAGGATAGGGTGAATTTTTAGTATTTTTCTGAAAAATTTCAATTTTTGATGAATAGTGAAAACACTAGGTTACTATTTAAAAACCAACTTTTTATTTAAATAGTTGTTTATTTTATTTATATATATTTCAAGTAAAAATTGATACATAATACCTATATAAGTTCAATGTAATTCATTTGAGTCAATTTATAATGATTTTAGATATCTAATATTTTTATTGAACTTTTCACCGTCCTTTACACACCTCCTGGGAGAATTTGAAAATTTACAGAAACCATAATTTTCCCGCTTCTATGAGTGGAATTTTAAAAATCAGAGAGACATGGTTAATATCAAGGAGTAAAATGTGGTTCAATAAGATAAAAATAATTTTTGGTGAATAGTAACTTTTTACTTTTATTTACCATGGTTAAAAGTAAATAGGGTAATTAAGGGTAAAAATGATATTATTATTATCCAAAAACATGTCCGAATTCTATTGGATAAGTGTAGTTCGACCAGATACAACCTTAGAAATAAAATATTACCCTTTAGGTCCACTTGGATTAGATTAGAACACTTATTATTATTTTATTTAAAGAAGAGTTAAAATAGTTAAAATCAAAGTTTAATAACTAAAACATTTTTAATATATGGATATACATAAGATAAATTCGCCTATAAATATTCATTAGAAACATAAAACGATTTCCTACATAATTTTATTTTATTTATAATTTTTAGACAATATATAATTTATTTTATTTATGAAACAATGATGATATAGTAATTACCTTCTTAATGAAATATTAACATAATTGATGTTATAAATACCCAAATAAATGTAATTTTAGAATTTTTATGAATTCCACTAATTTTCTAGGATAATATGTCATGTTATTATTTATTTAATTTACTTTTTTATAACTATTAATTCTGTTAGAATTTTCACAAAAATCATGTACCAAATAGTGTCAAAATTGACATAAAATAGTTTTTAAAACAAATATTATATTATTAATTTTTATTTTATTCGTAAAAAACTATGGTTCGGAAAAATGACTTAGATAAGGGTATATATATTAATAATAAACCACTTGGGGTTCTTTTGTCTTTTTATAGTAATTTTATTAAACACATAGTGTAAAAAAAGACATGGTAAAGTTAAATTATTTAACATAGAGTTAAATATAAATGATAAGGATAAAATAGTTAACCTAAACTTATCTAAAACCTATTGGGTGAGAGGATTTAGACCCATACCCACCTTAGATTCTAAATAAACAATTTGTAGATATTAAAAACCAAATATGACCTTATTATAAAATAATATTTTATGTTTTCCTAAGGTGCCCCTCTCCTCCCATATAAAAAGAGCACCCCTTCCCTCTTCTCTTCACGCCCTATTGAGCCTTGAAGCTCGACCAACCAATGAAAATTCCTCTTCTAAACCTCTCTAATTATATCATAGAGGTTCTGGTATTCTTAAAAGACCAACTCTACTTCCCTAAGAATAAGTTTAAAGGAGGTGCGTCGAAGAAAAGGTAATCTCTTCTAACGATTATTTCAGGTTTCTTTCTTCTTCAACTTTATCTTCTTTAGTTGTTTCATTATAAATTAATAACATAATTATTACTTATATACTGATATGTTATTATAAATATGAAACTACCCCATTTCACCTTCTATCCAACCTATGGAAAATGAAATCACCGCGTGTGCGTACGTACGGAATACTGTCTCCACACCGTGGTGTAATCTGTTTTTCCACCACCACATTATTGGATGAGTATAATGGTGTAAAGAATATATATATATGATTATAATAATATCTTACTGATTATATGATATTATATCATCCACTCCAATTCCATTCAATAAATATGGGAATGATATCATTGCTCGTGCATAAGTACGGATTACCATCTCAACGGCGCGATGAGATTCATTTTCCATGTTAACAATTCAAGAATGATTATAAAGTATATATAATAAGTAATCATGAAATATATGACATAATAATGCTACTAGATTTATGTATATATATATTTATGTCATCTACTTAATTCCATTCATGTCAATAAAGATATGAAAATAGTGTTTATGCGTACGTACGACCTACCGTCTCCATGAACGGTGTATTTAATTTCCTTAATTTATATATTATATATATATACTGAATATATATGATATATAAATCATGATTTACATTCTGGAATTAAGTAAATCATGATATAAGTAATAGCAATATCAATAACAACTAATCAAAACACGTATGATAAATGAAATGATTTTACCCAAAACACTGCTTTAACATGGAATTTATAAAAGAACGGTTATTATGAAGTCATAATTGAACCATATATGATATCATAACAATGAATATGATTCTGTAATAAGTCAATAACATTATTTAAATCATTATACAGGAGGTCCGGATACATATGAATCATATCAGACATAAGGTAAGGAAAAATCTCACAATCTCATTTTAATGCGAGATTGTTTATACTTCAGAATTTATGGGTGCATATTTATCATACACATCCATGTTCCCTCAATATGTAATATTATTTCTATCCTACTAAATTTTTTTAAATCCAATATTAATTTTTGGTTAGTTTTTAGTAAAAGACATGAAAGTAATATTTTGACGTTTTTAGTATGAGGTACTTTTTGACTTTTCTAGACAATGTATGAGAAGAATGTTTTTTAACTTATACGGAATGAATGGATTTTTATGATTTCATAGAACATTATTTCCATGAAGCTTCATTTATAGGTTTCCAATTTTATTTTTAATCAACTTCTTTTAGTTTAAAATTTTAGGACATTTTAAGAAATAAAAAATGTTTTTGAAGTTGAAAGGATATTTTCCTCAAAAATGGAGTTTAAGTGTTATAACAAAATTATTTTCCATATAAAATAATATGGGGTTCTGTTTATATCCCTATTTTTACATTGATTTGCTTAAGTTATGATGGAATTTTTTTTATGATGTCATTTTATCTTATATGGATTATGTTATGATGGGATGATATTTAAGAATACCATTTTTATTACATGGGTTATGCTATGATTTATGATTTTGTGGCCCACATAAGAATGATTTCATTATGAGATGGGTGGGACCAATATCTCTCTACAATGCATTGGGTGATGATTTATATCTCATGATATAGACATGGCTATAATGGTAAGTTAATACGGTTATGTAATACAGGTTTAGAACGAGGAGTGAACTTGATTCAGAAAGGGGCTTTGTCCACTATGATGGTCTTGGCAACAATGTCTTGGCTACTATGGAAATCATATCATGTGCTTAATGGTTTCCACAATAACATGTTTTATTCCTATGCTATTTTATTATGATTGTTGTTCCCTTATGATATATTCCTTATGTACTTCCATGATTCATGTATTTGCTCAAGATTTTGATGTTTAGATTTAATGTTCAAGTTTTTGCATTCAAATGTTCATGGATTGTTTTATGTTCTCTATTTTTATCCTTACTGGGCATTTGAGCTCACCCTTTTTAAATGTTTTATTTTCCCAGGATTTAAAGAAAGGTTTTAGGTTAGAAAATAAAACAAGAAGATCATTATGGGATATGTTGAAGATCTTTCACCAATATTAGAAGATTATATTCTGAGTTTCCAAAGACACTAAACAAATACTGTCCTTTGGTGTTTGTTTTTCTTATATATTAAGTATTCCGCAAAAGTAATGTAATGTCCATGTACGTCAATCTTTAGGTCTCTACACATAAAATTAAATAATTCATTATACTCTAAAAATGTTTTATTATTATTATTATTTTATGTTTTAAATCATACTTACCACATGATATAATCATAAATGATATCATATGAGGAAAAAGTGTATTTTTCACTATTCAAATACAAATCATTGATTTTTTTTTAAATATTAAAAAAATTATTTTATGAAAATATTATGATTATAAATAAAAACTGAACTTAATTTGTGGAAATTTTATTATACAACTTTTATTAAAGAAATTTTTTAATAGTAAATTAACTCATTAATAATATTCAATGTTCTTATTATTATTTCATATCATTTATAGATTAAATTGTTCCTGAAATTTTATTCATATAAATAATATATATTTATTCATGATATACTTAGTTTATTATAACAAGTCAAAAAAAAAAGTTAATTTTAGATAAAATAAATTATCAATATAAAATGAGTTTAGAAGTTTTTTTCTTTGTAAATTGAGTTTTTATAGTTAATAAGTATTAGAAATAAACTTCATTTTTTTTAATATTTAAAATGTTAAATGTATGAAATACCTAGGATATAAAAATATTTTATTAAATTGATAATAAAATTTATACCATCATAACCCCTCAAGATATTCACTTATGATATACAAACATAATATTCTCAGGTGGAAGTGGGGATGCAGTGGAAATTCAACAAGAATTAATATCATGAAAATATCAACAATTTTGATCTCAATCCACTTATGAATTTACTCATTCAAAAATTCATGGAGTTATTATTAAGCTTGGTCGTGATAAAACAATAGTGATGTCTCCACTTTTCTAGGTTTGGATAGGCGAGCCTCAAAATGTAGACTTATATTTCTTAATTAAATCTATTCTTCTTCATAAATTTTGTTCATTGTCTAGTAATATTTATTTTATACCCTCTAGTTTAATCTCAATATTAATATATTCGAGATTAAAAATAATGTTTCATGTATCGTGATTTTTTTAGTCTGATGATGTATGTTGAGAAATCTATCTATCATTGTATTTATTTTAAAGAATAAAATACACTAAAATATTAGTTAATAACATAAGTAAAATAGGATAAATATTCCATAACTGAGATATCTCCTATATTAAGATTAATGAAATATATTCTCATTGATACGTAAAATGTATGTAGAGAGAATGTTTAATAAAACATTTTATCAAATCCCTCCAATGTGTGTCCTTGATCAAACTTATCATGGATGGATAGATCCCATAATTTTAATTCCATGTCTTCAATGATGTACACTGCTAACTAAACAGTAATGAAAACTAGATATATTAATAAATTTTGGGTCTGATTCTTCCTATCCAGCCTTTCCTACATATGTTTGGATCATGAGTGGTACAAAAATATTAGTTGGTTTCATCTTTGAAATTTCCATGAGTAATTCAAAAAAGGTCCCTCGATCTAATTTTCTTTTAATAACCCTATAATAACCCACTATTCTTGTTATAATAATATAATTTACGTGTTTTTCGGATGAATTAATACACTTAGTGACACCCACTTTCTTATATTAGTGTCTCTTGACTGGTGTCATTTTTCTATAGGAATAGTAAACATCACCACTCAATCACCACACCACATTTTTTATAGGTTCTATAATATATAATATCAAAACGAGATATATCATAATAAAACAATTATAAAATTATGAGCAATAAAATATGAAATGAATGATGAAGTCCTAGTGGGATGTCACATTACAACTATGTGATTCCCAATAATCATTGACTATACCCACGAGGATGAGTTGAAAACACTCCTAAATGTTTTTTTCAAAACACTTTTCATACCGAGACCACACCGGTGACTTTTATTTTTCTATAAATAGCATATCTAAAACTTTTTATACTCTATAATTCTTATCCCGACAGATCCTATCAATAATCATACCACCCCAACTAATAGACTGTACCTAACTTATACTACTTGTATCATATAAAACCTAACCCAATAGTAAGGATATGATCTGAATTAGAATAGCCTTAGGTTTATCCTCTAAACATCCAAGGTTATAAAAAAATCCCTTGACTTCACCAAATAATTGATGGAATGATTTAGCCTTCAGTATATCATTACCACCATATGAATAACTACAATTGAATAATATTAATATAATTCATAATAAAAACAAGAAAATGAAAATAACTTATCCTAATGATAGTAATAACTATATTTAGTTTTTTATTAGTAAACAATAAAATAGGTATGTTTAAAATAAACAAAAACTCAAAATATAAACTAAGGTTCCACATGTGGAACAACACCAAGGTCGACCACATGACCAACTCTATGATAAAACCCCCACCACCCATGAAGATAAGATCATGAATCCTAGATAAAGAATTAAGTGCTTTTCCCCACATATAAACCATATTGAATAATGTCAACATATACAGAAATAGGAATATACCAGGGGTATATAACATAATAAGAAAACCCCAAAAAATACACCCCACATGCCACCCGAATATGAACAATTCTACCCATATTCTATATAAAACATTTATTAAGCATAAAAAAGAGTGAATGAGATATATATATATGTATGTATGTATGTATGTATGTATGTATGTATGTATGTATGTATGTATGTATGTATGTATATATGTATGTATATAACCTAGAAAAAATAACATATACCATATTACAAAAACTCAACTATGAACATATAAACTACTAAAATTCCCATAACCCGCCCCTCTGAGATCTATCTAGTAAATCCCAGATGCATCACTAATATAACAGGTCATATAAATAGTTTTAAATAAGGAGTGAAACCCCATCCCTCTAGAACAAGGTCATAAGTTAATAGTACACTCCAGTTTACCCGAATTTCAACACAATGGTTATGTCCAAACAAATAAGTCCTTTTTTTGTAATCGTAAATTAAAGAAAAACAATGAAAATTTCAAGTTACAAACATCATTGTTCAAAATTTCCAAATCTAACATCACTTATGAATTTTTTTATGAAACAAACTATTTGTGTAACTGAAAACCCTTATTTTTAAAAACCGAACAACAATAAGAGATTACCCAAGAAGAACATTACCAGGTATCCTCCACAAAAAATTTCAATAAATTCATTCTTAAAAATATAATGTTCTTCCACTATATTATTTAAATAATTAATTATCCCCTTAATGTAGGGGATAATACCTCTATTTCTTCTTGGAAAAACTTTGATAATAATTTTGTTTTCATTTAAACTACTTGAAAAACAAATTTCCTTCGAGACATATTATGTATAGATCTATATTTCCCATTTACACCAATCATTTTACTAAAATTTAAATATTCACCTTTACCTTTAGTTTAATTGTTTAAATGTTATTTACTTATATTATATTAATTTTTCTCCCCATAAGTACTAGCCTTCTTTTTTTTCATGAATTCATAATTTTTAAAGTAGTCTGGTGTCTTATTCCAAAAATTCCAACTACCTCAATAATAGCCTATTAATCTCATTCTCTTCTTTTATGGTGTAGTATATATAGATTTTATCTATTTTGAAAGTTTTTTTTTGAGTGGAACTACTACTCTTTTGGACACTTATTAGGGAATATATATTCAAAAAATGTTTTTCATTCTTAATGATATGCTTATTTTTTATGAAGTTTTCACCACACATGATGTCCCAGAGTTTGGTTTAGAACCATTACAAGACACCAAAACAATGTTAGTACATAATATAGTTTTTGTGTATTATGATAACTTATTCTTAAGGAATATTTATATTTTTTAGAGTATGATCTCATGTTCTTTTTGGACTTATGATAAATAATTCACACTTGTGTGGTAACATCTCTTATTCCTTTAATTTGGAACATTCCATCTTGTGATAATTCTGGATTCTTCAAAATCATAGCCATATCAAAATAGTTCATGTTGAGGTAGATTATCACATTATTGAAAATTCTTATCTTATCTTCCAAATAATACTTAATCTGATTTAATTGATATTCATTCATTTTTCTTGATTCATCCAAATAATTTTCATTCTCTTTGACCATGGTTACATTATCCTTTAGTTTAATAGCTTTTATATCAATATAATTATTATGAAATATTTTAAATTAATGAAATTATTATACAAATAAAATATTAATGAAATATTTCTTAATGAAATTCCATTTAAATTATTCAACATCTTCAGCATATCAATCATTTAAAAGAGAAATTGTTTCATAATTTACTTTCATAAGTTCTCTGAGACTGTTAGATATTTTATATTTGTTACAGAATGCATCTTATATATCATTAAAATATTATTATAGCTATAATTTTGCATCCTAAAGACCCTTTATGCCTACAATAAAAAATTTAACCACTTATTTAGGGATGTGGTTATGGTTTTATTTGAATAAAAAATAAAGATCACTATGTGATACATCACCATCATGGATTGAGAAGTATTATTTAGAAGACTAATAACAATCAAGATAATTATTTTAACATATTAATCTTTGATTAACTTCATGGGTGTGTCTAAACCATTACAAAAATATTATTCTTCAATTTCCTTACATTTTACATATTTATCTTATTCAATGTTTTATCGGAAATATACCTATTTATAACATCAGGAGTATCATCTCTTTTCTTTATCTAATGTAGATCACTAATTTACTATAGTATTCAATTCATAAAAAAATTCTTAGATCATTAGAGAGACCCTATTTCTTGATACCACTAGTAGGAACTCAAGCCCGATTGACCATTAAGAGGGGATGAGTGAATTAGTTTCTTTATTTTTGGGAATTCATTTTCTTTTCAATTCAACCTCTCAAACATGTTAAGGATATAAATCCAAAAAATATTTTATCTTAATCTCACATTGTGTATAGTTTTAATATTAGAGAGATGAAAACATAGTATTTACGAGGTTTAACTAAAGTCTACTCCATGTTTATATAGATTATTCCCCCAAGTTACAAATTCAACACTATAGAATGAATTATCTCATTAATCCTATCTCTAACCGAGATAAAATAAATTTAAAGTCTAATGGAAAGAGATTATATTCTCCCAGCTTCATCTAAGAGACTTCTATGACTTCTTTATCCAAATAAAATACTTATTTCTTTCAGTTGCAACTAAATGACTTCACCTGTTCCCAAATCCAAAAGAGAGAAATCATATTCTTCTTGATCCAACTAAATGACTTATTCCTTTAATCAAGGATTCATGTAAAACATAATGATATTTAGATCTTTATCTAGGTTATTTCTGAACCATAATTTCTCATATACTGTTTGAGTATCATCAATAGCCACTAAATGAGACTATCATTATTTCTCAATAATTATGGTCACCTATCTTTGAAAAACATCCTTAGTGAAAAAAATTCATAGGAAATTATTTCTTATGTTAATAATGTCCCTTCATCAATCAGATGTGTGAAATTGGTATACACTAATTCATTATTGATATTTTACTTAATAAAATTACTTTCACAATATAAAATAATTCTCTTCTATAATTATCAACCTCATTAGATAATATTGATATCATGAATGTAAATCATGGTGCATGACATGTGAAACCAAATAAAATTACAATTTTATTACTTATTATTTTAGGATATATCTTAATTTTATAGCTCTTTCATTTTATCTAGACCTACATTCACATACAAAATGTAAGAGAACATGAAATTTAGTCTCCCTATAAATTACACTCTCCATAAAGTGAAAATAAACAATAAATGAATTTAAAAAAACCATAAAATAAGTGATGTTTGAGCATGTTAGTTATTCCATTTTCAATCAAGGAATGTAGTGATGTTATTCATTATCTCATGGAGTACCAAAACATTCACACAAACCAGTAAGGTTATACATAATGGGATCTCATAATCCCTATTGTATTTAAGGAACCAATTCGTAATTATGTACATGATTTGTGATTATAAAAATTATAATTCTCATGATATCGCCTCTTTGTGGTAGTAGTGGGCTATGTGAAACCTCTTCTAGAACAAAAGGTTTCACTATGCGCTATTTTCGTTGGAAAAAGAGAGATCTCGTCAAATTATTGTTAAAAAACAATCTTTATCTGTCCTCTATTTATATAACTGAGTTCAAACTACTCTATCTGCATGAATCATTCCGTGTTGAGTCTTTGAGAAATATTCCATTTAATGGATATTAAATCACTTAAATATTTCAGTGATCCTATAATATCTTATAAAAAATCATCGAATAATTTATGTGAGTTCATGTTTTCTCCACACATTCATGTGATATGGATTATGTGCATAATAACTTCATATAATCTATAACACATCCATTCTTATTAAATTAACTTATACAACTACTTTTCCATTAGACCAAAGCTCAAAAATTCAAATAATTACATTAATTCAATATTATGACTGCATGAATAGAGGTTTGAAGCCTCACTATCATATAAAAAGATACTAAATAAAACCATGGAGACCTTAGGATTGTTAATTGAAATCAATACATTGATTAAATTTTCAAAATGTAACTCTCTAACATCAGGAGGTTGAAGGAGATCGCTCATGGAGGTTAAATGGATTAGATTAGCCTCATCAGATGACCATGTTTTATTAATAACTCATTTAATAGGAATAATAGTGTATTTGGGTTCATTGTACAACATTGATTTTTGCATGGTTGTGGCATACTTAATAAGTAAGCATGTGTCATAATCATCTTGTGGAAACAGTGGGGTTCAATATATACAACACATCAGACACTCTTCTTTTGGGCTACACCTCACCAGGATGGCATACTGGACCACTTGAAACATCATCATACATGATCACCTTCATTTCCTAGTGGTATCTATACTTTCCCATATCATACAAGCAAGCTAGCTAACACTGGTTGGATATAATTTTTGGTTAAGAAATGCTCCCACAATTCGTGGTTCATCTTTCATAGCCTATTTAGATTGATTGGACAATATTTTTTAATATAATCCATTAAAAAACTCTCCTATAATATATAATATAATATTACAAGAAAAAAAATTTCAATCTTCATCAACAATTCCTCATTAAAAATAAAAATATATTTTCTCATGGACTTTATATAAATTCCACATTTTTTCATTGGATACATTCCAACGTAATTTTTTATTATCTTCCAAAATCTATTAAGGGGAATGTGAGAACCCTTACAAATTACTAGTTTCAAAAAAAAGAAACAAAAGATTTGTTAATGAACGAATTGAGTTGATTGGAACCAATATCCCTAAATAGTATCCACGGAATGGAATTTACCTAAGTGTCCAGATAGTTCATTAAGAAGTCTTCATACTGATTCACAATGTTATACCAAGATTGTCTGAATTCCTCCTTACTAATCGTGCCCTTGTTGAAGCCTCTAAGAAGAATATCCCCCTGCTTATCAATCCACTCTGCTTGCTCCTTTGTAATGACCACACGAATCAATTTTCCCATCTTCATTGATTCCATAATTTCTATATTTTCATCTGCCATTTCTTCATCTGAGTGTAAATGGAGATCCATGTGTTCTAGAACCAAAGCTATCTGTCCCTGAGCGTCTTCCTTCAAGCCTGAATCACGTTGTTGCCCTATGGCCCCTATTCCAGGTATAGCAGGCTCGCATTCTGCACTTATAGCAGCCTTTGGGGGAATCTTACCCTTTCATGCAGGTGTATTAGTAGGAGGACTAGTCAAGGAGGATTAATACTTCCTGTGTTCCACCCTCTGAGTTTTCATAATGAAGCCGTCAGGGTTTATGGTAATGTTCTTTCCCTTCCTCAGAGAGGATCTTAGATAGTCCTCTTTGATGGCCATGTTCGTGGAAACAATGGATTCCATATCCTCATCCTTTTCCTCTTGAGAAGCTTCCAGATCCACAAAGGGGTCCTCTCCATGGATGACCACTGCCCTTTCCAGTTCCACACTAGCCTGGCAGTCATTTTCTTCCTCTACTAGCACTGCAAACTAGTTTTGAGAATTCAATGTTGATCCCCAAGATTTAACCTTCTGAGAATATGAGATTTTAGTCTGCATTCCCTACTTGGACTTGTTTGAGAATCCTAGCTTTTCAAATCCACGAGCCATAAATTGGAAATGTATTGGGGTGTCCTCCCTTGCCAGATATTGGGAATACTCACCAGTATTTTTTTCCTCACATACTACTATTGTCACCACTATTTTTTTATTTGAATTTGGTGTATCCATATCCATAGATTCTAAGACAACCAGGTGAACATCCCTCACTTCCTACACAACCCTTTCCTATTTCCGGTCCTGCAAGGTTGCTGAACCCATCCCTCTCCATAGTGCCAATCCTGCTATCACACAGGGGCGCAACAGAAGCCTCTTCTGAACATAACACACCCAAATCACATTTTAAATGGTGAAAAATATAAAAAACTCTTGGGTTAATTAGGGAAACCATAGATTCCTTCCGAGGCACCATGGCTTCTGCACATTGAGGCCCACAAATTTGGGTGATAGGAACTACCCCTAACCGAAGAACACCTTCATTAGAGATCAGGCCATAATTATTCCTAGCTGATCCCGAGGCACCAGCCAACCCCCCTTGGTGTGCCCTTCTACTTCTCCAACATGAAGAGGACAAGTTCCCAAGATGATGGAATGTCGAACAAGACTGCGTACAAGATTCAAAGACCACCAGTTGTTTCCAACGAATTTCTTTCCCTACTAAAATCCAAATCCATTCGACCAGGGGTTTTGACACATTGAATTTGATGTAGATGCATGGAGAGAACCGGTGGCAAACCGATTTGGTTCTCGAATCCGAGAAGAGAAAATAACCAACCAGGTTCCCAAGCATTCAAAGAATAGCGGGATTCTGAAATGGGAGAGGGAGCTCAGGGAAGCATACCCACAAAGTCATTTATGGAATATCTAACTTCATATGAAAGTCAATGTAACATTTCAAAAGATGGAAGTGGAATTTGTTTCAGGATCAGGGAGCCCCAGACCACGTTGTGATCATATATTCCAAAGAAGAGAAGCAGATCTTGATGTTTCGCTTGTCAAGGATACCGACTATAACTCATGGTTAAAGCCCCCATGATTGGAAGACAATGAAATCAAAGATATCAACCGGTGGATGCTATGGGGAGAACTGAGCAAACATGGTTTGAGAAAGGAGAGTTGAATCATCTGTAAATTCCAAGGTCGAAAGCACTAGTTGAGGGTAACCATCGCGGAAATCAGGAACCTTAAGGAAAATGGCAATTTCAGGGAAAGAGGGGAGGGGAGCGGGCTTGAAAGAAGGAGAAAAAGAAGAAGGAGTCGTTGAAGGGGGGGGGGGGAGAAACCCCCTCCCCTAAAAATTTATCTTCATTTTACCTAACACATATTGAAACATCATGGGAAAAATGAAACATTTGTCTAACATAAATGCCTATAACTGTATTTTGAAAAATTTATACATTACAAAAAAATAATTCCAAACATGAGTGAGTGTTTTTATTACCATTCAAATAAATTTATTGATCACTGGGTTCTCCCCATATGATATTTAATATTCCTATTATGTAACACCCCAATCATTTATTATATGTTTCCCTTTTAATAATTCAATAGCTTGCATTGTACACAACTTTCGGGATTCTAACACACCACTACAAATCAAACTAGACGTTATGAATATTAATACCAACTTTTTGAAATTTTATAAATTTTATTTTCCAAAATGGAATTCATTTTGGAATTCATAATATCAAAATTATCTTAGTATTAATTTTTAGTATCTTTCTAAAACATTTCAATTTTTGATGTATAGTGAAAAACACTACGTTATGGGTTAAAACTGAATTTTTATTTAAAAAATTATTTATTTTATTTAAATTTATTTTAGGTCAAAATATATACATAATACCTATATAAGTTCAATGTAATTCATTGGAGACATTTTATAATAAGTTTAGATATATACAAATTTTATTAAACTTTTTACCGTTGTTCACCCACCACTTAGGAGCATTTGAAAATTTGCATAAAACATAATTTTACCGCTTTTGTGAGTTGAATTTAAAAAATCTAAGAGACACAGTTAATAAAATTAAGTAAAATTTTGTTCAATAAGATGAAAATATTTTTTTGTTGAATAGTAACTTTGGCTTTTATTTACCATGGTAAATAGTAAATAGGGCAATTAAGTGTAAAAATGATATCATAATTACCCTAACACATGTCCTAATTCTATTGGATAAGTATAATTCGACCACAAAAAACCATAGGAATATAATCTGATCCTCTTTGGTCCACTTGGATTAGATTAAGACATTTATTATTATTTTATTTAAATAAGAGTTTAAAGAGTTAAATTCATAGTTTAATAACTAATTTTTTTTATATAGTGTTATACATAAGATAAATTCGACTATATGTATTCATTATAAATATTAAAATATTTCCTACATAATGGTATTTTATTTATAATTTTTAAATTTAAAAAATTTAATTTATTTATGACACAATGTTGATGCAGTAATTACCTTATTAATGAAAGATTAAAATAATTGATAATATAAATATCCAAATAAATGTAATTTGAGACATTTGATGAATTACGCTAATTTTATAGCTTAAAATGACTTTTTAGGATGATTAAATAATTTATTTTCTAAGTAATCATACTATTATGATTTTCTCAAAAACCAAATACAAAATAGTGTCTAATTTAGTTTTTAAAACAAATACAATATTATTAATTGATATAATATTCATAAAAATCTAAGGATTGGCCAACGGACATGTATAATGCTATGTATATTAATAATGAACCAAATGGGATTATCTTGTATTTTTATAGTATGTTTATTAACCATATAATATAAAAATACAAAGAGTCATGGTAAATGTCAAACTATTTAACTAAGAGTTAAATCTAAAACATAAAGTTAATATGATGACTTAAACCTATATAAAACCTATTGGTTGAATGGTTTTCTACCCATAGACACCTTATCCTAGAAATAATTTATTTTGGAGCCATTAGAAACATAAAATGACATTATTATAAAATAAAACATCATGCTTTTCCTAAAGTGAAAATCACCTCTCTTATAAAAAGGACACTTCACCTTCTCGTAATTTTACAACACTAATGCCTTTTGGATCAGCCAACACATGCCCAAATATCATCCCCAATATTGTCCCTTAATCTTAGAGGCCTTACTTTGATCATAAAGCCAACCTAAGGATCCTTTTTGATAAAATCAAAAGGAAGAACCCGAAGAAAAGGTAAATATTGCATTACATATTTCAAGTTCATTTCTTCTTCCACATCCTCTTTTGTTGTTGTTTCCATTCTAAAATAATTACTATAGTATCTTCTACATACTGTGAGGTTATTATAAAAATGGTACAACCTTATTCATTATTCTATCCATCATATGAATGACAAAGTTACCATACGTGCGTACGGCTTACCATCTCCACGTCGTGGTGTAGTTTGTTATTCAAACACATCATTATTTGGATGGGTATAATAATGAGTATAACTGATGTAAATAAAAAATATAACATGTTAATGATTCTTTATGTATGATATACCATCCAATTACATTTGGTTTCACTATCAATATAATGATATTGTCGCTCAAGCATACGTACAGATTATCGTCTCCATGAACTCGATGAGATTCATTCCCCATCGTAATATTTCAAGAATAATTTTCATTTTATGATTAATAATAATGAAAAAAAATTTAATATCATTTTGGATATGAATAAAATACACCCTATCCATAACAAACATGGCTTATGTAACTGAGAATATAAAGCCAAAATGATCAGTTAACACCCACAACGACGATACTACTAAAATATTATTAACAACACAATATTAGAGGATAATATATGATATCATATTTATGTATATAGTTATTTTATAATTTAATAACAATGATTTAATTATTATAAAAGAGGTTAACGTACCTTCAACTAAGGAAAAGTACAAGGTAAGGTTTAATTCCACAATCTCTTTATTATCGGAGGTTTTTTTACATAAGTATCTACTGGGATGTCTTTATCAACCACATCTGTTTTTTCTTAAAAAGGTATTCCAAAACATTTTTACTAATTACTAAAAAATGGGTTAAAGTAATTTATACCCTTATTTTAGCATATAATTTTTTAAAGGAATCTTTTGTTCGTTTTCCAAACAAGTTACTTTATGACCTTTTTGAAAAAATTTAGGTAACAATGTTTTTCTAACATATACAACGAGGGCAGATATTTTCTACAGTTATAACATCATCTAATATTCCCTTACAAGCTTAAAAAATATATTAAAAAAAATTTCTTTTATAATTATATGACTTTTAAATGATTTCAAAGTTGAAAGAGATATTTCTCTAAAAAAAGTATTGATTTCATTTATGTCAACATCCTTTTGATGGATTTTAAGCTTGTTTGAAGATGATTTATTGACTGCTAATCATTGTTTTTCATTTTAAAATCCGGTTAATGGGTTGTCGTTACCTAAAACAAGGTTCAAAGAAAGATTCCGAATAATTCCAAATGACATACAACTCCAAAAACCAACACCAATAATTCAACCACAAGCAAAATAAACAACACCACACTACAGATCATAGTACCCATATTCATCTCTGCATCCCATACAAGATTTATCTTCTACATTGGCCGATTCACAAACAGATGCTGGTCTGTATCACCTCCCAATATTACTGAACTCCTAGCTCGTCGACTGATCCAGAGGCGGTTGGGTTCCACAAGACTATTTGACCAAACTATCTTTTTTTAACATCAAGAATCCTCCATCCATCCTGCATAAAAGCATATCTGGTTATTGTCGTACGTGGGAGATAGTAGTAGTCTTTCCTAGTTCTTCTTCTTGAAGTCATAGAGAAGGTTACTTCACAATCTTCCATCTTCTTATTCCAACCTTATACTATATTTCTCTAGGAATGAATATCCGGTCCACTCATATTTTCTTTATCACCCCCATCCTGGTCCTTCCCTTTACTGAGGAAATCCTTGGAGGCAATACCATTTCCCCTGCTATTACTCATCCTTCTTTGGTTCTAAGTGTTACTTTCAATCTGAGGAAGGCACCCAACCCCATCATTAGGATTTTCCACAGCCCTAGAGACTTCCTCTTGACCCAGACTTCCACCAATATGCTCCATCATAGAGTCCCCAACACCCCAACCCCCATCCTCTGGATTAGAACATAAACCAGATTCAAAACTGACATTGGAAAGAATTTCAAAACTATTTCGTAATGGGATAAAATGCATGTCCAAGATATCCATACCACTATACCCCCTGTATAGTTATCTTTCATAAAGGAACTAGACCCCTCGCCCCCACTGACTATACTAGGGACACCTCCCCCTCTCTGTGTTCCTCAATCTGATCCCATTCAACTAGCAACAAAGACCATTCCATGTAATTCACCATACCAAAAGTAGCCATAGCTCCTTGACCATCCTTAACCAACTCCCTACTGACATACTCCATCTGTTCAGCCACCACTAGAGGATGGACCTCCACACCACTTCCTTCTCGTCCTTTCTCCTCTAGAACAGGAACCACCCTCACACAAACCACCAACGCCTTGCCTAGTGCATATGCTTCCCCCCATACAGAAACAAAACCATCCACAACCATCATCATACAATACTCAACATCTGTTCCACCACTGGAAGGTGAGGCTCATTACCTCCACCTTCAGGTCCCATTTCCTTCTATTCGGGACATTCCCTCACACCAGCCTCTATAACCCTGCATATGGCATCTCCCTCCCTTTGAGTATACACCTAGTCATATGGACGATGAGACTTCAAGGGGCCTCCCTTATTACAATCCTCTACGACATGATCCAAGTGGTGACATGAAGAGAAATAATTAGTCCAGTCCTCATAGACTAGCTGTTGTTTGCACCGGTACTCCTCTCTAATTGTAATCCACAAATGATCAAAAGGCATCCGGGATGCATCCAATTCCACACAAACTTGAGGATTAATCGGGTAACACAAAGCTTCTGTTTGACTATCAGAACACAAATACCTTCCTAAAATATTATCGAGCATGCGAATATCATCTGGATTCTAGAAATGCAGTGGAATATTAGGGTAGCATACCCATACTTCTGCCGACGGCGAGTCATGATTCATGTGAAAATCAAAGGACTACCGTAATAGTAAAAATATACATCCATTAAAGATACGGGGAGCCCATGACCAAGCTGTAATGAGGTCTGCTTCCGACTCGAACCGAAACATCATGTGGCACCTATCACGAAAACCTACAACCACTCTTTCCTGAAGATCCCAGTAACCAAAGATGAACCTATCAAATGCATACAAAGAAGGGATTCTATGCCTAAAATCTGAAATCAAGGTAATATTTAGAAGAGCGAATGATTGTGAGAATTCTGAAGTTGAAAGATGATAATTAGGGCACCTTTAGTGAAGATCTAGGGCTTTGGGACTCAAAATGATTTTTGGAAAATGGGGATGGAAGGTGGGGTTTGAAAAAGCCGGAAAACCCCCATTCTCTTGTCAGCCGACGATTCTCCCACCCCTCCAGGGGGAGGTCGGCACAAGCGCCACCGTCTTCACCGGTAGAAAAGATAATCTCTAAAGTTCCATCCCCTCTAGTGGAATAATAATATGAGATGTTTTGTTATTATACAAATATTTCTTATTTTATTGATGGTTTTGTGATCTGTTTGATTATGGATGTGTTATTCTTATACTATTCATGGTTTGTGGATAAAGTATTGACCTTTGTTATGCTAGTTTTAATATGAATGTTTATGTTATGTTTAAACCTTTTCATATGAGGAATGCATTGGACTTTGTAAGTGATGGGTGGATCCCTCTATAGCTCCTCGATTCATTGGTAGGTCTCATGAGACAAACTAGTGTATTAGAACAAGGCCTTGACAAAATATTATTTGTAGTCTTGGCATAAAGCCTTGACTAGGTGGTTATTAAGTATGACATTATGCATTCCATCATTATGAAAGTGGCTATTGATATTTCATGTGATTATTCAACTAGTAGAATATAAATATGAATAAGTAAATGGAATTATTTTATTTTATCTTTTCCATATCATGTTTTAGTTTATCTTTAAAAGTATTTTGTTTTAGTCTTATACATTTACTTAAATGTTTATACTTATTTATAAAGATTATTCTATATTGTTATCCTTACTGAGCATCTGAACTCACCCATTTCTATGATTTATTTTTCCCAGTATGTGAAGAAGTATTTTATGGTTGAGTTACAGGGATAGGATAAAGATATAAGTGTGTTAAAAAGGGGAGAAAATGTTGTTGATGGTTTTATTTCATGATGTAATATAAAACTTATGAATGTATCTTGTAATTCCAAGGATAATAAACTGATCGGTATTTTTGGAAATGATTCCTTATATCATGATAATGTTATGTAATAATGCACCAAATCTGGGTAACTGGGGTTGGGGCATTATAGTTGTTATCAGAGGAAGTTTAGTAAAAAACTTAGAAACTATATTTATAAAAACTCCGATTAGAGAACACTACCCTATGAATGACATTGAGGATTAGTTTATAACAACTTCCTAGAATTTTGGTACTGTAGATATTTTGTGAGTTTTCCAAGAAATAAATCCCTATCTAGATAAGATCAGGTAGAGGCGACTCTGGCACATATGTACCTAGGGGTAAACCCCGAAAACACCATTTTGAGCTAGACTCGAACGAGAACTGGTGCACGACAGTGGGACATGTTGCACTCCTGGTTATGACACTCCTAAGGGATTTTATTAAGATAATTCTCATTTTCTTTACAACCCATTATGAAGGGACTATGAGTATATAATTTCTCAAAGAAAACATTTTTTTGTTTATGGATTATATCCATAAAGTGTTCAATTAATGTTAAGTGTTTTACAAGTTTGGAATTATGTATTGCGATTCAAAAACTAATCTAGTGTATACCATTGTTTAGAAATAGCTCTAAGTGGAAGGAATTAAAACTGTATCAACCATATTAATCCATTTAGGGATTTCCCTCATACTCAAGATAATTATAGTGGAGGTGGTGATGCAGCTTGTGTTGATCATCTTATCACCATAATAGGAAAACTCAATAAGGTTATGAATAAAAACATTACCCGTATTGAGCACACTGATCCACAATGTGGAGGATCAATATTAGGTCTATTCATTAGGAAAAAGCCACCAACAATCAATGGGAGTGCAAATTTGTTAGTAGCATAACAATGGATAAGTTCCACAAAGAAAATATTTCATGCTTTGGGGAGTAGTGAAAGGGAAAATTTTATCATTGCAGTTTATCTCCTCACGGGAGATGCAAACAATGGTGTTCATTGATTCAAAACACAAAGGATGTTGATGAAGTATCAAACATGTAATGGAGGGAGTTTATAGAGATTTTATTAGAAAACTACATTCATCTTGACCATAAAGCGTATATGGAAAGACAATTTTTGAGTTGAGGCAAGAGGAAGATGAGAATGTCTCAAAGTATGAGGTTATCTTTACAAGGTGAACAAGGTAAGCATCGGATTATATACATAACCCAAGGAGTTTGATTGATCAATTCTTTGATGGGTTAAATCCATTTCTCTTTCAAGCATTATTCTCACAATCCTTCTTATCATACGAAGATATTATCTCATGTGCTATCAAGACAGAAAATGAATTCTCTAAGTCTTATGACTTTAAATCAAAGCAGGAGAAGAAGATATCTTCTAAACACTCTGGAAATGGAAATAAGGGAAGAAAGAGAAACGTTGAATATCCATCCTATGGTAAATATGGGAAGAAACACACCAGTACATTCATGAATGGGAGTCTGTTACAAGTGTGGTGAAAAAGGCCACCAAGCTCTTGATTAAAAGGGAAAGAAATAGGTTGTCAATGTTGAATTCTAAAATTGTATAGAAAATGGGAATTATTGAAATTAATGTCCTATGTGCCAAGGGACCTTACCCCAGAAAAGGCTAAGGGATAAATACCAAGCTTATGCGATGACTACTGCTGAGGTTATAACTCTGAAAGACACAATGGTAGTTAATTTAATGGTTTCCCCATGTTTAGAAAATTATTTATTTGACTCTGGATCATTGCATTGTTTCGTATCGTCTTAGTTTGCTAAGAAAATGAGATATTTACAATTTGATTTAACAAGGGATTTTTCAGTCGAAACTCCTAAGGGAAGTATCATTGAAACAATGTTTTGTGAATCAGTTCCCATTATGGCATATAAATTCTCTTTATCTGCTGATCTCATCATCGTACCCATGATTTAATTTGATATAATCCTTGGTATGGTTTGGATTTCGAACCATGATGCGGTAATTTTTTGTATGAAGAAGGAGGTTACAATTCTCGGTTATGATTAGTAGTGCCTTATCTTTAGAACGGAAACGTCACCACCTGATTCTTATCTAGATACACCCCCAGTAGGTCAACTAAATTCAATTATTGGGGAGGAATATAATGAAATAACTATGGGAAAGGAATGAAATGTTCAAATAGAGGATGTACCTATTGTACAAGAATATGTTGATCTGTTTCTAGAGGATTTACATGGACATCCTCCAGAATGAGAACTTGAGTTTTCTATTGGTTTCATTCTTAGTTCATGGCCTATATCAAAGACCCCTTATAGAATAGACACTGAGAAATTAGTGTAACTAAATAAACAACTTGAGTAATTGAGTAATACGATATTTATTCTCTATAGTGTTTCTCCATGTAGATCCCTCGTCCGTTTTGTTAAAAATTAAGAAGGATCTATGAGGTTGTGCATTGACTACAGGGAGATCAATGATATAACAATAAAGAACATGTATCCCCTACCATGTTTTGATTATTTATTCGACCAAATTCATGAATCTAAATATTTTTCAATGATTGACCTTCGATCTGGTTATCATAAGTTGTTTGTGAAGTTGGTAGAAATTCAGAAAATAGTATTTCAAACCATGTATAGGCATTACGAGTTTACAATAATGACTTTAGGATTGACTAATGCACCCTCTGTCTTCATGGATGTAATGAATATAGTTTTCAAGGAATATCTTGATGAATTTGTAGTGTTATTTATTGATGATATATTTGTATAATCCAAAATCTATGAAGATCATGAAAATCACTAGGGAATTATTCTAAAGACTGTTAGAAGAACTGAATTATATGGGATGTTTAGCAAGTGTGAATTCCGGCATTAGGAGATTTATATTCTTGGCCATATTGTCTCTAAGGATAGAATCATTGTTGATCCTTCAATGACCAAGGAAATCCATGAATGGCCAGAACCAATGATTAAAACGGAGGTACACAGTTTTATTGGTTTAGCAAGTTATTATCAACATTTCATCAAGAAATGTTTCTGATTGGCTAACCCATTAACCAATCTCACAAGTAAAGGAGTTAAATTTGTTTGGAAAAAAGAGTGTGATGAATGTTTTGAAGAACTAAAGAGAATATTAGTCAATGATCCTATCATGGCTCTACCACCAGGGAATGATGTGTTTGTTTTTTATAGTGATGCTTCAAAGAAAGGACTTGGTTGTGTCCTTATACAGAATGATAGAGTTGTTTCCTACGCATCACGACAACTAAAAATTTATTAAATAACTATCCCACTCATGATCTTGATTTAGTAGCTGTAATCTTTGCTCTGAAAATATAAAGACACTATCTCTATGGTAAAAAATAAAAGATTTATACTGATCACAAGAGTATGAAATATATTTTCTCATAGAAAGAACTCATCATTAGTCAAAGACAATGGCTTTAACAACTCAAGAATTATGATTTTACTATACACTACCACCTGGGGAAGGAAAATAAGGTGCCAGATGCTTTGAGTATAAAGGATCATGGAGTTTTGAACAATATGGGAGTTGAAAGAGATCCTATATTCATGGATCTAGTAAATATGAATATGGTAATAACCATGGAAGGTGAAACATCAATACCTTTTGAAATGGTTTCCAAACTATGTTTACTAGAAAGAATAAAAAGTTATCAGACTGATGATTAGTAAATACAAAAGAAAATTAAAACTGTGAATGATGGGAGATTTAGAGACTTTATATATGAAGATGGAATTTTGAAATTTGGGAAGATACTTTGTGTTCCTTACATACCTTATCTAGAAAAGGAATTGTTGGATGATGCTCACAGCTCCAATTTCTCTATACACCATGGGTGCACCAATATGTATAGAGATTTGATGGAATATTTTTAGTGGGACAACATGAGGAGGTAGATTAATGATTTTGTGTCAGGATGTATGATTTGTCAACAATTGAAAGCTGGAAGGAAACACCCTGGATGAGTCTGGCAACCTCTTCCCAAACCTGAGTGGAAATGAGATAATATTATGATGGACTTTGTCATGGGGATAACAAAGACTCCAAGAAGTAATGATGCAATATGGGTCACTATTGATCATCTTACCAAGTCAGCACATATTCTAGCTATAAAAGAAGATTTATAGCTTGTACGTCTAGAAATACTATAAATTAATGAAGTCATAAGACTCCATGGTCCACCCCTATCTATTATTTCGGATCATGATCCCCATTTTACATCAAGATTCTGGAAAATTATTTAGAAGGCCCTGAATACTAAACTTTGTTTGAGCACAACCTACCACCCTCAAACTGAGGGACATTCAAAATGGAATATTCAAGACTTAGAAGACATGTTGATATCTTTATCACATGGCTATCAAGGTATGTGTGATCAATATTTACCTCTGGTGTAATTTTCACATAAAAATAGCTTCAATTCAAGTATTCCGATGGCACCATAAGAAGTATTATACGGAAAGAGATGTCGCAAACCAACTTGTTGGGACAATGATGGTGAAAGAAAACATGTAGTCCAAGATCATGTTGAGGAATCAATAGAAAAAGTTATGATTATCCAAAACTACATCAAAGCACACCAAAGTAGGAAAAAGGGATATGTCGCTAACCGAAGGAAAGATTTGGAATTTGAAGTATGAGACCATGTTTTCATGAATGTATCTCCATGGAAGGGTGTTATAAATTTCAGTAAGAAGGGTGAATTGAGTCCCAGGTACATCAGAACTTTTGAAATTTTCGAATGAATTGGAGTTTTCGCTTATATTTTGGAAATGCCTCCAAGTCTCTCCCAAGTTCATGATGTGTTCCACATATCACAATTGATAAAATACATGCCTGACCCAACACATGTACTCACCTATGAGAAAATTGAATTGCAAGCAGATCTATTTTATTGTTAATAGCCTGTTAAAATTCATGACACAAGAGAACAAGTGCTGAGAAACTGGAAGACTCATCTGGTAAAAGTTCTTTGAAGGAACCATAAGATGGAAGAGGCAATGTGGGAACTAGACGAACTTATAATGAAGAACCACCTGAATCTTTTGGTGCGGTAGTATTATAGAAATTTTGAGGATGAAATTATTTGAAGGAGGGAAGAATGTAACACCCCAAGCTTCCACGATACATTTCCATTTGAATAATGTTATATCTTTCATTATACGCAACTTTGAGATTCTAACACACTGCGACCAATCAAACTAGCCGTTATGAATAGTAATACCCAATTTTTCAAATTTTATAAATTTTATTTTTTAAAATGGACTTCTTTTTTGAATTTTTAATATGGAAATTACATTAGGGTGTATTTTCGGTATTTTTCTAAAAACATTAAATTTTTTATGAATAGTGAAAACACTGCGTTATTGGTTAAAACTGACATTTTATTTAAATAATAATTTATTTTATTTAAATTTATTTTGGGTTAAAATGTATACATAATACCTATATAAGTTCAAATTAATTCATTGGATTAATTTTATAATAAGTTTAGATATATAAAAATTTTATTGATCTTTTTACCGCCTTTTACCCACCTCCTCGGAGCATTTGAAAATTTACATAAAATGTAATTTTATGGCTTCTGTGAGTTGAATTTTATAATTCTGAGAGACATGGTTAATATCATTAAGTAAAATTTTGATCAATCAGATGAAAATAATTTGGGTGAATAGTATGTTTTGACTTTTATTTACCACGGTTAAAAGTAAATAGGGTAATTAAGGGTAAAAATGATATCATAATTACCCTAACACATGTAATAATTCTATTGGATAAGTATAATTTGACCAAAAAAATACATTGAAATAAAATTTGATCCTCTTTGGTCCACATGGATTAGATTAGGACATTTATTATTTTTTTATATAAGAAAAGTTAAAAGAGTTAAATTCAATGTTTAATAACTAAACCATTTTTAATATATAGTTATACATAAGAATAATTCAACTACAAATATTCATTAGAAAGATACAAATATTTTAGGCATAATGGTATTTTATTTAGAATTTTTAGACCTTAAATAATTTAATTTATTTATTACACAATGATGATGCAGTAATTACCTTATTAATGAAAGATTAAAATAATGGATATTATAAATATCCAAATAAATATAATTTGAGTCTTCTTAATAATTACACAAATTTTATATGTTAATATGACTTTTTGTGGTTGATTAAATAGTTTTTTTCAATGTAATCATGCTGTTATGATTTTCACAAAAATGAAATACTAAATAGTGTCAAAATTGACATAATTGAGTGTTTAAAACAAATACTATATTATTAATTGATATAATATACATAAAGTATGATTTTTGGCCAATAGACTTTGATAATGTTATATATATTAGTAATTATCCAATTGGGGGTTTCTTGTCTTGTTATATGATGTTTATTAACTATATGATTTAAAAATACAAAGAGACATGGTAAATTCCAAACAATTTATCTAAAAGTTAAATCTATAAGATAAGGTTAATATGATGACCTAAACCTATCTAAAACGTATTTTTTGAGAGGTTTTCAACCCATACCGACCATATACTCGAAATAATTTATTTTGGATCCATCAAAAACCGAAAATTATTTTATTATAAAATAATATTTCAAGCTTTTCCAAAAGTGACCCGCACCACTCTTATAAAAGGACACTTACCCTTTTCTTAATATCACACCTCCAAAGCCTTTTGTCTCAGCCAAAACCTGGCCAAATATCCCCTCAACTATCCTTCCTTAATCCGAGAGGAATTACATTGATCAAAAGTCCATCCTATGGATCCCTTTTGATCAAATCCAAAATAAGATCCCGAAGAAGAGGTAAATATTTCCTCAAATGTTTCCAGTTCTTTTCTGCTTCCACTACCTATTTCTTTATTGTTTACATTATAAAATAATAAATTCAGTATTTTATATATAATGTGATATTATTATAAAAATTTTAAAACCATATTAATTTTTTCTATCCATCATATGAATGGCAAAGTCACCATACGTGTGTACGTACGGCTTACCGTCTCCACGTCGTGGTGTAGTTTGTTTTAAAAAACACTTGATTATTTGGATGGGTATAATAATGAGTATAACTACTGTAAATAAAAAATATAACATGTTATTGATTCTTTATATATGATATACCATCCAATTACAAATGATTTCACCATCAATAAAATGATATTGCCGCTCGTGTGTACGTATGGATGACCATCTCCACGAACGTGATGATATTCATTAACCATCGTAATAATTTAATAATAATTTTCATTTTATGACTAAAAATAATGTATATTAACTTAATATCTTTCGGGATATAAATAAAATACATCCTATTCATAACAAACATGTCTTACATAACCGATCATATAAATTAAAACATATGAGTTAACACCCCAAAAGATGATACTACTAAAATATTATTTACAATGCAACATTAGAGGATCATATATGATATAATATTTATTTATATAGTTATTGTATAATTTAATAACAATTATAAAACTATTATATAGGTTTTTAACATACCCTCAACCAAGGAAAATTGCAAGGTAATGCTTAATTCCACAATCTCTTTATTATCTGAAGTTGTTTTTACATAAGTATCAACTGTGACCTCTTTTTCATCCACATCTGTGTTTTCATTAAAATGTATTTCAATATAATTTTACAATATACTAATAAGTGGGCTAAAGTCATTTATACACTTATTGGACCTTATATGTTTTGAAAGAAATATTTTCTTCATTTTCCAAATAAGGTACTTTAAGGCCTTTTCCACAAAATTAAGGTAAGAATGATTTTTTAACTTATACGGCGAGTACAGCTATTTTCTACCATTATAACATCGTTGAAGCTTCCCATACAAGCATATAAGAATATTTTAAAAATAAATTCTTTCTTTTATAAACATATTACTTTTAAATTATTTCAAAATAGAATGATATATTTCTCTAAAAAAGTTTTGATTTCAACTATGTCAACATCATTTTGAGGTATTTTAATCTTATTTGATGTTTATTTATTATGATAAAAATAATCCATATTTTATTGAAGGTTTTGTGATATGATTTATAGTGGATGTGTTATTCTTATACCATTCACGGTTTATGGATAAATTATTTAAATCTTGTATGATAGTTTTAATATGATTGTTCATGTTTTGTTTAAACCTTTTCATACGAGGAATGCGTTGGACTTAGTAAGTAATGGGTGGAGCCTGCTATAGCTCCATGATGCATTAGTAGGTATCATGAGACAAACTAGTTTCTCGGCACAAGGCCTTGACAAAATCTTTTTTGTAGTATTGGAACAAGACCCTGACTATGTGGTTATGATGTTTGGCCTTTTTCATTCTATCATTATGAAAGTGGATATTGATATTGCATGTGATTATTCGACTTGTATAATATCCATGTGAATACGTGAATGAAATTATTTGATTTTATCTTTTCCATATCATTCTAAAGTTTATGTTTAAAAGTCTTTTGTTTTAGTCTTATACATTTCCATAAATGTTTATGGTTATTTATGAATGTTTCTCATATATTGTTATCCTTACTAAGCATCTAGGCTCACCCATTTCTATGTTTTATTTTTCCCAGGATGTGAAGAAGTATGTTATGGATGACCTATAGGGATAGTCTAAAGATATAAGTCTATTCAAAAGGGGAAAAAATGTTATTTATGTTTTTATTCCATGATGTGACGTAAAACTTATGAATATATCTAGTACTTCCAATGCTACTAAACTGATTAGTCCTTCAGGACATGATTCCTTGTATCATGCCTATGTTATGTAATAATGCACCGATTTTCGGTAACTAGGGTCAAGGCGTTACATATTAGGTTTCATAGAAACCTTATCTGGTGTAAATGATGATGATGATGATAATGAAAACACATAAAGTTAGGGATTCATTAATCCATATTCCAATTATTTAATAATGAAATGATACTAATGGATAATGGTATAAAATAAGAAAATTTCCCTCATTCTATAAAAAAAATATATTTATTTAAGTAACATTATCATGAATTATATATTAATTATGAATTTCAAAAAATGACTTAAGGATATAAAAAACAGGGGAACTTTAGAGAATATATAATGAAAAAGTTAAAAATATGGAATGTTAACCCAATCCTAAGAAAATATGAATAGCGGCATCTATGTTCCATTTTATGGTGAGAAATTTTTCTTCTTAATTACTGCCATTCCTTGTATATAATATCATCACATCAAGAACTAGAAGGAACCATCATTACATCATAATGTATGTTAATGACTAGTGAGTATCAGAACCACCTTTCAGGGATGATTTATTTAATTTTGATTTCATTTCTAATTTACTAAACTAGATGTTATATACCTTATTTAATTATTGTCTATTAAATTTCATTTGAACATCAATAATGAGAAAATTTCCCTCACCATAAACAATACTAAAAGAAATGATGGTGGACCCTCAACCATGTTGAATGATCCCACCTATACACAAAATACCCTTTTTGAATCCTCTATCATTATAAAAATTGAAATCACTAGATGAATTTCACTAATTCACCTAGTGACCATGATGTAATAGTGATTGTGGTGATTGGAACTACCTGGAAAACCAGAATGAGCCCTGGAAATAAGTAGAAATAGGGAAAATGATGTTTTATATAAGAAACTAAAATCAGATGATGGAGTTTAATTTATAAGCTAACCATGATTAAATTAATGTCTATGAACCCAAACTAATTCCCAATTCCCTATATTCACCAACAACCTGTAATGAAAACTATGTTTTGAGCACTCACAATATTGCATTTTCACTACCACGATAATAATACCAATGAAAATAAATTTTTTACATCAATGTAATTTCATGTTTTGTTACCATAGTGGGTTTCAAGTGATATTAGTCTTTTATGTGCATTGTTTTCCAAGACTGAAATGTTTGATACCCCTATTTTTCAACTAAATCATTCTCCCATTTTGATATTTTATCCTTAAAAGGTGTATTTTTTTGTGATCATGATACAATATTTTAGTCAATATTTACAAAATCCCATAAAGATGTATAATATTATTGATATTCACATGAATATGGGGATGATGAACACCATCTTGATCTGCATATTAAAGATGTGTCTGTACAAAGTTAATAATTTTACCAATTACTTCTTAATTTTGATCTTTTAAGGAGCACTAGATATCCCAATGAATCATTTAAGATTTCATTACACACCCATATAAACCTATAAAAATCATAGACCACATGTCATGAAGACTAAAAGCATCATTTCTAGTATCTCATATATTAATCATACTCTCACAAACAAACCTACAGGTTCAATTCCCAAAAATATCCCATATTTATAAAACATTAAATCACCTTATACAACATACTGAACATTTAAAAGAGATATTTTGTACCTTATTCCCCATAGAAGGAATTTTTATACCTTCATCTTAACAAGATCCATGATTAAATTAATGTTCCACAACACTCATTGTGTAGGTATTCAAGTCATGAACTACTATAATAACCTATGTTTCCCAAGTATAGAGTAACACTGGATCATCACTAGTAGTACATCCCAAACCACTATCATTGATTATAGATAGGGATAAACATGAATTAATTGAAATAGAATGTTCTCCTATATCTCCATCCATTTTTTTTTGTTATGAGACTACCACCAATCTACACTCCTTCTAACCTACTTACCATAGTCAATCCCCAATATAGATTCATCCCAAGTATCCTCAGCAGAACCAACACCATTTTTGGTTGTAGATCCCCATTATATCTTATTATAATTCAATATATCATGTAATTGATATGATAGGTGAAGAAAACTTTTATTCTTATGAAATTTATCCTTTAGTTGCTCAATTGGAGAAAACCCAAATAAATATAAGTTTGAAACTCTTAATTTATACCCAAATGAAAATCTTCATTTGAGAATAAAGGAACCAATTTCTCTATCAAGTTGGAACTAAGATACTCCCTTAGTAGTTTCTTATTAAAAGAACCCAAAGGATGCTCCTCTATAGTATTATATATCTTGACGGGGATACTGATTTCATTAGCAATGTCATACAAAATCTATGGAGGCCAAAAAAGATCTAATTCAAGGAATGAAATGAACCCAAGATTGTATTCTAGTATTGAAACATCAATATTATTAAACAAGGGATGACACTCTTATATACATAGGGTACCTACATGAGATAAATCTAATCTAGTCCATATTCCCTTATATTATTTTCTTTAGAAGGGAAAAAGTGAAAATATCTATTTCCCATGGGAATACATTTCCATTCCTTAAACCATAGAAATATGAGATTGGACACAAGAAATCATCAACCATTAATAATTTATTTACTAAAGGTAAAACAACTCTATAGAAAATGAATAATTTCCAATTCTTTTAAAATCAAGAATCACCACTTGATAAAAAATAATATGGGTAGTGAAACCCCTACTGATGGTATGGTCAGAGAACCGATATTTTTTGGAAGTTAATTTTTTATTTTTTACACCATTATTTTCTGACTTATTCTAATTATTGATGAACCATGCACATTCCTATATGATGTTTCTATAGTTTATTTTGAATCCATGATGTTCTAAATGTTTCCTTGAGTTGATAAATTTATTTTTTGTCCCTTATTATTTTTTCCATTTTAAATTCCATTATGAAGGGGTTGTGATATGGGTGATTGATTTATGTGTATACCCATTTAAGGAAAGATTTATCCATTTATGTTTTTTAGAATAAGAGTTATTAGCTTCTCCCACGGAATTCACATGTGAATGGTAATTGCAAACATGTTTCCCACATTTTCGAATAAAGGATAGTGGGTATTGATGGCCTTGAATACCTGTATATATACATTTAAATTAGAAACAAATATAAATCTTTTAATTGAAATAAATTTTCTTCATTGAATAAAATGTAATGTTATGAAGGAGGTTATCCACTAAAATCTATTATATATTGGAAGATTGAAATTGTTTCATATATTGAATGTCTTGAAGGGTGGATTCCAACCTGAGTTAAAAGGATAACTATTTGGAGTTTGAAGACCCAGTATATGGGAGAAGGCTACCATAGTTTGATGCTTCATATAAATATTTATTAGAGTATAACAACCCTTGTATAAAGGTTTATAAGATTCAAAGTCACTTTGAAGAAGTCTTAATGTCATTTCATGAATTCATGAACTTTTAAAGCTGGAAATGGAAAAATACCTATGTCATGGGAAAATTAATTTTTCTATATACAATTATAATTCACTATGAACGTCATCCTTGAGGCGATGAATCAAAATATTTGAGGAAATATTAATACTTTATGTTCTATCATATGAAATTTATAATTTTATGTTAGTTATGACTGAGTTCCCTCACCATAAGTCATTAATGTATATTGAAAATTAATAAAATAATGAATATATTACTTCATTCACAACATATGTCTTTATCATAAAAATAAACTCTACATCATTAATCATATTTTTTGACATTTTCGGAAGGTAATACTTTATAAAGATGTAGAAAATGTAAAATAGATGAAGATAATACCTTTAGATATAAACATATATATTCTTATTTTGAGAAAAATATTATAAGAATAAATATTTTTTCAAATGTAAAAATTTGGGATTCCTAACATAATACATCAATACATAGTGAGATTTTGATATTATTATAGTTGAACAATCAATTCTCCAGATTTAAATAAGATGAAGATGAGTTTTTTTTTAATGAAATAAATGATTATTAAGTGTATAAACATCATAAACATCTATTTTGGGGTTTGATCCATTTTTTAGATGAAAAATAAGTTTATCATCATCCATGGAAATGGAATACCATTGAATATTAAAAATATGTGTTTTATGTATTCTTTAATTCTAAGGAAATAAAATATTATGATGCTGAAGTTGATATTTTATGACTAGAATAACATGATTTTTATTGAAGTGATTATACAAGATTATTTTGAGTTATTTAATTATTTAGTTCCAATATATTTATTAATTTATGAATAAAATGAAATTAATTAGTTTTTTAGAAATAAAAGGATGAATATTTGAAACATTTGTTGTTTTTATAAAATCATATTTCATTTTCATTCAAGTATGCTTTAGTGTTCATGAGTAATTGATATAGGAGCATAAGAATTTACCCAGAACCTAATAAATTTAAGACTTCGTGATTTCATGAATCTGGATATTCATAACATTTTTACACCATAGATTTATTTTTTATGGATCTATTTATAGCTCTGATTATTTATTGTGTAGATTTTCTAGATAGTTTTTATATAAGATGATGAAGAAGTTGTAATGTGTTTTTATTAAAAGAAATCATTTTTCTAAGATAAGAAAAATGTGGTCAAAGGAGGAGGAGAATAATATGTTAATGTAGTCGATATATTTTGATTATATTTTGGACTGAATTATAAAATAAAGAAGCATCAAATGAGGGTATTCTAGTATTGTCCATTGATCATAAAATAGAATGTAATAAGTTACATGAGAACATAGAATGGGTAATCAACAATATAGATTTATGTATAACAGTGAAAATTTCCCCTTGAATTATCATTTATGGTTTTTAATTTTTATGATACCAAATTTAGGCTTTTAAATGAAGAATCATTTTCATGTGAGAAATTGATGAGATCAATGAGGTTGTAAAAAATAATAATAGCCATTGTTGTATTTATGTGGTGAATTAAGAATCATAGAGTTACATTACATGGGATCAAAAAATCATATCTCAAAGAACAATAGAAGTATCTATTTCATGTTATAGAGATGAAAATGAAAATAAGGAAGAAAACATTATAATGTGATCAATTTATTGGAGTTATCATTTATAGGAAGCGAGATAATTTTTTTGAATACCTATTAATATAATATGTGACCTCGAACCAAGTATCTTGAATCTAAATTGAATTGATTTAGGCATTAAAATATCATATATTGAGAATAAGGAGATCTAATTTTTTGATATTTTGAAATCCATGTTCCATCCAAAGATCAAAATTCATGGAGGATTTTAATGGAAAATCTTGTCTATATATGGTGTGAATCCATCAATCATGTGGGATTCTAGGTATTAAAGTAGATAACCATTTGACTCGATGAATGTAGTGGGACAATATTAAATAAATCCAGTGGGAAGATAGAAAGGCAATTAAAATGAGAGATAGTCATGTTTCTAGTGAGACTCTCTCCAATATAAGATTATTTTGACCTAGATCTAATTATAGTATGTTAATCCCCCTCCACATTTAATTAAATGATTTTTATTATAGTAGAGAATCCTATATTGGGGTTCATAACCAATCAAGGAAAGGATAATGTCTCAGTACCGAACCTGGTAAAAATCATTGTGTTCTTTGACATCTATTTACTACATTATCCGAGTGCGGATATTTGACATATGATTTTGTGGGTTGAGACTAAATAAAGCTAGGAATTTGAATTTAAAAGTAATGAAATTCAGAATAGTTATTATGTGGCCAATAATTCATCTCCTCTACTCACTTATCCATTAGTTCTCTAGACACATAAATTGGTATATGTAAAACTAAAGTTCCTATTAAAAATATATGGGTAAGGTGTCAATTTTTTATTCTTGAAGAATATCAAAAATTCAATAATTCGGCCTCAATATCTATTAAATTAGTTATTTAATCATCATCCAAAAAATTAAAAATGTATGTAGATAGAGGAAATAAAGATGATAAAAATATCCATATATGAATAGGAAATAGAATTATCCGATGTTAATTATAATTGGAGGAATATAAATATTAAATCCCTTTATTTTTATTCCTCTTACGATTCATGTCCAAACTACGATGGATGTGAGGAAAATAAAGTTATTGGAATAATATATGTTTTTATTCAAATATTTGATTGTATATGATGAAGTTTCATTAAAAGGTTTCTACATGGATGATGACTTTTATCAATTAATTATCAAATGAGAAAATAAAATATAATTGAAAAAATATGATGTTATTTTTTATTAATTAGAAAAATAGAATGGAATATAAAACACCCTAAAAAAGATTTTAAATATTAAGGAAGAATATTCTATACTTTTTAATAAATGGGTTTATTTAATTGTTTAATAATTAATAAGTGTTATTTTTTTGAAATAAACTTTTAATAATGATTTAGAATGAATTCTATTATCATAAGCAGAGGATAATTAAACCATGTACATGATTTATGATGAGTTGGAAGTCATTTTAAAAAATCTATAAGCGAAAAAATCATGACATTCGCTACAAGACGACAAGAAAAGATTTTCCACATAAACAAAGGAAGTTATCACTAAATCAATGGAGGAGCAAAATGGCGGATAATGGATATCGAGATCATGAGGAGAAGCCTCTGCATCTAGTTCATGGAAAAAATAAATACACTATTGATATAAAGTGGATCACACTAAATCTATAATTTCAAGAAGTGATGGGAGAAAATTCAGAAAAAATATGGATAAGAAAAGAGGTAGGGCTCTCATCAACATATGTAAGAAGGAATTGCTTATGTCATAGAGAAATTTTCCCACAATAAAAACTAAAATATTAGGGTACCATCCCAAAAACAGTAATCAATGTATGTTGGATAACCTATACCTAAAATGTGAATAAAAAGATTTATTGGAAGGTATTGTTTCTAATAGATATTTGATCACAATATTATGTTTTGTAGGAACAATTTTTCATGATAAGGAAATAAAATAATATTCTATTCAAGGGGATAAAATTTTGATGATTGGAGATAGCCATATATATTGAAGAAGATATAATTAAAAATTAATAATCGATATTTGAATATCATATTTAAATGTATTAATTTTTTTTAATTTTTCATGTTTAGGGGTCACAATTATGATAAATTCTTGTATAATCATCTTAGATACCATATATTTAATAAATAAAAATTTAAATCCCTATAGGCTGATAATTTGGTTAAAAATAAATTTTTTTATCCTTAGGAAGGCATATAACTCCCAAAAATTCATATAATGTTCATGTGGATATAAAATCCTCTATGAGAAAATAAAATAAATGTTATATTATTTAACTAATATTAATATGGACAACTATGATTTCCAACTCAAAATAATAAATACTTATTTATGGGAATAGAGATCATAGCATGTATTATCGAAAAAATCCATGGAATGGAAATCTAGATAGAGAAGTAATAAATTAAATAGGAATTAAATATAAGAAATGCTTAAGAATATTGAAATGGTGGACGACATCACAAGGGTATCTACTCTTAATAAGGTGTTTCCACACTTGGTTTTTTGGTATTCTCAATTTCCTTGCATCAGATCACAGGGGGCCCAAAAATCCCATGTCCTAACCGATCAACCTAGGCCTATTTCATGCACTAAGATTAGTTGACACTATTTCCTTATGAACCCATGAAATTCTCACTATTCCTAACTCTAAACTCCATCATATATCCCAAAAATCACCTTTGATATCATTCTACCATGAACACCTCCCTCCCAAGATGCCCCTCCTGAGCTTGCACTAAAAAAAGATAGATAATGAACCCTGAGTCTTGCCTCTAGTAGGCCCCTTGGTGGCCACTTGCACCAAGGGTACAAATATATCAAAATGTTTTAGGTATTACCCTTAATAAGGAAAAAGGATTACGAGATAAGATTGATCATAAGAAAACAACCCCATGACATAATATATATATATAATAAATCCAAAAAGCATCACACAAGTATGAATAGAACAAAACTGTTACAATTACAATAATACTGAAATGGAAGTACCCAAGTTAAACTGGTTAGTGATACAACAACCATCCCAAATTTTTGAATCAGTAAGGTCCAATATAGTCCAAGTAATCCTCTTAGAATAATACAATCTATTTATATACATAAGTTGAGCAAACATTTATATTGAGTTGGAAAACCAAAGTCTTTCATGCACAATTTAGAGTAGCATTAGAACAAAAAAAACAAAACAATGAATAATATCCATCCCCACCTCAAAAATGCACTTTCACCAAATAACACATTTCATGTCAATTAAAATAGAAAAAACATTGATTATAGGGTACCCAACACCACATTCCCACTAATTAGCTTCTCTGACAACCTAATGATAAATGTCATGGTGCTCCGACATCATCTAAACAAATCAATCCATATCCCACCCACATAGACATGGGCCTCACAATCACAAAAAATCCCACTTTTATACACTTCGTTCACCACTATAACACATCCTTCGCACATACACCTAGTCCATAACCACACCTCATCCTAAAGACACATTTGAAAGAAAAAACATCTCATCCAAAAAACACCTAGGAATACACAACTCTCCCACAATCACCTGGGCCACACAAACCAGTACCTACCCTAATAATCTTTGGTTATCACTACCTGGAAGAGGGTGAATGAATGATTAGGTGGCCAACCATCCATCCTCCCACCGGGATGTTTGGGGAAGACACCCTCCCCCATGCCAATGGGGGTGTTTGGAACATGGTTCACAATTTTTTGGGGTACATATAGAAATCACAAGAATATACTGTGTAGGAATATATTTAGTATGAGGCACTCAAGAACAACCTGTGGAATACAAAACAACTTCCACATCTATATTCATATTAGTACCAACAAAATTCACTATGGATGTTGATATTTTAAAGTGGATTCACAAATATCATTCACCAAACACCCATTAATTTCAATATTTATCTTCAACCATAGTTAACCATGTAAAACATTTTTTAACTTTTCCCAAAAAAATCTGTCCCATTTACCAAACCAAATCATGCTATCTCAACATTATAAAGTATTTTATTTTTCCATCACTACTTGGGAAACTATGTAACATAGAACAATAAAATAAGCATAATGATAGTAACATAATGGAAGGATAACCATGGTAAATTAACCCATTCCACAATTCCTCTCTATTTAACACCCATTCATAGTACAAAATACATTGATCCTAAGACACTAGGTGTAGATTTCTACATGCTACACATGGAGAAACTCTGAGCAAATTATCCATAACAGCCACTTCTATTGTCATTCTTCAAAGTCATTCTAACCAATTCATCCTCTCAACAGATAAAACCCACAAACAAATATGCATACACAACAACACATAAACACAAAACCTAATAAAAACCACATGATAAAACACTACCCATTGATGAATAGCGCTTTACCACAGATGTTTATTGACATGTAGTTCTCTTCATTTACATGAATTAATGCATCCTCAACTGTTGATAGATTCTCTATTGAAGTTCAATGTTCATCCACTGATGAATAGTGCTTTACCACAGATGTTTTGAGAAAATTATAACTTTCACGCAACCCTAGGGTGACTTTTGAGCCCCTTTAACAGGTGCATAGCCTCTGCCTTAATTGTCAAAAAAAACAACATGTGTGCCACACATGCTGGACAAAACCTGCTGGACAAAAACTGCTGGCCCAAACCCGTGGGCCAAAACCTACCGGCCATAACCTCTGGGCCAAAACCTGCTGGCCAAAACCTACTGGCCAAAACCTGCTGGCCAAAACCTGCCGATGAAAACCTGCCGGCCAAAACCTGCTGGCCAAAACCTGCTGGCCAAAACATGCTGGCCAAAACAGGATGGCCAAAACCTACTGGCCAAAACCTATTAGCCAAAACTTGTGGGCCACAACCTGAGGGCCAGAACCTACAGGCCAAAACATGCAAGCCAAAACCTATGTGCCCCAACCTGCGGGCCAGAACCTGCGTGCCACATCCTGTGCACCACAACCTGTGTGCCACAACCTGCTCGCCACAACCTGTGTGCCAAAACCTTCCCACCACAACCTGCACACCCTAACCTGCACGCAAAAACTTCAACTTGCACACCCAGAGATCGTATTTTCTCTAAGTGTTTTGATCGTTGAGGAATGAGGAGGTAGTCGTCTATTTATAGGCATTTTGAGGACCTGTGCACTAAAACCTGTGCGCCAAAAACCAACATTCGAAAATACCAGCGCGCCAAAATACCTGTGCGCCAAAATACCTGCGTGCCAAAATACCTATGTGCCAAAATACCTACGCGCCAAAATACCTGTGTGCCAAAACCTGCGTGCCACTTTTGGACTTTCGGGCCACCTTTCCTTTTCCAAATTTTTGATGTTATGAATTTTGAAAAAAAAAATCCATGCATACAACATTAGAAACCTCCTTAACACAAGATCACAATTCCCTTTTCCAAAAACACTTTTCCCCATTCTCCAAGAAAACTCCCTTAGTGAACAAACACAACATGGAGCCTTGAATTGACAAAAAACACAATCATCTCAAAAATGCTTCAATGACACCTTGAGGGATTTTTCTCAATAATCTCCCCTTTTGGTTTGTTGAAAACTCTTCTCAAAATAATTCTCCATTCTTTGATAACTCATTATTGTTGAGTTAATAAGGTTTTCCTTATGAAATTTTCATTCCTTCTTATTTTGAAAATCACAAACACCTTATACCAAAGCAAATATAAATTTTACTCCCATAAAGAAAAATTTACTTCTTTAAAGAAATTTAACCTTACCTAGAGTTTCTTATACATAGAAATATTTTTTTCTTAGAGTACAAAACCCATATTGTTAACCAAAATCCCAGAATCATATAATGACATGTATTAGAGTATTCTGTTTTTTGGATCCATATTCTGGATGTGAACTATAATGAAGTTCCAATCCGAATTTTGGACTCCGAACATTCATGAGTTCAACTCTGAACTCTAAAGTAGTTCGACTCTGAACTCTTAAGTAGTTAGACTATGAAGTCTTATGTAGTTCGACTCCGAACTCTTAAGTAGTTCGACTCTGAACTCTTAAGTAGCTCGACTACGAACTTTTTCTGGTTCGACTCCGAACTCTGCAAGTTCAGATTCCAATCCATGGTCAAACCATACTCTGAATCCCTATAAAACAGAATCCAAACATTTCATAACATAGACTCTGAATTTTATTTTGGTTAGACTCTGAACATTTAATTTACTTACACTCCGAAATTTTGAATAGTTTTCACTTATATTTGTTCCATTTCAAAACGATGTCGTGTATTCAGTTATACTTGGTTAGTTATTAAACTATGTCGTCTATTCTATTTCTAACTAACAGTTGGTTGAGTTACACATGTATAGGTCCCTCTAAATTTCATGGGAAATATGACCATTGGAGGAGGGAGCCGACCATTGGAAATTTGCCTATAAATAGGAGCTCATTTGGAAGAGCTTAATAGATGAAAGTGGTTAATCAATCTATGGACCACACGCTTCTAAGGTGATTTCTAGAGAGAGAAGCTTTTCAAGACTTGAGTGTACTAAACCGCTCGTTCAGATTTCATCATGCGACTCCGAATGTTGGTTATTACATTCAAGGACTTTCGGGTATAGGAAGACAGAGGTGACGACTACATTGAAGCTCGAGGGCTTCCTTGCTGAGGAAGACAGAGGTTTCAACTACCTTGAAGTTGAGGGCTTGCGTAGATAGCAAGACCGAGATTCTGATCTTCGTATCGAGGGCTTACCCTGGTGTTGGTAAGACAGACTTGCTTGAAAGTATAAATCAAGGGACCTTTATCCATGGTTGTTGGATACCCTTCTCTTTGTGTTAAAAGAATTATATCTTTTTACATGTAGTTTTACTACTTGTTTTTTCGCTGCATACTGTATTGTAAGGAAAGTACCTTCTTGTATTTCCTTACACTTGTACTCTGATAAGTTTAGATTCTATATGCTTTAAGGTAGAATCTCATATTGTAAACCTTAGTTACAATCCTACTATTTGTGTTAGAGATGTTGTGAATCTACATAGTTTAACTTAGTTAAACTTAGATCATTCCTTGTCTAAGGAAAACATAGTTATCTATAACCATCTTTAAAGGTTCCAATGGAATTTTTAAAGTGTACAATTAACCCGCCCTCTTGTATATTGAGCATCTACATAATTATTTTGATCCTAACATTGGTATCAGAGGAGGTCTCTGAAATACTTATACTCACATATACATTTTTCTTGTGAACATTGTCATTCCGAACATTGTCATTCCGAACTTTGTCATTCAAAACTTTTTCATTCTGAACTTTGTCATTCTGAACATTGTCATTCCGAACTTTGTCATTCCGAAATTTTTCATTCTGAACATTGTGGTTACAAACGTTTCTAACTAGTTTGGTTTCCATGTTTCTATTAGAATGGCAGGAGTCAATGTTGGTTCTATTGATAATCTAAATCCTACAAGACCACCAATCTTTGATGGTAATGACTATGAATACTGGAGAGATCGAATGAAGACTTTTGTTATCAATACTGGAGAGGACAACTTCGTTATGCTTACTGGTGATTATAATATTCTTGATAAGGAAGTTAGAACTTTCACTAACCAGGAAAAGAAAGAGTATCAACTCAATTATAAGGTACGCAATACTTTGCTATTTTCAATGCCTAGAAATATATATAGCCAAATTTCTTCTTGTGAAGAAGCTGATTGTATCTGGAAGAAGTTAGTGGTTACACACTTTTACACATATAAATTATTTGAAACTAGGAGAGCAATGCTTAGAGCTGAATACCATGGATTCAATTTTCCATATGGTGAACCAATCTGCAAAGTTCAACAAAAATTTATAACTATAGTCAATAACTTAATGTCTATGGGAGAAAAATGTTTAGATGATGAAGCCCTTGTGGATAAGATAATAGATACTATTCCCAATGAGTGGGAATCAAAGAGAATATCAATAGATGAGAACATTAAGGTCAGTCAAATTTCTCTTAATGAGTTATTTGGAACTCTTCTCCAACATGAAACATGAATGAAGAGAGATGCTGACAACATCAAGAAGAAGAATGGGAATGGTTCTGTTGCTTTTACAATAACATCGAATAATATGAAATCTAAGACTCCAGAGAGAGTAACTAGATCCAAATCTAAGAAGATGGTTATTCAATAAGATTCTAGGGAAATTGAAATCTCAGAAAATGAGTTAGAAAATCTTTCTCAAAGGGTGAACAAGATGGCTGGCCAGAAAAATTTCCAGTCCAAGTATAAGAAAAAGGAAAGGAGAGATAGGAAAGATGGATATGTCACTTGTTATGAATGCAAGAGAGCTGGACAAATTAGACCAGATTTCCCTTTGCTCAAAAAGAAAGAAAGGAAAGAAAGGCATTCTGAAAGGAACAGAACGAAGTACTACAAAACCAAAGCTAAGAATGTTCTGAAAGTAAATGACACCTGGAGTTCCAGTGGTGATGACTCTTCAGATGAATCTTATGATTATGAATCTTCAGGACAAAAGAATCTTGGTCTTATAGCCAGGTTACCTATAAAAAATCAGTGTTTTATGGATAAGGTACGAAATTCGGAATCAATGACCAATGTTTCTTTAAATTCTAATGATAGAGAATATTATAACTCTTCTGATGAAGAATCCTCTTTTGTTGAAGAAAATACTTTACCTTCCTATGACGAAGTTTCTAGGTTTGCTGAACTTCTTGGGATTGAGAATTCAAAACTCAACAAAAAGATTGATAAGGAAAATTTTAGGAATTCTATTCTTACAAAATAAATATCAGATCTTTCTAAAGATCTTGATAAGAAAAATGCTGATTTTGTAAATATTTAAAAAAAATTTGAGGGAGTAAGTTCTGAGAAGAACAAACATTATAAAGAGTTAGAAAAAGTAATTTCTAAGAAATGTACCTTCGAGCCCAGCTCTAGTTATAAATGTAATAATTTTAAAGATAAATACATAGTTATAAAACACAAGTCCGAAATCTTTTCCTTAATGAAGGGTTTATCAAACATTACCCATGGTAAGGAAAATTTTGATAAAATGTATTCTCAAATACGAGCTTTGAGAAACAGATCTGGATTTGGTTATAACCATGAAAAACCAATTTTTAGTAACAACTATTTTGTTCCACAAAGTTCCACATTTTGTACCAAGTGTCAATGTGGTGGTCACTGGGCAAAGTTTGGATTCTGAATGTATAATTTCTATCTTATTTTCAGGAAAATATAGGATGTTCCAACAACAATACATGGTACTTGGATAGTGGATGTTCCCAGCACATGATCGGTAACAAAATCAATTTTGAAAATATTATCAAAATGAAAGGGGGAAAGGTAACCTTCAGAGATAATTGTAGGACCCCGGGACACTCTGAGAGGGGAGGGGTGAATCAGGGTGGAAAACTTTTCTTCTTTTAGTTGTGGATCTTGTTCCCACCTTGGTAGGAACTACTTAAACTTGTATGATGGATATGATCAGCAATTAAACATTCACATGCAGAGAGATGACAGAACTATTTTTACTGGGTTCACCACTAAGGGCTACATCCAAGGATCATACGCCGACAGGTTGTCGGTCGTACCTAAATCCACTATGCTTCACTAGCTATAGATTACAAAGGTTTGGGTACAGACACTCTGTCCCAGGCTCACTGCCTTTACAATTGTTCAGGGATAGCTCACTGCATCCCTCGGGTCACTCCCGTTGACTCCCCCTGGCTCACTGTCGTTGGTGAAGTCCCACTGAGTTTATAGACGTGAAGGTCTCTTCAATAAATGTGCATTGATGTTCTTTGTCTCCTGTTCAGCATGATACTTTGCTTGCATCAGGGTTCAGAGTTGATGCTCTTTATAGTTCAATCATTCTTCTTTAGTGCAATGACTGAATGCACTAGATCCCCTTGTCTTCGTTTTCCTGAATCACAATCAATTATGTGATTTCTCAATAAATGATGTTCAGCTTACTCGGCATTCGTCAGAATCAATTCACCATGTATGCATGAGATCATTCATGTATCATTTAGATTTCTTCTTCAATCTTGCTTTTCACCGAAAGTATCAGGCAATCATTAGCTCTTGTGCAGCTCCAGAAAGGTGGGCGTGCTTCAACAATATTTGGATCTCCTTTTCAAGCCCAGCACTCAAGTCTCCATCTGGCGCGCAAGTCTTAGGCGCGCAAGTATAATCTGGCGTGCAAGTGTCTCAAAAGCACCTGTGCGACTCTTCCTTCTTGAACTTCAAACCTGCGTGACTCACTTCCTTCATTGCCCAAATCACCTGTGGCGCTCAACCATCAGTCGGCGCGCAACCTCTACTTGCGCGACCCAACTACCACTTGTGCGGTTTAACCACCCGCGCGACGAGAGCTCAAACAATCTCAAATTCTTGAGCTCCGTGAGAAATGAGGAGGGGTGGTCTAGTATTTATAGGCAAACTGGACCCCCTGCGCGGCGGCGCGCAAGTCATCCATCGGCGCGCAAGTCTCGGCCCCTGCTAGGCACTTGCGCGATCAACATCCACATTTGCGCGAACATCTTTCCTTTGCCAAATTTGGATCTTCTGATCTCGAAAAACCACGGGCGCGCAAGTTATAATTCATTCAAGACGTCGGTGCGTAAGTCTCTTCATGGAACATAATTCACCTACGCAACATCACCAAAACTTGCGCGACCCTTATCCCTTTTCCATATTTTGATGCTCTGATCTTCAAAAACATTTGGCGCGCAAGTTTCCTATCCTCTAAGAGTATGGCGCGCAAGTCCCTTTTCCAAAATCACTCTTCTTCATTTGTTGATTTTGAGGCCCTGAAATTTGGTAAACACTGAAAAATGGAACCACCTTGTATCCGCTCTTTTGGTACAGCCTCCAGATCATCCATTCCTCTGTCGATGTTCTTGAATCAAACATAGATTGTTGACCACAACTCTTGAACTCGACATGTCACCATGGAATCTCCTTTGTCAACAAATTTGTATGTCGTTTGTTTGCTTTGTCGACAAGCACGATCACCTCAAAAACACTTCTTCTTGGTGATCAGTATCCTTCAGCAACTCTTTTGATTTTATCACAAACTCCACTATTGTGATATGTATTCATTGAAGGAACAGCTTTAGTACCATCATCCTCTATTACAATGTGATGTGCATGGCCATTTCATAAGTCAACTCATTGGCACATTTCCTCCTTCATCAACCGTCATGATCAACTCATGCATACCATGTGATTCAATCCATCAAGAAGTCTCGGGCATGGTTCTCATGCAATCATGAGTAATTGCATGGTCTTCATCAAAACCCATTGTTCTAATGCAATAATGAGGAATTGCATGGCTTCATCAAAACCCATGGTTCTTATGAAATAAGGAGGAATTACATGGTCTTCATCCAAAAACACCATCCTTCTTTAATCATCCTTGGATGGATTACTCCTCACATTCTTCATTGTTGGAAACAATGTATCAACTTTGACACATGTTCTTTGAACTTACGATCAGCACAATAATCGTCTGAATCACTAATCCTCTACTTCATCATAGTACTTCATGATCTCCCTCGTTGTGAGCTTCCATTCCTCCATTTTATTGGAGTACTTCTGGATCTCTTTCATTTTGATATTCCATTGACAACTATTGACAACAAATACAATCCTATACACAACGTGGTTCCAATAATAATTCCAAAGGATAAATTGTTGGTATTGGTAACATTGTTCTTCTAAGGAAAACTTTGATTTAAAATGTTTTATTTGTTAAGGGTCTTAAGAAAAACCTCATTAGCATAAGTCAGTTATGTGTTGAAGGTTACCTTGTGAATTTTAGGAATGATAAGTGCTTATTACACAATTCCAAGGAAGAATTTATTCTCTCATCAAATAGGCAAGAGAATGTTTACACTTTGAACATAGAAGACCTCAGGAGTCAAGACCTACCTTGCCTATGTGCAATGGAATATCATTTTATGTTATGGAATAGAAGACTAGGTCAATGTAACCTTAGGAACTTATGTAAACTCTCTAAGAAGATACTAGTTATGGATCTACCAGAGCTTAGATTTGATTATTCTAATGTTTGTGATCCTTTTCAATATGGAAAGAAACATAAATATAGTTTTAAATCAATCAGTGAAGTCTCAACAACTAATGAATTACAATTAGTGCACATGGATCTTTTTGGTCCAACACAAACCGGAAGCATTGGAGTAAAATAGTATGTCTTTGTTTTAGTTGATGATTACACCATATTTACATGGGTCTATTTTCTAACAAAGAAGTCTGATGATTTTTATTATTTCAAAAGTTTTAGAGAAAAAGTTAAAAATGAGAAAAACCTTCCACTAAAAACTATTCATAGTGATCATGGAGGAGAATTTCAAAATTCTTTTTTTTTGAAAATTTTTGTAGTAGAAAATGTATTACTCACAATTTTTCAGCACCAAGAACTCCTCAACAGAATGGTGTAGTTGAAAAAAGAAATAGAATTCTTCAAGAGATTACTAGAACCATGTTGAGTGAATTTTATATAGCTAGATATTTTTGGGCTGAAGTTATAAGTACTGCTTGCTATACTATAAATCGAGTTTTGATTAGTCCTTTTCTTAATAAAACTCCTTATATGTAATGAAATGATAGAAAACCAAGACTTTCCTACTTCAAGGTTTTTGGTTGAAAAGTATTCATTATGAATACTAAAGGTAATTTACATAAATTCTTACCAAAATACGTTGAAGGAATTTTCTTAGGCTATAACACAACTTCTATGGTATATAGAGTTTTCAATAAAAAAACATGTACTATTGAAGAAACAGTGCATGTAAAATTTGATGAGTCAGATCCTTTTGTTTTTAGACAATCCCAACCTATATCCTCGGATGTGTTTTCAAAAACTGATTGTCAACCTTTGATAGAAGATCCTTCTGATAAGGAAAATGATCAAGAAGATACTTCTGAAACATTTACCGCAGAAGACTTTCTACCATATGTTGATGAATAGGTTATACAAAACCCAAATCAGGTGTTTCTTAAGAATCATCCCAGTGATAGAATCATTGGTGATGTAAATAAACCTGTAAGGACTAGGAGTTCCTTGAGAAATTAAGTAGAACATATAACATTTCCTTCCCAGTTAGAACCAAAAAGCACTGATGAAGCTTTAGGTGATGATGATTGGATCAAAGACATAGAAGATGAACTAAATGAATTTGAAAGGAATAAAGTCTGGAATTTGGTTGAATGACCTAAGGAAACTTCTGTTATTGGAGTAAAGTGGGTCTTCAGAAACAAGTGTGATGAAAATAGAGTCATAGTAAGAAATAAAGCTAGACTCATTGCTAAAAGCTATAACCAGCAAGAGGGAATAGACTATGAAGAAACCTATGCTCCAGTATCTAAACTTGAATCTACTCATATTCTACTTGCATTTGCAGCATTAATCAATTTTAAACTTATTCAAATGGATGTGAATTTTGATTTTCTTAACGGTTATGTTCAAGAGGATGTTTTTGTTGAACAACCTCCTGGCTTGGAAGATACAAAACATCCTGATCATGTTTTTAGACTTACCAAAGCTCTGTATGGTCTTAAGGAAGCCCCATGAGCTTGGTATGATAGACTCACATCATTTTTGCTTCAAAATAACTATGTTAAGGGAAATTAAGATCCAACCATTTTTAAAAAGAATGATAAGAAAAATGTTTTGATTATTCAAATTTATGTTGATGACATCATATTTGGTTCAACTCAGCAATCTTTAACTGACTCTTTTGCAAGTCCAATGAAATCTGAGTTCGAAATGAGTATGATGGGTGAGTTAACTTTTTTCCATGGTTTTCAAGTTTCTCAAAGAATAGAAGGAAACTATATATCCCAATATAAGTATATTAACGATCTTCTCAAAAAGTATTTTTATGAAAACACTAAGAGTGTAAGTACTCTAATTGGGACCTTAAACTCTTTAGATCTTGATGAAGCTGGGAAACCAGTAGATCAACCATCTTTTAGAGGTATGATAGGATGTTTACTTTACTTAATAGCTATTCGTCCATACTTAATGTTCTCAGTATGATTATGTGCAAGATATCAATCCAATCCTAAGGAATCTCACTTAAAGTCAGTAAAAAGAATTTTTCCCTACCTTAAGGGAACAATGGATCTAGTATTATTTTATACTTCTAGAAATGATTTTATTCATAAAATCTTTTCAGATGATGACTTTGGTGGATGAAGAATGGATAGAAAGAGTACATGAAGAACTTGTCATTTCTTAGGAGATTCATTAGTTTATTGGTCCTGCAAGAAGCAACATTCTGTAGCACTTTCCACTGCGGAAGCTGAATATGTAGCAGTTGGAAGTTGTTGTGCTCAAGTGTTGTGGATGCAACACACACTCACAGACTATGGGCTGAGTTTTACTAAAACTCAAATTTTGTGTGACAGCACAAGTGCCATTGCCCTAAGTAAGAACCCTTCATATCACTCTCATGCAAAACACATAGATATTAGGCATCACTTTATTATGGATCACACACTTAAAGGAGATATCATTCTTCAATTTATCGGAAAGCAAGATCAACTTGATGATATTTTCACAAAATCATTACCCTCCAATAGATTTGAATACATTAAACAAAATTTAGTAATGATAATAAAAGAGTAATCATTCTTCATTAACTTCTTGTTGAAAATTCTCCTAATAGTAATAAAATTCTATTTTATAGGGGGAGTACATTTGTTTTTTAGTATAACTAAAATTTCTGTAATTCGTGTTTTTTTAAAAACTGAGTGTAACTAAAATTTTTCCGTAGTTAGTTTTTCAAACTTTTCAGAACTGAAATTTCCTGAATGGGAATTTCCAGAACAGAAATTTTCAGGATTGAGATTTTCCTTCTGAGAACTTATGGAATAGAGATTTCCGTACTGATGTTTTCGTTACAAGATTTTCGTACTGAGAACTTCCAGAATGGATATTTTTGTACTGGTGTTTTCGTAATGAGATTTTCGTAACTGGAACAATTCGTAATGGGTTTTTAAAAAAAAGAATATTACCAATTAATAACATTCTTTCTACCCAATCTGAATGATATGATTTCCTTACTTATAGTTTCATAATTAAATTTCTCTTGCTGGTTTTTCCTTATTTTTTAAAAAAATTCGGATTCTAGTTTATTTTCTGAATGTTTTCTTTAAAAAAACCGCAGAAGATCAGAGTCATGTTTTCCTTGTGGGTTTGTTTTCAACCGTCAGATCAGATCAAAGATTTTTCAACCGTTAGATGTCTTTTGGAAGACCAAAGGTCACATCCATCGCCTATATAAAGGGGACCCCAATTCACGTCCCACATCGGTTTTTCAAGCTTTTGCATTTCGAAGCCCTGCTGCACTTCTTATGGCCGGTTTCGAACATTGCAAAGTCATTTCAAATCCTTCAGATTTCTTCACTTTGAATGTCTGTAAAGGCAACATCTCAAGATATGTCAACTGCGAAACCAATCTCTATGTGGCTAGTCTTTAGAGAAAGGTTAGTTCGTCCGGATTTCTATAAACTTGATTCACTTATAACCAATAATATAAAGGTGAATGGCTGGGAAGATGTCTGTGTAGAAAAGTCAGATAAACAGGATCCAGTTTATACTGATTTACTGATCGAGTTCTACAAGTCTGTTTCCTTCCAGAAGAAAGATGGCAGAGAATTGTTTTCTTTCATGTCTTATGGGAAGACTTATAAGCTATCATACACCAAGGCCGCGATCTTGGTTGGTTTATCCAAAGAAGGAGAAGCTGAATTCTGTTATCACAAACTTCCTGATGTGCAGGGAAGTTTCAACAAGGAGAAGGCACTGAAGTTTCTTGGTCTTAAGGATGATTCAAATATCAAGATTTCTCGTCTCACTGCGAACAATAGAATCCTTCAGCTTTGGGTGCAAGGCTTTCTGGTTCCAAGAAGAGGTGATAATGATAATTTGAAGAAGAGTGATATCTATGTCTTAGATTTCTCGTTAAATCTAAGAAAGATAAATATGATGAGGGATGTCTGGGTTACAATCAAGAGCATCAAAGAAGGCAATTTGAGAGCTCAGATTATCATTTTTCTTGCCTTACTATCTAAGCTGATAGTTCGGTGCTTAGAATCTTTCAAGGTTGCTTGAAAATCAAAATTTCGGAATTGAAAGCTTATGCTAGTCAATGTTGATACCCTCAAGAGGATGAAGATGGGTTTTTCCAGTGAATCTGGAGAATTTTACCCTCTGTCCGTGGAAGAGGTTGAAGTAGCTCAGAAAGAATCACAGAATCTGGAGCCATCGAAAAAGAAAAGGAGTAAGAGAAAGGTTAAGGAAGTGGTTGATGATGACGAAAATCCTCAGGTTAAGGAAACTTAGTCTGCTCCCCCCCAAGCCATAGAATCCGAAAACATATACAGATTAAGTGGCAGCCAAGTGGAGGGAAGATAAAGAAAAGAGGAAGGAAGGGGATCCAATATTCGTATTGGACACTGTAGAGGCTAAAAACATAAAAGAAAAATCCACTGAGGAGATAGAGAAACAAGTGAAGGCAAAGAAAATGAAAAAGAAATTTTCTGAAGCTAAAGTGGTGGGATCTTTGCTGAAAGATACAGAGTTAGCATCCGAAATGCTTCCCGTTCTGGAAACGTTCGGTTATGATCCTTATTTACCAGTAACTCCAGCCAGGAATTATGTCACTATGGAAAAGGAAAAGGGTAATGAAGTAGTTGAAGAGGTCATAAGAGAGGTTGCTGAAGAAGTAGGAGTAGAGGAAGAAGTTGAGGAAGAAGAAGAAGAAGAAAGTGAATATTTGGATACCCTGATCAAGAAAGTATAGTACGATAAAGATACGGCTGAATCTGCAAAGTTATTATCTCCATGAATGGAAGATTAGGATGCTGGTAATAATGATGATAAGAAACAACAAGAAGAAGAAGAAGAAAATATCTTGTATGATGAGGAAGAATCCTATGAGAGGAATTTCCTTGAGGAAGGACAAGTAAAACAGAAGCCTGATGAAGACCAGATTATCTAAGTGTCTGAATCCGAGGAAGTATCCCTTAATAAAGAAGCCATTTAGAAAGCTGATAAGTAGAAGAAAACTCTCATGGAGACACCTATAAAAGATATCATCAGGAGGAAAGAGGTTGGTGGTACCTCTAAAAGGAAGCTAGTGCAAGTTGAAGAGGAGTAATCTCAAAGAGATGTATCTGATTCGGAATCATCAACTCATGGGAATGATTTTGTGGTTTAATCTCTGAGAAAGTTGGTGAACACCATTCTGATTTTTCCAACGATAGATTCTAGATGCCAGATGATGCAACAATGTATGAATCATAAATCAGATTCTTTATCCATGGTCATGGATAAGTTTGTGAAGTTTGAAACTGAACAGAAAAGTTTTCTTATCGATTATGATATGCATAGAAAGTCCTGCAGTATGGTAACTAAGTGGTCTAAGAGAGTTGGTGATGATTTAGTTCACTTTGAGAATTTTCAGGCTGAAGTTTAAAGTGATTTTGAAATGGAGGATAAAAAGGTTAACGAGATTTATGAAAAGTTGACCCAGGAGAAAAATTCTCAGAATCAACAGGTTAGGGACCTGAATGGGAAGCTTAACTCAGTATCTCAGAATTGGAAAACTGAAAGAGATTTCTAGATTTATTTTCAGTAGAAGATGGAAAAGCTAGATGAGATAATAAAGTTACAGAAAGAATTCTTGGAGGCTCAGGTAGAAGCTTTAAAAGTTCAAGAAGAAAAGGTGAAAGCCTTGGAGAGGCAACGTGAGGAAGACCAAAGAGGCTTGAAGAAACTCAAAACCTTGTTAAAGAAGATCATTCCAAAGGAAAAGGAAGACAAATGACCCACTCCGATCTTTTTTTGAATATGTCTTTCATTGTTTTTTTTTGAAACTCTAATGAAAAAATTATTTTGTTAGTTTTATCTTGTTATATAATAATGTTTCAGGTACAATACTTTTTTTCCATTCCCTTCAATTCTTTTTGAAAATCACAAAGGGGGAGAAGGAATAATAACTACTCTTAATATGGAGAAAGAAAAATTTCTATGTAAAATATTCTTAAAGAAAGGGAGAGTTTCTCACTTCGAAGATTTTCATTACCATGTTAATGTGAACTCCACTTCGGAAAGTCAGAATACAACCCTTAGAGTTTCAATTCCTAAGGGGGAGTTAGTTGTATTTATTTTCATCCAAGAACAAAGGGAGATATGTTTTAATTTCAATGACTAAGGAAATTTTTTCAGAGTCCTTATATTGTTTTTCGTAAGGTTGTTTGTGCTTTCCAAAAAGGGGGAGATTGTTGAGTCAATAAGGTTTTCCTTATGACTTTTCCATTCATTCTTGTTTTGAAAATCACAAACACCTTATACCAAAGAAAATATAAATTTTACTCCCATAAGGAAAATTTACTTATTTAAAGAAATTTACCCTTACCTAGAGTTTCTTATACATAGAAATATTTTCTTCTTCATGTACAAAACCCAGATTGTTAACCAAAATGCCAGAATAATATAATGACAAGTATAGGAGTATTCTGTTTTTAGGATCCACATTCTGGATGTGAACTATAATGAAGTTCCAATCCGAATTTTGGACTCTGAACATTCATGAGTTCGACTCCGAACTCTTAAGTAGTTCGACTCTGAACTCTTAAGTAGTTCGACTCCAAACTCTTAAGTAGTTCGACTCCGAACTCTTAAGTAGTTTGACTCGGAACTCTTAAGTAGTTTGACTCTGATCTCCTAAGTAGTTCGACTCGGAACTCTTAAGTAGTTCGACTCCAAACTCTTAAGTAGCTCGACTCTGAACTCTTAAGTAGTTCGACTCCAAACTCTTAAGTAGTTCGACTCCGAACTCTTAAGTAGTTTGACTCCGAACTCTTAAGTAGCTCTACTTCAAACTCTTAAGTAGCTAGACTCCGAACTTTTACTGGTTCGACTCCGAACTCTGCAAGTTCAGATTCTAATCCCTGGTGAAACCAGACTCCAAATCCCTATAAAACAGAATCTGAACATTTCTTAACATATACTTCGAATTTTATTTTGGTTAGACTCCGAACATTTAATTTACTTAAACTCCGAAATGTTCAATAGAATTTACTTAGATTTGTTCCATTTCAAAATGATGTCGTGCATTTAGTTATACTTGGTTAGTTATTAAACAATGTCGTCTATTCTGTTTCAAACTAACTGTTGGTTGAGTTACACGTGTACAAGTCCCTCCGAATTTCATGGGAAATATTACCATTGGAGGAGGGAGCCAACCGTTGAAAATTTTCCTATAAATAGGAGCTCCTTTGAAAGATCTTTATAGATGAAAGAGGATAATCGATCTAGAGACCACACACTGTGAAGGTGATTTCTAGAGGGAGAATATTTTCATGCCTTGTGCGTACTGAACTGCCCGTTCAGATTGCTTCATGTGACTCTGAATGTTGGTGATTACATTCGAGGACTTCCGCGGATAGGAAGACAGAGGTGCTGACTACCTTGAAGCTTGAGGGCTTCTTTGTTGAGGAAGACAGAGGATCCAACTATCTTGAAATTGAGGGCTTGAAGGGATAACAAGACAGAGATTCCAATCATCATATCAAGGGCTTACCCTGGTGTGGGTAAGACAGACTTGCTTGAAAGTATAAATCAAGGGACCTTTATCCAAGGTTGTTGGATACCCTTATCTTTGGGTTAAGAGACTTATATCTTGTTACATGTAGTTTTACTACTTGTTTTTCCACTGCATACTGTATTTTAAGGAATGTACCTTATTTTATTTCCTTACACTTGTACTCTGATAAGTTTAGATTCTATAAGCTTTAAGGTAGAATCTCATATTGTAAACCTTAGTTCCAATCCTACAATTTGTGTTAGAGGTGTTGTGAATCAGTTTAGTTTAACTTTGTTAAACAAAGATCTTTCCTTGTCTAAGGAAAACATTGTTATCTATAACCAACATTAAAGGTTCCAAAGAAATTTTTAAAGTGTACAATTCACCCCCCTCCTGTATTTTGAGCATCTACATCATTATTTTGATCCTACATTTAAGGATTCATTCAGCTTCAGCCACCATTCGCCTCTTGCGATATAGATAGCGATCAAAGATTTACTCAACACATTCTCTAAGAACTCATGAGAAATGCTCGACATGAGAAATAAGAGTATCATGAAAATTTCATCTATGAGTCACTTTATTTCTGAAACCACTATTGATACCAACCTAATGCAAATTGAAATTTTCATACCAACCTGATATCAACCAAACTTCTTGTTTTATCACAATCCTCAGCTGTCGTGATATCTATTCTTTGATCGATCATGTCTAGAATCATCTGATTTCATTTTCTCCCCCAATATCGCTGCTCCACCATCTTCTCCCTGTATCATTCATGATTTATAAAGTATCCACACTATCTCCCCCATGAACTGTCACTTGTCTCCCCCTTGAACAATCATTTTTTTCTCCCCCTTTGTCCACGAACCCAAAGAGCACTCTTTTGCGGTCTGTAAAAGGGTAAAAACACATATTAGTGCATTAGGGATAACACAACATACCTTGGAGAGAGGGTAGAGGTCCCACATTCAAACATTTAATGTGTGGGGAGTCGACTGGACTCTAATGGAAAATAGAATCCTCTCAAAAGCTTCTTTGGGTAAGGCCTTTGTTAGAATATCTGCAACCTGTAGCTCTGTAGGCACATACTCCAACTTCATAAGCCCTTGATCCACCTTATCTTTGATGAAATTACATTTTATCTCAATTTTCTTTGTCCTAGAGTGACAAACTGGATTTTTTATAAGATTTATATCACTTGAGTTATCGCACTGTATTCCAATCGGAGACTTCACTTCACCTACCATATCATCAATCTACTGCTTCATCCACAATAAATGTGTGCATGCTTGAGTGGCCGCAATATAATCTACTTCCACGGTGCTTAATGAAATGAAATCTTGCTTCTTTATTAGCAAATAAATACACAATCCACCAAGATAGAATTCACCACATGACGTTGATTTTCTATCATCTGCTGAACCGGCCCAGTCTGCAATAGTATATCCCAAAAACTCTGTATGAGATTTTTCATTATATGTCAAGATGAAGTCCACTATGCCCTTGATATACTGAAGTATTATTTTCACTGCAAACATGTGTATTTCCTGGGGATTACTCTGATATCTCGCTACTTGGCATGTGGCGAAAACAATGTCAGGCCTTGTTGTAGTTAAGTACAATAAACTTCTGATGATTTGTCTATGTTCCAAGATATCAATTGCCTTTCCATCCTTATTTTTGGATAGTTTCATTCAGGTAGCAACCATCATCTTCATCACCTTGGAATTTTCAATTCCAAATCTCATCAGAACCTTCTTTCCATATCTCTAAAAACCACCTTTACTATGCTTCATTTGAAACATAGATTCTTCAAATATTGATCCACCATTGAATACCATTCTCTCGGTGCTTGTTTCATCCCTTATAATGCCTTTTTCAGCCGACAAACCTTGTTATCATTTTCATGAATGAGAAAACCGTCTAATTTCTCAATATACACACCTTTTACAGAACCCCATTCAAGAATGTAGATTTGACATCCATCTGGAAGACTTTGAACATTCATTGCACTAAAATGGCTAGGAATAATCTGATTGTCTCCAACCTTGCAACTGGTGAAAATTTCTCATCAACATCTATTCCCTCTATCTGGGAGTAGCCTTTGCACACTAGTCATTATTTGTTTCAAACCACTATTCCATCTTCATTCATCTTGTTGTGATAGACCCATTTAGTCTCAATGAAATTCTTATCTGCTAGTATCGAAACAATCTTTCATGTCTGGTTCTTCTCAAATTGATCAAGATTTTTATTCATAGACTAAACCCAGTGTTCATCTTCAGCTGCATCAACAAAGCATTTCAACTCTACTTGAGATATGAAAGATGTCTACTATAGTGACTTCATTAATTCTAGTCTGAACTGGGGCTGTCTGATCACCAATGATATTTTTCCTATCAATTTTAGCTTGACTATTTGGCTTCCTTGTAGACACAAACTTGACACTTTCTTGTTCATCATTAGATTCATCTTTTGAGTTAGCATCTTCCACTTCTACTTCCCATGAGATTCTTACCACATCCTTAATTTTAAAAGAAAACTTATCACTGTGTCATTGTTCAGTGAAATTATTTCTTTCGACTACTGTTTTGATCTTCTTGTTAAAACATTATTGATAATCTCTCGCAGCTTCTTGGTATCCTGAAAACAGTTAGCTGATAAAACATTATTAGAACAAAATATATAAGCATGAGATGCATGATTTTTGCTTCTTCTCCGGCAGTTTCTTCTCTCGATGGACAACACCTGAGCTGGGTCATCCAATTATTTCATTGATGGATATTGCATCTGGTTATGATACTGAATTCTCTCCCAATGTTATACGATACTTAACAAGTTTAGGTCCACCTTTTAGACCCAAAAAAAATCTTCTTTCTCCTTCATCATCTATTCTCATCTTCCACTCGGAATTGATCCATTAACAAAATGTCTAATCCTACTGAGTTGAAACTCGGTGTAGGAAATAAGAGACAATGTTAATAACACAATCGCATCACGTTGTGCTCTGTTACTCACTTTCTTCTTCATCTTTGGTAACCGATTTTAGTCAATTAGAACTCTGAAGCATATCAATTCTCCTCTTTGCATATTTTTATGCCACTTCCCCTTGGATAGTATCTCCCTAAAACCTGAAACATTTTAATCATCTATTAACATCATTTATATACATAGGGAGATGGGTTCTTCTGGAATCCTCAGGATGAGGATTGTGGATGATCCTAATGGGTCAACCCTTTGATTGTTTCTTGTAGAGAATCACACTCTTTTTTTGCTTCTTCTAGTTTCCTAGCCAACTTCAACTGTTCTGGCCGTATGACTAGGAATTCTTTAACCACATTCTGAGCCTCTTTTCTGATATGTAGATTCTACATTCTTGGCATTTTTTTAAAATTGGGGTTTATACCCACTAGTACACATTTACTTCATTGATTTTCCACTAAAATTCCATTTCCCTTGATTCCTTCTCTTGATAGGAATCTCTCTAATTGTCATATTCCCTTTCTTCATCCGCCATTTCAAGGATCTTTCTCTTTCCTCCATTTCACACTGAGGAACTTGACATGCTAATTTTTTAATACATTCTTTTTTCATATTTATATTAGCAGATATCTGAGTCACCATGCTATTTTTCATCTGTGGTGAGTCCCCCATGGAACATGTTTTCTTCTTACTCACAGATGGAGAATTTACTCCATTTTTCTTCCAGATTTGTTCATGTTCCTTCTTAGAGGGCGATTGTGACTGTGACTAATACAACATTCCTTCAACTTCATGTGATTCCCTCGAGGCTCTAAGCCTATTTTCCAATTTACATCTTTTTCTTATAGTGTGCGATTTCTCATTATACACCACCAGAGTCATGAAACTCCTTTCAAGTTCCTTTCCCTTTCCTTCTTTCTTATTGCAGCAATGTCTTTCCAAATGCCCATAATCAGAACTTATAAAACATTTTCCATTAAAGGCATTCCTCATTTCATAATTTCATTGTCAAGATGTTGATGTATATTGAGTTCTTCCTCTGACATTGAGCTCTTGAGCTTCCTGACACATACTCATGGTGTGTCCCATTCTTCCACAGTAATAGCATCTGAAAAATTCTTTCCTCTAAGAGACTCTTTTTTCTGACTTCTTATGACACATCTTCTTATTCTCAGGTATTTTAACATTTCTATTTTCACAGCCTAAAATCTATTCCAGAGCCTCTGAACAGAAGCTTGAGGTGTGGCCATGAATCCCACAGAAATAGTACATGTCATCACTACTTCTTGAAACTGTCCTCTTAGGCTTATCTTCAACACCTACAGGATTTTTTCCACATCTAAAACTATTCACAACACTTTTTTTATCATGCATGGTAGGTGATTCATCAAATCCAATACCAGTTTTTCCCAAACTGTATGGTATTTATGCTGCGAAAATTTGTTCTTTCCTCTTTTCATAAATAGAAGAATTTTCTTTTCATTTCATCATCACCTGCTGAAGGATAATAAAATATTAAGTGCAAGGCATCCTTAATTTTAGACTTTCCTCTAGCATTGAATTTTTCCTCTTACTTATTTATTGATTCTAGCTCTTCTTCCAACTTCTGAATCTTTATATCACTTGATTCAAGTTGGGCATTGAATTCTCTTCTGAGATTCTTTCCACGACTCATCTCATCTGCCAGTTCTTGTGTGAGCTTTTCTACCATACCACTTTGCCAGTTTACTTTCAATTTTTCTTGACAAACAGATTCAGAGATATATTCATTCCCTTATTAGAGCCCTGTATTCTTCTTAACTTCTTCAGTCAACTGTGTGACTAGATCCTCATTTCTAGCTTTTTTATTCCGAACATCATCTGACATTTGATTCTCTTCATAATCATCAACCTTTTGTTTTCCTTTAATTTTATCCATCATTTTTAGTTCTTCACCTTGAGAATCATTCTTCTCCTTTTGGTTTGTAGCCACATCAATAAGCCCTTGATTTAAACCTCTTAGCATGTTGACCTCAGTTTCCAATACATGGATCTGGATATCTTTATATTTAACTTGTTCATCCAATTTCAGATCTAATTTATTTTTCATGTTGACAAGATCTACAAATGGCCTCCTTCTTAAATCGTCTCCATCACAAGTTATTTCAATATCACTTTTATTTTTATGTAATTCACTCATTATTACATCATGATTAATTGAATCAATCTTTTCCCTATCAGATTCATCGAGGAATTCCTTCAGTAAGCTATTTGATTCTTTAAGTTGAATCACACCTTTTCTATAAACACTTCCACACTAAGGGATATCACCTAAATATTGATTCTTCGTTTAGGTTTTTCTCTTTTCCAAGGCACACAGAGATAATAGAAGATTGATTATTTAACCACACAGATTGACTACACCATATCGGAGTAAAAAAATCTGATAAAAGCAACCTTCCCCCTATTACCAACTGTTAGGACCATTAGGGTACTATATACCCTGAGGGGGGGGGGGGTGAATCAGGCTATGGATATTCTTTTCAAAAGTCTTCATGTCCCATTAGATCTTGACCTCTTTATTACAAGGGTAACTTTGTTTGAACTTGTGAGTTAATTATGAATACTTTATTTCTTATTTATCTAATGATGATGCTTTAAATGCAATACAGGAAAGCAAGAAGGAGGACACATAGATTTTTACTTGTTTCACCCTCACTGGGCTACGTCCAAGAGGCATACAATGATGATGTGCCGTTGTACCAAATCCAATAAGGCTTACTACCAATTCACAATATTCGGGCTAGATCACTTATATGCCAGGGATCACTGCCTTTACAATATTTAGGGTCAGCTCACTACTTTCCCAAAGGTCACTCTCTGTTTCTCTCTCTCTGGCTCACTTCCAGTGGATAGGATCACCTTCTTCATCTTCCTTTTCTCACTACTCTGGAAACGATCAAATCACATATTATAGACCTATAGGTCTCTTAATTTTCATGAATGAATACATCCTCAACTATTGATAGAAGCTCTATTGAAGTTCAATGTTCATACACTGATGAATACCACTTTACCACAAATGTTATGGGAAAATTATAACTTTCACGAAACCCGAGGGTGACTTGTGCGCCCCTTTAACCAGTGCACATCCTCTGCCTTCATTGTGGAAAAACAAACCTTCACGCCACACCTTCTGGTTGAATCCTGCTGACCAAAACCTGCTGGCTGAAACCTGCTGGCCAATACCAGGTGGCCAAATCCTGTTGGCCATAACGTGCTGGCCAGAACCTGCTGGCCAGAACCTGCTGGCCAGAACCTGCGGGCCACAACCTGTGGGCCAGAACCTGCAGGCCAGAACGTGCGGGCCAGAACTTGTGGGCCAGAACCTGCATGCTACATCCTCCAGTCTAGAACCCGCATGCCAGAACCTGCGAGCTAAAACCTGCGGGCCAGAACCTGTGGGCCAGAACCTGCACACCACTACCTGTGCACCAAAACCTGTGCGCCAAAACCTCTTCGCCACAACCTGCGCACCAAAAATTCCACTTGCGTGCTCATAGCTCAGATTTTCTCTAAGTGTTGAGATCATTGAAGAATAAGGAGGGTAGTAATCTATTTATTGGCATTTTGAGGACCTACGTGCCAAAACCTGCACTCTAAAAACCTACTATCCAAAATACATGCGCACCAAAATACCTGCGGGCCAAAATACATGCGCGCCGAAATACATGTGCTCTAAAATACCTACGTGCCAAAACCTGCACGCCACTTTTGGACTTGCACGAGACCTTTCCTTTGCCAACATTTTTATGTTCTTAATTTTGAAAAAAATTCCTGGCATACAACATTAGAAACCTCCTTAACACAAGAGCACAATTCCATTTGCCAAATTTCTTTCCCCATTTTCCAAAAAAACTACCTTTGTCAACAAATACAACAACGAGACTTAAATTTTCAACAAACACAATCATCTAAAAAATGTTTCAATGATACCTTGAGGAATTTTTGGCCAACAAAAATCAACTTGTTGGAGGAACTGATCAGTACATCGTTAATGCACTGAAGTAGTGGGTGCACATTTCACAGGAAAGGACACCAGGTAAAATGTGATCCAACTGCTACAACCCAAACACACGACTGATCATATAAGAAATGTTTGGGGACATATTGCACCAAGAGAAAGTTAAGAACACAAGTAACATGATATCTTAGATTTAGAAATACCAAATATTATATCAATGGGATAAATTATTTTTAAATACCATTAAAATAAGATCATGACCAATACCACATGCTTTCTTAGTAAAAGGAAACATAATGTTTTAGAAGAGAAATATGATTCGAAATGGCTACCAAAACCATTAAATATGGTATTAAATTCATTTTACACCAAATAAAACATTAAAGGGAATAAAATAGAAAAATGAAAGATTTATGGAATATTGAAAAATAATTTGAAATGTGTCACCAGTGGGTGAGTCACTGAAGAGAGCTACTGATGTGAGTCACTGGTGGATGATCCATCAGTGTAAGAAACCAGTGTGAGTCACTAGTGATTAAGCCACCAGTGTGAGATACCAATGTGTGTTAATGGTGGATGAGTCACCAGGGCGAGCTACACGTGCCAATCACTGCTGGATGAGTTACCAGTGTGAACTACTAATGAGACTCACCACTGTGACTCACCATTGTGAGCTACCATTGTAAAGATGAAATTTGGAAAACTCTTTAATTGAGTCATTGTGACCTCTGAGAACACTTCATAGACCATAATTTCACAATGTAATGGATCAGAGTGGTCTGGAACATTACATCATATACATCCCAAAATATTCTCTCCCATGAGATTCAAAAATTAATCCCAAAAGAAAGAGGTTCCGAAAAACAACTCTGTGAGATACCTCTCAAGGATCCCACTAAAATTACACTATTAAAAATAACAAAATAACTTATACTGATAAAATAACCTATTTTGATTGAAATATGGAGTGGAAACCTCCAAATACAAGAACACCTCCTCCAATATCTACTTACCCAAACAACCACAAGGAGAACCAAACAAAAATAAAAACACATTGTCCGAACCTGAGAACTAGGGAGTATTATCATCCATGTAAATATAGTATCCACTCTATGTGGAACTGACCCATTCAAAGATATTTAATCTCATCATAATTAATGTGTCTTGATTAGGAATCTGGTCCCCCCCCACTTGTAAGTACATTATCACACAACAGACCACACAACAGACCACCATGAGAAAACATCCCATTTTATTTAAATCATGGTTTAAGAATTACATCATAGGGAAAAATCAGTAAAAACTAAAATCAACCCTACATACAAGGAAAAAATTTGATTTTCACATTCCCAAGTACTCTCCTCTAGGCCACCATGCCTTCATAACACACAAACCAAAGGAATGGTCTAGCCATGCAGCACCTAATCCCGATGATCATGGATTTCTACCAGTCATTCCACAATCATCACATCATCCTTGATATTCAAATCTCCCTAGTCAAGGACATCAGAGTCATCATGATGATAGTGAGAGAGTTGATAGAAATGGAGAACAATGGTGACTCTCTCCAATTGTAGTGATAATGACAACATGAATGCCACTACACCAACTCATCCCAAAACCTTGAAGGGTCCATCAAAAATAGGATAATGATTTCTCCCTCTGCCAAACCACTTCCTCCCACATCAAGGGGAAACCCTCAAGAATACGTGGTCCCCATCCTTGAACTCCATGGGCCTCCACCCGACCTTATCATATTACTTATACCTTTCCTGTGCTACCTTCATCCGCTCATAAACAAGATGAGCCTTCTCTGTCATGTCTCGTACCACATACAAGCCACGAATGGTTGTGTCCCCAACCTCTATCCAACATAATGGAGAAATTTTGGTATCTCACACAACACTTCAAATGGATCCATGCAAATGGAAGTGTGATAGATATTAATATTATCAATCTCAACCTAGGGAAGGTGTTTTACCCAAGAAGTTAAAAAGTCTAATAATCTTGCTCACAACATATCCTTCAATGTTTGGATAGTCCACTATATCTACCAATCTATTTGTGGGTGGAAAGAAGTGCTACGGAATAACTAAGTTCTAGAATCAAGATTCAATCCCCTCTATACTTTTTAGGTAAATCATGTATCCCAATCTAAGACAATGGATCTCATAACTCCATGCATCCCTACCACCTTATCCATATACTTATTTTCTAAGGCATCCACTATGCCCCACTCCTTGATCTTTAAAAGGTGAACTGATTTCATCAGCCGGTCCACTATTACCTAGATAGCATCATAGCCTCATTGAGTCCTAGGAAACCCTGTGATGAAATCGATCAAGATGACATTCCACTTACACTACGAGACGTCCAATGGATGCAACAACCCCAAAGGAACACGGTTATCAGACTTCACTAACTATCACACTATGCATTTCACCACAAACCCCATCACAACCCATTTCATCTCAGGCCAATAAACTTGCATCATCAAATCATAGTACATTGGGAAACTCCAAGGTGTACTGATATGGGAGACCTATAAAACTCATGGTGGACTCCATCACACATCACCACCGGAACAAACTACTTCCCACGAAACAACATCTGGTTTTGACAATCCTCTGACCATCCATCTAGAGAGTCACTATGCTCAATGAGATCACACATCACCTATATCTCTGAGTATCCCCTTTGAGACTCATACAATTGCTGAATTAGATATGAATACACTATTATCCAAAAAAAACCTCTACTCATGTCCACCCTTTCATCCATGTGCAAGGCTGACAACTCATCCATCACTTTCAAAGAATCTTTAGATTCCGAGACAATCTCTTTCTATGACATTCTACATAGAGCATCGTCCATGACATTCAGCTTTCTCGAGATGTAGAATATATCAGAATCATAGTACTGAAGAAACTTCATCCACCTCCATTGTATCATGTTCATATTTCATTTCTAAAAGACACTATATCTCTTGTGATCTTTGAAGACCACAAAGTACTCCCCAATCAGGTAATTACACCCAAACATCGGTGAAAACATGATCATTACTAGCTCCAAATCATGGGTGGGATAGTTTCTTCAATGGAAACATAACTTAATAAACCCATATGACTTCAATGTATAGTTTTGTGTCAAAACGCATCCCAATCCCTGATGGAGAGCATCATAAAACACATCAAACATCACCCCTCCCTATGGAAACCAGAGTAACGGTGTGCTGGACAACAACCACTTCAGATATTCAAAATAATAATGTAACTTCTTTATCCATACAAAATCTTGGTCCTTTTTTTAGAGTTATAAATGGATCTACAAATCGAGATAAATCATGTAGAAACTACTTGTAATAGCCTATAAGACCCAGAAAACAATGAAATTCCACCATATTCTTTGGTTCTACCCAAGAAAAAACTGCTTAAACCATCGAATGATCCACTACTACACCATAATGACACACCATGTGACCATAAAAATTCACATCTCATGTCCAAAAAATTCGCTTAGAAAACGTTTAGATGATTTGGTGGCATTGAAGAACCTACAAGATATTTCTGATATGATCATCATGAAACTTCTCTAACATTGAGTAAATCAAGATATCTTTAATGAATTTGACAATGAAACAATCCAGGAACTCATTGAATATGGATTACATTAGTCCTAGGAATATGGCTATTGTGTTTGTAAAACAGAAAGGAATAACTTAATTTTTTAATTTCCCATAACTTTATTTAAAAGAAATATATTTTTTATCTCCCTCCTTCTCCCTCAATTGGTGATATCCAGATAGCAGTTCAATCTTATAAAACCAACTCTCCATTATTATCTCATCTAAAATATTTTATATCCTTAGAAGGGGGTAACATTTCTTGACTACCACCTGATTCAGCCTCCACTAGTCTACATTGAACCTCAAATCATCGTATTAATTTTTGTTGATAAACACTAAAGAACCCCATGGTGATCCAATGGTCTGAATAAAGACCTTCTTCATTAGATCAACTCTTTGGATTATCAACTCCCCCAACTCAGAAGGTTCCATCCAATAAAGAGCCATCGTAATTTTAGAAGATATGGGCTACATGTCTATCCTGAACTCAATGTTATGTCAAGGTGGTAGAGTCACTACATCCTTAGGAAAAAAATCCAGGATCTACACAGAAAAACTAGGAACCTCTAGCATCCCAAAATCCACTCATTCTACTGATAGTTTATCCAACAAGTAATGAAGAGTTTCTAAATGCCAACTTCCCACCTGACATCTATGCTTACTGACGAAAGGCACATGTTAACCATCAACATCAGAAAACATGAATCTTATTAAAAAAATCAATAATAGAGTGCATATAATACAACCCTCAACAAAAATAATGACATAGTATGTTTTCATATTTAACAAGAAAGGATCACCATGGGACTGATGTGGTCTCATCATTAGTCTATATCCCCAACACTCATCAAACTAGCTGTTCTGACCTCTGACTGTCACACTCAACATGAGTGGAATTGGAAGTCTCTCTATATCATGTCCCAGAGCCTGGGCTATAGTGGGTGAAAAAAAGAGTGAAAATCACCTGCATCTAATAGATAACAAAAAAAGGAGCTAAAAAAATTAATCAAACCTATAATGATATCTGGTCCTACTAGAACTGCAGACTCGTTTGCATGCAATTGACCATGCCCAAAACTTATTCCCCTCTGTTGATGAACATCTCCATGACCATGCCTGGGTCAAGGTACCTAATGAACATGTTGAGGTCAGCCACTACCTACTCTATATCCCCTCGTTGGAGCATGAGCCAGTTTTCTTATAACAACCCCAGTCTTTATTACACACTTAAAGATGATTTATTACATTAATCGTACTTAATACAGCTCTGATGATCGAGAGGTATAGATTCATGGAAAATTAGGAACATTACATAAAAACATAAAACATGAAATAAAACATCTCTATTTCAAACTTCTTTGACATGAACAACCCATTCCTTCGTACATAACACTGCATGTGATACCCTGAGGACATACATAAGAAAGGGGTGAGCTATAAATCCTATTAGGGGAGAAAACATGGCATAACATGAAGAGTGAAATACATGTTAGGAAATATGAATATCAATGGAGAATAATATAATCCTGAACATAAATGAATGAAATAGCATGGTTATCATAATATGGAAATTCGAAAACAACATGAAACATGATATTTGTATGATCTAAGGCTCATTGCACAAGGATTAGCATGAGTAAACCCTCATTGAATATGAATTATCATTAGTAAACTATAAATCTTCATTTATTAGCATGAGTTAACCCTCATTTTACACGACGTATCATGATACTAAACATTACCCAATGCAATGGAGCGCTATCAGGGTGCACCCTTTATAAATATTTCATTTCATGTATAAGTGTGCCACATGGATCATATAACATGGAATCATTGAACATAATAATTTATTCCAAAATTAAGGAATGTGGAAAAAATACATGTCATTCCCATTCAATACGTATATGTTCATAATGGTGAATTGTATTGAAAGAGAAATGGTTATGGAATTCACTATACAATGATTTTGGCTTCCAAAATAAAGGATCAATTTCGGTAGCACAATGCCATTATATAAGAAATTCATTGTGTTGATGAGATAGAAAAAGGTATGTCATCATTTATACATGAAATAGATATAAAGGGTATCATGAAACAGAATATCCCAATATTCGAAATGGAATTTAGATTTTTAATATGGGATAAATACTTGAATGAAAATTAGAAGAGAGAAATCCCTTATGGAATTTTGGTATGGTAATCGGTGTACACGGAAGGAATTAAGGAGTGTGAAAGTGGTATATCATCCTTAACACATTAGAAGGGATGTATGTTGTAAGTGAGAAATCATAACCCAACATTTTTAATTGAAATTAAATAGGTATTACAACAAAAACAAACTTGGATCAAAATGATAAATGAAAGAATCCGTTACATTAGTGTGTGACTTCTAGAACATGAAGAGGGGATGATTAAGAGCTTGGGGAAGAATGGGAGGATTAAAGAGAGAAGATGATATATTAGGTACACACTCAAAAAAAAATTAGCGAAGAGAAGTGTGAGAATGGAAGGGTTTATATAGGAAATAAGAGAGGAATTATTTAATATTCCGCAAACTAAGGTTTTGAAATCTATATAAATAAATATTCAAAACCAAAAACCTTCACATGTGTAATGGACCGGGTTTTGGGGTCTATTACTTTGTGGAAATCTGATGTTGGGTGTTCTGGGTAGTATGTGAATCTCGGTAAAGTTCTAACGGTAGGCCTATTGGTATCCTTATCCTACCAGTAGCAGGCCTACTGGTAGCTTGGTCTACCGGTGGCCGCAACCTACCGGTATCTTAGTCTACAGGTGGCCATAGCCTACCGGTAGCTCGGTCTACCTGTGGCCGTAGCCTACCGGTAGCTCGGTCTACTGGTGGCCGCAGCCTACTGGTAGCTCGGTCTACCGCTAGGTGCAGCCTACCGGTAGCTTGGTCTACTAGTCACTGCAGCCTACCGGTAGCATGGCTACCGGTTGTTGTTAGCCACCAGTAGCTCTCAGCTACCGGTGGCACTCGCCTACCCCCACAGTGTTTTTCCAGTAGCGTTCTTTTTTGCACAAATTGGGTTTTAAACCATATTTTGACACCTTTAACATTGTTTAAAAGCCCAGTAATGCCCATAAATGGCGTTTAATAAAATATTTAATGAATTAACCTGGTGTGTGTGTGTGGGTTAAAACCGCCCCAAAGGGCGGGGACCTTTAATGACGTGTGGGGTGTCTCAACCACATGGTCAACCCATGACCCCGCAGCTTACACGGTCTCCAGTTCTTTTTCTCCATATCTTAACTGCCCGGGGCATGCAGTATCTCACCCTTTATAACCTAAAGGTTCTCCCTAGGTTTCTTTTCTTGACCACCCTATGCTAGGAGTACCCTTTGTTAAGATGAGCCGCTTTTCATTCAGACGAGCCGCATCGCTATTCGTGGAATTCCACGCCCAGGCTTAGCGTCGATTGTTGATCAACAAGTAGGGAATTTTTCCTTCGTCTCCCCATTTTTGTGTATCGTGTAGTGTGGGAATGCTTTTGATTTTATGGAATTAGATGAACTAAACCTTAATGAAGATAATTAATGGATTCTATAAAGAACGAAGGGGGAGGGGTGTGATCGATGATGCTTCTTTGTTTGTATTTAGAATCTCCCATGATTAATTATTTCTAAATTGTGCGGGCTTACGCCTATTGAAAATCATGGCCGTTGGTGGTCTTTCTCTGTGCACAAACGAACCCTTACCTCTGGTGATTTGAATGGATTGAATTGTGATTATGAACCCTGGTCGTGTAATGTAAATTGGTTAATTACGTATATTCGGCTAAATAAATAGAAAGCAATTGGATCAGTCCTTTTCTGTGATAACCCATGTTAATGTACCGCGGAATTGGAATCATGGAGTGTGTTAAATTGTTTAAATCTGAAAATACCCACAAGGGATTTCTTTGTGTTGGTGGTAGTGGGTTGATTGTTTTTATTCACGAGCCGATTGTGGGTGATGTGGGTAGGGATAGGATCCCCTGTTGTTATACTCTCATGGTTGTGAAAGTGATGATGGGATCCTCTATTATGTCATGAATTGGGGTGGGATCCTCTGTTGTTGAGAAACCTTTTCGGCTCCTGGATATTGGACATGGGGCTGTAACTTGGGGTTTTCTTTGGTTGTTGTGTCTTTACAAGATAACCGAGTGTGAATGCTTAAATTGACGTTTGGCTGGATATTTTTTCCTTGGTTTTTTCTTATGGTGTTCGTTGCCCAGTAGTTGCAGAAACTTATTTTAAAAAATTTACTGAACATAAAGCAAGGATGGGATAAATGGGTTTTGGTTTTGTGTGAGTTGTGACTTGGAATTGGTGTTGTTTGCGTTCATTAAGTAGGATAAAGAAAAACCAAAACTTTGCATGAGTTCTTGTTACCTATACGTATACTTGTAGTTTTGTTTTCTGATTCGCACCCCACCCGAGTTGAGAACTTAGTGCCGAACACCCCCATTTCATGTGGGAGGGTGTTTTTCCCAACACTACTATTAGTGGCTTGTTATTAGCTCCTTTTCTGGTCCCTTTCCCAGATATCCCATGTATATTCGGGTAGGCTACGATGGCCTAAAGTCCATTATTATCCAAAGAACCTTCGAGAGAGGTAGTGTGGTGGTTATGGCCAGGTGTGTGTGGTTTGGTGGATTCCCAAGTGTCTTCGTGATGAGGCCCAAGTTTCAATGGGCGTGGCAGCAGATCTTCTAGGCCAGGTGTCTTCAGGCGTGATAGTGGTTGTTCTGGACTAGGTGTTTGCAGGCGTGGTTAAGTGAGACATTTGTGGCCTAGGTAAGAACCCAGATCCCTTTTCAGGTGTGTTTTTCATTTTTTCAGGAGTTTTTGAGAAAAATGAATTTTATGGAAATTTTAGAAGTACACACTATGTACTTTCTATGTACATGCCATGTACTCTTTCCCCGGCTCGAAGCCATGTTCTAGCTATGTCCGGGCCACACACATGGTGTGTAAGGCTGAGGTGGAGGCTGGTTATTTCAGAGTATGGAATTTTTGAAGTACACGCCGTGTACTTTTTTTTCATTAAATGGACCGGGGTCCTGTCTAACCCCCAAATTCATCTTCTTCTTCTTCAGTTTTCGACCGTTCGAGAGCGACTGTACGGCCGGATCTTCGATGAACTCCCGCCCCACCATCCGTTCTCCGATTCAAGCACGGTCAGTTGCATTAGAATCGCAGCGGTGAGTTCTTCCTTTTTCTTTAGCCTTGTTTCATGAATCCTCCTCGTTTCTAGATTATCGTGGGATGAATGTTTTGTGCGTTTTCTCAGATCTACGTTGTTCTAATAGGAATCTGTCACCGAGGATCGCGTATATCAATCTCCTCAGATCGAGGTAGGTGGTTTGTGCCTTTCTGTTGAAAGTCGATGAGTATTATGTGAAAATTCCATCAATACCCTTGAACGGGGTATTGCGTGTTTCCTGTTTTTCCCTGGTTGTTTTCCTGCTTTTCTTGATTACTTCAGTAGAGTTTTTTTCTTGTGAGTAGAGTAATTTATTTTTTGATCAGGTTGCTTTTCCATGCTTGTATGCATGTTGGGCGTTTTTTCAGTTGCCATACCTTATTGTAGGATAGTGAAACTGTCTCTTTTGTTACTGTTGAGCATTAGTTGATAGCTAAGTAGTTCTTGAGTTTTACTTGGACATTACGCACATGCTTTGCATGTTTAGTTATACTCAGGACTGTGAGAACCTAGAGTAGTAGACCAAAGGGATAATTGACAGAAGGGATTCTCCAGAGTGTCTTTCAATTACGACGCAAGACTATAGGGGGAATCGACATTGAGTGCTTCCCCAAAGAGTCTGTAGATCCACGACATGGGCCACATGGGGAATAGATGTTGAGTGCTTCCCCAGAGAGACTTTAGCACGATACGAGACTACAGGGGGAATTGACGGTGAGTGCTTCCCCAGAGAGTCTACTTAATTAAATAGCTGAACCAGAGGGGTGAGACTGTGTGTGCCTCCCAGAGGGTTGCTAGTACTTAGAGGTTGAACCATAGGGGTTAGACTATGAGAGATACCTTGAGGGATTCCTTTTTTATTCTTGTTTTTGACTTCATACTTGTGTACTTTACTTGTTAGAACTGTGGATTGTAGTTGCTTGTGCATTTCTATTTATTGCTTCCTGTTTATTTACTGCCATGTATTCATTTACTATTAGGCACAAATATTTGGGTGGTTTCCTACAGGGATTGTATCTCACACCCTATTTGGGCCATTCTTTTGGGCCCAAGCAGACCATGTTGCTGCAGGTATATATAAGGGCAAGCGCCCTTCTACTTCGGGATCTTGATTACATCAGGAGCTGGGGAGCAAGGGACCCAGTCGTGGATCACGATGCCGAGGAGCTTACTTTGTTTTCTTTTGAACTTGGGTTTAGTTGTATTTCATCAAGTTATTGTGTTTTCTGTTTTCCTTAGATACTTGTACCTGCTGCATCATTGTCATCATAGTTATATATATACATTGCTTCCACTGTTTGGGTTCTGTTGTTATGCATGTTATTTACTACTTCCGCTATTTATTGTTGTTTTCTTACCTTGTATACCTTACCTCAAGCCCATAGAAACACATGGGGACCACTAAATCGAGAGATCCAGTAAGGAATCTACTGAGGTTGTCTCCCTTCCAGCAAAAACATCGAGGGCCCTCGCATCTGAAAATGGCTGCTTGAAATTGTGCCTCTAGAAAAACCATGTTGGCTACGATCTCACAGTAGACCTCCCCGCGTGTGCATCCACTCAAACACCTCCACCTTCTTCTGATCCTCCAAGTACGCCAGCAACATAAATAGACTAACAACATATATGATGGAAGGGTGTAGGGCCTCCTCAATCCATCTCGCATGAGAATCCTCATCTAGAAAGTGGTTCCAGGTGAATCAAAGACGATCATTGAACTTGATCCAAAGTTCCCATACCCACATAATCCCCATACGTGAGGATGCTTAGTTCTTGCCTCTTCTCAGACTTAATGGATGATGAAAGGATATTTTACAGAAACTCTTTCTGGATGTCAACCTACAACACTTTTTCCTCTGTCCTTTTTCTATGATAAATAATCCACCAATAACACGAAACCCCTCACATCTGACTAATTTATAATAGAAAATAATACTCCAATAGAGAAAACATCAAACCTAAGGGGATCTAATGCTCCTCAATCCATCTCCCTGTCTCCAAGTTCAAAACACAACACTCATACTTTCCCAAGGAATACTTCTCGAAATCATGTAACATTCTCTACCACTGGTCATCCTACTCCATTAGATCTACCCTCCACTAATCAACCAGATCATCTAACTAGGCCCCAACTACCTGATCCACACATGGACGATACTATAGAGCTATAACTGAAAGGATGACTAAGGAATCCATAATCCCGGATAGTAAGTAATTTTATGAAAATTCATTTTAAATTAGTTAACTCATTATTCATTCTAAATTACATTAAAAAATCAAATTGGAACACAAGTCATTATAATGCATGTATCATACCTAGGGCATCTACCCTAAAAATGGTGTAGCCTCACTTGGTTGTTAGGTAGGCTCAGATTTCTTGCATCATATTATGGGGATAGCTAAAATCACATATCCTAGTGGGACTTCATGGACCTATGTCACATAGAAAGATCACATGATATTGTTTCCCTACCAACCCACACAATCCTCAATGTACCTAACTCCAAACTCCATCTTATCACCCATCCATAACCTTTTATAACATTCTATCATGACCCCCTCCTTCTAAAGATTCCCCTCATGAGCTGGATGTGAAGGATGAGAGATAATGACCCCTAAGTCCTTCCTTCAGTAGGCCCATGGGTGGTGACTAGAACCAAGGGTACAAAGATCTCACAATATGGGAGGGATTATCATTTATAATAAAACAAGATTGGGAGTTAAGATGGTTTATCCAAAAAGAAATCCAAACATAATATATATAAAATAAATCCAAAACCATCCCACGTGAATTTTCATAACAAAATAATTTAAAATACATTAAAACACCAAAGTACCCAATGTAAAACTGATAAGAGACACCACAATTGTCCCAAAAGTTTGAGCTAACGAGGATCAGCATGGTCAAAATAATTGTATTATAAAAATAAAATTAATTTATATATAGGGTGAGAATATAAGTATACATAGTTAGAAAACCAAAGTCTATTAGGCACATGTGAGATAAGCATACTAAAGATACAGTGAGAAAATAACAGAAAAAACATCACCTAACACGGTATACAAACGATCCCACCTCACAAAGCCATGCCCACCAAAAAATAAAAGTCATATAATGTAATAAAGATATAAAATCGATGATAGGGTACCTGGACTACTTTCCCACTGATTAGCTACTATCACACCCTAACAAGAAATGACTTCGAGCTCCCACCTCTTCCGAAAAAATCAAACCACATCCTCCCCACACACTCATGCCTAAAAATCCCAATATATTCCCCATAGACACCATGTCCACCACTACAAAAAATCATGTCTACAAACACCTGGGCCAAAACAGCACCTCATCCCAAAGACACATGTGAAAGAGAATCACATCTTATCTAGAAGACACCAGGAAAACCAAACTCTCCATCACACACCTAGGACCCATAAACCACTACATTCCTGACAAATAATGGGAAATCACCTCCTAGAAGAGAGGGAAGGGAAGATAAGGTGGTCATCAATCCATCCTTCCACTGGGATTCTTGGGAAAGACCCCCTCCCCTGTGACTATGTGGGTGTTCATCACATGGTTCTCAACTTGGGTGGGGTGCATATAGAAATCACTAGAACCTACAGTTTATGTATATATATGATGTCAAGAACTCAAGAACATCCTCTAGGGTACACAACAACCGATACCACTATATGCATATTAGTACCAAAAAAATTCACTTTAGATGTTTGTAAATTAATATGTATTTGAAAATCTATTTCTCTCAACACCCATTTGATTCATTATTTAGATTTAACCATAGTTAACCATTCAAACCATCATTTAACTTTTCCTTGAAAATCATTTCCATTTACTAAAACAACTAATGTTATATCAACATTATTATGCATTTTTTCTCCCACACTATCTATAAAACTTTGTAACACAGACTACAACAAGTAGTAAAATGAAATTCACATGAAGGAAGGAGAACAACAATAAATTAACCCACTTGAAATTTTCAATCCATTTAATGACCATTAATAACACAACTTAAATCAATCCTGATAAACAATTTGATTCTTTTTGAATGATACTCATGGAGAAAACCTGGCGATATTACCCTTACTAGCCACTTCTATAATCATTCTTCAAATTCATTCCACCAAACCCATACTGAGAAAATCCCCAAACTAACATCTATAGACAAAAAACAAATTAATTTCACAACCTAGTCATGTACCTGTTATATAACACTTCCCATTATTCTTCCAATCAAACTATCTCTCAACCTGAGATTCCATTTAACCACCCAAACAAGCCCAAAACACACAGCCATTACCACAGCACTACTACAACATCATTTAGAATGATACCACACACTACACACCACCACATGAACCAAGGAAAAGAATATTCATATTTAATAAGTCATTCATTCTTTAATTCCACCGATTAACTTTTGGGGTTATCATGGATACAATTAGATCTTAGGGAATCCACATTTTAGCCGAGTGTATGTGGTTAACTGATTTCATAATAATTGTTAGAGATAAAAACAAACATCATGCATTCTAAAATCATCAATTGGTGTAAAAATAAAGACCCCAAGTAACGATTATTTTCAGAAGGGCATTAATACCATAAAATTCACCATAGCATCCAAAACCAATTAATAAGAAAATGATACATAAATTTTCCCTAGCCCCACATATTAATCTTGAACAAAATTAAGTTATCATTATTAATTTGGTATTTTTATATTTTCACACAAAAAATATTCACACACCCAAACTACATGATACAAAATAGAGAGAGGGAGAGAGGAAGGAACAACATACTAAGAAGAGGAAGAAATAAATAATTACTTATTGTACAAATGTAGGGGGTGTGCATGCAGTAGGAAAAGCCTCCGGGGGAAATGTGATCTAAAGGATATTGCACAATCACACAACTCCTCAGGTAAGATATGTTCTAGGGAGATATCACACTAAGATAAATATAATCTCACTAGTATTAGAAGATCATATCTTTATAAAGGCTAGATCCTAAATCAACAAGAGAAAAGGTTTTCAAAATTCATTAAAAGAAAATCAAAACCAAGACCACATGATTTGGAAGTAAAAGAAAGATTTAGGTTTTTATAAGATAGATATCATTCAAAAAAGCTCCAAAACCATTAAATATGTTATTAAATTCATTTTACTTCCAATACGATGATAAAGGGGTGAAACATTAAAAACATGAGAATTCTATAATTTAAAAAAAATGGAAATGAGTCACTGGTGGATGATTCACTGGTGCAAGCTAAAAATTCAAGCCACTAGTGGATAAGTCACATGTGCTAGCTACCAGTGGGACTCACTTGTATGACTCACTATTGCGCATCACCTATGTGAATCACCATCCTAACTCACTAGTGTAAGCTACCATTGGAATCATGAGATTTGAAAAAATATTTAAATGAGTCACCTTATTCACCTATAGCTCTTCAAAGACTGGATTTTTATAATGTAATTTACCAAAGAGGTTTGTTCATTGAAATTTATAAGATAAATATGATTCTGTGTGTAATTTACGTTAATTTATATTAAGTTTCAATTTATAATATCACATGTAAAAGATAAGATATCGAACATGGGGAATCCCTTCTCTTATTGAAATTTTTATTATTTTTAAAAACTCATAAAGTGGTATTATATTAAAACCCATAATTGGTATTATAGTTTTTATAAGGATCCACTGGTAACTAAAAATTCCACCCCTTTAACAAGTATAATTTTTTGATACATAAAGAGAGAGGATGTAGGAATTTCTATTTAAAGAAGATCCTCACCATATATTTCAATTTGTACTATTTTAAAACTAATGAGGTATAATGTTTTATGTGGTATCATATCTCTAGTGGTAGCAAACAAGGATCAGGAAAAGATGATGAAACATGAGGAACTCCTCATGAATATCCACCATAATAATTAAGGTGGGAGTAATATGAGAAATACATATAGTGGGAGAATAATTTCCACCCCTTTTTATTCATTATCAATTACATGGAGATGATGGAAATTGACTATTTGATTAATTGAGGAATTGACAACAAATCCAAAGGGGTTTATTGAAGTTCCCTTTGGCTAAAAATTATTTTTTATCACTTATTATTTTTTCATTGTCGTGCTCATTATGAAATAGTGGTTTTATATGTATTGGATTGTAGTATCCCTGCATTAAGGGAAATGTGAAGCTACCCATGTTTTTTTGAACATGTGTTTGTAGGTTCCCCCATTAAGGTACACAACAATGGTAGTTGTGAATCAACTACCCACATTTCTAGAAAAGAGAAAAGTGGAGTTGGTCACCCCTGAATACCTTGTTATACTGATTCAAGTGGTATGCACATATAAAATCAGATGATTTAACGAGTAGTTCTACATGGAAGAACATGGAAATTACTAAAGGGTATTTTAAATTAATATCTACAATTATTTTGAATGAAGAATTTTTTTCTACAATGTATATTTAAAAGGTTAGGTTTCAATGACTTAAATGGATTAATGATGATATTTTGAATACCAATGAGATGGTAGAAGTCCTTCCTAATTTTTTATGAGAAGGATAATTTGTAATTTTATTGGAATTCTTTGATGAAGGTTGATAAGGATAAAATTTATTTCTCAGGAGTCCCTAAACTCATTTCATGATTATAGGAATGTGTATCATCAAAACTGGAAACATAAATAATATTTTTGAATATGAATTGTCCTATTGGTCATAAGACTTCACTAAAAATGTAAAACAATAGGTTCTTATTGTAAATATTTTATGAAATCTTAAATTATTATTCGCCAAACATATGAATTTTTTATTAAAAGTATCTATAGAGTGAGTGACTTCATAATAATATGTTGTAGTATATTGAAAATCAGAAAAATAATGACCATATGAATTCAACCACACTATACATAATGATAGAAATACACTGTCATTTTTATTTGATCCCACTGTATGAGTTTTTTAAATAATCAGCTATAATAAAAATGGAAAAGGAAAGTGTGTAATATTTCTATAGTTAAATGTATATATTTTGTTTCAGAGAATAAGAAAATGAATAGAATTTTTCATTAAAAACCATAATTTGGAATCTCCTTCATAAAACATCAATGTAGAGGAAAATTTCACTATTCTTCTTGAAGAGAAATCATGTTTTCCGGATTAAAACATGATAATGATGAGACTATTTGTGGTGATGAAAGAAATAGTAATTCATGGTATAATAATCATAAAAACCTAGATTGGTGTGTGATTCAAGAATGAAAAGTAAGAGAATATTATATTAATAATTAGAAAGGGAATATTAATTAAAAATTAATTTCAGTGTCTCTAGAATTATTTTTTTTGAAATGATATATGATGTTATTAAAGTTGTTATTTTAAGATCATAACCTTATAATGATTAATGAATACATTATCCAAGAATATTTTGAAGAGATATACTGATATTTTTCCACTTCATGTATTCATTGAAGAATAAAATGAAAAAATTAGGATTCTATGAATAATTTAGATAATGACCAATTAAAACTCAAGCTTCAAATTATTATAGATTATATCATTCTGATTTAAGGATACTAGACTATTCTTAAATAACTATGTTGGAATCCTATGAATTTACCCAAGACTTATGAAATTAGAATACTTATAGGCTTTATGAATATATAATATCATATTAGTTCCATCCAAGTGATTTATTTGATGTAAAGTTCTGTGCACCTATAAAGATTTTTTTTGAATTTTTATGATTGTTCTAAAAGAGAATAATGTCATTATACTATGTGTTTTTTAGTAAACATTAATTCGATCATATAAAAATATAAATAATGAGATAAATAATACTTTTTTAATACTTTAGATATATTGTGAAGATCTTTTAGGCCAAATTTCAGATATAAAAATTGTTAAATTATCATATTCTTGGAATATCCCTGGAGTATAGACAAATGGATATTGGATTGTGGGAAAAAATGGGTATTATGTGATTGTTCTTTCTAAATTCTCATGAGAAGATCCCAAAAAATTTCTATTTAATTTTTCTAATATTATATGAATCTATTTAATGATCATTAATAAAGACACTCATGTATGTGATAAATTTACTATATTGAGGTGGAAGAAATAAAAAATAAGAATCATCCACTACTACTTGTGTATGGAGAATTGAGAAATGGAGATATGTGCTACATGATTTTTTAGATCATCTCTTGAAGAAGAAAATAAGGAACCACTAAATTCTATAGAAAAGTATAAAAAATAATCAATTGTTATTAAAAGAACATTTCATTGGGCCTATGTAGTGAGGAAAACATATTAAAAAATTGTAATGATTTACAATGCTCAGTTGTAACTTGGTACTATGTTTGATGAATCTACGTTATAAAAATAATGAATTAAATGATCATGTATTGAGAAGATATATATTTACATTTTTAATTTTTTGGCATCCCTTTTTCTTTTATATATCAACATCCATGGAAAATCTAGAAGGAAAATCCTTCGTATAGAAAGTGTGAACCCGTCAAACCCATCAGACTCGTGGCATGTAATAATACCACCATGTGACTTAGTGAATGTAGTTCGAAGTTGTTGTAGAAGTCCTATGAAATGATGGAAAGACATGTCATCTGAGATACAATTATATGGATAATGAGACTCCATTCAAGATAAGATCAATGTGAATCAGATGTATATATGGTGTGTGAATCACCAACTTTTTATAATTTAGTAATATTATTAGAGAATTATTTATTAGGGAGCCTAACCAATCTAGACATATAGGCTGTGTTAGTACCAAACCTTGTAAAAATTCATTTTTTCTTGTTCCTCTATATACCATACAGTTAAATTGAGGCTACATGATAGAAGATATAGTGGAACGAGACTGAATAATCCTATGAAGTTAAATTTTAATATAAAGAAATCCATTTAAAAAATTTCTGACTGCTATTTCAACTCTTCCCTATAAATATTACATTGAATCTCTATCTATTACAGTTCCAACTCCCTAAATTATCATATTCTAAATCCATGGGAAATGATTTCTGGAATAAAGAACACCAAGCTTCAAAATAACCACTATAGTTTATTGCAAGAATAAATAGAATGATACATTTACCCATTAATAATAATATTAATTATTATATTTATAATAATAAATATATAGTGGAGAGTAGAAGGACACATTACTATATTTATTAATGAAAAGAAAAGATACAATATTGAGATGGGGCCAGCATGTAGAAACCTTAAACCAATCTAGTAAAAAAAACCAAAAATAATAATTACAAATAAATTATAACATTTATAGTATGAAAATTCATTTCTATAATTAGAATCATCAAATGATTCAGGGTTATTAATGAACAGATCTTGATATCTTGTTACAATTGTTCTTTATAGAAGATAATAATCCTTATGTAAATGTTATTTACATAGAAAGACTTTTTGGATGCTTTCTTCAACAACCTAGATCAAATTTCCTTGGTTTATAGCATCATTTTAAATGTAATTATTTTTTTTGTGTAACATCATACTCTATGTATTCCCAATTTCCCATAATTTCTTATAACATTACTTTCATATTTTTCTCCTAGAATTGAGAATGCATCAAATCCTAAAATAAGGAGTGAATTAATTATTGGTCCTTAATTCCATGAAATTCATAAGTAGTACAATCCTTCACCACATTTGGTTTCCCTAGTGAGCAAAGAAAATCCACTACCTCCTCCAAATTCTTCTTCTATCTATTTCCCCAAACCCCAACCCACCAATATACACATTCTCTCCCATTGAATGATGATCCCCCTAAACCCCCTATTCAAATTTGATTCCATACATCTTCCTCTCTTGCAAGATCATCTTATAGTTTTCCTCTTCCACTATTTCTTAAATTTAATACATTGGAAATTATCCAACATTCAAAACAAGTCACTATGGAAAATGATCATGTTGAATTTGGTCTACTTATACAATAACCATTTCCTCTACTATATATTCAATATCATCATATTAAATTCCTAATTGTAGTTAAACATCATAAGTAAACCCTTTTTCTATACTCCTCCATGAATTTTCCCTTTCCACTCAGCCATGTGCCTCCTCTATTATATATTAATTGGTATCCTGATAAGACCTTTGTGGAAATTGGTCATCTTGAAGTACATATTACACATTCAGGTCCTATGTAAATTCAACATCTTTAGTATGTACTTTTTCAACCATCTCCAAAAAATATTCTCATCTCCTCTATTATTCTTCCTTTAAATATTATTATAGTTATTCTCACCATTCAACATTATAGATAAAAAATAACACACATTTTCTGTATAATAGTTGACCTATAAGTGCCCAATAGTTTGATAAGAAACAAAAAAGGAATACATATCTTCATGTTTAACATGTATATTAATACAATACTCAACAATTGAGAATGAAATATTTCTAATTAAAGGGAATTTTAAATCAATATCTACAAGAAATATTGCATAATAATAAAACCAAGAATCCGTTTGAGACGTATCCATTTTTTTATGAATGAGAAAAGAAAAAACATCAAATAATAAGTGATTATGATACAAAATTGAATTCAACACAGTTTCCCTAATACATTCCTATACATGAGTTTATTTAAATGTCAAAGTATTAAAAGGAAAATTCCATTATTTAGTGGTATTCATACCCTATTTGAGGGATATTTATCCATCACCCCATGATCGATGCTTTAGTTTCTTAGAATGCAACAATATATGGAAGCACACACTTTCTATTATTATAAACTTTTAGTTATTTTACCCCAATTATTCATGAAATAAATAACCAAATCATCAGTTCACTATGGTCTTCCATTTATAGCTATAACCGTCCATATTGTAATTGAGTTCTTAATAATCATAAATGTGTACATAATCACCTATTGGTTTACATCAACATGTGATATTGTACCCTTATGAATAACTCAATATAGAGTTTCATCATTCAATGAAGTGAAATCAAATTTAATGAATTATTCCCCATTTTCAATACCACTATGAGAGGGTAGGACACCATTCCCATCTTCTATCAATGTTTTATAAAAAAACAAATTTTGGATACAGACCCACCACAGAAGATCAATGAAAATACTATGTATAAAATCTATCATCTTGGAAAAACCAGAATCACCATCACCATCATGTGATATATACCACTACCCCATCCCTATTGAATAATAACAGTATTAGTAATAATAATTATAGATATAGTAATAATAATAATAGTTGTAATATTAATAATACATGAAATCCTAGGTAATGGAAGAAAAATGATTGCACCCATAAAATTAATTAAAATAATAGGATGATAAAGAACATGTAGAGTTAGTGTAAAGTATAAAAATAACCCCTTATATTATAAAAATTCTAATTTAACAAAAATTAAAATAATTTGATGGAATAAGTAGAATATCAATCTTTTATAGCCATCTTGGAAAATGAATCAGCTATCATGTTAGCCTCCTTCTATATATGAGAGGCCATGAACTGAATCTCATACAACTTAGACAATCATACCATATATTCTCAATAAATATTTTGATGTATAAAAGATGACTTGTTATAGACGATTTAAGAAACCCATATGGATTCACTATCAATCCACAACATTTTCCAACCTCAGTTATATAAATATAAAATTGCATGGATTATATCTCATATATCCACTATAATGGAAATAATGTATATAATGACGTAATGAATGAAATCCTTAGTAATACATATACTTAATGAAAAAATTTCACAACATATTATGATGAAATTTACTATAGATGAGGCACCATAAACATTTAAATTGATCCCTGATGGGATGGTAGATTTCCATATAACAATCTAGTAAGTTTGAGATACTATATGACACAGAAACACCCAAAAATTGATTAATTTAATTGTCTTCCATTTTTTATTCATTCACCCCACCTTAAAAGAGGATTAAAATTAAATATATCTCATGATAATAGGAATAGTAAATTTGAGATAATGATTCATCCCTTTAAATAATATATATTTCATTTATTTTGAGATATGATTAAGGCTAGAGGTATTGGATGAATATGAGAGGTTTTTCACTAGGACAATCTTAAAAATACTAGTAAAAATACCCATTATGAAATTAATATCAGTAATGGTCTAAAACCTTCAACATTAAATTCACAATTAGATTTTAAAATTTTCATTACAAAATCATAATAGATATGAGAGAATAGTCCGTGAAATTATTTCACAAAAAAGATAATTTAAAAAAAACTTTAATACCTACTAATTGGGACATGAAACCAACTCCCCAAATAATAATTTCTGTTATAATTCATATTTTAGTAGTATTAATAATATTATTATTGAAAATAATTATGGGAGTTATAATAATAATATGAGTAATAGTAATAGTATTGATAAGTGTAATAATACAAAAAGGCATGAGTATGAGTTAGTGACCTAACCAACACCTTCAAAAAAATTTGAATGAAAAATGTACCTCATATTGAAATATTGTGGTGAAATGAATTTTCACTAACTATAAGTTTAAGATATATTATAAAAAACATTGAAAAATTACCTAATGTGAAGCATAGACTAATCCTTTAATCCACAAACCACCCTTAGATCTCTTTCTTCATTAAGGTCCATAATAATGAGTTGTTTATCAGGTATCCAATTAATTAGAAAGTCTATTTAGGCCTATTTAGATGTAATTTAGGTATGTAAAAGTTTTGAAATCATATTGAATAATCCCAAAATGTGAGAAAATAACTGATTTAGTGGAAAGATATATTTGAGGAAATCAAAGACTTGATATGAGGTCTTATGAAAGAATAATTACCACACCATTCTAAATTCCTCACTACTTAACAGATTTTGGAAAATAATATTATCGATCTCTATGATCACCATAACATCTTTCATCAACCATTAGCCAATCGAAATATTATGGTCTATATATAGTGGAAAACAGTACCATGATTTTAGGAAAAACCAACTCTTTTACATTAATCCTTATTCATGACTTCTAAACATGAATTCTTATAGATAAAAATTGTAAAAAAGTTATTGAATAAAAAATCAATTAAAAATATTAACAGGTCCTATCACCACCAATACCACTCTATTAACATTCATGATATTTTGGGTTCATTTACATTATATCCTCATCACACTATAAACACTATCATCATATTCATAAAATGGCCATTAATAGTATTGATTACCTTCTCACAAGAAATTTATATACGTACAACATGAGAATCCCCAAATTATTTCAAATTCATTATACACAACACCATCAGTCCATCGATGATAATATGAGTGATTTGAAGAGAACTCCGTACATCATCTTCCATATTGAAGGCTTCTATATAAAAATAAAAAACAAAAATATAAGAATCTTCTATGTTGTAATTTTCCAATTGTACACACCTCCCATATCAACTAATTATATTAGATTCACATCACGGAAAAAATTTTATTCCCAAAGAAGGTAGTATTATCAAAAATTTGGATACCTTTTAAATCCCATTTCAATTTTAGAAATAATTCAATCTATAATTTATATATATTCTAGAGTAGTTATCTCACCCATTTTATATATTTAAATGGTCAAAGTATCATTCTCTTAAACCAATAGATAAAACTATTACTTGAGGCCTTTATTAATAATAAAATGTTTATGTTTAATCTTGAGAGTTTCCTCTATATTTTAGTAATCAAATATTGGGGTTGGATTCTTAATAACGTCTACTTTCATAGGAGGATCTAGTTTTACATCATCTCATCTCCCTAAATAACAAGTAATAATGGCTCAATCTAACTTAGAATAATCCATAATCATCATTATATTTTTATAATGATGGGTAATGAACTCAACAAGTCATAACATTGGTTTCTTACATTATTGAGAACTCTATTAGATGAAATATACATTATAGTGACATTATTTTAAATAGATGTCTTGACAGATTCATTAGATTCAATAGGTTCCACCTAATCCCCCACCAGGGTGGGGGAATTTGTGGTAGAACCAAGTGTGATGTGAGAAAAATCCATAAAACATGAAAATTATGTAGCCTCAAGTGTAATCCTAATAATAATATAAGTAATAATAGTAGTTATAAAGTGAATAATAAAAATAAAAGAAGGCATAAATAATGATTTGGAAATCCAAATTATTCTCCCTTAAAATTTCTTAATGTGAAATAGATTAACTATATAATCATGTGGTTAAAATTCCTACATTATTATAAAAATAAGAGATTATCCGAAATAATTATAGGGAAAAATTAATTTGAGAACACATATTAAAAGTAAATGAAGAATAACTTGAGTTCACACTCATATTGGTCATGGTATCTATAGCCTTATATCTTTCACCAAAATTATGTGACACCACAATAAAAAATTGGTTAAATTATTTTATATAATCCCTAAAATTTACTACCACCCTCTATAAAAGAGAATTATAATTAAGGATAAAATCACGTGAAATAAATTATGAATCCACATTAAAAAAAATATTTTTATAACTACAGAACCATGAATTTTTTTTTCAATGATGAATTTTCTATTTTAGCATAGTTAGAAAATTACTTCCCATAATCCTTGTATAATATGGTTTTGAGTACACCTTTATTGTCCCCAATTATCCTAGAACAACTAGATATTCCGAATATTCATTTATCTCTACAATATTTGTTAAATTTTAATAAACATAAATTAGTGGGACTAAAAAATGAAAATAAAAAAGATAATTTATGAATATTTCCCTCACACAAGGTTCTCCAAGGATAAAAAAGTCACACAAAGAGTTTTTATACATAACATACTATAATGAATTTATAGAATTTATAGATAAAAAAATTATCCTCATTCTCTAATTACACTTCATATAAATTAAACATTAATAGGTTTCAATTCCACTATAAAATAAATAACATTTTAGAAACAACCACTTTGAATAGGTTTTCATTTTTCCCACATTTATCCAGATTATAAAATCAGAAAAAAATAGCCTAATTTTTTGAAGAACCAAAATCTATAATTTCAAATGGATTCAAAATAAAGAAAAAAATTACTCTTTCATACAAGGATTAAAGGAAAATAAACATAAGTGTATCTTCACCCATCTGATAGAAATTATACATATAATAAAACACATTTCTAGTTTCCATAAAAAAATGGCTGGTGAGAAATTTCAAATTGACTAGTCTCAATAGATGAAAAATACATGCATAATTACATGAAATAATTAATTGATATATCATTTTATATTATTTTGATAAACTACCATATTGTAACTAATAAAATAGTTTTCTGGTTAGAGTTCCATTTCAATTAGTCTCTAAACCAAAAAATCCTTATTAGAGAAATAATTATCTATATTTTATATCTCATGGTAAGAGAAATAAAGATCATCCAATGGTGATATAATATTTCTCCAAATATATATATTGGTTTCAAGGATATCCTCTTAGATATAGTTGATAATTGGGACAACAATCCAATTTTCCTAAAAAAGATATATCTTAATTTAAATGGACAAGTCATATTTAGTATTTTATGACTATAGAGAATTGTTGAATTAAACTATTAAACAATATAAGGAATATATAATTAATCCTAGTAAATATGATACTTAAAAGAAACATGGTTTTTAGAATGTGATTATCCCCAGAATTAATAAAATGATTCTTCTAAATGATCCATACTTAAATAAATTCACTTAAAATAGCATGGTTGTTCAGGAACATTCCACTATCAATGAAATATTTACAAAACATTCTCTTCAAATATGTGTTAATTTTATGTTGAAAAAAAATCCCACTCTATATGATGCTATTCAAAAATGTATTCAATCTCTTGATTAGTATTAAAGTCAATTATAAAACAATAAATGGTTAAAAAATGTTTTTCATTACAATGAAATTGAAAATATTATATCTATAAGAGAGTGTCTTAGACTTCTAGAACTCATATATTTATTACTTTTATAGGGTATATCACTGATCTAAGAGAAATTATGTCTGACCTGGAATAATATAATAACAAAATGTATGAATGTAAAAAACATTTGATTATTTAATAACACTGTGATAAGACTTTTTCCTGGACTATTAAAATTATTATCATGGAAGATGTGATATCTTCACTAGTTGATAGATTAACAATACATTTCTATATAATCAGTTTTAAAATATTTTTATAATTAAATCATTATCATGATTCCGTGAAAAAATTATATCATATCGTTATCATAAAACAAGTGTAAAGGTGCATTCAAACCCCTTTCAACGAAGACAAGATTGATCATGTTCTAATCAACCAATTTGACAATAAACAAGTTGATATAGTCTTTAGGGATATAGATGAGAGGAGGATATAGTGAATATCCTTCTCTAAGACCCCATGTTCAATAGAAATAAACATGTGGAGAACTATTCTAAAAAAGATAGTGTTTGGAAATTTTAATAATGATATTCAACTATTTAATGAAAGTTTTATTAAACCTAATACATTGAAGGAATTAAAATTGGAAATCAAAATTAATGATATCAAAGTCATTCCTGAAATTTAAATTAACAGAAATAATTACAGTCTTTTTATTTTTAATAATCAAATCAATGCACTTTGAGGTAGTAAATGAATTGTATTAGATTTTTCAACCATTAAAAAACAAATATGATTTCTAGAAACAATCCATATAGTGAAAAAACATAATCTATTAACCATAATTTTAATGACATTGTTTGAAATAATAATAACTATTATTATAATGATGATTATGATGATAATGAAAAATTATGTATTCATTTTGGGGTATAAGAATACAAACTAATATAGACACCATTTCAAATTAGACCATAACATTAAACTTTCAAAGGGTTGAAGTAGCCATAATTGGACCACACACATGCACATACACACAAAAATAGGTCTTAATGGCCTTTCAATTGATACTTATGGACATACATACAAGGACTATAGGTCATAGATCTAAAAAACTATTAAAATGTATTATTTTATTAATTTTTAGGTACTCTGTAACAATATTTATGTATACTATAGTAGCCTAAATAGTTCATACGACAATGTTAAAATTGTTCATTTATTGTACCACTAGAAATTTGTCTCCATCGATATTTGAACCCATGTTCCCTACCTGTCAATACACCACCTAGTACCACTAGGTTAATAGTGAACTAGAAATAAAGTTAATAATGAATAAGATAATGTATATTTATGATTATGTTAATAATGATAATAATGATAATAATGATGATGATAATGAAAATATTTACAATCATGATAATAAAACAAATATTGAAAATAATAATAATAGTAACATTAATAATCAAAAATGGTATGATCATGATCTAAAAATTATTTTTTCTACAAGATAAGAAAGATTAAAATATCTGGAAAAAGGAGTTTTGAAATGATATTTTTTAAAAAATATCGAAAAATATCATCAGGAACACCATGAAACAATTTAAAGGGATTGTAATAAACACCATTATTCACTAGATAATCTGCTAACAATTTCTCAAAATGAATGATATGTTTAGTTATTGAGATGATGGATGATGGATATTTCAGCCATATAACCCACTGCATCATCCCGTTGGGTATATATATATATATATAATGTTGTCTAATTAATCCAAACGTTATTCCCACCCGTATACTTGGAATCCAACAATAAAATAATAATTCCATTCATCTCTTCCCCCAAAGAATACGTGTTTTACCATATGTAAAATAGAAATTAAATGACATAACATATGACATAGCTAAAGGAAAATCCATAGCTAACCATACCTTTAGTCAATTTATCATCCATTTCTATGTTAACGTTAATCTATCCAACAAATAGAGGATTACAAATATTCTGAAAAAGACTAGTGTTGGCCTAAAATTTCCTAAGAATTTCAAGCCTCCTCATAACCAATAAAAATAATCAAATTGTAATAATTTCATTTATATATCACATAAGCTTCACTGAAAGGATCTGAAATATTAGTAAAAGTATTATTAATTTGAATTGAGAGATGATTATATTTATTGGAGTTGAAAATACTCCAAATAAAGTGAAAATTTTCAATTATTATATCTTGAAAATAGTGTCTCAACTCTTTAGAGAGTTATAGATTAATCAATTTAGTCATACAATCTTTTAAAGTGTTATTTTTAAGCCTTGGTATTTCAAATAGATAAAATATAATGTTCCAAAGTGTAAATGAAATTGTATAGAATAGTAATATGTGATACAATTATCAACTATATTGATGAAAAATATACATAATTAGAGTAAATATGAATTCCAAAATGGTATAGACCACAATGTTTTGGAACCATTTTATAAATAAGTTTCTAAATTAGCCACATTATATAAGGTGAAAATATATTTCTTATTGAAACATGTAAACTAGGTGAAGCCCATATTAGACATACCAAAAAAAAATTGACTATATAATGTACTATTCAACATCATATTCCAAACTATTTCCAATATCAATTTATTATTTTTAATAAAATTATACAATTCAATGAAAACAATAATTCCTATAGGCTAATCCATAGTGTAAAAATAATTATGAATATAGATATTCGAATAAGAAATATTATCAACATATTCAATATATTTAAAAAGAGGTGTACTTATACAATAATATATCCAATATTTCTACAGTATAATTGACAAGTGGGCCTTCTTGATTATAACACAATGTTGATATAATATTATCTTTGACTAAGTTAAGTTGATAAGTAATTATTGTGAACAATTCCATTCTTGATGATTTTCATGAATATATATTTCAAAAAAATTCAATCAATCTCATTGTAATTAATAATTTTCCTTATACAATAAATATTATGATATTCATTAAAACTACATATATTTTTAATAATAAACCCCTTGCAATAATGGGAATAGAATAAAACTCCCAAGGGATAGTGAAAAGATTTTATCCTTGATTTTCCAACTCCAAATGAAAATTTATATATAAATATTAACTCCCACAACCAATTATGGTGGTTATTTTTTTAATTGACCTTACCATGTTCACTATTTTTTAATAATAGAAGCACAATATTTTAATAATCTAATTGATGGACCATGTTTACCCATTATTTCATGCATCTCCATATGAGATTTTTTTAATCATCATTTATCACAAATTTTTTATTAGTAATAAATTTTCAGGAATAAATGTGTCTTGTATTATATTATATAATAATATAAACATAAAAAACAAATAGAAACCACAAAAATATTTATTGACAAATGATATTACATTAATATGAAATGAAACCACAAGAAATTATAAACATTAAAACTAAAAAAATAGAAAAGCTAAAATTAGAAGATTTGAATCACCCCAATCCACTAGAATCGTTACACACACTACCAATGCTTTAGAGAAGAAAAAACTATTAATAAAACAAGAAACACTATAGTAAAATGAAAATATAAATCATTGAGAAAAATTAATTTTAATATTTAGAGAAATAATAATTTGGTTTTTATAGGAGGTAAAGTGACTATTGGAATAGTAATGTGACTATTGGAATAATAACCTCATCGTTGGGAGTAGTAACCTGGCCATTGGGAATAGTAACTTGACCATTGGAATAGTAAGTTTACCTCAAAATAATAAATTTTTATATAAATAAAATTTATCATGATTAATTTTGATAAATATAAGTATTATAATTCTGAAAAAAATAAGAAACTTGTTTAAATGCTAAAATAAAATATAAACACTTTATTAATAAATTTTATTTTAATGTATTTCATAAATATCATAATTTTTATAATAAAAATTCAATTTACCTATTTTTTTAATTTATTTAGAAAAAATTAATATCATTTTTGAAATAAATAGTTCAAAATTGAATAAGGGATGTTTTTTATAATTTTTTGAAACATAGGCCAATTTTCAGGTGAACAGAAAAAATACAATTTTGCGGCATAACTAGTGTATCTTAAATTTCATAATTCAGTGTTTAATTATGATGTAATACTTTAAAGACACTTTTTTCAAAAATTAAATATTTTATTATGTTAATGATTTAATAAAATATGATAAACTTGGATTCCAACAGTAAAAATCACGTTTAAAAACTTAATTTCAAAAGTAATTTCTTAAAATAAAAAATATCTATTTTTTCAAATTTCCATTTAATATTCTAATGATTTATAATAATAATTTTCATATAAATTATTAAACGCATTTTATTTTCTCTATATATGATTTATATTTTAATTCATTAATTATTAACTATTTTATATATTATATAATATTTTATTCAATATTTTATTCTAAAAATACACCAATCCTCATGTATAATTAACCTCAGTCCATCCCCTTGAAAAACCACTCATCCCACAATTTAAAAATCCAATTTTTATCTGAAATCCTCACTCTCAAGACCATTAAAATACCTAGGGGAATTTGGATGAAAACACATCAAAACATTAAGGGTTTTTAGTGGCATATAAGAAAAGCTAAACTAAAGATTATGTAAGTTTCGATCAAATATTCTTCTTTTTATTTCTTCTTCTTCTTCTTATCTTTATTTTTTCAACAAACATTTCCCAAATAAACCATATATGAGTGTATAATAAGTATATGAAAATTATATTAATGATATTAACATACAATATGTATCATATTTACTATATATAAATACTTAAAAATTCTCTTTGTTACTCTCCCATCAATGTTCCTTCAGAGATCAGTTAACCTCTTATGGAGAGATTGTATTGTCAACACATATAACCATAACATTGGATGAATATTATAAACTATATGTATTATATAAAAATAATAATTATATGTAATATATTCTTTTTTAATTAATTTTTATAATGAATAAATTACATTTAACATAATAGAGAAAGTGAGACAAAAAGGAATCTTATTTAGTAAGACGTGATAACAAATGACTAACATATATCCATGGAAATTAATAAATATAATTAAATGACTATAGTTGGTAAATAATGGAAAAATTTATAATAATTCCCTTCTGAATCTATGATTTATTAAATCTAGGTTTATTATTTTGGAGGTGCAAAAGTGACGAAATAAAGCTGGAATAATGATAAGAGGATTCTCAAAACCAACTCATTTCCATTGGATAATCCATATTTCAAGAAATATTTGTTATTAATACTCATACATTGTTCCATAAAAATAATTTCATTTTTATTAACTTTTATTTTCATGGATATACATGATTCTTACATGATTTTATGAAAAATATAATGATTTTACAAAATAAATATTCTTTCCCAAAAATATATTAAACTGCTCTTGAGTTGTTTTTAAATTTCTTAAGAATAATAGTTCAAAAAACAAATAGGTTATTAACCTTTTTCATTTGGAATCCCAAATTTTATTTGTGAAATAAAGTTTTATGAAATCATTATGAAACCCATTCATTTCTATGGGTTATTTCAGGAATATAATTTTTATATATTATCTGTAGAAGACATGATTATGTAAATATTTTTATGCGATGGGTTGGAAAAAAATTATATATCACTCCAATTAATTCTGTAATGTGATGTATCTCATGATATAATGTGTATTATTCATAAACTTTAGGCTATATTTGTTCACAAAGATGATGTTATGATTATACACAAATTTAATGTGTTTACATAATGCAACTTTGTTCAAAAATATGTGTGGCATTTTACCACTATTACATGAGGTTTAATTTTTATGAATTTCAACTTTCCATGCCACTATAATAGATTTCACACATGATTTTGATAATGGGACAATGCATATGATAATATTATAATGAATTTTCTCTCCCATGTTTTATTTATTCATTTACCTTATTCAACTTCTTACTAGAATTTTAGATCACCCATTTATATAATGTATATCGTTAGGTGAATACATGTACTAAGGAAAATAAATTAATTTAGAAAGGTAAAGAAGAATTCTTTAAATAATTTTTTATGTTTTATTGTGTAAAAGTTATGCTTAATCCAATTTTTCGCAATACAATAATGATTTTGACCCATGATTTGAATCTCTAATATATTGTTTATCATTAAAATGATGTAATAGTCAGGTCAGAAAAATAAAGGTCAGATACTTGGTATTATAAAATGGTTTATTTAATTTTGGAATTTGGATTATAAAACATTCATGAAACCCCATAGGATAAGACTAAATATATTTAATCATCCAAGAAACATTGGTTTATAATAATTCTAAACACAAGAATCCCCAAAAAATTACTTTAATGTTAATTACACAAAAGAATAAATTATTTTTGGATGTTTTGATGAATTACATCTTATTATAACCTTTTTTGTTTCATAAAATGGTTGAAATTAGGAGAAACTAGGACAATTACCTATGTAAGGGAACACACAACATTTTCCTAAATGAGATCCCCAATGCCATGGGATGTGGTGTTCAAACTTCATGGAAGAAATTACCAATTATATCAGGGTATTAAAAAGAACCTGAAACACATGGAACATCCTCCTTGTCTAGAGAAGGATCAACTACCCATTGTGTCTTTTACGAGGAAACTACTGTAGAAATTTGTTGGATATATCAATCCACTTGTCCCAGAATATTCGGGTAACACATTGGAAAATATATTTTATAGGATCCACTATTATAAAGAGGAGAATGTGAATATTTCCATTTATTTCTTTTATGTAGATGCTGATTAATGTTAGGAATTGAAAAAGAACGCCATAATAATGGTTGAAATGGAAGAGATGGAGTGAGAAGAAAAAAAATTATTTCTTACCAAGTACGTCCCTGAAACACTTTGAATAAATATGGAGAGTGAAGTCACTAAGATGAAGAATAATAACGGTGAATATATCACAACATACAAGGAAAATATAACAGTCATTAAAATATATGCCTCATGGTTCGGTATAAAAATTATTAAAAAATAGACAGATTATAAACTGGTTTAAAACCACACCATCTAAAGGATATATTTATCCAAGCCTTTGGGAGTTATGAATAAGTTGATTTATGTGATCTTGATGTAGATATGTAGTTTGGATAATGGTCCCATGGTTAGGGATATATGATGATAAGAATGGGGTTTCAAGTAGGTGGGTCAAATGACAAAGGAAGAAAGAGGATCCAACTAACCACATGCCAAAAATGTTGGAAGAAGAATCATGTCATATATCTCAAAGGGATAGAGAAATGATTGAAATGAAGGAGAGAAGTCCACCAAGCACAAAAATGTTAATGGGTTATGAAGAATGTAGCCAACATGGTGGAGGAATTGGAGGAACCTCCTAATACACCACCCATTGTACAATGATTCAACTGTATTGAGAAATGGTACTATCAAGACATTGTACTAAGAAAGAGGTCCCTAAGTGTAATCAGTGTCAATAACTACCAAATTTGAAGGAGTAAGTGAAATATTAATCCATAACTAATATTGAAAATGTACATGAATATGATGATTTATAAGGTAAACATCTTATTGAATCAATAATGGAAAAAGATTTATTTGATTTTGATTTTATTAATTCCTTTATATAATTCCTGTTTTCAATAATTATTGAGTTGAATCCTTGATTCCTTGAAGTTGAGATATATGTAAATAAACTAAGGTGGCGAAATAATTGCAACTCAAGTTTTAGAAACTTTTCTTGTATGTTTCTATGTGATTATTCAATATTTAAATCTTGTAATACTTATCCTGGTTGAATTATATGATATATTGGGCATGAGTTGTATCCCACTATATAGATAACACATAAAATAACATGAAAATGAAATATATTTTCAAAATTTTAATAATCTAATTCTCCTTTACCAATGAAAGGGAGATCATGAAACTCCTTTATGAATTCAATCAATAGTGTGAGTGTTGATACCCTATAAAGAATCATATATTTCTTAAATGGTTGAATAAATGGAAGGTATCAAAATAGAGGAAATTACCATTACTAGTGAATGACATAATTTATTTCTTGATGATTTACCCAGACATCCCCTAGGGCATGAGGTGGAGTTACCAATAGAGCTCATACTCGAAGCTACTCATATATAAAAATTTACTTACAGAAATCCCTAATGGAATTTGAGGATTTATAGAAGAAGCTGCAAGGGAATTTGGATAATGATTTCATTTTAGATAGTGCATCCCTTTGGGATGTTTCAGACCTCTGTATAAAAAAAGGACAGATCAATATGGATATGTATCGATTACTGGGATCCCAAAAATATTACTATACAGAACAAATATCCGCATCCAAGTATTTATTTGTTTCTCAATAAAAAATGTGTAGGTCAATATATTCCCAAAGGTGGATATTCATATTCAATATTATCAACTAAAGGTGAATAAGGAATATATTTAGATATTTTATTTTTGTAAATGGTATGGGAACATTGATTTTATAGTTATTCCCATCAGACATACTAATTCTCCTTTAATATTCATGGATTTGATGAATATTGTCTTTAGAGACTACCTAGACTAATATTTGGTGTTGTCTATCACTGATATTCTCTTTTACACCATGAATAAGGAGGAACAAGAAGAGTGTCTAAGAATAGTACAGGTTAAAATACGAAAGTATAAAAATGAAATTTAGGAATGGATCAATGATATAATTCCATTGGACCCTTAAAAATGTGAGGAATGGATAAAACCCACTATTTTCATGGAAACCCATAGTTTTTTACCATTATATGATACTGTATATTTTTTTAATAATTTTATCATGATTTTATATCCTACTAGATTTGTTAACATAGAAAATGGGTAATGTTTTTCTTGATGTAAAAATATGGGGAAATATTTTAAGAGCTCAATAAGAGGCTAATCACTGAGCCTGTACTCACACTTCCAATATGTGGAGAATATTTTTTGATATAAAATGATTCATCAACAAATATCATGGGTTGTGTACTCATGAATAACGAAATAATGATAGTCTATGAATCATTAATGTTTATGATCCATGATAAGAAAAACACAAATCTTATCATGGAGTCAGCATGTGTGATCTTCTATTTGAATGTTTGGAAGCGAAACCTCTATAGTAAAAAATTATGGTTTATATACTAACCAAAATATTATAAAGTATAAATTAAAATAGTAGGATCATACCATGTGTGAAAATATATGGTTAGTGAGAATAATGTACTATAATTTCATTATTCACTACCATCTAGGAATGTAAAAGAAGGTAGATGATACTCTATGAAAAAAATAACCTTCAACTCAATCCATGATGCATATTGAGAAAGACATTATATTCATGGATATAAAATGACGAGTTTAAAAATAATATTGTTAGGGAATACATCAAACCTTTCCCAAATGATTTTAAAACATTCTATCTAAGATAATATCAAGGAACGAAAAAAGGGATGATCTTGTGCTACAAAAGATGGTGAATGAAATAACGGATAGAAAGATATATGGGTTTCACATTGATAATGATGGTGTGATTCAGTTTGGAATGATGTATTTTTGAGTTTATTACCTTAGATAAAGAATGATCTATTAGATAATGAACATATATAACCTATCTCTATCAATTCTAGATGTACCAAGATGTACTATGATCTTACTGATCACTTTTAGTGAAAAATCATGAATACAGAGATTAAGGAGTTTATATCACAATGTTTTGTATGTAATCATGTCACTACCCTCTCCCACCAAATATGCCCCTCCAAATATGGAAATGATGGAAGAAAAATAATTACCCCATTCCCCACCTCTTTCAGGCCCTAGGGTGGTGACGATCACCAATGGTATAAAATTCTCACAAAATGGGAGGCAGTTCCTTTTTTATAGTAAACAAAATCAAGAGATAAGATGTATCAACATAAAAACTACTCTTGGACACACACACACACACACAAAGTTATATATATATATATATATGAAATCCAAAACCGTCCCACTAGCATGTTTAAAACAACTACTAAAAATATAATAAAACTCCAAATTAAGTACCAAACAAACAAAGCTATGTAGAGAAATAGATATTGTCCCCATGTCTGAGTAAGTAAGCTCTATAAAAGTCCATGTAATCTTACTAAAAACATGAAAATTGTTTTTTATACATAGAGTGAGCATATTAGTATATTCATTATGAAAAACCAAGGTGTCTCGTGCATAAGGGGGAGAATGATACTAATTACCCAGTGAGAAAATAGTAGAAACCAAGAGTACCAGACAAGGAATACTAGACATCTGAACCTCACCAAAGAATTCTCACCACATAACTCGAGTAAATTAAGGTAATTTAATATTCACATTGATTTTTCGGTACCCAATACTACTTCATATTGGTTAAGTACTCATACTCTAATTGAAACCGTCCCTGCGCTTCCACACTCTTCTACAAGACCCATGTCACAACCCACCTGCACAAACATGGGCCTTAGAGCCAGTCCTGCAATGTGACAAAATGTAGCTCTCCACATCCAACCTAGAGACACGTAGGAAAAATCCATACAACATCGTACTTATAGACTCATGGGCCACAACCGTACCTCATCCCAAAGACACTTGGGAAAGCAGACCACATCTCATCCTATAGACACCTATGATAGCACACCACGCTTGTAGATACATAGTAATAAAAACCACACAACAACCTGCCTGAAGACTCTTGGGATATCAATTCCAAGAAGAGGGAGAATGGAAAAACCATTAACCATCCATCCATCATCCCACTAATATGTTGGGATAAGACATCGGCCCCCATGACAATGGGGGTGTTCAGCACAAAGTGCTCAACTACTGTGTGGTGTATATAGAAATCACATGGAAGTACAAGTATTTATATATGTATTAGACACTCTGTCCAACATATGGGGTTTTCCAAAAAATCCACCATCCCACAAAACCACCTTTTTTCTACCTCTAAATGCATAACTATACAACATGCCACAATTCAATTAGTAACCCTAGCCAACTCATTTTAACAAATATCATTCTTTGTTAATAAATTTATCTACTCATTCTATCTATAACCAAGAATCTATCAACAACATCTCGCAAGAAGACACACAACATAAACCAAACAGAGGAAAAAAGAACCATAGTAAAGAAACTCACTTCAAATTTCTGATCTGTTTACCCCCATACCAATAATACCATCATAAATATTATATGTAATGCCAGCCAGACCATCCTCAAGAATAGAACAACCACCATCTCGTACCCAAAATCATAAACAAATTTCATCCCAACCAAACCCAAAATCACTTCTACACAACCCCATCACACCCAACAATGAAACAAATCACAACTCGGTGTAGTCCCACTACACATCATTACTTAACCATTACACAATGTAACAATATGTGAACCTGATATCCCATTACACCACCTAAACCACCCCATACACATATCTACACTCCCAAGTACAACACCAAACTACCAACACATGGCACAAGATAGAACAAAACCACACAATGAACACACCCTTATCAAAAAAACAATGGTGTATTTAGATTTAGCAAAAACTCATTCTTTAATTCCACTTTGTTAATTCATGGGTTATCACATAGAAATTTCTACCTTAAGGAATCCATTTATTTGACCAAGTATATGTGGTTAATTAATTTCATATATATATATATATATTTGTTCAAAAAAAGACCAACAAAAATAATTCAAAATCCATTCTATGTGCAGAAACAGAGACCTCCAATGATAATGATTTTAAGTGGGTGATTAGCCCATACAAAACACAATATAAAGAGGTAACAAAGAAGAACACAAGTAACTACATTCTATCCCTATATGTTGATCTTTAAACTTGTTTAATTAACTTTATTTTCTTGGTATCCTATTATCTTCTATAATAGGACATTCATACACCCTCCCCACATGATACACAAATAAAAGAAAGATGAAGGGATCCCTACCTTGAGAAATAGATGATCAACACATCCTCCTTGGCCGAAAAGGGGGAGCACAATGCTCTAGGGAAACATGATCCATGGGTGCAATAAAGATGTATGACTCCTCAAGGAAAAATGGTTCAGGGACACCCAATATTAATTGTAAAGGGAAATATACAAGGAATAAAGGGTCTCAGATTTAGAAAGTGTAGATTTTATATAAATGGAAGAAACAGTTTAAAAATCCATTAAATTTGGCTCATGATCAAGACCACACATATTGACTATCATAAAGCCTCCAGATCATTAAGAATTTAAGGAAAATTTTTATATCTTTTGAAATTGTTTCAAAATCACTTAAATATTGTTTTAAAATCATGTTATGTTAAATAAAACATTAAAGGGGAAAAATTGGAAAATTGGGGAAAACTGGAAATTTGAAAAACTATTGGGAATGATTCACCTTTGGGTGAGTCCTTGATATGGACTACCGGTTGTGAGTGACCATTCAGTAAGACACCATTAGGTATGTCTCCATTCGGTGACCTGTTGTTTGGTGAGTCACCATTCAGTGACCTACCATTTTATGAGCCACTATTATGTGAGTCATCATTCAATGGTCTATAATTTAGTGAGTCACCTCTAGACGATTCACGAATGGATGGGTCATCAGTGTGACCCACCATTGGATGAATCATTGGTGTGACCCACCATTGCACTCATCAGTCATAACTCACCATTAGTGACCAATAGTCCCTAACTCAATGCTGGAAAAAATTGATATTGAAATACTCTTGAGTTGAGTCAACGTTGCCTCCCAGAACTACACAACCACTAGATTTTTACAAATCTAATTTTCTAAAGAGGTATAAGAAATTAAATCATATACCTCTCAAAATATTCATTCCCTAGAGAATTTAAAACCAAACCCTGAAGAAAGAGGGTTCCGAACAACCACCCCACAAGATTCCTCACAAATATCATGCTACACTTGGAAACCGCTAAACACCAAACACATAAAAGTTCAACGATAAGACACTCTGTATTGTTCTAAAGATGTAGTGATACCTAAACATCCTATAACAGCTCCTCCAATATCTAAAACCCCAACTGACCACAATACACCCAACACAAGAACCAAAATCCACACTGACCCGATAAATAAATCAGTTAATTCCTTCCTCCATGTGAACATACTGTCCACTCTGGGTGGCACTGAATCGCCCTAAAAGGTTTAATCACATATTAATTAATGTGTTTCAATAAGGAATCAAATCCCCCTTTATTTATTTCAAAACATAACCTTATATTCCATAACACACATCAAAATGAATGGAGAATAGATCATCATATAAAACTGGGTTCATGCATCACAACACTAGATGAAATAGAGAAAAATGAATCTCAAGAAACTTCAGGTACTATGGATGCATCTTGTCTCCCTTTTTTAAGTACTCTCTTCCATGATACCATACCTCAATAACACCAAAACCAAGGGAACGATCCATCTGTGCAACACCATCTCCTGATGATCCTGGATCGCTACTAGTTATTCCAAGAATGTTGTGTCGTCTTCAACACCCAACTCTCCCCATTCAATGACTTGGGAGTCACTGTGATGATACTAATGAGGTTGAGAGATGTGAAATACTTCATGGGAATTCTCCAACTACAGTGACAACACCAACTGGTATTACACCTCACCGACTCACCCCAACACTTCAAAGGGTCCAACGAACCTAGGAGAAATCTTTCTCCCTCTTCCAATCCTCCACGTCCCACGTCATGGGGAAACATTCAAGAACACATGGTCCCCAAACTCAAATTCTAAGGGTCTCCTCCTACGATCGGCATATGAACTCTACTAGTCATGGTCTACTCTCAACCTATCATAGAGAAGATGAACCTTCTCTATTGTGATCTTCCCAACCTCAGGGCCAAGAAGGGATTTTTCTCCATCCTCTATCCAGGAGAAGGGTAAAAAACACAGTCTTCCATAAAAATCTACAAAGAAATCCATGACAATGTAAGAGTGATAGATATTATTGTAAGAATACACTACCAAGGGAATTTGTCACACCCAAGATCTACCAATGTCCAAGATTTATGATTGCAACAATTCCTCAAATGTATGTATGCTCTGCATTGTCTTCCCATCTATCTTAGGGTGGAAAGAAGTGCTAAGAAGTAACAGAATACCAAAATCAAGCTGTAATACCCTCTAGACTTGTGAGGTAAAATGTGTGTCTCGATCCAAGACAATGGACTCTACGCAACTTTATAGTATCTTCAACATACGTCCAAGAAAACATATCCACTAATACTGACTCCTTAATCGCAAAGAATTGAGCCAATTTTGTCATTTGATACACCACTACCGAGATTTCATCGCATCCCCATGGATCCTTAGGTAACCCTATGATGAAGCACATTAAAATGTCATCCCATTTACACCTCAGAAAATATATTGACTGCAAAAACGCTTAAGGAACACGATGCTCATACTTCACTAGTTGGAACCCTAAGAACATCACCACAAACTCTGCTATAACCCGTTTCATCCCAGGCACCCATAATTGCTCCTTTTATCCATTGTACATTTTGGAAATGTCAATGTGCACTTAAAATGATGAGATATGAATGTCACGGAGGACACACTCGTGGATCTCCACGGGAATAAACAGCCTCCCATGGAACAAAATCTGGTTTTGACTATCCTCTGACTATCCATCTGGACCATCACCCTAGTCAATGCGATCATGCATAACCTATGACTCTGAATCTCCCCACTAGGACTCATCCACCCTCTATATTAGTGAAGACATCATTTTCATCTTAAACAAATAGCCTCTATTACCATCCATTTATGTATCTAGGTGTAGGGAAACCAACTACTCCAACACCTCCACAGAATCCATAGATTTTTGAACTACCCCCTATGTGACTTTCAACTCAAAGTATCTACCAAAAAATTCTGCTTTCTTATGCTGTTGGAGATCTCAAAATCATAGTCATGAAAGAACACAATCCACCTTCGATTTCTAATGTTAATATATCACTGGGAAAAGATATACCCCAAACTCTTATGATCTATAAATATATAGAAATGCTCCCCAATGAGGTAATTCCATCACAACTTTATCAGGAACATTACTGTTGGTTGCTTCATATCATGGGATTCATAGTTATATTCATGGGGAATAACTACCTAGACCCATAAGATATTACACCCCATTATTTTTATAAACATTCATCCCAAAACCAGATAATAAGAATCAAAAAACACCACAAACATCTCCCCTTACTCATAAAACTAGAGTACTAGAGAACTGAGCAATTTCACCTTCTGATAGATGAATGCTGCTTAGGACATTTCACTACACTCAAAAGACAGGTCATTTCTGGTCAGAGCTATCAATGGTGTTAAACATCAAGGGAAATCAGGAATGAATTGCTAGTGATATCCAACTTGAGTGAGAAAATAGTGAACCACTATCACATTCATGGGATCTACCCAAGAAACATATTATTATACCTTTAACTGGTCCACTACTAGACAGTTTTGTGACACCACATGTCCAAGGAAGTGTAACACTCGTGTCTAAAACTTACACATAGAAAACATACCATAAATATGGTGGATTCTAAGAACTTCCCAGATAGTTCTGAAAGGATCAGTATGTTCCTCCAATGTCTTCATGTACATCAGGATGTCATCGATGAATACGATGTTGAACCTTTCCAGGAACTGATAGAAAGTAGAGTTCACAATCCCCATGAACATGGATGGGGAATTCGTAGCAAAGAATGAGCTAACCATAAAATCAAAGTTCCCATAACTAATACCAAATGTCTTCTTCCAGATATCACCCTCCTTCACCCTAATCTGGTGATATCCAGACTACAGATCGATCTATGAGAACTTACTTTCACCCCTCATCTGGTTGAATAGATCATATATCCTCAAGAGAGGGTAAAAATTATTAGAAGTTACTTAATTCACCAATAAGTAGTCTATGAAAAACTTAGACAACCATATTAATTCTTCACAAACAATATTGGATCACCACTAAATGACTAAATTTTCCTAATGAATCCCTTCTTCATCAGATAATAAATCTGAATCCTAATCTCCCACAACTTAGATGGTGACATCCGATATGGATCCATCAAAATATAATAAGCACCAGCCTTTAATTCTATATCAAACTGAGTATCACATCATTGGTGAAGCATCAAAAACCTTCTCAAGGTAGACATCCAATAACCCCGCACAAATTTTGGGAACATCCTCCATCCTAACATCCACCGATTCCACTGACAGCTCAGCTATTAAAGAAAGAAGGGGCTCCATATGCTAGATTCCCATAAAAACACTACTTTCTGATGAAAACAACCCGTTTTATATCAGCATCTAAAAACACGACACACCTCCCGAAGAAATCGATAATAGAATGCACAAAATATAACCAGTTTGTTCTGATAATAACATCATATTGTGGCATCTGTATCAAGAATATTTCCCCAAATGAATGATCTATCCCCATCATCTGTATACATCCCCAACATACATCAAATAAGATGGTATGACATCATACTAGGGTACTCAACACTATGCGATTGTAAAGCCTCTATATGCCAAGCCCCGTAGCATGAGATAGAGCGGGTGCATCAAAGGAGTTCCAAGCTCCTGAATCATGAAATAACAAGGAAGATTACTGAACAAACTGATCATACCTAGAATAATATTTGGACTTTCTGAACAATTTCCTCTACACCGTTGTACTGGCCATACCAAATTCCACTACCCCTTGACTGATGACTACCTCCCCTAGAATTCCTATATAGAGGTCCCTGAGGACCAACCTAAGGTTGTCCTCCACCTACTCTATCTCCCCTTTATGGATAAGTAGCCTATTATCCCTTCTACTGAAATGGCCTAGGCGGCAACTACTATTAAGGCGTGTACTGAACATTCCCACCAACACCAAAGTATGCTCGAACAACCTTCATGATCTAAATATGAAGACGGTTGTGGGAATAACAAGATAAACACCCTGGTCCCATGATCATGGCAATGGAATGGGGACATAAATTCTGAAATAGGAACTATTGAGGTAGATTAATTGTTGGAAGAAACCTGCAAGGCCCTGGTGCCTAAGACCTACTATTTCTAGCCTTACTAAAGAAGAACCATGTTTTCTCCCCTCTCACAGTATACCTCTTCATGATTTCATCATCTCAATTACATATTACTTCTTCTAGAAATCTAATTATATTGGCAAGGAGGGGTAGTAAACACATAATGGAGGTAATCCTGATGTGATTCCTCTAGACATCCCAGATGAGACTCTTTGTTTGTAAATATATCTAGAGAAAAGAAAAGGAGATCCTAGAAATTAATCCCCATCTTTCATATCAACATAATCCCATACAGGAGGTATTGCAGCTCCTCCCTCTTTCTAGCCTTCATGGTGGTCGTTTGGCAGACTCAAAGTCCTTACATCAGATCACGGGGGGGATTAAATCCCCTGTCATAGCCGGTCTTCACTAGACTATGTCACAGACCATGATAAATAGACACTATGTCCCTACCAACCCATGCAATCATCAATGTTCCTTACTCCAAAATCCATCCTATCTCTCAAACGTCACCTATGATACCATTCTGTCATGACCCCCTCTATCTATGGAGGACCCTCTAGAACTGGAAATGAATGAAGTTAGATAATGCCCCCGGATTCCTACCTCTAGCAGGCCTTAAGGCGGAGACCAACACCAAGGGTATACAAATCTCACAAAATACGAGGAATTACCCATTTTATAGAAAAAAAGATCACCAGATAAGATATATCAACCTCAAAACAACTCCAAGACAAATATATATATATATATATATATATATATATATATATATATATATGAAATCTGAAACCATCCAACTTGAATGTTTGAAACAAAAGTACTATAAATACAATAAAACTACATTGTAAGTACAAAAAGAAAAAAGATAAGTAGCGACATGGAAACTATCCTTATGTCTAATCTAGTAATTTCTAGAATGGACCATGTAAACCTCATAGAAACCTGAAAATAGTCATATATACATAGGGTGATCATACGATTATACTCAGTAAGAAAACCTGAGATCTCTCATTTACAATTAAGAGATGAATCTAATGAACTTATGAGAAAACAACAGAAACCAACCACACCTAACAATGAATAATAGTCATTCCTACCAAACCAAGGCAAAGACACCAAATAACTCAAGACAAGTAATGTAATATAATAATAAAATCAGTGTCTTGGTACCCAACACCACTTTCCACTTGTTAACTTCACATACCCTAATAGACAACGTCCTAGTGCTTCTAAACACTTCCACAATCCCCATGTCACAACCCACCGACACACACTTGGGCCTCATTGATAGTCCCACAACTTGGGAAAAAATCTCACCACATCCTACTCATAGACACATGGGCCACATTCACACCACATCCTTCTCACACACACCTAGTCCCCAAACACACCTTATCCTGAAGACACCCGTGAATGCACCCCATATATCATCATGTAGACACTTGGGAAAGCACACCTCACCTGCACACAACTGGGCCTCATAACCACACAAGAACCTACATGACAGGTCTTAGACTACAAATGCCATGAAGAGGGAGCAGGGAAGAGACAATAACTATATATTTATCCTCCCACTAGGATGTTGGGAATGGACACCCTCCCACGTGATAATCAGTGTGCTCAAAACATAGTGATCAACTTGGGTGGGGTGTGTATAGAAATCACAAGTAAGTAATAGTCTATATATAGGTATCAAAAACCCTACCCAACCTATGAGTTTTTCTAAATGATCAACCATCCCCAAAAAATTGCCTTTTCTGGATCCTCAAAATGCACAAATATGAAAAATGACACAATTTAATTCATAACCCCTACACAGTCATTTAACCAAATATAATTCTTTATTAATAAATCCTTATATTCATTCCAATCCTACCCGAGCAGCTAACAACCAAAACATGAAAAAATCGACATTGCATAAACCGCACAGAGGAAAAAGAACCATAGTAAAGAAACTTACTTCATATGTCCACTCCATTTAACCCCCATACCAACCAATGACATCATGAGTCTTCTATGTAATACCACCCAAACCATCCTATAAAATAGAAAAATTGTCATCTCATACCCACAACCATTAACACCTTTCATCCCAACTAAACCTAGTAGCCACATTACATAACCCCATCACACCCCAAAACACTAGATGACACACCTCAGAGCAGTCCCACTACATAAAACCACTCAACCATTCCATTATCAATCAATCTCTCAACCTGATATCACATTACACAACCCAAACCACCCTATACCCACATCCACACTCCCAACCGAATCACAATAAAAACCACACTAGGAAGGAGACATAAAAATACACACACAAGACATATCCACACCAAACAATTAAAAGTTTATCCATATTTAGAAAACATGTCTTCTTTAATTCCACATTTATAATTTAGTGATTATGAAAGAGAATGTCTCATCCCGAGGAATCCATTTATTTGACTAGCTATACATGGTTAATCAATTTAATATACATACAGTCATTCAACAAAAGAACAACAAAAAGAATTCAAAATCCATTCCATGTCAACAAAAAAAGATAATGATCCACCATTGTTTTCAGTGTGTGATTAGTCCATACTGAACACAATACCAATAGATAGCATAGTTGAACACAAGTCACTTTTTCCCAGCCCCACATGTTGATCTTTAAACCTATTTAATTAACTTTGTAAATGTGGTATCATGTTATCTTCATCAAGAGGTCATTACAACACCCACCCCACATGATACACATATAAAATAAAGATGATGGGATACCAACCATGAGAAAAATATGATTAACACCACCTCCTTGCACCAAACCGGGGGTGCACAAGGCTTTAGGGAATAAAAATATAAGGGGTTCCACATAGACACATAAATCCTCTAGGAATAAAGGCTTTGTGATGCCCAATATCAACAATAAAGGGAAACAAACATGGAAGAAAGGGTCTCAAATTTAGAATGGATAGATTTTATATCAATAGAAGAAATAGTTTCAAAAGCCATTAAAGCAGGATAATAATCAATAACATGAATTTTAACTATAAAAACCCCTCTAAGCATTATTAATTTAATGATTTATTAGATATCCTTTGAAACAACTTCAAAATGACATATATATGGTTCTATACTCATTTAATGTCAAATAAAATGTTAAAATTTGAGACACCAGAAAATATGGAAAAAACTAGAAATTTGACAGATTGTCAAAAATGAACCACTATTGGGTGAGTCACCGGTATAAGCTACCAGTTGTAATCCATCATTTATTGAGCCACCATTAGGTGGGTGAAAACTTTGTGACCTATCATTTGGTGTGTTTCCGTTCATCATGCCATCGTTTGGTGACCTATAGTTTGGTGATTCACCATTCAGTAAGTCACTATTTGGTGAGTCACTATTCGATGAGTCACTGTTTAGCGAGTCACAATGCAATGACCTACCATTAAGTGAGTCACCATTATGTGTGATACCATTCATTAAGACACCATTGGATGACTCACCATTGTGACCCACCATCAGATGACTCACTGGTGTGACCCACTATTGTGAGTCACCAGTCCTGACACACTGTCAGTGACCTACTGTCCCTAACTCAGCATTTGAAAAATGGATTTGGAAAAACTCTCAGGTGAGTAATAATTTCATCGTAGATCACCTCAACCACTATATTTTCACAATGTAATAGACCAGAGAGGCCAGAGCCATTACCCATAAATTAAAATAATAGTGGACAAATTCCAAAGGGATAATAAAACCATTTCTTATACCCATGTTGAAATGAGACAGTATCACAAGGGACATTTTCACCAGTCTTCAAAAGACATCTAATTGAAACAATGAAACATCGGTTGTGGTGGATTACATCACCAAGACTATACACTTTATTAATATTTGTGATGATTTATTTTTTGATCAAATTTCCAAGATATATGTGAAGGAAGTGGAGAGGCTACATGATATTCTACTTTCAATTATATATTATCATGATATAAGGTTCACATTTATATCCTGGAGAATTCTTCAACATGATTTCAGTTCTAAATTTAATTTCATCATGACCTATCACTCCCAAAATGATGGACAATATGAAATAATTAATCATATGCTTTAAGACATTATATGATCTCCCATAATGGATGTGAAAGTTGGATGTGATCAATATCTCCCATTAGTTGAGTTATCATATAAATAAAACTTCCAATAATGCATTCAAATTGACCCATATGAAGCTATGTACGAGAAGAGATAAAGAAATTCAACTTGTTGGGATGGTGTTGGGGAACAAAAGGTACATGGACTTGATCTTGTGAAATATATGACAGAAAATGTTTATTTCTTATGAAAAAATATAAAATATGTTGTGTGGTTGAATAGAAGCTATGCTAACAACCATTAAAGGTATATAAAGTTCAATATTGACAAAACTTCTTTCCTTTGAATCACACCATGGAATAGAGTAAGGAATTTTACTGAGGAAGAAAATCTTATCCCAAGGTACATTAGACCCTTTGATATCCCTAATCGCATAAAATTAGTGGCATATTAGTTTTCAATTCCATTAAAAGTTTCTCATGTTTATGATGTGTTCTATATATCTCTCTTGAAGAAGTACATTCATGAACCCCCACATGCACTAAATTGATAGGTGTTATACTAGGAGAAAGACCTCTCATATAATGAATAACCATGGAAGCTATTAGACCATAGATAAAATGATATATGAAATAACAAAACTCACCTTGTAAAAGTGATATAGAGGGAATATAAGTATGAATAGGTGGAATGATAGCGAAAGGAAAAAATGAAAAAAAATAACCTCATATATTATAAACTATGAATATTAGTTGAAATTTTGGGGATGTAATTTTTTATCGGGGGATGAATTTGACAACCCAATGGTTATTAGTAATATTTTATTTAACAATTAATGTTTGATTTATTTTATTTTATAATACTATACACATAAAAAATATTGATTTTTGAATATATATATATATATATTAATAAATAATATTACATTAATCATTATTGAAACTAAATAAAATTCAAAACATTAAAAAAGGACAAGGTATTTTTAAATAGGAGATCTAAAATGGGAAAATATGGGTTTCCCCGGTCTAATATAATTCTCTCCCCTTCTGCGAACACTATAGAGATGAAATAAATATTAGTAATACAAGAAACATTATAATGAAATGGAAATATAGAACCTTGATAGGAACTATTTTTTCTATTGACTGAATGAATTATGTGGTTTTTATAGGAGGTAAATTGACTGTTGGAATAATTTTGTGACTGTAATAATAATATCCTTACTGTTGAGAATATAACATTATCTTTAGAAATAGTAACTTGAACATTGTAAAGGCAATTTTACCTCCTAATAAAAAATGAGATAGAGATCATATTTATTATGATTAATTTATTTCAATAAAAATATTAAAATTCTAAAAAATAAGAACATATTTCATAATTAAATGAAAATATAAGCATGTTTTTAATAAACTCTATCTTAAAGAATTTCTTAAAAATCATAATTTTTATATTAAAAAAATTATCTTTTTTATAAATTTATTCTTATAAAATGGATATCATTTTCTAAATCATCATGTCACAATTGACCTTGGGTTATTTTTTTGTTCATTTTTTGAAATGCTTCGATATTTTGTTGAATAGTACAATGACATTTTTTAACATAACCGGTGTATCTTAAATTACATAATTCCTGATGTAATAAAGAAATTATCATTTCTATAACTTTTGGGATTTCCATGATATATTTTATTTAAAAAATGAGTAACTAAAATAGAATAACCTTAATTTTCAAACCTAAAAATCACTTTCCAAAACCAAATTTCAAATGTGAATTTTTAAAATAAAAATTTCTATTTTTCCCAATATCCATTTTTAAAAACTATTTAATTCGGATTATAAAGGGGTTTTAAAGTCTAAAACCAATTATTTTATATTTATATATTATTTATATTTTCAATACTTCACTTATATATGTTTTAATATTGATATAATATTTTATCCAATATTTAATTGTAAAAAAATCCCTCTCCACATGTATAAATAAGATCACTAACAACCCTTGAAAAACCACACATTATTCACTTTCCCAAGATATTTCATGGCCAAAGTACTCCCTCTAAATCCCTTTATAATCACAAGGGACGTTCAATAATTAACCAAATCCAAAATTCAATGGATTTTAATGGCGTAAAATTGAAGTTGCACTATAGATTATATAAGTTTCAATTAACTCTTCTCTTTTTAATTATTATTATTTTCTATATATTTTTCCAAACCATTCACAACCAACCATATAATATTAATTAGGTAGTAATTTTAAATTATATTATTTATTTTAACCTAATGTATGTATACTATTTACTATATTTGCAAATTTCCAAATTCTTTTCGCCGCTCTCCTGACAATATCTTGTCAAAGCCTGGTTAACCACATATAGAGGTATTTCCATGTTGAAACATATAAAACTACTAATGGATTGATATTATAATCTATTTATAATAATTAAATTTGTAATTATATATTTTAATAATATGTAATTAATTATACTAATGTATGAATTACATTTAACATAGTAGAGAAATTGTGCACAAATGGGAAATTTTTAATTATAGCATTCTATATAAATTTCTACCCTATATCCAAGGAAATCATTATATATTGTAAAATTACTATAAATGATAAATAATGGTAAAAATTACACTATTTTACTTCTGTTTCATTTTTTTTAATATATATTTTTTATTCAGGAGGCACAAAAGTGAAAAACTAAAGTGAAAATAAAGGTAGGGGGATTCTCAAATAGTCGTTTATAAAGTCCTTATAAATATTTTTTGTGGAATGGATGACTTATTATAATGGTCTAGTGTGAAATAATATGTATTGAATATTATTTAATTAAATAATATCAAATTCAAATCACAATTTTATCACAAGTTCAGAAATAATAACATTATTATTAATATTATAGACATACGGTTCTGTAGGGATTAAATAATTAATAAAGGGAGCATGTTCAATTATTTATTTCTAACCCTAGCGTCATATAAACCCAATTATAATATTTTTAAAAGGGATAACTCAGTTGTTTTATTTTGAAAAATGAGATTGTAAAACCCTCTCAAAGTCATAGAGAGCTCCCTTATTCAAGAACACTCCCAATAACAGGGAGAAATCTTCATCCACCTTCCACTCTTGAGACTAGAGAGATCATGAAGAATCATTTGGAAGTAATTCTTAAGGATATCAAATAGGGAGACGTAAAAGGAATGATCTTCTTCATAGAACTTGTATATGTTTATAGTGACATTCAATGATTTTTGGAACACATGTGGATTACCACCCGATGGAATCATCCATTGATTCATACTATTAAATGATTATACAATATATATTTGTTTTCAGATCAATCAATGTAGAATGAAATTTTCATAATTTTATTTATTTATATTATTATATAAATTATATATAATATGTGATGATTTTTAATTTTGGTTTTGGCATTTTTTAATTGTATGTATTTTATATTTCAATTTAATTCATAATAGTGTTTACTATCATGTAAATATTAGGTTTATCATTGATTATGATAAAAATAAAATTTGGTAACAACACATAATATTCATCTACTACACCCTTCCCCTTCAAATGACACCATCTTTCTGACATAATGTATTTTCATCATGGAAGTTGTATCACCCACTAAATGCTTCCAACAAAAATCTCATAGGTTAATATTTCATAGACCCCTATGTGATCAAGTATCATGTTCGAACACCAAATAAATCATTTTATTATGATTATTTAATTACATTTATCAAGAAAAAAACACATATAAATCTACCCAATGCTGTATATAGTGTTTTATAAAGCACCTTGGATTATACATGTGTAATGTCCCGGTTCTAAAAGCCACCCAGAGGTGCCCCATACCTGGTTGGTCACATGGCCTCAAGCGCATTTCCCCAAACTCCAGAGGCTACTGACTACCAACGAGGGCCTTGGGTGTGATAGTGGGGAAACTATGCCATCATTGGTAGAGTAACACAACAAAAGAAAAAAAATATATACATTAGCTGAAGTAGTAATATCCAACAACAGTAAACAACGAAAGAATGAAATGATAAACCATTGGAAACATATATATATAAAGTGATGCATGGTACATATATGTCTAATAAAACATCCAAACAGGTGAAAATGCTGGAATAAAATAGCGCTAAACCAAAGTTAAAAAGAAATCAGATAAACTCTTCAGCATCGCAATCCATAGCTTAGTCTCATATCCTCCAGTTCCACAGAAAATCATGTACCAGAAGTAGAGGGGTGCTTTCCCTTGTCTATACCTCCAACAATATAATCTACTGGACCCAAAAGCATGGCCCAAACAGGGTGTGAGACAAATCCCAGTAGGCAACCACCATATGATATGTGCCTAATACTCAGTGAGTAGAAGGTAGGTAAAAGTACAGAAAAAAACAAACAATAAGGTGCTCAATAGTAAACAATCCACATTAACAATTATCAATAAAAAACTAATCAAATAATGTAACACAAACAGGTAACCCTTTGGGAAGTACTCACAGCCTATCCCCTCTGGTCCTACCTATCAAATACAGGAAACCCTCTGGGAAGCACACAGAGTCTTACCCATCTGGTTCAGCTAATGTATAGAATTTTTGAGGAAGAAATCACCATCAATTCCCCCTATAGTCTCATATCAGAACTAAATGTACTCTAGGGAAGCACTCAACGTCAATTCCCCATGTGGCCCATGTTGAGGAACTACAGATACTCTACGGAAGCACTCATTGTCAATTCCCCCTATGGTATCACATCATAAATAATAAAAGACACTCTAGAGAAGCCCTTACGTTAATTCTACCTATAGTCTAATACACTAGGTTCTCACAGCCCTATGTAAATCAACAAGTATATCATCGCATATCATCCAAAGTAAACCTCAATGACTACTTGGCTAGAATTCTACAGCTTATCAGCATATTAGATAAACAAGATCACTCCATCCTATAATACTAGGCATGGAAACCATAAAGTAGCCTAATAGGCTAAGCAGAACCAAACAATCATAAGCAGAACATGCATGGGAAGCACCTCTAAAGCATAGAAATCAACCCTATTTACATAAAAATGATCTCTACTCTCAACCACCAACAAAGTATGCAATTTATAGGGTTAAAAATGGTAAATTAAAAATACCCTATTCATGGGTATTGGAGAATTTTCACATACAATTCAATGACCTTAAACTGAAAGGCACAAACCAACTACCTTTAGGGTTCCAATTAAAACGATCTACAATGAACTGAAACCACAAATATGGGCTAATTCTTCACGTAAGACTGCTATAAAACTCCTTCCATATCATCCAAAAGCCTTAAAATCAACACCAAAGGCAAACCCAAAACTAGATCTACATTCAACAGATGTAGATCTAGAAAACCTAGAGAGAGGACAGAGAAGATCTAAGAAAAAACAAGGAGAAACCAAGAGGAGGGACTTACCCGAGAAGATCTTCCTTTGATACACTAAGAAACCCATTCAATATTCCTCGAAAACGATCTAATGAGCTCCCCCAATCTCTGAAAATTGATACGCCCACTTGAGCCATGAGTAGGAAGAAGAAAGGTGGAGGAATGGGAAATCCAGATTGGATTGGGACATAAAAACCCTAATTTTATATGGTCACACGGTTACCCCGCACAGTTTGGAAAACCATACACCGACCATGCGGTTTCCACTTTCTCACCCAGGGATTTCACATGGCTTGGATGAATGGTCTGAAAAACCATGCACTACTTGTGGGGATCCCACTATCTATGGTTGCACGGTTTATTAGGATGGTTGTATGGTTTGTTCAAACCGTGGTCCAACCGTGTCCCAACTGTGCTCCCCTACACGACATCCAGAAATTCCTCTTTTTCTCAAAAATGACCAGAAAAGGAAAAAATACCTGAAAATAATATCCAGGTTCTTACAAACTTACCCCCTTAAGGAAATTCGTCCCTGAATTTCCCAAGCGCGATGCAGAAGATGAAACCCTAAACAACTCCGGCCACTGTGATCGTACATGGGCCTCTCTCTCCCAAGTCTCATCCTGCACTCGATCGTGTTGCCATAACACCCATACCATAGGAATATACTAGCCATCGAGAACCTTCATACTGCAATGGGCAATCCAGATAGGATTCTCTTTGAAAGATGCATCCACATCCAACTTGACTTCCTTGGGTTGGAAAGCATGAGATGGGTCTAAAAAGTAATGTCGGAGCTAAGAAATGTGGAAAATGTCTTGCATATCCCGGTACCTATAAGTTAACTACACCTGAAAGGTATCCATCCCAACTCTCTCCAACACCTCAAACGGATCGACGTACCTCAGCAAAAGCTTACAATACCTCTTAATACTCTTGTGTCACATCCTCTGTGTGACAAGTAGAAAAACCTGATCCTCAACCTTGAACACCAGAGTTCTTCTCCACTGATCATCATAAGAATTCTAACGAGACTGTGTAGTAGCCATCCTCTTCCTAATCAGCTATATATGCTTTGTGGTCTCCTAAACAAGACGAGGTCTCAACAAAGCTGGCACTCCTACCTGCAGCCAACATAAAGTTGACCAGTAGGTCCTACCGTACAACCTCATAAGGGGCCATCTGAATACTTACTTGGAAACTATTGTTGTAGGAAAACTCCACCAGAGGTATATGTTTCTCCAAATATCCTCCAAAATCTAGGATGCAGTCTTCGAGCATGTCCTCTAGCACCTGAAAATTATGCTCGGACTGGCCATCTATCTGGGGATGGTAAGTTTTACTCAAAAGTACCTATGTACCCAAAGCCTTCTGAAGCCCCTTCAAGACCCGAGAAGTAAAACAATAATCCATGCCTGAAACGATGAGTGTTGAAATCCATGCAGATGTACAATATCATGGATGTAAAATCATCCCATCTCATCGACGCTGAAGGTTTCCTTGATCGGAAAGAAGTGAGCAAACTTCGTGAGCCTATCAACGACAACCCAAACTGCATCATTCCCTCAGGGAGACCTTGGAATACCGGTCATGAAATCCATCGTGAAGTTGTTCCACTTACACATAGGAATGGGTAACCAATTCTAAAGCCCTGCTGGTCGCTGATGCTCCGCCTTCACCTGATGACAAGTGGAACATCTCCTGATGAAACTGGCTACATCCGTATTTATATATGGACACCAATATTAACGGTGTCGATTCTCATACATCTTGGTGATGCCAGGATGAACTTCCCAAACTGAGGAACAGAAATCCCACATCTTCTCCTCCCGTATATCTTCTAGAAACCATACGCATCCCTGAAAAAACAAGATCTCATACCCTCCTATGGTCAACCCAGGAATAGGTTCCTCTCCTTACACACGTTCTCATAGGACTAAGACTTTCAATAACTGATAACCGCAACATTAACACCAGATCAAGTAGAGTAGAGGTAACAACTACCGAAGATAAAAATGTATGTCCTTGCATGCCACAAACCTCCAAATGCATCTCAGAGAACATAGACATAAGATTCCACTCACTGATGGCCTCCTGAACGGACAATATCTGAGTCCTACTGCTCAGTGCAATAGCCACTGCGTTGCCTTTCCCAAGCATGTAGGCAAGCTCAAAGTCAAAATACTAAAGGTACTCAACCCACCTTCACCGTATAAAATTGAGATCACACTGTGTGAAGATGTACTTGAGACTCTTGTGGTCGGCAAAAACCACAAAATAATCTCCCCGAAGGTAATGTCTCCAATAGCTTAAGTCATGGACAATAGCTACCAACTCTATATCGTGTGCCAGGTATTTCCTCTCTTGTGGCCTCAACTATCAAGAACCATACCCAACGACTCTATATCCCTGTATAAGCATAGCTCCCAGCCAGATACCAGAAGCATCACAATAAACAGTCTAACTCTTTCTCGGATCTGGAAAGACTAGAATTGGTGTTGAAGTCAACCCCCCATTCAGCTCTTGAAAGGACGGCTCGCATGATTCTGACCATAAGAACTTCACACCCTTCTTAGTCAGACCTGTCAGCTATGCTGCCAAGCGTGAAAAGTCCTTTATGAAATGTCTGCAGTATCCATCCAACCCCAAAAAACTCCACAACTCAAAGACTTTCTTCATCTACTCCTAGTCAACTACATCTCCCACTTTCTCTGGGTCTACTGATACTCCTGTCTTCGAGATAACATGACCAAAGAAGTAAATATGGTCCACCCAAAAGTGGCATTTTGAGAGAATAGAATATAACTGATGCACTCTCAGTGTACTCAAAATGATCTCAATATTGGTAGAATGGCCATGTCAAGTGTGAGAGTACACCATGATATCATCCACGAAGACCACCACAAAAGAGTCCAAGTTTGGATGGGACACTCTTTTCATCAGTTCCATGAAAATTGGAGGCATGTTCGTGAGACTGAACGAAATAACCATATACTCGTATAGACCATACATGGTCTGAAAGGATATGTGAGGTATATCAGATGGTCTAACGCGCAACTGATGATAACCGAACCTCTAGTAAATCTTCGAGAACACCCAGGCTCCTAAAAGCTGATCAAAGAGTTCATCAATCCTGGGAAAGGGATATTGGTTCTTGACCGTCCACTGGTTAAACTTACAATAATCCACACAAATCCTAAGAGTACCATCTTCCCTCTTCACTGAGAGGACAAGCGAACCCCAAAGAGAAGTATTGGGTTGGATGAAACCCTTTGCCTACGACTCCTCCAACTTCTTCTTGAGCTCCTGCAACTAAGGTATAGCCATCCTATAAGGAGGAATGTACACCAATACTGCTCCTTGGAAAAGCTCAATTGAAAAGTCTACCTCACACTCCAAAGGAAAAACTAAAAATTCCTATAGAAATACATCTCTGATATGATCCACCACTATAGGAAAGGCTAACTGTGAAGTCCCTCGGTAATCTAGATAAAGACTAGAAATCTAGGAGGTAACTGCTACAAACCCATGATGCTCTATTCCCGCTCTACTTTCCTAGACATCCCACTCTCCCTTGTGAAGAAAAGATCCACCCTCTGGTGATATAAAGCTCACCCTTCGGTGGTACCAGTCGATGAAGGCCTAGAAGGGAACTATCCAGTCCATTCCGAGAGTGACATAATAGCACGTCATCTACATAACATAAATATCCAAAAGGAAGTTACACCCACCAACCTCAAGAGGGCACTCTTAGCACTGACATTCTCTAGTCGTTCTAGTCTACAACGGTGTGTCTAACGGCAAGATATCAGTAGAAGAAATGATATTGAGCCCAAGCCTCTCCATGATAGAAACAGATATAAGGATACACATAGCACCAGTATAAAAAAGAGATGAAGATAAAACCGAGGCTACTAGGATCGTACCTCAAACCGCAGAGGGGTCTAGATCCTGATCCTGATGGGTCTGCACCACTGAAAAAGTCTGGCCAGCTCCGTAAACCTGTGACCCTGCCTGATTACTCTGAGTGAATCCAACCTACTGCTGTTGTTAGCCTGATGAATGAACACCGCAGCCGTGACCTCCACCTTGGCCTGAACGGCCTGTATAACTCCAGTTCCCAAACTGGTGAGAAACTGGTGGAGCTACTTCTGTATGAGGATTCATAGAAGAATCCCTATCACCAGAAGCTGGTGAGAAGACCTGACAGAAGCACTTAAGGTGACCCATCTTGCCGCAATATTATCACTCTACTGGGTCTCTATGGAACTGCGGCCTCATATTCCCACTCTTCCTGCACTGGTTGCATACCACCTGGCTACCAGAAGATGTGTCTCACCTCCATGGATCACCGCGTAAAGACTCCCTGTGGCACTTCCTACTGTTAGTAGATGGAATGATTACTCTAGATATCGAGCCGCCCTGGATCAGAACTCCAGATTCCTTCAGATACCGCTCTGTGATTAGTGCCTGTTTGATAATGGAAGTGATAGAAGTAAACCTGAATATATTTACCTGAGAGGAGATGTCCTGTCTGAGGGCATCCTCAAACTTCCTTTCCAGGAATAACCCATATCCTCACAGGAAGGGTGTGAAATGATGAAGCTTGGTGAAATGATCAGAATAATCCATGATAGTAAGAGTACCCTACTCCAGACTCATGAACTCCTAGGCAGAGTTAGACCTCAGGGGCTCTGGGTAGAAGTAGTCATAGAGGATGTGTTAGAACTCCTCCTAAGCGATAACCTACTGCTGACCCACCTGTGAGATCATATACCACCACCTCTTGAAGAAATATCATAGCATATAGTTATCGAGTTTTACTTTCCTCTCTGGAGGCATCTACAGATGCTCAAAGATCATCAGCAAGGCTTCTATCCATGACTATGCAGCCTGAGGTCCTCCTTCCCCTCAAAAAAGTGGGGGGATGCTGCTGCAAGAAGGCCTGCGTCTGATCAGCCATCAATGAGGTAGGAGGAAGAACTCCCTAAAAGGTCTGTATCATCTTAATGAAGCCTTCCTTGAACGATGCATCAACACCGGTAACAGGTATAACTACTGGTGCCAAGACTGGCACAACAGGGGGATATGTTGGAAGTCCCTGATTAGCCGTATCCGGTGTCTGATCACTACCATGTAACTAGCGGGCGTCTCGGTGGCATGACTCTGTTAGGTCAAGCACGCACCTTAGATCAGGATTAATAGGGAGTAAAACATAAGAGTACACAACATGTACAGAGAGTATATGATGTGTACTTTCGAAAAACTCTTTTTTCCCGAACATAATAACACATGTCATGTAGTCGAAACTACACATCGTGCGTTCGGGGTTTTCCGGTTAGTAAGCCCCTGAAACTACTCCAGAACCCATAGAAACACTACAACAAACATTGAAAGTGAATATTTCTGATCCGTGAGGACCAAATCTCCCCACGAATCAATGTTTTGCATCTTACACAAGTTATAAACAAGGTAAACAAGTCGATGATCCATAATGTAACGGTCCATGAGGGCCCATAACACCTCAAGAACCAAAATTTGGTGCTCATTCAAACAAAACCTTACAAAATAAATTATCTAACAAGAAGAATATATATTTATCAAGGCATATATAACAACATCATGCATATTCTACACAAAAACTATCACAACAACATGCAATTTCTAATGCACCCTAGATGACATGGAATGAATGCATGACATGTGATTTCTATCAAGTTCCTATATGGTGCATGAGATGGAATACCCTCATCTCATCGTTTTGTGAAAGAAATAGAACCTAAATAACTAAAATAATAACGATCACAAAATATTTGAGTCACCAACAGTGAAAATCAAGGCAACCATAAACTTGAAAACCCAAAAAAATTACATCAATGAGGTAGATTGGCTTTTCCCTGTACACGGGTTAGCTACTCCCGGGAACAGCTTAATAACAAGTACATATTCCTTCCTATCCATGGATAAAGGCTCCAAATATTTAATCAAGAGAAAAGAAACCCTTTGATACCACTTTATAATGTCCCGGTTCCAGAAGCCACGTAGAGGCGCCCCGTACCCCGTTGGTCACATGTCCTCAAGCGCATTTCCCTGAATGCTAGAGGCTGCCGACTAGTAGGGAGGGCCTTGGGTGTGATAGTGGGGAAACTATACCCTCATTGGCAGAGTAACACATCGAAAGATAAACAATATACAATAGCAGAAGCATTAATATCACACAACTTTAAACAATGGAAGACTAAAATGATAAACAACTGCAACATATATATCTATATATAAAGTTATTCATGGTACATATATGTCTAGGAAAACAGAAAAACAAGTCACAATGCAGGAATAAAACAATTCTAAACCAAAGTGAAAAAGGAATCCGTTAAAATCCTCAGCATCGTGAGGCATAACTTGGTCCCATGATCTATAGCTCTACAACAAATCAAGTGCCTGAAGTAGAAGGGAGCTTGACCTTGCCTATACCTCCAACAATATAATCTGATTGTCCCAAAAGCTTGGTCTAAACAAGGTGTGAAATGAATTCCCATAGGAAACCACCACATGATCTGTGCCTAACAGTCAGTGAGTATATGTAAGGTAAAATTATGGAAAATAGCAAACAGGAAGGTACTCAAAAGTAAACAATCCACAATAATAATTATCAAGCAACAACTAATCAAAGAAAGTAACAAAAATAGGTAACCCTCTGGGAAGTACTCACAACCTATCCCCTTGAGTCCGACCTATCAGATACAAGCAACCATCTGGGATGCACACACAGTCTCACCCCTCTAGTTCAGCTAAAGTATAAACTTTCTGAGAAAGAACTTACCATCAATTACCCCTATAGTATCGTATCGATACTAAACGTGCTGTGGGGAAGCACTAAACATCAATTCCCCTTGTGGTCTCGCATCCAAAATTATAAAAGACACTCTGGAGATGCCCTCACATCAATTATCCATATGGTCTACTACACTAGGTTCTCACGAACCTGTGTAAATCAACAAGAATAACATCCCATATCTGTCAAAGTAAACCTCAAGGACTATATGGCTAGCATTCTAAAACATATCAGCATATCAGATAAACAAGAACACTCAATCCTTCAATACCAGGAATGAAAACATCAAATCAACCTAACAGTATAAGCAGAACCAAAGGGTCATAATAAAAACATACACGGGAAACACCACCAAAGCATAGAAATCAACCCTATTCACATACAAATAATCTCTACTCAGACACACTAGCAAAATAGTAAATTAATAGTGTTAAAAATGGTAAATGCACAATACGCCATTCATGGGTATCAGTGATTTTGCACATACAATTCAAATACCATAAACTGAAAGGCACAAACCACATACCATTAGGATTCAGGAGAAAACGATCCATAATCAACTGCATCTACAAATCCGGGAAACCGTTTCACTGAAGACTGCTCTAAAACTCATTCCCCATCATCCACAAGCCTTAAAATCAACACCCATGGAAAACACAACACTAGATATACATGCAATAGATGTAGATCTAGAAAACATAGAGAAAGGGAAGAGATGATCTAGGAAAAAACAAGAAGAATCCAAGAGGAGGCACTTGCCTGAGATGGACCGCCTTCTATCCATCAAGAAACCCCTTTGATTTTCCTATAAAATGAGACAAAGAGCTTCCCCAATCTATGAAAATCACAAATCCTACATGATCCATGAATAGGAGGAAGAAAGGTAGAGGAATGGGAAATCCTGAGTGGCATGGGACTTAAAAACCCTGATTTTAAGTGGCCACACGGTTACCCCACACGGTTTGGAAAACTACGTTCCAACTCTGCGGCTGCCACTGTCTCACCCAGGGATTTCACATGGCTTACCCGTATGGTTTGACAAACTGTGCGCTGCCTATGTAGAACCCACTTTCAAGGGTTGAACGGTTTCCTGGGTTGGCCGCATGGTTTGTTCAGGCCGTGCGCCAACCGTGTTCCAACCATGCACCCCTGCACAACCTCCAGAAAATCCTCTTTTTCTTAGAAATGATGAGAAAAGGAAAACATACCTGAAAAGAAGGTTCGGGTTCTTACAAAATAAATAGAATACATAACTATTCAAAAAGGGATGATAGGAATTTTTGAAAAATGGTATTATTATTTTTCCTACAATTATTAAAATTCATTTTTACACATGTATTACCTTATAAAAAAGTGGTTTAATGGAATTGTTTTTTGTTTTTTAAACGTGGTACATCGAAATGTTTCCAAAAAAATATGGAAGGAATTTTTTTCATCTTATATGGAATGAGAATCTATTCCCTCCTTCAAAATTGTTTCATGTTTTTATCTTCCCTTACATTTTTAAAATTTTATTTATTTTAAAATGTTTTCATGTATAGGTGAACATCTTTTTAAAAAATAGAAATTATTTTAAATATAAATTATTTTTTCTTAAGAATTATTATATTTGATCTTTCATAATCATTTCAAATTAAATTAGGACTCTTATCTATTTTTTATTATGAAAAATTGATTCTGTATTTGGAATCATTATTTCCAAAATTATGTAAATCAGTACCATTAATTTTTGGATTATTTGACTATTAACCTTTGTAATTAATGTTACCATGATAAAGGGTAAATCTGGTAATTAAAAAATAAAAATAAAGTGGTAATGACCATTAAAAAACAAAAAATTCCCATAAATATTATTGGATTAGTATATATCAACCATAGTCATAAAAGGGTATAATTTTTAAATTTTTGTGGCCACTTGGATAAGATTATAACTTTTATAAAATGTTATTCAAAGAAAATTTAAACATGTCACCCTCCTATTTTTAATAACTGTAGTATTTTTAAAATGAAATAATATATATGACCAAATGAAAAATAAATATTATTTTGAAATAAAAAGGATTTAAATTCCTCATGTTATTATTTTTTAAATATTTAGGAAATAAATACTTACATTAAATTCTCACACAACTCTAGCATATTAATTATTCAATTAACGTAAAAATCAAATAAATGATATCAAAATATAAATATTATAAAAACATGAGATATTTATTTTATAAGTAAATTTAATAGATGAAAACTAAATTATAGGGATTTATAAGGTAATTGGTTAAAATTTATTTTATGGTATTCAGGTATTTAAAATCAAAAAAATGAGTAGTGGTAAAATTTAAATTAATGATTTTAAAAAAACATTTTATGAATTTAAAAAAAAAATTAAATATTGAAAAAAAGGATAATATATTGTCTTAAATTTCACCACCTATGAATTTATTGGGAATTTGGAATCATTTTTTGGTAGAATATTTATTTTATAGTTTAATGTTTAATGAAATTCACAAAGTTACCCACATGTCAATAATAAAAAGGAACCTCCTACCTCAATTATTTACATGACATAGCTCTATCAAGATTCACCAAAAACATCAAAATTCTCTTTAAAAATTCAGTTTTTTAGATTTTATAGATACTTTAATTTCCAAAATAGTGACCTCAGTTCCCTTTATAGGAGTTATAAGGGAGTCATTTTGAAGAAGGGGTAATCACACTAACCATTTACATTCTATTCATACGCTTTTTTAACTTCTAAAAATATATGATATTTATCCTAAAAAATATCTTCAATTTTAATAATACTATTAAATTTTATGATGATTTTGAAAACAAAACAATACATAGTCTTTCCCATCAAACATGAATTTAATTTATTGCTTGTGTGTACGTACATCTTACAGTCTCCACTTAGTGATATAATACATTTTATACCGCCCAATTTTATGGATGGGTATTATGAAGTATTTAAAATTTATATATGAAATTTATAAAAAATATATAATTTTTAAATGATATCTTCTTATCTATGTTCTTACCTTAATTTATTTGGAAAATGACAACGTTTCTCAGGCATACATGTGTGCTAACACCTCCAAGAAATGACTTGATTAATTTTTCATTATAATTTTACTTGGATGGTAATTACAATGGATATAAAAAATATATATTATATATATGACATAATAATGATCTGGTAATGTTTAATTATTATTTACATTTATTATTTTTATCCATCATAATGTGAATATACTGTTTATGAATACATTCAGCCTACCGTCTCTTTGAATGGTTTAAATGATTTTCTACCTTTATGAATATGTATGAAATTAAATATATATAATGAATATATATTATATTATAATAATTTATATTAGTGTGTTATATATTTATAATAAAAATAAACTAATTATATAAGAGGTTTAATATCTTTCAAAGGAATATGTACCTAAGTTAATAGATTTTTGTATCTCTTTTATTTACATGGGACACATACCATATTAAACAAATGTTAATTTTCAGTGGTGTATATAATACCCATGAATTCAGTTTATGATATGTCTTATGAGTTTTATTGGTATATACATATCCATTTATGTCTATTTCTTTCTTGCTGTAATGATTCAAAAACTACCAATGTGGTAAGGGTTTATTTAACAATATCATCATTATTATAGATTGTCTTTCTTTAAATCTGTGATGAGAATATTTATTTTCCGTTGAAATTTTTTCTAGAATTGTTTTCAAAAGGTATTTTAATATTATTTTATGATTTTTTAGTATAATTAAGACCCATTTTTTACTTAATAAAAAAGGGTTGAATGGATTTTTTTGTGGTTTTTCAAACGAGTTGTTGTGTACATTTTTAGATTAAAATATTGAATAATTTTTTAAAAACAAATATATAATGAGATTTTTTTCTGTCATTATAACACATCAATTTCAAGAAATTTCAATTATACTTTTAAAAGATTATTTTCAATGACAATATTTTCTTGTATAATTCTATACCTGTTTAAAGAGAGAGTTGATTTTAAAATAGAAATGTTTTTCCTGAAAAATTATTCCATGTAATATTTACAAATTATTTCTCATCTAAGATGACCTATTTTAATTTTACATAATATTTTATTGGGGTATGATCAAATAATACGACCCTTATTCCAAAATTATATGGATTATGTGTATGATGGAAAGTAAAAATGTTTATGAAATCTGTTTCGTTTCCATGATTTATAGAGAGAAGAAATGTTTCTGAAGCCCATTTCTTTTTATGGTTTTAGATTTTATGATTGTTTTAAAATATATTGGAAAAGAAATGAATGATTTCATTATATTATGATGGATTCATTATAACCAAGGATAGTGGTTAGGTTATATCCAACAATGCCTTTAACCTATATCCCCCACCAATACATTGGATAAAGAATGATATCTCATCATATAAACATGACTGTAATGATGAGAGAACCCAATTCAGTAATGGAAATTGTCCACTATAAAAGACTTAGGATTTAAAAATTAATATAATGGTAGTTTTAGGAGTGAACCCATTCAACTATGATAGTCTTTGTAGTAAAAAACTATAATGTCTCCAGATTTTTAACATAAATATCACATATATTTCTGTGAATATTCAATTTATTTTATAAACACATGCCAATGTACTATAATAGTCTAGTTCCTTTAGAGACTAGAAAAACAATCTTTTTAATCTATTAATGATCTTAAACATCTCCCATAAGGATATTCTAACAAATTACACATCTTAAGAATACCCTCTCTAAAACACTCTTCATAACATGGGGAAGGAAACATAAGAAAGGGTGAGATAAGATGCTCCATAATGATAAACATATGAGATATCAATCTATGACCATATGAAATCATAATATAATAATAAGGGTATGTTTCTAGGAACATAAATTACAATGTCCATACCCAACCTGTCATAGATCATAAAAAGGGGTCATGGAATAAAGCATTATAATTTTAAAAAAATAGTCCATAAGATTGATAAATAATCATAAATCAATCATGAACTACAAGATCATGTCAAAAAAGTGTGGCACTATCATCTATATAGAAAACCATTTCATATTCCACAGTTATCTAATAAGGCTCTCAATAAAGTGGATTAATAAATATCAATTATTTCTCAATTTTGGATCAAGAGGCACATGTTTCATATTATGGATCATAACGCACCTATTTCCCACTGTGGATCAGGATGAATCTATTTCCCATTGTGGACCAGGACACAACTATTTACCATTTTAGCTACAATGATATAATGCTTAAACCATTTCATTTTAGGTATATATAGGTCCCAAAAATATAATAATAAAAACTATACTTATGTGTTTCAAAACATCATAAAACATGCATCACATCAATAGGCCATAACCCATTTAAAGGAAATAGGTTTCATAAATATTTCATTAATTCACCATAGCATAACCAATAACAACGAAATGAGTTTTGAAAATTATTTCATCAATATAAAAAATAATCTTCCATATAAATAATAAGGATAGTATCCTTGAATGATATCCAAAGATAACTATATGTAACATCTGAATATTTCATCTTAGATGAATGATTATTTTGAATGATCACACGGAATAATTCCTGATAAAAATAAATTTTCAATTTTAGAATTATTTTAATTTTAAAAAAATCTATAGACTTATATAATGAAAACAAATTATTTGAAAGAAAATTTTTATGTTCTAAATTATGAATCAAAGAATTGAGGCATCATAATCATGAGAAAATTCACAGAATATATGTACGTTAAAAAACCATCCTTTTTTATTTTATTATTAAAAATGATTCAAAGTACCCGGTTGGTCACATGGACTCAAGCGCATTTCCCCGAATGCTAGAGGCTGCCGACTAGCAGCGAGGGCCTTGGGTGTGATAATGGGGAAACTATGCCCTCATTGGCAGAGTAACACAGTGGACGATAAACAAATATACAATAGCGGAAGAAGTAATATCCAACAACAGTAAAAAATGGAAGACTAAAATGAAAAAAAACTAGATCACGTATATATAATGTGATGTGTGGAATATATATGTCTATGAAAACAGCCAAACAAGTCATAATGCTAGAATACAACAACGCTAAACCAAAGTGAAAAATAAAGCAGATAAGCTCCTCAGCATCGCAAGACATAGCTTGGTCCCATGCTCTCATGATCCACAGTAAATCAAGTACATGAAGTAGAGGGTTGTTTACCCTTTTCTATACCTACAACAATATAATCTGTTGGGACCAAAATCATGGCCCAAACCGGGTGTGAGACAAATCCCAGTAGGAAACCACAATAAGATCTATGCCTAACAGTTAGTGAGTATATGGTAGGTAAAAGTATAGAAAATATCAAATAGGAAGGTAATCAATAGTAAACAATCCATAATAACAATTATCAAGCAATATCTAATCAAAGAAAGAAACAAAAATAGGTAACCCACTGGGAAGTACTCACAACCTATCCCCTCTGGTCCTACCTATCAGATACAGGCAACCCTCTGGGAAGCACACACAGTCTCACACCCTCTGGTTTAGCTAAAGTATAGACTCTCTGAGGAAGAAATCGTCAAAAATTCCCCCTATAGTCTCGTATCGGTACTAATGGTTCTCTGGAGAAGTACTCAACGTCAATTCCCCTTGTCTCCCATGTTGAGGAACTGCAGACACTTTGGGGAAGAACTCAATGTCAATTCCCCCAGTGTACTCATATCGTAAATTATTAAAGACACTGTAGAGAATCCCTTACGTCAATTCTCTCTATGGTCACCTACACTGGGTTCTCATGGTCCTATGTAAGTCAACAAGTACAGCATCGCATATCGGCCAATGTAATCCTCAAGGACTAAAAGTCTTGAATTCTACATAATATCAGTATATCAGATAAACAAGATCACTCCATCCTAAAATACTAGGCATGGAAACAACAAAAAAGCCTAACAGGATAACTAGAACAAAACGTTCATAAGTAGAACAATTATGGGAAACACCTCCAATGCATAAAAAGCAACCCTATTCACATACAAATAATCTCTACTAGCACACACAAGCAATGAAGGCAATTAAATGGGTTAAAAATGGTAAATTCCCAATACCCCATTCATGGGTATTGGTGATTATTCACTTACAATTCAATGAACTTAAACCAAAAGGCACAAACCATATACCTTTAGGGTTCTGGTGAAAATGATCCACAATCATCCGCACCCACAAATCCAAGCAACTGCATCATGGAAGACCTCTCTAAAACTCCTTCCCTATCATCCACAAGCCTTAAAATCAACACCCAAGGAAAAACCAAAACTATATCTAAAAGAAATAGATGTAGATCTAGAAAACCTATATATAGGGAAGAGAATATCTAGGGAAAAACAAGGAGAAACCAAGAGGAGGGACTTACTTGAGTAGATCTACCTTCGATCCACCAAGAAACCCCTTTTATTTTCCTCTAAAACAAGATAAGGAGCTCCCCCAATATCTAAACATCAAAACACCCATGAGAGACAAGATTAGGAGGAAGAAAGGTGGAGGAATGGGAAATCCTGAGTTGCCCAGGTCTTAAAAACCCTAATTTTATGTGGTTGCATGGTTACCCCACACAGTTTGGAAAACTGTACGCCAACCGCGCGTTTTCCACTGTCTCACCAAGAGATTTCACATGGCTTTCCCACACAGTTTGACAAACCGTGTACTACCCGTGCGGAGCCCACTATCAAGGGTTGCACGGTTTCTTGGTCTGGCCATATGGTTTGTTCAGACCGTGCACTAACTGTGTGCCAACCGTGCGCCCCTGAACGACCTCCAAAAATTCATGTTTTTCTCAGAAATGACCAGAAAATGAAAACATACATGAAAATAAGGTCAATGTTCTTACAAACTTCCCCCCTTAAAGAAATTCATCCCCGAATTTCCCTAGAGTGGTGCAAGAAGATGAAACGCAAAACAACTATGGCCACTGTGATCATACATCGACCTCTCTTTCCCAAGTCTCGTCCTGCACTCGCCTGTGCTACCATAGCACCCGTACCAGAGGAAAAGACCGACCATGTAAAACATTCATACTGCAATCGAAAATCTGGATAGGATGCTCCTCAAAAGATGCATCCACCTCCAACTTGAATACATCGGGTTGGAAAGCAAGAGACAGGTCTAAAAAGTAATGTCGTAGCTAAGAAAAATGGCAGACATCGTGCATAGCCTAGTAACTCAGAGATAACTACAACAAAAATGCAACCGACCCAACTCTCTCCAACACCTCAAATGACCTGACATACCTCAGTGAAAGCTCGACCTACCTCTTCATCCTCTTGCGTCCCATCCTTGGTGTGACATGTAGAAAATCCTGATCCCCGACCTTGAACTCCAGAGGTCGTCTCTACTAATCAGCATAAGACATCTGATGAGACTGTGTAGTAGCCATCCTTTTTTGAATCAACTCTATCTACTTTGTGGTCTCTTAAACAAGACGAGGTCCCAAGAAAAGTTGCTTATCTCTCCTCTAGTCAAGATAAGGGTGATCAACATGGCCTACTGTACAAATCCTCAAAAGGTTCCATCTAAATAGTTTCTTTAAAACTATTATTGTAGGAAAACTCCACAAGAGGTATATGTTTCTCCCAAGAACCTCAAAAATCCTAGATTCATGCTTGGAGCATGTCCTCGAGCACTAGAATCATACGCTCGGACTGGCCATCTGTCCAGGGATGGTAAGATGTACTCAAAAGTACCTATGTACCCAAAGACTTCTAAAGCCCATGCCAGACCCATTAAGTAAAACGAGCATCCCTGTATGAAGTGATGGAGTGTCGAACTCAATGCAGACGTACAATATCATGGAAGTACAACCGTCCCATCTTATCAACACTGAAGGTTTCCATGATCGGAAAGAAGTTAGAAACATTCATGAGCCTATCAACAAAAACCCAAACTTTGTCATTCCCTTGGGGACACCTTGGAAAACCAGTCATGAAATCCATCGAAAGTCATTCCACTTCCACTCAGGAATGGGTAACTGCTGCAAAATCCCTAATGGTCCTTCATGCTTCGCCTTCACCAGATGACAAGTGGAACATCTCATGACAAAACCAGCTACATCCCTCTTCATACATGGACACCAATATTGACGGTGTAGATCCTGTTTCATCATGGTGATGCTAGGATGAACTGATCAAACTGAGGAATGGAAATCCCGCTTCAGTTCTTCGTGTAAATCGGTTGGCACCCATACGAATCCCTAGAAATAAAAGATCTCATCCTCGCCTATGGTCCACCCAGAAATAGGTTCCTCTCCTGACACACATTCCCCCAGGAATAGGCCTTTAGAAACTGATAACATCCTCAGTCTCACTATATCAATCAGAGTAGAGGTAACAACTACTGAAGATAGAAATTTCTAGACTTACCTGTCATGCACCTCCAAATGAATCTCAGAAAACAGAGCCATAAGCTTCCAATCACTGCTGCCCTCCTGAATGACATGTATCTGAGTCCTCATGCTCAGTGCATTAGTGACGAAGCATTGTCATGCACGCTCTCAAAAATATTTATAGCTAAGTGCAGCACAGGGGCTGACCTAGGTCGTTCTCTTGAGGAGCTTTTGTGGTTAATAAATCACTACTTCTATTCCACCTAATCTAATTCTTTTTTGTTGTTTAATATTTTATGAAAGAAATGTAATTTAATAAAATAAATGAAATTCATAAATCATAAGAAACTAAAATTTAATTCTAAATTACCATGCAATGCTAAACAAAATGTAATTAGGGAAGAAAGGAAGTTCTCTCGAGTGAATATTCAGGGAGCACCTTCATTGGCCAGCTTCAAATATTCTTAGTTTACACACTCCATCGTACGTGTGCACACCTTATTCTACACCGGTTATGAATGAAAAGTATACTTAGCGATTTCCAAGCACATCTACCATACACCTCCTCAATCGAGGGAAAATGGTTGTAGAATAAGAAGTTAATCTTTAGACAACCATAGTGAGGATTACACCCACTATAAATTATCCTTAGAATTAACTCAAAGAATATGAAAAACATTGTCTTGGGTTCAAGAACCTGATTAATCCCTCGGTATATTCCTCGGATTAGTTACTAATGATCATGAGTATTATAGTTCACGATGGTAAGATGAGAGGAAGAAAAGAGGTTGAATCGGTGGACACAAAAATAAAAACAATGCATGAATTTATTAGCAATCTAAATTACAATTAAAAACTAAAAATAAAGAAAAGAAATAAAATAAAAATAAAGGTGGAAGATTTGCGGACGGCCTCCCTTGGTGGAGATCTCTTCCTTGGTTCCTTGAAGAAATGGATGGAGAATTGGATGATTTGGGAAGGAGGTGAGGGCCTCCTTTTATAGGCAGAATTCGACCCCCGAATTGATGAGCGTTTTAGACCCCTTTAATGACCTCTTCCAGCGTTCCACCCTTCATGAATTATGTTCATAAATATCTTTTCTGTCTCCTCTACAAAGTTCAGATATGTTGGAAACCGTATGTAAGAGTTATGAATTTTTTATTCTCGATTTCTGTTTCTGGACGAAGCATCCAGGTTGGTTCCTCCAAAATAATGTCATTCAATAGCCTCCTTAATGACCTCATAAATCCTCAACATTTATTTTAGAGACGTCCCTATCTATCTTCAAGGTATCCCAGGTGGAAACACATCATTTTGATATGTGTAGGCCGCGTTTGATGTCCGTTAACTTGGGTGGGTCCATGCTGTCCTCCTGGAAAAATGTCAATCTTCAATGATTTTTTAGACCCTTTAGATGACCGAATCTGCTCCTGGTCCAGAATACAACAATGAAGGAAATAAAATAAGGATTCTGAAAAAATTTAAATCAGAAAATTTGGAATTTTATGTTTCCTGAAATGACCAAAATACCCCTGACGTAAAATTCTGTCAAAAATCCAGAATTAGTCGTTTTTCACATTTGGGTTCAAAATAACACTAAAACCTAAAAACATGATAATTACCCATTCAATAACTCTTTTGTGGGATTATAAACAATGTTTTAAAGTATAAAATATATGAAAATGTGAGCTTCATCACTCCCCCACACTTAAACATTGCACTCCTGGGCAATCATCTTACATCCAAATCAAAATCCACACAACAATCAAAAATGAGAAAATATCAATGATTTTATCAAAAATAGAATTCCATCATGTCTCATTTATGAATAATAATTCTCCAATTTTCATTTCAATCATTAAAATTTGTTCAACATCATAAATCAATCCATGGCCCAGTCACAACCTACCTCAAATTGATTTTTATGTCACTCTTCACTCAAGAGAAATTGAATCTAGAGTTATACTCATACTTGAAAATCGCATGTATCACCATAGGTTTGTGAAAATTATCATTTCTCCACAGCGTGAATCATGAAAATGAATCTAATCATGAGGTCTTTAATTAATGGTTCAAATGATTCTGTGGCTTAGGGTTGGTTGGAAAATTATTAAAAAAATGTTCCAGGCTAGAAAGAGGAGGTTTGACTTTTAAGTACAATGCATGATTAAATCTAGTGAAAACACAGGAAATTCCTCACTCAATACTGCTTGTAAATGTGAAAAACAAACTCACCCCTCTTTATGACGTGGTACATGAGCCAATAAGTGAAGATATCATCTATGTTCTCCTTTTTTTTCAAAGCTCCAGAAAGGCACAGCTTTATTTTCTTTTTTTTCTTTTTTTTTCTTTCTTTTTTTCATAGAGGATGAGCTGAAAAATTGAATACAATGAATGAATGACAATTCATGCCCTTGATTTCTGGGAGGGACATGAGTCATAAAAGAATTTACAATAAGGAATTAAGCTCATCTCTATTTTTTTTCTTTTTTTAGGAGAAATGGATGAACCAAATAAAGCACAATGAAATGATTACACATGCCCAATTCCCTTGTTATCCACTGCCCAAAATATTGACACACACTTCACACTACCCATAAATGATACACATCCCAATGAACGCACACGAAAGGCCCTTCCCCCACACTCAAACTTGAAATATCCATGCAAAAATACTAAAAGTGCGGGTAGGTATGGAAAAATTGGCTTGAAATGTGGCTTAAACCTATAAGGCAATTCATGGAATCTAAGGGATTACGAAGGATAAATGTAAAGGTGGGTCTCAGGATAAAATTTGGCAAGCCAATGAGATGCCTCAATCATTTTAAATACATTCCATGAAATCCAAAGCTTCGAAAGAGAATATTCACAAATTCTGGTTCTCACACAAAATTCAAGTTTCCCTCAAGAAAGTGTGGGTATTAGGAAGAATATGGAAAAGTGGTTTAGAATACCTCACAAGATTGGGAAAAAAATATTTTGAGTCAGTTGTTTCATGGTCATGGATTTCAAAAATCAGTCAAACTCATACAAATGATTGATAATACAATTCAAGAAAATGTTTTCACATCAAAAATCATTTAAAATCCATTATTTCAAAAATCATTTCAACTCTTTCAAAATAAATTGTTGTGTGAAAAGTGATAAGAATATTCATTAAAGCTCAAAAATCCTAAAAAAAATGAAAAGCACACAAGAAGAACTAAGCATGTTGACACTCCCCCACACTTAAATTTAACTACCCCTTATTTCAACTCAACAAAATATAAATATAAAGGTAAAAAAATAAAAGGGAAGGGAAGATACAACCTGACATTATTTTAGAAGTGGATGCCTTGAGTTAAGCTCCTAGAAGCAACCACTTTAAGACTACAAAAAAGTAATGAAAATAAATAAGAAAAAATAAATAAAAAGAATGAGAAAAGGAAAAGAAAAGAGATAATGCTTGGTTTAGACCCCCAAGCGGGTGCTAGGTTTTTACTGCCCCTAGTCAGGTAGTTTCAGTGGATTATCCCCAATCAAAAGGTGGGTTGGTTTCTTTGAGACGAACCACCACATGTGAGTTTTCCCGATGTCCTTGATTAAACACTGAAAGTAGAGAACCCCAAATAAGATAAGAATGTTCCCAACCCCCGAGAAAGAATAAAGAAGAAATTTGAGGTTTGAAGTGGGAGGGAATAAAAGATAAGGGTGCTCCCTGTTAACTTCGGTGGTTTCCTCCTCCATGTGATATAAAAGTTGATGTATAGGATGTAGTCGCACCACCACCAGCTTTTCCGGAACTTCTTCCTTGATTACCACCACTTTGGTGGTATCATCATCAAAATCCAAGGCCGGATCCATTTGTGTTGTATCTGAAATTTCAGGAAAGGAGATGTCAGAAAACAATTCAGTTTGAATAAAATTAAAACATGACGAATCAATAAAGAAATCTTCCCTTTCAAGTAATTCAGCTTGGTAATTGATCTCTTCAGGCAAGACCATTGGAAACTCCATCTCAGCAGGTGCATCTTCTTCTTCATCTTCCAAAGCAAGAGTGAGGTCAAAAGGTACTGATTGTTCAATATCAAGCATGGGAAGATCATGTATCAAGTTATCTTCAACAATGTTATTCCAAGATTCTTTGAAAAAATGTTGACCTCCCATCAGTGCATCAGTTGGAATGTGTACTTCTGGGACCTCCTTGAGCAATGGTTGAGTATGGGATGATGTGATAAGTTCCTTTAAAAGTTCTTTCTCACCCGCCTCAGGTTCATTAACATAAAATGTGATCGGTGAAATCTCTTCCACCACTCGTTCTAGTTCAGGTTCAGGCTCAGGTTTGGATTGCTTTTGGGATGCGCATACATATTCAGCAATCCATTCAATTTGGCTCTCCAATTTTTGAACTTTATCACTAATCCTATGAAATTGAGCATCAATTTCCTTGCAAACATTTTCTGGCACCTGAGATTGGTCAGTCCATTCAGAATAATCACCATTGAAATACATCATGAACAAAAAGTTTTTTTTTAGTTTATGAAATTTATGATTTTTTTGTTGTTTTTTTAAATGAAAGGAAAATTATTTACACAATGTGAATAAAAATAGTGAATTAAAACCACTTGGCTCCCCGGCAACGGCGCCAATTTGATGAAGCGTTGTCATGCATGCTCTCAAAAATATTTATAGCTAAGTGCAGCACAGGGGATGACCTAGGTCGTTCTCTTGAGGAGCTTTTGTGGTTAATAAATCACTACTTCTATTCCACCTAATCTAATTCTTTTTTGTTGTTTAATATTTTATGAAAGAAATGCAATTTAATAAAATAAATGAAATTCATATATCATAAGAAACTAAAATTTAATTCTAAATTACCATGCAATGCTAAACAGAATGTAATTAGGGAACAAAGGAAGTTCTCCCGAGAGAATATTCAGGGAGCACCTTCATTGGCCAGCTTCAAATATTCTTAGTTTACACACTCCATCGTATGTGTGCACACCTTATTCTACACCGGTTATGAATGAAAAGTATACTTAGCGATCGCCAAGCACATCTTCCATCCACCTCCTCAATCGAGGGAAAATGGTTGTAGAATAAGAAGTAAATCTTTAGACAACCATAGTGAGGATTACACCCACTATAAATTATCCTTAGAATTAACTCAAAGAATATGAAAAACATGGTCTTGGGTTCAAGAACCTGATTAATCCCTCGGGATATTCCTCTGATTAGTTACTCATGATCATGAGTATTATAGTTCACGATGGTAAGATGAGAGGAAGAAAAGAGGTTGAATCGGTGGACATAAAAATAAAAATAATGCATGAATTTATTAGCAATCTAAATTACAATTAAAAACTAAAAATAAAGAAAAGAAATAAAATAAAAAGAAAGGTGGAAGATTTGAGGCCGGCCTCCCTCGGTGGAGATCTCCTCCTTGGTGCCTTGAAGAAATGGATGGAGAATGGGATGATTTGGGAATGAGGTGAGGGCCTCCTTTTATAGGCAGAATTCGACCCCCGAATTGTTGAGCGTTTTAGGCCCCCTTAATGACCTCTTCACGCGTTCCACCTTTCATGACGTATGTTCATAAATATCCTTTACGTCTCCTCTCCAAATTTCAGATAATTTGGAAACTGTATGTAAGAGTTATGAATTTTGTATTCTCGGTTTCTGTTTCTGGACGAAGCATCCAGGTTGGTTCCTCCAAAATAATGTCATTCAATATCCTACTTAATGAACTCCAAAATCCTCAAAATTTATTTTAGAGACGTCCCTATCTGTCTTCAAGGTATCCCAGGTGGAAAAACATCATTTGGATATGTGTAGGCCGCGTTTGATGTCCGTTACCTTGGGTGGGTCCATGCTGTCCTCCCGGAAAAATTCCAATATTCAATGTTTTTGTAGACCCTTTAGATGACCGAATCTGCTCTAGGTCCAGAAGACAAAAATGAAGGAAATAAAATAAGGATTCTGAAAAAATTTAAGTCAGAAAATTTGGAATTTTATGTTTCCTGAAATGACCAAAATACCCATGACGTAAAATTCTGTCAAAAATCCAGAATTAGTCGTTTTTCACATTTGGGTTCAAAATAACACTAAAACCTAAAAACATGATAATTACCCATTCAATAACTATTTTGTGGGATTATAAACAATGTTTTACAGTATAAAATATATGAAAATGTGAGCTTCATCAATTAGCCACTGTGTTTCCTTTCCCAGGCATGTAGGCAAGATCAATGTTAAAGGACGGAAGCTACTCAAACCACATTCATTGTCTAAAATTCAGATCATGCTAAGTGAATATGTACTTGAGACTCCCATGGTCAGTGAAAACCACAAAATGATCTCACAGAACATAATGTATCCAACAACATATGGCATGGACTACATCTACCAACTCCAGATCATGCGTCAGGTAGTTCCACTCATGTGGCATCAACTGTTGAGACCTGTACACAACGACTCCATAACCCTGTATAAGCACAAATCCCTACCCAAAACCTGAAGCATCACAATAAACAACGTAGATATTGCTCGGATCTGGAAATACTAGTATCAGTGTTGAAGTCAACCTCCATTTCAGCTGTTGAAAGGATGACTCGCACGATTCTGACCATAAGAACTTCACACCCTTCTTAGTCAGACCTGTCAACGGTGCTTCCAGGCGTAAAAAGTCCTGTATGAAACTTCTATAGTATCCATCCAATCGTATAAAACACCAGATCTCAAAGATGTTCTTCGGATTCTACTAGGAAACTATAACTCTCACTTTCGCTGGGTATACTGATACTCCAGTCTTTGAGATAACATGACACAAGAAGTAAATCTGGTCCATCCAAAAGTGGAATTTTGAGAGATTAACATTTAAATTATGCTCTCTCAGTATACCCAAAACGATCTCAAGATGGGTAGCATGGTCGTGTTGAGTGTCAGAGTACCCCGAGATATCATCCACAAAGACCACCATGAAAGCATCTAAGTATGGATGGAACACTCGGTTCATCATTGCCATTAAAACTGCAGGTGCATTCGTGAGACTGAACGGCATAAACATATACTCGTATAGACCAAATATTCTTTGGAAGGCTGTGTGAGGAATATTAGATGGTCTAACGTGTAACTGATGATAACCAAACCTCATGTCAGACTTTGAGAACACCTGGTCTGCTCGAAGCTGATCAAAGAGGTCATAAATCCTGGGCAAGGGATATCGGTTCATGACCGTCAACTGGTTCAACTTTCGATAATCCACGCAAATCCTTAGAGTGTCATCTTCCTTCTTTGAAAATAGAACAGTCTAACCCCCAGGAAAAGTACTAGGACAGTTGAAACCCTTTGCCTACAACTCCTCCAACAACTTCTTGAGCTCCTGCAACTCAGGTGTAGCAATCATATAAGGCAGAATAGACACCGGTGCCGCTTCTAGGACAAGATCAATAAAAAATTATACCACACGATTTGGAGGAAAACCTAAAAATTCTTTTATAAAGACATCTTTGAAATGATCCACCACTAGAGGAAAGTCTAATTGCGAAGTCCCCTGGTCATATAGATAAAGACTAGCAATCTTGGTTGTAACTCTTCCTAACCCATGATGCTCTGGTCCCACTCTTCTTTCAGGGACATCGCACTCCACCTTATAAAGAAAAAATCCACATTCTGGTGATATAAAACTCATCCTTCGGTGGTAGTAGTCGATGAATGCCTGGAAGGGAACTAACCAGTTCATTCCGAGAATGACATCAATTTCGGTCATATACAGAACATAAATATCCCAAAGGATGTTACACCCACCATCCTCGAGAGGTCCCTCCTAGCACTGAAGTACTCTAGTCGTTCTAGTCCCCAACGAAGTTTCAAGCATCAAGAAATCAGTAGAAGAAAAGATAAAGAGCCCAAGGCTCTCCATGATAGTAACAGATATAAATCTTTGCATAGAACCAGTATCGAAAAGAGATGAAGATAAAATCGAGGCTACTAGGATCGTACCTCAAACCGTAGAGGTTCCAAGATCATACTTCTGGTGGGTCTGCTCCACGGCAAATGTCTGGCCAGCTTCATGACCCTATGACCATGACCGACTACTCTGAGCTGATCCACCCTGCTGTCGCTAGTACCCTGGTGACTAACCACCATGGTGGAGACCTCCACCTCGACCTGAACGACTGGAAGAACTCCAGTTCCCAGATAGGTGAGAAACTAGTGGAGCTTCTCTTATATGAGGAGTCATAAAAGAATCCCTATCACCAGAAGCTAGTGATAAGACTTGATAGAAGCACTGTAGGTGACCCATCTTGCCTCAAGATCAGCACTCCACTAGGTCTCTCTGGCACTACGGCCTTGTATGATCACTCTTTCCGCACTGGTAGTATACCACCTGGCTACGAGAAGATATGTCTCACCTCCTTGGATCACCAGACAAAGACTTCCTGTGGCGCTTCCAAGTATCAGTAAATGGAACGCTCAATCTAGATGTCAATCTTCCCTGGGTCACAACTCCATATTAACTCAGATTCCGCTCTGTGATCAGTGCCTGGTTGATGATAGAAGTGATGGAATTCAACATGAAGATATTCACCTGAGATCGGATGTCCTATCTGAGGTAATTATCAAACATCCTTTCCAGGAATAACTCATATCTTCCTCTGAAGGGTGTGAAATGATAAAGCTCAGTGAAACGAGAGAAATAATCAATGACAAAAAGTTTAACCTACTCCAGACTCATGAACTCCCGGGCTCAGTCAGCCCTCAATGTCTCCAAAAAGAATTAGTCATAGAGGATGCTTTGGAACTCCTCCCAAGTGATAACCTGATACTGAACCACCTGTGAGATCACATCCCACAACCACATGGAAAAATCTCATAGAATATAGGTAGCGAGCTTGATCCTCCTCTCTGGAGGAGTCTCTAGATGCTTAAAGATCATCTGCATGGATTCTATCCATGGCTATGCATCCTGAGGGCCTCCTTCCCCAGAAAAAGTGGGAGGATTCTTCTACAGGAAGGCCCACCTCAGATCATCCATCAACGAGGAGGGAAGAAATTCTCCATAAAAGGTCTGTATCATCCTCATAAAGCCTTCATTAAATTTTTCATCAGCACTAGTAACATGTATTACTACTGGTTCCAGGACTGGTACAATAAAGGGATCTGCTGGAATTCCCTGATAAGCTGTATCTAGTATCTGATCACTGCCATGTTACTGGAGGACATCCAGAGGATGTCTTGGTGGCATGACTCTGCCAGTTCAAGTGCACACATTAGATCTGGATTAATAGGGATTAAAACATAGGAGTACACAAAGTTTACATAGAGTCCATGACATGTACTTAAGAAATGTTATTTCTTCCCGAATATATGAACACATGTCGTGTAGTCCAAACTACACGGCGTGCAATCTGGGTTTTTCCAGATATAAACCTTCTGAAACTAGTCTAAATCCTAGAGAAACACTGCAGAAAACATTGAATGAGAAAAATTCTGATCCGTGAGGGCCCATACTCCCCACGATTCAAATCATTCCATCTTACACAAGTTATAAACAAGGAAAACAAGTCAATGATCCACCATGTTCCATTCCATGAGGGCCCATAACACCTCTAGAACCAAAATTTGGTGCTCATTGAAACAAAAAAATACAAAATCAATGCTCTAACAAGAATCATATATTTTAATCAAGGAATATATCACAACAACATGCATATTCTACACAACATCTATCACAACAACATGCAATTTCTATTTCACCCTTGATGACATGGAAAGAATGGATGACATGAGATATCTAGCAAGTTTCTATATGATGAATGAGATGGAATACCCTCATCTCATTGTGTTGTGATAGAAATAGAATCTCAATAACCTAAATAAAAACCATCAAAAAACATGTGAGTCACTAGTGGTGAAAATCATGGAAACCATAAACTTTAAAAACCAGAAAATTCCATCAATGAGGTAGATTGGATTTTCCCTATATAAGGGTTAGCTACTCTCAGGCATAGCTTAATGCCAAGTACCTATTATTTCCTATCCTGGGGTAAAGGCTCCAAACAAAAAATCAAGAGAAAATAAACCCTTTGATACCACTTTGTAACGTCTCGGTTCAGGATGCCACCCAGAGGCGCCCTGTACCCAGTTGGTCACATGTCCTCAAGCACATCTCCCCGAATGCCAGAGGCTACTGACTAGTAGCGAGGGCCTTGGGTGTGATAGTGGAGAAACTATTCCCTTATTGGCAGAGTAACACAGTGGAAGAAAAACAAATATACAATATTATAAGTAGTAATATCAAACAACATTAAACAACAAAAGACTAAAATGATAAACAACTAGAGCACATATATATAAAGTGATTCACAGTACACATATGTCTATGAAAACAGACAAACAAGTCATAATTATAGAATACAACAGAGCTAAACCAATTTGTAAAAGAATGATGATGAACTCCTCATCATCTCAAGCCATAGCTTGGTCCCATGCTCTCTAAATCTACATCAAATCTAGTACCTGAAGTAGAAGGGTGCTTTCCCTTGTCTATACCTACAACAATATATTCTGTTGGGCTCAAAAGCATGACCCAATCGTGGTGTGAGACGAATCCCAATAAGCAACCACCACAAGATCTGTGCCTAACAGTCAGTGAGTATATGGAAGGTAAAATTACAGAAAACATCAAATACGAAGGTACTCAAAAGTAAACAATCCCCAGTAACAATTATCAAGAAAAAGATATTCAAAGAAATTAACACAAATAGGTAACCCTCTGGGAAGTAATCACAGCCTATCCCCTAGGGTCCTACATATCATATACAAGCAACCCTCGAGGAAGGACACACAGTCTCACCCCTCTGGTTCAGCTAAAGTATAGACTCTCAGAGGGAGCACTCACCGTCAATTCCCCCTATAGTCTTGTATCGGTACTAAAGGCGCTTTGGGGATGCATTCAACGTCAATTGCCCTAGTGATCTCACATCGTAAATTTTTAAAGAAACTCCAGAGAAGCCCTCACATCAATTATTCATATGGTCTACTACACTAGGTTCTCACTACCCTGTGTAAATCAAAAAGTATAACATCATGTATCGGCCAAAGTAAACCTTAAGGACTACTTGGCTAGCATTCAACAACATTTCAGCATATTAGATAAACAGGATCACTCTATCATAAAATACAGGGCATGGAAACAAAAAAGTATCCTAATAGGCTAAGTAGGACAAAATAGTCATAAGAAGAGCATGCATGGGAAACTCCTCTATAGTATAGAAAGCATCACTATTCACATACAAATAATCTCTACTCACACACACCAGAAAAGCATACAATTAACAGGGTTAAATACGGTAAACGCACAATACATTGTTCATGGGTATTGGAAAATTTTTACTTTCAATTAAAAGACCATAAACCAAATGGGAAAAACCACCTACCTTTAGGGTTTTGGCAAAACCAATCCACAATCAACCGCACCCACAAATCTGGGAAACCGCTTCACTGAAGACCGCTCTAAAACTCCATCCCCATCATCCAAAAGCCTTAAAATCAACACCCATGGAAAGCCCAACACAAGATCTACATGAAACAGATTTAGGTCTAGAAAACCTTGATAGAGGGATGATAAGATCTTAGGAAAAACAAGGAGAAACCAAGAGAAGGGACTTACCCGAGGAGAACTTCCTTTGATCCACCAAGAGACCCCTTCTATTTGCCTCCAAAATGAGCCAAGGAGCTCCCCCAATATTTGAAAATTGTAATTATCACATGAGTCATGAGTAGAAGTAAGAAAGGTGGAGTAATGGGAAATACTGAGTGGCGCAGGACTTAAAAACCCAAATTTTAAGTGGCTATATGGTTACCCCACACGGTTTGGAAAACCGTGCGCCAACTATGTTGTTTCCACTATCTCACCCAGGTATTTCACACAGATTTCCTACATGGTTTTACAAACCATGTTTTGCCCATGCAGAGCTCACTATCAAGGGTTGAATAGTTTTCTGGGATGGCCACATGGTTTGTTCAGAACGTGCGCCAACAGTGTGCCAATCGTGCACCCCTGCACCGTAACACCCCAGGTAAATAAAGAATATGACATTTTCATATTTATCCATATTTGTGAATCAAATATTAATATTACTTTAATGGGGATTCTATGCTCGATGGTGTACCCAATATGCAACAACGAGTTTCTTAGGAATCTTACGTTGCACTCTAATAATAAAATAATATTATTTTAAATGGTAGTTAACATGTAGCCGTTGTATTGGCGGGAATGGATAGAAATAAATAAAATTTGATTATATATGTTTTTAAATGTTTTTACATTTATCCAATAAAATATAAATGCTTAAAATACGGAAAGAATTCAATTTTAGGCGTATATGCCCTAGTTTTCACTAAAGGTTCACTTATCTCCTTTTGATGGTGAACCGTCATTAAATATAGTTTTGTTCACTCTTATACATTCTATTGGACCAAATAAGACTTTTCTTTTGAATCGGGACATAAAAATTTACTTTGTGAAAATTTTTGGTATCTTTCTGATAAAGTTCATTTTTTAATGAATAGTGTAAAATGTTGTATTTTAATTCAAAACCTCTTTTTAATCTAATTTATTTATATGATTAGATTATCTTTTGAATTGGTTTTAAAGTGAAACTAGAATATCAATTTACCATTTAATCCAATAGTGTTCATTGGAATTAATTTCACTTTGAAATTGGACTTAAACTAGTGTCAATCTTTTGATACTTTTTGTTTCATAAAAACACGCTATTTGTTTTGACAGCGGGAATTAATTATTAAGTTAATTAATGCAACTTATATGTTTTGAATTTTGTAAAATAGAAATTATTTTTGAATTTGGAATATCAAATATAGCTTAGGGTGAATTTTTGGTAATTTTCTGAAAAACATCAATTTTTGATGGATAGTGAAACCACTAAGTGGTACTTATAAAAACTGATTTTCCATTTAAATGAAATTTTGCCACCTTTGTGTTTTGAATTTCAAAAATCCGACATACATGGTTGTCATTAAGAATTAAAATGTTGTTCAATGGGATTAAAATAGTTTTTTGATGAATAGTAACTTAATAAGTTTTTAATCGCGATTAGAGTTAATTAGTGTAGTTTAAGGTAAGAATAATGTTTTAATAAACTGAAATGACCTAGAAACATGTCCTACCCTCATTGGATGTGTCATGGACGACCAATACAATCCATGTGTCAAATTGGGGACCCCATGGAGCCACTTTGGTTGGAAAATGTCATAAATACCTTTTTATTTAATGATAAAGTAAAAATGACACCAACATGAGATGTTTTACTAAAACAATTTTTACATGGGGTTATACAAGTCATATTTTTGGCTATAAACAGTAAATGGAAATAAAAGACGATTTAATACATCATAGAATTTTTTTTATAATTTTTTGACATTAAATAAATTAAATTATTTATGACATCATGATGATGCAGCGATGACCTCATTATTTAACGATTTAAATAAAATGGAAAGATAATGTAATATCTAAGACATACACATGTCCAAAACCTATTGAAATGGTGGATTTAGAACCCTTATCACCTTATCCACGAATTATATCAATGTGGGACCTTTTAAATCCGAAACTCATTTTCAAATAAAGTAACATTTGCTTACATTACAAGAGTGCCCCTCCTCTCCTCTTATAAAAGGCCCCCACCTCTACCTCCTTACCCACACTCCCAAAGCCTTTGGCTCGGCAAACCCCTGCCAATTTTTTCTCTCCACTTCCCTATATTACTCCTTGAAGCCTCACATTGGGAAGAAGTATTCCCAAATAAGCCTTTGAGATCAAACCAAAGGGAGTTACCCGATTAAAAGGTAATGTCTTCACTTGAGTCCTTTTGTTTTATTTTTCCTCTCCAACCCCCTATTATCTTTTTATTTATTTATTTTGTAACAACTACATTATCTTCAATATACTAGGATGTTGTTATAAGAATGATTAGAGTTACACTTACACACACCTACATCTAATGGTTAAAGAACATTCTGTTTCCGTGAATGGAGAATTTCTGCCTCACGAAACGATGATTGTTCAACACTCATATAACACCTTCAAAGGTGGCCATTAAGATGACACTATATTTATATATGATATATAATATTTTTAAGTTTTACTTAATCTTCTATATTTTTCATTTTTGATATACCTTAATGGTTTCCATTAGGGGTAAACGCGATATCTTCATTTAAGGAAGTGCGGACTACCGCCCCCTCAAAGTGATTTGATTCGTTAACACCATAAGTGGTACGTATAAAGGATATATTTAATGATAATATATATGATACCATACTTGAATTAAAATACTATTATGTGTCATTATGTTTCAATTCCATTAAATATAAAATAGAAATGGAAGTAGCGTCCATGCGTACGTACGGCTTACCGTCTCCATGAACGGTGCATTTCATTTCTTAACTCTAAATGTTATGTAATATTATAAATGAATGAATATACTGGATATATATGATATATATGATATATAAATCATGAATACAATTATGGATATAATGAACCTTTGACCACACGAACAACAAGTAATTGTAAGAAGTCCACTTTCGACTTAAGAACCAAGTATCGACAAAACAAACATTATTAACTTAAATGATTTCATAATGTCTATGACATGGTAATAAGTGATATAAAAGGAATAATGAACTTGTTAATGGTTCTTAAGGAAGTATAAATTAACTCAAGTTTATTATTCAGGAGATTAAAGAACGATTGAGTCAAGTCGGACCCGAGGTAAGGGATCTTACTCCTCTGTTTCTTTTTAAGTACACTCTTTTATGTCATTCCTTCTAAATCTATTTCTTGTTATTGGGATGTTATTTTATATTAATATTACTGTAATTTTTATGTTCATATGATGAGAGACCCTATTCTCTTTCATCAATCCATTTTGGAAGTTTTGAGTGGCGCCGTTAGGCTGCCAAATTTTCGTAAGAGATCTAACCTCGCTTTCTTTTTAAGTACTCTCCTCTATGTAACTTCTTTTAAGCTTCTCTTTGTTATGTTGGGGGATGTTATTTTATATTACTCATTCAATAAACTTTATGTTAATATGATGAGATACACTATTTGATCTCATCAATCCATTTTTGTATGTTTTATGTGGCGCCGTTAGGCTGCCGAGTTTTCGTAAGGTATTTTTTCATCTCACTTTTTTTATCGTGAGATTTATGCTACATTTCCCACAATTTCCTTTAAGTGGTGTATGTACTTCCAATTGTTCTACTATTTTTTTAATATACTTTATTTTATGAGTATTTACATCATTGATGTATTGACCTTCTTTCATGGGGTGTATGTTTCGAAAGATACCCTAGTCGGTAAGGGAACCTTTCACCCTCGCCTTTTTGTAAAAGACTTCTTTTGTTATGTATTTTAATTCACATAATATTATGTAGGGATATGATCTTCTATATTTTTATTGATTTAAATTTTATGTCCAAGTGATGAGATACCCCTTTTATCTCTCATTAACTCATTTTCTGAATTTTGTAGTGACACCGTTAGGCCGTCAAATTTTTGCAAGGGAACTTCCTAACCCAAATTTGATTCTTTGGGATAATCTTGTACTCCTTGAATATGTCATTATATGAATATGTGTGAATAACCACTTATTGTTTTACACTTAATATCCTCTTATATTGGGTGTATTCGTTTTTCACACATAATTATGTAATTGATTTATCCTTAAACCATGAATACTGTCTTTGTAAGGGGCTTTGTCTCAATCTCCATTCATTGAGGAATATTTTGTTTTATACATAACCTTATTTTATATGGTGTATAAAACCCTTTGAATTTTACATTTATTAAAAAGGAATATTTTATCTATGAAGCGTTTTACTAAACGACAACAATGAATGTTTGTTTTTACGTACGCGGTGACAATAACCTTTTCCGCTGCTGCAGGTATTATTTGATCTTTGACTTCCTCAACAAGCTGTAATGTTTTTAAAATAAAATAAATACCATGTACGTTTTTGTATTTTGGTATTGAAAATGGTTTTGATAAAGGATTCTATTATGTCAATATATTTAAATGATATATTGTGATTGAAATGTGGAAATTTTATCATTCCTTTATGTTGGTTTTATGTGTTATAATTTTATTATGGTACTTAGACTTTTTACGGGTGGTTACATGATAAACCATATGACGGGTGGTGCCGTGAATACCAGGATGGGTGGTTACGTTATAACCTCCAATGCATTGGGTATTGAAGTCGGCTGTATGGCTATTCCATTAAGTATGTATGGAAGTTTCCCGAATGGATATTCCATTAAGTGATATGTGTGGAAGTCGACCTTATGGTTATTCCATTTAAGTATGTTTATGTCCAAAGTTACCTTTATATGTTATGTGATCTTTATATGGGTTTTATGGTAATATTTTGGTTATAGAAGGGTAATTAATGAACTTTTATTCAGTGATGAGTTTTTACTACTTCAAAAAGGTGAAAAGTATTACTTTGATAAAGTATACATGGTTTACTTGTTGTTTTGAAAAACTAACAGTTTTTATTCTTTGTGTATCCCTTACTAAGCTTTTTATGCTCATCCCATGTTTTTGAAATGTTTTTCAAAGGACTTAACGTGGAATATTGTCATGGATGGGATCAAGGGAAAGTCATGCTACCTAAAACATGGAACTAGACATGTTTCTTTTTAATAGTTTTTATTTTATGGAAACTTAGTAGAAGTTTCTACTTTGTAATCTTTTGATATGTAATAGTTATGTCCTAATTCTCTAAAATTATAAACCTCAAAAGATCCTCAATGTGAATTATTCATTTAATTCAATATTAAGTAAGGTTTAATGCCAGGGCCTTATAGTTGGTATCAGAGGTCGGTTTAGATAACATTAGAGGTTAGGGTATTCGTTAAGCCCAAGTGATATTACCATATTGGCTAGTATTTTAGAAAGTGTCATAGTTTTTAGATAAAGTGAATGAGTAAGTATATCTTAGTGTTTATCTCACTCATTAGTACATGATGGTTATGTTGATATACTCACACTAACCTTTCTATTTTTAGTGAATGGATGGATCTAGCAGGCACCAAAGAGACAACAGGTTTGAAGGAAACTGTGGTGGTTCTCTGTTTATGATACTAGATAAAATGGGGGATTCAATGATGAAACTCATGGTTGTTCTAAACCAACTATCAAGGAGTCATGATCAACCACTTGAACCTTGGTATGTTCTGTAATGCATCATGTACGAGATGGTCAATCTATGTGGAAGTTCAGGTAATAATTATAATGGTAACCATTAGAGTTTATATGATCCTTACTTTTGAGGTAATTATGGGTTACTAAATGTTATGATGGAAGTGAAAGGCATGAGATAAAATTGAGGTTAAATTATGTTATGGTTATTTTTTTGATGATTTTATCTCTTTTTTGGGAATGATTTGAGAATTATATAGTTTTGGAAAAAGGACAACACGCAGACCATGTGACAACCCGTCGCGTCGGACAAAGCTGCGGGAATCAAACCCACAACCAAAGTTCAACTGGTATTTATCACCTACCACTAGACTACGCGAAGTCCCTGGTTATTTTGACTGATTATTTTTAGTTAGATGATTTTATGAATTAAGAGTAGGTTGATTTTGGGTTATCTATGGATATTTATTAACCTATCATGGAGGATATGTGATTAGGTTAATCACTTTTCAATACGAGACATTAAGAGCAACTGATGTTGTTTGGAGATAAATGTTACGATTTAACTTGGAAGAATATGTGACTAAATCCCTCAAATATTTGGGTTTCAACCTTAGTTTGGTTTAATTTGAATAATTTTATGGACAAATTGATTATCGAATGGTCCTTGTTGAACTTTGGGTTTTGTTGGACAAATTTTGGAGATTAAGAATAGATTTTCTTTTTATAAGGGGTTATCCTTTTCTGGATTATCTGATTTTGTACTAGCCTTTTTGGTTTGTTTTTGGTCTAATGACATGGGAAGTATATAGTTCTCTTTTTTGGATTAGGTGATTCTCTAGAAGGTGATTATAGTACTCTTAATGTGAACAAGTCTTCCTAAATACTCGTCTTTTGGAGATAAAGTTCAAAGTCAACATGATAAGTGATTATGTTTCCTTATGAATAAATTCCCCAATAAAAAGTAACTTTAAACAAAAAAATTTCTATTAAATTTTCTTACTGGGTAATCGAATACCATTTAACCCATCACAAGTTTGTGATTTTCTTGCGGTTAACTTTCTCCTAAACATGTTTTCTATCACTCTCCACCAGAACATGACCCTCTGTTTTTTCCTCCATGTCCAAGTTTTCCTACACAGAATCCTATTATGGGTCAACTCAGGTGACCTCTGTACTTATCTTTCTTAATTTTAAGGTGACTGTTTTACCGACTCTTGTTCCGATGTGAGACTTTCAAGGATGTTTCCAATCCCAATTTTAAAATTGCGAGGACGCAATTCCCAAAAGGGGGGAAGGATGTAACACCCCAGGTAAATAAATAATATGACATTTTCTTATTTATCTATATTTGTGAATCAAATATTAATATTACTTTAAAGGGAATGCTATGCTTGATGGCGTACACATATGCAATAACGAGTTTCTTAGGAATCTTACGTTGCACTCTAACAATAAAATAATATTATTTTAAATGGTAGTTAACATGTAGCCATTGTATTGGAGGGAATGGATATAAATAACAAAAATATGATTATATATGTTTTTTAATGTTTTTACATTTATCCAATAAAATATAAAGACTTAAAATATGGAAAGAATTCAATTTTAGGCGTATATGCCCTAGTTTTCACAAAAGGTTCACTTATCGCCTTTTGATGGAGAACCGTCATTAAATATAGTTTTGTTCACTCTTTTACATTCTATTGGACCAAAACCCCTTTTTAATCTAATTTATTTATATGACTAGATTATATTTTGAATTGGTTTTAAAGTGAAACTAGAATATATTTTTACCATTTAATCCAATAGTGGTCGTTGTAATTAATTTCACTTTGAAATCGGACTTAAACTAGTGTCAATCTTTTGATACTTTTTGTTACATAAAAACATGCTATTTGTTTTGACAACGGGAATTAATTATTAAATTAATTAATGCAACTTATATGTTTTGAATTTTTTAAAATAGACATCATTTTTGAATTCATAATATCAAATATAGCTTAGGGTGAATTTTTGGTAATTTTCTGAAAAACTTCAATTATTGATGAATAGTGAAACCACTAAGTGGTACTTATAAAAACTGATTTTCCGTTTAAATGAAATTTTGCCACCATTGTGTTTTGAATTTAAAAAATCCTACATACATGGTTTTCATTAAGAATTAAAATGTGGTTCAATGAGATTAAAATAATTTTTTGGTGAATAGTAACTTATTATGTTTTTAATCGCGATTAGAGGTAATTAGTGTAGTTTATGGTAAGAATAATGTTTTAATAAAATGAAATGACCTAGACACATGTCCTACCCTCATTGGATGTGTCATGGCCGACCAAGACAATCCATGGGTCAACTTGGGGACCCCATGGAGCCACGTCAGTTGGAAAATGACATAGATACCTTTTTATTTAATGATAAAGTAAAAAATGACACAAACATGAAATGTTTTACTAAAAAATTTTTTACCTGGGGTTATACAAGTCCTATTTTTGACTATAAATAGTCATTGAAAATATAAAACTATTTTATTCATCATAGTATTTTTTTTATAATTTTTAGACATTAAATAAATGAAATAATTTTTGACATCATGATGATGCAGCGATGACCTCATTATTTAACGATTTAAATAAAATCGAAAGATAATGTAATATCTAATACCTAAACATGTCCAAAACCTATTGGTTTGGTGGTTTTATAACCCTTATCACTTTATCCATGAAATATATCAATGTGGGACCTTTTAAATCCTAAACTCATTTTCAAATAAAGTAACATTTGCTTACATTCCAAGAGTGCCCCTCCTCTCCTCTTATAAAAGGCCCCCACCTCTACCTCCTTACCCACACTCAAAAAGCCTTTGGCTCGGCCAACCCCTGCCCATTTTGTCTCTACAATTCCCTCTCTTACTCCTTGAAGCCTCACTTTTGGAAGAAGTCTTCCCAAGGATGCCTTTGAGTTCAAACCAAAGGGAGTTACCTGATTTTAAGGTAATGTCTTCACTTCAGTCCTTTTGTATTATTTTGCCTATCCAGCCCCCTAAACTCTTTTTATTAATTTATTTTGTAAAAACTATAGTATCTTAAATATACTAGGATGTTGTTATAAGAATTATTCGAGCTAAACTTACACACACATACATCTAATGGTTAAATAACATATTGTTTCCGTGAATGGCGAATTTATGCCTCACGAAACGTTGATTGTTCAACACTCATATAACACCTTAAAAGGTGGCCATTAATAAGACACTATGTTTATATATGATATCTAATATGTTTATGTTTTACTTAATCTTCTGTATTTTTCATTTATGGCATACCTTTATGGTTTCCATTATGGGTAAAAGAGATATCTTCATTTAAGGAAGTGCGGACTACCGCCCCTCAAAGTGATTTGATTTATTAATTCCATATGTGGTAAGTATAAAGGATATATTTAATGATAATATATATGATACCATACTGGAATTAAAATACTATTATGTATCATTATGTTTTAATTCCATTAAATATGAAATAGAAATGGAAGTAGCATTTATGCGTACGTACGGCTTACCGTCTCCATGAACGGTGCATTTCATTTCATAACTCTAAATGTTATGTAATATTATAAATGAATGAATATACTTGATATATATGATATATATGATATATACATCATGAATACAATTCTGGATATAATGAACCTTTGACCACACGAACAACATGTAATTTTAAGAAGTCAACTTTTGACTTAAGAACCAAGTATCGACAAAACAAACATTATTAACAAAAATGATTACATAATGTCTATGACATGGTAATAAGTGATATAAAAGGAATAATGAACGTGAGAAAGGTTCTTATGGAAGTATAAACTAACTCAAGTTTATTATTCAGGAGATTAAAGAATGATCGAGTCAAGTCAGACCCGAGGTAAGGGATCTTACTCCTCTCTTTCTTTTTAAGTACACTCTTGTATATCATTCCTTATAAACTCTTTCTTGTTATTGGGATGTTCTTTTATATTACTCTTACTTTAGTTTTTATGTTCATATGATGAGACTCCCTATTCTCTCTCATCAATCCATTTTGGATGTTTTGAGTGGCGCCGTTAGGCTGCCGAATTTTCGTAAGAGATCTAACCTCTCTCATTCTTTTAAAGTACTCTCCTTTATGTCACTTCTTTTAAGCTTCTCTTTGTTGTGTTGGGGGATGTTATATTATATTCCTCTTTCAATAAACGTTATGTTAATATGATGAGATACCCTATTTGATCTCATCAATCCATTTTTGTATGTTTTATGTGGCGCCGTTAGGCTGCCGAGTTTTCGTAAGGGATTTTTTCATCTCACTTTTATTCCCCTGAGATTTATGCTACATATCCCAAAATTTCCTTTGAGTGGTGTATGAACTTCCCATTATTCTACTCTTTGTATAATATACTTTCGTTTATGAGTATTTACATCAATGTTGTATTGACCTTCTTTCATGGGGTGTATGTTTCGAAAGATACCCTAGTCGGTAAGGGAACCTTTCACCCTCCCCTTTTTGTAAAAGACTTCTTTTCTTATGTCTTTTAATTCACATAATATTATGTAGGGATATGTTCTTCTATATCCTTATTGATTTAAATTTTATGTCCAAGTGATGAGATACCCCTTTTTATATCTCATCAACTCATTTTCGGAATTTTGTCGTGACGCCATTAGGCCGTCAAATTTTTTCAAGGGAACTTCTTAACCCAAATTTGATTCTTTGGGATAATATTGTACTCCTTGAATATGTCATTCTATGAATATGTGTGAATAACTTCTGATTGTTTTACACTTAATATCCACTTATATTGGGTGTATTCTTTTGTCACACGTAATTATGAAATTGATTTATCCCTAAACCAAGGATACCGTCTTTGTAAGGGACTTCGTCTCAGTCTCCATTCATTGAGGAATATTTTGTTTTATACTTAACTTTCTTTTATACGGTGTATAAACCTCTTTGAATTTTACGTTTATTCAAAAGGAATCTTTTATCTACAAAGTGTTTTACTAAATGACAAAAAGGAATTTTTCTTTTTACGTACGCAGTGACGACGAACTTTTCCGCCGCCGCAGGTATTATTTGATCTTTGGCTTCCTCAACAAGCCGTAATGTTTTTAAAATAAAATAAATATCATGTACGTGTTTGTATTTTGGTATTGAAAATGGTTTTAATAAAGGATTCTATTATGTCAATATATTTAAATTATATATTATGATTGAAATGTGGAAATGTTATCATTCCTTTATGTTGGTTTTATGTGTTATAATTTTATAATGGTACTTGGACATTTTACGGGTGGTTACATGATAAACCATATGACGGGTGGTGCCATGAATACCAGGATGGGTGGTTACGTTATAACCTCCAATGCATTGGGTATGGAAGTCGGTTGTATGGATATTCAATTAAATATGTATGGAAGTTGGCCGAATGGCTATTCCATTATGTGATATGTGTGGAAGTCGACCTTATGGTTATTCCACTTAAGTATGTTTATGTCCCATGTTACCTTTATATGTTATGTGATCTTTATATGGGTTTTATGGAAATATTTTGGTTACAGAAGGGTAAGTAATGAACATTTATTCAGTGAAGAGTTTTTACTTCTTCAAAAAGGTGAAAAGTATTACTTTGATAAAGTATTCAAGGTTTACTTGTTGTTTTTAAAAAGTAATAGTTTTCATTCTTTGTGTATCCCTTACTGAGCTTTTTATGCTCATCCCAAGTTTTTTAAATGTTTTTCACAGGACTTAACGTGGAATAGGGTCAAGGATGGGATCAAGGGAATGTCATGCAACCTAAAACATGGAACTAGACATGTTTCTTTTTAAGAGTTTTTATTTTATGGAAACTTAGTAGAAGTTTCTACATTGTAATCTTTTGAGATGTAATAGTTATGTCCTAATTCTCTAAAACTCTAAACCTGAAAAGATCCTCAATGTGAATTATTCATTTAATTCAATATTAAGTAAGGTTTAAGGCCAGGGCCTTATAGTTGGTATCAGAGGTCGGTTTAGATAACTTTAGAGGTTAGGGAATTCATTAAGCACAAGTGACATTACCATATTGGCTAGGATTTTAGAAAGTGTCATAGTTTTTAGATAAAGTGAATGAGTAAGTATATCTTATTGTTTATCTCACTCATTAGTACATGATGGTTTTGTTGATATACTCACACTGACCTTTCTATTTTTAGTGAATGGATGGATCTAGCAGGCACCAAAGAGACAACATGTTTGATGGAAACTGTGGTGGTTCTCGGTTTATGATACTAGATAAAATGGGGGATTCAATGAGGAAACTCATGGTTGTTCTAAAAAAAACTATCAAGGAGTCATGATCAACAACTTGATCATTGGTATGTTCTGTAATGCATCATTTACGAGATGACCAATCAATGTGGAAGTTCAGGTAATAATTATAAAGGTAACCATTAGAGTTTATATGATCCTTACTTTTGAGGTAATTATGGGTTACTAAATGTTATGATGGAAGTGAAAGGCATGAGATAAAATTGAGGTTAAATTATGTTATGGTTATTTTTTTGATGATTTTATCTCTTTTTGGGGAATAATTTGAGAATTTTAAAGTTTTGGAAAAAGGAAAACATGCAGACCATGTGACAACCCATCGCGTCGGACAAAGCTGCGGGAATCGAACCCACAACCAAAGTGCAACTGGTATTTATCGCCAACCACTGGACTACGCGAAGTCCCTAGTTAGTTTGACTGATTCTTTTTAGTTAGATGATTTTATGAATTAAGAGTAGGTTGATTTTGGGTTATCGATGGATATTTATTAACCTATCATGGAGGATATGTGATTAGATTAATTACTTTTCAATACGAGACATTAAGAGCAACTGATGTTGTTTGGAGATAAATGTTACGATTTAACTTGGAAGAATATGTGACTAAATCCCTCAAATATTTGGGTTTCAATCTTATTTTGGTTTACTTTGAAGAATTTTATGGACAAATTGATTATCAAATGGTTCTCGTTGAACTTTGGGTTTTGTTGGACAAATTTTGGAGATTAAGAATAGATTTTCTTTTTATAAGGGGTCATCCTTTTCTAGATTATCTGATCTTATAGTAGCCTTTTTGGTTTTGGTTTTGGTCTAAAGACATGGGAAGTATATAGTTCTCCTTTGTGGATTAGGTGATTCTCTAGAAGTTGATTATAGTACTATTAATGTGAACTAGTCTTCTTAAATACTCGTCTTTTGGAGAAAAAGTTGAAAGTCAGTATGATATGTTATTGTGTTTCCTTATGAATAAATTCATCAATAAAAATTAACTTAAAATAAAAAAAATTTCTATTAACTTTTCCTACTGGGGAATCGAATACCGTTTAACCCATCACATGATTGTGATTTTCTTGTGGTTAACTTTATCCTAAACATGTTTTGTATCACTATCCATCAGAACCTGACCCTTGGTTTTTCCGCGATGTCCATGTTTTCGTACACATAATCCTATTATGGGTTAACTCAGGTGACCTCTATACTTATCTTTCTTTATTTTAAAGTGATTGTTTTACCGACTCTTGTTCCGATGTGAGACTTTCAAGGATGTTTCCAAGCCCAATTTTAAAATTGTGAGGACGCAATTCCCAAAAGGGGGGAAGGATGTAACACCCCAGGTAAATAAAGAATATGACATTTTCATATTTATCCATATTTGTGAATCAATTATTAATATTACTTTAAAGGGGATTCTATGCTCGATGGCGTACACAATATGCAGCAACGAGTTTCTTAGGAATCTTACGTTGCACTCTAATAATAAAATAATATTATTTTAAATGGTAGTTAACATGTAGCCGTTGTATTGGTGGGAATGGATAGAAATAACTAAAATATTATTATATATGTTTTTAAATGTTTTTACATTTATCCAATAAAAGATAAAGACTTAAAATACAGAAAGAATTCAATTTTAGGCGTATATGCCCTAGTTTTCCCTAAAGGTTCACTTATCGCCTTTTGATGGCGAACCGTAATTAAATATAGTTTTTTAGACTCTTATACATTCTATTGGACCAAATAAAACTCTTCTTTAGAATTGGGACATCAAAATTTACGTTGTGTATATTTTTGGTATCTTTCCGATAAAGTTCATTTTTAATGAATAGTGTAAAATGTTGTATTTTAATACAAAACCTCTTTTTAATCTAATTTTTTTATATGATTAGATTATCTTATGAATTGGTTTTAAAGTTAAACTAGAATATATTTTTACCATTTAATCCAATTGTGGTCGTTGGATTTAATTTCACTTTGAAATCGGACTTAAACTAGTGTCAATCTTTTGATACTTTTTGTTTCAAAAAAACACGCTATTTGTTTTGACATTGGGAATTAATTATTAAATTAATTAATGACAAATATATGTTTTTAATTTTGTAAAATAGAAATAATTTTTGAATTCGGAATATCAAATATAGCTTAGGGTGAATTTTTGGTAATTTTCTGAAAAACTTCAATTTTTGATGAATAGTGAAACCACTAAGTGGTACTTATAAAAACTGATTTTCCGTTTAAATGAAATTTTTCCACCTTTGTGTTTTAAATTTCAAAAATCTGACATAAATGGTTGTCATTAAGAAGTAAAATGTGGTTCAATGGGATTAAAATAATTTTTTGATGAATAGTAACTTATTAAGTTTTTAATCGCGATTAGAGGTAATTAGTGTAGTTTAAGGTAAAAATAATGTTTTAATAAACTGAAATGACCTAGACACATGTTCTACCATCATTTTATGTGTCATCGCCGACCAAGTAAATCAATGGGTCAACTTGGGGACCCCATGGAGCCACTTTGGTTGGAAAATGACATAGATACCTTTTTATTTAATGATAAAGTAAAAATGACACAAACTTGTGTTTTTTTACTAAAACAATTTTTACATGGGCTTATAAAAGTAAGATTTTTGACTATAAATATTCATTCGAAAGAAAAAAAGACTTCCTACATCATAGTTTTTTTTATAATTTTTAGAAATTAAATAAATTAAATTATTTATAACATCATGATGATGCGGCGATGACCTCATTATTTAACGATTTAAAAAAATGGAAAGATAATGTAATATATAAGACCAACACAAGTCAAAAACCTAATGGATGGGTGGATTGCGAACCCTTATCACCTTTTCCATGAATTATATCAATGTGGGAACTTTTAAATCTGAAACTCATTTTCAAATAATGTAACATTTGCTTACTTTCCAAGAGTGCCCCTCCTCTCCTCTTATAAAAGGCCCCCACATCTACCTCCTTACCCACACACCCAAAGCCTATTTCTCGGCCAACCCCTGACCATTTTGTCTATCCACTTCCCTCTCTTACTCCTTGATGCCTCACTTTGGGCAGAAGTCTTCCCAAGGAAGCCTTTGAGTTCAAACCAAAGGGAGTTACCCGATTTTAAGGTAATGTCTTCACTTGAGTCATTTTGTTTTATTTTTCCTCTCCAACCCCATAAAATCTTTTTATTAATTTCTTTTGTAACAAATACAGTATCTTAAATATACTAGGATGTTGTTATAAGAATTATTAGAGCTACAATTACACACACCTACATCTAATGGTAAAATAAAATATTGTTTCCGTGAATGGCGAATTTCTGCCTCACGAAACGATGATTGTTCAACACTCATATAACACCTTCAAAGGTGGACATTAAGATGAAACTATATTTATATATGATATCTAATATATTTATGTTTTACTTAATCTTCTGTATTTTTCATTTATGGCATACCTTTATGGTTTCCATTATGGGTAAACGTGATATCTTCATTTAAGGAAGTGCGGACTACCACCCCCTCAAAGTGATTTGATTCGTTAATACCAAATGTGGTACGTATAAAGGATATATTTAATGATAATATATATGATTCCATACTGGAATTAAAATACTATTATGTATCATTATGTTTTAATTCCATTAAATATGAAATTGAAATGGAAGTAGTGTTCATGCGTACGTACGGCTTACTGTCTCCATGAACGGTGCATTTCATTTCTTAACTCTAAATGTTAAGTAATATTATAAATGCATGAATATACTGGATATATATGATATATATGATATATAAATAATGAATAAAATTCTGGATATAATTAACCTTTGACCACACGAACAACATGTAATTGTTAGAAGTCCACTTTCGACTTAAGAACCAAGTATCGACAAAACAAACATTATTAACATAAATAATTACATAATGTATATGACATGGTAATAAGTGATATAAAAGAAATAATTAACTTGATAAAGGTTCTTAAGGAAGTATAAATTAACTCAATTTTATTATTCAGGAGATTAATGAACGATCGAGTCATGTCGGACCCGAGGTAAGGGATCTTACTCCTCTCTTTCTTTTTAAGTGCACTCTTTTATGTCATTGCTTCTAAAGCTCTTTCTTGTTATTGGGATGTTCTTTTATATTACTCTTACTGTAATTTTTATGTTCATATGATTAGAGACCTTATTCTCTCTCATCAATCCATTTTGGAAGTTTTGAGTGGCACCGTTAGGCTGCCAAATTTTTGTAAGAGATGTAACATCCCTCTCTCTTTTTAAGTACTCTCCTTTATGTCACTTATTTTAAGCTTATCTTTGTTATGTTGGGGGATGTTATTTTATATTACTCTTTCTATAAACTTTATGTTAATATTATTAGATACCCTATTAGATCTCATCAATCCATTTTTTTTATGTTTTATGTGGCGTCGTTAGGCTGCCGAGTTTTCATAAGGGATTTTTTCATCTCACTTTTATTCCCATGAGATTTATGATTCATTTCCCAAAATTTCCATTGAGTGGTATATGTACATACCATTATTCTACTCTTTGTGTAATATAATTTCGTTTATGAGTATTTACATCAATGATGTATTTACCTTCTTTCATGGGGTGTATGTTTCGAAAGATACCCTAGTCGGTAAGGAAACCTTTCACCCTCCCCTTTTTGTAAAAGAATTATTTTGTTATGTCTTTTAATTCACATAATATTATGTAGGGATATGTTCTTCTATATCCTTATTGATTAAAAATTTATTTCAAAGTGATGAGATACCACTTTTTATCTCTCATCAACTCATTTTCTGAATTTTGTAGTGACGCCGTTAGGCCGTCAAATTTTTGTCGGGGAACTTCGTAACCCAAATTTGATTCTATGGGATAATATTTTACTCCTTAAATATCTCATTATATGAATATGTGTGAATAACCTCTGATTTTTTACACTTAATATCCACTTATATTGGGTGTATTCGTTTGTCACACATAATTATGTAATAGATTTATCCTTAAACCAAGGATACCTTCTTTGTAAGGGACTTCGTCTCAATCTCCATTCATTGAGGCATATTTTGTTTTATACATAACCTTATTTTATAATGTGTATAAACCCCTTTGACTTTTACGTTTATTCAAAACGAATATTTTATCTATGAAGCGTTTTACTAAACGACAAAAAGGAATGTTTCTTTTTACGTACGCGGTGACAATGACCTTTTCCGCCGCCGCAGGTATTATTTGATCTTTGGCTTCCTCAAGAAGCCGTAATGTTTTTAAAATAAAATAAATTCCATGTACGTTTTTGTATTTTGGTATTGAAAATGGTTTTGATAAAGGATTCTATTATGTCAATATATTTAAATGATATATTGTGATTGAAATGTGGAAATTTTATCATTCCTTTATGTTTTTTTATGTGTTATAATTTTATAATGGTACTTGGACTTTTTACTGGTGGTTACATGATAAACCATATGACGGGTGGTGCCATGAATACCAGGATGGGTGGTTACGTCATAACCTCCAATGCATTGGTAATGGAAGTCGTCTGTATGGCTATTCCATTAAGTATGTATGGAAGTTGCCCGAATGGCAATTCTATTAAGTGATATGTGTGGAAGTCGACCTTATGGTTATTCCACATACGTATGTTTATGTCCCAATTTACCTTTATATGTTATGTGATATTTATATGGGTTTTATGGTAATCTTTTGGTTACAGAAGGGTAAGTAATGAAATTTTATTCAGTGAAGAGTTTTTACTACTTCGAAAAGGTGAAAAGTATTACTTTGATAAAGTATACAGGGTTTACTTGTTGTTTTGAAAAACTAACAGTTTTCATTGTTTGTATATCCCTTACTGAGCTTTTTATGCTCATCCCAAGTTTTTGAAATGTTTTTCACAGGACTTAACGTGGAATAGGGTCAAGGATAGGATCAAGGGAAATTAATGCAACCTAAAACATGGAACTAGACATGTTTCTTTTTAAGAGTTTTTATTTTATGGAAACTTAGTAGAAGTTTCTACTTTTTAATCTTTTGAGATGTAATAGTTATGTCCCAATTCTCTAAAACTCTAAACCTGAAAAGATCCTCAATGTGAATTATTCATTTAATTCAATATTAAGTTAGGTTTAAGGCCGGGGCCTTATATGCATGACCTCCAGAAATTCCTCTTTTTCTCAGAAATGACCAAATAAGGAATTCATACCTGAAAAGAAGGTTCGGGTTCTTATAACATGAATAGAATACATAATTATTTAAAAAGGGTTGAAAGGAATTTTTTAAAAATGGTATTATTATTTTTTGTACAATTATTTAAATCCATTTTTAGACATGTATTACCTTATAAAAATGGGTTGAATGGATTTATTTTTTCTTTTACATGTGGTGTATTGTGATGTTTTCAAAAAAATATGGATGGAATTTTTTTCATCATATTTGGCATGAGAATCTATTCCATCCTTCATAATTCTTTCATGTTTTTATCTTCCCTTAAATTTTTTAAATTTTATTTATATTAAAATTCTTTCATGTATAGGTGCACATCATTTTATTAAATATAAATTATTTTTAAATTAAATTCTATTTTCCTAATAATTATTGTATTTGATATTTCAAAATCATTTCCAATTAAATTAGAATTCTTCTCTTTTTTTATTATAAAAAATTTATTCTGTATTTGGAATGATTATTTCTAAAATTATGTAAATCAGTACCTTTAATTTTTGGATAATTTTATTATTAACCATTTAAATTTATGTTACCACGATAAAGGGTAAATCAAGTAATTAATAAATAAAAATAAAGTGGTTAGGACAATTAAAAAAAATTTCCCATAAATATTATTAAATTAGTATATATCAACCATATTCATCAAAGAGTAGAATTTATAACTTTTTTGGCTACTAGGATATGATTTTAAATTTTATAAATTGTTATTCAATGAAAATTCAAACATGTCACCATCTTGTTTTTAATAACTAAAGTATTTTTAAGGTGGAATAATATATATGACCCGATGAACAATAAATATTATTTTAAAATAAAAATGATTTAAATTCATCATGTTATTATTTATTAATTTTTTAGTAAATAAATAATTACATTAAATTCTCAGACAATGCTAGCATAGTAATTATTCAATTAATGAAAAAATCAAATAAGTGATATAAAAAGTATTAAAATTATAAAAATATAAGGTAATTAATATCATAAGTAAATTTCATAGATGAAAACTAATGTATAGAGATTTATAAAGTAATTTGTTAAAATTTATTTTACGGTATTAAAGTATTTAAAATCAACAAAATGAAGAATGGTAAAATTAATATTAATGATATTTTTTTAAAATAACTTTTTATGAAATTTTTAAAAAATATAAAATATAAAATATTAAAAAGAGGATAATATATTGTCTAAAATTTCACCAACTATGAATTTATTGGGCATTTGGAATCATTTTTTGGTAGAAAAGTCATTTTATTGTTTAATGTTTAATGAAATTCATAAAGTTACCCACACGTCATTTATAAAAATGAACTCCCTACCTCAATTATATACATGACATAGAGCCATCTAGATTCACCAAAAACATTAAAATTCCCTTTAAAAATTCTGTTTTTTACATTTTATAAAAATTTAATTTCCAAAATACCGACCATAGTTCCCTTTAGAGGATATCTAAGGGAGCCGTTTTGAAGGAGTAATCACTCTAACCATTTACATTCTTTTCATACACCTATTTAACTTCTAAAAATATATGATATCTATCATAAAAAATATCTTAAATATCCCTAATATTATGAAATTTTATTATGATTCTGAAAAAACACTATACATACTCATTCCCATCAAACATGAATTTAATGTATCTCTTGTGTGTACGTACATCATACAGTATCCACTTAGCGATATAATAAATTTTATATCACCCTATTTTATGGATGGGTATTATGAAGTATTTACCATTTATATATGATATTTATAAAAAATATATAATTTGTAAATGTTACTTTCATATCTATGTTCATACCTTATTTTTTTGGAAAACGATAACGTTTCTCATGCATACATGTGTGCTACCACCTCCAAGAAATAACGTGATTAATTTTTCATTTTAATTTTACATGGATGGTAATGATGATGGATATGATAAATATATATTATATATATGATATAATAATGATTCAGTAATGTTTAATTTTAAGTTACCTTTATTAGTTTTATCCATTATAAAGTGAATATTCTGTTTATGCATACATATAGCCTACCATCTCTTTGAATGGTTTAATTCATTTTCTACCATTATGATTTTTTATTAAATTAAATATATAAAATGAATATATATTATATTATAATTATTTAAATTAGTGTGTTATATATTTATAATAAAAAGAAATTAATTATATAGGAGGATTAAGATCTCTAAAAGGAACATGTACCTAAGGTAATAGATTTTTGTATCTCTTTTATTTATAGGGGAAACATACCATGTTAACCAAATGTATATTTTCAGTGGTGTATATAATACCTTGAATTCATTTTATGATAAATCTTATGAATTTTATTGGTATATACATATCCATTTATGTTTATTTCCTTCTTGCTGTAATGATTCAAAAACTACCAATGTGGTAAGAGTTTATTTAACAATCTCATCACTATTATAGATTGTCTTTCTTTTAATCTATGATAGGAATATTTATTGTACATGGAAATGTTTTCTAGAATTGTTTTGAAAACATATTTTAATATTATTTTATGATTTTTTAGTTTAATTAAAACCCATGTTTTAATTAATAAAAATCGGTTGAAAGAATTTTTTGTGGTTTTTCAAACGAGGTGTTGTGTACATTTTCAGATAAATAAAGAGAATAATTTTTTAAAAACCTATATATAATGAGAATATTTTTACATCATTATAACACCTCAATTTCTAGAAATTTCAATTACAATTTTAAAAGATTATTTTAAATGAAAATATTGTCATTTATAATTTTGTGGCTATTTAAAGAGGGAGTTGATTTTAAAATAAAAAATATTTTCCCTTAAAAATTATTCCATGTTATCTTTACAAATAATTTCTCATCTAAAATGAAATATTTTAATGTTACATAATATTTTCTAAGGATATTATCAAATAATACTACCCTTATTACAAAATTGAATGCATTATGTGTTTGTTGGAAAGTTAAAATGATTAGGAAATCTGTTTCACTTCTACGATTTATGCTGAGATGAAATGTTTTTGAAACACATTTATTTTTATGGGTTTAGATTTCATGATTGTTTTATAATATATTTGAAAAGAAATGTATGATTTTATTATATTATGATGGTTTCATTATAACCAATTATAGTGGTTATTTTATAACCAAAAATGATTTTAACCTATATCTCCCACCAATACATTAGGTAAAGAATGATATCTCATGGGATAAACATGAATGGAATGATGAGAGAACCCAATTCAGTAAGGGAAATTGTCCAATATATTTTTCTTGGGGCTTAAACATGACTACAATGATTGTTTTGGGATTGAACCCATTCATCTATGATAGGATTTGTAGTAAATAACTATAATGTCCCTAGATTTTTAACTTAAATATCACATATATTTATGTGAATATTAAATTCATTTCATAAACACATGCCCAAGTACTATAATATTCTATTGTCTTTAGAGGCTAGAAAAACAATCATTTTAATTTATGAAAGATCTTAAACATATCTCATAAAGATATTATCACATATTACACATCTTAAGAATCGCCTAGCTAAACCACTCTTCATAACATGGGGAAGGAAACATAAGAAAGGATGAGATAAGATGCTCCATAATGGTAAACATATGAGATATCAATCTATAACCATATAAAATTATAATATAATAATAAGGATATGTTTCTAGGAACATAACATACAATGTTCATACCCATCCTGTCATAGATCATAAAAACATGTCCTGGAATAAAGCATTATCATTTCAAAAAACAAAGTCTATAAGATTGATAAATAATAATAAAGAAATTATAAACTATAATATCATGCCATAAATGTGTGGAACTATCATATATATAGAAAACCATTTCATATTCTATAGTTATCTAATAAGACTATCAACAAAGTGGATTAATAAATATCAATTATTTCACAATTTTTTATCAAGAGGCACATGTTTCCCATTATGGATCAGAATGCACCTATTTTCCATTGTGGATCTGGATTAATCTATATCCCATTGTGGACCAGGACACACCTATTTACCATTTTAGCTACAAAGATATAATGCTTAAACCATTTCATTGTAGGTATATATAGGTCGCAAAAATGTAATTATAAATAAATACTTATGTGTTACACAACATCATAAAACATGAATCACATCATTAGGTTATTACCCATGTAAAGGAAATAGGATTCATAAATATTTCATTAATTCACTATAGAATAACCAATAACAAATAAATGGTTTTTCTAAAAAATTCATCAATATAAACAATAATTATCCATATAAAGAATAATGATGGTATCTTTGAATCATATCAAAAGATAACTATATGTAACATCCCAATATTTCATCTTAGATAAAAGATTATTTTTAATGATCACTTGGAATAATTCATGATAAAAATAAATTTTCAATTTTAAAATTATTTTAATTTTAAAAAAATCTATAGACTTATATAATGAAAATAATTATTTGATTTTTTTTATGTTCTGAATTAAGAATAAAAGAATTTAGGCATCATAATCATGAGAGAATTCACATAATATATGTAAGTTAAAAAACATTCCTTTTTTATTTTATTTTTTAAAAAGATGCAAAGTACCTCATTAGGGAAATGAAATAAATAGTCATTAAAACCATTTTATAAAAATTTAAACAATGGTAAAAATAAAATTAAATAATTTTAAAAAAATATCAAAAAACTTTTTGAATTTTTTATAAAACATTGACATTGAATAGAGATATTTCTCTACAGAGACATTACATAAACAATCCCAAAATAATGTTGAAATGTTCATGAAGTCCTAATCTTAAGTCTCCCCTTTCTTTCTTCACAATAAAACATATTGTATAATAAATATGGATTAATTATAAAAATTATCTTTTACCATATATCTATCAAACCATGTATGATTTATTTAAAATATCTTATCACCTTTTTATAAATAATATTTCATTAATATCACTATTCTTGGAGATGTCTGCTTCTTTTCATAGGTATGATTTAGTTAGATAGTCCTAGTACTTATATTATTATCCTGGTCCCATAATTTCCAAAAAAATAAGTATGTTATAAAAATAATATATATTACTTATATATGAATATATTTGTAATCATTCTTTAAAATTAAATATAGAATAATAAATTATACCTTTCACGGAGATGGTAGACCATATGTACAAATGAATGCTATTTCAATTTTTCAAATGAAGGATTGAAAAAAAGGTAAATAACAATTAAACTTTTCCAAATTATTATAATTTCATATATATATATTATATACTGTATATACACATCAAATTACTCTGTATTACCATCTGTGTTAAATATAAAGTAAAATAAGAATCACATTGCATCCTAGAGATCTTAGTCCATACATACACATCAGTGAAAATGTTTTTGCCTAAATAATTGGATGATAAGAAGGTATATATGTTATTTTCAGTCCAAAATTATAATTATATTACAAATATCATATATAGACATTTAAACCATCGTAAATACCATCTGTAAAAGAAGGTTATAATAAATGAATTGTGATGCTACATTGAGATAATAAGTCTTATGTACGCACAATTAGTATATTCACTTCTTATTTGATGGGAGAGAGGGTGTGTAATGATTTCTTCACAATCATAGTAGCATTTTATCATGTTAAGTATATTATAGTTGTCATTTTATGATGAATAAAATATTTTTAGTGTTAATGATGTGTAAAAAAAGAAAGTGATATGTTAGTGTGATCAGTTAGAGTGATCTCCTTGTTTTCAAACAACCCAACCATACATCATCAGATGTTATCTCTAAAAAAAATCATCATATGTTAGAAAGGTCATTTACTATGGAAATATGAAAACAAATAGGTTTCTAAAGTTATTTCTCAATAATATTTTCAAAAAACTTTTGAAAACCTTACATTTGAAATTCCAATAAATTAGTTGGTTCATAGGAATCATCTGTGTGATAATATCATGGGGATGTAGATCAAATAGTTAGTAATAGAAGAAATTTGAGAAGTGTAATTGAAAATTGACCTTTCTTATATCAATTAAAACGTACGAGTCCTTAGGATTCTTTAGTTTATGAGGATTTTAAAAAAGAAATGAATGATGAACACAATTAGTTTGAAAGGAACAATGTCTTGAACTTAGTTTAATGTCTAAATAGTACCTCTGTATTGAGTAAAATAGGATTATAATAATAACTGAGATGAAAATGGAATAATAGTGAAAAATAAAGGAATACATGTTTCCAGGGGATATAATAAACTATAATAAATAGACTATGAAGAAAACTATGATATAGTACTAATAATTTATGTTATTCAAATACTTCTAGATTATGCAACATTCTAAAATGTCAATGTTTTTCAAATGGATATGAAGTGTGATTTCATTAATTTATATGTTCATGAGGATTTTTATGAAGAAAAACAACTCGTTTTGAATATAAAAAACATCCAAAACATATTTATAAGAATACCAAAGAAATTTATTAACTTCAACAATCCCAAAGATCATGGTGTGATAGGTTAACTATATTTTGTTAAAAAATAATTTTGTTAAGGGGGGTGTAAATCAAACTATTTTTATAAAATAATTTAATAAAAACATTATTATTTTAAAAATATATTTTGATGATATTAAATTTCATTCCACTATTTTTTACATATTCCATTTAAGATATTATGATGTTTGAGTTTAAAATGATTATGATGCATGAGTTACCATAATTTCATGGTTTTCCAATCTCACAAAATAAAAAACAAGGAACCTATAAATCTAAATATAAGTTTAGAAAATAAATTCCTAATAAATTTGGGTATGAAAACCGTAAGGTTATTAATACTTCTATCAAGACCTCAAATACTTTAGATCTTGATGAAGCTTGGAAACCATCATTTCATGATACTATTAGAGATATGATTGGAAACATAATACACTTAATTGATATTCATCTAAATTTATTGGTTTAAATATTCCTATGTGATATATATCAATCCAATCAAAAATAATATCATATTAAAAATTCTAAAAAAATTCAATACCTTAAGGAAACTATAGATTTAGGATTATTCTATTCTTATAGAAATGATCTTAAACTGAAATGTTTTTTAGATATTGAATTTAATATTTTTAATGGATAGATTTATAACATTAGGAAAATTATATTTATTTGGATACCATTTAATTTCATGATCATGTAAGAAACAACACTTAGCATCACTTTCCACTACTGGAGCTGAATATGTTGTTGCTGGAATTTTTTGTGATCAAGTATTATGGATTTAACACACACTTTCAAAATATGGAATGAGATTTACTAAATTAAAGACAAAATAGATAAGAAATTCCCAAATTAATTATATAAAAACCCATAACATCACTCACATGATGAAAAATATATATAATACAAGGTTTCCCTCTATATCACATACATAAATGATATGTAATTTTAAAAATCATTAGAATTCAAGAACAAGCTGCTAATATTTTTACCAAAACCCTTAATTATAATATATTTGAATAAATTAATCATAATCTATGAATGATTTATGTTAAATCATTATTCATTTCTACTTCTTTCCTACCATTATACTTACATTAAAGAATACCTCTTTATTTGTGGAGTACATCTATTTTTATCCAAATAAATTTAATTTTTTAAAAAATTTAGTTTTCTAACAAATTATTTTCCAAAATATTAAATTTTATAACCGGATTTCTATTTTTCATACATGGTTTTTCAAAATAAAAATTATTTATAAAAATTTTCTGAATCATTATTTGTTATAACATTTCAAAATCAATTTTTAAAAACGTTTTCGGATAATTATTTTGTAATAAAATAATAAAGCGGTTGAAATTTTTCTGACATGAATTTTTTTAAAAATAATTTATATCTATTAACATTGTTTCAAACTATCGTGATGTTTTTAAATTAAAAAATAATAATAATATGTTACTTCTCAACCAAGAAAACATAATAACAAAAAGAAAATTTCATATGCAGAATTCTAAATTTTGATAGCACATAAAGCCCAAAATAAACTCAAAGATGACAAATTTGGGCTGGATAATGCTAATGTATTGACCATAAAGATTTATAATAATGATTATTTTAAATATATAGAAAAATTTAAAACAAATATTGAAAATTTTCCAATAAATAAATAGATGAATGAGTTTTTAGGGTAGTAAAAAATGGACTATGAGGATCCAATTCATTCTATTTCACCTATTTCAGTATCCCATTCAGCTTTAACTGATAAAAATTTTCTAGATACTAGACTTGAGTTTTTTGGAACTTCTATTATACCTTTTTTGGTTCATTTGATATTCTATAATGGTAAGGGGAATACAATTGTGGATGAATTATTCCCAAAAATGTTATCAGAGCAAAAGAATGTTAGAAAATGAGTATTTAGAAAATCTAGGCAGTGAGAAAAAGGACTTGAGAAATTTGGAGAAGAAGAAGAAGAAATGGAGAAATAATTAAAAATAGAAGTATGAGTGGTATAATAAGTGAATGAATAAAAGTAAAGAGATAAAGAATAAAAGATAAATAACAAGAACAATTTGATGAAGAAGAAATAGAAAATTTTTAAATGATAATGGTAAAGAAATCATCCATATTGTCATAATAATTATCTCCTTTACCATATTAAATACAAATTAATGCTGACATATATAGATCAATATTCAGAAAATAAACATCAGCAAATATTATAAAATGTAATTATTATGGTAAGAAGAAGAATACCAATAATATCCTATGAATGTTTCTAAAAAATTAGAATCTATAAGAATGTAGAAAGAATACTAGTTTCTAATGATTTGAATGACTCTAAGAAAAGAAAATAAATAATTGATGAGGAAAAACCTGATGTTTAATCCTCTAGAGAAAAACCACCAAATGTTAATTTAGAATAATTGGATTTAGAAGTAATAGTTTCAATAAATGGTTTAGATTTTATTTTTTAAACATTGAGATGATTATGTGATACCATTATATTTTTTCCTTATGTATAGGTGTGGTGTAAAATAATTCAAAATAGCCTTTATAATAAACTAGGGTCTTGGATAGTTTTAAATGAATATTTTATTCTTATTGATGAATAGTTGACACCCTTCCTAGAATATTCCAGGTTTCAAAAGAGATCTTATAATAAAATTTTTAAGTGGTCAATCCAAGTAGACTGTGATATCATGGATCATAATGATCAACTCATTGTTGTAAACAATATTTCCTTATAAATGGAAATTTATTGCATAACATTATCAATAGATGTACTAGACCGTGTATTATGTGTATAAGATTTTATTGATATAACTGATGAATGGACTCATGGAGTAAAACATCTTGAAGAAAAGTATCACATTTTCGAGTTAGGTAATGGCCATATTAGAATGTATAAAATTGGATTGGTTCAGAAAAAAAATAAGAGTATAATACGATTTTTGAGGAAGCTCGAAGACTTAAATCAAAATAATGGAAGTAGAAAATAATGGAAGACTAGATTATATAACTCAAATCATCAGTGGTAGAGGCTTCAAAGGACCATGTATAATTCGATAAAAATATAGAAATTTGTAATATTTTTATGAAGAAATAATAAAATTTTTATTTTGATATCGTTGAAGTAAAATTTTCAATCATTTTCATTGTTGTTGAATAAGAATAAATTTTCATCCAAATAGTGTTTGAATGTTTTTCGATGACAATTGAATGTATGTTCATACATTTCATTTTGTGATGATGAGTTATTTAAAATAAAAATTGATTCATATATTATATATATTATAAACATTTTTGGTTATATAATTTCCTAATCCATTTTTATATCACAATCGGAGAGAAGGTTTAAGAGATTTATAAATGAATAGTAGTTCATTAAGGGTAAACATATATGAGGAGAATTTATTCGATAAGATTAAATAAATATTTTATAGGGGGTTCTCTAAGGGGTGAAAATAACTAAAAAAGAGTTTTACAAGGATAGAGATTTCATAGTATGAATACATTACATTAGCTTATGAAGTCATCATAATCTCAGGGTGGTTTATATGAAGTTTTTTTTTGATTATTTAAATATTACAAAGGGTTTTATGTTTTTCAATGTTATTATATTAATTTAACTATTTGGTTTTGTGATTTCCAAAAAGGCAGACATAGTTGAGTCGAAAGTAATAATTTGTAATTTTCTATTCCGTTATTTTTAGAAATCACAAAAACCTTATTAAAACTATGTTTAATAAATTTTTATGTCCCATGTGTTTTAGTATTTTTTAGGAAACATTATTTTACATCATAAATAGAAATAGTTCTAATGTATTGCAAATATAAACAATTATTATTCAATATAATCCATAAAATTGAATGTGTGGCTGATTAATCAAACTGACTTTTGTTCAGAATAGTGGTTAAACTTATTTCTTATTTAATAAAATGAAAAAATGCATGACCATCATACTAAAATTTGTACCAATACATCAGAATGGAAGACATTTATTTTATTGAAATAAAAATTAATAGGGAGTTACATCAAACTGTCGAATTTTTAGTATAAAAATATAAATGTTTATCTCTACTAGAAGGAATAAAAATTATAATTATAACGGTTCTAAACTAAAAAATATATAGCATTCAATTATAGATGATATTTTATGTGAAATATTTCTGAGGGAGTTTCAACCAACTCAGAAATATGACAGTTGGAGATTCAACTATAAATACAAGTCCATTTTAAGAGCGAGTAGTTGATGATTTCCCAGATAAAACTATCTAAATACTCCTATATATGAACTTTTAGTTATTAGTAATTTTAATTATTTATATTTTTTATTTTATAATGAATCCTTCCAAGGATTATTATTCATTTAGAACTTTTTGATTTTATAATCGCGTGTCCAATCTGGTACTGATTGAGGCCTTTTGGGGATAGGAGGATTGTGAATCTGATCAATCAGATCGAGAGTTTTTGGAGCTAGGAAGTCAGAGTATGGTCATCATATCAATGGATTATGGGGATAAGAAGAAAGATCCAAACAAATTATCATATCAAGGGACTTCCAAGTAACAAAAGTCACACCATACAGTAGGTATAAAACTAAGGATACAATAAGTGAGGGTTTTTTTGGTTGTGTAAACTCTTAATGTTAAATACAGAATTCTCTTTGATAAGATTGTATGCCAATATTACAATCATATGATATGTATTTTACTTTATTTATAAGGTAATATTTCTATTTTCATATAATTCAGAATGTAATTATTTACATACCATTCGATATTTAGTTTTATCAGACTAATTTTCAAACTAATAAATGTCATATGATATAATTGTGTAGTTTTATATTGTTATTTTAACACTATGATAATAAGATGATACATGAGTTGGATCATTTATCATAAATAGGTATTTTGTTAAGTATTAGTTTAATTTTATAAACTAAAATTCACCCCCTTCATATAGCCATTGTAAACACTTCATATACATTAAGACATCCATCTCAAGAACAAATAAATACAAAATATATTTAGCCCCATTGATAGTCATAAAACATAATTTTCACATAATAGGTCAACATTATCTATGACTTAGAGGAGTTTCATGATTATAAAAAAGGAATCTTCAAAGCCTAAAATCCAATAAGATAAACCCCATGAGAAGAAATTAATGAATCAGATTCCCCCATATCAATCAGATCATGCATAAGGGTTGACATTTGAATAATCATACCTATCACCATTGAAGATATATATTTATCATCCTCAATCATTTGATTAGCTCCATAAAATTTCATACTCAATGCAATTTTATATTTTTTACATTGTTGATATTTTACAAGTTGAGAAGAAAGGGTATTCCTAGAATAACCTTCGCTTGGTTGGTTCTTCAAATGATATAAATTATTCGACACTAATCATGTCTAATTATATAATGTTTAAGAAACATGAGATATATTCCTAACTACTAAACATGGAGTACAAAAAAGCATGAAAGGGGTCCCATATAGTGGAAATTATGGTATTATCTAGGTGGTTCCATAAAATATCATTTCATATTCTAAAACTAAAAACATTGAAATCATCCCAGCTTACACATTAGTTAAAGAGGGAAGTTGACATGTCCCAACATCTAATTCTGAAATCTACCACCCCCTAACGTTAGGTATCCCTCCACCTATGGTTCCCATCATAGTTGTTCCAAACAATTCCTATATGAATAAATATAGTTCCTTAAATTTTATCTCATAAGACATCTCATTCAACCATAGTCTCCCTATAGATCGTCTCTGTATAATCTATTATACAAAGCATGTCAATTTTTGATGAATCTCTATCATAAAACTTGATTAAAAAATTATTTAATTTAAGTATGAATATACAGTATGTTCAGCTGATAATAAGACAAAATTAATAAATTTAATTTTATAATCTTTCACTGCGATGTTTTCTTACTAGAAACAAAACAATTCTGTTGTTCTTGAAATCTAAAAATATCAGAATATAATTTTTTATTAAATAATTATTCAAAACCTCCCATGTCATCCTTGGTCCTATTTACCACAAAAGAATAAATTACACCATTTTCATGAATCATCTTACAACATGTGCATTTCCCACATGAATTTAAACATAGAAGGTATCTTAACGAAATCCCATATTTGATTAATCCCATTCAGCTAAACTTATGTTTTTTCCGGATCTGAATCACCTTTAAAGAGGGGTGTATTCTACTTTTGAAATGAATAAAATGATCCAATAATATTATTTAATCCATTCTTTTCCCTCTATCCATATATTGAAATGATTTGATAGTACTCAGAACCAACTATTGGTTCACTTGTGGCTTAGGTGAAACAAAAATCTCAATAGCCTCTTCCAATTGGTTTCTATATAATCTATATGGTTCCATTTTCTATAACCAAAACAATTTCATTAAGTAACACTCCCTAAAAAATTAAGGAATATAAATTTTCCATTTTCTATATTACAAAAATTAAAATTAATATATCCAAATTTATAACATTACTATTTTCATGCAATTTTTTAAAATTCCGCCATGATTTTTGAAAATTAATCAAATTTAAACTATTTTTAAAAGAAATTTTTTTTCACCAAATCATAAACCATTACATAAGTGGAACTTTTCAATCCTAGTGAGAATTAATTGCTATAAATTCATGACTTTATCTTCAAATTAGCTAAACCCATAACGATGAGTTGAAAACTCACCTGAAAGTATATCAAAACACTTATGTACCAAAACTCCTTAATAGATTTATAATAAATGTATTGAGGTTAACTTCCCATTTTTTGCTTGAAATATCATGTAACTATAATACTCTTATTTGATACCATCCCAAAAGATAGACTAAAATTATCCCACATCAAAGATCGAACATGTTAATACCATTGGTAACATCCCACCCCTCTTTAATAGATTGAGAAGTTACTACTGTGCTAATAACCTTTAGTGACATCCCCAAGACACCGAACACTGAATAATATATTCTAAGGGATTCATAAATTATTGGTGGATGATTTTAACTTTTTAAAATTGGACAACTAAACCATTATAACCCTAATTATAAAAATGGTATATGATGCATGGTTAAAAAATAAAAATGAGACAAAACCAACTATTCTAAAAACAATAAGAGAGTATAATGCATAAATCAAGTCCAAAAAAACTAAAATACCCAAATTAAATACACTCAACAACTCTTATACTAATCTAATATCTAAATCCAAATACCCAAACCAATATATCAAGAATAATCACTAAATAACAGGGATGTATTACTTTTACCTATGCCTTGAAATATAGTATCCTAAAACAAAAGAATGTTCCCAAGAAGGGGTGAGTAAAAAATAGACATGGATTTCTTTAATGACTTACCAGACAAAGACTCTAGGGTTAAACATGTTACCAATTTTATGTAAAATATTTCAAATTGTTTTAGAAAAAGTTTAATATAAATACAATATAGTTTTCCAATCCAAAAAACATTCAATGGATGTAAATTAAAAGATCAAAAAAATTCTCAAAATCTATTTGGCATACCCATTCCACAAATTTATACATGCATTATGAAGTGATAATTCTATACTCATGAGAGGTAACTCATCAATATACCAAGTCTTCCCAAGGTAACTAATATCATGTTCCCTAATGGAACCCTCATCTACAACAGGGACATTTATAAAGAAAATTAACTCACACCGACCACATTTTCCAAATATGATGCGCAAACAACTATTCCATGAAAATTAGGCCAATTGATTTCATAAAAAAAATTGTAATTGAAAAAAAACTATACAATAATTTTCCATGGTATTCAAATACATAATTATGAAATCAAAATTTTATAATTAACTTAAAATTGTTTTCAATAAATCCATGTAATTAAAACCATTTCACTAAACCATCACTTGAGTGATTTTCCATCAATAACCACACATAAATTTCACAAAATATTTCAATAAATTCAAAAAAATTGATACCAAGAATTGAATTTATAATAAAATGGATCTAGGATAGAATCCACCTATCCATCAACCATTGAAAAAAATTAATAACAACACAACAAGTTCAACAACCTTACATAATCCATCTAAATCCGACCATTTTTCATTCTCCCTTCAATGAAAAAAACATCCCATCATGATTAACATAAAACAATAAATATCTATCCCCGATAGATTATATATATGATTACATGATAGGGAAGAAGAATAGATCTAAATAAATTGAAAAATAATAGTAACTTACCCAAAAATAAGGTCATGAAATACACATTGATTCACCTAGTAGTCGCCCCTAGATTGAAAGGAATCATCTCCATAGCCTTGTGAGGGTGAGTAAATTCATGATATCACCTGATTAGAGAAAAAATGAGTTCTTTATGAGGTAAATATGATTATATCCATTATTTTATTATCTAATTTTTAATGGTTCATGGTTAGGGTGCATAGATAGGAAAATTGTGAGCTAATTATGCATGTGACACTACCTCAAGACACACCTCACACTGTTAACTCACAAGGTTTGAAAACCCTTTCCCCAAATATGTTATTCTCTAATGAATATAATTATTCATTTTATCCTAGGTATTCACATAGTATAGAAAAACTGTGCACCTAACTGTGTGCCTACCCAGTGCCCATTGTTTCAATTCGACGCTTTCATAGTGGTTTTTTAGAATTTTTTCTAACCATTCTTAAAATGCACACCTCTAGAAAATCTTTATGAGATTATGAAACTCCTATAAACCATAAAAAACATTACCCAAATATTATATGTACTTAAAATACATAAATAGAGGGTCAACTACCTGAAAAAGGTGGTTCTATAGAAAGTATCTAATTCACTACATTGATAATAAACCCACTAATATTATCATAATAAATAATAATAAGGATGGTTAATTGTGGGTTTCATTTAATAACATTATACAAGGAGGATAAAATCCATATTGAGATTCTATTAACATGAATAAAGATCAAACTAGATATTAAACAATTATCCACCAAGCAAATAAATGTTTATTTGAAACCAAGTTGATGGAGGGATTCCAATAATATCATCCAGCTTATTATATGAAAAGTGTTAAAAATATCATATTTGAGTGATATTTTACCAATAAAGATATATTTCATTTGATGATTTATGTATTTAGATATAGTAATAAGATTATATAACATTATACTAGTAAATTTCCTAGATAAAAATATCTTTATTTTATATTATTTTCAAATGATAAATAATATATTTAAATATAGACCCAAAATCATAAGAATGGATGGTTTAGTGTCTTTGTGTATAAGCTACAGAACAGAACATTTTTTTTATAAATGTTAAAATTTATTAATAATTAAGCCATACTAGACTTCCCCCTATAATTATAATAAGTTATACAAAGAATTAAAACATGGGAAAATGGAGGCATAAGAAAATTGGTGAGATCAATGAATCTATAAATGTAAACATAAGATACAATAATTAAAGATCATAAGTGATAATAACATGAGAATATAGGTATAATTGTGATATATGGACATAACATAAGAAAATATTGAGAAACTATGCATGGATAACAAGTCATGAGTCGTGACATAAAGCTTGGAATATCATAAGGCTTGAAATAAAATTATTTGGAAACATTAGTCAATAAATATGATCCACAAGTTATTAATATTGAGACAAATTAAAAATGCTTCACAAACAATAGTACATGGAAACATCACCTTCATGAGTCATAAAATTTTACATGTTCTTGGATTAGATAAATTATTCCCATTTATACATCTATAATGGGTTCTGATGTTTTAACCAATGCATTGGAGTGTGATATTAGACTCCATCCATCATGTATCCATAATTTTGTGTGCCACTTGAAATCAATGATTGGTCATAAAATCAAGAACCCATGTAAATAAAATGGGCTACATATTAACTTCAAATGTATTCACATAAGGGAAACATTAATAATTCCATAAATAATCCTAACATGGCAAATCCATGAAAAATAAATGGGAATATAATGATATTTAGTAAATTTATAAGTTAGTAACATTCAATTAAGATTATGAGACATATTTTTTTAACCCATATAGATAAAATATTTATAGTTCACTAAAAAATTTCCCTAATAAATATATGTATTAAGTCATGGTGAAAACCTTTCATTAAATGGAAAGAAATATATTATGTTTAAAGAGGAATTGAAAAAATATAAATCCATATCTATACATAATGGACGGTTAGGCATGAAAAATTTGGTGATGGATAATTCTTATGATAAAAAAACAATATAATAATCTATCCTTAGAAATAATATTATTCGTATCATTTGGAAAATATCCATGATTAAGAATAAAATATGTTAAAGGATAATGACATCGATGGAAGAAATTTCTAGTAGTATTAAGGAAATCATTCTACATATAAGATAGAAATTTAATATTTTTGAAAAATATTTTGTTAAGTAGAACAATTTTATGAAACAATTAGAACAATAATTTAATTTTAAAAACAAGAAAACATATATAACAAGATTTATAGAAAACAATTGCAGAATGTTGTCTTCCCATGGAATGCATTAAAAAAATATTCTTTTAAGACTATGATTAAAATGAGACACATTTCTGTGTTATTATTTTTTTTAAAATTTCAAATATTTTAAAAAATTTAGAATATTAACATAATAAATTATCATGGAAACTAAATTTATACTCATTATGTAATCAAATGATTATAGTCATGGGTGTATAAGATTCTCTACAGTAATGTGTAGGTTGGTTCAGTATCCTTACAACGTGTAAATAATGAACTAATTGGGAAATTATATAGTTATAATACATATAAAACCAAAAATATAATCATTTTCTGAGAAAATGATGGGTTTTTAGAAATAAATATCACACAAATTATCTGTTAAGGTTATATTAAAAAACACTATTTTTAAAATTTGATTTAAGAAGAAAATATTATAGTAGTTGTGACATAATAATAAAATGAAATTAGAGGGTTACCATAAAAGGTAAATTAATCTATTTTGGAATGGAAGATATTAGTTACACTTGATATAAATTGGGTTGTGATTATACCATATAAAAGATATGTTTGTGAACGATATCAAACATGTCCCATGTAATTGAAAATGGTGGAAAATTACCCTTTCCTTGGGAAAAGATTCATTTATTGCATGTAACTTACATATTTAATAATAAAATTAAGTTTATTAAAATATTTTTTAATAACCGTTTCCGTCTATATATCATTTTCTAGGGAAATATTATTTTGATGTGTTTATATTTTTAATAAATATATAATCCTTATGGTTTTTTACATGAAGAGGTTCATTCAATTTCCGTAATATTTATTTGTATATTTACTATGCTAAAAAGTGATATTAACTAACTTCATAATAAAAAAATTAATATTTTTATGTATTTTATTCTTCTATTATCACATAATATGTGTAACTTTTTATGTTTTTCCAATATGGACTAATATTATGAAAGGTGTATGTATATGTTCATTTTAGTTAGTTAAGTTTATTATGATTGTTTATTGTTAATATTACTTATTAAATGTCTAGTATTATATTTCTGAAATATTAATAATTCTATAAATATAATATATCATCTTTAAATTCATAATTTGGTCCATCAATGATGAGTGGTAAGGGAAAATGAAAATATTCATTCATGGTGGTGATAGTTCACACGTATTCATTATTAACATTTCCATTTCTCAGAAAATGTGGCTAATAAACTTATAAGTTCGATTTAAAATTTAGAATAATATTTTTGATAATCAAAAAATATTCACATACTAAATTTATCATTTATTCAACCATGAGAGGTGGTTATTAAAAACAAACCACATCACCTTGTGGAGGTGGTAGTCCACAAAATCACACATGCATCAAATTTATTAAACATAAAATGGGAGGGGGAATAAATATAATATAATCATAATTTTATATTGCTAATAATCTTATTAATTTTATATTTTCAATAAAATAACTCTTTTGTGCCAAACATTGAAGGATGTAAATAAAATAGAATGCATGGTTCATAGAGGTGGTATTCCCCATGTTCGCATGACAACGTTCTCATTTTTCAAATGGGTTTGAGGATGGAAATAGATATTTAAATAGTATAATAAACTTTAATTATCTTATAAATACTTATTTTGTTATAATTTCACGGATATATAATATTTTTAGGGGATATGATAATAAAATAAATAAGAGAGTTATGTTGAGAACATTACTGATACATTCAAATGTTCTCCCATAGGTTACACATTAAGAAATCGTAGCATATAATTTTTGAAAGAAAAAGGATTTTATGAAATTATGAGGGAGTTTTGGTGATAATATTGTATGGTATTGGTATATTTATGGTTTCTAATGGGTGGAAGAATGTGAAAAAGTGACACCTTTTTATAAAAAAAAATAAAGGACACTTTTGCAAATACTCATTACTTTTTCTATGATGGAATGAAACTATACATAGTTCAATGGCACTAAAAGTGTCAAATAATGAATTTTAATGTCAGATAAGGTCTAAAACTCCCCCCAATGTCATTTTCTTAAAGGTTTTGAATATTTTTCAAGTCTTTTACCAGTAGAATTTTACATTTTACCATTTTCATTATTACATTGGTAACATGTTTTTAACAAAAAAAATTATATTCTACAACAAATAAATGGTAATGAATCATAAAATTTTTTAATATTCATAAAATAAATTTACTCTATATAAAATATTTTTCAATTTATAATTAATAGAATTAAAATTTTACATTTAATCATTAAATATATAGAAAAATTATTTTGTGGAATTTTTTTGACCATTATGTGTACATAATTTTTTTTAGTGATGATTACCAACTAAATAGAAATTAATATATTTATATATTGATTAAAAAATTATATTAAATTCATTTATGAGAACATATTAATTTATTTTATAAGTTAAAATTTACAAAAAAATTTAATAAAATGATACTTTTAAAATAATAGGTTCACCAATAGAGTGGAACATAAATTTAATCATTGTAATAATTTTTTTACTCCTAAAAATTAAATTTATATTATTATAAAATATAAAAATGTTGATCCAAAATAAGAAATAATTTTTTATAATTAATTTATACAATTTATGGAAATTAATTTTGTTAATATTAGAATATAAAATTAGTTTTTCAATAAAATATTACTTATGCTTCCAAAATGGTAAACATAAGTTAATAAATATAAAACATATTTTATTAATTATTAATTATATATATATATATATTTATTTATAAAAAAATAAAAAATAATAATTCATTCTGGTGTTATGATAATGTCATAAAAGTTGAAGTAGTATCCAAAATGGCATTGTGTTACAATTAACATAAATCTAATCTATTTAATAAAAATAAAATAATTTATACAAAAACTAATATTCAAATTATTAAATACTAAATTTAATTAAGTCAAATTAAAATTTTAAAATATATAAATTTATCCTCTAAATGATAATACCATATATAAAGAAAGCATTTTTATTGAAAAATGATCATTTAAAACATTAATTGTTCTTAATTGTTTTTTTCATGCCTTTATAATAGACAAAAATATTTTTATTTAATGGATATTAATTTATTCATATATTTTATTAATAACATTCAACTAATTTTTCATGGATTATCTTTGTTTTTTGTTTCTTATGATGAAATATTTCAATAATAATTTTAATTTCAAGAAAAATGTTCTAAAATCTCTAGGTGTTACATTCTAAACAATTTAATAAATCGAGTCTTCCTAGTATTAATTATCATTCCTTGAAGGAAGAAGCTAAGAGATTCATCAGAAAGTCAAGATATATTTATACTAACATATCAACATCGCAATCATAGATACTTGGAGACACATAATTTTCTGTATAATAATAATGTATTTTGATTTCTTCACTTGTATCAATATTTTATTCCAAATATGTTTCCTTAGTTGTTTATTGGAGTTTCAATGGACTTACCTTTCACAAATTGAATTTCTTGATACTATTCCAATCCTTGTAATTAATCCAATATGGTTACGATAATATCCAATAAAATGAAATTAAATGATAACAGAAATTTGAAAACACAATCATAAGATTACTTCTTGGATGACACATATTTCTTAGCTGTGATACATATAAGTAAATCTAGTTTTATTTATATTAGGTTTTCTTTTACTTATTAATTAGATCACAAAAATAACTATCCAAAAATTTATCTTCAAATTTATTAATATATTCTAAATCCAAAAATCATTATCATCTTTTCTCAAAAAATTAAATTTACTAATTATCTAAAAAAGAAAATATATATTAGTATGTACCATAACTCATGCATCACAATGTGTTATTATGCATTATTAATATTCATTCATTAACATGTTTTCTAACCAAAATGTTTCAAAATCAATAATAATAGTTCATAGAGATAATATGATCAACCAAAGTATACCCCCAAGGAGTTTTTTCAAGGTGGGTTGTCTAAGGTCCACTCATCAGGCACCGAGTGAAGATTGAGTTACTACCCAAACAACCTTTTCTGAGTGATTACCAATATGTGAATCAATTATATAGCCATATTCACTTTCTAGTTTCTATAAATGAATTCAATTTCAATGAAAACCAAATTCTCAAAAATCTATCAAAATTTAAATATTTTATCCTATACTTAGACTTATCCATTGGATTTTCATTGAAGTTATATCATCCAAATCCCAAATTTAACATAAATAATCCTTAGAATAATTAACCAATTATTTGATACCATATTTAATGTCCCAAATAAAACCTATATTTTTTATACATAATTCCTATAAGTTAAAGATCACATATCTCAATAAACACACAATCCTAGGAATGAATTTTTTAATGTCACTTAGGATTAAATAAATATTAAACATATTTTATAATACATGGTTGAAACATATTAAACTCAACTATATAAATATCATAATTTATAATATTCCTTATATAATTGGGAAATATGAACATAAGAAAAGAAGAGAGATCAAATTCTTAGTAATGGTAGACATATGGGATAACTGTTAATGATCATAAGTGAGATTATGAGGAGAATACAAGTATAATAAAGGTACATAGAAAAAATTTAATAATTCCATACTCAAAAATCATAGATAAATAATCCATGATTTAAGGAATAATTATTGTAATAAAATAATAAATTAATAAAAAGTGTATGGAAATAATAGTAAATAAACATAATTCTTTAGTCTATAAGATAATGATAAATTAGAAATTATTCACCATAATTATCTTAGGGAAATATCATCTTGTTGAGTCAAATAATTTCATCCACACTTGTGAGAAACTAGATTTTGTCAACATATACATGTCTCATGAGATATAAACTTATAACTAATGCATTGGAGGGATATATATGACACCGCCCATCATTATTCCAAAATTATGTGTCTGACAAGAAATTAAACCTTAACCATAGCATAAATAACCTATAGAAAGAAAATAGGTTTCATATCTCATTAAAATGAATTCATATAAAGAAATAATTTATTATTCTATCAATAATCATAACATGATAAACACATGGAAAATAAACAGGTACAAAATGATATTTAAAAACAATATAGGTAAATACATTTCAATTAAGATGATTGGGTATATGGAATTTACACTATATAGATAAAATATATATGTTATATTTAATAATTTCCCCTATTAGTCAATATGTGGATTCTAGTTGAACACCCTTCAATCATAGGAAGGGAATATATACATTTTTCCCATTTGAAAAGAAATGCAAGAAAATAATATTTATATAGATTTGATTGGGTCTCACGAAAAGAGTGGTGATGGGTAATTCCTTTAATATAATAAAACATTTCAAATTCCATCCTAAGAAAAAAGAAGGATATAATCATTTAAAATATCATGGATAAAGAATAAAACACATCAAGTAATGTTGACATATATAGACTATGTTTTTAGGATCATTATAGAGATAAGTTGTATAATAAGAAACATTATTGATCATTTTTTAATATATATATATATATAGAAATAATTTACAAGACTTAGTGAATATGAAATTATTTTTTAACACATTAAAATTTTTATGGTATTTTTCATAAAAAAAGGAAAAAATAGATAAATGTGTGTTTTCACAAAAAAAGAAAAAAAGAGATTCCTTACACACTTTGAAAAAAATTAACCATACAAAAAATGATAAATTTTTTTATTAATACTGTTAATGATTGTAATCTAGTATAATAAGACCATCAATACTATGGTACAATTTGGGAAATTCATAACTTAATAAAATGAACATTGTTATATAATAGAAGGTTTCATGACTAAAAAAGAAGAGGTATGGTCAGTTTCATAGAAAGGGTAAATAATGATCAAAGTTGGAAAAATGAAATACTAAGAAGAAGTATAAAAAAATTTGAGGAGAAGATAATGTGGGGTTATAAAAATAAAGATTATAAAATGTGTCCAAATAGATTATTTTTTAAAATAATCCAGATTTTAAATTGAGATTAATGAATAAATCCTTATTGTGATGATAATGTAAGAAGCATGGGAACATAATAACATTGCCCTAAAATGGAAATTAAAATACCATGAAAAGAATGATATTTATTAAACAAAAAGTAAATATGATATTTAATACACTATCTAGGAAAAATAACAATCATTTCTCATGAAATTAAAAGTAATGACATATAACTCTTACCTCAGGTCTTTATTTGTCTTGTGCATGTTGTTACATCCATAATAATGAAATTATGTTTATTAAATACTTTGTAATGAACTTATTCCTTATAAATAATTCATTTTTATGAAAATTTTATCCTATGAGAGAGATTTGTTTAAATAGATCTTGTTTATGGTGGTTAATTGATGTTCTTTGGTAGATTTATCTAGAAACATATTTTTATATTTACCATGGTCAAATGTATTAAAAATAGCTTCATAATATCCATATTTTTAATTTTTCTACCGTCATTTATTTAATTAGAAAAAAAATTATATTTTTTCTTAGCTTTTCAGATATTGAAATCATATTTATAATGGGATCCTCATATAATCATTTTAAGAATTTAATTTTAAAATGAAAATTTATTATCAATATAACTTATATAATGTCCAATTTTATCTTTATATAATATTTATAGTTATTAAAATATTGTATTCATCCATTTAACTCATTCATAGAACCATCTGGGACATGTTTTTATGGAAAAATAAATTCATCATTTATGGTGGTTATACACAAATGTAATGATAATTAACATGTCTATTTATCCAAAAAAGGGTTGGAATACAGATATCTGATAAAAAATAATTTTAGAATCAAAATTTTGAAATAGGAAAAATATTCACACATTTCATCCATCCTTTATCCATCAATGCAAGGCAATGTTGAATAATTAACCACATCGCCTCAAGGAGGTGGTAGTCCTCACATACAAACAGTCAACACATTTATTTTTTCATAGAATGATAGGGGATATATAATTATTACAATTAATTTTTAAAATATTAGTATTGTTATAAATATTAATTTTTTACTTAAATACTCATTTTTATCATCTATGAATGGGGTTTTTTAAAAAATTGAACACAACATCAGAGGATGCTATAGTCTACACATATAGAAGATGGAATATTCATTTTTCAAATAGTTTTGTGGGAGGATAAGAAATTGTAGTTCCATTAGCATAATAAAGTTAAAAAATGTTATAAAAACTTATGTTATAATACTTTCATGGATAATGAATATTTGTGTGGTTGGATGAAGAAATTAAATAAGTGATCTATTTTTTGAACATTACTTATCCGTTTATATGTTCTCCCTTAGGAGATAACATGATGAACATTATCTTGGTATCTTGAAATAAATTAACTTCTATGAAATGGTGAGGTATTTCAGGGTATACTATTTTATAGTTCCTGTAGATATAATAATTTATAATTGGTGGAGAAATTTTCAGGAAGTGATGCCCTTACGTAATCGAATAAAAAGTAACTTTTTCAAATACCCATTACTTTTTCAATGATGGCATGAAATTATTCATGGGGAATTGGATCCATAATATGGAAATAATTAAATTTAAAATTAGATATTTTTGAAAAATACCTAAAAATATTTTTATTAGATTTTTCAATTTTTTTCAATTTTTTTAATTTTACGCATTTGGTTCTAAAAATGGTGACTTTTTTTAAAAAAACATATATTTTTTAAAATATATATGTTAACTATTTTTAAATTATTTATTATACTATAAAACTAAATTTAGTATCCATAAATATAATTTAATTTATATCTAAAATAAAATTATATTTTTAATTAAAATATTTAGTATACAAACATACCTTTTTTATTGAAAAAAATGGTTTCTTCTATTACGTGTTCATGATATTATTTATTATTCATTCAAAATTGAATGACTTATATCATATTTATGTAATGGTTAAAAATTATATTAAATTTATTTTTTAGATTAGATTAATTAATTTTATCAAATAAAAATCAATGAATGATTATAAAACAATTCTTCTAATATAAAAATTTTACCAATATCATGGAAATAATCTTTAATCAATCTAATGTTATTTTTATTCATAATGATGAAATTATGCTTACAAAATCATGTAAAAAATTTGATCTAATATATGAAATATATTTTTTATTTAATTTATACTAGTTATGAAATATAAATTATAAATATAATTGAATGGGAAATGTTTTTAGTCATAAATTTACTTATGTTTCAAAAAAGTTAATCTTGGGTTTCGTAAATTCAATAAAGTGTTTTCAAATGATTTATTTTTATTTAAAAATTAATATTTTATACAGGTTTTAGAATACTATTAAGTTATTTTTTTATTGTGATAATGTCATAAATGTGATGGTATTTTCCCTATAAATTTTTTTGCCAATAACATAAAAATAAATTATGTTAGAAAAACTCCAAAAAGTATCCTAAGATAATACTTAAATTATTATTCCAAAAAAAATTAATTTTGCAAAAAAAATTAAAATAATGAAAATTTATCTTTAAAATAAATATAAAATATATATAGAAAGAATGGATTTATTGAGAAATTCCCTATTATTAACTTATGTGTCCTTTATTCTATTTTTTTATGAATTTATAATTGATTACAATATTTCTATTTACTAGTTTTTTATTATTATTAAATTTTCATAATAATAATCACTTAATATTTCATGCCTCATTTTATGTCATTATTTCATTTTAAACATTCAATCAAACATAGTATTAATTTACAAAAAAAATATACTCCAAAATATCAAGGCATTAAATTCCTATACTGGAATATCTGAATAATTACTTAACAAAAAATTTTAAATAAAATATGAAATTATTATAATTTATATCTAGATGTTAATTTTGTAGACAATGTTTTGTAAATAAATAGCCTTGAATAAATGATATATATAATTAGATTGAAACTTGTAAAGGAGGAAAAAGAACAAAGAATTTATACATATTAGAAAGATTTCATTCCTTAAAAATGTGTAATAAATTTTTAATAGTTCTTCATTAACTATTTCCCAAAATTCTTAGAAAAAAGGAAAAATATATTCCCATCTCACTCGAACTTGTTATATAATTGGTTTGGCACATGAACTCAGACACACTTCCCCATATTCTAGAGGTTTCCGACTAGCAGTGAGGGTCTACTAACAAGCATTTTGAGACTTCACCCTCATTATCAAAGTAAAAAATTAGTGGAAATGGTAAAATTTAATAATAATAATTAGTATAAATAATCACATATCTCATAACAAAACCCCAAAATTGGATAAATTCTAAAAAACCAATACAGTAAACATTACTAGTTATAAAAGGTTCATGTGTTAAAGGGAAGCCAGAAAAATAAAGATAGTCTGAAAATCCCTAAAATTGCCCCCAAATTCCTAATTGGTCAACTCAAACATACTCTATACCATATCCCTAATAATTCATCTAACATCAGTCATTTTTTATTATCCAAACATGAAATCCTGAAATCTGATCGGGTACCAATGGAAGTCTAATCAGGGAGTGAGTACAACAGAATAGGCAACCAAAAATGGTGTAATAAGAAATATATATCTTATAAAAATAGGATATGTAATTTTATAATGGAATAATATACATTGATATAATTAAAATATGTCTCATAATAAAACAATATTGTATTAACCTCATTGGGTCTTGGGTTCCATGTAACAACCAAAATGATCAATCTTTCCAAGGTCCATTTTGATCTTTTAAAAAATATACAATAGGTATTAAGCAATTTAAATCATATCGGGGATTTTATTTATATATTTCATTCTAGGTAATGAGTAGCATCAATAAATGTACCTACCCATGTCAAAATCATTATTTCCTAGAGCATTAGTCTAGTAAACAAGTCACGAATAACATGAGTGATTCCCATAGAATTCGATTTCTTAGTTAGAATATGAGGATCCTTAGTCCAGCTTCATCTCTCAAACAATTATTCTCAATTTAAAAGGATTATCATTCTATAAAATTTAACACATTATGATAATAAAGTTGTTCTATTCCGATAATCATTGTTTATCATGGTCTAGCATACCGAACACAGTTTACCCAACTACCCATTCAACCATTTAAATATTTATTCTTATATACCATATGTTAAATGTTCTTTGACAACATTGAACGATTTATTCATTCCCATTAAACCATTTAACATTTAATTCCTTATATATTCATAGACCATTTAATTCAAAATAAATTCGAAACAACCCTTTATTCCATTATAATAATACATGAAACAAGTCCAACTTCTTTAATCTCATAAACCCTATATTATATCATTAACATCCCAATTTTTCATTTTCATGGTATTTTAAAACACCTATGTGATTAGAGTCCCAGTATCATAGTATTCAATGAACCTAATAGGATTTATGAGGGGTCTAATTCCACAATTAAAAGCCCAATATATAATTCATAAATAATGAAAATATTGAACAATAGATTGGCACAGTAGGACATACCACACACACATGAGAGGTTTGAAGACTACATAAAGTATCTTATAGACCACCTAAATTATGTTCATATTGGAACAATCATCCATCCCTAGTGTTTGACTGAATCCAAAATGACGTAACCTCAAAAGAATATAACTCTCTGTAAATGGGGTTCAAGAGACTGAGAGGAACAAGAATAACCAAGCCATTAATCATCCAAAAAATTGATGGAAACAGAATTATAGACATACATAGGGATCACCCTGGAAGCTTTCTTCATAGTTATGGGGCACGATTAGCACTAATCATGCACTGTATACTATATGCCCTATTTTCCATGTTTTATATGTCATAAATATCTAGAATTATACTGACAAATTTCTTACTCTTGGTAAGCATTCAGAAAAACATTTTAAAAGATTTTTACCAAAAATTAATATAAAAACACACCTCGTTAATGGTTTGGGTTCATAAAATTTCCCCACCATGTAGAAACTCATCCTTTAGTTACACTCCTTAGCATCTGCAATCCTATAGGGAAAAAAGTCATGATTATGGTCCCATATATAAACTTCTCTCTCCCTTATTTCCTTAGGAACATGACCTTAATAACAAAACAATTGAACTAATGGACTAGTGTTATTATAATAAATGTTATCACTATAATACAAACTATGAATCCAATTATCCCCAAAGGACACATTAACCTCAAGCTCAACATCATTAACATTAATGACATGAGAATGGTTAGAGTTATGAAACCAAATGATAGGACCCATGAGAAATTTTTGAATAGAAATATACCACTAAAGAAGTTTCAATCAACATGTTACCAAACTAATACTTTCCTCAATCAAAAACAAACTGATATATATAGGTTCACCATACCTTGCTTATGAATATGATGGTGAACCTTTCTATGTAAAACATATAAAAACTCAAGGTCATTGAATCTAAATAAATGTTTTTGATGATATATATCAATATATGAATTCTATATATTCTAGTTTATATCCATATGGTTCTAGATAAATAGGACCTATTTTGATATGTCCTTCAATATAATCCACCCCAATAACTATAAATTTATCACTTCCATACTAAAAAGCAAATATTTATGACCTATTAAAATATCCTTGTATGGAACCATCTAAATAGCTACCTGAAAAATATTATTATTGGTGGACTTGATATGTTCTAAGTGATTCTCCAAATTGTTTCAGAAATATAGGTGTCATTATTTCAATATTTATTCTTAAATTGGGATAGTATGTTTCATTTAATCGTCTGCATATGTGTAGTAAGCTGTATTTAAAAAACATCTGAGTACTGAGTGAATTTTGCGACCCTTTCAATATGTGAGAATTAAAAAAAGTATCATGATCTAAAAAATACATTTAGAAACCTATTTGAAAAAAATATCATCCAATCATATAATCCACCCAACTGATAGATGTAGAAATTCACTCTAATTAGTAAGAAATGTGATTCCTTTTTCAATTGATCCAAGATCACCCATATCTAATCACTAGATTGAGGAGAATTTGGTATACCCACCATGAAATCCATTATTATATAATCACAATTCTATTTCAGAAAGGTAAATGGCTATAAAAGTAGAACAAACCACTAATTCTCATCCTTCACCTACTGATATGTGTACTATCATGTCAAAAAACATGAAACTTCTTTCTTCACTATACCACAATAATATTATCTATGAAGATCATAGTAAATTTTGGTCAAATCAAGGTGCACCACCCACTTTATATCATGAAACTCATGTATTATATCTTTCTTCATACTATCATTCACACATACACAACCATGAAGGTAAATAATCTCATTACCATCAATGGTCTAGTTGAGTGATAGATCCTTACCATCAAAACTATCCCTCAACTCCATACACTATGTATCCTCATACTTCCTCTTATTGATCTAGATCAAAAGATAGGAAACAACAGATAAGTAAATGAGTTTCATAAATTCACAATCCTCATGAATAATTATATACATATCAAATAACAAGACCACCATATTTCAATCAGAACATGAATCATGAACCGCCTAAATCTGTGTCTTCTGAATCAATGCCTCAACATCGTGGGTTCCATTCCACAGTGTATAAGCTTTCTTAATGTTCAAGTATTTTATACACTGAACCTACCACAACTTTTGAATATTTTTTTCATTCTTATAAATGATATACTTAAGGATCATGTAGTCCTTATATATTATAATCCTCAAACCTAAAAGATAATGTTGCTCAAATTTTAAGGTGTAAACTAGTACTTCTTACTTGATATCATGCATAGGATAGTTCCATTGATATTTTCTCAACTATTGTGATACATATAACATTAATCAATCTCTATGTATAAATAAAACCCCATGAACAATCCATGATACATCACAACATAGAGTGTACCACTAATTCAATTTAGATAAGATTAGAATTCGTGTTATGGTGAAACATCTCTTCAATTCCTAAAAATCATTCTCACATGAATTAGACAACTCAAAAATTGTTCCCTTCTTATTTCGGAGTAAGAGTGGTGCTTAAAAGTGAAAAAGGTACCTAATGACCCTTTTGTAGTAAGGCCTTAAACTAAAAATTATCAGGTTGTCTAAAACATTCTTGGGATTCTCCTAAGAAAAAATTACATAGACATTCATGAGGACCACTAACACATATTCCTTTGAGATAATATGGAATAATAAAAATAAATATTCAATTAATAAATGAAACATAGATAGATTATAGTATATCCTATTCTCTATTGGTGTACTCAGTACATTTTCATGATATTTGGTATTATCCTCTTCAGTCTGTGAGTCCACTAATATGTCATGGACAAGGAAAACCACTTTCTGATCCATGTATTAGTGAAACATTTGGTTTATCGAGTCCATAAATACAATTCAAATGTTCATCATCCCAAAAAGCATCATGAATAACTCATTCAAGTAATATATAATTTTGAAATATGTCCATGTCATGAAGGATGGTATCACCATCCATAGATGATACCCTGATCATAAATAAATCTTATAGAATCCATGCAGATCCCCTATCAAATAATAAATATCATCAATATGTAGAAGCGGTTTCCCATTTTAAATCATCATCGGGTTTAGTTTCTAGTAATAAACACATAAAAAAAATCCTTTTTTCATCCTTTTTAGGAAAAATAACTACAGATTCACAAGGTGATGTACTAAGATTAATGAACCATTTATCCTCTAATTAATTTAGATGAGTATTAATCTATTCAAGATCTAATATTTTAATTCAATATGTTTGAATGTAAACTCGCATGACATATGGGATTAACTCAATAGTAAAATCAATTTCTATATCAAGTAAAATTTCTAAAAAACCATAGGGAAATATTCTAAAAACTGATCCATTTGTAAGACGAAATACATCGTGATCAAATTATCTATAATATATAAGTTGAATCAAATCCTAGGCTATGATCTCACCTAGCTACTGATGAGTTGGACCTATAGATCCTGCATGGACATATTATTCCCAGGATAAACATAGAATTCATCCTAAAGATATGTGAATGTCTTTATATTATTGTAATAATCAATTTGATCTTAATAAAAATATCCAATCCGTATCCATCACCAAATCAAAATATAACATCTCAATCATGAATAAATATTAAATAAAATGAAACTCTCAAACATCACGGGAACACCCCTTACAATGTAAAATTCTCTATAATGAAAACTCCAGTGGTCTATCAATCTACAAAACCCCAAAAAAGAACTCCACTTAGCTCAGATAGATGATGAACCAACCTTACTACCAATGTGTGCAGGGTGAATAGCAAGTTGTTGACCTGTCATTATACATTTAGCTCTTACCTGAGTTCCATGTGTTGTAATACTCTATGGATACGAATATTCATATTCAAGAGTACATCATCCCCCACCTCAACTGGTATATCTATTAGAACTCCATATTCTAGACAAGAATGTGGTAGATGATCCCCTTCTAGTAGTTTGTATCATCCTAACTCCTCCATCACTTCCCATATGTTTAGTAATCTAATAGAAACATAATGTGTGTTAAATATTTCATTAATATAAAAAATAAACTAGTGGTAAAGTGAAATCACCAATCTCATTACCCTACCTACTGTATAGATAAGAAAAAACTAAATGACTTCCCAAATATATTTATCTTCTCCACTCTTTACTCTAATAGAAACCACCCTTGTAAGAGTTATCCTAATTAAGCATCCTAGAATTAGAGGAAATACCTCAACATCATATGCCTAAAACCATCTATCCACCTCTATAATCCTACTTCAGTTTCTGATTTGAAAATAGATCTTGATTTACCACCTCAAAAAAGTTCCTCAAATAGAAAATATTCAAGAGAAACCTGATATCAAATTTAAGTCCATATTGAAATTATTTCTGTCACCATAGACCATCTTCTATCAATGTTGGGGAAAATAGTATAGGTCATTAAAGTGTCTAGTTCAATATAAAACTAAAATATTCCTTTACATAAAGTATATAAACTTTCTAGATCTCTCATGTTTCAGTGTTTTGGGGTATATATAGTCCATGAACTTCTACTAAAATTTCTTCTGAACCATTGCATCTAGAGTCACATCATAAACCTTAATATCCCACAGTTCTTCACTAGTCCCATCAAAATAATAAGCTTACAACCTAACCCAATCCTCTTTAGGATTCTCTTAGTGATATTGATTCATTTAGAATGACTCAATCCAAAACTAAACTTCCTCATGTCCACCCTCATTGGAAAATTTCATCAGATTTTGTATCTAGAACTCCCCATTCAAGTCAAACATACTCAACATATACTAAAATATCTATCTCTCTCTCTCTCTATAAACTACTTTATGAAAATTCAATTCTCATAAATTTGTTTCCTCCCCATCACATGGATTCATTAGGGGCCCTACTTACACTACCATAGACACATTCTTTATAATGTTCTCTCTTCTCCTTACTAGTAAATATCATCTTGAAGGTATAACTCTATAATACAAAAACATGTTTCAGGGAAAATAATATACATTTTACATTGTTACAAAAAATTGTTCTAATAAATAGCCATGAAACTTCTACTCCATATAAGTTATACCAACACACATAATTGAAACACTGTCAATGCACAAAACAATACCTATATAGCGACACATGATAACTTAGGGTAAAAAAACAACCAAATTACAATCAATTAATTTATAATAATTTGAAAATATTTAATTAACATCATAAAATTTAAAATAGTTGTGACATAATTACTAGAAATCGTTTCATTAAAAACAAAAATGAAATTGAAAAACATTTTACTTCCAAAAAGAGAATTTCACTTTATCAAGGCAACCATGAAAGATGTACTTTTCCATGTAGTCTTAATATAATGCATGTCACATAAGTCATATAATTCATAAAGAGATGAACGTGTCCAAAAATATAATGATATATGGTCCCAAGAGTAAAATTTTAGAAAATTATTACCCAACATAAAATGTGTATCACCCAAGGTGAAGTATCATTTCAAATATATCAATAGATCACCAAGAAATGAAATCCCACAATGGGAACTTGGGTTTTCCCCATATCATTGCTTAGCTATTCCCATGCACATGCTCATTACCAAGTCCAGAAATATCATATTATCTTGTATATCATTCCCAAAATAGTAAATAAATAGAAAAAACCCCAAATATTCCACATTGTAATGTCACATACCATCTCACTCTAACTAGTATTTGGACCCTTTAACCACATGACCTCATCCTTTCCATCTCGTATGGTAGAGGCTTCCAACTAGAAATGAGGGTCAACTAAGAAACAAGGAGAGACTATACATATTTTTTCAATATATAAAATCACCAAATAATATGTAATAACAATAAGTAGTGATACTAATCATACATAACATAACCAAATACAAATTATCAGGTAAATTCCTAAAAAATAATATAGTAAACATGCCATGTAATAATACTGTCATGTAAATGTGGAAACACATAAATAAATACACACTTAAAATACAAGAAATTTATCTAGATAACATTCCATGTCTGATCATCCATGATCTATTCCATGTATAAAATTATACATCTAACATAGGTCATTTTCCCTTATTGAGACCACAAAATGTCAAATATTATCAGGTTCTAATTATATGCCCAACATGATGTGATTATATCAATGTAGGCCTCGACTAATGGTCTCTAAACCAATATCGAAACCTATAAGAGTACTATATTTATAAATACAAGGGTATAATAGATAAGGAAATAATTGAAACATGTCTATTAAATAAACTATATTTAGTTAACCTCTTCGGACATTGGGTAACAAGTTAGCCCAGAGTCGATCAAACCTACATTAGCACATGATGGTAATTTGAACAATATACCATAGATTTTAAACACATTAATTCATATAGGTATATTATTTTAGTATTTAAATTAAATTTACTTAGGATTATAATTCCAGTAAATTACCCATGTCAAATCCCATGTTCATAGAGAATCTATCCAAAACCATGACATATGTTAAATCAGTGGTTACCAGAGCCTCATTATAGACCAACTTGAATATTAAAATCCTAAACAATCAATCATCAACCAAAAAATTCTTCACAACATCTATGTTTCATAATACTTGAATCTTTATCACATTACAGTAACGAATTAATTATATTCCAAAACACATTATTCAACAGGGTCTAATATACAAAACAACATTCACCCAACAACCCATTAAACCATTTAATCCTTTAAATATATTTTATAATTTTAGAATTTTATTTCCATCCTTTTAAAATATGGTAATTCCTCTTTAACCATTTAACAATTGTTTCCTTATATATTAATAGACCACATAATCCCCAATCAAATCTAACATATACATTATGATATCAATCAATATATGAAACAAGTCTAACCAATTTAAACTCATGAACCCACTATTACATCATTTATATCTCTTTTTACCATTTTAAATAAATTATGACACCCCATGGGTTTTGATATGATTGATATCATAATATTGTAAGGTCCAAATGAGACCCATGAAGCTTCTAATCGAACATTTAAAATGTGAATATTTTAATTATAAATCAGGAAGCAGGATTTTACCGCATTGGTGTAATACCACATACGAAAAAAAACATGAAAAATATCAGGATAATGGGAAATATCTTGTATAAAAATTACCTTAGGTTCATAAAATAACTCATCTATCCCCAACATTTGATTCAATCCAAAATGGTCAAAACCACAAAAGTGAATAAATACTTGGAAATAGGGCTCATGGGGCTTATTAGAAGAGGAATAAATGACCTGTGAATCATCAATAAAAATATAAAGAATCTGAATTTTATACATAACATGAGATTATATTCATAAAATATGACACATATATACTATAGACACAAAAAAGATCCACCCTTCGGATAAGATGGATAGTTTGGTTAACATAATTGGCTGCTGGGATTGAAATGATAAAAAATCAAGCGAGATATATATAAGATCATGAAGGAAAATCATAAAATGTCACATTATAATGAAACTCATAGTTGGACCTCTTTTTTTTTCAAACCATGTGCCAACCCTAGGATCTCTTTTATCATGGAAAAATCAAGTCCCACTATTTTTTTATGCTACTGAAATGGTTTGGATGGTAGTGTGTAATCTATAAAAATAGAACTTTTACCATATATCATGGTTTCTATACCACATTTAATATTTTTCATAATCATGGTTTCATCGAATCTACTTTTAATGGTAATGGGGAATGGTTATCACCAACCTTTTGATAATTATGAGGCATACATTGCAAGATCCATTTTACCTCTTTTCAAATCTAAAACCCCATGGGATGATCTTGAGACCTTCCTTACACCCGATAATCATTCAAAAACACATTTTTGGGTGAGTTTAAAAAAACTAAAATAGTAACATATGTCAAATAACATCCATGGTCTTACAAAAAATATGTTTGTAAACCAATCTATTTATGGTGAAATGGAAGGGTTTAGTGAAACATAAACAACTTTGACATCCTATATGTCTAGTTTTTTGTGATAATGATATTATAAAATGATCCATGAACCATTGTCATAATATCCATCATGTTACAAATATCCACCATTGACTGACTTTGAAATATGTATTATAATTACCCCACAATATGATCCTTAATTTGGTTCTTCACAAAGATAATTTTATTTTCATTGATCAAAGAGGGAATTATATTACTACCCCTTTACCTTTTTATAGAATTTACATATTTATATATCCTTCCTTAAGACACATATCTTTGAATTTCTCTTTGAAAATTATTTTCATATTAATTATATTTGCATTCAGACAACAATTAAGGTATATATACTTATTGAAAAGAATGAAATGTTAATTAAAAAATCTAGACTATTATATAGAACATCCAAATCCACCTCATAATAAGTAATTTAAAAATTGTTCCAAATGAAATACTCTTTAATTATGTCTATAAGATATGTCTTTAAATTTATTAATTTCTATATATAATAATATAGATAATTTGAATACGTCGTATTGGGCCACAAATCTTGGAGGTTTCTTCTATAATAATTGTGCTTAACTAATAAAATATAGAATCAAAATATAGTAGGCCACATTTATTATTCCTTATGATGATTACTAAGGAGGGTATGATTACATTAATTTACATTTATAGGAGTTATAGAGTATAATTTATCTCATTCCTCAAGATTATTATAATTCATAAAGCCAGAATAACCCTAAGTCCTCTATTGTTTATTTATTTTTTTATAATTACTTTTTATGTGGTTTGATAGAGAACCCTTACATGAATCGTAATCCTAGTGGAAAAAGGCCCAATGTATGACTTGAAGGCCCAGATACACAATGCCTAATACATCACTTGATGGCTGAGCCAAATAACATAGGAACTAACCCCCTCTAGAATCTGTATCATTGAAGTTACTTATCCCCTTAACTCTCATTTATGATCATTTGGCATTGTCCTATTCATGGGTACATGGTGCCAGATACTAATGGAGATTTCCATTACCTCTTGTAATTCCATTTATAATAGATCTACTCTAGTGTATTCAGCTTGCTCTGAGTCCTATTCTAGGAAATACTCTATGTAGTCTTCATGGGCTGCTCTGCAGTATTTTTGTCCTGAAGGCCTTGGGTGGCCCAAAGGCCTTGTGGCTCGTATGCCCAAAATGATGGCCCGAAGGCTGAAATATATGAATCATTCTAGTTGTTATAGTACCACTACAATATATTCGATAGTGAATTCTATAGTACCCCCAAAACTATTCCTCCACCAGGATTTGATCCTGGGTTTCATGATGGCTTATAAAGTGTGTTAACCTCGTATCTACCACCCCAACTGCTTATAATTCACAAAAACTTTTTTCAACATTACAAGACATAATTATGTTGATATACATTATGAACCATATATTTTTTCCAATATACAAGGAAACATGAAAAAGTTCATTATAGTATATGCCCTCTCCGAATTCCCTTCTACAATTAAAAGGATCTAGTTGACCATTTCTTTAGTATATATTTATAACCACATTAATACCCCTATTAATTAGCTAAGCCCCATGAATAAAAGAATAAATTTTCATAATTTATAGCCATAAATACCTTCTAACATGATAGTTGTATAAATAATAAATTAAGGATAAATAAAATATTTTACGATCAAAGGAAACTATATTAGTATTTATATATTAGATGGTCCTAATAAAATTAAAGTTGGAAACTTCGGTTGACACTATACCCCAAAGTGCTTCCATTGCAGAAAATTACAAAAAAATCCACATAGTTTGATTGTAACACCCCATGAATTTACAAATATATTAAATATAGAATCCAGGAATCATTGAGGTTCTAAAAAAATCACCTGTTTTATTATATATCCAGTAAAAATAACTTTTCAACCTCTTCAATTTGAATTTAAAAAACTAACATAAATGGTTGCATTTAGTAAGATATTTAGAGTCTGATAAAAAAAATATTTCATACTGAATAGTAACCTACCCTTATGACTGGTAACATAACCAGATTAATACTAATATTCATAATGGATTAGTAACCTCACCTAATAAACTATAAATAAATTTGTCATTCCATCATCTTGGTTTTGAGTTTGTTTTTTTCATTAAATGATGAAGAATTTGATAAATTTATTTTTCAAGTAAAAATTTTTTATTTCAGAGAAATTAAAATTATTATATCAAACTGAGTTTTTATTATTTTTTATAATAATTAAATATTATTATCAAGACAGTCTTCGATAATTGCAAAGGGTAAAATAATTTTTTTTAAATTTTACTATGCATTTTATGTCCACTATTATTTTTAATAAATAATTATTTTCATATATAAAAGTTAAAATTTTAATATTTAAAGAATTATTATGATAAAATAAATATGATTTTTTAATTCATAACTTCTATAATAGGTTACACTAATTTTATGAAAATTTTATAATATACTTTAGTTTTTTGAGGATAGAAAAAATACAGTTTTTTGTTTTCCGTATGATTAAAAATATCATTATTGATGTAATCATGATGTAATAATTATGGTAGACTCCTGAGAAATAAAATATTATATGAAGTGTCCCAAGTGGAAAAATACATGGTAAAAACCCATGTTAAATCGTTTTTTTATCATGTTCCACGAATGAGGTGTCATTAGAAATTAATAAAAACATATATCTTTTTTACTACTAATAACCAATGATTCCTTTGTTTTAATTCATTCCAAATTCATCATCTGGAATTATATGATATTTTTACCTCCCTATGTGTCCTTTAAAGGTCTCCTCAAGCCCCTAAGTTCCCAACATTCATGTTTTAGGGGTTACTCTATAGGGTAATGTAATTCTCAACCTCTATTTTCCATTCAAGTTATCTGTTATGTGGTATGTATTTCAAGTTCCCATACCATGTTCTTATTTACATTTTATTCTATCCATATTCTATATTATGAGTATTTTATGAATGGTTGAAACATGTCCCCTCTATTTTTAATGCTTTCTAAAACCATATTTCATAGTCATTTTGCTGTAGATTTTTTGTCTCAAAATCACACTCTTTTTCAAGTACTCTTATTATATAATTATCTATCAATTTTAATTGTAAGATATTGAGATATGTCAATACATACCCCCCATACTTTCCATATTATGTATTAATTATATAATACCCCATTTTTCTCATCAAATTTGTTTTATGAATTTTTATGTGATGCCATTAGGCTGCAAAATGTTTATAAGGGATTGATCAACTTTTTTATTTCAAGTTCATTACTTCTCTTTTTATTTCCTCAAATTATTTCATCCAAATTTTATGATAAATCCAGTAAATTACATGTACTAGAATATTGTTTTTATAATGGAATAATTCATCATCATCTATCCTTTTCCTGATTTTTATACTATAAATTAAAACACCATCATCGATTTGTTAATTTATCACATTCAAGGACGATGAGTTTTCAATTTATATTACCATATTCAATTATGGTCATGAAACCATTTTGATGGTTGAGAAATACTATAATATATTTATTATAACTTATTTAATATTTCTAATCTTTTTTCACAAATGATATTAATTTTTTAATTAAAATGAGTTCAACTTGATCAAAAACATCCAATTAACCCAAACAATAATCATTAAAGTTTTATATAATGATTCATATTCACTAACAACAATAAAATGAGTTTTTTAACCAATTAATATTTAGGTTGTTATAAAATAAAATAAATCATCTATTCTGGATAACCATTACCATATTACATGTTTATCATTATATGTATATAAGTAAGCCGGTCATGAATACCAAGGAAGAAAACGATCCTAAACAATAAAATTAAACCTCTTAAACCCGTCATGAAGGCCATGAATGAACTTAATAAGGATATAATAAATAAATTACATAAATAATAGGTTATTTAAATATTAATTAATAAATTTAATTTGGTTATCTTGGACACTAAGACCAGGTTATGATCATCACCGGACTTAAGGTTAGAGTTTTCCACCCAATCCTTCATTTCCATTTGGGTTACATTTAATATCTATTTACCTCAAATATATAATTATTATGTAATACTTACTCCTCAAAAATTATATTTTAATTTGATATATATGTCTACCAACTATAATCATTCCTTTATTAATGGGGGAATTATATGTTTTAAAATGATTTTTCAAAAATTCTTCCTGAAATATAAGCCAGACTCAAGGGAATTTCTCAAATTCCTACCTATTTTCAAGGGCACTATATAATTTGTTTTTAAGAAACAATTATCAATATAAAATCAATAATAATATTATTAAAATAATATCATACCAAATTTATGGTTTTATACAGACAATTTTCCAAAATAACTCTTCATTTCAAAGTAAAAGAGTATTTATCTAAATAATTACTCAATTATTTTATAAGAGTATCTTCATCTATTTCAAAAATACTCTTGATTATAATGTATTAATCTTTAAGATATCATCTAATAAATTTAATTGAATGGTTTATGATTAGTTTTATTATGGATGTGTTATCTTAAAAACACGCATCAATTTTCTCCGAATGGTTAATGTTTATGCTAAATGTTCAGGGAATGTTTTTTATGTCTCATTTGTTATTTTCAATATGAATGTATATGTTGTTTAGGTTTATCCTCATTCATATGGGGAACAAATTGGACTTATTATGTGTTTCATGGGTCCGAATATTCCTACTCGATTCATTGGTTGGTCTCATGAGAGAAATAGATATGGACTTGGTCAAGGCCTTGCCCATATTTTGGAATGGTTTTAGCCAAGGCCTTAATCATTTTTAGATTTCTCTGCCAAGGCCTTGAAAGTACAGTTCATATTGTCCAGAAAATAAATTTCACTCATTATGAAGCTATAAATTCATTGTTCATGTTGTTATTCTACTAGTATTTTACCCATAATTATGTTTTATTATGGAAATGATTACTCATCTCATATTCGTACAATATAATGTTAATGTTTATTTTTTTAATGGAATGTATTTTTAGTTATTCACCATGCCAAATGTTTATGTTTATGATATCTTTTTTTTGTTTTTCTTACCTTTACTGATCATCTAGGCTCACCCCTTTATAATGATTCATTTTCTTAAGACATGATGAAGTTTATTATGAATGACCTATAAGGATAAACATAGAGTTGTGGATGTTCCCGATGAAACTTATTTGTTGTTTTTATTTTAAAGTTGTAAAGTTGAACAATTTTTTGTATCTGGTTATCCAAAACTACTAAACTACTCATTCCTCCAATATTTGATTCCATGTAATCATGCTGATGTAATTTAATAAGGCACCGACTCTAGAAAACTGGGGTCGAGTCTCTACATTTATTACCCAAAAAACAAAAACTGTGACTATTGAAAGAGGAAAAATGGACAATGGGAATCATAATAAAATTAGTAAATAATTATTTTTTTAATAAGATATTTATTGGTTCTGACACAAAATGAATTTTAAATCCTATAAAAATATTAGAAAAGTACATCCATTTTTATTGTTCTTAGATAATTACATCTTACCAGTGGAAGGGGGATTTGTGTTCCCTATAGATCCATTAGGCCTACCCTTTTTACCTATAAATGTTGAGGATAAATACATGCACCTTTGATATCATCTTCAAAAAATTTATCAAAATTTCCTTGTACTTGGTTAGCCTAATGTGTAGTATCATAACTCAAAACATGAAAATATAAATATGAACGTTTAATGTTATGTTTAGTTGAATAAATATTAGTTCCATTCATGTCCTCTTGATTTAGTTTCTGAGAAGTAAATATCTATTTAGAATGAGTTTTAGTATACTACTACATGAATTTTGTTGAGGGTTAACATTCTTGTAAGGGAAAAAAGTATATTCTTCAATCAAATCACTATTGTTTACCATACATACACCACTTCATTCTCAGTATATAATCATTTATAAACACATTCTCAATGAGAGTAGGATAACTAATAATATTTTCCTTATAAAAAATAAAACCATATTTTATGAGGGATATATATTTTTATATACATGGAGCTCATAACTACGATGTTCTTTACCCTTATGTAAGATTTTATTAGGGTTAATAAATCAACCAACTTCTTCAACTAAAAGACACATTATAAACCCTCCATAGTATTGTGAAGTTGATCTTAGACATCTAGGTTGATAAACCCATATTTTTATGGGTTTCATCTATGCCATATTCATTGATTATTTATTGGACACTATGTTATTTAGTTAAATAGTTTTGGTCCATCAGGCAGTTAGTGACCTCAGGACTCCATAGCTTATAGTAGTTTAAACAATGGGTGATATCATATTCAAATTTTATATTAAATTTATAACCATTGAGTACCATGGTACCACTATCAGGTAGAAGATTATGATGGATAAAATCTACAAGAACCATGATATAATTGTAAATAATTACTTGAATAGTGTATTTATTTGTCATGAATGGTAGTAAAATATAAGATTCAATGTCATTTAGGATCTTAGTATGCCAAATCACCTAGATGAGACCATGAAAAATGCACCATATCTGATAATTTCTCTGATTTAAATTAGAATAATTAAATTAATGTCCCATGTTGAGATTCTGAAATCCCCTAGGCTAAGATTATGGAAATGAGAACTCTATATATTATATATATGAATTTTTAATTAAAAATAAATGACAACATCAGTTATATATTTGAATTATCTTCAAATTTTCAAATCCCCTTATACAATTTAATCTCAATTTCAATTCTCCTACATTTGATTGTTTGTAAACCTACAAAATTATTATTCTACTAATTTGAAAATACCTAAAATATTTGATTCATTCCTACATAACTTATTGATTAATAATAATTTATAGTCACTAATCTCCAATTCCCTAGGCATGCAACACACATAATGTCTAGGTCAAGATCTCTCCCTCCTAAATGACCTTACTAGTAAATACCATGTTATGGTTACTCCTATGTTTAATGGATATTTGTACTTACTTTTATACTATAATAAAAATATTTAAGGAATATTTGGATGATCCACCAACATTTCATATCATAGAAATAAAAATTATATCATGATTTGGAGAATAAAAAGTAAATATTAACCTAATCATCATTTTTGAACACTACCAAAAAATCTATCCAAGTGATCCACCATGACAATAATAAAATTACATAACAAAATTTTAAAAAATACAACTATTCCAGAAAGAGAAAAAAATAAAAATAATAACCATGGGAAATACTAAATAAGGCCCAAACATGAAACCTAGACAACGCCCCACAATAGTGTTATCACCAGGCTTCACCCCATGTGGATACCAAAAAAATAGAAATAACAAAAAATAAAAATATTAACAATAGTGACATTAATAACAATAATAAAAATAATAAAAATAATAGAATTTATTATAATATAAATAAAAAACTATAAAAATAACAATGTTAAGAAGAATAAGAATAAGAATAACAAGGATTTTAATTATAATTATAATCACTTGTTAATTTAGAAGGATTAAAAAAACACACCAAACCATATACAACCAGGAGTAATTTCAATAGACAACAACCTCCACCATTAGTTTTCCAACATAATAATAAGAATAAAAAACATTTTCGCCTCTCAGTGGGACCTAATAATATGAAACAACTGAAAATAAATAATGGAAATTTAGAGATATATTATTGGAATCATAAAAAAAATACTAGTTTAAGTGAACCAATTTTTTTATTTTTATCCATCATGCCACCCACATTACTCACTTCATTCGAAATATTTCATCCAAAATTTTTCAACATGACATTTTTCCCATGCATCACACTATATTAGTCAACCTTCCACATTCCCACAACAATGGGAAATATAATCTTGTCTTTCCACCTAACACCATGTAACATCAATATTGTATACAAGATATAATACCACATATTAAATAACATTGTAACCATAAACATACATGATGAATTAATTTTGAATTTAATGTTATATAACACAAAATACATATATTCATTTTAAATAAATACCATAAATTATGAACATTCTGATAGAAATTATTAGTATAAATTATCGAAAATTTTATTTTAAACCATAATAACTTTAATTACAATTTTAATAAATTCCACTTATTCCAGGGATAATTGGAATAATAATAATAATATAAACAAGAAAATAATTATAATAAATTAACAACACATACCATAACATAATCCAAATGTCTCCTATCATGATTACATCTCCAATTAATAATCGATTCAAATGCCTACCACCATCAAGACAATAATAAAATTCCCAAACCCAAAAATCCTATAAAGAAATTCCTAAACCATTTTAAATTTAATATCAAAATTTAAGAGTTAGTAAAACTATTCTGGTTGTTCCATGATGATAAACTATATGAAAATGGGTATAGTTCATTCATGACACACACCAAGATGTATTTCACTCAAATCTTGAATTTATAAACTCAACTTCTGTGTAAATTAAATAAAAATAACCAAATACATAAATTAATTCCTTATCAATAATACCTCTCAATTATCATTATAAAATTTTGATAATTCATCCTTTATGTGCCTCCTATATATATTTCACATGAAAGCCTCATCAATTTAATGAGATTCCATTATACTCTGGTATAATCATAAAATAACAACCTAATTGGTCATTTTTTTAAATAAATAGAATTGTAATATAAAAGGATAAGTAAATGGAATATTTTCCTTCAAATGACTTGATAGAACTACCCTAGATCATCTAGTTCTAGGAAGATTGTAGATGAGCGAGAGGGATAAAGATTTCTATCCTCCGTTTCTCACAATCAACTAGAGTGAAATCCTACAAATGGGGGGTTATTAATAATATGGGGTAAATTACATTTTCAACCTCCTTCAAAACATGATATTGAAACATACTACATACTAGGTGGATATAAAATGGGTACCTAATGGAACACTAAGTACCAAGGGGAAGGCCACCAACCACTTGGTGGTACTAAACTATGTATTCATTAGATATAGTGACCATCTATCTTCTTATTTTTAATTAATAGCATATTGATAATCTAATTTAGGTGCTTTCTACCTTCAAAAAAATAATACATTTATAATATTTTCTAGACTTCACTTCATAAAAAGGAATATAGAAATATAAATTCATCAAGTTAGTAAACTCACTAGAGTTTAACATTACATTTATTTAACTAACACATGAATGAACTAATCACTATTATCACCAAACTATAATTCTTCTCAAATTATAGAATATTCACTAATATTTTACCTATAATTACTGAATCATTAGGACCACTAATTCACTCTAAAACCATGGAATTTCATCACAAAATTATTTTCAAGATCTTATAATATGACATCTAACAATAAAAATATTATTCATCAAAAGATATTATTCCTACTCAAAAAGACTACAAATGATCTTACTATGTTATTATGTATATGAGAATCAACCTACCACATCAATAATCGAGAAAATTTCACAATTGATGATTTTTATAGATGTATAGAGGTAGAATTTTGTTGAGTACATACCAAAAACTAGCCAACTATGAAATGGTTATTCTAGAGGTACCATCACTAGTTCATTAATTCATATCATTTATAGAGGTGCCATCAATAATATTATAACCAAAAAATCTCCCACTAACTACCACTAACTACCACTAACTTCTACAACATCACAACTATGAATATCAATAACGTCTTTACCTACATTCTTTTTTATGTTTTTTAGGGATTTTATTATTTATATTACCCTTATAGTATACACATGTTTCATCTCTTGAACATAATTTTCCATATTCTGAGATTTCATCATGTTAGGGGAGAACCTTTTTGAATTTATTTTTCTAAAACATTATTTTATTAAATACTTTTATTACTCCCCAAATTTTAGTCATTTTGTCCTATCCCTTTCATTAATTGTATTCTGAATATGGGGGATCACGTTTTATATTAATTATAGAGTGATTCACCTTTTCACACCCTATTTATCGAGTTCTCCTTGAACATATATAGGATGATTTTTTTTAAAATTTCCATTATTTAAGATCATGATATAATTATGAAACATGAACCTGAGATAAATGAGAATGTAAATTATTTTATTGTTTAATAGGAACTGATATAGGGAAACCATTATTATTATACTATTTTAAATCAAAACATTTTTTGATTAAATTTTTATTATTATTTTAAAACATTTATTTTATTTTACAAATTTAGATTCTATAATTTCTAAGTAAAAGAATATTTGATTTTGAAAGAAAAATTTAACATTTAGGAAGTGTTATTCCCAGAATTTATTAACACAACGCATGTGTTTTTTACATTGGATCAATTTCCAAAAAAACATTGTAGAAATGTTTGTAAAGGGGGAGTTATTGAAAAAAGGGATGTTGTATGATAAAAATAATTTTTTATCACAAAATATAAAAAAAATTGAGGTAAATAAAAACATTCCTCCTTATACTTCAACAGTCAATCCAAAAATAGTTGTGTGACCTATAAAAGTTTTAACCCTCAAATTAGTTTTAAGTAAGTATTAATTTGTAATAAATGTATTTCTAGGAATATGAATTTGAATATTATGATATTCTTTTAATGGAATAAGTTAAATTTTATGGATAAATTGGAATTTTTTTAAAATAATAATTTTAAAACATTAATCCAAATCTAATTTCATTTTTCCCTTTGAGTAAATGATAAAATTGGAAATGTGATTTTATTTTTTTGGAAAATAATTCATGTAATCCATTTTTCAATTATCCAACATGAGATATTATGTAAATTATTTTTTCTTTTATACATTAATTTGTATGAATTTTTATGTTTTCTAGAAGATATGAAAATGACCATGTGTGGGTGAGTTAGTTGCACCTGATTTATGAATAATATTTTTATGCATGTTTAAGACTATATAAGTTAAATTATAACAAATATTTTATTTTATGTATTAAAATTTATTTTTTGCATGTTTTATAGGATCTCATTAAATAATGAACAAGTATTCATATTTTTGGAGAATAATGGATAACTACATGGTGGTTAATTAATAAGAAAATCTCATGTAACTAATAAATCATATGACTAGGTCATAGGATTAAAATAAGATTTAATTATCACTAAATAAATTCCTTATCAAAATTATTTTACACAATGTACAATCCTATAAAATTCATTGTTAAAATAAATCAATTTTATACAACAAGTTCTGTTCGGACCAAGTTTAGTGGAAGCTATTTTTAGAAGATGAAAGCAGTATTTATTGAAATTGTTTACTTGTATTTTCATAGAATAAAAAATTAAATTAACTTTATAATGTTTTTACAATCGTAATGATCGTATTTTTCTGATAATAAAAAAAATCTTAATAAATTCCATCATATTGAGAAAATGGTTTCTCCAAGGGAATTTCTATCAAACTCGTCTTATGTCCATAATGAAAGGCATATCATAATGAAAAAATATGTCACTGTATTATTGGCTCTGATGAAAACATAACAATTATTTGTAGTTTTTTATTTCACAAAATTCATAAGTTGTCTAAAAAATTGAGATGGTAGGCTTATGATGTCAATGGGGAGAACATGTTCTTCCAATCATATAAAGGCTTATTGGAAATAAAGAAGTTGGTGGAAGAATGAGGAGTTGTAATAATTTCTAATGTATTTCAGATAATGATTTTCTAATCTTAAATATATTCAATGTCACAAGGAAGTCATTATTGAAAGATTGTGTTTGTAGAAGATTAATGTCTCTAAATAAAAATATATTTGGTCTCAGATCATCTATGTGAGATCAATAGAAGAATATTTTTTTAAAATCTAGGAAGGATGATAAAAACATGAGAAAATAATGACATTCGTTTTTAGTCAAACCAATAATCCATAAGAAACAAATAATTATAGAAATAATTTGAGCGTTGGATGTTAATTGGTATTGTAATTAGAAAAGGAAATAAGTTAATGGAGTCGAAGATGTTGGATCATCCCCATTAGACATGGTGTGCCACCAAACATCCAAAGTAGAGTTGTTTATATTAGCAATTAATTGAACGTGTAAAAAAGACAAATAAATTAGAAGTATTTTCTACCAATGAAAAGTAGGATTAGAGATCAGTGAACTTTGTAATCAGAATTCTTCAATTAAGATGATTGTTGGTCTTTTTCATGTGGTTTAAGACAAATAAGAACACAGATTTCCTCAATAATTAAGTTAAGAGACATATAAATTGAGATGAAGCTAGTTGTTACAGTGAATCTAAGATTGATCCATCATATGTAGTCTTACACTGGTAAATTCCATATGACATTTGTTAATCATTCTGAACTAAAGAAGAAAATAATAATTTTTTAAAAACAGGTACAAAATTTTGATTAATGGGAGTCTGATTATTATATATTTGAGAAGAAGTGCTTTTTTACCAGTTGGTATATAACATCATAATGAGAAAAATGTGTTTTCCATAGGTTCTTATAGGTTCAAAGTAACAAAATTGCATTTTTTAAACTTTTATTTTTTTAAAGGATAGTTATGAAAATCAAAGTGACCTTATTCCTTGGTCATAATGGGAAAATTGTATTGTAAAATATAATTAGATAGAATCATTTTAAAACTTTGTGAACCAAGTTGAAATTGTGAGAAGATTAAACATGGTTTGAGAAGATACCAAAACACTTTATATGTTATGAAGAATTAAAATATTCAGAATTAATTTAAGAGAAATTAACATTTATGGAAGTTTGGTGGAGCGTGATTTTTTTAGAATACCAATTAAAGAATGTTTTTGTCTCCTATAAGTAGGGGAAGTATGTTTTACTTTCGTACATGGATATATAGTTTAAAGGAGAATTAAAAGCAATTAATGTTTGTAAAATGAAAGAATTTCAGGATTATGCTTTCTTGAGGATGTTTTATATATTAAAAGAATAAAATAAAAGATCATAATCAATGTTTCTAAATCAGAATGAGTAATCAGACAAAAATTTTCAGAATGAGGTAGAAAATTTTATTAATATTATTATTGGTATTCTATAATAATATTATTATCATACTAAGACATGATACTGGTGAATTGGACTAGTGAAATTATACTAAGAGTCATTACGATGTCCTAGAAGTTGTTACCTTCTTCTTGGTAGGAAAGAAAAGAGTTGTTTTGAAGATCTTTTTTTTAATTTGACAAGTTCAAACAGTAACATATTTTTAAGAAACTGGTAAATTTTTCTTAACTTTTTACCAAAATTGTTTTACATCATTTCATGGTACATTATTAATATACACTATTTTGTTCAAAATAGAGCTACATAAGATTAAGGGAAAATTGTACTTGTTGAATCCACACAAAAAGACAATTTTCTAAAGGATTGTGTTGTATTGGATTGTTTATGAACCATAATAAGGACATAGTTACTCTTGTGGAGTAGTGAACCATTTAAATTTTTTTCTTCCTATTAATGTGTGACATTTTTTAGCAAAGTTGATAACTCATTAATAGAAGGTGACATCTATTTGATAAATAAAGAAACATAAAATAAAAATATTTCATTGATTAACCAACTTCCCCTCTCAGTAATTCTTGATCTTGGGTAGGCAATTATATGTGGAATGAGAGCATAAGAATCCATTTTTTACTCTTTTAAAATGTTTTGAAAGAGGTTTTGTGATGGAAAATATCAATTATGTGAATAGTAAATGGATTCAGGTATTCAATGGTAAAAACATTCATCTCTGTAAAGATAGAATATTGTCTTAGCTTATATCTCTTGGGTATGATGTTCTTGAAGCTTCAATATATGGATTTACTCTTATTGATGGAAAGTTTCCTCTAACATATGTTGATAAGAAGAATATTGATAATTATAAGATATCTAATATTATTTTACTCTCATCAATTCCTAAAAGTATGTTTATAAGAGTGAATGGTGTTTCCACTACCACTTGTATCCAGGATAAGATGATGAAAATTTATGAAGCCAATATAAAAGTCAAAATCATAATGTTTAAACTATAGAGGATAAATTAAAAAGATCACAATATTGGTGAGTGTGAATTTTTTGGATACTTCATTACCAGGGTGAATGAAATTGTTATCAGAATCAGATTTATTGGTGAAAAGATATAATTATCTACTAATGTTGTAAATATCATGGGAATAATTCCTAAAAACATTTATGACAACATTTCTCAATTAGAAGATAGAGATCCATAAACATAATCACTTTATGATTTTCATTGTACTCTCCTTACTTATGAAATTATAAGGGAGAAATTTATGAAAGTAGAAAGTAGAATTTGATCATGTAATGTATTTCAAGGATTCCAAGAAACAAAAAATTAAGAATATCTATAAAGAAGAACAAGCTTGTGAATTTTTTTCTGGAAATGAGGTATGGAAATATTTTGATGAATGTAATCATTGTTTTCTGAAATTGTGATAATATTTATAGGTAAATATAAAGGGATACATCCCTTAAAATGTTTTTAATGTGGATCGATTAACAATATAGTGGTTAATTTTCCATTATAACTAAAGAAGAGTATACTGATGAAGATGGATAAAGATTGATAAGATCAGGGAAGAATCATGGTTATAATTTTAAACCTTATTCTAAAGAAAAATTTAAAATGTTATGTAAATAAAAAATGAAAAAATTTATTATCTAAAGAAACTGAAGAAGAATACAGTGGAAGAAAATAAAAAATGTCTATTGAGAAGGATGTATTGAATTAATTTAAAACTAAATTTAACAACGAATAATTTAGAAGAATATATTTTGAAGAAGAATAAAATCAATAGGAATTTCATCTTAAATAATAATTGACATAATGTCTAGGAAATATTGGGGGGATCGAAAAAGAAATAAGGACATTGGAAAATGATAAATATTCAACAAAAAATCACGAATGATTTCCGAATGAGTAATTAATGATGTTTGAGGAGTTTGATGATTTGAAGAAGTGTCTTGAGAAGGAAACGGATCATAATGAATACCTAGAAGCCATGATTAAGTAAAATGAAAATGATTTGGAACTGGTGAAAAAAAATATTTATAAATATAAATAGAGGGTTAAAAGTATCAAATATCAATCTTTGAAGCTAGTGAAATATCTATAAACGGTAATCCTAATAAGAATCAAAATTTAAATTTAATGGTTTTGAAGAAAGATTTAATTTTTCCTATGAAGAAAAAAATTGGAATGTAATATTAGTAGCCAAACTAAAAAATTATTGATGTCAAAAGTTCTCAAATAATATAAGTCCATAAAATTTTCTATTACTTATTGTACCAATAAGGATACAAAAAAACAATCAGAAAGATAAGATTTTGGGTGATAATAGAAAGTTTTGTGGTCAACAATTTTCTATTAATAAAGATAATATCTTTTCTGAAAAACATGTGTAAAACTTTGTTCAGTATGGAATTTTCCTAGGAAAATATTTTTTATAATTCTATTTTGGAATTGTTTTGGATTTTGATATATAGAAAATATTTTTTTTGTTTAACCAAAAACATTTCTATCATTCCACCATTTATAGAAGCCCAAATTCTAGGTTGATTCAATATTCTAAAAGGAAGAAGTCTATGAGCGATGTATTTATGAAATCTAATATGGTTTGAGTGGAATTTTAAATTATATTTCAACCTCTAGAAACTATTTTGAGGGATTTGTGAAACATTAAAATCATGGAAGTAGATGTATTTTTGGTTTCCAGAATAAAATTAGTTTGTTAATAAATCATAGAATTATGATTTTATGAATGATAAAGGTAATAAGAAGTTCTTTTTGTTAAAACCTCTCTCAAATCAACAAAAGGAGAAAGATCTTGGATGTTAGAAAATATGTGTTCTTCTAAAATTAAAAGAGATAAAAATTGATAGTCAATGTGAATAACTTCATTAAAGGAACACTAACTTTATTATATGATTAAATCTTCATAATAAAATGTGTTGGATTAGCCATCCTTGGGAAAGAAAATATGAAATACAAGAAATTTTTTTGATGGGATTAAACACAACCTTCTAAGTGTTTCATAACTTTTCAATGAAGGGAAAATATTTTTTTTAGAAAAAATGGGTTGGTTTTTAAAATAAATGAAGGAGAAAAATAGTTACAATAGGGAATCATATAAAATGAAACTTACTTCATGTTGGTGAGGTTTAAAACTTTTGAGACATGGGCATAGTTGAAGAGAATTAGTTGTGGTATAAAAGGCTAGGACACATGCCTTATAGAAATATGATCATGTTATAATATAGGGATAGTGTTTGTGAAATTTTTGATATGTCAAGAAAAAGGGATTGGCATTGAACTATTTGTCAGAATGGAAAAATTTAAAACTCTATGGAAAAGAATATTAACATTTGTTCAAAATGACCCATGTAAGTTATTGATTCATATATCAGTGGTCTAATGATAAAACATTCAACTCATGTAGATAAGTAATTCATTATTTTAATTGATGACTTTACTCAAATTACATATATAATGTATATGAAACATAAGTCATATGTTCTAATAATGTTCAAAAGATCCATGAGGAATGTTGAGAAGTAATGTGAGTACTCAGTTAACAATTTGAGAATAGACAATGGTGGTGAATAAAAAAATGAATAATTTGATATTTATCTTAATAATTAAGGAATTTTGAATGAGTTTTCACCCCTTACACACTTAAACAAAAATATTGTTGTAGAAAAGAAGAATAGAAGTCTGGTTGAAATGGGAAGAACTATGTTAGTTAAACGTTATCTATCTCATTACATTGGTAAGTAACCAATGAAACCATTGATTATATTAAAAATTGTTGTTTATATAGGCCATGATATGATATGACTTCATATGAAATGTTTTACTGAAAACCTACATGTTTGAAACAATTTGTAGTTTATTTGTGTTCATGCATCATAAAAATGAAATGAAGAAGACATCAATAGTTTGAGAAGAGAGGAGAAGATGAAAATTTTCAAGGCTATGATCTAAAAGGAAGAGGGTATAAAAATTTCAAAAAAGATTCAAGACAATTAGTTGTATCTATTGAAGTGTAAGTTATTGAAATGTCCGAGGAAGCTAAACAGACTCATAATGATAAGGAATATGGACATAAAGAAATATTTTTTATAAGGGTTCTAATAAGGATAAAAAGTATTGTAATCCTACTATAGAAAAATAACCAGACTCACATATTTCTATTGGTGAGGAAGAATCTTGGAAATTTCATCAAATGATAAAGATGAATGTGTAATATGAAAACATTATTAGTGATAAACATCAAAGGGATTAGTCAAGAATAACATCAAATGTAATTACCCATACAAATTTGTGTTTTGAAGTTGAGCTGAATGATGTAAATGAAGCTTTTTAGCATTTGAAATGGGTTCAGTCTATGAATAAATTTCAATATTAGATAAAAAATAATGATACATGGGAACTCATACCATAACCAAATGAAAAAACTATTATTGGTAGATATTGGTTTTTTGGTAACAAGATGAATGAGAAAAGTGAAGTGATACGAAAGAAAGTAAGATTAGTTTTCAAAGGTTAATCACATATTGAATGCATTGATTTTTATGAAACTATTTATTCATTAGTGAGTGTAGAAAAAATGATATTTATGATTTCTACTTATGCACAAGGATGATACATAATTTATTAAATGGATTTCAAATAACATTTCATAAATGGTGATCTGGATGAGGAAGTTTATATTGAATAACCATATGGATTTTCTATTACTAAAGATGACAGTTATGTATGAAAATTGAATAAATCCTTGTATGGTCTAAAATAAGATCCAATGTTATGTTATTCTAAATTATATACATGCTTAAGAAATATGATTTTTAAGAAAGGAAGAGTTGATATCATCCTATATATCAATAAAAATCTGGAGTTTTACCTCATTGTAATTGTTTGTTTTTATGATAATATCTTTTTTAGGAATGATGAATGAACTTTTGATATAATTCATAATGAAATAATGTTGTTGTTTGAGATATCAATTCTGGGTGAAATGAAATACATTCATGGATTAAAAATATCAAAAAATAAGAAACACACATTTTTTATTATGAAAATTATTTTATATAACATCATTAGAAGATTTTCACGGAAAATTCAAAACCATTTTCCATACCAATTTCAGTGGTAACATAGTTTTCTAAGGATGAATAAGGAAAATAAGTCAATCCTAAAATTTTTTGAAAGATCATGGGAAAATTGTTATATTTGAAAACCTCATAACCTCACCTTTTTTATGTTGTTACCTTATGTGCAATATTTCGTAGTGATCTAAAAGAACTACATATATTTTATGGAAAAATAACTCTCAAATATATCAAAGGAGTATAAAATCTAAGAATAATGTATGAAATCTTAGAAATAATTGATTTGTTAGGGTATTCAAATGATGACTGGTTAAGAAATGTTAATGACATAATATCCACATATTATAGAGTTTGATTTTTGTGAAAATGTTTTCGTAGTTTCTATACAATGTAACAAAATTCAGTTACAATAAGAATGTTTGAATTTGGGTTTTTTTTCTACTTAGACTTCTGTTTAACTAATGTACATGAATAATTAGTTGGGAGGTTTACATGTTGATGTAATTATAACATTGGTTTTGGGTTGTTATAATCAATCTTCCATCAACTATACCAATAATACAGTACAACATTATTGTTCAAAACATGTTGATATAAAATATAATTTTATCAATGATGATGTGGAGAAGAATAAAATAAATTTGGAGTATGTCCAAACATAGGAACAAGTTGCTGATATTTTCATAAAACTTTTACAAAAGAAACCCTTTCAAAAATTGAGGTTGAACATGGGGGGTCTAACCTCATTTTCCTCAAGATTATGGTATGGGTTCTTTTCCATAATCCTATATTGTATTTAGATATGTTTTCAATGGGGATAATTGGTTCATTAATTTATCAATTGAATATGAGTTAAACATTTTAAGGAATCATTTATATTTGGGGAGTTGTGGGGAAGTTGAGATTTTAGAATGTAAGTATCTAAACAATTATAACAATTTGTTGGGGTGGTTATAGAAAACTATTTTTTTATAGCGAATTCATTGTTTAAAGGAATATCTGGAGAATATTTAAAGAAGATTCATGATTCAATAGTTTATGAAAAGTTGGGTTATCTATTAATAATTCTTATTTCTTTAAATGAGTTAGATCACATAGCCTTATAATTTATGATAAGAAATACCTAGTTTTAGGGAAAAAAATTGATTTATGAATATTGTTTTCAGAAAACCAAAAGGGGAAAATTATTAGGACCAATTTGAGTAGATTTTGTTTGAATGATGAAATATGATTGTATTGAAATATTTATTCGTTATTTTTAAAGAAGAAAGAAATTAATTCACTTTATAACAATTTGATAATCTGACTAATCATCTTATTCATAGGATCAGAATCAAAATTACTAAGAAAATACATGGGATTTAGAAGAAGTTTTCTTGAAGAAATGGATTAGCGAACTCGGATCAGGTCCAGAATGAAAGGCCAATTGTAAAGAGAAGATGTATCAATGTCTTCTTGGGTCTGATGAAAACATAGAGATGATTTTCTGTTTTTTATTTCTTAAAAGTCATATGTTGTCGGAAAATTTTTTTGTTGCATTCCATGTGAAGAAAAGAGGGAGAACTGGTGCTTCCAAACATTTTAAGGTGGATTGGAATGATAGATGTGTCTTGAAGGAAAACAAGTTTTAATTAATTCCCAATATAAGATATAATATTCTCTATGAATCTAAAATTCCCTGAAGACCATGAGTAATTAATCATTACATTATGAATTTTAAAGAAGAAGAAAGTCTATATAAATGAATATTTTTTGTCTCAGTTCATCGGTGTGAATTCATAATATGAAAATTTTATTAAAGGCATGGAAGGTTGATCAGAATGTGAGAAAATGAAGAAGCTGGTTTTTAGACAGACCATTAATCCAAAAGAAACAAATATTCAATGAAATAAATTGAGTGTTGAATGTTCAATATTATTATAGTAAGAAAAGGAATGAACTTGTTGCAGTCTAAGCTACTTGAACCAAATCATTGAACGCGGTGAACCTCCAATCATCAGAGAAATAATTATTTCTATTGGTAATTGTTATAACCAACAAAAAAAGAAAAGAATGATGAATTTTTTTTAACCAATGAAAAATGGTATCTTGGATCAATTAATAATGTGGTCAACATTTTTCCATCAAGATTATTTTTTATTGTTCTTCAACTTGTTTGAGATAAATAATAACTATTATTACCTGAATAATGGTCTCAAGTGTCACCAGACTAGAGATAACACCTATTCACATAATAAAGAAGATACCAATCCATCAAAAGAATTATCATAACAATAATTTCCATCAAATATAGGATAATATATGTAAAAAGGATATGGAAAGAATAATTTTTTAAAAAGGATACAAAAGTTTTGTCAAGGAGAGTTTGAATTTTGAAGAATTGAGGAGAATAATTTTTTATTAGTTGGTATTGGAAATCAAAATGAAAGTACATGTGTTCCCAAAATTTTAAAATTTTAGGGTATGAACATAATGATATGTCTTTAATTTTTCATTCTTTCAAGAGGGTTAAGAAAACAAGAATAAACTTATGCTTAGAATATAATAAGTAAATTTTATTATAAATAAAAATTAAATAAAATATTTTTAAGAATGTATGATGAGAGCTGAAGTTGTGAGAATATGAGATAATGTTTAAAATGAAAAAGTGAAGATATTATAAGCACAGAAGATGTTAAATATTCATATTAAGTTTAAGAGAAATTCAAATTTAGGAAAGTTTGGTTGAGAGGGAATTTCTGTCAGAATCTCCCCTAAACTGTTTTTAGTCACCAATAAATAGTAAAACTAATTTTTGACAGTATAACATGAATGTACTAATTAAGAGAGAAAGTGGATCCATAACAAATTGGTATATTAAATGAGTTTCTGGATCATGATTTCCAAAGTAATATGTCCGATTAAAATGATAATAGACATGATCAAAATTACAGTTTCTAGATCTGACCAAGTAATCAGACTGGGATTTCAGAACTTGGATAAAAGTAGTTCAAAAAATTTTGAAAAGAATTTTACAAGAGTATTATTATTTAACAGATCAATTAGACTGGTGAATCAGCCTAAGGAAATCAAGCTGGGTATCATTATGATGTCCAGGAAGTTATTACCAGTGATTGGGTAGGAAAGTAAAGGCATTGGTGAAGATATTATTTTCAAAAGCTGATAAGGTAGCACAATAACATGAATTGATGAAACAAGTGACTTTTCATATTCTTTTTACAGAAATTGTATTACATCATTTTTTGTTATATGAAGGATATGAATTGTTGTATAAAACATAGTTCTTCCCAAGTGTAATGGTATATCCTACATGTCATATCCACAAAAAAAGTATTGTTTTCTCTTGGAATTTGTTTTTCATAATGTTTTTCTCAAACTATAACAAGGATGTAGCTACACTTCTTATGTAGTAAACCATATAAATTATACTATTCATGTGGATGTGTGATTTTTTTATTTTTTGCAAAGGTGATAAATATTTAATAGGAGGTAAAGGTTGTTTTCGAAAAAAGAAAAAATCAAAGAAAAATATATCTCTAATTCACCCGTCCCCCTCTCGGTGATAACTAATGTTGTCTATGAAATTACATTTTCACTATAAAAACATGTCATTAATTAACCCATCCACTAACCAATGCTTCAAAATCAACAGAATTTAATGTTAAAGTGACCTACATTATAAGAGAAATGTGAAAATAATAATTTAACATGACTATACTCCATGTAAATCAATACATACATATAACTATTTATATATATAAATCCATAACCTGGGAATTAGAAGAAAGGTCTATTTAAATAGGAGAAATCATATTCACTCTTTTAAACAAACTTCCTAGTTTTTTTACAATCCTTTCTTTTCTTTTCTCTAATATTCTTTTTTGTTTCCCTCTTCTTCCAATTTATTTATATTTTATCCCATATAGTGGTTTTGTTTATTCTCATCCCTTTAACCATTCAAATGGCCATGATAATCTTAGGGGATTCATGTTTCTATTTTAATAAAGAAGAGAGGTATAATATATTAAATGATTTTATTTATATGTTTCTTTTTCTACTATTTTACCCATTTGTAATGTATTTGAGGATCTAAATTTTAAATTCTCTGATTATTGTATGTTGGACTAAGAAAAGAAAAATTAGTTTAAAAAATGTTATTATAATAAGTTAACCATTACCATTTGGTGAAGTAGTTTTCACTATGTTCTGGTTTTAAGAAAAACATGTTTCAAAAATTCTAAACTATGGAATCAATTATAAAATAATATACATATGTTATTGAAATAAAAAACCATAACGCAAATCAATACATGTGATTAAAAAATTACTAAATTTTAGATACTCAAAATAGACCACTTATATAATATATCCTTAATTTAAATGATAACCCAAATATATATTTTAACACTTTTTTTATCTTTCACATTTTTCTGTTTTAATTTTCAATACTTTATGTCAATTGATATAAGGACCTGACCATAAAACCTTACATAATCTTGAATTAAATGAATAATTCACACTGAGGATCTTTTTAGGATTAGATTTTTAGGCAATTAGGCCATAACTATTACATTACATCTCAAAAATTACAATGTTAACAATTCTATGTGGTTTCTATTTTTTTCATAAAATAAAAACTCTTGATAAAATGAGTAATGTCTAGTTCCATGTTTTAGTCAGCATGACATTCCCTCAATCCCATCCTTGCCCCTATTCTTCTTTATATCCTGTGAAAAACATTTCAAAAACGTGGGATGAGTATAAAAATCTTATTAAGAGGTCTAAACCAATGAAATAAAACATTAGATCATTAATATGTACATAATATAAGATCATTAACAAAACTCATGAAATCCTAAGATTTATGAAATGTGTATAAAAATTATAAATCATAAAGGTAACTTTTAGAATACAAATCATACTTACGTTTTTTCTTTCACAGCTAAATATGGAGTTACATTTGAATACTCATCGCAATATATTCCCTAAATATCTTTGTAGAAACATTCATGATTACCTCTATCACGTAACCCAATTCATTGGAGAGCTATCTCTGGCTCACCAGCCCTAGGTTTATCATAGAACTAATCTTATACATAAACAATGCCCAAAAACCACAACATATTCATAGCAAATAAATCAAACATAAAAGAAAGATAACATTTCAACATTTCAATCAAAATATATCATTTAAATATATTGACATTAAAAATCCATTATCAAAACCATTTTCTATACAAAAATATGTATATGTTATTTATTATCCTTAGAAAAACATTATGTCTTGTTAAGGAAGCCATAGATCAAATAATACTTGCAGCGGTAGAAAAGGTCATTGTCACCACATACATTAAAAAGAAACATTCCTTTTTATTGTTCAGTAAAATTATTGTAGAAAAAGATTACTTTTTAATGAAATAATAAGTAAAATTTTTTTATATGCCGTATAAAATAAATTCATGTAAAAAAACAAAATATGCCTCAATGAAAGTAGATTGAGATGTAGTCCCTTACCTCATTTCAGACTTGACCCGTTCATTATTTAATCTCCTGAATAATAAAATAAAGATAATTTATAATTGCCTAAGAAAATTTTTGAATTCAATTATTCTTTTTATATCAATTTTTACCATTCTATAACAATTACTTAATTATTTGATTTCATATCATACATTTTGTCAATGTTCAGAATATGAGTTAAAAATGAACTTGTTATAATTATAAATTATCCATGTGGTAAAAGTTCCATTATCTCTAGAATAATATTCATGATTTAGATATCATATATATCATATATATCAAGTATAAATATGTATTTATAATAGTACATAACATTTGGAGGAAAGAAATGAAATGCACTGTCCATAGAGATGGTAAGCCGTACATACGCATGAACGCTACTTTCATTTATATTTCATATTTAATGGAATGAAAACATAATGATACATAGGTATACTATAATTCCAGTATAATATCATATATAATATAATTAAATCCATCTTTTATGCATTCCGTGTATTGCATGAACGAGTCATATCACTTTGAGGGGGTGGTAGTCTGCACTTCCTCAAATGAAATTATCGTAATTACCCACTATGGAAACCATAATGGTATTATATAAATGAAAAATACAGAAGTATATAAACAATATAAATATAATATATATCACATAAAAATACAGTTCCATCTTAATGGCCATAATAAGTGGATTTAGGAGAATATTGAACAATCATCATTTCAGGAGGCGTTAGTTTACAATCCACAGAAACTATATGTTATTTACCCATTTGATGGAGTTGTGTGTAATTTTAGTTTGAATACATCCCATTAAAACCACCTAGAATATCTAGGATACCATATTTTCTATCAAATAATGTAATAAAATGATTTTAAGGGGTTGGATATGTGAAATAAAACAAAATAACTAAAGAGAAGATGTTGCCTTTAAATTGGTTATCTTCATTTGTTTCAAACCAAAAAGTATAATTTAAGGGGATTCTGCCTAAGGTAAGGCTTCTAAGAGGAATATGAGGATGTAGGTAGCTTAATTGGGTAGAACTTGGATGATCCAAGTGGCTTGATATGTTTGAGGAATGGGTTATAAGTGAGATATTTTTATAAAGGGGAGGAGGGGCTCTTTTGGAATGGTTTAAAATATTATTTTATTATATAATGATATTTGGTTTCTAATGATCCAAAACATATTAAAGTCAAATATTAGATGACTCATGTTTGAAATAAAACCATCCAATAATAATTTGATAGGTTATGGATATTGTATTAATCTTTATAATCTTATTTATTTTAATCATTCTTTAATTAGGTAAACACTACATCATTATTGTGTCATAAATTTTTTTATCTATTTGATGTCTAAAAATTATAAAACAAATACAATGATGATGGAAATAATTTTATCTTTCAAATTAATATTTAAAGTTGAAGAGATAACTTATATAATCCCATGTAAAAATTGATTTACTAAAAGATATATGTTTATGTCATTTCTGTCTTCACTTTAAATTAGTTAATATAAAGTGTCATTATCACTACCATGTGGATCCATGGGGTCCCAAATTCGACCCAATGATGCCCATGGTCTAAAATGTATAATCCAAAAGAATTAGGACACATCTTATGGTAATTTAATATTATTATAATATTATTTGTTTACACTTATTTATGAGATTTACCCTTTAACCAAGGTAAATAAATTTTTTACTGAAGTAAATATTCATAATGACTAAAAATAAATGTCACCTATTTTAAAAATTTGGACATCCTTATTAAAAACATATAATTCATTTTTCCAAATTTAAAAAACATAAGATTCTGAAATTAATTTAAAATTAATTAAAGCTATCAAAACAAAAACCTTGTTTTTATGAAATAATAACTATCAAAAGACTAACACATATTTATGTCCAATTTCAAAGTGAAATTACATCCAATGAACAAAATTTGATTAAATAGTAAAAAATAATATAATTACACTTAAAAAACAATTAAAAATATAATCTAACATTATAAATAAATTATATTAAAAGGTTTTTTTGAATTAAATTCCCGTATTTTTCACAATTCATTAAAAAATAAATTTTACTAGAAAAAAAATTACCCAAAGTAAATTTGGATGTCCTGATTCCAAAGAAAAATTTTATTCTGCCAAATAGAACATACAAAAGTGACCAAAACTAGATTTAAAGAGGTTTATCCATTGAATGGCAGTAAATCGACCCTTTTAATGAATATTAGAGTATTTATGTTTAAAATCAGAATCATTATTATTTTAAGCCTCTAAAATTTATTGGATAAATGTAGAAAACATTTAAAAAAACATGTATATTTATATTGTAGTTATTTTTATCCATTTCTTCCAATACAATGGCTAGGTGTTAACAACCATTTAAAATTATATAATATTATAATTTTTCATTATGACCCAATGTTGTGTGAAATGTAAGATTTCAAAGAAACTCGTTGTTGTGTATCGGGTATGCCATCGAACATAGAATCCCATAAAAATAAAAATAATATTTCATTCCCAAATATTAATAAAAATAAAAATTTAATATTCTTTATTTAACTAGGATGTTACATCCTTCCCCCCTTTTGAGAATTGTGTTCCCGCAATTCTATTCACCTATTAAATAAGTGCGGGTATTTATCCCTCATAGCATTTTCTAATTCCCACATTGCCTCTTCAACCATATGGTTTTTCCTCAAATCCTTTACCTGATTAATTATCTTATTCCACAACAATTTCTCTCTTCGGTCAAGAATCTATACCGGTTGTTCTTCATAAGAGAGATTCTCTTCAAACTAATCTACCACTAGGCTCAAAACATGAGATGGATCTGGAATATACATTCTCAACATAAAGACATAAAAAAACATTGTGTACCTAAGATAAACATGGAGGTAAAGCCACTCTGTATGCAACTGATCCAACATTCTCTAGGATTTCATAAGGACCAATGAACCTCGGACCCAACTTTCCCTTCTTACCAAAATGCATTACACTTTTACATGGAGAAACAATGAGAAAGTTATGATCACTTAGCTCAAAAGAAAGTTCCTTCTCCGGTTATTCGTATAACTTTTCTAACTTCTCTAAGTTGTTTTCATGTGCTTCTGAATAAATTGAACTTTTTCTTCCATATCTTCTCCCAATTCTTGTCCCATCAACTTCCATTCACTTAATTCATACCAAAATTCTAGAATTCGCCACCGCTTCCCATATAATTCCTCAAATGGAGCTATCTGTATACTAGAATGAAAATTGTTATTATAAGAAAATTCAAACAAAGAAAGATGTTGGTCACAACATCCCTAGTAATCCATCAAGAAAGCTCATAACATATTCTCCAAGGTCTAAATTTTTTGTTCTGACTACCCATCTGATTGAAGATGGAAAGTTATAATAATGTTTAATTTAGTACCCAATGACTTCGTAAGGAATTTACGAAAGTTAGAAGTAAAAATGGGATCATGATAAGATTGAATGGAGAGGGGAACACCATGCTACATGGCAATTAATTTAACATAAAACCAAGAAAGTTGTTTTAGAGAAAAAGTATCTCGAATTGTAAGGAAATGAGTAGATTTAGTCAATCGATCAACAATAACCCAGATTGCATTATTTCCTCGAGTTTTATTTTGTAATCCCATAATGAATTCAATGGATATATTTTCCCATTTCCTCTTTGGAACTGGTAATGACTGAATCATCCCTTTCATTAACAGCCACTATACTTTAACCTATTGACCAGTCAAACACTTTATAGTAAAATCAGTACTATATATTTTTATTTCATCCAACTAGTATTACTACCAATGATCTATATAAATCTTAGTACTGATAGGATAAAATGAAAACAGATAACTACGATCTTCACATAACAACTCATTCTTCAACTGCGAATTACAATGCACACATAACTCTTCCCAAAACTAAAAAAATAATTATCAATTTTAAAGTCAGGAAATGTACCATTATAATCCAAATATTCTTTTTTCTGAAACTCAATATCTTCATTCTATGATTTCTTAATTCTGTCTGATAGAGATGATTTCACTGACACCTGAAACAAAATTGTGTAATTTCTTTCACCAAAAACTTCTATGCCAAATTTCATCAAATAAAAAACCAAAGAATCTTGTTCCAAATGTAGCATGGTTAATGACGTATTAATTTATCGACTCAAATAATTTTCAAATTTTTTTTCTTTTCCCGAATGGTAATATATTATGCAATCATAATACTTGATTAATTCCAAACATCTCCTATGTATCATGTTTAATTATTTCTGAGTGAATATATACTTCAAACTTTTGTGGTCAGTATATATTTCACATTTTACTCCAAATAGATGATGCCCCTGAATTTTTAATAAAAAACAATAGTAGAAAATTCCAAATCATGTGTAGGGTAATTTAACTCAAGAGGTTTCAACTAACGTGAAGAATAAGCAATTACCTAATCATTATGAATTAGGAAACAACCAAGTCCTTTCAACGAAGAAACACTATAGATAACAAAATCATCATTTATGGAAGGCAAAGCCAAAATGGGAGAATTCACCAATCTTCTTTTCAATTCCCAAAAACAATCATCACATTCTTTTTTCAAAATGAACTTAACACTTTTTCGAGTTAACTTTGTCATTCAAATAGATAACCATGAAATTTTTTAAAAAATCCTCTGGTAATAACCTTCCAAACCAAGAAAAATACAAATCTTGTTTATATTTATGTGTCTTGTCCATTCTTCAAAAACATATGTTTTAGAAGGATATACAGTTATGCAATATTTTGAAATAATGTGACCAAGAAAAGAAGTTTTCTGTAACCAAAACTCACACTTTATGAATTTACCATATAGTTTATTTTTTTTTAAATTTGGCAAGACAACTGGTAAATGACTTTCATTCTCCTCTTTACATTTCGAATAAACCAAAATATCATCAATGAAAACAACCACAAACTTATACAGGATCTCATGGGAAATTCTATTCATAAGATCCATGAATATAGCAGGGGAATTGGTTATCCCAAAAGGCATAACTAAAAATTCATAATGGCCATATCTAGTACGAAACATGATCCTAGGAATTTCTTCTTCATTTACATTGAATTGATGTTACGCCTACCCCAATTCAGTCTTTGAAAAATACTGAGCTCTCTAGATCTGAACAATCAAATCATTGATATGAGGTAGAGCATACTTTTTCTTAACAGTGATGTTATTCAATATTCTGTAATCAAGGCAAGATCTCATTGAACAATATTTGTTTTTAACAAACAAGATAGGATCACCCTATGGTGATTCGATTGGTTGAATGAAAACTTTTTCTAATAAATCCTTTAATTGATTCTTTAACACTAAAATTTCAATGTGATCCACTCGATAAGAGGGTTTTAAAATTGGCATAGCATTAGGAACTAATTCAATAGTATATTCAACTTCTCGATCAGGTATTATAACAAGAAACTCATCAGGAAAGACCCCAAGGTACACATTTACCACTGGTACATCATTAATCTGAATAGGTCCATTGTTTTCAACAATATGTGCAAGGTAACATTTATATTCATCTTTAACTAGTTTCTCACCTTCCTGATCTGTCATCAAAAGTAAGGGTTCATTCTTATACGTAAACTAAAAAACTTTTTGAAATGAAACCTCATTAGCACTACAGTCAATCTTATCATGATAAAAGAAAATCCAATCCATACCCAAAATAACCTCAAACTCTACTCGAGGAAAAACCATAAGGCTTAAAATTAGATTATTTTCGCACACAAGGACAGTAAGGTTATTATGTTTTATTTTTTTCTCAATATTTCCCGCAAGTGTTTTTTCCATAGGTTCATGATACATATCTAGAGATGGAATTCCAAATTTACTAGATTACGTTTCAGAAATGAATGAATCTATAATCCCTGAATCAAACAACACATTGGAATAATCAGAACCAACAAACAGCGTACCTGATACTTCTTCATTTGGTGGCTCAACATCTATTGAAGTAGTTGGAAAGGACTTCACTACCCCTTTCTTCTTATAGTCTGGTGGCTTTCCCTCAGTTGAGTTCTTCGTTGGACACTCATTTTCATAATAAACCATTTCATTACAATTAAAACATATTACTGAATGTAAATAAGATTTTGTCTTAACATTACTCTGATCTTTTTCAGTACAATTACATACCATATGTACCCATTTACCTCATCAATAACACTTACCATAATTAAAAAGACATTCCACGACATGAGTTTTAAGACAATTTTCATTAATTGTAAACTTAAGTTTCTTACCATCAGACATTTTGAAGAGTTATTCCCTTTAATCTTCTACCTAAACCTCTTATTCTATTTATCAAAGAACACATGATCATTGTAAAACTCTATTTCCACCTTCTACACACATAAAAAAAAATCATAACTGTTGAACTCACAAGAAGTTAATTACCTTCGATACATTGGCATTAATCTTGAGTAAAAATAGTTTATTTTACTATCAAGATGTCATATTAAATTTGTAGCATACTTTGTCAGTCGAGTTAATTTTTCTTCATAAGCATACACTAATTCATCCTCCTGCATCAATTCCAGGAATTATTTTTCCATCCTAAGAGGGGACACCTTAGTAAAATATTTCTCAAGAAACATACCTTTGAAATCATCCTAATAAAGAGCATCAATTTCCTCACTATCCCTGATAATTTTCACCATCGACCCCCACTGACCGGCTTCACCTTCAAAATTGTATAAAATGATTATAATAGTTTTATGTTTTGAAAACCCCATGACATCAGAAATATTTTCCATTTTTTAGTCCACCCTTCAACAAGCACAGGTTCAGATGATCCTCTGAATGATAGGGGGTGGTGCCTCAGGAAATTCATCACTTCTGGTATATTCCCTTGTGGTTGACCTGGATGATCTCGATCATGGATACCACCCCCATTTATAGCTTGATTCAACTGTTCCATCATTTCAACAAACTATTCAGTTCTGATTATGACAATTCAGGTTGCAGATTTGGAAGGTTTTCTTCCTCTTTAGGTCATCCCATCATAACTATTCTGTTTCCTCTATGGAAAAACATTCTGAACATAGAAATATCATAGGCAAAGAAACAAGTTAATGTCTAAATGCTATATCATTTAAATAATAACTTAAAAAATAATTTAGGGATATTAATTTAACAATATTATAACTCTTAATGTAGTCTAAACAAACATCTGATACCAAATATACGAACATGAACTTAAATCATTAAATAATCATGAATTAATAGAATATTTCACATTGAGGATCTTTTCAGGTTTATAATTTTATAGAAATATGTTATAACTATTACATTACATCTCTAAAATGAAAAATTAGACAATTCTACTCAGTTTACATTTTTTCATAATATAAAAACTCTTGAAATAAGGAGCCATGTCTACTTCCATGTTTTAGACAGAATGAATTTCCCTTGATCTCATCCTTGAACCTATTCAAATTTATGTCCATTTAAAAACATTTCAAAAACTTGGGATGAGCATAAAAATATCTATAATGGTTATAAAACAAAGAATGAAAACATTAGATCATCAATACTTACAAAACATAATCTCTTTCACATGCCTCATGAAATCATAAGATTTATGAAATATAAATATAAATTATAAATCAAAATGGTAACTTGTGGCATACATAACATACTACCATTGTAGCTTTCATAGTTATGTAGTGAGTTACATATGGAATACCCATCATAGTATATTCCTGAAATCTTTAATGAGAAACATTTTTGTTTAACTCTACCATGTTACGTTAAAAAGAACATTACATTTTTAGTAAAAACTCTCATAGAAAAAGATTGATTTTGAATTAAATGAGAATTAATGTGTTTTTATAAACCATATACAAAAAATTCATGTATAAATCAAAATATTCCTCAATGAAAGGAGATTGAAACGAAGTCCCTTACCTCGTGTCCGACTTGACCTGTTCATTCTGTAGACTCCTAAATTATAAAATAAAGTTAATTTATTTTTTCGTAAGAACACTTTACAATTATATGATTCCTTTTATATCAATTATTACCTTACTATAACAAGTAGTTAATTATTTGGGTTCATATCGGACATTTTGTCGGTGTTCTGAACTTAAGATAAAAATGAATTTGTTATAATTATAAATTATCCATGTGGTCGAAATTCCATTATCTCCAGAATGATATTCCTGATTTAGATATCATATATATCATATATATCCTGTATATATATATATGTATTTATAATTGTACATAACGTTTGTAGGTAAGAAATGAAATGCATCGTTCATGGAGACGGTAAGTCGTAAACACATGAACACTACTTTCATTATGATTTCATATTTAATGAAATAAAAACATAACGATATATAGGTTTATTATAATTCCATTATAATATCATATATAATTTAATTAACTCCATCATTTATACATTCCACATATGGCATGAACGAGTAATATCACTTTGAGGGGGTGGTAGTCCGTACTTCCTCAAACAAAATTATCTTATTTACCCACTATGGAAACCATAAACGAATTCTATAAATGAAAAATAATGATGAATAGAAACAATATAAATATAATATATATCACATATAAATATAGTTCTATCTTATTGGAAACTAAAATAGGTGGTAGGAGAATATTTCACAATCATCGTTTCGTGAGGCGTTAGATTGTCGTCCACATAAACAATATGTTCTTTACCCATTAGATGGAGTTGTGTGTAAGGGTAATTAGAATAATTCTCATATAAACAACCTTGTATATTGAGGATACAAGATTTTCTATAAAATAAATGAATAAAAAGAGTTTAGGGGATTGTAGAAGTAAAATAAACCAAAAGTACTTATGAGAAGATGTTACTTTTAAATCGGGTATCTCCATTTGGTTTGAAACAAAAGGTTTAATTAAGGTCCATTATGCATAAGGTATGGCTTCTACGTGGAAGAGATAGATATAGGTAGATTAATTGGGGATATTTTGGATGAGACAAGGGTCTTGAGAAGGGTGAGGAATGGGTTAGAAGTGAGGGCTTTTTAAAAGGGGGAGGAGGGGCTATTATATAATTTTTAAAAATATTAATTTAATATATAATGGTTTTTGGTTTCTAAAGGTCCAAAATTTAATAAATTTTAAGATGCGGTGACTCATTTTCGAAATAAAATCATCCAATAAGAATTGGATATTTTTTTATATTGTTTTAATCTTTATAATCTTTTTTATTGAAATCATTCATTAATGAAGTAAACACTGCATCATTATTGTCATAAATATTTTCATTTATTTGATGTCTAAAAACTATAAAAAAAATATGATGTAGGAAATATTTTAATATTTCAAATTAATATTTATAGTTTAAGAGATAGCTTATACAACCCCATGTAAAAATAGATTTACAAAAAGATATATGTTTATGTCATTTTTGTCTTTATTTTAAATTAATTAATATTAAGTGTCATTATCACTCCCAAGTGGCACCAAGGGGTTCCAAAATAGACCCAAAGATGCCATGGTCAGAAATGAATCACCCAAAAGGATTATGACATATTTTAGGGTAATATAATATTATTATAATATTATTTTTTTCCCTTACATACCAGATTTTCTTTTTAACTACGGTAAATATATTTTTTACTGAAGTAAATATTCATAATGTCTAACAAAAAAGGTTATTTATTTACAAAGTTTGGAAATCATGATTCCAAATATGTAATCCATTTATTTCAAATTTAAAATATATAATTGTTTGAACTTAATTTAAAATTAATTCTCGTTTTCAAAACAAAAAGCATGTTTTTAATAAATAATAACTATCAAAAGATTGACACTTATTTATGTCCAAGTTCAAAGTGAAATTACTTACAATGAACAAAATTGTATTAAATAGTAAAAAAACAATATATTTATACTTTAAAACCAATTAAAAAGATAATATAACATTATAAATAAATTATATTGAAAGGAAATTTTGATTTAAAATACAGATTTTTTCATTATTCATTAAAAAATGGATTTTATTACAAAAATACTAAAAATGTACCCAAAGTAAATTTTGATGTGATGATTCTAAATAAGAATTTTATTTTTTAAAATATAACATATAAAAGTGACGAAAAAAATATTGAAAGAGTTTTCTCCAACCAAAGGCTGTAAATCGACCATTTAATGAATATTGGAGTATTTATGCTTAAAATCGGATTATTTATTATTTTAAGCCTCTAAAATATATTGGATGAATGTAAAAACATTTAACAAACATATATATTCATATTCTTGTTAGTTATGTCCAATCCCACCAATACAATGACTAGGTGTTAACAACAATTTAAAATAATATTATATTATTATTTATCACTATGACCTAATGTTTTGTGCAACGTAAGATTTCAAAGAAACTCATTCTTGTGTATTAGGTACGCCATCGAACATATAGTACCCATAAAAGTAAACATAATATTTATTTCAATAATATTAATAAATATAAAAATGTTATATTCTTTATTTACCTAGGATGTTACAACAAAATAATTGGTTGAAGTATTTTAAAATTATGACTTTGTTATTATTTCAAAATGGATTGAAAATTATACTTCAATATGACTTAGTGGACTTTCTGACAGTAATTTTTCTAAACTGGACAATGTGAAATAAAATTTATCAAAATTTTCATTTGGGTGTTTCCATGAAATAGATTTATTTAAGGATATTGAAGAGAAAAATAAAATTTAGAGGTACATCACTAAAATTTTTATATAAAATAAGAAAAGAGGACAAAAAAGTTTTTCAGTCTATGATTCAAAAGCTCAAACCTTGAACACTATAGAAATATGTGGGTTTTCTTTATTTCATGCATAATTAAGAAGAAAAAACATATATCATTGATGATATCAAAGCCATATTAATGTATAATGAGTGATAATAGGAAAACTCAAGGGTAAATAGATCAATTTATAAGATTAATATAAAATGTATAAATTTAAGGGATCATTAAGGAATGTTAATGAATAAATATAAAAACATCGATAACCTAATTATGGCGAGGGAGGTATGAGGATTAATATTGAAGTAAATAATCACAATGGTAAACTAGGAATCTATGATGTTACTAAATGAATTTAAAACAATTTGTGTAAGACCCAAAATTATATTTTCCCACTAATGTGGAAAGAGAATAATACACCTTTAATAATGTTTTAATATTATGGAATGTTTATGAAATATAAAAATGTATGTTCTATACTTAATAGAAATATTAATTAAAAAATAGAAAAAAAATAAAATTGAATATTCTTATTATATTTTCTATGGAAAATATTTTTGATCTTCCCGGAATATAAAAAATCCAGCAACATTTCATTTAGAAATTAAATTAATATTTCTTGGGAGATCACCATTGGTATAAATGAACAACATAAAGAGATATTATATTTGATAGAAATTCAGAAGTAATATTTTAATTTACAAGAAAAGTATGTTTCATTATATACAGAAAAATAAATCAACATACAACCACACACAGATGTGAAACAACACATATTGACCAATAGTAAAAGATTTTATTTTTCTACAATGTTGTAAATTTTACAAAAGGAATTTGAAAATGTATATATCTTTATTCATGAATATGGGTATCCATTCAACATTAAAGGTATAAAAAATCTACTATAATATATATATTTTTTTGAAAGGAATGGAGTCATGTATTGTGGGAAATATTAAGGCTTGAAGATTATTGGATTACATAAATACAAAATAGTAGAAAATTAAATACAAAGATAAATTTATTTTTAGTTCAAGTACATATTCCCAATATATTAAGAATAATCCATTTTTTAACTCATGACATGAAATCTACATTACCGTGAAGACATAAATTATTGAAGGCAAATGTAGAAAAATCAATATTAATGTAATCTAAATAAATGGGAATATCTATATAATGAGTGGAGAAGAAGACATATATTTTCATACAAAGAATATGTTACTATATTGTTGCATATGTGGCATGTCCATATGAACCAAAAATCATTTGAAATTTTATTGATGTCTTAATCCATAAATGATTCTCCAATACCCACATTGACCATATTCATAGGTGTGGTGTTTTTCCAGAATTTTTAATTGTCTATAAAATGATCATGGTAAAGGATAATAAGTGAACAAGATTTTTTTAATTATGATATATCTATATATATTACATCCAATCCCTCCAGAAGATATTTATGGTAGAAGGTAAAATGTAATCTTAATAGATGAATGTAGAAGGATGGTATAAATAATAAATAACTCACAAAACCAAAGTGAATAGTTCCTAGCATGATATTAGATATTGTATTATAATATTTCCATGTAGAGAATTTTGAAATTCCAGACTAGAAACAATATAAAGTTCATTAATTTCCATTTAGTATATAATATCTAGAAGAATTTGAAAAGTTACTATGTTTATGAAATAAATTTTCCCAAACAAATATCTTTATATTGTGAAGGTTCTAGGTGAATAATATTATTCCTCAAATGATGTTAATTGAATATTAAATATTAGAAATTTTTTGATATGAATCAATTTTAATATTGATATACACTGTTAATAGTGATTTTTTTATTCATCAGTGAATAACACCATGAAACATCATTTATAAACAAAAGAACCCAATGTTGAAGTGTGTATTAATATATCTCAGAAGAAGTTTTATTCTCAATAATGAGAAAATTCATATGAAGTTTGAATCTTGAGGAGTTGAATGTATATTTCTTATATACTCATCAAAAATTCAATGCCTAAATTTTTTAGAACAAAAAATTTGGTAGTTAATTAAAGGAGATGAATTTTTTTATGGATGATAGAAAACTTTTACCACAACAGAAAAATGAAAATGTTCAATGAATTGTAAATTAAGTGAGAATTTTATAGGGATGAAGAGAGAGAATGATATTTAATAATATGATCATAGTAATGGTAAGAATACTAGGAAGGTTTCGTATTTTATAAGAAAATGAATGAAAAAGGTAGAAACTAGTGAAAAAACGATTGTAATAGATAAATCTACTCCATTTAAAACATCATATAAGATGGTATACATTGAATTTAAACCATATCTCTCGACCAGATGAACATTTTAAAAGTGTTTTCTCAAGAATACAGTTTAATAATATCCATCAATGAGAATCTAGACAAAATTGATAAGAACAAAATTTGGGAGATTATTCTGAGGATGAGAGAACAATATTTCATCTAAACAAAATGTGTTTCCATAATAAATAAAACTAATTAAGAGAAAACTTTTGAATAATAAATGACTAATATACAATCTAAAATCTTAAATTAAAGGAAATAAAGTTGATAAAACTTTTTATCTACATGAAATTTTGAAATAAATTCAACTACATTTTGTTATGGATGTCCGAAAAGAAGTTAATGTTATACCAAATGGAAATAATTTTATATTGTTCAGTGATGTTATTATATAAAAAAAATTCTTAAATAATGAAAATGAATTTATGATATATAAATAAGGAAATGAATAAAAAAAATTGGAAGGTAATTATATATATTGTGGCAATAATGAAATGTATTATATCCATGATTAGATTGATTATTTTTGAATTGAAAATTTCAATGCGCTAGAAGTTTCAAAAATATATATTTTAAAAATGATTTTTTACTATAGATGGTCGTTATTAGCTTTTGGAAGGAATAAAATTTCTGGGGTTGAGTTAAGAGTCCTCTAAGGGGTGCATTATATTCATGGAAAAAGGATTGTTATATACTTCATTATAATGTTAATTCTTTTAATATTTTACATGTTTGTTAATTAAATTTAGAAGAAGTTATTTCTCATTTTATGAATTCGAGGGATGAATTTAAAAGGTTTAACATTGAGTATAAAAATATAATGGTGATATTATTTTCAACGTAGATGATGTTGTGAAAATAGTAATATGTTAAAGTGTGAAATATTACAAAATATATTAAATACGTTATATGTTTATTATACTTAAAAAAATTTGATCTAGTAATCCATTTTCCATAATTCACGTTGTGAGATAAAAAAATTCCTAAATAGAACCACATGCTAGAGGTTAAATATATACTATATTATATAAATGGAATAATTGAGTTTGTCTTAACCTTATGAAGATCAATTTTGTTATTTTTTTAGGATTCAAAAACACTAATTGAGAAGTATCATTTTACAATATAAATTTGACTTCTAATAATGAATTATATATTTGGTTTATGCATATATCATTGACAAGAATAAAGAGATATAACTTCTATTTGATCATTGTAGAAGTAGAATACATTATCACTAAAATATGTTTTTTTTCAACTTATATAGATGAAAAAAATCATGAATATATCAATAAAGAAGTTTATATTCTATTTATACTAAATATCAAAAATTATGCACTACCCATTTATTAAAAAATCCACCTCCTCTTTTAAGAGAAAACACATTGAGGTCATTGATATTTTTTCCAAGGAGAAAGTGATAGACTTTATCATTACTCTTATTTATCACTATGATAATGAATCTTGTGTTCTTAGTGTATGTTAATATTTATATATATTACTATTATTATCACGAACCGACCCATTCTGGGGTTAAATCTTCAACTTCCCAAAGCTCGCCTCTATAGGCCCGGGGGTGGAGACAAGAACTGAATGCAAAATAAACTTGGTAAGGCCTTTCCCTATGAACCTATACACCTACACATAGACAACACATTGGAAAAGTGTAGGGGAAAAGGAAACAGAGATTCCACACTTCTATAAAATTAAAACAAACATGCATCGACCTCTAATCAGTATAACTACAGAAAAGTAATGTGAATGGAAAAATAAAAAATACACACCCAAACAGAAAAGTGCCCCAACATGGGGGTAACTGAAAAGTAAAATAATTAATAAATCCCAGCTCCATGATCCCATGTTATGACCACCATAAACAGTCCAAGAACATGTATCCCTAAGCTCATCTAAAGTCCTGATCAACATGTCTGTCTTCGGCATATGGAATGAAACGTGTGGAAAAATCCCAAGTAGGGGTGAGTTTAAAAATAATCAATAAGACTCCCAAAAAAAGGTAAATAGGGTGAAGTAATAGATAAACTAATGATAAAATAATTAAATAGAACAAGGTTCAATGAATATAGTACAACTAAAGCCAACAAAAGATTGAAGTAAGATCATCCAGACACAAGGATTTAGAAATGGTGGGAATATGAACTTCTTATTGAGTCTTTTCTAAATAATTTACGATATTAGACTCAACCAAATGTGAGAACCTCAAAATGGGAAGCATGTGGAATACCTAGTGTGTCTTTTCCTCTCTTAGACTGAGTGTATCCAACCCTAAAGAGTGGGTACTGAAATAGGATATATAAATATGCTCAAAAAAATAAGACCAAAATGAGAGTGTAAGGGGATATCCATCTCATAGATCAACCCAGGAAAAGAGTCACCAACATGACTAGAAGTATCCACCAATGATTCTTAACATCCAAAAATACTTCCCAGAACATGCAAGTCAGAGGGACTAAAACACCATAGACTGATATTATCCCCTTTGGACAACACTATCTTGCCCTCACTATTTTAGGTCATGTCATTTGGATGCATCTAGATGGGGAAAACATACCACATCCTCAAGATTCTGAGGCTATGTCAATCCTAGCCTAATCACTATACCAAATAGTCAAGGGACCTACTCTAGTAGTCACCATGGAATGTCACTACCCTGCTCGACTGGAGGGAACCACTAGGGAAGGTCACCGAGGAACACCACTTCCCAAACAGTACTCGAGGTTAAGCCTGGTGAGTCACCAAGGAAATCATTGGATTATCATCGGGTAATGCCACTACATAGCCCACCTAGTGGGTAAGGACAGAAATGCCACCGGGGAACTCCACTACCTAGGCCAGCTGGAGGGTAAGCCCAAAACTACCTTCGAGGAATGCCATTACCCAGCCCAGCTAGTTGGTAAGCCCCAAACTGCCATCAGGGAATACCACTTCACAACCCCATTGAATGGTAATCCTAGAACAACCACGATTATTATATAAGATTTATTCCATCGTCGGGTGTTACCTATGCATGTTCCAACCCCTAAAATCTCACATCGAATGTTAGAATCCACTACATAGGTAACCATAACTTTTTACGTAATAAAACACTCAGGATAGGCTACTCATAAGAAACAATATGAGTCCAAAATAAGGATATATGAGAGATAGAATACCCATAAAGTGGTGCATAGTGGGTGTGGCTCCCACACATCATGTGACCCGACCTCATGACCTAATCATTTACCAATCCATACTCATGTACTAAAATGTTCACTAGTATCCAAAATGTGATCCTGTGTACTCTCAAAGTACATGTCAAATCTAGCCCAAATGGATGAAAGGTTCATGATGCTCATCATTTTCCCAGACGGAAAATTTTAATTATAGAAAAAACCACCTCAAATGATATTGGTTAACCAAACAGGTCACTCCTCCATGATCCTTACGAAAAAACAAACAGGATCGACTATTCATTTCCATAAATTCGACTTCCAGTGGAGAAGCTACATCTTTCATTGTCGCACACGAATGATGTGTCATTAAGACTATGGGTCTATCATAGTATAAATCATATGGATTTAATTGTTAGAATCATTATAGAAAAACAAACATTATTGGCTATTCATTTTTCAAAACAGTCATTCGGTGAAAAAGTGATATTTCACTACAAACGTCCAAACCGAGACTTCATGGGGCCCACACCCTATGTTTGGTTTAAGTGCCAAAAAATCAATCTTAAAATTTCCTCCTCAATATCATTATCAAAAATCCACTGAGTACACATTGATTGGTCATCACATTTGGAAATTATGGCTTGTCAATGTTTTAATAATAATAATATATTATTATAATTTGAGTGTTTTGTTTTCTCGAGACACGATATGGAAATATAAAATTATAAAACCAGCCTCAAAATGTTTTTCTCAATGATAGGAACATGTGGACATAGAGAGTGCATCAAAAGTACACTCTGTTTAAGCGTTATTGTTTTGGGAAACACCTCAGCCCGACCCGACCCGCGTCGGCCCAATATGTCCCAGGCTAGACCGCTTTCCCTAGACCGGCCCACCGCATCAGACCACACCACCATCCAACTCCACTAGTCCACCATATCCCACACCATCTCTCAGCTGATCCACACTCCACACTGCCTTTTGGTGGCCTCTGGCTCCAACCGACCAAGCTGTCACATCTGATGGCTTCCGTCGGCGCCTTGAATCCACGCCGTCACACAGCACCCCACTGCAATCTCCGGCCACCGCTGACATTCGATGACCACAACCCACTGGTGCTCCCTTACATAGAACACCGAGTACAATTCGGTGCTCGAAAATTAAAAATGAGACGTCATTTGGGATCTTGGGATCCTGATCTACATAGACTCATGCTCTACTCGAAGATTTGATAACGTTTTGAAAAACCAAAATGTAGACACCACTTCCACTCACCGCCACCCCTCCTTCGTCTCCAAAAACTCAAAACTGTTATAGCTCTAAAATCCTTGGACCACGACCATCACATAACCATGCTTCGCTCGAAGATTGGATGTTTTTTTAATGTTTCAAAAAGATTATCAATGAAAAACATTAAAAACAAGCATTGAACATGAAGAAAGTGTAATCCAGATATGAAATGGTAGATGGTTGTGTTAGTAGGACCATTGAAAAGTGTTTTAAAATAAGAAATGATGATCAAAAATCAATTTTAACAACCAAAATAATAATCATGGGATGTAGAATATGAATTAAGAATCCTTCCCATATTTTGGATCCATCATTGTGTTCGTCATGATATGATTTTCTCAGATCTAACGTTTCATCGCATTCCACCCTAAATTTCACATCGAACAACTTTTGGAAGGAGAGGATGGAGATCCACAGGACATGGGAGGAAATGATCCAAACCCTTTCTAATTCCCTTAAACTCTTATATGTGGGAAACCACCAACAGTCATAGAATCTGAACCACTTGTGACCTCTCTCTTGAGGTCACCCCTTGGGTAAACAGTGTGCTAAAAACCCAATGGGGTTATCATATTTCTTATTGAAATCTTTTTTTAGATGTTATTTAAATTATATTTTGAGATAAAATAATTTTATTTAATAATTTTAATTAAAATTATTTCCTTCATTGATTTTCTACAGAAGGCTCATGCATACAAAAGTTATGTCTCGCCATGAGTAAAAACCCCACTCCAGAATCAAATATTCCCTATGATTTCTGATCTTAGCTAATGATTATGAGATATCTCATTTCAATTGCAAGAATAGTATTATATATAATTAATATTTTTTATAAAATTTATTCCATACACCTTGACCATTGAATCAAAAGTCGTCTCAGTGCTATATCTAGAAATATATGTATAACTATTCAAAATTCATACAAGGAATATACATGGTATCTACATGACTCCCTCTTTCAAGGTTTTCATCATAGATAAGAAGACTAGTGGAAAAATTGGGAAACATATTCCTCACCTGGCTCTCCCATTCACAGGGAAACTCATGTACATTTCTGTGATTCAACAATACTTGAACCAAAGAGACGGTCTATCCATGTGTGGTCTTCTCCATATAATGACATGTATAGCGACCCGGCCTTTTATTACATTACTATTACATCATTTTAAAGATAAAAAACACAATAGTATTACACATGGAGGATCCAGAGGTTTAGTGTCTTGGGAAAACTAGGACCATACATAACAAATACAACATCAACCATAAACATTTATTTAATTTCTTCTTCACTAGATTCTTAGTGGCACTTGTACTCTCCTTAGTACATGTATCCACATGAATATATACATCAAAAGGGGTGAGCTAGAAGCCCAGTAAGAGGATAGATAAGAACAATATATCATGGGGTGAGCATAGTCATGACATAGGCAAAGAATCATGAACATGAGAGGAGCATAAATAATAGAGATGAAATGTGGCAATGCATAAAAATGAAACATCATGTCTTAGTGGTTAACTACAACACATACTTGTAAACAAATCTAGCATCATCTTCACACATAATTTCACATTTACACATGAGATTCATCACTTTACCCAATTCATTGGAGTGCTATATAATTCCGGGCGCACCCATCACATCATAACATTATCATTACCATGATTTCCACATAGAACACATATCAAACATGTACATAAATAACACATTGAAAGGAATGGGTTTCATGTCATAATAACACATTCATAAGCTTTGGGTTCCCAAAATAATGAGGGAAAGGGAACAACATACTTGATACAAGAAACATCAACCATGAATGAGAGGTAAAAGGTGAGATCTTGAAAGAAGAGTTATTTTGGAAAACATTTTGATGGACATAAAAACTAGTGAAAACCATGTATATCCAAGAAAAGTAATGGAAATGGTGAAAAAATGATCTTTGAGGAGTAACCATATCCAAAATGGAGTGAAAGAGGGATAACCCGAAGGAAGAAAATTGGGTTCGAGATTTCCCCTTACCTTGTACTCGAATGCCTCCTTCATTTTAATGTCCTGTATAATGACATTATATTAATTAATTAGAAATTCCAGAACCTTTTATACATTAATATGGTTCATTCTAGTTTAATTATTTCATATTATGTTCCTTTGGATGACTTATTGAGTTTAAAAACATTGTTTTGGGATGTTCGTTTTTATGGTTTTCTTGAGCGGTCCACCTGTATTCTTAAATTGATGTTTGGTTAGATCATGGGTAAACATCTAGAACTGATATTATATTTAATTAATGATATTACAGAACTTGAATGATTTTATAATGAGTTATATTAGATCCATGTGGATGAATAATTAGATAATAATTAAATGAAGATTATTTGGGTTAATTTGTGCTGTTTTTGGATCACAATGAACTCGTTTTAACATTTAACTTAGTAATATGGCCATAGGTTATTTCCAGAACTTAAAATAGAACATGTTACATATAAAATATTCTGGTTCAACCATAAAAATGGTTTCATGACCCGATCCGAAGGTAGAAATGGAAGAAGAGAGCATGTTGTTTTTGAAGGTGATAAATTATCACCACATGAACAACGTTCTCTTTAATAAAATAAAAGGAAGAGGGAAAGTGTGTTGGGTGATATAATATACTATTAGAATCATAAGATTACAGTATATGTATAATTATGGAGTTACAAAACAATTTTTATGAATATAGATGGGGAGAGATCAAGAAAGGAACTTGAACTTGAAAGGAAAAATTAAAGGAGAATAGGGAGGGAAATTACCTCTAGAATCTTTTCTTGAGAACCTCCTTAAGGGCCTAATCATGGTATTTTCATGAGACCAGGAGATCATGGATGTGTGGGATGAGCTAGGGAAGGTGTTTGGGAAGAGTTTAGAGAAGTCTTGGAGATTGAGTGGTGTGTGGAAAAGAGGGGGTGAAGGGTGGCTTTTATAGTGGAGGGGAGAGGGGTTTCCTTAATATAAAATTGATTAGTTTATTAATTTCACCAAAGAAAAGGAATAGTGAGTCTTGAAGGACCAATACTAGTAATTTTATAATTTAATCCCGAACCAAGTGGGCTTACATCAGCAGAACACCATCGATGACTCAATAATACATTATTTAGCTTTTATTGTGAATTATCGGATTCCACTATTCATAAAAAATTCAAGTATCTCAGAAAAATCCCAAAAATTTACCCCAACCTTTTTTTGATGTGTAGAATCCAAAAATGAAGTCCATTTTTCAAAAATAATTTTCTAAATATTATTAATTTAATATTTAAATAAAATCATAATTTACATAAAAACAGTTTTTAAGATTAAAACTGATTTTATAGTTCTTTCAAAAATTACGTAGGGTCATATAAAATTATCTAAAAACTATTAGACACTGATTAAATAATTTATGAATATATTTCAGGATAATAAATATTCATTGAAATTAATTAATTAATTATAATTAATTATTTATGACTTATAAAATACAAAAAACATTTACTAAGGTCAAATTATCACTTTCTATGATGTCTAAATTTTATTTTATTATTCATAGGTAATTTTACTCTTATTTACTATTCATAAGGGTCATATTACTATTAATAAGGGCAGGTTACTATTCATAAGGGTAGGTTACTATTCACCAAAAATTATTTTTGTTTCATTAGACTCCAAAAACTATCTTGAACACAACCATGTGTGTTGGATTTTCAAAATTACAAACATAGGGGAGGCAAAATTATGTTTAATGGTCACTTATCACTTATCAGTTCATTATTTTTTTTATAAATATAAAAAGGGAATTTTCCATTGAAAAACTTTGGGTCATTGCAACATGTGTATGATCATGCATTTATCTCCACAGTTATGACACGTGGAAAATTTCATTCACCCATTCTAGCTTCATGGATAGGGAAAGGAGGTAAAAAAACTCACTAATCCTTTTCATGATCTTGAACGACCCAAAGAATATTGGGGATATCATGCTACCCTGGCCGAAAACCAATACGCATGCCCTCATAATATCCTTTAGAATCAGGATAGATAACATAGTCTACCCATTAGTATAGGGTAAAAGGTTGTACTCATCTATAGCTGGGTCCAGAATTACTCCCTCATACCTCTCCACAATCGTGATGTAAACCATGTGTCACGATCAGAGATAATTATCAATGGAACCCCCTGAAGGTAGACGATCTCCCTATCATACAACTACCCTAAACACTTCACTAAACTCTTCACCTTGATAGCACATAAATGCACAGAGTTTATGATTTGGTCTACTATTACCCAAATGGAATCACATCCCTTATCTGTGCATATAATCCATGGGATGATGTTCATGGATATTCCATCCCATTTCCACTGTGGTCTTTCAAGAGGCTGCAATAACCCACTAGAAATCAGTGATCAATGTTCACCTTATAATATGTGATCTATCATGGGATAAGATAAACTACACTTTATCTCATTTAAGACCTCTAAAACTACTACTGAAGGTAAATCCTTCCTACACTAGGATGCACATTAAAGGGAGAAGTATGGAACTCTCACATCACCTCCTCCCACATCACAACTGAAACCACTATTTATTTCTAGAACAATGTATTTTGATACTCTCTTTAAGAATATACCTCTAGGCCATCACTCGTGGATATCTGAGTCATATAAGATCTATCATTAGATTTAACATAGATGGGTCTCTCTCACAAGATCGTGAAGCGATGGAGTCAACAGCCTTAAATGAAGAAAAATTGTACCCTCTTACTAGGGTGAGATGTAAGGAATCTAACTACTCTGAAAATTCCCACACTGGGTGATCTAGGGAAATTATACTAAGGTAACCTACTTCAACATTTCCCTTTCCTAGAGTGTATACTATAAGTCAAAACCCTAAAGGAATTTACAACTAGCACCATTGTCTCGGGTTCATTTCTCTGTGGGTGGAGACGTGTCTGAGACTCCAATTGTCTAAAAAAACCACATTAATGTCCCACATAAGTTAGTGTCTCCACATCCTTCGGGAAAATAATTCTACTTCTTTCACCAAGTAGTGAGTTGCATAGTTTTGTTCATGGGGCCTCCATCACCTTGACATGCACATGATAACTTCTGTATCAATGTTAATGTTGTGCAGAAAAATTTACCAACGAACCAGGAATGTGAGTAAACTCATCTAACCACAAGAATCTAGACATATAAATTAGGTTTCATACCCCACATGTCTTTACCTCTTTTGCATGAAGTGTCACCCCAAACCATACACTCTACCACACCAAAATTGGCATCCCAAGTGAATGGAGTTCATTTAGAAATACTCCACTCGCAATACTAGGACCTACTCCGACACTCCACTGTAAAACCCCACCATGAATGCACAAGTCTGAGGGACTCATCCACCACACCACAAGGATATCTTATTTGGGATGCATTGACTTTCCCTCATGGTTTTCTCATACCTCAAAAACCCATCTCTATGGGGGATGGAACCATCTTTCTCATTCATTCAATGAAATTTCGAACAACACCAACATCGTGTTACCTTGACGCCAGTGTCGCCATGATAAAACCATAAGCATGAAGTTGGGAGGAAGAAGTACCCCACACAATATCTAAAACATTTTACTGAAAAAGTTATAAAAGACATAGTACGTTCCTATTTGCAACTCACACACTGTAGAATCATAGGCATCCATAGAATAAAGATGCCCACAGCCCTGACAGATGGCTCCCTAAGTCCGACAAGGGCTTCCTAGTCATGGTGGAGTAAAGACTTCATAGTTTCATCCACTAACCACAACTCATTATCCTCAACCATCACCACCTCCACAGGGACCACCATGTGCCTAACTGGGAGATCATTATTCATGGTGTTGTCTCAACAATGGCGGTTCATTTACAATCTACCTATGTAGCTCAGTATGTCTGGTCAGATATATTTGAGCCATGTGTCCTCAACCATCACAATAATAACCCAATCCCTCTCGAGGATACCCTGGTTTTCTATGCAACCACATTCCATGTGCCTGAGTCTTATCATGGGGAGGCCTTCTTCATCGAGGCCCCACCAAATGAAGTTTTCCAGTCGTGAAAGATGGCTCAACTATATCACACCCAATTCCATAGCTAACTAATGGGTTCCCCTCTTACAAAAAGATCTCTATCACCAGTGACTTCTCTAGAACCTCAGTATAGGTGGGGACTCACAAGGGTGCTACACTATATGGATCTCCCTACAGAGTTCTTACTCAATCTTCTATACCCATGGTATCCATAATGACCATGTCTAGATATTACTGGGTCAGATCTTTGAACCATGTCATGAACTCTTCCACCATCATCCCTCCCTACTGAAGCCCAAAATCTTCTGAATCTGATCAAAGTGTAAGAAAGCTGAGTAGTACTCATCTTGGAATATCTTATGGAATTCATCCCACTAGAGTGTCGACTCATCATGTATATGGGTAACCGAGCTCCACCAAAATCCAACTGGTATGTGGAAAAGGTTATTTTTCAAATCCACCAACTTCTTTGTCAGTGTCCAAACAAGTTTGAAGTGGTGAACCACCAATTATAGCCAATCCACTTCTACCTGAGGATATGGATCATCAAGGAACCTTAGTATTCTCTGATGCTGGAACTCGTAGAGTAAGGTCAGTCGTCTCTTCTTGGACTTCAACTTCTCAATAGGTGGAGGTGTTGCTACCAGCCCACCTAGAGGAAGGGGTCGTATAATGGACCCTAGACTGAGGCCTCGTCACTCACAGAATCATCGCCATGATCCAGACCAGGTGTCCTGGTTGGATTTCATCTTAGAGGCATCTTGAAACATATCACAGAGTTCCACGATTCAATGGGCCCATATATATATATATATATATATATATATATATATCAACAATAAAAGGGAGATGACTTATGAAGAATATTCAAGGACTCAATCCGACCTCATGCATGTACCAAAGTTCCCTCCGAAAAAAATCGTAGCATACCGAGTTGACAAGAAGGTAATTAGGGTCCTAGTGAATGGTTATGACGTCCACCACACCATCACTATACTCCCAAGACAGAGAGACTCTTTCAAGACACCTTGGCATTGTTTCCCAAAATCCCATCCTATTCCAATTTATGGAACTTCAAAACCACATCTCATGGGTAAAACCACATTTGATACAACTTTTTCATGACACGATCTATATCGGGGATCAAGACAGAACTACCATAAGCCCACTTTAATCATCCAGGGGGTAGAGAAAAGTGCTAAAGGCACAATAAAATAGAGGAGGTCTTTTACTATGAACATGTACACACTCATGCAGCCAACTAAATGAAAATTCGAACATGAAAATGGAAAAAGATATAAAACTAATATAAAAGGGAAAAATGCATTGAAATCTAATCAGTTCAAATATAGAAATTTAAATTGAATGGAATAAAGGTGAAAATACATGACCATATAGACATGTGATAGAAGCTAGTAGTAACTAAAAAGTAAAACAGCTAAGAGATCCATGTTTTAGGATCCCAAGGTATGACCATTTTACATTTTCTAAGAACATGTATCACTAATGTCATGATCAACCTGTCTCTCAAATTAATAAGGAAAAACATGTGTGGGAAAAACACATGTAGGGGTGAGTATAAAAATATAATGTAGGATGACCCAAAAAGGATAAGGGTAGTAGTAAGATATACACTGGTGAGGAATGTAGTAGATAGAACATGATGTAGTAAAGAGAGTATTGCTCAACCAAGAAAATAGAGTGATGTATGTTCATCTATAAAAAAGAGCTGGAAATGGTAAGAATATGAACATATCATCGAGTCTTCACTAACAATAGAAGGGGAGTATACTCATCCAACCATGAGTATCTAGACACAATATGAACGTGGAATACCCTACACGTATTCTCCTCTCTTGAAAGGAGACTAACCAAAACCCAAGGAGTGGGTACTAAAATAGGATATATAAATTGGATCAGTAAAAGAATCCCAAATGGGAGAGTAAGGGGATATCCATCAAACATCTCCTGGCCAGAAAAGTGTTTCCAATAGTTCCACAAGAATCCACCAATGATGTCCAACATCCCACAGGTCTTCCCTGAACAGGAAAGTCAAAACATCTCAAACACAACACCATGGTACTATCCTATTTGGGATGCACCATCTCAAACTCATGGTTTTAAATCAGGTCACATGTATGCATCTTAGTGGGGAGAGTGTCCCTATTACTCAAGAGTCTATGGGTATTTCAAAATCTGCCTCTTCGCCATACTAAACAGTTGAGTTCCTACTCTGGTAGTAACTAAGTAATTCCACTGCCCAACTTGGATAGAGGGTACCACTCGAGAAGGTCACCAATGAATGCCACTTCCAAGAATCTTCTTGATGGTAAGATTAGTGAGTCACCAATGAAATGCATGGATGATAATCGAGGAAAAACATTACCTAACCCAACTATAGGGAAAAATAGAATATATATTGGGGAATGACACTACCCATCCTATGTGGAAGGTAAGTTCAGAACTACAATCAGGGAAAGCCACTTCCTCGCCCAGCCGATGGGTAAGCCGAGAACTACCATCAATGAATGACACATCACAGCTCGACACGAGGGTAATCTCGAAACTCCCTTAGTGATTTTATAAGACTACTAATATCATTGGGTATTGCCTCTATGCGTTCCAACCAAGAACATATTTGATCGTATCTCAAACGAATCTATGGAGAAAACCATCACATTCTACAATGAAAAACACTCAGGATAGGCTACTCGCATGCCAAAATGGAGTCCAAAATAATAAGATACTATAGATAGAAGATTCATTAATTAGTACACGACGTGTATAGATCCCACACATAGTGTGACCCCACCTCACCACCAGGATGTGTACCTAGACATAATTAGGTGATAAACTATTCACTAGTACCGACAAGGCATCCTAGTGTACTTCCGGAGTACATGTCAGAGGAAGACCAAAAGGCTGGCAAGAGCACGATGCTTTTTGTTTGTCCTATGGGAAAAAATAAAATTTTACTGAAATGCCTCCTCAAACGGCCCTATTTAACCAAATAGCTCATGCCCTCAAGATCCTTGTGAAAAAACGCACATGATCTGATTTTCATTCACCAAAATCAGACTCCCATTGAAGAAGTTTCATCATTTTGCATTGCACGCAAAAGATGTTTCAAAAGGCATATGCCTCTATCAATTAATAAATTAAATGGATTTCATTGTTTTGATCCTCATAAAAAAACACACAGGATTGTCTATTCAATTTTCCAAAATGGATACCTAGTGAAAAAGGGACAATTCACCAAAAACACCCATAGCGGGCATAATGGGACTCACACCTCAATTTTAGTTTAAGCACCCTAAATTGGTCTAGAAATGTATTCCTAAAATCTTGATCTCAATTCCACTGACAGAACATCGATTGGACGTCTCATGAAATAATTAATGGTGGGTTAATGTTGTAATAATAAAAATATTTTATTATTATTTGAGTGTTTTGGTGTTATGATGGATGACCCCAAAATATTAAATTCTCAAACTAGCCTCAGAATGCTTGTCTCAATGATAGTAATTCATGGTCATAGATAATGAATCAAACAACCACTCTTTTTAGGAGTTTTGGTTGTATTGAAATACCTCATCCTGACCCAGCCCGCATCAGCCAAGCATTGCCCACTCACCCTTGACTCTCCCACTGCCTCATCCCACACCATAGTCTCACTCTTCCAGCCCACCTTGTTTCCTCATGAAACCATCCCGCTACACTAGCCCACCAAAGACCATGCTGTCTCCATGCTATATCTCTCTCTATGCCACTACACACTTTCTGGCCATCTCACGGGTCCACTAACAAAGCCACCACCTTTGGCATCTTCTTCCGCCGTTGCCGTGTGGTCGGAAGCCACCACCCCACAATGGTGGTTCCTTCCGTGGAAAACTAGGAACACATCAGTTCTCAAAAATTGAAAAAAATTCCAAATCTGGGATCCTCATATTGTGATCTACATAGACTTGTACTCTATTTGAATATTCAGTGACGTTTCTATAAACAAAAAAGTAGCCACCACTTCTGCTCACCGGCATGCCTCTTCTAGCTCCCAAAACTCAAAATTTTCATTGATTTGGAATCCCTAGACCACGATCATCACAAAACCATTCTTCTCTTGAAGATTGGATGTCATTTCAATGCATTGAAAAGTTCATCAATGGAGAACGTGATAAACAGATAAAAAGACCAAGAAAGAGGATTCCAGACATAAAAAGTTCGATTATCATGCTAGTAGGGCCATCAAAAATGGTTTTTAATGTATATATAATTAATAGATATCAATTTTAACAACCAAAACAAAAATCATTGAATGATTAATCCAAATGAAGAATCCTACCTAGCATTTGGATCTGTCGTTGCATTCTTCGTGCTCTTATCTTCTTGAGTGTGATTTTTTATCATGATATACCAAAAATTAAACATCAAATAACCATATGATAGAGTGGTTAGAGATCCTCTTGTCATGGGATGATATTATCTAATACCTTTCAAATTTCCTTAAACTTTTATTTATAGGAAATTTCCATAGGTCATAGAATCCAAACCTCCTTCACCCTCTCACCTGAGGTCTCCCCTTAGGTAAACACCACGCTTAAAACCCAACAATGGTCTCAAATTTCCAATCCATGTCTCCGTTCAGATGTTATTTGAATTAACGTTTGATTTAAAGTATTTTTCTTTAATTATTTTATTTACGATTACATCCATTGAGTTTTGTACAAAAGGACCGCGTCAATAAAAATTATATCCCGAATAGGGTAACTACTATACTCTGGACAGAACTCTGCCCTCAGATGTCTAATCTGAGCTACCATTTATAAGATATCCCATTTCCATCACATGCATAATATAAAATATACTTAATATTGTTTGTAAAATTTATTCTGGGCACACGGGGCCTTATAATCAAATGTCATCTCAGTGCATAGCTCTGGAAATATATGAAGAAATATTCTAAAGTTTTACAAAGAAAAAACCAAGATTCTACAATTACCAATATACTAATGACTTTATGTGTTTTTAACATAATATATTTTAGTGGGTGAAATTATAATTTTTTTTTCAAAGTTGTTAATAAACCCAAATAGGAAGATTGATAAATGATCAAAGAATGATTTTATTGGAATAGTTTTATGATAATGGTAAATAAATACCTATCGAATTATTCATATTTATATTAAAAAATAATCATAATCTGTTTTAAAATATTTAGCTAAATTTTTTGGTGTTTTTGTTAGAGAATGGAAACCCACAATGTGGTTAGTAATAATATCTAATGATAGTCACTATGGATTGGAAAAATGACATAAATTTGGTCTACATATGTTTAAATGTTTTTTATGATTTTGTTATATACAATATTTAGAAATTCATAGTCTGTGGTGAAAGGATGATTTTACAAAACCTCTATAAAAAATGGTTTATGAGTAACCATGTGGTAGTTGAGAATTTATTTTTAATGTTTTAAGAATAATGGGAAGACTAATCAATGGCTCCGCAATCCCCTGGTGGTTTGTAATCTCCTGCCTGCTCTCTCTGCTAGGGTTCCTATTCTCTGCTCGAATTTCCACCCTGCCATCTCTTCTTCCTTTTATCTTAGTTATTCTAGGGTGTTTCCCCAATTTATCTCTCATGGATGGTCTACTCTGGTTTTCTCTTTGGTCCTGGTTTTATTTTTTACTCCGATAAAGGCATGATGGTTCTTCCCCGACTGCCTCTCTTGCGCTCTGAACTCGTGGTAATCTCCTACATTCTAGGTTAGAATGGGAGTGTCAGATTGAATCATTTTTTGGGCATCTTAGTCTGGCGGCCTTGGATCCCAAAGAATCTATTTATTCTATTAGTGTTTTGATCCCCACTTTTACTCTTTACTTAATATTTTTTCCAATTTTCTCTAGGGTTTTATCGCCAGCTCTGGTTCTATATTTGATTCCTTCTCCGATGCGACGCTGGATGTTTTTCTGTTTTTGTGATGGGTTTATTCCAATGTGTTTTTACTCCTGGTTGATTTTTTTAGGTGTTTGTCATCAGTGTAATGGATTAAATTATGTGGTTAAATTACCTCTACACCACAAATGTTACATGGTTGAATGTGATGGTGGTGATGATGTTGGCCTTCTTTGGCATCGGTGGTTATATTATTTTCCTACTGCAGTTTCAACCTATAATTGTTTTTTTCTTTCTCTACTCTAGAACCAGGATTCCCCCAATATCTCTAAGTTGGAGCTGTGCAGTGGACTACAAGGTTCTTTGGGATATGATGTTTTGTGAAAATCATCAGGAGGAATATGGTGACGATGGCTTGATCCTCAAAGGCAATGGTATATGAGTTTGAACAAGAAACTTATAGAGGAAGATGGTGAAGATGGGTTGATCATTAATGGAAATGATGAGTTAGGCACCAGTGATCCCGATGATGGTGATTTGTAGTGACACAACATCTGGTGATATAATGATGCAGGCTAGCTCACATCACGATTATGACTGTGTTGATCTGTTTAATTTATGAATTTTGGATTTCTGATCGGTCAAAGGTTTTTTTAATTTGAATTTAAATTTTGAATTTGCAGTGTGGGGCTCTTGTAGTGCCTAAATTTTTAACAGTTTGGAGTGCTTTTGGTTCACACATACCCTTTAAAATTTTCATTAAAAAAATATGGATTTTGAGGTGTGGAATGAGAAGACTGATTAAACCCATTTTTAGTTAAATAATCATTTGATTTTTAGGCAATGAATCTCTTTTTTTAAACTAACCCCCAATATCATGATTCATTGTGACTAGATAATTATACCTAGATATATGGATCTATTCCATGTAAAATAATAATTTAATGTAAATTATTTTTGAACCTATATACTGGACAAATAATTCTAGAATATCATTACAATTCAACATGTGATTCTACTCTTTTTATATCAACATCTTCAAGAATGTTAAGATTTAATGCTCTTCCCCATGCCTATATATTTTCTGATAACTATGGTATATCTAATATCCAAACCATTATATATTTTATACTCCCTTAACCATATAAAATTGCCATCATATAAAACCTTCTTTTAATATCAATAAGTATATGTTCACTATATTGTTTTTTAACAACTCTATTCTAAACCAATTTATAGTATTTCTCTAAAAAGTTCTCATTGAGGGGAACATTATAATATCTAATGATTTTCTATGAGTCAATATCCAATATTTTGAAATAAAAGTTTTCATCTCCATACCCCTCAATGAAAAACATTTTAGGACTAACTTTGTTTTTTCCCTGATCATTGGAATCAAAATGGAATTTTTATAAACCATTGAAAATTTTGAGGTGGGTAATGTCAATTGGTTTTCCAAACCACAACTATTTTAGGAATATCTATAAGTGTATAAGGACCCTTTTTTATAACTAATTTTATGCAATTAACAGATTCCAACAAAATTTACATTCATATATTGAAATGTAGTCCTATGATCCAAACCTTCTAATTTAACTTCTAGTTAATATTCTCTACAATACCATTTTCACTTGATGATATGGTTATATTTTTCTCAAATATGATTCATTTTATCCTATAATACTTTTGGAAATACTTGTTTGTATAATGAACACAATTTTTATACCTTAATCACTTAATATTTTTTGTATCTCTATCTCTCTCTATTATAGAACACCATTAAAAACATTCCAAATATTCCAGATTTGTGATTAGGGATGTAAACCCTTACATTACATTTTTAATTATTGATGAATGTAAAAAAGTATAATGACATAAGGTTAGAAGAGATAGGTGCATTCCCATAATCATCAGTGTGCCTCATATGAGACTTGGGTTTCATTATAGTTAGATTAAAGGATACCTTTATCTACAATATTTGTAAAAAATAACATAGCATCTGTAATTTGTGTGAATAATATTATATAAACCCTTATTTATCAAAATTTCATGTTTTTCTCAATAAGTATCCCAAGATGAAAATTCAAAAAAAAATAATTCTAGAATTTAATATTCATATAATTTTTTCTTCATAAGTTCTTCCTATTAGATACAGTATGACATATAATACAACTCTATCCATAACCATGTAACCATCCAAAATATTCTGCACTTAATTTTATAAAAGTTTTTATAGCAGGTTCTATTTAGGTTACTAATGGAAATTACCTATTTCTATTAAAACAATTTTATTTTTTGGAACCCTTTATCTTAAGATAACTTATTTTTTTCATTCAAAAATTATCATCACTCCACCAAATATAAGCAAATTGATTAATTATCATATAAGTTAAAAAAATAGACCTTTCATATATATAATTCACCATGAATATTTTCTCATCCATGGAATGTAATGAATTAGTAAAACCAATGATCCTTGATTCTTATGGAACACTACCACTAAATATTGAACTAATAATAATTTAAGCTACTAAATTTGTTGAACTTAAACATTCTGAATCAACTATTATAAAATTTACCCTATGATACCTATAATCATTCTTTAGAAACCCATTCTTCTTATAGCACCATGATAAATTTTGTAACCATGATTATTTACCTATATTAATATCCTTGTATATATATTCTAATTCCATCCAACCTTTCCAATGAGGTGATTATCCCCGACCTTATGAATTTCATGCATTTCTTGTCTTTTCTTGGGAATTTGATCACCTAAGTTCAGTATTCATAATGGAATATATGACATCCTCAAAAATAGGTAGAAATTCCAATAAGGATTAATTATGGTAGTTACCATCACATCCCTTTAGTTTTGTAGCGATGATAGTAGAAATAGAGACCACACATCTTCCATGAACATTAGATTAAGTAATTTTAGTTGAATTTTAATTATATTAATTCCATTCACATGATCAACCACCAGTATAATTTTTTGATATTCTTGTATCAAATAACATGAAAATACTGAACACTATATTCATATTCATTATCTTCTCATACACGTACACCATGGCATTACATAGACCCATTGGGAACCAAATAACCCATTATTAATAAAACAATATTAATGATAAATATATGTATATATCATAACCTTGGACATATTATTGAGAACAAATTGATGAAAAAAGATATACAACCACATTACGAGTCATTTCGGCATTTATGATTTAATGAATCTAGCAAGAAATAATGTGAGACCCCCTAGATCCAATTCTCACATTTTATAATTTTTCTACTGGTATGAATCACAATAGAAGAAAATTTAATAATCACTTGTTACCTCATATGACATGTCTATTCGACCTTTTCATTGGCTAGATGGAGCTAGCATGATTGGTTATAGATGAAAAAGTATAAAACATTCTGAAAACACATGTACAAATCTAGGAAATGAATCACACACAGACCACCTTCTACACCTATGCTATCATTACTACATAATGGCGCTTTCCGAGTGACTCTCGAACATGGTTTGGGAAATAATACATACTTATCTCTACTATAGTATTCAAATACTCAATGTTATAGGAAATATTCTAGGATAATGACATCATAATCAATTAAAGTTCATTTTTTCTAACCATACCCATCATTCTTTTTATATTGTTTTTAGTTTCTCCCCATTCAATATAAAATTAAGGTTTTTATGAATCAGATACTCCTCTATCATAAATATATAGAATACAAATTCTACACCCTAAAACTACCAATTCAAAAATTTCCTTCATTCAATACCATACCTTTCAAAATAATTAACTCTCACTAAATAAAATAATTTAAATAAAAGAATGTCATATACTAATTTTTTAATGTTTCTTTCATTAGGCCTTGTTGAAAAAAAATATTTTATACAACTTATTGGTAATCTAAACAAATGATAAAAAAAGATAAACCACTAAATGTATAATCTTGTGAAAAAATATCAAAAAACACATTAGACATGAGGGAAACCCCCAATACCAGTGTTTTAAAATGTAGGAATACAATATATACCATAAATGAGTTTACCACGTTGATCCACTCCTATACACTGAAAACCAAAGAACCAGGGTATTGATCTGAAAAAAATATAAGCATGGTTTTACATGGACTATAAATGATTATTTTTTCAATAGAATAACATTACTACTATGTTAATTTCATATAATTTACAAATTTTAAATATCAATTAAAATGTCCTTAAATATTCAGATTACTAATCAATTATCACAAGACATGTGTTCAAGTGGTCCCACAAATCTTTATAGTGGTGTCTAACTAGTAAACCATTTTCACTATCCCCCAACATTTATGGGGGGCCCACAACTCACTTTGGCAACCTTTGATTACTGATAAGTGACTCAGCCTCAATGACCAAAATATATTAAATAATATCTGTTTCATTTACATTAAGAAACTTAACTCCTATATATCAATAAATTAAATCATATATATCCATTTTTTAGAAAAAAACTTTTAACTAAAAACTTTACATATCCCCATTAGTAACCCTTATGATTGTCATTTCTTATTTACAAACATTTTCTGAACCTTGACCATTAGAAATATTGGTTCAATAACATTATATCTAAATCCTCTTCAATACTATACATTAAATTATATAAGTATCCATAATGAAAAATGTTAATTTTTATTCATTCCCTTTCTATATTATAGAATCAAAACATCATATACAAAACATATTCATTTGAAAATATCAACCTAAAATACTTTCTATAATCTATGATCAATGTCAAAAAACATTATTTAACAAAATGATACACTACTTAGTAGGATTTATGTGGAATCTAAATGATGTGATTCAAATATAAAGGCATGATTTCCCAGGTATCTCTTTTTACCACTCAATTGAGATTATATTATCTTAAAAACATTTAAACCATGTATATATTTCCATCCATGACTATATTAAATATTAATTAACATACTTTTAAACCATTATCACCCGTATATTATCCATTCCTTCTCATTTAAACCATATTATATTCTATTAATATGTCCATGTATGTGTTTAAAAATGTATGTATTACAATTTTAATTCTTCTCTTACACAGTATATGTTATATGTAATAATAAAAATTAACTCAAAAAACTAGTTTAATTATTATAAAATATTTTTATAAAACACACAAATTTCTGATCATTATTTACTTATATCATACTCCATTAAGAAACTTCATTCATCCATGATATATATATATATGACCTAAGTGAATGAAGATGTTTTATTCTCACTTAACCCTTTCATGAATTTTCTAAAAAAAGGTTTCCAGACTGAATATAAAATTAATAATCAAATAATTTCATTTTCATGAATCTTCAATGATAAAAATATCATGATATTGATGATATTAAAAGTAAAAAATTGATTTCATTTTGACCTTTTAAAATAAACTTACCGAGGAGGATTCTATTGGTTAAATCATTCCAAAAAAAATTGGAATTAAATAATTTAAATAAATGAAATAAATAATATACCCTGAAACATATGGATATTATGAAACTATTGGATAGTTACCACCATAATTTACTATTATAGTGAATATGTTTTCGAATTATAAAACTAAAAATATAAAAATTATAGATAGAATCAAAATTATTCTAAGAAAGTAATAATTCATTTTTTTAATGAATAAAAATTAAAAATAATTACAGAAAAAATGAATAAGGTTTTAGAAAAATTAAATAATATATACAACATTGATATTTTTATGTATAAATGACATATGAATTGATCTAAAACTCTGGGTAAGTTTTTCTTTGTAAATATCCTCTATTTTAATGTTTTATTACTCATTGTACAATATTATATTCTATATATCATATATATGGCCTTAAAAATATTAATTATCGTTTTTAATTTATTTTTATTGTATTTATGGTCTCATTTCATAATAATGGATTTATTTTTCAAACCGTACATTGTTCATAAGGTGTTTTCTCCACCTTTTCTCATTCTAGGGAATATCTTATATTTCATTTTCAATATTTAATACTTCATTTTTCCTTTTGTGTAATATGATTCTTTTATGATATATTTTCATCCTTATACTTACATTTTCCTAGTATATTCATTTATTTATATTATCATCCTATTATTAACTTATGTAAAACCCAACGATATTTATAAAGGAAACATTCATTTTTTAACTTCTTCTACAATATTATTATATTTTCTATCTACTTATTCCCAATGTTAAATTAATGTTTTATTATATTTAAATATATTTTTAATAAATTATTAACCCATTTTTAAAATAATTTAATGATATTGAGTTGTTTTTTATTACAACACCATCAATATTTTGAAAACTATATTCATGATTTCACTTTTATCTTTCCTCTCCATTTGAATAAATTTTAATTTTTTAATTAATGTTTTATATCAAATGATATAATAATTACCCATTAATGGAGTATTATTTCCTATAAATATGCTACATGTTATTTCATAATTATAAATGATAATTTTATTAATTTAGAAATGAAGAAAAACCAATCAATTGTTTTCTTAAATATTCTATATTTTATAATCTTCTTCTAAAATATTAATCATCTATTTTGTTATCACATTTATCTTCTAACAAGATAGACATACACATTCTATTTTTTCTCTCATCATGGATTATATATTTTTTTACTTTGATAAAATAATTCCTTTATTTATTCTCCCAATTCCTATGTATCCATGGTATTTTTGAAATAATATATCTAGTAGTGGACTGATCCATAATAATATATGTTTTTCATATCATCAAATTATCCAATAGATAAAACTTTTTCTAATATATTTTTAATGTGAGTACCTTATACATATTTTTTTATTTAAGGTTGCTCACCTTGATATCAATACCATTTTATTAACTTGAGAAATTATTAACATTTCCATATAACCTTTATTTTATATCGTGTGAATTCCCTAATCATAATTTTTAATATTGAATGGTATTTTCCTAAATAAACTATTTATTTATGTAAATTTCCATAAATAAGCCCATATTATTTATAATTTTTCCCTTCCATCATTTTGGTGTTTGGTATTCTATGATGTTGTTTGAGAAGGAATAGATATTTTGATAAGAAATTCCTATAATGGGATAGTTCTACAATATAAAGGTATGTTTTTTTTCTCGGAGGTCTGCTAGGAAGATGGTTAATAGGGTTTTTAGTGTGATTTATCAGAGAGATTAAGGAATTTAGTTGTGGTAATTATTCTCTTTTAGGGACCCTTAAAATGTGTCCATTAGGCTAGGCCATGTCCTTGGAAAATGGGTGATCAAGATGGAGGTGTATTTTCATTTCTATGATGTGGTGTGGATGTATGAGGTGTACAATTTTGGGATTCTATTATTTTATTATATCATTATTTTATTGTGGTTAAATTACACCATTGTTAGGTTTCGAAGTGTGGAGGTTTTGAAATAGAGATAATCATTAAACTCTTTTCCTCTACCTAGTTTTCCCATATCAAAACATTTACCATTACATGATTTCACTAAGGAAGTTCTTACTAAACCCATTATATAGTAGAATCCAAGGATGCACCATGGTTTTATGTAGAGATTATACAATTTATTGTTGTCCCTCCCCTTGTATCATTAACTTATATCTTCGAAACTAGATTATAAATATGGAAGGTCCAAATACTAATATTCTATTAACATTATTTTACTCAAACATATATATAAAAATAGGGAACTTTTTAGCAAAAATTCAATGCAACTTTCATGGATTTTTCCTAGACGATCATGGTGTTATTATTAGTGATTATAGGGTAGTTTTCCCCAATTTACTTCTTGGTTTTATCCAATTATTTCTTTAGTTAGTCTTAGTAATAGTGCGGATTTTATGTAAGGGTTGTGAGGGATGTGATTTTGATGAGTAATTATTCTGGTTTAGGTTTGTTGAGGATTAACTTCTACAATTATGGTACTAAAATATACTCTACATCTTGAGGTAGATTATGATGATCTATTTGAGGCAATTTATTTGGTATCTATCTTATATTATGTTAAATTATTTGAGTTTCATAGTATTTTTTCCATTAGATGGATATTGTGGATTGTTTTTATAAATATAATCAATTATACCTAAATAAATTGGCTGGAAGAGTGTCATCCATATATCTTTTCAAGTTGTCAAAGAATTGGACTCCATAATTATTTTTTATGCTTACTATTTTGAAAAATAATTTATTTTGTTGTGACATGTGCATCAATTTTGTTACTTTTATGTTGTCACCACCATAATAAAAGTTTAATCTGTTAATGATGACAATAAATTGAATTTATGAGGAAACAAATAAATACTATAACATGTTTTTCATAAGTAAAATTATATTTATTTGGATACTCAAAAATGTATTTATATGTCATTTAATTTAAATTTTTGGTGTTTTTATATTTGTAATTAATGTGGGGGTTGATAGGGATGATTTTGAAGGTTTGGATTAGATATATTGGTTAAAATGATTTGGGTATTGTGGATTTTTTAGTAAGTACTATTTTATAGGGATGTTGTAATTGGTGGTATGTTTTGGGAATCAAGGTTACCTTGGTTAGGATGGTATGAATCATGGGTGGGTTTTTAAATATTTATTTTATGTTGGTTAGTCTTTTAACATGTTATAAGAATTGATAATATATTTTCCATGTCATTATTGTCAATATTGAATGAAAGAATCATATGATGTTTTCAAAGACAGTTGTTGTTGTCTTTATCTATAGTAGTTATGTAGTAGTGGAGTGTTAATGACAATGATAAAATTTGTAGGGGGTTATGATTGAATTATTAATTAATTTTATTGAAGTCAAAATGGATGAGATTAATATGGAAAAAGTCAAGAAGCTTGATTTCCTTAGACAATCGAATAGATTAATAAACATAACGTGGATAATAATTGTAAATATTAAAATTATGTAATGGTATGATTATATATGATTATATAAATTCTTTTAGTGGCCATTTTTGGAAAATTTGGGTTGGGTCATGGGGTTATAGTTTTGAGTGTTGGTTATGTGAAATAGGGATAATATTGTGAGGGATATGGATTATGATGGTGTTGTTTTATTGTGGACCTTTAGATTTGGAGATTCTCTGGTATATATTGATGTATTTTACTATGACTTCCTTATACATTCCAACTGAGTTTTATTACCTTACCAATAACCATTTGATTTTGGTTCAAAGGGATTTTCCCAATATCCATGTTGGGGAGTATGGTTCGATTCCTACACCTATTCCTCACTATCCATTGAAGGTGTGGTATGGTAGATTGTCTATGTGAATGTAGTTATGAGATATAATGGGAGGTATTCAATGTTAGAGGAGAACACATGGTTCATGTCCATTTCATGATTACCCATTATATTTGATATGTGATTTGTGTGTATGATGTGATCCATGAAAGTTGATATGGGATGATGGGGATAATGTTGATATTGATTTTTTCATGGTCATGGTTAGGGTATGGATGGAATTATTCCATCATGAGGTGCCGTACCCTATTAATGGTTAGGGATTGTATAGATTCAAGCTAAACTAAATCAATTTTGGATGTATTAAGGGCACAAAGACTTAAAATATGGTGTGAGAGAGAAAAGTCTTAAGAGAAAATGGTTATAAAGTGGCTATTATTATATATTCTTATTATTGTATTAATACACTTGGATGTGATACTTAGTAGTGAGATTTGGTGAGGTTGGGTGGTATTTAAATTGATAGCTTCTAGTTTCATCAGTTGTTTTTCACTAGACATATATTATATTTCATTTTCATTTATAATAGAGGTCATGGGTATATTTCTACTGGGTATACATGTTATGATCACCCCTATATATAAACTATTTTTATATACGCTATTTTATGGTTTTTTGTATGATATGGACTACCCTAAATTAGAGTTTATTATTATCAAAGAAGTTTCTACCTTGGACTTAGTTAGTAATTTATCATGGGATTTTTATTTTCTTCGCTTATTAATGCATTGTCGAATTATTTTGGATCTTGGTTAATTTATATCATGTTTTTGATTTGTAGTTTAATTTATGATTTACTAAGATATATGAGAAAGACTTACCTTATTTCCCGGAATTAAACACTTGTTTTTAATTACCATAATAGGGCCTATTAGTGGCGGGTTTCAGGGTTCGCCTTCTCCATTTTAGTAGTCCATGGTGATTTTCCTTATATGGGAAGGGGTGAATGCATGTTTGAAATATATGAGATAATATTAATTTTATTTTAATTGATTTATGATTTTTTTCATATTTATTTGGAACACGTAAATTTGGATATATCATTATAATGATGGATGGGACTAAATTTATAAAACCATAAAATGTATTGGGTAATGACCATATCTTATGAAATTTTGTGTTATGGTACATGGGAGGTTATCTTAGCACGCTATTTTAGGGGAAAAGGTGGTTATCCAATTTGACTATGTTATGCATCATTGGTCGTTTTGCTATCCCATTACATTATAGGATACTGTTCATTAGCCTGGTCCACTTTGATATGAATGACTTCATGATTAACCTTGGATTATGTTTAGAATTGTAAAGACCCGTAAAATTCAAGGGAAATTTTTTCTTAATTTTCTTTGAGATTTTACAAGAACGTAGTTTCTGATGGCTCCGGATTTCGAGGCCCGGTGAGCCCGGAATAATTTTCCGAAGTTCAGCTCGGGTACGTTCAATGAACGAACGAGTGGGTTTTCCTAACTTTTGAACTGGTGCTCAGAATCGAAATCCGAGGACTCCGATGGAACCACAACGCCGGTATTTGATTAAGAATACCTTTACTAGGGTTGCGTTAGCTTGGGAGTAGTTGTTAAAAAATGTGGTTTTAGTGAGGAATAAATAAAATTATATCAAAATTTTATTTATTTTTCTCTAGGTAGTTATATCCTAAGTAAGGGAGTTGGGGGGGACCCAGAAGTTTTTAACCTACCATGAGCGGATAAAGGTGGGGTAGACCCCACAGGAGCCCAACCCCTCACATTCCTAACTCCTCAAAACCCCCCGTGGGAGGATATAACTAAGGGTGGGGCCCACACGAGCCCCTAACCCTTCAACCCACCTTTAACACTCTTAAACCTCTCTCTTAACCTTTGAACTTCCACATAACGGTGGAGCCTCTCCACCTCCCTCCCATTAATTGTGACAACACAACTAATTAAAGTGTTCTTTAATTAATTTTTGTGTCAACAGTTCTTTTGAATAGTTTTGAATTGCAGGGTATTATTATATTGGGGGATCCATTTTATTAGATGGGCTTGACATATATTCTGGGGTGGAACCTTTGGAGAATTAGGGAGAGATAATTCTTTCCTGAAGAATACAATGAACGCTCATTCTCTCAAACGAAGAAAGATGAGACCATCTCCGATCATCATCCTAGCCACAAGTGGAGGAGCCACCCGTGAGGAACATCGACTACGCTTCCTCCCTGGACGCACCCAGACGTCAACGAATTGACTTCGTCTTCGAATCCTCTTCCGCGACACCATCTTCCGTGGCTCATCAACATGAAATGTTCTTGAAATCGAGGTAGGGTTTTGTCTTGTTTAAATCAAATCCTCTATCCTTGTTTTTATATTGTTCGACGATTGGATTCTTGTTACCACCTTACGCAGAGGTCGCGGGCTGAACAAACATGGCCCGACAACCCTCCATTGTTTCACTTGATTGATGATGGTGGAAGAATCGGTAGGGCGCGGTGCCATCACACCACACAGGATGAAGGAAGAGGCCGCAACCATGCGGGCTGTGGCAGATGGAAGAAGTGGTGGTTGTGCACCGAACGCATGGAGAAGAACCACAGCCCGCATCCACGGGCCGCTCGGCCGAAGAAGAACCGGCCGACTAAAGCCCGCCAGTCTGAAGGAACCGCGATGCTCTTTGGCACCGCGCTACGGAGGAGGTACAGACTGCACCCACAGGCTGCTTGCCGAGCCGAACCGGCCAGTTGTAGCCGGCCGGACAGGAGGTCTGCGATGCCTTGTGGCGGCGCACTACAAAGAAACCGCGGCCCACACTGGGCGGGCCTCTTCGGAAGGAGAACCGGCCGGGCACCTGACGGTCGGGCATAAGAAGCCACGACGCTAAGCGTCACTACATGGAGGTGACATCGGCTGTAACACCCCGAGCTTCCACGATACACTTCTCATTCAATAATGCAATAGCTTGCATTGTACGCAAGTTCGAGTTCTAACACACCGCAACTAATCAAAGTAGCCGTTATGAATAGTAATAACCACCTTTTAAATTTTTAGAAATTTTATATTTCAAAATGGACTTCATTTTTGTATTCCTAATATTGAAATTAGCCTATGTTGAATTTTTTGTAATTTTCCGAGAACTTCCAAATTTTTATGAATAGTGAAAAATACTTAAAACAACTTTTTTAATAAAAATAATTAATAGTGATAAATTATACTATTTAGTGGTTTTAAAGTATAATTGGAATATATTTTTATCATTTTATCCAATGGTGGTCATTATAATTAATTTGACATTGAAATTGGACATAAACAATTGCCAATCTTGTGATATAAATTGTTTCTTAAAAACACGCTATTTGTTGTAACAGTGGGAATTAATTATAAAATTAATTAATACAACTTATATTTTTGTAATTTTGTAAAATAGACATCATTTTTTAATTCGGAATATCAATTATATCTTAGGGTGAAATTTTGGCCTTATTCTGAAAAACTTCAATTTTTGATGAATAGTGAAACCACTAAGTGGTAGTTAAATAACTGATTTTTCGATTAAATGAAATATTACCACTTCTGTGATTTGATTTTCAAAAATCCGACATACATGGTTTTCATTAAGAAGTAAAATGTGGTTCAATGAGATTAAAATAATTTTTTGGTGAATAGTAACTTTTAAGTTCTTAATCGCGATTAGAGGTAATTAGTGTAGTTTAAGGTACAAATAATGTTTTTATAATATGAGATGAGCATGACACTTGTCCTACTCCTATTGGATGAGTCATGGCCGACCAAGACAACCCATGGGTCAACTTGGGGACCCCATGGAGCCACTTTAGTTGGAAAATGACATTAATATATATTTATTTAATGTTAAAATTAAATTGACACAAACATGAGTTGTTTTACTAAAATAGTTTTTAAGTGGGGTTACACAAGTCCAAATTTTGATTATAAATATTCCTTAGAAAGCTAAAAAGATTTCCTAAATCATAGTATTTTTTTCATAATTTTTAGACATTAAATAAATTAAATTATTTATGACATCATGATGATGCAGTGATGACCTCATTATTTAACGATTTAAATAAAATGAGAACATAATGAAAAATATATGGCTTACACTTGTCCAAAGCCTATTGGATGAAGATATTTCGAAACCTTATCACCTTAGCCTCTAATTATATAAGTGTGGGACCTTTAGAATCCGAAAAGCATTGTGAAATAATGTAACATTTCAATCATTCCATAAGTGCCCCTCCTCTCCACTTATAAAAGGCCCCCACCTCTCCCACCTCATTTACACTTTCAAGCCATTTGGCTCGGCCAACCTCTGCCCAAATACTCTCCCAACATTCCTCCCTTACTCATAGAAGCCTCACTTTGGGCAGAACTCTTCCCAAGGAAGCCTTTGGCTCAAATCAAAAAGAGTTACCCGATTTTGAGGTAATGTCTTTTCTAATGTTGTTTTGTTTTATTTTTCTTCTCCAACCCCCTAAACTCTATTTATTCATTTCTTTTGTAACAACACCAGTATCCTCAATATACTATGATGTTGTTATAAGAAGGATTCGAGCTACACTTACACACACCTACATCTAATGGTTAAAGAACATACGGTTTCTGTGGATGGCGAATTTCTGCCTCACGAAACGATGATTGTTCAACACTCATATAACACCTTCAAAGGTGGCCATTAAGATGTCACTATATTTATATATGATATATAATGTGTTTATATTTTACTTATGCTTCTGTATTTCTCATTTATGGCTTACTTTATGATTTCCATTATGGGTAAAACGCGATAATTTCATTTTAGGAAGTGCGGACTACCGCCCCCTCAAAGTGATTTGAATCGTTAATGCCATATGTGGGATGTATAAAGGATGGAGTAAATGGTATTATACACTATATTATACTGTAATTATATTATACATTTATATCATTGCGATTTAGTTCCATTAAATATGAAATTGAAATGAAAGTAGCGTTCATGCGTACGTACGACTTACCGTCTCCATGAACGGTGCATTTCATTTCTTACATCTAAATGTTACGTAATATTATAAATGAATGTATATACTGGATATATAAGATATATATGACATCTAAATCATGAATATAATTCTGGATATAATGGATATTTCACCACATAAACAACTTGTAATTATAAGAAGCTTATTGTTGACTCAAGTACCAAAGATCGACAAAACGACCGTTATTAACTTAAATAATTACATAATGTTCATATCATTATAATAAGTGATATAATAAGGATAATGAAATTGAAAATGGTTCTTAATAAGGTATATATTAACTCTAGTTTATTATTCAGGAGGTTAAAGAACGGTTGAGTCAAGTCAGACACGAGGTAAGGGAACTTCTTAACCCAATTTCCATTCTTTGGGTTAATCTCCTAATTTCAAATTATGTCATGATGTTATTATGTCCTATTTTGTATTTTTACTTTCTTTATGTGTACCTATAGTGAATACACATAATATATCTATTCTATTTTAAAAATGATCTTTTTAAGGACTTCGTCTCAATCTCCTTTCATTGAGGCATATTTTGTTTTATACACAAATTTCTTTTATACGGTGTATAAACCCCATTGACTTTTACATATATTCAAAAGGAATCTTTTTTATACGAAGAATTTACTAAATGACAAAAGGGAATGTTTTTGTCGTACGTATGTGGCGACAACGACTTCTCTGCCACCGTGACCATTATTTGAGTTTCAGCTTCCTCTACAAGCCATCATTTTTTTAATGAAAATTAAATACAAAGTTTTAACTTTCTTTTATTTTGGTATTGAAAATGGTTTTGAAAGAATTTTTATTATATCAATGTGTTGTATTGATATCTTGTGATTGAAATGTGGAAATGTTATGTTTCCTTTATGCATGTTTTATGTGATACGATTATGTTATGGTTTATGATATGTTTAAACCTATTTATATGAGGAATGCATTGGACTTAATAAGTGACGGGTGGAGCCCGCTATAGCTCCTCGATGCATCGGTAGGTCTCATGAGACAAACTAGTGTCTTGGCACAAGGCCTTGACAAAATCATATTTGTAGTCTTGGAACGAGGCCTTGGCTATGTGGTTATGATAGTCTGGCATTATGCATTCCATCATTATGAAAGTGGTTATTGATATTGCATGTGATTATTCGACCAGTAGAATATCCATGTGAAGAAGTAAATGGCATTATCTCATTTTACTTTTGCCATATTATTTTGATGTTCAAGTTTAAAAGGCTTTTGTTTTAGTTATACATTGCCTTAAATGCTTATGTTTTCTTATAAAAGCTTCTGCAATATTGTTATCCTTATTGAGCATCTGAGCTCACCCCTCTCAATGTTTTAATATTTTCCAGGATGTGAAGAAGTATTTTATGAATGACCTACAGGGATAGTCAGAAGAGGATATGAGTGTGGACTATGAAGACTTTGTTATTGTAGTTTTTCACTTTATGATGTAATGTAACGTTTATGAATGTATCTAGTGTTTCCAAGGCTACTAAACTAATCGGTCTTTCGAGACTTGATCTTTTGTGATCATGCCAATGTTATGAAGTAATGCACCGACTCTGGGTAGCTGGGGTCGGGGCGTTACAGTTGGTATCAGAGGCAGTTTAGTACTAACCTTGGAAGCTAGATTTAGATAAACTCTAATTAGAGCACATAGCCCAAAGATAGACTTTGAGGATTAGTATAGAAGAACTTCCTAGAATTTTGGTATTATAGAGATGTTATGAGTTTTCCGAGAAATACATCCCTGTCTGGATACGAGCACGTAGAGGCGGCTCTGGCACAGATGTACCTAGGGGTAAAACCCGAAAACACCGCTTTGAGCTAGACTCGAACGGGAACTGGTGCACGACAACGGGCCTTGCTGCACTCTTGGTTACGACACTCCCGGGGGATATGCTTAGGATAATTCTCATTTTATTTACAAACCACTATGAAGGGTTATGAGTATATACTTTCTCAAAGAAAACATTTCTTTTTATGATTATGGATTATATCCATAAATAGTTCAATTTATGTAAAGTGTTTTACAAGTATGGAATTATGTATTTTGATTCATAAACTAATCTAGTTTATGCCATTGTTTAGAAATGGCGCCTAGTGGAAGAAATGGAAAACGTATCAATGCACGCACTCCATGTAGGGATTGCCCTCCTGCTCAAGATAATTATAGTGGGGCTGGTGATGCAACTGGGGCCGATCAGCTAATCACCATACTGGGACAACTTACTCAGGTTATGAATAATAACCTTACCCGTATGGAGCACCCTGATCCACAGCATGGAGGATCAATGTTAGATCGATTCATGAGGCAACAACCACCAACTTTCAATGGGAGTACAAATCCCTTAGTAGCCGAGCAATGGATAAATTCCCTAGAGAAAATATTTCAGGTTTTGGGGAGCAGTGAAAGGGAAAAAGTTATCATGGCAGTTTACCGCCTCACTGGAGATGTCGATCAATGGTGGTCACTAATTCAAAACACAAAGGAAGAGGATGAGTTAACAAACATGGAATGGCAGGAGTTCAAAGAACTGTTCTTAGAAAAATACTTTCCTCGTGACCATCGAGCAGATATGGAAAGGCAATTTCTAGGTCTGAGGCAGATGGAGGATGAGAATGTCGCAAAGTATGAGGCTAACTTTACAAGGATAGTGAGGCATGCTGCCGATTATATACGTAACCCAAGGAGTAAGATTGATCGTTTCTTTGATGCGTTAAAACCATTTCTCCGTCGAGCTTTGGTATCACAATCCTTCTCATCATACGAAGATATTGTCTTGTGTGCTATCAAGACAGAAAAGGAATTCTCTAAGTCTTATGACAACAAAGTAAAGCAAGAGAAGAAGAGAACGGTGGAACAAGAGATAGATAAAGGGAAAATGGGAAAGAAGGATTTTCCATTATGTGATAATTGTGGGAAGAATCACCCTGGTACTTGCCTAAAAGGAATGGGAGTTTGTTATAAATGTGGAGAAAAGGGTCACCAGGCTCGTGATTGCAAGGGAAAGAAAGAGGCTGTCAAAGTTGAATGCTACAATTGTAGAGAAATTGGTCATTATGCAAATGAATGTCCTAAGCGTTAGGGAAACTTACCTCAGAAAAGGCCAAGGGATCAAGGACAATCTTATGCTGTTACTATAGTTGAAGCAGAATAACTAATGTATTGGTGCTTTTGGACTCAAGGATTATATTCTGGTTATAAGAATAATGTAATATATATATATGGATTGTACTGCAGTACTTTTTGATTTCAGTAAGGTTTTAATATGATTAAGGTAATCATATTTTTAGTATGTGACAATAAGAGAAACTTTTCTTTGTTTGGGGAATCTGATGTTACAATTGATTTTGGAATTTAGAGACCTTTTAGAGAAAGTCTGGATGAAGGTATTTTGGATAACTATAAAGGTTGGAGTGGATTAAGTTGAACTTTGGATAGTATTGTTTAAGGTTAAAACATTTATGAAGATTATTTTTGGAATAGTACAGTACTATATTTTTAGGAAAAGGACAACCTGCAGGGTGGGGAATAACCCGTCACGTCGGACAAAGCTGCAGGAATCGAACCCACAACCATAGTGCGACAAGACTTTATTTCCTACCACTAGCCTACAGGAAGTCCCTGGTTATTACAAAATAGTTTTACTAATCTAAATGGTATGTGTTAACATTTTGAACCTTATACAATTAGGATAAATAGAATATTTTTGAGTTCTGTTACCATTTGGAGTAAAAGTTGGGTTTGTGGTAAAAATTTATTAACGAATGAAAGTATACATAACAAGTATGTATATTCCCTTACATTCTTAGTAAATCTCATAAATAAATTCCTCAACATTATAAAAGGTAACTTAAAACAAAAATGTTGTCGGTTAACTTTTCCAAATGGGGATTCAATGACCGTTTAACCAATCCCAAGTTTGTGATTTTCTTATGGTTAAACTTTCTCCTAATCCTGTTTTCTATAACTCTCCATCAGACCTTGATGGTTTGTTTTTCTTCCATATCCATATTTTCATAGAATCCTAGAATGGGCTATATCGGGTGACTTTTGTACTTATCCTGCTTTCTTTTAATGTTATATATTTATTAACCTTATTTCCGATGTGGGTTTTCCACAAAGGTATTTTCTATTTTCAACCTTTTATTATCAAAGAAAAATTTCAAATTGCGAGGACGCAATTTATTGAAGGAGGGGAGAATGTAACACCCCTAGCTTCCACGATACGCTTCTCATTCAATAATGCAATAGCTTGCATTGTACGCAAGTTCGAGTTCTAACACACCGCAACTAATCAAAGTAGCCGTTATGAATAGTAATAACCACCTTTTAAATTTATAGAAATTTTATATTTCAAAATGGACTTCATTTTTGTATTCCTAATATTGAAATTAGCCTATGTTGAATTTTTTGTAATTTTCCGAGAACTTCCAAATTTTTATGAATAGTGAAAAATGCATAAAACAACTTTTTTAATAAAAATAATTAATAGTGATAAATTATACTATTTAGTGGTTTTAAAGTATAATTAGAATATATTTTTATCATTTTATCCAATGGTGGTCATTATAATTAATTTTACATTGAAATTGGACATAAACAATTGCCAATCTTTTGATATAAATTGTTTCTTAAAAACATGCTATTTGTTGTAACAGCGGGAATTAATTATAAAATTAATTAATACAACTTATATGTTTGTAATTTTGTAAATTAGACATCATTTTTGAATTCGGAATATCAATTATATCTTAGGGTGAAATTTTGGCCTTATTCTGAAAAACTTCAATTTTTTATGAATAGTGAAACCACTAAGTGGTAGTTAAATAACTGATTTTTCGTTTAAATGAAATATTACCACTTCTGTGATTTGATTTTCAAAAATCCGACATACATGGTTGTCATTAAGAAGTAAAATGTGGTTCAATGAGATTAAAATAATTTTTTGGTGAATAGTAACTTTTAAGTTCTTAATCGCGATTAGAGGTAATTAGTGTAGTTTAAGGTACAAATAATGTTTTTATAATATGAGATGAGCATGACACTTGTCCTACTCCTATTTGATGAGTCATGGCCGACCAAGACAACCCATGGGTCAACTTGGGGACCCCATGGAGCCACATTAGTTGGAAAATGACATTAATATATATTTATTTAATGATAAAATAAAATTGACACAAACATGAGTTGTTTTACTAAAACAGTTTTTAAATGGGGTTACACAAGTCCAAATTTTGATTATAAATATTCATTAGAAAGATAAAAAGATTTCCTACATCATAGTATTTTTTTTCATAATTTTTAGACATTAAATAAATTAAATTATTTATGACATCATGATGATGTAGTGATGACCTCATTATTTAACGATTTAAATAAAATGAGAAGATAATGCAAAATCCAAGGCTTACACTTGTCCAAAGCCTGTTGGATGAAGATATTTCGAAACCTTATCACCTTAGCCTATAATTATATAAGTGTGGGACCTTTAGAACCCGAAAAGCATTGTGAAATAATGTAACATTTCAATCTTTCCAAAAGTGCCCCTCCTCTCCACTTATAAAAGGCCCCCACCTCTCCCACCTCATTTACACTTTCAAGCCATTTGGCTCGGCCAACCTCTGCCCAAATACTCTCCCAACATTCCTCCCTTACTCATAGAAGCCTCACTTTGGGCAGAACGCTTCCCAAGGAAGCCTTTGGCTCAAATCAAAAAGAGTTACCCGATTTTGAGGTAATGTCTTTTCTAATGTTGTTTTGTTTTATTTTTCTTCTCCAACCCCCTAAACTCTTTTTATTCATTTCTTTTGTAACAACACCAGTATCCTCAATATACTAGGATGTTTTTATAAGAATTATTCGAGCTACACTTACACACACCTACATCTAATGGTTAAAGAACATACGGTTTCTGTGGATGGCGAATTTCTGCCTCACGAAACGATGATTGTTCAACACTCATATAACACCTTCAAAGGTGGCCATTAAGATGTCACTATATTTATATATGATATATAATGTGTTTATGTTTTACTTATGCTTCTGTATTTCTCATTTATGGCTTACTTTATGATTTCCATTATGGGTAAAACGCGATAATTTCATTTTAGGAAGTGCAGACTACCGCCCCCTCAAAGTGATTTGAATCGTTAATGCCATATGTGGGATGTATAAAGGATGGAGTAAATGGTATTATACACTATATTATACTGGAATTATATTATACATTTATATCATTACGATTTAGTTCCATTAAATATGAAATTGAAATGAAAGTAGCGTTCATGCGTACGTACGGCTTACCGTCTCCATGAACGGTGCATTTCATTTCTTACCTATAAATGTTACGTAATATTATAAATGAATGTATATACTGGATATATAAGATATATATGACATCTAAATCATGAATATAATTCTGGATATAATGGATATTTCACCACATAAACAACTTGTAATTATAAGAATCTTATTGTTGACTCAAGTACCAAAGATCGACAAAACGACCGTTATTAACCTAAATAATTACATAATGTTCATATCATTATAATAAGTGATATAATAAGGATAATGAAATTGAAAATGGTTCTTAATAAGGTATATATTAACTCTAGTTTATTATTCAGGAGGTTAAAGAACGGTTGAGTCAAGTCAGACACGAGGTAAGGGAACTTCTTAACCCAATTTCCATTCTTTGGGTTAATCTTCTAATTTCAAATTATGTCATGATGTTATTATGTCCTATTTTGTATTTTTACTTTCTTTATGTGTACCTATAGTGAATACACATAATATATCTATTCTATTTTAAAAAATTATCTTTTTAAGGACTTCGTCTCAATCTCCTTTCATTGAGGCATATTTTGTTTTATACACAAATTTCTTTTATACGGTGTATAAACCCCGTTGACTTTTACATATATTCAAAAGGAATCTTTTTTATACGAAGCATTTACTAAATGACAAAAGGGAATGTTTTTGTCGTACGTATGTGGCGACAACGACCTCTCCGCCGCCGTGACCATTATTTGAGTTTCGGCTTCCTCTACAAGCCATCATTTTTTTAATGAAAAATAAATACAAAGTTTTAACTTTCTTTTATTTTGGTATTGAAAATGGTTTTGAAAGCATTTTTATTATATCAATGTGTTGTATTTATATCTTGTGATTGAAATGTGGAAATGTTATGTTTCCTTTATGCATGTTTTATGTGATACGATTATGTTATGGTTTATGATATGTTTAAACCTATTCATATGAGGAATGCATTGGACTTAATAAGTGACGGGTGGAGCCCGCTATAGCTCCTTGATGCATCGGCAGGTCTCATGAGACAAACTAGTGTCTTGGCACAAGGCCTTGAAAAAATCTTATTTGTAGTCTTGGCACGAGGCCTTGGCTATGTGGTTATGATAGTCTAGCATTATGCATTCCATCATTATGAAAGTGGTTATTGATATTGCATGTGATTATTCGACCAGTAGAATATCCATGTGAAGAAGTAAATGGCATTATCTCATTTTACTTTTGCCATATTATTTTGATGTTCAAGTTTAAAAGGCTTTTGTTTTAGTTATACATTGCCTTAAATGCTTATGTATTCTTATAAAAGCTTCTGCAATATTGTTATCCTTATTGAGCATCTGAGCTCACCCCTTTCAATGTTTTAATATTTTCCAGGATGTGAAGAAGTATTTTATGAATGACCTACAGGGATAGTCAGAAGAGGATATGAGTGTGGACTATGAAGACTTTGTTATTGTAGTTTTTCACTTTATGATGTAATGTAACGTTTATGAATGTATCTAGTGTTTCCAAGGCTACTAAACTAATCGGTCTTTCGAGACTTGATCTTTTGTGATCATGCCAATGTTACGAAGTAATGCACCGACTCTGGGTAGCTGGGGTCAGGGCGTTACATCGGCTCACTGTTTGGGCCGCTCTCCCTAGAAAATATGGACGGCTTCGGCCGGCCGGGCAGAAGGGTTGGCGCCGGCATTATGAGGAACAAACCCCCCCCCCCCCCCCCCCCCCCGCTCTGCCCGGCCAGCAATGGGCCGGGCCACGCCCCACCGGGCCGGGCCTATCCCCCGACCTGGTTGGACCTACTAGGCCAGGACGGGCCGACCCGCCAGCCCACCGGGCTTGACGGGCCGAGCCCGTTTCACTTAAATGCGAATATCTTCTAGACTGCACGTCCGTTCGATGCTTCGTTTGTGGCACTGGGATCCTCATGATGATACATGCCTTTTTCAATACTCTATGTGAGTTTGGGAAACTTTTGAAATCATCCAGGTTTGGAATGAGCGTAATTCCAACCAAGCCCCTAGAATGGAATGACCAATAACTCTCAGACTGGGCATCTGATTAACGCATTGTCTATCCTGTTGGGTTCCTTTTCATGAGACGGTACTTCAGGATACATCAACTCTGGACTTCGTGATAGTTGATGTATCGACCCCTCTTTTCTCGAAGAGAGGACCCTCTTAAAATCAAGCGTGTTTTGTACGAGAACCCTAAAGCTGGCTGCGACTGCATCGACTACTCTACTGGAATCCTCCGTGGGTTCGACAGTGATGACTACTGTACTGGAATCCTCTGTGGGTTCGACAACGACGTCTACTATACTCGGATCCTTCGTGGGTTCACCAGCAATGATTACTTTCCTTGTATCTTGTGTGGGTCCGGCAGTTTGACCTCTGTACATATATCCTGTGTAGGTTCAACAGAGAAATTGTTGTTGTATCCTTTGTGGGTCCGGTAGTTTGACCCCTTTACTTGTATCTTGTGTGGGTCTGACAGAGTAGCTGATCTTGTATCCTGTGTGGGTCAGACAACTTAGCTGGTCTTGTATCCTGTGTGGGTCTGACATCTTAGATGAATTAGTGACTACATATGATCATCTATATCGCTATACAAAAGATGTATACCTATGTGGGCTGAGTCTTGACTTTCAATCATTGTCATTGATGTGATTGAATTTACTTCATGTGTGGACTGGTTTATTTTTGGGATCAAGAGTTGGAGTCAAACTGAGATGGATAACATAGGAATATGTATGGGCATATACCAAAGTAGGGTTGGTTGATACTTTGTGGTTTTATCTTTCTTCTGTGGTTTATCCTTTGTGGATTTTGGGAGACCTTCGGGGGTCTCGGGGTCCCTACTGAGTATCGTTATACTCACCCCTGCACGGGCTATGCCCATACTTTGTTGTGTTGGATGCAGACAACAGACAACATTGAAAGAGGCCGAGAGCAAGCCAGGATCGGTCGGTACCCGGAGGTGGACCACAAGACGAGACGGTACATGGTGCGGACCGATAGACGTGGAGAACTGAGGTGGAAAACTATTCCTACCCTTTAGGTATGATACTCGACAGATGTTCTAGGAGCTTCCCTTTTTAGCTGTTGTCCCTTTTTCAGTTGTACTTGTTTTCCATTATACCTGTACATTACTGTTGGGCTTGTATTTCCTGCCTTTTTACTTTCACCACTACTTTCTGTATACAGTATTCACATAGTGTTTACTTCCTGTTGCATACTCTGTTTGTGTGTGTGATACTTCTATAAAGGCAATGCCTTACCAGCTTAGTAATTTACACCTTTGGTGCTAGTCGCCATCCCCTGGCCAATGGAAGGCGGGCTTGGGGTAGTCACGGTACAGGCCCCAAGGACGGGTCGTGAAAAATTGGTATCAATGGCGTAAATTCCTAAACTGGGATATAGAGTACACAATAAGAAGTAAACACTAAGTGAATAATGTATACAAAAAGTAGTGCTAAAAGTAAAAAGGCTAGAAATACAAGCCCAACCGTAATGTACAGGTACATTGGAAAACAAGTACAACTGAAAAAGGGACAACAGCTAAAAAGGGCAGCACCTGGAACATCCGTTGAGTATCCTACCGGAAGAGTAGGTACAGTTTTCCACATCAGCAATCCACGTCTATCGGTCCACTCCGTGTATTGTCTCGTCGTGTGGTCCACCTCCGAGTACTGACCGGTCCTGGCTCGCTCTCGTCCTCCGTCAACGTTGTCAGTTGTCTGCATCTAACACAACGAAGTATGGGCATAGCCCATGCAGGGGTAGGTATAACGATACTCAGTAGGGACCCCGAGACCCCCGAAGGCCTCCCAGAATCCACAAAGGATAAACCACAGAAGAAAGATACAACCATGATGTATCAACCAACCCTAATTAGGTATACGCTCATACATATACCTATGTTATCAATCTCAGTTCTACTCCAACTCTCTATCCCAAGAATAGCTCAGTCCACACAGGAAGTAAATTCAATCACATCAATGATAATTATTGAAAGTCAAGACTCAGCTCACATAGGTAGACATCTTTTGTATAACGATAGAGAAGGTCTAGGTCATCCATGAGCGGATGAGGATAGCTCAGAGCCAGAAGAAGTCTTATGCTGATAGGAGGCGGAGGCCACTGGAGTTTGAGGATGGTGACCACATCTTCTTGCAGGTCTCACCTCGACATGGATTACAGATATTTGGCCTAGGTGGCATGTTATCTCGGCACTTTATCAGACCATTCCTGCTCCTCAGCAGGATAGGCGATGTGGCTTATCGCCTGGCTCTACAACCTCAGTTGCACCGAGTGCACGACGTCTTTCGTGTATCTCAGCTGAGGAGATACATGCATGACCTGACACATATCATTGACCATGGGGAGATAAACATTGATGATGGGGAGACATTTGCAGAGGTCCTACTGGAGATCGAGGATCAATAGGAGCAGGTCCTACTAGGACGATCGATTCCACTAGTGCGCATCAGATGGCAGCATGGGAACCTCCAGGAGAGCACTTGGGAGCATGAAGCTCAGATTTGTGCTCAGTACCCACATTTGATCCCCTAGTTTATGATGTATCTTTATGTGGACGTAAAGACTTGAGGTGGGAGTAATTTCTAGACCCTTAAAATTCAAGGGAATGTTTTTCTTATTTTTCTTTGGGATTTTACAAGAACGCAGTTTCTGATGGTACCTGATTCCAAGGCCAGGTGAGCCCGGAATAATTTTCTGAAGTTTACCTCGGGTACGTTCAGTGAACGAATGAGCGGGGTTTCCTAACTTTTGAATAGGTTCTCGGAATCAAAATATGAGGACACCGATGGAACCGTAGCACCAGTAATTTCTTAAGAAGACCTTTACTGCGGTTGCGTTAGCTCGGGAGGAGTTGTTAAAAATTGTGGTTTTAGTTAGGAATAAATAAAACTATATCACAATTTTATTTATTTTTCTCTATGTAGTTATATCCTAAGTATGAGAGTTGGGGGTGGGACCCAGAAGTTGTTAACCAACCATGAGAGGATAAAGGTGGGGTGGGCCCCAAACGAACCCAACCCCTCACATTCCTAACTCCTCAAACCCCCCCCCCCCATTTAATTTTTCCAACTTATCACTTCAATAAATTTTGACAAGTTAAGTGAATTAATTTCGTATGTTTGAATTTCAAAATTTGAGTTGGCTTCTGTGTTAATTAAATAAGGCAACGTCTTATTTCATTAAGTTGGAGTTTCGTTGTGCGATGAGGATTTGGAAGGGATTTTCTCTAACTATTGAAGAACATATTCTTCTTCGTCGAAGAACGCGAAGAACACCGAGACTTCGACTAAGAACTCCGTTACCGCAAAGGAGAGTTCATCGTACCATCTTCTTCCCTCTCCGCAGCCAGTGAGAGATGCCATCCTCAGAGATCGACGAAGAGATGCCGACGATCCTCCTTCCCCGATGTCATCTTCTGCGACGTCCCTTCCCTATGACGAATCAACAACGCTTGAGGTAGGGAATTAATTATTTTTGTACGTGAATACTTTCGTCGCCATTCATCGTTCTTGAATTGGGCCACCTATTATCGAAATAACGGTAGGAGGTCGGACCACACGAATATGGCCGACTCTCCTCCCCCCTTGATGCTTGAATTTGTTGCAGCATGAGAAAAGGCAGTGCAATACCATTTCACCACGCGGAAATAATGAAGAATGGGCGAAGAAGTGCGGTGCCGTCGCACCGCGCCGTTGAAGTCGAACAATGTCACGGCGCCGTCGTGCCGTTCCGGAGATCCTCGAAGAGGCCGCGGATGGAGCGGGGCCACGACAGAGGGGCACGACGCCGTCGTGTCGTGCCGATCGGAGAAGGTCGCGGCCTATGGCCACAGTGGTGCAGGGGCGACGACCAGAACCGCCGGCCCCCAGAGTAGGAGGGCAGGACCGCGGCGGTCCCGCGGACGCAGCAACTGGCCAGCCGGACCGAGCCAACCGTTTCAAGGGGATACCGGGAGTTCATAACCCCCAGCATGAAGGAGAGCGGCCCCCACGTGGGGGGGGGGGGGCAGGTTGTCAATCAGGGGGGCAATGCGCCCCCCCTGTTCCTCTCAACTCGGTCAGCCGATCTGGCCACGTGGGCATCCCGAGCGCGCCAGGCCGGGCTTGGCCGCGCCAGCAGGGCCTTCCACGCCCAATTGGGCCGGACCCGGACCCGGGTCGGGTCGACCCAGGGGTTCTTGGGCCGTGTCTGTCTGGGCCCGAACCCCATATTTTCAAACATAACTGTTCAAACACCCATATTATGGTCTACAGACCTCCGATTGATTCACTGTTAGTTGCGATGTGATACTTGGATTGAGACTGTTGTTTCGGTATACTACACTCAAGGTTTCGGAGAACTTTGGGTTCAACCGGGTTGGTTCGAACACAAAACCAAACGGGCCCTCGGAGCGGAAACACTAATAACTTATGCTCTGGATGACTGATTGAACTACCGTTGACTTTGTTGGATTCCTCTTAGTGAGATGGATTTTTTGGCTTACTATGCTCAAGGTTTGGATGCAGTTGGAGTGCAGTCGGGTTGGTTTTGTCTTAAAAAACAACCGGGCCCCTGGAACGAAAAAGCCAATAACTCTCAGACCGGGCGTCCGATTGACGCGCCGTCTGTCACGTTGAGTTCTTTTTGACGATAGACAACATTGGAATACATCAACTCCGGACTACTTGTCAGTTTATGTATCATCCCCTCGGCTCGTGGAGCGGACCCTCCCAAAACGAGCTTGCTGTGTGCGGAAACCCTAGAGCTGGCTGTGACTCTGTCGACTACTGTACTAGAATCCTCTGTGGGTTTGACTGAGGCGACTACTGTACTGGAATACTCCGTGGGTTAGACAAAGATGACTACTATACTGAGATCCTCTGTGGGTTCGACAACGAAGACTATTGTTCTTGTATCCTGTGTGGGTTTGGTAGTTTGACCTCTGTACTTGTATCTTGTGTGGGTCCGACAGAGTACTTGTTCTTGTATCCTGTGTGGGTCTGACAGTTTGACCTTTGTACTTGTATCCTATGTGGGTCCGACAGAGTAGCTGGTCTTGTATCTTGTGTGGGTCTGACAACTTAGCTGGTCTTGTATCCTGTGTGGGTCTAACAACATAGATGAATCAGTGACCAGATCTGATTATCTCTATCACTATACAGAAGATGTATATCTATGTGAGCTGAGTCTTGACTTCAATAAATATCTTAGATATGCTTGACTTGATTTCCTATGTGGATTGAGTTGTGTGATCCTGTGTGGATTGGGTTGTACTCCAATGTGGACATGACTGAACTTGGCATGGATGATGGAGCTGAACGGGAATTGGTGACTTAGGTATTTGTATGGGCATATACCTAAGTAGTGTTGGATGTTATTTCGTGATTGTATCTTTCCTTTGTGCATTTTTCTTTGTGGATTTTGGGAGACCTTCGGGGGTCTCAGGGTCCCTACTGAGTATCATATACTCACCCCTGCACGGACTATGCCCGCACTACATTGTGGTGGTTGCAGATGACAGACAACACTGATCGTGGTTGAGGCTTGCGGAGCAGGTTGGTACCTGGAGGTGGACCACTGGGCGAGACATACTCAGAGCGGATGGCTGGACCCGAGGAGCTAAGGAGGCTATCTATACCCACCCTTTAGGTGGGACATCTGGTGGACGGCTCGACTTTGCGGCTTTACTTTTCAGTTGATGTCTTTCCTTTTCCAGTTGTACTTTACTTTCAGTTTTGGTGTTTATTCTAGCCCACTTACTTTTCTGCACTTACTATTGTACCTAGTTTTACTTAGTGTTTACTTCTTCATGATTACTCTGTGTGTTTGTTTACATTATAAAGGAAATGCCTTCCCTTTTTATCGGGAATTTCTCCTTGGTGCTAGTCTCCAGCCCCTCGTCTATGGAAGGCGGGTTTGGGGTAGTCACGACATGGGCCCCGAGGACGGGTCATGACAAGAATATCCCATACTTATGTATGTGTCAGATTCCTATGACTTTTTACATTTCTATTTTATGTTAATATAGTTCATAATTATTACCCTTCATTTATTATATATGTTATTATTTGAAGATCATATTTTTATGGATTTTATACCATGATATATGATTACGTAATCATACCTCCTGATCACTTATTTTGATCAAATGACCTTATTAAATTCATTATTCCCTTTAATTTATTATCATGTCTATTAAATTCTATGATCTATTGATAACCCATTTTATGTAACAGGTTTAATATTCTTACCCTTACAAAACTTTTAAGATCCCTAATTTCCTACGTTTCCCCATTTACCCAAATGATTGTACGTGTAAGGAGAAAATTTCCAAATTATAAAGTCTTCTGAAATAATGGATTTGATTAGACTATCTTTTATATGTATAGGATTATGATATATTATAGACCTAGTTACTAAAGACCCTAAACATTTTATTTTGATGGATTTTTTTAATTTTATAATTTATGTTAATGTATGCTAGTTTAGTACCAAATAAAAAATGGTGGGTCTATGGATGTTGTGAATTTTCATTTTCTGACACTAATTTATCTTTTACTACCACCAGAACAAGTCATCGAATGGAAAAAATTTGTTTTTTAACATGAATAAATTATATAAAACTCCATGATATAGAAAATCATCATTGATTTCTTCACCCCACACTATTCCAAAATATTTTCTACAAATAATAGAGCATTGGAACTTATATCCACATATTTCCCTGATTATATTCATCTAACAAACAAGCGAAATATGTTGCCACATTCAATCACATCATAGAACAAGCATTAAACTATTGGATAACGGTAATTTGATCCCTAGAGGGTATTCATTCCATGATTTTTCATCCCTAAAACACATTCCTACAACCATGTCATTAATAAATTGATCATTAGATATAATTATGATATACTTCAATTAGAGCCCATGGAATTCAATCCCTGAATTTTTTTCCCTTTATTCTTCAATAAATTTCTTCTTCTTCCATAACAACTATTTGTGTAATAAAATGGTGAAATAGACAAGATTAGACTCCATTATCATCTTGATTGATTCATGGTGTTTTATTTCTCCTTCATTAGATCAGCCCTATAAATTCATTCTATATATATTGGTAAAATTTGTTTCTCAAAATCCAAAGTGAATTTTCTCCATTCTTCTCCACAAATGAATTCCTTATGAAAATGAGGATAGAACTCTACTAAAATAGACCATGATGAAAACTATGTATAGCCTAAATATAATGACCCAACTCAGAAACCTAAACCACATAATCCAAACTAGATCACTAAATAGGCTCATGTATTCTCCCATAATTTCAATAGATTGGAAACTAATTCTTGGGGATACATTATCTAGCAGGGAATAATTTTCCCTCAAAAACATAACCCAGAATGAGTAACTATTCATAAGATTTGTATAACCATTTTTGTTTAAAAGAATTGAATAGTAGGGGAGAAATATTTTCTTTAAGTTATTCATTCTTCCCTGTCATTTATATGTTTCAAAAATTAATTTTTACCCTAATTTTTTTAATATTTATTATATTATTTTTATTTTACATTTATATTATAATTAATTTTATATTTGAATTAAATTTATATTATACTATATTATATATGATTCTTGTGCATTTATAAATGTTACATATGATTTTTTATAATAAAATTAATTTTCTTGCATCTGGTGAATTTATTATATATTGATGTTTTTAAATGAATATATAAGTGAAAAATCTTATTCATATCTATAAATATATCAGTAGTAAAATATATTACTTATTCTTTTTTATAAAAGTAAAAAATCTCCTACATATTCTCTAGTGCATAAAATATCTTACATATTACTTTTTTTAAATCAATTATTATTCATTGCATATAGTAGAAGAAATATATTATATATCTAGGGGAAATATATTTCACATTGGAATAACCATGTTCTATTTCTATGAAAAAATATCTTACTCATAACATTAAATTGAAATAACATATGTTGTGACACATTGATATACTTTTCACTATGTAAATATCTTATGAATTAAACATATATATTAATGAAGGATATAGTCACAACTCCTGAAATATTATAAATGAAAAATTTGATAATCAAATTTATAGAATCCATTGTTGTAATCATTGACTTGAAAAAACAATAACAAAATTATATAATGATTTTGAGAACATGATATTATAAGTTGTTTGTGTTATATATAACATTATCATGGTTACACTATAAATAAGTATTAGGAAAATAATTTCAAAAGAATAAAATGCGATGCATGCATAATTGTGAATGTAGACTATGACATATGGAAATAATATTTTATAATATAATTATACAAAATTATTCACCACGAATAAAATAATTTTTTATAATTAAAAATATATCAAAAGTTATGAATTTATTTAAAGGATACATTTTGATAATATCAGAAGATAAGATATGTAAGAATAAAGTATATGATAATCAACATATTTTATTAAATCATTAGTTCCCTACTTAAGATTTGTTACTCTATTACATTCTATTTATTTATTTTCCATTTACTATTATTTATTATGGTATATTAATATTTTTAACTAATAATTATTCATACATAATTATGAAGAGAAACTAAAATAAGATTTAAAGTATTTAATGTAGGAATTAGTGAGATATTTGAACGGATTATTAAAAACATAGTAGGAGATATAAATATCATATTTACAATATGAAATTGAAAAAATATAAAAACATATAATATACAGACAAGAGGATAGTGATATTATTTTTGCCTGTAGTTAATATTATTTAGTGAAGTGTGGTGATGCATTGATCCTCTAAATGATTTGTTTACAAACACTTCCATTCTATGATAAACCAAAAATAGCGTAAAGAGTGGAAAGTACATGAATAAATATATTGAAGATAGTTCATGAATGAATTATCCATTAGAATACATTTATAAATAAGATTCCAATGTAATAAATCAATTACTTGATTCCAATTATAAATAAAAATGCTTCATAATGACCGAATAGTACGAATTGTTCCAATACTATCAAATTTATGAATCATTATTAGATCACCTTAAGAATATTTTCACACATCCTCTTTGATGGGTCAACAATAGGTTTATTATAGCATCATTATTTTCCACATATTATAACTTGTTCTACTTATTAGCAATTATTGTATTTATTTATTTATCATCATTATAACGCTGGCATAGTTATACACTATCAAAAAGAAACACTAGTTTTTCTAACCTAACAAAAAAACGAAAATTATGAGTTTGTTCTTAAAACTACTAAACTTCATGAGTTCATATTACTAAATATAATTTTTTTGTTTGCTATTATTATAAAAATTTTTACACCCAAATAATAAGTCATTAGGTTTAGTATGTTTTTTAAATATACTAGGTCATATTGGAGCTCGTTAAAAAATATTGTACTTGTTTTGAACCCTTGTGGAAGACAGCATCTAGTGGATACTCATTATCATATATTGAGACTATGAATAGTAGATTCATTATCCATTTTATCCCAAATATATTAAATCCTTGTATTATATCTTATTTTTTTACTTCTTACTATATTCACATAATAAAAAATTATTTATTACCATTTTTAATTTATTTATTATCCATCATAATATAAAAAATATTTTATACTGTGATATATTTTAATGAAATAAAATTCGAACCCCTCTTTTATATTTCCATCACTCACATTTTTCCATACAATTGGGATCCGATATAAACTTTGAAAGGTTATTTTGTCTAGGTTTACTTATATATTTTTTATTTTAATTTAATTTGTTACTAATATATATCCTAGACCTAATAATATAAGGTAATGATATATTTTTTAGTTATGTATAATCATAATGTTGAACATTTATATACCCTTACAATAAATTATTTCAATTAATGAGATTAAAATTATTATAAGGACAAAATGGAAGTATTTTTAAAAAATATTGGTATTGAGTACTAGACTATCATGGATATATATTAAAAATTACATAAAATGTTTCATGATAATTTGGATTGTAATTGTGTTTCTAAATATGGTTTAATTTGAAAAAACATATTTATTTTTATCTTGTATGAATTGTTTATAGTTATATTTCCTCTAATAAAACGGATTTTAACATTTTAGGGACATTAAAAGGTTGTCATCAGGGTTTTTAAAAACTATAGAGAACCTATAAATATACCAAAAATTATGGATTTCAAGATATCATAATGATTGATAATGAAAGTCTTAGCGAGATTCAAAATTTGTTTATTAATATTTTGAAAAATATGACAACCCTTGGCGACACTATAAAGAAGGAATAATTTATTAATATAATCCTTTAAGCACTATATAAAAATTTTCATTCTAAGATGGTTTAAAAGAAAAAATGAATGATTTTTTAGAATATTAAAGGTTTGAACATATTTGAATATTACTTCACTCTGAACCTATGTTGAAAAATATTTATAATAATGTAAATGAAATAATGAATAGAGTTTCGTGTTAGTCAACTAAGAATGTATCATTCCTCTCTTATTATGTTATTTTAGGTAATTTAAACTATGATAAAGGTAATTACTATAGTGAAATTGAGATATTTATACAAGGAATTTCAATGGAAATATTTTTTTCCAGGAAAAAGTTAAAATATAATCTCAAGAAGTTTGTTTTTGTTCCCTTGAAATAACTATATTATACATTACGATTACCTGTATATTCATGATTTTGAAATATTAATAATTTTTTAATTAGAAACATATTTTTTTATACGATCAAAATAGTATAGGTTTTATTGTATGGATGGGGGAGAATTGTAGTTTTAAAAATATAATATAAATAATTGACAAACCACTATGATATTTACTAGGAAAAGTTACATGCGTATACAATTTGTAATTAGATTTATAAAAAAATATATATTGTACACATTAAAAAATTATATAACAGTACAGTGGAATTAAAAACATGTAAAAACATTGAAAAACATAATAATATATGTAAGAAAACGTTACAAATATTATAAAAACTTTTCCACTCTTTAAAATTCATTGTTTAGGAAATCATTAATCAGGCTTTAGGTATATATGATATTCACCCTATAGTTGGGTCAACCTTCCTAGCATCGAAATTACTTAATCATAATGTTCGAAAACACTTATATTTTTATTAAACATGGGAAACCTCAACTAGACCAATTAAAATAGTATTTTTGCACTATATAATTATTTCTCTAAATCAAATTAGATCAAAAAATATTACAAAATAAAATGAACATGAGGCACTTACAATACTATCTTCAAAATCAGATACCTTAATAACCATCTAATGATTATTATGAAGGACTATCTTATAATGATATAACATATCCAATTCATAATAACTTTGGATCACTTGGGCTGAAAAAATACTATTATCCTCAATCATTTTTCCCTATTTATAGATGTTCTTATAACAGTTGTATTCGTATTTTATCAGGATCTATTACAATGGTGTTAGACAAAATTATTCGTCACTTGTAATGTTAAGCATAACATCTCCATCTAATATTCATCATGATCAACACCAATATAGTGTATTTATAATTCATCTAGAAGAATTAAATATATTCAACAAGTGAAATTTTTCTAATTCATCATCTAGTAGGTTTTATAAATGATTGTTCAGTTTAAAATTATGTTTCTTCCTGAAGAATTCAATCAGATATATTTTTCAAAAAATTGTCCACTAATCAGTGTTATACTACATATTATAGACCTTTTAAACCTCTATTTTATGAGATTTTAACATTTCTCTATGATTTACAAAGTAATTGTTTATCAAGTATACATAAGAATCTTCCATCTGATGAAATTATAATTTTTTATGTATAAATATTAGAACATTCTATCCAATATAATCATTATACTCCATATGGAATAAAAATAAACCTTTATACTAAAAAAATTTAAGGTCTTCAGGTATATAAAAGTTAGGAATGAATAAACATTTATGGATGTGGGTTTGGATATTAAAATATCAGGTTAGAAAGTGTTGAAAGTATCATTCGGACTCAATAATTTTCCCCTTATTGAAAAAACAAAATAAAAAATATAACGAGAGAAACTAAATATTAAAAACATTATAAAAACATACTCTATAGGACTTCTAAAACATCAAATAATTTTATCCTTTTCCCATTCATTGAAAATATTAATCCACCAACCCCCTTCTTTCTTTCTCCCCATTATTTAGAAATAAAATATATTTTTTCCTTTCTCCCCCTTTTTATGAAAGTTTATAATTTATTTCGTTCGCCCCCTATAAGATTTTTGAATGGGTATTTATAAGGTAAAAATTAATATTTTAATTTTTTAATAAATTCTATTTGAATCAATTTATATTCAAGTATAATTTTATACAATTTACATCAAAATATTAATAATATGTCCATCCAAATATATTAGAAAATTTACATCCATAAGGTTTTAAAAACATTAAACATACATCTAAAAATATTAAGATTTATTATGACTAAAAATTTTAAACATTAAATGAAAACCTTTTTTTATGAATGTTTCATGATAATTTCAATTATATTGTAATGATCTTCCTCATTCTTTCCTGAGACAACAACTATATTATTCAACTTTGAAACTATTTCTTATGAAACATAAATCTCATATCATTGTATAGAAATTTAATCATTTTTCTATATATTATATGATGAAATATCCATTATTTATCTCTTTCTATCATATAATTCTCTTTTGATTTCGTTCACAATGTTTGAAACTAATTTTTTTTCTATATAATTATTTCAGTGAGTTATTTAATTGAACATTAGTTTTCCCACAAGTCAACATTACATTTTATATAGTTACAATGGTCCTATATATCCAAAACAAAATATTTATTATTTTTAAATACTCTGATTACCAAATTGAAGTTTTTCACCTTCATTAACATTGTTTTTTTATTGATACTTGATGGTGAATTTTGGGAATCACTCGAAACATTTATCATAAAGGGTGTTGATGGTCTTAAAGGTCTAACTTTTTATTTTTCGAATAAAATGTGATTGCGAAATCTAAATGATATAAAATTATTCCTCAGATGCAACTTTAACAAATTTATTTGTTTTAGACTATTCATATTAATCATATATGTACTTTCCATCATCTAGGTAACTAGGAATTTTTTTTGTAACTGATAAGATAATAAACATGATGTCCTAGCCAATATTTCTTCTATGAAAAAATAATTCTTTAACTCTTTAAAAAAATATTCTTTACTTCTTAACTAACTCTTCACTAGTTCCATGGATGATTCTATGGGATTATCTACTTGTTATCCATTTTTGATAATATTTTATAATTAATGATTCTATTCATTTAGAATATTCATTTTAACTTGAACTAGAAACACCCAATGTTTCTTCGTGAAATACATATTTACCTTTTTTCATTTAAAATTGACACAACTTATTCCAATTTATTAATCAAAGTTTCTGTAGAAAAGGGATCTACTGAAACTAGATCTAATATATCATTGCCAAAAAGCAATTATTTTCGAACTACTTAATATTTTCAACTCCATAATGAGCTCTTGGATGTTTTATTAAGAATTTTGTTACCTTTTAATTGTCTTTCCTTATCATATTACTTCTTTATTTTATTTTATATTCTGTCATATTCTCATAAACATGTTCTTTGTTCACCAGATTGTAATGCCCCGACCCTAGTTACCCAATTTCGGTGCATTATGTTAATACATTGGTATGATTACAAGGAATTAAGCACTGAAGGACCAACCAGTTTAGCAGCCTTGGAAAATAGATTATATACATGACCGTTACATTACATTATAAAATGAAAAAAATAACAACATTGTCTCCATTGACCACATTCATATCCCTTAGACTATCCCTATAGGTTAGTCAAAATATACTTCTTCACATCCTAGAAAAAATAAAACATAGAAAGGGGTGATCTCAGATACTCAGTAAGGATAAAAATATAGTGTAAACTTCATAAATAACCATAAACATATAAGGAAATGTATAAAAATAAAACAAAAGCCTTTTAAACATAAACTTCAGTATAATATGAAAATGATAAATCAGATAATTCCATTTACTTATTCACATGGATATTAAACAAGCCTAATAATCACATGTAATATCTATAACTAATTTAAAAACGATGGAATGCATAATGACGGACATCATAACCACATAGTTAAGGCATCATTCCAGGACTACAAATAGGATCTTGTTAAGCCCATGTACCAAGAAAATAGTTTTTCTAATGATACATATGGATGAATTAAGGAGTTATAGTGGGATCCACCCGTCAATTACTAAGTCCAATGCATTCCTCATATTAAAATATTGAAAGATAACATATAAATTTGTATTAAAAATAGCATACAAAATGTTAATACATTAAACATAAACCATGAATGGTATAAAAATAACATATCCACAGTCAATCATATCAGAAAAAATTCAATACAATATTGCATATTTGTATCATAATAAATCAACTTCAATCAATAATAATATCAAAAAAGGATGATGACATAGTTTAAAATGATCTGTAAAACATTTTGAGAGAAATATCCCTATTTTGAAATCATTTAAAAGTCAAACATTTATAAAGGATAACATTTAAAAGATATTTATGAAAGAAAGTGTCTCATACAAATTTGAAACTTTTTATATGAATTATCATTTTAAAACAATCATGTCCATTTAAATAAATCCTTAAAACTATTTTGAAAACATGGACATTAATGAGAAATATTTATAAGAATAAATAATTATAACATTTAAAATGATGTTTTAGTTAAAAAGTACCTTAAAAGAATCATTTTTAAATTTCTTTTATGAAACATGGACATGGATGATAAATATGTCCTAGAAAATACTTACACATAAACAATCTAAGATAATAATGAGATTGAGGAATTAACCCTTACCTTGAACTTTTCCTTGGTCGAGGGTATGTTAACATCCTTTATAATAGATAAATCATTGTTTTAAACAGATACAAGAACCAAATACATAAATATTATATCATATATGATGTTCTAATATTTCTTAGTTTATAATATTTTAGTAGTATCAATGTTTCAGGTGTTAACTGATTCGTTTTCCTTTATATATTTTTTTTCGTAAGTCGTGTTAATTATTGATAGGATGTATTTTATTCATATCCATAATGATATAATGTTCTTAAATATTATTTTTAATAATAAAATAAAAATTATTCTTGAATGGTTATTATGGGGAATGAATCTCATCGCGTTCGTGGAGATGGTAATCCATACGTATGCATGAACGCTACTTCCATTCGATTTTTGTGATTTTAAAATGAAATAATAGAAAATGATACATAGTTATATTATTGTTATAGTATAATATAATATTTTATATATGTTACTTAAGATCATTGAAACAATCCTTTATACGTTCCATGTATGGTATGAACGAGTCATATCTCTTTAAGGGGCGGCAGTCCGCACTTCCACAAATTAAATTAACATATATGCAGAACATTAAAATAATAAATGTATGATTAAAAACAGAATTAAAAAATCTTATAGATAAATTAAATATAATATATATAATATATATTTATAGTTACATCATAATGTCCTCCATAAGAGGTGGTAGAAGAAGATTGAACAATCACCGTTTCGTGAGGCCGTAGTTCACCATCCACAGAAACATTATGTTTTATACCTATTAGATAGAGGTTTGTGAAATTGTAGTTAATATAATTATAATAAAAACTACCTAGTATATTGAGTATACATGTGTTGTTATAAAATAAAGGAATAAAGAGAGTTTATGGGATTGGATAAGTAAAATAAAAGGAATGAACATAAGTGGAGATGTTTCCTTTAAATCGCGTAAATCCATTTGGTTTGAACCAAAATGATTTCTTGAAGTGCCTTCCTCCTAATGTAAGGCTTATAAAAGAAGGATATTCATAATGGGAGCTTAATTAGGTATAGTTTTGATGATCTAATTTTCTTGAGAGGTGTGAGAAATGGGTTAGAGGTGAGAGATTTTTATAAGGGGGGAGGGTCTTTTTAGGAATGTTTTAAAATAATATTTTATTATATAATTATTCTAGATTTCTAAAGGCTCAATACTCATTAAAGTCAAAAATAAGATTACTCAGGTTCAAAATAAAATCATCCAATAATAATTATATAGCTTTTGGATATTGTTTTAATTCTTATAATCTCATTTATTTAAATCATTCTTTAATGAGGTAATCACTACATCATTATTGTGTTATAAATAATTATATCTTTTTTCTTTCTAAAAATTATAAAAAAAATTCCATTATGAATGTAATATTTTTAGATTTAAAATTAATAATTATAGTTGAAAGTATATCTTATATAACCCATTGTAAAAATTATTTTGCAAAAAGATATATGTTTATGACATTTTTGTATCACTTTAAATTAATTAAGATAAAGTGTCATTATCACTCTCAAAGGGCTCCATGGGGTCCCAAAATCGATCCAAGGATTCACATGGACAGATATGTATCAATAAATATGAATAGGACATGTGTTAGGGTAATTTTATATTTTTATAATAATAGTTCTTTACCCTTATTTACCATATGTACCATTTAACCATGGTAAATAAAATATTACTGAATTAAATATTCATAACATCATAAAATAATAGTAACCTATTTACACAATTTGGAACACCTGATTACAAATATGGAATCTATATCTCCAAATTGAAAACAGAAAATTCGCAGAAATTGATTTAAAATTAATTCCTCTTGTTAAAACAAAAATGGTTTTTTAGAAAATAATAATTATCCAATGATTGACACTTGTTTATGTATAGTTTAAATGTGTAATTTCGTCCAATGACCTAAATTATATTAAATAATAAAAATATAAACTAATGATACTTTAAAACCACTCAAATGTAAAATTTAACACTATAAATTATTTCGATTAAAAAGTGGTTTTAAATTAAAATTTAGTATTTTTCACTATTCATCCAAAAATGAAAGTTATCATAAAAGTACCAAAAATTTATCAAATTTAAATTTTTTGTCCCAATTCTAAATAATAATATAATTTTATTAAATTTAGTATATAAATGTTTCAAATATTGGTTTTAAAAAAGGTTCTCCACTAAAAGGAGGTAAAATTGAATTTTTGGAAAAATATTCTTTTATCTATAAAATGAATTTGTTCTTATATTTTGTCTTATAAAAACATAATATGGATTGTAAAATTATATGGAGTAAATAAAATTAAAAATTCAGTTAATACTATTCATAACCTTTTTTTGAACGGCTGGTTTTGTAAGTCATGGTGCACTCGAACTTAGTGGTATGTATAACACAAGTTATTCAATTTCTTTGAAGAGATAATGTACTTTGAAATCATGGGGTGTTACATTCTCCCCTACTTTAATAAATTGTGTTCTCAGAATTTGAAATTTTTCTTTGAAAATAAAAACATTAAAAATAGAAAAACACCTTTATAGAAAACCCACATCATAAATTGGGCTAATGAAATTTAGTCTTAATAAGAGGGAAAGAGAAATGAAAAGGTCACCACCAAATTATGATCTCGATTACGAGAACATTAGTGGAAATTAGAGACACATAATTAGAGTAAAATCATAAATATTTATATGGATTAATTGAGGTCATCAACCAAAAAAATTGTAAAATTAGGGGCCTCAAAGCCATCAATCTATGATGATTTAATATATCATTGGTTCAACAAAACATAAGGTATGAGTATAGAAAATTTTTGGTTTTAATATTCCTTCCCTAAAGTTTAAGAATTAATTTATTCATAGCATAAGAGGAAAAAAATACTTGACAAGTAGAGATTAATCATTCAAACAATTGTTACTATAAACTCATCATTCACTTCAAAATATAATCTAACTCAAAAATATTATATTTATCATAATCGTATAGGGTTCAAAAATTAATGAATTTATAATTCATTTTTCAGAATATTTTAAAAACTACATTATTGAAACTAGGACATCACATAATCCAGTGGTAAGTGATTACCCATGATGCCCTTCGGTTGGGGGTTCAAGTATCATGGCCTTGCTGGACACGGCGCATTGTTGCCCGACCTCCGGGTTGTCACCCGACATCCGGGTTGTCCTTTTTATGACAATCCGAAAATAATCTTAAGAAATGATTTAACCATAACTATAGTATCAAATATAAAACATAACCTATTCCAACCTTTAGTCTTATCCATAATACATGTCCGAATGTACAATCCAAAATTTATAAGGAAGGTCACATAATATACATGTGAATACTTTTATAGTTTATTCTATTAAAATGTGGTAATAAAATGAATTGCCAGAAAACAATATTTTAAAAGGTATGTACTTCCTTATTCCTCCTGTAAATCCTAGAATACTGGATATACTCCTAAAATCAAAAAAATGTTGTAATCACCAACAATGAGGGTATAAAAAACCATTAATTGGTTCCAATGTAGTCAATAATTTCAAATATAATTTATCCAAATCAATCATCTCTTATTCCAAAATCAATACCATAGTATCATGACCATATTAATGTTTATCTTTCATTCAACCATTTTTTTCCATAAGGTTTAACTTGCTATTGAGTCAATTTTCTTGGTACCACACAATCTCAAATCCTTAAGGAAGTAGTACTGTAGTACAATCCTTATATACTACATAATTATTATAACCAGTAAATCATGGATATAATACTCAAATGACATAATTCTTTAATATCAACATAAGAAAACTATTCATTACTCTTTATCTGTAGTAATATCATAGCTTGGTTATTATCCAACAACGTCATTTGTGGTATACTCTGATGATTAGAACATTAATTCTCATAGTGTCCCAACTCCTTGAAGATGAATCATTGTACATTTGAAACATTTTTCTTACCCTTGAAATGACATACTTGGTGTCCTTTTTCTCCATACTTATAACGATCTCTCATTCCCTTCAAGCATTTACCAAGGTGATATTTTCCACAGTTATCACATATGCGAAAATCCTTCTTTCCATTATTCCCTTTATCTATTTTTCTCTCTACCATCATTTTCTTATCTGGCTTCCCTTAAAAGCCATAAAACTCCCAGAATTATTTAATTATCTTATTATCACATGATAATATTTCTTCATATGATGATAATACATGGGAGACTAATTCCATTATAAATTTCGGCTTAATACCAGGAAATATATGATCCTTATTAATCTTTGGATCATGCGTATTGTTGAAGTTCTCATTCCATCTACTAAGATCCATTTCAAAATAATGGCATACACTAGGTTAGCTTTGTGAATTGAAATGAATAATTCCAAATGTGTAAAATACCTAACAAAAATTAGAAATATTATGCATATAATCTGTAATCATAAAAAATGTTTTTTTTAAGATGTTTTTACATGTAAATCTTACATAATGGCTTCTAAAGAAAATGTGGATTATCCTAATCATATCCCCTGGGAGTGTCATAACCAAGAGTTCAGCAAGGCCCTTTGTCATGTACCAGGATACCCTAGGTCTAGACTAAAACTCTTTGTCGGAGTTTTCACTTCTCTTCACATCTACGATAGAGCCGCCTCTACCATCTTGTATCCAGACAGGGAGGTATTTCTTAGATGATTCACAAAATCTCTACATTCCCAAAATTCTAGAATGTTCTTATATACTAATCCTCAATGTCTATCTTGGGGTAATGTTCTCTAATCAATGTTTTTCTAAATCATGTTTCCAAGGTTATTGATAACTTTCCTTTCATACCAACTATAACGCCTCGACCACAGTTACCCAATGTTGGCTCATTGTTTTAATACATTGGCATGATAACAAGGAATCAACTCTCAAAAAACCGATCAATTTAGTAGTCTTGAAAAATAGATTTCATACATGAAAATTACATTACATTATAAAATGAAAAACAACAACAACATTGTCTCCTTTGAAAAATTTAATATCCCTTAGACGATCCATGTAGGTCAGTTATAATATACTTCTTCACATCCTGGGAAAAATAAAACATAGAAATGGGTGAGCTCAGATTCTAAAAAAGGATAACAAATTTACGGATACATCATAAATAAGTATAAAAAAATTAATACAATGTATAAAAGAAAAAAACATTTTAAACTTAAAATTACACATAATATGGCCATGAAAAATCAAATGATTGCATTTACTTATTCACATAGATATTTTACTAGTCGAATAATCACATGTAATATCAATAGCTAATTTCATATTGATGTAATGCATAATGTCGGACATCATAACCACATCGTCAAGGCCTCATTCCAAGACTACAAATATGATTTTTTCAAGGACTTGTGCCAAGACACTAGTTTGTCTCATTAGACTAATCAATGCATCGAGGAGGAATAGCGGGCTCCACCTTTCACTTACTATGTCTAATTCATTTCCTCAAATGATAAGGTCAAAACCTTACATAAACATTAATATTTAAACTAGGATATGAAATGTTAATACATTAACCATAAACCATTAATGGTACAAAAATAACACATCCACTGTCAAACATATTACAATACCTTCAATACAATATTGATTATTTTTATCATAATAAATCAACTTCAATCAAGATTAATATATAAAAAGTATAATGACATAGTTGAAAATGATCAGTGAAACTTTTTGAGAGAAATATCACTTTTTTTGAAATCACATAAAATTCACACATTTATAAAGGATGAAATTTAAAAGATATTTATGAATCAATGTGTCCTATACCAATTTGATAATTTTTAAATGAATTAACATTTTAAAATATTCATTTCTATATAAATAAATCGTTAAAACCATTTTTAAAACATAGAAATTAATGAGAAATATTTATAAGAATAAATATTTAAAACATTTAAAATTATATTTTAGTTAAAGAGTACCTTAAAGAATCATTTTGAAATGTATTTTATGAAATATAGACATGGGTGATAAATATATCCCATAAAATACATACACATAAAAAATCTCGAATAATAATGAGATTGAGGAATGAACCCTTACCTAGTAATTTTATTTGTTCTAGCGTACGTTATCCACCTGTATAATAGTTAAATAATTTTTATTAAATTATACAAGAAACACATACATAAATATTATATCATAGATGATCATCTAATATTTCTTTGTTAATAATATTTTAGTAGTATCATTGTTTCGAGTGTTAACAGATTCGTTTTCCTTTATATGTTTTCTTACGTATGTCATGTTAGATATGGATAGGATGTATTTGATTCATATCCAAAATGATATAATATTCTTAAATATTATTTTTAATAATAAAATGAAAATTATTATTGAATGGGTATGATTGGGAATGAATCTCATAGCCTTCGTGGAGATGGTAATCTGTACGTACGCACGAACGTTACGTCCATTTCATTTTTATTGTAAATAGTAAGAAGAGAAAATGGTATATAGGTATATTATTATTACAATATAATATAATATTTTTTATACATTATGTGTGTTCATTAACACCATACTTTATATGTTCCGTGTATGGTATGAATGAGTCATATCACTTTGAGGGGGTGGTAGTCCGTATTTCCTTAAATGAAATTATCGTATATACACAACATTAATATAAAATAGGTATTATATAAAAAGAAATTAAAGAATATTATAGATAAATTAAATATCATATATAATTATAGTGCCATAATAATGGCCACCATAATAGTTTTTAGTAGAAGATTGAACAATAATCGTTTCATGAGGGAGTAGATCACCGTCCACAGAAACAATATGTTTTATACCCATTAAAAGGCGGTGTTTGTTAGATTTGTTTAAATAATTCTCCTAACAACAACCATGTATATTGAGGATACTGGTGTTGTTATAAAAGAAAGTAATAAAGAGTGATTAGGTGGTTGGAGAAGTAAAAGGAAAGAAAATAACTTAATAGGAGAGGTTACATTTAAATATGGTAACTCCCTTTGGTCTGAACCAAAAGGCTTTATTGAAGTGCCTTATTCCTATGGTAAGGCATCTATGAGAAATAGAGGGAGATTGGGAGAATAATTGGGTAGATTTTGGAAAATCCATGGGGATTGAGAAGTGTGAGAAATGTGTTAGAGGGTAGAGCTTTTTATAAGGGGGAGGTGGGGTTCTTTAGAAATGTTTGAAAATATTATTTTATTTTATAATGATTATCAGTTTATAAAGTTCCACAACTCATTAACATCAATGATAAGATGATGAAAGTTGTAAATAGAATAATCCAATAATAATTGGTCAGGTTTTGTATATTATTTTTAATTTTTTTATTCTCATTTACTTAAATCCTTCTTTAATGAGGTAAACACTACATCATTATTGTGTCATAAATAATTTTATTGATTTTATGTCTAAAAATTATAAAAAAAATACCAAGATGTATAAAATAATTTTATCTTTAAAATTAATATTTATTGCCTAATTGATTACTTTCATAACCCCCTGTAAAAATTATTTTACTAAAAGATATAAGATTAGGTCATTTTTGTCTTTACATTAAATTAATAAATATAAAGTGTCATTATAACTCTCAAGTGACTCCATGGGGTCCAAAAATCCATTCAAGGATAACCATGTTAGGAAATTTACCAATAAATAAGAATAGGACATATTTTTGTGTAATTTATTATTATTATAATAATATTTTTTTACCCTTAATTACCATATTTACCCTTTAACCATGGTAAATAAAATATTTACTGAAGTAAATATTACTGATGACTAAAAATAAACATTACATGTTTACAAAATTTAGACCACCTGATTCCAAATATGGAATCCATTTTTAAAAATTCAAAACACAGAAGAGGTAGAAATTAATTTAAAATTATATCCCGTTGTCAAAACAAAAAACATGTTTTTAAGAAATAATAACTATCTAAAGATTGACACTTGTTTATGTTAGTTTAAATGAAAAATTTTATCCAATGACCTAAATTATATTAAATGATAAAATTATAATCTAATGATGCTTTAAAACCACTAAAATCTATTATTTAACACTATAAATTATTTCAATTAAAAATTAGTTTTTAATTAAAATTTAGTAATTTTATCTATTCTTCAAAATATGAAAATTATCAGAAAAGTACCAAAAATTTATCCAAACTAAATTTTTATGTCCCGATTATAAAGAATAATTTTATTTAATTAAATTGAATATATATAAGTGTCAAATATTGGTTTTAGAAAAGGATAACCATTAAAATTCTATAAAATTCCATTTTTTGAAAAATAATTCTTTTATATGAAAAAATGAATTTATTTTTGTATTATTTATAAGAAACAAATTATATTGATTTCAAAATTATATGGAGTATATAAAATTAAAAATTCAGTTAATAATATTCATAACTGCTTTTTGAACGGTTTGTTTGGTAAGTCGTGGTGCGCTCGAACTCGGTGTTCCGTGTAATGAAACTTGTTGAATTTCATTGAAGAGGGAACATACTATGAAATATTGGGTTATTAAATTGATCCTCAATAATATCTAAACAAAATTATGGTCTATCAGTTTTCATTTCTCCTTTATTTAGGATGAATGTAATAATGGAATCAGAATACATAGTTTTATTTTATTTTTGTATTGAAGGATACTTTTTACTAGGTTTTATTTAATATAAAACCTTCTCCATGAGCTGTTTAACCACACTATTAGAGGAAACCATGTATATTTTGTCAATAAACTCCTTCATATCATGAAAAAATATGTGCATTTTTTGTTAAATATTTATTTTCCCAAATATGATGTCTTTCCCCTTACTGAAAATGAATTATTATGAATTTTTTTGTTCCTTCATTAAGATTTCACAAACTGATTTAAATAAATATCAGTTATAAAATAAACCTCAAAATAAAAATCCAAATCACAATAGTATCAATACAGATAAGAAGAAACATTACTATTTTTATTATTCTAAAATTTATTACAAATTGTAAAACATAAATATCATGCATAATCAATGTATACATGTATCCTATTATAGGGATTACGAATATTTTTATAAATAGAGATATTATGCATGCATCCATTAAAATATTGTGAAGATTCATAATTTTTTTCATAATATGAAATTATGGAAATTCCATCTATGGAATTATCATTGGATCCAATAATTTATGGATACTTAGGTGTAAAAACACTATATTTTTATTCACAAGGGAAAATAACAAGATAAACACATTTTTTGATATTCAGGTAGTTAAACTATCCCAAAAAAATTATTAGTTGATATATTTTTGAGTACATAAACTTCATTAATATTGGATTTTATATGAAAATATCTTTCAAAAAATATATAATTTAAATCAAAATATTATTTCAAAACACTTAGGGATTCCCACCCATGAAAAATTATTGATGAGTTGAACAAAAAATCATACATTTGAAACCAATTTATTTAAATAAAATTTCATTAATATATCTCAATTTATAAAAATTTCTAAGTATTCCAGGATATTTAGTTGGACAAACATGAAAAAAATAAATGAACTAAAAACTTATACGATGTAAGGAAATAAGAATTGCGACATATCTCCTCTAGAATCAGGTTTTTAATGAGTAATTATCTAAAAATACTATTTATATACATACAGAGAGGAAGATAATATTAAAATTTTAATAGTATACAAGGGTTAATAACTTTTATTTAAAAGACCAATGGTTGAGATGTAATCATTGAATGATGATGATGTTAATGCTTTAAGAATTATATATAGTTTTCAACTCTCAAATGTTTGTAACAATCAGTAGAAAATATTTAAGTATTATTGGAAAAAAATTTGATCTATTGAAATGGGATGGTTCTATAAAAAATGTGTAGAAAGTTTCCTAATGATTATAAATAGTATAAAAAAATATTAAAAATAGAAACGAATATTTACCTCACAGAGAATGTTTATATTGAATTTCTGGAAAAACGTTTGTGCTGTAATATGAAATGATTGGTTCTATATGAAGTATAGAACAAGGAGGGAGTATGTCAAATTAATATTGAAATTAATCATGGTCTAATAAAACAATACGAGTATAAAAAGGTTTTTTAAAAAATTGTACAAAATAAATTGAATATAATTTGGAAAACCTACCTTCAATGGTTTTAGGAATACAAAAGAGAACTTTTAAAAACATTTCAAAAAAATTCTTCACCATTTTTAATGATTTATTTACAATAATAATATAGGTAAATAGAATGTAAATAAATAATTATTTTATGTTAACTCTTACATAATTGTTTAATTTTAAAATCGATCAAAATTTAATGGTTTTTTATAAATAGAAATAAATTATTCATATGTTTCGATAAATTATTAAATAATATCCATATTTTTGTATCACATAAAAGTAAATTGTTTCTTATATTTATTTTATATTGAGTTTCGTGCTCTATTTTTAATTAATTTTATTAAACTTGTGTTATCACACAAAATTAATGTTTTAATAAAACTCAAGCTAAATTCAGTGAGTGTGTGTTGAATCCACAACAATTGAGAAAAAAAATTTAGCACATCATTTTATTTAGTTTAATACGTGTAATGTTCTATACAGTTTCATTTCACAAAAGACCAAGAGACTAAATTCCCTTCTAAATATGTCATGTTCTGGATGTACTATGTCTATTCCTTTTATATCCACCTAAATTGTTATCATAAGAAAAAATTGTCCAAAATAATTTCTTGATGAATAAAATAATAAAAAATCCATATTTTCCTTAATGTAACGAATAAATCATGTAATTGATTTAATATGGGATTTTAATGATTTTCATGAAATCTCACACATAAGGTGAAATTCACCCTCCTATAGTGAGAACATGAATAAATATGAAAATGAGAATAATTCCTCCTTGTAAAACATCTAAAATTATGCATCAAAATCAATTTCTACCTAAAAAAATAACCTCAGTATGACTTACATATTCTTTAATAAACATGTTTGTGGGGAAAAAATCTATGTAACATAAATATCTATAGACCGATAGCTCGATCTACTACACGTTCTAAGAAATACATGATGTAAGAAAACTCTATAGTACATCCCATCTTCGTACCAGTTTCCCTACATAAAGTTTATGGTGCAAGATCCTCAAATACACTGGAAAATCCAATGATAGTTACATGGGATAGAGTTCCCAATAATGAAAACCTTTCCTGTTAGTTCTTCAAAGTAAAAAAGTTCTGATGAAAAATCATTCATTCAGTTATGAGATTTATTCATGATAATTTTGTGTGTAGGGAAATATCTTGGCCTTCGTATAAGACTTGAATTGAAAAAATTTCCCATAACAGCCTTTAATGGATGACCATCAGTGTTGGGTGAAGTGTGGGATATGGTTTAGTGGTAAGCTACTGTAAAATATTATGGAAACTCTAGAATGAGAAATTGGATAATACAAAATAGACTGTGATACTTTTCACATAAATGTATGTGTTCACTAAGGTGATCATTGTCTACCTCGATTGTTATTCCACATTGAAAATTCAATGGCTCGGGTTATTCTTAATAACCAAGGTCAATGGTTAGATCACTCAGTATATCTGAACCCTCCCCATGCGAGTAAAGTTTCCCAAGAACTCCACAATCTATAGTTTTATTCATTTTCCATCCTACTGGAATCTAAAGTCGATGATTGGAATAAAATCAGTAGTGAATTTTTTTAATAAAATTGGGGTAGGTTTTTTATAGTTCAGTTCTCGGGATACCCCATCACTAAATCAATCGGTGATGGGGGCATTGGGGGTGAAGTTCTAACTCAGGTGGTTCTCACCCCCTCCCTTTAAATAATGAATAAATGGTAATATATATAAATATATTTATTTATTTATTTTTAAATATATATATAAATTTTTAACAAAATATATATATATTTTTAAATAGAAAACTATATATAAAAACATTTAAAAATTTATAATAAATATATTTGAATTATAATCATATTCATTACATTTATAAGTGTATATTTAAAATTATATATATTTATTTTTAATAAATATATATAAATATATAATTATATTAATATTTTTATATGATGACAAACATATACTTACATAAATATATTTATAATTATATATATATATATATTTCAAACTATAATTCTAAATATCTATTAATAATTATATTTATATATACAAATTTATAAATATTTTAAAATATTAATATTTATTTATAATTATATTTAAAAGTTCATTTTTACAATTTATTTAAAATATTTTTAATTATAAAAATATTTATGTATAAGAAAATAATAATAATATTTTTATAAATAAATATTTTTATAATTTTAAATAAATGCATTTATAAATTTATATTAACTATATTTATTCAAATATATATTTATATTTATATTTATATTTATATTTATTTAGTTTTAATTTACTTAAATATATTTATAATAATATATAATTACATATATATATAATAAATATCTTTTGCATGCATATTATTATATTTCTATAATTATATAAATTTGTATAGTTATATAAAGAAATTTATATTCTTATATAGAAATGTTAAATATATTCATAAATAAATTCTAAATATATTCATAAATATATTTTTATTTATATATTTATAAATATATTATATATATATATTAATAAAAATAAATTTATATTTATAAATTACATATTTATAATTATATTTATAAATACATATCTTCACTTCATTAAATATATTTATAATAATATAAATAAAAAATACATTTGTGTATATAAATATAGAAATATATTTTAATAATTATATATTTATATATATTTATTTAAATTTATATTGTAATAAATATTTATTAATAAAAAAACAAATATATTTAAAAATATAATAAATTGTAATATTAAATTGTAATATATAATTGTAATATATTTAAATTTATATAGTCATAAATGAACTAATTTCGCCCATCCTCCCTCATCGATGGTATATGCGGCGGCATGGGCAACTAGTTTTCCCTCCTCCCCTCACACGTGGGTGGGTGGGTGTGATCTTCCCAGAATCATCTCTCATCTTAACACTACTCGTTTTCCCCTTTCACTGACCCCGACTTCTCCCCCAATTTCTTGTATGTCATGTTCACCCTAAAGATCAATCATGAAATGATGGTCTTCTATGACTCCCAATTTCATTCCATGAGTTCATTCATGACTCTTCAATGTAGGATTTCTCATTGGTGGTTCGTTTCGGCAAGCGTCGCCCTTTGGTGGATGTCTTCAATAGGTGCGTTGTAGATTCTTTGGGTAATTTAGATCAGGTAGTCCTTGGGCTTCGTGATCCACAACATTATTTGATTTTTTGACATTTGAATATGATCTCATCTACAACTGGGCGAACACTCCTCATTCGGTTTTTTAGTGTGTGGTTATCCTTGTTTTGTTGAATGTTTCAATTTCACCTAAAGAAGGACCCTCCCCTCCACTGTGGCCTAGAATTATTTACCTGAGATTCCTCTACCATTCCAGAATCTGGTGATTCTAAAGCTTAATGGAAATATGGTGGGTCAATTCCTATGTTCAGATAATAGTACCCTAGATTTATGTCACCACATCTCTGCTCGTTTTTTTGTTGAAGTTGATTAATTAAAGAATCCATTAGATTTCTTATGTATCGAGGTAAAAGGTGATCTTTGTGGGAAGAAGAATTTCTGCTATGAATCATGGGTTTCCTTCTATTTGTTGTGTAGGTGGTTGGGGAATAGATCATCCAATTATCTGTATTGGGTGAAGGAGGGTACTCCTATAAAAGGAAGGGCCTCTTATATTCATCTCAGCTGATCATTCTAGTATATGTTCTCCAGCTAGTATAGAATATCATCAGAATGAGTTGATGTATCTGAACCTAGACCAGAGGTTCATGGGCGTATTATATAGTTTGAGGGGTGACCAAGAGGTATCCAAGAAAAATATGGTCGCGAAAGATGGTGGGACAGTTTGTCCTAATGTTTCACTTTTATTTTCTTAGGGTGATATGGTGGTGGTCGTGTAAAAGGATATAATATCGATATTGATTCATGTTGGGATACTTTCAATGACACCAAGACCAAGTATAATCAGAATTTATTTTATTCATACTTCTCACACAAATAAATAAATTCGCCTGATCTAAATAAAAGGAGCTTTACAGTTGTGGGTGTCTTCTACCTTGAGGGAACCTGAAAACTCAATACATTTTAAAAAATGATTCTATTTAGTGAATATAAATGTGTAAGATAATTTTGATCATGAATGGTGGAACCCAGTCATCTCATAATAGTAGACAATGTTGGCCTAGTCAAGGACCCAAATAAAGCATGATCGGAGCGGAAAAGAAATAGACTCCCAATCAGATTTGGAAATTGAATAGGATCACCATGCGATAATGGAAATTAGGTGTGGTTTGATGAATGTGAATAAAGGTAATATTATCTATGGGATATTTTCAATCAATAAATTGAAAAATCTCGGCCCTGCAAAGACTACTCAAAATATAAAAAACCGATGGTCATCTGGTCAGTAGTAAAATTAAGGAATACTAATGTAGTGGAAGGTCAGTGGATGTAACTCTTACTTAAGTATTTATTCAGGAGATTGTCATGATAAATGAGAAAATATCAACTTAGATAGACATGGTCGTGGAGGATATAGTGGCAGTTCTGGAAAGTTGTATTCTAGTGGTTCTAGCAGCAACCACCGCTGATGAGGTTGAGGTAACTTCTGATAAATCCATTGTGTTTCAAGTTGATTGTTTAGAAGATTATACCCAACACTCAGAACTATGGGCATTTAATAGAATCTAGGAAGATAATAGGAAGAAGGAAGATGAACAGAACCTTCTCCTATATTCGAAGGAATAGTTCATGGAGGAAGATTTAAATATCCATGTTTCAAAATCGGATGCTGATAGAATGCACTAGAGTTCTTGTCGAATAGAGATTAACAATGAGAAAATTGATTAGATCAACAAATAAGATCAGATATAAGCACATCATATTAACTAGGATATTATAAATCAATAGGAATATATTTAGACCTTGGACAAGATAGCCTAACACTATGTGGATTTCATCTAAGATGATCCATACACGAAGGTAACATCAAGCACATGGAGCATTCATAGGGTAATTGATTCAAACAATATAAATATTGTTTGCAACAACATGGTTATTTAATAAGTCATTTGAATCTTGGTACTTCAAGATATCTGTTTACGTTCTCACATTCCCTTAGAATATTTTTTGAAATAAAAATTTTAAATTTGCAGTCATGTAGGTATAAATATTTATTCCCAAATAAATTTAAAATATATTTAAAAAATATTAGACATTGTAATATATAATTGTAACATATAATTGCAATATATTTTAATTTATATAGTTATAAAAATTTATTTATATATATATTTATTGTATATTTAAAAATATAACAAATTTATTTATTTAATTTTCAAATATAATTGTAATATATTTAAATTTAAATAACTATAAATGTTTATTTATAGGTAAATTATAAATATATTTCAAAATATAAAATATTTTATCATATAAATCTAATATAAGTAAATTTATATAGTTATAAATACATATTTATAAAAAAAATTAAAATAACTTTAAAAATACAATAAATTTCAAAAGATAATTCTTCAATATTGTTTTTCAATATAATTTTAATATATAATTGAAATATAATTATATTTATATAGTTTAAAATGCTTATCTATGAATAAATTTAAAATAGATTCATATATTTACATACGATTTTTTTTTACTATTTTTATAATTAAAAATATATTTGAATAATTTAAATATGTATTTATAAATTTAATTACAAAAATATAATTATAAATATATAATTATAAATATAAATTTATTTATTTTAATATATGTAGGAATAATAATTATATTTATAAATATATAATTATTCAAATATAATTACAATTAAATTTAAAATTTATTTATAAATAAATTTAATATTTACATATAAAAATATAAATTTTTATATAATTACATATATTTAAATAATAATATGCATGTCAAATATATTTGGAATATATATATTTTTCTCTTTATATTTATATATTTATATTTATATATTAATGTTTAAATATTTATATTTATATATTTAAATTTATATATTTATATTTACATATTTATATTTATATTTATTAGTTTATTTTATTTTAAAAATATTTAAGTTGTTTTAAATAAAAACACATAATAATAATTATAAATATAAAATTTTAAAAATTTAGTAAACATTAAATTATAAATATATTACTTATAAATATAAAATCACTTATTAATAACTATTTACATATATATATATTATTATAAATTAATTTATAAATATATATTTATATAACAATAAATACGTTATAAGAGTTATAAATATTATTTTATAAATATAATTATAAATAAAAAATATAATAAAATAACTCTAAATGCATATTTATAAATATATGAATATGATTGTAAATATATTTATTTAATTATATATTATTATATTATTATATATATTTATATATTTATATATATTTATATATTTATCAATGTATATATTTTTAATTAAATAAAAACATTTCTATAATTCAATCTATATATTTATTAATATATAAATATATATAATTATAAATATATACTTATAAAAAATAGATTTATTATTTTAATATATTTATTATAATTATATAATAAATAAAATGTGTAATTTTTTTATTTACAATATTATAAATTTTTTAATATATATATATTAACATTTATTCATTTTTTAAGGGAGGGGGTGAGTGCCACATGAGTTGGCACTTCCCCTCCATTTCCCCTAGTTCTTTTTTGATATGGCACTGGGTATCCCAAGAACCAAAAAAATATACCCCATTTAAAAAAAGATTTACATGGAAAATGTTGTTGTCGAGGATTTGGGGGTATTCTAGTTGCCTAATCTACCACAAAAGCTAGTGATGGCTAGATTATTATTTTTTAATTTCTCTTCCCATTAATTTCCTTTTCTAACTTATTGTGTTTATAGCATAAAATCCTAAAAATTTACTAAAAATATTTCTGACCCACTGATTTATTTTTTACAACCATTAAAACAAAAATTGGTTTAATTTATGCCTGATTAACTATAATATAATTAAAATAAATTATTAAAACTTATTCCCAATTTATATTTTTTTGTTTTTTAGAAGAACTTAGAAAATTTTCCTATTGGAAGTATTTGAATTAATTTAGATAATTGACTTTATTAATCAATATAGTTATATATATATTACCATTCTAGAATTATAACACAACTTAAATTCATAATTAATATCATATCATACAATATTTATGTTTTCTTGATAATTTATGATGAAAAGGGCATACCATCGCTTATATAAGTTGTTAAACCATCATAATCAACAACATGTTATAAAGAATAAAAGAGTAAGAATATATATTTATATTATTATAATAACATTTTTTTATAATAATAATGATGTAAATTACATATAATTAATGTGTTAATTAATATTGAAGAATAGGAGGATTATTAATATAAAGATAATGTTTAAGAGAACGAAAATACATACAATGAAGAGTGTAATCTTCCCATTACGATATGCATTGAAATAAAGAACATGGTCTCCTAGAATGGGGTGATGATTGATTTTCGTAATGTGGTGTCGATTGATTAAACATAGTCACTCCCAAAATGGGGTGATGATTTGAGTATGAATACATACTAGAGTTGTGTTAATAAATGAGTTGTGCTGGGATCTTATTATCATGAAACTAACTTATCAAGGGACTCTTTTGCATATTTCCTTCCCTATATGATTTGATTATACATGATGCTGATTTAATGAACTTTTTTATTCATGCTAACTAATTTATATAAACTATTAGATAAAAGTATCACTAATGCCCAATTGAATTTTTTTATATCTTTCATCTCATTTAGAATAATAATGTTTTATTTTAAAATATTAAAATTTAATAGAGTGCCTTGTTTTTATTTGAATTGATAGAATAAATGGTTAATTAGGATGGTAATGATTACAGAACACGTGGTGGTACCCTGCTAAGTTTTATAGCTTACACCTTACCTTTTCCTTTCTATGTTTGTAGGTTATCTTTTTCCAAGTATGAGAAAAGGGAATGCTCTACTTAGAATAGTTGGATGTACTGGGTCCATGGGACATAGAGCCTTTGAGGTTAACGGTGGAGATTCCATACACTTATTTCATGTAATGTTTGAGTTTTTATCTTGTTAGAAATTTATTACTTTGATGATGTACTACTTTTTTTTTTTACACCTCTTTGTTTCTAGAAACTTCTCCCTTTCTATTTTTGAGCATACTAACTTGTAATCCAATCTCTTACATGTTATTTGAAAAACCTATTCCCTATTCGATCATGTATGATTCTAGTTTCTGGTGGAAAACCCCATGTGATCAGAAACACCATTTGTGCTATGTCGGTGTCATCTCAAGAATCAGAGTACTAGGTTTTCAATTTTAGTTCAAGAAAACATTGTTTAATTGGTATAGGTTTAACATATTTACATGACCTCAATATGTGACTTGGGGTGTTTGTAAGGGACTTACGTGGTAGATATGAGTGAGTTCCTATACATCTCTCACTGTAACAATCCATAAGTCACTATTGGTGTTTTAGAATAGAATATTTGAGGAATGTTTTGATCTGATTATAATATTTTACATTATTTTTATTTTTGGTATGATGAAATCCAAATCCTGAAATATTATCTGATGGTATTGACATTCTTGTTTCTCTTATTTGAGTCATTGACCTAAGTAATATTTTAAGGTTGTTGGGGTGGTTTATTGATATTAGTAAGAATCAGGCCTCCAAGAATACATTTTAATAGGACCAATAAATAATCTACTGGTAAAACACAATGATCAGATCCACTTATGGACTAGGATAGTTTTTACATTACTATTCAAGATATACAAGATCTTTTATAGGAACCTGCACATGTTCCTATTCAGGATCCAGTTATGGAACCTCAAAAGGAGGAATCAATGGATCATTCTTAATAGTTTGTTGACATGAATCCACCTTCATTCCAAATAACTGATGATCCTCAATAGGATAATGATTTGATGAATAGGATATGTAACATTTTTTATTTCATGAAAATTTATAATGTGATTAAGGTGAAATCCACCTTTATAGTAGAAGGGCCTACCATGATATGGTGGGTTTCTATGTCAAAAGTGAAGAGGCATGTTGTTTTGGAGTGGAAGAACTTTATAGTTATTCTTAATGATTAGTTTTTTATTGAATATATGGTTTTAGCTAAGGATATTGATTTTTTTCACCACTAACAGGTAAAATGGACCATAACATAGTATGAGAACCACTCTATCTAGCCTATGTAGTTTTTTCATAAGACTGTGTTGAAAAATAAGATAATGGATCAATGGCTTGAGAGGGGTCTCTGGAATAATATCCATTCAAAATATTTCCTACTAAATCTCAATTCATATTCTAATTTACTATATATTTCAGTGATAGTTGAGCTTGATTTTTTGGGTATGTTAGGGTTGATAGGATTTCTGTTTTCTACCAATGGGATTTTTTTAGTTCGTTTGAGGGAAAGATAACATATGATGAGACAAATTTTTGATTTAGATAGAATATGTCTTCTAAATCACATGTAGTTCCTAACAGTGTCCCTTTGAAATTATTCTAGTGTGGAAAGGTGGGGTACTCAAAAAGGTTTTACTCTAGGGAACCTAAGATTTGTAGTTTCTCTGATCGCTCAATCCACCTATAGAAGTTATTCCATAAGTTTACCACTCCACACAATGGCATGGGATAATAAATACTTAATGATAATATCGTGAAATTATATGATTCATGAATAAAGGGGTTCTAGAGACATGAATTAAAAAAACCTTCTTCATATAGTGGAAGATTATCTACATGAAGAAAAAATGGGTCTAGTGATTTTGAGATTTACCATCACTATAGACCCATATTTAGTGACTGGTATATTTGATACCAGTGCATATCCCTCATTCAAGTCAAAACTTTTTGTGATCTTTTTAAATCATTCAAAAAAATTATATATTGAATAAAAAATCGTAGCCTCATAGATGACCTAATACCCAAATTATAAACACAAAAAATAGTTACAATAATGAAAAACTAGCAACTGAAATTAATTTTTTTTTAAAGGTGCATCATCACCTCAAATTGAAATTTTTCATGATCCAGAAACCCTAATGAATAGGTTCCCACCATCCACCTCCACACCGATTGTGCAAGTGAGGGTACATTTGAATCCCATAAACATCACCATATAAAAAGACTAGAACCAGAAAAATCGAAACAACAGGTAATGATGCTTCATTGGAAATTAAAATTTCCACAGTATACAGGACAACCCAAGCTCATACTCACTAAAAACCAGGTAACACCAATACTAGTACATCAACATTTAAACTGACTAAAATTTCATGGGGGAAATATCACAACCATAAATTCTGGACCAACACAAACACCATCTATGAGATCTAACATAATTCATCACAAAACATTCATGCGATCCAACACAACAGATCGAACTAGAATGGGAGAAATAGAACATAAAAAAGTATATTTGAAATGAAACAGTCATTTAGTGAGACGTGACCTTTAAAATTATCGATCAAATAAATTTCCTCTATAAAGAACCATTGAGAAAGACAATGAACCAAAAAATCACATCATCGATGAAGAAAGAATACCACACCACCACAAAACCCACAAAACCCCACAACCATTAAAGGATCATTGGAAAATATAAAATTCCCAAAAATAAAAAAGGATGAAAACTAAAACCCTAAGGAAAAATGAAAAACTAATGTGGATCATGAATCTAGGAACACTAGTGAATGTTTAACCGAAAAACCCCAAAAACCTCATGAATGTCATATTATCATAAAGAAATGGAGACTAATCCAAAAGATGTGGAAGCAAGAGAAGTGGTTGGATTGTATAAGGACCTCATTAGTTAGCCAGGGCTATGGAGAGAATTAAAGAACCATAACTCTTACCTCCCCAAAAAACATGAAAATAGTTGATTACAAAAACTTGAAGAACATATCAAACCACCATGAAGAACTCTAAACAGAAAAAATGGGGTTTGGAATGGCAGATCTGGTCGGTAGAAAAGTTGTGGTTCATGGTCAATGTCCAGAAAGAAGGGATCATAAAACCAGAGAGAGAAAGAGATTAAAGGGGAACACCCATTAGGAGATATGAGGAAAGAGGGAGAGGGAATCTTGGATAAGGGAGACTACCTAATGAAGAAGCACACTGGAAACCCTATGAGAGGGATATATCAAGAGAGTGATAGGGAGAGGGAAATCTCAAGGGATTGGGGTGTCATCTCTTTACTCAAGTCGCACACCCATTGAAGTTCTCTACTTTTCTACATGTGTCTTCTAAATATTATAGGGTGATATTGAATTTAATTTTAGTTCTTGATATTAAATATTCTTATGTAATTATCATAACACATCTTCTCATCATAGTAAGGACCAAATTGAGGGTTATTGTAGGTAGGTATCCATTACTGCACTTGATGGGGTGTTCTGTGTTTTTTAGAGAGAATAGGACCTGAGGTTGAGTAGACCTCGACCTTATTTTCCAGATTCTGGGAAATTAATATCACTATATTCTTTTGATCTAGATTTGTAATCATTGAAAGATAATCACCCACCAGTTTTCAATGAGTTTTATGATTTTTTACATTTTGATTTATCTATTTTTATACCAGTAAGAGATGTAGATTTTTCTATTAATTTACTTACTAGCACTCAAACAGTTTCTATTCTTTCTTAGCAGATGTGACAACATGAATCAATATAGTTGAATAAAAATTTGGATTACCTGTTGGGAAAAGGATTCCTTGATTCAAGTGTGTCACCATGGGTGGAGAATGTTCAATTTTCTAAAGAATTTAATGGAAAAATTCACTTATGTGTTCATTAGTAGAAACTAAATCGAGTTACATTGAAGAACATGAATATGTTAAAATATACTTCTGATCTCTTTGAATAGTTTATGGTGTTCCATGTGGTTCATTAAGATTGATCTTTGATCAGGTTATCACCAGCTGAAAATAAAATAATCATACATTTAGAAGACTACCTTCCTGATAAGGTATGACTATTGTGAGTATCATATCAAGCCATTTGGTCTAACCAATTCAACTATAGACATTATGTAATTGATGAACAGAATCTTAAATGAGTATATTAATATATTCTTTGTGGACTTTATTGATGAAATAATGATTAAATCTCTGTCTGAGGAGGATCATGTGCATCATATTAGAGAAGTTCTAGAAATATTGAGTAATCAATCACTCTATTAGAGGATATCAAAATATGATTTATCAATTTTGGATGTGATGTTCTTTAGAAATGTTGTCTTTGAATATGGTATTTCAGTTGATCGTGAGAATGCGAAGGCTATTATGACATTTGATTAACTAAGAAATGTATTCAAGATTCATAGATTCTGTTGTTTTGTAGGGTATTATAGATGGTTTATTATGGATTTATCAATGTTGGTTTCATGGATGATTTATTTCACTCAGAAGTGGATGATTGTTGTTTGGGATGAATTATGATAGAGATATTTTGTTTAATTAAAATTTCTATTGTATTTTGGTCCATTTTTGACACTTCTAGTGTCTATGTGGGGCCTTACGGACTTTTTTAAGCATTATTCTCGGGTTTTGGTTGTGTTCATTTGTTAGGTGATCATGTGAAATCCTATGATTCTTAAAATATTATTCCATATGAGAAAAAATATCTGAACCATGATCTTGAATGCGTATTCATGATGTGTGAGATTAAGAGTTTGTATCATTACCTATTTGGAGAAAGGTTTTCTTTTTTTTTTACAAACAAAATTTCATGGTTTATATCTTTTCTCAAGACTATTAGAACCTCATTAAAAGACATTAGGTGGAGTATCTATAGTATTTTAAGTTCAAAATTTCTTATACATGGTGAAATTGATATGTCAATGTTGATGGTTTGAGTACAAAACAACCAACCCCATCGGTGAATGAATCCTTATAAGTGTGAAACATGATGGATATTTGTTCACTTCTTAATTTAGTACTCCATAAGTAAGAGGATGATTTTTTTATTGACAACTGTTCAAATAAACAAAACTCCTATCGAGATTATTCTTTAGGAACAATATCCTAATGATGAATTCTTCAGTATTATGAACTCTTTTTATGGTGAGGATATTATTAGTGGGTTGATATAGTCTTCCATGGGAATCCAATGTTTTAGAATCAGTTTGTTCTAACTTTTTGTTTAAGGAAGCCCATAATGGCATATTTTCATAATTCCCATTTGGAAGTGAACCCTGGAACCAAAAATATGTTCTATGATATTCAAAAAATATTATATTGCTGAGTTATAAGACATGACATTGGTGAATTTTCTTCACATTGTTATACCTATATGTAGGTAAAATTTGATCCCTAGAGACCTTCATATTTCATATATCCAATTGTTGTTCTAATTTAGAAGTGGGATGATAACACTAAGTACATTGTGGTTGGGTTTCTGTATACCTTTTTGAAAAAGAATTTAATATGGGTTGTGATTGACCAGTTGATGAAATCAGATTACTTTTTACTAATTAGTGATATAACCAAAGTTGAGGACATTGGATGTCCCTATTTACATGAGATTGTTAGATTTCATGACATCAATTATTCTATATTCTCTAATAAAGATTAATATTTTACTTCTCACTTTTAGAGAGGCCTCTAGGAAGCATTGGTATATATGGTACGTTTGAGCCCGACCTTTCCTCTATAGATGAATTTCCAGATAGAACATACTATATAGATTCTTGAGGACATGTTATGCAATTTAATTCTCTATTTTGGTGGATTTTTTGACATCCATTTGGGATTAGATGTGTTTTTATGGACTAATAGTTACCACTCTACAATTTGGATTACTACTTTTGAAGTCTTGTATGGATGGACTTATAAATATCTATTATGTTGGTCATATAATGGTGAAAGTTCTTTGGATGAACTGAGTTTTTTCTAAGAGGTGATGAAAATATTTATTTGGTTCATCAGATAATGTTGAATACATAGGGCTATTATAAATATTATTATGACCATCGTACATCACTGTTGGAGTTTTCATTTAATGACTAGGTGTTTTTAATATTTTCATCATGTTTAGTTTATTAATGGATTGGAAATTAGGGTATGTTAATATTTTGGTTTATTAGATTATTTGAGGTATTGGAGAAGGTAGGGAATGTGGCTTCCCATTTAAAACATATACCATAGATGATGTTGATACATAATGTATTCCTTGTTTTGAAAATTCATATGTATATTTTTTATCCTTCTTTGTATTGAGATTGGGTGAACTTTATGTTGATCATGATTTATCTAGGACTGAGTATCTAGTCTGGATTACTGATTCTGAGATAAGGGTACTTTATGGGAGGATGATACCTTTGTTCTATGATCTATGGAAGAATGGTTCTAATTCGCATGTGATGTGGGATCATGATTCATTGATGAGTGATTAGTGACCTCATCTCTTTAATATGGTTCTTTATTGGTAGGTATTCTGAGGATAGAAAGATTTTATGTTTTGGCGACTGTAAAATCTTGTTACCTTTTTCAGGTATTCCATGACCCTTATTATTATCTTTAGTATGGGTCATTCCAAGTGAATTTGAAGAATTATTGAATCTCAATTCGATTTTTATAGTTGCCACATGATTATAGAAAAACATGATGTTTGGCCCAACACACCATATTCTCTAATGTGATCCAATAGAAGGGGCACATGTTTTTTCCAAACCATTTGTCCATCCCCTAAAAATTATACACCCCATGGATAGTGATGAAACATGGTTGGTGTATAGTTATTTTAACTATGTGTCCAAAAGTTGATAATTAAATAGAAGACCAGTATGGGCTCATGGTTCGGGTGCACAATTTTTCTAACCATGCAGCCCTGCAAAAAAAAATATGTGTTCAGGTTTTAATTACCCCAAAAATTTATTTTAAAAAAACCAAACACCCTTTTTAAGAATCCCAAACCCCCTGTTCAACCCCAGCATGGTTTTTTGGCTCTTGGAAGCTCTCAAGATGTGATTTTGTCTCTATAAATCCATTTTATTGGATGATTTTTATAGTATTGATCTTGTTTGATCATCATCATGTAAGACAGTCACCTGTTAGTTGGTTTACTCTAATCTCTCTTTCTACACTAATTACAGTTTGATATATGATCATGTAATTGATGTATCTAAAGTCTATTTTTTTCAATCAAGATTATAGGTTGTGTTCTTATATCTCCGCCTCATTTCTATTCATTGGCATTATGTAATGTGGAGGTTATGTATTGTGATCCCTTGATTTAAAGGTGGGTGGTTCCATTGGTATTTCTCATTCAATTAGAATCATTTATTTCATGATTTATTTTTGAAGAGTTTTCATATTATATTAAAAAATGATTTATATGATTTGATCTTTCATTTAAAATTCTTATAGAAATTAAGAACAGCCCCAATTGTTAAAGGAAATAAATTTTTGTAGTGAATTTGTGAAAAAGGATTACTTGATTTCAGAAATCATTTTGATTATATGATTTGATAATTAATCTTGATGAAATTGATTAGATAGAAAAACTATTTAAAATTTCCTGAAATGATGAAAACCTATGATTTGGTTTTAAAATGATAAAGTCATGTTGAAAGCTGAAAATAGAAAATAGAATTTTTATATGATTTAGAAGGATTAATTAAATAATTTATTGGATGATTTATTGATTCATAATGCACATGTAAGACTCGGTTGTTCATAGGTAATGAGGAAAATCATGCTAAGATCATGATCTCCTAGAAAATCTACATTGGATGAAAACACTAATATAACCAATATTATATTTATTGCCCATAGTGGATCACCTTATTGGGTGTTGATTGATTTCCCATGGAGGGTCCCAAATTGGGATGATGATTTTCATGTGAACACATATTTAGATTTTTCTTCATAAATGGAAAGTGTGAGGATGCTAATACTAGGAAATAAACATACAGCAATGCCTTTTTCATGGTGGCAGTGTTACATTCTTTGATTAAAAGTGTTGTTGATTTATTGAACATATTTTTTAGGAAAACTACTTTATATAAAATGTTAATTACAACTTGTTTGAACGTTGGTTTGACATATCATCCAATTATTTATGTGAATGATTTTTAGTTTAAAATATGATAAGTTATTTTTATTCCATGTTTTAATTTAATGGATGACATAAATAGTTAATTATAATTGTGTTGATTACCGAAAACTTGGTGAGACCCTTATGGGATTTATATCTCACACATTTCATTATCCTTAGAGTTCTTGTAGATTATCTTTTCCAATTTACGAGAAAAGGGAATAAACTACTAGGAAGTGGTGGATGTACATGATCCATGTGACCGACAACCTTATATATGAGTAATGTAGATGATATCAACTTTTTCAATAAGATTTTTGAGTTTATTACTTGTTTTATTTTATGTACTTTGATGATGTACAACAGTTATTATTTGCTATACCTATTTTTTTGGAAGTTTCTCCCTTATGTGGGTTTATCATACTGATGTGTAATATCTTGTCTTACAATATTTTATGGGAATATTATTTCTTTTTTTGATCATTTATGATTTCAAGTGCTAGTTACTAACTCATGGGGATTGGGAACACCCTTTGGGCTATGGTAGTGTCGGTACAAGTTTCATGGTAATAATGTATAGGGTCTGGTTTGAAAAAAAATACACATTAATTTCTTCAAAACAAGTTAAATTTTTTAATATATTCCCATAAATAGTATTATATATTTCTATTTTATTTATTTACAGGAAATAATTGTTAAATGATAAGTCAACCAATGTGAGATGTTGATAAATCCATCAACAAATATATCAAAATATCTTCAAAAATTAATGGTCCTTTTTATTGACTATAAATTTGAGGATGATATGTAGTTATAATGTTTGTGTTTATATTATTTCGTATTTATTAGTTCTCCAAATTGATGATATAATTTATCGATCCCTATATGATACAATTGAGGGTATTACTCATTATAGTCATAACACTTCCTTATGTATATCTTATGAAGTTTATCGAGTGGTAAATCATATCAAATAAAAATGAAGTGCATTTAATATTTTAATTTATCAACCACAACATAGATGGAATTATTTCCATTGGAGGTCTTTATAATATATATTAAAATACACTGGTGATGTTATATTTAATCCAAATAATTTATGGGTAATGTTCGCATAATTCCATTAGAATTTAGACATATAGAATTAAATTTCTATCAAACCATTCATCAACCACCTTATTTACCTTCCCAAGATGATAATGTATTCATCATTCACCCCCTTAATCATTTATTCCCATCTCCATTGATTCATTTTTAACTCCTTCATTTCATCTGATGATAAATTCAGTTCAATGAAGACTTATTTTTTGTTTTATTCCACGTTTTTAATTAACAAAATCCCAAATATTAACTAATCTCTGTTTTGATACCAAATATCATGTCTACGATTTAAATTATTTTACCAAACTGTACATACCTAAAATTTATAAAACACTCCTATAACCAATTAGTTTAGTTTATTTTTACACAAATGACACATCCAAATTATTTGAAGATATACTTTACATTTCGTTTAAAATGTTCTTCATTCATGACTTCCTTATAGATATATAATTCATAGTTCTCTTTTTTAATACACAGAAAATAAGGGAAAATATGTAAAGGGTGAGATTAAACACATAGTAAGAAGAATTATATCTACGAGCCATAGTGAACATATATTTAAACAATAAAAATAGAGTAACTCCAAAATGAGATAAATACGATGATTAATAGAATACAATCATGAAATCATAAGACGTTATTGTAAGGGCCCAGACCCTCCTGGCACATTAATTTGCCAAAATTATGGCTCCACCAAAATAGTGGCACCGTGATGGTAGCACCAGGCACGGTGGCACCGTGGCGGGGGCACCGGTCACGGTGGCACGGTGGCGGGGGCCACGGTCACGGTGGCACTGTGACGGGGGCACGAGGAAAGGTGGCATCGTGAAGGGGGTGTCAGTCACGGTGGCACCATGAAAATGGCACCATGAGGGTGACACCAAGACAGTGGCACCATGAGGGTGACACCGTGATAGTGGCACTGTGTCTGCTCCGTTTTTTTTCTAGTACCACTCCCTCAAGGACTATTTTTTGAGGTAAATTAATTATTTTTCCCTTTCAATCCCATTTAAAGACCATAATTAATTCCTAAAAATCTCGAGAAACATACTTGATGGGGGATATTAAATAACAACATAGTATTGTCATGCGTAACCACCCAAACCACGTAGGAAAATGCGATCTGTTTTTCCAAGCGTTCAAAATTCCATATCCCGATCAACTCTTTATATCTCTTGCTAGAGTTATTCTTTTCTTCTCGGTTGAATTTATTTCTTCATCCTGGCGTGCTTGGATCCTTCTTCCCGTGGCATGTAGTGCACCTCTGCTCGAACCTTCTGCACGTCTTCCACGGATTTCCTCCCCTGCAGGTCGTGCTTCCCCTGTTTTGGCGCGTGGAGAAAAAAAATCGATCTTTGATCAACCAGGTAGGTATATCCTCCTTCGTCTCTTTCTTATGTGTATCATCCAGGGTGGTAATTCTTTTTCCTCTATGGAAATTTATGAAACCAAACATAATGAAGATAATGAACGAACCTTTAAAGAATGAGGGGGGGTGTGATCAATGTTCTACTATACACATTATGTTGTTATGTGTTGCGAATTGTACGAGCCTATGCTTACCAAAAATCACAGTTATTGGTGGTATTTATTTGAGCACTAATGAACCTCAGTGACCCTAGATATTTAAATAACCATAACATGGAATTGGTTAATTACATATACTTGGTTAAATAAATTGAAAGCACCAAGATCAACCCTTTTCTGTGATAACCCCGGCTAAAGAACAGTGGAATTGAAACCATGGAGTGTGTTAAATCTTTTAAATCTGAAAATACCTGCATGTTCCTACCTTGTGTTGTTGGTAGTGGTTTGGTTGATTTCCTTCACGGGCCGCTTGCAGGTGACCTTACGGTATTCTTGGATGGGGGATTATATTTATGGGTCGATGCAGGTGGGGATGGGATCCCCAATTGTTATACTTTGAGGTTATGTGATTACTCTGCTTACATCACAAATTGAGGTGGGATCTTCTGTTGTCGAGAAACTGTTGGCTCCTGGATTTTGGGGACATGGGGTTGTATCTTGTGATTTTATTTGGTTCTGGTACTTAGAGGGATCTCGCTTATCCCTTTGTTGTTGTGACATGCAATAGAACCAGGTGAGAATGCTTAAATTATTGTTGGCTGTAACTTTTCCCTTGGTTTGTTCTTATAGTGTTAGTTGCCCAGAAGTGCAGAAACTTATTTAAACATTATTACTAAACATGAAAAAAAGGATGGACAAATGGGGATTTGGTTTTATTTGAGCTGTGACTTGGGCATGGGTGATGCTCTCTTCTCTTATGAAGTAATAGTTAGGATAGTGTTCTTTATGCTAACTGAAGAAAAACTTAGATTGGGTGAGTTCTTGTTTCCTATACGTATACTTGTATTTTTTGTGTTTCATATTCGTGCCCCACCCAAGTTGATAACTTAGAGGTGAACACCCCCATTTCATGGGGGAGGGTATTTTTCTCAACAATTCTATTAGTGGATGGTTATTAGCTCCTTTCTACTCCCTTTCCCAGATAGACCAAGTATCATTGGGTAGGCTGTGATGGCCTGATGTCCATTATTATACAATGAATCTTCGGGTAGGGTAGTGTGGTGGTTGGCCTAGGTGTGTTCGGGTAGGTGTTTTCCCAAGTATCTTCGGGATGAGGCCCAGGTATCTTCAGGCATGGCAGTAGTTCTTCTAGCCCAGGTGTCTCCGGGCGTGGCAGTGGTGGTTCTGGCCTAGGTTCTTTTAGGAGCATTTACGTGTGATAGTTATGACCCATGTCTCTATGGGCGGGTTAGTGGTTGTGGCCCTGGTGTCTGTGGGAGGGTTAGTGGTTGTGGCCCAGGTGTTTGCGGGCGGGATATGTGGTTGTGGCCAAGGTGTTTGCGGGCGGGGTGTGGCAGTGGGACTGCAATGAGAATGGCGGGATTGGTTTGATGTGTAAGATGTATTCAATAACCAGTGGGAAAGCGGCGCGGGGTACCCAAACATCATTGTGATATTACTATACATTACTTGACTTGCATTATTTAGGGAGTGTGCCTTTGTGAGGCTTGGGTTGTTAGTTTCCTTGCTAGGTGCCTAGTTATCTCTTTTCTCACATGGAATTAGTATGCCTCTCCACTTGTGCATGAGATTCTTTGGGTTTTCCCTACTGAATATACCTGTATGCTCACCCTACGTATATAAAACTGCTTTCAGGTTTCTAGGAGGACTTCCGGGATTGTGCTGGACCGTACTAGCTCAAACCTTGCGACAGATCTTGCAGTTGTTGTTGTTATTTCTTTTGGTGTTTTGCTTTGTAGTCTCCTTATACATTGTGGATTTTACTTTTTTAACACGCATTGAGAATGGTTCTTGGCTTTAGTTTTACTTTTATTTTTGGTGTTATGAGATTCACTATCTTATCTCCCGATCATATTAAAAGAAAAAGGGTAATGCCATCCATTTAGTGTGTGATTTCATGCCCTTGGTGCTGGTCGCCACTCTGGGACCTATTGAAGGCGGGTTTCGTGGGTCATTATCTCTCCTTCAACTTAAAGAAGTAAGGGCCTAACAATTTTCTGACCCTTCCCTTCTTTTGGTGAAGGTGGGTCATGACAGAATGGTATCAGAGGCATAGGTTGAGAGATAGGATGGAGTATGGGGTTAGGAATAGTGAGTATTGCATGGGATGGTAGGGAAACGGTGTTGGGTGACCTTGGTATGTGAATTATGCTAGGGAAGACTGGGTAGGACACAGGATTTTAAAGCCCCCCGTGATCAGATGTAGGGACTCTGGTCCTACCGAACAACCATGTGAGGCCATGCTGATTGCAGGGTAGGGACCCTAGGAAAGGTACATGCATCATAATGACTTTTTTACTCATGTTTCTAGGGTGTTTTCGGAATTTGAAATAAATAAGAAGTTAAGATGTTTTAAGAACAATATTCTGCACTACTTGGGCATAGGCATTCCTGGTTTACCTTACAGCTAGGCCACCTGAGAGATGACCACGAGTTGTACGAGCGATCGAGGCCCGGGAGTTCGATTTAGCTGATCGGAAGAGGGATGACAGAGAGAAAGAAGATGACCAGTGGCAGAAGAAGCTTTTAGCTTTCCAACGACAGACCCTCGAGAAGTACGAGGGAAGTACCTCTAACATGAAGATGGAGGGCTGGTTAGGGGAGCTGGAGATATCCTTCGGCTTGATCTGGGCACCGACTGAGTAATGGCTTCCTCTTTCCATCAGCCACTTGCGGGGAGCAGCGCGTCATAGGTGGACACTCTAACATGGGGAGAGGAGAGAGGTTGAGGTGGAATGGGCTGATTTCGAGAAGGAGATCCGAGCTGAATTCCTCAATTCTACGATGAAGGCAGAGAAGAGGCAGGATATACTCTCCCTCCAGCAGGGGAGTATATCTATAAGGGAGTTGGGGATCAAGTTCAAGGACCTCCTCCGCTTTGCTCCAGACCTCCTTCCAGATGAGGAGTCTTGGGCGAGGCGTTTAGAAGAGGCACTCCGACCCTCCCTCTAGTACTCTGTTACCCCCTTCACCTTGCTAACATACATGGAGGTCCAGAAGAAGGAAGAGGTGGTGGAGAGGAAGCACATGTTGGGAGATGTGTCACAAGAGGTGATTCATCTAGGCCTGTCAAAGGGAAAGGTCGTCCACACCGGACCTCCAGCATCGGGACCCCCTAGGTTCCGACCAGTAGGGAGCAGGCCGCTGCAGTTCCAGTTCCGGTCCCCCGGTCCTTTCCCTTTCCCTTTGGGCCCAAGACCGAGGTGCTTCATATGTGGAATCCATGGACATCTCTGGAATCAGTGCCTGAACTGAGTTATGTACAGCAGTGGCGGACATGCCCAGCACCCCGCCACAACAGTAGCTTCCAGCTATGCCTTTCCAGCAGCAGTATCAGGGGCAGCGAGCTCCCACTCCTCTAAGGGTAGATGTTATAGGGGAAGGCCAACCTCAGGGAGCTCCTATGGGACCTTGACTAGGGCATGGTCGGGGAGGAGGCCAACACCCGAGGGGCAGAGGAGCTGGGAATGGATAGTTTCACACTGTGGAGGTAGATGTTCTAGCGAGACTGGAGGTTGTTCGAGGCACAATCAGTTTGTTCAGTACCCTTGCTTAAGCCTTGTTCGATACCGGAGCTTCGCACTCCTTTGTTGCACCCAGTCTGTCCCGTGCTCTGGTTCTAGATATCGAGTGGCTTCCAGTTCCCCTGGTGCTGAGCACACTAGTCGGAGGTCAGACTGACTTGTTATATGTTTGTAGAGGATGCAGACTGATGATAGGGCCACATCAGTCGGCCAGGGATCTACTACTGCTACATATACAACCATACGATGTCATCCTAGGCATCGACTGGCTGTTCTCTGTGTGAGCCATCATCGATTTCTTCTGATGAAGGGTCGTGTTCTCAGATGTGGGTGGCCGACGTGTTACTTTCACCTGCGAGCGGAGTGGCTTGAAGGGCAGCAGGTGAGAGGAAACCCTCCTCTCCTAGTTTGTCAAGCTGTCAGTGGAGTTAGTGGATGCTGAGATGGTGGAGGTACCAAGGATCGTCAGGAGTTTACGGACGTCTACCCAGAGAAGGTGACGACCATACCCCTTCGACGTGATATCGAGTTTGAGATAGATTTTAAGCCTGGTGCTCGTCCGATTTCGATGGATCCCTACCGGATGGCACCTTCAGAGCTACGAGAGTTGTGGATTCAGATTGACGATCTGATGAAGAGGGGTTATGTTCGACCAAGCGCGTCATCGTGGGGTGCTCCAGTCTTGTTCTCAATGAAGGAAGATGGTGGTCTCAGGTTGTGAATATACTACAAGAGGCTGAATCAGGTAACTATCAATAATCTCTACCCTCTTCTGAGGATAGATGATATTTATGACAAGATAAAAGGGGTAGTATGGTTCTCGAACATCGACTTGCGGTCTGGGTATCATCAGTTGAGGTTAAACGAGTGCGACATCTTGAATATGGCCTTCATGTGCAGATATGGTCACTTCGAGTTTTTAGTCATGCCTGTAGGCATTACAAACACTCCGGTTGTGTTCATGGGGCTTATGAACTCCGTATTCCGAGATTATCTGGATCGGTTCGTAGTCATGTTCATTGACGACATCTTGATCTACTAAAGATCAGAGGAGGACCACGATGAGCACCTGAGGACGGTTTTGGAGGTCCTCTGATAGCACCAACTCTATAATAAGTTGTCAAAGTGTATGTTCTAGATGCGATAAGTGCACTTCCTTGGGCATGTAGTTTCCGAATAGGGGGTAGCGGTGGACCCATCAAAGGTTGATTTGGTTGTTTCTTGGGCATCACCCAAGAACGTGGCAGAGGTTTGTAATTTCCTCAGGCTGGAAGGTTACTACCAGAGGTTCGTACACATATTATCTTGAGTTTCGTCACTTTTGACAGCCTTCACCAAGAAGGACCAGGTTTTCATTTGGAGTGAGTAGTGCGGGGTAGCCTTCAACTATCTGAAGGAGAATTTGGTTAGTGCCCCATTTCTGAGACTACCAGAAGAAGGGGCGGTGTATAAGGGGCTCTGTGATGCTGTAGGGAAAGGACTATGATATGTGTTGATGCAGCGACAAGGGGTGATCTCTTATGGGTCTAGGAAGCTATGCCCTCATGAGAATAATTATGGCACCCACAATCTGGAGCTTGCATCGGTCGTTTTTGCACTATGGTTTTGGCAGCACTACCTCATCGGAGAACACTTTGTGGTCATCACAGATCACAAAACTTGAGGTATATCTTCTCCCAGCGGGACCTAGACTTATGGAAGCGAAGTTGGATAGAGTTCCACTAGGATTATGACTTCCAGATTTCATACACTTCAGGAAAAGGGAATGTAGTGGTCGATTCCTTGAGCAGGAGGTCGCAGAAGGATACAGTCTGAGAGTCGGCAGATTCTTAGAGGGTGATGGAGTAGTTGGATTCCTTGCACCTAGGTGCAAGGATAGATAATAGTAGAGGTTGCTTGTATAAGATAAAAATACAACGTTCTGTGTTACGTCAGGTGGAGGAGTCTCAGTGGGGAGACCCAGAGTTTGAAGTGATGTGTGACCGAGTCGACCAGGGCAATTCTCCAGAATGGTGGACGGAGGATGGTTAGAACTAGATGCTTTTCCGAGGAAAGTTGTTTGTTCCAGAGGTGATGCGTGGAATGGTTCTTTTTTATTTCCACAACTCATACCTAGAAGAACACCTAGGAGTTTCCAAGATGTACCAAGGTCTGAGGAGACAGCTTTGGTGGCCCAGAGTAAAGAGAGCAGTGGCAGAGTTTGTGGCCAAGTGCCTAGTGTGTCAGCTAGTAAAGGCTGAACACTATGTTCCTGGTGGTTTGTTGAAGCCTTTAGATGTCCCCGAGTGGAAGTGGGAATACATATATATGGATTTCTTCATGAAACAACCCAAGATGAAAGGGGGATGTGACACAATCTGGGTAGTAGTGGACCGCTTGACGAAGTCATCTCACTTTCTGGTGATTAAGGATTCGAGTACAGTGGATACTCTAGCAAGAAATTATGTGGACGAGCTAGTGAGATTTCATGGAGTTCCGAGTTCCATAGTCTCAGACAGGGATGCACTTTTTATCACACGAGTCTTGAGGGAATTGCAGCATACTTTTGGAACCTAGTTGTGCCTTATCACTGCTTTCCACCTCCAGACAGATGGGCAGACAGAGCGCACCATCCAGACATTGGGGGATATGCTATGAGCATGCGTCCTGTACTTTGGAGGATCATGGGTTCTACACTTGCCCTTGGTAGAGTTTTTCTATAACAATAGCTACCACTCTACCATTGGCATGCCCCCGTTCTAATCCTTGTATGGAAGGTCATGTCATTCACCCGTGTGCTAGACTGAGGTTGGGGTACCATGTGTTCTTGTCCCGGAGGTGGTGCAGAGCACAACAGAGAAGGTTAAGCTTATATGAGAAAGGATGAAGGAGACCCAGGACTGGAAAAAGTCATATGTCGATAGTAGGAGGAGGCCATTGGAGTTTGAGGTTGGAGACCACGTGTTATTGATGGTCTCCCCTTGGCGTGGACTGCGGAGGTTCGGCAGGGGGAGTAAGCTTTCTCCTAGGTTCATCGGACCCTTCTAAGTGTTGCGACGGGTCGGTGAAGTGGCTTATCATCTAGCGCAACAACCGTCGCTACTGAGAATACACGATGTATTACATGTGACCCAGATCCGACTATATTTTCATGACGTTTCTCACATCCTCAACTGAGGAGATCTAGATATCAAAGACGATGAAACCTTCGTGGATCGACCAGTGATGATCAAGGTTCATGTAGAGAAGGTTAATCGCGGGTGAACCATTCCGTTGGTTCGTGTTTTATGGAGACATGGTGGTCTTGAGGAGAGTACCTGGGAGAGGGAAGCACATATTCATGCCCAATACCCCCAAGTTGTTTTCAGTTTTATCTTGTTTGGTTAGTACTTGTTTACTATGTGATGCTTTATCTTGTTGACTATAGATGTGCAGTTCCTTTTCAGTGGATGTGTGTGTGAAGTGTCCTAAAGAAAGGGTAGGGGAGGACCTGATCCCTAGTTAAGATGTATTAAAGTGGATGTGCCTAAACCCGTGCAGGAGAGTAAGTGCCACCCAAAGAGGATAATATCTTAACATGGATGAAGGGAGACCCCTCTCCCACTGGACCGGGTGGTTTGGCCCTAGTTTTGAGTAGTTTCATGGGGAAAGTAGTGGTAGGGAATTTGTGTTTGTTCGGGGGATAAGGTGTTTCTGTGTAAGAGAGGTTCACTCAGGAGAGGTATCTTCTGGGATGGTTGTTCTGATCCCCCTCTTTCCTTCGATATGGGTTTTGATTCTCGAGAATGAGAATAGTTTGAGAGGTAACTAATGTAATGTCCAAGACCCTCCTGGCCCATTAATTTTCCAAAAGTTAAGCTCCTCCAAAACAGTGGCACCGGTCACAGTGGCACCATGATGGTGGAACCATGTGGGGGAAACCACGACAGTGGCACCGTAAGGGTGACAACTTGATGGTGACCCTGTGAGGGTGACACCGTGACGGTGGCACCATGTACGCTCTGTTTCTTTTCCAGTCCCACTCCCGCAACATCTTTTTTTTGACGTAAATTAATTCTTTTTCCCTTTCAAGCCCATTTAAATCCCATAATTAATTCCTAAAAATCCCAAGGAACATCCTCGATGAGGGATATTAAATAACAACATAGTATCATCATGCGTAACTTCCCAAACCACAATGGAAACCACGATCCGTTTTTCCAGGTGTTCAAAATTTCATATCCTGATCTTCTCTTTATATCTCCCACTAGAGTTATCCTTTTCTTCCCGGTTGAATTTTTTTCTTCTTTCTAGAGCGCTTGGGGTCCTTCTTCATGTGGCTTGTGGTGCGCCTCTGCTAGAACCTTTTGCACGTATTCCATGGATTTCCTCCCCTGTAGGCTGCGCATCCCCTGTTTTGGCACGTGGAGAAAAACATCAATCTTTGATCAACTAGGTAATGATTTTCTCCTTCGTCTCCCTTTTATGTGTATCATGCGGGGTGGACATGCTTTAGCCTCTGTGGAAATTGATGAAATCAAACATAATGAATATAATTAACATACCATTAAATAATGAAGGGGGGTGTATTCTATGTTCTAATGTACTCTTTATATTGTTATGGGTTGTGAATTGTACATGCCTATGATCACTGAAAATCATGGCTGTTGGTGGTCTTTCTATGCGCACTAATGAACCTCGGTGCCCCTGGATGTTCAAATAACCATAACATAGAATTGGTTAATTACATATACTCGGTTAAATAAATTGAAATCACCAGGATCAACCCTTTTCTATGATAACCCCGGTTAAAGCACCATAGAATTGAAACCATGGAGTGTGTTAAATCTTTTAAATTTGAAAATACCTGCATGGGCCTGCCTTGTGTTGGTGGTAGTGGTTTGGTTGATATCCTTCACGGGCCGCATGCGGGTGACCTTATGGTTTACTTGGATGGGGGCTTAGATTTTTGGGGTGATGTGGGTGGGGATGGGATCCCCCGTTGTTATACCTTGAGGCTTTGTGATTACTATGCTTACATCATGAATTGGGGTGGGATCCTCTGTTGTTGAGAAACCATTAGCTCCTAGATTATGGGGACATGAGGCTGTATCATGGGATTTTTTTTCTATTACATCGAGGGATCTCCCATGTCACATTGTTGTTGTGAAATACAATAGAACCAGTTGTGAATGCTTAAATTGATGTTGGATGTAACTTTTTCCCTTGGTTTTTTCTTATGTTGCTAGTTTCCAAGCAGTGCAGAAACTTTTTTAAACATTATTACTGAACATGAAAACAAGGATGGACAAATGTGGATTTGGTTTGATGTGAGTTGTGACTTGGGCATGGGTGATGTTCTCTTCTCTTATGAATGAATAGTGAGGATAGTGTTCTTTAGGATGGATGAAGAAAAACCTAGATTGTGCGAGTTCTTGTTACCTATACGTATACTTGTAGTTTTTTTGTTTCTTATTCTCCCCCCACCCACGTTGAGAACATAGTGCTGAACACCCCTATTTCATGGGGGAGGGTGTTTTCCCAACAATTCTATTAGTGGATGGTTATTACCTCATTTCTTCTCCCTTTCCCACATATCCCAAGTATCTTCGGGCAGGCTGTAATGGCCTGAAGTCCATTATTAGCCCAAGAATCTTCGGGCAGGGTAGTGTAGTGGTTGGCCCAGGTGTGTGCTGGAAGGTGGTTTCCCAAGTATCATTAGGATGAGGCCCAGGTGTCTTCGGGCATGGCAGTAGTTCTTCTAGCCGATGTGTGTTCGTGCATGGAAGTGGTGGTTCTGGCCTAGGTGTTTGCAGGCGTGTTAATGTGTGATAGTTTTGGCCCATGTGTCTGAAGGAGGGTTAGTGGTTGTGGCCCAGGTGTCTGTGGGTGGGTTAGTGGTTGTGGCCCAGGTGTCTGTGGGTGGGTTAGTGGTTGTGGCCCAGGTGTTTGTGGGTGGAATATGTGGTTGTGGGCCAGGTGTGTGCGAGCGGGGTGTGGCAGTGGGACTGCGATGAGAATGGAAGGATTGGTCTGATGCGTAATATGTCTTCAATAACCAGTGGGAAAGCAGCGCGGGGTACCCAATCATCAAAGTGCTCTTACAATACATTACATGACTTGCGTTATTTGGGGAGTGTGCCTTGGTGAGGATTGGGTGGTTAGTTTCCTTGCTAGGTGCCTGGTTATCTCTTTTCTCACAGGGAATTAGTATGACTCCACACTTGTGCAGGAGAGTCTTTGGTTTTTCCCTAATGAGTATACTTGTATGCTCACCCAACGTATATAAAACTGCTTTCAGGTTTCCAGGAGTACTTCGAGGATCGGGCTGGATCGTACTAGCTCAGACCTTGTGACAGATCTTGCAGTTGCTGTTATTCATTCTTTTTGTATTTTTATTTAAAGTCTCCTTATACGTTGTGGATTTTACTTTTGTAACATGCATTGGGAATGGTTATTGGATTTACTTTTACTTTCAGTTTTGGTGTTGTGGGATTTACTATCTTATCTCCCGATCCTATTAAAAGAAAAAGGGTAATTCCTTCCATTTAGTGTGTGAATTCATGCCCTTGGTGTTGGCCGCCACTCCTGGACCTATTGAAGGCAGGTTTCGGGGGGCATTATCTCTCCTTCAACTTAAAGAAGGAAGGGCCTAGCAATATGGTGACCCTTCCCTCCTTTTGTTGAAGGTGGTTCGTGATAGTTATCATGGGGAATGAAAACATAATCATATAGAATACGACTTAATCATGTGCCCATTGAAGTATGAAGTCTTAAGTATAAAAAATTAACGTTATAAAAATATGAAATCATGAAAAAAAAATCACATGGCAAGGAAATATAAATTAAAGAATATGGAACAAGAATAAAAATATAAAATCATTAAATATCTTAAGGGTATCTACCAATACCATAATTACATAATGAAAATATATAAATTGATTATGATAATATAAAACATGTAATCATTTCTGAACATATCACTCCCATTCTTAACATTGTGAACATATATGACCACATCATGTCCACATATAACATAATGATATCATGAGATATACATAATTTAAAAAAAATGAATCATAGGACTATAAATCTTGAATTACTTGTCACACAAATAGATATCATATATGTGTGTGTGTGTTACACATGGTATCAATTATATATTACAATTCCATTATCCTGGGTAAACAAAATGGTTTATAAAACATTTCCATAAGGTATCACAAATGAAATGATTTGGAATTGGATTGATTGATACCCAACATCCAATCATCCAAATGAAATATATTATAAGATTATTTAAATGGTTATAAATGATTGATATAAAATATTGAATGATGAATAATATTTGGGAGAAATAAAAGAAAATGGAAGAGAAATTGGTAAGTGAGTTTTGTTAACGTTTTTATCACACTGATGTAAAAATCAATAAAATAATTCAACGAAAAATTATTTCTTAAAAGCTGAAAAAACATTTGTAAAACATTATTTTAACATGAAACATAAAAATATTGTATTTTTAAAATAAAATAAATTAAAATTATAAGAAATCATGATTGAAAGATACAAAATCATATAAAAGTGGAATTAAATTCCCTTCAAACCGTTTTTAGCAGATTAATGTAACCCACATCAATGAAAATGATTTAAAATTTACTTTTTAGTAGAAATAAATTGAAATATGAAAGGTATAGATAAAATTTAATATAATTAAATTTTAAAATATGTAAAATAAACATTTTTTGTAAGAATGTACATGATTATGTAAGATAAATACCCAAAATCGAGGGTGTAATTATTCCTTGAAAATTAGTTTATTTTAGGATATAAGAATTAGTCAAAAAACTTTGATAAGAAATTATAATGACCATAAGAAAATATGAAAAAAATATGACATGTTTAAGGGGTAAAATATACCAACATAAATCTAATGATGTTAATGAAGGAAGGGTGAAACTCAATCAAAGGAAATTGGGTTTGGAAAAATCCTTAGAATGAATTTTCTCAGAATCACTCTAACTCCATGTATAATTTAAATGGATTTTTCTATAAATATATATATCATAGTATATATTTATTTTACAAAATTATAATCATTTATATTTTTACCAACTGTATTGATTTGATTTTGTTTTCATTATATTTGATTAGTGTTTGAAAAGATATCAATACATGTTGAATGGGAATTGGAGAAACAATCAATAATCTTCCTTGGTTTGTGAAAAAGGGTGTTTAAAGGTATATAATGAAGAAATAAATTGGATTTATTTATTAATATTAAAATAAAATAATCATGTAACAAGTGGAGATTTATGTGTATATCTACATTGAAAAAAATGAATGTACTGATGTTAAAAGAACTATCTACAACAATAGCCAATGAGTTTATAAGATAAAATTAAGTGTTGGGGACTAAAGAATATGAAATAATATTTCCTCATTGTTAGGTAAAGTGATAATATATATTAATTGAAAGGAATTACATAGGATGATGTTTTCATCGATTTGGGATGATTAAGAATTAAATTATTTTGATTTGAAGATGTTTCGAATAAGGTTCATGGATGTTTTATCATATTGTGGTTTCACGAGATAAATAGGTAATATTTGAGGATCATAAGTCTTTAAATCAATTATTTTCTAATTAATTAAAAATAATTATAACATTTAAGTGATTATATAATTTTGGAACACTATATGAATTTTCCTACTATCTGACATTGATTAGTATACATTTTTATGGTTCTTTCATATGAATTTGACCATACGACTTCCTTAGTCTCTCTTACAACATTGAGTGCTTCATATGACTTTGAGTAATATATATAAATTTATTTCAATTACATATGACTTTGTAATAATGTTTCATGACCACTCCCTTGAAATATACCCCTCCAGGTCTGTAAATAAATAAATTGGGATAAAGACCCTTGACTCCCTCCTACAGTAGGCCTCGAGTAAGAAACTTGCACCAGGGATTTAAAGATCTCCTAATATGGGAGTTATTTACCGTTATAGGAATCATGATCATGAGATAATATGAATCATACAAAATAAAACTCCAATACATAATATGAAAGGGAAACTCATACCATTCCACATGCATGTACAAGTAGAACTGATATAGATAAATGTCTCCCAAGTAAATACCTAAAAGAAAAAGATAAAGCAATGACACAACCACTGTCAAGGATCTGAGCTAGTAAATTCCAACAAAGTCTAAAAATCATCCTAGAAGACAGAAAATAGTTTTATACATGTAGTGTGATCATACAAGTATACATAGTAGGAAATCCAAAGACTATCAAGCACATGTGAAGGAAGCATACTAATGCACCTCTGAGAAAAGAACATAACCAAATATCACCAAAATAGGTATAATAACCATCCAAACCTCACCAAGGCACACACACAAAATAATGAACAGAAATTAATATAATATAATATAAATCACATTGATAGTAGGGTACCCCGCACCACTTTCACCCTGATTAGTCACTCTCATACCCAAACCGAAAATGTCTTAGTGCTCCCACCTATTCAAAATACACCACATCACATCCTACCCTCACACCACTATGACTCATTACCCATCCCAACCGTAGATATCTGGTCCTCACAACACATACCACCCTCACAAACCTAGGAAACCACATCACAACCCATCTGGAACACACCTCAGATACCACATCTCATCACATCTCGAAGAATCTTGGGACCTCATTTCCTAAAAGAGGGAGTCGGGATGAGCAGTTGGGAAGCCATCTATCCTCCCACTAGGATGTTGGGAATGACACCCCCTTGTGATGATGCAGTTGTTTGGAACATGGTTCTCAACATAGGTGTGTGTGTATAGAAAACATTATAATATACTATGTATACAAATATGGAATGAAAATCCTACAATCGTAACCTATGGGTTTACAAAAAAATCACAAACCAAACCAGAAATTCCCAACTTTGTATCCACCTCTAAAAGAATTTACTAGTATCGGCAATAGTTATTTTAGATGGTGAAGATCCCTTCATTTAATTATACAGAATCAAACACATTTAATCACACAACCCATTATTTAATTTTACAGTAACAAATTTTCATCCTATTAACCAAACCGACCTATGAAATTTAAAACATTATTGAAAATCATTCATTCCAAAACTACTCAGTCATATAGTAGAAATCAACCAAATTACACAAGTAGATCATCATTCTTTCACCACACCTCCCCCAAATCATCGAACATAATCCATGACACCCACATGTCCCAACCATAATTCATCATCTCACAATCACAAACACACATCACAACACACAAATATAATTCACTAATTTACAAAGGGGATTTCATCAAATTCCCCTTCATTTTAGGGGCATTATCACACCGGTCAAGATGCTTAGGAAAACATTTTATTTTCAAAACAATAGTGGTTATCCAATTTTTTTAGTGTGATACCAAACAATGACAACAAAAACAAAAATCACAACACACATATCTAGCACAAGAAATGCCCCCAACATCAACAATTTTTAGCGGTGCATCATGCCTGAACAATCCATAATATCGAAAATAATATCAAACTTGTGAAAATCATGTTAATAAAACTATTTTCTTCTTTCAATTTCAATTATCAAAATCATTATCTTTAATTAAGTTAGAAAAACTGTAATCCATAGATAAAAAAATTAAACCCCATCAATATGAAATAAATAAATAGAAATAAGGGGTTCCCAATCTCAAATAATATTTTCAACTCTATGTGTACTACATGGAAAAAAATAATTCCCATACATGACAACCACACCCTAAGAAAACATGGATCAACCAATACCAAACCAAAATATCATCAAAATGAAACTCAACATACACCCCAAACCAAAACAACATCAACGCAACAAATCATAGTGATAATAATAGTAGAAAATAGATGAGAACGAGAGTATAACTCAAAATATATCAATGATGAATGCTAAAAATCAATCCACATTGAAAGGAATCTCAAAACACCTCAAGGGGGAGCCACTAGCCACTAAGAACGAGAGAGAGCATAGGGTTTGAGAAAAAACTCAGCACCCAACAACATTAAAACAGAATTGTATCAAGGATTTACACAATGAGTAATCATATTTCATGTCATGTAATCCTCATGGATTAGATTCACCAAAACAACATGTCGCCTTTTTATTATTTAATCCTAAAAACAACAGCTTTTGAACTGGCCCCTAAAAATCAATGATACCAACTTTCATATTCATTAATTAACACACATGACCTCTATTTCTTGTAAAGGTCATGATACACCTCCATATTCCACTAAAAACTCCCAAAACTTATGAAAAACACCACTAACACTCAAAATAGGAAATGTAATTGACCATGAAGGAATATCATTATATAATATACCTCTAAAATTATTATCTCCCCCAAGAATCCAAAAACCAAGCCCAGAAGAAATGGTGTACGAACAACCACCCTATGAGATACCTCATAAGAGTCCATTCATTCCTCAAATGCTACCACCAACCCTAAAAACCACTCCAAATGATCAAAATACACTCTACAAATCCACACCACCAAAACCACAAGTCACTTCCTCTCACATGACCAAACTTCAACAAAACCACAATAATCCTATCTCAACTTCCAAATATTCCAAACCAAAAACCACTACAACCAATGAAATGCAACATCCTAAACACACAAATCAGGGAATTACATCTTCGGTGTTAAGATACTATCCACTCTAGGTGGAACTGACTTGCCTGTACACATTTAAATGCATTGAAGTTAATGTGTCTTCATTATAAATTAGTTCATCCTTTTTTAATATTTCAGGAAATAATCAAGCATCACACCACACACATCAAATACCATGGAAAACAGGTCATCTTGAAAAACAACAAGGTCTCAAACATCTAATCACAAAGTCAAAAAAACCAAAGAAAAACTCAAAACATCTATGGGTATTGGTCTTGCATCTGTGTATCATTCTTCAAAGTACTCTAATCAATGCTACCATGCCTCCATATCACCAAAACTAGAGGAATAATTCATCCACCTATCACCATATCTTGAAAATATTTTATCTCTACTAGCCTCTCTACAAATTCTTCCTCATACTTTGTATCTAACTATCCACAATCAATTACTTGGGAGTTATCATGAAGATACAAATGATGCCGAGAGTCATGGAAGATGTTGTGGATCCTCTCCAACTATGGTTATAATTCCAACCATTATGCCACCCCAAACACTCACCCCAACACCTAAAATAATCCAACAAACTTTGGAGGAAGCTTACTCTCTCTTCCAGCCCTACACATCCCATGTCATAAGGAAACCCTCAAGAACTCGTGGTCTAAAAACTAGAAATCCAAGGGCCTCCTCCTACAATTGACATAAAATTTCCACCGCTCCCATGATGATTTAATCATCTTATGAACAAGATGAACTTTCTCTATAGTTATCTTAACCACATTGGGACCAAGAACAACTGTCTCCCCATCCTCCTTCTAGCACAATGGAGAATGACACTTTCATATGTACAAATACCCAAATGGAGACATACCAATGGATGAGTGATAGCTATTATTATAATAGAAATATACCAAGGTCAGGTGTTGCACCCAAGATCCACCAAATTCCTAGGTGCACGCTCGAAACATATCCTTCAATGTCTAGATATTCTGTTCTGTCTTCTTATCTATATGTGGATGGAAAGTAGTGCTGAGGTGAAACTGAGTTCCAAAAGTATCCTGAAATACCTTCTAGACTCGTTACATAAATCGTGCATCCCAATCCAAGATAATGTACCTTGTAACTCTATCCAACAATGCCACCTCATCCACATACCTCTTATCTAATGAATCAATTACTCCAAACTCCTTGATCTCTAATAATTTGGCATATTTCATCAACATATCAATCATTACCTATATAGAATCACAACCTCTCTGAGTTCTAGGGAATACTATGATGAAATCCGTTGCGATGTCACCCTATTTCCACCCACGAACATACATGGGTTCCAAAAACTACCCATAACATGATGCATGACCTTTAACTTCATGAAAACCAAGCACTTCGCCAAAAACTCCACCACCACCCATTTCATTCCAGGCCACCAAAACTGCATCCTCAATCCTTGGTACAGATTATGAATTTCATTGGTGTAATGCCAAAGGTGATTTATTGAACCCACCAAGAACTCCCTTGTGAATTTCAACCTAATCATACAACCTTCCAAGATACAACACCCAATTTTTATTATCCATTTACCATACCTCAAGAGAATCCCCATGGCCAACTTGATCACACCTAACCTCTTCCCCTGAGTCTCCCCACTGAGACTCTACCATCTGCTACATCATAGAATATTGAACCAACATCTAAAAAAATAGACTCTACCACCATCCACCCTTTCATCTATGTGCAAGGCTTCCAACTCCTCCTTAGATATCCAATCATTCCCATACTACCAAACAACACCCTTCCATGAATTCCAGCTCAATGATTCAGACATGACATTCCCCTTTCAATAGGTATAATAGATCTCTAAATCATAATCCCATAGAAATTGCGTCCACCTCCACTACCACACATTTAGATCACACTGTGAAAAGATATACCTTAATCTCTTTTGATCTGTGAAGACCACAAAGGTCTCTCCAATGAGTTTATTTTCCCAAAACTTCACTGCTAACACATCATCTTCTAGATGTAGATCATGGGTGGCATAGTTATGCTCCTAGGGATTAAACTGCATACTTCTTTAAGTGATCACCACCCACTATTGCATCTTCACACATCCTAAGCCCAGGCAGGAAGAATCACAAAAAATGTGAATCATCACCCATTCCTCTAGAAACTAGAACACTAACCAAAATACACTTCAAGAAACCAAATGATACCTAGCACTGATCACTTTAAGAAAAGCATCCTCTTCTTTGGTCAAATATTCCAATGGGGATGAAACAACAAAAAAATTGGGCAAAAAATTATGATAATAGCATGTAAGACCATGAATATGGCGAACTTATACCAAATTCATGGTTTCTATGAAAGAAAAAGTTGCTTCATCCTTTGATGGGTCAACTATTACACATTACTGAGACACCAAATGCCTACTGAATTTTAATTATCGTGTATAGAATGTTTACTTGGATAAATTTTAAAAAATAAGGTGGCATCAAAGAATATTCAAGACAGTTCTGAGATGATCATCATGCCCCTCTGTTGACTTTGAGTAGATCAAGATATTATCAATAAAATATTATGATGTACCATTCAAGTAACTCATGGAACTATAAGGGCAAAAACCCCATAAACATAGACGTTGTGTTCATAATACTAAATTTTATGAATAAACCCCTGGCACACATAAAAAAGATGGTCTATATTTTGACTAGAATAATCCACATTATGGGTTTGGGAATCCTCTCTACGTATAGTCCCAAAGTATGGGATAGACCAGGTGAAACAAAAGTGTGAGAATATCCCATATCAAACATGACATAAATAACGGTACTAAAAAAACTGGTCATAACTCTAAGGATCTCAGGCCCCTACGGAACTATTGCCTCAATTGCATGTAATTGTCTATGCCCAGATCCTCTACCTCTCTGCTGATGACCACCTCCTTGTCCATGCTCAGTTAATGGTCCCTAAAAATAAGGAACATCCTAATGTTGGACTCTACATTCCTTATCTCCCCTAGGTGGAGCATAATCCTTCTACACCTACTACTAAAGTGGCCAAACTAGAATCTGCTTCTAAGGATAGCCTTGAACTTTCCCACCTCCATTAAGTTAATCTTGAGTAGCCATAGAGCAATAGTCATGAAGATATCCATGAACCCCATAGAAGAAACACATCATCCCCAACCCACAAAAGAAATGCATGGAAACCATAAAGTCAAAAGAGAAGCTACTCAGGTCAGCTCCATGATAGTTAAAACTCAAAGTAATTATCACCTAAGACCTTACACTGATAACTCTTCCACATGAGGAACCCTAATAGTTAACCTCTGACGAATAAACTCCTTGTGACTAAATCTTATTATTCAATTCATCCTTCTTTTGAACCTCCATAAATGTCAAAAATAAAAAATGAGTAACAACATACTGGATAAAATTACGGAATTCCTCCTCAAGACTCCTCACAACAGACTCCTCATCGGGAAGAACATCTGGTGAAAAGTTACGAAAATCCTTAAACTTGATTCCCAACAACCACACTTGCATACTCTAATACAAAAGAGAAATAATCTATTAAAAATTAAATTCCTTCCTGGATGATGAATGAAACACTACCCATTTACATCCCCATAGCTGGCTACTGTAATGAATGAATCAACCACTTCCACTTTTTATCCTCCTCAACTAGACCAACCCTACAACGATCTACCAAATCAGCCATCTGGACCTCCACTACCAAGTCCACACACTCATTAAAAAGATGAGTGATATCTAAAATTCAAACAAATAATTCCTAATCTAGATATTGTGGTTTCATTTTGTGATTCATTTTAATCCATTTTGTTTATTTCATCCATTTTAACATTCCCAAAATGACATAATTAAAATAGGAACACAATACATTATGATGCATGTGCATCTCCTTGGACTTTACACTATAAGTAGTTCTATATCACTTGGTTGTTCAATAAGATCAGAGTCCATGCACTGGACCACGGGTGGCCCAAAAATCATGTGTCCTAGTCAATTTCCCTCGCTTATGGAACATAATAAGATCAACTGGAACTATGACCATACCAACCCATGAAAAACTTATAGTTACTTAATCCAAAATCCATCTTATCTATCAACCGTTATCTTTGATACCACTATGTCATGAACCGCTACCTCCAAAAATACTCTTCATGGGCTGGAAATGAAGAATGGGAGATAATGACCCCAATGTCCTCCCTCTAGTATGCCTCAAGTTTACAATAAGAACCATGGGTGTGCAAATCTCGCCTAATGGGAGGCATTTTCCTTTATAGGAAACCATATCATGACATGAGATGAATCATACACAATTAAACTCTATGAAATAATATATAAGAAAATCCAAACCATCCCACATGCATGTATAAATATAAATGGTATTGAAAAAAAGTCTCCATTGTAAATACCCCAAAGAAAAGATTAATTAGTGACACACCCACTATCAAGGACCCAAGTAAGGTCCAACAAAATCCATGAAATCCTCCTAGAAACCTGAAAATAGTTTTTTTCACATAGTGTTAGAATATATGTATAATCATTAGGAAAACCCAAGTCTCTCATGCATAGGTGAAAGAAGAATAATAATTCAACTTTTATAAAACAAAAAAAAACAAACAAAACCTAAATAGGTATACTAACCATCCCAACCTCAACAAGGCATAGTCACCAAATAACACAACCCTAATATAATATAATATAATTATCATCAATGATATGGTACCCCTCACCACTATCCCACTAATTATCCACTCTCATACCCGAACAAAAAACATAATGTTGCTCCAAACTCTTCCAAATAAATCAAATCGCTTCTTTCCCACGCACACCTATGCCTTATAACCCATCCCACCTGCACACAACCATGCCTCCCAACACAACCTACTTATAAACACCTGGGACACGCCATCATAACTCATCCTGAAGACACTTGGGATACCACATCTCATCACATTCTTTCAGAAGATGCTTGGGATATCATCACCTCATAGTGGAAGAAGAGAAGAGTGGGTGACCAACCGTCCATTCTCCCACAAGGATGTTGGGAAGGACACCTACCACGTGACGATGTAGGTGTTCGACACATGGTTCTCAAATTGGTTGGGGTCTGTATAGAAATCAAAATAATATATAGTTTATACATATATATAGTCAAAAACACACAAACCCAGCCTATGAGTTTATAAACAATTCACTAACCAAATCATGAAATCCCTACTTTTCTTATACCTCAAAATTCATTTAATAATTTTTACAACAGTTCTTTCATGTGGAGAAGAGACCTCGATTTCATTATCTAAAGTCAACCACATTTAATCACAAAACCCATCATTTAATTTTACATTGAAAATTTTCCATCCCATTAACCAAACCAAACCATTCCATTTGAAACACTATTAAACATCAATTCCTTCTATCACTGCTTGGCCATTATGCAGAAAGAAACCACATTTTGAAATCATCTCATCATTCCCTCACATAACCTATGACGTTCCATAACCAAATTCCACATAATAGTTTCCCCAGCTCGGTGGTCCACATGGTCTCATGCACATCTACCTATGTTCTAGAGGCTGATGACTAGCAACGAGAGCCTAGAATGTGTCTATGGGGAGACTATTCCCTCATGGACAAATTGTAGCATAATGAATTATTATCAACAGAGGTAAATAGTGGAAGCAATTCATGTAAGTAAAAGGCATAGTGTAAAATAGTGTCAATTGTAAAAAATAACATAAACAACTACAGTAGCATTCAAAAACTGATGATATGTCATGCACTAGAAAACTGGAAAACTTGGATACAAGACAACAGGCTTAATATGTTCCACATAAGTAAAAAGAAAATAAAAAAATATCTCAATCATCCTGAGATCCATCTTAGTCATATATTATCAAGAACCATACTGAAAAGCAAGAAATCAACTGTTTGATGTTGTATGATTCCCATTGACAACACCTGTTACCGTGTAATCTACTCTAAGTACCAAATAACCCCTAATGAAATCGGTGGGCCCCAAAAAATAATTCCAAAATCAAAAAATTTGAGGGTTGAGTTATAGACCTCCCACCATAGCCTTTTATGAATATCCATCTCTAGTATTGTCCTGGATTTTGTTCATATTGGAGTAGATCTATGAAAAGAGGAAAAACGCTCACACCTTGATAACTAGGTCGGGAAAAAGGGTGAAGGATAAAGGTTCAAATAGACTTGAGTACTTACTGTTCCACATCCAACATGACAAAAAAGAAGCTCAATCAGATCCCAAATGAAGGAGACCTTTCAATCCCAATATGATGAATTCAAAAAGAATCAATTTGAGAGAGAAATAGGTAGAAACTCCTATTAGTAGGACGAAGTATGGTTAATAGATCATTAATGGAAAATTTGTAAATTTCCCTATAAAATTATCCTGAGCATGCATTGTATACAAAGTTTGACAAACCACGCACAAACCATTCATGGTCACCTAGGTAGAAGGGTCACCATCATAATTAGGCCACACAGTAGAGCGTAAACTATGCAATTTGGTTCTTTCTATAAATTTCCATCTACACTGTTAGAAAACCCATGATCCAACCAAGTGCTAACTATGAAACACAGCACGTTTCCCCAAAAATATGGTTTCTAAGATTTGAATTTTCCTCGAACACCCCTGATGACATTACTAACTCATTAGGAATATATATTAGGTCTAAAGTAAACAGTTAGACTCAAATTTAATGGATCCACCCCTTAATGAAAAAAATTGGCACTTATAGTCTTCTCCCCTAAAATAAATCATCCCTAAGTTTACCTTCCATGGGTGTAGAAACACTTCTTGAGAACAATTATGGCCGCTAGGAACGTACGCCAGCCTCCCACTCCCTAGTCTCATCATGTACCCATCCATGCTACCATATCAACTGTACAATAGGGACATATCGGCCTCAAATATCCTTTGTTCATTGGTCAATGATGTGTATTGGAAAATCCTCAAAGGTAGAATCAACATCAAACTCAAATTCATTAGGTTCAAATATATGATATTGAACAACATGATACTGGTGAAGCAAAGAGATGTGGAATATGTCATGCATGGCATGTTACCTCTAAGGTAGAAGCAACCGATAGGCTTTTGTCCTGACTCTCTCTTGAATATCAAAAGTCTTTATATAATGAGGTGATAAATTCCCTTGTTTCTGGAACCATCCATTCCCAAGCCTGGGTGATACCCAAAGGAAAACCTGATCCGTGACCTCAAACAATAGAGGTCATTGATGGTGATCATCATAAGATATCTATTTATACTGAGCAGTAGTCATATGGTTTCTAATCAGCTAAACCTCCTCTAAAGTCTCTTGAACAAGATGAGGACCTAGTATGGCTACCTCACCCACATCTACCTATCACATAGGTGAACGACATACCACACCATAGAAGGCCTCAAATGGATGCATTTGAATTGTTACCCGAAGGTGTTATTATAGTAAAACTAATCAAGAGAGATAAAAATTTTCCATGAACTACCCAAATCAGGGACACATGCCTAGAGAATATCCTCTAGAACGTGTATTTTCAGTTCTGATTGCCTATCGGTCTGAGGGTGAAAAGATGTTCTTGATGGTGCAGTGTTCCAATAGCATTTTACAAACCCTTATTGAACCATGAAGAGAAACGGGAATCCCAATATGAAATGATAGTATGAGGAAGCCAATGTATTCATATGATCTAAAATACATACGATACTACCATCTCATCAACTGAAAATGTCTCTTGAATAGGAATGAAGTGGGATGATTTCATTAGTAATTTAATTACTACCCATTTAAAATTTCTACACCCCGATGAACTATGTAATCCAACTATAAAATCCCTAGAAACATCTTACCATTTCTATTATGGGACTGGAAGTGGATTGAGTAAGCCCACAGGTCATTGGTACTCCACCATCACTAACTGTTTGTTGGAACACCTAGTGATAAATCCTTCTATCTAACATTTCATCACAGGCCACCAATACTAGTGTCACATATCTCGATACATCTTGGAGATCCCTAGATGAATTGACCACTATAAAGCATTGACCTAGTTTAACAACTCCTCTCTCATATCTACATGAACTCATATACATCCACATAGATTTAGGACATCATCTTTATTCAAAGACCAATCTATAGGAGGGTTATCTTCTGATGTACTCTCACGGAGTACAAAATCATTAGGATATCAAAACTGTTTACCCTTCACCTTATCAAGGAGGGAAGAGGTAAATGTCAAGGATGATACATATAACTACTCGTGACTATCATGGAACTCCAAATTTAGCTCAAAAAAGAGGTCCATTAACTTCAAATCATCACTGGATTCCCTTACTATTTGTGCTTATGTGTTCGATCTCAGTGCATCTGCAACAACATTTCCATTCCCATGAATGTTGGAAAACTCAAAATCAATGGATTTTATATATTCAAACCATATCTATTTTCTATGTTTCATTTCATGCAAATAAAAAATATATATATATATATATGAGGTTCTTGTGATATGTGTACACCACAAGGAGCTCACCTAACTGATAGTTTCTCAAGAAATGTAATTCTTGGAAAACTGTTACTAGATCAAGGTCGTGTGTTGTGTAATTTCTCTCAGGAATATTCGAATATCAAGATCCATACGTAAAAAAAACTGTTCTCTTATAGCAATGGACTGAGGTCGATGCCAGATTCATCACAGAAGATAGTATAACCTACACCTAGCCTCAGAAGTGTCAGAATAGGTGTCAATACAAGAGTCCCTTTCATCTCCTGAAAGGATTTATCACATTATTCGGACCAAAGTAACTTGAAACCATTATTTTTAAGGATAGTAAAAGGTGAATAATGTAATGAGAAGCATTGTATAAAATTCATGTAATATCAATACATCCCTAAGAAACTCTAAATATCAAACATGTTCATGGGAATCTTCTAGGATACTACTACACTAACTTTTTCTTGGTCAATAGATACTCCTAATTATTAGATAATATGGCCTATTAAGTGAAACTTATTGATTAAAATGTAGAATTTTCCATGGTTTGTTTAAAGATAATGGTCCCTCATTGAACTCAGAATGATCTCAAGAAGTTTGTCCTGATATCTATGAGTGTGATAATACACTAAGATTTCATCCACAAAGACCATGACAAAGGATTCCAAATAGGGGTGGAAATAACTGTTCGTTAGATCCCCGAAAATGGAGGGAATTTCTGTAAGACCAAACGACATACCAAGGTACTCATACGAACTATACATGTTATGGAATGTTTCATGTGGTATGTCTGATGGAATAACTCACACATGATGATAACCCGATCTCAGTTTGATCTTGGATAAGTCCTTTGCTCCTCAAATTTGGTCGAAGAGATCATCTACTAGAGGTAATGGATATTGGTTCATGACTTTATGATTGGGAAAAAAAATTAATCCATGCACAAAAAAATGGTTACATCCACATTTTTGAAAAAATGAATGGTTGAACCCCATGAAGATGTAATAGGAAATTTAAAACATTTGGCCTTTCAATCCTTTAAATACAACTTAAGATCATGAATATCTTTAGGTTACATATTTTTTAGAGGAACGGACACTGGACCTACTCCAGATACAATCTAGATTGTAATCTCTATCTCTCTATCAGGAGGGAAGATATAAAAAATTTCCGGAAATACGTCTATAAAATGATCCACTACTGAAGGGAAATTAGTTTTTTCATAATCCCTGATCATACATGAATAAATTTTCAATCTAGGGGGTTAGTCTACCTAGACCATGATTATTTTGTCCCACTATACCAACTCATACATCCCACTCACACTTATTTAGATAACCGCTACCATATGGTTATGTAAACGAAACCCCACAGTGATAACAAAAAAAATGATACTAAACCGTAAATTCCATCCCAAGAATGAAAAAAAATCCTATAATCTTGAGAACAAATAGGATCCATAATAATGGGTAATTGCCTATCTCAGGTGGGTAGTTTCTACACTGGTGTATACCCTCTATTCTTACCCAATACTATGTATCTAGGGTCATTAAACCATATTAATACTATATATCTAGTCTGATACATTCCATGATAGATACAAGTATAAAATACTTCAGATCACCTATATAAAATTAAGAAAATACTATATTAGACTCCACAAGAATAGTACCTAGTACTGTAGATGGTTCTGCAGCCTAATCCACATGTATCACCTGTAGTGCATGAAACTGGCCTGATCCACAACCATGTAAAATAGATGGACCAACACAATCATAATTTCTTTTTTGGTGCTGCTAGTGATCATGGTTCTATCTACTATAGCCATGACCTTCTACTCGGCCAGACCTACTAGTGTTATTCCAACTCCCCACCAGATGTGGTGTAAAATAACTCACTCTCGAATGTGGAACTGGTGTGGATCCTTTTCCACATGAGACTAGAAAAGAGGTTATACTGAACCACTAGAGATACACTATATAGCCACAAGTCCATCACTCATGTGGGTATCTATCACACTGAGGCTTCGAATTCCCTCATCATCCAAACTGATGATCCCTGGTTCACGCCCAAATTTACCCAAGAGAAGAAGGGTATAACGGTCCTTGTAGTGTAGCTTGGGTTGTCAATTCCACAGAGACCTAAGAAGATACCTAAGATACACAACCTATGGGATGGATTTTTGGCTATGAAGTGGCCAACTTGGATTTGTTTTTAAGTGTTTTGGGAGAATACTAATAAGCTTATTTGAGTTCAATTATAATGTAATGGGTTGATCTTAAGGTTATGTTTGGGTGGATTGAGTGCATTTTATTTCATTAGACAAATTTTTGGTTTTATTATTTCTTGGCGAAACCATTCTTCAAAATAACACTAAATTCATCATTTTCTGGTTAGATACTAAATAAACTCAATTACTACTCACCAACACACTTAGAGAACCATATTCATGATCTCTCCAAGCTATATGGTCAATTTAGTAATTAGAATTACCTTTTTCAAACATAGTGAAGATGAGGAGCGAAAATAATTGAAGAATGGAAGTCTTGAAATATTTAACCAATTAAAAATAATTCATACATTAAATAACATTCAATCCAGCCTTTGAATCTTCCTAGGATCAAACCATTAAAGGGTTATCCCTACATTGATGATATGCTATCAATGGTGGGCAGAAGACGGCTTACAAGAATCGAATTGAAGAGATTAAAACCGTGGAAATAACGAGCACTCCTCCGTGTGTGTGAATGGAATTCACACATATGTGTAAACTATATCACCAACACACAGAGTTATCACTATGATTTGGTGATTTTAGAGATTTAAGTATAGAAATTTGAAGAATATAAGAGAAGGAATTGGATTAAGAACTTAGAAATACAAAAAGAAACTTACATGGGGAAATGAAAGCATTTCAACGAAAATTGAGAATAATAACATTAAATGAAAGAAGGTATGAGTTACTCCTCACCACCACTGCCTTAAACAGGCATATTTAGATCCTTAGGCCGATCTCCAATAGTCCAAGTCATCCCAATCAATGAGGGTAGGAAAAGGAGGTGGAAAGTAGGTGGAGAGGAGACTTCTCCACCCTTGACGCGAGATGGCATCCAGCTTGCATCCACTTGACAGATCCGCTTCAAAGTCCTTCTAGATGGCCGATTTGGAGTGGGCCATATAAGAAAAATATGAATCCCCGGATTTTCTCTAACAGACTGTAAATTATCAGCTCAATTTACTTTGTGGTTCGAGAGATATTGAAGATTCATTGGGCTGCCATTCTGGGCCACAGATTCTGGCCCAGATTCTGATCTTCCATTTGGGCTGCATTGATCACCATCATGGAGACCGAATTAGCACTTTGGCCTGAAGAATGATTTCCTCCCCTGTATGTATTCTATCATCAAAAGAAAGTTGGGCTTCATTGGTCTCGTATTGTGGGACCCACATCCTCAACAGTGGGTTGGTGTCCAATCTGCCTTCACCAGAATTGTCTCCTTTCACCACCAAATATCTTCATCATCCTTTATGAATATTTACTTGCTCCCTAAATGAGAAATATTTAAATTTGAAGTGAAGATAAATTTCCAAAAATATAATATTAAAACATGAGTAATTACATTCAATAAAGTCAGATGAGTCATTGGGCCTAAATTGGTGTACATTAGGCATGAAGTGCACAATTGATGAGAGTGGATGTTTAAAATTAAAATGTACTAACTCAGGCCCATATGATCAAAAATGAACTTTTAATCCCAATAAAATTTAATTATAAAATGTGTTTTTATTGTCTAATCACACCCCCCAACTTGATATTTGCTAGTCCCGAGCAAATAACTCAAAGATTATGAAAATCAAATTTCCTTTTCCAAAAACATTTTAGTAAACAATGCTCACCAAAATACCTCATACCAAAAAATTATGCATCCCATCAAAATCATTTAATACAATGTAGGTTCTAAATCATAACCCAAGCCCAATCCCATTCTTCTGATCAAATTCAATTCCACATTTCATCCAATTACAATTAATCATGATGATGTGTTGTGTGTCACTATAGACACGGGGGTTCATTATTATTCAAAGGGGAAAAGATAGAAGCGCTAGGTGGAATCACATTTTAATATTAATATGAGTATTCATTTTTTTCTTTTTTTTCTTTTTTTTGCAATGTTGCCACAGTTATTGAAATTTCATTCAAATGAGTCATCCCTTGTAGCGAGACTTTGCCGATGACTCCCAGGCTCAAAGGCCTTAGGGGACCAAGTGAAGCCCACATACTCGGGCATCATCTCGAGTTAACTCATTCAAAAAAAATTCGAATTTCCACAAATAGAGATGAAATTCCCAACTCTGGGCCAGACAACTATGGAGTCACGATCCCCAAGTGCTGAAAGCCACACATTAAGTCATTTCATTGCTCTATGCGCAAATTTATTGTTGTGTTTTTTTGTTTTTTTTGTGTTTTTTACACCTCTTTTATATATATATATATATATATATTTTAAAATAATTATATTAAATTTAAAATGATCACCAAAACTATGCTATTTATTATGGGACCCCAAGAATTCATATTAATACCCCACAATCTAATGGACGTGCATTGTGATTTTTTTTATAAAAATTGGATGAAAATGTAACAGTGAAAAATCACATTAGACAGCCACACTTTCCAAAATTTTATGCTCATGAACTTAAACATGTATTAAAATCCAAATCAAGGAATACAAAATTATTTAATATTCAGTTTTCAAGGTTTTCAATGTGTAATAACATGTTCAAGGTTAATGAGAATTTTCATTCAATTAACACACACATTTTATTTCTCTATGTGATTGATTTTTATTTTCACCTCCCCCCAACATAATATATCACTGTCCCCATTGTTTAAAGAAAAAATAATTTAGAAGGTGTAGAGGCAGAGAATAGGATCATAGAACCATTTCACCTAATATTTGATGTTTAAGTTTGTGATGCTCTCATTTAATCCCTTGGTCTCCATGTCACTTGAAGAATCCTTAGGGTAGCGTATGCTTGTACTCTTATGATTTCCCTGAAAATCCATCAAACATGGCAGCCCCTGAATCTCAAAAACCAACATAGTTAGACACAATGGAAACCCCTTGAGGTTCCCTTTTCTAAAAATAAACAACAATAAAATAAAAAAAATAAATAAAATAAAAATAAAGACAAAACATACTTTTTAATTTTGAAACTCCAACGATCGACACTCATAACAAGTAATAATAAATTTTTTTTAAAATAATTATGTATATATATAAAAATTTAAAATTTAAGTATATATATAAAGATGATAGAATAAATAAGTACCAGCCACCGTAGTTCAGTGGTAGGCGTGCACCCCTGTCTCCCTTCGGTCTCGGGTTCGAGTCATGCGGCTTCGCCAGCCGTGACGGTGTTTGACCCACGTCCTACGGTGTGTCACTTTTTTTTTACATTTTTTTTTGTTTTTTTGTTTTTTTTATAATAAAAATAAAATAAAATAAAATAAAAACTTACAAACACCTATATTGTTGATACATTGTCTTCTTTTTAATTTCATGGTAAGATAATACTCAGGGATCACACCGCGTGACACGGATGAATACGGCGCTCCCCCTTCATACCCATCCATACTCTTAAGAGAAGAACAGGTCAACAATATGAGGTAAAATTATATCAAATTGTTTTGCTAAAAAAATTGATTAAAACAATAATGTGATTTTAAATTTAAAAATCATGGGTTTTCTCCCATTCAACGCTTTGTTTAACGTCGTTAGCTCGACTTAAACCCCTAATTGATTGATTGTTTTTTCATCAAAGGTAGGTTCACTCAGGTCTTCATCAACATCATGTTTTTGGAATGGTTCTATGAATGGTTTGACTCTCTGACCATTAACTTTAAATATTTTACCATTGGTGGGATCTTGAATTTCAACATCCCCATGGGGGTACACCTTATGCACTATGTATGACCTGACCATCTAGACCTCAATTTTCCCGGGTGCAAATGAAGTTTAGAACTATACAAAAGCACAAGTTTTCCTTGTTCAATGTGTTTAGTTTTAAGATTCCTAGACTGGTAGGCTTGAACTCTAGATTTATTGATCCTTGAATTTTCATAAGCCTCCATCCTAAGTTCCTCAGGCTTTTTTAGATCCAATTTCCTCTTTATTCCGGCCAAAGAAATGTCAAAGTTCATTTTTTTGATTGCCCAAAAGTCCTTATGCTCAATCTCCATTGGAAAAAGGCATGCTTTACTATAAACCAACCTATATGGGTACACTCCTAGGATGGTTTTAAATGTTGTTTGATATGCCCAAATAGCATCTAAGAGTTTGCTCGACCAATCTTTCCTAGATGGATTAACAGTTTTCTCAAGAATTTGTTTGATTTATCAATTGGCTAACTCATCTTGACCATTGGTTTGTGGGTGGTAAGCGGTGGACAGTTTGTGAGAAATTCCATACTTCTCCATGAGTGATGAGAATGGGCGAGTGCAGAAATGAGTTCCACGATCACTAATGATAGCCCTAGGAATCCCAAATCTAGAGAAGATGTTTTCATTAAGGAATCTAATCACAGTTTGATGGTCATTGGATTTTTTAGGAATGGCCTCAACCCATTTTGAGACATAATCGACAGCCAAGAGAATGTAAAGTTATCCCCTAGAGTTTGGGAAGGGACCCATGAAATCAATTCCCCAACAATCAAAAATTTCAACCACTAATATTGGAGTTAGAGGCATTTTATACCTTTTTGTGATGGACCCTACTTGTTGACACCTAGGACAGCTTTGAAAAAATGTGTATGAGTCCCTAGAGAGGGTGGGCCAAAAGAGACCACATTGAAGAACCTTGGCAGATGATTTCTTAGAGGAAAAGTGACCTCCACAAGCCTCACTATGACAGAACATTAGGATGGACTCTTGTTCGGATTCTGGCACACACCTCCTAATGACTTGGTCAGGACAGAACTTATAGAGGTATGGATCATCATACACATAATTCTTGACATCAGAAAGAAATTTTCTTCTAGCTTGGGTCCCTAAGAATTTTGGAATGACCCCTGAAACTAAGAAGTTGGTTGTGTCAGCATACCATGAGAAATCACTCACAGAATAGAGGTTCTCATCGGGAAATGAATCAGACACAGAAAGGTGATGTGAGTTGTCTTTGAATTCCAACCTAGAGAGGTGATCAGCTACAACATTCTCGACACCTTTTTTATCCTTAATGGTGAAATCGTACTCTTGAAGAAGAAGGACCCACCTAATCAATCTATCCTTGGCATCATGTTTTTGGAATTGATATTTTAGAGCTGGATGGTCGGTGAGGACAGTGATGGGTGATCCTAAGAGGTAGGACCTGAATTTCTCTAAGGAAAACACAACAGCAAGTAACTCGTTTTCAGTGGTGGTGTAATTGATTTGGGCATCACTTAAGGATTTTCTTGCATAAGAAATTCCATATGGAGTTTTATCACACCGTTTTTCTAACACAGCTCCTACAACAAAGTCGCTGGCATCACACATGAGTTCGAAAGGAAAGTCCCAGTTTGGAGATTTCATAATGGGAGGAGAGGTGAGAGTGGATTTAATGGTTGAAAATGAACCCTCACAGCATTCTGTCCAAACAAATAGAGCATCCTTTACTAGGAGAGCACAAAGAGGAAGAGAGATTGAACTAAAGTCCGTAATGAATCTTCTATAGAAACCATCATGTCCTAAGAAGGACCTCACTTCCTTAACAGTTATGGGTGATGGAAGGTGACGAATGATGTCAAATTTTTCTTTATCGACTTCAATTCCCCTACTCGAGACTATATGGCCAAGGACTAACCCCTCTTTTACCAGGAAATGGCATTTTTCCCAGTTTAGGACCAAATTCATTTCTTCACATCTTGAAAAAACTCTCTCCACATTCTTAAGACATCCCTCAAATGTATCCCTAAAGATAGAGAAGTCATCCATGAAGACCTCTAGAAAATCCCCTACCATATCTGAGAAGATTCCCATCATGCATCGCTGGATGGTTCCAGGGGCATTGCATAACCTGAACTGCATGCTTTTGAAGGCAAAGGTGCCGAATGGACAGGTGAAGGTTTTCTTCCCTTGATCCTCCACAGAGACCTCGATTTGATTGTACCCTGAGTACCCATCTAGGAAGCAATAGAATTGATGGCCCCCCACTCGCTCAAGGACTTGATCAATAAAGGGAAAGGGAAAATGGTCCTTCTTGGTACAAGAGTTGAGATTCCTATAGTCAATACAGACTCTCCAGCCACTACTCACCCTAGTTGGAAGAATTTCCCCATCCTTATTAGTGATCACAGTGATTCCAGCTTTCTTTGGGACAACTTGAATTGGGCTTACCCACCCACTCTCAGCTATGGGGTAGATGATACCAGCTTTCAACAACTTAAGAAGTTCTTTCCTTACCACATCCATAAGATTTGGATTGATTCTCCTCTGAGGTTGACGACATGGTTTGGATTCAGATTCAAGAGTAATCCTATGAGTTCAAATATCTGGGATAATCCAAGGAATATCAGACAGGGTCCATCCAATGGATTTCTTGTGTTTCCTAAGGGCATCTAGAAGCATCCCCTCATGATTGGCTTCAAGAGAAGAAGATATGACTATAGGATGTGTTTGATTTTCCCCTAGGAAGGCATACTTGAGGGAAGTAGGAAGTTCCTTCAATTCAAGATCAGGTTGGTTCAGAATTTCAGCAGAAGATTGGGGTATTAGATCAAGATCAAATTTGTTTCCTAGATTTTCAGAATTAATTGATTCCCCATATGTAGATGTTTCATCCACAAGATTGTATTGACCTGGGTTAGAGAAGGGAGTTTGAGTTGTCTCCATGAATGGGGTTTCCTGAAAGGTTTCACTGATTGTTGGCCCTAAGACAACATCATAGGAGCAATTTGAAAATGATTCGATCCAAGGAAATAAACTTCCTTCATGGGAACAAAGGAAATCAATCTCATCCTGACTTAAACATCCATCAAATATTTCTTGATGTTCTATGGATTCATTTTCAATGATTCCTAACATGTTTACTTCAGGAATTTCCTCTACATCTCCTATTTGTGAGCTTGAATTATAGATGTTCAAGTCTAGACTCATGTTCCCAAAGGTGATGGTCATGTTCCCATTTCGGACTCGGATAACAGAGATGATTGTTGGAAGGAAAGGACGGCCAAGAATGATTGGAGTTTTCTCCCTAGGACCTAATCTTGGATGATTGTCAAGGACAATGAAGTCTGCAGTGTAAATGAAATTCTCAACTTTCAATAAAACATCCTTTAAGATCCCCATAGGAACCCGAACACTGCGATCAGCGAGTTGAAGAGTGATCGATGTGGGTTGGAGTTCTTCAAGCCCTAACTGACAATACATGGCATAATATATGAGGTTTACACTGGCACCTTGGTCACACAAGGCCTTGAAAACTTTTTTCTCTCCTAGTTCAACATTGATGTAAGGGAAACCCGGGTCTTTCATCTTTGGAGGAGTGGTCCCTTGAATGGTGGTACTCACATTAGCATCCAAAAGGACTTGGTTTTTATATAAAAATTTCCTTTTTAAAGTGCACAAGTCCTTAAGGTACATTGAGTAGGGTGGTATGGTTTGTATTGCATAGAGGAGTGGAATGTTCATCATGACTTGAGAGAAGACTTCTCTCAAGGATTCACTCAGTTCAGGCTTGGGTTTCCCCCTCATGCGTTGAGGGAAGGGAGCAGGTTGTTTGAGTGTTTGGTGTGGTTGTGTTTCCTTCTCATTCTCATTGGTTTTTTCAGAATCTGTGTGTTGTTCTTCATCATTTTGAAGTGATGATGAATCTTTTAATAGTACTGAAATGGTTTGTTCAGGTTTTTCAATTGATTTTCCACTTCTTAATACCGTCACTGCTTTCAATTGTTTATGATTTGATTGAGTGCAACTTGACTCTCCCCTTGTTGTTTTTTGTAGAATGGCTTGGGTAGGCATGGGTGCCTTCCCAGTTTTGATTGTTTGAATTTCTTGTTTATGGGAAGATACTTCCGAGTTCATCATTTGCATTTGATTGAAAATTTGTTCTAGTAGTCTTTGTGGAATAGTTTTGGTTGGTTCTTGAGAAGATTGGTTTATCCCTGGGGGATATTTTGAAGGTGGAATGGTTTGTTGAAAATGGACTGGTGGCTGTGGGTATTAGATAGGTTGGGTTTGAAACATATTATGGGTTTGGTAGTTCTGTTGAGGGTAAGGATTTTTCCCTTGTGGTTGGCTATGTTGTTGGTTATCCTTCCATCGGAAGCCTGGGTGGTCATTGTACCTTGGATTGAAGGTGTTTTGGTATTGGGGATTTTGAAAGTCTAGGGCATTGACTTCCGCTGGGTGTCCTCCTAGAAGAACATCCTTGATGGATGGAATGGTTTGGCATTTGTCTGTTTTATGGTCATGTTTGTCACAAATTGTACAAACAACGTCTACATTTTGGAATTCATGGACTTTCCTAAGGTCTATCTCTTCAACCTTCCTAGAGAGTGCTGTGAGTTTAGCCCTAAGGCTTTCCTCTTCTCTAAGTGTATGAATTCTAGTGGTTCTTTGTGGCTTTTCAGAATCAGGTGAAGTTCCCCATGTTTGGTTTTGTTCAACGAGACTTTCCAGATACTCCTAAGCATCATTTGGGGCCTTGTTTTTAAAAGATCCATTACACATCATGTCAATGAATTTTTTATTACCCGGACCCAACCCTTCATAGAAAATTATCACTTGTTCAGGTATGTACAACCCATGGTGTGGAACCATGTTTAGGGTGTCTTTGAACCTCTCCCATGTTTCATAAAATGACTCTCCATCTTTTTCAAAAATGTTTTGGATGTTCTTTTTATGTGAAATTGTTTTGTGATGAGGGAAGTATTTTTTTGTAGAATTCTCTTTACAGTTGGTCCCAAGAGTGGATTGATGTAGGTCTCAATTTGTTTAGCCAATTTTTAGCTCGATCCTTTAATGAAAAGGGAAAGAGCCACATCTTAGCAGATTCTAGTTTATGTGGGGGACACATGGTTTCAACAATGTCATTGAACTCTTTGACATGAAGGTATGGCATTTCTGACTCCATCCCATGAATGGTTGGAAGGTGGTTTAGGACATGGGGTTTGAATATGTAGTTGGTGTCTCCTATGGAATTGTGTCTAATGCATGAGGGGGCATTGTTCCAAGCTGGAGTGAGGTAGTCATTCATGGTTTGGTCAACTACATTCCCTAAGTTTGGAGCTTCTTGGTTTTTGTTTCCCATTTGATTCCCCCCATGGTTTACAATTTGATTTTGTGGATGACCCTCCATTGGACTTGTTTCAAGTTATGACTTTGGGGTTTCAAGAATATTTGGATTTGATTAAAACAATCCCTTAGGTGCACTTGACTCCCCTATCCTAGGACATTCTACCCTAACTATTCTATTTGAGGAATCGCGGGTGTAGGCGGACATGCGCCAAAAACAAGCGAGAAAGGGACAAGATAATTGATCTTGGGTGAGAGTAGAAGAATGGAGGTGAGGAAAGCAGGTTTTTTTGGATCTCAAGTACTTACTTGGTCCCTGGAAACGGCGCCAAAATTTGGTTCATGCCCAAATTTATCCAAGTGAATAAGTGTATAATGGTCCTTGTAGTGTAGCTTGGGTTGTCAATTCCACAGAGACCTAAGAAGATACCTAAGATACACAACCTAACTGATGGATTTTTAGCTATGAAGTGACCAACTTGGATTTGTTTATAAGTGTTTTGGGAGAAGACTAATAAGCTTAGTTGAGTTCAATTATAATGAAATGGGTTGATCTTAGGGTTACGCTTGGGTGCATTGAATGCATTTTATTTCTTTAGAAAAATTTTTGGTTTTATTTATTCTTGATGAAACCATTCTTCAAAATAACACTACCTTAATCATTTTCTAGTTATATACAAACTAAACTCATTTAATAGTCACCAACACACTTAGAGAACAAAATTCATGATCCTTCCAAGGTATATGGTCAATTTAGTAATTGGAATTAGCTTTTTCAAACACAGTGAAGATGAGGAGCGAAAATAATCGAAGAATGGAAGTATTGAATTATTTAACCAATTAACAAAAATTAGTGAATTAAATAACATTCAATCCAACATTTTCATCTTTCTATTATCAACCCATTAAAGGGTTATCCCTCCATTGATGATATGCTATCAATGGTGGGTGGAAGATGGCTTACAAGAATTGAATTGAAGAGATTAAAACCGCAGAAATAACGAGAACTCCTCCATGTGTGTGAATGGAATTCACACCTATGTGTGAACTATATCACCAACACACAGAGTTATCACTGTGATTTTGTGATTTTAGAGATTTATTTATAGAAATTGGATGAAGAGAAGAGAAGGAATTGGATTAAGAAGTTAGAAATACAAAAAGAAACTTACATGGGGAAATGAAAGCGTTACAACGAAAATTGAGCATAATAACATTACATGAATGAAGGTATGAGTTACTTCTCACCAACAATGCCTTAAATAGGCAAATTTGGATCCTTAGGACGAGCTCCAACAGTCCAAGTCATCCCAATCAATGAGGGTAGGCATAGGTGGTGGAAAGTAGGTTGAGAGGAGACTTCTCCACCCTTGACCCGAGATGGCATCCAGCTTGCATCCACTTGACAGATATGATTCAAAGTCCTTCTAGATGGACGATTTAGAGTGGTCCATAGAAGACAAAAATAAATCCCCAGATGTCATATAACAGTCTGGAAATTATCAGACCAGTTTAATTTGTGGTTCGGGAGATATGGAAGATTCATTGGGCTGACATTCTGGCCCGCAGATTCTGGCCCAGATTCTGATCTTCCATTTGGGCTGAATTGATCACCATCATGGAGACCGAATAAGAACTTTGTCCTGAAGAATTATTTTTTCCCATGAATGGCTTCTATCAGAAAAAGAATTTTGGGCTTCATTGGTCTAGTATTGTGGGACCCACATCCTCAACAGTGGGTTGGTGTCCAATCTGCCTTCACCAGAATTGTCTCCTTTCATCACCAAATTTCTTCATCATCCTTTATGAATCTTTCCTTGCTCCCTGAATGAGAAACATTTAAATTTGAAGTGAAGATAAATTTCCAAAAATATAATATTAAAACATGAATAATTACATTCAATAAAGTCAGACGAGTCATTGGGCCTAAATTGATGTACATTAGGCATGAAGTGCACAATTGATGAGAGTGGATGTTTAAAATTAAAATGTACTAACTCAGGCCCATATGATCAAAAATGAAATTTTAATCCCAATAAAATGTAATTATAAAATGTGTTTTTATTGTCTAATCAATCCCCTTTGGATCTATCAAAATGGGCAATCTAGTTGACACTGCCCAGATGATCTGCCTCGAGGGAATGATTCCTTCCACTGAAGAACTACTAGCATGTCGTGGCACAGATCCTCTATACCCAGTGTTATTTCAATCCCTCATCTTGCATTCAATGATATGATATTGATTTACTCTCTCATAAAAATTAGGTAGGTGAAAGACATTCACCAACACAAGGATGGCATACTAGAGCCCATCCTAAATGAATCTATCTTGAAAAAGATCATCACCAGCTAGTAGTGTTGAAAACATCGTGAAACACACTCTACATTCCATAACTGACCTAGAAACAGGATCTATATGCATGAAATTTCTAGCTCTGTCATCTCTTAGTGTCTTAAGAAGGAAATAATCATAGAACAAACAATCCATTTTTATTATTATATATGAACCACTTTTTCAGTAAGTGGGAACCGTACCTAAAGATCCACAACAACATTTCATAAAAAAACAAACCACACCATACCACATTAAAATTCCATAGAAATTAAAATCAAAACTCCACCAATGTCAAAACCACGTTGTCCGTCAATTTCAAATTTTGAAATCTAAACAGATAGTCTGTAATACAATCATCAGTACCTCAGTCTTTGAACCTCCTTGAGACCATCACTAAAACCAAAGATGTTCTCCATCATGTCACCATCATATATTTCCACCATAAAACACCATCACCACATTGAGGATCATATTCTTCACCATAGAGAATCACCATAAAGACTCCATCGTTGGTGACAAGAAGCACCATCTCCACATACCTTCAGAAAATCCACCATAGAATATCATCATAACCAGAATTATCATTCTCAGTCAAACACAACAAACCATCACTGAAATAGAGACAACACACCACCATCATCGTCCACCCATCACAGCAGGAGAAGGAAACAACGGTCAACCTCTCCATCGAAAAAAATTTCACAACCATTCATGTGACTGTTTATGTCATTGCAGGCATAAAATCACCATCATAGAACATCACAAATGACAGAACCTCTCATAGAGACTCCAGGTCGAAACCATCACAAAAAATACACAAATAGAATGAACACCTAGAGAAATGAAAAAATAATCTTTCATATATGAACGCTGAAAAAGATCTAAAAAAACCAAAAAAAACCTCAATAAAATTGTTAAATCACTCATAGGAACCACCGAGGAATATAACCATATCATTCTCATATTGTAAAAACGACTCCATCCACGCAAGGTATACCATCGGCTGCCAATTCCCACAACTCAAAACTGCTTCGTTACCATGGATCTATGTCTGATTGGGAGTGGAGCAAGGGAACATGGGGACTGAGTAGGTATTTGTGTGACCGAGGGTTCTAGATGATGGAAATTCTGAAACAAAAATCCAAAATGGGAGAAATATAACTCAGAAGTGAAAACCATTGATCGTCAAACCAAGAAACCCAAAACCACATTGTCACATCCGTTCCAGATCGGACCTGGAGAGGTTCAGGGAAATCTATGTTAGATCAGGGTTGAAGCGGATAGAGATTTCAACAGCATCGTCGGTACACCAGAAACATCCCTGAAGAGATTTCACAAGAAATATGGTCAGAAGATTAATCCCACCAGAAAGATGAAAAAACCCCACAGAGCACCTGTAAAGCAACCAGGAAGAGAGAGCCCAGAATCAAGGAGAGTCTAAAGAAGAGGTAAATTAGGGGGGATACAAACAGAAGAGAGGAATGGGGAGGGGGAAGGCATTGGTGAATCCTCTCTCCTCCAGCTAATCGCAATGGGGAGAGTGATCATAGAATATAGTCTGTAAATCAACCCATAAAATGCCTTGATTACAACCGGCCTAGGAAGTCACATCCCACCAATGCTTGGCCAATGATTAAATCATGTATATATAAATTTTGAACCTATACTATGAAGGTATCTCTATATTCTTAGATATAGATATTGTGTCTTCTAGACAAGACTCAATAGCATGCGGACTTCCATTCCCTAATAAAGTAGGAGGATACTACTATGGGAACTCATGAGTCAGATCTTCCATCATAGGTGAATGCCATGGAGCACCATGCATGGATTAAATCAGATGTTGGAAACTATCGTGAACATTATAATCAGGGACTAGATCAGTTATAATAGATGATGCCTTCAGTGTCACTCTTGGAGGTAAGAGTGGCGGCTCAGGGCCCACCATGTTTGGAGCATGATCATCACCACATTCCCAGAACATGATATGAGGATGTCATAGATGCACTAGTTTCCAATTTCCAAGAACATGCCTTATAACTAGATTATGAAGAAATATAACATCACTAGTAGAATCTTACTATAAGAAAACTCACTTCTGAATACATACTTCCACAACACCCCACATTGATGGCTAGGTATCGGTATGGGATCAAATATAAGTTTCATTTCATTTTACATTTAATTTCCAGGTTCACTCCTTTACCACTCATAAACATGACAAGGTAGGATAAGGATGTGCAACAAATTTATTTTACATGTCACGATCCACTTTATAATGGATAGCCATTTATGGTGAATCAGTGCCAATGCACCTTATCACAGTAAAAAAATCATTTATTTATATCAAAATTTCTCGACTCGGAAAAGTACTCAACCCAACCCATGAGGGGCCATACACCTCATGAATTGTGACAAGAAATCAGCCAATTGGAACCAAGATAAATACCAGAAAAATATAATTAACAAATCATCACTCAACAGTCATAGGCATATAAAGAAATGAAAATAAGTGAAATGCACCTATATGTCATGTAAATATGCAAGACATGAGAAGTGTATGTGCCTATAATGATACATGTGATAATGCTCCTTTCTAGCTTATTATTATGCTGAGAAGAAAATAAAATCCTTAGAGAGAGTAATAATCATCAACACTACAAAACATGTATGTCACCTAATAGTGAAATAATTTTAATTGTAATAAGAAAAACATAACATCAATAATAATTTAGGCAGCTTGGTTTTTACAACAAACATGGGTTCGTGATGCCCAAACATGGATTATGACCAAGTTACACACATTCCTAATCAACAATATATTTTCCCCAAATAGTAAGGAATGAAATAAAATGGCTCTAATACCAGTTAGTGATGTCCCAGACCAGGATTACACTTTATAGGTTCCCTGAGCCTATTGGGTCCCCTGGCCTTAAGTACATCACCCTGAATGCCAGAGGCTACCAACTAGTTGTGAGGTCCTAGGGTTTGGCCATGGGGTTACTATTACATTATTACAAAAAGTGAATCACAATTTATTATTATAATTAGAGGTAAATAACATAAGTAATACATGTAAATTGAAGGAACAACAAAAAATAGAGACAAAAATATAAAAAAATGAAACAGCTGGAATAACATTCAATAATTAATGATATGTAATGATAGTAGAAAGATAGAAAATATGGATATAAGATAGAAGGAATAACATGTTCCACATATGTATAAATGGAATCAAAGACTATCCCATGCATCTTGAGCTCCAGCATAGTCATCTACAATCAAGGTACATACTAAAGAGTAAGAAACAAAGTGTTTGAAGCTGTATACTTCCTTTTTTCAACACCTACATCCATATAATCCACTTTGGGTACTAAACAATGCCTAGAGACGGTGTGAGATATGTCTCAGTGGGCCACCGCCAACGATGTCTACAAACTCTAGCCCATGTAATGGAAGTGTAACAGTGAACAAGAATGCATATATAAAGTAAAGAAGTACAGTGTAACAAAATACCCATGTACTTACAGAACCCCTTAGATAGAATCCGAACATGTAACCGACTCATTATTTTATTATTACCAGTTTATAATATGTCACATGTTAAATATAGTAATGGCTCAAAGATTTAATAAGGAAACATGTAATGATATTTGATAGTTAATTCCCAAGGTAATAACCATTGAGATGTAGAACTCAAGGGTCTCTAACTCACCAATATTTGTTGCCGAGCATGGGTTAAGAGTGTAATAAAAAGAGCATAGTCCCAGTAATTCCACAAGGAGATGCTGACCGAGTCTAATGATTTCATCCAATGTAAAATGGGGCTATGCAATGACTGGGCCTGATGGGACTTATCCATGGAACCTACTTCTTAATGTTGAATCCAAGGAGTGTATCTGAGGCATCCCATGAAAATATGTAATGGACCCTATAGTGTCATAACAAAAATCTAATGAATAGACAAGGATCATGATCTAGGTGATCTCAACCTTTGCGAGCTATATCCTTGAATTAGAGTGGGGTTTTCAAGTTCTCATGGAATTATCTAATCAGAATCCATGGTGAGATCGAGTCAGGACACTCCTATTTGATATTGAATCCATGTAATATTCATTTTGGTTCAAGAGTCTCATTTCATTAGTTTTATATGGTCATGTATCATTCATCCTTTTAAATCATGTCTTAACTAATCAATAAGTCCATTTTCCCCATACCTTTCATTTCATTAGTGTGACAGGGACAAGTATTATGGAACCCTTATTAATTCAATTCAATGAATATTAAATAATTAAGGTTCATTACACTATCTTACGTTAATTTAGTAAGGGGTTCTATAGACATGTAACCTATCAGTCATTTATTATTAATCCAGTGAATTCATATACTTGGTATACATTCCAATTTCTATTTCACATATATTTATAAATTGAATCACATACCATAGGTAGGTGAAGTGTTTATCATACATATAACATTCCATTATGATATTCAAATAAAAAATCAAGCCATTTAATATTGAAAATATTACCCTTGGAAGGGTCCAGAAAATTCCGACCCAAACAGTGGATCAAACCTGTCAAATGCTAAAAACCAAATTATGGAATAACGTCATACATGGGATGGATTATGTTGTGGGTAAAACCCCCAAAAATTATTCACATTTATGGAAATATCTTATCCATGTGGATCAAATGATTAAAAGAATGGTATATAAATTCTATAAATAGCACTCGATGATATTAGTGGGCCCCACAAGACAATAATTATGTCAATGAACTTGAGGGATGAGATATAAATGACCCACCTTAGGCTTGTACGACTCTAATACACCATTAGTGGACATTAATTTTTCTTCTATCATATTATATCTAATAAAAGAGGAAAACACTCACACCTAAACAACTAGGTCGAGAGCAAGAGAGAATGAGAATGGTTTAAACATATTCGAGTACTTACTGTTGGACATCCAATGTGATGAATGGAAGATCCATCAGATAACGAATAATAAAGATCATTAAATTACTATATTTTCCCATTAAAAAGATATATTTTGAGAGATAAATAGGTTAATAGATCATTAAGGGAAAAATTATAATATTACCCATAAATTATCTTGTGTACGGTTTTTCTACTTGTTTTGATAAACCATGTCTAAATAATGCACATTTACCTAGGTATAAGGGAAAAATTCATGGTTAGGTCGTACATCCATGTGAAAATTGTGAGATTTGGTTCGTTCCAGAAATATCTATCCACATGGTTATCCAAACCTTGAGACAACCATGCGCTAACCATTCGACATGACTAGTTTCCCCAAAAAGTTGGGTTTATGGATCAAATACATCCCTAGAAACACCTAATACCATTAATAACACATTAGGAATCTATATTAGGTATAATTTACAAAATGTCACCAAATTTAAAGGATCCATACTTGAGTAAAAAATTGGGTTCTGTTGAAGGACTTACCTTAGGTAGGTAAAGTGGTGAGCATACATGGTATGTTACATTATGAAATTCACAATATAAATCAGGCCATTTAATGTTGAGAAAATAAGCCTTATAAGGGTCAAAAAAAGTCACACCTGAACAGTGACTCAAACATGTCAAATACTAAAACCCCAATTTTGGCATAACATCCTACATCAGATGGATGAATTTGGGGGTGTAAACACCAAAATTTAATCACATATATGGAAATATAATATTCATATGGTCCTAATGAATATATTCCTGGCATATAAATTCTATAAATGGAACCCGATGATATTGGAGGGCCCCACATGAATATTTCAAAATCAACGAACTTGAGGGATGAGTTATATACCACCCCACATAGGCTTGTAGAACTCTCCTCCTTTGGTATTGTCCCTTGATTTGGATCGTATTAGAGTAGATATAAGAAAATATGAAAACTATCACACCTCGATAACTAGGTTGAGAGAAAGACTATAGGAGAAAGGTTCAAACAGACTCAAGTACTTACCGTTGTGAATCCAATATGACAAACAAAATCTCATTCAGATCCTGGATGAAGGAGACCTTTCTATCCCTAAATTTTTCCTTCAAAAAGAACCATTTTGGGGGAGAAATAGGTTAATTCTATAAGAACTCATCTTATGAGGAAGAAGGAGGATTAATAGATCATTAAAGGAAATTTTGTATAATTACCTAGAAAATTAACTTTTTCACTCTTTTTTGCACAGTTACATGGGTAGAAAGGGCGCTTGGATGGATAGGTTGCACAACCATGCACAAACTATTCAATTTGGTTCTGTTATAAATTTTCCATCCATGTGGTTCTCTAAACCACATACCAACCATCTTTTAATTGTGTGACATGGATAGTTTCCACAAAATATTTGTTCAAGGCATATAATTTTCCCTAAAAACCCATGAGACCTTTACTAAATCATTATGAATCTATATTACATCTAAAGTAAATATTTAGGATGAAATTTATAAGATCCATACCTGAGTGAAAAATTCAGTTCTTACATAACCACCCCAAAAGCAAGACACACAAACCATCAATACCACATTTCACAACCACACATCTTTATTCCACAAGCATAGCCACACGTCACACCACATTTATATAATCTCACAAATTTATAAAGGTCATTTTAACATATTTAACTTCACTTTAGGGGTATTATCACATAGGTCATGATCCATGGGAAAACATTTTATTAGCCAAATATTTCTTGTTGGCCAATTTCCATTCTAGGGTGATACCAAAAAATCACAACCCAAAGAACAATCACATCACACATATCCAGCATAAACAAAATCCCCAAAAACCCATAATTTATTGCTGGGAATCATGCTCGAACAATCCAAAATATGAAAAATAATATAAAAGGTAAAAAAAATTATTGGAAACAAACGATTTTTCCCTTAAAATATTAATTATCAAATTCATTTTCATTTATTAAGCTAAAATAACCATAATCAATAGATAAAAAATGAAACACCTCCCACATGATACATAATAAATATAAATAAGGGGATCCTTGCCTCCATAAATAATTACAACTCACTACGTACCCTAGGGAAAAGAAGAATGCCCATAGGCTACAACTTCACCATGTGAAAACATTGAACAACCAGTAAAACACCAAAATATTATCAAAACACAACCCAACACACACCCAAAACCAAAATAACATCACTATAATGAATCCCCATTAGAAGAATGGAAGAAAAAATGAGAATGAGAGGATAACTACCCATGAATAAAAGAATGAAGATGATAATTAATCCCAATTGAATGTAATTTAAAAATGCCTCAAGGGAGAGCCTAATACCGGCAGGAATGAGTGATTGTATAGGGTTTGAGAAAAACCTTAGCACCATGTAGAATTATAGTAGCACTACATCTGTGATTTTCACAAAATGTAATCCTTTTTCAAGTCATGTAATCTCAGGTGTTTAGTTTCACTGAAAAATGTGATGCCTTTTTTATTATTTAATCCTGAAAAACTACATTTTATAAACTAACCATGGAATTGTGAAACAGACATTACTGTAGTTTAATTCACTTATATGACATCTATTTTGTACATCATTTCTACTGCACCTCTATCTTCAATTGAAAGCTCCCAAAACCTCCCATAATCACCTCCAACACTCAAAACTGGCAAAGAAATGCACTAGTAACTCATAATACCTTACAAAACAAATAAAATATTAAGTCATAAGAAATTATAAATTGTATAATTGAATATTCTTGAACTCTAAAAAAAGAATAATACTAAATTTGATAATACCTCAAAAACATTCTTAAATGATTAATACATCGTGATCAATACATGCTTATTGGAATTCATGAAATTATAAAAAAGAAACATTTGAAGGAGGGCTTGGAGTTTCTAAGTAAAAAATCACATGCTATATGTTCTTCAACATAGTTCCATATAGATATAGAACAAAAAAGAAATAAAATTTTAAATTTTCTTTTATATGAATAAGTAATAATCATTTTAATATAACATTAATAAAGAAAATAATATGTCTTAATTCTTTTGAAAATAGAATCCATGACATGTATTTGAGGGTTATTTAAATGATGAATAGTAATGGAAAATAAATTCTAGATTGAGAGGGAAGATGAACTACTACTATATGACAAGAAATATTATAGATTCAAATGGAAACTAAATATTCCAATTATTTTTTTATATATAAAAATGTTAATGTATAAAAGAAATGAATCTTGAATTGAGAGTTCTTGTGAAAATTATTAAAGGAAATCCATGAAGCTTGAAAATTCACTATATCTAAGATACAATATGAGTTTTATGTTGAGATAGAATCTAGAAAGAGGATAGTTACATACAAAATTATTTTTTAATACTAAGGACAAAAAAAGTCATGCAATAGATAGTATATTGAAAAATATATAAAACTAAATTTTAAAGAAGACCTAGATGTACCAGTATGAAGCATAGCACAAGTGGAAATGTTTATCAAGTCTATTTGGAGAGGTATATAATCATAAATAGGTAATGAAAGATACTAAAGCTTAATGAGATCATCAATATGTTTGGATAATAGTTTTAGTGGATAGTGTGAAGATTCAAATCTCTCCAATGTGACTCAGGAGCCAAAAAAAATTGTGAATTCTTGTGTATAGGACTTTAATGGTCATTGTTTTCTACTACTCACATATATAGTGGAAGAATCCATGATTAGATAACTATCCAATCATTTAAAGGAGTGGCTCATATTATCTATTCCTTTTCAATCTAGTGTGGTATGATTTTTATTTTTACTATAACTTATTTTTTTGGGATGTGAGAACAAATTTAGTACATATATACCTTATCATTTCCTTGAGATGTTATTAAACAAATGAATTCATAAAATCAGAACACTAATTCACCCCACCACACTCAGTGGTTAATCCAATTTGGGGCATCAGAGTGGGTATGAGAGCTAGGTTCCCTAATAAATTTCTATGATTTTGTGGGGTATAATGAATTATAATCATATGAATAGAAAATATTTACCTAATTTTTATGGAAATAACCACCATAATTACAGGAATGGGATCATACCCATACTTACTTCACTCGGCCAATAGTTATGATATGCTGCCACTATTGGTATTCCATCTATTCCTAAAATTGTAATTGATTATATTTTTTTTGTAATTATTATTTTATTAAATGATTTAAGATTAACAAAATTCATAGATTCATCCAAATGAATGAAAAATATTTAATGGAATAAAATTTGATCCATTTATCTGTTTTTTTTCATTTTATTGTAACATTATCAACACTTAAAATGTTAAAATCTTTAATATTATGTTAATTTTAAAAAGAGATTAAAATAGTTAAATAAGAAAAATATAATAAAAATGTTATCAGAACATGGAAAAATTTTATTAGATCAGATTATTTTAACCCGTACTCACCATATCATTGAAATAAATTAGTTTTGGTCAACTTTGAAATGAAAATAAATTTATATAAATTTAATATTTTGTGAAATTACCAAAGTTACCCACCCCTCTCTTGGAAAAGTGTACCTCCTTTTTTCATTATTTCACAATTTGAACCCCATTTAGATTGGCTGAGATCTATAAATTTACATTTATAACATCCATACCACATTTTTATCCCATGAGTTTAGATGAATATAAATCTTAGTGGTCTTGATGTGTAAGGAAAATGAGACTTTCCAAATAATAGAAATATAAAGAACGTGTGTGGTGTGTCAGACTCAAGGTAATATGCATCAATTTAAAGATAAACATTTAATGTTTCAATTAAAAATATATTTTTATTCCATATACATATTTTTAATGTTGTTTATAGATGTTTATTTTATTAACCCAAGCCATTTACACAAAATATTTCATTATTTTAAGCACAATTATCCATGAAATAAAAACCAAGGATTGAAAATTCTAGTCACTTTGGTAGACTAGGTACATAATTAGATAGCATAAAACTATAATAAAAAATAATTGTATTAATCATCATAATGATCTTTTAACTTCCTTTGAAACTCTATAACTATATAGGATAACCTAGGGAATACATAAACAAAAGGTATGATCATAAAATTCATCTTAGGGAATAAACATGGGAATAAAGCATAACATATGACATATAACTCTGTTGCTCTGATGCTTTCGCCGAGGTGCATGCATCCGTCTGTTGGAAGGACGCGCTGCTTGTTACCCCGCATTCCCGCTTTCCAAAGGCAGGCAGCATTCGTTCCTTGTTCAAGGACATCTACTCCTTGATCGAAATCGAGATGATGGGATGTCGGTTCTTCCTTCCGTGGATTCCTCCTCGGAGCTCATAACCAAGTTCGGGACTCCCTCATAGATTTAAGACATGCTCGTGAATCTCATTCCCGGTGCCATATCTACATGGATTCCAATTAATTACACTGCTTACGTCGAGACGCTCCAAGGGGTCTTTTCGGGGCAGCAACCTTTGGTGAGGAGAATGGTCACGTTGGGGCGTCGTTGGCATGTCTGTCTTTGGCCCTCATCACAGGGCTTCTCGAGGGCACGGAAGCCCGTGGCATCCCACATCAAATGCTTGGAATATGTACCATTTGAGGTCTTCCTCAGCTTACCATGTTTAACACGGGGTATGACGGGAGTTTAACATCTTGCGGAGACGGATCAGGTTGAAGGACCCCTAGGGGGAACACCGATGTTGGGGCCAGCACGTGGGCGGCTTCCCAGATGTCATGGAGTGGGATGGTGTGGCATGATCTCATAGGGATGTCGCGGCCCAGGTATGAATCAGGATGTGTGGTGGTTGGATTAATGAAATGGAGGGAGAATGAAATGGGACCATCGCAAGGGTGACAGTGTAGTTGGTCTTGAGCCTCGAAGAGGCTTCCTACGTATCCCCGTGGTAGGGAATCAAAGCCTACGTAGTTCGGGATGGATTGGGGATTACGCCAGGGTGCTTCCCAGATGCCACTAGGGAGTGGCAATGGTGGATGGGGCTTATGCTCTGAGGCGGCCCACAATGGTGGATGGGGCTTACGCTCTGAGGCGGCCCACAATGGCGGTATGGGGCTTATGCACTAAGGCGGCCCAAAGCAGTATGTGGATTAAGCTCTGAGGCAGCCCATGGTGGTTGGTGGACTGACGTGAAGAGGTCGGAACAACCGGGTGGTGGGCTTGAACCTCGTGGAGGCTTCCTACGTACCATGCGTTAGCATGGATCAAAGTCCACGTAGTTCGCTGGGATGGGGCTTACGCTCTGAGGCGGCCCATGGGCGTGTCATTGTCAATGCGCTCTCTAAGCCCACGTGAGTCATGCTCGGTGTGGAAAACAAGAGGCAGCAGGGACCAGACAATCACGTCGCGAAGGGTACGTCCGTGAGAAGCGGAATGGGGCTTACACGTTGAGTGGAACAAAGAGGAAATAGGGTCTTACGCATGGTTAGCGGACCTCGGTGTCGGGGCTTACTCTAGGGTGGAGGCTCGTGGTGTGACAAAGTGCAGTGGGAAAGGGACTCCACTGGCCTTGGCAGGGGGATGTACGGAGATGCACGAGTGCAACCATCCGCAAGAGAGACTAGGGGAATACGCTCTGAGGAGACCCTTCCCCCTCGAAAAAACGCCACTCCGACAAGTAGGATCTCATTCTATGCGAGGAAGAGTCCATTCCCGTGGAGACGAGAGGCGTAAAAAATGACCGAGCTAGGGGGACCCTACGTGCGAAGCACGTTGTCAGACCACAGTTTAACGTCATGTGTTATGGATGAGGTGCTTAGCTATTTAACGTCCTGCAGCTTGGACGAGCTGGGTTGGATCCACACCCCTAGGGCTTACATGACCAACGCCCTATACCCCTTGTGGGAGGGAAGGCATCAGCAAGGCCATGGTAAAGGGGGGCCACATGGCGAACCACCAGGGGGTCCACGTTAGCGTGGCTATGTGAGGAAGTAATAGTTGTTAGCATGCATATACGGAGAAGCATAAGGCAACGCAACGCAATGGGAAATACTGCCCAAAGGACCTTGAGGTTACATCCCACGATCCTGGAAGGCCGTACGGGAAAACAATGCCTGGCGCGCATGCCCGACAGGGGAGACATCAGGTTCCAGTGTGGAGGGGCAGCCAAGGGGCGTCAAGGTGAAGGGTCCTGGGCTTTGCACTCAAAAAATAAGGTTTGCGTGCAAAACACCGGGACGACGCACAAATGGAGAAAGGGAATTGCGCGCAGAGAGGGAATTACGCTCATGTTTTTGCGCGCACGAGACACGGATTGCGCCCAAGGCTGGACCCTGGGGAAGGGGGAAAATTCACTTAATCTGGTGGAGTTGCGCACAAAGGCGAACTCCGGGGCAAGGTTGCGCAAAATGAGGGATCACCTAGAAGTCATCTTGCGCATGGAAGGATCCAAATTGTGCACACGGGAGTCTCTCTGAATTCCGTAACCCCCAAACCATTCGGGGTCACCTTCTATTTATAGGCGACATCTTGCGCGGAATCCTGGCGGCGCTCGCAATCTTCCGCACCGAAAGCCGCTGGCGCGCAAAAACACACCGTGCAGAACCAGGGAGTGCAAAGATTGCGCGCCTCATCGGCTCGATTCTGCGAATCCCGGGGATACTACGCGCGCAGAACAATTTTTCATGCGGATCCTCCTTTAATTCTCTCACCACATCTCGGGCCTCCGGATCAGGCCTCTGATTTCGAATATGACTTCACTTCGTCATTTCGAAACTTCCTCCGAGAGTTAGGGACTTTTTTCGGCATCAAAAAATGCCCCCCCTTGGAATTGCATCGGTGAGAGGTCGCAATGATCAGATTCCAAGGGAAACGCCAAAACGCCGAAGTGCTGAGTCTCCTGGTCAAGTTGCGCGCAAAATTATGATGGGGTGCACAAAACTACGGATGCACGCAGAATCCTCTTTCCGCGCAGCGCGGAACCCTGGCCTCGCTTATAAAATGGGGCGTTGGGTCCCAACTCCGTACTTCAGATTTTTCCGCATGATAAGTTCATCGCTCTCGTGTGTGAAATCGCTTCCGCGGCTGCGCATAAAAATTCTCTGGAAGCGCGGAATTCTCTCCGAAATTCTTCCATGATTTCACGCCTATTCGGGATCTTTCGCGCTTCGTGTGCCGATTGCACGCTCATCTCCAGGATTTCGCACAACTCCATCATATCTCGCGCAAAACTCTATGATTCTGCGCACTGCATCCTGATTTCACCCAACCCCAAAAAAATTTGAGATTGCTACAAACGGAGTTGATGAGGGGGAAGCTGATGCCCGTAGGACAGAAATGGCGGCAAATGAGGAGGTTAATGGCACCAAGGTGATTGTCTCAAACAATCTGACCTTGTTCAATCTGCTGACTCCGGCCCAGAAGACGTATCCCATGTCCGACAAAGTCCCGCTCTGGAATTTTGGCATCCTGGAGAAGGTTCCACTGCCGGGCTTCGAAGTGGACATGTCGTGGTCTTGGGTGACTCGTGAGGACGAAATTCATTGCTACAACATCACCAACAATGGCTATCCTGCCAGGGGAACCAGACATATAGACGTATATGTCCTGAACCCGAGGACTAGAACCATTACCGGGGACGAGCATGTGTAAGAGAATTCTCCGGCCCTCTACGCGAGCACATTCCATCAGAGCGTCACGGATGAAATGAAGGGCTAGAGCAAGGATTGGGACCTGCAGTCCGGGGGAAACATCACTAGAGACTAGGCCTAGGAGTTCTGGGTTCGCCATACCTGTGACCAGTTCAGGGAAGAACTGTGGTATATCAGCCTATTCGACGCGGTATAGACATCACAGTTCCACTTCTTTCGCCAGCTTGAACTCAGTCCAGAGCTATTCACCCAGTGGTCTCCTGACACCAAATCATTCCACCTTCATCATGGGGAAGTTGGCATCAGTCTCTGGGACCTTCACTGCATCAGAGGTATCCCACTGGAGGGTTACCAACACGACGAGTTCATTCCTCCAAAGAACACCTGGGGAGACAGGTCAAGGATGCATATGCTAACGTGGCACTTGTTGGAGCTGGACAAAGAGAAGCTGGGGGTCAAGGACCTCCTGAAGGACGTTGCCTTTAAGGGATGGTTCAGCCTGTTCCTTGAGAAGGATCCGACCGTCAAGATACTGGGAAGGGGAAAACGGTGCCCAACCGCGGCTCAGAGGAGCAGGGACAGGTCATACTGGAGGACCCAGGAGGTGGGGAAATACCAATCATGGGGATACCGCGTCATTGAAGCCCGGGACCAGAACGTCCGGTATGCCAGGTTCCTTGCCGCCTTCCTGAGCGGGTGGCTCCTGCCGGTGCGGGATGCAAGGATGGGTGTCCATCCATCAACACTGGTGATGGCGGGTTCCATGGCCGCCAACAAACATTTCAACATGGGTGTCCCCGTACTGGCCAAGCTATATGCCATCCTGGGGATCATCTCACGGGGGGGGGGGGGGGGGTCACCTCGGAGAGTATGTGGTCCCTTCCAAATTTTCCATGGCTGGGCGGCGGCTCATCTCGGTGGGTACACTTTCCCAAATGTCGTCCATCCTCCGGGCAATGGTCTGCGACCATCCTTGCTAAACATTGCATGGGTGGCGCCATTGGCGCTCAATGAGGAGGGTGTGAGAATCCGCATTGGTAGCCACGCCAACTTCAACTTCAGCCCGTTACCCACCCTAGTCGGCCATATGGTGGACAACGGACGAGGCTCCCTAGAACAGCAGGAATACTTCCAGAGCATTCGGGGTGGGGTGCTCGTGGCTAGGATCGACGGGAAGGTGATCTGTGAGCCTTACATGCCATCCTGATTCTCCAGGTAGTTTGGATTCATCCAACGAATGCTGAAGAAGGTATTCATGGCTATTTGGTAGGAGAAGAATACATGTTTCTTGCGCCAGATGTGGTTGATGTTTACCACTTTCAGCTCTAGTGATGGCGTTATCTTCTTCCCACCGGGGTCGATGTCGGCCTATCAACTAAATACGCCGAACACTGGACCATTGCGTACCCTGAGGGGCTATTACGGAAGCGTGTCCAGAAACTCGAGGTTACTCGCGCGGAAACCGGGCGACGAGAAAGAAGGAACTGTGCCGTCGGAAGGGGGGAACCAAGGGCACGTCAGGAAGCGAGGCCTGCGCAGGACGGGACTTCGGCAGCGGGAACATCACATGGTGCTGCCACGTCCTCGTTACCCATAGGGGGGTCACATGAGGTTTCTAGGGAACTGCCCGGGAAGAAGATAAGATATCTTCTCGAACCTTCCCATGACTCAATTCTCTTGGCACTATGGTCGGCCTGGATGAACCTACGGCAATCGCTGAGCATCGAAGCCATCTGGCAAAAGATAATGTAAAACGGGATCCAACTGCCAGAGGTCGGGCTCTTTCGAATTACCGACCGAGTAAACTTCCATCGGAGGCATGCTTATCTGATGGCCATGGATGCATACACACACCAAAGGGGATAGTGTGCAGAGCCACCTTTCTTAGTGTAAGTGATGCTCGTCCAAGAGCATGATCCGGAAGTGATGCCGCCGGGAGAAGGTGACAGTGACGAGGAGTCGGAGGGGGAGGAGGAAACCTGAGAGGACGGAGGCGAGGGAGAAGATGAAGAAGAAGATCCCGAAGGTGAGGGGTTTCAAGGGGCGACCTACCAAGGGAGTCTCCGAGAGAGTGGCGAGATTGTTGGCTCTGATCTCGTCATAACAGAGATACTCGAGGTCTGACTCAATCTCCATTCATTTCCCTTATTCATACATTCTCCTTTCCAACTTCTAACCTACTTCCCCATCCTACTCAGGAGCAGTTGAGCATTGGACAGGCATCCCCACCAGAGGAGGGAGGAGAGGAACTGGTGGGACATGATGGGGATCCGACACCCATCATTGAATTAACAAGAGTGGAGGGGTCTCCCCTTACGGTGGCTCCTACAGCGGCCGAAACAATGGGGACCGACGCTCTGGATTCTTGTAAGTCTCACGCTTCACTACTGGTACTTGGTGTCTGTAACGCCCCGACCCCAGCTACCCAGAGTCGGTGCATTACTTCGTAACATTGGCATGATCACAAAAGATCAAGTCTCGAAAGACCGATTAGTTTAGTAGCCTTGGAAACACTAGATACATTCGTAAACGTTACACTACATCATAAAGTGAAAAACTACAATAACAAAGTCTCCATATTCCACACTCATATCCTCTTCTAACTATCCCTGTAGGTCATTCATAAAATACTTCTTCACATCCTGGAAAATATTAAAACATTGAAAGGGGTGAGCTCAGATGCTCAGTAAGGATAACAATATTGTGGAAGCTTTCGTAAATAAACATAAACATTTAAGGCAATGTATAACTAAAACAAAAGCCTTTTAAACTTGAACATCAACATAATATGGAAAAAGTAAAATGAGATAATGCCATTTACTTCTTCACATGGATATTCTACTGGTCGAATAATCACATGCAATATCAATAACCACTTTCATAATGATGGAATGCATAATGCCAGACTATCATAACCACGTAGTCAAGGCCTCGTGCCAAGACCACAAATAAGATTTTGTCAAGGCCTCGTGCCAAGACACTAGTTTGTCTGATGAGACCTGCCGATGCATCGAGGAGCTATAGCGGGCTCCACCCGTCACTTATTAAGTCCAATGCATTCCTCATATGAATAGGTTTAAACATATCATAAACCATAACATAATCGTATCACATAAAACATGCATAAAGGAAACATAACATTTCCACATTTCAATCAAAAGATATCAATACAACACATTGATATAGTAAAAATGCTTTCAAAACCATTTTCAATACCAGCATAAAAGAATGTTAAAACTTTGTATTTCTTTTTCATTAAAAAAAAGTAATGGCTTGTAGAGGAAGCCGAAACTCAAATAATGGTCACGGCGGCGGAGAAGTCGTTGTCTCCGCATATGTACGGAAAGAAAAACATTCCCTTCGTGTCGTTTAGTAAAATTCTTCGTATAAAAAAAAAGATTCCTTTTGAATAAATGTAAAAGTCAAAGGGGTTTATACACCGTATAAAATAAAGTTGTGTATAAAACGAAATATGCCTCAATGAAAGAAGATTGAGACGAAGTCCTTAAAAAGATAATTTTTAAAATAAAATAGATCTATTATTTGTATTCACTATAGGTACACATAAAGAAAGTAAAAATAAAAAATAATACATAATAATATCATGACATAATTGGAAAGTAGGAGATTAACCCAAAGAATGTAAGTTGGGTTAAGAAGTTCCCTTACCTCGTGTCTGACTTGACTCAACCGTTCTTTAACCCCCTGAATAATAAACTAGAGTTAATATATACCTTATTAATAACCATTTTCAATTTCATTATCCTTATTATATCACTTATTACACTGATATGAACATTATGTAATTATTTAAGTTAATAACGGTCGTTTTGTCGATCTTTGGTACTTGAGTCAACAATAAGCTCCTTATAATTACAAGTTGTTTATGTGGTGAAATATCCATTATATCCAGAATTATATTCATGATTTAGATGTCATATATATCTTATATATCCAGTATATACATTCATTTATAATATTACGTAACATTTAGAGGTAAGAAATGAAACGCACCGTTCATGGAGACGGTAAGCCGTACGTACGCATGAACGCTACTTTCATTTCAATTTCATATTTAATGGAACTAAATCATAATGATATAAAAGTATAATATAATTCCAGTATAATATAGTGTATAATACCATTTACTCCATCCTTTATACATCCCACATATGGCATTAACGATTCAAATCACTTTGAGGGGGCGGTAGTCCGCACTTCCTAAAATGAAATTATCGCGTTTTACCCATAATGGAAATCATAAAGTAAGCCATAAATGAGAAATACAGAAGCATAAGTAAAACATAAACACATTATATATCATATATAAATATAGTGACATCTTAATGGCCACCTTTGAAGGTGTTATATGAGTGTTGAACAATCATCGTTTCGTGAGGCAGAAATTCGCCATCCACAGAAACCGTATGTTCTTTAACCATTAGATGTAGGTGTATGTAAGTGTAGCTCGAATCCTTCTTATAACAACATCCTAGTATATTGAGGATACTGGTTTTGTTACAAAAGAAATGAATAAAAAGAGTTTAGGTGGTTGGAGAAGAAAAATAAAACAAAACAACATTAGAAAAGACATTACCTCAAAATCGGGTAACTCTTTTTGATTTGAGCCAAAGGCTTCCTTGGGAAGAGTTCTGCCCAAAGGGAGGCTTCTATGACTAAGGGAGGAATGGTGGGAGAGTATTTGGGCAGAGGTTGGCCGAGCCAAATGGCTTTAAAGTATAAATGAGGTGGGAGAGGTGGGGGCCTTTTATAAGTGGAGAGGAGGGGCACCTTTGGAAAGATTGAAATGTTACATTATTTCACAATGCTTTTCGGATTCTAAAGGTCCCACACATATATAATTAGAGGCTAAGGTGATAAGGTTTCGAAATATCTTCATCCAATAGGCTTTGGACAAGTGTAAGCCTTGGATTTTGCATTATCTTCTCATTTTATTTAAATCGTTAAATAATGAGGTCATCACTGCATCATCATGATGTCATAAATAATTTAATTTATTTAATGTCTAAAAATTATACAAAAAAATACTATGATGTAGGAAATCCTTTTAGCTTTCTAATTAATATTTATAATCAAAATTGGGACTTGTGTAACCCCACTTAAAAATAGTTTTAGTAAAACAACTCATGTTTGTGTCATTTTTTTTACTTTAACATTAAATAAAAGGTATTTATGTCATTTTCCAACTAAAGTGGCTCCATGGGGTCCCCAAGTTGACCCATGGGTTGTCTTGGTCGGCCATGACTCATCCAATAGGATTAGGACAAGTGTCAAGCTCATATCATATTATTAAAACATTGTTTTTACCTTAAACTACACTAATTACCTCTAATCGCGATTAAGAACTTAAAAGTTACTATTCACCAAAAAATTATTTTAATCTCATTGAACCACATTTTACTTCTTAATGACAACCATGTATGTCGGATTTTTGAAAATCAAATCACAGAAGTGGTAATATTTCATTTAAACGAAAAATCAGTTATTTAACTACCACTTAGTGGTTTCACTATTCATCAAAAATTGAAGTTTTTCAGAACAATGCCAAAATTTCACCCTAAGCTATAATTGATATTCCGAATTCAAAAATGATGTCTATTTTACAAAATTCCAAACATATAAGTTGCATTAATTAATTTTATAATTAATTCCCGCTGTCACAACAAATAGCGTGTTTTTAAGAAACAATTTATATCAAAAGATTGGCAATTGTTTATGTCCAATTTCAATGTTAAATTAATTATAATGACCACCATTGGATAAAATGGTAAAAATATTTTCTAATTATAACATAAAACCACTAAATAGTATAATTTATCAGTATAAATTATTTTGATTAAAAAAGTTGTTTTTAAGTATTTTTCACTATTCATAAAAAATTAGAAGTTCTCAGAAAAATACCAAAAATTCAACATAGGCTAATTTCGATATTACGAATACAAAAATGAAGTCCATTTTGAAATATAAAATTTCTATAATTTTAAAAATTGGTTATTACTATTCATAATGGCTACTTTGATTAGTCGCGGTGTTTTAGAACTCGAAGTTGCGTACAATGCAAGCTATTGCATTATTGAATGAGAAGCGTATCATGGAAGCTCGGGGTGTTACATTCTCCCCTCCTTCAATAAATTGCGTCCTCGCAATTTGAAATTTTTCTTTGAAAATAAAAGTTTGAAAAGAGAAAATACCTTTGAGGAAAACCCACATCGGAAATAAGGTTAATAAATATATAACATTAAAAGAAAGCAGGATAATTACAAAGGTCACCCGATATAGCCCATTCTAGGATTATATAAAAATATGGATATGGAGGAGAAACAAACCATCAAGGTCTGATGGAGAGTTATAGAAAACAGGATTAGGAGAAAGTTTAACCACAAGAAAATCACAATATTGTGATTGGTTAAATGGTCATTGAATCCCCAGTTGGAAAAGTTAACCGACAACATTTTTGTTTTAAGTTACCTTTTATAATGTTGAGGAATTTATTTAGGAGATTTAATAAGAACGTAAGGGAATATAAATACATGTTATGTATACTTTCATTCGTTAATAAATTTTTACCACAAACCCAACTTTTACTCCAAATGGTAACGGAACTCAAAAATATTCTATTTATCCTAATTGTATAAGGTTCCAAATGTTAACACATACCATTTAGATTAGTAAAACGATTTTGTAATAACCAGGGACTTCCTGTAGGCTAGTGGTAGGAAATAAAGGCTTGTCGCACTATGGTTGTGGGTTCGATTCCTGCAGCTGTGTCCGACGCGACGGGTTATTCCCCACCCTGCAGGTTGTCCTTTTCCTAAAAATATAGTACTATACTATTCCAAAAATAATCTTCATAAATGTTTTAACCTTAAACAATACTATCCAAAGTTCAACTTAATCCACTCCAACCTTTATAGTTATCCAAAATACCTTCATCCAGACTTTCTCTAAAAGGTCTCTAAATTCCAAAATCAATTGTAACATCAGATTCCCCAAACAAAGAAAAGTTTCTCTTATTGTCACATACTAAAAATATGATTACCTTAATCATATTAAAACCTTACTGAAATCAAAAAGTACTGCAGTACAATCCATATATATATATTACATTATTCTTATAACCAGAATATAATCCTTGAGTCCAAAAGCACCAATACATTAGTTATTCTGCTTCAACTGTAGTAACAACATAAGATTGTCCTTGATCCCTTGGCCTTTTCTGAGGTAAGTTTCCCTGACGCTTAGGACATTCATTTGCATAATGACCCATTTCTCTACAATTGTATCATTCAACTTTGACAGCCTCTTTCTTTCCCTTGCAATCACGAGCCTGGTGACCCTTTTCTCCACATTTATAACAAACTCCCATTCCTTTTAGGCAAGTACCAGGGTGATTCTTCCCAAAATTATCACATAATGGAAAATCCTTCTTTCCCTTTTTCCCTTTATCTGTCTCTTGTTCCACCGTTCTCTTCTTCTCTTGCTTTACTTTGTTGTCATAAGACTTAGAGAATTCCTTTTCTGTCTTGATAGCACACGAGACAATATCTTCGTATGATGAGAAGGATTGTGATACCAAAGCTCGACGGACAAATGGTTTTAACCCATCAAAGAAACGATCAATCTTACTCCTTGGGTTACGTATGTAATCTGCAGCATACATTGCTAACCTTGTAAAGTTAGCCTCATACTTTGCGACATTCTCATCCTCCTTCTGCCTCAGACTCAGAAATTGCCTTTCCATATCTGCTCGATGGTCACGAGGAAAGTATTTTTCTAAGAAAAGCTCTTTGAACTCCCTCCATTCCATATTCGATACGTCATCATCTTCCTTTGTGTTTCGAATCAGCGACCACCACTGATCGGCATCTCTAGTGAGGCGGTAAACTGCCATGACAACCTTCTCCCTTTCACTACTCCCCAAAGCCTGAAATATTTTCTCTAGGGAATTTATCCATTGCTCGGCTACTAAGGGATTTTTACTCCCATTGAACGTTGGTGGTTGTTGCCTCATGAATCGATCTAACATTGATCCTCCACGCTGTGGATCAGGGTGCTCCATACGGGTAAGGTTATTATTCATAACCTGAGTAAGTTGTCCCAGTATGGTGATTAGCTGATCGGCCCCAGTTGCATCACCAGCCCCACTATAATTATCTTGAGCAGGAGGGCAATCCCTACATGGAGTGCGTGCATTGATACGGTTTCCATTCCTTCCACTAGGCGCCATTTCTAAACAATGGCATAAACTAGATTAGTTTATGAATCAAAATACATAATCCCATACTTATAAAACACTTAACATAAATTGAACTATTTATGGATATAATCCATAATCATAAAAATGTTTTCTTTGAGGAAGTATATACTCATAAACCCTTCATAATGATTTGTAAAGAAAATGAGAGTTATCCTAAGCATATCCCCCGGGAGTGTCGTAACCAAGAGTGCAGCAAGGCCCGTTGTCGTGCACCAGTTCCCGTTCGAGTCTAGCTCAAAGCGGTGTTTTCGGGTTTTACCCCTAGGAACATCTGTGCCAGAGCCGCCTCTACCTGCTGATATCCAGACAGGGATGTATTGCTCGGAAAACTCACAAAATCTCTTACAATAACAAAATTCTAGGAAACTCTTCTATACTAATCCTCAAAGTTTATCTTTGGGCTATGTGCTCTAATCAGAGTTTATCTAAATATAGCTTCCAAGTTTAGTACTAAACTTCCTCTAATACCAACTGTAACGCCCCGACCCCAGCTACCCAGAGTCGGTGCATTACTTCATAACATTGGCATGATCACAAAAGATCAAGTCTCGAAAGACCGATTAGTTTAGTAGCCTTGGAAACACTAGATACATTCGTAAACGTTACACTACATCATAAAGTGAAAAACTAAAATAACAAAGTCTCCATATTCCACACTCATATCCTCTTCTGACTATCCCTGCAGGTCATTCATAAAATACTTCTTCACATCCTGGAAAATATTAAAACATTGAAAGGGGTGAGCTCAGATGCTCAGTAAGGATAACAATATTGCGGAAGCTTTCGTAAATAAACATAAGCATTTAAGGCAATGTATAACTAAAACAAAAGCCTTTTAAACTTGAACATCAACATAATATGGCAAAAGTAAAATGAGATAATGCCATTTACTTCTTCACATGGATATTCTACTGGTCGAATAATCACATGCAATATCAATAACCACTTTCATAATGAAGGAATGCATAATGCCAGACTATCATAACCACGTAGTCAAGGCCTCGTGCCAAGACCACAAATAAGATTTTGTCAAGGCCTCATGCCAAGACACTAATTTGTCTCATGAGACCTGCCGATGCATCGAGGAGCTATAGCGGGCTCCACCCGTCACTTATTAAGTCCAATGCATTCCTCATATGAATAGGTTTAAACATATCATAAACCATAACATAATCGTATCACATAAAACATGCATAAAGGAAACATAACATTTCCACATTTCAATCAAAAGATATCAATACAACACATTGATATAGTAAAAATGCTTTCAAAACCATTTTCAATACCAGCATAAAAGAATGTTAAAAATTTGTATTTCTTTTTCATTAAAAAAAAGTAATGGCTTGTAGAGGAAGCCGAAACTCAAATAATGGTCACGGCGGCGGAGAAGTCGTTGTCGCCGCATATGTACGGAAAGAAAAACATTCCCTTCTTGTCGTTTAGTAAAATTCTTCGTATAAAAAAAGATTCCTTTTAAATAAATGTAAAAGTCAAAGGGGTTTATACACCGTATAAAATAAAGTTGTGTATAAAACGAAATATGCCTCAATGAAAGGAGATTGAGACGAAGTCCTTAAAACGATAATTTTTAAAATAAAATAGATATATTATTTGTATTCACTATAGGTACACATAAATAAAGTAAAAATAAAAAATAATACATAATAATATCATGACATAATTGGAATGTAGGAGATTAACCCAAAGAATGGAAGTTGGGTTAAGAAGTTCCCTTACCTCGTGTCTGACTTGACTCAACCGTTCTTTAACCCCCTGAATAATAAACTAGAGTGAATATATACCTTATTAAGAACCATTTTCAATTTCATTATCCTTATTATATCACTTATTACAATGATATGAACATTATGTAATTATTTAAGTTAATAACGGTCGTTTTGTCGATCTTTGGTACTTGAGTCAACAATAAGCTCCTTATAATTACAAGTTGTTTATGTGGTGAAATATCCATTATATCCAGAATTATATTCATGATTTAGATGTCATATATATCTTATATATCCAGTATATACATTCATTTATAATATTACGTAACATTTAGAGGTAAGAAATGAAACGCACCGTTTATGGAGACGGTAAGCCGTACGTACGCATGAACGCTACTTTCATTTCAATTTCATATTTAATGGAACTAAATCATAATGATATAAATGTATAATATAATTCCAGTATAATATAGTGTATAATACCATTTACTCCATCCTTTATACATCCCACATATGGCATTAACGATTCAAATCACTTTGAGGGGGCGGTAGTCCGCACTTCCTAAAATGAAATTATCGCGTTTTACCCATAATGGAAATCATAAAGTAAGCCATAAATGAGAAATACAGAAGCATAAGTAAAACATAAACACATTATATATCATATATAAATATAGTGACATCTTAATGGCCACCTTTGAAGGTGTTATATGAGTGTTGAACAATCATCGTTTCGTGAGGCAGAAATTCGCCATCCACAGAAACCGTATGTTCTTTAACCATTTGATGTAGGTGTGTGTAAGTGTAGCTCGAATACTTATTATAACAACATCCTAGTATATTGAGGATACTGGTGTTGTTACAAAAGAAATGAATAAAAAGAGTTTAGGGGGTTGGAGAAGAAAAATAAAACAAAACAACATTAGAAAAGACATTACCTCAAAATCGGGTAACTCTTTTTGATTTGAGCCAAAGGCTTCCTTGGGAAGAGTTCTGCCCATATGGAGGCTTCTATGAGTAAGGGAGGAATGTTGGGAGAGTATTTGGGTAGAGGTTGGCCGAGCCAAATGGCTTTAAAGTATAAATGAGGTGGGAGAGGTGGGGGCCTTTTATAAGTGGAGAGGAGGGGCACTTTTGGAAAGATTGAAATGTTACATTATTTCACATTGCTTTTCGGATTCTAAAGGTCCCACACATATATAATTAGAGGCTAAGGTGATAAGGTTTCGAAATATCTTCATCCAATAGGCTTTGGACAAGTGTAATCCTTGGATTTTTCATTATCTTCTCATTTTATTTAAATCGTTAAATAATGAGGTCATCACTGCATCATCATGATGTCATAAATAATTTAATTTATTTAATGTCAAAAAATTATAAAAAAAATACTATGATGTAGGAAATACTTTTATCTTTCTAATGAATATTTATAATCAAAATTTGGACTTGTGTAACCCCACTTAAAAACAGTTTTAGTAAAACAACTCATGTTTGTGTCATTTTTTTTTACTTTAACATTAAATAAAAGGTATTTATGTCATTTTCAAACTAAAGTGGCTCCATGGGGTCCCCAAGTTGACCCATGGGTTGTCTTGGTCGGCCATGACTCATCCAATAGGAGTAGGACAAGTGTCAAGCTCATATCATATTATTAAAACATTGTTTTTACCTTAAACTACACTAATTACCTCTAATCGCGATTAAAAACTTAAAAGTTACTATTCACCAAAAAATTATTTTAATCTCATTGAACCACATATTACATCTTAATGACAACCATGTATGTCGGATTTTTGAAAATCAAATCACAGAAGTGGTAATATTTCATTTAAACGAAAAATCAGTTATTTAACTACCACTTAGTGGTTTCACTATTCATCAAAAATTGAAGTTTTTCAGAACAATGCCAAAATTTCACCCTAAGCTATAATTGATATTCCGAATTCAAAAATGATGTCTATTTTACAAAATTCCAAACATATAAGTTGCATTAATTAATTTTATAATTAATTCCCGCTGTCACAACAAATAGCGTGTTTTTAAGAAACAATTTATATCAAAAGATTGGCAATTGTTTATGTCCAATTTCAATGTTAAATTAATTATAATGACCACCAATGGATAAAATGGTAAAAATATTTTCTAATTATAACATAAAACCACTAAATAGTATAATTTATCAGTATAAATTATTTTGATTAAAAAAGTTGTTTTTAAGTATTTTTCACTATTCATAAAAAATTAGAAGTTCTCAGAAAAATACCAAAAATTCAACATAGGCTAATTTCGATATTACGAATACAAAAATGAAGTCCATTTTGAAATATAAAATTTCTATAATTTTAAAAAGTGGTTATTACTATTCATAATGGCTACTTTGATTAGTCGCGGTGTTTTAGAACTCGAAGTTGCGTACAATGCAAGCTATTGCATTATTGAATGAGAAGCGTATCATGGAAGCTCGGGGTGTTACATTCTCCCCTCCTTCAATAAATTGCGTCCTCGCAATTTGAAATTTTTCTTTGAAAATAAATGTTTGAAAAGAGAAAATACCTTTGAGGAAAACCCACATCAGAAATAAGGTTAATAAATATATAACATTAAAAGAAAGCAGGATAATTACAAAGGTCACCCGATATAGCCCATTCTAGGATTATATAAAAATATGGATATGGAGGAGAAACAAACCACCAAGGTCTGATGGAGAGTTATAGAAAACAGGATTAGGAGAAAGTTTAACCACAAGAAAATCACAAACTTGTGATTGGTTAAATGGTCATTGAATCCCCAGTTGGAAAAGTTAACCGACAACATTTTTGTTTTAAGTTACCTTTTATAATGTTGAGGAATTTATTTAGGAGATTTACTAAGAACGTAAGGGAATATAAATACATGTTATGTATACTTTCATTCGTTAATAAATTTTTACCACAAACCCAACTTTTACTCCAAATGGTAACGGAACTCAAAAATATTCTATTTATCCTAATTGTATAAGGTTCCAAATGTTAACACATACCATTTAGATTAGTAAAACGATTTTGTAATAACCAGGGACTTCCTGTAGGCTAGTGGTAGGAAATAAAGGCTTGTCGCACTATGGTTGTGGGTTCGATTCCTGCAGCTGTGTCCGACGCGACGGGTTATTCCCCACCCTGCAGGTTGTCCTTTTCATAAAAATATAGTACTATACTATTCCAAAAATAATCTTCATAAATGTTTTAACCTTAAACAATACTATCCAAAGTTCAACTTAATCCACTCCAACCTTTATAGTTATCCAAAATACCTTCATCCAGACTTTCTCTAAAAGGTCTCTAAATTCCAAAATCAATTGTAACATCAGATTCCCCAAACAAAGAAAAGTTTCTCTTATTGTCACATACTAAAAATATGATTACCTTAATCATATTAAAACCTTACTGAAATCAAAAAGTACTGCAGTACAATCCATATATATATATATTACATTATTCTTATAACCAGAATATAATCCTTGAGTCCAAAAGCACCAATACATTAGTTATTCTGCTTCAACTGTAGTAACAGCATAAGATTGTCCTTTATCCCTTGGCCTTTTCTGAGGTAAGTTTCCCTGATACTTAGGACATTCATTTGCATAATGACCCATTTCTCTACAATTGTAGCATTCAACTTTGACAGCCTCTTTCTTTCCCTTGCAATCACGAGCCTGGTGACCCTTTTCTCCACATTTATAACAAACTCCCATTCCTTTTAGGCAAGTACCAGGGTGATTCTTCACACAATTATCACATAATGGAAAATCCTTCTTTCCCTTTTTCCCTTTATCTGTCTCTTGTTCCACCGTTCTCTTTTTCTCTTGCTTTACTTTGTTGTTATAAGACTTAGAGAATTCCTTTTCTGTCTTGATAGCACACGAGACAATATCTTCGTATGATGAGAAGGATTGTGATACCAAATCTCGACGGAGAAATGGTTTTAACCCATCAAAGAAACGATCAATCTTACTCCTTGGGTTACGTATGTAATCTGCAGCATACCTTGCTAACCTTGTAAAGTTAGCCTCATACTTTGCGACATTCTCATCCTCCTTCTGCCTCAGACTCAGAAATTGCCTTTCCATATCTGCTCGATGGTCACGAGGAAAGTATTTTTCTAAGAAAAGCTCTTTGAACTCCCCCCATTCCATATTTGATACGTCATCATCTTCCTTTGTGTTTCGAATCAGCGACCACCACTGATCGGAATCTCCAGTGAGGCGGTAAACTGCCATGACAACCTTCTCCCTTTCACTACTCCCCAAAGCCTGAAATATTTTCTCTAGGGAATTTATCAATTGCTCGGCTACTAAGGGATTTGTACTCCCATTGAACGTTGGTGGTTGTTGCCTCATGAATCGATCTAACATTGATCCTCCACGCTGTGGATCAGGGTGCTCCATACGGGTAAGGTTATTATTCATAACCTGAGTAAGTTGTCCCAGTATGGTGATTAGCTGATCGGCCCCAGTTGCATCACCATCCCCACTATAATTATCTTGAGCAGGAGGGCAATCCCTACATGGAGTGCGTGCATTGATACGGTTTCCATTCCGTCCACTATGCGCCATTTCTAAACAATGGCATAAACTAGATTAGTTTATGAATCAAAATACATAATCCCATACTTATAAAACACTTAACATAAATTGAACTATTTATGGATATAATCCATAATCATAACAATGTTTTCTTTGAGGAAGTATATACTCATAAACCCTTCATAATGATTTGTAAAGAAAATGAGAGTTATCCTAAGCATATCCCCCGGGAGTGTCGTAACCAAGAGTGCAGCAAGGCCCGTTGTCGTGCACCAGTTCCCGTTCGAGTCTAGATCAAAGCGGTGTTTTCGGGTTTTACCCCTAGGAACATCTGTGCCAAAGCCGCCTCTACCTGCTCGTATCCAGACAGGGATGTATTGCTCGGAAAACTCACAAAATCTCTTACAATAACAAAATTCTAGGAAACTCTTCTATACTAATCCTCAAAGTTTATCTTTGGGCTATGTGCTCTAATCAGAGTTTATCTAAATATAGCTTCCAAGGTTAGTACTAAAATGCCTCTGATACAAACTATAACGCCCCGACCCCAGCTACCCAGAGTCGGTGCATTACTTCGTAACATTGGCATGATCACAAAAGATCAAGTCTCGAAAGACCGATTAGTTTAGTAGCCTTGGAAACACTAGATACATTCGTAAACGTTACAATACAACATAAAGTGAAAAACTACAATAACAAAGTCTCCATAGTCCACACTCATATCCTCTTCTGACTATCCCTGCAGGTCATTCATAAAATACTTCTTCACATCCTGGAAAATATTAAAACATTGAAAGGGGTGAGCTCAGATGCTCAGTAAGGATAACAATATTGCGGAAGCTTTCGTAAATAAACATAAATATTTAAGGCAATGTATAACTAAAACAAAAGCCTTTTAAAATTGAACATCAACATAATATGGCAAAAGTAAAATGAGATAATGCCATTTACTTCTTCACCTGGATATTCTACTGGTCGAATAATCACATGCAATATCAATAACCACTTCTATAATGATGGAATGCATAATGCCAGACTATCATAACCACGTAGTCAAGGCCTCGTGCCAAGACCACAAATAAGATTTTGTCAAGGCCTCATGCCAAGACACTAGTTTGTCTCATGAGACCTGCCGATGCATTGAGGAGCTATAGCGGGCTCCACCCGTCACTTATTAAGTCCAATGCATTCCTCATATGAATAGGTTTAAACATATCATAAACTATAACATAATCGTATCACATAAAACATGCATAAAGGAAACACAACATTTCCACATTTCAATCAAAAGATATCAATACAACACATTGATATAGTAAAAATGCTTTCAAAACCATTTTCAATACCAGCATAAAAGAATGTTAAAACTTTGTATTTATTTTTCATTAAAAAAAAGTAATGGCTTGTAGAGGAAGCCGAAACTCAAATAATGGTCACGGCGGCGGAGAAGTCGTTGTCGCCGCATATGTACGGAAAGAAAAACATTCCCTTCTTGTCGTTTAGTAAAATTCTTCGTATAAAAAAAGATTCCTTTTGAATAAATGTAAAAGTCAAAGGGGTTTATACACCGTATAAAATAAAGTTGTGTATAAAACGAAATATGCCTCAATGAAAGGAGATTGAGACGAAGTCCTTAAAAAGATAATTTTTAAAATAAAATAGATCTATTATTTGTATTCACTATAGGTACACATAAAGAAAGTAAAAATAAAAAATAATACATAATAATATCATGACATAATTGGAAATTAGGAGATTAACCCAAAGAATGGAAGTTGGGTTAAGAAGTTCCATTACCTCGTGTCTGACTTGACTCAACCGTTCTTTAACCCCCTGAATAATAAACTAGAGTTAATATATACCTTATTAAGAACCATTTTCAATTTCATTATCCTTATTATATCACTTATTACAATTATATGAACATTATGTAATTATTTAAGTTAATAACGGTCGTTTTGTCGATCTTTGGTACTTGAGTCAACAATAAGCTCCTTATAATTACAAGTTGTTTATGTGGTGAAATATCCATTATATCCAGAATTATATTCATGATTTAGATGTCATATATATCTTATATATCCAGTATATACATTCATTTATAATATTACGTAACATTTAGAGGTAAGAAATGAAACGCACCGTTCATGGAGACGGTAAGCCGTACGTACGCATGAACGCTACTTTCATTTCAATTTCATATTTAATGGAACTAAATCATAATGATATAAATGTATAATATAATTCCAGTATAATATAGTGTATAATACCATTTACTCCATCCTTTATACATCCCATATATGGCATTAACGATTCAAATCACTTTGAGGGGGCGGTAGTCCGCACTTCATAAAATGAAATTATCGCGTTTTACCCATAATGGAAATCATAAAGTAAGCCATAAATGAGAAATACAGAAGCATAAGTAAAACATATACACATTATATATCATATATAAATATAGTTACATCTTAATGGCCACCTTTGAAGGTGTTATATGAGTGTTGAACAATCATCGTTTCGTGAGGCAGAAATTTGCCATCCACAGAAACCGTATGTTCTTTAACCATTAGATGTAGGTGTGTGTAAGTGTAGCTCGAATCCTTCTTATAACAACATCCTAGTATATTTAGGATACTGGTGTTGTTACAAAAGAAATGAATAAAAAGAGTTTATGGGGTTGGAGAAGAAAAATAAAACAAAACAACATTAGAAAAGACATTACCTCAAAATCGGGTAACTCTTTTTGATTTGAGCCAAAGGCTTCCTTGGGAAGAGTTCTGCCCAAAGTGAGGCTTCTATGAGTAAGGGAGGAATGTTGGGAGAGTATTTGGGCAGAGGTTGGCCGAACCAAATGGCTTTAAAGTATAAATGAGGTGGGAGAGGTGGGGGCCTTTTATAAGTGGAGAGGAGGGGCACTTTTGGAAAGATTGAAATGTTACATTATTTCACAATGCTTTTCGGATTCTAAAGGTCCCACACTTATATAATTAGAGGCTAAGGTGATAAGGTTTCGAAATATCTTCATCCAATAGGCTTTGGACAAGTGGAAGCCTTGGATTTTGCATTATCTTCTCATTTTATTTAAATCGTTAAATAATGAGGTCATCACTGCATCATCATGATGTCATAAATAATTTAATTTATCTAATGTCTAAAAATTATAAAAAAAATACTATGATTTATAAAATATTTTAATATTTCTAATGAATATTTATAATCAAAATTTGGACTTATGTAACCCCACTTAAAAACAGTTTTAGTAAAACAACTCATGTTTGTGTCATTTTTTTTACTTTAACATTAAATAAAAGGTATTTATGTCATTTTCCAACTAAAGTGGCTCCATGGGGTCCCCAAGTTGATCCATGGGTTGTCTTGGTCGGCCATGACTCATCCAATAGGAGTAGGAAAAGTTTCATGCTCATATCATATTATTAAAACATTGTTTTTACCTTAAACTACACTAATTACCTCTAATCACGATTAAGAACTTAAAAGTTACTATTCACCAAAAAATTATTTTAATCTCATTGAACCACATTTTACTTCTTAATGACAACCATGTATGTCTGATTTTTGAAAATCAAATCACAAAAGTGGTAATATTTCATTTAAACGAAAAATCAGTTATTTAACTACCACTTAGTGGTTTCACTATTCATCAAAAATTGAAGTTTTTCAGAACAATGCAAAAATTTCACCCTAAGCTATAATTGATATTCCGAATTCAAAAATGATGTCTATTTTACAAAATTCCAAACATATAAGTTGCATTAATTAATTTTATAATTAATTCCCGCTGTCACAACAAATAGCGTGTTTTTAAGAAACAATTTATATCAAAAGATTGGCAATTGTTTATGTCCAATTTCAATGTTAAATTAATTCTAATGACCACCATTGGATAAAATGGTAAAAATATTTTCTAATTATTACTTAAAACCACTAAATAGTATAATTTATCAGTATAAATTATTTTGATTAAAAAAGTTATTTTTAAGTATTTTTCACTATTCATAAAAAATTAGAAGTTCTCAGAAAAATACCAAAAATTCAACATAGGCTAATTTCGATATTACGAATACAAAAATGAAGTCCATTTTGAAATATAAAATTTCTATAATTTTAAAAAGTGGTTATTACTATTCATAATGGCTACTTTGATTAGTCGCGGTGTTTTAGAACTCGAAGTTGCGTACAATGCAAGCTATTGCATTATTGAATGAGAAGCGTATCATGGAAGCTCGGGGTGTTACATTCTCCCCTCCTTCAATAAATTGCGTCCTCGCAATTTGAAATTTTTCTATGAAAATAAAAGTTTGAAAAGAGAAAATACCTTTGAGGAAAACCCACATCGGAAATAAGGTTAATAAATATATAACATTAAAAGAAAGCATGATAATTACAAAGGTCACCCGATATAGCCCATTCTAGGATTATATAAAAATATGGATATGGAGGAGAAACAAACCATCAAGGTCTGATGGAGAGTTATAGAAAACAGGATTAGGAGAATGTTTAACCACAAGAAAATCACAAACTTGTGATTGGTTAAACGGTCATTGAATCCCCAGTTGGAAAAGTTAACCGACAACATTTTTGTTTTAAGTTACCTTTTATAATGTTGAGGAATTTATTTAGGAGATTTACTAAGAACGTAAGGGAATATACATACTTGTTATGTATACTTTCATTCGTTAATAAATTTTTACCACAAACCCAACTTTTACTCCAAATGCTAACGGAACTCAAAACTATTCTATTTATCCTAATTGTATAAGGTTCCAAATGTTAACACATACCATTTAGATTAGTAAAACGATTTTGTAATAACCAGGGACTTCCTGTAGGCTAGTGGTAGGAAATAAAGGCTTGTCGCACTATGGTTGTGGGTTCGATTCCTGCAGCTGTGTCCGACGCGACGGGTTATTCCCCACCCTGCAGGTTGTCCTTTTCCTAAAAATAGAGTACTATACTATTCCAAAAATAATCTCCATAAATGTTTTAACCTTAAATAATACTATCCAAAGTTCAACTTAATCCACTCCAACCTTTATAGTTATCCAAAATACCTTCATCCAGACTTTCTCTAAAGGTCTCTAAATTCCAAAATCAATTGTAACATCAGATTCCCCAAACAAAGAAAAGTTTCTCTTATTGTCACATACTAAAAATATGATTACCTTAATCATATTAAAACCTTACTGAAATCAAAAAGTACTACAGTACAATCCATATATATATATATTACATTATTCTTATAACCAGAATATAATCCTTGAGTCCAAAAGCACCAATACATTAGTTATTCTGCTTCAACTGTAGTAACAGCATAAGATTGTCCTTGATCCCTTGGCCTTTTCTGAGGTAAGTTTCCCTGACGCTTAGGACATTCATTTGCATAATAACCCATTTCTCTACAATTGTAGCATTCAACTTTGACAGCCTCTTTCTTTCCCTTGCAATCACGAGCCTGGTGACCCTTTTCTCCACATTTATAACAAACTCCCATTCCTTTTAGGCAAGTACCAGGGTGATTCTTCCCACAATTATCACATAATGGAAAATCCTTCTTTCCTTTTTTCCCTTTATCTGTCTCTTGTTCCACCGTTCTCTTCTTCTCTTGCTTTACTTTGTTGTCATAAGACTTAGAGAATTCCTTTTCTGTCTTTATAGCACACGAGACAATATCTTCGTATGATGAGAAGGATTGTGATACCAATGCTCGACGGAGAAATGGTTTTAACCCATCAAAGAAACGATCAATCTTACTCCTTGGGTTACGTATGTAATCTGCAGCATACCTTGCTAACCTTGTAAAGTTAGCCTCATACTTTGCGACATTCTCATCCTCCTTCTGCCTCAGACTCAGAAATTGCCTTTACATATCTGCTCGATGGTCACGAGGAAAGTATTTTTCTAAGAAAAGCTCTTTGAACTCCCTCCATTCCATATTCGATACGTCATCATATTCCTTTGTGTTTCGAATCAGTGACCACCACTGATCGGCATTTCCAGTGAGGCGGTAAACTGCCATGACAACCTTCTCCCTTTCACTACTCCCCAAAGCCTGAAATATTTTCTCTAGGGAATTTATCCATTGCTCGGCTACTAAGGGATTTTTACTCCCATTGAACGTTGGTGGTTGTTGCCTCATGAATCTATCTAACATTGATCCTCCACGCTGTGGATCAGGGTGCTCCATACGGGTAAGGTTATTATTCATAACCTGAGTAAGTTGTCCGAGTATGGTGATTAGCTGATCGGCCCCAGTTGCATCACCAGCCCCACTATAATTATCTTGAGCAGGAGGGAAATCACTACATGGAGTGCGTGCATTGATACGGTTTCCATTCCTTCCACTAGGCGCCATTTCTAAACAATGGCATAAACTAGATTAGTTTATGAATCAAAATACATAATCCCATACTTATAAAACACTTAACATAAATTGAACTATTTATGGATATAATCCATAATCATAAAAATGTTTTCTTTGAGGAAGTATATACTCATAAACCCTTCATAATGATTTGTAAAGAAAATGAGAGTTATCCTAAGCATATCCCCCGGGAGTGTCGTAACCAAGAGTGCAGCAAGGCCCGTTGTCATGCACCAGTTCCCGTTCGAGTCTAGTTCAAAGCGGTGTTTTCGGGTTTTACCCCTAGGAACATCTGTGCCAGAGCCGCCTCTACCTGCTCGTATCCAGACAGGGATGTATTGCTCGGAAAACTCACAAAATCTCTTACAATAACAAAAATCTAGGAAACTCTTCTATAATAATCCTCAAAGTTTATCTTTGGGCTATGTGCTCTAATCAGAGTTTATCTAAATCTAGCTTCCAAGGTTAGTACTAAACTGCCTCTGATACCAACTGTAACGCCCCGACCCCAGCTACCCAGAGTCGGTGCATTACTTCGTAACATTGGCATGATCACAAAAGATCAAGTCTCGAAAGACCGATTAGTTTAGTAGCCTTGGAAACACTAGATACATTCGTAAATGTTACACTACATCATAAAGTGAAAAACTACAATAACAAAGTCTCCATAGTCCACACTCATATCCTCTTCTGACTATCCCTGCAGGTCATTCAAAAAATACTTCTTCACATCCTGGAAAATATTAAAACATTGAAAGGGGTGAGCTCAGATGCTCAATAAGGATAACAATATTGCGGAAGCTTTCGTAAATAAACATAAACATTTAAATCAATGTATAACTAAAACAAAAGCCTTTTAAACTTGAACATCAACATAATATGGCAAAAGTAAAATGAGATAATGCCATTTACTTCTTCACATGGATATTCTACTGGTCGAATAATCACATGCAATATCAATAACCACTTCTATAATGATGGAATGCATAATGCCAGACTATCATAACCACGTAGTCAAGGCCTCGTGCCAAGACCACAAATAAGATTTTGTCAAGGCCTTGTGCCAAGACACTAGTTTGTCTCATGAGACCTGCCGATGCATCGAGGAGCTATAGCGGGCTCCACCCGTCACTTATTAAGTCCAATGCATTCCTCATATGAATAGGTTTAAACATATCATAAACCATAACATAATCGTATCACATAAAACATGCATAAAGGAAACATACCATTTCCACATTTCAATCAAAAGATATCAATACAACACATTGATATAGTAAAAATGCTTTCAAAACCATTTTCAATACCAGCATAAAAGAATGTTAAAACTTTGTATTTATTTTTCATTAAAAAAAAGTAATGGCTTGTAGAGGAAGCCAAAACTCAAATAATGGTCACGGCGGCGGAGAAGTCGTTGTCGCCGCATATGTACGGAAAGAAAAACATTCCCTTCTTGTCGTTTAGTAAAATTCTTCGTATAAAAAAAGATTCCTTTTGAATAAATGTAAAAGTCAATGGGGTTTATACACCGTATAAAATAAAGTTGTGTATAAAACGAAATATGCCTCAATGAAAGGAGATTGAGACGAAGTCCTTAAAAAGATAATTTTTAAAATAAAATAGATCTATTATTTGTATTCACTATAGGTACACATATAGAAAGTAAAAATAAAAAATAATACATAATAATATCATGACATAATTGGAAATTTGGAGATTAACCCAAAGAATGGAAGTTGGGTTAAGAAGTTCCCTTACCTCGTGTCTGACTTGACTCAACCGTTCTTTAACCCCTTGAATAATAAACTAGAGTTAATATATACCTTATTAAGAACAATTTTCAATTTCATTATCCTTATTATATCACTTATTACAATGATATGAACATTATGTAATTATTTAAGTTAATAACGGTCGTTTTGTCGATCTTTGGTACATGAGTCAACAATAAGCTCCTTATAATTACAAGTTGTTTATGTGGTGAAATATCCATTATATCCAGAATTATATTCATGATTTAGATTTCATATATATCTTATATATCCAGTATATACATTCATTTATAATATTACTTAACATTTAGAGGTAAGAAATGAAACGCACCGTTCATGGAGACGGTAAGCCGTACGTACGCATGAACGCTACTTTCATTTCAATTTCATATTTAATGGAACTAAATCATAATGATATAAATGTATAATATAATTCCAGTAAAATATAGTGTATAATACCATTTACTCCATCCTTTATACATCCCACATATGGCATTAACGATTCAAATCACTTTGAGGGGGCGGTAGTCCGCACTTCCTAAAATGAAATTATCGCGTTTTACCCAAAATGGAAATCATAAAGTAAGCCATAAATGAGAAATACAGAAGCATAAGTAAAACATAAACACATTATATATCATATATAAATATAGTGACATCTTAATGGCCACCTTTGAAGGTGTTATATGAGTGTTGAACAATCATCGTTTCGTGAGGCAGAAATTCGCCATCCACAGAAACCGTATGTTCTTTAACCATTAGATGTAGGTGTGTGTAAGTGTAGCTCGAATCCTTCTTATAACAACATCCTAGTATATTGAGGATACTGGTGTTGTTACAAAAGAAATGAATAAAAAGAGTTTAGGGGGTTGGAGAAGAAAAATAAAACAAAACAACATTAGAAAAGACATTACCTCAAAATCGGGTAACTCTTTTTGATTTGAGCCAAAGGCTTCCTTGGGAAGAGTTCTGCCCAAAGTGAGGCTTCTATGAGTAAGGGAGGAATGTTGGGAGAGTATGTGGGCAGAGTTTGGCCGAGCCAAATGGCTTTAAAGTATAAATGAGGTGGGAGAGGTGGGGGCCTTTTATAAGTGGAGAGGAGGGGCACTTTTGGAAAGATTGAAATGTTACATTATTTCACAATTATTTTCGGATTCTAAAGGTCCCACACTTATATAATTAGAGGCTAAGGTGATAAGGTTTCGAAATATCTTCATCCAATAGGCTTTGGACAAGTTTAAGCCTTGGATTTTGCATTATCTTCTCATTTTATTTAAATCGTTAAATAATTAGGTCATCACTGCATCATCATGATGTCATAAATAATTTAATTTATTTAATGTCTAAAAATTATAAAAAAACTACTATGATGTAGGAAATCTTTTTAGATTTCTAATGAATATTTATAATCAAAATTTGGACTTGTGTAACCCCACTTAAAAACAGTTTTAGTAAAAAAACTCATGTTTGTGTCATTTTTTTTTACTTTAACATTAAATAAAAGGTATTTATGTCATTTTCCAACTAAAGTGGCTCCATGGGGTCCCCAAGTTGATCCATGGGTTGTCTTGGTCGGCCATGACTCATCCAATAGGATTAGGACAAGTTTCATGCTCATATCATATTATTAAAACATTGTTTTTACCTTAAACTACACTAATTACCTCTAATCGCGATTAAGAACTTAAAAGTTACTATTCACCAAAAAATTATTTTAATCTCATTGAACCACATTTTACTTCTTAATGACAACCATGTATGTCGGATTTTTGAAAATCAAATCACAGAAGTGGTAATATTTCATTTAAACGAAAAATCAGTTATTTAACTACCACTTAGTGGTTTCACTATTCATCAAAAATTGAAGTTTTTCGAAACAATGCCAAAATTTCACCCTAAGCTATAATTGATATTCCGAATTCAAAAATGATGTCTATTTTACAAAATTCCAAACATATAAGTTGCATTAATTAATTTTATAATTAATTTCCGCTGTCACAACAAATAGCGTGTTTTTAAGAAACAATTTATATCAAAAGATTGGCAATTGTTTATGTCCAATTTCAATGTTAAATTAATTCTAATGACCACCATTGGATAAAATGGTAAAAATATTTTCTAATTATAACTTAAAACCACTAAATAGTATAATTTATCAGTATAAATTATTTTGATTAAAAAAGTTGTTTTTAAGTATTTTTCACTATTCATAAAAAATTAGAAGTTCTCAGAAAAATACCAAAAATTCAACATAGGCTAATTTCGATATTAAGAATACAAAAATGAAGTCCATTTTGAAATATAAAATTTCTATAATTTTAAAAAGTGGTTATTACTATTCATAATGGCTACTTTGATTAGTCGCGGTGTTTTAGAACTCGAAGTTGCGTACAATGCAAGCTATTGCATTATTGAATGAGAAGCGTATCATGGAAGCTCGGGGTGTTACAGTGTCAAAAGATCCCGCCTGACCAGCATATGCCTTGCACAGTGATCTCAAAACTGGAGGTACGTCAGGCTGCAGAGCCCGGGCCGTCCGCGAGTTGACCAATGGCGGACATACAACCTCATTCAGAACATGCTCCATGCACTGAGTCGGCCCCGACAATTGATGAACAGGGGATGGCGGATATCAGTGGCGCTGTTCCTGAGACGAGTTCGGAAGATGATGGAGGCATCATTGCTGCTGGGGCGAGAGAAGAAGGTCGCCCGGATGCCAAGGATCATATTCCTCACGAAGATGTCCCTGTGGCGGGTCCTACTGCCGATCTGCTGGCTGCCATACCCATATACCGACCCGCTGACCCTAAGGAGATAGATAACTTAGAATCAGAGGAAGCCTAGGAGAGCCAGATGACACAGAACAAAGGGTGGATGTGTATCCATCGCTTCCTCAGACAGCCCCAGTCAGATTGGCTGAGGCAGATGGGATCACTTCAAACCTGGCTGTGCTTCTTGTGTGCCGGAGGGGCTAATGCTCAGCGCCTTCATCTGACGGTCCATGATTACATGGTCGAGAAGATACGTGAGAGTAGCCAGCGTGATGACATTGCCATGTGCCGAGAAGGATCGTCGAGTGCTCAAGCGCTGCTAAGGACGGAGCAGGAAGTCTGGCACCTTGAAGGGCAGGCGGCAGAGACGGAGGCCTTAATCGCAACATGTTCTGAGCTTGTGGAGCAACTGACGGCCTAGCTGGCTGACGCGCAGGAACAATTGGTGGAGGCGAGTCACCAGATGATCGTACTTCGAACCGAGTGGGTGCAGGCACCAGCTAGTGCTGGCGAGCTGCGATCTATGGTGGCTGATGAGGAGAGAGTCCTTAAAGAGCTAGAAGCGGTCTTGAAGGCTACCAGCCAAAGGGTAGCAGTGCTGGAAAGATCGCTTCAGCACGCTGATCACTAAGGGCATTGTTTTGGCCATCGCATGAAATTCTTGCTTGTACTGCTCATCATCTCAATCCAATACATGGCCAAATACATTCATTTGTACCCTTGGATTAATATGCTCAACAATAGTTTTGAAATGAATAACAACTCATCCCTAGGCTCCTGTGGGTCACACTCAACGTGAGAAGCAAAGGATGCTCGTGCCATCATTTCATCCAACTGTGGGGCATTGACGAAGCTTCAGGCGTCCGATATTGGGCCTGCATTTCTGAGGAGACCCCAGGCCGATTGATGTGTCGACTTCTCAATGGGCTCTAACACACGAGTGGGGCGATGCCGGGGGCATTGAAATCCATCCGAATATAGGGGGATGGAGAGGAAGGGTGAATCACGCTGCCCAAATTTGGAACACAAAGGGGCGCAAGGATAGAGGATAACTGTCAACCATGGTGGAAACACAACATCCATATCATGTTGGCCTAGAATGGGGACAACAAATGAGGGCTGACTACTGACCATGTTTGCAACACGGGGCATAACTCAAATATCATCGGTCAGTTTTCCGGAACGTTGGCCCAGGATAGTAGGCGGACCATAGGTCATGAATCCATACTGTTAGGGGGTCCCGTCAAACATGAGAGGAAATGAGGATCCAAATAAGGGGTGATGCAAAGAGTGGAAGGTGGAGGGGTGGTTTGTTCGAACAGAGTCCAACACTCCCGAAATTGCGCCAGCATGGTGAAGGCGCATTAGGCGGACATACCGACCTGATCACGGGTCGTCCCAATTTAAAGGAAGGACCTCTTTGGTGAGAGAACTACTGCTTCCCATTATTAACATGGGGCATCCCAAACCTGCTCAGGGTAGATGTCCCGATTACACCACTTCCCATGAAGTCGGGCTGAGGGTCCGACAATAAGGAAGGATGGGGTTCAGTAATCCCTAGGGCTGGACCCAAAACGAAATGTCCAGGTGGTCCTACGTATCTCATTAGGATGAGAATCAAGCCACACGTAGTTCTTGAAACACAGTTTAACGTCATGTTGGACGAAATACAGTTTAACATCATGTGGGACGGTGGGAACACATCTCATATGGGGATAAGCACGGAACAGCGAGTAACCTGACGTAAATGAGGACATAATCCTGCACTACATCGTGAAATCCCACAATAGAGAGCGATTCATAGAAATTCAAAGAAATGACCTCAATTTTAGGTCTTAGAACTCGGACCAAAGGTCGGAAGGAAACATAAGAGGAACAGGGTGGAGTAACTCAAACACCTAGCGTGAATGAGAATAGGGGTGTGTACAGTTCGGTGAACAACTCGACGTGAATGAGGACATAATCCCATATCACACCTCATAACCCCCTTGGGAGAGGTTTTAGGTCAAGGGACCAAAAACGAAAGTAGGCTGGGCCCACGGGGAAGTGCCCGAGCACTCCTACATATCTCATAAGGATGAGAATCAAGCTATACATAGTTCTTGGAAGCATATTAGTTTAAGGTCTTAGAGCTTGGACCATGAATGGGTGAGTGGAGAAAGGGACCCATGGCAAGGCGGTTACAAAACCCGACATGAATGAGGACCTAAGCCCTACTTACCATGTGCTCTTTGGGAAAATGCTCGAGTCGAGGGACCGAACACGAAGGTAGGTTTGGCCCAGAGGGAAGTGCCCGGGTGCTCCTACGTATCTCATAAGGATGAGAATCAAGACATACGTAGTTCTTGAGCGGTAGCATCCTAACATCATGTAGCCGGGATGATATCATCACAGTTTATGGTCATGTGGTTGGACCATGCAGCACAGTTTAAGGTCATAAGGTTTGGACTATCACACTGTTTAAGGTCCTAAGGTTTGGGCCGTCACACAGTTTAAGGTCGTAAGGTTTGAACTGTCACACAGTTTAAGGTCATAAGGTTTGGACCGTCAGACAGTTAAAGGTCATAAGGTTTGGACCATCACAGAGTTTAAGGTCATAAGGTTTGGACCGTCACACAGTTTAAGCTCATAAGGTTTGGACCGTCACACAGTTTAAGGTCATATGGTTTGGACCTTCACACAGTTTAAGGTCATATGGTTTGGACCAACAACACAGTTTAAGGTCGTATGGTTTGGACCAACACATAGTTTAAGGTCGTATGGTTTGGACCAACACCACAGTATAAGGTTGTATGGTTTGGACCAGCAGCACAATTTAAGGTCGTATGGTTTGGACCAACAGCACAGTTTAAGGTCGTATGGTTTGGACCAACAGCACAGTTTAAGGTCGTATTGTTTGAACCAGCAGCACAGTTTAAGGTCTTATGGTTTGGACCAACAGCACAGTTTAAAGTCGTATGGTTTGGACCAACAGCACAATTTAAGGTTAAATGGTTTGGAATAAGGGGAACACGCACGATGCGATACCATCACTGCGCACGATTCTGATAGAGGAGCCTCGGGCCCAGGGGCCGGCGAGGGTCCAACCATCAGGAGGGGGACATGAGATGCTAGCTCCCAACTGTGCTTGGCCCGAAACACAATTCCCTGGCGACTCCTCGTTTCACATGGGGATGAGGGTCAAGCTGCACATAACCTACAAAGAAGAAACCCAAGCACATACTCTAGCGCTCAGATCGCGGGAGCCCCGAGAGACACCACTACGCAGCTTGGTCTGACTGACGTGTGGGGGTGTACTGAGGGTTAGTACAAGGAGTGTCGATATTACACCTTGACATGGTGGGGCGGAACTTGACATGAACCACGCCACCAATATTCATAGACCGGGGGAATTGGTGTGACGACTAAGGATTACTGCTGACCATGTTCGCAACACAACATCCTGTCATGTTAGCCATGGGGACAAAAAAATGATCATCAACCGCTTACCATGTTCCAATGTGGGATTTGTATCAATTTGTTGTCTGAAACCCTTGGGGGCATTGGCCCGTGATGGTAGGAGAGCCCTTGGGCGTTGTATTCAGGCCGTTCTTGGGGGTCCCTCTGGGTGTGAAGGACGACGGGGGCCCGAATGAAGGGGAAAATGAAGCTTGGAAAGTGTATGGAACTTGCCCAAGTCAAATCTAGCACTCCAAGTCCTAGACCAGAGTACCATGAGCACATTAGCAGACCACTGGAAAGGGTCATAGGGCTCAGTCCGAGTGTAGCCAAAAGATGGCGGATCCCCGGGCAAAAGAGGGGGTGCAATGCCAAACACCCTGGCACCCGGGAGATCATGGGATCTCCTCAGAGATGGGGTTGGACCTGACATCTAGGTGTTCAAGAGGTCCTACGTATCCCATAAGGATGGGAATCAAGCCATACATAGTTCTAGACGGTGCCTTTAAATGCCATAGGGAACATGACATAGGAGGGATAATCCTAAGGACAGGGTGCGCGTGGTACAGCTATTGCAAACCCGACGTGAATGAAGACATAATCCCATACCACGCCACGCAATCTTGTGGTCAAGGTCCCAAATGCGAGAAAGACGTGATAGAGGACCTCATGATGGACCCAAAGATGAAAGGTAAGAGTGCTCCTACGTATCCCATTAAGATGAGAATCAAGCAAGACGTAGTTCTTAAAGCACAGTTTAATGTCATGTTGGACGAAATATGGATCTTAGTTTTAGGTCTTAGAACTCAGACCAAGAGGATCTTAGTTTTAGGGCTTAGAACTCAGACCAAGAGGATCTTAGTTTGAAGTCTTAGAACTCGGACCAAGATGCAGTTTTGGGTCGTGCGGGACCATGTGCAGTTTAAGGTCTTCTAGGACTGTAAGGATTTAAGCAAAGTACTTCTTGAGGAACCTGGAGTTGGTGGGAGGAGTGATACGCTCACCATCAATATTAACCAGGGAATACGCGCCATTGGGATAGACCATATGGACAATAAAAGGCCCCTCCCACTTGGGCTCCAACTTGGGTGGTTTCCTACCAGGAATCATTGGCGCTCTGAGAGCCAGCACCTAGTCACCTTGCAGGAAGGAGCGGAGGTGAACCCTCTTATCAAAATCTCGAGCCATCATGCTCTGATGTCTTTCCAAGTCACATAATGCACGAAGACTACTTCCGTCCAGCGCTTCCAATTCAGCTAGATGGATCTCGACAACACTATCCGGCGCTTGCTGGTCGTAGACCACCGTGCGCAATGAGGGAAGCTGGATCTCGATGGGCAGGACGACCTCAGCTCTGTATACTAGGGAATATGGAGTCACATGGGTGGAGTTATTAGTCGTCGTCCTATAAGGCCAGAGGGCATTGGGGAGCTTGTCTGGCCAACTTTTCTGGTTCTGACCAACCATTTTTTGCAGAATGTTAGAGAGGGTTTTGTTAAACGCCTCAATCTGTCCATTCGCCTGCGCATGATAGCGGAAGGTGTGGTTAGAGCGAATGCTGTACTTGGCGTACAATTTCTTCAGCTCGGCCGCATGGAATTTGGTTCCGTTTTTTGTGAGGATAGCGTGAGGTATTCATAACCGGTAGATGATATTGGAGCTCACGAAGTCGGCGATAGAACAAGCCTTGACTTCCCTGAGCAGGATTGCCTCTTCCCACTTTGAGAAGAAATCCGTAGCAGTTAAGATGAACCAACACTGGCGGGCCGTCGCCGGCGGGTAAGGCCCTATGACATCCAACCCCCAAACTGCAAAGGACAAAGAATACTTAGTGGTATGGAGAGGTTCTGGTGGCCTATGCATGAAGTTAGCATGAACTTGGCACACATGACACCTCTTGGAATGCTCGATGTAGTCGTGGATCATGGAGGGCTAGAAGTATCCAAGCCTCCGAATCTGGTGGGACAACTTCGACCTGGCCTGGTTTGTTCCAAAGGAACCAGTGTGCACTTCTTGCATGAACTATGGGATCTCAACTCCTTGAAGACAACGGAGGAGGACACCGTCAAACCCACGCCTGTAAAGGAGCTTCTCACGACTATGACCATTTTAAAGGGTGAACTGCGGCGCACGACACTGAAATCATTCCCGCTCTGCTCGATCCATCTGAAGATTGACATGCCAGAGATATTCAACCATGGGCGTCCTCTAGTCAAGGACTATCTCGATCACCGCACCCGAAGCCCCAGAGGGTCCTGACATAGGGGAACCAGTGGTGAGATGGTTCACTCATGGGACATGATCACCCTCTGGGATAACAAGAGAAATGACTCTTCGGTGCACCACGTGGATGATTAGGTCATCTTGTTCGGGCTCCGAAAGTGATGCGGCCAGGCTGGCCAAAGCATCTTCTCGACTGTTTGTGACTGGGGAACATGAACGACATCTGGTCGGGAGGGGAACGTAGCCATTAGATGGAGGGTGCACTCCAGTAACGACATGAGTTCTGGCTTCCTAACTACATAGTCACCATTAACCTGCTTGATGACTAGATCAGAGTCCCCTTTCACACACAGATGGGGTATGTTAACCTCCAGAGCCAAATTGAGGCCAGTGATGAGGGCATTATATTCTACCTCATTGTTGGTGCATCCTTCTAACAACAAGAATGAATATGGCAGAAAGGATTGCTCCAGGGTGATGAAAACGATACCCAGGCCCACTCTATTAATCCTAGGATCGTTGATCCTTCTATAGGTAGGGCTTCGGGAGGCTCCGTCAAAGTGCATTTGCCAGCATGGGGTGGCGTGACCGACTGAGAGGATTGCCTCATCAGGAAAGCCCAAATCCAGTGGCTGGTCCACAGAGGTTGGGTGGGCAGCTTTGAAGTTGCCAACGCCTATCCTTTGATGGCCTCTTGAGGTACGAACCTAATGTCGAACTGTTGGAGGATCACCACACTGCGTGCCAATCGTCCAGTCAACATAGGTCGGTTCATGATGTATTTTAACGAGTCTACTCGAGATACCAGATGTACCTTGTGGTGCTGCAAGTAGTGCCTCAATTTCTGTATGGAGAATACGAGTGACAGACAGCTCTTCTCTATGGGAGAATATCTAATTTCTGCACCGAGGAGCATGCGGCTGAGGTAGTAGAGGCTATTCTCTGTTCCCTCGTTGTTCTTCTGGGTGAGAAGGGCGCTGAGGGATCGTTCCAGGGCAGTCACATAAAGGACCAGCGGCTTTCCGAGAACAGGTGACATCCGAACATGATGTTGAAGCAGATACTGCTTGATTTCCTCAAAAGCGATCTGACACTCTACATCCCACCCATAGGCGGCACCTTTCATCATCAGCCGAGAAAAGGGCTTACACTTTCCGTCCAGATTCGTAATGAATCAGCGTATATAGGCTAAGTGGCCTTGGAGGCCTCGAAGCTCCTGAATATTATTTGGGGGAGGCATCTGACTGATGGCCTTGATCTTCTTGAGGTCGATCTCAATACATTGATACCTAACAATGAAGCCATGAATCTTTCCGCAGGTGACCCCGAAGGAACAGTTCAATTGGTTCATCTTCAAGTGGCGAGAACAGAGGAAACCGAACACTTTCTCAAGGTCTTTGAGTTGGAGCTGGAGCTGACGAGTTTTAACCACCAGGTCATCGACGTAGCACTCCACCAATGTCCCGAGGATCGGCTTGAATATGCAGTGCATAGCCCGTTGATAGGTGGCACCCGCATTCTTCAGGCTGAAGGGCATAACCCGGTAGAAGAAGGTACCCTGGGGGCCCTGAAGGCAGTGAACTCTTCATCCTCATGGGCCATCCAGATCTGGTTGTACCCGGAATACCCATCCATGAAGGAGAGGTCTTGGAACCCGGCCATTGCAACGATCAACAGCTCTGTCACGGGAAGGGGAAAGTCATCCTTCGGACAGTGGCCATTAAGATCGCGGAAGTCGTTGTAGACCCTGATCTTCCTGTTCTTCTTCTTGACGGGCACAATGTTGTCTAGCCACCTGTGGTACTGGAATTCCTGTATGAAGTTGTCCTTGATAATCTTATCAACTTCGGCCTCAACCATGGCACCATTAGAGGGGTGCATCTTCATGGGAGGCTGCTTAAACCCACGATGGTTTGTCGGGAGGCCCATACGGTGAACGACTACGTAGGGATCTAGTCCTGTCATCTCGTCATAACTCCAGGCAAACACATCTCGGTGTTGTCTGAGGAAGTCTATGTACTGTTGTCGTTCCTCAGGGGGCATAGCGGCGCTGACCAATGTGGGTCTCAGGTCCGCCTTGCTACAGAGGTTCACCTGCACTAACTCGTCGACCATAGTGGAGACGCCCTCCTCAAAGGTAGGAGGAGCCTCTTCCATGACTTATTCTCAACATGTGGATGGATTGTCCATGGGGGGAGCCGTTTTGGGGCTGCTCGACCCTGATGGGGAGCTGGCGCCAGCTTGGGCGGCAGTGGTCATCACGACAGGAGACTCATGCACCGCAGAGACCATGGTAACGAAGGCAGTTGATCCAATCCCATCCGGCCTTCATCCCAAGGGGCCACGCTTTACGACATCAAAGCAGTGGTGACATGTTGGCTTGAGCCGGTCGATTCCAGCCCGACGAAATAGACACGTATGGCGTACTGCCGTTGCCATGAGCCCAACGTTCCGATATCGTACAGGGGTAGGAGGCTCGGGGATCCCCTTAGCCTGGTTGGTGTAAGAGTACGAGGTGATTTCCCGCCATCGCTTAGACCCAGAAATATGCCTTCCTCTGGTACCCGAGACAACAAAGCACTCTCCCATATTAGGCGTTGTGGCCTCCAACCGATGGATTGGGAAGACATATGCGTCATACAAACCTGCCCAGGGATCACTCGTGACAGTGGCGGGCTCAACCTCACCTGCCAGGATTTTCTTGTCATTGCTCTTGTAATAGTCAGTGCCTAGGTAAAGAGCTTCACAAGAGGAAAACGGGGACATATCTCTTTGGAGAATGCCCACTCGACACTTAAGGGAGTATTTGAGGCACTGATGGTACAATGAGGGAACCGCCGCGTGAAGTTGGAGACACGACCTGCCCATTAACGCATTGTAGGGGGTGTCTTGAGAGACAACCATGAATTCGGTATTGGGAATTAAGCCACTGAACTGTGTCTTTAGATGAATCTTGCCGAGTGGAATTTTCTCAGTCCTGTCATACCTCTGGATTCTAAGGTCGGGGGGAGTTAAATCATCCTTGGACAACCCCAGTTTTCACAGTGTGCGAGTTGGGATCAGGTTAATCCCGGAACCTGTGTCGACAAGAAAGCGACAAACTTCCACGCTATTGAACTGGTTGGTGATGTACAACGGGCGGATGTTCCCCTGTATGGGAAGGTCTTCATATTCACCAAAAATCGAGATAACCAACTGACATTTGGTGTCCTCAATCACCTCGGTGTGGAAGGCTTCTGCGACCGCTACCTCCGTTTCAAACTGGAGGGGGCTCCTTAGAGCCTCGACGAGCACCTCACGCATTTCAGACGACATGTGAAGGGCCTCAAGGTTGGAAAGCCATTCCGGAATGTCGGCCAGATGCTTCAGGACATCATACTTTCACGCTAAACGCGAGCTTCTGCTTACAAGAGGTCGCTCTACGATTGAGGGCCTGACGGGCCCTGCTGGCGGGACCAGTGACTGACTGGTACTAGGAATGTCCCGCTGTTCACTAGCTGAGGCCCAGGAGGTGGCTGTCGTGCAAGGACCGAATGGCCGTAGTCGGCCAGTGGCAGGGCAGGGCTGGTTGCGACGCGGGCAAGGCGGTTCCGCCCGATCCAGCAACACAAACGGTAGTGGAAGCGAACTTCTTCTCACTGGGTGAGGGAGCCGCGAGTGCTGCTCTATGTACCGGGATTTCTGCCTGGTCTCGGTAGCGTGCACGGCCTGACTGGAGGTGACGACTACCGTGCCCCGAAGATTCACGTAGCCACGGCTCAGTCGATGTTGGTGACAGCTGGGGACATTGGGGATGTCCACCTGGAGCTCCTCATCGTCGGGGGTCAAAGAGGGATTTTCCAACTCTATGGTGTTAACCGAAGCGTACCCATGACCTTCACTCGAGGAGTCATCCCCTACTAGATGGGGTCTCTGAGGGATCCCCATTTCTGGGGGCATGAAATCGCCAAGCATGCGAGAAGATGACGACAAAGGAAGGGTGTGATCTTTCTTCTTGCGCCGCCGCCTGCTCTTTTGGGAAGAAGTAGGGTGGGACGATGATGCCAAAGCGGCGCTCACAGACACCGAGGGATCTTGCTGACTCAGGCGGTCACAGATGATGCCATGGGAATGGGCGACCATCCTGCGGTCTATCTAGTCATTATAATTCAGGGACCCATGGTTAGAAATCTGTTCCCACTCATCCCTGTTGTCACTACTGCCATCTGATCTCACGAAGACACATGCCACCTGAGCCGGGGCTGGGCCCAACTTGACTATGTTATTGTTAATCTGGTCGTGGAGCCAGTCCTTAAACACATTGCATTACTGGATGGTGTGTCCCAGGATCTGGTGATAAGGGTAGTAGTTAGGTTGATCAGTGAGACACGCCTCTTCTGGCTTCCGGCACTCGGGCAGCCGCACGATCCTCTTCTCCAAGGCGCTATGGAAATAACCGGGGACCTGGGCCTCACCAAACGAGTAAGTCATATTCCATCTATTTAGAAAGGGGGATCTTGGGGTCTGACCATGACCAGGGGCAGGAGGAGCAGGACGAGGAGGCGGAACCAGATTACCTTTACGAGGTGGTGGTGGAGCGTTACGCGGAGGCACCTGCCAATATTGATGCGGTCACTGCTGGGCTGGAGGCTATGCCCATGGGGGTGGACCCCTATGAGCATGCTGAGCTTGCCATACTAGCAGCAACTCTAGCTGTCTGGGGGCCTCTATCTAGGCTACAATAGCGGGCTATGCTCAGGAGGCTCTCCTTGCAGAGATTACACGAAGAAATAGGAGTGCCTGACCGGCCTGTTGCAGGGCTTCTTCGAGGTGCTGATCCTTGTCCGAGAAGTCCCGGAACACTCCAGGGTAATTCTACATGATTAGAGAAGGAACCAACTTCACCTTACGGTTCCCTACACACATTTTCAGTAATTTCTCCTGAGTTCGTGGCATGTCAAGGAAGTACGTGAGCCCCTTCCACCGGGCGACGAAGTCCGCGACTCGCTCGTCGGGACTTTGCTTGCACCTGAAGAGGTCTGAAATATTTCTCTTCTAGGTTGTGGAACTGAACTGGTAGAGGAACTTCTGGCGAAGGTCCTCCCAGCTAGTCACAGATCCAATAGGGAGCTGGCTGTACCAGAAGAATGCTTGTCCTTCCCTTGTCTGAACGTAGCACTGGAGCATGGCAGCCTCCTGCTGCGCTAGAGTCCCTAACATAGGCATGTACCTCGAGTTGAAGTGGGCCAAGTGTTGTGGCGGGTCTCCGGTCTTGTTAAAGGGGGAGAAATTGGGGTTCCCAAATCTCGGCGGAGCCGGCATGTCATCCACCCATGCTGGGTATGGCTTGCCATCCGGTGGGATTGCCACATTCCGAGTTTCCAGGGCCTCCAAGAGGGCGATGAGTACTTCCATCAGATCATCTGGATGCGGATTTATGTCCTGAAGGGGATCTCTAACCACAAGCGCATTTCCAGGATCTTCGATAAGGTAGTCACGCTTCACGGATCGCGGGGAAGCTGGCGGAGCGACTCTCGGGGCGGTGGGGGGAAACCGAGCAGGGTCCCCTAGGTGGTCCCACCGCTCAGGAGGGTTGGGTGAAACATATCGCACCCTCTTGCCATGGGTTCCAGTGTATCCCCTGTCGACAAGCACGACACGGTCACGGTTGCCCGGTGGAATCTTGGAAAGGGGTGGATGCTCCTGCCCCTGCTATCCTGGTCTAGGGTCACAGTAGTCAGGCCGCCACTCTACAATGCATTTAGCCAAGAGCTCATCAACCATCCTATTTTTCTTAGCAAGATGTTGGCGTAGCATGGCCTTATCGGTATCTTCCTCTACCTTCTGCACTGTGGCAGATGGGTCGGTGAGTTTGACAGACCTGACGTGCTCTTTACCCTTGCCAATATTTTGGCCCAGTGTCAGTGCCTCCATGGGTACATGAAGACCTAGGAGGCTCCTCTGTTGGTGAGTAATTCTCCCAGATGGGTCCATTAGTGGCCTATCCTTAGGGGGTGAGTCCCCATTGAGGGGCTCCTCACCGTTTCCCTCATCTGAAAGGTCATCCATGTTGACTTCCACTACCCTTGGCGACGTTCCCTCAAGGCCGCCCAGTGAATCGGGCTGTCGGCGGATCTCACAGAACAGAAGAGTGGAATACTGCCCCCATCTGCGGACATGCGTGTGGGGGTGGCTTCCTCAATAACAATGCGAAGTACTTGAGAACTCTGGATGCATTGTTGCTGGAGGGCCTAGTGGTGACCCAACGACTCGGGGTGCCAAACCGCAGGGAGCGCTGCTAGGTCGACCCGACGACACTGCTCACCGATATCCTCGAGATGCACTTGGATCCTGGGATAAGGTGCTAGCTAATAGTGAAGGCGGGAGTGGGTCACCCATAGGTTCTGGCGGAAGCATTCAATCTCTCCTGGGGTGAGTGACTCTGGCAAATCAAAATCCGATTCTACGACCGGCCAAAACGTCTCAGGGAAGTGGCCCACTGCAAGAACGGCCGAGAAGCTCCACGAATCCGGTTCGGGGTCCGGACCTTGCTGCCTCTGCTCGTTCACTGAGGATAGTCGGGGAACTGGCAATGGCACCGAGGCAGGCCAGCGGGCTGGCCGACGGGGAATATGGTGAACATGTTGATTGGCCACCGATCCCTGGGTCATCCTCCAGGGGTTTCAGTGCACTGGCTTCCACGTCGCGATAGGATGGGCCGTCGAATGGGACTTTTGTCACAACGTAAGTGCTCTCCGAGGGTGTCTCGCCTCGCGACCCTTCTGTTAGTCCCCAGAAAAGTTCCCCACCCTCCCAGATAGGGGAGGGAGGTGCTTCTGAGGAGGACAATGGAAACTGCGGGTTTGACCCCTGGGGGTACGCCAAGTCCTCGTCCTCCTGGATATAACATCGAAGGGAGGAGGGAATCATACGGATCTCGCATTCGGCGAGTACGAGACTGACACGCCTCGTCCCTAGCCCTGCCCTAAACTCGAAGGGTTTGGGGGAAGGTTCCATCGTCGAGTCGTACTCCGATTCAGAATCCGAGAAACAGACTGCTCTAATTTCTGTCCGGACTCCCCTGAAATTCCTCCTATAGCGACGACGCCCAGCCTTCCTTCCCCTGGGTGGCTCCTCAGTGCAAGGATGATTTCCGTCAAGGGGTCCCCTGGCTGCAATAGAGCTTGTACAGAGGGGACTGAAGACGGGGGTGCGAGAAGCACCGGGACAGATGTCGACAGGGACATGGGGAGGACCTCCATGTATGTGAGCGACTGGATATGCAACGGTCCCATATTCGGGGCCGGTAGTTGGGGGAGTGACCTCATACCCCATGCTGTGGGCACTGGAAAGAGTCATACCCAGAGCATAGTTATCGCGACGAAGCTGTCAGCTTTCCAGATCAATAGCACGGAATGAGCCTTCATGGGGACCGACACTACTTCGGATTGGTCCGTAGTGGCCATTGCCAGTGCCCGCGACCGAGAGATTCGACCAAACTTGCCTTCAGGGCCGTCGGGGTTTCGATCCCAGTCGGGCAAGTGGCTGCCCCTGCACAACATGTGCGGGGATCTTGTAACAGAAGTCATCTGTGGCTCAGGAAACAATGGTTTCTAATGTTGATGCCCTAGGACATGTATTCTCTCCCGCTCGCGCCCGATGCTGGTGTCGAGTCAGATGGGTCGAAGCCGGCGATGCGGGCATGAAGATTGCCTGCTCCTCGGCTCGGGGAGTCGGGCAGTGGCGTCGACTCAGCCTCACGAGGGTTCATTCCGTTAACCCCTGTGACGGATCTCCGATCGGGTGGACCCGGACATCCCCCACATCATTGGCGTAGGGGAGGGATGTGTCAAGGCGCTCCGGGGATAGGCTCCCAAAGCGGTTGAACCTCAGAGTGGGGAGTGGCGGCTCCCTGCACGACCCTTGAGGGTGGAAATGGTGGTGAGGCGCAACCACCTCTAGATCCAAAAGGGCCATGCCCCTGGTGGGGATGATCCCTTCCTCGTTATACCTATGAACCAGGTCATTGATCACCCTCTGCTGGATGATTTCTGACGGGGAGAGGGGGCGCGAGCGCCCAGCTTCTATGGCGGTAGAAGTCGGAGTGACCATGGAATAGGTGGGACCGTGAGGGGTAGCCACGTCGGTACTGCCCCTGCCCCTGCGCCGGTGGGCAGGTGGTGATCGAGCTCCGAATGCAGTGATCTGATTACTAGTAGCAGGGAGATGAACCCATTAGCATCAACAAGAAAGGAGATCAACAACCAAGGCCCAGCGTCATTCTGTCATCCATAGTCGGCGAGAGGGATCCACGCTGACGGCGTCGCAGAACGGAGTGGTCAACGTCCTGACGGCCTCGACCCCTGGTGGGTTCACGTCTCAGTGAGGGTTACTCAGACCTACTGACATGCTAATCTTCTGACGCCCCGACCACTACCATTCTATGTATTGAGGAGAAGAGATTCACATCGGGTTCACCACTTTTTCTTCTCCGATGCTTTCACCGGGGTGCGCGCATCCGTCTGTTGGGAGGACGTGCTGCTTGTTACCCCACATTCCCACTTTCCAATGGCGGGCGGCATCCGTTCCTTGTCCAGGGACGTCTTCTCCTTGATCGAAACCATGATGATGGGATGTCGGTTCTTCCTTCCGTGGATTCCTCCTTGGAGCTCATCACCTAGTCAGGGTCTCCCTCATAGATCTAAGACATGCTCGTGAATCTCATTCCCAGTGCCTTATCTATAAGTACGCCAATTTATTACGCTGCTTCCGTCGAGATGCTCTAAGGGGTCTTGTCGGGGAAGCATCCTTCAGTGAGGAGAATGGTCACGTTGGGGCGTCATTGGCATGTCTATTTGTGGTCCCTCATCACATGGATTCTCGAGCGCGTGGAAGCCTGAGGCATCCCACATCAAACGCGAGGAATATATACCATCTAAGGACTTCCTCAGCTTCCCATGTTTAACGTGGGGTATGTCATGAGTTTAATGTCTTGAGGAGATGGATCGAGTTGAAGGACCCCTAGGGGGAACACCGATGTTGGGGCCAGCATGTGGGCGGCTTCCCAGATGTCATGGAGTGGGATGGGGTGGCATGATCTCACCGGGATATGTCAGCCCAGGTAAGAATCAGGATGGGTGGTGGATGGATTAATGAAATGGAGTGGGAATGAAATGGGACCATCACAAGGGCGACAGTGTAGTTGGTCTTAATCCTTGATGAGGCTTCGTACATATCCTCGTGGCAGGAATCAATGTCTACGTAGTTCGGGATGGATTGGGGCTTACGCAAGGGTTCTGCCCAGGTGTCGCTAGGGAGTGGAAATGGTGGATGGGGCTTACGCTCTGAGGCAGCCCACAATGGTGGATGGGGCTTACGCTCTGAGGCGGCCCACAATGGCGGTATGGGGCTTATGCATTGAGGCGGCCTAAAGCAGTATGGGGCTTAAGCTCTGAGGCGGCCCATGGTGGTTGGTGAACCAACGTGAATAGGTCGGAACAACCTGGTGGTGGGCTTGAACCTCGTGGAGGATTCCTACGTACCATGTGTTAGCACGGATCAAAGTCTACTTAGTTCGCTAGGATGGGGCTTACGCTCTGAGGCGGCCCATGGGGGTGTCATGGTCAATGCGCTCTCTAAGCCCATGTGAGTCATGCTCGGTGTGGGAAATAAGAGGCATTAGGGACCATATAATCACGTCGTGAAGGGTGTTTACGTGAGAAGCGGAATGGGACTTACGCGTGGAGCGGCCCAATGAGGAAACAGAGGGTTACGCATGGTTAGCGGCCCTTGGTGTCGGGGCTTACTCCAAGGTGGAGGCCCATGGAATGACAAATCAAAGTGGGAAAGGGACTCCACTGGCCTTGGCAGGGGGAAGTACGGAGATGCACGGGTGCGACCTTCCGCAAGAGAGGCTTGGGGCTTACGCTTTGAGGCGGCCCTTCCCCCGCGGACAAACGCCACTCCGAAAAGGAGGATCTCATTCCATGCGAGGAAGATTCCATTCCCGTGGAGACGAGAGGTGTAAAAAAAGTCCGAGCTGGGGGGACCCTATGTGCGAAGCACGGGGTTAGACCACAGTTTAACGTCATGTGTTGAGGATGAGTTTCTTAGCAGTTTGACGTCTTGTAGCTTGGACGAGGTGGGTTCTCTCCACACCCCTATGGCTTACATGCCCAATGCCCTCTCCCCCTTGTGGGAGGGAAGGGATCAGAAAGGCCATGGCGAAGGGGGGCCGCAGGGCGAACCACTGGGGGGTCCATGTTAGCGTGGCTATGCGAAGAAGCAATAGCCGTTAGTGTTCCTCTGTGGAGAAGAATAAGGCAAAGCAATGAAACGGGAAACATGGCCCAAAGGACCTTGAGGATACTTCGCACGATCCTGGAAGGCCGTACAAGAAAAAAATGCATGGCACGCATGCCCGGAAGGGGAGACATCAGGTGCCGGTGAAGAGTGGCAACCAAGGGCGTCAAGGTGAACGGTCCTGGGCTTTACGCGCAAAACACCAGGGAGACGCGCAATTGGACCAAGGGAATTGCGTGTGGAGAGGGAATTACGCGCAGGGTTTTGCGCGCAAGAGACACGAATTGAGTGCAAGGCTGGAACCTGGGGAAGAGGGAAAATTTACTTAAGCTGGTGGAGTTGTGTGCAAAGGCGAAATTCGGGGCAAGGTTGCGCGAAATGAGGGATCACCTGGAAGTCATCTTGCGCGTGGAAGGAGCCGAATTGCGCGCACCAGAGTCGCTTCGAATTCTGCAAACCCCAAACCGTTCTAGGTCACCTTCTATTTATAGGCGACGTCCGGAGTGGAATCTAGGCGGCACTCGAAATCTTCCACACCGAGAGCCACTAGAGCAAAAAAACTCGCTACACAGAACCAGGGAACCCAAAGATTGCGCGCCTCATTGGCTTGATTCTGCGAAACCAAGGGATTCTATGCGCGCAAAACATTTTTTCGCGCAGATCCTCCTTTGTTTCGCGCACCACATCCCGGGCCTCCGGATCGGGCCTCTGATTCTGAATATGACTTCTCTTCAACATTTCGAAACTTCCTCCAAGAGTTACGGACTTTTTTCAGCGTCAACAAAGTCCTAACATGATAACATAAAAGTCTTGGATAATAAAAAAACTTATTGAATCATATAATATAGAAAATATAATCATATTATTATATAAATATTGGAATGTTGTAGAAATATATAATATAACATTAACATGAGTCATAGATAATATCTATGACTATATAACATGGTGGAGAAATTCCTATAATGGATAATGTCCACTCCCTAATCCCATAAATAAAAATTTATGAGTCTAAAACATTGCAAAATTCATTGGAAAAATATCTAAGAGAACCCATCAAAACATTATCATTCATATGTGTTCCATATAAAGAATCAAACATAATGAACAAACATATCGGTAACCAACAGAACAAAATGGGTATCAGAATCATGTTATAAGGCATAACCAAAGGTAGTGTAATTATTGTATCCTTGAAATAATGAATTTAAATCATACCTATAGATTAATAAAAGAAAAAATATGTATTGATAATGATTAATGATGTTCAAATAATGTGAAAAAAATTAAATAGAGTGGTTATGTAACCTTGGAAATGTGCGGCATAAGCAGTGTTTTATGAAAAGAGGTAAATATTCATTAAAAGGTGCCAGAGAATAATAATAGTCTAAAACAATATAATGAATAAAAATGGCTTTACAGAAAATATTTTTTTATAAATTAAATAAAATTGAAAACATTTCATTATATGGTAATATAAAATAGATAAATAAAATAGAGAAGTTCCCAATAATTGAATTTTAAAAATTAATTACTAATGGAAACTTTAATACATGTATATCACCATCATATATGGATTAAATAAACATGGTATATATGTTTGAGACATATAATCCCTATATAGGATAATTATATAATAATAATGAAGTGATAAATTGAGTCAGATATGGAGATAATGTAAATTTAAGGAAAACTAGAGGTTTAGAATGATCGCTTACCTTATGTATGAATGTGTTCTGTACATGCACATAATTTCATGAATAATCAATTTATATTAATTAATTGCATAATTATGATCCTATTATATGTTTATTAGACATATCATTATTTAATTATGCTTATTTATGAATATTTTAATGAGTAATATAGTTTAATTTCATTATTCCGGGAGCATTCATTGCATGGTTTCAAATTCGGTTTTCTTGTGTAAAATTATAGAAGTATTTTTTTCAAATGGGAATAATTTTTAATATGTAAAATAATTTTGTAATAATTCACCTTTATAAGTTCAAATGGTACAATATATCATTTTTTCCAGTATGAGGATGATTCATTTCATTAAATGTTAATGATAAATGTTTAGTTTATTTTGGAAGATCATTAACAAATAGATTTTAATTTAATATTATTTCATATTTATTTCCAGAACAAGAATTAATTTCTAATTTACAAATCAAAATATTTGTTAACTATCATAATGGTTTTATTTTAATCCTTGAATGAATTAATGGAAATTTAAATCTCATTATACCTGGAGATAGTAAACATCAATAATTTGGATAATAGTTGTATTACTTTGAATAATAGGAGATGAGAAAAAGGGTGGAAAAAAGATATAAAAATTTTAATATAAATTCATGTATTTAAATGATAATGGATTTATTATTATTTTATGTATGAAGTATGTGAGAATAATGTTGAAAAAATAAATGAAATTAAAATAGATGGTTTAATAAAGTTACCTCTTAAATATAACATAATTGAAGTGCCCTTTTTGAACATGGAATTGGTATTTTGGTTAGACCCAAATCTAGTAGAAGGGGGGAAGATAATTGGGAATCTAATTGGGCTGAATATTGACAATCCTCAAGGCTTGTAAGGTTTTAGGAGATGGAGTGGTATTTATATGGGGAGAATGTAGTTTTTTATTATTATATTCGTCAGTTTCTTTTCATGGATCAAGACTATCAATATTGTTGATTCATATAAATATATAAAATATTTATTTTAGAGATTTCTTAAAAATTGGTTCTTACATCCACTATGACACATGAAATTAGTTATTTGGCTTATAATGATAAATATTTTAAATTTCTATATTTCACTATTCACCAAACATTCAGCTATCTTAGAAAAATTAAAAAAAATTCACCCTAAACAATTTTAAATTTTTTTCATTTCAAAAAAACAATTCATTTTATGAGAATAATTTACTATATATGGGAAAAATATTATTTAAATAAATTCATCATTTATGGTAAAAATACTGATTTTAAAATTATAATTGATTTTTTGGCCATATGTAAATTTAATTAATGTCACATAAAATTTTATTGTAATTATAATACAACAAAATATTAATTATTTGAAATTATTTTATGAAAATAATTTTTTGATATCATTATGTTAATTATAAATTATAGATAAAAATTTACATTTTATAAAAATACTAACACATAATTTATCATGTTTAAAGATTTATTTACATATACTAATACCAAATTAGTATTTGTAATGGTCAGATTACTATTTTAATTGTATTATTTATAATAGTGATATAGTTTCCTTAATTTCAGCATATAAAGATTTTTTCATTCATTCTTTATTAAATTATACATTATCTCAGGTTTATATATTTTCATCTTAAAAAAAATATTATATTATTAATAATATTAAGTTCAATTTATAAATATTTATTCATGAGTGTTGTCATTTTAATGGATCGAGCATATTCAAATTTTCCCATTATTATTAGACAAATTTTCTATTTCTTATCCTGATGTATTATTGGTCAATCTTATTGATTTATTTTACGAATAATGTATCATTATTAGTTTATTAGAATAAAATTTTTATCCGGTTCTCTATGTGATATGTGCATTTTATGACATAATAATTCAAATTCCATTGATAAATTTATGGGTCATTATATTCTTCCTCATTATGAAATTTCACCCTTGAAATTTTGTTTTACATGTTATGGTGAAAATAGGTGAGGGTACTATTCTTTCATAAGTTCCTCTAGTTCACATATCACCTCTTTATAATAATGGTTTCTCTATAGTAACAATAGTGGGTGAGTGGGCATGTTACCTATAATTTGGTCTCTATGGGAAAAAATCATCACTGACTGGTCCTCATAAGAGAGATAATTTTCCAACAATACCACCTCTTAGTAAATGACATGTGAGGGATGTAGTATATACTTCCTTAGGTGGGATACGTGGAACAAATCATGTATTTGAGACATGTTCGTTGGATATTCTTGTCAATAGGCTACAACTCCAACCTGATCAGATATCTCAAAGGGTATTATGCACCTAAGACTTTTCTTTCCTTCCTTCCCAAATAGCATGAATCTTTTCCACATAGATATGTAGAAGAATACCATGTACCCAATGAAAAAACTGCAAATCCCATTAAAAATTGTCTACATAGGTCTTCTATTTTATTTCATTTACCCAGATTTTCTTATAGATTTTTTTGACATTTTCAACCATTTCTGCAACCATTTTTGGCTATAGAATCTTTATTTCACCACTATCATTCTATTATAATGTTTTCATATATCTTTAACAATAAATGGTTTCACATTGAGACATTTCAAATCTTGAGTGGAAACTATTATTGCGATAGAACTTGACCTGTTTAAGATGTTGATCCCATCCCCATTTTTGTGAATCTAGCATGCTATCAAAATATATTCCATTATCATAATTTTCCAGTCAGATTGGACATCAGTTTGTGGGTAACAAGCCGTACTGATGTTTAAATCGATATTGAGATCATGTTGGAGATATTTATAGAACATGGAGGAAAATCTCATATCAAGATATGATATAATTGATAATAGTACTCCATGTAGAATTACTAATTCTCTGATGTATATCTATGCATGTTGGTCGAGTGAGAATTCATCTTGAAGCACAATTAGGTGAGTTGTCTTTATAAGAGGATACACAATGATCCATATTAAATAATTTCATTTTGATGTATTTGAATTCCCAGTGACATAGTCAATTGTGATATTTTCTCATTTCGATGTAGGTATGGGTAATAGTTTCATCATTTCATTATACTTTTGGACTTCATCCATCACTTTCTGACATACCATGCACTTTGATGTATATATGGTGACCACCTTCTTTATATTTTCCCACCAATAGTGCACTTGGATATCTCAATAAATCATTGTGCTACCTGGTGGCTATAGAAGGTCAGCTATGTGCATAAATCAAAATCACCCTCTTTATCTTGAGATCTGATGGTACACATAGTCGTGACGCAAATCATATGACCCCCGTATCAATTTTGAACTCTGAGGATTTCCCATTTTTGATAGCATCCACCTTATTCTAAATTTTTGAATCATGTCATTTTGAATCCATTATCTTATCTAAAAGGGATGGTTGTTCAATAATTTATGAATTAAATTATTATGTACCATCCTTTGTGGTTCCCATTTCCATATGGTGAAAGTCTAAGAAGATTGGATCCATCTCAATTCCCATCTTTGATGATTTTATAGGATCCTTTCTACTTAGAGAATATGAAACATTATTTTTTTACCAGGATGGTAGTAGATACAATAGTCATTACACTTGTTGTTATCTTTCCATCATTACTGGTGCATATTAAGATACTTATATATTTGAAGCAATTATTATCATCATAATACAACACATATCTCCCCATAGAGACAATGTTTCTAGATTTTCGACTAAATATCATAGTTGTTAATTCCCGGTCATTTGTGGGTTAGTGTTTGTGAATAAAATTTTCGTTTCCCTAAGTCATAGGATATTAATTTATAATATTTGAGAAGTATATAGCCTACTCCTTTATTTGAAGCACCATTATGTACCACAAATAGTTCCCCAATTGTTAGTAGTGTATGTAATAATGCAGTGATAAGCCTCTTTACAACTATTGTAACCAGTATTATCATTCACTAGTATAGAAAAACATAACCCCTTTTGATTCAACTTGGATAGTGGGTTTTAGATTCATGAGAATTTCCTCACAAATTGTTGGTTATACCCAATATATCAAGGAAACTAAGTATATCCATTATAGATTCTACTATGGTCCACTCCCCAATTCCCATTACTTTATAAGGGTCCATTAATATTCTTTTTCTGGTGATAACATGACCAAATAATGATAAATCCTTTATACCTAACTCACTTTTTTTGTACATTTTTTATATTTTCTCCCTCAAAAAATTCATTATCACTATATTCAAATTGTCATTATGATCCTATTTTCTCTTAATTTATAATAGAATATCATCTAAAATGGCTACCACAACATTTTCAAGGTAATATCTAAAGAATCTATTCATCATGTACATGAAATTGAATGTGTATTTTTTATTTTCAGGGGATTCACTATGAACTCGTAGTTTTCAAAGCTCATTAATAAAGAAATTTATGGGAATATATTCCCTCTTCACCTTTAATCAGGGATATCATAACCAAAGTTTCACCTTAGAGAAATAATTGGAACCACATAGTTGAACAAACAAGTAATCTATCCGTGGTAGGTGATATTTTTTTATCATGGTTTTTTAGCTCCTGATAATTAATAAATAGGCATGTTTATCTATTCATATTTTGGAAAAAGTGGACTCGTTCACTCCATGGAGAACCACATGGATAAATAATTTTAATGCTAGTATTTTCTTATAACTACATCATTAGTTCCTCAAAATCAACGATTTACATCCTTTAAAGAGTCATTGATATGGGAAAAAATCTAGGTATAAGTTCACTTGTGAAAACAACCTCTCAATTAAGAGGAAAACCAAAAACTTATCTTGGGATCACATCAATGTAGTCCATCACCATGGGAATGTCTTCGAGAAGGATCATCTTCTTTGTATGAACCATTTGTGTAAGATATGATTTCTCATATGGAAATAATATTCACAATTTAAATGATCATTCTGAATGAGATTCATTCTCTTATTTACACTTGTATATAATTGGGGGATTCCACATGATGTGATGAGTGATCAAACATTACCGATATTTGTTTTTCAATCTATATAAAGCAAAGCTATTCCCAATATTGCATCAAAATCCACTAAATAAAGTAACAAAATATTTTCTAAGTGGTTCATTCCACAATCATTAACTAGGAAGGATTTTTTTTCTTTAGATTAAATAATTTCCCCATTCTACGTTCTCATAAAAAAGTCATCCTTTATTTTTAAGGGTGTTATTTAAATAGTTATACTATACATTTAGGACATAAAATAATTCATATAACAAAAATCAAATAGCACATTCTCTATTTTTGAATTAATAACTTGCGTACCTATCACAGAATCATTGTCGGGATCCACATTTGTAGAAGTGATATCATATTCCATTTCTTTATGCCTTGTTGATTTTTGTTGCTGGTTGTCTTTAATAACCCTCGACTTTGGATATTGGATCACAAAATGAATATGTTCCTTGTAGTTGAATACTGCACTACATGATGAGTGATTAGTTGAACCTTCCTTTCTGCTTATACATTTTTGTGCATCTTCAAATCCCATCAGAAATAATTATCCTGATGTCTCTCTCATAAACATTTGGAGCCTCTCTTGGTTCCCATTGAATGTTCCTGAGATGAATCTTTCAACACAATTAACATGTGTGATGTTGGGTATTCTTTCCATCATTAGATTTAATGGTTGATCATCCCATATTAAACTCTATTTTCCTCTATTAATCTCTAATCATATGATATAACTAAGAGTCTCCAATATTTATATCATTATTTAAGGAATATCATACATTATCCTGATAACAACCCAAGTCTCAAATCACCATGGATTTTCATAGACTCGCCTATGATCCACTAAAGAATTAATCCACCATAATTTCATTGTTTATGAAAAAGACCTAGGTGTATAATGATGCCTTGTAATTTTTTCCTCATATGTATCAATATATTCAACTTCCTTTTTCTTCAGTCTTAGGAACTCCCTCTCCTTCTTAATATATAGTGTTCAGTGAATATATTTTGTAAAAAAAATTTCTTCAATACTTCCCAATACAAGGAATCGATTTTTTACATAGAATATTATTTTTTATCAGTTTCCAACAGCACTCATCTTCCCAATCAAAATGATAGATCCTAATTGTTAATTTCTAATATTATGATCATTAAAGGATAGATAATATCCTCCCAAAAGTGTTAATCTACCATTCTGTGATAAAGGTATTTGAAGATCCACTAAAGATAGGAGGAATTTTCCACATATATAATTTGACCACAAATTTCACATTATTAGGAGAAAGAGGGGGTTCTACATGATTAATGTTATTATTCATAATATGAAACTATTGATCCAGAGTTGTCAGAAATTTATAACCTCCCATTCCAATTTTATTTTTCATTTAATCATGAAAATCATCACATTTACTAAAAAAATGGTTGTTGGAATGGGTTCTCCTATTTCTACCCATTATCTAATAAAAAAATAATTGGGCTTAAATAATTAGCTAATGGTCATATTAAAAGGATACTATATATATATAAGGAATAACATAAAAAAAATTATATCCATACATACGATTCTATAATAATCAATCTTGGTTTTCCATGGTGATATAATTAACCATACGATTCTTACAAAATTTTTCTAGTCCTAATCACAAAAAAACTAGGTCCTGCTCTGATACCAACTATTATGATCCAATATTTTTAAAAAAAATTATTACCCACGTTTAAGAATAATTATCCAAGTAATTCCAACAAGGGATTAAAAATCATCATGTTTTTCTAAACTGTATATGATTCCTCTTTACCATGATAATCAGGCTAATCCTGACAAAACCCTAAGGATATTCTCAGTATTTATGGTTTGGAGACTGATACCTAGCATTATAAAAATGAAACTGGGAACGGATTTTAGAAAAAAATTATGGAAAAAATATAAACATGACCATATGAATACAAGGAAAAAATCCCTAGAATATATGTACCAAAAGTAAAATAGATATAAATAACCCAAAGTACTATAGTAAATTACAAAAAACATAAGATGATAAACAACCCACATTCCAAAGGAAATAGCTATCAAAGCCCAATGATCAAGAGATAATACCGCCTCCATGAGCTGCCTTACCCTTGATCGAAACTGGAAAAATATATTATACAAACACATGAAGTCACATATAGGTTGTTTGCTAAATGCCATGTTGGGTATCACCAAGGATTCCATAATAAGATTCAAACATTTAGTCAACCAAATAAGACGTTGAAATTTGAAATAATAGCCATAGAAGATGAAAAATAATATTTTGAAAATCATTATTTATATTTAAAATATTATAATTACATTAAATAAATGTCGCAATAATCATTTCATATAACAAAATTTGTATAAATTCATAAGTCATTTGTAAATTTTTTTACAAGAAATGTAATATATTTCAAATACAAAAAACGAGAAACATGGTACTCTTCTAAAAGGTATAATAGTTCTAGACTATGGGATCCTCATTCAGACAAAGTTGAATCATGGAAACATCTATTTGAACATGTACCTTTGATACTGACCAAATAAGATTCATCACCATACCATCGAAGATGTGTCCTACTGCACTATGTTTTATCTCAGTTGTAAATTGTAAAAAAAGAGTTTTATAACAATAACTCACTAACTACCAAGGATTACAAGTGATCTAATACAAATCAATGGTGGGAAATTTATTTTAAGACTTCTTAAAATAAAATTCAACCCACTATTTTAGTTTAGATATGAAAATTTCAATTTAAAAACAAATACACTAGGTTTTATAGAAAACATTCCTTTCCAAATATAAAACCAATGGATTTATATCAAAATCATTTTAATCCATTTTTTCAAAAAATAAATCTTTAAATAAATTTAATCAAATTTATCTCAAAATTAAAATTCAAAAATTTTCAACAAATTTTAAAAATACACCATAATTCAATGGAATTAGATGTTTTTCCCAATTTCATGCCAAATCCAATTTCAAATCCCCTATTCAATGGAATTGGTTTTTTAATAAACCAATTGAATTAAATTTCATTTCATTCTAGAAATTTAATTTTAATCAAGCTATTTAATTTAAATCAATCAATTTATGGTTAATCAAAATTTATCATAAAATGTTATGACCTACATTGGGATCATGGGGTCGCTCAATATAAATCCATAATCATGAAACTACAGTGAAGAATATCATAAACGAGTATCTTGGAATCGTACATGGTTTCAATATCTGAAATAGCATGGATTATATATTTCATCAAACCATATATCTAAAAAACATAAGGAATAAAGAGGATATAATGGGAGAAAGATAATGAGAATAGTAAACCTATATGGAAGAGATCAAATACAATTATCATGGCATCTATTCACTTCCAGAAGAGTGTATAGGGTCCAAAATCACTTCTTGGGAGCTCCCAAGGAATACGAAATTATTGGGACCATGGTTGGTTCTTTCTGTAATTGGGGTATGGTTTTTGTTCTTTTTTCAATTCTCACAGGGAGGATTACATAGTTTTTAAGGAAATGGATCATATAGTTCATGAAAACAATAGTTTTGAAAGTGGGTTCACTTCCCAGTGTGCTAAAACAATTTATCCGAATTTGGGAAATTGGAGAAAAGTTTTTTTGGTAAAGGGAGTGGCATGCAATATTTAAGGTAGTTTGGAAACATGAATGAATTTCCTATTTAGGTATCATTGCATCAAAATATGGAAAAGGAAAAAATTGTACGAAAGACTCAAATCTGTGCAAAAGATGAGGTGGCATAGAAGAGTCTTACATGCCCCATGGGACCTCAAAGGGGGTTTTCATGATCAGAATGAAACATACATGCACTGATGAAGATGCATCCAAAAAAATAATGCAGTGTCATCAAGGAATATAAATAAGTGGATGCCACCAATCAATACTTAAGAACATTTCAATGAAGATCAGGATCCACATCCATGCGAAGGACATGCACATAGAAGAGAGGAAGAGACCAAATCATTCATGAAAATCATTTCTTTAGTCCAAAAATACTATTTGAATCTTATAGTGTAGTTATGTGAAAGACAAGGGTTGCACGAAAATTAAGGGCTGCATGAAATTCATCTTGCATGACAATCCCAAATCTTTTACACAAGATCAGGTGTTGTGCTCAAATACCCATACATGCTTCTAGCTTTTTTGGAATATCCTGTTAGGTTGATCAGTGATTTTCAGACCATCCATTCATGGCTTGACTAAAGTAGTGTCTTGTGATGGACAATGAAGACTAATTAAATTAAAATCTATTGATGATACCTTCATGTCGATAAAATGTGTAAGACTTATCCCAACACATTGAGCTAGGGGGAGTCGGCATAAGTGTTCTAATAGACACATTGTGCTATTACTAAAACATTGTAAAAGGCAGTGTTTCTGGCACAATGTGACTATTCCTGAAATCATTAATTCCACAACTAGTGAAGATTATTGTATTTAGGAATGATCGCCATTGTATTTTCATATGCTCATTGGACTAGCTCTTAGTGGTGAACCAAGAAAAATTGTTGTGTTGCCTCTTTACATGAGAATGTTTATTTACTTCACTATACCAACAAAAATGCTTAACATGTTACAACCAATGTTGGAACAATATCCATTGATTTAAAAAGACAAATTGGACACCCTGATTCACCCCTCCCCTCTCAGGGTGTTTTGGGGTCCTATAAAAATCATAATGGTTTGAATTAGGTCTATTGGGAACTAACACTTACGGTTTCTAGATTTTCAAAATAATTATTGGATTATTTATTTCCTATACGCATGGTTTCCTGGGTAGAGCCTCATGGTCAGAAAAAATATGTATCCCATTATTTCTAGGTGCATGGTTTCTCCTTGTTGGGTGAACATTTCATAAAATCATTCACCAATCATGAAAAACCTCAACGTCTTGATTTACATGGTATGCACTAGTTGGGCACATAGTTTTGGAAAACATTGAGATTACTATGCACCACACCGAAACATTCCAATATTGAAAATTTTGACCTAAAACAACTTTAAAAAAAGAATCCAAACCATGATCAAAATAAGGTCATAAAAATACTTTAAAACTGTAACCATATGCTTCACCATGCGTCCCATAAAAACCTTCTTCCCACATAAAATTTACTATGATTATTTTGTGTCAACATGATGAGGCCATTGCTCACTCATTAGGGCCTCCCTCTCCCACATCTATTTTGAATATAAATGACATGTCCATAGCACTTGAACTAATGGTATTGTCCTCTGATAAAGAATCACGGTTTTAGAATCAACAATCAAGACTAGATATTCCGTCATGGATAAATCAGGTTCAACCTCATGGTCACTGTGGATTAGAAAATGATTTGGATCAGATAGATGATATAATATGTTAGATATAAAAAACATGTTTTGTATCGATGTCAGTTGTGGTGGAAGTTCTAGACAAGAAGAAACTTTCCCCACCTTCTCAATGAAATCAAGAGGTACCACAAAATTACGAGATAGCTTCCCTTGCCTCCCAAGTCATCGATGAACCAACCAAGTTGAAGCCATTAGAAATACTTGGTCACCTATTACAAATCCCAACATTATGTGATGATGATCAATAAGAGAGTTTTGTTGAATCTGTGTCATTAACATTCTCAGATGAATCATCTGAATCTTTCCTATATTATGTTCAACCAATCCTGGTATAACCAAGGAATTTTTACCCATATTTTACAAACAAAACCGAGATAAACAATGTTATCCACCAAATTACTCAAAGGAACCATCCTTATCACAGACAGGGAATAGTTGTTATAACCAAAATTGACCATCCCTAGATGGTTATCCCAAGCCCCACCAAAGTCGTAAACACAATTGCAATGAGTATCCTCAGGAATATTTATAGCTCTTTCTATCTTCACATCTGACTCTGTATGGTATGCTATACTAAAACAGATTTGAGATCCAAGTTCCTCTGTGGGGCCTCTTCAAAAGGGAGATGTGAACTGAGGATCCCTATTAGAGACTATAGGAGGTTGAAGTCCATTAAAATGAAAAATCTATTTCACATAGAGATTTTCCAACTCTGAAACATTTTTTGTATCATGAATGGGTATAATGTGAGGTGATTTAGTTGTCCAATTGATCATAACCGATATAAAATTCTTCTTTTCTAGTTATGTGAAAACCCAACCATAATGTCTATTGATATCTCATCGTTCGTCTATGTTGGAACTAGAAATGGTTGATGAAAACCCAAAGGTTTATGGTTTGAGAGATATTTTCAACAATTTCATATCTAATACTTTTCCACTAGAATATACACTGCATGTCATAGCACATATTTTTGGTTCCTGGGTGCACTACCCAATGAGAGTTATTGAAATACTCCATCATAGATTTACTTACTGAAAATTGAATAGAGTTATTCTAATGGCATAGAATTTTCTACATGGTTAATTAGTAGTAAGGTACAATCTCCGCACCATATTTAGAGTATCTAATAATATGAACCTGATAATAAATATACATTTATAAAAGAATCATCTAGATGATGGAGTAATTCAACTGAAAAACATGCAAAGAAACCCCAACACCTTATTCCTAGCCTCCAATCTATAGCTATGAAAAGAGATCGAATAGGTTCCACAGTTCTAATGATTCTCTCATGGCTCGGGTCCGAATTTTCCATCTCAACATATCCAAGAAGATGTTCCCTTCTCTCGGGAATATGAACTGTCAAATTCAAAACACTTCAAGTATTCCACCCAATACCTCTAGAAGAGATTTATATATTTTTGAGTAAATATATAACTCATGCTCTTATTCTAATAAAACATAGTAAAATGTTCTCTAAAGAGGTAATTATACCAACTCTTAAGAACATTAATCATGGATGTGGGTTCATGGTCATGGGTTAGATAATTATTATCACGTGGACTGAGATGGAAAGATCTAATCAATGACATGATCATCATACATAAGAATATAGCCCAAATCTGAACCAAATTCATCATAGAATACCAGATATCCTAGTACTGCCTCTCAATGAGTTAACACAACTGATGCAGCCAAAAGATGTTTATGATAAACCAAATAATTATAAAATTTCTCATCCCACAAAAATATTTTATCCCTTACAAGTTAGAGTATCCATTAGAGATGAAAAATCATATAACACCTTAATTAAATGGTTATAACATCCATCTAGACCTAAGAGGCTCTAAATTTTGAAAACATTTTATGGTTGTTCACATGTCATAACATCCTTTACATACTTAGGATCAACTAATACAACATGTTTTGACATGTCATGTCCCATGAACTTCACCTCCTAAATCTAGAATCCGTATTCATAAATCTTTTGATTAAGTCAGTGATTTCCCAATAATTAAATAACCTCTCTCAAATGAATTACATTATCCTTATTAGACGTAGATTAAACAAATATATCATCCACAATGTCTACCATGAAGGTATAAAATAGTCTCATAAAATCTTATTAACTATATCTCTGAATATCGAAGGATTATTTTTTAGGCCAATTTGCATTAAATGGTGCTCATAACGGTCACACCTACTTTGAAAGTAATTTTTTCAATGTTATATTCATATATTACTAACTTATGGAATCCAAATTGAAGATAAATATTTAAAATTTTTTTTCCCATTCAACATTTAAAATAGATCATCAATCCATTGAAATAGAGAGTTTTCTTTAATGTGACTCGATTGAGATTTTAGTAATCAATATAATGGAAAAGTGAACCATCCAATTTCTTATAGAAGGGAACAAATACCGCCAATGGTGAATTTCATTGGTGTTTAAATACTTTCTCTAGAATATCATCCAACAAAGTCTTTTACACTTTCATTTTATCTAGTTCCATGTGGTAAGAAGGAATAGATACCAGTTGAGTACCTGGTACTAAATTGAAATAAAAAACCACCCTTACCGGTGAAAAACCAAAGTAGTCAGAAAGAAACACGTAGTGAAACTTAATGACCACTGAAGGGATATCACAGCTCAGGGATTCCATCTCTAGATCAAAAGAGAAAAATGCTATTAATTTTCTATACTACAGATTAGAAGGGCTGGCTCTACTTATCATCGGGTCTCATTATCCTCTAATGAAACGGAAACCCCCATTGGGTTCTGTAATGATGACATATCAGAGATAAAAATAAATACCTAATTTCTTGTCCATGAACCAATCCAACATAAAAATGAAATCAACAGGCTTCAAGTCAAGAACTAGAAAACACTATGTAAGCTCGATATCTGATAATAATAAAACAAAAGGAGGACTATGATTACCCTTCACTCTCTTAATTATGAGGTGTGTAGAAATATACATCATATTAGATAAAATATATGTAGTAAGATTAAGAACACTAAAAATATGATTTGAAATAAATGATCGATATGCTCCAATATCAAATAAATTATTCACTGATGATGAAGTTATAGTGATGGTACCTCTCACAGTATCAAGGCCTATATCTTTTTCCTCCAAAGACTCTTCCACTACATGAAAAATATTCATTCTAGATGTCTATGGTTGGAACACATTTTTTCATGAAGCATATTATTTAACTATGGTTTTTGTAGGCATTGATGATCTCATTCCAATACATAGAGTGGAAAAGACATGGATGAACTTTTACAAGGGACTTAAACATTATCATGAACAACAAATCATGGGTTCCTCAGTGAAAACCCTCTTATAATTCCAAGATTTCCACATATGTATAAAATCAAAGGTCCTCTTCTAATCATTACAAGAGATCAAGGAAAACCTGGATTTTGAGATCCACCATGATAATCATCACGCTTCCTCTTTCTCGGAGTGGAATTGACATAGCCACTTGGAGTAAAATGGCCTCTCTTCAACCTTGAATTTCTATCCAAGAACATTTTGACCATAAAAGTTATCTCTTAAAATAAGTATAATAGGGATGATTCTTCATGAAAACCTTATAATGAATATTAGATCAATGTCCAAGATCAAATTTTTAAGTCTTCATATTATCCTTCGATACAATCTCAGGTGAAAACTATAAAATCTCCGCAAAACAGTTTTCATAGTTGGTCCTGGTCTTTTCTTCCTTCATGAGTTTGAAAAACAAAATCGACTTGGCCAAAACCATAAAATATAGATATATCTTGTAACGCCCCGACCCCAGTTACCTAGAGTCAGTGCATTTTTACATAACATTGGAATGGTCACAAGAAAGATCAAATCTCGAAAGACCAATTAGTTTAGTTGCCTTGGAAACACTAGATATATTCATAAGTCTTACATTGCATCATAAAAATGAAAACTACAACAACATATTTTCTTCATAGTCTACACTCATATCCCCACATACTATCCTTGTAGGTCATTCATAAATTTCTTCTTCACATCCTGGGAAAAATAAAACATTGAAAGCGGTGAGCTCAAATTCTTAGTAAGGATAAAAATATAGCAGAAACTTTCATAAATAAGAATAAACATTTAAGTCAATGTATAACTAAAACAAAACCCTTTTAAACATGAACATAAATATAGTATGGCAAAAATAAAATGAAATAATGCCATTTATTTATTCACATGGATATTCTACTAATTGAAAAATCACATGCAATATCAATAACCACATTCATAATGATGGAATGCATAATGCCAGACTATCATGACCGCATAACAAAGGCCTCGTTCCAAGACTACAAATAAGATTTTCCAAGGCCTTGTGCCAAGACACTAGTTTGTCTCATGAGACCTACCGATGCATCGAGGAGCTATAGCGGGCTCCACCTGTAACTTACTATGTCTAATGCATTCTTCATACGAACATGTTTAAAAATAACATAAACATTTGTATTAAAAATAGCATAAGAAATGTCAATACTTTAACCACAAACCATGAATGATATAAAAATAGCACATCCACAGTCAAACATAACTCATTAGATACAATATGGAAGATTGTATTGTATCATATTAACCTCAATCAGTAATAATGAATGATATTGACATAGATGAAAATATCCATCAAAACTATATGAGAGAAATATCCCCCTTTTATTCAAAACATTTAAAAGTCACACTATTTGTCAAGAAGCCATTTAAAAATATATTTTTGAATCAAAGTGTCCCATAAAAATTTGAAACTTTTAAAAGGAGTTTTAATTTTAAAACTTCGATGTCCATATAAATAAATCCTTAAAACCATTTTTTTAAAACATGGACATTAATGGGAAAGATTTTGATGAATAAGTCTTTAAAACATTTAAAAATGGTATTTTAGTTTGAGTTTATAACCAAAAGATATACACTTGAATAAAAATAATTTATGTAATCAAAACATTGTAATATCATGAGAATAAAGGGATTCATGATATACTATGTCAAAGTACATTATATACACCACATAAAAGTGATTTGGTCTATAACAACAATGAAGTCTCAATGGAATGTAAAATGAGATGAATTCCCTCATAAAGGTCGTATCCTTTGGATAAGGATAAATCAACGACATATTTATGTGTGACAAATATAAATAAACTAAATGTGATTGGATATTCGGTGTAAAACAATCAAATGACATTCACACATAATCTTGTAAAAACCACACCAATGAATTGGATGTTTAACTCAACAAATGGAGAATGAGTTAAAATTACTCTTATCAAATTCATATCAATGACTTGAGAAGTTATCAATGGAGTGATTATGTGTATCAAAAGTATATACACAGAAAAGGGGAGTGGAAGTCTGGACATAAGCAAATTAATAGTGATTCCACACATAATCTCGGAGTAAAATAATCAATGATGTTTGCATAAAGCCAAATAAATGGAAATTGAAATTTCAAATTCACTTATCTATTCGGTAACTTATGAAAAATACACCCATGAAAGAAGGATCATATAATGATGATGTAAATACCCATAAATTAAAGTATATTACACAATGAATACAATCTTGGGGAGTACACATACACCACATTCAATAAATAAGTGGTGAACAATGGAATTCTCACGAAATTAAGAGTGAGATAAGAAACCCCTTACTTTTTACATTTTTCTTAGTCGACGGTAGGTTAACCTCCTGTATAATGGTGAAATAATTGTTATTGAATTATACAAGAATCATTTACATTAATATGATATCATATATGATCTTTTAACATTGATTTGTTAATAATATTTTAGTATTATCATCATTTCGGGTGTTAACTTACTCATTTTCCTTTATATTCTTTGTTATGTAAGCTGTATTTTTATGGATAGGTTTTATCATATTCATACCCAGAATTACATCAAGTCCTTAATAATTATTTTTAATCATGAAATTAGAATTATACTTGAATGGATACGATGGAGAATGAATCTCATCACGTTCGTGGAGACGGTAGTCTGTACGTACACACGAGTGACAATATCATTATTTTGATGTTAAAAATATATATAATTGGATGTTATATCATATATACAGAATAATTATAATGTTATATTTATTATTTACATGAATTACACATCATTATTATACCCATCCAAATAATAATTTATTGAATGACAATTACACCACGACGTGGAGACAGTAAGTCGTATATACGTGTGTATGGTGACATGTCATTCAAAGCATGGATAGAATACTAAATATGGTTGTACCATATTTATAATAACATCAAAATATATAGACTATACTGGATTTATTATTTTAGAATACAAATAACAAAGAATGAACAAGTGGAAGTAGAAAGGAACTTGAAAAAGGGTGGTGATATTATTACCTCTTCTTCAGGTTCTTCCTAATGATTTTATCAAAAGGGCTCCTTAGGATGGATTTATGACTAAAGGAAGGCCTCTAGGATGAATTGAGGGAAGTTTAGAGAGTATTTGGGAAGGTTTTGGCTGATCCAAAAGGCTTTGGAGGTGTGAATTAATGAGAAGAGGGGGTTCCCTTTTATATGTGGGGTGAGGGGAACCTTTGGAAAAGCTAGAAATATTATTTTATAATAAATTCATATTCGGTTTCTAATGGCTCCATAGTGTATTATTTAAAGATTAAGGTTGGGATAGGTCTAAAACCACTCAACCAATAGGATTTAGACAGATTTCGGTTACTATATTAACCTTATCTTTAAGTATTAACTCTTAGTTATTTAGTTTCATTTTTACAATGTCTCTTTGTATTTTTATATTATATGGCTAATAAACCTACTATATACATCCATGCGACCCCTAAGTGGTCAATTAATGATACAAATATCAAGATATAAGTATCTTGGTCGAACCTTGGGTTTTTAAGAATTTAATATCAATTAATAATATAGTATTTGTTTTAAAAACTCTTTTACGTCAATTTCGACACTACTCAATAATTGACTTTTGTAAAAAATCATAAAAGAAATATTACTTCGAAAAAAGTTAAATAAATCAACCCAAATATGTCATAGTATCCTAGAAAATTAGTATAATTCATTAAATGTCTAAAATTATATTTATTTTGGTATTTATAATGTCAATTATTTTAATTTTTCACTATTATGGTAATTACTGCATCATCATTGTGTCATAAATAAATTAAATTATTTAATGTCTAAAAATTATAAATAAAATATCATTATGTAGTAAATCTTTTTATATTTTTAATGAATATTTATAGTTGAAAATCCAAAATATATAACCCTATGTAAAAATTTGTTTTCTAAAAGACATTTGCTTCTGTCATTTTTGTATTTATTTTTTCTTAATTAAAATAAAGTGTCCCTATCACTTACAAGTGGCACCATGGGGTCCCAAAATCAACCCAAAGATGCCCATGGACGGACATGTGTCAACCAATAAGGTTAGGACACATTTTAGGGTATTTTTGTATTATTATAATATTATTTATTAACCCTTATTTACCGGATTTATCCTTTAACCATGGTAAATAAAATATTAACCGAAGTAATTATTCAAAATGTCTAAAAATAAAAGTTATCTATTTACACAATTTGAACATCCTGATTTGAAATATGGAATCCATTTTTCAAAATTCAAAACACATAAGTGGAAGAAATTAATTTAAAATTAATTCCCGTTGTTAAAATAAAAAGCGTGTTTTTAAGAGATAATAACTATCAAAAGATTGACGCTTGTTGATGTCCGATTTAATTGTAAAATTATGTAAAATGACAAAAATTGTATTAAATCGTAAAAATATATTCTATATATTCTTTAAAATCTCTCAAATTCACAATTTATCAAATATAATTATTTCTATTAAAAAAGTTGTTTTTAATTAAAATTTAGTAATTTTCACTATTCATCAAAATATGAAAGTTATCCGAAAAGTACCAAAATTTCACCGTAGGCTAATTTTGAAATTCCTAATCCAAAAATACAGTCCATTTTGAGAGATATAATTTATAAAATTTCAAAAAGTAGGTATTAATATTCATAACGGCTAGTTTGATTGGTTGTGGTGTGTTAGAATCTTGAAGTTGTGTACAATGCATGCCAATGCATTATTCAATGGGAAACGTACCGTGGAAGCTTGGGGTGTTACATTCTCCCCTCCTTCAATAAATTGTGTCCTCACATTTTTTTTAAAATTGGGCTTGAGAATATAATGGAAAGTCCCACATGGAAAAAAAGAGTCAACATAACTATCACTTTAAAAGAAAGAAAGAGTAGTAAAATGTTTACCCGAGAGAACCTATACTAGGATTCCATGTAGAAAAACATGGATATGGATGATAAAATAAGTGTCAAGTTCTGATGGAGATGGATAGAAAACATGGTCCGAAATAAGTTAACAATTAGAAAACTAGAAACTTGTGATGGGACAAATGGTCATTAGTTTCCCAGTAGGAAAATTAAATGGACAACATTTTTATAATTTTCTTAAAGATACATTACATAAAGATGAAGAGTTAATTTCTGAGATTGACTAAAAACATTAATAGATATACTTTTTTTTTAAAGTTTCATTCTTTAAAAAATTCCTACTACTAAATCATTTTTAAACAATTAGTATTCAAGAAGACTTGGTCACACTGGAAGAGATAGAATAAACTTCTTATTGAATCACATGATCCATGAAGGTTAAGCTATATATTTACCTTGTATTTAGAGATTAATCAAAACCAAAATGGTTACTGTAAGATCTGATGATCCCCCAAAAGGATATTCCATTAGAGAAAGAAACACAAATCTTAATTTGTAAAATTAAACCATCAATACCCCAAAGTTAAATAAATAGCATTCAATAAATAATTGTCCTTAAAATCCTTTGATAAAATCCAAAATAATATTGAAACTCAAAACATAGAAGAATTCGGTAATGTAGTCTTCCACGTTAAATGGTATCTCCAAATGACATCAATTACTCTTAAAGTCACATACTTAAAGTAATTAACATAATCACATATTATCTATTAAATGTTAATCATTTCCATAAATAAACCAAATCACTATAAATCCACAATAAAAACATAGATAAAAATCCACCATTACTCCTCAAATGAAATGCCATAGTATTCTATTTTCCATGGGCATATAGTGTCCTCAACAAAGCTAACATCATCCAAAATAACATTTATCACTTAATCACCAAATCATTTTCCTATACTAAGTGTATTCACTTGATAAGAAATAAGATCCCAAATAAAATTATTATTGATCAATAAAATCATTAAACTTAAAATAATAGTCACATTAACCAGGGACTTCACGTAGTCCAGTGGTAGGCGATAAATCCCAATCGCACTTTGGTTGTGGGTTCTATTCCCACAGCTTTGTCCGACACGATGGGTTGTCACATGGTCTGCGTGTTGTCATTTTCAAAAACTATAATTTAAAACATTACCAAAATGAGACAATTTCCTCAAAATAACCATAACATATTTTAACCACAAATGTTATCCCATACCTTGCATTTTCATCCCAAATTATAATAACTTGTAATTTCCTCAACCCAATGATCATATAAAACCAAATGGTTATTTGTAACTATATCCACAAGAGAAAATATAATTCTTCATAAAATATCATTCTCACATGGTAAACTATAGGGTTACAAATACAAGAGAAAATTATTCCAACGTAAACCCATCAACAAGGTGCACAAATACTTTTTAAACATTTCTCCAAATGTTTATTTCCACATAGCTTCTTCTTTGTCCAAGAAAATATCCTATAGAATAGGGAATTATCTAGGGTAATGGCCAGGTCCCCTATATTTACGAAAAATGACTGTAAATGGATTCTTGGGACCATTTTTATCCTATTCCATAGTACTCTTCTTTTTTCTTCAATAATTCATCACTTTATGTCCTTCCTTCCCGCACGTAAAGCATTTCTTTGTCCCATTGAGAAACTCTCATGGGTGTATCCTTCCACATTTCTTGCATGATGGAAATTGAGGATTTCTTTCTCCATGGTCTCCATTACTGGAGCTCTTATTGTTCATCACCTCTCTCTTAGTTGTTGAGTTAGGGAATTGATTAATATATATATTGTTGATCATATTTTTGGAAAATTGATTTGGCATAAAGATGATATCTTTTATGCGTATCAACATTCCATTTTGGTGCTCATTGCCAACACCGTTCCCACCTTGTACATCATTTTCAATGTCACTATGACTTCCTTGGAATCCAGCCATTGACTAAAACTAGAAATCATTGTGTGAGTAACAGTAGTCATAAAATCATTTAGAGATTAACATGTCACCATATTCTCAATTTGAAACACATTATGATTAACCATGGTCATTTACTCTCATCTTATATATATAATACTTCAAATCGGATTGTAATGAAAATGTAAATTATCCTAAGCATATCCCCCGGGAGTGTCGTAACCAAGAGTGCAGCAAGTCCCATTGTTGTGCACCAGTTCCCATTCAATTCTAGCTCAAAGCGGTGTTTTTGGGTTTTACCCCTAGGTACATCTGTGCCAGAGCCGCCTCTACCTTCTCGTATCCAGACAGAGATGTATTTCTCGGAAAACTCACAAAATCTCTAAAATACCAAAATTCTAGGAAGTCCTTCTATACTAATCCTCAATGTTCATCTTTGGTCTATATGCTCTAATCAGAGTTTATCTAAATCTAGCTTCCAAGGTTTGTACTAAACTTCCTCTGATACCAACTGTAATGCCCCGACCCGAGTTACCCAGAGTCGGTGCATTATTACATAACATTGGCGTGATCACAAGAAAGATAAAATCTAGAAAGACTGATTAGTTTAGTAGCCTTAGAAACACTAGATATATTCAAAAGTCTTACATTACATCATAAAAATGAAAACTACAACAACATATTTTCTTCATAGTCCACACTCATATCCCAACATAATATCCCTGCAGGTCATTCAGAAATTACATCTTCACATCCTGTTAAAAATAAAACATTGAAAGGGGTGAGCTCAAATGCCCAGTAAGGCTAAAAATATAGCGGGAACTTTCATAAATAAGAATAAACATTTAAGGCAATGTATAACTAAAACAAAAGACTTTTAAACTTGAACTTCAAAATAGTATAGAAAATATAAAATGAAATAATGCCATTTACTTATTCACATGGATATTCTAAAAATCTAATAATCAATGCAATATCAATAACCACTTTTATAATGACGGAATGCATAATTCCAGACTATCATGACCACATAGCCAAGGCCTCGTGCCAAGACTACAAATAAGATTTTTCCAAGGCCTTGTGCCAAGACACTAGTTTGTCTCATGAGACCTACCGATGCATCGAGGAGCTATAGTGGGCTCCACCCGTCACTTACAAAGTCCAATGTATTCCTCATACGAACGTGTTCAAACATAACATAAACATTCGTATTAAAACTAGCATACGAAATGTCAATACTTTAACCACAAACCATGAATGGTATAAAAACAGCACATCCACATTCAAACATAACTCATTAGAAACAATATGAAAGATTTTATTGTATCATATTAACCTAAATAGGTAATAATTAATGATATTGACATAGATGAAAATAACAATCAAAACTATTTGAGAGAAATATCCCCCTTTTCTTGAAAACATTTAAAACTCACACTATTTGTCAAGAAGCCATTTAAAAATAGATTATTGAATCAAAGTGTCCCATACCACTATGAAACTTTTAAAAGGAGTTTTAATTTTAAAACTATTATGTCCATATAAATAAATCCTTAATACTGTATTTTTAAAACATGGACATTAATGACCAGGATTTAAAAGAATAAGTCTTTCAAACATTTAAAAATGGTATTTTCGTTAGAGTTTCTAAACAAAAGAGAGACACTTGAATAAAATTAATTGAGGTAATAAAAAAATTTTAATATAATTAGAATAAAGGGATTCATGATATACTATATCAAAGTACAATATATAAACCACATAAAAGTGATTTGGTGTATAACAATAAAGAAGTCTCAATGGAATGTAAATTGAGATGAATTCTCTCATAAAGGCCATATCCTTAGGTTAAGGATAAATAAACGACATATTTATGTGTGAAAAATATAAATACACTAAATGTGATTGGATATTTAGTTTAAAAAAATCAAAAAACATTCACACATAATCTTGTAAAAACAACACCAATGAATTGGATGTTTAACTCAACAAATGGAGAATGTGTTAAAATTACTCTTATCAAATTCATATCGATGACTTGAGATATTATCAATGGAGTTATTATGTGTATCAAAAGTATATCCACAGAAAATGGGAGTGGAAATTATGACATAAGAAAATGAATAGTGATTCTACACATAATCTCGGTGTAAAATAATCAATGAAGTTTGCGTAAAGCCGAATAAATGGAAATTGAACGTTCAAATTCCCTTATCGATTAGATAACTTATGAAACATACACACATGAAATAATGATCATAAAATGATGATGTAAATACCAATAAATTAAATTATAATACACAATGAATACAATCGTGGGCAGTACACACACACTACATGCAATAAATAAGTGGTGAACAATGGAATTCTCACGAAATTAAGAGTGAGATAAGAAACCCCTTACTTTTTACATTTTCCTTGGTCTACGGTAGGTTAACCTGATGTATAATGGTGAAATAATTGTTATTGAATTATACAGGAATCATTTACATTAATATGATATCATATATTATCTTTTAACATTGATTTGTTAATAATATTTTATTATTATCTTCATTTCGGGTGTTAACATACTCGTTTTCCTTTATATTCTTTGTTATGTAAGCCGTGTTTGTTATGGATTGGTTTTATCTTATTCATATCCAGAATTACATCATGTCCTTAAAAATTATTTTTAATCATCAGATGAGAATTATACTTGAATGGATACAATGGAGAATGAATCTCATCGCGTTCGTGGAGATGGTAGTCCGTACGTACGCACGAGCGACAATATCATTTTTTTGATGTTAAAATAATATATAATTGGATGGTATATCATATAGACAGAATAATTATCATGTTATACTTATTATTTACATGAATTACACATCATTATTATACCCATCCAAATAAAAATTTATTGAATGACAATTACACCACGACGTGGAGACGGTAAGCCGTACGTACGCACATATAGTGACATGCCATTCAAAGGATGGATTGTATACTGAATATGGTTGTACCATATTTATAATAACATCAAAATATATATAAGATACCTGAGTTATTATTTTATAATAGAAATAACAAAGAAAGAAGAAGTGGAAGAAGAATTGAACTTGAAAAAGTGTGGTGAAATTATTACCTCTTCTTCGGGTTCTTCCTTTTAATTTGATCAAAAGGGCTCCATAGGTTGGATTTATTACTAAAGGAAGGACTCTAGGATGAACTGAGGGAAGTTTAGAAGGTATTTGGCAAGGGGATGGCTGAACAAAAAGGCTTTGAAGGTTTGATGTAATGAGAAGGGGGGTGCCCTTTTATAAGTGGGGTGAGGGGCACCTTTGGAAAATCTAGAAATATTATTTTATAATAAAATCATATTCTCTTTCTAAAGGCTCAAAAGTGGATTATTTAAAGTTTAAGGTGGGTATAGGTTTAAAAACACTCAAACAATAGGATTTAGAAAGGTTTGGGTTACTATATTAACCTTATCTTTAAGTATTAACTCTTAGTTATTTAGTTTCACTTCTACAATGTCTCTTTGTATTTTTATATTATATGGTTAATAAACGTAATATATATATCAAAGAGTCCACCAAGTGGCCCATTAATGATAAAAATAACATTATATAAGTATCTTGGATGAACCGTAGATTTTTATGAATTTAATATCAATTAATAATATAATATTTGTTTTGAAAAATCATTAAGGACAATTTCGATACTATTCAATAATTTACTTTTGTAAAAAATCTTAACAGAATGATTACATCGAAAAAAGCTAATTAAATAAATCCTAATTTGTCATATTATCCTATAAAATTTGTTTAATTCATTAAAAGTCAAAAATTATATTTATTTGGGTATTTATAATATCAATTATTTTATTTTTTCACTATTATAGTAATTACTACATCATCATTGTGTCATAAATAAATTAAACTATTTACTGTCTAAAAATTATGAATAAATTATCATTATTTATTAAATATTTTTAGCTTTCTAATTAATATTTATAGTCGATAATCCTACATATAAAACCCTATATAAAATAGTTTTGCTAAAAGACATATGCTTATGTCATTTTTGTATTTATTTTATCATAATTAAAATAAAGTGTCCCTATCCATTACAAGTGGCTCCATGGGGTCCCAAAATCGACCTAAAGATGCCAATGGTCGGACATGTATCAACCAATAAGGTTATGACATGTTTTAGGGTAATTTAATATTGTTATAATATTAATTTGGAACCCTAATTTACTGGATTTACCTTTTAACCATGGTAAATAAAATATTTACCGATGTAATTATTCAAAATTTCTAAAAATAAAAGATACCTATTTACACAATTTGAACATCCTGATTCCAAATATGGAATCCATTTTTTCAAATTCAAAACATAGAAGTGGCAGAAATTAATTTAAAATTAATTCCCGTTGTTAAAACAAAAAGCGTGTTTTTAAGAGATAATAACTATCAAAAGATTGACACTTGTTTATGTCCGGTTTAATTGTAAAATTATGTACAATGATCAACATTGTATTAAATGGTAAAAATATATTCTAAATATAATTTAAAACAACTCAAATTTATAATTTATCAATATTTATTATTTTTATTATAAAAGTTGTTTTTAATTAAAATTTAGTAATTTTCACTATTCATCAAAATATAAAATTTATCTGAAAAGTACCAAAATTTAACCATAGGCTAATTTCGATATTCCGAATCAAAAAATGAAGTCCATTTTGAGAGATATAATTTATAAAATTTCAAAAAGTAGGTATTACTATTCATAACGGCTTATTTGATTGGTTTTGGTGTGTTAGAATCTCAAAGTTGCGTAAAATGCATGCCATTGGATTATTCAAAGGGAAACTTGCCATGGAATCTTGCGGTGTTACATATCTAGTTAGAGAAATGAGATTTATGGTCATTACACTCTATTAACTTGGGTTTCATCTTCATCACCAACATGTATGACCGTCTCATTTTAGGATCCCCAAGCATTAAGGTGGCACACTTCACGTTTATTTCACCTGGTGTCTCTAGGAACTCAAACAAACATCGAATCATGATATAACATTTATTGTTCTCTTGAGGATCATTTTGAGACTTTGAAAAATGGTGGCTTCTGGTGAAGTAAATCCTAAGAATGATTATGTAGAAAATCTATTTGAGGTTTGTAGCATTATCATGTATGGGAACGTGTGGTGATGCATTTACCAGAGCATTGATAGTTGTCACGGCCCGGACCTCTCCGGTCGATTACTTTGTAAAAACGTTTTTTTATGTGGTCAATGCGGCGAACATCAAAAATAATAATTATTATTAATAATAAATGGTGACGTGTTAATAAATTTTATTTGGGGTTTTGTTATAAGTGTTATACTAAATAATTATAATAATAATGTTGGTTTTTTTTGATAGATCTGGTAATAATGATTTAATGAGAATTATGATTTGAATTAATTGCAATGAGATTTGAGATATAAGGATAAATAAGAGATGTTATTATTTATGATAATTTTGTTTAAAAAAATAAAATAATAATAATAATGATAAAGATTTAAAATAGGTGTGTGTCATGTGGGTTTTTATGGGAGGTGATCTTGCTTGTTTTTTAGGGAGATTCAATCATTATTATTGAAAATAATTATGATAAAAAGAATGGAACTAATGGTGTAAAATCAAGGGAGGCGCCACTTTGTTGGGGAGGAATGAGATTGAAGAGAGAAGATGAAAAATATATTAATAATGATATAAAATAAAAGATAAGATTAAATGAAAAAAAGAGAGAGAAGGAATACAAGGTGGGGCGTTTTGGGCATGGAATGAGCAAGAGAGAGGGGCCACTTTTTGTGGAAGAAGGTAAGAAGATTGGAGAGAGAAACATGATTAAAGGAAATAAAATTTATTGAAAAATAAATATAGGAGAGAGGCGCCAAGTGTAATCCACCTAAACAAATGAGTTTGTGTGTGAATCTCAAGGAGATTGGGGAGAGAATGTGATAATTTAAGAATTAAATTAAATAATATAATATAATAATGTAATTATTAATTTTGGATGGGAAAACTGAATTTTGACGGTATCTTCCTCATGCGACCTCGGTTTCACGAACCGTCAGCGGCAGTGTAATCCTGTAATTAAGACGGTCATTTTAAGACCAATGATGGATACCTTTTTATGAGTTATGTCTCGGGTGAACGAAACACACATATTAATAAAATTAACGTTTTTTTTATTAAAACGCGTGGAAACCGCGTGACGTGTTGTGTGTTAACCAATCAAAACATGTAACGTATGTACGGTCACATCGTGTATTCATTAATGCATGCTGAATACGGATTTACCTATTCGTTGCCTATATAAGAACGAGGTCATGTTTTATCTTCCATATCGATCGCTTCTTTGTCGCACGACGACGCTCTTGGACGATCGAGAAGTATTCCTCCTCTAACTTCTTTGTCCGAGCTCCGAATTACGATCTGTCAGTGGCCACAGGATCGTAGCGACGAGACGAAGCTTCTAAGCCTGGACTTTTCACCTTTCCTTCCAGCCTTCCTTCTCCAGCTTCCATCCTAGGAGGCGTTTGTCGGGTTTGGCGAAGGCGGAGGACACTGAAGGACGTCGTCAGATGCAACGTGATCGGGACCTTTTGAGGTAGGGTTTTACCTTCGTCTCTCTATTTGGTGCAACATGCGGGGTGGGATAGTTCTATTTTGTTCCATGGGATGCAGTTGAACTTTAAATAAAGATAATAATCGGATAAATAAGGGTTTGGGGTTTTGTGCTGTTTCTATTGCCTTCCAGTTTCTTTATCTTCTGATTGTGATTTTGGATTGAATGGCCTTTGCCTACTGAAAATCAAGGCTGTTGGTGGCCTTTGCGTGCGTAATTGATATCTGAATTGTTTGTGGTTGGTTTTGTTAAAACATGGAAAATGGATAAGCATGTCAAGACTGGGTGATTAAATGAGAATGAAAACCTTGTGTGATCACCCCGGTTGAACAAAATTGGAATAATGAACATGTTGGTGGTTTGGTTGTTTGTGGGAAATGTTTTTGTAAACGATGGGATTGAAATGGGAAGTGGTTGGTTGTGGAAAATGCCTTTATTTATGAAAAGTGTTTTGATTATGAAAAGTGTTTTGGAAGTAAAAGGTGTTTTCAAATGTGGAAATGTTTTGTGTGTGGAAAGGGTTTTATGTGTGGAACTTTGAAATAAATGAATGATGGAATGTTGTATGGTTGTGATAATCTTTTGTAAATGAAATGGCATGTGGTTGCTTGCGTTTTACCAAACATTGGTTGTGGATGGCATGGATATGTTTGTGAAAGGTTTTGTCTGGATGATAGTTGCCCAGTAGTAATAATTTGTTAAACCATTGCATGAAACAAGAAAACCTAAATGGGGTTGGGGGATGATTGTTTGGTTGTTGATGTAGGCTTCGTGGTAGCAGTGCCGAGGCACATGCTTAGTTCCACTTTTTAAGAAGCCATAGGTTGGGATGTGTGTTTGGTATATGTATATATATATAATTATATCTTTGTGTTTTGTCACACCACACCCATGTCAAGCACCTAGTGTCGAACACTCCCATTTTATGGGAGAGGGTGTTCCCCCTTAGTTAATAGCTCCTTCCTGCTCCTTCTTCCATAGGATATGATGGCTTGAGGTGACCTTACACCCAAGACTCTTCGGGTAGGTCTCGGAGGCTGTGATGGCTTGAGGCGACCTTTAGCCCAAGACTCTTCGGGCAGGCTTACCGTTCCCAAGATCCTTCGGGATGAGGCCCAGGTGTCTGCGGGCGGGTTAGTGGTTGTGGCCCAGGTGTGTGCAGGCGAGATGCGTGGTTGTGAAGCCCAGGTGTGTGCGGGCGGGATGCGTGTTTTTCCCCAGGTGTGTGCGGGCGGGAAGAGTGTGCTAGCGTCAGGACGTTTGTCGTTAGGAAGAGCAACATCTAATTAAGTGGGAAATGGTGCGGGGTACCCAATACTTTTGTTCTATATACATACTAAACTTGTTTGTGTTACTTGGTGAGTGTGACCAGTGAGGCTGGGTGGATAGTTTTTCCTTGTTAGTTTCTGGTTCTTTTGTTTTCCCACGGGACCTTAATGTGTCTCCCCACTTGTGCACGAGAGCTTTAGGTTCTCTACTGAGTATACTTGTATGCTCACCCTACGTTGTTTCAGGTTTTCAGGAGGACTACCAGGGCCGTGCGGGACCCTACTAGTCAAGCAGTGGGAGCTGTGAAGTTGCTGTTTTCTTGTTTTTCTTTTAGTACTGTACTCACTTGTACTTTTGAGCTTCCTTGTACTTGTACCTTGTTATAAAAAATTGTTTAAACATGCATGTAGGCTTGGTTTGGGTTTATTTATATACACTTGTTCTTTTCCCTTTTTGGTAGTTGACTTGTCCTATTTCCCGATCCAAAATAATAAAAAGGGTAATGCCTCCCATATTTGTGGAAACTCATACCCTTGGTGCTAGTCGCCAACCCGGGGCCTACTGGAGGCGGGACTCGGGGGTCATTATCTCCCTTTTACCATTTCCAGCTCAGGAGGGGCATCTTTGGTGGGAGGGGGTCGTGACAGAATGGTATCAGAGGCTGATGGTTGAGAGATAGGATGGAGTCTGGAGATAGGCACAGTGAGGATTGCATGGGATGGTAGGGAAACAGTGTTCGTTAATCTTGGTGCGTGACATAGGCCAGGGAAGACCAGCTAGGACACAGGATTTTAGTGCCCCCCGTGATCCGATGCAAGGACTCTGAGCCTACCGAACGACCAAGTGAGACTATATTGATTGTGGGGTAGAGACCCTAGGGAAGGTACATGCATCATCATGTTTGTGTTTTACTTGATTTGGGTGTTCTGGGAAAGAAATTGAAATAAAATGATAATTAAAACTTTGAGTTTTTCCTTACTACTTGGGCTTAGGCGATCCTTGTTTACCGTACATCTATGGCACTTGGACGTTAACAGAAATGCAGAGGAGTGGGACGCGGAAAATTTCACGCAACAGAAGTGGCAACCCCAGCAAGGCGAAAGATCGAGAGAGATGTTTCATGTTTTACTTAAATTCTCTCATTTATGTTTTGTTTAAATCCAGGAGAATCACACTCAATTGTTGAAACTCATTCTCGCCCATGCTTTGGGCCTGGACCTTGTTTTTCATGAGTCTATAATGCTATGTTGTTTCCCGCTTTTCTTTAAATGTACGTGAAGATCCCTATCATGTGGGGAGGGGAAGACCTAATCCCTAGTCGAGACGCATTAATGTGGATGCGATTTAACCCGTGCAGGCGAGTCAGTGCCGCCTAAAGCGAATAATATCTCAACATGGGAGAAGGAATTCCTCAAGCCATGTGTCCGGGCAGTGTGTGGGTTGTACTTTGTTGGGTGCAGTGTAAGTTGGAAAAAAAACCTAATATATGGGAAAGGAAAAACCTGATCCTTAATCAAGACGCATTAATGAGGATGCGATTAAACTCGTGCAGGCAAGTCAGTTCCGCCTAAAGCGGATAGTATCTTGACATAGGAGAGGGAATTCCTAACTCATAGAGTTGTTGGTTGGTTCCTTGTCATGACGAGAGCCCTGAGAGGTATCTTGTGGAGTGGTTCTTCAGATCCTTTCCTTCTTCTGGGTCAGTTTTTAATTCTCGAGGATGAGAATGTTTTGAGAGGTATCTAATGTAATGGCCCGGACCTCCCCGGTCGATTACTTTGTAAAAACGTTTTTTTATGTGGTCAATGCGGAAACATCAAAAATAATAATAATTATTAATAATAAATGGTGACGTGTTAATAAATTTTATTTGGGGTTTTGTTATAAGTGTTATACTAAATAATTATAATAATAATGTTGGTTTTTTTGATAGATCTGGTAATAATGATTTAATGATAATTATGTTTTGAATTAATTGCAATGAGATTTGAGATATAAGGATAAATAAGAGATGTTATTATTTATGATAATTGTGTTTCAAAAAAATTAAAATAATAATAATAATGATAATGATTTAAAATAGGTGTGTGTCATGTGGGTTTTGATGGGAGGTGATCTTGCATGTTTTTAGGGAGATTCAATCATTATTATTGAAAATAATTATGATAAAAAGAATGGAACTAATGGTGTAAAATCAAGGGAGGCGGCACTTTGTTGGGGAGGAATGAGATTGAAGAGAGAAGATGAAAAATATATTAATAATGATATAAAATAAAAGATAAGATTAAATGAAAAAAATGAGAGAGAAGGAATACAAGGTGGGGAGTTTTGGGCATGGAATGTGGAAGAGAGAGGCGCCACTTTTTGTGGACAAAGGTAAGAAGATTGGAGAGAGAAACATGATTAAAGGAAATAAAATTTATTGAAAAATAAATATAGGAGAGAGGAGCCAAGTGTAATCCACCTAAACAAATGACTTTGTGCGTGAATCTCAAGGAGATTGGAGAGAGAATGTGAGAATTTAAGAATTAAATTAAATAATATAATATAATAATGTAATTATTAATTTTGGATGGGAAAACTGAATTTTGACGGTATCTTCCTCATGCGACCTCGGTTTCAGGAACCGTCAGCGACAGTGTAATCCTGTAATTAAGATGGTCATTTTAAGACCAGTGATGGATACCTTTTTATGAGTTATGTCTCGGGTCAACGAAACACACATATTAATAAAATTAACGTTTTTTATTAAAACGCGTGGAAACCGCGTGACGTGTTGTGTGTTAACTAATCAAAACATGTAACGTATGTACGGTCACATCGTGTATTCATTAATACACGCTGAATACGGATTTACCTATTCGTTGCCTATATAAGAACGAGGTCATGTTTTATCTTCCATATCGATCGCTTCTTTGTCGCACGACGACACTCTTGGACGATCGAGAAGTATTCCTCCTCTAACTTCTTTGTCCGAGCTCCGAATTACGATCCGTCAGCGGCCACAGGATCGTAGCGACGAGATGAAGTTTCTAATCCTGGACTTGTCACCTTTCCTTCCGGCCTTCCTTCTCCAGCTTCCATCCTAGGAGGTGTTTTTCGGGTTTAGCGAAGGCGGAGGACACCGAAGGACGTCATCGGATGCGACGTGATCCGGACCTTTTGAGGTAGGGGTTTACCTTCGTCTCTCTATTTGGTGCAACATACGAGGTGGGATAGTTCTATTTTGTTCCATGGGATGTAGTTGAACTTTAAATAAAGATAATAACCGGATAATGAAGGGTTTTGGGTTTTGTGCTGTTTCTATTGCCTTCCAGTTTCTTTATCTTCTGATTGTGATTTTGGATTGAAAGGCCTTTGCATACTGAAAATCAAGGCCGTCGGTGGCCTTTGCGTGCGTAATTGATATCTGAATTGTTTGTGGTTGGTTTTGTTAAAACATGGAAAATGGATAAGCACGTAAAGACTGGCTGATTAAATGAGAATGAAAACCTTGTGTGATCACCCGGTTGAACAAAATTGGAATAACGAACATGTTGGTGGTTTGGTTGTTTGTGGGAAATGTTTTTGTAAACGATGGGGTTGAAATGGGAAGTGGTTGGTTGTGGAAAATGCCTTTATTTATGAAAAGTGTTTTGATTATGAAAAGTGTTTTGGATGTAAAAGGTGTTTTCAAATGCGGAAATGTTTTGTGTGTGGAAAGGGTTTTATGTGTGGAACTTTGAAATAAATGAATGATGGAATGTTGTATGTTTGTGATAATCTTTTGTAAATGAAATGGCATGTGGTTGCTTGTGTTTTACCTAACCTTGGTTGTGGATGGCAGGGATATGTTTGTGAAAGGTTTTGTCTAGATGATAGTTGCCCAATAGTAATAATTTGTTAAACCATTCCATGAAACATGTAAACCTAAATGGGGTTGGGGGATGATTGTTTGGTTGTTGATGCATGCTTCGTGGTAGCAGTGCCGAGGCACATGCTCAGTTCCTCTTTTTAAGAAGCCATAGGTTGGGCTGTGTGTTTGGTATATGTATATATATATATAATTGTATCTTTGTGTTTTGTCGCACCACACCCATGTCAAACACCTAGTGCCGAACACTCCCATTTTATGGGAGAGGGTGTTCCCCCTTAGTTACTAGCTCCTTCCTGCTCCTTCTTCCATAGGCTATGATGGCTTGAGGTGACCTTACACCCAAGACTATTCGGGTAGGTCTCGGAGGCTATGATGGCTTGAGGCGACCTTTAGCCCAAGACTCTTCGGGCAGGCTTACCATTCCCAAGAACCTTCGGGATGAGGCCCAGGTGTCTGCGGGCGGGTTAGTGGTTGTGGCCCAGGTGTGTGCGGGCGAGATGCGTGGTTGTGAGGCCCAGGTGTGTGCGGGCGGGATGCGTGGTTTGGCCCAGGTGTTTGTGGGCGGGAAAAGTGTGGTAGCGTCAGGACGTTTGCCGTTAGGAAGAGCAGCATCTAATTAAGTGGGAAATGGTGCGGGGTACCCAATACTTTTGTTCTATATACATACTAAACTTGTTTGTGTTACTTAGTGAGTGTGACCAGTGAGGCTGGGTGGATAGTTTTTCCTTGTTAGTTTCTGGTTCTTCTGTTTTCTCACGGGACCGTAGGGTGTCTCCCCACTTGTGCACGAGAGCTTTAGGTTCTCTACTAAGTATACTTGTATGCTCACCCTACGTTGTTTCAGGTTTTCAGGAGGACTACCAGGGCCGTGCGGGACCCTACTAGTCAGGCAGTGGGAGCTGTGCAGTTTCTATTTTCTTGTTTTTCTTTTAGTACTGTACTCAATTGTACTTTTGAGCTTCCTTTTACTTGTACCTTGTTATAAAAAATGGTTTAAACATGCATGTAGGCTTGGTTTGGGTTTATTTATATACACTTGTTCTTTTCCCTTTTTGGTGGTTGACTTGTCCTATTTCCCGATCCAAAATAATAAAAAGGGTAATGCCTCCCATATTTGTGGAAACTCATACCCTTGGTGCTAGTCGCCAACCCGGGGCCTACTGGAGGCGGGACTCGGGGGTCATTATCTCCCTTTCACCATTTCCAGCTCAGGAGGGGCATCTTTGGTGGGAGGGGGTCGTGACAATAGTACTCACGATCACCTTAACTAGACTCGGGTCTATTGGAGGGCTCGATTGGCGAGGTTCATCATTTTATTCCTATTGGATCTTATTTAAATTCCTTCTTGGAGTCATGATTATACACAAAATCATCAAACTACACAAAAGACATCAGATTGAAACTCATGTAAAGTAATAATGTTGAAAATTACTCCCAATAGATAGAACACTGGATTGGGATTTCAAACTATACAAATAAATAGTATGGAAAAGAATAGAACTATTCCTCAGGAAATCATTCCCAAACCACCCCTATTGACTAATGGTTTATTGCTACAAGTGTTGGTCTGGAGCTCAATCACAATTACCTCCTATGTCCAAACATGATTACATAACTGTATAGTGACTTAAAAATGAAGCTCAACCTAGAGCTCTGCTTCCATATTTCCATTAACTATCCAAGATACCCTAGTGCCCTGATGACCAGCCTAGTACATAACTATCCTAATGGGTGTTTCTAATCCCCACTGGTTGAAGAATAGGACATAACATCATACAAAATGAAAGTGGGAACAGATTTTCCACAAAAATTGTTGAAGAAAGATAAACTTATCAGTTTCAATGAAAGAAAAAATCTATTTTTAGAAATTTAATTGATGTCATATAGTTATAAACTACCCAATTTACTACAATAAATTTCTAAAAAAGTGAAGGTAATCAACCCACAACTCAAAGGACACAACTCTCCGATCACCATGATCAACAACTACTATAACCTCCAAGTGTCTTATTACCCTTACAAGTACCTGGAAGAAGATAATATAAAAACACTAAAAAGCATACGTAGGGTATGATATTAAATCCAAGTAGGGTCTCACCAAGGATTCTATAATAAGATACCAATAGTTAATTGACCAAATAATGCTTTCAAATTTTAAATTAATTTCTTGGTAGTTCAAAAATAATATTTTAAAAAATAATGCTTTTAATTTAAAATAATGGAAACACATTAATCAAATATATTAATAATTATTTTATATTAAAAATTGTATATAAATTAATATGGCATGTGTAAAACAATTTACAGGTAGTGGGATATATTTCAAATAAAAATATGGAGAAACATGGTCATCTTTGAAAAGTTTTGATTATTCCAAGATAAGAGATCCTCACACACTCAAAAGTGAATCACTATAATATGGGTATTCCCACATCTCTTATATATTGGAAAAATAGGAATCATCACCATCCCATTGGGTATATAACCTACTACACTATGTTTTTTTTTCAATTATAAAATTTCAAAAGAGTGTTATCCCAATAAATCACAAACAACCTAGGCTTGCATGTTCTATAATACAAATAAATTATTGTAAATTTATTTTATAACCTCTTAAAAAATAGTTATTAGAATTAATGCAATTAATATATAATAATTTTCATTAAAAAACTAATACATTAGTTTTTAATCAAAACAAACTTTTTCTATGATAAAACCATTGGGTTTATATGAAAACCATTTAAGATATTATTTTTCAAATAAAAATTTGAAATCAATATCAACAAATAAATATCACAATTCAAATTCATAAAATAAAATTTTGTAATATTCCTTCAATTTTAGAAGAACTTCCCAATTAAAAGGAATTGGGCGCTTCTCCCAATTTCATACCAAGTAAAATAAAAAATCCATAATTCAATGGAATTGGTTTTTTAATCAAAAATGACGATGTAATTTCATTTATATCAAGAAATTGAAATTAATTCATACAATTGAATGTAATTCATGAAATCAAATTTAAATCATGAAATTTAGGCTTTAACAAAATTATACACTTAATGTAACCACCTACCTTAGGATCCTAGGATCACGCCACACAAATCCCTAATCAGAAAACAATAATGAAAAAACATGACAATGAGGATTCGATAATTAAACCTAAATTCAATATATTGAACATCGAGGATTAGATTGTCAAACAACTTGGAGATCTAAAAACCCTAGGGAGGAAAGATGATAGAATATGAAAAAGATAATGGGAAGAGGAAACCTATCGAGAATAGATCAAACATCATTCTCCTATATTTGATTCATTTATAAAAGAACGTTGATGGGACAAAATCATCACTTGGGAGCTCCTCTAAAAGAAGAAATCATGATGGCATGATTTAGGCCTGTGGGGAATTCATAATAAGGGTTTTAGTGTTTTTAATGTAATTTTCATTTTACTTATTTTCCATATAAATGTTTTCCTTGGTATGGTTGCATGGTTAGACAAACGGTGAATCCCTTTTTTTCTAGTGAACAGTTTCTCTTTAGTGGGTGAATAGTTTTTCATACCTTGCATCAACCGTGAAAAACCTCATCGTCTTAGTTTTCACAGTTTGCAATAGTAGGGTGCATGGTTTGTAAAAATTAGGCACTAACCAAAAAAAGAACAAAAAAATTACGAATTTCCAAATTTTACCCAAAACAAACTTTTGGGAAGCCCCACAAAAGCAAGAATAAATATGGGTTTAGGAATACCTGAAAGTAGTAAAAATATATTTCAATATCTTTGAAAGATAATGTATATAATTATTAAAATTGAAACCAGAATAAAAAATATTTTTAATTAATCTCCATATTGATCTTTTAACTCCCTTTGAGATCCAATAACTTCATATGATAACCTATTGAATACATAAAAAAATGAATGACCTAAAAATCCTTGCAAAGGAATAACCCTGTAAAAAATGCATAACACATGAGTTAGAAGGCATACCATTATAACATAAAATGAATGGATGAGGTATAAATATTTGGAATTGTAACATGTAGAACATTGAATCACACAATCATGGAAATATTGGAATGTGATAAATATATATAACATAACATTAACATGAGTCAAAGCTAACTGCTAAAACTATATCACATGGTGGAAAAGGGCACATAATGGATTAGGTTTACTCTCTAATCCCATAAATGATGTCTCATGACACTAAAACATTATCCACTAAATCAGAGTTCTATATTTTCACACCCATTATAAAATTTTCATTCATATGTGTTCCATATAAAGTATCAAACAATATTAATAAACAAAAGGCTTACCCATGGGAATAATTGGGTATCATAATCATGTCCTAGGCCATTACCAAAGGGAACATAAAAATGGTATCTATGAAATAAGATATTAAAATCATACATGGACAGTCATAAATGAAAAAAAAAATCATTGATCATGATGAATGATTCCAAACTATTGTGAAGAAGTGTAAAAATATTAGATAACTAACCTTAGAAATGTTCCAATTAAGAGGGTTTTTAAGAGACGGGGTTAAGTGTTTTTAAAAGGGGTATGAGAATAATCATTCCAATAAAACTGGAATTGAAATAAAAACTTTTTTCAAAATAATAAAGAGTGTATTTATAAATTATAGATTGATTAAAGAAATTTATTTTAATGTCACATTAAAAGATACAGATAAAATAAGGAAGTTCCCTTTATTCAAATTTTTGAAAGTATTTAAGAACATAATATTTAATACATGTATATACCCATAAAATAAATATTAAATTAACATGGTATATATGTATCAGAAATATATAATGAATATAGATGAAGTATATAAGTATAATTAAGTGATACATTTATGTGGATAGATAATGAACATAACATAAATGAAAAATGGAGTTTTAGAACCATATGTATGAATGCATTGTACACATTAAATTAATTTCATGTATACTAAAATTATATTAATTAATTAATTAAGAATCTATAATATATTTATTTTATTTAAAATAATTTTATTAAGATCATTTATGACCATTTCAATGAGTTACTGTGTTTAATTATGTCATTCACGGAGCATTTGTTTTAGGGTTTCATGGTCGATTTGATTCTATAAAATGATAGAATAATTGTGAAACCGGAATAATTATCCAATAGTGAAAATATATAGTATAAATGAACAAACTATTGTTTAAATGGACCCATATATCATTTTATCTAGAACGAGGATAATTTACTAGATTAAATGTTAATGATAAATGATTAGATTATTTTGCTGGTTTTTTTATTATCACAAACTAGTTTTGTATCATTTAATATTATGTTTATATAATAGTCCTAGAACATGAAACATGTTATAATTGAAATATTAAAATGTTTTTAACCATATTAATTGTCACGACCCCCTCCCCACAAGGTGTACCCCTCCTTGGGCCGGCAATGTGAAAAGGGAGATAATGACCCCCGAGTCCCGCCTCCAGTAGGCCCCGGGTTGGCGACTAGCACCGAGGGTATAATACACACACAAATGGGAGGCATTACCCTCTAAGAGAACACATGAAGAAGAGAGAGATAGAATAGAATCCAACCAACTCCAACTCATAACTGAAATGTAAAATAAACCCAAGTACATATATGAAATGTCATGCAAAAGTACTACAACTGAAAGGGGAAACTAAAAGTACCCAAAAGAAAGTAAAACGACACCGACCACAAGCCCGAACAGCTCCTCCTCCAACAGCAAGCTAGTAGTAACCAGCTTGATCCTCAACCTGCTCCAAGTGACCTGAAAAACAGTTTATATGTACATAGGGTGAGTATAACAGTATACTCAGTAGGATCCTCCCCAAGACTCTCGTGCAAAAGTAAAGAAAGCATGCTAAAGCCCAGTGAACAACAAGTGAAACTAACTCGTCACCTAAACAGGTATACTATGTTCCCAACCTCACCAAGGCTACTCTCACCAAGTAACGCATACAAGAATATAGCATGTAGTAAAGAATATCAAGGGTACCCCGCTACTACTTCCCCACTGGTTTGCCGCTTTGCCCCAACGACATACGTCCTGTGCATCTCTCTCCAAAGGCTTGCCCGTATCAACATGGGTCAAGCTCCACAATCTGCACCACGTGCACCACATAGGCTTGCCCGCAGACACCTGGGCTAAGATCCACACAATCCTCACAACCAAAAGTAACCAGGTAGTTTCCGGGAGCCACCACAGCTCGCATAACGTGTATCATACGTCGGGTATTATACCTCAAGCCATTACAGCCCATACACCGAGTAAGGATCCTCAAGCCATCACAGCCTATACACGTTACACCTATAGTAGTCCATAGGATACTATATCCAGAATATATGTGTGTGAAATAACCACAAGCCATTACAGCCCTCTACACACATATATGGGTAAAACTAACCACTGTGCCTACCAGCACTAAGATCTACCAAGAGAAGAGAGCGGGGCCAAAGGGGGTAGTCAGCCATTCAACCTCCCATCAGAATGTTGGGGAAAACACCCCCCCAGGGCTCAGAATCCCCGGGGTGTCAGTTGCCCTTACCGACAGGGTGGAGTAGCGTATAGAAACACAAAAAGTACAGAGTATATAAGTAACTCACATCCACACTATGGGCATTACCTAGTCTTAGATACAACTGCAGCTAACGTCTCTCAGACTCCAGGCTGCTACTTCTAAGACTAGGTATCCTATAAGCACACAACCAATTGAAGAGCTTTATTAGATTACTCCATTCTCATTTATCAGTTCCACTGTACATTAGTTAATTCTTTAACCATTAATTAAGATTGAACAATTCCCCATTTAACTGAAATGGCGTCACTTTCAATACAACTGCTCCTTTTTAAGATTCACATCACCTTTAAATTCCAGCATCTCCATCCCCGTGGATTTTCACCATTTAATCAAACATTCAATACAGAAATACTTTTCCACATTCCCAGGCATTCTAGAAAAACATCCTATGCTTCTAAACACAAAGGAGGCTCAACACGGTGAGTAGATATACTACCCGTCGAGTCTTTGCCGCCTATAGAAAGAGCATAGACCCATCCTCAATCGAGAGGCTAAACACGGAAAGCACGTGGCATACCCCGCGTGTCTTCGCCTCCTTCGGAAAGAGGGTAAGCAAGACCAGCTGCCTTGAGCAGTGGGGAAAAGTAAAGAAGATAAACAATCAAACCAACCACCAACATCAAACCATCACATTCATCTCATACCATCACCCTTGGTGTCCTCCCCGACACCCATATGCATAAACCGATGCATCTCGCCACACTAGGCATCATCCGCTGCCACAACTATAATGCCTCCATGCCTCCACATATCACAACAACCATCCAGGCTCACATCACAGCACAAGCAGCAGGAAAACAAACATCACAAAATGGGCTCTCGGCCCTTTAACAAACAAGAGGGTAACTCAGAACCCTTTTTGAAATTCCAACATAATCTGTTCTCTAAACCATATTGAATTAGCAGATTTGTTATTTGTAGGTTCCAATCATGGATACCTAATCAGTAAGCTATCACAATTAAATAACCATGCTTACTTCCTTAATTTGATTATCCTCAAATTAGAACAACTACAACAACGACAACAACCAGATTAATTTACATGCCTCTTTATCTTTAGCCAATTAATCAACAACTTATTCCGGCTTTACGTTCATTATCAATTTCCATCATGAACGAACAACAAAGTCAAAGAAACATAGATATCACTATATCTAGGAAAACATGAGGCAAACCGTCATCACGGTATAAAGCAACAGCATGCGATCAACCAATTATTTTAATCCGGTTCAAGTATTTAATTAGGTCAATTTCATTGTGATCCAAAGAGATAAATCATGCTAATTCTACGATTGCACATATACAATTAGAGAAGCCATGAATCCCCTACCTCGAAGAATTCTTGACGTCCTTTATCCACACAGCAGGTCACGATCCTCCCCTCGCGACAACTTATGTGGAAGAATGATCGACACGGCTTGGTTGCATCCAACAGAGCGGGACTGATCCTAGGAGTAAGGGTTGTTTGTGCAACTCCTACGGGAAGTATTGAAAGGTTCTAGTACCTCTTAATCGAGAACAAAGGGAAAGAACCAGGAAGAATGATATCTCGTCCCTTTTTAAGATTTAACGAGGTGATGGTTTAAGATCCGGTTAATTCTCCATTAAAAACGGATCGCATTAACCCACGCGGTTTGACCACGTAAAACATTCCAAGACTTAGGAATAATTAATATAGGATTTATGGCATTTGAATCGGCCTTAAGAGCCCTTAAAATAAGGCTTTAAATGCATTTTACGTCAAAGGAAACGTCAAAAGGGGCAAAACTGTAGGAGTCTGGAAACACTGTTCACCCACCGTTACTGTACATGAAACTGATCTGTGAAACTGATCTGTCACACCGATCTGTGAAACTGATCTGTGAAACTGATCTGTCACACCGATCTGTCTCACCGATCTGTCTCACCGATCTGTCTCACCGATCTGTCTCACCGATCTGTCTCACCGATCTGTCTCACCGATCTGTCTCACCGATCTGTCTCACCGATCTGTCTCACCGATCTGTCTCACCGATCTGTCTCACCGATCTGTCTCACCGATCTGTCTCACCGATCTGTCTCACCGATCTGTCTCACCGATCTGTCTCACCGATCTGTCTCACCGATCTGTCTCACCGATCTGTCTCACCGATCTGTCTCACCGATCTGTCTCACCGATCTGTGAAACTGATCTGTCTCACTGATCGGTGAAACTGATCTGTCTCACCGATCCGTGAAACTGATCTGTCTCACTGATCTGTTACTGTTCATAAAACTGGAAACACTGTTCACAGAACTAGAAAATTGGCAAAGTGTTGGGGATAAGTCCCCTTGACCTCCCGGAACACCTCCAACACCAACATTTCACAAAGTAATGGACCAGAGAGGTCCGGGCCATTACATTAGATACCTCTCAAAACATTCTCGTCCTCGAGAATTAAAAACCAACCTAGAAGAAAAGAGGGGTCCGAACAACCACCCCATAAGATACCTCTCAGGGGAAAACCACCATGAGTTGTTCGAAAGCTGGAACAAAACTATGACATCCGGGAACAAACAATCCATACCCAAACAATTCATTCACAACCTCACATCAAAGGTACATAAACAAAACATGAAAGGTCCAACCACAGAGAAAACATCATTACATGAAAGGAGTTAAACATTAAACAACTCTGGGTACTGAGCACGTATCTGTGACTCACGCTCCCAGGTACTCTCCTCCATGCCACCGTGTCGCCACAAGACACGAACTAAAGGAATAGAACGCCCACGCAACACCTTCTCCTTGTGGTCTTGGATCTCCACAGGTCGCTCCTCGAAGGTTGCATCATCATCAATATCGATCTCTCCCCAATCGATAACATGAGATTCATCATGAAGATAATGACGGAGCTGCGATACATGAAAAACATCATGTATCCGACTCATCCGAGGGGGAAGTGCTACTCGATATGCCACAGCTCCAACACGAGCTAACACCTCGAAAGGCCCAACAAAACGGGGAGAAAGCTTACTTCCGCGACCAAACCTTCGCTGCCCACGACGGGGAGTCACCTTCAGAAACACATGATCCCCAACATTAAACTCTAAGGGTCTCCTTCTTTGATCCACATAAGATTTCTGACGATCTTGTGCTGTCTTCATCCTCTCACGAATCACTTGAACCATCTCCGTCGTATTCTGCACTAGTTCTGGTCCGAGAATTGCTGACTCTCCGACCCCAGTCCAGCACAACGGAGAACGGCATGGCCGGCCATACAAGGCTTCAAACGGCGCCATGCCGATGGTAGAGTGAAAACTATTATTGTAAGCGAACTCTACCAAAGGTAAGTGTTTCACCCATGAACCTCCAAAATCAAGAACACAAGAGTGCAACATGTCTTCAAGAGTTTGGATGGTTCGCTCTGTCTGACCATCCGTTTGAGGATGAAAAGCAGTGCTAAGGCATAGTCGAGAGCCAAAAGCATGCTGGAGACCTCTCCACACCCTCGAGGTAAAACGAGGGTCTCGATCAGAAATGATCGTCTTAGGAACTCCGTGAAGCCTCACCACTTCCTCCAGATACTGCCTCGACAAAACCTCCACTGAGCTCGACTCCTTGATTGCTATGAAGTGGGCCGATTTAGTTAAACGATCCACTACCACCCATATAGCATCATGTCCTCCCGGAGCTCGAGGTAAACCTGTAACAAAGTCCATTGAGATGTCCTCCCACTTCCACTGAGGAATCTCTAAGTGCTGGAGAAGACCACCAGGAACACGGTGTTCGGCCTTCACCTTCTGGCAGACTAAACATCGAGACACACATTCTGCAACTGAACGCTTCAGCCCAGGCCACCAAAACTGACTCCTCAAGGATCGATACATCTTCGTCACACCAGGATGTACAGCTAAGGGCGAGCTATGGAACTCTCGGAGAACCGTCTCGCGCATTGCCAAGGGAACAAAAAGCCTGTCATGATACAACACTCGGTGTTGTTCATCCTCTGACCAACCATCAGGGGCCTCCCCACAAACAACTCTGTCTCTCAAAACTTCCACCTCTAGATCACCCAACTGAGACTCTTCCACCTTTTGCATCAGGGATGACTGCACCGTCATCTAGAAAAGACAACCTCTTCCTCCAACTTCTCCCATATCAAGATGCAAAGCTGCTAGCTCTTCCATCCCTCTCCAGGAATCACCAGATTCACGCACAACATCATTACGTGACTTTCGGCTCAGTGCATCAGCAACAACATTTCCCATCCCAGGTGTATACGATATTTCGAAGTCGTATTCCTGCAAGAACTCCATCCACCGACGCTGCCGCAAGTTCAAATCCCGCTGAGAGAAAACATACCTCAAACTCTTATGATCGGTGAAAACCACAAAGTGCTCTCCAATGAGGTAATGTCTCCACAACTTCAGCGCGAACACCACGGCTGCCAACTCAAGATCATGGGTGGCATAGTTGCGTTCATGGGGACGCAACTGCCGAGACCCATAAGAAACAACTGACCTCTGCTGCATGAGAACACAGCCTAGCCCCAGATGTGAAGCATCACAGAAAACATCAAACTGGACTCCCTCCGTTGGAAGACAAAGGACTGGAGCACTTACCAACTTCCCCTTTAGATACTCGAAAGCTGTCTGACACTGATCAGTCCATATGAACGCTTGATCCTTCCTGGTCAAAGCTGTCAGAGGAGTCGCAACTCGGGAGAAATTAGCCACAAACCTCCTATAATATCCTGCGAGACCAAGGAAACTTCGCACCTCTGACACGGTCTTGGGGGCTGGCCAAGACACCACTGCTTCTATCTTCGAAGGATCCACAGCTACTCCCTGTTGGGACACAACATGTCCCAAGAAACGAACTTCTCGAGCCCAGAACTCACACTTGGACAACTTCCCAAACAACCGATGTTGACGAAGAACTCCCAAAACAGCTCGTAGATGTTCTGCATGCTCTTCTTCAGATGTGGAGTACACAAGGATGTTGTCAATGAAAACCACAACAAACTTGTCCAAGAATTCACGGAACACAGCATTCATCAACCCCATGAAAACAGCTGGAGCATTTGTCACGCCGAATGGCATTACAACAAACTCATAATGCCCATGACGACAGCGGAAAGCAGTCTTCGGGATATCCTCATCCTTTACACGCATCTGATGATATCCTGACCGCAAGTCGATCTTTGAAAACCAACTAGCACCCTTCAGTTGATCGAATAGGTCATCAATCCGCGGGAGAGGATAACGGTTCTTTATTGTCACTTTGTTTAAGCGACGATAATCGACGCACAACCGCAAACTGCCATCAGCCTTTTTCACGAACAAGACTGGTGCACCCCATGGTGACACACTTGGCCGAACAAAACCACACTGCAATAGACCATCGAGCTGAATACGTAGCTCTCGTAACTCAGAAGGGGCCATCCTATACGGAGACATAGAGATGGGAGACGCTCCGGGCTGTAGCTCGATCCCAAACTCGATCTCCCGTCGAGGGGGTAAGGATACAACCTCTTCTGGAAAGACCTCAGGGTACTCTTCTACGACCCTAGGAAACGCCAGCTGTTGAACCTCTGAAGAACTCAGCATCATCCCAGCCATCATGGATGATAAGGATGAAACTCGTCTATGACTCATCCGAGGATCTCTCTCACCAACAAACACTACTTCCTCTCCATCTTCATCAAAGAAAACGACCTTCTTCCTGTAGAAATCCACAATAGCCTGCACCGAATACAACCAATCCATGCCGAGGATGACATCATATGGTTGTATTCGTAAACATAGGAAATCTCCCCAAGAGCGGTGCTGCCCCAACACTAGCTCACAGTCTCTACATACTTCAAACAAGCTAGCTCGACCTCCAACTGGCGTAGTCAACGCCAAGGGCACTGGAAGCCTCTCCACCTCAAGTCCCAAAGCGTGGACAAGGGTAGGGGATATAAAGGAGTGTGTCGCTCCGGAATCAAACAAGGCATACACCAAGGTAGAAAACAAGCAAAGGGTACCTCGGACGACGTCTGGCTCGCCTGGAGCTGGCAACGCTAGAGCATGAAGCTGACCACGACCACCTCCACGGCCTCTCTGACCCTGATGACGACCACCACCACGGCCGCGCTCTGCTCTCTGAGGATGGGGAGCGTCATGGGGCTGTCCTCTGCCTGCTCCATCTACCCTCTGGTGATCTAAAGCTGGTGCAACCTGCTGCTGTTGCCTCGGCTGGAACTGCCTCAACGGAGGAACCTGGAGTGGAGCGCCTGGTGCACGATGACTGCTCTGAAAAGTTGGGCACTCCCGCTGCTGATGACCACGTCCACCACAAGAAAAACAAGCGCCTGATCCCTTGGCATAGGTCTGAGAGTTGCTACCTCCGGAGAAATGAGATGGGAAGGGCCGGGACCTACCCCCAGGTGAACGGAAACTCTTCTGTCCTGAAAACCGGGAACCCCGGACCACAGCTCTGCTTCTTGAGGAATCATGACGATTCCCCTCTCGTGACGATCCGGTCCTAGCCAAAGTCCTCTCAACAACCTATGCCCTCGCCAGCACCTCAAGATATGTCTTCAGCATAAATGGGGTGACCTGACGCTGGATCTCTGGACGCAAAGCCTCCTCGAAATGCCTCGCCCTGGCCTCATCATCTGGTAACAGGTCTGAAGCATATCGTAGAAGGTTCCTGAAACGGATTCCAAACTCCCGAACACTGGAGCTCCCCTGTCGAAGGGTAAGAAGCTCCTGGCGACTGGATGCCTTCGCAGTCGAAGAAAGAAACTCGACTCTAAACCTGTCTCGAAACTCCTCCCATGAGATCGCTGACTCCTCACGATCCCCGAGGAACAAGAACCACCACTGTCTCGCTGCTCCACGCAACATCGTCACAACCAAGGACACCCAGTGTTCCTTCCGAGCACGAATCGAACTGAAGCCTATCTCGACCTCCTCCAACCAGTCTTCTGTGACTGCATCTGAAACGGAGCCCTCGTACTTCTGTAGACTCTGGCGCTGAAACTCTCGGAGTGTCTTCCTCCAAGTGTCATCTTCGTCAACCTCTACCCTGCGGCGATCTGCTGGAACAGCCTGCTGGGCACCTTCTGCGCAAACCTGACGGGGACGCCGACCTGGAGCCATACCTGTAAAATAACAATCGTTAGAGCTCATAAGCCTGGAATATGGAAGACTCAACATTAATTAATTAATTATTTTGTTTTATTAATTTTAGGTTACCTATCCCAAGGTCTACCCATTCAAACACAGGCGCAAGGAATAATGATGCATGATCCTTTCCTAGGTCTCTACCCTGCAACCAGTATCACTTTGTTTAGTAGCCATCGTAAACTTAAAGGTCCGTGCAACAGATCATAGGGGGCCCTGAACGCCTATGTCTCTGCCGGTCTCCAGTGTTTACCCCACTTGCTAAACATGAATGACACCGTTGCCCTACAATCCCATGCATCCTCACCTGTGCCTAACTCCAAACTCCATCCTATCCCTCAACCAGACCTCTGATACCACTCTGTCACGACCCCCTCCCCACAAGGTGTACCCCTCCTTGGGCCGGCAATGTGAAAAGGGAGATAATGACCCCCGAGTCCCGCCTCCAGTAGGCCCCGGGTTGGCGACTAGCACCGAGGGTATAATACACACACAAATGGGAGGCATTACCCTCTAAGAGAACACATGAAGAAGAGAGAGATAGAATAGAATCCAACCAACTCCAACTCATAACTGAAATGTAAAAGAAACCCAAGTACATATATGAAATGTCATGCAAAAGTACTACAACTGAAAGGGGAAACTAAAAGTACCCAAAAGAAAGTAAAACGACAGCGACCACAAGCCCGAACAGCTCCTCCTCCAACCGCAAGCTAGTAGTAACCAGCTTGATCTCCAACCTGCTCCAAGTGACCTGAAAAACAGTTTATATGTACATAGGGTGAGTATAACAGTATACTCAGTAGGATCCTCCCCAAGACTCTCGTGCAAAAGTAAAGAAAGCATGCTAAAGCCCAGTGAACAACAAGTGAAACTAACTCGTCACCTAAACAGGTATACTATGTTCCCAACCTCACCAAGGCTACTCTCACCAAGTAACGCATACAAGAATATAGCATGTAGTAAAGAATATCAAGGGTACCCCGCTACTACTTCCCCACTGGTTTGCCGCTTTGCCCCAACGACATACGTCCTGTGCATCTCTCTCCAAAGGCTTGCCCGTATCAACATGGGTCAAGCTCCACAATCTGCACCACGTGCACCACATAGGCTTGCCCGCAGATACCTGGGCTAAGATCCACACAATCCTCACAACCAAAAGTAACCAGGTAGTTTCCGGGAGCCACCACAGCTCGCATAACGTGTATCATACGTCGGGTATTATACCTCAAGCCATTACAGCCCATACACCGAGTAAGGATCCTCAAGCCATCACAGCCTATACACGTTACACCTATAGTAGTCCATAGGATACTATATCCAGAATATATGTGTGTGAAATAACCACAAGCCATTACAGCCCTCTACACACATATATGGGTAAAACTAACCACTGTGCCTACCAGCACTAAGATCTACCAAGAGAAGAGAGCGGGGCCAAAGGGGGTAGTCAGCCATTCAACCTCCCATCAGAATGTTGGGGAAAACACCCCCCCAGGGCTCAGAATCCCCGGGGTGTCAGTTGCCCTTACCGACAGGGTGGAGTACCGTATAGAAACACAAAAAGTACAGAGTATATAAGTAACTCACATCCACACTATGGGCATTACCTAGTCTTAGATACAACTGCAGCTAACGTCTCTCAGACTCCAGGCTGCTACTTCTAAGACTAGGTATCCTATAAGCACACAACCAATTGAAGAGCTTTATTAGATTACTCCATTATCATTTATCAGTTCCACTGTACATTAGTTAATTCTTTAACCATTAATTAAGATTGAACAATTCCCCATTTAACTGAAATGGCGTCACTTTCAATACAACTGCTCCTTTTTAAGATTCACATCACCTTTAAATTCCAGCATCTCCATCCCCGTGGATTTTCACCATTTAATCAAACATTCAATACAGAAATACTTTTCCACATTCCCAGGCATTCTAGAAAAACATCCTATGCTTCTAAACACAAAGGAGGCTCAACACGGTGAGTAGATATACTACCCGTCGAGTCTTTGCCGCCTATAGAAAGAGCATAGACCCATCCTCCATCGAGAGGCTAAACACGGAAAGCACGTGGCATACCCCGCGTGTCTTCGTCTCCTTCGGAAAGAGGGTAAGCAAGACCAGCTGCCTTGAGCAGTGGGGAAAAGTAAAGAAGATAAACAATCAAACCAACCACCAACATCAAACCATCACATTCATCTCATACCATCACCCTTGGTGTCCTCCCCGACACCCATATGCATAAACCGATGCATCTCGCCACACTAGGCATCATCCGCTGCCACAACTATAAGGCCTCCATGCCTCCACATATCACAACAACCATCCAGGCTCACATCACAGCACAAGCAGCAGGAAAACAAACATCACAAAATGGGCTCTCGGCCCTTTAACAAACAAGAGGGTAACTCAGAACCCTTTTTGAAATTCCAACATAATCTGTTCTCTAAACCATATTGAATTAGCAGATTTGTTATTCGTAGGTTCCAATCATGGATACCTAATCAGTAAGCTATCACAATTAAATAACCATGCTTACTTCCCTAATTTGATTATCCTCAAATTAGAACAACTACAACAACGACAACAACCGGATTAATTTACATGCCTCTTTATCTTTAGCCAATTAATCAACAACTTATTCCGGCTTTACGTTCATTATCAATTTCCATCATGAACGAACAAAAAAGTCAAAGAAACATAGATATCACTATATCTAGGAAAACATGAGGCAAACCGTCATCACGGTATAAAGCAACAGCATGCGATCAACCAATTATTTTAATCCGGTTCAAGTATTTAATTAGGTCAATTTCATTGTGATCCAAAGAGATAAATCATGCTAATTCTACGATTGCACATATACAATTAGAGAAGCCATGAATCCCCTACCTCGAAGAATTCTTGACGTCCTTTATCCACACAGCAGGTCACGATCCTCCCCTCGCGACAACTTATGTGGAAGAATGATCGACACGGCTTGGTTGCATCCAACAGAGCGGGACTGATCCTAGGAGTAAGGGTTGTTTGTGCAACTCCTACGGGAAGTATTGAAAGGTTCTAGTACCTCTTAATCGAGAACAAAGGGAAAGAACCAGGAAGAATGATATCTCGTCCCTTTTTAAGATTTAACGAGGTGATGGTTTAAGATCCGGTTAATTCTCCATTAAAAACGGATCGCATTAACCCACGCGGTTTGACCACGTAAAACATTCCAAGACTTAGGAATAATTAATATAGGATTTATGGCATTTGAATCGGCCTTAAGAGCCCTTAAAATAAGGCTTTAAATGCATTTTACGTCAAAGGAAACGTCAAAAGGGGCAAAACTGTAGGAGTCTGGAAACACTGTTCACCCACCGTTACTGTACATGAAACTGATCTGTGAAACTGATCTGTCACACCGATCTGTGAAACTGATCTGTGAAACTGATCTGTCACACCGATCTGTCTCACCGATCTGTCTCACCGATCTGTCTCACCGATCTGTCTCACCGATCTGTCTCACCGATCTGTCTCACCGATCTGTCTCACCGATCTGTCTCACCGATCTGTCTCACCGATCTGTCTCACCGATCTGTCTCACCGATCTGTCTCACCGATCTGTCTCACCGATCTGTCTCACCGATCTGTCTCACCGATCTGTCTCACCGATCTGTCTCACCGATCTGTCTCACCGATCTGTCTCACCGATCTGTCTCACCGATCTGTCTCACCGATCTGTCTCACCGATCTGTCTCACCGATCTGTCTCACCGATCTGTCTCACCGATCTGTCTCACCGATCTGTGAAACTGATCTGTCTCACTGATCTGTGAAACTGATCTGTCTCACCGATCCGTGAAACTGATCTGTCTCACTGATCTGTTACTGTTCATAAAACTGGAAACACTGTTCACAGAACTAGAAAATTGGCAAAGTGTTGGGGATAAGTCCCCTTGACCTCCCGGAACACCTCCAACACCAACATTTCACAAAGTAATGGACCAGAGAGGTCCGGGCCATTACATTAATGGATTAATTACCAACCTTAAAGGAATTAATAAAAAATTAATTATCCATGGAGACAGTATAATGCCGTAAACTAGAAAATGATTATGTTTCATTGAATAAGATACGATTATAAAAGGGTTGGAAAAAAGATATTTCATTATAAATATAAAATTCTTGTATATATATGATACTATATTTATTATGATATTATGGATGAATGAGGTGATGAAATGGTAGGAAAAAATTAAATTAAATTAGACTATTTGAGAAAGTCACCTCTTTAATATAACCTCCTTGAAGAACCCATTAAAGAACTTGGGATTAGACTTTTGTATAGACAAGAAGCAATTGGAAGTAGGGAAGTGTCCTGGGAATGGAATTGTGCAGAATATTTTCAATCTACAATTATTATATTTTTTTAGGACAAGGGGTTGTGAGGGAGATATTTATAGGGGTGGAGAAGGGTGTTTTTGAATATTATATTAATTAGCTTATTTTTTCCTAAAGACTATAAATAGTGTTGAGTACTATGAATAACTATAGTAAATGGTTCAAAATATTTTTAAAAAATTGGTTCTTAGATCATAAATGACTTATAAATTCATTTATTTGGATTACAATGATAAATACATAAAGTTATAGTATTTAACTCTTTATAAAGAATTCATATATTCTAGAAAAATCCAAAAATACTCACCCAAACCATTTTTAATCATGTAGAATTCAAAAATAGACTCCATTTTATGAAAATAAGTTTGTACATATGAGTAATTTCATTTTTAAAGAAAATTTTCATTTATTAGATAAATAAAGATTTTAATATTATAAGAGATTTTTTTAACCCTTCTCCCAAATGGCCTGATGGCCTTATTTTTTTTATGGATAGTCCCCATTTTAATGGTTGATGGTGAACCCGTACATGACCCATAGGCCCAAGGCACAAGCCAAACATGATTTTCAATACATAAACCAAAGTCCCAGAGACATACCATGCCCAATTAATGACCCGTAGGCCCAACCCACTAGAATTGCCCCTCCCCAGCTTCTGCATCATTAATCACCTATCTCCCCACCTTGCATTTCTTATCAGCTAGCATTTCCCCATAAAAATCTGCATAGTTCCTGGTCCGGATGGCGGTTTTCATACCCTCTTATTCTTCCAATCCGTTTAGCTATACTTCTGGAGACTGTTATTCTTGTTTCTCTGATCTTCTTCAAGGGCCTTCTCCATGAGAATTGTGCTACTCCATGGTCTCAATGGCCCAAAGGCCCTGTAGCATGAAGGCCTTTGATGGCCCAAAGACCTTTGAGATCCTTAGGCCCAAACCGGTTGCCCGAAGGCCCAAATCGGGAGAATAGTTTCAGTTGCTACAATACCAAACAATATATGCTACAACACCCGCTAGAGTGTTTCTACTGTACCTCGGAAATTCTCCTCCACTAGGTTTTGAACCTGGGTATCTTGGATGCGAAGTAGGAGCCCTTACCACTCGGGTACGGTCTCATTGACAACATTTGAAAAATTAAATATGGTCAGATAAATTATTCTTATAGTTGTAATACAACGTAATATTAATTTATGAAATTATTTTATGAAAATAAGTATTATTTTTAATCATTATATCAATTATAAAATTTTAAATAAATATTTATGTTTTTACAAGGATCAAAAGTATTTGTATAAAAATTTGGATATCACAATATCACATCACAAGACCAATGGTTAATTATCTAAATTTCCATTTTTATTTCAATTACCTCTTTCACTTATATTACAATTGATCAATAGTCAATCAATAACTATTAATCCATAAATTAGTGATTCTATATAAATTAATTAGGTAAGGTCATTCTAAACACACTTTAACCTATTATAAAATTCAATTATATTCAAGGTTCACCCACCCAATGGGTAGCCATAAGATAGGTCTTAAACCAATTATAATATATAAACTCTAAGGAACAATCACATTTATTATATAATTAATTTAGGTACATGTTACATTGGCATAATCACAATATTTCAAATACATGGATATTATCAAACCATAGGTTTATGATTTAGACCCCCTAACTTAACTGGAGAAGAATGAAACGATTCTAATGGAAAATCCCAAGAGGAATAAGGTGCATATGATCGCAATGTTTCTCCCAGATTAAAAATAAATAGGATAAAAAACAAAAAATGAAAACAGTCAGGGGATTACACAATAATGGGTGGAGAACAAATGGGGGTCAAAGGAGAATCAAGGGAGTAACGTTAAAACTATACCAAAACAGTTTACTAGGGATAAAATTCCATATCTTGTAATCTAGAGGAGATGATGGCACTCCAAAATTTCCTATAAGGTCTATCTAGGTCAAGAGTAGAAGAGATACATGTGGGTAATTGAAAAAATAAGCCACACAACGTATATTTAGATAGAATGTTGTGGAATTACACATTGTGTAGTGTAGTTACACGCCATGTAAATTATTTTATAAGGATGCCTGAAAATATCAATCAACTCATATTAATATTAAAATCACCTGAACAGTATATAATATGTTATGCATTTTCCTGACATGTAAATTTTCTTTATATGATTATTAAATCCATTTTACTTCAAACAATACATCTCTTATTTGATTCTTCTCAACATACAATGAACCTAGGAAAAAAATTATTCCATTTATTCATGGACTCCATTAAATAAAATAAACTTAAATCTAGAAACACTAAGTCATTTTTCATAATAAACACACTTCACATTTTTTCTTATCTATCTTTTTCAGGTTTCCTCACAACCCAGGATTTTATTCATTCAAAGGATGGACATACGAGATGGAAAAAAAACACCAAGGTTTATATAGAGAAAAAACTAAAATGAAATAATAATTAATAAGACGATCAGAGAGAGACGTACCTAGAAAAATATGAGATCATGCAATTTTTATAAAATATATATGACATTACTATATAAAAATCAAAACTTGAAAGTTGTTTGGGAATGTATGAAGTGAATTTTTGTTTAATGTCACTATAGTATTTAATGTTTGATGCTAGTTCCTAACATAATATTTAGTAAAAGGGGTGTAAAATTGTAACATTTTACTGGATTAAAAGAACAAAATGATCATGTCACCAGGTTAGATCCAAAATTTATTGAATTTCTTATTAAGGAAATTCAATATAGGGGGATTATATAAACATTTCTTGAGAAGGAAATTTTCATGAAAATCTATGTAATATAATCAAATAACAAGTTAAACATTACTCAAAAACATAGAATGTCCTATATGAAAATTCCCTGAGATTTGGATATATTTTTTGATTATTTTAAGAAACATTTGAAATCCAATGTTACTCAATGAAATTAAATAAAAATATAAATTTTATTGGGGAGGGAACATTGAATTATGTGAATGAATTCCAGAATTATAAGCCTAGAGGAATAAAAGGACGTAATGATTGAATTTGAAATATTTGAATTAATATTAATTATTTGGGGAATAAGTCTTACTCTAAAATTATTATTATTGTTATTAAAATAATCATGATTGAATAATTTCCATAATGAGGATTTATCGAATGTTACTTGATTTAATTTTTTAAAATTAATTTGATATCCAAATTGTTTTTCATAATATTTATTTTCATAATGAAATATTTATCTGATTACTAATTAATTGATCTATTTTGGTGAATTTGGTCTATTTAATTAGAGATGTGAATACCATAATAAAACTAATGATAGTTACCATAGATTATATTTGTGAAATTATATAAATGATATAATGACTTATCAATTTCCATTGAGGATTTGTTTGAACCCTAAGAGAACTCATGTTCTAAAGATTAATTTTTTAATTGATTTGATAGAGTCATTGACTTATAAGGTGTTGAAAATAATTAAAACTGTATAAATTAATTAATATGGATTCAAAATATTTATGTTACTAGTTATCCAGTATATTTTCCTAAATCAGTTATTATGTTCTATACATTCAATTTATTATACTTGTTCTATTTCCCCATTTTTTATTATTAATTTGAAAATATCAAAGAAATTCTAAAAAATATGAGTCAAAAAATGGTTGTACCATTCTAATTTTAAATTGTTTTTCGGTAAGTGAATTAGAAAATTAAACAAGAACAATACTTGTGGACGAAAACCGAGATATCAAAAGTTAACATTCTATAACTTAACTTGTTCACTTATAGGATACAATTTAAATTTCACAATGTATTAGAAACCCCCAAAAAGGGATTATTTGAAAGGAAAGTTAACACTAAACATGTTCAACATGATAACCTTTAATTTTTATCATCCTTCTTAATAATAACTACACAATTATGTGTGGTTAGACTAAATGAATTTCAAATTGGTTGACCACATTGGAATATTTTCAAGAGTTTATACGGGTTTCTACAAAACATATTAAAATTTTATGTATTAGAATATAATGATATTAATTAGATTGATAAGTGAGGCAATTTCCATACCAATATGTGAGTAAGATAATATATGAGGTGATTAACGTTTTTTGGGAAATTGTGGTGAATGTCGGGCTATATAAATATCTCTTTCATATATTTTGGATATAGGGAATTTGACATAATGAAGTGTCTAAGATAGTATCATTCTGCAATTTCCATAGTGTCACTCCCTAAATTTAGATGAATATACATTGATTGAGTTTAGTAAAAATTTTCATCAAGAATAAGTGACATAATAACCATGTAATTAACTATCAATCATTTAACTAGATATATTAAGTTGAAAAAATATAAAGTGAATTAACAATTGTAATGAGTTTCATTGACTATGTTAAGGAGTTTAAATAACATATAGTTGAAGTTATTTGACAAAGAATATGATATAGATCGATATCATTGTTTTTATGATATAAATTTGACAAATATTTTATTAATAAGGAATTGAAAATGACAAAAAAAATTATTTTGGCATTAGTTAATATCAATAATTATGAAGTTCATTAAAAAAAGAATGCCAAATTTTTAATGATGTAAAATTTCATTCCAGATAATGATCTAAATCATTAAGGATATGTAACATAAATATTATAGGAAATTATTATATGTATAGATTTAAATCACATTTTAGATGAGATATTTTTATAATTTCTTTTGGGTATTTTTTATGAAAAAAATTAAAAAAATATGGTGATATTATATAAGATATTATAAGGGACAGTTAAGGATACTTTAATATGAAATATAAGTAATTGATTAAGTTATTTTAATAAATGAGAAAATCATAGAGTATTTTATAATGAACTAAATGATAAAAAATATTAAAATGCAATGTATTCTTGATGGAAGTACAAAAAAGTTAAAATAAAATGTATTCTTGATGGAATGACACCAAAGATACTATGTTCTTCACTCTGGGAAAAATTATTTATATAATATTGGGGGTTTTCTGTATGAAATTGTAAATGAGATAATTTAAATGAATTAAATGGTTGTTTTACTATATTAAAATAAAATAGATTATTTTCTTAAAAATCGATGTCATTATACTTTTATATTATTATTTTCTTGATAACCATAAAGAGATATTTTCCTTTCTGGAAAGGAAAACTAATAGTATTGATAAATGATCTACATAAAATAATGTTGACAAATCGATGATTATGTTTCTCAATAACAATATGATGGAATATTCTATAATAATTATTTTGTGATAACTTACTCTAAATTAATATAAAAGTTACATATATTTAAAAAAATCAATAGTTTCAAACATATATTCATTTGGAGGCCTTGGATATAGCAGAGAATATTATACAAATGGAGATATAATAGATAATAATGGAAATAAAAATTTAAACATTAAATTGGTTGACACCATACCATATAATGATATTTTAGAAAAAAGGTGATTAAAATCTTGAAAATGGATTACCGATCCAAAATTTTCAAGTTAATGAACTTAAATGTGACAATTATGATTAATATGTGATCAAATTTTTAATAAAAAAATGTTCGCTTCACAAAATTTTATAGGGAATAAAGGTATTAAATAAATAACATAATTATAATTTTAAAATAAGAAGTATAATTTAAACGTATGATAAAAATTAATATGTTAAAAAATAAAATTAATGGTTAAGGGGGTAAGTGGAATTAATGAATAAAATAAATAAATGGATGGAAAAAATATCAAAATTCAAATGATACTATATAGTTCTTGTATTTTTATATGATAAACTGATCCTTGTTATTGTATATTTTATTCAGTGAAATTCCCATTAATAAATCAACATAAGTTCATTGGTTGATAAAAATTAAAACCACCATCATGTATTATATAGTTAATACATCTTTCATATGTATTATTACAAATGAATAAATAATGAGAATCAATTAAGATAATGATTTTCATCAATCCAGTTGATGCTTTTTATTCACCAATATTTTGATGTGTGTCAATGATGTTGAGGTTGTTCATTAACTATAAAGTTTATTTAAGCGATATTGGTTCAATTTTCTGTTTATAGATGATAAAAGGAAATTCAAATTATTTATGTATTGTTTTATGAAAATATTTTCCAAGATTAAATTAAATTATGTTGTGTCATTTCAATGGGATATAATGATATTCTAAATAATGATTTACATAATATAGGACATGTGGATTCTGTATTTAATTGGGTTTATTTATGTTTCAATTCAAATATATATATATATATATATATATATATATATATATTGTACATTAATCAATGTGCATTTTTAAAATCTTCATACAAAAAATTCTGATAAATAATCTAGAGGTTTTATTTAATAAATAATAGGAAATTATTTAGGCATATTTTCTATATAATAACATTAATTATATAAAGAAATTTGATAATGGAGAAAACATGATGTATTTTATGTTTAATATAATGAACTTTTATATTAAAATGGTTATTAATGGGAAAATATCATGTGTTTATCATATTTAAAATTGAGTGATACTTTAGAAATATTTAATATAATATTTTTCATATATTTTATGAAGATAGGTTGATCAATATTGAATCATATATTAAACAAAGTTTCCAAAATTCATAAATATCTCAAAAAAAGTGTATGGAATAATGAAAACCTGATGATTTTTATTTTATCCTATAAAGATAATGAATTATCCACTGAGAGTGGGTAAAAATTATTGAGTATCTAATAAAAAAATAGAAGAGTATTCTTATTGACGACCCAAGAGATAATTCTATAAAATATATGAATGTGTTTATCCTTACAAGTATTGTAATTAGTGCAGAATAATATCATTTAATATCAATGATATAGTGAAGTGTTTATAAATATCAACTATATTGAAATAAAATATAACTAATATAAATATAGTTTCCTATAATAGATAACTCATTTCAGATTCTATAATGGATTTTTTGTTCTATTTTAAATGTTAAATGAATCCAAATAGATCCTTATAAATATTAAAGGTGGTGATCCATGATAATAAATTATCTTTTCAAAACTCAAAGCTAATATTTATTTAGTGAATGTTTATAGTGTAGTAATGAATTATCTATAAAACTTAGATTTACCCATCCATATTAGATGATAAATAAAGTAAATATTTGTGTCCATTATAGTTGATAGAAATTTTAAAATTTGTGGGAATGTTCAATTAAATTATATAATTTATAAACTTAATTGGAAATCCATATAATAGTGGATATGGATCATAGTATGTGTTGTTAAATTAGGTAAAATTTAACAAACCCAAATTCATCTCTCCTAGTGTATTGCTAATATCTATTATTCCAAAAATATATATCAATGAATAATAAATATATTCTTACCAAACTCACTCATATTTCTTGTAATTTTATCACTCTATACCAATTCCATTATATGAACCATTTTTTCAATATTTAATTAATTTTTAATGTGAATGATTTTTTTTGACCAACGTAAGGAAAAATAGATGCATGAAGATATACAATTTTGAATTTTCAAACTAAGGACTGAGGACTTCCCATATCTATGGTGTGTCTATACACTATTCATTTTGCCTAATTTAATGAGATAATAAGTAACAAACTATCCCATCAGTTACTCATAAATGGATTGTTATGTTTATGGGGAACCACAGGTCATAGATATCATCTCCATGATAAAATAATATAGTTTATTACTTTATTGTGTAGAGTTCACCTCACCATAAATAAATTCGTTTATACTATTATAGGTAAATAAATCTATATTTTAAATACATATATACTATGTTGGTATTTACTTTACACTATTCATAAGGGTTTTTGTTATCCTTTAATAAAGAAGTAGTGATTTTTTTATTATTTTGTTCCAAAAAAAATTAATTTACATTGGGAAACATATTAAAATTTATATTATGAATTAATTATAGTATAATATTATTTCTTGATAGGTGTGTCAAATAGGATTATATTAAAGAAGGGTAATGAAGGGTATGTGTGTGTTAATATTCGGATATTGGTGGGTAATACATGAAGAAATTATAGTTTTTCATGTTGAATGTAAAATATAATATATATGTATATATAATAGTCAATATAATGAATAATGGACGGTATATAGTAATTTTAAAAAAATATAAAAATAAAATATTATATTTGTTATAATTATTATGAATATAATAATTTACTAATGTTAATAAGGTATATTATAATAGTGAAAATGGGGTATAGTTCATGGTAACATAAGTATTAATGTATAATAATATCAGCATTTCATGATATTGAAACAATATTATTATTTTTAATTTTAAATATTAAAAATTTTAATAAAAAATGCAATTAAACAATCAAAAATCATATCTCTCATCCCTAAATACCACCCATCAATGCCTCTTCTCCTTAAGCCTCCAAATCCTTTAATATTATCCAATTTCTTCACAATCCCTCACCAAAAAATCTCCCCATGTTCTAGTATTTCTGGTCTCACCCAAAATACCAATTTAACATTCCTTAAAGAGGTTCTTGAAGAGATTAATTTAAGAGGTAAAATCCCCTTATCTTGTTTTAATTTTCTTTCAATTTTTTTTCTTTTATTATAATTTCCTAACCTACTCTATATTTTCATGCATAATATCTGCAATTTATTATATTTAATATAATTTTATTATGATAGTGGGATATGAACCATCAGTTCATTTCTATTCCCCTTTTCTTCTAAAAATGAAAATATCATCTCTGAGGTGTCGATTCACCTCCTTCATGGATGATTATTCCTTTGTTTTATAGTAATGCCTTCAAATCTTGTATGAAAACCATTTTTTAGTTAAAATATATTATAATATGTATATTACTATATATTAAGTGTCATATTACCTATATTTTGACATAATATTAATTAATAAAACAATACTAGTGTGTAATGATCGAAAAAATTCCAAAATAATTCAAACAATTATCAATAACATTTTATCAGAAGAATAATCCTCACATCTAAGAAATAATGATATAAAAGTCCATTAAATATTCTATAAGTTTCATTATAATATATAATTTCAATTTTGTAAAATTGTTCCCATTTTATATGATCTTTCATATATTTATCCAAGTGAGCCAATCATAAAAACCAAGGAAACGAACACTTATGGACAAAGAAATTGAAACATATAATTAAAAAAAATATTATTAATGATTTTAATAAAATTATAATAACTAAAATAAATGTTTATCATTTTCTTAATTGAATTATTAATGAATTTAATTTCATTATCTAGTATTTTATGTTGAGTTATAGAATTATTTCTGACATACGTTAAGGGATTCTCTTTAAACCTCCATTTCTCTTTCAGGTTATGCTTTATCTCTCTTTGACCCAATTTAATTCCTAATTATTTTTTTATAATTCTTCTATATTTTCTATATATTTTCCAAACCCATGTATCTAGATCATTTCATATTTATTTTATTGGAAAATACATATTTTAAAAGGTTCCCATTTTTCATTCCTCTAGATATGAAAACCCAATTACATGATACTTTTCAATTTCATACCCATTATCATGTACATGACATAATCTATTTCAACCCATCATTATTTATATTCATATCACTTTATTTATCATCAACAATAATCTTAGTTAATTTATGGTTTTGTGAATATAATAATGTCTTTTCCACTTTAAGGACTCATTTATATTTTCCCATAAACCGCACTGAAGTGTCTCATTTCTAAAGTATATTGAACATTCATTTTACATGTTTTTAATTCAGTATCAAAATTTTTTGTATGATTTTTTTAATATTAGTAAAATATAATTTTATTCCCATTTCCTTTCTAGAATATAATTGTTTTCAATCATATTTATAAGAAGAATACTAGTGAATTTCCAAAATAAATATTCTTTCTAAAGTAAAAGGGTTTTTTATCAAAAGAGTTTCACAATGATTTTATTAGATTATTTAAATCAATTTAAAAAACATCTGTTGAATCATATACATTATTGAAATTTATCTCATATGTTACCATATACATTATTTTATAGAATTATTTATGATTATTTACTTGTATGTTCTATCTTGATTCCATTCACTATATTACTCAATATTATTTATGATTATGTTTATTGTTAGGGGAAATATATTAATATTTCATATTATAGATTAAATATTAATCAATTTATTGATTATGATTCACTCCTTTCATATAAGAAATGCATTGGACTTAATAAGTGAGGAGTGGGTCCCTCTATATCCCCTCAATTCATGTATAGGTATCATGAGACAAACAAGAATAGGTTTTTACCCATTTATGTATGGTCTCTTTTCCAAAGCCTTGATGATATATTTATGATGTCTGTAATTATAAATTTACTCATTATGATACCAATAATTAATTATCCATGTGCTTATTCGACAAGTATAATATCAATGGTTATGTTTCTTTCTTGTGTAATTATTTATAGAATTAATTAGTAACGCTTTATTCCTACCATTTTTTGATCATGATTATTTTTTTATGGTATATGTTTTCAGTTAATCACCAAGCCTTATTGTTTATGTTTATTTATGATAGCTTCTGCTGTATTTTATGCCCTTATTAAGCATATGATTTCACCCATTTCTTATGTTTTATTTTTCCCCATATTGTGATTATGTATATTATGAATGCCTTTTTGGGATAACCTAGGTGTTTATGGGTGTTTCTAATGGAGTTTCTATGTTTTATTTCAATTCAAGTTGTAATATTATACTTCTGTTTGTTTTTATCTTTCCAAATAAAAGAAAATATTCAGTCCATTGGGATGAAAAGGCTTGTTAATAGTACCAATTTAATTTATTGAGGAACCATCTTTAGGCTACTAGGTCCAGGGTCTTTATAGTGGGTATTAGAGACAATTTAATAGAATACATGGTAACTAGACTTTGAAAAAAAATGTTTAGGGAACATAACCCTAATATATACTTTGAGGATAATCATAGAAGATCATCATATAATTTTTTTGAGGTAGTGATTATTCCACTCTTCCTTGGAATGCGTCTATTTACAGATACTATAAGTAGATGTGGTTATAGAAAAGATTACCCTAGGGGTAACAAATACAATATGATGTGTCAGGACTAACTCGATATAATATGGTACATCACAATGGACCTTCCTATGCATCTAGATTTAAAATCCCTAGGGACATGCTTATAAAAAATCACATTTTTATTAAAAACCACTATAAATGATTTAATAGTAAATATGTCTCTAAATAAACCACGTTTATGATTATGAGATTAGAAAACACATTATAATTAATAATTAAATTTAGTTTATTCTATTATTTATATATAGTGACTACTAGAATGAATAAAAATCTGATCAACGTGTGAATCCCGTGTAGGGATATAAATCCAATACAAGATAATGATGTTTGAGTGTGAGCTAAAACTGGAGCTGAGAAACTTTTTATTTTACTGGTACATTTTACTTAGGTTATAAAATATAACCTTACCCAAATAGAGAATCATGATCCATAATATGGAGGAACAATGTTAGAATGCTTGATGAGACAACAACCCTCATAATTTCATAGGACTACAATCCCAATTGTAGTAGAATAGTATATGTGTTCTTTAGAGATGATATTTCTCGCATTGGTGAGTAATGAAAGGGAGAAGGTTATAATGGAATTTTACCATCTATATGGATATTAATATCAATAGTGGTCTATAATTAAAAACAAAAATGTGGAGGAATAAGTTAAAAATATGGAATGGATGTATTTTTAATAAATTTTATTATAAAAGTATTTCCCTCGTGAACAACGAGATGATATAGAGAGGAAATTCTTGAATATAAGAGAAAATAAGGATAAAAACTTTTCCATGTATGAATGTATCTTTATATGGTTAAAAAAGAAATATTCATATAATGTACACAATCTAGGAAAAAATATTGTCCATTTAATTGATAGATTTAGTCTGATTCTATAAAGGGAACTAGATTCTCAAGAATTCTCATCATATGATGATATTGTCTCATGTGATATCATTGTAGAGAAAGAATTGTCTAATTCTTATGAATTTAATGGAATGTAAGACACGAATAAAATTGGTATATAATGGGATAGAAAAATGGCGAAAGGGGAAGAAGGATTTTACCACATGTCAAAATTTTGGGAAGAAACACCCTGATACATGCCTAAATGTAATGGGAGTTTATTATAATTTTAGAGAGAAAGGTCACCACATTCATGAATGTATGATAAATAAATAAGTAGTAAATGAGAAAAGTTTCAACTATAAAGAGATGGGACACTAAAAAAATAATTTTCCCAAGAATTAATGAAATACAGATTAGAAAGGGTAAAGGGATCAAGGTCAAAATTATGTTGATACTATAATCAAAGTGGAATAAATAATCTGTTTTTGTTTTTGGATTCATGAATTATGTTATGATATTATAGGATATATTTTAATTTTAATGTGGAACATCTTCTTTACAAATTTTTAATCATACATGTTTTCATTAATGTTTTAAGGTGATCATGGTATTCATATATATAGTATGTGGGATTAAGACATACATTATTTGGGGGATATTTTGTTATATTGATTTAGGAAATTTTGTGACCAATGTTCTAAATATTTTGTCATTGACTGTGGACATATTAATTTATATGAATCTTAAGATAAAATAATTGTGGAAAGGATTAAGTTAATCTTTAGAAATTATTATTCATTGATATCATATGCTAAATTTATTGGTTTCAGTAAACATATAAAGTCCAAAGAAATGACTTAAGGATCATAATATTTGTTAAATGTTCTTGAGGAATGAATATTTATTCATGAACATTCATTTCCAATGGTAAGGGATGAACTGAAAATAGATTGAAGAACAACAAACAGATGAGATTATACATATAAAATGTAAATAAAATATATAATTTTATTTTATCAAGTGCTTATATGAATATTATGAGAATCATTTAACTCTAATAAAATGATATTGGGACAAAAACAATATCTGTTTAATTTTATTTTTGAGAAATCAATGTTCTTTTAAATGAGCACAAGATGTATTGTTTTGTGATGGTTAACATTCTTATGACTATATTATCAATCACTCTCCATAAGAACTTGATAGTTATATTTCTATATAATGTCCATGTTATCAATTCCCACCAAGGATTTCCTACACAAAATTATAGTTTTGGGGTGACAATTGCATTTCCATTCCCCTCCTATTAAGATGGTATTTCATTAACCCTATTTTTTATGTGGGTTTCTCACAAAGGAATTTTGAAGTATCAATTGTTGATTTTAGAAGTAAAATTTTAAATTTCAAGGATGATATTTCTTTAAGGAGGGGATAATTTAACACCCCATCATTTTATGGTATGTCTCTTTTTAAATTTAACATATTTGATTGTTTATAATTTACACAACAACGAGTTTTGAACTGTAATATACTGTTAAATATAACTATTGTAAGAGTAATGGGACCATTACAAAGAGTAATACAAATAATAGAATAGTAACTTCGCCTATAAAATTAAAAAAAATATTTAGTTATCTTATAAAAAAAAATTTGGTATATTTATATCAAGGAATAAGTAAATTAATTTTTTAAAAGAGATAAATTATGTGCTGGTATTTTTTTGAAACACAGATGATTATTTACAATTTTATGATTAATATAAATATTTAAAAGAAATTTTTTATTTTTAAAATAGATTGAAAAATAAATTATTTGTAATGATTATAAGATAATTTTATGAGACAATAAATAATTTTCCAAAGTATCATAAAATTCATTGAAATTTAAAATCTGTATTTTTTTGAAAAAAATGATAATTTGAAATAAAAATATAATTTTTTATATTTAGAAAATTATTTTAATGAATGGAGTCTTTTTTTGAATCCTAGACATCGAAAAATGGTTTGGGTAAATTTTTTGTGATTTTTCTAAAATAGTTGACTTTTGGTGGACAATGAAATTTGTTAATTTTTGGTAAATAACATTATAGGTTAAATAAACTATTTCATGAGTCATTTATGTTCTAATAATTATAATCTATAACTACCATTATCACTTTTATTTATTTATTCATGATAATCAAAACTATTTGTAGTCTTGACGAAAAATAATAATTAAACCTATTAAATAATCAAAAAACACCATATCCTCCATTGAAAATACCACCCCTTCCCCTCACACCTCCAAAGCCTTAATAATTATCCAATTTGTAACCAATACCTCTTCCAAACATCTCCCCCACATTCGAGTCATTTTTGTACCACCGAAGATACAATTTCAATGTACCATAAGGAGGTTCTCAAGGAGACGAATTGAAGAGGTAAAATTCCCTTTATTTCTTTTAATTTTACTTCAATTTCATTTCATTTAATATAATTTCCTTACCTTATATATGAAAAAATTAATGATAAATCCAATTTCATATATATAAATGAATTTTATTTTTACAATGGGATATCTAGCATCAGTTATTTCTCCTTCCCCTTTTTGTTTGAAAAAAATAAAATGTTGTATGTAAGGTGTTGATACACAACATTCATGGATGATGATTATTGTTTTTATAATACCTCCTTCAAGGATGTTCATAAAACCATTTTTATGGTAAAACAATATTATTATATTTTTGTTGCAGATTATTTAGTGTTATGTAACTGGTATACAGAGATAATATTAATTTATAGAACATAACTTGTGTGTGATGATTGAAAAACAAAAAAATAATCCAAAAATTTATCATTAAATTTTTATATAATGAATCATCCAAATATATATAAAAAATGATATGTAAGACCATTAAATATTATATATGTTGATTAATATCATATAAATTAATTATATATAACTATTCCCATTTCACATGATATTTCTTACATGTATACATGTGAACCAATAATGAAAACCAAGGAAATAAACACATCCAAACGATGAAATAAAATATTAAAACTCTTAAAAAAAGGCAATAAATAAACAAAATAAAATTATACTAAATTGAATAAAATTTTAATAAGTTTTTAATTATATTGTTAAGGAATCTATTTTCATTATCTTGGATGTTAATTACAAGTTTTAAAAACTTTCATACTTAATGTTAGGGAATTCTCCACAATCATTTAGGATACTATTTATCTCTGTTTACCCCAAAGTAACTCCTAATAATTTTTATATATTTCTTCTAAATTTGTTTTATATGTTCTAACCCATGTATCCACATCATTTCATATATCAATGATAAGAAAATACATATTTTACAGGGTTCCCCTTTTCAATTCTTCTTGATAAGTAGGACCTATTAAAGTGTACATCTCGGTTTCTTATCCATTTCCAATTACACTCCATAATATATTTTAATACAACAATAATTTTATAAAATCGAACTAATTTTCATGAAAAATTATTATTTCATTATTAGTTTTATTCAAACATATATTACTTTGACAACTTTAATGTCTTATTTATATTTTTCCTTAAACTGCACTGAAGTGGCCCATTTCAAAAAAAATTTAAACACTCTTTTTACATTTTTTTCAATTAATTTTCAAAATTTAAAAATTAATATTTATTAAATATAATATCATTCCCTTTTTTTATGGAACACACATGTTTACAATCTAATTTTGTTTTAAAAATAAAAATAATTTTCCAAAAGAACCCTTATTTTCAAACTAAAAGGGTATTTCCCTCTAGAATTTATTATTGATTTTATTAGAGTGCTCAAATATATCTCAACAATAACTATTTAAAATTATTATGGATTAAAATTAACCTCTTATGTTAAAATCTAACACTTTTTATGGAATGGATTATGATTTTTTATGGGGATGAATTATCTTGATACCATTCTCTATATTAACCTCGATGGTTTATGATTTTGTTTTTTGGGGAATGTTATGAACATATCATATTATAGTTTAGATATGAATATATATTACGATTATATTTTATACCTTCAATATGAGGAATGAATTGGACTTATCAAGTGATGGTTGGGGCCCGCTATAGCCCATTGATGAATAGGTAGGACTAATGAGCCAAACGTGATCAGGTTTTTACCTATTTCTGGGTTATTTCTTGGTTAAAGCCTTGATGGAATGTTTATGATGGATTTAATTTTGAATTCCTTCATTATATAACTATTAATTGATATCCCACGTGATTATTTGACTAGTTAAATATATATGGTTAATTTTATTTCTCATTTGATTATTTATGGAATTATTTAATTATCTTTTATTCCTACTGTGTTATGCTCAAGAATATGTTTAATTGAATGTGTTTTTAGTTATTCAACATTCCTTTATTGTTTATGTTTTTTTATTATATCTTATTTTTTTTCATACCCTTACAGAGAAACTAAGACCACCCCCTTATTATGATTTATGTTTTCCCATGGATGTAAAGTTGTATATTAGAAATGAATTACAGAGTTAATATTGGATTTTCTAGGAGCCACCAATTGAGTTTCTATGTTGCATTTCATTTAATTTTGTAATGTAATAATTATGTTTTTATATAGATTTTGAAAGCTATACAACAATTTGGTCATTTTGGATGTGAATTCTAGTTTTTAGTACTAATGTAATAATTTGAGGCACTGACTCCGAGCTACTGGGGTTCGGGTCCTTACACTTATATATAATATGATAATTTAGTGGATTACTGACCATGTTTTATACCAAGTGTGAAAATCATATTGTGAAAAAAATATTAAATGGTATAAGTAAATAATTTTAAATATAATTTTTTTAGTATTTAACATCATGTATTTAGGTTTAAATTAAATTCATCATTACATGTAATAAGAAAAAAATATTTTTTAAGAAATATAATTATAAAATAAATGTGTTCTATTATATAGAAGTATGAAATTATAATATAAAATACTTATACAATGATTCAAACAAGTAAATTGTTTATATTTTATGCTTTATGAAGTGATAATGTATTTTTTTATAAGATAAAATGATATTGTATAACAAAAAAACATCATATTTTATGTATTACATAGTTCTATAAAAGGCTGTTTATTTGATATATTAATTGATTAATGAAATTTTAAATGATTTATATAGATAATAATTATTGTGTTTGAGTTATTTTATTTCATTATGTGTAAAATAAATTCCATTTGATGAACTAAATATTTTGAAACAAGTTAATAAATTTTTAATTCTTAACTAAAAAAGATACAATCACCCATGAAAGAACATAGTCTCTAAAATAAGAATTTATGGATATATCCAACAAAAATCCAAAATTAATTCTCAACCCCACATGTAAATTTAGTGAAGATAGTCATGATAAATAAAAAATCATCCAATATAGTGTATAAGAAACTCTGAAGGCTATAAAGTCCAAGTGAAGAGTAGTGGGAGAATAAACATCCAAAACCCACATGAATAGTGGGACACCATAAAAAATGAAAACATCCAAATACAAAATGAATAATTATGTTCTCAAGAAGATAAAAAATATTTAATCCATGGAAAATTCTTACATACACCCCCCAACCAACCCAAAAATAACACACCAAACCCTATGCAAGCCAGCCATATTGATTTGTTGAGAAACAATTTCACATTGAATAATATTAATATGTCATAATACCTTTTTCTTTTTCAATGTATATTGTAAATAAATGTTGATATAGTTATGAAGTAATTATTAATATTAAGCATAAATATTTTACTGTTTTTAATGTCATATTTGTGTTATAGAATCATATTTTTCTCAATTGATAACGAATAGTTTCTATCAATAGATTCTACTTGAGTGATACATATAAGGGAACGTTATTAGAAAAAAAACATGACATTAAAAATGAGTTCATTTATGACAGTGGAATATTATTTCCATGTTTAAAAATATGTATAGGGTGTATAAAAGGATTGATTATACAGCCCCACTAATATGATACTAGTTTTTTCAATGATATTTTATATTAGATAATTAATTTTGGATTAATAAATATTGTATAGAATTATATGGAATTATTATTTAAGCCTTCATAATTGGTTTAAATAATAAAAGGTTTTGATAAATGGAAACTTGTATCATTTATCTTTACATAGTGGGATAATGTTGTAAAGATAAATCAAAATCATTCAAGGTGAATCAATATGATGGTTGAAAACATCGATAAAGTGTATTGATTATATAAAACCAGTTAAATTTTTTAGAAAATTATATTTTATAAAGGATATGATTAGTAAATTACATTCTTGGGTGGTTCTAAATATAGAATTAAAGCTTAAAGAGACTTCATGAAGAGTTTATGTCTTGAGACTGAATATAATAGATCAAACACAATCCAACTGTGAATGGGAATTAATAGTGTTTATGAAAATATTTAATTGAGATACTATATATTAAAAGGATGAGAAATTGTGTTTGTTCCATGCATACATGTTAGTTAATCCATCAAGAGAAAACAGTTAATAGTTTAAATGTATTTGGTATGAATTTATTTAGTTTTTATATAGGATTATATATATATATAAGTAACCTGAATACAATTGACACACCAAAAAGAAAAAGGTTAAATTTTTTTATGATGACTTATTATATTAATAATAATAATTTTTTTAATTTTCCCATGAATATGCTAGTTATCTATCCCTCAAAATAGAATAAACATAGATTGTATGTTCATGTCGAAAATTCATTATCACTGCCAAGGATTTCATGACACTAAGAATGCCTGATTGAGATGAGACATCTATAATCTCTCAGGATAAGAATAAATGGAATAATATTGTTCCATGTTACATTATTTTTAATAATGTTTATTTATAATAGCCTCTATGAATTTCCTTTAAATAACCCAACCTTAATCAATAACCACCACTATTAATGATAAGACCAAGTAGATTCCTCTCTAGGCTCATCATTAATAGTCTAATTCTTGGAAACTATAATTTAGTGCATTATTCATATGAATATGACACATTTCTATCAAAATAGGATAATATATGAAAATAATATTCCATTAAAACCAAAACAAAAATTCCAATGAATGAAAAAATTATTTAATTACCACGATTTATCAAATAAGGTATGTATGTACTATACAAATTAAATAAAAAACTATGTATAAATAAATATATTCTGTTATGGAAATATAAATCCTATCTACGGGAATTATAAGAAAATAAAAACTAACATAACCCTTACAAAAAGTTATATATGTTATATACATGAAAAAATTCATAGAAACTATACATGATCAAAAATTTATTCCCATCCACCAAAATATGATGTCTTAGAAAAGATTAATTAGTTCAAAAAATATTATTTGGGTGAAAATTTATACATGATACGATCATAATAAAAATATATATAACCTTTTGACAAGAATAAATTATACTATATGTAATCATGATAGTGTGATAAATTAATAAAGCAATCTCAATTCCTAGGTAAGGTCCAAATCTAATTTTTGTATTTGTATCCATTATTAATCCATCAAAATTTTAATTATTTGTAGGGATATAAAAAGGCCAACCAAAAAATCATTTTTATGGAAAATATCTTATTTCACTTTCTTTAAGGAGATTCATATTATATTGGTCCACTATTTATATTCCCCACACCATGAAAATATATATCCTAAACCTATAAACTTCCTGACTATTAGACACAACAATCCCATTTGATGAAAATTATTTTCTAAAATAACCAATATAAAATTTTTCAAATGGATATAATATTCTTATGGGATAAGAATCACAATATTGGTATCCACTCCCACTATTTAGTATCTCATACCATAAAATCATACCACTATTTTCAATTATGTATACCACATGGTAGGAAGGATTATACTCACATATTCGTCCCAATGACTCACTCACCCATTAGTTGTTGGATAAAACTATACCATGATCACAAGAGGTGGTTGTGTATAACCATACATAACTAAAAAAAATTTATGTGATTTTTTTTTTAAAATATTATAAATATATATATATATAAATATATAATATATATCAAGTCCTTTAAAAACCTACAACTAGCTATCAGGCATGGTAGTTCCTAAATTTTTTTTCTAAGACACTACATCTAATCATCATATATCCAAAGATCATTGTCATCACATAATCACATACTCTCTTCCCAAACATTTAATATCATATTTATTAAACAATAAATATATTCAAACTAATTTAAAAAGATAAAGAGTAAAGAGATAACAAACATTATTTTTGATCTAAAATGTGTACATTGAAATAATCATCACATTTTAAGGAAAATCCTACATTGAAAACATAAATAATATCCATTACATTTAAAGACTTTATATCATAAAAACTATATCAAATTGAAGTCCAAAATATTTATAATATTAAAATAATAATATTAAAATAGAATTAAATAATCATACAGTTTCATGCATTATCCTTCCATAACCAGCCATGAATATTCCTTATCATTAAGAACATGAAGGAAGGAAAACCTTACTTAAATGTCTTTAAGGGAATAAAAAATAGACTTGTACATAAATTCTTATATATTGGATATCCACTAACCATTGAAGTTTTCATTTATGAATAAATTCTAAAAAAAGTTATCATGGGTAAATAATAATCACAAGGGAATTATTTCCATAATTTCACATAACTATTTTTATTTACCATGTTATTAAAATAAATATATTATGACCCATTTATATATTGATTATACCCAAAATATAAATCATATAGAATAAATGTTATAAGGATTTATAAATTTATATTCAAACATCTATATTTAATAAAAACAATACATATAGTAGAGAAAATTAAATAATATCCACTAATTATTCCACATATACTAGAGGAAACACTATTGCCGAATATATTACCCACGATAAAATGAATGGCACAAATCCTAAACAAATAAACACCCATACTAACTACATAAAATCTATTAATTTTATAGACAAAAATGACCCAAAAAAGAAATCCCCAAAACCATATTAATACCATTTACAATTAAAAAACATATTGAAACAACTTTTTTTAGGCGTAGGGAGAGTATAGTTTACTTTTTTAGACATTCTATAAATTCCCTCAACTACCATGACTAGGTGTGATAAAATTTCTATATGAGAAGAATATGTAATATGTAATATAAATGATCAATCCCACATTCATTTATATCATTTGATTTTAAATATATAAAAGTAATTAAAATCACTTCCTATTTCAAAGGTGTAACATGAAACATATCATGTAACTTGTGTAATAAATAGTCTATAAAAACAAGAACATTCACCCACACCATGTAAAACTCTGGTATTTAAAAATTGGAACATTTTTTATAGTATATTTTAAATGAAATAATAATCTTAAACAACTTAATTAATATATTTCTTGAAATTTAATCCATCCAATAGCTTGTGAAACACCCATCCTTGAGTTAGAATGAACTATAATATGGCATACCATGATAGAAAAACCGCTAAATTGGAATGGATGACTTGTAATAACAAAATTCTGAAAAACATTTTTATCAATTTATTTGAAATAAAATAATATTCATTTAAAATTAAATAAAATTCTAAAAAAACATTATTTTTTCTAAAAGGGAGTTAAGCAACAATTTTCGCACATTATTTAAAATTAATTTTTCAACTTTAGAAAACGTTATTTGATAAAATGGAATTAATTTTTTAAATCATAAAATAACAATATTCTTAGGGGGAATTATTGATATTTATATAAAACTTTCCATTTTTTCACGAAGAGTGAAAATTTCTAATTTTAAATTGATTACCAATTTTTCATTCCAATTATTTATAATATTAGATAAAATTTTAATTAATTTTGAAAGTAAAAAATTTATGAATTTTATTATAATTAAACTAATATAGTAAATTTAAATCATTTTATATTTAATATTAATATAAAAACCCGGTATACTTTTGAACATATTTCCTTTCAAAACTAACATTCTCATCCCATTTACGAGATTAATTGGAAATTAAATTTTAACACCTATGTGAATTAAATTTTTAAAAATGGATTCAATATTTGGAATAATAAAAATTTATATTATCTAATAAGGTAAAATTTAATTTTTTACAAAAAATGATTAGAGAGACAAATATAAATTATTTACCACGTTTAAGGTCAAAATAGATTTATTGGGTGGGGGGGGTCAAACTAAAAAGATAAGTGCTAAAATGCCCTAAAATCATATCTATATTATATTTTATGGACATTGTTATACCCTATAATGTCTAATCCTCAATAATAATTCGTCTTTATAGTTTTTAATAGGTTAAATGTGGGTAAAATATTTTATTTACAAGTGTTCCACACACCTCACTTATAAAATTCCACCCACTCTCCTCTCATTTTCACACCTTCAAATAATTTTTTTAGAAAATCCCTACCCAAGTCACATCCATACTTCCATATCCTAAACCCAGAAGGATTTTTTTTGAAATAAAGGTATTACAGTAATACTTTAGTTATAATCCTAAATAGGCAGTCCGAGAAGAGGTAAAATTTCTCACTATGCATTTATATTTTATTTCTTCATATACCTAATTGAGTTCTTATTGATCCATAATGATATAATAAACTCAGTATATCATAGAAAATGATATTTTTAATGTTATTTTCAATACCTAAAACGGTCCCCACTTACCTCAAATGGTTTATTAAATCATCATGTGCGTTTATGATGGAATACCACCCTACGAATAGATGCGATTAATTTTTCAATTTCCAACTCTCACGGTTGGGTATGAGGATAGATATAAAATATATTTATCATATGTATCATATAATTATAGCTATATAGTTATTATATCATATATATATACCTTTCTAATTTAAATTATGTAGGGGGTATGAAAATGTCAAGCATGTGTATAGTGGACTACTACCTCACGAAGTGATGTGATTTGTTTTTTAGTAATGTTTTACATGGAAGGTAATAAAGATAATATGAATGAAGATATGATATATAAATGACATATTTATGGTACTAAGTATATTTTTATCAATATTATATTATATTATTTTGTTTTTTATTACATTTTCTCTCAAATAATGATGAAAATATCGTTGGTGTACCTACGAACTACCGTCTTCATAAATCAACATGTATCTCTATTTTCAATTCCAAACAACATGGATGGTATTTATAAAAATATTTTACTAAATAGAATGACATTATTATCTTTATGGAAATATAAAATATTACCAAACTCTCTTCATTTATGACCATTGAACAATGGAAATGTTACCAATCTGTAAGTACAACCTACTATCTCAATGACCGCAACATATTTTATTTATCAAAACCAAATTTGGTGATTGTCCATAAAAGTAAAATTGATACATAAATATTATAATTATTTCCTGATTATTATTATATAAAATATAGATATATATATTATTTGTAAGAACCCGGATCTTTCATGGTAAATAATGAATCAAAAAATAAGGCAATTAACACCTAAAACAATGAAAATAGAGGAATATTATTATAAAATAGAAGATATAGTATTATAAAAGGATCATATATGAAATTTTTAACATAATATATTTTTTAATAATTTGATAATATTTTTAGGACCATTTTAGATGAGGTTAAATCACGTTGAATCGAATAGAAGCATGGGGTAATAAACATTGTCTAAAATTCCATTCATTAAGGCATATTGAAACATTGTTTACCAAATATATTTTAAATAGTGTATATGTTACCCATTAGACCTGAAATATTGTGATTCAAAAATATTTAAATTTATTTCATCCTTAATGATGAATTAGTTTATGCAATTATATTTGAATTAAACGATATCAAGTGGTAATGAATTTCATGACACAATTTATTTTAATTATGTAATATTACATCTTCATTATAATTGATATTTTAAAATTATGTGTGTGATGATTTCTAATAATCCTATGTTATATTTGAAGTTGTTTTATATTGATTTATATTTCATACACATAATCTATACATTGGTTAGTTCTGCATTCAACATTATGATATTTGCAATGGTTTACATTACAATATCATTTTATTTGGGATTGATCATCCATGAATTTCCATTGATGAAAATTATATGATCATTGTTTAATAAAATCTTTAAATTTATTATTCCATTATTATTCATGAAATGTTTCAATCAATATTTCCCTTTTTAAACTCTTTTGTACATAAAATTATTGGGAATGTTTTTAAAAGAAAATCCAACATTATGTGTAATTTATGTCAGAAAAACATTTTCATTAAAATCCATATTTTATAAATTTTTTTTATCATTTTCAAAATGATTTTGAAAATTAATTTTTAAATATTTTTTGTTTTTTTAAATTTTTTTAATTCATTTTATTTTAAGAAAAACTCTAATTTGGATTTTAAAGAAAAAGTCAAAGGAATATTTATTTCAACATGGATGACCCCAAAAAAATTATATCATTCATGACAATTAAAATTATTAAAATATTATTTTACATGTTTCAAAAATTATTGTTTGTTAATATTGTTTTAAAAATGTTTTTATTGTTTAGTTTTAAAAGTTCATTTTGAAAATGAAAAGGATTTTTTCCTCAAGAATGCATTTTTTGAGGTATTTATATTCATCAATGATAAATACCCTTTATTTTACATATACTATACAAGGGATATTTTGTATTTATACCCTCTTTATTATTCTTCTAGAATTTTTATGTTCATTTTGACCAAATAAAATATTTAAATTCTCTTCATTAGTTTGTTTAATCGTTCATTTACTTTCCGTTGAAACATTCAATTTCTTGTGATTATTATTTAATTAAGTTATCATAATAATACATATTCATTTTTTCATGTATATGATTATTTCATAACCATATATGGATTTGGAATATGGTTTTATCCTAAATATTTATATAATTTGAATCTAGATGTGATTATTTCCTAAATTTTATACCATTTTAACATACGATGTTCACATTAAAAGTTATTTGATTAACTAGGATGTATTGATAAACTATATTCTTTTCTCAATATAGATATTTTATGATAAGGAAAAAAATATTTAATTAAATAAATAATTTAATATTTGAGGAATTGTTTGGAGATGTAGTGATGGCTGGTACATGAATTATATGTCCCCTTAATGCATCTATAGTCTCATGAGGAAAATTAGTAAGCTTTTTTAAACATGATTTTACTTATAAATTTAATTTAAATTTTGAAAGGACTTGATGGAATAGGATTCAATATAATTGGTATCATGAAATCCATGAGAATATTTCAATTATATTATCGATGGATGCATTTCATGCTCAATTTATTGATTAAAAATTGAGTATTCAGATATTTACATTTCTATATTAATTTTTCCTTGTATTAATATCCAAGATATTTTGACATTAATATTATCTATGTATATATTTTATTATCTATTTTTCTATAAAAAGTAATGTGTTTTCATTTATTTACCTTTTAATATTTATTATGATTTATTTTATCATGATAAATATGTTTTATTTGTGGAATGTGTGTTCAGTTATTTAACTTTTCATGTTGATTATGATTATTGATTTATGATTCTTTACATTATACATAACCCTTACTAAGTAATTGAGATCACCCATATTTCTATTAATTTCCTAGGAATCCATGAAGTTTACTCAGATTTATATGCCAGATATGCTAGAGGGAATAATTTTATTCTCGATAAAATTATGTTATAATGTGTGTTAAAAATTAAATTTGGAATAATGTATGTATATTTTTTACAAATACAAGTAAACTCTTCAGTATTTATGGTTGTGAATTATTTTTTGTTATAATAATGTTATAATATAATACATCATCTTTGGGATAATATCATTGGGGTAATTATGGTGAGTATTAGATAATTTTTAGTATAAAACATGGAAACTATATTTAAGACAACATATATTTTGAATCATAAGCCTATAATTAACATTGAGTATAAGTATAGAAGTACATACTAAAGTTTTATTAAGGATGAAATTATGTTTCTTTCTTAAAATACTTCCCTTAATAGATACAAAGTATGGAAATGGTTTTTTCAATTATATACTTAGCGGTAATAACTCTAAACAGGTCACATTGGGCTTCACCAAATCATCACATAGTGCATGACAATGGGGCCTATTCAACACCATGTTTGACACTCCTACAATACATGATTAGGATAATTCACATTTTATTTACAATCCATTATGAATTATTTGAATAGATGAAAACTATGAATGACCTAGGTAAAACATATGGTGACAAAGATTGAAAATATGGTTTTATAATTTAAATATATTGTAAATTATTCTTTTGGATTATCTTATTTCCCAATTTTATTATTTATTATCATACTATTATTTATTGTTTTAATAAATATATGAAACCTAAAGGAATATTTTAAACAATAAATATAAGGAATTTTTTTTTGAAAATGAGATACCAAATGCAATGTTGAATCATGTGAAATATATTTTGATTATTACTAACAAGTTAAAACAAAATATTGTCAACAACATATACCTTGACCAACTCTTAGACTCACTAACGAAGAGAATTCTAGAGTTCTCGAAGATCTTGACTGGAAGAGACCATGGAGAAAATAAGGATCGATTTAATTTATTTTATAAATATGGAAATAAACACCCAATAAACTGTCTCATTGGTATGGGAAAATTATTTATGTGTGGAAAGGAAAGGTTTATAGAAAATAATATCTAAGGAAAAATGAAGAGCGTGATATAAGTAAATAAATCTAATTATAGTGATCCTTTTATAGTTCATTATCAAAAATGTGAGTAACCTATGAATTACTAAGTCAATGACCTCTTCTAAATGTTAAACCATATACCAAGGAAGGACCTATATGGAAATATAATTGAATAAGTATTTATGTATTGGCATTAAAGAATTAAATTTTAATAGTATTTTGTTTACCAATGGTAACTCAGTGATAATAATTATAAAATTTTCGTGAAATGTGTTAAACTTGAGATTCTTATATGTAATCATTAACATAAGAGTAAGGAATACCATCATTATTTTATGTTTGATAATAAGTTCGAAGTCTTAATTTCCCCCTTTAATAAATTTTGTGGTAATAATTTAAAAAAGTTAATTATATTTTTCGAATAAATTTATGGGAATAAAACCCATTTGTCTATAATATTAAAGGTTATCTAAGGAATAATTACTTCACATTTGGTGGAAACATGATTTAGGGTATTAATAAACTTTATTTATTATATTATATTTGATTTTGTAGTAAATATAGTTTATTACACTTTGGAGAATTTTATAGTAATTTTAGTTATATTGATTTAGAAAAATGAAAACTAGTATGTCGGGTGACAAACTATCACGTTTGGTAAGGCCATGGGGCTTGAACCCACAACTGAAGGAAGATGATATTTTAAATCCTACCTCTAAATATGTGATTTCATAGTTAATATATCATTTTTTAGTATAATGATCTGAGGCATAAATATTAATGTGCAAAAAGTTGTGCTACCATTGAGGATTATAGATTATTGTATCATATTAGATAACATTTTTAATTGGTTTTGGAGAAAAAATTATATATATATTGAATGAATTTTCACCCATTTATGGATCATATGATTTGCTAAAAGTGATTTCTGGGATTTAGTCATAAAAATTGATTTTTGGATATTCATTTATTTGAGTAAGTGATGAATTTGATGATGGTCTAAGTATAAGAAAAGTATGAAATTGTGATTATGAAATAAAAATATATCAAGTATATAATTTTATATCCTTAGATAGTAAATTAATTTCCCATCATTAGGGAATATATCATTAAATAAAAATTTTATCATGTTACATTCATTTTAATTCAAACGGTGGTATTTTAAATCGTTGTGTATTTATTTATTTTGGTTCTTTAACTTTCTATCTATCATTAGCATTTTTGTGATCAATGACCTTTATTAGAATCTATAATTATTTATGCTTTTCATACATGTTCATTTCATCCCTTTCCACTAATATTCTCCGAAAGGGAATATTAGTTATGTTTTATCCTAAATGACGTTTGAAATTCCATTTATACTTCATTAAGATGATGTTTTATTAACATTTTAATTATATGGGTTTTAAACAAAATAATTTTCAAATTTCAAAACCTTGATTACCAAGATCAATTTGAAATTATGAGGAAATAATTCATTTAATGTGGGGAGAATATAACACCCTAATATTTTAAAATAAGATTAATGATTTTCTTTCTTATTTGACAGATAACAATGATCTAAAAAATGATTGAAATATATTTATTTAAATTTAATTTTATAACTATGTTAATTTTAACTTCTAAATTAATAACCTTATTTATTTTAAATTATAATTTTCACAGAAAAATAAAAATTCTGACCATCTTTGAAATATATTATCATTTATATTGTTTTTTAAGATTATTTCATGAAAAATAATTTTTTTTAAGATTTATGAATATACTATAGAACATACTGTAATCTGAATTTATTTATATTCTTCGTAAATAAAATTTAGTTAATTCATTAAAATAATATTTATGGTCAATTAATTTTTGTTACATAACCAATAATAATAATGGCCAATTTTCTTATTGACTAATGGTCTTTGTGCTTATAAAACATATTTTAAAATAACCAAAGAGGATAGTAAATAATATTTTACAATAAATAAACATTGATTATCAATTCCTCACTCACTAATATTATTATAAAGGTTCTTACACGTCCTTTGATATTGTTAATTGGTTTCTTTACATTCCTCAACCTTTTTACGATCATTATGATATGGCCTATCTTATTGGGTGATTTCAATCATATGTAGTTTTTTACTGAATATTATATTCTTTAATTTGTATAATAAATTTCTATTCCTAGTTGTAATGATCAATATTTGTTTCACAAGAACTATTCTTATGAAATAAAAAGTCATTTTTTGAGTCTACTTATTTTAAATGTGTGTATTTTATTGGATATGACCATTTGGAAAATGTATTATTCACTATGATTTAAAAAAAACATTATTGATTTTTTATTGTGAAACTTATTACTGAACCATTTCAAATTAATTTAAAACTAATAATATAATATATATGTATATTAAGATAAAACAAAAAAAATTTAATGTACAATATTGAAAATTGAAAATGCATCATAATTTATTATTTAGAATTAACATTATGTAAAATTTCATCTAATAGTACACCCAATTTTATGATAATGAAAACATGAGTCAGGATTTTTTTAGTCATTAAATTATAATGAATAAATAAATTATATGAATTTGAAATAAAACTATTAGTAATAGAAATATAGTTATCAAATAAAACTATATATTTAATAATAATCATGAATATAATAAAAGACAAATATATATATATGAAGGAATACAAAAGTATGGAATAAAAAATGATGATATGTGGTAATGTTCCCCTGTCTCCCTTTATTCATTTTTTATCCTCTTGACCATTCCATACACGATGTTTGGAATCTCAGTCTAGGAGATTCCTTTTCTATAAAGTAATTAATTTAAATAAATTTCTATATTCCATAAATTATATGTAAATGAATAATATAGGTGATAAATATTCTTATAAGTAATTTGATATTATAAAATAAAAAAATTTATTTAGAATTTATATTTATATTTTTAACTGGAAATTCATAGAAATATTCATTGTAAATTTTTTTATATAACAATTTGATAGGTAGTTTGTAATAAAATCTCAATTTTGAATGGAAACAAGAACCTTAATTCATACCAAAAATATTCTGTGTTATATTGAAGTGATATTTATTCTTAGATGCTAAAAATATATCAGATATGGGATTCCATATTTATCAAGACCATATAAACATTTTTCCTTGGTTTTTGTATATGATACATGTATTAAACTAAAATCTAACGTTGAAAATCAAACAGGAACATTCAATCAAAATTACAACATTATGTATCTAATTCATATTCGATTAATTCCTACATATCAAAAATATACCATAGATCATTACAATAAATTATCAATAAAATCATAGTGTGTTTTCGTTGATTTTAGTGGTAGATTCATATTATGGAAAAATTACACTTTTAAAGTAAAAATATACACATTATGTCATAATACTCAGACCATTTGTTTGATTTGCATGGGGTTAGTTCATAAAAATAATAAAGTTTATTGATATGTTTCGTAATGTATCAAGATAATTTGAGGCATCAATATTAGAAGAGGACCTACTTAATTTCTTGGAGGCATCATTGATGAAAGATGAAATTCCCAAATCACCTGGTCAAATCATTGAATTTGGGATACTAGATTCATAATAAAGTGGAATAAATGATAGTATTGGTTAAATTTTAGTTTCATTATTAGAGGAACCCAAGTGGACATGAATATACATAGATAAATAATGGAAAATGTTTCAAAATTTTGAGACTCAAATAGTTACAATAGCTGACTCCTTGGATTCCATAGAGGTACTATGACCAGTACGCTTCCAGCTTTCCAACATGTATGAGTATGTAATTTATTATTTTAAAACATAATTTCAATTTTATTTTCATGTATTTTAATATTATAACACCGATAAAAATAAGATTAAACACTAGAAAAATTGTCTTATAATGATCCCTCTATCAATGCATCTTAAAAAGTGTTTATAAAGACAATCTTTTATCAGATATTTTTAAAAATTATTTGAAAAGGGGTCGACATTTATCATCACTTCATAGAATGTGTTGATAAAGGAATACCTTTTATTCATGCTATTGAATGTAGTGATAAAGGGTTAACCTTTATTAATGCTAAAAATAGGCACTGATAAAAGGTCCCGTCTATTATCACTTTTTATTATATTTGAAAAAATGTATCCCAACATTCCACAATATTATAAATAAAAACAATAAATATTAAAAGATACCGTTATCAATCCTAAAATTATTTTTTAGCACTGATAAAATTTACACTTCACACAGAATACTTTATACTTTATTATATGAATTATTATAATATATATATTTATTTATATTAATATAAATATAATATATTTTATAAAGAATGATTTATGTAATAGTAAATATATATTTACAAATTAAATATAATATATTTATTGATATATTATTTTAAAAATAGGTAAAAATTAATATTTATTGGAAATATTCTAGTAAATTACACTTGAATTAATTATTGTCATCAGATAAGTTATAAACATGAATAGAACTTTAAAAAATCTTAATATCTGATCATAGTGTTATTTTGGGCTCTAGGAACTATTAAATTTGATATTATGAAACGATATACAACAAAAAATATTTTATCTACAATGAATTGAATTTTCACTTAGTCAAAAAGGATTCTATGGCCTCTAAAACCAATGTTTTAATAGTGATACCCTATTTTTTTAATGTTTGATGAAATTTCTGCAATATTTAACATGATATTATTATCTTTTTAATTTATTTTGTTTTTACTCCTTGATCATACATACATTAGGATATTATGGTGTTATAAATTTATCATTTTCATATTGTACTGTTATATATATATGTGTGTGAGTTTTCATATATTAAAATATAAAAAATTATATTTTCAAAAAATATTTATATATATTAACATAAAAATATTTTTAAATAATATAAACTATACGAAATTAAATGTTTATTATCGATTTTATTTAATGTAAAAAAATAATCCATTTCATTTATGATATCAAAATGTATGAGTATATATATAGATATATACAAATCTATACAAATGAATATATAATGTTATATATAAATATGCCTAGAAGTGTGTGTGTTAATAAACACACACACACACACACACACATATATATATATCTATGTATATATTCTCATATATTTAATTATATATTACTATATATATAAAAATAAGTATTTATTATCAAATATATATACATTTATATATGTTTCAATAAAAACAATAAAACAGTCTAGGTTATTTGTAAGGGTGTTTGTTAATAATGTGATTGGTGGGGTTTGAATCTCACCCTTTCAAATTAATTCTATATTTTACAGGTGGGGTGAGTTGTGTATAGGATCTATAGGTCACATAATTAGTTGTCTATAAGGGGAGGTGTCTTGTGTCGGTGGCTAGTCGTAGTATGTATATTTTTATCCTGAGTAATTTTTTTGAATGTCTTAAAAATATTCCAGAAAGCATTTTTTAGTGCAAAATATGAATAGATAAAGGTATCCTTTTAAGAATTCATAATTTTTTTTCCTTTATCATCACTTGATTTATCTTTTTTATAGAATTGTAGAAATATATTTTTAGCATTGATTGAGACTGAATATGTAGTAGTGTGTTTTGGTTATTAAATAATGTTTTATTGACATTTGGTAGTTTTTTGGGAGTTTTAATTTTTCATGAAATTTTAGTTGATTTTATGAATTTACTATAGTTTAGTAATAATTTTCAATAGTATATTGTAATTTTTGATTCATTTTATGGTTTTATATTATGGTCAAATATTTTAATTATGATTTTTTATTGGATCAATAGCATTATAATTTTTTTTCATCATTACATTAAAATATATATATATATATATAAATACATACATGCTTAAAAACACACATATTATATATTTAATAATTAATCATATAATACATATACATTTCTAATTAATTTTATGTATCTTAAATATATGTATGTGTATGACTGTGTTTCTAAATTCAATTTAAATAATTAGTGTCGGGAATAAAATGACATAGGCATACACCCTCCATAAAATAAAATACCATAAAAACTCATAAAAAATAAAATGAAATATACTATAAATTTTTAATGCACACCAAAACAAATTTTCCCCATTAATAATACCTTGTGAATCTCGTAATAGTGTACAATTTCCTCAAATGTTTCATTTTATATTTTAGTTGTTAGAGGTGAGAGGAGTGGGTTATGATTAGGGATGTGTTGAAACTGATATTTCAACTTAGATGAGTGTATCATGGCATAGACTTCAGTGTCACAATATGGAGGGAGAATTAGAGAATGGAGTGGTGCTATAGTCTGGTTATTCACACCGAAGAAAGGTTTATACATGGAATTAAGGCCCTTGAATAATATTTTTGTAAATTAAAATACTTATTTTTTGAATGATATACTTCTAAATATTTTTTTTACTTACTCGTACATTTTCTTTCCTCTTTACTGATCACAAAATGAGGGTGTGGTTTATCAAGTGATATAATGTTTAGGTATTTTGTTTTTATATGTGTAACAATTAGGGTGTGGTTATATCAATCACAACATTATTCCCTCGGTAGTTGCTTCTGATTTATTTGGATTTCACGATGATAGCATGGTATGGTTGTTATATTGCACTATGGTTTGTTTTCATGGGTCATGTAGATGACATGATCCCCTTGGCTATGATGCGACCCTTCCATGGATATATATAATTACAATATTATCCTATATTTAAATGAGGGGGATATTGGATATAAATGAAATGAATTTGAATGATTTATTTGAGATAAACACTCTATGAATTAAATATAAACAGTCATATCATAATGTTATACATTTATTGCACATATATAGTTGATTCTGATTGATTTGGATGTCTCAATGTCACCACGATATAGTTATTTAATTTCACAATGGTTTGTTTTTATGGGTTACGCAGATGAAATGATCACCATGTTCATGATGTGACCCTTCCTTTCCCATGTATAATTAGAAAATTATCCAATATTTAAATGAGGTGGATATGGGATATTAATGAAATAAATTTCATGAATTTATTTGTGATGAACTAACTATAAATTCACCATTAACATTTATGTAGTAATGATATAAATTTTTAACACCTGTATAAATTCCTCATCCAATCTAAGCTATTCCTTATTCCCTTATTTTCAAAGAACATAAATCATCCAAAGGTTCAAAGTTAGGGAGATTTGAGCCCCTATAAATTTTCATGGAACCAATACATTAATAGATCTATAGTTTTTTATCCTTGGTGATTTTACATTCATTTCATTTGATATTATCTTTCTATCTCTATTTTCAGGATAGCTTCTAATGACAACTTATTTATGGTTTTCCAAGCCTTTGATATTACTTTATATAGGGATTATTAGAATATTGGTTATTTTATTTTTCTCACACTCAATATGGTAATGGTGAACATATACTTATTTTATAGTGAGTTGATTCTTATTAGTGGTGGGGTGTTTATAAACTATTCTTGTAATACCCAAATATTTTTTGATATATTCCATTTTAAATAAATCCATTTCCATGATGGTTTTCCTTACTAGAAACACACTAAAAAATGATTCCTAAAATCTTATAGAAATATAAATTTGGGATATTTTTATAGTTATATAAATCAGCATGTTGTTATTTGATTACGTATAATCTTCTTGTCATTTTCATAAAATATTTACTTTTTAAGTAATAGTAAAAAATACAGATTTTCGTAAAAGTAAATTTTAATTCATTTAAATAATGTAATTAAAAAATCCTATTGTATTCCAAATTTTGTAATAAATTTATTTAAGATTCATTTTGTTTACATTAATCTTATTAATTTCATTGGGATAGACATATTATATTATTTTTACATAATCCAATTCTTATGTTTAAAACGCATTTTTTCAAACATTATTTTATAGTTAATATTATATTTTATCTCTATCTAATTTTATTATAACCTATTGAGTAAATTTTTAAGTTAAATTTATATATTATATATCAATCAATATTAATTTAATCTCATATAAGGATTATTATTAGACCTATAGTTAAGTAAGAATCATCTTGTGCTTGAAAAATGTGTTTTACTAAAAAATTGTTTTTCATCATGTTTTGAAGGTAAAATTTTATATTAAATGATTCTAATTATTTGAACTAAATTTGATAAAATTAATTACTAATTTTGAAAAAAAATTAATATAATTTATTTGTCTCAATGTGATTTTTTATCATTATGATTAATAATCAAAGTAAATATTTATAACCTCTCTAACAAATGTACAATTATGTTAAAATAATTGTGTAAAACATTAAAGTCTCTATAACACATTAATTTATCCTATTGGATGATTTTTTTTACCAAAAGTATTCTTAATGGTTTAAAAAATTATTTTAAATAATTAATTTGAATTTTGGAACTAAATATTGATTTTGTGATAGATAAGTTATATTTTATTGAAATTAAAAACTATTTTTGAATCCTTACATTTAATTGAAAGGTTGGAAGATTAGAATCTATTTTTTATGATCAAAAAGTCTAAAAAATAGAAATTCTTTGTTATTTAAAAAAATATTCCTGAAACCCAATTTATAACCTTCTTTTATGTTATGAACAATTCAATCTTGAATCAGGTATTTTTCATAAAACTCATTTTCATTTATTTTATGTTATTATATTAAAAGTAACTTATAGACGATATATAAATTAAATATGATTAACTAGAATAAAAAATTGTAATCATCTTGTCCAAAAAACATTATAATGACCCTTTTATTTTTTCTCACATAAATAATTTGTTATGTTAAAATTTATTGTTATCATGGTTAAGGGTAAAATGTGTATAAAGTTGTATAACAAGAAGATAATGATTAATATGAAACCAAATATTTCTTATATGTGAATAATTGATATTATTTATAACATATAACTACTTATTTTTTGGATATTAGGTCCCTTGGTGCCACTTGAAAAATTGTGATATATATATATATATATTTGTGTATGTGTGTTATTTAATCTTTAAATTAATTCAAACTATTTCCTTACCCTCCCCTATAAAAGGATACAAACTTGCCTCTTTTATATATACTTCATGATCTATCTATATAAGCCAAAACCTATGATAATACTTTCCAATATTCCTTCCACATGTCATAGATCTTGTGTTACAACCAAAAGGTCATCCTTCCAAACCATAAGGTGTAATAAAATTGTAGTATCGCACCTAATAGGCATAAATCTCAATAAGAAAATTTCAATATTATTTCTTCTTCTACCTCCTCTAAACCCAGGATATTTATTATAAAATAATTATTTTAAAATCTAAAATATTATGAATTTTTATTGTGGTAATTTAACACCCATTAATTACTTCTATTCCATCATATAAAAAATAAAACATCACTCATGCCTATGTGTGGAGTACAACCTCCACTAAGGGGTGTGTTTTGTTTTTACTCACCGCTTAAAATTTATGGTTATAATGATGGAAAAAATAAATATATCTAATATACGTATGATATTATTATTATTATTATATAATTATGAATTATTATTTAGCATTATTTTGTTCATATATCAAAGAGTGAAATCAACATTCATGCGTAAGTACGACCTACCCTCCACATGAATAATGTAATTCCTTTTTTAACTCTATATTTTATGGATTAATTTTTATATATATATATATTGAAAATATATTAGTTTTATAAAATTAAATAATGGAGATGAATCTACTATCATCTAGTCGCAAGAACAAAAACTACCAATCCGAAACACACGTGAAAAATGTGATGGTGAACACTACAAAATGATGATTTAAACAATGAATTATTCATTAATTGGTTTTGAAAATTGATAACGGGATCATATATTATATTATATGTGTGTATATTATTCTATTATAGGATTATAATTTATTTAAATTTATTATAACAGAGGATAATAAATGTTTGATTACATGGAATCATCTGCTACGGGATTTCATAACTCAATTTCTTTTCATTAGGTTATACTAATTTTTTATTATCATTGATATTCTAATATTATATTTATAATTAAATTTTATTATTTTATATTTTAATTCAACTTATTTTATATCGATTTACATTTGATACACGTAATCATTTCACTGATTAATTGTCACTTCAATGTTAGGATCATTATAAGGGATTTTTCCTAGATATCCACTCTGTTGGCACATCTTTGGAATTATGAGCCTATTAATTTTATTGGGGTATATATTCTATACCGATGATGTATTTAACATGAATTTTTATTTATTATTCCATAAAATAGATTCAATTCATGTTTTATCTATCAAGGTGTCGCAATTGAAAAGTTTCAAAATATGTAATAAATTATTTTACTATCTCATTTTTCTATGATTCCTTATATTTTTTATTGAAGAAATATTATAATCCATCATTTATAAAGTCCATACATTTTATTATCCTCTATATATTAAGGCTTTTACATTTTTTATTCCCAATTTTCTTCTTTTTAATATTTTAATCATGCAATGACCTATTTAAAATAAAAGCTTGTCCCATTTCATTATTTTTTAATTGGGTATATATTTCATCTATGTCCATATTTATTCAAAATTGTTTTATAGAAGTGGTTTTTATTTTAAAAAATAATTTATTTGTGATATATTGTTTTACCCTTTAAATTTTTAAATATTTTAAATGAATATTTTTTTATGATTTCTGGAAGGTTCAATTTTTCCCTTCTTTTTAAAAAGTAAAAAAATTAATGTTCTATTTAATTTATTCAGTGTTTATTTATTTTCTGATAGTGATACCCATTTTACTTCCTTTTAGAATATGAAATATGTTTTACATTGTCCAAAAAAGAAAATTCTTCAATGAAATATCATTTTGACATTTCACATTAATTTTCTAGAAGACTTTATTTTACTACAAAACCAATATTTATGGTGAAATTAAGATAATATTTTATCTCTTAGTAGTTTTTTATCATTATATTTAACATGAAGAATTCATTTTATTGTGATCATTTTCGATTAAAAATTAGAGTTCTCATAAATATCCAAATTCTTTGTGTCATGGATATGATTATTTCTTAAATCATAAACTATTTAAATATTCGATGTTTTACTTGAATGCCATTTTATTGGCTATAGAAATCATAATATTACATAATTATAACCCAATATGGATATTTGTTGATGCATATTATTTTTAATGTATTAAATAGATCATTAAATATATGAGGAATGAAAAGGACATGTAGTGGTGGGTGGGGCCATATTATATATTTTCCCTATATACATCAATATTTCTCATCAAATAAACTAGTTGGACAATCTTATTAAATGGGTTTTTGTTGTATACCTACCCATAAATAAATTTTCCTTTGGAATGAGGAATTAATGGAAAAGATATCATGATATCTGAGATCGTGAAATAATATTTATGACAATCATTTATTTATAGTTAAATTATTTTTATCCATCAAATTACTACATTGATATTATCAATGGATACAATTTTTCCCAATTAATTTAATAAAGAGAATTTTTTATGTTATTTAGATTTTTAAATGATTATTCCTTATTTATTCATGATATATTTTTTTTGAAAATATTCCCTTAAAATGAATTTTAGTAAACCCTTATTTTTTTCTTTTCCCCATGATCCTAGGATGTTTACTACAACTGATATGAAAGAATGTTCTAGAGTTAATAATGGTTTTTTCAAATAAAATACTATGATTTGGATTTGATTTCAAATTTAATGTGATATTCAAATATTTAGTAAAATATTCAGTTATTTGGGATTCGATAAATTGTATATAGTTCTAATTTAATAATGAAGACATCGAATATGGGTTATTGGAGTTGAGGTGGTTTCAGTTGGAATTAGATATATTCTAGTGAAAACCATGTGAACAATATTATAAATGTACATATCTAATATGAGAATTGTATTATGCACTTATAGTATTTGAGAAATTTTACCATTAGAGTGAATTTTATTTTTGGATCAATATTCATGAAGATTATGAGATAACATAGTTTGGGAAATTATTTAGTGATAGAACCTAACAGAATAAATATAATCAACATTCATAGTAAATGTATAGATTTTCAAGATAATAAATCTGAAACATCTTGTGTTGAAATTGAGAATATCATAGCCATATTAGGGAAGCTAGCTCATATAATAAATAATTAATGTGCCGATATAGAGTACCCTGTTGTTATACAGTATGAATGACCAATGTTGGATAACTTTAGGACACAAAAGTCTTCATATTTAATGTAACTAATAATATATTGGTAAATAAAGAATATATTGCTTCCCAAGAATATATATTCTTGGATTTGAAAAGTTACACTATATTTTCTAACTTTTAATATAATGGTATATTAGCGTTCTGATGAACCAAAACAAAAAATTGAAATAGCTTCCACTATATGTGTTGTACTACATATTAATGAGGGATATTTGTCTCAAATGGTTGTGGATAACCTCAAAATTGATGATATACCTATTATATGTGATTTTTTTATTTCGTTCTAAAATATAATCCAAGTATTTCCCCAAATTGTGAAGTTGGATTTTCAATAGAAATCACACATGGTGATCTATCTATCTCAAAGAATACGTATAAAATATCCCAAATTGACTTATAAGAATTGAAGAAAAACTCTAGTTAAAACTAGATAATGTATTCATCTAACATTGTTTTCAACCATAAGTTGAAATTATTCATTTTTAATTAGAAATATGGGTTAATGTGTCTTTTAATTGAATATCTAAAATATAACAAAACCACAATTAATAACACATATCATATATCATATATCGATGATATATTTTCTCAGTTACATGGAGATTAATATTTTTCTAATATTCATTATTGACATGGAAATCATCTTATAAGGATTAATAAGGTGGATATACCCAATACAATCTTTATTATGCTACATGGGCATTATGAATTTATAATATTTCCATTTTGACTTACTAGTGATCTAGCTATCTTTATGGATATAATGAATAGTTCCTTCATAGAGTACCCTTACCATTTTGTGAACTCTTTATAGATGATATTTTTATATATTTGAATGGTAAAGAAATACATGAAGAACATTTCCAAATTCATCTATTGACCCTGAGGATAGAAGAAAATATATGCCAAATTTACTATGTATGAATCTTGTCTTCAAAAATTTTCATTCCTCGGTCATATAACTTCAAGAGAGGGTATATTTATAAACCCTTCAATGATTATGTTTTTTAGAAATGTAATAGATCAAAAATTGAAATTTAAATCCTTAGTATTCTTGGATTGGATCGATACTAATGACTATTATGTGGGTTTTAACGTGGTTGTATAATCCACTAATCATTTTGACTTATAAGGGGGGTTAAATTCTTATTGACGGATTAAGGTAAAGAAAATTTCAATGAACTAAAGAGATATTTGGTGAGTGCACCAATTCATAGAATACCATAAAGGGGAGAAGGGTCCTTGATATATATACTGTAACATCACATAATTTATTCATATTAATACTCATAAATAATTACATGGTGATTGATTATTCATCTTGATAATTGAATATTAATTAGAAAAATTACTCGACTCGTGATTTGGAGTTAGAAACAGTATTTTTTTCATTGAAGAGATTGGGGAATTATTGTAGCACTCCCATGATTTTGAAAATAAATTTAATATTTAATACATGAAACATTGAGTCTTTATAAGACACAAATTTGTTATAACCTAGTGAGTAAACATAATGTTACCACCCCAAAGATATGAATTTCCAAAATCTGACAAACACAATTGTGATCAGTAAGCTATTTATAATCTGATATGTCTAGCATAATTTTTGGTAATTAGTAATATACCCTTATTGATAGTATGGTTAACATTATGAATAGTGACATACCCTTATTAATATTAATATCTCTTATGATAGTTTATATATTGGATTTATGTGAATGTATGATGTACTTATGTTTTGGAATAAGTAAAGAAATGATTTAAAAACTATATTTTTCAATTAATTTATTATTTTAATTAAAAATTAATTTAATCATATTTATAAAGTTGTGTTAAAAAATGGAATTCATTTTTGGATTCAACAAATGAAAATATGGTTAAGATGAATTTTTTGTATTTTTTTGAACAAATATTATTTTTTATAAATTGTGAAATATGTTAATTTAATGTATCAGTGCATTATCTATTAAATTCACATTTCCTAGAATCATAGATTTCGTAAGACCACTTGGTTCAAACTCACATGCACATATTACTATTTTTGGTCAAAATAATCAGTACTATTTGTTGTCTTGGGAAAAATAATAATATAATGAGTACAATAATGGGAAAACCCTCCTCTCTTCCACTATAAAACCCAATCACTACATACTCTCCTCACTCCTATCAAGCCTTGTAAATTCTTAAAATTATGCACTAATATACTCCCAAAATACACCTCTATATCTTGTAGCCATTGGTCTCATGAAAATACCAAATCCACTATCCTTAAGAGGCTCTCCAGAAAGGTTAATTCAAGAGGAAAATTCTACTTTTATTTTATTTTATTTTAATGTTCTTCTGATATCTTTTCTTTCCTAACCTCTACTCATCCAAATAGTATGAAAACTTCATTACCAAACCTGTACTTGAATGTTTTTATTCTAATGGTATAATTCATATTCATCACTCTTTTCCCCCTCATTTATGCAAAAAATAAAACATTATATGAGATGTGTTGATTTATCACATTCAATAAAGACAATGATTTCAATTTGATTTAACTTCTTCAACAGCAGTCATGATACAATTTTTATGGCTGAACCAAACTATTATATATGAATTTTTTATTATGTAATATTCTAGAATCCTTATGCACTCATGATGTAAAATAATAATACAAAATAAGGTAATTGTGACGAAATCGCCAAATTAATTCAAGTGTTTATGATTAAGGTTTTATATATTGATTCACCATTACTCTAAATAACTGAATGAATTTTATAACAAACTAATATTATAAATGTTAATAAATAACATAAAAATTCAATTCTATATGTCAACTCACATCTTGCATGAACTACCATACTCTTTATAAGTGATCTGATCATGAATATTATAACAACGAGCACTCACAAACAATGAAACTGAAACCCTTAACCCATTTTAAAGTCAATTAATGAACCTATTAAAGTCATAAAAATCTAAATAAATGTATAAATGTTTCTTTAATTTTTAATTAATGAACCTATTATTTTTATTCATGTCTTTAAAATCAACCGAAGAACACCCTCAAATTTAAGGTACGGGATTTTCTTTCTCACTTTTATTTAAGAATCCCTCCAATGATGTGTCCTTTTATTTTTAATTCATAATTATGGGGTATGTTTTCTCACTTCCATAATAATTCCCATATGATACATAAATTATTTGATACCCCTTTATCTCTCATTAATCCCTCTCAAGAACAGTTGTTACCATGCTGAAATGTTTTAAGGTGTTTTTTCTTCTCACTTCAGTTTTTTGAGATATACTGTATTCCCTTCTATTACATTGGTATGATGGATATATACGACCCATTCATGTTTAATATCTTGAATCTTTTTATTTTAATGATATTAAATTTATCATTTGATCATTATTAATTTTAAGGCATATGATTAATTTGATTAAAAAGTTATAAGTATTTTATTCTCAAACCACTATTTTCACTTGGGTTACTCTTATTCTCTACTTACCTAATCAAAATTATTATTTATTCTCATGTAATCCTCATAAATTATGTTTAAATAGAAAATATATTCTTACCAACCAGAATAATATATTATATTTGGAGTATTTACTTGTTTTAAATTGATCTTTCCAAAATTCATCCTGAAATACAAGCCCGATTCAAGGAACTTCTCTAATTCTTACCTATTTGGAACTTCAATATATAATCTTTTTTAAAACAGATTTATCTTTATAAAATCAAAGAAAAAATTACATGAAAAATATGTTTTGTTTCATTTTGGGTTTTATTAATGCAATCATACCGTTGTGTTTTAAAATATCTTTAATGAATTCCTTAAACCGCACTAAAATGTTTAAATTCTAAAGCTTCTTGAAAAATAATTTTTACTGGATTTCACTTTAGTATGAAATCATTTCTCAAATAAAATTTAAATATAGTTCCCTTTTTTTATAGGATATACATGTCTGAAATAGGTTTTATGAAAAATAAAAATTTATTTTCCAAAATAACTCTACTTTCTAATGAAAAATTGATTTTTCTCACCTCAATTTAACTTTTATGAGATATATGCCTTGTTCACCACATATTTCTTACTTGTGGTGTATGCAATGTCTTTTATATATCATATCAAAAGTCTAATTATTTTCATGATATAATAAGGTATTATTATTTGACTGTTTTAAGGTGGTCTGGGACACTTTGGAATGTTTGAGGATTATTTCCTCAATGATTTTCAATTGTATCATTTAAAAGATTCTTCATCTATGTCAACATCCTTTGTTGTATCATTTACTTAATTGAGGTTTATATCCTATGACTTCATCCACCCTTGTTTTATTTAATGGATTATGAATAGGTTTACTCTAGATGTGCTGTCATTAAACCATTCAGTATATTACTCCATATAGTTAGAGTTTATGTTTAATGATTGGGGAACGTTATTTTCATTTCATATGTTAGTTTTCAAGATTAATTTTTAATTTTATTATTTTATCCCCATTCAGATGTGTAATTCATTGGACTTATTATGGGATGGGTGGGGCCAACTATAGCCTCTTGATGCATCAGTAGGCCTCATGAGACAAATTGATATGGACTTGGCCGAGGTCGTTCCCATTTTTAGTCATGGTTTTGGTCGAGGCCTTAATCATTTTTAAATGTCTTGGTTGAGGCATTGATGGTATGTTTTAGATTGTCTAGCATATGAATTTCCATCATTTTGAAACTATTAATTGAAATTTCATGAGGTTATTCAATTAGTATAATACCCATGTTTATGCTTTAATATGGTATTATTTATTCATCTCTTATTCCTGGCATATTATATTCAAGTTTATATTATTTAAAGGCTTCTGTTTTTAGTTATCTACGATGCCTATTGTTAATGTTTATGATATCTTCCACTGTATTGATCACCCTTACTAAGAATTTTATGTAACATACCAGAAAAATAAATAATATGACATTTTTATATTTATATATATTTTTGAATTGAATATTAATTTTATTTTAAATGGGATGTTATATTCAAGGGCGTACCTGACAAGCAACAATGGGTATCTTTGAAGTCTTATGTTGCAAACAATGCCGAGTCATAATGAAAAATAATATATTATTATTATTTTTAATGGTAATTAATTCATAGACGTTTTATGGGATGGAATGCATAGAACATACTACAACATGATTATACATATTTTATAAATGTTTTTACATTTATCCAATAAAATTTAGAGGCTTATAATGTGGATGAATCTAATTTTAAGCATAATTTACTATAAAATGTTGATTTACTTCATTTTGATGTGAACCCATTTTAAATATAGTTTTGGTCACTTTTATATGTTCTATTTTTCAAAATAACATTATTCATTAGAATTAGAACCTCAAAATTTACTCTGGGTAAATTCTTTGTATTTTTTTGATAAAATTCATTTTTTTAACGAATAGTGAAAAATACTGTATTTTAATTCAAAACAACATTTTAATATCACATATTTATATTGATAGGATATCTTTTTAAATGGTTTTAAATTGTAATTATATTATAATTTTACCATTTAATCCAAATCTGGTCATTGAATGAAATTTCTCATTGAAATTAGGCATAAAAAAGTGTCAATCTTTTGATAAATATTGTTTCCTAAAAACACGCTATTTGTATTGACGATGAGATTTAATTTTAAATTAATTATTTAAACATATAAGTTTTGAATTATTTTTAAATATTAATCATTTTTCAATTCATAATATCAAATATAGCTTCAGCTAAATTGTTAATATTTTTCTGAAAAACTTCAATTTTTGATGAATAGTGAAACCACTAAGTAGTAGTTAAAAACTGGCTTTTTATTTTAAATGAAATTTTACCGCTTATGTAAATTGAATTTAGAAAATCTAACAAACTATGTTGTTATTATTAAGTAAAATTTTTTTCCATAAGATTAAATTAAATTTTTGGTGAATAGTAACTTTTTGGCTTTTATTTACCGCGGTTAAAGGTAAATCGGGTAATTTATGGTTAAAATAATATTATAATAATAAACAATTACCTTAACACATGTCCTAACATTATTGGATGATTAAATTCCAACCATGGGCATCCTTTGGCCAATTTGGGGACCCCATGGAGCCACATGAGAGTGATAATGACACTTTAGATTAATTAATTTAAGGTAAAGACAAAAATGACACAAACAAATATATTTTAGTAAATTAATTTTTTGTTGAGGTTATATAAGTTATCTATTAGAATATAAATATTAAATAGAAAGATAAAAATATTTCCTACATCATGGTATTTTATTTATAATTTTTATACTTCAAATAAATAAAATTATTTTTGACATAAAAATGATGCAGTATTTACCCCATTAATAAATCATTTAAATAAATAAGATTATAAAAATTAAAATAACAACCAAAACCTGACCAATTCTTATTGGATTAATTTATTTCAACCATGAGTCAACTTATATTCTACCTTAATGAGTTTTTGACCTTTAGAAACCGAAAATAATTATATAATAAAAGAATATTTCCACACATTCCTAAATAACCCCTCCTCCCCTTTATAAAAATCCCTCACTTATAACTCATTCCTCGCACCTTTAAAGCCTCTTGGATAGTTCAAAACCTGCCTAAATAATCTCTTTATATCCCTATATTCCTCTTAGAATCATTACCTTAAGCAGAAGTCACTTCAACAAGTCCATTTAGTTCAAAACAAATAAAGTTACTCGAATTAAAGGTAACAATTTGTCCTAAATTATTTTCTTTTATTTTACTTCTTCAACCCCTAAAATTTTATTATTCATTTATTTTATATTAAAACCAGTATCATCAATATACTATGACGTTTTCATTTGATGTATTCAAACTACACTTACACACACCTCCGTCTAATGGGTAAAGAACATATTGTTTCTGTGGAAGGCGAACTGCTGCATCCCTAAATGATGATTGTTCAATTATCACCAACTGTCTCTCATGGTGACTATTATGATGGAACTGTATTGATATATGATATATATTATATTTATATTGTTTATATTCTTCTATATTTTTCATTTATATAATACCTTTATGTTTTCTATAGTGGGTAAATACGAAAATCTCATTTGAGAAAGTGCGGACTACCGCACCCTAAAAGTGATATGACTCGTTCATGCCTTATGTGGAACTTATAAAGTGTATAGTTAATGAAATTATATATGATATTATTCTGGAATTATAATATACTTATGTATCATTATGTTTCAATTCCCTTACAAAACAAAATAGAAATGGAATTAGCGTTTATGAGTACGCACGACTTACAGTCTCTATGAACGGTTAATTTCATTTATTTTCTCCAAATGTTATGAACTATTACAAATACATATATATACTGGATATATATGATATATATGATATAAAAATCATTAATATAATTCTGGATATAATGAACTATTTACCACATTTAGAACTTGTAATTATAAGAAGTCCATTTTTTACTCAAGTACCAAATATCTACAAAACGGCCATTATTAACATAAATGATTACATAATGTTTATAACATTATAATAAGTGATTTAAATGGAATTATAAAATTAAAAATTATCGTAATTAAATATAAAATAACTTTAGTTTATTATTTAGGAGATTAAAGAATGAACGGGTCAAGTCGGAGATGAGGTAAGGGGTTTCCAATCTCACTTTTAATTCTGCAAGATTTCCATTGTTCGCCACTTATTTATTACATATGGTGCATTGTGAACATCCATTTGATATATATTATCATTATTCTATTTATATTCATGGTATTCTGTGATTCATTTGGATGTTATTAACTTTGGTTCATATGACTCGATTGATTATATTGAGGTAATGGGTTTTCATCTCACTTTTTACTCTCGTGAGATTCGTGCTATATTTGACACTATTTCATATTGTGTGGAGTATGTACTACCCATGGTTGTATTATTTTTATACTATAATTTAATTTATGGGTATTTTAATCTTCATTTTTTGACCCTTTTTTCATGGGGTGTATGTTTCTTATGTTACCAAATCGGTAAGGGAACATTTCTCCCTCATCTTTTTAAAAGACTTATTTTTTTTATGTCTTTTAATTTACATATTCTTATGTTGGGATATGTTCTTATATATCCTTATTGAATAAAATTGTATTTACAAGTGATGAGATGTGCTTTTCAGTCTTGTCAACTAATTTTCTGAATTTTAACGTAACGTCGTTAGGATGTTGAATTTTCAAATGGGAAATTCTTCACCCAATTTCAATTATTTAGGTTAAACTTCTACTTCTTGAATATTTCATGCTATGAATATGTTAGAATTACCTCTGATTTTTTTACACTTAATATCCACATATATTGGTTGTATTTTTATTTTTCACATATAATTATGTCATTGATTTTTCCTTGATCTAATGATACTATATTTATAAGGGATTTCGTCTCAATTTACATTCCATTGAGGATTCATTATTATTATACACCAATTCACTCCTATACAGTGTATATACTTTCCTTTGGAATATTATATCATGAATCACTTTATTCTCATGATATAATTATTTATTTATTAACTATTATTCCTCAATTATTTGTATTCAAGTATCTCTCATTTTGTTAAAAACTCTCTAACTAAAATATCATTTTAAATGTTTTAAAGATTCCTTCTTCTAAATATTTCTCATTAATGTCCATGTTTTCGAAATTTATTTTAGGATATATTTATATGGACATTTTTGTTTTAAAATATTATTTCATTTAAAATCATCAAAGTGGTATGGTACAATTTAATTCAAAAATCACTTTATTAAATGTTTTAAATGAATTTGAAAATGGTTTGATTATGCGTTGATTTTTTCTATAACTTGAAATGATAAATTGTAATTTCAATGTGGAAATGTTATTAGTGAAATGTTTTTATTTACAATATTTTATGTTTTATGATTTTATAATCTTTCTTAGACATTTGAAGAGTGGTTACGTGATAAACCAATTGACGGGTGGTGCCGTGATAAAGCAGGACGGGTGGTTACATTATAATATCAAATGCATTGGGTATGGAAGTCATCTGTATGGCAATTATATTTAGTGATATGTGTGGAAATAGACTGTATGGTTATTCCATTTAAGTATGTTTATGTCCCAAGTTATCTATATTTGTTATGTGTGCCTTCTTATGGGTATTATGGTAATCTTTTGGTTACAAAAAGGGTTAGCAATGATATTTTATTCATAGAAGAGTATATAATTATTCAAAATGGAAAAATGTATTAGTTATGATAATGTATTTGTGGCTTACTTATTGTTTTTAACAAACTAATAGTTTTTCTACTTTTTGTATCCCTTATTGAGATTTTTTCTCATCCCAAGTTTTTGAAATGTTTTTCACAGTACATGAAAAAGAATTGGTACAAGGATGGGACCAAGGAAATGGTATGATATCAAAAACATGGAACTAGACATATTTCTTTTTAAGAGTTTATATTTTATGAAAAACATTGATACTGTGTAATAGTGTCTACTTGTAATATTCATGATGATATGTAATAGTTATGGCCTAATTCTCTAAAACTCTAAACCTGAAAAGATCCTCAATGGGAATTCTTGATTTAACTCAAGATTATGAAATGTTTAAGGTCAGGTCCTTATAGTTATTATCAGAGGTCGGTGTAGATAAATTTAGAGGTTAGGGTGTAATTTAATCATAAGTTACATAACCATAATGGTAAGCATATTAGAAAAGTTCATAGTTATTTTAGAGGTGATAAATGGTTATTACATTTTGGGGTGCAAAATGAAAGGTATTAAATAACCTTTAATGATAAATTATGTTATGGTCATTTTTGAGAAATTTGTATCTCATTTTTTTGAATATAATGAAATTTTATAGTTTTTTTAAAAGTACAACAAGTGGACCATGTGACATCCCATTGCATTAGACAAAACTGTAGGAATCGAACCCACAATAAAAGTGTGATTAGGATTTATCACGTACCACCGGACTACGTGAAGTCCCTAGATAGTATGACTAATTAATTTTATTTAAATGATTTTATGGATCAAGAATAAGTTTATTTGGGATTATATGTTTTATCAAATGGATATCCTTGGTATATTAAAATTATTTGGTGATTAAGTGATAAATCTTATTTTGGAAGACATTCTCTATTTTGGGAACACTATGTGCTTAAGGAAAATAGAATACCTTGGGATTTAATTTGCGCTGTAATGATTGAAATATTATTTTGGAAGAATATATGAATTTATTGTGGAAGTAAGAGTATTTGAGTTATTTATGGAAATGATTAAACTATCATAGAGAATATGTTATTTGATTAATTACACTTTAGTATGAGACTTTAAGAGTTATAGACGTTTTTGGAGATAAATATTAAGATTTACTATAGAAGTCTATGAGATTTAAATCCTTCTGAGTTTTGGTTTTAAATATTAGTTTTGATTATTTTGAATAATATTAAGGATAATTGAATATTGAAAAGTCTTTCTTGATCTTTGTGTATTTTTGTTGGATTTAAGAGATTAAGAGTAGTATTTTTTATAAAGGATTATCCGTTTAGGGATTATCTGATCTCATACTAACCAATTTTGGATTTGGATAATATATAAAGATAGGGGAAATATATTTTTCATATTTTGTGGATCATGTTATTCTCTAGAACTTTATGTTTTCACATTTGATGTGTCCAAGTCAACTTGAATACTCATCATTTTGAGAAAAGAAGAGTTTGTGGTAGAAATTATGTAATGGATGAAAGTCTACATGACAAGTAATTATGTGTCCTTATATTTTTAGTCAGGCTTATAAATATATTCCTCAACTTTATGAAAAGGAACATAAAAAAAAAACTTTGTTCGTTTACTTTTCCTACTGGGAAACCAATGACCATTTAATCCATAAATAATTTGTGGTTTTCTTATTATTAACATTCTCCTAATCAGGTTATCTATCACTATGTGACAGAAATTGATACTTATTTTCTCTTCCATATCATGGTTTTCATGTAATTATAGTATGGGTTATCATTGGTTACCTTTTTAAATATATTTCATACTTTTAAAGTGATAGTTTTATTTACTATAATTCAGATTTGGGATTTTCAATGAAGTTTCCAAGCCCAATTTTAAAATTGTGAGGATGCAATTTCCAAAAGGGGTGAAGGATATAACATCGCAAGAAAATAAAGAACAAGAAATATTCATATTTATTAATATTTTTGAATTAAAGATTAATTTTATTTTGAAGGGGATGTTATATTCAAGGGCGTACGTGACACGCAATAATGGTATTCTCCAAAGTCTTATGTTGCAAACAATGTAGTATCGTACTGAAAAATAATAATATAAAATTATTTTAAATGGTAATTAACTCCTAGACATTTTATTGGCTGGAATGAATAGAACTAACTACAATATGATTATACATATTTTTTAAATGTTTTTACATTTATCCAATAAAATTTAGACGCTTATAATGCGAATGAATCAAATTTTAAGCATAATTTTCTTTAAAAGGTTGATTTACCGCCTTTTGATGGAGAACCCTCTTTAAATCTCGTTTTTGTAACTTTTATATGTTATATTTGACAACATAATGTTTTTTACAAAAGGGACATAAAAATTTACATTGGGTAAATTTTTGGAATTTTTTTTGATATAATTCATTTTTTAATGAATAGAGAAAAATATTGATTTTTAATTTAGAAAAACCATTTAACCTAACTTAATTACATGGTTAGATTATCATTTTAAATATTATTAAAGTGTAATTATATTATATTTTTATCATTTAAACCTATTCTGGTTATTGGAAGAAATTTCACTTTGAAATTGGGTATTAACAAGTGTCAATCTTTTGATAGATATTGTTTCTTAAAAACGCGCTATTTGTTGTGACAATAAGAATTAATTTTAAATTAATTAATAAAAATTATATGTTTTGAATTTTATAAAATAGACATAAGTTTTTAATTTTTAATATCAAATACTTCTTAGGCTGAATTTATGGTATTTTTCTTAAAAACATCAATTTTTTATGAATAGTTAAACTACTAAGTAGTAGTTACAAAACTGACTTTTTTAAATGAAAATTTACCACTTCTGTGAATTGAATTTAGAAATCCCTACTTACATGGTTGTTATTAGTGACTAAAATGTGGTTCAATAAGATGAAAATAATTTTTTTGGTGAATAGTGACTTGTGAATTTTATTTACCACGGTTAAAGCTAAATAGGGTAATTCAAGGTAAAAAAATATTATAATAATACAAAATTACCTTAAAACTTGTCCTACCTTATTTTATGAGTCATGCATGATTATGGGCATCCTTGGGTCTATTTTGGGACCTCTTAAAGCCAAATTGGAGTGATAATGACACTTTAGATTAATTAATTAAATGTAAAGACAAAAATGACACAAACAAATATATTTTAGAAAATTATTTTTTTCATGGGGTTATATAAGTTTTATTTTCGACTATAAATATTAATTTTAAAGAAAAAAGTATTTCCAACATCATTGTATTTTTTTACAATTTTTAGAAATCAAATAAATAAAATTATTTATGGCACAAAAATGATGCAGTATTTACCTCATTAATAAATGATTTAAATAAATAATATTATAAGTATTAAAATAACATCCAAAGCCTGTAAAATTCTTATTGGATGAATTTATTTAGACCATGAGTCATTTTATCTTTGACCTAAATGAGTTTTGGACCTTTATAAACTGAAAATCATTATATAATAAAATAATATTTTCACACTTTCCAAAAGAACCCCTCCTCCCCCTTATAAAAATCCCTCAATTATAACCCATTCATCACAGCTCTCAAGACCCTTTTCTCCTCCTAAAACAACACAAATAAGATCTCAAGATCTCCCTCTTCCTCTTATAAGCCTTACATTATGCATAAGACACTTCAAGAAGTCCTTTTGGTTCAAATCATAGAGAGTTACACGAAGTAATGGTACCAATATCTCTTAAATTAATTTCTTTTATTTTACTTCTCTAACACCTAAAATATTTTTATTCCTTTATTTTATAACAACACCAGTATCCTAAATATTCTAATACATTTTTATGAGATGGATTTTAACTACAATTACACACACCTCCGTCTAATGGGTAAAGATCATACTGTTTCACTGGACGACGAACTACTGCCTCACGAATCAGTGGTTGTTAAAATATCTCTGACCACCTCTCATGGTGGAAATTATAAGGGAAATGTATTAATATAAGATATAAAATATATTTATATTGTTTCTATGCTTTTTTATTTTACATTTATAGAATACCGTTATGGTTTCCATAGTGGGTAAATACGATAACCTAATTTGGGGAAGTGGGGAGTACCACCCCCTCAAAGTGATATGACTCGTTCATGACTTATGTGGAATGTATAAAGGGTAGAGTTAATGAAATTATATATGATATATAGTGGAATTATAATTTACTTATGTTTTATTAATATTCAATTCCATTACAATACTAAATAGATATGGAAGTAGCTTTCATGCATATGTACGGCTTACCGTCTCTATGAACGGTGCATTTCATTTCTAATCTCCAAATATTATGTACTATTATATATAAATGTATATACTAGATATATATGATATATAATATATCTAAACCATGAATATCATTCTGGATGTAGTGAAATTTTGACCACATGATCAACTTGTAATTATAAGAAGTCCATTTTTTGGCTCAAGTACCAAATATCGACAAAATGACCATTATTAACTTAAATGATTACATAATGTTTATAACAAGGTAATACGTGTTTTAAAAGGTATGATAAACATGATAAAGGCTCTAAATCAACTATAAATGAACATTAGTTTATTATTCAGGAGATTAATGAATGAATGGGTCATGTTGGACACGAGGAAAGAGGTTTCTTATCTCACTTTTAATTCTGTGATATTTCCATTGTTCGCCACTTATTTATTACATGCGGTGTATTGAAAACATCCATTTGATATTTATTATATTTATTATATGTATATTCATGGTATTATGTGATTCATTTGGTGGTTATTAACATTGGGTCAAAAGACTCGATTCATTATAAGGAGGTAATGTGTTTTCATCTCACTTTTTATTCTTGTGAGATTCGTGCTATATTTGACACTATTTCATTTTGTGTGGTCTATGTACTACCCATGATTGTATTCTTTATATAATATACATTAATTTATGGGTATTTACATCTTCATTGTAGGATCCCTTTTTCATGGGTTGTTTGTTTCGTACGTTACCAAATTGGTAAGGGAACCTTTCACCCTCATCTTTTTAAAAGACTTATATTTGTTATGTATTTTAATTTACCTATTATTATGTTGGGATACATTATTATATATCATTATTGATTTAAATTTTATTTAAAAGTGATGAGATACCCCTTTCTCTCTCATCAACTCATTTTCTAAATTTTAATGTGACGTCGTTAGGCTGTGGAATTTCCGTAAGGGAACTTCTTCACCCAATTTAAATTATTTAGGTTAAACTTCTACATCATGATTATGACTTGAAATGAATATTTGTGAATGACCTATTATTTTTGTATAGTAAATATCAACTTATATTGGGTTCATTATTTTTTTCACAAATAATTATGTCGGTGATTTTTCCTTAATCAAAGGATACTATCTTCATAAGGGATTTCATCTCTATTTACATTCCATTGAGACTTCATTGTTGTTATACACCAATTAAATATTATAAAGTGTATATAAATTTCCTTTACAATATTATATCATGAATCCATTTATTCTCATAATATAATAATGTTCTGATTAAATTTTATTCCTCTAATATTTGTATTAAAGCATCTCTCATTTTTTTAAAAACTCTTTAACTAAAATATCATTTGAAATGTATTAAAGATTTATTCTACTAAATATTTCTCATTAATGTCCTTTTTTAAAATTATTTTTATGATTTATTTATATGGACATTAATATTTTAAAATTTTAATTCCTTTAAATGCTTCGAAGTCATATGGGGAACTTTGATTCAAAAATAACTTTATTAAATGGTTTAAATGGTTATGAAAATTATTCGATTAAGCATTGATTTTGTCAATATAATGAAATTATATATTGTAATTTCAATGTATAAATGTTATTTGTTAAATTTTTATATTTACAATATTTTATGTGTTATGATTTTATAATTGTACTTGGACATTGGATGGGTGGTTACGTGATACACCAAATGATTAGTGGTGCCATGATAATTAAGTACGGGTGGTTACATTATATCCTATAATGCATTGGGTATGGAAGTCAGCCATATGGCTATTCCATTTAGTCATTTTTGTAGAAATTGACCATATGGTTATTGCATTTATGTATGTTTATGTCCCGCGTTATCTATATATATTTTATGTGTGCTTTCTATAGGTTTTATAGTAATGTTTTTGTTACAAAAGGTTATGAAATGATATTTTATTCAATGAAAAGTATTTCATACATCATAGAGATAAAAATTATCAATTATTATTAATTATTCATGGATTACTTTTTGTTTTAAAAAAAATCATTTTCCTTATTTTTGTATCCCTTACTGAGCTTTTTGCTCATCCCAAGTTTTTTAAAAGTTTTTCACCGAATGTGAAGTGGAATTGGGAAAAGGATGTGATCAAGGAAATTTCATTATGTTTATAAAATGGAACTGGGAGTGTTTCTTTTTAAGAGTTTTTATTTTATGAAAAAATGGATACGTAATAGTAGTGTCTACCTATAATATTCAAGATGATATGTAATAGTATGGAATAATTCTCTAAAACTCTAAACCAGAAAAGATCCTCATTGTGAATTCATGATTTAAGTTATGATTATGAAATGTTTATGTCCTAGTCCTCATATTTGAGCTCACCTATTTCTTATATTTAATCCTTACGGGTTATGAGTATGATTAAACTATGAATGAATTGCTGGGTTAATCTAAGAGATTATGGGCTTTTCTTCTGATGTTATTTTGTTGTTTTTAGTTTGGACTTATAATTTTAAAATCTTGTATGTATCCTATTTCCTAAACTAGTAAACTGATCAGTCCTTCAGGATGCATCGTCCTTATTTCTATGCCAATGTAAGAAATCAAGGCACCAACTCTGAGCTTCTGGGGTCAGGTCGTTATAGTTGGTATCAAATAATGTTTAGCAGAAAACATGGAAACAAGATTTAGAAAAAGTATATTAGTAAAAAAAACCCTAAGATAGACTTTGGGGATAAAAATATAAGGACATCGTAAAATTTTAGTAAGGAATGTATTATGTGGTTTATCAAGATAATATATATATATATCTGGATACTAAAAACTAAAGGTGGATATTTCAAAGAAGTATCTAGGGGTATAACCAAAAAAAGTAATTTGAGCTAGACTCAAACAGAAACCAGTGCACGACAACGATCCTTTCTACATTCTTGGTTCTGAACTACAAGGGGATATTATTTGGTAAATTCATAAGCCTTTTACAAACCATTATGACTGATTTATACTGCCAAATTAACCAAAGTGTATGGTTCTAGGATTTACGATGCATTAATTTATACTATTCTTAAAGTTATAGAGTGTTAAATATTTTACGAGCTAATATATTATATAGAATTAATTAGAAATGGTTCCTAGAAAAAGGGATGAGAACCTCACAAATGTACATTATGCAATGAATAAGAAGGTTTATATATCTTATGTTTTTAAGACGCCATTTCAAAGGAATATAATCTCCCTAGAATTATCATCATATGAAGAAATAGTACCATTTGTTAAAAAGATATTTAAATAAATATTTGAGTCATATAGCTTTGGAGGGTAGCCTGAAATTAGAGGATGGCCAAGAAAAATAAGGATAATGGGTGGAAGGGAAAGAGTGGTTTTCCAATATGTGATAACTATGGAAAGAGTAATCCTAGTAAATTCATGAAGTGAATGTGAGTTTGTTACAATTTATGAGAAAAAAGAGAACCAATTTCGTGATTCCAAGGGTAAGAAGAAGGTTTCTAATGTACAATGCTTCAATTGTAATGAGATGAGACATTATGCGAATAAATGTTCCAAGTGTCAGTGGAATATTCCCTTAAAAATATTATTGGATGACGATAAAGTTATGATACTTCCATAGATGAAGTGTATTGATTAAAATATCTAGTCAAGAAACACGTATTTTGAATATTTTATCAGTAATACAATGGTTATAATAATTATGGAATATATGATAATTGTACTGCCAAAAGTTTTCTTTAAGGATTTGGGTCATATGATTAATGGTACCAAGGAAAACTGACTTAGTTGAAGGTCAAATTTTTTGGAAAATATATGGTCAAGGGATAGACAACCCTTATTATGTTTATAAGATGAAGATTTAATTTTTTGAATAGAGAGATGATATATATGGATAAAGTGAATTTGATAGTACTAACTACCATGAGAATGATTATAAGGTTTTGAATCTTGATCTTATGGAATGTTAAACCATTTATGAAAGGGTTTAAATTTGTTATTGTTTGAGGATTAAGTGTTTAATGTCACCACATGATGCAACTTAAGCTAATAGATGGAGTATAGGTATTTTAAGGAACCATCAAATGATAAGATCTTGTTTATTAAATATAAACAAATATTCATACACTTATGGAGAGGAATAATCCCTCAACTCTATGAAAAGAGTCTTAAATGGTGTTATGTTATCATAATCTTTTATTACATTAATGAAATTTTTAATAACTCTACTTTATGGTTTTTTTAATCTACTTTCACCTAAAACTCTTTTTTATCGCTATAAATTCATAGATTGGTTTATCATCTATGCCCATGTTTTCAATTCCAATCAATTTCAATCCATTTGAAAGGATAATTTATTCATTTATTTATTGATTATTATTATTATTATTATTATTATTATTATTATTATTATTATTATTTGAAAACCACTTTTTTCGTATCCATTTTAAGGATGATATTCAATTAACACTATTTATGGAATGTGTTTTATTTTCACAAGGAAATTTTCAAGTAATAACAAAAAACAATCAAAGTAAAATATCAAATTTCAAGGATTAAATTTTTTTACGGAGGGGATAATGTAACACCCCAATATTTTGTGAATAATTTTAATATTGAATGCATGTAACATTGAGTTCCTATGAAAGACAAGTTTGTTATAAACTAGCCAGTAAACCTAATTTTTCCACCCCTATGGTTTGAATTTTGAAAATCTAACATAGACCGTTGCGATTAGTAAGTTATTTAGAGTCTGATGTGCCCATCTTAATTTTTGATGAATAGTAACAAACACTTATGAATAGTAATTTTAACATTATGAATAGTTACATACACTTATGAATAGTATCCTCGCCTATGATACTATATATATAGGATTTTGGTGAATGTATGATGTACTTATGTTTTGGAATAATTAAATAATTTTTTTAAAAACTATATTCTTCAAGTAAATTATGATTTTATTTAAAAATAAATTAATCATATTTAAACAATTATTTTTGAAAAATGAACTTCATTTTTGTATTCTACAAATCAAAAAATCGATATGGTGAACTTTTGGGATTTTTTAGAAATACATGATTTTTTATATTTTATAAAATACGGTAGTTGCCGAATATATATACATTATTAGGTAAATTCACATAATTCTAGCCTAAAAAAAGATATATGCACACTTTTTGTAACTCACATGAACAAATTACTATTCTCAGTCACAAGAATCAATACTATTGGTTATCTTTAGAAAAATATTAAAATAATGAGTAAAATAATGGGAAAACCCTTCTCTCCTCCACTATAACCCCCTCCCCACCCCCACTCCCTCTTTTCTTCACTCCTCTCAAGACTTGTGCCTTCTCTAAATTCTACCTAAATCTCCTCCCAAGCTCCTCCCCCATGACCAGAATCCATTGGTCTTATCAAATGACCAAATCCTCCTCTCTTAAGAGGCTCTCAAGGAAGGTTAATTCAAGAGCTAAAATTCCTCTTTTCTTTTCTTTCATTTTCATGTTCCATTGTTATCATTTGTTTTCAAACCTCTCCTCATCCAAATGATATGAAAACTTCATTACCATACATGTAATCGAATGTTGTTATACTAATGTGATAATTCAACTTCATCTATCCTTTCCCCTTCATTTACGCTAAAAATGAAACATTATCTAAGATGAGTTGATTTATCACATTCAAGGATGACGATGATTTCAATTTGATTTACCATATCCAACGATAGTCATGAAACCATTTTTATGATTGAACCAAACTATTACATTTTTATTTTATCTTATTTAATGTTCTATAATCCTTATACACTCTTGGTATAAAATAATACTAAAAACAAGGTAATTTTGATAAAAACTTCCTAATTAATCCAATCATTTATCATTAATGATTAATATAATGATTCACTGTCACCTAAATTTACCAAATAAATTTTATAACAATTTATTATTAAAAATTTGAAGTAATAACATATAAAATAAATTCAGGACTTTAACACCCATCTTACATGAACTACCATATTCTTTTATAAGTGATCTGATCATGAATATTATGAAAACAAGCACTCACGAACAATGAAGCTGAATCACTTAACCCATATAAAATTCCATGAATGAACATAATAAATCCATAAAAAAATGTATAAAGGGTAAAAATATTATCAATTAATGAACCTAATTTGGTTATTCATGTCATTAAAATCAAGCAAAGAACACCCTCGACTTTAATGTAAGGGATCCTCTTTCTCACTTTTATTCAAGAATAACCTCTTATATTGTGTTTTTATTTTCAATTCCTAATGATGGGGTATGTTTTAGCACAACCATACATCCCTTATGACATATAAATGATTGGACAAACATTTTTTCCTTTCATTAATCCCTCACAAGAAAACATATTTCCATACCGAAATGTTTATAAGGTGTTTCTTCATCTCACTCCCTTTTTTTGAGATATTCTATATTAATTAATATTAAATTTTTATGGACTATGTATACTGACCACTGTTGTTTCATATCATTAATCTATTATTTTTAAGATATTTAATATATCATTTCAAGATTATTAATTTTGGGGCATGTGATTTAATTGATTACAAAGTTGTAATTATTTTCAACCAGAACATCCAATTTCACTTGGGTTACACTTATTCGTTACATACCTAAAAGAATTATTATTTATTATTATATACTCCTCATAAAATCTATTTTAATTTTCTATATATTTTTACCAACTATAATCCATCTTTAATTTAGGATTATTCATGTGTTTTAAAAGGAACATACAGTAATTATTCCAGAAATACAAGCCTAATTTAAGAAACTTTTCAAATTCTTACATTTTTTATGTTTACTCTATAATATTTTTAAGCTACATATAGGTTTATGAAAAAAATTGTACATGAAAAATCTATTGTGCTTAATTTCTGGTTTTATGAAATCAATCATACCTTTTCACTATATAATATCTTCAATTATTTCCTTAAACCCCACTAACATGTTTTAATTCTATGTATTCATTAAAAACACTTTTTAAATGATTTCACTTCAGTGGGACATCATTTATTCCCCAAATATAATCTAAATGTCATTCCCTTTTATTTTCTAGTATATACATATGTAAAACTAGATTTATGATAGATACAAAATATTTTCATAAGGAACACTTCTCTCTAAAGAAAAATATATTTTTCCCACCACATTTTAACTTTAATGACATATATTCATTGTTCACCACATATTAATTACTTGTGGTGTATATAATACCCTTTAATATATCATATAAATAGTCACTTTATTTTCATCATATTCCTAGGGATTATGTTTTGAATGGCTCAAGGTGGTGTGTCACACATTGGATGGTTTAAATATTGGTTCCTCCAGGATTTTTCAAAAGTCTCATTTAGATGTAAATTCATATATGTCAAAATGCATTGTTAAATCATTTAAATTATTGAGGTTTATCTCCCATGATATCATCAACCATATTTGTTGAATGGTTTATTAATTTTTTTACTATGGATGTGCTATCTTGAAACTATTTACCTTATTACACTGAATTATTATAGTTTATCTTTAATAAATGTAGAAAGATATTTTCAATTCATATGTTAGTTTTAAATGTGAATATATATGTTGTTTATGTGTATCTTGATTTATATGAAGAATGAGTTATACTTATTATGTGATCGGCAGGGCTTGCTATAGCTCCTTGATTAATCGGTATGTCTCATGAGACAAATAGATATAGACTTGGCCAAGGCCCTCCCCATTTTTAGATATGGTTTTTTTCGAGGCCTTAATCATTTTTAGATGTCTTATTTGAGGCCTTAACTATATCATTTAGATTTTCAGCAATGTTAATCTTCTACTTTATGAAACTAGTAATTGAATGTTCATAAGGTAATTCATCTAGTATAATACCCATGTGTATGCATTAATATGGAATTATTTTTTTCGCTCTTATTCCTCCAATATTATATCCAAGTTGTTATTTTTTTCAAGGAATGTGTTTTTTTATCCACCATGCATAAAGTTTATGTTTATGATATATTACTCTATATTTATTACCGTTACTAATGATTTGAGATCAGCCCTTTCATACGTTTTATACTTCTAGGTTATGAGGATGCATACACTATGAATGAACTGCATGGTTAATCTAAGATATTAGTGGATTTTCTATTGATGTTATAAAGTTGATTTTAGTTTCGAGATGTAATTTCAAAGTGTTGTTTGTATCTTTTACCAAAACTACTACACAGATCGGTCCTTCGAAATGTAACTTTCTTATATCTAAGCCAATGTAATAAAATAAGGAAATAAATTCAAGCTTCTGGGGTGGGGGAATTACAATTATCATTATGGTGAAAGGTGTGATATACATATATTGATCATAAAATATTTAATAGTATATTTATATAGAAATAGTTGAATATGATCCATATAATATTTTTCTTGTTGATCACGAATTTTTACAATTCAACACATTTCTAACATTAGAAGGCGCATAAGGTGGATGATAATTTGAGTAAGAAACACCATTCAAGTTTGTCTATGATGAGGATTGAATTAAATGAAATATTAATGGATTTTTAAAATTTAGATCTTTAAATTATGAAGAAAAGGGAAAACTAGTATCATTCTTAAATGAAAGTTAAATCATCCATCCATGATATGATTAAAAGGCCAAAAAAGGATGCCACATAATTATAGAATATAGTATGGTTTTTTATGAGTTTAAACATGGTCATAATTGTATGACAAGGATTAGGAACTTATTATGTATCCCATCAATAACATAATTAAAGATGGATTTGTTGGATAAATCTCATAGTTCATCATTCACTATTCATACTGGAAGTATGAAGATGTATACACATCTAAAAGAATATTTATAGAGGGATACCGAGAAAATAATAATTGTAATATATTTATCCAGGTGAATATTTCATCAATAAGTCAATTATAAGATATAGAACCCAGGTCACACTACAACCATCAACCATACATGAATTCAAATGGGGAAACATTGCAAAAAATTTCCTCATCGGGCCCTCTAAAGGGTGTAATGATATTTGGGTTGTGTTCAATCACCATATAAAATCAGTAAATTTAATGTCTATTAGAGATGTTTTTTCTTGTTTATATCACTTAGTTATTAATTATTGATGTTTTTAGACTTCATGGAGTACCACCGTCAATCTTATCTGATCGATATATGAGGATTACCTCAGAGTTCTACCGAAGCCTTCAGTGGGATTTGGATATAGAGTTCAGTTTTGGTATTATATATAATTCTCAAATATATGGTCAATTTTACTGGACCATTCAAAATCTAGAAGCCATGTTTAGATATATTTTTATCAATTTAATCTATGGTTGGGATCAACACATTTCCTTTGTATTAAATTTATACTACAATAGTTTTCTCTCAATACTTCAGATGGAACCTTATGAAGACCTATATGGAATAAATGGTATAACGCCCACATATTTGGATAATTTTGAAGAAAGGGAGCTTTAAGGACATTATTAGTCTAATGAAATGAAATATAAGGTCAAATAAATTCAACAATTCATTATGGAAGATCAATGTCAACAAAATCTTAATGATGAAATTCATTGGTGGTATCTAGAATTGATTTTTGATGAAAATTTATTCATAGGAATATAAATTTTGAAGAAGGTTTTGATATTTTGAAACATTGGAAATCTAAACCATATATATACCTAAAAATTTGAAATTTTTGATTATATCATAATAGTAGCTTATCACTTCACACTTCCACCAAATATCCCTAAAGATCAGGATGTCATCCGTGTATCACCTAGAGGAATTACATACCTTATATAAACATGTATTAATCTAAAATGTCATACCAATGGATAAATATAGATCTTATAAGGACAAAATAGTTGATATTCTAGATCATATAGATAAATCTCTACGAAACAAGACCACTCACTCTGTCAATGTTTTTTAGAGAAATCCTTGAATTGAGGATGTTATGTGGGATCATGTAGATGCTGTGAGGAGGAAGTATCATCATATGTTTAAATTAGAGTGATGTTATTTTGAGGGTAAATTTCATATAATTGGAGTAGAATGTAACAGCCTCATATTATATGATATATTCCTCTTTAAATAAATATTATATCTTCAACATATTTCTTAACAAGCAACAACGAGATTAAAAAAATGTAAAAACCAATTGAAATATTATAATGAGATTTTTAATCTTTTTTTTTGAAATCATTATTTTAGAATAAGATTATTTATATTTTTTTATTTTCTAAAAATATTTTTTCTTTAGTGAATAGTGAGAAATATTGTTTTTTGTGGAACATCCTTTGAATTCATATAAATAACTTAATTTAAAATAAATATTCAATTTGGCATTTTTTTCTTAAGGTTATTTAAGATTAATTTTATTTAAAAGAATATAATTATCTAAATTTGAATCAATAGTTACATGATTTTGATATAAGTGATTTTATATTCTTAAAAATGAATTTATCTGATAATAGTTTAAAAGAGAACAATGATTTTCAATTTTAATTACTTTAAATAAACCATAATTTGGATTCATTTAAAAGAAATATATAATATGTTAATAAATTAATTTTAATTCATAAAATTATTAGTACTAGTCATAGAGTTAATGTATGATAATTTTTTATTGAAAAATACATTTTCCAAAAAAACATTTTCATCTAGTTTTGAATGTCAAAATTTAAAATAAATTACACATGATATAAGAATTTTATTTTATGAAAACTATTAAATACTTGTAAAATATTAATTAATATAATTTAATAGGTTCAATATAATTTATAGTCCTTATGAATAGTAGCCACTGTAAATATTTGACATCGTAGTAAAAGAGGTAAAATTGGTTTAAAACTATTGTATAAAACAATAAAATATATATAACACGTGGCTATGTCATATTGGATAATTTGTTTTAAACCAAATACATTATTAAGGAGTTACATAATTTATGAGATGTTATAATTTTTAATTTAAGAACCTAAGAATAACTTTTGTAAAAGATAAGTTATATTTTATTCAAAATAAAAACTATTTGTTGTGCCTTTTCATTTTAGGGCATGGTTTAAATATTAAATTTGGTTTTGGATTGATCCAAAACTATAAAAAAATTAATTTATATATTATTTAACAATAAAATTTATAGCAAACATATTTATTAATTAATTTCACGGTTAAATAATTTTTACACTTAAATATGTTATTTTACAAATATATATTTTTCATGAATTTTGTGTTCTTATATTAAAATAAATTTATTAAACCTATAGAAATTAAATATTATAAGATATGTTCCAATTTTGGAATAATCATTTAAAATTTGGTTATAAGGAACCTTTTATTATTAGTCATACAATTAATTTATCTTGAAAACTTTTTTAATTATCCCAGTTAAGGTTAAAATGAGTTTAAAGTGGTTTAACTAGAACATAATTCCTCAATTATATTCATAACATACACAAATATTATTTTATTAGTTTATTTATACCCTATGACACCTTATGTTAATATTTATAGTTAATTAGTTCCAATTAAAATCATTCAAATATATATATATATATGTTATTTTAAGTAATTACAAGAGTGTCTTCTCCTTCCCCTATAAAAGGATACCAACTCTCCCTAATCTCTACACATAATGATCCATATATATTTTTCAAAACCTGAAATAATTCCTTCCATAATTTCATACCCAAATCATATAGATATTGTTATTTCAAAAATATAATCCTTTCAAGTGTAAAGGTGTAATCTAAAATAGGGTTCTCAACTAAGAGGCATAACTCTGGACTGTTGATTTTCAATTTTATTTCAACTCATACCTCCATTAAATATATTTTATGCCTGATTAAATGATTAATTTAGTGTGTATAATATGGCGAAATTTTTAATGTTAATTGAACTCCTATTAACTGACTCTATGCACTCATATGAGAAAAGAAAACATCACTCGTGTGAACATGATCACCACCACCACCACCACAAAGCGATGTTTTTTTTCACCACCACATAAAATTTATGGTTATAGTGATGGAATAAATAAATATATAGGATATAGGTGATATTATTATGGTTTTATAAAAGTTAATAATTATTTATCTTTATTTTTTCCATCCTTAAAACTGTGAAATCAACATTCATACCTATATTTGGAATTTCCTCTCTCGGAATGGGTTAATTAATATTTCTATATATTACTTGTATATATGACTATAAATATATATATAAATATTTAATTATATTTATATCATGAATAAATTTTTTTATATTTCAGAACAATGATAAATGTATAAGGACAAGAACCTACATGATAAATTATATAATTAACACTCTAAAAAAGATGATTTTAAAAAATAATTATTAATAAATGGGTATTAAAATGTCATAACTTCTTCATATATGATTTTTTCGATATTTTTATGGATATTTAATAGAATTATAATAAATTTTAATTTATTATACATGAATTAAAATCATGCTTAACTGTGTGGAAGTATGAGGTTAGGGATTTCATAACACAATTTATATTCCTTGGGTTACATAACTTCATTATTTTATTTTATTAGATATTAAAATGTGTATAATGACCTTTGATTGCATTATGTTTTATAAATAATTTATTTATGTATATTTACATTTATTCATATTATTACTTGATTTATTGCTTCTCACTATAATTTTATGATCATTTTAAGGGATTTTCTCCCAATTTCCACTCTATTGAGATATATTTGGTATTATGAACCCATTTACGTTTATGTATTGTATATTATACTCCAATTACAAATTTAACATGAGAAAATAGATATTATGGATTAATAATCTATCAATTCCTTTTTAATCTTCCCCAGGGTTATAAATTAAATGTTACCAAAGTGGTAAGAAATTATTTAACAATATAATTTTTCGTGGATTGATTATCTATTTCATTGAATGAGTTTAATAATTTATCCTTAAAAAAATAAACAAAATATTATTATACTAAACAATTTAAGTAAATTCCATGTTTTCATTATAATTTTTATTTTTTTTAAATTTTAATCAATGTAGAAAATTACTAAAAGAAAAGATGCACATATTTCCATTTTTAATCGGTTATATTTTTCATGAATATGCATATTTTTTAAAATTTATTTAAAATGTATTTATTATTTTGAAAAATGATTTATATAGGATATATTAACATGCCCTAGAGTTGTTACAATTTTTTAAAGGAGTCTTTATAAGTTTTTATATAGGTTTATTTTCAATATTCTTTACAAAAACATAAGAGGAATGTTCTTTTTAATGTATTTGGTGCAAAAATTTTTTCCAATCATGATATCCACTTTATTCTCTTTTATAATCTTCAGTAATTTATCAATGTTTTTAAAAAGAAAAACATTTAATGAATAATTATTTTTATATTTCACTTTGATTTTAAAAAATTATTTATATTATAATAAAAAAAATTAGATTATTTGAAGATAATATTTTACCTCTTATCAATTTTGATGTTATTATCTTTATCAAGATGCATTCACTTTCTTGTGATGATTTTTCATTTAGAATTTATTTTTTCTTAAAAATACACATTTATTATATCAAGTATATCATTATTTCCTAAACTATATAATATTTCTATATATTATGTTTTATTGTGAATGTTATCTTATGGATTGAGGAAATCCAGATATTACCTATTTTTTGCTCAAAACAAATATTTCATGATAAAAAATATTGTTTATGGATTATATTTATCATTAAATATATAAGAAATAGATTGGACATGTTGTGATCAGTGGGACTTGGTTATAGATAATTCTTTATAAATATACTCGTCTCATTAGAAAAACAAATAGAAAAACGTATTAGATAGTTTTTGGTGTATAATTGGTTGAACACTCATGGAATAATTCCTTGATGGTAAATATATACTGATGTTTAAGATCATGACATCCAACATTAATAATTTCCATAATTAAATTTATTATTATTATTATCCATTAGAATACTGCACTGATATTTCCATTGGATGTATTTCATTCTCAATTTATTGATTAAATGGAATTTGTATTTAGTTATTTACCTTTTCATATAGATTATGACTTATTTAATAATAATAGATTTCACTATACACATTTCCTTAAATACTATTTTATTTCACCCTTATTTTGATTTATTTTCTCTTATATCAACGAAATTTTTGAAAGAATGATATATAAGGGTATTATATAGATATTAATGATGTTTTCTAATAAAATGTTGTGATGTATCTTTGGATATAAAGTTAAATTTGATACTCAAGAATGTATCTATTTTACCAATACTAATAAACTATTATGTCAGTTGTTATGTGATCACTTGAATCTAATGCGAACGTAACAAAGAATACACTGAATCTATGTTGCTGGAGATGGGGTTGTGAAAAATCATCCATCTTTTGGAATAATATAATTCTCTAGAATTATATAGTTTATTCTAAGTATCATCTCATGTTCATTTTAAAAGTGTTTTTATATCTTTATGAGATATTTAGTGGTGATAAATGGTAATATTATGGGGGGGGACTCTTATAATAAGGATGAATTACATAAAAATAAAAAACTGCCTAAGAGGATTTGTAAGTGCAGAGATTTTAAAAATTCCTTCATTAGCATTCATGAATTTATTGGGTGTTCCATTTTTTATTAATTGATATTCACTATTGACATTATCTTATTGAGAACCATTGAAACCTTCTGAATTAGGTAATTAATTATGGTTGTTAATTGAAAAGGAATTTCTAAAATTTGGAAATTAGGGATAAATCTTTCTTACTAATATATTTGATATATTTCTTACTATCGTATAATAATTCAGTAATTTTTGTGAACTTGGGTAGGTTGGTTTACTATGATCTGAAAGGAGTGTTGATGTATCTCTGTTTTTTTCTACCCGTAAATAATGATAATCATATTTTTGAGTAAAATTTGATAATTTGAGTGGAGATCAATGTGGAAATTGCAGTTGGTTTTAATAATAAGTAAGTTCAATACTTCATGAGATGATGATGATGGGTTTGTTGTTATAATAGAAATTAAATTAATTTACATAAAATAAAAAAATTTAATTCATTTATGAAATAAAATTTATTGGAAGATAAGGAAAATTAATTTTAAATGATCATACCAGGAATAAATGTGATTAATAAAAATTTGTTGACTTAAAATGGGAAAAAAATATTATGAATGTTATGAAATAGGAAAATGAAAAGAATAATTAACATAATGATTTGTGAATATTGTAAATGTTCTCGATGGAATTGATAAATAATTATACTATTATATATTATTTGGATTTATTTTCCTTAAAATTATTTTTCTTGTTAAGGATGGTTTTCTATGGGATTTGTTATTTTTCTATAAATTTATATATCATAATGTTGATATTGTGTAAGTGTTATTGTGGATATGGTGTAGTAAAGATGAATGATAGGTAAAAATTGAAGGGTTTGTGATGGTTCATGTGAGGTATATCATATATTTCATAATAAATTATAATTTATAAAATGTGATATACTGAATGACTAAATTATGTGGTGGTGGTGTGGTTGCATAGTGGGGGTCATGAATTGTACAACAATTGTATATTACTGAGGCCTTATATATTTATAATAAAATACTGTGAGGATTATATGACATACATTATGTGATGTGGATGATGTGGAATATTTTTATGGGTAGAATGTTCATGGAAGGAGTAATGAATTTGGTAAGTGTCATTCATGTTCACATTACCCTACTGATGTGTTATTAAGAAAAGTGGACATGGATTGTGATATATGGTTATGTGGTGGTGTGATATGTATAATTTGAATCATAGTTATGGTTCAGAAGTTGTGGTATGTGTTTTTTGGGTATAGTGGTTTTCTTTGGGGTGGATTAGCAGTTATTGATATTGTTTTGTTGACTTATTCTCACATACCATATAATATAAGGAGAGTCTGTCTTTTTAGCTCACTATTAGTTAGAGGTGGAATGGTTCTAGTAATATATAAGAGTATTTTTGGATTCATAGGATTTTTTATTGGTCATTTTGATGAGATTTTTGGATTTTGTGACAAATATCATTTTATGAAATTTTTATAGGTTTGTATACTTGGATGGATTGATAATTAACATGGATTCATTGTTGGGAGATATATTAGAATGTTATAGGGGATGAAATAAATTTTGGCAAATGAGGAGGAACATTGGGGAATTTTGGGTTTATTCTTATGAATCTTTAGTTTTTATTTCAATTTTTTATTGGTTTTTATTTCCTTTTTTTCTCTTTCACATTTATTTCACATGGATATTATTTTTTGTAGAAGTATGATCCCACTGTGTACTCCCATGTGGTCACCCCTTTAATTATTACTATATCTTTTTATGATAGTTTAGGGTGATTTTTAATTCAATTCAATTAGATCATATGGAGTTTTGTGGATGATAAGGCTCTCAGGAGTTACATGCATCATGATCTTGAGTTGCATTGATAATTGTATTCAAATACATCTCTATCATTTCATTATGGTGTTTTTTTGTTTGGATAAATTTGAGTTCCCCTACTGAAATTTATGCATTATCCTAAGGAGAGGTAAAATCTAAATTAAATAGATTTTATAGTTAACATGATTATATTGTTTGAATAAACCAGTATTAATTATTGAATATATTGTTTTCATGCTTGAAAATAATAAATTCCCATGAATTTTTATTCATTATCATCATTGAAATGAATAATATATTAATAAACTTCCATGATGTTAATAATTGGAATTAAATCACTATTAATGTGTTATAATTATATATACATAAAATGTTTTAATAGACCCCAACAGAATTTACCTTAATAAATTTAAAGCTTTTAAACTGATAAAATTGTTTATGAAATTTCACTTTTATGATCTTAATTTTCGTATGAATTATTTCTTCATTAATTACCTTCAAATCATGATATATTATTTTCAAGTAATATTATTTTATTTCATAATTTATCTTTTTCAAAACATGTTAACACTTTTTGAAAAATAGAAATCATTATGATTATTATTATTAACCAAATTAATTTATATATATTTTTCAAGAATGAAGATATTTTTTTTATATTTTAAAGCATAACCATAGTTTTGGGACACTAAAATATTTACTTTCTACATGTTTAATTTCTAATTGTTGGAATGTGTTATTTTTTTAAAATATTGATGAATATATATATGGGTAAATAGAAACATGAAATGGGCATGTGGTTTAAAATAGATAAAACTATGGATATCAATTTGTAGGATTTGTATCTAATGTTGAAAAAAATCATTATTTTTTATGCAAATAATAATATATATTCTCTCAAGAATGACTTTATATTGATCATGATGCAACTAAATGTGGAAGTGAAAGAAATATTTCTTTTATTGAAAGTTGAAATAAGATTTATTTGTGATGAAAATTACTAAATAATGTTTAGTTTGAGCATGTCAAGCATTATGGAAAGAGGTAAATAATTTAGAATTTTTCATTCATGATTTTAAAAAATATTTTATAATTAACACAAATTCCCATGGTAAGATGATTTAATTTAAATTTAAATGAATGAAACACAACTAAATTGAGTGTCCATACCAACGCCCCTATACCAACAGTTATATGAAACTCTTTGAATAGAGGGTCATATCCCAACAGTAATGCGAAACGATTAGGATATTCCATATTATATAAATATATACCAAAAATTTTAATTAACTATTGGTATAGAGTTTCCCAAAATATCATCGTGCGGTTCACCCTCCTCATTTCTGAATCGATTCTCATTTTTCCCAATCAGGCACTCCTCTACTTCCCATCTAATGATCCATCCTTAGATTAAGTAATTTGGTTTCATCCACTTCAAGTTGGTAAGTTAAAAATGGGAAATATCTTCTGCCTATATTTATTTTTATTTTTTATCTATGACATTTAGGTCCATTACCCATCCAACACAATCTCGTCTCCTTTATGTTTTCCATTTAATTATTCATGAATATAAACATATCATGTTAAGAGCAATTCATATATTCCAAGGGTGGGGTATCTTTCACATGTTTGTGGAAATAGAAGGAACTATAAAACTTAAGCCAATAGAGTTTTTTTGTTTATGTTGGTGGAGTGTGTTTCTAGCTATCACTATCACATATAATATAATATAATGGCTTGTATAAACAAATAAACTAATTATTTAGAAAATATCTAGTATGTGTTGGAACATAGAATGAGGCATCCTAGTTGATATAAAATATTTATGGTTCAAGTGTGGTATAGATTTAGACAATGTATCGAGATTAAGTGACAAAAATTGTCCACAATAGATGTATGTAAAGACTTATCAGCTTATAATAGTGTCATAAAAATGAGTCTTTAACAAGAAAAAATATTTGTATTGTTAGAAATAAAGGGAAAAATATTTTTACGATCTTTATATAATGATTTCTAATGTGTTTAATGATTTATAATTTCATTGAAATTATTTGAATAAATATTTATATGTTTGGAACTAGAATACATGATAAATCATGATAAAATAGATTTGAAATCATGTTATTTCTTTTTCGGTATTATTATGAAATGATTGAAAAACAATTATGGTTAATAGGAGAAGTTTCATAGCTATGATCGAAGGATTTCATCCACTAAAATAGTGTTTTTCCTTGATTCCCTAACCATTAGATACACTATAAACCTCAACTTCATCTACATGTTATCCATAAATATTTTATAAAATATTATCATATTAAATATAACTTTAGGAGGTGTTGTAAAAATATTTTATTTCATAGAATGTTAAGTTAAATTACCCATTGTGATAAAAAATAATTATATGTCAATAGGGTAAATCAAGTTAACATATTTAAAAATACATCTATATAATAGAAATCCATTAGATGGTGTATTATATTGTGTATTTTATATTCCTTAAATGATGGAGAGTTTCTTAAGAGGGAAATTCAATGAATAGTATTAACTATTGGTGTGTATAATAATATATAAATATTAGTCATATTAATGAATAATCATTAATATTCAATGAATATCCATTCAAGTGTAATAATATCACATCTTATAGGATAGCTTAGATAATCATAATTCTCATCTATAAAAGAATTAGAACTCAAATAGAAGTCCATATAAAATCATATGAGCCCCATAAAATTCATTAACAATAAATAGAATAAAAAAATAAAGAAATAATAATCAACAAAAAATGACTTTTTCCAAGATGACTACCTTTAAAAAACACCCTACAAAAATATAATCTTTATTGGTGTAAAAACTAATTAACATATACACCTTATTTAGATAAGATGTTTACATTAAAATATAATACTATGAAATTAATTATCACCAATATAAAATTTTTATACATTCACTAAAAAAATATATTTTCATGATGATCACCATTGATTAGAAATAAAAAATTTATTTAATATAATGATCTCTATAAATTTAGACATAATCTCAACTTTTTTTCAAAATTATCGTAGATAGATCATTTTTTGTATAATGATTTTCTATCACATCCACTATGATTTAGATAATCTCTCAATTTATTCCTTGTTATGATAACCAACCAAATAAACTAAATTGAAGTGAATTAATTACACCCTAGTGAAAAAATTGTACCAAACTTACATAACTATGATTGAACATAAATGAAACAAACCTATAATCCCATTACATACTGAATCCTAACTGAATCAGAAAATCATATCTATATCATAATTGAGCCACCAAACCAAACTAAGTGAACTAAATTGAAATCAATCGATCTAACCAAAGTAGATGTGAGTAAACCTCAACTACCCAAAACGATATTAAAAAGAACTAAAATAAAATGACTTTAACTAAATTTAACCTAAATAAAAGAAATTATATATGAATTGTCAAAAATAAATTAAATTAAAAACATTAATAAGAACCTATTGGGCATGCACCGACCCAATCCAAACAAAAAAACCAAACCCAGCCGAAATAAATATACCATAACTAAACCATTCATATATAAATATAACTGACCAAAACTGATCCAAATTAAATAGAAGATGGTTACTTAGAATTACAAATATTTTATACATGAATTTTTAAAATACGTATAATATTATTTAAAAATTGAATAAAATAAGGGAAAAATAAAAACATAATTTATAAACCAAATTTTGTGTAGTATTATGTATATTTATTTTTTTTAAGGATGCCAATACTTCAATTTTCCTAGTTTATTTTAACCTAATGTTATTGTGGGAAATATATAGAATCATTTTTCATTGTACTTAGTTCTTTTGGATTAGGTAGAATTTGGTTGTTGAGGTAGGTTCAATAAAAATATATTTATTATTGATTACAAGTACTTTGCATCCAACATGAACTTCATGTTCAATTTCAATATTTACTGGTAGCATTTTTCTTTGAGCTTCATTTTCTAATATTGAATTGAACTGTATTCAAACCTATCAATCCAAAAAAAACTGAAAAAATTAAATAGTAAAAAAAACAAGATGAATTGAATTTGACTTATTAAACTAACTAATTTGAAAATCAAAATAAATAAAAATATTGATGTAACCAAATAAATCAAAAAAGACATAACCCAAAACATGAACCAAATGACCTACGATTAATAAAAATGTAGAAATGACATAATAAATGTTAAAAAACCAAATTACCTAAGACAAATAAAAATGTAAAAATGACCTCATCAATTGACAAAAATTAACTAAATGAGCAAACCAAAATTAAAATGGATCAAATTGAAAATAGAATAAAAAAATTATTAAACCCTTTCTAAAAATGTGAATTTGAATGTATTGTATTTTATATAACATGTTTTATGTTTTAATATTCGTCCCATTAGATATTTTTTTTATATCACTATATATCCTGTATTTTGTTTGAAAAGTGGTATTTCTTAATTAATTCATGTCTCTTCATCTTTTTATAGAATAGACATTAGTTATGGATATATCGTTAATTCCATATTTGTTTTCAAATGAAATAAATGAAAAATTTTGAGGAGATTATAAGAAAAAGGATGACATAAAACAATCATCTAATTTGTGAGATATGAATCATTCCTTTAGTTCCTAATGTGAGTTTTTTATTTAAAAAATATATATCAATAACATATAATTCTAGGTGAATAATTTTGTTTTTAACTTTTAATCTGGATTCACCACCTTGGCCCCAGTTATTCACCGACCAAACTAGTGGCTCTGATACTTGGGGTGGAGATAAGAGGGGTGGTACTATAGTAAGCCACTCCAAATGACATACTTAATCAAACCATGTCCCTCCCCGTAGCGTACCATCTACCACACCTTATGATCCTGCAATGTTGTTATAGATAGGTGAGATATTTCGGCTGCCCAATTTTTCCCAACCATTTTTATCCAAGCCTCATCTCCTATGTTACCCATATCCAATGATGATTCCAACTCCTTATACATATTATGAATATTCATATCCATCTATTCTATCTCTATTTCCTTCTACTTTCAACCTTTCATGCTTCTATAATCTTACTTCTTTGAATCCATCTTTGACAAATTTTAAGACTGAAGATCATACAACGACACTTACTTCATCTTTACAGTTTGATGTTTCTTCAGTGCCTAGGGCTCTAGCGATTCATGTTGATCAAAGCACCTCAGATGTATTTATGGAATCTTATTAAATTTTTTATCATAATTTATTTTCATTATAATATGTATTGATATAATATTGTTTTTTATTCATTAACATATATAACTTGTAACAATTGGAAGGGTAGTACATGCATGCATGTGGTGGGAAATAAGCACACACTGTTAATAGTGGAGTACCATGAGGATAAACAAATTAGGGAAAAGACTAGTTGGGAATATAGGAGTTTTTTCGAAATGCATGAAAAATACTTTGACATTGATCCCATATGTCCACTCTTATATCAATACCTACCAAATGATGTAAAAGATAACGTGTGGACACAAATATTGGTAAAAAATTCATTGCATTTAATGTTATATTTTTATTGCATTTATATGAATTAATATTTTGTTTCCATATATGATTTAATTTTCCTAATTTTTAGGCTATGAGGCTATCACTTCTCAAGGAATTAGGTTATCTATATATAGGATATAAGAATGAGTTATATAGTATCTTGTGTACTAAATTTGGCATAGATTTTTGGGCCAGACCATTCATGGTTGACAATCTAATAAAATATTATCAGAAAATTATTACTCATTGGAAGATTACTTGTTTATAGGTGTTAAAAAATTATGTTTTTAAATGAAAATTACAGTTATTTGAATTAATACTGTATTTTTTATTATGGAAAATTACTTTTTTGGAATCATCCAGAAGAATTTAAAAAACAAGGATGATGTGAAATACGTCCACACATTATGGTGGACTACACGGGCAGACCATGAGAGGAATCAGGTACAATACATGTTTATGATTTTTCATTAGGACATGAATGTTATTTTGTTTCCACCATATTTCATTAAATTTATAATTGGGAATGATAAATAATAATTTATTATTTTTATTAATATTAAAATTATTTAGCGTGTATTGAAATTTTAGGAATAGTATTGTTATGTTTTTAAGCATGACGTAAAGCTACACAATCGCTAATCATTTTATTGAATTTCCACTCTTTTAATAGGAAAGTGAACCACAATACCGGGGTTACATTCCTTTAAAATGTTTATATATGGAATAATTAATACCTTAGAGATTTCAATGTGTATTATTAAATCATTCCAAAACATAATTAATTTATGTTATAGTCATGATTTGATTGTTGATAACCCATTAATGCATATTCCATTATGATATAGTAATATATTTTCATCATATCATGAATTATGGTGATAACACAACCACTATATTATTGAGTAATGTAATGAAATGTTCACTTATATATGTGTTATGTCTGTTGATAACCCATTCATTGGTATTAATTTATAATTCATTTACCATATGATGTTCTTTTTAGAATCATCTAGAGTTAATATCCATTTGATTTTAGTTATGAAAATAATTATTTTTATCCTATATTCATTTATTGTTTTCTACATTCAATAACATTATAGAGGGTTGTGTTGAATATTGGACAACATGGGACCTAATAAAAACTATTATTCTCAAGTAGAAATTAAAAATGATGAATGTGTGGTAAACAAGCTGACACAATAAAATATAGTAGGTTTTATTTTATTGATTCCAAATTTTAATATAAATTGTTTAACGGAATAGTCTATTTATATTTGTAATAGTCTACATTGGAGGCCCTTAATGACCAGGAAGATGACAACATTTCACTGAATGATCACATGCATCACATTTTGGGATATGAGAACCATGGAAATGTACGTCATCGACCAGGGCAGATTATTGTACCAATGAGTTTTTGGATCACTTAATGTTCCATTTATAGTAGCACCATGTTGGAAAATATAATTCACGAGCAGTATCAGATGAGTTTAAGGTTAAAATGTCAAAAAGAGTCCATACAGGTGGAAGAACAGAATCAAAGCGAAAAAAAAAATTTATGAAAGAGATGGATCTTTATGGTCTTTCAATTACTCCAAAGACCATCGTGGATTGTTATGAATATATTTCATTGATATATATGGTACATAGCACACCAGGAAGTAGTCCAAGTGGTGTTCAGGGCAATAATGTTCATGGTGAGGGTGATAGAGAGGATGATAATAAGGAAGATGGAAAGGATGATGGTGAGGATGAGGGAGAGGATGAGGCCAATGACGAGGATGTGGCTGAGGATGATGGTGATGATAATGATGGTGATGAGGGACATATTAATCCATTACATTTTGAGTGATATTTGGGACATTGGATTTTTTTATTTGTTATGAATGAATAAATGGGATGTTTTCTATTTTTATTATCACTTGTTAACTACATATATTGATTTAATGTGTTATCATTATTTGTGTGTTTGTTTTTGTCTCACAAAGGATGCTATGTTTGTTTTATTATAGTTTTTGTTTGTTTGGAGTTTCTATTAACATTTTTTGGATGATCTGTTTCTTGCATTGCATTTTTTGTTTATAGGTTCTATTTGTTGTAGGTTCTAACATGTTCTATAATCTATAGTCATGTTGGGGATACTGGATATGGAATTGGAAGGCAGTGGATATATATGAACTCTTATTTTAGAAGATTTTATAGAAGTTTCTCATTGTTAAAATTTGGTTTTAATTATTTTAGGACTTTTTTCATTCTACATCAATAATCAGTAGCCTTGATTGAAGGACATGATGGCTGGTTTATGGTGTTTAATGGAGGGGATATTATAAGGGTTTTATTATGGTGGTATTCCTAGTAGTGTATTAATGTGAAAACAATGTTCTTAGGTGAGGTTTTGTGTAGAATAACAGGTTGATAAATGTATTATATGGGTTGGTATATTTTTTTTATGATTCACTACAATCATTTTTATGTTATTTTATTTCATGTGGTTTATGAAATTGTTATAGTTAGTTTGTTGAATGATAGTCCTACAAAAATCCATCTTGACATTAGTCTTATAAGATAGTAACATCAATATTGAGATAAACAATTATTTATATTTCAGTTATAATAAGTTTCAAGGATAAAAGGAGTAGTACCTAGACTTGTGAAAGTGGACTGGTTAGAGGAGGTAATGTATTCTTTTTAGTTAGTGTTGAATCATAATGAATTCTATGTGTATTCAAAAACTAGATTCTTTCATAATGTGGATTGAATATGATATGATAGGTATAATGGGGAGACTCAAGGGATGTTAGGGGACAAGATTCATGAATTTTTTCGGTAGTGTTTTATTTATTGAGAGTATATAGATATTATTAAAAGGATATTTAGATTATTAAATAGATTAATATAATAAAGTGTAGATGTTTTAGTCCTTTTGTAGACTATATCTTTTGGTTTCCACAATTTCCACCCATCAAGGAAGAACAAGCCCAATATTTTGAATCTGCATTGAGGCCATATATTTTATTATCTAATTTTTTTCAGTTTATGTATTGAATGTGGTATAGTGACTGATTTGACAACATACATAAAGGATTTCCTAAAATAGAGGGTCCTAATGATATACCCTCTAAAAAAGTTAGGGAGGATGTGACTAATTATCTGAGTTCAAGGTCTCAAGGTTCATAGAAGAAAAAATTGTGGTGAAATATAAAAGAGTTAGTGTGGCCTCAAGTTGGGTTCATATATATGTCATTGTTTATTATGTTTTAAAATATGATTAACTTCTAATATAATGTTGAAGTCCATAATCATTATTACTAACTTGATACTATACATTATTCTACGTATTTGGTGGAGGGATTTTGGTAGAACTGTCTTCAGTTAACCTTGATCCTTTCACTATAAAAAGTGTGGTTGATTTTTAACTCATTTTAAATTCATTCATTAAATTTAAAATTTAAATATTAAAATAATTATTTCACCTATGAATCATTTGGAATTAATTTTCAGTGGATTTATATTTTCTATGTGTGGTTTCTACTAGATTTCTATTTAAAAATGGTTAAAGTGAAATGGGTTTCTTGAAAGAAGTTTTTTTATCTATTAATGATGATTATATGTTACGTTTCACTTGGTTGTGAATTTTTTGAGGGGTATCTGTCATATTTTCGAGGATTTATAGGTGTTGTTCTTTTTATAAAGATTATTAGTGATATGATCCAACCAATGCATTAAGTGTGTCTATGAACAATTAATTATATTTGGTAGGTATCTCCCCCTTGTAGATATGCATCTAATTTAGTTTATCTAATTATTATTATTCTCTAAGAAAAAATCATTAAAGGGGCATGTAATGTAATATCATATAGCTTAATTATTAAAATGGATCAATTCTTGATTTTAAGTGTTTTTATTATTAAATATTTCTATCATAAGATTTTTTACATTGATCTAAATTTAAATACTTTTTTTAGGAATCCATTTTTCTTCGGACCCTTTTCATTTCCCTAGAATTAAAATTTTATCTCACCATAGATACCCCAAATCAAAAATATAAGTGGGATATCAAAATATATTCATATTTTTGATTAATTTTGATGAATATTATATATCTCAAAATGTACTAATAGAAATGAGATAAAATTTTAAAGGGAAATATAAAATAATCCTAAGAAAAATTATTTCAATAAAGGATTCTCTATATTCATCCTTTTAAGTTCAATAAATTCATGGAAACTGAATCGTGGGAACTAAAATAGTTTAATCATCAATATAACTTTTCACTTGTCATTTTTTTATAAATATTCTACATATATCCATGGAATTTAATATTTTTTGGTATATCATGTAATATATTGAAAAAAATAAGAAACCATTTTGATATATAGAAATTTAAATGGGAAAACATGAACTAAAATTTGAATTAAATAATTTCAGGAAAACCAATCACCATTCTTGCATATAAATTTGAATCCCTAATTCTTTTAAAAAGATTTATACATTTTTAGTTTCAAATTAGGAGATTTTAATATTTTACTCTTTTACACATACATATATATTCATGTTCAATTTATTTTTTTCATTTCTATTTTTCCCATTTTTTGATTATCATCTTTGTGAAAATATAGAACTATCCTCACCATTTCTAAATAGTGGCAGGGGTTCTAGTTAAAATTGTGGTTCTAAATTTTTTTATATTATTTTATTCAATAATTTTAGTCATAGTTAAAATTATTGTGGTGTTTAGTTTCACAGTTTTCCCTACTACTAAATTATTCCACCTTTAAATTTTTTCAACAATCTAACATTTCAATAATTCAAAAAGTTGAGTAGTATCAAGGTGGTGATATGTGGTGCAGTATTTACCTATACATTGTTTGAGAGGGATTATCCAATATTTAGATGTCTTAATTTCAAAAAATTAATATAAAAAATATTGTGTTTATTGATTGTTATTGACCTCAATATTTAAAAATATTATGTGAATTATATTTTAAAGAATAATTATTGCATTATAGAAAACTTATGAGAACATAATTATTCTTTTTATTAAGTTCACCTCTTTGTTTTTCTTCTTATACATGAATACAATTTTTTATATATTTATATATTTTAAATACCCCCATTTTTTGTGTTTTCATTTCTTTAGTAGTATATTTTAAGTACTAAATTGGGAAAAAATATAAATAATAATTGTAAGTGGCCACATTGAGAGATCGACCCATGGATTCCAATATATTGAACTTATTGAAAAAAAAAAAGAAATTAATTGGGTGGAGATTCAAAATAAATCTATCATGTTAATTTGATAACAGTGTTGGTAGGTTCAACACTTTCACATTTTCTTCTTCACAAATGACCCAAAAATTCATAAATCTCAAAAAATAAAAAATGGGACTTTATTGCACAAATTTCATTTCATTTCTATAATATATAATTTCATAGTTATTTTTATTATTCAGGCCCTATTAACTATTTGGATGAGTCTATTAGAGAAAAGTTTTATAAGATTTAATTGGAGAAAATATTTACAATACTAAAAAAACAATGAATGAAATGATCCATACTCACTCAATTGTTAAGGAAAATATATCTAAATATATGGATCAATAGAAAAAAATTATAATTAATAATTAAATATTGTTCAACCCACATTTATAATTATAAAATCTATATATTCTAATAAATATATTTTATTTAATCCACCTATACATATAATATATGAATTCCAAATTTCTTTATTCTATAGAGAAATATTTTGAAGGTGATTTTTTGGTAGGTTCAGTTTTTGAGGATTCATTTTATTCAAATTTATTTGTTAATGATTTTATTAATAATATAATTTATGCTAATTTTTTTATGAATACAATGTTATATTTTTTTAGAAGATGAAAAAAATAAAATTCCCATTTATAAGGGGAATTTGGAGGTTTCATTTAAATAATATGAAGAGATCAAGGAGTCTAGGTGATAACACTGTCTCTTCAACAAGAAATTGTATATATAATATAGAAGTACATGATTATAGTTTACAAGTATACTCTGTATATTCAATTCCCGATCCCCTATAGTTCAATTTCAATCATTATTATTTCGAAGGTATTGGGACGTTTCTTCAATTATTTGGATGTACCTACTAATGTAATTACATTATATATGTTGGGTGAATTAACATAGTCTAGTTCATATGATGAAAATACAAAAAAAATATTACGTTAGTGGTATTGTGATTCAAATTTCCAAATAAGGGTACAAAAAACAATCCACCACATGGTGTTCCAAACAAATCTGTATCCCTTTTCATTCTTTTTCTTTTTTTCTATTTTAATTTTATATCAAAATGTTTATTATGATTTACTTCTTACATTTTTTTTGAATTGGTTGTATCTAAGTGATTAAATAAATTATGAATCTATGTCAAATAAACATTTTTTTATATCATTATCTTTGGACTATCCACCCAATTAATAGTTTTTTTGTTGAGGTAAAATAAGGGGTAATTAGATCCTAACATTTTGGGATTATCAACGTTATTATATTTTTTGTGTTTATTTGTATTATTTGTTTTTTTAAAATTGGAGAATTAATAAATATCCATTATTGTAACATCCACAACCTATTTCACCTATAAATAGCTAATTCAGTGGGCCACATAGCCACAAGAAAACATTTTTGTATTCTAAAGTGTACTGACTAGTAGTGATGTTCTAGTTATGGTATGGTCAGGAGAATATACCCTCTGGATCAGTATTAACTATAGAATAGGGATAAATATAATTAATAATCTATATCTGGTTATTAATAAATTGGAAATTAGAAAACTAATTATTATGTATCTGTACAACACTATATGATACCAAACTATCAAATGTGAGTACATCAGGTAGAATAAGAAAATGGATAGATTGAAATAAACGAATAATTATAAATACCCATCTACTGTAGAAATTATAGTAACTACATGAACCACAGATCCCATGGAAAGTCCAATCACTAGAAAAGTAATAGAAAAATCACCAGCCAGGATCTAACCTACACCCTTGAGATCTACCCAAGTACCAAGTGTTATCCCAAATAGGGTGTCAGTAATAAATAGTAGGCCACCACCAATGGTTTATAATGTATTTATTGTCTGTGAGTATAAAATATTATAGTGTGTAGTTTATAAAGAAGGAAAGATTCATGGTGGAGGTAAACAAGAGAATATTGCCTTCTTTGTATTAGTTTGGATTTCTCTGACCATATGAAAAATAATATACTAATATGACCCAAGGATATAATCCCAACTTTCCCAAAACAATAACCATAGGTGAATCCATATAATGGGTAATAGAATTCAAACGTATCGGGACAAAATGAGTTCAAAGAATAGATGAAGTAGTTCTATATATGTAAGTGAAAATCTATCCCATGGTGATCAAGAAATTATGTTTGGAACATGAGTATAATGTGAGGGATGGTACCTCAGAATTCCACTTTATAAAAGGTATCTAAATGATCCCATGTAAAAATTATACGGTAATATCTAGAATTAATTGAATGTAATCTAAGGAGATAATCTATGGTATTTCTTGTCTGAGGACATATTGTCAAACATTGGATCTTATCCCAGGAAATCTAATTATTTTTGAGTTTCTATATGAATCATTGGTTCCAGAATGAGTAATTGAAAAAAAATACATTGGCCATATCCATGGTTAAATTACCCCTTATCATTTTCATCAATTAATTACATGACATACATTAAGATGTACATGGAATTTAAACCCATAATTTAACATGTTCCCATGTAATGTTAAAATTATAATCGTACTCCCTACCGAGTATTATAACAAATTAATTGGAATTTATTTATAGAATATGAAGCATGTAAAGAAAATATAAAGGAATAATATTTGGTATCATGACATAATCCATGTAAATAAACTATAACATAAGAAAATTTAAGGCCCAAATATTTTGTAAGATAAAAAGGAAAGGGCACTAAAATTTATTTATAAAAAGCCACCTCCTTATTATTAGGTCCCAATAGGTTATCATTTATTTTTTAACTAAAGATGACTTGTTTTACCCCATCCTACAATTTAATTTATGGGATTCAAGATTTCAATTAATTACTCTAATGTTGAATTGATAAGGATGGTTCATTAAACCTAGCATGGGAAAGAAATCCAACGCCCTACACTTTCCTAAAAATCATATAAAAATTCACCAAGCATGAAGTTCAAATCATATAATTAAAGGTTTGTTAAAAAAAATTTTTGATCAACATGAAATGAATTATCTTTTATAATTCTAAGTTCATATGAGTAAACCCCAAGGTTTTAGTTTTCATAGATATTCTTCTAAAATTTATTAATAGTGTATGCACACAAGGGATCCTCTTAGGATAAAAAAATAATTCGGTCAATAAATTTATAATAATGAGATAACCACTGTGGAATGGGTTGAAATAAAACACTAACCTCTCTTACCAAGGGATTCTATAAAGTGGTAAATGAATATACTTGTAGTACTACATGGTAAATTTTATGTAATAATTATCCCATAGAAAATACTTGTTCCCTATGTAAAAATATCAAATTAATAACACAACAAATGAAGTATGTGGTTAATTATTTAGAGAATATAAATTCAGAAAATTTATTTTCAAATTAAACTAGGCCTATTCTAGGGTTCTGATGTGATAGAGAACTCATATTATTTATAAAAACATAGATAATTTATGGGAAATGTCATAGATCACATACCTCATTCATTGGAAGATTTATTCATTCGGTATCATCCCCTGATTCATTGAATAATGGATAAAATTTCATGAACTAAGAAAAACATATGAAAATAGGGAATAAACCGTATAAACCATGCAAGTAAGCATGAAAACAGGTGAAAAAGAGTTTTAAGTTGACTCTTAAACTCACAAATAGGATTCAAACACAAATAACGATGAGTAGAAAAGACCAAAAATAGAGGAGATCACCCATTAAAGAGGGGATTAAGAGGATGCATCATGGGGGAGAGCTACTGGAAAGATGAGGTAAGAATAATATATTGACTACTTATATGGGTATAGGAGAATTTTTTTCATTTTCTATCTTTTAAAATTTTTCTTGGATTTTCCACAAGGTTTTTCAAACCATGATCCAACTATGAATCCTCAAATTCCAAGGTAAACCATTACACATGGCTGGTGTTTTCAGATTTACAAACCATACAAAAACTATGTGACATGGATATGTAATTCCTAAAGAGGGTGTACGATATAGCTGATACCCTTAGATAGTTTGGTCAAATGATGTGCTTTAAAAAATTTGTCACATAGTTGGGATTCAGGGTAAATATTAATCATGTGACCCTAATTCAACTCCCAGAACTACTATAATTGATCCAAAACCCCCATGGTACAAATATGATACACCTTTCAGGACATAAAACTCATCCAATCAATAACACTTTAAGGAACAATAACTCTAAATATTCAAATACAGTGTTTGTTTCCAAAATAACCAATCCACCAAATTGAAAACTCAATATTACTATGAAATTATCAACATGTGTGAATATTGGAAATTAAAACTTCTCTAACTTAGCACTTCTCATCGCAAAAAATACCCAGTGGGAATCCAAATATATCTCCCATTCTTCCCCAGTAAGTAAGACCTATCTAAATAGAGCTATTCCATTTTTGATCCCTTGATAGGATTGTTCACATAGCCCTAAGTATAGGACATGATATCAATAGAATATAATATTAAACATGAATTCCTTGTAAAAAATGATATGGATCATTATGGATATCGTCTAACTTGATTCAAAAACATCATAATCTAGTTTTTTGGAAGATGGTTCTCCTCACCCCTAAGAATATCTAACAAGGGTAATTCGTAACCATCGAACCACATTATATTTAATAATTCATGTCAGATAACATTAAAATTATTACATGGACCCAAATCACATGGTTTATAGTGTACAATACCAAAACCCACATGAGAGAGAAATAAACCAAAAACCAGCTTTTAGTTTTCTACTCTGTAGGAAAATAGATGTTCCCCTGTCATCAATACAAAAACTAAACATTCAATGTCATCATTGAAAACTCCATCCTACCCAAAAAGAAAATTTAGTACCTTTCTAGGGATGGTCCTAATTTAATTACAAACCCAGAGCATCAAATCCCATGAACAATATGTGTTTTTACATCCTCTATTGATCCTGGAATAGGATAACTCATCTTTCGCCATTGATACACTATTAAAACTCCCACACATGACACCCTCATATTGAGAGGTATCCCATGATCATCCAAATCACAGATATATGTTTAACCCTAGCCTTCTAATGTTGAAATCGGCATCAAACCATCATGTAACCATTTTCCACCCTTTCCATGATGTGACCACCAGTATACTGGTGATTATCCATGCATATTACAATGTTGGATATCCCTTCTAGTTAAACACTACCATATCTAATCTCTACTCATATAAAAAATATATATCTATGATCCTCACTCAAAACAGCATTACATTATGGTGTTGAACATATACATCTACATACACATAAAACCTAACCATTACTATTCATCTAGTACCAATGGATGAAACATAAGGTTCATACTCTAAAATATAGTTTTCATACTTAATATGAAAAGAAGAAGTGGTCTTATGTCACCAAAATTATTTTTTTACTAAAAACCAATCAAACCTCTTCAGGTTAACATATTTAGGGGAAATCCAACATTTCTAATCATTATTTATTAATGGGATCAATTACCCTTTCATAAATTTAAAATGTAATAATGATCATTTAGATATGCCCACTCAATTACAACCCTAAAGCATGGTTATCCTTAATGGTTTCAACCTCAATCAATAATTTCTCAGAGATTCATCCTTGAATACACTTACACACAAATGATTTATCACACTTACTAGATTATAAAAACATATCATTCCCAAATCAAGAATTCATACACGATTAAAACTCATACCTGAGTCCTGAACATAAAAACCTATCTAAAATAAGAATACACAAAATTAAAAGTGCTCCACCTTCAAAAATCCATTCTTACCATTTTGGATAGGACTTCCTATAATTTTGATTCTCCTCTCATAAGGTTCACACATTCCATAAACATAAACATTCTACCCATATTAGGAGTATCCAAATAATTGTTTTAATGAAAGAAGAATTGAATTTCCATGACACATGCTCCACCAACAACTAAATGTGGTTTTAGGATGTTTCAAACTTTACTATACCAATAAACATTACAAAACTCCATCGATGATTCATGTTGTAACTCAAATTAAGATGAATATTCCTTCCCTGAACAGATATTGGTTCAATTACCACAAATTTTATTTACTACAAACTCTTATAAGAATAACCATAATAGTTATATTCATATATGTATGTGTGAGGCTCTAAATATCCCTAATCACACATGTCAATAGTGATTGACACTAAATAAAGGAATCTGACTATGATTGGGGGTGTTACGTCACTTGATCTATTTTACCATTTCATTATGAGAAATGGGATAACTCAAGTTTTCTATAAATAGTTCAAGTCTATGTTGCTCATGAAAAATCTATTAATACCATTGTTGATATACTACAATATTGACCTATGAACATAATATTCGACAATCCATAACATAATTCCAAGAATTTGTGGACTATCATGTTTCAAGGTGTTACCGTGGTGGCATTTCTCAAATCCTCGCGACTTGAATAATTTCCATTGAACCAGATAGAACTCATATGACATATTCATACTTCAATGGGATGAAAATTTTGAAATATGTACTGCCTTATTATTACATTATTGAAATGGGCATACACATTTCAACTAATTCATTGTCACAACACCACCATTCAACCTTGGTATGTTTTTTCTCTATCAAAATATTAAACCCATGTTGTCATTATATGACATGACTATTTAACCTGGATGAGGACTTCTTGATTCATTCATAATTGAAAAATAAATCTCACATGACTAAATGGGTGTCTGTCCATTCCCTTGGCTTATAAGTACCATTAAAATTTATCATCCATAATGGTTATATTAATTCCAAGGATCACCTTACCACATGACTCACTTCCAACCCAAATTATTCCCACATTCCCATGAAAAAAAATTAAAATCTAACCCTACACTAGGTTCTTTGTTAACAATATTACTATGATATTTTTGTGACACCCGAAACTGATAATGGGGTAAATAAATAAATTATATGACTCATGTCAACAAGGTCAACCATTCTTTTCAAGTGACTACATTATTATAAGTCCATAGTTAATAATTCTTGTCCTGAATTAGGGATTAGGATGGGTGACCTTATGAATATTTCCCCAAGGGAATGTGTAAGTGATGAAAAATCAGACCAGAAAGAACATGTGTTTTCCTTTGGAAACAATCATTAGTCAAATGACATGGGGGGGAACATGTGTGGGCCCTAGGAAGGGGACACATGTCTGTAGGGAAGTTAGTGTTACCTTGCAGTCTAGGACCGGACGATCGTGCTAAGGTAGGTGTATGTGCAATCAGTAGGGTCTAATTGTTACATTTTGTATCAAATGGAGGTTTTGATCATATGACATATGGGTTATGGGCCAACAACCAGGAATGTTGATCTCTAAATGGTTGGGGGTGAATGTATCAACCTATAATGATAATTTGTTAAATGAGTAAATGATATGAATCATGTCAACAAGGTGGACATTTATATTAATGAGCCTTATTGACTAGAACACTATAGTTATGTGTGCTTAGCCTGGAGTAGTGACCATGATAGGATAACTTATGTGATGTTTCCCAGGGTATGTGTGACTGAGGACAAAGCACATTGGAAAGAACATTTTTTGGAATTTGGGAACAATAATTAGTTAGATGACCTATTTAGACATGTGGGTGAGCCCTTGGAAGGGGACCACATGTCTGTATGTAAAATGGTGGTACCTGGGGGGCCAGGAACTAAAAGGCATGTTAAGGTGTGGTGTATGTGACATCAGTGGGGTCAATTTGTTACTTTTTTATTTAGGGTATTACATGAATTTATATTTTACATACACATACCACAATCTTATAGAAATTAAATATCAAGTATTAGTTTTATCGAAAATAGTGTTTAAAATTGTACTTTGAACTTTTTTGATCTGACACATCAAATAATCTAAAAAAATGTTATATTTATTTATATTCAAATATTAATTATCTATAAGTTCTCTCATCTTTTTTCAGATAAATTAAATTCCAATCATAGTCTATAGAGGGAAGAACTCTTTTTTCCAAATGAAATCTTAATTAACAAATGAATTATAACAATAAGCCCCAAAAACACTTAATGTATTTTTTTTTAAAAAAAAGTTATGGGAATTGGTAAAGTAAGAATTACCAATACACTTAAATAAAACATTGCATACATGGATGCATCAAATTTCAATAACCATCCCATTTAACATAAATGTACCCCAATGGGTTAAGCATCAACACAAGTCAGGGTAACATCGACCTATGAGGGTAAATTCATTCGAACCTATTTTAATTTATCCATGAATCAATTCAAAATTTTTAGAGGAATCACTAAATAAATTATAATTTGAATCATATTTAAATGTTACTCATTAATTTTTAAAACATTAATGATTTTTAATAAAAACTATTATTTATATTATCTCATTAAAAAATAATGATAAGATCGACCTATAAGTATCGAGTAAACCATAGGGAATTAATTTTATAGGTTACCATTCCCATGTTATAAAGATACATGCCTTTATAAATTGTATTGGGTGGAAAATATTATTGAAATCCATCCTTAATCGCTAAGATAAAGTGTAATTAAAATAATATTACTTTAAAATTAAGGTTTCTTATATTTGTAAATTTATAAATTGTTTTAAGGTTATTATATCACATAAATTAAGATCAAGCTGGTTAAATAGATTTCCACCACCAAGATATGTAGTAATTATTTATTAAGGTTTATGTAGAAATGTTATTCAACCAACTATAAACAATAACTAATAAAAATGGTATAACATAGAGAATAGATATAAGTATGCAAGGAATGAAATCACAATTTCAATTTATACATACAAACATGTTATTGTAGTGTAAACCTTATATAACTGAAATAATGCATGAACACATTGCACCATTTCATACAACCCCTTGAGTAAAAATACCATAAATCAATAAGTCGCATAAGATGAAAAATTATCACTCAAGGTGAAATAAAAATAAAAAATAATAATTAATATTATGAATGATAATCCCATCCATGATAAAATTCCATTTTCCCCATGATTGGGTTTTCTATTCCTATACATGAGTTATATACTATGCTCGGAACCATTCCTAGTCTAATTTTTAGTAATGAAAAATAGTAGGAAAAATGAAAACTATCATTGATACCACTTTATAACATCCATGATCTTTTTCACTCATTAGTTACCATGTAGAAGGTCCATGTGGCCTTAAACACATCGCCCTTTATACAAAAGGTCATCCAATAGTAGTGAGGGTATAATGATTGTATTATTGGGGAACTATACCCTCTCGATTAGAACTAAATATAATATAGGGATAAATAAAATGAATAAAATATAATTGGATAAAAATATACTGGTAATATTAAAACAAAATAATTAGAATCAATAAAACTAGTTGTGATGAAAAACTATCAAACAAAGTATATAATTTTTTTGTGCAAGTGCTGTTATAGATGAAAATATCTAAAATAAATACAATGAAGTAAATATGGTAGGTAGTTTTATTAAATGCTCGGTCCACATATCCCATTTTTATTCAAATACCCAAACAAGTAACAACAAAATCCCCATCCAATTCCTATCATAAATCCATGAGAGATACTCGGTAACAAAAAGGTGGGATGAATAGGGTTTGATAAAAACATATTAGGTCACCACCAATATTTTATAATACATTTTCAATCCGTGAATACGTAATAAGATAATTTTAAATATATAAATAAGGTATAGAGTAAGGTGAAGGGTAACCATGTTATAAAACATTCTTCAGCCTAGGCTGGGTTTCTCGGACTATATTAGTAAAACTGTAGTAATGTGACCCATGGTTATAAGCCCATGATTCCAAAAACAAGCATCATAGGTGATTCTATGGAATAATTTTGTAAATTACCACACACCGACACCAAGAGAATCCCTGGAATACTATAAACCATTTTATGTATTGAACTTTATATCCAACCAATGATGATCCTGGAAATTTGTTTAACCCTAGATTAGAATTCAAGGGAAAAACCCTCACCATTCATATTTTTAATATGACTCGATTTGTTCACAAGTAAAAATTATAGGATTATATAAGGAAATGATATATGAAAATTAAAGTAAATAATCTAATGAAATCTATGTATGAAAGATTAATCTGAATCCTTGAGTTTATCTTAGTAAATATAATTTTTGTAGGGTTTGTAGGTGAATTTCCAACACTAGGATGAGAAATTATGAAGTATAATACATTCATTATCATGTAGGATGTATTTTACTATTGAACTAACATCAATGGATCATGTGGAATCCATTAGGGAATTTATGGAATTCAAACCCAAAAAAATGTAATTCTTTATATAACTATACTTTAGATCAAGTGTTATAGGTAATGAATTAAACATTATTCATAGAAGAGAATGTATGTAATGGAACTGTAATGGAATCAATATTTAGGCTGAATAAAAAATCAATGGTAAGAAACTATAACATAAAACAATGTAAGGAACAAATTAAGGGTAAGAAAAAACATCATGTAACCAACTCTTATTTGTAAAAAAAGATGTGTCCTTCCGAATATGTCCCAAGGAGTTAACATTTATTCAATAAAAAAGACGAATTAAATTATCCCTTCAAAGAATTTACCAACTGGTCCCCTAGTGATGAATTAATTACACAAAGTTTGGATTGATAATGATGGTTTACAAGTTCTAATTTGGATACGAAAATAAATGTCCCACACTTAAATGACATGAATATACAAATTAATTAATCAATGGGTTCATCTAAATGAATTAGTGGTTTATTAAATAAGGGGATCATAAGACAAAGTGAAAGAAACAATATCATCAAAGGTTCATTTAGGTAAAGCCCTATAAAATATCTCCCCTAGATCCAATAATAATATTTATTAGTGAATTATACACACAAGGGATCCTAATGGGAAACCAAATTAATTTTGTTAGGTATTTTCATGAACTAGATATGGACCATATAACATGTTGAACTGAATAATGATAATCAATTATAAGGGGAAACAATAAAGTGGGGAACAAATATACTATCTTTTTTCTTAGGTTAGTTTTAATTTATAAGTCTCCCATGGACCATATATGGTCATTGGGAAAAAATAATAAATTACAAACATAACTAAAAAAGAATGTGATTTATTATTTAGGAGATCTAAATTAGTAAAAGTTGTTTCAAAATTAAATTAGGTCAATGTTGAGGTGTTGATGCGATGTAAAACTCATATTCTTAATGAATACACCAAGACAATATCGGAAATCTCTTAGATCACTAGACTCATGGTTCCGAAGAATCAATTATCTAATATCAGACCATGATTTAAGCTATAGTGTAATAAATAATGGAACCATATATAATCCCTTAGAATAAAATGTAACCCATATAAAAATTCTAAAGAAGCATAAAAACAAAATAAATATTGAAAATAGGGAAGTTGACTCTTAGATTCACATACAGACATCCAAAGATGCCAATGATGAGTGAAATAGACTAAAAATAGAGGATATCTGACATGATGGAAGTGAGAAAGGGGAGGTAATGATCTTGAGTGGTCTTGGGAATGATAGGAAGGAATATTAGGAAAGGAACATATAATTTCATAAGAGAATGATTATCATTTTACACATTTAATGAGTTAATTATTTTGATACATGGTTTGTGAACCATTTCACCATCGATGAAGCCTCACTATCTATTGAATAACTTGTCACATTTCTTGTGTGAACAGTTTTTCAAACCAAGTGAAAATAATATGACATATATCATTAATTTCAATAGAGGACACATGGTCTTATCAAAATCCAAGTATGGTTTTATCAAACCGTGATCCATTAAAAAATAAGTTACATGGTTATGGTGCTTGATTATTATTAATAGTATTCCCTACGATGTTACTCCAAAACCATTCAGTTTAAAATCCTGAACCCCTTAGATTTATATGATAACCTAAGATACCTTCCATGCCTGAAATTTTATCTTATGGAAACAGTTTAAGAAAATCAAACACTTGTAATTCTATTTGTTTACAGGTTTTGGAAACTGTCCATCTACATTTTTGAAAAATCAATATTCCTATCTGATTCTAAACTCATACAGAAAATGGATGTTATAATATCATTTTTCACACTTGAATTTATTTTAATATATATATTTTAGTTTCTTCTAGAATATATTTTAAATGTTTGTTAACGAATACGTTTTCCATAGTATTTTATATCTAAAAATTGTTATTTTTGATATTTTTTAAGTCCATGCTCATGTTTCATTAATAAAAAATATTTCTTTAGTTATATGAGGTATTATGAACCATTTTGATATAGTCAACATCACACACATACTTTTTTGTGAGAAAATAGGATTTTATCTACAAACCAGAATATTTTTTATCTTTGAAATATTTGGGGTTCATAAAATATTTTTGAGTTAAGTAAGGAATACTTTTTTCATCCCTATTTTAATCATGAATCCCACACTTATTTTTACACATTATTATCCAGTAGAATCCATGAATTTTATTATACTTTTCATAAACATCATAAGAATATCATTCATTACATAAATTCACACTATATATTATTTCATTGATATTTCATGTTTTTGAGTAGGGGATTTTTTTTATATCCTTCCATTCTTTAAAATATTTAAAAATGAAAAATTATAAAAATATAAATGAGATTGAATTATTCATTATTATTTATATTATGACTCATGTACCCCTCAAAAATCTTTTTCATGAATTTTTATTCATTTATTATATTTTATTTTAATTTTATCCAATGTTCTAAAATAATAATGGAAAAGAAAAAAAATGAAGAATAGATTATTAGAATGAAATACTTAATTATATTCATTATTTAACTCGCAGCTTATTTCACACAATGGGGGTATGAGGTACATATTTTAATGGAAAATTAATTAAGCTATTTTTTGTGCTATCACATTAATATTTAGAAATTATAATTAAGATTTAAACATACTATTTTCAACCATTTAATTTTTAAATATTTTCACCCATCAAACCATAGACACCAAAGTCACAATGAAATTTATATAAGTTTTAAATTTTTTCGAATCTCATGGTGTTGAGATATATGAATTTTCACAATAATATGATGGCGGGATAATTTTATAAGTATGATCATAACTCTAGATTTAATTTTCTTTAAGTGAAAAGTGTCATTATTTCTTATGTGAGGAATGTTTTGATTTTATCATGGATATATTTTGGTGGATAAAATATTTAAATTTTAGAAAATAAAATGAAAGTAATTTATTTTTCATAGATTAAACATGATGATATTGTCTATTGAAAAAATCATAGAGATTTTCCCACTTTTTTTTAGTGTGGATTTTGATATAGATTTTTGATAATATTTAGGGAGTGAAATATTTAAATGTGGGGTATTTATTAACATAATATTTTAAAATATTTCATTATGAAAATTAGTTTTTTAACCACATTATTTAATATTTTTAATGGTAAATATCACATATTATTTTTCTTGATGTATTTGAGGATAGTTATGAAAATGGTTTAATTATTATTTTTTTGTGATTTTTATCATTATAATATTTATAGAAAATTATTTTCTCAACTCATTCAAATTGTAAATTTTATTTTTTATATTATTCCATGCTTAATGGGATTCATTTAATTTAACATGATCAAAATATTAAATAAATCATAGATTTCCAAAATGAAGTATCAAATTTCTGCACAAAAATATGGTAACTATTTCAAATAGTTTTTATAATGACATAATATGTCACAATGAACCGATACGAATGATATAAATTCTTAAAGAGAGATATAGAATATTTTTACAAATAAAACAATTATAGAATCATGGGAATTATCCATTTTTAGAACCATAAATTCATGTGAAACTTGAGCATGGGATATTGAATAGTCACCTAATCAAGAACATTTTTATCTTGTAATATTCATATAAATTCTCTTACACAGGTTCAGAAAATATTTAATTTTTTGAGATATCTCATAAGATAAATATGAATAACTTCGCATAAAAACAAATTATAGGATTTTTCCATTTAAATAGTCAAACATTTGCTAGAATTTTAAAATAATAATTGTATAGAGACCTTCCACCACTCTTGACATTAAATTTCAAGCTTCAATTCATTTTGACAGAAATAGATATTTTTCATAGATAAGGAGGATATTTTAATATTATTTTCTTTGAAATTTATATATATAGTAATATTATCATTTCATTTATTATTCTAACTTATTATATATTATGTTTCCTCTCTGCGTGAATCTCATCCATATGATAACGGGGAACTGACTTCAACTATTGAAAAAATCACTTATAGTCATGCTCAATGATTATGGGTATAATTCTTTAGATTATGGTGATATGATATATACATGGTCAGGCTACTTACATATTTCATTTTCCGTTAAATATCTTTCAAGCATATAACCATGTTGACATTGGGTCAATTTACATCTCACTTATATCCAGAGTCCATGAATGTGGATATAAGAATATTTTTTAAAATAAGTATCAATTGGGATTTGAAATCCTCTCTCACAAATATAAATAAGGATATCCTACCACTCTCTATATTATATTTTACCAAGAAATGTTAGTCAGAGGCTAAGCCACTAACAATTTATTAATGTGAAAAGAAAAGGTAAAACGACGAAAAAACAAGAAGTCAGAAAAGAAACTACAAGTCATAAAATGCATACCCATCACCACATCCAGGATAGAAAAATTGATCAGCAGTAGCTGACTCCCACTCCGAACATTCATTATGCCTCAGGATCTTGGCATATTTCCTTTCGAGATTCAACTTCTCTAAGAAATGAACTCCTTACCAGACTGCATATTATTATTCACACTCGAGTCTATCCCACATTCCTTCCCAATAGTAGACCTAGTAGACATCGTCTTGGGCAGATATGAATAAACATTCCTCAACCGTCTTCATGCAGGGACAGCCTTGGATCCCTCACTTTCAGATACCTTCTTCTTCCCACCTTGAACAATGTCACTGTAGGAGGGTCGGATCATGCTGCCAACATTCTCCTTTCCACTATCAGAGAAGTATCCCCATTTTCCAGAAAGGCACAACTCTTGATATCCCTCATTCACTCCCCTCTCCTGCCGAGAAAGGTTGTTATCATCAATCATAGCCAAGAATAGTGGCAGTTCTACAAGTTCCAAAGTTCCATGAGTCTACTTATCTGTTTTCATTTCACCAGAAAAATCCACTTTATTGCCACTTCCAATTAGAGAGCTACTTCCCTTATCATTATGAGCCTCCCCATGCACCAATCCTTGAAAGAAGTTACATGTTGGAGCATTGAGAGCCACACCTCCAACACCATATTCCTTCCCTTTCAACTCATCAATAGAGGAATCTAAGACTCCCAGAGCTGAACTATCTCAAGAAGCATTATGGTCCAAGTATGGTTTCTTAACAGGTTTTGTCCGCGAAGAACAGCGAAGTCCCTCAGTTGAGATGGCCTTCTCAATGCCAAGATCACATTGTAGATCATTGAAAACCTACCTCACCAGCTGATTTTGTTGCAACTATTTCTCCTCTTTCCAAATAGCACCACCATTGCTCACTGCAAGACCAGCATGCCCTATTGCCTTTACTACCTTTACTAGTGATTGCATCCCATCCACAATCTGCTCCATGGATTGCCCTTCCACACAAGACCCATTCTTCCAAGAACCTTCATCAGAATCATGCCTTGAAGGCATGTTTTCCATTGTAGTCTCCAACACAGGCACAACCAAGGTAGGCGCATCACTGCCACTGTTACCCTTCCGCATCACCCTTTGGGAATCCCCAGCCAAACTACTACTACAAAAAACCGTTTCCACATGCCCAAACTGACCAAAAACAGAAGAATAAGGCATCCAAGAATCAAATCTTACCTCTTGCTTCCACCGAAACTCCTTCCCATTAGTTATCCAAACCCACATCACAGGTGGTCGTGTGACATCGATCTCGACACAAATCCGCGGATAGATGGGATGGCATAAAACCTCCGTTGGATGATCAGAACACATATATCTTCCTATCACATTCCCAATTGCACACATAATGGCAAGATTTTGAAATGATAGAGGAAGTCCAGGAAGGCTTACCCACGTCTCCATTGTTGAGGGATCACGCCGCATGTGAAAATCGAAACTCCATCTAAACAGGAAGAATGAATCTCCATTGCAACATTGAGGGGCTCTAGACCAAGCCTTAATCAAATCATCCTCTGTCTCAAACTAAATCATCAGATGTTGTCTATCAATTAAACCGACTACCGCACGCTCCTGAAGATCCCAATATTTGAAAACTAACCGGTCCAACTCATCAACCGAAGGACGCTGATGTCTAAATCGAGCCACCAGCGTGAGATTGCAAAGATCCGAGGCACGATTGAGCTCCGTTGGAGATAGAAAGAGTTGCGGTGCCCCTTGAAATAGGTCATGAACTTTCGAGGAAAACTGGATCTTTGTAAATGAAGGAAGATAATCAGGATTGGAGAATGGAAAGAACTGATTCTGTCCATTAGGCTAAGAATACAGATCTCCCCCCTCTGATCAAGAGGGGGGAGCAATGCTCCTCGGCATCAGATTAGGTCATCGCCGCAAAGATTCACCGCCTGCGAGATCCATATCGAGCTGCAAATATAATTATTTAGTGGTTAGGTTGTCGGAAAATTCTCTATACTATATTTTACATATATAAATTTTTTAAACATTTTTAATTATTATCATTAAATATTATATCTGTGGTCGAATATGGATACAGTTTTTGGTTGGGAGGCCTATAACCATAGAATTATTGGACATTAGAGATAAATTCTATTTTTAAATGTATATAACCATAGTTGGGACTGATCAAATATATAGTGGAACTTATAGCCCTGGAAATTGGACTAACTTTGTAGATAGGTGGCCTATAGCTACAATCAATCCTGATCATGGAAGCAAATCTGTGAAAATATACTAAATTTACAATATTTCATTATGTTTTTAGAGGGTTTAAGCAATGTATATTTAGTGACATTCACCTTAACGATATCTCAAATTTTATTTTAATATTACAGTATTAGTTAAAATGATTGTGTCTTTAATTCATTTTTTAATATTACTGTAATAATATTATAGTATTATTTTAATGTGTGATGTGTTCTTTAATTCATTTTTTAAAATCTATTACCTTGCATCTAGATTTATCATTATATAATAATCACCTATAAAATATGAGGGCATTGAGGGATAGTTATTTATCTCGACATTGAATAAAACATTGAGCAATAAATTTTATAGAATATTGAATAAATCACTATATACTACTGATAACAACATTCTTCTTTATATTAACATAATTTCTTTGTATTTATTCATCAGAATACAACTACATTTCTATATTTACATGCATATATATTACAAATCCTCACTTCTTAAGGTTATGTTTTCATTGGTAGTATGTTTTTTTGTAATAATTAGTGAGAATCATAAAAAAACATGTGTAAGAGTTCTCTTAGAGAGATTGATCTTCATATTTCACTATATATCATTCTTAGAAAAATAAGGAATACACTGAGTTTGGATTCCTATAAAATATCTCTAACCAATTTTTTAATAGATATTGTATTATTTACTCATATTTTCTCTTATGATTTTATCGTCACATCATGTTGTGGTGGGTCATATAATGATATGTTATTGATTTAGTTTCTTTGGTTTCTTGAAGGTATCCATCACAACATGGCTATAGTGATCATAGTGTGAATCCTCATAATGATTTTTTGTATGGTTCCAAATTTTAATGTGTCACCATGGTATGGGGTTCCTATCTTATAGTGGTTGGTTTTGAAGAGTCATATACATGGAATTATAACTTTGATATTATAGTTAATGTTCCGTGGTTTGAGATTTAAATATTGACAATGATTTAAATAAAAATGATATAGGGGATTCATAACATTCATTTTGGGGATTTATTCATGATATTCTTATCAATGAGTGACCATGACCTATCGTATTGTGATACTATAAATTTATAACACTTAAAAAAATATAGAAGATGGCCCAAGTTATAACTTATTATCATTTCTACCAATATTATAAAAATAAAAGGTTCCCCCTTTGAGACCCTTGAGACCATTATGACTAGATTTGGCCAATCTAATTGAGATATCAATCATTTATGATCTGAGGTGAGATTTCCTACCTTTTATTTCAAATTATCATTCTTTCCATGTTTTATAGAGAGGTTTCAAAAGTTTCTCATTTGTAGTTTTATTGGCCATAGATCATGGATTTAAATGGAGTTGCTGCAATATTGGTGTTTTATTTTTTGTATATGTTCTTTTCCTAGTGACACTCTCATTTTTGAACAGTATTTGTTGAATATTTGGTTGTGGATTCTAGTTTCAATACTTATTTTCTATCTTCTAAAATAAAAATCTTGACTAACATGGATTTATTTCTTTTATGTTTTTCATTATGTTCATTTTTTATGTTTTATGTTGTGGATTCTTAGGTTATTTAGGGGAGAGTAAGGGGAAACATATGGGGAATATCCATTATGAAAAATTCATAAAATGAATATAATAAATTGGTTGAGATTATTTTTCAAAGGGGGATATTAACATGTTCCATATGGGATTTCCTGTTATTTTTTATGTGATAGTTTTTATTTTTTAAAATTTATTATTGTAATTCCCTTATTGATAATCCAATTCACCTTAAAATTGAGTAATTATTAAAGACAATAATGGTATAGTAATTACTAATATCTAGACACTGGGTAGATATCATTTTGGTAACCTATTATACTTAGTGTTGTTCTAGTTTTTGTCCATACATGTTGTAATTAGGGTGACCTTGGTTGGGTTGGTGAAATATGATTGGAAAGGGGTGTTTATGTGGGTTGTTTGTTGTGTATATAGTTAAATATTAATTAAATTATTCATGAGTTAAATATAATAATGGGAATGGAGAAAAGAGTGAATGTTTTAGTTGTGTTAATAAGAATAATTAGATAGATACATCTTGAGATGATGAAGATAATGATGGATTAAAGGGTAGGATGAAAATTATTTGAATATAATTTAAAGGTGATGATTGAATTTTTATGAAAACTAAACAATAAAGGAAGGTAATGAATGGCTATTGTGAAATGGTCAAGGGTGGAATAAATATTATTAAAGATTAATGAACATACTGAATTTTAAATCATGTTTATAAATGGGATGACATGGGTAAATGGATAATATAGAAATCATAGTGAGCCTTGAAAATAGAAAATAGTTTGGTCAGAAATGATTTATAATTGTGATGTTGATTATCATGTATCTTTCTTTCCTATTAAATTTTGTTATACTAATAACAATGGTATGTTTTTTTGAGGTGATAATTATATATGAAATTACTACATTCTTAACTTCTTTTTGAGGAAGTTATTAAAGGATATGATATCGTAATTGAGGATGTAAATTTTATTTTTTTGGGGTTATAATGGCTCACAATATGTATAATCATATGAGCTATAATAGCATATGGTAATAGTAGATGATATACATCTTTACTAAGTTATATGGTGGGGTTGTGGTTTCATAGTTGGGGTCAGGCACGGTAGGAGGATGGAATGAGGTTTATGCCCAATGTTTTCATGATTCAATATTATAATGAGGATATCATATATATTATTTGATGAGGAATATGGACAATGTTTTTATTCATGGGGACTATTCATTGGAGGATGAGGGAATAATGTCCAGGATCATTATTTTATCATTACCCTTCCAATGTGTTGTTTTGAAAATTTGATAGATGATAGTGATACATTGGTATGTGGTGGTTTGGTTTCTAAAAGTATAATTTCTATTATATTTGGTAAGTTTTGGTATACATTTATGTGGTATTATAAGGCCCCAGCCTTAAACCTTACTTAATATTGAATTAAATGAATAATTCACATTGAGGATCTTTTCAGGTTTAGAGTTTTAGAGAATTAGAACATAACTATTACATCTTAAAAGACATCAAAGTAGACACTTCTACTAAGTCTCCATAAAATAAAAACTCTTAAAAAGAAAGATGTCTAGATTCCATGTTTTAGATAGCATGACATTCCCTTGATCCCATCCTTGACCTTATTCCACTTTAAGTCCTGTGAAAAACATTTCGAAAAACTTGGGGTGAGCATAAAAATCTCATTAAGGGATACAAAGAGAATGAAAACTGTTAGTTTTTCAAAATCAAGTAAACCATGTATACTCTATCAAAGTAATACCTTCACCTTCATGAAGTAGTAAAAACTTTTCACTGAATAAAGTATCATTACATACCTTTTTGTAACCAAAGTATTACCATAAAACCCATATAAAGAACACATAACATATATAAAGGTAACTTGGGACATAAAAATACATAAGTGGAATAACCATACGGTCGACTTCCACACATATCACTTAATGGAATAGCCATACGGCCAATTTCCATACATACTTAATGGAATAGACATACGGCCAACTTCCATACCCAATGCATTGGAGGTTATAATGTAACCACCCATCCTGGTATACACGGCACCACCCGTTATATGGTTTATAACGTAACCACCCGTTAAAATGTCCAAGTACAAATATAAAATCATAAAACATAAAACCAATATAAAGGAATGATAACATTTCCAAATTTCAATCACAATATATCATAAATATATTGACATAATAGAATCCTTTTTCAAAACCATTTTCAATACCAAAATACAAAAAAGAGTATATGGTATTTATTTTATTCTAAAAACAATACGGCTTGTTGAGGAAGCCAAAGACCAAATAATACTCGCGGCAGCGGAAAAAGTCGTTGTCACCGCGTACGTTAAAAAAACATTCCTTTTTGTCGTTTAGTAAAATGCTTCGTAGAAAAAGATTCCTTTTGTATAAAAGTAAAAGTCAAAGGAGTTTATACACCGTATAAAAGAAAGTTGTGTATAAAACGAAATATGCCTCAATGAAAGGAGATTGAGACGAAGTCCCTTACCTTGGGTCCGACTTGACTCGATCGTTCTTTAACGTCCTGAATAATAAACTTGAGTTAATTTATACTTGATTAAGAACCTTTTTAAAGTTCATTATTCTTTTTATATCACTTATTTCCGTGTTATAAACATTATGTAACCATTTAAGTTAATAATGTTTTTTTGTCAATATTTGTTTCTTAAGTCGAAAGTTGACTTCTTACAATTACATGTTGTTCATGTGGTCAAAATTTCTTTATATCCAGAATGAAATTCCCGATTTTGATATAATATGTATCATATATATCCAGCATATACATGTATTTATAATATTACATAATCATTTAGAGGTAAGAAATGAAATGCACCGTTCATGGAGATGGTAAGCCGTACGTACGCATGAACGCTACTTTCATTTCTTTGTCATATTAGTGGAATTAAAACTAAATGAGAGGTATGTATATTTTAATTCCAGAATTATATTCATCACTTAGATATATCATTAATTATATATATCCATTATATGTACTTTTAATAGTACATTACATTTGGGGATAAGAAATGAAATACACCGTTCATGGAGACGGTAAGCCGTACGTACGCATGAACGCTACTTTCATTTCTATCTCATACTTTAATGGAAAGAAATAATAATGATATAGAGGTATATTATAATTTCAGTATAACATCATATATAATAACTTTAAATCCATCCTTTACACGTCCCACATATGGCATTAACGAATCACATCACTTTTAGGGGGCGGTAGTCCGCACTTCCTTAAATGAAGATATCGTATTTACCCATAATGGAAACCATAAAGGTATGCCAAAAATGAAAAAAAACAGAAGCTTATGGAAAACATAAAAATATTATATATCATATATAAAAATAGTGACATCATAATGGCCACCCTTGAAGGTGTTAAATGAGTATTGAATAATCATCGTTTCGGGAGGCAGAATTTCGCCATCCACGAAAACCATATGTTCTTTAACCATTTGATGTAGTTGTGTGAGAGTGTAGCTCAAATAAATATTATAACAACATCCTAGTATATTTAAGATACTGGTGTTGTTACAAAATAAGTAAATAAAAAGAGTTTAGAGGGATGGAGAAGCAAAATAAAACAAATGAACAAGAGAGAATGAATTACCTTTAAAAGTGTAACTCCTTTTTGATTTGAGCCTAAAGGCTTCCTTTGAAAGGCTTCTGCCCAAAGGGAATCCTCTAGGATGAGGAGAGGGATGTGGAGAGAGTAAATGGGCAGGGGTTGGCCGAGCCAAAGGCTTGAGAAGTGTGTGAAATGGGGTAGAGGTGGGGGCCTTTTATAAGAGGAGAGGAGGGGCACTTTTGGAAAGTAAAGAAATATTACTTTATTTGAAAATGCGTTTCGGTTTTAAAAGGTCCCACATTGATATAATTCGTGGATAAGGTGATAATGGTTCTAACTCCACTCATCCAATTGGTTTTGGCCATGTGTAGATTTTATATTTTTCATTATCTTTCCATTTTATTTAAATCGTCAAATAATGATGTCATCGCTGCATCATTATCATGTCATAAATAATTTAATTTATTTAATGTCTAAAAATTATAAACAAAATACTATGATGTAGGAAATCTTTTTAGCTTTCCAATGACTATTTATAATCAAAATTAGGACTCGTATAACCCCACATAAAAATTATTTTAGTAAACCAATTTATGTTAGTGTCATTTTCACTTTAACATTAAATAAAAATATATTAATGTCATTTTCCAACTAAAGTGGCTCCATGGGGTCCCCAAGTTGGCCCATGGCTTTTCATGGTCGGCCATGAATCACCCAATAGGTGTAGGAAAAGTGTCATGGTGTTTTCACATTCTTATAATACCATTTTTACCTTAAACTACACTAATTACCTCTAATCGCGATTAATGAAAAAAAGTTACTATTCACCAAAAAAATTATTTTAATCTCATTGAACCACATTTTACATCTTAATGACAACCATGTATGTCGGATTTTCAAAATTCAATACAAATTAGTGGTAAACTTTCATTTAACTGAAAAATCAGTTTGCTTGATTACCACTTAGTGGTTTCACTATTCATCAAAAATTGAAGTTTTTCAGAAAATTACCAAAAATTCACCCTAAGCTATATTTGATATTACGAATTCAAGAATGAAGTCAATTTTACAAAATTCAAAACATATAAGTCAAATTAATTAATTTAATAATTAATTCTCGCTGTCATGACAAATAGCGTGTTTTTGTGAAACAATAAGTATCAAAAGATTGACACCAGTTTAAGTCCAATTTCAAAGTGAAATTGATTCCAATGACCACCATTGGATTAACTGGTAAAAATATTTTATAATTTCACTTTAAAACCAATTAAAATAATAATCTAATCATATAAATAATTTAGATTATAAAGATGTTTTGAATTAAAATACAACATTTTACACTATTCATAAAAAAATGAACTTTATCAGAAAGGTACCAAAAATTTACACAAAGTAAATTTTGATGTCCCGATTCTAAAGAAGAGTTATATTTGGTCCAAAATAAAGTATAAGAGTGATCAAAACTATATTTAATGACGGTTCACCATTAAAAGGTGATAAGTTAACCTTTAGTGAAAATTAGAGTATATATGCCCTAAAATTGAACTCTTTCCGTATTTTAAGCCTTTATCTTTTATTGGGTAAATGTATAAACATTTAAAAACATATCTAATCATATTTTAGTTATTTCTATCCATTCCCGCCAGTACAACAGCTACTTGTTAACTAACATTTAAAATAATATTATTTTATTACTAGTGTGCTACGTAAGTTTCAAAGAAACTCATCATTGTGTATCGGGTACACTATCGAACATAGCAACCCCTTTAAAATAAAATTAATATTTAATTCATAAATATTAATAATTATAAAAATTCTTTATTCTTTATTTACCTGGGATGTTACATCCTTCCCCCCTTTTGGGAATTGCATCCTCGCAATTTTATTCACTTATAAAAATAAGTGGGGGTATTTATCCCTCGTAGCATTTTCAGATTCCCACGTAGCCTCTTAAATAACATGGGTTTTCCACAAAACCTTTACCTGATGAATCACCTTATTCCGTAACACTTGCTCACTGTGGTCAAGAATCTGGACCGGTTGTTCCTCATATTATAGGTTCTCTTCCAGCTGAACTACCTCTGGACTCAAAACATGAGATGGATCTGGCATATACTTTCTCAACATTGAAACATGAAAAACATTGTGTACCTGAGATAAACTCGGAGGTAAAGCCACCCGGTATGCAACTGATCCAACTCTTTCCAGAATTTCGTATGGTCCAACCAACCATGGACTCAACTTTCCTTTCTTACCAAATCTCATCACACTTTTCCATGGAGAAACCTTGAGAAAATCATGATCACCTACCTCAAAAGATAGATCCTTCCTCCGGTTATCCGCATAACTCTTCTGCCTGCTCTGAGCTGTTCTCATGTGTTTCTGAATCAGCTGAACTTTTTCTGCCAACTCTTCTACCAATTCTCGTCCCATCAACTTCCTTTCACCAACTTCATCCCAGAAAGCTGGAGTTCGACACCGCTTCCCATATAATGCCTAAAATGGTGCTATCTGTATACTGGAATGAAAACTATTATTATAAGTAAACTCAACTAAAGAAAGATGTTGGTCCCAACTTCCCTGATAATCCATCAAACAAGCTCGTAGTATATCCTCCCATTTCTTAATTGTTCGTTCTGACTGCCCATCTGATTGAGGATGAAAAGCTGTACTAAAATTTAATTCAGTACCCAACGACTTCTGAAGGCCTTTCCAAAAGTTAGAAGTAAGCCTGGGATCACGATCCGATACAATGGAGAGAGGAACTCCGTGTAACCTGACTATCTCTTTAATATATAGACGGGAAAGTTGATCAAGAGAGAAAGTATCTTGTATAGAAAGGAAATGAGCAGATTTGGTCAAGTGATCAACAATAACCCAGATTGCATTATTACCTCGAGATATCCTCGGTAATCCCACAACAAAGTCCATGGCTATGTTTTCCAATTTCCACTCTGGCACTGGTAAAGGCTGAAGCATCCCTGCCGCTCAGCTTTAACCTGTTGACTTGTCAAACACTTCACAGTAAAATCAGCAATGTCTCTTTTCATTCCATCCTACCAGTAATACTCCCGCAGACCTCTGTACATCTTAGTACTGCTAGGATGAACTGAAAACGGGGAACTATGAGCCTCACATAACAACTCATTCTTCAACTGTGAATCACAAGGCATACATAACCTCTTCCCAAACCTCAAAACACAAAATTATCCAAGAACTCATGGAAAATTTTATTCATAAGGTCCATGAATACAGCAAGTGCATTGGTTAACCCAAAAGGCATAACTACAAATTCATAATGGCCATATCTAGTATGGAATGCAATCTTCGGAACATCTGCTTCTTTTACTTTCAACTGATGGTACCCCGACCTCAAGTCAATATTCGAAAAATAATGAGCTCCCTAGAGTTGATACCACTTCATTCTATGGCCCAACATCTGCTGAAGTTGTTGCAAAGGATTTCACCACCCCTTTCTGCTTGTAGTCTGGCTGCGTTCCCCCAGTTGAGTTCTTCGTTGGACACTCATTTGCATAATGACCCATTTCATTACACTTAAAACATCTTACCGTTGGCTTTTCATTTCCTGCATGATCATCTTCCTTACAGTTACGAGCAATATGACCAGACTTACCACACCGAAAGCACTTACCAGACTTGGATAAACATTCTCCAGGATGCATTTTACCACACTTCTCACAGGATGAATATTTGGTTTTCTTACCTCCTTGCTTCTTTGATGAATTCTTCCCCTTTTCCTGCCAACTAGACCTCTTATTCTGTTGTTTGTCATGGAACACCTGATCATCGGCAAACTCCATTTACACCTTCTCCGTACATCGAACAAGTTTTTCATAACTTTTGAACTCACGAGAAGATAAAGCCCTTCGATACTTTGGCTTTAACCCTGAGTAAAAACGGTTTATTTTACTATCAAGATCTCGTATGAAGTTTGGAGAATACCTTGCCAATCGAGTGAACTTTTCTTCATAAGTAGCCACTGAATCATCCTCCTGCCTCAATTCTAGGAACTATTTTTCCATCCAAAGATGAACCACCTTAGGAAAATATTTCTCAAGAAACATACCTTTGAATTTGTCCCAGTGAAGATCCTCAATCTCATCACTATCCCATATATTTTTCACCATCGACCACCACTGATCAGCTTCACCTTCAAAACGGTAAACAGCAAGACTAACCTTTTGATGTTCTGAACACCCCATGACATCAAAAATCTTCTCCAGTGCTTTAATCCACCCTTCAGCTTGCACAGGGTCATATGATCCTCTGAATGATGGGGGATGTTGCCTCATGAAATGTTCCACCACAGACATGTTCCTCTGCGGTTGATCTGGCTGATCTCGTGCATGGATACCACCACCATTTATAGCCTGAGTCAATTTTTCCATCACTACACAAAACTGTTCAGTTCCGATTCCGACCATCTCAGGTTGCTGATTTGGAAGGTTATCTTCCTCCTGATGTCGGCCCAACATAGCTTCTTTGTTTCCTCTGTGGAAAACCATTCTGAACACAGAAATATCTTAGTCGAAGAAACATGGTAATCCGTAAATGCTATATCATTTCAATCATATTATAATTTAACACTTTTCTAACTCCTAAAGTTGTCCAAACCGACCTTTGATACCAACTATAAGGCCCCAGCCTTAAACCTTACTTAATATTGAATTAAATGAATAATTCACATTGAGGATCTTTTCAGGTTTAGAGTTTTAGAGAATTAGAACATAACTATTACATCTTAAAAGACTACAAATTAGACACTTCTACTAAGACTCCATAAAATAAAAACTCTTAAAAAGAAAGATGTCTAGATTCCATGTTTTAGAAAGCATGACATTCCCTTGATCCCATCCTTGACCTTATTCCACTTTAAGTCCTGTGAAAAACATTTCGAAAAACTTGGGGTGAGCATAAAAAGCTCAGTAAGGGATACAAAGAGAATGAAAACTGTTAGTTTTTCAAAATCAAGTAAACCATGTATACTCTATCAAAGTAATACCTTCACCTTCATGAAGTAGTAAAAACTTTTCACTGAATAAAGTATCATTACTTACCTTTTTGTAACCAAAGTATTACCATAAAACCCATATAAAGAACACATAACATATATAAAGGTATCTTGGGACATAAACATACTTAAGTGGAATAACCATTCGGTCGACTTCCACACATATCACTTAATGGAATAACCATACGGCCAATTTCCATACAAACTTAATGGAATAGCCATACGGCCGACTTCCATACCCAATGCATTGGAGGTTATAATGTAACCACCCGTCCGGGTATTCACGGCACCACCCGTCATATGGTTTATAACGTAACCACCCGTTAAAATGTCCAAGTACCAATATAAAATCATAAAACATAAAACCAATATAAAGGAATGATAACATTTCCACATTTCAATCACAATATATCATAAATATATTGACATAATAGAATCCTTTTTCAAAACCATTTTCAATACCAAAATACAAAAAAGAGTATATGGTATTTATTTTATTCTAAAAACAATACGGATTTTTGAGGAAGCCAAAGACCAAATAATACTCGCGGCGGCGGAAAAAGTCGTTGTCACCGCGTACGTTAAAAAAACATTCCTTTTTGTCATTTAGTAAAACGCTTCGTAGAAAAAGATTCCTTTTGTATAAAAGTAAAAGTCAAAGGAGTTTATACACCGTATAAAAGAAAGTTGTGTATAAAACGAAATATGCCTCAATGAAAGGAGATTGAGACGAAGTCCCTTACCTTGGGTCCGACTTGACTCGATCGTTCTTTAACGTCCTGAATAATAAACTTGAGTTAATTTATACTTGATTAAGAAACTTTTTAAAGTTCATTATTCTTTTTATATCACTTATTTCTATGTTATAAACATTATGAAACCATTTAAGTTAATAATGTTTGTTTTGTCAATATTTGGTTCTTAAGTCGAAAGTTGACTTCTTACAATTACTTGTTGTTCATGTGGTCAAAAGTTCATTATATCCAGAATGAAATTCCCGATTTTGATATAATATGTATCATATATATCCAGCATATACATGTATTTATAATATTACATAATCATTTAGAGGTAAGAAATGAAATGCACCGTTCATGGAGACGGTAAGCCGTACGTACGCATGAACGCTACTTTCATTTCTTTTTCATATTAGTGGAATTAGAACTAAATGAGTGGTATGTATATTTTAATTCCAGAATTATATTCATAACATAGATATATCATTAATTATATATATCCATTATATGTACTTTTAATAGTACATTACATTTGGGGATAAGAAATGAAATGCACCGTTCATGGAGACGGTAAGCCGTACGTACGCATGAACGCTACTTTCATTTCTATCTCATACTTTAATGGAAAGAAATAATAATGATATAGAGGTATATTATAATTTCAGTATAACATCATATATAATAACTTTAAATCCATCCTTTACACATCCCACATATGGCATTAACGAATCACATCACTTTTAGGGGGCGGTAGTCCGCACTTCCTTAAATGAAGATATCGTGATTACCCATAATGGAAACCATAAAGGTATGCCAAAAATGAAAACAAAATAAGCTTAAGGAAAACATAAACATATTATATATCATATATAAAAATAGTGACATCATAATGGCCACACTTGAAGGTGTTAAATGAGTATTGAACAATCATCGTTTCGGGAGGCAGAATTTCGCCATCCACGGAAACCGTATGTTTTTTAACCATTTGATGTAGTTTTGTGAGAGTGTAGCTCAAATAAATATTATAACAACATCCTAGTATATTGAATATACTGTTTTTGTTACAAAAGAAGTAAATAAAAAGAGTTTAGAGGGTTGGAGAAGCAAAATAAAACAAATGAACAAGAGAGAATGAGTTACCTTTAAAAGTGTAACTCCTTTTTGATTTGAGCCTAAAGGCTTCCTTTGAAAGGATTCTGCCCAATGGGAATCCTCTAGGATGAGGAGAGGGATGTGGAGAGAGTAAATGGGCAGGGGTTGGCCGCACCAATGGCTTGATAAGTGTGTGAAATGGGGTAGAGGTGGGGGCCTTTTATAAGAGGAGAGGAGGGGCACTTTTGGAAAGTAATGAAATATTACTTTATTTGAAAATGTGTTTCGGTTTTAAAAGGTCCCACATTGATATAATTCGTGGATAAGGTGATAAGGGTTCGAAATACACTCATCCAATTGGTTTTGGCCATGTGTAGATTTTATATTTTTCATTATCTTTCAATTTTATTTAAATCGTCAAATAATGATGTCATCGCTGCATCATTATCATGTCATAAATAATTTAATTTATTTAATGTCTAAAAATTATAAAACAAATACTATGATGTAGAAAATCTTTTTAGATTTCCAATGACTATTTATAATCAAAATTTGGACTTGTTTAACCCCACTTAAAAATTATTTTAGTAAACCAATTTATGTTAGTGTCATTTTCACTTTAACATTAAATAAAAATATATTAATGTCATTTTCCAACTAAAGTGGCTCCATGGGGTCCCCATGTTGGCCCATGGCTTGTCTTGGTCGGCCATGACTCACCCCATAGGTGTAGGACACGTGTCATGGTGTCTTCACATTCTTATAATACCATTTTTACCTTAAACTACACTAATTACCTCTAATCGCGATTAATGAAAGAAAGTTACTATTCACCAAAAAATTGTTTTAATCTCATTGAACCACATTTTACTTCTTAATGACAACCATGTATGTCGGATTTTCAAAATTCAATAAAAATTAGTGGTAAACTTTCATTTAACTGAAAAATCAGTTTGCTTGATTACCACTTAGTGGTTTCACTATTCATCAAAAATTGATGTTTTTCAGAAAATTACCAAAAATTCACCCTAAGCTATATTTGATATTCCGAATTCAAAAATGAAGTCCATTTTACCAAATTCAAAACATATAAGTCAAATTAATTAATTTAATAATTAATTACCGCTGTCATGACAAATAGCGTGTTTTTGTGAAACAATAAGTATCAAAAGATTGACACCAGTTTAAGTCCAATTTCAAAGTGAAATTGATTCCAATGACCACCATTGGATTAACTGGTAAAAATATTTTCTAATTTCACTTTAAAACAAATTAAAATAATAATCTAATAATATAAATAATTTAGATTAAAAAGATGTTTTGAATTAAAATACAACATTTTACACTATTCATAAAAAAAATGAACTTTATCAGAAAGGTACAAAAATTTACACAAAGTAAATTTTGATGTCCCGATTCTAAAGAAGAGTTATATTTGGTCCAAAATAAAGTATAAGAGTGATCAAAACTATATTTAATGACGGTTCACCATTAAAAGGTGATAAGTGAACCTTTAGTGAAAATTAGAGTATATATGCCCTAAAATTGAACTCTTTCCGTATTTTAAGACTTTATCTTTTATTGGGTAAATGTATAAACATTTAAAAAAATATCTACTCATATTTTAGTTATTTCTATCCATTCCCGCCGGTACAACGGCTACTTATTAACTAACATTTAAAATAATATTATTTTATTACTAGTGTGCAATGTAAGTTTCAAAGAAACTCATCATTGCGTATCGGGTACGCTATCGAACATAGCAACCCCTTTAAAATAAAATTAATATTTAATTCGTAAATATTAATAATTATTAAAATTATTTATTCTTTATTTACCTGGGATGTTACAGGTATGGTGTTAGGTTTAGTGATGGAGTGTTGGATATTGATATGTTTTTTTAAATTCATTATCATGTTCTTAATTTGATAGAAATAGATTGTACAACAATAATACTACAAAATAGAGGTGGAAGGACTATTTTTAAATATGAAAGTTATAGATAATTAACAAGTCATTTTTATTGGTTATTTGTTGAATTTTTTAAATTTTGAGTTAATCCTCATTCGATGGTTTTTTATAGTATTTATTCCTTAGATTTGAATATAATTTTTTAGAGCCTTGGTTAATAATGATACATAGATTTTAGGAAATTATGGTAAATTAGTCATGAAATTGAACATAAATGTTATAATATTTTTTTATTATGTTTTTACTATTAATTATGCTTTTTCTTGACTAATATCATTATTTTCTACTAATTTAGATTTATTTCCCAATTATGTTGATTTATTTAAAAGGATGATCCAACCAAATATCCCATGTGGTCACCCATATATAGTTTTTTATTATTTTTTAGGATATTCAAGGTTTATTAGGGTTGATGTTCAGGTAGATCATATGGAGTTTGGTGGATAATCAGGGTATTATGAGGTTGTTTTTCTTGTTCATTCAAGATTTTTTACACTTGATATGTGAGTATAATTTGGTTTATTGGAATCTATATATTGAATGTTAATTGGGTATAGAGTTTATTGGTTGTTTTTTTCTTATTCATATGATGGTAATTACTCCAATCTATATGTTTTATTCCCTTTGTACTAGCTATTAACCCATGTACTATTGGAGCTGGGAGATGAGGTCCGTTGTCAGCATCACTATTAGTATAAGAGGATATCTAGGGGAAATGCCATGATAAAACTCCCTCTAATTCAAAAAACAAATACATAATAGAATCCAACCATCCGAATATAAGAAGAATTTAAATAAAAAAAATTTAAAAAATTATTATCACATTAATGTTATAATGAAAAAAATAAAGTCCAAAAATAGAGTTTCAATTGAAAAAACTTATCTCTAATGATAAAAAAATAATTATTTTGAATCATTACAAGAATAAAAGATATCTTCTAGAGATTGTTTAAGAGAGTAAGAGTATCTAAGAAGAGATAAAATTTATAGAAAAATATAATTAGATAAAAGGTAAGAATATAGACAATACACACTTAATCATCAGTATTATAACAAACGGATAAATATTGATTTTGGAGGTTAACACAGAGATGGTCTAGATTATGTTTTTCAATAAACCATCCATAAAAATAACTTATTTATGTTCATTACAGAATTAAATAACATCCCGATTCAATTATAGTGGTTCTTTGACTAAAATTTAATATTTTTCTTGGATTATGAATATATTTTTCCAAATAATAAATTATTTATTGGTTTCTTATGTTTTGATTATTTTTTAAATTTTTTTAACAATTAATATTATCATTAATAGTCAATAATTTTATTGGTTTATTCAGTATTGAGTGATGTACTGATGAAGAAATTATAACTAGTCACATTTTTATAGGATGAAAACTCTCAAGGAAATTTTATCTTTCCATTTACTATGACGATCAATTTTTGAATGAATTGATAGGTTGGAAGATTTATGGTTTGGTCATACAAAAAAATTGATGTTTTTTGAATCTTATGGAAGTCCCTGGGTTCTTAGAGGAAATCCAGAGAAGGGTGGTATTATGTAAGTGACTACACCAGCCAAAAGATAGTCGGTGAGGAACCACCTACTGATCAATAGGATAATAGGTGGCCTAGGAGATGTTCATGGCTCATTAGAAATATAGTGACCCCACACCATCTCATTGGTAGGATGGCTAGTAGATAGGTTATTCAAATGGCCTCAATAGATAGATACTGGTCTATTGGCTAACTAGTGAGACACACCAATAAGTCAGTGGGCTCAAACCTGAGACATAATAATTAGGGTTTTTTATGTTTTTCTATATCATGAATTTTTGGATTTTTTCAACTAAGGGGTTCGAGAAATTATATTCCATGGAATAATATTTCCTATCATCCATATGCTTTAATCCCCTTCTACTGGGGTTGAATCTAGGTGTGTTGTAACGACTATTCAAGGTACGATTGTCAGTTTTCATCTGCTATTGATCTTCCCTTATCTTCCCTCTTAATTATTTCTATTTCATTTATGGATTTTGTGTTAATTATATTAGGTTATTGTGGAATTGAACAATAATTATGTGGATTTTGTGAATTATTCATATATGATAACCCAAGACATGGTTTAGGAAGGATATTGTTTCTCAATGATCATTCTTGATATTAATCATCATTAGATTAAATTAAATAATTAATTATGACTAATTATTATTAATTATTTATGATATGTGATGTAAACCAAGAGAATTAATAGTTCTATTATAGATACCTGGGATTAATATACATGGATATTACATCATTTTAGATAAATATTCAGTACATTACAAAAAAGAGATTCCCAAGAACATTAATAGTTTGGTGACTTTGGGAACATGGAAACAACATCATCTATCTCAGTTAATGATCATCAAAATCTCATACAATGATCTTTATATTTAGTGATTCTACATAAAACCATTCTTTATAACCTGGGAAAAGGAATCACATGAATGGGGTGAGCTGAAATACTCAGTAAGGGTAAATAAGAGAGATATTTAAGCAAAATCAGGAGCATTAGGTTATGAGAAAATGATCATGAAAATATAAGATCATACCCTACATATAAAATAACATATACATGAATAATTTAATAAATATTGTATGTTTATAAGACATGAATCTTATTGAAATAAATATCATAATCCATGAAATAATAACATGAGAATAAAACATAGAATTGTTGAAAACTCATAAGCATATAAACTTATTTCCCTAATAATCAAGGAATTATTGTCGATCCCCTCTGAGTGGACACATTCCATTACTGAACTAGTTTCACACCTTGTTCCTACCATGTATTACAAAACCATGTTAATCCTTTTTCCATCAATGTATAACTATTCTAATTTCACCCCCACCCCCATTCTAGCCTTGTATTACTGATCTGGATACATTTCCCATTAAAGTCCTATATTATGGAATAATTTTCATTTTCTATTATACCCTTGTATTACTTAACTGATTTTATTTATAATTACATCATTGTTTATCTCATTAGATATAAATTATTAGCCAATTCCTTGGAGGGAGATATAGGTCTCAACCATTTCATAATTAAATCATATATACATGTTCTACAAGATAATAAATAATCATATCATAACCCATGAAATGAAATTGTTATTATAAACATTTAATCATATCATCATCTATGAAAAAATATAGGTTTCATAATCATTTCATCAAAAACATAACCCACAAAAAAGAAGTGGGTTTCAAAAACATATAATATGTGAAAGAGGAATGTGTATCACAAAGGCCATGACATTAATCATAACCCATTCATAGAATTATTATGAATGGAATGTTTAGGTTAACTTCTAAAATTGTGTGAGTAATATCAACATATGTCATCTTAGATGGAAAACAAATTCAAAATATATATTAAAAAATTATCTTTAAGAAAAAATCATTTCATATTTGAAAAATATTTTTTAATACATAAAACCATTTAAAAATAAATTTCTTATAAAATGGCATTAAAAAATATAAGGAAGACTATAAATCAATTGAAACCCTTTTTCATTGAAAACATATAAAATAATCTTCAAAAAAATTTCAAACACTTTTCATTGAAAATGCTTCAAAATGTTATACTTAAATATTCAAAATGTTTTGAAAACAATATATTTAAAAACACTTTGAAAACTTTTCAACAAATGTAAAAAAAAACCATTTCGTTGAAAATAATTTGAAAACATAAATATAAATATTTAAACTTTTTTTGAATTTGTTTGCATTTAAACATATAAAATAATATTTAAAATGTTCGGAAAAACAATTTTCTTGAAATCTTATAGAATAATATTGATAAAAATTAGATAATCATTTTTAATGAAAACTTATTAAAGAAGCTTGAATACATTTTGAAATCCATTAACCATTTAAATATGAAAATAAATATTCATAGAAATGCGGATTATTAAATCTATACATGTTGTATGAGGTAAAATGAATATTACTTTTTAATGGTAAAAAGGTTAGGTAAATGCCTTGATTGGAAAGAGACAATAATATTCCTTCAAAAACTAAAAAATTAAAAAAGGGTAAAATTGTATTTTAATGATCATAGTAAATTAGGATAATTTATTGCAAATTATTTTTATAAAAAATGGTATAGAAAGAATACAAATATACGACCAAAGAGGGGGTAAATTTGGGATTTCTTATAAATAATTTCTTAAATATATTATGTGCCAAATTATAGAAAAATGTTAACAATACATGATTCTATAAAAAAAATCTAGAGTATACTAATGTTAATTAATTTTCATGAGATAATGATCATAATATTTTATCAAATAAAGAATAAACATAAATAATCTCCAAAAGAAATGAATTTGTTTCAATAAACACTTATAACTTTGTAAGATGGGATCATAGTCTCCATGTGAGAAAAATATAAATTAAATGAATCATAAAATATCAGGGAAAGTATGAGATTAAAGATATAACATGTAAAATAGTTATACATACAACTTGAAAAATAATTTAGGTGTATTACAACAACATAAGTCTCAAACAAACAAAATCGAGGCAAAACTGTTTTACCGATTTGGTAACTTTTGAAACATAAACCCCATGAAATAAAAGTCATAAAATGTATAATTTAATACCAATAAATTTAAGTATAATATAAATATAATACAATCATGTTTTGTACATTCAACATAAAAAATAAATAGTGGTGAACAAAGAATGTATCTCACCAAAATACAATATGAGATGAAATATCCTTACCTTGTGTTTTGACTCTCTTTGAAATCATTCACACCACATGTATAATAAATATAAAATTAATATAAATATTTTATAGAAACATATTGTAATATTTAATATCATATACAGTTTTATTATGTCCTTATATTTTCTGCTTTTTAAACATCTTATGTTATGGTTTAACTTCGCACTACTGGAAATCCCACATTTACTAACACTTATAACCCAATGGTTTTGATAAACTCTTGGGAATGGATACGTATACCAACAGTTTGTGTGAACCGTTGCTATATCCCACACATTTTTCCTCCTTTACCAATGGTTTATACAAACCATTGGTATAGGTCTTACTATACATACATTCCCAATGGTTTTTAAAAACCATTTGGAATGTTCTCCTATAAATGAAGATCAGGTGTCCAGTTCCCCTCCGCTCAATTACAGGTCCCCCTCCGCTCGACCGGTGCCCTCAATCGAATCCCCCTCTTTCCCATCCTGCCAAACTTCTTCAACGTATCGATTCATCTTCTATCAAGGAATTTTTTTCTTCTTCACTTCAAATCTGTAAGTGATACCTTGGTTTTGTGGTTCTACAACTATTTTTTATACCTTGGTTTTGTTGTTAGGCCACTATTTTTTCACATTTGATCTGGCACAAAGGAGAGCTCTGTGGACATTAATCATGGTTTGGGGTGGTCATTTAGGATGTAAGATAGCATGCCTTCATTTAACATGATATATACTATAGTATTATTTATTAATGTTCAATTTGATTATCTTTGACAAATTAGGTTGTTTAATAAGTTGTTTCTAATGGTTGTAATAATGACTATATGATATAATGGTTCACTTGGTTTGTATAAGGATTCACATGGTGTCTAAGATAATCTAGTGTCCTGGGAATGTACCCAGAGTACATGACATAGATAGCCATGTAAATATACATGTCAAATCCCTTATGGTGAAAAGTATGTTGGTCCAAATGGGGTGCTGAAAACGTTCCATTTAAACATGCCTTTGTTTCATGGGTATTCCCATATGATGTATTAAACATACTATAGAGTGCGTAGTGATTAGATTATCCAAAACACATTCATCCCCTAAATCCAAGACTACATGGTTAAATGGATGAACCCATGTTCTAATAATATGCCTAAACTGGTTTCTAACTCACCTCACCTAAACATAAACTAGAACACTGTTTAAATGAAATAACTCATCCTAAACATACACTATAACATTGGTTAAATGGAATACACCATCCTTGTTACTAAATTCCATATACATATGGACAAAAACCATCATTCATGACCATCTCAATAATGCATAGGATTTTCACAAAACACATATCCCTTAAATATTATGAAATTCCAGTAATCACTAATATAAAGTTGCCATGATTACAGGTGGAAGCTTCGTAGATTTGCATAATATATTCTCAGAACTATAGAGTAAAACCATATTTTGTGTTTTGAGGTCAACCCAACTCCACAATTAAAAATTAAGATCATTATCCATCAATAAAACCAATGTAAATATATAAATGGTGATTCATATCAGTATCATTAATAGATTTCTTTAGGAATTCTTAATCCATTAGGGTTTTGTACCGATACCTCCCTTATTGGATTTCAAGTTCAATTATCCATGTTTAAAACCACATTGAGGCATCTCTTCATTTACAATTATATGTTGGTTATAGGATATTATAAAAATTTTATCTTCTATATGAGTTGGACCTATTTAATTTGAAATTTCAAAACCCTCCATTAAAATCATACTTCTAACACATTAATTTTCATTTCTAAACCCTCCTATTTAATTTTAGAACATCCCGAAGAGTCTTATTACACAAGAAAAATTGGTTTTCTTCCTCCTTGAAGGTCGTGAACAACATTGGAATTGAAAAAATATGTCATCGTTTTTAGCATTTGGAGTTGATGCATAATATCTGTGTCTGTTTGAAGAAAAAAAATATTTAAGGTAATTTTAATTTCAATTTCATTTTTTTAGGGTACAGAAGGGTAGTGTGAAGGTGGGGTGTGGGATGGGATGGGGTATAGTGGCAGGCTATCCAGGTGGGGGGGGGGGCTTGGCTGTCTAGGTGGGTTCATTTTTGGCCAAGTGTCACAACCATTATTTAATTATGAGGTAAATTTTTTATTTTTGTGGTATTTTATTTTTTGCCTTGTATTTACTTCAGTGTTTTTAGAGGAAATATAGTATTTTTACCCAATAATATGGGGTTCATGGTTGCCACACAGTTCAGTAAAATGAACAACATTTTTAGTTCTTCCTTAATTTCTAATCAAGTATAGAGTCCCATACATTACTCATTTTGTAATGACCATGGAACCATAGTCAGTTTCCATACCCCATATTCAAATTTAGTTTCATAGTATGAATCATCAAAATTTCTCTTCAGATTTATGAAGAATAAAACCACTCCGACATAAAATCCATTTTCAGATATTTTTCATTCTCTAAAAAAGTTTCTTTTGTTTGTTGATAGATTATATTTGGGTGTTCTTTCATTGTCAAAAGATCTTATTATGATACTCAAAAACCTAAAAATTTAAAAATTTGAGGGGATTTAATTAACAATATAAAGAAACTGTAGTGGGGGAATATGAGGCCACTTATCACAGTGGTATGGTAGGATGGTTGGGTTAAAGAGGGTATTTGGGGAATGATTCAGTTGGATCCAATTTTTTTGAGGAAATTATGGGTAGTCACTTTTATTCTCACTATTGAGCATTAGAGGGTATCATCAATAATATTTATCATGGAATAAAGAAGTTTCACCCTAAAATTAACCAGTAGTACACCATATATGACTATAAACCATCTTGGAAGGGGACTGTTTTTATTCAACCTTATATGTGTCACGACACACTCTAGATCAGTCACTTGTTCAAAATCCAGTTATTCAACCAATTTGGGCATTATCACTATGCATATAAAAACCAATACCCATGAATACTATGTTATTACCACTATAAAGTCTACAGCAAAGCCATTACCATTCACCCAATATCTGACATTAACACCCTTACATCCTTCATCTTCTTTCTTAGTGCATCAAAATTGATATTTATTTTACAAAGAACATATTCTATTTCAAATTTGAACATCTACATGTATTTTATCCAACACATATGAAAAATATTTAGTTCTCATTAGAATAAATTATATTACTTTAAACCAATTTCAAACTCTTATTAAACTCTTATATGTATATCTCATACTATTCTGTCAATTAAAATTTGATGGGGAGGTGGGGGGTTGTGTAGGTTGGGGGTTGTGCAGGAGTGAGGTGAATTACTACTGAAAGAGTGGTTGTCATATAAAGATTAAAATGTGTGTAAATAATGTTTGAGTTATTTAAACTATTATTCAACTCTACTAGAAGATTATTATAATATGAAGATTGAACTAGGAAATTGTAGTGCCTGACATGGTTGAAAGAGTTTGATGATTTTATGTGTTTTATTGTGCTATTTAAGGAGTGTTTTTATGTTGTTTTAAGTCTGTATGTATGTGTTTTTTGTGCTATTTTTTATGCAGGTGTATACTAGAGGGTCTACTGGAGGGGTTGTTGTGCAGTAGTTCTGGAAATACACAATACCAATGGTTTTAAACCATTGGTATACATTGAGAAAACACATTTGGATTGTGTTAATAATTTTGGACAAATATAAATGAGTCAGTTGTGATGTGTACGAGTCAACCTCCCCTTAATTCGAGTCACAGTGTGGCCGGTACCACTCTAAGTGTCTCTCTTTTGTTTAAAATGGACATCATTTTAAGTGAAAACAACAACTGGCATACGGACAGCTGACCAAATGCATTCGAATTGTGTTGATACTTTAGGAAAATGATCGATGAGTCATATGTGATATGTATGAGTCTACCCCGCCTCAATATGAGGCATGTTGTGGCCAGTATCACTCAAAGATTCTCTCTTTTGTTTCAAATGGACACCCTTTTAAGTTAAAAAAACCGGTATATAGAAAACCAACTAAACATATTTGGATTGTGTTGATACTTTAGAAATACGATCCATGGGACATTTTTGACATTTGTAGTCAATACCTCATAAATCTAAGGCGTGGTGTGGCCGGTACCACTCAAAGTGTCTCACTTTTATTTGAAAAGAACACCATTTTAAGTTAAAACAACAACTAGCATAATGAAAAATGACCAAACAAATTCATATTGTGTTTATAATTTAGGACAACGATCCATGGGATATTTTTGGACATGTACGAGTCAACCCTGCATCAATCTCAGGCATGGTGTGGCTGGTACCACTCTAAATGTCTCTCTTTTGTTTAAAATGGACATCATTTTAAGTGAAAACAACAAATGGTATACGGAATACTTTCCAAACTCATTTGGATTGGGAGGTACTTTAGGAAAATGATCTATGAGTCATATGTGATGTGTACGAGTCAACCCCGCCTCAATCTGAGGCATGGTGTGGCCAGTATCACTCTAAGTGTCTCTCTTTTGTTTAAAAAGGACATCATTTTAAGTAAAAACAACTGGCATATGGAAAACTAGACAAACGTATTTGGATTCTGTTGATACTTTAGGAAAACAATCCATGAGTCAATTCTGATGTGTAAGAGTGAACCCCACCTCAATCCAAGGTGTGATGTTCCTGGTACCACTGAATGTGTCACACCATTATTTGAAATGATTAATATATTAAAAGAAAACACCAACTGGCATATAAAAATCCAACCAAACGCTCTAAGATTCTATTGATACTTTAGGACAATGATCTATGGGTCATTTGTGACATGTACGAGTTAGCCCCACCTCAATTTGAGTCACGATGTGCGCAATACCACTCAATGTTTTTTAGCTTTATTTGAAATGATCTTCATTATAAATGAAATCAAAAATTGGCATACAGAAAACTGACCAAACACTTTAGGATTGTGTTGATACATTAGAAAAACGATCCATGGGTCATTTGTGACGTGTACGTGTAATCAATGCCCCAATTTTAGGCATGGTGTGGCCGGTATGACTCTTAGAGTATCTCTTTTGTTTAAAATGGTCAATGTTTTATGTAAAAACAACTGATATACAGAAAATCAACCCAACATATTCGGATTGTGTTGATAAATTATTGCAACGATCCATGGGTAATTTATGACATTTAAAAGTCAACTGGTCCTCAATATGAGGCTCAGTGTGGCCGGTACAACTCAAAGTGTCTCACTTATATTTGAAATGGACAACATGGTAAGTGAAAACAAAAAATGGCATACGTAAATCCAACCAAACGCATTTGGATTTTGTTGATACTATAGGACAACAATCCATGCGTTATATGTGACATGTATGAGTCAACCCTACCTCATTCCAAGGCACGGTGTGGGCGGTATCACTCTAACTATCTCACTTTTGTTTAAAATGGACATCCTTTTATGATAAAACAACTTGTATATGGAAAACCCAAAAAAATATCATATTGTGCTGATTAATTTGCATAACAATCCATGGGTCATTTTTGACATGCTCGAGTCAACCGAGGCACAATCCGTGGCCCGGTGTGGCCAGTACCACTCAAAGTGTCTCACATTTATGTTAAATAGACAACATTTTAAGTGAAAAAAACAACTGGAATATGGTAAACCAAACATACACGTTCGGATTCTGTTGATACATTAGGAAAATGATCCATCGGTCATAGGTGACATATACGAGTCTACCCCGCCTCAATCCAAGGCAGGTTGTGGGAGTTATCACTCTAACTGACTCTCTTTTGTTTAAAATAGACATTGTTTTATGTAAAAACAACTGGCATACGGAAAATTGACCAAACGTATACGGATTGTGTTGATACATTAGCATAATGATCCAAGGTCCAGCCTCACACAGTCCACTTCTCATGTGAGGAACTCGTACCCCTATTCTAAAACACATGATATTTAACAAGTCAAGGAAAACTATATTTTCTAATTGACACAAGATCATTGATACACACCCATTATCATCATTACTAAGTTCAAAGACACCCACCCCAAACCCCGGGACATTATATTTTTGTTTGGTTGAATTCATTTATTTATTTCCTTATTTTGGGTTATTAGCTTCTAATTTCTAAACTCAATCTTGTAGGTGTTATACATAATGAATTTTTTTATGTATTATTAATTTTGTATCACATATAATTACGTATTAATTTTTAAATGTTTGGTATTCCTAATTGATTATTGTATTGTATTCCAAATTGATTATTAAATTATGTATCCTTATTGTATTCATAAATGATTATTTAATTTCCTACTGAACAATTCACAAAGCAACCCATAGATCAGCAGGCTGCTGTGTGAATTGTATAGCTAAGCATATGATAATGGTTTTAAAGAATTTTTATAGGTTCTGTGTGCACGTTTTACCAACGGTTCTCTTAGAATCGTTGGCAAAAACCTTATCTCATCTCTATACAAACGGTTTACATAAAACCTTTGGTATAACCTTGATTTATCCACATATACCAACAGTTTATTTGAAACTGTTGGTATATTCCTACTTTCACGTCTTACTTGGATACGGTTTGAAAATCCATTGGTATAATTTATACCAATGCTTTTACAGCCTATACCAACGGTTTTCAACTGTTGGTATACCATTCATTTCCAATAGTGTCGGGTAATATTCACATTGTTTTTCATATGTGTCTAAATTTGTTATATTGTTGGTCCTTATACATATACCATGATTCTATAATGTAAAACGTGATATAAATAACATTTATATAAAAAATATATGTATTGTAATAATATGTATAATATTTATGTATGATATGAAATACACTGTTCATGGAGACGGTTGGTCGTACGTACGCATGAATGTTGTTTCTGTTTAATTTTCATGTTGAGAGAAAAAAGTAAAGGAAATATATTATTATATATATGATTATTATAGTAGATTTATGATATCATATATTTCATATATATTCACTAAAACCTTCCTTAATACAATCCATGTAGTGTATGAACGAATCATATCGCTTTGAGGGGCTATAGTCCACACATTCTCAACCAAAATTATTATATTTACATAAGATGGAATGCATGTAGGTATGTTTTAAAGAATAATTAGAGAACCAATAAGAAATTATAAATATAATATATATCATATATGAATATATTTTCCATCATTATTTCCACCTTGATAGGTGGTAATGGAAAAATGAACAATCATCATTTTGTGAGGCACTAGTTCATCGTACACAGAAACAGTATGTTTAATACCCATTATATAAAGGTGTGTGTAAGTGTAGGTAAAACCATTTACATAAAAACACCCTCGTATGTTTAGGATAATGGTTTTGTTAAATAATCATTAAATAAAGTGATTGGTATTTGTTCATAAGGAAAATAAATGAATGAACTTGAGAGAAGTTACTCTTAATTAGGAAACTCTATTTGGTTGTTGACAAAAGGCTTCCTTGGATTTCCATTGGCCCAAGGTAGGGCCTAAATTAGGGATTTTGGGATTTTTTATGTTTTTTGAAATGATCATGTCTGATCTTAATAGATTTCAGAGGAGTGAGGATATGGGGGAGTTGGAGGCCTTTTATAGGGAAAAACGGACTCACATGGAATTTTTTAAAACAAGTTATGTGTACACAAGTTCTTACCTAAAAAAGTCACACCAAACCAAGATAAATGAATAATATACGGTTTATGGCACATATATTCCAATAAATTTTTTTTACAAGATTATAGATCATTTTGGCCCCTATGATTAAGGTTTTCTGCTTAATTATGAGTGATTTGGTCTTAACCGCTCTGATTAATTTTAATATCGTTTATTAATATTTTTGGTCAAAAAATAAGTTTATATTATTAGATTCTAAATATTATACCAAAAATATTTTTTGAGGTATATTTTTTAAAATCAATTCACATAAGTGGGAAAATTAAAATCAACGTTAATCCTGCAGACATGACGAAATTACAAGGTTTTAAAGTAGAAATATGTACAAAAGATAATTAAGTTTTTATATTCAATTTCAAAGTGAAATTGATTATAATTAAATTAAATGAATAAATCAATGTATTATTTATATAATTTTTCCTTAAAAATTTTAAAATTTAATTCCTCATTAATAATTTTCTAAATCAAAATGCATTTTGAAACAAAAAATTCTAATTTTCCACTATTTATCAAAATACAATTTTTCCTAGAAAAATCCCAAAATATATTCATAACATGTTTTTGAAATTGTAAATTAAAATTCATATTTATTTTATATGTTTTGTTTTATAAATGTTTTTAAAATTACTTTTATTATTAAATGTTTTTCATTCGAGAAAATGGGATTTTTGAAAATAAAAATGACTTTACCAAAAATTATATCTTTTGTTATCCATATTCATTATTTATACAAAATCAAAATAAAAAATATTTGAAAATTATTTTATAATATTCATATCTCCATGCTTATTGGAGAGGTTATACATATATCATTTAAAAAATGAAGCTTCATAGAAACTCAGTGTTGTATGTAACGTTCGCAAAGTCGGTGTTACCTATAGCACAAGACAAGTCGGTGTTATGTATAGATCATGAGTATTATGTATTACAAGTATTGAAACAGAAGTAGCTTCTGTGTGAAATTAATTTTTATCTTAGTGTTTTAATATATTTATATATTTAAAGAATTATATCTATTCTCACCAAAAATGATAAATATCCAGAAGATAAATTAACTTGAAAAATAATCACAAAATCTAGAGGTGTTACATTATACCCCCGTCAAATGAAATTCTCCCACAAAATTCATCTAGCTTATCAAAGGTTTAATACATTAAAGTATAATTCATATAAACACACATTGTAAAAAAAATATTAAAACTTCCTTTTAAAGGGAATTTTGGGACCATATTTGTTACACAAAGTTACATATAATTAATGTTCTACATAGTAGAACTTATTTTAGGTGTGAATATTATACATGGAGGAAAATTTTAAATATTTATAGAGACTGATTTATATCATCAATTAAAAACTATTAAATGTTCACAGAAAATTATAGAGCCATAAATACATAAATCTATGATGGTTTAAAAGGACATCCATTCAACAAAATCAAATTATTAGGACAACACATTTTCTTTTCATAAATATAATAACAATGGGTAATTTATTTATCTACAAACAATATGATGAAATATACTTACATCACATAAATAATTTCATTCTTTACTTTTTCTTTTATTTATTTTTAATTCATCCATTACTTTATGTACTGGACGTCTAGAAATTAATTTGTATCCCTGATGTGCTAAAATACACTTGTAGAAAATCTTAATGCTCATAAAAGAGTGAAATGTATAATTATTTATCTATAACTATTATTAAAAATTAATATGGTTAATTCATTAATCTATAAACATAAAAAATAACAATATGTTTCATCATAATTAATTATTCATCAATAATAATTAAACATTATCCAGGACATTGCATAGGACAGTAGTAGTCATGAAACTCTTCTCATCAATTGGTCATGGGTTCCAGAACCACAGTGTTTCCGAACATGATTTGTTTTCACACGACATACATGGTGTCATTTTATAAAACCATAATAACATAATATATATAATATAATGGACATCCTTGAAATTAATTTAGTCACTAAATAAACAATTAAACATGGTTTTCAATAAAATTTATTACCATAATACTTCCTTTGAGGTTTAACTTAACAGTTTCATGAATGGATAACCTTATATCCCTTATCAAGGATGAAAATCCAATAACATTGAATGAAATTAAAAAAGTGATCTTAACATTGATCCCCCAAAAATTACAATGTAACTCTTGGTTGTCACATTCCAAACATGTTGATACCCTCATGGTAAATTCTATTAAAACATTGCAGTAACCTAAATTACCATTATTAATTCTAGAAAACATCCATGCATCGTTATTCTATATATTAGTTTATATATACCATTAATCAAATTGTAAACTTAAACCATGATTTCTTAAACTACTTGTCAACAAATCCTAACTTTGTTCCAAGGTAATCATTTTATTCTAACTAACTTATTCATACCCCACATATCTTTATCCATACAAAATAATCATAACATATGGAACATATTATGTGTTATCTTTCCCTTAATCATGTGTTTTATCTATGTATCACCCTTCCATTATATCACTTTTCAATACCATCAAAACCATTCAACATGTTCATCTAAAATCATAGTGAAAACATGAACTGAACTATACTTTTATATTTCAAAATTTATATAACATACGTTTTTGAATCTAAATACATAAAACATTTACTATAACACATTATTCATATTTTATTGGCAACACTACCTCATCATATTACACAGTACTTCTTTCCATTCACATTTCATTTGTAGTCTCTTCATCATTGGTCTTGTAACCATTACTCATTCCATCTTGTTGATCCCCTCTAAGAGCTTTACTCTTGGGTCATTGAGTTTCATAATTACCATTTATTCAACTATTAAACCACATAAAATTTGATTATGTCATATGGAGGCCAATATTATCATCTATATCATTAATCAAACTCTTCATTTTTTCCTTACAGTCACTTTCTTGGTGTCTTTCTTTACCAAAGACAAAAAATATTATCCTTCCACTAATACATTCACATAGGTGAAAATTTCCACATTATTTACACATAAAAAACCAAATCTTCATTCCCCCACAGTCTCTATTACTTTAACTCTTACAAAACTCCTTCTTTATCTTCCTTGATTTGTCTGGGTGATAGTGGAGTTATACATTGTAAATATTTTTTCTTGAAAACTAAATTTGAATTATTATGAAATATATTACTCAAGTTATCATCCCACTTGACTGATCATCATTAAATCATTCATCAAATTCAACATCAATCCAATTCCTTTTCATTCAATCCATTAAATAAAACTAGAATTATAGTTTTATGATTACTTATCATAGTAGAAAATCACATAGTCATGAAAATAATTACTTATTGTATGCCTAAATCATAAAACCTTCCTTAATCTAGGACACCCTAGGTTTATCCTAGTTTATTCATTTCCAATATACATATAAATACTTCATTATGGTTCAAAAAAAATTTATGTATTCCCAAAGAGTATCCCCTAAGACTAACAAACTTGGAGTGCATCAAGTCTGTTGTCTTGTATCATATTAACCTGTTTCAGGATCAGAACATCTTGTTGGAGTTGTTACTCCTAGGTTCATCAATGTGAGATCCGCATCCACTTATAGTATCTATAAAGGGATATATTTCTAGGAAACTGCTAACTCTACCCCTTAACAAAAGTCCTAGAAATTTTCGTAATCATTAACTCATCACTATACTAATCCTTAAAGAAAACAATAGACATATCATTATAAATATACCTAGGGATATCACTGATGTTTTATGTCTTGAACCACCTCGGGTCGACCCTGAAGCGAGCACCCGAGCCAGTCCACAACATGCCTCAAGCAACATTCTTGATCCCCTTAGGATGAAAACTAGTGTCGGGTGTCAAAATTTTACAGTTGGGAGAAATTTGGTCCATGGAAAAAAGATAAATAAGTTAATAAAATATAATGATAACCAAATAAAACTAGTATCGAAATGAAAATAAACTACACATACCAATTGTGACCTTCTAGGTCACCATGAAACTTATAAACCAGCATGCTCCATCATTGAGTAGTTGAACAAGGAACCTATATATGAAAATAAAAATGAATATCGAAAGATATAATAGGAATGAGTACAAAGATTATCATTTGGGATACAAAGAATAAATCACTGAATCCAAAAGTTCTCATTTCCGAAGCAGTCCATAAACACAAGTTTGAGATACAAGTATAAAGCTAGGATATTAAAATTCAAAAATAAGAAATATGTCTTTACCATATTAAGAGAACCCAGCACATGTTACATACCATTTAAAAACCGTTTGAAATTTTATAAAAAAAACCAAGACAGAAACACTATGGTTGTTCTAAATGAAATGAAAAAACTGTACAAACTGGAAATAAACTAACTTGTATAGCTGAAAGGTAAACAATAAAAGTATATAATAAAGTAACCATGGATGATCATATAAATCCCTACAAGACCCTTGGATGTACTTGGTTTGGAACCACCTTCCAGGGTATTTTGAAACCCTATAAACTATAACCAACAAATCGCCCTCGCGGAAAACGAAATCCGCAGAACTCCCCATCTGGACACTATACCTACCAATGGGTACCAACCTATCTAATCAGGGCTAATAAGAAACTATCACTCGGTCAAATAAAATATACCCAAGAACCCATGGTGGCTATTATAATCATACTTTGTAATTATGAGGCTCTTAGATGCATGACTCACCCTAGAATGTCGTCACATTACTTTCCAAACCAAAACACGTATTCTTTCTAGGACTTCACCCATAATGGTTACCCAAGATAGAGTACCCCATATAATTATATATATACATTCATGATCAACATAAATTGTTCCAATCAGGTCATCACATTATTAGGTTATCAAAAGAACTTTATTAAACCCGGGGAGATGTCAATCGGGCCTTTAATTTTACATAATCAAATGCCTTTAGAAAAATATTGTAGAAGATATTTTAAATAAACTATAAACACTAATTTTTATTTAAAAATCCAAATAGTCCTATACATTCAAAGTATCAAATAATTACCATTAAATTATTTAATAATACAATGCAAAATTTCGTAAAAAACCCAACAACCCCTTACACCATAAACTCAACAAAACATACACCAAAAGCCAATCATGCATATAATCAAGGATTTCTTTTCGAACTAATTTAAAGAGAAACATGAAGATATAAAAACATTTGGAAAGAAAGAACCACATAGAATATGGAGGGTTTGAGAAAAATAATAATTCAAAGCACCATCTTCTTTTGAGGGAACGTCCATGTGTGCAGCTAGTGCACCCATGGATGTGCCAACATCAAATGGCACACCAAACCACCAAAGAGATATGTGAAATCATTTCCACAAAAACACTAAGTTCCATAAAACCAACCAACATAGGACAAAAAAGTTCCACAAAATGTTTCCATAAGCATAGACCACTCCAGACTTCAAACAATACAGTTCTAATATAAGGAAATTTTGTTCCAACCAAGTTGGCATGGCATAAACATGTGCATAAATAGAGGAGCAACCTAAAATCCATTTATAATCAAATATTTCAACAAGAAAACACTACCATAAGTTAAATATAAACAGAAGAGTGGTGAGAAATATAATCTATGATTTAACTAAGAATACACGATCATTAACTGAATTAAAATGGGGGTAATGGAAGGGAAAATCCTACACACAATCAAGGAACTATTTCAATGATTTTTTTTAACAATTCTTACCATTATAAGAATACTAAAATAAATTAACTATAATTACTATAAAGGTGATAATATCATTTATAAATTAAATGAAATCATCCAGGTGCCTATGGAAAGGTTCCTAAAGAGAGAAAAGATGTAAATGGCTACCTTAATGAGGAACCGGGTCTTGCTCGACACTTTAGAACATGATGAAAAATGTGGTGACCACTCGTAACCAGCTCGTATTCACACGCACATACCTATATATATACATATATCCACAATCCCATGAACTTATTCCCCGATCCATGAGGGAATACATACATGGAGGACACACACACACACACACACACACACATATATATATATATATATTATGTATATATATAAGTATATGCATGAGCGCCCTCTATCATTGACCAAAATTCACTATAACATAAAAAGGTACCCAAAATTAAGGCGACAAGGAACAACACAAATATAATTAATTTACTAGGGACTTATGTACACAATAAGTAACTAAATTGGATTGTGAAAATCCATACAACATGATTAAAACCTCACCTTGGATGGAAGCTGTGAACAGAAAAAACATGAAACACCTCACTTTCTACAGGAAACACCGAAAATCACACAAAAGGGACCCGATGGGACTTCATTGCAACTTAACATCAGATGATACAAGGTAAAAAATCAAATAACCCTATCCCTAGGGTTTGTCCAATGCATAGGGCGAATAAAAGGATGAAGCCAAGATAGAAAGTGAGGGAGAAAGACTTACATGGACGAACCAGAGGGAATTCGTGAGGAAAATGGGATAACAGGTCTTTAGAGAGGGATCTAGAATAGGGAATTCATGCCTCACCAAGGGAGGAGGTTACTGCAGGTCACACGCCGAACATAGTGTGCACATGGGGGTTGGGCCACCGGGAGATGGTGCGCCGCAAGGGGTGAGGTGCGAGGAAGAGGGTGTTGGACGAGGATCTTGACGAATGGCTGGTGTAGGGGAGGCTATAGAGAGTCGGGGTGAGAGGCAGAAGACTAGAGGAAGGGGTGCATTCCAAGGGGTGGAATAAGGGGGAGATACCATTAGGATTGTATCTAAAAAATAATTAAAATAAATATAAAATAAAAACATAAATAAGTGTTAATATAATTTCTGATTATAATATTAGTAGTAATATTAATAATAAAAAAATTATAACAAAAATGAAACTAATAATAATAATAATTTTATTCTTAATGTTCAATATTTATAATTATATAATCATAAAAACATCATTAATTTTTCTTAATGATTATAATAATACCAACAATATAAAAAATATATTCATTTTATATTAAACCTTCATGAAATTAATAACAATTCAATAAGAACTATATTAGCCACAATTTTAATTATAATAATATTATTAATAATTATCTTATTAATAATATCTACACAATACTAATATTATTACTATTATCATGTTTTCATTATTTTACCCATTTTATTCTCATAAGTTTTTATTATTTTAAATGTGGGAAACCACATGGACACCCAAGACGACTGAACAGTTACCGCCAACCGTGTAGTGTCCATGCACCACTCTGAAACCCTTCAATTACATTCAATATAAAAAACATTTAAACCTGCACTCAGCCCAAATCTCAATGAGAAAACCCAAAGCCTAGAAATAATAAAATAAAATAATTTTAAATGCTTGGGTGTGACAATTCTCCCCACCACAAAACTTTCTTCCCCCAGCAAGTCAACAAGCTCGTAGTTAACACACCACGATTCCATGCCTAGACAAAACCAAAGGAAACCAAGAGCCTCGGGGTGAACATTACCAATATACGTCACACCCAACCAATTCAAGAAGAAGCTATAGTAGAAGAATGAGTGGAGAACACAAGTGGTTTCCCCCTACCAGAATAATTCACTAACACCGAAACCTTAATACCTGAACACACCACCCCTAGGGGGAAATTCAAGAAAAACCAAACCAAACTCATTCAATTCCCTCACATAGACATAAAAACGCCCCTAAGACTTATATGGAAAGACTTCTACAAAACAACCCAAATACCAGAGGATGAGGAATTATCTCAACAATTCCCACACTGACAAAATATAATTCTCACCAAAACTGAAGAATAATAAATTCCCAGCCCGAACTCAATAGACATTCTTAATGGAAAAAAAAGTCCAAAAATTGGATTAACACCATTATAGGGAAAATCATCTAACCAGAACACTGAGACAGAGGAATTCTTTACAAAACACAAACACAATAGAGGAAAACCTATGGAGAGATGTATGAACTAAGAAAGGGCCCATAAATTCCACCAATTTGTTTAGAGAAACCAAATATTCCCCTAACAAACACAAATTATACCAAACACAAAATCATAATTGGTCTATTTATTCACGATCCCAACACCCTTTAAATAATACGATTGAATTTGAAACCACATTTAGAGAAGAAAAGGCTGCTTAGATTGTGGTAGAATGAGCTCATCACACCACCATAACAAGGACGAGATTACAACAGTGAAAAAACAAAGGAAAATTTGATATTTCTTCCCAAAGATAAAAACATGATCTAGGTCGAGGTTCCACAAACCCTCAACATATCCATACTGTGCGCGAGCTTCATCCAAAGACCTGTGGTTGGGGCCCTGATGGCTGTAGCATCTCCAGTCTCATAGTCTAGAATTTGAATCCTCTGATCCCTAACTCCTTCTTTCCCTTGACAATTCAAACTACCCCATTAATGGTAAATTTTCACAGGGATGAAACATGATGGCTTAGAATGCCCAGAATATCCATACTGGTGGCGTACAAGAGAGAACTCAGAAAAACTGGGAGTCGATATCAACAAAGATAGCTTCTTTGAGGTAGGTTCCTCCGCAATCCACTCCATGACTGATGGGGATCCTTCAATAGAGACGACAACCAACAACTACTCTCTAAACGTCATTTATGATGGGAGATCCCATCATTACTAGTCAAGAACTAGACCCTCAAATAAACTTGAGATGGCACGAACCATAAAACATTTGGGAGTTCCCAACAAACCAAATACTCACCCTATATTTGTGTACCACAAAACTAACTCTAACAAACTTCGATTACCTCTATAAATAGGCAGAGTATGAAATGAACCCAGATTTTGGCATGACTCACTGTCAACGTTAGCAACTTTTCTGGGTGGCATACTTTGAAAAACATGAAAAACACAAATGAAATCGGCATAATTCTAAAAATCAATAAAAGAAGCCAAATCCAATGGAAACATTCTCAAAATCCAAACATATAAAAACACAAGAAGATATTTTTTTCGAAGAACTATCATTTCCATTATATTTTTTAAACTCACATATGGAACCTTATGAACTGTAACATGTGTGTTCATCAAATTTCACTTAAATCATTTGAATAAAATTTCCCCCACACATTCTCTATACATACACCCACACATATGAACCTCTATAATGAGTTACAAGGTTTGAAATTATCTTTTCCTTATCAAATCTAAACATGTAACAAATTTTCAAAACTGATACACTTTCCCTTTGAAACACCACATTACTAACTTCAAATTAAATTTGGAAGAACCCTTATTAATTTTTTCATCTCAAAATCACATTCATTTTTAACACACATTCACATCATTTGAGTTCAATACAAAACAAAACCAGGGATAAACCATCAGAATTAGGAACTAGTGTCTATGCCTAACCCAGTGACATGGTCGTGAGCCTTCACCCAAATAAGGCATAACCCTAAGATGACCTCAAACTAGGCACTTAGACTCCACATGGGTCACCACCCACCATGAAGCTACAACATAACCCAATTAACCTCAATTTTCATCCCTTAATCCAAAACAAATCAAAATAAAAGACTCAAATCTCGGACTATCCCTGGTTACTCAGGCCTCGTCATGAGCGGTGGTGATTAGGCATCGACCCATAACCTACCTTTTAGGCCATAAAAATCCTAATCTCCTTCTACTGGACACGCCAAATAATAAGTTCCTACTATGATACAATTTTTTCGTGGACCACCTAGGGTCAACCCCAAATCGGGCAGCTGAGTTGATCCCCAACATGTCTCAAGGGGCATTTTCGATCCCCTCAGGATAGAAAATATTGTCGGGCATCAACATTTAACTATTGGGAATGATTTTTCCCATGAATAAATTAAATAAATAAAACCAAATTATAACCAAATAAAACTAGCAGCGGAACAAAAATAAACTACACATACCTCCTTGTGACCTTCTAGGTCACCATCCAACTCATAACAAAGGCTGCTCCAACATTGAGTAGTTGAATAAGGAAACTGGATAAGAAAATGAACATGAAATTTTTAATATATAAAAGGCATGTTCACCGAGATTCTTAGTAGGGATTCCAAGAATAAACCACGGTATCAAAATGTTATCTTTTCTGAAGTTGTCCATAAACACTAGTTTGAGATACAAGTATGATGGTGGGGTTTTCATATGTTGAAATAAGAACCATGAAATTACCATATTAAGAGAACCCATAACATATCACATACAATTGCTAGATCCATTTGATGTTTTTTAAACAAAACGAAGACAGAAACACCATGGTTGTGCAAAAAGAAATGAATAAAAATTACAAAATGGAAATAAAATAACAGTTATAGGTGAAATTAAACAAGAAAGGTATATGATAAAGTAACCATGGTTGATCCTAAACATCCCTAGAATACCCCTAGATGTACTCAGTTTGGAACCACTAATGATCATTTGGTGAAACCCCATAGACTTTAACCAAGTGATCGTTATCGTGAAAAATGAAATCAGCGACACTCCACATATAACCTCTATAACTACCAAAGGGTACCGACCTATCAAAATGGGGAAGATAAGAAAACATCACTTGGTTAGCTAAAATAATCCTAGGAATACATGCTGCCTATAATAATCATATTGTGTATGTAGGAGTCCCTCATACGCGAGACTCACCCTACTATGTCATCACCACACTTACCTACCACAAACATACACAATTATTTTGCATTCACCCATAAAGGTTACCCTAGATAATATCGCGCTATATAATTATTTATATAAATTCATGTCAAAAAAAACATTCCAATTGGGCTGTCACATCATTTGGTTATCCAAACCACTATATTAAACAATTGTATTTGTGAATCAGGCCTTTAATTTTACATAATCAAATGCCTTTATTAAAATATTGCACAAGACATTGAAAAACAACTATAAACACCACTTTTTAGTAAGAAATCCAAAATGGACTCTAGGATACAAGTTTCAAAAAATTACCATACAATTATTTAATAATATTGCGTTATATTTTGTAAGAAAACCAAACAACCCCTTACACAAAACAGTCAACAAAACATAAACCAAATGACAAACAGGTATATACTCATGGATTTCTTTTCGAACTAATTTAATGCACCCCATGAAGACACCAACAAAATTTAGAAATAAAAAACCACTTAGAATACTGAATGTTTTTAGAAAAATAAAAATTCAATGCACCATCTTCATTTGAGGGAACATCAATGTGTGCACCTAGTGCACACCTGGATGTGCCGACATCTAATGGCGCACTGAACCACCAAAGAGAGACACAAAATAATTTCCCCAAAAACACTAAGATCCATAAAACCAACCAAAACATGAAAAAAAAAGTTCTATAAAATTTTCTTACAAGAAAACACCTCTCTGGACTTCCAAAAATATCTTATGAAGATAAATACATTTAGTTCCAACCATGTTTGCAAGTAATAAACATGTTCATAAATAGGGGAGAATTCTTAAATCCATTTTTAATGAAAACATTCAATAAGAAAAAATTACCATAATTAAATACAAACACAATTGAGCTGAAAAACATAATATAATATTTAATTAAGAAAACACGATCATTAACATGATTAAAACTGGGGGAAAGGGTATAGAAATAGTTACACAAAATCAAGGAACTATTTCAAAGTTTTTTTTACAAATCTAACCATTATAAAAACATTTAAATAAATAAACTATAATGATTATAAATGTTATAATAACATTTATAAATTAAATGAAATCATTCAAGTGTCTATGGAAAGCTACAGAAAGAGAGAAAGGTTGGAAACACTTACTTCAAAGAGGAATCGGGTCATGCCAATCACGTTGGCACTTAGAAAAAAAAGGCATCGACCACTCGTAACCGGCCCACACTCGCACGCACATACCCATATATATATATACATATATCCATAATCTAATTCTTTTATTCCGTGTTCCTGGAGGGAATATGTACATGGAGTAAATATATATTATATATGTACATGCCTTATGTATATGCATGTGCGCCCTCTGTCATTGACCAAAATTCACTATAACATCAAAAGGTACCCAAAATTAAGGTGGAAAAGACCAAAACAACTCTAATTATTTTACCAGGGACTCATATACACTATAAGACAATAAATTGAATGGTTCAAAGCTATAAAATAAGAATTAGACCTCACTTAGGATGGTGGCGGCAAACAGAAACTACCTGAAACACCTCACCTTCTACGGTGAACACTAAATCTCCCACAAAAGGGACCCGATGGGCCTTCAATGCAACCTAACATTAAAATAAACAAGGAAAAAATCATTTAACCCTAACCCTAGGGTTCGTCCGATATGTAGGGAAATGAAAATGATGAAGCAAAGATAGAAAATGAGGAAGAGATCCTTACACACCGAACCAGTGGGTATTTGTGAGGAAAATGAGGGAACCTACCTATGGAGAGGGATCTGGAATAGGGTCATCGCACCTCACCAAGGGAAGAGGTTGGTGAGGTTCACCCACCAAATAGGGTGTGCGCAAGGGGGTCGGGCCATTGAGATTTGGTGTGCCGCAAGGGGTGAGGCGTGAGGAGGAGGGCACCAGACGGGGAGCTAGATAGATGGTCGATGGAAGGGATGCCAAAGTGGGATAGCATGAGTGGCAGAAGACTCGGGGGAGTGGGAAAATACCATGGGGAGGAAGAAGGGGGAGACACTGCTAGGTTTTTCTCATAAAAATAATTAAAATAAAATTAAAATAAAAATATATTAAAACTGTTAATCTAAATTTTGATAACAATAATAGTTGTAATATTATTAATGACAAAAAATTTAATAGTAATAATAATAATAATAATAATTTTATTCACAATGTTTAATATTAATAATTATATAATCAAAACAACATCATTAATTATTTTATTAATAATAATAATACCATCATTATAAAAATTATATTCATTTCATTTTAAACCTTTATAAAATTAATAACATTTCAATAATAATTATATTAACCACAATTTTAATGATAATAATATTATTAGAAATTATCATAATAACAATAATAATATTATCTACACAATAATAATAATGTTATTATAATTTATATTATTATCATGTTTTAAATATTTATCCCATTTTATTCACATATAATGTAATTATTTTAAAAGTAGGCAACCACAAGGACACCTGAGCAGACTGCATGATTACAGCCAATTATGTAGTGCCAACGCACCGATCTGAAACCCATTAATTATATTCAATATCAAACAATGAGACATACACTCTGTTGAACCTCAATAATAAAACATGAAGCCATGAAATAATAAAATAAAATAATGTTAAAGGTCAATGTGTGACATTTTATCATCCAAGATTCCAATGGATGACTAAATATTTCTTTTAATACCAACTATAATAACTAAGGATTAACATACATGTATATTAAATAATTTTAGATGAATAGTATTTACATCAAAAAAAATATATTCCTGAAGAATGTAATAGTTTTTTTTCTTTGAAAACATGGAAAAAATCTTCTATCTTGGTGAACGATCTTCAACATCTCCTACAAAGATCCACTGCTTTAGTAATTCAACCGAAAAAGTTTCATTGTAACCTAGGAATGGATCCATAAAAAAGGGGTGAGTTTAAATTCTTAGTAAGGATAACAAATGGAGATATGTGAGCATAATCATGAGCCTAAGGGTATGAGAACATGATCATAAAAATTTAAGATCATACCCTAGATATCAAAGATCATATACACGAATCATGTCATAAATATTTACAGATAATATGTAATGATTTTTAAGGAAATAAATAACATAATCCATTAAAGAAAAACGTAATAATAAAATATGGAAATTTGGTAGACACATAAGCATATAAAATAATTTCCATAGTAATCATGGCATTGATACGGAGGCTATCATAGATGATGCAGTCCTTTTAGGAACAAGGCCCACACTCCATTTTAGCCCTATATTATTGAACTCAGATAACCCCTCATTCTAGCCATGTATTATTGAACTAAATTTACCCATCATTCCCGACCTATATTATTAAAATTATTTCATTTCTCTCTTCATTACTATATTACTAAACCGAGTTCATTTCCCATTCCAACCCTGTAGTACTGAACTAAGTTCATTTTTCATTTCAACTATGTTTATCTCATAAGATATAAATCATTACCCAATTCATTAGAGAGAGATATAGGTCCCACACATCTCATTATGAAATCATACAAGCATGTGCCGCATGATCATAAATAATTATATCATAACCCGTGAAATGAAATGGGTATTATAAACATATAATCATATCATAACCTGTGAAAAAAGAAAGTTTCATAATCATTTTTTCATAAACATAACTCGTGAAAAATAAGCGTTTTTAAAAATTACATATCTCAAGAAATATAAATAGGTATTATAAATACCATGAAATTATGTTTAACCCATTCATATAAAAATTATTAATGTCACCTTTAGATAATCTCATAACATTTTATGAGTAACATCAACAAATTTCATCTTAGATGGAATATAATTTTGAAATATCTTTTAAATTTTTTATCCTGACAAAAATATCCTTTCATAATTAAAAAATTATTTTTAATATATAAAACCATTTTAAATTTATTTTCTTAGAAAATTTATTTAAAACATATAACGAAGAATTGAAATCATTTGAATAACTTATTCTTTGAAAAATTATAAAATAATGTTCAAGACATTTGAAAACCCTTTCCCTTCGAAAAAACATTGAAATCGTGTAAAAAATCGTGATTTTTTTTAAAACCATTTATTTTAAAATACTTTGAAAACATATAATTAAAGAATGAAAACATTTTGAAAAAAATTATTTGAAAATACCTTTAAAACATATGAATAAATCATGAAAACTATTTGAAACCAATATCTCTGAAAATAATTTGAAAACATATTAATAAATCATGAAAATATTTTGAAACCATTTTCATTAAAAAATTATAAAAGAAACATTAAAACATATTGAAAACAATTTTATTGAAAACATATGAAAGAAGATTGAAATATTTTGGAAAAAAATAAAAAAAAATTATAAATGAATCTTCAATACATTTTTAATTACATTTACCCTTTAAATATGAAATGGAATATTCACAAAAATGATGGTGGGTAAATACCTACATTTCGTATGAGGTAAAATGAATATTCCTATTTAATAGTAAAAAGTCTATAAATATGATTTTATTAGAAAGAGACAAGAAGAATCCTTTGAAAAAAATTTAAAGATAGAAAGGGTTAAAATTTCACTTCATGATCAGGGGAGATTAAGAAAATATTCTTTTAAACCCTTTTTAGAAAATATGATTTTGAATGAAGATATATTTCTAAATGAAGAGAGGGTAAAATCAAGAATTCTTAAAAACAATTTCATTACTATCTTAATAAAAAAGAGTATTAAAATGGTACCAATACATGATTAAGTTATTAATATCTAAATGATAATAAAATTTATAAATTTTATTGAGATATAGATCAAAATAATTCATCAATTAATTTTTAAACATAAACAATCTCAAAAAGTGATGATATTGTTTCAATAAACTCTTATAACTTGGTAACTTGGGAAAATACTCTCCATTTAGGAAAAATTAAATGAAATTAATATTAAAAAATCATGATAAGTATTTTATTTATTATATAAAATTTATAGTGGATGTATATTCACCTCGAAAAAAGTAGGCACATAATAGAATAGAAGTCTCAAAGAAAAAATTAGGGATAAAACTATTTATTGATTTTGTAACTTTAAAATCATAAAAAACATTAAATAAAGTTTATCATATTGATATGTGAATACCCATAAATTTATGTATAATATATATAATAAAATCATGCATAATAAATACACAAAACAAAAAAGAAAATAGTGGTGATCATAGCATGAATCTCAAGGAAATAAAAAGTGAGATGAAATCCCATTACCTTGTGTCTTGAATCTCATCAAACTCATTAAAAAACTTTAAAATAAATAAAAATTTATTATAAATCATTTAATTAAATATATTGTTAAAAATAATATCATATATGGTTTTATTGAGACCTTATATTACCCACTAGTTAACCATCTAATATTATGTTTTCGCTTCGAGTAATATTCACTTTGATATTCGTATGATTCTTAATTCATTATATTTTTTGTCTTTATATATATATCATGGTTCCAGAATGTAAAATTGGATATAAATATAATTAATATAAATTATATTTTTATTATAATAATTTATTGAGTATATATTTTTTTTATACACTATTCATGGAGACAGTAGGTCGTACATACACATGAACTCTATTGTAGTTTAACTTTCATGTTGAGACAAATGAATTAAAAGACACATATGTATATATATATCATTATTAAAAAAAGTTTTATGATATAATATATATCATATTTATTCACTAAAACCATCCTTAATAAATTCATTGTAGTATATGAACAAATCATATCTTGGAGGGGGGCAGTCTACACTTTCTCAAACGAAATTATCATATTCACATAAGATGGAAAGCATAAAGGTATGCTCTAAATAACTAGTATAGAAGAAAGAAGACATTCTAAATATAATATATATCATATATAAACATAGTGTCCATCATAATTACCCCCATGATATATGGTAATGGAAAAATGAACAATTATCATTTGTGTGGTATTAGTTCACCAAACATAGAAATAGTATGTTCATTACCCATTAGATGGAGGCGTGTGTAAGTTTACATCAAAAAAAAATACATAAAAACTAAAAAGTTTATTTGTGATACTTTTTTATATAATCATAGAATAATGATATTTGGAGGAGATGGAGAAATAAAATAAATGAATGGACATGAGAGATGACGTTACCTCATAAATGGGTAACTACTTTTGGTTTGTACCAAAAGGCTTCCTTGGATTGCCTTATGCGCAAGTTAAGGCTTCTTGGAGTAATATAGGGATGTTTTTAAGTGTATTGGGAAGATCGTTGAAAACCCTAAGAGGTTTCATATATATGACAATGTGGTAGAGGTGGTGGCCTTTTATAGGGAATCAAAAGGACAAACATGGAATTGTTTAAAATAAGTTAAGTGTACACATGTTCTTACCTAAAAAATTAATAAAAAACAAATATAAATAAAGAATTTGTGTTATATGGACGAAATATTTCTATAAATTTTTTCTCAGAAAGGTTTCTAGGTCATTTGGGCCATCTGATAATGGTTTAGTGTCTAATTATTCTTAATTTGATCTTAACCACTATGATTAATTTTAATCACTTTTAGTAATATTTTTTGTCCAAAAAGGGTGATCTAATTAGACACTAAATATTATACTAATTATAATTTTTTATGAAGATTTTTTTAAAATCACATTCAAATAAGATGTAAAATTAATATTGATACTAATCTCTCAGACATGACGAAATTATGGGGTTTTAAAGTTGAAAGAAGTTCAAAAGTTTATTATGTTTTTATATTCAATTTTAAAGTAACATTTATTATAATGAACTTCATTACATTAATATATATATATATTATCTAATGTGACCTTAAAAAATAAAATTTATTTTAAAATTAATAATTTTCTAAACAAGAAGGCATTTTTTAACTGAAAAGTAATATTATTCATTATTCATAAAAAATTGAAGTTTCTCAGAAAAATCCCAAAAATTTACTCTAATATAATTTAAACATATAAATTAAAAAATGATGATTATTTTATGAAATTTAGTATCTAAATGTGTCTAATATTTATTTGATTATCAAAAGAGGTTAACTAGAGAAAATTCTATTTTTAAACATAAAAAGGACTTTACCATGAATTATGTCATTCATTGTCAATAAGATTCATTTCTACAAAACAATAATAAAAAACATTTGTAAACTAGTCATTAATTTTTATATGATTGTTTCTAACATATATTTTATATTGATATGATTTAAAAATAATAATTACATGATGCTTCTTAGAAGCTCGATGTTGCATGTAACGTATGCCAATTTGGAGTTGCATGTAGTACAAACGACGGTGGTATTGTGTGTAGTGAAAGGCCATTCAGTATTGTGTGTAGTAAAATACAAGTCAATTATGTGTGAAATGAATGTTTCACTTAGTGTTTTAATATATATATATGTGTGTGTGTGTGTGTGTAAATAACTATTTTTAAGGTCATGTGAAATGAAATATATCAAGAAGATAAATTAACTCGAAAAAATAATTCACAAAATCTTGGGGTGTTATAGGTATAGACTCCAAAAGGACTTCATGGGATAGAAAATATTTGGATGATCTCAGTGAGGTACATAATACTTTTTTAGGAAGAGGGGCCCTATCATAAAAAACCATATTTATGTTTTTGAATGAGTGTGTGTGTGTGTGTCTATATGATCATGGGTAGAGTATAAAAGGATTGGTATAACCAAAACATAGATGCTGTTGATGGAATTTTTCACTAGACATTGGATAACTTCTTGGAAGCACTTAGTATTCTTGGGTGAATCTGATGACTATCTCTTGAAGTGGTGATTGTATGGGTAGTGATATCGAGAGATATTTAGAGGCCTTAGGATGTGAGTATATTTATATAAATATCATAGTGTTTTATATAGATACGTTTTTTTAATATAAGAGTGGTGTTTTCCAGATATATTTGTCCTAAATGGAGTTACCTGAGATGAGATCCTAGAGTGGGTAGTGTTAATAGTTTAGGAATAATCATTTTAGGACTTGGAATTGGTTTTACAAGTGGATATTTGGTTAGGCTTATACCCCTTTGATAAAACCATGTTTGAGATGAGACTTTGGGTTGTGGTGTGTCTATAGTTATTCCTTTCCTTTGGTTAAATTTAATTAGTTTCTATTACATATTATATATGTTGGACCATATGTAGTTTTGAGGACCTTTGTGTGATATTGTATTCTTCTATATTCATGGATAACATATTGAAACTATGTTTGATAGGACCAAAAATGGTGTGTTTATATGTGGCTCATGAGACCAATCATTATTGTATTATTTTTGTGTTCTTCCATTCCATTCAATGTTGCCCATAAATTCTTGTCCAGTGGAGTTTTCCATCTGGAGTTAATGTGACAAGTTGATAATTATGGCTTGGTTATCACTTATAGGTGGAGAATATGCTATTATGCCATGGGACAGGGATGAAGATGGGCATAGAAATATACAAGGGGTCAAATAACCTATTGTCCTTAAGTAAGGCATATGAAGGAATTTTGCAACCTTGAAGACCAACCAAGTAGATATAAGGGAGTAATGACTTTGTATTCAGAAAAAGAAGAGACATGGGTGTTATGGAATTACAGCATGACCTAGGAAATGATTAGACATATAGAATAACCTAGTAGAATATGGTAATAGTGAACTTATGGATAGACCTAAGGCTAATCTATGGGTGCAAGAACCTTTTTTCAGTGTCTAGTGATTGATTGGATATATGTCATCATCAAAACAATTGTTTTCCATGTGGTCTATTTTTATTATTGGTGAAATTTGAATTATGGACCAATCTGATAGGTGGTGAAATTTTCCCTAAGGACAAATGTGCTATGTGATAATGTATGAAATGTATTTTCTATAATGGGGCTGAGGTATGTCTTTCTCAGTGTTGGGGATAATAGGTTATCACTCTCTCACCTGATGAGCGTGTGTATCTTTCAATCTATTGTGGCAACCTGGGTTTCAATAAATGACGTAAAATGATTTTTTATTTATATATTTCTTTTACTTGTCATTATACATACATATGATGACATATATTAAATTTAATTTATGGGACCATATTAATTTTATGATTACACCCTAAATATGAACCTCAATGTGCATGGACACCATGTATTTTATTTTTAGGATAGTGCTTAGGTTGTGTAGTGGGTCATTCTTGATTGGTATGTTTATAATGTGATAGTTATGGGGCTCAATTTTATAGAAGATTCACATTTTAGTTTTTTTATATTTATCTATGTATGTTTTTTCCTCGGTGAGCGAATATTTGTACATTTCTATGATTGAAACATTTTGGTATAGCATGGTTTTTATTTCATTACTGTGTATGTAATAGCCCAGACCTATTTGGCACATTCCATTGGAAAAAGCTGGTGTATGAGGTGTTCTGGGAGGTCAAGGTGACATATACCCATCACATTGCTTGGTTTCAAATTCAGTGAATAGTTCCAACTGTAGCCTTGCGAACAGTTCCAACGGTAGACCGCTGTGAACAGTTCCAATAGTAGCCTTAGGTGAACAATGCAATGGTGATCTTATGTGAATAGTTTCATTGGTAACCATATGTGAACAATGCAACAGTGACCTTATGTGAACAATTTCAGTGGTAACCTTGGGCGAACAGTGCAATGGTGACCCTCTGTGAACAGTGTCATCGGTAACCTTAGGTGAATAGTGCAATAGTAACCTTATGTGAACAGTGTCATCAGTAACCTTAGGTGAACAGTACAATGGTGACCCTATATAAATAGTGTAATCAGAAGCCTTTGGTGAACACTGCAATGGTGACCCTATGTGAACAGTGTCATCGATAACCATAGGTGAACAGTGTAATGAAAACCTTCTATGAACAGTGCAACGAAAACCTTATGTAAACATTGTCATTAGTTGGCTTATGTGAACAGTGCCAATAGTGATCTCCAACGGTAACCTCTCATTCCATTTTCTAATTTTGTTTTCATGAACAGTGTTTCTAGAACAGTGAGTTTCTAATGGTGACCTCTTTCATTTTCCAAATTTTGAGTTCATTAACAATTAGGTTTCATCAGTGACCTCTTTCCATTGCCAAATATTGAGTTCATAAATAGCGTTTCCAGAACGGTATGGTGTATAGTGTTTCCAGAACAGTAGGGTGTATACTGTTTCAAAAATGGTTGGGTGTACAGTGTTTCTAAAATGGTAGGGTGTACAGTGCTTCCAGAATGGTAGGGTGTATAGTGTTTCTTGAATGGTGAGGTTCTAACAGAAACCACTATTTCCTTTTCTAAATTTCGCATTAATGAATAGTGTTTCCAGCTTCTTACAGTTCCCCCCTTCGACGTTAACATAGAGGAAAAATACATTTAAATCCTCATTTAAAGGACTCTATGGCTAATTGAAATGCCATATATCATATATTAATTTTTTCCCTAAGGCTCTGGATGCTTTTACTTGGTCAAACCACGTGGTTTAATGTGGTCTATTTTTAATGGAAAATCCAATGTATCTTAAACCAATCCTCCGTTAAATCTTATAAAGGGATGATATATCTTCCTCCCAATTTCTTCCTCCTTGTTCTCAGGTGTGAGATGATCGAACCTTACATTTCTTTCCATAGGAGAGGTGTGATCAAACTTTCATCCTTGGATTGGTTCCCCTTTATTTTTGGTGCAACCAAGCAGTATCGATCGATCTCTGATATATGGTATGTTCTATCATCATTCTTTTGGGTTAAACTCCTTTTGTTTCCCCTCTCCATTTTATGGAATGCTATCTCCATGTTCCTAATGTACTTTTCTTGGGTGTTGACTGGTGTGTTGGTGTCTTTGCATCCTCGGGTGGATACAGTTGTCACGGGGGGAGGATATTGTAACTTGTTGTGTGGCTCATTCTTGCATAGGGAACGTCAAGAACCATTTTAGGTAGGGGATTCATTGCTTCTCTTTTCATTTTTGTGAAACTGTAGAGTTAGCATGTTTTAGCCCACTGGGTCATAATGGAATTGAGATCATTAATATTTGAATCAAATAAATTAATTGATATCCATCGCATAATTTGCTTCATGTTGTGCTAGATAGTGTGATATCTATGCTTTATTTTTTTATAATTTCATTCTTGATTGAAATTGATAAATAATGTAATGATTGAATTAATTGACAATTGTTTGGTTAAATATAAAGTGGCATAAAGAGGAATTTGATGGGTTTTTTTTTGTAATTTGATATTATTCAAATTGATGCAGTAAGCATTTTTAATCAATTTGTGATAGCTTACTATTTAGGTTCCTCGAAGTTGGAACCTACAAATAATAAATCGATTAATTCAATATGTATTAAAGAACTGGTTGTTTGAAGAAAGATAATTCCTTATAAGGTTTTGAGTTACCCACTTTCTTGTTTAAGGGCCAATATCCCAATTGTTATTATCATTGTTTTCCTACTGCTTTTGTTGTGATGTGATCCTAGATGGATGTTGTGATATGTGGCAGTAGGGAGGCCTACTGGTTGTGGAAGAAGTTGAATCCTAGAGTTGTGAGATGCATCGTTTTTCGCATGTGGGTTTTGGGGAGGACACTAGGGATGATGAAATGTGTTGGATGTGAATGTTTAGATTCTTGCTAATTCTTACTGGTTGTTTAGCTGCTTTACATTCCCCACTTCTCAAAGAAGATAGTCTTTCTTACCCTTCTCCGAAATGGGAGAATACACTTGGGGTATTCCACATGTTTTCTGTGTTTAGCTTCAACGTGGGGGGGGGTCTGTGCTCTTGTTATAGGCAGAAAAAACTGAACTGATAGTCCATCTACTCACTATGCTAAGCCCCCGTGTGTTTAGTAGCATAGAATGTTTTTATAGAATTCCTAGGAATATGGGGAAGTAATGCTATAAATAAATAATTGAATAATTGATGTTAATTCATGGGGTTGGAGCTTGTTGTGACACAATGTAGAGGAAATAAGACTTTGGGTGTGATGTTAATGAAATATAATGTGGAATTGTTAATAGTTAATTAATGTTTAAAGAATTAATAAACATAAAGTGAAACTGAAAATAATAGAAAGATGTAATGTATTAATTCTCTTTAAATGGTAGTGTGATTATAGGATACCTAGTCTTAGAAGTGGAAGCATGGAGTATGTGAGAAGTTATCTGCAGTTGAGTCTAATAATAGTTTATTCCCATAGTGTGGTTGTGAGCTATAGTATATTTTTTACTCGATTTTCTATATTATACTCCACCCTATTAGTTAGGGAAACTGACACACCAGGGATTTTCAGCCCTTGGGGGTGTTTTCCACATCATTCTGGTGGGAGGATGGATGGCTGGCTACCCCCATGGGCCCTGGTCTCTTCTGTTGGTAGTTACATGTGAAGGTAAGCACAGTGGTTAGTTTTCCCTATATGTGTATATAGAGGGATGTAATGGCTTGTGGTTATTCACACACATTTATTCTGGATATATTATCCCATGGTCTACTATAGGTGTAACATGTATAGGTTGTGATGGTTTGAGGATCCTAACTTGGTGTAGGGGATGTAATGGATTGAGTTATAATACCATACATATGATATAGATTATATGAGATTCGGTGGCTCTTGGAAACTACTTGGTTACATTCTTAATTGGGCTTGATGGTTTTGTTGCACAAGGTTTGTGTTTTGGTGCTTCACCCAGGTGTCTACCAGCAAGTCTTTTTGGAGAGAGATTCCTAGGGTGTGTGATGTTGGGGCTAAGCAGTAAACTAGTGGGGAAGTAGTAGCGAGGTACCCTTGATATTCTTTATTATATTATATACTCTTGTATGCATTACATGGTGAGAGTAGCCATGGTGAGGCTGGGAACATAGTAACCCTTTTTAAGTGATGCGTTAGTTTCACTTGTTCTTCACTTTGGTTTAGTACGATTTCTTTACCGTTACATGAAAGGCTTCGGGGAGGATCCTACTGAATATACTCGTATACTCACCCTATGTTTATATAAACTAGTTTTCATGTCACTAGGAGTTGGTTGGAGATCCAGTTATTTTTTACTAGCTTGGGGTTGCTGGAGCTGTTTGGGATTTGTGGTTGTTGTTGTTTTTTTACTTTCCTTTGGGTACTTACAGTTTTTCCATTTAGTTATAGTAGTTTTGCATGACATTACATATGTGTAATTGGGATTTCATTTATATTGTTCTCTGAGTTTGAGTTGGTTAGTGTCTATCTTATCTCTATCTTTCTCATGTGTTATCTTAGAGGGTAATGTCTCCAATTTGGATGTTCAACATTCCCTTGGTGCTAGTCCCCAACCCGAGGCCTACTTGAGGCTGGACTCAGGGGGTAATTATCTCCCTTGTCACATTATCAGCCCAAGAGGGGTACACTTTGTGGGGATGGGGTCATTACAGAGTGATATCTGTGGTCTTGTTAAGGGATAGGATAGATTCTAGTGTAAGGAACAAGTGAGGATGCATGGTTTAGTAGGGAAACATTTTCAGTCAAGTTTAGAAAGTGATGTAAACACTGCAAATTGGATGAGACATAGTCATTTAGAGCCCCCTATGGTCTGATGTATGGACCTTTAAGTTTATAATGGCTACTAGACGAGGTGATACTAGTTTCCTGGTAGAGACTTAGGAAAGAATCATGCATCATTCTTCTTTGTGCCTGTGATTGAATGGGTAGACCATGTGATAGGTTAACCTAAAATGAATAAAAGATAAAAATTAATTAATTAATGTTGAGTCTTTCATATTCCAGTTTTAAGATCTCTAACTATTATTTATTTTGTAGGTATGGTTCCAGGTAGACGTCCTCATCGGGATCTCAAAGAAGATGTCCAGCTGGATATGCCAGCATTTCTCCCTTGGGTAGACGTTGGCAAGGACGAAGCATGGAGGAGGACACTGTGAGATTTTTAGCGCCAGAGTGTACAGAAGTATGATGGCTCTGTTTCAGATGAAGTCATAGAATACTAGTAGGAGGGGGTCGTTATAGGCTGTAGTTGGATCCGTGCTCAGAAAGAGAACTTGGTATTCTTGGTGGTGACTATGCTATGTGGAGCAGTGAGGTAGTGGTGGTTCTTTTTCCTTGGGGATAATGAGGAGTCAGCGATCTAATGGGAGGAGTTCTAAGACATGTTTAGATTCATGTTTCCTTCTTCGAACATGAAGGTGTCCAGTCATTAGGAGCATTTACCGTTCGATAGAGGAGCTCTACTGTGAAAGAGTTTGGAATCCATTTTATGAATCTTTTATGATATGATTTGGACATGTTTCCAAATGAGCAAGCTAGGTTAAGGCATTTTGAGGAGGCTTTGTGTCCTGTGATCCAACTCCAGTTCACCTAATTTATGCTAAACACATATCATCATATACTAGAAAGGGCATTGGTTTTCAAGAGTACTTTGTACAGAACCTGATCATCATGATTGGGGAGTTGTCCAGATTACTCACATAATAGAGCTATGGTCAGGAGTTCCAAGTTTTCAGGGAAGAAGAGTTTTTGTTCAGCCGGGGGTAGGTCTCTGCAATCCGCATCTAATTTATCTATGGATATCAGCTCTCAGGCCTATGAAAAGGGATCAATTTCCTATTTTTATTATGGTGGTCGAGGTCATCCGCAGCCAGAGTTCCTGACCCGTCAGTTCAAGCATTAGGCACCGGGTTTTCTGCTCCAGGTTCCTCCGTTGGGGTAGTTCCAGCCAACACAGTAGCAGCAGGTTGCACCAACATTAGATTAGCATATGGTAGATGGGGAAGGTATAGGAAAACCCGGTAACCCACCTCTTCCTCAGAGAGTATAGTGCATTTTTGGTTGTTGTTGTCATTAGGGTCAGAGAGGTCGTGGAGGAGGTCATAGTCAACTTCATGCTTTAGTATTTCCAACTCTAGGAGAGCCAAACACCATTCGAGGTACCTTTTTTTATTTTCTACCTTGGTGTATACCTTGTTTGATTCAGGAGTGAAACACTCCTTCATATCACCTACCAAGTTCCATGATTTGTGACTTGAGGTTGAGAGGCTTCCAGTACCCTTGGTGTTGACTACACTAATTGGAAGCTGAAATGACTTGTTTGTAGTATATTGAGACTATGAGCTAGTATTCTGGCAGCAACGCTCTTGTGGAGATTTCCTTTGTTTATGAATACGACCATATGATGTCATATTCGACATGGATTGGTTTTATTCTGTGGAGGGTAATATGGATTGCTTTATGAGGCATGTTGTGTTCTACGATGCGGATAGAGAACCAGTGGTGTACGTTGGAAAGCGAGACCCTCATATGGGTCAAAGGAATGTCTTTTTCTTATCATACATGATGGTTGATATGATGCTAAGTTATTTAGAGTTTCAATAGTTGGCGTTTACAAGGGTCGTAGAAGAGTACCCTAATGTCTTTCCAGAAGAGGTTGTATCATTACCCCCTCGACGAGAGATTGATTTTTGGATCGAGCTATAACCAAGAGCGTCTCCTATATCAATGTCTCAATACAGAATGGACCATTATTAGTTATGAGATATGAATATATATCTTGATGGTATTTTATAATGTGGTTTTGTTCAACCGAGTGTGTCACTGTGGGGTGCACTATTTTTTTTAAAAAGGTTGACGGTAGTTTGTAGTTGATTGTCGATTATCGTTGATTAAAAAAGTGACAGTGAAAAATATCTATCCTCTTCTGTGTATTGATGATTTATTCAATCAAAATAAGGGTTTATGTTCGTTCTCAATGATTGAATTTCGGTTAGGTTATAATCAGATGCGTGTGAAGGATGAGGATATCCCGAAGGCAGCTTCCCATTTTCGTCAGGGGAATTATGTGTTGGTTGTAATGTCATTATGCATGATGAATGGTCTAGTAGTGTTTGTGGAATTGATGAACGTTGTGTTCCATGAGTTCTTGGATAAGTTCATGGTGATTTTATTTGATGACATCCTTGTTTACACTACATCTGAGGAGAATCATGCAGAGCATCTACACCTTGTTTTTGGAGTTCTTCGTCAACATCATTTATTTGGGAGGTTGTCGAAGTGTGATTTTTTTTCTCAAGAAGTCTGTTTCATAGGGAATTTTGTGTCCCTGTAGGGAGTATTTGTGGATCCATCGAAGATAGAACTAGTTGTGTCTTGGGCATCCAACAATATAGTGTCAGTGGTGTGATGTTTCTTTGGTCACGCAGGCTACTACAGGAGGTTCGTAATCAATTTCTCTTGGTTTGCGACTCCTTTGACAAGTTTGACCCGGAAAGATTGATCTTTCATTTAGACTGATCAGTTTCAGGAAACATTCATGTATCTAAAGGAGATGTTTGTAAGTTATCTAGTTCTTTTTCATCCAACAAAAGGAGTTCAGTTTGATGTTTTCTATGATGCTTTGCATGTGGGGTTAGGATGTGTTCTGATGCTATAATGATCAATTGTTTCTTATGGGTCCTAGTAGTTTCATCACCCTAAATGTAACTATGTAATTCATGATCTTCAGTTGGAAGTAATAGTGTTTGATCTGATGTTGTGGAGACATCACTTCATTGGCGAGCGCTTTGTGGTTTTCATTAATCATAAGAGTTTGAGGTATTTTTTCTGCCTGCTTGACTAGAACATGTGGCAGTGTTGGTAGATGAGGTTCTTATAACAATAAGAATTTGAAATATTGTATACACCTAGATAGGAGAATGTTGTAGCTAATGTGCTGAGTTGGATGTCACGTAGTGATGCAGTGCATGAATTTGGCGAATCATGGAGAGTAATGGAAGAACTGTCAGCATTGCATCTTGATATGGGAGAAGTTGGAGGTTGAGGTTGTTTTTTTCAGATGATAGTGCAATCATCTCTGGTGAATCATGTGGAAGAGACCCAGTTGAGGGATCTTGAGGTGGAGGTCTGGAGAGATCATGTTATTTCTAGGGAGGCCTCTGATGGATGGATTGAGGGTGAAAAACACCAAGTGTTTTATCATGCAAGGATTTTTGTTCCTTTGGTGATGCGTGAGATATTTCTTATAGAGTTCCATATCTAACCTTTAGCGATGCATCCAGGCGTGACAATAATGTACCGAGCCCTGAGGAGTTAGTTTTGGGGGCATGGGATAAAGCATGTAGTTGTGGAGTTTTTTTCTCGATGTTTGGTTTTCCAGAAGGTGAAGGTTGAACACCGTGTTCCAAGGGGTTTTCTCCATCTGTTATATGTTCCTCATTAGAAGTGGGGGTACATCTCAATGGAGTTTGTTACTGGTTTACCTCTAGCTCTAGGAGGAAATTATGAAATTTTGGTGGTATTGGATCGTCTGACAAAATCGGCGCACTTCATAGAAATCAAGGAGTCGGGCTCAATGGATGATTTGTCAAGGGAATATCTGGAATAGGTGGTGAGACTTCATGGATTCCCAAGGATGATCATTTATGATCGAGATCCTCATTTTTCATCAAGTGTGTGGAGAGGTCTCCAATATGCTTTCGGTTCTCAGCTATGCCTTAGCACTTCATTTCATCCGCAAATGGATAGTCAGACAGTGCGAAACATACAAACTCTTGAAGACATGTTATGCTCTTGTGTCTGGGATTTTGGAAGTTCATGGATGTGGAAATTAACCTTGGTGGAGTTCTCTTAAAACAATAGTTTTCACTCCACCATCGGTATGGCTCCATTTGAATCCTTGTATGGTCGGCCTTTCCATTCATTGTTGAGTTGGACTAGGGTCGGAGAGTCATCAATTATTGGACCAGAACTAGTGAATAATACAATAGAGATGGTTCAGGTGATTCGTGAAAGGATGATGATAGCACATGATCATCAGAAATCAAATGTTGATCAAAGGGAGAGACCCTTAGAGTTTAATTTTGGAGATCATGTGTTTTTGAAGGTGACTACTCATCATGGGAAACAAAGTTTTGGTCATTGGAGTAATCTTTATCCATGGTTTGTTGGGCCTTTCAAGGTGTTACCTCATGTTGGAGATATGGCTTATCAAGTAACACTCCCCCCTCAGTTGAGCCGGATACACGATGTTTTTCATTTATCACAACTCCTTCGTTATCCTCATGATGACTACCATGTCATCTATTGGGGAGAGATTGATGTTGATGATGATGCGACCTTTGAGAAGCATCCTATAGAGATCCAAAACTGCAAAGAGAATGTGATGTGTGGGCGTTATATCCCCTTGGTTTGTGTCTTGTGGCGACATAGTGTCATGGAGGAGAGTACCTAGGAATGTTAGTCATAGATATGTGCCTAGCACCCATAGTTGTTTTATGCCTAACTATTTTCATGTAATAATGTCCCCTTTGTGGTTATAGACCTTTCGTGTTTATGATATTTCTTTATTTGGTTACTTTTTGAGGCTTTCTCTATTTTGAGAGTTTTCTTGATGGGTGGTGGTTCATAATACTTTTTGGTTCCCTTTTAGGTTGGGTATGAATAATCGAGGAAGAGAATGTTTTGAGAGGTATCTAATGTAATGAACCAGACCTATCTGTTCCATTCCTTTGTGATAATCTAGTGTCTGAGTTGTTCATGGAGGTCAAGGTGACATATCCCTATCACTTTTCCAAATTTCCCATTTGGTGAATACTTCCAACGGTATCCTTGTTAATAGTTCCAATGGTAGACCGCTATGAACTGTTCCAGTGGTAGCTTTAGGTGAACAGTGAAACGGTAACATTATGTGAATAGTGTCATCAGTACCCTTAGGCAAACATTGAAACGGTGACCTTATATGAATAGTGTCATTAGTAATCTTAGTTGAATAGTAAATAGGTGACCCTATATGAACAGTGTCATCGGTAACCATAGGTGAATAGTGCAATGGTAAACTTATCTGAATAGTGTCATCTGTAACCTTATGTGAATGGTGCAAAGGAAACCTTATGTGAATAGTGTCATTGGTTACCTTAGGTGAATAGTGCAATGGTGACCTTATATGAACAGTGTCATCGGTAACCTTAGGTCAATAGTGAAATAGTAACCTTCTGTGAATAGTGAAATGGTCACCTTATTTGAACAGTGTCATCGGTACGCTTATGTGAACAGTGCCAATGGTGAGATCCAATGTTAACCACCCTTTCCTTTGCCAAATTTTTAGTTCATGAACAGTGTTTCCAGAACAATGAGGTTTGAACAGTGACCTATTTTCCTTTCCAGATTTTGAGTTCATGAATAGTGTTTCGAGAACAGTAGGGTGTATAGTGTTTCCAAAATGGCAGGGTGTACAGTGTTTTCGGATTGGTAGGGTGTACAGTGTTTCCGGAATGTTGAGGTTCATACTGCAAACCTCTATTTCCGTATCCAAATTTCGCTTTATGGAACAGTGTTTCTAGCATCCTACAGTTTCACCACTTTGATGTTTCCTTTGACGTAAATTTCATTTAAAGCCTCATTTTAAGGACTCTAAGACTAATTCAAAGTCCATAACTCCTATATTAATTTTTTTCCTAAGGATCGGGATGCTTTTACTTGGTCAAACCACATTGTTTAATGTGATATGATATTAATGGAAAATCCAATGTATCCTAAACCACTACTCTGTTAAATCTTCTAAAGGGACGATATATCTTCCTCCCTAGTTCTTCCTCCTTGTTCTTGGTGGTGAGACACTCGAACAATACATTCCTTTCCCTAGTACTGGTGCAATCAAACATTCCTCCTTGGATTGGTTCCCCTTTGTTTTTGGTGCAACCAAGTAGTATCAATCGATCTCCAATATAAGGTATGTTCTATCATCATTTGTTTGGGTTCATCTACATTTTTTTCACCTCACCCTCTTATAGAATTCTATCTCTATGTTCCTAATGGAAATTTCTTTATTGTTGACCGTTGTTGTGGTGTCTCTGCATCATCGGGTGGATAATGTTGTCACGGGAGGAGGAGATCGAAACCTTTTGTGTCGCTCATTCTCACATAAAGAACTTCAAGAACCGTTTGAGGTAGGGGATTATTTTCAACTATTTTCATTCATGTACAAGTGTAGATTTCTCATGTTTTAGCCCACTAGGTCACAATTGATTTGACATATTAAATTTTTGAATTGAATAAATAAATTGATACCCATTGTATGTTATTGCCTCTTATTTTTATAAATAGTGTGATATATATGATTTCGTTTTTTATCTTTTCATTCTTAATGGAAATTGGTAAAGAACGTAAATCTGGAATTAATTGACAATTGTTTGGCTAAAGATAAAGAGGCATATGAATGAATTTAATGGTTTTTGTTAAAGTTGATGTAAATAAAATTGATGTAGTAGGAATGTTTAATCAATTTGTGATATCTTACTATTTAGGATTCCCAAATTGGGAACCTATGACTAATAAATCAGTTAATTCATGATGGATTAAAGATCTGGTTTTTTATAATAGATAATTCATTGTAGGGTTATGAGTTACCATCCGGCTTGTTTAAGGGCCAAGATCCCAATAGATACAATGGTTTTTTTCCTACTACTTTTGTTGTGATGTGATCCTGGACAACTATTGTGATATGTGGGGTAGGAATTTCTACTGGTTGTGGCAGCAGTTGATGCCTAGAGTGGGGAGATGCATTGGTTTATGCATGTGGGTGTCAGGGAGGACACCATGTATGAAGAAATGGGTTGGATATGAATGTTTGGATTCTTGAAGATTCTTATTGGTTGTTTATATGCTTTACATTCCCCATTTCTCAAGGCAGCTGGTCTGGCTGACACTTCTTCCGAAAGGGGTGAAGACACTCTTGGTATGCCACGTGCATTCCATTTTTAGCTTCTAAAGGGGGTATGGGCCTACACTATTGCAATAGGAGACAAAGACTCAATGGGTAGTCCATCTATTCACCGTGTTGATCCCCCTTGTATTTAGCAGTATAGAATGTTTTTCTAGAATGCCTGGGAATATTGTAATGTAATGCTATAAAAAATATAGGAATAAATGATGTTATCCCATGGGGTAGGAGCTTGCTGGGATGAAATGATGAGGAAAGTAGACTCTTGGTGTGATGCTAATGAAATATAATATGAAATTGTTAATGGTTAATTAATGTTTAAAGAATTAATTAACGAAAAGTGAAACTGATAAAAAGTGAATGAAGTAATTTATTAAAAATATTTAAATGGATGTGTGCTTATAGGATACCGATTCTTAGAAGTGTCAGCCGGGAGTCCAAGAGGTGTTAGCTGCAATTGATTCTAACACTTGTTTATGCCCATATTGTGGTTGTGAGATATAGTATATTTTTTTACTATTTGTGTTTCAATAAGCTACTCCACCCTATCAGTTAGGGAAACTGACACACCGAGGATTTAGAGCCCTGGGGTTGTTTTTTCTAACATTCATGTGGAAGGATGGATGGCTGACTACCCCCTTGGGCCCTAATCTCTTCACTTGGTAGTTACTTGTGCAGGTTGGCACAATGGTTAGTTTTCCCCAAATATGTGTGTAGAGGGTTGTAATGGCTTGTGGTTATTCCCACACATATGATACACATTATATGAGCTGTTGTGGCTCTCGAGAAACTACCTAGTTACTTTCTTACATGGAAGTGGTAGTTTTTTTGTATGAGGTGCGTGTTGTGGTGCTTCGCCCTCGTGTATGCAGGAAATCCATTTGGAGAGAGATTCTTAGGGAATCAAACGATGGGGAAAATTAGAAAACCACTGAAGAAGTAGTAGTGGGGTACCCTTGATATTTTTTATTATATTATATACTTGTTTATGCATTACTTGGTGAGAGTATCCATGGTGAGGCTGGAAACATGGTAAATCATTTTATGTGATGAGTTCATTTCACTTTTTGGTCATTTTTCTTCAGCATGCTTTCTTTACTGTTGCACGAGAGGCTTTGGGCAGGATAATACTAAGTATACTGTTATACTCACCCAATTTTTATATAAACTATTTTTATGTTATGTGGAGTAGGTTGGAGATCATGATGATTTTTACTAGCTTGGGGTTGCGGGATCTATTTGCGCTTCGTGGTTGCTATTGTTTTTTAATTTCCTTTTGGTACTTGTAGTTTTCCCCTTTCAGTTGTAGTATTTTTTCATTACAATACATATTTTTACTTGTGATTTCTTTTATACTGTTCTTTGAGTTGGATTTTGTTGGAATCTCTCTTTTCTCTCTCTTCTGCATATATTCTCATAGAGGGTAATGCCTCTCATTTGTGGGTTCATAATACCCTTGGTGGTAGTCGCCAACCTAGGGCCTACTGGATGCGGGACTCAAGGGTCATTATCTCCCTTCTCACATTGCCGACGCAGGAGGGGTACACTTTGTGGGGATGGGGTCATGATAGAGTGGTATTAGAGGTATGGTTGGGGGATAGGATGGAGTGTGGAGTTAGGCACTAGTGAGGCTGCAAGGGTTAGTAATGCAATAGTGTCAGTAATGTTTAGAAATTAATGTAAACACTAGAGACCAACTGATAAATATGTGTTTCAGGCCCCCTAGGATCTTAAGTACAAACCATTATGTTTATAATGGTTACTAAAAAAGGTGATACTAGTTGCGAGGTAGAGACCTAGGAAGGGGTCATACATATTTCTTCATGGTGCTTGTGATTGAATGGGTAGACCATGGGATAGGGAAAACTAAAATGAGTAAAAGAAAACAATTAATTAATTAATGTTGAGTCTTCCATATTTCTAGTTTTGGATCTCTAACTATTTGTTATTTTTTAGGTATGGCTCTTGGTCGACATCCTCGTCAGGATCACATAGATGTTTTTTAGCATGTTTTCCATTAGATCGCCACTGGGTAGAGGTTAACGACGATGATACATGGAGGAGGAAACACTGAGAGTTTCTGTTCCAATGTCAGTATAAGTACAAGGGATATGTTTCAGATTCATTCAAGAAAGACTGGTAGGAGGAGGTTTTGATAGGCTTCAGTTCAATATGTACTAAAAAGGAGCACTAGTTGGCCATGGTTGTGACGATGCCTCGTGGAGCAGTAAGGCAGTTGTGGTTTTTGTTCCTTAGTAATTGTGAGGAGTTTGCGATCTAATGGCAGGAGTTCCAAGAAATGTTTAGAGTTGAGTTTCCTTCTTCGACATCAAAGGTTTCCATTCGACATGATATTATTACAATTTGACAGGGGATCTCCAGTGTGCGAGAGTTTGGAATCTGTTTCAGGAACCTTTTACAATATGCTTCAAACCTGTTTCCATATGAGGATTCCGGGGCAAGGAATTTTGAGGAGTCATTTCATCCAAAGATCCAACACCTGGTCACCCCATTTATGATAAAGACATATCTTGAGGTTCTAGATACGAAATATGTTGTTGGGAGGACATTTTCCATAATTAGATCATCATGAGAGGGGAGTTGTCATGATTCCTCACGAAGTAGAGCTATGGTCTCGGGTTCCTAATTTTTAGGGAAGAAGAACGTCCATTCAGCTGAGGGTAGGTCCCAACCCTCTACATCTCATTTATCTAGGGGAAGCAACTCTTAGGCCTATGACAAGGGATCATGTGACTTTTTTTCTTATCATGGTCGAGGTCATCAGCACACAGAGTGCCCGACCTTTCAGAGAAGTCATTGTGCACTGGGTTTTCTGTACCAGGTTCCCCCATTGATGTAGTCCCAGTTAAGGCAGCAGTAGTAGGTTGCACCATCATTAGATCAGCAGAGGGTAGATGGGGTATGCATAGGACGTCCCTGTGATGATCGCCATCCTCAGAGAGTAGAGCGCAGCCATGGTGGTGGTCATCATCAGGGTCCGAGAGGTCATAGAGGAGGTCGTGGTCCGCTTCATACTTAAGCATTTCTAGCTCTAGGAGATCCAGACGTCATTCGAGGTAAGATTTTCTTGTTTTCTACCTTGGCGTATGCCTTGTTTGAATCAGGAGCGAGACACTCCTTCATATCACCAACCCTTGTCCATGCTTTGGGAATTGAGGTAGAGAAGCTTCCAAAGCCCCTGGCGTTGACTACACCAGTTGGAGGCCGAGATGACTTGTTTGAAGTATGAAGATACTGTGATATAATGTTGGGTAAACACCACACTTGGCGAGATTTTGTATGTTTACAAATAAAACCATATTATTTCATCCTCATCATGGATTGGTTGTATTACGTGTAGGATAACGTGGATTACTTCAGGTGGCAAGTTGTGTTCTTCGATGCCGATGGAGAGCCAGAGGTGTTTGTTAGCGAGCGAGACCCTTCAATGGGTCAGATTCTTTTTCCATCCTTATCATACATAATGGATGAGTTGATTCTATGTTTTACAAAGGCTCAACTGTTGGGATATCATAGAGTTATAGAAGAGTACCCAGATGTATTTCCATAAGAGGTTATAGCATTACACCCACGACGAGAGACCATGTTTGGGATAAATCTAAAACTTGGAGCCTCTCCTATATCTATGTATCCATATAGGATGGCCCCTTTTGAGTTATGAGAGCTTTGTATAAATCATGATGGAATGTTATAGTGTGGATTTGTTCAGCAAAGTGTGTCACTGTGGGGTGCACCAGTTTTGTTCATGAAGAAGGCTGACGATAGTTCACAGTTTTGTGTCGATTTTCATTTCTTAAACAAATTGAAAGTGATGAATTGTTGTCCTATTCTACGTATTGATGATTTATTAGATCAAATGAAGGGTGAATGTTGGTTCTAAAAGATCTACTTGAGGATAGGATATCATCAGATGCGTGTGAAGGAAGAGGATATCCCGAAAACTGCTTTCCGTTGTTGTCATGGGAATTATGAGTTGGTTGTAATGTCATTAAACAAGATGAAAGCTCCAGAATTATTCATGGGATTGATGAACACTGAGTTTTTTGAGATCCTGGACCAGTTCATGGAGGTTTTAATCGATGAAATCCTTGTGTACTCTACATCTAAGTAGGATCATGTAGAGAATCTACACACCATTTTGGGAGTTCTTCGTCAACATCTGCTATTGGGGATGTTTTCAAAGTCTGATTTTTGGGATCAGGAAGTCTGATTGTTATGGAATGTTGTGTCCTAGCATGGAAATTTTTGGGTCCATCGATGATAGAAGCAGTTGTGTCTTGGGTATCCCCCAATACAGTGTCATAGGTGTGATGTTTTCTTGGTATCACAAGCTACTATAGGAGGATCATATTAGATTTCTCATAAGTTGAAAATCCTCTGACTACTTTTAACAATAATTATCTGGCATTCATTTGGACCGATCAGTGTTAGGAAACTTTCAAGAATCAAATGGAGAATTTAGTAAGTTATCCAATTCTTTGTCTTCCAACTGAGGGAGTTCAGTTTGATATTTTCTGTGATACATCACATCTGGGGTTAGGTTGTGTTCTGATTCGGATGAGATAAATTGTTTCTTATGGGGCTCAGAAATTGCATCACCATGAACATAACTATTCCACCCATGATCTTGACTTGGAATCCATGGTGTTTGCTCCGATGTTGTGAAGAAATTATATCATTGGCGAGTACTTTGAGGTTTTCACCAGTCATAAGAGATTAGGGAATGTTTTCTCGCTCCATAACATGAACATGTGATAGCATAGGTGGATGGAGGTCTTACAGGAATACGACTATTAAATATTGTATACACCTTGAAAGGGAAATGATGTATCTCATGCACTATGTTGGAAGTCACATAGTGATGCAGTGCATGAATCTAGTGACTCAAGGAGAGTAATGGAAGAACTATTTGCATTACATCTTGATATGGAAGAAGTTGGGGTAGAGGTTGTATTTTTCAGAATATAGTGCAGTCAAATCTGGTGCAGCAAGTGGAAGAGTCCCATTTTAGGGATCTTGAGGTGGAGGTATAGAGATACCGAGTTATTTCTGGGGAGGCCCCTGATGGTCTGATTGAGGATGAACAATACCGAGTGTTGTAACATGGAAGGCTTTTTGTTCCTATGGAGATGTGTGAGATGGATCTCATAGAGCTCCATAGCTCATCTTCAGCGATGCATCCTGGCATGACAGTGATGTTACGAGACTTGAGGAGTCATTTTAGATGGCCTAGGCTAAAGCATGTAGTGGCAGAGTTTGTTTCTTGATGTTTGGTTTAACATAAGGTGAATACCAAACACTGTTTTCCTATTGGTCTTCTCTAGCTGTTAGATGTTCCTCATTAGAAGTGGGAATATATATTAATGGTCTTTGTTAGTGGTTTACCTTGATCTCTGGTAGGACATGATGCAATTTGGGTGGTAGTAAATCGTCTAAAAAAATCGGTGCACTTAATAGAAATCAAGGAGTCAAACTCAATTGAACAGATCCAATGGTATCCTTGTGAATAATTCCACTTGTAGACTGTTGTAAATATTTCCAACAGTAGACTTAGGTGAACAATGCAACAGTGACCTTATGTGAACAGTGTCATTGGTACCCTTAGGTGAATAGTGCAAACGTGACCATATGTGAACAGTGTCATTGTTAACTTTAGCTGAACAGTGCAACAGTGAACCTATGTGAACAGTATCATCAATAACCTTTGCTGAACTGTGCAATGATAACCTTATCTGAACATTATCATCTGTAACTATAGGTTAATAGTGTAAAGGTGACCTTATGTGAACAGTTTCATCGGTAACCTTAGGTGAATAGTGCAATGATGACCCTATGTGAATAGTGTCATCGGTAACCTTAGGTGAACCTTCTATGAAAAGTGAAATGGTAACCTTATGTGAACAGTGTCATCGGTAGGCTTATGTGAACATTTCCAATGGAGAGGTCAACATTAACCTCTCTTTCCTTTTCCAAAGTTTGAGTTCATGAACAGTGTTTCCATGACAATGAGGTTCCAACGGTGGCCTCTTTGCCAAATTTTGAGTTCATAAATAGTGTTCCTAGAACGGTAGGGTGTACATTGATTCCAAAATGGTAGGGTGTACATTGTTTCCAGAAGGGTATGGTGTACAGTGTTTCTAGAATGGTGAGGTGCCAACTGCATCCTCTATTTCCTTTTCCATATTTATTGTTAATGAATACTATTTCTTGTTTCTTATAGTTTCACCCACTTGACATTTTCTATGACATAAAATGCATTTAAAGCCTCATTTTAAGGACTCTATGGCTGATTCAAAGGCCATAAATCCTGTATTAATTATTTTCCTGAGGCTTGGGATGCTTTTACTTGGTCAAACAACGTTGTTAAATGTGAGTTTCTTTTAATGGAAAATCCAACGTATCTTAAACCACTCCTCCGTTAAATATTCTAAAGGGGTGATATATATTCCTTCCTTGTTCTTCATCCTTGTTCTTGGTTGTGAGATTCTCGGACATTACATTGCATTCTATAGGTGTGGTGCGATCAAAATTTTCTCCTTGGATTGGTTCCCCTCTATTTTTGGTGCAACCAAGCAATATCAATTAATATCTGATATAAGGTTTGTTCTATCATCAATCCTTTGGGTTCATCCCCTTATATTTCCCCTCTCCCTTTTATGGAATGCTATCTACATGTTCCTAATGGACTTTATTGGGTGTTGACCAGTGTGGTGGTGTCTCTACATCCCTGGTTGGATATAGTTGTCATGGGGGGAGGAGATCGTAACCTGTTGTGTGGATCATTCTTCCATAAATAACGTCAAGAACCATTTGAGGTGGGGATTTGTTGCTTCTATTTTCATTTACGTGCAACAATAGAGTTATCATGTGTCTTGCCACTACGTGACAATGTAATTGACCTATTAAATATTTGAACTGGATAAATAAATGGATATCCATCGAATGTTGTTGCCTCTTGTTTTTCTAGATAGCGTGATATCTATGCTTTCTTTGTTTATCTTTTCATTATTGATAGAAATTAGTAATGAACATAAATTTGGAATTAATTGAAAATTGTTTGGATAATGATAAAGAGGCATATGAATGATTTCTATGGTTGTTGTTGTAATATGATGTTAATAAAATTTGAGGTAGTAAGAATGATTAAAAAATTTGTGATAGATTACAGTTTAGGTTTCCTGATGTTGGAACCTACGACTAATAAATTGGTTAATTCATGATGGATTAAAGAACTGGTTCTTTCATAAATGATAATTCTTTATAGGGTTCTGTGTAACCCTTTTTTCTTGTTTAAGGTCCAAGATCCCAATATATATGATGGTTGTTTTCCTACTATTTTTGTTGTGATGTGAGCATGAATGGATGTTGTGATATGTGGTGGTAGGGAGGCCTACTAGTTGTGGAAACATTTGATTCCTAGAGCGGCAAGATGCATCGATTTATAAACGTGGGTGTCGGGGAGGACACTAGGGATGATGAAATGGGTTGGATGTGAATGTTTGGATTCTTTCTGATTCTTATTGGTTGTTTATTTATTTCACATTCCCCACTACTCAAGGCAGCTGGTCTTGCTTACCGTTCTTCTAAAAGGTTATAATACACTCTGGGTATGCCACGTGCTTTCTGTGTTTAGCTTCTAAAGGGTAGATGGGTCTACTCTCTTGCTATAGGCGGCAATGAATCGGTGGGTAGTTCATCTACTCACTACGTGGATCACCCTTGTGTTTTGTAGCATAGAATATTTTTCTAGAATGACTGGGGATATGGGAATGTAATGCTGTTAATAAATAGTTGAATAAATGATGTTAACCCATAGGGGTGGAGCTTGTTGGGATGCAATGCTAAGGAAAAAATAATTTGGGTTTGATGCTAATGAAATATAATGTGGAATTTTTAATGGTTAATTAATGTTTAAAGAATTAATTAACGTAAATTGCTACAAATAAAAAGGGAATGAAGTAATGTATTAAATATATTTAAATGGTTGTGTGCTTATAGGATACCTAGTCATAGAAGTGACAGTCGGGAGTCTGAGAGACGTTAGCAACAATTGAGTCTAAGAAAAAGTTATTCCCATAGTGTGGTTTTGAGAAACAATATATTCTGTACATTTTGTGTTTCGATATGCTACTCCACCCTGTCAGTTAGGGAAACTGACACTCCGATTATTTTGATACCTTGGGGGTGTTTTCCCCAAAATTCCAGTGAGAGGATGGATGGATGACTACCCCCTTGGGCCCCGCTCTCCTCTCTTGATAGTTACTTTTGCAGGTAGGCATAGTGGTTAGTTTTCCCTATATATGTGTGTAGAGGGTTGTAATGTCTTGTGGTTATTCCCACACATATATTCTGGATATAGTATCATATGGATTACAATAGGGGTAACGTGTATATTCTGTGATGGCTTGATGACTATTACTCAGTGTATGGGATGTAATGGCTTGAGGTATAATACCTGATGTATGATATGCATTTTACAAGCTGTTGTGGCTCCCGAAATCTACCTAGATACATTCTTACATGGAAATGGTGGTTTTGTTGCACGAGGTGCGTGTTGTGGTGCTTCACCTTGGTGTCTACGGGTAAGAGTTTTTGGAGAGAGATGCTTAGGGTGTGCGATGTTGGGGAAAAGCAGCAAACCAGTGGAGAAGTAGTAGTAGGGTACCCATGATATTGTTTATTATATTATATATTATTTTATGAATTACATGGTGAGAATAGACATGGTGGGTATGGAAACATTGTAAACCTTTTTAGGTGATAGGTTAGTTTCACTTTTTGTTCACTGTGCTTTAGAATGCTTTCTTTACTATTACATGAGAGGCTTCAGGGAGGATCCTAATGAGTATACAGTTATACTCACCCTATGTTTATATAAATTGTTTTTTAGGTCACTTGGATTAGATTAGATATCAGGCTGGTTTTTACTAGCATTGGGTTCCTCGAGCTGTTTGGGCTTCGTGGATGCAATTGTTTTTACAATCCTTTTGGTACTTGTAGTTTTCCCCTATCAATGGTAGTTGTTTTGAATGGAATTACATATGTGTACATGGGATTTCGTTTATACTGTTCTCTGAGTTGGAGTTATTTGGTATTTGGATTGTCTCCCTATTTTGTATGTGTTCTCTTAGAGGGTAATTTCTCTCATTTATGTGTTTAATATACCCTTGGTGCTAGTTTCCAACCCGGGGCCTACTGGAGGTGGGATATGGGGGGTCATTATGTCCCTTATCACATTGTTAGCGTGAGAGGGGTACCCATTGCAGGGAGGGGGTCATGACAGAGTGTTATCAGAGGTTTGGTTGAAGTAAAGGATGGAGATTTCAGTTAGGAATAGGTGTGGTTGCAGGGGATAGTAGGGAAACTGTTTCAGTCTTGTTAAGGAAGTGATGTAATCATTGGAGACCAGATGAGACATAGTCTTTTAGGCCCCCTATGATCTGATGTGGGGACCATTAAGATTACAATGGCTACTAAATGAGGTGATACTAGTTATAGAGTAGAGACCTAGGAAACGATCATGCATCATTCATCTTTGTGCCTATGATTTAATGGGTAGACCATGGTATAAGTTAACCTAAAAAGAATAAAATATAACAATTAATTAATTAATGCGAGTCTTCCATCCACCAGGTTTAGGAGCACAAAATATTTTTTATTTTGTAGGTATGGCTCTAGGTAGACGTCCTCGTTAGGATCACAAAGAAGATGTCCAGAAGGCTATGCCAATATATCACCACAAGGTAGAGGTTGACGATGATGAAACATGGAGGAGGACACTCTGAGTGTTTCTGTGCCAGAGTCTGTAGAAGTACGAGGGATCTGTTTCCGATGATGTTATAGAAGACTAGTTGGAGGAGGTCGTTATATACTTATGTTCGATCTGTGCTTGGAAAGAGCACTAGGTGTCCTTGGTTGTGGCTATGATATGTGGAGAATCATGGAAGTGGTGGTTTTTGTTCCTACGGGATCATGAGGAGTCATCCATCTCATGGGAGGAGTTCTGAGACATGTTTAGAGTCGAGTTTCTTTCTTCGGCCTCGATGGCGTCTAGTCATCAGGAGATTCTTACCCGTTGACAGGGGATCTCCAATGTGAAAGAGTTTGGAATTAATTTGAGGAACCTTTTACAATATTCTTCGGACCTGTTGCTAGATGAGGATTCTAGGGAGAGGAATTTTTGAGGAGGCTTTGCATCCAAGGATCCAATGCCCGGTCACCCCATTTTTGATGAAGAAATATCTTCAGATGCTGTAAAGGGTATATGTTTTTGAGAGGACTTTATCCAGAATTGGATCTTCATGATAGTGGAGTCTTTATGATTCCCCACGTAACATATCTATCATTCGGAGATCATGGTTTTCAAGGGCAGTGGAGTTTCCGTTCCACCGGGGGTAGGTCCCAGCCATCTACATCAATTTTCTCTGAAAAAAATCTCTCAGACCTATGATAAGGGATCAAGTGCCTATTTTTATTTTTTTAGTTGAGGTCATCAACAGCCAGAATTCCTGAACCTTTAGAGAAATCATCATGCACCAGGATTTCTACTCCAGGTTCCTCTGTTGAGGCAGTTTCAGCCGACACAGCAGCAGCATGATTCACCAGCTTAAATCAATCGAGGGTAGATGGGGAAGGTAGAGGACCACCCTATAACACTCCACGTCCTCATAGAGTAGAGTTCGGCCATGGTGGTGGTCATAATCAGGGTTGAAAAGGTTGTGGAGGTGGTCGTAGTTAGCTTCATGCTTTAGCATTGCCAGATCTAGGAGAACCAGACACCATTTGAGGTACCCTTTTCTTGTATTCTACCTTGGTGTATAAATTTTTTGGTTTAGGAGCGACACACTCCTTCATATCACCAACCATAGTCCATGCTTTGGGACTTGAGATAGAGAGAATTTTAGTGCCCTTGGCATTGACTACACCAGTTGGAGGCCAAACTGACTTTTTTTTAAGTATGTATAGACTGTGATCAAATGTTGGGGCATCCCCACTCTTGGAGAGATTTCATATGTTTAAGAATACAACCATATGATGTCATCCTCAACATGGATTGGTTATATTTGGTGTAGGCTATCGAGGATTGCTTCAATAGACATGTAGTGTTCTTCGATGTGGATGGAGATCCAGTGGTGTTCATTGGAAAGTGAGACCCTCAGATGGGTCAGAGGAGTGTCCCGTTGTTATCATACATGATGGCTGAGTTGATGTTGAGTTCTTCAGAGGTTCAACATTTGGTGTTTCCTAGGGACAAAGAAGAGTACACTGATGTCTTTCTTGAAGAGGTTGGAGCATTACCCCCTCAATAAGAGATCATGTTTGGGATCGGGGTACAACCAGGAGTGTCTCCTATATCTATGTCTCTATATAAGATGACCCCTTCTGAGTTACAAAAGATGTGTATATATCTATATGTTCTTTTATAGTGTGGTTTTGTTCGGCCGAGTGTGTCACTGTGGGGTGAACCCGTTTTGTTCGTAAAGAAGGCCAACGACAGTTTGCTGTTGATTGTCGATTATCGTGGATTAAATAAAGTGATGGTAAAAAATCACTATCCTCTTCCATATATTGATGATTTAATCAATCAACTGAAGTGTGAAAGTAAGTTCTCATAGATCGACTTGCGGTTAGGATATCATCAGATGCATGTGAAGGATGAGGATATCCTGAATATTGTTTTCTTTTGTCATCATGGGCATTATGAGTTTATTGTAATGTTGTTAAGAATAACTAATGCTCCAAAAATATTCATCAGAATGATGAACATTGTGTTCCATGAGTTCCTATACAAGTTCATGGGGGTTTCCATCGATGAAATCCTTGTGTACTCTACATCTGAGGAGGAGCATGCAAAGCATCTACATGCCATTTTGGGAGTTCTTTTTCAACATAAGATGTTTGGTAAGTTGTAAAAGTGTGAGTTTTGGGCTTTAGAAGACCCTTTATTAGGGCATGATGTCTTTCAGAAGGGAGTTGTTGTGAATCCATCGAAGATAGAAGAAGTTGTGTCTTGGGTAACCCCTAAGACAGTGTTAGAGGTGTGGAGTTTCCTTGGTCTTGCAGGCTACTATAGGAGGTTCATAACCAATTTCCCATGATTTGAGACTCCTCTGACAGCTTTGAACAGGAAATATCAGGTGTTCATTTGGACTGATCAGTGGCAGGAAACATTCAAGTATCTAAAGGAAAAGTTAGTAAGTGATCTAGTTCATTGTCTTCCAGCTGAAGGAGTTCAGTTTGATGTTTTATATGATGCTTCGCATATGGGGTTAGGTTGTGTTCTAATGCAGTAGAGATCTATTGATTCTTATGGGTTTCAGTAGTTGTATCACCATAAATGTAACTATTCCACCCATGATCTTGAGTTACCATCCATGGTGTTCGCTTTGAATTTTTTGATACATATAATCATTGGTGAGTGCTTTGTGGTTTTCAACGATCATAAGAGTTTGAGGTATGTTTTCTCCCTATGTAACATGAACATGTGACGGAGCTGATGGATGGAGTTGTTGTAGGAATATGACTTTGAAATACTGTATAAACCTGGACATGGGGATGTTGTAGCTAATGCGCTGAGTTAGAAGTCACGTAGTGATGAAGTGTGTGAATCTGCTGACTCATGGAGAGTAATGGAAGAACATACAACATTAAATCTTGATATGGGAGAAGTTGTGGTTAGAAGATGTATTTTTCATATAACCGTGTAGTCATCTCTGGTGTAGCTGGTGGAAGAGCCCCAGTTGGTGGATGTTGAGGTGGAGGTATGAAGATACCAAGTTATTTATGGGGAGTCCCCTGATGGTTGGACTGAGGATGAACAACACCGAGTGTTATATCATGGAAGTCTTTTTGTTTCTTTGGAGATGCATGAGACGGTTCTTATAATGTTCCATATATCACCTTTAGCAATGAATCTGGGCGTGATAATGATGTACCGAGCCTTGAGGAGTGTGTTTTGGTGGCCTGGGCGAAAGCATGTAGTTTTGGAGTTTGTGTCTCGATGTTTGGTCTACCATAAGGTGAAGGATGAACACTATGTTCCTGGTTGTCTGCCCCCGCTGTTAGATGTTCCTCATTGGAAGTGGGAGGGCATCTCAATGAACATTGTTAGTGGTTTACCTCAAGATCCGGGAGGACATGATGTTTTTTGGGTGGTAGTGGATCGTCTAACAAATCAGTGCACTTCATAGAAATCAAGGAGTCAAGCTTAGTGGAAGATTTGTCGAGGCAGTATCTAGAGGTGGTGGTGATACTTCATGGAGTCGCAAGGATGATCATTTCTAATCAAGATCCTAATTTTACCTCTAGGGTGTGGAGAGGTCTCCAACATGATTTTGGTTCTCAACTAAGCCTTAGCACTGCTTTTCATCCTCAAATGGATGGTTAGACATAGAGAACCATCCAGACTCTTGAAGACATGTTACACTGTTGTATCCTAGATTTTGGAGTTTTGTTGATGAGGCAATTACCCTAGGTGGATTTCCCTTAAAAAGATAGTTTTCACTTCACCATCTGTATGTTTCCATTTGAAACCTTGTATGGTCAGCCTTACCGTTATACATTTTTTTAGAATGGGGTCATAGAGTCAGCAAATTCTCAGACCGTAACTAGTGTAGAATACAACAGATATGGTTCAGGTGATTCATGAGGGGATGAATATAGCACAAGATCATCAAAAATCATATGTCGATCAAAGGGGGAGACCCTTAGAGTTTGATGTTGGGGATCACGTGTTTCTGAAGGTGACTCCCCGTCGTGTGAAATGAAGGTTTGGTTATATGAGTAAGATTTCCTCCCAGTTTGTTGTGACTTTCGAGGTGTTAGATTGGGTTGGAGCTGTGGAATATCGAGTAGTACTTTACCCTCAGATGGGCCGGATATACGATGTTTTTCATAAATCACAACTCCATCATTATCTTCAGGATGACTCTCATGTCATCAATTGGGGACAGATCGATGTTGATGATGATGCGACCTTTGAGGAGCGACCTGTGGAGATCCAAGACCACAAAGAGAAGGTGTTGTGCATGCATTCAATACCCTTGGTTCATGTCTTGTGGAGACATGGTTTCTTGGAGGAGAGTACCTGGGAACATGATTCATAGATACATGCTTAGTACACATAGATTTTTGATGTTTAACTGTATTCATGTAACGATTCCATCTTTATGGTCATAGGCACTTCATGTTTATGATATTGCTTTCCTTGGTTGCTTCTTGTGGCTTGCTCTCTTTTGATTGGTATCTCAATGGGTGGTTGTTCAGACTTTTATTGTTCCCTTTTTGGTTGGTTTGGAATTCTTGAGGAAGAGAATGATTGGAGAGGTATCTAATGTAATGGCCCAAAACTATCTGGTCCATTCCTATGCAAAAATCTAGTGTCTGTGGTGTTTTGAGAGGTCAAGGTGACTTATCCCCATCACATTTCCAAATTTCCAATTCGTTGAATAGTTCCAACAGTATCCTTATCATCAGTTCCAATGGTAGACCACTATGAACAGTTTTAATGGTAGCCTTAGGTGAACTGTGCAACGGTGACCTTATGTGAACAGTGTCATTGGTACCCATAGGTGAATAGTGCAACGGTGACCATATGTGAACAATGTCATTAGTAACCTTAGGTGAACAGTGAAACAGTGACCCTATGTGAACAGTGTCATCTGTAACCTTAGGTGAACAGTGCAACGGTAACCTGATGTGAACAATATCATCCATAACCATAGGTGAATAGTGTAAAGGTGACCTTATCTGAACAGTGTCATTGGTAACCTTAGGTGAATAGTGCAATAGTGACCTTATGTGAATAGTGTCATTGGTAACCTTAGGTGAATAGTGAAATGTTATCCTTCTGTGAACAGTGAAATGGTAAACTTTTTTGAACAATGTCATCTGTAGGTTTATGTGAACAGTTTCAATAGTGAGGTCCAACGTTAACCTCTCTTTCCTTTTCCAAATTTTGAGTTCATGAAAAATGTTCTAGAATAGTGAGGTTCCAACGGTGACCTATTTCCTTTACCAAATTTTGAGTTCATGAACTGTGTTTCTAGAATGGTAGGGGGTATAGTGTTTCGAAAATGGTAGGGTGTATAGTGTTTCTAGAATGGTGACGTGCCAACTACAACCTCTATTTATTTTTCCATATTTCATGTTAATGAATAGTGTTTCTAGCTTCCTACAGCTTTGCTCCTTTGACATTTCCTTTGATGTAAAATGCATTTAAAACCTCAATTTTAGTACTCTAAGGCTGATTCAAAATCCATTACTCCTATATTTTTTTTTTCATAAGGCTTGGGATTATTTTACTTTTTCAAACTTTGTGGCTTAATGCGATCTTCTTTTATTGGAAAATCCAATGTATCTCATACAACTGCTTTATTAAATCTTCTAAAGGGGTGATATATCATCCTCCCTAGTTCTTCCTCCTTGTTCCTGGTTGTGAAATGCTCTGAAAATGCATTCCATTCTATAGGAGTGGTGCGATCAAACCTTCCTCCTTGGATTGGTTCCGCTCTTTTTTTGGTGCAACGAAGCCGTATCGATTGATCTCTGATATAAGATTTGTTCTATCATCTTTATTTTGGGTTCATCTCATTATATTTCCCCTCTCGCTTTTATAGAATGCTATCTATATGTTTTTAATGGACTTTTCTTGGGTTTTGAATGGTGTGGTGGTGTCTCTACATCCTTGGGAGGATACAGTTGTCATGGGGGGAGGAGATCACAATCTGTTGTGTGGCTCATTCTTTCATAAAGAACATCAAGAACCATCGGCGATAGAGGATTCATTGTTTCTCTTTTATTTTATGTGTAACTTTAGAGTTATCATGTTTTATCCCACTGGGTCACAATGTAATTGACATATTAAGTATTTTAACTAAATAAATATATTGATATCCATCGTATGTTATTTCCTCTTGTTTCGATAGATAGTGTGATATCTATGCTTTCTTTGTTTATATTTTCATTCCTGATAGAAATTGGTAATGAACATAAAGCTGGAATTAAATTACAATTGTTTGGCTAAAGCTAAAGTGGCATAGGAATGACTTCGATGGTTTTTCTTGTAATATAATGCTAATCAAATTGATGCAGTAAGCATGTTTAATCAATTTGTGATAGCTTACTATTTAGGTTTTCCAAAGTTGGAACCTACGACTAATAAATTGGTTAATTCATGATGGATTAAAGAACTAGTTGTTTGATAAATGATAATTCCTTTTAGGGTTCTGAGTTACCCACTTGATTGTTTAAGGTAAAAGATCCCAATAGATATGATTGTGGTTTTCCTACTACTTTTGTTGTGATGTGAGCCTAGATGGATGTTGTTATTTTTGGGGGAAGTGGGGCTTATAGGTTGTGGTAGCAGTTGAAGCCTAGAGTGGCAAGATGAATTGGTTTACACACATGGGTGTTGGGGAGAATACTAGGCTTAATGAAATGGGTTATATGTGAATGTATTGATTCTTGATGATTCTTATTGGTTGTTTATCTGATTTACATTCCCCACTTCTCAAGGTTGATGGTCATGCTTTCCCTTCTTATAAAAGGGGAGAATAAACTCGAGGTATGCCGCATTCTTTCTGTGTTTAGCTTTTAAAAGGGGGATGGGTCTACTCTCTTTCTATTGGTGGAAAAGACTCGTCAGGTAGTTCATCTACTAACCGTGTTGAGCCCCCTAGTGTTTAGTAGTATATAATGTTTTTCTAGAATGCTAGGGAATATGGGAAAGTAATACTGTAAATAAATAATTGAATAAATTATGTTAACCCATTGGGTTGAAGCATACCGAGACACAATGACGAAGAAAGAAGACTTTGGGTGTGATGTTAATGAAATATAATGTGGAATTGTTAATGGTTAATTATTTTTTAAAGAATTAATTAACATAAAGTGAAAATAATAAAAAGGGAGTGAAGTAATGTATTAAACCTATTCAAATGGTTGTGTGATTATAGGATACCTAGTCTTACATGTGGCAGTCGGGAGTCCGAGAGACGTTAGCAGCAGTTGATTCTAAGAATAGGTTATTCCTATAGTGTGGTTGTGAGCTATAGTATATTCTGTATGTTTTTTATTTCAATATGCTACTCCACCCTATCAGTTAGGGCAACTCACACCCTGTGGATTTTGACCCATGGGGGTGTTTTCTCCAACATTCCAGTGAGAGGATGGATGGACGACTACCCCCTTGGGCACTGCTCTCTTCTCTTTGTAGTTACTTGTGCATGTAGGAACAATGTTTAGTTTTCCACATATATGTGTGTAGAGGGTTGTATTGGCTTGTGGTTATCCCCACACATATATTCTAGATATTGTACCTTGCGGACTACAATAGGTGTAACATGTATAGGTTGTGATGGCTTGAGGATCCTTACACAGTGTATGGGAAGTAATGGCTTGAGGTATAATACCTGACTTATGATTCACATTGTACGAGCTGTTGTGGCTCCCAGAAACTACCCAGTTACTTTCTTACATGGACATCATGGTTTTGTTACATGAGGTGCGTGTTTTGGTGTTTCTCACTACTTTCTGTGGGCAAAGATTTTGGAGAGAGATGCTTAGGGTGTGCGATGTTGGGGAAAAGAGGAAAACCAGTGGAGAAGTAGTAGCGGGGTACCCTTGATATTTATTATTATATTATTTAGTCTTGTATGAATTACACGGTCAGAGTATCCATTGTGAGGATGGAAACATAGTAAACCTTTTTAGGTGATGAGTTAGTTTCACTTTTTGTTCATCGTGATTCATCGTGATTTCTTTACTATTGCATGTGAGGCTTTGGGGAGGATCCTAATGAGTATACTGTTATTCTCACCCAATGTTAATGTAAATTGTTTTCAGGTCACTTGGAGCATGTTTTGAGATCCGGATAGTTTTTACTAGCTTGGGGTTGCATGAGATATTTGGGTTTCATGGTTGTTGTTGTTTTTTACTTTCCTTGGGTACTTGTAGTTTTCCCCTTTTAGTTGTAGTAGTTTTGTATGAAATTACATATGTGTACATGGGATTTCTTTTATACTATTCATTGATTTGGATTTTTTTGGTATATGTATTGTCTCTCTCTGTCTCATGTTTTCTCGTAGAGGGTAATGCATCCAATTTGTGTGTTTAATATACCCTCAATGCTAGTTTCCATCCCAGGGCCTCCGAGAGGCAGGACTCAGGGGGTCATTATCTCCCTTCTCACACAACCATCTTAGGAGGGGTACACTTCGTGGGGAGGAGGTCATGACAGAGTGGTATCAGAGGTACAGTTGAGGGATAGGATGGAGTTTGGGGTTAGGCACAGGTGAGGTTTCTTGTGTATGTTGGGAAACAGTGTCAGTCATGTTTATACAGTGATGTAAACAATAGAGACCAGATGAGACATAGAAATTTAGGGCCCCCTATGATCTAATGTACAGAACATTATATTTGCAATTTCTACTAGACGAGGTGATGCAAGTAGTAGGGTTGAAACCTAGGAAAGGATCATGCATCAATATTCTTCGTGCCTGTGATTGATTTGGTAAACCACGGGATAGGTTAACCTAAGATTATTTAAGGATAAAATTAATTAATTAATGTTGATTCTTCCATATTCTAGGATTAGGAGCTCTAACTATTTGTTATTTTGTAGGTACGGTTCCAGGTCGACGTCCTCATCAGGATCACATAGAAGATGTATGGCATGTTATGCCAGTAGATCGTTGCTGGGTAGAGGTTGACGACGAAGACACTTGTAACATTACACTCTGAGAGTTTCAGTACCAATGTTTGTAGAAGTATGAGGGCTCTGTTTCAGATGCAGTCATGGAAGACTAGTTGGAGGGGGTCATGAGAGGCTTGAGTTATATCTGTGATCAGAAGGAGCATTTGGTGTCCTTGGTAGTGACGATGTTGCATGGAGAAGCGAGGCAGTAGTGGTTCTTGTTCCTCGGGGATCGTGAGGAGTCTGTGATCTAATGGGAGGTGTTCAGAGACAAGTTTAGAATCAGTTTCATTCCTCGACCATGAAGGAGTCCAGTATCCAAGACATTTTTACCCTTCGATAGCAGATCTCTAGTGTGGGAGATTTGGGAATCCATTTGAGGAACCTTTTATTATATAATTCAGACTTGTTTCCAAATGAGGAGGCTAAGGAGAGACTTTTTTAAGAGGCTTTTCATCTAGAGATCCAGCGCCATGTCACCCCATTTATGATAAAGACATATCTTAAGGTGAATGGAAGGGAAGAGGTTGTTGAGAGGACTTTGGCTAGAACTTTATCATCACGATAGGGGAGTCATAATGATTCCTTTCGAAGTAGAGGTATAGTACAGGGTACCGAGTTTTCATGGAAGAAGAGTTTTTGTTCAGCCGGGGGAAAGTCCCACCACTCTGCATCTCATTCCTCTGGGGGTATCAACTCTCTGGCCTATGACAAGGGATACAGAACCTGTTTTTCTTATGAGGGTTGAGGTCGTCAGCAGAGATAGTTCACTACCATTCAGAGAAGTCATAATGCACTGGGTTTTTTGCCTCATGTTCCTCCATTGAGGTAGTTCCATCTGAGGAAGCAGTAGTAGGTTTCACCATCTTTAGTTTAGTATAGGGTAGATAGGGTAGTCAGAGGACAACCCCATGGTGATCCCCATCCTTAGACAGCAGAGCGCGGTTATGGTGGTGATCATCATCATGGTCAGAGAGGCCGTGGAGTAGGTCATGGTCAGCTTCATGATTTAGTGTTGCTAACATCGTTCGAGGTAGCCTTTTCTTGTTTTCTACCATGGTGTATTCTTTGTTTTATTTAGGATTGACACACTCCTTCGTATCACCGAACCATTTCAATGCATTAGGACTTGATGTAGAGAGGCTTCCAGTGCCCTTGGCATTCACTATGCGAGTTGGAGGCCGAGATGACTTGTTTGATGTATGTAGAGACTGTGAATAAGTTTTGGGGAAGTACCACTCTTGGGGAGATTTTCTATGTTTACGAATACAACCATATGATTTCATCCTCGACAAGGATTTGTTTTATTTGGTGCCGGCTATTGTGGATTTCATTAGGAGTAATTTTGTATTATTTGATGTGGATGGAGAGCCAGTGTGGTTCGTTGGAGAGCATGACCCTTAGATGGGTCAGATGCATGTTTTGTCATTATCATTCATGATGGCTGAGCTGATGCTAAGTTCTTTAGAGGTTCAATAGTTGGCATTTCCTTGGGTCGTAGAAGAGTACCCTGATGACTATCCAGAAGAGGTTGTAGCAATACCCACTTGATGAGAGATTGGGTTTGGGATCGAGCTACAACTAGGAGTGTCTCCTATATTTATGTTTCCATATAAGTTATGCCCTTATGAGTTACGAGAGCTATGTATATAGCTTGATGGTCTGTTATAGTGTGGTTTTTTTCAGCCGAGTCTGTCACAGTGGGGTGCACCAGTTTTGTTTGTGAAGAAGGCTGACAGTAGTTTGCGATAGTGTGTCGATTATCATTGCATAATCAAAGTGACAGTGAGGAATTGGTATCATCTTTTGCATATTATTGATTTATTTGATCAACATAAGGGTGGAATTTGGTTATCAAAGATCGACTTGTGGTTAGGATATCATCATATGCGTGTGAAGGATGAGGATATCCAAAAGTCTTCTTTCTGTTGTCGTTATGGGCATTATGAGTTCGTCGTAATGACGTTCAACATGAAAACTTCTCTAGCAGTATTCATGGGATTGATGAACGCTAGGTTCTGTGGGTTCCTGGACAAGTTGAAGGTGGTTTTCCACGATGACATCCTTGTGTACTTTATGTCTGAGGAGGAGCATGTAAAGCATCTACATGCCATTTTGGGAGCTCTTCATCAACATCAGCTATTTGGGAAGTTGTCTAAGTGTTAGTTTATGGATCTAAAAGTCAATTTATTAGGTAATGGTATATCCCAGCAGGGAGTAGCTATGGATCCATCGATGATAGAAGCAGCTGTGTCCTGGGCAGCCCACAAGACAATGTTAGAGGTGAAAATTTTCCATGGTCTCGGAGGCTACTATAGTTGTTTCGTAACTGATTTCTCTTGAGTTGAGACACCTCTAATAGCTTTGACCAGGATAGACCAGGAATTCATTTGGACTGATCAGTGTCATGCAGCTTTCAAGTATCTAAAGGAGAAGTTAGTAAGTTCTCTAGTTCTTTGTCTTCCAGCTGAGGAAGTCTAGTTTGATCTTTTATGCGATGCTTTTAATATGGGGTTTGGTTGGGTTTTGAGGTAGCATAGATTAGTTTTTTCTTATGGGTCTCGGAAGACGCGTCCCTATGAACGTAACTATGCCACCCATGATCTTGAGTTGGCAGCCATGGTGTTTTCTCTGATGTTGTAGAGACATTACATCATTGGAAAGTGCTTTGTTCTTTTCACCGATCATAAGAGTATGAGGGATGTTTTCTCCCAGCATTACATGAACATGCGACTGTGTCAGTGGATATAGTTCTTATTGGAATACGACATCGAAATATCTTATACACTTGGAAAGCGGAATGTTGTAGCTGATGCAATGAGTCAAAAGTCATGTAGTGATGAAGTGTGTGAATCTGGTGACTCATGGATAGTAATGGAAGAATTTTCTGCATTATATATTGATATGGGAGAAGTTGGGGGCAGTGGTTTTCTTTTTCAGTTGATGGTTCAGTCATCTCTGGTGTGGCAGGTGGAAGAGTCCAAGTTGTGATATCTTGAGTTCGAGGTCCAGAGAGACCGATTTGTTTGTGGGGATGCCCCTGATGGCTGGATTGAGGATGTACAACATCGATTTTTGTATCATGGTAGGATTTTTGTTCATTTGGATATGTGATAGAAAATTCTCATAGAGTTCCATAGTTCACCATTAGTAGTGCATCTTGTCATGAAAAATAAGTACTGAGCCTTGATGAGTTATTTTTAGTGGCCTGGGCTAAAGCATGTAGTTGTAGAGTTCGTGTCTCAATGTTTGGTCTGCCAAAAGGTGAAGGCCAAACACCGTGTTCCTGGTGGTCTGCACCAACCATTAGATTTTCCTCTTTGGAAGTGGGAGGAAATCTCAATGGACTTTGTTACCAGTTTACCTCGAGCTCTGGGAGGACATGATGCTATTTGGGTGGTAGTGGATCTTCTAACAAAATCAGGGCACTTCATAGAAATCAATGGGTCATGCTCAGTGGAATTTATGATGACACAATATTTTCATGATTTTGTGAGACTTCATGGAGTCCCAAGGATTATCATTTCTGATCGAGATCCTCATTTTACCTCATGGGTGTGGAGAGGCCTCCAAAATGATTTTGGTTCTCAGTTATGCTTTTACTCTGATTTCAATCCACAAATGGATGGTCAAACAGAGCGAACCATCTAGACTCATGAAGTCATTTTATGCTCTTGTTTCCTATATTTTGGGGCTTCATGGATGAGGCACTTACTCTTGGTGGAGTTATCATAAAAAAATATTTTTCACTCCACCATCAGTATGATGTCATTTGAAGCCTTGTATGGTAGGCCTTTCCATTCTCCGTTGTGTTGGACTGGGGTCAGAGAGTGAGCAATTCTCACAACTATAATAGTAAATAATATAACAGAGATGGTTTTGGTGATTTGTGAGAGGATGAAGGCATCACAGGTCTGTCATAAATAATATGCTGATTAAAGGAGGATACCCTTAGAGTTTTATGTTGGAGATCACGTGTTTCTGAAGGTGACTCCCCATCATGGGCATCAAAGGTTTGGTCATGTGAGTATGTTTTCTCCTCTTTTTGTTGGGCCTTTCGAGGTGTTAGATCATGTTGGAGCTACATCGTATAAAGTAGCACTTCCCCCTGAGATGATCCGGATACATGATGTTTTTTAGGTATCACAACTCTGTCGTTATCTTCATGATCATTCTCACATCATGGATTGGGGGGAGATCAATGTTGATGATGATGCGACCTTTGAGGAGCGACCTAAGGAGATCCAAGAACGCAAATAGAATGTGTTGAGCAGGTATTATATCCCCTTGGATCGTGGCTTACGGTGACACGGTGGCATGGAGGAGAGTACCTAGGAACGTGAGTCACTGATACATGATTAGTACCCAGAGTTGTTTGATGTTTAACTCTTTTTATATAACGATGTATCCTTTGTGGTTATAGACCATCGGTGTTTATTAAATGTATTTATTTGATTTCTTCTTGTGGTTTTCTCCCTTTTGAGAGGAATCCCAATGGGTGGTTATTCAGACTTATGTTCTACCCTCTTTTAGGTTGGTTTTGAATTCTCGAGGAGAAGAATGTTTTGAAAGGTTTATAATGTAATGACCGAGACCTCTGTGGTCTATTCCTTTCAAAAAATCTGGTGTCCGAGGTGTTCTAGGAGGTCAAGGGGACTTACCCCCATAACTTTTCGAAATTTCGAATTTGATGGACAGTTCCATGGTAGCGTTGTGAACAATTCCAATGGTTGACCAATGTGAATAGTTCCAACGGTAGCCTCAGGTGAATAGTGCATTGGATTATGAATGTGGGTATCGAGGAGGACACCAGGGATGATGAAATGGGTTTGATGTGAATGTTTGGATTTCTGTCAATTCTTATTGGTTGTTAATATTCTTTACATTCCCCACTGTTCAATGTAGCTGGTTTTTCTTACCCTTCTTCCAAAAGGGACGAAGACACCTGGGGTATGACACATGCTTTCCGTGTTTAGCTTCTCAATAGGGGATGGGTCTATGCTCTTGCTTTAGGTGGCAAAGACTCGAAGGGTAGTTTATCTACACACCGTGTTGTGACCCCATGTGTTTAGTAGCATAGATTTTTTTCTAGAATGCCTGGGAATATTGGAAAATAATATTGTTAATAAATAATTGAATAGATGATGTTAAACCATGGGGTTGGAGCATGCTGGGATGCAAGGTTGAGGATAACATACATTGGGTGTGATGCTAATGAAATATAATGTGGAATTGTTAAGGGTTAATTAATATATACATAATTAATTAATGTAAAGTGAAAATGAAAAAAAAGGTGAATGGAGTAATGTAATAATGCTCTTTTAATGGTTGTGTACTTATAGGATACCTACTCTTAGAAGTGGTAGTTAGGAGTCTGAGAGACATTAGCTGCAGTTGAGTCTAAGACTAGGTTATTCCCATAGTGTCGTTGTGAGCTATAATATATTCTATACTTTTGTGTTTCTATACGCTACTCCACCCTATCAGATTGGGAAACTAACACCTTAGGGATTCTGAGCCATGGGGGGTGTTTTCACCAACATTCTGGTAGGAGGATGGATGGCTAACTACCCCCTTGGGCTTCACTCTGTTCACATTGTAGTTACTTGTGCTTGTTGGAACTATGGTTAGTTTTCCACATATATGTGGGTAGAGGGATGTAATGGCTTGCAGTTATTCACACATATATATTCACGATATAGAATCCTATGGACTACTACAGGTGTAACATGTATAGGCTGTGATGGCATGAGGATCCTTACTAAGAGTATGGGATTTAATTGCTTGAGGTATAATACCCGATGGATAATACATGTTATATGAGCTGTTGTGGCTCCTAGAAACTACCTAGTTACTCGCCTATGTGGATGTTGTGGTTTTTTGCATGATTTTCTTGTTGTGGTGCTTCGCCCAGGTGTTTGTGGGAAAGCCTTTTTGGAGAGAGATGCTTCAGACGTGTGATGTTTGGGAAAACTGGTAAACCAGTGGGGAAGTAGTAGCAGGGTACCGTTGATATTTTTTTATTATATTATACACTCATGTATGCATTACATGGTGAGAGTATCCATGGTGAGGTTGGTAACATAGTATGCCTTTTCAGGTGATGAGTTAGTTTAACTTTTTGTACACTGTGATTTAGCATGATTTTATAACTATTGCATGAGAGGCTTCAGGGAGGATCTTACTGAGTATGCTGTTATACTCACCCAATGTTAATATAAACTATTATCAGGTCACTCGGAGTAGGTTGGAGATCAGTCTGGTTTCTACTAGCATGGGGTTGAAGGAGCTGTTTGGGCTTCCTGGTTGTTGTTGTTTTTTTACTTTCATTTGGGTACTAGCAGTTTTCCCCTTTCTGTTGTAGTAGTTTTACATGACATTAACTTGTGTATTTGTGATTTATTTTATATTTTTCTCTGAGTTGGATTTGGTTGGTGTCTATCATATCTCTCTCTTTCGCATTTATTTTCTTAGAGGATAATGCATCCCATTGGTGTGTTTAATATACCCTCTATGTTAGCTGCAAACCTGGGGCCTACTGGAGGTGGGACTCAAGGGTCTTTATCTCCCTTCTCACATTACTGGCCCATGAGGGGTACAATTTGTGGGGAGAGGGTCCTGACCATATACCTTAATTATTATTGTGAATGATCGTTGTTTTTTTATACTATTTTTGAATTAGATATAAGTGAATAATCTCCCCACTATTATTCTTGGTCCTTTACACAAGTCAAAATCCTTTAGAAGATTAGGAGGTGCACTTGAGTTCAAGTGGTACTCCCGCCATATTCGGTGGCTTGGTCAGGGTATGATAAAAATATAATCTATAAACATGATGGTAAGCATATAACATCAAAAAATTATTGTACTAGAAGTATCTATGATAACATATTTTAATAAAATTATAAATTACTCTTAATTTCACTAACATATGGATCCTTTAACAAGATGGGTCATGTAACCTAGTTAGAATGTTCTGTGTAGATTGATAGAAGGAATTAAAAAAAAAATCTTTCTCATTGACAACTATCAAATATAAACTTATATTTCTATTTAATTTTAAAAAAAAATAAAATGAAATTAGAACATAACTCTTTATGCTTGCAAATTTGACAGTATACATAATGAATTATTATCCTACTATTTACATGATTATAGTTCAGGTGAAATCCAATAATTTTAGGCATCATTTTTGGGGATTGAAATATTTAACCCATATTATAAATTTTATTTATCTATAACTTGTCATAATAATAAAATCCCATATTTAGAGGATTTATAATAGGGGTTTCACTACCTTACATTCTATGGCTCTTTATATTTTAGAGTATAATAGAAACAAGAAAATGTTTTATATATCAATGCCTTAAAAAATAAGTAGCCACTTCCACTTAATTACAATGTTTCTCACAAAAGAGTTAATTATTCTTATAGTACTATTTAATTCATGACACTTTATATTCATTAAATATGTTACATCATTGACCATTCTTTAATCCCAACTCATCCTTATGACATATGAAAGACATTTGAAAATGTAGGATGAGAAAAATATCTCATTAAGGGATATAAAAAGAATGGAAACTAGTTAATCCAATTCAAATTCATAAAAACACATAAGTTAGTATACATTTTTATATAATATAATTTTGAGTTGCGAATGAGAATTTAAATACACATGTAATCAACAAAAAATGATAGCATTTTTGTAATTTTTTTAATAATTCATAAAGGAAAAAATCATACATAAAATTTATATATGATGAAATTAAAATTCTTGAAAACAACCCATTAACCCTTATAAAATTGTAACCTTTCCAAAAATCCTTACTTCATTTTTGTGCCTTATAAAATCAAAATATTTCAATTTAAAGCCCTAAAAATAATTGGAACACCATGTAGGTAACTTCAGATATTGTCTTTATAATCTCCCTTACAATGGAATCACCTAACCATATAATTTTGTCATCTCTTAAGAGTAAACCATCATAAGTAAACTCTACCAATTTACATAATGCATTCGAGGGATATATTAAATTAACTTATTTTTGAGATATTATAGGATCAGTCATAATTTTTATGTATTTACAATAAAAATATAATAAATAAAACACATATATATTATAGTTTATCCACAAAAGTCATTTGAATTGGTATTCATCCCTATAAGAAATAATATATCCAGTTATCTCATAAATATGAGATGAAATTTTTGTTTCTATATAAAAACTTATTAAAACTATAAATATACAGAATATTAAGAAAAATAATATATTTAAAAATAATAATGTAAAATTTTAAAATAGTCTTTTAAAAATTAATTTTCATGAAAATGAAAAAGTCATTTATTTTGATAATCACTTAATCAATGATTTCTTTCACAATTTGGTAAAGAAAGAAAAAATAAATCGTATGGAAATTATTTGAAAGATTGTTTTTTAGTCCATTATAAAGAAATTAATAATTACTTTAAAATAAACCTTGAAATATTTGAATCTTAAATAATAAATTTTTTTAAAACATTTAAATGAACCTTATTATAGAAAAAATGGGTTTTAAGAAAAATGTTAAAACAATATTTTTTAAATAATGTCTCATGCCCCGAATCCCGACTTGTATAATTGGTTTGTCAAACCTATATAGTAATATAACTATATTAATATTTTCATTTCATATAAAAATTCACATTCATTTAATTATCATTATTTACATTATTTCAATTTTAACTATGTTTTATTTAGTTACTAAAATGGTTAACTTCACATTGGATGTTTTGAGGATGTTGGGTTTATTAGTCCAAAATGAATTTACTGGGTTGGATATGGTTAATTTATAATTTTTCTATCATCTCAATAATATTAATTGTAAAAAATAATAATTTTTATATATTAACTTTATTTTAAAAAAAATATATTTATGGTGGATATTAAATATGAAATGTTTTATATCATGGAGTTAATAGTCTTCATGTACACCAAAGCAACGTATCCATTATTCTATTGGATGAAAAATAAGTTATGTATATAATATATTAATTTTACATAATAATATTTATGTTATACATGTAATTTGTATTCATTAGTTGAACGCATATGATCGACCACAAGACATGGTAATGAAAAATAGATCACATTGCTTTGTGATTGTGGTATTGCATACATACAAATGAGTGATGTTTTCCTTTTCTATCAGACAAGAAGAGTAATAAGGTAAGTAATATTTAATATATAAAAAATAAATTCATTAATTATATCTATATCACCAATTGAGTGAGAAATTGAATGAAAATAAACACATCATTTCATGAAGGTGGTAGTTAGCATGTACACATGATTGATATTTCCATTCCACATAGAATAAAAAAGAGATGAAAATGGTTTTACCGTAATCATAAAAAATTATTAGTATATGTAATATATTTATTTATTATTTAATCATGGTTAAAGAACTTTTAATGGTGGTAGAAGAAGAAATTTACATGAAACAGTTGGTTAATAATTAACTGTATTCTTTGGAATACTTCCCTTTAATTACACATTACACCTTCTTAGGTTATTATATTGGTTATACTGTAACAGATATTACAGGGAGAAAAATATTTAAATGGAATTTTTAAAATTATTTCACTATCTTAATGGATTAAAATTTTTGAGGAAGATATGAGAGTAGGTTATCTTTATAAGTGAGGTATGTGAAAATCATGTATGTACATGGAATATTTATATATTATTAGTATATATCTCAAGTAAAATAGATAAAAAATTTAATATATTTTAAATTAAGGAGGTTAATGATGAAATAAAAAACTTATACAAGTTTAGGTGTTATTTTAAACCTTATATTTTGGATTAAATCCTTTTTTAAAATAATTTAACATTAACAATTATAATAAAATTATCATTATTTATGGGTCATGAAAGTACTTTTGGAAATTAAAATATGGACATAAATAGAACAATAATTTTATTATAATAAAATTAATATACATGTTAGTTCTTATATATTTTTTTATGATTTTATAGTGATTCTTATATTTATTTTTTAGAAATAAAATATCATTTAACAATATTTTTGGGGAAATTCGCAACTTTCTATTTTAAAGGAATCGATAAAATATGTAAATAGAAGTTAAAAAATGAAATAATCATTTATACTTCATAAGTATAATTAATATTATATTAATACCACAACTCTTCAAAAATATTTTAAAATATATATTTTTTCTAAACCACTTGTTTTAATTTTTGTTATGCTTCAATATGCATTGTATCAATGATTTATAAGAATTTAAGATACTTATTTTATATGAAAAGATTAATGAAAAATTATCGACATTAAATTAAATTATTATGAATAAATATAGTCATATTTATTCCTTCCTAATGTATATTTACTCATGTCTTAATACATGAAATCTTATTTATAATTTAAGATGATAGAAAGTGACATTTATTAAAAATAACACTTCCTTATCTTCAAAGACAATAATTATTTCCAACGAATTAACTAGAAAGAATAAAAGAAGTATGATTAATCAATAATCCATTAATTATCATAAATAATTTATTTTTTGAGCTATTTTTTTCCTTTAATACTTTTAAAAATTAAAAAATTACCTTTATCATGATATCCAACTTATTTTACTCGGTAAATTATTTTTCGGAGAAAAAAATTTATGTTATTAAAAAAATTAAAAAAACAAAAAAAATTTACTTATTAAAAGTAAAAGATTTTTATTTTAATATTAGTGCCCAAAACAAAATAAATTGTTCAAAAAATAGATTTTTAAACATATAAATAAACTTATCATATAATAAAATAAAATTATAATTACCATAGAATTTTTTTTGTCTAATAAAAGGGATCTTATGTTACGTTAAACGCAATTCCATGGTATAATGGGGATTATAAATTATGTTATATAAAGAAAATAAAATATTGTTTTTGAAAAATTGAATTTTTCCCTATTCACACAGAAATCAATTTTTTAAAAAGCCTCTTAAAAGTAAAATCTAATCATATTATTAAATAATGAAATTATAAAAAATCCATTTTAAGTATCATTTAATTTTTTTTGTATATTATTTATAATATCCATTTTTAGAATACAATGAAAATCATTATTGATGGAAATTTATTTTTGAACAATAAAATGAATATTTCTCATTCATTGCCTAATAACCAAAATTAGATTAATGTTAATTCATTAAATTTGATATATATTATATTTATTGAATTATAAACATTTATAAAGATTGATAAATTTATTTTATAGAGTTTAAAATATATTGTGCACATAAAAATAGAATTATTAAAAATATCTCTTATACCTTCAAAAGATTTTATATTCATTTCCAACAAATTGATGGTAATTTCATGTTTGATTAATAATTTTATTAAGGAAAATATTTCTATATATGACATGATTTCGTTATTTAATTTTATACCCACCAAACTATTTAATAAGCCACAATGATCGTAATTACACAATAATATTTTTGTAGCAAATTGTGGTTTATTTAACTCAATGTTGTGTATACCAACCTCAATCAAGAAAATTATTTACAGATAATAAATTCCTAAATCTTGTGTTGTTAAATTATACCCACATAATTAAAATTTCTCCTACCAATTTAATCTCATAAACTTTAAAAATAATTTCAAAAAATTTGACATCAATTAAATGGAGTGGAAGTTAAAACATATGAGTATGAATGGAAATCCATTTTTTAATATATAAAAAATATATCATTTTGAAAACTATATCATAAAAATGGTATAGTAAAACATATTTTTGAAAGTTAGAAATGGGAAATATGATGTTCACAAAGAATAACCCATAATTGGGTGTCCAACTTCGGCAAACAATGGTGGGACGTTAAAATATATACAAGGAAGATAAATCAACAATAAATATGATTCAAATTATTCTAAAAAATCATATTTTTTAAGAAACATTGTTTGTGAAGAAAGAATCATTATGGTAAAATTTCATTTCTTCAAATTTATAAGAGAACATAAATTGAAAAAAAGTTGTAAAAGGAAAACAATTTCATTTAAATATATTTTCAATAGATTTAGAGTTATATTTTTACTGTCTATACCAGGAAAATGAGAATATATGCTTGATTTCACTATATCCATAAATTAAATGTCAACAATTGGTTGTGTTTTTTGAATTTTATTCCTCCAATTTAACCCATATTCTAAATGATAAAAGGAGAATTTTTCATTCTAATATGAATAGATTTTCTATGAAAAAATACTATATTAATATCAAAATCCTTCAAAATAACACCCAATGTTTAAGAAAAATAATTCCATATATAAAAAACGTAAAAGAAATCAAAATATACTATACTAAAACTAATTCCAAAATATTGGAACGATTTTATCACATATTCTTCCAAGAAAAACATAATATTTACTATCAGTTGACATCAAGGACTCCTCATGTCACATTACAGAAATATATATTTTCCAACCATATATTTTCTTAATTATGTAAAGAATTTCAATAAATAAACTGAATTACTATAATTCAATAATTTAATCAAATATTCTTCCAAAATTTAAGTCAAATATTATTTCTCAAATGAAATACCATCACATAAAGTATTATTTAAATTTTATTTAATTATATAATCGTCCAATTATAGTGAACATCGAAAATAACCTTAATCACATGGTCACCTAATCTCTTTTCAATCCCATGATTTTATTTATGATGGATCAAATTTTCCCAAAATTGAATAACAATATTATCCAAAATAATCAACATTAATTAAATATCAATGACCAAAATAACCCTAAATATTGTTGATACCTTGTAACGACCAAGTATTTTTAGTAAAAACATTCTATTAGAATAGATGTGTTTTATAATATACTATATGGTATTATACACATATGGAAACCAACAAAAAATTATTTCCATTAATAAACAATGTTTCATTAATCATCAAACAAAGTGATTAGAATTAAAAAAATCACAACTGGATAAAAAATATAAAACAGAAAAGCTAAAGTGGGAATAAATGGATTTCCCCAATCTACTAAAATTATTAATTCCACTTCAAACACTATAAAAGAGAAGAAAAATACTAGTAAACTATAAAAACTTATAGAAAATGAAAATATATAACCTTGAGAATAATTGAGTTTAATAATGAATAAATGAGTAAAAATGTAATAATAATATGTAATGTGACTATTGAAATAGTAACCTAGCAATTGGGAATAGAAACCTGACCACTAAGAATGGTAATCTCACTAATAGAATATTAATTTCAAGTAAAAATAATAAATTATGATATAAATAATATTTATCATGAATAATTATAGTAAAATTAAATTGTATAATTCCAAAACAATTAAATATCATTATTTAAAACTCAATTAAATATAAACACATTTTTGATAAATTTTATTTTAAAGTATTTTTTAAAAATAATTTTATTTATTTTAAAAATTAAAATTATATATTTTATAATTTTTTTATAAAATGAATATAATTTTTGAATTTATAATGTTGAAATTATCCAAGGGTTATTTTTTGGTAATTTTCTAAAATACTTCAATTTTTAGGTGAATAGTAAAAATATTATTTTTCACATAACTTGTGTTACTCAAGTTACATTATTCATGATATAATAGTGAAATAATCTATTATAAAAATTTAGGTTGATCAATTATTTATTTAACTTCAATAATGGTTCATTACAATACAATAAACTCAATTTTATAAAATAAAAATAACGTTCCAAAACCCAAAGTCAAAATTGATTCTTAAAAATACCAATTTTTATTTCATTCCATTTTCCGTTTTAATAAACAAATTAATTATAATTATATAGGGTATTTAAAGTCTTAAACTCATTATATTATATTAATATATGATTTATATTTAAAATTTTTTACATGTTTTACCTTTGATATGTTATTTTATTCAATATTTATATTCTAAAAATAACCCACCTCGAGTATAAATAACCCATCTCCCTTCTTTTGGAAAACCAATAATCCCACATATTCTAAAACATAATGAATACCCAAATATTTTTTATTATTCCTATTATAATACATATTAACATTCTATATCATTCCAACACTAATCGGCAAGTTGTTATAGTTCCGTACAAGGGAAGTTTCAGTGATGGCAAAGTAAGTTCTAATCAACTTCCCATGTTTTTAATTATTCATCCTCTTGTATTTATATTTCCACAAACCCTTTCACAACCAAAAATAATAATATTTAATTACATATTAATTTAACATTATATTAAATATTTTAATCTACTGTTAGGATCATACTACTATAAATGCTAAATGTTTCCTTCACAGTCTCCTGACAATGTCCGTCAAAGGCCTGTTAACGACCTACAGAGACATATCTATGTCAACACATATTCCCATAATCATGAATGAATATTATAAATTATATATAATAAATATTATTTTAACTATATTCATTATGAGATTCTATAATTAAATACACTAATTTTTACCTTACATATAAAAAATAGAGAAATCAAAGAGAAACTAGGAACTTTTATAAAAAATATGATATCAAAATGCATCAGTTTCATCAATAGAAATTAAAACATAATGTCCAATGATTATTATTTACAAATATATGTATAAATTACTATAATAAACTTCAAAATCAATGCTTTAATAAATATATGATTATTATTCAAGAGGTGAAAAGTGACAAAATAGTGCGGGAATTAATGTTAGTGAATTCTCAAAACCAACTCCCATTCTATAGGTTATTCCTAATTCATTCCAAATTGCAATTGTTTTATTTTTTTAATATTCCTAAAATTTAATCTTTTTTTTCTGGTATATAAATCTTTACAACATATTTTTGGACAAATATAATGACTTATCCTAAAGAACTCTTCTTTCTAAAACATTTCATGACTCCAATGAAGATAGTTTAATCTTCACTCAAGATTGATGATTATTATAACAAGTATGTTTTCCCAGTTTACTTTTGGTAACCCCAAATTTTATTCACAAATGTATGATTTTTGAGAATCTTATGAAACATATTCCTTTCCATGGTCCATTTTATAGATATGATTGTTATGCGTTATGTGAGTTATGAAAGATCATGTAAATTCTAAAATGTGAGTGGTGAGCCCAAAAATATATATCCCTATGCATTGGGTAATATGATGGACCTCATGAGATAACATAAAATATTTGGGAACATGAAACAATAATTATTCATAATGATGATTTTATTAGTATGCACATATTTTATGTGTTAACATGATGTTAGTTGTGTTAACTATCACATGTAGTATTTGACCACTAAGACATGATGTTTCATTTTTACACACTACTAAATTCTATACACCTATTTATTATTTACATAATTATATGGATTGTAATCATATTCTTATGTTATGGTGAGGATGATGATGATTATTGTCACTCATGTTATATTGATTCATGTCCCAAATTAATCTTTTTATTGGGTTTTAGCTCACCCATTTCGTTGCTGTTTATTGTCATGTGATTTCTTGTACTAAAGAGAATAAAAGTTCCACTATGAAGATATATAAGAAGGAATTAAATAATTTTTTTGTTTTATTACATATAATTTATGTATAAGACAAATTTTCCCAAGACACTTAACCTTTGGATCCTATATTTTTAATGATATTATTATTATTTTATCCTCAAAATTATGTGATAATTTTGTAAGAAAAATTAGTCTATCTATAGTTTTTATCATATCAATATTTAGTTTTTTTGGGAATTAGGATTATATAAAATTAATTAAAACCCTTAAGATAATGAAAATTATATATAAACATCCATGAAACGTTTTTAGGTTATTTATAAACATAGTAGTCTCATAACATATGCCTTTATAGTTAATTGATCAAGATAATAAATTATTTATTTCTTCTTTCTTGACATACATTTTGTTCAAAACATTTTTAATTTAGAATATTGTGTGAACTAGTAGAAACAAGGCCAACAAACTGTGTGAGGGACCATGCAATGATTTCACAAATTAAATCCCCAACGCCTTGTAAGGTGGAGTTTAAAACATCATGGTAATGCATTCTTAATTGTTTCAGGAAATGAATAATTCCAGAATCATATGGAATGTCTATCTTCACCCAAGAAGGATAAATTATCCATTGACCTCTATATGTGGTAATCACAACTAACGTTTATTGTAACTTATAATCCACATTTTTCATAAAAGTGGGTTAACTCAATGGAAAAGATCTTTCCAATGACCTATTGTTCCAAGAAGGAGAATGTGACTCTTGTGCTTTATCAATTAGATGGAGAAGCCAATAAATGTTGGGTGTTGGTACATAACACCATCCCAAATAAAGAAAAAAATATATAGTGTGGAAATACATTAGTAAAATATTTCATTCCATGTATGCCCTAAAAACTCTTCAAAAAAATTCAATGAGATAATTCATAGAGCTAAAGAAAAAGAAATTTGGATCTATCATATCTTATGAGGATAACTTAATAAGGATTTCATGATACACCTCTAGTTTTGATAAAAAAATGATATAAAATAAGATAGATTCTTTAGTTGGTTAGATTGTCACCTTTAAAAGGCTGTAAAAATTTGATACTTTGGGTGTTATGAAGAAGTTGTTCGATGTTATCAAAAATTAGATATGGAGTCTAGAAAATGGTTCCATGTTGATAGAGATAAGAAAAGAAGAATGGGGTTTCAATATTATGGGTCGAATGACAAAAGAGAAAAGAGAATAAAACTACCCACATGTCAAAAAATGTGGGAATAACCATCATGGTAATTGTCTCAAAGGGGAGGGGAAATTCTTCAAGTGCTGGAGATAGGGTCACAAATCTCACGAATATTGAAGAGAAATAAATAAGTCAACCAACATGATTGAGGAAAGGAGATAAAATCATAATACACCACTATGTAAGACAGTGCACTAAATCTCGAGTCTTTGAGGTTAATTAGCCTCAACATCCACCAAATAAAAATGATCAAGTGAAATCTTATTCCATCGGTACTACTGAAGTGAATCAAGAAAATTATTTCTTACATGGAAAACATCATTTTCATTCAAAAATGGAAATTTTTTTACTCAATTATATTTTATTAATTTTTTTATATCATAGATATTTTGAAGAAATATTTAGTTAAATCCCTCAATTATTGAAGTAGATATATCTATAAAAACACTTAGTTGTACATTAAATGCAACCCAAGTGTAGGACTCTTCAATTATTGTAATATTAAGGGATATTCTTCCAAAGAATATCATAATTCTTCCCTTAGTGTAATTTGAAAATATAATAAGAATGGATTGGCTCTCATTATATAGATCACACATCAATGGTCAGGAAAAATAAATCACTTTTCATATTCCATGCCATCCAATGATCCTATACAAATTCAAGTAAGTTTATAGACCATAATTGGAAAATCCATCTATGGTGTGGGTGTTGATACCCTATAAATAAGTGTAGCTTTCCCAAATGGTTGTTTCATAGGAAAGAATCAATCTTGAGTAAATCCCAATTGTATGGGAATAAACTTATTTATTTCCCAAATATTTACGAATACTTATACGATATCATGAGATTTATTTTTCAATACAGAGCATACCTAGATCAACAATTATCTCATAATGTCCCTACAAGATGACCTCAGTCAATTTGGAGGAGTTAAAGAAGCATCTAAAAGAGAATTGGACAAAGGGTTCAAACACCCTAGTAAATCACCTTGGGGTGCACTAGTTCCCTTTTTCAATAGGAAGGATGAATCAATGCATTTGAGTATCAATTATCAGCAACTCACCAAGATCACTATAAAGAAAGAGTATCATATTTCACATATTGATGAATTTTTCAATCAACTACAAGGATTTTAGTACTTCTCAAAGGTTTATCTTCATTCAAGATACCATCAACTAAAGTTGAAGAAGGTATATATTCAAAAGATTTGTTTCCATATAATTTATAGGAACTATCAGTTCATATTGACCCCCTTAGGACTTACTAATTCTCTTGAAATATTCATAGATTTGATAAATAGAGTATTTTGATATTATCTTGACAAAATTGTGGTAGTTCTTATCGACAATATTCTCATTTAAATCCAATAGAAAGGAGGAACATGAATATCATCTAAGGATTGTGATGGAGACATTATGGATGTAGGAAATTTAAGATAAGATCGGAAAGTGTGACTTTTGTATGGCAAAAGTCTCATTCATGGTGAACATGATCAAAATTGGGTGAATTTTTTGGACCATTCAAAGAATATTTCAATTGACGAATGGCCCTAAAACACTAGTGTCATAGAAATTCATATTTTTCTTGAATTTGGTCTGTAATACTAACATTTTTTGAGAAATTTCTAATGATTTACATTCTTTCCAACAAAGTTAACATGAAATGGGATAATTTATTTATTGATCATAGAATGTGAGGAAAGCTTTAAGGATCTCAATAAGAGTTTAATCACGGCACCTATACTCACACTTCCAACAAGTGGATAAGATTTTGTGATATATAGTGAATCATAAAATAAATTATTGGGATGTGTAATCTTGAGGAATAATAAAATGATATCATATTCCATATGAAAGTTGAAGATCCATGAGAAAAACTACCCGATGTATGATCTAGATCTAGAAGCTATGATTTTCTCCTTGAAGATGTGGTGACACTAGCTCTATGGTGAATATTTTCACATATATACTAACCCCAAGAGCCTAAATATATATTCGCACAAAAGCAGCACAACATGTGTCAAATGATATGGTAAGTGAAAACAAAGGACTATGGTTTCTCTATTCACTACCATATATGAAAGGAGAACATGTTAGTTGATTCTCTTAGAAAAAATGAACCTTCTAGTCTATCATTGATGAATATTGAGAAAGAACCTATCTTCATGGAAATGAAAAGGATGGATCCATAAATCATAATGTCAAGGAATACATCCAACGTTACCAAAAATATTTTCCAACCATCCATCCAAGAGAAAATCATTCAGGTTTAAATGTATGACCTAGAGTTACAAAAGAATATGAATGCAGTGAAGGAAGGGCCGCAACATGACATCCATATTGATGATGATGATTTGGATTGATTTGGAACAAGTATTTGTGTTACTTCATCACCTGATATAAAGAATTAGATATTGGATACTAATAAAAAATTATGTTTCTCCACACATCCTAGAATTAAAAATATGTATTGAAATATATATTGATAACTTCTCATGTGACAACATGAAGAAGGATATTGTTTATTACATATCAAGGTGTTTTGTATTTCATCAAGTTAAAGTTGGGGGATAGAAGTCCATAGGGGCGGATCAAACCATTGCATATACCCATGTGGAGATGGGAGTATTTCTCTATGGATATTCTCACTGGTATCCCAAAAACATCCAAAGGATACAATGTGATATGGGTTTTGGTGGATCGACTCACCAAGACTACCCACTTTATCTCAATTCAAGATGAAATGTTTCTTGAAAAAATTTCTAGGATATATGTGAAGAAATTAGTTTGGATATATGTGGAACCACATTAGATCGTCTCAAATTAGGATCCAATATTTACTTCTAAATTTTGGAGTGGTTTTCAGATTGATTTTAGTACTGAATTTAATTTTAACATGACCTATCACCCCCAAACTGATGGAAAATCAAAAAGAACTATTTATATGATTGAGGACATGCTAAGATCATGCTCAATGAAATTAAAAAAAGAATGGGATCAATATATCCCATTACATGAGATCCCATAAAACATAATTTTCCACTCGACTATTCAAATGGATCAATATAATGCTCTGTATTTGAAGTGATGTAGAACTCCAACTTGTTAGGATAATGTTGGAGAATGAAATCTACTTGGACCCGATATTGAGAAAGAGATGATATAGAATGTTCCAGAAATCCATAAACATATAAAAGTTGATCAAAATCAGAAAAGATAAATGTTGAAAACCATCAAATATTGATGTTGGTGAAAAATAATACCATAGAATATCCCCATGGAAGAAATTAATGTGGTTTATAAAGAAAGGGAATCTTAGCCTATGGTATTTTGGCCTCTTTTAGGTCATTGATCGCATCGTAGCAGTGGCCCATTTTCTTTCACTTCTACCAAGTAGGGATCAAGTTAATCACGTTCTCCATATATCACTTGTAAGGTAGTGCATACTGATTTCTCACATATACTAATTCTAGAGTTTTTTCAACTGGAGAATGAACAGATATATGATCAAAAACTAGGGAAAATATTCAACCAAAGAGAAAAATTTTAATGAAGCAAGAGAACTCACCTTATCAAATAGTTGTGGAGGTTCCATAGTTTTGAATATGTGACGTGGGAATAAGAGAAAGAAATTAAACGAAAGTACCCTCATTGACTCTCAACTGAGAATATGAGTTTAAATTTTAGGGATTAAATTTTTAAATGGGGGAAGGATTTAATATCCTAGTGTTTTTAGAAAAAAACCACCTTGGAAAAAATGTGTGTTATAATATACTATATTGTACTATACACAACCATAAACTAAAAACAAATTAATTTAATTAATTAAAACTTTTACAGTAATCAGAAATGAAACTGATTAAAATTCCAAACATTACAACTGGACAAAAAATATAAAATAGAATATCTAAACTAGAATAATAAGGATCACCGCAATATATTAGAATTAGCACCCCCACTACCGACACTATAGAAAAGATATAAAATAGTTGTAAACTAAGGAAAATTATAGAAAATATAAATATAGAATCTTAATTGTAATCGAGTTGATGAAACAATATATATGTATTTATAAGAGGTAATTTGATCACTAGAATAGTAACAAGACCATTAGGAACTTAACCTAACAATTATAAATAGTAATCTGACCTCTCTAATAGTAATTTCACCAAAAAATATAAATTATGATATAGTTAATATTTGTCATTCTTAATTTATATAAATATAAATTTTATTGTTCAAAAAATTAATTCTGATGATAAAAACTAAAATAAAATATAAACACATTTTTAATAAACTGTATTTTTAAAGTATATTTTAAAAATATTTAATTTCATATAAAATATTAAAATTATATAATTTTAGAAAAAATTATTAAATTATTACCATTTTTTGAAATCATCATGTTGGAATTATCCAGGGGTTTTTTTTATGTTTTCAGAAATACTTCGATTTTAGGGTTAATAGTAAATATAAAGTTTTCACATAACCATTGTAACTAAAAATCATCATCAATTATTTAATAATGACATAATACTATATGAAAAATTATTTAATAAAATTACATGTTTATTTTTAAAAATGGGTTTTTAGTATATAATAAACTAAATTTCCAAACCTAAAAAATAACTTTCTGAAACCTAAACTCAAAAGTGATTCTTTAAAACAACAATTTTTTTCTTTACAATTTCCATTTCAAAAAAATATTTAATTAGAATTATAAAGGGGGTTTAAGTTCTTATTCTCATTATATTATATTAATATATGTTTTACGTTGTCATAAAATAACAATTACATGTTTTAACTTTAATATATTATTTTTTTCATTATTTTATTCTAAAAATACTAATCTCCTCATGTATAAGTAACTTCACTCACATAACTTGAAAACCCACTACTCGCACCCGTTAAAAAGAAAAATATATACCCAAATATTCCAAATTATGTACCTTAAAATTAATAGGGACGTTCTTGTGTAATCTAAATCTAGTCACCAATGAGTTTTAGTGTCATACAAGAGAAGTTACACCAAGGATTAAGTAATTCAGATCCACTTCCAACTCATTTCAATTGTTCTTCCTCTTATATTACTTTTTCCAACAACCCTTTCACAAAACAAGTTAATATAATTTATTATATAGTTTTTTAAAATTTTATTAATGATGTTAACCTACTGTAAGTATCATACAACTATAAATGTTAAACTTATCTATTGTGCTCTCCTGATAATGTCTTGTTAAAGGTTTATTGACCACCTGTAGAGATATTCACATGTCAACACATTTTAACATCATGATGAATGAAAATTATAATCAATATATAATATTTAAAAGTTTAATTATATTCAATATAATATTATATAATTAATTATTCTAATGAATCAATTATATTTATTAAAATAGAGATATCAAAGAGAAACGAGATTTTTTTAGAAAAATATGATGTCAAAATGCGTCAATTTCATTAATAACAATTTAGAAATATAATAAAATGATTGAAACTGATAAAAATATAAATAAATTACTATAATAATCATATCTATGAATTTTTTAATGAATTTAATTTTATTATCTCGTAGAAAAAAAGTGATGAAATAACAAATTGTAATGACCCGAACCTGGACAGCCACCCGAACAGTGCCGAACGGGTCTGCTATCACTACCTTAGGTGCACCTCCCATGAACTCCAAAGGCTGCCGAATAGTAGCGAGGGTCTGTTAGGTATAGTGGGGAGGCTATACCCTCTTGAAGGATCATAATAAGTGTATTGTTCCAAGTATAACAGTAAAGATGCAGCAGAATAGAAGACACTGCAGACACAAACCAGACCTACAGAGTGGAAGCATTACCGATATAGATAAACAGTGGAATAAATAAATATAACAAAAGTAGCAAAAATAAACACTACAACATGATGATACATGTAAATACTACTGAAAAGTAAAACATGCATCCAAAGCAGGTCATACACAACTGAATATAAAAAGGTACCAATGGCTATCCAACAGTAGCTACATAAAGTAAGCATGCTGATACTGAAAAGAAAACAAAACAAAGTAAACACCAGCTAGGCATGACCTCAAGGTCCATACCATCTCCATGCAACAACTAACGCATCCCAACTCCTAAAGCTAGCCTCTTTCCTACATGTAAATCTATAAAGTCTACACGCTTCCTCAAGGGCCAATATAGGGTGTAAGACAATACTTTGTAGGATACCACCCAACGGTGCGTACCAAATATATGTGTTTAAGCACTTATGCATTTCTACGAAAAATAGTAAACAGTACAATTCACAAATAATAAAAAACTCCACTGGTGCTCAACAGCCACAATGGAGTGTCACCTTCTTTGGCCAACCCCTGAATCTCTGTCATGTAACCCGGCACCATGTTCCACCTAACACCTCATGTCTCAAGTACTGGCCTCCTGAAGGCATGCCCGAGAATAGTAACCCGACTCCATGTGCCTCCAGACACCTTGTGTCTCAAGTAATGGCATCCCTAAGGTAGGCCCAAAAATAGTAACTCGACACCATGTGCCTCCTGACACCTTGTGCCTCAAGTACTGATGTTCCGAAGGCACTCCCATCCCTTTAAGGCTCCCCACATCCCACATGCCTTTCTACTACAAGCACCCCCACCCAAAATACCTTGCTGCATCTACGAGGGCCTCTACCCACACGAGTGGCCAAAACCACCTCATCACGGAGTATATCTGTGTGAACACTAGTCAAAGTTCCGGGTGAGTGGTAATCACCAAAATAATCCTAGGCCACCACACATCTGACACCTCGTGTCCCTATGACCATGTAGCTCAAGTCTGATGGCATCGCCATCCTAGTAACCTGGGTCATGCACAACATGACAGACGTACTTCCTCAAGACGACATCCATGATGCCAAATCTCATGGTCAAGACCACCCAAAGTAACCTAGTCAAAACCCCAGCCTGTGATCAACATCACTAAAGTGTAACCTGGCCATGACCAACACAACCCAAAAGGGTTAGCAGATGCAATTCAGCAATTGCATATATAACATATTCAAAAAGAAAACATAACCATGAAAAACAAACTAAACGGTTGAATTTCAATATGCAGGTTGTTGTCTCATACCTGCACTGAGGTCTTAAATTCCCCTATAAATTTATATTAGGCTATAATAAATTAAAAAAAATGTTTAACACATTAATATTTAAATTAATTTTTTTTGGCTTTCCCCGGCCAAAATGCACAAATGAGCAAAGAGCCCTCAACCGGACCGCTCATGAAAACTGGAAATAGGGAATACCCAAAGGCATCCCATAGGTTTAATAAGAAATTCAATTATAAATAGAAGATAAAACGCATGCCGCTCAAAATACCTGAAAACGCTTCAAAGGCCGCATCACCCAAACAACCACGAAAACACAAAATGAGGTATGAAACACCTACCTGAGACTTGCATGATGCAACTCCTCTAGTAACAGCTGCCAATTCCGTGTAAAACGAGGTAGATCTACAAAAGATTCAAAACCTCTCAAATGCCTCTAACTCATTCTAGAACGAAAATCAGAAAAAACTGCCAAAGTTAAATTGGGGCCTTACTGAGGGGGTTCCAGCACATCAACCAGAGTTAAACACGGGTCTCAGACGGACGATCATGAGAAGGAAATAGGTTTGGCCGTCTCTCCCTGCAAAACCCAATGAAGATATGTGTTCTGCCTCAAAAACGAGGCTGATTCCTGTTTTAGCGCAAAAAACTAAACTACATGGCATGTACTTCACGACTACAGTCCGTGTATATATCATATTACGATTCATTTGGAAGCTAGGATTTCGACGACCTGCCAAAATGAGTACACAACATGTACCTGTGGGTACACGGAGTGTACTTTGTTTCTCTTCTCTTCCTCGCCGACTTTACCACACACCATGTATATCCCTTATACACAGCTAGACTACACGGCGTATCCAAAGGGAGAATGTTGTGTCCCTGGTTCTACCCGGCCAATTGGCCTACACTCCATGTATAGCCACCACACATTCGGGGGCTACATGACGTGTTTAAAACAACATTCTGTGTAGTAAGAAAATTATACACAGTCATCACACGACATGTACTTCACGAGCACATGGCTGACACTCACATAACATATACATGGCGTGTACTTAAAAGTGCACGTCATGTAGTCTAGAAATTTGTAGAAACTTCATGTTTCCTCCAGTTTCCCCAAGAACCTGTCAAGAATTCAAACATGGTCAAAATTTGACCCGTTCTAAAAAACCAGGTTCTTACAATCTCCCCGCATTAACATAGATTGTCCCCGAGCTATCAAACGAAACCTGAAGATGGAACAAAACATACAATTCTGTTCAAAGTAACCCGGAATTCCCCGATCCCAAGGTTCTAGTGAAATTCCTCAACGGGATCCCCACCATAGGAATCATATGACCTGGTCTCAACCCAAAAAAAACTTATTGAATACAAGGTTTTACTAACCTTTTCTCGGGATTCATAGTCCTCCTGTGACACATCATCACCCCTGCATCCCATTGGTGCTCTTATGTCACTTCTTACACCCAACGTATCCCGCACTACATCGATGTCCGTCTCTATGAGGTCATATTGCTGAGCACATCAAATAACCCACATCCAAAATGCCCCGATGCCCACAGCACCTCATGTAACCCGCATCCTCGATGCCCCGATGCCCACGACACCTCAAGTAACCCGCATCCTTGATGCCCTGATGCTACGCATCTCATATATATATATATATATATATATATCACGCAGCCAATATGGTGCCAATCCCACTGAATAGAATCTAGTCTGTCCAAAAAGATCTTGTGCACCACGTGCACTCAAAATAGACATGCCTCTATAGGTCATTCCAAAAAATAAACACGGAGATCATGGCCACACTGCGGTGTACCTCTAGCTGTCATCGGCTCACCGGCCTGCTCCGCCTCTGGAAGATCCACGGCATTCACTAGGCCTGAAACACGGCTTCCTGATGCCTGAACTCCCTGCGGTGCTACTCCAGTCATAGGAAATTGACCCCTCAGCTTGGTCCCACCGACTATGTCATGACCTTCGCGCACAGCTGAACCTTGACTTCCCTCTCCATGTACCGAACCTGAACCAACTCTATACTCTATAGTCTGTCTTGGACCATGCCATCCGGCTATCTGAGAAGGCTTCCTGCAAAAACTATCGAGATGCACGTCCTGTCCACATGCCCAGAACTCCTTCGGAGGCCTATCGCATTGCGCCCGAACATGTCTCGGCTATCAACACTGGAAGAAAATCACAGAAGAACTTCCATGAGGTGTTCTAGCTGAATCCCTGGCCTGACTGCCCTATTTGAACTCATCCCGTCCTCATTTCCTGCTGTTCAACCCATCACCTAAAGCTATCACAAAGACCAAGTGATATTTCTCTCTCTCGTTTCCCTCGGCTATGAGTACTTGATTCACCGCCTCAGAGAAGGAACCCTACCTAAATATGTTCACCTGGACCCAAATGGCGTGTCATAATACATCCTCTAAGTGCCTCACCCTAGACGCATCATTGCTCAACATTCCAGGTGAAAAGAGAGACAACTCCATGAATGTAGCCGTGTAGTCCATGACGGACATGTCCCCTGCTGAATACTCAAGAACTCTCGAGATCTCTCTGCCCTTAGTGTCTCTGGGTAGAAGTTCTGAAAGAACCTATCCTCGATGTACTTCCAAGCCAGTCCCTTGTGCCTATGTGCCTGAACCTGTATGTCCCACCAACGCTTCACCGGTCCTCTCAGAATGTATGTCGTGAACTTTACCCTCCGCCCTGGAGGTGTCTTCAGCTGCCTGAAGATCATCTGCATACTCTCTATCCAGTTCTCAGCCGCCTGTGGGCCACCCTCACCCTGAAAAAGCGGCGGGTGCTGTGACTGGATCTCCCACGTCAGATACGCCATAGAAGGCTCTATACCCTGCGCGCCTCTATCAATCCCGTACAAGATGCATACCAGGCTCTCTTGGAGCTTCTGGTCAAGCCACAGTCCGGACGTTGCCAAACCCAGTTGTTGTCTTGTCTGCACTGGATCCTAAACCTGATCCTGTCCCTGATCCTGTACCTTCGGCTTATGCTCTGCCTGTACAGAATTCTGACCCTAATCATGTGGCACTGTATTTCCTCCTGCCTGACACTCCATAGAGTTGTGAAGGAGTAACCCATTGAATACCATAAATGGTCATACATCCCATATATATATATATATATATTCTATGGAGATAAAAAAAGAAGTAAAAGGTAGTTCATAACAACTACTCTTACTCCCCCTCACCAAAATCCATTCCCCACGGCATCCCGGCCTCATGGCCTCCTTACCCACCCTCAACCGAGTCGATTATCAAAAGTACCTTGGGCCATACCCATCCCGACAACTCACGTTGCCTCAAACTGACGACCGAGCCACCCAATCCTGATAGTTACACTACCCCAACCATAGTACCTACCTGCTCTCATAAGAGTCAACCCATATATCCCACCACATGCAACTTTACAAAAATATAAATCATGGCACACACATTGCACAACTAACAATTATATCGGGAGTTTCACCTATTCACATTTCAAAGAATACATAACATGGAAATTGTTTTTTTATTCACATGGTGTTATCACTTCACAAAGCATACATGCAATTATGAATTTGAAATTCCCTAAAAATGTGCCTATCAAAATCCATGCATAGTAGACTTTCCATACCAGGCCAAGGTCTGATTCTCTCATACCATACCCGGTCTAGGGTCACATATCACAATAAATAACCTCACACACCAAGTGAGCCACCACGGTGGAAATCATATAAACTGTAATATGAGAAAAAGGAAAACAGCAATTCCCACCCATGTAAACACGGTTCATCCCTCATACCTGGGGCTGCAAGCACCCAAGAACAAGCTAGAAACACAGTTCTAGTAACAACAACCTATCTCTAATCTACCATATCCCAAATAGTAAAAGAAATGGAAATAAAAAGTAAAGTCTCAATCTCATTAGTACCCAGAAAAAAACTACTACTAAATCATTGTCAATAACTCCTTTGATACCACCTTGTAATGATCCAGACCCGGCCATCCACCTGAACAGTGTCAAACGGGTCAAGTGTAACTACCTTAGGCACACCTTCCCTGAACGCCAAATGCTGCTGACTAGGAGCATGGGTCTGTTAGGTATATTTGGGATACTATATCCTCTTAGAGGATCATAAAAAGGGTACTGGTCTGAGTATAACAGAGATGATGCAGTAGAATAAAAGACTCAGTAGACTCAAACCAGACCCATAGAGAGGAAGCAAAACCGATATAGTTAATCAGTAGAAGCAATAAATATAACAACAAAAGAAAAAATAAACACTACAATATGCTGATAACATGTAACTACTACTGAACAGTAAAACATGCATCCAAAGAAGGTCATACACAACTGAATATAAAAAGGCGCCAATAGCTAACCAACATTAGCTACAAAAAGTAAGCATAGCGATACAGAAAACAAAAAAAAACAAACTATACCCGAGCTAGGCATGACCTCATGGTCTATACCATCTCCATGAAACAACTAACATAGTCCAGCTCCTGAAGCTAGCCTCTTTTCTGCACGTAAATCCATAAAGTCTGCACGCGTGCTGAAGGGCTTGTGCAGGGTGTGAGACAAAAATTAGTAGGATACTGCCCAATGGTCTGTACCAAATATATATCTTTAAAAAGTTATTAATTTCTAAGAAAAACAGTAAACAATACAATACACAAATAAACACAAAATCCAATGGTGCTCAACAACGGCCCTGGAGTGTCACCTGCTTCGGCCAACGTCAGAATCTATGTCATGTAACCGGGCACCATATGACACCTAACACCTCGTGTCTCAAGTACTGGCGTCCCGAAGGCATGCCCAAGAATAGTAACTTGGCACCATGTGCCACCTGACATCTTGTGTATCAAGTAACAACTTCCTGAAGGCACGCCCGAAAATAGTAACACGACCCCATGTGCCTCCTGATACCTTGTGCCTCAAGTACCGATGTCCCGAAGGCACACCCATCCTCTGAAGGCTCCTCACCACCCACATGGATTTTTATGATAAGCACCCCCAATCGAAATACCTAACCGCATCTACGGGGGCCTTTACACACACGAGTGGTCAAAACCACCTCATCATGGAGTATCTCTGTGTGCACACTACTCAAAGATTCGGGTGAATGGTAATCACCAAAATAATCATAAGCCACCACACATCTGACACCTCATGTCCCTACGACCATGTCGATCTTGTCTGATGGAATCACCATCCTAGTAACCCGGGCCATTCCAAACCTGAAAATCGTACTGCCTCTAGCCGATGTCCATGATGCCCAATCTCGTGGTAAAAACCACCAACGGTAACCTGGGAAAATCACCAACCTCTGATTAGCATAACTCAAGCGTAACCGGGACAAGCCCAACACAACCCAAAAGGGTCCGCAGATGCAATTCACCAATTGAATATATAACATATTCAAACAGAAATCATAACCATGCGAAACAAACCAAAAAGTTGAATTGCACTATGCAGGGTGATGCCCCATACCAGCATTGAGGTCTTAAGTTCCTCTATAAATTTATATCAGGCTTTAATAAATTAAACTAACTATTTAACACATTAATATTTCAATTAAAACCATTTTGCCATTCCCTGGCCAAAATTCCCCAATGAGCCATGACCCCTCATCCGGCCCGCTCACGCAAACTGGTAACAGGGCATACCAAAAGGAATCCCAAAGTTCCAACAAGAAATTAAATAATAAACAGGAAATAAAACGGGTCCCGCTCAAAATACCAAAAAACACACTGAAGGCCGCATCACCTAAACCACCATGAAAACAAAAAATGAGGTATGCACCACCTACCCGAGACTCGCACGATGCTACTCCTCCGGTAATAGCCGCCAATTAGGTATAAACCTCAGTAGATCTACAAACGATTAAAAACAGAACAGACACCTATAAATTGTTCTAGAATGAAAATCAAACAAAATGACTAATGTGGAATTGAGGCCTTACCGAGGGGGTTCCAATGCATCAATCGGTGTTCGAAACGGGTCTCGAATGGATGATTGGGAGAAGGAAATAGGTTTGGACGGCTCTCCTTTCTTAACCCGACGAAAGGATGTGTTCTTCCTCCAAAACGAGGCTGCTGCCCCATTTAGCCCCAAAAAAGAAACTACACGGCATGTACTTCATGACTACACACTGTGTATATTTCATTAAACTGTTCATTTGGCGGTTGGCATTTTGCCGACCAGCCGACAAGAGTACACGACGTGTACCTGTGGGTACACGACATGTACTTGGTTTCTCTTATCTTCCTCGCCAAGACAACACGGCGTGTCCTTGGTTCTACCCAGCCAATAGGCCTACACGCCATATATAACCACCACATGGTCGGGGCTACACGGCGTGTTTAAAACGACACATCATGTAGTAAGAAAATTCTACACTGTCATAACACGTCGTGTACTTGGTGATCACACGACCAACAATCACTTAACATATACATGGCATGTAATTAAAAGTACACGGTGTGTAGTCTGGAAATTTCCAGAAACTTCCCATTTTCTCCAGTTTCCTCAGAAACAAGCAAAAAATTTAAACAGGGTCAGAATTTGACCCATTCTAAAAACCCAGGTTCTTACACAAATGAATAAAGGTATGGGATTTTCGAACCCAACTCCATTTCTTCGAGTTAAACCATATTCAGGCCAAATTTCAGTGTGCATATTATTTTAATGTTACATAATTTTTATTTAATTTTTATTCCCTCTTATTTTCAAGGATATAGTTGTTCTAAATTATTTTTATAATAAATATAATGATTTTTCCAAAATAAAACTTCATTCCAAAACATATATTGACTCCTCTTTATATTATTTCATCTTCACTCAAGATTAGTAAATATTATAACAATTATGATTTTACATTTTTATTTTGGGAACCCTAGTGTTTATTCATGAATTTATGATTTATGTAATTATTACGAAACCCATTTGTAACATACCGGTTATGGAAGCCACCCAGAGGCGTTTTTTACCTGGTTGGTCACATGGCCTCAAGTACATTTCCCTGAATAACAAAGGCTGCCGACTAGAAGTGAGGGCCTTGGGTGTGATAGTGGGGAAACTATTCCCCCATTGGAAGAGCCCAAAGAGAAAAAGAAACAATATACAATAGAAGAAGTAGTAATAATCCATAAAAAAGCAATCAGCGGAAGACTAAGAGTAAGAAACAACATGTGAACATATATTTAATGATGCATGACAAATATGTCCAGGAAAGCAACCATCACAGATCACAATGCAGGGATAAAAAATAGTACTAAACCAAAGTACAAAAAAATAGATAAACATATCCTCTGAAATGAAAGCCAATGCTTGGTCCCATGCTCTCCAGCGCCAAAAAAAATCAAGTACATGAAGTAGTAGTACACTTTCCCTTGTCTATACCTACAACAACATAGTCATTTGGGCCCAAAATCATGACCCAAATAGGTTGTGAGACAAACTACTAGTAGGCAACCACCTGAAGATCTTTTCCTAACTGTCAGTGAGTATATGGGAGATAAAAGTATAGTAATAGTATACAGTGAAATGGAAAGTACTCACCAGTAAACAATCCAAATTTCGAATAAGCAACAGTGAGGCAATCAACTAATCGCAAACAGGTAACCCTCCAGGAAGTACTCACAGCCATCCCATCTAGTCTTAACAATGAAGTACAGACAACCATCTATGAAACACACTCGGTCTAACCCCTCTGGTTCTGTATAATAATTTCAATAAGGACACTCTAAGGAAGTGCTCGTGGTCTATCCCCTTTTAGAAAAAAGTAAGGCATGAATCTCTAAGGATTGTCACACAGTCCTTTCCCCGCATAGTCTATGTTTGTCAAGGAATCTCTGAGGATGCTAACATGTCAATTACCCTTATAGCCCCACGTTCTAAAACTCTATAAGGAAGATCAATCTGTGAATTTCTCTTATACCCGAGTCATTCAATTCAAATACAGACTCTCTGAGGAAGCTCGCACAGTCTATCCCCTTTTTGTCTAAAGAAATCAAGGGCTCTCTGGGGATGCTCATGCGGTGTCTCCCCTTAGAGTCTATAATGTCCAAGGACTATCTGAGGAACCTCACTTGATCTATCCCCTTTTAGTCTACAACCCAAGGTTCTCACAGGCCTGTGTATGTCAACACATAGTAATGCTATATGGAAAAATTAATATTACAGAACATCTTGGCTAATTAGTCTACATTATAAAAAGCATGTCAGAAAACAACTCTCTATCCTAGAGCTACAGGCATGGAAAACAGGTAAAGAAACCAAATACTCAACAGGACCAAATGGTCATAAACAGAGCATACAAGGGAATAACACATCCAAAGCATAGTGATCAACCAAATTCATATAAAAAAAACCTCTACACAAGCATGCAAGCATGGTAGGAAAGCAACATGGGTAAAAAGGTAAACACGCAATACCCTGTTCAAGGATATTGGTGAAATTTGCATATAAAACTCAAAGACTTCGAACAGAAAGTCACTAAACAGCTACCTCAGGGTTAGGAGATCAATATACATGAACCTCAAAGCTTTATTATCCATGGAACGTGGTAGATATAAGAAAAAATCCAAAACGTTCAACCCAAATAACATGGAAAAGAAGAGGAATTGGAAAACAAGGCTCAAAAAGAAGGGAGAACTCACCAATGCGATTCTAAAGCAGTAAATGGTGCTCAAATTGGAGGATGGAAGGAGGATCGGGGGCTCAACGAAGATCCTTGGATACTTAGTGCTCTTGGACAAACGAAACATAAAATAAGTAGTTTATGTCCGTCGGACGCGACCCCGATTCGTTTAATGAAAAAAAATAAGGTAAACGGCATGTACTTTTGGAGTACACAACGTGTACTCAGCTTTTCCGTAATCCACTTTAAGTGGCATCCAAGTCACTCCCACGCAGCCGTGTAAGTAGCTACTACACGACCATCACATGGCCTACTGCAGCAAGAAAGTACACAACATGTACTCATAATGTTCACGGCATGTATATAGAAAATTTGAAGAAATTTATCTTTTCCCAAAAAACGACCAGAAAGAAAAACATACCTGAAAAAATGATCTGGGTTCATACAAGCTTCCCCCCTTAAATAAAATCATCCCTAAATTTCCCTAAAGCGTTGTAGAAGAAGAAACCCCAAAAAGCTCTGGCCACTGTGCTCGTACATCGGCCACCCTCCCCCAAGTATCGTCTTGTACTCGCCCATGATTCCATAGCACCCATACCAGTGGGAAAAATGACCATGGAGAACATTTTTACTATCATCCACAATCCATATCAGATGCTCCTCAAATGACACATCCACTTAGAGCTCAACCACCTCAGGTTGAATGACATGAGATGGGTCTGAAAGGTAACGTCGAAGGAGAGAAATGTGGATGACGTCATGCATATCTCGGTACATCTAGGGTAACTGCAACTGATAGGTAACCAGACCAACTCTCTCCAACACCTCAAATGGTCTTACGTATCTCGGTGAAAGCTTTCTCTGTCTCATAATCCAATTATGTCCCAACCTCAGTGCGACATGTAGGAAAACCTGATCCCTGACTGTGAACTCCAGAGGTCATCTCCGTTGATCATCATAAGACTTATAACGAGACTCTACAGTTTCCAACCTCTTCGGAATCATCTCTATATATTTTGTGGTCTCCTGAACAAGACGAGGTCCCAGCATAGCTTCCTCTCCTGCCTCCAGCCATCATAAGGGTGATCGACATGCACTACAGTACAATGCCTCATAAGGTTCCATCTAAATAGTTTCTTGAAAACTATTATTGTAGGAAAACTCCACAAGAGGTATATGGTTCTCCCAAGAACCTCCAAAATCCGTACGGCATGCTCGGAGCATGTCCTCAATCACTTGAATTATATGCTCAGACTGGCCATCTGTCTGGGGATGGTAAGCTGTACTCAAAAGTAAATGTGTACCCAAAACCTTCTGAAGCCCCTACCATAACTGAGATGTAAAATGTACATCCTTGTCCAAAATAATAGAGTGTGGAATCCCATGTAGACATAAAATATCTTGGATGTACAACCAACCTATCTCATCAATACTAAAGGTCTCCTTTATCGGTAAGAAGTGAGCCACCTTCTTGAGTATGTTAATGACAACCCAAACTGCATCATTCCCACAAGTTGATCTCGGCATCCCAATCACGAAATCCATCGTGACATCATTCCACTTATACTCTGGAATGTGTAACTGCTATAAAAGCCCTGCTGTTTGCTGATTCTCTGTCTTCACCTACTAACAAGTGGAACACCTCATGAAGAAACTAGCAACATCCCTCTTCATTCCTGGCCACCAATACTGGTGGTGTAGATTCTGATATGTCTTGGTGACACTAGGATGAACATCCTAACAGAGGAAATAAAGTCTTACATCATCTCCTTGCGTATAACTTCTTGCACCCATACACATCCCAAGAAATTCAAGATCTCATCCTCGCCTATGATTCATTGAGGAATATGGTATTCTGTTGACACACTCTCTCGTAGGACTTGGCCTTCAAAATCTGATATCTTCCTCATTTGAACTCGGTCACGAAGCGTAGAGGTAACCACTACAAATGAATGAAATGTCTTCCCATGTCTGTCGTGCCCCTCCAAATGCACCTCAGAGAACAGATACATAAGATGCCACTCATTTTTGGCCTCTTGAATTGCCTGTATCTTAGTCCTCCTGCTCAATGCATCGTCCACCGTGTTTCCCTTTCCTGGCATATAGGCAAGGTTAATGTCAAAAGACTAAAGATACTCGACCCACCTGCACTGTCTCAAATTCAGATCATGCTGGGTGAAGATGTACTTGACACTTTTGTGGTCAGTGAAGACCACAAAATGCTCACCCAAAAGATAATGTCTCCAACATCAAAAGGAATGAACAACACCTGCCAACTCCATATCATGCATCGGGTAATTCTTCATGTGTGGACTCAACTGTGGAGACCCATATGCAACAACTCTGTCTCTTTGCATAAGCAGATCTCCTAGCCTGATACCTAAGTCATGACAATAAATAGTGTAGCTCTTACATAGATCTTACAAGACTAGTATTGTTGCTGAAGTCAACATCCCTTTCAGCACATGATAGGATGACTCACACGAATCTGACTATATGAACTTCACACTCTTCATGGCCAGACCTGTCAGTGGTGCTGCTAAGCATGAAAAGTCTTTTATGAAGCATTTGTAGTACCTAGACATCCCTATAAAGCTCTGTACCTCAAAGACGTTCTTTGGCTGCTCCTAGGAAACTATTTCTCTCAATTTATGTTGGTCTACTGATACTCATGTCTCTGAGATAACATGACCCAAGAAGTGAATCTAGTCCATCCAAAAGTGGAATTTCAAGATCATAGCATATAACTGATGTTATCTCAGTGTACTAAACATGATCTCAAGATGTGTGGCATGGTCGTGTCAATTGTGAGAGTACATCAAGATAACATCCATTAAAACAACCATGAAGGAATCCAAGTATGGATGGAACACTCGGTTCATCAATTCCGTGAAAACTACAGGCACGTTCGTGAGACCAAATGGCATAACCATATACTCTTATAGACCATACCTACACTGGAAGGTTGTGGGGGGTATATCAGATGGTCTACTGTGCAACTAATGATAACCAGACCTCAAGTCAAACTTCGATAACACCCGGGATCCTAGGAGCAGATCAAAAAGATATTCAATCCTAGGAAAGGGATATCGGTTCTTTACTGTCAACTAGTTCAGCTTATGATAATGCACACAAATCCTATGGGTTTCATCTACCTTCATCGCAAACCGGACAGGCGTACCCCAAGGAGAAGTACTAGGAGAGATGAAACCCTTGGCCTGCAACTCCTCCTACTGTTTCTTGATATCCTGCAACTCTGGTGTAGACATCCTATAAGGAGGAATGGACACCAGTGCTTCCATTTGAATAAGCTCAATATAAAATTCTACCTCATGCTGTTGAGGAAAACCATAGAAGTCCTCTAGAAAGACATCTCTGAAATGATCCACCACTGGATGAAAGTCTAACTGTGAAGTCCCCTGGTCACCTAGGTAGAGACTAGCAATATGGGCAGTAACTCCTACAAACCCTTGATGCTCTGGACCGCCTCAACACTTCGGGAAATCCCACTCGCCTTTATGAAGAAAAGATCCACCCTATGGTGATATGAAACTCACCTTGTGGTGATAACAGTTGATGACTGCCTGAAATGGAACTAAACAGTCCACCTTGAGAATGACATCATAGAATGTTATCTCTAGGACATAAAGGTCCCATTAAAAGTGACATCCACCAGCATGTTGGGGGAACTCTCTGCACAGACGTACATTAGCCGTTCTAATCCCTAACAGAGTGTCTAGTATCAAAATATCAGAAGAAGAAAAGATGCAGAGCCCATGAATCTCCATGGCAGAAATAAAGATAAAGATATGTGTAGCACCATTATTGAAAAGATCTGAAATAGGACTGAGGCTACTAAGATAGTACCTCGAATGGTAGAAGGTCCAGATTCCTACACCTACTCAGTCTTCTCCACTATAATGGTCTGGCCTATAACGCAACCATGTGACCCTACCTGACCACTCTTAGCTAATCCACCATGATGTTGCTAAAAACCTGGTGACTGCCTACAACAACCACGACCTCCACATCATCCTGAATGGCCGGATTAACTCCAGTTCCCATACTGGTGAGAAATTGGTGGCGGTGCTCTTGAATATGGAGTCATAGAAGAGCCCCAATCACCTGCTTCTGGTGAGAATAATTGACAAAATCGCTTAAGGTGACCCATATTGCCGCGAGATCAGCACCCCACTAGGTCTGTTTGGAAATGGGCCTCATATGCCCGATTCTCCCACACTGGTAGCATACCACCTGGCTACCGGAAGTTACATCTCACATGCTCTGATATCCTCGCACAACCTCTCAATGGCGCTTCCTGCTATCAGCTGGTGGAGCACTAACACTGGATGTCGAACCACCCTGGCTCGCAACTCCAGAATCCTTCAGATTACTCTTTTTAATCAGCTTCTGGTTGGAGATAGAAGATATCAAAGTCAACCTGAATATGTTCACCTATGACCAGATTTCGTACCTCAGACCATCGTCCAACTTCCGTGAAAGGAACAACTCGTCACCTCATTGGATAGGCATGAAACGATGCATATCTTTGATGTGAGAAGAATACTCCATAACAGAAAGAGTACCCTACTCCAGACTCATAAAATCCCGGGCTGAATCAGCCCTCAACGTCTTTGGATAGAAGTAATTGTTGAAGATGAGCCAAAACTCATCCCAAGCCATATTATGCTGGCGTCGTGCCTGCGAGACCACATCCCACCATCTCTTGGCAGAGTCTCAGAGCAGATAGGTTGAAAGTTTCACCCACCTCTCTTGAGGTATCTCCAGATGCTTGAAAATTGTCAGCATGGCCTCAATCTATGACTCTACAGCCTGGGGTCCTCCATCCCCTGAGAAAGTAGGAGTATACTACTGCTGAAAAGACTCACATAAATTCTTCTATCGACGGGGAAGAAGATGGAGCTCCTGGAAAAGTCTGCATCATCCTCATAAATCCTTCCCTAAACTGTGAAATAGCACCAATGCTAGGTATAATGGCTGGTTCCAAGGATAGCACAATAGGAGGATCTACTGGAAGTCCCTGATCAACCATATCGTGTGTCTGATCACTGTCTCGAAACTGGCGTACAACCAGAGGTCGTCTCGGTGGAAAAATTCTACAAGGTCAAACACACACCTTAGATCAAGATATCAATGACTAAAAATAAAGAGTGTCCGAAGGGAACAAGAGAAAGAAAATGTTGAATTTTTACAAAACAAGACTATAGGGCGTGAACATTTCCTACACGACGTGTTCCCTAAAGTCATTCACATGGGCATGTACTTCTGCCACAACTAGTCGTGTAATACCCCAACCACATGATGTGTTGTTTCTAACACCCCAAAATAAATGTCGTGTATTCTAGGATTTTCCAGATAGTAGCCTCATAAACTACTCCGAAGCCCAGAAAACACATAAAACGAGCATTAAGGTGCAAAATTCTGATCCATGAGGGCCCGGACACCTCAGGAATCAAATCTTGACATCTTATACATGTTATAAAAATGTTTGTACAAGCTAATGACCCACCAAATTCCAATTCATGAGATCCCATAACACCTAGAGAACCAAAATTTGGAGTTCATCCAAAAAAATCCTTACACAATGCAATACATATAAATAACAGTATTCTATCAAGGAATCTATCACAACAGCATGCATTTTATACACAACATCTATCACAATAGCATGAAATTTCTAATTCACCCTAAATGGCATGGCAAGAATACCTGGAATGTGATTTCTAACAAGTTCCTATATGATGCATGAGAAGGAATATCCTCATATCATCAGGTTGAGACAGAAATAGAACCTCGATAGCGTCAAAAATAATAACCCAAAACATTTGAATTACCCAACAGTGAAATCAAATCTACTGTAAAATTAGAAAAACTAGAAATTTGGAATAACTGAGGTAGATTAGTTTTTCCCTATACATACGTTAGATACTCCCGGGAATAACTTATTACCAAGTACCTATTCCTTCCAATCCCCAACTAAAGGATCCAAATAGTAAATCAAAAGAAAAGAAATCCTCTAATACCACTTTGTAACATCCCGGTTCTCGAAGCCACCCAGAGGCACTCCGTACCCGATTGGTCACATGGCCACAAGCTCATTTCTCTGAATGCTAGAGGCTGCCAACTAACAGCGAGGTCCTTGGGTGTGATAGTGGGGAAACTACACCCTCATTATAAGTGTGCATAGTGAAAGAGAAACAATATAAAATAGATAAAGCAGTAATAATCTCTGAAAAAGCAATCAGTGGAAGACAAAGAGTAAGAAACAACTAGAGCACATATATATAACAATGTGTGACACATATGTCTAGGAATGAAACCAAACAGATCACAATGCTGGGATGCAAAACAGTACTAAAACAAAGTACAAAAGAAACAGATAAACAAATCTTTAGAATCACAAGAAAAAGCTTGGTCCCATGCTCCACAGCTCCATAGCAAGTCAAGTACCTTAAGTAGAATAGTGATTGCCACTGTCTATACCTGCAACAATATAGTCTTTTGGGCCCAAAAGCATGACCCAACCTGGGTGAGAGACTAAATACCAGTAGGCAACCACCCAATGATCTTTTCCTAATAGTCAGTGAGTATATGGTATGTAAAAGTACCATAACACTAAACAGTAAACTGAAAGTACTCAGGAGTAAACAATACACATTTCGAACAAGAAACAGTGAGGCAATCAGCTAATCACAAATAGGTAACCCTCCCGGTAGTACTCACATCCATCCCCTATAGTCCTACCTAAGATGTATATATAACCCTCTGAGTAGCACACTCGGTCTAACCCCTCTGGTTCTATATAGGAATTCAATATGGACTCTCTGAGGAAACGCTCGTGGTCTATCCCCTTATAGTAAAAATTAAGGAAAGATGCTTAGAGGAAGATCACACAGTCCATTCCTCGCATAGTATAAGGTAGTCAAGGACTCTCTTATGAGTCTCACATGTCAATTCCCCTTATATCCCCATGGTATATGACTCTCTAAGGAAGCTCACTCGATCAATTGTCCTTATAGCCTAAGTTGTTCAAGTCAAATACAAAGTCTCTGAGGAAGCTCATGCATTCTATCCCCTTTTAGTCTAAAGAAATTAAGGACTCTCTAAGGAATATCATGTGGTGTCTCCCCTTGTAGTCTATAATGTCAAAGGACTCTATGAGGAAGCTCACTCAGTCTATCCTCTTTTAGTCTACTACAATAGGTTCTCACAGCCCTGTGTATGTCAACACATAGAAAAGATATATGGCCAATGTAAACCAACAGAACTACTTGGCTAATCAATCTACAACATAACAAGCATGTTAGAAAACAACTCTCCATCCTATATAAACAAGCATGGAAAACAGGAAAAGCATCCAATGACTCAACATGACCATAAGGTCATAAACAGAGCAGGCAAGGGCACAACCCATCCAAAGCATGGAGATCAACCAAATTCTTCTCGAAACCTCTACACAATCATACAAGCATGGTAGGAAAACAACAGGGGTAATCGGTAAACACACAATACCTCATTCAAGGGTATTGATGGAATTTGCACAGAAAACTCAAAGACTTTAAATGAAAAGGCACAAAACACCTACCTCGGTGTTAGGAGATCAATATACATGAACTTTGAAGCTTGATTCTCCTTGGAAGATTGTATATCTAAGAAAACGTGCATAACATTCACCCCTAGTTAACTTGGAAAAGAAGATGAATTGGAAAACAAGGCTCAAGTAGAAGGGATAACTCACCGATGCGATTACAAATCAATCAACGGTGCTCAAATCAGAGGATGGACGGAGGATTTGGGGATCATCAAAAATCCGTGGATACTCAGTGCTGTCAGACAAAGGAAACCTAAAAGAAGTGGTTTCTATCAATCAGACATGAACCCTGTGCATTTAATCAGAAAAAAGAGAGTACACGACATGTAATTTGGGAGTACACGGTGTGTACTTGCCTTTTACATACTCCTCTTTATGTGGCCTCCATGTCACTCCCACATGGCTGTGTAAGAGGATACTACACGACCATCATATGTCCTGCTACAGCAAGAAAATACACGGCGTGTACTCATAAAGTACACAGCGTGAACTTATAAAATTATATAAATTTTTCTTTTCTCCAAAAAACGACCAGAAAGGAAAAACATACCTATAAAGAAGATCTGAGTTCTTACACCATTATTTTTCATGTGTTATTTTATGGCTAGGATTGTCATAGGTTCTATGTGGAATGAGTGGTATGTTAATGTTATGATGTGACAAGGGAGGCCAGAATTGAATAGAACTCCAATTGATTGGGTAAAGTGATATACCTCATGAGATAATGTGAAATATGTGAAAACATTATTCTATCTTTGTTCACAATTATAATGTTATGATTATGCACATATGTTATGCTTGAACATGATACTATCTTTGTTCATAACTATGTATGGTATTTTATCACTATGTAATAATGTATAATTTTTATGAACTAATACAATTATTTCATTTATCTATTACTTCCTTAATAATGTAGATGATAAAACTTTTTTTATGTAATGATGATGATGATGATGATGATTATTATCACTCGTGTTATATAGATTCATGTCTTTTATTAACCCTATTTCAAGAATAAAACCTCACCCCTTTTATTGATGTATATCATTAGGTGATTTCTCATACTAAATAGAATGTGAGGGCCACTAATAATATATAGATGATGGAATTAAATATTTATTATGTTTTATTTTTTACAATTTTATCTATAACCCAAATTTTACCAAGCCAGAAATCGTTTGGATCCAAGATTTGTAATGATATTATGTTTACTATCATTCAAATAATGTAATAGTCATGTTAGAAAATTTAGTATCAATATTTACCTTTTCTCTTATGTCTATAAAATATAATATAATTCAACCTTAGAACCCAATTTACTAAAACACCACATAATATTATGAGTTAAACACACCTCAAAAATTTATTAAAACGTAATAATTGTCCACAAGGTACTCCCATGAAATATAATTGGAAGTGAGTATTAATAACATTAAAATTATGATCTAAAAAAATAATAAAATTCCCCCATATAATTCATCCAAACATCTAAATTTGTCTTCACATTTCTGTTGATAGTAACTATAACACCCCATTATATAAACAATCATGATTGACAAGATTTAAAACAAGGGTTTTAGTTTCTTATATTTCAAGGATCTTTTAATTTTATGGTTTCAGATAATTTCTAAAAACTCTAATATATCATACATTTAAAAAGGTTCTTACTTCCGTTAAAAGTTCACTTGCCCTTGAAAAACAGGGTATTATTTGTACTCCCTTGTTTAAATCATCAATATTTTTTCTTCACTCAGGATTTTCCACCATTGACTATGCTATAATCCTTAAATATATCCAATTCCCTTCAAAAAATTTAAAAAATATAGTTGGGAATAAAAATATTTGTAAGGGCTATAAAAATAAATTAAACCATTTAATTCATTAAAAAAAATTTAATACACATAAGGATGTTTTTATTTTTAAATAATAAAATTTTATGTTCAAAATAAGATTTTAATTACTGATGAAATAAAATTGAAAATCCAGAAATTTTATAAAACATTTTATATGAATGAAAAAAATAAAAAGATATTATAAAAAAATTAAATTGAAAAAAATGAGAACTCATTAAAACAATCCTTTAAAAATTATAATACCATAGAATATCCTTAAATCAATAATTTATTTTTATAACTTATAAAATAATAATATTTCCATTATAAATCATAGAATAAATTGGAAGACCATGTAGTTAACAAGTGACATTTTCGATATAATACCCCTTTTAATGGAATCATGTAACTGAATAACTCCAACATCTCTTTAGATTAATCTATCACTGATAATCTCTATCACTATAACCAACGCATTGGAGAGATATATCAGGATCCCCCATTATTTGATCTATTTCCGGATCACATAACATTTATTTAAATTTTCAAGAATAAAAAATTAATAAATCATATATATTTTACTTTAATAATAATAATATTCTTAATTTTTGTTAGATTGAATAAAAAATAATAATTTATGTTATCTATTAAAAATTAGAAAAATTCCCATTTCAAAAGAGAAAAATTTAATTTTCTTTAATATCAAGAAACACATATTTTATTGAAAATATCCTTGGAATATTTTTAATTTATGTTAAAAATAAAATAATTTTCATCATCGATGGAAATTTAATTCATATAAATATAATTAAAATAATCATTCTTTTCTGACAATTGTAAATAATTTGAAAAATAAATTGTATAGAAAATTTAAAAAAAAAATTGTTTTGAAAAAATAATAAAGAATGTAAAAAATATTAAGTAATGTAGAGTTGAAATATTTTAATAATAAATAATAACAAATTTGTAAATAATTAATAAAATGATTACATTAATAAGAATATTTGGAAGAAGAATTTTTAAAAATAATTTTAAAAGAAAGTCCCTTACCAAGAGTCTCGACTCTGGTAATTCATATGTATACCCTCTAGAACAAAAAAATTATATTATTTGTCTACTTTATTAAGAATATTTTTCATGTTCATTAAATTAACATTATTCCCTTTATTCCATTTTTACCATGATTACTTTAGTTACTATAATTTTTAACCACACATTAGACATTTTGATGATGCTTAATATATAAGTCCAAAATTAATTTGGTATGTTAATTATGGTCCATGAGATAATGGTTCTATGATATTATTAATATTAATTATGAATGAATTATTTTTTTTGTAGCTTCAATTTTTTAGAACTATACACTAAATGGGGATATGAAAAGTGCATTATTTTATGTCATAGAAGTGGTAGTCCACATGTACACATGAGAGATGTATCAATTTTTATAATATATGGAAAAGAAATAAGTTATATCATATTTTAATTTCAAATTATTATTATTATTTTATTCATTTCATAATTATTCATTACTTCCATACTATTTCCAACCATGTGATATGACATTTGAAAACCAATATCACTACTTCTAGGAGGAAGTATTCCAGACATACACATGAGTGAAATTATTATTTACTAATAGATGGAATGAGTAAAAAGTAAAGTAATATTTTATCTTTTTATAATAATTTTAAATTCTTAAAAAATATTAATTAAACATATACTTATAAACATATTTATGTGTATGGTATGGAAAATTAAACACATCACTTTAGGGAGCTGGTAGTCCACACAAATTTATGAGCTAAGTTTTAATTTACCATTGGATAAAATTGAGCTGAAAAAGTATTATAACATTATAATAATAAAATTAAAGTGTATGATAGATTTCTATGTTATTATTTTATCATGGATAAAGTATATTTTAAAGAGGTATAAGATGATATAAGAATGTAACACTTTGTTAATAATTGTAAAAATTATTTAGAAAAACTCCCTTTGAATACAGCCTAATCATGTTCATATTAGTGTTTTGGTGAGACAAAAACATCTATGAAATGGGGTGTAATATTGGGAAGGTATTTATGTAGGTATTGTTCTGAACAAGTGTCTCATGATGTGTGGGGAAGTTAGGATAAGAGGAGACCTTTTATAATTGTGGTGGATGGAGATATTTTAAATACATGAAATATTAAGATATATTCGGTTTTTAACTCATGTAAAATTGATACATCGTTCTATAGGTTTGAATAAAAAGTGGATAAGGTCCAAATCTAATCATCCAATCATTTTTATAAAGGATTATGTGTCATTTTCAGCAATATATTTTGTTTTAAATCCCTCTTTAACCATGTTTACCAATAACCATTATAACATGGTGTCCAATATTTATTGGTAATGATAGAAATTTTTAAAACGAAATGTGGCACATAAACTGACTATTAAATATATAATATACTATTCCACATAAAATTTATTTATTTTCTTATTTTATTTTTTTTATAATGAATTAAATATTATTTTTTGAAATTAAATACCATTTAACTTCAATTTCGAGACCATTAATAAAATTTGACTTTAAAGGTATTATGATAACAATTTTATTTGAATTTTAAAAAATAATTCATCAATTATCCTTGAAAATTATATATAAAATTCATGTAACATAATAAAGAACCTAAATGTTACCACATATAATATTTTTAATACCATTTATCATATTTTTTAATATTCATACACATGCTTTGTATCGATGGTGCATTAGAATATATAATAATTATACAATATTTGTAAAATAACAACATTATTGAGATGAAATTAAATTAATATAAGTAATTATTTTATTCATCATTCCTAAATAATGTATAGTTTCTCTTATCCTAATCATGAAATTTTATTATGATATAAAATGAGATGAAATGAAATTTATTAAATATAACACTTCCTTCTCTTGGAATCCAACAAATATTTCAATGAACGAAACATAAAATATTCCATTAAGGGGATAGATTGATACACCTATCATGAAAAAAATATTTGATATTTCATATGTTTATTTTGGAATTTTCTATATAATTTTAATTTTTTTATTAACTTACCATTACCCTAATAACAAATTTTTAAAACGGTATATTATTTTTATGAGAAAAAAAGAACTTTTGTATTTTATGGGACATTATGATTATAAATTTTAAATATATTTTACCAAATTCAATATTTATAATTTTAATAAATAAAATTTATTATCACTGTACAAAATTTAATGAAAAATAGTTTTTTGAAAAATGTGTTTCTGATGAGAATAATTAACTTATACCAAAATAAAATTAAATTATAATTACAATAGTATTTATTTCATTTTTATTAATAAAATATACATTATTTTATTTAATTAAAAATCCAAAATATAGTGGTACTTCTAAATTTATTTATTTAATGGAAAAGAATGATATTTTTCTAAAATCATTATTTTTGAATATTCAATCAAAAATTATTTTTTTCGAAAAATAAAAAAACATTATCACATAACTATTTTGAAATGATTATTTCAAAAAGTAAGTTTCTTTTTTCAAACATTAATTCTAAATTTGTAAGAAATTCATTATAATTCACACATATATAAGGAAATGAAAACCATTTTTAATGAAAATATATTTTTTTTTCATAAAATGACATTATTATAATTCCATTATTAATAAATATAATTAATAGAATTTAAATTCACTGATTTTGATATGTAATCTAATTATTAATTTATTTTCAATTATCCATATTGAAAAATTTAATATAATATGACGAGAACTCATTTTTCCCATAAAAAATAGTTTTAGGAAAAACATTTCTTTTAACATTAATATATTTTATCTTCATTTCCAACAAATAGATTATTATTGGATTATTTATCATTAAATTTATTAAGTAATAATTATGTTCATATATTTTATTAAATTGTTATTCCAATTCATATTGTCCAAAACAAATTCAGGGTCATAACACTCATATTTAATAATAATTCATTGGTTTTATATTCAGGTTCACTTAATTTTAGTGTTGTTCGAACCACACTATAAAAAATATTATTTCAACCAAATAAATTATAAAAAAATTGGTTTTATGAAATGGGTTGTGATTTTTTTCAATATAGTGAAAAAAGATATAGGTGACAATATAAAATAAACTTTTATAGACTGAGATGTGTTTTAAAGATGAACAAAGACGATTGGATAAATAAAATAAATTTACTATTATATAATACATACATGACAAGATTTTAGTTTTAAAACACTATAATGGAAAAATAATATTTTTATAATGATGTTTATTTTTATTTTACATAACTTAATTTTTTATATATGTAATATAAAAATAAATCATGAATATTGTTATAAAACTAGCACTCCATTTTTTCTTGTATTTATTACATTGGTAATTATGGAAATAATTTGTACAATAATTAGTAATAAAAGATACTAATATTATAGAGGTCACATCTAAGAATTCAATGAGTGTTTTGATTTTGCAAATCAGTATATAGATTAGAATAATGACATGGTAAAGCTCATAGAAATACAAATTGGAACTGTTGTGGATATATAAAATGAATTGAAGCAATAATAAACATAATAGTAGGTCAAATATTACTGACAATAAATAGAAATTAAAATGAACTATTAAAATAAGTATGGTTTTCTAAGTAAATGCCTTATATTAATTATATATACTTAAGAAAATATAAACTATAACTTTTTGATGAAAAAACAACCTCATGTTTGAAATATATAGAAAACCAGAAAATTTATCTAAGAGATGATCATGACTCCAAACAGGATATTTTTATAAATAATTTACAAAAATACAACACATAATGTTATTATTAAAGATATCATTTTTGGCGTTAAGATAAAAAAATTGTTTTCCTTTAATTTCTATTTATAAAAAAATCAAAAATGTGGAAAAGTTTCCCCATTAATGTTTATGGATAATTTTAAATTATGTTTGGAAAAAATAAAGAGAAGTGAATTTTAGATAAAATGTATTAAGAGATAAAATAAATATAAATAAATTTTTAATAATTGCTATAAAAAAATGTTTTTAGGAATAAAATAATTTTTTTCTATGAAACGTGATAGGGAGAATGGTAGAAATCATTCCATAGATAAAATTGTAGAATTATATAATAATGTAAAGGGTGTTATAAAAACCCCAATGAAAAATAAGGAATATCATATATGTGACTATATAATGAATTTATTTGTTATTATTTCAAAGGATTTATTTTAATGGAAATGTTCTTATTTTTAAGAGTAGTGATCTTAAAACCATAGTGGGGATTTTAAACATTGAGGGGAGTTTTTCTGTTTATTTAAATAAATTATTAGTAATTCATGTAATATTTAGAACAATTAATTACATATCTTAGGCTAAAACTATTTTTGTCTGTAAAGTAGGTTGTAATATATATTTTTTATTTTCATGAAAAAGTTAGGTCGATATTCAGAAAATCAATATCTTTAATAAAACACATTTCAAGACATATTACATATAAAGACACATAAAACAGTATCAAAATATCAAAGGGTCAAGTGTATTTAATTATTTAGATACATAACCATAAAACATGAAACATGAGTCCATCAATATAATTTATAACTCTAAAAAATTCCCTTATATTCAATAGATTCTTCTGATACTGTAGGGGTAGCCTAGAGACATATATAAGAAATGGTTTGGATATATAGCCCAATAAAGGAATAATCAGAGCATTATATGAAAAACTTTATACATGTAATCCAATCTATATATCAAGGTGACCTAAAAGTTGTAAGAATTATAAAAATGAACTTTGAATCATAATATAAAATGATAATATCAAGGAAACATGGGATTGTGGTGGAAATATAAAACAATACATCATAAGTATAATTCAAGGATAACTATTGAGACTACAACACATAGTGTTCATATGATTACCTACCATGAACAATAAATGGTAATCAAGATATAAAACACATTACCAAATTTATTATATGGATATTTAATTTTGGTTCCACCGATCACATTCATATCATGTATATGAATTTGTGTGACACATAAATCTTACAACATAAGAATTACATTCTTAATTTTTAACCTCATTTTTATAGATTTTGGGTTATATAAATGTTCTTATAAATTAAAAGAAATATATTTATTATTAATTGAACACCCTCGAGTACAAATGGGGATGGGTATTCACAGCACAAATGTTTGGCATGAAAAATCATAGGTTAATTTTTACAACAAAATGAGAGTACAAAATAGTTCATGGGAGAGATTAATAAGAATGTATGTTTTTTATGTATACATGGGAATAATAATTATAGTAAATTGTATTTGATAAAACCCAATACATCATTAAAAATTGTATGCAAATAGTAATTAGTACAAAGAAATTATTGAAATAAATGAAGAGTAGAGAGTCCCTTACCTCTAGTGGGAATTTCTAAAAGAATGGGAGGGGATTCAAAGAGATAAAAAAGCCCTTGGTATATCTTTATATTGTTATGTAGAGATTAAATTGGTGTTAAATGTGTTTTTAGTGAGTATTAGTGGGAGGTTAGGTGGATATTTATTGAAAAATATGGTAGAATTAATTAGTAATTTATAAACATAGGTTTTGGATTTTATATGATAATATAATAAAAACCAAAAACATTACTATTGTTTTTCACATGATTTATATAAAATTAAAGTTATTATAAATATTTAATAATACCAAGAACCTTTCTACTTAAAATAATTCCCATAGTGATTAATATGTAATTCATCTTCATAAAGATTAGATTTCAAAACCATAAAATAAAACTATGGTTTTGTAGGATTCATTAATTTTTTTTAAATTAATAATATAACATAAAAAATACTTTGTTTTAAAGGGTAAAAATATTTTATTGTTGATTCCTATTATATTATTTAAAACGTCACATTGGGAGTGTTATTTTTTCATAATAAATATGGTATAATTATACGATATTTCATTTTACTCCAAAATTCTACTATCCCAAAAAATTATGAAAAAAAAATTATTATTTAATTTAAATGTGATTATTTCAAAAATAGTATTTATTTAATAAAAATATTTAAATAAATATGATATGTTAGAATTTTAAATCGAAATACCCTTTTATTGAAAAAATGGTTACAACAAAAACACTTTTCTGATCCACAAATATATCATATTGGAATTCATTAAATTATGTTATAATTTTTATATAAATATTTATTATTTAATAATAATATTATATAACATTTATTTAAAAAGGTTTTTATTAAAAAAACTGTTTCATTTAAAATAATATATTTTCCAAAAATATAATTTTTTTTCTCGTATAAAATTATAATTTTCATAAACTCATATATAATTGAAAATTTAAATTAATAGTGAAAAGGGATAAACATAAAAATTAGTTTTTTAGAAATAAAATAATGTAAATCATACTACAAGGGTATAGATACATAATCCCTTATTATACTAGTGTACCCACTAAGTGTAAGGTGTGTGATGTGGGGGCTATCTTGTGGTGGTTCTGCAAACATGGTTTGAGACGTGACATCAATATTTTTTAGATTCTCTGAGTAACGGCTTCTATTAATATTCAGTTATTGAATCTGGGCTTGGAATTTTCTATTCTAATTTCTCAATGATTAGAACTCCCTTAGAAACTCTACTAAATGGTATTTATAGGGTATGATCCTATTTTTTGAAGCCATAACTTCTCATGTCTTTATTAACGGTAATTTATAATGACCATCATTATATAATATTTTTAATATACACTATTAAATGACTAAATTATCATTAATTAAGTTGGTTAACATTAATTTAAATCCCAATGGTTAAACTTTGTTATGGTCTGAAATAAACAAGGTAGTACGTGGATTTTTCTACAACTATATTCCATAATAAGTAATTTATTTATTCAAAATTTAATTTATTTTAGATTAGTTTCGATCATTATATACATAATATAATATCTTAATTACCACAAAAATAATATAAAAAAAGGGAATGAAGATAAAAATTAATTGATTTAATAAAACATAATTGATTCACTTTCATACCATTTCATCATCATGTCTAACAACTATTATTAAAATTTGAGGCAACTTATTTTTTCATTCTTTACTAATATTTTAAATCATTTATCATCATATTAAAAATAATTTTATACATATTTTCTTGGGGTATAATTTCAAATTATAGAAAATATTGACATTATGATAGTTTTAAGATCATTGAATGAAAGTAAACGTTGAAAGGGTAAGTAGTATAAATGCTAATGAAATCATTGGAGGATATATACAGGATAAATAAATAAATAATATTAATGTATATGTGATATGGATGGAATCCTTTATGGAAGGATATTCAATGTAGTGAAAAAGAAATTATATGAATATCCTTTATATAAAGTACAATATGTTGATAAAAATATATATACAATATTCAAAGGTGAATGTGGCCAATATTTTAATTTTATATAAAAACATTTAAATCACCAATATAATTTCCATAAAATTTTTAAACTCATTATCAACCATATAATTGAATTCATTAGAGGAATGTTTCTTCTATGTGGGTTAATTGAGTATTTAAGAACAATGAATAAAATCCTAAGGAGACTCCATAAATATTCCAATATAATGGATTTTTATTAAATTATATTTAGTATAATATCTCAAAATGATATTTAATGAACACTAATATATTATGAGATTTATTTAGAAGAATATATTTCAATAATGGAGAATAATAAAAGGAAATTGTCAAACTTTTTTATAAAAAATATTTTAGTAAAAAATAATATGATGATATTGAAGTAGACAAGGTGTTTTATTTCATATCCAATAACCTCAAAATTTTAAAACTGAAATTTAAATTTATACAGTCACTTTCTTTCTTTTGATGTGGGAAAATAAGGATTCATAATGATAATTTTCCATAGATGATGAAAAAGGATAAATAAAAGGGGGAATCTATAAGAATACCCTTTGAGAAAAATATTTCCCAAAGGGATGACAATGATCGAATATAAAAAGATGGAGTCATTAATTGTTTCCTAAATTGAAGAGGTTAAATATTTTAAAAATATAATAGTATATGATATGGTCATTTTTTAAAATAATCTAAACATAAAGATCCATTATAGAAGAATAAAATAATATTAAGGGATTTTGGAAATTAATAATGAGCTCAAGGAAACATAAATGGGATATATTTTCAATATAATTTAGTGATTAAATGCAATAATACAATTATAGATTATAAAGAAATTTAAATACAAAGAAACTAGAATAATGACTAGATTGAAAACGTGATATTACAAAAAATATAAAATATTTAAAGATATATTCAACGTGATTGAGAACGAGATCAATGAAAATGAAATGAGATATAATCATTGATGGATTAAACCTTATAGTGAAAAAAATATAAAAGGTATAAATAATCTAAAATATATGATCACAGATGTTATGAGAAATATAAAACATTATTTAAAATCTATTTTTAATAAAACAGTTATCATTGTCATGAATCCATTGAAATTCTGGAATTTATTAGAAACCAATTATTATATAAAACTAGATAATCAATAAGTGATATTACTGAATATACGAGAAAAAATGAATATACTATCAAAAAAAATATAAATGTGGGATAAAATGATCATCAAGAGAAGAAAATCATCATTTAAGAAATAAAACTATTGCTTCCATAAGGAAAGAAAATTTTGGTGAACAAAAAAAGTTGTTCATTTTATAAAAGAATATGTTAAAAATGCACCACTAATTTTTTTGTATTTCTATGTAAATATTTTCCATTTAGGGAATTTTTGTTTCATTTAAAAGTTGAGAAAGGATTCTAATATTCTTTAAAGACAACAAATATTTTTATAATTTATAAAACATATCTAATATTCATTATTTTAATAGTTTTTAGACCCTACATGTTGATGTTTAATATCATGTCAATACATATTATGTCTAATGATTTATGAAATATTATTATACCCAAATCAGTATGTTAATAAAGTGGAATAACTATCTACAATAAGTTAATACAAGTGGATTTTTCCTAGTATTTTCATTAGCTTGTCGAAGAATTTGTTATGTATGTTCACTCTATAAAGTTATGATATTTCATGAAGTGATTGTGGGATGATTTTATTTTTTTAAAAAGTCTGTAATATTTTTATAAGATTCCAAATTATGGAATGTGTGAATTATCGATTTTGGATTATGGTCAATCCAGTGTAGTGGTGTGGTCCATATGGCATGGTTGAACATGGAATTTGATTATTTTTCATGAAGATAATTTCTTATTTGATATATAAGTTATATCTAGATATAATTGTTTTGATAAAAGAAAAAACTATATATTTTGATATTTCTATATAGTAAATTTGATGTTTGACCCTATCATTTTATGTTTTGGAAAATAGAAATACCATATGAATTTCTCTTCTAGTGTGACATTGTGGAACCCTATATAAAATTTAGAATATTTTATCGTGATTTGGTTATGTGAATGAAAATTCATCAACATAAGTATAAAAATTAAAATAAATTACCATATGATTCTCTACAATTTATGTTTTCCTGTCGCATATACTAATTCATCTATATGAGGAAAATAACAAAGGAAACCTCATTTGATGAAATTTTATAGACCATATATGAAATTTGGTATCCTTTACGATAATTTAGATACGAAAACAACACATAATGATTTACGTTTTGAAATTATGAGAATCGAGAATCATGATTACTATGGAATGAAATAAATTGAGAATTAGTCAGACATGAATATTATGAATAAAATATAATTAAACAAAAATGATTATAGTGATATGTACGTAATTAAATAACAAATGACTAAATTATACATCAGGATCCTTGAAAAGGATAAAATGGTGTGAATTAGATAAATTCAAATCTGACAGAGATTTCAATGTTATTGATTGAGATTCCATGTCAGTATACTGATGTAGAAATATCATAAAAATTTAATACTGTATATTGGGGGCGATTAAAAAAGCCATTATAATTTTAAATAATATGAAAATAAAATACTACCAAGTCTAAAGGAATAATTTATGGAATATCAATCAATAAATCATTGACATAGTCCTAAATGGTTTACAAATAAATCAGTACCTATAAAAATCGAATGACGAATCCAAAACTGAATGTAGAAATTTTTTCACTTGATATTTAGTGAGTATAAATTACAATATAAATAAATTAGGTGAGGCTTGTAGAATTCAATGAAGAAAAATTGATATAATATTTTATTTTATAACAATATGAAAAAATTCCAACAACTATAGATGGTTGTTATGTATGTCGGAGGAATAAGACCACCATCTGGATTCCTTGTTGAGGTTCATATACTCATCTATGTTTATTCTTCTCATAACACTGTTTGTGTTATTTTAAAATTATAATGTAACTAGTTGGTTCTAATAGATTGTATAAATTCAAATTCATACCACTTACTTGAGTTCCTTTAGATAATACGATGCAGACAACATGTTGTATAATAATAACATTTCATTGTAGATATAGTCACCCTAAAGGAAGTTAACCTCATTTACAAAACATTATATTTCACTATTTTTTCTAAATTAGTGAATGACTAGAGAGATTTTATGATAAATCATAAGAGTGATGTGTTTTAAATTTACCATTCACATTAACTCACTCACCCACTCTAAGTGTGATCACCGTTCATGTGATCAAAAAATTATTATTAGAGTAAGGTTGCACTCTTTTTCTCTCTCGAGTGAATGTTATAAATAAATATATTTTTGTTAATAGTACACCATCCAAATGAATTATGGAAAATTATTTCACTCTTATAAAGAGTTAAAATTTCCTTATATTCCTTTATTTAAGATTAATTTTCTTGATCCCATTAAATATGGATTTACTTTTCTCTATTAAAACTCAATGAAGTCTATGAATAACATAATAAATAACAAAAATGAAGGGAGGGATATAAATACTTCATTATATTAATTATTTTGAAAAATAGATACCAATGTTCATGTGATGTGGAATTTCTAATTCCCTTTGGAAGCATCTACATAATATTTATTAAGGAAACAAAACAGTAAAAGAAGAAATGAAAAAAACCATTCGAAAATAGTTTGATGATATCACAATGCATTAAGATGAGACTATTAAAGATTTTTCCACATGTGTAAATGTAACACCCCGACCTAAACCATTTGTTCTTAGAAAAAGATATATAAGACCTCATTCCGGCATCCCCATACACAAGTGGAAACTAACTTTTAGAAATAATCAAAAAATAATCAGGACGGACACTATACCTTTTTTAATCATAACCATACACCATAAAAATAATTAAACAAAATAATCTGTATATGCTTATAATACTATGTAATATAATGAGTTAACTAGATTCACTTTTGTTATACAATAAGTAATCGAGCTTCCAATGAGGAAATCCAAAATATTGTATGAAAGGTAACAATTAAATAAATAGTACATAGTTGAAATCCAATTGATTCTACCATGGTATATATACTATCTCCACACACCGAATATGAGTGATTTTCTATTGTACATTAACCCTTACCTACATCCCCAATCAATAATTTTGCACATCCATTAATATTTCTTGTCACGGTGTGAATAATAAATCCTTGTATTACACAAACAATTAATCATTGACATGAGTAAATGTGTCTCACATCCGTATAACATGATAATAGTATAATCACAAAAAATGTTTTCAAAGTGTAAATAATACACTTTGAATCAATTCTCTTACTATGATTCCACAAACTATAGATGTACCTTCATTGGATCAGTTCTATAATGAATAGTTATAATGATGTCATCTCATCTGTAATCCACTAGACCAATAGATATCCATGGGTAATAATAAAGAATATGATTCAGGATAATATAAAAATCTGTAAAACCCCATCTATATCATGGAATATTTTTTTAGTCTTCGTAATTCATGGAAATGAATGTTTAGGACTCAAGGACATCATATCCTAGTTGTGCTCTAGATCAGGACACAAGAACTCCATGCCCAGTTGTTATCATCATGGATCTGGAATCAAGGTCTTCATGGCCCTACCTTGGGACTAATTCCATCATATTCATCTTATAAAGTCAAGTCCCCTCTCCGTTAAAGGGGTGGTAATATCATGATGATCATCCTTTCATCAATCACTAGAGAAATACCAACAAATAAAATGTTATATATCTAAAAACAAGGTGGAGAATGCATATAAAAAAACATAACAAAATATCTTGAGTCACAGTGGTTACTTGAAAACACATTTGATCAAAAGACTAATACAATTGAGTAGGATATCTAACTACTCTCAGGGAATCAAAAAGTATACAATGGTTTCATGGGAAACATTCACACATATGTGATCATAATATAGAATGAATTATTAGTTATCCTAAAGAAATAAACATACCTTGGAAATAAGTTTATAAAAGGTCTTATATGGTAAGGAACTTCAGACCTCAATCTCATTGACAGAGTTCCCTAAAATTGGGCAATTTCTAGAATCCTGAAACATTTTGCGAAATGATGCAAATATATATTTTTTCTTTTGAAATTACTATCTTGGGATAAATTTCATCAAATTATAGGTTTATAAAAATAAACTAGGGGAGACTCCATACAATGAATCATAGTTCTATAATAACATACATTATGGATTCCATCAATATAATATTTTATGATATATGTTAAAGGTGATTAGTCCAATTCACCAAATCTATTATTGATTAAAGAAATGATCATGAATTCCTCAAAAATCTTGAAGAGAATATCATGTCTAAAAAAAGGATCAATATCACTAATTTATTATAATATAAAGCCTCGATTAGATTCAATAATAATGTCTCTAGATTATCAATCTATTAAAAAATTACCTTGAAACATCCACCATTCACGAGATATTTAGATCTGGTCAAGGGGATGTTATCCACACATCAAATCCACCATCAATATAAAAAAGTTTTTCTATCTCACATTAAATCATGAAGTATAAATTAGATCATTATTTTAGGTTTTAGTTCAATACTAAATCCTAAATCAAGAATAGTTCTAGGAAGAATATCCATAGACACAAAACCATATGTTTCCCATAGTCAATGGTAGATCAAGAACAAATCATGATACATCATCACCTCACTGGATCCATCATCGATCAATGAACTATGAAAAACTCTTTATTAGATCCACATATAATTCATTTACACATCATATATTTCATCATATCACATAATGAATAAGAATAAAATATTGAAAATATAGAGAATCCATAATGATCTAGAATCTCTAAATTAATTGAAAGTTGAAAGGTTAATAGTAGATGAATAATAAAGCTCAATATCTAAGGGAGATCATAATAGGTTAGAAATAGGTTGTTTGGGGTCATATTGAGTAATTAATTAAGTAATAAAATTATTGGAATGAATATACTATATGGTTCATTTAATATACACTTATATGGGCTATACTGGCCAGATAGTGGGATCTGTGGTTTTCCATTGTGAAAGAATTAAACTCAAGGGTTTTTGTTTCAACATTGGATGGCTGATATAAGATCATTTATTAGATATTGGTGTGTCTAGATTTTTATTGACCAATTTTAACTCCATAGGGGGGTTGGTAGACTCTACTGGCTGGTCAGGGATAATTTATAACCATAGACATCATAACATCCACTATAATCTCCCTTTGCTAAAACTATACTATCAAAACATCACAAATCAAGCTTTCAAATACCTAGCCATTAAATTTATACAAATATGAACATTGAATTACAAATTTCAAAAATCTTTGTCAACTGAGGATGTCACAATTCTACCCATTTAATGAATCTTCATCTTAGATAAGTACCTTTTGTGATTTTTCTAAAAACAATTGTGCTATTGAGCATGAATTTATTCCTCCCACACACAAGTATCCTCTTGTATCCATACACACTTCCATAGAACCATAAAATTTGGTATTGTAATCCCTCAAAATAATTAATCACTCTTCTCAACAATATGAATCAGTCTCTCCTTGTGATGCATCTAGCTCTAGATCTACATCATCATATTCAATCAAATGCATGGGAAATCACATGTATATCAAGATATGAGAAACAAGTAGAACATTATGCAAGCCTAATTGGTGATAATCAATATATAGATGGTACACCACTATTCTAATATGATTTATGATCTCATAGGGTCAAAAATAATATGGTGCTAGATTTGGTGGGTTTCACGTTTATTGTGGCCCAACCAAGGAGTCACCATCCGAAAAAATTGGCCACCTATAGAAAATACCAAATTTCCCATATTATAGTCAATACAATATCCATTATATCTCTATGATGTGATCAACCTCTTCTAAATTAGTTTCACTCTCTCAGATGTATCTTTTACAATATTGGGTACCAAACCTAATGCCTCACCAGCCTTTTTCCAACAACACAACATATAACATGGCCTACCATAATGATACTCACAAGGTACCATCTAAATGGAATCCTATAATCAATTGTTATATTAACACATAAAAAAATCTTGGTGATCATTCCAATCTCATCTAAAATGCATAATACATACTAAGATCATATTAACCAATATTTGTATTTCTTTCTCTGATTGTCTGTTTATCTGAGAATAATATTATGTACTCAATATAAGTTGATTTCATAAGTTATTTTTCAAGAAACACTAAAATATGAAATATATAATGAATATTTTATAGATACAATTCTCAATTGAACTCTATAAAAGTGAAAAATATCCAGGATATAAAACATTCCTATGTCTTCCATAAAAAATGTCTCTTTGGTAAAAAACAACAGGTCCACTTTATTGAGTCGCCCCACAATCACCCAAATAGCATCATGAATTCTTAGGGTTTAGGGTAATGCCATCAAAATTTACATATTGAATTCCTCACACATACAAATGGGAATAATAAGTGACTAAAACAAATCACTATGATACTGGTGTTCAACCTTTATCCTTTGGAAGGTAACACAACACTAGACAAATCCAGAAATGTCCATCTTCATCCCAGGCCACCCAAATTGTTTCCTAAAGTCATTTTAAAAAATTTTCACTCCTGGATGAACGAAACACTCTTAAGTATGGAATTATATCATCGGATCTTCCCTGGTCGAAGTAGGGATAATAACTCTCTCTTATAAAATGGTCACATCATCATTTTTCTATGACCATTGAGGTTTTGTGTTTCTACCTTCTATATATTCCAATAGAATAGTATTATCTAGGTTAGATTACTGATTATCTTCTACATGGATTACTATATAATAAATGATCACTAATGGGACACATGTCATCAATACCTATTCCTTGAAATTGTAACATCCCGACCCAGCTCACCACTAAAATGGTTGCCGCACCGGTCGCAACATGGCCTCAAGTGTGTCTTACCATATGAAAGATATTGCATACTAGAATCGAGTGGGAAAAGAAAATATAGTGTGGAGACTATACCCTCTTATCAGATATTCATAGGGGTATAATAGAGTAAATAAAAATCAAAAGATGAAGTTTTAAATAGCATTGATAAGGAGTGGAAGAAAGATTATTATATTCAAGTTAATAAAATTGGCCTACACTAGTATACATAGCAGATGATTGCATGAAATGGTAATGATAGATACATGTAATAATTAAATGGTATATAATGATTTTAAATGCAATAAAAATAGAAAAAGATAGTGAATCCACATAGGAGATCTCTTTGAGTATCACGAGCTACAGTTTGATCATTTCATCCTGAATCCAAGTATAAGAAACACAACAAACAACCCGTGTTTTGCAAATATAAGGTCTACTCATGTACCAATTCTTTCAAAGAATGGTGTGATATGAAATCTAAAAATACTAACACTCACAGTGTCATGTAAAATCCAGACAGAGTGTCATAAATTTAACATTATACATGTATAGATAATTATAACATACATAATAAATTAACTTTACTCATTTAGATTCTTATGAGACACCTGATGGCTATACCATCTTTAGCCCTTGGATGGTGTCTAAACATGTAACCGGTGGATTAATTAATTTATTAAAAATTTATATTGATGGGTCACTTGATTAATATCCTTCACTAACATCACATATTGATGGTATAAATATTTATATTCCCAATATGTAACAAGGAAACCATTATTTATGATATCTAATAATGAAGTTCTGATGTATTGACCAAGGAAACTTAGACCCCTAGGTCCACTAATGTAGTAGTATCTATGTTTATCTAATAAGTGAGAATATAATCTAACTAGAATATTCCAAGGCATTTTATAATAAAATGACTACCAAATCCAAGGTGATCATCCATGTTAAAATAGTTCTAAGTAGTGATAGGGCCCTATGAGATGTAACCATGGCCCCTAATTTTCAATAATGGATCCAAATATCGTATCCAAGGTATGAATTAATTATACATGAGTGATCCTATAGAGTCATATTGGACATACAAGAATAGAAAAGGATTGAGATATTGCTGGGTACCAACCTATGCAAGCTGTATCCTTGAATCAGAATGGGGTTCTCGAGTGCACAAAGCATTCCACTACAAGAATCAATGTCGATCTCGAGTAAGGCCATTATAGTTTGATAATGGGGTCACATAATATTTAATTTGGATCAAGAACTTCCTTTCATTAGTGTGATAAGGTCATGTATCTTTCAACCATTCATTTAATCCATTTAATACATATTCAATAATAAAGGTTCACTCTGATACCTTCAATTAACATGGAAAGGGGTTGTAAGGATATGTAACATATTATAAATTTATAAACACTAGTCCATTCATGGAATTACTACATGGGGATTGATTTATCACCCAAGTTATATGTCTAATAAACCATTGAGTCCATCCATGGAATTCATAATTGGGAATCCATGTGTCCCCCAAGGTGTTAATAGCATTTAATACATTCAAAATAATTTATTAATATTATTTTATGGATCATCATCATTCACTAACCATTTCACTTAATTAAACTCATTCAATTTACCAAAACATGTCAATTATATTTATAAGGTTCTTTTTTTCACATAGGAGGTATCAGAGGAAAAATGAAAATCATCCACATGCCTAATTCCATTATAAAAACTTGCCAAGCACTTAGAGGGTTCCTTGGTTCTTTAATTGTATAAAAAATAGAAACTCGGTCCTTCTAATTCCATTAGGTTCCATGTGCTAAACATTCTATATATCAAACATAACATTGAGGAATGAAGAAAAAATTGGGGAAATAAGGTAGGAAACATCAATGTCTATCAGTGCATTTTTAGCTATATGGATGTGCATTTATGATGGAGGTGTTTTATTATAAAAACATGACATTATCAAATAACAAGTAATTTATCACCCTTAAGAATTTATTCAAGCTGTGCTGGTCAATTAAAGTAGGAAACTCATAAAGACATACTTAAATAATGAACTAAGGCATTCTTAAATAAATAGTCAAGGATAGGGATCCTACCTTAATAAGACCAAGGCAATGCATTGAATTTGACTCATTAAAACTCCAAAAAACCTCCCACCCACATGCTATCACTTGGATAGATATACATCCTTAAACTGATGCACATGTTCCCCACACCCTAATGGAACATGAACATGATATATATATATATATATATATATATATATATATTCATGCCTGTGTATATATGCGTGTACCCTCGAAATTTATCACAACTCCCTACAACCAAACCCCTTGGTCTCATAAACACCAAAAGACCCTAAATCAATGGTGCAATACCAAGAAACAAGAGTAATGCCTCAAATATAATGGTGATGGGGAACCAAAACAATATGAACTACCCAACCATTGGTGGCTATTGATGGAACCAACAAGAATAGGCCATGGGGTAACATTCACACAACCATAAACCATAAGAAAACAGAAATTGGGCCATTCCCTCTTTCCCTAGGTTCATTTGTACTCCATAGGGTGATGGAGGGAACAAATCACAACAAAAAATTATAAGTAGGAGGAAGAGAGGACCATAATATGTCGATTTTTTGAGAAACCGTGATGATAACCTGGAAGGAGATCTACCGAAGAGGGATCTACAGAAAGGGGTTCACACACTGCAGGTTTTTGGCCCGGGGTGCATCTCACCTACTAGAGATTGCGGCTCGTACGAGTGTGCTACAATGGAGAGGGAGAGGGAGATGGTTCATGCTCACCTAGGGTTACAGGGAGGAAGGATACATGATACTGGAAGGATGGGGATGCTATACCACACCAGACATAGGTAAGGGGGAGGGGAAGGCCCCTCTTATGTTTTTTATTAAAACCAAAACTAAACAAATAATAATAATCATCACCACCATCATCATCATTATAAAAAATATATTTTTATTATCATAATTATTAGAAAATTAATTTATATTTATTTTATTATTTAATTATCATTTAAATTATTTTCTAATTATTTTTTAATTTTAATTTATTAATTTTTTATGACAGAAAAAACTACAAGGGTTGTCCCACATAGTTTTCCAAACCGTAGAAAACCCTTGCGGTGTAAAAAGTTTAGGTACATCCACCAAAAAAAGCAACCATAGGTGCTAGGCACACAGTTTGGAAGACAATCCATATACCATGAGGATTACCACTTCCCCACCTAGAATGAACTGCACGATTAGCGAAAGATGGACGCACAATTTTTGAAAAACCATGTCCATCTATCAGTCCACATAAACCATAAGGTTTTAGAGCCTGGTGCTCCTGAAACACAATGAGACCATTATGGGATATCTTGGGCCTTTACACAAGTCAAAAAACAAAACATTAAAGTATTCCATCACAAAAAATTAATTTCTGAAGAATGGTGTGAAAAAAGACCCATCCAGTAAATGAAAACATTCAAAATCTCTTGGACATTGTCCAGTTCAAAAACAAAGGACTCTACAATCTACCTTCCTTATAACTTCCATTCCCTGAGAATCTTTTGGAAATAAAGAAAGCATCTCCATAACTATTAGGGTTGTTATGTTTCATTCAAACTATCATGTGTCATTTCATATACACATTGAATCATTAAGAATTACATATATATTTTGTACTAAAGCCTTTACAACCCATTCCAATGCTCATTCTCCAACCAAAACACTGAAAATGTGCTTCCACAAGCCCATTGAGATGGATACCTTATCATGTCATTGAATCAATAAAATTTTGACTGATGGTGGCCCCCACCATAGGTCTTAACATAAAAAAGGGTTAATTACAAGTGATGGTACCACTACTATTGGAATTGTCATACAAAGCATTCGTCTAAGTGTCCTAACGATGCACTTAGAGTGGTTTTATTAAAAATATATTGTCATATTTTGATTGAAACAGTAAAAAATATTCACAAAATCTTTCTCATAAGACACTACCAACCTATAAATCACACATTCCTTCACCTGGAATCTAGCTTTAAAATTATTCCTTACAACTTTGAACATTGAATAAGAGAGAGAGAGAGAGAGAAAGGGTGGATCCACATGGCTAACTTATCTCAAAGATATTCATCATAGGCGGTCAACACAATTCAAAAGAAATAGTTGGAGTGCATGTGTCCAACCAAATAGTTTCTATTTGGGAACCTAGGAATCACTAACGACATACAAAGCCTCAATAAGAACCATGTGTCAACAAGTAACAAAGAAATAGAACCACAAAAAATCTCAACAGCATTTAAAGCATCAACGCGGTGTAAGAACGACAATCTCTTAATGAATCTAGGATGATGTCAAGATAGGGAACATGATCATCACATAGAAAAATACACTATAAGGGTTTAAATGGTTTCTAGAAAAACACACCAAACTACTAGATGGAAAAACAATGGAACCACAACCGGTCGACATCAAAGAAGAATCTTGGATTCACCTACCTTGATGAATCTGAGTGAACTTAATACTTCGCACCTCTTGAGACAATCCCAAGGGATATTATTTTAAATATTAAATTTTTACTAATAATCCATGATAATGAATTTTTCCTAACAATTATGTGGTCTTATAAAAATTAAATCTATTGAACCAAATTATTATTCTCCATGAATAACTCAAAACATTGAGAGTGTCGTCTCCCTTATATTTCATTGCGGATGGTAATTCATATTACATTAACGAGGATCCAATACATATAAATTGATGAATGTATTTCCTATTAGACATCCACATTATTCAATTGAATAGGGATGTATTTGATTTTTTTTCTCATTAGTAAGTAATCCATGTTTTATTCTGAAAAATTATCTATAGGGAATGATATGAAAGGTCTTGATAACTATTATAGGTAATTTGTTGGACTTAATCAGGTTTTAGGTAGGGCCTAAAATTGTATAGGTCCTAGATGAATCTATAGGTTTAATCAGAAAAAAGGTTGGATTTTCGTGTACATATCTTCCTATGACAAGATAGTGTCATGGAAATTTCCTTGACCATACGTTTTGATGTTCAACATTATGAATTCCATCAGTGTGAGATAAATGATAATCTTGATCCATGATTTAATTTATTATCATGGATATAACATTCCATTGGAATCAGTTAATTATAGATTCATGTTTTCATTTATTCCTTCTATATCACCTATTCCATGTTTTTGTTTTTAAAGATTACATTTTATGATACTTTTTACTGATCATAAGAGCGTGTTGTTATTATTTTTACATTACATTGAAGTATAATGGATTACTATGTATAATTTTTATGGGTATGAGGGAAGGGATCAACATGTTCTCACTATATTTTCATGTTATATATAATGTTTTGAAATGAATTCTTGGTACTTATATGGTCTTACATGAAATATAAAATATAGGATCCATTAAGAACTATTATATTTTTTTACCAACAATATAATACAACAACCGACTCAAGGTTTCTAAGGTCCGTGATGTTAATGTTAGTGTCAAATGAGGTTTTTAATAATATTTTGTCCTAGATTTAAATAGATAAAAATTGAAAAAATAATTAGAATTAAAATATCTCAATATTTATTAGGATAAATCAATAAAATTAAATAAAAATTTTATTTTATAATTCAATATCTCAGTCTAATAATGTGTATGCCAATATAGAAAGATAGTGACTAATAAGAGGAATGGTAAACATATCATCACCCATATTAAATGTATAGATATTACTGCATAACATGTCATTGATTCTGGAGTTAATGAAAATACAATAATAATAATATTAGGGAAATATAACCAAGTTATGAAAAATAATTTCCCACATATAGAGAGACAAATTAATCCACAACATGTTGTAGCATTTTTGAAGCACTTAATGAGAAAACAACTTATAACATTTGTTAGAACTAATAATATATTTTATGATGAGAAATATATCAAGTTCCTAGAGATTATATTTTATTCCATGGGAATTAGTGGAAACAAAAAAAGTAATCATGGTGGTAAATAATATGAATGGAGATTCTGACCAATGATGGTCACTAATTTAAAACACTAAAGAAGAGGATAGAAGAATGTGCATTGAAAAATGAATTTTGATGGACGTATTTTGTGAAATTTTTTTCCTCATGATAAAATTGATGACTTGGAAATGTTGTACCTCAATATTATACCAAATTAGGTGGCACATGTTTCTAGGTGTGAGGATAACATAAAATAGTTTTCTAGGGAAGCTTCAGAATATTTATATAGACCCAAATAATATTATTCATTTCATTGATTTTTAAAGTTTACCTATTGAAGTTATTTGGTCTCTTAGAACTTTTCATCATATTAGGATATTATCTCAAGTTTCATCAATATAAGAAAATATATTTATATGATGTATGTTTTACTAGGATATTAGAAGAATATGAGGCTAGTTGAGCATTATACAAAGAACTTTGCATCTAAGGATAATAAAGGAAGTATCGAATTTCCCACATGGGGTAACTATTGAAAAAACACCTTGGGGTTGTAGGAAGGGAAAAGGTTCTTGTTATATGTGTTGAGAAATAATCCATAAAATTCTCAAATTCATGGTTAAAATAGAATCTATTTATGGTCAACACTTTAAAATTAGGGGGAAGATACATTCTCAAAATAATATCTTTAACAACAAGGGAATATTACACAAAAAGTCAATGTTAACAAGGAAAATATTATCTATTCCCCATAACATAATAAAAAGTTCACAATGATTTAGTTGTAGGTACTCTGACCAAAGCCTCAAAGATAGTTATTTTTTTATTTTATTCCATATCTTAAGAAACTTTTATATCTTTAATGTTTAAAAATAGTTATTCTTCTATCACTCTTGTATGAAAATTATCAATTGAGAAACTGAGTGAAATCCATATTACAATAATGTTGTGTTCTAAAATGATAATTGTGATTCATGGTTGCACCCTATTCTCAATCGTGGTTATAAAACCTATGATTGAATTTGATATAATTGATGGTATGGATTTGATTTCAATAAATAATGTAAAATTTTATTTTTAAAGAAGGTGATTAATATTTGTGAAGGAGAGGTGGAATATCATATCATCATTAGGAAAACATCATCATATATATCTTTTTTGGATCATCCCCTAGGAGATATTCATAATGAAATTACAGGAGGAGTAGAAGATCAGAAATGATCTATGGATAATGAAGGTATCCTAAGGATGGATGATGTACCAAGGGTATATAAATTAATTGATATTTTTCAAGAATAATTAACTATTCATTAAAAATAGTTTAAATTTGAGTTAGATATTATACACATTCATGATACAATAGTTATATCTAAAACTAACTATAAAATAGAACTAGTTTAGTTAGTGGGGTTAATGAAAAAATTAATTCATTTGAGTAATATGGGATTTATATACCCAATTGTTTCACCATGGGGATCCCATGTTTAATAATGAAAAATAAGGAATGATCTATGAGGATGTTCATTGATTATAAGAAAAAAATTTATTACTATAAATTATAAGTATCTTTTACTGTTCATTAATGAATAATTTGATCAAATTTAGGGATCAAAAAAAATTATAGAACGATATTCACATTCGTTATCATCTATTATGTGTAATTATTGATGATGCATTTGAGAGAAAATTTCAAACAAGGTATGGACATTATGAGTTTATAATAATGGATTTTGGGTAAACTAATTCACCTTGTGTCTTTATATATTATATGAATATAGTATTCATGGATTATATTCATAATTCTTTCTAGGTATTTCTTGAGGACTTCTTGATAAACTATTAGTGATATGATTATCATGAGAGTCATCTTCAAATAATTCTTGTGACCCTAACAAAAATTTTGTTATATTGGACGTATAATAAGGTTGAATTTTTTCTTAATGATGTTTCATTTATCGATTATAAAATATCCAATGATGTTATATCAACCGATACTTCAAATAAAATGGTAATAAAAATAAAATACATAACACAAAGTAGAAAAAGAAAGAATAATCATAACTTGGTCCTGGATTTCTATAATAGTACCTTTATATAAAAATGAAATGTATAAATATGTATGATAAAAATGACTCAATTTTTGAAATCGTATCTCCCTATAAAATGTATGTTTTTTAACAATGATCATTTTATTGGAAAAAAATTGAGATTGATTATTGATGAGTTTAAACATTTAGTCCAAAGTACCATGAAATATGTATCAAATTTTTTTCTTTGCCAAGATATTGATCCTATTCCGTAGGGATCCCATGATCCCTAGGTGAGCCTATAACTATATAAAATCCTTATATAATCCACTATACTAGATCTGACGAACTATCCATTCTACCTCTATGTTGTTCTTGATAGTCCCTATTTTTTCCACAGTAGAGTATTTCAGGTTCATGTTTTAGTCCTTTTCCCCATGTTATAAAAAAAGTGATCCACCAGTTCAAGTACAAGATACTATCATCAGAAAATATAATAACATATAAAATTGAGAAAAACAATATTTTATATATAATCATTCTCCATTGATAGGACGAACTTTAAAAATTGATCAGATTATATGGAGTTTCTAAGAGAGGACTATATTGACGAACATTATTGATATATAAATAATACTAGGATTAATGGTTTATTATTGAAAGTTTGATGAAGATTTCTCTTAGTAAGCCTACCCATTAATTAATTAAACTTTTACTAGGGTTAAATTTACATAGTCAAGGTAATTTGAGGATTGATTTGAATAGATGAAGGGGTGACTGATTTATTCATAGTTATTAAATCTACCATCATGTAATAATGGATTTTTAATTTAAAGTGATCCATCAAATAATGGACATGGTTGTTTCCAAATTCATAATGAAATGTTATTTGCATTTCATAAAGTCAATTGGAAATACATGAATAACACTATCCAAATCATGGCCTAAACCTATAAGTAATAACATTTTATTGTAAAATATTATTTAGAATATTTACATACTCCTAGTGGACTATGATAATATATTTTTCATAACATTTTTTTTATCCTACCAGTTAAAAATATTTAACTAAATTGATATCTTCTATGGATAAATCATCACAGTTAATCTAACCCTTTACCAATATTTCCTTGATCAGAGTACTTCATGTCACTTTGACAATAAACCTAAACCTATAAGTATATTAATGGATGTCGTTAAATAAATCTATATTATTCTATTTTATAAGGAATAATAATAATGGTTTTTATGAATTTTATGGGGAATTAATTTTATTTAATCAGGGGATTATTGGGGCCCAAAAATATATATTCCCTAAATGAATATATAGGTATCATGAGAAAACATTGGGTGGGTTGTGGGGTATAACCCACCCCATTATAGGATAGTGTCCTTGCATAAGGCCTTTACATAACATTTAAATGTTTGACTATATACATTCTCTTAGTATAATATCAATTATTATTGTTATCCAGGTTTTCATTTAATATAATGTATATAGCATGCCTTCAGTTTTTGTTTACAATGGCCTAATGTGTTCTCTTATTTTTACCATATCACTTATTTCATATTTAGGTAATGAAATATTCCATTACATGGTACTCTATACTAAGCATATGAGATCACACTTATCTTTTTTAATACCCTATAAATCCTATAGGAGGAATATGTATAATTTTAAGGGATATTTTATTAGGGATGCTTATTTTGTCACTATAGGTTCAAGTTGTATCTTAGGTATTGAAACATTTTTATATATGTAGCTGGTCATCCAAGACTACTAGACTGTTGGATCCTTCAATATATATTTTATTTTGTACTAATAATGTAATATAACAAATAGATAATGGGTTCTAGAGCCTGTGATGTATTGATTGATCCACTCCTGGTGCTCCAAATCCTCATTCATATCACTTGGTTGAACGTAATATAATAAAAAGTAATGTGTTGTTGTACTCAAAGTAATACTAGTCTGAAAGACTTATACTTGTTCAATATTGATATTTAAGGCCTCTATATAATTTTATATTATTTTATAAGTTTTACATATTCATTCTCAATCTCTTTATATGGATTAATAATTATTTATAATCAATTATTCACCCAAATTATTCTTTCGTTTAGAAGATTCACCCAACTTCATCAATAAAAACTAATTCATTATCATCCATTCTGGATCTTGGTCCTTGATGTTTGATTTCATTCATTGAGTATTTTGACCCCATCACATCAATAATATCCGTAAAATTAAATATCTTTTTATTTTTATAGTGGTATCATCATTCATGTAGGTGAAGGCTGAGGAAGGTACCTTCAAATACTCTCTGTAAAACCTTCCAAATATTCCACATTAAATATTTATAATGCAAGGGTAGTAAAACAACATTCTATATTTAAATATTGGGAAATTATTATAGTACATATTGTATAGTGACATATTTGAATTAATTTGATACAAAAAATAGTTTTCAATTTTTATCATTGTATAAATAGAATGTCTCTAGAAACAATGAAAAGTATCATTCGTAATCAACATAGTGTGATTCATCTATGTTATACTCTATTTATTCTTCTCAAAAATGAAATTTTTTCAGGGTTTGTGGTGTACTATGTTCATAATGAATTCCATAATTGCACATGAGCCTTACCCCGGTTGGTAAGGACTTCATAAGTGCATCCGGAAGACCCAAGATGAAATCCAGGAAGAGACATTTTTTCTGGGGTACTATAGCTGTACGGAAGCAGTACTGTAGCAGGTACTATAGATGAAACTATAGTAGTACTGTAGCAGGAACTGTAGCGGGAACTGTGCAGTATTGTGGTAGGTACTATAGTGGGACTGTAGCATGTACTATTTGGAACTATAGAAGCCGAGAATATGCCCTTGTTTGGGCCTTCAAGACACCGATTTGGTCCTCAAATCCTTTAATGCCTTCGAGCCACCCGGTCCTTCAGGTCAGTAAGGCCTTTGGGCCACCATAAGTAAAGATAAAAACCAGACAACCTACAAGTACAAATCTCAACAAGGAGGATGAGCAAGGAACTTTCACCACTGTAAAATCTAAACAGATTACAAGAATGAGAGGGTATGACACCTGCCATTGGGACACGCCTATGAATTCATGGGAATTCCTAGAGGAACAACCATGTGACGGTAGAGAGCTAATTTCATGATGAAGATTCTGGGGAGGAGTAGTTCCATGTAGTTAGTCTGGGTTGTATGTAATGTTTGAAGCCTATGGGAAATGAATTCCTCTAAGGCCAACAAGCCATGTAATACTTATCCCTACAGGCCTTGTAAGGGTTCCAACTTAACCTTTAAAAGGTAGATTACCCAAAATCAATAATAAATGAATGCCTTCGAGCCATTGGATGGAATTATATTATACTTTGGATATGATTAAAATTTTCAACTAGTATAATCAATGCCATTGTTCATGAGTATTTTATTCATGGAGAACCTATACTCCTAAGAACTTATTCTAAAATATTTATTCATATTTAAATACATTCATTTATGTTTCATGAATATAATTCAAATGGTGTTGTTGAATTCAACTATAATATAAATGAAATACTTATAACTATTTTTAGAGTTATTTTTCATATGCCAACATATATCTGAAAGAATGATCTCTATTTAGTGTGATCCTGGAATATCTACGTTTTTATCTAAAGAAATTACAATCTTATTCTTTAGGAATATAGGTAACATTCGAATTCTAACTATCTCTTTTTTATAGGATGATTGAATACATTCTTTTCTAGGGAAATATTTATCCAATTCTTTTTACAATTATAACCAATACATTGAATCGGCAATGGATTTTCCTCCATTACGAGTATGTGCATTTAATTATCAGTATCAATAACATGAAATAATTTTCCACATAATCATAGTTATATCATCGATACACACTTATCATTCAACATATTCACTAAGGACCTATATTTTGGAAGAAAAACTTAATTATCTTTATCATGTTGCTGAGATATATATAAATAAATATGTTTCATCCCTTAAATATTTAATGTGTCATTGAATTTCAACTTATCCATTCTATTCACTTTCAATCCAAATACTTTAATTTATTGTGAACCAAAATTTCTAGAGGACTTAGATCCTTCCATACACATTACAACATCATTCTATATCTTAATATATCATTTCATGTGTATGGAACAAATATTATATAAAATTTATTAATATTATAATTTTGATTATATTAAGTAACACCATCAACGAATGGTTTTTATTTTCCAGTATATTTCTATTTTTGAGTGTTTTGATCATTACAGTTATTACTCAATTAGGATGGTATAATAGTGAAAAAACCATCATCAATGCAACTTGGTAGGTTATATCCTCTAAAAAATCATCTAATGGATAGAACATGTTCTCAACCATCAACCAAGAATATTCAGAGTCCTTCAAAACATATATTCTTTTAGAGTTTTTACTCACCCTCAATAATGTTATCCCAAATTTTCTATGCTTATATAAATATTTATTATAAAAAACATCTATTATAAAAGTTCCCCAAACCTCTACAATTAAAAAAATATCAATAAAATTGATACATTCCCCTAAAGAAATATTTTTTATTCATATGTTGACACCTAATCTTTTTCCATCTTTTGACTATTAATTATGGATCGTTTTTGTGAACCAAAATTTTGATAGGTGTTTAGTACTTCACTAAAAACATTATAATTCTTTTAAATTTTTATGTAAACATTTTTAGTTGTTATATATTTTTAATAAGTTCTCTAAAACATTCCATATTCCCAAGAATCATATTTTCCCCCTAAATTTTAATTTATTCACCTTTGACCTTGAGTCCTATTTTTCAATAATATTGACAATAAAAAATGAAGACATCAAAATTAATCATTTTTACCCCCTCCCCTACCTGTTTTTTTCATTCTTTTATAAATCAACACGTTCCATAATATTCTCTGAAAATGTTTTTCAAAAATTATGAATATAATGTTTCATGTATTATTTGAATTTGATATGTTTATTTTTAGCCTCTAATTTTTTTGAACATGATTAAGACCCTTCTCTTTTCCTTTATTATTTAGCTACATTGAACCTTCAATTTATTCTCTTTAATAAGATACTTCATCATGATTTCAATACTTTTTTATATATATTTACTCATTTTTTTGTCATGAATAGAATGATGTTTTCTTGATGTTCTATTACATTTATATAATTTTTTATATCCTTCAATTTTGATATTATTAAAATACATTCAATGAGTTATCACTTCAACATGAACACTATTTCTATTTCTTCCTCACTTTATGTAAATATTTATATCTAGTGAACTCTTACTCATTGAATTTTTCAATCAACCTATTTTAACAAAATTCACTTGAATCCTCATATTAAACATCATACTCACTGATATAATCATCCTTAAAATTTGATAATAAATGTTTCATTTCTTGATTTATATAAATTCTAACATTTCCCCTTAGAAAAAAATTTACTTTTAAAATTTAATATAATTTTCATTAATAAACTTCCTAACCAATAAAACTCATCTAAATTTTATTAATCCCTTCAACATTGAAAATTGGGTTACTAAATACATAATAAATTCAAACAATAAAAAATTTAGTGGAATATTTTCTAGAAACATTCATTTGTTTCTTTTAGATCTTTATAAAGTGAGGAAATCATTTCTATCAAATATCCCTTCATTATATTCTTCATCAAAAAAATAATATTTTTCTATAACTACTTCTTTTATACTCTTTTCTAAATCCTAATAAATAACGGAAATTCAAATTTTATCCATTATCTTCATTATAAAGATATTTCCCTTTTATATCTCTTAGTAAATCACAATTTTGTACAAAACATACAATGTAAGTGCCATTGGATAATGGTTTTAAATCACTCATAACTGTAAAGACAAAATATCTTGAAGAATATATAGTATTTTCTCAAAAACATAAGAATCCTAAATCATATCACCAAAGCCAATAGTTGTGATCCTCACACCATTAACTATAGTGATGATATCAAAACTTGTTTCCTCGTAATTCTTTTTCAGATCTTTGAATATCAAACCCCAAACAAATATCTTAGTATGATTTACATTTTCATTTAATTTTAATTGTTTTCTCTACTTTTTCTCTAATTAAATGAACTATCAAGGATATTTATCACCATCGGTGGTTTGAAATAGTGGTCTGAATTTTTTTTGTTTTCTTCACTTAAAAAAACCTTCATCATTAGTTAAAGAGAAATGAATATGTTGAAACAGAAATTATAAACACACCCACATAAACACATGAATTTATATGGTCCACTATACAATATGAGTATCTAGACTTTAGAATGATCTAAAAACACTATGATATCTCAAATTCCACTAGAAAAAAATTCTTTATGGATTATAGAAATCAAGTTGTATCCTTCACGTTAGTTTCACTATAGTACTTTAACATTTTATGTGCTACTCACACAAATAATATAATAAAAAAAGGTATCAATAATGGTATGAACCATCATAAATAGGACATAACTCATTGTCACTGGGTAGATTCAATTTTTTATAGATTCCATTCTATAATTTATACTATCTTTTTGTTCGATTTGTTTCATTAAATTGAGTAAGAACATCGTCATATTTTATTTATGTACTTTCATTTTCCATAATAAGAACACAAAGAAAACACACACTAATGTTCAACAAATATAAATTATGTATCATATAGTGTCAGTTAAATATTATTGTATTTTTTATTTATTCAAATATTTACAACACAACATAAGTACTTATGAATTCAAATATATGAATTTTATGATCGTTCCATCAAAAAAACATCCATATAAAAATACATTAATATAAAATTTAATGTTCTTATAAAAAAACATAAATATTTTGGATTGTTAATTATTATTTGTAGCATCATTTCATTCATATTAAATCCTATAAACATGTTCTCGTTTGAAACACTATGTAGAAAATCATTGTAACTTCAATCTTGGAATTTTTCCTCATAAATATATTTGAAACTTTTTACATATCAAATTGATTATGTCTCAATTGCTTAAAATGATATTTGATCTCTAAAATATCCAAATCCAATCCATTACTCATTCACATACATGATTAAATTCACATATATGGTAAATTCTCATATATCATGGTTTATATACAAATATTGAGACATAAACAGTTAACATCCATAATTATTTTCATATGTAATAGAATATTACGGTATATATAATTTCATATGGGAAGTAACATAACTATATTCTCATCTATGAACAAATTGAAATTATAGATTTATTCAAACATGCATATTCATTCAAATATTCAAATTCATACACATGTGCTTTAATACATTTGGGTATCAATATTTTCCTGCATGACAAGTTATCCTATATGACTAATTCATATATATAGATTCACTTACATAACCAAATCAGATAAATCAATATTCACATATACAAATTTTTTGTATGGATATATATTTCATGGGAATTTCAATACACTCTAGTGAATTCATCTATGAGGATTCCATTATAAGGGGAAACTTATTTGTGGTCATTTACATACATGAATCTTCACTTAGTCAAACTAGTTCTAAACTTAGTCTTCTACACAATGAAACGTTCTTCCAATTTTAAGATAACATTATGGAAAAGATTCTAGAAAGAATCATGATAAAAAATATCCAGATTCTTATATTTTAGAAGTCCAATTTACATTGAATAATAATATTAAAAACTCTTTCTTCCATTAATTATTATTTTATGTTTTGAAAATATAAGAAACATTGAGTATTCAAACTTATTTTCATCAGATTCCTCATCATCTTAATGAAAACAAATAAAAAACACTTAGTTATTATAAAATCAACCTCTGAATATATTGATCAATATATGAATAGAAAATCATTGATTATTTAAAAATAAATATATAAATCACTATCTAACAATTCTATTACCATTACACCACATTAGTTTTGGAAACAAGTATCATTGAACAATAAATCCATGTTACCAATAAAACAGGGATCAAAAATCATTCTGAATGAATATATGCATCACATCATTACATCAAAAACCAACCATATCAAATATAAAGTAGTTCATGTACCAAAATTCTAAAAACTATTTTAACAGTTAACCTAAAAAACACACATTATGACATAAACAAATGACCACTTTTTACCCCCCCCCCCCAAATATTATCACTATATATATGTGAAACACAGATCAATTGATATGTTAATGTTTTCATATTCCCCCTATGAAAATATTATATAAATTCAAGATTATATATGGGATGGAAAATCAGATAACATAGATTTGAATATTGTGATGTGGAATGCCAATAATAAACCTCATATTTTCAAAATTCTCAATCACCAATAGTTTAGTGACAAAATCATCCACTTATTTCCTATACCATTTAATATGTCGCTTAAATTTATCTCATTCCATGTGCCCCTTAATGAACATATATTTAATCTCAATTTTCTTGTATATTTAATATTTTAATTTATTATTTATAGTATTCAATGCACTTTTATTATCACATCCTAAAAAAGGGTAAGCCTTATATAAACCAAAAATTGTTGCAACTAATTTTTTATAAACATAAATTATATTTTAGCATGAGTTTTTGGTACATTCATAGCATCTAAAGTGATGAGATTCATTGAAAACTTATTATTTATATTCCAACCCACACATCATTCTCCCAAGAAGAAGACACAATGATATTTTGATGTCCTATCATAGAAATAAAAAATGTTCGTAGTATTCATCTATATATACTAATATAAGAATAATTCCCTTTTTATCATATTTTATCTGATAATATGAAGGTCCTATAATGAATATGAGAATTTATCTTCAGGCCAAAAAATGGAACATTTGAGGTGCGCATTGAAATATATCACAAATGGTAATAATATAAATTGAGTCTATTCTATAGGCTTTGATATAAAACTATCTTTTAATAATTTTCCAAATTTAATTAGTATCAACATCCCCTATAACTTCATCTTTAAAAAACATTTTCCAATTAAATATTTCTATGTAAAATCTTCATTTCATTGGGAAACCTCTCATAATCATCCTCATTTTCACTTATAATATTATATCAGCTCTCTAAAAAATACTTATGAGAGAAAACAATTGATTTTGTATAATATATTGGTTATTTATCTCCCTTAATTTATTGAAACTCATCATCCTTAAATAATTATCTGACATGGAGTACCAATCAATTGAGTATTTCATAACCCATATAAATACCTCTTCAACTTGAGAACATATTTATCTTCTTGAAAAAGAAACTACTTGGATACTTAATGTATACATATACATCCATCAATTTATTGAAAATGTTATTCTTGACCTTAATTTGGAAAATATTATACATTCTTTGTAAAAAAATAACGAGAATGATTCTAATGGTTTCATGTCTTCCAATTGGGGAAACGGCCTTATCAAAGTTTATGAATTAAAACCATGAGTATCCTTTACAAACATGTACTTCTTTGTTTCCTACCACATCACCTATTTCATTCAACATTTTATATAAAACCAAATCTCTAAAAATGAAATATACATCTTTAAGATTACAGACCGTCTTCCATGTAACATTTTTTTCAATATGATTCAATTACTTATTCATGGAATATGTTCACTCTTGATTCCTCAAGGATTATTCAACATATTTTGCAATATTCATTTTACACAAGGCGGTATGTAAACCTATCGTCAATTTTCATCATGTTTGAAACAAATTTTCTTGATCCACAATGAAATTTATAAACATCAATTGATTCCTTATCCGTGGCTGAGATAAAAAAAATTTGACATCATCATTATATATGGATTAATCAATGTATTCATCCAATAATGTTATATATCATCTCTTCCTATTATATCTAAGTATTATTGTGGATATGTTCCATTTAAATTTTCCAATAAATACACTTATATTTTGTAAACAACCTTTTTTTTATTGTCTTTAGCTCTGACCATTTGGTTTGCAGGTATTATAGATTATATTAACACCATTTTTGATCAATATTCCCTTGATTCTCACCTTTATCATTGATAAATATATGGGATTCAAAATATCCTCAAATATATTAAACATAGGGACTTATAATAATACATCTCATATAGATAAATTTATGAAATTAGAATATAAAAGTAGTGTTTTTTATATGATTTACTACACTAATAGCTTGTATCCAAACAAATCGAGAAGAATCAAGCTCCATAAATATGGTTTGAGACAACATAAAGAAGATTATATTCATTTAGTCATCTAAATAATTATTTTTTGGCATATGTTATTAACTAAGATGATAAATAATATCATGCTTTTGAATTTTTCTATCAAAATTTATTTTGTCTGGTACCATAATAGATTTTTCTTTTTCTAGGTTTCTAGTATAATAAAAACTCATACAAAGAGGTTCAAGATGTTGTAATCTATTCCCAATCATAAAATTGGATATTTTTAGATTTCTTTTGAGTATGCCTTATTGAGTGGGTTGAATCCCTCTAAAACTATACCTCTAATACCTCCTATATATATTATTATTATTTATTTAAATATATTAACTATTATGTATGCCCAAATCCTCCCCAAGATTAGTAATATATATATATAAGCATATCTTCTTTTGAATCAAGCATGATGTCAAGAATTGTGTATTTATATTCCAAAATCAATATAACAATAAATGTTATATATTTTTTAGGAACCAAAATATTATTAATCCCATGAGGTATTCTTATTCATATTATAATTCTTATAAGACTTATCACAGCCTATAGGTGTCTAGGTGATTTCTTTAAATTTCAATTTCTCATATATTCTTGAATTTTTGAATTCGTTAGATTTAGCTATATATATTGTCTTGTAAACATATTATTATTATAATACCCATTACCAGCATATTAAAAATTAGTATTATCCATTGAGAATAATATTTTGATAATATCTTTAATATTTATACTCCTTAGATATTTTATCTGCATTCAAAATTGAAATTTGGATGTATGATATTTCTTGTTCAGCATATAACAGTTTCTATTGACTAATATCAAATTTATTCTCCATTACCTGTACCATTTCATATTATATATCATTATGCTTTTTTTTTATTTTGTCATGTAACCTTATTAGGTTATCAATCACATTCAAAAAACATTATCTCTCTTATGTATATACTTTGTCTTTTTTTAAAAGGTTGATAATCTTTCTTTAAAATTTTCATATAATTTTGTAACTTTTTGATTTATCAGAGGAATTTTTTCAATTCTATTTTTAAAATGAAGTACATCTAAATTTCCTATAATTATTCATTAGTGTTTATTAAATTATTTCTATTAAAAATATCATCATTTAATATTATGAGAATAAACATCTCATAACATTCATCAATATAATTTTTATCTTCTAATTATTCTTCAATATTATCATATTACTCAAATTTTGACCAAAATTTACTATTTTCGTATTTAGATAACTTATTATTACTTTATTTTGAATAATATTATGAATCTTCTACCTTTTTTCCCATGGTTTTATTATACTTATGTCTTCTTAATCACTATCTTCATCTTTCTTTAGTCTTTAAATGATAAAAATATATAATGGATCCACTTAAAGAAGTTAAATTTTAATATTTCTTTACGGTCCCTTGTTTTTTTCACATTTCTAAAAAATGAAGACACGAATTCATCAAACTTATTACTTAATTCATCTAATGAATCAAAATATCAAACCTCTTATTTGATTTTTTTTTGAATTATCGTCCTTTTTGTCTTTGAAAAAGAATTCATGATCATCTATTCCATTTCTTTTGATTGTATTCACTTTTCTCATTTAATTTTTAATGAAAATACTCATAAGATAACCCTAGATAGTAGGAGAGGAAACATATAAAACATTTTGTAAAATATCATAAACAAAGGATAATATATATGGTATCATTCTATCCTTTAATTTATGATAGTTATTCCCATATAAGATAGAAATATCCTCACTATTAACTATGTTTTGAAAATCCATAAAAATATTCTTCTTTTTCAAAATTCAAATAGACTAGATTCAATGAACGAAACTCACATAGATACCAATTAAGAGGACACATTAGGATCTATGTGACCATTGGGGGTGAATTTTTGGTCATCTCCATTTCTTTTTGATTATTTTTTAAAAACATCACATCTAGCTAAAATGACATGATTTTTCTAAAACAAAATACACACTAACACTAATAATAGCATTGGAATTTATGTGGTTAACTACTTTACATGATTAGAAATTACTTTAAAATATTTGGTGACAATTGAATATCCCACAATTCAATAGAAAATAAATACATTATAGTTTTTTGTATGTTAGTTTTGTCCCTCACAAGTGTTACACTATATTACTTTGATAGTTCATGTGATCTTAAAAAAGATAATCTGATAAAATATATTTTCAAATATGGTAATGAAACATCAACAATAATATTTAACACATTATCACTATGATACTTGAGTTCATCACACTTTCTTATCGACAAGTTATATCTTCTTGTTTTTCTATTTCATGCATAACAATGAGAAAGGACATCTTCTACTTTTCTCTCTTTCATTAATACACCACATGCACACACACAATTATTGGAAATAACTATAAATAATATATAATTTATGAATAGTTTTTTTCTCTTTATTAATTATTAAAAAAAACTGAAACCACACAAATATATTCAAATTCAAACCTATAAGACTCTTAGATATGGTCATCAAAAAATAATCCATATGAAGACACTTTTATAACTGATTTTCTATACTTTTAAATAAATATAAATATCATATTATCTTAATTCAATTTTACACAAGAATTTATTTCATGTTAAATATTTAATAAAAACATCTTCACATTTAACACACCAAGTAAACTATTTTCACAACTTCAATATTTCCCTTATTTCTCCAAAATACCATCAAAATTATATACTCCTTGAATTTTTTAATCCTTTATTTCTTACATTGATATTTTCTTTTGGAAATATCAAAAACCCATCCATGACTAATTTTCAATTAAAATGTAATCACTGAACTTGGAAAATTCTCATACATCATGCATCATGTATCCATTCATATATAGTGCCAATTGACATTGGTGGGTATTTTCAAAACATGTAGAACATTCATGTAAAATAAATACACATTGATTCATGTATAAAAATCAACATTCCAGAATAGTTTTCCTAAATATATTCATATATATAAACATAATAATTCATGTACATAGATTCATTCTCATACATAATAGGAAATTTGGGTACAATGATTCACCTCTGTGACAAGATTGCATATGTGACCAATTCATATATATATTTATATATATTCACTTATGTAAGTATTTATCATTGGAAAACATTCATGAATCCATGTTCTCTATGTGTGAAGACCCCCATTCATGATCATTTTGATATATATAAGTTCATTACACTACCTAGATTATCTTAAACAAGAAAACATATACATTGGTATACACAGATCTATACTTATTACATCAGTGGGGGTGAGGATAAATAATGAAAATCTACACTAAATGTAGATTGGGAGGATTGAAATATTGACCTCCCAAATACCACCACAGGGTGGTAACCACTATGTTTCACCAGTGGGGCTTTATAAATGGATCTAAACTTCTTAAAATAGATAATTGTCTTCGTATTCTCTACTATGAATCATTCTGAATTTAGAAAAAAAATCCCCTAAAAAGATATTTCAAGATTTTAATAATAAATTTCATGATATTTAAACTTAGAAGGAAATCTTATATTGAATTATTAAGTTGAACAATTTTTCATTTAATTACTTAATGATTAATGTGTTGAAAAAATAGAAGTCCCCATGTGTATTCCCACACCATGTTTATAAACTTCTTCATCAATCTAATAAAAGCAACCACAAACCTCATTGTCTCAACAAAAATTTCATTTTCTATCTAAATCCCTCTATCCTAGATAAAATATTTTTTGGAAAGGTATGAAATCATGGTATTTTCAACATGAAATTCACAATCCAATTTCTTAATATCATATACTATATTTCTAGAACATTCGTCATGTGGATAAATACCATTAGTAGTTTCCTAAAAAACATATAGACTGATTAATAAAAATCATACCTCTAATGTTTTTTCCATATATATAATAATTGTTTCCATTTAAATTTGTAATCCAATTATTGTTCAATGAATTGGTATTTTACATGTTCATAATATAAATTAAGCACCTAGATCTTCTTGCACAAAGGAACAATTTTCACTTAAAATCTATAAAACTAATGTTATTTAAAAGAAACATGATCACTTTGATATAACTATAATTTCATCACAAGATATAGGAATATTCACTAATATTGGGGGTGAATAAAGGAATTTACATCCTTTTTAGATTTCTTAAAATACAATTAAAACCTATTTAAGTGAATGGATAAATAAATTTTACACACACTAAGTCCCAAACATAGTAGTAATAAAATAATTTTTCATGATTCAACACTAAACATGAGTTTCTACATCATTGGTATTAAATAATAAAACCCTTAATTAGAAGATCCACTGAAGTCATAATGTTTGGTATAATTATCATGGTTTATCATGAAACTAATGATACATAAAATTTCTCTATACATTTATAAATTTTTCCCACAAAAAATGAAGATATATAATTTATTATTTTTAACATTAATAATGTCTTAAATTTTGTTTCACGTCCATCAAGTTGTTAATGTTAATATAATTCATATCCTCTTTTTTCGTTATCTTACTTATTGACTAACACAGTAACAATTAATATTATATTCCTCACCTTATTTTCTATATCGTATTCTACTAATTAAACAAAAAAATAATGAATAAATATTTTCAACTATAGCAACAATGATATCCAAATTTTAAATTTTAAATTCATACTAACACATTAAGTTAAATATATATCAACGTATTCTTATTTAAATAAATTCCATCCAATGATCCTCACCCTTGAAATCACCATTTACTTATTTATGATACTTTTTAGATGTGTTTTTATACCCTCTGATTCATACAAATCAAAATGAAATAGATTTTAAATAGTTAGTCTTCAACAAGTCTTCATGTTCCTAAAACTAAATTTTATTAATCTATATAACCCTTATGTATTACATTATATTTCAAAGTGACCTTCTTGTATTATAGGATAGATTTATATAACGCTTAAATATATTAGTAAAAACCCTTTCTTAATTCCAATACAATAAATTAAACCTTTTGTATCAGAAAATCAACATTTATATCTTGAATTGGATTGGATTAACCCTTATATATCATCAAATTAACCTTTATTTCTACCCATTACATTATATCCACCATTATACTTCAATATATGCATATCTGTATATTTCATATGTCATTTTTCTATCAAATTTTTCTCATCACAAGAGTGACTCTTATATGAGTATAAAGACTCTCATGTGTGAGCATAAATACTCTTAAATACTGATTAATTTAACATTTCAGACCATTTTATTAGCATCGTAGTAACCCTAATGTATTGTGAATAATTATTATTATGTATTGATGGATTATAAAAATTCTTTAATTAAATATCCAGAACACTAGGGTAAAATTTACATAAGATAAATTTTACTATTATGTATTAAAGAATAATCCAAATTTCAGATCCAATAATATCAACACAATAGTGACCATTAGATATGAGCAAAGTTACTATTATATGTTGATGACTTATTAAATTTTGAGGTCTAATTTTCTAATCCCCAAACCCTTCAAACTTATTTAAATAACTTATAGATTATTTTTAAAATCTCTAAATTGCATAATAGTATTCAATTCAAATTATTAAATTTATTATATTTGAGTTTTAACAATATGTATGTATTTCTAATACAATAAAACATCAAAAAATATCCACTCAAATCACTTACAATCACTTTTTCCCTTTTTAAGAATAACTATAAAATGGATACTTCTTCCACACATGATTTCAAAAACATCTCTCAGGGCTAAAACTATTATTCCAAGGATAAAAAAATATCACATTTCAATATCTCCATATATAGATCGTTTTCTCAACAAAAAATTGTTTATAATGACCTTGGTAACATTTATATAAAATAAGCAGATAGACATCATAGGGTTTCTCAGTCTATCCTCTCAGAAATAGATTAATGGTTTGAAGAAATATGATATATGTTATTCCAAAATAATATAAGGATATAGTTGAATATAAATCCTATACATTATACATAAATTAATGAATAAATAGGGTGATTTACTGAAAATTTAGATGCCATTATTTGAGTGTGGATGGTTAATTTTTGGACATCTTTGGAATATAATATTCTATTGGTGGAGTTTATTTATGAGATTAATTTCCAATAATATATTTTTATAGTTAATTTTAAATCATTATATGTTTGACTGTGTAGGTATCAAATATTTTAGGACTAGATTTGTGAGGTAACTCTCTTTGTATAAATTTCCATTCATTATATAATCTGTAATGACTTGTATCAAATACATAAGACCAATGTGGGATTGAAAAATGGCCTCAAGTATGTTCTATGGTTGGCTAAGTCTAAAAACTAGTGTCAAGTGATACTATATAAACACCATTTAATGATTTAACCTCAATGAGATCTATATATATATATATGAGAGTGTAACATTATTTTTTAATGAAACAAATTTAAAACAACCCCTAAACATAATAGAGTACCAATTAATGCATCATGAAAATGATAATAAGGATATATATATTGTAATCTAATTAGGTGATTGATGCTTATCCACATAAAATAAAAAATCACATCCAATGAGACATGGAATAACACCATCATGTTCCTCTATAAATATAGCTCATATGATTCATTATCGAGGAACATAATAACATTTACCTTTTTGAAATATTGAAAGACAATATATATATTCACTCTAAGATGTGTAGGTAGCATTTTTTAACACTTTACCTAGTATAATTTACCCACATCACACCACAATATTCTTAAGTATGATAAACTCCAAACTACGATACTAATTCTTTTTGGAAAATAAATAAACTATATATAGGATAATTATTTTTCTATATGGAATGTCTTTGGATATATTAGATGGATATAGAGTTATAGCCTCTTATATAGACTCTCTTACATAAAATCCATCATTAAGACTTGTACATGGTCATTTGGTATCTCTAGAAGATTTTTTCCCTCCACCTCTTTTGATGATGTTTAGTCCCCACCATTGATGATATTATCTTGAGGTTACATTCACCATATAATATTTAGTTTGATTTCATTTCAATTTACTGTCTTCACCCACCTCAATCAATAATTATTCCCTTTTCATTCCAAATGACTGCTTCTTATATTGAGAAAGCCCCTTTCCATTGATGAAATATGTCCACTAGTGCTGTGGAAGGTCACAATTTTCCCATATCTATAGTGTTGATTGATCATCACACAAGTCTTCCTAGTCTAGTGATTTATTCAATAATTCCATGAAATAACATGATTTTGTGATTTTAGTTCTTAGTCCTTGATTGTAATATTGAAATTGTTCCATCATCCTTGGGTGACATCTCTTTCATTCTTTTCATATATAAATATTTCCTCTGGAACTACTTTTTCTTCCAAATTTTTGGAAGTATTATCTAATTTTTTTCAATAATATATATTCTCCAATTAATTATTCTAATGTATACCATCATTCATTCCATCATGATACATTCAAAAAAATGATTTACTTCCAAGAGTCACTATTTTTCCACTCTATATCTCTATCTCAATATTTTGATCCGAATTAGTGATGAGTGTGTTTTACTTCCGTGTTATGGGGTTTATAACTAATAAGTATGGACAATTTTTGTCACCCTCAACCCAAGAGTCTCTTTTAATATAAAATAGTGGGTTATAATGTGTAAACTATTTTTAATATAAATAAATCAAAATAAATCCCAACAGGGATACAAGAGAATCCATATTTCCATAATTTAAGGATTCATGAGTAATACCAAAAGTTTGACATCATGGAACTATGTTAAAACCAGACCAACTATGATTAAATTATACCTTATGTGAGTAATTATTCACCCAAATGAATCATGTTGGTTCATTATAATGTGGCTATTACTATTTCAATCTTTGTCTTATTGTTATTTCCAACCATTGATTTCTCATCACTCAAACCTTCTAGCTTGTTTCTGAAAAAGCAATTCTCATTCAAAAATGATTCTTCATGAAATATTAATTGTAATATCTATGTATAAAATATTCAAAATTAAATTAATAAAAAATACCCATTCTCAAAAATAAAATCCCATGAATTTGAATACCCATCATTCATGATTTTCATAAAAAATCCACATACCTCATTAATGAAAAAGAATATTATACCTTTATTTTATTATATTAAATTTTAATAATGTTTTTATTAAAAATACATTAAAAATCAAGTAGTTGAAATAAATAATAATCATAAATCAGGAAATAGTAACTAATCATAGGAAAAAATTTGAGCTACCTACCTTAGATATTTTTATTCGAATCCTCAATATTTATTTGAGCTGATGAACTTAATGGGATAATTGACTAAGCTCGATCTTCCAAATTCCCCCTTACTCATTTATATTAAACCAAAAAATATATTTTGTAATGAAAAGTTTTTTATATAACATGTTTAATATACCAAATTAATTAGATATTAAAAAAATATCTGAAAATATATATACATCTTATGTATTTAAAATGTATAATACAAATTACATACACACAATACTAAAAAAGAAACATTATTTTATTGAAACAACATAAAAAATTAAATACAAAGTATAAATATAATTCGATAAATTAAATATGTTATAATGGGATACTAAATAATTAAATAACATTGGATGAATTTGAAAATCCGTAGGTTCATGGTCACATTGAGATATTAACTAGAAAATTACACTATTAAAAATAAGAAATATGGTTGGAATTTTATAAATTAAATTCATGTTTCTTTTATAAAAAAGGATATGTTTAATAATGAAATAAAAAATAGGTATTTGTAGGGAATATAGTAATTATCATACCATTGGGACAATAATCTGACTATAGGAAAGATACAATCGATGATAATATTGTATCCTAACCATTGAAAGTATCCAAATACCAAATAATTAATAATTCAAATTATTAATTATAAAAATTATAAGTTTATAAAATGATTTATCAAGTAATATAACTTAAATAAAAAACTAGTATATTTCTTAAAAATGTTTTTCTTTAACTTATTTAGTAAAATATTAAATTTTAATATAAAATTTTAATATTATTATTACTAAAAGTAGAAAATTATTTTTACAGAATTTTATATTTTAATTATTTATATATAAATTATAATTATTCAATAAAAATAAATAAAAATGTAATTACTCAAAAAAAATATTTATTCTAGATAAAATAATTTTTTATTTATTGTATGATTTTACTGACAAGTTTTACATATAATATTATTAATTTAATTGTGATAAAATGGGCTTCATTATTAGAATCGGGATATAAAAGTTATATTAGTATGTACATTTTTTGTTTTTATAAAAATATCACTTTTCTTGTTAATAGTTAAAATTTATATTTTATTAATACAATAATTTTTTTATATCATCATTATATAAATATAGTTAAAAATCATCAATATATTTTTTGAGGAATCAATGTTTTTTGAGTATAATAATGTATTTAAAACTAATATATTTAGTTTTAAAACCTATCAATCTATTTTCAAAAACTATATTATGTTTTATTCGAATAAAAATTAATTATTTAATTCATCACATTATATAAAATAATTTATGTTTCCACTCTTTACTGGGATTAATTTATTGTCAAATAAAACAAAATATAATAAAAAATTAATAAAATTCATTACAATCCATTTTATTCATAATATTGATCCTATATAATCCAATAAATACTATTTAATTAAAAAATACCCATCCCAATGGGTATATAAACAACATTCCTCCACCACTTTTTCTTAACATTCAAAACTCCTTCATTTTAAAACAATATTCCCTAATCCTTTTCTAAAATCTTCTATCTATGTTCTTAAGGCTCAGGTATTTTTTTTAAACACACTTATTGTATGGCTTTAGACTTAATATAATGGAGGAGACATTTATAGAAAGGAATAGGTTTTAAAACCCTTATCTTCGCATTTAAATTCTTCACAGACCCCTTATATAATATAAGTAATCAAAGAAATTATAAGTAAAATAATAATTTATTTATAATTTATTTATTTTATAAAACTCAAAACATTAGATATCCTTTTAACGTTATTTAAACTCATATAAATAACATTGTTCATCTGTGGTTATTTTACACTCTTATTATGATTGATATTGTTTTTCATTTCACTAATATCATTTATGAGTATTGTAAAAATAATTCCTAATTTAATATAATGTTAATAATAAATTATAACCATGTCTAGAACATGGGAATGATAAAATTTATATGATAATAATTTTATTAAAATTAATAAATTCTATTAATTTTAACTTTTGAGAATAATATTACTGATAAATTTTCCATGAATCTAAACAATCTTCAAAACTATAAAGCTCCCAAAATCTAATATTTATATGAACATTGTACCATTATATTTCTAAAATATATGTTACATTTTTTGTCGAATATTGACCGTTACAATTAATTCAATTTTTTTGAACCTATTAATAAAACAACATTAGAAATGATCAATGTAAATGAAATTAATGAAATTAATTAATAAAACAGGATAAAAAGTGTATTAAAAGTATGGGATAAATATATATAATTTTTTATAAATTAGTTAATTAATTTAACTTGACTATTTTGGAGGTAATAGAAGAGTACAAATCCTGTTAAGAATCAATATAAGGGGCATTCCCACATATACCATTCTTGTGGTTATGTTATCTATAACATCCTTACCAGAGTCCAATATATGTTTTGAAAGGACTGGGTTGTTACGTGACATAGGGGAATATTACCTATTTCTAGAGGCTAATGACTAGTATAGAGGGTTTAATTTGTGTTAGTGAGGAGATTATACCCACATATTAGTGTACTTGTAATTGTGTAAATAAACTAAATATCATCCAATGTAATAAATAAGCATCATTGTACGTAAAACAAATAAATTAACAGGATATGTCAATAATAAATGGATGTAATCACAAAGAAAAAAAATAAACTTGATCCACACTAGTCCAAACATATGTATATATATGATATTATATAAGTAAATAAAATATACTGAGGCTCCATTACATCCCCAAGACTAACCTCACCCAAGTCTCAAGTCTCACCCATGTTATTATACTCGATCAATCCATCCTCGATCCCTAACATATATAAACATGGGGAAAATAAAAAATTCTTGGGTACCCAACTGAAATGGAAGTAAAATCAATGTATAAGTACATTACTCTATAAGTAATCACCAACATGGACCGATAAAAAACATGTAAATACAATGATATGAACTTATGACCAGTTCAACATAATAAATAACAAAATATCATAAAAAGTATAAATAACTACCACCATTAAACCTCATTGTCCAACATAACACCTAGGATCGACCATACCTACTTGGGAGGGTGCTATATGCCACATTTGATATTTTCAAATCAGGACTATAAGTATATGGGCACAATAGATTAAAGTAACTAATCCATGGTCCCATGTATTTATATATAATTTTGGTCACACCATATCAATGGACTAATTTTCAAGTTCACATAATTAATAATTAGAATACAATATCCATGAAAACATATATAATGTCCCCCTAACTATCCCAAACCAGCCTGGATACCCTGATACCCTAATACCTGATCAACATTAATATAACCCGAAGTGTTTCCCCAATCCCCATTGGTTGGAGACTAGCACTTGACATCATACATGATCAAAGATGCAATGAATTTTCTATAAATAGTTGAAGGCAAAAGGTTAAAAGTCAGTATGATCAACACTCTAAACCGATAAAGTGCCTGAAACAATAAGTATTAAAAAAACAAAATTAGTAAAACATCAAAGAACTCAATATCTACCAATATTGAATCTCAATAATCCCATGAAATAAGTGGATACTATCTCTACTGGTCACCACCACCATCACTCCACAATCTAATGTATCAATAAAATCCACCACATCCAAGTGGATCTTCCCCCTTTCTCAGATCTGGCATATGAAAATTTATGAATTCATGAAGGAAATGGTAGGGTGTAATATTCAAATCCCGATTCAGTCTCACCAAGTGTTCTATAATATATACAATAACATTTTACCATTTCCGCAGTCAGTTAAAATAAAATAATTCATGTTATCATATATTCATATGTTAACCCAAAACATACATTCATATAAAAATATAAGAGATATATCAAAAAAATTCAAATAGGCTTAAATTAATATATTATATGAAACAGTTTACATAAATCATGTTGCCTGAATAAAATATGTTGATAATGAATGACATGTATAAAAACGTCACGAATCCTAGTTGAGAACTATGTAAAAATCCCCAAGGTAATTTAGTTTAATAGGTAATAGAATCCTCACATATCTTATACTGATATCATCTCTACTCAAATATTCACAGAAAAATATACCCTAATAGGGGAACCCATTATAAGCACTCTGCACCCCAATAGGGGAACCCATTACGAGTAGTATAGCTAGAGTTGTTTTAGTAACAGTTACCATTGAAAATCCATCTCTAGAGAGTCAAGGTACTAGCATACTTTTCCTAGTCACCACTAAATATCCATGCTAAAAAGTGATTCAATAAATAAATAAATAAATTTTTAAATAAGTCATTTAAAAAATAAAATAAAATTTCCAATTTTCTATTTTCAACATTCCTTTTCCATTTCAAATCCAAGTTATAGGTTTTATTCATTTCATTCCATTTCAAATCACATTTCAATTTAATCCATTTTCTCAAAATAAATATCAAATCATTTCATCTAAATAATTTTCAAATCAATCCATTATTTTTCATAAATACACCCCTACATTTTCATTTCCAATGAAATTTGGGGTTTTCACAAATTTCATACACATTTCAAATAAAATATTGAATCATATAAAATCCAAAATTTTAAATAATTTTTAAAAAAATTTAAATTTAATCAATCAATTCATGGTTTCATTCATAAGGAAAAGAATTATTGAAACACCAACATTTTAAATCAAGTAAAAAAACACTCTTAATGGACAATTCCCACAAATAACAAAGGCATAGAATATCTAAGAACACAATCTAGAATCAAGATCCAATGAAATGGAGTATAGATCCATTTATCACATGTTGATCCATAAAATAATAAATAATAAAGAATGAGAGAACATAAGATAATACCTGAGAGGAGATCCAATTAAATAGAGAAGATCGAATGAGGTCAACGCTATATCAATCTACAAACAAAAGTGTTTACAGGAGCCAAAATCACATAGGGATGGCTATTGTTCATGAGAGGGAGGGTTGTAGGTCAAAAAAATTCAAATGTGAAACACAATTAAAACATATTTCCTTGATAATTACACAACATGTAAACCTGGTTCACATTATTAAATCCATGAAGACCTTGTACATAGAAAAAAGGCTTCACTATTTATTAGTAATCCAATTTTCAATAATTAAATGATGTGAATTTAAAATACACGGTGCATAAAATTTCACACACTAAAAACTCTTCATCGAATCTTCTTAGATGAAAATATAAACTATGTAATCTCATTACATGGTGTTTAATTTCCCAGAAGACAGTAAGAAACCTATATTTTAATGAAAACCCCCAAATCAGAAAGTAAACCCATGGCCAAAACACAAGGAATATTTATGAATGGTAACAAGGTGTCACAACATCCCCACCATAAATATTTTATATCCCTATAAATCATTTCAATTTGTATCTATATCAAGGAGATGAGGACACCACTCTCTCATCAGTACCTCATGCTCCCACATCTCCTGAGAATAAAAACCACACTGCAGTAACAGACAAACCAAAGTTATCATCTTACCAAAAAAATACCTTTATCTCAGAATCCATAATATAGACTGGATTCTATGTCACAAATAAATCTGTGTCAACTTCAATATCACTCCATCTAAAAACATGTGATGGATCAGAAATAAACTTCTGAAGCAGAAAATATACCTTAGATCCCGCCATCTACTATAGATGGTATGACATTCTAAAATGTACCCTAGATCCCATCACCTACTAAAGGCCACACCAAAATAATTTATAAAACGTGTATCATAATTAGAGACTATAAAATAAGGAACTCCATGAAAAATTAAATACCTCTTACACATATAGATTTACCAACTCCTTGTTTTTGGTTGTGTCCCAAATGGATAAGTAGTGAGTCGATTTATTCATAATAGTGATTTTAACCCATATCAAATTACTTACTCTAGGTGTTTGAAGTAATCCAACCAAAAAGCTGACATTGATCTCATCCAACATTCATGTTAGAACTAGAAGCGGCTAAAGAAAACCTGAATGTCTCTAGTTCCTAGCCTTGACCAATTGGCAAGTATAAAAATGAGAATCAAAATTTGTAGTTTCTCATCTCATGCATGGAAACTATAATCTTCATCACGTGTCACAGAACATCAACATGGTGATCAAGTACACTACCCATTATGAATCATAGAAATACTTTATCATATATTTTATCATTATAATGATACAATGTACCCGTTATGAAAGCTTAGGACACTTTCATATGAGAAAGGTCATTCTCAAATGGTCTATAAACTATAAATATATTCTTTAATTTCATTTAATTAATTATATATCTATTTTTAAGGAAGAATCATCATGAGAATAGTGTACATCAATAGGAAACTTGACAAAAAACTTCTACCCCCTCTTCCTTGAATCTTAAATGAAACATTGAAAAAAGATTCATCAAGTTACACTCATCTGATGATTCATTCATGTAATAGGTCGAATGTTTCCTTCTACAAGAATAAGCATTTAAATTCCCCTTACCTAAGGTATAGGAGATTTCTAAATCAAAATAATGTAGACACTACACCCAATGCCTCTATTAAAGGTTCAAATATTTTCAAGAAATGATATAACATAAGATTTTGTGGAATGAAAAATAGTGAACCATTCATTGAAAAGGTAATGTTTCTATCTGTTAGGTGAACTTAACATGGTTTCAAGTTCATGGTCTTGGGTCAGATAGTTCATTTAATGTTTCCTATGATTCTGATATCCATAGGATACCACGTGGCCATCCGGTCTAAGAACACATACCAAACATGAACATGATGCACCACAAAAGACCCCTTATCTAATCCTATCCTCAAATAGAGTGAAAACCAATGAAAAGGTAACAAACATTTCAGATCAAAATCACAATACTAAAATTAATCATACCAAACTAAAATCACTCCCTTCTAAGTGTGATCGATCATCTTGGAAGACAACTTTTAGAAATCCTTCACAAACCTGATGTCTTATCTCGCCAAACCAATGAAACATTATCTCTCCAAAACATTACAAGGTTTCTTCCATTTAATACTATATTTCTCCTTCTCGGGATAAAATGTGTTACCATGTTCCAAGAAAACCATTCCCGATAAATTCACATCTAGAATCTATAAGTTACATTTCAATAGCTTATAATAAATTAGATTATTTCACAACATTTATAGGACTTCTCTTAGATGAATCACATTATCCTCCTCAAATTGAGAGTAAATTTGGATGTCATCCTAAAATACCACCACGAATGTATCATGATACAACTCAAATATCTTGTTCATCAAATCAATAAAGACAACTGGAGCATTTGATTGACCACATGGCATGAAAGGATACTCCTAATGGTCATACATACTCCAGAAGTAGTTTTCTGAATGTAATATTCTTTTATTCTCAATTGGTGATAACCATATCAATGATTAATCTTTGAAAAACAGTTTCCCCCCTTTAACTAGTCAAACATATCATTAATCTATGGTAATAGATACTTTTTCTTTATCATAAATATATTTATATTTCTGGTATTGAAACCTAAGGCAAAATGTTCCATCATATTTCTTCCAAAATAGAATATCTTCCACTGATGGTGACACACAAGAGCATATAAATCCATTCTTTAAAATATAATCCACAAATTCTTCGACTCTATTAGTTCAACTGGTTCTGTAAGGTAAGAATAAATATATTATATTTGATTACAATGAATTAAATAAATAAAAAACATTACTTATTATATTGATGGAAACAATGATAAATTAGATGGAAAAACATTGAGAAACATAATGAAAATTTTATAGATATCATCAATAAAATATTCTCTATACAATTAAAATTAAACATCGATATTAATTTCCTAAACTCTAGATAAGAAGGTCTGAATCTACTCGAACTCAGGTCCCATTCTCCCTGAAAGACATGAAACACCCCATAATTTGATTTAATATAGACTCGGCAAATATAAAACTAAATTTACACCAAGTTAGTAATGATCTAATCTATCTCGAAAATGATATCAATATGATTCATGTTAAGAACTAGAATATATCTGATGAGTCAAATCTCTAATAAAGATAAAACACAAGTATTAGAATGAATACTTCTCTATCTATTCCATCTGAGGGGTGTAGTAATATCCATCAAATAATATAATGGATTCATAAGAAGATTTATCAGGCACAAAATATAAGTTGATATAAAAAAGTGAGATTCACCAGTATTAAACAGAGTAGTCACTAAAGATGAAATAATAGGGATGGTACCTCTCACTACTATTGGAACTATATCAGCATCATCTATAGTATCTTCCATTCTGTGAAGAATATTCCTTCGAAGTTCTTATTACTAGAACCCCTTAATTCTCATTTCACCTATTTTCACCACATTAATTTTAGGTAATAGGATCATATTCCACTACACGGTGTAGAAATGAAATTTTATAATTTCTATAAGTGTCCTCAGAGACCATTAGAACTACATTTCTTTGGTACCTTAGTACAAACACGTCTCAGAAGCACAACCTTTCCACACTGGTAGAAATTAAAATGGCATCTATCAAACACCTCAATATGAATAGATGATTACTCATGTTATGAACCCCCATGAGACTCATCATGCTTCCTCTTCCCTTTAAAGGAACTCACAAAACTTCAATTGAGAGAGAAAGGAACACTCGTCAACCCTAAATTACAAGCCATGTCAAGACCAACCACCAACACCCTATCTAATACTTCATCATATTAAGTTAACTTAAAAAATAATACCTTTTAATGAATATCAGGACAAAGACTCATATTGAACTATTGAGCCTTAATGTAATGAAACAATATTTTTAGAAAAAATTTTATCTTGGAATAAATTTGTGTTTTAATATACTATAAGTGTTATAAAAATAATGAAACCAACAAAACATTATTATCATTAATGAATATTATTATATCAATCACTAATGAAACCAATTAAAATTCCAAACATTATAACTTGATAAAAAATAAAAAATAAAAAATCTAAAATGGGAAAATATGGATTTCTCCAGTCTACTAGAATAATCTCCCATACTACAAGAAATATGGAAAATAAAAGAAAATTAAAATAGAAAAAATTATAGTAAATGGAATTATAGAAGCATGAGAGTAATTAAGTTGAATAATGAATGAAGTAATGTAGATGTATTTATAGGGGTAATGTGACCGTCAGAATAGTAACCTGGCTGTTGAGAATAGTAAGATTACCAATGGGAATAGTAATCTAACTGTTGGAATATTAATTTCACATAAATATATTAAATTTTGATATAAATAATACTTATCATGATTAATTTATGTAAATATGTATTTTATAATGGGAAAAGAATAAATATCAATTTTAAAAACTTAATGAAAATATGAGCACGAGTTTAATAATCTTCATTTATAAGTACTTTTTAAAAACAATTAAATATATTCTAAAAATAAAATTTAAATATTTTAGATATTAATTTGGATATAATTAATATATTTTTTTAATTCATTATGTAGAAATTATCTAGGTCTCTTTTGGTAATTTTTAGAAAATAAATCAATTTTTAGGTGAATAATTAAAATACTATTTTTCACATTAGTGGTGTAACTCAAACTACATAATCAATTATGTAATAATTCAATAATCCTTTATATAACTTTTGGTTCTTTTGTTTTATATTTCATTTTACAAATGTTTCATTAAAATACGATAAACTCAAATTCTAAACTTTAAATGAACTTTTCCAAACCTAAAGTCCAAAGTTATTCATTAAAATAACAATTTTACATTCTTCTAGTTTATTTTTTAATAAACAAATGAATTTTATTTATAAATCGGATTTAAAGTCTTAAAATATTTATATTATATTAATATATGATATATATTTTCAAAAAAGTAAAATTAAATGTTTTACATTTGATATAATATTTTATTAAATTTTTTATTCTAAGAGTACCTATCTCCTAACGTATAGCTAACCCTTATCCCTTCCCTTGGAAACCCACTCCTATCACCCATTTAATGTCCATTTATATTCCAAAATATTAATATTAATCCTATTATAATCCATAGGGGTTTTTTGGACCAATAAAACCCCAATCACCAAGGATTTATAGTGTTGTAAAAGGGAAGCTACAGCCAGGATTAAGTAGCTTCTTATCCAATTCTCCCTCTTTTTAATTATTCTTGATTTTCTCATTCTTTCCACCAACCCTTTTAGAACTAGACCTTAATATAATTAATTAGTAATTAATTTAACATTTTATTCATAATTTTAAACCACTATAAGTATCATACTTTATTAATGTTAAACATATCAATCATGCTTTCTCGACAATGTCCCGTCAAATGTCGGTTAACCAATTACAGAGACATTTTCATGTTAACACAACTCCCCTTCTTTGGGTTATACATCATTCATCCCAAATTTCGGTGTAGATATTATTTAAATATTCTTGAAATATAATTTAATTATTCTTCCCTATTCTTGTTAAGTATATACATGTTTCCAGCTTAATCTTATGAAAAATAGAAATATTTTTCCAAAAGAAATGTTCATTACAAAACACATCTTAAATTTTCTTGAGATTGTTTCTTTATCACTCTATATTGAGATTATTATATCAACTAGGTTTTTACATTTTCATTTTGGAAACCCCAATTTTTATTCATGAATGTATTATTTATGAAATTCTTATAAAACCCATTCTTTTCCATGGGTTATTTTATGGGTATGATTAATATAAATTCTATGTGGAATGGATGATTACGTAAATGTTATGATGTTACCGGTAGGCCTGGAAATATATAGCCCTAAAATGTATTGGTTAATGTGATCTATCTCATCAGAAGATGTGAAATATGTGTGAACATGATTCTATATTTTTTAATAGTGACGATTTCATTATAATGCACATATGTTAAGTGTGAACGTGATGCATGTTTTTTTCACAACTATATGTGGTATTTGACCACTAAGAGATGATGTTTCATTTTTATGCAATGCTACATTCTATACCTTTATCCATTTTCCTTCATGATGTTGATGAAAATACTATTATTATGTTTGATAATGATTATTATTATTCTCACTAATGTTATATTGATTCATATCTCTTATTCATCCTCGTATTGAGCTTTTATCTCACCAATTTCATTAATGTATATCCTCAAGTGATTATATGTACTAACAAGGACGTGAGGTCCACTATGAAGATCGAGAAGAAGGAATTAAATAATTTTTATTTTTTATTATGTAAAAATTATTTATAAGACTAATTTCCCCAAGACAATAAAACATTGGATCCTATATTTGTAATGTTATTGTGTCTTTAATCATTAAAATGATGTAATATTTATGTATGAATAATTAGGGTCACTATAGTTGGTATTACAGTACGGATTAGTTATTTTGGAAATTAGTATTAGATAGAATTAGTGGAAATACTTAAGATAAGAATATGTATATGTAAATATCCAGGGAATATTGTTTTTGAAAAACTATAAACATAGGGATCCCATAAGATATTCCTTTGGAGTTAATTGTGAAACTAATTAAGTTATTTATTCATACCCTACCGACTTATGTTTTGTACAGACCTTTCCTATTTTATAAAATGGTGGGAACTTAGAGAAACTAGGCCAATAACCCATTTGAGGTAAAATTAAATTATTTCCTAAATGACAACCAAATTTTCATGGGAGGTGGAGTTAAAAACATCATTGAAATAATTACCAAGTTTTCTTACGCAAGGAATAATAACCAGAATCATTTGGAATGTCTTCCTTCACCAAAGAATGATCAACTACACATTAAGTACTTTATATGGAAATGACCCTCGATGTTTAGTTGATCTTCTCATCCGTTTAACACAGAATAGTGGGTTTACTAAATAGAGAAGACCATTTATGAGAAGGAGAAGGTGACTCTTATTGTTTATTGATTAGATGGAGAAGTTGACCAATGGTGGGTTTTGATAAAGAACCCCAATCCAAAGTATAAAATATATGATATGGAGTGGGAATACTTTAAGAAAATATTCCTTAACAAGTATTTCCTTGAAACTATTCAAATGAATATGGAGAGAGAATTAAACTACTTAAAGACAAAGTATAATTAATTTACAACAACTTATGAGGAAAATTTCACAAGGATTGCAAGATAATCATCAGGTTTTCTTATAAAAATGAGTGAATAATAGATAGATACATTAGTGGTTTAGGACCACACCTTTAAAAGGCTATATAAATCCACAAATTTTGGAGTTATAAATAATTTGTTTGATGTGCTCTTAAAGCGGTGATAGAGTTCAGAGAATGACCCCAAGGTTAGGGATAGAATAAGAGAAGAATGTATTTTAAAGTAGGTTGGTCAAACCAAAATGTTTTAAAGAGAATCAATGAAATGAGTCAGATTTTTTGTGTATTAGTTTAAGATACTATGTCGAATAATTTCATGACCATGTGTTAAGAAGGTGTGTGATTCTGAGGTTCGGTATTCTTAGAATAAATGTTTGAAATATATTAAATATATAAAATAGAACTCAAACACGGTCTTCCTAAAAAATTGTAATAAATTATAAATAGGTACCTAGATCAGAAATATAGGGGAATCGTTGATTTCATAATGGAATCTTTATCCTAGGTGCTAGCTAACATTGGTTGGTGTGGGTCATTTGGAAAAAACATAAATGGATAAATTGAAATTATTTTATTTCCATTATTGACACAAAAATAGCTGAATATTTAATTAATTTATTTTTCAGAGATCCGGGGTTAGCCTCATGACCCTGGAACCCTCTAGAGACATTGGATATAGGACCTCCCAGAATCACTTCTGAGGAACAATGATGAAACATTCGATCGATGACTGGTGATCACTGATCATGACAGGTCTCACTAACGACAATGATGTAGTGATTTTTCTTCAACACTTACCAATGAAAATCATGGTAGTATGTGTTATTTTAATTTTCTATTCCCCATTAATTATTCCTATGATAAACACCAACCAATCCATTAAATGATTGGCCCATAGATAGATCAATTTTTAGGGTGGGCAATTTTTGTGGGATTTATCGGCAGTTTGATATTGAGATTTGTTTGGATTCATTTATCATTATAACAATGATGAGGTAAGATCAACCTGAATATCAATCATGTTTTTTCTATCTTGAATTGGTTTTGTTTTTTCCCTCATATTCATGTGTTCTTCATTGTATTCTTCATTCTTCCTTGTATTTTGAAATCCATTTAAACAAGAAATCATCTCACCGTGAACTGTTATAAAAATTACCCAAAACTCTAGATGTAGCATTGGAATGAACCAATTTCAGTGCGATGTTAGTTATGAAAATGGTTCAAATGATGGTTGGTGTCAATTTTAAATTCTTATATGGTAATTAAGAATGGATATGATCACATTTTACAAGCTGATTGGAGGCCCAAATCTCATCAATTAAGTGTTATGATAACCTAATGACCTCGGATCTAGAGTTTCATGGAGAACTAACCATCATATCATAACTTGGAAGTTCGGTGTTGTGAGTGGGAGGAAGAAGACAAGTGTCTAGAAAAACCTTATAGACATTGAATCTAGTAACTAGAAAGATAATGTGTGTCCCCCATAGATGAGCTTGGTGTGTATCCGGAGTACATGAACACAGGGTGGAGTACATGGGTTTCCTACATGGTGTGTGCCCCCTCTCATGACTTGTCTGGGACAGGGTACAAGAGCTACCTCGTGTACTAGAATTGAGGGAGTGACACAAATGTAAAATCTTTGTACTGGAAGACGGTCAGAGTACACGAGCAGACCCTAGATATAAGGAGATGGCGTCTAACACCTATACACATTGTGTAATCTCTATACACATGATACAATTTAAATGAAATTATCGATTTTACACTCATAGTATCTTGGGTCAAGGGTCACAATGTGTGCCCCTATGATAGTCCATGTACCCCTTTCAAAATGGATTAGATCTTTTGTCCTCTATATTGAGGACATGCTTCATTAGGGTTTATCCCCTTTATCGTTTCTATGAATGTGGTGTGAATCATTTCCTAATCTTATGAATATGATCCCTTTATAATTGCATCTTTGATATATTTGTTTGAATACCCCCCCCCCCCCCCTCCAAGAGTCCCAAATTTGTATCCCCTATTCATATTCATGCACTAGGTGTAGTTCATTGTATCGGGATGACCAACACTACATGGGTGTCGATCCTTTAATTAGGGATTCAATACAGATTGAGTTTTTGGTATCAACCAATGTTCCTTGTAGTGATCCTCATCATTTTAACATAATTTCGTAAAATATAACAGCATATATCTTGAATGACAGTACTCAATGAGAATAACCTCTCGAACAGATGTCATCAGTGCTATCAGACTCTAGAGTGTGTTCTCCCTGATGACCAGTTTATAGAATCTTCAAGGGGGAATCCCAAGGCTGGTATACAATGGTTTTTTCTTACCTATAGACATTGTGTCTTTTATTTAGGTATATATGGATATTATTCTTAAATATTTTTTAATGATATTCCTATGTATATCTAACTATACATTCCCTTGTTATATTTATTTTGGGTTTGGGGTGTCCTACTAAGTATTGTTTTACTCACCACTGCATGGTATTTTCCCACACTTGTCATGTCTTATATAGATGATCGACCTATTTATAGAGTCCTAGGAGACCTGGGACCAGATGGTGATTAGTGAGACTGCAAAGTCCAAGGTGTGTTCCTGCTACTTTCCAATATCATTCCCAGTACCTTTACCTTCAATTTGGAATTCTATTATAGCCTCTTTGTGCTGGGATTCTATGTGGCCCCATCATGCACTACATTAATTCCTTTCAAACTTTGTTTGTGGTTTATAGATGAATACATGCATTGGTTTTTATTTTTTTTACATTTCATCAATTTTTAGGCTCTGATATGTGTTCAAGTGTACATGTTACTTAGTAAATTTAACCCTTGTTAGTTATATGGCTACTAAGTGCTAGTCATCATCCTCTATCATATTAGAGGATTTCATGGGGATTCATATAATGGGACCTTCTGAGATGGGTTGTGATAGAGTGGTATTAGATCCAAGTATCAATTATAGGAAATGTGGGTTATGGGACCCCAATGTAACACCTAATAATGAAAAGGTGTTAAATGACTAAATGAGGTTACTAGTTTCAATATGGTGCACCTTTCTTTTTATTAGGATACCTAATTAAAAGTCCATAGTTAAGTGTTCTTGTCAACGAGTAGTTATCCGGAAGAGTGGCCTTCTAGGAAGATCACCCATGTGTGTTTGAGTGAGTACAAAGATCATTAGAAAGAAAATGTGTTTCCTCGTGGAGAAAATCATTATTACGATGTCCCAGTCTAGGAATTTGGGTGGGCCCCTTGGTGGTGACACTATTTATATTGGGAAATTGGTGGTACCTAGTGGGGCAGGACCCGATGACCATATTAAGGTGGTGTGTTTTCCCTATCAGTGGGGCCAATTTGTTATGTTGGTATCAAAGTAGGAACACAACCTTAGTGTGGTGAACTAGAGGGGATGTTGTTCTCTAAAGGTGGGGTGAATGTATGACCCCAAAATGATGAAGTGTTAAATGAATAAATTATATTACTCATTTTTATGGATTTATGAAGATTTTAATATTGATATTTTATTGGATTCAATTATCATTATAACAGAGATGAACCATGATCAAGATGAACATTAATTGAGGTTTATCCCACTAAATTTGGTTTTTGATTATCTACCTTTATTTACACTTTCATCATCATGTTCATAATTCTTCTCGTGATTCAAAATCCATTGGAACAATTGATCATTGTGCATTAAAGTCTTGGTGAAATAACCTGAAATCATAAATCTAGAATTAGAACCACTCGACAGAGGTGTGATTGTTGATGCATCAACAAATTAATTGATGATGAGTTCTAATTTCATGTTCTTTGGTTGTATTGATGAATAGATAATATAACACTTTAAAACCCAATTAAAGGCAAAAATATCATCAATTCATTGTTATGATAACCAAAAAAAACTCATATCTAGAGTTTCCTAGTGAAAGGACCACCATAGAATATCCATAAATATTGATGACATGAGGTAGAGGAAGAAGATTGGTTTCTAGAAAAACCTGATTCACATTGCATGTAGTACCTGGAACCACAATGTGTGTCCCCCTTGTAATAACTAGGCATGTACCTAGAGGATTACATAGACACGGGGTGGAGTACACTGGTTTCTAATGCAGTGTGTACTCCCCCACACCGCTCGGCCTGGACAAGGTACACTTGCTACCCCATGTACTAGTACACTAGAAAGCACGCATGGTTTAAAGCCAAGTACTGGCACAGGTCCAGAGTACACGGGCGGACCCCAGATATAAGAACATGGCATGTAAAACTTATACATAATGTGTACTCTCCATCATGACATGATTAAAATGAGACATGCTGTTTTACAAGAGCATTACATGTGGTAATGGGATGTGGTGTGTGACCCTAATACACACCATGTAACCCTTTCAATATGGATTAGAAATTTTTTCCTATGTATCTAGTACATATTTTGTTAGGTTTTATTCCATTCATTGTTTCCCTGAATGTTGGTGTGAATCGTTTCCCACTCCTTGGACTAGGATCTATTTAGTAGGACTTCTAGTATAGAGTTATTGGAATCCACCCTTTAAGAGGACAAGAGTGGGGTCATCTATTCAAATTCATTCCCAATGTGGATTTCCTCGTATCTATGTTATGTACACTACACAGACGATGATCATATAATTAGTGGGTTAATCCATATTAATTTGATGGTATCACTCCATGGCCCCATTAGGGATACTCATATTTGTATCATTATCCCTTAATCTCTATCTGTGTATCTCTCTCATGACAATACCCAAAGATTAGTACCTATTTGACAAATTTCATCCATTCTATCACATTCAATAGTGTGTCCTCCTGGAAGAGTGCTTTATGGAATCTTCAATATGGAACCCTAAAACTGTTATACTATGTTTTTAGCTTACCTATTGATATTGTGTCTTGGATTTGGGTGTATATGGATATTCATGTTATATGTACTATAGACATATACCTATGTATAGATGATTGTACATTCATTTTTTATATTTTATTATGTTTTTGGTGTGTCCTACTGGGTATTATTATACACACCCACGCATAATATTTTCCCACAAATGTTATATCTTATGAAGATGATTGACCTTTTTATGGATTCCTTGGAGAACAAGGATTTAGTGAGGCAGGACAGACCAAGGTATGTTCATGCGGCTTACATTCAGGTTGTACTTGTGTTACATACTCTTTGTGGTGGCCTTGTATTTGTCCCTATTTTACATTACTTATCTTCCAGTCATACTCAGGATGTGGGTTATATATGTATTTATGCATTAGTATCTTATTGGGATTTTAATATTTCCTCATTTTGTGGGCTTGGAGATGTGTTCATATGTACAGGTACATAAGAAATGCCTCCCAAGTGTGTGATATTCCTAACCAGAGCTAGTCACAAGCCCCTGTCCAATTAAAGGTAGTCTTGGGGAGTCGTGTGAGGAGCCCTACTGAGACGGGTCATGAAAGAGTGGTATCATATCCATGTATTGATCATGGGACCTGTGGGTTATAGGCCCAAATTGTAACACCCCAGAATGATAATGTGTTAAATGACTAGATGACATGACTAATAAATAACATGTAATGTCCTATGGGGACATTCATTTGATAGATGACCCATCTGAGCAAGTGGGTTGTCCCAAATTAGGGGACCACATTTTTGTGGGGAAACTGGTGGTACCTGGTGGTCCAGGAACCAATGAACATGTTGAGGATGGGTGTAATTGCTATTAGTGGGGCCTAGTTATTACATTTGTATTAGAGCATGAACCCAGCCTTAAGTATAGTTCACTACATTGGTTTAGATGTAAGATCCACAATGAGAATGTTGTGCTCTAAAGGGGGGTAGAATGTATCACCCCATATTGTTAAAGGGTTAAATGACTAAATGATATGACTCATGCCAACATGATGCACCCTTTATTTCAGGATCCTACCTGATTAGATCTCCACCATTATGTATTCTTGTAAGGCAGTAGGGATTAGGATGAATGAACTTCTAGGATGAGGAGAACTCAAGACACATAGGTATAGTCCTAGATGTACTATGAGGGAATCAGATTCATTTAAATATCTCAAAGTTACAATTTTGGATTCCGAAGGACCACTTTTTGGGACATATATTCTTAGTAGATAGAGTGGTAGTGAACCTGCCCAAGGTTGAGGTAGTGTTAGAATTCGATCCACCTAAGAATGTGATGGGGATGTGGAGATTACTTAGGTTGGTAAGATATTACTAGATATTCATAACTAATTTCATCAGGATATTAGCACCTCTAATAGTATTGACTCTAAAAGGTCATCCTTTTTTGTGGAAAATTTAGTGACATCAGGATTTCCAGCAGTTGAGATAGAGTTTGACATGTGCTCCAATGATGAGATTTCTCGAGGAAGGTGTCAAGTATGTAGGGTTCTGTGATGCATCAGCAACCATGCTTGGTTGTGCCCTGATGCATATGCAAGTGGTGATTTCCTATGTTTTAGGACAATTAATACCACCTGAGAAGAATTGTGTGACCCACAATAATGAGTTCAAAGTTGTAGTCTTCACATTGATGACGTGAAGATAATACCTGATGGGCAAACAGTTTATTATCTACTCAGATCATGAGAGTGTCAAGTATATCTCCTCTTATAAGGATCTCAACTTGAGATAGAGGATATTGTTAGAGTTCCTCCAATAATATGACTTTGATATTGTCTATACTCCTAGGAAGGGTAATGTGGTGGAATATGATCATACAAGGAGATCTAGTTCATAGTTTATGGACAAGGCATTAGAACAATTGGCCTCATTTTAGTTATCTTTTGTGGATGAAGATAGATAATATTACATCCATTTGATGGTTTTCACCCATCCACTATTGTAGTGAGTCAGGGAGGCACATCATGAGGATATGACTATTAGACCCAACATTCTTAGATATCCACAGTGTATGTTCTTGATGAATTTTAAAAGGGTGGGGAGCATATCATTATTTTCATAGGACACATGATGGTACTAGTGACGTTGGAGGAGGAGGTTCTGAGGGAGTTTCATATATCACTTTTAGTTGTGCATCCAAGCATGGAAAAGATCTCCTAGGACCCCTAGCATTAGGTTTGGTGTCCAGGGATGATAAAATGAGTTACAGAGTTTGTCTTTAGATGCCTTAGTTTTCGCAAGTAAAGGATGAGTGCCAATTTCATGTTAATTTAGATCAACCCGTTTGAGGTTCCATAATGGATGTGGGATGATATATTTGTGGAATTCCTGATAGGATTACAATATATGTCTAGGGGACACAATACTATCAAAGTTATTGTTTACTAACTCACTATGTTAGCACAATTCCTAGATATCCTGGAACATAGTTTAGTAGAGAGATTAGGATGCCTTTACATGCAATAGATAATTCAAATCCATGGAGTTCCATTAACGATCATTTCAAATCTTGATTTTCACTTTACATCTCAATTGAGAAATGGATTACAGGAGGTGTTTGGGATCCAGTTACACTTAATCATGGTGTTTCTCCCAAAAACTGATGGCAATACTGAGCGGACCACCCTAGTTATCAAGTACATGTGGCAAGATTTCATGTTAAACTTTGACTGTAGTTGGGAGGTTCACCTACCACTAGTGGAGTTTGAGTAAAAAAATAGATAATATTCCGACATTGATATGAAAAAAAATTGATGATTTTATGGGTGACCATGTAGGTCACTAGTTTGTTAGACTATACAATGAGAGTTAGCACTCATGAGCCTAGTGTTGGTGTGAGCTACAACAGAGAAGGTTTTTATCGTACAAGAGTAGATGATGATATTAGATTTTTTTTTCAAAAGTCTTAGGTTGATAGTTGGTAATGGCTGTGGGAATTTGCGGAAGGATACCTTGTGTTCCAATTGGTTTCCCTGGAATGTGGATTATCGAGATTTTTTGGGGGTGGAAAGTTATCTTCATGGTTCATTGGAACATTCTTGAAATTTTTTAGGGTTGACGAGCAGGCATACTACTTTTTCTACTTCCGTAGTTAGACTAGGTAAACGACGTATTCTATATGTTATAGATGAGGAGGTTTGTTCAAGAACCATTACAAAATATCAATTAATCAATTATAGAAATTGAAAATAGAGAAACTTTTGTTGATTACCCAGTGTAAATCAAGGATTGGAAGGAAATGAACCTACATGGGTGGTTGATTTATTTGGTGTGTTTTTAGTGGTCGCATAGAAATCTTCAGTAGAGAACTTGGGAGTGGAAGGCTCATATTGTTGCTCATTACCCAAATATTATTTAGTAGCCCTTGTTTTTCCTTTTCAAGGATGTAAATCCCCAATGAGGGGATTATGTAATAACACATATTTTCTAGATATTATTTTTAAATATTATATGAATTAACTTGGAGAACAGGAACTGCGATGAAATGTGATTCTGAGACTCGGTATTCCCAAAATAAATGTTTGAAATATATTAAATATATAAAATATCATAGGTGTGTAGTATTCCTAAAAAAGTGTAATAGCTTCTAAAAAGGTTCATGGATTATAAATATGTGTGTACCGTTGAGTTAAGAATGGCATCATTACCCTAGGTGTGACCTAACATTGGCCAACGTAGTTCTGTTTGTGAATACATTATTGTGGGCATGAAAAAAAATTAAAATAAAAAAATTATTCCAATTGTTGACATATTTATAGTTTTATTTTTAAATAATTCTATTTTTCAGAGTTACAAGGTTTGCCTCATAACCCTAGAACCCATTGGAGACATTGTAGAGAGAACCCTATGGAATCCATTCCAAAAAACAATGATGAAACATCGGATCGTTGATTGGCACTCACTGATCCTGAAAGATCTCTCCAAAGCTGATGATGTACTGATCATTATTCCTCAGCAACCGATCCAAATTGAGGTAGTATGTGTTATTTATATTTTTTATTCCTCTTTAATGATTCCTATGATGAACAATGACCAATACATGAATTGATTAACCTATAGATCGATTGTTATGTGGGGTGGTATATTTATGTGGGATATATCTGGAGTTTGATATTGAGATTTGTTTCAATTATTTTATCATTCTAATGGTGAAAAACCAACATCTTCATGAACATCGATCAAGGTTTGTCCCACTCAATTTTTTCTTCTGATTTTCTCCAATAATTCACTTGTTCTCCATCAGGTTATTCATTATTCCCCATGCATTGAAATCCCATTTAACAATCGATCATTACACCTTTGATTTAGGGCACAATGACCTGAAACTATACATCCAACATCAAAATGACTTTGTAGATTTCTGAATGTGGCTGTAGAAGTGGATCAAAAGATGGTGGATGATGATTTCATGTTCTTACATGGTAAATATTAATGTATATGGTCATGTTTTCTGAGCCAATTTAAGGCCTCAATCTCATCAATTCGGTGTTAGGATAACCAAAAAACCACAAATATAGATTTTCATGGTGAACCAACCACCATAGAGGATCTTGAAACATCCATGGTGTGAGCGGGAGGAAGAATACAGTTTTCTGGAAAAACTTGATACACATTTATTGTAGTCCCTAACTACATAGTGTGTGTGCCCCTTGGATGATCTCGGCCTATACCAGGAGGGGTACACAGACATAGGGTAGAGCACACAAGTTTCCTACACAGTTTGTACTCCCACACATGGCTTGGCCTGGATGTGGTATATGGGATAGTCTATGTACTATAACACAAGTAGGGACACATGAGTTGAATTCATGTAGTAGCACACGGTCAGAGTATGTGGGCAGACCCTAGATAGGGGGACATAGAATGTAACAACAATAAATGTTGTATACTATCCATCTACATGAATCAATTTAAATGAAATTGTCCATTTTACAATAACATTTCCTAGGGTTATGTGACATGGTATGTGTCACTACTAAACATTTTGTACCCCTTACAACATGGATTAAATTTTTTTTCCTCCGTATCTAGGAAAACAATTATAGGGTTCATTTCGTTTATCATTTACCTGAATGTTGGGGTGTATTGTTTCCTACAACTAGTACTAATATCACTTCAGTAGGACTTTTTGAATAGATTTTTTGGAATCCCCCTTGAGGGGCTCATAGTGGGATCCTATATTCATCCTCATTCTCTAGGAGGATTTCTTGGTATTGACGTCACCAACACTACATAGGCACTGATCCTCTACTTTGCTGGTTAATATTGAATGAGTTGTTTGTATAAAAATGTGGCCCTAGAAGTGATCCTCATCTATGTATTGTAATCTCTTCAGATCTATCATCATATCTCTCTCATGATAGTTCCCGATGAGAAGTACCTCTCAAAAGAACATCATTAGTACAATTATATTTATGAGTGTGTTCTCCTTGATGAGTGCTTTATGGAATCTTCGAGCTGAAATCCTAGGACCGGTATACTATGGTTGTGGCTTACCCTTAGAAAGTGTTTCTTGGATTTGGGTATATCTTGATATTATTGTTATATATATTGTAAACATATACTTGTATAGAGATGAATATACTTTATTTAATTAAATATATTTTGGTTTTGGGGGTGTCCTACTATGTATTGATATACTCATCCATGTATGGTCTTTTCCCACATGTGTCATGTCTTGGGAAGATGATTGAAATTTTGATGGAGTCCTAGATAGACCAGGGCCAGATAGTGCTTCGTGAGACTGGATAGACCGAGGTGTGTTCCTACGACTTTCACACAATAGTCCCAGAACCATTACTTTAGGTTGTACATGTCATGTAGAATCTTTATGGTGGGCTTTTATTTGGCCATGTTTTGGTTTACTTTACTTCCTACCATACTCTAGTCGTGGGTTATAGATTTATGAATCTATTTGTTTCTTAGTGGTTTTTTTTACATTTCATCATTTTGTGGGATTGTATTTGTGTGTATGTGTATAGGTACATAGAAAATACCTCACATATTAGTGATATACCTACATGATTCTATTCAACAGCACCAGGACTTGTCTTGTAGAATCTTTTCGTAATGTGATGCTTGTTTACTAGAACTATTGAATCGAATCCCTAATACCTTGAAGCTGAAATATTTCTAATAACACATAGTTGTTAAATCATTACAACCCTAGTGTTGGGCTCTCCTATTATTTTTGTATTTGGGAAGATTATTTTAGAAACTCCCATAATGCTTCCCTTGATGTAATTAGATGTTGTAATGGGCATAGATTGGCTATCATTACATAGAGAACACATAAAATATTATAAAAAGGAAATCTCCTTTCATATTCTGAACCATCCAATTGTCCTATAAAAATGAAAGGAACATAATTCACCTCTTTTGTAAAATCACCCAATGGTGTGGGTGCTGATACCCTATAAAGAATCATACCTTTATCAAATGGTTGATTAAAAATAAGGTATAAACCTAGAAAAAATACACATTTTTGGAGAATACATTGATATATTTCTAGAAGAGTTCCCTGGTCCTCCCCCTAATCTTGAGAATGATTTCCCTATAAATATCATAACTGGTGCCACTTCTATCTCAAAATGACCCTACAGGATGTCCTTGATCGAACATGGGGACTTAAATAATAATTTGTAAGAGCATTTGGTCAAAGGGTTCATACAACCAAGTGCATCACCTTGGGGTGTATTAGTGTTTTTTTCATGAAGAATTATGGATAAATTCAAATGTGTATGATTTATCATGATCTCAACAAGATCACCCTAATTAAAAAGTATATTATTTTATGGATTGATGACTTGTTCAATTAACTGTTAAGACCTATGTACTTATGTAAGGTATTTCTTCATTCTTGATATCGTCAATGTAAGTGGGAGAAGAAATACATTTAGAACACTTCTTTCCATACAAGGTATGGGCATAATGACTTTATAATGATTCACTTTGGACATACCAATTCCCATGAAATATTCCTAGATTTGATAAATAGTTTCATTACAGACTAGCAAAAAAAATTTGTGGTAGTGTTTATTGATGATATTATCATTTACTACAAGATAAATGGGGAACATGAATACATTCTAAGGATTTCTCGGTGAAATTAAGTAATGTGAAAAAAGTACACTATGTTTACAAAGTGTAAATTTTTTATGTAGAAAGTTGCATTCTTGGGACACATGATCACATGTGAGGGAATTTTTATAGAACCGTCAATGATAAAGAAAATTGAGGAATGGATCATACCATCTACTGTCACTAAAATGTGTTTTGTCCCTAGCATTGTTTGGTGCTACCAGTGTTTTTTGAGAAATTTCACATGCTTTTCTATCTTGATAAATAATATTAAACAAAAAGGGGAAAATGATTTTTGGATGAACGAATGTGAGGAAATTTTCAAGGAGCTCAAGAAGTGGATAATCACTATAACTGTACTCAAACTACAAAAAATAGGTGAAGGTTTTGTGATATAGAGTATTTATTTAAAGAAAGTATTAGGTTTTGTACTCATGTAGAATGATTAAATGATAGCATACACCTCCCGAATGTTGAAAATCCATGAGTATAACTACTTTATGTATGATCTAGAGGAACATGAATTCATTTTTCCTTGAAAATTTGGAAACAAAAACTCAATGGTTAAAATTGTCACATATATAATGATCACAATAAACTAACATATATATTCACACAAAATGAGTAGAACATGCATCTGAGAATATAATTATAGCTAATCAAGGACTAATATTTATCTATGAAATACCATCAGTAAAAGTTGAACAAGGTAGATGATTATCTTAGAAGAAAGGAACCTACTTCTATATTCATTATGTAGATTGAGGAAGACCATATTTACGTGGAGATGCAAAAATGGATCTGTAAGTCAAAAGGATAGGGAATAGATCCTACCTTGGCCAAATGATTTCCCATCCATCCATCTAAGAGAAGATCATGGAGACACAAATGGATGATATGGAGTTACAAAAGAACATGAATGCAGTAAAGTAATAGAAGTTACATGAGTTCCACATTGATGGTGATGGTGTGATTCAGTTTGGAATAAGAGTTTTTGTTCCTTCATTGCCAGAGATAAAGAAAGATCTATTTGAAAATTCACATAGCTCATCATTATCCATCCATACTAGATGTACCATGATGTATCATTGTCTTTGAGAAATCATCTAGTTGTAAAACATAAAGATGGATATTGCATAGTATATCTCAAGGTGATTGGTATGTTAGGAAGTTAAATCAGAGCAACATATGTATAAATGGGTGACACAACAATTTCTAATACCCACATGGAAATGGGATAATGTTAATACATAATTTTTCCCTGGTCACTTAAAAACATGCAACAGAAACAATGTAATATTTTTTTGTGGTTGATCGACTAACCAAGACTTCAACTTTATCATAATTCGGGATGATTTGTCGCATGAATAACATGTCAAGATATATGTGATGGAAGTGGTGAGGTTGTATGGGGTACCACATTGGATTGTATCTAATCATGATTGAAGGATCAATTCTAAATTCTAGAGAATTATTAAATATGGTTTTATTACTAAATCACATTTTATCATGGCCTATCACCCGAAAATTAATGGCCAATCTAAAAGGACTATTCTGATGCTCGAGGGAATTTTAAGATCTTGGTTAAGGTAACTCAAAGGATGATCAGATCAGAATCTCCCTTTGGTTGAGTTCTCATACAACAAAATATTCCACTATATTATTAAAATGGATATATATGAATCTCTATAAGGGAAGTGATGTAGAACTCTAATTTTCTGGGATGAAAATTGGGAAAAAAATCTTTGTGAACCTGAACTTTTTAAAGAGATAACATAGACGTTTCAAGCCATCCAAACACATATAAATTCTTATCAAATTTGAAAAAAGAGATATGACTACAACCATCAAAGGGACATAGAGTTCTATATTAGAGAAAAATATTTCTTTTATATTTCACCATAGAAGAGATTCAAGGGGCTTTGAAATAAATGGAAGCTTAGCCCAAGGTGCATTGTCCCCTTTCAGATCCTTGATTGCATAGGAGCAGTGTCCTATATACTTTCACTTACAAAAATTATAAATCAAGTTCAAAATGTGTTCTAAATATCACTCTTGAGGATGTTTATTCAAAATCCCTCAAAGATAATAAATTGAAAGGTGTTACAACCAGAAAATGACCTCTGATATAAAGAGAATCTTGTCAAAATCTAGGATGGAAGAGACAATGTCTACACAAAAACACTACTCGCATTGTCAAAGTGTTATGTAGGAACCATAAGTATAAAGAGGCAACATGGGAACCAGAGGAAAAATGAAAAAACGTACCCTCATATATTCTCAACCAATAATATGAGTTCATATTTAAGGGATGAAATTTTTAAAGGGGGTAAGGATGTAACGAACCAATGTTTTTAGTAAAATAGGTCTCTTGGAATAAATGTGTGTTATTAGATATTGTATAGTGTTATGCACATACAGAAACCAAAAGAAATTATTTTCATTAATGAACACCATTACGTTAATAAAGAATTGAAACTGATTAAAATTATAAAAATTATAACTGGGCAATATATATATAATAGAAAAGCTAAAATGGAAAAATATGGATCACCCAGATCTACTAGTATCATCATCCCCATTGCAAACATTGTATAAAAGAAAAAAACTATTATTAAACTATGAGACATTATAAAAAATTTAAATATAGAACGTTGAGAGTAATTAAGTTGAATAATGAGAGATGTAATATAGTGGTATTTATAAGAGGTAATGTGACCGTTGGAAGAGTAAGCAGACCATTGGGAATAGTAACCTGACTATTGGGAATAGAAACCTGACTGTTGGAATACTAATTTCACCTCAGAGTAATAAATTATGATATAAATAATATTTATTATTAATAATTTCATAATTCCAAAAAAACCATGATTAAATACTCAAAGAAAATATGAACAAGTTTTTAATAGAATTTATTTTATATTATTTGGTAAAAATAATTATTTTTTGATTAAAAATGAAAATTAACCATTAAATAAATTTATTTTGATAAAATTAATATCATTTTAAAAATCGTAACATCGAATTATCCAAGGTCCATTTTTTTGTAATTTTATAAAATACATCAATTTTTGGATGAATAGTAAATATATTGTTTTTGAATAACCGATGTAAGTCAAACTACATCATTCACGATGTAATAATAAAGTAATCCTTTCAATAAAGTTATGTTAAGCCCTTTTTTATTTAATTTCAACAAAATTTCATTAAAATACCATAAAATCAATTTCCAAACCTAAAAATAACTTTTTAAAATCCAAAGTCAAAAGTAATTCTGTAAAATAAGAATTTTTATTTCTTTCCACTTTCCTTTTTAATAAAATAATGAATTATATTTTAAATGAAATTTATAATCTTAAAATAAATATATTATATTAATATATATTTTATTTTTTAAAAATAAATATTAAAATTTTTCATTTGACATATTTTTTTATTTGATATTTTATTCTACAAATACCACTCTTCTCAAGTATAAATATCCCCACTCCCTTCCCTTAGAAAACCACCCCTCTCACCGCTTAAAAAGCTAACGATCTACCCAAATATTCCCTATTAATACTATTTGAATACAAAAGAATGACATCGATAAACCCAACTCCTATCACTAAGGATTTATAGTGTTATACAACAGTGGCTACATTGAGGATTATGTAAGCTCAGATCCACTTCTCTATATTTTTAATTATTCATTTTATCCTCCTAATGTTTCCACTAAACCATTCACAAAACAACATTAATATAATTAATTATACATTATTTTATCATTATATTAATGATTTTATCCTACATTAATTAACATACTACTAGAAATGATAAACTTCTTTTTTACACCCTCCCGACAATGTCCCGTCAAAGGTCGGTTAACCACCTATGGTGAAACATCCGTGTAAAGACATATAACCATAATCATGAATGAGTATTATAAAATATATATATAATATAATAATTTAATTATACTCATTATAATATTTGAAGGTAATTATACTAATGTGTAAGATACATTTATGAAAATAGAGTATTCAAAGTGAAATGATAAATTTTTTGGAAAAATATGATATAAAAACACTTCAATTTCAAAAATGGAAAATAAAAAATATAATCAAATAATTATATATGATGAATAGATATAGAAATGAATATAATAAAAATGTGGTTCAGTGTTTTAATAAATATAATTTTATTATTCTGGAGATGTAAAAGTTAGGAAGTAATGTGGGAAATTAGGTATGGGGATTCATGAACCCATGTCCCTTTCTTTTGGTTATAACTCATTCACACCAAATTTATCTGTGTATATTATTTTAATATTACTAAAATATAATTTCATTATTCTTAACTCGTATTTTAGATGATATAGTTTTTTCTAATATAGTTTAATGAAAAATATAATAATTTTCTAAGAAGAACTCTTCTTTTAAAACCAAATCTTGAATCATCTTGAGATCATATCTTCTTCACTCATGATTGATGATTCTTATGACAATTATGTTTTCCAAATTTATTTTTGGGAACACTAATGTCTATTAATTAATGTATTCTTTAGGAAATTCTTATGAAATCCATTCCTTTACAAGTTTTTTTAGGCTATGATTGTTATATGTTCTATGTTGAATGTGTGATTATGTAAATGTTATAATGTTGCAGGTGGGTGTTAAATTATATATCCCTAGAGTGATTTAGGTAATGTGATGTATCTCATGAGATAAAGTGTGTTATGTGTGAAAATTGTGCTAGATTTTTTCACAGTAATAATATAATTCTTATGCACATATGTAATGTGTGGACATGATGTTGTCTTTTTTCACAACTATGTGTAGTATTGGACCACTAAGACATGATGTTTAATTTTTATGCACTGCCACCTCCCATAAGTTTTCCCATTGTTTACTTCATGATGTTTTTGAAAATCTTAAACCTATGTTATGAGGATTATGATTATTATACTCACTCATGTCATATTGATTCATGTTTATTATCCATCCCATTTTTAAGATTTTAGCTTACCCCTTTCATTGATGTATATCTATAGGTGGTTAATTGTACTAAAAATAATGAGGGGACCAATAAGAAGATATAAAATATAGAATTAAATAGTATTTATGTTTCATTATGTAAAATTTGGGTATAATCCTAATTATTCCAAGAAGCTAAACTGTCAGATCCTGGATATATAATGCTATAATGTTGTTTGTCATTAAAATTATATAATAGTTATTTAATAAAATTTACTATTTTTAGACTTTATATTCACATTCAATACAATATCATGTGAAAATAGTACATACATTGAAATGTAATTTTCAAATAGCATCCAAATCATGTTGGACAACTAGAGGTTGAGAAACTCCCAAGACTTATCTAGTACAACATACATTTGTATAGAACAGATTAATGAAATGAAATCTTAATTCCTTCTACTAAAATCCCTCATTATTATTCATTATTTAAATAAAATACCACCATCTTCTGCATGGAAATTCCAATATAGAGGTGGAACATTTCACCTTAATAACTTCAGGTATTTCTAGGAAATCAAAATGGTCCTCTATCTTATTCAACCAATCCTCATCCACATGAGGATCATTCGTGCCTTAGAAAGTATGTCAGATCATGTAGAGAAACTCTTGAGCATGGTTTTGAGATTTATCCCTTGGAGGTTCCATAGCAAGATCCTAAATAGGATGGGGTTCATGTGCTTATCGTAGATCCTGGATAACATACACAATTATCTCAATAATATTTTATTCCAAGGATGGATCTTATCATTGTGGTTCACCAGAATCATCCCCTTGGATCCTTTTCAAATTTTTTCTCAGATGCATGATTTTATACAAAATCAGTATAAACACTAAATAAATAAAAATTCTACACATATTAATGACTCAAACAAGATAAATGGTTATATCAATCCCATAAAATAAGATTCCATGTATTGGATTTTAGGATACCTAAATTGAAAACAATAGAAAAGATTAGAATCAGATCAAATTATTCATCAAGACACCTTTCACCCAATCACCCATGGTGACATAAGGCTCATTAGAATGAGATATATATAATAACTCTTTTGTAAATACCTCCATTTTCCTAAAAATCATACCTCATGTAATCTAAGACAACCCAAATGGAATGTTGACAATGAGGAAAGATGAATAACTTGCACCGTTAATACCACATTGTCTCAAACCATCCCAGATACCATATTACCCATATACCCAACACAATACTGACATCGCCCATCGGAAATTCGTGATCCCCAAGGGTTGTTGACTAGTACCTAGTATCATAAAATATCATAGATGGATAAAATTTCCACAAAACAATGGATGAAAAAAGTTTACAATTTAATATGCTCAATTCACTAAATTGAGAATGTACTAGAAATAATAGGTATAACAAAACCTGAAGCATTACAATATAAAATTACTCAGTATCTAATAAGTTGAAAACTCAAAAATACCATGAATCAAGTGGATAAAAACTCCACTTTTCACCACCAATATGACTCCATTGTCCAATGGATCAAGAAGAACCACCACCTACAAGTCATGCTTTTTATTTTCTCGAACTGAAATATAAGAACATACAAACACCCAAATAAAATGGTTGAGTGTGATATATAAATCCCAACATGGTCTCACTAAGTGTTCCATAATAAATAATATAACAATTTAACATTTATACTATCATTTTATATATAAAAATGGATGAAATCACATTCATATATTTGAAAACAAAACATGTTTTCATTAAAAAAGATGGTAGAAATATCAAAAAAACGTTCAAACATTCTTAAATGAACATTTTAGATAAATATATATATATAAATCATTTGGAAGGAATAAAAATATTAAATAATCAATATAATGTTCAAAATAGTCACAAATCATAAAAATCCACCACGTAAATAATCCCCACATTATGATAATTTATTAGGTAGAAGGATCATCAAACATATCATCATGATATTAGCTGTAGTAAATTGTGAAAACACAAATAAACCCAATAGGGGATCCCATCACGAGTAGTCTTCACCCCAATAGGGGAACCCATTATATGTACACAATCTAAAGATGTTTTAGTTACAGTTTTCACCATCCTTCCATTTATATGGATTCATGTCCCATGTTTGATTTTCCCAGTTACCCCTAACTACATAAGGAAACATGTTATTTAATCAATTAATCAATAAAGTTTGAAATAAATCATTTAAACCCATTTTAAACAACAATGTTGAAATTTTAGTTTTCAATATTTCTATTGCATGACAAAACCAAACCATTTTTTTTGAATTATTTGATGACATTTCAAATCTTTTTTCTATAAAATCCAATTTTTCAAGATCAAATGAGTTTATTACACTAAAACTACTTCTAAATCAAGCTATCATTTTTCTTAAATCCACCCCACAATTTAAATTCCATTGAAATTAGAGATTTTATAAATTTTCATTCCCATTTTTAATCAGTGAAATAATCTTATAAAATAAAAAAATTTAAATCATTTAAAAACTCTTTTCAATTTAATAAAGCAATTCAAGGTTTCAATCATGGGGAAAATAGTTATGTAACTACCTAAAAATAAATAAAGGAAACCAACACTCACAATAGATAACAACCCCGAAGAATGATGGACATGAAGATCTAGGAACACATATATGAATTAATATCTAATAAAATGAGGTTTAGATCCATCAAAAACTTGATGATGCGTCAAAATATAAGGATTATTGAAGGATATATTGGAAGATAACACATGATAGGATATATCCTTACCAAAAGGAGATCAAATGTGGTCAACGATTCTTCGATGAAAGAAGGAAAGGTTTTGGAGGATCAAAAATATCCTAATAAAGGATTTGCTTCATGAAAGGGCTGAATATAGGTAAAAAATAAAATTACACATAAAATAGACATAAAATAACTTTCTTTGGTAATTACATGGTGTGTAACCAAGGTTCACTATGTGTAATTATTGAATGCCAAATACGTCAAAAGGGAATGTCATTTGATTAATAATAATATTTTAAACCATTATATTACGTGAGATTTAAATACATGGAATGTAAAAATTCACTCCATACAAATTCTTCACAGCATCTACATGGAGACAAATACACGTCATGTAATCCCATTACATACCATTTAATTCCCCAATAGAAAGAAGGAAACTTGTATTTTTCTGAAAAACCAAAAAATAGGAGGGAAACCCAAGACTAAAGGAAAAAATCATAACATATGAATGGTAACATGGTGTTACACTAACTATGGATAATAATAAAGTAAAAAATAGATCCAAGTTTCCAAAAATATATATAATAATAATGTTAAACTAAAAATCTTGAGAAATATGACCAAGAACCTCGAACTCTATATAATAAAAAGGGAAATTTCTTATCCAAGGAATTAAATCCAAGCCCCCTCCATATCTATATATACTAATAATGAATATAATATATTGAAGCAACTACATCCAATGTCCACCAAAAAATAATAGGCACACAAGATCCATGGAACTATGTCTATGGTCCTCCAACCTTTTACGGATATTGGCATCACTATGTATATTGGACAAGGTTCATTTTACCCGAACCATATATAATTAATCAAATATTCATAAAAATTATTAATTATTAGATCAAAATTTTACACATGTATAATTTCCTAATAAGTCTGTTGCATCATTAGATTATCGATTAGTCACTATCCAACACTCTTTCATGGTACATTGCTTTCCACATATGGGTAATATATACCTCAGTCTCAATCCAACTCATCTGAGTTTAGTAATTTGTTTTATGGTGAAAAATATTCTTAGAGTAACTAGTCTGTCATCACTCCCAAATAAATGATAATATTAAAGTGCCTATCATGGTTCTTTATGTACATCCTTCAAATGGTATTCATTTATAGACTAAAGGCTATAAGGAATCTCACACCTCTTAAGTCCAACTGGGGCCAATTCTCACAATGTAAAACTCATACCAACTCATGGGGTATATTTGCACCTATCATGCTGATTACATTCATGTAATATTTGTTAAATGAATTTTCAACATGCATACTTCACAAGGATCCATATTATAATTATTTTTCTAGCCATAAACAACCAGGATGTCTGATCAGTGTTCAAGTGATCATCGAGTTCACTATCACCTAACTCCTAACATCCATATATGTAAAGACCTAACCCCAGTTTCCCAAACCTGGTTCCTTATCACATTACATTGGCATCATTACAATAAAGTCATATGATAAATCAAATAGTAATTTAGTATCTTTAGAATTCTATATACATATATAAGTTCAAAATTACAACTTGAAATGAAAATTGACAAATAAGTTCCATTGGGAACATCCACAACTATATGTTTATCCCTGCAGGTCATTCATAATGAACTTCTTCATGTCCTGAGAAAATGAAACATAAGAAAGAGGTGAGCTCAAACACTCAATAATAGTAATCAATATAGTGTAAGATAACATAAACATTAGGCATGGTGAATAATTTAAAACACATTCCTTTAAAATAAAAACATGAACATAATATGGAAGGAATATGAGATGAGTACATATTTCCATAATAAAACCAAATCATGGGTATTATAATGGTTAAAAAACCTCATGAAATTTTAATTTATAGCTTTATAATGAGGTAAATATATATGCTATATATTCTGAATCATACGTTCAAGTCCTTAACTGAGACATCTAAAAATTATTATGGCTTAGGCCAAAACCATATCTAAAAATGGGCAAGGCCCCATCGAGGTCGATAAAAATATTTATCATGAGACCTACAATACATATAGGGTATATATAAGGCGTCATCCATCACATAATAAGTCCAATTAATTCAACATGTGAATAGGAAAAATCATAAACTACATATACATTCATATTGAAACTATCATATGAAATGTCAATAACATTCCCTGAACATTAAGCATAAACACTAAACATTTGGATAAAATCGGTGATTGGTTTTAAGATAGTACATCCATAGTAAAAATTATCATAAACCATTAAATGAAATATGATAGAAGATATCATACATAATAATTGACAACAATGTAGAAACAAATGAAGACACTCTTATAAAATTATCAAGTAAATCTAAAAATAAATACTATTTTACATTGAAAAGAAGAGTTATTTTGGGAAAATATTTTTATAAAACAAGAAGTTAATCAAGATAGTATTTTAATAATAAAATTATTGATTTTATAAATATATTGGTTTCTAAAATAGATTATTGAGTGCCCCTAATCATAGGTAAAGATTTGAGAAATTCCCTTGAATGGGCTTGTATGTCAGGAAAAAAATTGAAAGATCATTTTAAAAAATATAAATACCATGAAATAAAGAAGGAATATGGGTTTTTTATACATATAACATTGAAACAGAATTTATTATTACTAAATTATAATAATTAATAAATTAATTGGGATGAATTGTGACAAAGAGTAACCCGAAAGAAAATATATGTTCGGGTAGGAAAACCCTTACCTTATGTCTGATGGTGTTCCTCACAGGATTTTAATAACCCAAATAATAAAATTTAGGTTCATAAATTAATTATTACATAACCTCCAAAACATTTAATTTATTTACTATAAACTTATTGGGTTCATTCATGGCCTTTTGATGTGTTAAGATATTCAATTTCATTGTTTTGAAGTGTTTCCTTCCGTGGTTCTCATGACCGATTTACATATATTCTTGTATGGATAAAAATGTAGAATGATAATGGTTGTATAGAATATAATTTTGGTGTTATAAGTTAATATCCATTATATTAAATGGTTATAAAATTCATCTGGTTATTGTGAGTAAAGATGAATCATTATATAAAACTTTAATGATAATTTTTGGGTTATTTGGCGGTTTTTTATCACAAAGAACTCATTTTGATTTATAAATTAATATCATGTGTAAAAATGATTATATAAAATTAAATAGGTTATAATACATATATTATATTATTTTTAAACCATAAAAATGGTTTCATGACCATAATTGAAAATGGTAATAGAAATTGAAAACATGTCGTCCTTGAATGTGATAAATTAACACATCTCAGATGGTGTTTTCATTTATGTTATAAAATAATGGAAAATGAGAGATGATGAATAATTATTACTTTATCATAAAAAAATTATATTACATGTAAGGTATTTTAGTCATCACAAAATTTGGATGAAAGGCGGTTTGGAAAGAAAATGAAAATAAAGGCACTTGAAATAAATAAAATGAAATGAGGAATTTACCTCTTGAAGTAATCTTCCTTGAGAGCCTATTTAGGGTAGCAGTTCTCTTATTTTTAAAAGAAAAGGGCTTATGGGAGTGGGGTAGGATATTTGGAGGGTATTTGAGAATAATTTATATGAGGAACACTACATTGGATGAGTGAAGAGAAGAAGGAGTGAAGGGTGGTTTATAGTGGAGGAGAGGGGTGATTTGAGAATATTTTATTCATTATTTTATTATTTCCATCAAGACAACCAATAGTGTGGATTTATGTGACCCATAATATTAATAAATGCTAGTAATTTCAATCCTAGTGATATTACATCTGCCTTACATAACTTATGATCGAATAAATCATGTATCTTGTATTTATAAAAAATTATCGTATTTTACTATTCACCCAAAATTGAAGTATTTTAGAAAAATCCAAAAAAAATTACCACAAAACTATTATGACATTTATAATTAAAAATTGAAATCCATTTTTAGAAAAAAAAATAAAAATATTTATAATTTATGTTTTACATAAAATCATAATTTGATTGAATAAAACCACATTAAAACTATAACCAGTATTATAAGACCTTGATAAACTTATTAAGGCCCCATAGGATTAACTTATAACCATAAGATTATAAAATAATCATTTATGATTAGAATATATAAAAATACATTTCCATTTTATATTATTAATTTAATCATAAAATTTTATTAAAAATTTTTATGACATACAAAATTATCAATACTTATATTTTGATGGGTTTTTAACTTTTAAGATGTCTAAATTGTATTTATAAATTTAAGGGTGAGGTTTCTATTTTTTATGTCCAATTTATTATTCATTAATATTCATAAGGGTATGTTAATATCCATAATGGTATGTTACTATTCATCAAAACCTACGTTGATTCTATCAGACTCCTAATATCATAATGAAGGCAACTATGTATGTCAGTTTGTCGAAATTATAATCACAGAGGTAGGAAAACTATGAATCCTACCTAGGTTAAAACAAAGTGATGTTTTTTAGAGACTATGTTTCAATCATTGAATATTAAATTTATTTTAAAAATCATGGACTCTTACAATAGAAATTATATTTTTAATTATAAAATTATTTAAAAATTATTGATATTTTTCATTAAATTAATAAAGTTAAATGACAATAATAGAAATAAAATATATCAATTATAATGGTAAACTCATAATTAAAGCCTCATAAACCATATGGTAAAACATTGGGACCACTTTACTCAACATAAATCCTTTTTCCTATGTAAAATAGCCTAGAAACTCATTTTTTGATCTTTCCCGAGTTTATCATTTATCAATCATTAAACCTTTGAAAACATGATGTCTCAATGACATTATCTCATCGAAACTGTGACAAAACCCCAAATGAAGGTCTGTAACACATCCCTAAAATCATTAAGTATAAAATACCTATCAAGTGACATGAAATTATTTTAATAAAATTAAGAAAAAATCCATAGTTAATATTTAGGTTGAAACTGCCCTCAACTAGTGTTAATTGGCAGCCTATAGATGATGGCGTGGATCCTATTTTACTAAATCTTAGAAATGAACATAATTTAATTAATTGTTTTGTAGGAAAATTTCATCAACTTTCACCAATAACCCTTATAAAAAATCATATAGAAAAAATACTCAATCTAAATGATATGTGTAATATTGAAATCATCCTTTTGGGACACTCTCTAGCCTTCTCAAGAAAAATCCCCATTATTCTCAACATATTTCACAATAATCCAATAAAATCCTAATTGAATTCCTAACTAAACTCACTTATAATTTCTAGTACATTACAGAGATATCAATAATGAAAGTGAAAAAAATATCATTCCATGAATATTCAACCAAAATAAGCTTGAGATCACCCATGTATCAAGGGGAATGAAAGGAAGAAGGAAAGGGGTATATTTTTGAATTACCATCCCCAAATGACACATGCCTAGTAAATCCCGAGGGGTTGATAGAAAAAAACCAAAAGTCCCCTATTTGAACAATATCATGTTGACCTATAGGAGAGCTAGTCTCATACTAGTTAGACGCTACTAGATAATAGACTTGTTAAAGACCCTTGGCATCCTACTAGGATACCTTATATCACACCAGTGAGCCAGTCATAGTCCATGGGGTTGATGGTGGTAGTAGTAATATATCGAACACCATGTCCTCTACTCTGGAACTGTCCCAAGATCTTAGACTCTCTTCCAAGTAAAATTCAGGGTCCATAAATAACTTTAGGTATGTCCAAGCCCTTAGAGTCACATTATGAGTCAAGTTTCTACAAACAGACTATCCACTAAATTAAAAACTAAAATTCCACGTGAATTTATTAACTCATTAGGACTTGGTGTATTAAAATATACACCCAACCCATAATTCTTATCATCCCCGTAAATTCTTATTTTTCATTAAAAATATTCCTCGGCCTATACTGGTCTTTGATTCAATCTTAATATGTTTTCTTCAATCTTTAAGCGCCAAACTCATTTCCACTACACTAGTTTGAATATAAACCATTGAGTCACCAAAACATAATCCACTACTCTTTATAATCAATAAAACATCAATATGAATCTTTCTTATTCCTTTGTATCTACAGGAAGCATGGTGTTGTCAATCCCATTCATCATCAGTCTCATGTTTCTCCAAAAAATGTGCTTCTTCACAGAACAGGAGAATCTGAACAATGGTATTTCCAGCCATCAGATTCCCCGATTAAAATTCATTTCAAGAATTCTAATTGCACACTTAGTGTCATTTCCAAATTACCAGCCCTATAATCTCATGGAAACACTAGTGGCTCATGTTCTATCTATCTATTCCCTAAAAATAATAGTTTCTATTATTGATGTGATATCAAAACAGATGATCTAAATGATAATAATTGAAAATTAATCTTGTTATAATACTAACACACACACACCTAATTACAAACCTAAATTCAAATTAAATTACCTACTTTAATCACCTTTTTATCAAAATTAACTTTGTGAATCAATGGGAGCACATATATGACACCAATCTAAAACACCCCTAGACCACATCTATTTAAATACAAGCATGAGGTCAATGTGGAATTCTATTCAATATAACTTCTGAATCATAACTATAATACTAACTAGGGGATAAGAAAAAAATATTATCATCCAGTCACTGAAATCCCGCTACCTGATTGATCTTATAACATTTGGTATCACTACATCAATTAATCTCCAATCATGATGGCCTTATATATATGAATCACACTTCATCCATCAATGCACATAATGACTAGATGTGGCATATCTTTCCATATATTAGTATAAAAGTGAAGAATCTCCATCATATCTTTCCCAGTTTATGGAACAATATTTTTGACACCCACTGAAATATCATTCATAAAATGGGTCATACATTTCATAGCCTATAGTGGACTCCCCGCCATAATGTTTCCCTTGTACCACTAATCAAGAACAACCTCATCTGGTTAGAAATTTACCTAATTATCACTCTACCTGATCCATTCTCATCATGATCATTTTCTACACCACATAATCCATGGTTATATCAAAATAAAAGAGGATAGGCTCTTCATTCTTATAAAACTAGATCCAATTCCAAATAAATACCTCAATACTGTGGGAATTTCACATTTTATAAAACATGAAGCTCTTATTATCCTAAAAAACATAATAGATCCACTATAAAATAACTCATATGGGTCTACACGTATATTTATATTTCATATTTTACCATTCATAACATGTTCATTCCATATTAATATCATAAAAATCCAATAGGCGTATACGCTCATACCACATAGTCACATATTTTAACTCATTCTACTAAGAGACATTCAAATTTAATTAGGATCACGGGAAAATACATGTACAATTCTCCATTTTGTTGTCAAACAAATATACCTAGGATCGCCCTTGGTAATCCTCTACAAAATATAGCACTTTAATCAAGACATGTCCATCCACACTATCACTCCTCAATATGGGTGTCACTTTCCAAATTGCTAGTATCCACCCACACTCTCACCATAGTTTCATAGAACAACTCAACTAAAAATTCACATTTATCATAATGATCCTGCCATTTATTTCTCACTTATATACTAAATATACCATCACTAAATGTGATCTTCATCAAAAAAATAATATGAATCACCATGCATATTTGATATAACTATTTGCGCCTCACATGGACCATTATCACAACCTTATGCTACCCATGCTTCTCACCTCTAAGGCACTAAAAATCCTGAGATTACCACTCTACTCGGTTAACTATTCCTGACACATCTCTACATTAGTATGAAAAAATGTACCTCTTCCCAAATATGATGTTTGACTCATCAATGTCCTAAGTCCAATCTCAAGGCTGTAAGGTCACATACGTAACTCATAAGTCCCACCCCCTATAGGTTATAAATTGTTGATAACACCTCATTGATCATATATTTAACATCACATGAAATATTATTGTTAAAACCCCACCATATGGACTATTTTATAATAAACCTACCAGGCATCACATCCCAAGTCATTAGCCTACTCTATTCAATGATTCTCACTGGGAATTCATAAATTGAACTACCTCCTCATGAATCACAATCTCATTATCCATTATATATATAATGGAATCAAATTATACAATTCATGTTCATTAACCATAACCCATGGTTCATCTAAAAATAATTTCACCATCAATCTATATGAAAAAACGCCATATAGGTTTTTTATAACACTATATTTAATTTAAACGATTTAGTAACCACCATTAAGGGGTTTATCACTAAGGAATAAAATTATTTTTTTGGAATACTGGGTTCACAATAAAAACATTATATAGAGGTACTGTTTCATTATTGTCACTACACATCTCACCATAGTATCCACATGAACTCTTATTAAACGTAAATATTAGTGATGATAATCCAAAGCATGAATATGTTTGTCATATGTGACAACATGATACTTGGAGTTACCTATTCACAATGTATAAAAGATCCTAAATTAATAATAAATCATAGAACTCAAATATCATGTACAACACATGAGGTTAAATCTATCAACTGTAAAAGTAAAGATCAATAAAAACAATCCCAAGCTCATGGTAACCTTGACTTTTTATTATGAATGGTGATTGCAGTGAACTAGTCTAATATCCATCAAAATATCCAAAAAACTATATAATTTGTCTTTCAACTCCAAAAATATTAATACAAGAAAAAAATAATGATTTGATACCACTTTGTAGCATCCCCGCCCAGATCCACAATAAGTGTTGACTGGACCAGGTCGTTATGTGACCTTCAGGGAATCTCCCAATAACGTATAAGCTACTGAATGGAAATGATAATCTAAATTTCATAGTTGAGTTTACATACCCTCATATTAGAGAATAATTAACAGTGGAAATAATCAAAATATCATCTGTATTAGTAAATGAAAATTATATTATGTAGAAGAAATATATAAAAAAAAGACTTCAATAACAAATGGATGTCATGAAATAGAAATAGAGATCTATTTCTCACCAACTAGGTGAAAATTCCTCACATTCATATATATATTGGTGTGTCTTTGTGTTTGTGGGCGTGTTTTTTTCTCTGTGTACGTGACATAAAAGATATAAATAAAAACAATGGTGCTATGCTAAATTCTTGAGCCTCACCTCTTCCCAATATCTAATACAATCCAAGCTATTTTACACTATAGAACCAATCATAGACTCATTCCCATCCTGAAATTGGGAATAGTGAAATCTTTTTGGGTAACCTAGTGAAATGGATTTTTGTGTAGGGTGTGAGTACATAACGTAGTCAGGAACAACCAATATTCTCTCATACATAACTATTAAATGACGAAATATGTGTTTTTTCATTTCTAGAAGAATAAATAAAAAACCTACTATGTATGAATAAATAAATATCATTGTTGATTATTAGCATCTAATGTGACCCAAAGGATTGACCAAACATTCATCAAATAGTTCCAAATATCTTTTTCTATAGTTTCATTATCATGTATATATGTATATGGAAATACAACATAAATATTCTCCCAACTGTATATATTTTACTAGGAATGTATGTTCCATGGAAGCACTTCCTAGGTCTCCTAATGAATAATGGGAATAATAGATTCAAATAGGTATGTCCAAGGTCCCCAATTGTACATAATAATAATGGTATACCATATCCAAGGTAATATGTCCAAAATTATTAGCCAATATATAACAATAATGGGATATTATAGTTATAAGGAAACATGTCCATGGACACCTAACTATTTATATAATAAAAATGGGAAACACTATATACTAATAAACATATCCAAGGTACCACAACTATCTATAATAATAATTACCACACCATATCCAAGGAACAACACACATGGTCCACAAAATAATAAAGGATGAAAAATATCAGTTGAACTACATTCATGGTATCTCACGAACGTAAAGGAATGAATCACCTATCATATTAAAATATTAATTAAAATACAATAAAAAATAAGTAAATGTAAAGGAACTACCTACCTCACCACATAACATTTCCCCTTTATTTTAAATTCTAAAAAATCTATTACTAAGGTCATCCATGTCTGGGAAGGGTCAACCATCCATTAATTAAAAATGTGAGCCTCAAATAACATATAATCTAAATAGACATAACCAACTACCAACTGAAGGTGAAAAACATATACCCAATATCATTTTGGGTAAAATACCATTCATGAAACCCCAAAAAATAAAATTTAATCTAATTAAGAAAATATCCTCTGTTAATAATTTTTAAGTGGATTAACTCCATTAGAACATAAGTATAAGTCATGAAGATGATGTCTCGGGTCCCCCTCTATGCTAGTTCATAAAATAGAAAATTTTTAATGACTATTATAAAGGTTATTTTCATCTAATTTAATTGAAACCCCATAGAAAAATAAATTGTAAATATACCTTGATCAAAAGTATTTTTGATGTAGTGAAGTCACTATTTTGGAAACCCTTTAACAAATCTTTTTCCAAATACCCATATTGATTAGATAATTTCACCATTATCCAAAAAAACCTTCTCCATATGAAAAATGAAATTGAAAAAAAAATTGGGATATGATTGAGGGTTTAGTAAATAAAGAAAAATAGAGATCAAACCAAGAATATTCTATAAAAACACACCTAATAAGACCTCGATATCAAGGGCAAACAATAGATGATGGATAGTGGGGTTAGATGAAAAAATTACCCTCCTTAGTTTCCCTTTTCTTATATACCATTTGGGCGAATATTTTTATAGACCGAACCCATACTTCTAGATTCGATAATAAAATCTTCTTATGTATGTTTTTGAATTATTAAAAGATTACTGAAAAATACATAGTATATTTTACAATTGAAAATATTTTCCAATATATGTTTTGGTGGATTAGAACAATAACATACATAATATTGTAGTTTACAAAAAAATTATAAAGTCAATAGTTGTATTCTCTTAAGCTAACTCCTTAAATGAATCCATATATCTCAGAACTAGTAGATGACCTATGAAATATATTTTAAAACATGGGTTGAGAGTAAAAGTTCCCAGTAAATGATTTTAAAATCCTGGATAAAATCCTTTTGAAAAACATTCAAAATACATTAAAAAAATTATGTATAACATTTTTATAATTAATAATTTTATAACTGTTAGATATCTATGGTTTTTAAAAAAAATTATATGGAAAATCTTTTTAAATACTTTAATATACTTATCATTTTGAAAATCCATTTTAATATAATCTTTGTAAAACTATGGACTTCTCCTAAAGAATAATTTAAAACTAATAACACTTTTATGGATAAAAATGATACTCAACAGATCTTATGAAAACCATGTAGCCACTAGCAGTACCACATATAGGAAAATATTAAATTAAGGTTGTGGGTTCACCCACATTCCTTATCCTCTCATTTGATACTCAAGTGCCTAATTTGAAGAAAATTGTTTTATAATATTTTCTTTTCTCGTTCATATCTCATTAAAATCCTCTAAAAATCTATACGAATTCTTTTCATATAATAAAGTAATTTTTTATATTCTTTGATTTGATAAAACACTTTTCATAAAATCTAAATGTGAAATCCATATTTCCAAAATAATTACTTATATTTTAAATACAGAATCAAAATTTCTATGAAATTGAAACATAATATTGTAACAATCTAAGTGATATATTGATAAATATTATAGATGATAACCATATCTACTATTATTAATGACATTTATATAAATTAAAAAACATGTTACATAATATGATAGATTTTATAGATGTTTTTGTAAAATAAAATTTCTTCTAAAACAAATGTATTAATATGAAATAATAATAAAAACTTTTGTTATTGTTTTATGTTTTAGAAGAAATGAATTTTCCAAAAAAAATTGAATACTTTTTTGAAAAAAAATTAAATTATAAAATTATTTTTATTTATAAAAATAAACCCTAAAAATGGTTTTTAAATTAATAGAGGCTTTATATAAATTTGAAACATAATAACATATATTCTTTTTTAAAAGTAATCCCTTACCATTAGTACTACTAATAAATTAAAATCTTATAGGGATCATTCCAATATAATTGTAGAACTCATCCTCAATATCAACAACTAGGATTTTATTTCAAAAGTGTAATTGAGAGGGAAAATGAAAAAGGGTATTCATTTACAAACCACCAAGATACTCCTTTACCCGAGAGGCACTGCATGGGTCCATTTATAACCAAATAAAGGTTGATATAATAATACTTATTACTTAAGAAAAATACAATACGACACCTGCCAAAATCAATGCTTCATTCACAATACTACACAACTAAAATTTCATCCTAAAGATGTCAAATACCTCTTTCATGGACAATTTAACCTATCTTCTTAATATTTTATACCTGAAAAAATGCTACAAAATGATAAGGACATTAATTACAAATCCAAATTGGGAAAAAATAAATATCTTGCTATGATTTAGATATTAGTTATATTAGGATATAATCCAGGGATTATGGCTATGTAATATGGATTTGATAAACACAATTTATTAATTTTCCTTATCTTTAGTCAATATTTGTCAACAAAAATAATCATACAATTAAATGGAAAATCATTACCAATAATAATATGTGTACCTAGATGTATTTAATTATGGATAAGATGATATTGATATATATATATATATATATATTTGAAAACAACAAACAAGGAACATCAGATAATGTCTGAGGAAGAAAATTTGATGAAAAAATGAACAGGTATTCCACAATCCCAAAAATCATAGAAATAAGATTTTCAAGAAGATTCCCACAGCAAAAAATAAATAAGCGTACACTTCCTTGCAAAGATCTGTAAATCTCTATATCGGAGGTTGAAGAAAATGGGATCCTCTTCTTATATAGACCTCTCTTTCTCCACCTTATGCACTCGATCAATGCTCAAGCCCTCATCCACATTTGAATCCCTCTCAGATCGCTATCAGTTATAATGCTAAGAATAAAATGTGCCTGACAGACTCCCCAAAGGTTGAAACAAATCTCAGCCACCTCACTACCATCATATCCTGCATCCTAATTCACACAACCACCCTTAAGGGTCGACTCGACCCCATGAATCTCTCTCGGTGCTCAAATCGTATCCTGAGAAATACCCTCACTCATTTCCCCAATAAATTTCATTTTAGCATTTTTATTTATTCATCCTTTTAATAAAATTGTATTCATATTTTGAATTATATATATATATATAATTTTAATAATATACATATTTTAATAATCATAATTTATATATTAATATATTCGTAAAATTTATTAAATTTAATATTCCAAAATATGAATATTCATATTGAATACTTAATATATTTATATAGGTAAAACTACCAATGGCAGCTCAGGCACAAAATAATAAATTTCAAATAAACCTTCTAGCTCGAGGACTCAACCCCACAACCACACCCCAAACTGCATCCAATCTACACCACCCCAGCCGACCACGGGGGACTATTGAATACTTAATGTATATATATATATATATAATCTCATTACTTGTTTAAGTAATATATATATATATATACACATATATACCCATTATATTAAACTCATTTTAACATCATTAGAATTATTTAAATTTTAAAATAACCATAAAAAATAGAATAAATTTATTTATTCCAATATTTAATTTTTTTTACAAAAAATATTCATCTATTCATGTATATATATATATTTATTAAGAGTAAAATATAAATATGGTTTAAATAGTAATTTTTAAATTTTGACTGTTAAAACCTATGGTTTTTACAAAATTTTATTTTAATAACACATGTATTGACTTATTATAAGTAGGAATAATAATAAAATATTCATTAATTATAAATTTACAAATGTTTTTTAATATTCATTTAAAATAAATATATTTATATTAAAATAATCTAAAAAAATACCATATTTATAAAAATAAATATTTTTTAATGAAATTACAATGAAATATTATTTCTTACAAATAATAATTTATTTTAAAATATAGTAACATAAGATTTGAAAATTATAAATTTTTCTTATTAACAAAAAATAATTTTTTAAATGATAATGACCTTTATTAAAAATTAATTAATAAAATTAAAATATTTTTGAAAGTGTAAATATATATAAATATATATATTAAAAATTTAATATATAATCATTTATATTCTTCAGTAAAGGTATTATTCTTTAAAAAATAATGTTATTATTTCTATGTATTTCTATATAATTTTATATATTTCATCTTCATTTATACTAAAAATTTATTTTGATCAATTTAAATTATAATACAATGCATTTAATAAGAACTTATTAATATCCAAAAATATCTAGGATTTTACATATTTATAAAAAATACTATAATGCCTTCACTTGAAAAAACTCCAGTAGCCCCACTCAATGGGTGTTGAGCCCATGAATCTTGTTTGGCTACTACCCACCTTCTACGCAAGCACTAATGAATCCATGATACAAATTGGAAAGAATCATGTTATTGGAAGCTTCTCGTGGATTCATTAAATATTTTTTTAGTTGTCTTATATTGGAATTTCTCAAATCCATTGATGTAGGGATTTTGTTTCATTTCTTCTATCTTTTGAAATATTACGTTTCTTAACATGCTCTATAATCTAGTAAATTTCACTTAATGATCAACATTACATTTGATTATTGGAACCCCTGAAACTAAATAGTTATATTCCTTATATTAGTTCCCTTAAACGTTTTTATTATAATCCCCTTTTGAATGTAACCGATCTACTCCATCTAATGACCCAAAGGCCTTCATTTTATACTAATTTTTGATAATCTACCTTTCAAGGGGTGACGTGGAACCCTTACAAGGAACGTAGGAATAATTATTACATGGCCCGTAGTCCATAGAGAAATTCATTACGTGTAGGCATCAAACTTTACATACAACCCAGACTAACTACTTGGAACTTCTCCTCCCCATCATCTTCATCGTCAAATCAGCTCTCCACCTCCGCATGGATATTCGACTAGGCATTCCCATGCAAGTACATGCTTGTCCTGATAGAAGGTGCCATTCCCACTCATTCTTACAATTCGATTAGCTTCTGCTATTGTGAAAGCTCCTTCCTCATCCTCCTTATAGAGCTTGTTCCTTATAGTTTTTTTGGTTTGTATCTATACTAAAGGTGGTCCAAAGGCCTTGAGGTGGACCGAAGGCCTTACTGACACAACGGGTAGGGTGGCCCGAAGTCCTTAAAGGACTCGAGGACCAATTCGGTGTCCCAAATTCCCAAAAGTGGGAATATTCTCAGCTTCTACAGAGCCAAATAGTTCCCACTACAATACCTGCTACTGTGCTGCACAGTTCCCGCTATTGTACCTGCTATGGATTTGGAAATGATGCATCTGCCTGGATTTGATTCCAAGTCTCTTAGATGCATTTTCGGAGTCCTTACCAACATGGCTAAAGTTCATGTTCATGTAACCCATCTTACAAAATCCATAAATTATGACCCTTTTATTGTACCACACCATCCTTTTGTGACATATTAAATAGAACAACATCTTATATGCCTCTCCAATATGGTAATTTCAAACTTTTTACTTAGTACCAGAGTTAATTGTTTTGTTTGGGGGGGGGGGGAATGTATTGTTTCGTTCTTTCTATATATCACTCCATCTTCTCGAGCTTAGTGATGAGGGTCTTGGTCTAGCGGAAAGGGATATTATTTTTTTCTTCAAATAAATTTTAATATTATTTTTTATTATTATTACATACTATAATCATGATTATGATATATCTATACACTTCTAGTACATTGTAGTTTCCCATGAGAGATAAATATTATTTTTCAAATGGAGTTAAATAATGAAAACTAAAATGAAAATAAAGAATATGTAAATATGAAACTTTTTATCATAATTTTCATTACAATTTTATCATTGGTTGTATATTGGATATATATTAATGAATTTTATTAATGATACAATGCAAAATCATATGTATAATTGGGAATTATTTTAAGAATGGTGATATGATGATAACAAATAAAACCCTATAAGTAAAGGATAATGAATATAGAATTGATAAAATTATTTGGAGTTCATTATTTTGCTATGTTTTTTCATTTAATAATATATTTAAGGCATATTTGATAATTATAATTTATTTCATTACTTTAATTTTATGATTTTTATTTTAGTTTATGGGTTGTCTTAGTATTTAACTGATACTTGTTGTTATTTTCTATCTCTTAAGAGGAATCAATACATTTCAAGTATTTTCACTTCATAAATATGATGTCTTGGAGTCTGGGATCGATAGTGAGAATTCAGAGGGATGAAAAGGGTATTGTTTTATTCCCTAGAGTAAGGATATTTGTTTTTTTAGGTTAACATGTGTAAATTCTCAAAATATTTTGAGGATTTACTGATGAGAGAGTTGGATAATTATAAGATGAAGGATTAATAAGAGATTGTTGTTATATTCTAGTAATTGAGTTTGAGATATTGTGTAGCTATGGGTATTCATTAGTGAAACCTTAAGAAGTGGTTTTTGAGGTTATAGGGTTAGTTAATCAGATTTATATTATTCATTTTAATTATCTTGATAATTTATTTAAATAGAGTAAATGAATAATTTTTGGGTAAGCAAATAATTTTACTATAAAGTTATAATAATAGATAGTTTTTTTGTTCCTTATATATTGTAGTGATGATTATTATATCACAAAATAAAGTTTATAATTTATTATCTATTGCATAGATGTAGTTTTTTATTGAAACAGACTAAAATTTTAAAATATAAACACTTTGTTAGAATGTGTATATGACACGCAACACAGAGGTTAAACATACCATGGAATATTAGTATTTATATATGAATCTTATAGCATAGAAATTGTATTGGTGGGTATTCATAAGAATAAACACATTATGATATATATATAAGGGTCTTACTCAATCCAAATGTTTTGATTAATTAAATAAACACTCAATTTTTAGTACAATCATTTTATGCTTCAAAAATATGGTTTCATAAGAAATTTTTTTAACAATATTTGTTAAAAAATTATTATAATTTATTTATTTTATATTTATAAAAAAAATATAATAACAATTTAGAATTTTTTAAATTATTATCTACAAATTAAATTTCGATTAATTTTTCATAATTATATGGAAAGTTTAATTTTATCAATTAACAGTGAAATATAATCATTTTGATTGAAAGTAGTCTTTTAATTTTATGTATTTACAAATTCAAATCCCATTTTTTATTATATTTAAAATATTTTCAGATAATATTTATAAAACAAAATATAATATATGTTATTTTAATCAACATTATACATGAATTTTGTATGAAATATCTTTACACTTAAATAGGAATTTTTTTGAAAAACATTTTTCATCACATTTTTTGAGTTTAATATTAAATTAAATTATATAGATACTATGAATTAATTTTGAAATAATATATTCCATATTTAGAATAATCAAAATTAATATTATTTAATATGGTTAATTTATCTTTTTGACATGATGAATAGTCAAAATTGTAAAAATCCATTACCAATGTTATGGTTTTTACATGTTTACCGGGGTGTTAGACTAAAGTGATAAGGGTAAAAATAAACTAAATAGTTTCATTTATCCTATTATATGTGTGGTGTTTCGAAAAATGTGAATTTATCATATTAAATAATATTATTTGAATCATTATTTGAATTGATATCACTATCTTGTCTTTTAAGAAGATAAGTTATTTTCTATTCAAGTTAAAAAATATTTTATCTCTTTGCATTAAATGGCTTGTTTCTAATATTCCATTCAGTTTTGGATCCAAAATATAATAAAACATTAATTTTTTTAATTTTTTTCCAAAAAAATATTAAATAAAAAAATATTACTTGATTTGAAGGTAAAATGATTTTACACTTAAATCTAGTATTTCCTAAAAATATTAATTCATTTTCTATCCTTATATTAAATTATTTTCTTCATCCATTAGAAATTGAACTAGATAAAATAGTTTCAAAATTTTTAATTTTTATTTAAAAAAATTTACATGGGCACATTCATTTTTTATCATGTAATTAAGATGTCATTGTAAAATTTTAAGTTATTAATGTTAATGTTAACATGATTTTAACACCATTTAACAATGAGATAAAGCTTAAAATGTAGCCAAAACTTGTTTAAATTTTATTGGTTGAGTTTATTTGGTCCATATCATTTATTATATTCAAATTATGTGTGTTTTGGTTTTCCCTGACATGATTATCACATATATATTATTTAATAATTTAATTAATTCTAGTTGTGTCCTTCCCCTCACTTATGAAAGGGAACTTTCTATCCTCACTTCTACAATCCTTTTAAAATCTCTAGATCAAGAAATACTTAACCTCATACCTTAAAACATCCTTAATGTCTTATTTATGTTATAATACTAACCTCATATATATTATATTGTATATAAAAATAGGTTTTCTGAAGAAGATGTATATATTTGAACAGGATGTTTTTCTTTTATTTCAACTTCTACCTCCATTAAATCCTCATCAAATATTCTGAAATTAAAATACTGGTATCTTTAATATACTTATATGTGGTTATTTTAATGTAACAACCTACATATTTCTCATCATCCATTAAATGGTAAATGAAACCAGTGTTCAGATGTACAAAGAACTACCACCTTACGAACTGATGTAATTTATTTTCCAAAACATCCTATCACGAAGGGTTATAATAATTTCTTTAAATTTTAAGTATGATAATCATGAAATATTTATAATTTTTAAAAGTTAATATATAATCTAATTTTTTACCTTTCCATCTGCTAAAAAATATAATTTCTTTTGTGCATTCATGTTGATTACCAACTCCATGAATTGATGCGATTCATTTTTCATAACAACATCACATGGATTATAAATATATATATATAAGAGTATTTATAGGATAAAGTATGATATTTATGATAACATAGTAATTATATAAATATAAAATAATATCCTCCTTCTTTAACTCATTCTATTTTAAAAATGAAAATGTTACTCACGTATATGTACATTTAACAGTTTCCATGATTGTACCATAATTCATTTTTCATAACCATTATTCGTGGATTGTTTTAAAAGTATAATTAATGTATAAAAATGTTAATTATGAAAATATTATTATTCTGATGATAATATTGTAATTACATATTTGACCCTAGTCAACCTAATAATATAATTCTGGACCAATGAGTCGAATATCATAAAAACATCCAATGAAAACTTAATGGACAACACAATTAATTATTCCATTGTAATAAATGAAATAAATGGTTAAATTGTAGGTTTTTAATCATATGATTTTTTTAAAAATTAAATAATTATCAAAAGTTTATTATATATGATATAAATAATGTATGTGATCAGTTTAACTTTAAGTATAAGATACTTTACCTTAAAACATCATTTTAAATTTTTATAGATTTATTATTAAAAAATTTTATTCCATTTCCAAATGCATAAAAATATGTTATAAATATATTTATATAGACATTAATCATTTATAAATGTAATTTTATGTCACTTTTTACATTCATTAAAATTATTTCCAAAGGAATATTTTTATGTATTTCATACAGAATGTTTTGAAAAAGGAAAAAGGAATGTTTTATTTTAATGTAAATAACATCAACGGTATTTTCTTCCACTATAAAAATTATATGATTTTTGGATACTCTTAAAATATTTCATGTTTTATTCATAGAATAACCATCATGGTCTTAGTACTGGTTAGTTTCAAAAAATATTTTACTTATAATATATATTTCAATACCCAAAAATATTTTTCCTATAGGTGAAAATAATATTTAATGCTAGAAATGAAATATTTCATGTTTAATTTACCTTTATTGGTTCCTAGGTGTTATTTATGATGATACTTGATCTTGATATAACTCATGATGATGGGTGATCTTGATATAGCTCGTTATAAAGGGGGGCCCTGCTATAGATCTCTAATATATTGGGTAAAGTGATGTAGATAACCACTTTGGTTTACCCTAAGAGATTATTCGAATTTACTGGGTTGGTTTTTATATTTATAAGAGTGACTTGAAAATTGTGTCCCAAGTTACCTACAATAATTCTCTATGTTTTCTAATGAGTTTTTATGAAATATTTTTATTTCACATAGTATGAAAATGATCTTTTGTTTTAATGGAATGATTATTCACTTTCGGGTTAAAAATAATGATTTTAATGTAATTTATTCTAGGATTATTTTGTTTCTTTAATAAAACATTGTTATTATATTTTTTCATTTATGTTTTCTTATAATGTGATGTATGAAAAACATTGGGTAGTAAAGATGATTTCTTGGTTAATTAAAATATTTTTGGAGCTCTAAATTTATTATGTTATAGGAAAACTCTCTTGTATGTTCGCATGGATACAAAATGGATTAGTATGTTTCATTAATTATTATTACATATACCTCAATATGATATTTTGTTCCCAATCCATGTTTTTAATTGATTTTTGTATGGTTTATGGATGAGTATGGACAATTAACAAATCAAGTTGAATGTTATTAATTTTTTATAAAAATAACCTTGTTTCATGTATCCATATTTTAATATATTGGTTTTTTATTTAAGAGTTATGACTTAATTCACTAAAACAATAAACTAAAAATATCCTTGAAATGTAATAAAGTGAAAACCATGTTATAAACCACAAATGTATGGGTTCTTTATGGTATGATCCCTTATTATTTGAATTATAGGAATGGAATGTATAATTTTATAGGATTGGATTAGAAATTTTTTTAGAAAATCATCTGGATATGAATAAGATAAGAATAATATCTAAATGGTTTGTTATATAAGATATTGTAAGGTTTTATATCAATGAAATTACTGCCTAGATATTGTAAAGTATATGAAGATTTTGTAACATCCCGCCCCATCTCATTCGCTTGAGAGGGTGAAATAATACCACTTGGCCTTAAGAGACATTCCCAGTGCACCAAAGAATGGAAATAAATGTTGCGGCCTTCAATAAAAAAATAGGAAATTATTTTCTCTTAAGAAAAAACCAACCAAACAATCCACTAACAACAAATTATATGGTTCATGACAATAAAACATTCAAGCATGAATTACCAAAAATAAAACAAAGTTGTTCCACCATACAACTGAAAACCAATACAACCAAACACAATATCAGTGTACTATGTGGATGAATAAACCAGAGACCCCAAAATAACCAAGGCACACTCCACAACTCCACCCCCAAGCACTATGATCCAAGAACCAACACATATATCAATAATCACCACTAGCCACTAGAAATGATATGCTTTATCATTACCTATGTCCCGGAATACAACATTTTCAAAATCACCCAACTACCAAAACAAGGGGCGAGGAATAATACTCAGTAGGATTTACCCAAATGACTTTCCTAGAAATTCAAAAATGATAAAACTGTTAGAAGCTTAATATGAGATGATTATATAAAATAATCAAATGTGATACCATTACCATAATACAAACATTCCCTTACCAATCCATGTCACCCAAGCCAAGCAGACCAAGGGAAATCCAACCAATCATGCCATAATCCATTACACCATTTCACATTATCATGATAAATTTCCATCTATCATATACACACAAAAACCAAACAAAAACGGTGGAACTTCCCATCCAAATTCATTTACTTTCTTCCAAACCATATTACTTCCCACCCACTTATCCCTTGATGGTTGCCCTTCCATCCATTATCCATTCTTTTTTATAGTGGTACTCCCCGACCACTTCACACACAATTAACACAATCCTTAACAATTAACCCATGACCAAGCATATCACATCAAGGTCACCACATCATCTAAACAATTCATCTAGAACCAAAAAATACCTCAAGCACCTAACCAATTTCAACACGTTCACTTTCACTTCAATAAATCACTCATTTTTTTGAAAACACTCTTTAACCATTCTTCATGAAAAAAAATATTTCAACAAAAGAAAACATAATTATTGAAACCCATTTTCATCAACCACTTTCACAAATCAATCCCAGCAACCCATTTTAAAATATCCATTTTAAAATCCACAACAAGGGCATTTCCCCACAACTATCCTTTTTTCCCAAAACATTCCCAAGGGATCTACAACCAATTTCTAACATAAAAAACCTAAATAATTTTATGAAAAATAAATTTATTGTAACCAAGGTTCAAATTCTAACAAAGTGGAGTTGAGAGAGATTCCACCTACAATTAGGGTTCCAGCGAAATCGACCAATAGGAAACCACAAACAAAATCTAGAAAATGCACCACTGAAATCGCCCTAGACCCCATCCCTAACATCCACAAGTCATAAAATCAACACCCAAGGAAACTTCAAACCTAGATCTACACACCACAGGTGTAGGTCTAGAAAACTGAGAGAGAGGGAGATGAATATATTGAGGAAACAAAAAAGAAACCAAGAGGAGAGACTTACCTAAGAGAAACCACCTTGAAACCACCATGAAACCCCTTTGAATCAATTCCAAATCTAGTGAGAGAGAACCTACAACCCCTAAGAGCCCAAAATCCCTAGTGAGGCTCATGTGGGAGAGAATTTGGACTAAAATAGGTTTAGCCTGATGGAGCCAGTATTTAAAAACCTTTCCTTTAAGTGGATTCATGGTTTGTCCGCACAATTTAGCAAATTGTACGCTAACTATGAGCAGGCCACAACCTCGAGAAAAGGTATCTTCATGGTTTCCTCGCACATTTTGGAAAACCATGCATAGGTTGTGTGAATCCTACTGGCTCCCCATGCACTGTTTCCTGGAGAACCCAAACAATTTCCACTAACCGTTCTCAGACCCTACGCCCTTATAAAAGCATCCAAACATATTTAAAACCCATCCAAACATTCCAAATGTCTTCCCAACTCATCCAGAACACTTGAAACACATAAAAAGGTATACAAAAAGGCTACAGACCTCATACTTAGGGTGATAAATTCTCCCCACTATTGGACATTCCTTCCTCTGAAAAGACAAAACCATTGCTTTTCCGAAAGAGCTCGGTCCATTGCCTGGCCATTTCTTTATCCTACTCCCAAATATCCTCTTTAATTGGACCATGCTTCCAAAAAAACATGAACTAAACTGATGATTTTATCGTGAATGACTTTATCATTCCTATCCATAGTTTTCACTAACACGTGAACCAAGTAAGCATCTAGTTCTAGCTCAACATGATCCCAATGAATCACATGGTCATAATCCGACTGAAACATTTTCAACTACAACACATGAAACACATTGTACACTGCACTAAACCATGTTGGAAAATCCAATTGATAATCCACCTCTCCATTCCACTCAAGTATCTCAAAAGGCCTAATATAACTCAAAGATAACTTACCTTGCTTCCCAAACTGACGATGTCCCAACCTTCGAGAGATTCTCAAAAAAAACATGCTCACCCACCTCGAACAACAACAGTAATCCACAATTGTCTACATACTATTTATGATGACTTTGAGCCATCTCTATCCTCTCTTAATAGACATTACATTCTATATAGTCTCTTTGACAAGGCTCTGTCCGATCATTGAAGTCTCGCCCAATTCCACCCAACATAGTTGAGAATGAGAAGGATGCCCATACAAAGCCTCCAACATAGCCATATGTATCGAATCTTGATAATCGTTATTATAAGAGAACTCCACTAACAGAATGTTCTCCTCCCATTTACCACAATAAATAAATCAAACAAGACCATAACATAACATCTATAGTTTTTATTGCCCTCTTGGATTTCTAAGGATGATATGTCGTGATCATAGTCAACTCTGTCCCAAGATATAACTATAAGGATTTCCAAAAACGAAATGTGATCCTTATATCTCTATCTAATACAATCCAAACTGGAACACCATGACTCCTATCCACCTCCTAGCTATATATTTTTGATAGATATTCCACCGTATGAGATTCACAAATCAGGAAAAATGGGCCGACTTTGTGAGATGATCCCCAATCACCAATATGATATCATGCTTTCAGATCATTCTTGGGAGACCCATCACAAAATCCATCTCTATCTGCTCCCATTTTTACAATGGGATAGGTAATGACTGCAACATGATAGCTGGACACTGATGCTCTACCTTGACTTGATGACAAGTCCAGTATATCAACACAAACGTGGCCACATCCCTTTTTATACCATCCCGCCAAAACTATGCTTTCAATGCCTTATACATATTCTTAATTGTACGGTGGACATACCATGTGGAATGATGATAATCCCTGAGAAGTTCCTCCCAAAAAGCCACTGGTACCACCATCTGATTTTGAAAACAGAAGAATCAATTCCCAATCAGTTCCCAACTCTCAATGGTTTCCCCACCATTGAGTTTTGACCTCATCACAATACATTTAGAAGCAGATGTTTGTGCATCTTTAACCAAACCAGACAAGTTACGGACCAAAAAAACTGGAAAGAAGACCACTCTCTCTCCCAGGTCCTCACATTCCAACCACATGACAGCTATGACAGACATCAACTGCCACTGATCTGATACCTTCTTCACCACTTGAAAATACGATTTCCCACTTAATGAATCTGCCACTGAATTTCCATTAACTGGTGTGTATTTTAAGTATAGATAAAATATATATAGAAATTCCATCCATATCCTTTTCCTCAGGTTCAAATATATTTTTCAAAAAATATTCTTTAAGCTCTTGTGATCGGTAAACACGGTAAATTTCTCACCGAAGAGATAATGACACCACATTTTTAAAGCATGAATGAATCTTTCCAACTACACATCATGTGTTGTCTAGTTCCTCTTATTCAACTTCAACTTCCATGATCCATATGAAACCATATGACCGCCCTGCATGAGAAAACACCCCAACCCAGATCCCGATTGGTCACAATACACCACGTACCCTTTCCTTGGTTCTTGAAAAACCAAGATATGTGCTTATGTATGGAGACCCTTTAGCACTTCAAAACATTTATGACATTGTTCATCCCATTTAATTGGAACATTATTCTTTTTCAAAGATGTAATTGGTGAATCCAATCGTGAGAAATAACGAACAAAACGTCGATAATACCCTATTATACAAAGGAATTTTTATTTCATGAAAACGTTCTTTGGAGGTTGTCATGAGGTAAAGACCTCTATCTTTTCTAGAACAACTAAAACACCCCTCTCAGAAATTCCATAGACAATGAAATGAACCTCTTGTATCCAAAATTCCCACTTTGACAATTTGGAATACAACTGATGATCTCTCAATATCCCCAACACTATTTCCAAGTGCTACACTTGCTCTACCCTTGTCCTTGAATACAATAGTATGTCATCAAAAAATACCACCACAAAAGAAACCAAATATCTCTCAAATATTAAATTCATCCATTCCATGAACACCGCTGGTGCATTTGATATACCAAGGGGAATAACCACATACTCGTAATGTCTATATCTACTTCGGAAAGGTGTTTTCGGAATATCCTCATTTCTCACCCGCAATTGGTGATATCCTGGCCACAAGTCAATCTTTGAGAACCACTAATCTCCCCTCAACTGGTAAAAAAACTCATCAATGCATGGATGTCAGTATCAGTTCTTTATCTTAACCTGATTAAGTATAATATAATTAACACTGAGCAACAAGTTTAAATTCTCCTTTTTAATAAACAAAACGGGCACTGCCCATGGAGATGTGCTTGCCCGGATGAACCCCTTATTTTCTAAATATTCCAACTGCACCTATATTTACAAAAATTCTGCTGGTTCCATTGAGTAATAAGGGATTAGATAGTACTAGTCCCCGAAAATATATCAATCCTAAAATCAACTGCTCTCAGGGTTGGAAAAACTAAAAATTATTTAGTAAATAAAAACATAAAATGATCCAAACTACTGGAATAACACTTTCCTCAAAACCTTCCATTGATACCATCGACAAGGACACTAACTGATTTGAAATCATGCCAACATTTGGTGCCAACAAATCTGTTACACCCACCTTTTCACTCTTGTCCCCTCTAAAAAGATGTCTAACGCCATCCCCCATCACAATAATAACTATTCGTGCCTAAAAATCGATGTGGGTCTTAAACATTTTCAACTAATACCTTCCCTGGTTTGTATCATAAGAATCCATCTCAAGAACATAGAAATCCCACATCAATATGATGTCATCAACAACAGAACAATAGCCTCGGCATAAGAAGGTTCGATAATCACTTTGACCCATAGGAGTTTGTAGTTTCAAAACAGAAAGAATCATTTCCATGTGTAAACCCAATAAATCAACGACGCGAGAAGCAAGAAATTAATTCGAAGCACCTATATCAAAAAAATCTTGCATCAATGTTGAATTTAAAAGAATATTACCTCGCACCGTGAATGGTCCTGACTGTTCATCCATTACAACCTGCTCAGCTCCAAACAACTGGTTTCCTGCCACACTCTTCTCTTTATTACACTACTGAGGCATCATGGTATTTTGAGAAGCACCATGACCCACATTACTCTACTGCTGAGGGGTATGATGTATTCCCCATCTCATTGAGGCGTAAGACTCTGGCGACCCCTGATGAGTGTCACAGACACCCGACCTTGGATCATTTCAATAATAATGCTGCAGATACCCCATCTGCTTAAAATTATGACATTCTCGAGGTTGTTACATACAATGACACTTGATGTGGCTTGTAGAACCATACTAAAACCATCTACGCTTCCTCTAAGGCATCATAAGATGTTCCATCGATCCTACCATCATATTTTGAGTTGCACTCCCACCTTAGAAATAAGTGTCCCTCTTCCTCTTGCACACAATGTTCATGTTCCCACTATTTCACATGGGTACCAACATTCTTTATCCACATGTATCCCCAATAAGATCACACTCATCCACCATATCTCAATTCATCATTTCTATGTAATCATCTATACACAACACTATTATCTTGGAATGAACTTCCTGGTTCAACCCAGCTTAAAAAACTCATGCCTTCAATGATGTACTACCCACCACCTTGGGTGAAAACCTCACTAAGCTCATAAACATTGCTGAATAATCCATCACTGCCATGTTCCCTAGATTAAAAATGAAGAAATCTATTGTTCTCTGAATTATGAACATATGAGAGTATACTTTTTTATTAATCAATTCCTCAAACTCCTCCCATGTCACACATTGGCTTGTCCTTACTTGGACTACCAGCTCCCACCAATAAAGGTAAATATCATCCAACATATATGTGGCTAACTTAACTTTTAGCTCTGTTAGTGTTCCCATGAAAAAAAGTTTCCTATTCATTTGGTTCAGCCATTCCTCATCCCTTTCTGGATCTAAATCACCCCTAAACAAGGGTGGATTCTGCCTTTGAAACTAAACTGCATGATCCAGATACCATTGATCATCTACTTTATTCCCTCATTCCACATCATGGAATGATTTCACTATACTCTGCACTAGCTGCTGGTTCACCTGAGGCTCAGGTGCAACCACATTATCAGCAGCCTCCTCTCGTTGGCCTCTATGATGCCTACCTGGTGCCATTTTTTTTCAACACAAAAACAACCATAAGTATCACTCTCTTAACACGAAAGGGTATAAAATTTTAAAATTCAATCACATAACAACTATCACAACTAGGATTTCCACATGTTCACTTGACCCATATTGCACTATTTTGAAAAATCCACCATGTTTTCAAAATCAACCAATTTTCAAAATACCACCAGTTTCCATGTTTCATATCCTTCCATTTTGAAACCCAATTTTGATTTTACAAAATACTAACATTCATATCACACCATAAATAATTATAACCACATATAATATGAATCCTAGTGGGAATTAATTTCTACCATGTGTGCCATGCTCCTCACATTGGCTACACCCAGGACAATGTATAAGGCCCCAGCCTTAAACCATACTTAATCTTGAGTTATTACAAGATTACACGTTGAGGATCTTTTCAGGTTTAGAGTTTTAGAGAATTAGATCATAAAAAATGCATTACATTCCACATATAAACAAATTGGTTACATAAAGATAGTATTCTTCATTCACATCAATGGAACCATATTTAAAATAAAACATGGATTCAATCTTGACACTTCCTTGACACTATCATCATATCATGTACCTTTCCCTTAACCTGTGATAAACATTTCCAAAAAACTTGGGATGAGCATAAAAATCTCAGTAAGGGATATAAAAATATGGAATGGAAACATGGGTATATATATACATAAGGATGAGATCATACTTTACACATAAAACATAAGAACTTTAACATACCTCATCAAATCATGAATAAATCATAGAAATCATAAGACATAAAGGTAACTTGAGGCATTCATAACATTATTACATAGGGAGTAACCCACTTGGTTACGTTTGGAATACCCATCACTGTATATTCCCTAAAATATCTTCAGAGAAACCTTAACGTTTCACTCCTTCGCGTTACCCAATGCATTGGAGATCTATATCGGGCTCACCCGCCCATAATTTATCACGGAACCACCCGTCTTCATAATAATGCCCAAGAACCATAACATAATCGTATCACATAAAACATGCGTAAAGGAAACATAACATTTCCACATTTGAATCACAAGATATCAATACAACACAAAAAAAAACATTGTGAAAACCATTTTCAATACCAAAATAAAAGAAAAGTAAAACATGGTATTTATTTTTCTTTTAAAAAAGAAGGTATGGCTTGTAGAGGAAGCCGAAACTCAAATAACGGTTACGACGGTGGAGAAGTCATTGTCGCCGCATACGTACGACAAAAACATTCCCTTTTGTCGTTTAGTAAATGCTTCATATAAAAAATATTTCTTTTGAATAAACGTAAAAGTCAAAGGGGTTTATACACCATATAAAAGACGGTTGTGTATAAAACAAAACATGCCTCAATGAAAGGAGATTGGGACGAAGTCCCATACAAAGATCATTTTTAAAATAAAATAGATCTATTAAGTGTATTCACTATAAGTACACATAAAGAAATTAAAAATACAACATAGGACATAATAATATCATGAAATAATTTGAAAGTAGGAGAATAACCCAAAGAATGGTAATTGGGTTAAGAAGTTCCCTTACCTCGTATCCGACTTGACCCGACCGTTCTTTAATCTCCTGAATAATAAACTTGTGTGAATCTCTACTTGATTAAGAACCTTTTTCAAGTTCATTATTCCTTTTATACCATGTTATGAACATCATGTAATCATTTAAGTTAATAATGTTCATTTTGTCGGTATTTGGTTCTTAAGTCAAAAATAGACTTCTTACACATACATGTTATTAATTTGGTCAATGGTTCGTTATATCCAGAATGATATTAATGATTTTGATAACATATATATCATATATATTCATCATATACATGTATTTATAATATTACATCACATTTAGAGGTAAGAAATGAAATTCCCCGTTCATGGAGACGGTAAGCCGTACGTACGCATGAACACTACTTCCATTTCTATTTTATATTTTATGGAATGGAATCATAATGATATAAGAGTATATTATAATTCCAGTATAATAACATATATAATATCATTAACTTTATCCTCTACACATCCAACATATGGTATTAATGAATCAAATCACTTTAAGGGGGCGGTAGTCCGCACTTCCTAAAATGAAGATATCGTGTTTACCCATAATGGAAACCATAAAGGTATGCCCAAAGATAAAAAAACAGAAGCTTAAGGAAAATATAAACATATTATATATCTTATATAAAAATAGTGACATCATAATGGCAACCTTTGAAGGTGTTAAATGAGTATCGAACATTTATCGTTTCGGGAGGCAGAATTTCACCATCCACGGAAACCGTATGTTCTATAACCATTTGATGTAGTTGTGTGAGATTGTAGCTCAAATAAATCATATAACAACATCCTAGTATATTGAATATACTGGTTTTTTTATAAAAGAAGTAAATAAAAAGAGTTTAGGGGGTTGGAGAACCAAAATAAAACAAATGAACATGAGAGAATGAATTACCTTTAAAAGTGTAACTCCTTTTGATTTGAGCCTAAATGCTTCCTTTGAAAGGATTCTGCCCTAAGGGAATCCTCTAGGATGAGGAGAGGTATGTGGAGAGAGTAAATGGGCAGTGGTTGGTCGATCCAAAGGCTTGAGGAGTGTGTTAAATGAGGTAGAGGTGGGGGCCTTTTATAAGAGGAGAGGAGGGGCACTTTTGGGAAGTAAAGAAATATTACTTTATTGGAAAATGAGTTTCGGATTTAAAAGGTCCCAAATTGATATAACTCGAGGATAAGGTGATAGGGGTTCGAAATCCACTCATCCAATTGGTTTTTGCCATGTGTAGGTTTTAGATTTTTCATTATCTTTCCATTTTATTTAAATTGTTAAATAATGAGGTCATCGCTGCATGTGGTCCCCAAGTTGAGACATGGCTTGTCTTGGTCGGCCATGACACAACCAATAAGGTTGGGACATGTGCCTATGTAATTTCATATTATTAAAGCATTATTTATACCTTAAACTACCCTAATTACCACAAATCGCGATTAAAAACTTAATTAGTTACTATTCACCAAAAAATTATTTTAATCTCATTGAACCACATTTTACTTCTTAATGAAAACCATTTATGTAGGATTTTTGAAATTAAAAACACAATGATGGAAAAAATTCATTTAAATGGAAAATCAGTTTTTATAAGTACCACTTTGTGGTTTCACTATTCATCAAAAATTGAAGTTTTTCAGAAAATTACCAAAAATTCACCCTAAGCTATATTTTATATTCCGAATTCAAAAATGAAGTTTATTTTACAAAATTCAAAACATATAAGTCACATTAATTAATTTAATAATTAATTCCCACTGTTAGAGCAAATAGCGTGTTTTTATGAAACAATAAGTATCAAAAGATTGACACCAATTTAAGTCCGATTTCAAAGTGAAATTGATTCCAATGACCACCATTTGATTAAATGGTAAAAATATATTCTAATTTCACTTCAACACCAATTCAAAAGATAATATAATCATATAAATAAATTATATTAAAAAGCAATTTTGATGTAAAATGCAGTATTTTTCACTATTCATTAAAAAATGAACATTGTCATAAAAATACCAACAATTCACAAAAAGTAAATTTTGATGTCCCAATCATAAATAATACGTTTATTTTGATAGAAATAGTTTATAAAATTGTAAAAAGATATATTTAAAAAGGGTTTCCCATCATAAGGCAGTAAAACAGTATTTTAAGAATATTAGTGTATTCCATGCTTAAGATTGGATTTATTTTCATTTTAAGCCTCTAAAACACTATCTTAATCATTAATAGACATAGATAAAATATATATTATTCATTACATACTTGGGATGTTACATCCTTCCCCCCTTTAAAAAATTGCGTCCCGCAATTTATTTACTTATCGAATAAATGGGGGTACTTATCCCTCATTGCATTTTCAGATTCCCATGTTGCCTCTTCCATCATGTGGGTTTTCCACAAAACCTTTACCTACTTAATCACCTTATTCCGTAACACTTGCTCCCTGTGGTCAAGAATCTGGCCCGGTTGTTCCTCATAAGATAGGTTCTCTTCCAGCTGAACTACCTCTGGACTCAAAACATGAGATGGATCTGGCATATACTTTCTCAACATCGAAACGTGAAAAACATTGTGTACCTGAGATAAACTCGGAGGTAAAGCCACTCGGTATGCAACTGATCCAACTCTCTCCAGAATTTCCTATGGTCCAATGAACCTTGGACTCAACTTTCCTTTCTTACCAAATCTCATCACACTTTTCCAAGGAGAAACCATGAGAAAAACATGATCACCTACCTCGAAAGATAGATCCTTCCTCCGATTATCCGCATAACTCTTCTGCCTACTCTGAGCTGTTCTCATGTGTTTCTGAATCAGCTGAACTTTTTCTGCCATCTCTTCTACCAATTCTGGTCCCATCAACTTCCTTTCACCCACTTCATCCCAGAAATCTAGAGTTCAACACCGCTTCCCATATAATGCCTAAAATGGTGCCATCTGTATTCTGGAATGAAAACTGTTATTATATGAAAATTCAACCAAAGAAAGATGTTGGTCCCAACTTCCCTGATAATCCATAGAACAAGATCGTAGCATATCCTCCAATGTCTGAATTGTTCATTCTGACTGCCCATCTGATTGAGGATGAAAAGTTGTACTAAAATATAATTCAGTACCCAACGACTTCTGAAGGCCTTTCCAAAAGTTAGAAGTGATCCTCGGATCACGATATGATACAACGGAGAGAGGAACTCCATGTAACCTGACTATCTCTTAAAGATACAAACGGGAAAGTTGATCTAGGGAAAAAGTATCTCTTATAGTAAGGAAATGAGTAGATTTCGTCAACCAATCATCAATAACCCAGATTGCATTATTACCTCGAGATGTCTTCGGTAATCCAACAACAAAGTCCATGGATATATTCTCCCATTTCCACTCTGGCACTGGTAAAGGCTGAAACATCCCTTTCGGTAACTACCGCTCTGCTTTAACCTGCTGACAAGACAAACACTTCACAATAAAATCACCAATATCTCTTTTCATTCCATCCCACCAGTAATACTCCCGCAGATCTCTATACATCTTAGTACTGCCAGGATGAACTGAAAATGGAGAACTATGAGCTTCACATAACAACTCTCTCTTCAACTGTGAATCACAAGGCACACACAATCTCTTCCCAAATCTCAAAACAAAATCATTATCAATGTTGAATTCAGGCAACTTACCTTTCTGAACTAGCTCTACCTTTTTCTGCAACTCACTGTCTTGCTTCTGTGCTTGCTTGATTCTATCTGATAGATAATATCTCACTGATACCTGAAACAAAACAGAAGGACTTCCTGCACTAACAACTTCTATTCCAAATTTCATCAAATCCTTAACCAAAGGATCACATTCCAAACGCAACATTGTTAATGAAGCATTACTTTTTCGACTCAAAGCATCAGCCACTTTATTTTCTTTTCCTGGATGGTAATGAATTGTACAATCATAATCCTTGACTAATTTTAGCCATCTCCTTTGCATCATGTTCAATTCTTTCTGAGTGGATATATACTTTAAACTTTTGTGATCGGTATATATTTCACACTTTACTCCATACAAATGATGCCTCCAAATTTTTAAAACAAAAACAACAGCAGCTAATTCCAAATCATGTATAGGGTAATTTACCTCATGAGTTTTCAACTGTCGTGAAGCATAAGCAATTACCTGATCATTCTGCATTAGGACGCAACCAATTCCTTTCAATGAAGCATCACTGTATATAACAAACTCACCATTCCTGGATGGTAGTGCCAAAACTGGAGCATTCACCAATCTTCTTTTCAATTCCTGAAAACAATCATCACATTCTTTTGTCCAGATAAACTTAACACCCTTCCGAGTTAGCTTAGTCATTGGACTAGATAACCGTGAAAAATTTCTAACAAACCTTCGGTAATAGCCTACCAAACCAAGGAATCTACGAATCTCAGTTACATTTGTGGGTCTTGGCCATTATTCAACAACTTTTGTTTTTGCAGGATCAACAGTTATTCCATCTTTAGAAACAATGTGTCCAAGGAAAGAAATTTGTTGCAACCAAAACTCACACTTGCTGAATTTCCCATACAATTTCTTTTCTTTTAAGGTTTGCAAGATAACCCTTAAATTTCTTTCATGATCTTCTTTACTTTTAGAAAACACCAAAATATCATCAATAACACAACCACCATTTATCACCTGATTCAACTGATCCACCACTGCAACAAACTGCTCAATTCTGATTCTGACCATCTCAACATGCTGATTTGGAACGTCATTTCCCTCAGTATGCCTTCCCAAAAAAAACTTCTCTATTTCCTCTACGAAAAACCATTCTGAACAAACATGTCTTAGATGAAGAAACATGGTAATCTTCAAATTCTATATCATTTCAAAAAAAAATATTTTTGGATAATCATTCAATATAATTCTAACTCCTAAAGTTATCTAAACCGACCTCTGATACCAACTATACGGCCCCATCCTTAAACCATACTTAATCTTGAGTTATTACAAGATTACACGTTGATGATCTTTTCAGGTTTAGAGTTTTAGAGAATTAGATCATAAAACATGCATTACATTCCACATATAAACAAAGTGGTTACATAAAGATAGTATTCATCATTCCCATCAATGGAAACATATTTAAAATAAAACATGGATTCATTCTTGACACTCCCTTGACACTATCATCATATCATGTACCGTTCCCTTGACCTGTGAAAAACATTTCAAAAAAACTTGGGATGAGCATAAAAAGCTCAGTAAGGGATATAAAAACTATGGAAAGGAAACATGGGTACATATATACATAAGGATGAGATCATACTTTACCCATAAAACATAAGCACTTTAATATACCTCATCAAATCATGAATAAATCATAGAAATCATAAGACATAAAGGTAACTTGAGGCATTCATAACATTCTTACGTAGGGAGTAACCCTCTTGGTTACGTTTAGAATACCCATCACAGTATATTACCTAAAATCTCTTCGGAGAAACCTTAACGTTTCACTCCTTCGCGTTACCCAATGCATTGGAGAGCTATATCGGCCTCACCCGCCCTTAGTTTATCACGAAACCACCTGTCTTCATAATAATGCCCAAGAACCATAACATAATTATATCACATAATACATGCATAAAGGAAACATAACATTTCCACATTTCAATCACAATATATCAATACAACACAAAAAAACATTTTGAAAACCATTTTCAATACCAAAATAAAAGAAAAGTAAAACATGGTATTTATTTTTCTTTTAAAAAAGAAAGTATGTCTTGTAGAGGAAGCCAAAACTCAAATAACGGTTACGACGGCGGAAAAGTCGTTGTCGCCGCATACGTACGACAAAATCATTCCCTTTTTTCATTTAGTAAACACTTTTTATAAAAAAGAATCCTTTTGAATAAACGTAAAAGTCAAAGGGGATTATACAGCGTATAAAAGAAGGTTGTGTATAAAACAAAACATGCCTCAATGAAAGGAGATTGAGACGAAGTCCCATACAAAGATCATTTTTAAAATAAAATAGATATATTATGTGTATTCACAATAAGTACACATAAAGAAAGTACAAATACAAGATAGGACATAATAATATCATTACATAATTTTAAAGTAGGAGATTAACCCAAAGAATGGTAATTGGGTTATGAAGTTCCCTTACCTCGTATCCGACTTGACCCGACCGTTCTTTAATCCCCTGAATAATAAACTTGAGTTAATCTATACTTTATTAAGAACCATTTTCAAGTTCATTATTCCTTTTATACCATGTTATGACCATCATGTAATCATTTAAGTTAATAATGTTCATTTTGTCGGTATTTGGTTCTTAAGTCAAAAATAGACTTCTTACACATACATGTTATTAATTTGGTCAAAGGTTCATTATATCCAGAATGATATTAATGATTTGGATAACATATATATCATATATATTCATCATATACATGTATTTATAATATTACATCACATTTAGAGGTAAGAAATGAAATGCACTGTTCATGGAGACGGTAGGCCATACGTACGCATGAACGCTACTTCCATTTCTATTTTGTATTTTCTGGAATGGAATCATAATGATATAAGAGTATATTATAATTCCAGTATAATAACATATATAATATCATTAAATGTATCCTTTACACATCCCACATATGGTATTAAGGAATCAAATCACTTTTAGGGGGCGGTAGTTCGCACTTCCTAAAATGAAGATATCGTGTTTACCCATAATGGAAACCATAAAGTTATGCCCAAAATGAAAAAAAACAGAAGCTTAAGAAACAAATAAACATATTATATATCATATATAAAAATAGTGACATCATAATGGCCACCTTTGAAGGTGTTAAATGAGTATTGAACAATCATCGTTTCGGGAGGCAGAATTTTGCCATCCACGGAAACCGTATGTTCTTTTACCATTTGATGTAGTTGTGTGAGAGTGTAGCTCAAATAAATCTTATAAAAACATCCGGTTTATATTAAAGATATTGGTTTTGTTACAAAAGAAGTAAATAAAAAGGGTTTAGGGGGTTGGAGAAGCAAAATAAAACAAATGAACATGAGAGAATGAATTACCTTTAAAAGTGTAACTCCTTTTGATTTGAGCCTAAAGGCTTCTTTTGAAAAGATTCTGCCCAAAGGGAATCCTATAGGATGAGGATAGGGATTTTTAGAGAGTAAATGGGTAGGGGTTGGCCTAGCCAAAGGCTTGAGGAGTGTGTGAAATGAGGTAGAGGTGGGGGCCTTTTATAAGAGGAGAGGAGGGGCACTTTTGGAAAGTAAAGAAATATTACTTTATTTGAAAATGAGTTTCAGATTTAAAAGGTCCCACATTTCTATAATTCGAGGATAAGGTGATAAGGGTTGTAAATCCACTCATACAATTGGTTTTGGCCATGTGTAGGTTTTATATTTTACATTATCTTTCAATTTTATTTAAATCGTTAAATAATGATGTTATCGCTGCATCATCATGATGTCATAAATAATTTAATTTATTTAAAGTCTAAAAATTATAAAAAAAATACTATGATGTAGGAAAACTTTTTATCTTTCCAATGACAATTTATAATCAAAAATCTTATCTTTATAACCCCATGTTAAAATTGTTTTCGTAAAACATGTTATGTTTGTGTCATTTTTACTTTTACATTAAATAAAAAGTTATTTATGTCATTTCCCAACCAAAGTGGATCCACGGGGTCCCCAAGTTGACCCATGTCTTGTCTTGGTCGGCCATGACACAACCAATAAGTTCGGGACATGTTTCTAGGTCATTTAATATTATTAAAGCATTATTTATACCTTAAACTACCTTAATTACCACTAATCGCGATTAAAAACTTAATAAGTTACTATTCACCAAAAAAATTATTTTAATCTCATTGAACCACATTTTACTTCTTAATGAAAACCATGTATGTCAGATTTTTGAAATTCAAAACACAATGATGGAAAAATTTCATTTAAATGGAAAATCAGTTTTTATAAGTACCACTTAGTGGTTTCACTATTCATCAAAAATTAAAGTTTTTAAAAAAATTACCAAAAATTCACCCTAAGCTATATTTTATATTCCGAATTCAAAAATGATGTTTATTTTAAAAAATTAAAAACATATAAGTCACATTAATTAATTTAATAATTAATTCCCGTTGTCAGAGCAAATAGCGTGTTTTTATGAAACAATAAGTATCAAAAGATTGACACCAATTTAAGTCCAATTTCAAAGTAAAATTGATTCCAATGACCACCATTGGATTAAATGGTAAAAATATATTCTAATTTCACTTCAACACCAATTCAAATGATAATATAATCATATAAATAAATTAGATTAAAAGGCAGTTTTGATGTAAAATGCAGTATTTTCCACTATTCATTAAAAATGAACATTGTCAGAAAAATACCAAAAATTCACACAAAGTAAATTTTGATGTCCCAATCATAAAGAATAAGTTTATTTTGACAAACATTGTTTATAAAATTATCAAAAGATAGATTTAAAAAGGGTTTTCCATCATAAGCCAATAAAACAATCTTTAAAGAATATTAGTGTATTCCATGCTTAAGATTGGATTTATTTTCATTTTAAGCCTCTAAAACACTATCTTAATCATTAATAGACATAGATAAAAATATCTATTATTCATTACATACTTGGGATGTTACACAATGAGATATCCAATCCCTATAAGTGACTCCAAACACTAATGTACCCAACTCCCTGGTAACATGAAGTTCAGAATAAAAGGGTTAGCCACAACACTTATTCTATACATTCCATGTTATGACAATACAATGACTTTATACCATCCCCACTCAATGAATAGACAAAGAATGAATGTCAACCCGAAGACCAACAATCATTTCCAAATGATCGAACAAATGTTCTCAATTGAAAGCCAAGGATAGAACAAAAGGATACCTCTTGTAACATCCATCCCCATATCATTGGCATGTGAGGGTGGAGGAATGCTACTTGGGCTTATGTGAAGTTCCTATGGTGCAAAATTTTGGAAATAAATTCTGATGGCTTTGAGAAAAAAATGTGATATGATTTTCCCTTAAGATAAAACCACCAAACCATCTACTAACAACAAACTATATGATGCTTGTCGATAAAACATTCAAGCATGTATTAACAAAATGGAAACCAAGATGTCACACCATACAACCCAAAAACAATACAACCAAACACAATATCAGATTACTTTGCAGAAGACTAAACAACAGACCCAATAATAACCAAGACACACTCCATATCACTACACCAAGATCAATGCTCCATGCACCAACAAATCTTCCAAGCATCGCCAAAAGCCACTAGAAATGAGATGCTTTACCTTTATCTGTGTCCTGGAATACGACATCTGAAAAAGAACCCAAGTTACAAAGCAGGGGATGAGTACTAATACTCAAGTGGTTTTCCCCAAATGACTTCCATACACATGCCACTAGGATAAAACTGTTAGCAGTTTTTTATGAGTAGTTTATAAAAAATATTCACAAGTTAAACCATTACCATATGACAAATATACCCTTACCAAGCGACCTCACCCAAGCCAATAATACCAAGAGAAACCCATTCAACAATGACACAATCCATTTCACCATTTCATTTGAGCACAACAAATTTTTATATTTCTTGGCCACACAACAACCTAACATACATGGTGGAACTTCCCATCCAAAACCGTTTATTTTCTTCCCAAACTAGTGGTACTTAATTCCCACTTATCCTTTAATGGTGGACCTTCCTTCCACTATCAATACTTTGTTATAGTGTTAATACCCACACACTTCACACACAATTGATGCAAGACATAATGCCTAACCCATGACCACGAATATCACATCAAGCTCACCACTTCATGTAAACAATTCATCTACAACCAAACAATACCTCAAGAGCATTGATAATTTCAACACATTCCCTTTAACATCAATAAATCACTCATTTATTGAAAACACTCTTTAACCATTTTCCATTACAAAAAATATTTCAATAAAACAACATCTTTATTTAAAATAATTTTCATCAACCACTTTCCCAAATCAATCCCAGCAACCCATTTTCAAATCTCCATTTTAAAATCCACAACAAGTGAATTTCACCACAATGCCCCCATTTTTTTCAAAAATTCCAAAACATACCCAAAGTATTTATAAGCAATTCCTCACATCAAAAAAAAAATTATTTTACGAAAAATATAATAACTGTAACCAAGATTAAAAATCTATAACAAAGTGGAGTTGAGAGAGAAGACACCTACCATTAGGGTTCCATCAAAATCGACCCACATATAACCACACACCAAATCTGGAAAACACACTGCCGAAATCTCTCTAGATCACCTTAACTAACATCAACAAGCCTTAAAATCAACACAAAAGGCAACACCAACCCTAGATCTACCCACCACGGGTGTAGATCTAGAAAACTGAGAGAGAGGGAGATGAGGATATAGAAGAAACCACAGTGAAACCAAGAAGAGAGACTTACCCAAAAGAAACCACCTTCAAAACACCAAGAAACCCCTTTGAATCATTTCCAAAATGTGTGGGAGAGAAACTCTAAACCATATGAATCCAATATCCCTAGTGAGGCTCGAGTCGGAGAGGAATTAGACTGAAATAGGTTTAGCCTGAGGGAGACCAGATGTAAAAACCAAAATATAGAGTGGCATTAGGGTTAGTCCATCCCGTGGGAAAAACCATGCACTAACCATTCACATGCCGCCTCCTCTTGAGAAGGTATCCACATTATTTCCCCACACAGTTTGGAAAACCATAAGTAGGCCATATGAAGCCTATTGTCTCCCCCTATACAGTTTCCTAGAGAACCCGCATGGTTTCTGATTAGCCACTGAATGAGGCTAATATTAAATATTATATTAAATATAAGATTTCTGTTCTTTATTATTCATAAAAACCATTTTAGTGTTTTTTTAACTTTTAAATTCTTTTCAAATTATGATGGTATTTCATTCTTAAAATGAACTTTTACATGGTACATTTTTCAACATCATTTAAATTACCAAATGATCATGATTTTATATTAATATTTATTTTTCAGGTTTCTAGTCACATTGGGAACAATTCATACTTCTGGAGTATTGGAAGATTTACATTGGAAGACCAAGAAAATGGGATTTCATGGAAACACATTCTAGGTAAAGAAAACTCGAAAGCATCACAATAAAAAGAGTGTAACAGTTAGGATTGTAACACCCAGAGATTTTATGAAAAATATTATTTTTAATTTCATTAATTTCTTGTGTTGTACGATACACCAAAAGGATCTTGCACAATATACATCCTTGAATTGCCTTGAATTACACGCAATTACGACCTTCCTCGATAGCGTGTGTAGTACGCAATACCGAGTTTCACTAAACAACGATCTGCTATTAAAATATTATTATAACTACCCATTATGAATAGTAATAACCACTTTTTGAAATTTTTTAATTTTTATTTTTCAAAATGGACTTCTTTTCTGGATTCGGAAGATCAAAATTAGCTTAGGGTGAAATTTTGATACTTTTTGGATAGCTTTCTTTTTCTGATAAATAGTGAAAATTAATAAATTTTAATTAAAAACAACCTTTTTAATAGAAATAATTAATAGTGATAAATTATTAATTTGATTGGTTTTAAATTATATTTAGAATATATTTCTATAATTTAATACAATGTTGGTTATTGGATGTAATTTCACATTTAAACCAGACATAAACAACTGTCAATCTTTTGATAGTTATTATCTCTTAAGAACACACTATTTGTTTTGACGACGGGAATTAATTTTTAAATTAATTAATACAAATGATATGTTTTGAATTTGGTAAAATAGACATCATTTTTGAATTCATAAAATCAAATATAGCTTAGGCCTAATTTTTGGTATTTTTCTGAAAACTTTCATTTTTTGATGTACAGTGAAACCACTAAGTGGTAGTTAAAAAAACTGAATTTTTCATAAAACATTATTTTACCACTTCTGTGAGTGGAATTTCGAAAATTAGAGAGACACGGTTAATATCAATGACTAAAATGTGGTTCAATGAGATGAAAATAATTTTTGGTGAATAGTAACTTTTTACTTTTTTTACCACTGTTAAAAGTAAATAGGGTAATTAAGGGTAAAAATGATATTATTATTACCCTAACACATGTCCTAATTCTATTGGACAAGTTTAATTCGAACAAAAACCACCTTAGGAATAAAATATGGCCATTTAGTCCCACATGGATTAGATTAGGACATTTATTATTAATTTATTTAAAGAAGGGTTAAAATGGATAAAATCAAAGTTGAATAAGTAAATCATCTTTAATATGGTGTTATACATAAGATAAATTCGGATATAAATATTAATTAGAAATCTAAAAAGATTTCTTAGATAATAATATTTTATTTGTAATTTTTAGACATTAAATAATTTAATTTATTTATGATACAAAGATGATGCAGTAATTATCTTATTAATGAAATATTGACATAATTGATGTTATAAACACCAAAATAAAAATAATTTGAGACTTTTTATGAATTACACTAATTTTCTAGGATAATATGACATGTTAGTATTGATTTAATTAACTTTTTTTGAACTAATCATTCTGTTATGATTTTCAAAAAATCAATTACTAAATAGTGTCAAAATTTACATAAAATAGTTTTTAAAATAAATATTATATTAGTAATTGTTATTTTATTCCTAAAAATCTATGGTTCGTCCAAATGACTTAGATAAGGTTATATATATTAATAATAAACAACTTGGGGATCGTTTTCCTACTTATAGTAAGATTATTAACCTTAAAGTATAAGAACACAAGAAGACACTGTAAAAGTAAAATTATTTAATTTAATGTTAAATCTAAATAATAAGGTTACAATAGGAACATAAACATGTATAAATTATATTGTATGAGAGGATTAAGACCCATCCCCACCTTGGCTTCGAAATAAATCAATTTGGAGCTATTTAAAACCGAATTTGGATTTATAATAAAATAATATTTTTAGTTATTCCAAAGGTGCCCCTCTCCTCCCTTATAAAAGGGCACCTCCTCCCTCTCTTCCTCACACAACTTTGAGCCTTCATGCTCGGCCAAACCCTGCCAAATTCACTTCTACACTTCCCTAGAAACATCCTAGAGGTTCTGGTCTTCCTCAAATACCAATTTCAGTTCCCTAAAAGGAGGTCTCAAAGAGGCACTTCAAAGAAGAGGTAATGCTCGTTACCAATTCTTTCATCTTTATTTCTTCTTCCACTTCTTCTTCTTTAGTAGTTTCATCATGAAGTAATAACAGAAGTATCACTCATATACTGATATGTTATTTTTAGTATGAAACAACCCTATTTCACTATCTATCCATCCTACGGAAAAAGAAATCACCACGTGTGCGTATGTACAGAATACCGTCTCCACGCCGTTGTGTAATCTATTTTCCACCACCACCTTACATGGATGGGTATAATGGTGTAAATAATGAATATATATGACTATTAAAAAGTGATATTGATTCTTAATTAGTATACATACACTCCAATAGAATTCCACGATCATGGGAACGATATCATCGCTCGTGCGTACGTACGGAATACCGTCTCCACAATGTGATGCGATTCGTTCTACATGATATTCATTGCATAATGATTATATAAATGAATTGAATAAATTAATATGATCTATATTACAATAACAACATTATGGAAATTATGTATCTATAACCTAAAGAGAAGAATAAGAATTTATTCGACAAAACACGCATAAGAACAAAAAGTCATAAACACCCGAATAACAAGTAGTAATGAAATATTACTAATAAGAAGCTAAGAATATGACCATATATGATATCATAACACTATGTATGATTCTGTAATAAGTCAATAACATTATTTAAATCATTATACAAGAGGTTTGGGCACTTACGAAGAAAATCAGACCTAAGGTAAGGGAAATATCACAATCTCATTTTTATCCGAGATTGTTTATACCTTTACTGGGGTGTATTTTATAATCCACATCCATGTTTCCTAAATATGTAATATTATTTCCATCCACCTACAATTGTTTAAATAAAATTTTACCCTACGGTCAGTTTTTAGTAAATTATATGAAAGGGATCTTTTGACATTTTTCATACGAGGTAACTTTTTGACATTTCCGAAAAAAGGACTAGAAGAATGTTTTTATAACTTATACGACATGAATAGATTTTTAAAAAATTATTTCCAAGAATCTTCCTTTACAAGTTTTCAAGTTTATTTTTAATCAACTCCTTTTAGTTTAGAATTGTATGACATGTTAAGAAAGGAAATGTGTTTTTGAAGTAGAAATGATATTTTCCTCAAGAATGGAGTTCAAGTGTGTTATCAAAATTATTTTCCATCTAAGATAATAAAGGGTTCTATTTCTATCCATATTATTACATGGATTTGATTATGTTGTGATGGAAATAATTTTTTTATTAATTCTTTTATCTTATATGAATTGTTTTAGGATGTCACGATGTTTAAGAATTATGTTTTTATTACATGGGTTATGTAATGATTTATGATTTATGATTTTTGTGGCACACATAAGAATGGTTTCATTATGAGATGGGTGGGACCTATATCACCCTCCAATGCATTGGGTAAAGATTTTATATCTCATGAGATAGACATGGCTGGAACGGTAGGTTATACCGGTTCAGTGCAACAGGACTGAAACGAGGAGTGAACTCGTCTCAGAAAGGGACTTTGTCCACAAAGATAGTCTTGGAAATGAGTCTTGACTAATAAGAAATGATTCTCTCTGATTATGTGTGTATGACAAAAAGTTTCATGTTTTATGTTATGATTATTGGGATTACATTTCACTACTATGATTTATCCATGTTATGAAATTATGATCTCTTTTGCAGGTTAAGATTTCCAAAAGATATGTTCTTATGAATATGACGTGATTGGTATTTCTTTTGTTTACCCTTACTGAGAATTTGAACTCACCCTTTTATGTTTTCTTTTCCCCAGGATATAAATAAAGGATTTAGGTTTAAAAAAAGAAGATCTTTATGGGAGATGTTGAAGATATTTCACCACGATTACAAGATTATATTCCGAGTTTCCAAAGACACTAAAATATTTCGGTCCTTGTGTGTGTATTTTTGTTATGTACTAAGTATTCCGAAAAAGTAATATAATGTCCATGTACGTTAAGCATCGGGTCTCTACAGTTGGTATCAGAGGAAAGGTTTAGTCAACCTTTGGAAACTAGGATGCGAAAATGTTAGTGAGATCCCTAGTGATATTTCTAAGGTATGTCTAGGGATGTCCCCAAGGATAATTATACGTATAGGATACAGTCCAATAACTACGGTAACGATCATAGAATTTAACCTAAGATGTTAGATATTGAGGATACTCCCCCTTTATTATGTTGTTTTCCCTAGCATGATTTTTGCCTCTCACACTATTTTTTTTGGGTTTTAGACGATGGATGGAACCTGAAGGAACTGTGTTGATCAATGCAATGGACAATGCAATTATTTTCCTCCTGAAAAATCAAATTTTATGGGAGATGGAGTGAAAAATCTTATTGCTATACTTACACAAGCTATGAATCATTTTGGACTTCCAAATGAGCAGGGAAGGGAAAAATATTCTATTGAGTCCTTCATGAGGCCACGTCCACCTTCTTTCAGTGGGTCTTCTGATCCACTTGTTGCTGAAAAATGGATCAGTACTACTGAAAAGATATTTTCAGTTCTTCAATGTTTTGAACATGATAACGTCATCTTAGCAGTATATCGTTCGGAAGGTGAAGCTGATAATTGGTGGAATCTTATCAAGAATACGAGGCAAAGAGATGAAATTGAGTCCATGGAATGGGACGAGTTCAAGAACTTATTTTTCAATAAGTACTTCCCTCGTATTCTTCGAACAAAGATGGATAAGGAGTTTCTTGAACAAAAGAAAAAGGATTATGAATATGTTGGTATATATGAAGAGAATTTTACAAGGCTTGCAAGGTATGCATCTGGATTTATCAACCAACCTGAAAGTAATGTTGATCGATTCTTCAGTGGATTAAAACCAAATCTTCTAAGGGAATTAGCTATAAGAGACTTCAGTAGATATGAAGAAATTGTGTGTTGTGCTATCAAGGTAGAAATGGAAGTTGGTGTTACTTATCCATCTCATAGTTTTGACAAAAAAAACAAAAGATGGAGTTCAAGGAGAAATCTCAGAATAATGGTGAAAAGAAGATGAATGTTTCCTTATGCTCAAAGTGTGGAATGAAGCATGGTAGAGATTGTCTTAAAGGGACTATAAAATGTTTTAAGTGTGCAAAAGATGTTCATCGAGCAGCTGAGTGTTGAATTAATGGAAAAATGGTTTCTAATGATGTGAATGAAGAAAAGACTGCAGAGAACGCACCAACAACACATCAATGCATCAAGTGCAAGGAAATGGGGCATTATGATAATAAATTACCAAATCCAAGGGTTAGTAATGATTGACGTGAGCAACCACTTAAGGAAAAGGACAAAGGAAAGTCACATGCGATCACTATTGGCAATGTTGAATATGACAATGATGTGGTGGAATGATTAAGTGTTTATGTAATGGGATTCTAGAATAATGTTGTATATAGTATCATGGAATAATGGAATATTTATGTTTTGGTCTATTAGTTTTCAATAATTTTATGGCATCGGTAACCATGAAAAGTGATTGAAATATTTTTGGAAAGCAGATGATATGCACATAATGAAGGGATAAAGAGAATCTAATATGTTTGATAGTATTCATGAGCTCATGATTGATATAAGGACTAAGTGATATCATGTTTTGAGGATATAGAATTTTGAGGATTTTGGAATGTGGAAAGTATTAACTTTTAACTGCATTCATGTTTTCACTAAGGTTCAATGGATATTCATTCTTCAAGGGAATACATGATTAAGGGGATAAATGATGGCATTCACGTGATCATTTTCATTATACTATGAGCTTGGACCAAAGTATTTTAGATAAGCCTAAAAATTGGAATGGATTATGTTGGAAATAAGTTAGTATTGTTTAAGGATAATTTTTTTTTGATATTGTTGATGGGATGTTATAGTAATACAACTTTAGGAAAAGGACAGCTTGTAGGACGGGTGACATCCCATCGCGTCGGACAAGGCTGTGGGAATCGAACCCACAACCGAAGTGTGACTGGCCTTTATCGCCTACCACCGGCCTACAAGATGTCCTTGTTTATTATAAACTAGTTTTATTATATTAATAAGTATGATATATGAAGTATAAGTCCATTTTAGGAACCATATATGATTAATATCACTATAGATGGACTTATGTATTTTTTGATAACTTTTTTAAACTTTTGTTTGAGACAGATGGAATGACCCATCATTCAATCACATGATCTACTTACACATCACGAATGAAAAATTCAACATCATTTCATTAAGAGATGAATTGGAAATTTTCCAATGAATGAAAAACAGTGAGACTATACCAAAATCACGAAAGTATTTCTTCTAATTCCAATTTCATCAACTTTAAGGAAATGATCTTGAAAACCAAAATGTTGTCCTAGTGCTCTTATGTATGATGAATCAGATGGTACCTTAGATCGTCACAAATTTATGGATTTGTGATTGCTGGATTTCCCATAGCCATGTTCTCTACCACTCTCTATCAAAACATGATGGTTAGATTTCTCTTCCATATCCATATTTTCACCTATGTGGAAACCCAGTGATTAGTTTATTTGGGTAACCATTACATTTCATACTTTTTTTTAAAAGATTGGTTTTGGTATTCCTTTTTACGATGTGGGTTTCTATTAAAGAAACTTTTGAATAGTAAACAATTTATAACCCCGACGAATTTCGAGGGCGAAATTCATTTTAAGGGGGGTAGAATGTAACACCCAGAGATTTTATGAAAAATATAGTTTTTAATTTCATTAAAGTCTTCTGTTGTACGCTACACCAAAAGGAGCTTGCACAACACGCATCCTTGACTGGCCTTGCATTACAGGCAATCACGACCTTCCTCGATAGCATGTGTAGTACGCAATACAGAGTTTCACTAAACAACGATATGCTATTAAAATATTATTAAAACTAGCCATTATGAATAGTAATAAACACTTTTTGAAATTTTTTAATTTTTATTTTTCAAAATGGACTTCATTTCTGGATTCAGAATATCGAAATTATCTTAGGGTGAAATTTTGGTACTTTTCAGATAACTTTCATTTTCTGATAAATAGTGAAAATTACTAAATTTTAATTAAAAACAACCTTTTTAATAGAAATAATTAATAGTGAAAAATTAATAATTTGTTTGGTTTTAAAGTATATTTAGAATATATTTTTACAATTTAATACAATGTTGGTTATTGGATGTAATTTCACAGTTAAACCAGACATAAACAACTGTCAATCTTTTGATAGTTATTATCTCTTAAGAACACGATATTTGGTTTGACGATGGGAATTAATTTTTAAATTAATTAATGCAACTGATATTTTTTGAATTTGGTAAAATAGACATCATTTTTGAATTCATAATATCAAATATAGCTTAGGCCTAATTTTTGGTATTTTTCTGAAAACTTTCAATTTTTGATGAATAGTGAAACCACTAAGTGGTAGTTAAAAAAACTGAATTTTTCATAAAACTTAATTTTACCACTTCTGTGAGTGGAATTTCGAAAATCCAAGAGACACGGTTAATATCAAGTACTAAAACGTGGTTCAATGAGATGAAAATAATTTTTGCTAAATAGTAACTTTTTACTTTTTTTACCACGGTTATAAGTAAATAGGGTAATTAAGGGTAAAAATGATATTATTATTACCCTAACGCATGTCCTAATTCTATTGGACAAGTTTAATTCGAACAAAAACAACCTTAGGAATAAAATATGACCATTTAGGCCAACTTGGATTAGATTAGGACATTTATTATTAATTTATTTAAAGAAGGGTTAAAATAGTTAAAATCAAAGTTTAATAAGTAAATAATTTTTAATATGGGGTTATACATAGGATAAATTCTTTTATAAATATTAATTAGAAATATAAAAATATTTCCTACATAATGACATTTTATTTGTAATTTTTAGACTTTAAATAATTTAATTTATTTATGACACAAAGATGATGTAGTAATTATCTTATTAATGAAATATTGACATAATTGATGTTATAAACACCGAAATAAATGTAATTTGAGACTTTGTATGAATTACACTAATTTTCTAGGTTAATATGACATGTTAGTATTGATTTAATTAACTTTATTCGAACTAATAATTCTGTTATTAGTTTCACAAAAATCAATTACTAAATAGTGTCAAAATTGACATAAAATAGTTTTTAAAACAAATATTATATTAGTAATTGTTATATTATTCCTAAAAATCTACAATTCTTCCAAATTAATTAGATACGGTTATATATATTAATAATAAACAACTTGGGTTTAGTTTGGCTGCTTATAGTAACTTCATTAACCTTATAGTATAAGAATACAAGAAGACACGGTAAAAGTAACATTATTTAATTTAATGTTAAATTTAAATGATAAGGTTAAAATAGGAACCTAAACTTGTCTAAATTAAATTTTATGAGAAAATTTCGACCCATCCCCACCTTATCTTCGAAATTAATCAATTTTGAGCTATTTAAAACCGAATTTGGATTTATAATAAAATAATATTTTTAGTTATTCCAAAGGTGCACCTCTCCTCCCTTATAAAAGGGCACCTCCCCCCTCTCTTCCTCACACCACATTGAACCTTAAAGCTTGGACAAAACATGACCAATTCACTTATCCACATCCATAGAAACATCCTAGAGGATCTGGTCTTCCTCAAACACCAATTTTAGTTCCCTAAAAGGAGGTCTCAAAGAGGCGCTTCAAAGAAGAGGTAATGCTCGTTACCGATTCTTTCATCTTTATTTCTTCTACCACTTCTTCTTCATTAGTTGTTTCATCATGAATTAATTACATCAGTATCACTCATATAATGATATGTTTTTATAAGTATGAAACAACTCGATTTCACCATATATCCATCCTATGGAAAAAGAATTCACCGCGCGTGCGTACGTACGGAATACCGTCTCCACACCGTGGTGAAATCTATTTTCCACCACCACCTTACTTGGATGGGTATAATGGTGTAAATAATGACAATATATTACTATTAAAATGTGATATTGATTCTGAAATAGTATACATACAGTCAAATACAATTCCATGATCATGGGAACGATATCATCGGTCGTGCGTACGTACAAAATACAGTCTCCACGATGTGATGCGATTCGTTCTACATGATCTTCATTGCATAATGATTATATAAATGAATTGAATGAATGAATATGATATATATTACAATAATACCATTCTGGAAATGATTTATCTATAACCTAAAGATAAGAATAAGAATTTATTCGACAAAACACGCATAAGAACAAAAAGTAATAAAAACCCGAATAACAAGTAGTAATGAAATATTAGTAATAAGAAGCTAATAATATGACCATATATGATATCATAACAATAAGTATGATTCTTGAATAAGTCAATAACATTATTTAAATCATTATACAGGAAGATTGGGCACTTACGAAGGAAATCAGACCTAAGGTAAGGGAAATATCACAATCTCATTTTTATCCAAGATTGTTTATACTTTGGTATATACAGGGGTGTATTTTAGCATCCACATCCATATTTCCTCAATATGTAATATTATTTCCATCCACGTAAAATTTTTTAAATCCAATTTTACCCTTTGGTGAGTTTTTAGTAAAAGATATGAGAGGAATATTTTTTCGTTTTTCGTATGAGGTACTTTTTTGACTTTTTCGACAAAAGTACGAGAACAATGTTTTTTTTAACTTATACGACATGAATGTATTTTTAAAAAATTATTTCTAAGAATATTCCTTTACATGTTTTTAAGTTTATTTTTAATCAACTTCTTTTAGTTTAGAATTGTATGACATGTTAAGAAAGGAATATTGTTTTTGAAGTAGAAATGATATTTTCCTCAAGAATGGAGTTCAAGTGTGTTATCAAAATTATTTTCCATCTAAGATAATAAAGGGTTATATTTCTATCCCTATTATTACATGGATTTTATTATGTTGTGATGGAAATATTTTTTTATGAATTCTTTTATCTTATCTGATTTGTTTTATGATGTCACAATGTTTACGAATTCCGTTTTTATTACATGGTTTATGCAATGATGTATAATTTATGATTTTTGTGGCACACATAAGAATGGTTTCATTATGAGATTGGTGGGACCTATATCTCCCTCCAATTCATTGGGTAAGGATTTTATATCTCATGAGATAGACATGGCTGGAACGGTAGGTTATACCGGTTCAGTGAAACAGGACTGAAATGAGGAGTGAACTGGGCTCAGAAAGGGACTTTGTCCACTAAGATAGTCTTGGCAATGAGTCTTGACTAATAAGAAATGATTCTTTATGATTATGTGTGTATGCCACAAAGTTTCATGTTTTATGTTATGATTATTGGGATTAAATTTCACTACTATGATTTATCCCATGTTATGAAATTATGTTCTCTTATGCAGGTTATGATTTCCAAAAGATATGTTCTTATGAATATGACATTATTGATATTTCTTTTTTTTACCCTTACTGAGCATTTGATCTCACCCTTTTATGTTTTCTTTTCCCCCGGACATGAAGAAAGGATTAAGGTTTAAAAAAAAGAAGATCTTTATGGGATATGTTGAAGATCTTTCACCACGATTAGAAGGTTATATTCTGAGTTTCCAAAGACACTAAACTATTACGGTCCTTGAGTGTGTCTTTTTGTTATGTACTAAGTATTCCGCAAAAGTAATGTAATGTCTATGTACTTTAAGCTTCGGGTCTCTACAAGGATCCAAGCATAATGAATATAAATATTTATCTGATGATATAGTAAATCATGGGTAACATTTCATTAAAATTTCACAAAGCTAATTTGGATGTTTGAATGGAGTTACAGGTGGCCCAATTTGGAGATAAAATCTGGGCCGGATTCTACGGCCCAGAAAAACAACGCACCATTTTACACATATCACGTAAACCATAAACTATATTTAGATGAAATATTAAATATGGTAAGAGAAAATCTGGATCTTCATTGTATTCATCTATGGACCACTTTAATGTGGCCATCTAGAAATAGATTTAGGCGCCTTTGTTCGGGGTATGCAAGCTAGATTCCACCTCGGGTGAAGATAGGAAAAGTCTATGTTTTACAAGCTTTCCACCACCTTAAGCCTACCATACTCAAGTGGGATGAATTTAACTATTGGGGTATCAACCCAAGGCTCAACTAATGCCTATTTAAGGTAGTGTTGTTGGAGTATTTATTCATCTTTTGTGCTTTTTTGAATTGTAATGTTGTGATGCGATTTTCTTGCAATGAGTTTGTCTTTCTCATTTAAGTTGTTCAATTCACCTCCGTTTCATAATAAAATTTCTTATTATACTAATATTTTTTCTTCTTAATATAAAATTTATATCATTGGTTCATGGTGTGAATTTATTCACACCAAAACAAGTGAAATTATCACACAATGGTGGAGTGACCATTATTTCATTATTTGTTTTACTTCTCCAATTCCTCCCTTAGGAGTCTACTTTCTTCTTCCATTGAAACCATAGAATCATTAGAGGGATAACCCACATATGGTTTGATAAAATAGAGTAGAAATTGGATGTATTGGATGTTTGTTTCTCACTCCATTAATTTCTAATCACTTGTTTTAATTGGGAATTCTGTTTGAAGATCTGTAAACTCCTTCATCCATGTTGAATTTAAGTTCACACACTTTACGTGATAATATGAACCATTACTTTGATCTGCTCAAAAAATTGATCATTCATGTTTATAGCTGATTAGTATTATGTTTTGTAGGTATTAATCTAGTATGTGATGATGTTTTTTGATATTCTTAAATGAACCCATCTCAAATATAAGAATTGGAAATTGTTGAAAAAGGAATGCATCTAATCCACCCCATGTGATAACCTAGGATCAACTAATTCTTTTTAATTGAGTTCACTTAAGTATCTTATAATCCAATTAAACCCATATAATAGCAACCCATGTTGTCCACTACATATCCAAAAACAATACATAGATTGTACATCTGAAGGTTACTTCTTAGGTCTCTGAGGATTTGACAACACAAGATAAACTACAAGAGACCACTGAACCCTAAAATCTTGGGAAATTTTGGTGAGACCAAATTTCAGTTCCATTTATGGTGACCTAAGTAATTCATATCAACAACCATCATATTCTCCCCCATTTCTTCTATTCTCACCCAAATTCTCTTATCTTTTTCGTTTCTCACTATTTTTCTTTTGGAACATGTCCGCCTACACCCAAGATAACACAAACAGATTAGTTAGGGTGGGAAGACATGGGGTTGGGTAGTCAAGTACACCAAGGGAACTCATTAAATTATATCATAATCTTCCAAATAATCAATAGTCAAAAATTGATCTCATTTTAATGGAAGGCCTTCAAATAAAGTAACTCATTAATTCAGGTGGGAACCAAAATGGAAATCCCAATGAGGCAGCCCCAAACATAGGGAATACAATCGATTAAAACATGAATGACTAACTCACACCTGCCTAGACCAATGCACCCTATTGAATTGGGAATGCTACCCTAGGATAATCCCTCTATGTATTAAAACCACATGTCCTAAACCACTTTTCAACCTTCCATGGGATGGAGTAAAGAATTTCATACCTTTAAGTCAAAGAGTTCAATGATAATGTTGCAACTATGTTCCCACCACATCAACTTGAGTCAGTTAAGATGAGACTCTTTCCTTTCTCACTAAAGGATCGAGAAAAGAATTGGTTACACATTCTGATACCTAAATCAATCCACTTCTGGGTCCAATTAAAAAGATAATTCTACAGAAAATACTTCCTCTATCACAAAATAATTGCACCTAAAAAGAGCATCCAGTTTATTTTTTGAAAAGAAGGGGAGTCATTTTATGAATCCTGATAATGGTTCAAAGACCCACTCTACATGGTACCTCACCATGTATTTTAAATCCCCAAAAATTTTCGAATTTTATATTAAGGGTTGGTCCCAGAGAACAAACAGTTCATTGACATGATATGCAATAGGACCTTTGAAAACATATCCTTAAATGAGGCTTACGAGTATCTAGGAGGACTGGACGAACAAAACAAAACATGGGGGACATTACCTTAATATGAGAAGCCACCCAAATGTAGTGGAAATCACGCACATAGGGAAGAGGATATCCTTAGAGTGAAACTCGTTTCCCTCACTTGGAAGGTCAAAGAGATCGATCTTAGGAAGGTCCATGAAATTCAAACTGTTGACCCTGTTGGCACAATTTGTCACAAACATGGCCACAAGATCAATAACATCCGAACCATCTCGTCCATTAAATATGTTCTTCTAGGAGGAACACTTTCTGAATTCAATTCCCTAAACTTCCAAAATCCCCAATACCAAAACAAATTTAACCCATGGTGTAATGACCACCCAGGCTTCCACTAGAAAGATAACGAACAACCTAGCCAACCATAATGACCAAACCCATACCCTATACAAAATTGATAAAACCATTACTAGTTCCAACCACAACTAGTCCAATACCTAAACACTTCTATCCAATACAAACAACCCATACAACAACCCATGAAACAAACAATCCATAAACCAAAGTATACTATTGGTATAAACCAACTAGCACAAGCCCTTACTCAATCTATCCCTCTTCCAATCCACAAGAAGTTGTGGAAAAAAACAGAGAAAATGAACATAAAATTTTCATCCATTAAAAATTAATTACATACCATTAAAACTAGGAAGGTGCCCATGCCTACTCAGGTGGTACAATCCTTAACATTAAGGGGAGGATCTGGTTACACACAAACCTATCATGAACAACTCAATGAATTGACTATTTTAAGAAGTGGAAAATCCATTGAGAAACCTGAACAAGCCATTATGTAACCATTAAAAGATTCAAAAACATATGAAAATGATAAATAACCGCCCATAGATTCTGAAATACCGAATAAGAATTTGAACCAACTAAAACCATACCAAACAATCCAACAACCTACTCTATTCCCTCAATGCATGAGAGGAAATTCTAAACCAGAACGGAGTGGCACTTTCAGGGAAATATTCCCTCAGGATAAGTTGAGGATCCACCTTCTAGATGAAATCCAAACTATAAATCCCTAATCAAAGTAACTTAAAGACATTTTCACTTTAAAATAAAATTTTCACATAGAAACCAAGTCCTTTTGGCTGCTAATGTGACTACCACCATTCAAGGGACTATTCCTCCAAAGTTGAAAGATCCAATGTGTCCATACATCAATGTTGATATAGGAGAGAACAAATTTTTCAAATCCCTTTGTGATATGGGGTCCAGTGTGAACCACATTCCTTTTTCAATGTATTATCTGTTAGGACACGAAGAACTCCAACCCACATCTATCACTCTACAACTTTTTTATCATTGTGTTTGAGTTATTGTGGGGATATTAAAGGATTTTTATGTAAACTTGAAAATTTCATTCACCCATCTGAATTTATTGTTCTTGAAAATCACCCAGGCTTAGGCCCTATGGAGAAAATCCCCATCATCCTAGGTTGTCCCTTCTTAGAAACAATCAACTCTGTCATTCATGTACGAAATGGGAACCTGGAAATAACCTTTGGGAACTTGGGTCTAGACATGAATATCTATAATGAAAATTATCAAATTGGAGATGATGAAGAGATCTATGAGGATAATTGGATTGGTATTTTGATAGTGAACTCGATGAACATCAAGAAATTACTGAAGTATGTTTATGTCAAGAAGGGATTGATTTTCTTTGTTCACATGATGAAAATTTGTCTCCTTGGCTTGAATCTCATTCAGATTTCTCTATTGATGATTTTATTGACAAAAAAATTAATTATACAATGGGTGAAAACAATAACATTGAGTCTATAAACATTCATGAAATTTCTCTACCTAATTTAGTGGATGAAAATTATGTTCACAAGAACCAATTCTGTCAATAAATTTGAACAATGAAACTGACATCAATAGAATGTCTCATCCTGTTATGGAATGTGATATCCAATATAATCATGAATTTAAGGTCTTACCTTCATAACTAAATTATGCATTCTTAGGGGAAAATTGAGCCTTTCCTATAGTCATTTCGTTATCTCTTGAATCCAATCAAGATATAATGCTTCTGGATTTCCTAAAAAACCATAAGAAAGAAATTGGATGGACCCTTTCTGATATTTTTTTGGATTATCCCACTCAATGGAACTCATGGTATTATTCTAGAATTTGAATCCAAACCATGTCATCAACCTCAGTAGAGACTCAATCCCATTATCGTGGATGTTTTAAGGAAATAAAATATTATTTTTTTGAAAGAAGATACCATCTACCCCGTTTTTTGAGAGTGAGTGGGTAAGCCCAATTCCAGTTGTCCCAAAGAAATATGGAATTATTGTGATCACCAATGAGGATGGTAAACTTCTCCCCAAAAGGGTCAAAAGTGGATGGAGAGTCTGTATTGAATATTGGAATCTCAACTCTTGTACCAAGAAAGACCATTTCCCCTTGCCCTTTATTGATCAAGTCCTCGTGCGAGTGGCGGGTCATCAATTCTATTTCATTCTAGATAGATTCTCAGGGTTTAATCAAATCGAGGTCTCCTTAGAGGATCAAGGAAAAACAACCTTCACTTGTCTATTTGTAACTTTTTCCTTCAAGATCATTCCCTTTGAGTTATGTAATTCATCTGGTACGTTCCAGCGGTTCATGATAAGAAACATCTTGGTCATGTTGGGGGCTTGTTTTGAGGACTTCATGTATGACTTCTCTATCTTTGGGGATACTTTTGAAGGATTCATTATGAATGTTGAAAGGGTTTTTTCAAGATTCAAGGATATGTAACTCATCCTAAATTGGGAAATATTCCAGTTCATGCTAAAGTAAGCACTTGTTCTTGGCCACCTGGTATCTAGTAGCGGTATTGAAGATGGTAAAGATAATTTTGACGTAATTCATCACCTTCCCTCTCCCAAAACTATTAATAATGTGAGTTACTTATTAAGAAATTCTAGTTTCTATAGATGGTTCATTAGTAATTTTAGCTCTATTTATCATCCACTTTTTTCTCTATTAGTGAAAGATGCTCTATTTTCATTGATAGAAATCTATGAGAAATCATTCTCTACACTCAAGTTAGCACTTATCTCTCCACCTATCATGAAATTTTCAAATTGGAAACATCCCTTTGATCTCATGTGTGATGAATGTGACTTAACTATAGAATATGTATTAGAAAAATGGTGTGAGAAAACTCCATGTGTCATCACTTATGAAAGAAAATCTTTAAATGATGCACAAATCAACTGCACCACTATTGATAAATAGTTTCTCGATGTTGTATTTTCCTTACAAAAATTCAGGTCTTATCTCTTAGGATCACCCATCATTTTCTTCACCGACCATTCATCCCTAAAATACCTTTTCCAAAAACAATATGCCTAGGCATGATTGATTCGCTGGGTCCTTCTTCATCATGATTTCTATTTAAACATTATGGATAAAAAGGGTGTAGTAAATGTTGTATGTGATCACATCTCTAGGATGGAATTCCAAGACAAATAACATCACATTTATATGTTTGATTCATTTTTTGATGAGAACCCCTATTCGGTGAGTGATTGTCCATGGTATGTTGGCATAGAAAACCTTTTGGTAAAGAGTGAAATTCCAAAATTCATAGAGACCCAAGATACGAGGATATTCCTTTCTGATGTTAAACAGAATGTGATTGAAGATCCTTACCTCTTCATGTTTTTCCCTCATCAAATCATTAGGAGACGCATTCCTAGTTCTAAGTAAGAGTCCATTCTAATGTTTTTTCATGGATAGGCATGTAGAGGCCACTTTTCTACAATGAAAACCCCTGAAAAGGTCATCCTAAGTGGTTTTTACTGGCCTAACCTCACTAAGTATTAATTCCAATTCTGAAAAGTTGTCCTCAGTGTCAGCAATTAGGATCCATTACAAAAAATAATCAAATTCCCATAAATGATATTTTGGTCACTGAAATATTTTATTGATGGGGAATTGATTTCATGGGACCATTTCCAAACTCTAGGGGATACCTCTACATCATTTTAATTGTTGATTATGTATCGAAATAGGCAGATACTATTACCACCAAGTCCAATGACCCTCATGTTGTGATCCGTTTTTTAAAAGAGCATATATTTTCACGATTTGGAATTCCTAGGGCTATAATCAGTGATCAAGGAACCCATATATACGACCACCCATTCACTTCACTCATTTCTATGTATGGTATTTCTCATAAATTTTCTACTTTGTACCATCCTCAAACCAATTTTCAATATCAATTAGCAAGTAGGAAGATTAAGAAAATTTTTGAAAAAATAATCAATCCCTTTAGGAAATATTGGTCCCAAAAACTCTTGGATGTCCCGTTGGGTATATCATTCAAAATTCAAAACCATCCTCGAAATGTCACCATATAGGTTGGTTTTTGAAAAATAATTCCATTTACATTTTAAAATTGAGAAAATGGATTTTTGGGCAATCAAATTAATGAATTTTGACATTTCTTTGGACGAGGCAAAGAGGAAATTTGATCCTAATGATCTTGAGGATATTAGGATGGAGTCTAATGAAAATTCAAGGATTAAAATATCTTGAGTTAATGCCTATCAATATAGGAATCTTAAATTTAACCACTTTGAGCTGGGAAAATTCGTTCTCTTTTATAGTTTGAAACATCATTTTTACCTATGATATATATGGTCTAGATGGTCGGGTCCGTTCATAGTGCATCATGTGTACCCCCATGGGGTAGTAGATATTCAGGATCCCACAAGTTTTCATATTTTCAAGGTCAATGGCCATAGGTTAAAATAATTTATAGAATCATTAAATAAACATGAAACAAAGGTTGTGTAAAGTACGTCAACCTATGAACCAGGAAAAAAATAATAGATTTAGGATCCATGTCGGGCTAATGATGTTAAACAAAAGTGATTAATGGGAGGATACATGTGGTTTTCATGTTTCTAATCATTGTGAATCATATTTATTTTTCAAATAGGTTTAATAAATCATTTTGTTATTTAAAAAAATTATAATGTTGACATGTTCTTTTAATATGAGTATGGATGTGTATGAAAGGGTAGCGTCGTATTCATCTGTGTCGCGTGGTGTGATCCTTCCATAATACCTAACCTAGAAATTTAAAAATAAGACATTGTATCATCATTTAATTTTATTTTATGTGTTTTTAGGTTAAAATAAAAATACAAAAAAATAATAAAAATTAAAAAAAATTAAATGGACATGTCATAGGTCATGGGGAAAACCCTATCACAAGTGGTGAAGCCATGGGTACTCAATCCCGGGACTGACGGGAGATAGGGTCACGTGCTTTCCACTGAACCACGGCTTATAGTACTTCCTTATTCTATAATTTTTTTATACATATATTTTACTTTTTTTTTATTATATGAATATATATATATATATTATGTTATTTTTTTATTTTTTTCTTTTTCCCACTAGGGAACTCTGTAAGTGACATGGATATCAAAGAAATAAATTGGTACAACATGAACTTCAACTTCAACCACTAGGTTACTTTGTTCCTTATTTCATATTTCAAATTACTTTTAGAACTCCTCTCATATACCTCTATGCCCTTATAAATTTTATTTTTTTAAACACTGGAGACAGTGTTATTCTATGTTAGGGGTGAAAAGTATAAAAAATAATTAATTAATTTTGTGTTCATAAAAAATGTGTGGAAGGATAAAATTCTTTAAACATGAATATGATAATATACATTTCACACTTTGAAACTAAATGTAAAATAATTTAGCATGCTATGATTCTGATTTTAATCCATTTATAACTTCCTGATCAATGATTATGGAAAGTTTGGCTATATATTGTGAAAATTAATCATTTATATTTTCATCCAAATAAAAAAAGTTCACAACAAACATCCATCAGATAGTGGGGTATTAGTTTGAGTTCATTGGGTCCCCCAGATAAATATCATAGGTTTGGTATTAATTTTTGTTTGAATATTAGTATTCAATAAAAAATAATCAAAAAAATAAATTTTCACATAGAGCAATTAAATTACATAATGTGTTGCTTTCGGAACTTGGGTATCATGACTCCATAGTTTTATAAACCCGAGATAAAAATTATATCTCTATTTGTGGTCATTTGACTTTTAATGACTAATTTAACTTGAGATGGTTCTTGGGTATGTGGGCTTCACTTGGTTCTCTAAGGTCATTGAACCTAAGAGTCATCGGCAAAGTCTCACTACATGGGTTCACTCTTTTGATTGAAATTTCAATTACCATGAAAATATTTCAAAAAAAAATTGAATACTCATCATAATATTGAAATTTGATTCCAAGTACCACATCCATCATTTCCCCCTTGAATAAAGATGAACCCCATGTCTATTTTGATACACAACACATCCTCATGCTTAATTGATATTGGATGAAATATAGTGATGAATTTGAAAAACAAAATGGACTTGGGATTGGGATCTTCTTATGAAACTATTTTGTATTAAAATAATTTGATTGGTTTAATTATTGTTTGGTATAATGGTTTTTTTGAGATCATTGTGTATTAAAATGTTTTTGGAAATGAGAAATCAAATTTATAATTTTTGAGATATATTTTTCTCGGGACTAGAAAAACTAAAGTTGGGGGTTAGATTATCCACTGAATAAGGAAAATATTAATTGTTAATATATATAATATTCATGTGATTTATTATTCATAAACACCATTTTTGTGCATTTTACACTTTGAACATAATTTCACATTATGATTGTAAATCTTTCTTAAAATACACTATTACATAATACATTTTTTAACATCATTTAAAGTACCCAATGTTCTTTATTTTATTTTAATATTTAACTTTCTCATTTATCGTTACATTTTAAACAATTCATACTTTTGTATTATTGGAATATACATATTGTAAGACCACCAAAATGGGCTTTCATGGAAACACATTTTGGGAAAAGTAAACTGGACAACATCTCAATTGTAGAGGCGAGGATCAAAGCCCATGTATTCTAAACATTTGACTGAAGATATAGGAAATCACGGGGAACATTTAATTATGCTATGGAAAAAGCTAATTTGGATGTTTTAATGGAGTTACAGGCGGCTCAAGTAGGAGATAAAATTCTGGTCCAGATTCTGCATCCCAAAAAAAAATCCCACCATTTTAGACATATATCATAAACCATGAACTCTTTTGGGTGGAATCATTACAAAAGGTTAGGGTCTATCCTTAGGTTCATTTAATTATTCTATGGTCCACTATTATTTTTCCATCTAAAAGCTCATTTAGGATCTTTTTTTGGTGGATTCAAGTTGTCTTCCACCTCGGGTCAATAGTGGAAAATTCTAAGTTACACAAGATTTCCACCACCCTAATCCTACCATACTCCTGTGGGATGATTTTAAATATTGGATTATAGACCTAAATATTACAAAATACCTATTTTAGGTAGTGGTGTTAGAGTATTTATTCATCTTTTTTGCTTTGTTTAATTGTAATATTATGTTGTTATTTTATTTCCTTGAGTTTGTCTTTCTATTGTAAGTTGTTCAATTCACCTAAGTTTCTTAATAAAATTTATTAGTTTACTCTTATTTTTTTATTATTTATATCACGTTGAAACCGTTGGTTCAATTTGGGAATTTATTCACAAAAAACTGTGTGAAATTATCACACAATGATGGGGTGATCATTATTCTATTGTTTTTTACTTCTCCAGTTCCTCCCTTATTAGCCTACTTTTCGCTTCCATTGAAACCGTAGAATTAATCGAGGGATAACCCACTTATGGGTTGATATAATGGGGTATCAAGGGGATGGGTTGAATTATATTTTTCAATAAATTAATTTCTAATCAATTATTTTAATGTAGAATTTTGTTTCAAGATATTTAAACTTCTTCATCCTTGTTGAATTTAAGGCCACACACATCAAGTCAAAATACAAACATGTACCTTGAAGTTCTCAAAACATTGATCCTTCAAGTGTATTGGTGATTATTATTAATGTTTCTAGGTATTAAACCATTAAGTGATGTTGTTTTTTGATATTCTTAATTGAACCCTTCTCAAATATAAGAATTTGAAATAATTGAAAAAGGAATGTATCTAATCCACCCCAAGTTATAATGTAGGATAAAATACTTATTTTAAATTGATTTCACATAAGCATATTAGAATTCACTTAAACCTATATAATAACCACTTGAGTTTTCTACTTCATTTCAAAAAAAAATCCACAGAATGTACGTGTCTATAGGTTACTTCTTAGGTCATGGAGGATTTGACAACCCATGATAAACTACAAGCAACCGCTTAACCGTAATGTCTTGGGTAAATTTGGGTGGGACAAGTTTCCCGAAATTGTGATCAAACTATGCACCCTTAAAAAAGCCTCTAAAATTATTCAAAACCATTCCAAACTATCTCAACCTCTTCCCAACTCATCACAAACACTTTAAACTCATAAAAAGGAATAAACAAAGGTTGCATACCTCAAACCAGGGGTGCTACAGATGTAGCACAGATACACCTTAGGGTAATAACTCTGAAAGGGGTTGATTGTGTATTAAATTGATCTTCACTAGTGCATGATGAGTGGGCATAATATTTTACACTTGGAATGACAGTAGATAAACAAAATTCTAGAGCATATTTTTTATTAAATAAGGAGGATTGTTTAATGTTTTTCAATGATAAAACCCATTCTTTTAAATGTTTTATTAAAATAATGGGTATTTTTAATTATTTATGATTTTATTACACATGGGATAAAATTAGAGCACATAGGGACGACAATAAAACATATTTTTGGTGGTTTTAATGTCATTAAGGTTGCAATTGGATGTTATAATTTGGATAATCCTTCCTAAACCGTTCATCCATAAAATGAAACCACCAATGAAAAAATCCTTACTTATTTATCTAGTGTCTATATGAGTAGAAATTTAATGACTGAATGGACAAATATATTATTAATAGTTTTCATGAAGGGGTCTATGCATGAATCGACCAATTAATGGTTTAAAAAGCAATATCTTTTAAAGGTATGGTAAAAATAGGTCCTCTCCTCCATCCCAAATCATCAGCTTGACACCCACAGCCAAGGAGGTATCCAAGTAGGGAATAGGCCAATGGTAATCCTCTCATCCCCCTTTATTTTTTATTTTTATTTTATCTTCATTTTATTTTTTTTAGTTAAAATTTAAATTTAAATTTTCAATTTTTTTCAATACATCCATGCATTTTGATTTTGGTTTCCACTGTTTAATTTTTTTCTTTAATAATAATAATAATGATAATAATAATAACAATTATTATTATTGATGTTATTATTATTTAAAATATCTCAATATTAATTTTATATTATTTTACTTTAATTACCTCTCTTTTTCCAAAAAACTGTTTTCCTAAATATAATAGTAATAATATTAATTAATAATAATATTATTATTATTTAACTAATCATTAAAAATTATTTATTATCGTCTCTCCATATCATCTCTCTCTATCTCCTCATTCATCCACCATTGTGATCTCCTACTCTTAGAAATGAGAGGATAAACTCGAGACTTAGCCCGGGGGAGGTCATGGTGTTCTTGAATTTCAATTAAAATTTATTCTTAATTTGTGATAGACTTGAGTAGTATGCTTGGGCATGGGTGACAGTCTCCAAGGACATGCGACTCAAGCTATTTCAATTTTGGAAATGAATAGTGATTCAAACATAAAATTTCATGTTTGAGTTATCAAAATTGAATAAAAATTAAAAATGGAGAATAATGATTCAATCCTTCACTGAACCCCAAAACCAATTTATTTCATCATCAACTCATTCTATTTACATAGCATGATAATTTTTATTTTTCAATAATAAAAAACATAATAACATTTTCATTAGTCTCATTAGATTATAAAAACGACAAAAGAGAGATAGTCTAGGTGATATTGAAGAAGTAGGTGAACAACATTGAGAAGGCTCTTCAAGAGAGATGACCCTGGTTAGCCGTTGTACATCACAAGGAAAAATATAATTGATTTTGTCCATGCTTAGCGATATGCGTGCATCAAAACTATAATTGTTCCCATGGATCTAATGAATAGTTTATTTACATTTTCTATTTTCACATATTAGGATGATTGCATTTAAAAAAACTAAAAAACATTATTGATGTATTCAAACTCAAAATATAATGCATGGAAAAATTACTTACAGGTGTAGAAAAAACAAGAAGAAGAAATAGATTTTAATAGAGCTCATGGACAAGAACTTAAAGAAATAATTAAACAACTGATGAGAAAATCCAAAAGAGTGTTTGATTATGTTCGTTAATTAATGGGGAAAACAAACCTAATCCAAAGGAAGAACTTGACAACTTTGTGAATGAAATTTCACCACTTATCATTGAATTTGAAGAACATATGGAGGCAGGGGAGGAAGACTTACCTGCTGAGCTATAAGTTCGAGATCAAAAATATTGGACTAATTCTTGAATAAATGTGAGGGACTTCCATATCGCCCTATATAATACAAAAAACATGATCCAACACCACTGAATGAAGACACCACCCTTGTGGTGTAATTGGAAGTCAAGATAGAATATCCCAACAACCTACCTCAATCCCTAGAAAGTCTACTCCAAGAGGCACTTACCACTATATCAGATATTCAAGTTGAACTATCTCATGTAGTTGAAACATAATTTGACTCTATCTCTTATAATTTTATTGAATCTGAATTCTACATCAGTCATTGTGGGTTTGATTATACAGAATTAGATAATCTCTGTTAAGCCTTGGAGGACAAAGAAGAACCTAGATGTGCACAAGCTGAGGAACACATGGAGATCCCTGGACATGTTAAATATTTGTTGATGTAATTTCATGAAGAGATACTAGTAGATTTACCTACGTAAACAATGAAAAAATCTTCTTACATTGGTAAGGAAGAATTTGATCTTGATACTTCATGTTTTAATTTTATTCAAATAGAATTACACTCTGACATTCCCATTGACTATTATTTTGATGCAACATACCGTGAGGAACCAAGGGATAGAGAATAAGATGTTTCAAAAGTAGAAACCAAGAAGGAGGATGATTAATACATCATCCTACCCCCACCAGGTAAGTTATACCTCATTGAGAAGGGAGAGGATATGGTGTACCCTATCCATGGATCATACCTCAAGAACAAGGACGAAGCACAAAATGGGAAAATCCAAAACTATTTGTTTAAATCAAAGTGGCTTCATCCTCAATTAGAATTTGGATAACCGATGGTACTACCATCTGGAGGTAGTCAAAATTCAGGGCCCAGTTGGGGGATCATACCAAGATTCACCTTTATATTATTTTTAGTATTTTAGATGTCAATTTTGTTTATTAGAAGTAGTTTAGCACGCAACCCACTCCCTCTGGATTTTTTTATCTTAAGTGACACGATCCTTATTCATAATAGAGTTGTTTTCTTTTATAGGTTCATATTGGTAGAAGGCATACCCAGATAATGAATGGGAAGAACTATGTTTCCTGGAAAATGGGAGTTCATTTTTTGTTTTTTAACTTTTAAACTCTCTATAATTTTATTCCACAGCATGTTATGAACTTCAATGATAGAATTGGATGACCACACTTGAATTAGGATTTACATGACTAATCTAGGAGACATGAGTTTCTTAAGAAGATAGTGATTCCATGTATTAGATTACAATGTTGATATGATTAAATGATTGAAATAGAGAATTGAATTTTTAAATATGATTCATAGATATTGAAATGATGACCCATGATTTGAAGGAAATAATTGATTCATATAAATAAAATTCCCAAACCATCCTTCCTGCTTTGAATTTATAAAATTAATGTGAATTGATTTATTATAGTTAATCTTGTCTTGAGTGATTGTCCCAAATAATGTGTCTTATTCCAGAGAGGATTTCTAGACTATGTACTTCGTATTTCTTCTTGAGAATATTTCTACAGTGATCTTGGTACATGTAACTGACCAAAATTTGTATTGAATCTTGTCAAATCTATGACTCAGAAAAAACTCATTTAAAATGATTGAGGTATCCTTTGAAAGGATTCTTTTACATAAAGGACCAACTTTAAATCAATACATCTTTTAGACCATAGAGACCATGAATAGCCATTATATGGATGATCCATGTTTCAATCCATTTTTATCTATTCCTACCCTCCACTTAGTATTTGGATGATAATTTAAAGTCCAAGTGTGGGGGTAAAGGGAATCACAGAGGACAGTATGATATACATTGTACAAAATAAGTGTGGTATTATTATTTTGGTAATTTAAAAAGTTTGTATAATAATTCATTATACTCTATTTTTTTCCCACTTGAATTAAAAAAATCGTAAAATGAAAAAAAGATAAAAAAAGTGAAAACCCGGCTGTGATTTGGGAGAACCAAAAATCACCATTTTCTTAACTGACAATCATATGATCGTATGTGGTTAGCTGATGGATGTGAGTTTTTATCTAAGCATAAAATTCAAAAAAAGAAAAAAAATGTAAAAAATAAAAAATTATTCAACAAGGTGCACAAATCATTCATTATGCTTACTTGATCGTAAACTTTACTTTGAGTTTTGAGGAAGTTGGTGTTGCTACTTTGAAATAGAGAATTCCATTACACTTTTTGATATCATGAATTGTACTTAAGAGATAAAACTCATCCTTGAGCCTTAATTTCTAAAGTATTAAATCCCACCAACCTAAATCCTAAGATTCATTTGATCCTTTATTACTAGTCCTCATGATTTTATGTGACTTTTTTCATTACAAAGTGTGAAAATTATTTCATTTAAAAGATAATAGATTACCATCAAGTTCTAATGATATGAGCAGTATTCTACTTGAATTGTATCATGAGTGATTAGTGAAAAGAATCAAAAGTTAGGTAAATCATGACTTGAAATGTTTAGTAATAATGGATCAATGATATTGAGTGAAATAAATGATAATTTCCATCAATTTTCAAATGGGAAAAGTAAAATATGTGAATTATTTGTTTCTTTAAATAATGAGAAATTAATTGATATTTTATGATGATTTCAAGACGTTTGATTACACATTGAATTTTTTTTGATTTTATTGCATTGGAATGTTAAAATTGTTAACATTGGTGTCCTTTTATTTCCATGATGAGATTTTATGCTTAAGGAAAAAAATGATTAATTTTGGGGGTATTTGACAGAGAAAATTTATGTGCAAGTTTTTAATCAAATAATGTGGATTTTTTAATGTTTTTCAATGATAAAACCCTTGTACTTAAATCATTTATGAAAATAATTGGTAATTTTAATTATAAATGAATTTATTTCACCTAGGATAGCATGAAAACACATAAGTCTGGTTCTACATAAAATTTTGGGGAGTTTTGAAGTCATTATGGTTTTCATTGGATGTTATACTTCGGGGGGAACCACCTAGAACCTTCATCCAGAAGAATAAACCACAAATAAAAAAATCAAATCTAATTAATATAGTGTCCAAATGAGATTAAATTTTTAGTTTGAACGTATAAAACATTTATGAACAACTTTTATGAAGGGTTCCATGCGTGAATCGGCCAATTAATGGGTCAAAAATGCAACAACTTTTGGAGGAAAAATTCTTCCTGTAAAAGGAGGCCCTTGCCTCCTTCCCAAATCATCAACTCGACACCCACAACCAATGAGGGATCCCACTGGGGCATGGGCCACTTATTCTAATCTCCCCCCACATTTCATCTTTTTATATTATTTTCATTTTTGTTTTGTTTTATTTTTATTTTAAATTGTAATTTGCATTTTTTCCAATACATCTATGAAATTTAATTTTGGTTTCCACCATTTAATTTCTTCTATAATTATAATTATTATTATTATTATTAAAAATTATTTTTATTATTATTATTATTATTATTATTTATAATATCTCAATCATAATTTCAAATTATTTTACTTTATTTCTCTCTCCGTTTTCAAAAATCTATTTTCTAATTTATAATAAGATTATTATTAATTAATAATAATAATAATATTATTATTATTTGAAAAATAATTATAAATGATTTATTCTCCTCTCTCTCTATCCACTATCTCTCTCTATATCTCCTCATTCATACACCATTGTGATATTCTAATCTTGGAAATGATATTATAAACCCGAGACCTGTCCAGGGGGAGGTCAATGTGATCTTGAATTTTCTATAATCATTATTCAAAATTTGTGATAGACTTGAGTAGTATTCTTGGATGGGGAAAATGTCCTAGATTGGGTAATGGTCCCCAACAACATGTGACTCTAACTATTTCTATTCTAGAAACGAATTCTTATTCAAACATGAGATTTCATATTTGAGTTATCAAACAAGAATAAAACTAATAAAAGAGAATAATGATTGAATCGCTCACTGAACTCCAAAACCATGTTATTTCATAATCAAATCATTCTGTATACATTGCATCATAGTTTATATTTATAAATAATAAAAAACCAAAAAACATTTTCAAGTTTTTCATTAAATAATAAAAACAACAAAAATAGATAGTCTAGGTGATATAGAAGAAGTAGTTGATCTACATTGAGAAGGATCCTCAAGAGACATGATCCTGGTCAGCCACTATGCTGCACTAAGAAAAATATAATTGCTTTTTTCCCTCACCCCGTTACAGGCTTGCATCAAAACAAGCATCATTTCAGTGGATCTAATAAATACTTCATTTACATTTTCTATTTTCACATCTAAAGATGATTTCATTTTTAAAAAAACTAAACAAACATTCATGATGTATTCAAATTATGAATATTTTTCATCGAAAATTTACTCACTGGTCCAGGAAAAGAAGAAGAATAAGATTTTAACATAGCTCAGGTACAAGAATTTACAGAATGCATTGAACAAATAATGACAAAAGTTGAATGAGAATTTGATTATATTCGTTCAATAGTAGTGAAACCCAACTTAGAGCCGAAGGAAGAACCTGACAAAGTGGTGGACGAAATTTCACCACCTATCATTGAAATTGAAGAACCTAAGAGGAAAGGGAGTAAGACTTACTTACTGAGATACAAGTGGGAGATCAATAAAGATTGGATAAATTCTTGATTAAATGTAAGGAAATTTATGATCTCCCCATACAAAAAAATAATAAGAGCCAACACCACTGAAGGAAGAAACCATCCAAGTTGTGGAATTTGAAGTCAAGATAGAGGAGCCCGACTACCTGCCTCCATCATCATAGAGTCTACTCCAAGAGGAACATACCACTGAGTTAGATATTGATACTGAATCGACTCAAGAAGTTGAAACATTATTTTACTCTATCTCTTATAATTTTATGGAATATTAATTCAACATCACTCCTTGAAGTTTTTATTAAGCATAAGCATACAATATCAGCTATGCCTTAGAGGGATGAAGAAGAACCTATATGTGCACCTACTGAAGAATATATGGATCCCCCTAGATAAGTTGAATATTTTTTAAAGGAAGTTCATGAAGAGATACTAGTGGATTTCCTCCTGTAAACCATGAAAAAACATGATTACATGGATGGGAAAGATTTTAATCTTGATACTTCATTTTTTAATTTTATTCAAATTGAATTACACTCCGAAATTCCCATTAAATATTCTTCTGATGCATAATACCATGAGGAACCACCAGATAGAGAAGAAGAGGTTGCAGAAGTAGCAACCAATAAGGAGGACGATTCATACTTTATCCTTCTCCCACTATGCAAGCTATACCTCATTGTTAAGGGAGAGGATACAGTGTACTCTATCCATAGATTGTCCCTCATGAATAGGGATGAAGAATAATCTAGGAAAAGACTCATGTGGTGGTTCAAATCAAAGAAGCTTAATCCTCCATTAGACTTTGGATAATAGCTGGTACAACCCTCTGGAGGCTGTCAAAATTCATAACCAACTTGGGGGATCATATCATGATTCATCATTATATTCTTTCTTAGAATTTAGATGTTAATTTCTTTTCTTATAAGTAGTGTAGAATATATCCCACTCACTCTATCGTTTTTTAGCTTAAATGACATGATTATTATTCTTAACTGAGTTTTTTTATTTTATAGGTTCATAAGGGTTGAAGGAAGCCCAGATAGTGAAGGTGAATGACTATTTTTATGGAAAAAGGGAGTTCACCTTTAGTGATTTATCTTTTAAACTCTCTATATTTTATCCCACAACATGTTTTGATCTTTAAGTATAAAATTGTTGGCCCTTACTTGTCTAATATATGAGATATTAGTTTCTTAGGAACCCAATGATGTCATTTATTAGATTTAAATATTGAAATGATTAAATGATTGACATAGAGAATTGAATTTTTAAATATGAAGCATAGATATTGAAAGGATGACCCATGATTTGAAAGAATTAATTGATTCATATAAATGTAATTCTCTAACCATCCTTCATGCTTTGAATTTCTAAAATTATTTTGAATTGATTTATTATTATTAATCATGTATTGAGTGTTTATCCCAAATCATATGTCCCATTTCTGGGAGGATTTCTAGACCATGTACTTCATATTTGTTATTGAGCATATTTCTTGAGTGATCATGGGACATGTAATCGACCAGAAATTTTATTGAAAATTGGAAAATATGTAACTATGAAAAAAAACATTTTAAATGATTGAGGCATCCTTTGAAAAGATTATTTTCTTTAAAAGACCACCTTTACATCAATCACAATTTTATACCAAAGAGACCATGAATTAATTTTATAGGGATGGTCCATGTTTCAATCCATTTTTATCCATTCCTAACCTCCTCTTAGAATTTTCATGATATTTTATAGTTGATGTGTGGGGGTAAAGGGATTAAGGGTGGATGGGATGATATGAATTGTAAGGATAAAAGTGTGGGGGTATTATTGTGGGAATTGTCAAAGTTTGTAAAAACATTCATTATACTATATTTTTTCCCCTCTCGAATTTAAAAAATGAAAAAAATGAAAAAATGATCTAAGAAGAAAGAAATATGGGTTGTGATTTTGGAGAACAAAAAAATCAACATTTTCTAAATCGACAATCTTATGATCATATGTGGTTAGGAGATGCATTTTATGATTGATCTAATAATAACTTTCGAAAAAAGAAAAAAATGTTCATAATAAAAAAACATTCAAGTGTTTGAAAAAAATCGTTCAGTATACATTATAGATCATAACATTTACTTTGAGTTTTGGGGCATTGGGTGTTGATACTTTAAAGGGGAGAATTCTATTAAACTTTTTGATATCATGCATTTTACTTAAGAGATAAACCTCCTCCTTGAATCTTAATTTCTAATGCATCAAATCCTACCAACCTTAAGACTTAGAGTCATTTGCACCTTTATTGTAATTCCTCATGTTTTTATGTGTGTTTTTTCTTTAAAAAATGGATAAAGTTGTTCATTTACAAGCCTATGGAGAAAGATCATATTATCATGATATGAGAATAACTATACCTGAATTGTATCATGAGGGATGAGAAAAAAAATCAAAAGTGAGGTAAATTAGGAATTTAATTGTTTAATAATAATAAATCAATGATCTTGAATGAATGAAAAAAGATGTTCCATAAATTTTCAAAGGGGAAAACAAAAAATATTGAAATTATTTTTTTCTTTGAAAAATTTGATGTTAAATTTATATTTTATTCTAAACTTTTTGAATGTTTGATTACACATTGAAAATTATTAGATTTCATGGAATTGGAATTTTAATGTTGGTAACATTGGAGTCCTATAATTTCTATTATTATATTTTATGATTGGAGACAATAATGGTTTAATTGTTGGGTTATTTTACAGATCAAATTTATGTGCATATGATTATCAATTAATGATTATTTTTTAATGTTTTCAATGATAAAACCCGTTTATTTTAATATTTTATTAAAATAATGGGTATTTTGTATTTTTTATGAGGTTATTCCACCTAGGATAGCACGCAATCATATAGGTCAGACTATAAACCAAATTTGGGGAGTTTTGAAGACATTAAGGTTTCCATTGAGAGTTATTCTTTTGGATGAACCTTCTAGAAACCTTCATTCAAAAAAAGAAACCCCCAATGAAAAAAATCATAACTCATCCATCTAATGTCCAAATGAGCTGACATTTGGGGGGTGAGTGGAGAAACAATTTATGAACAACTTGTATGAATGGGTTCACACGTGAATCATCCAATTAAGGGGTCAAAAAATGCAACGAATTTGGGAATAAAAATTCTGCCTATAAAAAGAGGCCCTATCCTCCTTCCCAAATCATCATATCGACACTCACAGCCAAGGAGGGATCCCACCGGGGAATGGGCCCATGTTCATCCTATCTGCCCCCCACATTTCTTATTTTTATTTTATTTTCATTTTAGTTTTTTTAGTTTTAATTTAAATTGTAATTTTCCTTTGTCTTCGACACATCTATACATCTTTATTTTGGTTTCCACAATTTAATTTTTTCTCAAATTACAATAAAAATAATAATTAAAAACTATTATTATTATTATTATTATTATTATTTATAACATCTCAATCTTAATTTCAAATTAGTTTACTTTCATTCTCTCTCCTTTTTCAAAAACAATTTTCTTAATAATAATAATAATAATATTTAACAATATTAATATTATTATTTTAACAATCAGTATAAATTATTTATTCTCTTATCTTCCTTTATATCCTCTCACTCGCTCTCTCTACATTCTTCCACCGTCATGATCTCTTCGTCTCGAAAATGAGAGGCTGAACATGAGACTTGGCTTGGGGGGGGGGGGTCCAGGTGTTCTTGAATTTCCCATAAAATTTATTTTAAATTTTTGATAGACTTGAGTCGTATTATTGGGTGTAGTTAATGTCCCTGATTGGTTGATGGTCTCCAATGACATTTGACTCAAGCTATTTCTATTCTGGAAAAGATTTGTGATTCAAAAATTAGATTTCATGTTTGAGTTATCAAACTAAAATCATACTTATAAAGGAGAATAATAATTGAATCTCTTACTAAACCCTAAAACCATGTTCCTTCATCATCAACTCATTCTGTTTACATTGCATGATCATTTATATTTTTAGATAATAAAAACCCTGAATCATAGTTATTAGTTTAACTAGATAAAAAAAGACATAGTCTATGTTATATAGAATAATTTGTTGAACTACATTGAGAAGGCTCCTTAAGAGAGATGACCAAGGTCATCCAATGTGATATACTAGAAAAAATATAATTTCTTTTTTCCATTTCCCATGATGGGAATGTATCAACACTCATGAGGGATAATGCTTTGGTTAATTAACATCCCCTTTATAAACCATTATGAAGAATAAGATGATAGAACCTTTAGAATCCTTTCATAATCAATATTGATATGCTATAACCCTAAAGTTTTATTGGAAGAAAAGTCTATAGTTTGATAATATGTTTAATCACTGAGATACACCTTTTGAGGTTTTATGTGATGGGAATACTTTGGGATACATTTATTGAGTTTTGATATATGTTTGAGGAAATTTAACCCTTAAGTATAACATGTGAAATATTCCTTTGAGTAAGTATGAAAATACATTTTTTGGACATAATTTTTAATGCATTGATAACCATTAGGATTTATGTGATCTTTGATGTTGAGGTAATTATGGGTTATTATAATTTTGGGAAATATTATTTTTCTTATAGTTAACCATTTAATTTAAAAGTTATTTGGTTAATATGTGATTAATGTAATTTTTGAAGAAGTTCACTATTTTTGGAACATTATATAATTAAGGTAAATATAATATTATTAGATAAGAAAAGATTTTATTAGGTGAATAAAGGATGAATTATATTTTGAAAGCATATATGATTTTAATATGGATTTAGAGTGTTTCACGTTATTTATTGAAATTATTATCATATTTTTGAGATTATATTAATGGGGAATCGACATTTCTGGGCATATGAAATTTGGAGTGACTAATTATTTTGGGGATAGTTGTTATATTAATATCAAGAGAATATTGGAAAAATTCCCCTCTATTTTTTGGGTTTTAAACTTGGAGAAATTTATAGAGTTCTATATATAATGTTTAATTATTTACTTTGGGTGATTTGTTAAGGATTTTAGGATTAATATTGATTTTATTCATTTTGGATATTATCTAATATTAAGATAACCATTTTTTTAAAATCAATAGATATGATGAATTTCATGTTATACATTGGAATAATATGCAACTTGTCAGAAGTTTATTTTAGTTCTTTCAATACGAAAAATTCACCTTGGTTAGTCATTCGTTGGAGAAAAAGATGATATTGTGTTAGAAATGATTAATTGATGAAATTATAATTGTGAAGTATGTAAATATCCTTATTTTTTAAATCTATATAGTGAAGTAATTTCTGAACTCTTTGAAATAGATATTAAAACAAAATATATATCCAATTACCACTATTTTGAATGAAATAATCATAATTTCCAAACCACACTGAATTATGGATTTATGGTTTTATATTCATTTAAATCATCATGATAAATCAAATTATTTTCATCAATGTTCTATATCACTCTCCATAATTATTTAAATAGTATATTTATCCCTTGCTGTCCATATTATCAATTCCCTACTAATTCTATTTTATTTCAAAACATAGTTTTATGATATTCTTGATAAATTTTATATTTTCGCTTCTCATTTTTTTCATATGAGGTTTTATTAACCTTTTATATGATATAGGTTTTCAAAAAAGGTATTTTATAATTTTAGACCCTTGAGTTTTGAGTTAAAGTTGAAATTTTGAGGATGAAATTTATTAATGAGGGGGAATGTAACACCCAAATATTTTAAAAAAAATTATGTTTGATGCCATATAGAACATTAAACACCATGTTTTGATGACCCAAAAAATATTATTATTAAAATAATACCATTATAACCGAGATTTTTAATTAGAGGGTATAGATAGGAATAACTACTCTCTGAAATATATAAAAGGGTCTAACTAAATCCAAATTTATTTATTAATGAAATTAGTGCTCTATATCTAGTAAGTTCATTTATTTTCTTCAAAAATACATTTTTATAAAATAAATTTTATTCAAATTTATCAGAAACTATTATTATTTATTTCTAACAATTGTATAAATTTTATTTTATTAAAAATATCATATTTTAATTTATCTTTTCAAAATTATATTAGGACGATTTTTTGAGGATTATTTTTAAATAATTGATTTTTTAGGAATATTTAACTTTCTACTTTTTATTGAAAACTATCTTTTCTTTTCATGTTTTTAAAAAGAAACATCCTATTTTTTCAAAATTATAAAATTTAATTGTTTAATTTTTTTAATCATTATAAAATAATTTTTATTAAAATTATCACTATATTTTAATTTTGTATAAAATAATTTTATTATATAAAAATGCATTTTTTACTAACTATTTTCCATCATGTTTTGGGGAATAATTTTAAATTAAATTATTTCACTTATATGAGTTAAATTGGTTAAAATTTATTCACTATAGAGAATAATCATAATAAATATTATTTAATAAGGAAAACCTAACTTTTGGTAATAATTAATTGTAAAAATAGTAAAAATTTATTTTTATAGTTAAGGTTAAAACATGTTTACAGGTGGTTAAACTCAAGATATTAGATACAAAATTACCTAAACACATTAATTTATCCTATTTCATGAGTTTTTTTTTAAAAAATATATTTTTTATTAGTTAAATAATGTATTTTAAAACATTATTTTGAATTTGGGAACCAAATCATGGGTATTTTCATTTAATGTCATGGTTAGAAGATTACATTCGGTTATAGCTTTATAAAAATGTCTTTAAGAAATTCCTATTTTATTATATAACCCAAAAAATATTTTTATACCAATTTATCAAATTATTTTAAGGTGAAAGTTTTCATATGCTTAAATTATTTAGTATTCTAAATAATATTTTTCATGTGTTTTGTGTTATTCTATTCAATGTAATTTCTTCCACCATGACAAATTGAACAAGATAAAATGGATTCCAAATTTTGAATCACCATTTCATAATTTCTTAAGAAGGGCCCTTTATTTATTTTTATATAATTATGATATAATGGTAAATGTTTATGTTATCATATATAAGGTTAGAATGAGTTAAATATTGTTTCACTAAGAGACAAGGCATAAAATTTATCCAAAACTATATAAATGTTTTTGGTTGTGTTTTATTTGACCATATCATGTATTATATTCAAATATGGAGTGACTTTTTGCCACATTAAATTATTATGATATATAAATATATATATATATTGATAAATCTTTTATGTAATTATAATTGTGTCATTCACCTCACTTATAAATTAAAACCTATTATTCTTTCTTCCATACACCTTATGAGAAATATATCTCATTCAGAACTTACCAAAATCACCTAAACAATCCTACCAAAATATTATAAATATTATTTTGGGTAGAATACCTATGTTATAAGGATTAAGGTGTTATGAAAACGAGGTTATACAATGAATATGTATAAATCTTAACCTAATATTTTAGTTTTATTTATTCTTCTACCACTTTAAAAACTACTTCAAACATTGTGAATTAATAAAAAAAAGTAACTTCCATATTCTTATATGTTGATATGTTTAATTGATTAACATATTTCTATATCATTTTCTATTAAATGGGAAATGGAATCATCAATCATGTGTACAGTGTACTACCAAATCATGGATCAATGTAATTTGTTTTCCGTCACCGCCTCTCACAGATTGTTACAATGATGTGCTTATTGTTTTTATATGATATTAATGAAATATTTATCATTTTTCAACGAAAATATATTATATAAATTATTTCCATTAAATATATTGAAAAATAATAACCTCATTAATGTTTATATGTGGATTACCAACTCCATGAAGTGATGTGTTGCATATTTCCTGACCACATAACATGGAAGCTATAAATTAGTTTATTTAAAGAAATAATATGATATTTATAAAATAATCATAATTTTTTATGGATATAATATTACTTACCTCTTTCCCATCACTATTTTGGTAAATTAAAACACCACCCATGTATAAGTAGGACATACCATCTCAATGATTGTTACATTATTCATTTTTCATAACCATAATTCCTTGTTGGTTTAAAAAGTATATTAAATTTATAAAAAAAATTATTTTTTTCATGATTTGTATTATGGAGATTATGTAATAATTATATATTTGACCATAGTCAACCTATCAAATTAATTATGGAAATATGAGTCGAATATCATCAAAATTCCCAACATGTATTTAACCGATTAAGTAATTAAGTATGTCATTAAATAAATAAAATAAATGGTATACAATAAATTAATAAACCTTGAGATGTTTCTTATGAATGTAAATAATTTATAATATTTTATTTTATAGTAAATAAATAAGGTACGAGATAATTTATACTTGAGATAAGAGACACGTCACCTTAAAAATATCATTTTAAATGTTTTACAAATTTATTTTGTAAATATTTTTATTTTATATACAAATTTTTGGTACTCTATTATTAATGTAATCATATCTTCATAAATTATTTATAAAATACATTTTATGTGTATTTTTACCTTCTTTTAAAAGTTTTCAAATTGATATTTTTTATATATTTTATAAGGGTTATTTTAAAAAACACCAAAAGGAATGATCTATTTTAATATATATTGTATCAAATGTTTCTCCATCCAATATAAAAATTATATTATTTTTGGATTTATTTACTAGGATTAATGTTTTCATCATAGAAAAAACCTTCCTTCCCTTTGTTCTATGTATTTTTAAAAAGTGTTTCAAAAGGAATGATTATTTTAAAGTCTATAAATATTATTCATATGATTGAAAAGATTATTTTTTATATGGTAATGAATTGTTGACGTGTTATATACATGTTATGGTTCTCAGTGCCACTTAGGTAGATACATGAGCCTGATGTGACTCATGATGATGCATGAGCCTCATATAGCTAATGATGATCGGTGAACCTGACATAGCTCTCCAATAAATTAAGTAAATATGTGGAGAATACTAGTAAATATTATCCTATTATATTATTGGAATTTCCATGGTGTGTTTTTAAATTTCTAAGAGTGATTGTAAGATTGATATAGATTTTCATTCTTAAGTTACCTATATGAATTTTATATTCTTTCTACTAATTTTTCATGGATGAAAATTTATTTCACAAGGTAAGATAATGATATTTTATGTTAAAATAATGATTATGCCCTTTTGGTTAAAAATGTATATTTATTTAAAAATATTTTGCATGAATTATCATGCGTTCTCAATAAAAACTCTTTACTATGATTTTTTCTTTTATGATGTGATAAATAGTGTTTTATAAAATACATTTGGTAGTGAAACTGATATCATGTGTAATTAAATTATTATTTTCGTTCAATTTTTATTATATTAATAGAAAAATATCCTTTATGATCTCATTGTTTTAATATGAACTATTTTTTTTCTTAATTTCTTTTTAAATGACATTTACTGATATTTTTTATTCTAATCCCATGTTATAAAAAAAATTCAAATGTTTTATGTATGATTAACTATATATAAGAAGTTATGTTCAAATTCATAAAGAAATTTATTTTGAAAATAAATCATTATTCATGTATCCACTTTGTAATATATGAGTTTTTTATAATATATTTATGAGATAATTCTTTGAAATTATAAAAAGAAAATATCTTAGAAATTTAAAATAGTGAAAATATTATTATCAATCATGAATGTAACAGTTTTTAATGTATGTGTCCTTATATCCATTATCACCTTTATTATTGAATATATTATTCTTTTATGTGTTTTTTGTAATTAATTTCTTCTTGGATGTATTTATAATTGATTTCACGTTATATTATGATATCATATATGATTTTTGTAGTGGATTTTATTTAATTTTGTAATGCCCCAACCCTAGAATCCAGGAGCCAGTGCATTATTTAAATATATTGGCATGATATAAGTAAATCATCTTCAAAAAGACCGATCAGTTTAGTAGTCATGGAAATAGATTACATACATCAACATCACATTACAATTTCAAAAATAAAATACAGAATAGATAGTTCTTTGAGAAGTTCATTTTTCCCTTTTACCTTAACCATGCATATCAATCATAATACACTTCTTGGAAATCCTGAGAAAATAAAAAATACGAAGGGGTGAGCTCAGTGCTCATTATGGATAACAATATAGTGGAAACATTCATAAATAAGAATAAATATTTAAGTCAATGTATAAAAACAAAACAAAAGCCTTTTAAACTTAAAATTCAGACTAATATGGAAAAGATAAAATCAAATAACTTCATTTACTTATTCACAAGAATATTCTTCATGTCGAATAATCACATGTAATATCAATAGACACTTTTATAATGATGGAATTCATAATACCAGACATCATAACAACATATTCAAGGCCTTGAGCCAAGACTACAAATAATATTTTGTCAAGGCCTTGGGACAAGACACTGGATTTTCTCATTAGATCTACCAATGCATCGATGAGAGATATCGGGCTCTACCTATCACTTACTATGTCCAATGCATTCGTTATATGAAATGTTTTAAACATAACATAAACATTCGTATTAAAAATATCATACGAAATGTAAATACTTTATCCATAAACTATGAATGGTATAGTATTAAAAAATACATATTCAAACATATTAAAAATCCTTCAATATAATATGTAATTTTTTTATCATAATAAATCAACATCAAACTATCTTAAAATCCATCAAAAGGATGTTGGCATATATGAAATCAAATTTTTTTTAGAGAAATATCTCTTTCAATTTTGAAATCATTTAAAATCCATATTATAATAAAAGAAAACATTTATTTTGAAATATATAATTATAATTTTGTAGGGTAATCTTCAACAATTTTACAATGGTGGAAAATAGCCACACTCGCCGTATAACTTAAAAAACATTCTTACCTTAATTATGTTGAAAAGGGAATAATGTACATTGTGTGGAAAATGAAGGAAAAATTTATTTCAAAACATATAAGATCAAATAAGGGTATAAATGACTTTAATCAATTTTATATTAAATAATAAATTTTTTTTGAAATACATTTATTTATAAATCGTCGATGTGGATGATAAAAAGGTCCCAATAGATACTTACATAAAAACAACATCAGATAATAAAGAGATGGAGAAATTAACCCTTACCTTGTACTTTCCCTTTATCAAGGGTACATTAACCTCCTATATAATAGTTAAATAATTTTTATTAAATTATAAAATTACTATATACATAAATATGATATCATATAAGACCCTCTAATATTTCTTTTTTAATAATATTTTAGTAGTATCATCGTTTCAGGTGTTAACTTATCCACTATCATTTATTAGCTGAGTAACATAAGCCATGTATCTTATAAATAAAATGTATTTTATTAATAACTATCATGATTTTACGTTATTAAACATTATTTTTAATCATAAAATTAAAATTATACTTGAATAATTACGTTGGGGAATGAATGTCATCGTGTCCATAGAGACGGTAATCCGTACGTAAGCTTGAGCGATAATAGCATTATATTGATGGTGAAATTGAAAGTAATTGGAAGTTATATCATATATAAAGAATTATTAACATGTTATATTTATTATTTATATCAGTTATACTCATTATTATACCCATCTAAATAATGATGTGTTTGAATATCAAACTACAACACGACGTGGAGATGGTAATCCGTACCTACGCACGTATGCTGTCATTGTCATTAATATGATGGATAGAATAATGAAAATGGGTTTTAAATTTTTATAATAACATCAATATATATATAAGATACTATTTTTTTATTTTATAATGGAAACAACAAAGAAATAATAAGTGGAATAAGAAAATAACTCAAAATAGGTGATTAAGTATTTACCTCTTTTTCGGGTTCACCCTTTCGATTTGATCAAATGGTCTTTTTAAGATGTCTTTATGACCAAATGAGGATATATTTGATGAAGGGAGGACATTTATGAGGATATTTGGGCAGGTTTTGACCTATAAAAATGGATTTGGAGGTATGAAATTAAGAGAAGGGGAAGTACCCTTTTATAAGAGAGGTGAGGGTCACTTTAGGTAAAGCTTGAAATAATATTTTATAATAAAATAATTTTCAGCTTTTAATGGATCCAAAATGATTTATTTAAAGGCTAAGGTGGTTATGGGTCAAAAACTTCTCAACCAATAGGTTTTAGACAAGATTAGGTCTACATAGTAACCTTATCTTTTAGATTTAACTCTTAGATAAATAGTTTGACATTTACCATATCTCTTTGAATTTTATATTATATGGTTAATAAACATACTATAACCTGTCTAGAGAAACCCATGTGGTTAATTATTAATATATATAACCTTATCTATTTATTTTTTTGAGCCTTAGATTTTTAGAAATATTATATCAATTAATAATATAATATTTATTTTAAAAACTCAATTATGTCAATGTGGACACTATTTAGTATATGTTTTTTGTGAAAATCATCAAAACATTATTAATTCAAACAAAAAAAATTGAATCAATTCTAAAATGTCAGATTAACCTATAAAAATCATTTATGGAATCAAAACATTCAAATTATAGTTATTTTAATATTTAAAATACCATTTATTTGATTCTTTCATTAATAAGGTAATTATTGCATCATCAATGTGTCATAAATAAATTTAAATATTTAATGTCTAAAATTTATAAATAAAATATTATTATTTGTAAAATCTTTTTTTATTTATAATGAGTATTTTTATTGGAAATTATAACTTATATAACCCCATCTAAAAATTGATTTACAGAAAGATATATGATTATTTCAATTTTCCCGTTACTTTAAATTAATTAATATAAAGTGTCACATAACTCTCTAGTGGCTCCATGGGATCCTAAAAACTACCCAAGGATGCCCATGGATGGAAATGTATCAAAAAATTGGAATATGACACATGTTATGGAAAATTAATATTATAATAATATTATTTGTTTACTCTAATTTACTGGATTTACCCTTAAACCATGGTAAATAAAATATTTACTGATGTAAATATTCATAATGTCTAAAAATAAAAGATACCAATTCACACAATTTAAACCTCCAGATTCCAAATATCTAATCCATTTTTCCAAATTCAAAACACAAAAGTGGATGAAATTTATTTAAAATTAATTCTCGTTGTCAAAACAGAAAACGTGTTTATAAGAAATAATAACTATCAAAAGATTGACACTTATTATGTCCAGTTTAAATGTAAAATTACATCCAATGACCAAAATTATATTAAATGATAAAAATATAGTCTAATTATACTTTAAAACCACTAAACTGTACAATTTTACACAATAAATTATTTTGATTAAAAAAGTTGTTTTTAATTAAAATTTAGTATTTTTCACTATTCATCAAAATTTGAATGTTATCAAAAAAGGACCAAAAATTTATCCAAACTAAATTTTTATATCTCTATTATAAAAAAGAATTTATATTCACTAAATTTAACATATAAATGTGTGAAATATTGTATTTAAAAAGGGTTTTTAATTAAAATGCTGAAAAATTGCTTTTTTTTAAATACCTCTTTTATCATAAAATTTGAATTTTTTATATATTTTGTATAATTAACAGAAAATATTAATTTTAATATTATATAGGATATTTATAAAAATTAAAATGTGGTTAATACTATTCATAACCACTTTTTTGAACGGATAGTTTGGTAAGTCATGGTGTGCTCGAACTCAGTGTTACTTGTAGTACAAGTTATTGAAATTCTTTGAAGAGATAACATACTATAAATACATGGGGTGTTACATTCTCCACTCCTTTAATAAATTGTGTCTTCTTAATTTGAAATTTTTTTCAAAAATAAATGGTTAAAAATGAAACAATACCTTTGTGGAAAACCCAGATCGTAAATTGGGTAAATAAAATTTAGACTTAATAATAGGGAAAGGGAAATGAAAAAGTCACCACATAATTATGTTCTTTATTTGAAAAACATTGGTGGAAAATAGAGTTACATAATTCGAGTAAAAACATAAATATTTATAGGGAGTGATTAAGGTCATCAATCACAAACAAGTGTAAAATTTAGGGCCTCGAAGCCATCAATCTATGATGATTTAAAATATTTTTGGTTAAAAAAAACATAAGGTATTAAGATAACACATTTTTGGTGATAAGATCCCTTCCCTAAAATTTAAGAATTAATTTATTCATAGAATAAGAGGAAAAAATTATACTTGATAAGTATAGTTTCATCCTTAAACTAATTCCTACCACAAACTCATCTTTCACTCCAAATGATAATAGAATTCAAAGATATTCTATTTATCCTAATCGTATAGGGGTCCTAAAATAATGAATTTATAATTCATTTTTAAGAATATTAAAAAAATACATTATACAAACCAGGACATCATGTATTCTAGTGGTAGGTGATCCACCCTTATCACCCTTTAGTTCTCTGTTCAAGTTTCCCGGCCTTTCCGGATGCGACAGGTTGTCGCTCTACCTCTAGGTTGAGTTTTTTATAACAATCCAAATAAAATAATAAGAAAATAATTAACCTTAACAATAGTATCAAATGTAAAACTATTTATATTCCAACCTTTAGTCTTATCAAAAATAATTCTATCCAATATCACAGTCCAAAATTTATAAGGATGGTAAACATAATGAAGATCTTTTTTTCCAGGTAATAACATGTGAATAACTTCATCATGTATTCTTTTAAAACACAGTATCACCCTGAATTTCCAAAAAACCTTATTGATTACATTCATTCTCCCTTATTTCTTATAGAATACTAGATATAATCCATCAATCCAAAAAAAATTTAAACTCCAACAATGATGGAATATACATATCATTAATCAGTTTCATGGTAGTCAAGAATATCCAATATAATTTATCCAAATCAATCATATATTATTCCAAAATCACTACCTCAGTATCCGAACCATATTATGGTTTTTCTTTCTCACAACCATATATTTTGCAAAAACATTAACCTGTTATTGGGTCACTTTTCTTGGATCCAAAAAATCTCATGTCCTTAATAAAATAGTACTATAGTACAATCCTTATATACTATATAATTCTAATAACATGTAAACCCTTTATACAATACTCAAATGAAACGACACTTTAAAAACAAAAAAAATAACTCTACTCATTCCTCTTCATCTTCGATAGTCTCATAACTTGATTATTATCCAATAGAAGCATTTGGGGGTATAATCTGATGATTTGGACATAGATTCATGTAGTGTCCCTACCCCTTGCTGATGAAGAATTGTACATTTGGAATATTTTTCTTACCCTTTAAATCACATACTTGGTTTCCTTTTTATCCACACTGATAACAAACCTCATTTCCCTTCAATAATTTACCGATGTGATTATTTCCATAGTTATCACATATAGAAAAAAAATACTTATGTCCCCTCTTCCATTTATCCGTCTTTCTCACTTCCATCCTTTTCTTCTCTTTCTTCCCTTAAAATCTATAAGACTTATAGAATTCTTTAGTTATCTTATTAGCAAAAGATATTATTTCTTCATATGATGAGAATACAAGAGAGAATATTCACCTACTAAATTTTGGCTTAATACCATGAAAGATATGGTCTTTCTTAATCTTTTGATCATGCGTATTGCTGGAATTCTCATTCCTTCTACTAGGAACCATTTCTAAATAATGGCATACAATAGGTTAGTTTATGAATCACAATGCATAATTCCAAACTTGTAAAATACCTATCATAAATTGGAAAGATTATGCATATAATCTATAAACATAAAATGTTTTCTTTGAGGAATTATTTACTCTTGAATCCTTTATAATGTCTTCTAATGAAAGTTCAAATTATCCTAGTCATATCCCCTAAGAGTTTCATAAACAAGAGTGTAGTAAGGCCCATTTTCGTATACCAGGATAACTCGGGTCAAGTCTGAAACTCCTTGTCAAAGTTTTCAATCCTAGGTACACATGTACCGGAGCCACCTCTACCTTCTCATATCTAGATAGGGATGTATGTCTTGAAAAATACACAAAATCCCTATATTACCTAAATTCTAGGAAGTTCTGTTATAAAAATCCTCAAAGTATATCTCCAAGTACTATTCTCTAATATAAGATTTTCTAAATCTAGTTTCGACGGTTATTGCTAAAGCACCCTATGATAACAACTGTAACACCCCAACCCCAGAAGCCCAAAGCCGGTGCATTATTATAATACATTGGCAGGATACAAGGAAATCATGTACCAAAAGACAAATTAGTTTAGCAGTCATGAAAATATATTACATACATCAACTTCACATTACAATTTCAAAAATAAATTACAGTATAGATATTTCTTTGAGAACGCTATTATTGCAATTTAGATTAACCCTTTATATCAATAATAATGCACTTATTGGAAATCCTGGGAATATAAAACATTAAAAGGGGTGAGTTTAGATTCTCAGTAAGGATAACAATATAGTAGAAACTTTCATAAATAATCATTCACATTTAAGGAAATGTATAAGACTAAAACCAAATCCTTTTAAACATAAAATTCAACATAATACTGAAAAGATAAAATCAAATAATTTCATTTCTATATTGACATGGATATTCTACTAGTTGAATAATAAAATGCAATATCAATAGCTACTTTTATAATGTTTGAATGCATAATGCAAGAAATCATAACCACATAGTCAAGGCCTTGTGCTAAGACTAAAAATATGATTTTGTCAAAGCCTTGTGCCAATACACTAGTTTATCTAATGATAGCTACGGAGGAATCGAGGAGCTACAGTTGGCTCCACCCATCAGTAACTAAGTCCAATTAATTCCATATATGAATTGGCTTAAACATAACATAAACAATCGTATTAAAACTAGCATACGAAATGTCAATAATTTATCCATAAACCATGAATGGTATAAGAATAACACATCCATAGTCAAACATATCACCAAACATTCAATATAATATAGAAGATTTGTATCATAATAAATCAACTTCAAAAAAGCTTTAAGTCCATCAAATGTATATTGACATAGATGAAATCAATACTTTGTTTTAGAGAAATATCTCTTTCTATTTTGAAATAATTTAAAAGCCATATAATTATAAAAGAAAACATTTATTTTGAAAGTATTATTATTTACTTGTAAGGGAATCTTTGACGATGTTATAACGAAATAAAATTGTTGCACTCACCGTATAAGTTAAAAAACATTATTGCCTTAATTTTTTCAAAAAGATCATAAATTACCTTGTTTGGAAAATGACGGAAAGATTCACTTCAAAACATATAAGGTTAAATATTGGTATAAATTACATTTACACATTTTCTAGTAAATATTAAAAATGTTTTGAAATACATTTTTTATGAAATCACGGATGTGTATCATTAAGAGGTCCCAATAGATACTTTTGTAAAAACAACCTCAGATAAAAAAGAGATTGTAAAATTAACCCTTAACTTTTACTTTTCCATGGTTGATGGTACGTTAACCTCATGTATGGTGACATTATCATTCACAAGATGGATAGAATAATGAATATGGTTATACCATTTTCATAATAACAAATATAGTATATATAATATACTGGAATTATTATTTTATAATGGACAAAACAAATAAAGTGGAAGTGGAAGTGGAAAAGAACTTGAAACAGGTGATGAAATATTTACCCCTTCTTCAGGTTCTTCCTTTTGATTTGATCAAGAGGGACCCATAGGTTGGATTTCTGACCAACAGAAGGCCTCTAGGATGAAGGGAGGAAGGTTGGGAGGATATTGGGGTAGGGTTTGGCTGATCCAAATGGTTTTGGAGGTGTGACGTTATGATAAGGGGATGTACCTTTATATAAGAGAGGTGAGGGTCACTTTAGAAAAAGTTTGAAATATTATATTATAATAAACTGCTTTTTGAATCCTAATGGATCAAAAATGATTTATTTAGATGATAAGGTGAGTATGGGTCAAAAAACTCTCAATAAGTAGATTTTAGATAGGTTTAGGTCACCGTATTAACATTATCGTTTAAATTTAACTCTTAGTTAAAAAGTTCAACATTTAACATGTCTCTTTGTAATTTTATATTATATTTTTAATAAACGTAATATAACCAGCCTAGAAAACCCCATGTGTTTCATTATTATTATATATAATCTTATATAAGTCTTTTGGATGATCATTTTATTTTTATGAAAATTATATAAATTAATAATAGAGTATTGTTTTTAAAAACTCAATTATGTCAATTTTGACACTATTTAGTATTTGGTTTTTTGGAAAATCATCACAACTTGATTACTTCGAACCAAATACATTTAATCAATCATAACATGATTTATTCACCTATAAAAATCAATTATGGCATCAAAACCAATAAATTATATTAATTTTAATATTTACAATACCATTTATTTGATTATTTCATTAATAAGGTAATTTATCCATAATAATTGTGTCATAAATAAATTTAATTATTTAATGTATAAAAAATATAAATAAAATATAATTATGTATGAAATCTTCTTAGCTTTCTAATGAGTTATTATAGTCTAAAATATAACTTATATAACCCCAAGTAAAAAAAATTTACATAAAGATATATGTTTATGTCATTTTTGTCATTACTTTAAATTTATTAATATAATGTGCCATTATCATTCTCAACTGGCTCCATGTGGTCCCAAAAACAACCCAAAGATGGACATGGTCTGGCATGTATCAAAAAATATGAATATCAGACATGTTAGGGTATTTTAATTTTATTTTAATATTATTTTTTACCCTAATTTACTGGATTTACCCTTTAACCATGGTTAATAAAATATTTACTTAAGTAAATAGTCATAATTTCTAAATATAAAAGTTACCTAATTACACTATTTGGACCTCCTGATTCCAAATATGGAATATATTTTTCCAAATTCAAAACACATAAGTGGCAGAAATTAATTTATTATTAATTCCTATTGTTAGAACAAAAGACATGTTTTTAAGAAATAATAACTATCAAAATATTGACACTTGTTTTTGTTTAGTTTAAATTTTAAATTACTCCCAACGACCTAAATTATATTAAATTATAAAAATATAGTTTAATGATACTTTAAAACAACTAAAATGTATAATTTTACACTATAAAGTATTTCGATTAAAAAAGTATTTTTAATTAAAATTTAGTATTTTTCCCCTATTCATCAAAATATAAAATTTATCAGAAAAGTACCAAAAATTTATGCAAACTAATTTTTCATGTACCTATTATAATGAAGAATTTTATTTCACTACATTTAATATAGAAAACATTCAAACATTGTATTTAAAAAGGGTTCTCCATTAAAAGGTGGAAAACTGCATTTTCTGAAAAATAACTCTTTTACCTTAAAATATGAATTTTTCTTATATTGTGTCTAAGAATCACACAATATGAAAGTTAATATTATATAGGATATATATAAAATTAAAAATGTGGTTATACTATTCATAACCACTTTTTGGAATGGCGAGTTTGGTAAGTCGTGGTGTGCTCGAACTCAGTGTTTCGTGTAGCGCAAGTTATTGAAATACTTTGAAGATATAACGTACTATAAAATCTTGGGGTGTTACAAAATTTATACAAAAAAGGGTATAAATGGATTAAGGAATAATGTAAATATACATAGATAATAATGGAACAATGTTATTGTATGCATATTGCTTATGGGTTGTAATGACTTATGGTTTTATTATGCATTTATCTTTATAAAAAACATAAAATGTCTAAAATTTGTGTGTGTGTGTAAATATGTAGGTTGTAATTACTCATGGTAACAATATGTGAACTTATTTATGGTCTATAAAGGTTTAATGTTAAGATATTTACACATAACCCAATGAATTAATGGATTAAGTCAATGTATTATATTTTAATTATGATGGATCCCCATCATATAATGGGTTAATGAGAAGCTGATATATGATGATTTTATGGTGGTTGTGATATAGAAGTAGTTGAAATAATTTGATGGGGATGATATTAATATGGTTGGTTAGTGATATGTTTGTTTGATTATGAGGGTTAAAAGAGTGAAAATTTGTTTATAAACCCCCTATTTTTTAATATATGATTTTAGAAATCTAAAATCACACACATTTGTTTGTAACCAATTCGATTTTTGTTGAAATATGATGAATTAAGGTAACACAGATAAAGGTGATGATTCTTTGATTCAGTAAAATTATGTTTTATTTTGACCTTTCTTACATTCATAATCGATATAATTGATCATTTCATGTTCATACCTATTCTATCTCACACTTTTCTTCACTATAGATATTATTACACATGTATATTTAGTTATTTATAAATATGATCCTGATTAGTACTCCCAATTTGTCACCTATTTGATGTATTCTATTGTTTTTTTTAAAACACGTTGATGATGATTGGGTATTATTCTCTTAGATTGTTTATAATTGATACTTGTATGTTGTTATTTTATAATTTCAGGGTTTAATTATATTCATTTTCAGGTATAGATGGTTAGTGTATATGAATTTGTTTTCTATTTATTTTATACAATGGTTTTATTGGTGGATTTATTTTATTTTTCTAGGAAATAATTATGGTAATTAATCATTTATGTGTGACTAATATCATCAGTTATAGTATATAATCTGAGGCCTAAATGTAGAGGGATTCGAGGGTAATACTTGACATAACTGATAATCTGGGATGAGAACATTGGGGGGATAATGAAAATCGAATTTATTAATTTAAAAAAAATTACAAATTAAATTATTATTTTAAATTTTATCTAATGATGAATGTTATTTATAAATATTTCCACACCACTGTACAAAATCATGTGTGATCTATTAAAAAACAAAAATAAATGAAATCAATTCATCCTATGTATATAGATCTTCCAATAAAACATATTTATAATTAATATTGTAGAAAAAAATGTTATTCTATACTTGGTAAAGTTATATTCAGAATGAATTGGTGGTCCCTCTATAGATGCAATATCAAATATTAAGTGGAGGGAAATAACTTTATGTATCCCAAACTATCCTCTGATTCTATACAACTCTATAAATAATTTTTAATCTATATTTGAATATCCTTCTCAAAAATAGATATTTTTTCACTATGATAATGTATATAAAGATCCAATTGTTCATAGAAAGGAAATTATTAACATTGAATTAATGTCTATTATGAGAGAACATTTTGATGTTTCCTTCTAATTCATAGAACAAAAAAATATTTTATAGCCTAATTAAAACAAGTAGATAATAAATCTATTTTAATCATATAAAGAAGAATCTGCATTTTTGGTTTTTAAAAAGTCCATTAAAATTTAAAAAGTTAAAACTAACAAAAAGTGTGTGTTTTGTGCATATAAAATTATAGATAAAGAGAAGAAACAATTGATAACAAAGTGAAAAAATATTGAATAAAAATAGGGAGAAATAGATGAAAGTAGATTTCATTTTCGTTTTTATTAATGAATGAATTTGTTTCATTCAATAAGTATATCATGAATGTATGTGAATATGAATATATGTAGATAGTGTTTCCATGATGATAGTTGGAATACCTATATTGAACATCTATCTTTTACTCAATAAAGATCTATCCAACCAAATTTAATTTTTAAGGAATATTATTTCGAAGAGAATATAATGTGTTAAATGTTCTAATTTAAGTACATTAGTTAACATAATTCATTTTTGGTTTCCACAATTCATATACTATGGTTTAAAATAGTAGTGTATAATTATTAATCAAGAATGAAATAAAATTTATAAATGAGTGAAATATTCTCACCTCTACTCTCTTACTGGTTTAATAACTAGATCTATTAATCTAACATTTATGAATGAATTAATATCTCACAGAACGAATTATCATCAATATTTACCTAATACTTCTTCATATAATGAAAAATATAAATAATTATTCTATTAAGAATAATTAAAGGGACACAACAACAATTCATTAAACACATTAGGTAAGAATAGTATCCAATATTCCAATACATTTAAATTATTAAACCATAATATTTTTATCCAATATTGTTTAAGAAGAAAAAAATAATACCATAGATAAAACAAGTACATAAAGAAGAATGAAATAGATATAAATATTCACTTTCAAGAAAAATCTCGTCTCTTTATATCATGTACTTCTTAACACCCTCTCTTGTTCAAATAACTACTATTATGTGTCTCTCACTTTATCTCCTCTTTATCTTCTTCAATCATTCATTAAATATAAAAAATTTATAATATTGTTAAAATTACCCCTTCTTCAGTTTATCACATTCAGAAGCTATTAAATACTTCTCAGAACTAGGAACATGGTGCTTATCACTATTCATCATCTTCAATACTATGACTCGATCTCATCCACCAAATAGATGGAACCCCTTCATGTGATTTTTTATCAAATCAACATAAAAATCACTTGATCATGATAATGGATTTATTTTATATTTCATGATTCTAAAAAGATTTTCAAAAATGTCCCATGCACTCAAATTTAACATGATCTGGTCCCATTCTATTGTGAATTTATGTATTGATTATATGGTTGATATTACGAATGATAAACCTTTAAAAACATAAATAAAATTTATTTAATCTTTCATACCCAATTTTTGTAATTATTTATCCTCACACACGTTCATGGTCATACGTATTTGATACTTACACAAGTAAGTATCCATGAAAATTCACATTATTTACCCTTAGGAGTCCATTCATATGTGAATTTCATTGGTACATGACCATTTTTACATGAAGACTTTTGTTAATTCTATGTTTATGGATATATCACTTGGTCTTATATATATTTACAATGATTAAATATCACATAAGTAATTTAGTGGTTGTGCAAATTTGGAATAGTTAAATAATTAATCTAATGTGAAGTGAGAAGGTAAACATACATGAGAAATTATATTTCTGAATTAATCTAATGTGGGTGGTGGATTAATACAATGTATTTTATTCCAGGATATATGTATTATTATATATCCTTTTTATAATCAACATAGTGTGTTGAACTCATAAAAATTGGACTTTTCTAGGAGTTTATTATTACATATCATTAAGTGACTTTTATGTATCATTCAAAAACTAAAAAACTGAATCTTATATATTTTAATTCATATTGAAAATTGAAGATTCTATAAAGTATAAACACTTATATATCAATATCTTACTATTATTGTATCATTATCTTACTTTTATACTTCAACAATTGACCTATACATATAAATTTTTCGATAAATATATTTAAAATGTGGTGAAAAATTTCAAAACCAATAAAATGTCACTAAAATATTATTTGATTAAAAATTTATAAACCATAAAGAAATATATTTCCAAAAATATAAGAAAATTAAAATTTTCACAATTATCAATTTTTCCCAGAAAATTCACATTTGGAAATAAATATCCAAAAAATTTGAATTTTCATCCATGAGTGATCTAGAATAGAAAATTTTGAAATAAAAAAACATATTTGGGATAAAAAAAATATATTTTTATAAAAATTATGAAAATATATATATAAAATATAGTCACTTCAAATTTCCCCACTATTAATTCATTTATTTTTCTCAAAAAATCATTTAAATATATCTAGAAAAAAAATTCTCTAAAATTTGAATAATTATAATACCCATGGGGAAGTTATTTCAAAAGTGATTTATCCTCTATGAATAAATTAAAGAAAAAATGATCATTTTACAATAAATTTAAAATAATTAACAAAAATTTATTTTCTTATTTTAAAAAATGTTAACAATTTTGAAAATTTTGAAAGGAATTTAATGAATCTCAATTTTCAATAAACTATTCATGTAAAACTTATTTTTTCTCTATGTTTAACACACACACATGACCCAATATTTAACCAATACATAGCAAAATAACATATGTAAAGAAAAATCATAAAATATGAGTGAGAAGATTAAATAATTAAATTCTTAATATGATAAAATGCATAATTCAGTTTAAACAAAAAAACTCAATCCGGATTAAGAGTTCATTTACCATACCATTCAAATGAAAATTTTATCTTTTTAAATCCAATCATAAATATTACATTAAATTGAAAAGGTAAAACATACTCCAATAGTTACACCATTAAATAGCTTTAAATAAAGTGATAGAAAAGATGTTTATAGATGGAATCCATAGGGAAATAAAAATTTATAACATCCCTATATATTGAGAAGATCCTTTAATTTTATATAACATTATACTCACTATGTATGTTAGTTGATGTTCTATAATATTCAATTTAGATAAAAAAACATCACGTAAATTTGATGTGGACTCCATTAAAAATATCTGAGAACATATAAAGACCCCATACCCCCACCCAAAATAAAATTAAAACTCAAAATTTTCACCAATCATCAAGGTGGAAGAGAAAATTGAAATAGTTAATATTTAAGAGGAATTTTCAATTATCTAGGTTAAATTTATGTATATGGGCTGTAATAAAATTTTAATAAACATGCTTCCAATTTTAAGTAAAGAATATATAAAATTAGATTTTCATTATTATATGAATATTCATAGATAATATACACATATATATTTAGCATCAAGTAAAAACATGTATGTTAGACCCCAATATTTTTATCTAAATAGTAACACTCCATGATTTCATTGTAAGTTATTTTCTATAAATTCAATAACTACGGGAAAAAACGATTATTGGGTAGGGTTATATCTGACGGGCCTTATTCCTGTCACAAAAACTCCGATGAAAATTTTTTTTGGGACGAGAATATATTCCCGTCGCAAATGGTCAGTTATTTGTGATGGAAATACTGGTCCCATCAGAATTGCAATGGCGCGGTTTGTGCACCAAAACGCATGAAGCCTATTTGCGACGGGTAGAAGGCTACCTGTTGCAAGTACCCGGCGGTGGTAAATAGTATTTGCGATGGGGAAATTTCCCCGTAAAAAACAAATATTCACCCAGTGTTATTTGTGATGGGCCCCGTCGCCAATACCGGCTAATGTAAAGCCTATTTGCAATGGTCACCTTCAACCCGTCGCAACTACCCACGGTGGTAAATACTTTATTGCGATGGGACTATTTACCCATCGCAAAATAGAATCCAATGGGTGGTATTTGCGATGGGACCCGTCGCAAATACTGACAACTGTAAATATGAATTTGTGACGGGGATATCCGCCTGTCACAAATACCGGCGGTGGTAAATAGTAATTTGCAATGGGGATATCCGCCCGTTGCTAATGGTGTGGCATTTGCGACAGGCCTGCCTCAACAACCCTTTTACCCGCCACTCGTAATTAATGTGGGATAAGGTATTTGAAACGGGCCTCGTCGCCAATACCGACAGCGGTAAATAGAAATTTGCGACGGGGATATCCACTCGTCGCTAATGGTGGCTATTTGCGATGGGCCCTTCGCAAAAGTCCTTTTAACTGCCGCATGTATTTAATGCGGGCGAAGGCATTTACGACGGTATCCAATCGCAAATACTAGGTATTGTGATGGGAGACCATTGTAAATATGACTGTCGCAAATAATCCAACCTATATATACACCACATCCATTTTTTTCATAACATTCAAATCTCTATTCTTCTCTCTCTCTAATTTTCAGTTCTGAGTACATCTATTTTTTGTTTTAATTTTTTCTTTCGAGAAGAGGAAGGAAGGAGTTAGAATCCGTAGATTACTAAAGGAATTTATATTTTTTTAATCTTTAAATTATTTTTTATTATTAATTGTAAATTTTATTTTTAATTGTTAATTTTATTTTTTAATAGAATGTTTATCTATATAGTATAATTAGTTTATTTGGTTGTACCAAATAATCCTTGTCTGGATACGAACAAGTAGAGGCAGCTCTGGCACATATGTACCTAAAAGTGACAACTCTGACAAGGTGTTTCGAGCTTGACTCGGGGTAACCTGGTACACGACAACAGGCCTTGCTGCACTCTTGGTTCAACACTCCTGGGGGGTGTTTTGGTAATAATTATAAATAAATATATAATTATCAAATAATTAAGAAATAATTAGATATGAAAATAATTAGGAAATAATTAGATTTAATTAGGAAATAATTAGATTTATTAAGGAAACAATTAAATTTAATTAGGAAACAATTAGATTTAATTAGGAAACAATTAGATTTAATTAGGAAACAATTAGATTTAATTAGGAAACAATTAGATTTAAATATGAAACAATTAGATTGAATTAGGAAAAAATTATATTTAATTTGGAAACAATTAGATTTAATTAGGAAACAATTAGTTTTAATTAGGAAACAAGGAAACAATTTGGATAATTAGGAAAAAATTATGATAATTAGGAAAAAATTAGGATAATGAAAAAACAATTAGGATAATTATGAAACAATTAGGATAATTAGAAAACGTGATTGAAGTCTCATCTACGTCAATTTTCTTTTCATTTGTGTGTTGAGGCTTGCCAGGAAACTTCTACCTCCACATGTAATATCTGCATTTACTATCAAAATTATCAACCTCTTCACCAATATAGAGGTGAGGAGGTTTATAATTTTGACAGTAAAAGCACATATTACATGTGGAGGTAGAAGTTTCTTGTCAACCTCAACACACAAATGATAAGAAAATTGAGGTAGATGAGCAGTCAATTGCGTTTGTTTTTCTATTCATTGATTGATTAACCACCCGACCTATATCCATATCTTCACATTTATAATTAATAACATAATTAGTAACATAATTAGTAACATAATTAGTAACATAAATAGTAACATAATATAAAATATTATATTACTCTAATGTTAATAGTTAAATAATACTTATAGTATAATTCTTTTATTATTATATGTTTAATATTTATAAAAAAATATTAATATTATTAAAATTATATAAAATTTAAAAAATATTACAATTATCAATATTTTCCACAAGTTTTGATATATTCTTAACAGTTCAAATCTTAAATGGTCGCCAAATTTCAAGGTCATGCCCAATAAAAAGTTTGTGTCAACCGTGTCCAATGTAAACTCTATAATTATTTTTTCTTGGTTGATCACCTCGCAAGTAGCATTATAATAGGACAAGACAAGTCATGTCTTTCTCATGACTTGTGTCGTCCTATTGCAACACTACTTGTGAGATAATCAACAATGTATGGAAAATTATAGTGTTTAAATTGGACAAGGTTGACGCAACATTTTTATTGGGAATAACCTCATAATTGGCGACCCTTTAAGATTTAAATTGTTATGAATAAAGAAAAATCTAATGGAAATATTGAGATTTGTAATAATTACTAATAATTACTAATAAAACTATTCAAAAATCAAATAAATTCTAGTACATGGTTATAAATTGGCACAATATCCAGCAGATTGACGGCTACCTTTTGTTCAACGACTCATATCATTGCTACTTTCTCCCACTGAAATCAGTATGAAAAATGTGCTCTAACATATGTTAGAGCAGGTTTTTGATACTGATTTCAGTCGGGAGAAAGTTAAAAAGAGATGACCCATGGGACAAATCAGAATAATTAGTAATATAATCTCCACAACGATGATTACAAAATTTTATTTCATTATTCAAGCATATTTAATTTTTCCAAGTATTTCTAAGTATTGCTAAATTAATAATAATTAGTGGGGATGATTACAAACTAATTGTGTCGCCTATAATTATTGGTAATTACTAATAAATATCTGTAATTATGTATCTTCTTTTTTTTGGATATTGTATCTTATATAAAATTATTTAACAATAGTAATGGTTTTAAATTTTCTACAAACATATATATAAATATGGAAGAAGAAAATCGACATCAATCATTATTAAATGATTGTTCTTGGATAAATCAGCGCAAAAATCCAAATGGTTCTAGTTTAAATCCTGTATATGTTGATGGTGTTGAAGCTTTCTTATCATTTGCATCATCGAACCCGGAATTTGTTTCAGAAGGGACAGTTAAGTGTCCTTGTAAAAAATGTGCTCTGAGAACATTTTAGACAATTGACATTGTTGTGCAACATCTCTTGCATTATGGTTTTCAATCAGATTATATTTTTTGGTATCAACACGGTGAACGCAGTTCCAGAGAAGATACTAATAATTTGATTTCAGATCCATCACAGTTTTAGAATTTTGTACATGATGTTGCAGGGTAATCCGTTCAACAAACAGAAATTGAGGATGATGTTGATTTACCTCCCGATTTGAAACCATCTGAATTTGCTGAGTTGTTCAGGTCTGCTGATGATGCACTATATCCAGGTTGCAAGATAAGCAAATTAGAAGCAGTAGAAAAATTTATGGCTATTAAATCAGATAATTGAATGTCAAATAACTATTTTGATCCGATATTTTCTTTGGTTAAAGCACTGTTACCTGAAGTAAATGTGATTCCTGCTAATTATTATGAGATCAGAAGACTCGTTCGTAATCTGGGCCTTAGTTATCAGAAGATCCATGCATGTTCAAATGATTGCATCTTATATTCTGGTGAAAATGTGTCGTTGGATAGTTTTCCCACATGTGGAAAATCGAGGTATAAAGAAGATCAATAAGGAAATTCTTGATTGATTCCTTTAAAACAGTTGAGATATTTCCCGCTTACACCCAGGTTGCAGCGTTTATTTATGTCTCAGAACATAGCGACAATGATGTCATGGAACAAAACCAATATTTCAAATGGTAAAATCTTGATTAATCCATCTGATGGTGATTAATGGAAACATTTGGATAATGTTCATCCGTCTTTTGGTTTATAATCCCGGAACGTGCGATTGGGTCTTTCTACTAATGATTTTTGTCCATTTGGGTCTTTTGGTAGTCACTATTCCGGTTGGCATGTCTTTATAACTCCGTAAAATTTTCCTCCATGGATGTTGATGAAAGAGCCTTATATCTTTTTGACATTATTAATCCCAGGACATCCGAAAAAGAATATTTATGTTTATTTGAAACCATTGATTGATGAGTTAAATTTATTGTGGAGTCATGGTGTTGGTACATACGATGCTGCTGCGAAACAGAATTTTGTAATAAAAGTTGCATTGATGTGGATAATTAGTGACTTCCCGATATATGGTATGTTATCTAGATGGAGTACACATGGTCCAATATCATTTCCTTACTGTATGGAAGAGAACAAATCATTTATGCTCTTGAATGGAAAAAAACCATGCTATTTTGACTGTCATCGCAGATTTCTTCCAATCGATCATCCTTTTCGGAGGAATAAATCTCATTTTAGAAAAGGCAGAATTGAAAGAGATGAACCTCCAAAAATGATCTCTGGTACAGAGTTACAATCAGTTGTATTTTCATTACCTTCCATCACTTTTGGAAAAACAATAAACCATAAAAAAATTCCTAGGTTTGGGAAAGGACACAATTGGACAAAATGGATAATTTTTTGGAATCTGCCATATTGGTTTGATTTTTTTGGTCTGACACATGTTGGATGTCATGCATATTGAGAAGAACTATTTTGATAATTTATTTCATAATGTTTTGGATACACTGGGTAAAACCAAAGATAATGTAAAGGCACGATTAGATCGTGCCCAAATTTTTAGGCGACCAGAACTTGAATTGTTTGAAAATGTCAAATCACAGAGATTAATGAAGCCAAAAGCAGCTTAAAAACTGACTAAAGAGAGTCGCTTATTAATTTTGTCAGTGGATAGCAGATTTGAGACTTCCAGATGGCTATGCTTCCAACTTAGCCTGATGTGTTAAAAATGGTCATATTACTGGATTAAAAAGTCATGGCTGTCATTTTATAATGAAAACACTTATGCCTTTTGGATTAAGAGGTTTATTGAATTCTAAGATTCGGGATTCGATAACAGATATATCATATTTTTTCTGAGAGCGTCTGGTAAGTAATTTTTTTAATATTTTATACAACTTTAAATATAAATAGTTTATTTTATATTCATATCAAAAGTTGAGTAGCCCAGTATTTCGGCGTATGACATTTATCGGAGGATGTACACTGACCCGGCTACTGGAGAGATTAGAGGTGACAGCCAGCATCAGATTGTGGTCAGTATTATTTTCTTTTCAGTTTCAAAATTAAATGCATATAATCTTTTCATTATTTTAATTTCTAATAGAAACTTAAGGATTAATATGAGGTTGCAACCTCTCAAACACAGGCTTAGAGTGAAGACGAGACAGGTGACCAGACTAGTGCCCACCATTTTGATGAGACAGAATGGATGCAGGTGACCCAATATGGCTTCAAAAAGGGCCGAGTAATTGGTATCGACTCTCATTTGACTCCTGCAACTTATTATGGTACTGATGAGATGTCAACGTCTAGCTCGAGAGGAGCTCATGGAGATACATCATCTTCTGCCTCATAGTATTAGGAGCAACTGCGTGCTCAGAGGTAGCTTATAGAGGATTTGCATTAGGGGCAGGAGCAGATGCGTCAGCAGCATGATGAGGAGATGCATCAATGGCAGGAGCAGATGCGTCAGCAGCAGGATGAGGAGAGACGTCGATATGAGGAGCAACATCAGGAGTATATGGAGTATTTGCGTCTTCTGACTCATAGTTTAGGGATGGAGTTTCCTCCACCACCTCCTCCAGGTCCTCCAGATTACCCACCCCCAATGATTTTTTAGATGTAATAAACATTTGAGTTCGTAGTTTGTTGCCATATAAACTCTTTATAATTCCTCTTTCATATTGGTACGAATATTACATGATTTAATTTGTTTTTATTTTTTTTAATATATTATTTTTTATTAGTATTATTTTTAATGTTATCTTATTTTAGTAATATAACTTCTAATATTTTATATATATTGTTAATATTGAGAAGTTTATAATTTTATAATTTTATTAATATTAATATTATTAATATTATTTTTTCATAAATATGTATGTTTATTTTAATAATAATATTATTATATTACTTTTTTATATTAATAATATTAGTACTATTACTTTTATTTTTTGATTTTAATATTTCATAATTATAATATATATATATATATTATTATTAATATTATAATAATATAATTTATTTATATTATTAATAATAATAATATTATTATATAGATAGTTTAATAATAATAATATTATATTAATTTTTTATATTATTAATATTAGTAATATTATATTATATTATATTATTTATATTCATATTATTATTATTTTATATTAATATTTCATAATTATATTTTTTATATTTTTTATTTATATTATAATAATATAATTTTTTATATTATTATTATTATTATTATTATTTTTATATAATATTATACGATTTGTAATAATTTTTTAATTTTTTTAATATTTGCGACAAGAACATTTGCGACGGGACTTCCCATCGTAAATGTTTTTTTACTGTACCATTTGCGACGGGACGAATACCCGTCGGGAAAACCTTCCTGCGACGGTCCGTCGCAAATACCTTCGTCACAAGTATTTTTTTAAATTTTGTATTTGCGATGGGATTCTGACCCGTCGCAACTAATATATCTATGACGGCCCGTCACAGATACCTTTTTTATATATAAACGAAAACTCATTTGTGACGGGGAAAAATACTGTGGCAAATACGCTTTTTGCGACGAGACAGCCGTAAAAACATCAATTTGCGATGCCGTTTTCGGCAACGGGCGATTTGCGATGGATCCCCATCCCAAAAGACCTTTTACGACGGGATTTTGTCTCAAATATTCAGTTTTCCAATAGTGAATGGCTTGCGCTACAAGAAATACCAAGTTCGAGAACACCATTACTTACCAAAATAGCCATTCAAAAACGGTTATGAATAGTAGTAACTTGATTATGAATTTTATATACTCCATAAAATGTTAACTAATGTATTATGAATTTATTAGACATATTATAAGAACAAATTCAATTTTTGAGATAAAAATGTAATTTTCAAAAAAAAATCAATTTTACCACCTTTTAATGGAGAACTATTTTTAAATACTATAATTGACCCTTTTATATATATTCATTTTGACAAAATAAAATTATTCTTACGAATCGGGACATTAAAATTTACTTTGGATGAAATTTTGGTATTTTTCTAAGAATAATCATTTTTATGTATAGTGATAAATAATGTATTTTAATTCAAAACTTCCATTTAATATAATTTATTTATATTGATAGATTATAATTTAAATTGGTTTTGAAGTGTAATTATATTATATTTTTACACTTTAATCCAATTTTTTTAGTTGGAATTAATTTCACTTGTAAATTATACATAAACAAGTGTCAATCAATTGACAGTTATTGTTTCCTAAAAACACGCTATTTGTTTTGACAACAAGAATTAATTTTAAATTAATTAATCCAACATAAATGTTTTTATATTGGGAAAATAGACATCATTTTTTAATTCGGAATATCAAATATAGCTTAGGCTGAATTTTTTGTATTTTTCTAAAAAACATCAATTTTTGATTAATAGTGAAACCACTATGTAGTATTCAAAAATCTGACTTTTTCAATTAAATGAAATTTTACCGCTTATGTGAATTGAATTACGAAAATCCGAGATACATGGTTGTTATTAGTAAGTAAAATTTGTTTCAATAAGATGAAAATAATTTTTTGTGAATAGTAACTTTTGACTTTTATTTACTGCGGTTAATGGTAAATAAGGTAATTAAAGGTAAAAATAATATTATAATAATACAACCTTACCTTAAAACTTGTCCTAACCTTATTTGAAGATTCATATCCTACCATGGGCATCCTTGGGTCAATTTTGGGACCCCATGGGGCCTCTTATGACTGATAATGACACTTTATTTTAATTATCTTAGAGTAAAGGCAAAAATGACATTAAGAAATATCTTTTAGTATATCAATTTTTACATGGGGTTATATAAGTCATATTTTCCACTATAAATAATAATTGTAAAGATAAAAATATTTCCTACATTATGTTAATTTTATTATATTTTTTAGACATAAATAGATTAAATTATTTATGACATAATAATGATTTAGTATTTACCTCATTAATAAATGATTTAAATAAATATGATTATTAATATTAAAATAAAATCCACAACCTGTCCAATTAATATTGGATGATTTTATTTTGACCATGCATCATATTATATTTGACTTTAATTAGTTTTGGACATATAGAAACCGAATATCACTATATAATAAAATAATATTTTCACACTTTCCTAAAGAGTCCCTCCTCCCCCTTATAAAATGACACAACTTCTAACCCATTACACACACCTCTTAAGCCCCTTGGAACGTCCAAACCCATGAAAAAATAATCTCTCAAGATCCCCCTCTTCCTCATAGAAGCCTTACATTAGGAAGAAGGAACTTCTAGAAGTCATTTTTGTTCAAACCAAAAGAAATTACCCAAATTAAAGGTAACACTTTCTCTAAAATTATTTTGTTTTATTTTGTTTTTTTACTTCTCCAACCCCCTAAACACTTTTTATTATTTTATTTTATAACAATATAAGTATACTAAATATAATAGGATTTTTTTTATGAGATTTATTCGAACTACACTTACACACACCTCCATCTAATGGATGAAGAATATTCTATTTTTGTGGATGGAAAATTGATGCCTCACGAAACGATGATTGATCGATTATCTCCTAACACCTCTCATGGTGTCCATTAATATGGAACTGTATTTATATATGACATATATATTATGTTTATGTTTTCTTTATGATTCTTTATTTTTCATTTATATCATTATTTTATGGTTTCCATTATGGGTAAAATGCGATAATTTCATTTCAGAAAGTGCGGACTATCACCCCATGAAAATAATATGACTCGTTAATGCCTTATGTGGTATGTATAAAGGATGTAATTAATTATATTATATATGATATTATACTGTAATTATAATATAACTATGAATCATTATGTTTTAATTCCATTAATATACAAAATATAAATGACAGTAGCGTTCATGTGTACATACATCTTACCGTCTCCATGAACGGTACATTTCATTTCTTATCTCCAAATGTGATGTAATATTATAAATAGATATATATACTAGATATAATATATATATATATATATGAGATCTAAATCATGTATATCATTCTGGAGATAATGGACTTTTGAACACATTGAGAAATTGTAATTATAACAAGTTCATTTTTGACTCATGTTTTGAACATCAATAAAATATCCAATATGAACTAAAATAATTAACTAATAGTTATATCAAGGTAATAAGGGATATAAAAGGAATAATAAACATGATAAATGTTCTTAATCAAGTATAAATTAACTTATGTTTATTATTCAAGAAGAACAAGGAACATACAAGACAAGTCGAACTTGATGTAACGAGTTTCTTATCTCACTTTTATTTATATGAGATTTCCATTGTTTGCCACTTATTTATTGCATGTGGTGTATTGTGTACTGAAATTTGATATATATTATCAATATTTTATTTATATTCATGGAATTCTATTATTCATTTAGTGGTTATTAACTTTTGGTCGTATGACTCGATTGATCAAAACGAAGTAAGTGTTTCTCATCTCACTTTTTATTCATGTGATATTCATGCTATATTGGACACTATTTCCTTTTGTTTGGAATATGTATTGTCCATGACTATATTAATTGTGTAATATAATTTAATGTATAGGTATTCAAATCATGATTTTATGATCCTTCTATCATAGGTGTATGTTTCGTAAGTTAACAAATCGGTAAGGTAATTTCAAATTTCAATTTCCACTCATTTAGATTTACGCATACTTCATTGACTATTTTACTCCAAGATTATGTTGGGAATCACAATTTATTGTTTATGTAGTACTTTCCTCTCCCCTTTGTGTGGATATAATCTTGATACACATAATCACTCCATTGATAACTTCTCAAGTCATTGATAAGAACTTGATAAGAGTAATCTAAACTCAATTTCCATTCATTGAGTTAAACATCCAAGTCATTGGTGTTTCTTTTACAAGAATATGTGTGAATGTCCACTGATTGATTTACACTTAATAACTCATCATATGTAGTGCATTTATATTTTTCACACATAATTATGTCATTGATTTACCCTTAAACTAAAGATATGGTCTTTATAAGGGATTTCATCTCAACTTACATTCCATTGAGACTTCATTGTTGTTATGTACAAATTAATTTTTATTTGGTGTATATACGGTAATTTGACATAATATATGATAAATCCATTTTTTCTCAAGATATTATTAAGTTTTTATTATATTAAATATTTTTTTTCAAGAATCACTCATTTGGTTATGAACTCTAACTAAAATATAATTTTAAATGTTTTAAAATTTTATTCTATTAAATCATTCTCATTATTGTACATTTTTTAAAAATGGTTTTAAGGATTTATTTATATGGATATTAATGTTTTAAAATTAAAATTACTTTTATATGTTTCAAATTTGAATGGTACACTTTGATTCAAAAATCTATTTTAAACAACTACTTGATAAATAGAGATACTTTTTAATTTTTTCAATAAAAAGGGGGATACCTTTCTCAAATAGTTTTGATGATTATTTTCATCTTTGGAAATATCCTTCATTATTCTCAATTAAGTTTAATTTTTTATAATAAAATCTTCCATATTGTATTTAATGAGTTATGGTTGACTGTGGATGTGCAATTTTTATACCATCCATGGTTTACAGTTAATGTATTGATATTTTTTATTCTAGTTTAATATGAATGTTTATGTTATGATTAATCTATTTCATATATGGAATACATTGGACATAGTAAGTGACAGTTAGATCCCTATATAGCTCCTCGATGCATCGGAAGGTCCCATGAGACAAACTAGTGTCTTGGCACAAGGCCATGAAAAAATCTTATTTGTAGTCTTGTCACAAAGCCTTGACTATCTGGTTATGATGTCATGCATTATGTATTCCACCAATATGAGATCAGATATTGATCTTTCATATGGTTATTCAACTATTAGAATACCCATTACAATGTTTTATTATGTCATTATTTACTCAGCTCATATTCCTTCCATAAAGTTTTCATGTTAATTATTTGTAAAGGAACGTGTTTTCAATTATTCAACATGCCTAGTGTTTATGTTATCTTCTGATGTATTGTGTACTCTAAGTGATATTTTTAGCTCACCTATTTTTCATATTTTATTTTCCAAGTATATGAAGCAGTTAGTTATGAGTGACTTGTAAGAATAATCTTGGAAAATTGGATGTTTCTAATGGAATAAATTAGTGTTGTTTTTATTTTCAAGTTGTAATGTTGAACTTATGTATGTATATTGTTTCCAAAACTACTACACTAATTGGTCCTTCAGGACTTGATTCCATGTAAACATTCTAATTTATTAATATAATGCACATGCACTGAGATTCTAGGGTCGAGGTGTTACATAAATTATTTATGAAATCTTGAAACCAACATTTTAAAAAATAAATATATCAATAAATTAGGAAACATTATATTATTTTAAAAATTAAATATTTAAAACAAAATAAATATTATAACTCCACTAATAGTTCTTGTTCTATTGGTGAAAAACCAATTGATCACCCTCCCTTATAACACTCCATACTCTAATTTCTTTCTCCAATTAAAGCATTTAGAAGATTAGAAAAAATCAATCAGTAAATCTAATCATTAAATATAAAGAAAGAATATCCTATTTAAAAAAATGAGAGTATTTTGGAGTCAATATATAATCCACTTATCAAAGAGGTCCTAAACTACTCTAATGAAATAAAATTATTCCAATATGAAACTAAAAAACATGACAAAGATGTGATACTACATGAACCATCATGTGAGGATGTACAAAATAAAAATGATAGAGGTTTTTATTTGATAGATGATAAAAAAAATTATTTAAAGAACCATGGGTTGGATCTCATTTAGCACCTTATTTAATTTCCTTGTTGTTACTTTCATCCTATAATTCTATCATTGATCACTTGGAAGGATTTATTTCTAATTTTAATTTATTTCATTATTTTATATAGAATCATCTATATTATCCCATAAAATTTTCAAAACACCAAATCCATGTAAATAATTCAAATAATCAACAATAATAAAATATGGTAGTCCAAAATCCTCAAAATTTTCAATACATAAAAAAATTACATGATAATGAAGTGAACATAAGAAATGAAAATTTCCTAGATGAGAAGAAACATCGTATAGTGTCCCCATCTTAGTGGCTGAAAAATTCCCATAAAAATGTTCATGAAATAATGAAACATTGTTAGTTTTAATATAGTGTCATTAAGTAATGAATAGAACGACATAAACTATTAAGTGTTTATTATTATTGGAAAATAATATACATCTCAAGATCCCCAAATAATTACCTAAGCTCTATAACCAAAACTCTACATTTGAATAATTCTACACAACAAGAATTTAACTATAAACCACATCTGAAATTTCATTTATATTCTAACTTAATTAGATTAATAGTGGTGGAGAAAATTTTATTATAGATAAAAAATGTTCAAGATTATTGAAAAAATATTCCACATTTTTTAAATAATTTAATCACTATGTTTTAGTTGGAAAACCTATAGTAACATGCTCACATTTCAAAATATGACACATATCATGATCAAGATCACAATTATTTTTAATAAAACATGCATTACTAATTAATTAGAGATTACTAATGTTAATTAATATCTTTAGAGACACTTAAAAAATACCATAGTTTATTTTTATATAATTCATGAATCTTAGTAATTATATTCATAATTCTATAATCAAGACACTAAAACCATTCAAGATACTTATTAAATTTAGATTCAATAATTTTTCCCTTAAATTTATCACAAATAGAAAGTTTAATTACTTCTAAAAAATACTCATAAGTACCCTTCCAAGTCATACATTTAAAACCACGATGATCTTTATTTATCATCTAAAAAGTTTAATCAAGTGTGTATTTCATAAAAAAATTGAACACATAATTTTCATCAATCCCGTAAAAATTTAATTTTTTTCCTTATAAATATAAATAAAGTTTATAATTATAGTAAGGAATGTTTTTTCCAAAAATAATGGATCACAATTGTAATATTGCACTTAAAGAATTATAAAATATGTGGGTAAAGTGAGCTTATCTATAGAGAACCTTCCTTTTCATACATTAATATTACATAATTATAAAGATAAACAACATAATAGTATTACACCATAAGGATCCATATGTTTAGTGTCTTGAAAAAACTAAAATCAAACATAACATTTACTATATCAAGCATAAACATTTATTTAATTACTTATTCACTAGATTTTTATTGGAACTTGATCTCTCCTTATTATATATAGTCACATGAGGATATTCATCAAAAATGGGTGATATATAAACCTAGTAAGAGGATATATAATAACAATATATCATGGGGTGATAATAATCACATCATTATCATCCAAAGAATGAGAGGAAACATTAATAAATGACTTGAAATGTGGTAATGAAAAAAAACTAAACATCATGTCATAGTGTTTATATAGAACACATATATGTGAGAAAATATAGAATCATGTACACACATCATTTCACTTAAACTCATGAGGTTCATCACTTTAACCAATGAAATAGAGTGCTTTATTTTTATGGGTGCACCCATCACATTTGAACATTCATACTACACTATATAAGATTGGTTACAACTATCACATAATAACATTTTAATTATCATTAATGCCACATAAAACATATATGAGTAATAAACATGTAACTTATTGGGTTTCAACTCATAATAACACATTCATAAACATTTTTGTTCCTAAAATAAGGACATAATAACATACTTGATACAATAACCATCAACCTTGAGTAAGAAGTAATAGGTGTGTTCCTGAAAGAAGAGTTCTTTTGGAAAACATTTTTTTTGACATTAAATCTTGTGGAGAAAATTTATATCCTATAATAGGTATTTTAATGATGAAATAATATTTTTTAGGAGTAACCATACCAAAAATGTATTGAAAGAGGGAGAACCTGAAGAAAGAAAGTAGGGTTCGAAAATTTTCCCTTACCTTGTATACAAAAACATTCTTCACATTAAAGTGACGTATAACCACATTATATAAATTAATTAAAGATTATATAACCTTTTATACATTAATAAGATTCATTAAGGTTTTATTAAATTCATTTATAGCCTTTGAGATGAGTTATATATTTTAAATTCATTGTTTGTGAATGTTCGTTTTTATGGTTTTCTTGAACGGATCACTAATATTTATGAATTGAAGTTAATAGAGAACATGGATAAACATAAACAACTGATATTAAATATTATTAATGATATTAAATGAGTTTAAATGTTCTTATAATGAATTATTATATATACCATGTGGTTGAATCATTAGTAAAAAATTTATGATGATTGCTTTAGGTTAATTTGGGCGGTTTTTGGATCACGACAAACATGTTTTGATTTATCAGTTTTTAATATGTACAAAAGTTAGTTCTATAAGATTATATAGGATATAATATATATAAAATAATATGGTTCATCCATAAAAATGGTTTCATGACCAATCCTGAAGGTGGTAAAATAAATTGAAAATGTGTCGTTCTTGAAGGTGATAAATTAACACCTTATGAACAATGTTTTCATTTCTAAAATAAAAAGAAGAGAAGAAGGGGGTTGAATGATATGATATATCATTATATTAATAAAATTCCATTATATGTATTATACTAGAGTTAACATTCCATGTTGATGGCTATATGTGGGCAAAGAATAAGAAAAGAATATTAAATTGAAAGGAAATTAAAGGAAAAGATAGAGGGGAATTACCTCTTGGGTTATCATCTTGAGATACTCCTAAAGGCACATTGGATTGGTTTTTTGACGAGAAAAAAAGATCTTGGATATGGAGAAGGGTCTTGGTAAGATTTTTGGGCAGCTTTTAGACATGGATTGAATCTTGAGAGGTGTGAGAAAATGATGGTGTGAAGGGTTTTATTTATAGTAAAGGTGAGAGGGATTTTCTCAATATTATATTCATTAATTTTTTATTTCTAGACATGAAAAGGAATAGTGAGTATTACATGAAAAAATATAGTAATTTTATCATGTTAAACTGAACCAGATGTGCTTAATTCAGTATAACATCACCCATTACTCTTTAATTCATGTACATAACTTATTTTGTATTTTACTGTATTTCATTATTTATCAAGTATTTCAGAAAAATCCCAAAACTTCACCCCAACCATTTTTCAATGTGTAGATTCCAAAAATGAATTCCATTTTTCAAAAATAAATGTATAAATTGGATTAATTTAATTCTTAAATTAAAGAATATTATATTCGTAAAATAAGTGTTTTAATGTATTTATTTTCCTATTCCTAGATATATGTACATCATACATTCACTAAAATCATATATATATATATTCTCATAGTTAATGATACTATTCATTAGTTTATGTCACTATTCATAAGGGTATCATTACTATTCATATGGGTATGCTACTATTCACCAAAAAATAAGCATGTTCTATTAGAGTATAAAAATTAACCTGAACACAACCGTGTATGTCAGATTTTTAAATTTCAAAACTCATAAGTGGAAAAATTATGTTTAATGGTCACATAGTATTTTGTATCAGGATATGTCATTTTTATTCCCAATGTGATTATACTATAAGGAATAATTATAAGAATGGAATTCCATTGATAAAACTTTGGGTCCTTACATTTTTCCCCTTTATGAAATTTCACCCTCAAAATTTCTTTTTACAGGAACGAGTGAGGGTACTTATCCTTCATCACCACTTATGGTACCCATGTAGCTTCTTCAAACTTATGGATCCTCCAAAACACATTGAAAAGGTGGGTTTTCTTGTTCTGTAGAACCTTATCTCTCCAATTAAGAATTTTTACTAAATGCTCCTCATATGAGAGATCATCATCTAGTTGTACCACCTATGAGTTCAGTACATGTGAAGGATCTGGTATGTACTTCCTCAGGAGTGATATGTAAAACACATATTAAACTTGAGCTATATTAAGTGGAATTTAAAGCTGATAGGAAACGACTCATATGCGGCCAAGGATATCAAAGGGGACAATTTACTTTGGGATTAGCTTCCCATTCTTTGCAGACTGCATGAATATCTTCCATGGTGATATTCGAAGGAAAACTTTATCTCCAATGTTGAACACCGATTACCTTAGATTGTTGTAAGAATAGCTTTTTTTCAACTCTAAGTAGCTTTGATGTTTTACTAGATGACATGAACCGTCAATGTCATCTCTTTCACAAAATCAGGTCTAGGTAAATTTTTTTCTCCACTTTCATCCCAACAGGTTGGAGTTCTACGTATCTTTCCATTAAAATATTCATATGGATCCATATGAATACTTGAGTGGAAGCTAATATTGTGTGAGAACTCAACCAATGGGAGATTCTGATCCAATCTAATTATTAATTCCGGAGAGTAGGCACTTATCATGTCTTCATGTGTTTGTATAGTCCTTTTAGATTGGCCATCAGTTTGGGGGTGATAGGTCATGCTGAAATTTAATTCAATACTCAAATCTTGTTGAAGATTTCTATAGAATTTACATATGAACCTTGGATCATGATCAGAGACAATTGAGATTGGAAAACCATAAAGTCTCACAACTTCCTTCACGTATATATTTCCTTGTTTTTCAAGTGATAGGTCTTCCCAAATAGCGATAAAATCGGAAGTCTTGGTGAGTCATTCAACGGGAAACCATATCACATTATTTCCCTCTGACATCTCTAGGAGACCCATGAAAAAATTCCATAGTAACAATCTCCCATTTCCACATGGGTATAGGTAATGGTTGTATCATCCCTGCATACTTTTGTCACTATTCATTAACTTTCTGACATACCAAGCACCTTGATATATATTTCGCAATCTCCTACTTCATGATATCCCACCAAAAGTGTTCTCAGACATCATGGTACATCTTGATACTCCCTGGTTGGATAGAGAGTGTTTAGCCATGTGCATTTTACAATAGCTCCTTGTTTATCCCGAGTGACGAAGTCACAGAAATCCACATTCCAAACTGAATCACACCATCATTGTCGATATGTAACTCATGCAACTTCACTTCCTTTACTGCATTCACCTTATTTTGTAACTCCATATCATCCCTTTGGGCTTCCTTAATATTCTATTGGATAGATGGTTGCACAATAATTTGGTAAAGGTACGATATATCCCATGAACTTATGATTTCCAAATCCATCCTTTTCATATCCATGAATATAGGGTCTTTCTCAATCCGTAAGATGGATATAGTTGCAGGTTCTTTTCTACATGGAGCATCATCTACCTTGTTCACCTTTCTAGGATGATAGTGTATAGAGTAATTGTAGTCCTTAATTATATCTAACCATCTCCATTGATGAATGTTGAGAACCTTTGGTGTGAATATATAATTTAAGCTCTTATGGTTGGTTTATACGTCACAATTCTCACTATAAAGGTAGTGCCGGGATATTTTCAAGGAAAAAATCATGGCTACAAGCTCTAGATAAGGAATTGGGTAGTTCTGCTCATGGATCTTCAACTTCTATGAGGAATAGGATATCACATTATCATTTTGCATTAGTAATCCCCCCAATCCATTTTTAAGCATCGTAGTACATCAAAAAACATTCTTCACTTTTTAGTAATGTAATTATAGATTAATTGATTAGCCTTCTCTTTATCTCCTCGAATATTCCCTCACATTCTTCCCTCTAGACGTAATTTACCGCTTTCTTTTTTAACCTAGTTAGTAGGTTTGACAATCATGAGAAATTTCTCACAAAATGTTGGTAGTACCCAGTAAATACATTAAAATTATGGATTTTTCTGACACTAGAGGGACTGGTCCATTCCTCAATTGCCTTTTTTTAACAGGTCACATAAATTCCCTCATTTGAGATAACATGTCCCATGAACATGACTTGCTTCATCCAAAAGTAACACTTTCTAAACTTTGAATAAAACTTCTCTTTTCTCAATGTCTCCAACACAAGGATTATATGTTTTTCATGTTCCTCATATATATTGTAATATATGAGAATATCATCAATAAACACTACCACAAATTTTTCTAGGTAATTTATAAAGACTATATTCATCAAATCCATGAATATTATAAGGTCATTAGTAAGAATGAAGGGGATCGCCAGAAACATATAGTGTCCATACTTTGTACGGAAGGTAGTCTTCTAAATATCTCCCCTCTTCACCTTAAGTTGATGATATCCAGAACAAAGATCCACCTTAGGTAAGTATTATGCTCCTCTTAACTGATCAAACAATTCAAAAATCCTTGGAATATGATACTTGTTCATTATAGTGATATCGTTCAGTCCCCTATAGTTGATACACATCCGCATTGTTCCATTATTCTTCATCATAAATAGAATTGGTGCACCCCAAGGGGAGGCACTAGGGCGTATGAACCCTTTGTCTAAATTCTCTTGCATATCCTTCTTTAACATCTTCAGTTCGATAGGATCCGTCCTATAGGGACTCATTGAGGTAGGAGTAGCTCTAGGTAAGAGTTATATTGATATCTCTACCTCATAATCCGGGGGAAGTCCGGGTCACTCTTTGGGAAATACTTCACAATATTCCCTCATGAGAGGCATTTCTACAAGGTTGGCACTTTCCTTTAACTCAACTATTTCAGTGAGGTATGATTCATCATATGGTATCAACATCCACACTATTTTAGGATTTAACAAAGGAGATTAATGATCTTCCTTTCATTTTTAGAGAAGCATGTGATGGTTCAGAATATGAAAAATAGTTCATCTTCTTGGTAGTTGATATTTTTTTATATAATGAGATCCAATACATTACCATTATAGTGTCTATTTCCACCAAGGGAAGTATTATGAGATTCTCTGGAAGAATATTCACACATACACCAATAGTAGAAGAGTCAAACACTTGGGCTGTAATGATTTCACCACATGGTGTTTTTACAGATACCTCTACTTCAATGTTTTCGGGCTTCGATTCTATAGTTCTAGAAAACTTGAAAGATATAAAGGAATGTGTAGAACCAAAATCAAATAGGACTTTTTTCAATGTTGAGTGAATATGAATTATACCATAGATGAATTAATTATCTTTCTCCACTTACGTAGTATTGAGGGCATAATCCTTACCTTTTTCATTTAGCATTGGTGGCTCTTGATGCTGATTACTCTAGAGAAATTGTGGTTTAGTACACTGGCTGACATAGTTCCCTTTCTCCCAATAGTTATAGCATTGAACCATGGGTGGTTCTCTCCTTTATTCCACTACATTCTCCATCCTTTTCAAATATTTTTTACACTATTGAGAATGGTGTGCTTATTTACCACACTTGAATCATTTCCCCATCCCTTTGAGATAGTTCCTATGATGAAACTTCTAACATTTTTTGCATCTGGGTCAGTGAGTTTTCTTCCCACCTTTATCATTAGATCCTATGGCTTGAAACTCCATCTTTTGTTTCTTATAACCATACATAGGGGACCATTCTTGAAACTCCAAATACACTTTGATATCATGTCAAAAAACATCTTCATAACTCCAAAAGACTCTAATTTCAAGATCCTTTCAATGGTGCAGTTTTAATCCACTAAAGAATCTATCAATTTTTCTACAATTTTTTATAACATAACCTGAAGCATACCGTGAAATACTTGTGAAATTCACAGTATAGGTTGTGAAAGATTCATAATCTCTTTTCTCAAGAATGATTAATTTTATATCAATATTTGTATGAAGTGTTTGTGGGAAATACTTATTAAAGAAACATGATCTTAAATTCATCCCATTTCATCTCTTCAATTTTGTCACATGGTTTGCTGTTCTTAACCAAATCCCACCATTGATCGACCACTCCATCTAGAAAATAAATGGCTAATTTCACCTTATATGTCTTAGAATAGTGAATCATAGAAAATATTTTCTCCATGTAGTTGACCAATTATTCCACAACTAGTGGATCGGAAGACCCACAAAACATTGGTGTTCATTGTCACATAAAACACTCGACAGCCAGTTTCTCCCTCTTTGGTGGAGGATGAAATTCCCCATTATTCTGGATATTGTTCATAACCAGAGATTTTTGGGTGAGAATCACCATGATGTTTTTAAATCCTCCTCCAAAAGCATTTGGGATGTCGTTTGGGTAATCATTTCATTGGCCCTCGCATGAGTTGTTGGCTTGGTGTCTCTTAGTTCCCACCGTTTTCGAAAATAGAAATGGTTAGAACAAAACATAATTCACCATGCCTGTAATAACATGTTCATTTAAACAAATTAATGTAAAATCATAACTCATGGAATCCCTATATAGATCTCTATGTGTTCATATCTGTACTTAGTCTCATACTGGAGGTTTTCTCTATGGTTTACTAATACTAATTCCCAAATTAACTAAACCTTGCCTCTGATACCAACTATACCGACCCTGCCTTTTCTTAAATTACTATTACATCATTATAAAAATAAAAAACATAACTGTATTACACCATGAGGATCCAGAGTTTAAATTTCATGGAAATACTAGGACCAAACATAACATTTACAACCTCCATCTTAAACATTTATTTAATTCTTTCTTCTCTAGCTTCTTATTGGAACTTAATCCCAACATAGTACATGTATTAAATTGGAGATTTACATCAAAAATGGCCGATCTAAAATCCATGTAAGAGGATATATAATGAAAACATAGAATGGGTTGATAATAATCATAACATCATCATCAGAATCATAAGAGGAAACATTAATAAAAGTCTTGAAATGTGGCAATCTTTAAAAATGAAACAACATTTATTAGTGGTCATATACCACACATAGTTGTGAAAAAATATATAATTGTGTTCAAACATCATTTAAACTTATCTCATGAGGTTCATCACTTTACTCAATGTATTGGTGCACTGTATAATTTTGGTCACAGCCGTCACATTTAAACATTCATATTGGTCTATATAATTTTAGGTGCACCCATCACAACATAAAATTTTCATTTTCATGCTTGAAACATATAACATATATTAATAATAAACATATAAAGGAATTTTTTTCAACTCATAAGAACACATTCATAATCTTTGGATTCCCAAAATAAATTTTTAATAACATACTTGATACAATAACCTTCAACATTGAGTGAGATGTAAAAGGTGTGTTCTTGAAAGAAGTATTTTTATGGAAAACATTGGGTTGGAAATATAATCTCGTGGAAGGCATGTATATAACAAATAGGTATGATAATGATAAAAAAATTATTTTTAAGGAGTAACCATGAAAACAATTTAGTGAAAGATCGAGAACCCAAAGAAAGAAATTTATATTCAAGAATATCTCGTTACTTTGTATTTGAATGATTTATTCTCTTAAAATCAGGTATAACCACATTATATTCATTAATTAACAATTAAATAACCTTTTATAAATTAATAATATTCATTACGGTTTTATTAATTTCATTTATGGGATTTTTGAAGAGTTATATAGTTTTAATTCATTGTTCTGGAATGTTCGTTTTTATGGTTTTCTTGAATGGTTCACTTGTATTTATGAATTGAAGTTCAAGTAGAACATGGATAAACATCCTGATCTGATATTAAAGGTTATTAATGATATTAAAAGATATTAAATGATCTTATAATGAATTATTTTATATGCCATGTGGTTGAATAATTAGATAAAATTTAATGATGATCATTTTAGGTTAATTTGGACGGTTTTTTGGATCACAACGAACATGTTTTGATTTATCATTTATTAGTATGAACATATGATAGTTCCAGAACATTAAATAGGATATAATACCCTAAAATAATCTGTTTCAACCATAATATTTTATCATGACTATATCTGATGGCGGTTAACGAAATTGAAAACATTTCATTCCTGAAGATTATATTTAACATCTCACGAACAACATTTCCCTTTCTAAAATAAAAAAGAAGAGGAGAAGGGGGTTGGATGATATAATTTACCATTAGTATCATAACATTACATTATATGTATAATAATAGATTTACCATACAATTTTTATGAAGATGGGTTGGGATAGAATAAGAAAAAGAACATGAAATTGAAAGGAAATTAAAGGAAAAGAGAGGGGAATTACCTCTTGAGTTATCCTCTTGAGATCCTCTTCAAGGAACCATGGATTGGTCGTTTAATGAAACTAGAAGTTCATGGACTTGGGTAGGGTCTAGGGAAGATGTTTTGGAAGAGTTGTGAAAAGTCTTGAAGCTTGAGAGGTGTGAGTAAATGCGGGTGTGTATGGTGGTATTTATAGTGGAGGTGAGAGGTGTTTTCTCAATATTATATTCATTAATTTATTATTTTTCTTGAAGACAAGGAATAGTTAGTATTCCATGACTAAATATAGTAATTTTATCATGTGAACCCAAAAAAAATGGGCTTACATCAGTAGAACATCACCCATGACTCTATAATTCATGAATTTAACTTATGTTGTAATTTACGTATGTCAGTATTCATAAACAATTCATGTATTTCAGAAAAATACAAAAAATTCACCCCAGCCATTTTTTGATGTGTAAAATCAAAAAATGATGTCCGTTTTGTAAAATCATTTTTCTATATATTAGGAATTTAATTCTTAAAAAAATAATACTTTATTCAAAAAAAATAACAATTTTAAAACATTTATTTTCTGATTCCAAGATATCATTACATCATACTTTCACTATAATATATATTTATATATACTATCATTGGTAAGGTTAATGTACATTAGGGTATGTCCCTATTAATGAGGGTAACTATACTATTCATATGGGTATGTTACTATTCACCAAAAATTACGTTTGTTCTATTGGACTAAAAAAATCACCCTGAAGTCAACCGTGTATAGTAGATGATTGAAATTCAAAACACGGAAGTGGAAAAATTATTTATAATGGTCACATAGTATTTAGTATCATGATATTTCATTGTGATTCCTAATGTTATTATACTATAAGTCATAATTATAAGTAGAGAATTCTTGTGATAAAACTTTGGGTCATTACATTTTCCCCACTAAAGAAATTTCTCCCTTGATATTTTATTTTAGATAAATAGATGAGGGTACTTTTCCTTCATTACCTCTTTCGATTTACAAGTATCCTATTCAAACTTATGGTTCCTTTACAACACTTTGAAATGTTAGGTTGTCTTGTAGCATAGAACATTATTTCTAATATCCATAATCTTTAATGATTACTCCTCGTAGGAGATATCATCTTCCAGATATACAACCTCTTAGTTTAGTACATGTGTAGGATCTGGTATGTGCTTCATTAGGAGTGATATGTGAAACACATTATGAACATGATCCATATTCAGTTTAAGTTCATGCAGATAGGCCACAACACTTATGCGGTCAAGGATCTCAAAGGGGCTAATGTACCTTGGTCATAACTTCCCTTTCTTTCCAAACAACATGAATCTCTTCCATTATGATAATTAAAGGAATAATTTATCTCCAACATAGAACTTCTAGTAACTTCAATGGTTGTCTATATATCTCTTTTTCCCATTTTGAGATGCTTTGATGTGTTCCTGGATGACTTGAACCTTGTCTATCATCTCTTGCACATGATCAGGTCCAAGTAGTTTTCTTTCCCTATTTTCATCCCAACAGGTTGGAGTTCTACATATCTTTCCATACAAAGCATCATATGGCACCATATGATTACTTGAGTGGAATCTATTGTCATATGATAACTCAACCAATGGGATATGTTGATCCCATCCACCTTTTAATTCTAGAGAGCAGGCTTTTAGCATGTCATCAAGTGCCTTAATAGTCCTTTCATATTGGCCATCATTTGGGGGGTGATAGGTTGTGCTGAAATTTAATTCAATACTCAAATAATGTTGAAGACTTCTCCAAAATTTATATTTGAACCTTGGATCATGATCAAAGAAAATTTAGAGTGGAACACCATGAATTCTAAACAATTCAATCATGTATATCTTGGAAAGTGGATCAAGCGAGAGGTCTTCCCAAATAGGGATAAAATGGGAATTCTTGGGGAGTAATTCAACCACAACCCATATCACATTATTTCCCTTATATATCTTCTGGAGACCCATGAAAATGTCCATAGTATCATTCTACCATTTCCACATGGGTATCGGAAATGGTTGCATCATCCCTTTGGACTATGGTCACTATCATTTAACTTGCCGACATAGCAAGCACCTTGATATATATTATATAATCACCTTCTTCATGTTATCCCACTAGAAGTATTCTTAGAGATCAAGGTACATCATAGTACTCCCATGATGGATAGAGAATGTTGAGAAATGTGCATTTTCTAATATCCCATTCATTATCCCAGGTGATGAAGGCACAGAAAGCCTCATTCCAATCTGAATCATACAATCATCATCAATATGGAACTCTTATATCTTCCCTTCCTTTACCGCATTAAACTTATTTTTTAACTTCATATCATCCTTTTCTCCTCCTTAATCTTCTCTTGGATAGGTGGTTGCACAATCATTTGAGAAATGTAGGATTTATCCTCTGTCCTTATGATTTCCAAATCCATCCTTTGGATATCCATGAATATGGGGTCTTTCTCAATACATTACAATAATAGAGTAGTAGGTTATTTTCAGCTTAAAGCATCTTCTACCTTGTTCGACTTTCTAGGATGATAGTGAATAGATCATTCATAGTCCTTGATTATCTATATACAACTCCTTTTATGCATTTCGAGCCCCTTTTTTGTGAATATATACTTCAATCTCTTGTGGTCGGTGTATAAGTCACCCTTATCCACATAATGGAAGTGCCACTATATTTTCATTTAAAAAATTCATGGCATCCAGCTCTTGATCATGGGTCAGGTAGTTTGTCTCATGGATCTTCAAATGTTGTGAGGCATAGGCTATCACATTATAATTTTTAATGAGTACATAATGCAAGCCTTTCTTTGAAGCATCGCTGTATATTACAAATATTTCTACACTTTTCAGTAATGTGAGTACAGGTGCAGTGATTAGCCTTCTCTTTATCTCCTTGACACTTCCCTCACATTCTTCCATCAAGATGTAATTTACCCCATTAATTATTAACTTAGTTAGTAGGCCTGACAATTGTGAGAGATTTCTCACAAAACGTCGATAATAGCCAGCTAATCCAAGAAAAATTTGGATTTCTGTGACACTAGAGGGCCCGAGCCATTCCTCAATCACCTTAAATTTTTAAGAGTCGATAGTAAGTCACTAAATTTTGATCACATGTCCCAAGAACATGACTTTATTCATCGAAAAGTCTCACTTTATAAACAGGGAAGACAACTTATCATTTCCCAATGTCTCCAACACAAGTTTTAGATATTCTTCATGTTCCTTCTCGTTCTTAGATAATATTATAATATCATCAATAAACACTACCACAAATTAATCAAGGTAATGTATAAAGATTCAATTCAAAAAATCCATGAAGATTACAAGGGAACTTGAAAGTACACAGGGCATCACTAGAAACACATAGTTCCCATAACATGTATGGAAGGTAGTCTTCTAAATATATTCCCTCTTCACCTTAGGTTGATGATATCAAGAATGAAGATACACCTTTTAGAAGTATTGAGCTCCTATTAATGGATCGAACAAGTCATCAATACATGGAAGAGGATACATGTTCATTATAGTGATCTTCTTGAGTTTATGATAGTCGATACACAGCCACATTGTTAGATCCTTCTAATTCACAATGAGAATTGGTGCACATCAAGGTGATGCATAAGGGCGTATGAACCCTTTGTCCAAATGCTCTTGCATCTCCTTCTTTAACTCCTCTAGTTTGATAAGACCCATCATATAGGGACACATTGAGATAGGAGTAGCTCCAGGTATGATTATTATTGAGAACTATACCTTGTGGTCTAGAGGAAGTCTAGGTAACTCTTCAGGAAATACATCACTTTATTCCCTCACGATGGGAATTTATACAAGGTTGGCAATTTTCTTTGACTAAACTATTTGGGAAAGGTATGGTTCTTGATAGGGTATAAACACCCACACCTTTAAATTATTTATCAATGGATATTCATTATCTTCCTTTAATTTTTATATGAGCTTGGGATGGTTTGGAATATGAAAAGTTATTTCCTCTTCTTAATAGTTGATGTGTGCTGCATATAACGAGATCCAATACACTCCCATTGTAGCATCAAATTCTACCAAGGGAAGTATTATGAGATTTTCTAGAAGATTGTTTGCACATACACTAATTAGATAAGTGTCAAACACTTGGGTTGCAATGATTTCACCACTTGGTGTTTTTACAGATATCTCTACGTCAAGGTTTTGGGGCTTTGATCCTATAGATCTAAAAAACTTGCAAGATATAAAGGAATGTGTACAACTAAAATCAAATAATAATTTTGTCAAAGTTAAGTGAATAAGAATTGAACCTTAGATGACTTAATTATCTTACTCCACTTCCTTAGCTGTGATGGCATAATCCTTTCCTTTTTCATTTGGCATTGGTAGCTGTGGATGCTGATTACCCTTGAAAAATTGAGGTTTAGTGCACTGGCTTACATAGTTTCCTTTTCTCACTACATTTGTAGCATTGAACCATGGGTGGTTCTCTCCATTCATCCACTACATTCTCTTTCATTTTCATTTTTTTCTACACTCTTGAGCATGGTGTCCTTTTCTCCCACACTTGAAGCTTTTCCCTATCACTTTTAGGCAATTACCATGATGCAACTTCCCACATTTTTGGCATGTGGGTCCTTATGTTTCCTTCCATCCGTTATCATTAAATCCTCTAGCATGAAACATCATATTTCATTTCATATCACCACAGACATCAGACCATTATACAAACTCCATCTCCACTTTGAGGGCACATCAAATGACTTCTTCGTAACACTAAAGTCCTGAATTTAAAGGGCCATTCCAATGTGTGGTATTAATACACTAAATAATCTTTCAATTTTTCTATCATTTTTTAAAACAAAACATGAAGTGTACCTTTTATGCCATGTGAATTTTTTTCCGTAGTATGTCAAAAATTCTCCTTACTTTTTCTTGATCTCAATTAATTGTCGCTCCATCATCGTATGAAGATCTTGTGGGAAATACTTGTTTTTAATCACGATCATAATGTCTTCCCATTCTATTTCTTCAATTTTGTCACTTGGAATGGTGTTCTTAATAAAATACCATCATTTATCGGCCTCTCAATCTAGAATATAAACGGATAAAGTCAGCGTATCTGTCTCAGAACATTGAAGCATAAGAAATATTTTCTCCATGGAGTTGACCCACTATTCTACAACTAGTTGATCAGAGGACCCACAAAACGTTGGTGGTCGTTATCGCATAAAACACCCGATAGCCAGTTGCACCCTATTTGGTGAAGGATGTTGTCCCCCATTATTCTGGATATTGTTCATAACCTGAGATAGATGGGTAAGAATAACCATGAGGTTTTGAAACCCTCCTCCCAAATCATTGGGGATGTTGTTCAGGTAATCGTTGCATTGGCCCTCACATGAGTCATTAGCCAAGATTCTACTAGTACCCACTATTTTCTAAAATAGAAAATGTTGGAACAAAACATAATTCAACAAGTCATGAATAACTTATTATGTTTTACTATTTACACAAAAATAATAACTTATGGGATCCCTATATAAAGTTTCATGTGTGTATATTGGAACTTAGTCTCATACTAGAGGTTTTCTCTATGGTTCACTAATCATAATTCCCAAATTAAATAATCCTCATCCCTAATACAAAATATAGAAACCATACCATTTCTTATATTACTATTTCATCATTATGAAAATAAAAAAAATAATAGTATAACACCATGAAGATTCAAAGATTTAATTTCTTGGGAAAACAAGGTCCAAACATAACGTTTACAACATCAAGCATTAACATTTATTTTATTCCTTATTCTCTAGCTTCTTGTTGGCACATGATCTCTCCTTATTAAATGTATTCACTTAAGGATATACAAAAAATGGGGATCTAAAATCCTAGTAAGAGGTTATTTAATAACCATATATCATGGGGTGAGCATAATCATAACATTATCATAAAAATCAAGAGAGGAAGCATTAATAAAAGACTTGAAATGTTGAAATACATAAAAATGAAAGAACATGTATTATTAGTCATATACCACGCATAGTTGTGAAAAAATATAAAATCATGTTCAAAAATCATTTAACATTATGTCATGAGGTTCATCACTTTACCCACTGCATTGGAGCACTGTCTAATTCCGGGCGCAACTCTCACATTCAAACATTCATATCGCACTATATAATTCCAGGTGCACCCGTCACATCTTAACATTTTCATTATCATGTATAGAAAATAGAACATATTTCAATCATAACCATGGAAAGTAATGAGTTTTAACTCAGAAGAACACATCCATAAATTTTGGGTTCCCAAAATAAAGAGGGAATGACATACTTGATACAATAACCATGAACCTTGAGTCATAAGTAAAAGGTGTGTTCTTGAAAGTAGAGTTTTTTGAAAAACATTGTGTTGGAAATAAAATCCAGTGGAAAACATGTATATCCCAGAATATATAATATAATTATGAAAAAAAAATTAAAGGAGTTACCTTACCAAAAATAGTGTGAAAGGGGGAGAATGTGAGGAATGAAAGTTAGGTTTGAGAATTTCCCCATACCTTGTATCTGGATGCTTTCTTCATTTTAAAGTCATGTATAACCACATTAGGTTCATTAATTAACAATTAAATAACCTTTATTACATTAATAATATTCATTAAGGTATTATTAAGTTCATTTATGGGCTTTTGGATGAGTTATATAGTTTAAATTCATTGTTGGGGAAAGCTCATTTTAATGGTTTTCTTGAACGGATCATTTTATTTATGAATTGAATTTTGTGTAGAACATGGTTAAACATATAGACCTGATATTAAAAATTATTAATGATATTACATGAGTTTAATTGATCGTATAATGAATTATGTTATATACCATGTGGTTCAATCATTAGTTAAAATTTTATGACCATCATTTTAGGTTAATTTGGGTGGTTTTTGCATCATAACAAACATGGTTTTATTTATAATTTAGTAATATATACATGAGGTAGTTCCAGAAAATTATATAGGATATAATACATATAACATAATCTGGTTAAACTATAAAAATGGTTTCATTACCCGATTTGAAGGCGGTAATGGAAATTGAAATCATGTTGTTCTTGAAGGTGATAATTTAACACCACACAAACAAAGTTTTCCTTTATAAAATAATAATAATAGGAGAAGGGAGTGGATGATATAATATCCCATTAGTATAAAAATATTATAGTATATATATAATACTAGAGTTACCATACCATGTGGATGAAGATTGTTGGGGAGAGAATAATAAAATAACATGAACATGAAAGGAAACTAAAGGAAAAGAGAGAGGGGAATTATCTCTTGAGTTATCCTCTGGAGATCCTCCTCAGGGAACCTTGGACCAGTATCTTGATGAGACCAGAAGATCATGGACATGGGGAAGGAGCTGGGGATGATGTTTGAGAAAAGTTTAGACCAGACATGAATCTTGAGAGGTGTGAGGAAATTAGGGTGTGAAGTGTAGTATTTATAGTGGAGGGGGGAGGGGTTTTCTCAGTATTATATTCATTAATTTATTATTTCTCCACAAGAAAACTAATAGTGAGTATTACATTACTAAATATAGTAATTTTATCTTGTGAAAACGAACCAAATGTGCTTACATCATCATAAAATCACCAATGACTTTATAATTCATGAATTTAACATATTGAGTAATTTACCATATTTCCCTATTCATAAGAAATTAAAGTATTTTAAAAAAAGTCCAAAAATTCACCCCGACCATTTTTCAACATGTAGAATCCAAAAATGAAGTCCATTTTTCAAAAAAAATCTAAATATTAGTAATTTAATTCTTAAATAAAATAATATTTTATTCAAAAAATAACAGTTTTAAAACATTTTTTTCGAAGATATAGGTACACAATACATTCACTAAAATCTTATATATATATATATACAACCATAGTTAAGGTTACTATTTATTAGGTTTTGTCACTATTCATAATGTTAACATTACTATTCATATGGGTATGTTACTGTTCACCAAAAAAATTAGTTTGTTCTATTAAACTCCAAAAATCACCCTGACCACAATCGTGTATGTATGATTTTTGAAATTAAAAACACAGAAGTAGGAAAATTATGTTTAATGGTCACATAGATTTTAGTATCATGATAGGTCATTGTGATTCCCAAAGTGATTATAGAAAAATTCATAATTATAAGAAGGTAATTTCATTGATAAAACTTTGGGTCATTACATTCTCAACATTAACTGTTAGTTCTTCTAGTCTACCAATCAATTCAGTAATGGACCTACCAACCAACTAAAGTAAAAATGTTAGAGATTTAAATTCACCAAGGACTAAGTGAAAAATTAGGATTTACCGCATGAGGTTGACACTAGATATTTTTTCATATAAACAATGTTTCTCCTCCCCCATTCCAATCCTTCCTGGGATGATAAAAATATTAGGATCTTATAATTTTGGAGGCAAATTTCATTGTGTAATAAAATTACATTAAACTATCATCTTTTTTGAATAAAATTAATCCATGTTCCATTTATTGGTGAAGCTGTTTTTTAGAAATTTCACATATAATGGAGTTTTATTTAATTCCTCGAAGAAGTGAATATTCATGTTGACATCTCATGAATATTGAGATATTTTGGTTCATCGTTTTTATAATATAACCTTTGATTAAAAGGAATGACTGGTGAATGTTGGTGTAAAATAGGTTGGTTCCCAAATTCTCCGTCATCCCTTTCTATCATCCTTATATTTGTTGACTATCTTCTATTTTATTTTATTTTACTATTTTATTAAAAAGTATTAGTATCTTATAATTCAATTTATACATTGCTTCCACATTTATTGACTTGTTTTTTTAATTTCTAGATTCACTTAAAAATTCAGATATATCTTTCCTTAATTATTAAATATAATTCTCTTAAGTTATCAAACCACTCCTAGTGGTGATAGACACCAAATTTTTCCTTAAATTTAAATCTGAGTTTTCTAAAACCTTAACTTTTACTATATCTCTTAAATTTATATTTAATTACTCAACATGATTTTCAATATTTTGATTTTTAGAGTTATTTTCTTCTATTTTTTGACTTTTTTTATAATTTTTCAACTACATTTTATTCATCACTTGTTACAACATCCCATCTAATTTACCAAGAGAATTTCACAATTCATTCATAATTTTAATTTTTTAGGTTTATTAGGGGGTTCAGGGGAAATCATTTTTTTCACTACCTCTTAGTATCTCCATGAAAACATTCTATGGTTTTTATGCATATTTTATTTTTTTGAGAGAAATTAAAATTTTTCTTATTGTTTAACATGAAAAACTATCCTAAAAAATTATTTATTTTATGGGTTGAAGAAGAATGTCAAAATTCGAACAAAAAATCCTAGTATGTGCAGACATTCTAATAACACAAACTACATAGTTTTAGACCTATTACACCAATGTTTTAAAGTAGTTTCTTATTCTATATTATTTTATATTATTTTTTGTCTCCAAGAGTCTCGATACTTTTTGGGGTGAAATTTGATGTTTTTGAACTTGTATGGGTGTTTCACGGTTAGCTTGCATTGTCATGTATGACCATTTGAAAACCATGTGAGGGGTGATACTATGAAAACTATAAGGTTTTTAATGGTTGGATCTTGGTGGTCTATGCATGAGAATCTCTATATGAAATCAAGTAGCCAGGTCTTCTGTATATAGGTGAGGTCTCACGATTGTTATGTAGTTAGACCTAAAAATTCATCAAAACTAAGTAAATTACCGAATTTTTTAAAATTCCATAGCTATAAGTTACATTTTTTCAATTTTTACACTATATAAACCTATCCTCCTCCCACGAAACTCGATAGCCCCTAGACAGATTTTCCCCTTGTTCATATCTTCCTCCGTGAAATTTTTCAACAACTCCATAAATTTTTAACCATTATTCCTTATGACAATATCTGATATACCACTTCTACCCTTCATCACTATTTTCTCTAGGTTCTAAATTTTATCAGAAACCCTATGGGTATTATTTCCCAATATGTGGTTTTGGTTGGAACTAATGTTTTGTATTTCTATGTATAGTACTTTTAGAAAAAATATCTATCATTATTTGAGTGTTCCCAATAAATAGTGATGTGTTTTTACTGGTAACAATTTTATTTCCCCTTATTTGATACATGTAGTTTAAATGGAATTTCATTACTGTTCGCTTCATGGTTTTGTTATGTTTTAAAAAATCATTTTTATTAAATATATGAAAGAATGAGAAACTTATATACTGTTTTAAAAAAATTTCTTTGAAATCCTGATCTTGGAATTATCGTTTTACCATCTGTATTTCATGTTTTTTCATAAGAAAATGTTTTTATGTTCCTAGACATAAGTAAAATGTGTATGAGGATTTTAATTGTATTGGTGGTGAAATGAAGTACTTTATCTGTAGTTTAAAATTTTTTATTTTGATTTAATGCAGATGTTTTTTTCATACGTATTATCAAGGAAGTGGTTTAAAGTGGATAAATAGAAAGTGTGACCATAATGTCATGTATTGAACTTTTTAATATAAATTGATTGTTTCATGGGATGTCATCATTTATTTAACCTTATATTTTTACCTACTGGTGGGTTTCATACTTTTACATGATGGTCGTATGAGTTGAGATTTGGAGTTTTCTATAAGAGGTTATTAGATGTGACAGAGAGTTATTGTTTACTATATATTATTGATTTTGGCTTTTCTATTAACTCGCCACCACTTTTTATGGTCATAGGATCCAGTTGGGTGATCTTGATTCATTTCACACACATGAACTTTGGGTTTCTAAAAATAAAGCACATGAATGCATTTGCATCATGCATTCATCATCCGAACAGGAAGTTGTTGGGATTGGGTTCTTATTCTTCTCACAGGGTGGTTTAAGTGTCCAAATTATTGAGGATTCACAAACCTTCATATAGACCAGAAGAGCATGAGTTCTTGATTCTTCATACAAGTGGATATCTGTGTGGAATCGGTTCTTCACGTGGCACCTTTGAGAGTGATTTTCACTTGTCAAAGGGCCATAGGATCTTCTTCTTTGTGTATGTATCATGGATTTCTCATGAACAACACCTGAACCAGAATGACCTCGTGGTTCTGGGTGTTTTGCGTAAACCAGTATATAGACATTTAGAAGATCACGCTATCCTGGTTGCTTTGTGAAATCACATTATTTTCAAAGAAAACAAGTGTGGAACAAATATGTCGTCTGTATGTGGTATCCCTATTCTCCTCACACAAGCAAGAGTTACGTGGAACCTATCTACACAGTTCTCTATTTCGTTGGGAACGAGATATTTCTTAATGTCTTCAACAAAAAACCCTCGGTAGAGGGATCTCTATTTATAGGAGAGGATAATAGCCCTTCACCATGTCACATTCCTGCAAGATACTTCATTTAAATCATACCTTTGAATAACTGAGAACATCATCTTTGATATCTTCAAACTGAGGATATGAGATATTATGCATATCTTGGTTTGTTTCTTTTTCATATAAGATCATCTTTTGCAATGAGAAAATTATGTGTATGTGTTAAAGATCACATGAAACTCATTTTCATGAATTCTCAATCTCTATGATGTGACCCCGCCACTGCATTTACTTTGGTCTCATTCAAACATCATTATTCAGTTTCATGCATGAAAATGAAATTACATTCATGATGTCATATTTCCCAGAAAAACCACATTCATTAGGTGATACCATCAATGGTGGCCAAAATCATGATCGTGGTGGGGTGGCCGCATCACAGATGTGTTGGAATGCACCGAGTGGTTCGAATGGCCGGAGGTTGATGAAGATGACATAGATGATTGATGATCATTGTATCAGGTAAGATAAGATGGATACAACATATTTTTATATTTAAAATAGAACAACAACTCAGATTATATTCAAAAATAAAGTATAGTATGGATTTCTTCGGAGTTATATAAACTGTGAACAATACCTGCATAGATATCACCCCACATAGAAACCTACCACAGTTTGTGGCTCATTTATATTACAAGCTGTGAAAACAGTGGATCAAAATACTATTCCAAATCTTGGTACTTCTCTGTACCATTATTTTGCAATGCTTTACACCCACTCTATGGGCCTATATCCCAACCTATGTATGGGCTTCCCCCATGTTCTCCTGTAGGCTTACACATTGTCTTGCGCATAGGCCACCTACAGGATGGCCTTGGATGGCCTCCTTTGGGTGTTGTGGACCTCCTATCCTGCAAATGCCCTTAGTCAAAACTGGTAGTTCATCTTTACGGGATGGACCCTCTTTTTCAATCATCCCCATATAAACACTTATATAAACCAATGTATAAACATAATTTATTTCAACATGAGTGCATCCCCACTTCAACATAGAGATTTGAAATTCATTTCCCTCTACCATAATTCATCTTCCTCTATTCTTGTTAGAATTTAAATTCCAAATAATGTCAATAATGTAGCCAATGTACAAAATCTTTTCACACACCTCTTAAATATTTAATATCAACACAAATTTTTCCAACCTCATCCAATAAAAAACACGTAGATGGATCTTCCAAAATCCTCATGAAATATAGTATTGCATGGCCTCCTTTAATTGGTGTAACAAAGTGTCATTAACTGATACATGTCTGAAATCTAGGATTAGAGCGACAATCATCTGATTTTCTATGGAGAATGATCAAGCTTTACATCAAACATGACAACCAATATATTTTGATTAATAGTTATTCTCCAAGTAATATTATCTTTGTATCTTCATCATGTAGATAGTAATGAGGTATTCTTATCTCATTTATCACCATTTCTAACCAACAATTATTGAAATTACTTGTCAACAAAAACAATTCATAATCAAATTGGGCTCTTCACTGAGTCAATAACATTCACCGAGTCAATAAAAATAATTTAAGTATCACCACTTCAATAATTATCTTTCCCTACATATATTGAAACATTATTGACAATAAATGAAAAATTATTCCCAAAAATATCTCCCTATTTATTTTGTAGTCAATATCTCCTATGCACACTATGTAAGATTCAATATATGTGCCAATATTTTCTCCCCCTAACAAGCAATAAAATGCAAAGGGTAATTGTGGACTATTCAAAAAAATGTTCTCATACCTTTATAGAATATGTTTTTTAATATTTTTGATAGAGGTAAGATGTAACATGGTTCACTTAGAAAAGACCCTTTAGTTAATCATTTACAAGTATACTTGGGCTAACCCAGTGTAGAAAACAAGAGAGATGTGACCAAGGTTTTAAATGTTGTCCCTAAACAACTATTCATGTAAAATCATGCTCAGAATGATTCAATTTTTATCCAAGGTGTTCGAAATAATCATATATACCAACGAAATGATAAATCATTCTCATACTTCAACAAACATATTAAAAATTTCAAATGAAAAATAGAGCTCACCCTATCATCCCATATTGTCATCATTCAAGTACTCCACATTAATTTCCATGATAAATAAAATTAAGAACATGGGATGAATGTGTGATTGGAATTTCTAATGTTTTAACTACTAGATATGATAAGAATTTCAAGATTTTTCATGAAATAATCCTTTATATCATCTATTCAATAATTTCTTCCACTCAAGTGGTGCAATCCCATTGATTTCACATGGTGGAAAATATTATAAGATAGTATTCAAGATATTTATGTTGATAATTTTCATTGTGGAAATTTCCAAGTATATACCAAATCATGAATAATCAGTCCAACTTTTTATACTCTACATTTATCATTCAATTCTCATTTAGAGAAATACCTTCAACATCACTTCCCTGAAACATAATTACACATATAAAACAATTGTATAAGAGAATAAGACAAATCACATTTTAGATTCTTAATAGAAGAAACAGGGTTGATAATTCCCTCTTAACCTAATAACTCTATTCCTTGTAGATCTAATGTGTTTGGTAATGTTCATGCTGGTGTCTCCTCTCCATTTAACATTTTTATCTTTTATTAATAGCATTTACCTTTTACTTCCATTCACCTTCAACTTGTGTGGATTGTTTTTCCTTACTTCTTCTTGTAGTTATGTAACTTCCACTGGTGCATGTTTTTCAATTTTCAATATCTCTATTTTAGATGTTAAAATAACTTTACATTTTCTTGCATAATGTCCATCCTAAATTCACCTTCCACAAAATACTTTTGAGACACTTGAGTTTTCATGTGTTGAGAAACACTCATGAAATTTGAATTCTTATTCATGTGTAATTATCTATTTCCCCTTTTCCTAAGCACCATATAGTACTTCATCTTTATCTTTTTGTAGTTCAATATCAATTTTCAATTGATGAGACCAGATAACTAAACACTCCTTCATAACATATTATTGATGTGATATTCTACATGGATTCTTCAATTCCATTATGTTTCATTTCTTAGGAAACCTATAAAATCATCTTATGAAATGTCTTTAATCAATCCCAACTTCTCCTAGATTGATTCACTTTTAATTTCAGCTTTCTTCCATTCACTTCAATGGATTGTTTTTAGCGATCCATGGTATGACCTATCTTTCCTCGGTAGAAGCATCTTTTCTTGGATGAGATAAAAATATAGGAATTCAGCTTAAACTTCTTCTTATGAATAGTTTCTTCCACAGTTTTCTTGACTTCATTGTTTTTCATATTCCTAATGGAAGACTTTTCATCTATGGTTACTTTATCATGATTTTTTGTGGGTTTTTCTTATTATCAACTTAAGCATGTTGCATGGTGGGAATATACTAAAAATCATCATAACTATGCCCACTTTTGTTTCAATTATCATAGAAGTATTCATGATACTCAAAACAATTCTTGAGTGATATATTTCTATTCATCTGTGTATTCTGCTTTAGCATTGTAGGTTTCAGTATTTGATCACATATACTTTTCCATAATGTAGCCATTATATAATTATAATATGTTGACACATTAATCCAAAAATCATTACCCCAATCCCCAAACTTCCAACAACACCAACAGTAGCCAATAAATATCCTTCTTTTTCTTATATTGTAAGTTTGGAATGATTTACCGCATTGTTGTTTCTGTGATTGTATTCATTTTTTTGGATCATCCATTTGAGATTGATTCTTACTAATAATTATATTATACACCCTTCAAGTTTTTATGTATGTATAAAAAAATTTATCAATATACATCTTCCTAGATTTTATCTTTTGAACTATACTTGCAGATGAAATTACATTATTAAAAATAGAAGTAACTGGGTTTTGGGATACCTTCTCCCTGGATAATGTTTACATAGGAATAGAAGATGATATCTTACTTATTTTTTCAATTGAAATCCTTAATGCAATCTTGAGTGACACCATCTCTTATTTCAACAATTTGTGAAGTTCCATCTTGGGGTGATTGACGATTCTTCAATTTCACCTCAAGTTGTAATCACATTATGTTGAGAGAGTTATGGTCAACCACAACGGATCTCATATTATTTTCCCAATTATCATTCATCATTATCATTTAATCATCAAACAAATTTCATAATTCTTTCACTGAAATTTCAAGATCATTTATCTTTTTATCATTGTCTTCTTGTTGAGAAGCTTTTACAACTATAGAAACTTTGTAAAATTTTTCGAATGAAAGGAAAGATTATACAGATACTATATCAACAATTTTTTTTCTCACAAAAACTTTCTTGAAATTCTACAAATATTTTATCATATATTTCATTTCAAAAAGTAATTGTTTATTACTTTTTTTCACTACTTTGGTGAGAGTGTTGGACATGCCAAACCATTTAACCAACACATCCTCCATGGAATCAACTTATTCTTTTATATATAATGTTTCATCTTGATTAAATTTGATTCTTATAGAAATATATCTTTCCACTTCCATAGATATATTATTTAGGTGTTCTTTGAGTGAATAGTGATTATCACTAACTGATCTATCATCATCACAGCTTGACCAAACATTTTTAGGAGAGTCATAATAATAAAAATAATTATTACATGGTTTACCTACCAGATTACCTTCAGTAAAAGGTGTATGCTCATTAGCAAGAATATTCTACATTAGCTTTCTGGCATGTTTCTTCATCCAATTCATTGTGACTTCACTGAAATCTTCATTTTAGATTGCTAACTCATTTCTAGAAATCCGCACTTCATAAAGACTCCCTTGGATCTTTAGAGTTAATAAATGATCTGATACCAATTGAAGTGCCCAGATCAGTGTGAAATCACTAATAGGGGGAGGGTTAAATCATTGACCCCTTTAAAAATTTTACAAATTGATTCTTTTCAATTAAAACTCTATGGTTGGTTAACTCCTTGATCCATTCTTCTTTTGTCTCTCAACCTTACCTCTAATGTTGTTGTAAATTTAAAGGCACTGAAAATAAGGATTTACAGAATTTGGTACAAAGACCTACTCTTTATTGTGTTGATTCTTCCTCCCAACATAGATTTTCTACTATAATATGTTGAACAAATAAAATTCTTGATACATAGTTAAACAATATCTCTCCCGAGTCTCACAAGAGGATATTTATACTATATCTTACAGTGTTACCAAAATCACACTGGCCCACTCCAGAGTCTCACTGAATACCTCTTCTCCAAAATCAGACATGATACTTCTTTCTCATTAATCACATGAGAAGGTTCCTTATTTATTTGAATATCTGATTTACTGGTGATTTATATGATGATCTTCTCTCATGAGTTTTCTAAATCTCACATTCTCTTGTTCCAGATCAAGAATCTTCAACAACATTTGGTGTGGTCTATTGGAATTTCCCAATAATTTTGATCACATGTACTGATTAGTTGCCTCATTGAAACAATGCTAAAAAAATGTTTCTTCTTCTATTGAGACCCGACCTCACTTATATGTGTGAAAGTAGTTCATACAATTTCTTAAACAATATTAATATGAAAGAATGATCTTGCACAATATATGTTGTTACTATATTATTGAATTCTCAAACATGCCCAACTCTTCTTTAAGATCTTATGTAATTTACTCAACTTTAGTCTCAATTCAAATACACTTCATTCAAGGGTTTCATCACATTAAAAACATATTATATTGGGTATCTCAATTAATTATGATTCAAGAAAGAGTTGCATGGAATATAAAACATATTGATTTGGATATCTCAATTTCTTCTCACATATACATGGTTGTGCATGATTTAATTAATGTATAATTTGTTACCTATATGCCTGGAAACACACAGTTCACTTGAATCAATATTATAGATTTAATGTATGTGTTTAATGAATTTACACATTCACTATCCACTTAGTTTCTTCACTCAATACACACACACTATTCCTTCTTCTGTGGTTATTTTCACACACACTATTGTTGATTAGTTTGGGTTTAATATATGTGTTTTATGCATGTGAATGCACTTAATAATTGTTTCTGATCACTCTCTACTTAGTACACACAGTCTTCCTCTTCATTGGTATCACACAAACTTCATGTTTCTTAAAAGAATGCACATGAATTCATCTGCATCATGCATGAAAAATCATAATGGGTAGTTGTCGTGCTTTGGTTATTCAACTTATTAACGGGAAGTGTATGTGTCCAATGTATTGAAGATTCAAAAACCGTCGAGTGGACAAGAGGATCGTGTGTTTTTGTTTCTTTAAGCAAGTAGATATTTGTGTTGAACTAGTTCTCCATGTGTCTTCTTTGAATGTGATTTTCATTTGTCAAAGGGTCACAAGATATTCTTCTTCACGATTGTCACACGAATTTCTCATCCAAAACACATAAACTAGAATAGACCTATGGTTCTGGTTGTTTCATGAAAACCAATAGATAAATGTTTAGAATATCATTATACATCAGTTTCTTCATAAAATCACATTCTTCATGAAGTAAACGAGTGTGAAATACAAATGTCCTCTTCTTGCGGGATAACTCTTCTCCTCACGCAAGAAAGAGATGTGCAAAACCTCTCTAAGTGGGGCTCAGTTTCATTGGGAAGGAGATATTTCTCAATGTCTTCAACAAAAAACCTCAGTCGAGGGGTCTGTATTTATATTACAGGATAAAATTCTTACACTGTGCCAAATTACAACAAGATGTGTCATTTAAATCATACCTTGGAATAACCTGGATCCTCGACATTGAAATATTCAAATCGTGGATACAAGATATGTTGTATATCTCGGTTTGTATTTTTTCCATGTGATATTCTATTTTTCGGTGGTAAAATCACACAAATGTGATGAATATTACATGAATCTTAATTTCATGAACACTCAAGATCCATGATGTGACCATCCAAATTCATTTGCTTTGGACTCCATCGAACTTCACTATTTCTTTGCATGCATGAAAATTCAATTTCATTCATAATCTCGTATTGTCTAGACGAACTCATACATGAGGTGTGACCATCCACGGTAACCATAATCACGATCATGGAGGTTCAGCTGCATCTCTGGCATGCTGGAATGCACCTGGTGGTTCGAATGGTATGAGGCTGTAGACGACGGCATGGATGATCGATGATTGTTGGATCGACTCAGATCTGAAGAATATGGAATATGTGTTTGTTAAAAAACATATCAATGGCTTATATTATACTTGAAAATATCATATAGTTTGGATTGATTTCCCATTATTTAAAATATGAACAGTACCCATATGGATATTGTCCCACATCAAAACCTGTCGCGGTTTTCGGGTCTTTTATATCACAAGTCATGACAACAGTGGCTTTGAAAGATCTTCCCCACCCTGTAACACTCCGTACTATTCTTCTGGTGTGCTTTTCACCCACTCTATGGGACATTTCCCCAACCTATTCATGATATTCTCCAGTGTGATCATGCGGGCTTACACATGGTCCTATGCATATGTCGCATGTAGGCTGGCCATGGACGGCCTCCTTTGGGTGTGGTTGACCAAGTGTCCCACAAATTCCCTTAGTTGAATCTGGTTGGCCAGATTTGTGGGTTGGCCCCTAATATAAAAAAAATCCCTATATAAACACTTATATTAACCAATGTATAAATATATTTTAATTAAAGAAGAGTGAATCACCTCTTCAACATAGATAATTAAGCTTCATATTCCTCAAGCATAATTCTTCTTCTTCTATTCTTGATGGATTTATAATTTCATATAACGTTAAGAGTGTAACCAATGTGAATACTCTTTTTACACACCTCTTAAACATTTTATATCAAAACAATTCTCAATATTGAGCCAATCAGAAACCAGTTGATGGATCTTCCAAACTCATCATGCAATAGAGTTTTTCATGGCCATCTTCAAATAATGTAACAAGGTGTCATTCAATGACACATGTCTTGGAAAATTAGTATTCGTCTAACAATCTTCTAATTTTCTATATTGAATGAACATACATTGCAGCCAACATGACATCCAATGTCATTTGAGGAATATTGATTATCCATGTAACAATGTCTTTGTAACATTATCATATTGATAGCAATGAGATATTTCTATTGTTGGAGTTGGTGGCCTAGAACCAACTAATTTTTACGGTATTCGTTAATATATAACTTATCACATCTTGATTATTCTTCTATATGGAAATGCATGTGATAATGTCGTAAGGATAACTGTTACATTAAAGGGTCATAGAAGATCCCTACTATGATGAGAACCTGGATGTTCCATAATACTATTCTTGAATATATGTTCTATGGATGGATGATGTTATCTGTGGGACACAAATAATATAGGCCATAAGGGGTGAGGACTCATAAAACATTGGGGAACCTTTTTATGGTGTATGCCCTTGGTAATATCCCAGAGGATATTATGAGAACGAGACTCACCAGTAGGTAATCCACATTTCATAGTGTAATTTGATGTCCCTATCTTCGGGAGTGTAAATTGGTACATAAACATTATGACTATTATTAATGGGTATTAAAACATAAAAACTTAGATGCATTGAATAAAATCGTGATACCACACTATTCATAGAGAGCTAGGATATGTTGGGTGTGTCACGAGTGATACTGTATTAATAGATAATGTGAGAAAGGATTTTCCCCTTCGGTTCCATAACAGAAGTAGATATCTCAGGCCCTTTGATCGAATTGATATAGCCTAAATAAATCCATGGCCATGGTGTGGAATAAGAAAGTTCAATAATATAATGTCAATGAAATAATAATTGAGCACATGGGTTGATTGAACTAGAATACAACCAACATTATTTGAGATATCGAAACAAAGGGATTTTATTACACAGTAAGCATTCATTAGAGGTGAAACATCCTTGTGGCGTAAACTTCATTCTCTATTTGTTCCATGACATGTTTCGAGATGCTAACCTTCAACTTTAGGCAGTATTTGCCTAATTCCACTGAGAAAGAGGCCTAGAGGGTCACACACTAAGTGTGTCCAAGTATCTCAGTTAAATATTAATTTAATAAATTGAATGACTATTATTTCCTATTTTGGTTTAATAATTATTTAAGGATTCCTGATCACATTTATTTCGATATTACTTATTCAAGAGAATATATTATGGGTGAAATAATAATATTATTAGCTAGTAATTTAGTGATATTTATTTAATAAATAAATATCCATTATTCAATGTCTAATAAAAGGTGAAGGAAATAAAGAGATTGTAAAAACAAAAGTACACGGTGTGTATATTAATATACACGACATGTATTTTTTCTAGGAATTATTAGAAATAATAATATAAATTTAATTAAATAATATTCAGTTTATTTTTTTAGGCACATGTTAATTAATAATAATATTCAAATTTTATTATTAGATATGGGGTATTGCTATGAATTTAATGAAATGAATTAATACTTTCTAGTGATTAATTCATTTTATTATTCTAAGTAATTAAAATCACAATTTTATAATTCTCATTTTCCTATCCATTTTCAGTGGTTGTGCACAATGGATTTGGAAAAAATCTCAAGTTAAGAGAGAATTATTTTCCCACCAATAATGCTCTCAAGATACAAGAGAGAGAGCCTCCTCTACCGGATCAAGGTGATCGGAGGCGGACATTGCAAGTGAATAATCTTCCATGCTAGCACCTGGAGATCCCTTAATTGATGTCTAGAGATATGTGGAGGACGTGTGGATCACTACGATCGGAATCCTACACTTGTATTATACAACGAAACGATAGATCATATATGATCATGATAGGAAACATCAACAGAGATAGAATTCCATCAAGATAATTCTTGTCTTTTAATTAAATTAATTATAACCAATATATGTTGATCCTCTCCATGGATATGGGACTCCACTCTATTCTTTCATTCTTCATTCTATTCTGAAGATCTGGTGTTTTATTACCATGACAGATCTTAGATAAATGTCTTTAACGTAAAAAATTATAGTTGGGTACACCCACCAACACGCTTCTACTATGCCTGGAATCAACATGTGGTATCAAATTGTTCATATCCTTGATTATAATTATTTAGTTTTCCATTGGTAATTTACACATTTAATAATTTAGTTGTTTCAATTCAAGTTAATCATTCTGTAAATCTAAATCTCAAGATCTGTTCCTCCTCTCTCATTTCACATTCACCTTATCGAAATGAAATTTCTTTTAATTTTTGATTAAAATAAAATAGGTGATCTCATCTAGAGGCTTCAAACATTCTTGACTATAAAATAATAGAATACAATATGTGTATTAAACAGTACACGTCATGTAGTCTAGGTTCACTACATTAGACTGGTCTACCAAATTAGGCCACATGTTGGAGTATTTTTAAAATAAATGACATCGTATGTTAACTTGGAACAGGAAGCACACTATTTCTAGATTACACACCATGTGGTTCACTGAACATGGCATATAGTCCCTTCGGGTTAGGGTTGGACAGTGTACCACAAACATGGCTTGCATGTATGAAAACTGTGTAACGCAGATACTACGCAGTGTGTGTCCCACTGAACATGTTTTATACTATGAAATTTTTTTGAAGTATATCTACACAACATATGCTTAGGTGGGTACTTCGAATGGATAGTGAACAAAATTACACTCCATGTAGTCGGAACTACACGTTGTGTACTCATCCTAATTATATATATTTATTAAAATTTATTAGTATATTATGAAAAACCTTGAGACATGTTCCATAGTGCAGGAGTAAACCTGAGGCACAACACGTGATAGGTGTTTTATAGATATATATCTTTAATTTAACATCAGTGTAATGTTTATTTCTACTCATTGGGTAGTTATTAATGGTAATTCAGTAGGTTTCCTCCAAGGTACATTATACGTACATGGATAATTTTAATTGAATTTAATTTTTTTCAAATTATGATGGATGAGGATATCATGGAAATTCAAAAAATGGTTTAAGATTAAAGGACTGATTAATTAAATATAATTAATTGATTAAATTGTGATTTATCCTAAACAAGAATTAATGATGAATTGGATAACAATTTAATTTATACGTAAATATAATTGCATGTATGGATGATCATGAGCTAGACCAAGACCTCTGTATGCGAATGGTTTCTTTTAATTTATTTATTTAAATTAAATTTGTTGGCATGCGAGCCTTATCCTCATTAATATGCAGGGAATGAATTCCCAATGTTTCTTTTATGTAAAACCCTGTTTTAACCTTCACCTATGAGTGAGATAAAAGAATATGTAATGGGTAGAGCTCCCAAACTATTGGAGGTACCTCAAGTGAGGATTAAAGGTGAAACCAACAAAAAGAGAAACAAAGGTGGATAGGTAGAAAGCTGTAAACATGAACCCAAAAGATTCAAGATGTATCTCCCCTAGGTACTGTGTTAGTTTATCATGCACTAGATAAAATAACCAATATAAAATGCTCCTGAACATATAATTTATTTTATTTATATCATTTTTATGGTTTATTTATTGTGGGTGTGATGTCATGATCACACAATTAATAAATTAAACAATCATGCAAGTTGGAACTAAAATAAGACCGGATTATGCGTAAATATTATCTTAGACATTGTTAATCACTTAAGTATATCCCAATTAATATTAAAAATCATGTAATCAAAGATAATAAAATGGAAATTTACATGTATGGATAAAATCACTCAAATAAATATTAAGTCAGTATAGCCTTCCATAAACATGGTTAGAATCAAACAGGAGTTCAATGTTCTTAACCAACCCTAGTTGGGGTACTTTCAATTATTGGGGAATTCTAATTCAAGGTTTTGGGTTGATTTTACATGGATAACATCAAGGGTTGACGACCACAGTAGGACTTGATGTGACCAGGATGAAAGGGTTTATGAAATCGAAAATAAAAGGATTTTAGGATTGGGGAGTCCACTCAATGGATCAAAGAGCTGCAAGTTAATGCAGTTGGAATTAGGAAAACCTACCTAAAACCCTTCATGTTTCTTGAATAACTCTATTTGGGTAATGCGAAGGAAATTATGGATTCTTTCCAGTAGAATATCCATGATATAGAATATTCTGAAGTCAATGGTGTGGGATATTGGATTTTGATAAAATAGTGAGAGACTGATAAGTATTTATTTATTTATTTGTCTCAATTTTATCTTGATAAAGTACGAAACCTTTTCTCATCTTATATTTTAGAAATTTTAAGAAAATGACTTCAAAATATCATTTCAAACCATATTAGAGAAGGAAAACATTCTCACCAGCACCAATTTCCAGGAATGGCAGAGGAATTTGCGCATTATCCTTCACCACTAGAAGAAATTGTACGTGATGGAGGAGCCAATTTCTGTTGTTCTTGAAAAAGAGGCCAGTGATGAGGAACTATATATCCACATGAAACATATGTATGACTCCACAAATGTCTAATGTATCATGCTATCTTCCATGTCTAATGAGATCTTGTAGAAACATGAAAACATGGACGCGTATAGCATGATGTCTCAAATTAAGGATCTCTATCAAGAGAATGTTTGATAGGAAAGATATGACATCTACAATGCTTTGTTTACAACTATGCTTGGAGAGTCTATGCCATCTAGGCCTCATTTAGTCCAGATTATTGGCAACATTGAATACATGGACATCTTAGGGATTAATTTACCGAATGAGTTATGTACATATCTCATCCTATCATCACCCCTGAAGACCTTATCTAGATTTATTATCAACTATAAAATGATCAACAATGAGAAGAGTCTATAGGAACTTCTAACATTAATTATCCAGGTAGATAAGAACATGGGGTGTGAAAAACCAATATTCCTTATAGTGAATAAGAAAATGAAGGACAAGGCAATGGGGCCAAGGACTTATAAATGGTCTGAAGCCCTCGAGCACCATCCCTCCAAGAAGGGGAAGATCCAGAGGTTGGGAAAGGAATGGGAGGCAGTATGTTTTGAATATGGAAAGAAAGGCCACTGGAATAGGAACTACACCTAAAATAATGGGGACACTAATAGTGTGGTAATTATCAAGTGTAATCTTTCCATTTATACACATTGGGTGTTAGATATCGCTTGTGGGGATCACATCAATATTCAAATGTCGGAACCAAGTAGATTTTGAAAGATTTTAAGAGGATAGTTAGATCTTCAAGCTACCAATGGTGCGAGGATGGATTCATTGGCCATTTGATATTACCATCTCTCATTGCCAACTAGGATGATTTTTGTTTTACATAACTATTATTATGTTCCTAGTGTAACAAAATACATATTTTATGTATCATGTTTGGATATAGATGGATTTATTATCATGTTTCTAAGTAAGGGTTTCTAATTATATAAGAACAATGTATATTATGGAATGGTTCATTTAAATAATGGTTTGTATGTATTAAATTATGAAAACCAAGTGTTGAAAATCAATAAACAAATAATCTCACTTGACTCATACGTCACATAGTTGTGGCATCACCATCTCAGTCATATAAATGAGAAGCTCTTGACGATGCTCTAACAAGATTTTTATTTAGAAACTACTAAGCTAAAACCACTTAATAGATTTCATGCTTATTTACAAGGTAAAATGACTAAGATACCTTTCTGTGGATAGGGTGAAAGTGCCACAGATCTTCTAGGATTGGTGCACATGGATGTGTGTGTACCAATTTTAGTAGAATCTAGATGTGGATATTCTTACTTCATTACTTTTACTGGCGATTTGGGTAGATATGTCTATGTATACTTAATGATGTATAAGACATAAGACTTAGAGAAATTTTAAGGAATTCAGAATGAATTAAAGAATCATCTTGGTAAGAAGATAAAGAAACTTCCATCGGATCTAGGTTGAGAATATTTGAACCAATAGTTCATCGATCTCTATGGGAGTTGAAGATTCCATCTTAGTTAACTCATCCTTATAAACCATAGTTTAATGGTGTTAGTGAAAGTAGAAACAACACCTTGTTGGAGATGGTGAGGTCAATGGTAGGTCATGCAGATCTTCCATTATCATTTTGGGGAAATGCATTACAAATTGCATCATACACATTAAACCGGGTACCAACTAAAGAGGAAAATGGAATTACCACCAAGTTATGGAATAGAAAGAAACCCATTTCTCCACACACATGTTTATGCAGATGTGATGATTTATAAAGACCTTCTCAGGAATATAACTCGCACCATAGGGCACAAGGTGTGTCTTTATAGGATATCCCAAGGAAATGAAAGGATATTACCTATATATCACTTCAGATAAGAAAGTGAATTTCTCTAGAAAAGTTGTCTTTCTTGTGATGAAGCACATCATCAAAAAGGATAGTGGGAGAAATATTGACATCAATGAAGTTGATGCTCAAGATACACATGAGTTGGTACCTGAAAAAGTTCCCTAGGTTCCCATGGAAGAGGTTCTAGAAACACAAGTAAAATGTTGGAGCTAAAGATAGGTAAGGGAACAAGATTTATTTGGAATCCTAGTCACCGAGGATGGTGAATCATTATTGTTAGAAAATGATGAAACTCTTTGATTTAGGAAATTAGTTGAAATCTTATAAGCTGCAAGATGGCTATAAGCTATGAATTATGAGAGGGATTCCATGTATCAGAACCATGTCTGGGTTCTGGTTGATGAGCCAGTTGTTGTAATTATTGATGGATGAAAATGGGTATTCAAGAGAAAACTGGACATAGATGGTCATGTTAGCACCTATAAAGAAAGGATAGTGGCAAAAGGATTCAGACAACATCAGGGAATTAACTATGATGAATCATTTTCACCATTTTTCATGTTTAAATCCATATGAATAATACTTGAAATAGCAGTTTACCATGACTACAAGTTTTGGAAAATGGATGCCAAAATAGAATTCCTTAATTGGAACCTTCATGAATATATCTATATGACACAACCAGAAGGTTTTTGTGACACTAGGTGATGCCAGATATGTTTTCAAGTTGAAAAAAATTCATTTATGGATTAATGAAAGCATACAGGTCATGAAACATTCAATTTGATGAATCCATAAAGTAATTTGGTTTCATTAAGAATGAATGTGAGTTATGCGTTTATAAGAGATTTAATGGGATTGTGGTCATTATACTAGTAGTATATGTTGACGAAATTTTTCTTATTTGAAATGATGTACCAGTTTTACAATCAGTTAAGGACTGGATGAACAAATTTTTCTCCATAAAGGACAAGGGTGAAGCATCCTATATTCTAGGGATCAAGATCATTCATGATAGATCCAAGAGGATTCTTGGACTATGTCAGGGAGCATACATTTACCAGATACTAAAGAGATTTAGTATAGAACAATCCAAGAGGGGCTGGGTTACAATGTCACATGGACCACATATTTCTAATAAATTTTTCCTTATACACAACAAGCGAAATATAGAATGAGTAAGATTACTTACACTTTGTCTCTAAGATCCATCATGTATTCCATGTTATGTACCAGGATTGATGTTGCCTATGCACTGAGCATGGTAGGCATATATCAAGAATATCCCGGAGAACAACATTGGACTGTCGTTAAGAATATCCTTATGTATATGAGAAGAAATAAGGATATATTCCTAATGTATAGAAGAGATGAGGATATTTTCCTCAAAGAGTATACTGATACTGGTTTTCAGATAGATCAGAATGACTTGATGTAGCAATATGGATATGTTTTTTGTCTCCATGGTGGAGCTGTGAGCTGGAAGAGTTCAAAGCAACCAGTTGTCACCAATTCTACAATGGATTCTGAATATATAGCGGATTTTGAAGCATCCAATAAAGCCGTATAGATTTAGGATCTTGATGTGGTGACTAGAAGTAAAGATCCTATCACATTATATTATGATAATACGATAGCGGTGGCTCATGAAAATGAAATAAGGTCACATCAATGGAAAAAGCACATACTCTAAAAGTATCACCTATTGAGGGATTTCTATCAAAGGGGTTAATTTTCAGTTAGTAGATTGTCCACAGAAGAGAATATGGTGGACCACATGAATAAAGGCTTATCTTAGTAGAAGCATGATTATCATGTGAGAGCTAGCAGGTTAAAAGTAGTCAGTAGTTGGCTCTAGTCAAAGTGGGTGTCTGTTGAAGTTTGTGGACTAGATGAAACTACTTTGTAATTTATTCAAAAATAAATACCTTATCGCATCATGATTCTTCTTCTATGTGAAAATTCATGTGATAATGTCTAAAGGATATTTGTTACATCAAAAGGTCATAGAAGATCCCTACTATGATGAGAACTCGGAAGTGCCATAACATTGTCATTGAATATATGTTCTATGGCCGGATGATGTTATTTGAGAGACACAAATAATACAGTCCATTAGGGGTGAGGACTCATAAAACATTGAGGCACCTATTATAGGTGTAAACCCATGGGAATTTAAAAGAGGATGTTATGAGAATGAGACCCACCAGTAGTAAATACACATTTCAAAGTGTCATTGGATGTTCCTAATTGAGGGCACATGTATTGGTCCTTATTCTTTAAGATTATTATTAATGGTTATTACAACTCGCACACATAGATGTATTGAAAAAAAATTGTGATGAAACACTATTCACAGTAAGGTAGGATATGTTGGGTGTGTCACGAGTGATACTGCATTAATAGAAAATGTGAGAAAGGATGTGTCCCTTATGTTATATAATGGAAGTAGATATCTTGGGCCCTTTGATAGAATTTGTATATCCCAAATAAATCCATGTCCAAGGTGAGGAATAGGAAAGTTCTATTCCATAAATTCAATGAAATATTAATTCACCACATGGGTTGATGGCACTAGCATGCAACCCGCTTGATTCGAGATATCGAGACAAATGGATTACATAAAATGATAAGAATTCGTAGGTGGTGATACATCATTGCGGTGTTAACTTCTGTCCCTATGTGTTCCTTGGCATGTTGCTTAATGCTAAACATGGACTTTAGGTAGGCTTTGCCTAATTCCACTGAGAAAGAGGCCAAGAGGGAAACCCACTATTTGTGTCTACGTATCTCAGTTAAATATTTATTTTACAAGTTGAATGAAGATTATTACCGATTTTTGTTTAATAATTATTTAAGGATTCTTGATAGGATTTGTTTAGGAACTAGTTATTCGTGAGAATATATTTTAGGAGAAATTATATATTCATTAGTGAGTAATGAAATGATATTTATTTTAGAATTAAATATCCATTGTTTTAGGTCAAATAAATGTGGTGGAGGAAATAAATAGAATGGAAATACAAAAGTACACGCCATGTTTATTAATATACAGGTTGTGTATTTTTTATGGGAATTTTTTGAGAAATAATATTATTTATTTAATTAAATAGTATTAGGTGTAATTCAATGGGCACATGTCAAGTAATAATAAGCGTGAACTGTTATTATTAGACATGGGGTATTTCTAAGAATTAAATGAAATGAATAAATGATTTCGGGTAATAATATGATTTTATTATTCTACGTAATTAAAATTCCATTTTATAATTCTCATTAGCCTACCCATTTTTGGTGGTTGTGAAAAATGGAATGGAAAAACTCTCAAGACAATAGAGAATTATTTCCCCCCCATGAATGATCTCAAGATATGGGAGAGATATCTTCCTCCAACAGATCAAGGTGATCGAAGGTGGACATCGCAAGAGAAGGCTCTTATACAATAGCACCAAGAGATCCCTTCAACAACGTTCAGAGATACATGGCACACGTGTGGATATCTGCTAGAGGAATCTTACTATTGGATTTTATGACACAATGATGGATCACATCATATAGTGATCAGAAACACCAACAGATAGAGAATTCCATCAAGGTAATTCATGTATTTTAATTACATTAATTATAACCGGAATATGATGATCCTCTATATGGTTCTAGGATTAAACTCCTTTCTTTCTTTCTTCATTATATTCTGAAGATCCGGAATTTTATTATCATGATGGATCTCAGATTAAACGTCGTTAAGGGAAAAAATTAAAGGTGTGTACACCCAAAAACATGCTTCCATTGTGCCTGTTACATACAGTTATCTCATTGATATCCTTTTCCGAACAACAATAATTGATAGTACTTGTGAAATAATACAATTCATAATCAAAGTGGGCTCTTCACTAAGTTAATAAAATTCACTCAGTCAATAACAAAACGTTAATATTTACGACTTCAATCATTTCTATTACATACGCATATTGATAAATTATTTACAAAAAATAAAACACTATAACCAAAAATGTGTTATGGGGAGTTCATATGGATTTTTTTGAGGACAACCTAAGATGGTATCCTCATGTCATTGTACACAATTTTGTTAAAGGTAAAATATTTTTTTAATTTTCATAGTTATTTTGAAGAAATTTTATAATATATTCCATTTTAACAAGTGCATAAATTAGGTTTTTAACATGGGTTATTTTTATGTGATATATAGGAGTGGAACACACCCCATTTCTCAAGGCTCTACCAATTGATTATGGATCGGTGAGTTTTTTGGAATTGTGAATTGTTTTATTCAATTGATCAATTAATTGTAAATTATTTTATTAATTATAAATATATATAAACAACTAAATATATAAAATTATTATTCACTATAGATGTTTTGTTGTATATACTATGTTTGAATAATATAAGGAAATGATGGGGGAATGTGTTAAAAATGTTGAGGGATTCATGAATAATGTATATGGTACCTCATAAATACCTCTTTAGTATATGAATTATTTTTTTGTATTATTGTGATATACGGCCTTTCCACTGAGGGTGATTAAACATTTACCTTAAACATTATTGTTTATTTTAATTAAAATTATTATACTAATAAATGTTCCAAGTTATACGATGGACCCTGGCGCATTGACTTGATTTCCTTGACCATCGATGGTCGAGTTATTGGTTATAACGATTTGTGTTGAGACATTTGGTCCCTAATGTGTGTGTATTGAAAAAAATAGTTATATTATAGTGTCCATAGTGTAGGATCTATTAGAGACCTACTGAGAGAGGAGAGTGTGGGATTGAGATTGATTAGCTCTAGTATGCCATGTGAGGACCTTGATATGCCACAAAGCCTCCTGGAAATATTAGATGAATCAGGGGTGTGTGTCTTGCTTCAGCTATGTTTGTGACTACATGGGTGTGTAAACTTGGAATAACTACCCAATGTTTTCATACATAAATATTTTATATTTATATTTAAATATTCAATACATTACACACAAAAAATGAATGAGGATAGCTTATGTATAGTATCATTGGGTACTAGATACACAATATTCTAATTTCATGAGAGATATTTAACATCTACTATAAATACCTCCCCATTTATTACTCTTTATAGACATAACCTATGTAAAACCATTAATCATAACATGGGGGAAGGGAACATAAGAAAGGGTGAGATTATATGCTCGGTAAGGGTAAAAATCAGATATATCAATCGAGGATCATATGAAATCTTAAGATAAGCATAAGGTTAACATATCGTAACTTAAAATTTCCAAACCCAATATATAATGGATCATAAACAAGATTCATGTAATAAGTATAAGTAGTTCATAATACTGGATTCACAAGAGTGATAAATCATCATAACACAATCATAAACCATTATTTGATCTCTTAAATGTGTTTTTCATAATCATATGTATGGAATCCATTTCATGTGTCAATGATAACTACCAAGACATTAAAAGAAGGAATCATCCGCTATTTTCTATAGTTGAGCATGCACATCGACTAGTTTCCCATAAAGGATCAAGAACTTCAACTTGTTTCCCATAATGGAAGAATAAATTCTACTTTTCCCCATAACTATAACATGATGTATAATTAATTACCTAATTAATTGGATGGATATATAGGTCCCACCAATCATTGGTTATAATGTAACCACCATCTTTGCTTATAACTTAACCATTGTCCTTTGTAATAACATTACCATTGTAATTCATTATAACATAAGAACCATTATATAATGAAAACCATACATATTTATGACACAAGATTATAAAAAAGTCATCAAATCATAACCCATGAAAATAAATGGGTTTCATAAAAATGTCAACACAACATAACCTGTGGAAATGAAACAAAATTCATAAACTCTAGGTCCTCATAAACATTATCAATCAATAAAATGAATAATTATGGTATCCTTATAACAAATACCAATTAAATATTATGCTACATAAAAGTATTTAATCTTAATGAGAAAATTATTTTCAAACATCACTTGGAATAATTATTTTGGAAAAAACTTTTAAATTATAAATTAATTATATTTTTAGAAAGGTTGCGTACTTATAAAGGAAAACATTTTATTTCAAAATAAAATTTTAAAATTTTAATTTAATGTTCAATTCATTGAGACATAATTATGGTAGTAAACGAAATTAGTTCCATATAATTTAAAAAACATTTCATCCAAATGGTTGTTGGAAAAGTCAGAAAGTACCACATTTAGAGACCAACAAAAATATTTCTTTAAAAATGTTTTCAAAATATATAAATATGATTAAAAATGATTTTAAAAAATTTTAAGGTAATATTAAATAAAATTTTGACATTAATTTTATAAAACATGGAAATTGAATAAAAATATTCCCCCATGGATACTTAAAAAAATCTTAAATAAATATGAGGTTTTGAAATTAACCTTTACCACTTTGGTATCATATGAATCATAAGACCCATGAAAGAAATAAATTTATATTGATTTTTATAAAAAATTATTTTAATGATAATAATCATAAAATAAATTCATGGTATGTGTATACACCACACAAAAGAAACATATTGTGAACAAGGCATGTGTCCCACCAAAATAAAAATGAGATGAAAATTACATACCATAGGTATGACTTCCTTTTAATGTTTTTTATCCTCCAGTATAATAAATTTAAATTTATTATAAATATATACCATAATAATTTAATTTATTATATTATCATTTATATTCAATATATGTTTAAATTCACTTATTATGTTATATATAAAAAATGAATTATAATATTTATGTAGATAGTAGGTTATACATACACATGAACGTTGTACTGACTTTTTGACGGATGGAGGGGATGAAAGGTAAATAATCATTAAAATTTATATAATAATTTTAATATCATATATATTCCACATATATATAATCCTTAATGTATAATTAAAATAAAATTGAAAAATAAATCGCATTTCTTTGTGGAGGTAGTAGTCCACCTGCATGCATGAGTGACATTATCATTTTCCAATGGTTTGGAATGTAAAAATGATAGATATGATATTATAAATTAAAAAATAATAATTATATCATAAATATAACATATAATCTTTAAACCCATAAACTTTTCCATCCATGAAAAATGGTTATGGAAAACTAAATGTACCACTATGTGGACGCGGTAAGCTGTACGTACACATGAGCGATATATTCACATCTCATTCGATAAAAACAAGGATGGACAATTGTGGTTTTATAATCATAATAATATTTAATCATATTAAGGATATTTAATTTATTATTTTATATATAATATAATATATTGATAGGTAGTTAAACTAGAATAAAAAATACTGTGATCAGTTAAGGCTATTACCACTTCTTTCAGACGACTCTCAAATATCTCCACTTTAGGTCTCTAGGGATTGTATTACAAGAAGAAAATATCCTCTATAATGTGTCTAAGAAAGTTTATGATAGAATTTGGTAGAGTATGGAAAAAATAGAAGACTCAATGTGGATTAAATAAGTGAGTGAGGGGGTTCCCATTAATAATTGAGGTGAGGGAACATTGGAAATTTCTCAAAAATATTAATTTATAATTAATTCAATATCAACTCAAATACCACCGATCTTCCTATAAATAGAAATAGGGAGATATTTTAGACTATATATTATACCTTTTTATTTTTCTAATATTTTTATAATTTTTAAAATAAAAATAAAAATATTATATTTTCTTAAAATACTAGTTTTTTACAATTTTTACTCTACTCATTGCAATGAATTTAAACACATCAAGGAAAAACTCGATCCAAAAATATTAAATAAATCCTTAATATATAATTATTATTATCTGTAATATTATTTTTTTACATTAATTCTCTCAACTTATGTTAGTTTTAATATTTTTAATACTATTTTCTTTTCTTATGAATTGAATAAATGTTATTTTGGAATTGTGTAAGTATTTAAGATAATTATTTAATTCTTAAAATTTATAAAAAAATTATAAAAAATAATATAATTTAAGTATTAAAAAATAAATTTTAATATTCATTCATAAATAATTTCCTTCCCTATGTGAACACATAAATGATATTTAAATCTAAGAGAGTAAAATTTTGTCGCTTCCTTTGGATTCAGTAATATATATGACATTTTCATAGACATGTGTCCATTAAAAACTCAAATTAATCCCTTTGGTTATAATGGTATAATTTTATTTATCCAATAAGAATTATTATGTATAATTATTTCATTAACAATTAGTTTTAACCAACATTTACCCAATTTACCCTTTACTGAGGTGATAAATTTTACAACAGTTACTATTAATTTTAACCAAAAATAAAAGGGGCCTATTTACCCCATTTGAACCACCTGATAATTAATATTTAATATATTTTTCAAGATTCAATTTTTATTATTTTATTAAATATCATTTAATATAAATGTGTAAAACGCAACAAAAAACCTTTTTTAAAATGTGTTTTAAGCCCAACAATGTGCTTGTACCAAAATAATGTACATTGATGACTAAAATTAATATAATTAGATTATATTTAATTTAAAAATACTTATCTTAATTTGATATCAAATTCAAATCACAACAAAAATTTATATAAAATGAAACTTATATTTTAATAAAAGTCCTTATTTTTCACTATTCTTTGAGAAATCAATATTTACAAAAAAATATATACAAATATTTCACCATAATATATTTTTCATGTGTTGATTAAAAAATATAATTCCATTTTTTCAGATATGTTTTATAAATGTTCTAATAAATAATCCTAATATATTCTCACCAAAAAAATAACAATTCATTTCTAAAGAAAAACTATTTTTAAAGAATATAATTAATTTAATAAAAATATTGTGATTAATTAACAATTATTTATATTGAGAATAGACTTTTTATATAGTTTACAAATTATAGAATCAAATTAATATCCTTAATTTTAAAATCTATCTTATAACACTAAATAATAATATTTTGAATAGTATATTGAAGTTATCTTAGGCTCATGGTTGCATGTAACAAAAGCAATTGAAGAAGTTTAATATATTTGAAAAAATAAATTAACAAAACGTCAAGGTATTATATCCCCCCCCCCCAAATAAATACTTTCTAGGTAATTAATCATAGTAATCAAAGGGTTCCCATTTGAAAATTACATTATGGAATCCCACAACATAACAAGGGTTAATAAAACATCATCTTGAAAAGAGAGAAGATGAGTTACGAAGATTATATGAGATTACACATACCAGGTTTCAAAATAAGGGAAAATTAGTGGGAACTGAATATATACATATATATGATTATAAATTTCCATATATCCTTGATCACAAAAAATTAATTATCTTGATAACATTAATGACCAAAAAATAGTAAAATATAGATTTTGAAAAGGCTATAAATTCATCGGAATTAATGTTAATAAGAAAATATTTTTTGGGTATTAATATCCTTTTCCTAGGGTAAATGAATTCCTTTACCATAAAGACTAAGAACATAATGAAATATAATTACTTTATATATGTAATTTCATCCTTTAATCAATTTACATTAAATCAAAATGTATTTCTCCAAAAAATTAATATTCAAGATGAATTTTTCATATATCACGATCTAAGATCAACTTCTAATGGATCACATAATCCACAAACAGAAAAAAAATACTCCCCCTATCTTTATATATTATCCAAAACAAAATAAATCACATAATCTATCCAATATAGATAAATACAAGTATTTATAAAACATCATAAAAAATTCCAAAGGTTTAATTTAATACAATCTCTATGTAGTTAATCATAAAACTGTTCCACAATATTTCAAACCAAATTCAAAACCTAAAAAATTTAGAAAGAATCTAATTATTATCAACTTAGCATGAATCCCAAATATAATATCTTAATGTCATATACATAATACGTGAGCACTTTGGTAAGATATTTTATATAAACACGGTAATAAAATAAATTACCCGAAAAACTTATTAAAAATACGAATTCTTAAAAATAAATAAACATTATCAATTTTCAAAATATAAATCTACCAACTACTTAATATATTAATTAAATTAAAAAATGAAATAATTTTTATCAAATGTGACTTAAATCAATTTTTCATCAAATCGATAAATAATTTCTGGGTTACAAATAATATACCAACAATGTCAATTGTATCTTTATCACAAATAAACATTATTACCCGACACTAGACAATAATTAATGCTTATCTTTCAATTTATCATGTATTTTCTAAAAAATAAAATTTCCACTAAATAAAATATCTTATTTATCAGTAACATTCAATATATAAATTAAATTTCCTAAATAAAAAAATGGAAAAATTCATAGATATTTTATGACTCTTATAATCATGAATATTATTTGTAAAACAACTTTCAAACATAATTTTTAAATCACAATAAATTATCATAATAATTATTCCACATAATTCATAATCCATTTATGAAGCTTCATCATCCTATTCATTAATAATTATTTCTATTCATACATCATTCATAATATCTTTATCGTCAATGAAAAAACCATTACTCATAAAACATTATTGACTGTTTTCTTGATCTTCCCCATAGGACATCAATTTTAATTATACTTATACATTCCACATTATAGATATTAAACAGTCAATGAAACCCTATAGAAACTATTATTATAATCCATTATATTAATGAAAACATTCACTACTCCTCATAAATTACTTTAAATATGACCATTTCCACACCCAAAACATATTTATGTTCCTTTGAGGAATTATCCTCCCTTTTTCCCACATTCATGGTATGATGAAAATTGAACTTTATCCCCTCTATGTTTATCATGAAAATTCATCTTCTTATTGTTAGGTGTATCATTATACTCAAGTAAGTTGAGTTTGTTAATCATATTATGAGATTTTTTATTATGAATAATAGCATGTTTTCTCCTTCCATCTCATATGACATTTGGTTACTTAAGATGAAAATCATTCTATTTTACACCACATTCACCATTAACATGAATCCTTTTAGTTCCAATGATTATCTAAATCCCAAAGCATAGTGTAAGAATCCATAATCATAGTGAGAAACTATATAATCATTTATAGTATGTCTAAATCAAAACACATTATATTAAATATATAAAACATTAGTTTTAACAATTCTTATCAATGATTATGATCTATTAAAATACTTCATAATAATTTTTAAAAAATATATATATTAACCCAAATCATATCCACTAGGAGTGTTAAATCAGGTGTGTAGTAAGGCCCATTTTCATGTATCTAATGACGATTGATGTTATCCCAATGTTACCATTTTTGGGTTATTACCCATAGGTATAACTATGTGAGGGCTACATCAACACATAGTATCCATATAGGGATGTATTTTCTTGGAAAATCATATAATATATTTATTACTATAACTTTAGGTTGTTATCCTATACATCAACTTATCACCAAGGATTTCACCAAAATTTTCTAACTCTAATCTCAAAATATTGGCTAAACCATCCTCTGAAACAAACTATTATGACCAAGGAATTTCATAAATAAATATTACATCTTAATAGATCAATATTCAGTACATTGTATAAAGAAACATCATTATCATCTATGTTTAGTGTCTTTGGATAATAGATACACAATAATATTATTTCATTAATGATTTTCAACATATCCTAAAAATATCTCCCCATTTAGTACTATTCATTGAAATTACCTATATAAAACCCTTCTTAGTGACCTAGGGAACACAAAACTAAGAAAGGGTTTGCCTAGATATTCAGAAAGGGTAAACATGAGATAAATAAATTGATGGTCAAATGTAAGAAGAAGACAAGAATAAGGGTATCATATCATAATAGATCGAGTTCATTTCTAATAAATCATGTATCATAAACAATATTTTTGGAAACAATATTATAATTTCATAATACAAGAATAATATTAATGATAAATCATTATAACTCCATCATGAACAATAATTTCATGTCATAAATGTGTTTTGTATCAATAAAACTATATAACCCTTTTCATATATCAAGGTTAACTACCAATACTGTCCAATTAGGAATCATCACCTATTTTCCATTTTAAGTCATGAACTTAAACATGTTTCTTATAACATATTAAACTCTTTTACATGGATCAAATTATGGATCAAGAACATTAACTTTTTCCCATAACTATCTAATGAGATATAATATTTTTCCCAAATCATTTGAGGGAGATAGAGGTCCCACCCATCATTAGTTATAAAAAATTACCATCCTTGCATATAACATAACCACCATCCTTGGTTATAATGTAAGCATAATTACATAATTAAAACCATAAATTTGTGTGTCACAAGATTATTAAACATTTATCAAATCAAAACCCATGAAAAGAAATGGGTTTCATAAACATTCCATCATTAAATAAGCCGTGGAAAATAAAGAGGTTTCATAAAAATCATGTCATCAAAAACATAGACCATACATAAAATAAAAAAGGATATTATACTTGGATTATATCCCTGATAATAAAGAAACATCAAAGGATATCATCTTAGATATAAAATGATCATAACAAATAACTTTGAATAATTATTGGGGATATTTGTTTCTATTTTAAAATCATTTATACTTTTAAAAAACCATTTCACTTGTTAATGAAAACATTTTATTTGAAAATAAACTTATAAAATTATAAGGTAAGATTCAAATCATTTAGGGTTTATTATGGTGGGATATTTGACTAATGTTTTATAAGGTAAAAAAACATTCCTTCCAAAATATTGTTGTAAATTTAAAAAAGTACTTTATTTGAAAAATGAACAAAATAACCATTTAAATCCTTTTTTTAATTAAAAAAGTGTTATAAATGATTTTAAAATATTTTAGGGGAATATTGAAAAAAATAGAAAAAAAATAGAAAAAATGTACATGGGAGATATATATTTCCAGTGGAGACTTGAATATAAATAATCTAAAAATAATGATGACATTTTGAAATAAAACCTTACTATCTTTTGTATCATTTGAATCATATGCCCCATAAAAAAATTTTAATTTCATGGTTAAGTATATCCCATTATATTTGTGATAATAATATTAAAATATATTAATTGGAAGTATATACACCACAAAAAATAAAAATTTTGTGTATAAGGTAAGTGTCCTAGAGAAATAAAAGTCAGATGAAAATCACTTAACTTAGGTATGAAATCGTTTGAAAGTCATTTAAACTTCTATATTTTAAATTTAAATTTAGTGTACATATATAAAAGAATATATTACATGATTATTATATCCAATATATTTAATATATATTTAAATTCATCCATAATGATAGAGAAATAAAATGAACTACATTGTTCTTGGAAACAGTAGGATGTACGTACGCATGAATGTTGCATTCACTTTTTGAAGGATGAAAGGAAATAACGGTAAATAATAATTCACCATTAGATAATAGTTATTATATCATATATGTTCATTGTATCCATACTTGTTACCATAAAAGTAAAATAAAAATGAAAAATTAATCACATCGCTTGGTGGACATGGCAGTCCACACGTACGCATGAACGACGTAATTGTTTTCAAGTAGATTGGAAGGTAAAAATGGTAGATATTATATTATAATGTTGGTATAATAATTCTGTTATAAATATCATATATAAACTTTAAATGCATAATATCAACCATCCATGAAATATAGTGATGGAAAATAAAATTCACCACCATGTGGAGACGTTAAGCTGTATGTACACAAGAGCGATACTTTCACATCCCATTTGATGAAACAATTATGGATAATGGTGGTTTCATAATCATAATAAAATTTCAGAATGTTTAGAATAATGAGGTTATTATTTTATGAATAATATAACATATTTATTTTATTTAAAATGGTAATAAAAACTAAAGTTATTTGTTTTTTCAATTACCTCTTTATTTAGATAATACCCTTAGATCTTCTCTTAATGGATCTAGGGATGGACTTTTGAGAAGAAAAAACCCATATAATGTGGATAAGTAATTTGAGAAGAGAATTTGGCAAGTTTTGGTGTAACATACAGATATTTTTAATATGAAACACTATGTTTGATATCTATAAGATAATACATATCAAGCTTAAACAAACAATGAAATATAATTTAAACGTGACTGTTATAACCAAGCTATTAAATTGGTTGATATGTATAAGAATAAATGAAATGTGAAATTAATATAAAATTAAAAATAAATGTAAACTTATTATTATTTTATTATAAAATAATAAAAAAAAATTAGTTATGTTGGTTTATTATTCACAAAATACATTTTCATTATAAAAATGGGTTTTTTTTGCATTTTATAAATAATTTTTATTATCAATTTTTGGAACTTATATAAGTTTTATTTTAAAAAAATTAATGTAATTTTGTTAAATAATAATACTATATAGTATTATTTTTTAATTTTATGATTTTATTTTTAATGATTGATTTTCTAGGGAATAGAGAAACATACCACTTTTTATTGAAAACATTATTTTTGTTTCAAACATTTAGAAAGTTCCATTTTATTTTACCATAGATTAAAAGAAAAATTAATTCTCCTATATTATTCATAATTCAATTAGGTTTATATTAATCAATTATATAATTAAATTTGGTATAAAATCATCGTTCAAACATAAATAGGAGTTTTTAATAAAAATCTAATTTTTTTTTCTATAAATAGGTTTTCATCGCATTTTGACCATATATTTTAAAAATAGTTTCCATCACTTATTGATATTTAATTTCATAAAATGGTATTTATTTTTTGTTTCAAAAATACAAACTTATCATAGTTTGAATTTTTTTACATTTTTCTGAAGAAGCTCAACTATTAGTGAATAGTGAAAAAATATCATTTTTTATTAAATATGGTATCGTTTCATATATCTCCATGACATAGAAATAATAAAAACATTTATGAAACATATGAAATGAATAATGTTTGAAAAAATAATATAAATATAATTCTAAAATAATTTAAAACATAGAGATTAAATTTTTTTCCATAATCAGTATGAAAATCATTTTTGATACTGACACAAAGCTTGTGCAACTCTTAAAAAGTAAAATTAGATATCCTAAAAATAATAATTATTATCAGATAAGACATTTATTGAAATATATATTAATTATTATGTATTATATATGGTTGGAATGGTTATAAAATAATTTTAGAGTTATATAATATAGGTCTTATCCAAATGCTTTTGTAATGCTTACGTAGGGCCAACAAAGTCAAAATGACACATTAAATTTGTTGTGATGATTTATATATGAGTTAAGATAAACATTTAATGAATATAAATATATATTTTAATCATAATGAACATATTTTAATGATATAAATTTATTTATAACCTTTTGTGGCCACATAGATGTGATTATGACTATAACGACCAAAAGATTTTAAATGGAAATTCCCTTCATATAAAAATGTCATAAATTGACATGAAATCACAAAATAATGAACTACTAAGTGACAAGTGACCATTAAATACAAGTTGGTCACTGCTGTGTTAGGAATTTTGAAAATCTGATATACACGATTGTGTTCAAGCTGATTTTTGGAGTCTAATGAAACAAAAATAATTTTTGGTGAATAGTGACCTACCCTTATGAATACTAACATACCCTTATGAATAGTAATATGATCCTTAGGAATAGTAAATCATACAACATACTAGTAAGAATAAAATAAAATTTACACATCTTAGAAAGTGACAATTTGACCTTAGTAAACGTTTTTGATATTTTATAAGTCATAATTAATTAAATATAATTAATTAATTAATTTTAAAAAATATTTATGAAATATATTAATAAATTATTGAATGAATATCTTATTATTTTAGATAATTTTATAATCCCCTACGTAATTTTCGAAAGCACTATAAAATCATTTTTAACTTTCAAAAACTGTTTTTTATGTAAATTATGATTTTAATTAAATATTAAATTAATAATATGTAGAAAAATATTTTTGAAAAATGGACTTTATTTTTGGATTATACACGTTGAAAAATGTTAGGGGTAAATTTTTGGGTTTTGTCTGAAATACTTCAATTTCAGGTGAATAGTAAAAAATACAGTTTTTCGTATAATCGGTGTATACTAAATTGCATCATTAATGATGTAATGATGATATCAAAATTATAGAACTTTAGTTTCGGCCAAATTATATTAAATCTCATAAATGGATCCTTAAAATAAAAAAAATCCAATTCTCAAACCTAAAAAGAACTTTCCAAAGTCTAAAGTCAAAAGGTGATTTCTTAAAGTGACTTTTTCTCTTTCTTTCACATTCCTATTAATAAATTAATTAATTCAGATTATAAAGAAGAATTAAAGCCTAAAACAAATTATATTATATTATTGTATGATTTAGGATGTCAAATAAATACTATTACAAGTCTAACTCTTGATATATTATTTTATTTAATATTTTATACCAAAAACACCTCCCTCCTCATGTATAATTAACCCCTGCCCCTCCTCTAGCCAAACCAATCCTCTAAACTTCAAGAATTGACTATTCTCTGTTCAATAATCTCCCCTAGCCCTCCCCCACATCCAAGAGATATTGTTCTCATCAAAAGACCAAGCTTAGGCCCTTAAAAAGGTCCTCAAGTGAAGGATTCAACAAGTAATTTCCCTCTCTCATCTACTTTATTTTCCTTTGAAGTTCAAGTTCATTTCTTGATCTCTCCCAACCTATTTTAATCTAAATTTTATAGAAACTACAATATTATATATCTACAGGAATTTAATGATGCTAATGGGATATTATATCACCCATCCCCCTTTCCCTCTTCCTTTTTATTTTATTATAGATAACGTTGTTCATGAGGTGTTAAATTTATCACCTTCAAAAACGACATGCTCTCTTCTTCCATTTCTACCTTCAAATATGGTCATGAAACCATTTTTATGGTTGAACCTGAATATTTTATAGGTATTATTTTCTATTTTATGTTCTGGAAATGACCTATGCCCATATTACTAAGTGAAAAGTTAAAATAAGTTCATTATGATCCAAAAAAACGCCCAAATTGACCCAAATAACCATCATTTAATTCTTATCTAATGATTCACCAACATGGATATAATATAATTCATTATAAAATAATTAAAGATTTTGTAATATCACAAATATAATGTAATATAATTTCTGGATTTTTAACCATGTTCTACCCAAACATCAATTTATGAATACAAGTGAACCACCCATGAAAACCCATAAAAACGAACATCCCCGAACAATGTCTTTAAACTCTATAAGTCATCCAAAGGAACATAATATGACGTAATGAAACCAGAATGAACCATATTAATGTAAAAATGGTTCTTGATTTATAATTAATTAATATAATGTCATTATATACGACATTAAAGAGAAGGAAGCATTCGGGTACAAGGTAAGGGGAAATTTTTGAACCCAACATTCATTCTTCGGGTTTTGACTCTTTCACACCATTTTTTATATAGTCACTCCTTAAAGATCATTTTTTCATAATTGTCTTTATATTTATGGGATATACATGTTTTCTAATTAAGTTTATGTCAATATGAATGTTTTCCAAAAGAACTCTTGTTTTATGAACTCAACATTTACCTCTCATTCAGGGTTGATGGTTCAGGTATCAAGTATGTTGTTCCCTCTTTCTTTTGGGAACCCAAAGCTTATGAATGTATTCTTATGAGATTAAACCCATTAATTTACATTGGTTAGTTATGTTCACTTTTGATATGTGTTCTATGTGACAATCATGATAATGATAATGTTATGATGTGGAGGGTTCTCCCAGAATTATATAGCGCAATATGAATGTTTCAAAGTGATGGGGGTGGTCGGAATTATACAGTGCTCCAATGCATTGTGTAAAGGGATGAATCTCATGAGTAAATTTGAAATGACGTGTGAACAAGATCTAGCTTTGTTCACAAGTATGTGTGGTAGTTTACCACTAAGACATAATGTTTCATTTTTATACATTGCCACATTTCATGTCTTTTATTTATGCTCCTCTCATGTTCATGATATTTTGTCTATGTTATGATTATACTCACCCCATGCTATATTGGTCTTATATATCTTCTTACTAGGCTCCTATATCACCACTTTTTATTTATATCCTCTGTTGGATACATGTTCGAAGGAGAGGACAAGTTCCAATAAGAGGCTATAGAAGAAGAAATTAAATGAATGTTTATGCTCGATATTGTATTTGTTATGTGTGGTCCTAGTTTTCCCAAGACACTAAACCTTTGGATCCTATATGTGTAATACTATTATGTTGTTTATCTTTGAAATTATGTAATTGTAATGTAAGAAAAGGTTGGGATGTTATAGTTGGTATCAAAGGAACGGTTTAGTTAATTTGGGAATTAGGATTAGTGAACCCTAGAGAAAACTTCTAGTATGAGATTAAGTAAAAATATGCACACAAGGCAATTTACCTAGGGATCCAATATGATATGTTTTTGGTATAATTGAATAAATGAATAAGTTATTCATGACTTTTTTACTTATGTTTTGTTCTAACATTTTCTATTTTAGAAAATGGTGGGAACCAGGAGAAATCAGGCCAACAATGCATGCGAGGGCCAATGAAACGATTGCCCGAACGACAAACCCAATTATTTGGGTGGTGGAATTCAAAACATCATGGCGATGCTTACCCAGTTATCTCAGGTTATGAATAATAAACATAATAATGGGTAACATCCTCCTTCACCAAATAGGGAGAAACTAGCTTTCAAATGTTTTATGCAGCAACAACCACCGATGTTTTGTGGATCTTCCAATCCACTTGTTACGGAACAGTGGGTCAACTCCATGGAGAAGATCTTTTTTGTGCTTCACTGTTCTAAGACGGAGATGGTGAATCTAGCTATTTATCATCTAGACGGAGAAGTCGATCAATGGTGGGCTTTGATTAAGAACACCAAGCTAAGAGAGGAAATTGAAGAGAAAGAATGGGAAGACTTTAAGATAATTTTTCTTAATAATTATTTCCCACGAACTCTTCGCTCAATGATGGAGAGATAATTCATAGTGCTCAAGCAAAAGGATGGAGAATCTGTCACAACCCATGAAGCTAATTTCACAACGCATTCATGGTACGCTTCAGGTTTTGTTATCAACAATGATAGAAAAATTAATAGATTATTTAGTGGATTAAAACCATACCATTTAAAGGCTCTTGCAATTCAAGACATTGGGAGTTATGAAGAAGTTTTTAGTTGTGATCTCAAAGTGGAGATGGATTTTAGAGAATGGTCTCATAGATACGGTGACAAGAAAATAAAGATGTAGTTTCAAGATGGTGGATCTAATGATAAAGGTGGGAAGAAAAACCAACAACCCACATGCCAAAAATGTGGCATGTTGCACCATGGAAACTGCCTCAAAGTGTTGGGGAAATGCTTCAAGTGTGGGAAAGAAGGAAACCATGCAAAAGAGTATCAAAAAGACATGAAAAGGAAGGGAATGTAGCTTATAAAAGGAAGGAACCATTCACAGTTCAATGCTACAACTGTAGGAATCTAGGGCACTATGCAAACCAGTGCACTAAACCTCGAGCTCTCTTGGGTAATCAACATCAGCAACCACCAAAGCCAAAGGAACAAGGGAACGCTTATGCCATCACTACTATGGAGGTGGAGCATGATAATGAATTCGTAAAAGGCATACTTCCTATTCACTCATGAATGGAAAAAGACTTATTTGATTCTGGTTCTATGCATTCCTTTATATCTTGAAAGTTTTCTAGAACTATAGAATCAAATCCCCGAAACCTTGAAGTAGAGATCTCTGTAAAAACACCAAGTGGTGCAATCATTGAATCCCAAGTGTTTGACTCTTCTCTTGTTGACGTATGTGAGAAGATTCTTCTGGAAAATCTCGTAATACTTCCCTTGGTGGAATTCGATGCTATAATGGGAATGGATTGGCACTCGTTATATAGAGCACATATCAACTGTTGGGAAAAGGAAATACCTTTTTATATTTCGAATTATCGCATGCTCATCTAGAAATGTAGGGAAGATCATGAATATCCTTTCAAAAATCCTTCAATGGTGTGGGTGTTGATTCCCTATGATGAAGCATACCTCACACAAATGTTTGAGTCAGAGTAATGTTCTAACCTCTAGGAAATGCCCATCATGAGGGAATGCAATGATGTATTTCCCGAAGAGTTTCCTGGAATTCTCCCATATCATGAGGTAGAGTTCTTAATTGAACTCATACCCAGAGCTACACTTATCTCTAAGTGCCCCTATAGGATGGTTCCTCCCGAACTGGAGGAGTTAAAGAAGCAGCTACAAGAGAATCTGGACAAAGGGTTCATACTCCCAAGTGCATCGCCCTGGGGTGCACCAGGGCTCTTTGTGAAGAAGAAGGATGGAAGAATGTGGTTGTGTATCGATTATCATCTCCCAAGGATTGATGACTTGTTCTACCAGTTAAGAGGAGCTCAATACTTCTCGAAGGTGGATATTCATTCTGGATATCATCAGGTAAAGGTAAAGAAGGAAGATATTCAGAAGACTGCCTTCCGTACAAGGTATGGGCACTATGAGTTTTTAGTGATTCCCTTTAGACTTACTTATTCCTCTGTAATCTTCGTGGATTTGATGAATAGAGTATTTAGACATTACCTCGACAAATTTGTGGTAGTGTTTATCGATGATATTCTCATCTAATCGAAGAGAAAGGAGTAATATGAAGAACATCTATGACTTGTGTTGGCGACATTGAGAAAGATGAAGTTGTACGCCAAGTTCAGATAGTGTGACTTTTTGATGAATCAAGTCACGTTCTTGGTACATGTGATCACAAGTGAAGGAATTTCTGTGGATCCTTTAAAGAATAAGGTGACTGAGGAATGGCCCTGGGCCTCTTGTGTCACATAAATCCATAGTTTTCTTGGATTAGCTGGGTACTATTGACGTTTTTTGAGAAACTTATCACGATTGTCAAGCACACTATGTATGTTAACAAGGGGTAAATTATGTCTCGATGGAAGAATGTGAGGGAAGATTCAAGGAGCTAAAGAGAATGCTGATCACTGCACCTGAACTCACACTACCAAAAAGTGGAGAAAATTTTCTGATCTACAGTGATTCTTCAAATAAAGGCTTGGGTTGTGTACTCATGAAAAATGATAATATGATAGCCTACGCTTCACGACAGTTGAAGATCGATGAGAAGAATTACCCAGCGCATGATCTAGAGCTGGCAGCCATGATTTTTACATTGAAAGTTTGGCAGCACTGCCTTTATGGTGAGAAGTGTGACATATACACCGACCACAAGAGCCTAAAGTATATATTAACACAAAAGGAGCTCAAAATGTGTCAAAGTAGATGGATAGAGCTAATCAAGTATTATGATTTCTCTATTCACTATCATCATGGAAAGAAAAATAAAGTAGCTGATGCTTTAAGAAGAAATGAACCTGTTACTCTATCCATGTTGCAGATTTAGAAAGACCATATCTTCCTGGATATGGAAAGAATGTATTTGGAAATCATAATGGCAAGGGATAAATCCAACCTTACCCAAAAGATTGGGCAACCATCCATCCAAGATAAGATTAATGATGCACCAAGGGATGATGTGGAGATACAAAAGAGGGTGAATGCAGTAAAGGAAGGGAAGTTGTAAGAGTTCCACATCGATGATGATGGTGTGATCTGGTTTGAAACGCGACATTGTGTGACTTCATCACCCGGGATAAAGAAGGAGCTACTGGATAATGCACATAGCTCAACATTCATTATCCATCTTGGGAGTACCAAGATGTACCGTGATCTCTAAGAACACTTCTGGTGGGATAACATGAAGAAGGAGATTTCGGAATATATTTAAAGTGCTTGGTATGTCTGCAAGGTAATGATGAGTGACAAATGTCCAAAGGTATGATGCAGCCATTGCCTATACCCATGAGGAAATGGGAAAATGTTACTATGGACTTTCTCACAGGCCTCCCGAAGACGTCAAAGGGAAATAATGTGATATGGCTTGTGGTTGACCGACTCACCAAGACTGTCCATTTTATGGCAATTCGAGAATATCTCTCACTTGATAAACATAAAGGGATATATGCTAAGGAAGTGGTGGGACTACATGGTGTTCCACTCTCAATTGTCTTTGACTATGATCTAAGGTTCACATCTAAATTCTGGAGGAGTCTTCAACATGATTTGGGTACTGAATTAAATTTTAGCACGACCTATCACCCCCAAACCGATGGCCAGTCTGAAAGGACTATTCAGACGATTGAAGATATTCTAAGATCCCACTCTCTAGAATTTAAAGGTGGATGGGTTCAGCATCTCCGATTGGTTGAGTTCTCATAAAACAATAGCTTCCACTCGAGTATTCAGATGGCTCTGTATGAAGCTCTTTATGGGAAGTGATGTAGAACTCCAACCTGTTGGAATGAAGTTGGAGAAAGGAAGCTACATGGACCCGATCTTGTTCATGAGATGATATGAAGGTTCAAATCATCCAGAAACACATCAAAGCTGCTCAAAGTTGAAAAAAGAACTATGCTGACAACTGTCGAAGGGACTTGGAGTTCGGCGTTGGAGATTAAGTATTTGTTAGAATATCTCCATGGAAGAGAGTCATCTGATTCAGGAAGAAAGGGCTGCTAGACCCTATGTATATTGGCCCCTTTGAGATCCTTGAACGCATAGGATCTGTGGCCTATCATCTAGAACTTCCGCCGAATATGGCTCAGGTTCATGATGTGTTTCATGTATCACTACTGAGGATGTACATACTAGACCCCTCACATGTACTTAACTCAAAGGTGGTGCTGCTGGAAGATGATCTCTCCTATGAGGAGAAACCAGTAATGATTTTGGACCGAAGTGATAAGGTACTACGCAACAAGACAACCCATATTGTTAATGTTTTGTTGAGGAACCATAAGTTTGAGGAAGCAACTTGGGAACCAGAAGAGGCAATGAAGGAGAAGTACCCTCACCTATTTGTGTAAAGTGAACTTTTAGGGGTGATATTTCTTAACGGGGGAAGAATGTAACGACCCAATGATTATAAATGGAAATTCACTTCTTATGAAAATGTAATAAATTAACATGAAATCACAACATAATGAACTACCAAGTGATAAGTGACCATTAAATACAAGTTGGTCACTTTTGTGTTTGGAATTTTGAAAATCTGACATACACGGTTGTGTTCAAGCTGATTTTTAGAGTCTAATGAAACAAAAATAATATTTGGTGAATAGTGACCTACCCTTATGAATAGTAACATACCCTTATGAATAGTAAATCATCCAACCTAATAGTAACAATAAAATAAAATTTTGACATCTTAGAAAGTGGCAACTTGACCTTATTAAACGATTTTGATATTTTATAAGTCATAAATAATTAATTATAATTAATTAATTAATTTAAAATAATATTTATTAAATTTATTCATAAATTATTGAATCAATGTCTTATTGTTTTAGATAATTTTTTATGACCCTACGTAATTTTTGAAAGCACTACAAAACCATTTTTAACTTTTAAAAACTGTTTTTTAAGTAAATTATGATTTTAATTAAAAATAAATTAATCATATTTAGAAAATTATTTTCGAAAAATGGACTTTATTTTTTTATTCTACACGTCGAAAAATGGTTGGGGTAAATTTTTGGGTTTTTTCGTAAATACTTCAATTTTCGTGTGAATAGTAAAAAATACAATTTTTCACATAATCGGTGTATACTAAATTGCATCATTAATAATGTAATGATGACATAAAAATTCTAGAACTTTAGTATTGGCCAAATTATATTAAATATCATAATTTTTTCCTTAAAATACAATAAATACAATTCTCAAACCTAAAAAGAACTTTCCAAAGTCTAACATCAAAAGGTGATTTCTTAAAGTGTCTTTTTCTCTTTCTTTCACATTCCATTTAATAAATTAATAAATTCGGATTATAAGGAAGAATTAAAGCCTAAAACGAATTATATTATATTAATATATGATTTAGGATTTTAAAAAACTACTATTACAAGTCTATCTCTTGATATATTATTTTATTTAATATTTTATACCAAAAACATCTCCCTCCTCATGTATAAATATGCCCTCCCCCTCCTCTTGCCAAACCACACCTCTCAAGCTTCAAGAATTGTCTAAGATATATCAAATAATCTCCCCTATCTATCCCCCATGGACAAGAGCTTTTGGTCTCATCAAAATACCACGCTTAGGCTTTTAAGGAGGTTCTCAAGTGAAGGATTCAAGAGTTAATTTCCCTCTCTCTTCTCCTTAATTTTCCTTTCATGTTCAAGTTCATTTCATGATCTCTCCCCACCTCTTTTCATATAAATTGTATTGTAACTATAGTGTTATACATATACAGGAATAATATGATGCTAATGGGATATTATATCACCCAACCGCCTTTCCCCCTTCCTTTTTATTATATTAAAGAGAACGTTGTTCATGAGGTGTTAAATTTATCACCTTCAAAAACGACATGCTCTCTTCTTCCATTTCTACCTTCAAATATAGTCATGAAACCATTTTTATGGTCTAACCAAACTATTTTATGTGTATTATGTTCTATTTTTTGTTCTGGAAATAACCTATGGCCATATTACTAAGTGAAAAGTTAAAACAAGTTCGTTATGATCCAAAAACCACCCAAATTGACCCCCAAAACCATCATTTAATTCCTATCTAATAATTCAACCACATAGATCTAATATAATTCAATATGAAATAATTAAATCTCATTTAATATCAAAAATATAATTTAATATCATTTCTAGATGTTTACCCATGTTCAACTCAAACATCAATTTATGAATACAAGTCAACCACCCAAGAAAAACCATAAAAAAGAACATCCCCGAACAATGTCTTTAAACACTATAAGTCATCCAAAGGAACAAAATATGAAGTAATGAAACTAGAATGAACCCTATTAATGTAAAAATGGTTCTGGATTTATAATTAATGAATATAATGTCATTGTACTGGAAAATAAAGAGAATGAAGATATTTGGTACAAGGTAAGGGGAAATTTTCGAACCCAACTTTCATTCTTCAGGTTTTTCCTCTTTCACTCCACCTTTGATATGTTCACTCCTTAAAGATCATTTGTTCATAATTTTCTTTGATTTTATAGGATATAAATGTTTTCTAATGAAGTTTATGTCAATCTAAATGTCTTCAAAAAGAAATCTTCCTTTAAGAACTCAATTTTTACCTCTCATTCATGGTTGATGGTTCTTGTATCAAGTATGGTGTTTCTTCTTTATTTTGGGAACCCAATGCTTATGAATGTATTATTATGCAATGAAACCGATTATTTTACATGGGTTAGTTATGTTCACTTTTGATGTGTGTTCTGTGTGGCAATCATGATAATGATAATGTTATGATGTGACGGGTGCGCCCATAATTATATAGCGCAATGTGAATGTTTCAATGTAACGAGTGCACCCGGAATTATACAGTGCTCCAATGCATTGGGTAAAGTGATGAATCTCATGAGTAAATTTGAAATGATGTGTGAACAAGATTCTAGTTTGGTTCACAAGTATGTGTGGTAGTTAACCACTAAGACATGATGTTTCATTTTTATGAATTTCCACATTTCAAGTCTTTTATTTATGCTCCTCTCATGTTCATGATCTTTTTCCTATGTTCTGAGTATACTCACCCCATGCTATATTGTTCATTTCTATCATCTTAATGGGATTTTATCTCACCCCTTTTTATGTATATCCTATGGTGGCTACATGTACTAAGGAGAGGACAAGTGACAATAAGAAGATATAGAAGAAGAAATGAAATGAATGTCTATGCTCGATGTTGTATTTGTTATGTGTTGTCCTAGTTTTCCCAAGACACTAAACCATTGGATACTATATGTGTAATACTATTATGTTTATTATCTTTGAAATGATGTAATAGTAATGTAAGAAAAGGTTGGGTCGCTATAATGACCTTTATAGTATTTTATATAATTAAATGACAATCTTGTCACACTATTCTTTTTTAATAAAACTAATATTTTTAGTATGGAGTTATATAATAGTTATGTTTGACTATAAATAGTATCCTAAGATATTAATGACTCATCTTAATCATAGATTTTTATTTCTAAATTTTAGTGTGCAAATAATTACCATAAATGATTACTTAATAGTGATGCAGTAATTATTCAATTAATAGAAAAATCAAATAAACAATATAATAAATAATAAAATAAATATAATTTCAGATAAATATTTCAATAAAAGAAATTTATTGACTATATTGACTTTATTAGGATATAATAAAATAGTCTTTATTTAATTTTAGTTTTATTATGGTTGTTAATGTTAATGTATTGAATAGTATCAAAATTTAAAATAATTATATTTTATGGCATTAATATTTTATTAAATTATTTAAAAATCATAAAAATAGTAAACAAACAAAAGTGGGTTTTATATTGTTGAACATTTTATCTCCTATAATTTAATAGGTCCTTTTTATGCCTTTTTCTCTTACATAGTCATATTAATTTTTAATTTTTCTGAAATTCCAAACATGAATCTCCCCACTATTATAAAATGGATCTCTTTCCTCTCATTTATTAACTCATGAAAACCATTTTTTTAAGAAACTACCTACCAAAATAACATTATATAAAATCTGCCCAAATTATATAGGTATTTTTAAGGCATAACACCAACCTTAGTGGTCTTAATTTGTTAATTAACAGAGTTTTCTAGAATAAGAGGTATTATTTTTAGTCAAGTGTCTCTTTGTTTATTCATACAAATCTAAAAAACCTTATTAATACATAATAAATTAATAAATATGGTATGATAGATATACAGAGATGTTACTATGTTATTTTAATGACCTAAATCCATGTACACTTCCATAAAATTGGAAAACAATCATAGTTCTTGTGTTTGACAGACTACAGCCTTGCGAACTGATATAATTTCTCTATTGAAAAAATGGATTATTATGACGGGTAATTTGCGATGGGGTGATGTCACAAATTACCCATTGCCGAAAACAATGTCACAAATATTACCTTTTGAGACGTTCCATAGTAAAAGGTTATTATTTTCCACGGGCAGTGACAACATCGTAAAAAACATTCGACGATTGTTTAATAACCCTATTGTGACGGGACGACCACCTGTCTCAAATAGTTTACCATTTTTTATCTTATTTTCAACAGACAAACACAATTAGTATTTGCGATGGTCCTTTAAAAATACTACTGAAAATATAAAAAAATAAATCCTTTTGTGAAAAACCTTCACAATTAGTATTTTCTATCGGAGCATCACAAATAGTTGAAAAGAATAAAAAATAAATAAACAAAATAATATTAATAATAATATAATATTAATATTAATACAATAATTTTTTTTATAAAATAATAATACTAATATAATATTAATATAAATAAAATTATAATATTAATATTTTTATAAAAAATTAAATATAAAATAAATAATTGAAATCATAATATTATTATTAATATTAAGGAAATAATAATATTAATATTAGTAATACAAAAAAACATAAGTATTCGCAATAATATGAAAATATATTAATTAATAAATATAATAAATAATAAAATGAATAATAAAAACTGTAATATTTGAGATAATATTAAAACACACTATTTAAAACATTAAATATATAATATTACAAAAAAATTACATTTAAATATTTCATTATAAAATAAAAAATAAATCGATGTGGGGAAGGATTGTTTAGAGGAACAGAGGGAGATAGTGAAGAGAACTTCATCCCTAAATAGTGAGTCGAAGATCACATGTACTATATCTGCTCATGATCTTGTTGATGCTGTCATCGATGCATCTCATCGTGCATATCCTGCTTCTGCTACTGCTGTTGTCATAGGAACTCTTCATGATGCAGCTATTGTCACCGACACATCTCCTCCTACTCCATACGCAAAGTATATATAAGCTCACTATAAGCTCACGATTGCTTTTGATACTATGCATGAGATGATGATGACTCTCCATGAGCTCCTCTCGAGTGGCATACTGACATCGCAAAGGTGCCATAAAAATCCATAGGGGTCAATCGAGAGTCGATACCAAGAACACAACCTTTCTCGAAGGCATACAAGGTCATCTTCATCCATGCCACCTCATCAAATCAGGGGGCACTAGTCTGACCAACGGTCTCAGCCTCACTCTCAACATGTGTCTAAGACATCATGACCTTATATGACTCCTTCAATTTTAATTTAAAAATGAAAAATGTTAAAATATTATTTTTTGCTAAATTTAAATATCAAAAATAACTTATACTGACCACAATCTGATGCAGGTGAGTACCTCTAATCTCTCCAGTGTTTGGATCACTATACATCCTCCTATAAACGCCATACATTATAACATCAATTTGTGTGATTACCAATATGAGTATAAACTAAACATTTTAAATTTAAATTTATATTAAATATTTAAAAAAAATTACTTACTATATGCTCCCTATACGTACTTATTGATGATCTACTCTAAAACCACCTACTCAACCAATGTGTACATAATCCATCCCAAAATTGGTATATAATATAATCAAGTCAGTGGATACAACATGTCTCCTCAAACACCTTAACTTATGCTTTCTCCATTGCTTTCTTTTTCAAATTTTGTAGAAACTGAGTGCAACGCAGACACCTAATTCCTTACCATACCTTCCAGATAGCCTCATGCATGATATCATTAATGAGATACCATAAACCCAAAAAATAATTCATTATATTAGGTTATTAATTAAATTAATTTCAAAATAAATATTATTTATTTATGCACTAGCCAACGCTCGAACATGCTCTACTGAACTTCAATGGGAATCTAATCCCATGACACTAAGGGATTAGAAAAATAGTTATGCAATATAGTTCCCCTTATCCAACAACTATATGCGTAAGTATGTGAAAAAAATAACAATTAATCAAAAAATTATAATATAATTAAATTAATTAAAACTAACTAAAATAAACAGGTAAACATACCTCCGCATGCGTGGATCAAACCCAAGATGTGTATGTCACTTGGGGATAAGGTTAGGAATCATCATTCAAGAAATACCACACCAACTCCGAGTACCCCCTAAAATACAAATAGTCTGAGGGTCTGATGATCTGATCTACTACTCATCCAAAGGTAGATCAGCCTCCTGTAACAAATGATATAGATTCTCTTCCATCTAAAACCCAAAATTATTATAGTGATCAAACAGTTAAAAATGACTATAATATATGTAGGATTATAACCAGTATTTAACTATGTTATAGTTTATCACCATCCTCATCTTCATAGTTTTGAATGTCAATTTCTTTATCTTCCTCCCCATCATCATCAATTTCCATATTAGTTTCAGTTTCATCATCTATTTTCATTTAAAATTCAATTTTAACATCCTTAACATCATCCTCACCTCCAGACCTTAAATGTGGGGTTCCATCAATGATATTTGTGTCACTTTGTGTAAATGATGCATATAGAGTAGTCTCTTGAAATAATTCAATTCCTTTCACATTAGAAGAATCACATTCACTATCAATAAACTAATTCTCTCGAGATTTAATTTTTATTATTCTCCCCTAATCACCCAACTTCATTGAAGTAGCACAATAATTTTCATAATAAATTTTATGTGCATGATAAGCCATTAAAAATTGATCATTTACTTCAAGAAGACTTTTATATTTAATATCAACGATTCCATGGATCAGATGAACAAACAATCCTCTCCTAGTATCCAACCAAAAAAATTTAAATATCATTATGTAATGTTGTCTCAGATAACACAGTTCAATGATTGCTTCCTTCATGCTATAAAATTCATCTTTAGTTTCTCTATGTTCAAAACCCCTCAAGAAAAAACCACTATTCATTGTTTTTATTCCCCATATACATGTGTATGAAATCAAAAACCATTAAATACATATAAATTATAATATTCAACATGTTTTTGATGATGGGTTACTCAATACAGACAATCAATTATCAATTTTATCATTATGTTGTAATACCTGAAAAGTTTTAAAAAATTATCACTATACAAAGTATTAAATTTATTTTTTATGTGAACTAAAAAATAATTTATGTTACGAGTCTTTGAAACCAATAGGAAAAAATTTACGATATTCTTCAAGAGCAGCTACTGTAATTTGTGGAACCTATTTCTTGATATGATTATCATATAACCTAAAAATAAAATATAATTTATGTACTATTATAAAAATTATAGAATAAGTGATATGAGAACTCATAGTACAAATGGTGTAATTTAATAATAGTTGAGATGAATATATGAATGGGCTCTATGATTTTCATCTTTTGAAAGCCATAATTCATTAAATCCCCTGAAGCCAAGTTTGAGATGATTGAAAACTGATAATTGATTACTCATTTCATTGTCAAAATTTTCCTTGTTACTGATCATGCATTTTTGTATTGAGGGATATTAATATTCAAAGTAATGAGAGCCGAAAAAAGAAATTCCACTTTAAAATAAGATTCATCAATTGATCATTCAACTGATGCTTTGTTACATACTTTTTTGTCAAATTCTACATGCATTTCTAAAATGGAAATATCTATCAGAACTATACCAGACCACCACATTTTGTTTCATGCAAAAAATGTAATATCAAATGTTCCATTGATTTAAACAAAACATGTGGGATGATTTTTTCCAGATTACATAAAATTTAAATGACATTTTCATGCAGCTTTCTTACGGTATCTTAGTCTATTTTAGATGAAAAAATTTCTCAAAAAAATTTGATATGTATGTTAGTTCAACCAAAATTATAGGATTTAACAAACAAATTAATCTAATTGAAACAAGTCTTTCCATCAAAACATGATATTAATGTCTTTTCAATCATGTAATATGACCATTTATTACACATATTCCCAAATTGGAAGCATAGCCATCTGAAATCCTCAAATCAACAATTCACTGAAAAAATAATAAGAAAAACTATTTGGACTGTGTATAAGATTCTTTTGGATTAATTATCTTTTTTGATCTGACATTTTCAAACACTTTATGTTCTGGTCGCTTGCAAATTTAGGCAAGATCTTATCATGCCATTAAATTGTCCTTGTACTTAAATAGTGTATAAAAACAATAAGAAATAAATTATCAAAATAGTTATTCTCAATATACATCACATACAACATGTAACAGACTAATAAATTAGACTAATATGGAATATCCCAAAAATTGATCTGTTTTATCCAATTCTTCTATTTTCCAAACCAAAACATTTTCTGTTGGATTATTATTTGTTCAAATGTGATGGGAGATAATAATGATACAATTGCTTGTAACTCTGTACCTCAGACTATTTTTGGGGTCCCATCTTTTTCAAGTGATTATTTTCTGAAATGATATTTGTTTATATGAAAAGGATAATCGGTTGGAATAAATCTACAATGAAAGTCCACAAAATAAGGTTTTATTTCATTGATGAGCATAAACACCTTGTTGTATCTTATACAGTACATACATGATTTTGGGCCATGTTTACTCCATCCAAATAACATGATAGATGCTGGGAAGTCACTAATTGTACACATCAATGTAGCTTTCAGAAGAAAGTTTGGTTTTGTAGCTACATTATAATTAATGACACTATTACTCAACATTTAATTTAACTCATCAATCAATTGTTTCAAATAAACATTGATATTATTTTTCAGATGACCTAGAATTAATATGGTCAAAAAGATATGTGTCTCCTTTATCAAAATCCATTGAGGTAAATTATACTTAGTAATATAGATAGGCCAACAATAATAATTAATACAGTAATAACTAAACTTACAACACCCATTAGTATAAAGACCCAATCACACCTTTCAGGCTTCTAAAGAAAAGTATTGTTGCACTTGGTCAAAATGTTTCCATGAATATCAATCAGAGGGTTGATTTAATCTTTTACTAGTTGAAATTTTGGTTTTGTGCCATGACATCAATGCTGTTGTGTTTTGAGACCACAATAAATACTAAAATCTAGGTGTGAGCGGGAAATATCACAATTGTTTTACAGGAACAAATCCAAACTTCCATGGTTGAGTTTCTTTATACCTTGATTCTCTACATGTATTAAAACTATTCAATGACTCATTTTTATCATAATATTAGATGAAATCATTTGAACATGCCTGAATCTTCGGGTAACCATGACCCAGATTACAAACCAACCTCTATCTCTCATAGAAATTTGTAGGTGACACATTTCTTTCATGTTTTCAAATTTTTTACAAAGAGTATATCTGGTCAAAACAACTATTTTACATTCTATTATCTAATTTAATATCCATAAGATTAGAAACTACTTCAAACATTATTATCTTATAACCAAGATATAAGGCATTCTCAACGGGCCTCGGCAAATCATATAAATTATATGGTTCTAACTAATTAGTTAAATAAATATCATTTAGATTATCAGTTTTTTGAAAAGGAAAACATGCCACATCATGTACTAAATTTTGAAATCGTGTTGGATCAGGAAGAAAATTATTAGTATCTTCTCTGGATCTGCATTCACCATGCTGATACAAAAAAAATATGGTTGAAAACCAAAATGAAATAAATGACCACCAATGTTTTCAAATGATTCATACATCCTCAGAGAACATTTTTTATAAGGACACTAAATTGTCCATTCAGAAAAAAAAATTGGTTGTGATGATTCAGATGATAAGAAATCTTGAACACCCTCAATATATATATGATTTAAACCAAACCCATTTGGATTCCTACACTGACTTATCCATGCATGATCATCTAATAATGGTTGTCATTAACTTCCTTGTTTTATATTTTTCTAAAAAATATGAAATATTTTGTTATTTTGTATTATTAGAAATAAAATAAACACTATTGAAAAAAATAGAAAATAATTAATCTCTATTTTCTAGTAATTTTTATTAATTCCAATTATTTTATGGTTATTTATACTATTTTATTATTTTATACATATCTAAACTCATTTATAAAATTTTATACGAATTAACACTAATTATTATTAATAATAGGTATTTTATAAAAATTATTATTAATTACTGGCGACACAATTTCCAACAGATTAACGAAAACTCTTTTGCCCGATGACTCATCCTCGTGAAATTTTTTGTGACTTAAAGAACTATAATAACTCTACTCTGATGTATGAATATACATTTACATATGTACAAGGATGCAGATCAGGGAAGCCTCACTACACTGCTCTCTATGTTCGTGAATACGAAAATTTATTTCCGTACAATAAAGCATATATTTCATAGTGATTTTAGTCAGAGAAGTTCCAAATAGATGAGTCGTCAAAAAAAAGATCCACTTTTGTCTAACAGATATCCTCCTTGTAACTTTCTATAACTTATATCACAATGAAAAATCTGCATTGACGTACATCTGAGCAGATTATTCAAACTGGTTTTAGTGGGAGAAAATTGCAAGGAGTTGAGGTGTCGATCAAAAAGAATGTCTTTAATCCATTGTAAATCATTCCAGTTTATCAATGTACATGAATTTATTGAAATTTATTACCAATTAATTCTACTTTTTACTTATAAATCCTAATTATTACTAATTGTTACTAATTTATCTTAATTTTTATTGATTGTTACAAATTATTACTCATTGTTACTAATTAATGATAATTATTCCTAATTATTGCATATTAATACTAATTATTACAAATTATTGCAAATTATTACAGTTTAATCCTAATTATTACTAATTATTCCTAATTATTACTAATTAATATAACTTATTACTAATAATTACTAATTTTTCATAATTATTTCTAATTAATCCTAATTATTACTAATTATTAGTAATTATTACTAATTAATTGTAATTATTATTAATTAATAATTATTATTACTATTTATCCCAATTTTTGACTCATTATTACTAATTATTAAAATTTATTACTAATTATTGATAATTATTACTAATTAATCTTAATTATTTCTAATTAAACATAATTATTATTAATTAATCCTAATTATTAATAATTATTACTAATTATTACAAATTATTTCTAATTATTGAAAAATATTAATATTTATAACAAATTATTACAAATTATTACTAATTATTATAAATTAATAAAAATTATAACAATTTATTACAAATAATTAAAAAATATTTCTAATTATTACAAATTTCTACAAATTATTACAAATTATTTATAATTATTACAATTTATTACTCATTATCACTAATTATAACAATTGATTACTCATTATTACAAATTATTACAATTTATTACTAATTATTACAATTTATTAGTAATTATTACAAATTGTTACAAATTATGAAAAATTATTATTATTTATTAAAATTTATTACTAATTATTACTAATTATTACAAATTATAACTAATTTTTACAATTTATTACTTATTTTTACAATTTATTAATAATTATTACAATTTATTACTAATTATTACCATTTATTACCATTTATTACTAATTATTACCATTTATTACTAATTATTACTAATTATTACCAATTATTTCTAATTGTAACAGTTTATTTGTAATTGTTAAAATTTATTAGTAATTGTTAAAATTTATTACTAATTATTACTAATTATTACAAATTAATTTCTATTTATTTCAATTTATTACTAAATATTACAAATTATTACAAATTATTACAATTTATTACTAATAATTACCATTTATTACCATTAATTACTAATTAATACTAATTCTAACTAATTATTACTAATTATTAAATTTTACTACTAATTATTAACATTTATTACAAATTATTACGATTTATTACTAAGTCTTACTAATTATTACTAATTTTTACTAATCGTTACTAATTGTTACTAATTAACCATAATTATTACAAATTAATCTTACTTGCTACTAATTATTCCTAATTATTACTAATTAATCCCAATTATTACTAATTAATCCTAATTATTGTTAATTAATTTTAATTATTACTAATTATAACTAATTATTACAAATTAATATTAATTATTACTAATTAATCCTTATTTTTAATAATTAATCCTAATTATTACTAATTATCACAATTTTTTACTCATTATTACTAAGTATTATAATTTATTACTAATTATTGATAATGTTTAATAATTAATCATAATTATTTCTAACTAATACTAATTATTTCTTATTAATCCAAATTATTACTAATTAATCCAAATTATTGATAATTATCACTTATTATTAGTAAATATTTCTAATTATTGAAAATTATTTCTATTTATAAGAAATTATTAGTAATCATTACAAAATATTACAAATTATTATATATTATTACAAATTATTTCCAATTATTACAAATTATTACTAATTATAACAATTTGTTACTAGTCATTACTAATTGTTACAATTTATTACTAATTCTTTCTAATTGTTACAAATTGTTACTAACTATTACTAACTAATCCTAATTAATCCTAATTAGTCCTAATTATTACAAAGTAATCCTAATTTTAACTAATTTTTCCTAATTATTAAAAATTAATCTTAATTATTACTCATTATTCCTAATTATTAATAATTAATCTTAAATATAACAAATTATTCATATTTAATACTAATTATTACTAATTAATCCTTATTATTTCTAATTATTAACAATTAATCCTCATTATTACTAAATAATCCTAATAATTATTAATTATTCCTAATTATTACAATTTTTTACAATTTTTTTTCTCATTATTACTAATTATAATGATTTATTACTAATTATTGATAATTATTACTAATTGATCCAAATTATTTCTAATTAATTCTAATTATAACTAATTAATCAAAATTATTGATAATTATTACGAATTATAACTAAATATTTCTAATTATTACAAATTCTTTCTGATTATAAATAATTATTACTAATTATCACAATTTATTTCTAATTATTACAATTTATTTTTAATTATTAATAATTATTTGTAATTAACACTTAGACATAATTATAAATAAAAGTAAATACTGAAAAACAAATATCTAATTCAAATTTAATTTAATTGCATTTAACTAACAAAAATTATAAAAAATTTAGAATAAAATAAATTAACTAAACCAAAAAAAATAGACAAATACCTTGAAACTAAAGTTTTCGGAGTATAAAAGACGCAGATTACGCTCTGCTTTAAATGTTTGAACTATGAAAACATTTAGATGAAAAATTTCTAGAAGAGATGGAGAGAGAAGTTAGAGAAAAAAGTAGAATGAGAGGAAAAATAGAATGCGGTATAAAAAGAATATATTATTTTCAACATGTTTATTTGCGGCGATATGCCTGTTGCAAATAGTGGCATTTGTGATGGGACCTATCACAAATTCCCATCACCCGCAATAATTGTTGTATTTCAAAAAAATTATTTGTGACAGGTCCCTTCGCAAATTGTTCCCAGCTGACATTCTATTTGCGACATGATACTTTTCGGTCAGAAATAGTAAAAACCGTCATCGGGCATTTACGATGGTAATAGGGAACCCGTCTCAAATACCCTTCCCATGCTTTTGCATGCATTTCCTGCCAACCCTTTTTCGACAGGTCCTTACCCACCCATCGCAAATAACCCTTTTTGACGGGTTATTTGCGATGGCCCCCTGACCCGTCCCAAATGGTCATTTTTTCCGTAGTGTTTGTTTCCATCACGGTCGCTCAAGACTGGTTATAATGGAGGAATTAGGTTTATGTATAATATTAATGTCATATTTATCATTATTAAAATATAATATATAATTTAAGTTCTTACCATTTCATTCACTAGAAAATGATAACATCATTAATGCGAATGTGTGAACTACAACCTCCAAGAAGCGATGTGAAACACTTATCATCACCACATCACATGGAAGACATATATATAAGTTCATCTTAAAAATAAATATTATATTAATGATATTATTATCATTCTGTAAATGAAAAATAATACTTATCATATTTCCATAATGATCGTTGAAAAATGGAAACATTTCTCTTGTGTATGTACGACATACCATCTCTATTATTATAATGTAGTTCATTTTTCATCATCATATTTATTGGATGGATTTAAAATTATAATTGACGTATAAAAATGATACTTATTCCATTATTATTATTCTTTATATGATTTAATATTGACCTCTATGACCATATTAAAATTATCGAAGTCATTTTGGATTTAAGTACCGAATATCGTCAAAACATCAAATGTGAACTTATCTTATTAACTATATATAACATGGTAAAATTTGAAATAAAGTGAATAATGAACCTGAAAATGGTTCTAAAGAAACTATAAAATTAACATAATTTTATTATTCATGAATATAAATTTCATACGTGATGAATCCGTCTTGTGGTAAGGGACAATCTTTTAAAAATCTTCTTTTAAAGTATCTTTTTACAAAATAAAATCAAAAGGACTGTTTTTTAACTTATACTGAATAAGTGTATTTTTTGATATCATGAAAAATTAATTATTTGAAGATTCACTTGCATGTTTAAAATCTTATTTTCATATAACATTTCATCAATTATATGTGCACATCTTTTTAATACAAATAAGTGTTTTCAAAATAGAAATTTTATTTTCCTCGAAAATGTTTTTTGACTATTTTTTTCAATGAAATACACACCTTACCTTATTTTTGGTATATTGGTATTGAAAATGGGGTTATAAAAGACAATTGTATTGGATATTATAAATTATTTTACATGTGGGTTTTAAAGAGTTTGACAAGTTTTTTATGATGAGAAGTGCAAACATAAAATGTTTTATTCAAGATATGGTACTTCAACATTATATGTGAAATGGGTGAGAATGATACATGTTATGTGGAGGGTTTATCCCCATTATAATTCATAGGTTATCTTAATATATCTTTTACATTGTGTGCACCTATATAGAATTTTGTGAACTTCTTATAGCTTTGTGTGTGCCCAAATAGCACTACAATTCATTGAGAAATGTTCATTGTCATGAGAGGCCAAAAAAGGGAGTTACCAAAATGAATCTCCTCTAGATTTAAAATGGATCCAATGATTTCTAATAGGAGCTTGAAACAAGATATGAATGTGATGCTCTAACTTTCCCACAAACATTTATTACTTTTTTGGTATGAGTTTTAAATGATTTATTTGATCATAAATTGTGTATGATTTTCATAGGAACTTTTTTTATTTCATACACTCAATGAAATTTGAATACAAAGGTAATATTAATAGTGGGTTTCATGTATTTCACTAGAATAATGGATTTATTCTTTTTATAACCCTAACTAATTTTTTTTCACATCTCATATTTTAATGGTTTTTCATGGAGTTTTAAAGGAGAGTGGAGACAATGATGAGGTCAAGAAGTAAATTTTGAACATTTATCATGAAAAAAATATTTTTTAATTAAGAAAATTTGATTTGTGAAAAAATGGAATCTAAGTATATGTTTCCACATGTAATGTTACTATTTTACTATTTAATATTATTTCCAAACTGTATAAAACTCTAAACCAAAAAGATTCATGGGATTGTAACAATGTGAATTCTAGTTCAAAAAAACAATAATATTTAATGCCTAAGGTCAGGTCCTTGGTGTTGGTATCATAGGAGGGTTTGGATAACTATATAGATAATTATGTTTTCTTAAGAGTTATGGATATTATCATGGGTTTGTAAGTTTATGTTTCGTCTTATGTTCAAATTCATAGACACCCCTTTTTTGGTTTTAAGTGGTGGATGGCTAAGATGATTAATAGTATTTTTAGAGACATTTATGGAAATAAAACTCTTAGGTTTAGTATATGTTTATTGAAAATGCTATTTAAGGAATAATTCCATTAATTTTTGTGGAATTGTGTTTAATGTTTTTTGTGGCCTTTAAGTTTTATATGACCTTTTTATTTTGAGGTTATTATTGGTTATTACATTTTGGGATGAAAAATAAATGGTATGAGATAGCCTTTGAGGTTAAAACATTTAATTAATACCAAATAAATTAATTTTATTTTATTTGTATTTAACTCATGTTTCTGGAATTTTATAAGTATTGTGTTAATATAGTTTTATAAATATTAAAACATGTAGGCTCGAAGATAACCCGTCGCATCCGGCAAGGTCATGAGATTTGAGCCCACAAATGAACGGAGACAAGTTTGCATCTCTTACCACGTGCCAACATAAAGTCTCAATTTGTATGAAATTTTATTTTTAGTTAAATTTTTTTGGATGAATAATATGTATATTTTTTTGGAACATATATTTAATTATATAGATAAACATTTTTAGTGGAAAATTATTTGGTGATTAAGTGATTAATGTTTTTTCAGAATAAGATCGCTATTTTTCTTGGGGAACATTAAAGGATAAAGTTAAAAAATATTATGGGATTTTTTTCTTCTTGAAGAATATATGATCAAAATGGGTAATTTATGAGATTCAAGTGATTTATATAAATGATTATCTTATTTTAGAGATTTTTGTGATTTATGGAAATTTCATTTTTGGTATAAGACATTAGTATTGATTTATGTTATTTAGAGATAAATATTAACATTTATTTTGGAATACTATGTGAACAAATCCTTCTATATTGTTGTTTCATTCTTAGTCTAAGATATTTTTTAGTAATATTAAGGGTAGTAATTTATTGAATAATCTAGGTTGAATTTTGGGTATTACTATTGAATTTTTGAGATAAAATTAGTTTTTTTATCAAATAATGGATTATCCTTTCTGGGGAATTAACTTATCATGTACAAACCATTTTGGTGTTATTAAATGAATAACCAAAAAATAAAGGTATAGTTACAATTTTTTTTGGTTTTCAAGATCTATAGATGTTTATTTTATCACTCAAGGAATGAAAAATTTATTCTCATTTAAAGAAAAATATGACTTTTCGGAAAAAAATTGATTGAAGGATGAAATTATACATCTCAATCATGTATATTTCCCTATGTTCTGAGAATATATAGAAATATAATTCCTCAAATATTTTAAAATGATCTTGAAACAAAATCATTATCGTTTTGAATTTATTAATGATAAATTAATTACCATTTAACTAGACATAGTTTTATGATTTTGTGATGGTTAAATTTCTCATGACTATGTTATCTATTTTTCTCTATCGGTATCTTGGAGATAGTTTTTTTTTCCAAATCCATATTTTCATATCCCACATATTTTATCCTATTTGGAAACATTCAGTGTGTTACTCTAGATTATGTTCATACTTCCATATTATCTCTTATCAAGGGGATATATTATTAATCCTTTTTACGATGTGGGATTCATCAATAGTATTTTGAGAAGTAAAACATTGGTTATCGAGCCTGATTCCAAAGGATATGTTTGACTACATATTTTATTTTTAAATATAAAATACTTGTATTCATAATAGTATTTTATGATTAATTTTTTGTTATAAAGAATGTTTCTTAAATTCTTACTCAACACTAATGTAGTAATTATTGAATTAATGTAAAAATCAAACAACTAACATTGAATATATTAAAATAAATATATTTTGAGTAAATGATATGATCATATAATTTTATATATTACCATGAAATAATTAGGTTTTAATAAAATATTTTTATATAATTTTCTGTATTATTTTCTTAATGTCAATATAATGAATAATATCAAAATTGAAAATAATGATATTTTATGGGATTAATATTTTTTAAAATTTTTGGAAAATCATAAAAATATTAAATAAAATTTGGGTTAATATACAGTCTAAAATATCATCCTGTGTGCATTTATATTCCATTTGGAATTATTTGGATCTACAATTGTCTAACTATATTTTAATATTTTGTGAAATTCCAAGAGTACCCCTTAACTCTCTTATAAAGGGTCACACCTTGTTCTCATTTATTAAAAAATAAAATAACATTTGGTTTAGTGAAGACCTACCCAAATACCTTTCCAGAATCCCTACACACATTCTTGATGTCTTTTTTTGGAAATACAACATCCTTTTTGTTCTTAATGTGTTAAGAAAATATGTTTTTATGATGATGAGGTGTAATTATTAATCGAGTATTTCTATTTAGTTTATTCTTCCACATCCATCACAACTTATTAAACCATTATAAAATAATAATTCTATTATCCTATATATAATAATATTTTATAATTTTTATTTCATGATCAACATCTATATGAACTTCCGTCAAATGGGAAAGAAATTCATCATTTGTGTGTACCGTAGACTACCGCCTTACGAACTGATGTAATTAATTTTCCATCACCATCTCTCAATACAAGTTATAATTAGGGAATTAAGGTTTATATATTATTTTTATGAAATATTTATCATTATTAATAGATATATATTATTTATGTTATTATCCTTGTAACACCTGGATGTTTTTCTAAAATATTTCTTTAAATAATTTTAATTCTTCAGTATCTTGTATTGCACTCATTCATGAGTTTAAAAGAACTTTGATACGACCTTATTATAAAATTTTCATTATATCGTAGTCGGTAGTGTAACACCCGGAGATTTTATGAGATATAATCTTTTTAATTTCATTTATTTCTTATATTGTACACTACACCAAGATTATCTTGTACTATATGCAACACCATATTATCTTGCAGTATATGCAACACTATTCTTGGCTCGTGTTACAGATAATTTCAAGTTCATTTTGTAGATATTATTCTATATAACAATAAGTATAGTTTTGGTTTATTGTATAAATTCAATATGTTTTGGTTATGTTATACGAAACACCAAAGGGAGCTTCCAATACACGCATCCCTAACTTGTCTTACATTACAAAAAATCACGACCTTCCTCGATAGTGTGTGTAGTATGCAATACCAGGTTTTACTAAACAACAATATGTTATTAAAATATTATATTAACTATCCCTTTTTAATAGTAAAACCCACTTTTTGAAATTTTATAAATTTTATCATTCAAAATGGACTTCATTTTTGGATCTTTAATATCAAAGTTAGCTTTGGGTGAATATTTGGTATATTTCTGAAATCATTCAATTTTTTATGAATAGTGAAAACACTAAGTTGTAGTTTAAAACCAAATTTTTATTTAAAAAATTGTTTATTGTATATAATTTTATTTTAGGTCAAAATAGATACATAATACCTATATATATTCAATGTAATTCATTGGAGTCAGTTTATAATAATTTTAGATATATAAAAATTTTATTGAACTTGTACCGTCTTTTACCCACCTCTTAGGAGCATCTGAAAATTTACATAAACCCTAATTTGAGTACTTCTGTGAGTTGAATTTCGAAAATCCAAGAGACACGGTTAATATCGAGGAGTAAAATTAGTTTCAATAAGATAAAAATAATTTTTTGGTGAATAGTAACTTTTAACTTTTATTTACCACGGTTAAAAGTAAATAGTGTAATTACAGGTAAAAATGATATTATAATTAACAGAACACATGTCATAATACTATTGGATATGTGTAATTCGACAAAAAACAACCTTAGCAATAAAATATGACCCCTTCGGTCCACTTGGATTAGATTAGGACATTTATTATTATTTAATTCAAAGAAGAGTTAAAAGAGTTAAAATCAATGTTTACTTACTAAAACATTTTTAATATAGGTTCATACATAAAATAAATTAAACTATAAATATTCATAATAAAGATAAATATATTTCCTATATATTGGTATTTTATTTATTATTTTTAAACATTATATAATTTAATTTATTTATGACTCAATGATGATCTAGTAATTACATTATTAATAAAATATTAACATATTTAATTTTAAATTACCCAAATAAATGTAATTTGAGACTTTTTATGGATTAAACTAATTTTATAAGTTACTATAACATATTAGGGTGGGTTATATTACTTTATTGAAGTAATAATTCTGTTATGAATTTAACAAAAACAAAATACCAAATAGTTTCAAAAATGTCATAAAACAGTTTTAAAATCCAATATTATATTATAAATTGTTATTCTATTCCTGAAAATATATTTTTTGGCCAAAATACTTATATAATGATATTTTTATAATTAATTAACCACTATTGGTTCCCTTGGATGTATATCGTAAGTTTATTGACAATCTATTATAAAAATACAAAGAGACATGGTTAATGTCAAACGACTTAACTAAGAGTTAATTATAAATGATAAGCTTTATATAGTGACCCAAACCAATCTAAAACATATTGTTTGAGATGATTGCGACCCATCCCCACTTTAGATTCTAAATAAATCAATTTTTATCCATTATAAACATAATATGACTTTGTTATAAAATAATATTTATGTTTTTACTAAGGTGCCCCTGTCCTCCCTTATAAAAGGGCACCTCCTCCCTCTCCTCCTCACACCACATTGAGCCTTCATGATCGGAAAACCCCTATCCATTTCTCTTCTCCACTTCCCAAGGGACATTCTAGAGGTCATGGTTGTCTTCAAACTCCATCTTTAGTGCCCTAAGAGGAGATTTAGAAGAGGCGCGTCGAAGAAGAGGTAATATCCTTTACCGAATCGTTCAAGTTCATTTCTTCTTCTACTTCTTCTTATTTTGTTGTTTCATAATAAATTAATAACATCAGTTTCACTAATATACAGATATTTTATTATAAATATAAACCAACACTATTTCACCATCTATCCATCCTACGGAAAACAAAATCATCGCACGTGCGTATGTACGGAATACCGTCTCCACGCCATGGTGTAATCTATTTTCCCACCACCACCTTACTTGGATGGGTATAACGGTGTTAAAAATAACTATATATGGTTATTATAACATGATACTAATTCTGAGATATTATATCATCCACTATAATTCCATTCAATAATTTTGGGAACGATATCATCGCTCATGCGTACGTACAGATTAGAGTCTCCACGATGCGTTGAGATTCATTCTCCAAGTTAACCATTAAAAAATGAATATAAAGTATATATATTAAATAATCATGAAATATATGACATATTAATGATACTTGATTTATGTATATGTTATTTACTAACTTCCATTCAATTTAATATGGAAACGAAAACAATGTTCATGCATACGTACGACCTACCGTCTTCAGGAATGGTGTATCTCATTCCATTTATCAATCTATAATATGTTTATATGATGAATATATATTATATATAAATCATGTTTTAAATTTTGGAAATATGTAATAATTATCTAAGTAAAAATATGAAGAATTAAAAGTCAAAACCTGTACGATAAATGAAACAATTTTACCCAAAATGATGCTTTAACATGGAATTGACAAAACAACTGGTAATATAAAGTCCCAAGTGAATCATGTATGATATCATAAATATTTTTATGGTTTTGTTAAAAGTATGTAATATGTTTAAAACTATTATAAATTAGTATCAGACACATACGAAAGAAATTAGACATACGGTACGGGATAATTTTTCAATCTCATTTTTATCCGAGATTGCTTATGCATATGTATTTACTGGTGTTATATTTTTTATCCATTTCTTTAAAAATGTTTTTCATTAAGTGTTTAATATTATTCAATTTATTTTTAAATTCATTTCTACCCCTCTTTGACTTTTACTTTGTGTTATGGAAGGAATCTTTCTATTGTTTACCATATAAGGTACTTTTTTACATTTCCGACAAAAGTATGAGAAAAATATTTTTCATAACTTATACGGCATAAATAGATTTTTATAGTTTAATAATGAATTACTTTAATGAAACTTCCTCTACAAGATTTCATGATTATTTTCAATGAAAATAATTTTTTTTAATTTCAATTAATTTTGTAAAAAAATAATTTGGAAGAAGAAAGGATATTTTCCACAAAAATTCATTTCAAGTGTTTTATCAAAACTATTATCCATATAAGATGAAATTATTTATAATTTCAATGTTTCAATTATAATTTACATGGTTTTATTTTTATTTTGATGAAATGATGTCCATTTGTTTTATATGTATTATATAATGATGGGAGGATATTTATGAAACCCATTTTATTCTTTGGGTTGTGAAGAATGATTTATGTTTATTTTGTGGCACAGGAAAGAATGATTTCATTATGAGAAGGGTGGGACCTATATATCTCTCCAATTCATTGGGTAATGATTTGTATCTCATCTGATAGACATGGCTGGAATAGTAAGTTAATCCAGTTCTGTGATACAGGACTCGAACGAGGAATGAACTCGATTCAGTGAGGGACTTTTTCCACTATGATGGTCTTGGCAGCAATGTCTTGGCTACTTTGGAAATCATATCATGTGCTTAATGGTTTTCCACAATTACATGATTCATTCCCCATGCTATTTTTGCATGATTTTTGTTCCATTACGATCTATGCCTTATGTACTGCCTTGTTTTTTGTCATTGCTCAGGATTTTGATGTTTAAACATTAGGTTCATGTTTTTTAATTCAAATGTGTATGGTTTGTTTTTTTCTCCATGCTTACCTTTACCGATCATTTGAGCTCACCCTTTATATGTTTTTCCCTAGAATATAAAGAAAGGTATTAGGTAAGAAAATAGAAGTGAGAGATATTTATGGGAGATGTTGAAGATCGTTCACCATGATTAGAAGATTATGTTCCATGTTTCCAAAGACACTAAACTAATATGGTCATTGGCCATCTATTTTTTGTCATGTATTAAGTATTCCGCAAAAGTAATGTAATGTACATGTAAGTCAAGTTTTGGGTCTCTAAAGTTGGTATTAGAGCGATGGTTTAGTTAAACTTTGGAAACTAGGATGTGAAAAAATTAGATCCCAAGAGATATTTCTAAGGTATTTCTAGTGATGTCCCTAAGGTTAAGTATAAGTATAGGTTATATAACTAGAATTACAGTAATGATCATAGAATTAAACATAAAATTTTAGACTCTGAAAGTACTCCCCTTTTTTATGTTGTATTCTTAGAATGATTTTGGCCTCTCACACTATTCTTTTTTGGTTTTACGAAAAGGGTTGGAAGGAGGAATATTCTTGTTAATAGAGAATACGATGGACAATGGAATGATATTCTTCCTGAGAATCCAGATGAAATGGTATTTGGAAGGTGAAACATCCTTATTATGCCTAAACGGAAATCTCATAATATGATCAATAATGTCAACGTTGGTATGTTTCTTGACTTGGCTAATAAGATAAAGATGGAGTTTCATGATGTTCATAGAGGAAAGAAAGTTCAATTTATTTCCTGTAAGTCATACGGGAAGAGACATCAAGGATAATGTTTCAAAGGAACTGGAAGATGCTTTGTGTATGGAAATGAAACACACAAAGCTAGTAATTTCAATGGACTAGGTTCAGTTAACACAATGGAAAATGATAATGGTATTTCTAATACATCAACAACGGTTAAATTATTTAAATGTGGAATGTATGGAAATTATGAAAACCAATTCTATAAGGTAAAATCTCATGAAGATAATCAGCATGGTCGCATGCGTAGTATTTATGTTGATAATGTTGAAGACACTACAAATGATATATGAGATGAAAGAAGTGTTGAGGAATAAAATGATGAAGCTTGGTCAATGGTTTGAAAAGGTAGTGGAATGATTACATGTTTATCAAGAATAATGTATGGTACAATGGAATAAAAAAAATGTTAGGATTGGTACACTGTTTTCATTCATTTAGTAATTGAAAGTATATGATGAATGGTACTGATAACCCTTAAAAGTGATTGAAATATTTTTGGAAAGTAAATGATTTGTGAATAATGATGGGATAAAGAGAAAATAATATGTTTGATAGTATTAATGAGCTCATTGCTGATAAAATCACAATGTGATATCGTGGTTTGAGTATATAGAAATTTTTGGATTTTGGTATGTGGAATGAGTTACCTTCTGAGAGCTTTCAGGTTTTCACTAATGTTCAATAGTAATTTATGTTTCTAGAGAATTCATGATTAAGGTATTTACTTGTTTGGAATGCGATCAACAAGATATATATTATATATATGGGGGATAAATGATGTTATTAACATGATTGTTATGTAACCTTTACAGTAATCCTTTTCTTTATACTATGATATTGGATAGATGTATTTTGAATAAGTCTAAATATTGGAATGTTTTTTTCAGACATCAGATAGTATTGTTTAAGTCTATAACATTTTTTCTATATTATTTCTATAATTTTATAATAGTGTAGTTTTAGAAAAAGGACAACCAGCAGGACGGGTGATAACCCCTCGCGTCAGATAAGGTTGTGGGAATAGAACCCACAACCGAAGTGAGATAGGCCTTTATCGACTACCACTTGCCTACAAGAAGTCTCTGGTTAGTAGGAATTAGTTTTATTTTATTAAGAAGTATGATAGTTGATGTATAAGTCCATTTTTGGAATCATATATGGTTAATCTCACCATAGGATGGACTTATGTATATAACATTTGCTAACCTTATGTTTGAGAAAGATGGAATGACCTATCATTCTATCACATGATCTACTAAAAAATCACGAAAGACAAATTAAACATCATTCCTTTAAGAGATGAAGTGGAAATTGTTCAAGGCCCAAACAATAGTGAGATTATACCAAAATTAAATAAGTATTTCTTTTAATTCATCAACATTACGGAAATGACATTGAAATCCAAAAATACTTTCCTAGTACCCTTATATTTGATGAATCATATGGTACCTTATATCATCACAAATTTATGGCTTTGTGATTGTTGGTTTTTTCAAAGCCATGTTCTATACCACTCTTAATCAGAACATGATGGTTAGATTTCTCTTCCATATCCATATTTTCACATATGTTCTCCTGTTTGGAAACCTTGAGATGAGTTAGTTTGTGTAAATATTATGTTTCATACATCAATTTTTAAAATTAAGTATTTGTATTCTGTTTTATGATGTGAGTTTCTATGAATGAAACTTTCAAGTAGTAAATTATTTATAACCCCAAAGAATTTCTAGGGCGAAATTCATTTTAAGGGGGGTAGAATGTAGAACTATGATATTTTATGATATATATTCTTTTTAATTTATTCGATGTATTCTATTATACACTACACCAATATTAGCATGAATATACGCAACACCGTATTATCTTGCAGTATACACAACACTATTCTTGGATCGTGTTACACACAATTTCAAGTTCGTTTTGTATTAATTATTCTAAGGAACATTAAGAATAGATTTTGTTTAATTTAATAATTAAAATTAGTTTTTAGTATGTTATACACAAAACCAAATAGATCTTCTACTACACGCATCCCTATCTTGGCTTGCATTACACGCAACAACGACCTTCCTCGATAGCGTGTGTTGTACGAAATACCAGGTTTCACTGAACAACGATATGTTACTAAAATACTATATTAACTAGCCATTTTAAATTGTAATACCCACTTTTTGAAATTTTCAAATTTTTATCGTTCCATATGGACTTTTTTTTGTATTTGGAATATCGAAATTAGCTTAGGGTGAATTTTTGGTATTTTTCTAAAAACTTTTAATTTTCAATGAACAGTGAAAACACTGAGTTGTAGTTTAAAAAAAATTTATTTAAATAGTTATTTATTTTATTTATATATATTTTACATAAAATTTTATACATAATACCTATATATATTCAATTTAATTCATTGGAGTTGGTTTATAATAATTTTAGATATATAAACATATTATTGAACTTTTATCGTCTTTTACCTACCTCCTAGAGCATTTGAAAATTTACAAAAAAAACATAGTTTTACCGCTTCTGTGAGTTCAATTTTGAAAATACATGAGATATTGTTAATATCAAGGATTAAAATTCGGTTCAATAATATAAAAATAATTTTTGGTGAATAGTATCTTTTAACTTTTATTTTCCACTGTTAAAAGTCAATAGGGTAATTAAGGGTAAAAATGATATTATTATTATGCTAACACATGTAATAATTCTATTGGATAAGTTTAAATCGACCAAAAACAACCTTAGGAATAAAATATGACCCTTTATGTCCACTTAGATTAGATTAGGACATTTATTATTATTTAATTTATAGAATAGTTAAAAGAATTAAAATCAAATTTTAATAACTAAAGCATTTTTTAATATAGGTTTATAGATAAGATAAATTCATCTATAAATATTCATTAGAAAGATAAAATATTACCAAAATAATGGTATTTTATTTGTAATTTTTAGACATTAAATAATTTAATTTATTTATGACTCAATGATGATTCAGTAATTACCTTATTAATGAAATATTATCATAATTGACATTATAAATACACAAATAAATGTAATTTGAGACTTTTTATGAATTAAAATAATATTCTTGTTTAATATAACATATTATAGTTGGTTAGACGAATTTTTTAGAATTAATAATGCTTTAATGAATTTAACAAAAACAAAATACCAAATAGTGACAAAATTGACATAAAAGGGTTTTTAAAACAAATATTATATTATTAATTGTTATGCTACACCTAAAAATCTAATGTTCAGCCAACAGACGTATATAATGATAGGTGTATAATTAATTAACCACTTGTGATTCTCTTGGATGTATATAGTAATTTTATTAACCATATAATATAAAAATACAGTGAGACATGGTAAATGTCAAACTACTTAACTAAGAGTTAACTATAAATGATAATGTTAATATAGTGACCCAAACATGTATAAGCCCTATTGGTTGAGAGGTTTTATATCCATCCCCATATTATCTTAGAAATAAATAAATTTGATTCCATTATAAAATGAATGTGACTTTATTATAAAATAATATTTTATGTTTTTCCTAAGGTGCCCCGCTCTTCTCTTATAAAAGGGAACCTCCTCCCTCTCCTCATTACATCACATTGAACCTTCAAGATCAGCCAAACCCTGAAAATTTCTCTTCTACACTTCCCTAGTAACATACTAGAGGTCATGGTCTTCTTTAAAGAACAACATTATTGCCCTAAGAACAGGTTTAGAACAGGCGCGTCGAAGATGAGGTAATATCCTTTACCGATTCTTAAAAGTTCATTTCTTCTTCTACTTCCTCTTCTTTAGTTGTTTCATAATAATGTAATAACATCAGTATCACTCATATACTGATATGTTATTATAAATATGAACCAAATCTATTTCACTATCTATCCATCCTATGAAAAAAAATCACCTCGCGTGCGTATGTACGGAATACCGTCTCCACGCCGTGGTGTAATCTGTTTTTCCACCCCCACCATACTTGGATGGGAATAATGGTGTAAAGAATAACTATATATGGTTACTATAACATGATAAAATTTTGAGATATTATATCATCCACTCTAATTCCACTCAATAATTATGGGAACGATGTCATCGCTCGTGTGTACGTACAGATTACCATCTCCACGGCGCGATGAGATTCATTCTCTAAGTTAACCATTAAAGAATTATTATAAAGTATATAAATTAAATAATCATGAAATATATGACATTTTAATGATAATGTATTTAAGAATATGTTATTTACTTACATCTATTCAATTTAATAAGGAAACGAAAATAGCGTTCATGCGTACGTACGACCTACTGTCTCCACAAACGGTGTATTTCATTCCATTTATTGATCTATTATATATTTATATGATGAATATATATTATATATAAATCATTTTTTACATTATGGAAATATTTAATCATGATATAAATAATCATATGATGAATTTAAAGTCAAAACATGTACGATAAATGAAACAATTTTATCCAAAATGCTGCTTAAACATGGAATTGACAAAAGAACAGGTAATATATAGTCATAATGGATCATGTATGATAACATAAATATTCATATGGTTCTATTACTAGTTAATAATATGTTTAAATCAACTATACAAAAGTCTAAGGCACATACAGAATAAATTGGACATTAGGTAAGGGATAATTTTTCAATCTCATTTTTATTTGAGATTTCTTATACATAAGTATTTACAAGGGTTATATTTTTCATCTATGTCCATAAATATGTTTTTCATAAAGAGTTTAATATTCTTACATGTATTTTTAAAGTCATGTTTACCCCTATTTGTCTTTTACTTTGTGTTATGGAAGGAATCATTCTTTTATTTACCATATAAGGTACTTTTTGACTTTTCCGGAAAAAGTACGAGAAAAATGTTTTTTTAACACTCAAAAATAAAATTATTTAGTATGTTTATGTTTCATTTCTAATTTACAAGGTTTAATTTTTACTATGATGAAATTATATCCATTTGTTTTATATGGGTTATTACATGATGGAATGATGTTTATGAAACCCATTTTATTCTTTGGGTTATGATGAATGATTTATATTTATTTTGTGGAACACGAAAGAATGATTTCATTATGAGATGGGTGGGACCTATATCTCCATCAAATAAATTAGGTAAGTATTTATATCTTATGAGATAGACATTTCTGTAATGGAAAGTTAATCTTGTTCAGTGATACAAGTCTGGAACGAGGAGTGAACATGATTCAGTAAGGGACTTTGTCTACTATGATGGTCTTGGCAACAATGTCTTTGCTACTATGGAAATCAAATCATGTGCTTAATGATTTTATACAATTATATTTTTTATTCCCGATTTTTTTTACCATGATGTATGTTCCATTATGATCCATAACTTACATACCGTCATGTTTTATGTCATTACTCAGGATTTTGATGTTTAAACATTATGTTCATGTTTTTAAATTAAAATGTATATGGTTTGTTTTCTTTTCTCCATGATTACCCTTTCTGAGCATTTAAGCTCACCCTTTATATGTTTTCTTTTATTTATAGGATATAAAGAAAGGTATTAGGTAAGAAAACTAATGGGAGAGATCTTTTAGGGAGATGATGATGATCTTTCACTATGATTAGAAGATTATGTTCCTAGTTTCCAAAGACACTAAACTAATATAGTATTTGGACATATATTTTTGTCATGTGTTAGGTATTACACAAAAGTAATGGAATGTACATGTACATCAAGATTTGGTTCTCTACAGGTAGGTTAGCCGAAATATGTATAACTAACTTATGAAAATGCACTATGAATTCATTGGCTATCAATTATTTATAAAAAATATAAATCAGTTAGATATTTTTTTTGATGTAAATTACTCATTGAAATGAAATTAATGAGTTATATGGGTTATATACTTAATGAAATATTTTTTATATTCATCCAATGTGTATTTTAGTCATAGGGTTGGAATAAACCCAATTTGATGTATAAAAACCTAATTTTTTTTAAAAGGGTAATTTTACGCCATTGAATGGTGAAGCCCTTTTAAATTATGATTTTTAAATATTAATACATTTTATATTAAAACATATACATTTTATTTTGAATAATTATATAAAAATTTACATTGGATTAATTTCTGATATTTTTCCCATAACATTCAAATCTTAATGAATAGTAAAAATATACAAAATTTTATGAAAATAATTTTTTCATCGAAAATATTTATATGGTTAAATTATAATATTGAATAGTTTTTAATAATAAATATAATATATTTTTATCATTCAATATAATTTATGTCATTATCATTAATTTTACATTGAATTCAGATGTAAAAACAATTCAATCATTTGGGTTGTTTTAGCTTTTAAAATGCGTTCTCTCTTTCTGACAATGGGATTAATTAAAAATTAATTACTGCAAATTTTGTGTTTTGAATTTTAAAATATGGACTTTATATTCTTAATAACTAGTTCCAATTTATGAAAATAGATTTATTTTATTTTTGGGCATTATTAATAGTAACTTTGGAAAGTTATTTTAATACTGTAAAAGGGTAAACTGGGAAATTAAGGGTAATGATACTATTATAAAATTACCCTAACATTTGTCCTAATATCATTGTATGAGTTTTTTTAAATGTAAATAATCCTTGAGTCTAAATGGTTTCTATATTAATCCACTTGGATGAGATTATGAAATTTAATTGATTTTATTAAAAGAAAAGTTAAATATGGCCCACTCAAATTTTAATAAATAAATTATATTTAATATAAGGATATAATAAATATTATTTGAATTATAAATATTCATTTGAAATATAAATTTTTTTCCTTTATCATGGTAATTTATTTATAATTTTTAGGGAAAAAATAATTTCCTCAACAACTTATACATTAATGATTCATAAATTGTTTAATTGTTGAAAAATAAATAATATAGTATTTCGTAAAATAATATTACCAATTTAATGATCCAAAAACAGAAATAAACCTTATTGGACGAGTATATGTCTACCATAATCTTCTAATGGTCTAGTTATTGAATATTTTCAGCCTTATAGAAGGGATTATGACACTTATATTATTTTATTTAAAGTGATGTTATAGTTGTCAGCTTCATAATTTAATAAGTATAAAATTTTAAATATTGGATTTTCCAAAAGATAAATTTGATTAAAAGTATTATTCTGAAATATTGTAGACTTATCTTCATCTTAGTATTTTATTTTTATTTTATATTAAAAAAATAATCATAATAAATAATTAATCAAAATTGTTGTAGTAATCATTTTGTTAAGAGTAATATAAAATAAATGTTATTTAATATATTATAGTAAATTTAATTTGGAATAATTAATATTTATAATTAAATTTATAGTTGACCTTGACCTTATATGAATATTACAAAATTATTGGTTAGAAGTTATATTGTTATATTAATATTTATAAAATTAAATGAATTAAATAGTGTCAAAATTGATACATTTGATTGTTTACGAAAATCATGCTTTATTAAATTATATAAAAAATGGTAGACATTTTTTAAAAATATATAATAATTTTAATATTCTATAAAATGGTTTAATTTATTTATTTATGGTCTATTTTACATCAAATAAGTAAATATTGAACCCTTTTAATATTGAACTATTTGTTACCCTAGTTCTAAATTAAATAGAATAACTAGGAGTTAATTAAAATGATAAGGTTTATATTGATATAAATAATTGTCCAAAATTTATGTGTTAATCATATTACATCCCTATCCCATCTTATCTTATAAATTGGGACATTTTGGACGTTTTTAGGGTGGGTTTATCCAAATAAACATTTTTATTGTATTTGCAAAAGAGTCACAACACGACATAACCGCAAACAGACCATAAACAAATAGGGCCAAGGTGGTCTGAGGCAGTGAAGTCCAAGGGAATATGCACAAACAGGGTTTAAACCCTTCTTGGGGAAGGATCCAAGATTATAAAATCATAGCATGGGTTTCATTTTGTTATAAATAATTATTTATGGAGTTTCCAAAAGTGCCCCTCACCTCAATTATAAAAAGGCACCTCCTACCCCGCCTCTTCAGTTCACCTTCATCCTTTACGCTCAGACATACCCTTCCCTATTTCCTTATAACAATACCTATTTTCATTAAATATTTTTTGTTCATCTTGAATTACCAACTTTAGAGCTCTAATAATAGATTCAGAGGAAGCACATCGAGGAAGAGGTAATCACTTATACAAATTCATTCAAACTTCACTCTTCTCCTAATTAATATTCATTAGTTTCTTCATTTTAAAGTAATATAATATGTATTAGTCATATACATATATTTTATGAAAAAACCATATTCCATATCCTTTCCATCCCATGAAAAAAAAAATCACCATGTGTGCATACGTACGACATACTGTCTCCACGCTGTGGTGTAATCTATTTTTCACCACCACCTTACTTGGATGGGTATAATTGTGGGAAAAAAATTATATTAGTATTATAATATTATACTAATTCTAAAATATTATACACCATCCACTTCAATAATATTCAACAATTATGGGAATGATATCATCATCTGTGCGTACGTACGACCTACCATCTGTACGATGCGATGTGACTCATTCTACATGATCTTCATTAAACGACTATTATATACATGAATTGAATGAATAAAAGTGATATATATTATACTAATATAATTTTATAAATGATATAACTATAACCTAAGACGTAGAATGTGAACATATCAGACAAAACATGCATGAGAACACAAAGTAGTTAATATAAGAATAACAAGTGAAAATGAAATGTTACTAACAAATGGATGATATTATGACAATATATGATATTATAAAAATGAATATGATTCTGGAAGAAGTCAATAACATTATTTAAATCATTACAGAAGAGGATCAGATATATATAAATAATATCATACCTAAGGTGAGGGATAATTTTTCAATCTCATTATTATCAGAGATTATTTATTCGTATGTATTTTATGGGGTATATTAATCATACACATCCATGTTCTGTAAATATGTAATACTATTATTCAAAAAAAAAATTAAATTCAATTTTTTCTATTTGTGAATTTTTACTAAACAGTATTAAAGGAATCTTCTTTCGTTATTCGATACGAGGTACTTTTCAACTTTTATGGTAAAAGTACACGGAGAATGTTTTTAACTTATACATCATGAATGGATTTTTATGCTTTCATGAAGCCTTTTTTCCTTGAATATTACCTTATAAATTTTCATGTTTATTTTCAAAGAAATTATTTTTTTATAAATAATTGTTTTTTTTGTAATGAAAACATTTTTAAAGAAGAAATGATATTTTTCTTAAAAATAAATTTAATGTGTTTTCCATATATGATGAAATTCATTAAATAGGGTTTTGATTATATCTCTATTATTACTATTATTTTTTTTCTTTATAATGTAACTCTATTTATAAGATAATTTTTTTACATGGATTGTGTTATTATGGAATGTTGTTAAAGAAACCCATTTTATTCCTTCGGTTTTGCCATGATGAATGATTTATGTTTTTCGGAAGACATGTGAATGATTTTATTATGAGATGGCTGGGACCTATATCTCTATCCAATGTATTGGGTAACAATTTATATCTCATGATATAGACATGGATAGAACAACAATTGAATCCGGTTGAGTAATACAAGGTTGGAACGACAAGTAAACCAAATTCATTAATGGACATTGTCCGCTATGATGGTCTTGGTAATGAGCCTTGACTAGTATAAAATGATTTTATATGCTTATGTATATAATAAAATCATGTCTTATGTTATTACTATTGGGATTATATCTATCAATTCTAATGAACTTTATTCCCCTGACATGATATCATGATCTTTCATATGCAGGATAAGACATTTATATGTTATGTTCTTATGTATTATGATTATGATATGAATGATATTTCCTTTTTTTGACCTTACTAAGAATTTGAGCCCACCCATTAATATTTTTCTTTTCCTCGGGTTTGGAAAAATTTTATTGAGTAAGACATGTCAAAATGTAGTCTAGTTAAGAAGATATAAGTTGGAGACAATGTAGATGATTTATAAACTACTTGTTTATGTTTCACAGTTTATAAAGAAATTATCCCTATATGGTCCTATCATGGATTTATTATATTTTATAATTAATATACATTAATTTTTATGTAATATCAATTTATGTAAAGTATGGGTCATTATAGTTGGTATCAAAGCAATGGAATAGTTAACCATTAGAAACTAGTATGAGGAAGCCTTAGTAAGAACCCTAAAGATATGTCTAAGTATAGGGTAAAATCCTAGTTCTTTATAAATGACCATGAATAACATAGGATAAAATCTAATGTGTCCTAAATTGAAATTGTATTTTTTTGTTTTCACGTTATGATTAGTGTTTCTAACACTATGCTTCTTGGTTCTTGTCGATGGTCAGAACCTGAAGGAACTGTGTTAATGTTGAATGCAACGGACAATAAATTTTTTTTAAAACTAAGAAAACAAATGTTATGAGTGATATAATTCCATATCATGAAGCTATGATCACAAAAAGTTATCAATCTATTAATCATACATAACTTCCAAACGAGCAAAGGAGGCAGAAACATTTTGTTGAGTCCTTTATGAGGTAGCGTGCACCTTCTTTCAGTAGGTCTTCTAATCTATTAATGATTGAATAATGGATTATTACCACTGAAAATCTATTCTCAATTCTACAGTGGTTTGAACATGATAAAGTCATTTTTTTAGTCTATCGTTTTGAAGGTGAATCATATCAATGGAGGAATATTATCAATAATATGGGGAAATGAGATGAAATTAAGTCCATAGAATGGGAAGTGTTTAAGAACCTATTTTTTTGTAAGTGATTTTCCAATATATTTTGATCAATGATGGATAATGAGTTCCTTTAACATAAACAAAAGGATGGTGATTCAGTTGCTACCTCTGATAGAAATTTTACAAGACTAGTAAGGTACGCTTCTAGAATTACTATTCAGCCTGAGATTAAAATTGATCGATTCATTAGTGGATTAAAACCATGTCTCTAAAGGGTATTAGCCATAATGGACTTTAATAGATACAATTAAATTTTTTGATGATATATCAAGGTTGAGATGGAGATTAGAGTAACCCATCAGTCTTATGGGTTTGATAAGAATAGAAAAATAGAATTCAATGGAAAATAAAAAGACCACACTAAAAAGAGTATGATTTTTCCTTATGCCCAATCTGTTGATAGAAACATGGAGTAAATTATCGTTAAGGGACTAGTAAATGTTTTATGTGTTAAAAAGAAGTTCATCATGTAGTTGAATTCTGAAGTGAAGGGAAAACAATGCATAACGATGTGAATAGAGAAAAAGATACACAGAATGCACCTACTACACTTCAATGCTATAAGTTTAAGGAAATGTGGAATTATCCCAATAAAATCCCTAATCCATTTTTTATTGATGATTATCGATGTCAGCAAACTCTTAAGGACATAATATCTTTTATGGGAGTTTGATACTAAAGTGGTGAAAGGTGTACTAACCGTCTACTCTATAGTATAAAATATTTTATTTGGTTCTTGATTCACCAACTCTTTTATTTTTGAAGAATTTTTTAATGGTATCACCATATTACGTCAAAAATTATATGATGAGTTAGCTATGAAACTACTATTGGAAAAAAGGTTGCATAAAATGTTTTTAATTCTTCTTTGGTTGATGTTTGTTGGAAAGTTGTTTTTGAAAATCTTGGGGACGTTCCTATAGGGCAATTCGATGTGATTCTTGGCACAGATTGGGTTTCTCTATATGGAGATCATTTCAATTTTCAAAGAAGGGAAGTTAATTTGTATATTCTAGATCAATATATGATCATATATCGATGAATGTATGAATATAACCTTCCAATATAAATATATTCCATATTACAGTTATAGATTCCTATATAATAAGGTTATTTATCTCAAATGGATGGGGAAAACTCATGATTAAGAATAATCCCATTCTGCAAGAGTTTGATGATAACATTTTGTAGTAATTTCTAGGTCTTCCACCAAATCATGATGTTGAGTTTTCAATAGAACTCATAAGGGGTGTTAAGACTATTTTAAAAACACCATATATAATTTTCCAAATTGAGTTAAATGAATTGATGAAGAAACTAAAAGATAATATTGATATGGGATTCATACACCCTAGTGTGTCACCTTATGGAGCACCTATTATATTTGTTAAGAATGAATATGGATCAATGTGACTCTAAATTGACTATCAGGAACTTAATAAGATCACTATAAAGAAAAAATATCCTCTTCCCCGGATTTATGACTTATTCAACCAACTACGTAGAGCTCAAAACATTTCCATGATTTATATACATTCAGTATATCATAAATTAATTGTCAAGAAGGAGGATATTCCAAAGATGGAATTTCTTATGATGAATGGACTCTATGAATTTGTAGTGATTCCTTTTAATATTACTAATTCACCCACTATCATAATGGATCTAATGAATAGAGTATATAGATACTATCTTGATCTATTTTTTGAAGTCTTTATAGATGATATTCTTATCTACAAAAAGAGGAATAAAGAACATTAATACCTCTTTAGAATTGTATTAAAGACCCTAAGAAAGGAGTGGATTTATAAAAAATTTACCAAGTGTGAATTTTGGATTCATAATGTTTCATTTTTTGGTCACATAATCTCAAGATATAGGATATTTGTTGATCCACAAAAAACAATAGTTTTTGAAATTTGTTCGAGATGAAAAATAGAAAATGAAATCTGATGTTTTCATCGACTGGATGGAAATTATCAAAGTTTTGTGAAATATTTTTCAGGATTATCTAATCTAATCACCAAGTTGACTCAGAAAGGAGTCATGTTTATATGGATGGAGGAATGAGAAGATAACTTCAAATTGAAAAAAAGATTATCCAGTGCACCGGTGCTCACACTGCCTTGTAGTAGAGAAGGGTTTTTGATCTACAATTATGAATCCAATAAGGGTTTAGAATGTTTTCACATGAAAAATGGTATGGTTATATCTTATTCCTCAATGCAGTTGAAAATCCATGAGAAAAATTACCCAACTCATGATTTGGAGTTAGCTATGGTAATCCTTGCATTAAATATATAGAGGCATTATCTATATAGTGAAAGATGAGATATTTATACTGATCATAAATGTTTAATGTATATTTTAACACAAAAGGAGAAGAATATGTGCTAAAGAAGATCATTGTAGTTGATTAAATATTTTGACTGCTCAATACATTACGAACATGGGAAAGTGAACAACGTGAAATATGATTTGAGTTAACAAGACCATGATAGAATATCTATGAAGAGGATGACAAAAGATATAATATTTATGGATTTGAAAGTGATGGATCTTGAAATTTTAATGGAAGGGGGGAAATCATATCTTTCTTAGATGAATGTTCAACCATCAATACATGTGAATATTAAGGAAGTGTAGATGAAAGATGTAGAGATATAAAAGAATGTGATTAATGTTCTATAATTAAAACTTGATTGTGATGGAATAATAAGGTTCAATAATTGGGTTTTTATTCCTCCCATACATGAATTTAAAAATGAGAAATTATATGAGGCTCATAGTTCTTCTTTCTCTATTCACCCGAGAAGACCAAATATGTACATGAACTTGAAAGAGTATTTCTAGTGGGATGGAATGAAAAGAGATATTCCCTAATATGGCTCTCAATGATTTATCTATATGCAAGTTAACGCTAAGAGACAGAACTGTAAGGGGATGTTACAACCATTACCCATACTGAAATAGAAATGGGAAAACATCACTATGGACTTTGTCATCAAACATCGCAAAACATCCAAAGGCAATACTTTTATTTGGGTTATAGTTTATTGCCTTATGATTTCAGTGCAATTCCTTTCTACTAGAGTGGATTTATCTCTTGATAATCTCTCTAGGATATATGTAAAGGAGGTGGTAAGATTGAATAGAGTACCACTTTCGTTTATATCTGATTAGGATATGTGGTTTTCCTCAAAGTTATGGAAAAGTCTTTAACATGCTCTAGATATAGATTTATGTTTAAAAACTTATTATCTTCCTCAGACATATGGTTCATCTAAAAGGGAAATTCAAACTCTGTAAGACATGTTGATACCTTGCTCTATGTATTTCAAAGGTGGTTCAGATCGGCCCCTACATTTGGTGGAGTTCTATTAAAACAATTGCTTTTACTATACTAGTCTAACAGATCCTTATGAAGCCCTATTTGGAAAAAAGTACAGAACTCCAACTTTATGGGATGATGTTCAGGAAATAAATCTATTAGGACCCGATCTTGTTGATGAAATAGAAACAAAGGCCAGATCTATTAAACAACACATAATAGTAGCTCATATTCAACAAAAACGTTATGCGGACAACCGAAGAAAAGACCTAGATTATTAAGTGGGTTAAAAGGTGTTTCTACGAATATGTCCCTAGAAGAGAATAATGGGATTTGGAATGAAGGGAAATCATAAACCTATTTATATCAGTCATTTTGAAATTATTTATCTTGTTGGGAAGGTTGATTACTGATTGAAACTTCCACTGATTCCCTCTCAAGTTCATGATGACTTCCATGTATCTCTCTTGAGAATTAACATACCCGATCTTTCACATGTACTAAACATAGAATTTGTAACATTGTATCAAAATAATTCTTCTGAAGAAAAACTGATAGAGATTCTAGATCATGGTGAAAAAGTTTTACAAAATATGACCACTCTCTTGGTTAATGTTCTATACTGGAACCTCCAATTTGAGGAAATTAAATGGGAACTTGAGAATGCGATGAGGGAGAGGTAACCTCATCTATTTGTTTTCAAGTGAGGAATTTCGAGGTAGAAATTCAGTTTGGGGGGGGGGGTAGAATGTAACACCCAGATTGTTTTATAAAATATTTCCTTTAAATTATTTTAATTCTTTAGTAGATTTCATTGCATGAAATTGTGATTTTAAATTAACTGAGATACACCATTAGTATAAAATTATTGTATTAACCTAGCTGTTATGTAAGCATAAACATGTATAACTAACTTATCAGAATTTGTTGTGGATTCATTGGCTATCAATCATTTTTGAAAAATATGAATCAATTATATTTTTTTATTTTTTAGTGAATTAATATTGGTAATGAAATTAATGAGATATATATGGTATATACATAATAAATTTTTTTTCATACACATCCAATGGATATTTCGGTCATAGGGTATAAATAAACCCTATTTTATGTATAAAAAGATATATTTTTTAAAAGGAAAATTTTTCGCATTTGAATGGAGAGCTCCATTTAAATTATGAATTATAAAATTTAATAACTTTTATATGACAAAAAACATTTTATTTTGATTCGGGATATAAAAATTTACTTTTGATGAATTTTTGATATTTTTCTGATAACATTCTGGTTTTAATGAATAGTAAAAATACACTAAATTTTATGAAAACAACTTTTTTAATCGAAATAATTTATATGGTTAAATTATAATATGTAATTGTTTAAAAGAATAAATATAATTTATTTTTATCGCTCAACATAATTTATGTCATTATCATTAATTTTCCATTGAATTGAGGTGTAAAAATATTTCAATCTTTTGCATTGTTATAGCTTTTAAATATCGTTCTCTCTTTCTCACAACAAGATTAATTTTCAAATAAATAATTAAACTTATATTTTTTGAATTTTGAAAAATGGAATTCATATTTATAATCAGTAGGTATAAATTTTGTAAATTGATTGTTTTAGGGCATTATGAATAGTAACTTTGGTAATTTTTATTAATGCGGTAAAAGGGTAAACCGAGTAATTAAGGGTAAGAGTTGTAATATAAAATTTTACCAAAACATATCATAAAATGATTGGATGTGTTTTTTTGACCGAAATCTTCCTTAGGTATAAATTCTAACAATTTTAATGTACATCGATGAGATTAAGAGATTTATTTTATTTTATTGAAAGAAAAGTAAAATATGTCTCATGAAAATTTTAATATCTAAATCATTTTTAATATGAGGCTATACTAAAGATTATTAAAATTATAAAAACACATTTTAAATATAAAATTTTATCCTTTATAATGGTTATTTATTTGTAATTTTTATGAATTAAATAGGTTCTTTAATAGATTATATATTAATGGTGAACAAATTATTTAATTAATGGAAAATAAATAATATATTTTTTATTCAATGAATAATACCCAATAAAAGATCTATAAACATTAAAATATATTACTTTTCAAGTATATCTCAAGCATAATCATCCAATAGTCTAGTTATAGACCATTTGGAGCCTTATAGAAGGGATTATGAAACTTATATTATTTTATTTATAGTAATGTTAAAGTTGTCACCTTCATAATTTAATAAGTATAACATTTTAAATATTAGATTATCTAGAAGATAAATTTTACTACAAGTATTATTCTGAAATATGGTAGATTTATATTCATCATACTATTTTATTTTTAATTTTTATTCAACAAATAAGCATATTAAATTATTACACAAAACTATTAAAGTATTTATTTTATTAAGAAAAATATAAACAAATTTTACTAATAATATTAAAGTAAATATAATTTTGGATTATTTAAATGTATAATAAATTTTATATATGACCTTGACCTGATAAAAATATAATAAAACTCTTTTTTGAAGTTATATTGTTATATTAATATTTTTAAAAATCAAAAAATTGAATAGTGTCAAAATTGATACTATTGAATGTTTACCAAATTAATTTTTTATTAAATTATTTAAAAATTATTAAATGTTTTTTAAAAATATATAATATTTATTATATGGTATAAAATAATCTAATTTATTTATTTAAGGTTTATTTTACATCATATAAGTAAATATTTTACCCTCTTAATATTGAATTATTTATTACCCTAGTTTAAAATTAAATAGAATAACCAAGTGTTGATTAAAAAGAAAAAGATTAAATTGAAAGAAATACATGTAAAAAGTATATCGGATTACGATATTATAACTCTATCTCATCTCATATTCTAAATTAGGACTTTTTTGTGGTTTTTGGGGAGGGTTGGATTTTATTATAAATTATTATTTATGGTGTTTCCCAAAGTACCCCTCACCTCAATTATAAAATTGTACATAATCCCTCATCACTTCACTTCACATTGAGCCTTAAATACCAGATATACCCTACCATTTTTTTCTCAATATCCCAATTTACATTCTATATGTTCTGTTCATCTTCAAAGACCAACTCCAGTTCTTTGAGAATATATTTAGAAGGAGCACATCGAGGAAGAGGTAATCTCTTCTACCGATTCATTCAATATTATTTCTTCCTATACATCCTCTTAAGAAGTTATTTCATTATATAGTAATAAAATCAGTATCACCCATAAAATAATATGTTATAAAACAACCATATTCCACCATCTATCCATCCAATGAAATATGAAATCACCACACATGCGTACGTATGACTTACCATCTCCATGCTGTGGTGTAATCTATTTTTCACCACCACCTTACTTAGATTGATATAATGGTGGAAATAATAACTATATATTATTATTATAACTTGATAATGATTCTGAAATATTATACACTATCCAGTTCAATACCATTGAACAATTATGGGAATGATATCGTCGCTTGTGCGTACGTACGACCTACCGTCTCCACGATTTGATGCAATTCATTCTGCCTGATCTTCATTAGATCATGATTATTTACATGAATGGAATGAATAAATTTGATATATATTATACAAATATTATTATATAAATTATATAACTATAACATAATAATTGTAACATGAATTTATTAGAATAAACATGTATAAGAACATAAAGTAGTTAATATCTGTATAACGAGTGACAATGAAATATTACTCACAAACTGATGATTATATGATCATATATGATATCATAAAAATTAATATGATTATATAATAATTAAAAAACATTATTTAAATTATTATACAGAAGGTTTGGATACATACGAAGAATATCAAACCTAAGGTAATGAATAATTTTTCAATCTCATTATTATCTGAGATTATTTACTTCTATGTATTTTCTGGGGTATATATATATCATCCACATTAATGTTCCATAAATATTTAAAAACATTATTCAACATTTTTTAAAGTCAATTTTATCCATTGGTGAATTTTTTCTAAATGGTATGAAAGGAATATTTTGTTATTATTCGGGATGAGGTGCTTTTTGATTTTTCCTGAAAAAGCAGGAAGAGTATGTTTATACCTTATATTGAATGAAGAGATTTTTATGCTTTCATGAATCCTTATTTACCTGAATCTTCCCTTCCATGTTCTCAAGGTTATAATCAAATAAATATTTTTCTTCTAAAACTTCATTAGGTTTTGAGAAAATAAAATGTTTTGAATAATAACAGATATTTTCCTTAAGAATTAATTTCATGTGTTTTCCATCTAAGATGAAATTCATTAATTATGGTTATTTTTCTATCCCTATTGCTAATATTATTTTATTGTGTTTATCATGGAATTATATTTATGAAATCCATTTGTTTTTCATGGATTATATTATAATGGAATGATGTTTAAGAAATACATTTTCCTCCTTGTGTTATTCCATGATGAATTATTTATGTTTTTATGGAACACATAAGAATGATTAAATTATGAGATGGGTGGCACATATATATCCCTATAATTAATTGGTTAATGATTTATTTATCATGATATTGACATGAATGGAATGGAAATTAAATCTAGTTTAGTAATTCATAGATGGAATGGTATGTAATCCTGGTTCAGTAATAAACAATATATGTTATGATAGTCTTGGAAATGACCCTTAACTAATATGAAATTATTTTCTACGCTTATGTGTATGTGAAAAAGACTTCTTGTATTTTGTTTTGATTTTGGGATTATGTCCATTAATTCTTAGTAACTTTTATCCCATGACATGATATCACAATCTTCCATATACAAGATAGGACTTCCAAATGATAGGTTCTTATGTCTTATGATTATAATATGTTATATATTTCACTTATTTACCCATTATGAGCATTTGTAATCACAATTTCATATGTTTATTTTTCTTAGGTCATGAATAAGGGTATTAATTATGATATGTCAAAAAGGAGTCTAGTTGTGAAGATATAATCTATAGATAATGTAGATGGTATGTGAACAAGTTGATTATGTATCATAATTTCTAAAAACACTATTTCTATACAGTTCTGTTTTGGCATTATTTTATGTTTTAATGAATAAAATTTAATTTCTAAGAAATTTAAATTTATTTAAATTGAGTTTCATTATAATCTTTTCATGCAATGGAAAATGATAACATCGTTAATGCGTACCTGTGGACTATCACCTCCACAAAGTGATGTGATTCATTTTTCATCACCCCATAACAAGGATGAAATATAAATATTTATGAAAAATTAATATGATATTAATTATATTATAATAATTATGAAAAGATAAAATTATTCTTACCATCCTTCCACAATGATTATTGAAAAATAGAGACGTTACTCACATGTACATATAGTCTACCGTCTCTAAGATTATAACATAGTTCTTTTTTCAATAATATATATAATGCATGGATTAAAAATTATAATTTATATATAAAAATGAAACTTATTTCAATATTAGTTTTTTAGATATATTAGAATAATGATCCCTATGTCCATTTTCAAATTACTGAAGTCATTTTGGACTTATGTACCGAATATCATAAAAATGTATCAAGTGAACTTAACGTATTATGTAACTTCTTATAACATGGTAAAAAGTTATATAAAGGTAATAATGAACATTTAATTGGTTATTAATCACAAATAAAATTCAACATAACATTATTATTTAGGAATATAATGGACATAAGTGATGAATCTGACTTGAGGTAAGGGGATTTCCCTTAAAAGTATTTGTTAATGTTTATTTTTATTAAAGTAATTTTTTTACTTAAATAGAATAAGAAGTTTCTTTCTCATTCATTAAACATCAATGATTTGAATATTCTTTTACAATTATAAAATTTTATTTTTTTGTAAAAAAGAATCATTTATATGTTTCATTATTTTTATTAAAAAATAATTGTTTTCAAAATAGAAATTTTATTTTCCTAAAAAATGTTTTTTAATGAAATTTTCTTCATAAAAACAGACATTTAATTTTTTTTGTGTAATTTGGAATTGAAAAATGGTTTTTAAAATAAAATGAAATTTTTATATCAAAATTTTTTTTACATATGGGTGATAAATATTTTTTTTCAAATGTTTTATGATGAAAAGTTAAATGATATAATGTTTTATTCAGGATATTCAACTTGAGAATTATATGTTAAATGTGTTAGACTGATATATTTTATATGACGGGTTTATTCCCATTATAAATAATGGGTGAGATTGATGTGTCTTATATACTATGTGTGATCAGATAGCACCAGGTGAGCCCGTTATAGCATTGGGTTTTTCTGGATAGTTCTCCATTACATTAGGTAATGTTTGCTATCATGAGACTAAAAAAGGGGGGAGTTACAGAATAATTTCACTTATGGATTTAACTGAGCTCTTTTTATTTCTAATATGGGTTTAAAATGGGATATGAATGTGATTCTCTAGGTTTCCTATAAATAATTTTTATTCCCTTACGATGAGTTTTAATGTTTGTCTTTGAGCATAAAGTGCATGTGGTTTTTATGTGGAAAATGTATTATTTCATACACTCCAAGTGGATTTATGAAAAAGGTAAATTTTATATAGGATTCCATTTTTTCACTAGAGTAACAATTTTTTTCTTTTTATATCCTTTATTAATAATTTTTTCTTATCTTATGTTTTAAAATTTATTCCACATGGTTTTAAGATAGAGAAAAGACAATGATGAGTCCAATAAAAAAATTGTGAAGATATATGATTAAAATAAACCATTTTTATTTAAAAAATTTGGATTTTTAAAAACAACAGATACAAAGTATAAGTGTCCACATGTAATGGTATGGGTTTACTATGTAAGAGTTTTTTCTAACTCTTTAAAACAGTAAACTGAAAATACCTGCGAGATTGTAAAAATTTGTATTCTAGTTAAAAACACTATAATATGTAATGATTATAGTTTGTAACTTATATATTATTGATATATATGGATATATGTTTTGTAAGGAAGTGAGGTAATGTAATAAAATTTATAATTTATGTGAGAGGATCTTTTGGAATTTCTCAAAATATTAACTTAAAATAAATTTAATCTCAACCAAAAAACCTAGAAATGTTATATAAATTCATAGGGGTGATATATTTGACTATATATTATCCTATTTTTCTTGTTTTCATATTTTTATTTTTTATAAATAATTTTGTATAAATATTATCTTTATAAAATATGAGTTTCATCGATTTTGACAATATTCATTACATTGACATTAAACACATAAAAAAATAAAACAAATAAAACTAGATATTTTAATAAATTCATATCATGTTAATATTGTCTATAAAATTTTTGGATCACTTTTGTACTATAAATTACATTTATAATAATATTTTAAAAAAACATTTGTATTATTTTCCCATTAATTAAATAAATACTATGGTGGTGTTTTGTAAGTATTTAAGTTAATTATTTGATTATGAAAAACTATAATATAAATTTCCATAATTAATAAAATTTAATTAGCCCCAAAATTTCTATTAATATTCATTCATAACTATTTGTGTCCCTTTGTGAACCCATAAATTATATTTAAAACTAAAAGTGTTAAATTTTTCCACTCTCTTTGGTTTAAATAATATATATGTTACTTTCATCAACACATGTTCAACAAAAACTCCAATTTAAGGATAATTTAATAAGGTTATTACTTTTTTCATCCTAAAACAATTTTTGATGAATAATTATAGGATAATCGCTTAGTTTTAACCAAGATTTACAGGATTTTCCCTTTACCGAGGTGATAAATTTTACCATGTTTTCTATTCATTTAGAAAAGGGAACTATTTACCAAGATTGAACAACGTGATTGTAAACATTTAAACCATTTTCAAGATTCAATTTCTTGATGTGGAATAAATTACTTTTAATATAAATATGTAAAACACAATAAAAACAGTTCATAGATAAATGTGTTTTTAATCACAAAAAAATACTTATTAAAAAATAATATATAATGATGAATGAAATGATATTAAATAAATTATATGTAATTAAATAATAAATAAGTAACATTGAGATCGAATTCAAATCAAATGATTCTTTTTAATAAATATAAAAAGACTGTTTTAAAATAATCGATATTTTCACTTTTCACTAAAAAATAAATATTTTCATAAAAATACCAAAATTTCACACAAATGTAATTTTGATGGTTTTATTAAAAAATTAATTTTAATTAATCAAATAAAATTTTAAAATGTTCAAAAAAATAATTATAATATTTTCTCACAAAAATCATTAAAACATTATTTTTGATGAAAATAATTTTCAGAATAATAAAATGACTTTACTAAATATGGGTGATTAATTAATTGTACATATATTCGGAAGGGAAATAAAATATAATTCATTATTATTTAATTATATTTATACCCTCCAATTTCACAACTAGATAATAAAATTAAATAATGATATTTTAAATAGTATATCGTGGTTTTCTTAAACTCACAATTGCATGTGATGAAAGATATCAAGGAACTTATATATTTTTGAATGAAAAATTTCCTAAAAGCTCATGGTGTCAAACCTATAAGGGCGTTATGATTTATTTAGTTTGATTACTATGCTAAAAATTCCTTGTAATGTTATATAGGCTTTTCTGCTATATATTGAGAGTAGTTCTAGTGGGGATTACCTTTGGAGGATAGTAAATCTTTGACACAACTACGATGATGTTGTGGGATGTGATACCTTTGAGTGACAGGTGATGAACCTAGAGACATGGTTTAGATAAGAATACACATTAAGGATTTTTTTTATGATGGGACCTATGGTACCATAGTTAGTACACATGTCAGATGTTAACCCTATTAAGGGTGTTTGTTGAAAATTGGTAGTAATGGTCATAGGTTCACCTTTGAATCTGAAATGAAAATGTGAGCCTATGTAGGATGATATGTGGGGGGGGTTTCATATATTCCCAGGCAGTTAAATATTTTTCTAATAATTTAACTTACTTTCACAAACTAGGGTTGATCTTGTGGCGGTTTCTTACACATGCTATATTTTTATTATCACTATCATAAATATAAATATTATAATACTAAATTAACTAATATAAAAGAGGGGTTTGATTATGTAAATAATTGTAATATAAAATTTATAAAAATAATAATATCTTACAAAAAGGAAAATAAATTAAAGAAAAAAATAAAACAGTAGAATAAAATAGTTTCTTTTAGGGGTTCCCTGTGGTGTTATCATTGGTAATAAAAATAATTCCTCATTATTTTACCAAATATATAGATAAAAATTTATAACTCTACACCCTCTCATTTGAATTGTATTACCCTACATGGATACCTCTACATATATAAGTAATCCCTTACATATCAATTCATATGCCAAACTCCACCATTTCAATGACTCAAATATCAATGATAAAAAAAATGATTGAACGAGAATGAAGAATATGGTAGAGAGAAAGTAGGGAGAATTCTCACCACAATAATTATAAAAACTAATAAAATCATAGAATAAATCATGAGAAATATTGAAATCTCAATAAACACAAATGGCACAACTTCCCCTGTCAAAAAATAGTGAGGTTTATCTCTCCACAATCATGGATATAATAGATGTATGGTCAGAGGGGAAATAGAAATAAAGAAAAAATGGAAATGGAAATAATAAGAAGATAAATAAACAAATATAATTTGAAAACATTAAGAATTAATTCAGAAACAAAACTCCACCTTCCCCCCTTTATATTTGCTATCTTTTGTAATGGGAGAGGAGGTGAGTATTTATAAAAATATGAAGTGAGATATTGTATCCTCAATTCCATTCTCTATATGATTGAAAATTTTGGACACGTTTAATGGATGAATTTGGGAATTATGTATTCTTAATAGTTTTTTCAATTTATCTCTAACATTTACCCCAAACAATTTTACTCTATCAGTCACATGAAGAAGAAGATATGTTACATTTACTCTAAAAAATTAATCTATATAGGAAGACTCTTCATATTCCTTAAATCTAGTTTCCCAAGCATTTATGTCATTGAAATACGAAGAATAAGAAATTCCCACCTTAATGAATTATTTAATTAATGTATTTCCCATATATACATCAAATTTCAGTTTCATTAGGATTTTAGTTCCAGATATATTGTCCCATAATTATAATTATCTATATCTGTGTAGATTTTTCAAGGTCTGACATGTGAGATTATTTTGGGCCTCCAGATGATGGAATAAGATTTGGGTTCAAAATAATGAAATGAATAACAATATGTATGAAGTAATAAACCAATTATATTTATAAATTTTAATAAGTTTAAAATATTTATGTCCAAAATACAAAACTATATTAAAATAGTTAAAATACAAAAATATATTATTTTTTAAATTAATCTCATATTACTATAAAAACATAAAAATCTGATAATTTCCCAAAAAATAATAATGTATTTCGATTAAAAATATTTAATTATATTAGAAAATATATGAAAATTTTATGTTCATTAATCTCCCACACATAAAAATTTCACTCCCAGGAAATCATCTATATAAAAATAAAAAATCATTAGAACAATCAAAAATTAGAAAACATAAAATACATTATCCATAATAAAATTACAACATGTATATAAAATAAAAAAAAATCCCTATCATTTTAATTCCTCATATTTAAATTTTTAAACCCCAAAAAATCCATCTATGTTTAGTCACAACCCACCTCACCTTGATCTTTTTTGTCACTCTTCACTCAAGAGAATTTTAATCTCGAGTTATACTCATACTTGGAGAATGAATGTATCATCATTGGCTTGTGAGAATTCCAATCTCTCCATTTTATGAAAAATAAAAATCAATTCAATAATTAGTACAATTTTAGGTAAAATTATGTTACTTAGGGTTGTGGGAAACGTTTTAAACAAAATTAAGGCTGAATAGAGTAGGTTTTACTCTAAAGTATGATGAATTATTAATCGAGTGAAAACAGAGGAAATTACTCACATAATTTCCCATAAAATTTTTAAATAGAGAACCAACCCTTTTTATGGAATGGTATATGATCTAATCAATTATTAAAATTAATGACATCATCTATGTTTTGCCTCTTTTTTCCTTTCATTATTTTTCTTAATCTCCATAAAGGAAAAAATTATTTTATTTCTCTTTTCCCATGGATTATGAGCTGATAATTGAATAAATTGAAGAGATTAAAATTACTTCCATTTTTTTATTATATGTACATGAGTCACAACATAAATTACAAAAAAAACCAAATTTTGTCTCAATTTTCATTTTTTTCTTCGTTTTTTTTTTATTTTTTTTCATTTTTTTGAAGGAGAACCAATTGAAACTAGTAAATCATAATTAAATAATGACACGAGAAAAAATTTTATCATTATATACTTCAAATAAAAGTTGAAAAACACCTCACATCATGAAAAAATGAAACACACCCCAAATAACGCACATGAAAGGCCCTTCCCCTAAACATAAACAACAAATATCCAACAGCAAAAACCATGGGTCAGGGTACATAAAATACTAAACTTGAAATTTGGATTAAACCATTAAAGATATTAATGAGATTTAAGGGATAATTATTTATAGAGGGTATGTTAGGTTTCATGTTAAAATGTGACTAGAAAAGGAAGTTTCTTAATCAGGTTTAAAAGATTCTATGAAGTCTAATGCTTTAAGAGAGAAAAATCAAAAGTTATGGTTCTCACAAAAAATCCATGTTTCTTTCAATAAAGTGCAGGTATTATAAAGAATATTTAAAATTGGTTCATAGTACCTAACATGACTAGAAAATTATTTTGAGTCAGTTTTTCATGGGCATGGATTTAAAAAAATAACCAAACTCCTAAAAATGACTAATAATCCAATTCAAGAAAAAAATCACATTAACAATCATTTGAAACCCATTATTCTATAAAAAAATTTCAATAATATAAATGTAAGTTGATCTTTGAAAAGTGATATGAATATTCTTTGAATCACAATAATCCTAAAAATATGAAAAATAAAAAAACACAAAAATAAATAAATAAGCAGGATAACAATCCCCAAAACATAAATATTACTACCCATCAATCCATATCAACAAAATAAAAATAAGGGTTGAAAAAATCAAAGGAAATATATAACATATCATTATTTTTCAGTGGCTATCCTGATTTAATCATATATAAGAATCTAATAGACCTAAAAATAAACAAATAATGTAAATAATAAGAAAAATAAATAAAAATAATGAGTAATGGAATAGAGAATAGAAGATTTTTTGGACACCCACATGGGTGCTATGTTTTTACTACACTATGTCTGGAAGTTATAGTGGTTTAACCCCAATCAGAATGGGTACGAGTTTTCTTATTAATAACCACCAAACATAGGTTTTCCCAATATACATGAGTGGATGTAATGAGTTAGAACCCCCAAAAGAAATAACAATTCCCCTAACACCTAGAACAGATAGTATACAAAAATTAATTTAGATAGGGGGAGGGAATAGAATAAAGGGGTGGTCCCTATTTTTCTGAACTGGAGGATTAGTGTCTACTAATGGTCATGTTACTAGAATATTATGTGGCTTATCTTCTTTTTTGGTGTAAAAAGATTATTCCTTGGTGATTCATTTTTTGTTCCATTATCCTCATATGAACTAGTTTAAAAAATTAATGGATCCTTTATTTTCTTCTTTACTCAAAAACACTTCTTCTTCTTCATCATCCATTAACAATAGGAGTGGTGCTGAATTTACAAAATCTGGATAAGGAAGATTAGTTTTCAATTAAATAATAAAAAAATTTCAATTAAAATAATTCTCAAAAATTAAATCACACTAAAACAGTTTATCTTGAGACTCTTTTTTCCTTTACCATTTCATCTAGAAGAAGTGAATCTTCAAGTATTTTATTAACCTCACCAATGTATTTTTGAAATATAGGTGGAATAGGGATTTTATTCTCTTCAAATATTTGTTGTTTTCATCACATCCATAAGAAATTAAGTTTTCCCATGGAAGTGGCCAGAGATGCAATTACCTTGCCCCCTGGTTCTAATATATTGAAATTATATTTAAATTCCAAGTCATTTAATTCCATTTGTAGTGAAATTTATTCCATTTAGAAAGAATTTCATTCCATTTTAATATTCAATTTTTGTTACCTATTGGAACCACCATCAATGTTATCAATAGTCCATTAATATTAAATATTATCACAAAAATACCTCATGAACTTTTAAAATAATGTTTTGTAATTAATCTCTATTTTTCATTTATAATTTTTTTTAATTTTTTTTTTGTTTCTTATGAAAGATAACATGTGTAAGTGATTTACAACCCTGAAAATGGAGCCAAATTTATGTATGGGGTATTTTTAGTAGATCACCAGCAAATTAATTTCTTATATACCTAACAATATACCATAGTGTAACAATTGAGGTTCAATCTTGTGGAGTCCTCTTACACAGATTATCATTCAATTTTCATTTTCATAAATATAAACAATATAAAACTAAATTAACAAATAAAAATGGGGTTTGGGTTATAAAAATACATTTAATATAATATTTTCAATAATAAAAATATATAACATAAATGAAAAGAAAGAAAAAACACATAGAAATAGGAAGAACAAAATCATTCCACTCAGGGGTTCATAGTAGTGTTATCATTGTTATTCAAAATATTGCCTCATTATTTTACTTAATGTATTGACAAATAATTTTCACTCTAAACCCTATAATAATAATGGTATTACAATACACTTTTAGCTCTAAATGAAAGATTTATCTCTTCCACCTTAGTTCCTAACTAAAACAGTATTGTTTTAATGACTCATATATCATTGAGAAATAAAATGAGTAAAAGTAGATGAAGAAGATAGTAGTATATAATTTGGGGTAACCAGACACCACAATAATTTTAACCACTAATGAAATCATAGAATTAAAAATTAGAATTCATGAAGTCAAAATAAACTGAAACACCACCACTTACCCCTCAAATAATAGTGAAGGTTTTCTCTCAACAATCATGGTGATAAAAAAAGTACATTATGAGAAACAAAACAAAATTAAAATAAATGAGAATGTACATAAGGAGAAAATATCTACAATAATATAAATTTAAAATATTAAAAAATAATAAAAAACAAAACTCTATATTTCCCTCATGAAATTGGTTATCCTCTGTAGTGAGAGGGGAGTGTAAATTTTATAGAAAAAAAAAGAAATGAGAAATTATAGCTCCAATTATATCCTCTAGAGGTTTGAGAATATTTTATACATTAAATAGATGAATTTCGGAATTTTTTATTCTTTCAAGTTGTTCCAATTTTTTCCACTCATTTTCAACCAAAATATTAACTTTATATTCCACTTTATAAAGGATATATATTTTATTTAATCAAAAAAATCAAATTTTCTTGAGAAACTCTTCATAATCTCAAAATTAGGTTTCCATGCATTTTAGGGCCTTGAATTATGTATAATTAGGCTTGCACGCCTCTATGAAAGTGGTTAATTAATATCTTATTCAACATTACTTCTAATTTCATATCTATTGGGACTTTAGTTCTGGATATATGTCCCCATCATTAAAACTATCCAGATCTGTGCACATTTTTTGAGGCCTAACTTGTGTGATGATTTTGGGCCTCCAAATGATGGATTGAGCTTTGGGTTCATAAAAATGAAATGAAGAACAAGACGAACAAAATCCTAAAAATAATGAATCTAATTTCTCAAATAAGCTTAAAAAAGATTTGGATGAAATATTTAAATAAATTAAAACAGTTAAAATCCCAAAAGACCATTTTTGAAATTAACCTCAAATTACTATAAAAACATAAAAATGTGAAAAATTACCATAAAATAAAACTATGGAGGGATAAAATATATTTAATTATAGTAGATAATATATGAAAATATTATCTTAATCATAGGATATAATGACTGATATGTTAGATCATATGGGACATACTACCCACCAAGGGGTGTATGAGGTACATGGAATGCCTTGAATATTCATCTTAGATAAGTCCTTCTTGGTGGCTACTAAATATAATTATTTCTTGGAAGGGAAAGAAATTTTGTCTCAAAATTAGATTTTATTTTCTTATATGAGTTCTTTCTAATCTATGTTGGGAATATATCCCTCCCATTTTCCCTATGGATATTTTTTTAATACCTTCTCCATGGTCCTCATATTCAGATAAGACTTTATTGGTAAGTCTATGGAAACTGTCCGTGGATTCTAATAGGACACATATTGAAATAATTTGTACAAGATCCTTGAATTTACATGAGATTCAATTTTTAATTATGTAACCATAGTCCTAGTGTTTGTATGTGATATTGTTCGGAATAAAATGTCCAAGTCCTTGTATTTTGATAAGACATAACTTGAATTACAGAGACTCGGTCCTTAGATTCATTGTGTTGTTGTTTATAATTACATAGACATAGTCCATGGATTTGGATGTGATACTATCATGGATTCCTTGGTATTTATCATAGGATCAAACTATTGATACTAATTATTTTGAATCTCTGAGAAAAATCTCACCAGAATAAAAATTAGGCTTGATTTTTATTGGAATGGCAGTCTTACTGGCTCAGAGACAATCCAACCAAGGTTAAATCATGTTTGATATTATCAGGTTTTCATGTGAGGACCCAAGGATCGAAAGTTATTATTTATTTATAATTCCAAATTGTATTTACTTATTCACATGTTCATTTAATATTCACATATAAATTATATTTACTAGTCAAATACATGACCATGTTGGTGGATCCCTATTGGCATAAACTCACACACTACTTTGATGGTCATAAAACATGGGTTCCAAGGTAGGCTTCCCTTTTTACAGGTTCAGGTTGGTAAAAGGATTATTAGATCTTGATCATGTCGGATGGCTATGATGGGACATAGATTTTGGGATTTGGTGAGTTTCTAAGTATTAGTATATTTTAATATGCGTTCTTTAATTCATTTTTTTATATGTGGTTTGTTTGGTGGTATGTTAGTGAGTATTTATAATTGTGTGAATCCACATTCATTTTTAACTTATAAATGAATATGTTATTGATAGTTTTTAATCTTATTTACTATTTTTTATGTAATTTCATACATATATTTTTATTGCACACTCAGATATGGAGGGTATTCTCTCAACAATTACACCTTAAACCCCCAATAGAAGTTAATATCCTTTATATTATGTGGATGTATTGTGAAGGTTTATAAGATACTCATTTGGTCCAAGAATCATTCATTGGATGTGGCTAATAGATGGATGTTACAAAGAGGAATAATATATTTTATTTGACTAATATAATTATGTGTATCAATTTTTGTTTTGTCTTACTATTTAATGAGATTCTAAACATGAAGCATGTGAATATGTCAATGCTTGTGAAGGATATCATATTGTTATATCATAGAAATCTTCTTGATAGGAAATTCATGTTAAAGTAATTTGGGATTTAATTTATTGGTTTCTAATTTTATAGTTATTGATTTCAACTAACATGTCACACAAGGAATTTTTAAATCTATGATTTATTGGTTTTTTTATTTTAAATATATGGAAAGTGGTTATTTTACATATATCAAATTTTTCACACATGATTAATATGACATACTCTTGTTGTGTTTGATTGATATTACAGATGATATGGTTTAATAGTTTTAAATGTTAATAATAACATATATTATGTTTTCTTATATAACTTTTTAATTGAACCCCACTAGGTGAACCATAATATATTTCATTTTGATGATAGTTCACGTGGATAAATTGTGAGATTATTGTTGATGAAAACTTTATAATCCCTCTTTAAATTGATATATAGTGACACTTAGTTGGTATTTATCAACAGTTATTCCTTGGAACTAAATCTGAAGGAAATATATTTGGTTATTTAAATGTTCAACACAACCTATATGGAATTTCTATTTTTTATATGCATTCTACTAAACTAAAATTCTAAACAGGGTTACATACCAAAAGTCATTATATAGTGATGAAATTGAATATGTATATGACTATATGATATTTTGGACTTTATGGGGGGTGACACCCCTATATGGAGGCCTACTGAGGATCAGTATGGGATTTTGATTCTTGTGGGGTATTGTTTTATGTAGATGTTCGATGAGAATCAGTTCCCCAGTAGGCAGATGAGTTGGCATGTGATGCACAATATGGGTATATGTATATCAGAGACCATAGAGTTAATATTTGGGAAAGGGAGTCACCGACATACATTTAAAATCTAAATAGAGAGGTGTTTCTATTAAGATAAGACTTATATGTGATATACCCAATGGGTTTTGTGGGATATCCTAGTTCTATGTGATGTGGCATAGGATATGGGTGAACTGGGTATTATAAAGATATGAGATGTTTTAGACAATGGTATCTTGTATAAGGAGTTTCCCCAAACTAGTGAATACCAAATAGATGGGAAGCATGAGTAAATACTTCGGCATTTGATATTGATGCATGTGAGCTAATATTTGATATAAAAAACAGCCAATGAGATTCCTTACGATACATGATAAAAATAACTATAGGTTATTTTGGTTTCAAATATTGGTTTCTATGGAATTATCAATAGGACAAATTACCCTATTATTATAAAAATGTGTTTTGGGATCATGTTGAGATAATATATCAACACTTTGGAATTTGAACTGATATTGGTTAATAAGTAATCGTGTGATAAACCATAGAATGGGTGACTTGTCTGACTTTGAATATGGAACTAAGGGGCCTATAGATATATGATATTGACATTATTATGAGTTATGGTTAGAAATAAGGTATGTGATCCTATCATTTATGATGTAAAAAATAAGTAACTGAGTGTCTGGTCATGAGACGAGGTGATATAAGAGTGTATACTCATTGTATTTGAATGTGATAAAGATAGTATACATTTTATATGTGTTGTTCCATTTGGTTTATCTGTTGGTTTGGAGACTCATATGATCTAAGTAACAATTTACTTGATGAATCATTATAGGATATGCTTCCTATGGTTCTGATGAAAAATTGAAATGTAATTCTAATTTGGACTATGTTGGTTAGAAGTTATTACGAGATGCTAAAATAAGTTTGCGATAATTGTTTTTCAATTTTATTTATTATAGGAAAATAATTTCACTTTTTAAAATTTTATGTCCAAATGAATGGGAACATGAAAATCATAAAATTAGACAGACTTTTGATAAAATATTTCAACAGCCTTGGTTTTTTTATTCAAAATTATTTTTGTGAAAGATGTTGTATTTCAAAATCAATTTTTTTGGAAGGAAATTTTATGTTAATATGAGGATATTCATTAAATTCTGAAGATATTTCCAGATATTTGACACAAAATATGATGTTGAATTTCTTATTTGAAATTTCTCAATGTGATATGTTGGTTAGAACCATGTGATGAATGCTTTGTGAATAAAGTCAGATAATATGTGTGTGGTACAATAATTCAAATAATGTTATTCCAATACATCTGCTCCAAAATTCATGACGAATTTATTATTCGATAAATATATTCTAGGAGAAGAAATACTGGGATCTTTAACATATTATTGTAGTGTTCCCTAACTAATCCATCATATTTTTTGATCCATAAAAATGTCTAATTCACCTAATGTACAGATAATAAGGATTAATCAAGAGTTGTAGATAAGAAGGAATAAGGAACTCACTAGTGAAACTGGTCCCTCATATTTTTTTTCAATAATCCATAAATATTTAGAGACTATTCAATGAGAAGTGTTTAGAGTCTGATAACTGAGAAGAGTTTAGAGACATTTCAATCAGATGAAATTCAACAATGTTTTCAACCACTTTTTCAGGTTTATTTTTTTGGATTCAATTGGATCAAGAATTATAATACACGATTTGGTACCAATTCATTGAATAGATAATGAGATTGATTCATTATAGAAGGTATGACACTAATAAGTCATTAACTGTTTTTCTTCTTCAGGCGCAATCTGAGAAATTTTTGGAAAATTGATGAAAAGGTGAAATTTTTTTAAGGTTGTTGTGAAGTTTTGATGATGGGTGATGATATATTTATATTTTTCAAATATTCCTATTGAAAAAAAATCAACAATAGTTTAAAGAAGTTGGAACAATGATTATGGAATAATGGTTTCAAGGATTTATGTATCTCAGTTGGTATAGAGCCTCAGAATAAGTATTTTGTTCTTAAGATGGTACGTATCATCATAATAAAAATTCATCAGTTCATATTTGGTTCTGAAGTGGGTTAAAAAAATTAGAGTGACCATATTTTTTCATCATAGTGAGAATAAAATCGAAATATCAAATGGAATTGGACTGAAGAATGGTTAAAAATATGGATAGAGTTTTTATAAGATTGGAGAAGTTTTGAGAAGAATCAAAAAGAGTAGATAAGTGCGGAAAGATTCAAATATAGAGTAGAAGTTAATATTAAACATGATTTTCTAAAATTTGGTTTAGGGGGAAAACATTTTCAGATTCCCACCCAAAACACATTTACTCTCAAATAAATAGATGAATGTACATTATACATTCTGACACATACAATGTTCACTTGTGAGAAAAGTGAGTGAAACCACTAGATTTTTAGAGAGGATAATTTTTCAGACAAAAACTTACTAAGGACATTTTTTGAAAAAAAAGAATAATAAATAGTTATAAGATCAGAATAAGTCATCAAACATAGGTTTCCAAGGACAGTTTGAAGTGATTCGGAATTTTTCTAGGGTATTATTTTCATATATATTTTCTATAATGAAGTATCAGACAAAAAAATTGGACTGATCCATTAGACTTAGTATCCATACGAAGTCCAATTTTTTTTCTCTACATGCTGCTAAGTAGGAAAGTAGAGAATGGTATTTTCAAGACTTTAATAACTTCAAGTGGATAAGACAACCCAGAAACATGTTTGGAATGAACAAGTGAATATTATTATCTTATCACACAAGCTTTTTTTATATCATCCATGATGGATGAAAAACATGTATTTTTGTATTGATCATAGTGTTATAAAATTTTAAGGGTATATCCTATTTGTTGTATCCACACAAAATGATTTTTTTCTAATGATTTGGGTGGTATTGGATCATTTTTCAACAATTCTAAGGACATAGCTACTCTTATTGTGTAGTGACCATTTTAAATATTTTTTTCCTATGCATGTGTGAATTTTTTGATTTTAGAAAACTAATAATCTTTAATAAGAGGTTATGTTTGTTTCAAAAGAAATAAATCATAATAGAAAAATCTATCACTAATTCACTACCTCCCCCTCTTAGTGATACATTTATCCTAGTTGGGCCTTTTTAAGTGGTATTAATGTGAAGGTTCCCTTCATTTAGCCTTTAATAAAGTTTTTTTGAAGAGAATTTGTGAAGGAAAATATGAATTGTGTTAATTGTAAGGGTTTTTTATTCTTTTATGGAAAGAACCATTATATCATTAAAGATAGAATGCTTCTATATATTATGCCTCTTGGGTATGACATTTTGGAAGCAACTATAAATGGATTTTCTCATCTTGATGAAACATTTCACCTAAAATTTATAGACACAAAGAATCTTGAGAATAATCTAGGATCTAATAATTATTTAATATCATCACATTCTAAAAGTGTTTTTAATAGTTAAGGGATATTAATCAAATAAAGGTATCTAGAAAAAGTTGAAAAACATTTATGAAGGAAAGAAACAGGTGAAGAAGTCAAAGTTTCTAATTTGGAGAGTAAAGTTTGAATATCTAAAAATAGGTGAGTATGAATATATTGGTGACTTTTTTACAAGTGTGAATGATATTTATAGCACCATTATATGTCTTGGGGAGATGTTAGAAGACTCAAATATTGTTGAAAAGATCATCGTAATTATTCTTGATAATTTTTATGTGAAAGTTTCATCTTTGGAATATAGAGATGCTAAAACTCTATTTTTTGGGGGACCTTTATAATACTCTAATTACATATGAAATGATAAGGGATAAAGTTATTGAAGGAAAAAAAATACTGAGAAATGTCCTTCAAGGCTTCCAAGCAAGGAATGTCTTAGAAGATTTTTTAATAGAAGATGTGGATAACTCAGAATCCAAAAATGAGGTACATAACACTCTTGATGAATTTGTATCCTAGTTTTCTGAAAATACAATAATAGGTACAAGAATGTATAATTGGAAACTTCCCTTCATATTTTTTTGAATGTGGAGTCATGGGACATTTTTCTACCAACCATCCTTATATAAATAATGAATAAGATTGTAATTAAGATGATATAAGGGTAATATAAAATTGGAACAAACAAGGTTAGAAATAAAAATCCAATTATAATGGGAAATATATAAAGATCTCCAAACCCAAAAGGATAATATTTTTCTCTAAAGTTAATAAAGAAGAAGATAGTGAATATGTTGCTGAATAGTTTATTGAAATTGTTAGAGAAAATACTTTCATTGAAATAGTTAATAATGATGAGTTTGGAAGTCGTATTTTTGAAGAAAAAGAGATTTAGATGGAATTTCATCTGAAAATAAACATGAAATAATGTATCAAAAATATTGAATGACTTGAAATAAAAAAAAATATGATAATGAAAGAAATTTCTACAACAAATAATCCAGAATTTCTCTATAAAGTGAAAGCTATGTTACCTGAAGAGATAGATTTTCTGAAGAAATTTCTTAATAAGAAGAGGAATCAAAATTAACATCAAGATTTTTATTTGAATCCCAAATAGGAATATTTATAACTTTTACAACTAATGTTTTCTAATATTGGGGAGGGAGTTACAATTTTCAAAAACTCTACCTCTGATGTTGTTGAATGTTCTAAAAAATATGAAGCTAAGAAGGGTAAAAAGTTACATTATAAGGTTTAAAGTAAATTTTATGTCATTACAAAGAAGAATAAATTTGATAAAATCATGTTTGTGTACAAAAAAATATTCAAAATTAAAAATTTTCAAAATTTTCATAGTTCAAAATAGACATTTTTAGAAAATCAGATTCTGAAAATTCTATAATGAATTCTAAATTGAAGAAGAATAATCTTGGTGATAAAATAAATTTTGTGGAAGTAAAAAGTTCTATTTTGAGATAATAAAGTTATTTAAAACATATTCACAATTACAGATAGTATATAATTTATATAGTAGAGTATTGTTTCCCTAGGTACTATTGGTATTATGGTGGATTAGGGAATACACAAAATTTTTGTTGGTTCAATAAAAAATACAACAATTATTCCAATATTTTTAGAAGGAAAATATTAAGGTGGATTCAATCCTATCAAAGGAATAATTATGACAATGATGTTTTAATATTAGAGAATAGATTACATCCTTAAAAAACTATTTGTAAAAGATGTGATCAACCTTGATGTCTTGGAAAAGGGTGTAATGTTTTGTTAATAACACAAAACATGTTATATAAAAGTTGTAAGAAGATACATGTGAGTAAATATAAAGGAAAATAAATGGATCTTTCTTTATTAAAATACTCTTAAATCTATAAAAGTAGAATAACGCTAGATCTTAAATAGTTGTTATTATTCACATATTATAGGATATTTAAAATTGTTGAAGAATGTGAAATACATAAAATAAGGAAAAGTGACATCTCTTAGTGATGAATCTCTCATAATCAAAGGTGTTGGATCAACTATTATTGGAAAATAGATGTTGAAATCCATGAAATCCCTATTTTTTTATGGGTTGAAACACAATCTGTTAAGTGTTTCCTTAGTTAGATATTAAGGGAATAAGGTTTTTTTCATAAAATATGCTTTATTTAAAATATATAAATATAGAAATGATGTTAAAAATGGATAAAACACAAAAAAACATGTTTTAGTTTGTTCAAGTTCATAATTCAAGTTAGTTAAGAATGAATGAAGAAAATAAATTGTGGTATAAAATTTTGGGTTATATGTGTTAGAAAAACATGAAAAATTAATAAATGTGAAACTTTTTTTGGGGTATTTTTGATATTTCAAGAAGAATATATTGGTGTTTTATAATTTTTCATAATGAAAATATAGACAACTCAGAATATAAGATGGTTGAAATTCATTAATCTAGACCCTTGGAGTTTATAATTTCTAAAATGTATGGGATGATAAGAAAACAATCAATATTTGGAGATAAGTACTTCATTTATGTCATGGATGATTTTACTATCACTAATTTTTTCATGTATTTGAAGAATTTTCTAGATTCTTTGATAATTTTTAAAAGTTTCTCAAGAATTTCAAGGAAATAATATGGGTATTTTATGAAGAATTTTGGAACTAAAAATAGTGGTGAGTATACGATTAAAGATATTAGATGTTATCTTGATAAATGTGTAATTTTCCATGAGTTCATTACACCATAACATTCTCAAAAAAGTAGTGTCAATGAGGGGAAAAATAGAAGTTTGGTTGAAATTGAGCATACAATATTACTTGATCCTAGTATTTCTCATTAATTTTGGTGGAAGTCTATGAGAATGGATATTTGTATTCAAAACTAGTGTTTCTATAGACCAAGTAACTATATGACTCCTTATTGATTGTTTTATGAAAAAAATCAAATTTTAAAACTCTTCATTGTTTTTTGGGATTTCCGGTATCGAAAATAACAAAGGTGGAAACCGTGGAAAGTTTGATCAGAGGGGTGAAGTTGGAATCGTTCTTGGAAATTCATCAGATGGAAGAGGATATAGAAGTTTAATAAAATATATTTAAATATCAGAATAATAAATAGATGTAAATGTTTTCTAAAAAGATGAGGAAGATGTTTCACAGTCACGTGCATATGAGGAAGATGAGTATGATGAAAGAATTATTAAGCAACATGACAAGGATTCCAACAATTTTTATGAAACATAGGTGGAATAATTAGAGTCAAATATTTCTAGTGTTGAGTAAGAATATAGTACATATCATCCTAGGATAAGTATTCAAGTGAAATCTCAAAACATAATTGGTGATAAATATCTAAAGTTTCAACTAATAATAACATTAAATGACATTACACAAACAAATTATATTCAATTATTGAGACAAAAGATGTAAATGAATATTTTGAACATTCTAAAGAGACATAGGACATGAATTAAGAGTTTGATCATATTTAGAAGATTGATATTTGAGAATACATACCTAAACCAAATGAAAAAATGTTATCAATATAGAGTGGGTGTTCTGGAACTAGTTGAATGAATATAGTGAAGTGATAAGAAACAATGAAATAATGGTTTTTAAATGCTACTCACATATTAAAGGCTTTTGTTTTTAGTTTAATTTTGATATACTATAATTGTTATAAAAAATTTGATTCTTTCATAAAATTTATGCATAGTGAGGTTACAAAATATTTCAAATGGATGTGAAGTTCGCAATTTTGAATGACTTTATAAAAAAGTTTATATAGAAAAACCACGTGTATTTTTCATTGGGTAGGATGAAATTTATGTGTGTAAGTTGAAGAAAGACTTATATGGGATAAATCAAGCTCTGAAGGTATGGTATTCCAAATTGGATACTTTCTTAATGAAGATGAACTTCAATAAAGGAAGGTTTGATAGTAATCTGTGTAATGTTAAATTTAGCTGATTTTCATTATGGTTATTTTTTATGATGATTATAAAGTTTTTACTACGGATGATGAAACAACATGTGAATTATTTTCTAAATAAATGAAATTTTTTTTGGAGATATCCATTCTTGGTGAAATGAAATAATTTCTTGGGTTACAATTCATAAAAAAAATAAAAAAATATTTCTTTCTCAAATAAATTATGATAAGGAACCTCTTAAAATATATCGAATGGAAAATTTAAAAAATATTTATAAACAAATTTCAATGGGAAATAAGTTCACTAATGATGGAGAAGTTAAGGAAGTTGACTCTAAATAGTTACTAAAGTTGTTTTGAAATTTTCAGTATCTGATTGCCTCAAGACCAGAAATTTTTTATGTTCCTACTTTATGTGAAAGAATCCAATGTTCTCAAAAGTAATCACAAATATCTTCTATAAAAATTATTCTCAAATATATCAAAATAGAAATATATTTTATTTTCAGGTTTGATAGTTTAGAAAGAATTGATTTGTTGGTTATAAAGATACTGATTGGGTAGGAAGTGTTGATGATAGAAGATCCACATATGTTAGATATTTCTTTCTAGGGGGAATGTGTTTTTGGTTGGAATATTAAGAAAAAAATTCATTACCTCTTAGAATAGTTGAATCTAGGTATGTTTTTTCCCTCAAGATTCCACACAACTTTGTAGGTGAAGACTCATTTGGAATACATACTTGATGATGTGACGTTACCCTTTATATTGGGTAAAGATAATTAGAGTTTCATAAAGATTACAAGAAACCGCTATAACATTATCATTTAAAACATTTTGATATTGTATATAATTTCTTTACGGTGTTTTTGGAGAATAATGATCTCAATATACAGTATGTTCGTACATCATAACAATTTATTAGCATTTTCATAAAACCTTTACGGAAGGAATCATTTTTACAAATAGAGCTTGAACATGGAAATCCAAAATCCATCTCTTCAAGGTTGAGGAATGTTTTTTTCTCTTCTATTATCTTGTCTTTGGATAGTTTTTTCAAAGGGGGATAATTATATCATGAATCTATCGATGGATATGTGCGAAACATTATATGAAATCATGTATGTAGGGGGATTTTTGGGTATGTTTTGAACTCATCATGTAAGTGTAAGATCTATTATAATATGTTTTTAAGTGTGTATGAAACTTGTATCTAGAGGAATTTGAATGTTTTATTGAAAGGTGAATGACTAAAAAGTTTTAAATGTTTATAAATTTTTTTAGGTCACTACTTTTAGACAATATGGTTTTAATGTCAATGATATTTTTCTTAAAACGAGTTCACCCATGTAGGATTAAAATTATTGAGAAGTGATCCATTTCATGAGTTTACAATGTTCAAATATTTATAAAACTTGATTGATAACAAAATAAAAATGTGGAGATTATTGGGACCAAGTTCGATGGAGTAGTTCATGGATACTGAATTAAGTTTGTGCTGATTTTTTTGTATTTTTTTCATTGTGAAAAAATAACTTCACTCTATAAAAGTTGTTGATCAAATTAAAGTGGGAATCATAATTATAAAATCAGATACAATTATTATAAGAACGTTCAATAGTCTTGGTTTTCTATTTTGAATATTTTTTGTGAATGAAGTTGTGTTTTGGACTCACATTGTGTTTGGAATTAAAGTTACAATTGGTAGTAGGATCTGTATCATATTTTTAATATCATTAAATATATTTTAAAAAAATGTATGATGATGATTTTCTGATTTTAATGTTTTCAATATCATTATATGGTTAGAAACTTGTGATTCAATGTTTATGAAATAAATGGGAGAATATGTGTTTGGTATAATAAGTCAGGTGATGATATGTCTATTCTTATGTTCACAAAGTCATGAATAAGTTGTGATACATTTAGGAGCTTATAGAATATGAAAGGATGTGACGTATAAAGTGTTGATGAAGTATTACTCAAATGATCCATTGGATTGTCTGATCCTTCAGACTATCTGATTCATTGAATGATCAATTCATAAGGATCAATCGACATATATAGAGAAAATAGAAGAAGGATGTCAATGTTGACACCTAACCATCAGGAAAAGTGTTCCAATCATCCCTAAGAGGTATAATGGTTAATGATGTATGATTTTTTGTGATAGATGAATTGGAAGAGTTCATCAAATAGATGATGTTCAAAAAAGCAGTCAACCATTTTCATCAGGTTGATTTTTTTTATTTCAATGAGGTCAACAATCATTAGACAATAAGTGGTACTGATTCATTGGATATAGACAGAGACTGATCCATTAAATGCAACAATATGACACGGATAATTTATTATATATTTTACATCATTTTATTTATTCTAAGGAAGATGTATACAGTTAAATAAAATGTCAATTGTTTTAATGTTTTTTCTTATGTTTTGTCAAGGTGTGTTGATATTTTAGAATTTCCAAATATTTTTATTAAAAAAGAAAAGAAAATAAAGTATAAAAAATTTGAAACTGTGTTTAAGGAACAATAGATTCAATTTTTTGTGTCTCAATGTTGGTATAGAGAATTGGAATGAGTAGTGTTTCCTTCAGCTATTACACAACATCATAATAAACTATCTTTAGTTCATATGGGGTTCTCAACTAGGTCATGAAAATTGGAGTGACCATATGTTTTCATCCTAATGAGAACTACATCAAAACATAAAATGGTATCAAACTGAAGAAGTGTTTGAAATATGGAAAGTGTTTTTATAAGATTCTAGGTGTTTTGATAAGAATCAATAATATTTTATATTCACTAAAATATTTGAATATAAAGTTTCAATGAATGTGAAATTAGAGTTTCAAAAATTTTGTTGAGCAGGAAACATTTTTAGATTCCCCATAACAATACTTTTATCTCTCCTATAAATAAAAGTAAATACATTGTACTTTTATACTCTTTTATTGTTCACATATCAATAAATATAGGTAATGCAAGGGCGTTTTATAGAGAAGACTTTTCATTCTAAAAATTATTGATGATGTTTTCCAAAGAAAATAAGAAGAAGAAAGAGTTATCAGATCAGACTGAGCCATCGGACACAGGTTTCCATGGAATATTTGATGTTGTTTAAAAACATTTCTGGGGTATTATTTAATTATATTTTTTAACTAAAGTATCAGGTAGAGGAATCAGACTAATCCTTTTGAATGATCAACCAGACTAAGTTTTTGTATGATGTCCAAAAAGATTGTTTCTACCTACTACTAGGTAAGAAAGTGAGGAATTATATTTTTTATAATTAAAAAGTGTATTTTGGTAAGTAAGTACAATAACTTGTTTTGAAGTAAATTTTTATGTTTTCATAACTTTTCAGAAAAAAAAATTCATGTCATTCATGATAGAAGATGTATATGCACTGTTGTATTGATAATAGTGCTACTCAAGTGTAAGGATATATCTGACTTGTTTTATCCACACAAAAGTATTATTTTATACTGTATTATGTGGTATCAGATTATTTATAAACCATGTTTAGGATATAGATAATATTATTGATTAGTGAAACTTGTAAATAGTTTTGTTTCTATAGATGTGTGAATGTTTATTATCAGCAAGATAATAATCGTTAATAGGAGGTGAAGGTTGTTTCAAAATAAAAGAAACTTAAAAGGAAAATATATCACTGATTCACCCCACCTATCAGTGATACATTGATCCTGGTTGGGACTTTTCAAGAATATGGTATTGGGTAAATCACAAATGGATTCAGTGCAGTAGACCAATAAACTCTAGGTTATTCTATAAGAGGTATTTTCAAGAAGTAATGGTATCTGAATTGATGGGTGATGATCATATATCTAGAGGAGAAACATGTGTCTCATAGTGTAACCACTTGAGGATGTGATCAGGGAGTAGCATAAGTGAATCCATATGGATAGGATTCAACAATAGCATATTAGACTTTGCTACCCTTATTATGAATGAAATTTTATTAGAGTTCAAATGTTGTTATTCCCATAATTTGTGAATCATTAGTGGTAAATATTTTGGAATTGGTTCTTGGGTTTGATTAAGGAAACCATTTTCAGTCAATGCATGGGGTAATGGATGGAAAATTCACCATTGACATATGAATTAGTTTTAGTGGGATCAAAGTCATGATAACACTAACTGTTGGATGGTTGAGGTGGTTCTTGGATGTCTATGAGTAGGTGTCACGAACCAGATCTAGTCACCACCAAAATCGGTGCCAAACCCAACATGTGACAAGGACCGAAGGGAATTCCCGATTCCCATGGGCTAGCACAAGTTCCCAGGTATCATAAAATTAGAATTGGGATTGATTTACCCAAGTTTATAAACATAAAACAACAAATATATCCAATAAAACGAATTTGGATTTTTCAGACCAAGAAATCTTTTACAAACATTCATAACTGAATCACATAGTATAAAAAAACTCACCAAGCTATAATATGGTATAAAAAAAAGGAAAAAATCCAAATAACCCTCATGGAAAGGGGCACCGCCCTCAAGCCATCTCCACAAGACATCACCACCAATGACATGCGAGAAACCCAAACCACTAGAACTAAAAACTGTACCCAACCCGTGAAAACAAAAATATCCAATTCTACTTACACACAAGGGTGTAAGTAGGGTGTGATCCAATCCCAAGTAGCATACCAACACAAAGATATTATATGTGATAAATAATTAAATATTAATAGCTTTTGAGTTATAATAAACATGAAATGCTAGTTAAAATTTCTAAAAGATGAAACTTAAAAATTAAAATAGTTTTTAAGTGGGATATCATTAAGAATCAACACATTTAAAATTAATTTCAACACTAATGAATTTTCCCACAAACTATAATGTATGCTGATGGTATGCACAAAGTAACTAATGAGCACAAGCAATAAGAAATAACCCCTAGGCACAAGCTCGTTGTGGGTCCCAGGTACCTCCTATCTCAGCGAGAGTAACCATCATAATATTTGTTCTTATGTATGAGCTACTAGTTTGGAACATACCCATTACCTAGTGGTCCCCAATATTCATCGTCATAGTTTTGTTAGTGTTGTAAGCTTTAATCTTTCAATGTGAGACTGAGTCCAAACACCACGAATTCACTAACATAGTAGTACACGTCCACCCACCAAGATACCCATGTTTCCCTCTTGTTCTCAAAGAAGTTCAACAAGATAAAAAATATAATTCGCTTATGAAAATATCACAACCACACCACACATTCACCAAAAAGACCACATGAAGATCAAAATAGTCTCAAAATCAAATTTTTCATTCAAATTGATTTTGTAATCATACTCACACCAAAATAGCACACAACACATTTTTCACTTCTTTCACAATTCAAAAAATCCTATAAAACTTTTATAAAATATTTCCCGAGATGATAAATATCATGTAACAACCCACTCACATGTTATATAATATGATTTTCATTAAAAAAACTCCATTTTTGACATCACACACACACAAAATTTCCCGAAAACATGTTTCACACCCACATCACAATTTCATAAATCACCTCGACAAATTACAAAACATTACCAAAACGTTTGTTGGTCAGAGTTGATACTCAAGAGGGGGGTAAATTGAGTTCCAATAAAAAAATCTGTTAAAATAATTTCTCTTAAAAACCCCCAATTTGAAAACAAAGTTAAACTGTAGTGAATCTATATAGAGTGTTAATGTTCCATCAGTTTCTCAAAGTTTGATTAGGTCTCAGTTGACATAGTCTGAAGATTAAATTAACTTTTGAAACTAACTTACTGGTTTACAATAAGTATAAACACTTTATAATTTAACTATAAATGTTGATTTTAAATAGTTTTTTATTTCAATGTAATAAGCATCGAAATGTAAAATATATATGTAATACTTATAGACTTAAAATAAAAGAAACGAAAAGTTAACCAAGATGTTCAGTCTCAAACTAAGACTTAGTCCTCTCAACAATTTCTATAAATTGATCCACTCCCTAGATCGGGGTTAAACAACAGTACACTACTGTTTAGGTAAAAATACCTCTACCACAATTCTTCGTGGGAAAAGAAAACAAAATCACACAGGATGTTCAGGTCTAACTCGACCTCTACCACTATCCACAATGGGAAACAAAATAGTTATGGAGTTTGAGTGAGGATTTAAGAATCCTCCAACTTAGTATAGGAGTTAGTATGTGTGTAGAGTAAACAGTGTACACACACTGCTCGAAATGTAAATAAAGAGAATCAATAAGATGAATATGATTGAGTTTAGAAATGATTTAGTGATTGGCAGTGCAGCTCTGGACTCGTTTGGTGTTTGAGAAAAGTTTCTGAGTCCTTATCTATTTTCTCTCAGAAAATAGACTGTCATTTTCTTCTTTGATTCTTGTTCCATCTTAACAGCTTGAGTGCATGAAATGATTATTGTATTTCTTCACTCAAGATGCAACATGTGTTCTCCTCTAGAATAAGTTTCTTCGTTTATGTCCAGGATTCTTGGAGTATGGATGTAGACTAGTGATAAATGCTCCACATTTGAATGTTGTTTAGATCTTGTCTCTTTCACCCTTCGTGTGTCTTCTTAGTGCCTTTCATGTCACATACATCCATACATATATCTAGTGTTCTCTTTTCATCCCTTTATAGCTTTCAGCTTTTGCAGAAAAGAATAATCGCCTTTTGCATGGGTACTAGGTACGGTTCCCAGACATGCAACAAAAATCATTAAATAACATTAATTGCATTAAATCCATCAAATTTAACCGTTAGCTAAATAAATAAATAGTATGAAGAGTATAGGGTTTGACTGGTTGGTCAATCATTATCAGCCTTTTATTGGTATACGTGCATGGTGGAATTTGTGTCGCAAAACCTTCCATCAGTAGCACTTATTATCAGTAGCTCTTGTTATCGGTAGCTTTTGATACATCGGTAGATGTCTCTCCATTAGTAGTTGTCTCTCCATCTGTATCTATCTCTCCATTGGAAGCTCTTTGCATTAGTAGTCTATCAGTAACTACTGGAAGACATGCACATCGGTAGCTCGTCTATAATGTATCGGTAGACTGAATCTATGAACTGGTTCTATCGGTGGACTTCTGTCTATCGTTAGCTCTGGTCTGTTTGTATGTGGGTAGCTCTGTACATATTGGTGACCTTAGTGTATTAGTGACTCTATCTATCAGTAGAATAAGTCTATCGGTAGACTATGTACCTCTAGCTCTTGCTAAACACAAACCAGTGACTTAATTCTTATCTGTTTTATAAAAAACATATCCGAATGGGTTAGAATTACTTAAAAGCTTATATAAACATGGATAAACAATGATTAAACTATCTAAGGGATTATTTTAATATTATTATCATCTTGATCACAGATTGAATGAATTAATATATAGAAAAATATTATATTGAGGCTATCAAATTAAATGAAAGCATAATTGGGATTATCAAAACAGGTGAGGTCAACAATATCCTCCTTTTTAAAAATCACAAATTATGATATTATCATTTAAATAAAATTTTATCAGAGGATATATAATAAAACTCAATTTTCTCAGAGAAAATATTATGGTATAAAACATAATTTATCAGAGATAGAATTAATGTATCAGAGATAAAAGAAAAATCCATGATATTAGAGGTAAAATTTAGTAGTATCAGAGAACTAAATGAAATGATATCAGATGATGAGAGAAAAGACACTGGGATCAGAAGATGAAATTCAGAGGTATCAAAGTTGCAAAGCATTATAGCTCTTAGATAAAATTTCTCCACCTTTCATTAATATCTCTCCCTCTGGGTGAATATGTCTTCCACTTTTGCTACTTAGAGAGTATTTCTCCCCCATTGTAAAATATTTCTCCGCCTTTGAGATAATCAAAAAGTTGGAAATAACAAAGAGAAATGGAACAATAGGAATAGAAGAAAAGCACTTGTATTAAATGTTACAAAAATGTGCAAATACAGAAAACAAAAGACATTGGATTCCTATCAAACAGTCCAGCCAGTTGATCAATCAACATCCTCAATGTGAGATTTTACCATAGGATCAAAAGAGGATTCGGGTGGTGAGGATGCTGGTGAAGGCTTAGGAATTCCTGAAATGACCATAGGATGTTGAGAAACTGACACTGTGACTGGCCTGTATTGAGTATTAATTTGTGTGATCATTGGTGCGAGGCTTCGAATGTCTTGGACAGAAGTCAGCTGAATTGGAGAAGCAGTAGAGGCAGAGGCAGGAAAAGCATGAGGGACAATAACTAGCCTGGCATGAACATGCAGAAAAGGCAGCAACAGATTTCTAAAATACAAAATAATTCCCCCTCCTCTCACCATAGAGGATATGAAGTCATCCTTATTCACCATAAACATGTCCAATGCTGGAGTCAATTGTCTTAGCTTGCTTACTTGTTCTCTGAAAGCTTTATTGATAGGAGGCAGTTTCATATTCTCAATCAGAAGCTTGAATTGACTGGTCATTTGGGTCTTTGTGTCAATTTTTGAGAAATAGGAGTCCACCTTATCTTTCACCTATTTTTAAGAGGAAGAGGCTTCTCTCATGTAGTCTTGTACTATCTTCATAATTTCTCTGGCCGAATCTCTGGTAGAGAGAACAACTCTGCTCAGTTCAGATGAGTCCACAGAGAAACTGGTTGAGGTAGAACCAATCTCCTCTTTCATCATAGCTCGAAACTGATTCAAATCCATAGAAGGTTTAGATACAAGAGATCCAACAATGAAATATATAGTCTCTTTGAAGCTTTTGGTCAATCCACTGATAAGATTTTGAACTTGGGAATCCTGGATTGTAATATGATCTTTCATAGATGTTTTAAAACCTTCAAATACTGAAACCATCTGGATTACAACACTCTTCATGTAAGCTAAGTCCTTATCTGCTTGGTATTTTGAGCTCATGTAAGAGTCTAAGGAAACAACAGATTCCTTTAGAGCTTCAAGATCTACATCAAGTATAGAAACTTGCTCTCAACATTCTTTAACTTCTTCAACTATTTCGCCCTTAATGGTTGATAAATTACAGGCAAGAGATAGTTCAAACGAACTTTCCAACATAAAGATTTCTTCTCCAAAACTCTTCTTCATCTCAACAACCGAGGCACTAAAAGATTCTTTCAGCTCATCCCTTAAGATATCCATATCATCCTTGGTAACCAAATCAGCAGGTGCAACTACTACAGATTCTCTTTCAGAGGCTAAACTGACCATAGAGACAGTCATAACTTATTGAATTGAAGATTCCATAGAAACATCCATTTTCATTACTTATTCCACAATATTGTCCTAAATTTCTTCTTTAAAAGTATCCAGGTCATGAATTTTGACCACATATTTAGGAAATAATTCATATTCAACATCATAAAAAAATTGGTCTATTAGGGATGCTTCATTATCTAAATCAGGAGAGTAAAAACCATACACTACAAAACCAAGGACTTCTTCCCAATCATTAAAACCAACATCCACTGTAACACTTCCAAACTTAGATTTATGCTCCCCCTCAATGGGAGAATCCTCAATTACGATAACAACATTCTCAGCATCATGATCAGCAGAATTCTCAGCAGGTCATTCATCCTGAGAGGAATCTTCCACTATCATTTTCATCACTACAGCAGCAGGAGGGTCTTTTGGAGTAGGAAAGGGAATGTCAACTTCATTTGCATCATTAGAAGGCATTAAGGATTGTCCAATCACATGACTCAGGCTCAAATCAGCTGATAGGGATGCTTCACTCTCATTAACATCTTATTTATTTTCTAAAGCATCCACTTCAATAGCCTCTAAAGTAGCTTCTTCATTATCTGTTTTATGTTGATCTAGGTTTTTAGGAGTTCGGTTAGGAGGAAAGGTAGGGTCTCCTCTTTTATCCACAGATGAATCTTCCTCTTCTGAATCATCACTATATTCTGGTTCCTCTTCATCAGGTCCCAGACCTTGATCCCTCACACCCTTTGGTCTTGAAGGATGATCCACAAGATTAAACTTGTCAAACACCATCTGGTCATCATTGACCCATTCTTCTATCTAAGGGTTCTAATTTATATTCATGTACTAAAAAACTGTAGTTGTGATATAGAAGTTATTCTTCTCTACCACTGTCTCATCTTGAGACTCAGCTACCCCTTTTACCTTGATCATCACAGAGATCAACTTAGCAAAGAATAGGGAATTTGTCTTTGATTTTGGCCTTGTCATATCTTTCATCTTGAGCATCAGCAATCTGCACAAATTAACCTTCACACAATGGCTTAAGAGGTGCAAGAGATAGATATCCTGATATCTCAAATTGGAAAAGTCTCCTCTCCTCGGTATCAAGACATGTTGAAGAAATTTGATCCGAAATCTTTTCTATCCTTCCATTTCTGCAGCAACTACTTGTCTTTGAATTCCACCATTAGTATGCTCTTCCAATGTAGTCTCATAATTGAAAATGTCACTGGTAGGTGGAATGGCTCTCGCGACATATCCAGATACTTCCTAATGTGGATCTTTCAATCACTCAGCCCATTCAACAGATGAAAATGTCATCTCCTTTGAATTCATAAAAGAGGTCACTCGATTTTAATTCTTTGATTCTTCAAAGGATTCAAAATCATAAAACTGTTTCACTAATTTTGTAAATTAAGGACCATTGTTGTTCAAAAAACACTCTACCCTTTTTTGTTCTTCAAGAACATCATGCACTAAGGACCTACTAGGCAGCATCCATTCCACATACAGTTTCTTTTCAATCACAATAACTCGATTTTGTAGATGAGGATAACCTGGTCATCTCCCCAACCTAGTTCTAGAAACACTTCCACTACCACATGCTTCATTCTCGGTCCTCTGCTTCTTTGTTTTGGGCTCAATTGAGTCATCTATGACAGTAGGAAGTTTGTTTTTGTCATCGCTGGTTTGAAGGTTTTAGGGTTCTATGAGGATTTAGGAGCTAAGGTTCAAGGGTTAAGGTTTGAGGCTCGATGGATTAGAAGTATCTCGTACTTTAGTTTTATCATTTAGGAATCATAAAATAAAAAAACAAAATGAAATAAAGTAAATACGATTCAGATTCTGGCGACAGACAAAAGTTTTAAAACAGCGCACAAATAAGTGAGAATTTCTATCGGTGAGGATTCCTATCAGTGAGAAGTTTACATCGGTGATAACTTCACGTCGGTGAGAATTTTACATCGGTGAGAACTTCGCATCTGTGAGAACTTTACATCAGTGAGAATTTTACATCGGGGAAAACTTCGCATCAGTGAGAATTTTACATCGGTGAGAACTTCACATCGGTATGAACATTACATCGGTGAGGTTAGCTACCGATCAAGGTTTATCTTACTTAACTCATGTCTAATGTAACTTAACCTATCCTAACTCAAAGGTATAGTGAAAATATCTCCTAATTGATTTTTAGTACCTATAAACTCAAGAGGAATATCACCCTTTTGGTAATGATAATTCAAGAAATGGTGCCTTACATAAATGTGTTTGGTCCTAGAGTGAGACCCAGGGTTCTTCGAGATATTTATTGCTCTAGTATTGTCACAGTTGATTGAATCATACTTAAATTCATATCCGTATTCCAAAAGAGTGTGTTTCATCCAAATAATTTGTGCACAACAACTACCCGCAGCAATGTACTCTGCTTCGGCAGTGGATAATGCTATAGAAACCTGCTTATTACTACACAAATATACTAAAGATTTTCCCAATAGGTGACATGTTCCAGAAGTGATTTTTCTATCCAACTTGAAACTAGAAAAATCAACATCAGAATAACTCATTAACTCAAAGGGTTGTCCTTTTGTGTAAAACAAGCCAAAGTTTACAGTATTTTTAAGATACTTAAATTTGTTTAACATCAAGTAAATGAGTTTCTTTTGGATTAGCATGGAATCTTGCACACATACACACACTAAACATAATATCCAGTCGACTACCAGTAAGGTAAAGTAAGATTCCAATGATACCTCTGTAATTGGTTTGATCCACTAGTTTCCCAGTTTCATCTGCATCCAATTTACAAACAGTACTCATACGAGTTTCACTTTCCTTAATACTATCCAAACCAAAACGTTTTAAAAAATCCTTTTTATATTTACTTTGATTCAATAAAATACCATTTTCATTTTAAAACACCTGAAATCCAATAAAATATTTCTGTTCTCCCATTAAACTCATTTCAAATCCATTTTACATACTCTTTGAAAAATCAGTAATTAAAGAATGTTTAGAAGATCCAAAAATAATATCATCAACATAGATTTTAACAATTAAAACATCTTTAGAAATTCGTTTAATAAAAAGAGTTGGATCATCACTCCCTTTAGTAAAAAATTTTGAAATAAGAAAATTACTAGTTCTATCATACAAAAATCATTGAGCATGTTTTAAACCATATAAAGCTTTAGAATGTTTAAAAACTTGATTTGGGAAATGAGGATTTTTAAATCTAGGTGGTTGTTCAACAAAAACATCTTCAACAAAAATACTATTTAGAAAAGCACTTTTGACATCCATTGTATATAACTTGAAATTCCGTTGAGCACCATATGCATGTAAGATCCTAATGGATTCTAGTATGGCTATAGGTTCAATGGTTTCCTCATATTATATACCTTCTTATTTACTATATCCTTGTGCTACTAGTCTAGCTTTGTTTCTTACTATGTTTCCAGACTCATCAACATTGTTTTTAAAAACCCATTTTGTGCCTATTGTTAAGTGTCCTTAGGTCTGTCAACTAATTCCCAGACATTGTTTCTTTCAAATTGATTTAACTCTTCTTGCATAGACATTACCCAAAATTCTTCATTGATATGATCATTGATATTTTTAGGTTCTAGCTGTGAACGAAAGTCTTGATGTTCAACCTGATTTCTTAGAGAAGCTCTAGTCTATGTCCCTATATCAAGATTACCAACAACAACATCCAAAAGATGATTCTTTAGAATCCATGTTGAACTAGTAAAGGTAGGACTAGAAATTTCAGGTTCATCTATTGGTTTGGGTTCTATAGTAGTAAATTCTGGAATATGTCCAGAACTGGATGTTTTTACAGCAGGTTATTTAGATTTGTCATTAAGGTCCAGAACAATCAAATCATCCTCAAGATTTACAAGAGAGGTGTTAGGCTCATGTGGATCAGTTTCATCAAACTTTATGTGAACATATTCTTCCACACATTTGGTTCTTTTATTAAAGACTCTATATTCTTTTCTAGTTAAAGAATAACCAAGAAAAATTCCTTCATCACTCTTAGAAGAAAACTTGTCCAGATTATCCTTTGTATTAAGAATAAAAACATTACAGCCAATTACTCTAAAGTAACTAACTTTAGGTTTTATATTATTCCACAAATCATAAGGGTTATTCTTAAGAACTGGTCTAATTAAGACTCTATTAATAATATAACAAGCTATATTCACAGCTTCAACCCAAAAGTAAATAGGCAGGTCATATTCATTAAGCATGGTTCTAGCTATTTATTAAAGGGTTCTATTCATTCGTTCTACTACATCATTCTACTAAGGTCTTCTAGTAGAAGAAAAGTTGTGACTATAGCCATTGTGTGAGCAATAAGATTCAAACTCTTGATTTTCAAACTCACAGCCATGCTTACCTCTTAGAGTTTTAATCTTAAGTCCACTATGATTTTTTACAGATTTGGAGTATTTAATAAAGTAAGAACAAGATTCAATTTTGTGAGCTAAGAAGTATACCCATGTATATCTAAAAATTTCATCTACTAGAACATAGACATAGTGTTTCCCATTTAAACTATAAACTCTGGAAGGTCCAAACAATTCCATGTGACCCAGCATGAGAGGTTGAAAAGTTGAAACATCATTCTTTGATTTAAAAAAAAACTTTATGCTGCTTTACCTTTTGGCAGGGATTACAAACATTGTCATTTGAGAATTCAAGTTTAGGTAGGTCTCAAACTAATTTCTTCCTAGTTAATTTTCTAAGTGATTAGATGTTTCAACGTCCTAATCTTCTGTGCCCAAGCCAAGACACTTTATGAAAATCATTTAAATAAGTAACATTTTTCTTAGCTAATGAATTTAAATCAACTGCATAAACATTTTCATTTCTTAAAGAACAAAATACTGAAACATTTTTAGAATTAAAAAAAATTCAAGAATCATTTTCAAATTTCACATTAAATCCATCATCAAACAATTGAGAGATAATTAACAGGTTATACTTAAGTCCATCAACAAATAAAACTTTAGAAATTAAAACTGAATTAGAGCTACCAATCTGGCCTAGGCCGATGATCTTTCCTTTAGAATTATCACCAAAGGTGGAATAGCCTCCATCAATCTTTATTAACCTTTTGAAACATGAATAATCTCCAGACATGTGTCTTGAGCATCCACTGTCCAAGTACCATACCTTCTTGTGAGAACTATTCAAGCATGTTTCCTACAAAACAGATTTAGATAGAAAATGATTTTGGTACCCAGATCTTCTTGGGTCCAGATAGGTTAGCAATCAAAGCTTTAGGTACCCATATTTGTCTTATTGGTCTCATATAATTTACAGAATCAATATATTTTAAAAGATAATCTTTAGTTGATATATAACTATATGAATAATTGGTTGAATCATAGGGATATCCAAAACTTGAACTAGCAGTATTCTTTCCAGATTTAGGAATAAATCTATTCTTAATAAGCTGTCTCTGTCCAGGTTTGTAGCATATTCCAGGAGTGTATTTTGGTGCAACACATTTACCTATCATTTGAGTTAGTCTATCCTTTCCATTTGTAAACGTTTCTATGTTCTCCTATGTTTCTCATTTGATATTTTTAGTTCTGTATTTTCCATTAATAGTTGAGAATTTTTCTCTTTTTCAATAGTATATTCAATTTTAATAGTAGTAGTGAGAGAATGATGTTTCTTTAATGATTTGTATTTGTCTTTAAGTTCATTGCATGTCTCTTCCACCATATTACAGTATTCAAATAGTTCATCTTTAGAAATATTTTCATCATTTTCTGAATCACTGTTATTTCCAGAATAATAATCATTTAGTATAGGGGAAACAGGTACCTCATAGGTATTGGTCATAAATCACACGTTGGCATGATTCTTCTCAGAATCAGAAACTTCACATTCACTTGGTCTATCATTATATACACTCCAGGTATCTTTCATATCTTTCTTGTACTTCTTGTCCTTATAATCCTATTTCTTTTTGACTTTTAATTTTGGACAATCAGCCTTGTTGTGTCCTTTCCTTTTACACTCATAGAAGACAACTTCATTATCCTAGTCAGATTTCTTCTAATCCTTTTTTCAATGTCCCTTATAGTTATACATTCCTTTGTTTTTAGATTTCCTGAAGAATTTATTCTTCCTATAAAACTTCTTGAATCTCCTGGCTATCTAAGCCATATCAGCATCACTATCTGAATCAGAATCTTCACTAATTGAACTCTCATTACGTATTTTCATGTTCTCTTTGTCTTTAATCTTAGAGGCAGTAGACTTTAAAGCTACATATTTTCTCTTATATTCATCATCTTCATCATTATTCACCTTGAGTTATTCCTCATACATCATTAATTTACCAATATTCTCTTGTACTGGCAGTGCTCCAATGTCACATGACACACTGATTGAGACATATGTTCTTATCCATCGTTCTGGCATACATCTTAGTATCCTCATAATTTGTTCCTTAGCTAGAACAGATTTCCCATGTGAAATCATTGTATTGACTATCTCATTAAACCTAAGATACATATCCAAAATAGGTTCATCATTTTTCATTATAAAATTGTCCTATTTAATAGTATAAATATTCAATCTCATTTCGTTAACATTGTTTTTCCATCATGAGAAACACCCAAAAAATCCCATATTTCCTAAGCAGTTTTACAAGAAGAAATTCTATTAAACTCTTCATCTACTAAAGCACAGAACTGGGTATTCATGGCTTTAGAGTTATTATTGTAAGAAATCGTTTTAGTTTCATCCCATGTTGTTCTTTCAGTTTCTGGAATTTTATATTGAGATTCTATAGTAGTCTAAATATCAAAACCCATTATTTCTAAATGAATTTTCATTTTCAGTTTCCACTGGGTATAGTTTGTACCATTGATGAAAGGTGGCCGGTTAGTAGCAGCACCCACTAGTCTATTATCAATAGGTATATTTTAGAGAATATTTTTAAAGAGATAAAATTTATAACTAATAGAAATTAAAGATCATTAAAGATGCAACTAAAATCACAGTTGAAAAACAGAGTATTTCAAAAATCCTTTAACAAAACCAATCCTCTGATACAAAATGTTGGTTGGATTGGACACTCAAGAGGGGGTGAATTGAGTTCCAATAAAAATTTCTTTTAAAATTATTTCTCTTAAAATCCCCCAATTTGAAAACAATGTTAAACTGTAGTGAATATATATAGAGTGTAAATGTTCAATAAGTTTCTCAAAGATTGATTAGGTCTCAGTTGACTTAATATGAAGATTAAATTAAATTTTGAAACTAACTTACTAGTTTACAATAAGTATAAACACTTGATAATTTAACTATAAATGTAGCTTTAAAATAGTTTTGTATTTCAAATTAATAAGTTGTGGAATGTAAAATATATATTTAATACTTATAGACTTAAAATAAAAGCATGGAAAAGTTAACTAAGAGGTTCAGTATCATGCCGAGACTTAGTCCTCTCAACAATTTATATAAATTGATCGACACCCTGGATCGGGGTTAAACAATAGTACACTACTGTTTAGGTGAAAAAACCTCTACCACAGTTCTTCGTGGGAAATGAAAACAACAACACCCAGGCTGTTCATGTCTTACTCGAGCTCTACCACTATCCACAGTGGGAAACAAATGAGTTATGGAGTTTTAGTGAGGATTTAAGAATCCTCCAGCTTAGTACAGGAGTCAGTATGTGTGTAGAATAAATAGCGTACACACACTGCTCAAAATGTAAATAAAGAGAATCACTAAGATGAATATTATTGAGTTTAGAAATGCATTAGTGATTAGTAGTGTAGCTCTAGACTCGTTTGGTTTATCAAAAATGCTTTTGAGTCCTTCTCTGGTTTTTCTCAGAAAACAGAGTGTCGTTTTCTTCTTTGATTCTTGGTCCAGCTTAACAGCCTGAGTGCATGAAATTCTTGTTGTAGTTCTTCACTCAAGATGAATCTTTTGTTCTCCTATAGAATAAGTTTCTTCATATATGTCTAAGATTCTTGAAGTATGGATGTAGACTAGTGCAAAATTCTCCACATTTGAATGATGTTCATCTCTTGTCTCTTTCACCCTTCATGTGTCTTCATAGTGCCTTTCGTGTCACATAAATCCATCCATATATCCAGTGTTCTCATTCCATCCCTTTATGGCATTCATCTTTGGCTGAAAAGAATAATCCCCTTTTGCATGGGTACTAGGTATGGTTCCCTGACATGCAACATAAATCAATAAATAACATTAACTACATTAAAACCATCAAATGTAACTGTTAGCTAAATAAGTTAATAGTATGAAGAGTATAGGGTTTGACTGGTTGGTCAAGCATTAGGATCCTTTTATTGGTATACGTACACGGTGGACTTTGTGTTGCAAAACCTTCCATCGGTAGCCCTTTTCAAATTGCATCGGTAGCTCATATATCGGTGACTTTAGTTCCATCGGTAGCACTTGTTATCGGTAGCTCTTGTTATCGGTAGCTCTTATTATCGATAGCTTTTGATCCATCAGTAGTTTTCTCTCCATCGGTAGATCTTTGCATTAGTAGTCTATCGGTAACCCCTGGTAGACATTCACATCTGAATCTCGTCTGCTCTATATCGATAGACTGAATCTGTGAACTGGTTCTATCAGTAGACTTATGTCTATCGGTAGCTCTGGTCTGTTTGCCTGTCAGTAGATCTGTACATATTGGTGACCTTAGTGTATCAGTGACTCTGTCTATTTGTAGACTAAGTCTATCGGTAGACTGAGTACCGGTAGCTCTAGCTAAATGCAGACCAGTGACTTAATACTTATGTATTTTATACAAAACATATCTGAATGGGTTAGAATTACTTCAAAGCATATATAAAAATGGATAGACAGTGATTAAACTATCTCAGGGATTATTTTAATATTATTATCATCTTGAGCACAGATTGAAATAAATAATATATAGAAAAATATTAGATAGAGATTATCAATGTATATGAAAGCATAATTGGGATTATCAAAACAAGTGAGGTGAACAACATTTGACATAACAACTGAACAGTTTATCTTTAAAAAACTCATTTTAAGAACGTACTACCACCAAAACAGAACATAATAAAACATTTCAAGCATTGTGTAACTCATTAAATCATTTACAGTTTTCATAAAACCAACACTAGGGGTTTAACTATGTTTTCCCACAGAACCCAATTCTAAATCCTCTTAAAAATCCAAAATCACATGAATACCAATCCATATCATAATTTGAAGCCATGAAAATATTTATTTATTCTTTATAAAGTATTATAAATTCACATCAAATAATACCACAAAAGATTCACTTGAAAAACACACATTTTCATAAAACACATTCAAGAGGCATTGCATGGTTTCACACATAAAGATCATTAAAAGACCCTATTTAAAACCCAATGTAACACAAAGAACATAACAATGAATAATTATAATCCCAAAAAGAATTATTACACCAATTTCATATGTTATAAAATACACCCAACCAATACCACAAGGATTACACATGAAAAAAACCCAATTTCAAAATAAATTCAACTATAAAATTAAATGCTTAACCAAATCCATCATAAACAGTTATCAAACCACACACAAAAAGTGAGGAACATGAAAAATAGGTAATTGAAGCAAATAATTCATCTAGAAATAATTAACCATGGAATAACATAATGAAAGCGTCGAACCCCACAAATATAGGTGCAAAACTTCAACTGCACCGTCACCACACATCAAGGAAGTGAAAAGAAACCTAAAACCTCAATATTTTACCCAAAATACAAGAATGTAGACCCTAGGAACTAACCCAACTTTTTGAACTCTTAGAACACAATAAAGGGTGAAAGAAAACCTATGGAAAAAGAAGATATCAAAGAGATAAATACATACTTGCCGAAATCTTGAAGAAATCACCCTAAATCCACCACAATATGAATCTTCCAGTTTCCAAAAATGGTATGGAGGATCTAAGGTGCCATATTAGATAATTTTGGGATTAAAATGGGTGGGAAAGAGTGAAAATTGAAGGATTTATGAAAGAATCATTTTACATCTTCAAATCTGGTTGATTTTAGAATGATTATGAACGATCTCTCTAATCTGTAGGGTAGATGAGATCCAAAGAGGAAACTTATCTAATGGATGTGAGCTTCAGGTGTTTTCATTCGAGTATGAGGTTGATTCACTGAAAAATATTAAACAATAAATGAGATATTAAAACTAATAAAATAATTTAAAGCAGGAAATGGGATTACAGGCATGCCCAATACCTTAATAAAAAACCCAAATCTATCACGATTATAGATTCCTATGTTGTCCAAATGGATATTTTAATTTTAATATACTAGGGTGTTCCAATTGGGAAGTTTAGTGAGTGTAAAATGTTGAAAAACAAAGGAGTTATAAAAGAAAAAAAATTAATCTAGAAATGGGTTCCAGTTTTGGCCCAAATTTTGAAAACCCACTATTTCCACCAAAATTCATTGGAAACCCTCAAAACAAAAAAATAATTTATAATAAATGAAAAATTACTACTAAATAAGTCCTGGATGTGACAATTTTCTCCACCATAAATCTTTCTACCACTATAAGGCCAAAACAATGCCAAAAGAAAAAACCAAACCCAATTGATAGACCAGAAATGTACTCATTTTCCAAGTTCAGTCCACCCCCGAAAGGCCAAAACACATAATGTGATCAATTAAGGAATGAATAATCTCACAAAACAAAACATACATCAATTTACAAACATCATCTAGGACATTCAGACATTATCCCTAAGAGGAAACTCCTAAAACACTACTTGAACAAGACTCAATTAATGTACCCAGACAAACAACAACAACGAAAAAGGTTACAATTACTTTGATTTAACTAAACTGTTGGGAACTCTCCAATCCCAATGTTTAGCCTAGTATTTTGTTTGTAGTTAGATTGCTCCGAACGAGACTACCTCCAATGAGTCCAAGACCATGTACAAATCTGATTTACTAGTATGTAGAAACACAAACGGGCTCCCTACCATAAGAGAAAACTTAAAATCTTCTGAGATATATTAAGGACACTAACCGGGGGAGGCCTAAATGGAATCTCTAGATCAAGGGGTAGAATTCCATTAGACCGTTACAAAATAACTTATACAAGGATCATAGTGCATCTCCCCTCAATAATAACCAACCATATTAACCGATCAGTATGGGCTGGTACAAAAAGACCCCAAAATTTAAAGAGTTGGGATGGTTGCATGGTTAGTTCGCATGGTTTGGGATACTGTGTGCTAACCATAGGTATTCTTATATCTACCTAGTTTTTTGGGGCATGGTCACTAATAACCATGCACAAACTATGCGTTCAACCTCTCTAACAAAACTCCAAACCTTTCTCCAAATACCCAGTCGAAACCAAAGCGGGTAAGTATGAACTGGGGCTACAACATGGAAATGGGGTCCTCCCACCTGTACCACCAAACAGGAAAAACTGGAACAAGATAATGAAACCAGATGTTTAAACTCTACTTATCAATCATACTAAGGATATGAATTTGTACAAGGATTTTAATGACCCTGGGATTTCCACTGACTATGTGCCAGCTTATCTCAAGGACCTATGGATGGAGCTCAAATGATTAAAGCATCTTTGGCCTCATAGTTAGGGTTTGGAATCCACTTGAACAGAACTTATTCTTCTAGTTATACAAACCCCTACACCTCAATCCCAGATAAGTTTACCAAGAACCAACACATTGCAAACTCAGTTTACCCTAACCCAAAATGTCACTAAAACAAGGTCTTAGAATATTCCCACACATCACAACATGTTTCTTCGGGTGAGAAACAACATAAGGAAATAACGTATATAAACACCTTCCTCTGAAACAGGGGATTCTAATGTTTTTCCAAGGGAGACATACTCCCAACATAATCATGACTCTTAGAGGACTGCACAACCTTCATCTTTACATTCAAAAGAGCACATGACATCACAAGGCTTCACCGAACATGACCATTGTGACTGATAGAAACAATACATGGAAAGGGACCTTATGCCACGTCCCTAAACAACACACAAGTCCAGAAAGTTTGTACAATAGCCTCTCATGACCGGATTCCAAAAAATGGTGGTTTACTACGTACTCATTCTTCAAATAAACTATGGAGAACTCAAAGTCCCTCTTAGACACCATCTAGGCACTCATCCACACTAACAACCCCATACCACTTCCACCTTCGAGGAATCAGGCTACTTACGAAACTACGGTCTCTTTCAACCTTCTTCGATTAGTCTCCCACTACAAGATGATCCAAAAATAAAAGAAATGAAATGGTGAAAAATCAATCTCGAAATCATGAGAGAAATATTTCTTATATTGATCATCTAGAGTATTTTCCAATGGAAAAACAATCTGTGTTTCACTTTTATCATACACTAACCCTTAATGAGAGCATACCTTATCCAAAGAGAGAACCCAAGGACACAACAAATCTAGTCCAATGGTCAAAACATGCCACAAACTAGATACAAACACATGATGGGAACTACTGTAAAGGTTTCCCGAAACATAACTCAGTTGCGACTACTAACTGATCCTTTTACCTAGCTTACTGACCAAACAAAAACCCAAAACACGGTTCAAAAAGTAGGGGTTATTGGAATCAAAAAATCCAACAAAATCATAATTTAAAAAAAACACATAATATACACTATCCCAAACAATTCATAAAGACATCAAGTTATTCATTAAAAACAATATTTGAAAAAAATGCTTCAGCGGTTAATGTATCCACCAAGGGTACCCCATGGGCCTCACACATGCATGTTTAAGTGCCACACTGGGCACCCTCCTCATATCCATCCTATCACTCATCCATTCATGCCATAAACCATCCATAATCCCATATAAATCCATGCATGTGGTCTCTCATGGAAAAACCAAAGGATAAAATAAATTATGTCTACTTTTCAAAACCAAAACGGTCAACCAACACATCCTTTTTCTCAAAACTGCAAAACCACGAAAATAAATTCCTTATTCAAAGCATACAAAAACTTTAAAAATGAAAAAACCATTTAGATATGACCTCACTTTTAAGTTATTCACATCAATTTCCAAACATCTCATCACATTAAAACACCCATTGATTGTTAAAATATCTCTATTAGAAAAACTTTTTCAAAACCTACATCAATATAGTTCCATCTTTCAAAAGAGGTGTAAGCACACCATTTTACATTTCAAAGCAATTTTGAAAGTTAAATTCCACCATTTCATAAATCAAACCATTCCCTCTTTTTTGGTAAATCATTTCACAAAAACATTTCTCTTCCTAAAACCATATCACTTTAAAACCAAAGTTCCATGATTTCAAAACTAAAGAACACAAGACAATGTGATAGGAAACTAGTTTCAGTGGGTGAATTGGACATATGGTTGGTGTCAATATTCCAATCAATTCACCATTATATATATTTTTCTAGGGAATATCCACATCTTCACATGCCTTTCCAGGCCCTACGAGCTCACTGATACCATTAACCCAACTATCTTTTCATTTACCCTAATCATCATCGAACAAAGAAAACCAAATTACTTATATAAATCCCAACTTCCACTGGAAACTGGAATCCCGTCATGATGTGTGGTGATTAGGAACACTAAAAATTATTAGAATACCATGTCCTGAAAATCATAAATCCATACTATCTTGAATCTTCCCCAAATAACATGACCCAAAAGGAAACATCCCTAGAACCATCATGGCACGGGGCACTGCCATCAATCCATCTCCACAAGACTTCACCACCAAGGACCTATGAGAAACCCGAACCACTGGCACTAAAAACTATACCCAACCTATGAAACAAACAAATCCTACTAACACACAAGGTTTTAAGTAGGGTGTGAGAAAATTCCCAGAATGATACCACTGCTATGATATTCCATATGATATACATTCCAAGAAAAAAGCATGCAATTTTTCATAAATAAGAAATGCTAGTTACAATTTCTAAAAGATGCAACATAAAAATTAAAACAATTTTCAAGTGGGATATCATAAAGAATAAACACTTCTAAAAATAATGTAAACACCCCTTAATTTTCCATAAAACAATACCGTATTCCAACGGTAAGCAAAAAGTAACTAATGATCACATGCAATAGGAAATGATCCAAACGCACTAGCTCATTGTGGGTCCCAGGTACCTTGTATCTCAGTGAGATTAACCATCAAAATATTTATTCTCAGGCATGAGCCACTAGAAGGGAACATAACCATAACATATTCTTCCCCAATCATCATCATCATATTTTAGTTAGTGTAAATGTGTCAATCTTTCTACATGAAACTCAGACCAAACCCACAGAATCACTAGCATACTAGTACACGTATACCCACACAGATATCTTAGTTTCCCTCTTGTGCTAAAATAAGTCAAAAAACACATGAAATATAATTTTCACATTAAAATATCACTTCCTCCTCACACATTCACTAAATGTACCAGATGTACATCACACATGTCACAAAATACACTTTTTCATTCAAATTGATTTTGAAACCAAACTCACACCAAAATAACCCACAACAGATTTTCCACATCTTTAACAATTCAACAAATCCATCAAAAATTTTATAAAATCTTTCCCAAGATTCTAAAAATTATATAAAATCCCCTCACATGTTACATAATATGATTTTCATAAACAAATTCCATTTTCACATCACACTCACACAAAACCACCCAAATACATGTTTCGTACCCACGTCACAATTTCATAAACCAACTCAACAAATTACAAAACATTACCAAAACATTGGACATAAAACGAACCAATTTATCATTCAAAAACTAATTTTAAGAACATAATTCCACAAAAATAGTACATAAGAAACCACTACACACATTGTGTAACTCATTAAATCATTTACAATTTTCATAAAACCAACCCCTGGTGTATAGATATGTTTTGCCCCCAAAGCCAATTCCAAATCATCTTTCAAAGAAAAAAATCACACCAATACCAATCCAAATTAATATTTTATGCCCTAGAAATATTTATTTAACCACTATCATGTATTATAAATTCACCTCAAATAATACCACAAAAGATGCACCTGAAAAAAAAACATTTTCATAAAACATTTTCAAGAGGTATTACATGGATTCACACATAAAACCCCTTAAAAGACCACATTTTAAACCCAAAGTCACACCAAGACCCTAGAAAAGCATAATAGGCATACCAAAAAATAATTATTGCACCAATTTCATATGTTATAGAACATGCCCAGACAATACCCCAACTGTCACACCTGAAAAACACCCAATTTTAAAATAAAATGAAACTATAAAATTAAATGCTTAACCAAATCTATCATAAACAGTTTTCATACCACACACTGCGTATGAGTGACATGAAAAATATGTAATTCAAGAAAAATAACTCATTTAGAAATGATTACACATGGAATCGCCTACTGAAAGTGTTGAAACCCTCAAATATTAGTGCAAAACATCAACTGCACCACCGCTGCACCTCAAGGAAGTGAAAAGAAACATAAATCCTCAAGATTTTACCCTAAATACAGGAATTTAGACCCTAGTCCTGAAACCCAACTTTTGTAAATTTTAGAACTCATGAAAGTGTGAAAGGAACCATAAAGAAAGAGTAGAATTCGAAGAGAGAAAGACTAACTTACAAAAATCATGATGTAATCGCCCTAAATTCACTAAAATATGAATCTCCAGGAAACCAAAACAGGTATTGAGTCCCAAAGGAGTCATTTTAGATCATTTGGGGACTGAAATGTGGGAAAAAGAGTGAAAATTGACGGATTTATGAATAAATCATTTTACCTCATCAAATATGGTTGATTTGGGAAAGATTAATAAATATCTCCCTAATTCGAAGGGAAGATGAGCTACAAAGAGAAAAAATTCATAATGGGGGTGAGCCTCAGGTCTTTGGTTTCATGTAGAATGCGGAATCAATTGAAAAAAGAACAAAATGAATGAGATATTGAAAACATAAAAAAATTAATGTAGGAAATGAGCTTACAATCGGGCCTAATATCTTAATTAAAAACCCAAATCCATCATGATTATGGATTCTTATACGGTCCAAATAGATATGGTGATGTTAATATAATATCGTATGCAAATTGGAAAGTGAAATGGGTGTAAAATTTTGAAAAATGAAGGAGTTATAAAATAAACAAAAATAATTATTAAATCTAGAAATGGGCTCCCAGTTTGGCCCAAATTTTGAAAACCCACCATTTCCACAAAAATTCATAGGAAACCCCCAAACAAAGCTATAATGAAAATAAAATGAAAATTTCCTTCTAGAGAAGTCATGGATGTGACAGTGGGTAACACAATTTTTATCCATTCCCTTAGTGGATACTAGTTTTGAAATTTATATGAGGTATTGTATGGACTTTTTAAATTAGACTCATGATCGAGAAGAATTTGATCTGATCTAAGTGTGATTCAATTAGAAGGTGTGCTATTGTTTGAGGTTAGAGAATAATATCTAGTTTTTTATTTTCTATGATCCAAATATGTAGTTACATTGAGCCTTATGTTTGGACTCCAGTACAGTTGTTGTAATATTATAGGATGCCCTTTGGGATTTCAGCATCATGATTGTTTGATAAAGATAATGCACTGATAGGTACAACTAACCATTTATTAGAATTGTCTACTAGAGTAGGGCAAACACATTTTTTAATAAATAATTGGGTGCGGTGATATTGAAACCATACTAAGATAGTTATTGGTCCAATGTAAATGATTAGTGATGGGAAAATTTGATTTTATGTAGCACTATGGATCAAAATTGGCGCTTGAGAGTTAATCCCTATGGTGAGGAGTTCCCAAATAATAAATAATTGATGACACCATGTTGTTTTATGATATATGAACATGGGTAAGAGCATTATTGATGTTTCAATGGTGATTATGAGTGGTGGTTCATGCATCAATAAATAATGTACCTTCTATTTAGATCATCAAAAGAGAAGATCAATCGAATTTCTATAGTAGTGCATGTCTGGTTAATCATGAATTTATGATCCAAGTAGATCAGGTATGATAGTTAAATGGATGATAATGTATCTTGGGGATTATAAGTACTAAGTTTGAGAGGTTATAAAATATTATACCATTTGTGTTATGATATTTCTAGGGATTTTTTAATTTTTAGTTTGGTGGATTGTTCATTTTGAGAAATGAGATATAGATCGCTAATATAAGAGTTATAGCATCTTAATATGATATTTTTGGTTATGTTTTGTTGTATAAGAGTTTTATTGGGTTCTTCGTCTAGTATTAAGTGAATTGAGTTAATTTATAGTGTTTCTGGTGGGTGGGGGTTTTTTACCAAGGCACAATATTTGGGGGGAATGGTTTACGTGAAATCAGGAAACACTCTAATCATGGGGTGTTGTTTTCAGTTTCTCAACCACTTGTTGTATGTTAATGATGAGATCATGGTTTATGGTAAACCATATAGACACTATTGAAAATTGTGTTCTATGGATTGTACTTGGGGCTTGTTGCACAGTTTAAGAAAACTCTGGAATTTTTTTTTTTGAAGGTTCTAGTGACATTTTTACATAGTTAGAACATGGTTTTTCAAATCAAGTAACCCAACCCTATATAAGTGGTGAACTTTGATAGTTAAAGATGCATGGTTTAAATATGTTTTGGTCAATTGTGCAATGAATTAAACGTCTAAATTTTCCATTTTCCCTTACAATTTTATAAATGGGAAGCCCCCTTTTGTTCCACTCCCCTGTGCATGATGAACCATTTGACCCCTTCCCTCTTCACCTTTTAACCCCTTCAATTCAGTTTTTTTGATCAATTTTTTAGAAATTCATTATAAACCATTCTGTCTATTAGAATATGTTATTTTTTTCCTTAGTTATTATCTAATTTCTGTTTCTCAAATCGAGGATTTGAGGGATAATTCTATAAAATAGTGGTCCAGTTTATTAAATAGGATGGTGATATCATATTTCGTGGTAGGAATACATCACAAGATGGTACTTTTATGTCATTTCATTCAATTTTAGAAAGGTTACATCATCAAATGAATTTTCTTTGTTTTTTGAGAAAATTTGATGAAATTACCAAGGGAATATATATATATATATATTGGGGATTTTATATGTATTTGGTTTAGGTTAATTTAAATAATAGATTGTACCAAAATACTCAATGATCGAACAATTAGTTATGGATCAGTTATTTTTTTGGAATTATAATTACTTGAATTAAATTGACTATTTAATTGAAAATTTATTATATATTTATATATGGTTAAAAATAATTAATTCATGTGCATTGTGAATCCCGATAGATGGATAATAATTGATGTTATTTGTGAAAAAACCTTGGTAATAATTGTCAGGCTCTATATAAAAAGGGGAAATGAATTCATGAATAAGGAAGTTTTTCCCTCCTAGATACCCCTTATTTATATGAATTAAGTTTATTCATGCATGCTAGAAGTGGTATCTCCATAAAGAGGGATCAAAATTTTTTTACAATAAAAAATTATTTTAATTGAAATGTTCAAAAATAAACAAATTACCAAGGCCAATGATAATCATCATTACAATATAATGAATTTTCCAACCATTGATGATTGATGCCTTGGTTATAATTGTTTTATCTAAGATAGTTGGAACCCAAGGGATATTAATTAAATTATATATTAATAATTTGTGGCCCTAGTGTAAGATACCATAGAGACAATTTGATAGTGAACAATGTAGGATTATGATTATTTTGTTTGAGTAGGTTGAGGGTCCATAGACCCACATTCCCAAGTATGGTGCTAAAAACACATACATCTAAAATTTAAAATTGAAACCATATGAGTTGATAAGTGATTAAAATGAAACAAAATCCTTGTTTCTTTTACTTCTACATTAATCTAAAAAAATCATAGAACCTTTTGGTTTAGTGTCTTTTAGGACTAGCTATACAAGAAAATTATTTAATAGCACATATGAACATTTATCCATAATAAAACTCCTCTATACTGCCTTCAATATTTACCACAAGTAATAATTATCTTCATTACCTATGGAAAGGATGTGTAAGAGAGGATTTAGCTCAAATTATGACTAAGGGAAAACAATTTAACATGTCCTCAATGGATAGACCGTATGAATATGAGAAACATAAAATATGGATAAAATATTTATTAGAAATAATACGAAATGGTAAGAGTTGTCCAGAATCCATTATAACAAGAAATGTAATCAAATAAGAGTAAGTGAATGTTATAGTGTAATGGTGTGGAAACATGATTCACAAAACAAAATATATGGATCATAAAATTTGCAATAAAGATATAGAATTCCATGAAAAATATTCATAACATAAAACTATGACACTAACATAGGTATAGATATCATTAAATAGTGGATAGGGAAACATTACAGGTCCACTATAACATGGTGGATCAAATAGCACTACCTGATTATGATATTATACTGTGAATCAATGGTTGATTCCCATAAATAAATTAGATCAAGATTTACTACTAGATTCTCATTAACCCAGTGGATATGGATTCAATTCTTGATTCTAATATAAATAGTGGAGTAGGCATCACTACTTGATTCCCATTATTATATCAATATATATATTCGTAACCAATGAATTTGAGGGATATATAGGACCCCATCCAGAAATCATCTATTCACACAATTTCTACTTGAAAACAATAATTAATCACATCATAATGAACTCAAAAAAAGAAAAATGGGTTTCATTACATTTCCAAATAGTATCAGAAAAACTAACCTCAATAATTTCAATGGTTAATACCCAATAGTTAATCACTAAAAAAGCTTAATTTTAAAAATAATTTATAATTTGATTTATGAATAATAATTTGAGTGGAAATAAATTATTTAGAGATGGAGGTAAATGGTGGTGAAATAGTATAATTTTCAAAAACTCGCTTTTATATTTTTTGAAAAAATAAGAAGTTATGTTCATATAGAAAACCCATTTTTGAGAATGTGAAGTGAAAAACTTGGGAATTTTTTTTTTAAAATGAATATTCATTATTTAAGCCTTGAAAAAGATGAGAATGTTTCAAAAAAGTGATATAAAAAACATTGAAATTATTTACATTAGAAATAATCTTCAATAAAGGATCCTTGAAAAGGATATTAATATTTCAAAATGAGAAGTGAATTCTTTTGAAAACACTTTTAAAAATAAATTTTATTAATATGTACATGAAAATAAGTAATGTTTATCAAAATTATTTTTAGAGTAAAATATATATAATATGATGTTGAAATAATGAAAAATATTAAATATTTTTAAGTACATTTATTTAAAACCCATATCATAAAAATAGATAGAAAAAATCATTTTGAAAATGGGATAATATAATTATAAATGTCACTTGAGAAAACAAAAAAAAATTGTTTCCAATTATATAGGATACAATTGATGTAGAATGTCACAACCCGACCCACTGGGTTCGGACCCATGACTTACCGATGACCACCTCAAATAGTATAGGGTTGGAAACTGGTGTTTTGTAGGCATATCCCAAAAATGAGAGGAGTTATTCTAATGTACAAATCCAAAACAAAAATCTCCAAGCCCATACAATGATTAAATGTTAAAAAACTAAAATAAATGAATGCATCTATATATGATCCCACAAATAGAGTATGATAGTAAAGTACAGAAAGTAAAAACACAGGTCAAATACAAGACTGACAAAAAAATGTAATAAGACCATCCTCCTCCAAGGGGAAGGACTATGATCAAATACAAGATCCCAGAAAATAACTCAATCTATCTAGATCCAACAATGCAGCACTTTCTCTTCATCCTCCCAGAACACTGTCAAAATGTTTGTTGTCTATATAAGACCTGACATGTGTAGCTAGAGCCAAAATAGTGGTGAGTATAACAATACCTAGTATAAAACACCAAAACCTCTAAACAAAAAGCATCAAGAGTAGTCATCTCATAAAAGTAAAATGATACTAAATAGAAGCAAGAGAATAACCCACATGTACTATGGAAGGACATCACAACTCTAGGTGGTCAAAACCAACTACCAACCATAAGATTATTCTCGATGAAAAACTCATTTATGGAGAATACACTCAATGAGATATGTTTTCATCAGGAACACTCATCAAATACCTCAATATCATTGGGCCCCACCCAAGAGATCTCACTTGCCTCAGATGATCGTGGCAATTAGATAGGGGGTCACTCATAGGACTGCTGGGGGACACCACAAACACAATATGGATCAAACTATTGTTTAACTGATCATATTACAAAAATAACATGAACCACACCGATACAACTTTCTAGTTACAGGATCAACTCCCTACTCAACAAGGACATGTAGAATCCACAAAACCCACATACAGTATAAATTTGATAGGGGATCACACTCTATTCTCACAGAGGGAAAACAAGAAATATATCTGAGACAAATAATCTTGAAAGGATCACAATAATAATATATGGAATTAAAATCTCATTTTACACTTGAGGGAATGGAACAAGGGGAAAACCACCAAACTGAAATAGCTTTGAACTGAAGAGATGATGAGATCTGAGATATCTTTAATAGAGTACACACTATGTAAGTATAGTACACAGAATATGTCATTTTACCTGGATCTTCTCATTTGATGATAACCCATGTGGTATTTAAATCTCAATATAAATAAAATTTAGGTGATTACACATGGCATATAGAGGTTTCCGGACACACTACTCCAGTTTCTTGGATGTGACAATGTATCAACCTGTTTCTATGTTCGAGTACACAACATGTCTTTTCATGTGTATCCCTAGTCGTGTCTATGTATCCTATAAGGTACATGAAGAGAAATAAATGAAGTGTTATATAGAATATGACTAGATCACATGGTGTGTGATATTTATCACACTGCGGAAACCCTTGTGTGATATCAAGGGGGTCCCACACTGTGTGTAAACCTGAAATACATGTCGCGTACTGTGGGATTTTCTAGATCTTTTTTGATTTATCCAACATCACTAAATCCACCTATATCATCAAAACATATATATTGGTGGTCATATAAGACTAATTTTTGACTCTTTCTAGATAACACGTTCAGATCTTCTCGAAAAATGATGTATTGGGCATATTTATCACCACATGTCAAAACTAGAAAGAATGAAATCTGTAATTATGTTTTGATCTATCAATAATCTCCAAAGTTCATCAACACACATTAATTTTATCCTTGACCATAAACCAAACATATAATGTTAATATTTTTTAATGAATAACATTCATTCCACGATTGATTAACCAATATTTATCAAAATGTTGGAAAAAAAATCTCATGATGAACATATGAAAAATGAGGAAGAAAAACATAAGCCATAAATGTGAGGGATGAACATCATTCTTTTTAAATTCAGCGTTGATCTATTGTCCTATAAAAAGAAAGACTAAGTGGATAATCAACACAATGAATAAAAACAATTCCATCAATTTAATCTACCATGGTGTGTGATATTTATCACACTGCGGAAACCCTTGTGACATATCAAGGGGGTCCCACACCGTGTATAATCCTTAAATAAATGTCGTGTACTGTGGGATTTTCTAGATCTGTTTGGATTTATCCAACATCACTGAATCCACCTATATCATTAGAACATATATATTGGTTGTCATAGAAGCCTAATTGTTGACTCTTTCTAGATAACAAGTTCGGATCTTCTCGAAAAATGATGTATTGGGCATATTTATCACCACACATCAAAAGTAGAAAGAATGAAAACTGTAAATAAGTTCTGATCAATCAATAATCTCCAAAGTTCATCAACAAACATTAATCATAGCCTTGATCATAAACCAAACATATAATGTTTATCTTTTTCAATGAATAACATTCATTCCACGATCGAATAAACAATATTTATCAAAATGTTGGCCAAAAAAATCTCTTGATGAACATGTGAAAAATGAGGAAGAAAAACATGAGCCATAAATGTGAGGGAGGAACCTCATCCATTTTAAATTCGGCCTTGATCTATTTTCCTATAAAAATAATGACTAAGAGGATAATCAACACAATGAAATAAAAACAATTCCACCAATTTAATCTACCATCGATGCATGAAACATTTCTATTCATGGAGTTGATCTATGTTTGACCATGATAAAAGAAAAATATGTAATTTCTAAAATAAAATATCCTACCTATAATTTGGATTGATCATTGATTAATAAGGGTTCTATATTATCATCGTTGGTGAGATCTATGAACATCGTTGGTAAAATGATCCTCAATCGAGTCCTGGTTCATTGTTGTTTTCTATGATTTCTCTCCAAATATCTCTCAGGGACTCTAGGGTTTAGTGTTCAACCATGAGACATTTCTGTAACTAAATACTTATAGAAAAGGTTTTATATAAAATGAAATGAAATGAAATTATTTATTTATTCTATTAATTCTTTATGTATGGTGAATTTTTCACAAATACCAAATGAAGGTAAAGGTTATATCATACCTAGGGTAATACCTACGTACTAAACTCAATGGTGCCCCCATATTTCGGTAATGGGATCCCATTCTGGAGTTATTACACTTTTTCACGAAAAATATATTCTTGTGATAGTGAATATATTTTATATATTTCAAACATTTTTCCTAGGAACACCAAGCCTCAAAATCACACATTTCATCTACGCCTAGTCTTAAAAATATTCCATACAATATCCAAAAATAGTACATTAAAACATCTCAGTCATTTCAATATTTTCAACTTAGGTATTTTCATCCCAAAAATAGAAAAATCTACTCATAATGATGAGGGTATCAAGCTCACATCTGGATCTCCCTACTCCTAGGTGATATCCAAAAAAATTCCCATGATTCCACAAGACACACATTAGGGGAATTAATCTCCCACAAAATATCCAATTACGTAGATCCTCTATCTCCATTAGGTACTTTGAAAATGTATCTCAATCCACGATTTATAGCTCAACCCATTCAATAACATGCGATGGATTTTTCATGTACCTCCTCCACTATGAAACATGGAAGATGTATAATACTTTGTACAAATACAATGGTAGAGATAATTGGTCTTCCTCATCTTTAATTATATATATTATATGGATAGGACTAATGAATCTCTTTGATAAATTTTCACCACATCTAAATATCAAAAACCCTTATTGAGTTGAGACCTTCAGGAACATATGGTCTCTCTCTTTGAACTCCAAAGGTAACCATCATTCGTTATAAAAATACTTCGGATTCTTTTTTGAAATATTCCTACACTCCAAGATGATTTGCACCTTCTATTTTGTATATCACACATAATTAGGACCCATTAGTGGTGACTTTCCTAGTTCAGTAAAAAAATGTGGCAACCTATCAGTTCCCCTGTACAAGGCCTTGAATGGTGCCATACCAATGGTGTAATGGTATATGTTTTTGAACTCAAACTACACCAACAGTGGATAATCCTCCCAATTAGGGACAAAGTATAACATGAAATCATGTTGTATGTCCTCCATGACATGAATAGTCTACATAGTTTGTTTTTCCATCTAGGGTTGAAATGTTATTTTCAAGCATAATATAGTCCTGAAGAACTCCTAAAATACCCAACATAATCATTAATGAAGCGAGTGTCACGGTATGAAATTATCACCGAGGGAACTTTTGGGAGTTAGACTATCGTTTGTCCGTAGAGGCATACCAAGCTCTCTACCAAAATCTTCTCTTGAATATATAGGAAGTAGACTGACTTGGTTAGTTAGTCTATGATCACACATATGAAATTTTTTCCCATGAACGTATATTCTAAACACATCATTCATTCCATGGATATCTCATGCCACATCCACTTTTCCATTTCAAGGGATTGAGCTAAACCCTCTAGAACCTGGTGCTCAGCCTTCACTTACTGATAGGTGATGTAGAAAGAGAAATCCTCTTCAACTCCCTTCTTCTTGCCTGGCCACCAAAACTAATGTGAGAGGTTCTGGTACATCATTCACACACTTAGATATACAATAAAATGATATGAATGAAACTCATGCATCACCTCCTCCCACGATGAAAAAGGGATCATCATCCGCCCTCTGAAAAAGGATAGCATGATCCCCACCTTTAAAATATATACCAAAAGACTGTATTCTATATATCTGAGTACATAAGTTCGCACAATAAGTATATCCATGTTGAAAACCCCTCACACATTGTAAAAGTTTCTGTGTGTCAACCATAAACTATAGATAAGAATCGCCATCCTTATTTACTAAAGACAGTTTCAATGAGGATAAATACTTCAATGCCTCCACAAACAACTAAGAATAAGATCTCATATTGAAATAATATTCCATCATTTTACCCTTCCTAATAGTATAGACAATATAAAATTCATAGTTATAGTGTAACTATATATATAGACTATATCTAAATATAATACAATTATAAGAGAAGATGTAATTAAAACTCTTGTGGTAAGAGTATATGATAATCTACTCCCCCATCAGGTAGTGTCACCAAATATTCAATGTGAAGACTATCACTACTATCTCAAGATCATAGGTTACATAGTTATACCTCTGTAGTCTCAACTAAAATGAACTATATGTAATAACTCCTAGTCTATGAATCAAAACACAACTAATATTGATCCCTGATGCATTGAAGAACACTATATACTTGACACCCTCATCTAGAAATCTCAAGATGAGAGGGCTCATTAACCTCTTCCATTGCTCCTAAAATCACATCTGGAACCATAATATCAAAACAATTGCTACCCCTTATGGGATATTGATTTTAAGGGGTTTTCCATGTTATATAAATTAGGTAAATCCATCTGATATAACCATTTCAATCCAAGGAAACTGTGCACCATGGTAACACTATCGAGTGGATCCCAGGAAATCATAACCTCAACAATCACTAGATCCACTACCACACGTGCCTCTAAGATGAAATTTTGTATAATGTAGACCTCAAAAATCTAAAATTTACACATAGTGAGATGTCTAAAAATTTGGTTTTCTCTGAGTGTGTCCTGGACCATCTTCAAGTGTATAGTGTGTTCCTCATCGGACACCGAGTACACTAGGATATCATCAATGAAGACCACCAAGTACAATTCAATGAAAGGATAGAAGATCCATTTCATGAGTCCGATGAAAATATTATGGGAATTAATTATGATGAAATAAATCTTCAATTACTCATAGTGACTGTAGCAACATCTGAATGTCATATACAATATATCCATATCCCAAACATGCAGTTGGTTATAGCCTAATCTGAGGTCAATATTCTAGAAACATTTCACCCTTCTCAACTGATCAAAGAGTCCATCGGTCCTCAATAGTGGTTACATATTCTTCACAGTCACCTGGTTCCAGAGATGATAACTCACAAATAACCTCTAGCCCATTTCCCATTTCTTCGAGGACAACATAGTGGCTTTATGGGGGGAAACACTGGGTGTCACAAATCCTACAAATGAACCCTCAGCTTACGGATCTCTGTAGGATCCATAATATATCCAAGAATAGATACCAGGGTAGTCCCATAGTGAATGCAAATTCATAAGTCTATCTCATGGTGAAGAGGTAGGCCTATGATAAACTTAGGAAAGTTGTTCCCATTCTATACCACCACTGACCAAAACTGAAAGCTCAAAGCATTCATTGTTCCATGAGGCATTCTATCCAGTTATGGAGTAACCAGTTTCTCTATCCTATGTCTATGCTCATCCTTCTCTTCCATGTTTTCCTTTTCACCAATTAAGGAAAGTGTCATCCCATAACAATGGAAACACTACATCATCCTCCTAAAACATGAAATATTGGAAAGAACTATGGATAGTCATTCCATAAATAATATAAAATAATAACGCATAAAAACTGCAAAAAATATATCCCATAAAAAAATATTTATTCTAAGAACTATATTGTACTATCAGAATAGGTGTTAAATCACTAAGTCACCACCAGTCTGAGTCTCTATCCATAACGGTTGATCCATACAATTTACTAGAATCTATAAGTCTCAACCCATAGAATTGTAAAGAACGTAATGGAACACATTTTTTTCTATAAATACATTATTTAATTTATAAATGGCCAATATATACCTTGTATCATCCCTATAGCCTCATGTTTATAGGGCTCCATAGCCTGCAATTTGCTGCATCTATGACAACCAGCTCTCTGTGCCTAGTGTAGTCCACCTAGGGGTGGTGGTGGTAATATGTAAAACCTCTCACCCCCTCTTACTAGTCTGTCAATCACTCTTCCATGCTCATCAACCTATAAACCACTCTTATCCAACCTTTTACACTACCTTGGATATCCATTGACCATCTCTCAATCAACTATATGATGGTTTGGATAATCCTAGGAAATATTTCCCTGACCATTGTAAGAGAAACACTACCTCTTCCTCAGCTTATTCGATACATCCTGAGAACCCTACACCACCGAGCTTGTGTCCTGGGATCACCTCCTAAATCATCTAATACACATCGATTACTATGACTATCATTGACTATATGCTTCTAAGGAATCAACTACTAGTTTCTGGATACTAGCAACCACCATCTTTTCCAACTCATCTAGGAATCCCTCTACTACTAAAGATCACTCTATCACTCCAACATATGTTGAAATGCATAGTAATACCAATGAAACACAAATATCACCATGTAATCCCGAGTCAATAGTCTGTTCTCTGAAAAAAATATCTAAAAACATATCAATTGAGTAACACGAGAGATCATTAAATATCTCTGAATACTCCTCCATGGTCCAAATATCATGCTATAGATAAAAAATATCTTATATGAACACTGGTCATAATTTTTATGGATAGAACTCCTCCCTAAGAGTATCAAGGACAGAACAAGAGAGAAATTATCTCTTTGTGTGACTCAGTCACTAAAATACACTATCACCTATGGGATTTTTGAAGAATACTCACCATAATTACCTCTATATGACCTACTGGTATCCTCACAAGGATACAAATGAGAGGGACAACCTCTATCTAGTCCTCATCCACTTGGGGTTCTGTTTCACCCTTAAACATTTTAGGTCACGGCCTCTGAAACTCATGTAGTGCACTATGCTAGCGTGCATCCCCTATTGTAACTACCAGTGCTAGATCCTGCTCAACGGATAGTGGTATAATTGGAAAACACCATGGAGATTCTATCTATTGTATAATCCCCAACATTGATGTCTTTTCACTCACCGGATCATCCTCATGATCTCGCAGTGTAATCCATGATGGATGTTGTCGCTCTGGCATCATAAAATATATAATATGTACCATGGTCAAAGAGTAAATATGGGGAGATTACTTAAGAAGGATATGGATACCACACCCAATTTTTATATGATTTGGGGAACAATGTTTTCCCTATAATCAATGCCTATATGTTCGGAGTCGAGTGGCATGTGATATGAGTCTCTATGTATTGATACATAAGATGAAGCAACAACACTACACTCCCTGGTTTGAAAGCCAAACTCAAAAACCTAAACACAATTTCCCAGAACCAATCTCACCGACATCTATATAAGGTATAAATAACTTCTCTTATACTACTCTATCATGAACTGACTCATTGAGGTCTGACCCATGACTACCTCGAGCCCGCCTCCAATAGCCCAGAGGATGGTGACTAGTACAGAGTAGGTTTATCCCATGAATAGGAGGCATTAACCTAATGTTCCTATAAAAACACAAACATCTATAATCCCATACAATACTTAAATTTAAAAAATTTTAAAATAACACTTGCATACATCTAGGATCCAAAAAATAGAGTATGATAGTAAAGTACTAAAATAAAAAAAGGGTCCAAATAAAAGCCCAACCAAAAACTATAATGATTATGACCTATTCCACAGGATATTACTATGATCAAATGAAAGATTCGTAAAATCACTTTGGACTTTCTATATCTAGATATGCTCCACCTACTCTACATCCTCCCAATACACCATCAAAAGGGAAGTCATTTGCATAAGACACAACACGTATGGGCAGAGCCCATGTAAGGGTGAGCATAAAAATATATAGTTGGACAAACCAAAATCACTAAACATGATGCATCAAGAGTATTCATCTCATAAAAGTAATGTAGAACTAACTAAAAACAAGATTATAGCCCATATATACTCTAGAAGGACAACGCGCCACCTAGTGGTCCAAACAAACTATCTCCAACAGAATTATGCTCCAAGAAACAAAAATTTAGGATAATCCACTCCCTGATCCACACCATCACTTGAGATAATCGTCCAAGAGTTCATGATCTTCAGGCCCCACCTAGGAAAGCTAACTGGAATCATAATACTCTGGTACTCAAATATGGGATCATGCCTAGGACCACTAGGGGACTCTGAACAAAATCTATATCAACCCGCTACATTTGGGATCATATGAAAATGATATGAAAGACCCTATAAATATAGACTTCTTTATAGAGGATTAATTACCAACATAATGATTTCATGCTAATTCCATAAACCCCAACTAGGGTATTAAGATGATAGTGAATCAAACTACAGTCTCATAGAGGGACACTACAAGATCTATCTGAGACTCATCCTATATAGGGGATCACAATCTAAGATGTTAACAAAATACCACACTATACCCTTGCTGAAAAGGGCCAAGGGAAAACCATTCAACCGACCCCGGTCTGAACTAAAGAGATTAAGAGATATAATTTGTCTCTAAGAGGGTACACAACATGTAAGTATAGTACATGGAATGTATCACTAGTCCTACATCTTCCTAGTTGGTTCTTCTCCTCATGGCATGTAAAACTCAACATAAAAAATGCATAGGTGATCACACATGGTGTTTACTGGTTTCTCCAAACCCATCCCATGTTGCTTGGTCATGGCTATGTATTAAACCATTTTTGTTTCTGAGTACATGGGGTATTTTTTCCTGTGTTCCTCTGGACATGTCCATGTACCCTTTGAGTAACATGTCGAGTTTCCACAAAAGGGACCCATTATGTGTGATCGTGTTAAATAGTGTGTGATATTTAACTAACTACATGATCCCTAATGCCACAGAAAGGGGGTCTCACACACTGTGTAATCCTGAAATACTTGTTCTGTACCATGGGATTTTCCAGAATCATCAGGATCACTTCCATATCATCATGTGTATCTCCAAGGTTCTTTCCATCACCATAACCTATATATAAGTGGTTGACCAAGACTTTTTGTATTCAATGGTTGGAAACCGGGTTCAGATATGCTTAGAAAATGATATATTGATCCAATACATCACTGCACATCAAAAATGTGAAGAATAGAAATTATAATCCATATGATCAACCTTTGATCTCCCACCATTTCAAACTCATATAGATTATAACATTTATCAGGAATCGTACCCATGGTATCAATCTATTATACCAAAAAAAATTGTCATCTAGCAATCAAGTACTCGGTATTCATAAAAATATAGGATAACATAAATTCAAGTGATGAATTTATAAAGAAACATTGAAGAAAACCAAAATACATAAAATCTACAAAATTAAACAAAACATTTTTTATTTTTACCCACATTTTTTGTCATAGAAAAAGACATACGTATAGGATAATCAACACAATTAATAAAAACAATTCTATAAATTTAATCTACCCATGATGCATGAATCAATTATGTTTATAAAATTGATCTTATTTCTATTGAAATAAAATAATGGGACTTAAATTAACAAATAAAACATCATACCTAGACTTTGGATTGATAGTTGATGAATAATGGTTGTGCATTGTTGTCATTGATATGATCTATGATCTTTGTTGGTGTGATAGTCATCGATATGGTCTTGATCCATTGTCATTCGTCAATATTTCACTCAAAAAATCTGTCAAGGTCTCTAGGAATTAACAGAAAACCCTTATTAATTACTATAAGCACATAATAATAAAAATATTCATTATCTTTGTCAAAATAAATTATTTATTTTATTAATTTTTCGCTGAAGCTTAATTTTTCACAAACAAACCCCAATCGTAAAATTTATGATGCCCCTAGGGTAAAAATTGTATTCTAAACTCAATAGTGCACTCAGATTTATGATTTGTGTCATCATTCTAGATTTATTCTTCATTTTCAGAGAAAATGCACATGTGTGAGGATTGATATATTTAATATATATAAAACTTTTTTTCTAGGCACACCTGGCCTCAGATTCACATGCCGTATCAACAGGTTTTCTAAAAAATATTCCTCATTATATCCAAAAATAATAAATGTAGAAATATGAACCATGAAATAGAAGAAATATAATGATAAGGAATAAAAATTATCATTAAATGGACAAGAATTATCTTTAAAAATGGAATATTTTTATGAGGAATAAATTCATTGAGGTGGGTGATTTAACTTAAATGTTTCACTTTTTAAATAGTGAAAGAAACATTACAAGGAACTAAAATATATGGATAGATGAAACAAATAATGTATTAAAGAAGTTCAAGAATATGAATTACAACTCATAGAATGAGACAAATTAACAGAAATACTTACTATAATAGTAACATAACAATCAAATAATAGAAGAATGATACCATGAAATGATAATTAAAATTCCATTAAATGAATGATATTCATTATGACTGGTGGTTATGGGGTACTGAATACACCATATATGAGTAAATATGGTTTTCAATATCAAATGTGTCCCAGGAAATTGAAAATAAGAAAAAGAATCCTTTAACATAATTTAAGACATCAACAAAAGCAATTGAAACTGTTGTATAAGTGAATAACCTTATTAAAAACCTATTTTAGAACATAATTCATATCTATAACCCATTTTTAAAAAATATTTTATAATTATTATCTATAGTTATATTATGTAGTTAAAATATATTTTCAATATTAGATGTGTATAATTATGATTATTTTGAGATCGTTCCGTGATAATGATTTTATTATTAATTATTATCCCAAATTTCATCATCATAAGATCAAAAAGAGACCATAATTGATATTTTATTATAGTTTATTAAGTTATTATTTCATTCCATGAATTCTTTATTCATTTTTCTTGAATACCAAACTGGTGACAACCACATTTCGGTTATCTTTAACAAATGAATAATATCATCGTAATTAATGAATATAATATAAATGTTATCATCCCATAAATAAAATAAAAAATATATTTATGTATATATATAATATATCATCATCTATGGGGTTCTCATAGTCTTCCATGACATTATTTTATATGATTAGTCAAGTTGGTGATTAGACCGACTGAAAGATGACCTTAACATAATTAATGGATGGGTATGATTACAGATGCGGTTTATATTGGCTCAATATCATTATGAAATAATTATATTGATATTATATATCAATTTTTATGGTCTTAAATCAAATTTATATAGATTATTTTAATTATTATTGAAATTATATGAAAAAGAGATATGTTACTTGGTAGAGGTGGTAGTTAAAAAAATACAAAGTTAACATTTTCATTTCTCAATGAATAGAAGGAAAGAAGATGGATTATAATGTTTCTATTGAAAATATAAATTATATTATGTGTTTGAAATTTATTTTTATATTTCAACTTTATAGTCTATCATGATAGTTGGTGGTGAAAAAATGGAATTTTTCGCTTCATGGAGGTTGTGGTTCGCATAATGGATGATTTAGAATTTCATTTTTCTATATAGAGAATAGGGGAATTTTGATAAAATTTATTACCCTAGACTAATAAAATAAATAATAAAACAATAATTATGGTGTTATATAATATTTATGAAATATATAAGTGAAAATTCTTAAATATAGTAGAAATGATGTCAGGAAAAAATGATTACTCATGTTGAAATATTTTTGTTTCCTTAAAGGATCCCTCATAAATAGAAGTCTCAAACTAATTTATTATCACTATAGACTAAAAATAAAAGGAATATTATTATAAAAGAATTATAAATGGTAGTTTTTTAGGGTAAACTAAATTTATTGATGGTTCATGAAGGTGTGGTGAGAGACCCCTTTTATAAGTGGTGAGAATGTCATTTTTGTAATTATTTAAACTTAATATGAAGAGAAAAGAAGATTCATATGTCAAGTAGTATCAAAAATAGAAAATAATGGAGTTATATATGAAATAATGTAAATAATTCCTCTAACATTTAATTTATAACATGTTTTATAAAAAAATAATTCCTTTACTCATTGAGTTTTCAATTCAAACATTTTTTGTTTTACCGTGAGAAATAATTTTTACCTAAGTTATACAATTTTAATGTTTACAAAAAATTTCAATTGTTTCATAATTTTTACCTTAATATTAAAAATATTAAATTCATTTTATCATATAAAATTTCTATGTGTAACAAAAATTATTTTTATTATTATCATATATAACGTGTAAAACCAAATTTTTAAAAAAAGTTAATTCTTTCGATTAATATATATTTGTAAAATAAAATTATAATTTTATTTGTTTTTGAATAAATAAATTAGTTTTTTTATAAAAGACAAAAATTTATGTTTCTTAAAAATCAGGATAATACAAAAAATTTCGAAACAACATTTAATTTAATGAAATGACAAAAACAGTTTCTTTCACTGGGAAATATTTCTTAAGTTAAAAAATGTTTTTTAATTCATTATTGTACTAAAAATTTATATTTTTACTCTATAAGAAAAGTATTATTATGATAAATTTTTTCCATGTTTATATTATGTTTTTATTTCTTGATATAATCATTACTAAAAACTGTATTTTTCAATATTCATTATTCCCCAAGAGATCAATTATTTTAAAAAAATATCAAAATTTATCCTTAGGATAATAATGATATTTTTTTAAAAAGGTAGAAAAGTTTTATTGATAAAAAGAGGTTACCCAAGTCTAAATTAAGGTCGTTTGCTAATATCCCAAGCACAAAAATATATTAATTTTGAAGGGATATCATCCATCCAATGTATGTCATGAGTAACTCCAAGTTTGGCAACCCCATCAGCGATCCTGTTGGCTTCACAGAAGGTGTGAGTGGTGATGAAGTTAATCCCCACAAGAGATTTCAAATAGTCAACCCAGTGGGTAGTGAGAGGCCAAGCAAGGTGGTTGGTGCCATTCTAGATGGTATGAATGATTGTAGTGGAGTCGCTCTCTTTTCCAAATATTCTTTCAACTTTGTAATCTAGAAAATGAGATGGAATGGATGAAACCCATCATCTCAAATTCCAAAGTGGAAGAGGAACCACAAGAGCCATAAAATCATCCAAGAATCTGGTCTGGGTGATTTCTGAAGATAGCACCACAACCCGCTGGTCCCGGGTTGCCTTTGGAGGATCCATTGACATTGATTTTAATCCAACCCGGAGGGGGACAGATCCAAAACACTAAAAGAGTAGAGTGAGGGAAAGGTAGATCCACCCTACCCCACACATCTTAGGATCCCAAAGTCACGTACCAAATTTTTGTAGTCTGATTTTTGGATAAAACCCGCTTCTTGAATGGCTATGAGGATTCTCATTTTCTGGCATTAATTTTAAAAGAATTATTGTGGAAAATTAATTCATTTATACCATACCAGATAATATAAAGAAGTTCCACAACATCCACAACCAAAAGGTTCTTAATTTTTTTTGAATTATACAATTCCATGAAATTATGAATCTCCATGTTGATGGTATCAAAAAGTATCCATCTGTACTCAAAAAATGTAAAGAATATAATGCTAGAGAGTGGTTTTTGAGTCACAAGAGAGAAAAATATTATTAATATACTTTCTATATTGGTTTCACATACAATATTTAGAACAAAGAGTAATCCCAAAATTTTGTAAGATTTATCTGTGGGTATTCTATGATGGGAAATTCGCCAGACTAAAGTAAATCATGAGGGTTTTATCCAGGCTTTGTTGAATTTATCTAGACAGGGGTGATTATTGTCAACATTGTTGAAAAAGTACTTATAAAATCCTTTGATGGTAATAATCCCATTCTGCGCAGGTTCCAAAATAATTAAATCAATAGTTTTAGCAAAATCATAATTATCGACAATTTGAGTAATATTCTCAGGGAGATTGAGTTTATGCATATGGATGATCAATTCAATTGAATCTTTATGGTAGGGAGGGGATTCGTTGCTATCTATAAAGGAGATCAGGGGAACGCCAGTCCAGTTATCAAACCAAATTTTTATGTTTGATTCCTTATTGTCCATCCATGTAGTGTTAGACATGATAATAATGAAAGTACTTTTTATGGAGGACCATATAAAGGACTTAAAGGAGTAAGACGGATTATTTCTAATCTTTTCATGTAAACGATCCCTGAGAAAATTCATGGAGGAGGAAGTATTGTGAATAATGTTCCAAAACATTATATATTGAAGAGCCTGATTGAACATAGAAAGATTTTTGATGCTAACCCCCCCTTTATCAATAGGTTTGCAGTAGGAGATCCAGGGGATAGTCACCAGCTTTCTCTCCGAAGTGCTAACTGTCCAAACAAAAAATTTAATAGCAACATTAATGAATTTTAAAAGACTTTTTGGTCATTTATATATCATCATTGAATAAAAAAGTATAGAAAAAATAGTGGATTTCACTAAACAAATTCTCCCAGCCATTGAAATGGTCTTACCCTTCCAGGAGGAAAGATGTCGAAGCGTATGGTCAGCATCATGAGAGAAATAATTCGATTTATGTCTACCCCAAAATATAGGCACACCATGGTAAGCAAAGGGGAGAGAGAATTCTTTGAAGCCTAATATATTAGAGATGGAATGTTTTCTCCCTATAGGAAAGTCATTACTGAAAATGATAGAATTTTTTTTCTAGTTGATGTGTTGACCAGAGACTTCCTGCTAGTGGCGAAGGATATCTTTAATCTTAAAAAGGAATCTTTTGTCTTCCTATGTAAAGATAATAATGTAATCTAAATAAATAAGATGTGGAGGGACTTCTAAATTTCTGGAGGGAGAGATAGGTTTTATGGTCCTTTTAGAAATCTCCTAGGAGATCATCCTACTCAGGTAGTCTTTTGCAATGGAGAAGAGAATTGCAGAGAGATGGTCACCCTGTCACACTCCTCTAGTGCATTTGAAATAACCTCATGGTGAGCCGTTAATGAGGATGGAGATGTAACCAGAGCTGAATAAATATTTGATTCTATTTATGAAAATTTCATTGAAGCATAATTGTGAAATAACTTCATACATAAAGCTACAATGAATGGTATCAATGGAATTAATAATATCAAGTTTAATAGAAACACTCCCACCTACACTCTTTTTGTTTAAAAGATTAATGGATTCAAAGGCTAGACATATTTAGTCTTGGATAGATCTTTTTTTTGAAACCAAATTGGTTCCAGGAAACTATTTTTCTACAAATGGAAGTCATTATATAGGAAATTAATTTCGTGATGATTTTAAATAAATAATTAAGAAGGGAAACAGGTCTGATGTTTTGAATCACATCAGCATTCTCAATTTTTGGGATGAGAACAAGGAATTGAAAGATAAGACCATATGAAAGAATACCTTTGGAGAAGAAATATTTAACCAGACAACAAATATATTCTTGGATAATATCCCAATGTTTTTTAAAGAATCCATTATTAAAAAAATCTAGGCCATGGGAACTATCAAGATTAAGACTGAAGACAGTGTCTCTGATTTCATGATCAAAATGGATGCTATTAAGAAGAGAGTTATCTTCCATAGAAACAAGAGTGGGAATGATGTCAGGTTTAAGGTCTTTATCAATATTATCACCATTAAAAATATTTTCAAATTAAGAGAATAACTGATTGGAAATTCCTTCATCAGTGTCAAGAATTTGGTCCCCATTTCTAAGAAGGGCCAAGGGCCTATAAGCTTTTCTAAACCTATGGATAGCGTTATAGAATTTAGTATTCCTATCCCAATCACTAAGCTATTTGGAATTGAATATTTGTTTTTTAAGATTATTTTTGAGGTTGAGTAAGGATATTAGTTTAGAGAAAAATACTAATTTCTTGTTGAGATTCCTAAGAAAAGTTTGAAGAATATTTGACATTTTGGAGTTGGTTAAGCTCTATTTCATGAAGTTTGATATTATTTTCCATTTAATGAACCTTGGTTTTGCACCATATTTTAAGAATTTGATTTACAATTTTTAACTTCATCGGGAAAGAAAACCGGTCAAGCTGACCATGCATCTTATTCCAAGTGATCTTGATGATTCTTATACATTCGGGGTCAGAAGACCAAGAAGTGTTAAATCTAAAAGAAGCCCTTAATTTAATATTTTTGTAGGAAAAGGAAAGAAGGATGGGACGATTGTATGATGCAATCCTCTCAAGGGAAATTCTAGAGATATTGTCCTAATTATCAAGGGAATGAGAGTTAGTAATGGACATATCTAATTTATTGGATACAATTATATTATAGTTCATCCAATACCAAGTAAAAATAGCACCCAAGAGGTTAAACTCTGTGTGATTTTTCATTTCAATACAGGCATTAAAATCAATAGTGGAAATATGAGCATGAGGAGGACCAATTTTATCACCCGATGCTTGAATAGCATTGAAGTCACCAATAATAAACCAAGGATGGAAAATAGAAGCATTGGAATGGGAGATATCATTCCAAAGATCCCTCTTATATTGATACCTATTATAGGCATAAACAAAAGTAGAGAAAATATGTATGTTCTCAAAAATGTAGTCAGAAATAATGGATTGACTCGAAAATCTATATATGTTAACATTTTTCGATGAAGAATGAGAAAAGAGCCATTAAAATTCTTTAGGGGCTCCATTGTTACAAGCCCCTAGGAAAAAGTATCCAGTAGGGTCTTGATATGAAAAGTTAATTTTAGGTTCAGCAATAGCAATAAGGTTTGGAGTGTGAGTAATGGTGAATCTTTTAAGGACGTTGAAGTTGTCAAGGATAGAAATTTATTGACAATTCCAAAACAGAAAATTCATTTAGACTGTTTCTTAGTGGGGTTTTCCCCTTATCTTTTAGAAGTCGAGGTCATAGACCTTGTGGAAATTACAGATGAACAATATTTTATAGAATTTCCATGTTTATCCTACAATGCTAAGTTCATGGGAAATGAGGAAGTAGCAGCATCTGTATCCCTACCTTGTATGTTAAAAATAGTATTTTGGGTAGAGTAGGAGAGTGATGATTGCTATCAGGTGCCTTGTGGGAAGCAGACTGAAGTCCCTAGTCCTGTATAGAAGTAAAAATGGGATCAGTAGGTTGTGTTGTTCCAGAAAACATGGATTTCGATTGTGTAGAATGCGCTACAATAGAAACAGATTGTAGAGGAGGAGTAGAAGTGATCTTCTTGCAAGCAGATTCCATTTGGTCATTAGACTGAGAACCCTGGACCTGTACCGAAATTGGAATGGGAACAATGGGTCCTTGAGTTTCAGAAGGATTCGATTCAGGTTGTGCAGTGTGTGACACAGTAGAATCCTATTTGCTATCCTTACAGATTGGTGAGGAAATGATAGAGGCCATGTAGTTAGGATTGGTCAGCTTGTTTCTCTCAGCACTTTCTAGTGAGGAATGAATTTCAGAGATATTAGAAGATTTATGATGGTACATAGGAATGTATTCATATGGGGAGTAGTATATGATAGATTTTTCATTATCCTCTAAATTAGAGGCACTAATATTGTCAGTATGAATGTTACTGCTCGGTAAATCATTGACAGCATTGTCTGAAACAGAAGGATTTGTTAAAGATGAGTCCAAACTAGGACCATCAAGGGGTGAGAAAGCAGGGTCCAAGTCAGCCAAGGGATGGTAGAGGATGTCAATAACATCCTCCTCAATATCCCTCTTAATGTTTTGAATCATAAATTCTAGTTCATGGTCATCAGCTAAATAATCCCAAGACTTTCCTTTATCAGAATCATGTATGCCAAATGAATTGGTTTTAACAACCCATATTTCTTCTCTTTTCTTAGACGTTTCATGTTTGTCAGAAGGACCATCCTTCTATATTCTATTTTTCCAAACCTCGGTCTATCCAAAGTTATTGTTTTTTGGAGGTTGATTGTGAACTCTCCCACACTGGTGAATGGAATGTCCAACCAGTTTACATAATTCACAATAAGAAGGAGGTCTTTTATATTCTAGTCTCACCAATATTTTATAGTATTAGGCAGTAAAAATGATAGATTTTGGGGGATGTGATTCAAGGTTAACTTCAATTATCACCCAAGCATATATGCCTAAATCCCCATTCAAGGATCTCTAATATATATTATGGGGAGTGCCTAAACAAATAGATATATCATTGAGGATATAAGGATGCTATAAAAACTAATTGGGGTAAAAAACCTAACCCAAACCTGTGTTATGTTCATCCTATGAGATTTTGGGTTAAATGAGAAGTCTCATTTAGAGATTATAAAGAAACCCGGTTTCAAAATAATATTTCCCATCTTCCAACAATAATAATGCTCGGTTTGTGTGGAAAATAACATATGAAAATAACCCATTCTAATTAGAATGAGTTTCCATTTAGAAAAGCCATAGAAAGTAGATAATCTATCGTTAAGATCAGAGTAGGACCATTGAGTGTCACCTTGGAGGTATGCAATGTGGACCCTAACTGAGTACATAGATATATATGAACATTGTTGAATGGTAACAAGATATGATTTCACATAAAAACCTCCATCATCCATTTTCATAATTGTAGTCAACTTCATGAAAGGGGATTTGGAAGACTCAATTCCTGTAAGGGATTTGAGGAAAGAGATTATCTTTCCCCTTAGATTCTCCAGTTGAAGAGGTTCTCCCCATTGCAGAAATTCCACTTCATTTGAATGAATCTCTCGAATGGTGTCTGAATACTCCATAATAGGCATATAGGAAGAAGGAGTGAATCACGAAGAAGATGGTAAGTCTAGGGTTTATGATACAAGATTTTGAGCTGTTGTGGATAACCATTGGTTGAGATCCATCCTTAATAATGATATCAGGGATTCAAAAATGAATCTAATTTTATAATAATAAAATAATGATATTTATAAATTATAATTTTGAATGAAAATTAAAAATATAAAATAAAACTAATATTATTGAAAAATGATGTTTTTAAACATTATGTTTTACTAATAGTATTCCATTTAAATTTATAATTTATATAATTTTGGTATATTAGTTTATATATTTAAATATCATATATTATTATTATAATATTTTAATATATTTAATCTAATTTATTAATATTATAAATATTTTTTTTAGAAAGAGAAATCATTTTTTAAAATTCAAAACATATTGATTATTTATCCTCTAGGAATAATAAATTTTAATTGATTATAATTTTTTATTTACTATAAGTTTTATTTATATTTTAATTTCATAATAATATTAATCTAATAGGTCATGAATTATTTTTGATTGATGTTGAATGTGAAGCAATCTATTGAACAATGTATTTCTTTAAAAAGTTATATTCTATAATATTAGGGTGTCGCATTATCCCCCTTAAATAAATCACATCATAAAGAAATTAATTATCACATATAAGTGAAACGAGCTAAGGGTATCTAAGATATATATGTGAAATTTTATATAATTTAAATATTGTTAGAAACATAAAAAATATTTCATTATCCTTCTAAATAGGTCAGTCCTAACATTTATTTTTTTCTCTACAGTTATTTGAGATAACCTTCCCTCTTGATTTTCTATCATAACTCCTATAATAGAATATAATTTTAAATGGAGATCTTATTTATCCTTTAATCGATAGAAGGTTATAGGTTGGTTTTAAATAAAAAATGTGATTTCCTATTATTTATTATTATTAAGGTATCTTTGTAGAGATAACTAATAAATTTCCAAAATCACATTGAATTCAAGTAAATGAGAGATAATAGAACTTTTAGGAATCATATTCCATAATCCTCAAAATAGGATACAAAATTAATATATTTTTTACTAGGATAGTATCAAATTTTTGGTGTGTTGATTTGATGCTCTTAGAAAACAAATGAAGCTTCCTATGGTGGATTGAACTAGATTTAAAATTAGACATCCAAAACATCCAGGGAGGAGGATGAGTTTAACTATTAAACATACATTCTATGACCTACTTTTAGTAGTAGGGATATAATATACTTTTATTTTTTCCCATGGTTGAGGAGGTTGATGATGTTTATTATCCTCATTAACCTTTAGGTTAGGGTATAAATTTTCAAAATTTGTAAAACCTTTCCATTTGATTATTTAGACTTCTCCACCTTCAAATCATTGATATACATCTTTTACCTAGATGATATTCTTGATAATGATGGGAAATAAATCTACACTTGAAAAAAAATTATTATTCCTCAGAGACATTCTCTTAGGTGATTATTCCTATATCATAGACACGTAGTAAGTTGAATATTATTTATATCATTATATTTATCACTAAACCTTCTATTCAAATATATAATTACATTATTTGGTGCATTTATATGTTTCAAAATGTTAAAAATATTAATCATAACTTGATATAGTTGGGTGATAATAACAAAAAGACTTTCAACACTAGCTATTATCTCATACTTTTTAGCATTAGGATAATTATTTTTTTTCCATCACATCAATTTTTAAATTGGATCCTATTATCTATATTCATTTATAAAATAAAAAGGGTTAATCAATATCCATAATTAATAAAATCATAAAGGAAATATCAAAAATATACTTAGCAAAATTTAATCTCATTATAATCTATATTATTAATTCATGATGTTACTTAATAATAATTTTATTTCAACCAAGAACAATATTACTTCAACCTAGGATTCATTTGTTTCAGTTATATCACACTTATTAACATAATTCTGTAACATAATAAATCCTTCATAATGGCAGGTAAATATAATGTGATTAAACTAATAACTTCCACCAAAAGTCTTATAATTGTCGTGTATTTAATCCTATTGTTCATGCACCAGGTGGAAATTGAGTTATTACCCAACATGAAACTTTTAGGGATACTACCCCTAGGTATATCTATGAAAAAAATCCTATATCCACTTGTTGAATCCATATAGGTATATTATTAGTATTAAAATCACACGATTAATACATTACAAAAAAATAGTTTGTTATACTTTACTTATAATTTCAATAAACATCTCCCTTGTATTTTCAATAATGTTATCTCATTGTAATTAAAAACAACTAATATTAAAAAATAACTAAAAACTCATTGGATATAAATTGAGGATCCATATTCCTTCACACCTAGTTCTAGTACAAAAAATGCATACTTTTACAAATTAACTTTGAAACAAAGTGATATTATCAAATCTAAACAAGCCAATATTCAACATTAGTATTGAATATAATAATAATATTACACAACATAGAGAAAGTTTTAGTTTAGTTTCTTTGAGATCTACCTGGATAAGAAATTTATTTTACAATATATGTGATTATTTAATAATAATTTAAATACTTCATACTCTATTAAAAACTTCCCACAAGTTATTTTTATCTTCATAATTTGGGGAAAGGAATCCTAATAAATGGGTGACATGAAATACATAGTAAGGGAAAACTTCTGAAAATTACCTCAAGGGTTAGATCATAAGAATAAGATAAAAAATGATCATGATTGAAATTTAATATTAAAAATAACATGATACCCTAGGAGTTTCCTATAATCAATGATGGTAATACATGTAATCTCATAAGAGAAAATGTATACCATTTCGTCGAGGTGTGGAAACATTATTCAATAAACCTGATCCATAGAACAAAATAATATTCATAAAGATATATAATGACATGTAAATGAAGAATAAATATAAAATATTGCCACAATATAGAGTTATAAATCATTTAATAGTTGAGTGAGATTCATTACCTATTTTCCATAACGTAATAGAGTAGTAATCCCAACATAATTCCTGTAATGGAGCAGGAATCACTACCAAAATCTCATAATCATAATATGTCAAGCATCAATTACATATTCCCATGAATATAGTGTATCAAGATTCACTACTCGATTCCTATAAACAAAGTGGATTGGGATTCACTACCTGATTCCCCAAAATCAAGAATATAACGAATAACTAGATAACTAGCATAATTATAACATGATATATAACTCATTAACTAATTTATCATATTAATATATAGTATCCAACCCATTAATCATCTATACACATGTGTTCCAATTGAAAACAATCATTAAACACATCATAAATAAGAAATATAAAAGGTTTCATAAAATTTACAAACGGTCTCACCAAAATTGACAACAATAATGTAAATGGATAACACCTAATATTCAATCACCAAATTGTTTATTTCATAATTAACATTATAATTTGATTCTAAAAAACTAATTTTCTAGGAAATAGATCCTTTAGAAATAGAATAATTTAAAAAATTATTTCATCTTTACCATAAAAGAAGAAGTAATGTTCACTTTGAAAATTCATTTTTTAAAAGGAAAAGTTAAAAAAATTTATATTAATTTTTAGAAAAAATATTCAAAAGTAGATCCATGAAAATACATCAATATTTCAAAAGGTGAAGTAATAAACATTGAAAACATTAACATTTAAATATAATCTTTAGCAACGGATCATTGAAAAACACAAAATGGTTTCAAAATGTGAAGTGGAAGCTTTTAAAATCCATCTTTATAAAAAATAAATAAAATTAATAGTTCCATTAAAAGATATAAATTATATAAAAAATTTATTGGAAGATAAAAAATATAATTTTGAAAATACTGATCACCATTTTCATATTTTTAAATACTGTTATAAAAAACCCATATCCAAAAAGTGTGACAAAAAATAATTTTAAAAATCAAAGAATGAAATTAAGATAGTCACATGAGATAATAAATAATTAGTTTTTTAATTAAAAATTGGTAACATTGATAATGGATTAAAATATGGATAATAATAAAAAATCATTTTTTAAGAAAATGATAATTATCCTTAACAATTTTACAATTTTATGTGGTATAAATTTATCTAGTAGGAAGATTTAAATAAAATGTTTCATTTTATCCAGATAGGAATAGAATTTATCATGAAAAAAATATCATAATCTGGAAGTGACTAAATTTGGAATAAATTTGTTTTAGATGATATAGTATAACTCAACGCAGGTTTTTTAGTTAACAAAAACATTTTCAATAATGGTAATATAACAATAAATCAATATGAGAGGAATAATATGAAATGGACATTACAATTTTGAGAAATGAAAGATATTAATTTTTAATTACTTAAATGGGGATATTAATAACACATATTTTAGAAATTATGGTGCAAAATATTGAACATATCTCAAGGATTTGGAAATGGGAAAAATAAAACCTTAACATAACTCATGACTTCCACTAAAGAACCTGAATATAATATATATATATATATAGTAAATTTATTAATCACATATTTTATAATATTATTATTATATATAACCATTTTATAAAATTTATTTATATTTATTCAGTACATGTATTTTAAGTAGTTATAATTTATTTTTGATAATGGGTGTGTGTAATATTTATTATTTTGAACAACTTTCAAATTAATTTTTTTCATCATTCTTCTCCAAAATTTGATCATTATAATATTGTAAGGTACTGTAATTAATGTTTTATGATATTTTATAAATTTATATTTTAATTATATGAATTGTTTATTCTTGGTTATTTTAGATGAAATTTTCCACAACCATATTTCGATGATCTTTATCAAATAGACGATGATATCTTAATTAAGGATTTTAATATTATTGCTACCATTCCAAAAGAAAATAATTTTTCAATTATATATATCAAATTTAATAATCAATTAATTTATTCTATTAATATATAAAATTATTTAATATTATTATTTTTAAAGTTAGTTAGATCGATACATACAAAAACATATAATAATTAGTGGATGATTACGAATGTGAAAGTCATTTGTTTTTTAATGATATAATTTTTAAATAATATTGCTGATATTACATATATATATTTTTATCGTTTTGAGTAATATTTAATTATATTTTAAGTAATAATAATGATCATAGATAAAATACATGACATGTTACTTCATAGAAAAGGCAGTCTGCATAATGCATAGTTGGAGTTTTTATTTCTCAATTAATTAGAAGGAATTAAGTTGGATAATAATTTTTCTATTAATAATAATTATTATATAATACTTTTCACATTTATTACACAATTTCACACTAATAATTAGTGAATAGAGAAGGTAGTGAAAAAACAAAATTTGTTGATTTATTGAGGCGGTAGTCCATAACACGAATGAATTTCAGTTTCATTTCACATAATAGAAAGGGGGAAGGAAGGTTAAAATTTAATTTCATTAATTAATAACATATATTATATAAAAATAATTATTTAGTTATATAATAATTATAGAAATATAATTCTCTATGTAATATATAAATAAAAAGTTGTTATGAAAAATTGATTATTGACGTAGAAATAAATTTTTTCTTTATTTGATTTCACATAAAAATGAATATATTAAGTTGATATTTGTGACTAGATGACAGAGGAAAAGTAAGTACATTATAAGGGTTGAAAAAAAATTAAAACTTATCTAGATGAAATTGTGTTCTTTGACTAGCTCTCAAGGTAATTGTGAGGGGCCCCTTTTATAAGTATTGTTAATGGAATTTTTGTAATTATTTAAAATTAATATAAAGAGGGTTGATGTTTCACATGTCACGATGACACAAACATGGATAATAATGGAGTTTAGGATGATAAAAGTTCTATAAAATCCCAAAAATAAATTGAATACAAGTTTAAAACATGTTCTTAATCATTCTTCTCTTACAATATTTATCTTTACTATATTTGGTTCGTAATGGAATATAATTTTTAACTAAGTAATTTACAATTAATGTGTAAAAAATTTCAATTATTAAATATTTCTTACCTAATGATTCCATATAAGAAATTTATTTTATCAAATAAAATTTGTATGTATTAGAAAAATAAATTTTAATATTATCGTATGTAACGCTTAAAATAATTTCTTTAAAAAAGTGTAATTATAGATTAAAATTTTTGTTCTATATAATATTATCAATATATTCAATGTACACAATATAAATTTATTTATTAAAAAATTAATAATTTTATCTTTGAATTTCAATGCAATAAGAATCGTAATATTACCAAAATAATTATTATTTAAATGAAAACACTAAAAATAGGTTCTTTTTTGGTAAAAATATCTCATATTATAAAACATTATTTTATAATTTCATAATTTTAATTATAAAAGTTTATTTTTTCTCATTAAAATATAATTTATCATAAAAAATTATATTTTTTTATGTTACACTTACTAATTGATATAGTCATAAAGGGTATAATATTTTGGAAAAATAATATATTTCACTATTTATCTCAAAATAAATTATTTTAGAGAAATATCAACATTTCACAAGAGGATAATGTTGAAATATTAAATTCAAACATGAATTTAATTTTAAAAAATTTAAATTATAAATTTTTTAATTTATGTTTTAAATTAATGTTCCAAAATTAATGAAAAACTACTTTTATTGAAAAATGATGACTCCAAATATTTTGTGTTCTTATTATTAATTTATATCAATTTTTAACATAATTTTTTTTAATTTTTTTGTTCATATATTTTAATATCATATATTATCATAATTATCTTTTTAAAGTGGATTATTTAATTAATTAATGCACTAAAAAGTTATTTTGAGATAGAAAAAATTAATATTAAATCATATTTGTATATTCTCCTATGAATATAATAAATTTTAATTTATTACTAAATTTTTATTTTCTAAAGGTTCTATTTATCATATAAATTGTTGATAATGTTCACCTATTATGTCACATAGACCACGTGAGAACCCTAAAATTCAAAAGAGCCTTTATATTTATTGAAATGAGTATGGGGAATGTTTTCCTCCTCTACTGAGTTTTTCATTACCAAGGTGGGTAGAAAAAGTTGAGCGTTTTGGTAGGTCGGTCATGGGGATCGACCAAGAAATTCCTTGGGATGTGAGACAGACTCTTATACCATCTCTTGAGAGTGGTGGTGGTGATGCTTTCCATGGGATGGAAATATGTTCATGGAATGATTTTTTTGATACATGGGATTTGATTCCTTCAAGTGATGAGTATTGACCTATGATATGAGTTGGAGATAAGAGGACTCAAATATGGTGTCCTAAATATGATTGAACCTAGCGGACTAGAGAGGTTTCCCATATGATATTTTAAACTTATAATGGTTTTTGTGGGAAATGGGTGGTGATGGTCACAAGAGTCACCTTATAACCAGGATCAATGATGTGAGAATGCAGAGGCTATAGTGACTGATAAGATATTTTATGTAGGATGCAGTACTAAATGAGGTGTATATGACATATATTGAATTCCATATATTCTCTCCATTTATATGGACTTCTTTACTTATACTAATAGATTTGATTAAAGGATTGGGAACTACCTTAATTTTCTTAGTGAAATTCGATTTTCTTGTATGGGTTTTTGGGAATCAGGACAGGGGATGTGACCCTAAAATTTTTCCTTTTAGTTTTTTGTAATTATTTGGATATGGTCCATGGATTCATATGTGACATGATTGGGAAATAAATTGATAGTTTCCTTGGATTCAAATGTTATGTGGTTTGTAATTTCTTGAACATAATCCTTAGATTCTAATGAAACATGGTTTGAAAATCCTCGGATATATTCCTTGGATTTGGACATGATATGGGTTGAAATGACATTGAAAAGCTCCATGGATTCAGATAAGATATCATCAAAATGCCTTATTAACAACCCTTGTATTTTTTATGTGATGGTTTGGAATGAATCCAACATATTCCTAGGATATAGATGTGATATAATTTGGGATGCCTAGGGAATTTACCTAGGATCCAACTATTGATCCAAACACTGTTTGATTTCCTATTACAATATATTATGAATTTTACTTGAGTTTGATATTTGTTATCATAGTTTTGTTAATTACAAAATGAAATTTTGATAGTAGATTAAGTGAGTTTGGGTTGATTAAGTTTTCATTTGGGAACCCTAGGATTGATGATGATTGTTTATTATTCATTCAAACTATATTTACATATTCAATTGATCATGTTAAATTAACATATATGATGTATTTATGACTTATTTATAAAATTGCATTGGTAATTACCTACTGATATGTACTCACACCTTGCTTGGGTAACCATGAAACTTGTGTCACTAAAAATACTTCAATATTCCCAATTTTTTGTTTTTTTATAGGCTGAAATTATCTTGATTGAGTTAGATAGATCAGAAGGTATTTGGATTTTGGGATGTGGTTTGGTTTAGGAACATAGTAGTGCCTTTAGTATATTTATCATAATATTTTTCATATTTTATATATGGTCAACCTAGATGGTGGATATTGAGTTTGTATGACTATATAATTCTTTGTTCATTCATTATTTATTGATAGATATGTTATTTATTCTATGTAATTTTATTTATTGTTTTTAATTATTTTTTGTAACACTACTTTATTATGAACTTTAATATTGGGGCATAATCTCCCCACAGTTTCTCAATAGACACCAACTATGGTTCAGCAGCTTTGGCAATATGGGGAGGTGATCCTAAGGTTTAGTGGCGACTCCGCCAGTCCAATCACCACTCAATCGAAATTCAATCGGGTGGCAATTATAATTTCCCTCTTGTTGAATACTCTCATCACATAAATGGATCTCTTTATATTCTAGAATCTACCCAAACTATTAATTGAGTAGTAGAACCATAACCTTATATTCTCTTGGACTATGTTTCAGACATATTAAATCAGTATCAACCAAATTTATGTTGTTATTGAGGTTCGAATTATGTGGAGGTGGATAGAAATGATTAAGGGAGTCTGAAATTATCTAGGAAAACATGAAACTTTTTATTTGAGGGTTTTCTAGGGTTTTTTATCAAGACCTAATAGATGTGGAGGGAATATATATATTGGTATTTTTTCAAAATAATGGTCATATAAATGTTTTTTCTTTAGATCATGAGAGTAGAGGCAGGTATTTAATTCTTGATCCTTTATTATGTTAAAAACTCTATAGAAGTGTATATAGATCTATTATTAGATTTGTTCATCTTAACTCAAGATTTGGTTTTCAAAGATCCTAAGAGAGTTCATTTCATTAGATGTGGTATTCAACCATATATGGTTTCAAATATGATTGAGTATAGCCTAAAATTCATCAATGAGGTTGTCAAGGTTTCTATTCAGATGATAGTAGACCAATCTAGGAAATTAGTGTTAGGAAATGCCTTAGTTCAGTAAGATGGAGTTGAAGGCAGCATAGTAGGAGTGGAATAGAAGAAAATAAACATGAATTGGAGGTACAGGTCCCTTCTCATGGGAATAAGAGACCTCACAATTTCTTCTAGTGTAGGTATCCAAGGTATTCTTGTACTTAAATTATAAAATATATAATAACTTTCATCTATTGTTATTTTTTATGTCATCAATATATGTTTTATAAGGTGGGTTATTATAAAAAGTATTGGGTTTGATCTACTTATATAAGGAAACCTATTTGGGAAAATCATATGATGGATGTGAGATATAATAAAAAAATTTTATTTTTACTTTTTTAAATTTTATAATCAAGTTGAATGTTACATTATTGATGGTTATGAATGTTTTTTTAAAAAACACCTCATTTTTTAGTGTATGTTCTTAGATATTTGTAGGTTTTTAGGGTTGGTTCTATTTTAATTTATGGTTTTTACTATATAGTGATGGGGAAAGTCCTTGGATTAGTATTTGGGTAACTTGGGTGAGTGAATCAAAAATTAATATTATAAACTAGTGTATGTTTTCCTTGGTTAGAGATAAATTAACCATCAGGTGGTGATCCAATTTGTAACCCAAGGTTACCCTTTTGTTTTATGTCTTTATGATAGAAATAAAATCATTATTTGGGGATTATTATGGGTTATTATTCATTCTTTTATGTTGGAGGATTTTATAATTTGAGTGTGATTTTGGTACTATGAATATTTGATAGCTTTGAGGATGTTTATTTATCTAGTTTCCTCTGGATCCAACATGTTAGATAAATTATAAATGGTTGGTAGATAATATTAGGTCTTTTTTTCTTCATAAGATTCCTATATTTAGGGTTGTGGCCTGGTTATTCTGGGAGAAATTTGAAACAAATTTGATGATCAGCTTGACCATTTTTGGAGTCTGATATGGGTTTTAGTTTTACAGATGCATTCTATTTCCAATCAAGGAATTTATGGGGTTATGAAGTAGAATTTTGGGAAAAATTATAAAACCCATATGTTATTTCAGATGAATATTTTGTACTGTTTTACATTATTTTCATATTCCGTAATTTCAATAATTTTTTGGCTTGAAATTTGATGTTTTTTTATCTTTTAATGGTATTTTTTGGTTATCCTACATGATTATGGGTGACCATGAATTATTGATTTGTTGGGTAATTCTAGGATGAAAATGATGTTTTAAACTATTTTCATGTGGTTTAGGCCTTCTTAGGAGATCGTGTGGCTTTGTCTAGTGCATAATGGTAGATTCTCAAGGTTAGAACTAGGTTCCCTACAAATGTGTGGAAAATTCATGTTCGTCCCTAGTAAATATTTTTTTTGAAATCCCTAATCCAACCCTCCATGATTTTTAACATAATAACCCCTCTACTAACCCCACCCAACATAACCACCCCAAGACACATCTCCCCCTTGTTGGTCTCCTCATTACTGAAATATTTCATGGATTATATCAATTTTTTATCTTGATTCATCATGATAATATCATATAAACCAATCCTTTTCCATATATTTACTCTTATATCATGGAGTTTATTTCTCCTACAAACCCTAGTTGACTTATTCATCAATTTAGGGGTTAGGATTGACCTGTTTCTAATTATTTTGATGTATAGGGATTGTAGAAATCATCTCTATCATTTTTTGTTGGTTATCCATAGAATGGGTATTGTTTCAACTTTTATAAACCGGGTTCCTCTTCTTTTCGGTTAGAATTTCTATGAAATTTATTTATTTTTTATTTTATAGTGTTCTTGAGTTTTATAAATTTATCTTCATAGAAATCATACCACCATGTAATATGTATGTAGTGTTTCCAAATTTTTTCACTAAATTATTTAGCATTTCATAATGGGTATACCTTAAAATTTTCATGTTTAGGTTTACAAAAGTAAATTATTTCAAATTACAAGGATTATTTAGAAATTAATATAATTATTTTAAAATTATTGTTGGTGTTATGAAGGGATTCAGCCATCTTTTAAATTGTGTATTAATATTTAAGTGTTTTGTTTGATTTTAATGATTGTTTTTAGGATTTTATTTAATGATGATATTTCAAATGGTTTTGGAGACCTTAAAGACCCATTTGTTTCTCTATATGATGAATAGTTTATTTTGAAAGTGGTCCTCATTGTTTATAAATATTTTCATGGTAATGGGTTTCTCATTACTATGATATAGTTGTATGACCTGAGAAAATGGGTATGTTCTTTGTGAGGGTGTTGAAGTTGAGGGTGAGTTATTTATTATGATATATATTTGATTTCATCATGTTTATTCACTCAACCCCACTTTGTTTTGGTATAGGGAACCCTATTATAGAAGTGGTATATCGTGATTAATGATACAATAGTTATCACACAAAGACACTAGTTTCCCATAGTTGTATGTTATGACCAAGGCTTGGGGTGTTCACTTAATGAAGCAGATGTGGGTAAGTTAAGTGGCATGTGTGTTTGGGGGGACTTTATGTACACTATTTATTAGTCCATGTTATTATATTATTATTAGTATCATCTCACATTTTGATATAGGGAAGAACATATGACACATATTCCTTAATTGGGGGTTTGTATGGGGAATCCTTATTGTGTACACAATTATATCCCCCATTGCTTGTATTTTATAGGTCAACATTTATCTTATTTATTTTCATCATATATCCTTCAGATTTTAGTTCCTACCTTTGTTGTATGTCTTGTTCCTTATATTGGGATTATTTCATTTTGAATTATTATCAAAGATGTTTGGGAAACCATTTTGAATATAACGATTCCATTATTTTTGGATTTCAAAATGGATTTTAAAATTTGGATTTGGTTAAAATGGTTTACGATAAGGAAATTTCTTCATGGTGATATTTTTCATTTAAAGAAAATAAAAATAGGAAATTTTATTAAATAACATTGATATTGATACTATATTGAATGATAATGTACTTAAAAATCAATTTTATAATTATATTTTCAAAATAAGTTTTATTTATTTCATTATAAAATAAATGCCACCAATTCTTTGGTTTGATCATATTGGTATAGTAATCTTACATCTTTCATATAATTTTTTTTTTATATTTTGGTATTTGTTTTTGTACACCCCAACATTTATACAAGTTCTAGTTTTTTTATTGGATTGGGTATATATTGCTTAGAAATTGATGGTTGACTGTGGATGTATTGAGAAATCTAAAACTTTAGGGAGTAGATCAGGTAATGTGGGTTGTTTTATTTTTTTTGGTCTGAAATATTATATTATCCCACTCATCATAGTGTATTTTTTATTTTCCTTCAAATGTTTTTATTTTTATGAGATTTAGCTATATTTATTTTGGATTCTTTTTCATGTTCATAAAAATGGGTTGAATCATTATAGTTGTTAATGATTTATTTGGATTGGTTATTTATTTTTATTATATTTATAGATGTTTTTTTTGGTCATCTAATATATGGATAACCCATGTTAGAACCAAGATAAAATATTATTTGTATATGTTTACTTTTATTTTTGGATTAAATCATTCACATTGTGTTTAAATTGATGAATTGGAACTACTTTTATGTCCATGGGGATTAAGAACACCTTTTAGGACCAATAGTGATTTTGGTCGGGTGATGGGTCTAGTCACCCTAGGAAAGTTGATTATAATTAATATATTATTTTTGACTTGTAAATTTTATGTAACTTTTATTCATAAATGTTTGAACATTTTTATGAATTGAATCATCTTGGAAATTCATTTCCCAATATGAATCATTATTATTATCAACTTTATTTTCTCTCATCTTCCACGATTATTTCGGTTGAAATTTTAGATAGGTGTATTTTAAGTTTATATCAACTCATTAGTAGTTTTATTACTGTAATTTTTTTAATTATATTAGAAAAATGATTATTAATAATATTCTAAAAGTACCTCATAAAATCGATCTATAAAAATAAGGGAAGGAAATTAATTATGGGAGTATTACCTAAAACAATATTAAAACACATCCCATGACTAGTGGGAAAAAATCATCCTAATATAAAAAGATGTTTGTGATTGTAATTATCAACAATCACATCAAAATAATGTGGAAAATAATCAAAATATTCATGTATTATTTTTCATAAGTATCGAATGTGTTTTTATCAAGCTAAATTAACCAATTTCCTAATCGATTATTCAAGGAAAGTATATTGTCTCTCATTCTCACTACTTCCTAACACTATAAAAATAATGGTTTTTTATTGGTTTAATACCATAGATTTCGATTAAAATAAGTAAATTGAAATGAGAATCAGTCTGCAAACACCCATAATGGAAATTCATGACACAAAAAATTAGTAATTTAAATTTTCCATGGTTATTAACCTCATAATAATATGATATGCAGTAGAACTATGTATCATAACAAATGATATTCTCAACATAAAGTTTTATTCATCACAAATAGATTATGGGTAGATTATTTGTGATAAAGTATAAATTTTGTACACAAATAATATTTTCAATAGAACAATATTTCTTTCAAAAATACTATTTTCGAAGGAATTACGATTTCCTTCACAAATTATTTTATACCATTTTATTTTCAATATAATTTATTATTTTATCAAAAATAATTATTTACAATATAAACCAATATCCCTTTCAAGATATCAAATAAAAAAAAAGAAATAAAATTAACTAAAATATAAATAAACTTTCAAAAAACATTTATTATAAAATCAAAACATATATAATAAAAATTGAAATTTATAAAAAAAAGTAATTAAAGTTTCAATGAGGGGTGTGTGATTAAATCCATTAGGTGGAGGTAACATCATCCCAAATTTTTGGGCATGTCACCACATATAATCTATCATATCCTCATTATGATCACATTGTTACTCTTCTTATAATCAATGATTCTACAATTGTTGTCACTACTCTTCCATTTATCTAAGTAGTTTGTATATTATCTCATTTTGAGAGTACAGACCCACCTAATACTATAAATAAATAAAGCATTCTTATATCACAAAGACTCCATTAGAAAAAAATTGTAACACCGCCACCCCTCACTCATTGAATTGGGAAGTGAAGGAGGTGTTATTGGAATTATGTGACATTATCGAGACACCAAAGTCAAGAAATATATCCTAACGGCATATAAGAACATTGGGTGATGATTTTTTCTTAAGAAATCATAAAACCTAGAAAATGAGACACTACGTCCACGAAATACTGATTGGTACATTACAATAAACCACATAACTCAATAAAATAAAAGTAAAAGAACAATATCAGAGTAAAATATAAGATAAATAATGGTGTATATCTAATAATCGAAATGGAAATACATTGGCACCAAAGTGGAAACATACCAGACCAATAAGCATGTAGTCTCAAACTCTAGCTTCTGTAACCAAACAAAAAAGTCAAGGATCAACACTAGTGAAGTAAAAAACATGATCCTTTCATGTATATTGGTAGGTGACATATGAAAATTCACCATAGTTACCAAGCAGGGGGTGAGTATATAACTTTGAATGATTTCACCAAATACTTCCCAACACATTCCACTAGGAAATGAAAAGGTTATGAAATTTATATAATATATAAAATAATAAGATAAATAGTTTATATCAAAATCATAGACAAATTTCATGGGAATCATTAAACACAGATTTTATTAAAAAAATTAATATTTCACATAATCATTCCAATTCCACATCAAAGAACTCAACTTATTCATGTAACCATTAACCTCACTATACTCAAAAATGGTGAGTTATCCTATAACCACATCTTCACTTGGTGACCCAATTTGGTGGGGGTACTTCCAACCATGATCCATTCAAGTTTTATCATTAATTGATATTTGTAATTATCCCCATTATCTATCCCATATAAATATTAACCCAAACCAATAACATTATAAAAAATTTCTAATTATACATTTATTTATAAAAAATATCATCTTAAAAATCTGAAACTTTTGAAATCACATCAAACATGGGTTTTCTAAATCATTCTCATAAGAAATTTTCAACAAGAATAAAAAAAAATTAGAAAAAAATCATGTTAACAAGTTCGAAAATGATATAGTGGGATAGAATATACCGTCCACAATTACATTCCAAAAAAGAATAATAAATGATTCCAAGGAACAATATCTTATTTCCATTCCTCTATCAAAACAAAAGAATATTTTATTACAAAAAATAAATAACAATATATCTAGTACGACAAACCGATCATGTAATCTAGGAGAAACAACACAAAGAGATCTAATATGGGGAAAAATAAGGAGACCCTAACCATTGATTTTATGAATCCATAATCAAATATTTATTTCCAATGATTTTGGACACCACATATCATTATAAACCACATAGGATAGTTTTGGGAGATAAAAGGATGAATGAACCAACATAAGAGAATAATAAAACTTCTAGATGATGTAATATTCCCAAATCCTAAATGAATTATATTATAAATATATAATTTACATTGTAAATTCATCAAAGGACACTTTAGTAGAAATATTAATTTACTTATTTATTTCTCTATGGAAAACCATATCTTTGCATAAAAGTATAATTTATGGTGAAAAAAATTACATGATAAAATTTTCTTACGGTATCTGGCCCAAATAATTCATATCATAAAACCATAATTTACAGTAGAAATTTTACCTATAGATTTTTTCAACAATCAGAATATTCTTTGATCGTCTTACTCAAATCTCGAAACTAACTAATAAATTATAAAACAAAAAAATATAATTAAATTAATACTTCAAGCCGAAGTTATAAATTCTCCCCACTATTGGGATTACATTATTAGGAATGTAGATATCAACATTTCCCTTAAAAAAGACAAGCTGTTAATCTAACCAATAATTTTGCCTTCCTATGATTCTTCTTGAACCTAACCACACTTCAATAATACTATCACTATGTATATAGATCTCACCAAATGTTTTTTTTCTACCTGCCTATAACCTATATTAATTCATTGGTAAAATTACCACACAGCTCAAGGGTGACAAGATCCCAACTGATCACATTTCCTGGATCAGAATGATAGTTATTTATTGGAGAAACATGGAACATATAATGACCAAAACAAAACATTGGGGGTAATTCCAATCGGTATATAACCATTACAATCCATTATATAACATCTAATAGCCCCACATGTCATGTGTTTAACGTCCCTTGATTCCCCAAGCGTTGTTGACCATGTTTTGATAACACCTTCAAGAAAACATAGTCCATACAATGAAAAGATAAAGGTCAGTTATGATTATTTGATTAAGAATTAAATCTACATTTTTCTCTATCCATCATCTTATAAATCATTTTAATTTTATCCATATTAATGTGGGAAACAATCAGACCAATAAAATATATATGTCATATTTCCACCCAGCATAGAGTAGAATGACAACATCTACCATATATGTCCTAAAATTGTCGAATCTGTATTGTCTCATCATAAAAATTATTATAGTAGAATTAAACCAAATCCATAATATCCTCTCATGAACCAACAAAGTCCATGAAACATGCTTCGAGCATATATTTCAATTTATGAATAGTGTGTTCTGATTACCCATCTATTTTTTGGATGATATGATATGATCACTGTCAATTGAATTCCAAATCTTTTTTTTGTAATTACCACCAAAAATGAGAAGTGGAATAAGGGTCCCTCTCAAATAAAATATACTATGGAACTCCGTGTATTATGACCACTACTTAGATATATAATTTTTTTAATTCCTCTAACGTGTTGGATTCACTGATGGCGATAAAGTGTTCTGACTTAGTAATTTGATCCACCACTACCCTTATAGAATCATGTTTTGTTAACATTCTTGGAAAGCCTATGACAAATTAATTTTAAATTTTATCCCACTTTTATACAATAATTGGTCTAGACCACATCATACCTAGTGTTCTATTATGTTTATCCTTTACCTACTAAATTTGTATACATTTCATTACATAGTCTCACATCATGCATTGAATACCTTCCCACCAAAAATGTGTTTTCATCACCATGAAATTTTTTTAAAAACCTGGATGAATATCCCAATTTGAAAGGAGATATGTTAATAGGATATATTATTATCAAGGCTGGGGAACAAAAACTATATTTTAAAATCATATGATAGAGTTTCAATTCTCTATAAAGTTTATATAATATTTCCCTCTTTTAACATTTAATATATTAGAGATACAATCATTATCTACACTCATAGATTATTTGACAACCTTTATTAAGTTTTTAATAAGACTTTATGAAAATAAAAATACATAGCCACCATGTGAAGAACAATCTAAATTCATATCATCAATATTTCTTATCTACTATCATTAGTCTTGATATTCTTAGACCAATTCATAATATGATTCCTAACTCAATTAATCTAGTAAAAAAACCCCTTTACTAATTTTGTATACCAATTCGATATCAAATATATTGAGTTACTCCATCCATTTTATTTACCTCATGTTCAAGTATCGCTAAGAAAATATGAATTTTAAACATTTATTATCTATGAAAATTTATAACTTTTCCCAAAAAAGATAATTCCAATAATTCCTCTAGTCATGGATAACCAGAACTAATTATAAGTCATGAATTGGATAATTTTTCTCATGCACTCACAATTCCATCAAAACATAAGACACAACATGGAATCCCTGAATAAAAAAATATTGGATCTAGACACATCAAAATATACCAGATAATTAATACTAGTTTATATAAAGATTAGTATGTGTGTCAAGGTGAGATGATTTTTATGTTCCAAAAATCATTTTTTTTCATTCATCATTCCAAATGAATGGAACCCCTTTCATTAGCCATGCAGTCATGGGAGAATAATTTCTTGATAAATCCTAAATGAAGCAGTGATAATATCCTACTAATCCAAGAAAACTAAATACCAGAAAAACATTATTTGGTGTCTTCTATGAGACTAATTATTTTATCTTTCTAATTTCAAATGATATTCCTTATTTAGAAATGACATTCCCAAATAAACATACTACTTGAATCAATAAATTTCACTTAGAATATTTAGCATACAACCATTGTTCCCCAAAAAGTACTTATTGCAATTTCCAAGTGCTTCTCATGGTAATTAATATTGTGGGAGTATACTAAAATATCATCAAAAAATACTTTGAAAAGGGATTCAAGGTACCTATGGATTATAAAATTCATGAAGTCCATGAAATTGTTTGGGGCATTCACAAACCAAAAGGCATGACGACATATTCATAATGTCCATAGTGACTCTGAAATGATGTTATTAGTATATCCACTCTTATGACTCTAATATGATGATATCCTGGGCATAAATCAATATTAAAAAAATAGTTGGATACCTTCCATTAATCAAATAGATCATCTATAAAATAAATAGGGTACCAATTTTAAATTACAATCTAATTCAATGTATGATAATCAAAATAGAAGCAGAGAGTACAAATTTTCATTAATATGAATAAAACTATTGTGGACCATGTTGGTGTACATGGTCTGATAAGGCCTTTGCATTATAAATATTTTAAATAAAACATTAATTACCATATTTTAGTCGGTTCTATTCGGTAATATGGTAAATAAATAGGGATTATTCCATGGAGTAGATCAACAATAAATTTTATATTCTTTTTATGTGTTTACCCTGATAAATCATTTTCATATACATATATGGGTATCGATCCATTAATTTAAGAAGATTGTCATTACCTATTTCATTAGCCATGATCACGTTAATTACTATAAATTTCTAGAGATGGTTCATTAAATTACTACTAAAGGTCAGGCTCTACATGAATTTGTATCCAAATCCCCATTGAAAATGGGAATGATTACATACAAGGATAGAAATGTTACCTACCCCAAATAAAAGTAGATATGTGATTTAAATCCCACCGTACATTCCATAATAAATATAAAATAAAAAACATACATATCTAAGAAAATACATTCACATTGAAACAGTATAGAATCAAGGGTAATTGGGACAATTTGGGTATTTAAAAACAAAAACTAATGTTTTATAATGGGTGAATTGATACTCATAACACGAGGCATCATTTTCATGTATAATCCTGAGTCTTTAACCATTGAAATAGTAATGAAATAATGAGATGCAACATTATTAAACAAGAAATGTATAAGTGTTCAGTTCTAAAGATTGGCACATCACACATAAGAGGTACTTAGTTTGGTCACTTTCAATAGCCTTTTATGCTCCATATAACTATAATTTATTTGTCATCAGATAGCTATTGCTTCCCTACTATGGTGTCATCTAAATAACTAAAATGATTTTAGAAACATTTTGGTTCACCCGTGTCCATGGATGTGAACTATTCTTATTTTACTATTCTATTTTATCATACAAAATCAAAGGATTATTGACGCCTATTATTCATGTCGATCTCAAAATTCTATGAAACCAATTCCTTGAGATGTCATTTCATTCCACAATGATGTAAATTCCATGGTGGTTATGTATATTATTTCTTTATATGTGTTAATGATCCATACTAAAAAATAGGTTTAACCTTCGATCTTAAAGGAAAAGTAATTGTTTTAGAGGGATGAGTCTGAGGTATTAAATATCCTTGAGAATATACATATCTATTACTCTTATTTCAATGACTAATGTTCCCACCATATCCCATGTAAATAAACAAATCAGATATAGTAGGATTCCAAGAAGGATCTATTTATACCACTACTACACTATTAACCACCTCTATATAATATAAAATACAGAAAATCGCTCTCACTGATAAAATCTATGGTTTCAATCCTGAACCAATGATTTGACCCGTCAATGATGAATTATAATATAATTTTGGATTAAAATTCACTATGTTCATAAACATATATTAATATTATATGTTATATAAGTTTTTATGATTTATCATAAAAAGTATATTGTTCTTTCAAATTTGAAAGTGTGGGCATATATTTGTTTGCAAAAAGAATCCTCAAAAACCTCACACATAATTGCATGTTCAGATTCACCTTAAACAACATAATCCCGCCATTAGAACACAATATATTAAAATATATTGTTTTCCATCATAATCATCATCTCTTCCAATTTACTATGAAAATTAAAGATTCTATTTATTTGGTAGATCCACAACTCCGATTTTATAAAATTTGATAATCCCCTTGAAATATAGGTCGATTATTCTAATAAAATTTCACTGAATGATCCAGATGACTCAGTTAATTATCTTGATTTACACATTAATATATAAAAATGATTGCACAATACTCTGTATAAGTAATTAGTTCACCAGTAGTTCAGGTGAAACCAAATTCTTAGAAGATTTTTCCTAATAATTTCTATAGAATGTTCTCATTTTCATTTATTTAAATAGAGAATGTATTATTTATCCCATATATCTCTAAGAACTGTAGTCTTAAATGAATTAAAACCCATTATAAACAATACACCATTTTAATTTGTTTAAAATAAACCATTTTAAATTTTTTCAAATATCATTTGAATAAAAAATGAACAATGCAGTCATAGTGGGTAGCCACTATACTAATGCATGATATGAAACAGTCACCATCTAAACCCATTACAATGAGATAAAAACACTCCCAGAAGTTTATTTGAACACTATTTTACCCAAACCCCCCGGTAACTTGATTTTTTATATAAAAAGATTAGGTATATATTTTTATGCTATATATTTCATTTTCAGACCGTTTAATCTCCTTATTACCAACCCAACTCAAGGACTGAACAAAAATTATAACATTTGTAACACCCCATTCCTATCTCATTATTTTGGGATGTGAAGGATGTGATATTTTCATTAGGTGACATACCCAAGACTTCAAAGGTAGAAAAAAAATTCCAATGGATTATGATGACATTATGGGATGATTTTCCCTAAGGACCCAGAAAATTTTTTAAGGATGATACCATATCCAAGTAAAACTAAATTATTCATTATCATAAACCACGTAATTCATTGAAATACTAGTAAAAAATAATATTAGAGTATAGTGGACAAAATTAATAGGCAATTCTAAGAATCTAAAGAGAAATACATCAACACCAAAGTAGAAACATCCCAGACCTGAATGTAGACACTCTCCATCTCTAGATTCATCAACCAAACCCTGATATCGAAGATCACTACTACATAACTAAAAAACATGGACCTTTATGGTTTATTAGTAGATAACATCTTCAAAATCACCATATTTACCAAGAAAGTGGTGAGAATATCACTTGGTATGATATCCCCAAAGACTTCCAAACAAATGAAAGTAGGACAAAAATAGGTTAGCAAATTTTTATAAAACATATGTGAAGTGGATAAATAGTTTACATTAAAAGAATAAAAATATGTTATTAGAAACATTAAATCAATATTTTCAATCAAATTCTTAGTATTTTGATAATTCTTATAATTACGCACCCATTCACACACATGATGCATATAACCATAAACCACTATATCATCATGATTGGTGGGTTATCCTATCACTGATCAGTCACATGGTGACCCAATTTGATGGTGTTACTCTTGACCAGGATTCAACCCAAGTTTATCATTAATTGACATTGTTACTTCTGAAAAATACCTATCCCATATGAACATGAATGGACACCAATACCTTTATTCCAAATTGAAAAAAAAGGAAAATTAATTAAACGTAATATCATCTATCAAAACCTACCCTTTTTAAATCACATTAAATATAAATTTTATAATTTCATCCCCAAAGTTATTTCTAACAATAAAAAAAATAGAAAATATTAGTCAAAAAAGTTGACGAATAGTAGAGTAGGAGAGAGGACACCAACCTCTATTATGTTTTCACAAAGGATCTTAAATGATTTCTTGGAATATACTCTTCCTTTTATTTCTCTTTCAAAACACACTAATATTTTATCAATAAAAATATATAACCATAAATCATATCCTACACATCATTCTTGGGATCCATGAGAAAAAAATAGAGAACCAATACAAAGAAGAAAGAGGAGACCTTAACATTTGTTGTCATGAGAAAAATTCTCATATATTCATCACCAATGGTGTTTAGGTGTCGAGGTTTGTGAGAAATCGCCTAGGTTAAGACTAGGAGTCGAAAGGAAGAAAGGATAAATGTAATATAAAATTTTATCCATTGGTAGATTGTTGACGCTCCTTTCGTCACAGAATCTAAAGATTGGAAAAGGGGAATATCTGAGCTCAAAATGATTCAGCCTTTGAAGAAAATATCAAAAATCGACAAAGGCATGAACAAAGGATCAAAAGCACCTATACCGCACAAGTTATATCACTGTCGCGTAAGTCCACTTGCGCGACGCCCTTATGGTCGCGCAAGTGACTTGCGCGACCTAAGTGATAACTGCCCGGTAACCACCCAGGGTCTTCTCTTGCCTATAAATAGATCCTGTGGCCCCCCCATTCGAGAGGATCTTTTTTTTTTCAGAAACTTGGATTGAAGCTCCCAATGCCCAAGTCTCTTCTCAAAGCATCCGAAACACTTCTAAGGTAATTTCTTACCTAGAATGGAAGATCTAAAGAGAGGGAGGAAGGCCTAAGTGTTGAAACTCATCAACACTTGCACGCCTCAGTGGCCAGCCCTTAAGGGAAGTGGTCACACTTGCGCGCCGCCTTAATCCTTCGATAGAACTTGCGGGTCCCTTTTCTGGAGGAACCTCAAGAGGATTCTTAAGGCTTTAATAAAGAGTCTCTCAAGTATTTCAATGCTGGTTGACCATTGCGCAAGTACAGCATGTGTCGCGCAGGTATACATGCGCGACCAATACTTGCGTGCACATGTATTACTTGCGCATCTTCCAATACTTGCGCGTCTTCCAATACTTGCACGCCCCTTCCTTTTTGGGTGCCCATCTTGCCCATTTTACCCCTCTTAAGACATTACTCCTTTCCAATTTAAGATTCATTCTTCAAGACACTCATCAAAACCATTTATGACATGATTTCCTGATTTGACTTCCTTATCTGAAAGGAATTCTGTGGAATATCTCTCAAAACCTAGTGATTTAAATATCCTTATGTCACTAAATATGGAGAGTTCATTCATTCAACCTCATCCTTTAAGATGAGAGAATCCTTAACCTGGGTCTCCTTTTCAAGAATAATCCACATTCATAAGTCCTCTAATTTGGGCATCCTTCTCAAGAGTAATCCCCAAACCTTAGTCCATAAGTTGGGCCTCCTTTTCAAGAATAAGTCTTAGTCATAATCCCTTAACCTGTGTCTTATTTTCAGGAGTATGCCCCAAGTCCGCTAACCTGGGACTCCTTTTTAGGAATAAGTCCCAGTCATAATTTTTGGGCTTCCTTTTCTGGAGTAAGCCCCAAGTCCATTAATTTCTCTTTAACCAGTCCTTATTTACGTTTGATCTGGGATTCCTTCTTAGGAGTAAAAACCAGTTATCAATCCTCTCCTAATTTGAGTTTCCTTTTCAGGAATAAGTCCCAAGTTAGAGTATTCAAATCTCCATGAAGCACATATACCTTTATGGACCCTGTTCCTGGATTTTCTCCCTAATGTAAATCCTAACCTTCATTTATTTGGGCAGTCATACACACATAGGCCCCAAACCATTTCTTATTATTACATCTTTCATGGCCCAATTGTCTATTTTATTACCAATACCTCTTGTTTCTCACACCGAGCATGACTCACGTGAGCTTACAGGGTAAAAGTAATTATGATGTCCTGCTTTGAGCCATCAATCATAAACATCATACTCCCTTATTCGAACTACGTGGGTTCTTATTCCTTTTCCAAGACAAAGGATATGTAGGTAGCCCATCTACGGGTTTGATCCCAACTCTGAAATAATTCATTTCCTTATGAATGAATATAAACATCAAGTGCCACACTGAGTGGCTTTAAAACCAGCCTGGTCATCATAATGACCAAGAGACTTTTATACAAATGTTTTGAAGGATACCATTGACCAAGAATCTCTAAATAGATATAGATGATTCTCTATTGATGAAGAACCTCAAATACATATAAAAGATTCTCTAAATTGCTTACATGTTTAATCATTGATTGTCGAAACTGAAGGAAAGCTCATTTTATACTAGGTAATGTAATAAGGATTCACGAACATAACATAAATCTATAATGAGAGTCCCAGAATAGACAATAATTCCCCTAAAAAATGTGTGATGAGTCCGACCTCCCATCCTCTTGACCAATGCAAATTCCTAAGCCTCATCAGTTCACAAGCTAATGAGCGCCTACCTTCGAAAAGTAGGTCCAAATGGATGTGGAATCATTGGATGTTTCCGGTTCTACGAACAAAACCGTTAGAAACCGATCAGAACGTTTGAATCTCCAATCCAGGAGGTCATCCCCAAATTCCGAGGGAAAAAAAATGGTGAACCCGACATGAATCCATAACCAAGTTAAAATGATATTTTACATATTTGTTAAAACCCTATTTAAAACTCAATAAGAGGGCTAACAAAAACAATCATTGATATGTGTGATCATCCAAAGGATGAAGTAGCTGAATTTATCTTGATTATGTATGTTATATCAAACATGCACTCTTTTCCAAGATCTTCTGTATTTCCATAATGGATGCTCCCAAAATCACACCTTTGAATACTGCTGCTGCAAATACCACTGCTGCTATTCCTACTGGATCCTCATCCGCTCTGAGGATGACATCACCTACTCAGCGTCTTCAACGCTTGGTATCAAATGCGCTGGTTAAGGAGTACCGTCAACACGGTACCATCCCAACTCTGGAGGCTTCCCGACAATCCCTCCAAGTGAACAACTCACACAGGTCATCTAGACAATGACGACCAGTGATCAAGAGGCAGGCGGTGCTGACTACCATCTCCAACTGTTTCGGGTCGTTATCCCCGGAACACAATTTCCATTCGCTCCCTTACTATGAGGAAGTGAATGAGCAGTTCCATCATGTCCTTAATTCAAAAAGGCAAGAGTCCTTCCCGAGGGCTCCCATCAAAAATCGCCGCCAGACTCGTGCTGCAGTGCGCCCTCAACATGATGAGGGTACCGACTCCATGCATTTAGCTCAGGTTCCTCGAACCCGAGCAGGCAAGACGAACTGCGAGAGACGGAATCCGGTTAACAATGGGCAGGTTTTCATCCCTGCCATCTCCGGAGAAGTCCACCAACCTAACATGGTGGCAAACAATGCGCAGGCACACACACCTGTCCGTTTTAATTCCGCTGTCTAGTAGACTTGTCTGGAAGCATCAAGACAATCCCGCCAGGAAATTCCGGCGGAGTACTATAGGCAGGAACATACACCTGCTTATACATCATCAGTTAGTCACCAGGCTCACCTGACTACTTATGATGGATCTCGTCAACCACGTTTGGAGAAGTGTAATCAGTAGGCACATACAACTGATAGTACTAATCAAGCCTACTAACAGTCTCGCTTGGTAGCACATGGAGAAGTCACTCGGAAAGCTTCGACGACAAACAGGAGGTAGACTCAACTCTCTACATCCACACTTGAGTACTGTCAGGATTCATTAACAGGAAAAGGAGGACAGGAGCAGGCACATACACCTACTCCATGCCCGGAATGGACGTATATCCCTGTTCCGGCAGCTGAAGTCACCAAGCATATTTTTTCAATGGTGAAAGAGTAGAAGAAAATTCCTGCTCATATTCTGGATGCTTGCCAGGATATCATAACAGCTTCAGCATCATCTCAGGGAAAGACACATAAATCTATCCCTAGCAGTGGAGTGAAACATCAACGATTCACTCCGGAACAGACCCACACATCTGTTCCAGTCCAAGAGGGTTATGGGGAATACTCCCCCATATAATATGGACTACCAAGTCAGGCACATACACCTGATTTGAGTAAATATCGTCAGCCTAACCTGACCATCTTTCCTGATCAGGCACATACACCTGCTCAGAGAAACCACTTTCGTCAACAAGTGGTTTCCAAAGCAAGTAAGAAGGTATCTAAGAAAAAGATCCGCCCATCACAGTCAGGAGATCAAAGGCCAATCTGTAACAAGGATTTGCTCGATGCTGGAGTTCTTGAAGCCCTCAGACATTTATCTGTTGGAATTCAAGATTCTACTCCCTCAGTTCCCAATAACGAGAACATTAATTCTGAAGGTCTTCAACAGACAATTCCTCATTAAGGCTTTCTTTGTGAAAATTCGGTCAATCATGAAGTTTTGTCTTCAGATGAGAGCCACAGGAACCCTCTGTGTGGTCAGAAGACTAAGGAGCAATAGATATCATCTTTTTCTATAACCCATTATGGTGGTACTCCACATGATGATGAAATTCGCTGCAAAAGACCTCTCCGTAGTAGTGATTCACATTTCCTGGAAAATACTCCTGTGGAAAATGTAGTGTCGAGAAATCTCTATTATCTTAAGGCACATGCAAATGTGAAACCAGTCATGTATGATGCTTTATCGCTAGCAAGTGAAATACTTTCTCAATAAGAAGATAGCCCAGGGTGTAGGTCAATCTCCGAACCACACCTAAGTCATGCATCTTCTAGTTTGATCAATGATCTCTCTACCAATCTTGTTGAATCCGATGAAGCAATAAGGAAACACCAACTTTGGTCAAAAAAGGTAGAAGATTCTTCATTTAATGATGAAGAGGAAATGCTGAACATCAGGAAAAAACTGGTGAAAAATGAGGTACCAGTCATGTTTTGGCCTTTGGCTGACTCCCAGTATGACGTTCCAAAGATGTTGATGGAAGATGGAATCAATGATATTCGTCTCAACATATGGAAAACTCTTTGTCAATTGAAGAAGAAGGTATTATCTTATGATAAATATGAAAATCATATTAAGATAATAGAAGGGATACAACGTCAGATTGATTTGGCATCTCTATCAGTCTCTCGGTATCCGATGGCTGAAAATCAACAGAGAACCCTTCAACATTCATGCCTTGGCGCACTAAGAAAATTGCGTCAGTTAATTGCCAATGCTCCATCTGGTGTTCATATCAGAGGATGGGGTGTTCACAGAGCACTACATTTCACAGTGCTTTCCAGTCAGCAATGCCCGCCGAAAATGGTCTCATGCAATGTTATTGCCCATGGCCGGCCACAGTCAATGGGCTTTGTTCATAATCAAAAGCTTGCTCAAGAACAGCCTTCAACTAGTTCCTCTCAAAATCAAGCATATAGAGAAACCGTTTTTGAATTGATCCTACATCAAGCAGGCGAGAATATTTCACAATCCTCTCGTATGGAGCAAACACATCATCAAATGATAGAAGTTTCGGAAATCATCCAACGGTCTATTAAACTAGGTGATAAAAGTTGATACAGGTTAATGCATCCAGCTAATTTCCGAACTAAGATTCGCAAGATCAAGAGAGATTTTAAGAAGGTCTCAGACATAGTATGTCAAGAGCCACCCCATCTTGTCAGACTGGGGACTCCTTTAACCCAACCCTCAGAGTCAACAAATGTGATTCGAGGAGTTGAGCGGAAGCAGCAGGAACATCCTCAGTTTATGAGACTGGGGAATCTTTCAAATCATCAGTCCCCTTCTCAAAAAATATCGGTCTTTTCTCGATTGGGGAAGAAGCCCCAAGAGGAACGAAGAGCCAAATTATCAGAAGATTTCCTCCAAGTTATATCTCGTCAAGAATTTCCTAACGGATTAAATCAACAAAAGGCAATGTCTCGTCAAAGACATGAAAGAAGACAATATCACAGAAATTTTGATAGAAGGGATGTGATGCATTATGCATCAATCAATGTCATCAATGCCGTTGTTTCTAATCCACCAGGGGAGACTCACTCAGGGGACTCAGATGAAGAGCATCCTTCTCAATAAAATATACGCGCCGATACAAATGAAGAAGGTGTGCGTACGCAAAGTCAAAGGATTACTCAGAACCTAGGTAATCCACTCTCTTCTCTCCAAAAAGTATCCAACAAAGGGAGGGGAAAGAATCATGTTACATATCCTTCCTATGGATAAGGTCAATCGCTCTCATTGGAGAAAAGGTTTGCACAACAGGAGGAAGAAATGGAAGAATTAAGAAGGTTGAATGAAGAACTACTTTAGAGTAGTATTCTTCTTAAGAATGCTGATGTCCGACAGCCGAAAGAATTTGTTGCAGCTACTGAGATGGATCCGGAATATCTTCCTTTATCAGTACACCCTCAGAGGTCTAATCCTATAGGTCAAACGCAACAACGGTTAGCAGTGATACCATCAGTTGCAGCACCAATCACCACATCTGTCCAAGCTCCATTCATTGCACATACCTAAGACCAAAGTCAACCTGATGTTTCTCAAACGTTAATAACTACTATTGAGTCATTAACAGCTTGATTAGCAACTATGGAAGGGAAACGGGCGCAAGTTCAACCAGAAAAGAAAGTTTACCCTGAATGGGTAGATTCAATTTCTCCTCCATCCAGTTTTGGAAACCATGTTTTCCCTAATTTCAATGGATCAGGCGACCCTGAACAACATTTGACGCATTACGTATCTTGTTGTGATCCTATGATGGGAACTCCTGAGTAGCAAGAAGCAGTGAAACTTAGATTCTTCGTGCAAACCTTGTAAGGACCAGATTTTGTCTGGTATACAAGGTTACAATCCCGGTCAATTATCAGATGGGAGGATTTTCGCCACAAATTCCTTCTTCAGTTGAGGTCAACTTTGCCGAAAATGACAGTTTTTGATCTTAAAAACTACAAGAAAAGGGAGAATGAAAGAGTCTCTGATTTCATTGCTCGCTGGAAGGGATTAACATATTCCATGAGTTTAGCACTCCCTCAGGAAGATCTATTGCCAATCTATGTGGAAAATTTGCGTGATGAATTATGCATAGCATTGATCCCTGTGAAATACATAGGAGGGTTTCAAGACCTCACTTCAATCGCTCAGAAGATTGAACATTCCCTTATACATGCTAAGGCTAAATCTCCTGTATTTCCATCAGCTCTAGGAAAGAGAATGGGTAAAGCGAAAACTGCTACAGTTATTCTTAAACAAGCACATGTATCTATTTATACATCAAAACCTTCATCTTCTCAAAGGGATCCGCCTCCTGAACGCCAACAACAAAGGTCGTTTCGTCCAATTAATCAACGAAATCAACGACGAAAATAATTTCAGGATTTGAAGAGTAAAACATACTCTTTCCAAAATGAGAATGTTCTTGGTTACTTCATTTCAGCTCTGGAAAATAATTTGGTTCAATTACCAATTCCCAAGAGGCCAAACAAAGAAGGAGATGAAGACCGTCCTAATTATTATCCCTTTCATCAAATGTTAGGGCAACCCATCCAGGAGTGTTTGACCTCCTGCAATAGATGGTCGACATGGGACAAGTAAAGTTGAAAGGTTCTTCGACTCAGGTAGCATGTGTTACTGCTACAGTTCCAGAGGAGGAAGGTGAATGGCAAGAAGTCAAAAGCAAAAAATGCACAGAACTATGCTGATTGTATGGTCAGAAAGACAATTAATCGGACTCATGCCATTTTTCAAACACAATTAAAGAAACCAATTGTGTCTTCTGCCCTGAATATTGCGGTAAAACCCTCTTCGTCAGAGGGAAAGTCCTTAAAGAAATGGCTTGATTCAAAGAAGGAAAATTAATCAGAAGAAGATGAGTATGTGTCAAAGCCTAAATTGTCTTTGACTCTGGAAGACTTTATTCCATCTACTTCAAAGCCACAGGCACCACCCCATCAAACGGCACAGTCTAAACTGGCTAGTCAGGCAGAGTCTTTATTAGACGAAGAGTTAATCTTCGGTTCTGTTAATATGACTCAATTAACAGATCCATATTCTAGTCGTAATTTCAATTTTGATGAGCCTGAATTCCCTGTATCAAATAAGGGAATCCAAGGAAGTTCCAGAGGTTCAGGTTATAGGGGAAGATGTGGATCTTTCCGAAGCCACTACTCCAATTCTACCCCTTCTAGAACTGTGTATGCAGTAGAAACTCGTGGTAGAGCCCTTCAGCGATCTCAAAAAGAACAAGCAGGTTCTTCTACTAATAGCCAACTTAGTCTTGGCACAGTTATTTTTGAAAACCGATTAAAGGTTCCATCTTCTTTATCTCAGCAATTAAATGGAACTAATCGGTCTAATCTTCCAAAACCAAGGATGTTGCTAAATTCTATCCCAATACAATATGCATCAGCTTCCAAAGCATCTGCTTCCAAGGTACCTACTAAACCGCATATTCCTTATGACAACCCTGCTTTTTATTACAACTTATACATGCTTTATTACATAAAACTTCACTTGATACACCAAAGAAGATCGAGAGGTTTAGTGTCTTTGGGGCTTAGGATCATTACCTAAAAACATTAAACATGAAATACATCATCTTTATTGAAAACATCATTTACATGACCACTACATTCCTTCATACTTAGCATTGCATGTGATAACCTGAGGACATGCATAAGAAAAGGGTGATCTATAAAGCCCAGTAAGGGGGTACGCAATGAATAACATGAGGAGTACAATACATGTTAGGCAATAGGAACATCAATAGAGCATTAGAGTAAAATGAACATAAAGTCATGATAAAGCATGATAACCATAACATGGAAATGTGCAACAACACATAACATTGAATTAGCATGAGCCAAGGCTCATTGCACATGGAGCATTAGTAAACCCTCATTGCACTTGAAGCACGAGTAAACCCTTGTTGCATTTGAATTAGAACGAGTAAACACTCATTCCACATGACGTATCATGATATTGTACTTTACCCAATGCATTGGAGTGCTATAAAGGGCGCACCCTTCTTAAACATTTCATTTCATGCATAAGTGTGCCACATGGATCATAAAACATGGATTCATAAAACATAATCATTTAGTACACGATAAAAGAATGTGGAATTCATACATGAAACAATATAATAAATAAGTAAATGTTCATAAAGTTGAATACCATTGATGGATAAATGGGCATGGTATTCACTACACAATGATATTGGCTTAGAAAATCGGTGTGATTTCGGCAGCGTAACGGCGTGACATAAGAATTCATAAAAAAAGTTGATGAGAGAGAAAGGGGTTCCTCTTCATATTTACATGTAATGGACAGTAAGGAGGTCATATAGATACATGTCCCAACAATTGACAAGGAATTTAGATTCATGATACAAAATTATTGCTTGAATATAAAAGAGGAGAAAAAGGTTTCTTTCGGAATTTCGACATAGTAACAGGTGTACATGGGAGGCTTTTAATGAGAGAGAAAGGGGTCTCCCATCATTCAAACAATAAGAGGGAAATATGGGAGAGGTGCGAAACCATACCCCAACATTCATAATTGAAATTAAAAGGGCAATACAACTTAATGAAAATTGACAAAAATGAGAATGGAAGAAAAAACCCTTACTTGGAAGTGTGCTTCCAAAGGCTAGAGAGAGGCCGGTGAGAGGATTCTTGGGAGCTTGGGGAACCTTGAGAGGATACTAGAGAGATTAGGGCAGAGGTTGGACGAACTCCAAGGGCTTTGAGTGTGGAGGAAGTGGTATATTGGGTGGGTTTATATAGGAAAGGTAAGGGAATTCTTTATTATTTAGGTTTGGAACCACTTCTATTAAAATAATCCAAACCACAAACCATTCCATGGTATTTGCCCATGGTTTTTGGAAAAGGAAATAAGAAAACAATATTTTACAAGGCCAAGGTCCGAACTTATTAAAAAATTAAGGTTGCTTATGTGGAGGTGAGTCACACTCCCATGGAAATTAATTTAAAAAGGCAAAGTGTTGAATAAGTCTTGAGAGCTCCATTAATGCTTTGAAAAGTAAGTCAAACAAACCCAAAACCTCATTATTTTAATGATAAAACACATATTGTCCGAACATAAGGATTATGTTATTTTATTACATCACCATTGGGTCATTATGATGTCATAAAACACCTTATATATTTAAATGGTATTTAATTTTTAACCAAAAATTTGACTCTCTCATAAAATTATGAAAAATTCACCGTTGGATAATTTCGACATCCTGATTCCAAAAATAATATTTATTTTATCTAAATAATTTTCTAAATATGTGAATTTTCACTTTTAAAATAAAAACCGACATTTATAAAAAAAATCACGGGTTTTGACAGAAATGGCTTTCAACCCTTAATAAAAATTTTAATTGCATTCATAAAATTATAAGATCATTTATACTTAATAAAAATATTATTTTATTAAAATATTATTTAATTCAAAAATACTTTAATTTAGTAAATTATAATTCTTAATTAAATAATTACTAAAACCACCATTTGTACTTTAAAAACTATTTACAATGTATCAAAAATGACTAGAAATTATATTCATTATTATATACAAAAAAATAATTTACATGAACATGGTGATACTTATTTGTTACATAACCCCTTAAAATAGCTGCATAAGACCTAATGGTATGGTGTGCGATGGTGACATACTCTTGGGGCGGCTCGGATAACATCGCTCGAGTGGTAATTTCAATCAACTTCCACTTTTTCCGTAGACGATCACGTTCGAGCTTGACTTGATGAAGCTCAGCTTGGGCTTGGTCAAGGGCAAAGCCCAAAGACGCCACCTCTTTTCCGAGCTCTGACAAATGGGCTTCGTAAGGGGAAATTCTACTGGATGAGGCCATCGCTTCCTTTGTCTGAGTAGAAATGGGTTCGTTAAAGACTTATATTTATACTACTCATATTATCATTGTTCAACGGCTATAAATGTAAATGTCACAAATCTTAATGTAAAACTAATGAAGTTGAAATCTTATAAAAACATTTTTCATAAAGAAACATTTAACTGGATCAAGATGGATTTTCTATTAATGAAACATTGGGTCATTACAATATTCCCCCCTTGAGAAATTTCGCCCCCGAAATTTTCCTTTTCCCACACTAAAACAACTGTGGGTAACTTAGATTCATCATTTCCTCCGACTCCCAAGTTGCTTCTTCAAACTTGTGGTTTCTCCACAACACCTTGACGAGGGGAATTGTCTTATTTCGTAGAACTTGTTCTCTATGATCTAAGATCATCACTGGTTGCTCCTCATAAGAAATATCGTCTTCTAATTGTACCACCTCAGAAGAGATTACATGTGAAGGGTCTGGTATGTACTTCCTTAAGAGGGATACATGGAAGACATCATGCACCTTGGCCATAGTAGGTGGAAGTGCTAGTTGATAGGCCACAGCCCCAACACGATCAAGAATCTCGAAGGGGCCGATGTACCTTGGACTTAACTTCCCTTTCTTTCCAAACCTCATGACCTTCTTCTATGGAGATATGCGTAAAAACACCATGTCTCCGACTTTAAACTCAAGGTCTCGTCTACGATTATCTGCATAACTCTTCTGTCGACTTTGGGCTGCCTTGATATGCTGCTGAATGGTTTTCACCTTCTCCACCATTTCTTCGACCATTTCTTGTCCAAGCAGCTTACGTTCACTGACCTCATCCCAACATGCTGGTGTTCTACACCTTTTCCCATACAGGGCTTCATATGGTTCCATTTGGATGCTCTAGTGGAAACTATTATTATAAGAGAACTCAACTAGAGGAAGATGTTGATCCCATCCTCCTTAAAAGACCATTGAGAACGCTCTCAACATATCCTCAAGTGTTTGGATAGTCCGCTCAGATTGGCCATCAGTTTTAGGATGATAGGCCGTACTGAAGTTCAGTTCAGTATTCAGAGCTTGTTGAAGAATCTTCCAAAACATAGAGGTAAATCTTGGATCTCGGTCAGACACAATAGATAGTGGTAATCCGTGCAAACATACCACTTCCCTGATATATATCCGTGCCAGTTGATCCAAAGAGAAATCATCTCGAATAGCAATGAAGTGTGCAGTCTTTGTAAGACAATCCACAGCAACCCAGATTGCATTGTTGCCTTTGGATTTCCTTGGAAGTCCAGTGACAATGTCCATAGTGATGTTCTCCCATTTCCATTCTGGTATGGGAAATGGTTGCATCATCCCCTTAGACTTCTACCTCTCTGCCTTCACTTGCTGACACACCAGGCACTTTGATGTATATTCAGTGATCTCCTTCTTCATATTATCCCACCAAAAGTTATCTCAGAGATCTCGATACATCTTTGTGCTCCCTGGGTGAATAGAGAAATTTGAACTATGTGCATCATCCAAAAGTTCCTTCATCAGCTCCGAACTTGATGGAACACATAGTCTTTTCCCAAACTGCACAATTCCTTCTTCATCAACATTAAACTCTGAGGATTTTCCCTTTTTGATAGCTTCCACTTTTTCTTGGATTCCCCTATCATCCTTTTGAGCATCCTTTAACCATTCCAAAAGAGATGGTTGAGCAATCATTTGTGAAAGGATTGATGATGTTCCCTTCTTTATGATTCCCATGTCCGTCTTCATCAAGTCTAAGAAGATTGGATCCTTTTCAATTCTCATCATTGATAGAATCGCTGGATCCTTTCTACTTAGGGCATCCGCCACCTTGTTCTCCTTCCCAGGGTGGTAATGTATTGAACAATCATAATCCTTGATGAGCTCTATCCATCTTCTCTGGCGCATATTAAGCTCTTTCTGTGTGAATATATATTTAAGACTCTTGTGGTCAGTATATATCTCACATTTCTCTCCATAGAGATAATGCCGCCAGATTTTCAAGGCAAATATCACTGCCGCCAACTCCAGATCATGCGTTGGATAGTTTCGCTCATGTATTTTCCACTTCCATGAGGCATAGGATATCACTTTATCATTCTGCATCAGCACACATCCTAATCCCTTCTTCGAAGCATCACTGAATACCACAAAAAGCTCCCCACGTGTGGGTAAAGTGAGCACGGGTGCAGTGATAAGCCTCCTTTTCAACTCCTTGAAGCTTTCTTTGCATTCATCACTCCAATAAAACATTACTCCCTTTCAAGTTAGCTTAGTAATAGGGTTGGACAATCATGAGAAATTTATCACAAATCGTCGATAATATCCAGCTAACCCCAAGAAGCTACGGATATCAGTTACCGATGTTGGCCTCGGCCATCCCTCAATTGCATCTGTTTTGGAGGGGTCTACAGATATCCCATTTCTTGTGATGATATAGCCCAATAATGAGACCTCCTTCAACCAGAACTCACACCTTCTGTACTTGGCATAGAGCTTCACCTTGCGCAAAGTCTCCAGTATAGTTCTTAAATGCTCGTCATGGTCCTCCTTGGTTTTGGAGTATATTAGAATATCATCTATAAAGACTACCACAAATTTGTCTAGGTAATCTCTAAAGACTCTATTCATCAAGTCCATGAATATTGCTGGAGCATTGGTGAGTCCGAAAGGCATTACTATGAATTCATAGTGCCCGTACCTTATACAAAAAGCAGTCTTGGGGATATCTTCCTTCTTCACCCTTACTTGATAATATCCCGACCGCAAGTCCACCTTGGAAAAGTATTGTGCTCCACGCAGATGATCAAACAAGTCATCGATTCTTGGGAGAGGATACTTGTTATTTATCGTTATTTTGTTAAGTTCACGATAATCAATGCAAATCCGCATTGAACCATCCTTCTTCATGAAGAAGAGGACTGGTGCACCCCATGGTGATGCAGTTGGGCGTATAACCCCTTTATCCAGATTCTCTTGTAGTTGTTTCTTCAGCTATTCAAGCTCAACAACAGCCATTCTATATGGATTCTTGGATATTGGTAGTGCCCCAGGTATAAGTTCAATTGAGAACTCAACATCTCTTCTTGGAGGAAGACCAGGAAGATCCTCGGGAAATACTTCAGCAAATTCCATCACAATATGCATTTCTTCAAGGGTGGTTTCTTCCTTGGACTCAATCATCTGAGCCAGATATGCATGCTCATAAGGCAGTAATATCCATGCTTGAGATGATGGAGCTAAAGAAGATTCATCTTCCTCCTGACACTTGTAATGAATCGGGGGGTCGATTCTCCATATGGAGTGTGATTTCCCTCTCCCGACAATTTCTGTTGTCTCTATATAAGGAAAGCCAATCCATGCCAAGAATTGCATCAAATTCCACCAAAGGGAGTATGATGAGGTTCTCTGGGAAATTCAATCCACAGATTATAACAGTGGATGACTTATACTCATGGGATGCAATGATTGCCTCATTTTCCGTACTCACCGACATCTTTACTTCCATGATTTGTGGTGGTGCAGGGATTGTTCTACTAATCATTTGAGATAAAAAAAATAATGCATAGAACCTGAATCAAAAAGTATGTTTGCTATTCTTGAATGAATAACTAGCGTACCTATCACCACTTTGTTGTCGAGGTTCACTTCGGCAGAAGTTATGGCAAAAGTTCTTCCTTGATGTCTTGGAGGTTGTTGGTTGCCTCCGATAACACTTGGATTAGGGCACTGATTTGCAAAATGACCCGATTCTTTGCATTTGTAGCATTGAACAACGTGTTGAGGTTCGAACGGAGCGTTCCTCTCCTTTGTCGCAGCCGCGGGTCCTTCTTGGTGACAGTTAACAGCTATGTGCCCTTCTCTTCCACACTTGAAGCATTTTCTTGTCCCCCTAAGGCAAATTCCAGGGTGCTTCTTTCTGCACTTTTGGCAAGTGGGGTGCTTGGACTTCTTAGCACCATTGGATTTATCCATCGGACCACCAGCATTGAAGTCCACCTTCCGCTTCTTGTCCCCATGATACCCCTGTGATTCTCCGATCCCCATTTAAACCTTGAGGGCACATCGGACAATTTCCTCATAGCTGTCGAAGTCACGGATCGCTAATGCTTTCCGCAAGCTAGGCTTCATCCCACCAAAGAAGCGGTCAACCTTGAATTCGGGGGTAACGACAAAGCCGAAAGCATATCGTGCAAGCCTTGTGAAGTTTTCCTCGTACGCTCCCACAGATTCTTCATCTTTCTGCTTGAGGGAAAGGAAGTCCCTTTCCATCTTAAGACGGAGGGTGCGCGGAAAATATTTATCGAAAAACATATTCTGGAATTCCTTCCATTCCAAAGCCTCGATCTCCTCCTCAAGCTTCGTATTTTTGATCAACGTCCACCATTGATCAGCTTCACCCTCCATACGATAAGCTGCCAGGAGAACCTTCTCTTGTTCAGAACATTGAAGGATAGAGAATATCTTTTCAATGGAGTTGATCCATTGCTCAGCGATCTTGGGATCAGATGATCCACTAAAAGTAGGAGGCCTTTGTCTCATGAAGCTATCGATAGGGACTTGTTCTTTCTTAGGGGGGGTTGAATGTTCCTCTTGACCCGTGTTTCTATTTAAAACATGAGTTAGCTGAGAGAGAAGCGTGACAAAGTTTGCGATTCCCGCTCCCATTGGATTGGGCATCTCATTAGTACAATCATCACACTGATATTCACAAAGGTTTTTAGCTCGAGTTCTCCTATTACCGGCCATTGGATGGAATAAAAGGAAAGTTAGGGGTAACACATAAAGGGTAATCCAAAGAAAAAAGCTGAGGACTTATAAATAAACTTTAATCTCTTTGACTCATGAGTCTATAGGATTCAATCCAGGCTTTTCATGATATTCCTTCTAACATATATTCTTAGGGGCATTTTTCCCTTAATAAGGGTTTATACTAAGATTGTGAATTTATCAAAACATATCCCCCGGGAGTGTCATAACCAAGAGTGCAGCAAGGCCCGTTGTCGTGCACCAGTTCCCATTCGAGTCTAGCTCAAAGCGGTGTTTTCGGGTTTTACCCCTAGGATACATTTGTGCCAGAGCCGCCTCTACCTGCTCGTATCCAGATAGGGATGTATTTGTTTGATAAACCACTTACATAGTATTTAACAAAACTTAGGGATGTTTTTATTATTCTTAGTCTTGTATCTAAGGCTTTACTAGGGTTTCCTAATCCCATAAATAACTAAACCTATCCTCTGATACCAACTATGACAACCCTGCTTTTTATTACAACTTAAACATGCTTTATTACATAAAACTTCAATTCATACACCAAAGAAGATCGAGAGGTGTAGTGTATTTGGGGCTTTGTATCATGACATAAAAACATTAAACTTGAAATACATCATCTTTATTGAAAACTTCCTTTACATGACCACTACATTCGTTCGTACTTAGCATTGCAAGGGATAACCTGAGGACATGCATAAGAAAAGGGTGAGCTATAAAGCCCAGTAAGGGAGTACGCAATGAATAACCTGAGGAGTACAATACATGTTAGGCAATAGGAACATCAATAGAGCATTAGAGTAACAAGAACATAAAGGCATGATAAAGCATGATAATCATAACATGGAAATGTTGCAACAACACTTAACATTGAATTAGCATGAGCCAAGGCTCATTGCACATGGAGCATGAGTAAACCCTCATTGAACTTGAAGCACGAGTAAACCCTTGTTGCACTTGAATTAGCACAATTCAACACTCATTGCACATGACGTATCATGATACTATACTTTACCCAATGCATTGGAGCACTATAAAGGGTGCACCCTTCTTAAACATTTCATTTCATGCATAAGTGTGCCACATGGATCATAAAACATGGATTCATAAAACATAATCATTTATTCCATGGTAAAGGAATGTGGAATTCATACATGAAACATTATAATCAATAACTAAATGTGCATAAAGGTGAATACCCTTTATGGAGAAATGGGCATGGTATTCACTACACAATGATATTGGCTTAGAAAATCAGTGTGATTTCGTCAGCATAACGGCATGACATAAGAATTCATAAAAATGGTTGATGAGAGAGAAAGGGGTTCCTCATCATATTTACATGTAATGGACAGTAAGGAGTTCATATAGATACATGACCCAACAATTGACAAGGAATTTAGATTCATGATACAAAAGTATTGCTTGAATATAAAAGTGGAGAAAAAAGTTCCTTTCAGAATTTCGGCATAGTAACGGGTGTACATGGGAGGATTTTAATGAGGGAGAAAGGGGTCTCCCATCATTCAAAAAATAATAGGGAAGTATGGGAGAGGTGCAAAACCATACCCCAACATTCATAATTGAAATTAAAAGGGCAATACAACTTAAAGAAAATTGACAAAAATGAGAAAGGAAGAAAAAACCCTTACTTGGAAGTGTGCTTCCAAAGGCTACAGAGAGGCTTGTGAGAGGCTTCATGGGAGCTTGGGGCACCTTGACAGGATTCTAGAGAAAGTAGGGCAGTGGTTGGACGAACTCCAAGGGCTTTGAGTGAGGAGGAATTGGGATCTTGGGTGGGTTTATATAGGAAAGGTGAGGGAATTCTTTATTATTTAGGTTTGAGACCACTTATATTAAAATAATCCAAACCACAAACCATCCCATGGTATTTGCCCATGATTTCTGGAAAAGGAAAAAGGAAAACAATATTTTAGAAGGCCATGGTCCGAAATTATTAAAAAATAAGGGTTTCATATGTGGAGGTGAGTCACACTCCCCTGGAAATTAATTTAAAAAGGCAAAGTGTTGAATAAGTCTTGAGGGCTCCATTAATGCTTTGAAAAGTAAGTAAAACAAACCCAAAACCTCATTATTTTAATGATAAAACACATATTGTCCGAAAATAAGGATTATGTTATTTTATTACATCACCACTGGGTCATTATGATGTCATAAAACACATTATATATTTAAATGGTATTTAATTTTTACCCAAAAATTTGACTGTCTCAGAAAATTATGAAAAAATCACCATAGGGTAATTTAGACGTTCTGATTCCAAAAATAATATTTATTTTATCTAAATAATTTTCTAAATATGTGAATTTTCACTTTTAAAATAAAAACTGACATTTATAAAAAAAATTCACTGGTTTTGACAGAAATGGCATTCAAACCTTAATAAAAATTTCAATTGCATTCATAAAATTATAAGATCATTTATACTAAATAAAAATAATATTTTATTAAAATATTATTTAATTCAAAAAGCCTTTAATTTAATAAAATATAATTCTTAATTTAATAATAACTAAAAACACCATTTGTATTTTAAAAACTAATTACAATTTATCAAAAAAGACTAGAAATTATATTCATTATTATATACAAAAAAATAATGTACATGAACATGGTGCTACTTATTTGTTACATATCCCCTTAAAATAGCTGCATAAGACCTAGGGGTAAGGTGTGCGATGGTGACAGACTCTTGGGGTGGCTTGGATAACATCGCTCGAGTGGTAATTTCAATCAACTTCCACTTTTCCCATAGACGATCACATTCGAGCTTGACTTGATGAAGCTCAGCTTGGGCTTGTCAAGGGAAAAGCCTAAAGATGCCACCTCTTTTCCGAGCTCTGACAAATGGGCTTCGTAAGGGGAAATTCTACTGGATGAGCCCATCGCTTCCTTTTTCTGAGTAGAAATGGGTTCGTTAAAGCCTTATATTTATACTACTCAGATGATCACTGTTCAATGGCTATAAAAGTAATGGTCACAAATCGTAACATAAAACTAAAGAAGTTGACATCTTATAAAAAAATTCATTAAGAAACATTTAACTGGATCAAGATGGATTTTCTATTAATGAAACTTTGGGTCGTTACATTCCTGTTGGGAAACGCAGACCTCTTGATCAAAAGTATGATATATTGAAAAACATGGCCCATGTACCAGCCAAGTTATCAATTTTTGATGCTTTGAATCTATCAAAAGATCTTCGTAAAGCACTCATCGAAGCTTTTTCAAGTGCTCAGGAATTTGAAGCTGAAATAGCTGCAGTTGAAGTCTATCACATAGAGAATAATCCTGTAGAATGCCATGCAGTGATATATTTAACTGATAAAGATGAAGATGATGTTGTGCATGGGCACATAAAACCTCTGTACTTATCTAGAAAAGTTAATGGTGTAGATATCCGAAGAGTTTTCATTGACAATGGTTCAGGACTCGTCCTCATGCCCATTCATACACATTGTCGATTGGGCCTTACGAAATCTGATTTATCTCCTTATACCATGATGTTACAAGGATATGATAAAAATAAACAAGAACCACTGGGTGAAGTTACACTCAAAACTCAGTTTGGAGATCTTGTATCCAATTCGGATTTCATGATTGTTGATCAAGACGCAGCTTTCAACGTCTTGCTTGGAAGACCCTGGCTACATCAGCATGCGGCTATCCCTTCATCATACCATCAATGTCTCAAATACTATTTCAATGGTCATGTTGGAACATTGTATGGTGATAAGGCCCCATTCAAGGCATGTGAGTCTCAATACATTGAGGCGGAATTTTATCACATGAAGGGAAGAGAGAAATCTACAATAAAGGAAATTACCTAAGTTAATGCTCCATATGGTTTGGAGAAGATTCCAATAAATCCATTTACACATGTGAGTACAGATTATGTGTTACCTATCAGTCAAATTGAAAAAATAGGCCCAAATCAAAATACTCTTATGGAAAGATCCATAATGTCAATTACGGCAATCGAGCCAGACAACATGGGAGAAATTGGTAACCTACCAAACAGGGATGAAAAAACAATTAGTGACGTTTTCATTTCATCTGCTGAAATCCAACAGGTCTATACTTCGCCAATAAGGCCAGAAGAAGTTATAGAAACATCAGAGAAATGGAAGAAATAGCACATGATGAAGATGAAGAGGAAGATCATAGAAATGCTCCTCCAGAATTTGAAGAGGGTATCTCTACCACTGTGGATGAACTCAGAGAAATAAATTTGGGTACAAAAAAAGATCCACACCCCACTTTAATTAGTGCAGCCATGACCCTTGAAGAGAAAGAGATGTATATTTCTTTTCTAAATAAAAATAAAGATATTTTTTCTTGGAACTATACAGAAATGTCTGGGCTTGATCCTGATGTTGCTACTCATCATTTGGGTTTACCAAAAGAACATAGATGATTTATGCAAGCCGCGAGAAGATCACACCCAACTTATTCTTCCAAAATTGAAGCTAAAGTGGATAAGCTGATCAAAGCAAACTTCGTAAGAGAAGTTCAATATCCCAAGTGGTTGGCTAATATTGTCCCTGTAAAGAAGAAGAACAGAAAACTTAGTGTTTGCGTCGATTTCAGAGACCTTAATCGGTATTGCCCTAAAGATGATTTCCCAGTTCAGATTACAGAACTCTTAATTGATGCAACGGCTGGCTATGAAGTACTTTCCTTCATGGATGGATATTCTGGATATAATCAGATCCGAATGGCCCCAGAAGATGAGGAATCTACAGCCTTCAGAGCCCCTCAAGATGTGTTTTGTTACCGGGTGATGCCCTTTGGTTTAAAGAATGCAGGTTCAACTTATCAACGCGCCATGCATCATATCTTCAAACCATTCTTAGGGAAGTTTGTTGAATGCTATGTAGACGATTTGGTGGATAAATCCAAACAACGTTCTAATCACTTGGCTGATTTGGAAGTCATATTCCACAAGCTTCGACAACATAATTTGAAGATGAAACCCTTAAAATGTGCTTTTGGGGTAACCTCAGGAAAATTCCTTGGCTTTGTTGTACGCCATCATGGTATTGAAGTCGATCCTGAGAAGACTAAGTCACTCCTTGGTACGTCACCTCCTCATAATTTGAAAGAATTAATAGGACTTCAAGGACACAGATCCTATATTCGGCGTTTCATCTCCAATTTGGTAGGTAAAAGTTTACCCTTTACCAAATTATTGAAAAAAGGAGTCACTTACCAGTGGACTGAAGAATGTCAAGAAGCGTTTGATGTTATCAAGAAATACCTCTTGAGTCCACCAGTACTCATGCCACCTGATGAAGTAAGACCACTTATCCTCTATATGATAGCTCTAGAGCGATCATTGGGCGCCTTTCTTGCTCAAAAGAATGATGCTGGGAATGAAAATAGACTCTACTATATCAGTAGAACTATGCTTGAAGCAGAAACCCGGTATTCAATTGTTGAGAAGTGCTGCATGGAATTAATCTTTGCCATTCAGAAATTGAGACACTACCTGCAACATCACGAGGTCCAATTGGTATCTCGCAAAAATCTGCTCAAATTCATCCTTAGTCGTCCAATGCTTACAAGACGTCATGCAAGGTGGGAAGTTATTTTGCAGCAGTTCGACATTCAGTATGTATCTGAAAAGGCAATAAAGGGCCAAGCTCTAGCTTATTTCCTGGCTGAACATCCTTCTGTGGAAGACACGTCTTCAGATATTGAACTCCCTGATGATTATGTTTTCTCTATTCAAGAGAGTCCTCAATCATGGGAAATGTATTTTGATGGTGCTTCTTGAAGTCCAATAGGGAAGAAAATGGAAAATCCTAAATTCAACAAAGTTGGTTTAGGAATTGTACTCATTTCTCCAGATCAGGCATTGTTACCTTATACTTTTTTATTGTGGGAAAGTGGTACCAATAATGAAGCCTAATACCAAGCTCTTATCACAGGCTTGGAGTTGGCGCTTCCAGCACAAGTGAATCACTTAAAGGTGAAAGGTGATTCAGACCTGGTAATCAAACATTTCAATGGGGATTATGCCATCAGAAAAGAAGAATTAATCCCTTTGTATGATTACGTCAGAGAGTTAATGGTGGAATTCCCATCAGAACCGACATTTTCTTATGTCCCAAGATCACAAAATGCTCAAGCTGATGCACTGGCTAATATAGCCACAGCTCTAGCAGATCCAAATCAGGACGAGACAACCATTAATATTTCCCACAGTCGTGCAATTTCACCTTATGTTCAAGCCGGAACAGAGGAAATTAATGAAATTAGTCCCATTCCTGAACCGTATGGTCATATTACATGATGGATGTCACCTATCAGGGAATACTTTCAAAATGGAACACTTCCACCTCATAGAGCCGAGAAAGAACAAATCCGGCGACGTGTGGTCAATTTTACTCTTTATGATAGCCCAAACCACCTAGATAAAATTCTCCACAAACGTGGTTTTGATGGAGTTATCTTCAGATGCATTAATGGTGAAGAGACAATGGCTGTCATGGAAGAAGTGCATGCAGGAGTTTGTGGTGCCCACCAGTCTTGACATAGATTGTCTGAACAAATTCGAAGGATTGGATTCTTTTGGCCTTCAATGATACAAGATTGTGTTAATTTCACAAAGAAGTGTCATTCATTTCATGTACATGCCAACTTCATTCATAAACCTCCAGAGTTGCTTCATACAGCTAAATACTCGTGGCCATTTGCCACATGGGGAATGGATGTGGTGGGACCTTAACCTTCATCTACGACCAAGCAGTTTTAAGTACATTCTTACTGCTACTAATTTCTTTTCCAAATGGGCAGAGGTAGTACCTCTCAAAGAAGTAAGTTCTAAATGCATTGTTAGCTTCATCAAGTCTAACATCATTACTAGATTTGGTATCCCTCATACCATTTTGACGGAAAACAGCACCAACTTCTATTCTTTTGAGGTGAAGATATAGTATTAAGAATACAACATTAAATCCAACCATTCATCTCAGTATCATGCGGCAGCCAGTGGCCAAATAGAATCCTTTAACAAGACTCTTTCAAATATACTGCAAAATATGGTGGATAAAGATAAGAGGTCATGGCCTGATAAACTCTTTCATGCTTTATGGGCTTATCAGACTACCACCCGCAATGCAACGCGGTCAACTCCATATTCGTTGGTATATGGAACAGAAGCTGTCTTGCCAATTGAAGTTCAATTTCCCTCACTCAGAGTAGCCATTTGTGATCAGTTATCTACAGATGAGAAATCCCAAAAGCGATTGAATGAATTAGAACGGTTAGATTAGAAAAGATTGCGCACTTTGCACCACTTAGAAGTGTTTCAGAATCAAATAGCATGAGATTTTAACAAAAAAGTTCATCTTCATTCATTCATTCAGGGAGAATTGGTATTAGTTCTCAGAACTCCAATGATACCAGGAAAGAAACCTCCCAAGCTTGAGCCAAAATGGGAAGGACCTTATTCAATACATAGGGTCTACTCTAATGGAGCTTATTCATTAATCTTGATGGATGGAGAACTCATTACTACTCCAACTAATGCCAGATTTTTGAAGAAATATTTAGTATAAACTACAAAATATTCACAAGATGTCCCTGCAACATGACACTAAACTGTGCAGCACCAGTTAGTCCTTGCTATATGACGTTAAACTTTACAGCAATGGTCCAGTATGACCTTAAACTCCTCCTTGGTTCAGTATGACCTTAAACTATTCACAAGATGTCCCTATAACATGACACGAAACTGTGCAGCACCAGTTCGTCCTTGCTATATGGTGTTAAACTATACATCAATGGTCCAATATGACCATAAACTCCTCCTTGGTCTAGTATGACCTTAAACTATTCACTAAAATGTCAATGAAACATGACACTAAATTGTACAGCACCGGTTCGTCCTTGCTATATGATGTTAAACTATACAGCAATGGTGCAATATGACCTTAAACTCCTCATTGGTCCCACACGACATTAAACTGTGAAACATTTCCCTAAAAAGTCTTGTCAGACTTTAAACTACACCATGGTCCTATATGACATTAAACTGCACCATCCATGGTCCATGCAAATGACCCTAAACTATTTGAAAGTCCCTTACGTCCGAAAAGACGTTAAACTACATAATCATCAAAGGTCCTGTAAGACCTTAAACTGTACTTATGTCCAGCATGACATTAAACTGCACCATCCACGGTCCATATATATGACCTTAAACTATTCTCCCTTTTGTCCAATATGACACTAAACTGTAGAAAAAATCCCCAATGCGTCCAACATGATGTAAATGGTGTTTTATTTTGTCCTTACTGCATGACATTAAACTGTGCAGTCCCCCTTTTTTGACCAACATGACGTTAAACTGTATTGTCCTTACCGTCCTAACTACATGACGCTAAACTGTACATAAATTCCTTGATACGTCCTACATGACATTAAACTATATTTTTTCCCTGCTACATGACACTAAATTGTGCATCACCAATAGTCCTAACTGCAAGACTTTAAACTGCATAGTACCTTTATATGTCCTAAATGACATTAAACTATGCAACGTTAAGGTTATTGTTACCTCTTGTTTCTCACACCAAGTATGAATCAAGTGAGCTTAGAGAAAACCTCAACCGTAACGCTCTCTTTGTACTGCTAACCATGTATAAGTCCCAACAACATTTTTTTAGGTCGTTGTCCCCAAGAACAACTTGATTATTAATTCATTCTTTAATTGAACTACACAGACTTTGATCCTTGCCTTCCAGGCTGGCTATGTAGGAAACCTCCCAGGGTTCAAGCCCAAAAAAATTCTCTTCACATCGGTTCACCACCATCTCATATGATGTTGATTCGTGAAACCTCCCTTAGAATCAATTTCTTTACATTGATTCACTTTCGTCCTTGTTATATGACGTTAAACTATGCAACACTTTTATCTTGTACGATAGTAAACTACAATACTCTTTGATTTCCTCATCTGAGAGGGAACCATTATTTACATTGATTTTTCAATCATGTTTCATTTCAAAAGACTACGTTCATACATGGTAATGCCTAATTTTTTTTATCTCGGGTTAAACCATCATTGCACTAAAGTCCCTTTTCACCCTTTACATGTACGAACCAAATTTTTAGAAAGGGTAGTTCTATAACTACGTGGGCTTAATTCCCATCTTTATGGGATATGTAGAAACATTCGAGTGTCCCTCGAATCCAGTCCCAAGTCTTTTGGGCCTAACCCCAAATTTCACTTTCAGTCCCTTGGCTGAAAAGTCCTCAAGAAAACACACACTGTGTATTCATTATTATGATCCAAACTCTATGACCCTAAACTAATATCTCTCATACTTTCGTCCTACACGATGTTAAACTGCATTTCATGAACTACGTATGGATTGATTCTCATTCTTATGAGGTACGTAGTGAAGTCCAAAATTTCAATTCAGGACCCAGCCACAACATGATTATGGTTATCATTGACCTATGTATCTCTATATACATTGGACAATACCCATCTTCATGTGTTATAATCCTAACCTTAAAATATTTTCAGATCTTCATAACCCATTTCATGACTTTTAGTCACAAAAATGTCAAACTTCTGAGAATTCTATTGCATGACTATGCAGTACGTGCCCATAGGTGGCCTTACATTAACAGTCCACATAACAGACTTGTTAGCCAAAAGATACTATTTTATTTAACTATGCATCCAGTGCCCTTAGGTGGCCCTGCATAATTCAACCCCCTAACGGGTTTGTTAAATGATGGGAACTTCATTCTTGGGAAGAATTCCTCTTTTTTCCTTATTTGTCTTAAACGAAAATATATAGGGATCTGCAAAAAATATCCATCCTTAACATATTTGTCCCATATCCTTTTTCATGATCTGAAAGTATTCAATTCTATGGTTTATTCTTCTTCCCTACGTTTGTGTCAGACCTTTGCAGGAGTGATATTCATCTAGTTACCCAGGAAAGTCTAAACCAGGCGTAAGCCTGGTCCCCAAATTTATTAAAGGAAAAGTGCAAGTAAAGTCAGTAGAAAAGAAAAACGCTACATTACATCAAAACCATATGCATTTTTCTCCCCATCATTAGATGACTCATCACTAGGATCAGCTGACTCCCATTCATAATATTCATATTTGTGCATCATCTCAAGGTACATATTTTTCTTCCGAAGCATTTCCTCAGACAACTTCTCTTTGACCGGTCATTTCCCACTAAATCCTGTGTCCCTCTTCGGGGTCCCTCCTCTTCGTTTTCCACTGTACCCATCGGCAATGACATTTTATTATGACCCTACAATCTTGTGTGTAGACCTTGTCGCCATTGTTTTGGGTAGATCCGTATAATCTCTCCTTGGAATCCTCTTGCTTTGAGTTTTTTCTTCCACTTCCTTGCCTAGAGTCTCATGAATTCCAATATTAACATCATCACTATAAGATAGTTTGTGACTGTGGAGCTCTTCTTCACAATCAGATCTATCCCCCCACTGCTCTTTATGGGCCAAAGGAGGGTTTTCATTTCCATCATTCCCACCTTCTAGTTGAGATATCTTGATTGTTTCATCAGTGCAGGGATTTTTACCTTCACCACTCAATCTGTCCAGGCCATCATTGCCTTCCTTATCTACAATCTCCTCTACCACTTCCATCTCTTTTTCCTCATTTGATCCAACATCAGCCATCACTGCATATTTATTTGTAGAACAATTAAACAGTTCATGAGAATTTACCTGCACCAGGACATCAGTTGTGTTCTTCTATTCAGAAACCAATTCCACAGGCTTAGAGCTGTCCATCATCACAGCGCATCCCCTGCCAATGTACTGAAAGTCATCATTTGATCTCTCTACTTCATGCTGAATCTTGGATCCATATTTTATAGATCCTTCCATAATATGTAAATATGAATCTTCTGTCACATTCACAAGTGTATTAGAGTCATTCAGAGTTGAGTCTCTAGGCCGAGACACAGCCATTTCAGTGTTGTCTAGTTGGGTTTCTCTAACAACATCCACTGGAGCCTGTTCCTTCCTCCTAACCTCATTCGCTTCCACCTGTACTCCTAAGTTTGTGCACAGATTGACAGAGTTCGGTCTCTTATCCTCCATATTAATAATGGGAAAAGGATCCTCCACCTTCCCTAAAGGCCCCCCCCTGAACCAGTGAATCAATGCCCCCAACTAATTTTGAAGGGGTATGACAAACTTGATGCAGGCCTGAAGGTGATGTCTGATCTTTACCTTGATCATCACTAAAGGTGATCACACCCTATCTCGAGGGAACATCCGCTGGCACAGCTGGAACCTCAGATCTTCAGACACCCCAAGACCTCCTTCGACAACTGTGTCCATCATGCCCCTTCCTGAAACAAAATGAACAGAATGGTGTCCATGATTCATAGACTATCGACTGTGCATACCTGTACTCTTCTTCAACTACAATCTAGACAATCTATGATGTCAATCTTGAGAGGTCCATTTCCACACAAATTCTAGCCGAAAAGGAATGAGTCATAGAAGCAGTTCTTTGATCACTGCATACAAATTGCCCTACCGAGTTTCCGATTGACCTCAGCAAACCAATATTCTGAAATGGCAAAGGGAGTCTAGGCAATTGAATCCACATTTCCATGAATGGAGATTCACGGTTCATATGCGCCTCAAAGGAGCAGCAAATAATGTGAAACGGGAGGCCACAGAAAGGTTTCCACTTCCTCGACCAAGCTCTACCCAAATCCGCTTCGTTAGCAAACAACATGAGGAATTGATGTGGACCCATTATACTTACCAGTGCTCGGTGATTCAAACCGCAATCTGTATTGACCGCTTTGTAGAAATGCTCCACAATAGGTCGCCGCTTCGTAAACCTCATAATCAGAGCTGAGGAAAGTAACGCTGAAGCTTCATAAAATTCCTTCACTGAAACCGGAACAATAGGTTGACCTGAAACGCACACAGGTACCTTCGGAAAAACTTATATTTCAGGGAGGAAGAAACCTGCATCCGACGATGATCCAAAGCAATCCCTAATTCTCGGTTGCACATCACCTGAAGCATGAGTTGAAGCTGAAGACCCCTCCCCCCCCCCCCCCCCCCGACGGGAGGAGGGGTCGCAGCGGCCGCCATCGTCGTAGGGTTAACAGAGCATCGTCCTCGCTGCGGTATACTCTGGAAATATCTTCTCCATCTTCAAGTACCTCTTTCCATACACCAAACTCTATACTTTAGAAAATTTGAATCTCCATAAACTTTCACTCGATTTTAGAACTAGGAAAGTAAATTTCTGAGAGTTCTTTTGCCTGACTATACAGCACGTACCCATAGGTGGCCTTGCATAAACAGTCCACATAACAGACTTGTCAGCTGAACGATGCTATTTATTTGACCATGCAGCCAATGACCTTAGATGGCCCTGCATAATTCAACCCCCTAACGGGTTTTGTTAAATAATAGTAACTTCATTCCTGGAAACTACTTCTTCTAATGCCTTTTATCCCTTTTTCATATCATTCCTCAGATTCAAATATTCTTAAGCCATAGTTTACATATTTTCTCTCATACTTGAGTATGGTAATATGTTTTCAGATAAATTGTCAAGGAATTGAATCAATTTTAATCCATTTCGGTCAAAGCTATTTCAACCTTAAACATTATCCCCTTTATGTCCTGTATGCATGACTTTAAGCTGCCCACAAAAGACAATGGAACTCTGAATAAAAGTCATGTTCCAGCTCACTAAATATACATTTTTGTATGATTTAGGTAATATTGAGCAATTAAAAGGTTCAATGTTTGTAGGGTTATTGGTAATAATCCTAGTAAAAATCAAACTATGCTTACTAGGCCCATTGGTTTAAGTAAATTTGAAGCAGGTAGTGAAAGAATTCAGGTACAAATGATTGAAGATGAAAGTGTTTTTCATTAATACACAGGAGATAGAAGGACATCCACAGACAGGAGTCTCTCCTCTTTTTCAAGAATTACAAAAAGCTTTTCAACATAACTCTTCATTTGATTTACAGCACCCCAAGATTCATCAGAAACCACCTAGAATTCATTCATTCAGCTGGATACAATAAAATATGCAGTGATACAAGCTCTTCTTGGAACAATTGAAAAAGAATGTTCTTGATTGCAGTTTGAGAAAAGTTTCTGCTGATCAAACAGTGACTCGGTTTCTGTCCAAGAGACTTGGAAGATGGATACATGGATTTGAGAATGGAGCATTGGGAGTAAAGATCCATTTGGAGAGAGTACTCTTTTCAGATGTTGCTCTAATGCCATGATTGTCTTCTCTCCACCAACCAGCAGCGAAAAACATTTCAGCCCATGGGTTTTCCATTTTCATATCTGTAAGGAAATGTCATGGAAGGAGAAATTGAAAGTTTACACCATTGTTGTTGCTCTTAATGCACAGAATAACCAAAATAGAGTAGTAGTAGTTCAGCTGCATCTCAGGTGTATAATTATTTGCATTTGGAACATTGATTCCTTGCAGATGACCATGACCACACAGAGGCAGATAGATGCTCTGTGTAAAATTAGGATGATATTTTTTCAAGTACTTAGCCAAATCTGGGAGAGTGTTGTCATAGATATCATAGTAATCATGTCCAATGATGTTTATCATGTCATCAATACTCTTTCTATCCAGTTCATCAGCCATTCCAATTCCCTTGGGAGCCATTGAATCTGCACAAAAGATGAATAAACTAACTCTTAAATGGATTTATTTTTCATAAAATTTGCGAAGAAATTTGAAAAAAAATGGCTAAGGCATTAAGGAACGCAAGTCTGACAATTGGAGTGAAAGTGTTCGTTTTCCGTGCTAGTTTTTGACGCGCAAGTATAAATCACGCAAATCCAGATACCTTGACAGCAGAACGCCATCAAGGAAATATTGGAAAACAGAGCAACTTGCGTGGCTAAGATGACCTGCGTGATGAGAGATCATGAAGTTTGATGTCCAGGAATCCAGATGCTTTGTACAGAGGTGAGGCCATGTATTTATAGGCTAGGAGGCCTATCTGCGCACCATCTACAGTGCGCTCCAGGCCTGCGCGGCACACACTTGCGCACTGCCCTCTGCGCACTGATAACTTGCGCACCACATTTTCCTTTGAATGTCTTCAATTTCCTCAGAGTCAAATCCTCATTTTCTTTTGGATCCAACTCTGAGGAGGGACTTTTGTTGACGCTCCTTTTGTCACAGAATCTAAAGATTGGAAAAGGGGAATATATGAGCTCCAAATGAATCAGCCTTTGAAGAAAATATCAAAAATCAACAAAGGCATGAAAAAAGGATCAAAAGCACCTGTACCGCGCAAGTTCTATCACTACTATGCAAGTCCACTTGCGCGGCGCCCTTATGGTCGCACAAGTGACTTGCGTGACCTAAGTGATAACTGCCCAGTAACCGCCCAGGGTCTTCTCCTGCTTATAAATAAACCCTGTGGGCCCCCCATTCGAGAGGATCTATTTTTCCAAAAACTTGGATTGAATCTCCCAACACCCAAGTCTCTTCCCAAAGCTTCCAGAACACTTCTAAGGTAATTTCTTACCTAGAACGTAAGATCTAAAGAGAGGGAGGAAGGCCTAATTGTTGAAACTCATCAACACTTGCGCGCCTAAGTGGCCAGCCCTTAATGGAAGTGGTCACACTTGCGCGCCGCCTTACTCCTTCGATAGAACTTGCGCGTCCCTTTTCTGGAAGAACGTAAAGAGGATTCTAAAAGCTTTAATAAAGAGTCGCTCAAGTATTTGAATGCTGGTTGACGATCACCCAAGTACACCATGTGTCGCGCACGTATACCTGCGCGACCAATACTTGCGTGCCCACGCAGTACTAGTGCGTCTTCCAATACTTGCACGCCCCTTCCTTTTTGGGTGCCCATCTTGCCCATTTTACCCCTCTTAAGCCATTACTCCTTTCTTATTTAAGATTCAGTCTTCAAGAGACTCTTCAAAACCATTTATGGCATGATTTCTTGATTTGACTTCCTTATCTGAAAGGAATTCTGTGGAATATCTCTCAAATCCCAGTGATTTAATTATCCTTATGTCACTAAATATGGAGAGTTCATTCATTCAACCTCATCCTTTAAGATGAGAGAATCCTTAACCTGGGTCTCCTTTTCAGGAATAATCCCCAGTCATAAGTCCTCTAATTTGGGCATCTTTCTCAAAAGTATGCCCCAAACCTTAATCCTTAACATGGCCCTCCTTTTCAGGAATAAGTCCTAGTCATAATCCCTTAACCTGGGTCTTCTTTTCAGAGTAATCCCCAAGTCCCCTAACCTGGGCCTCCTTTTAAAGAATAAGTCCCAGTCATAAATTTTGGGCTTCCTTTTCAGGAGTAAGCCCCAAGTCCCTTAATTTCACTTTAACCAGTCCTAATTTACGTCTGATCTGGGATTCCTTCTTAGGAGTAAAACCCTGTTATCAATCCTCTCCTAATTTGAGTTTCCTTTTCAGGAATAAGTCCCAAGTTAGAGTATTCAAATCTCCATGAAGCACATATACCTTTATGGACCATGTTCCTGGATTTTCTCCCTAAAGTAAATCTTAACCTTCATTTATTTTGGTAGTCATACATACATAAGCCCCAAACCATTTCTTATGATTACATATTTCATGGCCCAATTGTTTATTTTATTACCAACACCTCTTGTTTCTCACACCGAGCATGACTCACGTGAGCTTAGAGGGTAAAAGTAATTATGACATCGTTCTTTGAGCCATCAATCATAAACATCATACTCCCTTATTCGAACTATGTGGGTTCTGATTCCTTTTCCAAGACAAAGGATACGTAGGTAGCCCATCTACGAGTTCAATCCCAACTCTGAAATAATTCATGTACTTATGAATGACAATAAACTTCAAGTGCCCCACTGAGTGGCTTTAAAACTAGCCTGGTCATCATAATGACCAAGAGACTTTTATACAAATGTTTTGAAGGATACCATTGACCAAGAATCTATAAATAGATATAGATGATTCTCTATTGATGAAGAACCTCAAATACATATAAAAGATTCTCTAAATTTCTTACATGTTTAATCATTGATTGTCAAAACTGAAGGAAAGCTCATTTTATACTGGGTAATGTAATAAGGATTCACAAACATAACTTAAATATATAAAGAGTGTCCCGGAATAGACAATAATTCCCCTCAAAAAGGATTGATGAGTCCGACCTCCGATCCTCTCGACCAATGCAAATTACTAAGCCTCATCAGTTCACAAGCTAATAAGCGCCTACCTTTGGAAAGTAGGTCCAAATGGATGTGGATTCAATGGATGTTTCCGGTTCTACGAACAAACCCATTAGAAACTGATCGGAACGTTTGAATCTCACATCTAGGAGGTCATCCCCGAATTCGGAGGGAAACATAGATATAATACTCATTGGGCTTAAATGATTATCTATGTAAATTTAGAATTTACATCATAAATTCGTTGATGGTTACTTACACTAAATTACCAATCACCTCATTTATTTTTCTATGAAAACCCATATTATAGTGTAAAATTATAATTAATGGCATAAAAAGATTTTACACCATAGAAATTTCTTATGACATATGTCTTGAACAATGTATGTCATAACACCATAATTTCCAGTGTAAATTTTCCTTGAGTATTTTTATAACAGTCAGACTCTTGTTCTCCTCCTCTTTCATAAATCCAAAAGCTACGTCATGAACTCTAAAAAACAGAAACAAGGTCATACCACAAACCAATGTTGATATAAAAATTATTTATTTGATTTATTAATATTGTAAATACCCATACGTTATTGTGAAACAATATCGATCACTTGGACATTTTGAATACTATTTGTTGTCACCTATAGCCAATCCACCTAAAAATCATGACTCACTAAATACCACATCCATATAATTTTTATTTTCATAACTTTAATGCATCTAAGAATTATTTATCTCATATTTCTCCGACAATTTGAATATTTTAAATTTAAAAGATAATTAAATTTATATTATCTTAATTGAAAAGCTCAAAAAATTATAATTGCAATTTATAATTGTGTCTCACTATAAATCTACCCTTTAATATTATCCATACACATCACCTTTTACACATCAAACTCTATTACCATTGGATTAAACATAACCTATATACATTTTTCATATTTATTTTTTATTATATATATTTATATAAATTATTAAATAATATTTCATACCCACTATTGATGATATATACGAAATTTTTGACTCCCAACATCTTATGTGAAATCCCTTCATGTTTGATTTTATTGACTAGAATATGATATCTTAATGAATGCTACTTCTATCCAATATGTGCATAATCCCTTCTAAGCATGGATGAGTAAATAATCATGTTGATGAGGCATACAAGACTCATAAGTGATATCTTTATATTCTCTCTGCATAGTTCTCCTATGAATGTTTTATGAAAACTGATAGATGTGATCACAAATGCAAGCCTTTCATTCCTCCCAAAGAGAGGGTATCACGATCTCATGAAAAGGATACCGTAAATATTGAAAAAGATTTTTATTATAATAAAATCTATATTATATAATTTTAAAACAATATAAATTGTTTAGTTGTAGGAATTATCCAATTCTTAAACATATTAGGACATGTTTTGTTATTAACCTCATCCCATATCACCCACATAACATAAAATTTGTTCCACAAAATAAAAATAGCCTAGATAAAATTTAGAGAAACCATATTAATAAATTAATAATAATTACTAACAAAATTAATAAATTAATTAAATTAAATGAGAACTAAATAAGATTCATATTTAAACATACTTTATCGAAAGAAGATCAGTTTCTGAAGATAGATTCTCTATATTAATAGGATTTAGAATCATCCAGAATATAATTCCTTAGCCCCTCCAAGTTGCTGGTGTCATAATAAAACCCTCAGGTGACAAAACTAGGAGGTAGATCAGGTAGTATCTCATCCTCATTTAATCAGCACATCATCATATCAATCCATTCTTGATCCATATAAGAGTCATATAGGGAAAACAATGTTTCCAATAAAAAATTCCTAACACATATATCTTACATAAAAAAAATTAATGAAAAAAAATATAATATATTGATTATGACCATAAATAAAATTTAATGAAAAATTTATCATCTTCATATTTATATTCAATTATAATAATTTTTTGAACTTCCTAATAAGCATCACCAATTTACATCTGATTTTCAATTTAATCACCCACCATTATTTCAATATCATTTTTTACATCATCAACATGATCAAATTCATCAGCCATTGACTAGGTGGTCTCATAATTTATATATCTATCCTTTTAGTAAGAAATGAATTTGGTAATGTTTCCTTAAATAATTTCATAGTGTATAATTTTATAAAAAATCATTTCCCACACATTAATTATCATAAGATTTTATTTATATTACACTGCAACAATTACATAATTCTCTTAGTGAATTAAACTAATTTACATAATAATGATTATATAAATCATGTTCCAGTATAAATGGTTCATTTTCAAAAAGAAAAATTTTATCTTTAATTTCTATGACTGAATTTTAGGGTTATATTTGTAACCCTCAATTCGTATTAATCCATTTATATTTAAATATTTTTAGATAATTTTTTCTAGTAAAAAATACCATTATTTCATCCAACAGACCCTAAAAATAAACTTCACTTAATTTATGATCGTATCATTTCTAAGAGACATCATTATTCATTTATTTATTTTTTTGACTCATCATATGTGTGTCTATAAAATTAAAATCTATTAACCAAATACACATTCTAATACTTGACAAATTTAGATGGTGGTTTAATTAGGTTAATCAATTATCCATTTTATTTCCATGTTGTAGTTCTTTGGAAAATGAAACTAAAAATAAATAATAAATATAATCTAATATTTAGTTCATATGATCAATTATTACATATTTATCTTTCCAATCATTGAAAACAATAGGAAAATAATGGTATCGATGTTCATTAAGATCATCCAAGGTAATTTTTGGGAGTATTTTTTGATATGATCAACATATAACATATAAATAATTAATGAAAATTTAATTTTAAAAAGTATACATAATATTATAACTTACTAAAAAAATCATTTCATCACAATTTAGATGAGCATATGTTTGATATCACTTTTGTTCTTCAACTAAAAGACATCATTTAGGATGACCACCATAACCATGATCAGGATCATTAAATAATTATATGTGGGGGTTGATGAAATAGATAACATTTCACTCACTAAGACACATTTGAATATGTTACTAAGGACACTTAGATTAAATATAATGGATGTATAAATTTGAAATTTCCAATTTTCCCTTCAACTGATACTTTTTTACATACACACTTCTTTATAAAAATTATACATCAACTTTATGGGTAACCCCATTAAAACATTACAATCTATCGACATTTCTATTCATATAAAAAATTTAACATTAATAATTATATTAAATAAAATAAGTTTAGTGAAAATATTTTTTCCTGTCAATATATATTTATAACAACATCTATTTAAAATATACTCGATTCATTATAATCATTTACTTCTATAAATAAATACTCATAAAATTATGATTCATCTTTTAACACATCAAGCATTATAGAATTCAAAAACTATCTAAGGACAAAAGATATTAATATTTCCATTATGATAAAGAAATTAAGAGTTTTTAATATGATATTCTTACTATTTTGTACATAGAGTGAGGAATTAGAAGAATAATTATTTGATAACTTTAAATCACCATTTTATTGATATAATAATAATTTATTTTCATTATAATGTTAATATTATAATTTTGGATTCCTTCCATTTTGTGATCTTTAATTTACTAATAAATCAAGATTGGGGTATCTAGAAATATGGGTGAGATATAGAAAAGTATCTAGAGTATTTTTAATCTTGTGAGGTTTTTCCTTTATAGTATAAAAATGATATCGAAATACATATATTCAATATGCATTACAAATAACATGTGTTGATGCAGAAAATCATCCCAATATGGATGGTTCAAAAAAATACATTGCTTTATTAAATTGTGATCACTCCCAAAAAAGATATATTTTTTTCCTTATAGTTTCTAAAAATGTAATATGAGGTAATGAAGAGATGATAGATTTTACCAGAATACTAAAGTACATTGTTATAGGTCTATCTCCTTCAAATATACCTTTTGTAAAAACAATATTCCTTTATAAATGATGATATGAAGAAAAAAATAAATAATGATTGTAAAAAAAGGTTTTATTCATTATATAGGCATACCATTTTTTTGACACCCGGGAAGTGTGGATTGGATTTTGGACCACGTTTACTAAATTGAAATAATATACCATACACTAGAAAGTCATTTATTTCTAACAATAATAAATATTTTAGTGTAAAAAATCTATTTTTCAGCTTCACAATATGTTTTTACACCTTTACCCTATAATAAGATTACCACATCAATAACTGGATTAAAATTAACTTGAATATTCTTCTTCATATGTCTTAAAATTGGTATTATTAAATAGATGTATAGTTCATTCATCAAAATCCATGAAGGTATGTTATTTGAAGTTAATAAAATAGGTGACCAAGAATATTGACTATTATAAGTACCAAATGATTTGGAAACACTAGTAGAAATACCTCACCACACATTTCTAGGTCATTATGACATAGTGAATGAAATTGATCAAAAGTTTTTGCAAGAATCTCTATCAGAAGTATTATTAATTATTTTACTCATAAAAATATTGGATCTATTCAATTTCATCAATGTGGTGTTATTTTGAGAAATAAATTGATTTTTCAATTTAGGTGTAAACATGAAATACAAAAACTATTTAACCTGCAAAAACTATAACATTCATTTTTATACCAATTTTTATCTAAATTTTCTACATTTCATACAATTAGGTAATGACATATATTAACTAAATCATACGATGAAATAAGTTGAATAATCTATGGTATTATGATAAATAAGGTCTAAATTATGGACTAACTTCCATCATTCATATAAATATTATGCGAGAATATTTTCCATAGGAAATAATGATTTATCCAAAGAAAATATTTGATTGAACAAAATATTTGAAATTCTATGTTCTGATTTAATATACAAATATATTGTAACCACAAAAAATATTTTACCATTCCTCTAAGGTATAAATCCTATTCATTGGATTTCAAAAATTCATAAAATTGGTATGGTTAAAATTGGGTATTGTAATTATAATTAGTATTTTTATTTTATGAAATAGAATTATATTAGAATCACAAACTAAATTTTGAAACTATGTTGGATTGGGAATTAAAAAAAAGTAATTATCTTCTAAACTTTATAAACCATGTTGACACTAGAATACATAATCATTTTGATAAAAAACACAATATATGAATCCCAACATTATTAAAAAAAATTAAATCACATAAGATATGATTTATTATAGGGTAAATTAATTATAGCTTATGAACAAAATTATAAATTTAAATATGTAAATGTTATAAATTTTTCAATAGGCTAAATATAAATATAATTTTGTAGAAATTTTTGGATATCTGCTATTTTTAATTCAAACATGATATGAAAATAAATATTGGTGTGTTTTTCCTGGATCTATATTTTTATAAAAAAATATCATTATGTTCATTATTACATAAATTATTAATAAAAAATTATATGAATTATATACAATAAATGGACAACTAATTATTTGTGAAAATATTTTAAAAAATATATAACTATAAAAATATTATTTTTTCAAAGGTGGGATTTCTATCTCATGTGAGTGTCTGAGGTTAATGTCATGAGCGAGAGCATCATGAACACAACATGTGTACGTGGCACACAGTGGGTGTTTTAAAATAGATTGTGTGGGATATAGTGGATGTAAAACGATAACAAATATTGCTGGATGGGTCTTTTAATGAATCCTAGTGTCTATGAAAATTTATAATTTTTTTACTATGTTATAATAATTTATAATAGTTATTACTAATTTATACTATTTTATACTAATTTACAAAAAATCATACCACTTTATTCTATTTTATAACAATTATTACAAATTTATTTCAATTAATTCTAATTTATAAGAATTTATTATAAATTATACTAAATTCGAAAAAATTTAACAATTCATAATATTTATGACAATTTATACAAATTTTAACATTTTATATTAATTTACACTAACATATAATTTTTTTTATTAATTTATGACAATTAAAAACTAATTATAATAATTCATATAAATCATATTAATTTATAACAATTAATTCAATTTTAAATTTATTAACACTAATTTATAATAATTTATACAAATTTATACTAATTTATAATAATATATCATAACATATACTAGTTTATAGCAACTTATAATAACATAAACTAATTATTAAAATTGATACTAATTTATTAAAATGTATACTATTCTATAAAATTTTATACAAATTTATAACAATTTATAATATTTTATAATAATTCATACCAATTTATTATAATTCATACCATTTCATACTAATTCATATTAATTTATATCAATTTATACTAATTTATAGTAATTTATAGCAATTAATATTAACTAATAAAAACCTATAACAATTTATAATTATTTTTAACAATTTTTATTTCTTAATACTAAATTATTTATGTATATTTGTTATTTTATATGAATTTATAATAACTATTATTCATTAATAAATTTATATACCAATTTATAAAAATTCATACTAATTAAACTTATTTATAAGTATTTATACCAATTTATAATAATATTTTTAAGGTTTTCATTATTTTATAATAATTTATAGTAATTTTTACTAATTTATATTATTTAATGAGTAGATGTATTTATTTAATATTACGTATATTAACTGTTTATATTAATTATTAATTATTTTATAATTTTTTCTTATTTTTAATTTAAAAATGTTATTTTAGATTAATTATAATAATTTAATTTAATTTAAAATAATTATTGACCACTAAATTATTATTATTATTTATTTTTATTGGATTATTTATAATTTTATTATTATTTATTAATTGTAACTAACATTTATTACATTAAACTAATTTTTATCACTAAACTAAATATCAATAATTTGTTATCTATTATTATCAATAATAATAAAAATTTATAGTATAACAAATACATTATTATCTTAGTAAAAATATGAAAAAATAATTATTAACAAAACATAAAGATATAAACACACTCTAATAAATTGAATTAAATAAAAAATTATATACTTACAGAATGAATAAATAAAAAATTATTAACCATTTAAAAATATTATAAAATACACCTTTAAAATTTTTTATTGATAGTGAATCATCGATCTTCACCCTATAATTCATTATATTAATTTTTAGATCGTAATTATTATATTTTTTATCATGAAAATTATAAATAAGAGTTTGGATTATAAAAAAATAAAGGGAATAATTGGGTCATGCGACCAAAAAATGAGAGGTGAATTGATGATTCATATATGGAATGAGGGGAAGGGGGTATATACTTTATTAATAGATGAATTTTTTGTAATTAGATGATTCGTCTTAAAAATTCCATTATTTGATGTTTTTGTGAAGTAGATTTACAAGAATATTTTTAGTTTTTAATGGGTATTTGAGAAAGATAGATAATCCATCACATAAAAGTTATCACCTTAAATAATATTATTTCTTTTCTAAAAACAGTTGTGATAGAATCTCTCTCTCTCTCTCAAATAAAATTTGAATTTATTATTTTTCTTAACGGCCCAAAAATTCATTATTGAAAATTCCTCTTGGACTATGTATTCTTGTGGTTATGTAAAACATATGGACTTATTTGGTCTTTTGTTTTGTATTTTAAAATACTGTTAATAATTATGATCGTTGCTAATATATTAGTTGAACAGTGACCACATGATTAGTGTAATTGTAGGGCTTTAACAAATCCAACTTACTCAAACAAAGGATATGATGGCCTCATCCAGTATACTTTCCCCGTATGAAGCCCATTTTTTGGAGATCTGAAAGGAGGTGGTGTCATTGGTCTTCGCCCCTGACCAAGCCCAAGCCGAGCTTGAATATGTTAAGCTCGAGCGGAACCACTTATGAGAGAAGTGGAAGTTGATAGAGATTAACACTCGAGTAATGTTATATGATCCACCCCAATAGGCTGTAACCATCGTGCACCTTACCCTAAGGTCTTATGTGGGTTTTATAAGTGGTAATGTAATAAGACCTTAGAACTATGATTATGTGCATTATTTTTTATATATTAATGAATATACATTCATTTTATTATTGTTACTTTGTAAATATTTTTCGAAGCGAAAATAGTAATTTTAGATAATATTCTACTAAGAAATCATTTTCATGAATTAATGGATTTTTGAATTAAATAATATTTTAATAAAATATTAGTATTATTATATTACTTTTTTATTAAATATAAATTATCATATATTTTTATGAATGCAATTGTAATTTTTGTTATGGTTTGAAAGTTGTTTTTGTTAAAACCCATAAATTTTCAATAAATGTCAATATTTATTTCAAAAGAAAAAATTCACATATTTAGAAAATTATTTAGATAAAATTAATATTATTTTTCGAATCATGAAGTCGAAATTATCAAATGGTGAATTTTTCATAATATTCTGAGATAGTGGAATTTGTGGGTAAAAATTAAATACCATTTAAATATATAATTTGTTTTATGACATCATAATGACCCAATAGGGATGTAATAAATTACTATAAATATTTTGTTCAGCCAATATAGGTTTTACCATTAAAATAATGAGATTTTGGGTTTTTTTGATTTAATTTACAAAACATTAGTGGACCCTTCAAGGCTTATAAAACATTTTATCTTTTTAAATTGTTTTCCTATAGAGTGTTCCTCACCTCCACATAAGCAACCCTATTATTTTAAGATGTTTGGCCAATGTCCTTATATAATATTCTTTTCCACTCCCCTTTGAAAAAAAACATGGGCCAAAACCATGGGCTGGTTTGTGGTTTGTTTAGATTAATGTGAAGAGTCCCAAACCTAAATAATAAAAAATTCCCTTTCCTTTCCTACATAAACCCAAAAAAAGCTCCCAGTTCCTCTCCACTCAAACTCTTTAGAGTTCGACTAAACCCTACCCTCCTATCATTAGAATCCACCCAAGGTACCCCAATCTCCAAATAAGCCTCTCTCAATCCTCTCCCAAGCTTTTGGGATCACACTTCCAAGTAAGGGATTTCTACATTTCTCTTTTTATCCAAGTTATTAATATTGTTACTCCCTTTTATATTCAATTAAAAATGTTGCGGTATGATTTCAAACCTTCCCCATACTTCCCTCTATATGTTTAGATAATGGGACACCCCTTTCTCTCTCATTAATGCCTCCCACATACACCTTGATACCATGTTGAAATTCCATGAGGGATTTCTCTCTCGTTTTTTACATCCAAGTAATTATTTTGTATTATGCATCTAAATTCCATTACATTTGTTGGGACATGTATCTATATGAACCACTTACATTCCATTTCATACACACAAAATGAAACCCTCATTTCTCTCTCATCAACGATTTTCATGAATCCTTATGTCATGCCGTTATGCTGCTGAAATTTCACAACATTTTTTCCAAGCCAAGATCATTATGTAGTGAAAACCATACCCATGTCTCTATCAAGGGTATTAACCATTATAAATGTATAAATTTTGATTCGAAGTTTCATGTATTTATTCCACATTCCTTCGTCATGGAATAACTTATGATGTTGATTGATCCCATCTTATATGATCCATGTGGCACATTAATGCATGAATTGAAATGTTTAAGAAGGGTGCACCATAAGAGTTCTTTAATACATTGTCTAAAGTATAGTATCATGATACTTCAAGTGAAATGAGTGTTGAATCATACTAATTCAAGTTCAATGAGGGTTTACTAGTGTTTCATGTGCAATGAGGGTTTACTCAAGTTTCATGTGTAATGAGCCTCGTCTCATACTAATTCCATGTTAAGTGTTGTTGCCACATTTCCATGTTCTGATTATCTTGATTTATCATGCCTTTTTGTTCTTGTTTCTCTTGTGATACATTGATATGCCTATTGTCTAACATGTATTTTATTCCTCGTGTTATTCCATGATTATTCCCTTACTGGACATTATAGCTCACCCTTTTCTTATACATTTCCTCAGGTTATCTCATGCAATGCTAAGTATGAGGGAATGTAGTGGTCATGTAAAAGATGTTTTAAATAAGATGTTGCAATATATGATTTAATTTGTTATGTAATTATCCTAATCCCCAAATACACCAGACCTCTTGATCTTCCATGGTGTATCAAGTGATGATTTTATGTTATAAATCATGTTTTAGTGTGTAATAATGAATAGTGTTGTTATAGTTGGTATCAGAGGATAGATTGAGATATTTTGGGGATTAGGATTAGAAAAACCATGTAAAGACTTAGAGATAAGACTATGTATAATAAGAACATTCCTATATTTTGGTGAGTATTGAGGAAGTGGTTTATCAAGAAAATACATCCATGTAAGGATACGATCATGTAGAGGTGGCTCTGGCACAGATGTACCTAAAGGAGAAAACCCCAATAAGGATTTTCAATCATGGCTAGGGTATTCAGGTACACGACAATGGGCCTTGCTTCACTCTTGGATATGACACTCCCGACGGACATGAATTGGTAAATTCAAAATCTTAGTATGAACCATTATTAAGGGAATAAAAAAAATTCTCGTAAGAATATATGTTAGAAAGTAGAACTGAAGACTAAAGATTCATAAGTTAAGGAAATAAAAGCTATCTATAAGTCATCTATTATTTGATTAACCTTTATGTGTTACCCCTAAATTTCCTTTTATTCTAGAAAATGGTATGTAATAGGAGGAATTGGGCTAAAAAGTGATGTGATGATCAATGTGATGATTGTGCTAATGAGATACCCAATTTGATGGGAGCGTGAATCGTGAACTTTGTCACGTTTCTCTTTTATTTAACTCAACATTTGAATAGAAACATGGGTCATCAGGAAATTCCAACCCCCCCCCCAATAATGAACAAGTCTCTATCGACAGCTTCCTGAGACAAAGGCCTCCTACTTCAAATGGATCATCTGATCCCTCAATCATTGAATAATGGATCAACTCCATTGAAAAGACCTTATCCATCCATCAATGTTCTGAATAAGAGAAGGTTCTTTTGGATGCTTATCTTATGGATGGTTAAGCCTATCAAAGGTGGAAATTGATCGAAAATACAAATGCTCAGGAGGAGATCGAGGAATTTGAATGAAAGGATTTTAGGGAGATGTTTTTTTATAAATATTTTCTGTGCGGCTTAATATGGAAAGGGACTTCCTTTCCCTAAAAAAATGAAAAATTACTCAGAACGTGTGAGGAAAACATCAAAAGCCTTGCATAATACACTTCCAGCTATGTCGTTCCCCCCGAATGCAATGTTCACTGCTTCTTTGGTGGGCTGAAACCATGCTTGAAGAAATCCCCACTGATCCGTGACTTCGACAGCTATAAGGAAAATGTTTGATGTTCCCTCAAGGTTGAAATAGAGATCGTTGAACCCCAAGGGTATCACGAGGACAAGAAGTATGAGGCAGAATTCCATATTGGCAATCCGATGGATAAATCCAATGGTGTTAATAATATCCAACACCCCACTTTCCAATGGTGTTGAAAGAAGCACTGTGGAAATTGCTTGAAGAGGATTAGGAAATACTTTAGGTGTGGAAGAGAATGGAACCTAGATATTAGTTATCAGCAATAAAAACCTACATCTATGATAGAAGAGGGGAACAATCTGGTCAACCCTCAATGTGTTGTTCATTTATTTAACTTAAAAGAACCAGGGCACTTTTAAAATCAGTTCCCTAAGCCAAGGGTTTTTAGAGGCAACCAACAACCTATAAGGTAGAATGGTAGAGATTTTTCCATCACTACTACCAAAGTGAACCCCAACAATATAGTGGTGATAGGTACTCTAGTTATTCATTCAAGAATATCGAACATACTTTTTGATTCTGGTTTTATGAATTATTTTATATCCCAAATGTTGAGTAGAAAAATATCAGCACCACCACAAATCATGGAATTGAAGATGTCAGTGAGTACAGAAAATGGGTAAACCATTTCGTCCCATGAATATAACTCCTCCCCTACCATAATCTATGGATTGAATTTCGTGGAAAACCTCATCATACTCCCTCGGGAATAATTTTATGCAATTATTGTCATGGTTCACCTTTCCTTATATAGAGCTAACATAAATTTACATGAGAGGGAAATCACTCTCCATATAGAGAATCGACCCCCGATTATGTACATGTGCAAGGAGGAAGATGAATCTTCTTCTGATCCATCATCTCAAGCGTGGATATTACTAACCTATGAGCATGCTTATCTGGATCACACAATTGAGTCAAAGGAAGAAACCATCCTTGAAGAAATTCCTATTGTGAGGGAATTCACTAAAATGTATCCCGAGGAATTTCATGGTCTTCCTCCTAGAAGAGATGTTGAATTCTCAATTGACATTATTCCTAGGGAGTTTCTAATATCAAAGACTCTGTATAGAATTGTTTTTTATAGATTTAGGATCTGAACAAATAACTAAATGAGAATATGGATAAAGGGTTTAGATGCCCAAGTGCTTCACCATGGGGAGAACTAGTCATCTCTATCCAAAAGAAGGATGGGTCAATGCACATTTACATCGATTATTGTGAGCATAAAAAATCATGATAAAGGACAAGTATCCTCTCCCACGAATTGTTGACTTGTTATATCATCTACATGGATAAAAAAACTTTTCCAAGGTAGATGTGTGGTAGATATATTTTAAATTAAGGGGAAAGAAGGAAGATATTCCCATGACTGCATTTTGTATAAGATACAGGCACTATGAATTCATAGAAATTCTTTTAGGACTCACTACTGCTCCATAAATATTCATTGAATTGATGAATAGAGTCTTTAGGGATTACTGCAACAAATTTCAAGTAGTATTTATAGATTATATTCTGATATACTCCAAAACCAAGGAGGATTATGAGGAGCATATAAGAACGGTACTAGAGACCACGCGGAAGGAGAATCTATATGAAAATTACAAAAATTGTGAGTTCTAGTTGAAGGAGGTATCATTCATGGGCCATATCATTACAAGAAATGGTCTATCTATGGATACCTCCAAAATAGATTCAATTGAGGGATGGTCGAGGCCAACATTGGTAACGGATATCCGTAGCTTCTTGGGGTTAGCTGGATATTATCTAAGATTTGAGAGAAATTTATCACGATTTTCCAACCCTCTAACCAAGCTAAGTCGAAAGGGAGTAAATTTTATTGGAGTGATGAATGCAAAAAAAGATTAAATGAGTTGAAAATGAGGATTATCATTACACATGTTCTCACTTTACCCACAAATGGAGAACTTTTTGTGGTATTCATTGATTCTTCAAATAAGGGCATGGGCTGTGTGTTGATACAAAATTAAAATTTTATTGCCTATGTTTCAAGGAAATTGAAAGTTCATGAACATAATTATCCAACACATGATATAGAGTTGGTTTTGGGGATCTTGGCATTAAATTTTTTTTGGAAATATCTCTTTGGGGAGAAGTTTGAAATATATAAGGACCAAGAAAGCCTAAATTATATATTCACACAAAAATAGTTGAACAAATGCCAATGAAGATGGTTAGAGATGATCAAAGAATATGACTACTCAATCCATTACCACCCTGGGAAAGTGAACAAGGTGGCGGATGTGCTATGTAGAAATGACCCAGTGATTATATCAATAATGAGAATTGTGAAGGATCTAATCTTCATAGACTGGATGAAGATGGACATGGGAATCATAAATAATGGGAACATAATCAATCCTTTCACAAATTATTGCTCAAACATCTCTTTTGGAAAGGTTAAACGATGTTCAAAAGAATTATGTGGGGATTCAAAAGAAAGTGGAAGCTATCAAAAGAGGGAAATCCTCAGAGTTCAATGTCAATGAAGAATGAATTTTGAGATATGGTAAAAGACTATGTGTTCTATCAAGTCTAGAGCTGAAGAAAGAAATTTTGGATGATGAATATAGTTAAAATTTATCTATTAACCCAGAAAACCTAGAGATGTATTGGTATATATGAGATCATTATTGGTGGGATAATATGAAGAAGGAGATCGCTAAATTTACATCAATGTTCTTGGAGTTTTAGCAAGTGAAAGATGAGAGGCCGAATTATAATGGGATGATGGAACCATTACCCATACCCACATGAAAATGGGAGAACATCACCATGGACTTTGTAACCAGATTTCTGAAGACATCCTAAGGCAATAATGAAATATGGGTTGTTGTGAATCGTATTACAAATTCTGCACACTTCATTTCAACTTCAGAGGATTTCTCATTAGATCAACTGGCATGGATATACATTGGGGAAGTGGTAAGGTTGCATGGAGTACCACTATCTTTTATATCCGATCAAGATCCAAGATTCACTTATATGTTTTGGAAGAGTCATCAACATGATCTGGATACTGAACAGAACTTCAATATGGAATGTCATCCTCAAACTGATGGTCAATTTGAGAAAACTATTTAGACACTGGAAGATATGTTAAAAACATTTTCAATGGAATTTAAAGGAGGTTGGGATCAACATCTTCCTCGGGATGAATTCTCCTATAGTAACAGTTTCCACTCGAGCATCCGAATGAATCCTTATAAAGATCTGTATGGGAAGAGGTGCAGAGAACTGACATGTTGGGATGAAGTTAGTGAGCGTAAGATTATAGGACAAAAAATGGTCGAAGAAATGGTGGAGAAGGTGAAAACCATTCAGGAACAAATCAAGGAAGCCCAGAGACGATAGAAGAGTTATGTAGATAACCATCGACGAGACCTCGAGTTTAAAGTTGGAGACATGTTATTTCTATGCATATCTCCATGGAATATGGTCATTAGGTTTGGAAATAATGGGAACTTATGTCCTAGGTACATCATCCCCATCAATATTCTTGATCGTGTTGGGGATGTGTCATACCGACTAGCACTTCAACCAACCGTGGCCAAAGTACATGATGTCTTTCGTGTATCCCTCTTAAAGAGGTACATACCAGACCCTTCACATGTACTCTCTTTAGAGGTAGTAAATCAAGAGGTTGATCTTTTATACGAGGACGAAACAGTGAAGATCATAGATCATAGAGAAAAAGTTATACGAAACAAGACAATTTCCCTCGTCAAGGTGTTGTGGAAGAACCACAAGTTTGATAAAGCGGTGTGGGAATTGGAGGAAGTGATGATGCAGAGTTACCCACATTTGTTTCAGAGAGGGAAATAGAAATTTCTAAGGTGAAATTTCTTAAGGGGGGGATATTTTAATGACCCAAAAATTCATTAATGAAAATTCCTCTTAGTCTATGACTTCTTCCGGTTATGTAAAATGTATGGACTTATTTGGTTTTAAGTTTTTGGAATATAATATACTGTTAATAATTGTGATCATTTATAATATAGCCATGGAATAGTGACCATATTATTTTTATAAATATAGGGCTTTAACAAATCCAATTTAATCAGACAAAGAAAGTGATGGCCTCATGCCGTAGACATTCCATGTATGAAGCCCATTTTTCAGAGCTCATAAAGGAGGTGGCATCATTGATATTCACTATTGACAAAGCCCAAGATGAGCTTATATACGTTAAGCTCGAGCAGAACCCGCTACAAGAGAAGTGTATGTTTATAGAGATTACCAATCAAGAAAAGTTATCGGAGCCACCCCAAGAGTAAGTCACCATTATGCATTCTACCCTATGGTCTTATGCGGGTGTTATAAGGGGTTATATAACAAGACATTAGTACTATGATTATGTTCATTATTTTTTATATAATAATGAATATACATTCATTTTATTATTATTAACTTGTAAACAGTTTTTAAATCAAAAATAGTATTTTTAGTTAATATTCAACTATGAAATCTATTTTAATGAATTAATGGATTTTTTAATTAAATAATATTTTAATAAAATATTATTATTATTATTAAATTATTTTTTATTAAATAAAAATTATTTTATAACTTAATGAATCATATTTTAATTTTTATTATGGTTAGAAAGTTGTTTTTGTCAAACCCCATGAATTTTCGATAAAGATCGGTTTTTATTTTAAAAGAAAAAAATTCATATATTTAGAAAATTATTTAGATAAAATGAATATTATTTTTGGAATCAGTATGTCAAAATTATCCAACAGTAAATTTTTCCAAATTTTCTAACACAGACGAATATTTGGTTAAAGTAAAAATATTGTTTGAATATGTAATGTATTTTATGTCATCATAATTACCCAATAGTGATGTAAAAAATACTATAAACATTATTTTCGGAAAATATATGTTTTACCATTAAAATAATGTGATATTGGGTTTGTTTGATTTAATTTACAAAGTATTAGTGGATCCTTCAAGGCTTATAAACATTCTATCTTTTTAAATTGTTTTCCTTGAGAATGTGACTCACCTCCACATAAAAAAAACATATTATTTTAGGATGTTCGACCATTTGCCTTATAAAATATTTTTTTCCACATCCCTTTGGAAAAACAAATGGGCTTATTTTTTATTTTTATTAGTTTAATGAGAGGTGTCCCAAACATAAATAATAAATAATTCGTTCTCTTTTCCTATATAAACCCATCCAAGCTCCCACTTCCTCATCACTAAAATCCTTTAGAGTTTGACAAAAATATTTCATAATCTCTCTATAGTCCACCCATGGTTCACTAAGCTACGAATAAGCCTCTCTCAAGCCTCTCCAAAGCTTTTGGGATCACACTTCCAGGTAAGGGATTCTTACCTTTCTCTTTTTTATCCAAGTTATTACTATTTTTACGCCATTTTAGTTTCAATTAAAAATGTTGGGGTATGATTTCTCACCTTCCCCATACTACCCTATTTATTTTTGGATAATGGTAGATCACTTTCTCTCTCATTAATATTTCTCATGTACACTCGTTACCATGCTGATATTCTATAAGGGATTTCTCTATCCTCTTTTACATCCAAGTAATTCTATTGTATTATGCATATAAATTCCATTAGATTTGTTGAGAAATGTATCTATATGAACCCTTTACTATCCATTTCATGTAAATATGATGAAACACCCATTTATCTCTCATCAACCATTTTAATGAATCCATATGTCATGTCGTTATGCTTCCGAAATTGCACTGCATTTTTTCCATGTCATAATCATTGTGTAGTGAATAACATAACCATGTCTCTATCATGGGTATTAACCTTTATGAATATATACATATTTATTGGTATATTCATGTATTTATTTCACATTCCTTAATCATGGAATAACTTATGATGTTGATTTATTCCATGTTATATGATCCATGTGGCACACCTATGCATGAAATGAAATGTTTTTGAATTGTGCGCCCTTATAGAACTCTAATGCATTGGGTAATGTATATTATCATGATACATCATGTGAAATGAGTGTTGACTCTTGTTAATTCAAGTGAAACAAGGGTTTACTCGTGCTTCATGTGCAATGAGGTTTTACCCTTGTTACGTGTGCAACGAGCCTTGGCTCATGCTAATTCCATGTTAGATGTTGTTACCACATTTCCATGTTATTATTTTCATGCTTTGTCATGCCTTTATGTTCATGTTTCTCATGTGCTCCATTGATATGCCTATTGTCTTACTTGTATTGTATTCCTTTTGTTATTCCATGTTTATTCCCATACTGGGCTTTATATCTCACCCTTTTCTTATGCATGTCCTCATGTTATCCCATGCAATGCTAAGTATGAGAGAATGTAGTGGTCATGTGAAGAATATTTTCAATATGATATTGCGTTCTAGGTTTTATGTTGTTATTTAATGATCCTAATACCTCAATACACTTGAAATCTCGATCATACATGTTTTATAAAGTGAATATTTTATTTAATAAATCATTTTTAGTGTGTAATAAAGAATAGGGTTGTTATATTTTTATTCAATAATAAACTTCATTAAAAAATCCTTATGTTAAATAATATTTATGATGGAAGTCACTTTCCTAAAAAAACATATTCACCTAAGGATTGTTTACAACAAAAAACACATTTTTTTTGTAAATATTACTTTTTATATAGACTATTTGAAATGAACATATAATATTTTTTATAAATATATATTTCTATGGAGACTTTTTGTGATAGAATTTATATTTTCATCAAATATAACCACATCATTCCATAGTGCATGAATTTTTGCCAAAATTATTAATGACAAACTAATATTTTATCATTAATAACCATCAACAAAATATTAGGTGCACCCAATCATTAAATCTATCACAAATAACCTTTTATAAGAAACTTTATTTGATAAAAATGTTTTCCAAAAAATTATTATTTTCATACTGTTTTACACAATCATTGAAGGTGAAACTATTGAACCACAATATTAAAATTTGTAATGGAATGATAATTTTCATTATTACATAGTTTGTAAAAAGTGGGAAATATCGAGACGTAATATTCTTTTAACTATCATTATTAGTCTTTTTAGAAATACTAACACTAAACAGATTCCATAAAATTATTGGGATTTTTAACCACTTTGTTTTTGCCTCTCAGTGTTTTAATTACTAAATTAGGGTCGAATAATATTTTAATTAATAATATTAACATGTACCTTCTTAATTCTCTCCATTTTTTTTAATTTTTTAATGATTTTCCTCAAATACACTAATGTGCAATGTCTTCTACAAAAAAATTATGAGTCATCAAAATAATAAAATTCATTTGTAAACCTTTTAAACTATAGTACAGTAAAAATCATGTTTAATCTTATTAATAAAGATGTGTGTTTTAGGTGTTAAAAACATAATAATAAAAAAATAAAAAACAAAAAAAATGGGTATGTTGGAGTGTGTGGATAGAGTGAGTATGATCACAATATATAGATGATAAGAAAAAGAAAATAGTTAAGGAAACCAAATAGACAAAAAATATGAAAAAATTGATCCTAGATTAATTTGTATTGATGTAGGAATCTTGTTCTTATAAAAATTCTGATCTGATAGTGCAAGGATGTAAATAAATATAATATCACAACATTTCCAGAGACTTATTTTGTTCAATTTTCATGTATTATTTTTCCATTTTTTGGATTATACCTTGTTTGTGTTTTTCTTCAGGGTAATTTCGGTTGAATTTAGCGAATTTTGGAATCCCATGGGGTTGTCTATGGTTGGGGAATGATTAGGTAAAACCATGCAGTTTTACCCCAAAAACTATTGGGACCATTTTAAGCCATGGAATGTGGGAACAATGTTTGAATAAACCTTGTGTCCACTCTACCAAAACCATGAACCCTTGTGCATATAGTTTTTTTTAATTTTGGTGCATAGTTGGAAAAAATGCGCACCCAACAAAGAGAAAAATTTCACCCCAGATATTAGGCGCACATGTATAGGGGGAACAATTTTTTTAACTATGTGGCCCATCCCAGAAACCGTGTGTGAGAGTTTTTAGACCCCCTAAAATTAAAAAAAATTCACAAACTCCGGATTTATATTTATAATCACCCATATTCAACTTTATATGATTTCCATTACTCTAGGATTCTTCTGAGAGTATTTCTAGTCTCCATGAAATCTTTTATTAGTGAATTATAGATATGGGTGAAGGATTGACATCTCCTATTATATGTGGTCCATTTTTTTATGTTTCCCTTTCTCCCATATTTATCCCCATTTGAAGGTATATAAATTCATCCATTATAGATAGTTTAAATCTAGGTTATTATGAATCTTGTTTCATTGAATCTTGATCCTATGTTTTCATCCTATATCTCTTTCTCCGTTTTGAATCTTTTTGTTCTAAACCTTATTAAGGGATGAGGTTTGATGAGTGTTCATTAATTATCTTAAGCTAGGTGGTCCAATTTCTAATTCTCATAGTCATGATATTGATCTTATATAATATTTTTATTTTTTTATTCCCATGTTGTTAAATTTCATTTAAATTACAAAAGTTGATTGATTTTCCTTAAATTTTAGAACCTTCATGAAACCCATTGGAACAGATGGATATTATGAGAATGAGCTTGATGGAAACCCATAGGGTGTTCTAATTACCTTGAAATGATGATAAATTAAATATACTGGGGGAGATTGTGGGTTATGAAATTGAACTAAATCTTTATTTCATGGTTGATAAGGGGATGTAAAAGGTTGATTATCTTAGATTTTATGAGTTTCTGAGTTGTGTAATCACTGAAAACAAATGTATTAATGGGTATATTTTTCATAATTTTCTTTCTGATAAAAGTGAAGAACCATGGTTGTGATTGATTAATGAAATGGTTTCACAGGTTGAAAATTGATGATATATGAGTTATGAGTGTGTAATTATGATATGTATATATTCATGTGAACAATGAGTTGTGGTTTCATTGCTGATTCATTAAATAACCATGGGGTTATAGAATAATACTTTAGGCCCCTGATATATATATGTGTGTGTGTGTGTGTGTGTTTGTCTGTTTGTGGATTTGTACAATAAGTTGTGGTTTTGGAACTAATGCACCAAATTCCCATGTTCTCCCAGACTCCGTCTCTATCCCCCTATTAACGAATGAAAATGGAATTAAATTGAATAATGAAATCCCATTAAAATAGTAAAATGTAGAATCCCAAATGTGCAGAGTTTAGACTATGTCGTTGGCTGAAGTATGTATGATGGAGTTTCCAAAAGAATAATAAATTTGAAACAAGATTACTTTTGTCATTTGTTCATTATTATTTATAAAAATTCATGTACTGTTATAGAATGTAAATTTCTCTAGACATAATTGGTGGTGGCCTACTGAGTTATAATAATACCATACTAGGAGGATTGATTGTTAGTTGAATATACTCAATGTTTTCCGAAAAATATAATGGAAATATCCCATTGTTAGATGGATGAGTTGGGATTTGAGATGGAGAATGAATGAGGGAACAGGACTTGATATTTGTTCCCAATTGGGATTAATTACTGTGTATTTAATCTGGGTTTTCATTTGACACCCAACAGTTGTATGACATGACATACTTAATACTTTGGTTTATGGTCATTTTCCTTATATTAGATATATTCATCTATTATTTGGTCTTTTCAGTTGATTTTTTATTACTGAAGTATATTAGTAATATTGAATATTTATTTCTGCAACTGTGAATCTTTGATAAATACGGTATAATACCCCCTATGATATATATTATACCCTCACTTCTAGTCAGAAGCCTCTAGTGTCCTGGGAGGTGCACCTAAGGTCATGTGGTGAACCATCTCGGGGAACTGGTATGTGGTTTCTAGGTCAGGACATTACAAAATGGTATCAGATGTGGTCTTATTTTCTATTCAGTTATATGTATATTAGGGAAAGGTAGACAGGATAATATTATTATTCTGTCCTTATTCATGAGCTTATGTGTGGGCGTATCTAACCCATATTACGGGGGAACACATGTACCCAAGGTAGGATTTTTGTTTTTGATGATTCCTATTATAGTTAGATGTTATTCATCCTTTGGTGATGCACATATAGTGTGACTTTATTAATTTCTTATATTTCCCTCATTCATCAATATGACATGAGAGTTGATTCTAAATTCATCATTTTAGTCATCTAGGAATTTATATGACATATATCATATTAGGCACCCACAAAAAATAAAGTCATGAGTGAATTTTTTGGAAATTAAAACATTTTTCTTTATTTGATTATTTTTAAGATAAATAGTGCCTAATAATGAATTGATAATTTTAAATGATTCTAAATTTGGTGAGTTGAAAAGGTGAAGAATTGGGTGTTTAATGGGAAACATATGATAAATTTTTTTACCTTGTGTTAGCCATCGTCCAGGTTAGGGAAGGTTGAGGTTAGTGATAGTGCCTCGGTTTTGACCATGTGGTGGTGTATATTGGATAATTTATTTTTTTTTCTTTTGAGATTAACTCTTTTTAAAATAGGATAATGATGAGTTATGTTTCCTAAAACATGTTCTTACTATTTTATATACATGCCTCCACAATGATGGTTGTTGATAGGAAAATTATAGTAAATTACAAAAAATCATCCACCAGTAGTAGGTCAAGAGGGCCTGATAGATTTGGGTGGTAAAGGGGTGGTAGATCAATTCGATGAGAAATTTTCTAAATTTATGTTGTTAATGTAAATAGATACCGGGTGGGATGTGCAGAATATGTTAGATATGACAAGATATTTCCAATTGTATCAACCTATGACCTTTATCGGAGAATGTGTATATAAGGAAGATGAGTTCTAGATTGAGTCAATAGAGAAACTTCATGGCCATTTATAGAATCCTAAAGAGAAAATAGTCATTTTTTACTTCATATATGTTATGAGTGCAAGAAAAGCATTGGTGGGATATTCATGCATAGGATGATTAGTTGGAGAGAATGGTATGGAAGGAATTTCTGAAGAAGTTCTTGGATAACTTTTACCAAGTGACACTCCAAAAGTATATGGAAGTAGATTTTATGCAGTTGACCTTGCGAAGTATTTCCATAATAGACTATGCTAGTTACTTCATGAACTTTAAGTGATTTTTCCCAGCACTGGTAGAAGATACGACTACTACAACGAGATGTTTTATGTATTGAAATAAATGTGAGGTTAATTCCCAGGTCAGTATCATCAACATGAAGAAGTTTGCTGAGTTAGTGAATCAGGTTCTTGTTTTTAAGATGATCTTAAAGGAGGATTCCAATGAATAATATACAGTTTCAACCAGAAAACCACGAGGTGTGTACTCTGAGGGTTAGAAGTTTCACTATAATGATATAAACTAGGGCAGTAGAAAATAAAGTTTCTAAGGGGATGGATTAGTTACTCATGATAGCAATCGAGTGTACTATCATCAGTGGGGAAGTCTGGGTCACATTCGTACCTTATGTCCCTGACTAGTGGTGGAGTGCCAAGCCTCTGGCAGGATGGGACACCTACAAAGGTACTTCAGGAACCTTTGAATAATGGGTAGTGATGGAAGAGGTATGTTGGACTACATTACGTAAAGGGGTTCATCCACCCAGTATTGGTTGGGCATTTGAAGTTATACTGGACATGTGCGTCAAGGGGGTGGATGGGGTACTCAAGAGAAATATCACTCATGTTAAAAGAGTAGTACTTTAGTATCCAACGTATTTATAGAATAATACCGTTCATATCTATTAATATTTATGAAAAATATAGTAATTTTACATTAAATATGACACTTTTTCTGATAGCATACTCAACACACAACAACAGGTTTCTCTGAAATCTTATATTTCTTGCAACATTGGGTTATATCAATAAATAGTACAATAATATTATTATTATATTAATTTGTAGTTAACAACTAGCCATTGTAATGGAAGGAATGAAAAGAACTAACTAAAATATAATTATACATGTTTTTTTGAATATTCATACATTTATCTAATAAATTTTAGAGTCTTAAAATGAGATTGAATCCAATTTTAAGCATAAAATACTATAATATATTTAAAAAGTTGTTTTACCACCTTTTGATGGTGATCCACTTTTAAATATAGGTTTTTTCACTTTTTATATTCTATTTGTCAAAATAAATTTCTTTTATATAAGAGGAACACTAAAATTTACCTTGGTTGAAATTTTTGTATTTTTTGATTAAATTCATATTTTTATGAATAGTGAAAAATACAACATTTTATTTCAAAAAAGCCTTTCATTTAATTTATTTATATAGTTAAATTATTATTTTAATTTTTTTAAGTTTAATTTTATTATTTTTTATCATGAAATCCAATGTTGGTCATTTAAAATAATTTCACATTGAAATTGGACATAAACACATGTCAATCTTTTGATAGTTATTACTTTTTAAAAAAACAGTTTTTGGTTTTGATAATGAGAATTAATTTTAAATTATTATTTTCTAATTATTTATTTTGAATTTGGAAAAATGGATTCCATATTTGGAATCCAATGGTCAAAATTGTGTAAATATTTACCTTTTATTTTTAGACATTATGAATAGTGTCTTCAGAAATTAATTTATTTACCATGGTTAAATGGTAAATCTAGTTAATAAGGGTAAACAATAATATTATAATAATATTAAACTACCCTAACACATATCTTAATCCCATTAGATGATATATTTCCCATAATTGGAATCCTTGGGTTGATGTTGGGACCCCATGGATCCACTTGGCAGTCATATTGACATGTTATATTAATTAATTAAACGTAAATAGAAAAAATAACAAAAACAAGTATCTTTTAATAAAATAATTTTATTTACGGTAATATAAGGGATATAATTGACTAAAAATCGACCAAAAAAATTAATTTTTTTTCTATATCATTATAATTTATTAATAATTTTTATACATTTAAAAAAATTCAATAATGACACAATGATGATGAAGTTATTCCTTTGTTAATAAAGGACTCAAATAAATGACATTATAAATGTCAAAATAAATTTAGTTTGATTATATTCATGTAATAAAAATATTTTATTGATGATATTTACATATTATCATTGAGTTAATTCTTTTGGTTTTAAGTAATAGCGTTGTTATGAATTTATAAAAAAGTCAAGTATGAATAGTGTCCAAATTTACATAATTTATAACATAAAATATAAAATACTTTATTAAATGATATTAAATTCCTAAAAATCTAATATTCCTCAAAATTGTTAATAATAGTCCTAATATATCATAAATAACTTATTTATGGGTTTTTTGACATTATATGGTAATTACATTTACCCATAATATGAAGAAAACATATTATCACGGTAAAACTTAAAAGGGTAAATTAAGGGTCAAACCAAAAAAATGGGGATACAAAGATATTAAAAACTTGTCAAAAAATTATTTTATGATGGTTATTCGAACCAACATCGTCTTTTATTTCAAATACATGACATTGGGACCATTTTTTATGAAATAAATTTATGATAAAATAATATTTCAAGATATTACTAAAGTGACCATCCTAGCCCTTATAAAGGCCAGCACCTGTATCCATTTAATCACACATATAAAGCCCCTTGTCTCATCCAAAATCATATAAAATAAGATCCCAATTTCTATTCCTTACTCTTAGAATCTATACGTTGGGCAGAAGGAAATTCAAGAAAGCCTTTAGGATCAAATCAAAAAAGTTACCTGATTTATAGGTGATGTCTTCTCTTAAGTTCTTTTCCATTATTATCCTTCTCCACTCCCTATTCTATTTTTTTAAATAACAACACCATTATTCTCATTATAATATGATTTTTATGAGATGTATTATAAATACACTTACACACACCTCCATCTAATGGATACAAACTTACTGTTTCTGTTTACGGAGAACTGTTGCTTCACGAAACAATGATTGTTTCATTTTCACCTACAACCTCTAGTGGTGACCATTATGATTAAATTTTATTTATATATGATATATATTATATTTATATTGTCTCAATTTTTCTATAATTTTCATTTAGAACATACATTTATGTTTTCCATGATGTGTAAATACGATAATTCCTTTTGAGGAAGTGTGGACTACCACCCCCTCAAAGTGATATGACTCGTTCATGTTGTAGTAGTACTATTCACAGAATGGGCCTTGGGATAAGAATTTGGGAATGCGGGTCAAGTAATGGGCTACATTCCCTTGGGCCTTCGGGCTATGTAATGGGTCTCCCTCTACCCAGTTAAAAGAGGTCTTTGCTTGGCTTTAATAATAAAATGAGGCTTCGAACCTAACATTTAAAAAAAGGACGGTTTTATTAAACCTATGATTCATATATGACATAACTATAACACTATTATTATAATATATATTTATATCATTTTATTATTTTTATTTTATTACAATAAATATATGAAAGTAGCGTTCATGCGTGCGTATGGTCTACCGTCTCGATGAATGGTGCATTACCTTTCTTATCTCCAGATACAATGGACTATTATAAATAAATATATACTAGACATATATTATATTTAAATAAATAATATCATTCTGGAGATGATTTAATTTTGACTACATGTACAATTTTTATCAAAACAAGTTCATTTTTGACTCAAGTACCGAATATCGACAAAATGACTGATATTAACATAAATATTGATGTAATTGTTTTTAACATGGTAATAAGTTATATAAAAGTAATAATAAAATTAAAAAATGTACTGAAGCATGTATAAATTAATAATGTTTATTATTCAGGAAAAAAATTCAACATACATGACTGGTTGGATGCAAGATATGGGACTTTGTCTCAATTTCCATTCATTGAGGCATTTTTGATAATATACACCTCATTATTTTATATGGTGTATAATAAAACCCTTGTATATTTAATTTCATTACAAGGGAAAAATTTTCTTTGAATTGATTTACTAAATGTAAAAAGGAATGTTTTCAACGTATGTAGTGACAATGACCACTCTTTCGGCGTAACCGATATTTGATGTTCAACTTCCTCTATAAGTCATATGGTTTTTATAAGAGAAAGAAATTCTATAATACTTTTTTTGTTGTTTTTGATAATGAAAATGTTTTTTGAAATGGATTTTGAATTTTCTTATTTGAAACTATTTCTTGTAATTTCAAATGAATAGTTATAAGTAAAATGTTGACATTTTCAATATTTTATGTGTTATGATTATATAATGGTACTTGGAGATTTGACTGGTGATTACATGATAAAGAAATGATGGGCGGTTACATGATAAACCAAATTATGTGTGGTTACATGATAAACTAAGGACAGGTGGTAACGTTATAACCTCTAATTCATTGGGTGTGGATGTCGACCATATCACTATTCCTTTTAGTGATATGTGTGGAAGTATAATGTATGGTTATTCAATTTATGTATGTTCATGTCCCAAGTTACCTTTAGATGCCATGTGTTTTTTTCTATGGGATTTATGGTAATATTTTAGTTACCAAAAGGGTAAGAAATGAGCTCATATTTAGTGATGTATATTTATTACTTTTTAAAGTAGAAAATTATTACATATGATAAAGTATTCTTGGATTTTATGATATCCCAAGACTAACAGTATTATTTCATTATGTATTACCAAACTAATATTTTCATGCTCATCAAATGTTTGGAAATGTTTTTCAAAGAACATAAGGAATAATAGCCTCACGTATTGGATTAAAGAAAATGTTATGTTATTAAAGCATGAAACCATGTCATGTTTGGTTTTAAAGAGTTTTTGTTTTAATAAAAAATGTATAGTGAGTGGAAGTGACTACTTGTAATATCCATGTTTTTATGTTTAATTTATGACCTAATTCTCTAAATATCTAAACCGAAAAAATATCATTGATTTGAAATAAAAGTAAAATTTTTGAATTAACTCATGATTAAGTAATATTTAAGGTTGGAGACTTATAGTTGGTATCAGAGGTCAGTTTATATAACTTTAAGAGTTATAATATTGTTAATAGAATATAAATAAAATATTTTTACTTTAAAGTCAAATTGAAAGGATGTTGAATTTTAAACTTACCATATTACTTCATCTAATATATATTTGTTCATAATGGTATTCCGTAGAGGAAACATGGCATCTGTGTTGGGAGGGAATATAGAGAGAATAATCTTCCAAATCAATATCTTGAGTTAGTCAGAATCAGAACTAAACAGTTTATTATAGTATTGACTCAGTTGGCTTAGGTGATAAATGGTGTTGGTGTCTACGCATGATATCAACTAGACCAACCGCAGAGGCATATGTTAATCATAGATCATTTCATGAGGCAATGTCCCCCATCATTTAGACGATCATCTAACCTTGTGCAAGATGAAGGGTGGATTAAAACATTGGAAAAGATTTTCAATGTGATGGGTTATTTATAAAATCCAAAGGCTTGTCTTGTTGTTTATCATTTTGAAGGTGATGTTGATCAGGAATGATCAATGATACAAACTATCAGCGGATGTTAAGAGATTGATTCCTTGGAATGGGACAAATTTGAAAATATCTTACTTGATAAACACTTTCATAAGGCTATTCGACATGGGATGGAAAAGAAATTCTTGGGATTGGGAAAAAAGAAGGAAGATCTGGTGGCTACATATGAAGAAATTTTCACTTATTTGTCAAGGTATATCCATAATTTTATCTAGGATATTGATAGTAAGATAAATCAATTTTTCTCTGGATTGAAGCTAAAATTTCTAAGGGTGATAGCTTCTCATGAGATCCAAAATCCAAGAGAAACATGTATGATGTGTTGAGAAGATAGAAATGGATTTTTCTAATGAGAATGTGTTCCATGAGATTAAAAAAAATAAGTGATCCAGTTGGAAATAAATGGAAAATAATTCATGAAAGAATCCTGGAAGTATGAAAACAAAATTTCAAACTTGTGAGAAGTGTTGTAAAAAACATCCTTGATAATGTGTCTCAAATTCTTGTAAAGGCTTCCGATGTGGTATGACTTGTCATATTGCTCGTAACTATAAGTAAGATGATCAGGCAGGCAATGAAAACCCAGCAGTAATATTTTTTTGTTGCATTGAGTTAGGACATTATGCTAATGTGTGTCCAAAGTTGATTACCTAGGGTGAAAACTAGCAAGACTGAAAACATAAGTGCATGGATAAATAATTATCAACTACTATGATTGATGTGGAACCATCAAATGAAGTGATGATAGGTTTGTTACAGATTTATTTAAAATAAACTAATACTCTATTTGACTCTCGATCTTCACATTCATTCATTTTTGAGATCATTGTATGTAAATTGGATATAGAACCCAGTGAAAGTGATATAGAAATTTTGGTAACAACTATAGGTGGAAGTATTAAAGTAACCAAGATTTATAGGAATCTTCCTATTATCAATAGTGGGATATTATTCCTTCAAATATTTTCAATCTTTCAATAGTTGAATTTGATATCATTTTGTGTATAGATTGGATTGCAGTTTATCATGCTAAAATAGATTTTAAATCTACTGATGTTTTATTCAATAATTTAATACCTTTGATAATATATGAAGAATCCATAATATTGGTTAAATATTGAAGTGAAAGTTATCTATCTCATGATGTTGAAAAGAAAAAAATAGTTTTGATTGGTGACATTCTAGTAGTGAAAACATTCACAAATGTTTTTCCTGATTAATTTCCTGGTATTGTTTCCTATTGGGAGGATTAATTTACTATTTATTTTGTGCCGGATGAAAACCCTATTTTTAAACCCCCTTATCGAATAAATCATATAGAGAACGGGGAATTAAAAAACCAGATGCAATAATTACTTGATAAAGGTTTAATTCAACCTAGCAATTCACCATGGGGTGCCCCAGTTTTTTTATTGAAAAGGAAATATGGTTCTATTAGACCATGTATTGATTAAAGTGCCATGAATAACATCACTATAAAGAAAAAATATCAGTTGCCTCCTATTGATGATTGGTTTGATCATATCCAGGGAGGACATTAGTTTTTGAAGATTTATTTAAGGTTCGGGTACCATCAGCTGAAGGATAAAGTTGGTGATATTCCCAACAGTGATTTTTGAATGAAATATGGGCATTATTAGTGTGTAGTTATTCCCTTTTGGTTATCTAATGAACCAGCTATATTTATGAATCCCATTAATGGAGGCTTTTATTACTTTATGGATCATTGTTTGGTTTTCTTATAGATGATATCTTGGTATATTCTAAAACCAGAGAGGAACGTGAATGTTCCATAAGGATTATTTTTCAAACCATACAAGAAAAGAAAATATATGGAAATTTTAGTAAGATTAAATTTAGGTTTCAACAAATTTATTCCCTTGGTAATATTGTTTCTAAAGATGGCATAACTATTGACCCATCTAAAACAAACGTTTCTGAATAGTGGCCAAGTCCTACCAATATCACATAGATTTGTAGTTTTCTTGGTTTAGTGGGTTATTACCGAAGGTATGTTGAAAAAGTTTCTCAGTTATCTATCCCCCAAACTACGATAACACGTAAGACAGTTAAGTTCATCTGTATAAAAGAGTGTGATGATTATTTTCTGGAATGGAATAGAAGATTGGTAAATGCTCCAGTTTTGGACTCGGCTTCTAGGAATGGTGAATTTTTATCTACAGTGATGCATCATTGAAAGGACTTGGTTGTGTCCTAATTCAAAATGATCAGGTAATTGTTTATTCTTTACTTTAGTTGAAACCTCATGAGCTAAATTACCCTACACATGATTTGGAATTATCTGTTGTTGTTTTTTATTTAAAATTTGGAGGCATTATTTGTATAGAATAAGCTGTGAAATATATACTGATCATAAATATTTGAAGTATATAATCTCTCAAAAATAATTAATCATGAAATAGAAGAGGTGGATAAAATTAGTCATGTATTATGATTGCACAATCCATTACCATTTGGAAAAGGAAAATAAAGTGTTGGATGCTTTGAGTTGAAAGAGTAATGCTACATTGACCATGTTATGACTGGAATGAGATCATTTGGTTCTTGAGTTGATGAATATTGTATTGGATGTTTTTGGTGCAAGGAATTTCACTATTTTGTTTCAGGTGGCAGTGAAATCATCTCTATCAGAAAAAATTAAGAAAGTGCCAATAGAAGATAGTGAGATGCAGAAAAAGTCAGAATTGGTTCATAAGGGTATGTTTCCATAATTTGACATTGGTACGGATTATGTTTTGAGGTTTATAAAGAGATTATGTGTGCCTTGTGATTCATAGTTGAAGAAAGAGTTATTATGTGTAACTCCTAGTTCTCCATTTTTAGTTCATCCTTAAAGTAATAAGATGTATAGAGATCTTTAGGAGTATTTTTGGTGGGCTGTAATGAAAAGAGATATTGATAACTTTACTGTGAGGTTTTTAATTTTTCATCAGGTTAAAGTAGATCAATAGTTAATAAAAAGGATGCTTCTACATTTTCGAGTGTTAGAGTGGAAATGGAAAAACATGTCCATGGATTTTTTAGTGGGATTACCAAATACTTCTTTAGGTAACAATGCAATATGGGTTATTATTGATCTATTGACTAAATCTACTCATTTTCTTTCTATTTGAGATACTATGTCTCTAGATAAAGTTTCCAAATTTTATATTAAATATATTGTTAAGTTACATGGAGTTACCATGTCCATTTTATATGATAGTGATCACAAGTTCACATCTATCTTTTGGAAAGGCCATCAAAATTCATTGGGAACATAATTAATATTTAGTACATATTTTCATCCTCAATAAAATGGGTTGTCTGAATGAACAATTTAGACCATGGAGGTTATGCTACGTACTTGTTCAAGGCATTACCAGGGAAGTTGTGATCAACATATTTCTTTGGTTGAGTTTTCTTATAATAAAATATTTCATTTCAATATATTTATGGAAGCATTTGAAGTAATGGAAAGTGGTGTTAAACTCCAGCATTTTGGGATGATGTAGGTAAAAGGAAGTTGATGGAACAATAATTGGTAGAAGAGATGGAAGAAAAAGTTCAATTGATTTAGAACCACATGAGAAATAAAAAGAGCAGGAAGAAACTTTATGCAGATAACTGGAGGAAGGATCTTTCTTTTGAGGTAGGTGATCATGTCTTTGTCAAAGTTACTCCATGGAAAAGTGTGACGCGTTTTGGTAAAAAGGTAAAGTTGAGTCTGAGGTTCATTGGACCCTATGAAATTCGAGTGTAATTTGGATCAATTTACTATAGGGTGGATTTACCTCCATGTTTATCCTAGGTGCATAATGTTTTTCATGTTTCCACGTTGAGAAATTATATATCAGATCCATCACATGTTTTGATTCATGAGGTAGTTTAGTTGGAATATAATCTTTCTAATGAGGAATAGCATGTACAGATCCTGGACCATAGAGATAAAGTAAAGAGAAATAAGGTGATTTTTCTAGTAATGTTTTTGTGGAAAACCCATATGGATGAAGAGGAAATGTGGGAATCTAAAAATGATATGAGCGATAACTAACCTCACTTATTTGATAAGTAAATAAAATTGTGTAGATTCAGTTTCCAAAATGGGGTAATGATGTAACATCCTAGTTATTTATAGAATACTACATTTCAAATCAATTAAAATTTAAGAAGAAGATATTAATTTTATGTTAAATATTACACTTTTTCTGATAGAGTACTCAACACATAACAACAAGCTTCTCCAAAATCATATGTTGCACACAATGTTGGGTTACTCAAAAAAAATAATACAATAAAATTATTTTTATTTTAAATTGTAGTTAATGTCTACCTATTGTAATGGCAAGAATGCCGAGATAAAACTAAAATATAATTATACATGTTTGTTAAATATTTTTACATATATCTAATATATTTTAGAGGCTTAAAATGAGAATGAATCAAATTTTAAGCATAAAATACTCTAATACATTTAAAAGGCCATTTTACCATCTTTTGAAGGTAACCCCTTTTTAAATATAGTTTTTACAACTTTTATATATTATATTTGAAAAAATAAATTTCTTATTTATATGTGGAACATAAATAATTTACTTTGGTTTAAATTTTGGTATTTTTATGAGGAAACTAATATTTTTCAGAATAGTGAAAAATACTGCATTTTAATTCAAAACTGCATTTTCATCTAATTTATTTATATAGTTATATTATTATTTTTATTTTATAAAATTTTAATTGGATTAATTTTTTATCATATAATCAAAAAAAATTCATTGGAAGTAATTTCAATTTGAAATTGGGCATAAAAACGTGTCAATATTTTAATAGTTATTACTTCTTTAAAACCCACTTTTTGGTTTAGACAACCGGAAATAATATTAATTTTTTTTTCCAATTATGTGTTTTTAATTTGGAAATATTGATTCCATATTTAGAATCAGGAGGTCAAAATTTTTTAAGTAGGTACCTTTTATTTTTAGACATCATGAATAGTAACTTTAGTAATTATTTTATTTACAATGGTTAATTGGTAAATCTGGTAAATAAGGGTAAAAATAATATTATAATAATATAAAACTACCATAACAGATTTCCTAATTCTATTTAATGAGATATTTCCAGCCATGGGAATCCATTTTTTGATTTTGGGACCCCATTTTTATACATAGGAGTGATAATGACATGTTATATTATTTAATTTAAAGCAAATAGAAAAATATACATAAACAAGTATCATTTACTAAAACAACTTTTAAATGTTGTTTTATATGTTGTATAGTTGGATATAAATAGTAATTATAAATATTAATATATTTCCTATATCAGGAAAATTTATTTATAATTTTTAGAATTTAAATAAATAAATCTAAATATGATATAATGATGATGCAATGATTGTTTCATTAAAAAGGATTCCAATAAATGATATTATAAATTTTAAAATAAATTTAATTTGGTGATTTTGATGTCACAAACTAATTTTATGGATGATATTGACATATTATATTATATTCAATTCATTTTTTTCTATGTAATTAGGTTGTTATGAATTTACAAAAAAGTCATGTGTCAATACTGTCAAAAATTGACATAATTCCTAACATAAAATATAAAATAGTTTATTAAATGATATTAAATTCATAAAAGTATATGATTTGTAAAAATTGTTAATAAATGTCCAAATATGTTATAAAATAATTTTTTTGGTCTTTTGACAAGATATGGTAATTGAATTGACCAAAATGTGTAAATAACATGTTATCATGGTAAGATTAAAAAGGGTAAAATATGGGTTAAACCAAAAAGGTATAGATAAAAAAATTGATAAAAACATCTAAAAAAATTATTATATGATGTTTATTATAACCAAAATCATATTATATTTTACATAAATGACTTTTGGACCATTTGAAACAGAAAATAAATTTATAATAAAATAATATTTCAAGATATTATTAAAGAGCCCCTCCTCCCTCTTATAAAAGTCCACCACCTCTACCCATTTAATAACACATATCAAAGAAACTTTGCTCCTCAAAATTCTACTAATATAATCTCCTAATATCTCTACCATCCTCTTAAAATCCTTACCTTGGGAGGAAGGTCATTCAAGAAATCTGTTAGGCTCAAATCAAAAGAAGTTACCCGATTTTGTGGTGACATATTCTCTCAAGTTCCTTTCCTTTATTTTCCTTCTCCATTACATATTCTCTTCTTATTGGTTTTTATATAACATCACAACTATCATCAATATACTATAATGTCGTAATGAGAATTATTATAACTACACTTACACACACCTCCATCAAATGGATACTAACTTACAGTTTCTGTGTACGGTGAACTACTACCTCACGAAATAATAATTGTTCGATTTCCCCCTACCACCTCTCGTGGTTACCATAATAATAGAAATGAATTTATATATGATATATATTATATTTATATTTTATTTATGGTTCATTAATTTTTATTTACAATATACCTTTATACATTCAATGATTTTTAAATACGATAATTTCTTTTGAGGAAGTGTGGACTACCTCCCCCTCAAACTGATATGAAACGTTCATTCTATACATGGAACATATAAAGAATGGTATTATTAAACCTATGATACATAAATGAAATAAATATAATACTATTATTATAGTATAAATTTATATCATTTGATTATTATTCTTTAAGTATGAAAAAAATGAAAATAGCGTTCATGTGTACGTACAGCCTACCGTCTCCATGAACGGTGAATTTAATTTGTTATCTAAAAATGTTATAGACTATTATAAATACATATATAATGGATATGTATTATATTTAAATAAATAATATAATTTTCTAGATGATGTACGTTGGACTACATGTTAAATTATAGAAGAAACATTTTATTTTCAACTCAAGTACTTAATATCAAAAAAATGACCAATATTTACTTAAATGAGGATGTAATTTTTATAACATGGTAATAAGTGATATAAAAGTAATAATTAACATGAAAAAGGTTCTGAATAAAGTATAAATTAACATATAATTATTATTCATGAAAAACAAGAAACATATGTGATGAGTCAGACATAAGGTAATGGACTTCGTCTCGATATCATTTCGTTAAGGAATATTTTGATAATATACACCTCTTTATTTTATATGGTGTATAATAAAACCATTTTTCATTTAATATAATTGAAATATAATATTTTTCTATAATGTGTTTTACTAAAATACACAAGTAATTTTTTAACGTATGAGGCGACAACGACCTCTCCTCTACTGTAACCATTATTTTATATTTTACATCCTTTATAAGCCTTAATATTTTTAAAAGGAAAAGAAATACTTTAATACTTTTTGGTTGTTTTTTATTTAAAAAGGGTTTTTAAATGGATTGAGTACTTCAATATCTGTAAGTTATTTCTTGTGATTTAAAATGATAGGTTATAAGTGAAATGTTGATATTTTCAATATTTTATATATTATGATTTTATAATGGTACTTGGAAATTTGACAGGTGGTTACCTGATAATCCAATGTCAGGTGGTTACTTGATAAACCATATGATGGGTGGATCTGTGACAAACAATGTATGGGTGGTTACGTTATAACCTCCAATGCATTAGGTGTGGAAGTCGGCCATATGGTTATTCTATTTAGTGATATATGTGGAAGTCTACAATATGGTTATTCAATTTAAGTATGTTTATGTCCCATGTTACCTTTATATTCTATATGTTTCTTTTTATGGGCTTTATGGTAATATTTTGGTTGAAAAAAGGGTAAGCAATGAGCTTATATTTAGTGAAGTATATTTACTACTTATTAAATGTGAAAAGTATTAATTATGACAAATTATTCTTGTTTTTCATGTTATCGCAAGACTAATAGTTTTCTTTCATTATATATTCCTTTACATAGATTTTTATTCTTATCCCAAGAATTGAAATGTTTTTCTCAGGACATAAGGAATAATAGAGTCAACGATAAGATCAAGGAAATGTTATTCCGTTAAAACATGAAATTATTTCATGTTTTATTTTAAAATAGTTTTTGTTTTATGAAAAAATGTATAGTGAGTAGAAGTGTATACTTGTAAAATCCATGTTTTTATGTATAAGTTATGTCCTAATTCATTAAATCTCTATACCTGAAGAGATACTTGATGTGAATTAAAATTAAAATTATTGAATTAACTCAATATTAAGTAATGTTTTTGTTTGGGGACTTATGAGCATAGCACAATGGAAATAGACTAGAGCATAAGGTAAAGGGGTAGGCTAGTTATAGGCAATTTAGCCAGTACTTGTCGATATTGAGGCTGGGTTATCGATAGACATAAGTACAATTCTTATATATTCTAAATTTTCTATCACTTTATTTGATATAGGATCCTCGCATTTTTTATATCTTCTCAACTTGTGAACTGTTTGAGTATGATGGTGTAGATTATGAGCATGTTTATGATGATAGATACACCACTGCGTGTATATTCAAAATAAATTTTTCTATACAAGTAGTTTTCCATAGATGATGGTGATTATCATTTCTTTGGATTCTTTACACACTTGATATATCAGGTTTTAAATTAATTAGTGGTATATATTGGATGGTATCGTATCGAGCACTCAATTATTGATATCATATGTGAGTAACCTTTATGTATCCAGAGTCTAATAGTTACTTGCATCATGGATAATTGGATATCCAAGCATTCCGTGAAATGTCATTTCATCAATAACTGGGGGAGCTCACTACCCTGGTTGTGATACTTTTGTTAGATGATTAGGGTTTGAATAAAAGTGTATTTCCCCTCATAGAGGACTGGTTTCTAGATGTGTTTCCTGATTAATTATTAAGGCTTCCACCATAGAGATATCTTGGTTTTACAATTGACTTCATGCTTATAGCTGAACCATGTTCTATTCCACCTTACAAAATGGAACCAATAAAGCTTCAAATGTTAAATAGTAAACTATAATAATTCATAGAAAATGGATTTATCCATATGAGTACGTCTCTTTGGGGTTCTTCGGTTTTTTTGGCTAATAAGGCTGATGGGGTGATAATTTTATGTGTCTATAATTAAAATTTGAACTAGATGATGTTTAAGAACACCTATCCTCTTCCATGTGACAATGATCTATTAACCATTTGAGAAGATCTTGTGTACTCTCCAAAATTATTTTTATTTTGGGGTATCATAAGTTGAGATTTATTTGTTCTGATATACCATGGACTAATTTTAGGAGTAGTTATAGAAATTATGAGTTCTTTGTAATGCATTTTGGCTTGATGAATACTTTAGATATGTTTATGACCTTGATGAACCAATTGTTTAACAAATACCAGGATCAGTTTTTGGTTTCGTTGTGAATGAAATCTTGGTGTACTCTAATACTCATGATGATCATACCTAATGTATTTACATAATCCTGAGTGAGAGAAGAGGATATATTCCAATCTAATTTTGTTTAGTTTTCTGATAGAAAAGTTATATTTCATCAGTCCCATCATATCTATGTAAATTGTGTCAATAAACACATGGAAGGTTTGGGATGTTTTTTCATGGGATCAAACCAAGAAGGTTTTCGATATCGGATGTCATTTTTTGTTTAGTAGGATGTTATAAGAGATTTATCCAATAATTTTCTCTCTTATAAGAACTACTTTATTATTTCACCAAGAAGGGTATCATGTTTTAATTTTCTATAGAATGTGAGAATTATTTCCATGAGTTAAATAAGGGTTTGACAACACTGATTTTGATCATACACAATCTAGGTGAGAGGTATATATAGATTTTTGAGGACTTCATGAGTTAGACTTAGTGTAGTGTTGATGCAAGAAGATTTATTTGTGGCATATGGGCTATGACATTTAAGGATGCAAGAATGGAATTATATTAACCATGATCATGATATGACCATAGTGGTTTTTACCTTAATGTTTTTGTGTAATTACCTATTGGTAGATATGTTTATTGTGTCTATAGTGTAGAAACGATACAATTAAATCTTCTTATAGTGATATTTCAATCTCTATCAACATATATGGGTTGAATATATATATAGTAATTTTATTTTCAGTTATCCTATACATAATGAATGGGAAAACGTGTTTCTTAAACTTTGAGCCAAAAGACATAGAACCCAGTTCATGAGTCTGTATCTGAGAGGAAAATGATGAAATTGTTAGTTGAGATTCATATGTAGGCTCAAGAGGTTTAGGGGACGATGAACCATTGTCTTTATTGGTTGAGTCCAAGCTTTAGAGGAATATCAAAGAGAGGAAGTTTGAGGATCTAGAGTGTCTGAACTTTAGGGAAAGCCTTAACGATAGAGCTTCACCTTCCGATTGGATTATAGTTGAGGATGAGATCATCTATGTACAGAACATTATTGTTGGATTTTTTTATATGTGTGAAAGTATTATGCATTATTTTCATACATCAAAGTGGGAGGTGACTCCTATTTTGACCAAAATGTATCATGAAAAATAGTGACAGTGTTGGTTTTCAAGAATTAAAAGGTAAATTGCTGGTTTTGTGACAAGATTATATATTTATTAACATGTGATGGAAGAGAATCAATGCCATGTTGATTTATTACAGTCCATTCCCATTCTGGAATGGAAATTAGATAATGTTACCATGTATTTTTTGGTGGTTTTTCTTAGGATCCCTTGGAATAATGATTTGATATGGGTTATTTTAGACCGGATAATAAATAACAGTGTATTTCTTACCATTACAAGAGTCTTCTTCAATGGACTAGTTCAGTGAGATGTATTTTTGAGAGATACTCTGTTTTCATAGGTTACTGCAAAGTATAGTTTTAGATCATTAGTTTATCTTTAAATCACAATTCTAGTCAGGCTTATAGAATGAATTGGGTACCCTAGTGTTTTTGAGTATGGAATTTCACCCATAGACAGATAGGAAATCAGAGTGTAATATTGAGGTTTTGAGGACATGTTATGGTTATGCATCCAAGACTTTTATGGATCCTAGGAGAAACACTTAGCACTAATTGAATTTTCATATAACATCAATTAGAAAAAAAAACTATTCAGATTGAACCATATGAAGCTCTATATGGTAGGAAGTGCATATCACCTTTAAATTTGATAGAGGTAGGTGATTCAAAGTTTTTTGGACCGAGTCTCATGCATGAGACAATGGGGCGGGTTCAATTGATTTGGAAATGTATGTCTATAACTCAGTTTAGACAGAAGTCTTATATTGATCGACTTCTTTGACCTCATGTGTGTTCAATGGGTGATCATTTATTCCTTTATGTGTCACTGATAATGGGACACCATAGGATTAAGGTTAGGGTAAGTTGGGTCTTGATCCTAGGTTTTCATCCTAGATCTCATTCACCATTTTGAAGCCATTCATTCTACCTCAAATTAAAGTCTATTGTTTGGAAATAATTTATCAATGATTTTAATATTGGTGATAAAATTTTTAATTCCAATAGTGGTGGTATTTATTTTGTGTAGTACTTTTAATTTTTACTATACTATTTTTAATTTGAATGTAAATTGAAAAAAGTGATTTGTTTCCCTTAAATCATGAGATCCTTCAGAGACCCCACTGTACCAATTTGAGATTATGAGACTGGATGTCATTGAAACCCATCGGGTGTTCTAGTTACCTTGAAATGATGATAAATGGAATTTATAAGAGGAGATCATTGGTTATTATATTGAACTAAATCCTTATTTTATGGTTGATAATAGGATTTAAAGGGTTTAATGTATTATCTTTGATGATTTAGTGATTTTTAAAATGATTTATGATAAATGTATTAATGGATAATTTGTTCATGTTGTTCCTTTTGATAAAAGGGGATAATCATGGTTTGTGAACTATAAATGAGATGGTGAACAATATTGAAAATGATTTATAAATGAGTTATGAATGTGGGACCATGATATGTGAATAAAAATGTGAACAATGTGTTGTGGGTCAAGGGATAATGATCCAAATAACCACGGGGTTATAGACTGCTACTCTAGGCCCCCAATATATATATATATATATATATATATCTGTGTGTGTGTGTGTGTCTGTGAATGTGGATAATGAGTTTTGGGTCGGGGATTGATGCTTCAAATACCCATGGGGTTCCACACTGCTACTATTGGACCCCGAGGCATGAATGAAATTGGAATTAAATTAAATAATAAAATACCATTAAAAGTGTAAAATGTAAAATCCCAGTGGTGTATGGTTCAGAATCTACCACATGACAAAGAAGTTATGACATGGTTTTTTAAAGAATAATAATTGTGAAAACTGTTTAATTGTTCCATTGGATCTTTATCCTTTATATAACTGCATACACAATTATAGATAGTATATTGCTTTATACATTGTTGGTTGTGTATTAATATGTTGTACTCACACCCTACTCAGAATGAATAATTGGTACCTGAAAAAATGTCATGTTTTTTGTAAATAATAATGGAAATATCCTTATGTTAGATGGATGAGTTTGGATTCAGGATAGAGCATCAATGAGAGAACTAAACATGATGTTAGGACCCAATTGAGTATTTTTAGTGTATATTTAATTTTGGATTTCATTTGACACTTAACACTTGTATGGCATGACATATTCATTACCTTGGTTAATTGCCATTTTCTATATTTTTTATTTATTCATGTGTTGTTTTGGTATTTTTTGGTTCATTATTGATAATTGAATTATATAGGTTGTATATCATATTTATTTCAATTACTAAGTTATTTTGATAAGGATGGTATAGTCTCCCCACATTACATATTGTAACCTTTCTAATAGTTAGAATCCTCTATAATATAAGGAGGTGAACTTGGGGAAATATGGAAAATGACTTTGGTAACTGGTATATGGATCCTTGTGTTTGTAATGGATTTCTTTTCTTCTGGTTCGGGTGGTCCTATGAATTTTATCTGTCATAAGACTCACCTACAATGATGATTTGGGTAATCTTTCCTGATCTACACATTCGATTTTATAATCCTTCAATCATCCATATGCTTGGGAATCTTTTGGGTTGATATTTATGTTCTCAGAGTATGAATCAAGCTATCTATCACCCAATCTCTCCCAAAATCTATGTCAAATTCAATGTATCATGATTTCTCGTTGAGTTCATGTAGATTTATTTTCGAAAAGAATTTAGATATAAGAAACCAGCCTATATCAAGAAGTTGGATGATTATTTATCCCCATGCCACATCTTGGACAAAACATGGTAGTCTTTAGGAGTGTTTTCTTAAACCGACAAAAGAAAATGACAGGGTAAGTGTTAGGTCTTCGTGGATGAGCATTAGATCTTGTGACTGATGTATATTTGTTGAATATTTAAGACTACATGGGGCCACATTATTCTTCCTTAATGGATGTTTTATACCAGTGATGGTAAGTTAAAGCATCAAAAGAGAATCCCAGCCACACAGAGGTTTGTATGAGTGAGAAAAATCCAAAACCGTTGGATGTGTATAGTAGTTTGAAGCATGATTTATCCATTCTAAAAGTGTAGGAAAAGTCCCAGAGGGTGGGGTATAAGTGTATGTATGCCTGCAGTCCATCCATTACTTCAAAGGTGGCATCTAATGTGGATGTTTCCAGAACTATAAATGGGACTAAGAACATGAACAAGATTCAGGGGTAGGTAGAGATATTGTGTCCAAGATTTATTTCTTCCCATAATGCGGTTATGTATCCTATAGATGAATGAGAGGTAATATATTATATAACTCAAGAAGTGTAAGAGTCAAGAGTTGTGGAGAATACAACTAACTAGCTAAGTCTGAAGAAGGACAGTCTAAATATCAATATAAGAAATTAGTTTGAATGATTGGATATAAAAGGGTCAGTATTGGACAACAAGGACTAGTATAGGGAAAGGGTTCTTTTGAAGGGTAGTATACCTTTGAGGTAGAGGCAATAAATGAGATCACTAGTCATTTTTTACATTACTGTGTGGAGGGAAGTCACAATAGAGGGAATCACAACCTACGGAGGAAGAAGGGGTAGAAAGATAACATGGATTTAGGTACCTACATTCTATTTAAAAAATAGAAATCCAATAGACTCAATGATTATTCCTAATTACCCAATCCAATGGAGACAATGTATTCCATGAATATGAGGCTGAAGGAGAAAAACATCAAACCTCATGATAAGGAGAAGACGATGAGTGCGATGACCTAGATTGGAACCCAGATGACCACCAACGGTGTCTCTAAAGATCATGGTAAATCTATTTATTTGGTGGGATACATAAAGATGCTACTATAATCTATGGTGGTGGAGGATCTCTTCTATATTGAGAACACCGCTAATCAGGTTGTTCTCACTAAGGGTGTGCCTACCAAGTAACAGTAAGTGGTAGGAAAGGAGGTTAAAAATATTTTCAATACATGAGATCTTATTAGATGCACTGAGGAATAAATGGATGATTAATCGATCTAGATCAATACCTCATAAGATTATGCTAATAAGATGGTTGAGATATTGTTACTTGTGGAAACCAAAAAGGAGAAAATGGCTAGGATAAATAAGCGTGATTGAATTATAGTAAGTGGTTTCACTGTAGGTAATATTAAAATGGAGTAGTACATTCAAACATGGGACAAGACGTCTTATTGGTTTAAAGATCTTATGAAGGATGACCCAACTATTGAGGTAAATTGTTCAAATTGGAAATAATTTTGGGACAATGTGTCTAATAGGAGAAAATTAGATTATAATGGTTTTACCATCTCGTATGGTAATTATGTTTTGGTAATTTTTACATTAATGGTTCCCACATTACCTTAAAGTGTATGAAAAATAAAAAAGGTAACTTGTATCAATTTTTAATCAGTTCAAAAACAAGTGGAAAACGATATTTAACATCATCTTTTAACCTTCCAATGTAAGTTATATAGTGATTTTAATACATGAGATGGAAATTTGAACTTTGAACATCGGTTTTTATAAGTCAATATTGAAAACCCTTTTAAAAGTTGTAATATTTAATTCTTTCAGTGTTGGAATTTCTGATAATTAAAATAAAATATTTTTATAATTGTATTTCAATACCGTTTTTTAATATAAGTGATGTGGGAAGTGTAATTTTTTTTAAAATGTTAAAAAAATTACATAATTCCACATTTAGAACTCAAAATGTAGTATAAAAAGAAGATAAAAAATAGTACTAATAAAAAAAATCATATAAACTCATTGAGTTATAATACAAAAATTTTGTCAAATATAAATCTAAATGAAACTAAATATCCAAATTTGTCAATACTAGAAAATATTATACAAATTACTTTTCAAGGTGTTTCATTTAATTTCCTTATATTAAGAAAAATAATCAAAACCATAAAAAGTAAAGTGTTAAAAATTCCAAAATAACATATTTTTTAAATTAATTATGTTATAATGAAACTAACCTTTTGAGAATTTTCTATTTTTATTATCGTTATAATCACATATATAAATTTAAAAACCTAATATTCAAATGTAAAATTAACTATTTTACATTGAAATTTTTAATGAAACAATTATTTAGAAATAAAAACAGAATATATTTATGAAAAAACGAATTCAATGATATAAAATTTATCTTCATAAAAAATCACCTATTATATTTTTTAAGATTCCACTCTTGAATAGAGAAATCTATTGAAAAAATCCAATGACTTATTTCAAATTCAAATATTAACTATTAAAAACAATATAAAATGAAAAAATAAGATTAAAGAACTAAAATAAATGAATAAAACTTACTTATTTAACAATTTTATAAATCTTTTGCAAACACCACCAAATAAAGAGAAAGAACAATATGCCTTAATTATTTTCTGAAAAATATGCCAAATATCCAATGTCCACTAAAATATAAAAATTAAGAAATAATAATAGTATAAATTAATAATGTTTCATAATTATATATTTTTTAATACTAATAAAGGAATGGGAAAACCCGACATGTAATCCATGTGTTTTTTCATCATTCAAATACTTATTCAATTTTGGTGTCATGGTTTAAGTATATCACATCAGTTAAATATATTTAGGGTACATAAAATTTTAAATAAAAGTATAATAATATTGGATGAAAAGAGTGTGTAGATATCATATTAGAAAATTAATTAATTAAGTCAAAATAAAAAACATTTCCTTATTAAAAATAAATTAATAATTTAAACTTATTTCAAGGAAAAAAAACTCTAACACAGGTAAATAGAGATAATTACCCTAAAAACATCCATGATGATTTAAAAAAAATACTAAATGTATAAAATATTCCACACATATCAAAACTCTTTAGAAAATTATAATAATAATTTATTATAGAGAAAATAAATTGGTAACATTCTTACCCCATCTGCTTTAGGAGGAGTATTTTGAGGTGGTAGAACCAGAATTTTTCCCATTCCTTTCCAATGATTCCTTCAATTTTAGATAATCTTATATAAGGTAATTATAATATAATATTAAAAATAAATTTTAAATTATTAATAAATAAATAATTAAAAATAATTTTTACCTCAAATTTCAGCAGATAAAAAAGATTATCAAGGAAAAGTAAAAAATAACAGAAAAAATATCAAAATATGAACAGCTCCTCAGCAAGAATTGGCGTTGAAGTAGTTGGATTAAAAATTCCATATCACACTACTCTAACCTGATCTGAGTGCATAACATGACTATGTACGTAATCCCATAGATGATTTACAATAATTTATGTTGTATTACTTACATGGGTATCCCCAGTATAGAACTCATAGTACATGGTCGGGTCAAAATTAAGAGATAGTAGATTTGGGTTGGAAAACTACATAGGTTTTGATTGTCCATTCTCTTCAACAAGCATATCTAATATAGATAAGTTAATTCTACCCTCCATCAACTCATTCATCTGATACCATTTATAATTCCAAGAATACATTTATCTCACTACTACATTTTTTAGTTTTGGCGCCTATGGTAGCGGGCGACCGCCATTGGCGGTCGCTACTGATGCTATTAGCGACCGCCAAAAGCAATCGCTAAAAATGAAATGTAAATGGCGGGATTTTTCCCGCCCCCCGCATTGTATTCTTCGATGTCACTCGCTGCAACAGCGTCGACGCCTCCCGCCGCAGCACCGCCACCACAGGTCACCCCCTGTCGCCGCCACCCCGTCGCCTCCCGTCGCCCCTACCAATGCTACCGGAAAACCTCTCACCCCCGGCAGTCAACCGATGCTGTTAAATCCCCAACATCACCCTTGATGCTTCCTCCGGCAACCGTGGTTCTTCCATGGTCGTCAACCCAAGCTCGGGGTCACCTCCAACATGCCGCGCGCGCCCCATTATACAATCGGAACCAAATAATCGTCGGATTTCGAAGAGAGTATTAGCGACTGCCATTAGCGGTCGCTATTACTCAATAGCGACAGAGCAACTGCGACTGCCAAATATTTTTTAAAAACTAATTCCCTTCTAATACTCTAAGAAATAGACCCGATGTTATAGATTTTTTAATATGGTGGAATGATTATACATCCCAGCCTTAGTAAAAAAGGTGTCTTGTTGCATTTTCTCTTGAATAACATCTTGGATTAATATTTTCAAATGAAATATTTGTGAGATAAACTTATTTAATAGTAATATTGATGAAAGGTATCAATTAATTACTTATATTATTATCAACTACTTCATTTTTTTATAAATAATATACTTTCCCTTTTTTCATTCCCACCCATTTTAATTTTTAATGATGAGGGAGTTGATATAGAGGGTTAATTGGAACATATTAAAATATCAAAATTTACTTGGTTCTAAATTCACTAAATATTTTAAAATTATTTAATGCTCTAATAAACAATACCCCTTATATGACAATGTATGAGGGTATAAATTGTGAAACTGCATCTCTTAGTGAATTTTATTTGAGTCTCATTACATAAGAAAAAAAGATATAAATAAATTAAATGCAATTAAACAAATAGTTTTACCATTATAAACATTTAGTTTATCCTTATATATCCCATGTTTATGCTTACTTAACTTTTCTTTACCCTTATAAAAACAATCCCTTAATTATCTTTTTTTACCCTTATATAACCTTTATTTAACCTTACATAACTTGCATATGTATATTTTTATCCTTATATAACTATTTATACCCTTAAATAACTTTATTTTACCTTTATATAACTTTAGTTTAGCCTTACATACATTTATTTTACCATTACATAAATTTATTGTATCCATATATAAAATTAATTTACACTTTCATAAATATAATTTCACATTACTTAACTTTATTTCACAATTAAATAACATTATTTTTCCTTGAAAAAAAAATTATTTTACACTTACTTAATTTTATTTTATCCTTACTTTACTTAAGTATAACCTTATATAAATTTATGTTACCCTTACATAAAATTCATTACTCTTATATAAATTTAATATACCTTAAACTAAATTTATTTTACCATAGTATAAAATTGTTTACAATTAAATAATTTTAAACTTCCCTAACATGTCTTCAATTTACCCTTACTTAACTTTTTTCAATTAAGTAACTTTAGTTTCCCAATACATAACTTTTTTACCCTTACATAACGTTAGTTTTACCTTACATAACATGTATATGTGTTTTTTCCCGTTATATAATTTTTTTACCATTACATAAATAATATTACTATTACTTAGCATTTGTTTACCAATACTTAAACTTTTTATACTAACTTAACTTTTGATTAACTTTACATAACATTCTTTTACTATTACTTAATTATAGATTACCCTACTCAACATGTTCATGTTTCTATTTACACTTGCATAAAATTTTCATAACCTTATATAGATAAATTTCACCTTAATTAACATTATTATACCCTTATATAACTTTTTTACCATTAGAGAACTTTTTATACTCTTACATAACTTTAGTTTACCCATACTTGACCTGTACAAGTTTTTGTTTTTCTTTACATAACCTTTTTTACCATTACATAACTTTATTTTACCCTTACATAACTTTATTTTACCCTTACATAACATTGTTTTACCCATACATATTTGTAATTTACCATTACATGACTTTATTTTACCCTTATTTAAAATCACTTTATAGTTATATATCTTTTTTTACTATTAATGATCATTATTTTACCCACACATAACATTTTTTTACCATTAAATAATTTTTTTTACCTTAACATTACTTTAGTTTTTCCTTGACGTTTTTTACATTAAATAACATTAGTTTACCATTACATAACATTATTTTATCCATACATAACCTATAAAAAATATCCCCTTACCATACTTTTTTATTATTGTATAACTTTATGTTACACTTACATAACCTATACATGTTTATGTTTACCCATATATAAGTTCTATTTAGCCTTTCATAAAATTATTCTACCCATACATGACTGTATTTATCCTTACATAACATTATATTACCTTTACATAACCTGTACAAGTTTATGTTTACCTTTAAATTGTCTTTTTTACCCGTTATTTTCTTTAGTATACCCATACATAATGTTTTCAACCATTAATTGAATTTTTACCCATATATTACATTATTTTACACTTATTTAACATTTTTAGCTTTTTTAACCTTACATATATTTGTTTTACACTTACAAGGATTTTTTATCCTTACATGACACTATATTACTCTTACATAACATTTTTTACCCTTACTTAACATTATTTCACCCTTATATAACATTAGTTCACCCTTACATAACTTTAGTTTACCCTTATTTAACAAGTAAAAGTTTATGTTTACCCTTATATAAGTTTTTATTAAATTACATAACTTTATTTCTTGCATTGTTTAATTTATTTTTCCTATAACACTGTTTTACCCTCACATAACTATAGTTTACTGTTAATTAACTTTATTTTACCCTTAATAACTTCCACAAGATTATGTTTAACCTATCAAAACATTGTTCTACCATTACATAACATTATTTTAACATTACTTAACATTAGTCTATACTTACTTAACTTTATTTTACCATTAAAATACTTTATTAACCTTACATAACATTTTTTACCCTTACATATCTTTATTTTACCATTACATAACATATACAAGTTTTTATTTAAAAATAAATTATTTTTCCCATAATTAACTTTATATTACACTTTTTGTACTTTAGTTTACCCTTAGTTCATTTTTTTACCATACCATAACCTTATTTTACCCTTACATAACTTTAGTTTACCATTAATTAAACTATACACAATTTTTTTACCCATTAATAACTTTATTTTACATTTACATGACTTCTATTTAACCTTACATAACTTTATTTTACCCTTATATAACTTTTTTTACCCTTAATTAACATTATATTAGCCTTACAAAACGTTAGTTTATCCTTATTTAAATTTTTACCCTTACTTAAATTTATATTACCCTTACATAACTTGTAAAAGTGTATGTTTACCCATACACAACTTTGTTTTACCATTATATAACATTATATTACCTTAATATAACTTTGTTTTACCCTTACATAACTGTAGTTTACTCATACTTAATATAAAAATTCCTAAATGTAAATTTAATTGAACCTTATCTTATTTTACACTTACATAACTTTAATTTACCCTAAATTTAATCTTTTTTTCCTTTATTTAACCTTATTTTACCCATACTTATCATTATATTACTATTATATGAGTTTTTTTAAGATTACATAACTTTAATTTTTCATAAATTATCATTTATAAGTTTTTTTACCCATATATGATTTTTTAACAATTAATTAATTATAATAAATATAATTTTAATTAAATAATTATAAATATATTATTAAAAATTAAAAAAAATTAAAAAAACTATCCAACAAGAAAGACATAGCATAAACGTTTTCTCTCATAGACTGTAGACAAACCTTTGATATGTCTCCCTATCTATAAACCTATACTTAAGGAATAGATCATGATTCTATTTTCTTCCAATAATATAAAATGAAGTCAAATTTGTCTTGAAATTTCTCTGTCTTGTTTCCACATGGGATAAAAAAATTGTATCAATTCCTTTTTTCCCCTAACAGATAAATTATTATGTAACTGAATAGATAAAATATTAGGAAAAATATAATATTTAAACCATTATAAAGCTAAGTAAATATGTTTCTAAATTTTACCGTTAAGGACACCCACTAACAGATCTTTCCATTACTAGGTTATGCTCCTCCAATAAAGTAATAAAATACTTATCCTATAATGGCTATGTACACACAGGTAATCCTGAAACTACCTAGCATATGGGTCATCTCAGTAGTCATTATCATCAAAGTTAATTGTCACCCTCTTCTTTCCACCTATGAGTGAATATTTTGTTAAACATGTAATCCCATGTCTACAATGGTTAGGTATAATCTTATCTAGTGAAGAAGAAGACAAACACATAATTTTAAGAAATATAAGTTTAATTTCATTTAATAATTTTATTAGAATATATATATATACCAAAAAATATACACACCACAGTTCCCCATCCATGATGTTTGTATTTTGATAATAGGTATTCTACTTAAAAAAACTACAGTTACATGTATTTGAAAAAAATTAAATAAAAAAATTAAATAAAAAAAATATTGTTTTAATATAAAACAAAACATTGAATTTCAAAATTTTTGACCAAAACAATTTGTAACTAAAACTATTCTTTATTAAAATTTAAAAATAAGAAATGAATATTATAATCGAAAAATTTGTACTTTTTTGAACTTGTATTTTTAATATATAAATAAATTTTATTAGTAAAATAATTATTTGTTCAAAATAGAAAGAAAATTATAAATAATTTATTGAATAAAATCATATACTTGAAAATGGAGAATAGAAATAAAGTGTTCATAAAATTGATGGAGGGAAATGTTTTAAACCAAAAAATGATATATTAATTTGATAAATATATCAAATATTTCAAAATTTTATTGAATTATAAAACTATATATATTTAAATATCAATTTTAAAAAGATTTTAACTCTTTGAGTCAAAAAAATAATACCAAATTAATTATGATCACAATGTATTGTTTTTTTATATCACTTTTACATGATATTTTCATGATGCATGTGAAATATTCACATCATAGACATTGTTATCATTTCATAATCATGTGATAAATGGAGAAATTTATGATAATTCTTCAACATCATCAATATTCTCATCAAAAAAAATAATATTTTTTTTCAAATAAAAACAATGTACCACTGATCATTTTACGGATAAACAATATAAAATAATTGTTTGACAGAAGGCACCATGGTAAATAATTCCTCCTTTAAACTAAATATTTTAAATTAAAAAATTATCAATCGATAATCATCATGTCTCACTACATTGTTTTTTCCAATCCAATAACACTTAAACACTAATACTAGAAGTTTAGTGTAATCAATCATCCATATATCCTCAAGAACTCGAAAATACAATGTTAATAATGAAATAAGGTTTTGACATTAAAATTGAAAAATAAAGATCCTCAATAAAAACCATTACTCAATTATTTTTTATGTTTTGTCTTGACAAATTGGTTTTTTGGGTAAATTGTGTCTCCATTACTTTCAAAACTATACCACATAATCAAATTAACAATTAGTCCCCCTGCTAACCATTTTAATGCACTTGGTAAAGATAAATCAATGCTGATTTTCTACTTAAAATATAAAATTTTTTTTTATGTTCATCATCAACTATATTTAATTTCTTCTCAAATATCATACCTTAAATCCATAAATACGGGATGATATACGTGTTCCAACATAACCTATTTTGTGAAAATATATAAATGGGAATGCATCACTTTATCACATGTAATTAACATTACCGTTAAGCCATCAATCCATTTACCTTCACTATCAACTATCAAATTTCTAGATATAGAGTGACTAATGTTCTCTACTTTAGAAAAATATTCAATAAATAATGTGATTACATCTTCATGTAAATATTTTTGGACAATAGATTCTTCTAGTTGAGCGATATTCTTGACATACCCCTTCAAAATTATTTATATACCATCAAAAGGATCAATCTAATGTAAATAAAACGTCTCACATGTTCTTATCTCTTACACCACTTGAAGCAATAAATGAAAAATTATATCAAAAAATAATGGTGTAAAATACATTTATACTTGGAAATGTATTAGTATAGTTTCATTCTCCAACACATCTAAAAAAGGAATTTATGACTTTGCTGCATAATTAATTAAAAAGGTAACATAACTTGATTATCCACTTTTTGAAAAGTTTCAGAAATATTCCACACAATTCACTCAATATAAATCTTTTCATGAATATAATACAGTCAATATAATTCATAAGTATTTACTGTAAATCATTTATTAAAAAAAATCCAAATTTGATGAAAACCCACTTGGTAATTTAATATTATGTAGTGATTGAGAAAAACAATCTTCTCATTCTTTTTTAGTGTGTGATAAGTTTGAGGTGAACATATTATTTCTCATTTTTATGGGAAAATATATAAATTTATTCCCAACCTCATTAAGCCCAGTCTTAATTGCAATCAAGTTTTTATTATTTTTATGTTTACAATGTCCAAATTAGATACTCATAAATGCTTTTCTCAAAATTCTAAACATAAATGTTATGGTTTATGCATAAAAATTTCCATTATGGTATCTTGAATAAAATGGAATGTTCATTCTAGGTATTGTTTTTTCTGGAAAGAACATCATTTATTTCTAAATGATACATCACTTTTCATCACCTAATGGCAAAATTCCTTAACTGAAAATGTTTATTGGGATTAATCATACTCTTGTAAACCATTAAATACATTTTTTAATATTTAGTGGTGATGATACATCCAAAAAAATCTATAATATACCATTTACAGTGGTTTTATTTTATTATGTAATTAATCATACGAAGTACCCTCAATACAATTAGGATAATCTTTAAATCCTTTAACATCGTATTGTGATAATTTTGCACATATTAGAAATTAATTTACGGTAAAGGTTATCATATTATTAAATAGAAAATAATATTCCTTGTATGCATCAAATATTGTAACACCCATATCCTAAAGTAACTTCAAATCATCAATCAATGTGGATATATAAAGATCAATACCATTTCTTGGATGTTTCGGTCCAGAAACCATTAAGATCATAACTACATATTTCCACATGATACATATCTATGTGGAAAAGATTTAAAAAGATAACAAAATTTTCCATGACCTATGTTGGATACTGAGATTCTAACATTGATTCATTCCATCTATACGTAGAACTATTCTAATATTTCTAACATTACTTCCAGAATAATAAAATTTGTGATAAAATATTATCCATTATGGTGAATAAATAAGATGAAATCAATTTACATCAAAGATACACACATCTATATGCCATCTTAGTCTCTTTGAATCATTTTAATTTTATAATAGATTCATTGAATGTGTAATTATTAGAGGATATAATATATCTTTGTGGATGGTTTGGGCCATGTTCTTAAGAATGAATCATGTATTTATTTGTTATCCATTTTATATAGCATTATCCAAAATTTTGGTCATTCTAATAACTATATTATTTCTTCCAATACATCATACATTTTTTAGGCAAGCCTGTATATTTTTTAATCCCAACCACATTGGAAATAATATTTTTATTTCTTCATAATTGTAATCTAGTAGCATGTTTCATTCTAGAAGATTATTATTAAATTTTTAAGAAATTATATAATAAATTATTATTCCAACCATGTATTTTTTTCAAGTTAACTAATCACAGCACATACAATAACAATATAAATTTAGTGCAACCTTTGAATATTTTTTTCCAAACATCACTATACAGTAGTTAAACACTTGTTTTTTAAATGGCTAAAATACCTACATCATGAATTAATTCATAAAAATGATCCTCTTTATCATGCGGATCATCTTCTCAATCAATTGAACATTACACGTTTTTTATTTCATAATGAAATATCTAGTGTTTTAAATTAGAAATAAAAAAATCAGATTTTATTTTACTTCTTTATAGTCTAATTTATTAATATTAAAACATTATCCTTCATTAAAATAAATTAAAATATTTGTTTTCATAACTTCATTTATAAAATTACATTATACTTTCAAACCCTCTCTCATATACATTTGTAATTATCAATTAGTTTATCTGATTATGATTCATTAATTAACAAATTCATTATATAATTGATGAATATATTAATAAATAATAAAAAATAACATATATGTAAACTAAATAAAACTACAGAATCTAACCATATTAATTTATAAACATGCATAATTTTTTTAAAACAACCATAAAAACAATTTTAAAAGAAAGAAAAATTTAGTAAAAAAAATTATTATAGATACAAAATAATTTTTCCAATTATAAAAAAATTGAATAAAAAAACAATTTAAACCATAAAAAATTATAATGATAAAAACCTTATGAGTAAAAAAATTAAAAAATACAAGTTAAAACCAAAAAAATCATGTAAAAAAATTATAATCACAACAAATTTATAAAATTATCAAATTTATTTAGAAACCTTAATTGATAAAAATATACATAAAAATAAATAAATTGATGAATTAAAATTAACACTAATATATAATTAATTTATCTTTCAAAAAATAACTTTCAAAATTTTGAGGTTATGAATGTAAAATAGTTCATAAATTCTGATGAACTCACTCAATGGAGGTGGTAATAGGGAAAATATTTCAATATGAAATTGAAATGTTTGAAAAAAATAGAAAAAAATAGAGAACAAGAACCTTAGATCATGGTTATAGGTTGAAAAAATATGGTTTTTCATGGACTGAATAACATCGAGGGTAATATAAAAAGGATGAAAGATACATGATTGAGGATAAACAATGTGAAAATATGTTTAAAATAAATTAAAAGTAATGATTACGTGTTCTTGAGTGTCATCATGAGTTGAGAGGATGATTGTTTTAGAAGGATCTCATCAACAAATGATTGGATATCTATTGAAACTAATTTTTTTTAAACACTTTTTTCCTTTTTTATTGAAAATTTATATTAAAATATTCATGCTTCATTTTTATTATTGGTTTTAAAAAAATGCATTAAAACTATGATTCTAATGTCTTTTTTTAACTAGTGTGGAAACAATATAGAATAAATACCGACGAATGAAAAAAATTTGAAAAAATTGAAAGAAATCTTTACACTTCTACTATCTTAGTGGTTAAAAAACTCAATATTGAAATCTAACAATGATGAATCAATTCACGTGTCATTGAAAAAAGGATTATCATCACTATCCACATATTTTTTATTTGATTGATGTTAAAATTAATGATTTATTTTATAAATGATAGAAAACAGGGAGTAGTAAACATTCACAAAAAAATAATGGAATGAAAAGTGAATAATATTTCAATTTTTTTAAATTTATGATGTATGGGATTTTTAAAAAACCATTTTAAATAATAAAAAAAATACAAGAAAATCATATCCAAAATGAAGAATAAAAGAACAATAAATGATATATAAATATTCTCTTTCAACTAAAATCCTCGATACCCATGTCCTCGCCTATACAACCCACTCTCCAGTCCTATGAACTATTAGTTAGTGTCTTCTATTTTTTTCCCGCATCTAATATTCAATTAACTAATTATTCCTCAAATTCACTAAGCTATTTTGAAGTAGATCTCCTTGGATTTCATCACTTCCACATACTCTCAACATCTACCTAGAACTGGGCACATTGTTCTTATCACTTCTCATCATCTTATTCACTATGACTCGAGCTAATCCCCACAAACTAGTGACACTCCTTCATGTGATTCCACATCTTATTTTATGAAAAATAACCATGTTATGATCCTACATTCATTAAACATTTCATGCTTCTATAACAATATTCAATAACATACCATGTACTCAACTTCATCACCATTTTATTCCACTTTAATGAGACCTAATTTGTGACAATTTCATTACAGTCTGAATGATCAACATTTAAAACTATTTATGAGATTTGGATGATCCCACAAATCCTATTTGATCATCAATTTAATATCCCGAAAGCTTATAGTATTTTGTATTTCATTATTATCTTTCATGGGATTATACTTAATTTTCTATCTATATCCTTATAAGTCCATTCATATGATACTATCATGAGCATAAAACTATTTAGACAAGAGGAATTTCACTTTTCCCATAGAACATAAGATACTGTAAATTTAACCTCGTTTGAATAATGAGTTAATCTCATGCTATAATTTCAATGACTTTGCTAATATGATGTAGAAGCTTAATTAATCTCAAAATAGTAAATACAGTAATCTTATATGAGAAATTCTATCACATAATTAATTTTCCATTATAAGTGAAGGAATATATCATTATTTATTCTATTCCCATAGCATTAATATTTACCTCTTTATGTAGCTATAGAGAGTGGGAATCTAATATATAGGAATATCCAAATAGACCACATTTATATACATCAGGAGATATTTATATATCCAATCGAACATGTGGAGATGAATATTATTCATATGTCTTCATATTGAATACTTTTAACTCAAAAAAGTAGATACTTTTATCCATAAACATCTAAATCTTGTGTACCAATATTTTAATTTTACATACCAATATTTTTGATTTTACATATTAAATTTCCTAAAAATTGATTTTACAACTTTTAAAACATTTTTTAAATGATAAAAATTATATAAAATAATATTTCAATAATCATTCCACCAAAAAAAATCCTTTAAAATATATAAAAATCAGATAATTGAATATTTATCAATTTAACCCTGAAAATAATATTTTAAAAGGGTATCAATGAAATGAATTTTTAATAAAGAAATATCATGAAAAAATAAATTATAAAAAAGAACATCTTAAGAAAAAATGATATATTTTTACAAAAAGGATATATAAAACTTGTAAAAAAACATATCCACAACATAGTTCAATTATAATTTCCTTTCCTTCCTCTAGATCAAGATGTTGATTTTTCTATAGAAGTTACCCTTGATCCTCGACCAATATCCATGATTCCCTGTATAATTTTTATCATTTAACTATATGAGTTAAAAAATAGACAACTATAAAATCTAAATGAGGGATTTATATTCCCTAATGGTTCTCCATGGGGTTCCCAAGTCTAATTTTTCAAAAATAAGGACAGTTCAATGGGGATATGTATTGATTATCATAACATTAATAATATTAAAATAAATAATATTTATCATGATTTATGAATTGATGAAATATTCAATCAACCACGTTGTCCTCAATACTTTTCAAACATTAATAATTGATATGGATTTCATCAATTAAAGGTGATATAATATGATATTCTCAAGACTATACTTTGTTGAATATATAGACACTATGAGTTCATAATTATTTAATTCAAATCAATAATTCTCTAGTAATATTCATGAACATGGTGAATAGATTTTTGGGAGATTACCTCTATAAATATTTGGTATTGGTTATGTATGATAATATCATATATTCCAACATCATAGAATATCATGAAGATTATTTGATCATTATTTTACATAATTCAGAGAGGGGAAATGTGAATGGGAAGTATAGTTTATATAAATTATAGATTGAGTAAGTCTAATTCTTGTAGAATGTATTCATAGTAAAAGGGAAATATAAAGATCGTTAAAATTCTATGGTGATTGATGAATTATCTAAAAAATCATTTGTGATGATGAACTATAGTTTTCCTATATTACCTGGGTACTATCAATATTTTTTCAGAAATTTCTCATGATTTAAAAAACTATTAACCACGTTAACTTGATAAAGATTGAAGTTTTAATTGATATAATTATAATAATACAATATCAATGAGTTAAGGAAAAGGCTAGTCACTACCCTTGTAATACAAATACCCACCAGTAGGGAAAGCTTTATGATATTTATTGATGATTTAAATAAAACATTTTGGTTTTTTACTCCTAAAAATAAAAAAAGTGATAGAATATTCATAATGATATTTGAAATTACATGAGTAAGAGTACCCAATTAATGATCTAAAGTTTTCAATATTAATATTATCCTATAATGTTTATAGGTTTTATCTCTATTTAAAAAAGTGTGATATATAACTGATCATAAGATTCTAAACTATATATTCAAAAATATAGATCTAAATATGGTCCAAAAATATGGTTATCCTTGATCAAACAATATAATTACTCTATCTATCACCGTCATATAAATGAGAATAATTTACAATGTCCTCTAAGAATAAAGTATACTACAACCTTATCCGTGATGAGGATTTAAGATGGTCCATTCTTCATTGACATGTAAGTGATGAACAAGGGGATCATGAAGGGAGATTTTACATTCTACCATGCTTAAACGATTACTTACTATCTATCATGGATAATATCATGGTAATAAATGAGATCATGTGGATATAAAAATAATAGTTAATGCAATAAGGAAGGGGAAAATATCATAGTGTAACATTGATAAGGATATATTTTTTAGATTTGGAGAACATTTATGTATATTATCAAAACTGCAGATATAAAGGGGTTATTAGATAATTCTGAAACACCTCATTCTCAATCCGTATAGGGAGAACATAGATGCATAGTTATATTTAGCAAAACATCCATTTCAATAATTTAAAGAATAAAATTGTTTAATACTTATCAAATTTCATGGTATGGAAAAAATTAAAGAAAAATATAAATATTTATTGGGGATAATGCAATCATAACCCATACAAACATGGAAATATATGAACATACACTGGGATATTTTAATAGGTATTCTAAAGGAATCAAAATTAAAAAAATTCCATATAGGTTGTGGATGATTAGAATAAAAATATATTCCACTTCATCAGAATTCATAATGAATTATCACTCGATAAAAATGATATCAAATATATATATCAAATAAGAAGAAATAATATATTGAAGACTAGTATTAAGGGAATATAATCTGTATCAAAGATTTCATTAAATGTTTTATTGGAGTCTATAGAAGTAATTGGACATGGATTGGAACTTTATTATAGTATTGCATCCTTATAATGTTTTTTGCTATATGTACTTCAGAAGAGGTTGGCACACATAACTTTCATTGGTTGAGTTCTTATACTCAAATACCATCCACTCAATAATTATGATGGATCCATATTAATCCTTTTATTGGAATAAATTTAAAAAATATATTTTAAAATGATGTTATAGAAGGAAACTATTGGGGATAAAACTATTTAAATATATAATAGAGTAGATATGATCAATTCAAAAACACATCAGAAAAGTAGAGTCTATATAAAATATATATTTTCAATTATAAATGGGAAATGGTATAAGGACCTAGCCTTAATCATTATATAATAGTGGACCTTTCACTGTTCTTGGTTATAAAGAATTAGATTCAACCATAAAAATTATCAGAGTTGCATCAATATAAAATAAAATGAGTTAAAACAAGTTGCACGCTAACTCCGTAAGAAAATCGAATGCCTTCATAAATTCTGTTGGTTCGGTGAAAAATCATTTAAAACAAAAGGGTGAGCATTAAATATACTCAGTAAGAGGATTTAATAACTTTGATAAAAAAAATTTGAAATATTATTTTGAAAATTATATCTAGAAAATATAGTTGTATATAAATACATCCTGTGGAAACATCATTTGGAATTTATTATGCCTTAATAATAAAGAAAAGCTTTGAAAATTAATTACGCTCAAAACTGTTTTAATCATAATAGAGTGTTTTTATGAAAACAATATGCAAGATTCTGAAAACAAAACACTATTCTAAGGTCACTTGATTCATTGAATTCTATCTGAGCCTACCCACATAGCGAAGGACGAGTTCACTCCCCGATGACCTTCCATATTTACAACAATCAAACACTATGATTTCTGAAAAAACGTTTTATGTTATCCGTACCTATGTATATATATATTTTCACTGAAGTTTTCAATCTTGAAAACATGTGGTTGCTTTAAAATGCAAATTCATTATTTTATATACGTATATATATATATATATATATATATATAAATGTATTTCCATTAAATCACTTACGCGTTAGGTTATAACCAAAACATCTATCACTTAGGCTTTACATGGACTATCAAAATATTTGATCCTTTTTTCCTTGAAATAAATTTTCCACAAATGATCATGAAAATTAATTATAAAATTCCAAAGGAAACATTTAATATATTCTATTTATTCAATGTACTTTTTAATTATAGCATTTAAACCCTGAAATTTGATACCATAAATTTATTATTTTGCAATGATAGTCGAAGATATACATATTTTCATGACCATGAGTGTATGCAGATGAAAAGTTTGAAATAACATGTCGATATGTTATGCGCATTTTTTAGTAATATTATGATAAATCGACGATAAAAATATAAACATTAAAATAACGTTCTCATACATATATATATATATATATCATGGGTTGAGTAATTTATTTTAAAACCCATCAAACTAAGTGTGAATTTAAAGAGGGGACTTCTTTAACAACAAAAAATTAGAAATACACGTTAAGTCATAAGAAACCCTTTATATATATATAATGAAAATATAACCAACATATATGCATATACGCATGTATATACATAAATATGTAAATGATATTGTAAAAAGTCCATTAAAATACTCCCTTACAAAGTAGAGATTTTAGACCCATTAAATAAAAATAAACCTTTCATGTATGCAAATAAAATAAAAAATTTATTTTACATGATTATACATATAAATATAAATATATATATATATATATATATATTACATATATAAACATGTATATCAATTGAAAAATAATTAAATCCCTTACATACAATTATGAAAAACATTGATAGAAAATTAACAAACTATCATTGAAAAACATTTTTGGTGTTAATTAAAACAACCAATCAAATAACTACAAATATTTAATTCCCCTTAAACAAAATAGAAAATTGGGAGTATAAATTAAAATAAATAAATATTATTTTCTTACTTTATTTTGGAAACTAAATGGGGAAAGAGAAATTGCTTCTTGCCTAAGAAGATGTACGCAAATAATGAGTTTTCCTTGGGACTTCAAATCATGGAGGAAGCGTTCTCCATGGGTCCCATTTATTTATAAAAACAATTAAGGTAGTGTAAGATTCTTAGAGAATCTTAGTTATTTTTATAATTTTATTTAAAATAATACCAAAGAAATATAATTATTCACAGGCCATCAATACTTCTATCATTATATTTATAATAATATATTTGATTTACAATTTCATGTTACTTGTTTTTTTATTAATTGCTTTAGCGTGTTGTTTTTTTTAACCAATTATATGCAATTTATTATTAGTTTTATCATAAAAAAATAGTAAAACAAATTATAATGGTTTGATTTTTTTATTTCAACATAATGTTAAAATTTTTATTATTATTATAAATATATATATTTTATTATATTTATGTAAAATATAATCATTTTAAATTTTCAAACAATTTATGATTTCTAAAAAAATAATCAACTGAATATATTTTAACAAAATACTAATTTTAAATAAATTAATAACATAATTTAAAAATATTATTTGTGCGTAATTTTAAATAAAATATTTTTCAAACAAAATAATAATTTATTCAAAACATTATATATTAAATCATATTTTAAAATAAATAATAAAAAAAGACATTTATTTAATGAAAAGTGTATTTCATAAAACGTAATATTTTATCATATTGAAAAAAAACTTATTTTCATTAAAAAAAATAATTCAATTTAACTAAATTATTAATTAAAAATAAAATATTTATTTATTTAAAATAAAATATCAATTGGAGTTTCATGGGTTGTTACATTATTCACCTCTTAAAAAGAATTGTGTCCTCATAATTCATTTTTATACACAAGTAAAATAATTTTACAGAGAAGATGTATATAAAATTTTTATTTTCATTCTAATTTTCCAAAATTATATAGATCTTTCCTCTGATACCAATTATAAGTACCCGACCTTAATCATTATAGAACAGAGGACCTTTCACGAGTCTAGGTTCTGGAGAATTAGATACAACCTTAAAAATTATCAGAGTTTAAAAAAAATAAAATAAATTGATCCAAAACACGGTGCGTGCTAACTCTGTAAATGAAGAGAACACCATCAGAAATTATAATGGTCCTGTGAAAAATAATTTAAAATAAAAGGGTGGGCATTGAATATGCTCCGTAAGTGGTCTTAAAACCTTTGTTAAATCCTTTTTGAAATATTATTTAGAAATTATATCTATAAAATATAGTTTTATATATATATCCTTTGGAAACATCATTTGGAATTTATTATGCCTTAATAATAATGCAATGCTTTGAAAATTAATTACGCTAAATACTACTTTAATAATAATATAGTGTTTTTATAAAAACAATATGCAAGATTTTGAAAACAAAACACTATTATAAGGTCCCTGGATTCATTTAAGGATGTCTAGGCCTACCCACATAGCGATATATGGGTTCACTCTCCAATGACCTTCCATATTTACAACAATCAAACTCCAAGATTTCTGAGAAACATTTTAATCTTGCTTTACCTATGTATAAGTATCTTTTCATTGGAGGTTTCATTCTTGAAAACATGTTGCTGCTTTAAAATGAACATTCATGATTTTATATATATACATATATATATATATATGTATGTATATAAATACATGTATTTCTTTTGAATTACATACATGTTTGGTTATAACCAAAATGTCTACCACTTAGGCTTTACATGGACAATCTAGGTATTTGATCCTTTTTCGGTGAAATACATTTTTCACAAATGATCATGATAATTAATTATAAATTTACAAAGGAAACATTTAATATATTAAATGTATTACATGTACTTGATAATTACGGAATTTACACCTTGAAATTCGATACTATTACTTTATTATTTTGCAATGAAGGTCGATGATATGTATATTTTAATGACCCTAACCATATATAGATTCAATGTATAAAATAAAACGTCAATATGTTATGCACTATTTTTAGTAAAATGAAGATTAGTCGTTGATAAAAATATAATCATGATAATAATATTTTCATCTATATATAAATATCATGGGTTGAGTAATTTATTTTAAAACTCATCCAACAAAGATTGAATTTAAAGAGGGGACTTCTTTGTCAAAATAAAATTACAAATCCGGTTTAAGGAATAAGAATCCCTTTATATGTATATAATTAAAATATAACCAATATTCTTGTATATAGGTATTTATATACATATATATGTAAATGGTATTGTGAAATGACCAAAAAAATACACCCTTACAACAAACATATTTTAGACCCATTGCCTCAAAATTAACATTTCTTGTATGCAAATTAAATTTAAAAAAATGATTTTACGTGATTATACACATATATATATATATATTACATGTATATACATGTATATCAATTGATAAATAATTAAATCCCTTACCTAAAATTATGAAAAACGTTTATTTAAAATGAACAAACTATTTTGAAAAACATTTTTGGTGTTAATTAAAAAAACACATCAAATAACTACTAAAATTTAATTCCCCTTACGCAAAATAGGAAATAGAGAGTGTAACATGAAATAAGTAAATAAATTTTTCTTACTTGATTTTGGAAACTAAATGGGGAAAGAGAAACTATTGCTTTCCTAAGAACTTATAAGCGAAGAATGAGTTTTCCTTAGGACCTCAAATCATGGTGGATGCGTTCTGCATGAGTCCCATTTATTTATAATAAAATTAAAGCAACATAAGTTTCTTATAGAAACTTTGTTATTTTTATTATTTTATTTTAAATAATACCAATGAAAGATAATTATTTATGGGTCATCAATACTTCTATAATTATATGTATAATAATAAATTAGATTTATCATTTCATGTTAATTTTTTTTATTAATTGCTTTTGTGGGTTGTTTCTTTCAACCATTAAAATGAAATTTATTATTAATTTTTAATTTTATTATCAAAAAAATATTAAAACAAATTATAATGGTTTGATTTTTTTTATTTATACATATTTTTAAGATTTTTATTAGTACCATAAATATATACATTTCATTAGATATATTTAAAATATAATCATTTTAAATTTTCAAACAATTTTACATATCTCAAAAAATAATTAACTAAATATATTTTAATAAAATACTACATTAAATTAATTAATAACATATTTTCAAAATATTATTTGTGAATAATTTTAAATAAAATATTTTTCTCACAAAATAATAATATAATCAAAACATTATATATTAAATCATATTTAAAAATAAATAATATAAAAACACATTTATTTAATGAAAAGTGTATTTTATGAAAAGTAATATTTTAAAATATTGAAAAAATATATTTTGATTTCAAAAAATAATACAGTTTAATTAAAATATTAATTAAAATAACAAAATAAATATTTATTTAAATTAAAAGTACTATTTTAATTTCATGGGGTGTTATAAATTGATTTTGAGATTTATTAAAAAATATATTCCTGAGGATATATTCATGGAAGATAGTTATAATGGTTTGGAAGAATGGAGAACTAAAACTGAGGAAATATCCCAAATCGAGTTCTTGATTGAGATTGTGGTGCGTTCTATTCACCTTTTTTTCTTAAAAAATGGATCAATTACTTGATGAGTTTCATAAATACCTCTTGAATATGTATAAACTAGACACCTAACTTGTAATAAATCCAAAATTGATATAGTTTTAAACTATTGGACTTGAATGGAATTTTTTGTTAACAAAAGGTCAGTACGTAAAGGAGAATATAATATATGAAGTGGAGGTGATTGTGAAGAATCATGTAGAATAAATATTCTCCATATTAATTATGAAATGTATTCATCATTTAAAATGTCCAATACATGTTATAATTTCACTATGAAAAGTGATCATTTTTTACATAATTTGAAAGATCTGATGTTGATTTTAGGATAAAGAACTTTCAAATTTATAATTGATTTAGAAAAAAAGGATGTTGATATTGATCTGGGGTTTGGTAATTTGGAATTGGAATTTGAAGTTTATTGAGAGTTATATGATATTTTCTTAACTATTTTTATAGGGGAGTAAATTAAAATTTATGTTCATACAAAGAGGCATACATATTCACATCCCCGCTAGTGGTGCACGAGGCTTTTCAGGCATAGTGGGATGCATATCACATAGGAGAGCACTTGGGTGAGCTCATATGAAGTGGGAAATTAGGCCTACAATGGAAGGTGTGGTACATGTGAAACCCATGTGTTTATGTATTTTTTTCGAGTGCTAACCCTAGTACCAACATGAGATGAAAAAAGAATGTTGGTTACTACTAAGAAGAACTTATTATAATGAAAGATCGACATGGGACACAAGGTCTGAATATATTGTTCATCTATTTAAATTTATAACAAATAGAAGGACCAATGTTCAATGGAATTAATATGATTTAACTTATCACTCTTTGACATTTATTCTATCTCATTCCCTTTGTTGAAAGAATATTTATGGGATAAAAGTGTTGTTCATCATGTTCTTCGTGGTTGAACCTTTGATGATTGAACTAACATATTGTGAACTTTTGGAGCTATTGAGAATCATCATATATGATAATAATATGATCAAAAATATATAACAATGTTTAATTATTTTTTCTACCATGAAATCAAAGTTGTAATTTTTTTTTCAAATATGTGATGGTGATTTATGATGTCACAAATAATGAAGTGAGGAAGTGCATGTCATCTAAGTACAAGTAAGCTAGGTCAGTAAAGATCATCCATATATATCCAAAAAATCACTCATTTAATGTCATTAATGAAACACATATTCATTATAATATCCCATAATTTTCCAGTTACACCCCTCTTTGAGTTTTTCATTATACTTATTTTTTTGGGTTTTCCTTTTTCTTTAAACCTTGTTGTATTAGTCATGTTTAGAGACGGAGAACCATTTTAAGTGAAAATAACCTAATGTTCCCAGATGAATGTCTATTTGAATTAATTTATTGTAGGTATAAAAGTGTTAAATGTTCTTATCTGTATTTTTTATGAGCATGGAATGATTCAGAGGTGGTTCAAGATCTTTTGTAGAAGCTATGCTGAAAACTGCCTGATGGACAATTAAATGTCATGTATGTGTTACATGAAATGTAACTATCACTAGAAACATTTCATGAAATAGTTCATGAACTAAAGTGGTTACACATCATAATCCTATTTTACATCATTTAATTCTTGATCAGGATAAATATTAACCCAAAGAGATGGATTTTTCATCATAACATGTTATAAAAACAATTCATGACATTCAGATGGGTTACATGCCATGTAATTGTCCTGAGAAATGGTATCAAGTATCAAAATATTCCTACTTTATCATTACTATGTTTCTTAATCCCCTCATATCAATCTCTAGGTGACTCCTAGTGGTTCTGGAATGATTTTATCACCAATAGACATCCAGTTTGGTGTGTGATCCCAAGTAGGTCCCTTTGCGTTAGTCTTCCTCTCCTTTCCTCATTATTCATTTAATGTTTTTTTTCTATTGATATCCACAATGGAATCATGTTTTCCTTGATTATATGTGTTCTAGGTTCCTTCTTGTGATTTTATTCACCTCTTTTCTTGTTGTAGGTTTCTATTTGAGTCATTTCTATGTTGGGACATGTCTTATGGCTACCCATAGGGAGTGGGAACCCTAGATAGGTAATGAATTGGAAAATGGAATAATGTGTGTTTAGAAAGACATGAGACTGTAGGTGGTTTATTGATATAGAATCACTTATGTAATATATTATGGGATATTGATATATCTATTAATAAAATGATATATAAATGAATGTGTAATTGAAATCCAAATGGTAATTTTTATAATTAGTCATCGAATCATATGATTTGATATTTTTATATCCCTTTTGTTATGACTTATTGTGTGATACAAGATGAAATGATTATATATAATGATTTTATCATAGTCTAAAAAATGTATATATTAATCTTGGCCCAATGATACATACTGAAATTCTTATATAGTGGGGTATACCTAGTGGTACATCTTGAAATTCTTATATAGTGGGATATGCTCGGTGATCCACACTGAAATTCTTATATGGAGGGCCTTTACGAGTTGATATTGAAATGATTATATATAGGGTTGTTCCAAAAGGCTGAAATGATTATAGAGATGGATTTCCTTAGTTATGTGATTATGCTATGGTTTATGGTTATTGTTGTCATGGTTGTGCTATATGCTCAGAGACATTTTGGCATGATACTAAAGCAAGATGATTTATATATTGTATTAATTGGTCAATTTATATAACTCTTTATTGATTTATTTCATGTAATTGTTATAATAATAGTTTTATTTATAAATAGTGGTGTCAGCCTACCGTGTTTTACCCACACCTTGTTCGTCCTATCATTTGGTACCCGAGCAGATTACATAGATGTGGGTTTGGACAAGAACAAGGGACCTTGATACTAATTTTGTTTCTTACAATATGTTATGGAGATTGGATATGGTAGAAACATGGGGTTCAAGGTTTGGGTCTTTTGAGATTGTATTATTTCATCTGATTCTATTATATTTATTCATTTAATTTTTAATTTAGTTACATCTCATTTTTTTCATGACTTGATTAATTATTATTGGTTTATTGGTTCATTTCTTTACTTCATATTTTTATGATATATTGTTTCCACAAATTTCAATTAATTTGATATTTATTTATTGTTTTTTATTATTATATGATATAACTCAGTACCAGAGGGTATAGTCTCCCTACTATATTCATCTCCCCCCTATACAAGTCGGAAGATTCTAGCATATAGAGAGGAACACTTTAGGTCTCGTAACAAATTTTATTTGTCCAAGTGAGAGAGTGTTTGATCAGGATATTCTGAAAATTCAAATCAAAGGAGAATGTTTTTTTATTTTTATTGCTTTACTATTTTGGTAAAGGTATAAAAGAGACTAGGATTTTTTAGGACACTGTAATGTGCTTGTGTGTGGGGGTATCTTACCATTTTATGAGGGGGGGGGGGGGGAATTTAGTTCCTTAGGATGGGATTACTGTACATGATGTTAACTTATTGTAGTTCATTTCATTTCACCCTAAGTGATTCACATGTTGTGTGATGTTATTGTTTCATGAGATTTACATTCGAGGCCCGTTATGGTATGAGATGAGTATGAATTCATCATTATAGGAACAAAGGGATATATATTAACATTAATTTATCATTATAGGGACATATTTATCACATGTGTTATATACTTTCCTATATGAAATGTATAATGATATATATATTATATATATAAATGAAATGAAAGAACTATTATGTCATGTTAAAACACTTTTAAACCATGTTTATAGAGACCAATAAAATTGGTTCTCTATTGTTGTCACTGGATGATGTTGACAATGTTTTTATAGGCAGTGTTATAAGGAGTTCATTTTTCTTATAGAGAAAATGCCTCCTCTTTGTCTTAGAGTTGAGAATCTTGATAGTGGAAATCAATACACTTCTAACGCTAATTAGCTGTAGCTTCTTTTATCTCCTGAGGATTAAATGGATATTCAAATTCACGACATCTTATCAAGGGGCATGAATTATATTGACAGGGAGAATATTCACACTATACATTTGTTGTCTATGATATATAGACAGTTTCCACATCATCATCTATATATGGTTAATAAAGAGGGAGGCCCCTAGGATGTTGAGCCCTAGATTGAGTCCATCCAAATGATCTTCAATAATCTTGACACACTCAAGGATACAAGGGTTAATGTTTCTAAATATATTCTTTTATGACCTACCAAGCACTAGTGGGACATTCTATAGAAGGATGGGAAGCAGGATGTTTTATATGGGAAGGACTTCAAGAGAATTTTCTTGAACCACTTATATCCTGAGACATTGAGGGGTAAGAAGAATCACAATTTCATCCATCTAACATGGGAGGAAATGTTAGTGATGGACTACACTAAATGTTTCCCTAACCAGTAGCACTATTCTATATCTGTAGGTGTTGATGAGATCTCTTGGGTGAGGTGTTTTTCAGATGGAATTCACTATGAGATTAGGTCATAGGTGAAGATTTTTCATCAGAGTATATTTTTAAATGTGATTAATCAAGAACTAATAATATATGAGAATATAAGAGATACCCCGTGCAGCGGCTAAGCTGTTTTAGTAGAGAAAATTTGGACCTCTTCTTCTGGTGCGAAGAATCACCACTACAAATTTTTTTCCATGTAAATTGTGGGAAGAGCTACTTGAGAAAATTGAATCAATGTCTAGCTATATTCCCTTTCAATGTTATCAGTGTGTCAAGTGGGGATCTAAGAAACCATAGTGTCTTTTCTCAACATTTTAGTTCCATTATTATGGAAGGTTGGTCCATCTTTAAAAGTTTTTTCAGAACTTATCATAGAAGAGAACTATCAAGGTATCATGATATATATTAAAATCTGAAATGGACTCTAATCCTCCTCATCATATATGTATCTATAGTTACAAAATACATTCAGGTCCAGGTAGAGGACATGGTACCCCAATTCTGAAGTGGCAATACCAGCCAGAGGGAATAGTTTAGGGGAGTCATACAGGATCCCTGACCAGAGGGGATAATTAGCTGCACACTCCTCCAACTACTCCTTCTATTTTGGATGTAGGACTTTCTACCTTCATAGGTATGATTCTTATATCATACACCCATTCATGTGTTTTGATTAATATAGAATCATTGTATTCCTTTTTTTATACACATGTTTTAAATTCTTTGGGCTTAGATGTGGAAATACTAGCTGGTTTTTGGACTATTGATATGTCATTGGGAGTTCAATTAGAGGATATCAAATGTTTCAAATATTTTTCTCTAGATATTGGTGGTTAATATTTATTTGTGGGAACTATTTGTACTATAAATGATAGGTTTTGATTGGATTCATGGAAAAGATTATTTATTCCTATACCAGGATCATATTGACAATCATCAATGGGGAGTTACCTTTCTATCTACAGAAAGAGGAGTCTATTTTCACCAGGGTGGGTGGGAACTTATAGATGGACGTACAAGACCAATATAGTGTTGATTGGATTTTATCCTAGCTCAGACGAAAACAATTGTTATGGATGATGAAGGAATTTAGTAGGATACTTTTCTTCTAGATGTATGCTATTTTCAGAATGTCTTTATTGAAGAGTTCTATAGAGTACCACCCGAGCAAGAGATCAAGTTCATGATTGAGTTTGTGTTCGTATGAGATCTAGTTTCTATCCCACCATATAGTATAGAACCATCAGATATTTGGGAGTTGAAAATATAATATTATTATCTAGAATCAATAGGTTTCATATGGACTCGTACATCTCCATGGATTTCTCAAATTATTTCCTCTAAGAAGTTTGAAGGGAATTTGTGAATCAGTGTTTATTATCATAGATTGAAATAAATAACGGGAAGAAGAAATATCCCCTTCCATATATCCACATTATCATTGATCAGTTGATAGGTTCTAAAATAATCTCAACAATCAGTTTTATGAACACAGTGGTGGTATTAATTGAATTAATGAATCATATCTTTCATCATTTTATGGACCTATTTTTAGTGATTTTTTTAATGAAATCTTTGGGTACTCACATTCTTCCAATGATCATGCCAAACATCTTGACATTGTCTAGGGTAAATTGAGAGATCCTCAAATTTTCACTACAAAAACCAAATTCATTTTTTGGATTGAGAAATTGTACTTTTTTGTCCCGACCATCTTATGGGCTAAAGTGACAATATAACCATAGGAAATTACATTCATTATATCATCGGAGTGGCCTAATAATTTATTTGATATTTGGAGTATTCTGGGTTGGTAGGTTATTATCGTCATTTTATCCATGAATTATCCCATCTTAAAATACTAATATAAGGGATGAACAAGAAAGGGGTGGTGTTTTTCTGGTGATATGCTTCTGAGGGATCTTTTTATGATCAGTATGGCAGGATAACATTTGATTCTATCCTCACTTTACATATTCTTGGTAAATCATATACCATGTATTGTAAAGTATCCAAAGTTGTACTAGAATAAGTTCTAATATAGGAGGATTGACTTGTAGCTTATGGATTCTATCACATGAGACTGCATGAGAGGAATTACCCTGCCTAGGATCATGAGTTATCTATAGTGGTACATGCTTTGAGGTTCCATTGACATTATCTTATAATTAACAGTTTTGTAGTGTACATAGACCATAAGAACGTCAAGTATATCTTTTTTTCAATGGGAGCTAAACTCACAAAAAAGTTTGTGGGTAAAGTATCTATATTATTTTGAATTTGAGTTGGCTTCCATATCAGGCATTTGAACTATAATAGATGAATCATTATGTCAAAAGATGTAGATGGAGGTAGTGCAAGGGTTTTGTGATGAGTGGTAGATAACTAAACTCTTTGCATACATGAATTTAGATACTCAAGAGTCTCAATGATGAGTATATCTGACATTTACATCTATTATACGCACTATTTTGGACCATATCTAGAGGGATTAGTTTTGAGGGTCATATTATATAGTTGGGAGACACCATCATGATGGTCTATTCTTAATGAAAAATCTCTTTATTTTTTGGCCGATTATGGGATCCTACTTCTTGTATGAGGAGTTAATGATAGAATTTCATTCCTATAGATGGGTTGTATATCCTATTTTGACAAATATATATCATGATATTCCTAGACAACACTAGTTGTTAAGAATAAAGAAAGAGTTAGCATGATTTTTTGTGATATTTTTCACCTGTCAGTAGGTTAAATCTAAACATCAGAGGCTTACTAGGCTATTGAAGTCTCTACCCATTTTTTAGTGGAAATGGGATGGCATCAATATAAATTTTTTTAATTGATTCCCTAAGACATCCCATAAGAATGATACCGTTTTGGTGAACCTGAATCCACTAAAAAAGGTATTTCACTTCTTCCCTATTAGAGATGCCTCTTTCATTAAAGATCTGGGTAGTCTCTATGTGAATGAGATAGTTTAGTTGCATAGTGTTCTGAGGATTATCATTTCTGAAAGAGATCCTTATTTCACGTCTTAGTTATGATATGGTCTCCAGAATGATTTCAGATCATAGGTTCCTATGATAATATCCTATAATCCTCATACAGATAGTCTGTATAAGTGGACTATTGTTGTTCTAGAGGTTATACTATGAGACTAGGTTTTTAGATTTCAATGGTTAATGAGAGAAACATATAGAACTCATGGAGTATTAATATAATAAAATCTTCCATTAATCAATCCATTTTCCACATTTTTATGATTTTTATGGATGGACTTGTTGTAGTCCTCCTTGTTGATAGGAGGTAGGTGAGTCAATGCTTGTTGGGATTAGTATCATGCCAAAGATGTATGAGCAGGTTTTGTTTATCAAGAGGTAGATGGTGATAGTGAAGAGTAGAAATAAATTTTATGATTACCATTGGAGATGACCTCTAATTTTTTAGGTCGGTCATCATGTTTTACTTCTGGTGTCACTTTTGTTGGGTCAATTCCATATTAGGAAATAAATGAAGTCACTGCCCTATTTTATCAGGTTGTTCGAGATAGTGTATTAGGTTGGTCCAAGGGTATACTAATTAGTCCTTTCATAAATCTATAGTTCCCTGCATGATGTGTTTCATGTGTCTCAATTTCTAAGATATTACCCTGAACCTTATCGTGTGTTATACATTGAGGACATAAATATTTTTGTTGATTCATCCATTGAGGAGTTTCCTATATAGATTGTGGACAATGGTGAGATGTATAACTGGTGTAGGACCATACCTATAGTTCATGTGCAGTGGAATCATGGCCATGTTCAGGAAGGTACCGTAGATAGGGAGTCTGATATGAGAGCACAGTGGCCATATTTTTTCATCAATACCCCATAGTGATACTTGGAGAAGAATTGGATGAGCTATTATATAGTGTTTAGGTTGTAGGATCTCATAATTTTTTAGGTATTCCCATCATTTTTTTATATTAAACATATTTCAAAGGGGTTTCATTTGTATTTAAACCTAAGTGACAGAATCTTATTTGGAGATAGAGCACCATTTTTGCGAAAATGACCAAAAGTTATGAGATGTATTTTTTTTGAATTAAAAGAGTCCAGGTATAAATTTTTTGAATGGGATTACATGGTTTATTTTATGATATTCTAAGGATTTTGTGGTGGTTCATTTTCTTTTATAGAAGAAGAGATGCAAATTGTCTACTGGACAGTTACAAACAATGTATTTGTTACATTGCCTATAACTGTCACAAAAAACATTTTGTAAACTATTTCATGATATAAAGTTGTTACACCTCATGAACAAAGTTCACAACATGTAATTCTCTATCAAGATAAGTATTAACCTGAGGCGACAAGTTTTTCATCATAACCCATTATGACGAAATAAAGTTTGTGTAAATGGGTTACACTCTATTTAATTCTCAAGAACATCAGTATTTAGGGGAGTTGTACACCAATTTTCTCATTCCTCATTCCTTTAATCCCATCCTCCTAATACATGGGTGACTCCCATTAGTACTTGAGTGATTTCATCACCTTCGGACATCCCAGTTTGGTGTCTGATCTCTGTTAGGGATCTTTTCTTTTTTCTCCTCCATTCCTCGTTCTTCAAATAAAGTGGAATTTCCTATTGATCTCTGGTATAGAATTATGTTGATCTTGATTCCATGTATCTAGGTTCCTTCTTGATATCTCCATCACCTATATTATTTTTGGTGGTTCATATTGGAATCATTTCTAAATTGCTGCATAAAGGTAGGGGGTTTAAAACCTAACTCTATAGTCTATTTAATTGTGATGTATATTCAATATTATGATTGCGCCAATATAACATATGATATAAATAATCTATTTATAAATGATGGTAAATCACAAATTAGATCTGTTTGGGTCCCTTTAGATTCAATTGATGTTGCGACCTAGCTTATAGAGACTCGTTGGGTGAGGAAACCTTGGATAGTTAATGAATTAGGTAATGATTTAAATTCTGTTTATTAATACATGATATTGTGGGAGACTACTTAATATAGAATAAATTTTTTAATATCTCATGGTCCATTGATATGTTTTTTGATAAATTGATATATAAATGAAAGTGTAATTGAAAGAAAAATGGTAATTTTCATAATTTACCATTGACAATTATGATGTGATACTATGATATATTTATTATTTTGACATATTGAGTAACACATGCTGAAATGATTATATATATAGATTTAACTAAAGCATAATATTCTGACCTAATGGGATTTTCCCAATGATACATGCTGAAATTATTATATAGTGGGATCGGCCTAGTGCTAGATGCAAACGTTATTATATAACAAATTATGCCCAGTGATCCATATTGAAATAATTATACAGTTGTCTTGGACTAGTTCATAGTGAAAGGATTATATATAGGTATATTTCTAGAGGCTAAAATGATTATATAGAAGGTGATGTCGATTATGTGATTATTCCAAGGTTTATGTTTATGGTTGGAATGGTTGTGCTTCATGCTCAGAGACATTCTCACATGGTGCTGAAGCTAATTTATTTATGTGTTGTATTAATTGATTAATTAATACATATATTTATCTCTTAATTTCATGTACTTATTATCATATTAGTTTTTTTAGACAAGGTGGTGTTGGCCTACTATGGTTTACTCAAAATCTATTCAGAACATTGTCTGGTACCTAGGAAAATTACATGGATGTAGGTTTGGACAAGGGAAAGGGACCTTGTTGTAGATTTTTTTACTTCCCAAATGGTCTAGAGTTCAGATATGAAACCGACATGGGGTTCGGGATTGGGGTCTTTTCGGATTATATCTTTTTCACCTTATTGTATTATTTTTATTATTTTTAGTTTCACATTTAGATATATCTCAGTTTTTCAGTATAGGATTCAATATTATTGGATTGTTGGTGCTTCCTTTTACATCCAATTTTTATGATATAATATTTCCTCTATATTTCATTACTCTTATATTAATTTATTTTTTGTTATTTTGTTTTTATGTATCTAAGTACCATGGCTAATAGTCTCCCCACTATATTCATCTAACTCCAACTACTAGCTGGAATCCTCTAGCATATGAGGAGGCACACTTGAGGTCTCACAAACAACCTAATTTTACATTATTAAATGGTTCTTGATCAAGGGGCATTACATCTGTGAGTGAGTTGAGAGATAAAAATAGATAAATAAAACTCCATGAATTCATAATAAGTTTACATGACATTGTGATGTGAATTTTATTTCATGGTTATGTGAAGAGAAAGTTGGTCCCATAAACCTTCAGTTGTGGTATTCATAGTTGATGTTTTTTGAGAATCAATATTGATTATTCAAAAAGATAGTATAATCATCCACACTATGTTTCATGAACGAAAACAAGAAGTTACTATGTATACTAATAAGTAAAAAAAATGGAATATAGATTCATCACATATTCTTTTAAGTGAGGAGCTTTATAATCGTTTATAAAATTATATCCAAGCATAGAGGTTGTTTTGCATCAATGAATCTGGGAGACTATCTTGAAATATATAGTTTCATAAGGATTATTTGAGAAATATATCATGTGTACATTAATTATGTGAATAATTATGGTTTTTGAATACATATTCTTCAATATAAAGAAATTTATATGAGATAGAAAAGATTGAGGTAGTAGTCTGAATATCAAATAACAAGTCTATGAATTATTTTATACATGAATAAAGAGTGAGAACTACATTCAATATATATTACATGAAAAATGTGTAACGATTTCACACTAGGATAATAAGTGATTCATAAGACATTCAAATCTCAGTTATCATTTTATTGAGATCATTTAAGATAATTTAAAGATTAGTTAATAGTGAGTGAGCCTGAGACAATATCATAAATATGTAATAATTCCCTGAGAATAGTTTCACTGAGGTAACTTAATATATATAGGTGATCATAATTACTATGAAAGGTTTAATGATATGATCAGTGGATGTAAAATTGACTCAAATTTATTAAAAAAAATCATATCAAATAAGGTCCTATAAGAGGTTTAAGTGATCAATCAACATTGGATCAATCCATGAAGGGGGATCTTTAAACTAGGGGGAGTCTAACCATTTTTAAAGTGGATCAAGAATATAAAGTCCAACTTGTTGAACAGTTTTGGGGGGTCTAACAAACCAAGAAAGAAAAGTGGAATTGTTGGGGGGTATAAATAGGATTAATTATTGGATTTACTACTGTGGTGTAAATCCAATTTTTTCTAAACCGTTTTAATTGATGGTTATATTATACTATATAGTCTATGTGGGGTGGTCTAACCAACATGTAAATTAGTCATTATTTATGATAAACATTTTAAATACAAGTTTATATTCTCTCTCTCAGTATTTAGGAATATGATGTGATACTGTGGTATATCACTAAGTGGATTGGGATCCTAAATAATTTTAATATGTCAAATTCAAAAGAAAATAATTTTTAAAATTAACACACTAATTCAACCCCCTATTAGTGTTCAATCCTACTTCGAGATCCAAAATTGTTAATAGAGTAAGGTTCCATCCAAATATTTATATGATTTTTTATAAATTTCATATTTCTAGAAATTAATGAGCCACCTTGGATGGATAAAAAAGAAGTTACTCTTGAATATAAGAATCTAGATATTTTTTCTAAGTATCGTAAGAAAAAAGAAGAAATTTCATCCAAGGAATATGAATAATAACCTTATTGAAAATTTATATACACTTCATAAATATGGTGATTAAAATGGTATAATTTAAAATTATTATTTTAATTATGATCAATTTGATAATTTCTGTTCATGCTATGATTATGATGTTTCGCATGGTGATCTTCATTCAGAGTTTTATGAACATCTGATGAAATTTCACAGTGATGTTGTAAATTATATTATTAGAGTTTTAATGGATCTACATAATAAAAAACTTAACTTGTAAAAAAGGCTAATTATATGAAAGTGGTATTGGCTTAAAAGGTGTTAATATCCAAAAATCTCACAAAACTTTTGAAATTAGAGGATGAAACAATTTATGATTCTTATGAAAGAAATGAATATGTAATTTATTAATTGAAAAAAATAATTATGGGAAATATTTTATTGAGATAGTGTTTATAGAATATTTCCATACACTTAAAAATTGTACAATGTTTCTATGGTTGTCCAAGATTCTCAATTAGAGGATAAATCAAAAGTTGTAAATGATATTGACAATTATTTAAAATAATAAATAAATGTGCATGAAAAAAATAAAGACTATGCATAAAGATTTGGAACACAAGACATGATCAATTAAGAATGAGAAGAACTCCCTCAGAATAAAGTGTTTAGAGGTGGATATTAGATTGATGAATCAAGAATCACCACCATTTGAAACATATCATATTTCATGAAAAAAAGATACCACTGCAAAAAAAAACATTGAGAGTCATGACTCCATTAAGATAATGAGATAATCCTCTAATAAAATGGAAATATCCTAGAGTAATAAGGTATCCCATAATCTAGAAACTATCTTCTGTACTATTATCATTTCATGTGCTGGTATAAGTTATAAATTAAATTCATGGAACGTGTATATGTGGAAAAATACTAATAAACCCACTAAATCAAGGGTGGATCAATAAATGTGTATTAATATTTTTTCCCTAAGAATTTGACAATGGGGTGGGTATATACTCAAAAAAAGGCTTCACAAGATATGAATCTTATACAGAAAATAATAGAAAATAAGAGGATAATATTCATATTTTATTTTAGTGTTGTTGGATTCTAGATCATAATATAGTGGATTGTTGGCATAACATGACAATTAAATAAAATAATAGAATGCCTTGAGTATGGGGGATTAAATCTAAATAGAGAAAAGAGATGATTAGTAATTAATTTTTCCCCAAGAAAACTATGGATAATGTTGAATCATAAAATTTTAGTGAAATAAAGGGTCTAAGAATGGATGATATATTTTCACCTAATCTGTCTCAAAGGGAAACTGTTATTTATGATAGATTAGGTGACCAAAATAAATCTAAACATATTAATACCAATAGGAAATGTGAGATATCATTTCCTAAATAAATGGGAGAGTGTAATATGTCAATAAAATTATGGACCCCTTGAAAAAATAATGATCAAATTAAATAATTATAAAATATATTTTTCTAGAAAAAATATGTATCTTGGTGGATGATCAATGTTTTTTGGGTGTTTTTTGTTGTTGTTAAATTTATGTGAGCTAACCCTAAACTTGAGAGTATAACAATTCCTTGATAGGAAAGATTCATAAATCAAGGTGATTTCATGTTAAATATATTAGAAAAAGCTTTCAAAGAAATAATTTTGGGACAAAAAAATCCATCTAATCTTCCAACACAAAACAAATATAAATGATTTGATGAAGTTTGTGTAAAATTCATGTAGAAGGGTCCCACAACTAAGAAATGAAGCGAAATATCAATATGAGATATTAACAATGTTTTTAAAATGATGATACATAAATATAAAATGATATGTAATCTATGTCTACATTTGGAGAAGATAAATAATGACATGAAAAAGTACCAAGTTGTTTTCCCAAATTAATTGAAATTTGATAAGAAATTTTATAAAGTGAACAAACTTATTAAATATAATTGATAAAAGTGTAAATAGATACTAATGTAAAAATGGTATTCCATGAAATGAATAAGTTAAATGGAATAAAAATGATAATAAAACATAAGATACTCAACATATAATGAAGATTCCAATGAAATATCCTCATGTTGAGATTAGAAGAAAATAATGGCCATAGATGAGAGGAATATATCTTCTTGAATGTTACTCCTAATGAACAAGAAGGCACCTCTTTATTCCTTCATATATTTGTGTTTGTGTGTTATTTGTTAATAATATATAGGTAATTAAAGCATATGGATTCATAACTTTATGGGGGAATTGATCAGTTAAAGATGTTAAATATTTCCTACACAATGAATGTGAAATTTTTAAATTGTCTGATAACATAAAAATATGATTTATACCAATCACTCTCATTTCTCAAATATGAATGAATTTATATTCATTATCAAGGGTTAGTGGATATTGAAACACTAATGGGGAGAAATATATTTTTCTATTGAATATTCAAATGTGATTATTGATTTGTGTGTAATATTTAGGATTGTATTGATAAATATGCTTACTTGGATCCCATAAAATAATATATGATCATGATTTCACATGAATGGTTGATTATGGAAAATATAGATAATATTTACTATAAATATATTTTTTTCTACACATGGTTATCACATGTTGAAAAATATTTAATTAACTGTAGGCCCCTTTCTAACTAAAACCATGCGAGATCGTCCCTCTCTTATAAGTGTTCACGAAAAAAATTATACGGGAGGAGAACATGTTCTACGTAAAATGAAGAGATGAGAATACCCATAGTTATCCTTTTCATTTGATTTTAATTATGTTGGAGAAGATAAGGCATATAATTCACATATTGACATTCTGAATTAGCACTACAACATAAATCACCTTTAGCAGCAGTGTTTTAGCAGTGGGTTTAAAAGTCGCCGTTAAACCCCCTTTTTACACAGAGCCAACGCGTCCCCCCTCAACCCGACCCCGACCCCCCTCCCCAACCCCCCTTCCCCACGGACCCCCCTTCTCCCCCGGAATCCCGTAACGTTGCCCTCTCCCCCCACCCCGGTGAGCCATGACCCCTGCGACACCACCTTCTCCCCTCAATACCGGAGAGCCCTTACCCATGCGATGTCACATTCTCCCCTGGCAAGCCCTAAACCCTAGATCGACTCCCCACCCATGCCTTTGGTTACCTCAAAACCCATAAGAGCGCCTTGCCGCCCATCAGCATGCCCCACCGCTCATCACTGCCGACCCCTAATGTCCTAGCTCGAATCCCAGGTATGGTAATTGATACCTAGTGAGTTCCCCAAGATGTTGTGTTTATTTTTTGTACATTTTAGTGTGTCTAATTTTGTGCATTATTTTTATCCCCTTATTGACAATTTTATGAAACCAATAAATGTATGATATTATTTTTTGTTATGTTCAAGATACCTTGGTGCAAGATATAGAGTGTGTTTTCCATTGAGTTCACATTTGTTTTTTTAAAATACATTATATAATGGTTTGGAAATAGATGTATTAAATTAAAAGCCTATTGGTTTTTGTATCAATGATTTTTTTAATGTATTATCAAAAGTGTGTTTATTAGAAGACTTTGATTTCTAACCATAATTTTAAAGGAACTCCTTCTAATTTTTCAAAATGTATAATGAAAGAGAGATTTCCAACACATGTATTAAATTAGAATAGATTGGTGTTTTATAATTATGAAATGAATTATGGAATGGTTTAATTATTACATGGTGTTCAAAGTTATATATTAATATTTTAGTTCAAACAAGAATATATTAATGGTTTTATAAACAGAATTTCCAAGATTCTATAGGGAGATTCCACATGGCATGTTTAGTTCACATCATACATACACATCTAGGTGTATGTAGATCATAAGTTTCTATTTTAGGTTCATAGTTATTTTTTATTAATTGATTCTTAGTTTGGACCATTTATGGATGAGTGGTGTATATTTAGTAGATATGGTTCATTAGTGGTGATGCAAGAGATGTTCAAGCTTCATTTATTTTTCTCTTGGTATGTTGTATTGGCCATTTTTCCCAGGTGTAAGCTCTACTTCTATTATATTTAATTATTTTTTATTTATTTGGAATAATTTTTGGTAAATAATTATCTATTTTATTGTTCATCTATTTCATTTAAGATTTTATCATTTGAAAGGAATTATAATTCATGGAATTGTAATTATTTTTTTTATATATTCATATTTTTATTATTATTAATATATAAGGGTTATACCATTATTAGGTTCATGGGCTTGATACCTCTGAGTTTTTTTATATCCTATAGGTATCGAGAACGCCCTTTATCCCTTATGGAAAATTGGTTTGGATAACATATCAACTCATCTAGGGTATTTTCATTAAAAATAGTATCCGAACATTGTTTTCCCAAAAGGGACCCATGTTCTAAATGAAATATATTTTCATATGGTTCTATTAGGGTTTGATTGAGTTAGTTTTATTGTTGGGACTCTAGAAGTAGTTTATTAGTGAGTTCTTGATAACAAACCATTATGATGGAACTTCAGCCACTATGGGTTGTCAAGATTTGAATATTAAATTTGAAAATTCATATTTATTAACAGTTATGCTGTATAGATTCTAATTATAATTTTATTGGGTTTCATAGGGGTTTCCTTAGATTTATGGTGAAAATGGAAATGGGATCAATGGAATTGTTTTTGTATACACGACCTAATATATGGGGCAGTGACATAACTCAAGCTCTTAGATATGATTTAAAAATTAATACATGAATAAATTCCAACCCTTCAAACCATGTGGTCGGTTCTAGCATAAATTTGCTTCCCATTTGGATTTTTTACATACACCCCTTCATTATAGGTTTATTGGAATCATTTCATAGACAAGAGAAATGATATGATGTGGTTCTTTTTATTTTTTAGGGGTATTGGATTTTGATTGGATTTATCACATGCCTTATTTAGGGGTTATTTTTTTGGATATTATAGTTTTTCAAAAAGGATTATAAAATGAAAGATATATTTATATTGAAATGATAAATCCATAATTGTTTTATAATATAAATTTGTTTATTTTGAATTCTCTTTGAATTTGGATGATTTCATTAAAAAATATAAAATATATATTAGTTTTAAAACTGGTCAGTTATTTATTTTTAAAAGTTTATTTGACTCTTTTGGACTGTACCTCTAAAATGGTCAATTTATTAGTGAAAAAAGTGTTGTTTATATTCATTTTAAAAGGGTTGATGTTTGATATAAATAAATTCTATTAAAAAGACAAATTTTTTTGTTCACATCAGTAAAGTTGGTAGTTGTGAAAAATATTTATGTATGTGTATTAATATCCTTGAATTTTCTTTTATATTTCTTGGATATTTACCAAACTCTAAATGTAGTGTAAACTATTATTTTTTCCATTAAATTTTGTATTATGTTTTTATATTTCTTTTTTTTTTGTTTATTTCCCCAAATAACTTGGTTGGTTTGCTGAGTTGATGAAGTATGTTGTTTTTAGATTTTGTGGTGATGGTATTTTTGGGGGAATTTGTGATCAATTGGTTTATGTAAATTATGGAGTTGAGGTGGATTTGGTTTTATGTGTTCAATGGGTGACATTTTAGTTACTCTTTCATGAGCTGTCGAAGTTGGGATGTTCAAGACTCTACACTATCTTATATATTTTTTAGATTACCTGTACTTATATCATGACATGTGATCAAGTCTCATGAATCCATCAAGTTTAAAGTCTAATTCAAATGGGTCATATTCTCTCTTACTAGTAACATCATATAAATAGTTTAAAAATTGTTTCTTCAACATTACATTTCTACAATCAAAAATTACATCCAACTAAAACCATGTATTTTAATCAATTTCCATTTTCATAGTAAGACTCCACTAGCATGCCATGGTAGACCACAGTAGAACCGAGAGAAACAAATAAGACAACCCTACCACTATATATCAACGAATACATGGATTTTTCATATCCTTGTTATTGCACTAACCACCAATGGGTCAAACAATACGTTGTATACTTACCTACTTACTTTGATACTAAAAGGAAAACATTACATGGCGAACTATAATTTCATTCTAACAGAGGTCCACATTATGTTTCAACCCCCATTGATGTTCCATGATTCACCCCAAATCTGAAAACATTTAATCACACATAGAGTCACAACATGTTTCTACCCATAACACTTCACCATGATACCCAACATGTTCTAAAATTTTCAACCCTAGACCATACCAAACTCTTTGAATCCAAATTTGAGGCCACTAATTTATGGTAAGAGTTTATTTTTATTTCATATTCTTAACTTCTATTTAATTATTATATTATTTATCATGCCCATACCTCAGTATGTTAATGGTTTGAAGGAGTTTTTTGATTTTGCAATTTCCAATCGATCTGTTGAAGGGAGAATAAGATGCCCCTGTCCTAAATGTAAATTTAGAAGATGGTTAAGGAGAGATTAATTTTATGAACATTTAACACTAAATCAATTCCATGATCAATATTTTTGTTGGATTTGAAATGGAGAATATAATTTTACAAAAAGGGTGAGCACTGATTTTAATCCACAGAATGAGATCCCAACTTCATTGAAAATGGAAAATGAAATGAAAATCTCATAAATGATACATTCAACACTGAAAGAAACCACTATCAACATCAAAACATAACAGAACAACCGGATGAGGGTGCTAAAAATTTTAATGTGGCAAGTGATGTTTTGAAGACTGTAACACAACCAGATCAAGATTGTAAAATATCATTGGTTCCCCCTATTGATTATGTGGAGACAAATTTTAGAAAAAACTTCACTAAGGAAAATATGCTTCATGATTTAGTTGATGATGGAAATCAAGAGTTGTATATTGGATTTTTGAAATATTCAAAGCTTTATTTTCTACTGAAGTTGTACAATATCAAATATCTATGTGGAATTACATATAAGGGAATTTACATGAAATTAGAATTATTGCATGATGCATTTTTTGAAGCAAAAATCGCTGAGTATTTTTATGATATAAAAAAGTTGTTAATAGGCTTGGTCTGAATTATAAAAAAATGCATGTGTGTCCCCTTGATTTTATGCTTTATTTGTGAGAGGATTCAAGTAGACAGAATTAAAAAAATTGTTCCCCTTCTAGATGGAAGTCAATGGGTGATGGTGGAAGTCGGAATCAATATACTTTCATGAAGAAAAAGACGAAAAAAGGGAACACACCTGCAAAGGTTTTGCGTAACTTTCATTTAAAGGCTCGATTTCAAATATTATTCATGTCATCGAAATCCACCGTACACATGAAGTGACATTATGTAGATAATAACAATGATGGGTTAATGAGACATCCCCGAGATTCACAATCATGGAATACATTTGATTCATTACATCCAAATTTCTTAGTTGATTGTAGATATGATTGATTGGGATTATTTTCTAATGGATTCAACCCATTTGGGATTTGAGTACCCATTATTGCATTAGGTCAGTTATTTTGTTCCCTTATAATCTACCTCCATGGATGTGTATGCAACAAAAAACTTTTATCATTTCAGGGATTATTCCTAGAAAAAAAATGCTTGGAAATGATATTAATGTATACTTGCAGCCTTTGATTGCAGAATTATAGGAGTTATGTAGCAATGGTGTTGAGTCCGTTGATTCTTCTTCTAAAACAATGATAAAAATTCTTTCTTCTTTAATGTGGACCATTAGTGACTTCCCTAGGCTTGGAAATTGATATGGTTTGAACATTTACATGGGTTTGGCATGTACTATTTGTAACATTGATTTTGAGCCCAAACGACTAACTCATAGTAGAAAATGGTTCTTCTTGTTACATCGAATATTTCTCGATGCATCTCATAGATTTCGGCTGAACGGATCAAAATTTAACAGTTTCATTGATCATAGACAACCTCTAATGTAGTTAACGGGTTTTTAAATATTGAACCAACTTGAAGATATTGAAACAGAATTTGGGAAGGTTCATCATTTGAATTATAGTGGGAAATGGGTTTGAAGTGAATCGTCATGTGAAATCAGAACGCAACAATGGAAGAAAGAAAGTATATTCTTCAAAATCAAGTATCGGGAATTTAATTTGATGTGGAATAATCTTGATGTGATATATATTGAGAAGTATTCCAATGACAATTTTATTTTCACATTGCTTAATGAGCTCAGAATGTATAAGTATTGTCTTAATACTCTCAATGACTTACAAGTAATGAACATAAAACGTGATCTCTAGCCAGATGATAATGAAAAGTATGCTCCGACAAATTTTTAAATGAAAAATTTGGATAAAGGTACATTCCTTCAATTTTTAAAGAATGTGAAGGTATCTGATGGGTATTCAATTAACATATCTAGGTGTGTTGACTTGAAGAATCATATGTTACATGGATTTAAAAGTCACAATTCACATATTTTGTTACAACAGTTACTACTATTAGCATTGCATACATTATTAAGAGAAAACGTTAATGCTATTGTACTCAAATTATACACATTTTATAGGAAACTATGTGAGAAATATATACATCCATTTCTTATTTACAACCTCTAGGAGAGGTTTGTATTGACCCTTTGTGAATAGAGATGATATTTCCTCTATTTGTATTTACTATCATGAAGCATTTAACTGTGCATTTGGTTGAGGAAGCTAATTTAGGAGGCCATGTTCATTACCGATGGATGTATCCAATTTATAGGTACTTTATTTATTTGTTGTTCAGTTACATAAACAATTTTTAGAATTTAATTACATTAATAATTATGGTTTTTTTATTTCACAGATATCTTGGGAATTTGAAATTATACTTGTGAAATAAATCTCAATAAGAAGGCCATATTGTTGAAGGCTATTTGGCTGTGGAGTGTCTTACCTTTTGTTCTAGAAACATGGATGTTATTGAGACAAGATTTAATTGAGGTGGACATGTTGACAACACATCGAATCAATATCAAATACATCAAAAATCAAAAATATTTCTTGTTATTGGCCGATCAGTTGAGAGTACCTCATATGTGACACTAACAGAATTGAATTATTACAGGCACATTGATAGGTGCTTCTAAATAGTGAAATTTCAGATCCATTTATTGAAGAGTTGAGGATATAAATAAAGAGACAAATGAGAGTCTGAACAACAAATGAGAAAGATATAATTAAATCTGTTAATAGAGAACTTGTAGAATGGTTTTCATGACGTGTAAGTTCATGAATATTGCAATAAATTTGAATATTAGTTGGACAAATATATTTTTTAAATCTAATAAAGTAGTTTTCTTAATTTAGATCATGAATACTGATACTCGAGTAGATTTCTCAAAAGATTTGATGTTTCCTGCTCGAGGTCCTCTAAAATAAGTTAAAATATTCAACAATTACAATGTGAATGGATTATGATTTAGTACAGTCGATCAAGAAAGGGGTTTGAAAATACAGAATAGTGGAATATTTAGATTTTCTGAAGTGTGATACTATGGAAATCTAACTGATATTGTTGAATTAAACTACCACATTTATTTTTCAGTTGTTTTATTCAAATGCAATTGGGTCGATATTATTAGAGGTGTTAAAAGAGATTCCTTGCAATTTACTTCTGTGAACATCTCTCACTTGATGGATGTTGGTGATAATGAACTGCATGATCCATATATCTTATCATCATAAGAAAAATGGTATATTATGTGAATGATGTTGTGGGTGAAGGGTGGAGTGCAGTTTCTCATGTAATATAAAGATATTTGTATGATATGGGTGATGAAGTGGAAGATTTGACCTTTGAAATTGAATCTCATCAACAACAAGAAGACAAATTATTTGTCCATCACAATATTGAAAATATTATTCTATCAAAGATGAATGAATTGGGTGAATTAGTATAGTAGGAAACTGAGATGATTTAAGGGGAAAAAGATTATATGTATAGTTATTTATTCATTCAGCAACTGCTTATTTCATTTGTGTATTCATTCATTATCATTTTTATGTATATTTTTTTGTTAGTACTGGGCATCAATTATCATTTTAAAAAAACAAATCTGCATATTTTTTTTGAAATATATTTTCTGAAATAAATATTATTTGATTAGGTGACAGGAATGGAAAGGAGGAAGCGATGAACTGTTTCATACACTACTGTGACATATGATGATCCATATGTCTCCCTCCCTATGGTATATGAGCCACCAGCTTCCTGCCACCCTATACCATCTCCCCATATACCATCTCTCACACCCTCTCTGAGCATCCCTTTAAGATTGGAGTCATCGAATCCCCCTTCAGCATCTTCTGCAGTAGGTCTGCGATGTTCCACTTCTAGTTTATCACGCGCATACTAGAGGGTCACTGTTGTTGGTATAAATTTTTATAAAAAAAATTATTGCACTTTTTTATACTATTAGTTTGTTAATTAAAGATGAAAAAATTCAACTTTAGAGAAAATTATTAAAAGTGAAGATGTGTGTAATATGAATGGAGAGAAGATAGTTATTCCATTTGATTCATATGGGGTCCCTACAGATGATGTTGTAGGATTACTTGGCCAAATTCTAGGCCAGCTGGAAACAGAGCCCATTTCCCTTCCTATTTATTATGATGATTGGAGAAATATTCCACCAAGTTGGAAAAATGCATTTTTTGATTCCCAAATAAAGGTAATTTTAATACATTATGGTCTAATTGAATGTCATATTGTTAATATGCTCAAAATTAATTTCTAGATACAAGTGTTTTCCACTTTATAGTTGCTGATATGATAGCACGAAAGTGGACGTTGAAAAATCATGGTAAGAAATAGAATGACTTCAAATGGAGATTGTGGAGTAATGTCAACGATACTTCATTTGTCATCCAAAAAATGTATAAGAAGCTACCCAATGGGGTACCCAAATAATAGTGGAATGTTTTTTTTTGAAAGACATCGTGATGAGAAGCAGATGGTATTTAAATATATGTTATTATATTAACCTCATTTTACATTTATACATGAATATAAAGAGTATATGAAATTGAATACATTATTATAAAATTGCATTTTTTTTCAGGATCTCTCAAGAAAGAATGTATTATGCCGGGCTAAGCAAGACATCCCACACACTGCGGAGTCCAAAAGATTTTCTAGAAGCCGATCGACTCTGGTAATATTTTCATTTGTTTAAATATTTATAAGAAAATATTATCTATTTAATATATCAAGTTTTTTATTTATCTTTGTTTAATGTAGTTGTAGATTTTAGGGCATGAAGCATCCCGAACTGAGGTGTTGTTGGCAGTTCACAAAAAAATGATGGAAGTTTTGTTAATGAACATATCAATGAAGATGGGTATGAACTCATTTTTTCATTATAATAACTTATTATTAGTTTTAATTATGTTAATTTATATTGATATTTTATTTATATGTAAAAATTATACAAATATGGGATTGGAATCCTTTATAGTCCTTCTCAGTCTTCGAGGATGACCTGATTGCTAAATTCATTGGGAAGGGGCATCCTTGTAGAGTGCGTAGGATGGGTATGGGACCCATACAATCTGAGGTATTTGGCAGGACATCAGGTATTGTAGCTACATATACTCTTGGATGTAGTCAGTCCAGACCTGTATATGGTCAGTGAGATATTGTTTCTTTATAAAACACAGTTCAAACCAGGGGGATCAAATATCCTCTTTTCAGAAAGCATTGACTAATATACATCAGCAGATGAGTATATATCCTCACAGTGGAATTGCTTCAACAGGTGGGGAGCAGTTAAATCACAAAAATTCAAAATCATTTAGTTTGAAAACTTCAATTGGTTTTATGTTCAAATATAAATATGAAACACTATTTAATTTTCAATATAATGTTCTTACAAGTGGTAGCATGATGTGAAGATCGAGGTGGAGAGTGAGACGATAACTGTTCGTCATCGGATAGTGATTATTAGTATTTTTGATATGTGAAAAAATATTATAAAAGATGGTTTGTATATGTATCATGTGTAGATCATAGTTTCCTTCAAACATTTTCATGGCCTAACATTTTCTTGATTTCTTATGTTTCCTTTTATGTATTTTATTGATTTCTGATGTTTCCTTTTATGTATGGATTTCTTGAGTGTGGTATGTACCACAAATATCAACTCTTTATTGTGATGATTCATTTTCCTAAATTCTTATATTCATTATAATAACTTATCCAAAGTTTTCTATCCCAATGCATTTACCACTGCATTTCCATTTCTAAAATGTAATTCTTAGTTAGGCTCTTGTATCAATCCCTAGGGATATGAATGTGGGTCTCTCTAACATATTTAAGATAGAACACCCTTTAGTTTGTTATAATCCTAGTATCCAATGTTTTAAAAATTATTTGGAATCCATAGACACTGATATGATTAGGGGATTGTTTTCTACACTATCTGAAATGGGGTTTTCCCTCTATTTCTAAAGTCTCCTCCAAGAACACTCAGGCAGTGTGAATGACTATGTCCATTATCATAGTAGGCATGTCTTGCTAATGGAAAACACCCATTAGATTCTCTAGAACCCCATTCCCAAGAAAAATGTAAAATAGACTACATGATCAATTACATACCATTCGTACCATCAACTACCCTATCACAAATAATTTTTTATAAGCATCAATATTCCTTGATAGAATATATCAACCCCCTTCACAAGACACTCTTCCCTTTGAAGGAATGTGCCTGGCCACTTCTATTATATTCTGCACATCAAAATAACATGGATGAATAATGGGAGTGACAATATATTAGAACCCAGGTTCCATTACTTCTATAGAAACCACAATGACGACTCCTTTTCCAAAGAAATTACATGAGTGAAACAAATATGATACTTGAACCTGATCCATCACTCTTAAATAATTAGAAACCCTTATCCATGGGAGAGATGATTTTACCTTTTTTCTATTATTAGTGTCATGTATAATAATTCCACATGGAATAACCAAAGTGAGAGATGATTCTACCTAATTCAAATGTTATGTATAATTTATAATAAATCTATATATAACACCAACAAAAATTAATCCCAAGAAAATATTACCACATCATTACTCCCAGGATAAAGGTTATTCCACCAACATATTAAACCCCACATATTTTGACTAACTAGGGAATAAATAAATAACCACCCAATCATGTTTCTAAAGGACTGTATGAGGGTTTAATTTTATGGACACATAGATGGAATAGAAATATAAATAGTTACTATATATATAGTATTAATATATATAGTTTATATATATTTCATCTACATACATTTACAAGGTATGTGAATATGTATGTAGCCATATACTAATAATAATACTGATGAATAGACCAAGGCATAAATCAAGAATCCCTAACCAGTCTAACGAGCCTATGTGCTCATGTAATTGTGTACATGCCTTATGTCCCAATAAAGTGAGAGATGCCATGAAACAACACATGGGATGTTGAGGGCATCATCAGGTCAAAATTCTAGTCATTGAATGTGGTGATTAAATCACAATACTTATTTAGTAAATTTTTTGTGATACACAGTGATCAACAACTGATACAATTAATTGTGATATCTCTTTTCTCAACAATATCATTCCACCATATGACAACCTCTATAAAGGCATATATTAAATATAACTAGAAAGGGGAATTACCTCACATCCATCTCTTCTATCTACACCATATACATAATAAATTCATAATCATTTGTGTTATAATATATATAGAATAACATCTTATTCATGTCTTTATCCTTGTTTAATTCCCATTTAAAATATTATAATTTATATGAAGCATTTTATAAAGCATAGATCAAGAGCATGACATTGAAATTACTTGGGGTCATTCCATTTAAAACCTATTGATTTATTTTATTAAAGGAAACCCATCATCAATTATCCATTTCACATTATCAGTTACATTTAACTCATTCAATCCATTGAAACATGGTAAACCCATATATAATCTCAATAGAGTCACTTAGACAATGACATGTTAATCTATAAAATTTTCCACTATAGAAATTCCAACTATAAGTGGTCCAAACACCTAAGGTATGCCTTGGGTTCTATAAAATAATCATATATAATGGGATATTACGTTCTTGAAAAATTCCAAAAAATATGTGGGAGTACCAACATTTGAAAAAATAACATATTGTCTCATTTCACCTAGACCACCCAATGGGTGACCATATAAGTTGCACACAACATGTGAACATACAATCAATGATCAACTAGTACACATGAGTATGCAATGGAAAATTTTAAAGACATAATCACTAAAATAGAGACTCTTGACCGAATATGGTGTGTGACATAGTGGCTTAATTATTAAACATCGAACCCCAAAGGGAAAACTACGTGAATACCAACCTAAAGGTCATAGATGACGCCTCTCCCGATATCTGCTTCATATTTTAGGATTTTTGGGGGAAATATGAGAAATGTTTCAGTTCAATGATTGTATGGAAAATGTTCCTATGAATATATAGGACAAAGGATCCAATGGGAGACTAAAATAGGATGTGTGAGTGGGGTTTTCCTTATATTGAGCTATCCAATGCTTACTTGGGATCTTGAATTGGGTGTCTAATGATAGAGATATGGATAAAACTATGTTACACCACTAAATTTTATTGGATACTTGGATTATGCCATGTGATATGTTAACTACATTACTTTACTCGCTGAATATTTTATTTGGTTGTTCTTATTTCAACATCTCTTCTAATATTGATTATAGTATGTATTCTGTTGGTGTTTTGGTATTCTTGGAATGGTTGTTTTCAGGGTACTAGTACAGGGGCTCTTGAAACTGGTTCTTTCTTTTGTTAATATTCTCTTTAGTGGCAGTTTTAACCATCACTAACTGTAACAGTTATATTTAGGTATGGTTTAACCACCGCTAAATATCGATATTTTTCTATTAGCGGTGGTTTTAACCACCTCTATGGTCTTAAATTTAGCAACAATTCTAACCACCAGCACAGTGGACCATCCTCTGTGCTTTTTTCATGGTGGTTATATTGTTTTCCATGGTAGTTTGTCCCAGCAAGCAATTACTTTTTTTGCGGTGGTTTTAACTGCTGATAAAAAAAGTAACCCCATACCCCGAAAAATTGTCGTGAAAAACAATATAACCGCCAAAAAAATGTGCCAACTACAACGGTTCCCATAAACCGCCACTAAACCACTTTAACCACTGAAAATAAATTCCCAAAACTAAATTTAGCGGTGGTTTTCAGAAACCACTAGAGAAGTATATGGCAACGGTTTTAACCGCCGTCATAACAAAAAATAACGGCTGTAAAATTGCAATTTTATTGTGGTGTATTAACGGTACTTAAAAACTCCAATTGGGAGATTTTTGAACCCAATAGACATGAATTATATTTTTTTCAAAATAGTTTTAATTTTTAATTAATATTGTAGGGAGATAAGTGTAGCTGATAGTGATTAAGCATAAAATATTAGAGTTCATCCATTCTATAGTAATTTTATAGAATGAATGATATGCCTATTCAAGAGAGAGTTGAGTTGGGAAAATAAATAAGTAAAACAAATAGTATTCAAACAAATTTTTTATGACATTTTTTATGCATTATTCATGGAAATTTCATTAAGAATAAATTAGTTCCATGAACCAATACTTGTTGTATTCACGCTCAATGTTATTTCATGAAGAAACAATGAGTATTCCATGAGATAGTATAGACATCCAATCTATGATTCATGATGGAAAAAATGATTTAAAATGTATTATAATAGACAAAAAAGAATGGAAGTCATATGCATTATGTATTATATAATGTTATGATCTTGAGAATCATCCAAAACATCATATACAATCTTAAAGGAGGATTCATGTTCTTGAGTCAGAGAGACTATTTTTTAAAATATGGTTTTACAAGGAGGCTTTGATGAATATATTTCATATAACATTGTTATGTTAACAGATAATGTTTTTGAATACATATTCCTCTATATAAAGAAATTTGAATTAGAAAGGAAATATTGAGGTCATATTTTGAATATAAAATAAGATAAAATTTCATTTTTTTGTACATGAATGATGAGTGTGAAATTCAGGAAATATAAATTTCATGAATATTTTGTTGTGAATTGGGTCTGATCCAGTTAGTTTTTAAGTGGAAATTCATATCTAGGTTATTAGTGAATTGAGATTTGTTCTAAACATTTATAGATCAGTGAATAGTCTGTGAGGTTAGGACTTCATTAAACATAATAAATAATTACTTGATCATAATTTCACTAAAAAAATTAGTCATATATAGGAAATTAGAAGTTTTGAGAAAGACCAACAGACTATATTAGTGGTTATAGAAGTTATTTGATGTTTTACAAAATAAAATAAAATGAATAAAACTCATTTTAGATGATCAATAAATCATCATATAGGGGGTTAATCCTTTAAAAATGAGTTTGTGACTAGGTGTCTAACTAGTTGCTGAAGAGGATCGTGACTACAAGGCTTAACCAGTCAAATGGGTGGGGGTCTAACCAACTATGGAAAAAGAGTTGGATTTCTTGGGGGTATAACAAGGAAACACTGGAAGATTGATTAATGTGATGTATAACCAATTACTACATAAATCATTGTAATCGATGATAATATTATGTTGTAGAATCCATGTTGGGGGGTCTAATAAACATGGAAAGGGATTGTCCATTGTATGAAACATTGTAAATACAATGTTTTGTGCTCTCTCTTTTTATTTCATCATATAAAAGAGACTTTGAGAAATAAATGAGTTCATCAAGAAACATAACATTTTCAATGTTTTAATTTAGAAGAAAAGAATTCATAAATGTAAACCACAAATTCACCCCCCCCCCTCTTCGTGGTCAATTTGTCTTGGGTATCCATATATAGTTGGACAATAGACGCTCTTATGAGTATCAATCAGTTGTGATCTTCGATCATATAGATAATGTACTGGGAAATACGAACACTTGTATTTTTAAAATATTATTGTGAAATCATTAGAATGAAGAGGAAACATGGGAACCTAGGGACGTAATGAAATAATAGTACACACATCTATTTTCCTATTACTATTTGTATTGAAATTTGGATGATGAAATTTATGATGTAGTGAGGAATGTTACCACTTTTAGTTATAAAAAGCTAACTTATTTTTATATATTCGAGTTGAATTTAAGTTCCATGTAGAGAAAAAATCACATTAAAAACATAATAAGAAAAATTTTATTTTATTTCATTAACATAAACCATCATATTTCAATTATAAATATGCTAAATAATATTAAAAATATTACAATTTAATAGAAAAAAAAGTTAAAAAAATCGGTATAATTTGTACATCTCTTGGGTTATGGTCTACTTAAAATAAAACACATAAGAAAAATAATGTATAAATGATACCAATAACTTAAAATATGACTCAAATTTTGTAAATTAAATGTTTGAGTATTTAATAAAAAATAGTGAATGAATAATAAAGGAAAAATGAGTTATTTCTAGTGAGTATAATAATTATATTCCTTTTATGATAATTATATAATCTTTGGAAATAATAAGTGGTTTCTGAAGTCATAACCCAAACTCTTAGTATAAAAAATAAGTAATATTTAATATTTATACTGGTTTATTATAAATATTAGGACTAAATAAAATTATATCTAAAATTATATAAATTAATGAAAGAATAAGTATGAAATCTAATAAGTTGTGTTTTAACCTAATTAAAGAAATATTTTATTTTAAGTCAAAAATTATATATTATAATTATCGAACAAAGAAATTTATTTTTTAGAAAAAAATATAATATAATTAATTATCAATAATATAATAATTATGAAATAGTAAAAAATTGAAATTTAGTCCCTCATAGAGAAAATGTAGTATTTATATCATATAAAACTAATTTTCTATGTCTCATATTATTTTATTTAAAATAAAAATATATAATACATATAATATTAATTTGATAAAACTAACATCATTTAAACTCATCATTTCCAAATTATATTATTATAAATTATTTTTATTTTTCTAAAAAGATAATTTATTGGTGAACAGTAAAATATAAATATATTTTACGAATATCGTAAGTTTAATGAAATCATAATTATATAAATATTATTAAATAATTTATAAAATGTTTTTAATAAATAAAAAATATTTTAATTGGAGGAATAATATATTTAAAAATAATATAATTACATTCTAAATGTATAAATCAATTTTCAAAACCTATGTTATATTTTATTTGAATAAAAAACTAAATTTTATTATTTAAATTTTTTTGTTTAATTAAAAAATATAAATATATATTTTATATAAAAAAATAAATCTTATAGGAATCTACAATATTCGTAGTATTAAGATTAAATTATAATATAATTAATATTTTATTAAAAATTCCACTCCCTTGATATATAGTCACCATTCCTCCACCCCTTATCCACTTTCCTAAAAATAATTTATTTTATAAATATATATCGAAATTACTCTTGAAAATCATATATCCATGTTACTCTTCCTCTATTTTAGCAAAAAATATCCTTCATCAATTTGTTTTACACCTAATCTGAAAGGGGTGATTCTAATAGCATTGTGTGAATTTCGAAATCCATGTCAATTCTCCTATTACTCTTATAATTTAAGTAGTCAGTAAAAAACCTTAAAATTGTTGTTCAATTAAAATATATCTTTTTAATAGAAATATTTTTTCTTTTTTCCATTATTTTAAACTCATTTAAAAAATTATTCACCTATCATGGATTTACACTAGCCAAATAAATGTTGATTTTTTTAATTTTCACTTATTCAATAAATAGAGATTAACAAATATCAATTTCATGAATTAAAATAAGATTAATAATAAAACACTTTCATATCTATGATTATATAGTGATAAAAATATTCATGATAATAATAATATTAAAAGTTAACAATTGTAGTTAGTTTAACCATCTTAAACAAGCTTACCAAGGACTATAACATGAATCATAACTATCTAAAGGTCTGTTTAACTCCCTTACTTCAAAATGTAATTAACACAATACTATGACTATTTTTTAGATTATTGACCCTTTGAATAATTATTATTTAAATTTACAATTACATCAATGTAGTTTTGGAACTATGAATCAAAAAACCAAAAAAAATGATTGACAATAATAATAATAATTCAAATAATATTATTAAAAGTATTATTTTATTTTTTATTTTATAAATTTTTTATTTTAATTAATGACTATATATTTGTATATAATATTATTTCATAAATTATTATTTCATTCTTATATCCTAATGATTTCATAAAAGTTGTTGTATTTTTAAATACGGTATATTGTACTATTCACCTATAAATCAATAATTCCAAAAAAATCAAAATTTCATCCTGGTATAATATTTTCTTACAAAGATATAAATTTAATTTCACGTTTTAAAATTATAATTCTAAAATTTAGAAATTTATGTTATATATATAATGAAAAAAATTATTGAAAATTGTTTGTTTTATAATATTAATTTTCTCTTTTCTTATTTACAATCAATTACAAATTAGATTAGTTTTATTCAATTATTTATATAAATAGTTTATGTTATCATAATTTAACCAAAATATATTAATTTATTTTAATTAATAATACATAATACATAATATGTTATTTTTAGAAAAAAATATATTTGTATTCCTAAAATGATCTTATTAGTAATTTAGTTACTCTAATTGAATTTTATCAATGAATTAGGATATAAAATTGACCATTATTTTTTTTATTTATAGATATCATACTGTGGTTTTCTCTATTCATACCCACCAATTCAATGGATACATTAATACTATTATATTCACTAAAAATAATTTTATCTTAATAAAATGATTTGTAGTTAATTTTATTCATACATTGTACATCAAAAATCTATTCAGCATAATATTTATTAACTAATAATGATTTATAAAATCATGAGTTTCTAAAACATGAATACATCAACACTATTGATGTATGTAGATAATTTTTTAGTCCTTCCTCTCTTTACATTCATTTAAAAGTAATATGTATGAATTTTAATCCACATTACATAAGAAATTGGTCATGAAGACATAGATAACATCTTATCAATGCATTGGATTTGGTAATTAATATGTGGATAGGTAGGATTTGGGGGTGTTGGTGTAGGATAATCCATCACCATGGTGTATTGAATGACAAAAATAATGGGATGAAATAAAACCCATGTATTTTCACATTAGAATAATGTATTGGTCCCTGAATATGTCCTAGTGATTTAGTTAAATATATGTATTTACACCATGTCATTTTTCATTGAAAAAACCTTATTTTTAGAAATTTCACACTTCATATCCACTTTGAAATATAAGGAAGTGGATCTATCTATTCACAAAAATTCCTTTGGTACTAAAATGGATCTACCAATCATTGAATATGACATTTATGTACCCCAGATGGAGTCCCAAAAAAGATACCATATATTCTCTAATTCCATTGCCTGATGTAATGTTGATCAAGGTAGAGTCCCAAATAGTAAAATATGAGGTATTATGGGATCATGTAGAAATATTTACATAATGGGAGGAGATTCTAATAGTTGATATGATTGATACTTCCATTAATCAAAGGGGAAATAATTTATGTAAATAATTTAATCATGATAATAAAATTTTTATTAACATTAAATATCATCTTATGATTGGTTTTATTGATTATATTGAGATGAAGAATAAGGAAAATTAGATCCCAATGTAAAACACTAATGACTAAAAATTATAAATAGTAGTGGCCTTTTTTCCTACTAAATTTGAAGGATTTGAGTTTTCTATCTGGGTTTTTTTCCATTTTCCTGTCTCTATATTATATATTTTGATTCAGATACAAAAAATATTAATGTATATCATTATAAAATATATATAGTCATATCCATGATCATGATTATATAACTTCTGAAATTCTATAAATATAATTCTCTACTACTTGAGTTTTAATGTTAGTGGAACCCTTTTCAATTTCACTATAGGTAGTCTCAAAGGATCTTGAGAGTGAACCACCTTATGAAAATGTAAAAAAAATTAACTGATGAGATAATATTATAGGATGTGTTTAGAACATTTATATTTGATAGTTTTTATTGATAATATATTGAAAAAAATATTTTATTCGCCACCTTGAATACACCTTTTTTATTGGTTTCTAACACACATCCATAAATGATCATGTAGAAAAAAATTCTAAAATTTTAGTGTCACATTCTATAGATTAAAAGATAGTACTTGTTCTATTTCAAGATACTCAAACATCGACATCTCTAGAGCACTTGGAAATTTCATTTTCTCTAATTGATGTAGTCCCAAAATATCTCTAAAATCTTGTGATTTATTCTATCTCAGATTCAGATATTGTCACACTTCATTAAGGGATGAAATAATATGTGAATCACTCTTTGGAGCTATGACTACCCAAGGATGATGGAAATTATTTAGAATTTAATTCATACACTATTGAATAATACTACTATGGAATAGTATAACAATTTTAATTCTATGTTCAAAAAATTGAAAAAAATTTCACATCATAAAACCCAACTAATGATGGTTCATAATTCTTGATCCACAATATCATGGTTAAAACAATTAATAAATTAATTAAAAAATAATTTGAAAGAAAATAATACCAATTTAAATGAGTATAAAATAATTCAAAATCAAATATTATGTTTTAATTTCAAATATAGATTTCCAAAAATTTATTATCTTTTCCACTTACGGTCAGAATTGGTTAGTGGTGACATTTTCAAATGTAATAAATTTTTATTATTTAGATTTCATTCAGTACTACCTTAATATTTTAAATTGTCAATGAGAAAAATAAATTAAATAAATTAGGATACATTACGTTCTGATCTCAATTATAAAAGAAAAGTAATGACTATAAACTTTTAGAAAAATCTCCACTTACACATTATATTTCCTTATTTACCCATTACTTCTCTTGAGTAATTAATAAGTGATAAAATATTAATTGAATCAAAATATGGTACTAAATAAAAATAGTGAACACATAAAAAAATAATTTGATTATTGAAATTTACCATCTTAATACACTTAATGAAAATTTCTTTAATAACCAATATACTCATGAGTAAAAAATCAATAATGAGTAGATATTTTATCTTAAATGATATTAGAAACATGCTAGTAGAGAAGATAATTAGTGGCTGAATGCATGAGAATTTAAAAAAAATTTAATAACCTTTAGAAAAATTATTGTTGTCATCCATAGTATTATTATTCCCATTCTAGATTTGTATAGATTATTATAGGTCATTAAAATAGTATATATATATATATCTAAAAACTCTAAATGTTGAATATATATAAATCTGACCGTGTCGTGGTAAAAATATAGGAATCACACCATGATCATGGTGTCATTATTATAATTTTTATAATTATTACCATATCACTATATATCCAAATTGATTCTTCTAGAGACCATGGTGTTCCTTCATGAATATGTTTTTCATGATTAAAACATATCTTATGTTACTTGACCTAGTTATGCCTTTACGGGGATCTGATTTCAACATGAAAATCTAAAACATATTCTCTTCTAATTAAATCATATTCTACATTATTCACATCATGAACCATATTTAATTAATTTATTATAAATATTTTTCTCATACATGGTTTTCTGTCATAATGGCTAGTATCACAACATAATCACATCTTCTTTATCTTTTCTATGTTATCCATATACATAGGTATTTTAGTGTGAATTTTACTGGTTTCACTGTGGTTTGTTCTAAAATCTCATCCTCGACATCTATTAAACCATTAATGTTATGTATCATTGTTCATTGTAACATTATTGATCAATTATCTGGTAAAATTATTTTAATTTTCTAAGGTCTCCTAATTTCTCCTTCCATTAAAAAATAATTTACAATGTAAAAAATTCATATGTTATTGATATAATTAAAATTTTAAAACATGTTAAGATAATATACAAAATATAATTTATAAAATCCATTTATAATTTGAAAAATATATAAATAAAAAATATCTCAACATTAAATAAATAAGAATGTATATATTAATAAGAAAAATAATTATTCTATTATACTCATAAAAATAATGGATGGAGGGAAATAACACATAAGTGTTAACTCGTCAATGAAAATTAAGTATAAAATCATGTTAATATATTGTAATTCAAGAGAAACCATGTACATAGCCTAATTTAAGACTATCTAGTTGGAATAATCCATCTAAGGCCTGCATCTTAACAGAATGGATATGTAATTTCTCTAGATAGAAGGATTAGATTGATCTTTCTATGCTAAAAGATTCATATAGATATATACCTATAAACTCTATATACCCTAAGGATCACAATTTCTAGGATAATTGGGCAGTCAAAAATTCCCATGAGAGCATAAAGGATTTCGGTTGGGATGGAATATATCTCCCATAACTTGGTATTCTAAAAATTCATGCTCATTTGATCATTGAAAACAAACATTCCAATTATCATATTTATATTAAAGAATATTAAAACATGAAATTGAAAAATAGTATCCCTTCACCCATTAGGTACAAAAAAATGATGAAAATTGGTGATAGTGAAGTGGTGGACATTCAGGTAACTGAAAATAAATGGGATGGATATATCAACCAAATATATATAAGTAGAAAATTTAAATAGTTATCCACTCCCTAATTTTTGTTACAATTAATATATATAAATTTCATGCCATTTAATATATAAATTTGGTAATGAGGAAACAAATGAAATCCTTTTTATTTATTAAATTGGGTAATCAATTGATGGTGATGCAGAATTGGGCATTCCAGTTGAGAAAAAACCATCACCGATGAATTTTGTTTGTCTCAAATAACGGAATGAACAATAGGCCATGTATATTCACACTAAAGAAAATGGTTGTTCATAACATAATCCCTATTATTTAAATATATTAACCTATTTAAAATTATCCTTTTGAGAAAAAATATAGAAATTTTTAGAATGGTGTCCCTTCATATCAACTGAAAATGAGGGAGAAGATCAATATAACAATATAAATATTCCAAGTACTATAATGAAGGTCACATTAATTAATTTCTCTCAAATATAATCCCACTATGATACTATATATTAATAAATAATATGGGTTTACACCCTAATTATCGAGGTAGAGGTTCAAAAAATTAAAGAATAAATCTTAGGGGAACTTATGGATTCTCTAATGAAAAGGGGAGAGATGACACTAGTTGATATACCAAATTTTATCATCAGAAAAGTATGAGATAATATCACTGTGAAAATTTCATGGATAATAATAACTGAATTCTTAATAAAGCTAATTATTAATTATTGGATTCCATGATCTCATGAATCTTGACATATCTACCATCATGAACATTTGTGAGATAGTTTAAAGCTACATATCGAACCTGGTTTAATGCTAGCTTATTGATTAACCTCATAAGGCTACCGAGTCCTTGAAAGTATATATAATTTTGGGCCCCACCTGTCACTATAATTCCAAACCATTCCTCACATATTGAATTTTTTATTTAATTCAAGAATAATTCATCTTATCAAAACATTTCAATATTTAGTAAATAATACTTATTTATCAATATTTTCATTGATAAATAAATAAATTTAAATTCAAAACACCATATGTGAAAAATGATATACGGTTTAAGAAAAAAAAATATTCATGATAAATAATGTTGATATTTTAGGGAAATTAGATGACTGTTGATCATAGGAAAGTGAATATTTAAATGGAAAGTTAATGACTGCAAAAATGAATAATAAAAGTGAATTTCAATACATCCCTTAATTGATATTATTATCAACCATCCATGGAATGAATAATTATACTATCAATATAACATAACCCATGTGAATCATAAGTAAATTTATTATTTTTTGTCATTTATGAGTAGAAAATCCATGAAAAGACCCTTTTAAATATTTTTAGGGGAAAACTATTTTTTACATTAAAATCATTTTAAAAAATTTGGAACATAAATTTCATTGAAAATAACCTTTAAAACTTATAAACAATTTTTTTTAAAATTAGTGGTCATGATGACCATAAATTTTTTAATTGTTGAGTACATTAAAATAAATATTCCTTTCAAATTTTCATTGAAATTCAAATGGGGATTTTTTTGAAAACAAAATAAATATTTATTTCAATTTTTTTAAAAGTTAAAAATGGGTAAAATTTTATATACAATTAATTTAGAAAATATTAAAAACATTTTTGGGAATTTGTTTAGAAATCATGGTTTTGGAAGAAAATATATTTTCGAACAAATTGATAAATGAAGTTGGATTTTCATAAAACCATTTTCTCAATTACTTTAAATACACAAAAGTGAAAAAATGGTTCTATTACCAGAAAATATCATGAATTACAAAAGTATAATAATGTTAAATGGGTTTATTATAAAATCATTAAATAATTTACTTTCACTAAAATACAATAATAAATAATATCAATTAGAATGAGATTTTGAAATAATGCCTTACATTGATCATAACATTAAAGTGAGAATTAAAAAATGAATATATAACATATATCAACTCTAAATCCACATAAAAAGTTTAAATCCAATATAATATAACAAGAACTCATTACATAAAATATATTATCATATCAAAGATGAGAAAGAAGTAATATATATAACCCAATGAAAAGAAATTTAGTTATAAAATTCTTTTCCACTTGAAAATTATTAAGTAAAATCCCCTTAGATGAAATAATTAAAATACCATGAATTATTCAGGAATCATGATATTACATTTCAAAGGTGTGTTATGTATATCAAATAAAAAAAATCATGGTCAAAATAATAAAATATTCTTCAATTAAGTTAAATTGAGATGAAGTCCCTTACAAATACCATATCATTGATATTGAGATTAATTAATGAATTTATTATGTGAATAAAATATAAATACTAATAATAAATTCTAAATAAAATATAAAATAAACAAATATCATTAAACACAAAATCATATCATGATATAATCCTTGAAGTATAAGTTTGACCGAATAAAAGGGAATTCAGTTATGAAATCCCTTACATTACATGTTCTTTTGGTTGAAAATGATTTAATATATAATATAGTGATTTTAAACATGTAATTAACTTATATAATAACCATATTAATATTTATAATGACATATATAATCCTTTATAGCATCTTATCATTTTTTCATTAATAATATTTCAATATTTTTGTTGTTTATGTTGTTAATTTCCTTGTTTTCTAATCTGTATTTTGTCATGAATGTTTTGGTTATTGTAAATATTATATAATTACATAATCTCCAGAATAAAAATAATTAATTAATTATCATACTTATATATAAATTATTCTTTTAATACCAATCATGAAATATTTTTTTGAGAAATTAAGTATGTTACTATCATGGTTACGGAAGGTTGTACCTACTCTTGGGTAACATTTCCATTTTTCAATGATTATTATGGAAATGATTTATATAATATTTTATACTTATATAATGATAATAATCTCATAAATAACATAATATTTATTTAAATATACTTTTATATTTCATCCATTAGGTGTGTGGATTGAATGAGAGTCACGTCGCTTCGTGAAGGTGGTAGTCCACATGAACACAAATTATATTATCATCTTTATGTGAGTGAAAATGTAAGATAAAAAATAATTTATATTATATTTTCATAAATATATATAAGCCATTAATATATTAATTATTCAATTTTGGTCCCATATATTAATAAATTTATCTGTATTACCTTCTATGTAACGTGTTAGTGAAAAATGAATCACACCTCTTCATGAGAGTATGTCGTATAAATTAGTGATGCTATAGAATCCCATATAAAATGTAATGTAACGAAATTTATTTATGATATATTGAATCTCAAGATATATTAATGTTATAAATTTCATATATAAACTTTATATCAATCATCATACCCAACCATGATAGGTGGGAATTGAATAACGAATGACATCGGTTCAGGAGGCAACAATCCACCACACACACGAATGATGATTTCATAACCCATTTGATAGAAGTGGGGATGGTTTTAGAAAATTCACTTAACAAAACAATATCATTATATGTACTATAATTATGTTATTATATCATCATGGTTTGATAATAATTAAAGGAGGCCGAGGAATAAATAAAATAAAAATGATCTTTAAAGAAAGTTACCTCTTCTTTAGGTATCCTCCTTATAATTTCACCAAAAGCCTTACTAGGTCAGATTTATACCAAAAATATGCATTATAAAATTAAGGGATGGATGTTGGGAAATTATTTTTCCATTAAATGTGTGAACCAAAAGGTTTTTAAGGTGTGAAGAGGATAGTATAGGGGTATCACTTTATAAGTAATGTGAGTGGCACACTTGTAAATTTTGAATAGAAAAAGGTTTAACCACATTTGTAACATTCCAAAAGGGTCCCAAATAGATTATTATCCATTATTAGAAATTATAAGATCAAGAAATGTCAAGAAAATATATTTTATACAATTATTTTGGTAATTTTAACTTATCACATTTTTATCCCCCCCTGATAAATAAGTTTTTACCTTAACCGTAGTAAATAATTTGTATTTTTTTCACAATTCATTTTGTTCTAAAATTAATTTTAATTTATTAGATAATATAAATTATTATTATTCTATATATTAAATATTATTTTAAAATATTCATTCATATAATTGGTAAAATATAATTTAAAAATAATACCGCAGATGCGATGGGAAAACAGGTTTTCAAAGAGAAAAATGTTCAAAATAATTTAAAGTTTTTATATCAAATTTCAATATTAAAATAATTTCAGTGAAATAAATAATATTAGTTGATATATACCTAATTTTACATTGGAAATAAATTAAGATATATTTTTTCTTTATAGATAATTTAATAAAAAGTCATTTTCAATTAAAATTCATTATTTTTTACTATTCATCAAAAAAATGAAAAGTTTCAGAAAAATACCTAAAATAACCCAAAGATAATTTTGATAAGTTGATTTCAAAAATGAAGTTTATATTATAAAATTAATTATCTAAAAGTGATAAAATTAATTTTACATTATGTTCTCAAAAGGAATCTAAAACAAATTTTAAAAAATACAGTTTTTATGAAAACATTTCTTTTTCTTTTAAATGATTCTTATTGTATTTAAAATCAATAGATAATTATAATTTTTATAATTTAGATATTACTACTAATAACCACCAAGTTAATATCTATGTGATAACGTTATACTATATTACGGTTCATTTAAACTTAGTGTTGCATGTTATGCAAGCTATCAGAGATATTAAATTTAAAGAAATATATTTTGTGGGTTGTTTGGACATGGTGTTCCATTTAACATAAACTATAAAAAAATATTATAATCTTAATATCTCAAGATGTAACAATATACCCACCATAAATAAATTCTTTCCACTCAATTTAAACTTGATCTCTAAAATAAAGGGTTTGACATTTGGAAATACCATTGTTGAAAAACCCACATTGTAAATGGGTTAGTAGAGTATCATATTAATAAGATAAAAAGATAAGTACAAATGTCATACATAATAACACATAACTAGGTTTCTAGGTCTGAAACAATTAGTGGCAATTTAATATATGGCCCTAGAATAAAAGCATAAATAATTATAGATATTGATATAGGCCATTGATCACAAGAAAGTGAATTATTGATGGAATGTTAAGGAACTAAAACCATAAATATGTGATTATTTATAAGAACATATAAATCATCAGATATGAATTTAATTTGACAATTTTTTTGTTTCAAGTTCCTTATACCTAAAGTTGAGGAATTGTTTTAATGTCTAATAATATAAGGAAATATACTTACATGGTATGTTTCTTTTTCATAAACACAAATTTTTCCTTTTATTGTGCTTTGATCAATTTTTAATTCCTCAATTAATCTATGAAATTAATATCCAAAAATGAATTTATTATCCTTAAATAAATAAAATTCAATTTTAATATATCACAAGATATATAAAAAGGTGAAAAGTCCTTCCATTTTTATCTATCTATTTTCCAAAACAAATATGGTTATCACAAGTTACCATATATAATAAATTAATCTGTAAACTTCAATAGTAAAAACATTTGTTCATATTTAATATATATTTTTCAAATAATTTAAATATTCACTTATTAACCAAGTTATCACATAGAAAAATGGTAGTTGTTAAACTCTAATCATACTTTACTTGTGGGTTAAAGCCATACATCCATAATGGAAGTGAAGGGATGTCACTGGAATATGTGGTTTTCTATATTAATATAATTCTTATAACATTCCCAAAAAAAATATTACGGGCATACTTGAAATAAAATTAATCATTAAATAACCTTTTTACTAAAATTTTAAATAAATTTTTTTTTCCACAATGTCTAATAACATTTTTTTTACAATTATTAAAATTTCCTTAATGAGAATATTAACCCTAATGATTATCAATACCATTAAACATATTTTTCATGGCATGACCCAAACCGGGGCTTGATCAACAACTACCCTAAGCCTGCCTCGATGGGAAAGGGGGTGGAAAAAAGATCCGAAATGTATTTCCTAAAAGGGAGTCCTTTGCATAATATATGTATAGGCACACACTTTGAAATCCCAATACAGAAGTGTAGAGGAATAATAATAAAAATATACAATAGATATAAAGTAATCTAAGCATGAAAACCCTCTTGGATGTACAAGAGTACGATAGTGAAAACTGAAAAGTAAAGGGGGGAAAATACACTCCCAACCAAAAAAATGTCCCAACCAGACAAAACTTGAAAGTAAACCATTGACAGAGCCTAGATCCTAATCTCCAAGCTAAGACCATTGTATATATTCCAAATCACCAAGTATCCATAATCTCATATGAATTCATTTTTGACCTTTCTATCATCTTCATATGACACGACCAGTTTAGGAAAATCCCATGTAAATGTTCCTATATACATACCCAATAAGACAACCTGAAAAATGAAAGGGGGATACGTAAGAGATACAATAGGAATTTAAAGATAATAGGTAGTAAATAAGATACAAGTAAACCCAAATAAAGGTAAATAGTAACCTCATCTAAGCAGAAGTGGCATAAAAAGATGTGTATATGAACAATTTGTTGAGCCTTTTCCAACCATGAAAGAGAGTAAATTTATCCAACCATGAGAAGCTAAACACGGAAAGCATGTGTCATACCTCGTCCATCTTGTCAAACCATGGTAGGAGAGTAACCAAATCCAAATGTATGGATACATATACATATACATATACATATATATATATATATATATTAGTGTGTGTGTGTGTGTGGGTATGTGTGTTTGTGTGTGTCTGTGTGACTGATTAGTAAAAGAAGACCAAATAAGAGAGAAAGGGGATCTAAATCTCATAACTCCACCCATGAAAAGAGTCACCAACAGTTCCAATTTTCCATCAATGATTCCCATCATCTCACGCGTCTACCTAGAAGTAACTGTGTATAGGCCTCTACCATTCTACTATACAACAATGTCGATGGAGAATAATATTTAAATAGATGACCTAAACCCTAGTGCAATAGGGGGTTCCACTCTATAAGTATCTATAGAGGATCCACGCCTAGATTTTCCAAGGGGTTTTACTCTAGTGTCATGAGGAATCATGCCTGATCTGATATGGGGTTCCACTCAATAGATAGAGGACATGTTCCCAAGCTTATAGAGGTTCAACTATATAGGTAGAAGACTTGTGCTTTGGTGCGATGGGGGAGTTCCACTCTATTCATCGAGGACCTTCTTCTCAATCTGATTGGGGTTCCTATCATGAGCCAACCCTGGTCGACCCTGAGCCGACCACCTGAGACGATCCACAAGATGTCCATAAGCACGTTCCTAATCCATATGGGCTAGAAAAAAGTGTCATGAATCAACAATGTAAAATAAGGGAACAATTCTTCCCTATAAAAATAAATAAACTGAATAGTTAAAATAAATAGAAAAATCCAATATATATATAAATATCCAAACAAAACATCTTTTACACAAAAGATGAAAATACAACTAAACTATAAAATAAATCCAACTGAACCAGACAAACAAAACATCTCCATGTGACCCCAAGGGTCAATATTTGATACCAAAACCAACCATCACTCACGATGATCAAACCAAGTTAGAGTCTTCAACATAAGAAAAAATCTAGAGAGAATTATAAGCATGAGTATTAAAACTCATTAATTGTGCCCAAAAAATCTATTCCCAATATAATTCCTTTAAAATAAAAGAAATATAAACTACAGGTTTTAAATAAAATATATAAATGTAAGAATTTGCACATATTTTAAAATTTAATACCAAACACATCCCATTTCCATTTTCACGACTCCAAACAACACTCTTTCCATTGAAGTTACATAAGCATTTTAAGAGGAAGATAACATTTATTTTAGAAAAGAAGATAAGGATTGAAAAAAAATCCAAAACCTTTTCCCCAAAAATATTTGAAAACATTTTCCCACATTGAGAAAGAAGTTAAAATACTCAAAGAATAAGTATAATAATCATACAACAAGGGAAATTTAAAATATCACACAAGAGTGACCAACCAACAAATACATCTCAATCATCAATCAAATGGGACTAGGTGTCGATAGATATGCGTGAAACTGGGATATCAGGAATAATACTTAGCATACTAAAAAATATTGACTCATTCTAGAAAATATGTCTCACTAGATGACATCAATAACATCCAAACATGCTCAACCACACCTTAGTTAGTACAGACTGATGGGAACTGTCCTATACCAATAAATAAAAAATATGTCCCCTTTATATGGTCCACTATCCAATGTGTAACCTAACCCAGTGAAACAATTGTTCATAGAATATTCACTAACTATGCTAGGTTCCCATGTCAGGATGTAATAAGTGTGAGCCACTTGATTCAAATTGAGAATCCAATCACATGAACATATATATTAATAATTCACACAAAAGGCATCACTCTAGTCACTCCATAGATAAATCTATTTCCATACAACCCAAAGATCACAATGGAGTCCACACCAAGGATCTCTTATTTAACTAAAAGTAAATGGGTCATGACGAATCCACAGTGAGTACTTACCACCCATTTAACATAATGGATCACGAGGATTCAACAATGAGGGCATCCCATCCTTTAAATAAAAATAAGGTAAGAATATTATCCAAGGAGGTACTTCATAATAATAATTTTCACTAACTATATAGAGTTCCAAACAGGCCTCATGCATCCTTTTTCAGAGAACCAAAACTAACTTCCCAAAAAGTTACGAAACACCATTTTCCATTCACAACCATTTAGAAGAAATTTCATATAAACACTCAAATCACATATTCACACAAAATCTACTTTAATAAACATTTCCAAACAGGCCACGCATCACCAACACAAACCAAAACATTAATGTATTATTGTCGATCATTTTCACTAAATAATATTGGTAGACTTGTTTTCTTATAGACATGTGAATCCACTCTGGTATTAGAGATTCTGCACTGATCATGATTGACCGTTAATGGATTAGTGTTGATTCTCATGGTTTCTTAATGTTATTTTTTAGGAAATCAAGGTAGACCATGCTTTACATACCACAAATTACGCACAAAATCCAACCGGGAATTTCATCGAATAGTTTGGGTGCAACATTTAACCAAACAATTTATTTTATCACATAAAAGAAAGAAATAATCACTTTAAATAACAATTAAATATTCTAAAGATCACATATCAACATTCATCATATAAGTAAGGTTCCAATATACTTAATATAATGATTCCTAAAATAAAAAGGAATGTTCCAAGGAAAACCACCCTCAAACTCACGACTCTTCAACAAGGCACACATGAAACAACCTCGCAATGTTCCAAGAAGGAAAGAGAAACCAAAATTTTCCTTAAATAAGAAAAACCCCAAAATAAAAAAAGGAAAACATTAAACATAGATCCACAATACCAAGGGAGAAGATAAACTCAAGATAAAATAGAAGAAAGACGAAGACAGATAAGAGAAAATGAGATTCCCTTCATAGATCTACCTAAAAACTTAAAGAATCCCCTTAGATCTACACTTGGGAGGAAGGAGGCGGAATAAAGAACCAAGGAGGGGCTCCCCGAGGTATTTATAATCCAGGGGTAAGAAATTGGTGGATTGGGAATAAAAATATTGAAGGGGTACAATTGGAATTTCATAATTTTAAGATCTAGGAAGCACACAGGGTTTGGACACATGGTTTAACAAACCATGTTCCAATCATGTACCCCTTACTAGACGCAACTAGGAACTCATATGGTTTCACAACCATGTTCCAACTATGTGAAATGGTATTTTCAAGACATAGAGCCTCCCTGCACGCTTTAAGAATGATTTGACTAACTATTCATGGGCCTTGTTCCCTAAAACAAAATCACTCCAAGGCTGACATGGTTTCTTGGGATTAGCCGCATGGTTTTCCCAAACTATACACTGATTGTGCACCAAGAGAAATACACCATGATACTCAAAACATTAGACCTTCACACTCAGAAATCATGTTAAAAACAAGGCCCAAAAGATAAAACCGATCCGAGTATCAAAATAAAAATCATGGTGTGACAATTCTCCCCCCATTATGTTTTCTTCCCCTATAAATCCACAAAATAAATCTGTTTTATTGATCAATGAATAAGTATTTATACAACTTCCTGATACAACCTCTAAAACCAATAACATCTTAAACACCTCTAAAAAAACTCATGCCACTTTCCTAAAACAAAACAATAAAGTGAAACCACTTCCAAAGAAACAAAGGAAACTCAAGCACTAGCATCCAAAACCATGCTTCGAACCAGACAAATATGTACACTCCAAAGAATACCAATGCTCAATTGAACCAAAAATAATCTCATAAATCAAATAACTTCAAAAGAATCAACTTTCTATTAGACCACATTTGAAACCAAACTGTATTCTCAAAACAAGAGGCTGGAAGAAACTCCCCACCATTATAGAACAATAGCACCAATTTATCATATGAAAAATATTAATGAGACCCGTGGTGGGTTGTCGACCATTATGAATCAACTATATTAAACTAGTCATCACAGAATGACAAGGGAAATCTGACATGGCTAAATTACAACATCCCTATACACACCAACCACCCCCACCATTAGGGGTCCTACCGAAATAAATTCAAAACCTAAACATATCCATAAAAAGGAACTTACCAAAATACCTATAAATACAACATGAGAATCTAGACCTCTCACTACCTAAATGAGGAGACAAAAACATAGAAAAGCATTTCCACACCATCAGTGGTTTCCGGACAACATGATATGCTTCACTAGGTGACCTATGGTTGTAGTCCTGATGTCATGAAGAATCTAATACCCTGAAGTCAGGAGATAATAATCTCTCATTATAAATATAGGGTTTAAAAAGATACATGCGGAAGACATTTTCATTTAGAATGGAGGAATTCATAATTTTTTAAAGAAAAACAAACATTCACTGAAACATGATTTTTCAAGAGATCTGCAAAATCCCGTTATATATCAAAGAACAATAACACCATCGGGCACAACCGCCACAAAATAAAGAAACAATAAAAATAAGGTGGATTTAAAATAAACCCAAAAACAGAACACTACTCTTACAAATGGGTAGTGGTGACTTTCAAAGAGGTGTATCTCGATCCATGACTCTTCCTAGAAACACATCGATAAAACTGTTTCACGTGAACTATGTGTCCACGGGCATGGATGGTCTTCAGAGCACACAGAAATTACATATTCTAATAACCAGACATTCCAAATTGATGTAATAGCCTGATCCTACACCTAGAAGAAGCTAATGAAAAATCCAAAGGAGTTTTGATTCTACAACTAACTCAAACAGATTTAGGCTTCTTTCCAATATCCTTGCTAGAATTACCTACCCTACTTCCATAGACTGTGAGGAGGTATGCTACCTTAAACACTCCTACTAGCTCAACGTCAACATGAACATCTTGCCTCACCATTATGGAAAAATAGGTAATTAAAACTATATTTCCATTATTTGTAGTTCAAGTTGGATCACATTCCCAAAATTTTGAGCCTTTAAATAATCGTATGTGGCCCACTCTAGAGTGTATGGAATAAGATTCACAAAATGAAAAAATTAATACAACATTGATCCATACCCTTACTGTAAACCACACATCTTCATACCCTTTCTCACCTTCACTGCCTCAGAGTAGTAATTTTGGATAAACAAAGATGTGAAGAACTCCCAGGTAAGATCTTTCTGAGGCTTGTTCTAAGAGACCGACTTCCACATCATAAAAGTAGGTTCTTTAAGTATAAAGGTATAAAAATTCATCATTAATGACTCGGAAAACATGAGGATACTAAAGATCACTTATATTCTCTTCACTAACTCTCCCCCATCCAGAGGATCTACTATACCATAAAATATAGGTGGACTCAAATTTTGAAACTCATGAACAAAATCCATTGGTTGATCAATTGGAAGGTCTTCCAAAGATGAACCACTCATGGTTGCACCATGAATATCCATCAAAACAATTTGGAGGAACATACAAGGAAATATGAAATCCAAGAGCGCTATCAAAACTAGCTTATCAATAAGAGTTCTCAAACCCAAAACACTACATAAACAACATTTCGAAAATCATGGGAGAAACAACCCCATGAAAACCAGTGATCAAAACATTACAATTTTCTTCTTCAAAATACACTCAAAAGAAAACAAACATGGTAGGTTGTACACTCAATAGTGGTATTCTCGGGGCCTCACTAATGAAAATTCTCATGCCACCCCAGGCACTCATAAACTCATCCAATCTAGGAACTCATCCACCAGAATCATTAACCATCCATTTTCCTACACATTTTCATGCATGTGAGCACTCAATGAAATACCAAAGGTAAAAATAAAAAATTTAAAATTGTGAAAAAAAACATTAAACCCACATTTAAATACTTTCAATCCACTTCACATTTCAAAAATTCATAAAACTTTTCAAAATCTCACCAACCACCAAGTCGAAAACCATTTTCAAACACCACACACTGATCCATTTCAGCTTGTTTAAAAAATAAAATCCCATGTATTTCATCCAAAAATTCCAATTAATCCCCTTAAAAACATTTTTTAATATCCTAAAAAATTCACTTCATTAGAATTAATTTGATTAAGAACTCATTTATACTTATTTAAATAAATTTCTAAAACCCTCTTCATAACAAACTCTTGATTTCTAACAAAAAACATTGATAAAATCCATGTTTTGATTATAAAATTTCCTTCTTGGTGACCTCATACCCATTTACTCAAAAAAAAAACACTTTATTAAACCCCATTTTCTAATACCTTCGTCAAAATTATTCTAAAAATTCATTTTACATTTCTCAAAACCAAACAATTACTATTTAACATCTAGTTTCCACAATTCTAAAACACAGGTTCTCAAAGTAATTTTTAGAATCAATGAAGAGCGAAAATAATTTTCAAGTAGAAACTAGTGTCGATGGGTGACCTGGCCATATTGTTGGAGGGCCTACACCAATTATACTACCATCGTAGAGAGTGTTCTAGGATCATGAAACTAGATATACATGGTTTACCAGGCCGTGTGATATCACTAAGACCTTTATCCAAACTCCATTTTCATATCCAAAATACCAAAAAAATTCATAAGAACCATATAATCCAAAATAATCTCGACATCCCATGGAAACTCAATGTTTGTTCTAGAAATTATTGTCCCTACACTTCCCTAGACTTGACCCGGATCCCCAACAGACCTACTCCGCCGACCATAAAATCCCAAATAACAAACGGGTCCTATGAAATCTAGGTCCTCTAAAGAATCAACATGATCCAATACCATTTTTTCATAAAATAACCCAGGTAAACCCTGAACCGACCACCTGAGCTGATATGCGGCATGGGAAAAATGGTGTTCGCGATCCCCAAAGTCTTACAACTAGTGTTGGGAATCATCAAAGTAATCCAATGGAACGATTTCTCCCAATAACTATTAATAAATTATATAGTGGAAATAACTATAATATCCTGATATATATTTCCAAACAGAATATCTTTTATACAAAATATGATAATACAAAAAAACTATAGAACAAAACCAATTAAAATAGATAACCAAAATACCTCCATGTGAACCCAAGGGTCACTCTTTGATTCCAAAACCAACCACCACTAATGGATATCAAACCAAGAATAATAATTTAGTATAATATAAAAACAATAAATAACTATATTCATAAGTATTAAACTTAATAGGCATGCTCAAATAATCTATTCTTAATTAACTTGTATTAAAATAAAAGAATCATCAACATCAGGTTTGAAATATAATATATAAATGTAATCTTTACAACACATTTTCCAAAATAAATCCAAACATAGTCTATTTAACTTTTCACCATTAAAAACCACACTCTTTCCAAGGAAATTCCATTATCATTTTAAGAGGAAGATAATGTTTCTTTTAGAAATGAAGAGGTGTAGTGAAAAATATTTCCAAAACCTTTTTTCACAAAAACACTTGACTTTTTTTCCATGTTTAGAAAGAAGTTACACTACTCAAGGAATAAGAACAACAATCATACAACAATAGAAGTGGAAAGTATTCCATAAGAGTGACTAACCAGAAAATTCATCTCTATCATCCACTATAAGTAAATAAGTGTTGATAGACATGGGTGAAACTAGGAGCTCATTAATAATACAAAAAACTAATACATCATAACTCATCCTAGAAAGAATACCTCACTTGATGACATCAATAACAACCACACACACTTGAACACACCATACCTATTATAGACTGAGGGGGACTATCCCATGAAAATTAAAAATATGTCCCCCTATTATGGGCCACTAGCTAATGCGTATCCTAATTTAGTGTAGGAATCATTCTTAGAAAATTCGCTAACTATTCTAGGTTCTCATGTCAAGATGTAAATTGGGTGAAAAACTGATTCCAACTAATAATCCATTCACATTAACATATATAATAATAATTAACACAACATTAATCATTAGATTCAATCTAAGGATCAATCTCTTTTCATACAATTCGTAGACCGCAAAGGAGCCCTCATTATAGATCCCCCATTCCACAAAAAGTTAATAGGTCACGAGGATTACATATTGAGTAATTACCACCAATTAAAAATAATGGATCATGGGGACTCCACAGTGAGGAAATCCCATACATTAAATAAAATCAAGGAAAAAATATTATCCAAGGAGTGTTTTCAAAATAATCATTTTCACCAACTTTACAAAGTGAAAAACCAGACTGAAGCATCCTTGTTCAAAGAACCAAAACTCTGTTTCCAATATGTTTCAAGACAACATTTTCCATTCATAGCCATTTATAGTAACATTAATTAAAACACTCACATCAAATTTTTAAACATAATCCACTTTCATAAAAATTACCAAACATTCCATGCATCACCAACACAAGAAAAACCATTTTTAAAATCCAAATAAAAACCAATTTCAAACTAAAAACCACTTGGAAAACCCATTCAAGAAACTTAATCCATCATTTCATATGCAACTACACATTTACAAATCCATCCCATAATTTACATACCAAAAATTACTCACAACATCCAACTATGCATTTCATAAAATACATTGTGTGCAATGTTAAAAAAAATTTCATTTGTTATTAAAAAAGGAATAAATCCTAACATTTCACAAAAACAACAAAATCCAAATATTATAGATCAAAATTAAAAATATATGAAATTTATTAAAATCATGAATCCAATGATTCTTATATAAAAAAAGTACAATGGGAATCTACCTCAAAGTCATGGCGCATCAACAACAGACACCCAAAGAAACCACAAAATGGTCCAATAAGGAAATAACAACCAATAGGAAACATAAACAAGATAAAATCCAACATTAAACATTGGAACATCAACCATAGATAAATATGACCAAGGGAGAAGAGGAACTCAAGAGAAAATGGAATAAAGATGAAGAGGGAAAAGAAAAAATGAGATTACCTTGAAAGATTTCCCCAAAACAGATGGGAGTGGAGAAACCCTTACTGTTTGGCGAGAAGGGTAAATCTTCCTCGTACGCCGATGGTGGTGATTTATCGCACCCTAGGAGCTTGAATCTCTTCTCTTATGTTTCTAAAACCAACCAGGATCCGCACAACATGAATATATCGAATGGGGAACAAATCTTTAATGGTAAACATTCTACCTCTTCAATAATCCCTTCATATTCCTTCGTTTTCCCAGAAAATAGAAAATCTCAACGCATCATAAGGAAAGGATCTACAGTTCACGTTTTTGCTTCAGATGGTGCTATCCTATAAAGGTTATAACTTTTAAAGAATCCCTTTATCACTACGGTATCGCTTTCAAAAGGTATGCAACCTTGGAAAACCCTAGACTTAGTTGCCCGCCTATCTATCATTTGGGGATTCAATGAATTTAAATGTGTTTCGATCGGGAGAGGTTTTTTTCATCTTTTGTTTAACTCTGCTGAACTGAAGGGGAGAGCTTGGGGGTTTGGTTCTGTTAACCTCAATCCAGGAACACTAAGGGTTTATGAATGGAGTCAAAACTTCAACATTCATGATTTTAAGGACACTGTTGCGCAGGTATGGATTTGGGTTCATGGTCTAAACTGGGTTCTTTGGCACTCTGAAATCCTTTTTGACATTGCCTCTGCTATTGGGATCCCTATTCGAATGGACTCAAACAATCAAAATGCTAGTTTTGGATATTTTTCTAGAATTATGGTTGAATAGAATTTAGGTTCTACTTAAATTGACAAGGTGATTCTTTCTACCCCTCAATATGACATCAACTTGAACATAGTTTATGAAAAAATGCCATTATTTTGTGATATCTGTAGCAGAATTGGACACTCAAACTCTGGATGTCTTGCAGACACTAAGTGCTCCAACTGTTTGTTGAAAGGACAGGATGCAGCTCACTGTAGGAGGAAGGAAAATCTAATTTCTGATCAAAACATCTTGGAAGACCCGAGGAAGAATCCGAGATTAGCACCCCCCCCCCCCACATGAAGTTAACGCTATAGAAGGGATGGATCATAACAGAAGGAAAACTGTTGCTCAAACACAGGACCAGCAGAAGAGGCCAGCTATAAATCTACAACTGGACTGCAAAAAGACCTGGGCAGACTTGGCAAGGGAATGTGATCAAGTTTATAATATGTTTTTCTTAAAGGATGTTTTGATAAAGGGAATGGATGAGAAAAGACCAGATTCTGAAACATATGATAGTCAAGCAGGGAAGGAAATATTTTCTCAAGTAGTGGCTGATGAGAAATTCAGACAGCAGATCCTTGCTACTAAGTCAAGAAAAGTTAAGAAAAATTTTGATTCTATTACACCAGATATGATTAAGAAGAAGGACCCTCTGATGATTGGTTGAAATAAGAGGTCTCCTCGGGACAATTATAAGGGAATGTCAGCTGCCAATATCTCTAATTTTGGAGGTGTGTCATGTTCTTCTAATTTAGATATTGATGGTAATGGACCCTTGGATATGTAGGTTACTCTAAGTGACCGACTCCCTATAGACTCAGTGCTACAGCATACAAGGTCAATGAATGATTAGCCCCCTTCTTTCTTAAATGTGAATTCTTCCAAGGAGGTGGAAACTTCTCTATCCATGCAGGTGATGTCGATGACTGATAACAAAGAAAGGGAATCTCTCAGAAATATAAGAACATATAACTCTTTTGATCTGTTGGCTACCAGTTCTGAGGCTGGACAGTTTACTCCATGCACCCACATTGTGGCCAACCCTAGAAATGATGTTGACGGTGGCTAGACTCAAGTCACGTATGGGAAGAGAGGATGACATCCTAGAGGTAGAGGTGGGTGGATCCCCTATCACAGTATGAGTACCTACTCTAAAAATGGTTAGTGTCTTTTAATGACCTTTGGATTTTGTAACAACACTCCCTGAACTCTTTTTTTTACTTATGATTTCAATAAGGAGGCTGCGATCCTCAACCTTCAAAAAAAATTCCCAAAACATGAATAATCTCTTTATGTACACATTTGGGAGGAAAGAAGAGTCTTGAAGAACTAAGGAGAGGATACCCTGTGGTTGTATGAAACAATATGAGGAAAAATGGGTGGACTAGGTCTAAAAACCCCAAGGTGTAGAAATGGAATTTCACATTTTTAAGATCTGGTCATCTCACACGGTTTGGCCACACGGATTGGCCTCATGGTTTACCAAACTGCGAACTAACCATGTTCCCCTTACTGGACACACCTGGGCACCCACACTGACTGAAGATTCTGTTTAAAAACCATCCACTAACTATGAAAAATGGTTCTGTTCTGATACAGAGCCTCCCCACACGTTTTAATAATGGATTGAATAAACATGTGTGGGTAGTTCTCCCTTAACAAAAATAACTCTAGAGCTTTAATAGTTTCCTGGGATAGATAATATATTTTTCCAAAACTGTGCTCTAACTATGATCTGAGAGAGAAACACCTTGAAACTCAATATTTTAGATTTTCACACCTAGAAAATGAGATAAAAACTAAGACCCAAAAGATAAACTGGATTAGTGGATCAAAATTAACATCTGGGTTAGATAGTTCCAGTCAGTAGATACTGGATCCACACCCAAGATGATGGGGGTTCTATTCTATAGGTCGAGGAAACATGTCTTAGTACATTATGGGGGTTCCACACTAGTACCAATAATGACCAATTCCCTATCTGATAGGTGGTACCACTCAGTTGATAGAGGACCCTCCCCAAATATTATGGGGGTTCCACTCAATAGGTTAAAGAACCACACCCAAGTGATATTGGGTGGGTTCTACATTAGTCATCGAGAATCCAAGCCCTATCTGATAGGGGGTTCAACTTGGTAGTTAGAGGAATCACACACAAGCCAATTGGGGGGTTCCACTTAATAGTTTGATCACCCATGCCCTGGTATGATAGGGGGTTCTACTATTATGTCATGAGGACGTACTCCCTATATGATTTTGGGTTACACTCGATAAATAGAGGACTTATTCCCAAGATGGGGTGTGTTCCACTCAGTAGAATCCTCTGTTGATTATGCTTGATCACTATCGTCATTGAGCATAGACTAAATAATATCCCAACCTAGAACATCTCTCATAATATTTCAAGGCCTAAAATGGATGGAACTATAACGTTCTACATGAAATAACACTCAAGATGGGATACTGGTGGGCCAAAATCAGAGTTCAAATGAAGGACACATGAGATGTTGATGTTTCCTCAAAATGGACCAAGGGGTACACTACGTGCGACGGGACCCACATAGCATGTTGTCACACTCTATCGACTAGAATCTTCCCTACAGTTACATGAATCACCAACCCATGTAGCACTACAAAAAATTTAGGGATGCTACCTAGGGTTTCCAATCCACTCAAGGTCTCTGTCCATGTATCTTGGTTGTGTCACTGATCTTAGGTACATGGTGTGTTGCTTCCCACAGGGTGTCACTCGTGTCTTTAGCTACATCTGTATACTTAGGTACATGGATTGTACATTTATGTGTCCTCCACCACCTATCTCTTCCACTAATAGAAAGTGGTACACGGTGTGTATGGATCCTACATGGCATTAAATCCTTATAAATTTCCAAACCCCTATCCACCACATCATAGGGGCTATATGACATGTGTTCATCAAAATAAATGTGGTGTAGTTGAGTTTTAAACAAAACTTCATATCCATTTTCTATGTGCTAGATATGTTCCTTTCGAAGTTATATTTGGCCTCATTCCTTCCTGAAATGGTTGATAAAACCGTTAATCAACATTTAGGACCATCTGAATGCTGGAAAAACATACATGTTAGTTTTCATAGGTACGTCACACATCTCGAAAACCTCCATAATTTGTCACATAATCATGGATAACAAATATATAAAAGGAAAGTCCCATTATAAAAAGATTCATCCTTACATCCATTATATATCTCTGATTTCTCCATCTTCTATGAAATGATTTTTAATTCGGGGGTCTGATTGGGTTTGGTATCACACAGAAATGTTGAATCAAGACCTCGTGATCCAATGATGTCTAATGTGATGAAATTGGGGTTGGAGGAATCAATAAAAATTCTCATCAATAATTTCAAATTTTATTGGGAAATGACCAAGAATGAGGATATCCACGGCTTTAAAACAAGAATAGCCAAATTAATATGGTACATGTGCACATGTCAAGGATCCACAATTTGTACATATCAAAGATGGGGTGATTCTACTAATTAAAATTAATCAAAAAGGGAACAATCCACAATTTAATGTGTCCTACTTGTATATTGTATCATTAATCATTTAATAACATTCCCACCAACTATTATAGGAATTTTTTTCATTCACTATTTCTTGATATTACCTGATCCATTTATTCATTGTTGGCATATGTGATTATCCAAAGGAATTAAGAATATACCTATGGAACCCTCCCCCAGTTTTTGAAGCTAACCCTAGAGGATCTACTATAGCGGTGAATTTAAAAACATTTCATTTTGGTTAAAATAAAGATTTAATTTAATTTAATTTAATTATTTATCCAATAGAACACACCACCAATGGAAGAGAAATATGAATTCCCCATACTGACCTATTTTAGGCCGTACCAAGTGTAAACATCGTGTTATGTACTTAACCATTTTCTCACATTTCTAATATGAGATTACATTTAATATTTATCCCATTTTATTTAATAAACTATGTGCATGTAATATAAATTATTTTTGATATTTTTATAAAAAATAATTTTAGGAACACCGGACCATAGAATCAAAAGTCATTTTTACATCTAACTCCAAAAATATATATATCTATTTCATAATCATATAAGGAAAAAACTAGGACTCAATATAATTCCCTACTTCATGATTTTCATCCTCTAAAATCAAAACTAAAAAAATATCATGTTATTGAGAATGTATCTTTCTCTCTATCTATCAGGAGATCTCATGCATACTCTCATGATGCCAAACCATGTAAACCAAGAGGGTGGTTTTTCCACATAGGGTTCTCTCCTATCAATCCTCAATTTCCACTAGGTTCTCCAAAAAAATGTATATTTCCTCTATGTTAAGCATTCCCCAATCGATGACGTGTGTGGGGTCATGAACGTTTCTCCTTACCCATGGCACATGGAAGACACCATGCACCCATTCTAGCTATGGGGATAGGGAAAGGTAGTAAGAAACCATTCTAACCCTCTAAACGATCGTGAATTGTCTGATGAACCTCAAGGATTTATCACCTCCCTTGATGAACCTCTTTAATCCTCATCATGGGGAGACTCTCAGGAAAATTTAGTCTCTATGATAAAACTCTAAGGACCTAAGATGAAAATTTTTATAAGATTTATATTTACTATAGTCCATCCTCATCCTCTCATGAATGACATGGACCTTCATTGTTGTCGCCAACAACAACTTTGGGCCCACAAGATATGCCTCCCCAATCTCTTTCCAGCACAAGGTTGACTATCATGGTGTTCTATACAGGGCCTCAAAAGGTTCTATATTGATTGTATAGTGGTAGTTTTTTTATGAAAACACTACCCAGGTAATGTGATCCTCCCATATCCATCCAAATTCCAACACACAATCCCTCATCATATCCTCCAACACCTAGATAGGGTGATTGGTCCTTCCATCTGTATGGGGGTGATAGGTTTTAGTCATCTTCATCTGAGTTTTGAATTCCTACTGCATAACTCTCCACAGTTGTGATGTGACCTTTTCATCTTGATGGAGACAATATTTGAGTCACTCCATAGAAGTGACAATATCATGTACGTACAACTTCACCAAATTCTCCACTGAACTCTGGTATATAATAAAAAGAAAGAGCACTGACTTATTGAGTTGGTAAACTATCACATAGATGGATTTGTGGAACTTTTCTATATTTGGAATCCCCATCACAAAGTCCATGGATATATTTTACCACTTCCACTCTAGGATCTCAAGTGGATGAACAAAATTTTCAGAACCTGGTGGATAGCCTTAATCTGCAGACAAGTGAGGCACTAGGAGACGAACTCAGTAACACACTATCTTATTCTAGACCACAAAAAATATCACAAAATGTATTTTTATTTCTTCCAACACTATTATGTACATTCAAAGGAGAAGTATGGAACTCTCACATCACCTCCTTTCAAATCAGGACTAGAACCATCTTCCGTCCCCAGAAAAAGATGATGTGATCCCCTCCTTTAGTATATCCTTCTATTAAATCTCATGTGGATATTTGGTCACACAAAACCTTATAGTGATGGTATCCCAAATAATAATATCTCACACATCTAAGAAGATGAGGATTTAACATTATCGACTGATGAAAATTTTTACGCTCCTGCACTAATAGGGTCAGCTGCAAGGAATCCTACAGCACAAAAGCCACCTACACCAAGAAAACCTAAGACTACTTATAAGTGAATATGATACCGTATTTCTCATCCCTAGAGTATACACTATATTGAATACAAGAACTCCAACCAACATTTTAGTCTCTGGTTCAAGTCTATCTATGTGAAGACATACCTGATACTTAGATAGTCTGAGTAAACCACAAATCAATCAACAAAATATATTTACTCCAAATCCTTAGGGTGAAGAATTCCACTGTTATATCTAGTTCATGAGTCATGTAGTTCTTCTCATGGGGTGTCAACTACCTTGATCCATATGTGATAATTCCCTGTTACTATGTCAACATGCCGCGGATCCCATCCCCTAAGGAATCGAAATACACTACGTACTCCACACACTCCTCTGGTAGTATCAACATAAGTGCACTCATTGGCCTCAACCTCAACTCCACTAAGGATCTATGTCACTACTCAGTTTTGGTAAAAGGATTCCATTTCCAGGTAAAAGTTGTCAATTTGTTTGAAATCCTAGAGAATTATTCCAAAAAACTACTATAGTACCCAACTAATCCAAGAAAACCCTACACCTTTAATATTCTCTTGGATGGATCCCAAGAAACAAATATATCGAACTTCGCTAGTTATATAGATAAACCATGCTAAAAAAAGTACATTTCCTATAAAGTGAACCCCATGAATCTGACACTGACACTTAGAGATCATTCCATAAAGTTGGTGCTCTTGAAGAAAATCAAGAAGCATACTCAAGTGTTATGCATGCTCTTCCTTTGATATAGATTTGATGAGTATTTATTTACTAAAGACAACTAATAACTAGTCAAATTATGGCCAGAATACATAGATCATATAATCCATAAGCACGATGATGGCTTTCATTACACAAAAGGGTATCACCAGGAACCCACATTTTTTGTAGCGACATTGAAATTCCAGCTTCAGAATATCAACCACACAAACTATCCATTGTTTTTAGCGGAACCTGATATCAATTTTTAAGAACTATCTTGTTCCTCAAAACTAGTCAATGATATTGTCAACATTCCAAAATGGGTACATTTTATTTTTCATAGCTTGGTTCAGGTGATTATAATCCATTCAGAGTCATAAGCTCACATCCTCCTTTTTCATGAACAACACTAGATCTCCCTATGGGGAAATAGTATTCTTGATGAAACCCTTCTCAAGAAGGTCCTCCAAATGAAAATTCATTTCCCGAATCTCACTTGAGGTCATCTAATAAGCCATAAGAAGATATTTGAGTTGTCCTGGGATGAATGTCGATACAAAACTTTACCACCCACCTTGGATGTAGTCCTAGAATTTTATTGAAGAAGACATCCTTGAAATCCTCCACAACTAAAAGAATACAGACGTCTAAAGAGAATACTACACCCAGGGATATACTCACAAACTGATAGGTGATGGGATGCATCCTCCTGCTCGCAAAACCCACTCATACCACCACAAGATCTCTCTTATCCATAAATGGTGAATCTATTACCATCGGTGTGATTGAATGTAACTACTCTTAAAAAACCATCAATATGGAATAAAATCATGGATAACCAATCCATACCCAATATTACATAATATTTTTCCATTATGATAACCAAAAGGGTCGATGTGAACCTCTCTCTACCAAGCGATATCTCACACTACTGGTAGATAAAGGAGACAGAAGGATTGTTCCCTATATGAGCCTCGGGATAATGTTGTTGGGATAATGCCTCAACTTGGAGCCCAAACTATCACATAAGAAATATAAAGATTAAGGAATAACTGGAACATGTATATACTAACACAAAATAAAGATTATAAAATACATATATTATACCTCTGATCATCTCTTGTTCTTCAGGGTTATAAGCCTCAAGAGCCACCTACTATTCATAGCCCCAACTAATAGCTCCCTGAATCTAATGTGGGCCACTTGGGGGTGATTTTTGAAGGATCGCAAAGAATATTCCACCACCCACAGCTCCTCCTCCATCTCTTATAACATTATCTCTTTGGGGGCCTCCCTTCCCTCTCATGAGATATCCTTGATCACAGTGTTTTCTCTATTGTGATAATCTGTTAGCTACCTTCCTACACACCTCATCATGTTTAGTTGGGTAGTCATGACTGTGATATCATGACATGTCAAATTGATTATTTTTTAAGGTTGATTTATAGTCTAGGGAAGACCCTAGGTCATATCTCAAGGATAGTTGATAGGTTTTTAGTGTGTATTTTTAATAAGAAGAACAAAAGAGGGGGGGTGATTTTCTAAACAATTTTAATAAAGTAACTTAACATAAAGAGTTGTAAAGTTGAATGACAAAGTGGATTTTAAAAAATATGAGATAAATAAGTGATCATTACTAAGATACCATAGTACTTTAATATTTCTTTATTCTCAATTTTTTATTAGGTTATGTTGTAATCCTTTGGTTGAGGGATGACCAAGATCTTGGTTCCCCACTTTCCTCTTAAAATAATGCACAAAGAACCACCCCTTGACACAAAAATCATGTTGTAATGGTTTGGAACTCTAGAATAGAGTGATTTATACCAAATAATACTGAAATATCATGTATGTGTGAGATAAAGAGGATGATTGTGTTGTCCAATCGAAAAAACTCAAGATTCCCACTTGAATCTCAACCCAATCAGTTCTGAAATGAAAAATGTTTCACTAAATTAAACCAAATAAATGAATTCAGATAAGAAGTGTATAAAGATTAAACATAAGTGAAATAATTAATACAAAAATTACATAAAACCTGTTGAATATAAGGTGTTATAACTCCCTTTAAAAGTGTGTATATCCCTCACAATGACGACCCACAGTTTAGCCCGCCATCGAGTGGAGGAGAAGGCTCAGGTGGAAGTCAGTCATCATTGCTGATATCCATATGATGATAGCGGACTCCAGAAATTCTTGAATGAGGATAGGATTCCATTGGGTCTCCAAAATACCATAGCTTTGCCACTTGTTCTAACTTACAAATGGGGAGACCAAGGTGCTATTTTATAGGAAAATGTCAAGGCAGTTTTGAGCACACAAATTTATTAAAACCACTTGTCATATGGAATTTGACATCCAGATAGACTTATATTGTAATGCCCCAACCTCAGTTACCCAGAGTCAGTGAATTATTTTAAGACATTGGTATGATTACAAGGAATCTTGTCTCAAGGGACCGATCAGTTTAGCAGTCTTGGAAAATAGATTGCATACATGAATGTTACATTACACTTTAAGACATACAAAACAACATAAATAATCCTTTATGAATGACATTATTCCCTTGGATTAACCCTGCATATCAATCTCAATACACATCTTGGAATATGGGGGAAAATAAAACATAGAAAGGGGTAAACTCAAACGCTCTGTAAGGGTAAGAAATACAACATAAACATTCATAAATAAGCATAATCATTTAAGGAAATGTATAACTAAAACCAAGCCTTTTAAACTTGTACTTCAGTTTAATATGGAAAAAATAAAATGAAATAATTCCATTTACTTATTCACTTGGATATTATACTAGTCGTATAATCACATGCAATATCAACAACCACTTTCATAATGATGGATTTCATAATTCCAGACTATCATAACCACATAGTCAAGTCCTCTTTCTAAACTACAAATAAGATTTTGTCATGGCCTTGTGCCAAGAAACTAGTTTGTCTCATAAGACCTAATGATGCATCAAGGAGCTATAGCGGGATACACCCAACACCTACTGAGTCCACTTAATTCCTCATATGAACAGGTTTAAAAATAACATAAACATTCGTATTAAAACAAGCAAACGGAATGTCAATACTTTCTCCATAAACCATGAATGGTATAAAAATAACACATCCACAGTCAAAGATATCACAAATCCTTCAATACAATATGGATGTTTTGTATCATAATAAATCAACTTCAAATAAGATTTAAATCTATCAAAGGATGTTGACATAGATGAAATCAAAACTATTTGAGGGAAACATCTCTTTTTTTGAAATCATCTAAAAGTCAATCATTTATAAAGGAAGTAATTTAGAATAGATTTTTGAATCAAAGTGTCCCATACCACTTTCAAACTTTTGAAAAGAAATATCATTTCAAAACATTCATGTATATATAAATAAATCCAGAAAATCACTTTGAAAACATCGAAAATAATTAAAAATATTTTGAAAGATAAACCTTTAAAGCATTTAAAATTCTGATCTTGATAAAGAGTACATTTCACAAATTCTTAAAATATTCATATTGAAATCATTTGAAAGTCAAATAATTATAAAATAAAACATTTACATTCAAAATATTCTTATAAGCTTGTGAGGAAAGATTCAACGAGTTTATAACGTTAGAGAGTAGCCGCATCCGTCGTATAAGTTAAAAAACAGTCTTACCATAAATTTAATGAAAAGGTCAAAAAGTACCTTGTTTGGAAAATGAAGGAAAGATTCATTTAAAAAAACATAAGGGTATAAATGTTTTTAACCCATTGTCTTGTAAATAGTCAATTTTTTTTGAAATATATTTTTATGAAACATTGATTTGGATGATAATGAGATCCTAGTAGATAATTACAGATAAACAACGGGGAATAATGAAGAGATTGTGAAATAAAACATTACATTGTACTTTTCCTTGGTCGAGGGTTGGTTAAACATTTGTATAATAGTTAAATAATTATAATTAAATTATACAATAATCCTATAAATATATATTATATCATATGTGATATTTTAAAAATGACTTGTTAATAATATTTTATTGTTATCGTCGTTTCAGGTGTTCACTTACTCATATTTTTATATGTTTTGTTACATAAGTCGTTCTTGTTATCCGTAGGTTGTATCTTATTTATATCCAGAATTATATCAAGTCCTTAATCATTATAATTAATAATAAAATGTAAATTAGTCTTGAATGGATACGATGGGGAATGAATCTCATCGCGTTCGTGGAGACTGTAGTTCGTACGTACGCACGAATGCTACTTCCATTTCATTTTTCATTTTAAAAGGAATCAAAACCAAATGATAGTTAGGTATATTATTTTTCCATTATAATATAATATCTTATATATGTTACTTAATTTCATTAAAACCATCCTTTATTTGTTGCATATATGGTAAGAATGAGTCATATTACATTGAGGGCGCAGTAGTATGCACTTCCACAAATGAAATAATCGTATATATATATATATAACATGAAACAAATAATGTTATGCTATAAAATGGTAGTAAATAAGATTATATATAAAATAAATATCACTAATATCATATTTAATTATAGTTCCATAATAATGGCCACCATGAGAAGCGGTAGGAGATAATTGAACAATCATCGTTTTGTGAGGCGTTTGGTTTCCATCCACCGAAACATTATGTTCTTCACCTATTATATGAAGGTTTGTGTAATTGTAGTTAGAATAATTCTCATACAAAATCCTAGTATATTTAGGATATTGGTTTTGTTACAAAAGAAAAGAATATGAAGAGTTTAGGTGTTGGAGAAGTAAAATAAAAGAAAATGAGCTAAGGGATATCGTTACATTTAATTTGGGTAACTCCCATTGATTTGAACCAAAAAAGACTCTTGAAGTGCCTTCTTCATAAAGTAATGATTATATGAGAAGGAGAGGGATGTAGGAAGCGTAATTGGGAAGAGATTAGATGAGCCAAAAGTCTTGAGAGGTGTGAGGAATTGGTTATAACTAGTGTCCTTTTATAAGAGTGGGGGGGAGGAGCTCTTTAGAAATAACATGAAGTATTATTTTATAATAAATTCTTATTAAGTTTATAATGGATTCAAACTAGATTATTTAAATTCTAATATGTGTATGGTTCGAAAACAACTCAACCAATAGGTTTTATACTAGTTTGGGTCTCTATTTTACCCATATCTTTTAGATTTAACTCTTAGTTAAATAGTTTGACATTTACCATGTCTCTTTGTATTTTTATATTATATAGTTAATAAACATACTATAAACTACCAAGAAAACCCCAAGTGGTTCAATAATGACATACCTATCACCATATAAGTCCTTTGGCAGAAACATAGATTTTTAGTAATATTATATAAATTAATAATATAATAATTTTTTTAAAAACTCCTTTATGTAAATTTTAACACTATTTAATAATTTATTGTTATTAAAGTCTTAATAACATTATTTATTCGAAAAAATTCATTTAATGAATCCTAATAGGTCATATTAACCAATAAAATTCTATTAATGTATTAAAAGTCTAAAATTATATTTATTTTTGTATTTATAATATCAATTATTTTAATATTTCACTAATAAGGTAATTACTGCCTCATCATTGTGTCATAAATAAATTAAATTATTCAAAGTCTAAAAATTATAAATAAAATACCATTATGTTGGAAATATTATTATATTTCTAATGAATATTTATAATTGAATTTATCTTATGTATAACCCTATATTAAAAATGTTTTAGTTGTTAAACTTTGATTTTAATTCTTTTAACTCTTCTTTGAATTAAATAATAATAAATGTCCTAATCTAATCCAAGTGTACCAAAGAGGTTCATATTTTATTCCTCGGTTTTTTTGGTCGAATTATAATTATCTAATAGAATTATGACATGTGTTAGGGTAATAATAATATCATTTTTACCCTTAATTACCCTATTTTCTTTTTATCGTGGTAAATAAAATTAAAAAGTTACTATTCAACAAAAATTATTTTTATCTTACTGAACCGCATTTTACTCCTCGATATTAACCGCGTCTCTCATATTTTCAAAATTCCACTCACAGAAGCGGTAAAATTATGTTTTATGTAAATTTGAAAATTCTCGTAGGAGGTGGGTAAAAGACGGTGAAAAGTTCAAAAACAATTTATATATCTAAAAGTATTATAAACATACTCCAATGAATTACATTTTAATTATATAGGTAATTTTTACCTATTTCGACATAAAATAAATTTAAATAAAATAAATAATTGTTTAAATAAAAATTTTGTTTTAAACAATAACACAATGTTTTTCACTTTTAATCAAAAAATAAACATATTCAAAAAAATACCAAAAATTCACCCTAAGATAATTTTGATATTCCAAATTTAATAATGAAGTCTATTTTACCAAATTTAAAACATAGAAGTTGCATTTATTAATTTAATATTAATTCCCACTGTCAAAACCAAAAGGCGTATTTTAAATAAAGAATAACTACCAAAAGTTTCACACTTGTTTATGTCCAATTTCAAAGTTAATTTACTTAAAATGAAAATCATGTGATTACATACTAAAAATATAATCTATTTATACTTACAAAAAATTAAAATTCATAATTTAACCATATAATTTATTTTGATTCAAAAAGTTGTTTTCAGTTAATATATAGTATTTTTTACTATTCACTAAAATATGAAAGTTATCAAAAAAACACCAAAACTTTTTCAAAACTAAATTCTTATGTCCTGATTCTAAATATTATGTTTATTTTGTCAAATGGAAAATATAAAAGTACCAAATATTGGATTTAAAAGGGCTTCGCTATTAAAAGGCGGTAAAATTTTATTTTTTGAAAAATACTTCTTTTATCTGAAAAATAATGTGTTTGTTCTTACATTATGTCTAAGATACTCATAATATGGATTCTAAAATTATCAGGATTATATAAAGTTCCAAATTCAGTAAATTCTATTCATAACTACTTTTGAACGACTTGTTTGGTAAGTCATGGTGCGCTAGAACTCGGTGTTGCGTGTAGTGCAAGTTATTGAATTACATTGAAGAAATAACATACTATGAAATCTTGGGGTGTTAAATTCTTCCCTCCTTCAATAAATTGTGTCCTATCAATTTGAAAATATTTTTTGAAAATAAAATGTAGGAAATAGAAAATACCTTTGGAAAAACCCACATCAGAAATTAAGTTAATAAAATTTTGTCTTAATAAGAGGAAAAGGAAAATGAAAGGGTCACCACCAAATTATGATCTCGATTAGGAGAACAAGAGTGGAAATTAGAGACATATAATTAGAGGAAAACGGAAATATTTATAGGTAGTGATTGAGGTCATCAATCACAAAAAATTGTAAAATTGAGGCCCTTAAATTCATCAATCTATGATGATTTAAAATATCATAAGTTCAAAAAAACATATGGTATTAGGATAACGCATTTTTTTTAAGATCCCTTCACTAAAGAATAAGAATTAATTTCTTCATAGAATAAGATACGAAAAAAAAAATACTTGAAAAGTAGAGTACCACCCCTTATAACTAATTTCTACCTAAAACTCATCTTTCACTCTAAAAGATAATATAACATAAAAATAATATTCTATTTATCCTATTCATATAGGGTTTCAAAAAAATGAATTTATAATTCATCTACCAGAATTTTTTTAAAAAATGACTACATTATTCAATCCAGGACATCACGTGGTCTAGTGGTAGGTGATACACCCTTGTCGCCCTTCGGTTGCGGGTTCATGTCTCACAACCTTGCTGGACGCGACAGGTTGCTGACCGACCTCTAGGTTGTCCTTTTATGGAAATCCAAAAATAATCTCAAACTAGAATAATCCATATACCTCTGTCCAAACTCACAGTCCAAAATTTTTAAGGAAGTTAAACACAACTAAGATCCTTTTTTCTACGAAATAACATGTGAACACCTTCATCATGTATTCTTTTAAAACACTAAAACATACTGAATTACCATAAAACCTTATTGATTACATTTATGATCCCTTATTCCTTATATAATACTAAATATACTCCTTCTATCAAAAAATGTTGTAAACTCAAACAATGATAGAATATCATTAATCAATTTCATGGTATTCAAGAATATCAAATATAATTTTTCAAAATCAATCATGTATTATTCCAAAATCACTACCTCGGTATCAGATCCATATTATGGTTTATCTTTCTCTCAACCATATATTTTTCAAAACTTTAACCTTCTATTGAGTCACTTTTATTTGTTCCCCAAAATCTCAAGTATTTAATAAAATAGTATTGCTGTACAATCCATATATACTCCATAATTATTATAACCAGAAAATCGTTGATACAACACTCAAATGACACAATTCTTTAATAACAACATAATAAATCTAATCATTCCTCCCCATCTGTGGTAGTATCATAACTTGATTACTATCCAATAGAATCATTTGTGGCATACTCTGATGATTTGGAAATTGGTTCTCATAGTGTCTCAACTCCTTGCGATGAAGCATTGTATATTTGAGACCTTTTTCTAACCCTTATAGTCACATACTTGGTGTCCGTTTTCTCCACACTTATAACAAACTCCCATTCCCTTCAGGAAAGTTCTATAGTGTTTCTTCCCATATTTATCACATATGGGAAAATGTTTCTTTTCCCTCTTCCCTTTATCCATATTTCTCTCTTCCATCCATTTCTTCTCTTTCTTGCCTTCAATTCCATAGGAATCGGAGAATGCTTTACTTATCTTATTAACACATGATACTATTTCTTCATATGTTGAGAATACATGCGTGACTATTTACCTTCTAAATGTTGGTTCAATACAGTGAAATATATTATCCTTCATACTCTTTGGATCATACATATTGCTGGAGTTGACATTCCTTCTACTGGGTGCCATTTCTATATGATAGCATAATCTAGGTCAGTTTATGAATTAAAATAATTCCAAATGTGTAAAATACCTAACATTAATTGAACTGTTTATAGATATAATCAATAATCATAATGATGTTTTTATTCAGAAATTATATACTCATAAACCTTTCATAATTATTTGTAAAGAAAATGCGAATTATCCAATGCATATACCTCAGAAGTGTCGTAACCAAGAGTGCATCAAGGCCCGTTGTCATGAACCAGTTCTCATTCGAGTCTATCTCAAAGAGGTGTTTTTGGGTTTTACCCCTAGGTACATATGTGCCTTAGCTGCCTCTACCTGCTCGTATCCAGACAGGGATGTATTTTCATGGAAAAATAAAAAATTCTCCACATTACCAAAATTCTAGGAATTTCTTCTATACTAATCCTAAATGTCTATCTTAGGTCTATGTTCTCTAATCCGAGTATATCTAAATCTGAATTCCAAGGTTATTGCTGAACTTTCTCTGATACCAACTGTAATACCCCGACCCTAGTTACCCAGAGTCGGTGCATTATTTTAATACATTGGTATGATTACAAGGAATCAAGTCCCAAAGGATCGATCAGTTTAGTAGTCTTGGAAAAAAGATTACATACATGAATGTTACATTACACTTTAATACATACAAAACAACAAAAATAATGATTTATGAATGCCATTAACCCCTTGGCTTAACCCTTCATATCAATCAAAAAACACTTCTTGGAATCCTGGAAAAAATAAAACATAGAAAGGGGTCAGCTCAAACGCTTAGTAAGGGTAAGAAATACAATGGAAACTTTTATAAATAATCATAAACATTTAAGTCAATGTATAACTAAAACAAAGACTTTTAAACTTGAACTTCATCATAATATGGAAAAAATAAAATTAAATAATGCCATTTAATTATTCACATTGATATTCTACTAGTCGAATAAACACATGCAATATCAATAACCACTTTTATAATGATGGAATGCATAATGCCAAACAATCATAAACACATAGTCAAGGCCCTGTGCCAAGACTAAGAATAATATTTTGTCACGGACTTGTTCCAAGACACTAGTTTGTCTCATGAGACCTACCGATGCCTCAAGGATCTATAGCGGGCTCCACCCGTCACTTACTAAGTCCAATGCAATCCTCATATTAATAGGTTTAAACATAACATAAATATTCGTATTAAAACTAGCATAAGAAATGGAAAAATTTTCTCCATAAACCATGAATGGTATAAAAATAACACATCCACAGTCAAACATATCACAAAACCTTCAATACAATATGGAGGTGTGTGTAATTGTAATTCGAATTGAACAATCATCGTTTCGTGAGGCTTTTTGTTGCCATCCACAGAAACATTATTTTCTTCACCCATTATATGGAGGTGTGTGTAATTTTAATTCGAATAATTCTCATAATAATATCCTATTATATTTATGATACTGGTTTTATTACAAAAGAAAATAATAATAATAGTTTAGGGGTTGGATAATTAAAATAAAAGAAAAGAATCTAAGAGAAATCGTTACCTTTAATTTGTGTAACTCCCTTTGGTTTGAACCAAAAAGGAATATTGAAGTGCCTTATGCCTATGGTAAAGCATCTAGTGGGAGGATATGGATATAGGGAGATTAATTGGGTAGAGTTTGGACAAGCCAAAAGGCTTGAGAGGTGTGAGGAATTGGTTATAAGTGGTATCGTTTTATAAGGGGGAGGAGGGGATCTTTATGATAAACTTAATGTATTATTTTATAATAAATTCATAATCAGTTTATATTGGCTCCAAACTGAAATACTTAATTTTTAAGGTGTGTATGGGTAGAAAAAAACTCAACCAATATGTTTTAGACAATTTTGGGTCACTTATTTACCCTTATATGTTAGATTTAACTCTTAGTTAAATAGTTTTACATTTACCATGTCTCTTTGTATTTTTATATTATATGGTTAATAAACTTACTATAAACTGCCAAGAAAAACCCATGTGGTTCATTAATGACATACCTATCATCATATAAGTCCTTTGGCCGAACCATATATTTTTTGGAATATTATATCAATTAATAATATAATATTTATTTGGAAAACTCCTTTTTGTCAATTTTGACACTATTTAATAATTGATTTTTGATAAAGTCTTAATAACATTATTAATTCGAAAATAATTAATTTTATCAATACTAACAGGTCATATGGACCAATAAAATTCGTGTAATTCATTAAAAGTCTCAAATTATATTTATTTGGGTATTTATAATATCAATTATTTTAATATTTCACTAATAAGGTAATCACTACATCGTCATTGTGTCATAAATAAATTAAATAATTTAATGTCTAAAAATTACAAATAAAATATAATTATGTAGGAAATATTTGTATCTTATTAATGAATATTTATAATCTAATTTATCTTATGTATATCTCTATATTAAAAATGTTTTATTTACTAAACATTGATTTTAACTCTTTTAACTCTTCTTTGAATTAAATAAAAATAAATGTCTGAATCTAATCCAAGTTGACCAAAGAGGGTCATATATTTTTTACTAAGGTTGTTTTTGGTCGAATTATACTTATCCAATAGAATTAAGAAATGTGTTAGGGTAATAATAATATCATTTTTAACCTTAATTACCCTATTAAATTTTTATCATGGTAAATAAAAGTAAAAAGTTACTATTCACAAAATATTATTTTTATCTTATTGAACCACATTTTAATCTTTGATATTTACTTTTTCTCTCAAAATTTTGAAATTCCACTCACAGATGTGGTAAAATTATGTTTTATGTGAATTTGAAAATTCTCCTAGGAGGTGTGTAAAAGACGGTGAAAAGTTCAATAAAATTTTTATATATCTAAAATTATTATAAACTGAGTCAATTGAATGAAATTGAATTTATATATGTATTATGTATCTATTTTGACATAAAATAAATTTAAATAAAATAAACAATTGTTTAAATAAAAATTCGGATTTAAACTATAACTCGGTGTTTTCGCTATTAATCAAAAAATACAAGTTTTCAGAAAAATACCAAAAATTCAACTTAAGATAATTTTGATATTCTGAATTCAATAATGAAGTCTATTTTACCAAATTCAAAACATAGAAGTTTCATTTATTAATTTAAATTAATTCCCGATGTGAAAACCAAAAGGCGTATTTTTAAGAAATGATAACTATCAAAAGTGTGACACTTGTTTATGTCCAATTTCAAAGTGAAATTACTTATAATTCCATTATTATATTAATTGGTAGAAATATAATCTATTTATACATCCAAACCATTAAAATTTATAATTTAACAATATAAATTATTTTGATTTAAAAAGTTTTGTTTCAGTTAAAATATTGTATATTTCACTATTCACCCAAATATGAATGTTATCAGAAAAACACCAAATAATTTATCAAAACTAAATTCATATGTCCCGATTCTAAAGAAGAATTTTATTTTGTAAAATTGAATTTATAAAAGTTTCAAATATTGGATTTAAAAGGGCTTGTCCATTAAAAGACGGTAAAACTGCATTTTGTAAAAAATATTTTTTTTATCTGAAAAAAAATGTATTTGTTCTTACATTATGTCTAAGAAACTAATAATATGGATTCTAAAATTATAAGGATTCTAAAATGTTAAAAATTCAGTTAGTACTATTCATAACCTCTTTTGAACGGCTTGTTTGGTAAGTCATGGTGCGCTAGAACTTCATGTTACATGTAGTGAAAGTTATTGAATTACTTTGAAGAAATACTGTACTATGAAATATTGGGGTGTAAAATATCTTGCCTTGGAGACAATACAAAATTTGTATCCCCACCTCATGGCTATCTACACTGAATGTTTGGCACAATTTTCAGAACTAGATCCCAAGATATGGACAGGTCACATCACACCACCTTTGACATCATGTAGATTCAGTGTGCAGGAAATATGAGGTCATTTGGGGAACCATAGGGCTGAATGATTCTTGGGTTCCTTCAGATTAAATGTTTAAAAATTAATTTTGTACCAGTCCAAAAAAATTAATCCCATTTATAATCATGATTTTGGAGAAGTGTGTGTATAAGTCCACTGGTGTGCATGAATCATTCATAGTTTGGCATATTTTTCTTGGACATCATCACATGTCCTCTAAATCACCTCCTCCTACAATGGAATCATCAATAAAATTAACATTTAACTTTTTAACAGTGGTAAACAAAAATAAATAATTCAAACATTGAATGAAATTTGTTATTATTTTTATAATTTTCAATATAAAACAATTTTAGCACAGTGGTGTAAGGGTGAAACTGAAACAGTGAATCACGGGGCGATCACACCCCCACACCAAAACATTTCAACTCTTGGGAAAAGTCATAATTCCAAATATTATGAATGTAGATATTTCCAACTTCATAAAGATTTATCATTAAAGGAAAATTTAATTCCTAATAGAAATGTGATTAGAGAAAAAATCACACTGAGGAGTTATTCTCAATGATCACTGAAAAATGCGTCTCAAAAATCATATTCAAATGAAATTCCGAGAGATGCATGATTCCAATCAAAAATAATAATTCAAAAGTTAATCATGTCAATAATTATCCACACATGTTTGTGACAAACATTTCATGCTGTTATTTCTTATTTTTATCAGGTAACAATACCTTATTCTAATAATTGTTAACTTACAAGATCCTTTCCACCGAACATTACCCATATCCTTTGCAATATAATTTCAAGCCCCACTCAATTAAGCATTCCTCGAAGTCAAAACATAAGTTTTTGACCTATATATCCCCATATGTTGTACATTTCTTCACTCCCTTCATTGATTAATTCTTCAAAAGTTTCACTTGAAACAAATATCACACTCTTCTCCCAACCCAAGTTTGATCTCCTCAAAAAATAAATTGTAATAGTTATAACAAGATCAAAGGTCAATAGAGGGAGGTTTTTGACCTAACCAATACACAACCCTTTTTTTAGGGCGTAAAACAGTCGGATAATAGGTAGACACACATATATCAATCTGGCACAGAAATGATATATATCAGATAAGGAACAAATGAATGGAAAAAAGATTTTGGAAAGTAGATAAGAATAAACCTAACTTATATTTACCTTCCATTAAGTAATAAATTTTAACACATCAAGGTTGGGTGAATAAAAACAATGTGTGGACATATTAGGTGACACAATTTTCATTTAAACTATTCACAAAAATGGGACCATTCTTCTCAAAGGTTTCAAAATGATTCAATGATTTATATCATCAAAAAAGAACTAAATTTCAAAATAAAGTCACATTATAGTATTAAATTCTTGCTGAAATGCACATTTAATCAGAATTAGTTTTGGAATGTTTAAACAAAATGAAATTCAGACATTCCACATTCATTTTCAATAAAATCCATTATTAAATGGTCACCATTTTCCATGATAAAGTGGGAATAAAAATATTTATAATCTATCACAAAGGTGAGTGGGAGAGAAATGGGGAAAGTAACAATACTATTCAGTAAGAAAAATAAGAAATAGGAAAAAGATGATGACAATTCTGAACTAACCCAAGAATATACCCATCCCCCCACTCCTAGTGTGTGAAGTGTCCTCAATTTAAAAATAGAATATAGTATGGATAAAACATAGTGGGTGTCATTCGTAGTCTTCATCTTAAACATAGAGTTCCTCCATCGAGTACTCTGGAAGGGTTTTGTGGAAGTACTTTACTCGCTTCCCATTAACTGTGAAGGTTTGTTTGGTTTCATTATTTTGAACCTAGAAAACACCAAATAGAGAGCCATTAGTAATAGTGTATGTTCGAAACCATCAAAAATAAAGCTTACCAAGATGCAACCTCGTCCTTTCATTAAAGAGGAGGACCTTCATCCCAATGTGGAATAGACGATGAAGAATAAGATAGTCGTGGGAATCCTTTGTTCTCTCCATATAAATCCTGGTGTTCTCATATGCATCTATTCACATTTACTCCATCTCTTAAATTTGAATCTTCCTTTTAGAACCCACGCCAGATAGATTAGAGTTGCATTGTGTAATGACCCAGTAGGCCCGGTTCTCAATCTCAACAGGCAAGTGACAACACTTTCCAAACACAAGCTGATGGAGTGACATTCCAATGGGAGTTTTGAAAGTAGTATGGTATTCCCATAATGAATCATCAAGTTGAAGACTCCAATATTTTCTATTGGGTTGAAACTTTTTTTCAATAATCTATTTTACCTATATATTTGACACCTAGGCTTCACCATTAGTCTATGGGTGATATGCAATAGACACTATATGGCTGACCCCATACTGATGCAAAAGTGATTACATTGTTCAGTTGTAGAAATCAGAACCCTGGTCACTAATGATGAACCTAGGTAAGCCAAAACAACAACAAAATTGGGTTCTCAAAAATTCTACAACTGCCTTAGAATCATCATTATTTATAGCTCATGCCTCTATCCATTTGTAAACATAATCCATTGCCAAAAGAATGTACATGTTACCAAATGAATTGGGGAATGGTCCCACAAAGTGAATTCCCCAAACATCAAAATATTCATGAAAGAACAATGGTTTTTTTGGAATCTAGTTTCTTTTAGAGAAAATCCTTATTCATTGATAGTGGTGACAAGATTTACTGAAGTCATGGGAATCCCGAAACAGTGTGGGCCAAAAGAAACAAGAATCAAGGACCTTGCGAGCAGTCTGTTGGGGACCAAAGTGGACCCTATAAGAAAGAGTGTGGCAGAACCTAAGGATAGAGTGAAACTCACTATCAAGAACATAATTCATAAAGAATTTATCACTATTGGTTCCTAAAAGGTAGTGGTTATCCCAAATGTACCAACGAGTCTCATGTTTTAGATAGTCAGCCTGGTTTTTGTTGAATTCGGTAGGAAAGCAAGATCATGCCCAATAATTTACAATTTCAACATACCAAGGAATAACATCAACCACTTGGTATAGTTTCTCATCAGGAAAAACTTCATTTATTGGAATAAAAGGAGAGGATTCAATGTTTGATGATGGGTGGATCCTACTGATACGGTTAGCCACCGCATTCTATGCTCTTTTTTATCTCTAATTTCTAGATTGAATTCCTGAAGGAGGAGAATCCAGCAAATGAGGTGTGGTTTGCCTTTCAGTTTCCTAAGGAGATAACAGAGGCCTGTCTGGTCAGAGAATATAATAAAATTTGACCCTAAATTATATAACCTAAATTTATCCAAGGAAAAAACTATGGTAAGGAATTACTTTTCAATTGTGCTGTACTTTTCTTGGGCAAGGTCCAAAGTACGTGAGGCATAGGAAATGAAATGTAGAGATCGATCGACCCTCTATGACTAGAATTCCCCCAACTACATAGTTAGATGAACCACACATGAGCTCAAATGGTAAATACCACCGAGGTGGATGGATTACTGGGGGTGACGTGAGACTCCATTTTAGCATATTTAAAGCTTCCACACATTCTTTATCAAAAACAAATTCTTTATCTTTTTTTAGTAACATATATAGTGGGATTGAAATCTTAGTAAATTAATGAATAAAACAATAGTAAAATCCATCATGACCTAGGAAAGACCGCACACCCTTTACATTTTTAGGGAATGGTAGGGAAGAAATGACATCCAATTTTGATTTATGAACTTCGATACCATCCCTAGAAATGACATGCCCATAAAATATACCTTGTCACACCATGAAATTGAAATTCTCATAATTTAATACAATATTATTTTCAAAACATTAACATAAGAATAAACCAAAATTAATCAAACATTCATCAAAAGTGGAGCCATAAATAGTGAAATCATCCAAGAAAACTTCCACTTAATTCTCTAGGTAATTAAAAAAAACTAACCATACATCACTTGAAAGTACTCGGAGCATTTTGCAGACCAAACAACATCCTCTTATATGCGAATGTTACAATGGGAGAAGTGAAGGTTGTCTTTTCATGATCCTCAGGAGCAATATAGATCTGAATGTATCCAGAATACCCATCAAGGAAACTATAGGTGGAATTACCTGCTAGCCTCTCTATAAGTTGGTCAATGAATGGAAAAGGGTGATGGTCCTTCCTAGTGTGTTGGTTTAGTCGGAGATAGTCTATGTAGATACAACAACTATTCTACACATGGGTAGGAACCAATTTATTATTATCATTTTTTATTACTGTAAGGCCAATTTTTTTGGAACAACTTGAATGGGACTGCCCCATTGGCTGTCGAAGATGGGGTAAATGATTCCAAAATCCAATAAATTTGATACATCCTTTTTCACAAATTCTAAGAGTTTTGGGTTTAGTCGACGTTATGCCTGACTCACTGGTTTAGCCTCATCATTTAATAAAATATGATGTGTACAAAATAATGGGATAAATCTAGGAATTTCAGAAATTTTCCATCCCAAAGATTGTTTATACTCCCTCAAAAGTTCAAGCCGTCACAATTCAAGTACAAGATGGAGTGAACTAGTAATGATGACAGGCATCCTGTTTCCATTTTTAAGATATGAATATTTGAAATCTTGAGGGAATTGTTTTAATTAAAATTCATGGGGATTTTGGAATCATGGGAGTTTGTGTGAATGTGATAAGTCACTAATCTCATCTAACTACTCAATGGTATCATCCTTAGATGAGGTATGAGCTTTTACAAGCTTAAAAGTATCATCGATGGTCATTGGATCCTCGATTTTTAAGAAATCATCATTCAATGAACATGCATGACACTTTTCTAGACCACTATGAAAATCAATACATGAATCATTTAATAGAATTTCTATCAATGAAGAAACTTCATAAAGAGGATTAGGGGAATTAAATGTTGTTTTCTCAAGTTAGGGGAGTACATTTATAGAATTAAAAGAGATGGAGAGAGAGGAATGTTCTTATGAAGGGTGATTCATGGCCTCAAGGATATTGAAGTGGAAAATTTCACCACCAAACTCTGTAAATAACATACCATTGTGGACAATAATTATAGATTCGGCGGTTTTCAATAAGGCTCTACCTAATATATTTGGGGAATGACCATTCATCCTTCTATCCTCAATTTTATGCACATAAAATTCAGCATGAAAAATTAAATTTTGAACCCTCACATGAACATACTCTAACACACTAGAGGGGTGTGCATTACTTCAGTTATCCAGTAGAAGAATAATTTCAGTGGGTTTAAGTTCCCCAACCTGCAATGTAGAGTAAATTTTGTGAGGCATCACATTTATAGAAGCACCTAAATCAAGCATAACATTACAAAAACAATACTCCCCATTGGTTCAAAAATTGAGAATGTTCTAATATCATTTGACATGGTAGGAAGTGATAGCCCTATCAACTATGAAACATTCCTCCCTAAGATCACTTTATCATCACCGTGAAGTTACATTCGGTGTGTATATATCTTCTTTAGAAACTTTTCATATTATGGAATTTGTTTCATAGTATCAATCAGGTTAATTTTTTCTTTCACTTTTTTAAAAGCCTCTAAAATTTCCTTATCGAGTTTAGTTTCCTGTTGTTTTCTAGGTTTTAATGGCCCTCTGTGGAAATGGAAGAGGTATTTTTCTTCTAGGTGACCTGTCAATAGACACACTCATTCCTTTGGATGAGATTCTCTCAGGACAAGGTTCTACTTCATTTGGAGCATTTTCAGTAGTTGAGATGGTGGTTTCTTTAGGAGGGTATGACTCTTGTGGATGGGTCATTTGTATTTTCAGTTTTGTTCCACTCTGAAGGGTGATTTCACTGACATTTATTTTATCTCTATGGTTAAATATTTGTTGAGAAGGTAGTTTATTGGACCCATGGCTTGGGATTTTCCCCTACCGATTTGAAAATTTGGCCTAATTGGGTTTTTAGGTATTTAATGTTAGCTTGGGTGGTTTTTTAGAATTGGATATTCTTGGCAGCCATTTCTTTCATCATGTATTCTATACTAGGCTCGAGTTTTGGAGGGGTTTTTGGAAAGTCATTTGTTGTGGGTGAGGATTTTTGGGTGATGGGGGTTGACTACTCTTCCCAGATTGGTTCCATAGTTTATTAGGTTAGTTTGAATACCCCCCTTTTCTATAGGATTGGTTCTCTTTCCAACTACACTTGGATGAACAGTATGGTTCTTTTCTGGAGGGTTAGTTATAGTGGTGGCTTGGAAAGATTGCCTCATAACACTCAGAAGTTTCTCTTAGTTGGGGGAATTGATCTGAGTAGTGGGTGTTAGAAGAACATATACCAAAATGGATGGGAGGAGGAGATTGAGATTTTCCTTGCGAAAGGGAAAGTTATCGAAGAATGGTACATACCTCTTCGAACTTTGTGTCCACCTTCCCCTCGAATTTGGTACTCTTCATCTCATGGGCACCTCAAATGGTACATTAGACCATGAACCAAATTTTTTAGTGTCCTGTTCCATGTTCTCAATTAAGGACCTTGCAGTGATTGGGGTTTTATTAACTATTGCACCACTTGTAGCAGCATCAATCATATTTCGGTTAGTAGAAATTATACCTACATTAAAATACTAAATTGAAAGTTGATCACTTATTTGGTGGTGTGGAAAGCATGAACATAACCTTTAAAAGCATTCCCAGTATTCATATAACGTTTACCCTTGGGATTTCCTTATACCACATATTTCATTCCTTATAGTTTTAGTTTGAGAGGTTAGGAAATATTTTTCAAGAAAAATGCATTTCGTGTCTTCCCAACCTCTAATTGGTGAATTAACATCATAAAGTCAGTCTTTTGCAGTGTCTCCCAATGAAAATGGGAATGCGGTAACCATTACTTGTTATTAATCCACATTTTTAGGTTTTAATGTAGAACTGACAGTATGAAATTCTTTATGATTATTCTGTGGATCTTCTCCAAGAAATCAATGGAATCTTGGTGATAAATGAATTAAATCAGATTTTAGTTCAAAGATGGGTGGCTCTCCTTACATTTGAATGTAAGTGGGTTTTATATAAACATGTAGTGAGGTTAATTATTTTAGTGTTCTATTGTTTTCATCCATTTTAAACACATTAATTTTATGTTTAATTTGGTTCCAGAAGAAGATGGGTTTAGAAAAATCTCGAGTTCTGGTGTGTCCTCCTGCAAAGGGTTGTCATCTGCATCTCGGGGTCGCAAACGTAATATCCTCTCTGATTTTGGTTCGAAAGGTGGTAAGTCTCTTAGAGTAGAAATCTTCATGCACAAAACCTATAGATGAAATAAATCAGAACACAAACGTATATGAAAAGTTAGAAGATAAAACAAATAAATATTCAAAAAAATTACAAAACTATTATAAAAAACATGCACTAAAACCAAATAGCTCCCCGACAATGACACCAAAATTTGACAATTATGTCATGACATGTCAAATTTATAATGTTCTAAATGTTCATTTATAGTCTAGGGATATCCCTAGGTCATCTCTCAATAGATTTGATTGGTTTTGAATGTGTATTTTTAATAATAAGAACTAAAGAGGGGGATGATTTTGTAAACAATTTTAAGAAAGTAACTTAACGTAAAGAGTTGTAAATTTGTAGGAAAAAGTGAATTTTGAAAAATATGCGATCAATAAGTGATCATTGATAAGTTACTATAACACGTGTATAGTAACTTGATTTCAATTAGTTTTTAGGTTTTTTGTAATCCTTTGTTTGAGGGATGACCAAGATCTTGGATCCCCTCTTTCCTCTTAAAATAATGCACAAAGAACCACCCCTTGACACAAAAATTGTGTTTTCAAGGTTTGGACCTCAAGAATAGAGTTATTAATACCAAATAATACTTAAATCTCATGTATGTGTGAGATAAAGAGGATTCTTGTGTTGTCTATTAGAAACAACTCAAGAATCTCACTTGAATCTCAACCCAATCGGTATTGAAATGAGAAATGTTTCACATAATGAATCCAAATAAATTCATTCAGAGAAGAATAATATAAATATTAACCAAAAGTTAAATAATTAAAACACAAATTACACAAAACTAGTAGAATATAAGGTTTCATAACTCCCTCTTCAAGTGTGTAGCTCCATCGCAATGATCACCCACCATTTAGCACGCCACCAAGAGTCGGAGAAGGCTCGGGTGGAACTCCTTCATCATTTTTGATCACACTATGATTATAGGGTCCTCCAGAACTTATTAGATGAGTAGAGAACTCCTTTTAGTCTCCAAAATACTAGTTCTTCACCTCCTGGTTGAACTTAAAAATGGGGAGCCCAAAGTACCATTTTGTAGGAAAATGTGAAGGTTGTTTTGAGCACAAAGATTTCTTAAATCTATTTGTCACAAGGGTTTAGACCTCCAAACAGACGTATCTTTCTTTTTATAAAATAAAAAATTTGTATAATCAAACATTGGATGTATCCACTAAAATTCAGAAACAATTTTTACAACTAGAGCCCGAGATATGGACAGATCACAACACACTACTTTTGACTTCATGCAGATTCGGTTTTCTGGAAAGATCAGGTCGGTTGGGCCACCCGATGGTCGAATGGGTCTGGGGTTCCTTAATATGAGATGTAGATAAATTAATTTTATACCAACCCAAAATATTTCAAACCATTTGGATGCCCAGTTAAGGAGAAATGTGCATATGAGTCCACTAGTGGTCATGGATCTTGCGTAGTTTTGCCCATTTTTCTTGGGCATCATCATGGGCCCGCCAAATCACCTCCTCCTATAATGGAATCATCAAAAAAAAATTAAAATTTACCTTTTTAAAAGTAATAACCAGAAAAATAAATGATTCAAACATGGAATTAAATTTGTTATTATTTTTATAATTTAAAATATAAATCAAGTTTTGCACAGTTGTGTAAGGGTGAAAAATGAAATAGTGAATCGTGGTGCGATCAAGTCACGTGCCATGTGACATCGCCTATCACAAGAATAGAACCTCAAAAATCTAGGATTACCTAGACCTATACACTTACAAGACCACATACTGGAGTCTGATCATGGGTAGGTCTCCTACATTGAGATCCATTTGTCTGAAGCCTTTGAGCTGCTACGGATGACTCAACCCTGGGACACCCACATCCATCTCTGACTGCCTGGTGTCCATTTGAAAGGAATATATTTCTCACCAAAGCCAACTCCAATACCCTAGTATAGGTGGGGAAGCACAAGTCCACCCTAGTGGGATGGGTCTCTATACAGAGTCCCTGCTCAAAATTTTGTGCTTATAACTACTCATACATGATCATGTCAAAAGAATACAATGAAATGTCTGTGATCCTCATCATTTACTTAGCCACTATCATCTATCCCAATTACAGCTCTATAATCTTATGAATCTAAACCTAGTACGAGCAGAAGTGCTAGAACACCTCCTGGAACAACTGCTGGAATTCCGGCCACAAGTGTGTCAAATCATTATGCATCTAGGTAACAAGACTCCTCAAGTACCCAAATACTCTATGTAAGAGGATAGTAGAGAGAAAAACCACCTGCTTTTTTAGTGTTTGTATAAGTCTGAAGATACGAAAAAAAACTCCATTCAATCCTCTTCAGGGTATAGATCTGGATCTCTACGGAACCTCAGGGCACTAGGCACTAAATCTAACAGAGTGTGATAAGCCTATACACATCCTTATCCTCCTCGGGTGGGATGATCTACTGGTTAATAGGTGGGGGTTCTTTTACACATCCACATGGAGGAAGAAACTTGTGGGATGTACCCTAAGATGAGGCCACCTCACTCATCGGATCATCTTCATGATCCAAAATGGGTATCGTGGATGGATATCATCATGGAGGCATCCTAGAAATTTAATCAATACATTCCACAGTTAGATGAGCATATATATATATAACAACAAAGGGTAGATAACTCAAGAATAATAGTCAAATAGTCAATCATATTTTATTCATGAACCATTTATCCCAAAAACCAATGCCTCGATATGTTAAGTTGATGAGAAAGTATTCAAGGTTCAAGTGAATGGAAACATCAACCGCCCATCAATCACTGGATTCCCTGGATTGAGAGCCACACTCGAGACACTTTGACATTGATTCCTTAATCCAAAAAACACCCTCATAAATAGACTACACCAAACAAAATCCCAAGGATCAAACCGCCATTGATAACAATATATTACAACACAACCCAAATCAGGGTTAAATCTGTAACTGCCCCAATCCCACCTCTATAAACCAGGGGTGGAGACAAGAACCAAAAGGCACAACCTAAATGGGAGGCCTTTTCATAATGTACCTTTATGAAAACAACCAACCATCTTAATGCATAAGTGAAAATGAATAATAATAAAAATATACAGCATCTAGAAAATAACCCTAGCATGAATACAATCTTTGGTGTACAAGATTATGGTAGTGAAAACTGAAAAGTAAAGGGTAAAAAACATGCCCTACTAGAAATATGTCCCAACCTGAAAAAAAAACTAGAACATAAACCACTGAGATAAACAATCTTTTGATCTCCACACTGTGACCACCATACATGGTCTAAAAAATTAAGTATCCCTAAGCTTGTTTGATATCACCGCCAACCTATTTTTCATCGGCATAAGATAAGAAATTTGTAGGAAATGATCGTGAATGGGAGAGTATATAAATACCCAATAAGATGCTTTGAAAACTGAAAGAGGGATTAGTAAAAGATACAATAAGAATAGAATCACAATAGATAGTAAATGGGATGCATCCCAACCCAAATAAATAAAAAAGAGTACCTTAATCCAAGCACAAGGGCATCAACATAGTGTGTAGATGGAATACACAGTGAGTCTTTTCCACCCACAGAAGGAAAATAACCTCATCCAACCATGAGAAGATAAACATAAAAATCAAGTGGAATAGCCCATGCATATTCGCAACCCATGGTAGGATAGTAACCAAATCAAAATTTCTGGATGAAAATATATGTGTATATATATGTGTCTGCTCCATAAAAGAAGACCAAATGAGAGAGAAATGGGATCTTCATATCAATGCTCATCCTAGGAATAGAGTTGTAAATAGCTCCAAAAGTCCATCAATGATTCCCATCATCTCATGCGTCTTCCCATAAGTAAATATTTGGAGGTCCATGCCTTTCCATTGTGCTGCATAGTTGATAGGGTAAAATCTACAAGTATAAGACACATACCCTAGTGCGTAAGGGGGTGGGGGGGGGGGGTTCCACCCAATAAATATTTGTAGAGGAACCACACTCTGATGTGTGGGGTGGTCCACTCTAGTGACATGAGGACCCACACCTGATCATATAGGGGGTTCCACAAGGTAGATAGAGAGTCACACCCAAGCCTATTGTGGGTTCCACTCTATATGTTGAGGACCCATGCCCTCATGTGATAGGAGGTCCAACTATGGTTATCAAGGACTAGTGCCCTATTCGATAGGGGTTCCACTTAGTAGATAGATCACTTGGTTCCCATGCTAATGGGGGTTCCCCATTATCGGTCTAGGACCCATGACATAGTATATTAGGGGGTTCCACACTAGTGTCATGAGAACTTCTACTATAACACCCCAAGCTTCCATGGTATTATTCTATTTGAATAATACAGTATCATGTGTTGTACGCAACTTGGAGTTCTAACACACACCACAACCAATCAAACTAGCCGTTATGAATAGTAATACCCTCTTTTTGAAATTTTATAAATTTTATATTTCAAAATGGACTTAATTTATGTATTAATAATATCTTAATTATCTTAGGGTGAATTTTTGGCACTTTTCAGGTATCTTTCATATTTTGATGAATAGTGAAAATAACTAAATTTTATTTAAAAACAAATTTTTTAATCAAAATAATTAATATAGATAAATTATAAATTTGAGTGGTTTAAAAGTATATTTAGAATATATTTTTACCATTTAATAAAATTTTGTTCATTGGATGTAATTTCACATTTAAACTGGGCATAAACATGTGTCAATCTTTTGATAGTTATTATTTCTTAAAAACACTCTTTTTGTTTTGACAGCGGGAATTAGATTTAAATTAATTTCTGCAAATTCTGTGTTTTGAATTTGGAAAAATGGATTCCATATTTGGAATCAGGATATCAAAATTGTGTAAATAGGTAACACTTATTTTCACACATTTTAAATAATTACTTCGGTAAATATTTTATTTACCATAGGTTAAAGGGTAAATCCGGTAAATAAGGGTAAAAAAATAATATTATAATAACACTCAATTACCCTAAAACGTGTCCTAACCCTATTGGTTGATACATTTCTGACCATGGGCATCTTTGGGTCGATTTTGGGACCCCATGGATCCACTTGTAAGTGATAATGACACTTTATATTGATTATGTTAATGTAAATACAAAAATGACAAAAGCATATAATCTTTTTGCAAAACAATATTTATGTAGGGTTATATATGTTATATTTTTGACTATAAATATTCATTAAAAATCTATAAATATTTTCTAAATAATTATATTTTATTTATAATTTTTATACATTGAATAATAAAAAAATTTATAACACAATAATGTTGCAGTATTTTTCTTTTTAATGAAAGAATCAAATAATTAGTATTATAAATGTTAAAATAAAAATAATTTGAATGTTTTGATGACATAAAAATAATTCTATTAGTTAATATTAAATGTTAGGATTTCTTAAATAAAATTTGTTTGAATTAATAAAGTATTTAAGACTTTAACAAAAATCAATTATAAAATATTGTCAAAATTGCGATAAAGGAGTTTTTAAAACAAATATTATATTATTAATTGATATTATATTCATAAAAATTTAAGGTTCGTCCAAAAGACTTATATAATTATATTTATATATTTAATGGACCACTTGGAGGTCTCTTTTAATTTTATAGTATGTTTATTGACAATATAATATAAAAATACAATGAGACGTGGTAAATGTCAAACTATTTAACTAAGAGATAAATCAAAATAATAAAGTTAATATAGTGACCCAAACCTGTCCAAAAACTATTTGTTGAGTTTTTTTTGACCAATAACCACCATATAATTTTTATAATCTACTTATCTTCCATTAAAAACCGAATATTAATTTATTGTAAAATAATATTTCTAGCTTTTCCTAACGTTCCCCTCACCCCTCTTATAAAAGTTCACTCCCCCTTCTCACACATTCACACATTAATAGACTTTTGGCTCGACCAAACTCTACCCAAATACCCTATAAACTATCCTACCTTAATTCTATAGGCCATCCTTTAGTCATAAATCCAACATAAGGATCCCTTTTGATCTAATCAAATGGAAGAACCCAAAGAAGATGTAATGTTTTCACCACCATTTTTCAAGTTCTTTTCTTCTTCAACATCTTCATTCTTTGTTGTTTCCATTATAAAATAATAAATCCAGTATATTATATATATTGTGATGTTATTATAAATATGATACAACAATATTCATTATTCTATCCATCCTTTGAATGACATGTCACCATACGTGCGTATGTAAGGCCAACCATCTCCACATCGTGGCGTAATGTTATTCAATACATTATTATTTGGATGGGTATAATAATGATGTGTAATTCATTTAAATAATAAATATAACATGATAATGATTCTTTATAAATGATATGAAATCCAATTATATATTATTTTAATATCAAAAGAATGATATTGTCGCTCATGTGTACGTACGGACTACCGTCTCCATGAATGCTATGAGATTCATTCCCCATCATATCTATTCATGTATAATTCTCATTTGATGATTAATAATAATGTTTAATGACTTGATATCATTATAAATATGAATAAGATACAACCTATCCATAACAAACATGGCTTATGTTACCAAACATATAAAAGAAAACGAGTAAGTTAACACCCGAAACGACGATAATACTAAGATATTATTAACAATGAAATGTTAAAAGATCATATATAATATCATATTAATGTATATGATTCTTGTATAATTTAATAACAATTATTTCACCATTATACAGAAGATAACCTACCATCAAATAGGGTAAAGTACAAGGTAAGGGTTTATTTTACAATCTCTTCATTATCCGAGGTTGTTTATATGTAATTATCTACTAGGACCTATTTATCATCCACATCCATTTTTCTTAAAAATGTATTTCAAATCATTCATACTATTTTATTGAATATGGGATAAAGTAATTTATACCCTTGTTTACTTTTTATAACATGTTTATAAAGGAGTCTTTCTATCATTTTTCAAACCAGATCCTTTTTAACCTTTTCGACAGAATTAACGTAAGAATGTCTTTTTTAACCTATACGGTGGGTGTGGCTATTTTCCACCATTATAAAATAGTAGAAGCTTCCCTTACAAGATTATAAGGATATTTTCAAATTAAATGTTTTATACTATAATTATGTGTCTTTTAAATGTTTTCAAAAAAGAGATATTTCTCTCAAATAGTATTTATTTCATCTATGTCAACATCCTATGATGGATTTTAAGTTTATTTGAAGTTGAGTTATTATGATACAAAATTTCAATATTGTATTTAAGTTTTTTTGATATGTTTGACTATGGTTGTGTTATTTTTATACCATTCATGGATTGTGGAAAAAGTATAGACATTTCGTATGCTATTTTTAATACTAATTTTTATGTTATGTTTAAACCTGTTCATATAAGGAATGAATCGGACTTCATAAGTGATGGGTGGATCCCGCTATAGCTCCTCGATGCATAAGTAGGTCTCATGAGAAAAAATAGTGTCTTGGAACAAGGCCTTGAAAAAATCATGTTTGTATTCTTGGAACAAGGACTTGACTATATCGTTATGATAGTATGGCATTATGAATTCCATCATTATAAAAGTGGTTATTGAAATTGCATGCAATTATTCTATTAGTATAATATCAATCTGAATAAGTAAATGGGATTATTTCATTTTATTTTGTTCCATATTAAGCTGAAGTTCAAGTTTAAAAGGCTTTTGTTTTAGTTATACATTGAGTTAAATGTTTATGCTTATTTATGAAAGCTTCCGCTATATTTTTATCCTTACTGGGTGTTTGAGCTCACCCCATTTTATGTTTCACTTTCCTAGGATTCCAAGAAGTGTATTATGATTGATATGCAGGGTAAAGATAAAGGGAATAATGGCATTGTCAAAGAACTATTTACGCTATGTTTTATGTTTGATATTGTAATTTAATGTTAATATATGTAATCTATTTTCTAGGACTGCGAAACCGATCGGTCCTTCAGGACTTGATTCCTTGTAATCATTCCAATGTATTAAAACAATGCACCGACTCTTGGTAACTGGGGTCGGGGTGTTACAATTGGTATCAGAGGAAGTTTCGCAATAACTTTGGATGCTAGAGTTAGATAAAATCTGATTAGATCACATAAATTTAATATAGAATTTGAGGATAAGTATAGAAGGATATCCTAGAATTTTTGTAATGTAGAGATTTTGTGAGTTTTCCAAGAAAATAAATCCCTTTCTAGTTACTTGCAGGTAGAGGCGGCTCTGGCATAGATGTACCTAGGGTTAAAAACAAAAAACACCACTTTGAGCTAGACTCGAACGGGAACTGGGGCATAACAACATGCCTTAATGTACTCTTGGTTACAGCACTCCTGGGGGATATTTTTCGGATAACTCTCATTTTATTTACAAATAATTATGATGGATCTATGAGTATATACCTCCTCAAAGAAAATATTTTTATGGATTATATCCAAAAACTATTCAATTTATGTTAGGTATTTTACATGTTTTTAATTATTCATTGCAATTCATAAACTGATGTAGTGTATGGAATTGTATAGAAATGGCTCCCAGTAGAAGTAATGCAAACTCCATCAATACGTATGATCCATAGAGTAAGAAGGATCATATCTTTCATGGTATTAAGCCATCATTAAGATGGGAAATAGTCTCCCATGTATTCTAAACATATGAAGATATAGTATCATCTGTTAATAAGATAAGTAACGAATTATCTGAGGGCTATGGATTTGAAGGGAAGCAAGAGAAGAAAATGTCGGAAGAGGGAAAGATGGATAAAGTAAAGAGGGAAAAGAATAATTTTCCCATATGTGATAATTTTGGAAAGAAACAACCTGGAACTTACCTGAAAGCAATGGCAGTTTGTTATGAGTGTATAGAAAAAGGTTTCAAATATATAATGCTTCATCTGTAAGGAGTTGGGACACTACGAGAACCAATTTCCAAATCATTAGAATATGCCCAAAATGATGTTATTGGATAATAATCAAGTTATGATACTACCTCAGATGAAGAAGAATGACTAGTTTTCTTATGTTGTTTTTATAAGATTATTTCATTTGAGTGTTGTATCGATATTATACTTGTTATATGAATTATGAAGATAAATAATGATTTTACTGCAATACTATTTTATTGAGGATTTGATATTATATAGTTCTACGAAAAGTGAATTTATAGTGAGCTACACTTTTTGTAAAATACATGGTTCAAGGAAAGGTAATCCTTAATGTTGTCCCAATAATGAGGTAGTGATTTTGGAATAATAGATGGTTTATTTGAATAATTATATTGGATATTTTTGACTACCTTAAAACTGATTAATGATTTTTCATCATTGGAGTTTACAAAATTTTTGGATAGAATGATTATATCCAGTATTATATAACGAATAAAGGAGAATGAATGTAATCAATACGGTTTTATGGTAATTCGGGATGTTATGGTGTTTTAAAATAATATATGATGAAGGTGTTCACATATTATTACGTGGAAAAAAGGATATTTATTTTGGTTAACTTCCTTATAAATTTGAGCTGTGAGTTTGGATAGTAGTATTTTGGATAATTCTAAATGTTGGAATTGAATATGTTTGAAAGGTTATTTTTTGATTTTTATAAAAGGACATCATGCAAACTGTATGACAACACATCGTGTCAGAAAAATCTGTGGGAATTGTACCCACAAACATAGTGTGATTGGGATTTATCACCTACCATTGGATTACGTGAAGTTCCTAGATGGTATAAAGTAGTTTCTTTTTTTAAAGGGTCTGATATGTGAAATATAAATTCATTATATTTGGAACCCTATACGATTAGGATAAATAGAGTATTTTTTTAGTTTTATTATGTTTTGGAGTGAAAGATGAGTTTGTGGTAGAAATTTATTAATGGATAAAACTCTAATTATAAATTAATTATATCTCTTTATAATCTTATCAAATATCATAAATAAATTCCTTAACATATAGAAAAGGAACATAGAACAAAAACATTGTCCTAGATGGTACCTTAGATCATCACAAAATTATGGCTTTGTGATTTTTTGCCTTTCATAACCATGTTCTCTACCACTCTCCATCAGATATTGATTGTAATATTTTTCTTAAATATCCATGATTTCCTACATGGAACCCCAGTATATTTTATTATCGGTAACCTTCATACTTACCACTCTTTATTTTAAATAGAGGCCTCAATAATCTATTTTTCGATGTGGGATTTCAACAATGATATTTTGAAATGTCAACCCCAAGTTTCCAATACCGAGCATAAATTGAGAGGACACAATTTATTGAAGGAGGGGAGAATGTAACACCCCATGCTTCCACAGTATGCTTCTCTTTGAAGAATACAGTATCATGTGTGGTACACAACTTGGAGTTCTAACACACACCACAACCAATCAAACATGCTGTTATTAATAGTAATACCCAATTTTTGAAATTTTTTAATTTTACCTTTAAAAATGGACTTCATTTTTGGATTCATAATATCTAAATTATCTTAGAGTTGATTTTTGGTTCTTTTCAGATAACATTCTTATTTTGATGAACAGTGAAAATAACTCAATTTTATTTAAAACATCTTTTTAAATCAAAATAATTAATAGAGATAAATTATGAATTTGAGTGATTTTAAAATATATTTATAATATATTTTTACCATTTAAAACAATTTTGGTCATTTTATTTAATTTCACATTTAAACTGGACATAATCAAGTGTCAATATTTTGATAGTTATTTTTTCTTAAAAACACGCTTTTTCATTTGACAGTGGGCATTAATTTTAAATTAATTTCTGCCAATTCTGTGTTTTGAATCTGAAAAAATGGATTCCATATTTGGAATCAAGATGTCAAAATTTTGTAAATAGGTAACACATATTTTTAGACATTTTGAATAACTACTTCGGTAAATATTTTATTTACCATAGGTTAAAGTGTAAATTCTATAAATAAGGGTAAAAAATAATATTATAATAACACAAAATTTCCCTAAAACGTGTCCTAACCCTATTGGTTGATACATGTCCGACCATGGGAATCTTTTGGTTGATTTTGGGACCCCATGGTTCCACTTGTAAGTGATAATGACACTTTATATTAATTAAGTTATTCTAAATACAAAAATCACAAAAGAAAATATCTTTTAGAAAAAATGTTGTACATAGGGTTATATATGTAATATTTTCTACTATAAATATTAATTAGAAATATAAAAATAATTACTAAATAATTGTGTTTTATTTATAATTTTTAGACATTAAAGAATTAAATTTATATATGACACAATAATGATGTAGTATTTTCCTTATTAATGAAAGATTCAAATAATTAGTATTATAACTGTTAAATTAAATATAATTTGAAATTTTTATGAAATAACAAAATTTTATTGGTTAACATGACATTTTAGGATTTCTTAAATGATTTTTTGAATTAATAAGGTCTTTATGACTTTGAAAAATATCAATTATTAAATAATGTCAAAATTGACACAGAGGAGTTTTTAAAACACATATTATATTTTTAATTGATATTCCATTCATAAAAATCTAAAAATTGGCCAAAGTACTTATATAATGATAGTTATATCATTAATAGACCACTTGGGGGTCTCTTGTAAGTTTATAGTATGTTTATTGACTATATAATATAAAAATACAAAGAGACATGGTAAATGTCAAACTATTTAAGTAAGAGTTAAATAAAAAAGGTAAAGTTAATATGGTGACCCAAACCTATCTAAAACCTATTGGTTGAGTGTTCATAGACCAATACCCACATTAATATTTAAATAATCAACTTTTTAGCCACTAGAAACCGAATATAAATTTAATATAAAATAATTTTTTTTTCTTTTCCTAAGGTTCTCCTCACCCCTATTATAAAAGGGCACTCCTCCTTCTCACTAATTCACACATTCAATGCCTTTTGGATCAGCCAAACTCGGACCAAATACACTCTCAAATATCCTTCCTTTATCCTAGAGACCTTCCTTTAGTCAGAAAGCCAACCTAAGGATCCCTTTTGATCTAATCAAAAGGAAGAAGCCGAAGAAGAGGTAATGTTTTCACCACCCTTTTTCAAGTTCCTTTCTTCTTCAACTTATTATTTCATTGTTGTTTCAATTCTAAAATAATAAATTTAGTAACTTCTATATAGTATGATGTTATTATAAATATGGTACAACCATATTTAGTATTCTATCTATCCATTGAATGACATGTCACCATACGTGTGTACGTACGACATACTGTCTCCAGGTCATGGTGTAATTGTTATTCATTACATTATTATTTGGATGGGTATAATAATGATGTGTAATTCACATAAATAATAAATATAAAATTATAATGTTTCTGTATATATGATATTCCATCCAATTATATATTTTTTTAATATCAAAATAATGATATTATCGCTCGTGAGAATGTACGGACTACCATCTCCATGAATGCGATAAGATTTATTCCCCATCGTATCCATTCAAGTATAATTATAATTTGATGATTAAAAATAACATTTAAGGACTTGATATAATTCTGGATATGAATAAGATACAAACTACCCACAACAAACATGGCTTATGTAACAAAACATATAAAAGAAAATGAGTAAGTTATCACCCAAAACGGTGATAATACTAAGATATTATTAACATTGTAATGTTAAAAGATCATATATAAAATCATATTAATGTATATGATTATTTTATAATTTTATAAAAATTATTTTACCATTATACAGGAGGTTAACCTACCCTTAAAAAAGGAAAAGTACAAGGTAAGGGTTTATTTCACAATCTCTTCATTATCCGAGGTTGTTTATACGTAATTATCTACTGCGACCACCTTATCATCCACATCCATATTTCTTAAAAATGTATTTCAAATCATTCTTACTATTTTATAGAATATGGGATAAATTCATTTATACCCTTTTTGAATTTTTATAAGATATTTATGAAGGAATCTTTCTGTCATTTTCCAAACAAAGTCCTTTTAAACCTTTTCGATAGAATTAAGGTTAGAATGTCTTTTTTAACTTATATAAAGGGTGCAGCTATTTTTCACCGCTAGAAAACTATCGAAGCATACCTTACAATCTTATAAGAATATTTTCAAATTAAATGTTTTATTTTATAATTATGTGTCTTTTAAATGATTTCAAAAAAGTGATATTTCTCTCATATAGTTTTTATTTCATCTATGTCAACATCCTTTGATGGCTTTTAAGCTAATTTGAAGTAGAGTAATTATGTTACAAAACATCCATATTTTATTGAAGGTTTTGTGATATGATTGACTGTGGATGTGTTATTTTTATACCACTCATTGTTTATGGAGAAATTATTGACATTTAGTTTTCTAGTTTTAATATAAATGTTTATGTTATGTTTAAACCTGTTTATATGAAGAATGCATTTGAATTAATAAGTGACAGATGGAGCCCACTACAGCTTCTCAATGCATCGGTAGGTCTCATGAGACAAACTAGCATCTTGGCCCAATGCCTTGACAAAATCTTATTTTATGTCTTGGCACAAGGCCTTCACTATTTGGTTATGATAGTCTGGCATTATGCATTCCGTCATTATAAAAGTTGTCATTGATATTGAATGTTATTATTTTATTAGTAGAATATCCATGTGAATAAGTAAATGGTATTATTTAATTTTATTTCTGCCGTATTATGCTGAAGTTCTTGTTTAAAAGGATTTTGTTTTATATATACATTTCCTTAAATGTTTATGCATATTTATGAATGTTTCCACTGTATTATTATACTTACTGGGCGTTTGAGCTCACCCCTTTTTATGTTCAATTTTCCCAGGATTCTATGAAGTTTATTATGATTGATATGCAGGGTTAAGCTAAACAAAATAATGAAATTCTCAAAGAACTATTTACGCTGTGTTTTATGTTTGAAATTGTAATGTAATGTTAATATATGTAATCTATTTTCCAAGACTGCTAAACCAATTGGTCCTTTGGGACATGATTCCTTATAATCATTCCAATGTGAAGTTCCCAGATCAGTGTGAATCACTGAGAGGGGGAGGGGGTGAATCAGTGATCCCTTAAAACTTTTTACTAATTGATTCTTAATCAATTAAACCTCTATGGCTTGTTAAGGCCTCGATCCACTCTTCTTGTATCTCTCACCTTTCCACGAATGATGCAGTAAATGTAAAGGCACAGGACACAAGGATTTACAAGGTTCGGCACCAAAGGCCTACATCCTTGCCATGCTCTCCCAACATGGATTCTCCATTATAACCTGTTAAAATTACAATGGTCGATACAGCTTCCCACTGTATCTCTCCTGAGTCCCACAGGAGGGTCTTTATACTGCGTCCCACAGTGTTACCAGAGTCCCACTGGCCTGCTACAGAATCCCACTGAAGACTTCTTCTCCCTAAGTCCCACAGGGTCTTCTCCTGGCTCCTCGAGTCACACGAGTAGCTCTTCTTCTCTTTAAGCTTCTTCAAGTAACTTCAACAGCCTGGGATAAAGGCTGCTGGCCTTGCTCTTCTCTTCTGATCACTTGTGGTTGATCAGGGCTTCTCGTCTAGCTCATGCTTTATCTCCTTCTTCAGGATGACCTGGCTTCTCTCTCCAAAAATCTTCAACAGCCTCTGAAAAGGTCTGTTGGTCTTGCTCAGCAACTTCTGATCACTTCACTTGATCAGGCTCTTCTCAAATACTGAATACTCAGACAACTGATATCTTTAACTTCATTCTGGTCCAGTCTCACTTCACATCAACTTCATGCACTGAGTGCATGGCAACTCTTCATCCTCATGCACTGATAGCATGGCCTTCTTAATTCTTCAAGAACCTCCTGGTCTTGGACAACTCAAATGCACACAACTGATTTAGCACTGTTCACGTGTGCATGTGCATGCATGCATGCATGCACTCCTCCTTTCCTCTTCTTGGTGCAGTAGACCCACAAAGGGTGTAGTCACTTTAAGCACACACCTTCACTGAACTTCACACACTTTATCCAATTTGTTTACACACTTAAAAGTGTATTATACTTTAGTGTGGGTCAACTTCTTCCTTCTTCAATGTGTGTTCACTCCACTTAGAGCATACACATAGGTTCGGCCACTTCTTTAATTTGCACACACAAATTCTTCACTTAGCATACACTTGTAGTGACCTTCCTCTTCTTGCACACAATAAATGCCCGTAGGGTGTATTTGCACTTTGCAAACACAACTTGGCTACGACCTCTTATTTCTTTGGCACACACTAACATAGGTTTAGTTGTGGTCTTCTTGTTCACTTAGCACACACACAAATGTGGTGGCCTTCCTCTTTTGCACACCCACTGCCCGTAGGGTGTTCTCCTAAGTGGCACACACACAAGGTGCACTCCTTCACTTGGAACACAAGCACAAGTCTTGGCCTCGGGTCTTCTCCTGCCTCAAAGGAGGCGCGCAAGTCCTCAAGGTACACAAGGGTGCCACTGGCCGCGCAAGAGCACAAGGCCTCTAGGCCGCACAAGCCTCGGGTGCAAGGCACCGTGGGCGCGCAAGTGCTACCGCACAGGGGGCGCGGTGCACAGAGGGAGCGTGCAAGGTTGCGCAAGCTCCTCTCCTCCCTGTCGCGCAAAGGATTAGCGCGCAGGGGATCTCCTCCTCCTCCTTCTTCTTGTCGCGCAAAGAAGTTGCGCGCAAGGGACTTCAGCCACGCAAGATACTTGCTCGGGGCTTCAAATCTTCGTGAGGCAGAGAGCACCCACGGGACTTCTCTCGAGTATTTCAGCAAACATTTCCAAGGTCGCTGGACTTCTCATTTTATAGGCGAGGAGTGTGAATATAGTCCGCGGGATCCAAAACTCGAATGCCCGAAATCATCGGTGTTTTTGAAAACTTCAACGCGTTAAAAAATCATCTGCATATCTCGTTTGTTTTTCACTGTCCAACGCGGGTTTCCTTCTTCTTCGGTTTCCTTCACGTGCATGCGACTTAGAACGCATGCACGGCCTCTTTCGGTCCAAACCATGCAGAACCATAAACCACACAAGGCCTCGCACCTTCGGTTTGCTTCTGCCTTCTTCGAAATTTTCCATACATTGCATGCAAATGTATTTTTAAGCATGAATCTGATCAGTAGGCTCAGACGATCCTCAAGGAGCCTTCATCTTCGAAAATGGTGGCCGGGAGCTCGAAATCATCGTTCGGGAGGCTCCTGGTTCGAACGGAGCTCGCGGGAGACTTCGGACGAGCTTGGGGTTGAAGGCCGTCTCGCAGCCATTGGATCGACGATTCAATTGATCTCGAACGGCCTGGATAAGATCATCTCGCCGCGGATCAGATGTGCGGCCCGGATCTGGCGCGCGATCAATCGTGCGGCCAGGATGCGCTCCCGGGAATTTTTCCGCGTCCCACATCGAAACGGGGAGCGGTTTTTCCGCGCTTTATCACCCTGGCGCTCTCCACCACACTCCAGTTGAACTTCTCCCCTCCCGGTGCCGCCCCGCACCGGGTTCTCTCTGCGGGCGGGCTCCGCGCCCACTCTCACCTCTGCGAGCGCACTCCTAGCGGCCATTATGCTTCCTGCGGGCGCGCCACTGGCGCCCACTATGCACACTGCGCTCCTCCGGGCGTGCCCCTTCCACCCATGCGGTGTCTTGGGTGCGCCCTGCCGCCCTGGCTCTCCCCACGGGTTCCCCTATGGGCGTGGTGCCCTAGCGCCCATGCCTTGGGGTTGAACCCTCAAGGTGCCTTGGCTGGCCATATTTTTTGGCAAAGGACAGTACAAATACTTTGTCAAAAACAAAGTAACCCATGAGTATAAGACAAATTCCAAGTGCCATTCAAGACATTTCTTCTTCATCATTTCTTCTTCAAATGGATTCCTCCTCTTCTTAATCATGTATTCAATATTTAAGAATGGATGTCCCGAAGGTTCTTCTTCATCAACTGAGCTCCTGAATCAAATAATTCTTCAATGTTATTTGTTGATCTAATCAGAGATCAAATTGGAACTCTTTCACATTCACATGCACTAGGAGATATCGCATGGACTTCTTTAATCCACTTCATCCACTGAGAACTTATGGATGGATCACTTTCAACTCCTCATGCATTGTCACTACAATGCATGGTCTTCTAATCATGTTGTGACTTTGTATCATCTTGATACAAGTTCTTTGAACTTTAAGAACAGCTCAACAATAGTCAGATATAATGATGATGCTCCATCATCATCCATTCTTCAAGTGGTGTAACTTAGTATCATCTTGATACAAGTATTGAAACATTAAGATCAGTTCTCCAATCGTCTGATATGCATAGAGAATGTTTCAACCACAACATCCTATGTCACTTAGTGAATCTCCTAAGTGACATGTCTCTAAGTACCATGGCCATTCTCCTTCACCACCAACACCATCACAACCTTTGTCATTCACATATTGACATTCCCTGACTTCCATTCATTCCAAGACAACTTCATGCCTCATTGACAACAAATGCAACACAATGCACTTCAATCTCCCCCTTTGTATTTGTTGTCAATACACTTCTTCAGCACATATGAATGGGTCAATATGTGTGCCAATCTTTTCTCCCCCTTATTGGCAATCAAATGCAAAGGTGTGGTGTGGTTCTCTTTCAAAAATCACTTCCTCCCTTAGAATAGCATCTTCTTGAAAATCACTAAGAGAGGGATGATGCCACATGTTCTCTTGAGCAAGGAACCTTTAGTAAATCAGCTATAAGTCTACTTGGGCTAACCCGGTGTAGAAAACAAGAGTGATGTAACCAAGGTACTCAATGTTGTCCACAATTCACTATAAATGTGAGATCATTCTTTAGGGGTTTGAATTTTTTCAGATATTCAATGAATTGCTGAATCCTGCACATACTTCACAAAACACATTAGAATGTTCAGGTGCAAAGATAAAGCTCCCCCTTTCATCTACTTTCTCAAGATGATATTAATTTCAAAACATCATATTATACAGATTGGCTCCCCCTCAAGGGGTGCACTCCATTCTGTCCAAACCATCCTCCAGTTGAGAATGATCATCATCTTCAATTCCCTGCAATGTCAGCACATGTAAATACCAATAGTATAAGGGAATAAGATGGAACCTCCTTGGTTCATCAATGTGAACAACAAGGTTGAGAAGATTCTCTCAACCGAGATGTCCCATTTTCACCAGTCTTCACACTTGCACATTTGATCTTCATTGATGATTGTGCTGGTGTGGATCTCAACACATCTTCATGTGAAATCTTCTTCTTCCCTTTTTCCTTAGCAATTGCCAGAACTTCATCTTCAGCTCTCTGCAGATCTTTGGCAAGTTGCAACTGATTTGGCCATATGACTAGTAAGTCGTTTTGAAGTGTGGCCTCAGTTATGGAAGTTCCACATGGTTCTTTTGATGCTGTCAAGCTACCTTTCTTAGGAAACTTGTTTTCAATCAATCCCTTATGCTTCTTCTGGATTGATTGTCTGTATGAGTCCAGCCAGCTTCTATTCAGTTCCATGGCTTGTTCACAAAGATCCATGGTGTGTCCTTTCTTTCCACAGTAGAAGCATTTCTTCTTGGTGGTCCTTCTGGATGCATCACCCTTCTTGGATTTAGACTCCAAGGACTTCTCTTCCTTTTCAACATCTTCTTGGGAGCATTGTCCACTTTCTTCTTCTTGCTTCCCAAGGATTCTCTCTGAGTCAGGTTCTGTGATCTTTTCTTCTTTTGAGCTCTGGATATAGTTGGAGATTGACATGTATCTATTTGACCACTTTTTCACACATCCCAAATGTTATCAAGCAATCCAAATCTATTTGCAGTAAACAGATGTCTCTGGACCTGTGGATGATGCTTCTTTTCCTCTGGCTTGCTCCCCCTAGGCATGGGCTTCCTCTGTGCTTTGTCATTCAGTGGATTGTACCAACAATCCTTTGCACAATGCCCATACTTGTTACAACACCAACATTGACCCACAAATCTTGACCTCTTGTGTACTTCTGATTGCTGGGTACTTTTCTTGACAAGTTGTGTTGTTTCAGGAGAGCCCTGTTTCTTCACCTTCCTCATCCAGATGGATGGAACCTTCTTCTTAGAAGATGTTGCACTTTCACTAGAGGATGCCCTTCTTTTAGAATCATTCTTCTCAATGCTCACTTGAGTGGAAACATTTCTTCTACCAGCTGACTGGGAGGTTTTGGCTTTGGGTGATTGCTGATTTTTCAATATCACCTCCAATTCTAAACACTTCATATTGAGGGAGTTCTTCTCATCCTCAATAGTTCTTAGCCTTCCTTCCCATTTCTCTTCCAGCTGCTTTATCTGGTCTTCATGCACCTTTTTCATTTCAAGCAATGAGTTGTCAAGCTCCTTCACCCTTTTTACTTTGTCTTCAAGTTGAGCATCTTTAACAACCATTGATAATCTATGCCTCTTCTCCAGTGCATGGTAAACATCTTTGATTATTACTTTAAAGATTTCTTTCTCAGAAAGGATTCTTTGCAATTCTTCACAAGTGTCTTCATATCTTTCATTTCAAAGAGAAACAGTTTCATCTTTAGCCTTCACCAGCTTTCTGAGAGTGTTGGTTATGCCAACCCTTTTTGCCAATTGATCTTCCATTGCATTGGCTTCTTCTTCTAACTGTGATTTTTCTTCATGAAGATCATGGATGCCTGTAGCTATACACTTTGCCACTTCCATGGGAACTGTCTTCTGAAGATATTTGAGTGCACTGTGAAGATAATTCATTGTTTCAACTTCATCACAGCTAGGATAGGCTTTCTTCATCTTCTTGGCATGTTTCTTCTTTCTATTTTTCTGAGTCTTGGCAGATATCTCCATTTGAGGCTGTTCACTCGTTTCCTCAAATCTGCACTTCATAAAGACTCCCTTGGATCTTTTAGAGGCAACCTCCCTCTGATACCAATTGAAGTGCCCAGATCAGTGTGAATCACTGAGAGGGGGAGGGGGTGAATCAGTGATCCCTTAAAACTTTTTACTAATTGATTCTTAATCAATTAAACCTCTATGGCTTGTTAAGGCCTCGATCCACTCTTCTTTTATCTCTCACCTTTCCACGAATGATGCAGTAAATGTAAAGGCACAGGACACAAGGATTTACAAGGTTCGGCACCAAAGGCCTACATCCTTTCCATGCTCTCCCAGCATGGATTCTCCATTATAACCTGTTAAAATTACAATGGTCGATACAGCATCCCACTGTATCTCTCCTGAGTCCCACAGGAGGGTCTTTATACTGCGTCCCACAGTGTTACCAGAGTCCCACTGGCCTGCTCCAGAATCCCACTGAAGACTTCTTCTCCCTGAGTCCCACAGGGTCTTCTCCTGGCTCCTCGAGTCACACGAGTAGCTCTTCTTCTCTTTAAGCTTCTTCAAGTAACTTCAACAGCCTTGGATAAAGGCTGCTGGCCTTTCTCTTCTCTTCTGATCACTTGTGGTTGATCAGGGCTTCTCGTCTAGCTCAGGCTTTATCTCCTTCTTCAGGATGACCTGGCTTCTCTCTCCAAGAATCTTCAACAGCCTCTGAAAAGGTCTGTTGGTCTTGCTCAGCAACTTCTGATCACATCACTTGATCAGGCTCTTCTCAAATACTGAATACTCAGACAACTGATATCTTTAACTTCAGTCTGGTCCAGTCTCACTTCACATCAACTTCATGCACTGAGTGCATGGCAGCTCTTCATCCTCATGCACTGATAGCATGGCCTTCTTAATTCTTCAAAAACCTCCTGGTCTTGGACAACTCAAATGCACACAACTGATTTAGCACTGTTCACGTGTGCACGTGCATGCATGCATGCATGCACTCCTCCTTTCCTCTTCTTGGTGCAGTAGACCCACAAAGGGTGTAGTCACTTTAATCACACACCTTCACTGAACTTCACACACTTTATCCAATTTGTTTACACACTTAAAAGTGTATTATACTTTAGTGTGGGTCAACTTCTTCCTTCTTCAATGTGTGTTCACTCCACTTAGAGAATACACATAGGTTCGGCCACTTCTTTAATTTGCACACACAAATTCTTCACTTAGCATACAGTTGTAGTGACCTTCCTCTTCTTGCACACAATAAATGCCCGTAGGGTGTATTTGCACTTTGCACACACAACTTGGCTACGACCTCTTCTTTCTTTGGCACACACTAACTTAGGTTTAGTTGTGGTCTTCTTGTTCACTTAGCACACACACAAATGTGATGGCCTTCCTCTTTTTCACACCCACTGCTCGTAGGGTGTTCTCCCAAGTGGCACACACACAAGGTGCACTCCTTCACTTGGCACACAAGCACAAGTCTTGGCCTCGGGTCTTCTCCTGCCTCAAAGGAGGCGCGCAAGTCCTCAAGGTAAACAAGGGTGCCACTGGCCGTGCAAGAGCACAAGGCCTCTAGGCCGCACAAGCCTCGTGTGCAAGGCACCGTGGGCGCGCAAGTGCTACCGCACAGGGGGCACGGTGCACAGAGGTAGCGCGCAAGGTCGCGCAAGCTCCTCTCCTTCCTGTCACGCAAAGGATTAGCGCGAATGGGATCACCTCCTCCTCCTTCTTCTTGTCGCGCAAAGAAGTTGCGCGCAAGGGACTTCAGCCGCGCAAGATACTTGCTCGGGGCTTCAAATCTTCGCGAGGCAGAGAGCACCCACTGGACTTCTCTCGAGTATTTCAGCAAACATTTCCAAGGTCGCTGGACTTCTCATTTTATAGGCGAGGAGTGTGAATAGAGTCCGCGGGATCCAAAACTCGAATGCCCGAAATCATCGGCGTTTTTGAAAACTTCAATGCGTTAAAAAATCATCCGCATATCTCGTTTGTTATTCAATGTCCAACGCGGGTTTCCTTCTTCTTCGGTTTCCTTCACGTGCATGCGACTTAGAACGCATGCACGGCCTCTTTCGGTCCAAACCATGAAGAACCATAAACCACACAAGGCCTCGCACCTTCGGTTTGCTTCGTCCTTCTTCGAAATTTTCCATACATTCCATGCAAATGTATTTTTAAGCATGAATGTGATCAGTAGGATCAGACGATCCTCAAGGAGCCTTCGTCTTCGAAAATGGTGGCCGGGAGCTCGAAATCATCGTTCGGGAGGCTCCTGGTTCGAACGGAGCTCGCGGGAGACTTCGGACGAGCTCGGGGTTGAACGCGGTCTCGCAGCCGTTGGATCGGCGATTCAATTGATCTTGGACGGCCTGGATCAGATCATCTCGCCGCAGATCAGATGTGCGGCTCGGATCTGGCGCGCGATCAATCGTGTGGCCAGGATGCGCTCCCGGGAATTTTTCCGCGTCCCACATCGAAACGGGGAGCGGTTTTTCCGCGCTTTATCACCCTGGCGCTCTCCACCACACTCCAGTTGAACTTCTCCCCTCCCGGTGCCGCCCCGCACCGGGTTCTCACTGCGGGCGCGCTCCGCGCCCCCTCTCGCCTCTGCGGGCGCGCTCCTAGCGCCCTCTATACTTCCTGCGGGCGCGCCACTGGCGCCCACTATGCACACTGCGCTCCTCCGGGCGTGCCCCTTCCGCCCATGCGGTGTCTTGGGTGCGCCCTGCCGCCCGGGCTCGCCCCACGGGTTCCCCTATGGGCGTGGTGCCCTAGCGCCCATGCCTTGGGGTTGAACCCTCAAGGTGCCTTGGATGGCCATATTTTTTGGCAACGGACAATACAAATACTTTGTCAAAAACAAAGTAACCCATGAGTATAAGACAAATGCCAAGTGCCATTCAAGCCATTTCTTCTTCATCATTTCTTCTTCAAATGGATTCCTCCTCTTCTTAATCATGTATTCAATATTTAAGAATGGATGTCCCGAAGGTTCTTCTTCATCAACTGAGCTCCTGAATCAAATAATTATTCAATGTTCTTTGTTGATCTAATCAGAGATCAAATTGGAACTTCTTCACATTCACATGCACTAGGAGATAGCGCATGGACTTCTTTAATCCACTTCATCCTCTTAGAACTTATGGATGGATCACTTTCATCTCCTCATGCATTGTCACTACAATGCATGGTCTTCTAATCATGTTGTGACTTTGTATCATCTTGAAACAAGTTCTTTGAACTTTAAGAACAGCTCAACAATCGTCAGATATAATGATGATGCTCCATCATCATCCATTCTTCAAGTGGTGTAACTTAGTATCATCTTGATACAAGTATTGAAACATTAATATCAGTTCTCCAATCGTCTGATATGCATAGAGAATGTTTCAACCACAACATCCTATGTCACTTAGTTAATCTCCTAAGTGACATGTCTCTAAGTACCATGGCCATTCTCCTTCACCACCAACACCATCACAACCTTTGTCATTCACATATTGACATTCCCTGACTTCCATTCATTCGAAGACAACTTCATGCCTCATTGACAACAAATGCAACACAATGCAGTTCACAATGTATTAAAATAATGCACCGACTTTGGTTAACTAGGGTCGGGATGTTACACCGATGCTATCTGGTAGGGGGTTCCACTTGGTCGATAGTGGAAATGTACCCAAGATGATGTGGGGTCTACTCTATAGGTCAAGAATCCTCACCCTGGTGTAATGGGGAATGTTACACTTTACTCATCGAGTACCCATTCCCAATATTATAGGTATTACAAATGAAATGTAGAGGACCCATGCCCAATATGATGAGGGTTCCACTATATAGGTCAGGACCTATACCCTGGTGTGATGGCGAGGTTCTAATTCAGTGTCATGAGGACCTATTCTCTATCTAATAGGGTGCTTCACTCTATATAAAGAGGACTTGTGTCCACGATTGTGGGGGGGGGGGGTTCCACTCTATAGAAACCACTTGTGATCATTCTTGATGATAACCATCGTCGAGCATTGAGTAAATAATTTCTACCCCCAAAACATATCACATCATATCTCAAAATTCAAAAAGGTGGGATCCATCACATTCTACATATAAAAACACTCAGTATAGGACACTCTCGAGCTGACATCTGAGTTTGAACAATGTAGACATGAGAGGTTGAATTTTCCTCAAAAGGAACCAATGGGTACATAGTATGTGAGCAGACCCTCAAATCATGTGGCATTTCTTAATCACCTGGTAATGTTTATGGATGTACATGGATCACCAACCCATGTAGTACAACACATTGTATTGGGAGGAAACACAGGGTTCCCAAGCCACTCTGTGTCTCTTCCCATGCATATTGTTCATGCCAGTTTACATTGGTACACTTTGTGTTGATTCACACTGAGTGTTTCCTATGTCTATAGCCACATTTTTGTACTTCATAACATGGGATGTTTCTATCCATGTACTACGCTACATGGATCATCTATTCATGGAATAGGTACATAGCTTGTACGAATCCTACATGGTGTGTCAACCTTCTAAAATTTCAATAAATTAGTCACCACATCATAAGGGATTCATGGATCATCCACTTGAGGAAGAGGTATATAGTGTGTTTGGAGCCTACATAGTGTGTCATCCTTAGAAATTTCCAAAACATTAGTCACCATAACATAGGGGCTACAACTTGTGTGCTCATCGAACAACAAAGAGTGTAGTCAAGTTTTATATAAAACATTAGATCTATTCTACATGCTCTAGATCTAGTCCTTCCACCTTTGGATCAAGCCTCATTCCTTCTCGAAAAATTTTGATTTTCCCATTCATCATCATTTTTATTTATCTTCTAGATTAAAAATTGTACATGTTAGTATTCAGTGGTGATTAACACTTCCCTCAAGCCTATTACATATTCCTTTAAATCTAGGATCTCAAATAAACAAAATGCAACACCCATTGCACAATGATTTATCCACACATCCATCAGAAATCACTGATCTCTCCTTTGTTTGCGAAAATAGTGCAGATCTGGGATTATGATCAGGTTTGGTACTATCTACCAAAGACAAATCATAGTATTTTGTTCTAATGATGACTAACTTTATGAACGTGGGGGAGAAAGTAATTATAAAATTAATTTTTATTTATCATTTCCAAGACTTATTGTCTAATGATCATGAATGGGGACATTCAGGGTTAGAAAAAAATAACCAAATTAATCAAGTAAAAATGTGCATTCCAAGGTTAAAAAATTGGCCCATATCATAGAATTGAAGATTCTACTCGATATATTTAATAAAAAAGGGTAAAATACATTATTTAAAGTGTCTTACCTAGATATTGGATAATTCTTCATTGAATAACATGGATTCCAATGATTTAATGAAGTGGTTTCATTCATTTCACCCATATATGCCGTGATCAAAAGATTCTTCATCATGAGATGTGATTTTCCAATGGAAGGATGAAGAATTATTTGGAATCCTCTTAGGGTTTATGCAGGTAACACTAGAGGATCCTCTATAGTGGTGAATTTATAAACATTTTAGTTGGGTTAAAATATTCAATATATTAATTTTATTTAATTTTATTAACCAACTGAACACACCACAAATGGGAGAGATATCTGAATGCCCCACACTGACCTATTTAAGGTCGTGATTAGGGTAAACAACGCATTCTAGAATCAACTATGATATCTTATTTATGATATGAGCTTCAATTTTAGAGTTATCCCATTTTCATTAATAAATTATGAGCATGTAATATAATATGTATTTAATAATTTTATAAAAAATTATTTCGGGCACACCATGCATTGCCCTCGCATGTTGTCATTATTTTTAGATACAAAAATATATATAGAACTATTTCGAATCCTCGGAAGGAAAAAATAAGTTCACTAAATAATATATATATATATATATATAAGGTAAAGGAATTGTTCTTCAACTATGTTTTTCACTGAAACATATACTTTCAATATATTTCTCCTAAAATATCCTTAATCTTAGAAGAGTCCCATAATATAAACCTAATAAATGTTTTCCAAGACATTGAACTTCTGATCAGTATTAAACTCATAATACAATGATGGTATTCATAACTCTTATGTTAATGAAGACATGTATTCTTATAAAATTTAACATAATCATTAGATATCTCAATGTTCTTATAACCAAAATATCATAGGTAAAATACATCAAAAAATTAATTATTGAATCAAAATACATAAATACTTCATTTGTTTTTTATCATATGTCCTTCTTTGGTCGATGGTTTAACCATTATAAGAGCACATTGACTCGGATAATGTCCTGGTTCTCCACATTTAAGACAATGAGTTATATATGGATCCCTAGGATGTGAATTATTTTCTTCCATTGTAATTTTAAATTTTTCATTTGTATTTAATTTCCTTCTGCCTTACTTTTCCACACACAGAAATTCACACTACATTGAGACACTTTCCCTGGAGTCTCATTCCACATTTATCACATGATATAAATTGATCCTTATTTCATTCATTGTCTCCACCACTCGAGCTTTTAGAAAACTCTATACTTATATTCATTAATGGGTTTAAGGTTTGGTTAATGTAAGGGTTGTTAATCATATTTTAGGACAACTGATTGGGAATAATCACAATTTGATTCACTCTTTTTGTCATCCCATTACGTTTCTCATAGTCACCACATTATTCTTCAGGTTTAATGTTAACATGATTCCTTTGGTCTCTATCCAATGTCTAAAACTAAAAATAATAATGTGAGAAACAATAATTATAGGGGGAAATGATATAATCATTTTTAGTATGATTAAATCATAAAACATTATTTCCAACATAATACACCTTAGTTTTATCCTAGTTTATTCATTATCATCATATATTCAAATCCTTCATAATGTTTTATATATAAAATGTGAATTATCCATTGCATATACCCCAAGAGTGTCAAACAAGATTTTTAGTAAGGCCCACTTTCATAGAAGTTTATATGATCAGGTCAAGACCAATGTTCCCTTTTTAGTGTTATTACCACTTGAAACAACTATTCCAGAACCATGTATACATGAAGTATCCATAAAGGGATGTGTTTCTAGGAAAACTCATATAATCTCTACAAAAAAACATTAGGATGTTCTTTTGTACTTATCCATAAATTTTATCACTGGGTTACGTTTCTTAATCCATGTTTTCCTTAATATACTTCCCAAGGTTAATACTAAACGACTTCTTATACAAACTGTAGTGACCCTACCTCCATTAACATGGAGTCAGTTTCTACTATTTTACATTTCATAAGATATAAGGAATCACATCCTCATTGATGGAATAATTAACTTGTCATGTTAAACTAGATACATAATTGATTCTTTCATTACATTTGAATACCAAAATTACAATATATATTTTTTGAGAATAATGTTATCACCCTAGCATATCATTCTATATAAATCATATCAAACTTCTTGGATTTCTGGGAATGAAAACAAAATAATTGTGAGCTCAAATTGATAGTAAGTTTTAAGTATATTTGATGCTATCATGAATCAATAAAAATTAATTAATATGGAAAGGTAAATAATAGAACACACATTATATTTAATCGATTGTATATCATAATTAGATATGGAATAATCACCATGCCAGGATAAATAATTGAAAACATATGCAATTTAATGAATAAAATGAGAATGAAATGTATCGATAGATAATATAATTATTACAATATAATCGATAATAAAAACAATATTCTTAATAAAAGAAATTATTAACTATTATACATTATGATCTTATGCATCGTGATACCTCTACAATCAATAAATTTCACATAAAGGATTAAAATGTCATGTAGAAACCATTTTAATGATAGCTTACTCATTCACCTTATGAGACTACTGATGCATCGAGGGGAGATATATTTCATGGGCCCACCTATCAGTGCATGTCCAAAGCATTCCTTATATATAAAATAATCACTTTAATTTTTAAAAAAAGCGCCTTATCATAAAATATACATATTGTGTAATGAATATGGATTTATCAATATTTCCCAAGATAAAAAAATAACATTAAATTTATAACACTATATGTAAAAATGATATAATTTTAATCAATAAACATATCCATGATAAATAATATGAATATTTATGATAAATTTATTATCTAATTATCATAGGAATGTGAACATTTCAAGGGAATGTTAATGACAACAAAAATTAATCATGAAAGTGAATTTTGATGCTTACCTTATTAAAACTAATAATAAACCATATATATAATGAATAAGTATATTATCAATACAACATAACCTCAGTGGAGCATAATTAAAATTGGTATTTTTTCCATGATGAATAGAAATTCAATGAAAACATCCTTTAAATTATTCTTGAGTAAAATATCACTTTTTACATTGAAAATCATTTTAAAACATTTTGAAAATAATTTGTTTATAAATAAAACCTTTCAAAATTACAAAGTGAGTTTAAAAATATGGAGTGGTCAGGATGGTAGGAAATATCATACTTGTCGAGTACATTAAAACAAACATTCCATTCGCATTTTCAATTAATGACAAATAATCCTTGTTTTGAAAATTACACAATAATTAATTTCAATTTTTTTAAAAAAAGTAAAAATGGGTAAAATATATTTAATTAATCCATTTTTATAGGTTAAAAACATTTTTAAAATCGTTTTTAGAAGATATTTTTTTAGAAGAAAATAGATTTCTGACTGAAAAGATAAATGAAATAGAATTTCGATATAAAATATTATCAATTATTTTAAGTTACAAAGAGTCTAAAATTAGTATTATTACTTGAAAATATCATGAATAAATTGCGGATAAAATTTAAATCGGTTTAATACATAATGACCACATAGTTTCCTACAATTGAAATTAAAGAATAAAAAACACGATTAGAATAAGATTGTGAAATAAACCCTTAAAATGATCATGATTCTGACGTAAGAATTAATAGATAAATAAATTATGTGTATCAACAGTAAATAAACATAAAATCAGTGGAAATATAAAATAACATAATCAAATTTCATTTCACACATACTATTATAATTTCAAAGATGACAAATAAGTAATATAAAAAAATAAATATAAATTGAGTTATTAAATTCTTTACTACTTGGAATCTTTTATGTAAAATACCCTGGTTGAAATAATTAAAATATCATGATTTATTAAGGAATCATGGTATTACATGTAAAAAAGGGAATTATTTACATAATATACAATAAATTAGGTGTACACCAATACAATAAGTCTCAATTAAGGTAAATTTAGATGAATCCCAAAACAAATATCATATCATTAAAGTGGAGAGTAATCAAGTAATTGATTATGTGTATTAAATGTAAACAAAAATAAAAAATTGGAAATAAAACATAAAAAAATAAAATATTATTACACACATAATCTTATCATGATATAATCTATGAAGTATATGTTTAACTCAATGAATGGAAATTGAGTTGAGAAATCTCATACCACACACTTGTTTTTGGTTGAACATGATTTAATATCTTGTATATTGGTTTTAAACATGTTATTAAAATATATAATAATAATATTAATAGTTATAATATCATATTTTTTATTTTATAACATCTTATAACATTTTCTTTAATAATATTTTAATATTTTCATTATTGTGGGTGTTAATTTCCTTGTTTTCTCATTCGTATTATTTCATAATGTTCTTGTTCTTGTTTATATTAGATAGTTATATAATCTCAAGAATATTTATCATGAAATAATTATCATATTTATACATCAATTATACATTTAATTAATATCATAAAATATGGTTCTTATAAATAGAGTATGTTACAATCATGGTGATGGTACGACATATATACACATGGGTAACATTTCCATAATCAACGATTATAGTGGAAAGGATGTTAGTAAAAATTTATCATTAAATAATTATAATAATCTCATTAATAACATATTATTTATTTAAATATACTTATATATATCATCCATGTTGTGGGTGATGAAAAGATAGTCACATCTCTTTGTAAAGGCAGTAATCCAAAGGAACATGAATAATGTTATCAACATTAAGTGGGTAAAAATTTAATAAAAAAATTTATATATTATCTTTTAAAAATGATAAATATTTCATTAATATAATAATTATGTCATTTATATCACATATTTTTATTAATTTTTTCTTAATTACCTTCCATGTATAGTGTTAGTAAAAAAGAAATTACATCGCTTCATGTGATGGTAGTCTTCCATAAACACGAGTGTTGTTATCGTATCTGTAGAGACCCAAAGCTTGAGGTACATGGACATTACATTACATTTGCAGAATACTTAATACATAACAAAAACTAACACCAAAAGACCGTAATAGTTTATTGCCTTTGGAAACACATAATACAATCTTCTAATCTTGGTGAAAGATCTTCAACATCTCCCATAAAGATCTTCCCCTTTTATTTTCTTATCTAAAACCTTTCATTAAATCCTGGGGAAAGAAAAAATAAAAAATGGTGAGCTCAAATTCACAATAAGGGTAAACATAGAGAACATAAAATTATCCATAAACATATGAATGCAAAAAAACATGAACATAAAATCTAAACATCAAAATTTTGAGCAAAGAAATGAATCTTATAAGCATGTAAGGCAAATATCATAAGGGAACATCAATAATGATAAAATAGCAAGGGAATAAATCATGTTATTGTGGAAACCATTAATCACATGATATTATTTCCATAGTATCCAAGGAATTGCTACCAAGACCATCTTAGTAGACAAGGTCCCTTTATGAATCGAGTTCTCTCCTCGTTCCAGTCCTATATTACTGAACCAGATTAATATAATGTTCCGGCCATGTCTATCTCATGAGATATAAATCTTTACCCAATGAATTGGAGGGAGATTTAGTTCCCAACCATCTCATAATGAAATCATTCTTACTTGTGCCACAATATAAACATAAACCATTCATCATAACCCAATGAATAAAAATGGGTTTCATTAACATCATCCCATCATAACATAATCCATATAAAACAAATGGATATAATTTCATCATAATAAAAGTGGAACCATGTAAATCATAGATACATTATACTTGAAACATTCACATATGAAATATTTTCATCTTAGATAGAAAATGGTTTTGATAATACACTTGAAATGAATTCTTGAGGAAAATATCCTTTCTTCTTCAGAATCATTTTCTTTTCAAAAAATTTCATGCAATTTTTAAAGAAAAGGATTTTGTTTAAAATAGTCAATAAATCTTTTAGATATGGATTCATGAAAATAATTCATTATAAAACCATAAAAATCTGTTCTTGTCATATAAGTTAAAAAAACATTCTTCTCGTACATTTTCCAGAAAAGTCAGAAAGTGCCTCGTATGGTAAAGAAAAGATGGATTCCTTACATACCATGTAGTAAAAGTCATAAAAAATGGGTAAAAAAGACATTTAACATACATGATTCCATTTTTAGAAAATAGGGACATGGATGATAAATATAACCCTAGTAAATACTTATGAATAATAAATCTTGGATAAAAATGAGATTGTTAAATAAATCCTTACCTTAGGTCCGATATGCTTCATACGTATCTGAAAATACTATATAATGATTTAAATAATTTAATTGACTAATTACAGAATCAAATTCATTGTTACGATATCATATATGGTTCACTAATGACTTTATATTACCCGTTCTTTTGTAAGTTCCATGTTAAAGTAGCGTTTTGGGTAAAATCTTTTCATTTATCACACGTGATTGGACTTGTTGTTCTTGATATTATTATTACTTATATCTTGATTTACTTAATTACAGAATGTAAATTGTAACGCCCCGACCCCAACTACCCAGAGTCGGTGCATTACTTCATAACATTGGCATGATCACAAATGATCAAGTCTCGAAAGACCGATTAGTTTAGTAGCCTTGGAAACACTAGATACATTCATAAATCTTTCATTAAATCATAAAGTAAAAAAAACTACAATAACATGGTCTTCATAGTCCACACTCATATCCCTTTCTTACTATCCCTACAGGTCATTCATAAAATACTTCTTCACATCCTGGAAAATATTAAAACATTGAAAGGGGTGAGCTCAGAAGCTCAGTAAGGATAACAATATTGCGGAAGCTTTCGAAAAATAAACATTTACATTTAAAGAAATGTATAACTAAAACAAAAGATTTTTTAAACTCTAACTCTAGCATAATATGGAAAAAATAAAATTAAATAATTCCATTTACTTACTCACATGGATATTCTACTGGACGAATAATCACATGCAATATCTATAACCACTTTCGTAATTATGGAATGCATAATGATAGACTATCATAACCACTTAGCCAAGGCCTCTTTCCAAGACAAAAAATAAGATTTTTTCAAGGCCTCGTGCCATGACTCTAGTTTGTCTCATGAGACCTACCGATGCATCGAGGAGCTATAGCAGGCTCCACCCGTCACATATTAAGTCCAATGCATTTCTCATATGAACAGGTTTAAACATATCATAAACCATAACATAATTGTATCACATAAAAGATGCATAAAGGAAACATAAGATTCCCACACTTCAATCACAAGATATCAATTCAACACATTAATGTAACAAAAACATTATCAAAACCATTTTCAATACCAAAATAAAAGAATAGTAAAACATGGTATTTATTTTTCTTCTAAAAAGAAATTATGGCTTGTAGAGGAAGCCAAAACCCAAATAATGGCCATGGCGGCAGAGAAGTCATTTTCGCCATATAGGTACAACAAGAAAAACATTCCTTTTTGTTGTTTAGTAAAACACTTCGTATAAAAATATTCCTTTCGAATAAATGTTAAAGTCAAAGTAGTTTATACACCGTATAAAAGAAAGTTGTGTATAAAATCAAATATGCCTCAATGAAAGGAGATTGAGACGAAGTCCTTAAAAGGATCATTTTTAAAATAAAATAGATCTATTATGTGTATTCACTATAAGTACACATAAATAAAGTACAAATACAAGATAGGAAATAATAATATCATAACATAATTTGAAAGTAGCAGATTAACCCAAAGAATGGTAATTGGGTTAAGAAGTTCCCTTACCTTGCATCTTCTCTTGACCCGACCGTTCTTTATCCTCTTGAATAATAAACTAGAATTAATTTATAATTTCTTAATAAAATTTTTCAAGTTCATTATCCCTTTTATATCACTTATTACCATGTTATGAACATTATGTAATTATTTAAGTTAATAACGGTCATTTTGTTGATCTTAGGTACTTGAGTCAAAAATAAAATTCTTATAATTACAAGTTGTTCATGTGGTGATATATCCATTATATCCAGAATTATATTCATGATATAGATATCATATATCTCATATATATCCAGTATATACATGCATTTATAATATTTCATAACGTTTAGAGGTAATAAATGAAATGCACCGTTCATAGAGACGGTAAGTCGTACATACACATGAACGCTACTTTCATTTCTATTTTATATTTAATGAAATAGTTATGATATGAAGGTATATTATAATTCTAGTATAATATCATATATAATATCATATATAATATCATTTACTCCATCCTTTATACATCCCACATATGGTATTAACGATTCAAATCACTTTGAGGGGGCGGTAGTCCGCACTTCCTAAAATGAAATTATCGCGTTTACCCATAATGGAAATCATAATGTATCCCATAAATGAGAAATAAATAAGCATAAGGAAAACATAAACGTAATATGTATATCATATATGAAAATAGTGTCATCAAAATGGCTACTATTAGAGGTGTTAAAAGAATATTGAACAATCATCGTTTCATGAGGCAATATTTCGCCACCCACAGAAACAGTATGTTCATTAACCATTAGATGAAGGTGTGTGTAAGTGTAAACCAAATAATTATCATAAAAACATCCTAGTATATTGTAGATACTGGTTTTGTTACAAAATAAAGGAATAAAAAGAGTTTAAGGGGTTGTAGAAGCAAAATAAAACCTAACAACATTAGACAAGACATTACCTTGAAATCGGGTAACTCTTTTTGATTTGAGCCAAAGGCTTCCTTAGGAAGACTTCTGCCCAAGGTGAGGCTTCTAGGAGTAAGGGAGGGAAGTTGGGAGAGTATTTGGGTAGAGTTTGATAGAGCCAAAAGGCTTTTACAGTGTGAGTAAGGTGGTAGTGGTGGGGGCCTTTTATAAGTGGAGAGGAGGGGCACTCTTGGAGAGTAATAAAATGTTACTTTATTATACATGATTTTCGGATCCTAAAGGCCCCACAGTTATATAATTCTAGGCTAAGGTGATAAGGGTTCGAAATATTCTCATCCAATAGGTTTAGGACAAGTGTAATTCTTATATTTTACATTATCTTTTTATTTTATTTAAATCGTTAATTAATGAGGTAATCGCTGCATCCTCGTGGTTTCATAAATAATATAATTTTTTTAATGTCTAAAAATTATAAAAAAATTATCATGATGTAGGAAATATTTTTATATTTATAATTAATATTTATAGTCAAAAATATGACTTGTATTACCCCATTTAAAAATTGTTTTAGTAAAAAAAACTCTTGTTTGTGATATTTTTATTTTAACATTAAATAAAAAGTTATTTATGTCATTTTCCTACCAAAGTGGCTCCATGGGGTCCCCATGTTGACCTATGGATTTCCTTGGACAGACATGACACATCCAATAGGGTTAGGACAAGTGTAAAGAAATTTTCATATTTTTATAATATCATTTTTACCTTAAATTTCACTAATTACCTTTAATCGCGATTAATTAAACTTAAAAGTTAGTATTCACCAACAAATTATATTAATCCCATTGAACCGAATTTTACTTCCTAATGACAACCATGTATGTAGGATTTTTGAAAATCAAATCACAGAAGTGGTAATGTTTCATTTAAATGAAAAATCAGGTTTTTAACTACCACTTAGTGGTTTCACTATTCACCAAAAATTGAAGTTTTTCAGAACAATGCCAAAATTTCACCCAAAGCTATAATTGATATTCAGAATTCAAAAATGATGCCTATTTTACAAAATTACAAACATATAAGTTACATTAATTAATTTCATAATTAATTCCCACTGTCACAACAAATAGCATGTTTTTAAGATACAATATATATCAAAAGATTGACAATTGTTTATGTCCAATTTCAATGTTAAATTAATTCTAATGACCACCATTGGATGAAATGGTAAAAATATATTCTAATTATACTTTAACACCACTCAATAGTATAATTTATCACTATAAATTATTTTTATTAAAAAATTTGTTTTTAAGTATTCTTCACTATTCATAAAAAATTGGAAGTGCTCAGAAAATTACAAAAATTTCAACTTAGGATAAATCTGATATTCTGAATACAAAAACGATGTCCATTTGGAAATATAAAATTTATAAAATTTCAAAAAGTAGTTATTACTATTCATAATGACTACTTTGATTGGTTGTGGTGTGTCATAATCTCGAACTTGCGTACAATGCAAGCTATTGCTTTATTAAAAGAGAAGTGTATCATGAAAGCTTGGGGCGTTACATTCTCCCCTCCTTCAATAAATTGTGTCCTAGCAATTTGAAAATATAAATCGAAAATAAAAGGTTGAAAATTGAAAATACCTTTGTGGAAAACCCACATCGGAAATAGGGTAAATAAGAATATAACATTAAAAGATAGAAAGATAAGTACAAAGGTCACCCGAGATGGCAGATACTAGGATTCTATGAAAATATGGATATGGAAGAAAAACAAACCATCAAGGTCTGATGTAGAGTCGTAGAAAACTAGATTATGAGAAAGTTAACCATAAGAAAACCACAAACTTGTGATTGGTTAAATAGTCATTGAATCCCCATTTGGAAAAGTTAACCGGCAACGTTTTTGTTTTAAGTTACCTTTTATAAAGTTGAGGAATTTATTTAGGAGATTTACTATGAACGTAAGGGAATATATATACTTGTCATGTAGACTTTCATTCTATAATAAATTTTTACTACAAACCCATCTTTCGCTCTAAAAGGCAATAGAACTCAAAAATATTCTATTTATCCTAATTGTATAAGGTTCCAAATATTAAAACATACCATTTAGATTAGTAAAACTATTTTGTAATAACCAGGGACTTCCTGTAGGCTAGTGGTAGGTAATAAAGGCCTGTCGCACTATGGTTGTGGGTTCAATTCCAGCAGCTTTTTCCGACACGACGGTTTATGCCCCACCCTCCAGGTTGTCCTTTTCCTAAAACTATAGTATTATAATATTCCAAAAATAATACTCATAAATGTTTTAACATTAAACATTACTATCAAATGTTTAAACTAATCCATTACAATGTTTATAGTTATCCAAAATACTTCTGTCCAACTCACAGTGCAAATTTTATGAGGAAGGTAAACATAATGAAGTTACCCCTTTTTTTCCATGTAACAACATGTGAACACCTTCACCATGCATTCTTTTAAAACACTGCAACATCCTGAATTACCATGATCCCTTATTCCTTATAGAATACTAGATATACTCCTTCTATCCAAAAATGTATACAAATCATCAATCAGTTTCATGGAAGTTAAGAATATTAAATATAATTTATCCATATCAATAATGTCTTATTCCAAAATCACTATCTCGGTATCAGAACCATATTATTGTTTATCATTCCCTCAACCATATATTTTCCAAAAATTTAACCTGCTGTGGAGTCACTTTTATTGGTTCCACACAACCTCAAGTCCTTGATGAAATAGTAATGCAGTACAATCCTTATATACTCCATAATTATTATAACCAGTACATCATTGATACAACACTCAAATTACAAAATTCTTTAATAAAAACATAAGAACTCTAATCATTCCTCCTCATCTGTGGTTGTATCATAACTTGATTATTATCCAATAACATCATTTGGAGAACACTCTGATGATTTGGACATTGGTTTGCGTAGTGTCCCCACTCTTTACAGATGAAGCATTGTACATTTGAAACCTTTTTCTTACCCTTGCAGTCACGCACTTGTTTTCCTTTTTCCCCACACTTATAACAAACTCTCATTCCCTTCAAGCATGTTCCAATGTGTTTCTTTTCACAGTTATCACATATTGGAAAATTCTTCTTTTCCCACGTCCCATCTTCCATTATTCTCTCTTCCATCCTTTTCTTCTCTTTCTTCCCTTCAAAGCCATAAGACTCATAGAATTCTTTACTTATCTTATTAACACTTGATAGTTTTTCTTCATATGTTGAGAACACATGGGAGATTATTTCCCTTCTAAATGTTGACTTAATACCGTGAACGATATGATTATTCTTGTACATTGGATCATACGTATTGCTGGAGTTCACATTCCTTCCACTGGGAACCATTTCTATACAATGGAATAAACTAGGTTAGTTTATGAATTTCAATGAATAATTCCAAACTTGTAAAATACTTAATGTAAATTGAACGGTTTATGGATATAATCCATAATCATAAAAATGTTTTCTCTGAGGAAGTATGTACTCATGACCCGTCATAGTGGTTTGTAAAGAAAACGAGAATTATCCTACGCTTATCCCCCAGGAGTGTCGTATCCAAGAGTGCAGCAAGGCCTGTTGTCGTGCACCAGTTCCCATTCGAGTCTAGCTCAAAGCGGTGTTTTCGGGTTTTACCCCTAGGTACATCTGTGCCAGATCCGCCTCCACCTGCTCGTATCCAGACGGGGATGAATTTCTTGGAAATCTCACAAAATCACTATAATAACAAAATTCTAGGAAGTTCTTCTATACTAATCCTAAAATTCTATCTTTGGGTTGTGTGCTATAATCAGAGTTTATCTAAATCTAGCTTTCAATGTTAGTAATAAACTGCCTATGATACCAACTGTAATGCCCTGACCCTAGCTACCCAGAGTCTGTGCATTACTTCGTAACATTTGCATGATCACAAATGATCAAGTCTTGAAAGACCGATTAGTTTAGTAGCCTTGGAAACACTAGATACATTCATAAGAAATTCATTACATCATAAAGTAAAAAAAATACAATAACATGGTCTTCATAGTCCACACTCATATCCCTTTCTGACTATCCCTAATGGTCACTCATAAAATACTTCTTCACATCCTAGAAAATATTAAAACATTGAAAGGGGTGAGCTCAGATGCTCAGTAAGGATAACAATATTGCGGAAGCTTTCGAAAATAAACATTACCATTTAAGGAAATGTATAACTAAAACAAAAGCCTTTTTGATCATTAACTTTAGCATAAAATGGCTAAAATAAAATTAAATAATGCCATTTACTTACTCACATGGATATTCTACTATACGAATAATCACATGCAATATCTATAACCACTTTCATAATGATGGAATTCATAATGTCAGACTATCATAACAACGTAGCCAAGGCCTCGTACCAAGAGCACAAATAATATTTTGTCAAGGCCCCGTTCCAAGACACTAGTTTGTCTCATGAGACCTACCGATGCATCGAGGAGCTATAGTGGGCTCCAACCATCACTTATTAAGTCCAATGCATTCCTCATATGAATAGGTTTAAACATGTCATAAACCATAACATAATTGTATCACATAAAACATGCATAAAGGAAACATAAGATTCCCACACTTCAATCACAAGATATCAATACAACACGTTGATGTAATAAAAAAAATTATCAAAAGCATTTTCAATACTAAAATAAAAGAAAAGTAAAAAATGGTATTTATTTTTCTTTTTAAAAAAAATTATGGCTTGTAGAGGAAGTGGAATCCCAAATAATGGCCATGGCGGTAGAGAAGTCGTTGTCACCACATACGTACGACAAGAAAAAGATTCCTTTTTGTCGTTTAGTAAAACACTTAGTATAAAAATATTCCTTTTGAATAAACATAAAATTCAAAGGGGTTTATACATCGTATAAATGAAAGTTGTGTATAAAACCAAATATGCCTCAATGAAAGGAGATTGAGAAGAAATCCTTACAATGATCATTTTTAAAATAAAATAGATCTGTTATGTTTATTCACTATATGTACACATAAATAAAGTACAAATACAATATAGGACATAATAACATCATGACATAATTTGAAAGTAGGAGATTAACCCAAAGAATGGTAATTGGGTTAAGAAGTTCCATTACCTTGCGTCCTGTCTTGACACAACCATTCTTTAACCTCCTGAATAATAAACTAGAGATAATTTATAATTTCTTAAGAACATTTTTCAAGTTCATTATCCCTTTATGTCACTTATTACCATGTTATGAACATTATGTAATTATTTAAGTTAATAACGGTCATTTTGTCGATCTTAGGTACTTGAGTCAAAAATAAAATTCTTATAATTACAAGTTGTTCATGTGGTGATATATCCATTATATCCAGATTATATTCATGATATATATATATCATATATTCTATATATATCCAGTATATACATGCATTTATAATATTCCATAACCTTTAGAGGTACGAAATGAAATGCACCGTTCATGGAGACGGTAAGCCGTACGTACGCATGAATGCTACTTTCATTTCTATTTCGTATTTAATGAAATCATAATGATATAATGGTATATTATAATTCCAGTATAATATCATATATAATATCATTTACTCCATCCTTTATAGATCCCACATATGGTATTAACGATTCAAATAACTTTGAGGGGGCGTCAGTCCGCACTTCCTAAAATGAAATTATCGCGTTTACCCATAATGAAAATCATAAATTATTACATAAATGAGAAATACAGAAGAATAATTAAATCATAAACATAATATGTATGTCATATATGAAAATAGTTTCATCAAAATGGCCACCATTAGAGGTGTTAAAAAATATTGAACAATCATCATTTCGTGAGGCAGTATTTCGCCACCCACAGAAACAGTATGTTCTTTAACCATTAGACGAAGGTGTGGGTAAGTGAAAACCAAATAATTATCATAAAAAAAATCCTAGTATATTTTATATATTGGTGTTTTTAATAAATAAAGGAATAAAAATAGTTTAATGGGTTGGAGAAGCAAAATCAAACAAAACAACATTAGAGAAGACATTACCTTAAAATCAGGTAACTCTTTTTGATTTGAGCCAAAGGCTTCCTTGGGAAGACTTCTGCCCAAGGTGAGGCTTCTAGGAGTTAGGGAGGGAAGTTGGGAGAGTATGTAGGTAGAGGTTTGCCGATCCAAAAGGCTTTTAAAGTTTGAGTATGGTGGTAGTGGTGGGGGCCTTTTATAAGTGGAGAGGAGGGGCACTCTTGGAAAGTAATAAAATGATACTTTATTATACAATGCTTTTCGGATCCTAATGGTCCCACAATTCTATAATTCGAGGATAAGGTGATAAGGGATCTAAATATTCTCATCCAATAGGCTTTGGACAAGTGTAATGCTTATATTTTACATTATCTTTTCATTTTATTTAAATCGTTAATTAATGAGGTAATCGCTGCATCATCATGGGTTAATAAATAATTTAATTTATTTAATGTATAAAAATTATAAAACAATGATAATGATGTGGTAAATATTTTTAGCTTTCTATTGAATATTTATAGTCAAAAATATTACATGTATAACCACATTTAAAAATTGTTTTAGTAAAAAAACTCTTATTTGTGACCTTTTTATTTTGACATTAAATAAAAAGTTATTTATGTCATTTTCCTACCAAAGTGGCTCCATGGGGTCCTCAAGTTGACCCATGGATTTTTTTGGTCGGCCAAGACACATCCAATAGGGGTATGACAAGTGTAAAGGTATTTTAATATTTTTATAATATCATTTTTACCTTAAATTTCACTAATTATTTTTAATCACGATTAAGTAAACTTAAAAGTTACTATTCGCCAAAAAATTATTTGTATCCCATTGAAACACATTTTACTTTCTAATGACAACCATGTATGTCGGATTTTTGAAAATCAAATCACAAAGGTGTTAATGTTTCATATAAACAAAAAATCATTTTTTTAACTACCACTTAGTGGTTTCACTATTCACCAAAAATTAAAGTTTTTCAGAACAATGCAAAAATTTCACCCTAAGATATAATTGATATTCCAAATTCAAAAATGATTTCAATTTCAAAAAATTACAAACATATAAGTTGCATTAATTAATTTTATAATTAATTCCCGATGTCACAACAAATAGCGTGTTTTTAAGAAACAATATATATCAAAAGATTGACAATTTTTTATGTCCAATTTCAATGTTAAATTAATTCTAATGACCACCATTGGATGAAATGGTAAAAATATATTCTAATTATAATTTAAAACCACTAAATAGTATAATTTATCACTTTAAAATATTTTTATTAAAAAAGTTGTTTTTAAGTATTCTTCTCTATTCATAAAAAATTGGAAGTTCTCAGAAAATTACAAAAATTTCAACTTTGGATAACTCTAATATTTTGAATAAAAAAATGAAGTCCATTTGGAAAGATAAAATTTATAAAACTTCAATAAGTAGGTATTACTATTCATAACGGCAACTATGATTGGTTGTGGTGTGTTAGAATCTCGAACTTGCATACAATGCAAGCTATTGCATTATTAAAAGAGAAGCGTATCATGAAAGCTTGGGGCGTTACGTAAATCATGATTTATATATCATATATATAATCAGTATATATATATATAATATAATATATATATATATATAATAAATGAAATACACCATTCATGGAGACGGTAGGCCATACGTATGCATGAACGCTGTTTTCGTTTCCTTATTGAATTAAATGGAATTAAGTAAATGTAACTTATATGTACATAAATCCAGTAACATTATTATTTAATATCATTCATTATTATATATTATATATACATTATAATCATACTTGAATGGTTAATCATTAGAAATGAATCTCATCGCATTTGTGGAGACTGTAACACCCCGAGCTTCCACGATACACTTCTCTTTCAATAATCCAATAGCTTGCATTGTACGCAAGTTCGAGATTCTAACACACCGTGACCAATCAAAATAGCCATTATGAATATTAATACCCAATTTTTTAAATTATATATATTTTATATTTCAAAATGGACTTCATTTTTTGATTTGGAATATCAAAATTATCCTATGTTAAATTTATGGTATTTTTATGAGAACTTCAAAATTTTAATGAATAGTGAAAAATACTTAAAAAAAACTTTTTTAATCAAAGTAATTTATACTGATAAATTATAGTATTTAGTGGTTTTAAAGTAAAATTAGAATATATTCTTACCATTTTATCCAATGGTGGTCATTATAATTAATTTCACTTTGAAATTGGACATAAACAATTGTCAATCTTTTGATATATATTGTTTCTTAAAAACACGCTATTTGTTGTGACAGTGGGAATTAATTATAAAACTAATTAATGAAACATATATTTTTGGAATTTTTTAAAATAGACATCATTTTTGAATTTTAAATATCAATTATAGCTTAGGGTGAAATTTTGGCACTGTTCTGAAAAACATCAATTTTTTATGAATAGTGAAACCACTAAGTGGTTGTTAAAAAACTGATTTTTCGTTTAAATGAAACATTACCACTTCTAGGATTTTATTTTCCAAAATCCGACATACATGGTTGTCATAAAGAAGTAAAATTTGGTTCAATGGGATTAATATAATTTTTTGGTGAAAAGTAACTTTTAAGTTTTATAAATTGCGATTAAAGATAATTAGTGAAATTTAACGTAAAAATGATATCATAAAAATATGAAAATACCATTAAACGTGCCTACCCTTATTGTATGAGTCATGTCCGACTAAGAAAATCTATGGGTCAACTTTGTAACCCCATGGAGCCACTTGGATAAGAAAATGACATCAATAAATTTTTATTTAAAGTAAAAATAAAATTGTCACAAACATGTGTTGTTTTACTAAAAAAATAATTAAATTGGGTATATATATGTTAAATTTTTTACCGTAAATATTAATTGGGAAGATAAAAATATTTCCTACATCATGGTAATTTTTATATAATTTTTAGGCATTAAATAAATTAAATTTTTAATGACACCATGATGATGCAACGATTACCTCATTAATTAATGATTTTAATAAAATGGAAGGATAATGTAAATTCTAAGAATTAAACTTTTAAAAAGCCTATTGGATGACTATTGTTAGAACCCTTATCACCTTAGACTTGAAATATATAAGTTTGAGACTTTAAAATCCAAAACTCATTATATAATAAAGTAACATTTCATTACTTTCCAAGAGTGCCCCTCCTCTCCTCTTATAAAAGGAACCCACCACTACCACCTTATTCACACCTTCCAAGCCATTTGGCTCTGCCAAAATCTGCCCAAATACTGTCCCAACATCCCTATATTACTCTTAGAAGCCTCACTTTGGGAAAAACTCTTCCCAAGGAAGCCATTGTCTCAAATCAAAAAGAGTTACCCGATTTTAAGGTAATGTCTTCTCTTATGCTATTTTTTTATTTGGCTTCTCCAACCCCCTAAACACTTTTTATTAATTTATATTGTAATAAAAACAGTATCATAAATATACTAGGATGTTGTTATAGGATGTATTATAGCTACACTTACACACACCTACATCTAATGGAAAAAGAACATACTGTTTCTGTGATGGCGAATTTCTGCCTCACGAAACGATGATTGTTCAACACTCAAATAACACCCTCAAAGATGGCCATTAAGATGTCACTATATTTATATATGATATATAATATGTTTATATCTTACATATGATTCTTTATTTTTCATTTATTTCATACCTTTATGGTTTCCATTATGGGTAAATGCGATATTTTCATTTTAGGAAGTGCGGACTACCGCCCCCTCAAAGTGATTTCAATCGTTAATGCCATATGTGGGATGTATAAAGGATGGAGTAAATGGTATTATACATTATATTAAACTTGAATTATAGTATACTTTTATATAATTATAATTTCATTCCATAAAATATGAAATAGAAATGAAAGTAGCGTTCATACGTACGTACTGCTTACCATCTCCATGAATGGTGCATTTCATTATTTACCTCTAAATGTTATGTAATATTATGAATGAATGTATATACTGGATATATATGATATATATGATATCTAAATCATGAATATAATTCTGGATATGATGTATATTTCACCACATGAACAACTTGTAATTATAAGAAGTTTATTTTTGACTCAAGTACCAAAGATCAAAAAAATGACCGTTAATAACTTAAATGATTACATAATTTTTGTAACATTGTAATAAGTTATTTAAAAGGGATAATGAAATTTATAAATGTTCTTAAGAAATTAGAGAATAAATCTAGGTTTTTATTCAGGAGGATAAAGAACGATCAAGTCAAGTCGGACAAAAGGTAAGGGAACTTTTTAACCCAATTTCTATTATTTGGGTTAATCTCTTACTTTAAAATTATGTCATGATATTATTATGTCCTATATTGTATTTGTACTTTCTTTATGTGTACTTATATTGAAAACACATGATATATTTATTTTATTTTAGAAAAATGATCTTTGTAAGGTAACTTCTTAACCCAATTTCCATTCTTTCGGTTAATCTCTTAATTTCAAATTATGTCATGATATTATTGTGTCCTATCTTGTATTTGTACTTTCTTTATGTGTAATTATAGTGAATACATATAATAGATCTTTTTTATTTTAAAAAAGATCTTTGTAAGGACATCATCTTAATCTCCTTTCATTGATGCATATTTGGTTTTAAACACAACTTTGATTTATACGGTGTATAAACCCCTTTGACTTTTACTTTTATTCAAAAAGAATATTTTTATACGAAGTGTTTTTACTAAACGACAAAAGGATTGTTTTTTCTTACGTATGCGGCGACAACGACTTCTCCGCCTCCGTGACTATTATTTGAGTTTCAGATTCCTCTATAAGGCATAACTTTTTTTAAAAGAAAAATAAATGTCATGTTTTACTTTTCTTTTATTTTGGTATTGAAAATGGTTTTGATAATATATTTATTATATCAATGTGTTGTATTGATATCTTTTGATTGATGTACGGAAATATTATGTTTTATTTATGCATGTTTTATGTGATACAATTATGTTATGGTTTATGATATGTTTAAACCTGTTCATATGAGGAATGCATTGGACTTAATATGTGACGGGTGGAGCTCGCTATAGCTCCTCGATGCATCGGTAGGTCTCATGAGACAAACTAGTGTCTTGGCGCGAGGACTTGACAAAATATTATTTGTAGTCTTTGCATGAGGCCTTGGATACGTGGTTATGATAGTCTGGCATTATGCATTCCATCATTATGAAAGTGGTTATTGATATTGCATGTGATTATTAGACTAGTATAATATCCATGTGAGTAAGTGAATGACATTATTTAATTTTATTTTTGCCATATTATGCTGATGTTCAAGTTTTAAAAGGCTTTTGTTTTAGTTATACATTGCCTTAAATGTTTATGTTTATTGATGAAAGATTCCATAATATTTTTATCCTTACTAAGCATCTGAGCTCACCCCTTTCAATGTTTTAATATTTTCCAGGATGTGAAGAAGTGTTTTATGAATGACCAGCAGGGATAGTTAGAAGAGGATATGATTGTGGACTATGGAGACTTTGTTATTGTAGATTTTCACTTTATGATGTAATGTAACATTTATGAATGTATATAGTGTTTCCAAGGCTACTAAACTAATCGGTCTATCGAGACATGATCTTTTGGGATCATGCCAATGTTACACAATAATGCACAGAATCCGGGTAATTGGGGTAAGTGCGTTACAGTTGGTATCAGATACAGTTTAGTACTAACCTTGGAAGCTAGATTTAGATAAACTCTGATTAGATCACATATCCCTAAGATAGACTTTGAGGATTAGTATAGAATAACTTCCTAGAATTTTGGTATTATAGAGATTTTGTGAGTTTTCAGAGCATTACATCCCTGTCTGGATATGAGCAGGTAGAGGCGGATCTGGCACAGATGTACCTAGGGGTAAAACCCGAAAACACGGCTTTGAGCTAGACTCGAACGGGAACTGATGCACAACAAAGGGACTTGCTCAACTCTTGGTTACGACACTCCCAGTGGATATGCTTAGGATAATTATCATTTTCTTTACAAACCATTATGAAGGGATTATGAGTACATACTTCCTCAAAGAAAACATTTTTTATGATTATGGATTATATCCATAAATAATTCAATTTATGTTAAGTGTTTTACAAGTATTGAATTATGCATTTTAATTAATAAACTAATCTAGTTTATTCCATTGTTTAGAAATGGCGCCTAGAGGGAGGAATGGAAAGCGTATCAATGCATGCACTCCATGTAGGGATTTTCCTCCTGCTCAAGATAATTGTTGTGGAGTTGGAGATACAAGTAGTGCTGATCATCTTATCTCCATACTGGGACAACTCACTCAGGTTATGAATAATAACCTTACTCGTATGGAGCACCCTGATTCGCAATGTGGAGGATCAATTTCAGATCGTTTCATGAGGCAACAACCGCCAACATTTAATGGGGGTACAAATCCATTAGTAGCTCAGAAATGGATAAACTCTTTAGAGAAAATATTCCACGCCTTGGGGAGTAGAGAAAGGGAGAAGGTTATCATGGCAGTTTACCACCTCACTAGAGAGGCCGATCAATGGTGGTCATTGATTCAAAATACAAAGGAATATGAACAAGTATCAAGTATGGAATGAAGAGAGTTCAAATAGATTTTCATAGAAAAATACTTCCCTCATGACCATCGAGCAGATATGGAAAGACAATTTCTGAGTCTGAGACAAAAGGAGGATGAGAATGTCGCAAAGTATGAGGCCAACTTTACAAGGTTAGCGAGGTATGCTGCAGATTATATACATAACCCAAGAAGTAAGATTGTTCGTTTCTTTGATGTGTTAAAACCATTTCTCCGTAGAGCGTTAGTATCAAAATCCTTCTCATCGTACGAATATATTGTCTCGTGTTCTATCAAGACAGAAAAGGAATTCTCTTTGTCTTTTGACAACAAAGTAAAGAAAGAGAAGAAGAGAACGGTGTAACAAGAGACAGATAATGGGAAAAAGGGAAAGAAGGATTTTCCATTATGTGATAATTTTGGGAAGAATCACCCCGGTGCTTGCCAAAAAGTAATGGGAGTTTGTTATAAATGTAGATAAAAAGGTCCCCAGGCTCATGATTGCAAGGGAAAGAACGAGAGACTATCAATGTTGAATGCTACAATTGTAGGGAAATGGGGCATTATGCAAATGAATGTCCTAAGCGTCAGGGAAACTTACCTCAAAAAAGGCCAAGGGATCAAGGACAATCTTACGCTGTTACTACAATTGATGTTTAATATTTAATGTATTGGTGCTTTTGGACTCAAGGATTAAATTCTTGTTATAAGAATAATGTGATATATATAAGTATTGTACTGTAGTACATGTTCTTTTCATTAAGGTTTTAATATGATGAAGGTAATCATATTTTAAATATGTGACAATAAGAGAAACTTTACTTTGTTTGGGGAATATGATAAATGGATTTTGGAATTAAGAGACCTTTTAGAGAAAGTCTGGACAGTGGTATTTTGGATAACTATAAAGGCTGGGATGGATTATTTTGAACTTTGAATTGTATTGTTTAAGGTTAAAACATTTCTAAAGATTATTTTTGGAATATTATAAAAATATATTTTTAGGAAAAGGACAACCTACAGGGTGGAGCATAACCCATCGCGTCGGACAAAGTTGTAGGAATTGAACCCACAACTATAGTGTGATAGGCCTTTATTACCTACCACTAGCTTACAGGAAGTCCCTGGTTATTACAAATAGTTTTCCTAATCAAAATGGTATGTGGAACCCTATATAATTATGATAAATAGAATATTTTTGAGTTCTATTACCTTTTGGAGTGAAATATGGGTTTGTGGTAAACATTTATTAAAGAATGAAAGTCTACATGAAAAGTAAGTATATTTCCTTATGTTCTTACTAAATCTCTTAAATAAATTCCTCATCTTTATGAAAGGTAACTTAAAACAAAAATTTTGTCGGTTAACTTTTCCAATTGGGGAATCAATGACCGTTAAACCAATCACAGGTTTGTGATTTTCTTGTAGTTAACTTCCTCATAATACTGTTTTATACAACTCTCCATCAGACCTTGATGGTTTTTTTCCTCCATATCCATATTTTCATAGAATCCTAGTATGGGCTCTCTCGAGTGACCTTTGTACTTCTCTTTATTTCTTTTAATGTTATATTTTTATTAACCCAATTTTCGATGTGGGTTTTCCACAAAGGTATTTTCTATTTTAAACCTTTTATTTAAAAAGAAAAATTTCAAATTGTGAGGACGCAATTTATTGAAGGATGAGAGATTGTAACACCCCAATCTTCCACGATACACTTCTCTTTCAATAATGCAATAGCTTGCATTGAACGCATGTTCGAGATTCTAACACACCGTGACCAATCAAAATAGCCATTATGAATAGTAATACCCACTTTTTGAAATTATATATATTTTATATTTTAAAATGGACTTCATTTTTGGACTCAAAATATAAAAATTATCCTATGTTGAATTTTTGGTATTTTTATGAGAACTTCGAAATTTTTATGAATAGGGAAAATACTTAAAAACAACTTTTTTAATAAAAATAATTTATAGTGATAAATTATAATATTTAGTGGATTTAAAGTATAATTAGAATATATTTTTACCATTTTATCCAATGGTTTTCATTATAATTAATTTCACTTTGAAATTGGACATAAACAATTTTCAATCCTTTGATATATACTGTTTCTTTAAAACACACTATTTGTTGTGACATCGGAAATAAATTATAAAATTAATTAATGAAACTTATATGTTTGTATTTTGTAAAATAGAAATCATTTTTTAATTTGAAATATCAATTATAGCTTAGGGTGATATTTTTGCATTGTTCTGAAAAACATCAATTTTTTATGAATAGTGAAACCACTAAGTGGTAGTTAAAAAAATGATTTCTCGTTTAAATGAAACATTACCACTTCTGTGATTTGATTTTCAAAAATCTGACATACATGGTTGTCATTAGGAAGTAAAATTTGGTTCAATGGGATTAAAATAATTTTTTGGTGAATAGTCGCTTTTAAGTTTAATTAATTGCGATTAAAGGTAATTAGTGAAATTTAAGGTAAAAATGATATTATAAAAATATGAAAATACCATTACACATGTCCTACCCTTATTGGATGAGTCATTTCCGACCAATAAAATCCATGGCTCAACCTGGGGACCCCATGGAGCCACATGGATAAGAAAATGACATCAATATATTTTTATTTAAAGTAAAAATAAAATTGTCACAAACATGTGTTGTTTTACTAAAACAATTATTACATGGGGTTATGTAAGTTAAAATTTTGACCATAAATATTAATTGGAAATATAAAAATATTTCCTACATCATGGAAATTTTTATATAATTTTTAGACATTAAATAAATTAAATTTTTAATGACACCATGATGATGCAGCGATTATCTCATTAATTAACGATTTTAATAAAATGGAAGGATAATGTAAAATATAAGAATTACACTTGTCCAAAGCCTATTGGATGAGTATATTTAGAACCCTTATCACCGTATCCTCGAAATATATAAGTGTGGGACCTTTAAAATCTGATAATCATTATATAATAAAGTAACATTTCATTACTTTCCAAGAGTGCCCCTCCTCTCCTCTTATAAAAGGCCCCCACCACTACCTCCTTATTCACACCTTCCAAGCCATTTGGCTCAGCCAACATCTGCCCAAATACTCTCCCATATTCCCTCCCTTACTCCTAGAAGCCTCAATTTGGGAAGAACTCTTCCCAAGGAAACCTTGTCTGAAATCAAAAAGAGTTACCCGATTTTAAGCTAATGTCTTCTCTTATGTTATTTTGTTTTATTTTGCTTATCCAACCCCCTAAACTCTTTTTATTAATTTATTTTTTAACAAAATCAGTATCATTAATATACAATGATGTTTTTATAAGAAGGATTCAAGCTACACTTACACACACCTACATCTAATGGTTAATGATCATACTGTTTCTGTGGATGGCGAATTTCGACCTCATGAAACTATGATTGTTCAACACTCATATAACACCCTCAAAGGTGGCCATTAAGATGTCACTATATTTATATATGATATATTATATGTTTATGTTTTACTTAAGCTTCTGTATTTTTCATTTATTGCATACCTTTATGGTTTCCATTATGGGTAAACACGATATTTTCAATTTAGGAAGTGCGGACTTCTGCCCCCTCAAAGTGATTTGAATCGTTAATGCCATATGTGGGATGTATAAAGGATGGAGTAAAAGGTATTATACATTATATTATACTGGAATTATAGTATACCTTTATATAATTATAATTTCATTCCATTAAATATGAAATAGAAATGAAAGTAGCGTTCATGCATACGTACGGCTTACTGTCTCCATGAACGGTGCATTTCATTTCTTACCTCTAAATGTTACGTAATATTAGGAATGAATGTATATATTGGATATATATGATATATATGATATCTAAATCATGAATATAATTCTGGATATATTAGATATTTCACCACATGAAAAACTTGTAATTATAAGAAATTTATTTTTGACTCAAGTACCAAAGATCAACAAAACGACCATTATTAACTTAAATGACTACATAATTTTGGTAACATTGTAATAAGTGATATAAAAGAGATAATGAACTTTAAAAAGGTTATTATGCAAGTATAGAATAACTATAGTTTATTATTCAGGAGGTTAAAGAATGATCGAGTCAAGTCTGACACAAGGTCAGGGAACTTTTTAACCCTATTTCTATTCTTTGGGTTAATATCCTACTTTAAAATTATGTCATGATATTATTATGTACTATATATTATTTGTACTTTCTTTAGGTCTACTTATATTGAATACACATAATATATTTATTTTATTTTTAAAAAAATGATCTTTGTAAGGGAACTTCTTAACCCAATTTCCATTCTTTGGGTTAATCTCCTACTTTATAATTATGTCATGAAATTATTATGTCTTATCTTGTATTTGTAGCTTATTAATGTGTACTTATAGTGAATACACATAATAGATCAATTTTATTTTAAAAATGATCTTTCTAAGGACTTCGTCTCAATCTCCTTTCATTGAGTCGTATTTGGTTTTATACACAACTTTCATTTATACGGTGTATAAACCCCTTTTACTTTTAATTTTATTCAAATGGAATATTTTTATACGAAGCGTTTTTACTAAATGAAAAAAGGAATGTTTTTTCTTATGTATGAGGCGACAATGAATTCTCCGCCGCTATGACTATTATTTATGCTGAGGCTTTCTCTATAAGCCATAACTTTTTTCAAAATAAAAATAAATGTCATGTTTTACTTTTCATTTATTTTGGTATTGAAAATGGTTTTGATAATGTTTTTATTATATCAATGTGTTGTATTGATATCTTGTGATTGAATTACGGAAATATTATGTTTCCTTTATGCATGTTTTATGTGATACAATTATGTTATGGTTTATGATATGTTTAAACTTGTTCACATGAGGTATGCATTGGACTTAATAAGTGACGGGTGGAGCCCGCTATAGCTCCTCGATGCATCGGTAGGTCTCATTAGTCAAACTAGTGTTTTGGCATGAGGCCTTGACAAAATCTTATTTGTAGTCTTGGCACGAGGCCTTGGCTACGTGGTCATGATAGTCTGTCATTATGAATTCCATCATTATTAATGTGGTTATTGATATTTCATGTGATTATTCGACTAGTATAATATCCATGTGAGTAAGTGAAAGGCATTATTTAAGTTTATATTTTCCATATTATGATGAAGTTAAAGTTTAAAAAGGATTTTGTTTTAGTTATACATTGCCTTAAATGTTTATGTTTTTTGATGAAAGATTCCATAATATTGTTATCCTTACTAAGAATCTAAGATCACCCCTTTCAATGTTTTAATATTTTCTAGGATGTGAAGAAGTGTTTTATGAATGACCTTCAGGGATAGTCAAAAGAGGATATGAGTGTGGACTATGGAGACTTTGTTATTGTAGATTTTCACTTTATGATGTAATGTAACATTTATTAATGTATCTAGTCTTTCCAACGCTACTAAACTAATCGTTACTTTGAGACATGATCTTTTGTGATCATGTCAATGATACGCAATAATGCACCGACTCCGGGTAACTGGGGTCGGGGCATTATAGAGACAGTAGTCTGTACGTATACACAAGCAACGATTTCATTCCCATGATTGTGGAATTATATTGATGTGTATGTATAATATTTTATAATCAATATCACATTGAAATAATAATATATAGTTATTTATTTACACCATTATACCCATCCAAGTAAGGTGGTGGTCAAAAAAAGATTACATCACGGCGTGGAGACGGTATTCCGTACATACGCACGCGCTGTGATTTCCTTTTCCATAGGAAGGATAGAAGGTGAAAAAGGGATGTTTCATATTTATAATAATATATCAGTATATTAGTGATATTGATGTTCCTAATTTATAATGAAACAACTAAAGAAGAATATGTTGAAGAAGAAACCAACTTGAGAGAATCAGTAGAAAATATTACATCTTCTTCGACGCACCTCTTTTAAACGTCTTATTAAGGAAGTAGCGTTGGACTTTTGAGAAGCACAGAACCACCAAAATATTTATAGGTAAGTGGAGAAGAGAAATGGGCAGGGTTTTTCGGATATTCAAGACTCAATAGGGTGTGAAGATAAGAGGGAAAGGGTTCCATTTTTATAAGGGAGGAGAGGGGCACCCTTGGAAAAACCTAAACTATTATTTTATAATCAAGTTATATTCTGTTTATAATAACTCCAAATTGATTTATTTACAAGGTAATGTGGGGATGGGTCGAAATACTCTCATCCAATAGGTTTTAGAAATTTTAGGTTACTATTTTAACCTTATCATTTATATTTAACTCTAAGTTAAATAATTTAACCTTTACTGTGTCTTCTTGTTTTCATACACTATATGGTTAATAAACATACTATAACAAGAAAAAATAACCTCAAGTGGTTAATTATTAATATATATAACCTTTTCTAATTCATTTAGCTGAACCTTATATTTTTGAAAATATTATAACAATTAATAATATAATATTTGTTTTAAAAACTATTTTATGTCAATTTTGAAACTATTTGGTAATTGATTTTTGTGAAAATCATAAAAGCATTATTATTTCAAATAAAGTTAATTAAATAAATAATAACATGTAATATTAACCTATAAAATTATTTTAATTCATAAAAAGTCTCAAATTACATTTATTTTGGTATTTATGACATCAATTATGTTAATATTTCATTAATAAGGTAATTACTGCATCATCATTGTGTCATAAATAAATTAAATTATTTAATGTCTAAAAATTATTAATAAAATACCATTATGTTGGAAATAATTTTATATTTCTAATAAATATTTATAGTCAAATTTATCTAATGTATAACCCTATATTAAAAATGCTTTAGCTATTAAACTTAAATTTTAAATATTTTAACTCTTCTTTAAATAAAGTAATAATAAGTGTCCTAATCTAATCCAAGTGGACCTAAAGGGTAATATTTTATTCCTGAGGTTGTTTTTGGCCTAATTGCTCCTATCCAATAGAATTTGGACATGTGTTAGGGTAATAATAATAATATCATTTCTACCCTTTATTGCACTATTTACTTTTAACTGTAGTAAATAAATGTAAAAAGTTACTATGCACCAAAAATTATTTTTATCTTGTTGAACCAGATTTTACTCTTTGAAATTAATCTTGTCTCTCGGATTTTCAAAATTCTACACACAGAAGTGGGAAAATTATGTTTTATGTAAATTTTCGAATTCTCCAAGGATGTGGGTAATAGACGGTGAAAAGTTCAATAAAATTTCTATATATCTAAAATCATTATAAAATGACTCAAATGAATTACATTTAACTTATATATGTATTATGTAACAATTTTTACCTAAAATAAATTTAAAGAAAATAAATAATTATTTTAATTAAAATTTGGTTTTTAAATAGTAACCCAGTGTTTTCAGTATTCATCAAAAATTGAAAGTTTTCAGAAAAATACCAAAAATTCACCCGAGGATAATTTCAATATTCTGAATCCAAAAATGAAGCTAATTTTGAATGATAAACATTATTAAATTTTAAAAAGTGGGTATTACTATTCGTAACTGCAATTTTATATAACATTTTGTTGTTTAGTGAAACTTGGTATTACGTACAACACATGCTATCTTGGAAGGTCCCGATTGCATGTAATGCAAGCCAAGTAGAAGAAGCATGTAGTGAAATCTCCTTTTGGAGTATCATAGAACACAAGACATCAATACAATTATGAATAATTCTCTTCATAAAATCTCAGGGTGTTATATTCTACCCCCTTTAAAATGAATTTCGCCCTCGAAATTCGTCGGGGTTATAAATGGTTTACTACTTGAAAGTTTGTTTCATATAAACCCACATCCTAAAAATGAATACTAAAACTTCATCTTAAAAAATGAATGTTAGAATCATAACGGTCACCCAAAGTAACTCAGCATTGGGTTTCCACATAAGACAACATAGGTGAATATATGGATATAGAAGAGAAATCTAACCATCAAGATCTTATGGAGAGTGGTAGAGAACATAGCTATGAAAAAGACAACAATAAAAAATCCATAAACTTGTGATGATCTAAGGTTCCATCTGATTCATCAGATATGACAGTACTAGGACAACGTTTTATTTTTCAAGATCACTTCTCTAATGTTGAAGAATTGTTGAATTAAAATAAATACATACTTGATTTTGGTACAATGTCACTTTTGTTTGTGCCTTGAACAATTTCTACATCATCTCTTAAATAAATGAAGTTGAATTTTTCTTCAGTGAAGTGATAGCAGATCATGCGACAGAATGATAAGTCATTCCATCTATCTCAAACAAAAGGTTAACAAAAGTTATCAAATATACATAAGTCCATCTATAGTGATATTAATCATATATGGTTCCTAAAATGGACTTATACTTCATATATCATACAACTTAATAAATTAAAACTAATTTTTACTAGCCAAGGGGTTCTTATAGGCCAATGGTAGGAGATAAAGGCCTTCCTCACTTCCGTTGTGGGTTCGATTCCCACAGCCTTGTCCGACGTGACTGGTTGTTTCCCGTCCTGCAGGTTTTCCTTTTTCTAAAACTACATTATTATAACATTCCATCAATAATATCGAAAAAAGTTATTGCCTTAATCAATACTAACTTATGTCCATCATAATCTATTCCAATCTTTATGATTATGCTAAATACTACCATCCAATCTCATAATATAGTGAAAACTTTTACTAGAGAGTTCATATAACAAGCATGTTAATACCATCATTGATCCCCGTATATCATAAGATATGTCATGTTGGTCACATTCAAAACATTTTAATACTTTAATCATGTTTTCTCTTGAAAAATTAATACCCATTGAACCATAGTGAAAACATGAATGTAGTTAAAAGTTAGCACATTCCACATACCAAAATCCAAAAATATTATATATACTCAATCCATGATATTACTTAGTCTTTATATCAATCATGAGCTCATTAATACTATCAAACATATTATTTTCTCCTTATCTATTCATTATGCACATTTCATCTGCTTTCCAAAATATTTGAATCACTTGTCATGGTTATCGGTACCATAAAATTATTGAAAACCACAATAAACAAATAAAAAAAATATTCCAATATACCATAAAAGTGCCTCGACAAAATTATTCTTGAATACCAATAGATAAACACTTCCATCCATCCTCTTCAATGATTGTCATGGAATAAGTCCATTGTTGGTTTAGAAGTAACCTCTGAGGTCAGGGCATTGAGTTGGGTAATACCCATGTTCTCCACAAATAAGACATTGAACTCCATAACATTCTGTCACTCTATAACAATTTTCTCCACACAGATAACATCTTCACCTCCATTTTAGGTATTCCTCAAGGTTCTTCTTCCCTTCTTTAGAAATCTCAATCTTCCTTTCTCTATGCTACTCACCATGTGAACACGCATAAAATTCCATCTTCCTCTTATTTAATGACTTAGGAATACCACCAATGTTTACCTTGATAATCATATTTTCTGATAAATAATTCAGCATAATCACAATATCATTCTTTCTAGGCATTACACAATTTTTTTGATCACATTCACCAATTTGTCTGTCGGAATCAACGACAACTGATTTACTTCTCATTCCCTCCATTGACTAAAACCCGAAACCATAGAGTAAGAAATAGTTAAAATAACTAGGAACAACATAATCATTAAAATTCACTTATGGGATTTCTAAATTATCAGACATTCTTTAATCCATGACACCTTAGGTTCACCCTAGGTTATTCATGATTGTCAAAATAACTCTAGGAATTTAACCAATAGTTATACTAATCCTTGGGGACATCTCTAGACATTCCTTAGAAATATCTCTAGGGATTTCAGTAATGTTTTCGCATCCTAGTTTCCAAAGGTTAAATCAACCTTTCCTCTAATACCATCTATAGAAACCTAATGCTTGACGTACATGGACATTACATTAATTTTTTGGAATACATAATACATAGAAAAAACAAAAACCAAAGGACCATAATAGTTTACTGTCTTTTGATACTCGGAATATAATCTTATAATCTTGGTGAAAGATCTTCATCATCTCCCATAAAGATCTTCCCCTTTTATTTTCATGCCTAAAACCTTTCTTCAAATCCTGGGGAAAAGAAAACATAAAAAAGAGTGAGCTTAAATTCTCATTAAGGGTAAAAATAGAGAACACAAAACAATACATAAACATTTGAATGCAAAAACTTGAACATAAAATCTAAACATCAAAATATTGAGAAAAGACATGAGTCCTGGAAGTATGAAAGGCATATATCATAAGGGAACATCAATCATGATAAAATATTGTGGGAATAAAAAATTTATTATAAAAACCATTAAGAACATGATATGACTTCCATAGTAGCCACAACATTGCTGCCAAGACACTCTTAGTGGACAAAGTCCCTTTATGAATCGAGTCCACTCCTCATTCTAGTCTTGTATTACTGAACCAGATTAACTTATTGTTCTATCCATGTCTATATCATGAGATATAAATCTTTACCAAATGCATTTGAGGGAGATATAGGTCCCACTAATCTCATAATGAAATCATTCTTACTTGTTCCACAACATAAAGATAATCCATTTATCATAACCCAAAGAAAAAAAATGAGTTTCATTAACATCATCCCATCATAACATAATCCATATAAAAAATGGATATAATCTCTTCATAATAAACCTGGAACCATGTAAATTATAGATACATTATAATTGAAACATACACATATGAAATAATGTCATCTTATATGGAAAATGGTTTAGATAAAACACTTGAAATGAATTCTTGAGGAAAATATCCTTTCTTCTTCAAAATCAGTTTCTTTTCATAAAATTCCATGAAATTTTAAAAGAAAATGATTTTTATGAAAATATTCATTAAATAATGTAGAGAAGGCTTCATGAAAATAAGATGTTCTAAAACTGTAAAAATCTGTTCATGCCGTATAAGTTAAAAAACATTCTTCCTGTACTTTTGCAAGAAAAATCAAAAAGTACATCGTATGGTAATGAAAAGATGGATTCCTTACATAACATGTAGTAAAAGAAAAAAAATGGGTAAAAATGACATTAAACAGACATGAAACCCTTTTTAGAAAACAGGGACATGGATGATAAATATAACCCTAGTAAATACTTACGAATAAGAAATCTCAGATAAAAATGAGATTGTTAAATTAACCCTTACCTTATGTCCAATATGCTTTGTACGTATCTGAAACTCCTCTATAATGATTTAAATGATTTCATTTACTTATTACAGAATCAAATTATTTGTTACAATAACATATATGGTTCACTTATGACTTTATATTACCTGTTTTTATGTATGTTCCATGTTAAAGTAGCGTTTTGGGTAAAATCGTTTTGTTTATCGTACGTGTTTGGACTTGTTGTTCTTGATACTATTATTACTTATATCTTGATTTACTTACTTACAAAATGTAAATCATGATTTATATATCATATATATATTCATTATATATATGATATATATATAAATTAAATGAAATACACCGTTCATGGAGACGGTAGGCCGTACGAATGCATGAAAGCTGTTTTCTTTTCCTTATTGAAATAAATGGAATTATGTAAATGAATCATATATGTACATAAATCCATTATTATTATTATGTAATAACTTTCATATTTTTCTATTATATGTACTTTATAATCATACTCGAATGGTTAATCATGAAAAATGAATCTCATAGCATTCGTAGAGATGATAGTCCGTACGTACGCACGAGCGATGATATCATTCCCATGATCGTGGAATTATATTGAAGTGTATGAATAATATTTCATAATCAATATAACTTTAAAATTAGAAAATATAGTTATTTATTTACACCATTATACCCCTCCAAGTACAGTGGTGGTCGAAAACAGATTACACCACGGCGTGGAGAGGGTATTCGGTACATACACACGCGCGGTGATTTCATTTTCTATAAGAATGATAGAAGGTAAAATAGGGTTGTTTCATATTTATAATAATATATCAATATATTAGTGATACTAATGTTATGAATTTATATCTAAACAACTAAATAATAAGAAGTAGAAGAAGAATGTAACTTGAGAGAATCAGAAGAAAAGATTACCTCTTCTTCGACGCACCTCTTTGAAGCTTCTTCTTAAGGAAGTAGAGATTGTGTTTTTAGAATACCTGAACCTACAAAATGTATCTAGGGAAGTGGAGAAGAGAAATGGGAAGAGGTTTGTCGAGCTTTAAGGCTCAAAAGGGATTGATGAGAAGAGGAAAGGGGTGCCCTTTTTATAAGGGATGAGAGGGGCACCTTTGAAAAAACATAAAATATTATTTTATAATAGATTCATATTTGGTTTATAATAGCTCCAAATTGATTTATTTAAAATATAATGTTGGTATGGGTTGAAATCCTCTCAACCAATCGGTTTTATACAAGTTTAGGTTACTATTTTAACCTTGACATTTAGATTTATCTCAAAGATAAGTAATTTAACCTTTACCATGTCTTCTTGTATTCTTACACTATATGGTTAAAAAAATTACTATAACCAGAAAAACGAACCCCAAGTGGTTCATTATTAATTTATATAACCTTTATCTAAGTTATTTGGCTGAACCTTATATTTTTAGGAATATTATTACAATTAATAATATAATATTTGTTTTAAAAACTATTTTATTTCAATTTTGACACTATTTAATAATTGATTTTTGTGAAACTCATAACAGCATGATTAGCTCAGAAAAAGTTAATTAAATAAATACTTACATGTAATATTAAACTGGAAAATTATTGGAATTCATAAAAAGTACCAAATTACATTTATTTTGGTATTTGTAACATCAATTAAGTAAATATTTAATTAATAAGGTAATTATTGCATCATCATTGTGTCATAAATAAATTAAATTATATAATTTCAAAAAATTATATATAAACTACCATTTTTTAGGAAATAAATTTATCTTTATAATTAATATTTATAGTCGAATTTATCTTACGTATAACCCCATATTAAAAATGTTTTCATTATTAATCATTGATTTTAACTAATTTAACTCTTCTTTAAATAAAATAATAATAAGTGTCCTAATCTAATCTATGTGGACCTAAAGGGTTATATTTTATTCCTAAGATTTTTTGGTCGAATTAAATGTATCCAATATAATTAGGACATGTGTTAGTGTAATAATAATATCATTTTTACCCTTAATTACCCCATTTACTATTAACCGTGGTAAATAAATGTAAAATAGTTATTATTCACCAAAAATTATTTTTATCTTATTGAACCACATTTTTATCCTTGATATTAACAATGTCTCTCGGATTTTTGACATTCCACTCACAGAAGTGGGAGAATTATGTTTTATGTCAATTTTTAATTTCTCCTAGGAGGTGGGTAAAAGACGGTGAAAAGTTCAATAAAATTTTTATATATCTAAAATCATTATAAAATGACTCAAATGAGTTAAACTGAAATTATATAGGTATTATGTAACAATTTTGACCTAAAATAAATTTAAATAAAATAAATAATTATTTAAATAAAAAGTCAGTTTTAAACAGTAACCTAGTGTTTTCACTATTCATCAATAATTGAATGTTTTCAGAAAAATACCAAAACATCACCCTAGGATAATTTCAATATTTTGAATCCAAAAATGAATTCCATTTTTAGTGATAAACATTATAAAATTTCAAAAAGCGGTTTTTAATATTCATAAGGCTAGTTTATATAACATTTTGTTGTTTAGTGAAACTCAGTATTGCGTACAAGACACGCTATCATGAAAGGTCGCGATTGCATATAATGCAAGGCAAGTCAGGGATGCTTGTAGTGAAAGGTCCTTTTGGTGTAGCATACAACCCAAAACATCAATGAAATTAAAAAGAATACTTTTCATAAAATCTCGGGGTGTTATAGTATCCCCTATGGAATGGAAATTAAAAAGATATATATGAATTTATAAATCCAATGTTATAATTATATTATAAATATAATATATATATATATATACTTTATATCCATCCTCATAATCAACTATGATAGGTGGTAATGAAATAATGAATGACATCGGTTAGAGATGTGGTAGTTTGTTGTATACACGAATAATGATTTCATAACCCATTTTATGGATGTGTGAATGGTTGTAGATCATTATCATAACATAAAAACATATAATTATATTTAATATACATAATTTATTATATAATCATTGTTTAATAATTATTTATTATGGTGTGGGAATAAATAATATAAAAACGCTCCATAAAGAATGTTTCTTCTTATTCATGTCCTCATTTGGTTTGCACCAAAATCCTTTTTAATTTGTATTTCTGCCAAAAAATAAGGATTATATGATGAGTTTATAGAATTTGGGAAGTGATTTTTTTTATTTTATAGACAAAAATGTTTTGATGGTGTGTAGAGGAGATGAGAGTGGGTATCATTTTATATGTGAGGTGAGTGACACACATGTAATTTTTGAAAAGAAAAAGGTCTGCCAATATTTTTCACATACAAAAAGTCTCCAAAATAGAGTATTATATATAATTAAAAAATTTAGGCTCGAAATATTTTAATTATATAGTATTTAGAAAAGTTTTATGGTCATTTTAACCTTTATCCTTTTAGTTTAACCACTCACTAAATTATCATTGAACTTAATTGTGGTAATTGTTTTTTACTATATTCATTATTCATCTTCTTAAAAAATAAAACTGAACTTTTTAGATAATATAAATTATTATGAATTAAAATATTTAATCAGTTTTTTGAAATTTCATTCATATAATTTGTAAAATTGAATAAGAAATTAATCCTGTAAAGGCGAAGAGAAATAAAGTTTTCCATGTGAAAATGTTGAAAAGCTTACAAAGTTTTTATATAAAAAATCAATATTAAAATTATTAAAATGACATAAATTTTATTAATTGATATATAATTGAAATAATTTTACATTAAATACAATTCAAAATATAATTTACCTTTATAACTGATTTAAATGAAAATGGAGTTTTCAATTAAAATTCAATATTTTTCACCATTCATTGAAAAATGAATGATTTCAAAAAAAATACCAAAAATTCACCCGGATATAATTTTGATATGTTGATTTAAAATATTCATTTAATTTTACCAAATAAAATTTCTAAAATTATTAAAAATTAATTTTAAATTATGTGTGTGAAACATGGGTAAACCATCTTTTAGATAAAATACAATTTTTCAAGAAACATTTCTTTTTCTTTTAAATAATTATTATATTATTTATAATCAAGAGATAAACATAATTTTAATTTTTTATTTATTACTATTAATACCCTCCAATTTAATATCTAGGTCTTAACGGTATACTATATTATATTTCCAATAGACTTGGGTTTGCATGTTCCATGAGCTACCTAAAAGATTAAATTTTAAGGAATTTATTTTGTGGGTTGTTTAATATAGATGTTTCATGTAACATATTCTATAAAAAATATTTTATTCTTTTGAAATAATGGGTTATTTCAACTTATGATTATAGATTATAAATAATGTAATAATTTCATGATTTTCCTACTAAATTAAAATGATGTGGGTCTTATCTATGAGTTATTATGAATTTATATATCTTTATATTATATTTTTTTATTCAGGTACCAATCTTATTAGAGAATGATTTTAGAAAATAGAGTTTTTATTATGCATAATTGATATGTTTAAAATTTTGAACTATTATATATAAATGGTATTTTTTACTACTCGGGTTATAATGTCAGATCATGCTTTCAAAAATAACCAAGGGAAGCCTCTAAGGATTATGAGGTTCACACACTTTATAAAAATTCTCCAAATTAAATAACTGATTATATTAATTAGGAGGATAAATTTCACACCTCCATATGTGATTGTTTTTATCCATATTACAATTAAAATTTATTTTATTCATCACATTACATATATCATTTCCATTGGATGCATCAACACTTCCATAAACAAACAAGATAAAAATATAATAAACTATCATTTTAGTGTCACAAGATAAACAGTGGAAATATATAGTTGCTTTTTATATATTCACCTATATAAAAATCTCAAGATAACATTTAAATTTCATTTTCACTAATTTCTTTAGTCTAAAAAAAATCTCCCAGTTCAAGGGATATATTCTAACACAGATATGGAGACTGTCTTACTTCTACAAGGGATGAAATGACAGGTGGCCCACCTTTGGTCATTTTCACTTCCCAAGGATGGAGGTAAATTATTGTAGTTATTTAAAATACCATGTAATATAAATAAAAATAATTATTATAAAAATTACATGTCCAATTCACAATTACTGAAAACATGTTACACATTATAAATCCCAATATATAGATGTTTTTATTTTTTATCTAAAATTTCAATGTTAAAATAAATTAAAAAATGATTAAAAAATTGTAACACCCCATTATTTTAAAATAAGAACATTGCTTTCGATGAAATATATGATATATAACAAATATTAGAAGATAATGTAACACCCTGAGTTTCTATGATATATTTTTTGAAAATAAATTCATTCTTCTTAGTATCTTATAATGCACACAACATCGAGTTTGAATGAAACACAATACTCTATTAAAATATTATTATTTAAATAATAACATTATAAATTTCACAATAAGTTGTAGGGTATGAATAGTAATACAAAATTATGAAAATTATATGGTTTACATATATATAAAATAAATTCAAAGGTTATCTATTTATTATGAATAAAATAATTACCATTTGAAAGAGAATGAAATGTTTTCTGAAAAACTATATTATATGAAAGAAGGATTATCCACGCTTTGAGAACCTAAATTAACATTAATTTATAAAAATTTTAGAAAATATATTTGAAAAAATAATATTCATTTTTGAAATATATATTTCATAATTATCTTTGGGGAAATTTTTTATAAATTTCAAAAAAAATTAATTTTTAATGTATAATGAAAATTACAAGTTTTTATTAAAAACTGCCTTTTTGTTTTAATTATTTAAAAAGTTAAATAATATTTTTTGTTGTGTGGAAGGTATAATTAGTTCAATAATATTATAATTTAACCAATTTGGCTGATTTTTATACATTTCATATTGTTTGGTTATGTAAAAACATTCTATAATTATGAAAATTTTCTCTTAAGAAAATTGTACCTTAATTAGATCTGGATTTAATTTTAAATTGAATTTGGAAAATTATTTTAATTAATTGTAGAAAAATTAATTCAATATTTGAAATCATTATAATTTATATTATATAATAATCTCAACACAATTTTTTACCATAATTAAAAGTGAAAACTATAAAAAATAATTATCATGATTAAGGTAAAAATGGGGTTACCATGGGTTAAACTAACAACCTAATGTGAGATATTTAAGTAAAACTTGTAAAAAACCAATTTTATGTACATATTTAGACCTTTTAACCTATAATTTTCTATAATTTACCATTTTTAGTCTTTTGGAATGATAAAAATATGGATATCACTATATATTTTAAACAATTCCATGTGTGTCCTCACCCACCTTATGAAAGGCTACCCCCACCACTCTAATATTCACACTTAAAAAATAATATTTTTGGACCAATTACTCAAAAAATAACTTTATTATTTACTTATAATATCCTATGGAACTTATTTTTATTCTTAATCCATCCTATGAAGGCTTTTTATATAAAATAAAATATGATCTTTGAAGAAGAGGTAAAATTATTAAACATGGTTTTTTATTTCTTCTACCACATCCTTAAAAAAATTCATATATGAAAATATAATTAAACCATTATCTTATATATACTTATATATTATTATATTATTGTAATAACCTAGATCCATATTCAATTCAATCAAATGGGAAACAAAAATTTTGATCATGTGAACAACAGACTACCACCTCGTAAACCAATGTAATTTGTATTCCATCACCACATTTTGAGCATGATATAATGATGGATTTAACATATTTAAATGATATTTTTCAAGTTTGTATCTTTCTGTAAATATTATATCATATATATCATCTTAGTTTTCATTTTGTGGGGGATATGATAATGTTGCTCGTGTGTACGATGGACTACCGCCTCATGAAGTGATGTTATTTCCTTTTCAATTACGCTTTACATGAAAGGTTGTAGTGATGAATTTAATGAATACATATATTATTTGTGATCTTATAATACTTTTATAAATATTTTATAAAATATAAATTTTTACCTTCCCATCCGATGGAAATAAATAACGTCTCTCATGTGTACATGTGGTTTACCGCCTCCACGTAGCGATGTGATATGTTTTTCATTTTATTTTTACATATATGGTAATAAGGATGTATTTGATTAAAATAAATTAAAAATATAAAATAATAAATATTCTTTAGATACTAATTATTATTTATTTTCCTTTTTTGATTTGTTAAGGAGAATAGAAACAGTGTTCATGTGTATGTATGTCATACTTTCTTTATGAATGGTGTTATACATTTTCTATCTCTAACATTAATAGATTACTATAAAAAATATAATGAATATATATATTATATTTATATTGTTATTAAAATTTTATATATAACTTATCTATGATAAAATTATAAGGGCCGAAATTAACAAGAAAAATCTTACTTGAAAACAAAGAAATTATCACCTGAAACAGTGATTTTAACAAATAATTGTTAACAAAAAGTTGTAAAAATAACATAAGTAAATCATTTAATGTATGATATAGGTGATTATAGTTCTTTAATATGTTTATAATAAGACTATATTTATTATAAAGTGGTTTATACACATATGATGGAATTCAAACCTAAGGTAATGATTTCTCATCTCACTTTTACTTCTCTGGGCCATACACCATATTTGCCACATATTTATTTGTGGTATGAACATAATATCAAATTTTATATGTTTTATGATGAATATATTTTGATTCATGGTATTTAATGTTTTTTATAATGTTAATTCTGTTATGATTCTTATGATTTAGAAGATACTATTGTTGTAACCGTTTATTTCACAATATCACCATTATTTAGGATTTTTTATGATTAATTCACCCTTGGAGGAGTTATTTATTATTCATATCTTAAAACCAATATATTTTAATCTCTTATATTTATTCAAGAAATTTTTGAATTAATAGTACCGTTTCCCCTCTCTTTGGTACTTAAGATCATTGAGAAAATGTTTTTAAGAAAATATGAAATAATTTCACTCTTTGGACAAAAATAATTTTTATTAAATAAATCATATTATATAAAAATTTAAAAATGTTTTTAACATTCTCAAAATGACTTAATAAATAAAATTTTACCCACTTTTAACTTGTAACTAATTGTTTTGAAATAAATCATCCTAGATTTTTTCAAACAATGTTTATTTGGATTTTACCCAAAATGTGACAGGAATATTTCTTTTAACATGTAAAACATGAATGTAATTGTATTCAATCATGACCACTCAATTATTTAAATATTATTTTACATGTATTAAAATGTTAGTTTCAATGAAAAATATTTTCAAAAGTTTTCTTTATCTTTTGGTTTTAATAATATTTTCAAAGTGAATTTGTTATTTGTAACACCCCATTATTTTTCAAATAAATTTAAAATTGAAAGGATAAAACATTGAGACTCTAAAAAGCAACACTTTTTTATAAACTATCCATTAAACATAATTGTTCCAATTTTGTGATTTAAATTTAAAAAAACTCACATACACAATTATATTTAGTAAGATATTTTGAGTGTGGAGAGATAAACTTAATTTTTTGTGAAGAGTAACATACCCTTATGAATAGTAATATGTATAGAAATATATCCCTTATGAATAGTAAATCATATTATTATTTTATTTTCTTATGTTTAAAAGATAATGAGATCTTGATTAATTTTTTCAAGGTGATATAAAACGAATTATAGTTTAAAAATTGTTATTTTCAAATAAATTATGATTTTATTTAAAAATTAAATTAATAATATTTAGAAAATTATTTTCAAAAAATGGAGTTCATTTATCTAGTCTACCTATTAAAAAATGTTTTTGGTGTGTCTTTGGGATTTTTCTGAAATACTCGAATTTTTTATGAATAGTACAATACTATAATTTAATATATATATACATTATCAGTTAAAGTTTCTATTACTAGTATCATGGATGATTTAAGCACACTTGGTTCACACTCACATGCACATGTTACTATTCATGGTCACAAGAATAAATACTATTGGTTGTATTTCAAAAAATAATAAAATAATGAGTAAAATAATGGGAAAACCCTCTTATCCCCCACTATTAACCCACCCCCACTCCCACTTCTGGTCACTCATCCCAATCCTTGTGCCTTTCTAAATTCTAATCAAATTTTCTCCCAAGATCCACCCCCATTTCCATCAGCACTTGGTCTCATAAAAATTCCAAAACCTCTCCCCTAAAGAGGCTCTCAATGAAGATAACATCAAGATGTAAATTCCACATTTCATTTCTTTTATTTCAATTTCATTTATTGTATTTTTATTTACTCACACACTTTTATAAAAATGTTTTGATGGCTATATTACCTTAAATGTACCGTAATTTTGTTATTATGAGGGATTAATTATTCATCATCTCTCTTTTCCCCTTCTTTTATACTAGAAATGAAAACAATATACGAGATGTGTTAATTTATCACATTCAAGGACGATAGGTTTTTAATATCTATTACCATATTCAATTCTGTTCATGAAACCATTTTTATGGTTGAAACTGATTATAATATATGTATTGTATATTATTTAGGGTTGTTTAATCCTTTTTACACATGATATTATTTTATAAATTAAAATGAGTTTTTTTATCAAGAAAGGCCAATTAACACAAACAATTGTCATTAATGTTTTATATAATGAATCATTTTCATTCCCAATAATCAAATGAATATTATAACCATGTATTTTCTGGTTGTTTAAAAATAACATAAAAAATCTATTCTAGACAACCATTCTCATTCTATATGTTTAGCTATAAATGAATAGAAATAAATTGATCATGAAAACAAAGAAAGAAAACTCTTGCAAACCATGAAATTGAATTTCTTAACCCATCAAAAGGCCATGAATAAACCCAAATAAGGTTATAATAAATCAATTACATTTAGAAGTGGTTATGGAATCATTAATTTGGGAACCTAAATTTGATTATTCATGTCATTAAGATCAAGTGAGGAATGCCTTCGGACTTAATGTAAGGGTTTTCTAATCGAACCTCCATTTTCATTCGGATTACTCTTATTCTCTACTCACCTCAATTAAGTTCTTATTTATTCGTATTTTCTCCTCATATATTATATTATAATGTTCTATATATGTGTACCATCTAGAGACTTACTTTCATTTATGTGGATTTATATGTTTTAAAAGGATCTTTCAAATATTCTTCCCGAAATACAAGACCGATTCAAGGGAATTTCTAAAATTATTTCCTATTTTCAAGGGCACTCTATGATTTGTTTTTAGTAAAAATTATATTTGTAAAATAAATAATTTTATTATGAAAATACTATATTACTTATCTACTATTTTTATACAAACATTTCTCTAAAATAACTCACCTTTTTAAAGTAAAAGAGTATTTATCTCAAGAATTACTCGATTATTTTACAAAAGTATTCTCATGGGTTTCATCACTCTTGTTGATTATTATTTATTATTGAGAATAATATTTTATGATATCATATACCATATTTAGTTTAATGGTTAATTATTAGTTTGACTATGGATGTGATATCTTAAAATCATTCACTAATTTACTCTGAATGGTTAGTGTTTATACATAATGTTCGAGAGACGTTACTGATATTTCATATGTTAGTTTCAAAATGAATGTGTATGTTGATTTTGTTTATACCCATTCATATAAATAATTAATTGGAATTATTATGTAATGAGTGGGGCCCTATATATCCCCTCAATGCATATGTAAGTCTCTTGAGACAAACTACAGTCTTGGCATAAGGCCCTGACAAAATGATTATTTATGGTCTTGGAATAAGGCCTTCATTATATGGTTATGATTTCCATAATTATGCATTCCCTAATTATGAAACTATTAAATTAATGTTCATATGTTTATTTTACTATTATAATATCCATGATTTTTCTTTATTATGGTATTATTTTCTGATCTCTTATTCCTTCCATAATGGGTTCAAGTTCATTTTTAAAGCCATGTGTTTTTAGTTATTCTCCAATCCTAATGTTTATTTTTATGATATCTTACAATGTATTGATTACCCATACTGATAATTTGAGCACACCGCTTTCTTATTTTTTATTTTCTTAGGACATGAAGATTTATATTATGAATGATATGTAGGAATAACCAAGGAGTTATAGATGTTGACAAATGAGTTTCTAAATTTTTTTATATTTCAATTTGTATTGTTGAACATATGTATGTATATTGATTCCAAATCTACTATACTACTCGGTCCTTCAGGATGAAAATTCCTTGTTTATATTCCAATTTAATAAAATAAGTCACTAGATATAGGAAACTGGGGTCGGGTCCTTACATTATTTTTCTCAAAAATGAATTTAATGAAATTTTAGTTGTATTTATATTCATCAATGACATCAACCCTTAATTATACTTATGATCCACATAGATAAATTATATTTATGTTATCCTAATTATTTATTTGGATGGTTTGCAATCAGTTTCACTATGGATGTATAATTTTATTACCATTCACCACATTACTCTAGATGGTTTATGATTTTATTTTTTTTGATTAGGGTATGTATTAATATTTTTTATGTTAATTTTTAATGATAATATTTTTATTGATTATATTTCACCCCTTTAATATGAGGAATGAATTTAACATAGTATGTTATGGGTGATTCTCTATAATAGATATCCTCTTGATGCATTGATTGCTATTATAAGGAAAATTAATTGTCCAAATTAGATAGGTTTGTAACCTCAAATATAAATTTTGTTTTGTAAAAGGTCTTGATAGAATGATTCAGATGTGTGCGATTATTCATTAACTTATTATAATATCATTTATTGATGTCTATGTGATTATTTTATTAGTTAAAATATTCTTTGATAAGTATCAAGATCATGGGATTATTTAAATGTCTTTATATGATTATCATTTATTTCTACCATATTATGCTTAGTTTATTGACTAAATGGAATGTGTTTTAGTTATTCACCTTACCATAGTTATTATGATAATTTATTCATGATCTATTATAGTAAAATATAACCCTTACTGATCATCTAATATCACCCCTTTCATATTTTTTATTTTCCCCAGTATACCTTGAAGTGTTTTTTGATTGATTTTTGGGGATATGCTATGAGAAAAAATAGTGTTATCAATGAAAACACATTGTGTATTTAATTTTTTCAAATTATTTGGAAATTAAATTTTGTATCTAGTTTACCAAGACCACTAACCTATTTTTTTCCTTCAATATGAGATACCTTATTTCTAGTTCTGATGTAATAATGTAACCACCGACTCTGGGATATTAGGGTTAGGTTATGTACAGTTGGTTTCAAAGGAAGTTTAATAGAAACATTGGGAACTACATTTTGGGAATCATAGATTAGGGGACATAAGTATATGGTATAAATTGAATTTTATAATGTGAATTGTCACTGCATCTTTCTATGTAGTAAATTTGATGTGGTGAATTTGAAGTGGGAAATCATGTATTGAGTACCGGAATTGTAAAGTCCCGTAAATTTCAAGGAAATTTTTTTCTTAATTTTCGTTGGAATTTTACAAGAGCGCAGTTTCTTTAGGGCACCTGATTCTAAGGCCCGATGTGGCTGGAATCATTTTCCGAAGTTTGGCTCGGGTACGTTCAGTGAACGGACGAGCGAGTTTTTCTAACTTTAGAACTGGTGCCGGGAATCGAATTCTGAGGGAACCGATGAAATCACAGCGCCGATATTTGCTTAGAAACGCCTCTTTCGGAGTTGCGTTTGCTCGGATGTGGTTTTTAATTTTCGGGCTTAAAGTTATGAAATAAAATAATTTTACGACAACCTTATTTTATTTCACTTAAGCCACTTGAAGCCACTTGGAATCCACTTAAAATGAGTTGAAACGGATAGGGGACTATCCAGAAATATCCTACCCTCTCGGTAGGATATTTTTGAGGTGGGGCCCGCACGAGCCCCGCCGTTTCTTTCCGCTAAGTAACGCACCCGCGAAAAACCGTCATTATGAAAGTCAACTGACGTGTTTTCTTAAATTCTTAACAGACCATTTAATTGGGCGGTTTATTTCGTAAATTAAATGAGCTGTTTCTTTCGTTGAATTAATTCAACGAATTGATGGGTCGTTACTTACCCTTTTTCGTTGGTTGGCATAATAATAAAATAAGTCCAACCAGTCTTTTTGGAGGATTACTGGTTGAGAGGTTTGACAGAGTCCTCATGCCTTTATCCTTATTCGTGAAGAATGTGAAGAACGCGAAGAACGTGAAGAACGCGAAGAACGCGAATAACATGAAGAACGCCGGCCTCCGACGAAGAACGCCGAACCCTGAAATCGACGACGCGACGTCGTGTTCCGCGACGCCGACGTTCCCTTCCTGCAACGTTCTTCTGTGACGTCTCTTCCTCCGCAACGGATCTTCGATCAGCTGCTTGAGTTCGCCGACTCAAAACCGGTTTCTGCGACGATGCGATGCCCTGCTGCGACGACGAGACGATCCCCTTCTTCCGCGATGAACAATTCCGCGAAGAACGCTCACGCGCGACGACTACGAGGTAGGGATTTTATTTTTGGAAATGCCTCTTTTTCACATGTTGTTTCCGTTCAAAATGAGGAACCCGATTTATAAAACAATTTTATTTCATTAAAATTGTTTTCGGATATGCGTTCATGTGTTGAACATTTTTCCTCCCGTTGTTTATCACTAACGCGGAGGGTGCGGGCCAAACGAACACGGCCTGATGACCCTCCGCCTCTCTTTGTTTTTGTGCATATTTTACGGGCGATGACGGAACGTGCTGCAACGGATGTTTGATGATTCCGCAGTGAAGAACGGATCCCGGGAGAAACAACGGTGCAGACGGGAAGGAAAACGGACCACCGGAGCGACTCTGATGGCCCGCGGAAGTCGGCGGCGGCGCCCGGCGCACCGCTGGACGAGACCACCGCGGCACCGGTGGCGGCGGCGGCGCCCGCAGACCCACGGCAGCGCGGGACGCGGCTGAAGCCGCGTCCGGTCGCCAGGGAGACACCCCGCAGGTGTCACGGGGGTGTCACGCGGGGGTGGCGGCTGCCCCCCCCCCCCCCGCGTCACTCGGGATGCGGCTTCAGCCGCATCCGGCTATCTGGACGACACCCCGCGGGTGCCGCAGCGGTGTCCTGCGGGGCGGCGCCTCCCCCCGCGTCGGCCGCTCGGTCGGTCGGCCGAGCTGAGCCGGACCAGCCCTGGCCGAGCCAGACCGGTCCGACCGGGTCGGACCGAGTCGGACCGGGTCGGACCGGGTTCGGCCGACCCAGGGGGTCGGGCCGGGTCGGCCCGGGCCCGGACCTCCCGTCTTCGGACGGTTTTCGTTCAAATGGCAGTAACTTGAGCTACGTGCCTCCAAACGACTCGCCGTTAGAAGCAAAGAGATCCCTGGATCGAGGCGGTCGTTTTGGTATATCGCACTCAAGGTTTCGGAATACCTTGGGTTCGGCCAGGTTGGTTCGTACATGGAACCAACCGGGCCCTCGGAGCGGAAACGCTCATATCATGAGCTACGGACGTCCGATTGACGTGCCATCAGCTTCGTTGAATTCCTATAAATGAGACAGATCTTTTGGCTTACTCCGCTCGAGGATTGGATGTCATCGGAGTGCGGTCGGGTTGGTTCGCTCACGAAACCAACCGGGCCCCTGGAACGAAAAAGCCAATAACTCACAGACCGGGCGTCCGATTGACACACCGTCTGTCTCATTGCTCTCCTTTTGATGAGACGGAACTTTTGGCATCCTCCGCCTGAGTTTTGGACGCAGATGGATAGTAGTCGGGTTGGGTTGTACCCGAAATCCAACCGGGCCCCTGGAACAGAAAAGCTGATACATTTCTGACAGAACGTCCGTTTGACGAACCGTCAGCGGCGTTGGTGATCTCGTTGAGAAACGGTCCCTATGAGTATACCCTATGACTGTTCGGGGTATAGTTGAGTTACGGCCGGATTGGTTCGCACACGAAACCAACCAGGGCCATGGGACGAAAAGGCTAGTTACTCACAGACCAGACGTCCGATTGACGTGCCGTCTGTTGCGTTGAGATCTCTACAACGAGGTGGTCCTCTGAGATACTTTCTTGAGGGACTTTGTGATACTTAGAGTATCGACTAGTAGCTCATGGAACGGACCCTCCCGGAGATAATCGTGCGGAGTACGGAGACCATGTAGCTGACTGAGACCCGACGACTGTTGATCGAACGACCCGGTGTGTTACAGAGGTTCGCTTGGTTGTAGCGGCACATGAGAGCACTTGGTTGTAGAGGCAGACCCACGACAGAGGTGCGCTTGGTTGTAGCGGCACAGGGGAGCGCTTGGTTGTAGCGGCAGACCCACGACAGAGGTGCATTTGGTTGTAGCGGCAGACCCACGACAGAGGTGCGCTTGGATGTAGTGGCACAGGGGAGTGCTTGGTTGTAGCGGAAGACCCACGACAGTGGTGCACTTTGTTGTAGCGGCACATGGGAGCACTTGGTTGTAGCGGCAGACCCACGACAGAGGTGCGTTTGGTTGTAGCGGCACATGGGAGCACTTGGTTGTAGCAGCAGGCCCACAATACTTGATAGGTGGAGTACTACAACAGTCTTAGGTTAGTGGGTAGTACCTCGGAGTCGTGACAGGACCACTGTACACTCCAGAGACGGAGCTCTTCAGCAGTTACGGTTTCGATGATGAAAATTCTGGTTTGAGCTGAGACTTTTGACCTTGTGTTTTGCTCATGATTGAGATCGGTTACATGATAACATAGGTATATGTATGGGCATATATCTAAGTAGAGGTTATCTGTTGAGATCTTCTTGTGGTTATCCTTGTTTGTTTTAGTGAGACCTTGAGGGTCTCGGGGTCCCTACAGAGTATCGTTATACTCACCCCTGCACGGGCTATGCCCACACTACATTGTGTTGGTTGCAGACGACGGACAGCATTGATTGTGGTTGAGGCTTGCAGAGCAGGATGGTACCTGGAGGTGGACCACTGGGCGGGACGTGCTCGGAGCAGACGGTGGGACCAGAGGAGCAGTTGAGCTATCTATACCCACCCTTCAGGTGAAATTTCCAGTGGACAGCTCGGTGTAGCGGATTTTAATTTACAGTTTCTATTTTCCCTTTCGAGTTGTACTTTACGTTCAGTTTGGGTTTGTATACTGTCCCTTTTACTTTTCGACACTTCAGTTGTACTCTGTTTTTAATTAGTGTTTACTTTTCCGCTTGCTTACGCTGTGGTGCTGGTTTACTTTACAAAGGCAATGCCTTCCCCTTTTTTATAGAGATTTATGCCTTGGTGCTAGTCGCCAGCCCCTGGCCTATGGAAGGCGGGCTTGGGGTAGTCACAGAACGGGCTCCGAGGACGGGTCGTGACAGGAATCCCTTAAACCAGCTTTTAGAAAATGAAAAAAATGATTTGCAGGGGTTAACTCAATTGTTACCTGGTACATAAAAATGGGGCTTACTTTTCACCTTTGTAGACACTAATGGGGTATATTCTTAGGTTAATTCAAATTTTCATTATAACCCATTATTAAATGTCTTAGAATATTTTTATGGTTTCAAAACACTCTCAAAGAAACCATGTTTATGATCATGAGATAACCCATGAAAAAGTTATTTAATTAATATTAAGTGTTTCACTAGTTTTATAATTATACATTATGATTCTTATTATTATGATCTATTCTAGTGCATTTCATTATTTAGAAATGGTGCCAAGTGTAAATAATTGGAAACAAATAAATACACATAACCCATGTTGGTATTTCCCTCTTATGAATGATAATGAAGTTGGAGTTGTATTTTTAGTTGAACATTAGAAATTTTAACCATATTAGGGAAGTTGGATCAGGTTATGAGCAATAAAATTTCGAATATAAATCAAACTATTGATCTGCTACACGGTGTAACAATGTTAGACCTCTTTATGCATCAAAACACCCATCATTCAATGGCATTACAAATCCATTTATAATTGAGAAATGGAAAAGTTCACTGGAGAACATATTTCTGAATTATGGAAGTAATGAAAGGGAGAAAGTTATCACAGAATTTTATCATCTCTCGGGAGATACAGACCAATGGGGTTCATTTAATCAAAACAATAAGTATGAATAAGAAATAAAAAAATGTAATAATATTATTTTTATTTACAATTATTTGAAAAGTATATTCCTCATGAAAAAGGAGAAGATATACAAAGAAAATTCATGAGTTTAATAAAAATTATGATTAAAATGTTTCTAAATATGAAGACAAATTTTCAAAGTTATAATGGTTAATTACTGAATCTGTACATAATCTAACGAAAAATATTGATCATTTCATTTATGAGTTAAATTAAATCCTTCAAAAAGAATTAGTAACCCAAACATTCCCATAGTAATAGGACATAGTATTATGTGATTCAAATAAAAAGAAATAATTATCCAAGTATTAATGATTTAAAGGGAATTAAGATAAGAAGAGGATGATAGATAAAATGATGGATGAATTGTAGAAGGTAAAGTGTGATTTGTTTATATGTGATAATTGTGGAAATGAACAACCAGGTACATTCTGAATGGAATGGTATTTTGCTATACGTTTGGACAAAAAGGACAATATGCTCATGATTACAAGGGTGAGAATTTTTTTTCCAATGTTCAATTCTTGAACTGCAAGGAGATGGTGAACTAATTGAATGAATTTCCCAAGTGTCAAGGGAATGTACCTCTAAATAAGTTAATGGGTCATATTCAATATTATTATATTACCACAAATGAGGTGGAATGATTATTTTTCATGTGTTTTGATTCAACGGTTTTTTTATATGAGTATTTCATAAATGATATTATTATTATAAGAATCATGAATGTATATATATTGTACTGTAATACTATTTATTAATGTATTTGAGACCATATGTTTAATGGTACTGATGACTAGGAAAAGTTATTCAGTGACAAGTTGACACTCTTGGAAAAAATGTGATTAAGGGAGGATAACCCTTAATATTTTCCTTGATTTTAGATAATAATGATATTTTTATGGTGTAGTATTAATGAACAATAAATTGGTAAGATGTTTTTTGGTTTATGTCATCATTGTTGGAGTTTATTGTAAGTATTGATTTATTAAATATATTCGATAACCTATGATTTTTTTGGAAACATGGATGTTTTAATTATGTTTTTATAGTGATAATGGTATTAAAATATTTGTAGTGTGACATAATGATCCACTTTATATTATTTGTGGAATATGATTCTTATTTATTGACCTCCCTTATAATTTTTTGGATATTGAATTTGGTCAGGCATTTTTTGGATGAGTCTTAAGGTTAACCATTTATGAAATAGATTAAGTTGAATTTTGGGATTAACTATTGATGTATTATGGGTTAATGTACTATATTAGATATATTTTACAAAAAAATTGGGTTTGTAATATCTATAGATAGAAGGAATTACTTGTTATTCTTTCATTTATCTAATGACCTATTAAATATTAATTTTAGTGATTCATTAATAAAACTTTCTATTTGATATTCATTTTATGGACTAAGAGATGAATTGGAGATTGGTCGAAAAAAAGGATACAATTGTACCTATAAAAAATAAAGATATCAAAAAAGTATATTTTTTATGTTATCATTCTAGATGTTATAGGAATTCCTCAAATTTAGTAAAAGGATATTGAAAATAAATATTGCCCTATAATTATTATTTTCAGATGAAAAAAAGGTTCATTAACATATGATGTATTTATGTTTTTTTGTTTGTTCAATTTCTCTTTATAATTTAATATATTAGGATAATTGACCTCTATCACCCTCCATCTTTATTTTTTCAATAAACTTTCCTTCCATGTCCTTATGTTCACTTCCAACATATATTCTTCTACAAGGAAACTTAATAATGTGACTATTACAGATGACATTTTTATATCCATTCATATCTTAATAATAGTATATTTTATTTGGCCTTATCATGACTTGGGATATAAAAAATGGTATTTTAATATTTCAGACCCTTGATCATTGATATCAAGATTATATTATAAGGACTCAATTTATTTCAGGGATAGGTTGAAATACCCAAATATTTTAAAAAAGTAACATCATATTTGATAGAATATATGAAACATAATACCAAACATAGAATATAATTTAAAAACATAATAAATTATGACATATTTATTTTTAAATAAATTCAATCTCTTTTATATCCTACGATGCATGAAACACTGGGTTTGAATGAACAATAATACTCTATTAAAATGTTATTATTTAAACATGACCATTATAACCTTAACATTAAGATGGTGGATATGAACAGTAATTACTAAATAATGAAACATATATGGTTTAAAAATGTATAAAACAAATTCAATGTTTTTTATTGATTAAAAATAATATAAGAACCATTTTAAATAGAAAGAAATGTTTTTTAAAAACAATATTTTTCTAAAAGGAGGATTTGTCCCACTTTGCGCACATATACTAAAATTAATTTTGTCCAATTTTATAAAATTAATTTAAAAAATAAAAATTATATTTGAAATATACATGTCATGAATTTTTGGGTGATGTTTTTATAATTTTATGAAAATATTAATTTTTTTGACAAATAGTGAGAAATACTGTTTGTTATTTAAGATGTATTTTAATTTTAATTATTTAAATAGTAAAATAATATATAAATTTTATTTTGAATAAAAATTTGTAAAATTATATTGTAATTAAAATAATTTATATAATTGGAATCAATTTGATTTCATATTATTATGTTAAAACATTTTACACTTATGAAAATTTTCCCTTTAGAAATTCACTCATTCGTTGAATCTATGGGTAAATTTTAAATTACATTATTCCACCTCAATGAATTCAATTTGGAGATATGGTTTAAATAATTGGAAATGTAAAAATTTATATTATATAATATGGTTAACATAATTTTTTTACCCTAATTAATAGCGAAAATAATATAAAATAATTATCATGATTAACGTAAGAATGGGTTTACCTAGGAGGGGGGTTAAACAAAGAAGAAATGGGTTTATATGGTCTAAAAAATTTCCAAAACCATTTTTTTCTGTTTTTATACCATTTAACCTATAAGGGTCTAGAATAATCCCTTTTTGTGGCTTTTTGTAGAGAAAAATGCGGGTATCACTATATATTTTCAAAAATTCCATGTGTGTCCTCTCTACTACTTATAAAAGGCCAGCCCCTCTATTCCACACTTTAAACTCCAAAAACAATTTGGTTCTATAAATACCCACCCAAATAACATATTTAATCCCATATCCACTTCATATAGGAATTATTTTTATTTTTAATCCCTCTTAAAAATTCTTTTGGTATAAATCTAAAGTGGCTCTCCAAAGAAGAGGTAAAAATCTTAAATGTTATTATTTGATTCATTTATAATTATACCTCTTTCAAACCTTCTTAAACTGTGATAATATAATAAAACAAGTATATAATATATAATTAGTTGTTATTATGTTATCTTAATACCTATATCCATCTTTAATTCAATCAAATGGGAAACAAAATTGTTGATCATGTGTACAATGGACAACTACCTCGCAAAACAATATAATTCATTTTCCATAACCACCATTAAACATTGGATATAATGATGGATTTAAAATATTTATTTTATATTTATTTAATTTTTATACTTACTTATTTTTTATATAAGCTATATCTTCTTAAATTTCATTCCATTAGAGATATGATAATGTTGCTCGTGTGTGTGGCAGAATACCGCCTCGCAATGTGATGTGATTCATTTTTCTCTTATGCTTTACATGAAAGTTTATTATGTTAAATTTAATTAATATATGTGATATTTATTATCTATATGTAATTCTCTAAATATAATATCACATTTATCTTCTTAACTCCCAATATTTTGGAAAACAATAATGTCGCTCTTGCATATGTGTGGACTACCACCTCCACATAGCGATATGAAATGGTTTTCATTTTATTTTTACAGGGATGGTAATAAGGACTTATTTTATAAATATAAATTCTATATATAAAATAATAAATATTCAGGAAAGATTAATTTAAATTTATTTTCCTTTTATTCTATTCTTATTGAAAATTTAAAACAACGTTCTTACGTATGTAGGACCTACTATCTCCATGAAAGATGTAATACATTTTCTATCTATAATATTAATATATTACTATTAAAAATATAATGAATATATATAATATTTATATAATCTTTAAAATTATGGATATTAGGAATAAATTATCAAATTATAAGGAACAAAATTATAGATCAAAAATATACAAAAAAACGAAGCAATTATTACATGAAATAGTGATTTTAACAATGACTTGTTAATAAATAGTTAATAAAATATTATAAGTAAATCATACATGGTATGATATATATTAATATAGTTATTTATTAGATTTAAAATAAACCTATATTTATTATATTGTTTGTTTGAACTCATATAAAGGAAGTAAAATCAGAGGTAAGGGTTTCTCCCCTCACTATTACTTATGTGGGACATACACCATATTCACCACTTATTAATTTATGTGGTGTATATACTTCCCCATTTTATATGTTATATAAAAAATAACTTTATATTAATGGTATTTAATATTTCATTTTATGTTTTTTATTTTATTAGGCTTACAATTTATAAGATACCTAAGTGGTAAGGGTTTATTTCAAAATCTCATCATTATTCGAGATTTATTATGTTAAAGTCTCCCATGGGGGAGTTATTTGGTATTTATATCTTAAAACCAATATATTTTCATCTCATATGGTTATTAAAAAACTTTTTCAATTAATATTTCCATTTTAATCTTTGGTACTTAAAATAAAAGAGAAGTTATTTTTAAGAAACTCTGACTTTTTTTCTCCCTTCGGTCTAAAATGCTTTTTATTAAAAAATGATTTTAAAAAAATAAAATATGTTTTTAAAAATATTAAAATTATTTAATAAATAATTTTTTACCCATGTTTTATATTTTATAAAAAAATTAATGTAATTTTAATTTTATTTTCTAAACAATTCACATTTGGCTTTTACCGAAATTATCATAGGAATATTTTTTTAACAAGTATAACATGAAACGAATTTTACACCATCATAAACACACAATATTTTAAATATAATTTTAAAATAATTTCAATTTTATGTTCAAGGAAAATTATTTTCAAAATATTTTTTGAACTTTTTGTTTTATAAAAAATCAATTTGAATAAATTGTTCTCCACAAAAATGTTCTTAATTAAATTTTTCTTGGTGTTCTATTCTTTAATGAAATAAACCATTTATTGTACTTATAATAAAAGGGGGATATTTTATATTGATATGATTTTTATTCTTTATTTGAATGGTTTATAATAAGTATTACTTAGTATGGACAAATTTCATACCATTCACCGTATTACTTTGGATGGTTTATGATTATAATTATATCATTGGGGTAAGTATTAGCATATCTTATGTTATTTTTTATATGACTTTTTATATTGAGTACTCTTCGCCCCTTACATATTAGGAATTAATTAGACTTATTAAGTGATTCATGGGGCCCAATTATTGATAGCCCTTTGATGCATCACGAAGTCTCATGTGACAGATCAGTTAGCCAAATTAGATTAGCTTTTACCCATATATTTAAGCTCTATTTTGAAAGATATTAATAGTAAATTTCAAATGTAAAAAATAATGTATTCCATAATTAAGAGATCCATTATTGATTTCATTGTGATTATTAAATTATTTATAATATTCATGGATAAGTTTCAATTTTTTTAGATCATTTATATTAATTTATTTGATCATTGTTTACTTCTATAATATTATGCTATGTTTTGTAATTAAATTTCATGTGTTTTAGTGGTTAACTTTCTATATTAATAATGTTTATTTATTAATAATAGATTTTGTTTGACTCTTACCCTTACTAAGAATCTAATCACACTAATTTATTATATTTTATTTTCCCCTGGATACCTAGAATTATTTTTTGATTGATATGCAGATATATGTTAAGAAGAATTATGGTGTTGTCAATGAAAACACTTTTTGTATTTTATGTTTTCACCTATATTTGAAATTCAAGTATGTATCTATTTTACCAAGACTACTAATCAATTTGGTACTTCGGGATGTGATACCTTGTATCTATTTCTAATGTAATAAAGTAACATCCAACTCTATGCTACTGGGGTCGGGGTATTTCCAAAAGTAGATTTAAAAAACACACAATAATGATTATAAGTATAAATAAATTTAAAATTGATATAAATGAATTTATTTCAAAGGATATATTTCTTAAAAAAATTATTTCATTCTCGTATGGTCATAATTTAATAAATTTCTTGTGATATTCTAAAATATAAGGAATTTTAACGAGTTAGATGTCAATCAATACTACAATAATCTATTGAATTGGGTATTAAAATACATATATATTAAATCAGAATTTTTTAATGTCTGATCACTTTTATAAATAAAAATAAAGTTCTCTCTCATACCTAAAATTAACCTATTTAATATTTTTATTTATCTATTTACCATTAATTCTCAAAAACAATGAATATATAATGAAATATGAATTGAATAAAATATCATACTTAATGAAAAACAATAAATACACCAAAAAATAGATCAATGAATATTACAATCCAAAAACACTTAATTAATTATCCCTTGAGAGACTACTTACTCATGGAAATTTTAAAATCAATTATTTGAAGAGATTTCATCTTATATGATGTTAGAAAAATAATAGAGAACAAAATGAAACAGTAAATACAAGATAATTTGTAAACATAATTACCATTATAAAACATAATTTTAGTTATCCATAACAATATCATCATCATCATATATCTCTCTAGATTAGTAAAAGTAATCAAAATATTCTATATATGTCTAATAACTAAAACAAGTTAATATATGTAAAGAATATTTCATCATGGTATAGTGATATAAGTCGAACCAATATTCATGTATTATTGTTATTTTTTCAGCATTGTACCCTTTGATCAAGGTGTAGTTTCTTGGGTTGTGACATGATTCTCATATATCCACATATCCAAATTAAAATCCATAATGACCATGGTGTAACCTCCTAAAAGTGTTAGGTAGTATTTGGACTTCACTTATCTTATTTGATGCAATTACTTTGTGAAAGGGCTCATATTATAACATGAAAATTTAAGGAATATATACCCATATAATCTCTTCCAAATATAAATCGGTCTTTACTATTCACATCAAGATCCATAATTCTTTAATGTATCTTAAATGTTTTACTCGTATAAACAATTTCATAACATAATGTTTAGTTTCATAGTATAATGAATTCTTTATTAACTCTTCCATGTTATGTACACATAGGAGAATTTTATTATGTTGTATGATGTTTTTTTCTAAATTTTGAACTTGAATATGAATATACCAAAGGACTTCTATTTTTATTCATTTTTTATTATCCCCATTTTAAGGGTTTAAGGGGAACCCTTACATAGCCCATGGGCTTCATGACATTACATGACCTGAAGATCTATAGACCATAATCCAGACTATAACCACTAGGAATTTCTCCTCCCCAGTTTTTACAACATCATGTTAGGCCTCCACCTTCACATGGCTCTTCAGCTAACTTCCCATGCATACATAGGCTGGTCTTGATTGAAATTTCTATACCCTTTCATTCATATAAATTCGTTAGTTCTACTCTAGTGACTTCACCTTGCTGTGAATTCTCATATGGATCCAGCTCTTTGTTGAGTCTTCTGGGTCCATTTAAACAGAATTTAATTTAGCCTAAAGGCTTTATGGTGGCATGAAGGCCTTGAAGTGGCTTGAAGGCCATGGGTGACTCGAAGACCCTGAAGGATCCGAGGACCAAACCGGTCGCCTGAAATCCCAAATTGATGAATAGTTTTGACAACTACAGTAATGAATAGTGCATGCTATAGTACTACTGCTGTCATGACCCGTCCCTTGGGACCTGTGTTGCGACTACCCCAAGCCCACATTCCATAGGCCAGCGGTTGGCAACTAGAACTGGAAAGGAATTTACAAAAAATGTGAAGGAATTGCCTCAAACCTAATACACACACAAGATAGGTACACAATGAAAAAGTAAAACACAATGGAAAAGTTAGGTGCAACCACAAATAGTAACCACATCTAAGTGTAATAGTAAGTAATGAAAGTAAAGGGTCTTGAATTCCAGCCCAACTGAAAAGATAAAACTATAATAGAAAATAAAAAATAGCTCCAGAGATCTTCCGCCAAGGATCCTAATTGAAGGGAAGGTACATATCATCTTCACAGCTCTCCACATCAACTGTCACCTCTATGTACCACCTGTTCCTGGCTCCTATAGTCTCATCCAAGCAGCTCTTCATCTTCATAATAAACAATAATGTGTGGATGAATCCTGTGTAGGGGTGAGTATAATAATACTAATTAGGGACCCGGAGACCCCCAATAGTCTCTCAGAATTACAAAAAGGAGAAACCACAAAGCATGATCTCAATCACAAATGACAATGAAAAAGACTCAGCTCAAACCAAGTATAACTAAAGTAAAAAAGTATAGATGATTAGTCATAATGATTGCTCATCTTATTCTATCAAGAGGAAATGCTACTGACCGTATAGAGTCTGTCCCACACACTATCGATAGGTACTACCGCAGCTTACGCTCACAGGATCGGAACCGCCTAGGATCGATTGGTACTAACCCCCTCAAGACCCACACAGGTTCAATTGGTGTTTATCCAAACAGGATTGCTAGGTGCTGATTCACATAGAATCGCTAGGTGCTGATTCACACATAATCATTGGGTGCTGATTTACACATAATCACTCGGTGTTGATTCACACAGATTCATTGGATGACGATTCACACAGTATCACTGGGTGCTGATTCACACATAATTGCTCAGTACTAACCTCTGTATGATTTTTCCCAACCTCTATCTCATAACCAATCTCTGTATTCCCGCTCATAGCATGCTTGATTCCTGGAAAAAACACTCCTCAATCCACCAGTCATTTTTCAACTAGCATTAAGTCCAATGAAGAAGTTACCTAATGATCTATCACATTATAAGGGTTCCAATTCAATAGATGGAGAATCGACCAAACGTTCAATTTGTATGTTATTAGAATTTTAATGCCGAGGGCCCAATTATATTTGGAGTCAATCCAACCTGGACGTACTCCAAATTTCTCCAAAACTTTCATGGAGTATCTCAAAAGGATTGTCTTTTTACAAGGATCCCAGCACCATATATGATTCATCGAATGGACCTCTGGTTCATAAGATACACCTTTTTAATCATATATGGGACCAAGAGGGGTCCGGTTCTGGTCCGACATGGTCGGCCCGACCTGGCTCGGCCTGGTTGGGTGGAGCCGTGGAGGGCACGTTCATCTAGGCCGCAGACTAGCTCATCCCATTGGGCTATGGACCGGCCCATCCCACCCCGGTTGGGCTGGTCCGTAGAGGCTTGACCCACCGGCTTGTGCGACTCGGGCATGGGTTGCATGGTCCACCTACTGAACGACCTAAAGAGTCAACCAGATCATTAATTTGTGGTGCTAGGTGGCAGTAACTAGGTGTCTGCGTGAACCACAGGGAGTGGATCTCTCCTTGTCTATGAATTCGAAGTCACAACCTACATCACTGCAGCGCTTGACTTGGCGCCGTCTCCCATCACCACGGTCGACCCACGTCGGCAGCCCCTTCGAAATTCCTTAGTGCCTCTGTGTGGCGCCTCCCTTCCGTGTCCATCGATTGTTTGCCACCGCTATTTCAGTCTGTGCTGGTCGATGTTTCTACGCCAGTGGAGCTTCCACGGGCCATCAGGTTAGCCCTAGTGGTCTTTTCCCCCTTCCACTCACACCTATGGGACTCCTGAGATTCCATAATCGATGCGCAGTTATTGGTTTTGTCGTGCCAATGTATTTCTTGGTCACCCACATAAAATGCATCAAACTGAAATAAGTGAAGGGTATGACCCTTGTGTTGTATGGCATGTGCCATCCGCGTTAGCATTATATCATGTGAAGGAATTCAATAATCATTAAAACCCATAATAAAACCCTGCACCAACCTCTTAAAAGAAAAAATGAATTGAGGAACAACCAATTGGTCAGTCGGTCCACATTCCAAATATTGTTTAAAAATGGGGAAAGAGGGGATCTATACAAGTAAATCACATGAACCCCTTACCTCGGATTCATAAGAGATGCCACAGAGGAGGAGGAAATGCACATGTCCGAAGGTGTTTGCCAGTTCTTGTTCTCACCCATCGATTCCCCCAACATCTGTTTCTTAATCACATTATTATTTGGAGTGGAAAGTCATCTACACTTTGCTTGAGCTTCCTCTCATAGCTCTCCCAAAACCCAAACCCGAGCTCAGATTAAATAGAGGGGGTAGGGGGAGAGGATCAACACACCACAAAATTAATGAGTATAATTAATGAACCTATTAATTAATCCCATCATTTTGGTTACACAACCTAATAAAAACTCCCAAATGTGTGGTTACAAAACTTAAGGGTCGAGCCATTAATGGTCTAACATTTCACTATGGTCCCACCGCCGTTTTTCAAAGGTTTCAATAGAAAAAATAAAATAACCTTTAGTTATTTTATTATTTAATTTTGTAAAGTTTAAAAATTAAATTCTTCTTTCGACTCTTTCGAGTCGATGTTATGCTTCACTTAAGAAAATCCTAGCACTATGAATTCAATGGTGCTCTCGAATTTTTAATATGAAAAATCTCTGCCTGCACTTTTTCTGAACGTACATAATAAAGGTCAAAAATTAATAATAGTCACCCTTGACCCACACCGGTCGAGTTTAGGCTCTTCATAATGTAAAAAATCTCTCAAGAGCTCAACCATACTCTCTGATTTCCAATCTTATTTACCGTTTTGGAGTTATAGAAATTTAACAACAAAATAATTGTTACTTAATTATTTTATTTGCAGCCAGAAACTAACTTTCCACTACTGGCCTACATCGGCCAATGTTAAAATCCGCTTATGGAAATCATTCCTTCCTGAGTTTAGCAGTGGTATCCGATTTTTAATTTTTGTCACCATTATTGAGTTATAATCATTTGAAAATTAAAACAATTTTATTTAATTATTTTATTTATGGTTATTCCATTTTTGGGTTATCTCACTGGAGACCTATACCGATTAAACTTCAGTCGCACCTAGGGTAATCCCGCTATCATTAACACAACGGTTCCCTCAGATTTTTGATTCGGGAACCCATTTAATTGTTATTTCACTTTTTTATAAAACCACTCATGCATGCTATTTAAATCCTAACATTTTTTTATAGATCATTTCGGGCACTTCGGACCTCAGAATCATGTGTCGTCAGGTTTTGCAGTCTTGTAAAAATTCTATATAATAAAAAATATATATGTAATTTCCTGGACATTACGTTCTCCCCGCCATAGGTATTTACATCCTTGAAAGTCAAAAATTGGAAAATCAAACAAATTACAGTACTGAGCACGAATTTTTGTCTTTTTCTCCCATGTTTTCTCCGGGAGGTTCTCGTGTTGTCACCAAAATCGCACCAAAGGGATCGATCGTCAAAGAAGGACTATCTCTTTTCGATCCTCTATCTCCACTTGGATCTCTGTAAAATTCACCTCATCGTCAAAGTTCATCTTGACTTAGTCGATAATGCATGTTGGATCATGCACGCATCTTCTCAGCTACAGCACATGGAAGGCATTATGAACCTGATGCATCTATGGGGGAAGATCTAGAAGGTATGCCACCTCGCTAGCTCTGCTGAAAATAGTGTAAGGTACGATAATCCTCAGAGATATCTCGCCACCCCAGCCAAAACTATGCATACCTTATCGGGGTGAGACCTATTGGAAGACATGGTCTCCTTCCACGAACTCCAAGGTTTTCCATCTCCGGTTAGTATATGACTTTTTGGTACTATGTGCAGTCTTCACATGCTCATGGATGCTCTACAGCTTCTTTATGGTAGCTCATACCAACTCAGGACCCATAAGTGCTAACTCCCCTGGGTCTGTCTAGCATAGAGGTAAACTAAAAGGTCTCCTACACAGGGCCTCAAAAAATGATCCACACCAATGGTGGAGTGATAAATGGTATTGTACATAAACATCACCAGTGGTAGGTGGTCCTCCCAACTATAACAAAAAAAATTAGAGACAATCACAAAGCATGTCCTCGGTGGTTTTCATGGTCTCCTTCATCTGACTATCTGTTTGGGGGTAAAAACTGTGCTCAAACATGCAAGAACCTGATGCTCATCATTTACTTGCTGAAAAAGGAGGCATCGTGATACAAACATTTCCACTTCATTCTTCATCCCTAGCCACCAGTATAGACATCAGATGACATGGTACATATTCTTCACAATGAGATATACCGCCAAATGGAATGTGTAGAACTCCATCAACACCTCCTCTCATATAATCACTTGTACCATGGGGTGTCCTCTGAAGAGGATGACGTGCTCCCCACCTTCAAAAAATCTCTCAGGAGCCCATCCTCAGGATATCTGAGCACGCCACGCCTCATAGTAAATTCCCCAAGATGTGCCTACCTAACTCGTTGAAGGAGTGGGGTAGTAACTGTCATAGAATAGAGGTAAGCTACTCTATCACTATCCATGGAGGATAACAACAATGAGGCTTGATTTTTTGTCTCCTCACTGAGTAAATGTCGACCATCCCTCCGACTGATTGCGTATGCCACAAACTTCCCCTTCCCAGGAGTATAGACTATCAAAAATTCATAGACCTGGAGGAAATCTATTCATCACCGTTGTATCTGGTTAAGTTCCTTATATGAGAAGATATACCTGAGACTCTTATGATCGTAGTAAATTGTAAATTGTTCTCCTGACTATACTCTCATCTCCTAGAGCACCGCCAAATCCATCCGATATGCATTTGAAGATATTGGTGACATCAATAGGTATAATCCAATACATATGTCCCTCTCCATGCAAGCAGGTAATCCTAGAAACATATTTTAAAAGGATATTCCCGTAATCTACCACTAATTTTAGGAACTGGAAACTCAAAACTCCTGCTTTCACAAGGGTTAGGTTGGCCGACTCAAGAGTGATCGGTTTCACTCCCTTATGAATGAGTTTAACCCATGGTACCTGGGTTTTATTTTTCACCAAACAAGAAAACCCTCATTCCTATGCTATAGATATACTACAACCTTTTTTCATAAAATAGTCAATCTGAGCCAAAATTGTGGATGACCATCTATACCCAAACTATCAACGTAAGGCCTCGATGCTCCCACCAAGAGGTTCCAACCAAAAATCTCACATCAAGGGTCCGATCACACCATCGACATAAGTGTGATTATTGAGTCTCCTTTCATAGTTATCTACAGACGTAAGAGTCAAGTCAACGGTTTAACTGGAAACTCTAGGTATTGAACAAGATTCAGGACAAGAAGGAATGATCAGTACCTATGTCTATTAATTATTGAAGCTTGTAGTAGAAACATACCATACATCAAATCATTCATGGAGCACTTGGGTCACACTCCTTGGCTACATGCAGCTACTCCCTTCCCCTTTCCTCCAAATCCCTGAGCCTGGTGGGGACCACATTAGGGTGGTGGTTGTAACATGACAAAGGTATACCACCTCATGTTGATATTCTTGCTCCTATTTTATGTCTGCCGCCCTGCAGATTCATTTTTTTCTATCACTCCCTCTTCTCAAAACATTTTACACACCCAAGTCTCTAAGTCTGGCATCAGTTTCCTGGTTTCCCGCTTCTAACATTCACTGGTTGTTTATGCTCAACAAAATAACAATTAACCACAAAGGTTCTCTCTAGCACCCTAACATAAGTAGGAATGAACGGAGGAATGATTCTAACCTGGATATACCTAAACACATATTGCTCGGAGGTCTGAGCCCTGAATAAATGTTCATATCATATTCATTGTGTACTTAGAATGGTCGGTATGCCTTGATGAATACTTAGCTAGTGTCATGGAATCCTACTGAAGCTGTAGAATCTCTGGGGAACACATACCCATTAGATTTTTATAGAAAGAGGCCAATTCACTTAGGAAGGTTCTCAATCTCTATCCATAGAAAAGTCACCTCATCCTATGATAGGTGTAATCTAAACTCTGACATCGCCCTGGTGATCCACATAGAATGATCACTGCCAGGACCACCACCTGATCTAATGGTGCCCTAGCTAGATGGAAACTCGGTAACCACCTCATCCAGTCCTTAGGAACCTATGAGTTAGACTCTCCTTGGAACCCGATGGGTATCTGTCACTGAAACTCATGTAAGGAACTGAGCCTATATGTTTCCTCTACCAGTAGCCCTGGTAGAAACTGATGACAAATAGTCAGTGGTATCTCTAGGACACCACCCAAAGGTACCATCTCAGGAAACTGCCCCTGTACCAAATCCTCATCACTCTACGGACCATCCTCATGGTCACACACTGGAATCCTAGCTAGCTTAATGCGTGGATGCATCTTGAGAGAGAATCAAGATGAACCACAGTCAGAAGGGAATACCTGGTGAGATAACTCAAAACAGATCAATAGAAAATCATTTTCAAAACTCATGCAACTAGTGTTTTCATGTACCGAGTTTGAAAACAGAAATCAGGGTCCTGCTGTATTGATACGTCAAACGCTGCGCCAACAATGAACTCCCCAAACTGAAAACTAAACTAAGGACACTTAATACTATTGCTCCATTGAAAACAAAGACTCTGACTTCTTCTGGTATAACTGGCCGCACTCTAATACCACTCCGTCATGACCCATACCCCGAGGCGCATGTCATGACTACCCTAAGTCGCCTTCCATAGGGCAGGGGTTAGTGACGACCACAAGAAAGGCATTTCTGAAAATGGGAAGGCATTGAATCAAAACCTGTACACACACAAGCAGGGTACACTACGCAAAAATTAAAACACAATGGAAGTGTAAGGTTAAACCACAATAAGTAAACACATCTTCGTGTAATAGTAAGTACAAAAAGTAAAGGGGCTGTAATACATGCCCAACTGAAAAGATAGAACTACAATAGAAAAAATAAAACATCTCCTGAGATCGTCTGCCAAGGATCCTACATGAAGGGTAGGTACAGATAATCTCCAAAACTCACCACATTAATCATCACGTCTGTGTACCACCGGGTCCTAGATTATATAGTCTCAGTCGAGCTGCTCGTCGTCTGCACAAGGCACAAAAAGGTGTGGACGAAACACATGCAGGGGTGAGTACAACAATACCCAGTAGGGACCCCAGGACCCCTGAATGTCTCTCAGAATTCCATAAAGGAAAAACCCCAAATCATGATCTCAATCAAAAATCCCAAAGAAAAAAAGACAAAGATCAGACCCCGGTATATCTAAATTAATGTATTAAATTGGATCAATCGTAAAGTTTGATCATATTATTCTATCAAGAGGCACTACTGCAGACCATACATAGTCTGACCAACACATGATCGATAGGTACTAACCCTGGTTAACCCACACAGGATCCGAACCGCACAGGATTGATAGGTACTAACCCCCGCAAGACCCACATAAGATCGATAGGTATGGATCAACATATGATCGATAGGTGTTGATCCACACAGGATTGCTATGAGTTGATTGAAAAAAAAATCACTCGATGTCGATTCACATAGAATCACTAGGTGATGATTCACTCAAAATCTCTAGGTTCTGATTCACATAGAATCGTTGGGTGCTAATTCACACAAAATTGTCGGGTGATGATTCACACAGAATCATTGGGTGATGATTCACCCAGAATCGTTGGGTGCTGATTCACACTGAATCACTCTGTACTAACCTCCAAATGATCTGTATCTAAACACCATCTCACAACCAGACTCAGGATTCCAGCTCCTAGCATGCTTTATTCTTGCAGAAACCACTCCTCAAGTCAACGGTCGTTTTTCTACCAGCACTAAGTCCCATGAAAAAATTACTCAATGATATGTGATGTTATAAGGGTTCCAACACAATAGACGACACGTCAACTAGACGCCCAGTCTGTATGTTATTGGCATTTTAGTGCCTAGGGTCCGGTTGGATTCTAAGTCAATCCGACCCGGTCGTACTAAAAATTTCTCCAAAAATTTCTAGGAGTATATTAAAAGGATCGTCTTTATCCATGGGTCCTATTGTCATAGAAGGTCATCCAAATAGATGTATGGTTCACAAGATATGGTCTTTTATGCATATCTCGGCCTGAGATGGGTCTGGGTCCAGTCTGACTTCGTCTGGGCCGACCGAACTCAGCCCGAATGGGCTGGGCCACGGCATGCTCGGGCCACTGGGTTGCGGACTGGGTCAGCCCATCCTGGCCGAGCAGTGCTACAGCAACTCGGCCCGCCAGCTGGCGCGACCCGTGCGTGGTTCGTGTGTTCGGCCTCCCGAGTACCTCAAAGAGATGTTCGGATCTTTAATTTGCAGCACCATGTGGTACCGCCTAGGTGTCCTTGGGACTCACAGGGAGCGGATCCCTCCCTTCTCCAAGGCTTCAAAGCCATGACTTGCTTCACTGTAGCACACGACAGTGTTCCACCTCCCGTCACTACGGTCAGCCCACGCAGACGACCCCTTCGGTCCACCACGGTGAATTTGGGTGCCGCCACTCATTCCTGACCGGTGAGCGCCAACCTCCTCCATCGCCACTGATGGTAGGGCCTCACCAGTGGAGCTTCTGAAGGCCACAGGGTGAGCTCCAGTGGTCTGTTATTTCTTCCGCTCATGTCTATGGGCCTCCCGAGATGCCACCATCGCTACACGACTCTTAGTTTCTCCTTTCTATTGTATTTCTCCATCGCCCATGAAGAACGCATCAAACCGAGATCAAAAGAGGGTCAGGGCCATGTTTAGTATGGATTTCACCCTTTAAGTTAGTGTTTTAACAAGGAGAGGAATTCAATAATACTTAAACCCTATAATGAAACCCCGCATCAACCTCTCGCAATAAAGAACGAAATGTGGATCAACATGTTGGTCGGTTGGTCTGCTTTCCGCATATTTTTTACGAATGGGTAAAGAGGGGTATTAAACATGTAAATCACATAAACCCTCCACATCAGATTCGTAGGAGATGTCATAGAGGAGGAGGGAGTTCACACATCCGAAGGTGTTCATCGGTTCTTGTCTCCACCAATTGATACCCCTATCGTCTGTCACTCGATCATATTTTTCTTTGGAGAGAAATGTCCTCGATGCTTCACCAGTGCTTCCTCTCATAGCTCTCCAAAAAAACCAAGCCCGATATCAGATTAAATAAAGGGGAGGAGAGAATCAACACACCACAAAATTATTAATGTTCATTAATGAGTTTAATTAATGAAGCTATTAATTTTTATTAATGGTGTAGTTACACAACCTAATAAAAACTCCCAAATGTGTGGTTAAAAAACACAATGGTCAATCAATTAATGGTCTAACGTTGTGCTAAGGTCCCACCACTATTTTTTTAACAGTTGAAAAAAGAAAAATAAAATATTCTTTAGTTATTTTATTATTTTATTTTGTAAAGTCCAAAAATTAACTTTTCTATCCTACCCTTACTGGTCGAAGTTAAGCATTCCATAAGAAAATCCTAGCACTATGAATTGAACAGTACCATTGTATGTTTAATTCGATCACCGTTTCAAAAGTTAGAAATCACCGCCCGCACGTATACTGAACGTACCTTAAAAGGGTTCAAAAATTAATAACAGTCTCCCTTGACCCACACCGGTCGATGTTAGGCTCTACCTTAGGGAAACACACCCTCACGAGATCAATAGAACTCTCAGATTTCCAATCTAAGTTATTGTTTAAGTGTTATTGAATTTAACAATAAAGTAATTGTTTCTTAATTATTTTATTTGCGGCCAAAAACTAACTTCCACTGCTGGCCTGCGCCGACCAAAGTTAGGATCCACCTATAGAAAGCATACCCTCACTAGTTCAGTTGTGGTCTTGGTTTTTTAATTTGAGTCACCATTCATGAAATATAAGAATTTGAAAAATAAAATAATTTTATTTAATTACTTTATTTAAGGTTATGCCAATTTTGGGTTTTCTCACTTGAGGCCTGTGCCGACTAAACTTATGTCACACATGGGGTAAACCCGCCATTCTGAATGCAATAATTACCTAATATTTCTGATCCAGGAACCCATTCAACAGTTATTCTAATTTTTTCAATAAAAACACTCACGCATGATATTTAAAGATTAAAAAAAATTCAACAGATCAATCCAGGCTCTTCGGGAATCAAAATCATGTTCCATCAGGTTTTTCGGTCTCGTAAAAATTTCATATAATTAAAAATTATATACGAAATTTCCAGGTCTTTACATCTACAGTACTCAAAAATATGTCTCCACCCTAATTTGATCTGGTCTCTATTGGATGAACATGTCGAGTCCTCACCGACTGGGCTGAGGCTCTGGTGCTAAATATTCAGCTTGAGATTCTCTTGATCTAATCATATTGGGATTCATCATGCATTACAACTTTATTATGCTCTTATCATGTAAATTTATCTTATTTTTCTTCAAGTTGTTACAAAATCTTCTCCATTATAAAAAAAATAAAAAATTCCAGAATTAGGTATTATTTTATCAAATTAAATATTAAAAACATGGAAAAATAAATTTATAAATTTTAGTTTTCAAATTCCTTCATACATAAACAATTTATTATCACCAAGAAATATCTCACCAACAAATATATAAGTATCCATATTCAGATAAGGTAAATATTCAATCTATATCACTCATAAATACATAGTGATAATTAAGAATACAAAAATCACACAATATATCAAATATAGAGAGTCCCCATCATACTTCTAATATAATTAAAATTCTAAAATACTCCCCTATTTTACACACCATATACAATTTTTTATTATGATTCATGAAAATTTTTACATACCTCATAATAAAATAATTTCACAAACCACTGAAGAACATTTGATTTGGTTTATAATAAATATTAATTATATAAAATCAAACTATAATCTTACAATTCCTATAAATCTCTATGTATAAATTAGACCACACTAGTTAAGAAGTATTTTTAATGGTTTCCATTGAGGTTTAATTTGGCTGGATCCTGATGTGAAAATTCTGAATTCATTTCTAAAAAAGGAGGCTAAATTGTTTAAATCACTATGTAGTATAATAAGTGAATATCAATGAAAAATATACTCTCCTTCCACCTTAAAAAAATCATCAAATAATAATTTCTTTTCCCCAATTGTTTTTCAAATGATCAGAACTTGAACATTCAAAACAATGATAAATTTATTCCATTGTCAAATTTTTCTTCTCATTTAAATATAATTTATATAAAAAAGGTTATTAAACCCATTTAAGTCAACCAGAAATATAATCTCAACCCCCTCTATTAATTTATTCTTAACAATATTTTTAACTGAAAGAATAATATGCATAACAGTGGCCAGATAAAGACCAATCAAAGGTATTCCATCAATCATTCTCCTAAAATAGTTAAGGAATCCTGTATGAATATTGAAAAAACCATGTGAACTAGTTTATAATATCCAATAAAACTCTCTCATTTTGTTCATTTCATGGAATTCTCATCCTGAAATATAATACATCAAAAACCTCTCTATTTTTTTGTTTAAATAAATAATGAAATTGATAATAATGAATAAATTTTAGTGAAGATAAATCAATTTTAGTGTGTATTTCCTATAATATAGTTAATTTTATGCATGGTATTGTTAATTTGTCAAGTATAAGTCATGTCCAATAGCCAAATGGGTTTATAACTATTCAAATATTGCCTCAACTATGACAATTCTTTTTAAAATAATGATGCTTTAAAAAAATATAAAAATGAAAATTCAAGAAATGATGAAAATCATGGGTGTCACTTAATAATGATTATATAATTAAGAATATATTAATAGGGTTTAGTGTACCTCTTGAGAGTGATAATAAAATTTATTAATCATAAAAAAACATGGAATGAACAATAATATTCAATTTATGTAATGAAAATTTCCTAAAATTGGGGCTTCATACGAATAATCAATTTTAAATCAATAAAAATTAGAATTTGTATTAATTTTTATAAATTTTGACCTTTGTATTTATTATTTATGAGAATGATAAATAAAAAATATTCTAATATCTAAAATTATTTTTCAAGATGATGATTTATCCAAACATAAATTTGAAAATTTTCCCCAATCATTATATTATGTGAAATAGTTACCAAAAAAATATGAATTTATGTGTATTAAATAAATGCCACAAAAATTAATAAGGGACTAAGAATTTTCCATTTTTATATAATATTATTTTTCATTATATTTATTTTGAATTAATTTTATTTATGTCCTATTTTTTTATTATAGTATTGGGTTATTTTAATTCCTAAAATACAAATTTTCGCACTATATAATCAATATGTCTATAATGATATGTCATTAATACTAAAAAATATATTTCTTATAAAAGGGTCATAATATATGTATTATTTAATGATAATATAGTATGTGATATAAAATGAACTCAGAGATAAATTAGATAAATGGTCATCCAAAAATATGATAAAAAGTTAACAATGATATAAGACATGAAAAAATAGAGGCTAGTGAATATCCTATAACTCATTTTTATACTCTTCATCCTCCCTATATCATTAATCTACACATCCACTAGTTTTGTAGTTGTAAATAGTGGTAACTCTATAAGATAATTCTATAAAAATTATTTTAATTACATATTCCCAAATGATAGGATGCCATCAACAACAAAATCATGGGAATGCTATATAATAATGACTTAACTCTTGGTTGTATCCTATTGTGGATAAAAAATTGTTCATATTATTTAATCATATGTTATGTTATATGGTGATTTAATGATCAGGGAGGTCATGTGTAATGGGGTGATAAAAATCATTTACCATAGGTATTAATGAGGGTGACTGTATTATCTAAGTACTCAAGGATTCCCCTAGAGTATGATCATGGTCAGAATTATGTTCCTTGGTTATTAATGTCTCGTATATAGTGGAAATAAATATTATTGACATTATAGTTATTTTTAAATCAACAATAATACCCCCATTCTTATCATTATTGATCATAGTAGTTAGTCTGTCATGTTGATCAATATCCTCCAAGATCAATTCATCCCTAATCAAGAGATAGGTAATATAACACTCAATAAGAAAAATGAAAGGAATATCATGGGGTGAATATAATATCCTCTCATTACCCTTCCTTTGGTAATTAAACTAAATATTTCATTCTATAGTGGAATTGACTAGAGTATCCATCAAATCATGATAACATTCCAGTTGAGAGTGGGACTATAAATAAATGAAATCTTTGAGATGGATATAGATGGGATGATGTGTGTATTATATGAAAACTGAAGTATTATACAAAGGATATGGGTGGCGTACCTGAGCTAAAATGTGTCAAGTGGAATGGTGTTGAAGAGAAGGTTGGATTGTCAGTATTGATGAGTAGGGTGGAACTGGTGGTTCATTATATGAGAGATATATCTATTTTTCATATATTATACTGTATCATAAAAATTCATTCAGTCATATACATGTAAAATAGATTCATCCAAACTAATGAAATAATATAATGTAATGTTAATGGAGGTTAAGGCCAAACTTAGTGTGGTGGAGTGGGTATTGGGTGGGAGGTAGATTTATAATTACACTTTTTAGCATAATCCTTCCCTTTTGTTTTTTTTCACTCCTAAAACCACTCATATATATTCCATGTTATCTTCAACTATTACAAATTTGCAAATGGAGGTGAAATGATATTCTGAATCTTACCAGGAGAGGCATTTGGCTTTGATGGCTAAAATGTTCCAAAATTCATAGTGAGTTATATAATGTGGTTTCTGAACATACGAATCCCTTTATCTTTCTTCATAGGTCCCTTTATGTATCAGGAAAATTTTTAGGGTATATTAATTGACAAGAATAAAAAAAATAGAGTGTCGGATAATCATTTTGAGTTGACTCCCTATTCCTTGTGATTATCCCCACTAATATAAGTTTATGTGATAACCTAATGAATAATATAAGGGTTTATTTTCTACAATTGTATACTATAGGTCCTAGATAGATAATTCTTTTCTAAGGGTTCAGTGGTAATCATCATGCCATACTAATTTTGAAAATCCTTATTGGGTATGAAAATCTTATCTATATTTTACTGTGTCTAGAGAAACTCATGACTCAATATACCAAGAATAATTCCAAATCCCTATTGAGTGAGACTCAAAAGTTTTTAAATCATTCTAAACTTTACATCGTCATTGTCATTATATTAATTAGTGAAATACATTAGTTTCAACTCCAAATACTCTTTTTCCTGTAGTGCCTAAATTATTTATTTAATTCGATAATCAAAAAAGAATCTATAACCTTCCAAAAAATATTATTCTCTTGTTAGTATTGAGGCTTAAATGGAAGGTGGTGATTTAGATGTTTTTTTGATAAATCCATACATTATTATGTTTTAGGGGCTATATTGTTTTCTTAGATGGGGGTTTGGGATTAAAGTGAGGGTGTGCTATGGTAATGGTGTGATTGTGAGTGGGTGGGTTTACTATTTTAGTGGATAATAACTTATATATTTTTAAGTATCAAAGGATGTTTTTCTCCACTTTTGAAAATAGGATGAAAATTATTCTTATGAATGATGGTGGTTGTAGCGACCCGACCCTAGATAGCCCAAAATTAATGTCTGTTTCTAATTACATTGGCATGATTATAGGGAATCAATCCCTAAAGGACTGATCAATTAGTAGTCTGGGTAAACAAGATATATAAATGTGTCTTATATTAAAAATGACTACACTAATTGAAACATGGTTTTTTATTCTTTCTAAATAAATAAATTCCTGGATAACACTAATCTATCTATTAAATCCCTACATATATTTCATAGTACACTTCTTGGATTAACGGGGAAAACATAATAAGGGAGACCTCAAATGCATAGTATGGGAAAAATATAGTTAAATCAATAATTAATCAATGAGAGTAATAATTAGGGAAAGGTAAATAATTGAACACACATACCATGTAATTAAAAAAATAAAAAGGATGTTGATAAACAATATAGAATGGTAACAATTGGAAACACAAACCATTCAAATAACTAGATATGGAAAAATCAATATGTCATGGAAATAAATTAATACACATGTTATTTAATATATTAAATGAAATGAAATCTATCCATAGATATATCGATGAAACATATCGTTGATGAATAATAACTAAAACTTAATGAGGGAAAATCATTTACTATTAGACTCCATGTTTCCTAGGTACATGGAACCACTACTGTCAAGAGACAGTTTACCTATTCCAATTTTTATAACTAATTTGTCCCATGAGACTTCTGATGCATCGAGGGTATTTTATTAACTAGTCCCCAACCCGTACAGATTTCATTAAATTGACATCAACCTGTGTATAGCATATCCAAATCATTCCTCATATCTAATACACAATATACCTGATCAAATATCTATATTGAATGAGTTATAAATATTTATAGATATTTCCCTAAATAATAAAATAATTATCAAAGTAGATGATATATTTAAAATCATATATGTTTCTAGAAATAGTAATATCTATGATATATTAAATGGATAATTTAGGGAAAAATCAATGTTCAATTATCTTAAGAGTTTTAATATTTCAAGGGGATAGACAAATGAATCAGGGAAGTGAATGTGAATACTATACTTGGACAAAACAATATTAAAGAAACTAGAGGAATATTAATTATGGTATCAATACAACATATCCCATGTGGATTAAAAATAAAAGTTGTTGTTTTTAATAAATAAAAATACTATAAAATGGTCTTTTAAAAACATTATTGGGGAAAATATATTTTTATTATGAATTTTTTTGTGAAAAAAACTTTTTCATTGAAAATTAATTTTGCAAAAATTTTCTTTATATAAACTATCCTTTTAAACATAAAATGAAATATTCAAATAAATTATGGCAGGTAAATCCATACTAGTTGTATGAGGTAAAAGAACATTCCCTTTGTGTGATAAAATGTCTTTAAAATTTTCTTATTATGAAAGTGCAAGGAATATTACTTTAAACACATTAGTAAAAGATATAAAGGGTTAATATTTATTTACCAAATCATTTTAAAGTAATTTTTGAAAAAAAATAATAAAATATGGGTTTTAGAATAAAACATGTTCTCTGACTAAAGAGAGAAATAATGTTGGGTTTTCTTAAATAAAATTATAAAAAAAATTGAGTACCAATGAGTGTGGAAATAGTACTAATAATTGATAATGGTCATGAATAACTAGATAATAATTAATGGTTTTATAGAACAATGGTTATATAATTTCCTATACGGTAAATTCCATTTGAAGATCATTAGTATTAGTCTTGAGGAAAATAATCATTAAACATCCCAAAGCATCACATTCCATTTTGAAACATTTTAAATTATAAACATCATGAAGGAAAAAAATTAAAAGAAAATTATATTATCGTGATGATTAAGGTATTAATGATATAAAATTTCAATGTAAATATACGCACCATATAAAAGAAACTAGGTTCATAACAACAATTAAGTCTCAATATAATGTACATTGAAATGAAAATACATTACCTCAAGTTTCATTTTAGGTGAATGTTCTTTAACATCCTATATAATAAACTTATGTCAGTTTTATTTTTTTTGTAAGAACCATATTCATTTTTATACTTACTTTTATTTCACTTATTACTATTTTGTGTACAACTACATAAATAATTAACATTATGTTGAGTGTTTTGAAAAAATTCTATTTTTGTGTCAAATATATCTTTGGTATGTCAGTTATTGTCATAGGGGTAATTATATAACATCTCATGAAAAATAATAATTATATTATTTTCATATCTTTACATTAATTATACTTTTAAAATCAATCAATAGACATGGTTATGAAAAATGAACTAACATTACAATCATAGAGACGGTAGGTCATCTGTATACATGAGTAACGTTCTAATTTTTCAATGATCAATATGGAAAGAAGGTAAGTAAAAATATAAATTTCCATAATTATCTTTATATTTAAAAAATATATTATTATATATATAATTATAGTTATAGAAAGGTAATAACATCGGGTTGAGGAAGCAGTCGTCCACACATCCATAAACGACGTTATCACATTCTAAGTGTCTGTGAAAGGTTAATAGATATAATGGTATATATATATATATATATTATATTTAGATGAAGTTAATTATTTCATTAATATCAAATATAGGTTTTTTATTTCAACTATGTTTAATTATAATCATACTTTATATATTCTATGGATCGTGTGAATGAATCACATAACTTTGAGGGGTCAGTAGTCCACACTTCCTCAAATGATTTTATCATATTCCCACAAAATAGAGAGTATAAGGGTATGCGTTATAAAAGAATTTAAGAAGAATAAATACATAATAAATATCATATAAATCATATATAAATATATTTTCCATCATAATTCCCACCATGAGAGGTGGAAAAGAAAAAAATAAACAATCACTGGTTTTTAAGGCAGTAGTTCTTCACACACAGAAACATTTTATTCATTAACCATTAGATGGAAGTGTGTGTATTTTTATGTAGAAAATTTATCATAAAAATACTAATATAATGGGGATACTTATTTTTTCTAAAATCATAGAATACTAATATTTTATGAGTGTATAATGGAAATAAAAATAAGAAACATAAACAAAGCTGTCACAACTTAATCGAGTTACTCCTTTTGGTTTGAACCAAAAGATTAATTGGACTGATTTGTGAATAAGGTTAGTCTTATAGGATTCTTTAAGTTATTTTCAGGATTTATTAGGGTAGATATTGTTTAATCCAAAGTTAATTTATAGGTTTGAGGAAGTAGGAGGAGAGGGGCTCCTTTTATAGTTGAGGAGGAGTGGCACTCGTGTAATATTTTTACAAGGCAAATATTCACACGTTTTTCATGTTTCAAGTGGATATAATAATAAAAAAAGTTATATAAAAGCTATTATTGGTCGTAAATATAGAAATAAAATGTATTTTGTAAAATATTATAGGGCATTTGGGACCTTAAGATAAATGATTAGTTTTTTGTTAAGCTTAATTTTTCCGTAATAATTATAATTATTTTTAATTACATTCACTAATTTTTTTGGTCAAAAACTAGATTGAACATTTTATAAATTATATATAATTATGATTCCAAATATTGAATCGATTTTTCAAAATTTAAATCATATAATTTGCAGAAATTAATTTAAAATTCATCCCGCATGTAGGACGATATTGTGGGATTTTGAAGTAAAAACATCTGAAAGTGTGCTATGTTTATTTAATCAATTTCAAATTGAAATTTATTCCAATAACATAAATTGTATTAATTGATAAAAATGTAATCTAATTAAACTTTAAAACCAACTAAAATTATAATTATCCTTACAAATAAATTAGCTGAAAAATAAGTTTGGAAATAATATTCAGTATTTTTATCTATTCATTAAAAAACAAAACATTTGAGAAAAATTACAAAAACTCACCCTAATATAATTTTCATGTTTATACTTAAAATTTGATGGTTATTTTCACATAATAAATTTATTAAATTGTCAAAAATTGGATTTAAAATGGGTTCCCTATTAAAAGGTTATAAAGATTCCTTAATAAAATTATAGGTTTTTATGTGATATATTGAGTTTGTTCTTATTTTATGAATATAAAACATAATATATGAATATAAAAAATATTTTATTGAATATATAACATATATATTTAAGTAAAATCATTAACTAATTGTAATTAATTATATTTATTAAGATCAAAATCATTTAAAATCCTAAAAACTATAATTTTTATTTTTCTAAGCAATTGGTTCGTAATTTTGGTTCTCATTAAATAGTAACCCGTGAATTCAATTTATAATTATATAAACCATAAAATTTCATATTTATTTTAATATTATTCATAATGGCTGGTTTATATATTATTATATTGAATAATAATGTTTTAATAATATATTATTGTTTGGAAAAACTTTGCCTTGCGTGTAACAAAATCAATTAAAGAATCTCACTCTTGTGTGTAACTAATGAAAAATAGATATTACAAGAATTTAAATATATATAATCTATTTTAATTAGTAAATATAATATATATTGTCTAGATATTATATTCCCTTGTGTGCTTGGTGATGCATTTCATACACTCTATCAAATAGAATGTTCTACTTTAGAATTTCAGGGTGTTACATGCTCTTTACCTTAATTAAATTATGTCATCACAATTTAAACTTGATCATGGTGATATATTGTTTGATATTTCCATCTTTGAAATCCCACAGCATCTAAATGGTTCGTAAAACATCCTCTATAAATGATAGAATGGGAATTACAAAGGTTATACGGACTGCCATGTAATTATGTCTCTAAATAGAAGAACATTATTAGAAAGTAAAAATACATACTTCAAGGAAAAGTATAAATATTTATAGGGAGTGAATGAGGTCATAAATCACAAACCATTGAATTATTAATATAATGTTGAGTTACTCAAATCCATAAATCCATGGTGATTTATGTGACCATCGGTTTAATAGAAATTAAGGTATTAGGTTAACATTTTATTTTGAAGACATTTTCCTAATGTTGTGTAATTATATTGCTACCATAAAATATAAAGAAATATTCTTAATTTATAGGAATCAATTTCATATGAAAAATACTAAATTATTGTTTTTCTTTGATCAAATTATAATTCATCCATTTACTCCATGAAATTATTTTACTAATAATGTTATTTTATGCCTAAATCACTAAGAGGAACTTTGAATGGATTGTAAGGCCTATAAAATAATGAAAAGACTAACTATTTGTCCTTACCCATCTTCCAATACCAATATGGTTAAAATATTAATATCTAATTCCCAATATTGATACTATTGGTTTATCATTAACATTTACTCATAAATATTTTAACTAAAAACAATGAAGAATTAAATAGGACATTGTGAAGATCATTGGTAGGAATGAAACCCTTATCATCCTTCGTTCGTGGTTTCAAGACCCACTACCTTATTTTATTTCATTGGTTATCACCCGTCTTATAGGCTATACTTATATAAAACCATATTAATATAATTTGGAAAATAAATATAATGGACATCTGTGAAATTTAATCACTAAATAGACTCTTAACTATGGTTTTAAATGCAACCATTTTTTTTACAAAGTCTCATAATCTTATATGACTATTAGTATGATGTCATTACAGATGATATAAACCCTAAATCTTATCAATACCTTTAAACATGTGTCTATAATATTTAAATTCATTAATCCTAAAATAACATCTTTCTACTAAAATATATGGTTCATAAATCAAGCATAGTTCTTAGACATTTCAGGATTCCTATATCCAAAATAACACTAGTAAAATACATCTTCACTTTATTTATTGAATCCAAAAAATAAAACATAAATTTTTTTCCTTCTTAGTCTAAGATTTAACCATAATATCATATGTTGTATTTCTAAATCATGAAACCTTATCGTCAATCTAAAACCCCTATGGTTTAAACTAGGTTATTTATTTTTCATCATATGTTCAAATCCATCACAATGGTTTTTAAAAAATATATATTATCTTTATTGTATCCCCAGGGAGTGTTAAACTAGGTGTGTAGTAATTCCCATTGTTGTGTACCATGTTATCCTAAGTCAGGCTCAAAACACCATGCCAGATTTATTACTGCTAAGTATATCTATTCCAAATCCATGTCTACTTATAGTATCTAGAGGGAGATTTATAGCTAGGAAAACCTAGATAAACTATACCCTTCCCAAATTCTAGGATATTATTATATACGTATCCTTAAATTTTTCCTTTGGGTTATGGTCTTTGACCAATTTTTTTCTAAATCTAGTTTGCAATATTTCTGTTAAACATACTTTGATACCAACTATAGCGACCCAACCCTAGATACCAAGAGTTGGTGTCTAATACTAATGAAATTGGAATTATTACAAGGAATAAGTCCCATAAAGAATTATCGGTTTAGTAGTCTTGATAAACTAGATACATAAATGCGTCTTGTATTAAAAATGACTACAATAATTTATATATAGTTTTTTTCTTCTTTAAAATTAAATAACACTGTGGATAACTCTAATCAATCTAGTAAATCCCTACATACATTTTATATTACTATTAATGGATTAATTTGGAAATAAATATAATAACGGTGAGGTATAGTGCTATGTATCTTATAATGGTGGTTCCGTGTTCAAAAGAATTCTCCTCACATGCCCAGAGGTTTTTAAACTGTTCTGACTATTGGTATGTTGGTTGTCAGAACTCAGGCAGTGCTCCTGGCTCCGATGACTTTTGACTTAGGTTTTCCTATATCCGATGATCCCCAAAAGCCTCAGGGGTCCTCAGGTGGTGCTCTAGTGTGGTCCTTTCACGATTCTTTGTACAGTTCTTCCATAGGATCTTAGCTAATCTTCTCCCCAGAGGTGTGTTCATTATCTCTGGTGGTGTTGTGGGTCGGATCTTTTGTATCATTGAAGATTCCTCCCGTGGAATTTGAGGAGGTAGTGGAAAGAATTAATTGGACCGTAGTGGATCATTTTGGGGAGGATAAGCCCCCCCAATAGATCTTCAGTCATGTATTAGACTCATGGGGCATGCAGGGATCGGTGAAGATCTCTACGATTCATCATAATTCCTTTTCTCACTGATGGATATGGACTTGGAATTCATTATTTTGTGGTGAAAATATCTTAGATATTTTGTTTTATGGCACTTTAGCAGGGATCCTTGGTATCTGGAGGCCCATAAGGGTAAATAATTCCCCCGTGCTGTAGTCTAGATCGGTCTCCCATGCGTCCCTCTGCGTTTCCAAAATGGGGTGTTCTTGAATGCTGTTTGGGATTATCTCAGGGGTTTCTTGTGTGTGAATGACTGTACCCTTTCCTGTTAGGATATTTTGTTTCCTCGTATATGTGTAAAGATGTATATTTCTCTACTGATCCCAGATAACATTTCTTTAAAGGTGAAAGACATGGTAGCTTGGGATCATGATATTGTGTTTTCAGTGTTCCCTAGGTATTGCTCCTCTTGGTGTTTTCAGAGACATTCAAGGAAAGTCTACTTAAATCAAAGGAAGGGAGGCCCTTATCAGGTTATCAGGGGTCCCCCGCACGACTTTTTCTCCTCCCCAGATAAGAGGTCCCGATCCATGCCCTTCTCAGAGGGAGATTTCTTAGAGGTGGTGGATGAGCAGTTTCCACTAGAGGCTCCATCTTACTTACCACATCCCTCTTATTCTTCTTATCGATTTTACTTCCCCTATCGAGGATTGGTTCCCTACAAAACATCGGTTCCCTCCCCATAGATTTCTTTCCTCACTGTATGTATTCTTATTCCCCGACATATGCTTTTAGCTAGGTGAAAGTTGGAAAGGTTCATGTCTTCTCATAAACCCCCTATAGATTCTGGGGTTACTCCAACCTCTACCTAAACCCCTCCTAGGTGCTTCCGAGGAGATAGAGGTGGAGGTTTGTGTGCCCAGTCCTTCCTTTCCACAAGATTTTTTCTACAGTCTCTCTTTAGCAAGATCTTAGTATGTGATTCTAAGCCAAAGGACTTAGAGGAGAATAATCATCCTAGCATATCGTAACTAATGGAGTTGCGAGGAATGTCCATTGATCCCCCTTCATCCATTAAACCATTAACTTCAATACCCTCAAATCTGAGTCCTAGAGTGTACACATGATCATGATCAGGTCTTATTAAGGAATTCCCTTCCACCCACAGTAGTAAGACTAATATTCTTGGGGCCAAATCCAGGCCATCACTATTTTAATGTTTCCAATGTTCATATGGAAATCCCATGACCGGGGTGCATGGGTAAAGACTGATTTCATCACCTCAGAAGTTAAAAAAAGTTTTCATTGTTTTTTTCCTCGAGCATAAGTAAAATCTGATGAAGATTAAAGATTTTTACTGCAAAGTTAAGATGCATGATTCGATGCATGCAGACCATGTGAACTGGCACATTTAGATCTTTTAGAATAGGGAGTTTTCAGTCAATATGATTAATTTGGTTGATTAATTTATCATTAAAAAATTTATAAATGGCACGAAGAGTTTTCTTTATCATTTTTGTATGGTAGCTACAACACTCATGACAGAAATCAGTTGTGCCATGAGCTAGACTTCTTTTTCTAAAAGGATCTCCTATTGTTTGTGGTGGGGAACTTCAATGGTTCCATTCATCCTTATGAGAATAAGGGGAGAAGAATATTTCCTTTCAATACCATATTTGACTTTGTTAACTTCATGGAAAAAAGGGTCTTCTTGACATGGGGTATACTAGAGACCACAACACATGGTGCAACAATCAGAGAGGAGGTAGGAAAAGCTGGAGTTGATATGATCGTCACCTAGACAATATCTATGATATCAACCTGTTTCTAGGATCCAAGGTAAAGCATCTTGTTCATGTAATTTCTAATCACTCCACATGGTTGTTTTATTTTCTTCCCAAATAGGATTACCAAGAACCATTCAGGTTCTCCAACCAATGGTCCTTAATTCCTACTTATTAGCAGATTGTGCATGATTTGTGGGTAGAGATGACTTAGGGGTATATGTGTGTAGATATTCAAAACAAACATTAGAGGTTGAAGCATGGGATTCAGGTGTAGGCTAGGAATTTACCCTCCTTAGACCAGAACATAGTGGATCTAAAATAGAGAATTGAGGACCTAGAATCAAACCTTGAGGATTACTAGAGTGACACGATGTGTGAAAAGATATTTTAAAAGAAGAGTTGACGGGAGGAATTGATTTCAAAATATGAACAAATGGATTTGGAACATTCTTGGGAAAATGGATTTAGGAGGGAGAAAAAACATGGAATTTTTTTCATTCTTGTTTGAGAGAATGAATATGTTAGATCAAACCCAAAATTCTACTTGATTATGTTTCTGACACAGATGATAGAGACATAGTGGGGAGTATGATGCATTTGTTCTTTGAGGATCTCTTTTCTAGTCCAAACCAAATAATTTCTAATGGGTATCCAAGTGGTAATGTAGGTATATAGAAGGTGATTCCCACCTTGGTGTCCAACCAGGACAACAAATGTCTGGAGGTGATCCCAAATAAGGAATAAATCCACATGGGTATGATGAAACTCAGCCCTGAGAGTGTACCTGGCCCAGACAGCTTCCCAAAATCGTTTTACAGGGGGTGTGAGATGGGGTCAAGGGGATATAATTTGACCTATTCAATAATACCTCCAAGGAGGGATCCTACCTCAGGTGTCTTGTGCCACAACTCTTGTAATCATCTTGAAGGTTATGGACCCTTCATCTCTCACACACTATAGACCAATAAGGTTGTGTAACATACCCTATAAGATCCTGGAGAGCATTATCATCCAATGGTTGTCTAGACACATACCCTAGTGGATCTAAATTTAGAATCATGGATTCATGATAGGACACTCCATTCAGGGGGAAAAAGCCTTGGTGTAGGAGGTCATTCGGGAAATCAACTTTAAGACTCATAGATCCAACATAGAAATTCAGTTGTATATAAATAAGGCATATGATAGGATAGAATGGAGCTTCATTAACAGAGTTCTTTTAGTTATTAGATTCTCATTTAGGGATTTGTATCTTATCTTCTGATGGTTTATATCCTCGTGGTTGGTGGTTTCTTTTATTGGAAAGACTCATAGCTTCTTCATAGAAACCAAAGGTTTTCGACAGGGGGACCCGACCTCTCCGAGTGTCTTCATTCTGGCGCAAGATTCTCTACGCCTCCATATTAACCAATGACTTTCTAATGAAGTACTTATACCTTACGTAAGGAAGATGAACACACCTAATATCTCCCACCTAATATTTTCAGATAACACAATAATTATCAATAATAGTGGTAGGGGCTCTTTCCATGGAATCAAGGGAATTATTGAGGAGTACTACTATTGGAGTGGTAAGGTTATTAGTAACTACAAAAGAAACATCATCATCTCTCATAATAGTGCTTACATCCAGGTTGAATCTTGGTGTGTGTGTCTGGACATGTAGCGTGGTTCATTCCCCATGGAATATTTGGGCATGCCAATCTCTTCATGAAGGCTACGAGTTAGAGACTTTGACCATACAGTTAACAAGATCTCAAGTAGAGTACTAAACTGAAAAAACAACCACCTATTGTTTGGGGGTCATATTTCTATGGTTAATAGTTTTCTATCCACCATTCCCATGCATGCTCTAGATTCTACTAACATCCCACAAAGTGTCATAAACAACATTGATATGATTTTGGGCAGCTCTATCAGGGATGCCCTATAAAAATTTAGTTGGTATTGGGCTTTGTGGGAAAGAATGGTGAAACCCATCCATGACGGAGGGATTAAAGTGAATAGTCTCCAGACCATGCTCTACTACCTGCATGCAAAGCTGGCATGGGAAATTATAGAGTAACACACGTTATGTTAAATGTCTATGTCTCACTTCTGTGGGGGTGATGAGGAGGAAACACATGGCTATGTTTCTCCCCTTTGGATAAAGATATACCCTCTTACCAAACATCTTCATCAAATATCTTGATGGATTGTGTGTGAAAGGAACATTCTTTTCTATTTTTGTAATTAGGGAGGATCTATGGTTGGATTTCTTGGTATCCCTGCTCTGAAAACAATTCTTAAGGAGGGAACCCTATATCTCAGGTTTATAAATGTGGTTCCGAATAAGGATAGGCAGGACCTCCTCACTTCAATTGTCCTCAACTATGAACTAGAGAGGTGTGTTTTCACACATTCTTCCCTAGGTGACTTCATTAACTGGTATTTTCATAGACTGATTTCCTCACACGATCACCAGGATTATTGGAACGTTTTGGTGTGGTGGAATAAGACTCCATCAAAGTAAAACATTCTAATCTGGTGCATCAGTAACCATACTATCCTCACAAATGAAAACCTCAAGACACTAGGAATCAACTTAACTTTAAGGTGACATTGTTACAACAATAGGCAGCAGGAGAGCTCTATGCACTTATTATTTGATGGGGAATAAGCTTAGGTAGTTTTTATGTTCTTTAGAGGCTTTACTACATTCCCCTCCAACAATCAGAGATATGCTTCTTTCTAAGAAAGGTGGTTTCATTGACTCACCACCACGGTATCTAAAGGCAAGTGCAGTCTGTGATAATTAGTGCAAGGTGTTAGAGCCTGTGGAAAGCCGTAAACCCGGCCATGTTTGAAATCTCTATTCCCACAGTGATTTCCATCGTTGTTAGAACCTGTTTCTTACTTGTGAACATGGTATCACTCGTTAAAGACTGGTGGGATGCCTCTTCCCTACAGTGTCTTCAAGTCATTTCCTCCTTGACCAAACTATTCCTTGATCATCTGCAGGGGAAATGGGTGTGCTATCACACCCCAGGCATAAGATACAACCTGAATAATAATGGTTTGTATTTTTTTCGCATCATGAGAGGAGGGGGTGTGGTTTGAGGCACTACATGGAATGTAGTTTTGGAATTCACTTCATCCTTTGTCAATGGTAACCCCCTAATAGTCAAGTCCAATGTGATGCTCACCAAGATCACCCATTTCATAGAGCAGAACCTTGATATCACCCAGGTCGAGATGGACTCTTTGATCCTTCATGATTTCCTACATAGAAAAGGATCCAATCCTTAGTACATCTCCTACATTGTCCAGAAATGCAGAGCCCTCCTCAACTATAAAATTCAAGTGACCCACACATGGAGTGAGGGTAATAAGGTTGTAGACCAACTTTCTTCTCTGGAAGATTAGAGTTCAAACTCCACACTCCTACCGAATACAAATTTCCTTCAGCCTGAGGACGTTAATTTGATCAGAGGGGTGTCCTTGGCATTCACTAATTTAGGCCCCCTAATCCTAGTGTGCCCTTATTTTCTATCTCTAATTAGATAAAAATATAATTTGGATGGATGGAGGGTGATCTAAAATTCTCAGTAAGGGAAAAATATAGTGGAATAAATAATTACTCAATGAGAGTAAAAATTATGGCATGGTAAATAACTAAACACACATAGCATGTAATCATCAAACTGAGAAGGAATTTCATAAATAATATGTAAAGGTAATAACTAGAAACATATTCAATTAAAATAACTATATAAGGAAAAATAAATATGGAAAGGTAATAAACCCAAACACATTATATTTAATTAATGAACCAAATGGAAATAAATCCATAGATATTTCAACATAAAATCTCATTGATGAATAATAACTAAAACATAATGAGGAAAAAATGATTAACTATCAGATTCCATGTTTCCTAGGTACATAAAACCAAAACCATCAAGAGATAGATTACCTATTATAATTTTCACAACTAATTCATCCCATGAGACTGCTAATGAATTTAGGGGCTTTCACTAACTGGTTCCCAACCAATAGGGCTTTCCTTAAGTAGTTCCCAACCCCTATACTGCATGCCCAAATAATTCCTCATATCAAATACACAATATGCCTTATTAAATATCTTTATTGAATGTGGTATACATATTTATAAATATTTTCCCAAATAATCAAAAAACTATCAAAGTTGAAACCTTATGTTAAATTATATATGGTTTAGGAAATAGTAATATCGATGAAAATTTTAATGAATAATTTTGGGGAATTCAATATTCAAGGATCATAAGAGATTAAATATTTGAAGCGTACTAAAAAATGAATCATGGAAGTTAATATGAATAATATCTATGACCAAATGAATCTTATACCATCATGAGGATGATTACTAATGGTATCAATACAACATATCCCAATTTGAGTTTAAATAAGGGTTGTTTTCATTGATAAATAGAAATACTATAAAATGATCTTCTAAAAACATTCTTGATAAAAGTATCCTTTAATTAAGAAAAACATTTAAAAAAACATTTTCCTTGAAAATTACTTTTTTAAAAGTTTGTTTAAAAAATTAACCTTTTAAACATGAAAAGGAAAATTCAAATGAATGAAAATTGTTAAATCTATACAAGTTATATGAGGTAAAAGAACATTCCTTTTGAATGGTAAAATGGTTCGAAAAATTAGTTTTCTTGAAATTGACAAGAAGATTACTTTGAAACCAATTTTAAAAGAAAAAAATGGTAATAATTTCATTAACAAGTCATTTTATAAATATTTTTTAATTTTTTTTATTAAAACATGGTTTTTAGAGGAAAATAGGATCTCTGACTAATGCTAGAAATGAAGTCGTTTTTATTAAAAAAAATTCTAAAACATTTTGAGTACAAAAGAGTGGGGAAATGGTACTAATAATTTAAAATGGTTATGAATAACTAGATAATATTGAAAGGGTTTATTAAATAGTGTTTTTAAAATTTTTTCAAATATGAAATTCATGGAAATATCATTAGTATTAGTCTTGAGTAAAATAATCTTTAAACATCCCAAAGTGTCCCAAACCACTATGAAAAATTTTAAATTATAAGACTTATATAGGAATAAGATTTAATGATAATAATAATATCATGAGAATAAAGGGAATCATTATATAACATGTAAATGTAAATATATACACCATATAAATTAATCTAGGTGTATAACAACAATTAAGTCTCAATGGGATGTAAATTGAGATGGATATCCCTTACCTTGAGTTTTCATTTAGGTGAGTGTCCTTTAAATTACAGTATAATAAAATTAGGTTAATTTAATATTATCATCAAAAGGTTATTCATGGTTATCCATACTTTTATTCCACTTATTACTATGTTTTGTACAACTACTTAAGAAATTCACTTTACACTGGGTGTTTTGACAAAATTTGATTTATGTGTCGAAAAATAATCTGGTAGGTCAAGTATAGTCAACAGAATAATTATATAACATCTAAATAATAGTAATAATAAAATAATTATCATATTTTAAAATTAATTATACTTGTAAGTTAAATCATTAAATAAGGTTACGAAAAATGACCCAATGTTACATTCAAGGGGACGGTAGGCCGTACGTACGCACGAGTAACGTTCTTATTTTTAATTATCATTTTCAAAAGAAGATAAGTAACACTATATAATTAAATAATAATATTTATATAACAAATAACATATATAATTATATATGTATATATATTTCTTTTAATTTAAATGTAATCGCATCATACCGAGGAGGTGATAATCCCCACAACCACGAACGACGTTATCACTTTTTAAGTGTGTGTGAAAGGGTAATAAATAAAAGGGTATATATATATATTATATTTAAAGAAAGGTAATTATTTCATGAATATCATATATAGGGTTTTTATTTCACATGTGATTAATTATAATCATCCTTTATACATTCCCAGGATCGGGTGAATGAATCACATCGCTTTGAGGGGGTGGTAATCCATAATTCCTTAAACGATTTTATCGTATTCCCACAAATTAGAGAGTATAAGGGTATGTGTTATTAAATAATTTCATAAGCATAAATAAATAATAAATATCATATATTACATATATAAATTAATTTTCTATCATAATGGTAATCATGAGAGATGGTAAAGGAAAAATGAACAATCATTCTTTCATGAGGCAGTAGTTTACCGTACATGGAAACAGTATGTTCGTTACCCAATAGATGAAATGGTGTTTAAGTGCAGGTCAGACCCTTATAAAATAAATCCTAGTATATTTTGTATAATATAATTCTTATACAGGAATAGAATAAGGATATTTTTGGGAGTGGATAATGGAAATAAAACTAAAAATCTTAAGGAAGTTGTTACCTCTTAATTGGGTAACTCATTTTTGTTTGAACTAAAATATTCATTGAAAGTATTTATTCCCAATTTTAGGATTATTTGATTACGGGAGTTATTTTTATAAGATATTTAGGTAGATACTGTAAAAATGCAAACTAGGTTTATAGATGTGAGGAAGTGGGATGAGAGGAGGCCCTTCTATAGTAGAGGAGGAGTAGCACTCATTTAATATTTTAAAAAAGGAATTCTTCCCATGTTTACAATTTGAAAGTTGATCCAATAATGGGGCCCATTATATAAAAGGTATTATAGGGTCTAAATATGTCCATCCAATGTCTTTTAGACAAGTTTATAGGTCATTTGTTCCCATAATTTAAAGGTTTAGTCAATTTTTATACTTAATTTTGGCTTAATAATTGTTATTAATTTTAATTAGATTCACTAATATTTTTTGTCAAAAACTAATTAAATATTATTATAAATTATTAATTATTATTAAAAACATTTACTCTATTTTTAAAAATTCCTATCGTATAAGTTGAAAAAATCAATTTAGCATTCATCCCGTAGGAGGAACAATAATGTGGGTTTTTAATGTAAAAATGTCTGAATGTTTGCAATGTTTTTATAATAAATTCAATGTGAAATTGATTAAAATGACATAAATTTTATTAATTAAAACCAATATAATCTAATTAATCTTTATAAAAATTATAATTATAATTTAACATTCTAAATAAATTAGATGAAAAAAGAGTTTTGAATTAAAATTCAGTATTTTTAACTATTTATTATAAAAAAGAAACTTAACAGAAAATACCAACAATTCACCCTAAAATAATTTTTATGTTTATATATAAAATAAAATGTTTTTATTTAAATATTTAATTTATTAATGGTTCGAAAATGGATTAAAAATGGGTTCTCCATTAAAAGGATGTAAAATGCCTTAAAAATATAGGTTTTTAATCAAAATATTTTGTTTATTCGTATCTTATACATATCAAGACTAATGGAAAAAATTAAAAATATCTAATAGAATATATAACCTATATATTTCATTAAAATAATTACCTAAATTTACTTAATTATTTTTATTAAGATAAAACTCATTTGGAATCCTAAATATAATAATAATTCCTTTTATAAAAAATTGGCTCTTATTTTCATTTCTCATTAATTGGTTACCTATGAATTCACTTTATAAATATATAAACCATATATTTTAATAATATTATTAATACTATTAAATATTTCTATTTTATATCTTATTATACTAAATAATAATTTTTTAATAATATATTATTGTTCGGTAAAACTCAGTCTTACATGTAGAGCATGCCATCAAAGAAGGTTGTTCTTGCATGAAGAGCACACAAACTAAATGTTTCATGAGTTCAAATATATAAAATCTATTTTAATTGGTAAATATTTTATAAAGTTTCTAGATATTATATTTTCTTTACGTTTTTGGTGATGCATGTCATAGACGCAATCAAATACAAAGGTGTCCTTTATAATTTCTTTGTGTTACAGTGGTGGGATAAAAAATAATAGATTACAGAGGATATTAATGAATGTTTTAAGTGTGTTATAGTATATTATGGGAAGATTGGTGATGTTTTGGGTGAAATATATGGGTTAAGGGTACTAGTTTGGAAAAGGGGAAAATTGATGGGATGGAAACAGTATGATTGGGGATGAAAATTGAAATCGATGAGGGTAAAAAGGATAAACTTTTCAATTAAAGTTGAGAGGGAGTGATCTAATAATTTTTTAGTTTATTAGTATGAAAATCCTCATAATATATTTTGTATAATTATAAACTCAATAGATTTCATAACACAGAATAATGTTCTTTATGCAAACATCAACACACTATAAAAATATTATAATTTAAATATGATCGTTATAACCTAGAAATTAAATTAGAAGGTATAAATATTAATAATAATACTTAGAAAAATATGTTTTTTGGTTTTAAATAATGAAAACTCTTTCAATAATTCTTAATTAATAAGTACTCAATTTTCAAATAAAGTCATTTTATACTTAAAAATATGTATTATTCAAAAATGTTTTTTATTTTATTTTGTGGGTCGATGTTACAATAAATTTATTCATATTTTATAAATATTAAATTAATGTTTTTATATAATTTTTTAAATCATATTTTCAAATATTTACTTTGGGTGAATTTTTAATATTTTTTTCTAAACAAAATTCAGTGAATAGTGAAAATACCACTTTTTTTTGTAAAACTGATATTTACTTTCTTTAAATAATTAATTTATAACACCTATTCTGATATATATTTGGTTTTAAATTAATATAAGATCCAATTTATTGAACAAAATCTAAATAATCTTCTAGGAATCAACATTATACTTGACTTTGATATAAGTTAATTTTTTTGCTTGAAAATGTTATATTCTAAAAATGGTTTTCATTGTATTTTGTGAATATATATGAAAATTGAATAATTTAACTTCTATAAATTGAATATTGATAAATTTATTCAATATTTGGAATCATGACATTAAAATTTGGAAAATTGGTCCCTTTTGTCATTATGAATAGTAATCATGGTAATGATTTGCCACCATGATAAGGGTAAAATGGGTAAAACATGGTTAATAATATCAAATAAGGTCCCAAAATCAACCAAAGTATATATTTTATTTAATTATATGAACTTAATAATATCATATCATTATTATATTCTAATGTATGTCCTTTTAGGCAATTTTCCTATGTTAATGACATTTATATTACTCTATGTTAGTAATAAATACAAAATGTGACTCTCCTGATGATAGTTTATGTTGCATGTTTCCATATGCATAAACCGAAATTAATCACGAATATAAAATATTAAATTGAAAATAAGTAAATTAATTTTATTATGTTGATTTATGTATAATTTTTTAGCATGGTATAATTACCTTAAAAAATTAAACAATGCTAGCTCAGTGCTTGAGTAGACAATAGGAAAAATAAATTATTTGAATTTTAAAATACTAAAAGTAAAATATTTTGGATAAATAAGGGTGTTAAAAATAATTTTATATCAAATATTAACGTATAATCAATTTTAAATTAGTTTATATTCAAAATCTATTATAATCTTGATGGTATGAAATTCAAATTAAATGAATACTCTCCGAAATGAATGTATTGAAATTTATGTTAAATACTATTTTAATGAATGAGTTAAAAATCATAAAAAATATATATAAATAATATATCTAGGGCTAAATGGTATAAAATTTAATCCATTCACCATTTATGGGCTACATGTCACCTTAGAATTTAAATGTATGGCACTTAAAGTTTAAAAAGATATGTTAACAAGGTTTAGGATAAAAGGGTTAACAAAGGGGTTAAACAAAATTTTAATGTTTAAAATGAAACATAAACATATATAAATAATATTGGATGATTATATTTAATAATTATCCTCTTTTTATTCAAAAACATGTAAATTGTTATTCATTTTACTTGTGAATATCTTTAATTATATTTAAATCATTTATGTAATTCCAAGTTTGTCCGCTCATCGCTTATAAATGGGAACATTATGTCCTCCCTTTGTTTTATCCTTCTATATTAGACAATACCTACCCTAATACCTTAATATATTACATTACTATGATTTATAGGATTTTTATAACTAAAATACCAACCTAATAAGGATTAATATATAAGTTAAGTGAGGTTTTCCAAAGAAGATGTATAATTATTTGCTGAGTGTTTAATGTTTATTTCTTCTTATAACTCTTTAAAATATTCTTACACCATATTAATATAATATCATCCATATATGAAATATAATTATGTTTTATAATTTATTTTTATAACCATTATTCATCTCCATCTCTATCTTATGAGAAATGAAAACACCACTCATGCGTATGTGTGGACCATAACCTCCACAAAAAGATGTGTTTTTTTTCATCGCCACCGAATAATGATAGTTATTAAAACATATTTAATGCATATATATGATATTCTTTACATTATTATGATTATATAAATATAATATTTTACTTACCTTTTTACCCTTCCACCCATTAAAAAAGGATAACGTGGCCCATGCATACATGTGGACTACGACCTCCATGAAGAGATACGTTTTGTTGTTCATGATCCATGTTCACGGATGATTATAAAATTGTGTTCAATATATATAAAATGTTATTATCTCATGATTAGTAATTTATATATTATTAACTATGGAAAATTTTACTATGATAAACCAGCTTATTTTTTTCATTTATGAATCGAGCATCCATAAAATGTCCTACATTAAAATAACTGATTTAATAACAATATAAGAAATGATAATAAATTAAATAAAAGAGATAATAATATGATAATTTACAAGAAACTTTTTCTTAAGAAATAATATAATTAATATATTATTATTATTTCAGAGAAAATTTATGTATATTGTGGGTTGGAATCGAGGTAAGGGGTTTCATAAATCAGTTTCTTTTCATTGGGTTATATTACTTATTCATTTTATATGTCATGCAAAGATTGTGATTTTAAATACATTATATTATTTTATATTATTTTTCCACTTGTTTAATTCATATCTACATTTATTACATATAATCACATCATTGATTAATTTTCATTTAAATATTATAATCTTTGTAAGGGTTTCTCATCTCACTTTTATATTTGGGAGACATATGCCATATTCACCACATTTTTCATTTTTTTGGTTTCTATACAGAATTATTAAAATTTAATATCATTAATATTATTATACTAATGGTATTTAATGTTTCATTTTAATTTATTAATTTCATGGGTTTATGATTCAAATTAAACCAAAGTGGTAAGGGTTTATTTAATAGTCTCATTTCTCTTCGGGGTGTTTATAATTTGATTTTAATTAGTGGTAAATATACGATATTTTTATTTTAGAATCCATAAATTTTATTATTTTCTATTTATATTTGTATTTCACATGTTTTTATTTCATTTACCTCTCTTTGGTAACTTATAATATTAATAAATCATTTTTAACAATAGCCATTATTATTTCATCTTTGGTCAATAAGATTTTTTCACCCATGTCCATGTTTGAAAAAAAATACTTCAAGAATATATGTATTTACATTTAAATGATTTATTAAGTCCATTTTAAACCATACATGGATTTTTATTTTTATTATTTCCCATATTCTAATTTTTAAATTTCTATATAAATTGAAAAGTATTGTTTTCTTAACGTATATGGATTGAAAGCCTCATCCTTCCATTTTGAATACTCTTATATTTAAAGATTTATTTTAAAGGTTTATATGTTTTTATTAAAATAAAAAGTTTTTTTAATATTCTAGAAAATATTTATTTAAAATAAATTATTGAAAAAGAAATGGTTATTTTCATCTAGAAAAATTCTTATGACTTTTTAAAAGTAATTTCATCTATTTAAAAATTCATAGACGAATTATATGCTTCACTTTGGATATATTATAATGATACCATCCATAAAATTTATATGGATATATGTGGAACATATTTACTAGAAAAAGTATTGATATTTCATATAATAGTTTTTATAATACTGATAATTATTGATTATTAATGATTATTGTTAAGTTTTATTATTTATTCATATGATTAATGAATTGGTCTTATTATGTAATGGGTGGGGCATAAAATTACATAGAACTTTGATCCATTAGTAGGTCTCATTCAGAAAAATAACATATTTATTTATCATATTCCTTTCATATTATTTATGAGGTCTTGAAACAAGGCCTTGATTGTATGTTTATGATGTATTTGAACAAGGAATTAATAGTATTATTATGATGTCTCACATTATGAAATACATCATTATGAAATCTGTTTTTTGTATCCATGTGATTATTCAGTTTTTTATGTCATACATGCATGTAATACCTTATTATGATGTTTGCTATATGGTATATTTGATTATTCTTAACTCTACCACATTATTCATGCTTTATTTATTCTATGATGGACTCTATTGTACACTTTCCATTACTATTTATTTGATCTCATGTGTTATTATGTTTTTGTATCCAATGGATACCAATAATTGATCTATGAATGATTCCATTTATTGAGTATAAAAAATAATAAATTTATCATTATGAATTTAAGTTAAATTTCATGTTTTCTAATATAATGTGAGAATCATCTATGTATCTAGTATCCCATGACTGCTAAACTATTTTATGATTTCGGATGTGATACCTTGTATGTTGTTCCAATATTGTAAGATAACCACTGGATTTGGGTTACTAGAGTCGGGTTGTTAACATTTGGTATCAAAGGAAGTTTAATATAACACTTGGGAACTACATTCTGGAAAACATAGATTGTAGAAAAATAATCATTTGATACATTATTAGGATATCTATATGTATATGGTAATATTATAAATCTTTGACAAAGTATAGATTGTGTTCATTTCATAGCAAAGAAATATCTATTTGGATATTGGAATGTAGATACATGTATGGAAAAAATTCGCATAAGGGTGAAAACATTAAAAGGGGAGGATTAGTTATTAACTCGATCATCCCTGGTGAATGATGAGTTGGCCTATAACTGCAAAAATGGCTTGATGATCATGGGTGATATGATTTTGTTAATTAAAATTTTCTTTATGAACCATTATAATGAATGAGAAGATAAAACATACGGAAACATGTGATATTCCACAGTGATATGGGATAAACCTAATGTGTCATGGTTTGAAAATTTTGTGGATGATCATTAGTTTAAAGGAATATATACCATTTTTTTATGTTATACTGTGATTATAATTTAATATTATTAGATATATCTTATAAGACCTTTATGGGAATACACACCCTGATTTTATTATGAATTTTAGTAAAATCTTTATATAGGGAAGGATGATTTTGTATTTTTAGACATATGTTTAAAGGTATTGATAACATGAAGTGTTAATATGATCATTTATTTTAATGTAATTATGGATTGTTATAATTTGGGAACATATTTTTTATTATAAGATAACCATGGGATTGAAAATTGATTTGGTGACCAAGATGTAAATGTTATTTTGGAAGAATATGACAATATTTTTTTTGAAACATTATATCATTAAGGTAAATAGAATATTATTTTTCTAATATGGGATTTAATTTTTGGAATAATGATTCAGTTAACATATAGAATCATATATATTTTTATAGTGATTTTATGGTGATTCAGGTTATTTTAGAAAAAGATTAGTATTTTCTATAGTATATATTATTAGAGTATACACATTTTGTAATATGACATTATTGGTGATTAATGTTGTATGGGGATAACTATAAAGTAGATATTAGAAAATTATGTAATAAAATCATTTAAATATTTTTTTTCTGTTATTTCTGGAATAATTTGAAGATTTTTATAGTTAGTTGAACTTTTAGTGTTTCTTTTGAAGAATTAGAGATTAATATAGAATTTATAAATATAAAGGTTTACTCATGTTGAATATCATCTCATATTGTGGTAATTTTATTTGGTTGATGAATACAAATGTGAGGAATGATTTTTTATCAGTTTTTGGAACATATAATAAATTAAAATATAATATTAGTGATTATATCTTGAAATATATATCTTAAATATTTATTTCATGGAGTACGTGATGAGATATAAGTGAAAATAGATCAATGGACAACCAAAGGGAGAAGTTATTCCTATGAAGTGGAATCAAATCATGTAAGTATATTTTCTCAAATTCTCTATATTATAGTAAAATAATCCCTCAAATATAGTAAAATTATCATGAAATTAAAAAATTATCCTTTTACCTTAATTTCTGATGAATTGGTGGTCTAATTTATCCATTACTGATTTATAATTTAAGTAATGACCTAATGCTTTATCAATGAAATTACCTTCTTATAATTATTTCATATATTATAATCATATAATATTAAATATAGAACACAATAAAAACCTTATAAATAAATAATGAGTGAAACAAAAGGTATCTCTATATGTTAAGGAATGTATACCTATGAAATAGAAACATGGCCTTTGGAATAGTAATGTAACCCTTATGAATAGTAAACTGGAAAATTTTATAGTAACCTCACTATTAAAAGTTTTAAAAAATTTATCCATCTTATAAGTGAAAATATGATATAATTATATCATAGTATAAGTAAATATTTTAGAAATTATTATTTAAGTGTGGGTATTTTTGTAAGTCATATATATTTAATTACAATTTAATTATTAATTTAATAAATTAAAATAAAATATATTTTCATAAAATTTATTCATAAATAATTATTTTTATGACTAATAATTATAAGATAATTTTAAGAGACCCTAATTAATATTTCGAAGTGTTAGAAAAGAATTTTTAATTGTAAACATTTTATCCTTTCTAGTAAATTGTGATTTTAATTAAAATTTTAAATTTCACATATTTAAAAGAATATTTTCATAAAACAGTGTTTATTTTTTATTTTTTATCATCAAAAAATGGTTGTGGTGAATTTTTGTATTTTTCTAAAATACATGAATTTTTGGTGAAAAGTAAAATATGGTAATTTACCATAAATGCTAAATAAATGAATTTTTGCATCATGCATGAGTCATGGATGATGTAAATGGCCATTGGTTTGAAATCATATTCTCTCTTTACTATTTTTGGTCACAATAATCATTACAATTCATAGTATAGAGTAGAAATATAAAACTAATGATTAAAATAATGCCAAACCCCTCCTCTCCTCCACTATAAAAACCACCCTCAACCCCTGATTATTTTCACTCCTCTCAAGCCTTATGCCTAGTCCAAATTCTATTCAAATATCTCTTTAATAACCTCTACCACATCAATTATCCATTTTAATCTTCAAAAGACCAAATCCTCTACCTTAAATTGGTTCTCAAGGAAGATATATTCATGAGGTAAATTCCTCTTTTCATTTTTTTTATTTTCATTCAAGTTCCATTATTTTCTTCTTCTTTCCTCACCTCCTTTCATCCAAGTGTTATGATAACTCCAGTACCTTATATGTACTATAATTTTGTTATGATTATGTAATAATTCATCATAATCTCTCCTTTCCCATCCTTTTATACTAGAAATGAAAACACCAACCGAGACGTGTTAATTTATTTCATTCAAGGATGACTAGCTTTCAATTTCTATAATGAACATCAATTCGGGTCATGAAACTATTTTGAAAGTTGAACCAGACTATAATATATGTACTATAACTTATTTAATGTTATGAAATATTTTTTACCCATTATATTTTTTTATAAATCAAAATGTATTTGATGTGATAAAAACCTAACAATTATCCAAAACGGTTATCATTAAAGTTCTATATAATGATCAATAATCAATATAAAAAATCAAAAGAATTTTATAACCACATAATCTTATGGATGTTAACTAATAAAATAAAAATTAAATTCTATACAAACATTATCACCTTATATGAATTATATGTTCTTAACATTCTAATTAATGAATGTAATTTGGTTATCAAACACATTAAGATCATGTGAAGGACACCATTAGACTTATGGTAATGGATTCTACCAGAACCTCCATTATTCCTTTGTGTTTCTCTTTATTTATTTTTACCCAGTGTAAGTTATTTTTTCTATTTATATACATCTTATAAATGTTGTGTACATTTTCCAACCCATTTTTCAATATCCATTCATTATTTTTCTTCAGGGATATACATGTTTTAAAAGGTTTCCTACTCAATTATTCCTGATAAACAAGTCCCTTTTAAGGAAACCTCATGAATTATTACCCAATTTCAAGTGCACTCTTTCGTATTTTTTAAGCCACCATTTTTTTATAAAATCATTATTTTATTTATGAAAACCTTCTTGGTTCAATTCTGGTTTTTTATAGAAAAATTATTCTTTTTTTTATTTTAAATGCCAATTATTATTTTTATTAAAACCGCACTAAAATTTTTTAATGATAAAATCTTTTAAATAATAATTTCACATGTTTTCACATATATTTTACATCACTTAACATGATAAATTATTATATTCCCTTATGAATTTCTATGTATGTTTTAATTCCATTCTTTTATGGACACTGGTATGATACGCCCATTTATTATTCTTTATGACATGATTATGATACCAATTTCTTTACATGGGTACCCATATGTTTATTTATAATTGATTATATATGATTCTATATGTGGAAAGAAAAATCATGAAAATTTTATGATTGGTGCTCCTAGATAGAACTCTAATGCATTGGGTAATGTTGAGTCTCATGAGACGTTATTTGCAACGGTCTTAGTGGTTAGCATAGGCTCATGCTACCATGTGCAACAGTCTTGCTGGTTAACCTTGAATTGTGATCCTCTATGTACAATGAGACTTGAATCATGATAAAGTTGTGTTTCTTGTTTCTTCCACAATACTATAAATCCATGTTTATATGATCCCATGTTTATATGTTATGGTTCCATATGTTCCATGCCTTTTTATATCATTATTCCATGCCTTCTAACTCATGTGATAAAGCTTCATTCATATGTTTACTACCTTACTAGGATTTTATCTCATCCCTCTATTCATGATATACCCAGGTTATCCTAGGAATATTTATGAGCATAATATAAGTTAAGAGGTCTTTGTGAAGACTAAATAGTGAAATTTTTTATTTGGTCCCATGTTTAAAGTTTTATGTACCTAGTATTCCAAGACACTAGACTTTAAGATACTTGTCTTGTAATATGATTCTTTATTATTATTAAAATCATGTAATAATATGTGTAAAAGTCTAGGGTCACTATAGTTTGTATCAGAGGATGGTATAGTTATTTTTATATATTATGAATAGAGAACTTTGGTAATAACGTTAGGGATGCGACTAAGTATAAGAAAACATACCTATACTTTGGTAAGTATAGAGTAAGAGGTTAAATAAGGAAATACATCACTATCTAGATACAAACAAGTGGATGTGGATCTAGAACTGATTTATCTATGGGTAAAACCCAAAAACACAACTTTTAGCTTGACTCGAATGGGAACTGGTTTACGAAAATGGGCTTTGCTGCACTCCTAGTGTGACACTCTTGAGGGATACAATTTAGTAAATCCATAATCATAGTACAAACCATTATTATGGGGATAAAAAAATATCCTAGAGGAAGATATGTTAAGAAATAGATCAAGGATAACCTAGATTTAAACCTAGTGAATCACATGTTAGGATATAATTCTCCATTACTAATTTATCCTTTTATGTTCAAAGTTTCCTTTATTCTTATTAGATAAGTCTTCAAGCCCCTGGATTTCAATTTATTTTCTTATTTAATGGTGGTAAATAAAAGAAAAGATCCCAACAGTAAATGTGATAGGGAATGTAAAGATTTACCTAATGATATGCCAAATTTTATGGGAATGGGTGCTCAAAAATTCATGACTCTACATGCTCAGATGGATCAAGTTATGAATAATAAATTGAATCATTTGGAACTCCCTCCTCCACCAAGGAAAGATCAATTTATTTTAGAATCCTTCATATAACAAATGCCTCCAATATTTAGTGGGTCTTATGATCCCCTCCTCATGGAATAGTGGATTAACTCCATGGAAAATATATTCTCAATCCTACAGTGCTCTGATGAAGAGAAAGTTGTGATAAAGGTCTATTATTTTGATGGGTAAGATGATCAGTGGTAGACACAGATCAAGAATATGAATACCCAAGGGGAAATTGATTCCATTGAACATGAGGATTCAAGAAAAAAAATTGAATAAACTTTTTCCCCTAACCATTGATGCATGCATATCGTGGGTCATTGAAAAACAATATTTTAATTACCTAAGTATAGTATAGGAGTTGATCCAAGGTAGTATTTGGAATAGGAGTGCACACAAAACAAGGTTATCACTTTTTTTAGGTTTTCTGAAAAGGATTGGTCTTAATTAATTTGAATGACTATGAGAGAAACAAACAACTTTATTTGATTGGTGTTAACAAATGATAAAGACGGTGATCAGATTGGGTTCAGCTAGTGTAACACCTAAGATTTTAATGAGAAATGTTTTGTTTTTTTGTTATATAAATAATAAATGGAATCTTTCACTATACACAAAACTAGATTGGATTTCTTTACACGCAATCACGGCCTTCCTCGATAGCTTGCGTTGTACGCAATACCGAGTTTCACTAAAAAATGATATGCTATTAAAATATTTTTAAAACTAGAGGTTACGAATAGTAACAACAATCTTTTAAAATTTTATTAATTTTATTTTTCAAAATGGGCTTCATTTTTGGATTCCTAATATCGAAATTAGTCTATTGTGAATTTTTGATATTTTTCTGGAAACATTCAATTTTTTATGAATAGTGAAAACACTAGGTTACTATTTAAAAAACAGCCTTTTATTTAAATAATTATTTATTTTATTTAAATTTATTTTAGGTCAAAATTGATACATGATACCTATACATGTTTAATGTTATTCATTGGAGTAATTTTATAATAATTTTAGATATATAAAACTCTTATTGAACTTTTGACTGTCTTTTACCCACCTCCTAGTAGAATTTTAAAATTTACATAAAACATATTTTTAATGATTTTTTGAATGTAATTTCAAAAATCCAAGAGACACGGTTGATTTCAGTAAGTATAATTTGGTTCAATGAGATGAAAATAATTTTGGTAAATAGTAACTTTTTACTTTTATTTACAACGGTTAAAAGTAAATAGGGTAATTAAGGGTAAAAATAATAATATTATTACCCTAACACATGTAATAATTCTATTGGATAAGTGTAATTCGACAAAAAACAACATTAGGGATAAAATATTATCCTTTAGGTCCACTTGGATTAGATTAAGACATTTAATATTATTTTATTTAATGAAGAGTTAAAATATTTAAAATCAACATTTAATAACTAAAACATTTTTAATATACGGTTATACATAAGATAAATTCGACTATAAATATTCATTAGAAATATAAAAATATTTCCTACATAATGGTATTTTATTTATAATTTTTAGACATTAAATAATTTAATTTATTTATGACACAATGATGATGCAGTAACTATCTTATTAATGAAGTATTAACAAAAATTATGTTATAAATACTCAAATAAATGTAATTTCATACTTTTTATGAATTGGACTAATTTTATAGGTTAATATTACATGTTTTTATGGATTTAATTAATATTTTTCGAATTAATAATTCTGGTTTGATTTTCACAAAAATCAATTACCAAATAGTTTCAAAATTGACATAAAATAGTTTTTAAACAATATATTATATTATTAATTGTTATTTTTTACCTAAAAATCTATGTTTTGGCCAAATGACTTATATAAGGTTATATATATTAATAATAAACAACTTGGGGTTCGTTTTCCTTGTTTTAGTATGTTTATTAACCTTATACTACAAGAAAACAAGAAGACATGGTAAAAGTAAAATTATTGAACTTAAAGTTAAATCTAAATCATAAGGTTAAAATATTAACCTAAACTTATCCAAATTCTATGGGATGAGAGGATTTTGACCCATCCCCACCTTATCTTCTAAATAAATCAATTTGGAGCTATTGAAACCCGAATATGACTTTATAATAAAATAATATTTTTTGCTTTTCCAAAGGTGCGCCTCTCTTCCCTTATAAAAGGGCGCCTCCTCCCTCTCCTCATCACACCACTTTGAGCCATAAAGCTCGTCCAACACCAGAAAATTTCTATTCTCAACTTCCTGAAAAACATCCTAGTGGTTTTGGTATTCTTAAAAGACCATCTTTAGTGCCCAAAGAGGAGGTTAAGAAGAGGCGCTTCAAAGAAGAGGTAATGTCTGTTACCAATCCTTTCATCTTTTTTTCTTCTTCTACTTCTTCTTCTTTAGTTGTTTCAATATGATGTATTAACATCAGTATCACTCATATACTGATATGTTATTGTAATTATGAAACAACCCTATTTCACCTTCTATCTATCCTATGAAAAATGAAATCATAGCGCTTGCGTACGTACAGAATACCGTCTCCACGCCGTGTTGTAATCTTTTTTCCACCACCACCTTACTTGGATGGGTATAATGGTGTAAAGAATAACTATATATGATTATTTTAAGGTTATATTTATTCTTAAATATTATACATACACACCAATACAATTCCACAATCATGGGAACGATATAATCGATCATGCATACGTACGGAATACCGTCTCCACGATGTGATGCGACTCATTCTACATGATCTTCATTTCTTAATGATTATATAAATGAATTTAATGAATAAATATGATATATATTATACTAATACAATTCTGGAAATGAGGTATCTATAATCAAATAAGAAGAATTAGAATTTATTCGAAAAAACATGCATAAGAACATGAAATCAATAAACACCCAAATAACTAGTAGCAATGAAATATTACTAATATGATGCTAAGAATATGACCATATATGGTATCATTAAAATGATAAAAATTATAGAATAATTCAATAACATTATTTAAATTATTATACAGGAGGTTTAGACACATACGAAGCAAATCGGACCTAAGGTAAGGGAAAATCTTGCAATCTCAATTTTTATCCAAGATTGTTTTTACTTCAGAATTTACTGGGGAATAATTATCATCAACATCCATTTTCCTCAATATGTAATATTATTTCTATCCTCCTATAATTTTTTAAATCCAATATTACTTTTTGGTGAGTTTTTAGTAAAATATATGAAAGGAATCTTTTGTCGTTTTTAGTACGAGGTACTTCTTGACTTTTCCGGCCAAAGTATGAGAAGAATGTTTTTTTAACTTATACGGAATGAATGGATTTTTAGAACATTATTTACATGAAGATTCTTTTACAAGTTTTAAGGATTATTTTTAATTAAATTCTTTTAGTTTAAACTTTTATGACTTGTTAAGAAAGGAAAAATGTTTTTGAAGTAGAAAGGATATTTTCCTCATGAATGGAGTTCAAGTGTTTTATCAAAACTATTTTCCATCTTAGAAAATATAGGGTTATGTTTCTATCCCTATTCTTACATTTATTTGATTATGTTATGATGGAATTATTTTTATGATGTCATATTATCTTATATGGATTATGTTATGATGGAATGATGTTTAAGAATCCCATTTTTATTACATGGGGTTTTCTACGATTTATAATTTATGATATTGTGGCACACATAAGAATGGTATCATTATTAGATGGGTGGGACCTAAATCTCCCTCCAATTCAATGGGTAATGATTTAAATCTCATGAGATAGACATGGCTGGAACGACAGGTTAATATGGTTCAGTGAAACATGACTGAAATGAGGAGTGAACTCAGTTTAGAAATGGACTTTGTCCGCTAAGATAGTCTTGGAAATGAGTCTTGACTACTAATAAATGATTTTCTACGATTATGTTTATATGCCATAATGTTTTCTGTTTTAGGTTATGATTATTTGGACTACATTTCACTACTATGATTTATCCCATGTTATGAAATTCTGATCTCTTTTGCAAGTTATGGTTTCCAAAATGTTATCTTCTTATGAATATGATGTGATTGATATTTCTCTTGTTTACGCTTTCTAAGAATTTGAGCTCACCCTTTTGTATGTTTTCTTTCCCTAGGTCAGGAAGAATGTTATTATGTAGGATATTCTAAAAGGGACTCTAGATATGATGAAATAAATTGGAGACAATGTAGATTCTTTATGAACCAGTTGTTTATGTTTCCTAGTTTCTAAAGACACTATACCTATACTGTCCTTTCATGGTTTATTTATATGTTGTAATAAGTGTGATTCAATTTTGAAGTAATAACCATGTATGTGAAGTATGGGTCGTTATATTTTTTATCTGCGGAAAGGTATAGTAAACTTTTGGAACCTAGGATGTGAAAGCCTTAGTAAGAACCCTAAGGATAAGTCTAAGAATAGAACACAATCTTATTGTTTTAAAAATTTTCATGAACAACCTATGATAAGACCATAATTGTGAAATTTTATTCTTGATTTTGTGGTTTTCCTATTATAATTAGTGTTTCTCACACTATTATTCTTGGTTTTAGTCAATGGATGGAACCCGAAGGAACCGTGTTAATGCGGAATGCGATGGGAAATGAAATGATTGTCCCCCTGGGAAACCAAATGTTATGGGAGCTGGAATGAAAAATCTTGTTTCCATTCTCACAAAACATTCTCATGCTATGATTCATGAATGACATCTAAACGAGAAAAGGAATGAGCAACATTCTGTTTATTCCTTCATGAGGCAGTGTCCCCCCTCATTCAGCGGGTCTACTAATCCATTAGTGTCCGAACAATGGATCAGTACCACTGAAAACATATTTTCAGTTTTTCAATGTTCTGAACATGAAAAAGTCATCTTAGCAGTGTATCGTTTGGATGGTGATGTTGATCAATAGTGGAATCTTATCAAGAATATGAGGCAAAGAGTTGAAATTGAGACCATGGAATGGGACGAGTTCGAGAACTTTTTTTTCAATAAGTACTTCCCTTGTATTCTACGAACAACGATGGAGAAGGAGTTTCTTCAACTGAATCAAAAGGATGATGAATCTGTTGGTTCCTATGAAGAATATTTTACAAGACTTGCAAGGTATGCTTCTGGGATTATTATCCAACCTGAGAGTAATATTGATTGATTATTTAGTGGCTTAAAACCAAGTATTATAAGGGCATTAGCCATAAGGGACTTCAATAGCTAGGAGGAAATCATTCAATGTGCTCTCAAAGTTGAGATGGAGATTTGAGTAACCCGTCAGTCATATGGTTTTGAAAAGAAGTGGAAAATGGAATTCAAAGGAAAATATAAAGAGCACAGTGAAAAGAAGATGAATATTCCCTTACGCTCAAAGTGTGGAAGGAAACATGGAGGGAGTTTTCTTAAAGGGACAAGTAAATGTTTCAAATTTGGAAAGGAATGTCATCGGGCATTCGAATGCCTTAATGATTTGAAGAATATGTCTAGTGATGCGAACAAAGAAAAGGCTACACATAGTGCACCTCCTACACTTCAATGTTACAAGTGCAAGGAAATGGGGAATTATTCTAATAAATTCCCTAATCTAAGAGTTTTTGATGATGATCGACGCCAGAAAACTCTTAAAGATAAAGACAAAGGAAATTCACATTCAATTTCTATCAACGATGTGTAGTACGATAATGAAGTGGTGAAAGGTACACTTTTCATCCACTCTAAAGTAGAAAATGTGTTATTTGATTTTGGATCCACCCACTATTTTATTTCTGAATAATTTTATATGGGTATCACCGTATTACCTCAAAAATTAGATGTTGAGTTAGCTATGACAACCCCTAATGGCACAACAATCGCATCAAAAGTTTATAATTCTTCTCTGATTGAAGTTTGTGGGAATGTGCTTCCTGAAAATCTAGTGATCCTTCCTATAGTGGAATTTTATGTGATTTTTGGCATGGATTGGATTTCTTTATATGGAGCTCATATCAATTTCCAAATATGGGAAGTCATATTTCATATTCCAGATCAATCTATGATATTCTATCAATGCAAGGATGAACATAACCTTCCAGTGGATATTTATTCCATCTTATGGTTCTTGATTCCTCTAAATGAAGGTTATTTATCTCAAATGGTTGGAGAGAAACTCACAATTAATAATATTCTCATTGTATGGGAGTTTGATGATGTCTTTATGGAGGAATTTCCGGGTCTTCCACCAAATCGTGAAGTTGAGTTTTCAATAGAACTTGCACCATGTGCTTTGCCTATTTCAAATACACCTTATAGAATGGCCCCAATTTAGTTTCATGAATTGAAGAAGCAGCTCCATGAGAATCTTCATAAGGGATTCATATGCCCTAGTGCGTCACCATGGGGAGCACCTGTTCTATTTGTTAAGAAGAATGAAGGATCAATGAGACTCTGCATTGATTATAGAGACCTTAACAAGATCACTATCAAGAAAAAATATACTCTCCCATGCATTGATGACTTATTTGACCAACTACGCGGAGCTCAATACTTTTCCAAGATTGATTTCTTTCAGGGTATCCTCAATTAAGTTTCAAAATTAAGGATATACCAAAGATGACTTTTCATACAAGGTATGGACACTATGAATTTATAGTGATGCCATTTGGTCTTACTAATTCCCCTGTTATCTTAATGAATATAATGAATAGAGTCTTTAAAGACTATCATGATCAGTTTTTGGTAGTTTTTATAGATGATAGTATTTTCTATTCAAAGATAAAAGAAGAACATGAAGATCACTTTAGAATTGTATTGAAGACCCTGAGAAAGTAGACGCTTTATGCCAAATTTAAAAAGTATCAATTTTGTCTTCAAAAAGATGCATTTTTTGGTCACATAATCTCAAAGGAGGGGATATCTGTGGATCCAGCAAAAAAAAAGGTTATCGAAAGATGGTCGAGACCAACAACAGTAACTGAGATTAGAAGTTTTCTTGGTCTGGCTGGATATTATCGACGTTTTGGGAAATATTTTTCACGATTATCTAATCCACTCACAAGATTGACTCAAAAAGGAGTTAAGATCATGTGGACAGAGGAATGTGAAGAGAATTTTAAGGAGTTCAAGATAAGGTTATCCAGTGCACCTGTACTCACACTTCCTTGTAGTGGAGAAAGGTTTGTGATCTATAGTGATGGATCTAAGAAGGGATTGGGTTGTGTTCTCATGAAAAACGGTATGGTGATAGCTTATGCCTCACAAAAGTTGAAAATCCATTAGCAAAACTACCCAACTCATGATTTGGAGTTAGCTGCAGTAATCTTTGCATTTACGATTTGGAGGCATTATCTTTATAGAGAAAGGTGTGATATTTATACTGATCATAAAAGTTTAAAGTATATTTTCAGACAAAAGGAACTGAATATGTGCCAAAGAAGATGGTTGGAGCTGATTAAGGATTACGACTGCTCAATTCATTATCACTCTGGGAAAGCAAACAAGGTGGAAGATGCATTAAGTCGACAAGACCATGCTAGATTATCCATGATGAGGATCACAAAAGATCAAATATTTATGGATTTACAATGGATGGATCTTGGAATTATAAATTAAGGGGGAAAATCTTTTCTTTCTCAAATGAATGTTCAACCATCTATACATGTGAAGATTAAAGAGGCACAGAAAGAATTTGTAGAGTTACAATAGAAGGTGAGTGATGTTCCTGAATTCAACCTTGATTGTGATAGGATAATAAAGTTTAGGAATCGGGTTTGTGTTCTTCCCATCCTAGAATTAAAGAAGGAGCTTCCGGATGCGGCTCATAGTTCTTCATTTTCAATTCATCCTAGAAGTACGAAGATGTATAAGGACCTGAAAGAGTTCGTATGGTGGGATCGAATAAAAAGAGATGTTTTTTGAATATGTCTCCCAATGCATGGTTTGTCTGCAAGTTAAAGCTGGGTGACAGAAGTCTAAGGGGATGTTACAACCATTACCCATAACCGAATAGAAATGGGAAAACATAACTATGGACTTTGTCACTGGACATCCTAAAACATCCAAAGGAAATAATGTTATCTGGGTCATAGTTGATTTTCTTACAAAGTCTGCACACTTCATTGATATTAGAGAGGATGTCTATCAAGATCATATTTCTAGGATATATCTAAAGGAAGTGTTACGATTGCATATACTACCACTTTCCATTATATCTAATCGGGATTCGAGGTTTACCTCAATGTTCTGGCGAAGTCTTCAGCATACTCTGGATACATAGTTGAGTTTCAGTACGGCTTATCATCCTCAGACAGACAGTCAGTATGAGAGGACAATTCAAACTCTAGAAGATATATTGAGAGCTTGCTCTATGGATTTCAAAGGTGGTTGGGATCAACAAATACCTTTGGTGGAATTTTCTTATAATAATTTATTTCGCTCCAGTATTTAGATGGATCCTTATGAAGATCTCTATGGAAAGAAATGGAGAACTCCAGATTGCTGGGATGAACTTGGGCAAAGAATGCTTTTAGGACCTGATCTTGTTGATGATATGGCATAAAAGGTCAGATCTATTCAACAACACATAAGAGCAGCTCAGAGTCGAAAAAAAAGTTATGCTGATAACAGAAGAAATGACCTAGAGTTTGAAGTGGGTGATAAAGTGTTCTTACAAATATGTCCATGGAAGAGAGTAATGAGATTTGGAAAGAAGTGAAATTTGAGCCCTAGGTATATTGGTCATTTTGAAATACTGGATCGTGTTGGGAAGTTAGCTTACCGATTGGCGATTCCATCGAATCAATCTCAAGTTCATGATGTGTCCCATGTATCTCTGATAAGAAAGTACATACCTGATCCTTCACATATACTCAGCTCAGAATTTGTACCACTAAAGCAAGATCTCTCTTTTGTAGAATAGCTGATAGAGATTCTGGATCGTAGTGAAAAAGGTCTACGAAACAAGACCACTCGCATGGTGAATGATTTATGGAGGAACCACCATTTAGAAGAAGCTAAATTAGAGTTTGAGGATATTATGAGGGAGAGGTATCCTCATCTATTTGTTACGAAGTGATGAATTTCGAGCGCGAAATTCATTTTAAGGGAGGTAGAATGTAACACCTGGGATTTTTATGAGAAAGGTTTTTCTTTTATGTTATATACATAATAAAAGGAATCTTTCACTACACACAACACTATACAGCCTTTCTTTACTTGCAATCGCGGCCTTCCTCGATAGCTTGCATTGTACGCAATACCGAGTTTCACTAAACAACGATATGCTATTAAAATATTATTAAAAATAGCTTTTATGACTAGTAATAACCACTTTTTGAGATTTTATAAATTTTATTTTTGAAAATGGACATAATTTTTGGATTCATAATATCAAAATTAGCCTACGGTGAAATTTTGGTATTTTTCTGAAAACTTTCAATTTTTGATGAATAGTGAAAACACTAGGTTACTATTTAAAAAACCCGACTTTTTATTTAAATAATTATTTATTTTATTTAAATTTATTATAGGTTAAAATTGACACATAATACCTATATAAGTTCAATTTAATTCATTGGATTCATTTTATAATAATTTTAGATATATAAAAATTGTATTGAACTTTTGATTGTCTTTTAACCACCTCCTAAAAGAATTTTCAAGTTTACATAAAATATACTTTTACTGATTTTGTGAATGGAATTTCAAAAATCTGAGAGGCACGGTTGATTTCAGTAAGTAAAATGTGGTTCAATGAGATGAAAATAATTTTTGGCGAATAGTAACTTTTTACTTTTATTTACCACGGTTAAAAGTAAATAGGTTAATTAAGGGTAAAAATGATATTATTATTACCTAACACATATCCTAATTCTATTGGATAAATTTAATTCGACCAAAAACAATATTAGGGTTAAAACATTACCCTTTAGGTCCACATGGATTAGATTAAGACATTTAATATTATTTTATTTAAAGAAGAGTTAAAATAGTTAAAATCAATGTTTAATAACTAAAAAATTTTAATATAGGGTTATAAAAAAGATAAATTCTACTATAAATATTCATTAGAAATATAAAATGATTTCCTATAGAATGGTATTTTATTTATAATTTTTAGACATTAAATAATTTAATTTATTTATGACACAATGATGATGCAGTAATTATCTTATTAATAAAATATTAACATAATTGATGTTATAAATACTCAAATAATTGTAATTTGAGACATTTTATGAATTACAGTAATTTTATAGGTTAATAGGACATGTTAGTATGGATTTAATTAACTTTGATTGAACTAATAATGATGTTTTGAGTTTCACAAAAATCAATTACCAAATAGTGTAAAAATTGACATAAAATAGTTTTTAAAACAAATATTATATTATTAATTGTTATTTTATTCCTAAAAATATAAGGTTCGGCCAAATGAATTATATAAGGATATATATATTAATAATAAGAAACTTGGGGTTCGTTTGTCTTGTTAGAGTAAGTTTGTTAACATTATAGTTTAAGAAAACAAGAAGAGACGGTAAAAGTAAAATTATTGAACTTAAAGTTAAATCTAAATAATAGGGTTATAATTGTAACCTAAACTTGTCCAAGTTCTATTGTATGAGAGTATATAGACCCATACCAACCTTATCTTAGAAATAAATCAATTTGGAGCTATTGAAAAAATAATATGACTTTATAATAAAATAAAATGTTTAGTTTTTCCAACGGTGCCCCTCTCCTCCCTTATAAAAGTGAACATCATCCCTCTCCTCCTTACAACACATGGAGCCACCAAGCATGGCAAACCCATGATAATTTCTCTTCTCCACATCCCTAGAAACATTCTATAGGTTCTGGTCTTCTACATAGACCATATTTAGTGCCCAAAGAGGAGGTTAAGAAGAGGCGCTTCAACGAAGAGGTAATGTGCTTTACCGATTCTTTCAACATTATTTCTTCTTCTACTTCTCCTTCTTTAGTTTTTTCATTATGAATTAATAACATAAGTATTAATAATATGCTTATATGTTATTATAATTATGAAACAACCCTATTTCACCTTCTATCCATCCTACAGAAAATGAAATCACCAAGCGTGCGTACGTACGAAATACTGTCTCCACGCCGTGGTGTAATCTGTTTTCCACCACCACCTTACTTGGATGGGTATAATGGTGTAAATAATAACTATAAATTATTATTTTAAAGTGATATTAATTCTTAAATAGTATACATACAGTCCATTACAATTCCATGATCATGGTAATGATATCATCGCTCGTGCTTACGTACGGAATACCGTCTCCACGATGTGATGCAACTCATACTACATGATCTTCATTTAAAAAAGATTATATAAACTAATTTAATGAATAAATATGATATATATTATACTAATACCATTCTGTAAATGAGGTATATTTAATCTAAAAATAATAATAACAATTTATATGAAAAAACACGCATAAGAACAAAAAAACAATAAACACCCGAATAACAAGTAGCAATGAAATACTACTAATATGAAGCTAAGAATATGATCATATATGATATCATAACCATGAGTAAAATTATGGAATAAGTCAATAACATTATTTAAATCATTATACAGGAGGTTCAGATATGTACGAAGAAAATCGGACCTAAGGTAAAGGAAAATATCGCAATCTAAATTTTTATGCGATATGGTTTTTCCTTCAGAATTTACTGTGGAATATTTATCATCCACATCCATGTTTCCTCAATATATAATATTATTTCTATCCTCCTACAATTTTTTAAATCCAATGTAACTTGTTTGTGATTTTTTAGTCAAATATATGAAAGGAATAATTTGTCATTTTTAGTACGAGGTACTTTTTGACTTTTTCGGCCAAAGTACGAGAAAAATGTATTTTTAACTTATATGGAATGAATGTATTTTTAGAACATTATTTCCATGAAGATTCCTTTAAAAAAATTTACGTTTATTTTTAATTAACTTTTTTTAGTTTAAACTTTAATGACATGTTATGAAATGAAAAATGATTTTGAAGTAGAAAGGATATTTTCCTCAAGAATGGAGTTCAAGTGTTTTATCAAAACTATTTTCCATATAATAAAATATAGGGTTCTGTTTCTATCCCTATTCTTACATTGATTTGATTATTTTATGATGGAATTATTTTAATGATGTCCTTTTATCTTATATGGATTATGTTATGATGGCATGATGTTTAAGAATCCCATTTTTATTACATGGGTTATGCTATGATGTATGATTTATGATATTGTGGCACACATAAGAATGCTAAAATTATGATATGGGTGGGACCTATATCTCCCTCCAATACATTGGGTAATGATTTATATCTCATGAGATAGAAATGGCTGGAACGATAGGTTAATCCAATTCAGTGAAACATGACTGAAACGAGGAGCGAACTCGGTTCAGAAATGGACTTTATCCGCTAAGATAGTCTTGGAAATGAGTTTTGACTACTAAGAAATTATTCTCTATGATTATGTGGGTATGACACAAAGTTTCATGTTTTAAGTTATGATTATTGGGATTAAATTTCACTACTATGATTTATCCCATTTATGAAATTATGATCTCTTTTGCAGGTTATGGTTTCCAAAATGTTATCTTCTTATGAATATGATGTGATTGATATTTCTCTTGTTTATGATTTCTGAGAATTTGAGCTCACCCTTTTATATGTTTTCTTTCTCTAGGTCAGGAAGAAGGTTATTAAGTAGGATATGCAAAAAGGGACTCTAGATATGATGAAATAAATGGGAGACAATGTGGATACTTTATGAACCAGTTTTTTATGTTTCTCAGTTTCTAAAGACACTATACATATACGGTCCTTTCATGGTTTTGTTATATGTTGTAATAAGTGTGCTTCGATTTTGAAGAAATAACAATGTATGTAAAGTATGGGTCGTTATAGCTAGACCTAGTGATGTTCCATCATGGTTTCCAAATTTTGCCTCCTTTTTCTTCTTTTAACTAGTAAGAGAGAGATTCATCAACTGAGTACTCTCACTCCCTTGGTCAGATATATATAATGCTAATTTTGCTATCTAAAACCATATAATGGTCTATCATATTTCCAATGTGTTTAGTGTTGAAGAAGGTTTCTTGATTATTTAGAGCAATCCTTGACCCAGAATTGTTGTTCCTTAATAAACCAATATTCTGACATACAATCCCACAAATGTGCTTCAATACCACCTAGAACAGACTAACCAACCCTAATCTTGTTCCACCATATACATAATAGAATTTGTTGGAGGGAGATGTGATCATAGACCAAATAAATTTATAATAACAGAATCAAATCCTAACACAACCGCATTCGGAATTTAAAAATGAATTTAGAATTTAAACCAAAATAATTAAAATAAGTAATCTGATTAATTTAAAACACAAGAAATCAGGCACACACATAGGTCCAGCTTCCCCTATTCTTGATCACTCAAATGAAACTACCCGTAAATATATGGGGAAAGCGAGATGATGTGGGAGAGGATAGACATTTTTTAAGTAAGGAAAATTAAAGAAAGAAACCAAATGATGTTTTAGGAGATGGTTCCTGAGTTTTCATTGGATTCCTCCCATCTCCGAGTGTGATGTTGGACTCCTATCATAAAAATGGGTGAACTCCACTTTATATAGTCCAAGGGGGTTCCATACTCTGGTCTTCAAATTTAATATCTCCATAATTTCTCTTTAAGATTTCATGTAGATTCTATCCACCGAATGTAAAACCACGGTAGGGCAAATAAATTGCCAAATTTTGGAATAGTTTATTCTTGAAAGATATTCCAAAATATATTTTTTGTTTCCACCAAACAATTCATATTCATCCGCCATGTTTATCATGAGATATAGCCAATTATATCAGAGAATTTATTCTGGAAGAATGATTCCTTTTTCCTGCCCCAATATTTGATCATCCATGCGCTGTCATAAAGAAGGTAAATCTTTATAATATTTAACAGAGTAACTCCCCAATTAATTATATTTCCATTCCAATTTTAATCACCCAATTTTTATTTTTTTGGGATGATTTATGACCAATTCCTTGTGGTGGGGTCCACATGGTTGTCCGTATTAATTTTCGAACATGATTGATTTTTTCAGACCCTTGGATTGCCGAATTAAATCCTAGATCAGAAACAAAAGATGCCGAAAATAAATATATGATCCCAATAAAAAATTAATCACATAAATTAGATTTATATTTTAAAAGATGTCATAAATTACAAAAGAGATTAAAATCTGTCAATATTTCAAAATTAAGTAGTTTTCATATTTATGCTCAAAAAACCCTATAAATTCAAAATAGATTTAAATTAAAAAAATTGATTAATTATTAGTGATTAAATAATTGAATTAAATATAATGAATAATGAAAATATTATCTATATAAATTCCCCAACACATAAACTATTCTTTTCCTCAAGCACAAAATCTCAACATGGAATTCAAAGGGCACCAATGTGTCCAATATTTAAATTTCAATGCGATAGAATCAAACAAATTTCAACGTACAATAAAATTTTCAAGTTCCACAAAAAATATAAACTTAATTTACCATTTTCAAAGAAATAATCAATTCATGTATTTTATTTTTCCACTTTGAAAAATGATAGAGTTTCTCCTTTCATTCATTCAAGCTTCGCAATTTATTATTATTAAACATTCCATGTCATGGTCTAACTCTATTTTGAATCTTTTCTCTCATCACTCATGATACAATGAAAGTGGATTTATTCTCATATCATGAGAACATTATCCTTATCCATAGTATAGTAAAGGAAATGCTTTCTCCACTTTGTAAAGTCAAAATGCACATAAAATCAAGAGTACATGCAATAAAGGTTCAAATAAATTTGTGTCATAAGGTTGGTAGGATTTGATACTTTAAAAATTAAGGTTCTAGGAGGAGGTTAATCTCTTATGTACAATGTATGATTAATCAAGTGAAAAAATAGGATGGACCACTCTCAAATCCTCTTGAGAATTTGAAACAAAACACCACCCCCATTAAATGTCATGGGACATGAGTCAATAAATGATTAAAAATAATGATATCATCCAAGTTCTCCCATTTTTAAATAAGCTCCAAAAAGTCACAAATTAATTAATTAATTTTGTTTATGAAATTTTGTTTTGTAATTCTCCAGAAAGGCAAATACTTATTTTTAATTATTTATCTTTTTTGAAGGAGAAGCGGAAGAAATGAAAGAATCATAAAGAAATGATGACTAATGCCCAATTTTCTAATAATAAATTTCCCAAAATGATGAATCACACCTCCAACCACCCAAAAATGATAAAAATCCGAATGAACATAGATGAAAGTCCCTTCCCCCACACTCAAACATGAAATATCCATGAAAAAATTACTAAAAGTACAGGTAGGTAAGGAAATATCAGCTTGAAATTTGGATTAAACCTATAAAGAAATTATTGTCATCTATAGGCTAATGAAGGATAAATGTAAGGGTGGGTCTCAGGTAAATATTTGGCTTGCCAAAGTAGTTCCTCAATCATTTTAAAGGTGTTTTTGAACAGTAATAGCATTGAAAAGTTTCAAGACAAGTTGTGGTAGGTGGGATGTCCCAAGATCACTCAAGAAATATAATCGAGATAAAATAAGAAATTTTTGATCTGTAAATCCTCTATAGAATGGGAATATAATATTGGACAATAACTCATGGAAAGTTTAATAATAAATAATTAATTCACATGAATTTTATGAATCCAAATCTTGAAAAATGGTAGTTAAATTTCATTTACATGAATCAATAAATTCCCCCAAATAATGAGTCTTAATTTCAATATTCATCCTTCAAATTAATCATCCAATTCCCCATTTAAATCATTCAATCTTATTAACAATGAAATCTAGAAAATGGCATCACTGGATTCCAATGAAACTCATGTCTCCTAGATAAGTCAAGTAAAACATGAAATCAAGCATGGGCATTCATTTTCTAATTAATGCTTTAAAAGACTAAAAATTTTGGGAATATAGTTGGATAATATATAATTGAAACTTTTACACCCCTTTCAAATGGATTCTTACCTTCATGACGTGTAATCCCACTATAACTACTTTTCCTACTTTACACCTGTCTTGAGAGTTCTTCATTGGATTGAAATCTTTCAACCTTGCAGCATCTTCCTTAATGGGCCTGAAATATAAGAATATAATCAATTGATAGTTCAGGACTATTCAATCATGCTAGTCTATGATGAAGAGGAAAAATGTACAATGGGGAAAAACATGGGTTGCCTCCCGATAGCACATTTGTTTTATGTCATTGGCTCGACTAATAAAATTAAAAAATTTGAAAAAATCTAGACTACAAGATTCCATCCCTCTCAATTAATTGATGAAATGTCGTCAATGTAGGTAAATGGAATTTTTTTATGTAAGTCTCAAAAATATGGAGTTACTACATTTAATCAAGTGTAAAGGAATGATGAAACATAGTAGGTCTTCATTTGTATTCAGGGTGAAGGAGTGTGATCTCCTCTACTAGTTCTTGAGGTACGATCTCATGGAACTTCTTCATCATCTGCCCATTTATAGTGAAGGGGTTTCCCCCTCCTTCATTTTTAATCTACACAACACCAAAGGGGTATACATGGATAATAGTAAAGGGGCCTTCCCATCTGGAATGAAGTTTACATGGCATAACTGAAGTCTAGATTTGTAGAGTAACACTTGATATCCAGGGCTGAAGGTTCTTGGTTGAATCATCTTGTCATGGTCTATCATTGTTCACTATTTATATATCATTGAGTTTTCAAAATATTCTCTTCTAATTTCCTCTAACTCATATAAATAAAATATTCTTTCTTTCCCAACTCTCTCACGGTCCATATTCATCTCTCTAACCGCCCAGTAGGCTTTATGCTCCAACTCCATTGGAAGGTAAAAACTATTTACATAGATCAATATATAGGGATTCATCCATATGGGTGTCTTATAGGCCATTTTATATGCCCATAAGGTATCATCTAACCGTTATCTCCAGTCCTTCCAGTTGGTTTTAATAGACTTTTCCAAAATGGATTTGGTTTCTCTATTGGATACTTCTGCTTGGCAATTTCTTTGGGGATTGTATGGTGTAGATGTTCTATGATTCACCCCTTACTTTTTTGGCAATGATAACATTTTACTATTGCACAAAGGAGTTCTCTAGTCAATGATGATTACTCTTGGCACCCCAAACATAGAGAAAATGTTAGCCCTGACAAAATCACAAACAACATTAGCATCCTCAGTTTTGGTTGATTTTTCTTCCACCCATTGTGAAACATAGTCTACAACCAAAAGAGTATAGGAATTTTCAAATGATATTTGTAATGGTCCTATGAAATCTATGCCCCACACATAAAAATTATCACAAAAATGTTATTCTTTTTTGAGTCATTTCATTTCGTTTGAATATGTTACTAGAAAATTAAAGTTTTTCACATCTTTTACAAAATCCATATGTATTCTTGAATAAGGTGGGGCGATAGAGCCCAGATTCTAAAACATTTTAGGTAGTCCTTTGAGGTCCAACGTGGCCTCCACAAGAAAATTTATGACTGAATTCAAACATTGATTCAATTTCACTTCTTAGTAAGAATCTTCGTATGATATGATCTTTACAAATTTTCCATAGAAACAGATCTTCCCAAATATAAAATCTTGATTCAGATTTAAGCTTATGAAGTTGATGGGAGCGTAGATTAGAGGGTAACTGAGATGTAACCAAATAGTTGACAACGTTGTCATACCATGTTACTTCACTATTCATCCTCCATGTTTATCATGAGATATAGCCAATTAAATCAGATAATTTATTCTGGAAGAATGTTTCCTTTTTCCTGCCCCAAAATTTGATCATCCATGCGCTTCTATAATGAAGGTAAATCTTTATAATATTTAACAGAGTAACTCCCCATTTAATTATATTTCCATTCCAATTTGAATCACCCAATTTTTATTTGTTTGGGACGATTTATGACCAATTCATTGAGATGGGGTCCACACGGTCATCCAGAATAATTGTCTAACATGATTGAATTTTTCAGACCCTTGGATAGCCGAATTAAATCCTAGATCAGAAACAAAAGATGCGAAAAATAAATATATGGACCCAATAAAAACGGAATCACATAAATTGGATTTATATTTTAAAAGATGTCATAAATTACAAAAGCGATTAAAATATGTCAATATTTCAAAATTAAGTAGTTTTCATATTTAAGCTCAAAAAACCCTATATATCCAAAATAGATGTAAATTACAAAAATTGATTAATTATTACTGATTAAATAATTTAATTAAATATAACGAATAATGAAAATATTATCTCTATCAATTCCCCAATACATAAACTATTCTTGTCCTCAAGCATAAAATCTCAACATGGAAATCAAAGGGCACCAATGTGTCCAATATTTAAATTTCAATGCGATAGAATCAAATAGTTATCAATGTACAATACAATTTTCAAGTTCCGCAAAAAATATAATCTTAATTTACCATTTTTCAAAGAAATAATCAATTCATGTATTTTATTTTTTCACTTTGAAAAATGATAGAGTTTCTCCTTTCATTCATTCAAGCTTTGCAATTTATTATTATTAAACATTCCATGTCACGGTCTAACTCTATTTTGAATGTTTTCTCTCATCACTCATGATACAATTAAAGTGGATTTATTCTCATATCATGAGAACATTATCCTTATCCATAGTATTGTAAAGGAAATGCTTTCTCCACTTTGTAAAGTCAAAATGCACATAAAATCAAGAGTACATGCAATAAAGGTTCAAATAAATTTGTTTCATAAGGTTGGTAGGATTTGATACTTTAAAAATTAAGGTTCTAGGAGGAGGTTAATCTCTTAAGTACAATGTATGATTAATCAAGTGAAAAAATAGGATGGACCAATCTCAAATCCCCTTGAGAATTTGAAACAAAACACAACCCCCTTTAATTGTCATGGGACATGAGTCAATAAATGATTACAAAAAATGATATCATCCATATTCTCCCATTTTTAAATAAGCTCCAAAAAGTCAGAAATTAATTAATTAATTTTTTTTTTGAAATTTTGTTTTGTAATTCTCCAGAAAGGCACATACTTATTTTTAATTTTTTCTCTTTTTTAAGGAGAAGCGGAAGAAATGAAAGAATCATAATGAAATGATGACTAATGCCCAATTTTCTAATAATAAATTTCCTAAAATGATGATTCACACCTCAAACCACCCAAAAATGATACAAATCCCAATGAACATAGATGAAAGGCCCTTCCCCCACACTCAAACATGAAATATCCATGAAAAAATACTAAAAGTACAGGTAGGTAAGGAAATATCAGCTTGAAATTTAGATTAAATCTATAAGGAAATTATTGTCATCTATAGGCTAATGAAGGATAAATGTAAGGGTGGGTCTCAGGTAAATATTTGGCTTGCCAAAGTAGTGCCTCAATCATTTTAAAGGTGTTTTTGAACAATAATAGCTTTGAAATGTTTCAAGTTATGTTGTGGTATGTGGAATGTCCCAAGATCACTCAAGAAATATGATCAAGATAAAATAATAAATATTTGGTCTATAAATCCTCTATAGAATGGGAATATAATATTGGACAATAACTCATGGAAAAATTAATAATACAAAATTAATTCACATGAATTTTAGAAATCCAAATCCTGAAAAATGGTAGTTAAATTTCATTTACATCAATCAATAAATTCCCCCAAATAATGAGTCCTCATTTCAAAATTCATCCTTTAAATTAATCATCCAATTCCCCATTTTAATCATTCAATCTTATTAACAATGAAATCTAGAAAATGGCATCACTGGATTCCAATGAAACTCATGTCTCCTAGTTAAGTCAAGTAAAACATGAAATCAAGCATGGGCATTAATTTTCTAATTAGTGCTTTAAAAGACTAAAAATTTTGGGAATATAGTTGGATAATATAGAATTGAAACTCTTACGCCCCTTTCAAATGGATTCTTACATTCATGATGTGTAATCCCACTGTAACTACTTTTCCTACATTACACCTGTATTGAGGGTTCTTCATTGGCTTGAAATCATTCAACCATGCAGCATCTTCCTTAATGGGCCTGAAATATAAGAATATAAACAATTGATAGTTCAGGACTATTCAATCATGCTAGTATATGAAAAAGATGAAAAATGTAAAATAGGGAAAAACATGGGTTGCCTCCTGATAGCACCTTTGTTTAATGTCGTTGGCTCGACTAATAAAATTAAAAAATTTGAAAAATTCTAGACTACAAGATTCCCTCCCTCTCAATTAATTGATGAAATGTCGTCAATGTAGGTAAATGGAATTTTTTTATATAGGTCTCAAAAATATGGAGTTACTACATTTAATCAAGTGTAAAAGAATGATGAAACATAGTATGTCTTCATTTGTATTCATGGTGAAGGAGTGTGATCTCCTCTACTAGTTCTTGAGGTACGATCTCGTGGAACTTCATCATCCTCTGCCCATTTATAGTGAATGGGTTTCCCCCTCCTTCATTTTTAATCTACACAACACAAAACGGGTATACATGGATAACAGTAAAGGGGCCTTCCCATCTGGAATTAAGTTTACTTGGCATAACTGAAGTCTAGATTTGTAGAGTAAAAATTGATATCCAGGGCTGAAGGTTCTTGGTTGAATCATATTGTTATGGTCTATCCTTGTTCACTATTTATATATCATTGAGTTTTAAAAATATTCTCTTCTAATTTCATCTAACTCCTATTACTACAATATTATTTTTATCCCAACTCTCTCAAGGTCCAGATTCATCTCTCTGACCGCCCAGTAGGCTTTATGCTCCAACTCCATTGGAAGGTAAAAACTATTTACATAGATCAATATATAGGGAGTCATCCATATGGGTGTCTTGTAGGCCATTGTATATGACCATAAGGTGTCATCTAATCGTTATCTCCAGTCCTTCCAGTTGGTTTTAATAAACTTTTCCAAAATGGATTTGGTTTCTCGGTTGGAGACTTCTGCTTGGAAATTTGATTGGGGATGGTATAGTGTAGATGCTCTATGATTCACCCCTTACTTTTCTGGCAATGATTACATTTTCCAATTGAATAAAGGAGTTCTCTAGTTACTTATGATTACTCTTGGCACCCCAAACATACATAAAATATTAGCCCTGACAAAATCACAAACAACATTAGCATCCTCAGTTCTTGTTGATTTTTCTTCCACCCATTTTGAAACATAGTCTACAACCAAAGGAATTTATGAATTTTCAAATGACATTGGGAATGGTCCTATAAAATCTATGCCCAAAACATTAAAAATATCACAAAAATGTTATTGTTTTTTGAGTCATTTCATTTTGTTTGAATATGTTACTAGAAAATTGACATTTTTGACATCTTTTACAAAATTCATATGTATTCTTGATTAAGGTGGGACGATAGATCCCAGATTATAAAACATTATAGGTAGTCCTTTGAGGTCCAAAGTGGCCTCCAAAAGATAATTTATGACTAAATTCAAACATTTATTCAATTTCACTTCTTATTAAGAATCTTTGTATGATTTGATCTTTAAAAATTTTCCATAGAAACAGATCTTCCCAAATATAAAATCTTGATTCAGATTTAAGCTTATGAAGTTGATGGGAGCATATATTAGAGGGTACCTGAGATGTAACCAAATAGTTGACAACGTTGTCATACCATGGTACTTCACTATTGATAATGTAGAGTTGTTTACCAGGAAGCTCATCATTAAGTTCATTTTGGTTTGGGATTTCTCGTTCAGCGGTGGGGGGAAGTCGACTCAGATGATTGGCCATTTTATTTTCAGTCCCCTACTTTTCAATTCATGTTTTCAATACATATTCCAAATTTCCCAAGAAATGATAAAATGAATTTCCAAAACCTTTGAAATCTTCAAGAAAAACCTCCGAGAAGACCTCAATGTGGTCCGAGAAAATACTCACCATACACCGTTGAAATGTACCTGTGGAATTGCATAGCCCGAAAGACATCCTTTTGTAGGGAAATGTTCCAAAAGGATAGGTGAAGGTCATCTTATCATGGTCTTTTGGTTCGATTGGTAACTGAAAATAACCTATGAATCCATCTAAAAAACTGTAATGAGTTTTTCCAGCTAACCTTTTAAGCATCTAATCGATGAATGGAATAGGAAATTGGTCGTTTCATGTAACTTGATTTAGCTTCCTATAATCTATACACACTCTCCAACTATTTAATACTATTATGGGGATCAGTTCATTTATTTAATTTTTAACAGTGGTCGAGCCGGTTTTCATGGGGACTACATGAATTGGGTTGTCCCATTGAGAATTAGAAATTGGGTAAATTATATCAACTACTAACAATTTCTCCATCTCTTTCTTAACGAACTCCATGATTATGGGATTGAGTCTTCTTTTAAGTTTTATAATTGGTCATGAATCACTTTCTAAAAATATCCTATGAGAGCATACCTTAGGTTTGATTCATTGAATATCACCTAAACTCCATCCTACATCTTTGAAACTCCTTTTGAGAAGGTCAATAACTGTTTGTTCTTGTAAATAGGATAGGTTATTGGCAATTATTACTACAAATTTATCTCTTTTCATTAGGTAAGAAAACTTTAAATCACATGGGAAAGGCTTCAATTCTAAATATGGGGGTTGTTAAAGAGATTACTTTTCATTTAGGTTTCTTACTTATAAGGTTGTATTATATGGTATAATCTCACTTTCTTTTAACAATTCACCGAAAAAATCATATTTTACCTCATCCTCCAAAATGATATCATAATTTTTAGTTTCTTGGGAAATATAACATTCAAATGAAAAGTGTTCTCATACTAATAAGAAGTCATTAATCATGCCTGAGTCTTTAATTGGTTTCATACATTCATCATGGGAGATTGCATAAAGTGAGTGATTGTTGGACGGGTGTTTCATCATATCAATAATGTTGAAGTGTACCATACTTTCTATGAGCTCAATGGTGAGTGCCCCTTAATTCTTGTTTATGATAGTCCTAGCTATTTTCAGGAATGGTCTCCCTGGTATGATTGGACATTGGGCTGGTTCTTGGTCTTCCTCCATGGCAAGGACATAAAAGTATGTCGGAATGATTAATCCTCTCACTCCAACAAGTATATCTTCAACGACTCCAGCTTGGAAAACAGTGGATCTATTTACTAATTGTACCGCCACTCTAGTTGGTTTTATTTCTCTAATCTGCAAATATGAAAAAATTGAGTGAGTCATCACATTTATTGAGGCTCTGAGATAACATAGTGCATCTTTAAAATTTAAATAACCGATTGTGCATGGAATAGAAAATGCCTCTAGATCTTGACATTTTTGTGTTATCAGTGGTGTGATCATTGATGAGATGCTTCATCATAAGTTGATTTTTTCATTTCCATCAATCCTCCTGATTTTAGTACACATCTCCTTCAAAACTTTTGTATGATTAGCAATTTTTTGGATTTTATCCTTTAGTGGGATGTTAATATCATCTTTCTGGATTGTTTCCGCAATTTCCCATTGAAGTCATTCTTTTTCACCGTTCTTTGACTCAACTAATGGAGATGGGAATGGTGTTGTGATATCCTTATTCTCCCTTTGAAGTATTTGAAATGTTTTTTCCAGTCTTTCCTCCATAAACCTTGTTCATTCTCCTTTGTTGTTGACTCCATCTTCTGATTGGACAAGATGAGCTTCAGGAGGTTCCCTGGAATCATACTCCTTACATTGTTCTGGTGGTGCGATCTCTTTCCCTCTTCAGGTGGTGATTGCAGTAACATTATACTTTGTATTGGGAATTGTTTGTGTGGTAATATTACCTCGGTTCTTGGTAAAATCATCGATAATTCTTGAAAATAGATCAACTAGATTGTCCATATTATCTTCTATTCCTACAACTCTTGTCTTCAGTTGGAGATCTTCAGTTGACAGTGCACTTGTGGATGGTTGCTCATAATTATTCTGCTAGAATGGTATTGGTTTGAATGTTTGTTGTTGTTGGAAGGGATGCTTATATGGTTGTTGGAATTCCATCGTGTTTTGATATTTCTGCTGAAAATGTGGTCTATCTTGGTTCTATTGAAACCCATACTCTGGTTGGGTTTGCAGTTTGTATTGCCTTTACTGATAGGTTAAATCACAAACTTCTATCACCTGCACTTATGGACATTGATCATTATAATGATAATTAGAAGATCATAAACCACATACCCGATTAGGCCCTTGTTTTTACTTCACATGGTTCACAACTATTTGTTAGACTATCCTGGTGAGTTCACCCATTTTGTTTCTAATTAAATCTACTGAATCAGATGTTTTTTCCTCATGGATTCCTCTGGTTCTCATACCTCGAGTGCCAAACCGCTGTAAATTTTTTGAAATATTTTCAATCATAACTCAGATATTTGTAGGTGATTTTTCAATGGGGGATCCTCCCGATGTGGCATCTCATAGATTCTTATAATTTTCAAGAAATCTATGGTATATGTACACAAGGAATTGGTAGTCTTAAATTTTTTGGAGTGGGAAATTTGCACAGAGCATCTTGAAATGTTCCTAGTATTTATAGAAGGTGTTTCTGGTTAATTAATGTATGACATAAATCTTTTTTTATTAAAGTTCTCTTCGATGTTGGGAATAATTGTTTTAGAAATTATTTTTTCATATCTTCCCAATCGTTGATCTACCCCGGTTGAAAATTGTACAACCATTCCTTCGGTTCTCCCTCTAGTGAGAAGGATAATTCCCTCCACTTAACATGCTTTTCCACGACTCATCGAGGTTTGAAGCTGTCGAAGACGTACGTGAATTATTGAATATGTTGATTCGGGTCATCACCTTTAAGAATATGAAATTTATAAAGAACTTGGATCATGTTAATTCGCAGTTCAAAATCATTTTCTAAGGAAGGAACTGCAAGTTTATTATTTTGATTGAAAAATTGAGGTGCGCAGATGGTTTGGTTGGGATTTATATCCATTATTATAGTTTCAAAGTATTCACTCAAGGTATAAATTTAATTGTTGAAATATATTTAATATACATCTTTTGGAAGATTTTGATTTCTAAATTTGGTTATTGTGCATTTGATTTTAGGATCGAAATCAAATAAATTTCTTTTTGAACTATGGGTCATTCAAAAGAGACTTTTTTTAAAAAAACGTTTTGAATAACTACCTCCCCACCAATAGTGCCATGTTTGATGCACATTTATCATGGGGCATGGAAAAACAATATTTTAATTACCTAAGTGTAGTATTGCAGTTGATCCTAGGTAGTCCCCGGAAGAAGAGTGCACACAAAAAAAAGGTTGTGACTTTGTGTATATTTTCTGAAAATGATTGATATTAATTAATTTGAATTACTATGAGAGAAACATACATCTTTAATTGATTGGTGTTAATAAATGATAATGATTTTTATAGAATTGGGTTCGGCTAGACCTAGTGATGTGCCATCATGGTTTCCAAATTTTGTCGCTTTTTTTCTTCCTATAACTGGTAAGAGAGAGATTCATCTGCCGAGTCCTCTCTCTCCCTTGGTCAGATAGATGTAAGGAGAATTTTCCTATATAAAACCATATATTGTTCTATCTTCCTTCCAATTTGTTTATGGTCGTAGAAGGTTTCATGATTAATTAGAGCAATCCTAGTCCCAGAATTGTTGTTCCCTAATAAACCAATATTTCGACATACAATCCTACACATGTGCTTAACTACCTCCCAGCACTCACCAACCTACCCTATTCTTTTTCCACTGAATATATATTAAAATTTGGTGGAGGGAGATGTGATCATCAAACAAATAAATTTATAATAACACATTTAAATCCTTACACAGCCGTATTTGAAATTTAAAACTGAATTAAGAATTGAAACTTGAATAAGAAAGAAGAAGTAATTTGATTCATTTAAAGCACAAGAACTCAAGCACACACATATGTCCAACCTCTCTTCTTCCTGATCACTCAAATGAAAATACCCCTCCACAGATGGGCCAAGTGAGATGATGCGGGAGAGGAGAGACAATTTCAAAGTAATGAAAATAAAAGAAAAAAACAGAATGATGCTGAAGGAAATGGTCCCTGAGTGTCCCTTGGATTCCTCTCATATTTTAGTGTAGTTCTAGACTCCTATAATTATAATGGTTGAACTCCTATTTATATAGTCCAAGGGGGTTCCATCCTCTGGTCTTCTAATTTAATATCTTCATAATTTATCTTTTTGATTTCCTATAGATTTTGTCCACAAAAATTTTCACCATGATAGGGCAAATAAATGGACTAATATTTTAATAGATTCTTATTGAAATATCTTCAAAAATAACTTTTATGTTTCATCACAAAATTTCATATTCATCCTTTTTGTGTATCATGAAATATGGCCAATAAAATCTGAAAATTTATTCTTGATGAATGTTTCCTTTTTCCGGCCCCAATATTTCAGCATCCATGGGCTAACTTAATGAAGGTAAATCATCATAATCATTAACAAAATAACACCCCATTTAATTATAAATCTATTAAATCTATAATCATCCAAATTGTATGACTTTTTACTAATTTATATCTAATTCATTGAGTTGGGGTTCATGCGGTCGTCCGGAATAATTGTCCAACTTGATTTAATTTTTCATACCCTTGGATGGTCGAATTAAATACATGTTTAAAAACAAAATATGGAGAAAAAAATATATAAACCCAATTATTAATAAATCACATAATTTGGATTAATATTATGAAATATATTCATGAATTAAAAAAGCGATTAAAATCTGTCAATATTTACAAATTAAGCAGTTTTCATATTTAAGCTCAAAACACCCTACAAATCCAAAATTGATGTAAATAACACAAGTTGATAAATTATTAGTTATTAAATAATTTAATTAAATATAAAAAAATAAAAAATATTATCTCTATCAACCCTCCAACTCAATTTGGAAATGGAGTTCCTCAAACTTAAGCAGATGGAAGATGAGTCCATGAGGGCGTACGAAGCAAACATCACAAGGCTTGAAAGATATCACTTCAAATTTGTAACGAACATCGCAATAAAGGTGGATACATTCATTAATGGATTAAATCCAATTATATGAAAAGTGTTGGCTATTTAAGAATTTGACAGTTATGAGGAGATTGTTTGTTGTGCCCTCAAGGTTGAAATTTTGTTCGAAGACTCTCAATGGTCTTGTAGGCCTGGTGAAAAACCCCCCGAAAATGGAGTCTAATATGGGTGGTTCAGAAAACAAATTCCATGGTGGGAAGAAGATAAAACATCCCACATGTTAAATTTTGGGAAGAATCATCCTAGTAATTTTCTAAAGGAGATCATGAATAGATTTAAATGAGGATGAATGTGACATCTGGGTAAAAACTGCTAAAGGGGTATGATAAATCCCACTAATATGTAAGATGAATGGAAGGTTTAGATAAACACTAAACCTATAGTGTAGTGTTACATCTACAATTAGAATTGGAATTATGTTAAAATTTTACAAAATCCAATGGTTTTCGGAGGAAATCCACAACAACCTCTATGGAAACAAGGAAGGGCTTATTCTACCACTACTACTAAGGAGGATCCTGACAATTATGTGGTGATAGGTATGCTGGTTATTAATTAAAGAATATCGAATATATTATTTGATTCTGGTTCTATGAATTCTTTCATATCTTGAATAATTATTAAAACTATTCAAAAAACACATCAAAATTTAGGGGTTGAGTTATTTGTGAGAATAGATAATGGGGAAATTATTGTATCCAAGGTTTATAACTCCTCTCTAATAATTTTTTATGGACTAAACCTCCCAATAAATCTTTTCATACTTACTCAAGTGAAGTTTGATGGTATTTTGTTCATGTATTGGCTATATTTATACAAGGTCAACATTAAATGTCACGAAAGGGAAATCACTTTTCAACTCCTATAGTATCCTCAAATCATGTACAAGTATAAGGAGGAAGATGATACTTCTTGAGAATAATTGTCTCATGTTTGGATAATGTCCCCTTTTGAGAAATCATATCTTGGTCAAATTATTGAGACAATGGAGATAATACTTATCAAGTATATTATTATCATGATGGATTACATGAATTTATTCCCTAAAGAATTTCCTGGTCTTCCTCCTAATCGAGTGGTTGAGTTCTCAATTGAACTAATTCTTGGATCCCCACCTATATCGAAGACAACATATAGAATGTCCACCGTTGAGATAGAAGAGATGAAGAAGTAGTTATAAGAGAATATAGAGAAGGGTTTTATATACCGAAGTGATTTACCATGGGGTGAACCAGTCCTCTTTGTTAAGAAGAAATATGGATCAATGTGCCTCTAAATTTATTATCATTATCTCAATAAAAGCATAATAAAGAACAAGTATCCCCTACCTCGGATATATGACTTGTTCGATTTGCTACATGGGGACAGTTATTTCCCTAATGTGGAACATTGTTTGGGATATCACCAATTAATGGTGAGTATGGAAGATTATCCCAAGACTGTCTTTTTAATGAGGTGTGGACACTATGAATTCATAGTGATGCCTTCGGGACTCACTAATTCCCCAGAAATATTTTCACACTCATATTTTTCATGTATTGGTTTTGATTCGGTGTGTTGTTAATATTGAAAATTTTCTTGGGTTTTGGGTGAGATTAATATTGAATTTCTATGTTATAATTATGTTTAATCATCATATCATGGGTTCCCCATAACTTGTTTTGGGGTTTTTTTGAGAAAATGGTGGTTACTCCAAGATTTGGGCCAAACTGTGATCCCATTTATTGATTTAAAAACAAATTTTGTTTCATTTATAAATCCATATTTTGTTCAACTTTTTTCACCCATTCCAGTTCCCACTTGGCCTCCCCTGTCCAATTCAAAAAACCATATCAATTGGGAAAACTAAAGAACTCATAATCATGGTGGATTATGGTTATTTATTCAAGTATTGGGCCATCCCATGATCCCATATCCAGTTAAAAAAATATTTTCTTTATTTTATATCTTATTCATTTTATAACATTTTTTGTGATTAAACCTCCAAAATTGATCCCTAACTATAGGATATCTACCATAGGTTCCCCCCTCATCATCCTTTGTTTTGGTCCTCTTTTTTGGCTATTTCTCAACAAGGGTTAGTGGTTCTTTTTAATTTCTTCATCAAATCTTTCTTCTTTCTCTTCCATATTCCTTATTATTTCACTTTTCTTGGATTTATCCTCCTCCTGGTAATTTTAGACCTAGATTTATATTTTAAAATCATTTTAGGGGGTTTTTGTTTGTTTAGGGTTGGTATTCATAGATCTAGGGTTTTAGAACCCATGGTGGGTGTTTTCAAGTGTGCGTCTTCATTCCACCATGGTTTTGAGGTATATTCTCCCAAGAACGTGACAATATTATTAAAGTTTCATCTTTTTATTGTTTTTATCACCTTATATACATGTTTATTATTTCTATTAAACCTTTTTATGGTTTATTCTGTGTGAAAAATGGTTATTTATGCCTTATTTTGTGTAAAATGGAGTTGTTTCATTATAAAAGTGCACACTGCTTGTTCAAATAAATTATACATAGGTTTTTGCATATGCATTTTGATGTTTATGACCTGGTTTAACTAATTTAATAGTTATTTGGAATTAAAATTTTTGTTTTTACCCCTTTGGATGTTATGTAGAAGTTGTTTTTCTAAATATTGCATGCCTAGTTTTTGGTAAAGTTCCAAGTTGGATATTGTGTACTAAATGTGATATAAAATGACTTTTTTGAATTTATTAAAGTATTGTCAGTATAAAAAGTGATATTTTGGGGTCCTTTTATGTCTTTCCAAAGTGTTTTTGGTTTTATAAATAGATGGGTACTGGTTGTGGACATGTTTTGGCACGAGTTTCTGGTAAGTGCATTTCTATGAAAATGGTTGAGCTTTGAATGTGCAACCTATATGTTTTAAAGGTTTTATGTAATTTTTTTCTACTAATAATGGTGTGTCTACATCTCTTTATGAAATTTGAAATTTTTTCTTTTGTTATACTTCGGTTTGGTAAAATGCTTAAAGGTTTGTTTGACATTTTTCTTACGAAAAGTGTTTTCCGGGGTGTTCCATGTTTAATCATGTGGGGTCATTTTATTATTCATGAAATTGATTTATTAAATGGTTTTTGGGATGAAATATATGTTTTGATATGGTATTGGTGGTCATTTGTCCATAAAATAGTATTTTCGAATAGAATTTATATGCAAATCCCTGTTATACTTCTTGAAATGGTTTTATGAAAATTTTAAGTGGTTTATTGACATATGAATGAAATGTGAAACATGTTTGCAGGATTTTTGGTGTGTGTATGATTTGGAAAAGTAATTTTCATGTTAAAAGTGTATTTGAGGACATTTGTAACTTGATTGAGCACAAAGAGGGAAACTCCAGAATCTAGGTGGGTGGATGTGTCCCAGTATGCTAGTGATATGAAGTGGTTTGGTCCTTGTTTCAAGTAGCAAATTTGATAATGAAAACACTAAATAAACTATAATGATGATGTTGGAGACCACAAGGTTATGAGTATTGTTCCCTACTAGTGTCTCATTCATGAAAACTGATATTTCTTTTGGTTACTTTTCATTGAGATACAAGGTACCTTGGGACCACAACATGCCAGTGCCCAGGGATATTCCAGGGACTTTTTCTCATTGGATATGTTGTATTCACAATAAAAATAAGGTTTATTTAGCTGGAAAATTTAGTATCATGTGTGGTTTATTTAAAAGGGTACTTTTTTTAATGTATCCCTCATGAAAAAGAATCATTTTGAAGTTTCATATCTTTGGAAATTGTTCTATAATTATTGTGTATAAAACATACAAGCTTTTGTCTGATAACTTCCATAGCATGGGACCTTGTTTGGAAAACAAAATTTTATATATTGTATTTAAAAAATTTAACTGATGATTATTTAATTTTAAAGTAAGTTCATTGGGAATAGAATATTATGTTAACCAACAGTGTTTTAATACTCATTCCTACAGTCTTCTTCTTTTTTTAGTCCTTTTGAAGGTTTTAGCTTGAGTTTAACTCCTGGAGAGACATGGTATCTTCATGTTATAGTGTGACCATAGTGGCCACATGGAGTTAGTTGGCCATTAAGTATAGTTTGTTTAGTTGTATCATTCAGCTTTACTTTCATTTTTTTCATATAAATGGTGTCGGTTCAATTTTTATATAAATATGTATTGGGATGCCCATTCTTTCCATTATTTACATTATTGTTTATTTTTTATTGGAGAAAACATTATTTTTTCACTATAACAGATTCCCTTAGTGATTTTTTCTATCCTTGGAGGATTGGGAATTCCTTTTACGACTTGTAGTGAGGTGGCCCGGGTGACCAATTTAGGGTTGACCTGAACTGGTTCGTGGTAAAATGGTATTAGAGGAGGTTGGCTCTTAGTGGACCTTTCTTTTTAGAGCACCCTTGTTATTTTTGGGATGTCAAGGTATATGGAGTAGGATTATATTAACTTGAGGGGTAGGTTTAGTAAGAGTGTCACGATATCGTTCTCATTCCTATCCTTAGGTGTCTATGGGAAGTCCGATTTTTATTAGATTCTTTGCTTCTTAAATATTGTTTGATGATTGACATATGAAAAAAAAGTAGGACTGATGGCCTCTGTGTGCTCCCACGACCTAGAAAGTAATGTGGAGCCAGGTAAGAGTCCTAATAAGGCTCTCCATGTTGGTGGTGTGTTTGGAATAGGGCCACCAACCATATGGTCAAGTCACCCACTGAAACTAGCTCCTTTTTATTGGTCTTCTAGACCTTTCTTGAATTCTGAATTTTGTAATTAAAATACTTATGTGAGAATTGTTAATGTGTATTTTCAACACTTAATATAACAATGTTTTGAGCATGTTGGGTTTTTGTGAAACAAATTTTTTAGGAGAAATTTGAATGATTTAACAGGATTGAATTTCATTTTTCTAAACATATGGTTTATTGAACCAAAATTGTTGGAAGGAATGAATTATTTTAATATGATTCTTAAAATATGTTTAAAATAGGATTTCATGGGCGGTTGAAGAGTTTTTGAATATGATGAATTGGTTTTGGGAATTATTTTTGGGTAGTTGGTGTTTTCATAAAAAGTGTTTTGGCCTTTTAGATTCTTAGAATAAGAAAAGAGACCTTACTGAATTTTTTAAAATGTGAAAGGGATGTTTGAATGGCATACTTGTTTTGGTAGTTTTAAAATAAATTAAATTTCTTCTAAATCAAATTTTTCTTGAAAAAGTCTGGATTGTTGAGATTCTGAAAAATATTTTGAATAAAGGGAGATGATTTTGATGGATACTTACAGGGTTTTTTCAAACTTGGTAAAATGGTTTTTTTATGGATATATGAAAATGGTTTTTGACTTGGTGGTTAGTGTGCATGTGGAAGGTGCATGAGTTTTGAAATGGGATAAATTTTTTGGCTTGTAAAATGCAGATGTTTGTTTAGGCTTTGGTGTTTTCATGGGTTCTCACATTCATGGTTTTGTATAGATATATTGATGGATTTCTAGTATGGCATAGTGGTTGGGTGCTTGGGGTGTCACAGGAATGTGCTTGTGAGTTGGACATGATGAAACACCATTAGTAAATGTGAAAATCCACAAAGTTAGTTTTTTTTCAAAAGTGTTTGAAACGGAATATCTGTTGTGTTTTTGTAAATGGGTGTTTCTGTGGGCTTATATTTCATGTTTTAGAAATGTGTTTTGTTTTGTATGCTTCCTCATGATATGGATGTGATACTCTTGGTGTGTCTTGAGATGGAATATTCTTGGTGGCTTAGTTTTTTAGCAATTTTCATCGAGTTTCTAAGGATATGTTGGATGTCTTGATGTGTCCATGGATGGTTCTACATTGGCATGACATCCAGTTGATCAGTATTAGGATTTATTTCAAACATTAAACACACCTCTTCGGATTATTCCTCAACTCGTTTGATGGAATAGAGATATTTTTGTGATTTATTTAAATTGTTTCTCTATTGTGATAATTCTTTTGGATATAGCATTTTTTCGGTGATTTTGTTGTGTTTCACCGTCTTCCTTGTCCATTCTGCTCCTTGTTCAGAGTGAGAGAGAAGGGTATTATGTATATATGAGTTCCTTTTTATATGAATGTGAGTTGTTAGGAATGTGATTTTCATGGGGTGTTGTGATCCTTAGCTCCTGACTACAGCACAATATATGCTTCAAACATCAGGTCTCTAACCATAGGCCACAGAGTAAAGCTTTTTACGCAGCTAGGAAGTTGACAGAGGTGTGGGGAGCTTGACTAAGCTTCAGAATTTACAAATTTGGTAAGGTAGTTTCTATTTTTTTAGTGTGGTTTCTCATTACTGTGATTTTACTTTATTTTCGATGATCATGTTGGACTTACCCCTCATGCAGTATATATCGTTATGCCTTCTCGGATGTTGGTTTCTAATAAATCTCTTCATGGGGACTGCTTATGTGAATCATGTGCGTTCTTCATTTTACATGTTCATAGGTGAAGGGTGTTGTGTGGTTTCTCAATTTATTTTGTGTTTTTAGTGTCCCAACTACTGGTTCTCGTTCCCTACATTCCCTAAGTGGTGCGGGTTTTGATCCGTATCGAAATCTTTGGCCCAGTACTTATCCCATCCGATTGAGAGTGGGTGGTTTAAATTTTCATGTTGTAACCCTCTTTACATTTGTTTTTTGGTTGTTTTGGTAGAGTTTTGGTGGGAATGATTGGTTGAGTCATGACTGTTGTTAATTTTAAATTCTTTTTTGTTCATTTCTATTTGGTCTCTAATGGTGGGGAAACTCTCTATGGGTCTCAAAGATCTTTCCTTTATTGATTTCATGGAAGGTAGTTGTGATTTAATGGTGCAGAGTTTTTTCTGATCTCCCCCCCCAATTCTTTGTATTTTGTGAGGGTACTATGGGTTGGGTGGTCATTGGTTTCTTTGGGAGAAGGCCCAACAATCTGGTTATTGGTTGGGTTGTGGAGGTGGTGGCTTGATCTTTATGTTGAGTCTCAAGAATGTGTTGTGAGTTGGTGTTTTTTTGGAAATAGGATTAAGTTCTGTTCACTTTCCTGTTCTTTATTCATTAAATTTTTCATGGATTTTACTTCACCTTGTGATGATCAATGTAGGGTTATGATTTTCAATAATTTCTTATCAGTTTTTTTAGGTCTATTCATCATAGATCTAGGGCTTTGGAACCCATAGCGGGTGTTTTCGGGTGTGCGTCTCCATTCCGCCATGGATTTGAGGTAGTTTCTCAAAATCACATTCTTTATTATTTAAGTTTCTTGTTTTTATTATTTTTAAAACCTTATATATATGTTTAGTATTTATGTTCAACCATTGGATGATATATTTAGTGTGAAAAATTGTTATTTATTCCATGTTTTGTGTAAAATGGAGTTGTTCTGTTATAAAAGTGCACACCAGTTGTTAAAATAAATGTTCCATTGGTTTTTTCATATAGATTGTGATGTTTATAACCTAGTTTAACTACTATATGTAATATTTGGAATTAAAATTTGGGTTTTCCCCTTTGGATGTTAAATATAAGTTGTTTTTCTAAATATTGCATGCCATGTTTTTTGAAAAGTGCTCGACTAGATTTTGAGTTATAAATGTGATATAAAAAGACTTGTTTGACTTTATTAAATTAAGGGAAGTATAAAATGTGATATTCTGGGGTCCATTATGTCTTTACAATTTTTTTTTTGGTTTTATAAAGAGATGGGTATTGGTTTTTGACAGGTTTTGGCATGATTTTTCAATAAGTGGCTCGTTCGTCATTTTTATGAAAATGCTTGATCATTGAATGTGTAACTTAAATGTTTTAAATGGTTTATGTAAATTATTTTCTGGTGATAATGGTGTTTTTAAACCTATTTATTAAAGGTTAAATTTTTACCTTTGTTATACATTGGATTGGTAAAATGCCTAAAGGATCGTTTGATATTTTTCTTACGAAAAGGGTTTTCATGTATGGTCCATGTTTCACAATGTGGGGCCATTTTATGATTCATGAAAATGATTTATTAAATGGTTTTGGGGATTCCAAATTTGGTTTGATATGGAATTTGTGGTCTTTATTCCTTAAAAGTGTATTTTTGAATGGATTTTATGTGTAAAGCCTTGTTATAATTCTTGAAATTTTTTTATGAAAATTTTAAGTCGTTTATTGATCCCTGAAGGAAATGTGAAACATGATTGTGGGATATTTGGTGTATGTATGATTTGTAAAAAAGAATTTTTATGTGAAAAGTGTATTTTGGTAACATGTGTAATTTGATTGATCACAAAGAGGAAAACCCATGTATCTAGGTGGACACCCATGTACTAGAATTCTAGTGATCCATAGTGGTTTCGTCTCTGTTTCAAGTAACAAGTTTGACGATGAAAACACTAACTACACTATGATAATGATGTTGGGGACCACTATGTTATTGGTATTTTTCTCTACTAGTGATCTTGCACAAGAATAGATGTGTTTTATGGTCACTTTTCACCATGATAGGAGGTACCTGGGTCCCATAGATAACGAGTTCCTAGGGAAGATCTTGTGACAAGTGCTCATTAGATATATTGTATTCACCATCAACATATTGTGTATTTGGATAGAAAATTCAGTATCATGTGTGTTTCATTTAAAATTGTAATTTCTTTCAAGCATCCCTCTTGAAAATTATTTTCATTTTGAAGTTTCATATCTTCAGAAATTGTTTTAGCATTCTTGTGTATAAAACATGAAATCTTTTGTCTGATAAATTCCATATCATGGAACCTTATTTGGAAAACATACTTTCATATAATTTATTTCAAACATGTACTTGATTTTTATCTTATTTTTAAGGAAGTCCATCGGGAATAGAATATCTGGATCACCTGCTGAGTTTAAATAATTATGCCTATAGTCTTCTTCTATTTTTATCCATTGTGTAGGTTTCATCTTGAGTTTGATTGCCTTGATAAACATGGGATTGTTCTGATGGAGAGTGACAAGATAGGTCACATGGAGTTAGTTGGTCATAAAGTCCAATCGGTTTAGTTGTATCATTTATTTTTTATTTTAGTTTTTTCATATAAATTATCTCGGTACAAATTTTATATAAATGTGTATTAGGATGTCCATTCTTTTCATTGTTTTCCTTATGGTTTATTATTGGGAGAAAATGTTTCATTTTTCACTCTAATTAATTCCATCAGTTCTTGTTTCCATCCCGGGAGGATCGGGAACACCCCTTGAAGGGTTTTGAAAAACATCTTAGGTGACTAGTTCTAGGTCGACCTAGGTTGTTTCATGAAAAATATTAATGGATTTAATGAATAGAGTATATATATATTACCTTAAAAAAAATTTTAGCCTTTATTAATGATATTTTGATATTAACTAAGAGAATGGAGGAACATGAGAAGCCTTTGAATAGTCTACTAGTGACTTTACGAAGGGTTAAAATTTATGAAAAGTACAGCAGATGTGAGTTCTGGATAGAGAAAATATCATTCTTGGGAAATTTTACCACTACAAAAGGAATATCTGTAGAACCTTCCAAGACAAAGGTAATTGAAGAGTGTCCCAGTATAACCACTGAAACTAAGATCCACTATTTTCTGGGTCCAATAGTGTATTATATACGATTTTTGAATAACTTTTCATGATTTTTAAACTCAATGACCAAGCTGACATGGATGGGGGTGATGTTTTTCTAGACTCAAGAATGTGAGTAAATATTTAAGGAGCTCAAAAAGAGGCTTACCACTATGCCAGTACTCACACTCCCGATAAGTGGATAACTCTTTGTGGTGTATAACAATTCTTAAAAGAAGGGATTAATCTATGTGTTGATGAAAAATGATAAAGTGATCACCTATTCCTTAATGAAGCTATTAAACCATGAGCAAAATTATCCCATGGATGATCTAGAATTAGAGGTTGTGATATTTTTTTTGATAATGTGGAGGAATTATCAATATGGGGAGAATTGTGAGACATATACAAATCACAAGAGTCTCAAATATATATTCACAAAAAAAGATCTTAATATACACTAGTGAATATGGTTAGAGAACATCAAGTATTATGAATGATCAATCCACTACCACCCCGATAAGGCAAATAAGGTTGAGGGTGATATAAGTATAAAGGATCATGCATCATTATCAAGGATGAAAATTGAAAATGATCCAATATTATTTGATTTTCAAAGGATATACATGGGAATAATTTTAGTAGGAACATCATCAATCCTTTCTCAAATTATTTCTCTACCGTCCCTTATGGATAAAATATAGGATGCTCAAATAAAGTATGTAAAAATTCAAAAAAAGGTGGAAGCTATCAGAAATGGGAAATCCTTGGAGTTCAAGATTGAGAAGGATGGATTCATAATGTTTGGGTCATGATTATGTGTACCATATGATCCAGAGATAAAGAAGAAGCTTCTGAATGATGCACATAGCTCAACCTTCTATATTCACCCAAGGAGTACAATGATGCATCAATACCTCCAAGGGAATTATTACTGGGACAATATGAAGAAAGAGATTGATGGGTATACATCAAAGTTCCTGGTATTTCATAAAGTTAAGTATAAAAGGAAAAATTAAAATAGGATGATGAAACCACTATCTATACCAACATTGAAGTGGGAGAATATTACCATGGAATTTTTCAATGGACATCCAAGTAAATCAAGAGGAAATAATTCTATATGTGTCATTTTGGATCATCTTACAAAGACATCTCACTTTATCATAATTTGAGAGGACTTATCATTAGATAAAATTTAATATATATATATATATATATCAACGAGGTGGTAAGGTTGCATGGATTACCACTATCTATTGATCTGATAGAGATCCAAGATTTACCTAAAAGTTCTGGACGTCTCCAGAATGCTCTAAGCAGTGAACTGAACATTAGTATGGCCTATCATCCTCAAACTAATAACCAATATGATTGAAATATTCATACATTGAATGATATTTTGAGATCATGTTTTATTGATTTCAAAGGAGGGTGGGACCAATTCATACACTGGTCGAATTATCTTACAACAATTATTTATACTATAGCATCATAATGGCACTATTTGAATCCCTTTCTGGGAAACAGTGCAGAAAACCGGTGTGTTGGGATGAAGTTAGTGAGTATAAGATGATAGTAATTGAAATGGTTGAAGAAATAGTGGAGAAGGTGAAAACCATTTAGTAGCACATCAAGGTATCCCAAGGTCGATAGAAGAGTTATACAGACAATTTTCAATGAGACATTGAGTTTAATTTTGGAGGCATGGTATTCCTCTATATATATCCATTATAGAAGGTCATGAGGTTTGGGAGGAATGGAAGCAAAGTCCCAAGTACATCGGCCCCTTCGAGATATTTGATCACGTCAGATTTGTGGCCTATCGACTAGAACTTCTACCTACCATGTCTAAAGTACACAATGAATTCTATGTATCCTTATTAAATATGTACAAACCAGATCATTCACATGTATTGTCTTTATAGGTGCTATAGTTGGTGAATAATATATTTTATGAGGATTATCCAATGAAGATCATGGATCATAGAGATAAAGTACTATACAATAAGACTACTCACCTAGTCAAAGTACTATGGAAGAACCAAAAGTATGAAGAGTAAACATGGGAACTACAGGAGGAAATGAATGAAAATTACCCACACCTATCTATGGAATAGAATGTAAAACAAAATATTTTGGGTGAAATTCCATAAAGGGGGAAGAATATAACGACCCAATGTTTTATCAATAAAATTCCATTCTTATAATTATGTATTATATTATAGTCAAATAATATTACATATAGAACAAAATAAAAACCCTTGTAAATGATTAATTAGTGAAACAAAATGTATCTATATAAGTTAATGAATGTATACTGATGAAATGGTAACATGAACTTTGGAATAGTAATTTCACCCTTATGAATAGTAAACTGGTCAATTGAATAGTAACATCACTAATTAAAGTATAAATAAATTTTATCCTTCTTATAAGTGACAATATTATATAATTATATCATAGTATAAGTAATTAAATATTTTAAAAAAATTATTCAAGTGTTTGTATTTTTGTAAGTCATGTATATTTAATTAAAAATTTATGATTAATTTAATAAATTAAAAGAAAATATATTTTCATATAATGTATTCATAAAAAATTATTTTTGTAACTTATGATTATAATATAATTTTAAGATACCTTAATTAATTTTTTAAAGTGTTTCAAAAGCAGTTTTAGTTCTAAAATTTCTATTTTTTCATGTAAATTATAATTTTAATTAAAAATTAATTTTCACATATTTTGAAAATTATTTTCATAAAATGGGGTTCATTTTTTCATTCTACAGGTTGAAAAATGGTTGTGGTTAATTTTTTGGATTTTTTTAAAATACATGAGTTTTTGGTGAATATTAAAATATGATAATTTACAATAAATTCTAAATAAATGAATTTCTACATCATGCTTGAGAAATGGATGATATAAATTTTCATTAGTTTAAACTTACATGATCACTTTACTATTTTCTGTCATAATATTCAAATCTATTTATAGTCTTGAGAAAAAAATTAAAATAATCATTAAAATAATGGGAAACCCCTCCTCTCCACCACTATAAAAACCACCCTCACCCCCACTTCTTGTCACTCTTATCAAGCCTTATGCCTAGTATAAATTGGGTTAAAATATATTCCAAATCCCCTATCCCATGTTCACCAGCCATTTTTCTCTTCAAAAGAGAGAATCCTCTATCCTAGAAAGGTTCTCAAGGAAGATATATTCAAGATGTAAATTCCGCTTTTCTTTTAATTTATTTTCTTTCAAGCTCCATTATTTTATTTTTCATTCCTCAACTTCTTTCACCAAAATATTATGTTAACTATTGTAACATACATGTACTATAATTTTTTTATGATTATATAATAATTCATCATCATATCTCTTTTCCCAACCTTTTAACTATAAATCAAAATATCATCTGAGATGTGTTAATTTATCACATTCTAGGATGACTGGTTTTCAATTTCTATTTCCAACATCAATTCTAGTCCTGAAACCATTTTGATGGATGAACCAGACTATAATATATGTATTATATCTTATTTTATGTTTTTAAATATTTGTTTATACATGATATTAATTTATAAATAAAAATTCGTTCAATGTGATCAAAAAATTCTAATTAGCAAAAATGGTTCTCATTAAAGTTTATTATAATGATTCATCTTCACTCCAAATTACCAAATTAATTTTATAACCATGTAATCTTCTATATTTTCAGTAATAACATATAAATTCAATTATATAATGAAATTCTCACCATAAAAGATGAATAGGTTCTGGACATACTAATTAATGACTGTAATTTAGTTATCCATAACATTAAGATCAAGTGAAGGATACCATCAGACATAAGGTAAGGGATTCTACCAAACCACCATTATTCCTTTGGGTTTATATATACCTACTTTCACCCAAATAAAGTTATATTTTCTTCTTATATACATATTCAAAATTATTTTTACATGTTCCAACTCTGGTTTCAAGATCCACTCATCCTTTTTCTTTGGGGATATTCATTTTTAAAAGGTTTTGGTACTCAACTATTCTCGATAAATAAGAACATTTTAAAAGAACTTCCTAAATTATTACCCATTTTCATGTGCACTCAATCATATATTTTATGGCATCATTTTTTATAAAATAATACTTTTCTTATGATAACCTTCTTGGTTCACTTCTATTTTTAAATAAAGTTTTATTCCCTTTTCTATTTTAAATGCTCTTCAGTATATTCCTTAAAACTACACTAAAATATTTTAATGAAAAAATTTTATAAATAATATTCTTATATGTTGTGAATTATATTTGAAATCACTTATCGTGATATGTCACTAATTTTCCTTTTGAATTTACATATATGTTTAAATTCATTTCATTCATGGACACTTGTATGATATGCCCATTTACTATGATTTATGATATGATTGTGATACTCATTTATTTCTATGGGTACCCTTATGTTAATGTATTATTGATTATGTATGATTCTACATGTATAATTAATATTAATAAACATGTTATGATGAGTATTCTAAGATAGAGCTCCAATGCATTGGTTAAATTTGAGTCTCATGAGACATTATGTGAAACGGTCTTGGCGGTTAGCCTTGACTCATACTGCCATATACAACAGTCTTTGTGGTTAACCTTGACTTGTAATCCTCTATGTGAAACAAGTCTTGACACTTGCTAAATAAATTTTCTATGTTACTTCCACATTAATAATACTCCATGTTTATATGATCACATGTTTATATGTTATGATTCTATATATTCTATTCATTTTTATATCATTATGCCATGCCTTTTAATTCATGTTCTAAATATATATTCTTTTGTTTATTCCATTACATGGCTTCTAGATCATCCCTTTGATCATTTTGTCCCTAGGTTATCCTATTATGATGTATTAGCATAATGGAAGTTAGGATCTCTTTGTGAATATTAAATAAATAAATTTTTTATTTAGTCCCATGTTTTATGTTTTATGTACCTAGTATTCTAAGACACAAGATTTTATGATCCTTGGATTGTAATATGAATCTGTTTATGCATAAAATCATGTAATGATATGTGTAAATGTATAGGGTCTCCATAGTTTATGGTAACTAACATTCTAATTATTATATTCTCTACCACTCTCTATTATTCCGTGGATGTTATTTTTCTCACCAATGTCTAAATTTTCAATTACGACCAATTTTATCTTTATTGGGAACTCAATTATGTTTTGTTTTAGGAAAACCATTACATTTCCCACTTCACCATTCCAAATGATGCCTTATTATTCCCTTGTATGATGTAGGTTTTCAACAACTGTTTCTTCAAATATTTAACCCTTTGTTTCCAAGATAAAAAAATATTGAGGAAAAAATTATTTAAGGGGTATAATGTAACAACTAAAAAATATATTTTAAAATAATAATAAAATTAATAGCATTCTTAACATGTAACATCGGGCTTTAAGCAAACTGCAATATATTATAAAAATATTTTTATTTAAATGTGACTATTATAACTTAGCCGTTATATTTAAAGGTATGAAAATTAATAAAAATATTACAAAAAATATTTATAACATTTTAAAATAATAATAATTTATATATTCATGTATAATAAATAATGAGTCAATTTTCAATAAAGGCATTTTATGCTTCAAAAAATTTTTTCATAAAAAATGACTATTAAATCATTTTTGTGGGAATTTTATAATTAATTTTTTTATAAATATTGTTTGAAAATTTTACATCATTTTCTAAAAAATGGTATTACTATTATCTTCATGTTATTATTTTTTAATTTTCTAAAGAAATTATTTCCCAATAAATAATGTAAAATTCCAATTTTTATACAAATTTTATTATATTTTTTATATGAATTATTTAAAAGTACCATTATTTATTAAATTTGGTTTTAAAATAATAATAATTTATATATTTATCTATAATAAATAATAAGTAAATTTTCAATAAAGGAATTGTATGCTACAAAAATGTTTTTCATAAAAAATGACTATTAAATCATTTTTGTGGGAATTTTATAATTAATTTTTTTATAAATATTGTTTGAAATTTTACATCATTTTCTAAATAACAGTATTACTATTATCTTCAGGTTATTATTTTTTTTTCTAGAGAAATGTTTTCTCAATAAATAATGTAAAATACCAATTTTTATAGGAATTTTATTATATTCTTTAAATAAATTAATTAAAAGTACCATAATTTATTGGATTTGGTTTTAATGTGACATAAAATATATTTGATTAAATATAATCTAAATAATTCAATAGCAATGAACATTATATTTTAATTTGTTATAAGTTCATTTTTATTCATAAAAACTCAATTATTTAAAAAAAATTATTTCTGCTTTATACGTTTATATTAAAATTGGTTCATTTCACTTCTTGAAATTGAGTTTTGAAAAATATTTTCCATATATTGAATTAGTATGTAATAATTTCTTAAAGAATAACCTTTTTTTAATTTTATTAGTTACCATTACAAATATTTTTCACCACGGTAAGGGTCAAATGAGTAAAATAAGGTTAAAATGATAGGATAAGGTCTCCAAATCAACCAAAAGATTATTTTATTACATTGGATAAAATTTAGTTGACCATATCTATTCTAACACAGAATATATGAAATTTTGGGGCCAATTTCCTTTTTAACTAAAATTTATATTAATTTATGTAAATAATAAATACAAAATAAAAATCTCTTATTTCAAATATAAAACATATCTTTATGGGTTAAAGAGAATTTATGGATAAAAATAAAATATAATTTTTAATATTAGTATATTATATTTATCATGGTATTTTAGTTATAATTTTTTGTGGTTATATAAATTCCATAAATTCTTATGCAATGTTGACTCGGTGATTATGCATGTTGTAAGAAAAATATATTTAATGATTTTAAAAACATTAAAAGAAATATATTTTTGTTGAAATATGGTGTTTAAAAAATTATAGGTAATATTATTGTATAATTTATGGTATATTAGTTTATATTTTAACTCCATTGTAATGTTGATGACCAGAAATTCAAATTAAATGAATTTTCCAAAAAATAACATTAATGTCATTTTATATTAAATAATATTTAATTAAAATATATAGAAATAAAAAAAATATTTCAATAAGATATTTGGAATTATAAATAGCCAAAAATTTCACTTTCACTTTAGAAGTAAATTTAGGACACATAATTGCTATAAAATCTAGTAATATAGTGAAGGTTTAAAAAGATTAACGAACAGGTTACACCAAAATATAATGTTTATAATGACACGAAAACTAATATAAATTTTATGAAATGATTTTATTTTGATTATATTATATTTTAATTTGAATTGATGAAAATTTTGAATTATTTTACTTGAGAAAGACATTAATTATATTTAGGTATTTTATATAATTATAGGTTTGTACCCTCCTCAATTATAAAGGAAACATCTTCTCCTCACTTATTAAAAATGTTTAATCCTTATTTTTTGGTAAACACTTACCATAATAGCTTATTATATCCATTTACCAAGTTTTATAGATTCTAGTATCACCAAATTACTAACCTATGAATTGATAATATGTAAGGAAAGGAATGTTTTTAAAAAAAAAGAGGAATAATTCTTTATCGAGTGTTTCATGATTATTTATACATATAACTAATTAAATTAATCATAAACAATGATGATATAATAAAAGACATATATACAATATATTTTTATGTTATTTTTTATATTATCACCCTTATACATTTCTATATACATCATTTGAAAAATTAAAACATTAATTGTGCGTACCTATGGAGTACAAGCTCCACGAAGCGATGTATTTCATTTTTCATCACCATATTATATGTCTGGTAATCATGATGGATTTAATGAATATATATGATATGAATTAAAAAATTATGATTCTGTTATGATACTAAAATATTTACCATATTTCCCTTCCTCCTATTAAAAAAATGATAAAATTGCTCTTCTTTATGTGGGGAGTACCATCTCTACAAAGTATTGTGATTTTTTTTCATGTAAACCTTTAATAGATGATTATGAAATTTTATTTTATTTATAAAATTTATAAATATTTTATGATTAATTTTATGGATATGATATAATGATGACCCCTTTGACTATAGTCAACCTACTGAAGTTTTTTTGTGATTCTAAATTGAACATCCTAAAAAAATCCGATGGGAATATAATTTATATAATAACTATATAAGGTATGGAAATAAATGAAGTAAAATTAATAATGATAATGGAACATAAATTTAAAGTGTTCTTTAGAAATTAAATTATTATTATAAGTATATCATAAAGATGATAATGTATGTATAGATCAATACATACTCGAGGTAAGGGTTCTCTTAACAAAATTTCTTTTAATTGGGTTACATTAATTCATCATTTTCAATGTTATTCCAAGAATATATTTTTAATTACATCATATTATTTTATATTTTAATTACAATTTTTATCCATATTTAAATTTTTTACATATAATCTCTACAATAATTTATTCTCACTTTAATGTCATGATCATTTTACAAGTTTCTCACCTCTCTTTTCTTTCTGTGAGACATATAAAATATTCACCACGTTTTTTTTGAAATTATAATACATCCAATTTTATAATTTATATCATTAATCTATTTAAATTAATTATACTAAAAAATTCAAAGGATGTTACTTTATTCAAGGTGATAATCATTCAATAGTTAACAAAGTGGTAAGGGTTTAATATATAATCTTATTTTATTCAAGATTGTTTCAATTTAAATTTAAATTGATGGAAATTATAAGATATTTTTCATTTAAAATAAATCTATTTTCTTCTTCTCTAGTATCCTATAGTGTTTACAATTTTTTTATTCGTTCTCCCCTCTTCGGTATATAACAAGATCCAGAAATATTATTTTATGAATTTCCAAACCTATTTCCTCTTTGGTTGGTGAAATTTTTTCTTCAACATTGATATTTTATAAAAATGATTTATGAATGTTCTTAGTTATATTTAATTGATTTTTGAAGGTATTTTTAAACTTTTTTTACTTTATTAATTGAATTTTTCCAATGTGTCATATTTTAACATTCATTACAAAATGAAAACATAATATTTTTTTAACATATACAGCTTCACCACCTCTTCCCATTATCATGAATACTTTTGGATTTAATGACTCCATTCTAATATTCCGTGTTGGTTTTCAAACAAATTTTTTCCTAATATTCTAGAAATATTTAGGTATTAAATATATTATTTTGAAATAAAAATTTTACTTTCATCAAGAAATATTCTTGTGGTATTTTAAAAATATTATCATCTATTTCAAAATCCATTGATGAATCTTATAATTCACTAGGGATATACTCTAATGATACGTATAGCGATCCTTACCCTTGCAGCCTCGACTCAAGGTTGTACATTATTACATTGGTATAAGATAAGAGGAATCACATCTTCAAGGACAGAATAGTTTAGTGTTCTCAAAAAACTAGATACATACATGAATCAAATATTATGTTTGAATAAAAAAAATTACAACATAATTTTCTAAGAGAATAAATTTTTTTCCCTCTATAATGTAACATCATATCATTCATATTAATCTTTATGGAATTATGAGAAAGGAAATAAAATAACAGTGTGCTCAAATTCTTAGTAATGTTTAAGTACAGTGGAATATATAATAAATCAAATAGAATAATCCATATAGAAAGGTGAATAATTGAGTACACATTCCATTTAAATAAATTTAAAGGAATAATAGATATAACACAATCAATATGGAATGTAAAATAAATGAATACACATGTTATATAATCAATGAATTGAAAATGAAATGCATCCACAGATAATTTCAAATTGAAAATCTCCAAGATAATAATAATTAATGAAATGAAGTAAATTTAGATTTATTGGACTCCATGTTTCCAAGGTACATAGACCCTTTACTATCAAAACATTTCACAAGACAGTTTAAAACATACTGTATAAAACCCATTTAGTTGGGGCTCACCAACAGATTCATCCCATGAGAATATCGATGCATCGAGGGGGTTACAATAACTAATCTACAACCCATTTCATACCAATCCAAAGAATTAATCATATATCGAATGATCTATTTAATTCATAAACAATGTTCCCTATAAAATTTCTATATTGAGTAAAGAATAAAAATTTATCAATATTTTCCAATATAATCAGAAAAATTTCAAAGTGAACATCATATGTAAATATGGTATACATCTAAAGAAGTAATCATATACATTATAAATAATGTGAATAATTAAGTAAAATTTAATTTATAATGATCACAAGAAAGTGAACATTTGAAGGGAGATTTCTTGACTATAAAAAAAATAAATTAAGGAAGTAAATTTCAATATTTTCCTCAGACATAATGATCACGAATCATTTGTAGGAATAATAAGGACGGTATCAATACCACAAATCCCAAGTGTAGTATATTTAAAATAAGTGTAGTTGTCATTGAAGAATATAAATACTATCAAAATAACATTAAAACCATTCTTGGGGAAAATATCATTTTTAATTTAAAAATATATTTTTAAATCATAAAAAAATTTGATAATCCTTTTTGTTGAAAATCATTTAAGAAAATAAATTTTAGAATATTAATAATTTTTTTAAAAAATAACATTGAAACTTGAAGAGTAATATTAAAAGAAATAATGGTCATGTTAGCGAGTAATTCCATACATACCGTAAATGAAATTCCTTTTACAAGTTAAAAAGGATTTAAAAGTTCCTTTTTCTGAATGAGATAAGAATATTCCTTTAAAAAAATTAAAGAAAAAATTGCGAATTTTTTATTTTAAGATATCCTTTTGTGACGATTAAAGAAAATATTTTGAAAATACTTTTATAAATCACAGTTTTGATAGAAAACGGATTTCTGACTGAAGAGAGAAATGAATTAAGATTTTATAAAAACATTTTACCAATAATTTTATGTAATAAAGAGTGTAAAATGGTACTCTCAATTGAAAAATATCATGAATAACAATAGAAAAATAAAATTAAAGGGTTTTTAAAAAAATGATTATATAATTTCCTTTAATGTAAATAAAAGAAAAAAACTCAATGAAAATATTTAAATCTACATAAAATATATAAATCCACGTAAAAATGTATAAATAAAACAATATAATGTAAAAATTCATTACACACATAATAATATAATATCAATGGAAAAATAAGAAATATAACCCAATGAAAAGAAATTGAGTTATGAAATTTCATTATAACATGGTAATTTTAAATTTAAATCCCTTTAGATGAAAAAATTCAATTTATACTTAAGATGACATAAATAACGAATTATTCATGATATTACATTCCAAAGGGGCAGTATATACACCATATAAAATTAATTAGTTCATATCATTACAATATGTCCTAATGAAATGAAAATGAGATGAAACCCCTTACCTTATGCTTCCTTCTTGTTGACCATGATTTAACCTCTTGTATAATGGTATTAAACATACTATTAATATATTACATAACCATATTAATATTTTTTATATCATATATGATCGTTAAATATTTCTTCATTTCAATTTTTTCCATGGTGGTGTATTTAATTGATCTAGTATAATCCTTAAATAACATATTATTAATCTTTCTTTATTTTCATTATTTCCAGTGTTAATTGTCATGTTTTCTCATGTGTGTTCTATTATGAATGTTATGATCTGTTCCCATATTATATATTTATATCATATCAAGAATAATAATCATGAAATAGTTATCATATTTTTTGATCAATTTAACTTTTTAAATCAATCAGGAATGATGGTTATGAAAAATGAAGTATGTTATGATCATGAAGATGCCAGGTCATATGCATGCATGAGTAACATTTCCATTTATTATTGATAATTATGGAAAGGGGTAACTAATATTTAACCTTTATATTTGGATAATAATATCATAAATAAAATTTTATATACTTATATATACCATCTTTGCGGTCAGGTGATTAAAATATATTCACCTCACTTCATAAAGGTGGTAGTCCACATATAAACTAAGGATGTTATCATATTTATGTGAGTGAAAAGGAAATAAATAAAATTTTGTAAATTATCCTTAACCAATTAAACATATGTCATGAATATAATAATTATATGATTTATATCACATATAATCATTAACATTATCTTTATCATCGTATATATGAAACATTAGTAAAAGATGAATCACATTTCTCCGCGAGGCGGTAGTTATCCATACAAATGAGAAACATTATCATGTCTACAATAGAATGGAAGGTAAATATATATAAATGTTTTTGTGTGCATGTGTTTATGAAATAGTGACTCAAGTGGTAAAACTATTTTATAAATATAATTTATATAATTTATATCCATCATCAAAACCAACCTAGAGAGGTGTAAATGGAAATAAATGAAATCGTCTCGCACGGTGGTAGTCTACCGTACACATGAATGATGATTTATTAACCCATTTGATGGAAATTGAGAAGGTTGTAGGCCATGAAATTATTATAAAAACATCCAGGTATATTGAATATACCGATTTTCTTATATCATCACAGTTTAAAAAAATTATTGAGGTAGAGAAATAAGTAAAATAAAGACGACCTTTCGAGAACATTACCTCTTCATCACGTAGCCTTATTAGGTTTGAAAAAAATCCATACTAGGTTGGATTTCTATCAAAAATAAGGCTTCTATTATGATTGGATGGAGAAGTTAGTTGGGTGGTTATTTTATAAACCATGTTGGTTTGAAGGGGTGGAGTGGATAAGAGGGGAGGTGTCCTTTTATAAGTGGGGTCAGTGGCACACATGTAATTTTTTGAAAGTGTGAATTCAACCCACATTTGTTTTGTCACCACACCCCAATAATGGTAAATTATTAGTAATATATGGTATAAGGTATAAATATGGCCATAATATGTTTTTTTGAAAAGTTTTGGTCACTTTTTCACAATATATTCTAAATTTAACCACTAAGTAAACTTATTTTCTCCTTAATCATTATTATTAATTTAAACTTTTTTAATTAATAATTATGGTAAAAAATTATGTTGACATGATTATATGATATAAATTATTATTATTCTAAATATAGAGTCAAATTTTCAAAATTAAAGTCACATAAGTTTCAGAATTTAATTTATATTTCATCTCACAAATGCGATGAGAAAGTTGGTTTTTAAGGTGACAATGTTCAAAAGTTTACAATGTTTTTATATCAAAATTCAATATACAAATTATCACGCCCCAACCCCGAGCTACCCAGAATTTGGTGCGGAGTTGAAATAAACAATGATGGGTAATTTTTTTTTAAAAAAGGAATATTGAAAACACACAACATGTTCCACTAAAGAAGATCATTTTGGTTTAGGTCTTAGAGAATCAGATACAACTATTAAATTTCTTTCAAAAATAGAAGAGAAATAAACTCCAATAAGCTACTACCCAACAAAGTAACTCAAATCTACTAAACTAGTCAACATTAAATTAAATCGTAGGGTGAGCATACAAATTCCCAGTAAGGGGTTTTAAAATAAAATAATGCTGAAATTGAAACCTCTTGAAAACATTCCTTTAAAATTATTTATAAAACATTTTCATGAGGAAGGAATAACATAACATTTGATCACAAAATACATGTGAATATTTCCAGTGATATTAACTGGGTTATAATGAAACATATTCCAATCATAGGCATTCTCATAAAAAATATAGGGTGTGCAGTATATAAAGTAAGAGTCATTTTAACTTTAATAAGTGTGATAAACTGATAGTAATACATGATCATAGTTGCACATAAAATTATAACACTACATCTTTCCTTAGTAACTCTAAATAATAACTGGCAGTTAAATATCTAAATGATGAATAAATATTCTTCCATAAGCATTTACTTCTTATGTTACTCATAAGTACAGGCTCGTAAACACGTATATTCTACTAGTCAAATATCCACTTGGTAAATTAATTATCATAAACATAAAGAGGGAAATTTATAATGTCAGACTGTGTCAAGACCTCATGTCAAGCCTTGAAATGGCAATGACCTCCTTCCATGACCTGATTTGTCTTATGAGAACTATCAATACATCGAGGGGCTTTCATTAACCGGTCCACAACCTGAAGGGATTTCATTAACCGGTCCCCAACCCGTTATAATGAGTCCAATACATTTCTCATATGTCAGGGGTCTTATATTCAATGTGTCTCATACCACTTTGAATATTTAATTTCTTATCTCATATATTCAAGGTGCCCCATACAACTTTGAATAGTTAATTTCTCATACCATATTATTCAAAGTGTCCCGTACCAAATTGAATATTTTAGTTTTTAACCCTAATTTGGTCATAATAGTTAAATTCCATTCATTGGAATTTACATATATATAAAGTGAATCATGCATATATGTGTTAATAACAATACTAACAGTTGTAGGGCTATGGAAAAAAATGACTAGTATGATAAGAATATTATAGAATGTGTGATGACAACTAATGAACAAAATAAATACAACTTATGTAACATAAAATGATTACCCTAAATTCTATGATCTTATTAACAAAATACATGTTGGATATTCATAACGGATTGGATGAAAAACTAATTTAAAGGTAAACAAAATATTTCACGTGGTGTATTAAACACATCGATGTCCAAGAATTTATTACTTCTATTCTTATTTAATACATATTACATGGATACTCTAAATTATTTATAAACAATGTTCATAATTGAAAATCAACCATAACTAATACCTTTTAATATTGATGAAAATAAATGAATCATACATATGTGTATAAGAGTAGAAAATCCCAAAAATTATACTCATGAATTTTCCATAATTACTAAACACATAAAATGTATAACATTTTGAAAATCCAAAATTATTTAGGGTTTTGTGTTGTGTAAATCAGTTTATACAAAAGGATGTATGTCATGAATTGTATTTTTAAATAAAATCATTTCATATTTCATAAACAACATGTGTTATTCATCCTTAGTAATCCTTTAAAATTTATAAATAATATTGAGGATCATATTTTATATGTATAAACATATATTAACATAACTGAATATACATAATGTATTAAAGGGTTTACACAAAAATTAAATGATACTTACATGTTTAAAGCATAATAGGTACATTATTTAAAATGTGGGTTTATTAATTTCAAATTGTGTCATAAGATATAAAGGGATTGGTTATGAAACATATACATATATTTATGATTATGTATAATTGAAATATATAAATAAATATTTATCAAACACATAAAAACTCAAACCCTTGTTTGTTAAAGGAGTAAGAACACATTTAAGACTAAAGATTCACAATAAAGGAAAAATCAGTAGGTCTTGTAATCGATCATATATATATACATCTATATACATCTATATGTATGTATATATATCTGTGTGTGTGTGTGTAAAAATTTAAACTGAAATATCATAAGTCAACTTAGAACCCTTACCTGGTTCAAAGGAGGAGGAGGAGAGGTTCGAGAAAGATTGATGATGATGTTGAAAAGAGGGGAACCCATTGGGTTTAAATGAAAAAAGAATTATATTTATAAATCATATATATTATATTTTTAAAGCCACATTCATGGAAAACATAGGCCTACACGGTTTAAAATAAGGTTGAAAATGTCGATCTGGTGGAAAATGAGTGCAAGAAGGGGCCATCGGAGTCACAGGTGTGGAAGAAAAAAAGAAAATAGAGAAGCGAGGCTACAGGTTCAGCGCATAGGGGAGGAAGAAGAGGAGGGCGATAGGAGTGGAAAACAGAAAAAGAAACTGATGACCGAGATTAAATCATACATGATCGGAAGGCTGATAAGGATTATAACGTTTAAAAGAAGATGGTTAGTCATAATTAGATCACGATGGATCGAACGACAATGGTGCGACGTGGAAATTTTATAATGAAGTAATGGTTTTGATTAGATCTTGTGGATCAGACAGCTGATAAAAATGCAGAGGATAATCCATGACTACTAGGAATCAAGGACTGAACCGAACAAGATGGCTCAAATCAAGCGCGGTGAGATCTGATGGTCCAGATCACATTTCTCCGTAAAATACTCTTCCCACATCAAAACAGAGAAAGTTTCGTAGATCCTTTATAATCCTGGGGATCCCAAATGAGTCTCAGATTACTGCCTCCCCCCAGTACCACCCCATACTGGGTTCTCTGTGGGCGCACTCTTACACCCACCCACACTACAATTCAACCCCACATGGCGGCATGCTCTGATTCTCTTGGGTGTGCTTCATGCATGTGCACACATGCCCATTGCGCATCTTGTACAGAGGATAAAGGCCTTGGCTCAGCCACCTACTCTCGTAGTAGTGTGTGCTGCTTCTTCAGCCAGGCTATAGGGTTGACCCATATGGTATAAAATTTTTTATAATTTAACCATCAAAATAAGCTATAGAATAATAGAAAAGAAATAATAGAAATTTTATATTTTATAAAACATGATTTCTATTTTAACTTGGGATGATTAAAATACACATATTCTTATGATATTCAATATGCCATCACACTAAAAATACAAGAAACAAATTTATCTTTTATGTTTAAAATAAAAGTTTAATATAAAAATAGAATGTTGATTTATAAAATTGAATACTTTTATTTTTACAATATCGTTAACGTATCATAATAAAACATTTAAAACATTTGAAACATTGGAAAATTATTTGAAATACATACCTAAGTTTGAAATCATACTTCCTTTTATAAAATACACTTTTAAATTAAAAACAATGATGTCAAAGATGAATCTTAAGATATGTGATACATATCAAAAACAATTAAAATTATTATGGTAGTTAGATTGGTTTTATGAAAATTCAAGCAACATATTATAAATTTTTCACTTAAATTTATTTTGGTTTAACAAAATATTGATGGTCACATTATTTTAAATTATAATTTCCCTAAAAGGAAAACAATGGTCGTATGGATCTCCAACAGTCTCCTAAAGGAGGCAATAGTTGGATTTATTTAGGGTCTTATAAAAGCATGAATTAGGGTGTTCCATAGTCAAAATGTCTTGGTGAAGATGGTCTATATCATCCCATTGATGCTCAGTGCTGTTGTAGAGGCTTTAGCCATACTGATGTTCATTGTGATGGATATAGAGGGCACTTACTATATTCATGGGGTTTTCTTGTATTGGGTGTTCTCCCTATAATTATAATTGTTCTATTAAAATATATTTTTGGGCAGTATGGTTTATTTTCATCTTGTGTTAGTTTAAACACTTTGGTTTTTACTTAAATAAAATTAAAAGTATTTATTTTTCAAGTTTTTTTCGGATATCATGAAAATTAAACAGAGTAAAACCATATTATTATTACATGTGAAAAAAGGTATTGGACTCCACACTATTACCACCTTCAATGAATTGTGTCCTCGTAATTTTAAAATACTCATATGCAAATTACTATCAAAAGAAAACACACAACACTTACAACATCCCTTCACTGGGACCACCACCATGGGTAAGGTGCTAATGACCTCAGGTGGATTCATAGGGTAGTATTTAGCTCCTCGATTTCCTTGGTCCAAATACACTGTAGACAGCTAGGGTCAAACATCTGTATAAATCACTCATCCTTCCATAGAGAGGCATGAAAGTTGTAGAGGTTGGAGATTTCAGAGAGGATTCATTTCCTATAAATCCTTAGTACCACATTGTGCTTGAAAACATTGATGTCGTGGAGTTTCACATTCGTACAAAAACTCGGGACTTGGAACAGGTAGGGCGTTGGATGTTCACCTTCCCAAGTGGGTTCAAAAAACGTACCTACAACTCAATAGTTATCATTCAAATTGAATCATTGAAAAATCCATCCATGATACTTTCTTTTTTTCCTATATTCTGCAAATTCTTCATTTCCAATACGATAATAGGAAAAATTGTGTCCTTGGTAGAGATGGAGGATGCTTGGCTAGTTTGACATCAAATGGAGTTTTTTGTAGGTCATATGTAAGTTTGAATAGGGTTGGTATTATTTTAATCTTCTTTTTCCATTTATAATATCAAATAGTTTAGTAGGAAGTGATAGGATATTGGTTTGTGAACTCATGTATTCTATATGAAAATTTCAAGATATATTTTTTATTCAGAAAGGCATAACCATATTAAAATAGATACTTTAATTGTAAAATCATGTTAAGGTATCAAAACATATAACATTATTTAGTTATACAATGTTCATAAAACCAAGTAGTTACATAACTTCACACTCACTCTCGCAACACTAGTATGGATTTCCTGAAATCCTGTTTTACCAGGTCCATCATCGACATAGACTTTATTGGTAGGTTCGTCTAGTTAGATTTATCCAAAAAACATTCTTAAACACTTCAATTTCATTCACCCAGATACACTTCTCATAGATAGATTCAATCTCAAGTAGGAAACATTAGGTCTAAGAAAGGGTGACATGGGAGGTGTAGAGTTTAGAGATATCAGAATGAATGTGTTTCTGATAGATCAATCGAATGACTTGTTTTTCCAAAAACCAGATGTTGAAAAGTCTCTTATACCTACTAAAACTCAAGACTTTTAACATGTAGGCAGCGCAGGGATCATCGGCCTCTATAGCTTCCCAGAACTTCTCTAGGGCCAGATAACCCTCAGATTGGTTGAAAGACAAGAAGAGGCCTTCATAGTACCTTCCTTTGTGTGCATCAAAAGCAAGTTGTGCTTACGACATGAGGTAGTAAATGTGACTCAGTCCTTGATAATGTCGAAGGATATTTATGGTCTCAGAAACTTGATAAAGGATTTTACACGCTAGAAACAGGTTCAAAATGGTATGTATGTCTCTGAAAATGACTTGACTATTATTTGTTCTAGTAATTCAGTGGGGAGAGACAAAAAAAAATTCATCAGTCATCTGAAATTTTTTAAGAACAATTCTACTAAGTAAAATAGAAAAATGTCTCTTAATGTTGTTATAACTTTCTAGGGTTGTCTAAACCAATCCCTTGATACCAACTATCATACCCCACCCCCAGGATGCCCTAAAGCCGGTGCAGAGTTGAAATAAATCATTTCGTGTAAAAAAATTATAAAAAGGAAAGCTGAAAACATGCACCATGTTATACTAAAGAATATCTTTTTGGTTTAGGTCCTAGATAATCATATACAATTATTACATTTCTTTCAAAACTGGAAAAGAATGATACTCTACAAATATGTCATCGAACAACGTAACATAAATCTACTAATCCTGTAAAATGTAAATTAAAATGTTGGGTGAGAATAAGAATGTTCATTAAGGGGTCTTAAAATAAAATTATTCCTAAATTGTATCCTCTTTATAACATTCCTTTAAAATTATTTACAAAAAATTTTCATAAGGAAATCATAACCTAACATTTGATCACAAAATACAAGATAAAATTTCAAGAAATCTTAGTGTGGTTATAATGAAACATATTCCAATAATAGGCATGATCATTCAAAATATAGTGTGTGTAGCATATAAATTAAGAGTCATTTTATCTTTAATAAGTGTGATAAGCTGAAGGTAATAAATGATCAGAGTTGAGCGTAAAATAAAAACACTAAATATTACCTTACTAACTGTAAATCATAACTGGAAGATAATTCTTTGAATTCTGACTAAAAGTTAAGACATAAGAATTTACTTCTTATGATACTCATAGGTATAGGCTCATAAATATGTATATTCTACTAGTCAAATATCTATTTGGTTAATTAATTATCATAAACATAAGGAGGGAAATGTATAATGTCTGATTGTGTCAAGACCTCATGTCAAGACCTGAAATGTCAATGGTCGCGTTCCATGACCTGATTTCTCTAATGAGAACTAACGATGCATTGAGGGGATTTTATTAACCTATCCCTAACCCATAGGTCTTTAATTAGTCGGTCCCAAACCCATTATACTGAGTCCAATACATTCATCATATATCAGGGGTCTTATATTCAATGTGTCCCATACCACATTGAATATTTAATTTCTTATAACATATATTCAAGGTGTCCCATACCACTTTTAATATTTAATTTCTCATTACATATTATTCAAAGTTTCCCATACCACTTTGAATAATTTAATGTTCAATCCATATTTGTTTATAATAGTTAAATTCCATTCTTTAGCATTTACATATATATGAAGTGAATCATGCATATAAGTTGAAATAACAATGATAATATCTGCATGGGTTTGGAAATAAATCACTAGTATTATAAGCATATTATAGAATTTGTGATGAAAACTAATGCATAAAAGAAATACATATTTTTTCACATAAAATGATAACCTAAATTCTATTATCTTGTTAATAAAATACATATTGCAAGTTCATCATGGATTGGATGCATAACTAATTTAATGGTAAAAAAATATTTCATGTGGGGTACTAAACACATCGATGTCCATGAATTTATTATTTGTATGACTATGTAATAGATATTACAAGGATACTCTAAATTATTTACACACAATGTTATGAATTGAAAATCAAAAATAACAAATACCTTTTAATATTTATGAAAATAAGTGAATCATATATATGTGTATAATAATAGCAAATCCCAAAAATTATACTCATAAATTCTCCATAATTACTAAACACATAAAAAGTATAACATTTGTAAAATACATAATTTTCAAGGGTTTAGTGTTCTGTAAATCAGTTTATACATAAGGGTGCATGTCACAGATTGTATTTTTAAATAAAAGCCTTTCATATTTCAAAAACATCTTTTGTAATTAATTTTTAGAAATCCTTCAAAAATTAAAAATATAATTGAGGATCAAATTTTATAAGTATACACATATATTCATATAACCAAATATGCATAATTTATTGAAGGATTTTCACCAAAATTTAATGACTCTTACATGTTTTAATCAAATTAGGGACATTAGTTAAAATAGGGTTTTATTAATTTCAAATCATGCCATATGATATAAAGGGTTTGGTTATGATACATATACATATATGTATAATTATATATAATCGAAATATATATGTAAATACTTATCAAACACATAAAAATGAAAACCCTTGTTTGGTGAAGGGGTAAATGAACATTTAAGACTAAATATTTACCATTAAGGTGGAATCAGTAGGTCTTATACTCGACTATATATATATATATACATTTATATACATCTATATATATATATATATATATATATTAAAATTTAAACCAAAACATGGAAAGACAACTTATAACCCTTGCCTAGTTCAATGGAGGAGGAGGAGAGGTTCGGGAAAGCTTGAGGATGTTGTTGAAAAGAGGAGAACCCATAGGGTTCAAGTGAAAAATGAGTTATTTTTATAAATCATGTATATTTTATTTTTAATGCTTCTTTCATGGAAAACCGAGGATACTTGGTTTAAAATAAGGCTGACCATGTCGTTCTTGTGGAAAATGAGTGGAAATGGGGCCATTGGGGTCACTGGTGTGGAATAAAAAATGAAAATAGATAACCGAGGCAACTAGTTAAGAGCACGCGAGACGAAGAAGATGAGGGTGACGAGAGAGGATATCTAGAAAAGAAACAGATGGTCGACATTAAAGAATACCTTATTAGACAGCTTAGAAGGTTTCAAAGGTTTAAAAAAATATGGACGGTCGTGATTAGATCGCGATTGATTATACAGCTATGACACGACATGATGATTTTAAAATGAAGGAACGAATGTGATTAGATCCTAATGGATAAGATAGCTGATAAAATCATGGAGGATAATCCGTGGATCCTAGGAATCGAGGAACAAACCGAAATAGATGGCTCAGATCATGCACGGTGAGATCTGACTGTCCAGATCACAATTTCCCTTAAAATCCTCATCCCACATCGAAATAGATCATGTTATGTGGCTCCTTTATAAGACTAGGGCTCCCAACAGAGACTTAGATTACTCCTCCTCCCTCCCGGTACCGCCATGTATTGGGTTTTCTATGGGTGTGCTCCTATGCAAACCCATGTCTTCGTGCTACCCTGCATGGTGGCCCGCTCTGGTACCCTTGTTCATGCTTCAGACACACACACACACACACACACACCCACTAGCCAGCATGTTCTATGGCAAAAGGCCTAGGCTCAACTGCCTACTCTCGTAGCATCCTGTTCTACCACTTCAGGCCGACAAGAGGGATGGCTCGTAGGGTATAATTTATTTATAAATTAACCATCAAAATAAGATATAAAATCACATAAAAAGTATATGATAAATTTTATATTTTATAAAACATGATTTCAATTTTTAACTTGGTAATATTAAAAGATACATATACATAAAACATTCAAGATGCCTTCATACTACGAATACTAGTTAGAACATTATTTTTTATGTTTAAAAGAAAAGATGGATATAACCATAGAATGTTTATTTATAAAATCAAATACTATTACTTTTAAAATATCTTTAAAGTATCATCATACAACATTTAAAACATTTTAATTTTTTGAAAACTATTTGAAATAAATACCTATGTTTGAAATCATACTATATTTTTAAAAATAACACTTTACATTAAAAACCATGATGTCAAAGATAAAACTTAAGATATATGAAACATATCAAAAACAATTAAAATGATTCAGGTATTTATATAGGTTTTATGAAAAATCAAACAATATCTATTAAATTTTTCACTTAGATTTATTTTGGTTTAACAAAATACAAATTGTCACTTTAATTTAAATTCTAACCGCCCTAAAAAGAAAAATAACAGTCGTACGCATCTCCAACAGTCACCTAAAGGAGGAAACAATCGTATTTCTTTAGGGTCTTATAAAAGCACAAATTATGGTGTTACATATTAAAAAAATCTAGGTGAAGATGTTTCACATCATCCCACTGATGCTCAGTGCGGTTGCAGAGGCCCTGCCATATTGATGTTCATTGTGATCGATCTGAAGTACCCTTACTATCTTCTTGGAGTTTTTGTTGTATTGGGTGGTCTCCCAATAATTATAATAGGTCTCTTAATAGTTATTTTTGGGTAGTATGGTTTCCTTTGAACTTGTTTTAATGTAAACACTTTGGTGTTTAATTAAATAGAATACCTTGTGTTTAGTTTGCAAGATTTTTTTGGATAACAATAAAATTAAATACAGTAAAACCATATTATTACTACATGTGAAAAAGGTTTGGGGCATCACAAAAATGATTCAAATTTCCTAATTTGTATTAATTTATATAAAATATATATAATTTCATTTTAAAACTGATTCAAAATATAATATTACATTATAAATTAGTTAGATAAAAATGTTTTTTTCAATTAAAATTTAGTATTTTTCACTATTCATCAAAAAATGAAACTTCTCTAAAAAATCCAATAAATTCAGCATAATATAAATTTGAAATTATTATTTTGAAACTTAATTTTATTTTTCTATATAATGTTTTAATGTTTTTGGAAAATAATTTTAAATTATGTTAACTAAACATGATTAAACAATGTTTTGGGAAGATACTATTTTTTTGAAAATGTTTCTTTTTATTTTAAATTGTTATTATTCTATATTTAATCAATAATGGATAATAAAAATGTGTAAGATATATATTTTTTTAAGTTATTTAATACAATTTTTACTTTTTATTCCAATGTAAAGGTGATAATTTTCATATTTAACAATGAATTTTAATAATATATTGTTGTTCGGTAAAACTCATCCTTGCGTGTAATTTAATATTTAGAATAAAATTATAGTTTTGTGTGTCATAAGATATTAATTAAAATAAATTTATTATATAGGAAATATATTTTAAATTTTGGGGTGCATTATTCTCTTCTAAGATATATTTTTTGTTTCACAAATGTTATATAATAAATTGTTTTTTTTTAATTTTTGGAAGTTACATTCTCCCCACCTTGAATAAATTATATACATAGAATTTAGACTTGATATATAAAATAAAGGGTTTTAAATTTGGAATTACCATTGATAAAAAACTAAAATCGTAAAAGAGTTAATAAAATATACTCATAATAAGAGAGAAAAGGGGAGTACAGGGTTGTATGGAATAACACATATCTAGGTTTCATATTTGGAAACAATTAATGGAAAGTGGAGATGTGGACATAGAGAAAAATAATAAATATGTATAGAGGGTGTTTGAGGTTATTGATCATAATCAAGTGAATGATTAATTTAAAGTTAAGTTTCTTAAAACCATAATTCTATAATGATTTAAATAACCATATAATTCATTGAATAAGAATGTAGTAGGATAACATATGAGTTTCAAGACCCTTTTAATAATGTTGATGAATTATTGTATTGACCACGAATATAAGGAAATATAGTTCCCTAATACATTTGTAATTTATAATCACAGTTCCATACTTTGGTTATTCATTGACAAATTTCCAATTCATACATTATTCCAAGAAATTAATATCAAAAAATGATTTTTTTTTCCAAAGCACTAAAATTCACTTTTAATGGATCTTAAGATCTATGAAAGAGTGAAACGTTTTTCTCTATGTATCTAAATGTTTTCTTAAACTAATATGGTAAATAAAAAAACCTCAAAAGTAATATTACTGGATCATCATTAATATTTATTCCTAAAAATAATTTATTAAAAATGATGACATATTAACTAGTACTTCATGTAGTCTAGTGGTAGGTGAAAACCCCTTACCTTCCTCCGTTCATGGGTTCAATTCATACAACGTTTCTAGACATGATGGGTTTTCACCCAGCATATAGGTATTAATTTATCTAAATTATATTAATATAATTCCTATAACATTTTCAAAACAAATATTTACTAAAACCAAGAAATAAATTTAATCATTATATAACCTTTTTACTAAAGTTATCAACAATTGTTTTGTACAAATCAAATAGTATTATTTAACTATAAAAAAATTTCATTAACACTAATTTCAACCCTAAAAGTTGTCAATAATATTAAACATATTTCTATAAAATCTAAAGGCATTATTTATCAAATAACTTTTCCACTAGAAGATATACATTCCATAAGTTTCTCCAAAATTTCCGTAATATTGTCAAATTCCTACCACATAAGACCTAAAAAAGATTTTTTTTAGAATTTTAACTTATGATAAATATTAAACTCATTAACTAATGATATTATTAATAAAACTTAAGTTACTGAAGACTCATGCACTTCTAAAATTTAACACAATCCTTAGATATTTCATAATTCTTATAAACAAAATTTCATTTGTAAAATAATTAAAAAATTTGACTGTTGAATCCCAATAATCAAATAATTAATATGTTTCATTTCAATTTTACACAGGTCATTACTTTTAATTATATATTAAAATCATTCACTATGGTTTGTAATTAAAAAGTTAATAATCCAAAGAATACCCCCCCCCAAGTGAGTTTTAAACTAGGTGTGTAGTAAGGCATGTTGTTGTGTACCAAGTAACGCTCTAGTCAATCCTGACACACCTTTTTCAGAGTTATTTCCCATAGTAACATATGTGAAAAAACCACATCCTCTTTTTTTATCTAGACATATATTATTTCTATGGAAAAAAACATAATACCTACCATTAAAAAACATTAGGATTCTATTCTATACTTATCTGTAAATTCAATCTTAGGGTTAAGTTCCCTAATCTATTTTTCCCTAAATATGGTTCCCAAGGTTTATAATAAACTTCCTTTGATAGCAACTATAGTGAATCAGAACCCAATATCCCATATCCAATGTTGCACTTCATTACATTGGAATAAGATACAAGGAATCACATCCTGGTGAAAAAAAAATAGTTTGGTAGTCTTTCTAAACTAGATAAACTCTTGATTCACATATTACAATTGAATAAAAAATTACAACATAATTTTTTTTCAAGAATAAATTTAATAAATATGACATATCCCTTCATATCAGTCATGGTAAACTTCAGGGAATCCTAGGAAAGGAAAAAAAATAAGGGTGATCTAAAATTATCAATAAGGGTTAATTAAAACTAAATCAATAATGAATCAATGAGAATAATCTATATGGAAAGATAAATAATATAGCACAAATTCCATTTAAATAACTTTACTATAAGAATAGATAAGTCGTAATTAATATGGAATGGTAAATAATTGAACACAAATTTTATATAACCAATGAACTTCTGATTAAATGCATCTATAGATAATATCATAGTGAAAATATAATAAATAATAATAATTATAATAACTAAAATTAAGTAAATTATTAATTATTGGAAACTATGTTTCCCAGGTGTAGGGAACCTTTATTGTCATGACCTTTTACAATACAGTTTAAAACATACTGGTTAAAAACCAATTTAGGTAAGGCTAGCCAACTGATTCATCCCATGAGACTATCAATGAATCATGTGGATTACATTAACTAGTCCCCAACTCATTTCATACCAATCCAAATAATTCCCCATATATCGAATAACTTATTTAATTCATAAATAAGGTGCCTTATCAAATGTTTATATTGAGTTAAGAATACGGATTTATCAATATTTCCTTAGATAATCAAATAACTTTCAAAGTGAACACCATATATAAATATGGTATATGATTTATGAAATAATAATAACCATGATAAATAATGTGTATATTTAGGGTAAATATAATTTCTAAGGATTACAAGAAATTGAAAATTTTAAGGGAAATTTATTGACTCTAAAAAATGAATTAAGGAAGTGAATGTCAATACTTTCCTTAGTCGGAATGATCATAAACTATCTATATGAAGGATAAGGATAGTATCAATAAAATATATACCTAGTAGGTTAAATGTAAATTAAGGGTTTTTGACATTGATTAATATAAATACCATCAATATATCTTTAAAACATTCTCGAGAAAATAAAATTTTTATTTTTCAAATTACTATTTAAATATTTAGTCATTTTGAGAATCCTCATCATGGAAAATAATTTTAAAAAAACAAGACATTAAATAATATTAAGAAAAAAATTCTTTAAAATGACATTGTTACATGAAAATGAATATTTAATGAAACTATGGTCATGTCAGTGGGTAATTTCGTACAAGTTGTAAAGAATATTCCTTTAGCACGGTAAAAAGTTTAGAAAAGTGGTTTGCTCCGAGAGTGACATAAAGATTAATTTTGAAAAAAAATTAAATATAAAAAATGGGTAAAACATCCTTTTAATATTTAATTTTTAAAAGTTTAAATAAAACTTTTTAAATACATTTTTAGAAAACATGGTTCTATAAGAAATGTGTTTTCGATTAAAGATAGATATGAAGTCAGATTTTATTAAAACATTATCTCAGTAATTTGTAGTACCAAAGACTGAAAAAATGGTTCCATCACTAGGAAATCACAATGAATATTAAAATTATAATAAAATTAAATGGTTTATTAAATAATTATCATCCAATTTCCTTTAATGTAAATTCGATAATAAATAATATCGATTAGAATGAGATTATGAAATAAACCCTAAAACGATCATAATATTTAAGTAAGAATTAATCAATGATTAAATCATATGTATCAACTATAAATCCACATAATAAAAGATTAAATATAGAAATAGATAGTAAAAAATCATTAAACACATAATCATATTATATCAGTGACAACGAAGATGTAATATACCCCAATGAAAAGAAACTAAGTTCTAAAATTTCCTTACCACTTGATAATTTTAAGTCAAAATCCCCCTAGATGAAACAATTAAAATGGAAATTAATATAAAATTAATAATTAATTATTCAAGATATTACTTATCAAATGAGAATCATTCAAAAAATATAGAATTAATTAGGTTCATAATATTAAATATGCCATAATGGAATGAAATTGAGATGAAATCCTCTACCTTATGTTTCATTTTGGCTGAATTTTATTTAAAATATTTCACAGAGATTTTAAACATTTTATTAAAATATTAAAAACCCATATTAATATTTATTATATCATATATGATCTTTTTATAACATATTGTTACCCATTCATTAATAATCTTTCATTATTTTTATTGTTCCGGGTGTTAATTGCCTTATTTTCTCATGCGTGTTTTGTTATGAAAGTTCTGATTCATGACAATATTATATATTTATATAATCTCTTGAATAAAAATCATCAAATAATTATCATAATTTTTTTTATAAATTTTACTTTTTAAACTAGTCATGATTGATGGTTATGACAAATTTAGTATGTTACGATCATGGATACGACATGTCATACGTTCCCATGACTAATGTTTCTATTTTTTAATGATCATTATGGAAAGTAAGTATGTAATACTTTACCTTTCCAGAATTATAATAATATCATATATAACATATTATATACTTATATATATATCATCCATTTGGTTTGGTGATAAAAATAGAGTGACCTCACTTCGTGAAGGCGGTAGGTCACACATAAATGAACAATGTTATCATCGATATCTAAGTGAAAAAATGAAATAAAAGGATATATATTATCATAAAAATTGATAAATATTTCACTAATATTATACTTATTTCATTTATATCATATATAATCATTAACATTATCTTTATCATCTTCCATATGAAACATTAGTGAAATATTAAACATATCGCTTTGCAAGGTGGTAGTTCGTTGTACACATAATAAATGTTATTGAGTCCTGTGTGGAATAGAAGGTAAAAATATATATGTAATATATTGAATGAATAGGTATAAAGTTTTTATAAATATTACATATATATACTTTATTTCCATCATCATACTCAACCTTGAGAAGTGGAAATAGAAAAATGAATGACATCAGATTGTGAGGCGGTAGTGCGTTATACACACAAATGGTAATTTTATAACACATTTTATATAAGTAGAGAACATTGTAGGTCGTGAAATTATTATAAAAAAGTCCTGTATATTTAATATAATGAGGTATTTATATCATTATATTTTAATAAAAATTGAAGGATGTGGAGAAATAAGTAAAATTAATACGTTCATTAGATAATTCTACCTCTTATTTGGGTAACCTCGTTAGGTTTGCACTAAATACTTCCTAGGTTTTATTTAGACCCAAAAAAAGGCTTATAGGATTAGGGGAGAGAATTTGGGAAGTTAGTTTTTTAGAAATGTTATAAACCAAATTGGTTTGATGGTGTGAAGTGCAGAGGACAGGGGTGAACTTTTATAAGTGGTGTGAGTGACACTCATGTGATTCTCTTTGAAAGAGTAAATTTCATCGATTTTTTCAAGAAAAATAGAATTAATATTGTTAAAATATCAATAATTTAAGATATAATGACTAAATATGTCCAAATAATGGGTTTTAGACTACTTTTGGGTCATTTTTACACCGTATATTCTATGTTTAACCACTAAGTTATCTTGTTTTTCCTTTAATCGATGTATTTATTTTTAACAGTGTCCACTAATAATTATACTAAAAAAATTAAGTCAATATTATTAGATAATATAAATTATTCTGATTCGAAATATAGATTCCACTTTTATAAATTCAACTCACATAAGTGTAATAAATTAATTTAAAATTAATCCTACATATGTGATGTTAAATCATGTTTTTAAAGTAAAAATGTTCAAAAATTTACAAATATTTAATATCTAAATTAAATATTAAAATGATTCTAATGACATAAATTAGATTACATGATATAAAATTGATTTAATTTTAATTTAAAAACTAATTAAAATTATAATTTATCATTATAAATGTATCATCCCCAACCTAGAAGCCACTAAATCGGTGCCCTAAGTCGGGTCTCCACATGACAATAAGTGTTCCTATCTATATGCCAGAGGTGGATGACTGAAAGTGAGGGTATAATATATCACATAGGGATAATACACTCTCTTTACTAGAGTAATTCACAGTAAATAACCTATGACATAGATAAAATTAAGCAATACTCCAGAAACTTGCATTAACAATCAATTGAAAAATAGGGTAGAAAGGCAACCAAACAATAAATATTCAATGTCATTATAACAATGAAAAAAGTGAAGAAATCCCAAGGTAATGACCAATGAAAGAATTCCAAAAATGATTCATGGATCCCAATCTAGATCCCTCAGCATTTAACCTCCCATTCCCCAATAAACTCTTTAGCAATGGGCCCTTGACCTTGTCCTGACCTGCAACCATGAAATCTACTCGGGTACCCAACCGCTGCCCGAAAAGTGTGTGATTAAAACTCATTAAGCCACCAACAATGGTGTCTAGAAAATATTCATTATGAATAGATAGTTTTTTTAGGTACTAAATAAATAATAATATAAATAAAATATAACTCAACTTCCATTATTTAACAATATTAGCTTTAACCATTTTCATAATTTGTTCCATGGATTTGGCATTTACATCATTTACACTTCAACCTAAGTTGATCAATTATTGTGTATAATGGAATAATTCAATTTCTATTTCTCACTAGTTATAACAAATTCAAAGATAATTACATCACACTTACCTTGTATCCTTGGACTTGGTAGTCTCAACAAATGCAATCATTAGAGGAACAGAGCCTTAGTCCCCTTCCATAACTTGTGCATTATTGGGGTAGGGTTTAGAGCCTTTGTCTAACTCTACCCATGGGCGTAGATCCTCAAGTCTGATATTCCACAACTAGCAATACATGTGCACATGCTTCATTATCCATTTTCTTGATATGCCATATCACAAACCATAAACAACCAATACACTTAGCATTAACATTTCATAATTATTCTACATATAATCAACATCAAGCCTTAACCCATTATCACTTTTACCATTTACATTGCATATTCCATTTGACCCATTAACCTTTATTATGTATTAATCTAATAATCATATTCAATAATTCCCATATATTATCCTGTTTACCATATTCATCAATTCAATTTATTTAATTTAACCTTTTCACCTTATACCATAAATTCATGTATGTCATTGCCAACAATTAGACACAAATACCACAAATGAATCTTTATAACTAAACCAACATATCAAAATTTTTATCATTGTGTATATCTCATTATAAATCAATACAATGATAAACATTACATTTTTCCAGGTTCAGGAATGCTGGAACATCCCATGGGTGGTCCTAAACTAGTATAATCTATCCCATTGCATTCCATAGGGATCATGAGAGGTTAAATTCATCATTTATCCAACCATTTTACCAAATATCACTAAAGGCATAAATTTCACAATAATAAAGAAGTAATAACATGGCCACACATGCACAAATCAACTTCAATACTATGGGATATAACTTGTAGAACACCTACCTAGATTCTAAAGACGAAGGCATGCTTAACCTTGACCTTTGACTTCGATTAAAACACCCTTTGAATCGCAAACCAATGATACACTATAAAAAGATTTTTTTAGGGATTGGAAGAATAATAATGAAACCACAGTCCCTAATTAGCAAATGAGAACAAAGATGAGAATTATACTTACCCGGAGCATTGATCTAATCCCAAAGAAACTCCTAACAGCCTAGAAATGAAGGGGATTGGACGTTGGAAAGATTTGGGTGTTTAGGATCTTCACTAGGGTTTATAGAGAAATAATGTGGAATAAAATATTGTGAAAAACATAAAACATGAGGAGGAAAAATGGAAAAACACACGTTAATGGAGTGCATGGTTTAGTCATACGATTTACTAAACTGTGCGCCTACCTCTATCAGAGAGGGGCCCACGTCACACAGTTACATGGGGATCCTGAACAGTTTGAAAAAACATGCACTAACCTTGTGGAATGCCTCTGTATAAGACCTCATTGATTTTCTTTACCCCTTTAATGGTTAACCTAACCATCAACCAACCCTCTTGGCTAGCATTGTTTAGGTATGTGGGTTCTACTAACTCTATTCCAACCATAAAACATGCACAGGATGGACCAATTTTTCATTCTATCTTGTCTTGAACCATAAAAACACCCTCGAGATATATAATATACTAGGTAAACATATAATTAAACAAATTTAAGGGGTTAAAAAATTAAATAAGAAATTACATCCAAGAAGTCTGAGATCGTACAACCCACCACCTTATAATGGCTCATCCTCAAGCCACACTCCAAGAATCACTGATCTTATGAGGTAAAGGTATTGGACTACAAAGCCCACATATCCACTTTTCTCTCCCATGTTTCTTCTAAAACAGTAACTTTTTACCAAAAAACTCAAACCAAAGGTATAATATTTCCTCTCAAGACCTTTTTAGTAAAATACACAATATGAAATGGATTCTTCTTAAAGGAAGCATCTTCATGAAGCTCAACATCACTAATATCAATCACATTGGATGGGTTTGGGTGATAATTTCAATGTTTTGACACATTTAAAACATCATGCATACCACTATACCACTAGGAAGTGAAAATATTCACACTACTAGTTTGATATTATTCATAATCTCAAAAGGTCCCACATACCTGGGCACCGACTTTTTTTGTTTCTAAATCTGATGGTGACCCAACCTTGGTGAAACCTGAAGAAACACACAATCACCCAAAAAAACTCAATATGACTATGACGCTGATCTAAATAATAGTTTTTTTTCTAATATGAATTGTATCCATTTACTTTTGGACTAACTTAATGTGCTCCAACATATCCTACATAAGACTCAATCCCAAAACTTAGATTCCCCTACCTCCAACCAAAACAATAGTAACCTACATGGCTATTCATAGAGTGCCTCATACTATATTATATGGATCATCTACAAGTAATTGTTTTTATATGTAAACTCCAAAAGTTCCATGTGTTTCTCCCATGATCCTCCAAGGTATATAAGACAAACCATCAACATGTTCTCTAGCCCTAGAATTGTACACTCTAACTTCCTTTCTATCTAGAGGTGGAATGTGGTACTCAAAAACACCTAGGTACCAAGAGATTTTTTCATACCCCTTCCAGAAGTGCAATGAAAAATGCATATAATAATCTGAAACTATCGTTCATTAAACTCCATGAAACTGTACTATCTCCCAAACATACATCTCACACAACTAGTCAATAGTGAAGGAATATCAAAATGATAGGATATGTACCACCTTGGTTAACTTATCAAAAACTACCTCGATTGCATCATTCATCTAAGGTGTCCTCAGAAGACCAAACACAAAATTCATAACCACACCATCCCACTTTCTTTTTGAAATGGGAAAAGGCTATAAAAACCCACCAAGCCACTAATGTTCGGACTTCTCCAATTGAAAATTATAGCATTTCTCCACAAAACCTACAACCTCTTTCTTCATCCTCAGCCACCAATACTACCTACAAAGATCACGATACATTTTGGTAAAATTAGAATAGACATCCCACATTGAGGCATGGAACTCATGAATCAAATATTATCGCATACAAGTTAGTACAACAACATGGCCATGATCATAAATGATCCCATTATCAACAATTTTCCGATCATAAGGTAAATTCCCACCTTTAAAACCGTCCCTCAAAGCCAAAATTATTAGATCCTTATGATACCTCTGCTTAATCTGGTTCAGAAGTGTGGACTCAAATGCCAAGGATTCAAGGGTCATATTCCCTTAGCCATCATGAACCTATTGATGCATCATTGTAAACAATGTCATCATTCTCTACTCAGAAATGGATTTCTAAACTGCTTAATTTTGAGTCTTCGGTTTCATACCATATGCAACCCCATTCCCATTTCCTGGTGTGTAAAACAGCTCGAAGTTGAAATATTGCATATAATCGATCAATGTTTTATGAAAAAGATTCAAATCACACTAAGAGAAGATATAATTAAGGATATTATGGTTATTATACTTCATAAACCATTATCCCAACAAGTAGTACTATCAACAATTTAAATAATAAACTACTATGTCTAGCTTGAGAACATGTGTATAGTAATTTATTTCATGAGGCTTGAAATATCGAAACCTATACACCATGACCTAATCCTCCTGCATCAACACAACCCCAATTCGAACACCATATTCATCAAAAAACAACATATACCCCATACCTAGATTTGGTAAGATTAGAATCAATGCAATAGTGACTGTTTATTTAACTCCTAAAATGAATTTTCAAATTCCCTAGAAAACTCTAAACTTGATTACCTTCTTATTCAAAACATTTATTGGTGCTGTAAAATGGGAAAAGTATTTAATGAACTTTAGGTAATATCCATCCAAACCAAGGAAAATTCATATATCAAAAACATTATCAGGCTACTCCCATGATACAAATTTCTGTACTTTCTTCAGGTCCACTAGCACACCTTCCTCTAAGATGATGTGACCTAAGAAATTAACCCTTTCAATCTAGAAATGACAATTGGATAGTTTATATTATAGCCTATTCTATCTTAGTGTACTTAGTAAAATTTTATGATGTTTGGCATGATCATTATGAGACTTTTAGTACACCAATATTTCATCGATAATGAAAACTATGTACTGATCTAGGTAAGGATGAAAGATTCAATTAATTAGGGCCATAAACATTATCAGAGAATTGGTCAGGCCAAAAAATCAAAAAAATAATAATATAACCCATACCTTCTCCTAAATGAAATCTGTGATATATCAGTAGGTCTCACCATTATATTATGATACCCTAATCTCAAATAAATTTTTAAAAACACTGAAGCACCTCTCAGCTGGTCAAAGATATCATCGATTTGAGGAAGAGGGTGTCAGTTCATAACCATCATCTAATTCAGCTTCCTATAATCAACACACATCTATAAAAATCCATCATCCTTCTTGGAAAATAGAAGTGTAGATCCCCAAGGTGACACACTCAGTTGAATAAACCCCTTGTTCTTCAGTTCCTCCAACCAAGCCTTATGTTCCTGGCACTCCACTTGTGTCATTCTTTTTGGTGGAAAAGAAATTGGTTCTGATCCCAATAGAAACTCTATCATGAACTCTTTATCCCTCTCACATGGCAGTCCCAAGAGGTTCTTAGGAAAAACATCTTGAAATAGATCTACCATAGGTGGAAATACAAGCTTCTCTACTTCCTCATCATCTTGCAAGAGACAAGCCACTTGGGTTGTGAGTTCACCCAACTGCAAACTAAAAGGGCTTGTACGTCCTTCCTAGACATATCATTCAATAGGATGGACAAAAATGTCTTCCTCAAGATATGTGAATGTTACCATATATTACTAATAATAAATATGGTCTTGGTACAACACTATCTCGTACATACCCAAAATCATATCAAAACCCGACATCTCAACCACAATCTTGTCCCATAAAAAATCGTACCCACAAACTTCAAGATGACACCCCTTACATTTCCAGATTTTTTTCATGCTTAATGATGTATCAATTTGCATAACCCCACACAGAAATTCCATTTTAGACCCAACATACCCACAAAATGAGCTGACATGAAATAATGCGAGGAAAATGTATCAAAAAATGCACTAGAAAGCATATAAGATACAAGGATAATACCTTAAATAGTCGATGGCCCAACCTCTTCTCCTCTAGGTGTATAATGAACTAGAAGAATCAAACATTACCCTATACCTTGGTCCATAGTATGATTTCCTAGTGCTATGCTTCCCTTTTTATATCGAAGCTCTTTCCCCTGAGTACCACTCTCACCACCTCATCTGGTATGACCAGTCAAGATTTAAATTCCTATTTTTCATGGGGTATCTAATCATCTACCTACACTAATCATCAAAATCGATCATTCCTCCATTACAAGTTGTCGAGGGTTCCTACATAACCTCTTAGCATGCCCAATTCATTAACACACTCGACACTAAACCGGTAGTCTGGGGAACTTACAACGCATGTGCCCCATCCTTACACACTGATATCAAAACACCTAATCACCACCTTGAGAGCCTAATTCCATCTTCTAACTAATCTATATACTACCATTATTTTGAAGATTTCAAAACCGATGTTTCCTTCCCACAAAAGTCGCACTATTAGTCAATCCAACATGAACCACATGTCCACCACCTAAATCCTATGTTATCTTCCCCGATAAAAAACCACGTTCCACAACTTATATAAACCACATTAAACAGAGTATGTTCACCTTGGACATAATCCCATGTCTAATTACATCCCTGAAACGTCATTCCATAGTGGCATAATCCCCTTCCAACTCTAGAAAAAAGAATTTTAAGTTTATGAAATGGCTTGCATAACCCATCACTGTCATGGTTCCCTATGTCAACCTTAAAAACTTCGCATCCAACTCCCATCTCAAGGTATCTAGGTGTAAATGATCCAAAATAATTTCTTGAAAGTCTTTCTATAACATTCCCTCAGCCTACTACATCTGAACCAAAATATCGTACCAACGCTTTGTTGGTCCTTGAAATATATATGTTATCAACTTGACACTCTTCTCAACAAGAGTATCCAAGTGGTCCAAAATTGTATGGATATACACTATCTTGAATTATGTTACCACATGTCCACCCTCTCCGACAAATGTTGGAGGGTGCTACAACTGAAACTATTGAATCAGGTAAAACATACTCGTCATGTCCCACCCCCGGTCTTGTTCCATAATCTTAATAAAAAGAGAGAATTTATCAATGAACTTATCTTGTCATATATTACCACAAACCACTAATATCACTTTACCCATTTTAATAGGATCATTCTCAATGATATCCTCTTGTCTTACAAAAGGAACATGTTATTGCGGTGGAATTTCTATACAATGTCAAACAAAAGTCTTAGAACACATATTATAATGATTCCACATTTTACACAAAATAAGTCCCTCCTCTAAACATAAACTAACCACTTTAAAAACACTATCCCCATAGACACTGTCACACCTATAACACTATCTTCAACCATCCCTACCACGGTTAATCGTTAACATGGTCCAAAACAACTTACATAGTCATGGACCTTTTATGATTCACATTTTCAAACCACTTCTAACTTTACAATGTAATTTTTTTTTCTCTTAGGCACATTTCCTATTTCAAAACTTATTATAAACGGTATTTTTAAATCATTAACAACATTTCATTAAGAATAATTCTTAGTTATTTATTTAATATTATTTTTTAAACCATTTTCATCATTGTTATTGAACATCACTTAGTTTATATTTTCAGGGTATATGAAATTAATTCTACCCTTCATGTCTGACACATCCTTCTTATGTGTGCCTACCATGATGCATGCCACCTATACCCCTAGGTGCCTATAATGATGTATGAATAAAAAACCCCATTCCATTTCATTCATGAGAAAAATATTACAAAATGGTCACACCACATAATAGGTGGAAAACCTAATGGTGAAATATTATTCAACTATAACAACACACATGAAGAACAACAATTCCCACCATAGGTACTTGTTTTTCACTGGTATATGGGTTAGCTACTCCCATGCACGAGATCATTGCCAATGCCTAACACTTCCTAATATCCAGCCTACCATTCCCAAATAGTAAGGTATATAAAAGAGCCTCTCTGATACAACTTTATAATATCCCCAACCTAGAATCCACTAAATCGATGCCCTGAGTTGGGTTTCTCTATGACATCAAGCAGACCTACCAATACTCCAGAGGTTTCTAGATAGCAATAAGGGTTTAATAAACCATTTGGGGAGACTATTACCTATTTAATAGAGTAAGACATAGAAGAAAACATATGAAATTAAGTAAAAAATAAATAATAATCCAGAAACCTGCATTAACAACAATTTCTCAACCAAATAATAAATATGTCATTTCATGATAATAGTAAAAAAATTCAAGAAATCACAAAGTAAATAACAGTAGAAAAATCCCCAAAATGTGTCTTGAATCCATGTATGTATCCCTCATCATTTCACCTCCCATGCCTCAATCAACTCCCTAGCATGTGGATCTTTCCCTTGTCCTGACCTGCACCTATGAAATCTACTTGGGTACCCAACGGAAGCTTGATCAATGTGTGAGTACAACTCATTAGTCCACCACCAATGATGTCTACAAAATATTGAATCTAAAAAGATATTTAATACAAGAACTAAATAAATGAATTGAAAAAAAAAGAAAAATCATGTGCCATTACTTATCAATATTCACTTTTTACATTTTCATCATTTGTTTAATGGGTTAGGAATTTACATCATTTACACAACTGCATAAGTTGGAAGATTATCATGAATGAAGGAATAAATCAAGTTCCTTATCTCACTTGGGATATAAAATTCATAGAAAATTACATCACACTTACAATGGAGCAACTGTCTAGGTAGTCTCATAAAATGAAACTGTTAGGGGCATAGAGCCTTAGTCCCCTTCCATAACCCATGCAATATAGGGAGGGTTTAGAGCCTCAGTGTTACCTGACCTATGGGTGTATATTCTCAAGTATGAAACCCCAAGACTAATGTTCCATGTTTATGTGCTTCTTTATCCATTTACCACATATACCAAATCATAAACCACACAACCAATAAACTTTTCATTCAAATTTCATAATTATTAAACATATAATCAAAATAAATCCTTAACCCAATATCAAATTTACTATTTAAATTAAATATTCCATTAAACCCATTTCCATTTCTCATGATTTATCCTATTAAGCATATTCTAAAATTCTCATACATTAACCAATTTAACATATTCATAAATTCCCTTTATTTCATTTATCCCTTTCAATTTATACCAAATAATCCCTTTTTTCATTGCCAATGACAAGACAGCATTACCACTAGATCATCTTTATTACTCAACCATCAAGTGAACTTTTTTATCATGGGATCTATCTTAACATAAATCAATGCAATGCTTAACATTACAATTTTCCATGTCTGGGAATGTTGGAACACCCAATGGGTGCACCTAAATCAGTCTAATTAATCTAAATTCATTGAACAAAAATCATGAGAGGTTTAATTCAAAATTTATCCCTCCATTTTACCAAATATCACTAAATTCAACAACTACACAGCAAGAAAGAAGCAATAACATGACCAAACATGAAAAAAATCAACTTCAAGACTATGGGGTATAACTTATAGACCACATACATTGATTCCTAAGATGAACGAATTCTTAACCTCAGCCTTTAACTTGAATTAAATCACTATTTGAATCCCCAACCAAATATTCACTAGAAAAGATGGTTTTAGGGATTCAAAAGAAGAAGAACAAAACCACAATCCCTAATATAGAAAAGAGAAAAAATATGAGTGTTAGACTTACCTAGAGAATCAATCTTCACAGTAAGGGACTCCAAATGTCCTATAAATGAATGATATTGACCCTTAGAAATATTTAGGTGTTTTCTTCATCAATAGGGCTACTGGAGGAAGAATGGGAAAGTAAATTGACTGAAACACTTAAAATCCTGAGGGGGGGGGGGGGATGGTAAAAACACACTTTTAATGGGATTGATGGTTTGGCCACATGGTTTACCAAATCATGAACCAACCATGCACCTACCTATATTTAATAGGGGTCCACATCACATGGTTATCTGGGGATCCCATACGGTTTGAATAATTATCCTCCAACCATGTGGAATGCTTCTATCCAAGCCTACATGGGTTGGTATTCCCCCTTGAACGGTTCACCTAAACATACCCCACCACTCTTAGAGGGTACGGTTTGGGTGAAATTGTTTCACTAACTATGTTCCAAGAATGCAACATATATAGGATATCCTAGTTTCCCTTTCCTTCGTGTTGTGAAACCCCGAAACACCCTGGACTTCCTCATACTCCTGATAAAAATTTAATTACCAAAAATTAATGGATTAAAACCAAATTTTAAACAATAACATACCACCATGATGTCTAGAATATTATAATAAATTATTTAGATGAAAATACAGTTTTTAATAATAATTTAGTCTTTTCACTATTCATCAAAAATTGAATCATCTTTGAAAAATCCCAAAAATTCACCCTAAGATAATTTTGGTGTTACGATGTCAAAAATGACTTCAATTTTGTAATTTAATTTGTATAAAAGTTTTGAATATTAATTTTAAATTATTTATGCCAAGAATGATTAACCTTTCTTTAAAAAAATTACTTTTTTTCAAAAAAAATATTTTTCAATTAAATGATTCTTATTTTATTAATAAAAAATAAATAGATAATAAAAATTCATAAAATATTTCTTTTAATAATTTATTTAATCTTGTTTTAACCCGTAATTATAATGTCTAGGTGATAAATTTCATGTTAAATAATAATATTAATACTATTTTTTTGTTTGGTAAAACATAGCCTCGCGTGTAATGCAAGATTTCAAAGAAACTTGTTGTTGTATGTATCATAAGATATAGATGAAAATATATTTATTCTAAATGAAATATATTTTATTGTATTCGGATGTTATATTTTCTTCTAACCTAGGTTTTTTATTTCAAATTTTTTTATTGAATAAAATGTTATTCTTTTATAATTTTTAGTCTTATAATACCATCCCACACATTTCCTTGTATGGATTATGATCATTTTAACAAGAAAATGTATTGAAATTTCATATGATAGTTCCTCAAATATATATATATATATATATATATATATATATATTTTAAATGCACAATTAATATGTTTTTTTCTTTATTCATATGATGAATGAATTGGACTTATTGAATAATGGGTAGTGCTCAGAATTACATAGCCCCTTGATTCCTAGATAGGTCTCATAAGACCAATTAGACTGGGTATTTGGTGTATGTATGACCAATTATTTATGGTGTATTATCATGAGGCCATGAAGGTTTGTCTATGATTTCCTAGAACAATTCCAAGACATTATGATTATTATATCTAAAATTATAAATTCCAACATTATAAAATTAATTATTATTATCCATGTTGTTATTTATGTTGTTATTTCATCCAATGATATATAACCCTTTTATGATATTACTTATGATGGATATTTGATTAAAATTTATCTCCGATATATTACTCATTCTTAATTTATTCTATAATAGCTTTTTTTGTTCACTTTCCCTTAGAGATAATTTAAGCTCACCCTTTATTATGGTTTCCTTTCCCTACGATACTAAAAATGTACATATTAATGAATGAAAGTATATAATAGATGGAATAATAATTTTATCACTATAATTTTATGTTTTATTTAATTTTTTCAAATGTAATTTGGAAATCATGTATGTATATAGTGTCCCAAGACTGCTAAACTATTCGATCCTTTCATATGTGATCTACTCTATTTTGTGTCAATGTAGTAGGATAACCACTAGGTCTGGGTTACTGGATTTAGTGTGTTACAAGGAAAAGTTCCTAAGGGAGAGAGATAAAGAGAGATAAAAGAAAAAACTTTATCAAAAACCTAGTTATTGTTGTAAATTTTTATAAACCTTTCCAATAATTTAACATGATGGACTTGGATCGAACATGATTTCCTTTTTTAACATAGTAATGAATTTAACATTTTTGCATCTAAAACATTAGAAAAAATTCATGGAAAAAGACATTTCATGTTGCACTTTTTATGTGTGATTTGTGGGTATAATTGTTGTGATAAGGGATGCCTCATTATATTTTGATCTATGATTTCCCTCCTCACTTATGTTATTATATCATAGTGCCGTATGGTGATACCATAACTTTTCTCCTCCTATTCAACAGAATAATTTTTTTACCAGTACGGTGTGATGTTAAGGGTTATGTTGTGGTGTATTTTTTTTATATTATCCATTCATTATAGAGTTTTGTTATGGTTTGGATGATAATCCCATGAATATTTTCCTCCATACCATCTAGGATCCTTAAATATAAGTGGTGTGACTTGAGAAGTTTTGCCATGTTGGTTTAATTTCCTTTCTATTGTTGGATTAATGATTTATAAATTTGGTAGGATATGGACCCTACTAATAGGTTGATCTAAGAAATACCCTTCACTTTGTGTATTTGGAGTGGTCTTAAATGTTGTGTCTTCATTATTCCGATATGAAATTATTTATTCATAATGGGGTTAAATTAATAAATGAAGTGTAAACCCAAGAAATTATCATGTACTAACAGTTTTAAATTTCAATTTTTTATATAGTGACATGATATGTTTCACTATTATTGATACTTATTGGAATCTCAAAGAAAGTAATTTGAATATGAAATAGTATTTCCACAAATATTTTTGATACCCTTAAAGAAAATTACATTGTTTTCTTCTACCACTAGAATATACCATTTATACCTACGTTATGATTCCATTCTCATTTCCATAAGGGGGGATTTGGTGAGATATAAAAAGGATTTTATGGTGGTTTTCTTAGAGTCAGTAAAATTAAACTTGTATCCAAAAAAAAATTGATGGGACCAATTGGGAATACTCTCCATAGTTATAGTGGGGGTGAATTATGATTTTTAATTCTTTATCCTATAAAAACATTAACTTTTATCCCCTATAAATTTCCCTATATCATTTATTAAGCTGAATAGATCACTCTTTTTTTTCTCTCTCATTCTTTCTTTTCTTCTTTTATAACAACTGAACACATGAACACAAGGAACAAAACAATTTACATGTTTCACCATACATTGTGATATGGATATTCCTTGATGTGAATTAGATTCGTCTATGATCGCACAACACTCTAGATTCCTTATATGATTTATAATGAGAATGGTATAAACTTAATACTCATGTTTTCACATCTCCTGACAATTCTTCAGTAAATCTTATATATAGGTTCACACCCCACACAAAAATGATAATCATTTGGATAAAAACAAGATATTATTATTCTAGTGTAGAATTATTTCTTGTTGTAGATGAGCTACCTCTTTATTATTCTTCCTTCATATAAACAGTAGCATACAAGGACTTACTCTTATTGTATGAAAAAATAGTAATAAACATAGGCAGAAATTTTTCTTCATATCATAAAATAATGTATTCTTTATTACATAGGTTATAATACTCCTTAACTATAAAAAAACTTTCACACAATACATATACTTATTCTTCTTATTATCTTACACTAGTTGCAAGATATTTATTCTATTTGTACAATGTTGTAATGTATAAGAAGTTATTCACTATTCCACTTATTCTTATTCATTTTTATAATTCATTGCATATCAAAGACACAATAATTATTCTTTATCATTATTGATACTAAATATTTTATTTTATATTTTATAATATCTTATATTCTCTTTCTTGGAACATATAAATTTGCTCTATTATAACAGTTTTAGCCTCATCTTCTAACAAACATACATCACATTTTCTTCTTCTCCAATATATTGTATATCTAGTAATTTTGATAGTATCATTGTTATTATTTTAATATTAATTTAAAATTCAAATTAAAATATCCATATTCCTTAAAATAAATTTTATCAATCATCCCTATGATCACCTTCTACATAATCATGACTACACATAAAATTCAAATTAGTTGTTATAATATAATGGAATAGCAACCAAACCTCTTAGTTGGGTCTAAGTATTAAAGTCTATAAAAATACCTATATTTTCCAAGAAAACCATTAATTATGAAATAGAATAAACTTTTATGACATATCATATTTATTCTAAAAATTTATTTTATAAATTTTGGAACACAATGCGGCATAATGATTCACTGAGACATTGAGGTATTAAATTATTTATTCAGGCATAAATCCATACATCTTGAGATTCATAGGGTGGATACCTCTCCTATGTCTTAAAATACCTTGATCTCAACTGGATTCGATATAGTAACTTCCTACAATGTAATAGTACACAAATTTATAGGGACACCAAAACACTGACCTAGCTTCTACTATAGTGTAACATATCCTTATTGTTTAGAGATCCTGAATTTTCTAGGAACAAAAAATTTCTGAAAATCAAGGATTACATTTTGGACACCTTTTATTATAGATTAAACAATATTTTAGTCAACTATTAATGGCATGGATGTACGTTATAATGCATAAACACAAAATTTTATATTTCCACAAAAAAATTGACCCTATTTTTTTACATCATAGTAGTGGCTTACAAAAAAGATCCTCTGCCTCAAGATACTTCTACAAAAAAACCCAATTTTGTAGTGCGCAACGCCTTCTACTGTTTCCTTTAGTTATCAAGCATCATGAATTATTATCATCATTTATAATCATTTTAAACTGCCTTATGAATTGTTTGAATTTGTTTCCAAACATCATTACCTCACAAAAAATGTGGGTTTAAATATTATTGATTTATTAAAATCAAAATCCAACATAATGAGTCGCATCCAGTTCTTCAGTCACATACTACAATATTAGTGAATTAAAAAATAAGAAAAAAAACTATAGAACATTACCATTATGATTATCTATTAGACTTCAAGGATAACCCCATACATTTTGATTTCATTTATTAATTTATTTAAATAAATATCAATTTACATATTTAGATTGATTCATATAATATCCAACACATGTAGATGGAGACTTTAATTACAATTCATCATTGAGATAATGAATACTCAAAATTAAAGAATTTACATAACTTTAAAAATCAAATCCCCTATTTATTAAATAATAAGGTAATCTCAAAATTATTTCAATTACAAAAAATCAACAATGTTCAAACCAATCATCCAAGACATTTCATCCAATCATGAAACATATATAGATATACAGACACATTCATGGGAACCACTCCACTATTCTAACAATCATGGATCCCCCATTATTCTTAATCAATACTTCATCATTGCCATGTCCCTCAACAATCAATCATATATTCTTCATTATAATTATTACTTATTCTATCATAAATGAAATTCATATCTATTTTCAACCATAGAAAATAATAAAAACCAAATACAAATCACACAATGTGGGATTAAAAATATCCCCATTTTTATTTTCATTCAGTAACTTCACAATAGGACGTGTCAATATACACTCTTCAATAATTCAACACTCTCCATACTTTATCCTTAATTTAATTTTAAAATCTCCTCCTTTTATCATTATCTATGACTTTCTTGTCAATATTTTCATTTAACTTTTTATAATCTTATTTATAAAAAATAACAATGTTTTTTGTAATAGATATCAAATAATAATCTATAAAAGTGTCAATAACCATTATAATCTATGTATATGTGATCTGTGCTTTATGTAGAACAAAGGGAGTCTGATTTAGACAACTAAGATTTACCTTATTAATTTAAATGATACAAAATAGAATGTGACATCTCAAAAAGTTATATTTAAGGACTATTCAATCTGAATCATGGTGTCACAAATGATAGATACTAATTGAGATATAAATTTATCATAAATATAAACGTTATTTTCCTAAAATTATATCAAAAAACATGTTAAAAATTTTCAAATGAAAATAAAATGATAGAATATCCCTAAAAATTATTCAAACTTCCACATTTATGTAATTATTAAAATTCAATCCCCCTTTATGTTAGAAGATTATTTTGATTATCAAGGGTGAGAGATAAATAATTCACACCAATTTAACGAAATTACCAGTAAGAAAATTTTAGAATATTTAGATATGCATAAGATAATAATTAGGGTGTGTTTTTTAACATTCATCATTTGTCTCCCCCTTATGGAGACACTTCTCATGATCGTCAAAATAATTAATCTCTTTAATAGACATGTGTCTTTATTTCAAATGAGAAGAAATAAATAAGGAATTTTTCTGGTTGAATTCCAATGTTTAAAACATCCATATCATTATGATTAATGTTCACTTTAATGTATGATCTCTGGAATTCCAACTTATTAGACAATACTAAGATGATATATTCATCTTCTTGTCTTATAGTATTGAAAAAATATTATTTAATTACCTCAAATATGATTGTATTTTATATTTTCATTTGAATACAAATTTAGAAATAATTCAATGATGTTAAATTTTTTGTCCTTTCTCCCCAGAATTTATATCACTTGCTCTTTATTAGGTTCTCCCTTTGATATCATGTTTTATGTTCAATTTTTACACTTTATGTATAAATAAAGTAATAATATGTTACAAGAATAGTGTGACACTTTTCATTCATCAATGTGAACAACAAGGTTGATATGGTTTTTTCAACCAAAATGATAAACTCTTTATACTTCCACATATATTCATGAAAACAATTTTTTAGGGAACATGTGTATCCTCACATTCAATTTTAATTTATGTAGACAAATTTTCTTTTCAATATGATTATTGACTAATATATTATTAATTATTTTTATGGAATCTTATTATGCACTCAGAATGGTTAATAAAGTCTAGCATTATTTATAGCTTACTTATATCTCATACACATCTTATTTTTAATACAAGGGTTTTCATTTACTGAAAAAATTTCAAGAGATTATTATTAATCAAATTAATCCCCCACCTTTAATTTTTCACTAGACCTTTCTTATGCTTCCTATAATTTATTTTCTTTCTCCAAATCGGTTGGCTAGTTTACTTGATAGTCATTAGGAACATTAATATCCTTAATGTAGTCTCCACAAGTAACTTTTTATTTTCCTTCTTCCCATGAAATATTTTATATGTGACACTCAAATTCGTTTTATTAAAATTGTTACTAAGGAAAAAACAATAATCCTTTTTTGGGATTTTCTATTAAGTATTTTGATTTAAATCATTACTCATTTTATTCCTCATGGATGATACATCAATCTTCACCTTCTCTTTTGTTCTTTTTTTCCTTTTTGATACATTATAATTTGATCATGAATTAATCACATTTATACTACTACTAGAAACATCATTGATATTACCATTCAGTATAAATCATTTTAAGTTATACTAACTTCTTTTAATATATAAATTTTTATTATTCTCATATTTTATCCTTGATGAAATTAACTTCTTATAATCTTCACATATGGGTGGATTATACTAAAAAGATAGTTCAAAATTTCTAAATAAATTAAAACACTAAAAATTCATAACAAATCATGTTCTTATCTTCTCCAAAAAAAATTCCATTAAAATTTAATATTTGTGACCAAAATTGTATTTTACACTTTTTCAACATTGGTTGACGTGTTTTTGGGAACCATCTTATTCACATGATCTTCTACCAACCATAGTCTTGGTGGTGGGATCCATATCAGTTTGTATCCTCCATACCTATATAGATTTTCTATTTAAACATGAACATTTCATGAAAATAGATTTATTGTAATCATGAAATTTAGATATGGGTGATAGATTCTTCTATGTGACTACTTGAGAAGAATCATTAAAATATATCCTGATATTTTTTACTAAATAGTTGAGGCCTTTTGACATTATAATCCTCCTTAGAATTGATTATAACAACAAGTAGTTCTTCCTTAAAATTGTAAAATTCTTGGATGGTGGATAGTTTAATATTTATTTCAAGAAATTTTATATTGAGTGTATTCTTTTGATCTCTAATTAATGAGAACCGGTATTCAAAATTGTTCCTCATTATTCGAACTTTAGCATCATTTGTTCTAATCATTTATTAAAGAAATGTTTCAAGAACCTTGATATTCTTGATGTTAATATCTACTTGTGAATTTATGAGATCAATGTTGTTTTTTAGATTTTTTTATAATTAATGGGTCTTCTTCTAAAAAAATTTAATTTCATTATCCCCATTTGGATTTTACTGATACAATAATACGTAAATTTAGATTATCTCAATTAGCACTCCTCATTAATATATTCTTTGATAGTAACTTGTTTTCAGATTGTTAAAAAAGTTTGGGATCAATATTTTAAATATTTATCAAAGTTATTTTCCTCACCCTTATGCTTGGAGAAATTTTCCTTCACTCTCTCAAAGATGCAAACAAAATAAAGAAATAATTTATTTGGGAAAAGAAAACATCAAATATGTTAATTCTTAAATAGATAAATCTATTAACAATGATCACACCCACTAATATATTCTTTTTGTGGACATTTTAAAAATGAATCTTCATGTACCTAAGGATTGTGTTTATAACTTGAACCATTTATGGTATAAATTCTATCCATATCCTTTGTGGTACATAAAAATAAATGTTCTTATCCTTAAATTCTATTTCTATATCTTCCTTGATTTCATAACATGAAACTTATTCCCCATTTAACAGGAGGGACATATTCCAAATATTATTATCATCATAGTTTTTCATGTTTATTAAATACTTGACATAAACTAAGATAAAATTTGACATATATAGAATTTCCCTAAAAAAACAATTTTATAATTTTTGGTAAGAAAAATAAAATATTAAAAGAGAACAATTCCATATTAAGAACTCAATAGAGGGGAACTTGAATCTGATTCCAATTGAGGGGACCAAGTTAGAATGTGAACCATATATAGAGGGTATGAATTATTATTTGTAAGTATTGATATAATTAAAACATTAACTTTTATCCCTTCTCAATATACCTATATGACTTGTTATGGTGATCATATAACTCTTGTTCTCATTCTCATTATTTATTTATTTCAGTATAACTAAACACACAAACTCACGAGAATAAGGAACATAACAATTAAAAATGTTAAATACTAAATGTGTGATGGTTAGTCCTTAGTGTAGACTATATTCCTCCATGATCACAAAATTCCACTAGATTCCTCATTTGAGCTATAATGAGTAGGGTATAACCTGGAGACTTGTTTTGGAAAATCACCTGACTATACTTAGGCTCACTATATAAATAGATGTATCCCATTCCTTATAATGATAAACATTTAGATAATAATAAGGTAATTTGACACCAGTATAGAATTATGTGCCTTTTATAGAATTGATGCCTCTTTCTTCTTATTCTTTCACTTCCACAACAACATTAAAGGAATTCATATTATTTAATGAAAAATATAAATACACACAATATCATATTTCTCTTTATAGAAAAAAGTAATGGATAAATTTCCTACATAGGTTGAATGACTCTTTAAATTCACAAACACTTTAATAAAATAATTATTCTTCTCCATCTCTTGTACTGGTTTCAAGATACATATTTTTTATATAAGTTTGACATGTAAAACGACTTATTTTACTTTGCAATTCCTCTTCTTATTTATTATATTTTATTTCACATCAAGTATATACTAATTCCTTTTCATATTATTTGATATCAAAGAGATTTTCTAATAGAATCTGGTATCTGATCTTCTCACTCATAGAATAAATAAATTCTCTTATGTTAATAGTGTTGAACTACCCTTCTCACACACCTAATTCATGCCTTTATTCTTCTATAATCTATTGTATATATTGAATTTTTTACAAAAACATTCTTTTTATTTGAATTTTAATATAAAAATTAAGCTCAGATCATAAACGTCCTTTAAAATAATTTTCAAAATCAACTCCTATATTATCTTCTACTTAATCATGACCATCTATAAAATTTTAATTAGATATAATAATTTATAGTAATTTTAAAGACCTGGACATATGAATTAAATATTTTAGTGAATTTAGATTATAAAATAATTTCATAAAATCATTAAGATATTTTGGGTTTATAGTCTTAGATAGTTAGGATAAACTCTTACATTGTAAACACATACATTAAATTTTGAATCTTATACTCGGTATCCATTTTTTCCACAAAAAAAGTTTTAAAAATAAAACATATTTTTTTCATGATAAATATTGAATTTTTTTCTTCTTGACCTCAATCTTGCCCCAAATATCCATTAAAACCTATGAAAAAAAATTTAAAACCTGGGATGAGAACAAAATTCTCAGTGATGGACATAAAATGAAATATAATTATTAGTCCCCTAAAAACATGAAAATCCATAATATACTTATCTTTATCACATTATTAATCGATCTTATAGAATTAATCATTTCTATATGAAAAAACACAATTATATATTAAATAATACTTTTATGACCCATGGAAAACATAGATAAACATGTTTGAATCTTGAGAATCATTAGAGTAACCACAACAACTACTCATGAAAGACCTTCACGGTTAACTTTTGATCATTACCTTAGAGTAACAATGACATATAATCATGGCTAACCATTATATTTTATCTTGGATTAACCATCACTTTATATTCTCATTATCTCTTAGGAAAAACCTAATCAATTAAATCCATCTCATATATGGAATAACCATATGATTGACTTATATATCTAGAGTACTTAATGCATTGGAGGTTATAATGTAACATACCATCCTTGGTATATCACAGAACCACCCATCATTGGTTTATAATTTTACCATCCATCATTATAAAGAATTACCAAGACCTTAAACATAATCATAAAACATTAATGTCTGCATCATAAAATATTCATAAGGAAAACACCATTTTTATTTTTAAATCAGATGTTTTTAGAAGAACTGTAAACATATAATAGAAGAAATTTTCATTGAAAATAAGTTTTTAAACATTTAAAATAATATTTAAATAAATAATGAATCATGACGGTGGAAAAAAACTCATTCCGTATAAGTTCAAAAATCATTCCTTTTATACTTTTATTAAAAAAATTTAAGAGTAACTTTAAAAGACTAGTTTTTTAAATTAAAGTCCATTATCTTGAGTCTCACACATCACATGAGTTCATTATCATCTTGTATAATAAAATTAGTGTAATTTATAAGTTATTAATAAAAATTATCATGTTTATTAACCATTTTATACCACTTATCATCATGTTATATATAATTACATAATCATTTTAGTTTACATAGAACTTTTTAATGATATTCATTTCATAAGTCTGGAATGACTTTGATAGGTTCACAATAGCCAAAGAGATCATTATTCCCTCATATCCAGAATAATATTTCTGAAATAATTAGAACTTTTATACATTAATTAAACTTTAAAATAAAAAAATTAAATACGATTATGAAAAATGAACTATGTTACAATTATAGTGATCGTAGGTCATACATACGCATGAGTAACATTTCCATTTTTCAACAATCATAATGTTAAGAAGTTAACTATTATTTTCTCATTAAATAATAACCCTAATATAAAAAATATAATATTATTTATTTAAATATACTTATATATTTCATTCCATGTGATTTTGTGATGAAAAATGAATCGCATCGCTTCATGGGGGTGGTAGTTCACATGTACACATGAACGACGTTATCATTTTAATGTGCATTGAAATTTAAGAAATGAAATGATATATTATATTTTAAAAATGTTAATTATTTTATTAATATAATAAATAAAAATTATTTTAATCATTATAATTCATATATGATTGATGGTGATGGAAATTAATTACATCATTTTGTGAAGTGGTAGTCCATTGTACACATGATCGATGATTTCTCTTCTTATTTGATGGAAGTAGAAATAGAGATAGATTAATACACTAAAAAAAGTGTCTTCATATATGGAATATATTGGAGTTATTATTTTATCATGGTTGATGATGTTTTTAGGGATCTAGAAGAATAAACAAAATGGAAATGCTCGATTAAAATTGAGACCTCCTCTTTGGACAAATTCTTTTGATTGACACCTTAAGATCACTAATGTTATTATTATGCCAAAAAAACCTATAGAATGTGGTAATAGATTCTAGGAATTTATTTCAAGAAGTTATTTTTTGAATAAAATGGTTTTTTATCTATAAATAAATGATAAGAATAGATTTCCTTTTATAATAGAGGGGAGGGGCACTCTTGGAATTTCATAGAATATTAAAATATAATAATACTATTCTAGATAAAAATTCATAAAATGGACTCTATATTCATATAGGGTGAATTTTTAAATTATATATTATCATTTTTTTATTTAAAATTTTTATTATTTTGAAATAATTTTAAAAAAATATTAATCCCATAAAATATCATTATAATTAATTTTGATACTATTCATTACTTTGACTTTAAAAACATGAATTAAATAAGTAAAATTTGAAAAAAATACTAAACATGTCATGTTATTATATAAAATTATTTTATTTTATTATTTATCTAAAATAAATTTTTTTTAATTTTTTTAATATCATTTATTTGATTTTTCTATTAATTGAATAATTACTCTTTCAATGTTGAGTATGTATTTAAGACAATTATTTCATCACTAAAAATTCAAAATTAATTACTATGTTGAAGAAATGAATTTTATATTTTCGAATAATATTAATGTCACGATCCATCCTCGGGGCCCGTGCCGTGACTACCCCAAGCCCACCTTCCAATGGACAGGGGCTGGTCACTAGCACCAAAAGCGTCAGTCTTGATAACTGGGAAGACATTTCCTTTATAAAACATAAACACATCCAACCTGGGTACAATCAGAAGTGATACACTAAGTACAAAAAAAGTACAGAAAGGTAAATGGGCCATAGTACAAACCCAAATGAAAAGTACTTCTACAATAGAATGAAAGTACAATATAAAAGACAAATAGCTAAAAGATAGAAGCAGGTCCTGGGTTGTCCACCTCGGATCCTACTTGAAGGGTATGTACAGATAGCCTCCTCAATTATCTCGCACATCAACCTCCTACGAGTACCATCTTTTCGTGAAGTCCGCCTTCTGATACTGACTCGTCGCAAGGTCCACCTCTGAGTACCATCCATTCCTCGAACACTCAGCCTTCGTCAGTGTTGTCCTTCCTCTGCATCCAACATAATGAGGTGCGGGCATAGCCTGTGCAGGGGTGAGTATAACGATACTCAGTAGGGACCCCGAGACCCTCAAGGTCTCACTAAATCCAACAAGGATAAACAAAATGAAGGATCTAACAGATACCCCGTACATAGGTATAAGCCCAATCTTATACCTATGTTATCAAGTAACCCATCTCAATAATTAGGTATCACAGAGATATGAAATAAATGGATAACCACTAACTAGGAATATGCCCATACATATACCTAAGTTATCAATTTACCCATCTCAGTCATGAGGAAAATCACAAAGGTCAACGACTCAGCTCAAAAAAGGATTTTCATTAAAGATATTGAAACCAAAATAGATGGAGAACTCCACCTCTGTCGAGTACAGTAGCCATGTCACATCTCCAAGGTGCTACTCACTATCCTTAGACTGCTGAGGTACTCCTCCTATCGAGTACCACGGGTTCGCACCCAAACACAGTAGTGCTCCCCGCCAGAGGTCGGCCGCCCAAACACAGTAGCAGTTTCTCTTAATAGCCTATAGAGTTACACCTCCTATCGAGTACCATGAGTCTACTACAAACTACTAGGCGCTTTGTCCGCGGTGGGTCTTCTGCCAAAATCTGGGAACTCCGTCCACTGGGCTAGTCGACTCGCTCCAAGTCGAATCGGTCAAGGAGTCGTCAAGTCCACAACTACTCAGTCTCCGCACTCCGTGTTCTCATCTCTGGGAGGGTCCGGTCCACAAGCTACTGGTCGATACTCACAGTATCACAAAGTCCCATGAAGAAGTATCACAATGACCCGCCTCGTCACATGGGTCTCAACGCAATAGACAGTGCGTCAATCGGACGCCTGGTCTGTGAGTTATTAGCCTTTTCGTCCCGGGGGCCTGATTGGTTTTCTGTACGAACCAACCCGACAGTATCTCAATTGTACCTTGAAATCTCATAGTGTATACTCATAGAGACCGTTTCTCAATGTGATTACCAACGCCATTGATGGTTCGTCAAACGGATGTCCGGTCTGAGAGTTATTAGCTTTTTAGTTCTAGGGGCCCGGTTGGATTTCGGGTATAATGCAACCTGGCCATATTCCATCTGTGTCCAAACCACAGGTGAACTATACCAAATGATCTGTCTAACCAAAAGGAATCCAAAAAATTCAACGGCATGTCAATCGAACGTCCGGAGCTCTAGTTATAAGGGTTTCCGCTCTGAAGGCCCGATTGGTTTCGGGTTCGAACCAACCCAGTCATACACATACTTTGCCAAAACCTTGAGTGAAATATATGGAAACGACCAACTCGATCCAAGGAATCCTACATAATTGACGGTACATCAATCGGAGGTACACAACTCATGTTATTGGCATTTAACTGATGATGGTCCAAAAAAAGGGGGTTTGGGGCCGGTCGGGCCTGGCCCAATACCCCCTGGGGCGGCCCGAACCGGGCGGACCCGACCCGGGACCGGGTCCGGCCCGATTGGGCATAGCCCGGCCCATTCCATGACTACCCAAAGCCCATCGTTCATTGGCTAGGGGCTAGTGACTAGCACCAAAAGCGTAAGTCTCGATAACTGGGAAGGTATTGCCTTTATAAAACCTAAAAACATCCAACCAGAGTAAAAGAGGAAGTAATACACTAAGTACAAAAAAAGTGATGAAAAGTAAATGGGCTGGAATACAAATCCAACTGAAAAATACAGCTACAACCGAACTAAAGTAAAATAGAAAAGACAAACAGTTAGAAGATAGAAGAAGCTCCTGGGACGTCCACCTCGGATCCTACATGAAAGGTAGGTACAGATATCCACCTCAACGCTATCACACGTCAACCTCCTCTGAGTACCTTCTCATCGTGAAGTCCACCTTCGGATACTGACTCGTCATAAGGTCCACCTCTGGGTACCATCCAGTCCTCAAACACTCAGCCTCCGTCAGCGCTGTCCGTCATCTGCATCCAACACAACGAGATGCAGGCATAGCCGGTGCAGTGGTGAGTATAACGATACTCAGTAGGGACCTCGAGACCCTCAATTTCTTACTAAATCCAACACGGATAACCAAAAAAAGGATATAACATATAACCCTTACTTAGGTATAAGCGCAATCTTATTCTTATGTTATCAAGTAACCCATCTCAATCATGATGTATCACACAGATATGAAATCAACGGATAGCTATGACCTAGGTATATGCCCATACATATACTTAAGTTATCAAGTAACCCATCTAAATCATGAGGAAAATCCCAAAGGTCAACGACTCAGATCAATCCAAGATTTTCATTAAAGATATCGAAACCATAACTACTAGAGAACTCCTTCTTTATCAAGTAAAGTAGCCATGTCACGACTCTGAGGCGCTACTCACTAACCTTAGACTGCTAAGGTACTTCTCCTGTCGAGTACCGCGGGTCCACACCCAAACACAGTAGTGCTCCCTACTAGGGGTCTTCCACCCAAACACAGTAGCGGTTCCCCTAACAGACTACAAGGGTACTCCTCCTATCGAGTACCGCAGGTCTAATGCCAACTACCTGGCACTCTGTCTGCCGTGGGTCTACCGCCAAAAACTGGGCGCTCCATCCACTAGGCTAGTCGACTCACTCCAAGTCAAATCGGTCAAGAAGTAGTCAAGTCCACAGCTACTAGGTCACCGCCCTCCGTACAATCATCTTCGGGAGGGTATGATCCATGAGCTACTGGTCTATAATCCAAGTATCAAAAATTCCCATGAAGAAGAATCATTAAGAACTGCCTCATCACAGGGGTCTCAACGCAACCGACGGCGCGTCAATCAGACGTCCGGTCTGTGAGTTATTAGCCTTTTCGTCCGGAAGGCCCAGTTGGTTTTGTGTACAAACCAACTGGACCGCATCTCAAATGTACCCCAAACTCTCATAGGGTATACTCATAGGGACCGTTTCTCAACGTGATTACAAACGCCACTGACGGTTCGTCAAACAGACGTCTGGTCTGAGAGTTATTAGCTTTTGCGTTCCAGGGGCCCAGTTGGATTTCAGGTACAATCGAACCTGGTCATACTCCAAATGCGTCCAAACCTCAGATTAAGTTTACCAAAAGATTCTTCTCACCAAATGGAATCTATAAAAGTCAATGGTACATCAATCGGACATCCGAAGCTCAAGTTATAAGCGTTTCTGCTCCAAGGGCCCGGTTGGTTTCGGGTTCGAACCAACCAAGGCATACCCGAACTTTTCCAAAACCTTGATTTCAATATTCCAAAACAACCTCCTCGATCCAAGGAATCCTACGAAACTGACAGTTCGTCGAGCGGAGGTCCACAACTCAATTTATGGGCGTTTAACTAAATATGGTCAGAAAATAGGGGGTTTGGGCCTGGTTCGACCCAGCCCAATACCCCCTGGGTCAGCCCGAACTGGGTCGACCTGACCCGAGACCGGGTCCGGGCCGATGGGGCACGGCCCGGGCCGGATGGCGGGGGCCGGCCCGATGCGGGTTTCCTGGCACGTCACTGGCGGCCGGGCCCGATGCTGGCGCCCCGGCGCAGCCTGCGGCCTTGCTCGGAAGCCGGCCACGGCTCAGGCTGCGGCCATGCAGGGTGCGATGTGGGGGAATCGCCCCCTTTTTGTGGAATGGCGGACCCTGTGTGGCCCGCCCTAATTGATTGGCATGGGGTTACAACCACCAGGGTTCATAGAACGACCGACCTTTATGGACGGCCGGGTGCGTAACCGCGGTACCCCTCGGGTCCCGCCTCCAGGTGGAACCGGCGGACCGCTCTGTCGGCCACCCCTTTGAAGACCACTGCGGCCTTATGTTGTGGTTCTTGTCCGACCGGCTAGGCGCGATGAGGCCGCGCCCCTCCGCCGCGGCTGGCAATTGGCCGAGGCCTCCTTCGGCCTAATCGGCACGACGCGACGACACCACGCACCTTCGCCACAGCCCGCTTCGGCCGCGTTCTTTTTCATTCCCACGCGGTGCAACGAAACCACACTGCCTTCTCCTCAAATGTCAACATTGATCAACAAGAAAGCGGGGAGGAGAATCGTCCGTGTTTGTGCGGTCTGATCTCCTCCCATTATTTCGAGAACAAGAGGGAAAAGTATACGGGATGATCAATGATAAAACAAGTATAATTTTAATTCATTAAAATTGAACCTAAACCCTACAACTTCCCATAACAATTTATTCCCAACCTGCAAGGAAAACATTCACGGATCAACTTGGTAATAAGTTGACCCGCGTTCTTTGTTTTTAGTATGAAAGAATCAAGGGAATAAAATCATACTTTATTAAAATCCCTACCTCAACAATTGATGTCGAACATTGTGCATCGCGGTAGATGGCATCAGAGAATGGTGTCACGGAGATTGGTTGATGATTTTGTGGATGTCGGGGTGCATCCAAGGAGAAAACAACATTGGCGACAATGCGTTCTTCAAATCGTAAAGTGTTCCTCTTTGAGGGAGAATATCCTTCGTCGGAGGCATTCTTCATCGAAGAGGGAGGTGTTCTTTCTATTAGAGAAGAACATTGTTCTCTATTCCTCCAGTGCTCTCACCAAAATCATAACCTAACAAATGCCCAAAATAAAATAATAGCGAAGATATTATTTTATTCTCACAAGTATTTCAAAATTAAAACAACTTAATTTCATTAAGTCATGAATTAGAATTCATTGATTACCTTGTGTTGGAAAACATTTAAGTGGATAAGAGGAAGAGGAAGAGTCCTCATAAATAAGAGGGGAGTTTAAGGAGGGTTAAAAGAGAGTTAAGGGAATGTGAAAGGTTAGGGATCGTGTGGTCCCCACCTCACTAATATCCTCATATGGGTAGTTAGGTGCTCCGACACCAACTCCCCCATGTAGGATATAACCACTTAGATACAAAAATAAAATAGTTCCTCAATTTTATTCACTTCATATTTTATCCACAAATTTTAACTTCTCCTCCTAAGAAAACGCAACTGTGGTAAAGGTACCCTTATGTAATTACCAGCATTGCGAGTTCATCAGTGCCTTGGGATTTCAATTCTGAGCACCAATTCAAAATATAGAAAAACTCACTCGTTCGTTCACTGAACGTACCCGAGCTAAACTTCGGAAATTGATTCTGGGCACACCGGGCCTCAGAATCAGGTGCTGTTAGAAACTATGTACTCATAAGATTAAAATGATATTCTAGAAAAAATTTCCATTAAATTTCCAGGTCTTTAAATTTAATAGTAAAACATATGGTTTGGATAATAGTATATTAAAAATATTATAATTATTAAAAACAAGAGTGTGACATTTTTTACATTTCTTTATATAAAATACTATAAAGGTCATAATCTTATCCAAGTGGCCTATGAAAGTCATAAATTCAACACTTGGATTATTATTATTGATAAATACTCATTTAATAAGATTTATAATTTTTTTACCATTTTATGGTTCTTATCACTTTATATTTAACCTAAATTACCGATTTACCTTTAATTATGGTAATAAAATTAATAAGTTTCAAATTTATATTGAACAAAAAATAAAAGGGTTCTACAAACTAATTTTGGAATCACTGATTAAAAATGTAGAATACTTTTTAAAAAATTAAAAACATAGATGTTTCATAATTTAATTTAATATTAAAATGGGAAAACGCAATGAAAATTAGTTTTTTCCAGAAAAAAATCCTTTTAATGAAAAAATAATTTGGTACTAAATTCAAGAATAAAATCCATTTAATATCATAATTGAATTATTTAAAAAAATAATAAAAAAAAATTAAAAAAAAATCCAAGACATAATTTTACCATATAAATACTTTAAAATAAAGTACAGTTTTCCATAAAAATCAATGTTTTTTCCTATTCCATAAAAATAAAGATTTTCCTAATATTATCAAAAAAATTTCCTAATAGAATTTCGATATGATAAACCCAAAAATAAAAATCATTTATCCAAATAAATATTATGAAATTTCGATAAATTAATTATAATAATCACCCACAAAAAAACAATAAAAAACATTTTTAATTAAAAAAATGTTTGAAGAATAAAATGAATTTACTAAAAATATTGTACTATTTTTATTATCCTTAAATAATATATATTAAATGGGTATAACCATTATATATTTTATAATTTGGTTAATATTATTCATTTCTACCAATTTAACAGTAATATTATAAAAATTACATTTAAATAATAAGATTTTATTATTTGTTTAATCTTGGGGTTTCATATCTTTTATGATATAAAACATATTCATACCTTATAAAATATTAGGATGATTTATTCTTCCTCCAATTTAGAAATCACATCCTCATAATTTTAATTCATGCTTGGTAACAAAGTGTTTTTATTTTAAAAATATATCTATTGAAATCCCTCATTGTAAATAGGATTAATAAAAATTCCACTTTATAAGAGAGAAAATGGATGTATAAAGGTCTCATAGAGTGACAAATACAAGGTATAGAAATATGAGAACATAAGTTGTAAGTTAAAATTTAGATATTGAATAAAAAAACTAACTCCTAGTGACTGATAGATAGTGATAGAAAATATGGTCATGAGAAATTTAACCATCACTAAATCATATATCCGTGATTAATTAAATTGTAATTGATTTCTTGAAAATAAATAAAAGGATAACATTTTTATTTGAAAATAATTTTCCAAAATTTTAGTAATTGTTTTACTAAATAGGATTTTAAAATAAGTAATTATACTTACTTGGCAAGTACAGTTTTATCTTTTAATAAATTTATCCAACAAACTCATATTTTTCTCCAAATAATGAGTAACCAAGATGAATGTTTCATTCCTAAATCATTGGAATCAATTTATAAGATCATTGAAATACAAAAAATAATAACTATTTATTTGCCTCATATTTAGGAATTAATGAAAACCAATATGTTAAGTACAAGATAAGATAATTTCAATAATAAATAAATCATTGAAGAAATAAAAACTATTTTTAATCTCCAAATTTCAACAATAATGCCCAAATTTCAACATATATCATTCAACAAATAACTATCCTTAAAATTACTCAAAAATATTATCAACTAATATTTAAATCCTAAAATTAGAAGTATTTGATCACATAGTTTTCCAAAATAAATATTTTCATTTGTCTGCAAATAATATCAATCATTTTTAATGTCTAATACCAAAAATTTAAAGTTCTTAAACACATATTCTCCAAGATATGATAATAAATTCTATAAATCACATGAATCACCATAAATCCACATTAAGATAATTAAACCTTGTACTTATAATAAAATTCCTTAAAATTCGTTTTCCCTTAAACATATAATGTTCTATAAAATTATAGTGATCTTTTTTCAATATAATATTAATCACTTAATCACCAAATCAATTTCAAATCCAACGTTTATCTATATGATAAAATGAATTTTTCTAAAATCAACTTATTCTATATCCATAAAATCATTTAACTAAAAATAAATTTTCATACTAACTAGTACTTTATATAGGCTAGTGGTATGTGTTGACCCCTTATAACGCTTCAGCTATGGGTTCAATCCCTATGGACTTTCCAGGCCATATAGGTTATCACCCATCTTGTGGTTTTTCCTTTTTTGAAAACAATATTAAAATAATCCTTATAAAATTATAGGAACATGAGATACATCCTCTAAAATAACCTTAATATATTCAACATTAGCGAAATGTGTTAACTTTCAAGGTAATATCATACCATTCATTTTTCATCCCAAAATGTAATAACACATAATTATATCAAAATAAAAGATCTTAAAATCTTAAAAGATACCAATAATTTTAAACACATGTCCCCCAATATTAAAGGAATTATTAATCAAATAAAATTCTTGATAAAACCTATACATAAACTAAGGTTTATATTTCTATAAATGTCTCTCCAAACACTCTTAATCATATTTTACATCTTCCACTTAAAACCTAAAAAGGGGTGTCTAAGACTTCGAACATAAGATGAACCATAAAATTGTAAACCCATAATGGTATTCATAGCTCTTAATATTACCAAACCTAAAAGCATCATAATCTATAAATTTATTTAAACACTCCTCTAAAATCAATTATAAAGACCTGAACTTTTGCATTACGTATTCTACTGAATTTATACTAGAATTAAATTTATTAAAATCCCAATGAAAATTTTGGTTTAGAGTTTTAGAGAAATAGGAAAAAAATTTACATAGTAAACACATAAATTACAAGTGGATACTTATACTCAGAATCCATTTTTTATACTAAACAAAAATTTTAAAAATGAAACATGATTTCATTTCTTGATAAATCATCAAAATTTTCTCCTTGGCCTCATCCTTATCTATACTCTCCCTTAAACCCTATGAAAAAACTTGGGGTGATCACAAAAGGCTCATTAAGGGACATAAAAAATGGAATAAAACCATTTCTCTAATTAGAAACTTGAAAATCCATAATATAATAACCTGTATCACATTATTATTTAATATTATATAATTAATCATTTATATATGAAAAACACAAAAAAAATTTAAAATAAAACTTTTAAAAACTCGTAAAAAACATAGATAAAACATGTTGTAAACCTGGGGAATCATTGACGTAAACATCAAAACTACTCATGGAACACCTTTATAGTTAACTTTCAATCATTACTTTAGAGTATCCATCACAAATAATCATTATCAACCCTCACAACTAATCTTGGAACAACCATCGTAGTATATTATCATTATCTCTTAGGAGAAACCAAATCGGTTAACTATGTCTCCTGCTCGAATGGCCTCAAGGAATTATTTTTATATTATTATAGATAATCCCCCTCTTAAGGGATGATGGGGAACCCGAACATAACCCATAGGCCCAAGACACAAGTCCCAACATGACCCGTAATACATGACCTGAAGGCCTAGAGGCATACCTTGCCCATAAAATGACTCATAGGCCCAACCCACTAGAACTACCCCTCCCCAGCTTCTGCCTAATTTATTTCCATTATCTCCCCACCTACATTTCTGATCATCTAGCATTTACCTATACAAAGCTTCACGGTGCCTGGTCCCGATGGCAGTTTCCATACCCTCTCATTCTTCCAATTCGGTTAGCTCTACTCTTGGTGACTGGTAATGTTACTCTGATCCTCTTCTAGGGCATGATCTATATGCACTAGGCTACTTCATGGTCTTCAATGGACCGAGGGCCTAGTGTCTTGAAGGCCTTTGATGGACCGAAGGCCCTTGATACCTGTAGGACCAAACCGGTGGCCTGAAAGCCGAAATCGGGTGAATAGTTCATGCTGCTACAATAACAAATAGTACCTACTACAGTACCTGCTACAGTGCTGCTACAGTGCTCCAGAAATTCACCTCCACCCGGTTTTGAACCTGGGTCTCTAGGATTCCAATAATGAGCTCTTACCACTCAGGTACGGGCTCGTTGGCACTTAACTATGCCTCATTTATGGAATAACTATATGGTTGAATTTCATCTCCGGAGTCTCAATTCATTGAAGGTTATAATGTAACCACCCATACATGGTATATCAAGGAACCAACTATCATTTTTTAAAACATAACCACCCATAATCATAAAAAAAATTTAATAACCATATCATAATCGTAAAACATGAATTCTTGTATCATAAAAAATATTCTTATGGAAAGTAGCCTTTTCATTTTTAAATCAAATATTTATTTAATGAATACGCACATATGAAGGAAAAAAAATTATTTGAAAAAAAACATTTAAACATCTGAAAAAATATAAAAATAATTAAAGATTCCGGACATTTGGAAAAACATATCAATCCATATAAGTTAAAAATATATTCCTTTTTGACTTATAAAAAAATAAAGAGGAACTTTAAAAGATGATTTTTCAAAAGAAAGTATCTTACCTTGAGCCCAACATTTCACATACATTAATTTTAATACTAAATAATAAAATTTTATTAATTTATACTTAATTAAGAACCTTTTTTAATTTTATTATCCCTTTTATATCGCTTAATATAATGTTATATTCAATTACTTAATAATTTAAGTTCACATCAGATGTTTTGACGGTATAAGATTCATAAGTCCAGAATAACTTTGGTAGGTTGTTTATAGTCAAAGATATTAGCATTCCATCATATAGAGAATAATATTCATGATATAATTATAAATTATTTACATTAATTATACATTTAAACCAAACCATTAAATATTATTATGAAAAATTAAATATTTTACAATCATGGAGACGATACGTTGTACGTACTATAAGTAATGTTTCTGTTTTTCAATGATCATTTTGGTAAGTGGGTAAATATTATTTTATATTATTAAAATGATAATAATATCACATATATATTATTATATATTTATATATTCTTATATATATAATTATATGTGATGTGGTGACGAAAAATGTATCACAGCATTTCATTAAGGCGGTAATTCACACATATGCACGAACGAAGATATCATTTTTATATGCATGGAAAGGTAAGAATGTAAATGAAACATTATATTTTAATAATGATAAATATTTCATAAATACAATATATAATCATTAATTCTATAATTATAATCCATCCATTATATATGATGATGGAAAACAATTTACATCGGTTCGTGAGGCGGCAAACTGCCTTATACAAGATCAACGAATTATTTTCCCATTTGATGGAAGTGGATATAGATATAGGTCATTAAAATTACATAAAAAATATATAATTATGTATAGGATACAATATTTATTATTATACCACGGTGTAAAAGGGTTTTGAATATGTTAACGAATAAACAAAATAGAAACACTTGATTTAAAATGATACATCTTCTTTAGAAAAAGTCTTTTCCTTAACACTTTAAGACATCAATGGTTGGAGTTATTACTAAAAAAGACCTCTATAATGTGATAATGTATTCATGTAATGTATTCATGTAGGTTTTTGATGAACCAAAAGTGTTTTATGTTTGAATAAATGAGGATAAGTTGTTCTTGTTTATAAGAGAGGGGAGGGGAACTCTTGGAATTTCTCAAAATATTAAAATATGACAAGACTATTCTAGATCCAATTGCTTAAAAATGGCCTATAAATGAAAATATGATAAAATTTTAGACCATATAATATCTTATTTTTATTATTTAATATTTTTTTTATTTTTATATAATCAAAAAAATATTAATCAAATCAAGTATCATTATTGTCAATTTTGTGACAATTCATTACATTGACTTTAAAAACATCAATACAACTAGTAAAATTCAAAACAAATATATTATTACAACCCAAACATGAAAAATTCGTCTATAAATTCCTTCATTAATTTTTTTATCTCAAATTATATTTATTTTAATATTTTTAATATCATATATTTTATGTTTCAATTATTTGATAAATTATTACATCATCATTGAGTAAGCATTTAAGATAATTATTTCCTCACTAAAAATTATAAATAAATTAATACGATGAATAAAATAATTGTATATGTAAAAATAATATTTATAGTCTAACATATCCTCTATATAACACTATAATAAAAATACTACACTTATTAAAATAACTAGTTTTACATGTTTTATATTTCTATAAATAAAATACTATAAAGGTCATAATCATATCCAATTGGCCTCATAAGTCCATAAATAAAGTTATTATATGATTATGGTCACGATATATGAATCCAATAAGATTTAGGTAAGTTTTGGGTTATTTTATAGTGCTTATAATTTTTATATAACATAAATTACTTGATTTACTCTTAACTGTGGTTATAAAATTACTATGTTTACTATTCATGTTAAATAAAAATAAAAAGGATATATTTTCTAAATTTAGATTCAATAAGTATAATATGGAATCCATTTTTCATAATTAAAAACACATATGTTGAATAATTTAATTTAAAATTAAACAGACAAAATTCAATAAAAAACAGTTATTTTCAGAAAAATTTCTTTTAATATATAAAATTTTTTTATACTAAATTAATATATAAAATCAATTTTAAATACCATTATTGGATTATTTATAATAAAATTGAACTAATTTAAATTTAAAACTAATCCAAAACATAATTTTACCATTAAAATATTTTAAAATGAATAACATTTTTCAATAAAAAACAATATTTTCAAATATTCCTTGAAAAATCAATATTATCATAAAATTCTCAAAAATTCTTTTTAAGATAGATTTTACAAGATTGATTAAAAATTTAAGTTCATTTTTTAAAATAAATTTTCTTAAATTTCATTAAATTAATAATAATAATCACCTATAAAAATAATAAAAAACATTTTTTAAGTAAACATATTTTGTAAGAATAAAATGAATTTACTAAAAAACTAGTAATTATTTAGAAAACAATAATTAATACATTTGAAATGAGTATGGGGATTATATATTTAATAATTTGGTTAATACTATTCATTTCTTCTAATTTAATATCTAGGGTATAATAGTCATATTTAAATAATAATATTTTATTATTCATTTAAGCTCGGTATTGCTTATCTTGTACACTATCAAACTTAGTCTTTCCTTTCAAAATATTTGGAAATTATAGGAATAACCACCAAACCTCTTAGATAGAGATATTTTTTCAAGTTTATTGAACTACCCATATTTTATTATAAAACCATTCATCATGGCGCAACATACACTTTTATGGTGTAGCATAGTACTTCTCAACATTTATTTTTTAATCGTCTAATCTCACTACTACATATTGAATAATTGAGGTGTGGTGGTATCAAATTTTTCTAGCCTACTAAATTACATAATACATGGTTATATCGATTTGGAACTATTCTTATAGTATAGAATACCTTGATATTAGTTGGTTGTGACATAGACAAAACCTATGACATGAATGTCTTTATATTTCTAGGTCCACTAAAAAAACAACCATGATTCCTCTACGGTATAGAATCATCTTAAAACATTTATATATTGAATTTTTTAGGGGCCCTAAATTCCTAGAAATAAAAAAAATATTATATGGACACCTCCTTTAATGTGTATACAAAGTTCCTACCTACTAGCTATGGTGTGAATGTTTATTACTGCATAGGAACCCTAAAATTTCTGAGGCCACAAAAAAATAAACCAACCCTTTATTGCAGTGTAGTAGTGTCTTATGGTGTAAATATTTTTACCCAAACAAATTCAATGGGGAAAACCCTATTTAGCAGTGTGGAACTCCTTGTACTACTCCCTTCAGTTTACTAGAATCATGAACTCTACACATGATTTGTAATCACATTGAACTTGTTTAAGGGATGTTTTAATTTTTTCACATAAAAACCTCACCTCACACAAAATGTGTGTTTGAATATGGTTGTTGAATTAATAATAAAATCCAATACAATTAATCACATTCACTTCATCAACCAAATCCTCTAATAAATATTTTTAAAAATTTGAAAAATAATAGTAAAAATTAACATTTTTATCAACTACATAACTTAAATAATAACTCCAATCATATTTATTTCCTTTATTGATGTATATATTAAAGATAAAATTATATAATTGGATTGATCCAGACGTCATCTAACACATGTCAATGTATAATTCAATTTCCTTTCATTATATATATATATATATATAATTCTCAATATTAAATCCTCTATAGAACTTCAAATGTCAAATCATTTTAAAATCCAATAATATGGTAATCTCCCATGGATTTCAAGTAAATGGTTTCAACCACTTTCTAAAAAAAATTCCAACATATTTCATCCAATATTGAAACACATTGAGATAATTAGTCATAGTCTTAGTGACTTATTCTTTGTTTCAATAATCTTGTATTCCTCCATATTTATAATCAATACTTTATCATTATCATCTCTATAAACATCCAATCGCATCTTCTTTACTCTATTTCTTCAACACATTGATATTACTAAAATTCGCATTATTTGGAAACCATTGAAAAAAATACAAATCAAACAAATTGGGTTCAATTGAATCTTAACCTAACACCTAATTTAAATGAAAAATTAGAAAACAAAAAGACGAAATACATAGTATTCCTCCTATAAATATTATTATTTAATGTCAAATTACTAGTGTACCTGAGTATCTCCCATTTAAATACTAGGACGTGAACCCAGTTGTGAGCACTCAATAATATTTTTGAGGTTATTTCCATTCACCTTGAATTATTGTACGTTATTTTTATAAATATCTATATCCTTATATGAAATTGTCTCCCCACCGTGAAATTTAGCAGCCGCTTCTTTTTAAGAATTCCTAAGAAATGTTACAAATGCGAGTTAAAATGATATAACATATCTCTTGAGTGTTTATACTTTATTATAATGTGTTGTTCATGGATCTTCATTGTTTTCTACTTCAGTATGGTACATTTTGTGTAATCATCTCTCATGAGATAATTTATCACATCTTTCTCTAGTAACCTCTCTCTTCTTGGTTTATCTTCCTTGAAATTTAATGAATTATCAATGAAATAAATTTTTAGGTTAAATCCACTATGATTTGGATTGGTTTTATATACACTAACATGAGTGGATATATTCCCAATGGTGTCTTATTGGATGTAATCTGATAAAAAAATCATTATATAGTCTACTTGATGTCTCTATTTATTTTTTATTAAAAATATTCTTAATAATGTGCAAGAACTCAAGGTTTTATAGATCCACTTTTCTAAACAATTGAGGGTCATATAGAGTAATCATGATTTTGTGAACTATATATTTATCCATCACAATTAAATAAATTGTTTCTAATGAGTGGTCCTCTATCACTGATTAATAGCTTAGGAACTTATAAACATGATTATATTTTCTTATTCAAAAAAATATTGATCACTATTATTATATTATCTAATGTGGATTCTATTTAAAACCTTTCTATAAGGAGTAAAAAAATGACTTATGCACAATCAAAAGAAATAAGGAAATGACATATTGATTATATTAACCAAGCATCAAAAACATTAACTTTTATAATGGGATATTGTGATATCTCATATAATTTTATATTTTTTTTTAATACTTTGAATGATGATATAAGTTTCTATGAATAATCAAAAAAATTATACACATTTGTTGGAAAAAAATAGAATTTCAAGGATTTAAACCATTGTTCATTCTAGCCCATAGTGTCGTCCCATAGATGATGAGTGATAAGACTAAATCATGCTCTATAATTCATTATTGGGACCACATCAATAGAATAGTACATCCCTACAATTTTTATATTATAAAGTATTAGATGAAAAATAATTTTTAACATCGTCTTAAAACCTTTTCTCTTTTAATAAAACAATTGCAGGAAGATCTTACCAATGTCCATGAAATTAATGATATCAAGGAACTATGGTTATAATATTATATCTATTACAAATAAATTTTCATTCATAAATTAATCCATAATCTCTATTTCCTTTTCACTATAGTAGTTTTTGAACTACAAACTTGATAGATTGTTAGTCACAATTTTCATTAATCCTTTCTTATCTATGAGTTCAATATTTAAATGTTAGAGATATAAAATATTGTATATTATGTTTGGATTTATATCATTTTTTTTTCATTATGTAATTCAATGATACAATATCAATGTATACCACAACATTTTAGGGATCAAGATAAGGTTTAAGAGTATAAAAATAAAATTCTATAATGGGTAACTCATTCTATTTCATGGTGTAGTTGAAATGAATCTCTATAAGAGTCCAAATCATATAGTATATTAGATATAAAAATCCAATCCATTATTTATCCAAAAACTATTCCCACATTATAGTAACTTATGGTGAGTATCTATTCAAATAGATCCATTATATTTTAGAGTGCCATGACTAGGATAGTGATTAATCATTTATTATTTCCTTAAATGGTTCCATAGAACTCCCATAAAATGAAAACACAATATATATTTCCAATAAGTGAGTGGGAGGTTAATAAATTTAGAGAAAATTGTTAACAACACATTGTTTAAATAAAATATCCTAAAAATATGACACAAATATCATCAAAACATGGTAATTAATAAAATAAAATAACTGATTAATCACTACCCTCATCATGGTACTCACAAATATAAACAATAAATTGTTCTTAGAAAAATAAATAATTAACATACATTTATTATTTAGGAAGATGATTAATATATGTGATGAAACAAATTTGAGGTCAGGGATACTTTACCTTAAAATTATCATTTTAACTATTTTAATTATTTATTTTCTAAATAATTATCATCTATCTCCATATTCATAAAATTATTTTATTTATGTATTTATAAGTCAATTAATGAATTAATATGAACATTTGATGTCACTTTTTTACATACTTTTAAATTTTTTCATAAGGAATTTTTTATGGAATGTTTTTTCTTTTTTTAAGGAAAAAAGGGAATGTTCTCTTTCAACACATACAGTGTCAATGTACTTCCCCACTACCAAAACCATTATTTAATGGTTAGGATTCCTTTATATGATTAAAATTTTATTCAATTAAAAAATATTTTACCCTTTTTTTATGTGAATTTTAGTTTTGAAAATTTTGTTTTAAATGAATGAGATTTAGCAATATCTGAAAATGTTTTACTTATGGGTTTAAAAAGAAATTATTTTGATTTTTATGATAGAAATGAAATATTTTATTTTTTCAATAAATTTTATGGTCCTTGGTATTTTTTTTATAATTATGGATGAGTCTGATATAGCTTATGATGATGGGTGATCCCAATATTTCTCATTATGTTGATTTAGACCGATATATCGCTCAAATGCATTGGGTAATGATTATAATATCCATATTATTATGTTAAAATTTGAACCTAATGGTTATTTCAATTGTAAGTGTTCGTGTAATGTTTATATGATGATGATGTCCCAAGAAACCTATATTACTTTTTGAAACATTATAAGTATTTTTCATGGAAACAATTTGATTTAAAAATGTATTCTAATGATATTTTATTTTAAAGGATGTATTATTCCCTTTTAGGGTAAAAAGGAATTTTTTTAAAAAACTAATGGGTTATTATTTTTTATAATAACTCCTCATGATTATGATTTTCCATTTTTTCATTCTTATAATGTGTTTTACGAAAAAAAAATGGGCAGTAAAACTAATTCCCTTTTTAAGTAAATTATTTTTTAAGATCAAAGATTATTATATTAAATGAAAACTATCTTTTATGATCTCATGGTATTAAAATGGACTAAATATTTTATCTATTTTTTTGTGTCTTTTAATGAGCTTTTTGTGATCAACCAATTTTTTAAAATGATTTTCATGCGTTTAAAGGATGAATTGGAACAAAGAAGAATTCAATTACAAAATTATAATGATTTTTCAACAAATAAAAATGTATTTTATTTTAAAAGACTTATATTCTGGGAAGTTTGATAATATGAAAAAGTGTATAACTTTTAATGTATGGGTTTGTTATATAAGAGTTATGACCTAGTTATCTAAAACTATAACCCTAAAAAAATTAGAAATGTAAAAAATCGGTTTTTATTTAAAAATGAAATTATTTATTGAATAAGGGTCAGGTAATTAAATTTATTTCTTGAGTAAGACAATATACTTATATTTATATTTAGAATTCATGATTTTGATAATTATTTTTTGTAATGGGCCTTCATATATACCCAAATTTACCTTCTTAAACTCATAAATTGTAGTAAATACACCTTTCTAAGTGGTAAGTGGTAAAGTTCTGAGGTTTTATCCATCATCGATATTTATAAAGGAGGATGGTTCAAAATTTTGAGACCTAGATGATTGCATTTATTTCAATCATATTTATTAGAACTATACCCATTAAAAATAAAAGAATGTTCCTTAGGCTCTACTAACATAATGTGAATAGAGATAGAGGAACCAAATCATTATGTCTTTGGTAAAATATATACCATCATTATATTAATGCTTCCCATCTATGAAAATTAAATATTAACCAAACCTTAATATTTATGTATATTCTAAATTTCATGATTAATGTGTAAGGGTCATATGAAAATAATTTCTTCTGTAGATAAAGATTATTTAGAATATACATATTATAGTTTGTCAAAAGTGAATAAGGTGATGAAATAATCATTACATTTATTTATTATGATCACATGATTCTCTAATTATAGTCTTATTTATTTATTATAAAGTATTAAGAGGAAAAATGGTACATTAACTTTATTAAAATGATTATTTAGAGCGGTTTGAAACCTATTAAGAGCTATTACCTGTGTTGTATCTTATAACATTGTATTATTTTTAATTCTACCTTTTAGTATATATATTTTCAGTCATCATAAGAGTCAAAATGGGATCTATCACTATATAGTACTCTAATATGTAAATCAATAGAGTATTCTAGTCATTGATATGATGAAGAGGGTACTTCTATATACAGGTAAATCCAAGACATCCCTATAAAAGAATTTAACGAAGTATCTTAATGAATGACTAGTGTGGACTTATATTCTAATGTTTTTTCACATCATTTTAGGTTTATTTTATCTAAATTTAATCATTAATTAGTACTTAATTAGTTAATTATAAATATGAGTTTATTTTATATTGTAATTAATGATTATTTATAATTATGAAATTTATTTATATATATACATTTAAATTATTATATAATTATACATTGAATTATTTACCTATCTCATTAAGTTATTTTTGAATCAATTTTTTTTCTTATTTTTATTTATTAATATTCCTATTTTGTGAATTTAAATTTAATTTATTTTCTTTTATTTTTTTAATCTTTTAATAAATTAATAGATGAGTAATTTTTAATCTCATGTCTAATGTGATTTAATAATTAAAAATTTTAATTTATAATTTTAATTATTTAGTTAATTTTATCATTCTTTATTTTTAATAAATTAATTGATTTAATTTTATTTTTATTTTTATTTTATTGTCTATTCGTTTTTATATTTTTGTTATAAATTTTTGTGTTCCTATTTTGTTTTAATTTTTTATTTATTTATTTTATATTTTTTATATTTTTTTTTATAAATTTTTTTTAAGGATGGTCAATCAATGTGGAGAATATTTTGTTATGCCATGGATTGACCACAGACATAAAATATATAAATTGCACACCTAAACTGATGATACTATAGGGCTTGGAAAATTGAAAAAGGAAAAGTGCATTGAGCATGAAAGCTAAATTACGCTGACCATAATCCTTACACAGTAAAAATATAAAAGGGTAAAAGATTCCATATGGGTTAAACCTTTGTCAACCGCATGAATTTGGTATTAATTACATTTATCGCACATATAAATGATCAACTGTAAGGCCAAAACCTATCGACTGAAAGTGATATTTATACCAACTATAAATTGAGAATCTAATTGAATGTTGGGAGGAAGGAGGACAATCCAAACCCATATTCTTAAAGAAGGGATATGAGGCTTATTGGAGAATCCATCCAATTTTAAAGCTACCAAATCCCATGAGTTTGAATCCTAATTGAGAAGGAGAATAGATTCAATGGTTGAGTTCGGGTATTCCAATTGAGTTGTTGAAATTGAATCTAATGTCAAAGCAGTTGTATTGAAGAAGAGTCTTTCAATGGATCTCGACTGTCAAAACGACTCATTGAAGAAGAGGATGTCCCTAAGGACACGAACCTGAGTTAAAGCTTCATGAGGAAGCTGCTTTGAGGAATCCAGCACCACTATATGAAAATATTGATTTATCACTTTTGAAATCACATCCCAATGGGGGTTCGAATGGAAAACCACATTCTCAATGTTGTGTTACTTCATGATTTAGATGAACCAGGGCTTAAATGCTTCAAAAAATATAGAATCATATACTCATATAGGCAAGATTCCAATCATTTGATGAATAAATCGAACCAGGTGAGTCACACTCGGTGAAGGCCAAAGTCGAACAATCCCCTGATGAGATTGAGTTAGATCATGGAGTTGTGCATAAAGGGGGAAATGTTTTTCTTTGTCAAACACATATTGAGATAGAGATTATATGATAATATTGTCATCAAACCTTTTATATTATGGTCACCACACTAAATAGGAGTGGAGCCAGTGGCAGATCAAAGAATCTGATTCCATGTTTGGATGATGAAGGTAGATGTTTTAATATCATTGATCATAAAATAAGGAATATTTTGGAAAATGATAAAACTACAAATAATTTTGGTTCATCCACATTATATTGAGAGTTATTACTTTTTTTGGTTATATAGAATAGTATAACACTCTGATAAATAAATCCATAACTATATTGAAGTAATATGATAGGGCAATGACCGAAGATCCACTAGTTATAATATTTATTGCATGTTTGATTGAAGAAGATAGGGACATATAATTCTCCAATTTTATATAACAAGGTTCATTTAAAGGTGAACACATGGTGTTTGTCGAGTTTTAAAAGTAATGTTAAGGATTATTAAGGGAGATTGAGTTTGTTCATCCCTTGGGAGGTCTACTTAATCTATGTTGACCAATTTTCATGGATGGGTTTTTTAGTTGAGATAAATTGGATATCGATAAAGTTATTTACCCCTAATTCAAAAATAAGGAAATTAATCAATAAGGGAGTTTTTAATTTGATTACACTAAATAATTTCAATTCTATGATAGAGTCAGATGATTGATCAAATATTCAAACATGGTTAAAATCCTTATGGTAACTCATCTTCGAATCCAATTACTTTGGTCAAGGAAATCCTAATATTCCTTTGACGAACTATTTGAATCAGTTGTTTTTGTTAAGTAATAAATCATCACATTACTACCTTAATTGCAGATGTTTTAAAGAGGTGGTGAAATTATAAATAATTAACCAAGTCATAAATACATCAATATGTATTTAAAATATAGTACATGTGTGCTTTTTATAGTTATTACAAGGGGATTGTTAATTTCATGCACATGTGATAAAATATCATGACTGGTGACATGTGTTTGGTGATGTTGTGGAGACCATGTTAAGTGTTATAGTTAGTTCCCTATAACCAACTAATTTTTTAATTGTGATTACATGTATATCTAGAGGTTTGAATATTAATTTAAATATATTATCACATATTGTTTTTTCTTCTACATAATATTTATGTGATAATGTCTTAGAGTATCTATTGCATTGAAATGGGGAAATTAGTTCCCCACTTTGATGAGAACTAGGAAATTCTATAATGATATTCTTAAAAACAAATTTTATTGATAGACAATGTACTATGCAGGGGAATATAGTACATAGAGTGTTATGTTCAAGTAATAATATGTAGATGGGGATTCTTCTCATGAATTTCATACTTGGTAATCTACAATATAGGAGATTATGAGAATATACATGCTAGTAGGAATTATGAATACATTTTATTTCTATCTATGAGCTTGTGTAACTGTACTTAAACTTTAATATTATCACTAATGCATGTCATGACTCATGCGTTTATATTTATTGATAAAAAATTACCACACTATATATTGGAGATAAGTATGTTATGTTGGGTGTGTCATGGATGACATCTTATTAATGGATATATGTGGTAAGGATTTGTCCCTTCCATATTTATCGAAGTTGATATCTCATCCCTTTGATTGAAATATAATTTTCACATAAATTTTATATATATAGTGTTATTATGTTTATTTCAAATAGTAAAAGAAATATTTATCAACCATATAGGTTGATGAAATAGTTTTCCAACCTACTTAATGAGATATTAAGACAAAGGGATTATATTACATAGTGATTATTCCTATGGTGTTGTCGATGTTGCAACTTTAAGTTATTTCTCTTCATTTACTTGACCCATTGTTCGATGGTAATTTTGGATTTTAGGTGTACCAAGCTAATTCTAGTGAGAAAGAATCCTAGAGGATCACACACTATGTGTTTTCATTGATCTAGATTAAATTATATTTGAATTTTATCAACAAAATGAATATTATACTCATGGAGGAAGAATAATTTTTTTCATGTTTTACTAATCATATAAATTAGTTAAATATTTATTCATTAGATTATTAATCAATATTATTTATTTATTTTATTAAATATTTAATAAATATGTATACATTGTATTCTAGATAAATTTATTTATTTATGAATAAAATTTTTATTTGGGTGTTCAATAAACATTGAGGAGTTCAAACAGACCAATACCATGTCCAGTGATTAATAGTAATTTACAAGCCAATAAAATAATATTTTATAATGTGCAGGTTACCATGAATACCGTAAAATATTTATTATTTTATTATTAGTATAATTATGTGGCATAGGGTTTAATAAATATTATAATAATATTTATGTTCTAGTACATGATTAAATAATATGTTAACCCAAACCCTCACTCTATATATGTATGGTTGTGTTTATTATGTTGGGAAAATAGAAAATTGAGAATAAAGAATAGTTGTGCACGATAGAGTTATTTCTCTCTCTCTCTCTCTTGAATTCCTCCTCTATTAATGTCAAGAATGAGAAGAACTCCATCGATATTTAAGGATCTTGGAGTAATCAAGATGAAAAATCAAGATAATTGATTCACCGTATGATCACATGAAAATAAATTTACATTGCTCGGAGATCAAAGGAGAACATGTGGATCACTACTAGAGTTAATTACATTGCATGGAGCAATCAAGATGACATCCTTGAATAAATTATCCTAATGAAAAGACATAACATCTTCTAATAATATATAAATAAATTATAAATTTAACATGAAAAGACCTTATATTGGGGTTATCAGAAACTCTCTATTAAATGAATTTTTAAACATAACACCCACCCAAGGTTTTTCTTATGTTGAAATAATGAACAATGGAAAAGAAATTTTTGTGAATTGAATATCCAACTAGTTGCATCCACTTCTAATATATTCATCATGTTTATATTCATCACTTGTCTATTAAATAGAGTTTGCTTACAACATACATGTATTTAAATTCAAGAAACAAGTGAGAATGGAAAGGTTATAGGGTGAAATGAAAAGGATATGATAAAGGTTAATTCCTCTATTATCCATGTGGATCTTATAATTTATCATTTCCATATTGGATTGATTAAATTTTGTGTTATTTTTTACTAAAATATTAATCTCAGTGTCCATCTAGACACAACAAGAAATTATTTCACTTTTAGAATAAATGTTTTTTATGGTGATTTATTACATAACTAACAGTTCATTATCTCTTAAATCACATGTTTCTATTATAATGAATGATTAATACAAAATATAATAATATTAACTTATTGTGGAAAGATAATTATTTATCAAATAAAATGAAAATTAGTTGATATGTTCATACCCATAAATGTTTTTTAGTCTCAATTGGGCTAGGATACTAGATATGAAAACAACTATTTATCATGTTTCAGATAAAAACATATTTTTAAATAATGTTAAATAACAAGTTGGTTCAATATCACCACGTGATACATTCTAAAATAAAGATAACTTCATATACATCATAATATTTCATTAAAAAAATTTAGAAATTCTAAATGATGTAAATGAGTGCACTTGGTAAATATTGAGGAAGCTCTGAGATGGATTGTAAATGAATATTTTATCCAAGTAATCATCAATCATATATGTGGGTTAAATTTTATACCTAACACACATTTTATTATATACATAAATTTTTTTGATGGTATTAAAAGTAAGATCAATGATGAGTCTTATATATATTTAAAATTATCCATTATTCTTTCTGAGATATATTTTGTGAATGGATTTTAAAAAACTAACCACATTACAAATTTATTCTATAATGGATATCATATCATTTATGAAATGATAAGAATAAATTAGAACACTACAACATGTTTTTTTTGAAACATATTTGTTAAAATATGGTCTTAGATAAAAAAACATTAAAACAAGAAGATGAATCTAAGTTAATGATCTTATATCCACTAAGGATATTAAAATTTATCCAAGATTGACTATATTTTTATAAATTAATTTTATCTTTTTAAATATAGTGGGAGAATACTAAAATTTTATGAGTTAAATCTCGGGATGCACAAGGGTTGGCATAAGAATATTGGACTCCATTGAGCTTAATGGGAGGATTAGTTTCATATAAACATAATGTGTCAGAATTTTCAACAAAATAGGTAGTTTATATTCACCATTATGGGTGATGCATGTATTATTCTTTGGGAATAAATAGTCCTACAATTAAACATTAAATGGTAATATGTTGAGGTTGACTACTATGTATATATTCAAAAAAATGGATTCCATGTTTAAGGATTCAGTGAATTAATATTTTGAATATTTTTAAGACTTGATACTACTAGTGAGTATTTAAGAGAAACTATACATGGATGGTACAAGAGTGTACCAATAAATAATGATTGATTTTGAAAGGCCTAGTCTATGAAAAAAACCTATACACCAATCATCATGAATAAAATCTACCTTGAATTCTACATTATCAAAGAGTATTTCTATAATCATCTTATTAAGATATTGATTGTGTAGTAAACCTCAATTATAGTAACCCTTATGGTATATTTATATATTATTTGACTAAAAGGATACCCTTTGTTATATTTCTAACAGGCATAACTTAAATGGGTCAGTTCCATCAATAAAGGAAAATATGTTATGTAGATTACATAAATTAATTTATAAATAAATAATCCTTAGGGATCATGTAATATTAGTTTGGAAATTAATGAGTGACATGTGTCTATTAACTTAGTCGGAGAAATATAAGTTTTCAAGATAGATATGTTGATAACATTTGGAAAACTAATATTGTGTCTTACCGGTTTGTTAATAAAAATAATTAAAATTCTCCCATGTAAAACAAAAAGTAATAATCATGTTCTAGGGAAAAATAATTACAATATAGATCCAGGGGTTTACTTAAAATTTGTCACAGTACATATATTATCAAAGTATTGAAAAATTAAAGTTGTAATAATACAAAATTGAATTGTTGTTTCCATATAATCCTTCTAGAATTACATGAATATTAATAGGAAGAAATTATTGAGATTAATGTAATTTCACAGGCTTATGTTCTTGGAATTTAACTCATGTTACATTATATATAACAAAATTTTATATTACTTTGAATGATGAATATTATTTTGATATCAAATAGATCAAACATAATTTCATTGGCGTGCAGTTAGAACTATAAGATAGAACTTTAAAAAGTAAAATTGGATGATTTCCTAGTGTCATGAGAAGTGGAAATACTGGTTATTAAGTGAAGTAAACACTTGAGTTCATTTAGTTCAATTTGATATAGTATCACAGAAAATTATAAGGTAATATAAAATAATAACTTATTACCACCAACGATAGCCGTATCTAAAAAATATGAATACGTTGCGACTTTTGATACAACTTAAGGAGTGGTTCTGAAACATCTTATTTTGATTTTTTTATAATAATGAAATATTTTTATCATTATCATGATAAGATTTGTTTATGGATTTATTCTGGATTTGTAGACATTGATGTTGGAATAATTTGTGGATTCTTGGTTATATCACTTATTAATGTATTTTATTGAGATAGTATTGTTTTAGTAAGAATATTTTCCACAAAGACATCTGGATATTTATAACTCGATCCATAGAAATGTCATAGGACTTGTAGTTGTAGCTATACTATATAGACACATATTTTCACATGTGAGAAATAACTAGTCATTATCAGTTTTCTCTCGTATAATATGGAGTTTGTTAGAGTTTCTAACCTAGAACCAACAAATTTGGTACATAATATTACTTTTATATTCAAATATTTAGATATTAAATTTAACATATTATCAAGTATTGATTTTTATTCTATATAAAATTGATGTGATAATGTCCTGGATAATTTTTCGCATTGAAAAGGTAATAGTAGTTCCACACTATGATGAGAACCTTGAAATGCTATGACGATATTCTTAAAAACTAGTACTATGGTAGGATAATATACAACTAAATGTAACATAGTACATATATTGTTAGGTGTGTGTAATCATAAGAAGATGGTGTTTTTTCTCATAAATTTTATACTTGGTAATCTCAAATATGGTAGATAGTGGGAATAGACCTACAAGTAGGTATTTTTCATATTTTAGTGTCATAAAATATTCCTATCTATGAGAATGAATAATTCTTCTTATAATTTAATATTATCATTAATACATGTCATGACTCATGAACATATATTTACTGACAAAAACCCTCACACTGTATGTTGGCAGGAATTAGGGTGTGTTTGGTTTATCACAGATAACATGTTATTAAAGGATAAATTGAGGAAGGATTTATCCCTTCCATTTTTATGGAAGTTGATATCTTATCACATTGATTGAAATATAACTATCACATAAATTCCAACACCATTGTGTAAAAATGCTTATTTCATATAGTCAAAGAAATATGAATCAAGAATATATGTTTATAACACAGATGTGCAATCTGCTAGATGAGATATTGATATAAAGGGATTATATAACATAGAGAGTGTTCATATGTGGTCATCGATGTTGAAAAATTATGTTCATTATCTTGGGTTCCTAGACCAATTTCAAGATAATAATATTAGACATTAGGCATACACACCGAATTCCAATGAGAAATATTCTTAGAGGGTAACACACTATGTATTTTTTTTATCTCAATTAAATTATATTTGAATTTAATTAATTTACTAAATATTATTCTCTAGGATGAGGAATAATTTTATTAATATTTTATTGATATCACAAGTTAAAAAAAATATATATATTTAAAATATTTTGAATAAAATATATTTTTTAATTTTATTGAATATTTAATAAATAATTATTTTCTGGTTTTTGGATAAAAATATTAAATTATGAATAAAAATTTTATTTAGGTGTAAAATGAATTTTAAGGATTTTAAATGACACAATACTGTGTTCGGTGATAAATATTAATTTACAAGACGGTAAATAATATATTTTTTATTTCACAAGTTAGAGCACATGCCATTAAATAATAGTAATATTATTATTATTATTCTATATAATTGGCATTAATAAATATTATAAAATTAGTTAAGATATGTTACATAACAAGATAATATTTCATCCTAATCCATATCTTTATAAATATATGGTTATGTCCATTGTGTAGGGTTAATCAAAAATTTAGAATATAGAATCATTGAGAAAAATATATTTCTCTCTCTATATCTCTCACATTCCCCCGCTCTTCCTCTCAATAATGAAAAGAACACCTTGATTCCTAAAGGATATTAGAGTAATCAAGATGAACAACTCATGACAATTTATTTTCTATACTAGCACCCAAAAATCAATTAGCATTTCTCAGAGATCAAAGGAGTTAGTTTAGATCAGTGCTAGAGGGATTATAAACTTGAATCCTTATAGTGAAAAAAATGTAATCGAAAAGGGTTTTCTGAAGATCAAAAACATCATTAAATAATGTGTCCTAATATGAGGTAATAATTTCTTCTAGTCTTAAATAAATTCATTTTAAATTTAATGTGAAAGGATCCACTATAAGAGTTTTGAAAAACTCTATGTTAAATGAAATTTTAAACATAACACCCACCTAAAGAACATTCACTATGCCTAAAACATTAATTAATTCAGTGATGGAACATTGTGATAAAAAATAAAAGAATATCAGATATAAATTCATGGGGATTAATGATTAATTTGGAGCACACGATAGACATAAGAGATCAAAACTGAAGCTATAGAACTTTCTTAGGAGAAGAGAATATAGGATCCTAGAGCTAAAGAAGTGTTCCATCGCAATAGATAAGAATTTTACTTATTATTTAATAATATCTATTTTATTTTTATGATGTTTATAAAATAATTTATGTTTGTTTCAAAAAAATGAACTACTAAATTTTTTTATCGAATCATATCATTTCTGATTGAAAAATATTCTCTGTCTTTATCTTGATTTCAAAATTAATTTCAAAATTCTCATTCATATAATGATACCATTTTATTTATTGTTGAAAAAAAGTTCGATACTACTCTACATACAAATAATTGATGATTAAAAATAATAAAAAGTTGATGAATCACTTCACCACAATCAAACATTATTTTTTACATAGTCTTATTGAAAAATCATTAATAGGGACAGTTCTCTATACTGTTTTATTAATATTCTAACAATTTTATGTTTAGAAGAATATTCTATCATAATTGGTATTATTGTGATTATTACATAGTATGAATATAAATAATTAAAAATAAATCCAGATCACTTTGGTTGCCTAACTCATCATACTATTTGAGTTCATTTCTCTTTCTCCTGTTTACATTTCCTGCTCATTATCACCTCCATTGTTTCACCATTCCCTCACATTTAATTTTTCATTTTTTTCACATTATTATTCACTATTATTGTGTTTATTGATGTTGTTTTTATTTATTTATTTTTTATTCACTTCCATACAAGCCTTCTCTATGGATATGCTACCCATACACACAACCATAGACTACTAAAAACATAGGCTATACCAACAGTTTCAAATTGTTGGAATAGGCTGGAAAACTATTGATATACAATATACCAATATTTTTCCAAACCATTGGGTATTGTGGCATGGGAATATGCATATACCAATGTTTATTTGTCAATTATTGGTATAGGACACTGGAAATTACACTATACCAACAGTTTTCCAACCATTGTATAGACTATGAGCCTCATAACTATACCAAATGTTTTTAAATCATTAGTATAGTGTTATAACAATGGTTTATTGATAATTGTTGGTATAGATGACCATTAAAACTATACCAATGATTTATAAATTCTTTTCATAGAGTTATACACAAATGAAACATATAACAGCCTCCCCAACATTCCATACTACAGAGTCCCCTATTTTACACAAAGAACAAAAATAATTCATAGAATAACATATATAAAATATATATATAAATACTATAAAACACTAAAATGACCTAGAAAATACAGTGTACAAAATAAAAAAAAACTAATGTAGACAACTGAATCATAGAAATCATGGAATACATAATCCATGGAACTAGTTTTTTATATGATAAACACTACAGATTCTATGAAATCCGTGATGTATAATGGAATTATGGTATTTGAAATCATAAACATCATCAGAGTAAGGTACAAATAATCTATGGTAATGTCCCATTTCTCTCCAAATTTGTGCTGCGGAATCATTACTTTGGATTTATTAACAATATCTTTAAGAAATAGTTTTCTCATGCTAGTGGGGGTAATAATGGGGCATAGGGAAATCCCATTCACCCTAATATCATAGTCAACTCCCCATTCCAACCCCATGTTTCTTTTTTTGGAATCAATAGCTTCATGATGTAATGAAAATCATAGGTTAAAGTGATGGTAACAAAGCCACAATAAAAAAGAAAATTCATACAGATAACCAATGCAAAACCTTGGTTACAACTATATGGATTTGATAAAAAGATGTAGTATAATGCAAAGTTGAACTAACATTAATAATCAATCCACCATTAGCATATTCCCTTCCTTATCTCCCATTATTAAGATACTTCAAAGCTTCATGAAATATTGTAAATGTGCCAACAAAATCAATATCCATGACTGCAAATGGATAAAAATAGGGACAAGTTCAAAAGTAAAATTTTAGGAATCCTTAATTGAATATTGATTCTATTCATAATAACATGATAGAATAATAGTAAGAGTGGATTCATATCTATGGACATAATCTATTTCATTCATTATTTATATTTCATCTTTAATTAAGAAATGGATCAAAACCGATTAAATTCTAATCAATTGAACTCATCTATTACCTATCATGGATAAATTTCTAGTCATTTAATCGGATAGAGTATAAGAAAAGAATTTTGTTTCAAAGGAAAAACAATTGATTTTATAATGTTCCACAATTTTTAATTTAAAGTTGAAACTTGTTCATCCTATAAAAAATAAAAATCTATTATTTGAACCAATAACATATTTATATGATTTTAAAACATATTAGAAAACCATTCATAGACAAATCTTCTAATAAAAAATATTATGGAGTGGCATAAATCCTATAACTAGTAGAGAGACACACCAAATTAAAACATACAACAATCATAAAGGACCCTATTATAAGTAACTATCTAAATCATCCTAAAATGAGAGGGATGAATCCAAACCTTATAAAAGTGAATAACTCATTTACACTCATCTATAAGACATCTATTATTGAATTAATATAATTCCCTTCTCGAAGGTATACATCAATGTAGAAGCTCCTAAACCACTTTATCACCATTTTAAAAAAATTCTTTATCAATAAGGCCCCTTCTATGTGTGTTTTAAATGACCTTTTGATGGTACACTTCAATTTCATAAATTAGGGGATCCAATGTGATGATAGGTTGCTTTTTGATTTCTCAAAAGCCTTGAAAAACAAAAATTATAGTAGTAAAAAATCATGGTAAAAAAATCTATATGAATGTTCGATAAATTCTATAATTATGTATTTTTGTATGCTAATAATTTTTCTCAAAATATGGGATATAAATTAGTGAAGAAATTTCCCCTATATATGTCAAGAACTACAGTTTTTTTGGGTAAAATGCGAGATAAATATTAGTTTTTACTCTGTCCTCTCAAAAGTAATAGGTTTAGACTGATTTACTATTTTACTATAGTGTGGTGAATTAAAAACAACAATGAATGTGAGATGATCAGTATGTTGAAGCATAGAAGAATAGAAATTTTTTTTCTCATATTTAAAGTTTGTGTGTGTGAAAGTAGAGAATAATTTAATATAATGTGTAATATTTAAAACCATTGAAAAAAATAGAAGAAGGAAACTGAAGATGTAATGAAATAAAAGTCTAAAATTCATTACTCTAAGAAGAAAAAGTTAAATGATTACTATAAATTGGGTATGGGGGAGGCCTCATGGGTTCCATAATAGATGAATGGGATAAAGAATCTAGAGTATTTTGATAACACATTCAAATACCAACTTGAAAACAAAAACGAACAATTATTATTAGGGGAAAGTAAAAAACTATCCTTTCCAATGTGGATCTTTTCTATATTAATGTTCAAGAGTATTAATTTAAATCTTCTTATGCCCTTCTATTCCATTGAAGTTCCCAAAAAATGTTAAATAATAACTCAGTGAGTTTGTTATGCATTTATATAAATACATGAACTATCATAACCCGAGAATATGTTTATTATATTATATTTATTTCATGAAAATCATAGTGCATGATATATTATCATTTCATATTATGATTATGATGTGATGTAAGTGTTTTTTATAACATTGTAAAATTATAATTAAATCTAATATTTCATTATGGTAAATCACAACATGAGAAACAAGAAATAATAGATTAAATCAATCATATTGTATAATAATCCAATAAATTATCATCAATAAGATGAATATGTGGAAGAGTAACATTTTATAGAGTAAAATTTTTAAAAGTTTTGATTATCGGTATGAAAACAACCATATTCATCTAGACTACTCAATAATGGATTGATGTACATAATTCGGTAGTAAACAAAATTACTAGTTGTATATAAGTAAATGAAGAAAAAAGCATATAGATGAAAAACTAATTAGGTGAGGCAAATAGTTTCTTAGCATATTGCAAAATTACCTATCAAGTATTCTTCAAGAACATTCTTCTCAATGATGCTACCCAAAGGAGAAAAATTATGTGTAGGTGTTGGGTAACTTCTTCATCTATAAGAAGGGAATAAAAATAAAATATGGTAAAAAATTATTATAGTTCTATAAATATATCGGCTATAGTCTGATCAGTGGGTGTCATTGGATCAAAACATAATTCACTTATAATAAAAAATGAAAAAACATAATTCACCTGTAATAAAAAATACCAACAATAAAAATATAACATAGTAAATAATGAAACTAAATTCCCACTAAAATAAAAACACCATCAAAACATCCTAAACCTATAATAAAACTAACAAAACACCCAAAAAAATAGAACCTACAATGCAACTAATAGAGAATCATCAAATACCAAAAAAAATATAGAAATAATGATAACATAACAAAACAACTGATGCATTTAACTAATTATAAGAAACATAAAAAATATCACATATATATTCAGTCACAAAAAATCATCAAACATGAAATGTCATAAATATCAGTCAAAATGTAACAGATCAATCTGTCCCTCTTCACCATCACAATTATCGTCAGGCTCATCCCCATCCTCATCCATATCCCTAACCTCATCCCCATCCCCATCCCTATCTTCTTCCTCACCCTGATCCTCTACCTCAGGCATGGCCTCATACTCGGCCTCATCCTCATACTCTTCCTCATTGTAATGTCTCGGTCCGGATGCCACTAAATGGTGCCTTGTAACCAATTTTCCACATGGCCTCAAGAACATTTCCCTAAATGCCATAGGCTGCTGACTAGTAGTGAGGTCCTAGGGTGTGATAGTGGGGAAACCGTTTCCTCATTAGTATAGTGTAACACAGTAGAATTAATAATAGCAATAGCGGAAGCAGTAAATATAATGAAACTGAAGTAAATGAATCAAGACTAAAAGATAAAGATAACCATAAGGCATATAATATCAAGATGATGTAGCATGTCACGTGTTCTAATAAAACAGTGAAAACAGGATACACTATAATCAAGTACATTACAATACCAAAGTATGATAAAACAAAATGAAACTCAGCAGTATCACAATCCTTTGCATGGTCACATGCTCTCCTTCTCCTAAGCAGTAATCAAGTACCTATATAGGGATCCTTTCCCCTATTGACCCCTATAACAATATAGTCTTTTTGGTCCCAAAATCATGAGCCAAACAAGGTGTGATAAATAAATAAAAATTTAAAACCACCAAAGGTTTGTTCCATTATATCCATGTGTATATGAAATAGTAGTATACGATAGTAAAATGTAGTAAACTAGTAGAAACTCAATGGTAAACAATTCTACAAGTACAAGCATTCATTTACATTCATTTCATATTCTTTATTAACTTAAAATTCATTGAATTGTATAAGTCTTTGGGTTTGGACTAAGCTTTTCATTCCCCTATATAAAGTAAACACAACGATACCTCAGTAGGGTATCTTATCAAAGAAGTGTAGACTATGTCAAAGCTTGTGCTTTGGATTGGCAGACATATCATTAATAATTCCATTTCAATATGTCTCAGGTACAAGCCTAATACATAATCATTTCAGTATGTATCAAATTAGGGACAAGCCCGGTGTATCAGCATTTTAGCATATTCAAGACAGGTACACACATGGTGTATAATAATTTCATCATGTATCCAGGCTAGGCCTGGTGTATCAGCATTTCAGTATATACGAGGTCCAAGCTCGATGTATCATACATTCATCGTAGTAAACAAAACATTAAAATTACAATATAACATGGTTTCAATAATCAACTCATGTGGGATAATTTATATAACAATACTAACCTGTGAATTAAAATATCAAAAATATTGAACATCCTTAATCACATGGAAAAAATTTAATTAATAAATATTATTTTAAACAAGCCTCAAAAATGGAAACAAAGGCATTCCCATCGGCAGCTTAGGGAAAATGGATAAACAATGGTCATCTGAGGGAAAAGGCACCCGTAGGATGGCCCTTAATCAAACCAAATAAGACTAAACATGCTTAAATTAATATTCTCAATAACATAAATGTCATTAGGTATTAACACAGGTAAAATTCTCAATCAATAGATACCCTAAACATGGGAGTGTGGTGCAATGGAACATATAAACAACATGACATTAAACAATAAGCACAAGACCACCAACCTCGTCGAAGTGTGACTCTCCTTTTCTTGCCTCAACTTCCAATTCAAGCTAGAACAGTATAGTTCTATAAAAAGGATAATTAATCAACCTTAAACAACTTCTTCAAGAATAGAAATTACCAAGAATTTCTATAGAGTAAACAAGCACTCACCGATAGGATTCAAACGAGACCGACGGTGATTAATTCGTTGTTTGAATGATCAACTGGGAAGCAAGTCCCCTTCCGGTTCTACTACCTCATGAACCCAGAGCATCCTTTATCCAAAATTATAGAAAAGGAGGCTAATTCCTATTTTAAGGAAAAAACTAAAGTACGTGGCATGTAAGTCCATATACACAGTGTGTATATCATTTTACAATTCATTTGGTGGATGACTTCCGTTGACTTACTTTCCAGGACCTGACGACAATAATGCATAGTGTCTACAATTATGTACATGTAATGTAGTCAGATATTCCTCTTTTCATTGTCTATATTCCCACACTCAATGTATTTTTATCATACACGGACAAACTAGATGGTGTGTACTGAGAATTACATGGCGTGTAACCCTGAATCGGCCCATGTGACAGTATGATTCCATTACTTGTCTAGTTTTCCATTATTTTCTCAAAAACAATTCAAAGGAGAAAATAAAATAATAATTTGTACCTCAAAAGAAGATTGAGGTTCTTAAAAACATCCCTCCTTAAATCAATTTTTCCCCAAATTTTCCTTCCAAGGGTGGTGAAGGAATATCTGAGAATAACTCAGGTCACTGAGAACATACGTCGGTCTCCCTCTCCCATGTCTCGTCCTCCACTCAGTCATGCTTCTATAGCACTCATACAAGAGGAACTGTCTGGAATTGAAGAAAATTCATGAACCTATAAAATATACGAATCATATTCTCCTCAAAGGATGCATGAACCTGAAGCTCTTACTCTTCAGGATGAAAAACGTGAGAAGGTTCTGAGTGATAGCGGCGTAGCTGAGATACATGGAAGACGTCGTGTATGGATTGGTACCTCTGAGGTAACTGTAAACAATAGGTAATCATCCCAACTCCCTCTAGAATCTCGAATAGACTGACATATCTCAAGGAAATCTTACTCTGTCTCCTGATACTCTTGTGTCCCAATCTTGGTGTGACATGTAGGAAAACTCGATCCCTGACCACGAACTCCAAAGTTCATCCATAGTGATCTTCGTATAATTTCTGAAAATTATGTGCAGTATCCATTCACTTATGAATCAACTTACCCTACTCAGTAGTCTCCAAGAAAAGACATGGTCCCATCATAGCTTCCTCTCCTACCTCTAGCCATCATATTGGCGATCGGAATGGCCCCCCGTACAAAGCATCATATGGAACCATCTGAATAGTAGCCTGTAAGATATTATTATAGGTGAACTCAACACGGAGTGTATTATTCTCTCAAAATCCACCAAATTCTTGGTCACGTGCACTCAATAATTCCTCTAGCACCTATATCGTATGCTCTGATTGGACATCAGTCTGAGGGTGGAATGTTGTGCTCAGAAGCACCTATGTACCCAATTCCTTCTGAAAACATTTCCAAAAATGAGATGTAAAGTAGGTTTCCCTATATGAAAAATATAATGAGGGACCCCATGAAGTAATACCACCTCTCAGATATATGGATTTCTGAGATCATCAATAGAAAAGGTCTCTTGATCGTTAAGAAAAGTGCATCCTTCGTAAGCCTTCCAAACATAACCCACATCACATTGTTGCCTCTAGGTGACCTCATTAACCCCATCATGAAATCCATTGCAACATCATTCCATTTCCATTTAGGAATGGATAGCTGATATAAATTACATTTTGGTCTTTTATGTTCCAACTTCACCATCTGATAGGTGGAACACCTCATAACAAAACCAACTAATTCCTGCTTCATTCCTGGACACCAGTACTAATGGTGAAAGTCACTATACATCTTGATTACATTGGGATGCATAGGCTAAGATGGAGCATGAAACTCCTGCATCATCTCCTTGCGTATATTCACTGGAACCCACAGACATCCATGTATTCACAAAACTTCATCCTTGCCTATCTTACATCTAGGAGGAGGGTCCTCACCTACCACACTCTCCCATAGAACTAGACCTTCAAAATATGATAGTTTCCTCATCCTCACTCTGTCCAGTACGGTAGAGGTAATAGCCAAAGATGAAAGATACATCTGTCCATGACTGTTGTTCACCTCTAAATGCTTCTTAGAAAACAAATCCATATACTAACACTCACCACTGGTCTCCTACACTACCTGTATTCGAGTTCTCCTACTCATTACGTCATCCACTACATTTCATTTTCCAAGTATATAGGTATGCTCAAAATTGAATGACGGATGGCATTCCACACACCTTATTTGTCTCAAATTAAAATAAAACTAAGTAAAGATGTATTTGAGACATTTTTAGTCTGTGTACACCACAAAATGTTCTTCCAATAGATAATGTCTCCAACAGCACAAAGCATGAACAGCTGCAGCCAAATCAAGATCATGTGTTGGGTAATTCCTCTCATATAGACTCAACTATTGAGACCCATATGCAACAACTCGATTGCCCTACATAAGAACTACTCCCAGCCTAATACCTGATGCATTATAGTGCAGAGTGTAACTCTTTCCCGACATTGGAAATATTAGTATTGGCGCTGAAGTCAAACGTCCCTTCAACTCCTAAAAGGCTTTGTCACAAGAATCTGACCACTCAAACTTCACACCTTTCTTAGTCAAGATCGTCATCAGCATTGTTAATCATAAGAAGTCTTGTATAAAATTCATTTAGTAACTAGATATTCCTAATAAACTATGTACCTCAAAAATGTTCTTGGGATGCTCCCATTTAACTACTACTCTTACCTTCTCTGGGTCTACTGATACTCCAGTCTCTAAGATGACATAACACAAGAATTGTATATGATCCATCCAGAAGTGCTATTTTGTGAGCGTAACATATTTCTGATTCTCACTCAGTGTATTCAAAATGATCTCAAGGTTTTTGTAATGGTCATGTCAATTGTGACAATACACCAAGATATCATCCATGAAAACCACCTCAAAAGAATCTAGGTAAGGATGGAACACTTGGTTCATCAGTGCCATAAAAACTACTGGCGAGTTCATTAGACCAAAAGGCATTACCAAGTACTCATAAAGACCATACCTACTAAAAAAGGTTTTATGAGGTATTTCTACAAGTCGGACACATACCTGGTGATATCCTGACCTTAGTTCAATCTTCAAGAACACTTGAGCTACTCAAAGTTGATCAAACTGGTCATCTCTCTATGGAATGGGATATCGGTTTTTAACTATCAATTAGTTCAGTTTCTGATAGTCCACACATAGACTTAGGGGATCGTCTACATTTTCCGAGAAAATGATTGGTGAATCCCATGGAGATGTACTGGATTGGATACAACCCTTATCTTCAAGATCTTCTAACTACCTCTTGAGCTCTTGCAACTATTTTTTAGATATCATGTAAGGAGGAATGGATACCAGTGCAGATCCTGGCACTAGATCGATAGTGAAATCAACCTATATTACGGGTGTTAAGCCTAGGAAGTAATCTAGTAAAACATCCCCAAAACATTCAACCACTGGAGGAAAGTATTACAGGCATGTTCCCTGGTCATCCAGATATAAACTGACAATCTGGTTTGTCATCCCCCCTTGCCCACAATGCTCGGGTCTAGCTTGGCTCTCCTAAACATCCCATTCACCTAATGTAGAAAATATCTTCCCCCAGTGATGTAAATCTCACCCTATGATGATATCAATCAACAAAGGCTCCAAAAGAAGCCAACTAGTCCATTATGAGAATGACATTAAATCCCATCATATCTAAGACATAGAGGTTCCATTAAAATTGACAACCACAAATCTCAAGGGGGCACTCCTTGATTTGATTTCGTCCTTCCGTTTTAATCCCTAATGGAGTGTCTAGCTTCATAACATCAAAATTAGTATAAACGCATAGCCCAAGGCTTTCCAAAATGGCCACAGATATAAAACTACATGTAACACCAGTATCAAAAAGAGCAGAAGATAAAATAGAGGCAACTAGAATAGTACCTATGATAGTAGAAGGTTTGGGATCCTTCTCTTGTTGGGTCTATTGCACTGCATAAATATGACCTGCATCGCATCCCTAAGACACTGCTTGGCTACACTGATTTGTCCTGCCCTACTATTCCTAAGATCCTGGGTTCTAGGTGCCACGTCCACGACCGCCCCCTTAGCTTGAACAACTCAATGTATTTCAGTTCCCTAACTGGTGAGATGTTGTTGACCCCACTCCTTAATATGGAGTTGGTGCAGACCCTCCCTCACTAGATGTTGATGGAAACATCATGTAGAACCACTGTAAATGGACCATCTTGTCGCATGATCGGCACTCGACTGGGTCCATCGGGCACTAAGGTTTAGTATGACTAATCCTTCTACACTGGTAGCACCTCACCTGGATACTACAATAAAATTTATAACTACTTTTATCCCTGTGATAAATCCCCATACGACGCATCTTACTTCTAGTCGAGATGGTAGCAGATCTTAGTTTTGAACCTCCCTGTCTCACACCCCCTAATTCTTGTATATTGCACTCGGTAATCAGCACTCGATTCACAATAGTAGAGACATAAGGCCACATGAATACATTCACCTGTGATCAGATGTCAAACCTGGGAATATCCTCAAATAATATAACTTTTGACACATCGTCACCCATCATAATAGGTGTGAATATCTGAAGCTCAGTAAACTGGGAATAATAGTCCATAACTGACAGTGTTCCCTAATCTAGGTGCATAAACTCCTGGGCATAGTCGGACCTCAATGAATCAGGAAAATAATAATCATAGAAGGAAGCCTAAAAGTATTCTCATGTCATATCCCAATGAATCCCTAAGTGAGTAATAAAATCCCACCATCTCTTGGCAGAATAACATAGAATATATGTCACAAGCTTGACCCTCCTATAATGAGGCATCTCCAAATGGTAGAAGATATTCATGAACCATACAAAACCTTCACGAAAATGTTCATTTGCGCCTGCATCTGGTATAACAGTGGGTGCCACAACTAGCACAATTAGAGGATCCATTTGAATCCCATGGCCTTCCATTTCCAAAGTATGATCATCACCACTCACCTGGCATATAGATCATGGTCATCATGGTAGCATGAATCTACACGGTCAATGTCACGACCCGCCCTCGGGGTCCGTGTCGTGACTACCCCATGCCCGCCTTCCATAGGCCAGGGGCTGGCGACTAGCACCAAGGCGTAAATCCCAGTAAAAAGGGAAGACATTGCCTTTGTAAAGTAAACAAACACCACAGAGTAAGCAAGCGAAAAGTAAACACTAAGTAAAAACAGACTACAACTGAAAGTGCGGAAAAGGAAAATGGCCAGTATACAAACCCAACTGAAAGTAAAGTACAACTCCAAAGGGAAAACAACAACTGAAAGTAAAAGCCGCTACACCGAGTTGTCCACTGGAGATCCCACCTGAAGGGTGGGTACAGATAGCTCCACTGCTACACGGGTCCCACCGTCCGCTCAGAGTACGTCCCACCCAGTGGTCCACCTCCAGGTACCGTCCTGCTCTGCAAGCCTCAGCCAAGATCAACGATGTCCGTCGTCTGCAACCAACACAACGTAGTGCGAGCATAACCCGTGTAGGGGTGAGTATAAGCTACTCAGTAGGGACCCCGAGACCCCGGAAGGTCTCCCAAAATCCACAAAGGATAAACCACAAAGGAAGATACAATCACGAAGTAACAACCAACACTGCTTAGGTATATGCCCATACATATACCTAAGTCATCAATTCCAATACGCTCCATCCTCCGAGCCCGAGTAAAACTCAGTCCACACAGGAAAGTATACGTATTCCACACAGGAAAGAAAAACGAAATCCACATAGGATAGCACAACTCAATTCACACAGGAAAGTAACAGGATTCAGCTCACACAGGTATACTTCTTTAAAGGACGATAAAGATGATCTCTGATCCATCTAAGTCGTCAGACCCACAAAGGATCGATAGGTAACTAACCCCCGCAAAGACCCACACAGGATCGGGCCCACACAGGACCTGTAGGCGCTGGTTCACACAGGACCGCTGAGCGTAAAGACCCACACAGGATCAGACCCACACAGGATTGGGCCCACAAAGGACCTGTAGCACTGATCCACGTAGGATCGCTGAGTACTGTAGTCGTCATCATCGAATCCACACAGGATCTCTGTACTGTCGTCGTCGCAGTTACAGTAGCAGTAGCAGTAGCAGTCACAGTCGCAGCCACAGTCGCAGCCAGCACCAGGGTTCCCGCACACAGTAAGCTCGTTCAGGAGGGTCCGCTCCACGAGCCGAGAGGCTGATACATCAACTGTCACAAAGTCCAGAGTTGATGTATCCAAAAGTTCTGTATCGTCAACAGGAACTCAACGCAACAGACGGCGCGTCGATCGGACGCCCGGTATGAGAGTTATTGACTTTTTCGTCCCAGCGGCCCGATTGGTTTTTAAGGAAAAACCAACCCAACCGTACTCCACCTGCGTCCAAACCTCAGGCAGAGTATGCCTAAAGAACCGTCTCACTAAGAGGAACACAACAAAGCTGACAGCACGTCAATCGGACGTCCGTAGCTCAAGATATGAGTGTTTCCGCTCCGAAGGCACGGTTGGTTTCGTGAACGAACCAACCCTGCCGAAATCAAAGTATTCCGAAACTTTGAGTGAGATATACCGAATCGACCGTATTAATGACAAGATTACATCGCCACTGACAACAAGGCAATCGGACGTCGCACGCATGAGTTATGGCGGGTTGAAGATTTAATAATAATATTAAATCTATTATTTTCGAAGCACTTCGGGTACCCGATCCAAAAACCCGAAAAAGACATCCAATATTGGACTCATAAATTCTGCCTCGGAGTCAGGGTCACACTGCCGCAGACGGTTCATGAAACCGAGGTCGCACGAGGAAGATACCGTCAAAAAACAGTTTTCCCAACGAAAATAACAATAACATTATTATATTATTATTATTTTTAATTTGATTTAATTCCTTAAATCTCAGAAATCCAAAAGCTACGCATCCCCAAAAATCAGCGCCTCCCTTGCCTTAACTCAATGCCATCCACGCCCCACTTGATTGATTTTATTATTTTTTTTATTATTATTTAAAACTCTTTATAACTCCTCTCTCTCCGATCAATTCTTGTTCAACGATTTGCACCTCTTCTAAACATAATGACAGGGCTTCTCCGCACCCGCGGAACACCATCCGCCATTCACGTTTGATGATAATCCTGCATCGACCATCTGCACGGGACACCCCCTATTAGCCGCCTCTTGCTGGCCTCGCCGGAAAGTCCCTTCCGGCAACCGTCGTGCGCCCTGCCGCATGCACACCGTCGGAATGCCTCTGTCATGTCATCAAGTCCGCCACATCTTCGTTCAAACCCCAAAATTTATAACGGTCGCAGATTCTTGATCCTCGGATCGAGATCTCCACGTCCGTATATCGCGCTCAAAGAAACATCGATGTTTTGACGCGTTTAATTATTTGGTGTGAACGAACGCTCAGGGAATTTGCGAAGAGTGAAAAAATAAAAGAGTCATGGACAACGTCCAAATTGATGTCCATGTTTTTTTGGCCATCATCCTTGAGAATCAAGAACACATGTAATTGGAAAATAATTATTTATCACACTTCAAGATTTTCAATCTCAAGATAAACGAGAAGAAAATTAATTCAATCAATTGTTTATTGATCCGCGAATTAATTTATTTAATTCCCGTTCATCAAGATAAATTAAAATCGGGGTAACGAATCCACAAAGATAAATCCTATAAATAATCGCTCAAGTTCGAGGGTATAAACCACATAAATGAGAAATATACAATATTCCCCTACCTTGGATTCAAGTTCGATGATCGTCAACGACCAGCGGAAGACAACGTCACGGAGGTCGGGCGTCGCGGTAATCGTTCGTCAAATCCGATGATGAAGAGGTACGTCCGAAGAGGTACGTCGGTTAGAAGATGAAGAAGTCGAGGAGGAAGCAATCGGAGAAGACGAGTCAAGAAGTCATCGTCGGTGTTCTTCGTGGGCGGAGGACGTTCTTCGCGTTCTTCCACGAAGGATATGAAGAAGGTGGAGGATTTCTTCAGCTTCTCTCCAAAGCTCTTCCACACTTCACCCAACAATTAAAATAAAATAAGGTCCCTCCTTATTTTATTTACTAAGCCAAGCATTTCAAAAACATAAATTTCAAAAAAAAACACTTAATTAATTATACATGAGTTGTGTAATTAATTAAGTGTTAAGTTATCAAGCTTTAAATATGGAGAGAGGGGAGTTAGGGAATTTGGAAAGGTGGGGCTCGGGTGGGCACCTCCTCACCTTAATCCTCTCTTAGGTGGTTAAACCACCCAACTTCCATCAAAAGATTTTAACCACTTTAAAGATATAAAATAAATATTGTATCACAAATTTATTTTACTCTTCATTTCATCCAGAAAATTAAACAACTCCTCCTAGGAAAACGCAACTTCAGAAAAGGTCTTCTTAAGCGAATATCGGCATTACGAGTTCATCGGTGTCCTCGGATTTCAAATCCGAGCACCGGATCAAAAGTTAGGAATTCCCGCTCGTTCGTTCACTGAACGTACCCGAGCCAAACTTTGGAAATTAATTACGGGCACTCCGGTCCTCGGAATCTGGTGCCGTCTGAAACCGCGCTCTTGTAAAATTCCAATGAAAATTAAGAAAAAATTTCCCTTGAATTTTACGGGTCTTTACATTACTCCCACCTCAGGGCTTTACGACCCCGTAAAGATACATCAAAAAATAGGAAACTAATGACGGTACTGAGCATGCATCTGAGCCTCCCGCTCCCATGTGATCTCCTGGAGGTTCCTGTGCTGCCATCTGATGTGCACAAGAGGAATTGATCACCCACGCAGGACCCGCTCCTGTCGATCCTCTATCTCCACCGGGACCTCCGTAAAAGTCACCCCATCGTCAACGTCAAGCTCCCCATGATCAATGATGTGCGTCGGGTCGTGCACGTATCTCCTCAGCTGAGATACGTGGAAGACGTCGTGCACCCGGTGTAACTGAGGTGGCAGAGCCAGGCGTTAAGCCACCTCGCCAACCCTGCTGAGGACCTGGAAGGGTCCGATGAAGCGCGGAGATAACTTGCCGCCTCGGCCAAATCTCCGAAAACCACGTCGAGGTGAGACCCGCAAGAAGACGTGGTCTCCATCCTCGAACTCCAGTGGCCTCCGCCTCCTGTCAGCATATGACTTCTGCCGGCTCTGAGATGTCCTCATCCGCTCCTGGATGACCTGGACCTTCTCTGTCATGGCCTGGACCATTTCCGGTCCCACCAGTGCTGACTCCCCAGGGTCTGTCCTGCACAAAGGGGATCTACAAGGTCAGCCATACAACGCCTCGTACGGTGCCATCCCGATGGTGGAGTGGTAGCTGTTGTTGTACGCAAACTCCACCAAGGGTAGGTGGTCCTCCCAGCTACGGCCAAAGTCGAGGACACGTGCGCAGAGCATGTCCTCGAGAGTCTGAATGGTCCTCTCCGTCTGACCATCCGTCTGAGGGTGAAAGGCTGTGATCAGACGTAGCTGTTTCCCGAACGCCTCCTGTAACCCCTTCCAAAGCCGGGAAGTAAAGCGAGCATCTCGATCGGAGACGATAGATGATGGCACGCCGTGGAGTCGCACAATCTCCTGAACATAGAGATGTCCCACACTCTCCACTGAGCCCTCCTCTCTGATGGGTAAGAAGTGTGCTGACTTGGTGAGTCGGTCAACAATCACCCAGATGGAGTCGTGACCTCTGGAAGTGCGTGGAAGTCCAGTTACGAAGTCCATATATATGCCGTCCCACTTCCACTCCGGAACCTCCAAGGGTTGTACCAAGCCTGCTGGTACCTGATGCTCTGCCTTCACCTGTTGGCAGGTGAGGCATCGAGAAACGAACTCTGCTACAGCCTTCTTCATGCCCGGCCACCAGTGATGTCGTCTAAGATCCTGGTACATCTTCGCCACTCCAGGATGTACCGCCAAAGGAGAAGTGTAAAACTCTCTTAGCACCTACTTCTCGCAAAGCGACTGGTACCATGGTACGTCCTCTGAAAAGGATGTCGTGATCTTCTCCAAGGGAGAAACCATCATGTGTCTGTCCTGAGGATATCTGTGCACGCCGTGTCTCACAGTCAGCGTCCTCACCCTGTGCCTCTCTGACCTGCTGTAGTAGAGGAGGGTGACTTTGAGAGACTGGAGGAAGGCTTCTCCATCTCTATCCATGAAGGATATCTGCAAAGAGACTAGCTGCAAAGATTTCCCCTTTGCCGAAAAGTGAAATCTGGTCTCATCCCCTGGATGAACCACGTTCCTTGCCTAAAACAGTCAATCCCGTCATGATTAGTTAATTCATGGCATGGATGACGTCGTAAGGCCTCGACGCTGCTACCAAGAGATCCAACCGTTACTCTCGCCTCTAAGGGTTGAGTCACACTGTCGGCATCAGTGTGTGGTCACTGGGTTTCCTCCAGTACGAATCTCGCAAGTGAGGGTCAAGTCAACAGTTCTTAACCGACACCTCTTAGTAAATACAAAATCCAAGAAAACAATAGTCACCAAGGAAAGTGTCTTTTATTACTTCAACTTTAAGAACAAGGTCACAAAGCAACACAAACTGCGAAGCTAGAGGCATTATGGGCAAAGGCCTCTATGCCTGGAGCTAGTCCCGCACAAGTCCACCCGCTTCTGGAGCTCCATGATCGTAAGCTTCAGCTGCCTGAAGCTGTGCTCTCCCCTAAGGTCGGGGTGGACCTCCTGGTGGTGGTGGTGGTAGAGCCTCAAAGCGTCGCCCACCACCTGCTGCTCCACCAGCTCCTCTGCCTCATCCGCCTCCTCCCTGCGGACCGCCACGGTCAAACCTCTGCCTCTACCTAGGTGGTTACTCAATCGTCTTCTACTCCTCTGCATGGCGGGTCGGGAAGTCACGAGCCATGTGGCCTTGCCCGCCGCATGCATAGCACTGTCTTCCACTCAAAAGACTGGCTCCACACTGTGTGCTCCGCACTGTTGAGCTAGTGTCCTGAGGTCGTCTGCCTGAGGGTCTGGTCTGTCTGGACCCCTGAGTCATCCGTCGACTGCCTGCTGCAAATGACTCTGCCACGTGCCGCCCTGCGGTGGGTCGCTGCGCTGGTGTAGACTCAGCAAGGAAGCTCTCGATCAGAAGGGCCCGCTCCAGTACTCCTGTCTGAGTCGGTATGCTGAGGGAGATCAGCGATGAGCCGATCTCGTGTCTCAAACCCTGCTCGAAGGTCCGGGCCCGGAAGAATGGGTCTCGTACCATGTCGGTCGAGTAGCGCGAGAGATCAGTAAATCTCGCCGAGTACTGGGCGACCGTCATGCTGCCCTGCCGCATCTGAAGAAGCTCCTGGATACGCACCGCACGAAGGGTGGCTGGGACGAACTCCGAGCGAAAGAGGTTCTCAAACTCCGTCCAAAGTAGTGATGCCTCATCGTGCACCTGGAGCATCAAGATCCACCATCGTCCTGCTGCTACGTGTATTAGGCTCGCAGCGAGGATCACCATGAGGTCTACTGGTGTCCTCACTAGCCTAAACACATGTACCACGGCCTCCAGCCAGTCCTCTGCTTCCTGGGGATCTGTCTCCCCGCGAAACCTGGGTTGTCGCTGGCGCTGAAACTCATGCAGTGCGCTGAGGCGACGTGCATCGTCAGCGGCTAGTGCTGGAAGCATCGCGGGCTCGGCGGGTAAAACTACCGCCGGTGCCACTGCTGACAAAGGGCCCTGCACCGAAGCCTCGTCGCTCGGTGGGCTGTCGTCACACTCGACTCTCGGAACCCTAGCTGGCTGCCGTCGTGGGGCCATCCTGAATAGGAAACAGGTGTGCCACGGTTAAACAGTACACTTGGTGAGTTGACACAAAGAAATCAAAAAGAAAACTTTGAAACACACACGCAATCAATGTTTTCGTGCATTAAGTCGGAAATCAGAAGTCAGGGTCCTAGTGTATGGATACGTCGGCCGCCGCACCAACACTGGACTCCCTGGACTGATAACCACACTCAATACGCTAAACATTATTTCTTCACATAGAAAAGATCAGAGTTCACGGTAGAACCGAACTCCTCTGATACCAATTTGTCACGACCCGCCCTCGGGGTCCGTGCCGTGACTACCCCAAGCCCGCCTTCCATAGGCCAGGGGCTGCCGACTAGCACCAAGGCATAAATCCCAGTAAAAAGAGAAGACATTGCCTTTGTAATGTAAACAAACACCACAGAGTAAGCAAGAGGAAAGTAAACACTAAGTAAAAACAGAGTACAAATGAAAGTGCGGAAAAGTAAATGGGCCAGTATACAAACCCAACTGAAAGTAAAGTACTACTCGAAAGGGAAAACAGCAACTGAAAGTAAAAGCTGCTACACCGAGTTGTCCACTGGAGATCCCACCTGAAGGGTGGGTACAGATAGCTCCACTGCTCCACGGGTCCCACCGTCCGCTCCGAGTACGTCCCGCCCAGTGGTCCACCTCCAGGTACCGTCCTGCTCTGCAAGCCTCAGCCAAGATCAACGTTGTCCGTCGTCTGCAACCAACACAACGTAGTGCGGGCATAACCCGTGCAGGGGTGAGTATAAGATACTCAGTAGGGACCCCGAGACCCCCGAAGGTCTCCCAAAATCCACAAAGGATAAACCACAAAGGAAGATACAATCACGAAGTAACAACTGACACTGCTTAGGTATATGCCCATACATATACCTAAGTCATCAATTCCAATACGCTCCAACCTCCGAGCCCGATTACAACTCAGTCCACACAGGAAAGTATACGTATTCCACACAGGAAAGCAATACGAAATCCACATAGGATAGCACAAATCAATCCACACAGGAAAGTAACAGGATTCAGCTCACACAGGTATACTTCTTTAAAGGATGATAAAGATGATCTCTGATCCATCTAAGTCGTCGGACCCATGAAGGATCGATAGGTAACTAACCCCCGCAAAGACCCACACAGGATCGGGCCCACACAGGACCTGTAGGCGCTGGTTCACACAGGACCGCTGAGCGCAAAGACCCACACAGGATCAGACCCACACAGGATCGGGCCCACACATGACCTGTAGCACTGATCCATGTAGGATCGCTAAGTGCTGTAGTCGTCATCGTCGAATCCACACTGGATCTCTGTACTGTCGTCGTCGCAGCCAACACTAGGGTTCCCGCACACAGCAAGCTCGTTCAGGATGGTCCGCTCCACGAGCCGAGAGGCTGATACATCAACTGTCACAAAGTCCAGAGTTGATGTATCCAAAACTTCCGTATCGTAAACAGGAACTCAACGCAACAGACGGCGCGTCGATCTGACGCCCGGTCTGAGAGTTATTGGCTTTTTCGTCCCAGGGGCCCGGTTGGTTTTTAAGGAAAAACCAACCCGACCGTACTCCACCTGCGTCCAAAACTCGGGCGGAGTATGCCTAAAGAACCGTCTCACTAAGAGGAACACAACAAAGCTGACGGCACGTCAATCAGACGTCTGTAGCTCAAGATATGAGTGTTTTCGCTCCGAAGGCCCGGTTGGTTTCATGAACGAACCAACCCGGTCGAACTCAAAGTATTCCGAAACTTTGAGTGCGATATACCGAATCGACCATATTAATGACAGGATTACATCGCCACCGACAGCAAGGCAATCGGATGTCGCACGCATGAGTTATGGCGGGTTGAAGATTTAATAATAATATTAAATCTATTATTATCGAAGCACTTCGGGTACCCGATCCAAAAACACGAAAAAGACATCCAATATTGGACTCATAAATTCCGCCTCGGAGTCAGGGTCACACTGCCGCTGACGGTTCGTGAAACCGAGGTCGCACGAGGAAGATACCGTCAAAAAACAGTTTTCCCAACGAAAATAACAATAACATTATTATATTATTATTATTTTTAATTTGATTTAATTCCTTAAATCTCACAAATCCAAAAGCCACGAATCCCCATAAATCAGCGCCTCCCTTGCCTTAACTCAATGACATCCACGCCCCACTTGATTGATTTTATTATTTTTTTATTATTATTTAAAACTCTTTATAACTCCTCTCTCTCCGATCAATTCTTGTTCCACGATTTGCACCTCTTCTAAACATAACGGTAGGGCTTCTCCGCACCCGCGGAACACCATCCGCCATTCATGTTTGATGATAAACCTGCATCGACCATCTGCACGGGACACCCCCTATTAGCCGCCTCTTGCTGGACTCATCGGAAAGTCCCTTTCGGCAACCGTCGTGCGCCCTGCCGCATGCACACTGTCGGAATGCCTCTGTCATGTCATCAAGTCCGCCACATCTTCGTTCAAACCCCAAAATTTATTACGGTCGCAGATTCTTGATCCTCGGATCGAGATCTCCGCGTCCGTATGTCGCGCTCAAAGAAACATCAATGTTTTGACGCGTTTAATTATTTGGCGTGAACGAACGCTCAGGGAATTTGCGAAGAGTGAAAAAATAAAAGAGTCATGGACAATGTCCAAATTGATGGCCATGTTTGTTTGGCCATCATCCTTGAGAATCAAGAACACAAGTAATTGGAAAATAATTATTTATCACACATCAAGATTTTCAATCTCAAGATAAATGAGAAGAAAATTAATTCAATCAATTGTTTATTGATCCGTGAATTATTTTATTTAATTTGCGTTCATCAAGATAAATTAAAATCGGGGTAAGGAATCCAAAAAGATAAATCCTATAAATAAACGCTCAAGTTCGAGGGTATAAACTACATAAATGAGAAATATACAATATTCCCCTACCTTGGTTTCAAGTTCGAAGATCTTCAACGACCAGCGGAAGACAACATCGCGGAGGTCGGGCGTCGCGGTAATCGTTCGTCAAATCCGATGACGAAGAGGTACGTCCGAATAGGTACGTCGGTTAGAAGACGAAGAAGTCGAGGAGGAAGCAATCGGAGAAGACGAGTCAAGAAGTCATCATCGATGTTCTTCGTGGGCGGCGGACGTTCTTTGCGTTCTTCCACGAAGGAGATGAAGAAGGTGGAGGATTTCTTCAGCTTCTCTCCAAAGCTCTTCCACACCTCACCCAACAATCCAAATAAAATAAGGTCCCTCCTTATTTTATTTACTAACCCAAGCATTTCAAAAACGTAAATTTCAAAAACAAAACACTTAATTAATTATACATGAGTTGTGTAATTAATTAAGTGTTAAGTTATCAAGCTTTAAAGAGGGAGAGAGGGGAGTAAGGGAATTTGAAAAGGTGGGGCTCGGGTGGGCCCCTCCTCACCTTAATCCTCTCTTAGGTGGTTAAACCACCCAACTTCCAACAAAATATTTTAACCACTTTAAAGATATAAAATAAATATTGTATCACAAATTTATTTTACTCTTCATTTCATCCAGAAAATTAAACAACTCCTCCTAGGAAAACGCAACTTCGGAAAAGGTCTTCTTAAGCGAATATCGGCGTTGTGAGTTCATCGGTGTCCTCGGATTTCAAATCCGAGCACCGGATCAAATGTTAGGAATTCCCACTCGTTCGTTCATTGAACGTACCCGAGCCAAACTTTGGAAATTAATTCCGGGCACTCTGGGCCTCATAATCAGGTGCTGTCTGAAACCACACTCTTGTAAAATTCCAAAGAAAATTAAGAAAAAATTTCCATTGAATTTTACGGGTCTTTACAGTCAAGAATATGTCTTAGTTCCAGGCTCATTGTTAAGGTTTACCGTTCAAAAGTTCTAAGAACCAAATAGTAAAATATCCTCAAAAAAGTTTCTCAAAAAGACACTACAAAACGTGTATGCACGATATATGCACCTGTAAATTTATGTTCTCACATGGTTGTGTTCTACTGTAGGCATGGGTCTGTATCAATACCAGCTACATGACATGTCATCATGACACATGGTATGTGAATTTAAAATTTCACATGAGTGTGTAACTCCACCATTTTTGGTTGTTTAAAGGTCTTAAGTAGATGGTGTGTTAGGAATATACATGAAATTCACTTGGGTATGTCCCCCTGGCCATGTACTCTCACACGGCCAGGTCCACATGGTTTCGGCATGGACATGCTACATGGAGTGTACCAAAAGAACATGGCGTGTTATGGTCAAAACTCAACAGTCGGTGTTCCTCTCACATGGCTCGGTTACACGGTCAGTTAAGACACAACGTATACACAAGGTACACAGTGTGTTCTTCTTAAATGATGGAACACATTTTTCCCCGAACAGAAAGAACACACAACATGTTAGGGTAAACTACACACCGTGTATACTGGTTTTTTGAAGAATAAAACTCCATATTTCCAAAAAAACACATGTTCTGTAGAAAAACCAACTATGGGGGTGCCAAATTCTGATCTGTGAGGGTTTATACTCGCCATGAATCAATGTTTGGAAATAAAGAAGAACATATAATAGTAAAATTATTGATAAAAACTGAATCATGATCCGCAAAATTCCAGTCCAAGATGTCCCATACACCTTAGGAACCAATGTTTGGAATCCATTCATTCCAAACCATAGCACGTAACAACACACTTATCACCATATAAGGCATAACTATCACATCATCTATCAAAATATCATGTGATATCAAATGTATCCTAGATGGCATGGCATAATTCATGGAATGTGATTCTAACAAGTGTCTATATGATTCATGAAATTGCACACCCTCATCTCATCAGTTTGCAACTAAAATAAAACCCACAATTCCATTAATAGTAATAGTATAAATGATGTGTGTCACCCAACGGTGAAAGCTAACCAACTGAAATAGCTCAAATTCTAAAGATCACAAGTTAATTGAAGGAAATTTGGCTTTTCCCTGTATATGGGGTAGCTACTCTTAGGTACAACTAATTACCAAATACCTATTCATTCATATCCCAGTCTATAGGCTCCAAATAGTAAGACAAATCAGAAAAGAAATACTCTTTGATACAACTTTGAAACGTCCCAGGACCGGATTCAACTAAACGATGTCTCGTAACCGGTAGGCCACATGGCCTTAAGCACATTTCCCTAAATTCCAGAGGTTTCCGACTAGTAGTGAGGGCCTAGGGTTTGATAGTGGGGAAACTATGCTCTCATTGGTAGAGTGTAACATAGCGGAATAAATAATAGCAATAACAGAAGCAGTAAAACATATAAAACTAATGAAAATGATTAAATACTGAAAGATAAAGATAACCAGAAGGCATATAATATCAAAACGATGAAGCATGTCACATGTTCTAGGAAAATTGTAAAAATAGGATACATTTCAATCAAGTTCAATACAAAACCAAAGTACAGTAAAACAAAATGAAACTCAGCTAAATCGTAATCCTTGGTTTGGTTCCATGCTCTACTCCTCCTAAGAAGTAATAAAGTAGCTATATAGGGAGCATTTCCCCTGTTTACCCCTATAGAAATATAGTCCGTTTGGGAACAAAAGAATTTCCCAAATAGGGTGTGAGAAATAAATCCATGTACGCAACCACTGAAGGTCTGTTCTAATCTGTCAGTGAGTATATGCAATAGTATTGTACAATACTAAAATGCAGTAAACTAGAAGACAATCAAAAGTAACAAATAATAAAAGTACGAGTATTCATTCACATTCATTTAATGTTCTTTAATCAATTCAAATTCATTGAATTATATAAGTCTCAGGGTCCAGAATACGCTCGTCATTCCCCTATATAAATTAAACACAACAGATACCTTAGTAGGGTATATAAACAAAGAATTGTACACTAAATCGAAGATTGTGCTTTGGCTTCGCATACACATCCTCAGTCATTCCATTTCAATATGTCTCAGGGCCATGCTAGATGTATAAGAATTTCAGTACGTATCAAATCAGGGACAATCGCATTGTATCATCATTTCAGCATATTAAATATAGGGACAGAACCGGTGTATCATCATTTCAACATATATCAGGGCCAAGCCCAGTGTATCAATATTTCATCATGTATCAGGGAGAAGCTCAGTGTATCAATATATCAACATAGTAAACAACACATGTAAATTACATTATCACATGGTTTCAATAATCAACTCAAGTGGGATAATTTATATAACAAGACTAACATGTGAATTAAACTATCACCAAGATTTAACAACCATAATCACATGAAAGACATTTAATTATTCAATTTCATTTTTTATAACCCTTAAAAAGGGAAAAAAGGCATTCCAATAGGCATTCTAGTCTAAACGGATAAACAATAGTCATCTAAGGGAAAACTCACCAATTGGGTGGCCCTTAATCAAACCAAATAAGCCTAAACATGCTTCAATTAATTTAATCAATCACCTAAATGTCATTAGGTATTAACATGGGTCAAATTGTCAATCAATAGGCACCCTAAACAAGGGTGAATGACATAATGTTATATATAAACAATTGTACATTAAAAAATTAGCTTGAGACCACCAACCTCATTGTAGTGTGACTCTCCTCATCTAGCCTCGACTTCCAATTCAAGCTAGAATTTTATAGATCTACAAAATAAGGATATATAATCAACCATAAGTAGATTTTTTGGGAATATAAATTACCAATAATGGATAAAGAGTAAACAATCACTCATTGAGAGGATTCAAACGATACTGATGGTGATTAATTCAGAGTTTGGATGATCAAATGGGAAGTAAATCACCTTCCGGCGCTGCTACCTCACAAACCTGGATCCCCCCTATCCAAAATGATAGAAAGAGAGTATATTTCCCATTTTAAGAGAAAAAACAAAGTACATGGCTTGTATATCATTTTACGGTTCATTTGGTAGGTGACTTCCACTGAATTACTTTCCATGACCTGTTGACTTGACTAAACAGCATGTACCATAAAGTACACGACGTGTAGTTGACTTTTCTTCTTTTCCATGATGCCATTCACACATGCCATGTATTTCAAGCATACATGGCCAAAATACATTGTGTATTCTATGAATTACATGGAGTGTAACCCTGAATCTGCCTGTGTGACAGTATGATTCTCGTACTTGTATATTTTTTCCTTATTTTCTCAAAACAAAATTCAAAGGAAAAAATAAAAGAAGCATCTATACCTCAAAAGATGAACTAGTTTCTTACACTCATCATCATCCTTGCCACTAACATCACCATATCCAGGAAGGACATCATCTGGACCACCAATAGAAACAACACCAGTTGCACTATATAATGAATGAATCAATGACATATATGCATCACAAGCCGTGGTGGTCTCTGGTGGAAGTGATCAACATAAAACATTCCTTAGTTTCATAAATTCAAAATTTTTCCTTTCAACCCATCCTTACTCTAGTGTGAACCTTTTTTTAGCCTATTATTTTTTTTCCTTAACCTATTCTAACTCAGTGGTACTACAACTGGTACCTTAAGTAGGAAAATACCTCATTGGGACTGTACTCTTCCTATGTTGGCAGTGTACTCTATCATGGTGCTCATCTCCCAAAACCTGATGTACGTTAACATTGGAAAAAATTAATAGGTTACTATGAATCAAGGGCCTCTAAATCATCATTTTAAAAATATAAATATATTCTGAAACTAAAAAATAGATATAAAAATTTGAATTCAAAAAGGTAAAACTTACATTCGGTTGTAGTGTCAGTTCATTAACCGCACTTCTATCTTACTTTTCCTGCTTGAAATAAATAATTTTTCTCAAGGACCACATCCTTCAATATTAAATGCCTCCCTCTAAAATGACATTTAATATTCGAAAACATAATTGAAAATAGGTTACTAATAATTAATTTCATAACTAAAAACAAATGGATATTATTTTTAAAAGAATATGACAAGAAAAGCGCATGGTTTGTTTTGACTATGTTTTGTTCAGTTAATTTCAGTTTAGTATGGTTTGGATTGATATTAAATCTACAATTCTCTATCAAAACGTTATAAATCTAATTAATAATGGTGGAAACAATAGATAGTGTGAGCCCTAATGAAAAATTATAAATAATTGTCATACCTACTTCCTCTCATGGAATGACATCATAGTCTGTCCCAAAGTGTGGACATATATCTTAGCATCATTTTTTCATTTATTTTTTATTGATGATTCCTAAATATAATTAAATAATTAAAAATAAATTATAAATTCAAAACATTAATATTTTCATTTAAAAATATCAAATTTTATTGATACCTTGAATACGGTACTCATCCAATGAGTAATCATTTAGTGATAATGTTCTATCAGACAATCCTCCTTGAATGATGTGGCCTCTAAATCTTTTCCAACACTATCACATCAGTCATTATAAAACTCATGATTTTAGAAACTCCATAGCTCACATAATTCCATGAGTCATATTGGATTCTCACTATCACCATCGGTAAAATAAAAATGAAGTTTTCACCAAAATATTAATTCATTTAATTATAATAGTAATTTAACATTAAATACATAGGGTTTTTTACCCATATATGTGACCAAGAGTTTTATTTTACATAATTTGTAAGGTTTCTCCATGAGAGTGATCTGATGGGAATAATTTCAGAGTATTTGGAAAGAGTCCCCAAAAAAACTCCTACATTTCCTGCTCTGTTTTTCTAAATATTTAGTTGGCTTCATCATATTCCTCCATAAACTGTGTGTGGATGTTCCACACCACATTAATGTGTGTACACCCACACCTCCTATCATTATATGTAACTTTTATAGATGAAAAAAAATTATATCAACACATTTTATAATGAAAATAAATTATGGTAAAAAATAATTAGGGTTCTATAAATATACATGTGGCAGTCCGATCAAGTGGAGTCACTGGATCCATAGGAACTATATGAACATCACCCAATATAGATGGAGTAGGAGTCAAAGAATAATTAATATAGAAAGTTGGAGAAAAGGATGTATAAGGGAAAGAATATGGCAAGGATTGTTCTAAAAATTCATGATAAGGACGAGGAGTAGGAATCATCATCGGATACGAGAAATATGGATGAGGAGCCTTAGATTTAAATGCTGGTGAAAACATGTGTAGCCTAAATATATAGTGTTTTCCTAACAACACTATGGGATCCGATTTTGTGGTTGATGGTATGTCATTGGGAGGGATAGGGTTTAATCGGGTATACCCACTCGAGCGCCTGGCTCTAGTACCACCACCTCGTATCGTCGGTATGAGTATTGGGACCACTAGGCCACTCATCGGATAACTAGTGCCTATGTGGTGGATCCTGTATAAAATTTTAAAACTAAATCAATCACATGATATTATATGTTATTTATTTATTTATATATATATACTTGAAATAAAATACTCACAACAGGCACTAATGGAGGAACATCCATATCAATCATTTGGTGAATATTGTTTGTTATACTTTTTATTCACATCTACTTAGTAGGTTTCATTTCAAATATTTTAAAATAAATATAGAAGTAATTAGAAATTGATAAAAAATTTGTATCCCAAATAACAGAAAAGATAATACATGAATTAATTGAGGAACACCACTTTTCAAACAAAATACAGGATACATAGTGATATAAAAAAAATTAAATTTAATTGTAAGAATATTACAGCTGAAGACATTTTATAAAATAAAAAATGCATTAAAATTCACATATTTACCATAGGTATGACATAGAATACTTCTGTTTTCAATTTGGTCCAATTCAATTTTGGTTATCTCATTTTCCCATTTTTATTTTTACATGGTTCATTTTTTCACTTGATTGGTTCATTTATCAATTTTTATTTATTTTTGGTTATTTGGTTTAATTTTTTTAATTTTTTTGTTCATTTTTTCTTTTATATTTTTCATAGGTCATTTAGTTCATATTTTGGGATATGTAATTTTCTCATTTTTTCCTTAGGTTCTTATTTTCCATTGTTTTGATTTTCATATAAATAATTTTAATATTTACAATTAAATTATTCTTTTTTTATATTATAATTTAATTGTTTCATTTTTGTTTGGTTTCGTAGGTTTGAATACAGTTCAATTCAATATTAGAAAATGAATCTCAATGGAAACTGTAACCAATAAATATTGAAAATTCATATAAAGGTCAAGTTGAATACAAAATATTTTTAATCAATTGTAAATAAATTTTAATAGTACCAACCTTAACAACCAATGTTGATCTAGATGAAAAGAACTAAGAAAATGGATGGATGATTCTATATATTTCCTACCACAACTTCAGGTTCACAATCAACTCTAAAAATTGACCTATTGGAGTCATCAAAAGTGATTAATGGATTAGGTCCAATCGGAGTAGGGACGGTGTTAATACCATTATCACCATAATTAACAATATGTCTTGTAATTACTTCAATAATGAAACCAAATTCAGGTTGATGTTAATCTTTGACATAAAAAACATATTTCACCATTGATGATAATATATATCATTTTCAGTAGAAAGAGTAAGAATCATGTCAATAACTCAAAATCCATAATAATCAATAAATATTCCATACCTCATCATTGAATCATACCACTAGAATTTCATCATAGAGACTTGACCATGAGATTAATAATCCAGTATTATTATTATTTCAATGACTCAATGATAACCTACATTTTCAAATTGAGATCTATTATGTGATGAACTAGCATAATATTTTGTTGTGGAAGTTACCATAACACCACCATTTTATGTTCCTATATTTTTTTCTCGTTTACTGATAATAAATATGTTCCCATTTATCCCAAATGATTTACAATCACGAACCATGGTATTAGGACCAAAATATAAAGCTTTTAAATCTTCAGAGACAGATTTAGTAGGAAAACTCAATACCTAAAATATAAATTAATTTTATACTTAAGTAAATATTGATATTTATAATTTATTACAATAATATTTCTACCTTAAATTTTAACCAAGCAGAAAAAACATTTCAAGGAAAAGTCTCTCTCCTTCTCAAAGATAAAGAATTATGATTTCTATTTATGATTTATTTATATTAATTTTAGATATAAAATATAAATATATTAAAAGATATATAAAATAACATGAGACGAGATAAGATACACATGTTCAATAAACATAATTGATGTAGTCATCAAACAAATCTCAGTTGAAAAAAACTATGAGATGTGCCATCTCTCACTCTTTAGGGGTTAATTTTGTCAATGTATATGATATGAGAATTACTCCTATTTGAGGAAGTTATGGAAAACAATATTCAATTATCATAGTAATATCATTAAAAAACAATTGAGCAGAGATCCATACATTCTTGAGCCATGTAACCATTCATGATATAACATTTGAGATGATTTCTATTATAAACCTATGACTTTAATGTATGCTTATTTATTTCAGTTAGATACATACATCAAAAAGCAATAGGCACTTCAAGATGTATTTTTGTTTGAATATGGACAGTCAGATGCAACATGATTGTGAAAAATGACGGAGGAAATATTTTCTCAAATTCACACAAAATTAATGGTGCCTCTACCATCATTTTTTATATGAAAAACAGGAAAAAATTATTAGCACAAAGATATATAAATAAATGGTACAACTGAATAACTATCACTCTTACATTATTAGAAAAAGATGACAAATTGATATTGGAATCAACTCCTGCAGAAGGACATGATAATCATGTGTCTTAAAATATTTCAACATCAACTCTCTTTTATTGACCCATTTTTATATGTTTCTTAAATAGTCATCATGAACATTAATAGACTCTATTACATCCATATATTGATCTTTTTATGTTGGTTTTATTACATAAGAACACTGAACATTCCATTTATTTTCATAGGTACACACTGGATGAAATTATTTTTTGATGCCCCAATACACTATGTTACGATGATATCGTAAATCATCATTTGTATTTCCCTTGACAATTAAAATAATTGAAAGAAACATTTTCACATATGTTATTTTCAAAGTGCATTACATCTAAGAAATGATGTAACTACTTGGTTGACCAATAAGAAAACTCAAAAAAGATACTCCTCTTCTTCCAAATATAATAGATTTCAGTGGAAACATTCTTCCCCATTCTATATTTCATTTGATCCTTCCTAAATGGAAAACTAAAATCTTTTAGTTCATTAAGCTCATCAGTTCCATATATACTGAGGTGGATTATCGATCTCTATGGTATTGTAAAATCTTAAAATAATTATTTGTGTATGGATGGTCTATTGGAAATAATTGTCGATGTCTGATAAAACTGAATCTACAAAGATATTTCAGTCTTCTAGATCATGTATTCTTCAAAAAAAATAGTGTTCCCTTTTGTGATCTATCAATACATCGTTGCATAAGAATTTAAATCATTGATCATCCACATAAGCATAACACGAAACTTAAAATATTTCTATTGAACAAGAATCTTATGTGCACACACCCACATACCAATGAAGTTTCAACTATTTTATTAATGGTTTAATTTGTACATCTACATCACTACAAGGATCAAAACGGCCAGATATGAGTATATTAATGAAAGTGAAATGTTTTTTGATACACAACCATAGAAAAGTCTATTAATGTGTATAAAAACCAGCCCTATATTGTGTTAAGTAATAATCTTACCAAATTTCTTGAAACCATCATATAAAATACCCAGCCTCACATTATGCATGTCAGTTGCAAAATCAGGATATCAAGAATGAAATCTCTACCATGAAAATCCATCTGCAGGGTGAACCAACTAATCATTATTCTTCTTTCTCTCAGTATCAATCCATTACATTTTTATTGATATTTCATCATACATGAATTGATTCTGAAGTTTGGGGGTCAATAGAAAGTACCGCATTACTTTTTGTGGCACATGAGATGGTGTTCCATTATATTTTGGCTTCCATTGGGATGTGACACTTTTTATACAATCATTTCATTCAGTTGTTTCCCATAGAATAAGATGCAATATTTTGGGAAAGGATGAATTTTGTTTTTTAAAACCCATGCTCCACAACTAACTTCCATGCTATATAGTGGTTTGAGGGAAAATCTGTATCATTTGGAAGCAAGTCCTTAAAAAATCTACGAATGTAATTGATGGTAGTATTAGAAATCCAATACATGGTTTTCCTATGAAACAATCATATTAGAAAATCTAACATTTTCATTTTACCACATTGCTAATATATTGGGGTCATGGTAGCATCATTCAAATTTTTCACCCTGAAAACATCATCATTTTCATTAGACAAATCATGTGTGCTTATATTAAAGTCTTTTTGGGTCATCATCCTTTCCCTATCATGACGATGAATAAATAAAAACCGGTCATATAACAAATTCTCCAATATAGTCTTCTCATTTAGATCATCATTATTTTGAGATTCCATTTTCTCCACATTTTGATTCCACACACAGAAGTTTTTTTTAAAACCATATTTGGTTATATGGTAGAAAACTTGTTCATAACTCAATCAAGGTCTTCCAACACAATTATAACATGGGCAGTGTATGTGACTACTATCTGAAGCATTTTCAATTGAAAATTCTAATAATCTCTCCAACATCTTTTGAAAATCATTTTAAATCTGATTGGTTTCATATATCCAACTTCTATCCATTCTGTAAAAAAATAGTAACTTATTTTTTAAAATAAATTCAATAATATGGAATTTTAATTGAAAGTATATTCAAGTAAATGTTATTTTTTCACTTTATATAAAACCATAACTGACACACTACTCTATATGAGACTCATAATATAAAAGACACAAAATTATTATATATATATATATAAATTACTAGAAATATAAAACCATGGTATTAAATTCATTTATAAATATAATATCATGATATTGGTTGGGTTTGGTTTTTTAATTAGTTTGGGGGTAGTGCATTCCTATTAGGGTTTTATTAAATATTTTTAAACTCGGTTTATTTTTATCATTACTAAATAATTTCTTGTAGTTATGTTCAATTTAGTTCATTTATTTTAATTTTAGTTTAGTTTGATGTGGTTTAGTTTTTTTTGGTTCTACTCAAGTCTAAATTGGTCAAAACAATCAATTTCAATTCAATTCAGTTGGTTTGGTCAAGTCGGTTCAGTTATGATTAGATAGGACTTGTTAGATCTGTTTGTTTTCAGTGTGTAAAGGGTTAATAGGTTTGGTTCAATTATTTTCAAGATTAGTTAGGTCCGTTTGGTACAATTTAGTTTTCTTAGTGTCCGATCAATTCATTTAAATTTATTTTAATTAAGGAGTCACACTAAACAATTAGAAAATAATTCATTAAAAATTCATATATAGGTGGGGTTTTATCTACTATAAAAACATACAATCCCTAACTCTAAATATAATCATAATGAAATTTGTAATCATGCATGATATATCATAATTGAATTATAATCTAGAAATCATAAACAATCCTTAACATATTAAGCATTCTCTATACGTATGGACACTAAAATTCCATAAAATATATATCATATCCATTAAAATGAAAGAGATTGATCATTTTGAAATCAAGAATGGCCTAACCAACAAAACCACTTTTCTAAACCACAACATGAAATATATACCTTATAAGAGAAAAATATATGTACCTAATGAGAATAAGTCAAAACTCATTAAAATAATTCATGATCTATTTTATTTAAAAAGGAAACTAATAGAAAATTTCGTTTTTTTGTTTTTATTCATATCAATAAAGCCAAAATAATTTTATTTAAAATGATATATCTAAAAATCTTAATTTTTTTGTTAAACATATGTGTATTTCTATTTCTTTAATGAAACTAGAAGGAAATATATTAAAATTAATCATATAAAATAGATAAAATCTAAAGATCATAAAATAAAATGATTTAATACATAAAAGTCCATGAAATAAAATGGTATCCCATTTTTAAAATGTTTGCAACTAAAATAATTAATTTAATATAAGTTATGGAACATATTTAGTAACAATTATATTGATGAAATTCCCTCTCCTTGTTTTGACTTCCTACCAAAAAACATAGAATTCATGTTCACAAACCCAACAAAAAAAGAAATATATCTTATATCATAATGGTTACATGTAAAAACCCATTATCTTAGTGAACGTAAACATAAAAATATATTTTTTGTCTTTGATAAAATAATTTACACCATTTATAGCTATTCGATGAACAAAAAATTAACATCAAACCATTTTAATTTTCAATCCACCATAAATTATAATTTTCCATTTTAAATCCCCCATAAAATTTTTTTTACATTATAAAACATTCATATTAAAGGAAACCATAATTTTAAACCCCCATAAATAATATTTTAGAAATTAAAATTTCAAAAAAAAACTACCTCCAAGGGTTGTAACATATTAAATAAAACAATATTTTTTTAAATAATAAAATTAACCAAGGAAATCTTGTCAACAAACAATAAATTTAAAATAAAACAAGGATAAAATAACTCATTATCATATTAAGGTCTTCAATATCAATCAATATTATTCCATAAAGAATAAAAATCACAATAAAACCACAACATAGACACAACCTAAAAAGATATTTGGCTTATGTTCATAAAGGGATCATAATACATAAAGGGTAAAACAAAAAATATTGCAGTGAAATCGAATGAAAAAAAACAAAATAAATGGAGTAAGAAGATATAACTCATTTAAAAAATACCAATTTGATGTGGAAGACCAAAATGACTTGAATCAAGGATAGATCACTAGTTGGTAACCAACCAATTGCACTCTTTCTGATGGCTCAAATAACCAAAAGGTCCTCTAAAAGTGAGGATTCAATGGAATCCTTACCAGATGCATTGATGGAGAAGAGACCGCATATGTCACAGAGGAAGAATATGTAGGAGTGTTTGGTTCCCACCAATCAGTGTACTATCTTTCAGATCAATTCTGTAGGGTTGAATACTTATGGCCTTTGATGACACAAGATTGTACACAATTCACAAAAAAATGTCATTCCTATCAGGTTTATAACAAATTCATCCATCAAACTCCTGAGTTTCTATATACATACAAATACTTATGGCCATTTTCCATATGTGTAATGGATGTAGTGGGGATATACCCTCTAGCTATGTCCAATAAGTTAAAATACATCTTGACTACTATCGATTTCTTCTACAAATTGGATAAGGAATTACCCCTCAAATAAGTTGGGGCCAAAAGAATTGTTATCTTCATCAATGATAAAATAATTACCAAATTTAGTGTCCCTCATACCATATTGATGGACAATTGCACCAAATTCTATTCTAATGAGGTGGAAAATATATATAGGGAGTATAATATCAAATCCAACCATTCATATTTCTATCATCAAGTGGATAATGGACACATAGAGGCTTTTAATTAGACCATGTTGACCTTATGCTAGAAGATGGTAGATAAAGATAAAAATTAATGTGCTGACAAGCCCTTGCATGGCTTATGGGATTACCCAAATATAATATGTACCACAAAATGGGAAACCCTTTACTCAATGATGTACAAAACAGAAGCAGTCTTGCCCATTGAAGTTCAATTTCTATTGATCTATATTCCCATATGTGACCAGCTAGTTGTAGATGAACTATCTCAGAAAGGGATGGATGAATTGGAGGGACTAGATGAAAAGATACTACACACATTTCATCATTTAAAGGAATATTAGTACTAAATAGTGTAGGACTTTAACAATAAGGTTTTCATCCACTCATTCTTCCAAGGAGAGTTGGTTTTGATCCTTAGGAATCCAATGATATTAAGAAAGAATCCTCTAAAACATGATCTAAAGTGGGAGGGTCCTTCTTCCATTCATGATGTATACTCTAGTGGAGCTTATTCCTTGATATCAATGGACGAGGAACTCACTACGACCCCAACCAATGTATGGCTCCTAAAGAAATATTTGGTGTAATTACATGATAAAAATCTAAGCTATAATATGTTAAACTGCATAGTGGGTCTTTGTCGCATGACCTTAAAATTCATAGAACAACGTCCTTGTCATGTGATAATAAACTGTAAGACACTTGTTTCTCTTACCACATGACTTTATACTACATGGTTAACGTCATTATCATTCGACATTAAGAAACCACCAGGGTACCATGAGCTAAGATATCCCTCACACTCCCTTATGAAATGGTCCTCTATTTCTGGTACAGGTACCAATCACATCACTATAACCCCTCGGTGTGTTGAGATTCCCACTTGGATAGACTTGAGGAAGAAAATTGGGATTCTACCATGCATAAGTCCCACTTGTGTCATTTTAACTCCATAATGAAACTGCGTCTCCATTTTTATATGTATAAGTTCCAAAATTTTCATGTCCTTATCGCAAGATGATAACTTTCACAGCCAACATCCTTATCATACGATGATAAACTAAAAGATCCATTCAATAACTAAGTGTGGCTTGATTTTCATTCTAATAAGATATGTAGTGATGAACAAATCTCCAATCCTAGGTATAGTAGTGATTTTGGAAAACAAAACCCCCTTCCTTTCCCTGTGTGTGAACCAAATCTATATAGGGTACTTTTCCAGGACATATAACTTGATTCTCATCCTACTGAGATTCACAGTGACACCTAGACCATATGTCTCAAGACTAACCATTGTTTTAGAAAGTAACAGATCCCATTTCTCCATGATTAGTCTTGATTGGTGTGGGGAAAATCCTTTATGAACTACTATTGGCTTGATTATACTTTCAATTAGATACGTAGTGACACTTGGATCTACTATCTCAGGTTCATACATGAAAAAAATATCTCTTTTTCCTTGTGTTCAAATCAGATATTCATAAGTAGCCATTTCAAGAACTATGTGTGGCTTGTTTTTTGATCTAGTAAGATATGTAGCGACAACTAGGTCTTATTCCCCAGTCCATATATAACACGTCTTTAATGTTAGGTGACCAACATCCTTATGGTATGGTGTTAAACTCCATAGTTCTTCAAGAACTATGTATAGATTGATTCTTTCTCTAACAATATTTGTAGTGAAACCCATATATCCAATCATAGGCCAAACCGTATTTCAACCACAAATCTCATTTACTCCTTATGTATGAATCAAATCTGTACAAAGATACTTTGTATAACTATGTATGGATTTATTTCCATCATTATAGGGTATGTAGATACACCAAACATTTCCATCCCTAGGTCCATCCTCTTTACCCCTTTTCATGTCACGAAGCCAACGTTCGTGTTATATGATGTTAAACTACATGGTTACTCAAGAAATATATACAACTTTATTCTCTTCCTAAGGAGATATGTAGTGATTCCTGGATTGTATCTCCTAGCCCAGCCCCCACAAAATCAATATGACCCCATCATTCAATTGCATGTACCTTACGTTGTAAAAAACCATTACCATGCATTGTTTATCACACCGAGCACATATCACATGGTATTATGATTTTGGTAATAGATTTCTAGGAATAAGGAAGGTATAAAAATTCATATTGGGGTTATCAAGGTCCTGGATGCAAGACCTCAAAGGGCACACCAGATGTCCTCATTTCATGATATAAACTACATGATCTGTTCAAGAAATACAATAGGCTTGATTCTCATCCCTATGAGATATTTAGTGATGTATAGATCTTAAATCATGGTCCCAACTATAAAAAAACATGTAAAATCATTAATCTCCCATATATGTGTCAGATATGCATGAGGAGATCCAATACGAGTCCACAACTTACTCATGATCCCATATCTAAAACCCAATGCCATACACATAAGAATTCAATCAATATGAGGGGAATTTATTGTTAGAACTATGCATGTCATGATTCTTACACTACTAAGATACATAGTGATTCCCATTCCTTGATCCTAGTCCCATCCATGAGGTATGTAAAATTTCCCATCTCCCGCATACAATTAAAAATCAGTGCAGGAGATTTTATTTTGGGTCCCTTCATTAGGGGTCCCACCAAGGAAATGGAGAATCCCCCCTTCTATGTATAAGTCAAACCTATACAGGGGATTTACAACTGATGCAAAATATTATTCTGAATTCTTCCTTTGTTCTTGTACATTTTCCTTCCACACACTATACTCCTAATCCTAAAAAATTTTAAATATTCATAATCTTTACTCAGCTACAAGTAGAAGAATGTCTGATACCAGAGAGATCTTTTTTATAAATATGCTATAATACGCCCTAATCATTTTTTCATAAAACAACCCTTATAATGGGTTTGTCATCAAAAGGATTCCATTGTTTGGTATTAAGTACATTCCCTAGTTGGCCTTGCGTAAAACAGCCTATAAAATTGATATTTTTCAAGCAGTGGTATCTTCATCCTTGGTAGAAGTATATTCTGTCCTTTTAAGCATTTATGGATGTATGTTGGAACCCATAATTAAAATTTAGAAGTTATCCCTTGCATATTTGTCCCATTTCCTCTCTCCAGATCTGAAATTCTCCAATACTATGGTTTTCTTTTCCCCACCACCTTCACATGTTCGAAGCATATCAAAGTAAACTTATGACATTTGAGCACATATCGTCCATCGATTCCATAATATTATGGCCCTAGTAATATGACCTAAAAATACATGAACCATACTTCATGTTATTTGATCAAACCATCATAGAGATCCTATTCCCCTGATTCTTAGGAAATCATGACTTATAATACCTCTTCCTCATTCATGTACTTTTCTCAACAAACCAAAATCCGTGTTTTGAGAGATCCAGATATCCACAAGCATTCATTGACTTTTAGCAATAGAATTTCATAATTTGTAAGAATTTCTTTTCCTAGATACTATGTAATACACCCTAGTCGATTTTACATAAAATGACCATTATAATAGGTCTTTCAATCAAAGGATGCCACTATTGACTATGTATCATGTGCCTTAATTGGCCATGCATAAAACAACCCACAAAATGGGTATTTATGCTCTGGTAACTTCTTCATTGGGAGAGACCTACTCTAACTCTATAAGCCCTTTTCCTATACCACTCTTTAGATATGGGAATCCCTAAATCACAGATTATAATCTTATCCTATCACACCTGAATATAGTTCCACATTTCTAGACAAATTAAAAAGAGTGAGAGAATCATTAATATTCTAGTCATAGCTAGAGACCTTAAATTATAGCCCTATAATGTCCTTTCTGCATGACTTTAAGATTCATAGCATAATTTCTTTACAGTGTTATGTTAAACTACACAACATAATTTCCATGCAACATGAATTTAAACTGCATAGTATAATGTCTTTATTGTATGATTTCTACATAGCATAATGTCCTCAACATTTACCATCTGAAAAAATGTACCATCCTTTAAACACTAAATTCATGTAAGAGTGGTTTTCCATTTATGGCATGTGCCGATAATGATGATACCTTTAATATTATGCATCATTACTTGAAAAAACCATCCTTTGTGGTCTTAATAAATCCTAATCTACACAAAATTTCTTTACCCACGAGCAATAGAATGTCAGAATTTCTAAGAACTCCATTGCTTTTCTATGCAGTATATTCCCCAGTTAGCCTTGAATAAGTCGCCCACATAATGGGTATGTCAGTCTAAGGATACCACCACTTGACTATATAGTATGCGCCCAAGTTTTCCTTGCATAAAATGACCCTCATAATAGGTTTTTCAACCATTGGTAACATTTTCCTCAGGAGAGACCTCCTATATTCCCTAATGCCTTGTTTTAGATTTTGGAGCCACAAAATCATGTCTCAAGATTCCCCATTCGATATATGAATAATGTAAGATCATTCGAGGACCAAAATCCCTATTTGGGTCTTTATTCCAAATTTATGGTCAAAATTGTTCACCCTTAAACACTAGCCTTGTTAGTCTTATTTGCATGAATTTAAAATAAACATAAAAATAGACATACTAGTCACCATATTGAAAACCTACAAAGGGAACTATAGAAAGAAATCATTTTTTAGCTCGCTAGACCTACCCTCTATATAGTTTAGGCAATATCGAGTAATAAAAAGATAAAAGGCACAAAACTTACTAGGCTAAAAAACCAAAAAGGGTGGCCTAATAAAAATCAAAGTCTCAACTGCTAAGTCTTTTTTATATTGAGTTTAGGAAAAAATTAAAGTGATGAAACAAAAGACATGAAGTTTGTAGAGTTGTGCTTATGACCCTAACAATAGTCATACTATGATCTTAAAGCCCCAGGGCTTAGAAAAAAAAATTAGAGCATTTTACCATCCCATCACTATGATGAAAATTAGATGATATACATTTTTATCTTGAAAATTAGTTGTGATACTACATTATAATCGAAGGAAGGAAGTAGGGATGGGAAAATATATGATTGGAAACATATTTTTTTCCAATTTATGAACAAAAGATGAAAATCCCCCTAGAGGAACACCCACAAGTTGAAGTCTCTATATCATATATTACAAAAGACCTTCAACATAACTCTTCATTTATTGATTGACCTCTCAAGCCCCATCATCATCTCATTGAATCTTGGTCTATTGACATGATTCATTCTCCTAACCCTAGAGAAGTTCATTAATTGTATCCGTAATGACAGTTGACCCTTCTGTTTGGGATCTACATAATGATCAGTAAAGTTGTTTGAGTTCCCCTTGAGCAGCATCCACTATAGGAAAATAACCTATTAGTGGCGGCTTTAGGAAACCACCGCTAAATTGTGCGTCGATAAACTATTAGCGGCGGTTATATCTATTTCGTGACAGTTTAAATTAATTATCGTAGTTGCCTCATTTCGCTGCGGTTCGGGTTTTTTTAGTGGTGGGTTTATGGCCGGTGTATCACTTTTATTTTTGGCGGTTATAACCACCGCGAATAAAAAACACCCTCTTGCCGGAAAAGAGCTGCTAAAATAACCAAAACTACGGCGGAATACACGTGGATGGTGGGACATTGTAGCGGTGGTTTTAACCGCTGCTATGATAAAAATATCTATATTTTGCCGTGGTTAAAACCGCTACTAAAATTTTACCAGTTTCATTTTGAGACGGTTAAAAACACCACTAAACGCTCATTTGGGGAAAAAATAGCAACTCTGAAACCCCTGCACTAGTTTCCTGAAAAACAAACTATTCGAGGAATATGAATAGTCTAACAGAATACATACTAGTCAATATGAAAAGTGATGCTTAACTAAGAAAAATGAAATGCATCTTTCTGTAAAGTAATGCAGATAAACATATCACATGTCCATTAGACCATTAAACCAAATTATAAACAACCATGTCTGTTATATTTCATGAAAACAATGCCAATCCTACGTTTAACCTATTCCATCCATACCAGTTCCAACCCTAACATAACAATTCATATCAACATACATCCCACTTGTAATATATGCTAAATTGTGTTTGATATTCATCATTTATGGTCATTATCTCATATCATTATTCTTATATTATGATTTTATATTATTATCAATTGATATCTCTTCCGTTTACCCTTAATGAACAACTGGTTTGACATATGTTTTGTTTCCCTAACCACTAGGTTATAAATAAATACTTCCCAGCCTATGAATTAGAATGACACGATCCATCAATTACACATTCACATAAAAATAATTTCAATTTTTTCCAAAATGAATTATTTGAAAATAAGTGTATACAAGAGTGGACTTATATTCTATAAAGGTGAGTACTAGTAATGTATAGTGGAAAAACAATGCATACAGTATTCATGTCACAATTACTTTCTATATAAGTTAAAACTAGTAATGTATACTAGAAAATAAGCACATATATGAATATTTATATTGGAAAAAATAAAATTAGTAATATATATAGAGAATAAAAATAGATTCCATGTATAAAAAGAAAGTGCATCCTTTAGTAATATAAATAAAAAATTCAAAAAGAGAAACTACAAACATAAACTCATGTATGCACTTATGTTTTGAAGTTAATTTTGTGTGATTGTATCATAATTAATTATTCAACATCATTTTTCCTTTAACTCTATTATGATAATGTAGGAAATGAATTGTTTGGTAACTCTACAACTGGGATTCCCATGACCGGATTTAGATTCTATGAGCATTCATGGCATGTAAATTTTCCCAATGCCTTCATTGTGCTCTAGATATAATCAAGTAATTCAGTCTATCATCACACCCAACCCATGATGCTCGAGTCCATATCATCTTTCTCATACATCCTATTCAGACTTGTGAATAAAAAACCCACCCTATGGTGATGTTAATGACAGCCTTTTTCAATAACAATAAATTTAAGCATAGTTGGGGAATGACAATTCCATCCCAAGAATGATGTCAAAACCATCATCTCGAGGAAAACAAGGGCCCATATGAGGTGACACCCACTTATATCAATGTCTACTCCATACAATAACATAAATTCCCTAATAAAATTTCCAACAAACTTTTGAGTGTCATCACTTTATAGGAAAACAAAATGTCGATCCCACAGATCTTCACAACATTCACAAATATGATGGAATGAGAAGCACCAATATCAAAAAATCAGATACTAAAGTGGAAGCTACCAAAATAGTACCTCTCACTATAGAAGGTCTGAGACTCTATTCCTCACATATTGTTCTCACATTATACAATTATATTGATATGTGGCCCTAATATATAGCCTAGATACCTTGAGCAGGTCCTCTATTCTAGTGATGTAAGTCTTGTGTCTGGATGCTTTGACCATGACCACCTCTTCAGATTGACCGATTGGCCAAACAATATCTCCCTTCCTAACATGTAACCGATTTCCCCACTCATAAATGTATAATTATTGCAGACACACATTTACTGAATAATATAGGAAAATAACTACACAAATCTTGTAGATGGATCATTCTACTAGAATCTCGACACTCAATTAGATTACTCTCACAAAGTCTCCCCTTGTATCCCTTCCTCCCACACCAATAATAGAAAATATAATTACAAACAACAATGCTCTAGAAATTATTCCCTTAATTATAGGTAACAATGTGTCACTTCCTTCCACCAAAAACTTTTCCATTGGGTCAACAAACATAAATACAATGCTTTGTGGCCAAACCTTACCTCGAGTTATGTTATGTAATAAGAACCTGATTTATTTTTGATATGGTGGAGAACCAAAATACATTCACCTATGATAAATAACATGATTGTTCCTGAATGTGAATCATATCACCCTAGATGGATCGTCCACAAGACAAATATGAAAAAAACCTAAAATCGCATAAAGTGAGTCAAACACTCCATAACAAACATAGAACCATACTCTAAATGCATAAAATCTTTGGCCCTTTCAGTCATAAAATTCTATATAAAAAATACTCATAAAAAATGAACAATAAAAAATGAATCATCACAACAAAGAATTGACATATATGGTACATACCACACTCAAGAAATCAAGACTTTAAAGGAAACATTAGAAATAAATAAAATTCATAAAAGGAAACTATGTGCCACACATGATACATATACAAGACAACTGTTCCCGTATTTTTCCAACACATCAACAATACAACTACTCATGGTCTGATGATGAACATGTATCGTCACCCTCTCTACCTCCATCTCCACTTTCTGTTGTCACCTGTAAGAACATTATATTGAAAATTAAATCATGTTTCATTTTATATATAAACATAAACCCAATAAATGTTTGAAGACTAAATGATTTTTATTTTTTGTGATTTACCTGCTTACCACTAGTCGATGTACTACCATAGTTGGGAATATCTGATCATCTTCTAATATATATCAGTCATCGCTTTCTACAAATCCGATATATGATCCCCTGGTATTGAAATGTTGTTCGTAGAGAATCAATCTCCCTCTGAGCATTTTCAAGTATGCACTGACTATAATCAGGAGCAGATGCAGCTGGAATCCCATGTGGCCTTCCAAAGACCTCAGATGGTATGGGTCCGAAACCTATCTCGTGCACTCTACCAGTGTGATCCTTCCCATGGACTTTACCAACCTGGTCATCCTGGGAGACTGAGTAGGACTACCTAGGATTAGCATCCCATAGTTCATTAATTTTTACCTATAAATCAAATATCAATATATATTAACACGATAAAAACCAATAATAAGTTATTATAATAAAAATTTGACTTCATACCCAAATTTGTTTTGCAGGCTCATTAACAATACTTCCATCTGATTTTTTGTGAACATCCAACCACACTTCAGTTCGGGATTCTTCATGCCCTAAAGTTTGTGACTGCATTAAGAAAATATAAATCAATAATTTAATATATTAAATTGATAATATTTCATTATAAATATTTAAACTAATGAAAAGATTACCAGAGTCATTCGACTTCTAGAAATGATTTTTGATCCCACAGTGTGAGGGATGACTTTCTTAGCCCGGTTTGATGCATTCTATCTTGAGATATCTTGAAAAAAATAAAATTCAATTTAATTTTAATGTATTAAATGTCATATCCACTTCATATACATGTATAAATGTAAAAGGAGGAAAATATAATAATATATATTTCAATACCATCCACTTCTCATCATGATGTCTATCAACAAAGACATTCCAATGCTCTTTCAGTACCTCACCGGGTAGCTTCTTATACATTTGTTGCATGGTCAATGAAGTATCATTGAAATAACACCAAAATCTCCTATTTAAGTCTTTCCATTTCTTACCAATATTTTTTTATGTCTACTTTCATTCTATCACATCAGAAACTCTAGAGTGGAAGAACATCTGTATACAGAAATTAATTTTGAACATATTAGTAACATGACATTAAATAAAACTATAACGTATTAAAATTACCATTATTTGGGAATCAAAAACATCATTTTTACAACTTGTAGGCATATGTGTCCAATCATCATAAGAAATAGGTAGGGAAATGGGCATCGCTTCCAGTTGTCCTGTAATCTGGCCAAGTAACCCTGTGGCATCATCCATAGGGACCCCAAAGGAATTAAATGGCATGACTATCTTCTCACCATTCATATTTCAAACATCTAAACTTTTTATTTTTTTCTCCATGGTTGCATTTTTTTCATCTTCAATGAGAAAAAATTACTATAAACAAAATTCAATAAATTTATTTATATTAAAACTTGTACCTATGACAGTGACCCACCAGTATGCTCATGATGAACTCGAAGGGGCGTGTTGCCGCCCCACTGCTGAGGCTCTTGAAGGGAGATTCAACGACTCAACCTCTAATGGGACACCCATAGAGGGTGTGAGAGATGGTTCATGGGGAGATGGTGCGAGGGTGTAGGAAGCTGGTGGCTCAAATGTTGTGGGGAGGGAGACAGATGGATCGTCATCTGTCATAGTAGTAGAAGAAATAGTGTATCGCTTTCTCCTTGGAATTCCTGTCATTTAATCACATAAAACTAAGTTCAGAATATAAATTTCAAAAAAATTATGCAGTTAAACCAATTTAAAAATGATAATAGATTCCCAGTACTAAAAAAATATATATATAACAATGATAATGAATAACTGCACAAATTAAATAACTGGTTGCTGAATGAATAAATATCTATACATACAATTATTTTCCCCTTAAATCATGTCGGTTTCCTACTCCATTACATCATCCACTTCATTCATCCTTTATAGACTAATATTTCCAGTATCATGATGGAAAAAACATTATGATTCTTTTTATTGATGCGATTCAATTTTAGAGGTCAAATCTTCTACTTCATCACCCATATCATACAAATCTCCATGTATTACGTGAGAAAATACACTCCACCCTTCATCCACAAAATTATTCACATAATATACCATTTTTTCTTATAATTATAAGATATATGGATCATATAGTGCACGATCACCAACAATCATCAAGTGATAGAATTTTACAAATGTAAATTGCAATGAATCTCTTTTAACACCTCTGATCATATCGACCCAATTTCATTTGAATAAAACAATAGAAAAATGCATGTGGTAGTTTAATTCAATAACATCAAGCATCTTTTCATAGTATCCCACTTTAGAAAATGTAAATATACCACTATTCTATGTTTTCAAACCCAATTCATGATTGACTCTACAAAATCTAAATCCATTCACATTGTAAGCGTCGAACTTTATAACTTGTTTTATAGGACCTCTTGCAAGAAACATCAAATCTTCTAAAAACTATGCTCGAGTATCGAAATTCCTGATCTATGAAAATAAATATAATTCATTATATTTACAAAATGTATGTGTCAAACTAATATTCATATTTAATACAATATTTATGAACACACACGTCATGAAAACCATTCTACAAGCTCATTATTCATAGCTTTCATTGTATCTTTATCATTTCATTTTGGGAACTCATTCGTCTCTATGTTGGTATCCTCAACTCTTCAATAAATGGATCTGCAATTTCACTATTCAGCAGCACATATCTATGTGCCTGTAATAATTCCAATTCGGTCAGTGTCACATTTGAGGTCCTCCCAACTGATCGGCCAATAGCAGAAAATATTTTTTATTTCTGATGTATTTTAGATTGAGTCGATGTGTCATCAACATGTCCAACTCGAATAAATATTGTCTCAATATTATCCAAGTATCTGGAACAAAAATAAAGACACTCCTCATCCAAATATCCATCAGCAATAGAGCCTTCTGGTTGAGCTTTATTTCTCATGTATGCTTTCAAATACCCAAGATATCTTTGAAATAAAATAATCGCAATTATGCATTTATTTAAATTCCTAAAATTGTTTACGAAACTTAAAATCATATTAATAAAATACCTATCAATTGGATACATCCATTGATAATGAACGGGGCCTCTTAATTTAGCTTCCTCAACCAAATACATAGTTAAATGCAACATGGCAGTAAAAAACGATGGAGGAAAGATCATATCCATTGCACAAAGGGTCAATACAAACCTCTCCTGGAGGTTGTCAAGCAGAAATTGATGTAGAGATTTCTCATATAATTTCCTAAACAATGTGCAGATTTGGAGTACAACAGAAGTAAGGTATTTAGGCAATAATGTACACAATGCCAATGGTAGTAACTGTTGTAACAAAATATGTGAATCAAGACTTTTCAATACCTATAACTTATGATTCTTTAAGTCAACACACCATGAGATGTTACTCGAATACCCATCAGATACCTTCACATTCTTTAAAATTTGAAGGAATGTATCTTTATCCCAATTTTTCTTTTAAAAAAATTCTGGAGCATACTTTTCATTCTCATCTGGACAGAGATCATGTTTTATGTTCATTACTTGTAAGTCTTTGCAAGCATTGAAATGATCTTTCGACTTTCCATGCTCATTATGTAATGTGAAAATCAAATTTTTATACACATTATTCTCAATATGAATCACATTAAGATTATGCTACAAAAAATTAAATACCCAATACAAAAGTCTAAAGAATGTACTTTTTTCGTCCATTGTTGCGTTCGGATTTCACATGACAATGCACTTCGGACCCATTTTCCACTATCGTTGAAATGATGAACCTTCTCAAATTATTTTTCAACATTTTAAAGTTTATTCAATATTTTAGAACCAGTTAACAACTTTGGAGGTGGTCTATGATCAATGAAACCATTAAATTTTGATCTGTTCAATCAAAATCTATGAGATGCATCAAGAAATCTTCGATGGAACAAGAAGCACCATTTTTTACTATGAGGTAGCTGTTTGGGCTCAAAATCAATGTTACAAATGGGACAATCCAAACCCGTGTAAGTGTTTCAACCAAATAAATTCCCCATCCCATGTTAGTCACTAATGGTCCACATTAAAGCAACATGCATTTTGAACATTGTTTTATAATAGGAATTAAATGTCTCAACACCGTTGCTTCAAAAATCTTGAAATTCGTCAATCAAAGGCTGCAAGTATACATCAATATCATTTCCAGGCATTTGTTTTCCAGGAATAATCATCGAAATGATAAAAGTTGTTTGTTACATATACATCCATAGAGGCAGATTGTAAGAGAACAAAACAACTCACCAAATGTTATAACTGGTACTCAAAGTCCCAAATGGGTTGAATCAATCAGCAGCCAATCCCAATCAAACATTCCTAGGATCATCTAAGAAATCTGGATCTAATGAATCAAATTTCATCCACGATTCTGAATATCATGGATGTCTCATTAACCCATCATTGTTATTATCTATAGAATGCCACTTCATGTGTTCAAGGGTTTTTAATGACATGAATAATCATTTCAATCAAGGATTCAATGGAAAGTAATGCAATACCTTTGCAGGTGTGCTCCTTTTCTTCTTCTACTTGAAATTATGTTGATTTCGACTTCCAACATCACACTTTAACTGCCATCTTAAAGAAGAACATTTTTTGAAATTCTATCTACTTTAATCCTCTCAATAATAAGGAATACAATCATTGGGACACACATGTATTTTTGTATAATTCAGACCAATCATGATAACAAATTTTTTCATATCATAAAAAGACTCATGGATTTTTGCTTTAGGAAATGCATCATGAATCAATTCCAATATCGTGGACATTGCTTTGTTTATAATTCCAGATAGACATTTGATATGGTACAACTTTAGCATAAAACAAAGCTTTGAATATTTCAAACACCCACTACACATCTCTTGATTTCCATCATCAACTAAATCATGAAACACATTTTCCTCAGTGACGTTTTCTCTTACATTTTCCTCCACAAAATAAAGAGGACGATCCAATGATATGTTATAATCCTGATCTGGTTGTGTTATAGTCTCAAAAAAATCACTTATCTTGTTGATATTTGTAGCACCCTCATCTGGTTGTTATGATATGTTTTGAAGTTGATGGTGGTCTCTTGCCGTGCCGAATGCATCATTTATAAGGTTTTTCATTTAATTTTCCATTGTCGACAATGTTGGGAGGTCATTCTGTGGATTTACATCAGTTCTCAACCTTTCTATAATGTTGGATTCTCCATGCCAAATCCAATGAAAGTATTTACCATGGAATTTCTTCAATATTAAATGTTCATAAACATCATCTCTCTACAACCATCGTATAAATTTACATTTAGTACATGGACATCTTATTATCCCTTGAACATATCAATTAGAAATTGAAAAATCTAAAAACTCATTCAAACCCTTAATATACTAAGGTGCGTTCCTCAGTAATGTGATCTAGATTTTATGCATGTATATCACAATGTGCCTACACAATATTAAAAAAAATTAAAACACATAACGATTACTAAATAGGGAAAGAGATTCATATATACTAGTTGAAAAAATATATAAAATATGATACATAAGGTTTTCCTATATCAATACATATGGTAAATCACCCACTAGTGGTGTCATATAAAGTAGTACCACCACAAGGGATTAGAATTAAATTGGGAGATTTGGGTGAGTGAACAAAGTCCAACAACATTAATCAACTTAAGAAAGTTGGAGGTTCCCCTCTCCCATTAAATTAAAAAACTCTAATCATTGTTTAAAGTGGCCCAATATTTAGGGGGAGATATGATCCATGGGGTGGATGTGAAAATAATTTAAATGTTATTCAGCTAAATGAATATATGATTAAATCCTAAAAATGCATGAAATAAATGATGTAATAATTATTTCAAGTCTCATTTGATATTAAATATGATCAAAACATGTCATGGATGATCATGACTCAATAATTGGTGTTAAGAAACAACTTTTTTTCTTCAAAACATGATCTAGAAGTTTAATGCTGAAGTAAAGACACTTGTTGAATCTAGAATTATATAAAAAGGGATTATTCAAGAATAAAAAGAGGTTTCCAAGACATAACTAGGAGAATAAATGATGTCATATTGAATCTGGCTTATAACAAGGGATATCAAGCACGAAATTTAGTATAATTAGACCACTAATAAGGAAGAGGTACCATCTATACCATCTCATAATAATGTTTCTAAATATCTTTTTATGAAGGGAGTGGGTAGGAAAAAATTTATGTACAAGTATGGATTTTGAAATGATTGATGGAATATTCCACCTTAGCTAAAGTGGATAAGAAATGTAAGGAAGTTTGTTGCCCTTAAAAATCTCAAAAAGTTATAAACAAGACCTAATGTCGTTATTGAAATGAAATAAGATGATCATTGGTATGGATCAATGTTGGTGTGGTGAAAAATTCATTTATTGTGGATTAGATTATTGGTATAGACTGTTAAATGAAATATTTGAAAGGAGTCCAATTCAAAGTGATAGAAATACAGATATGAAGAAGAAACATCCATAGGTTAAGAGAAACATGTATACATAAAAAATAATTGGAGATTTAAAAATGTGTCTAATGTATAAAGACGTAGTACTCATAGGATTGGTCCATGTTCATATCAACCTATATGATAATCAAATAAGAAAATAAGGCCACATAAGTTAGTGAATAAATAAAAAAGTATTCTTAAGGAAAATTGAAATAATATTTTAAGAAAAAAACCTCCTAAGAATATTTCACATAGGGAAGGTAAGAGGCATTGGAATCTAAATTTGAGAATTTTATGAAAGTTTCATCATCTAAAAGAACTAATAAAAAGAAGGGAAGTTAGCAGTATCCATGTTGAAAGTTAAAACATTCTACCAATGAAAAAACTGACATGTTAGTTATATATATGGAAGATATAAAGAAAATATTGAAAATAAAATAAACACAAGACAAGTATAGCCAAAAGTCAAAGAATCGATTCCACATAAAGATAACTTAGTTCAATTTGTGTGGTGAAACATGGATGGACACACTCCTAGAAATTTTTATAAAATAATTCCATATTACCAACCATGTATAGAAATAAAACCTACTATAATACTATTTTTTAATGAACCAATATGGGTCCCAAAGAGTATTATTGATCACCATGGGTAAACGACAAGCACCTGGGTATCAACGCACATAAAAATGGGAGTGATTTCACAATAAATTAACAAGACAATATCTCTAATATATTACAAGATAATTATAATAAATCAAATTAAATCATTGATGAAGAATTACGTGACCATGAGATATAAATAAAACAATCCAGAAACATTTGAGATTTTATATTCGACCATAGTTGTGAAATTTTCAAAGGACTATCATACATTCCATTTTTAAGTTATCCAATGAGACATATTGGAATTAACTCAACTAATTATTTTAAAGTTGATAAAAGTAAACCAACCTTGTGGATTGGTTATCTAGTGCTTTCCTACCCTAGGGATAAATTTTCATTCTATACTTATTTCCACTGCCGGATTTTCCACCTATACTCATGTGGAAAAAGTTGTTCCCTCCACTAATATTCCCTATAATGTAAACCATTTCAACCATCAAGTTATTCTCAATCTCAATGAAATTATCAATAAAAAACATGAAAACCATAGAGTGATTCTTAAGTCATAGAATAAACTCAAAAACACATAATTTGAGAGATTAACTAGATGCCACTTCTAGTACAAACTGAGGAAGGTAAGTAAATTGGGCTCTATATTACATAACTGAGATATCTCTATGATAAAGATAAAAAATATTTTTTTTAATACTTTAAAGGTATGTATGTAGATGTCTTTCTTTAAAAAATCCTCAAATCCATCTGAGGTAAGGTATTAAACAACCTTAACATAGATGACTCAGTCTCACCATTTTCATGATATTTCTTTGAGTATGAACACTACTATATTTAATTTAGCCCCATCTATAGTTCCAAGAAAATCTAATATCATATTTATCCAACCTATCAATGACTTGGAATCTTTAGGTCCCAAGTCTCCCTATAATATTTACTGGATTTTCTTTTTAAATTCCAATGATTGATCCATATAATGTGGTTCCTCATTCCAATTTTTTATTTTCCACTACCCAAAAATATTTCACTTTAATTATTAATAGTTACTAATTTACTTATGATTTAGGTTTAACCACATTCATAGTATCACACTCATGCTAATTTATAGGTCTTCTAACCAGTGGTATTTTTTTTCTATAACCATAGTTGATGTTATTAAAAACATTACTTAGTCACCACACACCACTTTAGTTATAGGTTTTAAAGTGTGAAATAATACACATGCAAGATCAAAATGGAAAATTTTCAAAGTAAAAACCCATGAAATATCAAGAGAAAGATGAATTTATGGTGGTAAGTCTCATTAATAATGTTGATACACAACTCTCATTGGCTAAACCCGTGATGATGAGGAGAAAACACTCCTAGAAGTGTTTTAAAACAATTTTAATTCTCAAACCACCTAGGTAACTTGAATATTAGTATAAAGAGGTTTTATATGCCTTTCTATACTATATAGTTCAAGTCTTAAAACATCATATATATCCATACCTAACATTCTAACTAATAGATCATACCAAACTAATATCATTTGTAATATCACAACCCCAACCGATCACCTTAGATAATATTGGAATTCCACTAACCTTAGGTCCATCCCACAAACACTAAAGAATTGAAATAGACACCTAGGGTTAAGAATATTACTGGGGGATGATTTAACCTTAAAATACATAACCTTAAGTGGAATAACTGTAATGGTAAAATATAAATATTATGAATGATAATGGAAAACCAAACTATAATAATATAAAATAATAATTATAATCAGAGATACAATAAACAAAAATATAATCAAAAGTCTATAAGAAGAAATACTTAAAGAGGTAGAATAGGGAGTCAAACATGGCACTACACCATGATACAAACCACTAATATCCCTAATATCCTACCTCTATTTCCAATAACCACAAAATAAAGGTGCTCATCTATATAATTATGAGGTATCCCCTTTACCTATACCATGTCAAAATTCATATGAACCAAGATGCATATGTGGGGTGTGAGTATGTACACCTAGTAGACAGTCAACCAAATACTTCCTTCACATGATACTATAATAAAAACATGTTATCTCACATTTTATATAAAATAAAAGTGATGTAAAACCATTGAATAAGATAAATATAACCAGTGAAAAAAACTCACACTATAGCACACATCTAGATCATGAAATCACACACCCATAAAATACACTAAAACATCCCCTCTGGGAGCTATTTAATTAACCTGGTGTATCCCGAATCTAAGTAGGACTAAATTAATAACCCAAAATCACGATTAGAAACCCATCCCCTTGACCCGAGTCATTTCTCGGTGGTACAATCTATGTTCCTAATTAAACAGAATTGGTATCCAAATCCAAACCAACAAAGGTGAATAAATATGAATCATGAATGAACACTATCCTCTTCCAAGACATGTTTATACACACAAAAGGGTTGCACATTTCAATAACCATACGAATTTAAGGCTCCAAAAAAATATGAAAAACAATACCTACGACTATGAAAAAAACTAATGGTAGGGGAGGGGAGCTGACCTTGGGTAGGAACTCGATGAGGTCGGGGGAGAAGGTGGTGTTGCCAGTGTTGGGGGGAGAAGGGGGGTCAGTAGCGACGAGCAGTGTGGTTACCAGCAGCGTGGGAGGGGCGCAAATCTTGGTTTGGTGCTCTTCGGGGGAGAAGCATCGTGGGAGATGGGGAAGAGGGTCGGGTTGGTTGGGGGGTGTCACCACTGTAAAAAATTAAATGGGTTTCGCAGTGGTGTTTAATAAACCGCTGCTAAACCATTTTATGGAAAGGTTATGGGGTGGTTTTGTAAACCGCTGCTAAAAGACCACTGATAAAGGTAATCTATGTTATAGTGATCTAATTATTACTGAATGTGAAACACTTGAATAGTCTTATCTTTGATCTTCTTCTTGAATTCTGAATGTTTTCTGTTATTATTATCCTTCTATTAGGATAAAAATACTTGTAATTCACCAATATTGGAAAGTATCTTGGCCTTTATAAGATCATGATGATGCTTATGTTCTTATTATCACCTACTTGAAGTATCCTTCACACCAGTATGTATTGGGTGGTAATTGAATCCACCAAATCCAAACATGACAAATAGAGTTGGAAGTCATACAAACCGTGAAGGCATGTCTTACAGAGATGTATCAAAAATCATCTTCTATATAATCAACCAAGCCATGCCGCATGTGATATTGAGACCATCCTACAACTCTATGTGTGATTTGGTGATGCTATTAGTGGGTAGAATATAATCTAGAACCAAAGTAATCAAATAAGTGCCTTATTCTACTCCATCAAAGACAATGGTTGCCTCAACTAAGGATACTGGCTGAAATGGTATTGCAGGTCCATCCTTAGACCTAGTTGGAGAAGGAGATAATCCCAAAATGACTATTTAGAGTTATTTTTAGCCTAAAAAAAATGAGAATGATCCACGATCATATTAGTTGGTGACCTTTACCCAATAATATGTCAACATCCTAGGAGGATTCCTCCGCATTATCCCCAAATTCTGTAGTTTGAACTAGAACCACTTTATGAGGAGCCCTCTCTTAGGTCTTCCCAAGATCTTCCAAATGAGGCTAAAAAAGACATCATTTTTCAAGATCCACTTAAACAACCCCCCCCCCCCAACAATGTGATTGGGATGGACTTCGACATCCTTTCCATTAACCATCATTGCGATAGTCTTCACAAATAGAGCCACATATTCTAATAAATCATTGTCAATGAATCATGTATAAAAAGGATGGTTGCAAAAAAATCAATGAATCATGTCCATTCAATTCCATATCAAGAACCCCAAATTCTACTAATATAGTAGGAGTACTAATGTATTATAGTACTTCATCAAAGTACATGACAAGGTTTTTCATGACCTCTACTAACATCCCAAGCCCCATGGTAATTTCTCCTGTTGAGATGACTAGAACAATTGGCTCAAAACTCGGAACATAACCCTCCTACGATGACATGAGACCCGAAATAAATTCCTCAGTGATATCCATAGGGTCACCATCAGTCATTATAGAGTTCTTCGGTGCATGGGATGAACCTAAAATATCACAAGTAAAACACTTAGTAGTTGGAATATGACACATTATGTGGAACCTTCAACATTACCAAAATATTCCTCCCTATCCATAGTAGTAGGAACAATGATAGGATCAGATGATGCATCCTCGACCCTTAGTACATCTTCATTTGAGGGATCCAATTCACTCATATGGATCTATACTTGGTCTGATGTTTCCTCCTCAGTTCATAGAGGCTCATTTGTAAGTCCCTCGAGAGAGGAAATATAAGGAGTTCTGACAATCAAAGGAAGTTTAGACACAAGTCTCGGGCATAGATTAATGACATTAGGATGGCTTACCACTGATAGAAAGGCATTTATCCAAGGATTTCAACCTTTACTGTTCTTTATTCTTCATCTTATTTGAAAGAGGGATAATGTTAACATAACCAAAAAATGTATTACAGGTGGAAAATAGTATTCTCCCACCATCTCATCCTCTATTTATTATTTCCCTGGGGATATATCTCCTAATTTAGGGTTGATTTGTTATCCCTAATTGAGATTACAATTGGATCATATTGTGTAAAGGGAACCTCAGTTGTTTTTTCATAGGTCCACAAAAATTCAAGATTATATTCCACCATAACAAACATACTTTGTTTGAAGTGAGAGAAATTAAAAAAAAAGAGAAAGGAAAAGGAACATACAGCCTCAGGATTTACAAGCACAATCCATTATTCATAAGAGGGGTGGTCAAACCCTTCAACCTCACCCCATTTCACCATATCCTCTACGTAACTTGTAGTAGGAATCTGGTCATTTGTTTCATATATAAGCATATCTCGCTCCCAAATACAAATCCTCACCTTGGAAGGATTGTCCTCAAAGTGTAGATTAGATTCAGTTTTGGTGTCTCCTATATCAGGAATCCACATCCCATATCAAATAATTAACCATATGATATTATCATAGGAAGACATGTACTGCCAAAATTGGACGTCCTCTGGTTGTATGAATTTAAAATATATCTCTGCCTATTGCAAAGATGATACGAAAACTTTTGGATTTCATGGGTTTACCAACCCTCGCTATCAAAGATGATGAATTGGAAAATGAATCTCGAGTCTCTTCTTGGATAAGATGACTAGACTACATGGGTTCCATCTCAGTTAGTCTAGCCCTTCTGATTCTTACCGGTGGATTAAACCATACACAAGGTCGTTTTGGTGAAACCGGCACCTCGTCGTCATCCTAATCCTTTGAAATGAACTAATCAACCTCTGAAGGAGATGAAAAATCTTCTAAAAGAGGGTAACCCGTTCTAATCCATCTCCTTATCCCAACTTGATGAATAAATTTGGCCAGTACCCATTCTGGGTATGATGTAATTCAGACCTTGGAATATGATGAGGTTAACCCCTGGTTGCATCTACTAGAGGTAGGTTGATAACCATATACATCAATTCCATAGCTGTGAGTATCCATAGGTGTCAAGATACCATCATATTATTTTATAATCTAATGTGAAATGGGATGGGGATACAATTATTTACTACAAGCACATGAAATGGAATGCATATAACTAAAGATCATATGCCTTGAATATAATCTCACCATCAATCCTAGTCACCAACACACCATCCTTGAAGGCCATGATGTATGACATGAGCCAATTGTTGGCCTTACAATCATCATTAAATATACCTATGGGTGGATTCCTTGGGGAAAGAAGTTGAAATCCTTATATAATATCATCCTTATTTCGATTTCACAGGGTTACCAAGATAGGGGAAGAATATTAGACACTGCTTTGTCACTACAATGAATGTTTCCAGCCTTATGCCACCCTTGGAACCACAGATAAGCATCTTGTAGGTTCTAAGATACAAGTCTAGAAATCCCAAAAGACGTGTCTTAGATGGAACATTAGGCTTGATTTCATATCCCCACTTATCAAATTATTCATTTTCCAACATCTTCCAAAATATTCTAGGTATACCTTGCTTCACTTATTTGGGACAACTCATTGGAAAATTTCAAGTGGGCCCTTCCCCCTTCTTCATAAAGAAATTTTCCTTCCATGATTCTGAATTAATATATCCATTTAAGGTGTGGGTCTTCCTTCTTAATATCATGAGTTATTTGAAGTAGATCACTTGATAAAGCTGTCATATTTTTGGTTTCACGTTTCCCTCATATGGATGAATTATTAATACATATATCCAAGGATTGGATCCCCATAGATCTTGTGATAATCCCACAAACTAATACTGACTTCTCCATGCATCATATAGAATGAATTCATCTTTGGACTCCATAAAATCAACAAATCTAGAAAAAAAATTTCATTCCTACAGTACTATAAATTTAAGATTTAGCCACACTTATATAGCCACGATATAAAAAAACATGGATGAACCCAATTATATCACCATGATTTTTAAAAAAAAGTGACTTTTTCCAGAGAAATTTAACTTCCCTTAAGGATTTCCTCTCTCACTCACTGACTCGCCCTTGAAACCTTATCGTCTTCCTTACCGACTCTTCCCCACAGACACTTCCTTGCGAACTCTTCCTTTTGGCTTTCGTCCGATCACCGTTCGACCTTCGTCCTCGCTCGATGTTTCCACCAAACCTCAGGACAATTCTCCTCTAGTGACATGACCACCCAACCTCGAGAAAATCCTTTGAAGATGATGCAACCACCCATCCTTAGTAAGATACTCCAAAAACACGACCAACCCACTTCCCCGTGATCCTCTTCTTCCGACGCAGCTCCAGATCCACCTCCACCTTCGGGCCACCATCCCCCTCAACTCACCAATGTCTAATGTTTTCTCAGTATTCACACATTCAATGCGACCCTCTAATTCTCACTGGTGGGCGGTCCATGACTCATAGCTTGTGAGTGGCCTGTGGTAGGTTGTGTTAGGGTTTGTTTCCTATTTCCTAAAATAATTATTCTCTTTATGTTGTTGTGGTTACAATTATCTTTGATTTTCCTTAATGCACAACAACATACATATGATCACATTCCCTATGATTTTTTCCATAGAGAAGGGTATCTTTGATTTCAAATCCACAGCCTCTTCAATTCCCATTGGGTAAGATTCATTTGTTTCGATTTATTGTCTTCTTAATTGTCACATTTTTCATTGAGAGTGTTTATTTGTTTTCACTTACTACATTAGGTATGATTTTTTTGTTTATTTTTTTTATGATTTCCATTGGGTTTGATTGTATTATAGAGTTTAAATATTTAAATTCTAAAAATTAGAAGTTATGATGATATGATTTTAATTTGGGTTGTCTTGATTCTAGAAGTGTTAGTTTAATTACATTTATTTTGGATTAGTCCAAATCTATTTGGTTTAGTTTAGGTCTATTACATTAGGTTCTTATTTTAGTGAATCAATTTGTTTAGATTACATTTATTTAGTTAGATCCTTGTAGATTTTATTAGGTTTTATTTAAACAAGGTTGGTTTTCTCATTTATTGTAGTATTAGTTATATGTTCTATTTGATTTGGATCATCTCACTTCTATTTGGTTTAGTTTAAGTCCATATCTTTTGGTTTTTCTTTGTTTAGTGAATCAATTTGGTTTGATTATATTTATTAAGTTAATGTATTTGGATCAGCATGGTCTGTATTTTTGGTTGATGTTATCATTGGTGAAGGTCATTTTGGTTGTTATAATCATGTGGAATTTGATGATGGTTTGTCTATTGTTGGTTTAGGAATTTCTTGATTCAATGATCAAAATGGAATTTTAGGTAAAAATGGGTCAGGAGTAGTGGTGTTCAGTATTATTGGTGTGGAATTTGTAATGAGGTGATGCATATTGGAAACAGTGATTTGATGGATATAAATGGGGCCAGAATAATGGTGATAGTAAATAATGACATACAACTTTAGGTGTCACATGATTTCAGCTCTCACATAGATATCGAGATGTGTCTTATCTCCTCCCAAATCCTATGGTGTGTGGCTGAACTACTTTTTAAGATTAATTTTAGAATTTTAATTTTAGTTCCTGTATGTTATTTATTTCTGGCTATTTTGGTAATCTATTGTGTTCTTTCACACTTAACCAAAAAAAGTTTTTTTCTAAAAATTACAAAACAAAGAAGAGTTAGAGATATCATTCAATGAAATTAATTTTTTTACAGTTTTGGTTATTTTGGTTAATGACCCATTAGATATTTTATATCGGTTCTATTCATATAAGTGGGGTGGGGACAATAGTGGGGTAGTGTGGTTGAACGAGGGGGAAGGGGATAGGGTGGGTTTAGTGGGGGCGGGGGGTGTAGTGGGTTGCAGATAGTAGGGGTGGGGGTAGTGGGGGTGAAGAAACAGTGCAAGGGGGAGGGTAGGTGCAGGGGTGGGTGAAGGAGGGTTGAAAGTTCAATATTTGGTGCTAAGTCACCAAATAATTCTTCAATAATACTCTCCCTAAAGAACCGAATGACATTTGGTAGGCTAGATTTAGAGTGATCTGCAGCCACAAAACTAGTTACAAGAGCTGCAACATCTGAGTCTATAACTGTCTTGTCCAATTATAAGCTTGATCCAGCATAACCTCATGCCCATGTACCATATTATGTAACATAAATTCAACCTGCATTCCATTGTCCTTAAATGAAAAAACAAACCCCTCCTTAACAGGCATGTTTAAAAAAGGAGACCCTTGAGAAAATTCCTTGTCTGTCTTCTGGTGAATCGCTGCAATGATTCTTCTTCGCTCCAGCCTTCCTTCGGATCATGGATGTGTTTCTCCTTGGTGGGAATGCTCTTTCAAGGATCTGGTATGTGAATCTTCAGAAATTAAGAAACATTTGATTGAAAACCTAAATCTTACGTGAGATTTAAGGACTTCAAAAAACAAAGGAATTTCATTTATGGATGCACATCATGGTATTAATTCCATCAAGGATGACCTCCACAGACATCCTTGTTTCATGAAATTGGATGGTGGTGGTATCTCAGTGATCTTTAATCGGGAATCCCTTCAATAGAGAATTGATCTATGTAAATTCTCAATTCTTGGATGTATTTTTTATTCCAAATGAGACAAACCATGGCCCAATTAAGATATGAAATTGATGATTTCAGATTTTTGGAGAGGCAACGAATGGAAGAGGTTTCTTCCATATTATGAAGAAGAGTAAGGATGACCTCGAATCAGTGTGGAAGATTAGGAATGTTAATTTGAAGCATGTCTCACTAAGGATTTCTGATTGACAAATTAATTTTGATCCTTTCAAACAAAGGATTTTATCAACTCAACTATAGGTTATATTAAATGGCTTAAACTGGGTGTATTGGTACCCTACAATCTTGAATGATATTACTGCTTGTATTGGAATTCATCTGAAATTGGATCAATGCACTCTTCAAGGAGAGCTAGGATTATATATTAGAATCTTGGTTGATGATGATTTTGATGCCATGATGTCAGACTCCATCAATTTCATTTCTAATAACCATAGGTTGAAGTATAGGTAGAGTATGAATATGTTCCAAGTTTTGTGATTACTTTTGAATTGTTGGAAACAACATCTCTAACTGTAGAGTCATTTAGAAGAAATTGAATCCCCTTGTGATTTTAATACATGGAAATAGGTTAATAGGAGGATGAAGGGAAAACCTACTGCCCTAAAAATATGATCCACCAAGAAAAGATAGAGCTGGAAAATGGGTGAAAAAACAATCAAGTACATTTGATGTTAAAAACATCAATTGCAATTCATGGGCCTCTCTTGTTACTTAAGAGGAAGGAGATGCCAATTTATCTCATCCCACCACTAATCTTTCTGTACTTAGTCATTCCAGTAGTAATATGACTTATGATGGAGTTACAAATAGTGGGGATGATGAATTTTTTCTTGAAATTGCCTATGATATTGTCTGCCTTTATGGTTCTCCTTAAGCTGGTCATTGTAATGTCACCCCTATTAGGTATGTTGAAGTTTCAACCTCCCAGCCTAGCAATAATAATGCATGTGTTGTTTTCTAGGATGTTAGTGGAGAAGATAAAGGTTCTAGATTTATAGATAAGGAAGATGAGAGCATCTATATTTAATTTGATCAAGATATTACGATTCTTATAGAATCTTTTTTAGGATGAGAAATTCACAAGTATCTCTGATATGAAAGAACCAATTTTTACATCCCAAACTGGTATTTCCCAGACTGGTTTATGTTTACAAGAGGGCAATAACACCCTTTGCAAGAATAATTTGGAATCTGGTAGCATAAACATGGATTCTATAGGTCTGAGTGTTGCATAAAGGCCTGGGAAAAATCTTCTATCTACTAATAATTTGGAAAATTCTAGCATAAACATGGATTCTGAAGATCTGAGAGTTGTATATGGGACTAGGTAGACTCCTCTGTCTATTGATATTCTAAAAGAGGTACATTCAATTAATCCAACTGGAGACATCAACAAGTCCAATGCATCCCGTAGTGGGAGTTGTATACAGCAAAAGGTTACTCAATTTCAAAATGATCAAAATTGTAATGAAATAGAAATACAAATATCTACTTATGTCGTTAATCAAGGAATCAATACTAGGATTATAATTTTGAATAGAGTTAATTCTTGTATCACTCAGGAGATTAAAACCAGTTTGAGTCTCACTTCTAATGGTAATCCAAAGGGACTTTTCACTGCTGTATCAGACCAAGGAAGGGAATTCAGCTATCCAAATTCAAAATCATCATGCAAGTAAAGTGTTATTATAAGTAGGGATGTGAATGAATCTGTTTCTTTTATGAGATCAACCATGAACAAAAACTCTGGTGTTAAGAAGAAAGGGAGATCTAGCTCCAAATCCATGTTTAAAAGAAGATTATGTTCTAGAATTTTTAGGGATAGGATAACCCTAAAATAGTTAGTTCTCATATGATTTTTGTTTACATCGACAAGATTGGTCTTATTGGTCTTTCTAAGACTAATAGGATCTTTTCTGTGAAATTTCCTACTCTTACCAAGATAGGATACTAGTTGTTTGGTAAGAATCAGTCCAATAATGACATAAAAATGCTTCGTTTTTTTTCTCATTTAAGACTTGATGAATTCTACCTCAGTAATTATTCAGAGTAGAAGGTTACCTTTAGTTATAATTATTTTTTAATAACAAAATATTGATTTTTTATTTTTGGTTACAATGTTTATCTAGAAATAAGATGTTTATGGATGATTATAATTGTTATGACAAACACAATTAAGGATCCTTGGTATCTTGGTTCTTCAATAGGGATGGATTTTCTAGCTCACTTAAGTGGGATGGCTCTCTTATAGTGTTTCCAACAATGCATATTCTGGTTGTCTCAACCCTACTAGAGTCTGTATTTGGGTGGCCTAATTCATATTTAACATACTAAAGTTATATAGAATCTAAATTTATAGTTTTTCATGAAGCATCTTATATGTGGTTAGAAACAAATATGCAAAATAAATCATTTTTTAGGTAGACAAGAGTATTCAATTTCTTGGTGCCCTTTTTCTTTATCTTCATTATTTAATTTTAGACAAATGAAATTCTTAGGCTCTATTTTACCTTGAATTTAGTTTTTGGTTTGTGGTTTATTTTAGACATTGGAGGTGGTGTGCGGGGGTTGTTTTGGGGTTGTGTTGGGGTTGTGTAAGGGTGTGTGAGGGTGTGCAGGGGGTGGCAGGGGTGCAGGGGGGTGTGGAGGGTGTGTGTGCAGTGGGTGTGTGTAGGGGGTGTGCAGGGTACATGTATAGGAGGTGTGTGTAGGCGGTGGAGGGAGTGTGTGCAGGGGGAAGGATGTGTGAATTAGAGGGGGGGAGGGGTGTGTTGGGGTTGTGTTGTGGTGTGGGTGGGGTGTGTGCATGGTGATAAACATGTATCAAACAAATCCAAATTATGCTGAAACTCGAGCCAAAATAATTATATACCATTAACAGGAAAAATAATTGTTAATTAATAGGAATGTACATTATGATACTATCATTTTGAAACATGGATCTATTTCCCCCTTGCTTGCAAGAACATGATTTGACCCCTGGGGCATTGTGGTTCTTATATGTTAGGAAGTGACATGTATAGTCATAGGATACATGTATGTTTTAGTTTAGTTTTTATTTTATTTTCTCTATCACATTGGCCACTTATGTCTTTTACTACTTTATGTGGACAAAGGGTAATTATATTCTGCGATGGGGGGAAAATGGGGTTCTGATTGATTCAGTCCACCGGCTTTGATCCGAGGTAAGATTATATGGTTATTACTTGTCATGCACCTCATGTATTTGGTTATTTCAGTGTTTTTGACTCCATATTGTGTATTCATTAGGGCGTCGGATCATTTCATGTTATTTCGGGTGGATTTGGTTCTCCCAATCATGGTAGGGCTTTAATGCCATTGGTTGGTTTCTCACTGGTTATGTAGCAGCCTTTATGTGTTTTAATGTTCCTAATATCCATTGTGTAGTGCGTTGATTCCTGGTTGTTGGTTTCATGTATCCAAGTTAAGGGCGACTCGCATGCGTGGTCATAGGTAAGAATGTATATGTATGTGAGTTCACCCGTTACGTGTATAGTCATCCATGGAAGTGATTATGCCATATGTCGCTATGTCTGACCATTTATATATATATAAATGAATACGTAGGTGAGTGGAGACTGGTATATGCATATAAGCATATGTGCAAGGATCCCCTTGAACATGCTCATGGCCATGTGGGTGTGTGAATAGGGGTAAGGTGTCCTTGCATGTGTGTGAAAGTTCGTATACATAGTGGGTGAGCATTATCTTTTAGTTAAAAAGCTCCAAAAGCTGAAGTGGATGGTTTGGTTCCACCTTGAGGTAGGATCCCTCTTCTAGCCTCTTTAATTCAATAATGCTTTAAATTGAATTTAGATTCATTCTTATTTCTGCATAATTATATTTAATTTCATATATTGAATAAGTGTTCTTTAATATAATTGTTTCATTTGATAAATAAAGTCATGTTTTTATAATAAAACCTCTCCAATAGAGGTGCGCTGTCTACAAAAACTCACAGGGATAGTTATGTTGATCTAGTTGCTTAAATTATTGCATTTGATTTGTGCTGAATGAGTTTTAGAAGAAATTTTAAATATAATTAAATGAATTTTGTGATGAAGCAATGCAATGATTTTACAATAAATCCCCTCCATTGGAGGTGCACTATCTTCTAAACCAAAGAGTAGTGATAGTTATTTATATCATGTTTAGATTTGGTTTGAGTCTTTCATATACCTCTTTTTGGTGTTTTTTTGTAGCTAGTTTGTTTTTTGTTTTCTTTGAATAATATAAATTGGCTTATCATACTCTTTTAACTCAAATGACATTGCCTGAGTAGGCATATGCCTTGACCATGACACATTCCTTTTCACGCTTCAAATATTATAAATAAAATTTCCTTGTTTAAGAAAAGAGAAAAAAAAATTAAATGGTCTGTGTAGGGTGTATGATTCTTTTCCGTCATTTTATTTCCCTTTAGACGTCTCATCATTGTTCCACTCGCTAAAACCTTCTCTAGTGATCCCTTGTTATAGCATATTAAATAGTTAATCTGTTCTATAATCTTCCGGTGGGACGAGAATCCTAATGTTTCCCCGCATCCTCCCGCTCCCTTCTCTCTTAGCCGACAGATACTGCCCCATGGATGTCTTTGGACCAGTCCAACATGCCGCAGTCACGACGCGGTCTCGCCTCGGTCTCACCGCGGTCACACCACGGTCACGCTGCGGTTACACCGTGGTCATGTCGTGATTTGGCCCTGTTTTTAGACGACACCGTGTGGTGGTTTGCAATGATAGTATTCCATGAGTCTTGTGATCAATGTTGAGACTAACTATTCCCAATTTCTACTGGTGGGGAGATGACCAAAATGTTTCCCCACCTCCTCCCACTCCCTTCCCTCATGGCCGAAAGACGTTTCCCTACGAATGTCGATGCACTAGGGTAACACGCCGCTGTCACACCGCATTAAGACGTGGCCACACCGCGGTCAGGCCAATATTTGTCCCTGCTCCAGGATGAAAACCCGTGGAAGTTCGTAGTGATAGTATTCCGTGAGTATTATGATCAATGATGACACTGACTATTGAAAATTTCTGTCAGTGCTGCGATGACTGAAATGTTTCCCCACCTCCTCCTGCTCCCTTTTCTCCTTAACAGAAGATGTTTCCCTGTAGATGTCGTTAAACTGGGCCAACACACCACAGTCATGTCGTGGTCATGCCATGGTCACGCCTCGGTCACACCATGGTCACACTGCGGTAATGCCGCGATTTGGCCCTACTCCAGGATGAAACATCGTGGCGGTTCACATGAATAGTATTCCATGAGTTTCATGATCAATGTTGAGACTAACTCATCAAAATTTCTGCTGGAGGGGAGACGACCAGAATGTTTCCCCACCTCCTCCTGCTCCCTTTACTCCTGGTCAGAAGGTACTACCCTACGGATGTTGCTGGAACATGCCAACACGCCGCGGTCACACCGAGGTCATGCAGCGGTCACACCGCCGCCACACCACTATCACGCTGATGTCACGCCACGGTCACACCATGATTTGGCCCTGCTTCAGCCACATCCAGCCCACACCAGCCCCCTTCCACCTTTATTTCAGCCTGCTTCCACCAGCATTCCAGCCCGCAACAAGGGATGCAACAAGGGAGATTGTCAGATTGGTGTAGCCCAATCTGGTTGGATATGATGTCATATAAAATTTACATACCTATATTTTGATATTCAAATGGTGGAATATCTAGAACATACCAGCCTTTTGGGCCTTGATTGCAGCCAAAAATTAGGAAAATCAAATAATCTCTATGAAAAAAGAAGATTGCAGAAAGACATTTCTAAGGCTTTTCTGCATCTCCATTAACACATGGTAATAGTCCAACTTCATCATTTTAGTAATTTATTTTTCATGGAAAACCTCCATGAATGTTTTCTATGAATGATCATCCCATCTTCTGTCTTGATTAACGGTATTCCACCATAAAATGGTTTATTTATGGAAAATAGAGGTCTCTAGCATCACTCTCTCATCCACAGATGTCTTCTATCCTGATTAATGGTATTCCACCATCAAATGGTTTATTTATTGAAAATGGAGGTCTGTAGAATCACTCTCTCATACACAGATGTATGGACCCGATAAAAAATGCACTTGTTGTTGTCTATCCAATCATTTGTATCCAACATGCATGTAATACATAGAAAGGGTGGTTTATATGGGAGATAGAACACCTTATTATGTCTGGTCATGGAATTTAGAATGATCCCAACAGAAACGAGAACAATCTAAAAACATCCTTAGTAAACTAGCTCTGCAACATGATTCACCAGAGACTGAACAGTGTGGGGGAGGGGGGAAAGGGGTAGGGGGTGTGTGCAAGGGGGCAGGGGTGGGGTGTGCAGGGGGGTAGGGTGTGTGTGAATGATACCAATTGATTCTAATTCCCATGACTCATTTAGGGGCTATTCAGATGTCCTTATGTTGAAAAAAATTATTCCAATTGATATCTTCTTTTTTGGAATTAAAACCTGATATCTTTCACTCATCTCAATACACATGTTGAAAACATTCAAGTACATGTAGCCGGCTTTTGAAATCTGACATGAGATCTCAATTTTCCTAAAAATCATGTCATTGATTGATTCAAAATATCCCCCATAATATCAGAATTTATTCGGTCATTAATAGGGATAAGTGAAATTCACACCTCATCAATTAGTTTTTCAATCACATTCCAGAAATTCCAGATTTTCATGGAATAAATATGTCTGGCAGCTTCTCAAGGGACTTCTCCACTCATCTCCCCATCGAGGAGACACACTATCGTCACCCCATCAAGGATGATCTTTCTTTATAATGTTCATTGGAATACCATTTGATAAATCATACCAAGATGGTGACTTTTTTCAGATATGGAATAGTTATTCCAGTTTACTTCCCTTCATTTTCTCTCCTCCTGAGAACTAGTTTCACCTTAAATTCCCTGCATTGTATGGCACAGTAATAACAAAAAAATAATAAATAATTAAGGATAAAGGTGGATGTACTTGCTCATCAATGTGAGCTGTTGGGTAGATAAAATTTTCTCAACCAGTTTGTCCTTTCCAATTTAGCTCTAGGTCTGGATGGACTCTTCATGCATGCACTATTGGATTTTGAAGTAGCCTTGGGTAGCATGGATTTCTTTATTCCCTCCTTGTGTGAGATTTTATTTTTAACATGATGATAGTGCATGGGCCGATCCAGGATATGTGAAAGGGATGTGTGGGTGTGGGGGCCTGCTATCTAGCAGGGGATCCTGTAGGGGGGCTTCTGTCCAGGGGGTCCAGTGGGGGGGGGGGCTGCAGTCCAGGGGGATGGGGCTGCTGTCCATGGGGGCCCTGTAGGGGGGAGGGGGTGAGGGGTAGGGGGTGGGTGTAGGGGGCAGGGGGCAGGGGGTAGGGTGGAGGGGGTTAGGGGCTGGGGCTGGGAGCTGGGGGAAGGGGGTAGGGTGCTGAGTGGAGGGGGTAGGCTGCAGTGGGCGTGTACAGGACAGGGGGAGGGTGAGGGGGGATGTCTGTAGGGCAGGGGGGAAGCCTGCAGGGAATGGGGAATGGGGGTTATAACGGTATAGAATTACTTCATGTGGAATATAATTGATACCTATCAGGGCACTCCATGGGTGGCTACACCCCCTAGGCGGGGCACACCACCATCCCCAGTGGCAGCCATTTCCTCCTTCATCCCTTGGGCAGAGATCCATGATTCATCCAACGCTCACATGTGAGGGATCCCAAGGATCGGATTCATTCCTACCTCCTTTGCCTCTGATACCAACTATAACGACCTATAATTTACATACATTGTTATTACTTGAAAATTGAATCACACTTATTACAACATATAAAAATACTATGAAAGGACCGTATAGGTATATTGTCTTTAGAAACTGGGAAACATAAACAACTGGTTCATAAATAATCTACATTGTCCCCCTTTTATTTTATCATATCTAGAGTCCCTTTTTGCATATCTTATGTAATACCCTTCTTCCTGACCTAGGTAATAGAAAACATACAAAAGGGTGAGCTCAAATGCTCAGTATGGGTAAACAAAAGAAGTATGAATCATATCATATTCATAAGAACATAACAATTTGAAAATCATAATCTGTAAAAGAGATCATAATATCATATCATGGAATAAATCATGGTAGTGAAATGTAATCCCAATAAACATAAGATGAAACTTTGTGGCATACACACATAATCATATAGAATCATTCCTCAGTAGTCAAGACTAATTTCCAAGACTATCTTAGTGGACAAAGTCCATTTCTAAACCGAGTTCACTCCTCATTTCAGTCCTATTTCACTGTACCAGATTAACCTACCGTTCTATCCATGTCTATCGAATGAGATATCAATCATTACCCAATGCATTGGAGTGAGATATAGGTCCCACAAATCTCATAATGATACCATTTTTATGTGCGCCACAAGATCATAAATCATACATTATAGCATAACCCATGTAATAAAAAAGGGATTCTTAAACATCATGTGATCATAACATAATCCATATAAGATAAAAGGACATCATAAAAATAATACCATCATAACGTAATCAAATAAATTTAATAATAGGGATATAAACATAACCTTATATTATCTTAGATGGAAAATAATTTTGATAAAACACTTGAACACCATTCTTGAGTAAAATATCCTTTCTACTTCAAAAACATTTTTCCTTTCCTAACATGTCATAAAATTTTAAACTAAAATAATTTAATTAAAAATAAACTTGAAAACTTGTAAAGTAAGCTTCATGTAAATAATGTTCTAAAAATCCATTCATTCCATATAAGTTAGAAAAACATTCTACTTTTACTTTGGCCGGAAAAGTCAAAAAGTACCTCGTACGAAAAACGACAAAAGATTCCTTTCATATCTTTTACTAAAACTCACCAATCAGTAATATTGGATTTAAACAATTGTAGGAGGATATAAATAATATTACATATTGATGAAACATGTATGTAGATGATAAATACACCCTAGTAAATACCAAAGTATAAACAATCATGGATAAAAATGAGATTGTGAGATTTTCCCTTACCTTAGGTCCGATATGCTTTGTACATGTCCAAACCTCCTGTATAATGATTTAAATAATGTCATTGACTTATTACAGAATCATATTCATTGTTATGATATCATATATGGTCATATTCTTATCATGTTATTAGTAATATTTAATTGCTACTTGTAATTCGGGTGTTTATTGCTTTATGTTCTTATGTGTGTTTTGTCGAAAAAATTCTTATTAATCTTTTTAGGTTATAGATAAATTATTTACAGAATGGTATTAGTGTAATATATATCATATTTATTCAATAAATTAATTTATACAATCATTATTCAATGAATATCATGTTGAACGAGTCACATCACATCGTGGAGACGGTTGACCGTACGTACGCACGAGCGATGATATCGTTCCCATGATCGTGGAATTGTATTGAAGTGTATGTATACTATTCCAAAATCATAATCACTTTAAAATAATCATATATAGTTATTATTTACACAATTATACCCATCCAAGTAGGTGGTGATGGAAAACAGATTACACCACGGCGTGGAGACGGTATTCCGTACGTATGCACGCGCGATGATTTCATTTTACGTAGGATGGTTAGAAGGTGAAATAGGGTTGTTTAATATTTATAATAACATATCATTATATGAGTGATACTGATGTTATTACTTCATAATGAAACAACTAAATAAGAGGAAGTAGAAGAAGAAATAAATTTGAAAGAATCAGTAACGAATATTACTTCTTCTTCGTCACGCTTCTTTGAAACCTCCTCTTAGGGAAATAATTATGGTCTTTAAAAAAGACCATGACCTCTAAAATCTTACTAGGGAAGTGGAGAAGAGAAATTTTTAGGGGTTTTCTGAGCATGAAGGCTCAAAGTGGTGTGAGAAGGAGAGGGAGGAGGTGCCCTTTTATAAGGGAGGAGAGGGGCACCTTAGAAAAAACATAAAATATTATTTTATTATAAAGTCATATTCGGTTTTTAATAGCTCCAAATTGATTTATTTCGAAGCTAAGGTGGGTATGGGTAGAAATAATCTCAACCAATAGATTTTATACAAGTTTATGCTACTCTTTTAACCATTTCATTTAATTTTAACTCTAAGTTAAATAATTTTACATTTACCGTGTCTTCTGGTTTTCTTACACTATATGGTTATTAAACATACTATAACAAGCCAAACGAACCCCAATTTGTTAATTATTAATATATATAACCTTATCTAAGTCATTTGGCCGAGCCATAGATTTTTTGGAATATAATAACCATTAATAATATAATATTTTTTAAAAACTATTTTATGTCAATTTTGACCCTATTTGGTAATTGATTTTTGTGAAAATCATAGAAACATGATTACTTAGAAAACAGTTTATTAAATCAATACTAACATGTCATAGTAAAATATAAAATTATTGTAATTCATAAAATGTCTCAAATTACATTTATTTGGGTATTTATAATATCAATTATGTTAATATTTCATTAATAAGGTAATTATTGCATCATCATTGTTTCATAAATAGATTAAATTATATAATGTCTAAAAATTATAAATAAAATACCATTATGTAGGAAATATTGTTATCTTTATAATGAATATTTATAGTTGGAATTATCTTATCTATAAACCTATATTAAAAATGTTTTTGATATTAAACATTGATCTTAACGTTTTTAACTTCTTTAAATAAAATAATAATAATTGTCCTAATCTAATCCAAGTGGTCCTAAATGGTCATATGTTATTCCTAATGTTGTTTTTGGTCGAATTAAAATTATCCAATAGAATTAGGACATGTGTTAGGATAATAATAATATAATTTTTACCCTTAATTACCCTATTTACTTTAAACCTTGGTAAAAAAGTAAAAAATTACTATTCACAAGAAATTATTTTACCTTTTTGAACCACATTATACTCCTTGATATTAACCATGTCTCTCAGATTTTCTAAATTCCACTCACAGAAGCGGTAAAATTATGTTTTATATAAATTTTCAATTTCTCATAATAGGTGGGTAAAAGATAGTGAAATGTTCAATACAATTTTTATATATCTAAAATTATTATAAAATGACTCCAATGAATTAAATTGAACTTATATAGGTATTAAGTATCAATTTTGACGTAAAATAAATTTAAATAAAATAAATAATTATTTAAATAAAAAGTCGGTTTTTAAATAGTTACCCAGTGTTTTCACTATTCATCAAAAATTGAAAGTTTTCAGAGATAATACCAAAAATTCACCATAGGCTAATTTCAATATTCCGAATCCAAAAATAATGTCCACTTTAAATGATAAAATTCATAAATTTTTTTTAAAAAAATGGGTATTACTATTCATAACGGCTAGTTTATATAATATTTTTAAAATAGTTATTGCGTACAACGCAAGCTATCGAGGAAGGTTGCTCTTGCGTATAACGCAAAACAAGATAGTGTTGTGTGTAGTGAAAGATTAATTTATATAACATTATACATAAAAACAAAATATTTCTCATAAAATATCGGGTGTTACAGGGGTGGTCTGCAGGGGGGTCTGTAGGGTAAGGGGGAGGGGGATGGGGAAATGGGGCAATGGGGCAATGGGGTAGTGGGACAAGGGGGTGGGTTAGGGGGGTGTAGTTAGTTTCTATATGTTTATTTAATCTTAGATAAGGTTGAATAACCATTACGATCCATCTATGACTCCTCCATTTCTTCATGATTTGGTTTCTCCATAAATTCCCTCTTATTTAAAACAGATTTCTTTTATTAATCATGGCTTGATATTAGTTGAAACAAATCAGATTTTGTATGATACCACTAGTAGTTATTGGTATGGCTTTAACACCTTTTCTTTTAAAAATCCTGGCCATTATGTCCACTTTTCTCTTCTTTCACATGTTCATTATTGTTTGAAAATTGCATATTCACTTGAGAAATTAGAGAACAATCATTGTTTTTCATTTTTTTTGGGTTTATCATTATATAACTTATCATACTATATGATCAAACATTCTTTATTATCATGTTCATTCTTATTCATAGGTGTGGATCCAATTTTTGTTATGATATATTATTTTTGATAAGAAATTTTGTCCTCTAGTAAACTTTTATTATCGGGTGGGATAAAAACTTGCATCGAACAAAACCAAATTAAGCTGAAACTTGAGCCAAACTAATTATATACTATTATCAGGAAGAATAATTTTTAATTAATAGGGGTGTACTATTTGATAGTATCATTTTGAAACATGGATCTATTTCCCCTCGCTCCCTTCGCTCTAGACGGGAAGATGTTGCCCCGTGGATGTTGCTGGACCAGGCCAACACGTCGTGGTCATGCCGCGGTCACGCTGCAGTCACACCGCGGTTTGGCCCTGCTCGAGGATGACACTCCATGGTGGTTCACAGTGATTGTATTCCATGAGTCTTGTGATCAATGTTGATACTGACTAATCCAAATTTCTTCTAGTGGAGAGATGACCAAAATGTTTCCCCACCTCCTCTCGCTCCCTTTGCTCTTGACCGAAATATGCTGCCCCACAAAATAGCATAAGATCCCAGCATATGCACCACTTACAAACCAGTAGAAGGAATCACAGAAGCTCCCAAGCACATAACCAACAAGCACTCCTAGGGGAAGTATAACCATGGAAACATGGAGGTTAAAGGAGAAATATAAAAACCCAAAAATAAGTAGTCACAAATTATAGAAACCAACAACACACACACATTCATGAAATCACTCACAACCACCCACACAAAAACCACCCACCCACCCACCCACACACAAGTTTCAAAAATCCATCACTCATCCAAATGTCTAGCTTTATTCAAATAAATAGAACCACTGAACCCCCAGCCCTGCAACCAACATCAACCAACCAGACCAGCATCCCTATCCAAACAAATCCTAGAGTGAAAGACCTATAGAAAACCATGCCCACTAATGGAAACTACCCCAACACCTACTTGCACAAGAACCATAAACCACACCAACTCCAACCACAATAATCACCTATAGTAGACACAACTCCCAAAATATTATCTAGAATCCCAATCATCCCTAGACAACCATCTGGCCCCATCCATCACCATCTAAACACCTTGCATACAAATGAACCACCCCACTATAAGAAAGTCTAAAAAACCAGTAGTGAACTATTACCATACATCTGAAGTTCCCTGCATCACCCATCCCTAACCCATCATACAACATCAAGAATACCCAAGCAGTCCATGATCCAAATGTGAGTTAATACCCACCCTGAATCCAACACGTCTAGACCCACCATGTAGTCTACATGCACCCACCCTATAAAGAGAACCACCCATCTTCCCGAAACATGCCTCCCAGCCTACAACATCCAGTATCTCAAGGGAATTTTAGAACATCCAGCATAGAAATACCTACAACATCAACAACCAGAATACACAAGATGGGGAAACCAAGAAAAAGACAACTGAAATTATTCCAAACCACCACCTGAAGATCCACCAAAAACTATATCAACCACACTAGATAATCGAGAGAACCAGAAGCCTATAATAGTAATCCAAAAAAAAGAAGATACACCAGAAAGCCAACTCTTATGCACCCAAGACATGTTACCAATCATAGTAGAAATAAAAAACCAACCAGCACCATGCAACATGTAACTGTATCCAGTACTACCCCATGTAGAAAAATACAAACAACAACACCACCAACTGGACCCATCTTTAAAGGTACTATAATTCCAAACAGCAACACAAAACTCACAACCCAACCTCCTAAATCCTCCACAAGAAAACTATAACCCCACTATGAGAATATCTATAAGTCTCTATTGGATAAACTCAGCATCTCCCAGCCTCAACCTTAAGAAGCATCCAATGTAACCTGCATACCACTCCCTATGAACATACACCACTCCACCTGAGTAGCCCCTCCCCACCCAACCAGAAACTATGAAGAACCACAACACACACCTATACACCACTATATTTCTAGACACACAATAGGGGGGGTTGCAAGGGGGTTTGTAAGGGGGTCCAAAAGTGGTGGATGTTGTCTAGGGATGAAGGGGGGTGCAATGGGTGTGCAAGGGATGTGTAGGGGGGTTCTATCCAGGGGTTAAGTAGGGGGGATACTGTCTAGAGGGGTCCAGTAGGGGGGATGCTGTCCAGGGGGTCCAGCAGGCGGAGGATACTGTCCAGGGGGTCCAGCAGGGGGCACTACTGTCCAGGGGGTCCTGCAAGGGGGGGTGACTATCTAGGGGGATCTATCCAGGGTCTGGGGGTGTCTGGTGTCTTGGGGGGGGGGGGGGGGGGTTCCAGGGTCTGTCCAAGAGGGTGGGGGTGGATATCCAGGGGAGTGGTGGTCTGGGCTGTCCAGGGTCTGGGGGTGTCAAGGGTCTGGGGGTGTCAAGGGTATGTTCGGGGGTGTCCATCATCTATCCGGGGGGTGTCCAGGGTCTGTCCGGTGGGTGTCCAGGGTTTGTCTAGGGGGTGTCCAGGGTATGGGTGGAGGTTTATAGGGTCTGTTCGGGGGGGGGGTGGGTGGGTGTCCTGGGTCTATCCAAGAGGGGGGATTTACAAGGGGGGATGTCTAGGGGAAGGGGGTTTATGTAGGGTAGGGGTGTCCAGTGTCTAGGAGGGAAGGGTCTCTAGGGGGTGGGCTACTACAGGGGGGGTTGTGCTAGGGGGTGGGGAATATTTTTATGGTTTTTCAGACCTTATAGCCATAGTTTCTAACCATGGCTATAGATCTATTTCCATGGTTAAGATCTGTGGCTATAGGTCTAATGCCATAGTTAAAAATTGTGGTTAGAGGTCTAATGCCACAGTTTCTAACGGTGGAAATAAATTGTGTCCCTCCTCTAGTAAAGCCACAGTTCTAAACTGTGGCTAAGGGATATTACCACAGTTTGAACTGTGGATGTATATCTATATCCATTGTTTGAACTATGGATATAGACCTATAGCCACAATTCCAAACCATGCCTATAAGTCTAGGCATATAGCCACGCCAAACATAGCCACAGGTTTTCAAACCGTGGCTTTTTCCTATAGCCATGGGTTTTCAAACCCTGGATATTACCTATAGCCACGGTTTGAGGACCTATAGACACGGTTTTAAACTGTGGCTATAGCCATAATTTCTAGTTTTTCTATAAACATAAGTCTTCCCAACCCATATGGCCTCATAAATTTAAACATCTTTATGATCATTTTTGAATTATGTGTAGTCTTGGTGTGACCAATATGCCCACATCCATACAGGCTTAACACACCTCCTTGGAGGAAATCCAAAACATTCCTCAATACCTTTGACTGATCTGTCTATGAATCTTAAAAGATAGATGAATAGAAATTCAGAATTAATTCAACCGTGTCGGGTTTTAAATCTATAGTACATAGGTTGTGATGCATAAAAAATTCCATGGATTATGTCCCAACATTGATATATGTACCCATACCAGAAATGTTGGAATTTGTGAAATTTTTAACATGAAACTAAGAGAATTGGAGGTAGTTATTTGGAGCTACTGTAAGGACATCCAATAGATGTCCATGACCATAATGTTGTAGATTGGAACTATTCCGAAAATCACAGTGATATTTATTCAAAGACCCCCACCAGATTAGGATGTGTAGTATAACAGTTGTCATACTAATCATGACATGTGACTTTTATCATCTCCCCAATGCATTTACTATCTTGTTCATTAGATACAGAAATCATCCTGGTGGCCATTAAACCTTTAGATAATTATCAAATTCATTTAATAGTAGATCCATCTTGAATAAAGTTGTGAAATTATGAAAATTCGGAAAATTCATGATTTTATACTAGTGGGTTTCTCAGGTTATTTAATCATGTTTCTTATGCAAGGACATCGTTCATGAATCTCGCGCAAGTAAATCACCCAATCCTATGCATCGTGCAGCCAGTTATGTACCCCGTCATCATGAATGTAGTATTAGAAAAATATATTTGCAGAATACTAACATGAAAGACTAATGCGGGGATACCTAAAATTTTCAAGTCATGAGAGTTGTTCGCTGAAATGAGGACCCTATTTATAGGTGAGGAATCCTCCTTATGTGATCCATGTGTGTGCTCTACCTTCACGATAGACTGAAGAGGACCAGAAATGCAGGATCTGTATGTGAATAACATACAAAAACCATTCATTCTTTTCATACCTTTACCTCAGGATCCAACCCTCATCTTTTAGATTGGATCTAATCTTATGGGGGGGGGGATTTTTTGGCATTCTGTTTTGTCACATTGATGAAAAGGAGACAAAGTGAAATTCATTAGGGAAAAGTGAAGGAAATGTGTGTAAAGTTTCAAGTGTTTCAAAGGCCCCAATGGTTTTTTTTGTAATCTCCCACAAGTACCATCGATGCACAAGTATCCTGTACAGAACCCTATACTACAGACCTATGTTCTATTTTTTCATGAGATTACACGTTCACCCAAGGTCCTATATTTCCCTATAAATAGGACTATAGGGTCTTTATTTGTACACAAGGAATTATCTGAAGGATAAATGAATCTCTTATCACCGTAGTGTTTCTCTCAAGGCCTCTAAAACCTTCTATGTAGTTCTCTAAAACCTGTAGATGTGGAAATTAAATGGTAATAGTGAAACTAAAGTCCTTCATAGTTTTCATATAAACAACACATGCGCAAGGAATTCACCCAACCTATGAATCATGAATACTAGCATGGGGTTCCATTTCTAAACTGGTGATATATGTGATTTACCACTAGGAACACCTATAGAGACCCTTCAAGGCTTGAGTAAGGTCTCTCCCAAGTGTATTCACTCAGGAGGTCCATTACCAAAGGTGTTAAAAAATCGTCTTGTCCTACTTGCACAGAACAACCCTTGCGCGGGCCTCCTAGGTTCACCCTAATCTCTAGCTTGCGCAAGCTATTTATTAGTCCTTATTAAAATCCATCTATACTGGGGCCTATCCTTCTTTGGATCCATTTTCTAAAAGGGACCAAGCTATACCCTCCAAATAGACCTCCAAACTTGCATAACCATGGTGAGTGTCACACTAGAATTCCCTTCTATTTGGGTTTGTATTCATATGATCAGAGGTTTCCTTCACTTATCTTATTGGTTGGTCAGGGTCCTCAGGGTGTGTGTGGGGTTGTATCCCAATGGTCACGAGGACCCTCACACCAAGGATAGTGCTAGGGAGTTCCCAGTATTAGAGATTAGGGGTTAGACCATATACTTCCAATATTGTCTCTATGATCTGGAGCATCCAGTTCCCAGTAGAGAGGGTGGGGATTGCTCTTGATTTTCCATTCAACATGGAATCAGATCCTCGTCCCATTGTGAAACCGATTATAGGGCATCCATCCTAGATTAATCCCCTAGAGTTTCTTGTAGGACGATTTAGAATTGATCATCTCTACCTCCGCATCCTTTAACATCGTTCCCTCCTTGGGGAGAAGTGAAGAGAGGTATGTGCTATAACCCCATCTTGTTCCACCATTGTCCTCCTCCTCTTCCACCTGTGGAGAAGGAAAATCATGTGGATTGTTAGATATTTTACTTCATCTTATTTCGAAAACCAAGCGTGACTCCAATGGAATTAGGTTTTATTGGTGATCATGAAATCCGTATGATCCATGCAACATATTTAACTTAGAGAGCTCTAATTCCTACTAACTAGGATACATAGGAATCCCAGCTAAGGCCCCAGCTCATTGGGAACCATCCTTAGCAGTAATTCCCAATAATAATACTTTACTTTTGGCATCCTCTGCAAGAGTAATACTGAAGTTAATCCAACAAACCACCATGAGTTAATACATTATTTATGGTACCCTTTATAAGGGAATCCACTTCAAGAATAATCCCCAACTTAATCTTCTCAAAGGGGCATACTCTCATAAGAGAAATACTTTTTAGGACTTCCATAGTTGTGGGTCCTTGTAATAAAACTATTAAGTCTCTGATTCATATCCATATGGGATAGGTATGAAGACTCCCTAAGGTTGAAAACAAATAATCTAATCAACCCTAATCTCTCTGGGCTATATTCCAGATAGGGTCTAATTCAACATATAAATTAATATCCCTTCCAGGTTCATTGGGAAGCTGCAATGTGTGTCCCACACCAAACCATGACTAGGGACCTTTTACATAGATGTCCTCACCACATGATGTTCAACTGCATGGTAGGGTCCTTATCACAAAACCATAAAAGGAATGATGTTCCCCATAAAGCGGTACTAAACGACATGGGTTATGATTCCTTTCACAAGGATATGTAGGTTCCCATCAATGGGTTCAATCCTGAAATCAAAAGAACTCATGTATCCCTGGATGACGACACACTCTCGAGTGCCCCACAATGTGGCTTGGAAACCATAATCTTCATAATAACAACCAAATAATATCTAATTAGTATATAAGAGGATACCATCGATGGAGAAACTCAGATACATATAGGTATCTCCATTTATAATGAACCTCAGAAAAATACTGATGATTATAGGGTATATACCTGATAATAATTGATTTTTAATTCTATAGAGATCGATATCAAACTTGGGATTTAATAAAGGATTCACAAATATGTCTTAAATCTATAATAGAGTCCCATAGTAGGTAATAATTTACCCCAAAAGGGTGTGATCAGCCCAACCTCTCATCCTCTCTACCAATGTGAGTTCTTAAGCATCGCTGGACAAACCTCTCAATGAGCACCAGCCTTTGGAAAGTAGTTCCCCTTTGGATACAGTACAGTTGGATGTTTCTGGGTCCATGAATAAACCCATTGGAAACCATTCAGAAATATCAATTCCTAATCTGTAGTCCCATTTCCATCAGAACAATAATAATGAATTTTCCCGCCACCATAACCATTATTTTAAGTTTTTATTTCTTTTAAATCGTTCATATTTTATTCAAAGAAAAACCTTATTTCCCTTTTTTATGTGTATTTTTGTTTTAAAAATAATGTTTTAAAAGAAATGGTTATTTTGATACATAAATGTTTTTTTCATATTTGATTAAAAAAGTTTCTCAATGGTTATATTTTGAAAAGGTGAAATAATAAATGGTTTTATTGATGATAGGTTCCTGAGAGTTATATATGATAGATGAGTAAGTTTATTAAAAATTATATGATGGGTATGCCCAGATAACACCAAGTGAGCCTAATATAGCTTAGATGATGAGTTCACCTAGATAACACCAGGTGATCCCATTGTAGCTTATATTATGGGTTCACCTAGAATGCGTTGGGTGATCCCGTTAGAGCTTATATGATGTCTATAACCAAATAGAGCTTGGTGATCCCACTATAGCTTATATGATGGGTGAAACCAGATAGTTTCCCAATGCATTGGGTAATTTTTAACGTATTAATAGGAATGAAAAAGGGTGTTACAAGAGGGTTTATATTATGGATTTAAATAGGAACTAGTTATTTTAAACAGTGGTCTAAAACATGTTACAACTATTATGATACAAGTTTCGATAAAATATTTTTATTTTCTTTCTAAAGGGTTTAAATGATTTCTTTGAACAAAATGTAAGTTTTATTTTCATGTAGAGGTGATTTATTTCATTCACTAAAAGTAAATTAAGATAATGATAAACATTTAATGGTTTTCATATTTTTAAATAGACCAACAAATTTCTTCTTTACATATCTGTTGCGATTATTTTTATGCTCAATCCACATTTTTAAAAAAATAATTTGGGTTATGGATGGGTAATGGAAATGATGGAGTCAAGATGAAAGTCATGAAGATTTTTCATGAAAGGAAATAATGACTAGTTTTAATAGTTTTACATTATATAAAAAATGGATACTGATAGAAAGTGTCTACATTGTAATATATGGTTTTGTTATACTCTATTTATAACCCAATTCACTAAGACTATAATCATAAAAGATATTTTGGAAATGAAAGTGAATTCTAGTATAATTTAGATATAATACGTATTTTTAATATTGAGTCCCTATAGTTGGTAAAGAGAAAAGGCATATATAACTTCAGAGTTTAGAATATAATTTGATATTAAGTTAAAAATAAACAATAACCATAAAGGTTAAATGTTAAGAATAACTTTGGTTATTTTTTGGTAAATAAATAGTGTTCATGTGGGCATGGGATAGTTAAATATATCTTATAATTTATCCTCCACATAATATGGTTTATTGGATATACTTTCACTAACCTTTTTCATTTTATTAAATGGTTGGATCCATCAAAAACCAAATTAATAATTGTTTTGAAAGAAAATGAGGAGGTTTTTTGAACAAGAAACCAAACAAAATGGGAGGGATAATGAACACTATTGTGGTTATTCTTAACCATCTATCATGAATTATGATTAACAACATGAACCTAGGTGAGTTTCATAACACAAAAAATAATAGAGAAATTAATATCCCTAGAAGTTCATGTTATAATCATAAAATATGACATATAAAATGACCTATGTGTCAAGAATGTTGGATGGAACACCTAGGAAAATATCATAAGAGAAAGGGAAGATGTATTGTATATGTTAAAGAAGGGTATAAAGAAGTAATCTTTCAACGAAAAGGGAAGCATTTAAAAGGGGAATAAAATAATTCCCATGTATCATCTGAATGTTTTATATTTATGGAGTTTGTGAATTATTCAAATGAATTGCCTAAGTGTAAATATCAAAGATAGGTTCAAAAAAACTATACACATAAATGAAAAACAATGCCTAATTCCACTATAATTTATAAATAGGAAACTAAAAATGACATATGAAAGGTTTCTATAATATAATGGATTATGTTTTTAAATTAATGACTCTTAGGAAATGATTCATATTTTTCTATGTAAGATGGGAGTCTTAAAGAATAATATGGAATATATAGTTAAAGGTTTAAGATGGATATTTAATGAAGTATGTGATTTTTTATATAATCTTTACAATGTTATGATTACAGATTACTTCTTTTGTAGGTTTTGTTTTCAAAATATTGAAACTTATATTGGATATAATCGATACCTTTGAATATTAATTTAGATTCGAAGTTATATTTTAAGAACATAGGTTTAAGGGATCACTAAGCCATTGGGATAAATTGTGCACGGTTTTTGGAAAATGATATTCAATTAAAATTATTTGATTTTTTGAAAAATTAAACTGTTAAAAAGTGATGTGAGGATTGATATTATTTATGAGGGTGTTCAAAATAATTAATTAGCATGAAATTTATTTATTTTAAATGATTTTATAGATAAAGATAATTTTAATTTATGTAAAAAAATTTATTATAAAGATAACTATGGTTTTAAAAAATGATTTTTTGTTTAGGTGAATAATATTTCTTTTGGAATAAGAACACTTTTTTTTGGAACCTTATGTGATTAAAATAAAGAGAATATTATAGGATTTTATTAGAGGATTAAGGGATGAATTATCTATTGGAAGAATATATGATTTTAATACGTATTTATGCTAATTATGTTCATTTATGGAAATTATTATAATATATTGGAGATTATATTATTAGGGAATATATATTTTATTGGTATGAGTCGTTAATAGTGTTTTATGTTCAGAGATAAATCATAAATTTATCTTAGAAGTAGATGTGACCAAATAATTCTAATTTTTGGGTTTCAATCTTTTTCAATAATATTATGATGAATTTTTAAGGATAATTGATTATCAAATGATCTAATATAAACATTGTGTGTTATTGTTAAGGCATTGAAAATTAATGTTGTATTTCATCATCTGAGGGGGGAAATGTTTCTAATAAAATGAAAATCATTTAAAAAAATATTTTTGAAAAAAAAATGACATTACTAAAAAATGAGTTATTATATAATAATAATTTCTCAATATATTTATATTGATTAGGATATATATATTTAATAAAGTTTTTAATCCTATTTATACCAATCAATTTAATAAATAGGTTATAATGTTATTTCATGGGTCATTTAAGCTCGGTATTTAATGTCCTATATTATATTGAACATAATGTTATTTTTTTTAATTATTGGAGTTTTACATTCTACCAATTTGATAAATATCATTCTTGTAATTTTAACATGATCTCTGTACATAAATATTTGGCATTTAAAAAAATATATATTGGAATCCCGATAATGTCCCGGTTCCGGAAGCCACCCAGAGGCGCTCCGTACCCGGTTGGTCACATTGCCTCATGCGCATTTCATTGAATTCTAGAGGCTGCTGAGAAGTAGTGAGGGCCTTGGGTGTGATAGTGGGTAAATTGTTCCCTCATTGGAAGAGTACACAATGGAAGTAAATAACACATGAAATAGAAGAAGCAAAAAATATCCAACAACGGTAAACAATAGAAGGATAAACAAGAAGCAATTGGAGAACAAACATATATATGAAATGATTCATGATACTTATATGTCCAGGAAAGCATCCAAACAAGTCAAAATGTTGAATAAAGTACCAGACCAAAGTAGAAAAGAAAAGTAAACAGATAACTCCTTAGCATCGCAGGCCATATCTTGGTCCCTTTCTCTCCAGCTCCACAACAAGTCAAGTACTAGAAGTAGAAGGGTGCTTTCCCTTATCTATATCAGCAACAACATAATCTGTTTGGGCCCAAAAGCATGACCCAAAAAGGTTGTGAGATAGAAATCCTAGTAGGCAACCACTTGAAGATATGTGCCTAATAGTCAGTGAATATATGGCAGGTAATGTACAGTATGAATTAAGCAGTAAGTAGTAAACAGGATAATATACAAAAATAATCAATCGTCAGTCTCTAGCATAATATGATCAAATAGGAAAGGAGACACTCAAGCAAGTATAACAACAGGGAACCCTCTGGGTAGTTCTCGAAGCCTAACCCTCATGGTTCAACCTACAATCCCTAGAAACCCTATGGGAGGCACACACAGTCTTACCCCTATGGTTCATCTAAAGAATAGACTCTATGGGGAATCAATCACCATCAATTCCCCCTATAGTCTTGTATCATACTAAGGTGATCTGGGGAAGTACTCAACATCTCATTATCAATATGGCCCACATCTAAGAACTATAAACACTCTGAGGAAGCACTCAACATCAATTCCCCCTGTGGTCTCACACCGTATTATAATGACACTATGGAAAAGCCCTTACGTCCATTCTCACTATGGTCTACTACAGTAGGTTCTCATTACCTAGTGTAAATTCAGCAAGTATCGCATCGCGTAATAGCCAAATTATCACCAAGAACTACTTGGCTAGTAGTCTAAAACATCTCATCATGGAAGAACAACAGTCACCTCATCCTACAACTAGGCATGGAACAAGAAAAATCCTAACAGGAAAAACTAGACCAAATAGTCATAAGAAAGAAAACATGCATAGGAAAAACATCCATATCATAGTAAAATTACCATATTCACAAAGAAAATCTTCTACTCAGGCATATAAGAAAAGAAGGAAAATGACAAGGGAAAAATAGGAAACACACAATACCCCCTTCTAGGGTATTGGTGGAATTTGCACAAAATACTCACAAACATCCTACAGAAAGAAACAAACCCCCTACCCCAATGTTCGTCGATCGATATACTTGATCCACAGGGCTATAATCTCATTATAACATCATAAATCTATGAAAACACACAAACATTTCAACCCACGATAACCCGAAAAAGAGAATGAATTGGAAAACAAGGTTCTATAAGAATATAGAACTCACAGATGCGGGTCCAACGCAATTTACAGAGCTAAATTCAGAGGACGGATGATCACTCAGGGGTTCGTTGAAGATTTACGGCCGTTCGGGAGCTCTCGGCTGAATGAGACCTAAAAGGAGGTGTTTCCGGCGATTAGACGCGACCCCAGAGTGTTTAATGAAAAAAAGTACACGTCTTGTATTTTTAGAGTACACAGCGTGTACTAGGATTTTTCGTACTCCGCTTTAGGCAGCCTCCACATCACCCCTACATAGCTGTGTGTGTGGCCATGACACGACCAACTTACAACCTTGAGTGGCATCAAAGTACATGGTGTGTACTTAGAAAATTTCTATATTTTCCTCTTTTTCCCAAAAATGACCAGAAAATAAATAACATACATGAAAAGTAGGTCCGGGTTTTTACAAATTTCCCCCATTAAATAAATTTTTCCCTGAATTTCCCTAGTGAGGAGTAGAAAAAGAAACCCCGAACAGCTCCGACCTCTACGATCGTACATCGACCTCCCTCTCTAAAGTCTCGTCCTGTACTCACCCGTGCTGTCATAGCACCCATACCAGAGGAACAGACTGGCCACGAAGAACCTTAGTACTGCGATCGACAATATGGATATGATGCTCCTCAAATGATGCATCTGCTTTGAACTCAACCTCATCAGGATGAAAGACATGAGACGGGTATGAAAAGTAACGTTGGAGCTGGGAAATGTGGAAGATGTCGTGCATAGTCTAGTACCTCTGAGGTAACTACAACCGATATGCAACCATCCCAATTCTCTCCAACACATCAAATGGCCTGATGTACCTCGGTGAAAGATTACCCTATCCCTGAATCCTCTTGTGTCCCAACCATGGTGCAACACACAGGAAAACCTGATCCCAACCTCGAACTCTAGAGGTCATCTCCGCTGACCAGCATAAGATTTCTGTCGAGACTGTGTCGTATCCATCCTCTTCCAAATTATCTCTATCTTCTATGAGGTCTCCTGAACAAGACAAGGTCCCAGTAAAGCATTATCTTTCCCCTCCAACAAACATAAGGGTGATTGGAATGGCCTACCGTAAAAAGCCTTATAAGGTGCCAACGAAATAGTTTTTCGAAAACTATTATTGTAGGAAAACTACACAAGATTTATATGCTTCTCCCAAGAACCTCCAAAGTCTAGAATGCACGATTGGACCATATCATCAAGCACCGGAATTGTACATTCGGACTGGCCATCTGTATGGGGATGGTATGTTGTACTCAAATGTACCTGTGTACCCAAAGCCTTCTAAAGCCCTTTCAAGAACCGAGAAGTAAAGGGCACATATCTGTCTGAAATAATGGAGTGTGGAACTTCATGTAGACGTACAATATCTTGGATGTACAACCCTTCCATCTCATCAATGTTGAAGGTCTCCTTGATAAACAAGAAGTGAGCAACCTTTGTGAGTCTGTCAATGACCACCCATACTACATCATTCCCTCTCAATGACCTCAGAAACCAGGTCACGAAGTCTATCGCGACATCGTTCCACTTCCAAATGATAATGGGTAACTGCTGGAAAAGCTCTGGTGGTCGCTGATGCACTACCTTCACCTACTGATAAGTGGAACATCTCATGAAGAAACTAGCAGTGTCCCTCTAAATACATGGCCACCAATATTGACGGTGTAGATCATGATACATCTTGGTGATGCCAGGATGAACTGCCCAAACAAAGGAATGAATGTCCGACATCAGCTCCTCGCGTATGTTTGCTGGAACCCATACACATCCCTGGAAACTCAAGATCTCATCCTCGCCTACTATCCATCTAGGAATAGGGTCATCTCCGGACATGCTTTCCTGTAGGACCAGTCGTTCAGAATCTGATAACTACCTCATTCATACCTGATCAACAATTGTAGAGGTAACAACTACAGAAGATAGGAAAGTCTGTCCCTGTCTGTTGTGCACCTCCAAATGCATCTCTAAGAATAGATCCATAAGTTTCTACTCACTACTAGCCTCCTAAAATGCATGTATCTGAGTCCTCCTACTCAACGCATCAACCACTACATTCCCATTCCCCAGGTGTATAGGAAATCTCAAATTCAAAGGAGTGATGATGCCAGACCCACCTGCGCTGTCTCAGATTCAGATCACGCTGTGTGAAGATGTACTTGAGACTCTTGTGGTATGTAAACACCATAATGTGATCTCCAAGAAGATAATGTCTCCAAAAGCGTAAGGCATGAACAAAAGCCGCCAACCCCAGATCATGCGTCGGGTAATTCCTCTCATGTGGCCTCAACCGCCGAGACTCGTACGCAATTGACTCCATCTCCCTGCATAATCACAGCTCCCAGCCCGATACCAGAAGCATCGCAGTAGATAATATAGCTCTTTCCTAGATCTGGAAGGAATAGTATCGGTGCTGAATTCAACCTCCCCTTTAGCTCCTGAAAGGCTGACTCATAAGAATCTGACCACAAGAATTTCTCACCCTTCATGGTCAGACCCGTCAGCGGTGCTGCTAAGCATGAAAAGTCTTGTATAAAGCGCCTGTAGTATCCAGACATCACTAGAAAACATCGCACTCCAAAGACGTTCTTCGGCTACTCCCAGGAAACTACATCTTTCACTATAATGACCCAAAATTTTTGAGTAAATTTTGTTCCCTATTTTTGGCGGGTTATTTTATTATTAATTTAATAAAATGAGTATAGTTAAAATGAGACATTTGGGTTTAAACTATTATATGACCATTGGTCAATATGACCATTGGAATCTAAATGTTACAATTATTTTCTATAAATACAACTGATCTTGATTAATTAATATATAAATAAGATTCGATGGCCCCATCCAATAGTCTTGGGCCAATGGAAGCCCATCTAATGGAACTGGGGAAGAAGGTAGCACCTTTGGGATTTTCTCTAGAACAAACCCAAGTCGAACTTCATCATGTGAAGCTGGAACAGAATCGCCTTCGCGAGAGGTTCAAGTTGATAGAAATCACTACTCATGCAATGTTCACCGAGCCGCCCCAAGACTCTATCAACCTAGCACACCTTACTCTTAGGTCTTGTGCTGGTGTTATAAGGGTCTATGTAACTAGACTATAACTTCCTTGTATAATCCTTTGATTTAATTAAAAAAATTGATTATTTCGTATGGTGAATTTTGTGAATCATAAGTGTCCAGATAAATATAGGATGTATATTATTAATGAATTTTGGAAAAGGATATTTAAAAATATTTATGTAAACCTTAAATAATTAAAAATGTGTAATGATTTTCAAAAAATGGTCTTCTATAGTTTTTTTCTGTATGAAATTTAGAGTCTAATAAGATCAACTTAATTTTTGATGAATAATAAATTATGAATAGTGATTTTAAGCTTAGGATAAGTAATGTGACCAAATGGATAAGTAATCTCACTTAAAGAAAGTATTAATATAATTTAGGCACCTTGATTAAATAATTTGATTCAATAAAATAGGAAAATAACTATTTCAAAAATCAATAATCAAGTATTAGTTTTTACAAGTGAATAGTGTTTTTTTAATTTAAAATTAAATTAAAAATATTTATAATAATTTTTTCATAAAATAATGTTCATTTTTGAATTCAGAGCATCGCTTTTAGTTTATGGTGATTTTTGGGATTTTTTTGAAAAAAACTGAATTTTCAGTGAATATTGTTTTCAAATTAAAAATTTAATTAAAAATATTTAGAATATTATTTTTATAAAATGGAGTTATTTTTGAATTCAGAGCATCGATATTTGGTTAAAGTGAATTTGTGGGATTTTTCTGACGAAGTTGAATTTTCGGTGAATATTGAAAATACCGTTTTGAGTTTCGGGTATTTAATGACATCATTAAGGATCTAATCATTATGCAATAATTCTGGTAGAATTATGAATTGTAATATAAGGTATGAGGTGTCTCAAGTGGCCAATACCATGTGAAAATACCTTGGTAAAGCCCATGGTTTTTCCAATACCACCGATGAGGTGTCCCTTGGCAATTAATGCTTTGTCCCCTCACTTCTCCCATAAATACCAAGGCTTTCCCTCATTCTATTTATTTTTCCAAATCATACCCAACAATTTTATAGTCTCTTTACCTCCCATGGAGTCCTCCCAAGGTTCACTAATTCCCCCAAGGTCCCAACCATCGAGTTTTAGGAGTTGCGTTTTAAGGTAAGGGGTCCTACCTCTCTCATTATTTCCAAGTTCTCTCTTTTATGTCATTTCTTTTATGCTCCATGTTCATATGTTAAAGGATGCTATTTTATATTCACCTGACATAAATTTTTATGTTCATATGATGAGACACCCCCTCTTTTCCTCATCAATTCATTTTGATAATGTTTATGTTGCATCATTAGGCTGCCAAATTTTTGTAAGGGATTCTTACACCCTTCTCATTTCCATGGTATATTTTCATGTCAAGTCTTTCAAGTTACTTTTCATATATCGTGGTATGATCATACATATCCATCATAATTACCCCTTTATGTTCATATGATTATAGAACATATTTGATCTCATAAATTCATTTTTTTGTTGTTTTAAGTGACGTCGTTAGGCTGCCGAATTTTCATAAGAGAAATCGTATTTTTGTCTTCCTTTAATGTTTTTCATTTCATATGGTATGTGTTTTAAATTTCATTATCATGTTCTTATATCCATTATATTCTGTACCTATATTGTAATATGTATCATTTATGAGTGGTTGACCCATTTCCCCTCTCTTTTCAATGTTTTCTAAAACTATGTATCATAGTCGTTATGCTTCAGAATTTTTGTATCAAAATATCTCTCTCTCTGTCTCAAATTATTTTATTTTATTAAGTGAATACTTAATGATATTTCTTCTATATGGGTAGTAAAATGTATATCAAAATGTTCTATTTTAATTCTGGGATTTATATACATGAAACCCATTTTCCTTTTCTGGGGGTTTAATGGGACATAAAGATCATGTCTTAAAACCAGTTTTTAAAATGTTGTGATTATGAAATGAAACCCATTTCTTTTAGGATATCATGGTTATTTATGAAATTTTTTATGATGATATATGTGGCTCACATGATAATAAAGAAAAATTAAGGTTGTACCCAGATAGAGCTCTAATTCATTGGTTAAAGATTTAATCTTTAGAGATGACCATTTTAACGACATCATGGTGAATAACCGTGGTAATTTTTTTAATGACACCTTGGGGACGGACCTTGGTGATACAAAAATAATTGTCTAATTTAAATGTTGTAGCCACATCTTCATGTTATGAAACATGTTATTTTTATTATGATATTCCTCATGATCTCTTTCTCATGCCTTAATGTTATTTATCAGGTCTTTATTAATGTATCTCAAGTTCACATGTAAAATGTTTCCCTTACTGGACCTTCTCCTCACCCATTCCTTTGATGTATCTCCCTAGGTTATGAGAAGTAGTAATGAACTTAAGATGAACAAGTATGAAGAATCCTTTCAAATGTTTATGAAAAATGTTTTATGTTGTCATGTTTTATGTTCCTCGTTTCCAAGACACTAAACCTTAATAATCCTCAGTTTTGTATAATGTATGGAAAGTTTATGTGATAAAAAAGAGTTATGCTATAGTTGGTATCAAAGGATTTTTTATTTATTTGTGGAAATTAGGATTTGAAAACATTACATGGTTTCTTAATGAAAAGATTAAATATATAAAACATCCAAGTATTTTGGTGAAGTATCGAGTAAGTAGTTTCCAAAAAAATAAATCTATGTCGGGATACAAAACAAGTAGAGGTGGCTCTGGCACAGATGTACATAGGGGTAAAACCCGAAAACAACGCTTTGAGCTTGACTCGAACGGGAACTAGTACACGACAACGGGCCTTGCTGCACACTTGGTTATGACACTTGCGGGGGATATGTTTGGTTAATCACAAGCTTTTTATGAATCATTATGAACGAATTATAGAAAAATGTAATTGTCTAAGCATGATGTTTTAAGACATAAATTTTTTTTAGTTAAAACACTCATAAATGAAATAAGTTTCTCACGATGGATTTATTCATTTTAGAAAATTTCCCCATCATCTAGGAATACATTGATGTATTTCCAAATTAGTTACCCAGAACTCCCCCAGAAAGAGAGGTAGAGTTCTCCATTGAACTCGTACCTAGATATCATCTGATGTCAAAGATCCCCTATAGGATAGAAAATGTGGAGCTAGAGGAATTAAAGAAACAACTCCAAGACCTATTGAATAATAGGTTTATCCGACCATGTGTGTCTCCTTGGGGAGAACTAGTCCTCATTGTGAAGAAGAAGGATGGATCGATGCAGCTATGCATTGATTATAGAGAACTGAATGGGATCATATTGAAGAACAAATACTCTCTTCCAAGAATTGATTACTTATTTGACCAACTTCATGGGACTCAATTCTTGTCTAAGATTGATCTTTGTTCTGGTTATCATCAATTGAGGGTGAAGAATGATGATATTCCAAAAAAATACCTTCCAATCATGATATGGGCATTATGAGATTATTTTTATGCCCTTCAGACAGACTAATACACCTGCCATTTTTATGGATCAAGAATACGTTGATTTTGGAAACTTATGTTTTATCAAATGGATATCCTTTGTATAGGAAAATGATTTGGTGATTAAATGATAATGGTTATTCTGGAGGACGTTTTCTCTTTTGGAGTACTGTATGCCTACGGGAAATAATATACTGGAAGATTTAAATTCAGGAGGAATGGTTGAATTTTTTTATGAATTTCGGTATTTATTGTGGAAATATGGTGATTTGGGTTATTTATGGAAAATGATTAATTTAGCATAGAGAATATGTGAATAGGTTAATTAAACATTAGTATGAGACTTTAATTGAAGTCAATTTTATTTGGAGATAAATTTTAAGATTTTTCAGGGATGACTATGTGATTAAATCCTTCTGAGTTTTGGGTCGCAATCTTAGTTTGTATTATTCTGAATAATTTTAACGATGATTGTGTATTGAATGGTATTTCTGGAACTTTGGGTACTTTTGTTGAATTTTGGAGATTAATAGTCATATTTTTCTTATAAAGGATTATCCTTTTTGTGGATTATATGATCTTGTACAAAACTTTTATGTTTTAGTTGATGACTAAAGTCAAGGGAAATATATAGTTATTCTATTGTGGATTATGTGATTCTCTAGAAGATGATTCTTGTGATTTTGATGAGACAATGTCTATTGAAATGATCATTGTTTGGAGAAAAGATTGGCCTTTGTAAAAAATTATTAAGGGATGATACTCTAGTAGAAGGTAAGTATATTTCATTATGGTTTTATTCTATGTAGTGAATGAATTCCTAAAAATTATGAAAAGGGATGTAAAACAAAAATTTTGTTGGTATACGTTTTCTACTAGGTAATCAAAGACCATTTAACACATCTTATGTTTCTGATCTTCTTGTGGTTAATTTTATCCTAATCTTGTTTTCTATAACTCTCCATCAGAACATAACCCTTTGTTTTCTCTGCCATATCCATGATTTCCTACATGGAATCCTAGTATGGGTTAACTCGGGTGACCTTTGTACTTTCCATTCATTCTTTTAATGTTATAGTTTTACTGACTCTTTTTATGATGTGGGGAATTCGAGGAAATTTCCAAGCCTAATTTTAAAATTGTGAGGATGCAATTTCTTAAGGGGGATGATTGTAATGACCTGAAATTTTTGAGTCAATTTTGTTCCGTATTTTCAGTGCGTTATTTTATTTTTCATTTAGTAAAATGAGTATAATTAAAATGATTCCGTTGGTTTCAATTGTTATATGATTGTTGGTCAATATGATCATTGGAAACTAAATGTTACAATTATTTTCTATAAATACAATTGATCTTGATTAATTAATATAGAAATAAGATTTGATGGCCCCATCCAGTAGTCTCGGGCCGATCGAAGCCCATCTGATGGAACTCGGGAAGGAGGTAGCACCTTTGGGCTTTGCTCTAGACCAAACCCAAGCCGAACATCATTTTGTGAAGTTGGAACAGAATCGCATTCATGAGAAGTTCAAGATTATAGAAATCACTACTCGGGAAATGTTGGCCAATCCACCCCATGATTTTATCTCCCTATAACACCTAACTTTTTGGTCTTATGTCAGTGTTATAAGGGGCTATGTAACGAGACTGTAACTGCCTTATGTAATCCTTTGAATTAAATAAAAATTATGATTTCTTCTTATGGTGATGTTTGTGAATATCAATTTTCTGGATAAATATAGGATGTATATTATTGATGAATTTTTGAAGAAGGATATTTTAAAATATTTATGTAAACCATAAATAATTAAAAATGTGTAATGATTTTAAAAAAATGGACTTCTATAGTTGTGTTCAGTATGAAATTTAGAGTCTAATAAGATCAACTTAATTATTGATGAATAATTAATTAAGAATAGTGATTTTACGCTTAGGATTAGTATTGTGAACAAATGGATTAGTAATCCCACTTAAAGAAAGTATTAATAAAATTTAGGCACCTTGATAAAGTAATGTGATTCAATAAAATAGGTAAATAACAGTTTCAGAAATTATTAGTCATGTATTAGTTTTTTCGGGGTGAATAATGTTTTTAATTAAAAATTAAATTAAAAATATATAAAAAATTATTTTTATAAAATGGAGTAGATTTTTGAATTCAGAGCATCGATATAAGGTTATGGTGATATTTTGGGATTTTTCTGGAAAAAAATTAATTTTTGGTGAATAGTGGTTTTTAATTAAAAAATATATTTAAAATATTTAGAAAATTATTTTTATAAAATTGTGTTCATTTTGGAATTCAGAGCATTGATATTTGGTTAAGGTTAATTTTTGGGATTTTTCTGAGAAAGTTGAATTTTCAGTGAATATTGAAAATACAGTTTTGAGTTTCGGGTGTTTAATGACATCATTAACGATGTAATCATTAGGCAATAATTCTAGTCGAATTTTGAATAGTAATATAAGGTATTAGGTGTCCCAACTGGCCAATACCATTGGAATATACCATGGTCAAGCCCATGGTTTTTCCAATACCACCGATGAGGTGTCCCTTGGAAATTAATGCTTTGTCCAACCCTTTCCCTCATTCTTTTCATTTTTCCAAATCCTCCCCAACGAAGATCTGGTCTCTTTAGCTCCCATGGAGTCCTCCCAAGGTTCCTTAAATCCCCCAAGGTCCCGACATTTGAGTGTTAGGAGTTGCGTTGTATGGTAAGATATCCTACCTCCCTCCTTCTTTTCAAGTACTCTCTTTTACGTCATTTATTTTATGCTCCATGTTCATATGTTGGATGATGTTATTTTGTTTTAAAATTAATGTAATTTGTATGTTCATATGATGATACACCCCCTCTTTCCCTAATCAATTCATTTTAAGAATGTTTATGTGGCATCGTTGGGCTTCCGAATTTTTGTTAGGGATTCTTTCACCCTTCTCATTTCCAAGTTATATTTTCATGTCAAGTATTTAAAGTTCCTTTTATTATGTTGGGGTATGATATTACATATCCATCATACTTCCCTCTTTATGTTCATATGATGAGAGACCCTATTTTATCTCATCAATTCATTTTTTTGATGTTTTAAGTGACACCGTAAAGGTGTCGAATTTTCATAAGAGAAATATTATTTTTGTCTTCCTTTCACATTTTTCATTTCATATGGTATATCTTTAAAATTTCATTATCATGTTCTTATATACTTTATTTTCTATCCCTCTACTGTTTTATGGATCATTTATGAGTGTGTGACCCACATCCCCTCTATTTTCAACATTTTCTAAAACCGTGTAACATTGCTTTTATGTTGTAGAATTTTCGTCTGAAAATGCCTCTCTCTTTGTCTCCAATTATATTAATTTATTAAGTGAATACTCAATGATATGTATTCTACAGGGGTATTCACATATAAAAAAATGTTCTATTTTAATTCTGGGATTTACATACATGAAACCCAATTTCCTTTTTCGTGGGTTTAAAAGGGACATAAAGATCATGTCTTAAAAGCTGTTTTTAAAACGTTATGATTATGAAATGAAACCCATTTATTTTATGATATGTGGGTTATTAATGAAATTTTTTATGATGATATATGTGTATCACATGATAATAAATAAAAATTAAGGGTGCTCCCTAATATCACTCCAATGCATTCGGTAAAGATTTAATCTCTGGAGATGACCATTTTAATGATACCTTGGTGAATAACCTTGGTAATTTTTTTTAATGACACCTTGGAGATGGAACTTGGTGATACAAAAATGATTGTCTATGTTAAATGTTATAGCCACATAATCATTTTATTAAACACATTATTTTTATTATGATATGCCTCATGATATCTTTCTCATGCCTTAATTTTATTTATCACGACTTTATTGATGTATCTCAAGTTCACATGTAAAATGTTTTCCTTTTTTCCTTTACTAGGCCTTCTCCTCACCCTCTCCTTTGATGTATGGCCACAGGTTATTAGATGCAGTAATGAAAATAGGATGAACAATTATGAAGAATCCTTTCAAGTGTTTAATAAGAATGTTTTATGTTGTCATGTTTTATGTTCTATGTTTCCATGACACTAATCCTTAAAGATCCTTGGTTTTGTATAATGTAATCAAAGTTTATGTGATAAAAAGGCGGGATGCTATATTCACTTTCACTAGGTCTACTGATACTCCCGCCTCAAAGATAACTTGACCCAAGAAGTGAATCTGGTCCATCCAGAAGTGGTATTTCGAGAGATTAGCATATAACTGATGCTCCCTCAGTGGACTCAGAACGATCTCAAGATGGGTAACACGGTCGTACCGAGTGTGAGAGTACACCAAGATATAGTCCATGCAAACCACCAAGAATGATTCTAAGTATGGATGGAACACTTGGTACATCCGTTCTATGAAAACTATAGGTCCGTTCATGGGACCGAACGGAATAACCATATACTCATATAGGCCATACCTTCTCTGGAAAGTCGTAAGTGGTATATCAGATGGTTTAACGTGAAACTGATGATAACAAGACCTTAAATAAATCTTCGAGAACACCTGATCTCCTCAAATCTGATCAAATATATCATCATTAATAGGAAAGGGATATCGGTTCTTGACCGTCAACTGGTTCAGCTTCCGATAATCCCCACAAAGCCTAAGGGTACTATCTGCCTTCTTTGCAAATAAGACACGTGAACCCCAAGGAGATGTACTGGGTTGGATAAAACCATCACCTAAAACTCCTCCAACTACTTCTTGAGCTCTTGAAACTCAGGTGTATGCATCCTATAAGGAGGAATGGACACCGGTTCTTCTCCTGGAACAAGCTCAATTGAGAAGTCTACCTCATACTTCAGAGGCAATCCTGAAAAGTCCTCTGGAAAGACATCTATAAAACAATCCACCACTAGGGGAATGTCTAACTGAGAATTCCCCCGTTCATCCAGATAAAGACATGAAATATGGGTTGTAACTGCTCACAACCCATGATGCTCTGCACCTGCTCCGCTCGCCCGAACATCCCACTCACCCTTATAAAGGAAGGATCCACCCTCGGGTGATACAAAACTCACTCGGCGGTGATAACAATCAACAACTGCGTAAAAGGGAACTATCCAGTCCATTTCGAGAATGAAATCATATTCTATCATCTCTAGGACGTAGAGGTCCCATAGGAAGTGATACTTAGCCACCTCTAGAAGGCACCCCATTCACTGACGGACAATAGTCGTCCTAGTCCCCAACAGTGTGTCTAGTGTCATGGTATCGGCATAGGAAAAGATACAGAGCTCAAGGATCTCTATAGCAGAAATAGAGTCAAATCTATAAGAATCCCATGTGTTGAACAAAGTAGAAGATAAAACTGAGGCTACTATGATTGTACCTCAAACTGTAGAGGGTTCGGGATCCTGCTCTTGAAGGGTCTGCTCCACTGCAAATGTCTGGACTGCACCATGACCCTGTGACCCTGCCAGACTGCTCTAAGTTGATCCACCCTACGGTCACTGAATTACTGGTGACAGGCCACCATGACCTTGACCTCCACCATGGCCCGAACTACTGAAAGAACCCCAGTTCCCAGACTGGTGAGAAACCGGTGGCGTTGTTCCTGAACGAGGAGTCATAGAAGAACCTCTATCACCAGCTGCTGGTGAGAAAACCTAACCAAAACGTTGTAGGTGATCCATATTTATGCAATATAGGCACTCAACTAGATCTCTATGGCACTACGACCCCGTATGCCCTGCCCTTCCACACTATTTGCATACCACCTGGATACTTGAAGATGTGTCTCGCCACCTCATATCACCACGTGTAGACTCTCTATGGCTTTTTTTTCTATAAGCTGGTGAAGCACTAACTCTGGAAGTGGAACTGACCTAGATCTCAGCACTAGAATCTCTTAGGTTGTGATATGCAATCAGTGCCTAGTTGTCGATGGAAGCAATGGAAGTCATCCTGAAGATATCCACCTATGAGCAGATCCCCCGGCTAAGACCATCTTCAAACATCCTTGCCATGAAGAACCCATCTCCACCCTGGAGGGTTGTGAAATGCTGTATCTCGGTGAAACGAGAGGAATAATCCATGACAGAAAGAATACCCTAATCTAGGCTCCTGAGCTCCTAGGATCGGTCGGCCCTCTAGGTCGTCAGATTGAAGTAGTCAAAAAATACGCACTGAAACTCATCCCACGCCATAACCTGCTGATGACCCGCCTGTGAGATCACGTCCCACCACCTCTTGGCAGAGTCTCGTAGCATGTATTTAGAGATATTGACCCGCCTTTCTGGAGGTGTCTTGATATGCATGAAGTTCATCATCATGGATTCTAGCCATGATTCTGTAGCCTGAGGTCCTCTATCCCCTGAGAAGGTGATAGGATGCTGCTACTAGAAAACCTGCTTCAAGTCTTCCATAGACGAGGCAGGAGGCAGTGCTCCCAGGAAGGTCTGCATCATCATTAGAAAGCCTTCACTAAACGGTGCATCGGTGGCTGTAACCGGTATCACTGCTGGTCCCAAGGCTGGCACAATAGGAGGATTTTCATGAGGTCCCCAATCAGCCATATCCAGTGTCTGATCACCATCTGGCAGCTGACGTACAACCGGAGGAGGTCTCGGTGGCATAACTCTGAAAGTTCCAAAGCACACCTTAGATCTATTTTAACACAACTGAACACAAGAGTACAAGAGGGGAACAAGAGAAATAAACATTTATGTTTTAGAAAACATGACTACACGGCGTGTATAAAAACTTCACGATGTTTTCTTTTAACTCATTCACATGGGCATGTACTTCTACCACAATTGGTCGTGTAATGAAAAACCCACAAGGCATGTTATCCTGACACACGATGTGTACTTGAACACTATTCCCCTTCCCGAGTCTCCTTACATGGATAACCCACACAGTCCTCTTAATCTTAGACTACACGACGTGTTAACTAAGGACACGACATGTACTAGATAAGGTTTCTAAGACCCGGGTTGTTAGTTATATGGCCGACTACATGGCTCACTCTATACGGCGTGCTCCATGGGAACACAACGTCTGCTTAAAGGCTATCCCTGACCCATGTTGTTCATGACATAGCCAGGTTATTAGGATAAAATGCAGGATGTGTGAAAAAATCACACAACGTGTAAAGTCAAGGTTTATCCAACCTTGTCGTTAGTCACACAGGTAAACACAAGGTCACTACAACACGATGTGTTCTCACTAGATACAGTGTGTTCCTGAAGATTTTTCCACAACCCCATGTTTTTTCCCACAATGTTAGCAACATAGTTTGAAAACTACACGATGTGTATTCATAAAGTACATGGGGTGTATTTTGGGTTTTTCCGGGCAGTAGCTCAGAAACTACTCCAAAGCCCAGAAAACACAGAAAACTAGCATGAAGGTGCCAAATTACGATCCATGAGGGCCCATACTCCTTGCGAATCAAATGTTTTTATCTCATACATATCATATAAAAGGGAAACATGTCAATGATCCACCAAATTCTGACTCATGAGGTCCCATAACACCTCAAGAGTAAAAATTTGGCATTCATTTCATCAAATCTCTACACAAACAATTCCCTATCAAACAACAGGTATTTCTATCAATGAAACTATCACAACAACATGCATATTTTTACAAATCATCTTTCACAACAACATGAAATCACTAATGCATCATAGATGACATGGAAAAAATGAATGACATGTGATTTATAGCAAGTTACTATATGATGCATGAGATGACATACCCTCATCTCATTGGGTTGCTATAGAAATAGAACCGAAATAATATCAACAGTAACAACACACATCATGTGAGTCACTCAAGGTGAAATCAAATCAACTGTAAAATTGAAAACCATCTAAATTTCAATAAATGAGGTAGTATGGCTTTTCCCTGTACACAGGTTAGATACTCCCAGGAACAAGTTATTACCAAGTACTTATACCATCCAATACTGGGCTAAATTCTCCAAATAGTAAGACAAGAGAAAAGAATTCCTCTAATACCACATTGTAATGTCCCAGTTCCGGAAGCCACCCAGAGGCACTCTATACCTGGATGGTCACATGGCCTTAAGCACATTTCCCCGAATTCCAGAGGATGCCGACTCGCAGTGATGGTCTTGGGTGTGATAGTGGGGAAACTATGCCCTCATTGGAAGAGTACACGGCGGAAGTAAATAACACATGAAATAGCAGAAGCAGAAAATATCCAACAACAGTAAACAATGGAAGACTAAACAGTAAGCAACTGGAGCACACACATATATATGAAATGATGAATGATACATATATGTCTTAGAACATAGAAAAACAAGTAACAGTGATGAATATAGTACTAAACCAAATTATAAATGAAAATTAAACATATTACTCCGCAGCATCGCAAGCCATAGCTTGGTCCCTTGCTCTCCAGCTCCAAAGAAAGTCAAGTACCAGAAGTAGAAGGCGCTTTCCATTTTCTAAACTTGCAACAACATAATCTTTTTGAGACCAAATGAATGACCCAAATAGGGTGTGAGATAGAAATCCCAGTAGGCAACCACCCAAAGATCTGTGCCTAACAGTCAGTGAATATATGACAGGTAAAGTACAGTAAACAGTAAGCAGTAAGCAGTAAACATGATAATACACAGTAGTAAACAATCCTCAGTCTCTATAATAATATGTAAAAACAAGAAATCATCCACTCAAGCAAGTAGAAAAACAGGTAACCCTCTGGGTAGTTCTCACAGCCTAACCCTTATGGTTCAACCTACAAGTACTAGTAACCCTCTGGGAGGCACACACAGTCTCACCCCTCTAGTTCAGCTAAAGAATATGCTCTCTGGGGAAGCACTCACCGTCAATTCCCCTTATAGGCTCATATCTTACTAAAGGTGCTCTGGGGAATCACTTGAAGTCTCATTCCCCATATGGATTGCGTTGAGGGACTACCGATATTCTGAGGAAGCAGTCAATGTCCATTCCCACTGTGGTCTCACATAGTATTATAAAGACACTCTGGAGAACTGTTACATCCATTCTCCATATGGGCTACTATACTAGGTTCTCACAACCCTGCATAAGGTCAACACGTATCACATCATGTAATAGCCAAAGTACTCTCAAGAACTACTTCAATAGCAGTCTACAGTATCTCATCATGGAACAACAATAGTCACATCATCCTACAACTATGCATCGAACTCGCAAAAGCCTAACTGACAAAACTAGACCAAACGGCCATAAGTAGGCAAACATGCATGGGAAAAACATCTAAATCACAGTAAAATTACCCTATTCACAAAAAAAATCCTCTACTCAGGCATATAAGCAAAGTAGGAAAATGAGAAGGGAAAAATATGAAACACATAGTACCCCGTTCAGGGGTATTGGTGTAATTTTCATAAAATACTCAAAGACTTCCTACAGAAAGGCACAAACCACCTAACTCAACGTTATTAGATCGATAAAATTGAGCCACGAGGCTTGAATCTCATTCTATTGTCTTAGATCTACAAAAACAAACAAAATATTTAACCCATGATAACCCGAAAAAGAGAAGGAATTGGAAAACAAGGTTCTAACAGAAGACAAAACTCACAGATGTGGTTCCAACACAATCGACAGAGATCGATTCAGAGTACGGATGATCACTCGGGGGTTCGTCGAATATCCACGACCATTCGGGAGATTTCGGCCAAACGAGACCTTAAAGGAGGTGTTTCTGGTGATTAGACGCGACCCCAGTGCATTTAATGAAAAACATAAAGTACACGACATGTAGTTTTGGAGTACATGGCACTTAATAGGATTTTCCATACTCCACTTTAGGTGGCATCCACATCACCCCTACATGGATGTGTGTTTGGTGTTGATATGGCTAGCACAAGGCCCTGAGCAGCATCAAAGTACATGGCGTGTACTTATAAATTACACATTGTGTACTTAGTAAATTTCCAGATTTTCCTATTTTTCCCAAAAATGACCAAAAAAGGAAGAACATACCTGAAAATAAGGTCCGGGTTCTTACAATCCCACATCATAAAAATGTTTAATAAAAATTTCTCTTAATAAAAGGAAAAATAAAATACAATGGTCATCTGGAATAAAAGATAACAAGGTTTTCAAATAGAAAAAAATTAGTTGGATGTGAAAATATAGACATGTATGAAAATCATAATGACCAAATAATTATAAATAGTGACACATATAATTTACCACAAGAAATATAATGATCATGAAAAAGTTAACAACTAAAAAAGCATAAACCAAAGAGGTGTGAAAAATTCCATCATATCATTTGAAATGAAGTTAATATGATAACATATTCATTTTAATGATCATTTTTCTAGAGTTGAAGAATTTTTTACCATCAAGAAAAATAAAATAAGGACAATATACTTTCTTGAAATGTATAAATTCATCCTTTAATCAATTTTCACCATAATTTCTAATTTTTGACTAAATGAAGAGCATTCAAAATAATTTTTATGCCCAAGGAACTAAAATACACTTATATCAGATAAAAGAATTTAAAAAAGGATAAAAATATATTATTCCATTATTTAAAAACTAACCAAAACCATAATTTTTATCACAAGGTAATATAATTCTCACAATGAATAAAATATAAAATAAATAAATACAACATTAGTCTCCAATGCCTCAATAATAATACCCAATCATTCGAAAAAAAACTATCCTTAAAATACATAAAAATATTCCTAACTATGATTGAAACCCAATGAATATAAATATTGGTCACCTAATCTTCTAATATAAATATAAATAACATCAATAACTCTAAAATTATCATACCAAAAATGTATATTTCATAATAATATAATTTCATAGATATTTTAATCACTTATATAAATAAAGTAAATCACAATAAAGTCACATTAAAATGATATATTTTTCTAAAATATAATTGAAACATTATTCTTCAAATATAATACTATAATATTTTTCCTACCTTAATCACATAGGGTTAAAAACATCTTTATTACTCATCGTTTGGAGAAAAAGATGAGATTATGGTTGAAATTTATTAAATGACGAAATTATACTTGTCAAGTAAGTATATTATCCCAATGTTATTATTTTAGATAGTAAGAAAGTATTAAAATCTAGGGAAAGTATCTTGAAAATGAAAAAATTATATCATTACATTTATTTTTGATGAGATGATGGTCCTTTTCACAACTCTTTGGTTTATGGTGTTTTGGTTGTTAACATTTTCATGATAATTTTATTTCTTGTTATAAATAATATATGTAACTTTATATCATTATTTAGGAATTAAAATTTTTGTTTATGTTTATATTTTCACTTACCACTAATTGTTTCCTATATTGAATCCTACTGTTATTCTAGTTTACCATCGTATTTTATTTCCCCTTTTATCAAGAAGAAGTTTTAGTTACCCTTTTTACAAAGTGGGATTCCATTAAAGGTATTTTATAATTTCAAACAATTTATTAAATAAATGAAGTTTAAATTGAAAGGAAATAACTTATTATTGTATGGTGGGATAATTTAACACCCCAATATTTTAAAATAAGAACATTATGTTAAATAACATATTTAACATGAAACACTGAACTTAACCCCCCTCCGAAATATATGACCATTATAACATTGAAATTACGTTAGAAGGTATGGATAGGATTAAATAAATTATAAAATTAATATAGAAATTTAATAATCAATATAAATATATAGATAAATTTATATTAAACAATCACTCAATTTTTATTAATTCAATTTTATTCATCAAAAATATGTTTTCTTCAAAAACGATATTTTTTTGATTATTATGTGAAAATATTATAATGAATTTATATATATTTTAGAAAAATAATTTTATAAATTTAACTTAATTATTTAAATAATCATATCAAAATTAAAATATTGTGAAATTTTTGGATTTTCAAATAAATATTTCTTTTTTAGTGAATAGTGACAAATACCGTTTTTTGTAAAACTGACATTTATCTTCAATAAATTAAATTATTTAAAAGTACCATTATGATTTGAATTAAATTTCATGGAATATAATTATTATTTAGTTATATTTAATCAAATTTATTTCATTTATTCATCTTTATATTGTAATTTAGAATATGTTTATTTTTTGGCTTAAAAAAACATTCTTTTGAAAACTATTTTAAATTACATAATGTTTATCAATTTAAATTAATTAAAAAACCATAAGGATAAATAATTTAATTAAAAATTATATATTATTTATATATAAATTTAAATTTAAATTAATATAATGACAATTACTAGTCATATAGTTAATATAAAATCATCTTATGCTAGAAAAAACCGTTCTTGAAAAACTAATTTTTTGTGGAAAATTAATGTTTTATTTTAAAATAAATTATTAAAATTACATCAGTTTAATCTGATAAAATGGATCAAATATTTTTCATAATAATAATTTATATTATATAATAATTTCAACTTAATTTTTGGTCATAATGAATAGTGGAAAAAATGCAAATCTTTTACTACGGTTGAGGTTAAAACGAGTTTACCAGGGGTTAAGCTAAAATGATAAGGGTTAAAATGGACTAAAATTTACCAAAATAAATTTTATTTACATAAATAGAATTTATATCATCTATGTATTAATAATGGTCCATTTTTATACTTTTAGAAGTGTAAAATTTTGGTATACCATTTTGTTTTTGAATAATTCCAATTCTATCTTCTCCCTCACAAATAAAATGCCACTCTATCTCTACTCCACTACACACATAAAAATTTTTTGGATCAGTCATTTCTGGACGAATTACATTTCTTAAATCTCTCACCACATCTTATATATCATGTTTTTATTATAATTCCAATCTAGGAAGGCTTCAGTTACACATATAAAGAGGTGGTCTAAAGAAGAGGTATTATTCTTAATCGAGAATTTTTGTTTTGTTTATTATTATACCTCCTTCAAATATACTTCATCCAAAATGATATAATAAAATAATAATATCCCATATACTGAGATATTTTTTTAATTAATTAATCTACATCCATATCCTCTTCCATCAAATGGGAAATGATACCATTGTTAATGTGTATAGAGGACTACCATCTCACAAACCAATGTAATTCATTTTCATTTATTTCCTCTTACAGCTAGTTATAACGATAGAATTTAAATTTATATATTATATTAATGATATATTTATCAATATTATAATATAATATATCATTTAACTTTGATATTCACATTCATTGAAAAATGATAATTTCATTCATGCGTACGTGTAGATTACCGCCTCCATAAGGAGATGTGATTATTTTCTCATTACCACAATGCATAGAAGATATATATAATTGAATTTAAATAAATAATAAGGTATTTATGATATTATTAAAATTAATTAAAGATAAAATATTACCTAATTTATTTCCACAATGAATGTTGAAAAATGGAAATGTTAGGCATGCATTTGTACAACCTAACGTCTCCATGACTGTAATATATATCATTTTTCATTATCGTAATTCATGACTGCTTTTAAAATTATAATAAATATATAATATGATAAAAATATTATTATTATTATATGTATAATTTAATAATTAATTATTCATCCATAGTCAACCTATGGGAGTAATTTTTTACATATATGTTGAATACCATCAGAACATCTAATACTAGATTAAATGATCAAATAATTGTGTATATCATGATAAGATATAAAATAAAAGGAATATTAAACATGAAATTTTTTATTAATGACTTAAATAATTAACACAAATTTATTATTTTCGAAGCTAAAGAATGTATGAGATTATTTTGACTCATAGTAAGTGACACTTTAACATAAATCTTCATTTTAAATATATTAATGATTTACTTTCTAAATATTTATATTATCTGTCCATGTTTTGAAAATTATTTTATAAATACATTTTTTTGAACATAAAATAATTATAAAGGACATTTTTATAGCACCTTTTAATTTTTTTAAAGGTTTTTTAAACATAAACTTTTATGGAATGTTTGCCTTTCTTTACAAAAGACAAAAGGAATGATCCATTTTTTGTATATAATGACAATTAATTTTCCCACCACCATAACCATTATTTTATCTTTGGCATCATTTTCAATATTTAATGTTATTTTCATAGAAAAAACATGTTTCCCTTTTTAATAGGTATTTTGGTATTTAAAATTAGTTTTTAAAAGAAATTGGTATTTTGATACCAAAAAGTGTTTTTATATGGGTTTAAAAGAGTTTTCAAAGGTTTTATGATTCAAACATACAAGAATAAAAAGTGTTATTCATGATAGGTACCTGATAATTATATATGAGAAAATGGTGATCCCGATAGATCTTATATAGTTGGTGCACCCAGATAGCATTGGGTGAGCCTGATATAGATTATATGATGGCTGACCCTATATAGCACCAAGTGAGCCCATTATAGCTTATATTATGGGTGTATTTAGATAGAATAGGGTGATCCGGTTATAAATTATATGATGAGTGCACCCAAATAATGGTGAGTGAGCCCATTAAAACTTATACAATGGGTACACCAAGATATAACTCAAATGCATTGAGAAATGTTCCTTATCTAAATAGGAAAGAGGGAGTAAGTTACTAGAGGGTTTCATCCTTGAATTTTATAGGCCTCAAGTTGTTTCTAACATGGTTTTAAAATGGGTTATGAATATGATTCTCTATGTGTCTTGAAAAGTTTTTTACTTGCTTTCTATTGGGTTTAATGTTTTTCTTTCAAAAAAGTGTGTGACTTTATTGAGGAAATGATTTATATCATCCACTCAAATAGAATTGAGATAAAGATAAACATTTCACAGGTTTTTCATTTTTTCACTAAACAAATGGATTTATTATTTTTATTCCCCTTGCCGATCTTTTTTGTCTCATCCCACATTTAAAAAAAATTCACAGGGATTATGGATTTTTAATGGAGAGTATGAAGTCAAGATGAATTTCATGATGATTTTTCATGAAAATGAACCATGTATTATTTTAAAATATTTATAATATGGAAAATATAGATACTTATCGAAAGTGTCAACTTTGTAATATATGGTTCTGTTATGTAATATTTATAAAATAGTTCTCTAAAACTCTAAACCTAAAATATCTTTTGGAAAACTTTAATTCTGCTATATTGACTAGAATATGTGATGATTATGGTCAGTTCATTATATCTATAATGGCCTTCTACCTTCATCTCAATATCTAGTTGACTAAATAACAAGAGGAAATTACATAGAAAAACTGCATATGAAATGAAATAAATTTCTAATATACTTTCTCAAAATTAACAACAAAAATACACTTAGAAAAGAAAAGTCAATAGACCTTTACATAACATTAGTTCAAGTTAATAATTATGATTATAATTTTTGAACATTAATTTTTTTCAATAATTAATGAATCAAAGTGTCAAACAAGTCACATGTCAAGTACAAGAGAGGTTTTCAAATTAATGTTGTGAATTTTGTGGGTTATGTGGTAATTTTAGAGTATTATGTACTAATCAATTCATATTTCTTCATGCCATATAAAAGTATTTATTTTTTCATTTTTTTGGTTCACAATAATTAAGAAAAAAACCACTATAAAAAATTTCCAAATATGGATTCAATGATCACCCGCACCTATCACTAGGAGATGAGGGGATAATTTAACAAGATATTGTATTCAGATGCACCGATATACCTAAAAAAATTACAATGTGAGGATGATATATCTCATTCACTTGGAAATTTAGAAAGGATGACATGACAAATAATGAAACAAATTGACTTAAAAATAGTTTTAAATGATTCCAAAAATTTTAATCGTGAAAATAAATTAGGGTAATTTGTTAGAGACGGGATAGATATAGGTAATGATATGTTTTAATGCACCTATGAGATGATATCTAGGGAAAATAAGAATGGTATTACAAAAATTATAGGCCTCAAAACTCAAAAGTAAGTAAAGGTGAAACATAAATAAGTTGAGATTGAATATTTTATAGAACCTAAAAATCAAAATCTGGGAAATAATTAAACTATAATCCTTGGTTACAAGGTTGAACATGAATATAAAGTTGAATTTTCATTTAAAAATTTCAAATAAAAATGGAAAATGAAGTGGGAACTAGTCACAGAAGGAAATAAAATGGTGATATTTGAGGATAAGGATACTAATCAACCAATTTTTAAAAATTATTCCCTCTATCCCATTTACCCAATGGATTAAAAAATTTAATGAACATAAATATTTTAAATTCATTCATATGTTTAGATCCTTTACTATAAAAATTACCACTGTGTAAGAATTAGATAAAATCCTATCATATTTTAAATTAATTAAGCTAGTTTTTTATAAAATAAAAGTTAATAGAAAGACCTAGAAATGATAAATCTCACAAAACAATGTAGCGTTGTTCTTTAGAAGTAATTAACTATGAAATTATAGGTATGTGGATGTTTTTTATTCAGTATAGAATTGGAGAGAGTGGGGAACTGAAGAGATTGTGTTACCTAAGTGATAGATGCAACCTTATTCCATTCTCACTATTCAAAAACATATGTCTGGGGGACTTAAACCCAACACCTATTTCTCCTAAAATGGATGATTGGACACTCATGCATTCCTACAGAAGGGTGGATGACCTCTTAGTTTGGGTAGGAAGTATCTTTCTTCCTAATTTTTATACCTTTAAAATGGGATGCAATGAAAAAGTACGAATCCTTTTATGAATACTTTTATTAGAAAATGGAGGTTCCAAAATTGAGGTTTCCAATGGAAAATGTACACTAAAAGTAGTAGATTATATAGACCAATTTATTTTTTTTTGAGAAAGAAAAACATGGGGATAACTACTACACAAATAATGAAGACTATGATATGTTCAATGTTGAGTTTTGGGGGAATTTTCAACAATATCACTTTATGTGTGGATATTTTATCAATGGATAGCCTAGTTTTTGATGAGTGTTGTGAAATTGAGTTTAAATCCAAGGTTTATTATTTTCCTTTGGATTATACCAAAATTGATTGTTTTTATCCTGTTAAAGGAATATATCACTTTTTTACTACACTATTGGCCATCCACTAATGAGGGAATTACTAACATAGTGCCCTGTTTGGAATCATAATTGAAAATAATTCATAATAAATTTTTTGAGCCTTTATATGAGAATATTACATCAGAATTTGTGTGTTTGGGATTTTATGAAATTAGAGAAATTTTGGGCATGGTTATAGAAGAAAATATTGTTTTATTTCAACTTGAGTAGGGATTTATCCATGGTAATTTATCAATTTATTTTAATAAACCTATCCAAGATGATTTTGTACCTATTTTTGAGAAATTGGATTCATTTGTGTCTTTTATAGACTCTGCAAATTATATTTACTGCATATAAATTTAATTATTTTGGGTGGAAATAATGATAGTCATTTATTTTATCTATAATAGTTTTTCATGGTGGATGGTGGATTTTTATCCCTTGTTTTTACAATACTTTAGAATTGATGGCCGCTATCACTTCATTTGGATTCCTTAATGATCTACAATGTGGTGTTAGTCATGGGTGATGGAATATAGGTATTGAGGAATGTGGATGGGATGAGTGGAATGGGTGTAATGAGGCATGGATATAGGCTGGGTGGCATAGATTGAAAATGGAATGGGGTCCATGGTTTTTCATTCATGTGGTTGTTCCATATAGGTTTGGGTCTTGGTCTTGGTCCAGTGGATGTCCTACCCATGTACCTTGTGTTAGTTTTCCACTCAAACCAATTTAAAATATGGACTCCTAGTAAATAAAAAAAATTAAAAAAGGATTATTTAACAACTCATGCATTCAAGTCAAAGTCATAGGTTTCTTATCATGTAACAACTCATGAACTTGGGGTAATGAAGACTAATTTGGTTGATGAGATGAAATCCATCAGAATAAATATAGTGATAATATTCATATTTGAGAGAATGAATGAACATATTTACATCTCATTCAGTTTTGAATTGGTGATTTTCTATCAAATTATTGATTTATTATCTTGATAATTATATTCAGAACATGTTAGTTCTTATTATATAACCGACACTCTTATTGGGAAAATGAATATTGTTTCCTTCTGTTTTTAATAATATATATTATGTATACATGGATATGACAGTGGATCTTGGTTATTTATCATGAATTACTTCCTTTATTTTGATTAATTCTATAGGAATTTGAATAATATTCCAATTCTCTGTGACTCTTTGAGATAAACATAATTTTTCATTAATAAAAAGACATTTATAGAGATAAATTGGAACCCATAAATATAATAGGATTATATTTTTCTTGGTACTTATTATCCTCATAATGATGAGGGCATGAAGTCTATAAGATTTTAGATATAATTATACATTTATGTGTGATCCTCTACCTATTATATATTTTTTTAACATTTATTACATTTTTTCATGTGAGTATATTAAATAGATTGTATTATAGTAAATGTTTTAGGGGGAATTGCAGCCATTACTAGTTTATTAATTCAAGATATAATAATGCAGTGTGTATAATTCACTATCTTGTAAGTGATCTAGTTGTCAAAATTTTGAATATTCCAATCCGGTAGCTCATTCAATTCATCATATTCAGATAAATAAGATGAAACCCATGTTACATTTTCCTTGGGGGTGTCCAAAATAGTTGGCCTTCAGAAATAATTCATTTAAATAATTCCATGAAGTTGGATCATTCTTTAATCATGTGTCAAAACAAAAAATATTGGGTGAAATAATTCAACGACCCATTTAGAAATTCATTATCAAAATTATTGAACTTTGGAAACACTATCATGATGTTTTTTGTAGAATAGATAAAATACCTAGGGTTATGATCATTTTGGATGGAATAAAATCAGTTGTAACAACTTTTGATTTCCTAGAAAATTATCTCCCATATTTATATCCTTTGTGTTTGTATTATAGTGCCTTCATTATTATTGTTTTCTAGGTAATGTCATTAAATTAATCTAATCATAAATTAAATGTATAACTTTTACTACTATATTTTTTATAGGTAAAATTATCAATTATGAATTTTTATAATTGCTTGATCACGATGGTTATATTTGTAAGGTTTTTTCTAGGTGTATCAAATGAACTTCTATAGATGTTGTTCTATATTTGTAATCTATTAGAATCCAACGTGATATATTATTGTGATAAAAATAATTAACAAATTTTCCTATAGGGTCTCTATACAAATTTATTGAAATTGAACATAGGGAAGTTATATTTCAAGGGAGTAAATTTGAACCTTTATTTAGGGAACAAAAATAGTGACTCTCTCATTCTAAGACTATTTTTAATGAAATATATTTTATATAAATTTTTTACTCAATGTGGAGATGGACGGATAAAATAAATTTTTATTGTGATTATCCAAATTAGAAACAGACCAACTGTGAAGTTTCTATTGTAGAAAAATTTAAGGGATTATAAATTAACAAAAACATTTTATCTTGTTTAAATATTTTTGTTTTGTGACTTCAATTATTGTTCCACACTGGTAATTAATGTGACTGAGGTATGGTTTGGGATCTTTCATACCATTTAATATTCATAATTGTGAAAATCCAATGTTTTACGGTAGAGGATTCAATCCCATTCACTCAAGTATTGAATAATTTTTTAAATTTTACATGTATAAAGTGGGAGTTAACAACATATATCAAAGTAGTGATGACATATAATATTTCATATGTTAATTATACAAGTTTTATTATGGTAAATTGAGTGAGCATGATATTTATGGAATCCTAATAGCGGAAACACTGGGTAATCATTTGGTGTAGTGAATAAACAAATATGTTGATGTGGTACTCGGCTAGATAGATAAGTTGATTATACTTTTTTGGGTCAAAAGGTCTCCTCCTACAATGATGGGTCAATCAAAGGAGGTATTGTTCTAGATTTAGAAATATATTAATGTGGTATATTCACCATATTTATATTAACATTAATTTTTTCTTTTTTCGCTATTTTTTTCATTTTACATAGGAATTTATGCATTAGTATATATGATCTAAACATCCTCACCCAGTGGAAAGGTTATGGATATAGGAACACCTTTTTCTTTATCAATTATAATATCCTACCAAGTGGTATGCAATGGTAAGTCAGTAGGGGATCCTCGATCATAGACTAGAATATTATTATGAAAATATACTCTATTAGAATGTACCATTATTTGAATGATATTTTCTATATATGAATCCAATTTATCCCATTTTTTCCCTATCATTCTCCTAAACTCCATTTGGGACTATAAAAATAACACTTATCTATTAAAAGACCACTGAAATAATGAAATCCTTAAAATTGTTTAATAAGTATGGGGGTTCAATAACATAAGTGTAATAATCAAATATCTAATCATAACCATTCACTAAAATTGAATTATTAATGAGTTTTGTTACTTTTTATCCCCTTCCACATTTTTCTAAATCCTCATATTAATCTCATTAAGATGAAATATGTACCACTTCGTGGATTTTTTTTGAGGTAATCTCTTCAGAAAACAACAGTAGATGATCTTGATAAAGGAATTGACTCATGAAGTATTTATGCCACTATTTCAGCCTTGAGAAGATAAACTTTATGAATGGGGTACATCAATGTCCCATGCATTTTTTGCCGACTTATTGATGATACCAAGGGTCTCTATAGGGGTAAAATGACCTTATATATAACATTCAAACTAATTGAAACTACACTAAATGGACCCCAATCTGAATTATAATATTTCTTATCCCTTGGAACTATCCCCCAACTACAAAAAAATTAGAAATAAAAATAAAAAACACAACACACATGATATTAAATGATACTAATAACAAAATCACATGATTACCATATCCGTATAAAATAATATGCAATAGAATATTTTATATTAAATATATATAAATCATTATGTGTACAACTATATAATAAAATCTATTTTGAAAATATAACTCAGAATAATAACTAACTCACACACAATACCCCATCATCCACTAGTCTCTATTAATCACCCTTTTCTACCTTTTTCGATCATAATAAATGTCCATGTAAACTAAAATTAATGAAAAAAATATACATGTGTACCAAGATGCATGTATGGGGGGTGCGTAAGATATTTTAGTAGGATTTTAGAAGACTCACCATACACACGATCATTGAAAAAAAAATTATTATGAAAAAGTTTGCAACCCATTTAAATTTATATAAGAATATCAACCTATATAAGTCAAAAGAAACATAAATAACTTTTTTCAATAACAACCACTAAAGTCATAACCCATTTACTACCATGAAACCAAACTCATACACACCATTCCAACTAATTCCTAAAGTAACTCTACTCTCGAACTAACCCCATTATTTTCATCCAAAATCCCCCATAAAAAAGTGATATTTTCAAACCAACCTGGAGGCCACTATAAATATGTGGATTTTCCAAACAAACCATACCTAACTCATCAAGTCACCCATACTCATATTGAGGTTCCCAATCCATCCTCTCTTAATATGAAGAGTCCTCCACACTCTTGTAATGTATGAAAACCATTTATAATATGATAAAACATTATATAAAATATAAAATAATTTTAATTAGAATAAACATATCAATGTCTAAAAAATAACCCCAAACAATTGTATATAATTTCATAAAAAATGTTCCAGTAATCCAATTTTCTAAATAATAATTAGATACCTAAATTATCTAATTTTCATTTCATATATTTCCACACATGTATGAATCCATACATCATAATATATGTACCATATTTATAAGTACTTTTAAATTAAATTTAAAAGATTATTTAAAATCACACATGAATTCCAAAAATAATTATCATATAATAGAGAGTATGATAATATACATACCTTATGTTGCTTATATAATTCCATTTTTGAGTATCCCAAGAATGAAATTCACATAAGATATCATTATAGTGAAAAGTCTCACTATCTTTAAAGGAATCTTCACAAATCCCTTATGGATAGTGAAAATTTAAGAAACATTGATTGGAAATCACGATGAAACAGATTGAATATGAAAAAACATGATTAATTATAATTAAATTACTTTTTATCATCATGTAAAAAATCCTTATCAATCAAGAGTTGTTTTTATGCCTCAGAGAAACCCTTACAAAAAACCCTATTTCTGAAAAGGAAATGAAAAGAGGAATACATACAAACATTTTTTGATTTTATAAAAACACTTTATGAAAAAGTTTGAACAAACATGAACATAAAAGACACCATAAATGGTCCAGTATTTGAATCACACCCTAGAGCATACTCACCCAAAAGGAGAAATAGAAAACAGAAACCAAAAACCAAAAACAAGATTACCATGGAACACTTCCTAGGACCGAACCGTCTAAAAAGAACCACCAGAATGCAAGTCATACCATCTTACACTACGTCCACCATGAAACCAACGCAAACGTTACCCATCCTCAGGAAGCTTGCCCCCCACCACACCATCAGCCACCCATTCGGGACAAACTCCATGCCAGGAGTCAGAAAGAAAGATCAGTAAATGTTCGAGGGAGGGGCAGGGTCATCAGAGCACCTAGAACCAGAAAGGGAGGATGACTGATGGGGAGGGATTCGTTGGCATCTCTAGGGTGATAAAAACCACCACCATTCTAGAGGACTACAAAATAACATCCATCATTGAGTACACCAAAACCATCCTAAATGCCATGGGAGCTGTTGAACTTGACCAAATTTGGGTCAGGCTCCACGGGGCAGAGCAAAATGGAAGAGGAATCTCGGGAGATGTAGTACCATCTGAATCCAGGGAAAGAAAAAAGGAAATCTCCAAAGGGATAGACCATACTAGAACAAGGTCTCAAGTGAACCAGGAGGAGAGGAATTACTAGGGGAAACAACCTTTATTCTAGAACCCACATAAAAATATCATTGAGGACAGAAATACAATGGGAGACAATACACTAAAATTAACCCAAATTTTCCCAAATAATCCACTCCCTTGAGTTAGAAAAGAACTGAAAATGAAATAATGATTTTAGGGTAAAATAATGATTTTTTAAGACATTTATAAAGGATTCATTACCTGAATTCATGGTTAGAGTGAATAAACAATGAAAATAAAATTGTTAAAAATCTCATAGATGCATGGTTGAGATGAATATTTTTTAAAAAACAAGGAGTAAAAAATAAAAATGACATAATTCAATAGTTTATAGGCTACTAGATCAAAATTCATGACCATGTTGGACTATATATCTATCCTTTGATGCCCAATTCTACAACCAAATAACATAGAACTAATTCCAAATCATATATGAACTTTTGTATTCTTCTTTAAAGCTTACAAATACTACCAAACACATGAAAACTCCCTCTAATGTTTTATAACATTCTTATTACAAATATTTATCTCTAACTCTATAAAAATGGCCTTATATTTCTACACCCTATAAAAAAATTTATCTTTGAAAAATAATTAACAATCAATATAATCATGCAATGAAAAAAATTCGTGTATGTATATAGTCCCCATGATCACACATTTCACCCCTAATAATATAGTAGACATAACGAGCTGATACTGGGTTCTCTCGGGAATTCCAATCATTGATAATTCAAAATTGCTCTTTATATTTTAAGGTAGAATTAGTGTTAAATTTTAAAAAATACAACATAATTATTATTTTTACACTATTTAGTGGCAGGAAGTATATATTTAAGTGTTTTCAAGAATTTTTTAAAGTAATTTATGGTGGATTGAACAATCAAACAATAACACCAAAAATCATGGAATGACTATGTAACGCCCCGACCCCAGTTACCTAGAGTCGGTGTATTATTACATAACATTGGCATGATCACAAAAGATCAAGTCTCGAAAGACCGATTAGTTCAGTAGCCTTGGAAACACTAGATACTTTCATAAACATTACATTACATCATGCAAATGAAAACTACAATAACATGGTCTCCTTAGTCCACACTCATATCCTCACTGACTATTCTTGGAAGTCAGTCATAATACACTTCTTCACATCCTGGGAAAAATAAAACATTGAAAGGGGTGAGCTCAAATGCTCTGTAAGGATAACAATATAGCGGAAACTTTCATAAGAAAACATAAGCATGTAAGCCAATGTATAACTAAAACAAAAGCCTTATTGAACTTGTACTTCAGCATAATATGGAAAAAGTGAAATAAAATAATGCCGTTACATACTCACATGGGTATTCTACTGGACGAATAATCACATGAAATATCAATAACCACTTTCATAATGAGGGAATGTATAATGCTAGACATTCTGAATCATTTTGTCAAGGCCTCGGCCAAGACGTCTGAAATGATTAAGGCCTCAGCCAAAACCATAAATCAAATTGGGAAAGGGCCTCAGCCAATTCCACGTCTAGTTGCCTCATGAGACCTACCGATGCATCGAGGAGCTATAGCGGGCTCCACCCGTCACTTATTAAGTCCAATACATTCCTCATATGAATAGGTTTAAACATATCATAAATATTCATATTAAAACTAGCATAAGAAATGTCAATAATTTCTCCATAAACTCTGGATGGTATAAAAATAACACATCCACAGTCAAATATTTCACAAAATGTTCAATGGAAGTTTTGTATCATTAATCAATTTCAATTAAACTTAAAACCAATCAAAGGATGTTGACATGGATGAAATCAAAGCTATTTGAGAGAAATATCTCTCTTTTTTTTAAATCATTTAAAAGACCCATAATTATAAAATAATACATTTACTTTGAAAATATTCTTATAAGCTTTTAAGGGAAGCTTCGACGAAGTTATAATGGCGGAAAATAGCCGCACCCGCCGTATAAGTTAAAAAAAACATTCTTACCTTATATTTGTCAAAAAGGTCAAAAAGTACATTTTTTGGAAAAAGACGGCAAGATTCCTTTCAAAAACGTATAAGGGTATAAATGACATTAACCCATTTTCAATTTAATAGTAAAAATTTTTTGAATGACATTTTTAAGAAACATGGATGTGGATGATAACGATGTCCCAGTAGATAATTATGTATAAACAACCTTGGATAATGAAGAGGTTGTGAAGTAAACCCTTACCTTGTACTTTCCCTTGGTTGGGGTAGGTTAACCTCCTATATAATGGTGAAATAATTGTTATTAAATTATACAAGAATCATATACATTCAAATGATATCATATATGATCTTTTAACATTGCTTTGATAACAATATCTTAGATTTATCGTTGTTTCGGGTGTTTTCTTTTATATGTTTTGTTACGTAAGTCATGTTTTTCCTGGATAGGTTGTATATTATTCATATCCAGAATGATATCATGTCCTTAGTCTTTTTTTTAAATCATAAAATGATAATTATACTTGAATGGATACGACGGAGAATGAATCTCATCGCGTTCGTGGAGACGGTAGTCCGTACTTACGCACGAGCGACAATATCATTATTTTGATATTAAAATAATATATAATTGGATAGTATATCATATATACAGAATAATTATCATGTTATAATTATTATTTACATGAATTACATATCATTATTATACCCATCTAAATAATAATATATTGAATAACAATTACACCACGACGTGGAGACGGTAAGCCGTACGTACGCACGTATGGTGACATGTCATTCAAATGATGGGTAGAATAATGAATATGGTTGTTCCATATTTATAATAACATCACAGTATATAGATGATACTGGATTTATAATTTTAGAATTGAAATAATAAACAAAGAGGGAGTGGAAGAAGAAGGAAACTTGAAACAGGGTGATGAAAACGTTACCTCTTCTTCGGGTTCTTCCTTTTGATTTGATCAAAAGGACTCCCTAGGATGGCTTTCTGACTAAAGTAAAGTTTCTAGGATGAAGGGAGAGAAGATGGGAGAGTATTTGGGTAGAGGTTGGACGAACCAAAAGGCATTAATGTGTGAATAAGGTGGTATAGGTGGGGGCCTTTTATAAGAGGAGAGGAGGGGCTCTTTTGGAAAGATTGAAATGTTACATTATTATACATTGATTTTCGGATTCAAAAGGTCCCACACATATATAATTCGTGTATAAGGTGATAAGGGTTCAAAAGCTACCCATACAATAGTTTTTGGACAAGTTTAAGCATTGTATTTTACATTTTCTATTCATTTTATTAAAATCGTTAAATAATGAGGTCATCACTGCATCATAATGACGTCATAAGTAATTTAATTTATATAATGTCTAAAAATTATAAACAACATACTATGATGTAGTAAATCTTTTTAGCTTTCCAATGACTATTTATAGTAAAAAATATGACTTGTATAACCCCATGTAAAAATTGTTTTAGTAAAACATTTCATGTTTGTGTCATTTTGTACTTTAACATTAAATAAAATGTATTTATGTCATTTTCCAACTAAAGTGGATCCATGGAGTCCCCAAGTTGACCCATGGATTTTTTAGGTCGTCCATGGCACATCCCATGAGGGTAGGACATGTTTCAAGCTCATCTAATATTATTAAAACATTATTTTTACCTTATACTACACTAATTACCTCTAATCGCGATTAAGAACATAAAAGTTACTATTCACCAAAAATTATTTTAATCTCATTGAACCACATTTTACTTCTTAATGAAAACCATGTATGTCGGATTTTTGAATATCAAATCACAGAAGTGGTAATATTTCATTTAAACGAAAAAGCAGTTATTTAACTACTACTTAGTGGTTTCACTATTCATCAAAAATTGAAGTTTTTCAGAACAATGCCAAAATTTCACCCTAAGATATAATTGATATTATGAATTCAAAAATGATGTCTATTTTACAAAATTAAAAACAAATAAGTTGCATTAATTAATTTTATAATTAATTCCCGCTGTCACAACAAATAGCGTGTTTTTAAGAAACAATTTATATCAAAAGATTGGCAATTGTTTATGTCCAATTTCAATTTTAAATTAATTATAATTACCACCATTGGATAAAATGGTAAAAATATATAATAATTATACTCTAAAACCACTAAATAGTATAATTTATCACTATAAATTATTTTGATTAAAAAATTTGTTTTTAAGTATTTTTCATTATTCATAAAAAATAAGAAGTTCTCAGAAAAAATACCAAAAATTCAACATAGGCTAATTTCGATATTACAAATAAAAAAATGATTTCCATTTTGAAATATAACATTTATATAATTTTAAAAAGTGGGTACTACTATTCATAACGGCTAATTTGATTAGTTGTGCTGTGTTAGAACTCGAAGTTGCGTACAATGAAAGCAATTGCATTATTGAATGAGAAGCGTATCCTAGAAGCTCGGGGTGTTACAGACTATTTTTGAGGAAAGTAGAGTTTAGTAACCCAAAATAAAATCATGATGCAACAAATTTCATCAAACTATAATTATCCAGAGTATGAATAATTTTGAAAAAATAAGAAATAATAGTTTTCACCCTGACTTTGGACACTAAACCATAATTATGCTTCTTATGAGTTGAATAAGAAATCATTTTTTTCATAATGTGCGATTCATTGAATATATAAGGATTATCATGACACAACATGGGCAGAGAAGTTAGGAAATATAGAAAACAATATCATGATGTATGATAAACACCTCCATGGAACAATCCTATTGATAAATATTTGATAAAATAGAATCATTTATTGAAACATTATCAGATTAATTGTGATCTCAAGGAATTAAAATTTAAAGAAGGTATAGAAATAAAAATCACACTCTTGCACACTCCCTTGCATCATGATCATGAATACCAAAGTAGAAATTATGAGGGGGGATATAACTATGACACACATATAATGGGACAAAAATTATCATTGTTCAATGATATAGTTTAGGATTTTAATCACATAGTGTTTCAATTATTTGGGGTGACATAACTAATTTGGAATTCTTTTACTTATCTATAAATAGAAAGGATGATTTTAAATTAATTATAGATTAATGAGATCAATGTCACAAATATGTTTTGAATTTACATAATTGTCTTTTATGATTACCCTTATTACCTATTTTATTTACACATTGATTTGATTCCATAAGATGGAATCTTTAATCATGATTTATTCTTAGTTAGTCATGAGTGATTAGTAATTTAAGGAATAATATATTTAGAGTAGTAAGATAGTATTTACTTGGTTTGATTAATTTAAATTATGGATCGATTATTTTGATTCAGTATCACATTATGATTCAATTATCATATAATTCCTTATTCATTCATTAATAAACATTAATTGGAAAGGTAGGAAAACCAATTTTATGGGATTGAATTATGCTAGTATAATAGTCTTTATTTTCACTTTGAAATTAATCTTGGAACCTAGTTAACTTTATTTTATTTATATTTTGCTTCTAATAATAAATTTAATAAATTAGATAGTATTAATTATGATTTAACTAATAAATATTAATCTTTTGGGGGTCCCATAGTTAATTGAATTAATTATATCCACAATATAAAGAAATAATAATTTTAGGTAAACTATAATTTGAACATAAACTATAGACTCTAAATTTGAATAGAGAATTTTTCATTATAATAGGATTACAAGGATTATGTTTCTTTTAATATTTTTTTTAAAATAAATTTGTTTTATTTGATTCTAAATCACTTTAATCAATAATAAATAATGACCATATCTCTATATTTTTGAGTATATTTTTCTTAGTGGATTGACCTCAAACACTCTGTTTTTATACTAAAACATAGAATTTTTAGTAGTAAAGGGGCTATAAAATAAATTCTAAATAATGGACATCATTATTCAGAAGTGAAAATTACTAGGGGTTTTCCATGTTTTTATAAATATTGTTGGAGAAAACAAATGTCATAAAACTACATTAAATGTTTTGTATTGGTTGCATGGTTTATTAAAATTCTATTCTTTATATAATTTTCATAATAAATCCTTTTTAAACGAATGAGTGTTTTTTTATTTTTCATAAAAAACCCTAGGTTTATGACCCATAACAATTTCAATTAATCAAATAGTTTAGATAATACCAAACTGTTGGACAAAAACTTTTTGATTGAGTAATACATTTTCAGGTGTTGAACATCAATGATGAAATGGTGAGATTTACCAAATGTAAAATTTGAACAAGGTAACATCATAAATAATGACACTAAATAATATTTAGATATTATATCGATGAATTATATACCCCCATCAATATGTTGAGCTTGTATTTGTATCATGAATCATATAATACTCAAAAATAATATTGGGTAATGTTTAGCCTATATAGAATGATCCAAATGGTGGAAAATTCAGTGCCCTCCAAGGTGAATACCTTTATAGAATCCTTTCCAATTTTCAATATATCGAGGATACATTCAAAAAATATTAATGTATTTGATGATGTGATAAGGACATGGTTATGGAAATTCAGATTAATGGAACCCAATATGGATTGGTTGAAATCACTGCGCTTCTATTTGATCAGTGAATGGGATGGGCTAGCAAAGTGGTTATAGAAAAATATTTACCACCAGCAAAAAAAATTAATCTCTAGAGTTTTATTCAAAAAAATTATCAATGAGATCAATAAAACACTTATGAAAAATGTTAGAATTTTAAAGAAATTTTAATAAATTTTCAACATGATGGACTAATGCTTCAGATGAAAAATTTATAATTTTTCATTCTATTGTAACCTCATTATTGATTAGTTGTTCATTATATTTTTATAGGAGGATTGAATTGGAAAACACCATTAAAAGAGAAATATATTTTGGATGAATTGGTTAACAATGTCTCATTGTAGAAATTAAATGATGGTCCACCTTGAGGAGGAATCCATTATATAAAGAAGACCATTATGATAATATCTGATACAAAGAACATGTCAAAAAATGGAGGTACTACCATATATAAAAAACAACAAAACACCATACAATAAAAAATAGTCCCTCTCAAATCAAATGTTTAAAAATAAATTTTTTTTGAATTAATATGATGTTATTGATGGAAATTGAATCGGAGAAGTAATATTTATGATATTCAAACTCCAAAACACATTAATTTAAATTTTTATTTAGTAAAAAATATTTCCCAATAACCCAAAAATATATATTGGGAAAACAATGTAGTTTGAAAATCATGAACCTTACCCAAGCCCTTATGGGTTTTCCCTATAGAAAATAATAAACTTTACATATGTGGCTATAATTTCAACAATTGAGTAAATATATTAAATATAAACCCTACCCACAATATAATTAGCCATTATTGTAAGTATAAAATCATTAATCCAAATTTTTGGTGACTAAATATATTTAAAAAATGATCAGAATCACTTTAATGTTGAGATTAAAATTAAAATTCCAAAAACATACTTATCATAAAAAAATATTTACTCAATAACACTGAGTATCACTTTGGTCATATTTACCAAACATTTATTTGAGAGACAACATGGTACTTTACAAAGGAACACAGTTTAACAATCTAAAATATCTGACCCATTACTTTGTGGAAATTATGGTTATAGAGGTGTTAGGAGGAGAATCTGAGGAGTTTGGAAAAAATAGGTTGCAATTAGAAAACATAAATGAGAGGATTTATTAATCATGGATAATTGGGTTTCACCATAAGGGGGAAAATACATTATATAGAGGATAACTAAATTGTAGGAGTTCAAGAGGAGATGTTTTGATGTTAAAATAGTTTTTGATAGGGTTACACCATGGTGTTGGGATAGAGTGTAGTATTGGTGAGTCCATCGGTGCTAGGAGCTTGGATACAAACTAAGGGATTGATTTTCACTTTTTCTAGAAAATTACAATTTTATCATGGCTGTGGCGTGAATACCTAACTATTATGTGGAGGAATGGGGTGTGTTTTTTGTGGTTCTATAGATTTTGGGGTACCTATTCCATGGATCTGGGCTGTGGCACAACCCCCTACCTAGTAGTTGAGTTATGTGGTTTGGTGCCCATGGATGCACCATGGTACCTTCTCCTATTTTACCAAATATATGGAATAGAGATAGTATCAAACATCAGAGTCAATTTAACTAGCACCAAAACAATGTATTATCTTACACTACTCCATAGTCCTCCCCTTTTTTTGCAGTCATGCAGTGTGGTTATAGGGGATGTGATATGGTCTTAATTTTTTTACATAACAACTATAAATTCTAAAATCCCTCAAACCCAATCATTTTCCAATTTCTTCTCTCATTTCATGGGAAACCCAATTGCCTCCTGTTGATATTTTATCCCCATTTTAGTATATTTAAACCCCGTTATTGGGAAATATGTGATTTGATGTTTCAGGAGAGTTTCTACTTTCTCATCTCCCTTTTTATCTCTATTTCTTTTTTGGGAATGGTTACTATCAGGGAATCATTTTCTTTCGAGATGTATTGGTATGTTAATGACTAGTTTTGATGAGTTCTATGATGTTATAGGTGTTGTTATTCATTTTGGTGCTTGGCTGTGTCCTTCAACTTTTTACAACCTTGTGTAGTGGTTCAAAAAGCCTTGTTTTAGGGAGTAGATCATTTATTTATCATTTATTTATATCATGGGTGATGCCTTATGTTCATTTTTATTTTTTTGAAAATAATATGGATGAGAATAATAAGGAAAATGAATTGGTAATTTAAAATTTAAAGGGTAAGAGGAAATAAATCACATGTTCTAAAATATTTTGATATTATTTGATATTGATATCATATGGACTTTATGCATTGATAAAAATCATGAATACTGTGTTTTTTTCATTGTGTTTGATGAATTTTTGAACCCGTATTGTGTGGTTTTTTATCACCCAAAATATAATTTACTAATCATTTATACTTGGATAAAGAATTGGTTTCCCCTGGAAATATTGATTGTGTGAAAATTCCCATGAAATTAATAAGTTAAATTGATGAATATCCCAAATAAAATATTAAATAAATGTGTGATGTAGGGATTTTTTCTGTGGTGGTGATATGTGTTTATTTTGTGTAGAATTGATATGTGGTTGTGATGTGTGGCGATGATGTGTAGTTGTGTTGTCGGAGTAGATGTATTGTGTATTTTGGTTATGATACATGGTGGTTATGATATGGGAAGTGGTTGTGATTGGGGTTATTGTGATGAGATGTGGTGGTGATGTAAAATATTGGCAATTTGGGGGATTACTATTATAAGGAGTATAGTTGGTTGTGATGTTTCATTTTGTTCTAGATTCCTGGGTAGTAACAGAATTAAATAGAAAATGATAAATTGAAATGGAATGGGTTTAAATGGTTAATTAATGACATAAATAATAATGGTAATCATGTTTAATTATGGTTATTCATAGTTGTTATATGAATGGTATAAAATAATTAAATTAATGGGATCATTGATTAAAATGGTGGGTAATGAGAACTATTGAAATAGGTTTAATTTGAAAGGAAAGTGTGTAATTTGAAATGTTTTTTATGGCTTGTTGTATTGTGTTGTGCATTTAGAGGATGTAGCAAAAGTGGTGGATGTTTTGAGGTTTGGCGATGATGTTTTGATTTGGGATAATGAATTTTTTTGAACCCATATGTTGGGCTACTGTGTGGATTTATATATATACCATTTATGTTCCTTCTAATTTCTATATTCACCCCAACAATGTCAAGCACCTTATTCTAAAAACAAAATGTTGGGGGGGTGTGTGTTTTTTCCAACATCATGGTGGTGAGGATGGATGAATGGATACATGATATTATTTTCTCTCTTTCAAGAGATGTTGATCGACATGAGATTTGATGACCCAAATCCAGATGATCACTATAGTTATGTTTGATGAGATGATGAGATAAATTATGGTGGGGGTCATGCATGGTATGATGTAAGAACTTTTTTAGTGTCCTTGATTTTCAAAATTCCTTAATACTATGATTATATAGACATGAATGTGATTTGATGGAACATGTGTCTCTGGGAGGGATATGTTGTGATGTGATGTGATAACCTATGTTTCTTTGGGCGAGATGTCGTGTGATGTTATAAAAATAAGATGGTTGTGGTAGAAATATGATGTAAACGAGAGATAGAGGAAAATTATTAGAAAATATATGAGGTATACACTTTTAATTGATATGCTTCTTATTATGCTACTCTATTTGGATGCATAATTTTTTGAGAAAACACTAGCGAGGATGTGTTTGGTTAATTAGCCTATTTAAGTACAATTGGTTCTTCTATTTAATCACTGGTGCAATACAATGAATCTTTCACATGTATATGAGAGACTTTGGGTATCCTACTAAGTATACTTGTATTCTAACCTCACATATATAGAAATTTTTTTAGGGTTTCTATAGGATTACATAGACCATGTTGGATATCACTTACTTGGACTTTGGACCATTATTGTGTCACTTCCTTAGCATTTCCTTTTGGGTATTTACTTTGGAAAATCATGTATTTTTTTACATTATACATGTATTATTGTATGATCTTGGTTTATTTATTTCATATTATGTCATATAGTTGATTGATATTTGATATCCTATATCTTGATCTTATATTTTAGAGGGAAATGAGTCCTATTTTTGATATTTTTATACCCTCAATACTTGTTTCCAACATGGGGCCTAATAGAGGTGGGACTTGGGGGTCATTATCTATCTTCCTTCATTTCTAGCATAATAGGGGTTCATTTGGAAGGATGGGGTTGCGATACATAGAGGTTACCTAAGAGGATTCCATGGTTGTTATACTAAAGAGTGGAAGTGAGCTAAAGGATATTGTTGATGCCTGAAAAATAAGTAATGAAAAATTCACAAAGGAAGAAATACCTAAATATGGGAATTATTTTTCCCACAAATACAAAAGAAGAATAAGGTTTCTGAGACCTTAGTAATGTGTGATAGTTCAAAAGACTCACGATCGAATGACCATTATAAGGTCAAATGAAGAATCCAAATGTAGTGCATAACCTGTAGTGAATCTTGTGAAACCAATTTTAACAAGCCCTCCTTCTATTGAGAAGGTGCTCTAGATAACCACTGGCTATGCGGTGGTTTCCAGATAAGCCCCCCCTAGTCCACAAAGATTGTTGAAAACAACCACCAAGAAATCAAACCTTAAAATCCTTTGAAAATGGGAAGAAATATGTATAAAAGTTGAAAACCCCTAGATGTAATAATTTTCATGCGATGCATCAACAATGGGAAGGTTAATTAGTATTGATTTCATCCAAGAAATCTCATATGTCTTCTGAGCTTTGGAAAATAAAAAAGGAAATAAAGAGTGGGGGGAGGAGGGAGCCTGTCAAAATCATAAAATGTAGACATGCTATGGAATTCTATGACACGGCCTTGCAAGACACCTGGACAAGCCTCCTTGATATCATAAAGACTCTTGGATAATCCACCCTTGCCTTGTGAAATGTCCCATGAAAGGAATCGAGTATCTCATGGAGACCTTTCAAAAGTCAATTTGATATCGCAAAGCCCTAGGACATGTCAACATGACAAAAAGGACATCTTTTGACAAGACATATTGATAAAAAAGTCACAATTAATTTGAAAGAATCCAATAATGGAGGCATTTATGAGAGGGACTCACGATCAATTAAAAATTGGTGACGCCCTCAGAGCGATCCATGACAAAGTATCACGAAGACATGTGGTTCTAGACCCCATCAATTTCTCCATCCTAGATTCGTGTCAGATATTCATGGAAAATGGTGAATAATCGAGGTGGTGAGAACTATAAATCCCCACCATAGCCTCAGAGAAAGATGTGGGATTTTCTTTGTATCCATGTGCATCAGCACACCCATGAATCAGAGAAGATTTCTCTGGGAAACTGATCATGTGAACAACAACTCTTCTATCAGGTAATATACCGTTGAATTACCAATGTGATCATGTTCCATTCATAATGAACTTAGCATGATTATTTATAAATCACATGAACGAATTTTAGCAAGATATGCGAAGAACATACCACATGTCTACTGGATCATTCAAGAAAGAAAATAAACTGGTTCTAAATAAATCTATGGCATTCATGATACACAAGATAGAAAAACCACTAAAGGAGGAATATTTAAGAGAAAAACATGATCGCTAACCCCCACCTGCTTTATGTGAACCATCCAAGACATGCAATAACACTAAGACATGTCATCCAGATCTCAAAACCCTCCACTAACATGCTATTTGGGTCATGAAAAATCCTCCAGGACATTTAAAATAATGTAACATCGTTCCACATAGGCACACCACTTCAGTATCATGATCCCCCTAGGATTGTCGTCCAAGAATTGTGATGTTCTTAGATACATCACTTTACTCTTATAACGACACCCAATCATGTCAGCCAAGTCTCATGGTAAAATCTAGGCATGTCAATCAGTTATAATGATACCCTATGGGAAAGTTAGTCAAGACACGTGATGCCCTCCAGGGATGTTAGCCAAGACATGAGACACCCTTTCTGACATTTCTTATTTACTCTCCTGAATCCATCCATATGAATCAAGACAAATCTTGAGAATGACACCATGGAAAGATAACTGGATCATATAACTGGCCCCAGAAAATCCTTCCAGGTCATGCGACGGATTCCAGGAGAGCCCACCAAGATCTTGTGATGTCCTCTAGACAAGTCATATTTGATCATGCAACAACCATTGTATATTCCACCTGGGTTACGCGAAGTACTTTAGAAAGACCAACTAGATCATTTAGTTGTATTTAGATATGATAGGAAGATAGTCTTCTACATATCTGGATAAGAAGTGAAGAAATTCAGGACAAGCAATAAAATAGGTCACAAACTAAACCTCATAGTGTAATCCCTGATCAACGAAATAACATGATATGTCACAAAGGAAAAGGAAACATCATTTTATAAGCCCAAAATAAGGAAACTATGATTAATATGATTCCATATATACCTAGGATACATAGTAAACATCTCATTGATTCCCAAGATTCATAAAAATAATATCAGGTATGTTTCAATACATAAGACCCACATCATGAGCAATGAAAATGATCATTTTCAACCCTTTTTTATCACATCGATCGTAGATCATGTGGGATTATGGAGAAACAATAATTATGTCATATTCACCAAGAGTTTGTATAATGATAGGGGTAACCTTAGTATATAATCCCCAAACAAATGAACTATAGAAATTCTAATTATCTCTATACTCAAGATATGTATTAAGTCTCTCCATGACTCGAGCTTAAATACTTGGTTTCCCAGAGTACCCATGTAAGTCATTTACACATGACATTAAACTACACATTTAAAAGAAACTACATGGGTTTTGATTCCTAAAAGAACAATGATACATAGGATGTCTCACAATGGCTCAATCCCCTCCTTGGAATATTAATTGTCTCCTTGCATGGCAGCACATTCTGAAGCACTTGGTTTTAAAACATTAGAACATAATAAGCCTCCCTTTACCAGAAGATGATGGATAAAATTGGATACATGAAGATGGTTTCACTAAAGAGACCCCAATATTTTTCATATGAAATAGAATTAAACTATATTCATTTTGGTAGGATAACTTGTGCTATATTGGGATTAGGAAGTGATTCAAGAACATATCTTAAATCTATAAGAGAGTCATTGAGTAAGAAAAAATTCCCCTAAAAGAATGAGGTGAGCCTGACCTTCCATCCACTCAACCAATGCAAGTCCCCAAGAGTCATTGGGCCTGGAAAACCAGGTGACCACCTGCCTTTGGAAAGTAGTTATATACCTAGTTATGGATGTGGGAACAATTTGGAGTTTCTAGTAAGAGTGACAATGGTATCCCAATGTTCATGATTGTGCATAACACAAACCCCCACAATAAAACCATCGGGTGGGTCCCATACAAAAATCAAATCCCAATGAAACATAAATGGTGAACCCAAAATGAATCTCTCAAACCACAAATTGATTATTTATTATCGATTGGCCCATTTTGTTTGCACACTGTATGTAAAAAATAATGAAAAAACCGATGTGAGTCTCTCAAATGACATAATAATCATGCATTAGGCTATTTTTTTTTGAATATCATATACCAAAAATAGTAATATTATAATGAAATAATAGATAATCCTCTATGACCAATGTTCCTATAATTCCATCCTCACGCTGACAAGTCCATTTGAGCAGAATGGATGATCAGTGAAAAAAGAGAATTATGGTACCCATACATATCTGATTGAGTACATGATCCCTATAATATTTAACTAATTGATAACCTTGTCTCTTTTGTTTTGTGTGATCACAAATACAGATATCACCAATAGAATCCCAACACAAGATAATGTCTTCATCATCCAGTGTTATCTATGGTAAATCATTTGTGGTTGCGATCCCTGCGGGATGAAAATTAACTTCACATGCTTAACAACTCCAATGATATATAGAAAACATGATGAGCCAGGAGTACCATCGACATGGTACAATCCCAACAATGGATGTTTCCTGCAAGGTTCTCCAAGAACTACAACTGACGAGTCTGCATCACTTGGGGAAGGCTACTTCTAAGAAAGTATCCCTCATCTATACAAGAAACCATTTCAAGATCATATCCTAGGAGCATGAAAACTAAAACCTTAAGTATATGATAAAGGTGGATCAGCAATCTAAATACAACTCCCTTTCAGTTTAGGTGCCACCAAGGATGGATGCTGTTAATCGTCATCGCCATCATCATCCCACATGTACCCATTAGTCATCTATTAAGGGTACCACTCGACACGCTACCACCTATGACACCCATGCACAAGAAAAAAATAGTGTTTATCAGAGGAGGAAGGTGCTAGATATCTAGTAGAGGGCTAATAATACCACTATTTATGATGAATCTTATCAATATATTTTGGTAGAAACCATCAAGCAAGCTCGTATCCCTGATGATTCCAAACTAGTATGTGGTCATATTCCCATAGCAGGCTTGGGGTGGGGGGTCATATCCCTACCACCGTGCATGGATCCCATCAATAAATTTCGATGGATTAAGGATGAAAAAAGTCGGTGCATATGATTTCTTCAATAGAAGACATCTACAAGTTTATAATTAAGACAGAAAATATAGATGCTTATATCCTTTGACACACTTTTATAAATTTCCAATATATTTTTTTATTAGATGAAGAACCCTCATGGAATATTATGACATTGTTGAAGATAAAGGGACATTTTCATACTCTTATACCTATAGCCATAAGAACTCAACAATATGATCATCACAAACAAGTGGTTGCACCGGAGCAAGAAAACACTCATGCTCCTATATAGGTGGATTGTCAATATATTTTGATAAAGAGTGAGGCATCAGAAAAGGATCATACTTCCATTCAAACTGGGGCTTACTAGGTGAGAGTAGAAAATACTTTGGTATAGGGGCACATGCCTGTCGAAATATTCCAACGACATATTCCAAATGCCTAGGATTGGGCTTACATCTGAATTCTGGCCAGGACTCACCATGTGAGAGGGGATCAATCCTTAGGGAAAGCTCATATTCCTGTCAAATAAGTCAAGTGAAAAACTAAAAAGGACTAGGATTAGAAACATATCCCCATTCTAACAAGTGATGACTGTGTGAGAATGGAACAAGTCTTAGGAGAGGCTCATATTTCTATCAGTGAATCTTCCTGTCATATTTCAGCAAATTATGGAAGAAAGGTCCACAATTCTACTTCTGTTGATTAATGACTATACTATCATCATTCTAAGGAAATAGAGGAGGAGACACATTTTCGTACTCCCATTCCAGAGGACCATTATCATTGTCACCACCCATCCTCGGGGCCCGTGCCGTGACTACCCCAAGCCCGCCTTCCATAGGCCAGGGGCTGGCGACTAGCACCAAGGCGTAAACCCTGGTAAAAAGGGAAGGCTTTGCCTTTGTAAAGTAAACAAGCACCACAGAGTAAGCAAGAGGACAAGTAATCACTATGTAAAAATAGAGTACAACTGAAAGTGCGGAAAAGTAAATGGGCCAATATACAAACCCAAACTGAAAGTAAAGTACAACTCTAAAGGGAAAACAGAAAGTGTAAAGTAAAAGCCGCTACACCGTGTTGTCCACTGGAAATCCCACCTAAAAGGTGGGTACAGATAGCTCCACTGCTCCTCGGGTCCCGCCGTCCGCTCCGAGCACGTCCCACCCAGTGGTCCACCTCCAGGTACCGTCCTGCTCTGCGAGCCTCAACCACGATCAACGCTGTCTGTCGTCTGCATCCAACACAACGTAGTGCGGACATAGCCCGTGCAGGGGTGAGTATAAGCTACTCAGTAGGTACCCCGAGACCCCCGACGGTCTCCCAAAATCCACAAAGGATAAACCACAAAAGAAAGATGCAATCATGAAGTAACAACTGACACTGCTTAGGTATATGCCCATACATATACCTAAGTCATCAATTCCAATACGCTCCAACCTCCGAGCCCAAGTACAACTCAGTCCACACAAGAAAGTATACGTATTCCACACAGGAAAGCAAAATGTAATCCACACAGGATAGTACAACACATTCCACACAGGAAGAAAACAGGATTCAGCTCACACAGGTATACATCATCGAAGACGATAGAGATGATCACTGATCCATCTAAGTCGTCGGACCCACAAAGGATCGATAGGTACTAACCCCCGCAAAGACCGACACAGGATCGGACCCACACAGGATCTGTAGGCGCTGGTTCACACAGGACCGCTGAGCGCTGACCCACACAAGATCGAACCCACACAAGATCGGTAGCACTAATCCACACAGGATCGTTGAGTGCTGTAGTCGTCGTCGTTGAATCCACTGAGGATCTCCGCACAGTCGTCGTCACAATCACAGTAGTAGTCGCATCCAGCTCTAGGGTTCCCGCACACAACAAGATCATTCGGGAGGGTCCGCTCCACGAGCCGAGAGGCTGAAACATCAACTGTCACATAGACCAGAGTCGATGTATCCAAAAGTTCCATATCGTCAAAAAGAACTCAACGCAACAGACGGCGCGTCAATCGGACACCCGGTCTGAGAGTTATTGGCTTTTTCGTCCCAGGGGCTCGGTTGGTTTTTAAGGAAAAACCAACCCGAACGTACTCCACCTGCATCCAAACCATGGGCAGATTATGCCAAAACATCTGTCTCACTAAGAGGAACTCAACAAAGTCGACGGCACGTCAATCGGACGTCCGTAGCTCAAGATATGAGTGTTTCCGCTCCGAGGGCCCGGTTGGTTTCGTGTACGAACCAACCCGGCCGAACTCAAAGTATTCTGAAACCTTGAGTGAGACATACAAAAACGACCATATCGATCCAAGGATCACATCTCCACTGACGGCGCGTCGTTTGGAGGTCTGTAGCCCGTGTTATGGGCATTTGAACCCAAACAGTTCGGTATCGGGGGTTTTGGGCCCGGGCCGACCCAGCCCGGGACCCCCTGGTGGGCCCGAACAGGGTCGACCTTCCCGGGACAGGGTCAGCCTAGCGCGGCCCGGCCCGGCGGCCTGGTGGTCCGGCGACCCGGTGACCCGCGCGCTGGGCATGCTAGCCGGTCGCTCAGCCAAAACGGCTGAGCCGTTTTGGCGGCCCGCGCACGAGGTGGGGGGGGGGGGGGGGGCGCTGCTCGCTTGGTTCGTTTGAAACCGCGGCCCCATCAAGGGGCCACTTGCTGCTGCCAGACGGGGGAATTTAATTCCCCTAGTTCTTCACGTCCGGCCGGCCCACCATGGCCGGCCGGTTCCTGCACCATGGCACCGGCGACGACCGGTCCCCCTTCCTGCACCGATGCTGGCGGCCCGATGCCAGCCGCCGGTCACCCTGCTCCGCCGCGGCCCGTTCCAGGCCGCGGCCCTTGTCGTCCAGCGCGGTGCGATGGCACCACGCCCCTCCATCGCGGCTCTGCTCCGGCCGAAGTTCCTTCGACTTCCATCAACGCGGCGCGACGGCGTCGTGTTCTTGTTCGACTTCTCAGCGTGGCGCGACGGCGTCCCGTAATACTTGTCGAGCGATCCTCGCGTGGTACGATGGCACCACACCATCCCGTTCCATTCACAAAGAAACAATCATGAACAAATGAGGGGGTTAGGTCGTGTTTGTGCGGTCCAGCCCCCTCTCATTAAAAGATAACATTTAGTCGATTAACTACGACGTTCGACATGCTAGAATCAAGAACAGAAATAATTAATAAAATAACAATAATACCCTACCTCGGTTCAGGAATGTTGTTCGTCAACGACCCGCGGAAGACGAGCGTCGTGGAGCTCGGGCATCGCGGGGAAAGAACGTCGACGTCGCAATGTGATGATTCGAAGTTGTTGACAGCGATTTCGTCGCGGAAAACCATCGCGGAAGAGTCGACGCGGAAGAAGAACGCCGCGTCGTGGATATAGCGTCGCGGAAGAACAGTGTTCTTCGGTGGAGAAGTTCTTCATTGAAGAACGGTGTTCTTCGTGTTCTTCGTCGAGGTTGAAGACGATAAAGAAGAAGAAGATGCTTTCCCAACTCTCTCTAGGAGACAAAACTCTAACAAAAAATAAAATAAGACTCTTTCTTATTTTATTAATAGAACAACACATTTGAATTTCAAGAATTTGAAATTCAATAACCACACACAACTCACCTCATTAAACTCATTACATTTAAGTCATAGGTTATAACTTAAGTTAACATAATTAAAGTGCGAGTTGAGGGGGGTTTTAGAGGATATGAAGAGGTGGGGTTCGTGTGGGCCCCACCACCCTCATAACCTCCCAAGGGAGGTTGGGTGGTTACCCAACTTCCATCAAAAGCTAACACTTAGAGTAAAATAATAAAAATTGTAGTGTAATTATAAAATAAACATCCACAATTTTTATTATTAACACTCGTGTAAATGAAACTCCGGAATAGGAGTTCCTAAGCAATTATCGGCACTGCGGTATCATCGGTGCCCTCAGAATTCGATTCCGGGCACCGATTCAAAAGTTAGAAAAACCCGCTCGTTCGTTCACTAAACGTAACCGAGCCAAACTTTGGAAAAAGATTCCGGGCACACCGGGCCTCGGAATCAGGTTCCGTCAGAAACCGCGCTCTTGTAAAATTCTAAGGAAAATTAAGAAAAATTTTCCCTTGAATTTTATGGGTTTTTAAATTACTCCCACCTCAGGGCTTTAAGTCCCCGTAAAGATACATCAAAACTAAGGAAACAAATGAGGGTACTGAGCATGCATCTGAGCCTCCCGCTCCCAAGTGCTCTCCTGGAGATTCCCATGCTGCCATCTGATGCACGCTAGAGGAATCGACCATCCACATAGGACCCACTCCTTTCGATCCTCTATCTCCACTAGGACCTCCTTAAAAGTCGCTCCATCGTCAACGTCAAGCTCCCCATGGTCAATGATGTGCGTCGGGTCGTGCACGTATCTCCTCAGCTAAGATACGTTGAAGACGTCGTGCACCCAGTGCAACTGAGGTGGTAGAACCAGGTGATAATCGACCTCGCCTATCCTGCTGAGGACCTGGAATGGTCCGATGAAGTGCGGAGATAACTTGCCGCCTCGGCCAAATCTCCGTATACCACGTCGAGGTGAGACCTGCAAGAAGACATGGTCGCCATCCTCAAAGTCCAGTGGCCTCCGCCTCCTGTCAGCATATGACTTCTGCAGACTCAGAGCTGCCCTCATCCGCTCCTGAATGACCTGGACCTTCTCTGTCATGGCCTGGACCATCTCCGGTCCCACAAGTGCTGACTCCCCAGGGTCTGACCAGCACAATGGAGATCTGCAAGGTCGGCCGTACAACGCCTCCTACTATTCCATCCTGATGGTGGAGTGGTAGCTGTTATTGTATGCGAACTCCACCAATGGTAGGTGGTCCTCCCAGCTACGACCAAAGTCGATGACACATGCGCGGAGCATGTCCTCAAGAGTCTGAATGGTACTCTCCATCTGACCATCCGTCTAAGGATGAAAGGCGGTGCTCAAACATAGCTGTGTCCTGAACGCCTCTCTCAATCCCTTCCATAGCTAGGAAGTAAAGTGAGCATCTCGATTGGAGACGATAGATGATGGAAAAACGTGAAGCCGAACAATCTCTTGATCGTAAAGTCGTCCCAAGCTCTCCACTGAGCCCTTCTCTCTTAAGGGTAAGAAGTGTTCCGACTTGGAGAGTCGGTCGACAATCACCCAGATGGAGTTGTGACCTCTGGAAGTGTGTGGAAGTCCAATCACAAAGTCCATAGATATCTCATACCACTTCCAGTCTGGGACCTCTAAGGGCTGTACCAAGCCTACTGGTACCTGATGCTCTGCCTTCACCTACTGGCAGGTGAGGCATCGAGAAACAAACTATGTCAAAACCTTCTTCATGCCCGGCCACCAGTGCTGTCGTCTGAGATCCTGGTACATCTTCGCCACTCCGGGATGTACCGCCAAAGGAGAAGTGTGAAACTCTCTCAGCACCTTCTCCATTAATGTGAATGGTACCATTGAACGTCCTATGAAAAGGATTTCGTGCTCTGCTCCAATGGAGAAACCATCAGGTGACTGTCCTGAGGATATCTGTGCACGCCGCGTCTCACAGTCAGCGTCCCCACGTTGTGCCTCTCTGACCCGTTGTAGAAGTGTAGGAGTTACTGTGAGAGACTGAAGGAAGGCTGCTCCATCTTTATCCACGAAGGATATCTGCAAAGAGGCTAGCTCCTTCGTCACCTCCTCAATTAGCTTAGTGCCCGTCCTCCTGCTGAGGGCATCGGCTACTACGTTCTCCTTCCCAGGAGTATAGACTACCTCAAAGTCATAGTCCTAGAGGAACTCGAGCCATCACCACTGTCTCAGGTTCAGGTCCTTTTTCAAGAAGATGTACCTGAGACTCTGATGATCAGAAAAGACTGTAAAGCGCTCGCCCATCAGATAGTGTCGCCATGTCTTTAGAGCGAAGACCACTGCTGCTAACTCCAGGTCATGGGTAGCGTAGTTCTGCTCATGCAGCCTCAACTGACGTGATCCATTGGCGATCACTGCCCGCTCCTGCATCAGGACACATCCGAGTTCGGCCCCTGATGCATCGCAATAGACTACGTTCCCTACTCCCTCATCAGTCAACCTCAAGATAGGTGCGCTGGTCAATCTCTGTCTCTGCTCCTAGAAGCTCTGCTGACATCTATCTGACCACACAAAGGGTTTCCCCTTCTTCGTCAAAGATGAGAGTGGTTCCAAAACTCTGGATAAGTCTGGCACAAATCTTCAGTATTATCCAGCTAGTCCCAAGAAACTCTGAACCTCTGTCACGCTCCTGGGTGGCTCCCAAGCTAACACTGCCTCGATCTTCGCAGGATCCACTGCAACTCCCGCCTCAGAGATGACGTGTCCCAAGAAGTGTACCTCACGTATCCAGAACTGGAACTTCACGAGCTTACCATAAAGATAGTGATCTCGGACTGTGTCTAGTACAACCTGTAAGTTGTAGGTGTGCTCCTCCTTAGTCGTCGAGTAAATCAAAATGTCGTCGATGCATACCACGACAAATCGATCGAGGTATGGCTGAAAGAGCCTGTTCATGAGGGCCATGAATACTGCTGGAGCATTGGTTACGCCGAATGGCATAACCAAGAACTCATAGTGGCCATACTGACATTTGAAGGTCGTCTTCTGCACGTCCCCGTCTCTATCTCTGAGCTGATGATAGCCTGACCTGAGGTCTATCTTCGAGAACCACCATTCTCCCTTGAGCTGATCATAGAGGTCATCAATCCTCGGTAGCGGATACTTGTTCCTCATTGTCACCTGGTTCAGGCGACGATAGTCAACACAAAGTCGCAAGCTCCCTTTCGCCTTCTTGGCGAACAAAATTGGGGAAGCCCAGGGTGAAACACTGGGTTGGATGAACCCCTGGCCCTGCAAGTCCTCCAACTGTACCGGTAGCTCTCGAAACTCAGCGGGGGCCATCCGATATGCTGGAGTCGATATCGGAGCTGTCCTGGGGTACAGGTCAATATAAAAGTCTACCTCTATGCGAGGAGGTAACCCTGGAATGTCGTTGGGAAAAACGTCCGCAAACTGATCCACCACTGCAGGAAAACCAGGACTCCGTACGTCAACTGCTCCTAGGATGAGGCTAGCCAACTGATGAGTGATGGGTTGTCCTCTCCTCTACGGAAGTCCATCCTATGCTGCAAAGGATCCCTTCTCGCCGGTGAAGCCGAACCTGCTCCCGTCGGTGCGTACACATCGCACCTTGCGCCTAAAACCATCAATCTATGCATGGACCATAGATAACCAATCCATGCCCAAGATGACGTTGTAAGGCCTCGACGCTGCTACAAGAAGTTCCCAGCCGAAGATCTCGCCTCCTAGAGTAATCTCACACTGCCAGAACCAGTGTGTAATCTTCGAGTCTGCTCCCGTAGAAGTCTCTATCCATAAGGATCGAGCCAACAGCTCTGTCAGAATCTCCGAGCTCCGAACAAAGGCAGCGGCTATGAAAGAGTGACTCGCTCCTGAGTCTATAAGTTCTGCAGCAAGGGTGGAATAGACACAGATAGTACCTCGAATCATCTCGGGCACGCCGTGGTCATAGGCCTCCACTGCCAAGTGTTGTGCATGTCTCTGCCCGCCAGCTCCCTGTGGTCGGGGCGAACCTCCTGGTGGTGGTGGTGGTAGAGCCTCAAAGCGTCTCCCACCACCTGCTGCTCGGCCGGCTCCTCTGCCCCATCCGCCTCCTCCCTGCGGACCGCCACGTTCGACCCTCTGCCTCTGCCTCTGTGGTCCCTCAACCGTCTGCTGCTCCTCGGCATGGCGGGTCAGGCAGTCACGAGCCATGTGGCACTGCCCGCCTCACAAGTAGCACTGCCTGCCTCTCGAAAGACTGGCTCCGCGCTATGTGCCCCGCACTGCTGAGCCAGTGTCCTGAGGTCGTCTTCCTGAGGTTCTGGTCTGCCTGGACCCCTGAGTCATCTTTCGACTTCCTGCTGCAGAAGACTCTGCTACGTGCCGCCCTGCGGTGGGTCTCGGTGCTGGTGTAGACTCAGCACGAAAGCTCTCGATCAAAAGGGTCCGCTGCAGTACTCCCGTCTGAGTCGGTATGCTGAGGGAGATCAGCGATGCCCTGATCTCGTGTCTCAATCCCTGCTCAAAGGTCTAGGCCCGGAAGAATGGGACCCGTACCATGTCGGTCGAGTAGCGCAAGAGATCGGTAAATCTCACCGAGTAATGAGCGACCTTCATGCTCCCCGGCCGCAGCTGAAGAAGCTCCTGAATGTGCACCGCACGGAAGGTGGCTGGGATGAACTCCGAGCGGAAGAGGCTCTCAAAGTCCATCCAAAGTATAGATGCCTCATCGTGCACCTAGAGCATCAAGCTCCACCATCGGCCCGCTGCTGCGTGCAGTAGGCTGGCAGCGAGAATCACCATGAGGTCTGCTGGTGTCCTCACTAGCCTGAAAACTCGTACGACTGCCTCCAGCCAGTCCTCGGCTGCCTGGGGGTCCATCTCCTCACGAAACCTGGGTAGTCGCTGGTGCTGAAACTCATGTAGTGCACTGAGGCAATGCACATCGTCAGCGGCTAGTGCTGGAAGTATCAGTAGCTCGGCGGGTAGTGCTACCGTCGGTGCCACTGCTGACAAAGGGCCCTGCACCGAGGCCTCGTCGCTCGGTGGGCTATCGACACGCTCGACTCTCAGAACCCTAGCTGGCTGCCGTCGTGGGGCCATCCTAAAAAGGTAACAGGTCTGCCACGGTCAGAACAGTATACCTGGTGAGATGATACAAAGTAATCACAAAGAAAACTTGAAACACACACGCAATCAATGTTTTTGTGCATTATGTCGGAAATCAGAAGTCAGGGTCCTGGTGTACGGATACGTCGGCTGCCGCACCAACACTGGACTCCCTAGACTGATAACCACACTCAATACGCTAAACACTATTTCATCACATATAAAGGATCAGAGTTCGCGGTAGAACCGAACTCCATTGATACCAATTTGTCACGACCCGTCCTCGGGGCCCGTGCCGTGACTGCCCCATGCCTGCCTTCCATAGGCCAGGGGCTGGCGACTAGCACCAAGGCGTAAATCCCGGTAAAAAGGGAAGGAATTGCCTTTGTAAAGTAAGCAAGCACCACCGAGAAAGTAAGCAGAAAAGTAAACACTAAGTAAAAACACAGTACAACTGAAAGTGAGAAAAAGTAAATGGGTCAGTATACAATCCCAAACTGAAAGTAAAGTACAACTCGAATGGAAAAACAGCAACAGTAAAGTAAAAGCCGCTACACCGAGCTGTCCACTGGAAATCCCACCTGAAAGGTGGGTACAGATAGCTCCACTTCTCCTTGGGTCCCACCGTCCTCTCCGAGCACGTCCCACCCAGTGGTCCACCTCCAGGTACTGTCCTGCTCTGCGACCCTCAACCATGATCAACGTTGTCCGTCGTCTGCAACAAACACAACGTAGTGCGGGCCTAGCCCGTGCAGGGGTGAGTATAAGCTGCTCAGTAGGGACCCCGAGACCCCCGAAGGTCTCCCAAAATCCACAAAGGATAAACCACAAAATAATGATACAATCACAAAGTAACAACTGACACTGCTTAGGTATATGCCCATACATATACCTAAGTCATCAATTCCAATACGCTCCAACCTCCGAGCCCAAGTATAACTCAGTCCACACAGGAAAGTATACGTATTCCACACAGGAAATCAAAACGTAATCCACACAGGATAGTACAACACAATCCACACAGGAAGCAAACAAGATTCAGCTCACCCAGGTATACATCATCAAATATGATAGAGATGATCACAGATCCATCTAAGTCGTCGGACCCACAAAGGATCAATAGGTACTAACCCCTGCAAAGACCCACATAGGATCGGACCCACACAGGATCTGTAGGTGCTGGTTCACACAGGACCGCTGAGCGCTGTCCCACACAGGATTGGACGCACACAGGATCGGTAGCACTGATCCACACAGGATCGCTGAGTGCGGTAGTCGTCATCGTCGAATCCACTGAGGATCTCTGCATAGTCATCGTCGCAGTCACAGTAGCAGTCGCAACAAGCTCTAGGGTCCCGCACACAGCAAGCTCGTTCGGGAGGGTCCGCTCCATGAGCAGAGAGGCTGATACATCAAATATCACATAGACCAGAGTTGATGTATCCAAAAGTTCTGTATCGTCAAAAGGAACTCAACGCAACAGACGACGCGTCATTCGGACGCCCGGTCTGAGAGTTATTGGCGTTTTCGTCCCAGGGGCCCGGTTGGTTTTAAGGAAAAACAAACCCGACCATACTCCACCTGCTTCCAAACCTCAGGCGGAGTATGCCAAAAGATCTGTCTCACTAATAGGAACTCAACAAAGTCAATGACACGTCAATCGGACGTCCGTAGCTCAAGATATGAGCGTTTCCGCTCCGAGGGCCCGGTTGGTTTCGTGTACGAACCAACCCGGCCGGACTCAAAGTATTCTGAAACATTGAGTGCGATATACAGAAATGACCGTCTCGATCCAAGGATCGCATCTCCACAGACAGTGCGTCGTTTGGAGGTACGTAACCCGAGTTATGGGAATTTGAACCCAAACAGTTCGGTATCGGGGGTTTCGGGCCCGGGCCGACCCGGCCCGGGACCCCCCGGTTGGCCCGAACCGGGTCGACCCGCCCCAGAAGGGTTGGCCCGGCCCGGAAGCCCGGCGGTCTGGTGACCCGGCGACCCACAGGCTGGGCGCATTGGCCGGTCGCTCAGCCAAAACGGCTGAGCCGTTTTGGTGGCCCGCGCACGGGGGGGGGGGGGGGGGGGGGGGCGCTGCCCCCTCGGTTCGTTTGATACCGCGGCCCCTTCAAGGGGCCGTTTGCTGCTGCCAGCTGGGGGAATTTAATTCCCCCGGTTCTTCACATCCGGCCGGCCCGCCATGGACGGCCGGTTCCAACACCATGGGACCGGCGACGGCTGGTCCCCCTTCCTGCACCGACGCCGGCGGCCCGATGTCGGCCGCCGGCCACCCTGCTCTGCCGCGGCCCGGATCCGGCCGCGGCCCTTCTCGTCTGACGTAGTGCGACGACACTGCACCCCTCCGTCGTGGCTCTGCTCTGGCAGCGGTGCCTTCGACTTCCTTCGACGTGGCGCGACGGTGTCGCGTTGTTGTTCGACTTCTCGGCGTGGCGCGACGGCGTCCCGCAATACTTGTCGAGCGATACTCGCATGGTGCGACGGCACCACGCCATCCCATTCCATTCACAATGAAACAATCATGAATAGAGGAGGGGGTTAGGCCATGTTTATGCGGTATGGCCCCCTCTCGTTAAATGATAACATTTAGTCGATTAACCACGATGTTTGACAAGCTAGAATCAAGAATGGAAATAATTAATAAAATAACAATAATCCCCTACCTCGGTTCAGGAATGGTGTTCATCAACGACCCGTGGAAGACGAGCGCCGCAGAGGTCGGGCGTCGCGGGGAAAGAACATTGACGTCGTGAAGCGAGGATTCGAAGTCGTTGACGGCGATTTCGTCGCAGAAAACCGTCGCGGAAGAGTCGACGCGGAAGAAGAACGTCGCGTCATGGATATGGCGTCACGGAAAACCGTGTTCTTCGGCGGAGAAGTTCTTCGTTGAAGAACGGTGTTCTTCGTGTACTTCATCGAGGTTGAAGAAGATGAAGAAGAAGAAGATGCTTTCCGAAAACTCTCAAGGAGACAAAACTCTAACAAAAAAATAAAATAAGACTCTTTCTTATTTTATTATCATAACAACACATTTGAATTTCAAGAATTTGAAATTAAATAACCACACACAACTCACCTCATTAAACTCTTTACATTTAAGTCATAGGTTATAACTTAATTTAACATAATTAAAGTGGGAGTTGAGGTGGGTTTTAGAGGATATGAAGAGGTGGGGTTTGTGTGGGCCACACCACCCCCATAACCTCCCAGGGGAGGTTGGGTGGTTACCCAACTTCCATCAAGAGCTAACACTTAGAGTAAAATAATAAAAATTGTAGTGTAATTATAAAATAAACATCCACAATTTTTATTATCAACACTCGTGTAAATGCAAATCTGGAACAGGAGTTCCTAAGAAATTACCAGTGCTGCGGTTCCATCGGTGCCCTCGAAATTCAATTTTGGGCACCGGTTCAAAAGTTAGAAAAACCCGCTCGTTCGTTCACTAAACGTACCCGAGCCAAACATCGGAAAATGATTCCATGCACACCGCGCCTCGGAATCCGGTGCCGTCAGAAACCGCGCTCTTGTAAAATTTAAAGAAAATTAAGAAAAAATTTCCCTTGAATTTTACGGGTCATTACAATAATATTATGATGGGGAATGCATATTCGAACCAGGCTCATATTACTATTCCAATAGGGGCACACCAGGTCTGAGAGGCAGACACCTCAGTGTAGGCTCATACATATTCCAAGAAATACTAGTGACATACCCTAAAATATCAAGATCAGGATCATACTCCCATTTTGTAAGAGGCACACCAATTGAGAATGACAAATGCCTCAGGACATGCCCATATTCCTGTCAATAATGAGAGAAATTGTTTGCATATATCGAAATATTCTTAGTAGAGGGTGTATATTCCCAAATCACAAAAAGATTATATAAAAGTTTTAGAAACCTTCATATATTATTCTTATGTCCCTACACAATCCCAAAAGGAAGGTTGGAGTATTCTGATCATGACACATAACATGAACTATATTCATAATATGATCAATTCATGTGTCCCTGAGGTTGTTTGAGACATATTATCAACACCACGGGGGTTCGTCGACTCTTCTATAGAAGTTGAAGTAGAAGACGTTTATTACCATGATATGCCTCATCGTGGTTGTGTGGATATGGATGGTAGTGACTCAACTCTCGATATCCACCGTGGTCAACCTCCCCATAGAGATATATCCCATGTAAAATGAAATCCTCCCATTTCTAGAAACCTATGTATAGATATGTCTTCAAAACTATGACAACATCATAAAAACAGGTCATAGAAACATTGAGGTCAACTACATTTGGTTCCTCATAAACTTCCAGTGGCACTCCACTCCTGTCAGTTGGTGACCATCGGATCCATATTTTTTCGTTTGATAGAATGGAGTTTTTTATGTATGATGAGGAGGTGGAATGATTTGAAATATAGAGAGAGTTATCTAGAAAAAACCTACTCATCATGTTATGGCCCCTCACTTCTTCTAGATATGAGATCCCTGATGATCTGGAAAAGGAGTGCATTCTTTATCTATTCCAAAATATGTGGGTTGACCATTATAATCTGGATGATAAATATATCCCTTATCCAAGATACGATTGTCACCTTCAGAAAATCATGATACTATATTTTCAGCTAGACCTGACTATTATCACCATGGCTTGGGATCCAAAACTAGAAAATAATAGTGAAAATATAAATCAAGCTTTCCACCAATACATCATGAAACTTTGATAGCTGATCTCTAGAGCCACATCATACATCCATATTCAAGCATGGGGATAGTATAGAGAATTATAGTTTTCTGCACCCTTGGAATAATTAAAATTCTTAGATTCCGCATCTTTTAATGTTATAGCCTCTAGAAAAATTAGGGTACCAATAAATGATAGAGCTAGTTTGTCACTAAAATTTAATGTCACTACTTCAATAATACCTATACATCTAGAATAGAGGGAGAGGATATCCAAATGAACATCAGACTAATCCCCTCGAAGCAATGAGAACAAATTTTGTACACAAATAAAGAAGTAAAGATCATCTATAAAACTTCTTGTACAAAATGGTTCTCTTCATGGGATACCGTTTTACCTAGCTCCCATGTGAGAGCAGCTGTGCCGCATCAAATAGGCCATAATAGTAGCCACAATAGCATCCGTCTAGGAGAGGAATCAAGCCTATAATCTGGGATAATATCTACCACAACCTCCACCCCTTAGATTATCAATTCCACATATGATTAAGTAAATATACTCAATAGCTACGAGTGAACCCTATCCCTCCAGGCAGTGGGTATTTATATATTAATCACTATCTTTAGGTTTATCATCCCCTGAGAGGGTCCTAGAATAATCCATGAAGATTCCATATCACCCCACCCCATTGGGATAGAGGCATTTATATCTTCATTTTTATCCTAGTAATCCTCAATTCGCTGACTGAAATAATTGGATCCCCAACAACATGACCAATCAGTTCTAATTACAGCCTTTAATGACCCCACCCAATAGGCCTGGGGGAATTATCATCACCATTATCACCATAAAAATAATCAATCATCTCTATGTTGTGAAAAAAATAGTTGGTGTCTCACTTGTCCTACCCACCATGAGGAAGACCTCTGCTGGTCGAGGCCCGTATGATAATCACAACCAAAAAAACCCTCAAAGTCACTATCATAGGCTGAGATGGGAGGATTTCATGAAAAAGTTGATTAGAACCTATCGGGATCACAAGCCAAAAGGCCCATTATAGCCAAGGGTTCAAATAAAGACCATAATGAATGCAATACAGAATCAACCTGTTTCATTGAAAGTAATGGAATGGCCACAATTGTACGATATTCCAATCAAAATGGCATCACTGTCAACATGGAATAAATTGATCAAGACACAAATGTTGAGGTCTAAAACATGAAAAATGTACCCTATGAGTAGAGTGATCAAGATTCACTGACCAAGGATGCATGCACCAGGAACCGGAGAAGGATCCAAAATTTGACACCACCAAATAATGAGTTGTCGCCTCTCAGTCAGAACACTATCAAGAAAAAGGGAAAGGTTCAGCTACATCCCAATCGCAACCTATATGAACTAATGTTCCTTCCTCATAGGAATAGTTTTCATAATATGAGATGGAAATATGAGATATCCTACAATTAAATGGGGAGATACCCAAGGGAAATATTCCCAATGGGTATTGTCTTTAGGAAAAGATGAATATTTTCCTTCCAATTGTAGATCCTCCAACAAGAGTAAGATCTAATAATCAGATTGGCTCCGAATCTAGACAATTGTTCAACATAAAGGTGGAAGCCATATCCATTTAAGGGTGACATTCACCTGTTCAGCCTGAGAGGAAGACATATCCTGAATGGGTGGATGATACTCCACCTTCACCCTACCTTAGGAACCTTACCTTATCTTCCTTTTATGGTGAATGCGACCCTAAACAACATCTTACACACTTCGTATCCTAATGTGGGATGATTATGGGAACTCTAGATCAATAGGAGGAAACAAAGCTAAGGTGTTTCATAAAGAATCTGATAGGGACAAACTCTATTTGTACAACATCCTTCCATCAGGATTCATTGCAATATGGGATGAACTTCAACATCAGTTCATTTAACAGTTCAACTCCATACTATAAAATTAACGATCTTCAATATAAAGCACTAAAAACATTGATAGAATAATAGTGTGTCTGATTTCATAGCAAGGTGGAATGGTTTAACCTATTTTCTCAACATCCCTCTTTCATTGGAGAAACTACTGAAATTGTATGCTGAAAATCATAGTGATGAGTAGAAGACACCTCTGATCCCTATGAAGTATCCAGGTGAATTCCATGAGTTTTATGAAATAGATCAATTTCTTGAGGAGGATATTTAGGGAACCTGATCCAAAAAATGACTCATCCTCCCAAAATAGGGGAAAAGGATAAAAATAGAAAGAGGTGTGACTCTCACACTCAAGCTAGCAGTAGTGCCCATCTAGGCACCTAGGAAGGCTCCAAACTACCCTATACCTCCAGTCAAGTGATGAAATCATTAGAATCTCCCTTGACCGGAAACATAGAGAAATCAGGGTCGCCCATGATTTTATGAACTGATGAAAAATGTATAATAGTTATAAAATGAATATGTTTACAGTTATTTATTATCTTCCATTGACAATAACCTACTTAATCTTCCACAACCTAGAAATCAGGATGAGGTCAACCTCACCAACCATCTTGACTAATGGGCTTATAAAAGAAGTCTATGTAATAGCATCCAAGGCTGATTATTCTTCAAATAATTCATTCAATGAATGGTCGAATCCTTACAGGTGGTGTTAGACAACTCCCTAGAGCATCTATCTTACATAAAAATCATCTGGTCAAAAGAAGAGGATGGTTGGAAGAATGTTATGGCCAAGCGTGTGCAAAATTTTGACAAATGGATGACTTAAAAAATATTTGATCAAGATCATTACACTCTAAAGAAAAGTTTCACAGACCTAAAATAGCTCTACCATGTATGAAAAACATTAAAATTACATCTCCAAGGTGGGTGTGACCACTAGAAACAAAAAGAAATAGAATAGGAGGAATCATATTCTGCTCCAACGTAATTCCTAACTCTCTCATGTATTTTCCCTGAAACATACTCATTGTGTTTACTACCCCACCAAATGGAATCCTCATTAGAAAAGAGTTCATATTTTTATTTTACAATATGATACACTTTGTATTCCCCTTATCTAATGATGAATAATACCCTTGATATTGTTTTCCCACAAATAACTAGGGAACAAGAGCCTATATGCATTGAAAACAATGATACAGGGGATAGTGCCGACGTTGTTGGATCTAATATTCCAATCATATCCCCATGGAGGACATATATATGTAGTTGAAACTCATTGGAATGAACTCTAGTAGGCTTAAAAGAGGAAAGAATATTCCCCAAATTCCTCCAGTAGTCGCCCGCACCTGAATGTCTTACATGAACACCTAATGAGGGTTCCATCCAATCGACCCACACAATGGGAAAGGATGGAATAAACTATATCACTGGAGGTAGAATTACCCTCAACTTCTATTGAATACCTAAGACTATCCACCTCAGTTGCCTCATCTCCTAAACTACATGCCTCAAAACAACCTCATATAGGGAAACATTGTCCTTTGGCACATAAGAATGAAATTCTAAAATCGTTGGTTGTTGTCCCATCTAAGATCTCAATCTTCTATGCAACTTGTCTTTAAAAATAACTCAGGGATGAATTATTGAATCCCTACAGAGCCCAAATAATCTTTAGATATAAGTCGATTTAGATGGGGTCTACCGAGTGAAGGATAAGTCCTCAACATGTCATATCTATATCTCATTCATTGATCAAGATCCAGAAGAAGCCATGCATGGATATATCAGGACCCTATATGTTTCCATAATACTCAAAAAATTTAATGTCCAAAGGGTTTTGATTTAATGTATTTGGGATCAATCTCATACCAATTTGAACCCCCAACATATTGGATATTTTAAAGGGGATTATATCCCTCAAATATGAGAATTAAAGGTTATGATAAGAATAAGAAAATACATCTATGTAAGATCAAACATGAATACCTATTTGGATAACTCACATTTGATGTAGAGTTCATGGTTATTCAACAACACACCATATATAATATCAGTCTTGGGAGGCCTTAGATCCGTAGTCACTAGCAAGTACCATCAACATTATATCTTTTTCTAAAGTACCCCATTGATGGAAAGGTCGACATACTCAATGATGACTGTGCCCCCATTGAGACTTATAGAGATACATCTGCTAATGATGATTTTTATAACAAGTATTCCAAGAAACAAATAGAGGATGATGATATACAGGTTGTTTCTACCAGTATATTAGAGACCACCCATTTGAATCTTGAGAGTATTCTTGATAGCAACTTTATGCTTCCCATAAATTTGGTCGAGGCAGAATATCTGATCCTTGAGGTCTAATCCCCTCCTTCCCATAGACATAGTGTAATAGAAAATCAGATACAACATCTATTGATGATGATCCAAATTAAAAGGGATGATAATGTCTCTTCTAATAGCCTCCCTCAGCTTGAAAGTGATAGAAAAGCCCCCATATTTCCATCTTCACCTGAAAATGTATCCACAAAATTAGAAATTGAATAGAATTAGGATGACCTCATAAATTCACCTCCGAAATTCTTGGAAGGTTTCTCCAATACCATAGATGAGATCAAACATATAAATCGGGGAATAGTAGAAGACTTGTGAACTACTCATATTAGTGCCTCCATACCCCTTTAAGAGAAAGATATGTACATAACATTTCTAAATCACTACTAATATGTGTTTCCTTGGATCTATAACGAAATTCATAGAATAAATACAAATGTGGATATGCACCATCTTGGACTACCCAATGAGCATCGAGGCTTAAAACATATAACTATGAGGATGAACCCCTATCATGCCACATATGCAGTGGTGTTAGTTTACAAGTTGATCAAAGACCACGTTTTCTGAGAAGTTAAATAACGAAGATTAATTTCCAAAATCATCCCTATCATGAAAAAGAACAATAATATTATAGTTTTCATTGATTTCAAAGACCTTAGTCAGCATTTCCCCATAGATGATTTCCCATGGATGATCACAGAATTCATGATCGATGTAACTACTGGCTTCCAAGCCCTTTCATTCATAGAAGGGTACTTAGGGTAAAAACATATCAAGAAGGCCCATAAATATAAAGAATAAATTTACTTTAGGGAACATCAAGGGGTCTTCTTCTATAAGGTCATACCCTTTGTATTTTTGAATGTTGGAACCACATATAATCGTACCATGAATTGAAACTTTAAGCCATTCCTAGGAAGGATAGCCGAGTGTTGTGTCAATGAACTAGTTTTTAAATCCCAACAATGATCTGATCACATAATGGATCTACTGACAATATTCAACAAGATATGATAACATAGTTTTAAGATGAATCTGATAAAATATGATTTAGGGGTAACATCAGAAAAGTTTCTTGTATTTATGTTATGCCACCATAACATTGAGGATGATCTAGATAAGTATAATTCTATTTTAGCAATGTCACCCTATAGAAATCTCAAATAACTAAGGGTATTCCAAGGGAAAATCAAATTCATTCAGCGATTCATAACCAACCTGGCTGACAAATCTCTCCCATCCACCAAGATAATGAATAAGGGAATATCATATTAATGGGATGATGACTATCAAAAAAGATGAAAAGTATCAAGTGGTTATTTTTTCACCCACTGGTTCTAATGCCTCTACTGAAAAGGATTCCACTCATATTATATATTGATGCCATGGAAAACACACTGGATTCCCTCCTCGCACAGAAAAAATACATGACAAGTGAAATATTCTTTACTACCTTAGCCGAATGATGCTTGGTAATGAGATTAAATAACATGATGTTGAGAAGAACTGCTTTTCACTCATCTTTGCATTGAAAAAGATGAGACATTTCTTATATAACCATGAAGTCCACCTGGTCCCTTGTATTGATCCACTCAAGAATATCCTAGGTCATCCTATGTTTACTGGTCACTTGGCTCAGTGGGATTTCATTGTATAGTAATATAACATTCAGTTCATATCACATAAGTCAGTGAAAGGAAAATACCTGGATGATTTCCTCACAGAGCATCCTTCCCCAAAAAATACACTATAAGACACTAATATCCCAAATGAAGAGGTATTATTTTCCCATGGATCTCCCTAGAAATGGGAATTTTAATTTGATGGAACCTCCCAGAGTCCTATCAGTACAAGGATATAAATATCGATGCTCAATCAGGTTGGTATAGAGATTGTTTTTTTCTCTCCATAAAAAGTAGTTTTTCCATTCCATTTCTCACTATCTAGAGGCTACACAAATAATGAGGTATAATACCAATCCCTCATCATTAGATTGTAACATTCCCTATATATTCAAATAGCCTACCTGAATATCAAAGGAGACCTAGAATTGGTGATAAAGTAGATCAATGTTGAATATGATATTAAAAGGAGTTTTTGTACCATCTTTGTGGCCATGGTAGGGGATTGATGAAAAAATTCCTTTTTGATCCTATATTGAATCTTATTACCATATCAAAAAATGATCGCGTCGATGCACTGGCTAATCCAGCCACCGTCCTAGCCGATCTTAGTCAAGAGGATTCCATATTCCACATCACACATTTATGAATGGTCTCATAAATCATCATATGTGATATAGAAGGAATCAATAGGGTCATAAACCCCCAAAAGCATGATGATCCAATGACCACCCCTGGATGGATGAGGCCTATAATTGGATATCTCCAAAATGGGATTATCCCAGTAGATCCTTCCGGAAGGGAATATATTTGATGTCGATTAGAAAGTTTCACTCTACGAATGGTCCAACTGAGAAAAAAACCCTCTTAAAATGAGGATCTTCTAGAATCATCCTCAGATTCATAGCATCAAGGTAGATTTATGGCATCATAGAGGAATTCGATGAAGGATCACGCAATTCCCATTAATCTGAAACTAGGATCTCCCACCAAATAAGGAGGTCAAGATATTACTGGTAGACCATTACACTAGAATATGTGGAATTTGAAAATAAATTTCATGCCTTATAGATCCATGAAAATTCCATCCATCATCTCCCATAATTGCTGTATACAGCTAAATATTCCAGATTGTGTTCTATTTGGGGGATGGATATTGTGGGGCCTTATCTACCAGCCACAACTAAGAATTTCAAGTACATCCTTACTATTAATGAATTATTTTACAAATGGGATGAAAAAATACCCTTTAAAGAATTCATGAAAAAGAATATCATCAACATAGTAAATCCCCATATCATCACTAGGTTCGGGGTCCCTCACACAATATTGATAGAAAAAAAACCAACATCTGTTCAACAAAATTGAAGAGATAGTACCAGGAGTTTAATATCAATTCAAGTCAATCATGTCACTATCACGAAGCATAACATTGATATGTAGATGCATTAAATAAGACTGTATCAAATATACTCCATAAGATAGTGAACAAGGATAATATGTATTGGCCTCACAAAATCCTTCATGCTTTATGATCCTACCATACCACCACACATACTTCCACACAAGCAACACCATACTCATTGGTATATGAGACCCAGGTTGTGTTACCAATAGAGGCCTAGATACCTTTGATCTAAATAGCTAGTTATAGATAGATCTAGGATGATGAAAAATCATAAAAGCGGTTGGAATAATTGGAAAGACTAGATGAGAATGGGTTGTGCACCCTACACAACATGGAGGTCCATCAAAATCAAATTGCACAGGTCTTTAATAAAAAGGTTCACCTTCATTCATTACTTCAAGGGGAATTGGTGCTGAATCTTGGAACACCCATGATAATGGGAAAGAAGACCCCAAATATGGAATCTAAATGGGATCGAACATATTTCATACATAAGGTTTATCATATTTGAGCCGACTCATTGGACACCATGGATGGGGAGCGCGTCACACCACCCACCATTGTGAGATTTATCAAGAAACACTTTTCATAGATATAATCAAATGATAATCCACATCATATTAATCACCATCATTAATCCTATGTACATTATGTTAAACTATAAAAATTCCTATTTAGAACATGATGTGAAACTGTAAAAATTTATTCTGACCACATGATGATAAACTGTATGGAGTTCATCCCCTCTATATGATGTTAAACTGCATGGTTTATTAAGAAATACATATGGATTTATTCCGACTATCACATGATACAAAGTGACACCTAAATCACTATTATTGGTCCGAGCTATAGGATTAATTTCTTTTCATGTTAGAAGATCCAATGTCTATACATCATGGCTTTAAATTTCAAGGAAATTTTCTTTACCACATTATATAAAACTGCATGGATTAAAAACCTCTCTCCTTCACATTAGGAAACCCATGTCCTTACTATATGACATTAAAATTCATGGCTAATGTCCTTACTAGATGATGAAAACTACACAACCCATCTATAACTACTTATGGATTTATTATCATTTTTCAATGACATATGTAGGGATGCCTCAATCCTATATCTTGGTTCAGCCCCTACATGATAAAAAATACCCTTGTTGTCCCCCCAAATACCTCTATATTGTGAGATCAACCCTTAATACTCCCTGTTTATAACATCGATCATAGCTCACACGAGCGTAGGAATTACAGGAAGGGATTTCCCATAAGGACAAGGCATGAAAGTACATGACATGTCCATTATAGTCCTAAATGTAAGACCATAAAAGGAACACCATGAGTCTTTTCCGAATTACATTAAATTGGATGGTCAACATCCTTACTAGATTACATAAAACTACATGTATCCATTACATCCAACTTCATTCACATCATGTCTTCTATGTCCTCATTTCATGATGTTAAATTGCCCAACTCTTCAAAACTAAATTTGACTTGATTCTCATTTTCATAAGATATGAAGTGATGCCCAAACATCCACACTCGAGCCCAGCTACAACATCACCAATTTTTCATGTCATTCCTTGTTCATCCTTGGTATATGATGTTAAATTGAATGATTTCTTATGAACTATGTGTCGATTGATTCCAGTCATCACAAGATACATAGTGACACGTAGATCTCTAATACTTTGCTTAGCTACAAAAATAAATGAAAACAATGAACACGTCTCCATAAGATACATACTAGATAAGAGAGAGTTTCTCATTCAAGAACCATGTGGGAAGTGATTCCTATCCTCATGGAAATTCATTAATAACTACATGTCGCTTGATTTTTCATCCCCATGGAAAACATAGTAACACCCATAATTCAATTCATGGGCCCAACCTCAATACCACCATTTCATGTCGAGGGATCCACATCCTCGCCACATGACATTAAACATCAGTGATCTTCAAACTCTATGTGTTATGATTCTAATTTTTATGAGATACATATTAATGCCCAAGCTTCCACCCTTGGGAACAACCGTGAAATTTCCATCCATTCACTTCGGATCCCACATCCTCATTGCATGATGATTAACTGTACCGATATATGAATTTACCACATGATGTAAAACTATAAGGCAACCATCATGGTGACATGACATTAAAATTGCACATCAAATCCATATTTACCATTTGATGTTAAACTGTAAGGAAAATTTACATAACTCATGATGTTAAACATTACATAAATCATCCCAAATACATTATGATAAATTGTTCATCCCATCACCCATCATCATACCTTATCAAAGGACCATAAGAGCCATACCCTAGTCAACCAAAGTACAGGGTGATTCTACCATCTTTTAAAACCACCTTAATCCATATACCATATGTCATATCTTGAGAACCTTAGGTCCTCCCAATACATTCACAATCATTGGAAAAGAAATGAGATCTCTCAGTTTTTCTATGATATTGACATAGATGGGATTGAGAACCACCAATCAGCGACATATTGGTCTAATATAAAGAGATTTATAATTCTTCTGAGCCTCGATTAAATCAAGTCCGAACCAAACATATCAAAGTGTTATAATAAAGACTCATCATGTCTTCCCCAAATCATTACTCATGAATTGAAAACCTCAAGCCATGATTAATGACATTTCCATCTCCTACTCAGAAGGATGTTGTAGTGCTCTTAACCATAGGTATCCTAATTAAGCTCTTGTGAAATATCTCCCATAATAGTTCCATGTGAGAGATGAACATAAAAACCATTCAATTTTTGTTAAGCTAAACGAATATAAAATTTATCCTATAATGGTACATCATCCAAGACCATAAACTACTAGAAAAAGATACCCAAAACCTTTCATGTTGAAAAACCACAAGGGGAAGCCTAAGTAAAAGTGAAGACTTTTCTAGATAATATCATCACCTATAGAGTCCATGAAAAAATTATGGTGAAAATAAAAGGCATATATCTCATAGGGTATACTCTATAGACGTTGTAAAAGCCAAGCTATTCTCACTGGACCCCCTGTTCTATGATAAGGTAATAGAAATTATTTCTCACATTTCCTTACTGTAGGAATATTTTTTCTAGGTGGTGTCACATCTTTTAGGGTTTTCAAACCTTTCATCGATCATTAATTTTCCATAAATCACACTTCATGATTTAAATTGTCTTAGTTCATCCCAAACCTTTCCTAGTCCTTGAAAAAGAAAAGTGATCTCTTCGATTGTCCATGATATCGATGCAGAAGGGATTAAACCCACCAACTAGATACATTTTAGTTTGCTTAAAGGGATATCTAATTCTTGCGAGCCTAAAATCATAACAGTTGAAATTGTCATATGATAGTGTTTTAAGATATCCCTGATGTTACTGTATCATATCTTCATCATGAATTGAGCAATTTGGGCTATGATTCAAAATCTTTGTACTAGACTATTCAAGTGGATTTGAAATCCTCGATGTTTCATAACCATGTTTTGCGCCCTTTCTAAAGGTTAGAATGTGACAATTTATTCTCAAACCTTTGATAGAACATGCCTCATGATTCAAAACCACAGGGTGTAGGGATCAAGATTTATAACCTAAGAGTTAGATTACCCTAGGGTTCTAGAACCCTTCCCGAATATTTTACTTTTTATACCCATGTTTATCATCTAGTCATTTGTGTCTTCACAAATCTTTCATGACCCTTGGAATGAAGTGGATGTCATATTTTCTTGTCCATTCTATCGATCCATAAGGGATTAAACCCACCAATTAAATGAATATTCTCATTATAAGAAATAATATTCTTATATTTCTAAGCACCGACAACATCGAGGTGGAATCAAACATATCAATGTGTTATGGGACATAATTGGCATGTTTTCCACATCCCATATTCACAAAATCAAGCTTTATGTTTATGATTTACATGACCCAAATCCAAACTATATAATAAAACCTAAATTACCTATTATTTCACCCTAAAACACATTTCCTTCAACAAATCATCCATGATCCTTAGAAAATAGAAGAGATATCTTAGTTTTTCCATGCTATCAACGTAGAAGGCCTTGAGACCCACCAACTAGTGACATCTTGGCCTAATATAAATCTAATTCAATCCTTGGGCGCCCCCAGTGACACCAAGGTTGAACCTAACATCTCATAATGTTACAAGACATACATGGAAAAGTATTACCCATCCTTTACACACCAAAGGTCTGAGCTAAAAGTCCCTAAACTACATCATATATATGTCTGTGCTAAAGGACCCTAAACTAAAGAGACATAATGTTCGAGCTAAAAGACCCTAAACTAAAGAGATATAGGGTCCCAGATAAAAGGCCCTAAACTAAATCAATTTTATGTCTATGTTAAAATACCCTAAACTATAACACATCTAAGTCTAATGTAGAAGACCCTAAACTAAAGCGACATAAGGTCCATGCAAAACGAACCTAAATTAAAGAAACATATGGTCTGTGATAAAATAACGTAAACTACAGTACATCCTAGTCCAAGATAAAAGACCCTAAGCTAAAACACATCTAGTCCAGTCTAAAAGACCATAAAACAAGGGAAATGTGAGGTTTGAGAAAAAATACCCTAAACTAGAGCAATATCAGGCCCATGATAAAAGACCCTAAACTAAATCAATATCTGGTCAGAGCTAAAAAGTCCATAATATACACCATGGAAGTTATTTAGTTGAAAAAATCTTATAGGCCTCACTAAATGGATTTAACACAATCAAGATATGTATATATCTTCCAATTGATTTCATTTTTGAATTAAACATATGATATTGTTGGATATTATCCTGGAATATGATTTCCCAATTCATTTATACCCTCAGAATGTCAACATCATGGCTACTTATCTAAGCAAGAAGCATTATAATACCATATATGTAATGAGTATTTAAAGAGAGATTATACTTATGTATTTTCAATGAAAGGGATTAAAAATCACAAATGGATAAATCATATTTAATATAAGTATATTCTTAACCATCAATTCATATAAAGATCATGGATTTCCATGATGTGAATATATAGATATAGATGAAAGTAAGGATGATTCCCTAACTCAATCTCAATAATATTGTAATTATAATATTTTAGAAATAGAATTTTTTACTTAAAATACAATAATTATAATAGGTTCTCTTTCATGGCGCAGATAACTAATCATTTCATATCCTTCATAGAAGGATAAAGATGTATATATGTATCTCAAGAATAATTTCATGTGGAATGACATGAATATGGATAATGAAAAATATACATCTTGATTACTTTTCTTCCAACAAGTTGAGGATAAATGTTATAATTCAAATGGAATGATGCAATTAATATCTATACATATGTTGAAATTGAATAGAATCACATTGTATTTCATCAAATTATGTTCTTCCCTTATAAATCTCATAATTTTATTTAGGTTGTGTTTAGTCACTATAAGGCATCAATACATGGCAATATAATCTAATAGTATTCCATAATCAGCCGTCGTTATAAGAAATTTAAAATATATATGGTGTGGTCTCATTGAGTACCAAATTCAACAATATTTGATTGATATTAATGGTTTAATAAAATTTAAATGAGTTTTATTTAAAATGATTAGAATATATGATTGATCTAAAAAGGATTATTATCTATTTAATGATGGTCAATCTATACGTATCATTCAAATATCTAATGATACTCTATGGTCTGATTAAATGTAATATATAGTGGTAGGGATCAATATATTACTATTGTAGAGTTATTATAAAACACCATTTTCCATTTTATAATTCCAATGGAACCATAATAGAAACTATATTGGAAAATGATCAAAAAATTAACATGTTTATATAAACTCTAAAAGAAGAAGGTAACAAGACAAAATATTAATCAATTGATATTAAAAAAATTCAAACCACACAATGACATGTCAAAGAGGGAAAACAATGATACAAGAGCTACATTAACAATTTAAAGTATAATTTTAGTTTTAAAATAGGGTAATGATATTCCATTGAATATCATCATAAAAGGGGATTAGTATATTCATGAAAAAAGGAATGATATGCCACTAATAAGTTTCCTTAAATTAATGATCATGGGAGGAATATATATTATTATATGGATATTTAACTTATCCTATCACAATTGAAAGCTTTTTTCATTGCAGCACTTATGAGTATAGACATACCCAATCCTTGACATATACTGAACATATATTACATATAAGTAGAACATGAACTCACTTATGAGGAACAACTAGAAAATATTTTGGATCATAGAGATAAATTACTATCACAGATAATAATCCATGTTGTTGTATTTTATGAGGTGAATAACATGTTTTGGGAATCTACATGAGAAAAATTTTATTAAATGTGTAAAAATAACCATCCATTTATATTATATGGGTAATAACATGTCAAGGATAAAATTTTTTTTAGGGTTTGAATATAGAACCCCCTAATTTTAGTTTTGGTTTCTCTATAGAAAATCCTCTTTGTTTGATATCTTTCTATACACACAACAACAAAATATAACATGTAGTTACTTATTTAAAAATATTAAAATATTAAAAAATAAAATGAAATACAGTAGAAAATAACAATACAACATAAAATTAGTAAAATAAAAAAATAAATAAAATCACATGTATGTAAAAAAAAGAAAACATGATTAAAATTATTCTCAAATTGATCTATATTGAGTATTAGTCTACATTTTATAATTATATAAATAAATTAAAATGTTAGGAATGTGATAGTTATCATATGAAATAAATGAAAGGGTTGGATGAATGAATTTCACTAAAGCATAAAAGGTCAAATATCAGAAGTTAATATGAATGTCATATCTATGGATGTTGGATATATGAGCGTTGAATACAATGCTATTGAATATATATTTATTGAATATGTGGTCCTTCAGAATACAATTATCCAATATGAATATTTATTAGTTTATATTAACAATGTAAATAATAGAATTAAAATAAAATAATTTACATGTAATTTTTATAGATAGTTTTGAAATAAAATAAAATATTATTAATTTATTTATAAAAATATATATTATTTTGAATAATTATTTAGTAAATAGTGTTTTATAAATTAAACATATTTCACTAAAAAATATTTTGGGAAAATAAGTTGACAACATTCAAGGAATTATTATTAAATTATTATACTAACATCAAATAAATAATCTAGTTGTTATAAGAAATATTAATTTAATGATTCACTGAAAATAAAAATGGTTTAAATATTTTTATTATATGTTATATATTTTATTTAAAATTTTAATTTCATATATTTCGTGTATAAAATATAATTAATGTTATTTATTCATATTAAAAAATGTAATATACTATTACCTATTCATTAGTACTTTTTGTTAATAATAATAAATTCACTTGATCAATAAAATATAGTTTCATAAAAATTATTTCATTCTAGGTTTTAAATTTGATATTTAATATTAATTTTTCAGAAATTGTTTTTTTAATAAAATACACCTACTTGTTAGAATATTTAAATATAAATTATGTATGTGCGTTAATTTCACTTGTGAAAATAGTATTAGTTTTCTAATAAGAATTTTTATTTCTTTGATAATTATAATATAATTTAAATGTGGATAAATTAATAGTTAAACGTTGGAAATATATCAAAACATATCTATAAATTTATTAATGAGGGTATTGATGACCCATGTCCATTAAATATCCACATTGTGTGAACATTCCTTGTTAAATGACAACCTTATATCTTAGAGAATATATTTTAACAAAAATCCACCAAAACTCGCCTATAAATACCCCTCCTCTACCCTCCCAAAGAACAATTTTATTGTAAGAACAAATTTAATACCAATACAATTACCATATGATCAATTCTTATATGACAGTTTGTAGCCTCAGTGAATAATATTGAGGCCAAAACCCTTTATTTCTATGTTACCTATTTTCAGAAGTAGAAAGTTAAATAGTGTAAAGTCTGTCACAATACTTTATAATTACTTTATCATCTAAAATATTTATGTGTAACGTCCTCGATCCAAGGGCCACATAATCGGTGCACTGAGTCGGTCTGTCACATGAACTAAAGTGTGACTCCCAGTACGCTAGAAGTTTTTAACTAGTATCGAGTGTCTAGATTAGTCATGTGGGGAGACTATACCATCTTGTTCATAGTAGGAAACAATATTAAACATATAAAATAGTGGGGATAACATGAACTAATCAATGAGAATGAATAAATAACCATTTCACAACTGGGTACAAACCACAACCAACAGTAAATATTCAATTTCATGCTATAATTCCAAGTGATGAAAAAAATATGATAAAAATAGAAATCCAAAAATGATCTTGACTCTAAGTATGGAACCTCATCCATGCATGTCCCTTATCAAACTCAACTTCCTGGAATAGGTATAATTCTCTTGTCCTTACTTGAATGCAAGAAATCAAATCAGGTACCCAATGGTGGCCTGATCAGGGTGTGAGTACAACTCAGTAGGCCACCACCAATGGTGTCTACAAAATATTGAGTCTAATAGATAGTGTATGAAATAATGAAAAAATGACTAGAAGATAATAGGCATTTTTGGTAACCCAGTGAAAATATTTATTTAACTATGTCTATCCCCGGTAAAAAATTCATTATAAGTTTCTTCTTCATTATATAGTTCACCATCATCAAATAATCAATGTGTTAGACAATCAAATCATTTAAACAAGTTTAATTGAAATTATCATACTACAATAGGGAAATGTCAAATACCAATACCACTGTTGGAAAAAAATCACAATAGCACAATATCCTCACATAGAAATCTTACTCTCGGTGGAATTAAAACATTAGTTTTATAGAGATCCATCCCCATACATAACCTATGCATTGTGGGTGGAGATAAAGAATCAGTCCAACTCAACCTGTTGGAGGAGCATTAGTCCTTTTACCCACATGTTAATCCATGTGCACATGTTTATCAATCAATTTTCCACACAATCCATATGAAAACCACACTCAAACAATACATATATCAGGAATATAAAAACATAAAAAAATAACCAACATCAATGAAAATAACAACACTCAATGAAAAAATGGAAATTAATAATTTTCTATAACACATTAATACATTTTCCATTAAAACTTCACTGAAAATTTGACCTAATTCCGATTCCTACGACTTAAACCATTAAGTATGTTAATAGAGTTTAAAACCATTTCCCACATTTAATAATTACCATTTAATATCCCAATTATCTTGTTTATCATTTCATAAGAATTTCCCACTTTTGCATTTCAAGTAAAATTCGTTTATCACTTTGAAAAAGCACTTTATCACATTCTACCCATTTGTTCTACCTCATAATTCCCATGTATTTACCCATTCTAAATATTAATCAATTACCTTATGGAAAACCATTCACATCTTCTTCAATTCACAATACATTTCCAATTTAACACGTTCATCATTTCATTTACACTAATTCTTTTCAGAAACTCAACATAATTCATAAACCTTTTTACACAATATCCTTTTAACTAGTCAACCCATTTCTAATTCATTACAAAAAACACCATAATCTATTAGAATCCTAGAAATCAATATCATAATTCCATTCCTAATCTAACTAAAGATATTATCAAGTTCGACAAGGTCACTATGTTGTCACATGTCAATTCCAAACATAACCATACTAATTCCACAATCTGATAAGGTTGGCACACACCATGAGTGACCCTAAATCATTCAATTCATCCAAAAAAATATATAGGGATTGTGAGGGGTTCCATTAATCATTTAGACAATTAATATAAAAATCATACTCATAGTGCCAAATACATAATAAGAGGAAATCATGATCTCAATACACATATAAAAATCTATAACAAAACTGTGGGATATAACTTACAGACCACCTACCTAGAATATGATTATGAACACACTATAAAATGTATAAGTAGATCCCGATACAAATCCCCCCCGGAATTTTGAATCTATGTTCCACTAGAAAAAGTGGAATTTAGAGCATCAGAAAGATATAAGAGAAACTCCAAACACTAATCGGAAAAATAGAAATAAGAGGAAGACTAGACCTAATAAGATCTTTGATTCGCAACAATCAACGTCCAAAATGGGAATAAAATGATATAGATCGATCCTTGGATGTTCTAGGATGTTCTTGGATGTATTTGTTCATCACAAGCGGTGATAAATAAGGAAAGTATGAAAATAAAGAGAGACGCTTTAAAATTTTCGAATCAAAATTTTTGTAAATTTATCAACTTTACTAGGATGCATGGTTAACCCACACTATTTTACAAAATTTGTATAAAACATGTGTGAGACATTGTCCCAAAATAACCACATCAAATGGTTTCCTAGGAATTGTGCATGGTTATCTTAATCTTGAGAAAACCAAGAAAAATATTATGTCCAACGATGCATAGTTATCTTGGATTCATTCCACGGTTTACACTAACCGTTCAAAAACTGTGAAACATTTCCAGAAAACTCCTTTTTCCTCCTATTTTATGCCCTAATCCCCCAGGACACCCCCGCTCCTTCTCACGAACATAATAAAACACATATCTTACCAAAACATTGAACATAAACTAAATCATAATCAGATATAACCCTTCAAAAAACCCGGTACTTTACATTCGGAATCTCAATTGAAACTATAATGATGTTATATTGAAATCATTATTTTCAAAGAAAATTATTTTACTATAACAAAACAATACATTCTTCTTCACTCCATTGGTTTTTTTGACCACCTATATGAATAAAGTTATACTGACACAATCATTTACACTGAGGATGAGTATCATTGAATTAATTTTGGAAATATATGATTTTATATATTTATTTATGATATTAATATTATTATATATCTTCTAAAACAAAAATTAATGGTCATTCTTTGATAACTTGTTTTAATCACTAAATTAATTAAAGCATGATCATCATGAATTATTTCTCGAGATCCATACCCATAACTTCCATTAAATGAACATGGAACATTGTTGATCATTAAAACACTATAATTATAGTACAATTACAAATTTTGCTAGGATTAACATTATATCAATGCATGTGGAGAAATATATTTATACAATAATTTTTTTTTGTGGTAATCAAATATACTAACACCTCATGATGCAAATATACAAAACCTTACAAATATATATGTAGTAAATGAAAATAAATTAATTGAATAGAAGTAAATTGACATGAATATAGTTACTAAATATGTTATTAATATGGTTTTGGTAGATATAAAAGAGGTTAGTATTATTTCATTGATGTAGGGAGTAACGATATGATATTCTGTTACTATATATTTTTTAAATGGATAATATTTACGTTCAAATATCTATCAAATAGTTATTTTTATTTATTTATATCTGAACCACCATATATTTTATTATCCCATTTTTTATTGGGGTATACATGTCTTCTCACTATTCCCCCATGTAGGATCGAAATAAGGATGTAGATGCTCAAAATACAAGAGGGGGGTGAATTGTATTCTTTAAAAATTCCTTTGGAACCTTTAATGTTAGTTACGAATAACTAAGGTTTCCATAAGAAAAGGAAAGAACCAAGTTTATCAAAGTTAAACTAAGCAAATTCACAACACCTCTAACACCAATTGAAAACATGGAATAAGGAATGAAGTTATAAAATTCAAGTCCTATGTACTTTCTTAAAACTAGAAAAAGATTCCGAAGGCAGGTTCCGGAAATATGGATCCGGAAATTGAAACTTAACTAAAAATTACAATATGAGATTCTACCTTAAAGCGTATAGAATCTAAATGAATCAGAGTATAAGTAAGGAAGTATAAGAACGTTATAGTTTCCTTACAATACAAAATGAAGCAGAAAATAATCAAGTAGTAGAACTACAAGTAACAAGATATAATTCTTTTAACCCAAAGAGAAGGGTATCCAACAACCTTGGATAATGGTCCCTGGATTTATACTTTCAAGAAAGTCTGTCTTACCCACCCCAGGGTAAGCCCTCGATACGAAGATTGGAGTTTCTGCCTTGCAATCCCCGCAAGCCCTCAACTTCAAGGTAGTTGGTCACCTCTGTCTTCCTCAGCAAGGAATCCCTCAACTTCAACGTAGTCGGCACCTCTGTCTTCCTATCCCCAGAAGTCCTCAAATGTAATCACCAACATTCGGAGTCGCATGATGCTTTGAGAGTTAATAAGAGCCTCTCTCTCTAGAAACCACTTCAACAACATGTATGCACAATGTTGAAGAAGTCATTCATCAATCATCCGTCATGAGTCATGAGTCCTGATCTCTTTCAAATGAGCTCTTATTTATAGGTAAGGTCGACCTCCTTTCCAACGATCATATTTTCCTTAAAAATCAGAGGGACTTGTACTAGTGTAACTTAACCGATGGTTAGTTTATAACAGAATAGATGACATCATTTAATATCAAAACAAGTGTAACAGAATGTACGACACCATTTAAAATCTAACTCAAAAGTTTGGAATGAATGTTCGGAGTGTAAAAAAAAATAATTTTTCTGATTCTAAATAAATACGAAGTGTATAAAACAAAGATGATCAAATTCTATTTAATAGGATAATTCGGAATGAGATTTCAGAATGAAAATTCGGAATGAGAATTCGTCAACAAAATTCGTAATGAGAATTCATCATCAGAATTATTAATGAGAATTCGTCATCAGAATTCGTAATGATAATTCTTCATCAGAATTTGTCATCAGAATTTGTAATGAGAATTCGTATCCATAATTTATAGTAGAACTTTATCAGAGTTCGTATCCGGAATTCGGAATGAATCTTCATTACAGTTCTCATCTAGAATTCGGTACTTAAAACAGAATGTTTTCATATCAAAGCTTCAAATGATTCTGAGAGTATAGAAATGAAACAGAAAGTTATACTTAAGAAATATTTGAATGAAAATATGATAAGGATGATTTTTCTTACAAAATAAATTTTCCTTATAAAAGCGATTTTCCTTATAAAAGTAATTTTTTTTTTATAAAAGTGATTTTCCAAATATAAGCGATTTTCCTTATAAAAGAAATTTTCCTAAAGATAAGGTGTTTGTGATGTTCAAAACAAGAAGGAATGGAAAAGTAATAAGGTAAACCTTATTGACTCAACAATCTCCCCCTTTTTGGAAAGAACAAACAACCTTACGAAAAAGAAGTTCTAAGAAGAAAGAAAACATTAAGGCTTATCTCCCTTTGCTTTAAAGATATTGATGAATAAGACTAACTCCCCCTTATGCTATGAAACTCTAAGGATCATATTCTAGATTTCCGGAATGATATTTCATTACGAATAAGAAAGTCTTCTTTAATAAAAAACTCCCCCTTAGATAAACTCTATAAGAGTTTTTTTTCATTCTCACCCTTTGTTAAGATTCTTTTTCCCTTTATTAAAGTTCTTTTCCTTCTCCACCTTTGTGATTTTCAAAAAGAATTCGAGGGAGTGGAAAATATAACAAAGTACCAGAAAAATTAGTAGCAACAACAAAAGAAACGACCAGCACAAATTTTCATTAAGTTTAAAAGCTCGGCAACAATGAAATTTAGATACGAAAAAAGATCGGATCTGTCTATTTTGGATATTTTTCCTTCACCATGAGACCCTTAAGAATAGTCTTTATCTTATTCAAGTCTTTATGGTCTTCCTCAGCTTACTTTTCTAACACAACAATTCTTTCACTTTTAGCTTCAATCTTTTCTTCCTAGGCTTGAAGCTTTTCTTCCCGAGGTTTAAGCTTTTCTTCCCGAGCCTTCAACTTTTCTTCAAACTCAATTCGATGATCCATTTCATACTTCCAGTTTTGAGAAACAGAATTAAGCTTCCCATTCAGATCTCTGACTTCCTGAATCCAGAAGTTCTTTTCATCTGTCAGCTTTTCTTCAAAGGATGAAGTAAGTTAATTTATCTTCCTATATTCTATCTCAAAAGCATCCTTCACATTATCTTGGAATTCATCAAAGAGTCTCATCTCTTCTATAGTTTTCCTTGACCAATTTTTCATCCTCATGTAAGATCTTCTATTGGCTTCATAGCCGATAGTGAATTTTTTGACCTAAGCCTCAATCTCAAAACATTTGTCCATAACCATAGATATGGAGTCTGTTTTCTGATTCAAAGCATGTTGGAGCATCTAGCATCTTGAATCAATACTTGAGAAAGTCGGAATAGTACCCACAAACTTCTTTAATGACTGCACAACAAAGTCATGCCCCAACGAAGATGACTTTGAATCCGAGACTTTTCTAGGAGAATTTTCTTCTTCATTTTGATCATTCTTCTTCTTAGAAGAATCACCAATTTCCCTTATCTTTACAACAACAAAGCTCAGGGTATCAACAAAAAGTTGCTTTCCCTTGTCCTTTTTTGGAATGGTTTGCTATTCCTGAGTCTTCTGTTCACTATCAGAAACTTGAACAATATTGTCTTCCTCATCATTAACATTATGATCACCATCCTCTACAATCTCCATTTGAGAAATATCATGTATAAGTTGTTCCTATTCTGCATGATAAGCTACTACTTCTTCTCCTTTCTCCTCATCCATCATTAGAGTGACTAGCTTCGAATATTTAGCTATTGAATTTCGGAGTGACAAATGTTCTGAAGGTGTCCCCTTATAATCATCTACTTGCTTCAACACATCTCCAGTTTCACCACTTCCTTCAGCAACAGCTTCTTCTTCTTCCACTTGCTCAATCTGCTCTATTTCCTCAACAGGCTTAGCTACTGCCTCTTCCGGAGCAAGAAAGTTTCTTCCTGAAGTCTCAGGTAGAGTTTCCAAAGAAAAAGATCTCGGAATATGAATATTTTCTGAAGCCATCTCATTAAACTTTAACAAAGCCTGAGCTACCTCAGCCTCAGACATCTTCTTCTTCATCTTCATTTCTTTCTCTTGTTTTTATAGCTCATCCACAGTTCTTTCCTTCAAGGCCTTAGCCTCTGTAGGATCCAAGCCAAACTGAGGCTCCCCTTGCACTCTCTTCTCTTTGATTTCCCTCCATTTAGCAACAACCTCATCAGGTTATGATTTCTTCTTCTTCGGTTTAGGAGGTGTGGAATGAACTTCCTTAGATTTGGGATTCTCTGCTTCATCGTCAACTTCTTTCATATTTCTCTTCCTTACTGGATTAGAGGATTCAGGTTCAGCAACTTTCAGAACTATTTGTTCCTGAGCAGGTAAATCAACGAACAGACCAGTCTCTTTGTCAAAGGCAACATCCATCCTTTTGAGAGTACCATCACTCACCAACATAATCTTTCAAACTCTTGGCTTAGACATGCAAGCTTCCTTGAAAGACTCAATGCACCGAATTATCAACTTTGAGAGGATTGCTGGATACATTATGATCTGAGCTCTCAAATTCCCTTGATTAACATTCTCAAGGGTAATAAGAATGTGCTTTATCAGGTTAAACTTCCTCAGATTTATCAGAAAATTTAAGATGTAGATATCACTCTTTAACAAACTATCTTTGTCACCCTTTCTCGGTACGATAAGGCCTTGTACCCATAACTCTAGAATCTGGAAATTGGTAGACAAAGAAGCAATCTTCGGAGCCTTATCATCAGACAATCCGAGAGTTTACAAAGCCTTTTCCTTATCGAAGCTTCCCTTTGACTCCGGAAAGACATGAGAAATAAACTCAGCTTCTCCTTCATTGTTCAGCCCTACCAAGCTGGCTGCCTTTGCATATGAAAGCTTATAAGTCTTTCCATAAGACTTAAAAGAAAATTTCTCCCTGCCATCTTCCTTAAGAAAAGAAACTGTCTCATAGAATTCTATAAGAAAATCTGAATAAACTTCATCTTGATTTCCAGTCTTGGATACTGCAACGTCTTCCCATCCGTTAAGGTTTATATTCTTGGATATAAGGGAATCATACTTGTTGAAGAAATAAGGATGAACCAACATTTCACTATATATTAGCCACTTCGATATCGTCTTAGAGGAAGACATATCTTGAGAATCTACTTCCACAGACATTCGGATCTGAAGACCTCTGAGAAGTTCGGAACGGAGATTTCTAAAGTTCAGAACAACCTTAAAACAGAGAGTTAGAGATTCAGGACTCTAGACCTTGAAAACCGATGTGGGACAACCATTTGGGGTCCCCTTTATATAGGCAATGAGAAGACAGTTCAACTTCCTCAGATGATCGAACAGTTGTGACAAGCTGAGATCAGATCTGACAGTTGAAAACTAATTCTCAAGAAAACTTGAATCCGATCTTTCGAGGATTTTATAAAAAAAAATTAATAAAAATATAATCCGAAAACAAAATATAATAATGTTTCAGCAAGTAAAATATGACTCTGAAAAATTGAGTAAGGAAATCATACCTTTCGGATTGGCTTAGGAGGAGTATTTGTAATGGGAAAAAAACTATGATAAACAAACTCAGTACGAAAAACTCAGTACGAAAAACATTATAAGATTTTCATCATGAAATTTTCATAAAAAAAGTTTGAAAATGAAAATATCATTATGAAAGTCTCGGTACGAAAATCTTGTTATGGAAATACCAGTAAGAAAGTTTCATTCCGTAAGTTTTCAATATGAAAATTTCCATTCCAGAATTTACGAAAATATCCATTCTGGAAAATTTCTGTTCCATAAATTCCCATACCGGAAAGTTAGTTCCGAAGAGTTTGAAAACACACTTTGAAAAACATTGTTACTCTGACAATCATATGTACTCCCCCGATGAAATGGAGTTCATTACTGTAAGGAGACATTTTCAAAAGAAAGTTAATAAAGAAAGGTTACCTTATGGTTATCATTCCTAACTTTTGTTGAATGTATTCAAATCTATTAGAAGGCAAAGATTTTGTGAAAATCTCAGCAAGTTGATCTTGTGTTCCGATAAAATGAAGAATGATATCTCCTTTTAGTGTGTGATCCCTAATAAGGTGAAGCCTAATATCTATGTTCTTTACAAGAGAGTGATGTGCAGGGTTCTTACTAAGGGCAATGGCACTTGTGTTTTCACACAAAAATTGAGTATTAGTAAAACTCAAGCCATAGTCTGTGAGTGTGTGTTGCATCCACAACACTTGAGCACAACAACTTCTAGCTGCTATGTATTCGGCTTCAGTAGTGGAGAGTGCTACAGAATGTTGCTTCTTGCAGGACCAAGAAACTAATGAATCTCCTATGAAATGACAAGTTCCGGATGTACTTTTTCAATCCATTCTACATCGACCAATGTCAGCATCAGAAAAGCTTTTTAGAACAAAATCATTTCCAGAAGTATAAAATAATCCTACATCGATGGTTCCCTTAAGGTAGAGAAAAATTCTTTTTACTGCCTTTAAGTGAGATTCCTTAGGATTGGATTGATATCTTGAAAATAAGCATACTGAGAACATTAAGTCTGGTCGACTAGCTGTTAATTAAAGTAAACATCCTATCATACCTCTAAATTATGTTTGATCTATTGGTTTCCCAGCTTCATCAAGATCTAAGGAGTTTGAGGTACCAATGGGAGTACTTATACTCTTAGTGTTGTCATAACCGTACTTTTTAAGAAGATAATTAATATACTTGTGTTGAGATATGTAGGTTCCTTCTGGTTTTTTAGAAATTTGAAAACCAAGGAAAAGAGTTAACTCACCCATCATACTCATTTCAAACTCATATTTCATTAGACTTGCAAAGGAGTCGGTCAAAGATTGCTAAGTTGAACCAAATATGATGTCATCAACATAAATTTGAACAATCAAAACATTTTTCTTATCTTTATTTATAAAAATGGTTGGATATGCATTTCCCTTAACATAGTTATTTTGAAGCAAAAATCCAGTGAGTCTATCATACCATGCTCGTGGGGATTGTTTAAGGCCATACAGAGCTATGGTAAGTCTAAAACATGACTATGATGGTTTGTATCATCAAAGCTAGGAGGTTGTTCAACAAAAAATTCCTCTTGTACATAACAGTTAAGAAAAGCACATTTCACATCCATTTGAAAAAGTTTTAAATTAAAGAAAGCTGCAAGGGCAAGTAGAATACGGATAGATTCATGTCTCTCTACTGGAGCATAGGTTTCTTCATAGTCTATTCCCTCTTGCTGATTATAGCCTTTAACAACAATTCTAGCTTTATTTCTTACTATGACTCCATTTTCATCACATTTATTTCTGAAGACCCACTTTAATCCAATAACAGAAGATTCCTTAGGTCTTTCAACCAAAGTCCAGACTTTATTCCTTTCAAATTCATTCAGTTCATCTTGCATGGCTTTGATCCAATCATCATCATCTAAAGCTTCATCAGTGCTTTTAGGTTTTAATTGGGAAAGAAATGCTAGATGTTCTACTTCATTTCTTAAGGAACTTCTAGTCCTTACAGGTTTATTTAAATCACCAATGATACTATCTCTGGGATGATTCTTAAGAAACACCTGATTTGGGTTTTGAAAAGCATGTTCATCAACATAGGGTAGAAAGTCATCCGGGGTAAATGATTCAGAATTATCTTCCTGAACATTTTCCTTATCAAATGGTTCTTCAATCAAAGGTTGACAATCAGTTCTTGAAAACACATCCGAGGATGTAGGCTAGGATGGTTTAAAAACAAAAGGATCAGACTCATCAAATTTTACATGTACTGTTTCTTCAACAGTACACGTATTTTTATTAAAAACTATATAAGCCTTAGAAGTTGTGGAATAACCTAATAAGATTCCTTCATCTGAATTTGGTGCGAATTTATGTAGGTTATATTTAATATTCAAAATTAATACTTTGCAACCAAAAACCTTGAAGTAGGATAGTATTGGTTTTCTACCATTCCTTAACTCATAAGGAGTTTTATTAAGAAAAGGTCTAATCAAAACTCGATTTATAGTATATTAAGAAGTAATTACAACTTCAGCCCAAAAATGTCTTGCTCTAGAATATTCACTCAACATGGTTCTAGTTATTTCTTGAAGAATTCTATTTCTTCTCTTAACTACACCATTTTGTTGAGGAGGTCATGGTGCTGAAAATTTTTGAGTAATACCTTTTCTACTACCAAAAGTTTTAAAATCAAAATTTTGAAATTCTCCTCCATGATCACTATGAATAGTTGTCAAAGGAAAGTGTTTCTCATTTTTAACATGAGCTCTAAAACTTTTGAAATAAGAAAAAGCTTCAGACTTCCTTGCTAGAAAATAAACCCAAGGAAATCTAGTGTAATCATCAACTAGAAATAACACATATTATTTGCCTCTAATACTTCCAGTTTGTGTTGGACCGATGAGATCCATGTGCACTAACTGCAATGCATCAGTTTTTGAGACTTCACCGATTGATTTAAAACTAGACTTGTGTTTATTTCCATATTGACAAGGATCACAAACTTTAGAAGAATCAAATCTAAGCTTCTGTAGATCCTTAACTAGTTTGTTCTTAAAGAGTTTACATAAGTTTCTAAGGTTACAGTGACCTAGTCTTCTATGCCATAACCCGGAATGATCTTCCATTGGACTTATGCAAGGTAAATATTGACTCCTGAGGTCTTTTAGGTTCAAAGTGTAAACATTCTCTTGCCTATTGGCTGAGAAAATAAATTCCTCCTTCGAATTGTGAACTAAGAACTTATCATTCCTAAAATTCACAAGGTAACCTTCATCACATAACTGACTTATCCTAATGAGGTTGTTCTTAAGACCCTTAACAAAAAGAACATTTGAAATCAAGGTTTTACCAAGAAGAACAATATTACCAATACCAACAATATCTCCCTTAGCATTATCTCAGAAAGTTACCTTTCCTCCTTTCGTTTTGATAATCTTTCCAAAATAGATTTTGTTACCAGTCATGTGCCGGGAACATCCACTATCCATGTACCATGTATAGTTGCTGGTACTCTCTTTATTTTCCTGAAATCAAGAAAAGAATTAGACTTTCGGAATCCAGACTTGTTTGGATCCGAGTTTTCCAGATAACAAAATTTTAGGAACCCACATCTTCTTAGAGAAATAGGCTTTGTGAAATCCTAGAGATTGAGTTTTGTTTAAGGAATAATTCTTTGCCCAGTGGCCACAATATTGACACTTGGTAAAAAATGGGGCACTTTGAGGAACAAAATAATTGTTACTGAAAAAAGGTTTTGCATGGGTATAACCAAATACATATTTATTTCAAAAAGGTCATATTTGAGAATACATTTTATTAAAATTTTCCTTACCATGGGTAAAGTTTGATAAACACTTCTTTAAGGAAAAAATTTCGGACTTGAGTTTTATAATCAATTATCTATCATCAAAATCATTAGTTTTAGAACTAGAGCTAGGCTCAAAACCCTTTTCTTAGAAATTACTATTTATAACTCTTTAAAAAGTTGGTTCCTCTCAGAACTTACTTCCTCACATTTTTTTGAAATACTTTCAAAATCAGCATTTTTCCTATCAAGATATTTAGAATGATCTGATATTTCTTTTTTAAGAATAGAATTCCTAGAGTGTGCCTTATCAAGTTTCTTATTGTGTTTAGAATTATCAATCTCAAGAAGTTCAGAAAACCTAGAGGATTCTTCATAAGTAGGTAAAGTATTTTCTTCATCAGAAGAGGATTCTTCATCAAAAGAGTTATAACACTTACTATCATTAGAATTTAAAGAAACATTGGTCAATGTTTCAGCATTTCGTACCTTATCCATAAAAAAATGATTATCAATAGGTAGTCTGGCTATAAGACCAAGATTATTCTGTCATGAAGATTCGTAATCGGAAGATTCATCTGAAGAGTCACCACTGCTGGCACTCCATGTGTCATTAGCTTTCAAAACATTCTTAGCTTTGGTTTTATAATACTTATTTCTGTTCCTGTCTGAATGCCTTTCATTCCTTTCTTTCTTTTTGAGAACAGGGCAATCTGGTCTAATATGTCCAGCTCTCTTGCATTCATAACAAGTGACTTCTCCAACTTTTCTATCTTTCCTTTCCTTTTTCTTATACTTGGATTGGAAATTTCTCTGACCAGCAATCTTCTTCATCCTTTGTGCAATATTTTCTAATTCATTTTCAGAGATTTCACTTTCACTAGAATCTGATTGAACAACTATCTTCTTAGACTTGGATTTGGTTACACTCTCTGGAGTCTTAGCATTCATATGATTTGATGTTGTTGTAAAAGAAACAGTACCATTCCCATTTTTCTTTTTGATGTTGTCAGCATCTCTCTTCATTCTGGTTTCATGTTGGAGAAGAGTTCCAAATAACTCATCAAGAGAAATTTGAGTGACGTTCTTGTTCTCATCTATAGCAGTTCTTTTGGATTCCCACTCATTGGGCATAATATCAATTATCTTATCCAAAAGTGATTCATTATCTAAACCTTTTTCTCCCATAGACTGTAAACTACTGATGATAGTCATAAACCTTTGTTGAACTTTACATATTGGTTCACCATAAGGAAAATTTAAGCCATGATATTCAGCTCTAAGCATATCTCTACTAGTTTTGATCACATTAGAAGTTCCAAAGTGTGTTACTTCTAACTTCTTCCAGATACAATTTGCTGCTTCACAAGAACAAATTTGGCTATATATATTTCTAGTCATTGAACAAAGTAAGGTATTGCATACCTTATAATTGAGTTTATACTCTTTCTTTTCCTAGTTAGTAAAAGTTATGACTTCCTTATCAGGAATTTTATAATCACCAGTAAGCATAACAAAGTTTTCCACTCCCGTATTAATAACAATAGTCTTCATTCGATCTCCCCAGTATTCATAGTCATTACCATCAAAGATTGGTGGTCTTGTAGGATTTAGATTATCAATGGAACCAACATTAATTCCTGCCATACATAAAATAACCTTCATCACACAAACTTGTTAGTAGAAAAAAGATCGTAATAAAAAAGTTCGGAATGAGAAAATTAGGAATGAGAAAGTTTGGAATGGGAAAATGAGAAAGAAAAACTTATACGTGAGTACGAATATTTCATAGACCTCCTATGATACCAATTTTAGTATCGAAATAATGATGTAGATTCTCAAAATACAAGAGGGGGGGGGGGAATTGTATTCTTTAAATATTACTTTGGAACCTTTAAAGTTAGTTATGAATAACTATGGTTTCCTTAAGCAAAGGAAAGAGCTAAGTTTAACAACATTAAACTAAGAAAATTCACAACACCTCTAACACCAATTGAAAATGAGGAATAAGGAATGAAGTTATAAACTTCAAGTCCTATGTACTTTCTTAAAACTGGAAAGAGATTCCGAAAGTAGGTTCCAGAAATATGGATCTGGAAATTGAAACTTAACTAAAAATTACTATATGAGATTCTACCTTAAAGCGTATAGAATCTAAATGAATCAGAGTACACACAAGGAAGTATAAGAAAGTTATACTTTCCTTACAATACAAAATTCAGCGGGAAATAAACATATAGTAGAACTACAAGTAACAAGATATAAGTCTTTTAACCCAAACAGAAGGGTGTCCAACAACCTTGGATAAAGGTCCCTTGATTTATACATTCAATCAAGTCTGTCTTACCCACACCAGGGAAAGCCCTCGATATGAAAATCGAAGTCTCTGTCTTACTATCCCCGCAAGCCCTCAACTTCAAGGTATTTGGTCACCTCTTTCTTCCTCAGCATTGAAGCCCTCAACTTCAAAGTAGTCAGCACATCTGTCTTCCTATCCCCGGAAGTCCTCGAATGTAATCACCAACATTCGGAGTCACACGAAGCTTTGAGAGTTAATAAGATCCTCTCTCTCTCGAAATCACTTCAACATCATGTATGCACAATGTCGAAGAAGTCATTCATCAGTCATCCATCATGATTCCTGAGTCCTCATCTCTTTCAAATGAGCTCCAATTTATAGTCAAGGTCAGCCTCCTTTCCAATGGTCATATTTTCCTTAAATATCGGAGGGACCTGTACACGTGTAACATAACCAATGGTTAGTTTATTATATAATAGACAACATAGTATTATATCAAAACAAGTGTAACAGAATGTACGACACCATTTAAAATCTAATTCAAAAGTTCGGAATGAAAGTTCGGAGTGTAAACAAAAATAATTTTTTGAAGTCTTAATAAATACGAAGTGTATAAATCAAAGATGATCAGATTATGTTTAATAGGAGAATTCAGAATGAGATTTTGAAATGAAAATTCCGAATGATAATTCCTCAATAGAATTTGTAATGAGAATTCATCATCAGAATTCGTAATGAGAATTCTTCATCAGAATTTGTAATGAGAATTCGTTATCAGAATTCGTAATGAGAATTCGTCATCAGAATTTGAAATGAAAATTCATATCCAGAATTCGATGTAGAACTTTATCAGAGCTCGTATCTGGAATTCGGAATGAAACTTCATTACAGTTCTCATCTGGAATTCGGTACTTAAAATAGAATGTTTTCATATCAAAGTTTCAATTGTTTCTGAGAGTATAGAAATGAAACCGAAATTTATACTTAAGAAATATATGAATGAAAATATGATAAGGATGATTTTTCTTAAAAAAGATATTTTCCTTATAAAAGAGATTTTTCTTATAAAAACAATTTTCCTTAGAAAATCGATTTTCCTTATAAAAGCGATTTTCCTTATAAAATCAATATTCCTAAAGATAAGGTGTTTGTGATTTTCCAAACAAGATGGAATGGAAAAGTTATAATGTAAACCTTATTGACTCAACACCCCATTGGTATATAATTCACCATGAATGATGCTTTATTTTAAAATTTACATTTTTTCTTATTTTATGTCAAGAACATATCTCTCCTAAGGTACATCGGCCCCTTCGATATTCTTGATCGTGTCAGGGCTGTGGCCTATCGACTAGCACTTCCACCTACCATGACCAAAGTACATGATTTATTTCATGTATCCCTCTTATGGAAGTACATACCGGACCCTTCACATGTACTCTCTTATGAGGGGGTACTGTTGGAGGATGATCTTTCTTATGAGGAGAAACCAGTGAAGATTTAAGATCGTAGAGAAAAAGTTCTACGAAATTAGACAGTGCCTCTTGTAAAGGTGTTGTGGTGAAACCAAATGTCTAAAGAAGCGACTTGGGAATCGGAGGAAATGATAACGATAAGTTACCCGCATCTGTTTTAGTGTGGGAAAAGGAAATTTCTAGGCCTAAATTTCTTAATGGGGGAATATTGTAATGAACCAAAGTTTAATTAATGAAAATCCCACTTGATATATTTAATTGTCTCTTAATTTAAATGTTTATATAAAATTTCATCTTCTTTTTTTTATGTTATGAATTTTTACCATTGCTAATATAGTCGTTGAACAGTGATCCCATGATTAGTATAAATATAGGGTTTTATCAAATCCAATTTACTCAGAAAAAAGAAGCGATGGCCTCATCCAGTAGAATTGCTCCATACGAAGCCCATTTTTCGGATCTTGGATAGGAGGTGGTGTCCTTGGGTTTCACTCTTGACCAAACCCAAGATGAGCTTCATCATGTCAAGCAAGAATAGGACCGTCTACGGGAAAAGTGGAAGTTGATAAAGATTACCACTCAAGCGATGTTATCCGAGCCACCCTAAGAGTCTGTCACCATCAACACCTTACCCTTAGGTCTTATACGGCTGTTTTAAGGGGTTATGTAACAAATATCTAGTACCATGTTCATGTACATTATTTTTTTATATAATAATGAATATACTTTCTTGTCATCATTGATCCATTGTAATTAGTTTTTAATGTACAAATAGTGTTTTATTTATTATTTAATTAAGAAGTCTATTTTATTAAATTAAGGGTTTTTTGAATTAAATAATATTTTAACGAAATATTATTATTATTATTAAAATAATTTTATTTTATATAAATGATCATATAATTTTATGAGTGCAATTATAATTTTTTTTAACGTTTGAAATCCTTTTCTGTCAAAAACCGTGAATTTCCGATAAATGTCGGTTTTTATTTTAAAAGTGAAAATTAACAAATTTAGAAAAAAATTTATATAAAATAAATGATATTTCTGGAATCAGGATATCGAAATTATCCTATTGTGAATCTTTCAAAATTCTCTGAGACAGTCAAATTTTTGGGTATAAATTAAATAAAGTTTAAATATATAATGTGTTTTATGACATCATAATGACCCAATAGTGATGTAATAAAATACAATAAGCTTTATGTTTGGCCAATATATGTTTTAACATTAAAATAATGTGAATTTGGGTTTCTTTTACTTACTTTTCAAAGCATTAATGGACACCTCGAGACTTATTAAACATCTTGTCTTTTTAAATTATTTTCCATGGGAGTGTGACTCACCTCCGCAAAAGAAACCCCATTATTTTAATAAGATAGGACTTTGGAATTATAAAATATTGTTTTCCTCTTCCCTTTTACAAAAAACATGGGTAAAAACCATGAGATTATTTGTGTTTTGGATTAGTTTAATGTAATGGGTCCCAAACCTAAATAATAGAAAATTCACACACCTTTCCTATATAAACCCACCCATGCTCCCACTTCCTCTTCAATAAAAGTATTTGGAGATCGTCCAACATCTACCCTACTCTCTCTAGAATTCCCCCAAAGTTCACCAACCTCCCAAGAAGCCTCTTTCAAACCTCTCTCAAGCCTTTGGAAGCACACTTCCAAGTAAGGTTTTTTTTCTTCCTTTCTCATTTTTGTCCAATTTTCTTTAAGTTGTCCTTCCCTTTGAATTTAAATTATTAATGTTGGGGTATGGTTTCAAACCTCTATAATACTTCCCTATTTATATTTTAATGATAGTATACCCCATTCTCTCTCATTAAATGCCTCCCACGTACACCCGTTACTATGCCGAAATTCTGAAAGGAACTTTTCTCTCATCATTTACATTCATGAAATACTTTTGTATCATGAATCTAGATTCAATTAAATTTGTTAGAACTTGTTTCTATATAACCTACTTAGTTTCAATTACATGTAAATATGATGAGGAACCCCTTTCTGTCTCATCAACCATTTTTATGAATTCTTATGTCATGTCGTTACGCTGCCGAAATCGGACCAATTTTCTAAGCCAATGCCATTGTGTAGTGAATACCATTCCCATTTCTCCATCAAGGGTATTAACCATTATGCACATTCACTTATTTATTATAAAGTTTCATTTATTAATTACACATTCCTTTATCATGGAATAAATTATTATGTTTTATGAATCCATGTTTTATGATCCATGTGGAACACTTATGCTTGAAATGAAATGTTTAAGAAGGGGGAGCCCTTATAGCGCTCCAATGAATTGGGTAAAGTATAGTATCATGATACGTCATGTGCAATTAGTGCTGACTCATGAAAATTCATGTTCCATGAGGGTTTAATCATCCTTCATGTGCAATGAGAATTTACTCATGCTCCATGTGCAATGAGCCTTGGCTCATGTTAATTCCATGTTAAGTGTTGTTTCCACATTTCCATGTTATGATTATTATGCTTTATCATGACTTTATGTTCATGTTTCTCTTATTTTCTATTCATATTCCTATTTTCTAACATGTATTTTACTCCTCATGTAATCCATGTTTATTACCTTACTGGGCTTATAGATCACCCCTTTTCTTATGCATGTCCTCAGGTTATCCCATGCAATGCTAAGTCTGAGGGAATGTAGTGATCATGTAAAGAGAGTATTCAATAAAGATGTTGTATTTCATGTTTTAAGTTGTTATGTAATGATCCTAATCCCCAAAGACAGCATACATCTCGATCATCCATGTTGTATCATGTGATTAGTTTATGTAATAAATCATGTTTAAGTATGTAATAAAAGCAGGGTTGTCATATTTCCCAAAAACCCAAAAGAAATGGGAGAAACTAAAATGAAACATTCGTATCAACCTAGTAAGAGGGAACCCAAATAGGCGAGAAATTCTATTCAAACATACTTGACTATAGAAAAATTTGTAAGGTAATCCTAAATGTTTTTTCTATCTATAAATATTAAAAACCTTCCTAGACTCCCACAAACACAACCTAGATATACTCATCTAAGACTCCATGTCTCATATGGTTATTGTTGGAACCTAGTTGTCTAGAGAAGGTTTTTGGATGTTTAAGTGGTACATTTTTAAAAGGAATTAAGTATATAATTAATAAAATAAATCACCTCACTTTGTATTTGTTAAAATTAGAATTGATCATCGTGTCCAGTGAATTGGATTCATAATGTTTAAAAAGGCCCATCGTATTCTGAAGAGGCTGACTGAAAGAAATGGCTCATCAAATTCACACTAAATATGAAAGGAATTGATTGATAATGATTTGGATGAATTTGAATCTACATGGATATGATAAAAAAAATATTGTGACTCTTTTCTAGCCCTTGGAATTCTCATAAATTATATGTATTCTATAAAACATGATATAAAAGCGTGATAAAATAACGGGGGTTTGAAATAGATGTTTTTAATCATATTTAGTCAAATCATAATAACAAAAATCAAATTTAGAATGAATATAAAGAAAATATGTTGATGGAGGATTGGGAAGACACAATACCTTCCATTGTAAGTCTCACAATGCTCAAGCTAATATTTAACGTAATCATGGTCATGAAGGAAGTGATAATATAAGCTAAAGTTTATAGAAGATGTAAGTTAGTGAAACAAAAGTTTTTCATCCTCAATGTTTTAATAATGAGTTTTATAAATTAATATTTATTTAAAGGATAAGAAGTAAGATCATAATAATAAAATTATAGAAGCTAATGATGTTGGTGATGCTCACATTGGGGTCTCATATTCAACATTCCATCATATTCATCAAAGGTAGAATTTTTCTCATCGAGATTGATGATAAAGGAATTGAAACTTTTTAGGCCGATTCAAAATTTAATGATAGAGGTTGACCGTCAACGTAGTCAATCATTGATCATGTGATACTTACATTTTTCATCAGTGCAATAAGGTAGATTTTAATTTCAATCATATTAGGAATCATAATTGATATTGGTATGAGTATAAAAGAGATGATCGGATGTGCTGTCAAAGGAAGATCATGAAATTTAATGGTTGGGATGTTTTTTTAGAAAATGTGGGAAATTAACGTTAATGGTTCTCAGTCACACCAAAAGCCAAAAAATATTATTCTTTTTCTAATGCTGTTGATGGGAATCATATTATAAAGATATAGAGGAACACTAATATATTTTAAAATTTCATTATTAATTGTGTCAAGAGACATCATATCCGAGTTGATATCGATCCATCTTTTTTATCATAATTACCAAATCATAATGGGATGATATAAATGAAATTTCATTAGTAATCAAAAATGTATCTATTTCTTCAGACAAGTAATTGGTACATAGAATCGCAATGAATGAATCCTCTTGAGGAAATTAGATTTGGACTGGTGGTTTTGAATAAATATTGAAGATATATGAAGTGATTTGAAGATTGAAAAAGGATATATAAGAAAAAATAATATTTTATAAGTAATAACGAAGTCAAAATTCACCTGAAATTCAAGGAATCATTAGAAATCAATTGATTTGGTTGAGTGGTAATGCTTTCTGGTATATCTCCCAAACTAAAATTCAAGTGCATATAAATGGTGAAAACTACAATATATTTTATTAATTTTTTTATTGTTCATAAGAGGTAGAAATATGGAAAAGTGATGAAGAAATTTTTGAAAAAAGAAGTGGTTTTTGGATTATTTGTCTTGAATAAGTCTTTATAAACAAGAGTGAAAGGGTAAGATATATGATTGTAATATTTTTAGTTGATAATCGTATTTAGATGACTATCGTATTACAATTGTCATCATATATGGGTGGTCATTGTATCAAGATGGATTATCATACTAGGAATATTAGATTTGGTTCTCTAGACTATGAAATTAGGTGTTCATAATTCTCTTAACCATATTACAATTGAGTTTTCTCACTAGTGTTTAGAAATCAGATTTGGAAAAATATACTGGATAATTGGATGGGTCAATTGGTTGTGTTTCATAATGAATTATTCAAAGTTCAAACCATCGTTTAGGTATGAATGAGAATAATTTTATCAAATAAAATACATTTTTAGAAGTTGATAAAGAATTTCAAGTAACATGTGTTGTTACAAAAACATTGTATTACAAAATTAGTGCTAGAGGGATCACACACTCTATTGGATTGTTTACATAGTGTTACACAAGTTAAATGACATATCCTACTCTATAAATTACACACAAATAATTTTCTTCTAGTGGATTGTGTGGTATTTTATTATTTAAAAAGCATAAAAAATACGTATATATTCTTACTAAATTGTGAAAATTTCAAATACATTTATTCCTATGGATGTGTGATCATTTTGTTTTTAGTAGGTAATGAAGTATTTAATAGGAGGTGACCGTTTATTTATTTTCTAAGGAAATATATTAGAAAATATATCAGAAACTCATTCCTCCCCTAGCAGTGTTACAATTATCCTGATTAGGCACATATAATTGGTATTATAGTGTATGATCTCTTTGTTTATTCTTTTCTAAAGTATTTATGTGGTGATAACGGAGAATCTAAACTATATGAAAGGTAATGGTATCACAAATTTTGATAGTATGAATTTTCATATCTAGAAATTTATAATCTTTCATTATGTTATGTCATCTAGATATGATGTTCTTGAAGATGAAATAGATAGAATTCCTCATATTTATAATCATGTTCCTCATATATCTAATGATAATAAGAATCTTGATAATGATGGAAGGGATACAAATACTTTACTATCATCAATTTATTAAGGTTAATCCAATGGTTGAATGGTTTTTCCAAAGAAAAAGGTATATGGGATAAATTGAAAACATATATGAAGGACATACAAAAGTGAAGAAGTTTGAAGATTCAAAAAATGTTAAAAATATATTTGATATTCTTCCCAAAAAATTTGATTAAAAAGTTTCTTCATTAGAAGAATGATATAATGAAACATTATTTTTAGATGATTTTCATAGAACTCGCATTTCTTATGAAATCAAAACTGAGAAATATATGAAAAGAATAAAAGGTGATAGAGAAATGTATTTGAAGGAATTAAAGAAAAATAAGTTGAAGAAAATTCTTATTGAAGATAAATCTAATGAAACTGATTCAAAAAATCAGGTATGACAAAATCATGATTATATTTTATCCTTGTTTTCCAAAAATGTGAAAGGAGGTACAATGAAATATAAAGGTAAAATTCCCTTGAAATGTTTTGAATGTGGAGTCGTTGGGAACTTTGCGGCTAATTTTACTCAAATATTGAAAGGGTAAAACAATGATAAAGAATTAGTAAGACCAAAAATGTCATGGATGAAATAGGGAGACAAATAGAAATCATATTCCATAGGGAAAGATTGAAAATTATTCAACTCTAAAAGAATAATTTTCATATCTATATATAATGGAGAAGAAGGAAATGATAATGAGTCCAAAATATTATATTTATTATGGTGTAGAGAATAATTTTATTGAAATTATGAATGATAAAGAGTTCAGAAGTAGTAGTTCAGAAGAAGAAGAAACACGATGTTAATTTCTTATTAAATAAGATTTGAAAGAATGTATGAAAAATATTATAAAGCATTAAAATAAAATGTAAGTTGGATGATTAATGCTCTTCAACAAAAAATCAAGAGTTTTTTTGATGAGAATGTTAATTTCGTAAATGAAATTGACGATCTATTGAAATATATGGGGGTAGAAAATAATCATCATGAGAATTTTGATGTGAAGTTGAAGGTGAAAGAAGAAGAGTTGAAACTTGTTCAACAAAAACTTTCGAAAGTGAAACAATGAAATAAAAGATTAAAAAATCTGTCTATGAAATTGGTGAAGGCTCCCAAAATGAGAATGTATCGCGGCACACGACGATATCGTGCGAGAGAAACATGCGCTACCCGGCGGTTGATTAGACAAGGTTGGGTTCTGCTTAATCACTCATATCAGGTGAACCGTTTTCACCTCGAAAGACCAAACGGTTCCATATCCAGTAATACATGGACCAGCTTTCTAATGATAGGCGTTCACTGGGTCGTTTGACTAGCGATGCTTATGAACTGACATTGGTTGAGTAGATGGGAAGTCGGGCTCATCACACCGTTTTGAAGGGAAATATTTACTGTCCTGGGAATCTCTTATAGATTTAATACGTAGTCATATGTTCACGAATCTTTGGTTTATACCCAAGCATAGTATCCACATATTAGTCCTGGTTGGCAATGGTCATCTGGACTCGGGGGTTCATAATCATTTATGCCCAAGGTTTGCCATCCCTCGTTTGATTAACGACCCCAAGGAGTCTGGACTCACCGAGATAGCACTGGTTTAAATCCTTGTAACCAGGCACTCTAGAGTTTATTGTCATCCAGGGGGGATAGATAATGACTTCAGTGTTTGGATCGAACCTATGGTATGGACCACCTACATATCCCTGCAAGAGGGATCTGAATTCATGTAGTTCGGTTTGGTATGGAGCTTACACTCTAGGCTGCCCAGGGTTGGTGTAGTGAACCTACGTGATGATGGTCGGATCGACCGGTTGTTGGGATTGAACCTTGGGGAGGCTTCCTACGTACCCTACCTAGGAGACAGGGATCAAAGTCCACGTAGTTAGGGTTGGGAGTTTCAAAGAACCGACGTAAATGTTGACCCGGGGTTCTGGTGGTGATTGGGCTTGAACCTCTTGGAGGCTTCCTACGAATCCCTATGGTGGGCAATGAAAGTCCACATTCAAATGGGCATGGGGATTACGTTCTGATGCAGCCCAAGATGGGATGTCATGGTCAATTCTTACTCTAAGCCCATGTGAGTCATGCTCGATGTGAGAAACAAGAGGCAACAGGGACCAGAAGATCACATCATGAAAGGTGCATCTGTGTGAAGTGCGTTGGGGCTTACGCAGGGGGGGGGGGCAAAAAGTCATGGATTACTCCAAGATAGATGCCCATGGTGATAAAACCCAGTAGTAAAGCTACTTTACCCCAAAGAAGAATGGATCAATACCCTTCCCCACTACACACTTCCATGGCCATGGTTGTGGGAAGTACATAGGTGCATGGGTGCTTCCTTCTGATGGGTAGTCTACCACCCCCCTGGGAGGGGAGAAGTTCCCCAGTCCTAACAAGTGGAGGGGAAGAAAGGGGACTCCCGAGCTCGGAATCCGCATTATCGTGGGAATGTGAACCTAGGAATGCTTCACGAACCCGCTCAAGGGTCGGGAAAACCCCTTCACCCTCGCTTACCTTGGGTATGTGAACTCAAAATGGTGCGCTGATGTGCCTGAATGTTACATCACACGGGTCCGGTGGCTCTAGCGGAGGCCTTGGCTCGGGGCCGATGAATATGCCTATGAAGTGGTCGCGAAGGATCAGGCCAGATTGGAAGGATTTTATATAGCTTGGGGAATGGTAACTCCAAAGGATTTGTCAGGACACATGGGTGTATGAGGGGTGGCTCCCTTCACGTAGAGAGGTGCTACGTGGCTGGAGAGGTCGTCTGTGAACAAGGGTGGTCTGCTAACTCATGGGCATCTGGCGAACCAAGGTGGTTCGGAGCTTTGGGTGCATCCCATGTACGACATTGGTATATAGAGGGGTCCACACGATCAGTGGTGGCCGAGGGAGACGCCGGTCAGAGGATCGTCGGTCGGGGCTTCGCCTGCCTAGGAGTGTGCTACGCGATGTGATAGATCGGAAAAGGGGCATAAACTCCCTGGTTTTCGGGGAGTTCATCCACGGAGGGGCCACAGTACACGGTCTTCTTTTCATTTTTATTTTATGTCCGCGGTTCAACAAGTTGTTATGTGTTTTCAGTTCCTTATTAAATCGTTTCCTGCATCATACCTGTTCTGGTTCGTGAAATGGAACTTCACTATTTGTGAAATCCTAATCTCCTTCCTTTGAAATCCTTCCACCCAAATCTGATAGACATCCTTCATATTCCCCATCCATCTGCTTTTATAGAGTGGGGAAAGAGATGTATTTGTGGTCATGAGACACCTTTTGCGGAGCCCCATGACGAGAAACCCGGTTTACAGATGACTTGGTCAATCTGCAACTCGCGGGGGGGGGGGGGGGGGGCAGTGAATGCACCTCCCCCTCGAACCAAAATAGCTTGGGGAGTGCTTCGCTTCCACGCAGGGTTCCGCCTCCATTCTCCGAATGACAGCGGATGCGGTCCAGGCCGGTTGACATGGTTCACAGCTGGGCGGTTCGCGATAGTGGACTGGGTTGGCACCCATCATGCTTCGCGCCCATGGAGGATCCCCCTCTGTTCCATGAACGATAGCAGTCCGCGTAGGGGGCGCTTCACGGAACCGGTCAGATACCTTTATCTTTGGACCGGTCTATGAACAGGTTCTTCTTATGCCATTCTTTTAGTATTTCTCCAGACTTTTCCCCAATTCTTTGGGTGAAAAATTGGTAAAATTTACCTTGGATTAAAAGGGATTATAATTCTCCTTTTCAGATTATCCAGGACTCTAAAAATTCCCCCCATCAGAATGGGGTCTGATCGGAACAAAGAGAAGGATATTCTGATGTAGAGTGGTCCTGAAACTGAGATGGATTGCGGGTTGGGAGTGGACCAAGTAGGGGATCCCACCTATAAATATGGGGTCCCTTCCTTTGTCTTTTACCAAATTATTCGTGAAACCATATCTTTCTTTCTTTTTGTCTCCATGTGCTCGTTCCTTTGCGAAACTCCTCATCCACGAACCCGCTTCCACTTCCATGAACCATTCCTCATTCGTTCCCGCCTTCACCAGTAGACCAATCTCCCAACCAAGAACTAACACTTTTAATTAATTAAAATGTAAGTCACTATGGGCCGCGTAGGAACACGATCCGCGGTTTTGAAGGTCCGCAAACTGAAATCTTCTAGACTTTTTAAAATTTCTTAAGTCTTCCGAACCTAAATATTTAAATTTGTGATTAAGATTTCGCAGACCAACTTGGTTCGTGGTTTTCTAGAAAATGCTCTGTTGGCCAGTGTACCACGGACCTCTTCTGTGTAGGGTTGGTTCAAAGGATGCAGTCATCGTGAACCACATTTTGAGGCCTGCTCGCGGACGACATCATGAAGGCTTTCTTGACTCCTTTTCCATAATCTTGGTATATTTTTCCAGATTTTATTATTCCGGACTAACCATTTACCTGGTTTTCATAACGCATGGAGAAAATATGGTTCCCCCTCGCCCTACACCCAGTCCTACTGTCGAGACTCTTTTAATTGGTTCAGGGATACGTCTAGCTATGATTCATAGAGCGGAGATCATCAAAGAGGACCCTAGTCGATCTGTCATTCCCGACGATGGTGTCTTGAAGGACTTTATCTCTCATGAGCTCTTGGGTTATCCAATATCCAATTGACTTCCGCTTTATGGCATCGGTTTTCAAGATGACATCCTTATCCCCCCTACTTTCTCAGTTCTTCTGTCTCCTTGATTGGAAGTGTCACCAATGTGTATTCAGTAAAACCTTGCCTCATTGGGGGAGATGATCACTGATTAGGATTTGAAAAACACTATCATTTTGAGAGGCATTGTTTGGACCCAAAGTGATCAGTGCACTCAATACTTCTCTCAAGAAACTATCTTCCAGAATTAACCCACTATTATCAACCTTGCTCGAGTGGATCCTAATGCGGGGTGGATTCCTAGGTGTGATCTTTGGTCTGGTGGGATTTTATCAAATGACTGGGCCTGGGACTTCTGGGTCCATCGTCATGGCTGGGAATCTCCTGATTGACTGGAAGCAGTCAATCTATACTCCACATTTTGGGCCTCCCATATTTCTATTTACCCACCATCTTTGATCCTGCTTGACTTGCTCAGTCACTGGTGTTCAAGCACTAATACATTCCACCATGCCCATGGTGATGTTGGCACTAGTTTATGGTACATATACCAATTGGGAGGGATTCCGATCATTGGTGAGATGTATGATGAGTTTCTGCCCACTCTTGACACATGGGACGATGTTGAACAAGTTCTTTCATTGGTGAGGGGTCTGCTGGTTATGGTGGATTAGTCACTGGGTCAGAAATTGTGTGCCCGCTCTCTTATTCCCTATTGCACCTGGATAGTGTTATTTCTAAACACCACTGGTCCTATGCCAAAGATCAAGCACCCCAAGACTCATCCTTCTCAATAGTCATGAACCACCCCAGGTTCCTACTGGGCAGTTGTGGAGGCGGGCAACTACATTTCATGGGGGCACAAGGTGCGCCCCGGTGTGCCGCCTATGCCTAGGATGGCAGGTCTATTTGCTATGATTTTGAGCTGGTGGCTATTCCCTTCTCGGGATATTGACCTAGGTGTCAAGGCTTGTACCTTTATGATGGCAGTTGAGTAGGAAGAGGGCCACCTAGTGAATTTGGTCATTCCCACTTTGGCTCGTATTTACGAACTATTGAGCCAAATGCAGGATGGCAGGTCACCCTACCATCTGAGTGGGCCATTTCAATTCTTATATGGATGGGTAGAGGATCATTGCAACTATTGTGAGTATCATCATGAAACAGTCATCATGCTTCCTACCTTCCAGCCTACCCTGCTCGATATAGCTAGAGTTCGCTTGACGTCCCTCTGACCTCATGAATTTATCATGCTTATAAGTGAATTCTCCCAGTTTGATTTCGCTCCCTACCCCACCCCTTCTAGCGTCATGGTTGAAAATTGCAGGGGAGCCTCGAGGAGCATTCTTATTTGATTTCACTATGGGATGGGTTTTTGTCTGTGCGGAATTACGGGGTTTCTCTATGTGAGTTTTATGCCCCCCATTATTTTTCCCTCCAGTTTTGGTGTATGAATCTCCAACTTTCCATTCCCCCTCCTCAAGCTTGAGGACTACACCCAGCCACTCTCTGTCAATGGGGGTTGATGCTGACGCGGGAGGGATCTGACATAAGCATTCCCCTTACAGGCATAGGAGCGAATGCCAGCCTATACTTGGAGTATGCAATAATGTGGTTAAACCATTATCCTGATGGGATCCTGGGGAAGCCTGTCCACTTGGTTCCAAAATCAGGAGCCATTGCAGCTACTGTTCCTACCGCACCTTCCTCATTGGCTCTGAGGGAGGACCGACTGATGGCTCGTTGGTCAAAGCATCTCAGGGGATTTTCCTCTCCCAGCCTCTCTGTGGACGAAGTTCAGACAGACCCAACCATCTTGGACATGGATGAGGATGACCCTGTGGATTCGAGTCCCAGCAAGACAATTCCTGAAGTTTTTTCGGCTGATACCGAATATAGCAACTTGATTCCCAAGCCTGAACCAGGGATAGGAGCTTCAGACCGTCCAACTTTGGAACCATCTTCTAGCTTGAAAATGTCTATGGTGATCGCAATTCCAGACTTCATCCCCATGCTACCTAGAGAGGATACCAAAGATCCAGATGTCATGGAGTACCACCAAGAAGTGAATAGGTGGGCCTAGCCCCAGATTGGAGAGATTGTAGCCGAAACTCCTTTAGCTGAGATGGGAACTAAAACTGAAGCTCTCCGATAACACTTCTTTGGTTTTGGGTCAGGTGGTTTAAACTATCATCAGTTTCATTTTCTCGCTTTCTAGGTTGTCATTGCCCGCGGGGAAGTTCCTGCTAGTGAACATAAAATTTTTCACCACACTACCTATCATTGTGGGACCCGAGCCCTTGAGGAGGCCATGCTGAAGCTCCATCAGCTGATAGCACAAGAGGCGGGCTCTTATGATCAGGCGACCGCCCTATCTACCGAGTTGCACGAATGCGAAGCTCGAGCAGTGATGCCGAGGGATCAAATTTCAACTCTGACTGGTAACCTAGAAGCCACCAGGAAAGGGATCAATGACCTCCAAATGATAGTAATGCATACTTGTTCGGTGGCCGAAGTTGAGGCCAGAGAGAAGGCCATGTTGGAGCAGACATGCAAAATCCTTCACTACACGGTTGTCAATCTGATAGAGAGAGCGATCCAGGATCATTTATGACTATCAGATCCATTCATATACACTCTGTTTTTCATAACACCTTTTTCGTTTCTGTGAGGGAGAGGCCCCATCGTGTAGACGTCCTCCCTTTTGTTAAAATGGAATAAAATCTATGTTAATCTTTCCATATTGTAAAATTTGAATTCTACTAGAACAATTGTTTCATATATAACAACTCCCTGAATCAGAATTAATCATAATTTAGCAAAATAGAAACAAACTCTAACTTTTTCCGTGAACATGGGATCCAATGAGTGTAGTTTGACTATTTCTAGGGTTTTGTAGAAAACCCCACAAATATATTGTCTTTTCTGTTAATACCCTAATTTTTATTGGCCCCATTTACTGTGGACCGATTGGGTATGGCACGACTTTTTCCTAGGTCACCCTTTTCGGCTTTTTGGCCTAACAGGCTTTGTGACTCTTTTTTTGAGCGGTTTAATGTCCCACCGAAAAGACTATCATTACTGATGTTTTAGGTCAGACATCTTTGACCAGATATGGTGGTTCGAGGGCCCTATGAAGTTTGGTTGATTAAAAGATGTCTTGATATCCTTCAGACGCATGTGGGGGGAGCAAGATTAGATTTGAACGACATGCAGGGCATGTCTCAAGGCATGGGAGCTGTATCGGCGTGCAGATGTAGGAAGATCATTGCCTAAAGAAATATTACCTTTGGTATATGGGCCAAGAGAAATCAATATGAAGAGTTGTTGAGGGTATGGTGTACATAATCATGAAAGGGCGTCCTTGGGTCAAGGATTGCATTCTCCCAATAGCCGAGCAACATCAGGGGATTTGAGATTCGGGACCACCAGGGGTGGCTTATGAGAGTTACGCTTTTTCTGAATACATAATATTGATTATGAGTAGAGGGTTCCTAGATATGGGATAAATATCTAGGATTAATTTCCCGAGAATGGGTGAAGTCATTCCTTATCACGCTGGGGTCAGACTGTGGTTTGTAAAGGTCTAACCTGTGTACTGAGGGACAAAGAAAAGACTTCATTCCTTACTGAACCCATGACAGGTTTGACCGTGCAGTTTAACATCATGTGTTAAGGATGGCTTCTATGTAGTTTAACATCATGCGGTAAATATGAGGAGCATTATTAGAGGATGTTGTTCTATTTAACGTTGTGTAGTGAGGATGTGGGGAATTTTTAAACCAATGATAATTCTTGAAGTTGGAGGCATTTACCATGATTTTTAATGCTTGGTCATTGCAGTTTTATGCCAAGATAACAAGATGTTCCGTGCAGTTTAATGTCATGCTGTAAGGAACTAGTTGAAAAGGCCGCACTTAATCCGAATTTAAGTGGGTTTGAACATCTCGGCATGCCCAATATGTGGAGAGGGTTTGATTGGTGTAAATTGTGGTTCCATTGATTCTTGGATCAGGAGAAATGATACGGGGGTTGTGAGGCCGGTAAGCGTACGAAGCTAGGAAGAGTATCGCCTAAAGAAATCTTGCCTTTGGTAAACAGGTTCGAGGCTTTCAATATGCAGAGCTGCTGAGGGCATGGTATGAATATTCATGAAAAGGTTTCCACGGGTCGATAAATTTACACTTCAGATGGTCGTGAATGGTTATGAGGATCTGCGATTGCCAAGGCCATGAAGTCTGTCATTTGGTAAGGAAATATCTGGACATGTTGGGCATGTTCATCCCTAGTTGCTGTTAAATATTAGATAGATCCATGCACTGATTTGTCTTGTGCATGCTGGTGTACCTTCACTCCATTAAGTTTAACGTCTTGCGGTAAGGATGGTGTACTCCTAGTTTAGCGAACCTAGAGCTCGGGCAATTGGGTGAATATTGATGTAGTCACTCGAAGGATAACTGAGTTAACATGATATGATATAATATGAACATGGTGGGGGATGGAGGTTGTAAACAGTAACTCTGAGGTTTCCAGAATTAGGAGATGTGGTGTGTAGGCTCTGAGGCTGGTAAGTCTATGGATCTAGGAAGTGTACCACCCGGGGAAATCTTTCCTTTGGTAGATGGGACAAGGGCTATCAATATGCCAAGATTCTGAGGGCATGGAATCCATAGTCGTGAAAAGGTGTCCCCGGGTCGATGACTTTCCACTTCTGATGTCCATGAATGATTATGAAAATCCGAGAATGCTCACAGTACAGAGTTCGACATGCGAGATAATGGTTTCCGAACATACAAGATACATTTTCACTGCAATTTTTTGTTGAGTCAATGTAGCCTAGTCCTGGCTTGATGTTTGTAGATGTAGGTCGTCATGTGAACCACGGGCAAATACATAGGCTAACCGGGTAGGGATACCCTAGAAACATTTGGACGTGAAAAGGGGGATGAGCTTGTAAACCACTGCGCCATAAATTTCTGGATCGGGAGATATGATATGAGGGCTCTGAGGCCAATAAGCGTATGGAGCTAGGATGAGTATCGTCTAAGGAAATACTTCCTTTGGTTGATGGGATAGGGGCTATCAATATGCAGATCCACTGAGGGAATGGTATTCATATTCATGCAATTGTGTCTCTGGGTCGATAACATTCCACTTCCGATGGCCGTGAATGGTTATGAAGATCAATAATTATCCAGGTCGTGGATTCTAATGTATGGAAAGGATGCATCCAAATGCACAAGGAGTATTTAAATCTCGTTTCTCCACATATCTTGCGTGTTTCGTGATGAATTCTGTTCAATTTTAACGTCATGAGATGAGGAGAAAGTCCGTGCAGTTTTAACGTCGTGCGGTGAGGACAAAGTCCATGTAGTTTTAAGGTCGTGCAGTGAGGACCAGGAATAGACCTTATGAATGTCTGTTCCGTAAACGGGGGAAGAGGGAATTTGTTTTAAATCTTCATTAGGTAATGGCTAGGCACGGATGGGAAACCCTGACGTCACTATGCATCCTGACAGGGTAGGAACCAATCCCCGCGTAGTTCCATGAATGAGGTACACCCTGCACAGGGTTAGTCCGTACCCGGGGGAAAATGGCATTTCTGAAATTCATTTGGGAACGGCTAGGCTAGGGTGGTGGAACCTGGAATCACTACGTATCTCGCGAAGGAAGTAATCAATCCTCACATAATTATTTGAAATCTGTGCAGTTTAATTTCATGCGGTGAGGATGAAGAATACACCTCGTGCAGGTCTAATCCTTACATAGGGGGAGAGGGAATTTTTTTTGAATGGATGGGCCAGGATTAGGAACCCTGGCATCACTACCTATACTGAGAGGGTAGGAATCAAGCCTCACATAGTTCTTTTGAGGAATATACCTCGTGAGATTGTGGGACGTACGGGGGAAGAGGGGATTTTTGGATACATTTGAGGTGGTTGGGCCAGGGTGTGGAATTCTGGCATCACTACGTATCCTGTGAGGGAAAGAGTCAAGAATAACATTGTTCTGTGATCGACAATACACCCCGCCAAGGTCTGGTAGATACACGGGGGGAAATGGTAGTTTTTTTCTTTTAAACCTTATTTGGGGCTGGCTGGGCCAGGATACAGAATTGTGACGTCACTACGTATCCTGCAGTTGCAAGAATCAAGACACACATAGTTCTTTGAAAGAAAATACACCCTGTGAAGGTTGAGTTCATACATGGACAAGAAGGGGAATTTTTTTCTTTTATCCTTATCTGTGCAGTTTAACATCGTGCGGTAAGGACGAGGAATACACCTCGTGTAGGGCTTGTCCATACATGGGGGAAGGGGTCATTTTTTTAATTTTATTCCATTTGGGAGTGGCTGGACCAGGATAGGGGATCTCGGCATCGCTACATATCATGTGATGGAATGAATCAAGTGATACATTGTTCCTTGAAATCAGTGCATTTTAACGTCATGCGGTGAGGACAAAATACTCTTAGTTTAGGGTCATAGTGTTTGGACTGTATTCGGGGGTGGTTGTGCCAGTATAGGGAATCCTAGTGTCGATACATATCCTACAAAGGTAGGAATCAATCCACACGTAGTTCTCTGAAAGAAGTACACCCCGTGCAGGGCTGGTCCGTACATGGGGGAAGAGGACATTTTTTTTAATTTTATTCCATTTGGGAGTGGCTGGGCCAGGATAGGGGATCACGGCATCTCTATGCATCCTACGAGGACATGAACAAGGCCGTATGTAGTTCTTTAAAATTTGTGAAGTTTAATGTCACGTGGCGAGGATGAAATACTCTTAGGTTAGTGTCATAAAGTTTGGACCGTTGGGTGATTGGTAGTTTAAAGTCCTATAGCTTGGATAATAATGACTTTTAGTTATACCGATGAGTATGAAATACTCATAGATTAGGGTCATAGAGTTTGGACCGTTGGGTGCTTTGTAGTTTAATGTCATTCATATCGAATGATAACTGATTTTAGTTATGCCGGTGAGGACGAAATACTCTTAGTTTAGGGTCATAGAGTTTGGACCGTTGGGTGCTTGGCGATTTAACGTCCTGTAGCTCAGACGATAGTTGCTTTTAGTTATGCCAGTGATGACGCAATACTCATAGTTTAGGGTCATAGAGTTTGGAACCTTGGTTAATTGGTAGTTTAACATTCTGAAGCGTAAACAATAACTGCTTTTGATTTCTATGCGAAATACTTCTTCAGAAATCTCGCATTTGTTGGATTAGTGTTGAATTTCCCATCCATGGAGATCAAGGCATATGATCCATTGGATTAGAAATTGTGTATATCATATGGTCCCTCCCACTTGGGATCCAGCTTTGGAGGTTTCTTTCCGGGAATCATTGGGGTTCGGAGGACCAACATCAATTCTCCTTCTAAGAAAGACTGAAGGCGAACCATTCTATTGAAGTCCCATGCAATCTGGTTCTGATATACTTCCAAATGGTGAAAAGTGTGCAACCGCTTCTCATACAATTGTTCCAATTCACCTAGTTGTTTTTCTGATTGCTCATCATTGGATAACTGATCACAAATGGGAACACAGAGTGAGGGAAATTGGAGCTCAATGGGCATAACCACTTCTGTTCTGTATACTAATGAGTACAGAGTGTCCCGAGTAGTGGTGCAGATTGTGGTTCGATAAGACCACAATTCATGGAGGAGCTTATTCGGATATGAATTCTTGTCTTTGTCCACCATTTTCTGGAAAATGCTGGACAAGGTCTTGTTGAAATCCTCTATCTGTCCGTTGGCCGCTGCTTAGTAGCGGGATGAGTGGTTATCCTTGAATCCATATTCTTGGTATAGTTTCTCCAATTTATCAGAGTAGATGTTGGTGCCGTTATATGTCTGTATGAATTGTGGGACACCAAATTTGGTGATGATATTGGTTTTCACAAAGCGGACAATGTTTCTTGCCCCAAATTCCTTGAGGGGTAAAACTTCTGCCCATTTGGAAAGAAGTCGGTTGCTGTGAGGATATACTTTAGCTGTTTGGCTGTAGCGGGAAGATATGGTCCCACGACGTCCATTACCTAGAAGGAAAATGGCCAAAAGTACATGGAATAATGAAGCAACTCTAGGGATTGGTGTGTGAAGTTGGCATGAATTTTGAATGAGTGCAATTTTGCGGTAAAGTACTCTCAATCTCGTGCCACCGTGGGCCAATAGTACCTAAGTCTTTGAACCTTATGGGAAAGCATGGACCCCAACTGATGCACCCCACATACTCTGGCATGTACTTCAGTCATGACTGTAGTATGTTATTCTTCCTCAATGCATCTGAGGAGGATTCCTTCAAGGCCTCATTTTTAGAGGACCTCTTGCTGACCCATGCTACCATATAAGACAAAGTTGATTTCCCTTATTCTTATTTTCTCTCATTTATCCTGGTCTGATGGAAGTTCTCCCCGTTTAAGGTAGTTTTCAATGGAGGTCATCTAGTTGGTGGCAGGAGAATATGGTTGAAGGACTGGAATGACTTCATGAATTTATTCCTTCTTAGTTTGAGAAAATGGCAAGACCATTCAACGGTGCGCAATAGTGATAGTTGTTTCATCCCGGTCAGGGTCGACTAGAATTTTGGCCACATTGGCTAATGCATCAGCATGGGCGTTCTAAGACCGGAGAATATAGGCCAATGCTGGTTCTGTAGAGAATTCCACCATTACCCCTTTGACATGGTCAAACAGGGGAATCAGCTCCTCCTTTTTAATATCATAGTCAACATTGACTTGCTTGATGAAGAGTTCTGAGTCACCTTTTACCTTAAGGTGTTGTACTTGTTCATGGCGTGCGAGCTCCAGGCCTGCAATGAGGGATTGATATTCCACCTCATTGTTCATACATCCTTCTGACAGGAGGAAAGAATATGGAAAGACTTCTTTTTCTGGGGACACGTGAATTATCCCCAGGCCCACCTTGTTAAATTTGGGATCCTCCATCCTTTTCCCTCTCGGGATTTGGGATGCACCGTCGAAGTACATTTACCAAGGTCGGAACTCCTCTTGAACTTAGAAGATGTCTTCATCAGGTAGATCGGTGTCTGGTGTGGTGGTCCCCATTAAAGGGTGATCCGCCGGAAAATCTTCCAATGTCTGTCCCTTGATGACTTTATGAGGCACAAACTGGATGTTGATCTATTACAGTATGACTTCCCATCGAGACAAGCGCTCGGTCATCATTGGGCAGCTAAGGATGAACTTCAGCGGGTTATATACGTTACCACATGGAGTTCATGATGCTGCAGATAATGTCTCAACTTTTGAACTGTGAAGACCAAGGCCAAAGAACCCTTCTCGATGTTTGAGTATCGAGTCTCAGCATCAATCATGGTTCAACTAAGGTAATAGAGACTTTTTTCACTGCCGATATCAATCTTCTGTTCGAGAAAGGCTCCCAGCGACCGCTCTAAGGTTGTCACATATAAGATAAGAGGTCTTCCATCAACTGGGGGAACGAGCACTGGTGGGATTAAGAGGCTCTTCTTTAGGCTATGAAACACCTCTTGGTAGTCATCTGTCCATTGGTAGGTATCCCCCTTTTTCATATACTTGGTAAAGGGAAAACATTTTCTTTCCAAGTTGGCTATGAACTAGATGATATAGGCCAGGTGTCCTTGGAATCCCCTCAACTCAGTGAGATTGGGGGAGGGCGTAAGACAAGGATATCCTTTTCCATTTTAGGGTCGACTTCGATGCCACAATGGTGTACAACAAAGCCAAGGAATTTCCCTGAGGTAACCTCGAAGGCACATTTCAAGTGGTTCATCTTCAGGCTATGATGTCGAAGTTTGTTGAAGATGGTGTCAAAGTCTGACAGGTGATCTATGAATTTTCTGGACTTAACCACCAAGTCATCCATGTAGCATTCAACGAATCTCTTCATGAATGGTTTAATGATACGATGTATGACACACTGATATGTGGCGCCAGTGTTCTTGAGACCAAAGGGAATAACCCTGTACCAAAAAAAATCCATGAGGGGCCCTGAAGGCCATGGAATCTTCATCTTCTTGGTCCATCCGGATTTGATTATACCTTGAATAACCATCCATTAAGGAGAGAGCCTCATACCCGGCCATTGAGCCGATTAATAACTCAGTGATCGGGACATGGAAATCATCTTTCGAAAAATTCCAATTGAGATCTATTAAATCAATGAAAATGCGGATTTGTCAGTTCTTTTTCTTGATAGTGACGATGTTGGCCAACTAGATGGGGCACTGAGCCTCTTGAATGATGCATGATTTAATGAGATTAATGACTTCAGCCTCTATTTTGACAGCATGTGAGGGGTGTGTCCTTCTGGCGGCTTTTTTATAGCCCTGGTAGTCGTCTGGCAGACCCAGGTGATGCCTCGCCACTTCAGGATCAATTCCCAGCATTTTTCTGTAATTCCAGGAAAAGGATTCCTTTTTTTCCATATTAAGGAGGTATATGCGTCCTTCTCTTCGGGAGACATGACTACACAAGCAAGAGTGGGCCTCAGTTCTTCATTAGTACCCATGTTTATTTCCCTGAGCTCATCCACAGTGGAGGAGATACCTTCCTCAAATACGGGAGGTGAAACCCTGAGATCTTCCTCCTCTTCTTCTCCCAAATCCTCATCTTATTGATCCAGAGAGGGGAGAGTTCTTGACTCAGGATCCTGGGAGTCTGGATGCGAGGCATTGTGGGCATCCTTGCTTAAGAATCCGTGCCCAAATTGAGGGTTGGCTGACGTTCCCACATTGTCACGCTCGGCCGTTATGGCTGAAGTCATGAGGACAATTGAGTGCGTGTCCAAACATGAACTCGTGCTCTCAATATTGTTGATGGGACATACATAGACTCTGCCAAGCTACCCAAGGGGGTCATCACGAACCATTTCATGACTATTTGAAGTGGGGATCCAGTCAATACCATCGAGTGAAGGATTTTTCTTCTTTTGCTCATAAAACCCAGCATCAATGTAGTGTGACTCGGAGATCTTGAAAGGGGACTTGTCAGTGTGCAATGTCCCACTTTGTCTAACTGCAGAGCCGATTTCAATAAAGACTTTACGGATCTCAACATCATTTAGTGTTCCAGACATATATAGTAGTTTGATATGTCCTTGCATGATGGCATATTCATCCTGATCGGTGAAGGAAATCACCGCATTGCATTTAGTCGGGTTAGTCTATATCCATTAAATATCGGTGGTAGCTACCTCGGCTTGAAACTCTTAGGGGATGAGCAAGGTTTCAATAAGAGCCTCCTTGAGGTCGGCTGACAAACTCACCGCATTTAGGATTGACAATTTGGTTGGTACAGATGATAGATCCTTATGGATATCATATTTCTTCCCCAAAGATCAACGATTCTCCATTGGTGGTGGAGTCATAGAAGGAACTTTGGGAGTTGGAGTCTGTGACGAGGAGCGACCGGCCGCGGGGTAAGATGTCAACGATGTTCCCATGTTTCGGGGACTCGGCCCAACCGATCTATTTGTATGCACTAGGTGGCCAGACGCTTGTTCCTCCTCTAATGGGTACCATAGAATAACAGGACCAGAGTGGATGCTTGTGGATGTACAGGGACATTCTCTCTTCTGATGAGTCCATTGAAGGGATCTCCCATGTGTTTCCACGATATTGACAGTTTGGGCCAAGATCTAACCGTAGGGTTGGTTTTGGCCACGACAGTGCCTCCCCTGGTATCCCCTGCCTCTGTGATTCCTCGTCCCTTCCCTTTGTGTCAGGAACTTGGGTTTATAGCCATCCCCTTTTTTAGGGAACAATTCCATTATATGCATGACATTGTTAGAACCAAAGATTAGATCCTCATCCTCTGACAAGTAAACCCATTCGGTTGTCCATGATGGTGACGTTTAGCGGATCGGTGCCCATGGTGCGAAGTTTGAGGGCATAAAATCTGCCAGTGTTAGGGATAACACAGGCCTCGTTATGGACTACTCCTCTTGCACATGTTGTGTACCTTTTCAACCACGCCTGGATGACCAGATCATGGAGGGTTGTGAGGCCAATATTGTAGGATGTGAGACATCAGGGGCTGTCGGCGGCAACACCGGCTACTATAGTTGAGCTCGGAGTATGCCCTGGTCTCGATTGATAGTCTTCTAAGTCATCCAGTCATCAAAATTCTCCCCCTTCTTGCTGGTGACTTCCTTCCAGCCCTACCCTTTATCAGAGTCGGTGGTGGAGATATATGTATAATGCGCTGGGGGTGGTCCTTGCTCGACCTTCCTAGAGTCTACCTTCCTTTGCAGGAGGTCTTTGAAGATGAATCATTCCCGAATATTGTGCTCTAACATTCGATGGTAGGGGAAATAATCTGGCCTACCATCATGGCCAACTTCTTCATGTTTCCATGGCTCCGAGAGGCAAAGAAAGTTGCAATTCATGGTGGCGATGAAGTAACCGTGGACTTGGTCCTCTTGGAATGAATATAATTTATGTCTTCATTCCTCAAACTGGTCTTTCTTCAATCTTCTCTAATCACCCCTATTTCGCGGAGGTGGCCGCTAATATATAGGGGTCCCTTGATGATTTGGTGGAGGCCTGAGCGGTGGAGCTGGCACATGGGTTGGCTTGAGCATAATAGAGGATGCTTCAGCTCTATCTGCTCTCTTTTCCGAAGCCTATGCGGCTATTCATGGCTTCATATTGGTCCGCTATAGGGAGTCTTCAATTCTCTGGGCAATGTATGAGAGATGGCAGAAGCCAGTGGTGCACTCCACTTGTATGAGTGGTGTTTGAAACTCATATCGAAAATTATCATTGTATATGGAAAGAATCTCATCTTGAAGAATTTTTCAGATAGGAGGGCAGACCATTCCATCTAGCAATGAAATCAGAGACCCTCTCGTTCTCCCTCTACTTCCAGTTTAGGAGGTCGCTGACCGTTGTTTTATTAAACTTTGAGCTGAAGTGGAACAAGAACTGCTGCCGAAGGTGTTCCCAGATTTTTATTGACTGGGATGGTAGCCTCATATACAAGAGAAAGGATGATCCTAGCATGATCTATATCAAGCATCTGAGTTTCACTGCTTATTTTCGTTCCAGAGTTCCCATCATTGGGCCGCAGTAAGATGCGTAGTGCATCAAATGTTGTTCTGAATTCCCTGATCCATTGAAAATAGGGAATAAATGGCTCCCAAAATTGGGTGGGGGAGGTGTGTGGGTCACCCAATCCGGGTAGGGCTTCCGCTCTAGCTTTATCAGAGCGCATCGACCTTCCACTTCTTCCAATCGAGCTGTTCAAGCATCGATGGTATTAGTGAGACACTGGTTTACATCCTGTTGGGACCGATCCTAGGTAGGTGTAGCCCGAGGTATTGCTTGAGGATCCAGCTAGGATGGTACCAGGGGTGCATGTGACATTTGTGACACCTTCAGAGGATTCATACGTACTCGCTCCGGTTGCTTCCTGAGTGGAGGTATGTCTTGGTATTCATTCAGGTCCACATTTAGGTAGTTCGATGGGCCAAGCGCCTCGTTGGGTGGGTGCCCTGACTATGCTTCATTTTCTGGGGCAAACCTTGGTCTTTGAGGTGCACTTACTGGGATAGCATGATGTGGCTCCTCTTGGGATGCGCTTTCATATAGACGATTCCTATGGAGTATCTAGGTATTGAGCCACCTCAATTCTTTCATTTCCTCTTCCTGTTGAGCGAACCTCTCTTCGAGCGTGTGTGGCTCGTTTTTTATTGAGAGAAGGAGGCAGGTTAAGGGTAACCGGTCCTTTTTTATAATCCTTATTGGGAGCTCACAGGGTGAGAAATAGAAGGTTATCTGAAGGGGCGACCATATTTAGAGCGGCCCTATGGTTCCAGGTGTGCAGACCTGGTGGTTCGTTGTGAGTCACAGCATGACCAAAACCATCGTCTCCCGATCCATCCGTATTTGCACCATCTTTAGTGTTACCCACGGGGTTAACCTCTATAGTGTTGATGGATGCATATCGCGGGGTGGAGAAGATGTCATCTTCCAAATAATAATAGGATCTCCCATGTCTTTTACTCATCTTCCCTTTCATGTATCGGGATCACTTTTGGAATCCCTAACGAAGGGTTACACGGAGAGTCTTTGATGAGACCTCATGGTACGCCTCTCTTTCAGAGGGGATGATTATTCAAATGATGGGATCGGACATGAAACCCCTCTTATGACTGTCCTCCCCAGATGAGAGAATACAGATTCTCATGGGGGAGGTTATTGGTGAGGAGGTAAAAAGTGTCCCCATCCTTGAGGTCTGGGGTTGGCTCCGTTACTTGAAAATTGAGTCTCTTCCCATTTTTATTGGTCTTACGGGGTCATTTTTTGTTAAAAATACCCCCAGCCATGTCGGATGGGGTTGACCCTGGATTGCGGTAGTGGATTCTGCTATCACTACATGCCTGATCTTGCCTGCCCCCATTTAGGGGTGAACTGGAAATCTGTGATGCGTTCTTTTGTGAATCAATCCCTTCTAGGGAGGCAAGAAATTACAGCTGATTGGCCTCTCTTAGGCAAGAGGACTGTTGTATGCTCTCGGTGGAATGACTTAAGAGTTCTTGAATGGATTGTTCCCACATGGCCAGATGTTTCTGGTACTTAATCAAGGTATGTCTCTGTTGGGTGTGTTGTCTTTCCTGAGAAAGGACCCCACCTGATATTTGTCTTTACATGATAATGTTTCAAGACACCATGCCAAATGGGTTCTTCTGGGCGGGGAGTAGACTGAAATTCAGAACTCCATGTTCCCCATCCCCTGATATAGACTCTCGTTGGAGCGTCACTGATAAGGCGGCGCAACAGGTGCAACGCATGGAGGCAGGCTATCTCAATGTTTCTTTTACGCCTCTCAGGATGTTGTTGCTGCACCGAAGGAAGAGCTTCTAGTTTGATGTGACGTAGGAGGTATCCTATTATCTTGACATGGAATACATACCCGTCGTAGGGAAGGAAGATATATTTTAGATGGTAGAGGGTTTTACATATATTGTAGCAGATTTCGTGCATGCAATCTTCTGACAACTCTCTGGGTATGTCGAATTGAGAGGTGTACGTGGGTCAAAACATAACTGGTATATCATCCCTGACCAGTCCTTTCCTCAGGTGCAACATGTTGTCCAACTCCTACACTAGTGATTCCTCAACCTGGTCAGCCCAACTAAGATGCTCACTGATATTATGGTCAGAGGCAGTGGGACTGGTAGGTATCGACTTATCATGTAGGAGATTCCGAGGTGGTTCAGAAGATGAACGTGGCCCTGGAACGTTTCCCCATTGAAGAAGTGTTTCATTGGTGAATAACTGGTAATCTGACATGCTTGATTTTGTCTTTCTGAGTGCCTCAGCATACGAGGGCTTTTCTGTGCTTGATTCGGCAGGGGGTGGACCTTTCTGTCGATATGATATGTCTTTGCGGGGAGGACCTTCGCAATGGAGGCCTGAATAGTGAGGAATACCATCACAACATGACACCTCACAACATAAAGCACTTTTACAGTGAATACACTGGGGAGGACCTCCAAGGCATGTCGCAGGAAGGGGAGTACCTTCATGCTTCGTAGCATTGTTACGGGGAGGGCCTTCGCAAAAACTGCCATCATGGCGAGGATGACCATCATGGTTTGATGTTCGATGTGCATCCTGGGGAGGACCTTCACGGAACACTACGACAAGGGGAGGACCTTCTTGTTTCTTGGGTCCACTATATAAAGGTCATTCGCAATGGCAGTCATGATGGTGATCACTACCATCACAGCTGTTGCAATGGTGAGGACTACCATTACAGCTACAGTAGGGAGAATATCTACGAGGTACAACATTGGGAGGGCCTCCAGAATGTTCAGTAATGAGGGGAGGGACTTCACATTTCTTGACGTCTCTATGGGGAGTACCTCTGTTATCTGGTTGGCAATGACTACCACTGTGATCTGATGTGCAGATGCGCCGAGTGTCATTGCAATGTAACCCATGGAGAGGACCATTAGGGCAGGCCAGGACAATGGTAGGGCCTTCTTCTCATGATGAGACATCACTATGGGGAGGTCCTTCACAATTTAAACTATGAAATCGAGGACTACTATCATAATATATGGTCCCACTGCATGGAGAGTGCTTGTAGTGTATACCCTGGGGAGGACCTTCAGGGTGGACCGCAGCAAGTGGAGGACCTTCTTGCTGCTCGATCTTCTGGTCACGTGGAGGGTTTTCATGACTCTCATTAAAAGATAAGCTCTTGCGATCTATCATTATATGCCTGTGGGGGAGGCCCTAGTAGGTGCTCTGTGGAGGACCTTCAGAGCTGCTGGTAGCGGCATTGTTGGGAGGAACTTCACAACTGCTACTGCCACTCCCATAATATTGTAATGAGTGTGCAGGGTTCTGACCCTTCGATTTGTGCTTTGCGGTATCGGGATCCCCCGCATCGAGTAGAGCGGAGTCATAAACCCTCTTTTTCTTTTTCAACTACCTTCGGCACGTTTGAGGTGCTTTCTTGCGGGCAAGGAGGACGGTCTGCTGTTGGAAATGGCCTTCACCTTTGGGTCCCTATCTAATTGGGTCATGTAATGTTTCTAGGATACGCTGAAAAATATCTTGTCTTTTAGCATGAATATATACCTACTCTGGAGCATCCACTGTGATGGATGGCTGTCCCCTAGTTGGAATGAGTGAAGCTGCGTGATCCAATTGCCCTTGTATCACGGAATATAGTTGAAGACTCTCCTGGGTTGATGTAAGGATACATATCTTCTCTGAGGTGGCTATATCATCTCTTATATGAGTTACCTCAATTGGGGGGACGAGCTCATGGGCCTGAGTCCTTTCTTTTTCCACTGATGCAATCACATTCTGGAAAGTCTACAAGATATGATCCGGGATCGATACCTGCTCCGCCATCATTGGCTGGATATGCAGAGATACATCTTTGGATGGAATGGGTATAAAGGGCCATTCCAGTATTAGAGGAGGAATATCCTACTCCGATCCTCCGATGGTCAGTGGCTGCTGACAATTTTCCTGTGTCGGGGCAGGTGAACGAATTTTCCCCTTGGTCGGGATATGCCAGTTTATCTCTTCGTTTTCTACCACATTGGGATGGTAGACTTTACATGCATACGCAGGGAGATGGCCTTGCATATGTTGGTTTCCCACCGTTTCTAGTCAGTGGCCTTTGTTGGTAGGGAGATGTGCCCTCCTATTAATTGCTGCCACAACTAGATGGCGGGCTTTGTTGATCGCCACCATACCATGATGGTAGGCGTCAATAGCATCTGCTAGGATATGGTCCTACAGGCGCTGGGTCACCACCATGTTGGGTTGGTGGGCTTTATGACCCTGGGCGCATAGAGGTTCCTACTGGGTAGGTGTTGTCCAGTGTGAGTGACGAGTTTGATGAAGCCCTATGTGGATGTATGCATGCTCGTATAATGCTGCCATATCTGGATTGTGGGCTTTGTAGGAGCAAATAGGTGGAGGTGACTGCTCGCGATACGTCTCAGTGACTGGGAAACATAGCTACTCTTAAGGGACAAGGGTGATGAATGGTCCCTGGCTGTACGTTTGCCGCCCTCTTCTGGCAGTCCGAGGGGCTGGGGTATGGGGACCATGGGCCTGGATCCTCGGGGCTACATTATCCTGAGCGTGAGGATACTGAGTCGAGGCATAACCGCAATGACTTCTCAAAGCGAGGGCTTAGAGTGGGAGCCCCGTTCAGTGGGGATGAAGTCCTCATCGTCGACCTCATCCACATACCTAAGATAAGGGAGGTACGCGTTGTCTCGTTTTGGGGATAGACACTCGAAATAGTTTGAGATAGCAACAGAAGCCGTCTGGATCTTCCTTTGTGGCCACTGCTGGGTAGGTGAATAGCGGGTCTTGGAGGATTGGAGGGCGTGCATGGCCGCCTCCACCATCAGGAGCGTATCATTCATGTGGTAATCTCGGATGAATGCATCCAAGACCCAGTGTTGAAGATGTTGGGTAGGTGATGGGTTCCTCCGTTGGTGAGGAAGTCTTGTCATTACATTGTTGGAAGCATGCGCCTATGTGTTCCTTCATGACGCCATTGGATCCAAGGGAGTTCTGTGTGGTACCTGTAAAATATTTTGACAAATACAAACAGAAAACCCATCAGAGAAGCATCTCATGACCCCATGTATAATTAATGACCTTGTTTGGACCTACTTGTGTGTATAAAGGGGGAATTTGGTGGGATTAGGTTAAATCCGTCTTGCTTGGTTAATGATTCTCATCGGGTTCACCATTTTTTGTCTCGTGGCGCACGACGGGATCATAGGCGAGAAATGTGCGCTACCCAACAGTTCATTAGAGAAGGTTGGGTTTTGCATAATCACTCATATCAGGTTCACCGTTTTCACCACAAAATTCCGGATGGTTCCATATCCAGCAATATATAGACCTTCTTTCCAAAGGCAAGCATTCGGTGGGTGGTTTGAACAACGATGCTTATGAACTCACATTGGTCGAGAGGAAGGGAAGTTGAGCTCATCGCATCATTTTGGGACGAATTATTGCATGCTCCATGAATCTATTATATATTTACGATGTATTCATATGTTCTTGAATCTTTGGATTATTCCCAAGCATTGTATCCACAGATTAATTATGGTTGGTAATGGTCATCTGGATGCGGGGGTTCAGAATCATTTATGACTGAGGTTTTCCATCCCTCGTTGGATTAATGTCCCCGAGGAGTCTGGACTCACTGAGATGACACTGGTTTAAAGCCTCGTAACTAGGCACTCTAGAGTTTATTGTCATCCAGGGGGGACAGATAATGAATTGAGCGTTTGGATCGAACCCAGGTTACGAGCCTCCTACGTACCCATGAAAGGGGAATCAGAATTCACGTAGTTCGGCATGGTATGGGGTATAAGATCTATGCTACCCAGGTTTAGTGTGGTGAACCAACATGAAGATGGTCGGATCGACTGGTTGTTGGGCTTAAACCTCAAGAAGGCTTCATACATACCCGGTCTAGGAGACAGGGATCAAAGGCCACATAGTTCGGGTTGGGAGTGTTGGAGAATTGACGTGAATATGAACCCGAGGGTCTGATGGTGATCGAGCATGAACCTCTTGGAGGCTTCCTACGTATTCTTATGGTGGGGAATCAATGTCCACACTGTTTGAATGGACATGGGGCTTATTATTTGAGGTATCCTAGGATGGGATATCCTGGTAGATGATTACTCTAATCCCACGTGAGTCATGCTCAGTGTGAGAAACAAGAGGAAGATGGGACCAGCCGATCACATCGCGAAAGGTGCATACGCGGGATGTGCGATGGGGATTACGCATGGGGAGAGGCCCAAAAAGTCAGGGCTTACTCCAAGATCGATGCCCATGATGATAAATCCTAGAAGGAAAGGGACATGGCCCCAAAAAAGAACGGAGCAACACCCTTCCCCACTACTCCCTTCCTTGCCCATGGCCGAGGGGAAGTACGGAGCTGCATGGGTGCTTCCTTTTGATGGGTAGTCTTCCACTCCATAGAGAGGGGAGAAGTTCCCTTGTCCTAACAAGTAGAGCGGAAGAAAGGGGTCTCCCGGGCTTGGACTCTGCATTACAGTGGGAATGTGAACCCAGGAATGCTTTGGGAACCAGTTCATGGGCCGGGGCAACCCCTTAGCCCTCGCTTACCATGGGTATGTGAACTCAAAACGGCACAATGATGCGCCTGAAGGTTACATCACACGGGTCCAGTGTCTCTCGGGGTGGCCTCGGCTCTAGGCCGATGAATAGGCTAATGGAGGGGTCATGAAGGTTCAGGCCTGATTGGAAGGATTTTATCTGGATCAGGGAATTGGAACTCCGAATGATTTGGTGGGCCACAAGGCTGTATGAGGGGTGGTGCCCTTTATGTAGGGAGGTGCTACGTGGCTGGAGAGGCCATCCGTGAACCAGGGTGGTCCACGGACTAATGGGAATCACGCGAAACAGAGTGGTTTGTGGCTTCGGTTTCAGACCGCATACCAGATTGGTATATAGAGGGGTCCATGCGAGCAGTGGTGGCTGGGGGAAACGCCGGTCAGAGGTTCATCGGTTGGGGATTTGCCCGCGTAGGACGGTTCTACACGGTGCGATGGATCAGAAAAGGGGCATAAACTCCATAGTCTGCGGGGAGTGCATCTGCGGAGGGTCCATGGTTCTTTAACATCTTTTCATTAATATTTTATGTCCACAGTTCACCAAGTTGTTATTTGTTTTCGGTTCTTTATAAATTCGTTTCCACCTTGATACCTATTCTGGTTCGTGAAATGGAACTTCACTGTTTGCGAAATCCTAAGCTCCTTCCTTAGAAATCCTTCCACCTGAATATGATCAATCTCCTTTCTATTCACCCTCCTTCTCCTTTTATAGAGTGGGGAAAGAGATGTATATGTGGTCATGCGGCACATTTTGCAGAGTCCCATGACCGGAAACCTGGTTTACGGATGACTTGGTCAATCCAAAACTCACGAGGGGCATTGAACACACCTCCCCCATGAACCAAACGAGCTTAGGGAGTGCTTCACGTCTGCGTAGGGTTCTGCCTCCATTTCACAAACGATAGTAGATGTGGTTCGGTCCGGTTGACGCTGTTCATAGTTGGGGCAGTTCGCGATAGTAGACTGGGTTGGCGCCAATCCCTCTTCGCGCCCATGGAGGATCCTCACATTTGTTCTGTGAACGACAACAGCCTGCGGAGGGGGTTCTTCTTTGAATCCGCCACGTACCATTATCATTGGACTGGTCTACGGACTGGTTCATCTTGTCCCATCCTTTGAGTATTTCTCGTCACTTTTCTCCAATTCTTTGGGGGGAAATTGGGTATAATCTCCCTTGGATTAAAGGGGTTTCTCATTCTCCTATGTGGATTTTTCAGGACCATACAGAGAAACTTGAGGAGAGGTAGCCAATTTTTCCTATGAATGATGGGAATAATTATTTCATTATTTGTGAAAGATGAATTCTAGAAAATTTATATTTGTGGAAAAGACTAATAATTTTGGGAATTCAGATGTTTTGGAAAACCCTAATTTTGAATATTTATCTAAACATGATTAATGTGGAAATTCTAATAGTTCTTCTACTTCCAATAAGGATGAGAACAGAAATAAGATTCACAATAACAACAAAAAGGATAGTGGTTCATATAAAAAATATGTTGATGAGAAAAATTTTCAGAACTCTAGTCAAAATAGAAGTTTTAGAGAAAAATAATTTTTCTATGGAAACTTCTGATATTGTGGTGGATTCAGACATATGAAAAATATGTGATGGTTAAACCAAAAACATTTCACTTAGTCTAAATGTTATTAAAGGTATAGTTTGAGGGGGGAGTAAATTACATAAAAGAAATAAGTAGGAGAATATCATTTCAAGGAAACCTAAGAAGTTCGGAAGAATGATTAAAAATAGATTCCATCCCCCATAAACTATTTTTAAATGATATGAACAACCTATACATTTTTCTAAGGAATGTCTTTCTATTTTACAAGCATAAATAATATTTCTTAATAATTATCATAAGATGGGGTTGAAGAAAAAAAATTAAGTAGACAAAATATCATGTAGTATAAATTGCTTTGAAAGTTATAAGAGGGTAATGAACTAGGAATATTGATAATAGGAATTATTTTTATATGATAAGAAAAATAAGGCTATTATAGAATGTAATAAACTTCAATAAGGGTACAATGAAATTTGGAAATGATGAACTGTTGAGAATCAAAGGTATTGGTTTAGGAATTAATGGGAAGGAAAATACCGAATCTAAGAAAATTTTATATGTTCTTGGTAAGAAACATAATCTACTAAGTGTGTCACAATTATGTCATAAATGTAAAAAAAGTTACTTTCAGGAAAGATGGATTTGTTTTAAAAATTGAGAATAATGAAATAATTGTTAAAATAAGACAATGTACAAAGGGAAATTTATTTCAATTTCGTGACATCCGAACATATTGTTACTTATTAATGGTGGAAAAAAATCAATTAAGGAATAAAAGGAAGGGACACATGTGTCTGAGAAAAATGCAAAAGTATTTGAACTTAAATAGTTTTTGTGATATTCCATATGTTCTTAGAGAATGATAATAGTGTTTTTATATTTTTAATAAAGGAATAATTATAATTTTAGCGTATAATAAATCTAATATTTATTCAAAACAACCCCGGTAATATATCCATTACGATATCTGAGGGTCGATGAGAAAACAATCAATGAAAAGAGAAAAGTATTTCAACACTTCCATTGACGATTTAACTCATATTAATAATTTCATGTATATAAAACATAAATCAAATTCTCTAATAATGTTTAAAAGTTTCATGTGGAAAGATGAGAAAGACTTTGATTATTTTGTGATGAATTTGAGAACTAACAATTGTGGTGAATACAAAAAATCTGAATTTTAAAGTTATCTAGAAAAGAATGTAATTATACATTCTTATAGTTCCCCATAATATCCTCAATGAAATGGGGTTTATAATTCAAATAATATATGTTTCGTAGAAATATGGAGAACCAATACACTTAAAAATGGTCTATATCATTAATATTGGAGGAAAGATATGATTACTTCATTATACATTCAATACCAATGTTCTAAAAGCCATGTTATGATATTTATTCATATAAATTGATTTATGATAAAAGTCCTTGTTTGGAATACTTTATATTTTATTAGGAGTCCATGCATAATAAATAAGAAAGGGATAAACTTGGTAAAAATTGTAAAAATAGGTGAAGATGGAATCTTTTTTAGATATGCACTGAAAGGTAGAGGATGCAGATATATCAACAATGAAATGGGAATAATTGTTTATTATTTTGATTTTAATATTCATGAAATGTATAATGAGGATAAAGATACTCATGTATATAAGACAGTAGAGTAGGATAAGGAAGAAATTTATGATACGGATTAATAATATTGTAATCCTACTCAAGAAGAAAAATCAAACTCATCTATTTCTTGTGATGAGGAAGATACTCAAAAATATAATCATAGGATGACGAAGCAAGTGGAAGTTCGGAATATTGTTAGTGGTTAACATCAAAATGAATAATAAATAAGAATAAAAAATTATATTACACATTCTTTGTTGTATCGAAAATTCGAGCAAAATGACTCAAATGTATCTTTTGATTATTTGGATTGGGTTCCGGTCATGAATGAAGAGATGTATCAAATATAATATAATAATACATGGGATATTTTTTCTTATGCCATAAAAAAATATTATTATTATACAGTGGGGTTTTTGGAACAAGATGAATGAAAAATGTAAAGTGATAAAAACAATGAAATATTTGTGTGTAAATGTTACTCACAAATTGAAGGTGTTGATTTTGGTGAAACTATTTCTACAATTGAATGGTTAGAAACAATCTAAATCTTTTTTTATATTTATGCTCAATGAAGATACAAAATCCTTCTAGTGGATTTGATGTCCACATTTAGGAATGGGGATCTTGATGACGAAATTTACATTGAATAATTATGTGGGTTTTTTGTTGGGAAATATGAAGGTTATGTATGAAAATTGAAGAATGAGTTGTGTGGGATAAAAAAATCTCTGAGAGAATGGTAATTCAAATTTGATACATTCTTACAGAAGGTGGGTCTTAAGAAAATAAGGGCTGATAACAATATTTACATCAAAGAAAGTAAAGTGTTTCCCCTCATCATAAATGTTTATGTTGATGACATAATATATTTGTATAATGATGGATTATCATGTGAAATTGTTCTGAATAATTAGGAATATTATTTGAGCTATCCATTCTTGGGGAAATGAAATACTTTCTCAGGTCACCAATTTGACATAATAAGATACATATTTCTATTTTTCAAGAAAATTATGCCAAGGATCATTGTAAGAAGTTTGGAATTGAAAACTACAAAAATATTTTACCAGACAAATATTAGTGAAAAAATAGTTGTATAAAGATGGAGAAAGAAATAAAGTTGATCAGAATTAATTTTGAAAGATGATAGAATGTTTTTTTTGTTTTACTGCCTCAATACATGACATGGTTTATGTCTTTATCTTATGTAAAATATTTTGGAGTGCTCATAAAGAATGAAATTTACATCCAAGAAAAATATTTCTCATATACATCAAAGGAACAACATATTTTAGAATTAGTTGTGATAACATAGAATGTATTGATTTTGGGGGTATTCTGATACTGATTGGGTAGGAAATTTTCATGACAGAAGATCCACATATGGTTTTGTATTCATTCATAGGAAAATTTGTGTTAGTTTTTTATAAAAAGTAACATAATTCAGTAACTCTTAGTATAGTTGAAGACCAGGGAGTTTCAACTAGTAAGTATACAACACAATATATGTGGATAAAAGCTCAATTAGAAGAATTAGTTATTTAAGTGGTGTTATCCTTTCTATTAGGTTTTGATAATCAATGTTCAATCAATCTCACTAGGAATTTGGGTCAACATTATAATTCAATACATATTGATATTAAATATCTTTTCAACAAATAGCATGAGGATAAGAATGAATTGAATATGGAGTATGATCCTATATAAGAACAAATTACCAAAATTTTCACAAAACCATTACCAAAGGAATCCATATATAAATTGAGGTTGAGCATGGGCGTCAAACCTTTTTCTCATCATGGTTGAGGTATGTGTTTCTATCCCCTACCTCATCATACTTTTGGATACTGTTTTCAAGGGAGATAATTTCCTCATAAATATATCCACATGGAATATTGTAAATAGAGTCTGTTTTTCGGTAATATGTGAATCCATTTTTTATGAGTGTGAATTATTATAACTATTTCATATAGTGGTTGTAGGAAACAAAAGATTTTTATTCCAAGGATTTTGAAGATGTGGAAAAAGTTGTGAAGAAAATTGAAATATATTTCACGATCACTCTTTTTGTACAAAATGGTTTTATTGTCAACGATTATTATTTCCTTCAATAGTTTATCTTATGTATTTTTAGTGATGTTGAAAATTAATTCACATTTTATGGAAAGAAATTTCAATTATTTATGATTCTTGGTTGGAAAAAAATCCAAAGGGGGTGATTGTTAGGACCAAGTCGGCTGGAAAAGGTTTTTTGAAGTAGAAGATGTTTTTTTCATGGGTATTTTGTTTTATTATCAAATGAGTTAAAGATGAAAAGAAATCACATCACATTGTAATTGGTAATATTTGGACAGACCATCATATTTAGCGAATAAAATATTTTTTTTTGGAAAATGTCTATCAGATTTAGGAGAAGATGGCTGGAAGAAAAGTATCATGAGATTCACACTGAATATGGAATTTAATGATTCATCATAATGGGGATGAATAAAAGTCCATATGTCTGAGATAAAAACATGTGATGATGATTTTTGGACCATGGAGTTCGTCAAAATCATATGTATTCTGTAGAACTTATGATGCATGCCTGATGAAATAAATGGGTATTGAAATAGATGTTGTCAATCATATATAGTCAGATTGTAATCATGCCAATCATATTTAAACATTATAGGAAGAAAATATGTATCTATAGGATTTTGATGTTATAGTACATTCCATTGTAAGCCATATGATGCAAAATATGGCCTTCAACATAATAAAAGTCATGATCGAAGATGATTTTTTTTAAATAAGGAAGTTGGGGAAGCCAATGTATTCCATCCTCATGGTTGTCATTATTATTTTTCCAAATGAATATTTATTTAATTTATGATAAGGATGATTGAAATAATGGAATTGAGGAAGCTATTAAAGTCGGTGCTACTGAAACTGGTCCATCATATTCATCATACCATTATATTCATCAAGGGAAGATTTTTTTCTCATCAAGACTGATTGTAATAGAATTGAAAGTATTAAAGATTATTCAAAATGAAATGATAAAGATTGATCAACAACTTATTCAACCATTTTTTAGGTGAGACGTGTATTTGTATTCATCATAATTATAAAGATTTTAGTTTCAATAATAACTCGAATTGAAATTGATTTAGGTAAGAGTACAAAGCAGATGGTTACATGTATTGTAAAAGGGGGAGCAGCAAATTTGAATCTTGGGAATTTTTTTTGCAAATGTGAGAAACTAGTGGTACTTGTTTTCTATCAAAACAAAATCCAAAATATATTAATCTTATAATAATTATGTCGATGAGAATTTTATCCCGAAGATAAATAAAAACACTAATTTGTTTTCAAATTCTTTTATCAATTGATTGAAGATCCATCGTATCAGAGTTGGTATTGATTCACATTTCTGGTCGTAATGAAAAATTCAGAATTTGAAGGTATTAACATAATATGACTGAGAAATCATAATTGTATATATTTCCAAATACAATAAATTTTTATTGGTAATCCAAACAAAAGAATCATATTGAGGAAATTAGATTTGGACAGATGGTTTTGATGAATGATAGAAGATATATGAAGTGGGTGGAAGATTCAAGAAGTATCGATAAGAAATGAGAATGTTTGAGAAGTTTGGATGAAGTAAAGTAGCACCCAAAATTCATGGAAACATAAAAATTAGGGAAATTTGTTTGAGCATGCTATTTTTTTATAAATACATCCCAAACCACAATTGGGGTGAGTATAAAAGATGAAAAGTTCATTGTACTTTCCTGTTTTATGTACTGTTAACAAGAATTTGAGAGAAGGTGGAGTAATAATGAAATTCTAGAGACAAGAAGTGGTTTTTTGATTTTTTTCTTGAACATTTTGTTTTAGACTTGAGTGAAAAGAGATTAATTAATATTTCAATGTATTTATATGATCATCGTATTCAGTGGATCTTCACATTTAGTTGACTATTGCATTTTTATTGTCATCGTATTTTGAAGGTCGTAACATCAGGGATAAAATAATCACACTAGGACTAACATATATGGTTTTTTAGATTGTGGAATAAGGTGTTTAGAATTCTCCCAATTGTATTCTAATGGAGTTATATCTTCAATATTGTGCAATTTGACTAGGAAAATTGGATTGGAAAATTGGAATGTGTTTTCTATCAAAGTCCTCAAGGTTTTTTCCACCTTATGGGTAAGAAAGTGAAGATTTTTAAAAAAACATATATGTGGAAGTTGATAAACAAGTATAGGTAACATATGTTGTTATAAAAACATTGTATTATATCATTTATTCTAGAGGTAGAAGACACAATATTGGATTGTTTACATAGTGATACACGAGTGAAAGGGAATATCCTACTCATTGTATTCTACACAAAATGATTTGTTTTTCTTGTAGATTGTGTGGTATTATATTGTTTCCAAAATATACTAAGGTCGTAGCTATTATTATTTAACATTGAACATTGTATATACTTATGTCCCTATAGATATGGGTTTGATTTGTCTTTAGTAGTGAATTACATCTTTATCAGGAGGAAATGGTTGTTTCATTTAATAAGAAAACATAGAAGAAAATATGTCACTAATTCCCCTCCCTCTCTTAGTGATACAATTATTATGAATGGAAAATTATGGATCCGACATCATAGATAGCTACAAGATTATACATAAGGATCTAAAGAACACTCGATGATGATCCCACACTCCATAATCTATGTCATCCCCTATGGAAATCATATGAGAGAGACAATATATTGGAAATTTTTTTGCTATACCTGATGGAACATCCAAGTGATACCACTAGATCCGGTATAACAAAAATAATCGAAGAAATACACCATCTTATGTGTCACAATTCTGAGAGAATGCATTCGTCAGATCATTCCATGATGAACGTTATGCAGTAACATAGTGGATCATGCTACATTGATAGTGGATCCCACACATACCTGACGAGGGATGATACTAAACCTACTAGAACCACAGAAGGTCTCAACAGAGAAAAAGTTGATCACTCTTTGGATCCATTGTGGAAACTTTTATCCATTTCTGTAATACTGAAGAACCAATCTCCATGGATAGGGGATCACTCTCATGATCCATTGAGGGACCCCACAAACCTAATATGGTAAACTCAAGATCCCTCTAATTATCGAATCACTCAAAGGATCCATTGGGGGACACCAAATACTTGATTTTACACCATCGAAATGTTATCACAGAGTTAGGGGACCAAAAATCATGTAATGTTGGTCCTAATGATTCCACTGACCCTACCTGAAACAAATCACAAGGTAAAAGATCATAATTTTGACGATACAGAAAAATACAGAAACTATCTATTGAATATGAGATCATATACCCAATGATGCTGCATCCTTACTAATACAATACACTACATAGTGGATCACATAACTAATTATAAAAACTATATAGGGATTCCCTACGAGACAGGTGATCTTTTCCCATGTAGTGTTGGCCACAACGATACCAAGAACCCGATCTAGGTAAAATAATACATTATAAGATCATGCATTAGTATTCTGGGAGGATAACAACAAACCAGATGAAATATTAGAGGACCCCTACCTTACCTACTAGACAGTATATAATTTCCCCATACAGGCTCATCCTATTGAGGGGATTAAAATCTTATTCTGAGGACATAGTGCCACACTGTAGCTCATAGGGATAAACCTAGGCTATTAGTCGACCGTTGATGTTCTAAACATCGCTAATCCAATAGAACCATTCCATCACATAATTATGTATCTTTAAGGGCCATACCATTTCCACTATTAATTTAAATGTAGAAAATTACTCTATATAGGATACACACTAGGTAGAATACGATATCCAAGGAAACATATATGAAAGGAAGAATAATCTCCCAAAAGAAGACTACACTGGGTGTACTGGGGTCTATAATAAATATGACCATGACTAAATAGCTGGATGTGGCCCCAGTTTCATGTATTGTCTAGGCATGTGAGCTTACATGGCTTGTATAGGCTTTCCATTGCATTTATCACCTCACCTAGTTGCTAGTTGTGTCTTTGCCACATTGATCACAATGTTGTGTCTTCCACATCGTATGTATCCTGGGGTACATAAAATTTCATTTCTAAATGGAATATTGTCTGTGTCTTCTTTATGTGCCTGTATCTAACACCATGTGCCCTTGTACTCTGGGCCATGTAATTCCATGTGACAATGTACTACCACACTACTTCCCTAGGCATGCCTCTTGGCCACACAACCTTGGGTAACTACATGATGTATAACCCCATTACTCGATGTGTAGTCCTCAAAATAAATCTTCCCAGGAATAACACAGAACATGTGACACTATACTACAAATCATGTGATGAGGAATTCCAAATGGGATTTACTTATAAGCATCTGGAAGCACAATAGTTTCCCCCAAAAACAACAGATTGACCCCCAATGGGTCCCAAAAAATTGTATAAGTTCCCCAAAACCTTATAAAATGCATAAAATGGGGGATCATAGCATAAAATTAAAATCTTCCAACCTCGATGTGAAATTATAAATCCTTGAGATCATATCTATTTTTAGGATTAACTACATTATGATCCTATAGAATTCACTATCAGTATTATAGATCAAACACACATCTTCTCATTCGATATGCCTCAGTTCATCCTTTAATCAAAAAGGGTAGAGGGGGTCATCTATTCTATATCAAGTTCACAACGGAGGAGGGGATACATTATATATATTTAATTAAATTAAATCAGTATTCATCATTTAACTCCCTGCCATGGTATCACATCCGACCTTACACCTGACACTAAAAAAAGCTATGTCGCACCTAGGAAAAACTGAACATTATGAACTGAACCGTGATCTCAGAATTATGATTCAAGATTCCCCTCAGGATTTATCCAATGATTAAAAGGATAATTCATGGTCATGATAAAATATATTAAATACATTTTATATCGCATCACCATGTCCCTTTAGGCCCAAGAATACAGTCCTAAAATAGCACCTGGATTCCGAAATGTTCCTATAAATACTCCAATGACATACATTTCAAAACCCCAGTCACTATATCCTCACCACCTTAAGTAATTTTATCCTAGAAAAAAGAAATCCTATGATAAAGGACCGCAATTATGCTCTCTAATGGTTCTCCCATGCTAGTTTTCTCATAGAGGGTTCTTGTACAGTAAACAGCCACACAATCAAGGGAACCAATAAGGCCCAACCACAATAATCACTTAGTTAAAACTATGTATAAATCATGAAACATAATGGGAACATGTCACATCATCTATGATAGGTGGAAAACACCCAGAACCCACCAAACTGTCACTAATGGTTCTAGTGACTTGACTGCCCACTAACACACACACAAAACAAGGGAATTGTCCACCACACCTTGATACTATCCATTTTAATAAAAACTGACTCACCCGTATTGTGTTTAATAATTTTTCAAGAACATTCCATAGTGGGGTAAGCATCCCTAGTCCATATAAATATAAAACCATATCAAAGAACACCATTCACTCCTCATTTTTTCTCTAAAAAAATTGGACACTAATCACATTAGGGAACCAATGATCAATAGAAGGCTTCCCATGTGAGCACACAAGTTTTTCCTGGGCCCTTAGCATTAACCCCCAAAAAACAAACCTTCCCTAAACATGTGATTAAAGGGAATCATCTACCCCTCCTCAATAATATCCTCATTGAGAAGTACTAAACCACCCAAATGGTTTTACTCAGATCACTAAAATGTATCTTTGTGGGGAAAGCATCTTCCTTAGTTGGGAATTCAAAGCTACGTTGAACAGCACCAAAACAAGGTCATACCGACACCTCGTGTCACCCAAAAAAAATACTTCTAGAAAGAAGAAGAAATGAATGAGTACCACATAACAGTGACTGACAAAACTACTAAAAAATTAGAAGAGGTATAGAGGATACCTATATTTACCATTGGAACCTCTGTTTCAAAGGACTCTATGACCTATAACTGTCCATGCCCTCATCATGCAGCTCCTTAAACCTAGAGTGGACCACCTCGGGTAGTGGTATAAAACCATACCATTTGGAACCTCTTGATGATATTTCTAGTCCTCTACCATGGCCATCGTCATGCAAAACACTTTACTCCAATTCATACCTCTTACCATGAGGTCCATCATTTGACTCCATCATATCATCTCCACATGTCAGAATATGTAAAGAAAGCTGTCCCCATCCATAGAAAGTGTAACATAACCCCTCTTAGAGATGACTAAACCCATCATAGAAGACCTGAGCCTTAGACTCCCATCATAGGATTATCCCCTGAAGCCTCTCGCATGACAGTATCTATAAACCTATAATCAGTTACTAGATACTGAGGCCTCATCACTGATGATCCTATTACTAATGATCAGATTATGATGATAAAAAACTTCCCAAGACCAATTCCCACTCAATCACTCCATAAAAGGTGGGGTTTCACAATAGTACCACTGGTGCCTCGATCTCCCTACATAATCCCTACGATATAGTCCCTGGTTTGAAGAGTGGATCCTAATCCATATTCATGAAGATCATTATATGTCTATGATCCATGATGAATAATCTTCCATGGTCATTCTATAATACTAAACCTATAAAATATCTTATATATAATATCATCTTGACAAGTCTTGAGAAATGACTTCTATAAAGAGCATTTCATACTCTGGATAGTTTAGCGTCATCTCATCATGGGTTTTCATCACCAAACCCCACCATTTCCAAACGAAACCCTTCAGAAGGCTCTCCAATAGAACCACCATCCATTCATGAGGTTTCCTCATGAAGAGGAAAACACACATGACTGACAAAATCATGTTATCAGCTGTCTGGTGTTTAGATCACCCCAATAACTCAAAGGTCACTGACTATGGAACACGGGAAATACACTAAGAATATACACATACATGAACTGCACTACTAGCACAAACTTATCCTCAATGGTTCATGGATCAATAGGAAAACCAGTTGAAGGTGCTGCCTCAAGACTAGTTCCTTACACTAAAGCATCAACACTTTGAGAATCTTCATCACAATATCTCCACATAAACATATCTAGTTGTCTTTGTGGAGGAATTGTGAAATCAAATAAAGATGAACCACCATAATACTATAGATATGGGGACCAGACTCAAAATGGATTAGAAAAAAACAAAACATTATTAAATATTAGGTATATAATTTTTTTCCTTCAACTATTTTCTTAATTCACCAAGATAAGAAGCTATTTTTAGAGTCTCGTTGAATGGATATGTCAGCCATTGAACCAACACTAGAGTTCATAGTCTGAAATACAAAATCCAAACACTTTAACACAATTAAAATTCAACCTGAACTAGGTTCATGACACTATGGTCCAAATGTGGAAGCATCTTTAATAACACTCTAGAACTACCCGACCCAATGAGGCTCTAGCCGCGACTCCCCAAGACCACTTCTATAAGTCAGGGGCTGGAATACACTGTGGAGTTGGAATATCACACACATTAGAAGAATTATTCTAATATATCTGTACACATGCACCCATGAACAACTCCCTGCAATATTTCATTAATAAAATAAAATGTGAAAAATTCATGAATACATCAATCCCACAACCAGTGTACATTAGAATTAAAAAAATGAAAAAATAAAATCCCTCCCAATGTAAATAGAAAAAGAATCCAACATTCTTAGAATATTTGGATAAATTTCAAATGAATGTGTCATAACATTCCTCAGTTAAGCTCTAGTAAACACCTAGGATTTTATAGATAACTTTGCTTTTCATGTTATGGGTAATCTTATGACTCATTTGGATGGCCTATGGTCTGCAAAAGACAAAAAAATGTGTGGACAAATCCTATACATGGGTGAGTATAAAAATACTCAGAAAGTACCCCAAATAACCAAAAGTAAATGGAGGAATTTAATGGAAATAGTTCTATCATCCTATCAAGATAGAAAATAAATTATATATAAATAGAATCTCAAACAACTTTTTATTTAAATGAATAGTTATATCATACCACATTATGTGTCATCTTATAAATGTGAAACACATCAAGCACAACCAGAGCCAATACCTAGATATAATCATCATAGAATCTAAGTCTCATGAGGTTCTAAAATCATTGTAAGATATATGATTCTATTTGAGCCTCTAAAGAAACACTCTACCATGAGGGAAAACTCAATGAGCTCTTCAATAATAGATGGAACTCATCCGAGAGATATAATCCAGCGAGAGAAAATTTTCCATCCCAGATGGAACATTCAAGAGATATCAACCCATAAGGTATCACAAAGTTGATAGAACATCTACTCCATCCCTAGTAGAATACATCTGATAGAACATTATTGTCGGATCACTCTATGAAAAATTCGTGATGGAACCTAGCATAACATGCTACTTAGATTGGGGATCTCACGGATCCCTGATGTGGCATTTTACTAACCTTACCGACACCATAAAATGTGTCATCTCTCATAAGGGGGATTGATGACATGATCTTATATGGACACTATAAAACCCAGTCTAGAATACAAAAGACAATATCTTATCATATAGGCAATCACTCTTAAGATCCACTAGGGGACCCCACACACCAAATCCAGTAATGGAAATATCTCTCTTAGAATGGGAATCACTTCTAGGATATGTTGCGGGAAACAAAAAACATGATATGACATTATAAAGATCATATATTTAAGATAAGGTATCACCATCCATGTAGTGCTGGTCATGATGACTTCAAAAAACCCATCCTGGAACAACTCACAAAGTCTAGGATCGAAATCCTCACGATACAAAAATCCAATTGAAATTGGCTGCAGAGTGGGGGATCATATGACTAGTGATTCTACATCCCTAATGATACATAACACAATAAAGTTGGATCTTATAATTGAAATTTACACTAACCATATAGAGCTATACTCGCAGATAAGAGATCCATGTACATGTAGTGTTTGTCACAATGAAACAAATAATCTGATCTAGGGAAAATGATATATAATAGGATCCCACACCATCCTTCCCATAGTGAAACAATAACTCTAATGATACCATAGAGGATTGTACACTGGTCACGCTAGAGAGATTAAATATCTTTATTTAAGATCATCCTATCAAGGGGATCATAGTTCAGTGTTGTAGACATAATGTCACATTATACCCTCATTGAGATTGGATAAATGAATCACTCCACCTCTTCTCATCCATACAATTATATCCCAGGAAAATAAAACCATTACCACATTTTATATCTCTAAGTCCCAACCGATTATCATCATCATGTTATATAAGGAAAAAATTTTAGGATAGGCCACTCATTAGAATAAATATGAGACCCAACAAAAGAGATATGAAAGGAAAAATAATCTCCAAAAAAGAAGAGTTTATTCATGTTAGGGGGTTTACACAACGTTTAGACCTCCATAAACACCTAAAAATTTTCTAATCTTCATGAAATGAATTGTAATTTGAGGTCACATTTCATGTACATTCTATACATGGAGGGTCGTACCGCACCTGTCCCCTGGCCATGTCATTACCCTCTGAGATCAACCAAAATAGTTTCCCACATGGTCTGTACCACTAGGTATATAGTGTTCTATAGATAAATGACACATTATACATGTAATATACTTGTTACCAGTTCTATAACCATGTGATCGTGTACTCTGGCCATGTACTTCCACACGGTTGTGTATAATCACATGACATCCCTAGCCATGCCCCTTGGCCACATTATCGAGGGTTACTAAATGACATGTAACCCTAGTATACAATGTGTTATCCCCAAATCTATCTTCTTCATAAGGGTGGAAAACAAGGAATATGACCATGCAATATATGGTGTGTGATTGGGAATTCATAATGGTAATTCCCTTTAAGGAACTTGAAATTCCCTTATTTCCTCTAAAACCTATAGATTGACCCTCACATGGTCTCTAGTAATTGTCAAAGGGATATAAAATGTTAGAGAACCCAAAAAGGGTATTAGTACATATACATAAAAATTTCTACATTATGGAAAAATACTAGAGATAAATAGTCGTATCAGTGATTAAGAGTCATTGTAGCCTCATCCAGGACCAATCACCATCAATATCAAAGATCGACGACACCTATTCTCTTTAGATCCACCTCAGTTTATCCATATCTCCAAATATGTAGAGGGATTCAGCTCCTCTCGGTCATGTGCAACATTGGGAGGGGAGAAGTTATGTTGATTTAATTCCATTAAGTCAATATCCACAATTAAAAACACCACAACTGACTCACTTCTGACCCGGCGCCCATCATTGACATCTTTAATGACACATATAAGGAAAACTCCAACAGAAGTCTCAGAATTCTTATTCAAGACACTTCTTTTGATATAATCCATCATTCCAAGGAAATTGAAGGTGTGTGGTAAAATAAATTTAATATCCCTATTATCACCACATCGAGTCTCTCTAGGTCCTGAAATCATGCACAAGCACAGATCTTGGCTACAGAATTATTCATAGAAACATTAAAAAGGCTTACATGTCAAAACAAAAGTCACTAAAATATAAAATGAAGTGTATAGTTAAATTTGTTATCCATTTTTTCCTCCATATAACTATCAAATAAAAACATGACTTCTTTTTGTGAAAACCTCTGACAACTTTCAACTTGACTAGTATATTTCCATTACAAATCCATAAATTTTGTGAACAAAATTTTTAAAACATCAGATAAAAAAACTATATATATTTTTTATAAAAAGAATAAAACATTATCCCATTGAAAAAATGAATTCCCATAAAATACATCCACTTCAAAACATAAAATTTTACCTGGAAGGTGAATTATCATACCATTAAGTAAGATCATTTATATTACCATTTGAAAAAATTATTTCCAATGAAACTCAATTACAATCATAGATAATCCTTGTAGGTACCTTGGGACATCAACTCATAAAACCATTAATAATTCATTATAAATTGAAATTACCATATAACCAACTTCAAATATAATTATATGGATAAAATAATCATTACACAATACGTTGGAATACAATACAGGTACATCCATTGTATACTCTATAATAAGCACATCAGGTGAATTATGGGAACACCAATCCTATAGAATGAACAAGAACAAAAACATGGATAAAATTAGACATTCAATTTTTCATTATGAAAAATGTCGAAAACTTTTTTTAATCACTTATAAAAATATATTTTAAAAATAAAATATACCAGTTTTGAAAAAAACCCATTCTTAAGACAAAAATAACAAGGAAGGGAAATAGTTATTTTTTTCATTAATGAAAATATAAAATATTTCAAAGGAAGATAGAAATAAAATAATGATCATAGTGATGTAATAATTCATTGTTTATATGTATATTTATGATATAACAATAATTCTCTCATTTTCCAAAATAGTCTATATAATAAAATTAAAAATAATATTTTATAAAACAGTTAAAAATAATGTAAAAAAGAGGCATTAATTGTCATTTTTAAATATTTTATGATCATATATAAAGTTTCATAAAATATTTTTAATAACATGCAGATGGAAATGGATGATATAGATGAAAAACATTAAAATATTTTTTTGAAAATAAATACTTATCACTTGTTAATATTTTAAACATAACCCTATGAAAGAATAATATTAAACAAAAAAAATTAAATTCCATGAGAATGATTAAATTAATGATATAAAATTTTAGAGGGATCGTATATACCCATCTTAAAATAATATAGTCACCTAACACCAAACTATTCTTCAATGAATGAAAATTGAGACAATATACATTACTTGGAGTTTGACTAGTCAGATATATAACACCACAATATTCTAAAATAACAGCTTTGTATTTGATAGAAAATGTGACATGGAAAAACAATCATAAGAGAAAATATAATATCTATAGAAATTATAATGTAATTATTTATAAATATATTCAATCTCTTAAATATCTTTCACTATTTGCAATGTCGAGTTTATCTTTCTTGATATGAAACATTGAGTTTATCTTAGTTTTCACAGAACACAAAATTTAAAGAAAATATGACATTTTAATAAAATATTATTATTTAATAAAAAATTTATAACCTGGCCATTAAATTTCATGAAATTAATAGTACTATTTAAATTATGAAATTTTTTTATCTATGAATTATGAATAAAATAATAATCATTTATAATAAAAAGTACTGTTTTTGGAAAACTGTATTTTTTAAAAAATATGGGTTAATTGGGATTCCACACGAAACTAAAAAAATAATTTTCTAAATTTTAAAAAAAGTATTTTGAAAAAATAAAACCCAATTTGTAAATAATCATATCGACATTATCTTAGGGTATATTATAATTGTTTTTGTAAATTTTTTAATTTTTTATGAGTAGTGAAATATACTCAATGTTAATCAAAAGGTTTCTTTTTTGTTTAAATAATGTATAAGGTTAATCTATATTTAAAATTTTATAATGTAAAATTAGTTCAATAATATATAAATTAACCAAATTCTATTCATTGGAATAAAATTTTCAATGATTTTTGATATAAAAACCATCCACACATTTGGAAATTTTCTATTTGAAAGCATTCGTTGTTGTCATTTCCTACTAGATTATTTTTAAATTAAAAATATAAAATTATGTGAACTGAATTTGAAAAAATGGATTAAATATTTTCCATCACTATATTTTATAATTTATAATAACAAAAAAATAATTTTTTTTCCAAAATGAATAGTGGATATAGTGGAAACTAAATACCGATGTTAAGGTAAAAACCTATTTACGTGGGGGTTAAACTGAGAGGTTTAGTGTTATAAATGACTTTCAAACATATCCAAAACACATTTTTAGGAAATATTTCTACCTTGTATCTTCTATAATATATAATTTCTCATTCCTAGGAATGTTTCATGATAAAAAGTAGATATGATTGGATCTTTTCAAAACATTACAACTCGGCCACTCACCTCCTTACAATAGGCTAACCACTCTCCTCTACTCCATAGTCCTTCAATTATCATTTTATCAAACCATAAATACCCAAATTAAGTACATAAATACATACCCTCATTCTATAATCATTATTTTCAGTAGAAATCCCACCTAGGAAGGTTGTTGGTGAAACCCCATGGAGGGTGATTAATGAAGATGTAATGTTCTACAACATATGTTTTTGGTTAGTTTATTTATCAACCAAAATAAATTATTATAAAAAATTATGATATGATAACCTTATTATATTCCAAGTACTAGGTTGTTTTTATAACAAAGTCATGACATTAAAACATCTCAACTTCCATGTAATGGGTTATGAAATCATCATTCATGTGTATAACGGTCTATCGACTCGCAAACCGACGACATTAGTTCTCCCATTTCCACATTTTATAGTTTACTATGATGATGGATATAAAGAATATATATTATATTTATGGAATAATTATTCTTTTTTACTAATTATATCTTATATACTATTTTTACATTATATTCATTAGTGGATAAAATAATGTGGCCTGTGTGTATAGAGAATAACCACCTTGTGAAGTGATGTGATTTTTTTAATAACTTTTTACCTGGATGGTGATACAATTATATTTAATTATTAAGTGGGATATAAATAAAATAATAATTATCTTCTTGTCTTATTTATCATTCTGAGAATATAATATATCATTTTATTTCTTCCAATGAAATACGATGATGTCGCCCATGTAGTTATGGACTAAGGCCTTCAAGAAGCGTTGTGACTCTTTTTTGAAAACCACACCACATGTATAATATATATAATTATATAATATTGTACTTAGGATATTATAAGAATACAGAAAATAAAAATTGTTACATACCTATTTTCCATAATGACCTTTGAAAAATGGAAATGTTACTCATGCATACAAATGGGCTATCATCCCCATGATTGTAATATAAGTCAATTTTCATCACCATTATTCTTGATTGGGTTTAAAAATATAATATATATATGATTTATATAATTGTTTTATTATTATTATTTCTCAAATTTTTTAAATTTATAACATTTTAATGTACTAGATCATTCATGAAAAAAATTTCATGAGAAAACAAGACAATTAACATCTAAAATAATGAAATTAAGGAATGATTATTAATGAACAAGTTATAATATATAATTAAAGGATTTTATATGATATTATAAATTTTAATATTGTTTTATAACAGGTTAATAATTTATTTATACCCTCTATAAACAAATTTTAATCATGTTTAACTAAAATGAATATTGAGGTGTGGGACTTCGTCTCAATTTCACTTCATTGAGCCATATTTTACTATTATGCACCTAATTTATTTTTTATGGTGCATATACTATCCCTTTTAAATTTAAAATCAGTAATACTTAATATTTAATGGTATTTTTAATTTCAATTTGAATTATTTCATCTATGGGAGTTTTAATAAAATACTACCAAGGGGTAATGAATTCCACAACTAAAATTATTTTCATTAGGATATATTACTTATTTATCATTTATGATATGTTGTTATTGTGTGTTTGTTAACAATTAATTATTTTATGTAGTATTTAATCTTATTTATGCTAATTTATTGTTTATACCCATAATTTATTAATTGAATAATTCATACTTCAACCTTATTATCAATGAAGGGTTTATTCACAATCTTATTCACATTATGATAAACTATTCAAGAATTTTAATTGAAATAAATTATTTGATCATTTTCTAATAAACACATAAAATTTTATCATTCTATTGTTATTAATTATATTCACAATTAATAGTTTCATTTTTTATACCATTGTACATAAATTGATTGAGATTTTTTTAAGAAAATACAACTTCATTTCTCTCTCGAATCAAAAATTCATTTTCTTCTATAACCATGATTCCTAAAAATGTGATAAAAATAGTTTAAAACCATTATCAAATAAATTATAAAATAAATATTTATTAATGTTTATTATTTTAATTTTTTATATGAATCATAATTTCATTTTCAAAACAAATTTGTTTTGGGTTTTATCAAACATTTAATGGAATCCATATTTTCACAAGGAAAAAATGAATATAATTTCAAGATTTAATGACAAATAAATTGTTTTGATTATTATTCTATATGTTTCAAATTTAATTTTCAATAAACATTCAACCTTTTAAAAAAAATTATTTACAATGGAAAATAATTATAAAAAGATTTATGTTTTAAAAAGTTATTTTCAAATAATAAACGATATTTTCTATCAGAATATTTGTAATGTTATTTTTATGTTATTTATATTAATTAATTAAAAACCATTTATTTTTACTCCAATTGGATTATGTTTTATTTATTCCATCATTATCATTTATATGGATGATTTATGATCATTTTGAAAAAGGAATGTATTGATATTCACATACATGTTTCAATTATATGATCATTAACTTCCTGTGGAATTATTTAATTTCATTTAATAATTGAACATTAAATTTCCACTAAATATAATTTTTATTTTTGAAATATATATTAATTTATTACAACATAATACATTTCTATATATGGTGTTTTATATTTCATGGAATTTGAGTATCTTGGGAAATATTGATAAATATGTATTCATTACATAAATTAAAATATTTTATGAAAAAGAACATTATTAATGAATTGAAGAGTGTTTTTTGATATATGAAAAATAATTTGGACCAAAATTTATTTGTGGGTCTAGAAATTAAATGACCCTTCGTTGCAGTTGTTTGTCTCAGGAGACAAATAAATTTATGCTACCATTAAACATGGTTTTACTAGTATTTTAAACTGCATTTTCAGGTTCCTAGATGGTATATGAATCACAATCTTGAGACAAGACATTAAATAATTAATAATTTTAATTACTAATAGTTATTTTATTATTATAAACGATATTTTAATTGTGGTATTACCTTGTGTTTTTTTAATTTCGAGTTTATTGATTAAATGTAGTGTGTTTTTAGTTATTTTCCTTTCCATATAGATTATTACTTATTGAGTTATTTAAATGGAATGTGTACTCAGTTATACACATTTCCATAATTAATTTTCCTTGTAAAGTTAATTAAATGGAATGTGTTCTCTATTATTTACTGTTCTTTGATAATTACACTTATTTATTTATGTTAGCTTCCACTATACATAACCCTTACTGATGATTTGGGATCAACCTTATTTTGTTTCATTTATAATGAATCCAAATATTTTATAGGTTATATATTCATGGATATTAAAAATAAAATTATAATAGAAAATTTTATAATATTATTATTTTTAAAATATAATTTATGAAAAAAGTATAGTTTTAGTTTACCAAGACTACAATACTATTTGGTTCTTCTGGATGTGATTCCATATATCTTATTACAATTTTATATAAGAGGCATTTTCTCCACGATACTAGAGTCAATGTCACTATAAATGGTTACATAATAGGTTTAGTACTTTCCTATGGAACTATATTTAGGATAACATTGATTAGGGAATATATATTTATGATATATTCTGAGTATAAGTAAAGAAAAGCACCCAAAAAATTTTGTATGTTAAAGATGTTGTAGTTTTTCCTTACGATACATCCCTATCTTTATATTATAAGTTAACATAGTTTTGGAATATATGTAAATTGGGGTAATAAATACAATAAGGTCACAATTTTTATAACTAGATATTTTCATGGTTTATGAAAATATGCTTTACTACACACCTATTTTGACACTCCTAGGGGATATGCTCTGATTATTCACATTTCCTTTACAAACCAATATTAAGGATTCAAATAGATGATGCAAATGAATGACCTATGCTAAAACTAAGGTGTATGAGATTGAAAATAGGACTTCTTAGTGAAATGTAAAAAAAATTTATGTGTGAAAAAATTTGGAATAATGAAATGAATTACTAATCACAAATGAGGAGTATAGTGAAAGGGAATAAATTTCCTCATAGAGATCTATTTATAGTTTTTTGTCTTAAATATAGAGATCCTTGGAATTATATGAATCAATGGCCTCTTCTAAAGGATAAAACATTGACCATGGAAAGACCTATGTGGAAATAAAATGGATGATTTATTTATGTATTGTTTTTCCAGAACTAAATTGTTGAATTATTTTACCAATGGTATTTTGTTTATAAGAATCATGAAACATGTGAGGATTTTTTTAACTTTTTTAAAGAATCTGTGTCTTAATTAACTTATGATTTTTAGGTACCATCATGGGTAATTAGTTTATGTTTTATCATAAGTTCAACATCTTCAACACATCTTTACATGTTTTATGTAATGGAATTCTACAATGATTAAAGATATTTTCAGACAAATTAATGGAATGGGTATGTTTTAGAAGAAAATTTATTTTAGCATAATTTGTTTATATTTTATAGAAATATGTTTAAATATATTTGTAACTATTAGTGTTGAAATGATCATCAATGAAATTTTAATAACTTTCAAAAAAGATTATCTTTTTTTTGTAAAATATATAAAAAAAATAATTAGTATTGAAAAGTTTAGTAAAAGGTTATTGAATGAATAATTCCATCAATTTTTTTAGAAAAATATAGTATTTATTTAAATATTTGTTAGGAAAAGGAAAACCCAAATGCTAGATAACAACATATCACATATTGAAATATCATGAGGCTCGAACTCCATGATCAATAGTGATAGGGGTTTATGCCCATACAACAGGCCTACCTCATGTCCTGATTAATATGACATTGATTTTAGTTGAACGGTTCCAAAAATAAATATCAATGATTAACCAGTAATATTACTTCTCAGTAACAGAGATTAATATATATTATTATATATCATCGTATAACCATATTCATTTTTGGAGAATAGTTACAGATAGACGGAAACTCTTGACAATCTTTTATGGATCTTATTATCCATTATATGTTAATTTTAGTTATTCATGAATAAAAAACTATTTCTTTGATAATCATTAATTTGAGTATGGGAGGAATTAGAAATTGAAATATTCATAAATAATTATGAAATTTTTATTACGAAATAATAACATATCTAGTGAGTATATTTCCTTTTATTCTTATATTGTAAAATAAAACCTCAACATTAAGAATAAGATCTAGAAACAAAAATGTTAGCCTATTATTTTCATATCTGATGAATTAAGTGGGATTTTAAATCATAAAAAATTTATAGTTGTGTCGACCTTAACATTCCATCGCCCATCCACCTGTTTATGATAAATGATCTAAATCACTCTCTAAAATTATTTACACATTTCTTCCATGAACACATATTCACCTTCCACTAATGTTGTAATTTATAGAAACCAGGTTAAATGTTATTCCATATTAATAGTGTATATCCCAATATCATATATTAAGAGGATATTTTATTAATCCTTTCTAGGATGCAAGGTTTTAAAAAGTTGTATTTCCAAATATGAAATCCTTAATTGTCATGATCAAATTGAAATTGTGGATATGAAAATTATTTAATGTTTATTGAATGTGACACACTGAAATTATTAAATAAGTACATAGTATTTGATAAAATATGTGACAAATAGCCCAAAGATGATAAGAAAATATAACAATAAAATACATTATGATATTTTTATTTTTTATAAAATTCAATAACATCAATAGAATTCATTACCTGAAACACTGAGTTTATCATTTAACATACACACCATAGTGTTTAGGTTTATTTTCATGTAACAATGAGTTTAAATGAAGGATGACATGTTATTAAGGTACCATCATTTAATATAATATTTGTAACATAGATAAATTTGTTTTGGTATGAATCATCCTAAATAAAAGATGAAAATTATGATGGTCTACTATTTATGAATAAAATAAGAATAAATTAAATAAAAAATAAATGATTTTAGAAAATTTTATTTCTCCAAAAGACGATTTAATTTCACTTTCACACATAAGATAAAATTTGTTTTTAGAAATTATAGAAAATTAATTTGACAAAATAATACTTATTTTTTAAATCATCATATCAAAAATAATGCATACATCGTTGTAAATAGGGTTTCAATTTGAATTATTTCATCTGAAAAAATTGTAATATAAAATTTCCAACTAGTAAAGAATTTGATAACTCAATTTCATTTCATTAGGTTATATTACCCTTTCATATATGATATTATAATATTTTGTGTGTAATGAATTTTAATTATTTTATATTGTGTGTATCAATTTTTATTTATATTTAATGTTGATACCCATTATTTATTCATGGAATAATTTTCAAATCAATGTTATAATCATTGAAATGGATTATTTCACAATCTCATTCTCATCGAGATTATTTATTCATGGATATAAATTGAATGAAATTATATTATAATTGTCTAATAAAACAACATAATTTTCTTCTACTCTATTTATTCGTTATTTTTCAAGTAATAATACCATTTTAACAATTTGGTACTTAATGCTATGGAAAAAAATTTATTTCAGAAAGAAAAACTACATATTTTCATTTCGTATGGAAATACATTTTCATCCAAAACTAGAATTTATAATATTGTTTTCAAAAATATTTTCCTCCATTTTAAAAATTGTTGTTTAAATAATTTATTATCTATTTTTAAATTTTAATTTTTTTAAAAGGAATTTTCTTGTGATTTTAGAAACAATTCCCATTTGGATTTTACTGAAAACAGATAAGAATTCTCTATTTTAATGTGTATAGCATGTTTATCAACATCATGAACAATGTAATTTTTTAAATATTATTTTTTAGTTTCAAAGATCTATTTTTGAGGAAAATTATATTTAGTTTTTTGTAGTAATGCTATACTATAATGAAAGTAAATTTTTATCTTAAAAAATATTTAAAAATTTAAATTCTTTACTCAATACAGATATTGGATGATAATGCACATTGATCATGAATAAAATAAATTATAAAATATATAAGAAGATATTTGGACATCCATTGAAATGTGGGGCCCAAATATATATATGACCTTTTATCACCGGTTGGTATCATGGGACAAATCAAGTTAATATCGATTTAAATAGGTTTTACCTATAGTTTAAACCATCATGTGAATGGACTTGATGGCAGAGGTATCAAGTGCCTGTGATACAATATCCAATAATTAATCATTTCTTTAATTATGAGATAATTTATTATTATAAATGATATTTTCACTAAGATAAAATATTTGGATGAATTTTATTCTCATTTTATTGGTTATATGTCTTGTTTTTTATTTATTTACCTTACCATATTGATTATGGCTTATCCAGTTATTTAAATGGCATGTGTGCTAATTTATTTACGCTACTATATAGATTATGAATTATCTAGTTATCTTAATGGATTGTGTGATTATATATTTAATTTTCTATGTAGATTATGTTTATTGGTTTATGATTGAATCCATTATACATTACCCTTACTGAAGATATGAGTTGTCACTTTATTTATTTCCATTTTATAGAATCTATAAAGAATACAATATTTGATATGAAAGAATATTTTTAAGAGAATAATTTGAAACTAAAAAACATTTTTTTTCTATTTTGGAATTAAAGTTAAAATATTAAGTCATAATTATATATATATTTTAGTGATATTTTTAATATATTAAGTCCTTTAGGATGTGATTCATTTTATATTATGAAAATGTAATTTAACAAGAACCATCTCTAGGCATCCGAGGTCAAGGAAACTACAATGCACATTCTTTATCTTCTGTAATAGTAAAATTATGTTAATTATTTACATGTTTGAAAACCCTTTTGTAGTTATTATTTTTTTTCACTTATTACCATATTATATATGATTACATAATAAAAAAGATTATGTTGGATGTTTTAATGATATTTGAATTTTTTATCGAAAACAGATTTGGTAGGTTGATGATGTTCAAAGAGGTAATTATTTAAAAATTTTGGAATAATTATCAGGATATAAATATCATATGTTTTCATCATTTATTCTTTTAATACTAATCATGAAACATGCTTTTGAAAAATGACATATCTTACAATCATGTAGATGGTAGGCCATATATACTCTTGAATGGGGTTTCAATTATTAAACGGTCATTATAGAAAGGAGGATATTAAAATTTTAACTACACAGTAGGATCATAATATCATATATGCCATATTATCTTTTTTTAAATATTAGTATATATTATCTATGTAGTGTGGTGATTAAAATATATTCTCATCACTTTGTGAAGATGGTAGTCAACAAGTACATCAATGACCTTATCATTTTTCAGTGAATGGAAATGTAAATAATGAAATGATATATTAAATTTTCTTAATGATAATTAAGTTGTGAATATCATAAAAATTTCTTGTATATCACATATATCAATTATGGTAACCCATATTACCATCCATGTAAATCATTAGTTAAAAATGAATGATATCATTACATGAGGCGGTATTCCTCTAAAAACTAGAGTGATGTTATTATATTTAATATGATATGAAAAATAAAAGAGGTATATATGATATAATGACTCTTGTGGTATATTTATGTTATAAATATAATATATATTATTTATATCCACTACAATACCCAACCTTGCGAGGTGGTAATGAAAACTGAATGACATCAGTTCACGAGGGGGTATTCAATACACATGAATGATTGTTTAATGACCCATTTTATGGAAGAGGAGAAGGATTTATGTTATAAAATTTACATAATGAAATATTATTGTATTTAACATACTTTTTTATAAGGCCCCAGCCTTAAACCTTACTTAATATTGAATTAAATAAATAATTCACATCGAGGATCTTTTCAGGTTTAGAGTTTTAGAGAATTATAACATAACTATTACATCTTAAAAGATTAAAAAGTAGACACTTCTACTAAGTCTCCATAAAAAAAACTCTTAAAATGAAAGATGTCTAGATTCCATGTTTTAGATAGCATGAAATTCCCTTGATCCCATCCTTGACCTTATTCCACTTTAAGTCCTGTGAAAAACATTTCGAAAAACTTGGGGTGAGCATAAAAAGCTCAGTAAGGGATACACAAAGGATAAAAATTGTTAGTTTATCAAAACAACAAGTAAACCATGTATACATTATCAAAGTAATAATTTTCACCTTTATGAAGTAATAAAAAATATTCACTGAATAAAGTATCATTACTTACCTTTTTGTAACCAAAGAATTACCATAAAACCCATATAAAGAACACATAACATATATAAAGGTAACTTGGGACATAAACATACCTAAGTGGAATAACCATACGGTTGACTTCCGCACATATCACTTAATGGAATAGCCATACGGCCAATTTCCATACATACTTAATGGAATAGCCATACGGCCGACTTCCATACCCAATGCATTGGAGGTTATAACGTAACCACCCGTCCTGGTATTCATGGCACCACCCGTCATATGGTTTATAACGTAACCACCCGTTAAATGCCCAAGTACCAATATAAAATCATAAAACATAAAACCAATATAAAGGAATGATAACATTTACACATTTCAATCACAATATATCATAAATATATTGACATAATAGAATCCTTTTTCAAAACCATTTTCAATACCAAAATACATAAAAGAGTATATGGTATTTATTTTATTTTAAAAAACATTACAGCTTGTTGAGAAAGCTAAAGACCAAATAATACTCGTGGCGGCGGAAAAGGTCATTGTCACCGCGTACGTAAAAAAAACATTCCTTTTTGTCGTTTAGTAAAACGCTTCGTAGAAAAAGATTCCTTTTGTATAAAAGTAAAATTCAAAGGGTTTATACACCGTATAAAAGAACGTTGTGTATAAAATGAAATATGCCTCAATGAAAGGATATTGAGACGAAGTCCCTTACCTCGGGTCCGACTTGACTCGATCGTTCTTTAACGTCCTGAATAATAAACTTGAGTTAATTTATACTTGATTAAGAACCTTTTTAAAGTTAATTATTCCTTTTATATCACTTATTGCCATGTTATAAACATTATGTAACCATTTAAGTTAATAATGTTTGTTTTGTCGATATTTGGTTCTTAAGTCGAAAGTTGACTTCTTACAATTACATGTTGTTCATGTGGTCAAAATTTCATTATATCCAGAATGAAATTCCTGATTTGGATACCATATATATCATATATATCCATCATATACATGTTTTTATAATATTACATAATCATTTAGAGGTATGAAATGAAATGCACCGTTCATGGAGACGGTAAGCCGTACGTACGCATGAACGCTACTTTCATTTATTTTTCATATTAATGGAATTAAAACTAAATGAGAGGTATGTATATTTTAATTCCATAATTATATTCATCATTTAGATATATCATTAATTATATATATCCATTATGTACTTTCAATAGTACAATACATTTGGGGATAAGAAATGAAATGCACCGTTCATGGAGACGGTAAGCCGTACGTACGCATGAACGCTACTTTCATTTCTATCTCATACTTTAATAGAAGAAATAATAATGATATAGAGGTATATCATAATTACAGTATAACATCATATATAATAACTTTAAATCCATCCTTTACACGTCCCACATATGGCATTAACGAATCATATCACTTTGAGGGGGCGGTAGTCCGCACTTCTTTAAATGAAGATATCGCGTTTACCCATAATGGAAACCATAAAGGTATGCCCAAAATGAAAAATACAGATGCTTAAAGAAAACATAAACATATTATATATCATATATAAAAATATTGACATCATAATGGCCACCTTTTAAGGTGTTAAATGAGTATTGAACAATCATCGTTTCGGGAGGCAGAATTTCGCCATCCACGGAAACCGTATGTTCTTTAACCATTTTATGTAGTTGTGTGAGCGTTTAGCTCAAATAAATCTTATAACAACATCCTAGTATATTGAAGATACTTTTGTTGTTACAAAAAAAGTAAATAAAAAGATTTTAGAGGGTTGGAGAAGCAAAATAAAACAAATGAACAAGAGAGAATGAATTACCTTTAAAAGTGTAACTCCCTTTTGATTTGATCCTAAAGGCTTCCTTTGAAAGGATTCTTCCCAAAGGGAATCCTCTAGGATGAGTAGAGGGATGTGGAGAGAGTAATTGTGCAGGGGTTGGCCGAGCCAAAGGCTTGACAAGTGTGTGAAATGGGGTAGAGGTGGGGGCCTTTTATAAGAGGAGAGGAGGGGCACTTTTGGAAAGTAAAGAAATATTACTTTATTTGAAACTGTGTTTCGGTTTTAAAAGGTCCCACATTGATATAATTCGTGGATAAGGTGATAAGTTTTCTAAATCCACTCATAAAATTGGTTTTGGCCATGTGTATATTGTAGATTTTACATTATCATTCCATTTTATTTAAATCGTCAAATAATGATGTCATCGCTGCATCATTATTATGTCATAAATAATTTAATTTATTTAATGTCTAAAAATTATAAAAAAAGTACTATGATTTAGGAAATCTTTTTATATTTCCAATGACTATTTATAATCAGAATTTGGACTTGTATAACCCCACTGAAAAATTATTTTAGTAAAACAATTTATGTTAGTGTCATTTTCACTTTAACATTATATAAAAATATATTAATGTCATTTTCCAACTAAAGTGGCTCCATGGGGTCTCCAAGTTGAACCATGGCTTGTCTTGGTCGGCCATGACTCACCCAATAGGTGTAGGACAAGTGTCATGGTGTTTTCACATTTTTATAATATCATTTTTACATTAAATTACACTAATTACCTCTAATCGCGATTAAAAACTTAATAAGTTACTATTCACCAAAAAATTATTTTTATCCCATTAAACCACATTTTACTTCTTAATGAAAACCATGTATGTCGGATTTTCAAAATTCAATACACATTAGTGGTAAACTTTCATTTAACTGAAAAATCAGTTTGCTTGATTACCACTTAGTGGTTTCACTATTCATCAAAAATTGAAGTTTTTCAGAAAATTACCAAAAATTTACCCTAAGTTATATTTGATATTACAAATTAAAAAATGAAGTCTATTTTAAAAAATTCAACACATATATGATACATTAATTAATTTAATAATTAATTCCCGCTGTCAGAGCAAATAACGTGTTTTTATGAAACAATAAGTATCAAAAGATTGACACTAGTTTAAGTCCGATTTCAAAGTGAAATTAATTCCAACGACCACTATTGGATTTAATGGTAAAAATATTTTCTAATTTTCACTTTAAAACCAAATCAAAAGATAATCTAATCATATAAATAAATTAGATTAAAAGAGGTTTTGAATTAAAATACAACATTTTACACTATTCATAAAAAAAATGAACTTTATCAGAAAGGCACCAAAAAATTACACAAAGTAAAATTTGATGTCCTGATTCTTAATAAGAGTTTTATTTGGTCCAAAATAATTTATAAGAGTGATAAAAACTATATTTAATTATGGTTATCCATCTAAAATGCGATAAGTGAACCTTTAGTGAAAACTAGGGCATATACGCCTAAAATTGAACTCTTTCTGTATCTTAAGCCTTTATCTTTTATTGGGTAAATGTAAAAACATTTAAAAACATATAATCATATTTTAGTTATTTCTATCCATTCCCGCCAATACAACGGCTACTCGTTAACTAACATTTAAAATAATATTATTTTATTACTAGTGTGCTATGTAAGTTTCAAAGAAACTCATCGTTGCGTATCGGGTACGCTATCAAACATAGCAACCCCTTTAAAATAAAATTAATATTTAATTCGTATATATTAATAAATATGAAAATTCTTTATTCTTTATTTACCTGGGATGTTACGTCCTTCCCCCCTTTTGGGAATTGCGTCCTCGCAATTTTATTCACTTATCAAAATAAGTGGGGGTATTTATCCCTCATAGCATTTTCAGATTCCCACGTTGCCTCTTCAATCACATGGTTTTTCCACAAAACCTTTACCTGATGAATCACATTATTCCGTAACACTTGCTCCTTGTGGTCAAGAATCTGGACTGGCTGTTCCTCATAAGATAGGTTCTCTTCCAGCTGAACTACCTCTGGACTCAAAACATGAGATGGATCTGGCATATACTTTCTCAACATCGAAACGTGAAAAACATTGTGTACCTGAGATAAACTCGGAGGTAATGCCACTCGGTATGCAAGTGATCCAACTCTTTCCAGAATTTCGTATGGTCCAACAAACCTTGGACTCAACTTTCCTTTCTTACCAAATCTCATCACACTTTTCAACAGAGAAACCTTGAGAAAAACATGATCACCTACCTCGAAAGATAGATCCTTCCTCCGGTTATCCGCATAACTCTTCTGCCTGCTCTGAGCTGTTCTCATGTGCTTCTGAATTCAACGGAACTTTTTCTGCCATCTCTTCTACCAATTCTGGTCCCATCAAATTCCTTTCACCAACTTCATCCCAGAAAGCTGGAGTTCGACACCGCTTCCCATATAATGCCTCAAATGGTGCCATCTGTATACTAGAATGAAAACTGTTATTATATGAAAACTCAACCAAAGAAAGATGTTGGTCCCAACTTCCCTGATAATCCATAGAACAAGCTCGTAGCATATCCTCCAATGTCTGAATTGTTCGTTCTGACTGCCTATCTGATTGAGGATGAAAAGCTGTACTAAAATTTAATTCCGTACCCAACGGCTTCTGAAGGCCTTTCAAAAAGTTAGATGTGAACCTGGGATCACGATCAGATACAATGGAGAGAGGAACTCCATGTAACCTGACTATCTCTTTAAGATACAAACGGGAAAGTTGATCTAGGGAAAAAGTATCTCGTATAGCAAGGAAATGAGTAGATTTAGTCAAGCGATCGACAATAACCCAGATTGCATTATTACCTCGAGATTTCTTCGGTAATCCAACAACAAATTCCATGGATATATTCTCCCATTTCCACTCTGGCACTGGTAAAGGCTGAAGCATCCCTTTCGGTAACTGCCGCTCTGCTTTAACCTGTTGACATGTCAAATACTTCACAGTAAAATCAGAAATATCTCTTTTCATTCCATCCCACCAACAATACTCCTGCAGATCTCTGTACATCTTAGTACTTCCAGGATGAACTGAAAACGGGGAACTATGAGCCTCACATAACAACTCATTCTCCAACTGTGAATCACAAGGCACACATAACCTCTTCACAAACCTCAAAACACAAACACAAACTTATCCAAGAACTCATGGAAAATTTTATTCATAAGGTCCATGAATACAGTAGGTGCATTGGTTAACCCAAAAGGCATAACCACAAATTCATAATGGCCATATCTAGTACGGAACATAGTATTCAGAACGTCTTCTTCTTTTACTTTCAACTGATGGTACCCCGACCTCAAGTCAATCATCGAAAAATACTGAGCTCCCTGGAGCTGATACCACTTCATTCGATGGCCCAACATCTGCTGAAGTTGTTGCAAAGGATTTCACCACCCCTTTCTGCTTGTAGTCTAACTGCTTCCCATCACTCAAGCTCTTTGTCGAACACTCATTTGCATAGTGACCCATCTCATTGCACTTATAACATCTTACCGTTGGCTTTTCATTTCCTGCTTGATCATCTTCCTTACAGTTACGAGCAATATGACCAGACTTACCACACCTAAAGCACTTACCAGACTTGGATAAACATTCTCCATGATGCATTTTACCACACTTCTCACAGGATGGATATTTGGTTTTCTTACCTACTTGCTTCTTTAATGAATTATTCCCATTTTCCTGCCAACTAGACCTCTTATTCTGTTGTTTTTCATTGAACACATGATCATCGAAAAACTCCATTTCCACCTTCTCCGCACATCGAACAAGTTTTTCATAACTTTTAAACTCACGAGAAGCTAAATCCCTTTGATACTTTGGCTTTAACCCTGAGTAAAAACGGTTTATTTTAATATCAAGATCTCGTATGAAGTTTGGAGCATACCTTGCCAATCGAGTGAACTTTTCTTCATAAGCAGCCACTGAATCATCCTCCTGCCTCAATTCTAGGAACATTTTTTCCATCCTAAGACGAACCACCTTAGGAAAATATTTCTCAAGAAACATACCTTTGAATTCGTCCCAGTGAAGATCCTCAATCTCATCACTATCCCTTATATTTTTCACCATCGACCACCACTGATCAGCTTCACCTTCAAAATGGTAAACAGCAAGACTAACCTTTGGATGTTCAGAACACCCCATGACATCAAAAATCTTCTCCAGTGCTTTAATCCACCCTTCAGCTTGCACAGGGTCAGATGATCCTCTGAATGATGGGGGATGTTGCCTCATGAAATGTTCCACCACTGACATGTTCCTCTGCGGTTGATCTGGCTGATCTCGTGCATGGATACCACCACCATTTATAGCCTGAGTCAACTGTGCCATCACTGCAACAAACTGTTCAGTTCCGATTCCGACCATCTCAGGATGCTGATTTGGAAGGTTATCTTCCTCCTGATGTCGTCCCAACATAGCTGCTTTGTTTCCTCTGTGGAAAACCATTCTGAACACAGAAATATCTTAGGCGAAGCAACATGGTAATCCTTAAATGCTATATCATTTCAATCATATTATAATTTAACACTTTTCTAACTCCCAAAGTTCTCTAAACCGACCTCTGATACCAACTATAAGGCCCCTGCCTTAAACCTTACTTAATATTGAATTAAATGAATAATTCACATCGAGGATCTTTTCAGGTTTAGAGTTTTAGAGAATTATAACATAACTATTACATCTTAAAAGATTAAAAAGTAGACACTTCTACTAAGTCTCCATAAAAAAAACTCTTAAAAAGAAATATGTCTAGATTCCATGTTTTAGATAGCATGAAATTCCCTTGATCCCATCCTTGACCTTATTCCACTTTAAGTCCTGTGAAAAACATTTCGAAAAACTTGGGGTGAGCATAAAAAGCTTAGTAAGGGATACACAAAGGATGAAAATTGTTAGTTTATCAAAACAACAAGTAAACCATGTATACATTATCAAAGTAATAATTTTCACCTTTATGAAGTAATAAAAACTCTTCACTGAATAAAGTATCATTACTTACCTTTTTGTAACCAAATAATTACCATAAATCCCATATAAAGAACACATAACATATATAAAGGTAACTTGGGACATAAACATACCTAATTGGAATAACCATACGGTTGACTTCCACACATATCACTTAATGGAATAGCCATACGGCCAATTTCCATACATACTTAATGGAATAGCCATACGACCGACTTCCATACCCAATGCATTGGAGGTTATAACGTAACCACCCATCCTGGTATTCACGGCACCACCCGTCATATGGTTTATAACGTAACCACCCGTTAAATGTCCAAGTACCAATATAAAATCATAAAACATAAAACCAATATAAAGGAATGATAACATTTCCACATTTCAATCACAATATATCATAAATATATTGACATAATAGAATCCTTTTTCAAAACCATTTTCAATACCAAAATACATAAAAGAGTATATGGTATTTATTTTATTTTAAAAAACATTACGGCTTGTTGAGAAAGCCAAAGACCAAATAATACTCGCGGCGGAGGAAAAGGTCATTGTCACCGCGTACGTAAAAAAACCATTCCTTTTTGTCATTTAGTAAAACGCTTCGTAGAAAAAGATTCCTTTTGTATAAAAGTAAAAGTCAAAGGGTTTATACACCGTATAAAAGAACGTTGTGTATAAAATGAAATATGCCTCAATGAAAGGAGATTGAGACAAAGTCTCTTACCTCGGGTCCGACTTGACTCGATCGTTCTTTAACGTCCTGAATAATAAACATGAGTTAATTTATACTTGATTAAGAACCTTTTTAAAGTTCATTATTCCTTTTATATCACTTATTTCCATGTTATAAACATTATGTAACCATTTATGTTAATAATGATTGTTTTGTCGATATTTGGTTCTTAAGTCGAAATTTGACTTCTTACAATTACATGTTGTTCATGTGGTCAAAAGTTCTTTATATCCAGAATGAAATTACTGATTTGGATACCATATATATCATATATATCCATCATATACATGTATTTATAATATTACATAATCATTTAGAGGTATGAAATGAAATTCACCGTTCATGGAGACGGTAAGCCGTACGTACGCATGAACGCTACTTTCATTTCTTTTTCATATTAATGGAATTAAAACTAAATGAGAGGTATGTATATTTTAATTCCATAATTATATTAATAATTTAGATATATCATTAATTATATATATCCATTATGTACTTTTAATAGTACATTACATTTGGGGATAAGAAATGAAATGCACCATTCATGGAGACGGTAAGCCGTACGTACGCATGAACGCTACTTTCATTTCTATCTCATACTTTAATAGAAGAAATAATAATGATATAGAGGTATATTATAATTCCAGTATAACATCATATATAATAACTTAAAATCAATCCTTTACACGTCCCACATATGGCATTAATGAATCACATCACTTTGAGGGGGCGGTAGTTCGCACTTCCTTAAATGAAGATATCGCGTTTACCCAAAATGGAGACCATAAAGGTATGCCCAAAATGAAAAATACAGAAGCTTAAAGAAAACATAAACATATTATATATCATATATAAAAATATTGACATCATAATGTCCACCTTTGAAGGTGTTAAATGAGTATTGAACAATCATCGTTTCGGGAGGCAGAATTTCGCCATCCACAGAAACCGTATGTTCTTTAACCATTTGATGTAGTTGTGTGAGAGTTTAGTTCAAATAAATCTTATAACAACATCCTAGTATATTTACGATACTGTTGTTGTTACAAAACAAGTAAATAAAAAGATTTTAGAGGGTTGGAGAAGCAAAATAAAACAAATGAACAAGAGAGAATGAATTACCTTTAAAAGTGTAACTCCCTTTTGTTTTGAGCCTAAAGCCTTCCTTTGAAAGGATTCTGCCAAAAGGGAATACTCTAGGAGGAGTAGAGGGATGTGTAGAGAGTAATTGGGCAGGGGTTGGCCGAGCCAAAGGCTTGAGAAGTGTGTGAAATGGGGTAGAGGTGGGGGCCTTTTATAAGAGGAGAGGAGGGGCACTTTTGGAATGTAAAGAAATATTACTTTATTTGAAAATGTGATTCATTTTTAAAAGGTCCCACATTGATATAATTCGTGTATAAGGTGATAAGGGTTAGAAATCCACTCATAAAATTGGTTTTGGCCATGTTTAGGTTGTAGATTTTACATTATCGTTCCATTTTATTTAAATCGTCAAATAATGATGTCATCGCTGCATTATTATTATTTCATAACTATTTTAATTTATTTAATGTCTAAAAATTATAAAAAAATTACTATGATGTAGGAAATCGTATTAGATTTCCAATGACTATTTATAATCAAATGTTTGACTTTTATAACCCCACTCAAAAATTATTTTAGTAAAACAATTTATGTTAGTGTCATTTTCACTTTAACATTAAATAAAAATATATTAATGTCATTTTCCAACTAAAGTGGCTCCATGGGGTACCCAAGTTGGCCCATGGCTTGTCTTGGTCGACCATGACTCACCCAATATGTGTAGGACAAGTGTCATGGTGTTTTCACATTTTTATAATATCATTTTTACATTAAATTACACTAATTACCTCTAATCGCGATTAAAAACTTAATAAGTTACTATTCACCAAAAAATTATTTTTATCCCATTGAACCACATTTTACTTATTAATGGAAAACATGTATGTCGGATTTCCAAAATTCAATACACATTAGTGGTAAACTTTCATTTAACTGAAAAATCAGTTTTCTTGATTACGACTTAGTGGTTTCACTATTCATCAAAAATTGAAGTTTTTCAGAAAATTACCAAAACTTCACCCTAAGCTATATTTGATATTACAAATTCAAAAATGAAGTCTATTTTACAAAATTCAAAATATATAAGTCGCATTAATTAATTTAATAATTAATTCCCGCGGTCAGAGCAAATAGCGTGTTTTTATGAAACAATAAGTATCAAAAGATTGACACTAGTTTAAGTCTGATTTCAAAGTGAAATTAATTCCAACGACCACTATTGGATTTAATGGTAAAAATATTTTTTAATTTTCACTTTAAAACCAAATAAAATGATAATCTAATCATATAAATAAATTAGATTAAAAGAGGTTTTGAATTAAAATACAACATTTTACACCATTCATAAAAAAATGAACATTATCAGAAAGGTACCAAAAAATTACACAAAGTAAAATTTGATGTCCTGATTCTTAATAAGAGTTTTATTTGGTCCAAAAGAATGTATAAGAGTGATCAAAACTATATTTAATGAAGGTTATCCATCTAAAAGGAGATAAGTGAACCTTTAGTGAAAACTAGGGCATATACACCTAAAATTGAACTCTTTCCGTATCATAAGCCTTTATATTTAATTGGGTAAATGTAAAAACATTTAAAAAAATATAATCATATTTTAGTTATTTCTATCCATTCCCGCCAATACAACGGCTACTCGTTAACTAACATTTAAAATAATATTATTTTATTACTAGTGTGCTACGTAAGTTTCAAAGAAACTCATCGTTGCGTATCGGGTAAGCTATCGAACATAGCAACCCCTTTAAAATAAAATTAATATTTAATTCGTAAATATTAATAAATATGAAAATTCTTTATTCTTTATTTACCTGGGATGTTACATTTCTTACTATATAATCATGTTTTATGATTAATTTGAAGAGGTTTTTGAAGAAATTAAAAAAACGATCATAGAATAATTTTACTTCTTCTTCGGGAAACCACTATTTGTTTTCATAAAAAGACCTCATAGAATGTCTTGTTGACCAAATTACAGAATATATGATGCGATTATATAATTAGGAAATTTATTTGGTTTGGAATTTTAGAAACCTATGGGAATAGCAGTTTGGTTTGTTAGAGGTGACAGGTGACCTTTTATAATTGCGGTGAGTAGTAGACATGTAATTTTTGGAAATAAAAAGGTGTAACCATGGTTTTAGATAATAATGGCTCTAGAATGAATTATGATAGAAAATAATACCTTTTAAGATCTAAATATGGGTATAAAATAGGTAATAGAAAGGTTTTTTTGGTCATTTTAATAATTTTCTTTTTGTTTAACCCTAGATAAATCCATCTTTTCCATAACTAGGGTAATTAATTTTTACATTTTTTACTATTCAATTTGTTGAAAATATATCTTTAAATTATTAGTTTCATTTAATTATCATTATTAATAATATATAATAATTTAAACAAATTAAATTAACATTACTAGATAAATTAATTTTAAATTATAACTCACATACTAGTAGAAAAGGATGGTTTTCAAGGAGTGTGTTATTCAAGGAAAAGATGATTATATATTGACTATATGAATAAAAATAAAAATAATAATAATCAATTTAAGAAAAATAATATTTATTGTCATATAATCAAGAAAATTCATTAAACCATTTCGCATTATTGATTATGTTAATTATTTAAAATTTAGAATCATTAAGCATTGTAAAATATTTTTTATAAATAACATTGTTTAAAACCAAAAAAATGTACATTATAAAACAAAATAAATTTTAATCAAAATAAATTAATTGGATTAAATATAACTAAATAATAATTATATTAATTCAAATCCTATTGAAAATATATTTAGACTTTTAAAAAATTAAATTAATCAAATATTCTATTAAAAAAAATCAGTATTTGTCACTATTCACTAAGAAAATCAATATTTTTAGAAAAAAACAAAAAATAATGACTAAATAAAATAATATATTGTCATTTATAAAATTATATTCTAATATCCCAAATAAAACTATAAAATTTATAATTTAAAAATTTAAATGAAACCCAATAAGAATAGAGTTCAGTTAACACCATTTCAATTTCAATATAAAGTTTATTTAATATTTTTTTAAAATTATGTAATTGTCTAATTGAAATTAATAATTTTCTGGAATGGATCAATGCAGATTGACCAGTTTCATGTTTTTGAATACAAAGGGGCTCAATGTAGGATATGAGGAAGTCTGGAGGAGTTCCGTTGCTAGAAGATTGAATTAAGGAGATTTCACAGTGTGTAATAATTGTACATGATGGGAAAGTAGGTTTCATGTTGTGTAATGAATCAGGTTTAAAAAAAATAAATAAAATGATGTTGAGTTTTACTGTAGAAACTAAACCTTAAAGATTATGTGATGTGAAAAGGGACTACATGTCATGTAATTCCCACTACAACTCTATTTTAACCATTTTTATCTACCTGGGTTATTCATATCCCACTGATATATAATCTCTCCCTCAATATCTAAGAGACTCAACAACCATCTATTCGTTATATTGGGGATCCCTTCAATGAGAATCAACCATTGAGATTCTATCTTTGATCTGTAAGGACCTGGGCATATGAAATGTATGTTCTTCCTCTGTTCGTACATTTTATTCAATTTGTTTCCTCTCATTCCACTTTTCTATGTGGTGGTTCTTGATCTTCTTGTTTATAAAATATATTTGTCATTTTTGGGATGTTTGTGGAATGGTGTCCTCATGCGGACACAGTTCTTCGAGGAAAGGCGATCATGATCCACATCATTGCTCTGTTCTCGTGTGAAGAACGTTGACAACCTTTATAGTTAGGAATTTCGTTGAATCATTATTGGTTAACATGAAATTTTAGTTCTAGAATTATTTAGAATTTCGATCGAAATGAAATTAACCTAATAATTTCTTGAACCAAATTAAAGAATTGGTATCGATCGCATGGTGATGCTATTGTTTGGACCATGAAAATGGGTAGATTTTATTTTTCTAGATAGTGTGGTTTCTCTATTGTTTTTTATTCTTTATTTAACATGATAAATAGGTAAATAATGTAACGCGGAAATAAATTGAAAATTAATTAGATAAAATATTAAATAGGGATTTTTAATTAATCAATATGTTTTTGTAATTTGATGATAATCAATTTTTACAAGTATGCATATATGATTGAATTTGTTAATGAATCAGAAATTTTTTTAGAAAAATTATTAAAGGCATGTTGAATTTACTATTTAATTAATTGAGGATAGCATGAGATAACTTGTTTCATAGCTTTCCCATAGTTAGAACCTATGAATAATGAATCTGATAATTAAATATGGAATAAGAACCGGATTTGGGATGAATGATAATTAATTTTTAGGGATTGGTATGATAATATTCTTATAAAGGGCGAGTACCTAGTGCTTTGGATCCATGACAGATCATTTTGTGTGGTGGATGAATTATTTTCATTAGGACCAAGATCATAATTGCTATTTTTTTAATTATTATGATGTGACATGATCCTAGGATGGTTGATCCTAGATGGATGTGTCTCTATGAAGGGAGATGAGTCCATAATGTGATATGATCTTGGGATGGATGAGCCTAGAGAGATATTGTGGTATGATTGGTAAAGAGTTCGAGTTGTTGTGGTAATATTTGATGCATGGAGTGGTGAGAAGCATCGGGATATTTTTGTGGCTATCTAAGAGGATACCAGAGATGATACAATGGGTTTAAGCTATGCATATGCTATGATATGAAATTTGGATGCTTGTTAGAATCTGTTTTTTGGCCAACAACCAGATTGTCTGTCTATTTGCTTTACAGTCCCTACTACATGAGGGAGATGTATGTTCTTGGTTTAATACCTAGTTTGGTATCCTAGTATTTTTAACTATATTACTTGGTAAAATTGAAATTAATGATGTTAATTAATGAATAATTGTTTATCCCATGGGGTTGGATCTTACTAGGTTACAATACCGGGGTTAGAATTTTAAATATACATGGACTTAGTTTGTTTATTTTTTGAGGGAATGGAAATTTGTTGTCATGATAATGTAATTTAATATTTAGATGTTAATTTTTGATTTAATTGTTAATGAGTTAATCAGAAAAAAGTGAAACTATTGAAAATTTTATAAAGTAATTTAATGTTTCCCTTTAAATGGATGCATCCTTATAAAATATTTGGTCATAATATAAAAAAACAGGAGCCTGAGATATGTTATATGTAGTTGATTCTGAGACTAGGTTATACTCATAGTGTGGTTGTGAGTTATATTATATTATGTACTTTTTGTGTTTCTATATGCTCCTCCACTATTTCGGTTAGGGCTACTAACACCCTGGGGATTCTATGCCCTAGGGGTAGTTTTCCCCTACATCTCGGCAGGTGGATGGATGGATACCAACCCAGATTGGCCTAATCTCTTCTCTTGGTAGTTACTTTTGTTGGAATGAATAAAGGTAATTTTTCACATATATTTCTTTAGAGGGATGTAATGGATTGTTGTTATTTTTTAAACTCGTATTCTTGATATATTTTCTTAAGGACTAATATAGCTATAACATGTATAGGATGTGATGGCATGAGAATCCTTACTCAGTGTATGGGATGTGATGGATTGAGGTGTAATAACTGATATATGAAACATGTTATACTGGCTGTTCTAGATCCTGGAAATGACATGGTTACTTTTCCTTATGTGTCTAAGGTGGTGTGTTTCATGAGATGCATGTTTTGGTGCTTCACCACATGTGTTTTCTGGCTAGCCATTTTGGAGAGAGATACTTATGATGTATGATGATGGGGGATAACTGAAAAACGGTGGGGTAGCGGTAGTGAGGTACCCCTGAAAGTCTTTATTATATAATTCACTAACACCCTGGTGATTCTAAGCCCTAGGGGTAGTTTTCCCCTCTATCTCGGCAGGTGGATGGATGGATACCAACCCACATTTTCCTAATCTCTTCTCTTGGTAGTTACTTTTGTTGGAATGAATGAAGGTAATTTTTCACATATATTTGTTTAGAGGGATGTAATGGATTGTTGTTATTTTTGAAAAATGTATTCTTGATATATTTTCTTAAGGACTAATATAGCTATAACATGTATAGGCTGTGATGGCATGAGAATCCTTACTCAGTGTATGGGCTGTGATGGATTGAGGTGTAATAACCGATGTATAACACATGTTATACTGGCTGTTCTAGATCCTGGAAATGACATGGTTACTTTTCGTTATGTTTCTGTGGTGGTGTGTTTCATGAGATGCATGTTTTGGTGCTTCACCCCATGTGTTTTCTGGCTAGCCATTTTGGAGAGAGATACTTATGATGTATGATGATGGGGGATAACTGAAAAATAGTGGGGTAGTGGTAGTGAGGTACCCCTGAAATTATTTATTATATAATTTACTCTTATATGTGATTCTTTGTGAGAGTATCTATGGTGATGATAATAACTTAGTATATTTGTTTAGGAGATGAGTTAGTTTCACTTGTTGTTCACTGTTCTTTAGCATGATTTAAATAGTTTATCACAAGAGGCTCTTGGAGTGATCCTAATGAGTATTCTCTATACTCACCCTAAGTATATATAAACTATTTGTCAAGTCAGCTGTAGAAAGTAAGATATATGGGTATTTGCTACTATCTTAGGGTTTCGCATGATCTGTTTGAGCTTCATGGTCATTATTTTCTTTAATTTTATTTTGGTACTTATAGTTTTTCTTAAATTTATAGTAGTTATTACTAAACTTATAGTTTTTCTTACATTTGTAGTCACTACTATCTTGGGGTTTAGTAAAGGATCATGTATCATTATTCTCTGAACCGGTGTTTTACTTTGTAGAGATTGGGATTGGTTCAATATAACTTGAATAAAAGAAAAAATAATTAATGTTAAAATATTCCATATCATTGTTTTAAGATCTATAATTGTTTGTTCTTTTGAAGGTATGGATCAAGGTCGATGTTCTTATCAAGATTTCATAGAATAAGTTCATTAGTTTCTACCATAAGATCGCCATAGAGTAGAGGTTGATGAAGAAGTAACCTAGAGGAGGACACTTTATGAGTTTCAGCACCAGAGTTTGCAAAAGCATGATGGATTTGATTTAGATGCCATCACAGAACACTAATTAGGGGAGGTTGAGATAGACTTTAGTTTGATATATTCTCATAAGGACAACTAGGTGTTTTTAGTTAAGATGATGTTTCATGGGGCTGTGAGGCAGTGGTGGTTCTTGATCATCACGAGTCGTAAGGAGTAGACAATATTGTGGGAGGAGTTCTAAGACAAGTTTATAGATTTGTTTTATTCAACAAACATGAATGTGACTAGTCACCGGGAGCTGCTTAACCTTTGGCCGGGGAGGTCATGTTTTTGATAGTTTATGATTCATTTTTGGTGCCTTTTGCAATATTCTTTAGAACTATTTCTAGATGAGGATGATATGGAGCGGAATTTTTAGGAGGGTTTTCCTCCAAAGCTCTAGTTCTGGGATTCTCTGTTTATGCTAAAGATGTATTATGAGGTGCTGGAAATATAAAAGGTCATCAAGAGGATGTTATCTATAACTATATCATCATGATATGGGATTCAAATGGATTCTTCATGAATAAGTGTTGTGGTATGGGGTTACCAGTAGTTAGGATAAAAAAAATTCGGATTAGCCAGTGGTAGGTCCCATCCCTCAATATAACATTTTAATGGGGGATGTGGCCCTTAAGTTTATTTCATGGTATTGGTCACATGTTTTTCTTATAGAGGATTATTTCATCAATAGAAAGAGTGATAAACCTTTCTTAGTAGTTAACTTGAACAATTTTTTCTACTTTAGGTTCATATACTGAGGCAGTTAGAGCCGATATAGTGGCAGACAATTGATCCAGTTTGGGATCAGTAAAGAGTATATGGGGTATGTAGAGGATATTCTTGGGATTCTCCCCATCCATATTGAGAAGATCATAAATGTGGAGGTGGGTTTTAGAAATGTCGAAGAGGCTGTGGAGAAGGTCATGGTAAACATGAAGATTTATCATTGCCAGTACCAGGAAATCCATATGTTTTTCAAGGTACCCAGTGCTTGTTTCTACTTGGGTGCATGGATCGTTCGATACGGTAGAAAACAAACCATTATATCACCCCCACTTTTCCTTTCTTTGGGGATTGTGGTAGAGATTATTACAGTGCCCATTGAGTTGACTATGCTAATTTGAGGTTGAACTGACTTGTTTGATTTATGTAGCAACTATGTGCATGTGCTGGGGAATCCTTACCATTAGAATAATTTCTATGTTTATAGATACAACCATATTACACCATCCTTAGCATATATTGTTTGTATTTGTTGTAGGATCTCATTTATTTATTCTATAGTCATGTTTTTTTCGTTGATGTTAATGGAGTGCCAGTATTATTGTTTGGTGAGCGAGACCCTCACATAGGTCATAGGAGTTTTACATCCTTGTCATCCTTGATGGATGAGTTGATGATGTGTTTTCCATAGGTTCATTAGGCAACATTTCCTAGGGTGGAGGGAGAGTACCATGATGTATTTCTATAGGTGGTTGTAGCATTACCAAAACTACGAGAGATCGAGTTTGAGATTGACCTACAACCATGTGGGTATCCTATATCGATGTATCCATGTTGTATGGTTCCTTATATGTTGCGATAGATTCTTATAAAACTCTATGGTCTATTGTAGTGCAGTTCTATTTGGAAGAGTGTGTCACTATGGGGTGCACCAGTCTTGTTCATAGAGAAGGCTAACAATAGTTTGTGGTTGTGTATGGATTATCTTCTATTGAACCATGTGATACGGAAGATTCACAATCATATTCCACAAATTGAAGATTTATTCAATTACATAAATGGTGAAAGTTGGTTATCATTGATTGATATCTGGTCATGATATCATTATATGCAAGTGTAGGATGAGGATATCCTAAAGAGTACTTACTATTATCATAATGGATAGTACGAGTTTGTTTTGATGAGGTTCGGTGTGATGAATACTACAAAAATGATCATGGGGTTAATTAATATTTTGTTCTATTGGTTCCTAGATATATTAATGGTGGTTATAATCAATGAAATCCTTTTGTACTACAAATTCTTGGAGTAGTATACAGAGGTTCTGTGTTCCATTATGGGAGTTCTTCTCCATGATATGATGTTTTATAATTTTTTGAAGAATGAGTTTTGGCCTCCAGAAGATCATTTCCTAGGGCACGATCGATACTAGTAGGGAGTAGATATGGATCCATAAAAGGAAGAAGTAGTTGTTTCTTATGAATTCCCAAAGATAGGTGTATAAGTGTGATGTTTCCTTGGTGTTGCAGGATATTATAGGATGTTCATATCAGATTTATCTTGGGCTAAAACTCCTATAATAGTGTTTATCGAAAAGTATCAGGCATTCATGTGACTAAATAGTGGAATAATTATCTTGAGTATCAGAAGAAGAACTTGGCCAGTTATCTAGTTCATTGCCTTCTAGAATTAGTATTTTAGTTTGACGTTTTCTATGATTCATCACATATGGGGATGGGTTGTGTTCTTATGGAACATAGCTCAATCATTTCTTATGTGTCTCAGTAGTTATACCACCATGATAATTACTATGTGAACCATGATATTGAGTATGTGATAATAGTGTTTTACATAATTTTTTGGATACATTACATCATCGACAGGAATTTTGGGGTCTTCACCAATCATAAGAGCCTGCAGTATATCTTCCCATAATGTGACTTGAACTTGCACATACATTCATGGATGTAGTTAATCAAGTATTATGTCTTTGAAATTTTATATACCCCTAGAATGGAGAAATTTGATTTCCATGTGCGGAGGTGGAAGTTTTGTGGTGATAAAGTGTGTGAATCAAGCGGTTCATGGAGTGTGATTGAAGAACAATCAACATTTTAATTAGATATGGGAGAAGTTAGTTTTAGATGTTTTATTTTTTAGATGATGGTGAAGTTATATCTAGTGTCGTTGCTGGAGGAGTCCTAGATATGGGATCATTAGGTCGTTGTATCTAAATACTGAGTTTTATATAGATATCCCCTTATAGTTGGTTTGAAAATGAACAATACTATGTTTTTTATAGGGAAGTCTTTTTCATTACTTTGGAAATGTGAGAGATAGTTCTCAGAGATTTTCATAGTTCACCTTTGGCAGTACATCATAGAGTGATAAAGATGAACCACGATTTAAGGGATCAATTTTGGTGGCCATGGTTGAAGCAGGACGTTATAGAGTTTGTGTCTCTATGTTTGGTTTGTCATAAAGAGATGGTTAAGAACTGTGTTCCAAATCTTTTTCTCCTGCCATTATATTTTCCTCAATAGATGTTGGAGGACCTCTCAATGGACTTTGATACACGTTTACCTCAATCTCAGATAGGGTATGATGTTGTTTGAGTCGTAGTGGATCATTTAATGAAATCGTCCCACTTAATAGTTTTCATGGAGTCGAGATCAATGTAGTTTTTTCCGAGTTTGTATCTGGAGGTAGTGGTGAGACCCCAGAGGGTCCCATGGATGATCAATTTTTTTATAGATGTTCTAATTTTACCTATAAAATTTTTCAAGGTCTCCATTATTTTTAACCTCAACTATTCCATATTCCATATTTTCATTTTTAGATAGGCAGTTTGACACAAAATATTGTCCAGACTCTTGAAGACATGTTTCAGTCTTGTGTCCTAGGATTTGGATGTTTGTGGATGAGGCACCTGCACTTGGTAGAGCATGCTTACAATAATATAATTTACTCCCCTATCTTTATAGAAATGTTTTAAACCTTTTATGATTTAATTTTTCATTTTCCATTGTCCTGGACTGGGGTTAGAGTGCCAAAAGTTCTCAGGATAAAAATGGTACAGAATAAAACATAGATGGTTCATGGGATTAATGAGAGGATGAAAGCGGTATAGGATTTTAATATATCAAATGCTGATCATTGGGGGAGACCTTTGGAGTTTGATTTTGGGGACAGGTGTCCCTGAAGGTAACTCCTGTATGAGGGAATAAAAGGGTTGGTTGTGGGAGTAATCTTCCCCCCTGGTGTATTGGTCCATATAAAGTGTTGTGTCATGTTTGAGTCATGTCATATTAGATAGAACTTCTTTCATAGATGAGATATATACATTATGTTTTTCAAATGTAAATAATCTATCAGTATCTTCAATATGGCTTCTGTATAATTAATTGGGCTGAGATTAATGTTAACGATGATGTGAACTATGTCGAGCATCATTTAGAGATCCATGGCCAGCAAGAGAAGGTGTTGCAACGATGTGATATCCCCTTGGTCCAAGTCTTATGGTGTTCTAGGGGCATAGAGGATAATGCCTAAGAACATGATTCATACATAGTAATTAAGTACCATGATCTATTTTTTAGCTCTTCTCTTATAAAATTATTCATTTTGGGTTTGAAGAACTTTTTTTGGGTTTAATATATGGATATTTCTCTTGTTTATTTTTGTGTCTTACACTCCTTATTTGGGATGCAAAGACATGTGGGGTAGGCCACATTATTTTTGTGTTTAGCTTCCTAAGGTTATATGGGTATACTCTCATACTATAGGTGGTGAAGAATCAAGGAGTAGTCTTATACTCATTGTGTTAATCCACTTGTGACTTGATGGGGTGGTTGATTTCATATAGTGGGGAGAGATTTTTAGAGGTATCTTAGGAGATGGTTGTTTAGAAAACCCCTTATCTGTTACAAAAATGGTCCAGTTTTGGATTCTCAAGGATGAGAAGGTTTTGAAAGCTATATAATGTAATGTACCAGATCCATGCGGATAGACTCTTTGTGTGTTTTAATGATCTAGGTGCTCGGAGGAGGCTCGAATGAAGTATAGAGGATTTCTGTTTATAGAATCTATTAGCATGGATATTTAACAACATATAATAATTATAAATAATGTGAAAGTTATGTTCACAGAATGTAATAAATAAGGGTAATAAAAATAAATAAAATAAAGAGTTGATAAATTTTTCAGCAGACACTAAACCCAAAGGATTAAAAGTCAGGAAAAGTAATTACACGTCGTGTAATTCCCCACTATAATTCTATTTTTAGTATTTTTAGAAACATGATTTATTCAAAACCCCACAGAAAAAAGGTTCTCCCAATAATTCTAGTTTATCCAACAACCACCACTTTAGTGTTTTATAGATTCCTTCAATGGTAATCAATCATTGGGCTTCCATATTTGATATGTGGTGACCTGATTTGATAAAAAAATGTTCTGCCTTCATTTGTGCAGTTTTCTAGATCATTTATCACCCATTACAACATTACATGTGGTGGTTCTTAATCAAAATGACTGAAACAGAGATTTTTTGGATGTTTGTTAGTGCGGTTGTCACACGATTTCCTCGGGTGGATACAGTTCTTGCAGGATAAGTGATCAAGATCTGTATCGTTTGACCATTCATAAGCAAAGAACATTGAAACCCTTTTGAGGTAGGAAATTCATTAATTATATATTTATTCATGTTTAATTGTATAGCTCTTATGATTTAACCTTTGGATAATAATGAAAATAACCTAATAATTACTTGAACAGATTAAATAATTGGTATCAATCACATAGTCGTGTTTTTGTTTGTACCATTGAAATGAGTTGCCTCATTATTTTCTAGAGAGTTTGATATCTATGGTGTTCTTGTTATTTTTGGTTTAGCTAGAGAAATAGGTAAAGAATGTAAATAAATAATGAATTTATTTATATATTGAAAAAATATTAAATATTAATGATAAATGAATCCGGTTGTTGTTATTTTATGATACACATTTTTTGCACATATGCATGATTAATTGAATTGGTTTATTAACATGAAGGATGGATATTATTATAGATTTAATAATTAAAAGTCTGTAAATTAATTTTTAAATAATTTATGATAGCTTTAGATACCTTCTTACATAAGTTTTCCATATTTAGAACTTGTGAATAATGAATTGGCTAATCAAGTTGAAATAAAAACCTGTTTTGTGATAAAAGATAGATCATTGTAGAGATTTTTCCCACTATATTGTAAAGGCTGACTATCATGTTCTTTGGAGTCATGAGAGCTCATTGTGTATAAAGGCTAATGGCCTTGATTTAGGGACAAGATCCTTGTTTCTATTTTTTCTTGCATATTGTGATGTGATGTAAGTCATGGATGGATGATCCATGAGGGAAGTTGTTGTATAATGGGCGAGGAGCCTCGAATGTGATGTGATATTGGGATGGCTAGGACTGGAGGTCTACTATGGTATGAGTGGTGGGGAGGCCTTGTTTTTATGATGGCAGTTGACCCCTAGAGTGGTGAAATGCATCCAGATATGCATGTGGGTGTCGAGGAGAATAATGGAGATGAGGAAATGAGTTGAATAAGGGTTTAACCATTGATTTAAAATCTATATGCTTGTTTGAATATGTTATTTGTATGAAATACATATTGTTTTTTATCTTCTTTACTTTACCCACTACATGAGGAAGATGGATGTTCTTGTTTTAATTCCTTGTTTGGTAGATTAGGGTGTTTTACTTGACTACCTAGTAATTTGTAAATTAGTTATATTATTTAGTGAATAAATGTTTAACCAAAGGAGTTAGTTATTTCTGGGATGTAATGATGAGGTTATAACCTTTATATGTCACGAAATCATTTTTATTATTCTTAGAGGGCATGGAACGTGGATTTAATTGTAATTTAAATAATTGTGGATATGTTAACAGTTAATTAATTATTAAATAATAATTTATCATAATGTGAAACTGATGAAAAAGGAATAATGTAATTTAATGTAACTATTTATAGGGGTGTGTGCTTAAAGGATATATATTCTTAGAAGAGGTATCCTGGAGTCTGAGAGAAATTAGTTGTTGTTGAGTTTCAGACTATGTTATTTCCATAGTGTGGTTGTGAGCTATATTATATGAGGTAATTTTTGTTTTTCTATATTCAACTCAATCCTTTTGGTTAGGTAAACATAAATCCCCATGGTTCTGAACCATGGGGGTGTTTTCCATAATATCCATGTGGGAGGATGGATAGATTACTAACCCCATAATCCCTACTCTCTTCTTTTGGTAGTTACTTGAGATTGTATGCACGATGGTTTTCCCCATATATGTGTGTAAAGGGTTGTAATGGGTTGTGGTTATTTGAAAAACATGTATTCTATATATATTTTCCAAATAACTTCTATAGGTATAACATGTATATATTGTGATGACTTGAGGATCTGTACTCGATGTATGGGATATAGTGCATTGAGATATAATAACTGAAGTATGATACATGTTATTAAAGATATGGTGGATCTATGAAACTACATGTTTACTTTTGGTTATATGTATGTGGTGGTGTATTGCAAGAGGTTCAAGTTGTGGTGCTTCTCCCAAGTGTCTATGAGCTGTCCTTTTTGCTGGAAATACTCAGGACATGCGAGGTTGGGGAATACCAGTAAACCAGTGGGGATGTTATAGCCTGTTACACTATATATTATTTATTATATAATATACATTCATGTATGATACTTGGTTATAGTGTCCATGGTGATTCTAGGAACTTAGTATACCTGTTTAGGTGATGAGTTAGTTTAAATTGTTGTTTAATGTTCTTAAACATTCTTTCTCAGCATTTTCACGAGATAATTAGAGAAGGATTCTACAGAGTATTCTGTTATAATTACACTATGTATATGTAAACTGATTTGTAGGTAAATTGGATGTGGTTGGATATCATTATAATTACAATTAGCTTAGGGTATTGGAGGATATATCTAGGGCTTTGTGTTTTATATCGTATTACATTTATTTTGGTACTTCTAGTTTTCCGTTTAGAAGTAGTTGTTCTTGTAAGACATTACATATGTAAATTTTGTATTGTTTTCTATCCTATAATCTATGATGTGTTTGGTTGATGTTTATCTTATATATCTCTCTTTTTCATGTGTTATCTTAGAGGGAAATTCCTCTCATTTGTGTATTTTCTATACCATCAGTGCTATCTACCAAAATGGGGTCTACTAGAGGTGGCACTCAAGTGTCATTATCTTTCTTCCCCCATTTCCGGCCTAGGATGAGTACACATTGAGTGGAGGGTGTCATGAAAAATAAATATTAAAATGATGTATTATTTCATTAAATGAGTTTTTATATTATTCCCTTAAATTATTAATTAAATCCTCTCAATTTTATTCACTTATTAAACCAATGTGAATATATTCCCATCACAACATTTTCATATTCCCCTTTTCAACTTGATGTTCTCCAAAAATAAATGTCCATTTTTGGTAGACCGGGTTCATATACACCATGGATACCACAACTATTTATATATTATTTGAACAAAGAAATCCTTAAAAGTAACATTTCACTTCAAATTACAACCATCACCAGATTCTAATTTGGAAGAATATTTTCCACTCATGGAATTCCCACAATTGCTTCAACGTTCCCTATTTATAAAATAATTCCGAATAGATATAATTTGGATGAGGAAACATGGAAATGATAAAATAATTTTTCATTGAAAATTATCCTTAATTTAAATTATTTCAAGGTAATGATATTAAAATTTTCGTATACTATATAATTATCTAAACCATCCTCTGATAACAACTATATGGATCTATCCACAAACAACACTTAATATTTACTTTTAAGTGAAGAATTTATTCTATTATATTTTAGGATAATTTTAGATTTATAGGATTACATAATTATTTTATAACTCATAAATAATAAAACATATAATACAAAGTGGAAAATTCTGTTAAATAATTATTATCCCAATAACAAAAAAAATAAAAAAAAAATTTGTTGAGAATAAAAATCAATGTACGGTTTACAAAAATAAGAAAACTATTAGTCTAGTGACAAACGTAAAACCCCTAAAAACCCATTTCTTAAAAACATGAATTTTTCACCATGAAAGGGAATAATAATTCCTTTAAAATTATCATTTATATTACAGTTTGAAAAAAAAAGTATTTCCTTGAAAACTAATTAGTAAGTATATGAAATCAAGGTAGGTACCTTGTGATATAATCTCATAGATTCCATAAAAATCCATCACAAAGATGAAAAACCAGAAGGCTAACTTCCATTATTGTTTTCTATTTAACATATTCATTATTCAATGCATTGGAACACTATATGGGTGAACCCATCACATATGATATAATATAATTATCTTGTTATATATGGGAATACCAAATATATATAATTTCCATTAACCATAACATGAATATAACATTTTATTATTTTATTTTTTCAACATTAAATAATTTAAAATCTTTTTAAAACTTATATGTATACAACCTTTGGTTATCAATATACCACTTCCTTTTGATCCATCATTTTAATACCGAAATATATTTTTCTAAAATTGTGGTTTTAATTGATGAGAACATGAAATATTTTAAGGAATATGAAAATGAAATAATAGTAATGGTGATGAATGAAATCGATGTCTCCATGTTTGTTAAAAATGGACTATTTGTTTTGTCATTTTCCAAAATTTTCCAAATAAAAAACATACAAAGACTAATTTTTAAAACCATTGAAACATATTGTAAAAGACACCTAAAATATAAATAATTATCCTTTTATTACTATATGAAAACATTCAAAAATTAATTTAAAAAAATGTCCATGAAAATGGGAGAGTTGGTATGATAACATTAAATGAGTATGTCTTTTAATGAAACATCCATTACCACCTACAAAATATTTGAAATATAATCCCTATGAAATAATATAATTAAAAAAATTGTATATATCTTTATAATTTATGAAATAATTTTATAAAATGAAATAGATTATATACTTACACCTCATAAAATAACATAGGTGTATAAAATCAAAATATAACTCAAAGACATGAGATTTAGATGATGTCCCTTACATGAATATAACTCGTCACGTACATCCATTATTATACTAAATAATAAACATATAATAATTATTTAATATATTAATAAACTTTTTAAATTTTATTTTCCTTCACTTTAACTTATTAAAATGATATATAAGATTTCTTGATCAAAAAATTTACATCAGAAGTTTCGCCGATATTTGTCTTATGTTTCATAAATGAATTCTGTATGTTGACTATGGTAAAAGTGGAAATTCATTAGTCATCACTGGAATAATTATATTCAAACAATTATCAAATTAATATATAAATTATACATTTAAGACCAATAATTAATGAGGTTTTTGAGAAATGAAATATGTTACAATCTTGGAGATGGTTGGTCGTACGTACCCATGTGTAACATTTCATATTTTGAACGATTATTATGGAATGGAGGTAAGTTATATTAAACCATTCCATAATGATTTTAATATCATATATAACTTATTATTTATTTAAATACTGTTATATATATCATCCATTTTTGTGGTGATGAATATATAGTCACATCAGTGCGCGAAGGAGGTAGTCCATATGTACACGAATGAAATTATCTTTTCTTAGTGAGTTAAAATGAAAGAAATAAAATGATATTTTATCTTTTAATAATAATAAATATATCATTAATATTATAATAATATCATTTAAATCACATATGTTAATTATATTTTCCCGTATAACGTTCCATGTAATTCCTTAGGGGAAAAATTATATTGCTTTTGGAGGTGGTAGTTCGCTGTAAACATAAGGGACAAAATTTTATCCCCTACAGAATGGAATTTGAAAATTTTTTATATAATATATTATAAATATAGGTATAATTATGATATATATATATGATATATATACTTTATAAACTTCATCATAAAAAACATATAAAGGTGGTGTGGTATAAAATGAATGACATCAGTTCACGAGGCGGTGGTCCGCCATACATATGAATAATGAATTCATAAACTATTTGAAGAAAAATGAAAAGAACATTGATTATTTCATTAAAATAATAAAATATATCCATATTTATGGTTAATATTTTATTATATAATAATTTATTAGGAATAATTTGGGGGGAGGGTTGGTGGAAGGAATAAAATAAAAATTCTTAATAAAGTACATTTTTTTGAAACTTCTTTTGGTATCCACCAAAAAGCATCCTTGGTTGTATTTATGTCCAAAATAAGTTTTATAATATATTATTGGGTATTTATTGAATATATTTGGTAATTTATTGGAAAAATAAAGAGATTTTAATGTTTCATTAAGAGATTATTGGTGGTCCCTTTTATCAGTGAGGTTTGTGGCACACTTGTAATTTCTAGAAATAAAATTGTGTACACATACTTTTCACTATCTAAAAGGGTCCAAAATGGAAAATTATAGAGACTTATACATGTTATAGTCAAAATTTGGACATAAAATATTATTTATAAATGTTTTTATTTAATTTAAATCCAAATCATTTTAAGGCTACCTTTAAATAAAACTATTTTTACATTATCTAGGAAAATTAATTTTCATGGTTATAACGATTCATTTTGTTAAAAAAATATGTTAAAAGTACAATATAATATAAATTATTATGATTAAAAATATATAATACATTTTAATAAATTCAATTCACATAATTGGTAATTTTTAATTTAATCAAAAAACCTATACACACGACGAAAAAACTAGTTTTCAAGAAGAATACTTTTTTAGAAAGGAGTTGATTTTATATTAACTCTAAGACTACTAATAATAATTTTATGTATATAAATTAATGATTATTTGAATATATCAAAAAATATAATTTAAAACATTTCTCATTATGTATCATCTTAATTAATTAAAATGTAGAAACAATATGCATTTTTTAAATTTTTTTATAAAAATATTTTTAGTCAACCCAAAAAAAAATTTACATATAAATAATAAAAAATTGACTAAAAATTAAATAATTTTATTAAGTATAACTAAATAATTATTATGTAACTTTAAATAATTATTAAAAAATATGTGTAATTTTTAAATAGTTGAATTATTTAAAACAAGTGTTGTTTTTTACATGAAATTGTTTTTTTCTAGAATTCCAAAAAAACAATATTTACAAAAAAAAGTCAAATTATTTTTTTCATAAGTAACTTTTTATATCCTGATATCCATAATTATATTATTATTTTGGAATTAAAATTATTTATTTTTGAAAATAAAATTTTTAAATAAAAGATTATAAGGATAAAATTTAGTTGAAGCAATTTTTTTTGATTAAAAAATTACTGAAAAATTATATAAAAATATTAAAATACAATTCATATTAGTGAATATTAAAATAAATTTTTCTATAATTAACATGGTTCATACATGAAATCACACCCTAATAGATATCATCACCAAAACTGATGGAATACATATGATTTATGTCAAATCGGTTAGAAATTAATGGTATAATATACCATAAAATCGTCAATACACCACTATAGTTCTTCTAAAACTCAAAAAATTCAAAAAAGAATAACATTTTTCATTTCGTATAATAAACATAAAATTTCCTTTTCCAATTAGAAACCCCTTACATGTGAGGTCATGCAACAACAACTCTCCATTATCAAGGTCAGAGTAAAACATCTATGAAAAATATGATATGATTTCCCCTACATCATGTATGAATATAATTTGAACTAGTGTATACATATATTACTATACAACCCAATCATACTTCCATAATCATAACTCAATGAGTCACATCTCATCCACCCTAAAATCAGGGTCTTAATCTTATATCCATTTATCCCTTGCATGAAAATGCACGATCCTTGAACTAATCTACATTATTTCATTCTAAATGAACTAAAATAATATAAAGTAATCAAATTTCAATCTCATTATCACCCACCACTTTGGAATAATATCAAAAAATATCCACCCATTCTATAATCATAATACATCTAACCATATAGGACCACTTTTCCCCATCCCATGGAATACCACCCCATGAATAGTAATGGAAACTCATCTAAAAAATTATAGCTTGAAAATAAAATAAACGAAGAAAAGTTAAAAAAATCAAAATAACCCAAAATATCCTGGATTATACATTCTATCAGCCATAGTGTAATAAACAGATAATGGAAACTCATGATTATATTAAACAATCTCATTAACACATCCTTCCTATACTAATTATAAAAAATATATTCATTAAAAAAATCCATCTATGGTATCATTGATCCACCTAGATATATATTTTTTATAATCATAATTTTATGATGTCCAATAATATGATATATGTGATCAATCATCAGAAGAACCATGGTATTACATAGAAAAATTCCAAAAAAATTATATAAGGAAATAATATATAAGATGATGATGAATTATTATGAAAATGAACCAACATTCTTATCATGTTCTCCAATCACACATAAGCACATGAGTTTCATATGAATATATCATGAAAAGTTTTAATCATTCCTCATATCTCTCTAGTAAAAGAAAAAATGTAAAAGTATCCCTAAATCAACAAATCATATGTGAATAAAATCATATACATCAGTAAAAACCAAAAACAATAATTGTGTTAGCTTGGTAACTTGGTCTTCCCATAATATTGGTGTTCAGGGCACAAACACCTAAGGTCCATAATAGGAGTTGACATATTCATATTTATGTTTACCATATACCAAAATTTTATAAATGAATGAAATAAGGATCTCATACAATTTTTAAAATTCATCGACAGTGATTTCCTGAATAACACTTAATATAAGTACCAACATAATATCAATCATGACTTACCAAAATCAAGAATCTATTTATAGGTGGTTATAGTGTTTGATAAGCATTGGAGAGACTATAATAATAACATCAATGTCATAAATAATAGATAAGTAACATTATATCATCCAAAACCACATATCAATATTTTCATAAAAGGATTTATAATGATATTAAAATGTAGAGAAATAATAAAAACCTTAATAAAATAACTATAGAATATATGTCACATTTACCTGTAACCAATATATCACACACTTGTATGAGAACATATAAAAAAGGAATAAAATATATAAATACTCATCTCTACAAATTCAAACCTCACCTCCACCCTAATCTCTAATCTCATCTCATGAAAATTATTATATGCATCCTATGCTCATACATGAACACAATACATGAGGTGTTCATTAAAACCATGTTTCACATGAAAGGTAAGAGAATTAAATACAGTAATGTGACACAAACACCTAGAAAATATACACTGTGGAACAAATATTTGTAATCATGTGGAAAATTAAAAATTGAAATTCATGATATAATGCCTACACATTGGTTCATCCTTTTCTAACTAGTTTCTATGAAACACAACTATACCCAGTGGGATTAATTTTTAATGTATTTCAGTGCTAAAATAAAAAAAAAATTAAATCACCTCAAACAAAAACACATGACCTATACCCTATCACTCATGGTGAGTCCCACAAACAATTCATGTGGGTGCACTAGTTTCCCATGTTTTTGCTGTAAATCAGAATATTATAACTCTATCACATCGGGTGATGTCTTGTAACACAACCAAACCACCAAATTATAAATCAGGTTTAGTTCAAAAAATTTATATTTATAACCAATCAATCTCAATAGAAAAGGTCATGTACCACATCCCAACCACCACCATATCAATATTGTTGAGGTTGCATACTATGTGCCTATAATATTAATAGATCATAAAATATATCTCAACTAAAACCTAAAAAAATGGGGAATATACATATTTGTAATAAAACATTATTATAGGCATATGTGACTGATCCCCACAAACTAGATCATATCTCAAAATTAATCTAGTATTGTTTGTTAACTTCTCAATTCTTGGACTTATCACACATGTCATAGTAAACCAGAAAAAATGGTATAACACTCTTTCCTGTATAACCAACAACATGGTTTTCCAACTCTAAAAAAATGAATATTATCACTAGTTCTAACCCTATCAAGAATCTCATAGTGAACCACAACCCTCTAGTTCAACCTGAACTCACATCAATGGCTGATTTGATTCCCTTTTCAATATCCCACATCACTTTCCTGATCCTAACCCATAGTGACCATCCCATGGAAACAAAGAAAATACACCATTATAATATTATAAAATAACTCTTAAGATTAAATTCTCTAACTATCCATTATATGTAATCTATCATTTTTATTCCAATCTCATACATAACATACTTGATATTCCCAGAATGATTACGAAGGGTCCTCCAAATCTGTAATATGGTAATCGTATACATTAAAAAAATTAAGGCTTCTGTAAGCCATACTCTTGAGGCATAATCACACTATTCCTAACTCACCGACTCTTTGAAATAAAATTCTTCTATCCAAAAAAAACTGATTGACTAACTCTATTTCTTTGAGTAACCATATTTCATTATTTCCCTTCAGTGATGTATCCTTCAAGTGATTCTAAATCAAAAAAATTATAAAAATACCATGATTGATATATATGTGGCTCTTTTCCCCTTATCCCATTAGTTTTTCTCTCTATTTCCTTATCCATCTAGATAAACCCAAAATCATCTTGTAGGAATGCAAAAAAATAAATAAATAAGCACATGGTGAGGTATTATATTAACCATCTAATTATTTATATAAGTTTCCACACATAATCTTGCCTCACCAATTTATTTTTAACCCTATCCAAGTATCATAAATATTATATTCTTCTATATAATAAAATGAAAAATTATTAATTTATAATAAATAATCGTAATTCATTCATAAATTTATCCAATGGATTAATAACTATTCAAATCACATAGAGTAGTTTTCACCCACTAAAACCACAATCGACACTACATGAATGGTGAATGGTTCAAATTTTTCACCCATGAGATAAGATCAATTTCAACCAATATTGGATCATTCACCAATTCAAAAAAAAATTATTATAACCATGAAAATAAATAAGGTGTATTTGATACCTCTATTTAGATAGTGAATATTGTTGTTTATCTATCATCTGTCAACAACCTATACTCATCAGAAATAAATTCCTCATCAATCAAGATGATTCCAAAATGATCTAATAAAATCAACTATAAAATCCATAACTTGATATGTAAAAAAATAATTGCGAACCAATAAGTGTAATTAATGAGGGTTGAGGAAGAAATATTACATTTAATTAATTTCTAAATATTATCCAAAAAACCACTCAGAAAAGTGTTTTCATTTGAAGAAGGGGGAGGGAAGTATTTAAATAATATGGTCATACCCATAAATCTATTCTTATTAAAATACAATAGAATTGATTTGGAAATGACAGGTATTCCACCATGATCGAAATATTGATAGGAGGTCAATTATAGTGTGATATAAGGTTCCATGGTGAAACACCTCACATTAATGGTTTCATTGTAGATTGACCAAATATGCAATAGAGAATAATCTATCTTTATAAATATGAAAAAATATAATATCCACCAATAATGACATATACCAATGACTCATATTGAATCAAATATTCTTAATAATGAACTAAAAAACAAGGCCAAGTATGATGTGATACTTCACCCTCAACAAAACCACAACCAAAAACAAAAAAATCATTGGGGTGATCTCTCCAAACAATATAATATAATATATGAATCCCTATGTTCCACTATACCATAGCCCTATAATGTATTTAGCAACTACTTCCACATGAGCTATTGTAATGAGTTCTTTAGACCATGACATATATTACTCAAACCATAGAATAGTGTCCACACCTACAACTTAATGCTTCAATTCCACCATGTTGAAATATAAATACAAAATTAATTTAAATTTCAAACAAACTCTTAGAAAAACTCATATAATAGAAACTTAATTCCATTAAAATCCATAAAAATTATCAAACACAAGTAAAAACACCTCATAATTGTGCATTACCTATTGAAATCACATTCAATGTCCCAATTATACATTCCCTTCATTGGGACATAAAATTAAAGTTCAACTCTTAAATGAAAAACCTATAATGACACATGTAATTTGCGAAGTCTTGATAACCTTTTACTTTGATGTTGGATAATCATCTATGAATATGAATATTTTATCTCCATCTTCACAAATGAGATATAAATAACTAACATTTTCTTGATAAAATATAATAGACTATTTTAGTTCCTATATACAATCATTCAATTTATATTCAATGTTAATTTGTGTTTTTATCCTATATTATTTAGAATAATTTCATATCATTAGTGTTCAACTTCATAAAGTTTAAAATTTCTATTAATTTTTTTTAAATATATTATATCTATTGAAATGTTTAATTTTAAAATATAAAATCATTATTCATGGATGGAATATAGATGCAATAAAATCCATTCTTTTTTTTTGTTATCCAATTAATAAATATTTATTTGAAACAAGATAAATTATAAATTTATTTATACATTATATACATCCCTCATGAACTGAAATATTATTGTATAATTTATTTATTATGCTTTATAATACATTTATCATGTTCAACCTATTAAATAAACTTTAATGGAAAAAATTGATTGTATGTATAATAGTTTTTAGAGAAAAACATATAATAGAAATAGGAAGGTTTGTTAGAATCATCATACACTGATTTTTATCAAATAATTATTAAAATATCCTTTTAGATACACTATACATATTCATGTGGTTTATGAAAATAAATAATAATATAATATATGGAAACCATTTCTTTGATCAAATATTATTTAACAGAATCAAATCAATGTATTTTAATATTAATTCCATGTTTTTTACTTTATTATAGTACACTGTGAACATTTAATAATTTTCATACTTGTGTGTCAAAATATATTAATTCATATACTTATTAATGTTTTTAGTAAATATAATGAAGTATTAGAATGTTATATGAGATTTTTTATTAATAATACCATGTAAATGGTGTTTATGAGTGAAAATAAATCTTTATCTATTTTCCCTTTATCTTTAAAAGGATATTTGTTCAATTTAAAAAATTATAGTTATTGAAATAATTTTTTTTTGTTAAACATTAAAATATATTAATCTATCATCATTGAATAATTGGATATAAATCCCCTTTTTATATATTTGAAAACAATGATAGAGAAATGTGGAAGAAATATGATTTTTTTCTCATTATTATTTTCATTAATGATTTTATTTTATGTATCCGACATATATAATCCATTAAACATGTTATTTAGATACTATAAAACTTCATTTGTATAAATAGTTTTTATTTTTAACACCAATTAATAACCTATAGTTCCATAGAAATATATAATAAAAAAATATATATTAATTTATGGAACATGATAACTAGTAAATTGAAAATATTAAAATCTAATAGGATAACTGAAAAATCAATTTTCCAAAAGTCAATGAAATAAATATTTCTACATTCTCTTTAGGTATTACTACTTATCCATTATAAAATTTTATATACTCTATGAGAGGATATACATTATCTAAAATTTGTAATTTTTATCCAGTATTTGATTCCCATGGTTCAGATTTAGAGAAACTGACCTCCATAAAATATAAATACTCATACTTATGGCTATATGATTTATTTTAAATTCATTCAACTACATTTAATGATAACAAGTATTTATGTAACTTCTTATGAATAGATTATATAGGTGCTTATAGGGGGAAAATTTTATTTGTTAATTCATATGGACTAATCTCAATGTAAGTTTTTATTTTCTATTAGTGATATAATTGTATATCAAAATATATTTATCATGAATAATATCATATTTTATAATATTAAATATGTTCCTTTGATGAACATATTTAAAAAAAGAATAAAAACTTTTATAACTTAATTATTAAAATTTAGTTAATGAAAACACATCTTTCCAAAAGAGTTAACTCATATATGCAATCCTATTATGTGTTTTATATTTACGTAGTAAATTTTTATTAATTATATAGCATAAAATTTGAGAATTTTTGAGTGAAAATTATCTTATGAATATATCTCATGAACATGGTCAATATAGCCCATGTTTTATCCAATTTGACTGGGTTATCTTGTCAAGTGGCACACAATTTCCCTTTTAGAATAACTTTTAACCATTTCATATATCATAGTATAGATTATTAATTTCTTAAAAATCGAAATGTTTTTTTGAGATATCATTTTCATAATGAATTTGATTCTTTTATTTAAATATACAAAACATTGATAATTAATTAATAATTATATATTTTGATTGATTGTTAATATAATATGTACCTCATGTATATTGGATATGATTATATTCAATGAAATTAAACCTACTGTATGTTATATATACTCATTAAATCTTATAGAAAATAAGAATTTAATTTATATAAAATTTTATCACAATGATTTTTATGATTTTAATCACATTACACAAAAACACCAAGTCTTAAATTTTTTTAGTATAACACATTGTTATAGTATTTTTAATATTTTGGTGGAATGAAAATTAATGAGTATGATTTTTTATATATGAGTTAAATGGAAGGCCAATACCTATAATTAATCATAATAATATTTATCATGACATTAAAAATAAATAAAATTTTACTATGAATATTAAATTTAGAATTCATATTGTGAATATAATAAATAAACAATTTTCTAAAGATTACACTATATATATATTTATTAGAGTGAATATTCGATACCACAATAGAAATTTATTAATATTCAGAAAGTTGAGAATAATATATATTTAGTGAAAAACAACTCCATGATTATTACTAACAAATGAAAAAACTATAAAAATAAAATTAATAATCATTTTAAACAATTTCATAATATTTCGATGAATATTTATATTTTGATTTATATTTTCCATTTGTATCCAATGATAATGATAATCAAAAATGAATTAGTTGGATCAGAATTGAATCCAGTATATTCTAGTAACATCAAATGAAAATGATAAAATAAAGAGTAAGAAATACCGTAGAGAAAAACTTAGATAATAAAAAATATATAAATATCCTCAATTAAGAATAAAATATGTCCTTTTATTCATTGATGAAAACTGGTGAACTCTAAGGAAAAACCTTGGTTTCATCCAATGGAATCAATACATCACCCCTTCTTTGGGATGATTTTCATTCAAGGGGAATTCAAAATACGCAAAGTAATCTAGTCCTATAGAAAAACATAATAGGTTTAATGATGAGTCTTCAAAGTCTATTTTTAGAATTTAATAGCCTCCAAAAGTGGATTACAACCTAAAACACTATCGTATGGGCATTTATAAGCCTCCAAAAAGGATAACATAAAAATTTTGGTGCATAAATGGGCTCTTTAAGAATCAATAAGGAATTACCCAATGTAATGATCAATGGAAGTCCAATGCTTAATATTGAAAATGAAATTACCTTTGGGTTTTATCATTTCTAAATGAATATATATTAGTATTATAAATAAATCATTATTTAAATTAAAATAACTCATAATATATTTAACTAAATATTAAAAATATGGGAAAAAACTAATCAATTTTATTTTATAATAATAATTTACATTTTTACATGTGGACAATAACATTAGTTATGAAATGAAAATTAACATTTTCTTATATGTGACAATAATTTTTATTTCTAATGATTGAAATCATCATGATACATCACTCATAATTATTATAATAGAGAGGTTTCTAGTAACATGTAATATCTACCCAAATTTAAAAGGTATTTAGTTTGAGATAATCTACTATATGTTTAGGTAAAAATTTCTATTTAATAACATGGATTTTAAAATCAATACACGGAATACATCAACCACACATAAATTATATTTTAGTCTTAATTATTTAGTTATTTAAAATGTATATCATTCTATCGGATGAAATTTTCATGAATTGAATATTCACTTCCTTAGTCAAAACAAAAATAAGGGTCTTAATGTAATAATACTATCAATTTGGTTGACACATCAAATTTTAGATACTCAAATACCCCTTTTTGATTAATATAATATATATTTACCTTATATGTTTTAGTTATTAATTAACATTTTTTATCAATTTATAATGTCATTTATGTGGGGAAAATATTTCACATCGCCATGATAATGGATCTATAAATAATATTCCATTGTGTAACACTGATGAATTATATATGAAAACCCATGTAATTTATGTGAACTATATAAATTTGAATACAATATCACTAACTATTATCTGATGATTTATTGGTTGTAACTCTATACAAATTATATTCGTGATACCTGTCATTATATATAAATAAACTGTAATATGATCACCATTAATCAATGGTTTATATAAAATTTATATATATTCCAAGGTGTTGTAATCATATTATATTCAATGTTAAATAAAAAATGAGTGAATGAATTTTTTTAAATTTAATATACATTAGATAATATAGAATTTCCACTAGATAAATTTTTTTTATTCAACTTAGGGTAGAAAATTTTTAAAAAATGAGTTTCTTTTTATTATCAATTAATAGATCACATTAACTCTGAAGATAAACGATGTGATTTTCAATGATTTTTGTTGATAGATATAACTGAATAAAAAATTGATGAGAGTTCTGTAGAAGTGTGTGTTAATTTAAAAATTGTTGATTCAAACTAACAGAAGTGTTTATGTTATAGATAAATAAAATTCCAACACATTTAATTTTTCCATAATATATGTTTTACACTCTTACAAGAAATTATATGTTAGAATATGTGGATGATTATCATATAAATTACATAATGATTTTTTATTAGAGATTATGATTATTATATTGGTCTTTTGACATATTTATCATTCTACAATGGAGGGACAATGATTTTATTGTATCCAGAACTCTTATTTTGAGGTGATGATTACTCAATACAGTAATTTCTACAACTATAATGGAAGAAAATTTTATTTTGAACAAATATTTGGATTTTTTTAAATTTAAGATCATATGAAGTATAGTATATGATTACACCGCAATGATATTGTTGAATAAAATTTATTCGAATAAATTTATTATTATACGAGTGTTATACCATGATAACAGGTAACTCACTACACTATAATAATTGAACATATTACATTTTAAATTGGTTCAAAACATATATTAGAAAATTTTATGAGTAATTTTTTTTATTAATTGTGTGATTTTTTTAATACATTCCATTACGTAAATATTTTCATATTTTTCCGGAATTATGTGTTTTGATGATATTATTTTGTATGTTACTTGTGGAATAATCAATAAAAACCCTAAACACATATTTTTATATATTAATGGACATTTTAGAGTCTGGATTGATCTAAATATATAAATTGGAATTTTTAATGATTGATCTATAAGATATAAAAATATTTATTGAATTTTAATTTTAAAATCTAAAATTTAGTGAAATTGTGTTGTTTTTTCTAATAGTTTTAATAAATTTTGAAAGAATATGGGAAATTTATATTCATATATGATGAATTAGACATCCAAAGAAGAATAAAATAATTTATTTTATTAGAACAATACTTAATTATATAATTATTATATTATGAAGCTTATAATTTAACATTAAAGATGATGATGCATAATTTAAATTGTTGAACACTCTATTATATTTTTTCTTTTTGGTTGATGAGTTAGTACTAATCAAAAGAAATATGTATATAAATGGGAGAGGATAGAGGATACTTGTTCATTTTGAATCAAGGGTATTCAAAAAAATTTAAAATGTTAGGAAATCATAAATGAAAAAAATCTATTTCCATAGGCCATTCAATGAAAATATAGGTGAGGATTCTCTACATATTCATATAATTGTATAAAATTAACTCCCATTAAATCATGTAACGTGATATTACCAAATAAATTCCTCATGTTACAATTTTAATATTTTAAATCCTCTAATATATCTTAGGTACCAATAGGTTATCGTTCATTTAAATAAATAAAATACCCCATTATTAAATAATAAAATAAAAAGAATTATATATCTAGTATTCCATGGGAAAAAATAAATTAACTAAATACTGTAACCAAATGATGAAATTAAAATTAAAAAACACAATTGATAAAGTTCTCCCCATCAAAAGTCATTTCATCCCCAAATATTCATTAATGAAATTATTACTATAAATTTGTTTTCCACTTCCATCACATATGTGAAGCCATTTCATTTGTCCTCTTCCAAACCTTACCTAGTGGTCACACTTCTCAAAAAATATTATTTATTATTCAAAATATATATTTCTTAATATTCTAATTCAATATATCAAAAATGGTCAAATTATTTTTCAAAATACAAATGAATATATAATAGGAATAATTTTCTTTCCTTAACTAAGAAACAAGAAAAACATTATACATTGCTACAAACAACTACAAAACTCCAAAAATAGACAATTGAAACAATTAACATAATTTTTTAAAGTAGAACTATATACAATGGATATATAATCCCTTTCATCCTAATTCATTAATGTCTCATCCATATAGATGACTAAAAAATTAATCACCACATTTAAATTTAGAAATTCCTCATTGAAAAAAACAAAAACCCATTATTTCATGTAAAATATATAATCAATCTCATCTGGAGTAGATGAATAAAATCTCTTTTCACTTATACCAATCTAGGAAACATTTTCCATTTTTTCTCCCGCCTTGTCACTACGTAATTGGGATTAACCCAACCAACCATATATTGAATTTAAATGAATCATGGAGATCAAAATAGGATAACTAATTTTATTTTTAAATTCATAGAATATAATATAACCCAAAAATATTCAAATGAAATAATGATTAAAATTTAATTAAATATCATTTAATATTTTTATGTTGTGTTTTAAATTATCATATTTCTCGTACGAAATGATATACACATTATTAACAATGAATAAATTCAATTTGAAATTATATCCATAATATTTAAGTAAACTTAATCTCAACAATTGAAATTATAGATTAAGGAAATCCATGAAACATTAGTAGTTCCTTTACATGAAATTGACTTAAATAACTAAATTAAAACATATCCTCAATTGTAATTAAGTGAAAAGATATTTTATGTGTATCAAAAATAAATGAACAAGCATCCCTACAATAGAGTTTCCATGGAAAACCAAAAATAAAATATATCATAAAATTCTCTCATTAAAATATTAGTATATGAAAATGATACAAAATTACTATAGGATAATAATATGAACAATTTATATAATATAAAATATAATACCTTAATATAAAATCTATTTTATTTTTATTTTTTTCATACCCATAAGTTACACAATATTTTTTTGGATTCACCTTCAAATATCTAATATTAACCACCTAAATGGAATTATGAAATTCAATAATTAAAATCATTATAAAACATGAGATAATCAACATTATATCAATAATATATTGGTTTTTATCCAATCAAATGTATTAATCAAGAATTTTCTCCCCACTATTTATGACATGATTATCCTAATAAATTCAACATTAGTTCTTTTTCAACTTTACCCCTGATTTAAAATCATTGAATTGATGTTAATTGAATATAATACCGAAACATACCTTTCATAATTATAATATATTTTTATATCCTCAACAAAGGTCATTAGTTACCATTGATCTTATTCATCCATTTCAATATTTTCAGTCCAACTCATGGTATTCACTATAGTTTTACTCTTTCACGGTGAATAATATAAATCAAATAATAACATATTGAGATACTCAACTAATATTATTTTACCCAAGATTAAGTATCACTACGATAAAATATTATTTTGGCTATTATTATATGAATACACTACATATCATTACACAAATATGAAATTATTTATTCCTTTTGAAATGAAAATATATACCACCAACTTCTAGTCTTGTATTAGAGAATTCTGCTCATTTAGTTCAAAATTTCTTGATCCCCACACCACCAAATTCACTATTATTCTAAGAAAAATTCTTAAACAAGGTTTGTATTCATTTAAATAAATATGATTAAATTTTACATCTATAATTATTTAATAATTTCATAGTTGAAGTTAATATTCTCTTTTGTTCATGAAAATAACATTATAACATGTATCCTGAATCAATAATCCCATCTATTATATTTATGAATATCATTAGTTATAATAACATCAATAATACATTAATTATGAACCTGGAATATCATGACAGTATATGAAAAATATATATATATATATTTCAAATTGACTTCCACCCATCAAAACTTTTTTAACATTTTATCTGGGTAAATATTAATTATCTTCTTAGATATTTCATCCCCCAAAACCATTACCAATTTAATAAAAACAAGAATTTTGATAACTATTTTTTTAAATAAATTCCTTTTGCTTATTTGGAATCTATATCATAACCTTATATGTATTTTTTTCACATAATACCATTCATTTATAATTCTTTATTACCCATTTCATTTTTCATTTTTTTTAAAAATTAATATTTTTGTATCAATTATACTATTTTTTCTAATCAAGATTTGATATGGTGGTTATGTTCCTTGATCCCTGATTATATTTTGATCACCTAAAATATTTCACTAGAAGTCACATAGTTCTGGTTTATATCGATATGATGTCTATTGATCAATTATAGGAATTTATAGTGGCTAATAGTAAAGGGATGTTAAATACATTTATATATATTATCCAAATAAAAACACTTGATTTTATTAATGAATATGTAATGAACCATCCTGTGTATACAAGACAAAAAACCTAAGTCATCCTACCACATGGATAGGTGAAATAAAGGAAACAAAGTCCTTTGAAAAACATAATAACTAACAATGTACAATGTGGAGGAAATATTGAGTACATATCCATGAGAAATAAAACATGTATACAAACATGATAAAATAAAAATATAAAATAAGACTAGAAAAACATGTCTCTATGTGTCCATACATCCCCACCAAAAATTTTACATCAATGATGAAACCCACAGGAGAATATGACATGATATAAAATTATCTTCCCATTTCCAAAGTCCTACAACACAATATCTATAATTACTGTAAGGGAAAATTAAAGTGTCAGTACAAATACCAGTATTAATTCACCCATGAATCTATAAAAGGTCTAATTATCATTAATATGTTTACTGTAGCGTTAAAAATTATATTTAAAATGATTTTCATAAGATAAATTTTTTTATATAAATTATCCATTAGTCTTCATTAAAATACAAACATATTCACTTAATATTGAATACAAAAAATTCATGTGATATAGTAAGAAACCATAGTCAAATTAAAATTTGAATACACCATAAGAAAAAATGAGTGAAAAAAGCCATGAAATATTCAATAATTATAAAAATCTATAAAATATGAAAATGAACACAATATGGTCTCTAATATATGGGGATATGTACTAGACATGAAAGGGAATCGATAATAGAATCATCATGTGGATCTAACCAATAAAAACCAATAGTGACATTACACACACTAAATTGGCACAAAACCTTAGTGACATTATAGACATGAGAGTGAAAAGTCAATTTACTGACACAAATAAGGATACCAAATTTTCTACAACCACCAAAATCAATTTAATATACATTCTCAAAATTTAAAAACATTTTCAGAGTAATGTGTATGACATCTCTTCTTGGAAACTGATATTACAACTAAAACCACCATTAAATATTTTTTCCAACACATTGTTTCTCCAATTTTTTTTTCTGAAAAACCCCTTTCAAAACATCAATATCTTAAATAACATGGTCATAAATTTATAAATTTCATTGCATAAACAAGAGGAACATACACAAAGTTAGTGACATTTTTTAGTTAAACAATTAGAAAGATACACCGACCTTAATAAGGAAGGAAAAACTAATTAAAATAAAAAATAGATATCATTAATGAGTAGATTGGGCCCCCAAGATTCATGGGATAACAGTCATTAGTGATGAAAATATAAAAAATATAATCAAATAAGTCGATAGTGTATTAGGGAGGCTTCAGGTTGAGTCCAACGAGGATTAAGAAGAGAATAGAAAAAAAATTTATCATTGGGTAAATGGGTAATTAAACAAAAGTCCTAGAGGGCCACATTTGGTTATAAGTAATGATTAGATAGACCATGAACAAACCATGTGTGGATAATATCAAAAAAATTAGGTGAACTACTCCAAGAGATAGACTACATAGTTTTGGAAAACCATGCTCAAACGTCCTAAAATACATAGAAAATCACCCGAACCTCAAACGTTTCACTAGGTATATTACACAGTTTGAAATATCCAAGATAAAAACATTCCATAATATTTTGGATCCTTAGAGAGTCATATCAAATTATTACCACAAGCTTAGTACAAACAATGCACTAACTATGAGCTTTATCCTCCTTCTAAATAAATTCATGTTTTCAATATACACTCCCCAAAATCCTCTATAATGAACCAAATGACATGAAAATAACCAATTTAATTTTACCTATATTCCAGAGAGCATTATAATTATACCCACCATGAAATCTTATTGTCCCCCAAAAGTGATAAATATTTTGGACTCACAAAAATAGGATAATATTTCCTCATTTAAAATTGATGACCCATGTCTCATGGATATCCCATACACACAAGAACAATACAAAAACTAAAGTAATTGTTTGACCATGTTGAACCTTTTCATAGAGATCCATAATATAAATTAGTTACTCAACCACAGTGGTGTCTTGTTGATGATCAACACAATCCCATTCAATTTCATGGAAAGGGTCTCATTGATACCTCCTAATCAAAGAAACATGAAGCATGGTGTGAGTATATATGATGTGATTTGGGAATTCCAACTGATATGAAACCTTTACCGAACTATCCATAGTATCAAAGGGCCTCATGCACCATGTTTCTAGTTTACCCCACTTTCCCAACTTATGGTTTGTCCTGGGAGGAGAAATTTGAGAAAAAACCTAATCAGTAGCCATAAAAACAACTGGATGATAATGAAACTACACATATGATTTATTATGAAAATATGGAATGACCAATCACTTATTGATCAACTACACCTTTCCATCATTTCATGAAAACTGATTATTTGATCCAAGAAACATTCTCACAGATTTTCCCATCATAATGGAGATTTACATGACCATCAATAGGATTATTTTATAGAGGCCATATTCATTGATGCATGATAAGTATTGTTATTGGTAAACTCAACTAGAGGAAAATTATTTTCCCAAGAACCACTAAAATCAAGCGCATAACATCAGACAATATCCTCATGAACATGAATAACCCCAATGTATACCCAAAATATTATTTGTGATATGCAATAGAAAATTTCATATTGAATCCCATAACCTATTTCAATTATTTTTAGAACATCGATGTGAACCACGTGTCATTATCAGAAGCAATTACAGAGGGATTCCAATGATGTCTTAAAACCTATCAATCATACATGTAATCAGGCTATCCCACATTCATCATCTCCTTGATTAGAAGGAAGTAAGAATATTTAATATGTTGATAAATTATCATCAAAATATTATTCTTTCCACTAGCTAATCATTGTAAAAAATCAATAATTCTGTATAAATTTCATCCAAATTCATTACCATAATTGGTAAATGATGAATGAAAACTATATGACTCTAATGAACATAATTAATTATCAAACACGAAATGGATATCAATTCCATTCCCTATGATGTGATGGTCCTTGAATCGACCTCTCCCCCCTCAGCGAGGGAGGGACCTCTGCCACCTCTCAATGGATCACAATCATCGTCTGTCTACCTTTTTTAAAACCATGAATATATTATATCCTTTCCTCAGATCCTCCTAAGCCCAAAAGTCCTAGAGATATTAAATGGATCTCTAAAACCTTTAATCTCGATGCTTGTGTTCACATAGGACTCCTTGTTTATTCATAATAATATTATAGTAATATTTAAAAAAATATGGCCATCAGTTGATACTTTTGACCATTTATTCATTGGGACTTTGGGTTTTTAGTTTTGAGAGACTATCTAAATCCTAATGTCCAAGAAAATTATGATACGATTCTCCTCTAAGTATGATTAAGTTATAGAATTGTCGATTGGGCCTCAGATCATCAATGGATTTCTCTATATTATCTTTAAATGTTCATATGAATTCCATATGAAGTGAGACTCTCCAACTATGGAAATATGGTTAAGATTTCTACACCTCCTGATTCCTTCCCAAAATCCATTCATTATATATATGTTAGGAATTATTGTTGGGTGTTATATGTGCTCTGATAATATAACAAGAGTCATGTGCTACCAGATCTCAATGAGGGTTTGTGTTGAAATTATTGTGTCAAATACCCCTATTGAATATTTCTATGCTACTGTTGGTGAGAAATTTTGTTATAAGAAACCTACTGCATTTGAATCTTTGTGTAATTTTTGTTCGATGTGTAAGAGACCCAGGCATGGGGATGAGGTCTTCATGTATAGAAAATTATTGGATAAGGTTGTTTTCTTTGATGAGGTGCCTCATGAATCATGTGGATTGTTTGTTGAGGAGGTATAGAAAGTTAACATGTGCAATCTAGTCAAGGTGGTGTTGAAGACAAAGGATTTTCATGTTGACCCAATAGTTACTAATATTTATAGTAAGATGAATTGTTACAAGGGAGGGGTATGTTCTATAGGTGAAACCATAATCAATGTAATGAAATGGAATTAGAAAATAATATTTTTGGATATGTAGTACGTCCATCCTGCAATGATGTAAGGAGAGAATACTATGGTTTTGCAATGGGAATGTGACAATATTAGGATGCCTAGGTCCTATCATGTGAGTAACGGACATCCATTCATGGTAATCTGAACATCTAGTGAGAGTCTGAAAATCATTTTATGGATATGGCAATGATAATGGAAGTCCCTTATGGTCTCACCACCTATTTAATCACCCATTATGTGGAATTGGAGGGAAAAAATACACATCCTCAATTTATGGGATGTGGGCTCATACTTCCAAGTGATTTTGAATTAGTGAAGGATTAATAAGATGATTTATACAACATCAATTCTAATAGTACAAACATTTAGGACATGATCTAGGAGATCCTTAAATCATGGATACTTATGGAAAAGATGGATGATCTCTCCACTGATGGAAAGGTAATGGATAATGACCCTTCAAATGTTCTGGATAATTTCCCTTCCAAGGTGATGGTTAACACCCCTTTTAAGGCCTTGAACTATAATAAAGAAACAAACAAGTATATTGTCACACGTGGGAAGAAGTTGTTGGTTGACAATGAGGGGTTCATGAACTCCCCATAAAGAGAAGACCAATTAAAGATTATCCCACTATACGAAACAAAGTGTCTACTAGGACCTCCTATAGGATGTCAATAATGGCCAATCATGATATTCTCAAGATCTTCCACCCAGGTAATTCCCAATTTTAATGGGAAATGGCTGATCAGTCCGTTTATGGGGATGAATTTTCATATTAAGATATTTAGTTTCTGATTATACTAGATGTGGGAAATTTTTGTATGCACCTTCCGATCTCTTTGTTAACTATTTTATTTAACATAAAAATGGTCAGATGCTTTTTGTTTTGACAGGTCTTTCATAGTATAAAAAACATGTAATGAACCATGATTCAAAATATGAAATTGAACATCTCATCCAAATCCACCAATAGTGATTTCTCAAATCATGATACGTCTATATAGTTCCTGGGTCCATGGACCGACATGAGAAATGATTGTTGTCCAATAGCTCCCACCTTAGATAAATTGATATGGAAAACGAGATTTATAATTATAATTCATAAATTCGAGACTGATACCAATTACTTGAGGTATCCACACTATTTAGTAATTCAATGTGGTGGAGAGAATATGTTTCTCATACCTTCTTGAGTAAAACTCACTCACTGAAATTTTATTCATACATAACTAAAGCTACAAAAACTTGTTTACCCACTGATTAAACTCTATTGATCTACTCAAAAAAAGACTCATTCGATACAACTCCTTTATTTATTAAATTACATTCTATGTTAATTATTTTTTTCTCAATTACTATCAACCACATTACCTTTTAGGGGCATATAAAAATAATCCAAATCATAGTTCTAGAGATACTCATCCTAGTTTCACTATCATAGGTCTAGACCCCTCTGAGATAAAATATAATTCTGAAACATAGAATAAGAATATAACATTAACTTATCCACAATGATGTAGTGATCACATTTTTTGAGTTCATTTATAACTACATCTAACTCAAAATCAAAGGTATTTTAGTTCATCTCATTATAGAATAAATATTGAGGGTCAGAAGACACAACCTACGTTCCATGTATCAATATAAAACCTAATACCATACAAAAATTATTGCATAAAATATTATGCAATGAACCAAATTCTAGAAGAATCAAAAAGTGATGAATCCAATATCACCTATAGTTCCACATTATATCTCTAACATTTTTCACCATTCTCAAACATTACAGCCCTATATGATAAATATGTCATTAAATATTTGTTCATAGAAATTTGATAAATGTACCACCAATAATAACTTGCCAAAGTTATAATATTCTTATTCTCTAACACATTTCATTAATGCTTATAATATATAATTTCATGAATAATTTCGTGTCCCATTAGATTCCCCTCTATGATATAATATTTCCTCAATGTTCCACATCTTGGATAAAAAAATCATATTTTGAAATATTACCATATATATGATGTTCCATCAATGTATGAAAAATGATATCAATACAACACATGAGTTCCTGCTCTGAATCATAGTTCACCAAAATATCTTCCAATAACATGACTATAAATGGGTTTTAAAAATGATGAATGATGAAGTACATCAACACCATTTACACAAATAGAGTAGTAGTGACACCAAATGGCAAGGAAAATTATTGAAATGGACATACATTCCCCTAAATAATCTATTAGGTATATCCCCTTCTTAAAATCTCAACGCGTGGAACCCTTAAAAAATGAAAGTATTTGATATCCAATGGCTAATTGGTATTTATTTTTAATGATCACATTTTTTATCATTCAATAACCCTCACAATGTTTGAGCATAATATCTTCCTTCTTGAAAAAATGATTAGGAGGACCCCATGGTGAAATGGATGGATGGATGAATTGTATAGCCTCATGGTCAATATCATGTAATTTTGGTTCCCACCACTTAGTATGTTCCATTTGATAAGTTAACACATGTAAACTCATTGTCTACATATGAAGGTAAAATAAAAAAATCATCTTGAAATACCTAAGTGATTAGTCATAGAACCACACGAAGTGGGATAGACAGATGAGAAACAAAGGCTTCCAAAAATATATCTGAAAATTGAAATGAGATTACTCCATCAAAGTAATGACATGCCTCAGACTTTGTTATCTAGAATCACACTCAACCCGTAAATCATGAGTGACTCCACTAAGAGTTAAAATGAAAACCTGACGATGATAAAACATTAATTTTTTATTTTCCATGATAATCTAATCATAATAATAATCTAGTCTGATATATTATGATTAGTGACTTTGAAATCCCACTATAAATCATAGTTGGGTATCTTCACCTGATGCAATGTATAATTGAAACCTTCTTCAAATATCTTTCTCAATGGTGTGGAAAGAACCAATAAAAAAATATGCTTAGAAAACTCTTTGTGGGAGTGGATAAACCATTAATCCCTTCGGACATATTTAAAAAAATGCCTCAAATGGATATATTTTCTAGAATGATTATATATAATCAGAGACTCCATATTGTTAGGTTTGGAATACATTGACATTAAACAATGATAGCTGAAAAACATTTTGTTGTCTTAATGAATTCCCAAAAAATAGTCCTAAATAAAAATGTCTAGCTTTTGACATTATTTTCTAGCCATAAGTCACATCATTTATAACAACCATATCAAATTTAGCTCCTCCCATTATTGTATTCCTTGATTTGTCATCCACCACCATAGCTGATTTATCAATTACCTCTAGAATGGGGTGTAAGGATCTTGAGAATCATTAATAATTGAATATCAGCCCTCATCCCCATCTCCTAACTCAATTCCTTTAGGTAAATATTTTTTACCAACTCCAGTTCTATGTAAACATAATCTATAAATCATTTAGAATAATATAATATAGTATGAACTCTTTTTATAACATCATAATATACTGAGTCACTAACAAATAAAATGTCTCATGAAAAAGTTTATATTTAAATTTTTTTAAGGGAATACATAGTACGATCCCAATGAAAAGTATCTTTAAAAATTGATTCCCACCATCTACTACCCAATCCATCAAACATGTATATAGTGAATATCAAATTAGAATCCGTAGGATTCTTTTTAATGTAAATGATCTTTTAGATCCACACAAACCAATCATCAGATTCCTATGGTCATTGTTACCATTGAATATTGGTTGATTATACTTAGTAAATTATGATCCATTTTCTACCACTCATCCTAGGTACTCAATGTTGTACCCCACACTCTTTGATTTTCATGATCACAATCACTTTCATATATGTTTAACTTTGTTTTTAAGTGTTGTGGATGATAGGCAAAAGATTGCCAAAGGATTGGCCCAAGAATGGACAAGAAATGGACTGAAATTCAGTCCACCGGCCAACCGGTGTGATAGCACCGGCCAGCCGGTGGAACTGGCAGAGGGATTGCCCACTGCCAGGTTCCACCGGTCGACCGGTGGCTCTGTCACCGGTCGACCTGTGGCATCCCGCCCAAATAGTGTTTGCTACTGTCTTGACACCGGCCAGCCGGTGGCTCCTCCACCGGTCGACCGGTAGAGCCTGGATCAAGACTCTTCTTCTCTACCAAGGCACCGGCCAGCCGGTGGAGATGTACCGGTCAGCCGGTGGCCCCTGGACAAGAATCCTATGCCTTTTTGCACACACCGGCCAGCCGGTGGGACTGTACCGGCCAGCCGGTGGATCCAGTCAAACTAGCCGTTGGAGCTTTGACCAGGCTGCTCCACTTGCCTCCCAACGGCTCCGAAAGCCTTTCCAACGGCTCCAAAGGCCTCCAACGGCCATATGAGGGTTCCCCCTCTATAAATAAAGGACCTTGAAGCCCCGGAACAATCGCCGGACCATAATTAAGCTTTGTGAAGCCAACGAACACAATTCTCCTCATTTGGCAAACCTCCGGCGGATTGCTCCAAGGGAACCACAACTGCTCCAATCCATTTCCAATCCAAGGAGCACCACCATAGAAGCTTGGGAGTGCACGTCTTCAACTCCATTCAACCTTTGGCGCCCAAGGCTTCTCAACAATACAGTTTTTATTGTTTTATCTTTTTGAGCTTTAATTTTGGGTTTGTGCCTACAAACCCCAACACCTTTTCTCTTCCCCCTTTCTTTTGGGTTATCACACCACCATTAAGGTGTGAAGAGGTTAGTCAAGCCTTTCCTTTTAAAAGGCTTGAGTTTTCGGTGATCTAGCCTTCACCCGTTAAAAAGGCTAGTGGGTTCTTGCTAAACCATCAAAAGCAAGTGGGTTCTTGCTTAACCAACAAAAGAAAGATTTAATAGGTCCTAGTGCTACCTCAAAGCCTAGTGGGTTTCTTGCTAAAACCATTGAAAAGCAAGCGGTAGGAATCTCTCAACGGTTGAGTTGGGAGAGGAGACGTAGGCCGGGTTTTTGGCCGAACTCCGTTATCAATTTCTTGTGTTTTGCCTCCTTTATTTCCGCTGCATTTAAATTTGTTTTAATTTGTCAATCTTTTTTTTAAAGGCAATTCACCCCCCCTCTTGCCATCTTTCCTCGCTTTCTTCCGAGGGTTCCGACCCAACACTCAAAACCCTCTTTTCCTAAATACTGAATATTGTGGATTATAGAATCCTCGATCAAAGGTTCCACTAGAAAATTTTCATAAGAATTTGGCTCATATCTTCCTCACTGAGATTTGAAAGATCTCTTCTAAGAGGAAATATAATCAAAATACGATAATTCAAAAATAGATTTAGAGAAAATACCAAAATTATAAAAACAAGTCCACAAATCCATATGAATTAATTTATATACTAATAATATAAATAATTTTGGAATTATATGAATAAAAATAAATATATAAGGAAAGAATATGTCTCATTTAATTTATCCCCAAATCATGAATATCCAAATTACTATAAACAACTTATCAAATACTTGTACAGAATCTATAACCACCCATGGTAACTTGGTTTTAGACATTAAATTGAGATTGACATGCACCCTCCCACACTTATTACACAAATCTTGATGGACCTAACTCATTCTTAAAACAATAAACTAAACCAATCATAGAAATTATGATAACACATCAAGATATGTATTCCCTATTATATGAATTTTTTAATGGACTATCAAAATTCAACTAGAAATTTCACCAAATATGTCTTTCGACATAGAGAGGTAAAAATCAGAAAAATTATTCGGAAGAACTGAATAAAAAATAAAAACAAAAATAAACTAGAGACCACCCTTCCCTTTGGATGAAATCATGAGAAAAATATAAATAACCCAATGGACAAAGTATGGTGTGTCCGAAAATCGTAGTATGGTTTTCCCAAAGTATTTATGGTCTAATTATCAAATACATGTTAACTCAAGATTTTAAAATATCTAATTTACATGAATTTTCATAAGAAATAAACATTTTCATAAATTGTATATTAATTTTCATTAAAAATAATTATATATTGAAATAGTGAGGGACACAAAAAATGAGTGTGATATAGCATGGAATCATATTAAAACAAATCAATGGATACACCAAAAGATAATATTTTGAGAAAATAACACTGAAATATACCATCACATAAAAAACATGTATATATGAAAAAGCACACCATTTGGGAATTAAAAATTGGGAATGTATATCATGAATTAATGGGAATTCCTAATATGTACATGAAGTGGATATAAAAAATGAAAACATATTTTGGAATTATAGATACTAAAGTGTCCTAAAACCCAATGTTTCATTACAAACACTATAGTCACTGGTCAATTTCCCAACACCCTCAAGGATAACTAAACTTTTTAGTTTATTAAAATACATTTAATAACCATGATCATGTATTTAAAATCGTTTCTATAGAAACAAATAATAATATATATGATAAAAAATCCTTTTTAGAACCAAAACCACCGTTAATGAGTTTCATACAACACTTGGTGTGACCAAAAAAAATTATAAATAAAACCACCTTAAAAACATGAAACCATTTAAATAATATCACCATGAAAAAAAATAAAACAATTTCAATGAATAAACTAGATAGATTTTGAAAAACATAAATTTTTTTTGTTAAACCATTTTAAATATAAACATACATCAATAATTGAGGGAAAATTAATCGACATAGAAAACAATGTTTGGGATCAGTAGACCAGGACCTCATAGTCATTTAGATATCCATTAATAATGATAGATATCATACATGAATCCCTCAAAATAATCTACAATAACATTAATAATGGTTTAAGAAAATTCTAACAATCATTTGGATGAAATTAGGTATTCCAATGATTGAGGGAAAATGCATAATTTACAATATGTTAAATTCCCATAGAGAAGCACATGGATGGGATGCAATGTTAGTAAAAATATTAGAAAATAGCGCATAGATACTATGTTTATGAAAATAGTGTTCACAATATCATTGAGATAGGAAACATGATTTTGGAAAACAGTGCTCAAGCTATATCACACCAATTGAAAATAACCTATAGCCCACATGGTTAACATGGTATGTCACAGTGTTTGAATAACTATACTCAAATATTGGAAAACTCCACTGTAACCTCATATAGTTATACATCATGGTTATCGTATTCTTTGTACAAATTGTGCACCGACCTTGCACTGGAATATCCATTGTGAAAAATTCATGTTTTCACGTCATACTCCCAAGAAACATCTCAAATTTCATGAGAGACATTAAATAATCAAATTCAAGAGTACCTATAACCTAAATGAAATAATTATACTCCCCATTATGAATGGAATCTTCCCCATAAATTCTACATAATTCTAGAATAAAAGAGAATACAAGGACAACACTAAATCACTAATAAATACTACTTTCACATATCATGGATATCCTATATACAATTCTTTAGAACAAGGAACTAGAGAATTGTTTTAATTTGTCATACCTTTTCTTAGTGATCCTTAATTTGAAAAAGTTACCCTACCATAAGAATTTCACATTATAGATCAACATAATGTAATAAAATCACATAGAAAGGATCTAATCTATACTTCCTTAGCTGTGAAATATAAAATAAATCATGAACTAAATTCAAGTGAGATGGACAGTATTAAAAATATTCCACATTTCCAATATTCTATATAGTCTCAATGGGGCTGAAAAATATTGGAGCTAACATGATGTGTTTACCAAACAAAATGTGTTACAAGTGATGTGAAACTCGATTAAAATCCCAATAACCAAAAGAACTATTGGGGGTGAAAAAGATAGTTAACATAATATATAGGATGTCACAATTTCATGGACAATATATTTAAGAACAATTTTACTCATTCCACCATCTCTTGAAGAAAACATGAAAAAACCAAGGACTATTCTCCTAAATTTTCCACTCACAAGGGGGATCAACATGGGATCCCATACAATGATTCGATGGGATATATCATTATTAATAAATTATAAAAAAATTTATAAGAATACTGAACCATAGTAAAATTATTTTCTCATGACCCACTAATATCAGGCACACATGCTCAAAGAATGTCCATAAAGACCTTAATAGACCTCTCTATCTTTCCATCCATCTTCAAATGATAATCCATTCTAAATTTCAATATGGGATCTATCGATTCATATAATTCAATCTATAACATAGTTGTGCACCTTGGGTCCCTGTCAAAATCAATGGGAATGAGAACCCGATAAATTCTAAAAACCTCTTAGACATTCCTATTTTTAGATATATTCCACCTTCATCATCTCCTTAATAAAATTTAAATGATATTTTTTTTTGATCAATGATCATTGAAATAAAATCCATCCCATTATAATTATATTGAATAATAATGATAAAATACATATAAATTTATTCCCACATCCATACTAAAATGTGTACGTATTAAAATAAACCTATGGACATATGGTGGTCTTCCTTAATACTCATAAATATTATGTACTATTATAAAAATTTTATAATTTATCTTCTCAAACACAATGAAAAATACCAACATAGTAAATTTTGATATGTCTCGATATTCCATGGATTCATGAAAAAAAAGATCAGTTTCCATTATCTATAAAATCCATCCTAAGAGAAATTGGAATAAACAACCATATTTAGAATCCAAAATCACAAACTCGAGACCGAGAAAACTAACCAATGCTTACCCCCACATTTTAGAATTCACTAAAGCTCTGACAATATAAATATCATTCCTTTTCAATCAGAACATTCTCATAAAATGATGATTCATCCTTTGAATAGTCTATTAAATCCTTCCCACCATCCTCTTCCACTAATAAGAACATCTCAAAAGGCTAACTCAGCAGAGAACACTCCTTTACTGATTACATTATTTTATATTTTGGTAATTTCACGATCAACACAATGGCTACCACATTCAATTTCCACACTTATAAGAAATTTCATAAAAAAAAAATATAGAGATTCCTAACCTTGTGTATCTATTACCTGTTTAGATACATCTATGTTATAATATAGTTTAGACACTAATGAAAAAAATATACCATGATCCTCTCCAAAAATAGATAGTTATGTGATTTTTTAGTGTATGCATAACCAATGCCAAATCATGATCATGAATAGTGTAGTTCATCTCACAAGTGAATAACTAGAATGAGCCATAAGCCACTATATCCATTACAATCTTCATTAAAAAGTCTAATCATATACCAAATGAATCATAGAAAAAATCATAACTTGAACCTGATTATTGAAGAATAAAAATAAGAGTTCAAGTAAACGTCACCTTCAGTTAATGAAAATGATCTCTAAATCTTTTCATCCACTCAAACATTACACCATTATGTGTTAATGCTGTCACTGGAGATGTGATATTTGAAATATCTTGAATGAACTTTATGTAATGACCATACTAACCCAATAATATCTGGATCTCAAAAACATTTTTTCGGTTACTCTGGGGTCATACACACTAATATCTTTTTGAGATCCACTGAGATACCCTTCTCAGATATAATTTTCCTTTTAATTTTTTCCTCAAGGATTCAAAATTAACTTTTGGAAATATTACCATATTGATGTTATTTAATCATGTTTTCATGGATGTCAACCAGATGGCCTATGTGATCCCCCATTGACATAGATTACATGAAAATATAATCAATTAAAATGACTTTAAACAAGGAAAAAATCAATGAATGAGTCATATAATCAATTACCAAGACACTATAGGGGATTTAGTGAGATCAAATGGCATTTCTAGAAACTAAAAATAACCATACCGGATCCTAAAAACAATCTGAGTAATATAGGTTTCATGAACTCGAAACTGGTGGTACACAAAATAAAGGGAAATCATTTAAATCTAACGATCCTATATGATTTTATCAATGAGTTCATAAATAATGGTAAATGGGTATTTATTCTTAATGGTCAATTGGTTTAGCTTCTATCGATCCAAAAAATGTATGTGGATCCGATATTCATTCATAGAAAATTGGATAAGTGATGCACATAGTGACATGTTAGGATGAATAAATCTATTAGCATTGGGGTCCTTAAGATGTAATTTAAGTTCCATGAACTCAACTAACTCCATATGATTAGATAGAAATGAAATGAACATCATACCATGATGTAGGTAAATTGTAATATTGAACTCACTCTATGGTATTAAATAAGGAAAACAGTCCAAAAATAAATTATGCTATGAAAACATAACAATGTGATGTTTAGAATCCAACAATAAATGACATATTATTTGATCTTCTTTAATAATTGGTATGATATTACTTGAGTATAATGAATGATATGCCCCACGATTCACAAACTATAATACCACTCCCCTTGGAAGACATGAGTGTCTCCATTCATAGAAAAAAAACAAAACTCAATGATGATAACATTCGATCTATGACATATGTATGATTATTCAATCCATACCAAAAATCAATTCAATGATATAAAGAATAATGATTGAGAATTTATAAAATACATTGGAGTTAAATATTTTTACCAAAAACCTAGGACATTTTAAACCATGGGTTGACCTCTTTACCAAATGCATGGTGAAATTTAACTAGAATATAATAAGCTCAGAACACAAGAATGGCACAAATATGAATTATTATGATAAAAAATAATGAGTACTACTTATATTAAATATTGATATTACCATAAAGGATGAAATAAATATTGTATCTCTAATAGTAATTAGTCCTTATTTAGATTCATATGGTTTATAATACACTTTTGGATAAAACTAGTTGTTAAATACATTCTTGAAGTAAACCTTGGTATTATCATTATGTAACATAGTTTGAAAAACATAGTTATGCCATATCCCTCTCACTCCACCCAGAATGTATGTTGATGAACCAACTTTAGATTCTTCTAGAGTATTTAGAAAGTTGATGAATCATTAAATACATTGAACACACTCCTAAAATTCCTGGTTGTATTTATCGCCATAGAATATGGGTATATTCTACATAGTAAATTTTGATGCTGGATCCATAACTTTTATTTAGTTCTCGATAACTTCATGAAAAAGAGTATGAATAGTGTGGATTGTAAATTTCACCTAAAATTTTTCTATTTGAGGATTCAACTATCAAAAAATTATCATTTTATCCTAAATCAGATTCAGATGATCTATTCTGAGAGTAACATTCCATTAAACACAAGATAAAAACAAATTAGTTTATGTGAAAATTCCAAAATTATAATTCTGAATTCAAGAAATTTATATCAATTATTTTAAGCATTAATAATTTAAATGATTCATAAATTATTGGAACCATATACAAAATTTATGGAATGGAACAAGTCCATTTTAAAAAATAAAAATCATTACTATTCATATAACCTTATACAATAATTCAAAAGACTGAAAAAATATCCCTAATCAACCATGGTAACTCATGCCCTAACATGGATTTAAAGACCCAGAAATTACAAGGAATTTTTTTTCTTAAATACATTATAATTTTATGAGTCTGTGGCTTCTAACGACACTTGATTCCGAGGCCCGGTGTGCCTAGAATCAATTTCCAAAGTTTAGCTCGGGTACGTTCAGTGAACGAATGAGTGAGTTTTTATATCTTTTGAACTAGTTATCAGAATTGAAATCCGAGAGCACCGATGAACTCGTAGTGCCAGTAATTTCCTAATTGGACCTTTAACACATTTTAGTTTTATGCAGGTTATAAATTAAAAATTGAGGTTTAGTTAAGATGTTAAATAATGTTTTGGGACAATTTTTTTTCTTTGGAAGTTAATCCCTCCCATGGGAAGTTATTGGTGGGTCCCACCCCCACATAACTTCCCATGTGTGGATATTTGTAAGGTGGGGCCCACACGAGCCCTAACCTTTCATATCCCTTTAAACCCCCCTTAAACTAACTTGCATTTTTTATGACAACCATTCTCTTTATTATCTTTGCTAAACTCTCCACCTTCCTCCCAAATAAATTGCCAACACATTATAATTAATTAATGGGATTCTCCAAATAATTAATTGTAGTGTTTGATTCATAAATCAATTGTTGTGAGAATAAAATAATAGGAAGAGCTATTATTTAAGTTGGGAAATTGTGGTTTTGGAGAAAACCTTGGAAAGATCTGGAGATATAAAAAAGAAATTGTTCTTCTCTTCGACAAAGAACGCCTACAACCATGAACAATGCCCTCTTCTCCATGACGTTGGTTCCACGAAGAACGACGTTGCACCTTCCATTCTTTTCCCCACGACGTTGTTCTTCGCGATGCCATCTACCTCGACGTTCATCTTCCGTAGATAGACGACATGTGACTTCCTTGTGAGGTAGGGGAATAATGTATATTTCTCATTTATGAGGTTTATACCATTGAGCTTGAGAGTTTATTTGTAGGATTTATCTTTGCGAATTCCTTACCCGGTTTAAATTTCTCATGTTGAACGTGAATTAAATAAATTAATTCGCAGATCGATAAACAATTGACTGAATTAATTTTCTTCTTGTTTATCTTGAATTCGAAATTCATGAAGATTGATAAATTTTTAATTTCCAATTCCCCATGTTCTTGACTCTTAAAAATTATGGCCAAACTAACATGGCTATCGATCCGCACTTTGACCGTGACCTTTCTTTATTCACTGTTCGTGTATTCTTCATGTGTTATGCGTCCCCAAATAATTAACCGTGCTGGAACCTCCTTTTTTTGTTGAGAGCAGCATACAGACGCAAAGGTCTCATCCCAAGGATCACAGATCCACCTTCATCTCTTTTCTCCTAGTTAAATCGAAGCCAGAATGATGCGCAGAAGGATCCTATGGTGTGGGTCCGACTAGGCGGTTCGGATAAGTGGTAGTAGAGGTGGCCTACGACGATGCGAGCGGGAGGCTTGGATGATGGAAGGCCGAAGGGGCACGATGGCCAGGCAGGCAATGGGTGTGCGTTGTGCGGAGCAGCCTCATGAGGCGTGATGTGGGAGCCGATCAGTTAGGGTAGAGCATGAGAGTTTGTGGAAGGAGAATGGAGATTGGAGAGAGAAGGAGATTTGGGAAATAAAAATTAAAAGAAATAAATAAATATCAAAGGAGAAGTGATTTGTGGCTTGCGCATCAAAGATTCATGCATGGAATGATATTGGAGTTATGAAACATTTAAATTAAATAAACAATTAACAATAATAATAACATATTTTTATTATTAATTTTGTTGATAAAACACTTTTTCAACTATAACTTATTCGTGCGACCTCAGTTTCATGAACTGTATGTGGCAGTGCGACCCAGATTTTAAGACGGACATTTCGAGTCCAATATTGGATATCATTTTCGTGTTTTTGGATCGGGTACCCGAAGCGCTCAGAAAATAATAGATTTAATATTATTATTAAATATTTGACCTGGCATAACTAATGTGTGCGATGTCTGATTGTCTTTCCATCAGTGATGATGTAATTCTGTCTTTAAAAAGGTCAATTCGAGTTTAATTTTTGATACTAAATTCTGGTTCGGGGCTCAGGTCCATGAAACACGCAATGATAATAATAATATTATTGTTATTATTCTTGTATCTGACATATCTCACTCATACTGTGTCAGAATGATGAACTGCCTACGATTTTGTGACCCTGGAATTAAGACGGATGTTTGAAGACCAATTTTGGATATTTAAGTCGAGGTCATGGCGCTGTCCCCATGAGGCCAGGTTCGCTCATGTTGCGGTGAAATGAAACTTTTTCATTGGATATCCATTTTGGACCAAGGGGTTGCCCATCAAATGTGTTTTTTGGTATGGATCGCAATGTTGTGACCAGTATGGTTAACCAGTGTCATTTGAAGTATGACCGGGTTGGATTGAACAAGAATCCAACAGGGCCCTCGGTAATAAAACGTTGATAACATAAGGACCAGATGTCCTTTTGACATGTTATCAATTACGTTGGATTCTTTATAATGAGACGGTTCATTTGGAATACTCTAGTTGAGTTTTGGACACAGTTAGAGTATGGTCAGGTTGGTTTAGCTTAGAAACCAACTAGGCCCTTGGAATGGAAATGCGAATAACTCACAGACCAGGTATTCGATTGACGCGCTGTCTATTGCGTTGAGACCCATATGACGAAGAGGTCCTTTGAGATACTTACAAATGAGATTACATGACACTTGAAATTATCGACCAGTAGCTCATGGAGCTGAACCTCCCGGAGAAGAGAGTACGGAGTGCAGAGACCTAGTAGCTGTAGACCTAATGACAGCTTCACCGATACGACTCAGAGTAATTCGATTAGCCCAGTGGACGGAGCACCCGATATTTGGCGGCAGACCCATGGTGGATAGAGCACCTGGTAGTTGGTAGTAGACCTGCGGTACTCGACAGGATAAGTACCTCTGTAGGCTATTAGGGGGAGTGCCTGATATATGGCAGCAGACCCACATCAGAAAAAGTGCCCGATATTTGGTAGCAGACCAGTGGTACTCGACAGTATAAGTACCTTAGTAGTCAAAGGTTACTGAGCAGTGCCTCGATGTCGTGACAGATCCACTGTACTCGATAGAGGTGGAGTTCTCCAGCAGTTGTGGTTTTGATAATGAAAATCCTGGTTTGAGCTGAGTCAATTACCTTTGTGTTTTCCTCATGATTGAGATGGGATACTTGATAACTTAGGTATATGTATGGGCATATACCTAAATAAAGGTTATTTGTTGAAATATTTTTTCATGGTTTATCCTTGTTGGATTTAGTGAGACTTTGGGGGTCTCATTTTCCCTACTGAGTATCTTTATGCTTACCTCTGCACTGGTTATGTCTGCTCCTCGTTGTATTGGATGCAGACGACGGACATCACTAATCGAGAAAGATTTTACGAGGACTAGACAGTACCCGGAGGTGGACCTCATGAGGATTCGGTACCCGGAGGAGACATAATGACGGACGGACGGATGTGGTGTGCTGAGGAGGACACCTGTACCTACAATTCAGGTAGGAACCCGGAGGATGATTCAGGAGCAGCTTACATCTTCCAACTGTTAGTCTTTTCAGTTGTAATTTCATTCAGTTGTAGCTGTACCTTTCTATTGGGATTGTATTCCAGCCCCTTGTACTTTCAGCACATTTGTTACACTTCTTTACTTAGTTTTTCTTCTGCATGTTCTCTGGTTGTGTGAGTTTATGTTTTATAAAGGAAATGCCTTCCCAATTATAGGGATTTATGCCTTTGGTGCTAGTCTCTATCCCATAGCCTATGGAAGGCGGGCTTCGGGTAGTAACGACATGGGACCCAGGGGATGGGGCGTGACAATGGATGTGTTCTGTCTATGCAAACTCATTCTCCTACTACCCAAATTAAAATGGTCTATACTCTTATCTTTTGAAGACACTAAGACTAGTTATTGTTATTTCATAACATATCAATCTAGGGATACCATCTGATATGACTATTGTAATGAACCATACTGGGTCAATTGGTAAAGTCACCCATGAAGGCTCAACAAATAAAGAGATACAAAAAAGGAATACCAATCTCATGAATAAATAATGGAAGAACAATGTACACAATGGAATTAATAATGATAGTATATATACATGATACATACCATATTAATAAAGACCAGCTAAACTAGAAATATAAAATGGGAAAATAATATGATTTATCAGTGTGACCATCCATCAACACAAAACCATTATACTACCAAGGCATTGACAACAAGATAAACTAAAATGGCATTCAATTCCCTTCCTTTTACCTGAGTCTTGAAAAACTATATCTAAAATATTCCAATAGAAATAAATGTTGCGATAATAAATCCCAGTATGATTTAACAATAGAAACTATACATGGTTTAATTATCAATAAATCATTAACTATAGAATTTAAAACATCAATTTTATATGTATTTTCATAAGGAAAAATCATTTTTTTATATCATCTATTTTTTTAATTAAAAACCTATAAAAATTCACATAATAATGAATATCAAAAATAATTATTATATCTCATGAAAAATACTAGAATAAATTAATAGATAAACTATAAGATAAACCTCTGAAGTGATAGCCATGAAATATTCCATAATGTAAAAAATCAGAAATAAATGAAAAATAACCCCATTTGTGTAACATCCCCGACCCGAGAAACACTAAATCAAGGCCCTGATCTGGGCCACCACATGACCACAAGCATGAATCCCCATATAAAATTCATTTTCAACTACAAGAAAGTGTCAAATAAGTCTTATAGGGAGACTATTTCTTCTTTACCATAGTAAGCCAAAATATATACCATATGAAATAATGGACATAATGAACATAAACCAAAACATGAATTACCAATCATTTACCAAATTGGGTAAAAACCAAAACCATCCAGTAAATATTCCAAGTGATAATAACCATGCTATAAGTGAAGGAACACCAAAATAATGACAAATAGAATAATCCTCAAAATTTGTCTTGATTCCAAGTCCAAATCATCATCCACGCATATCTGAAGTGAAAATCATCTCCCTAAAAAATTGAATTTTCCCTTTTCAAGACCTATAACCATGAAATCTACGTGGGTACCCAAAGGAAGCAAGATTCATGTGTGAGTAAATCTTAGCATTCCACCACCGATGGTGTCTACATAACATCCAGTCAAAAGAAATAGTTCATGGAATTAATAAATAAATGAAAAGATAACAAAAGGAAAATCATGTTCAATTAGATAAAAATATTCACATAAACCAATTCAATCAATAATTCCATTTCATCATTTATTTCATCTTAATTAATATATTATTTTTCATCACATATTCAATGGATGATGCATTTAGATCACTTACACAATGGTCTATTCTAGTCAATTGTCATGCCCATGGTAATAAGGCATGTTCTCTATCTCTTAAGGGATACAATATTCAAATATAAAAATAACAAGGTTACATGGGAGCCTCAATCTTGGTGGTTTCATCAAATTAAAATATTTGGGTCCTAGATCATTAGTTTGACTCCCTAACCCGCGCATTCAATGGTGGGGTTTAGAGCCTCTGTCCAACCTGTGTTGTGGGAGGATGGTCAATCCATTATCCCACACCACCAAGACATGTGAAAATGATTATTATACATTTACCATATATAACATTTCACAACTCATCACAATCAACATGCATAACATTCAATTTTTCCATTTCATTTAACACATAAATCAACGTTATTCGTTAACCCATTTACACATTTACCATTCACTTGGAATATACCATTTTAACATTTTCCCTTTTCAAACCATAACCTATTTAGAAAATTCACTAATTACAATACATTAAATGATATCACATAATTCATAAATTCTCATTATTTATCCCATTTATAGAATTCAATTAACAAAAATTCACCCACTTATGAATTACATGTACAATTCAGATGTTACATAGAACAATCAATTTATTTTATCCAACCCATTTAAATATTAAGCCAAAAAATCCATTATGACATTATCAATGACTAGAAACACCCATAAATATTCAATTTTCAACTAAACTTACATGTTAACATATTCATTATTTTTTCCACTTTAGGAAAAGGTAATTATTTTCTTAACATTCATATTTTGCACATTCAAGAATGTTGACCCAACACATGGGTGTCCCTAATCAGGATTAACCAATATTGATGCATCCCACATGGACCATGAGGGGTTACATTCATTATTTAGAAAACTATTTTACCAAATCTTTTTTATTTTAATTAACACACATCTAGAAGGAAGAAATATCATAACCAAACATGAAAAATGAATGAAAAAACTACGGGACATAAATTGTATACCACATACATTCAATCCATAGATGATGTAACCCTTAACCATAGCATTGTATATAAATTCAAGAACCCTTTGATGACCCTACCCAAAATCATGTAGAAAATAGGGTTTTAGGTCATTATAAGAAAAAGAAAAAAACTAAAAGCCCTATTCTAGAAAAGATGTTAATGTGGATAATTAAACATATCTATACCTTCGATATACAACCAAAGATAGTCCAAACAGCCTTAATTCGAATGATATTAATCATTGGAAGGTATTGAGATTTTAGATTCATCAATAGTGATAGAGGGGGAATAAATGGGTAGAAAATTTGGTGAGGAAATTCAAATCCTAAGGGTGAAAAAGGGTAATTTATCACTTTTCAATTGGGGGCACGATTTCATAGAAAATTTTTCAAAATCATGCAATAACAATTCATCTGCCACTATCCAGTTGTGGGTAAGTCGCATGGTTACTTGGGGACTCCTGTATAGTTATACAAACTGTGATCTAATCATGAAGAATGAATCAATCCATAGTCTCCTAATTTGGATCCTCCATTGCATGATTTCCTATAGCTATTTTCAGACTATGCAATATACACATGATTGAATGATTTCTTTTTAATTCATATCCTAAACCCCTAAAACACAATTGAGATTCATCACACACTTGATAAAAATATATTCAGTCAAAATTATGATATTAAAAAAAATTAAAAATGATATCATACCTATATAAATTCTGGGATCTTACCACCACCCCACCTTATAATTGTATGTCCTCGAGCCAGTCTTCTCATGCAACAATAAGCATCCAATGTAAAAATATCCGACCAATGGTACTAGAATTTCGATTCTATCTACCATATTTCATCCAAAACATTATAATGACACAACCAATCTTGAACTAGATACACCATCATTCCCCAATAGAATTTCTCAGTATGGTCTATAATACTAGCCTGATGCTTCTTAAAGGAAGAACCCACCTCATGCTCAACTTTAGAAACATAAATCAGATAAGAGGGGTTATGGTGATAATGTTTGAGCTATAACACATGATAAACATATTTCTTAAAACTATACCACTGTATAAGAGAAAATATGTGCACCACTATTATAGAACACTCCACAATCCCGAACAACCACATATACTTGGGTGCCAGCGTACCTTTCTTCGGAATCCGATGGTGGCCGAACATTTGTGACAGTCTAATAAACACTATATCACCCACCATAAACTCAATAGGTGGAAAAAATCAATAAACCAATGAATTCTTCCTACTCTTATACATTATCATATCTTTTCACGTCAACTGAATCTTCACTGATATCTCTTAGAGCTATTCGTTTGGCATTCTATATAGAAGAATTGAAGTTGGTTCTTCTCTCTTTAGCAACTCTATCATGAACTCAAAATCCCTCTTGGGTGGAAGCCCAAAGAAGTCAATAAGTAACACATACTAAATATGATCCATCATTAAAAGAATTAAAGTCTACCATAATCCTTCATCATCAAGAATGAGACATTCCACTTGGGTTGTGACTTCACCCAACTATTGATAAACTTGACCTACATGGCCTATAAGGACATCATATTCACCATGATAGACATATGTGCCCCCTTCAAGAGATATGAACATCAACCTATGGCGGTATAAATTAATATCAACTTCATAAAACACTAACTAGTCCATTCCCATAATCAAATAAAAACCTATCATTTCCAGCACAAACAAGTCCCTTATGAAACAATACCCACCAACCCTAACTGTACACTCCTGAACTGCTGGATATTTTCTAGTCAAACCCATAACGATGTATCAATCAAAATAAAAAAACATAGAAGATCTACCAAAAGACCACACATGACTAAAAACTACGTAGAAAAAAAATAATGAGATTCGCCTGTATGAAATAATAAACTTGAAGGAATTGAAGATTTAAGAACCATACATCAAACAGTTGATGGTCCAGCCTCACCACCTCTAAGGTGTAGACTGAACTAAAAGATGTTGACCCCCCCCTTAAGCCTGTATCCTAGTCTTAGTTTCTGGTGATACACTGCAATTCTAATATTGACACTCTCTTCCTAGAGCACCCTGTCCATTACCCTAACTGGTACTACAAGTGGAGAATCAACTACCTGCTTGATATAGGGGTAACAAACCCCCATACTATACTTGGAATTGGCCTCAATCATCCATATAAGAACAACTATTGTGGGTTTCTATATAACCTCTATCCATTCCCCAACCTACCACACTCATAGAACTCAACTGGTACTTAGGGACACTGGTCCTGCATGTGAATCATCCTACCACATTGAAAATAGACGACTCTGTTACTACCATATGAAATTGGTTCCATCTTCGAACAACTATTCCCAACACTTCCTTGGTGTATACACTCAATGATTCACTTCATTCCATTAGATCCACAACACTAGTTTTCTCAAATAGAACATTACACCCACCACCAGAAGACTTATTGTGGTTTATTTATGAAATAATGTCATTATCCACTACTAAAACAACCCTCTTTAAATAAAATATATTTATATGTGACTTGGTCTTAGGTCCAAGTCCACCCAATAAACTTCTTTCGATTTCTTCCTCCACACATACCTATGTCGGAATGATGATTTGAAATTACATTATGTGATCAACAAATTCCATAACAGAAATAGATCCATGGATCAACCCCAAAAACAATATATATTTTTCATTCATCAATGTCTCCGGATAGAAATGTTCTAGAAATGTTACATAGAAGTCCTCCTATGCCACACCATCATCCTGTAGGGTCTGTACCAGAACATACCAACATCATTTTACCTGGGTTCACAACATATAAGTCAACAACATATCTCTATTAATTATAGGATAATCTAAGATACAAAGAATCATTTGAATGCAGACTACCCATATTTAGTTGTATCAGGTCCACCCTCCCCTGAAAACTTTACAAGGTGTTATAGCCAAAACTCCAAGTTTATCTCAAACATACATGACACACCCTATAATGGGTCTTGTCCAATAATTTCCATAAAAAAGATGTTCTCATAGAGCTGATCCTCTCCACTATTACCATGAATATTCAGGGACACATTCTTTACACTGAGAGGATAATTTTTGGTGATATCATCTTCTCAACCAACCGACACATTTAATCACAGTGTAATATCTCTATAAATTCATGCACACATCTCATAAAACATAACATGAAATATAAAGATTTTTTTACTAAATAATACTTTCCACTAGACATAAACAACCCATTTTTTACAGTATCCCAATGGATATCACTTCATCTAGAACACTACACTCTACCATCCCTACTATGGGAAATGGATAACATGGTGTAAACCAACATACATAGTCAAAATCCTTTTATTATACACTCCATTTAAACCTTATCAAAATTCAAAACAAAATATTTTTCTTTTAGACACCTATTCCATTAGGAAAATTGTTCCAAATAAAATTTAAACTCATTTAAAAACCTTCACTAAAATGAATAATTTATCTAATATTTAACCTTATTTATACTTTAAAATTTTTCATCATATTTATTAGTCACTATTAACATTGAATTTTTCAAGTATTAATGTGTATTCTATATTTCATTCCACACACACACATCATGTATGTTCTTATCTGGATGTATACCACATATATACCTAGCTGCCTAAAAATATTCCTGAATGCACTAACTCATAACATTCTAGACTCTAGAATGATATATTAAAACCATCCCATCGCATGACATGTGAATCACCAAATGGTGAAGCATCATTCAACAGTAAAAACACACATCATGAACAACAATCCCTACCTTTTCTACATAGGTTTTCCCCCTTACATGGGTTTTATACTCCCTATAATGAGCTCATGTCCAAGACCCAACACATCTTAATATTTTATATACCATCCCTAAAAAATAATACAACATAAAATAACCATCACTGATACAACTTTGTAACATCCCCTATCCATGATACATTAAACCAGTGCCCTGATCCAGGTCACCACATGTCCTCCAACACACCTCCCCATAGTCTATATGTTTCAGCTAGTAGTGAGGGTTAAATAAGTCTTATAGGAAGACTGCACCCTCTTTACCCGAGTAAACCACAATGAATACTATAGGAAATAATATAACTAATGAACATAAACCAGAACATGCTTTACAAATAACTTCACAAACATTGTACAAATTAGAACAAAATATTAAATATTCCATTATATGGTAATAGTTAAAAAATTGTAGAAAAAAAATAAATACAAAACACTAAATAATAAAAATGGGTTTTGAATGTATGTTTATATCCTCATCCACGCAAATCCCAAGAGAAAATCAACTCCCAAGATTATAGTCGTATCCCTTGTCCAAACCTATAACCATGAAATATGCCCCAAGTAACCAATGGAAACCCAAGAAGGGTGTGAGTACAACATAGTAGTCCACCTACAATGATGTCAACTAAATATATATTCTGAACTGATTGCGCATAAAAGTATTAAATAAATAATAAGATAAATCAGAGACATCTCATGTTCTATTGGATAGTTATATTTTCTTAAACCAATTCAATCATTTTATTATATTTAACAATTTATACCATCATTAATTATAGATTCATTTTCTTCACATATTCCATGGGATAAAAATTTAAATCATTTACAGATAGACCTATGATGGTCAATTATCATGAATAAGTGAATAAGTCATCTTCCCTATATCAGTACGGACAGAATTTTAAGAATTAATCGTAACACACTTACCTTGGAGAATCCATCTAGGTAGTTTAATTTAATGAAACTATTATGAGAATCAGGAATAAGTCTGACTCCCTAACACATTCATTCATGTTTGGGGATTAGATCTTTAGTCTAAACATACCCATGGGAGGAACCTCAGTCCTTTAAAAAACACCACCAAGAAATGTTCACATGCTTATGATCCATTTAGCATAAAAACCATATCACAAACCATATGAAATAAATACACTTCACATTCACATTTCTTATTTAATTTTACACGTAAATCATATTTATGACTTATCTCATTTAACTCATACCATTCACTTATTATAGAGAATTTAACCATTGCTTCAGTTCATTTCTGAACCCACTTATCATGTAAAAACATTACAATACATTAACAAATTTAACATAATTCATCAATTCACATGCTTTATCACAATTATAGAATTCAATTTAAAATCATTTACCCAAATATTAATTTCTAGTATAATTCATAAGTAACATAGCACAATCACTTTATTTCATGCAACCCAATTCAATAAAAGACCAAAAATCCCTTATTCCATTATATAAGACTATACACCCAATGAAATATTTCCTTTTCAGCTCAAATAATGTTTCAATGTGTTTATTATGGGATTTACTTTATCACAATGAAATTCATTGGTTAGGATTATAATTTTCTACATTCAGGAAAGTTGGCTGACCCCCAGGATGGACTTAATTAAGAATATCCAATATAAATTCATCCCACATGGATCGTGAGGTTTCATTTAATTATTTGGACAACCATTTTACCAAATATTACTCATGGAAAAATATTCACATCAAGAGGGAAGAAATATCAAAGCCACAAATGCACAAATCAATAACTAAACTATGGGATATAGCATGTTTAGCACCCACCTAGAATCCGTAGGTGAAATCTCCCTTAACCATAGAATTAGATCCATATTGAAGAACCCTTTGAATCCCCAACATAATATAGTTTAAAATAATGGGTTTTAGGGCTTCCTATGAAGGATAATGAAACCACAATCCATAATATATTGGAGAGATGAAAGATGAGTTTTAGACATACCCGAAGCTTCAATCTGCAACCAAAGAAACTCTAAATAGTCTTGAATAGAATAAGATTAGTACATGATAGGTCTTGAGGGATTAGGGTCATCCCTATAGATGTAGTAAGATGAAATGGGAAGATAATTAGGAAAGGAACATAAAATAAGAATGGAGGAAACTGGGTAATTTCTCACTTTTTAATAGGGCCCATGGTTTGCCCTCACTATTTAAAAATTGGGCGAAAAAATGTGTCTGCCTCATTCCAATAAGGGTTATGTCACCTAGTAACCTGGGTAGGCCCCTAAAATTTGAATAACCATTTGCAGTTTTATGTAATCCCTATAACTAAGGTCACATGGTTTGGCTCCCACCATGCATAGTGTCCTCTAACCGTGGACATACCATGAAATATAATCTAGATGGACTTAATTCCCTTTCATTAATGTCCCAAAAACCTAAACACCCCTATTTTTCAACATACACATGGTAAACAATTATTTATCCAAATTTATGTGATTGAGACGAAATCTAAAATGATAGAGTACCATTAAAAATTTTAGAATCATAAAATTTGGGCTCTGAAATATGGGTATACATAGTGCACTTTAAAGGGATACCATAATAAATATAACAACAGGTGATAAAAATTATAAATATATTGTTTCATTAAACATACAAAAGTGGTATAAAAACTTTTGTGAAATTACATACCCTAGTGTGACCAGTCTCTTTCCTGACACATGCAAGGCGACCAAATGTTTTATGTTTTCTAAATCCATTATAGAACCATGGTCATAATTTTTAAAACATTTTCTAATCAATGTTTAATGGAATATAATCTTGATAATTCATTATAGATCCAAATTCATAAATCAATAATTTCATAAAACACTTGTTTGGCATAAAACTATTTCCAAAGAAAACCTATATTAAAGAATGATTCTACATAAAAACCAAGAATTAATATAAATATATCAATTTCATTAAGTTACCAAATATAATTTACATGATTATAATGAAATTATTCAGTTAAACATTCGTATATGGATACATACCTTGAATGTAGACACAAAAACAATCTCCTTGAAAAAGAGATGATCATGAAGTGTAGATCAATCCCTCCAAATCCTTGAGGGATCCATTTAGAATAAAGTAAATAGACAATTAATACAATTGAAGAAGGCTCTAGAATGTTGAGGAATGTCTATTTTTAGCCTAATGGGGATTATGAAGAAATTTTGACTAAAAAATTAATTTCAAAAATGTAAATTTAAAAATAAATTAATGTCTTGGTGGGACACACATGGGTATACCACACTGTTGCAAAAATCATGCACTAATTGTTCTTGGATACATTTAATTAAAAATTTTGTTGCATTGTCTCCTAGATATGGACCACATTGTTTGGGATAACCAATATCAATGAATGTGATAAACATGGACAATAATCCAAACACTACCCGGTTTTCTTTTTAAGTCACATGGTTTGAGTAACCATGGTCAAACCATGGAATATGTCTTTGGAACCACATAGAGGTGTACATCAATGTTACAACATGGTTAGTAATAACTGTTCCACAATCATTAATCTAGACTAACTCTTTAAGAATCCTTGGTTTTAACTCCATCTCCCCTAAAACCTCTAGAACAACCCTTAATACATTTTAACCTCATATTAGTTCACATCACTGGATCTATGGCCATTAAAAAAATTTATAATATAATTCAAAATTTTAGAATAATAATAATAAGTTTATAATAGTTTCATTGTGGATTGTGTTCACTCCCAATTATATCATATACATTGTGAAATTTCATTATAATGACTATCATTGTTGAAAACGTACCTTACTGGAGCTGGTTCACTACACATTCTATTGATTATTATATAATGAGTTATCCATATTTATGAAATGAATTATATTGAATAATAATTATGCTAAAAACCATCACAAAATCATAATCCATTTTTATATTTACTGTAATATCCTAAATAATTGATCATATATAATAACCCATGGAAAACAAACTGGTTTCATTAACTTTTAAATAATTTATCATTTCATAAACCTTAGGAAATAAATGAATTTCATAATAATATCATCCTCATAATCATGAACCATACATAGAGAGTATAGATATAGTATCAACAGATCACATACACCACAAATCATAATAAATATTAATTTATATAATCATTGATGATTTTCTAAAGATCAATGGAATGTTTTCTATGGAAAATACACATTAATTTTGGAATATCATAAATAAATTGATATATTTCAAATAAAAAATTTCTAAAAAAGTTTATAATAATATAATAATGAAAACTGCTAAATTAATTTTGAAAACATTTATTTGTAATAATCACATGAAATTTTATTCTTTCCATATATGATAAAATAATGACATTTTTCTCATTTTAGATAAAAAATAAAAATTATATGGTACTAAAATGACATGATGATTACTTTTAAACCAATTTTTCAAAATTAAATGCTGGGTAAAAATGAATTCCAAAAATAATAGGAGAATATGGAAAATACTTTAATGAAAACATGGACAAAAATGATAAATGACTTCCGAAAAAACGAAATAATGGATGTTTTTCTTACAAATATTTTATCACTCATATTAAGTAAAAATGAGATGAAAATGGTAGTATTAATTGGAAATGTCATGAATAACAATAGTATAATTAAAATAATGAGAATAATGTTATTTATGTCATTACAGATCGTCATCTAATCCGTAAACATAAGCAATCTTGATAAATACTAATTCTGAAATGTAAAATGCTTACCTAATGTTTGACGTGCTTCAAAATAGATCAATTTTATTTTATAATAAATTTATATTTATAATAATTATATACAAGAATAACATACACACATATAGTATCACATATGATCAACTTATAATACTTTAACAGATATTTATTATTAAAATAATCCATTTTCATTTGTTAATTTTTTAATATTCATTAAAATTTCAATTTGATTGTTTTGGTCCTTGTGATTTGATCATGATTCCTTATCATATTGAATTTTAATAATGATATAAATATCATATATATTTATTAAATATATATATATAGTCATCTATAAAATGTGGAGATATTGAAATCAATTACACCATTCATGGAGATGGTAAACCTTAAATACACATGAATACTATTTTAACTTTTTTAGAATTGAATAAATGAAATGTAAATAATGATTAGCCAATAAATAATTGTTATTAAATAATATATATCATAAATAGTCAAAAATATATATATTTTTACCAGAATTTAAAAGGGGAAATGTAAAAATAATAACATGAATTCCTGGAGTTTGTGGTCTCCAAAAACTCACAAGGGATGTTATCATCATCTAACGAATAATAAACATAGAAGGTATATACAATATTATAAATATAAAAGAGTAATTCATTTAGAAATATCATGTATGAAAAATAAAAATTTCATAATAACCGTCCATGAAATATGTTGATGGAAAATTAATTGTATTGCTATGGGGAGGTGGAAGTCCACATGCATGCACAAATGACATTCTTGCTTCCCATATGACAAAAAGGTGGAATAATTATAGTTACATATTAATAATAAAATTTATGTATATTAGGGATAATTTTATTTATTTATTAATATCATAGAATTATTGGGGGTTTAATAATAAAGAAATTGAAATAGTTTAGTAAGTTTTTTACCTCTTCTTTGATAGTCCACTTGATGATCAATTCTTAAGGACCCCAAGAATAGAATTTCATAGGGAATAAATAAACTAATTCAGGGATATGGATGTTTATAAGGGAATATGTTTTTTTGGATGACTTATATGGATCAATGTGGTTTAATAAAGAGAATATAGGGGTTTCATTTTATATGTTGGGGAGATAAAACATTAATAATTCTAGAAAATATTAAAAGATAATAAATATATATTACCGAAAAATGATTCCAAATGTAAAGTGGTTCATGGGTGGATATTATGATGCCTAAATATTATTATCCAATAGGAATTAGAAAAGTATTATTGGAAAGGATACCCTTATCTCTTTGTTTAACGATCAAAGAAACCCTGTTTCAAATTTAACAATAGTCGCATATTGGTAATGATTTTAATAATCATTATGAAAAAATTATGTTTTTAGAAATTAAAAAATATTAATTATCCTGATTAAAAATATGCAAAATATATTATTACATTCAATTAATAGAAGAGTAATAATATAATTTTAAATAAATAACGTAGAGTGCAATGAGATATATTTTTTTTGAAATTTAATTTCTAAACTACAAGAAATGTTTATACAAAAATATAATAGAAATAATTTCAAATGAAATAATTTGAATTATTTCTATTTCAAATGAAATAATATTACACTTAAATTAATTTTCAACCCCAAATGATTCATAGTAAATTATATATAATAAATGATTGTTTTTTTAATAAAAATAATTTTCTTTCACTATTAAAAATATCAATTATATTAAATAATTCTAATAAATTTAATCCAATATTAAGTTTATTCTGTAATTTCAAAAATTGAGAACATTTGATAAAATAAATTTTCTAAACATTTTTGATAAAAATTATATTATTTTTCCCCAAAATCAATAGAAAACATTTTCCTACAAAAATAGTATTTTGAAATCTTATAACAACTTTAATAAAATCCATGTACATATTAGTAAATATATTTGATTTATCATATATTTTTAAATATATTTTTTCCAAATTATGTTTTTTTATTCACTCCAGAAATTCATGGTATTGTAATAATATTTTATAGTTCATTTATAATATATATATGTAGATTAAAATACATTTAATAAATTAAATTTATTTTGATGAAAAATATTTCATAAAATATAATAATTTTAAATTCAACCCCACATAAATTAAATTTCACCATAAATATTACCTCACTTCAATAAATTCAGAAGATGCTATATTTTTTTATTACATCATTGGGTTCTTATATATCTTCTTCAAATTTATGATTCCTCCAAAAAAATTTAACAATATGGGTAGTATTGTTCTATAACACTTGATGACTACAATCTGTGATATATATTGGAATATATTATTATAAAATATCATTCCATAATGGTTCAACATATATGTTTAGTACATATGAAGGATTTGGTATGAAATTTCTCAATATAGATTCGTGGAACACATCATGAAACTGAGAGATATTCGGTGGATATGGCAAGTGATAACCAACCATCCTTACTCGATCAATAATCATAAAGGGGATAATATACCTATGGATCAATAATTTATTAATTTTGAATCCTGTTACCATATTTAGTTGCTAAATTAATTTTAATATGTTCTCAACAACATCCAAATATTTGTTTTTAATGATTCTATATATAAATTCACTATTAAGATAGAGCCACCATGATGTGATAATAAATAGATCAAACATTCTTTATATTTTCCAACATCTAGAAATCATCCTAATATCATTATTTCCCCAGCATCATCCAAGAGTTTTATATATCTTCACTTCATTCCATATAGGGATTCATGAGGATTAATCTAAATGATTGAGTTAATGATATTGTTGTAAGAGAATTAATTAAGTGGAAGGTGTTAATACCAAAACCCTTTAAAATCCATAAATCAAGACCTCACCATATCCTCTAATGTTTGAATGTTCCTCTATTACAAATAATAAATATTAGTATTATAAGTATTACATACAAATAACTCTGAATATTGATCATTTTGAACACTTTTTTGACAGCAATAATGGGTGTTGATTTCATAAGTAGATCGACTATAACCCATATATAAAAATAACCTTTATATTTTTTGGGGAGTTTGATGAAAAATCCACGGTTTTTTCCAATTTATATTCTATTAAGCATAATGGTTGTAAAATCCACTTTGAATTATATATCTCATCCTTAAATTTCTGAAATACCAAGAGCCAAGATACGTAATCTAGAATATTTATCCTCATTTTTCCCACTAAAAATACTATTTTAGATATCAATATATCTTTCTAATTATAGGATTAATAGATGATGATGAACCACGATCTTTATCCATATAGCGTTTTAGTTCTATTTGTTGCCCATAGGTGCTCCTTACCAGATTGGTCATAGGGTCTCAGGAGAATTTCCCTGAACGCTAGAGGCTACCGAATAGCAGCAAGGGACTGAGGTGTGATAATGGGGAAACTATTCCCTCATTGGAAGAGTAACACAACCGAAATAAATAGATAATAGTTGTGGAAGTAGTAATTACCATGAAAAAGTGAACAACAAAATACTGATAGTTAATAAAGAACTGCAACCTATATATAAATAATAATTCATGTCACAATATCCTAAAAATAAGCCAAACTAGTCACAATTCAGGAATATAGTACTAAAAAAAGCACAAAGAAAGACTAAAAAATCCAACACCATGGAAAGCCTCAGCATGGTCCCATGATCTCTAGATCCACAACATTTATGTGCATGATGTAGAAGGGTGATTTCCCTTAAATATACCTATATCAATATAATCTGTTTGGTCCCAAAAGCATGGCCCAAACTAGGTGTGAGACGAATCCTAGTAGGCTACCACCCAAAGATACGTTCCTAACAGTCAGTGAATATATATGGAAGGCAATAAGAAAAATTAATCAGTAAATAAAAAATTACTCAAAAGTAAACAAACGTACAGTTTCAATTACATTCATTTACATACATAAATTATTCAACCAACCATTCAAAAGTAACCCTCTTGAAAGTTCTCACAGCCTATCCCCTCTGGTTGAACCAATAAATCTCAAGTGACCCTCTAGGTATGTTCTCACAACCTAACCCCTCGAGTTCGACATATAAATACATAAAATGACCTCTTGGGAAAGATCACACGGTCTAACACCTTTGGTCTCAGGAAAATAAAGACTCTCTGAGGAAGAAATCATCGTCATTCCCCAATATCCTTTTAACGATAAACTAAAGACACTCTGAGAAATCAATCTATGTCAATTCCCCCTATAATCTCATAACTATAACTATAGACACTCTAAGAGAGCATTCAACGTCAATCTCCACTATTATATTGTAGCGTGTTAAAGAAAAATAGATCCTATGGGGAATCCCTCAACGTCAATTCCCCCTATGGTCTCACTACACCATGTTCACACAACACTGTGTAATGAAATCCTACACAATCTATATTTAACAACAAATGTAAACCCAAAAGAAGTACATGGATAAACAACTACAAAGCATATCACAACAATAGAAAAAATTACTACATTGTAACAATACTTGGCAAGAAAATAATGAAGCCTAACAGAAAATACAAGACCACATAGTCAATATCAAATAAAAAATTGACATACACATCCATTGAATGCAAGAATAAACATATTTACAAACAATATCCCTAACACAAGAAAACAAGCATAACAGGCGTCATCAGGGTTAAAATTCCTAAACACGCAATACCACAGTCTAGGGTATTGGGAACTCTTGAAAGTAATATTCAAATAATAATTGTATAAAGGCAAAAACCACCAACCTCGACATTGTATGATTGATACACTCAGGTGTCAGCAATTGAATCGACCTAGAATGTAGTATATCTATTAAAATGTCCAAAATGATCATCCAAGGATAAATAATTTGAGAGGAAAAAATAAGAATCAAGGATCTGTAAGATGTAATAACTCCCTGTGGAAATTAAAATTCAATAAATGATGGTTGAATCCGAGAATAGATGATCGATCGGGGGCTCTAGGAATAATCGTGCTCCTTGATCACCCCTAGGTGAGATAGGCTAAAAAGTAGTGTCTTATGTGAACAGGACCTGACCCTGGTCTGATATAATAATTAAAAATTAAATTAAACAACACTCCTTTTAAAAGTACACAACATGTGTATGCCTTTTCCATTCCCTGCTTTAGGTAGTCTCCAGGTCACCACACACAACCATGTACTCGGACGTTACACGACTAGTACACAGTCACCCACAACAACATGGTACATGGTGTGTACTCATTAAATCTCCATATTCACCTAATTTACTATAAAAACATGAAAAGAAAATCATAACTAAAAAGAAGGTATCGGTTCTTACTAAATTCCTCCTGTAAAAAATGTGTCTTTTAATTTCCATGATATGGTGGTGAATAAGAAGAATCCTTTAAAAGCTCTATCCATTGCGATAATACATCGGCCTCCCACTCACAAGTCTCGTCCTGCAATCACCTGTGCTACCATATCACCCATACAAGAGGAATATTCTGTTCATGGAGAACCATTACACTATTATAAAAAATATGTATAGGGTTCTCCTTGAACATTGCATCCACCACTATCTCAACTTCCCCGGGTTCAAAAACATGAAACGGGTTTGAGAAGTAATGTTGTAGCTCAGAAACGTGGAAGAAATCGTGCATATCCCGATACCTATGAGGTAACTATAAACGATATGAAATTGTCCTAACTCTCTCAAAAATATCAAATGGTCCAACATATCTCATTGAAGGCTTGGAATATCTCTTAATCCTCCAATGTCCCAACCTCGACACGACATGCAGGAAAACCTGGTCTCTAACATCAAACACCAAAAGTCGTCTCCGTCGATCTGCATAAGACTCCTGTCATGACTGTGAATTATCCATCCTCTTCCAAATCAACTATATATACTCTATGTTCTCTAGGACAAGATAAGTTCCCATCATAGCTTCCTCTCATGCCTCTATCCAACATTTGGATGATTGACAAGGACAACCGTAAAAATCCTCATAATGTTCCATCTGAATAGTTTCCTCAAAAACATTATCATAGGATAACTCCACAATAGGTTAGTGTTTTTTAAATGATCCTCAAAATTCTAGGATCCATGCTTGAGGAATTTCTTCCAGAACAAGTATTGTATGCCAGATTGGCCATCTGTTTGGGGATGGTAAGCTATACTTAGAAGTATTTGTCTACCCACATCCCTCTATAGTCTCTGCCCGAACTGAGACGTAAAATGGGCATCCCTATCTGAAACTTTGGAGTGTGTAACCCCATGTAGATGACAATATCATGTATATACATTCATTCTATATAATAAACACTAAAAGTCTCCTTAAATGACAATAATTGAGAAACCTTCATGAGTATATTAATATCAACCCATACTGTATCATTCCATCGAGGAGACCTTGGAAAACATTTCATGAAATCTATGACCACATAATTCCACTTCCACATGGGAATGGGTAATTGGTTCAAAATCCTTACTAGTTGTAGATGATCAACCATCCCCTGTTGATAGATAGAGCACATCATGTCAAACCCAGCAACATAACGCTTCATACTTGACCACAAATACTGGTGGTGTAGATAATGATACATCTTGGTGACAGCAGGATGAACATCCCAAACTGAGGATTGAAAATCCCGCATCAGCTCCTCACATATGTCAACTGACTCCCATACGCACCCATGAAAAGTCAAGATCTCATTTTCTCCTACTATCCATCTTAGAATAAGGTCCCTTACTTGCACACTCTCCCATAGAACTAGGCATTTAGAATATGATAGTTGCCTCATTCGCACTCAATAATGTAGAGTAGAGGTAACAACCACAGAATAAAGAAATGTATTCCCCTTCCTATGATGTACCTCCAAATGCATATCACATAATATATTTATAAGTTTACACTCACATTGGCCTCCTGAACTGCATGTACCTATATCCTATTGGTCAATGAATCATCTACCGCATTTCCCTTCCTAGGTGTGTAGGCCACCTCAAAATGAATGGACTGAAGGTAGACAACCAACCATCGCTGTCTCAAATTTAGATCTCACAATGTGAAGACATTACTGAGAAATTTATTGTCAATGAAAACCAAAAAATTATATCTCAAAATATATTGTATCAAATAGCATAAAGCAAGAACAATGACATCCAAATCAAGATCATGTGTCTGGTAATTCCACTCATGCAGCCTGAACTACTGAGACCCAAATGCAACAAATACTTCTCCATGCATACACACTACTCCGAGCATGATACATGATTCATCATAGTAAATATTATTTCTCTTTCCCAACTATAGAAAAACTTGTATCAATGCTGAAGTCAACCTCTGTTTAATCTCCTGAAAGGCTGAATCACAATAATCTGACCACAAGTACTTATCACCCTTCATAGTCAGGAATATTAGTGGCACTTCTAAGCATGAAAAGTACTACATAAAATGTCTATTATAAGCATATATCCCTAGAAAACTTTGTACCTCAATGAAATTCTTCGGATTCTCCCATGAAACTATTGCTCTCACATTCTCGGGGTCTACTGATACTCTTGTTTCTGAGATAACATGACCAAACAAGTAAATTTGGTCAATACATAAGTGGAAATTTGAAATCATAGAATATAATTGATGCTCTCTAAGTGTACTCAAAACAATCTCAAGATGTATTTCATAGTAATGTCGAGTTCTAGATTACACAAAGATGACATCCATGCAGAATGCCATGAAGGAATCCATGTATGGATAGAACACTCGATTCATAAGTGCTAGAGAAACTGCATGCATGTTTGTGGGACCGAACGAGAAAACTACTTACTCATGTAGACCATAACTACTTTGAAAGGCTGTAAGAGGTATATATAATGGTCTAACGTGCAATTGATGATAACTGGATCTCAAGTAAATCATCGAGGTCCCCCAAGCTCTTTGATGATGATCAAAGAGATCATCAATCCTCAACAAGGGTTATCAGTTCTTGACCATTAACTAGTTTAGCTTCCGATAACCCACACAAAATTTGAGGGTACCATCCACCTTCTTCATAAAAAGTATAGGATAACCCCAAAGATAAGTACTTTTTCAAAGGAAACCATTTTCTTACAACTCCTCCAACTTCTTCTTGAGCTTGTGTAACTATGGTGTAGCCATCCTATAGGTAGGAATGGACACTGGTGCAACTCTTGGCACCAGATCAATAGAAAAGTCTACCTCTCGCTCTAGAGGAAAACCTGAAAATTCATCTGGAAAGACATCCCTGAAATAATTGACAACAAGAAGAAAGTCTAATTATGATGTCCCCTAGTAATCCAGATATAGATTAGCAATATTGGTTCTATCTCCTCCCAACCCAGGATGCTCAGGTCCTACTCTACTCACATGGACATCCAATTTTACCTTATGAAGAAATGCACTAACCTCTGGTGATGTGACACTCACCCTACGATGATCCTTCCAATGGACCGAATACCTTCAAATTTTTATTATTATAATAATACCACCTTTTAAGGGAAGAAGGGGGAACCCAAATAGACATCAGAAACATCAAACATATCATGCCACAAATTTCTTAAAGAATATAACCAGACTAAAAACAAGGAGGTGCCCCGACCCAACATTTGATTGTGATGAAGCTCTCCACCATTGTATGAATGATTTGCTAGAAAATGGCATGTGTCAAAGAACAGGCCCAATCCGATGGAAAGTGCCATACCCTCTCAAACACCCCAATACAAAAAGCTCTGCAAATATGAACCGCCAGCTCAAAAACATACTTTGGTGCCTGATTCATGTAGTCGAGTCCATTGAAAACCCCAAAACCCACACAATTCAAGATTAAATCCATACAAAATCCAAAATCAAACTACCTGAGAATAGTCATAATACCAAATTTCTAAATTCAGAAGAGATCATGAACTGCAAGCCCGTTAGAATCGAGAGGGAACTCCTTCCACTGATGATAATAGTAAACAATTTCCTTGGAGGGAACCAACCATTCTATTCAAATAATGACATCATATCCTGTCATCTCTATGATATAGAGGTCCCATAAAAAGTGACACACACCAACCTCAAGAGGGAACTCCTTCCACTCACGTACACTAGATTTTCTATTACCCAACAGATTGTCTAACATGAAGACATTAGCAGATGTAAATTTATAGAGACCACAAATCCCCACAATAGAAAAAGATATGAAACTATGTGAAACCCCTGTATCGAAATGTGTATAAGTTAAAACTTCGGAAACTAGGACCGTACCTAATACTGTATAGGGTCCAGGATACTCCTCCTACTAGGTTTGCTCCACAGAAAATGTTTGGCCTATATTGCGGCCCCGTGATCCTGCCTCACCACATTGAGCTGATCCACCTTGTTTTCACTGAGGTCCTAGCAACATGATACCATGGACATGACCTACACCTTTGCCTGAATGGTCGGTAGAACTCAAATTCCGAGATTGATGCGAAACTGGCAGTCTTTCTCCTGAACGAGGAGTCATAGCTGAACACTTATCACCAGATTCTGGTGGAATGAACTAACAAAAATGTTGATGATGACCCGTCTTGCCACAAGATCGACACTCAACTGGGTATACCGGGCAATGCGACCTCGTATGCTCGCTATTCCTGCACTGGTAGCACACCACCTGGATATTATAAGAAGTGTTCCGCCAACTGAAATCTCCACACATAGACTCCTTGCAGCGCTTCTTACTGTCAGTTGGATTGGAACCATCTCTGTATGTCGAGCCTCCTTAGCTCATAGCCCAGAGACCCACATATTTCTCTCTACGATCAGTGCCTAGTTGACTAATGTGGTTATGGAAGCTAACCTGAACAAGTTCACCTGATATTGGATGTTGTTCCTAAGACCATCCTCAAACGTCCTCACCAGGAATAACCCATCACCTCTTGGGATGGGAGTGAAGCATTGCAGCTCTGTGATTCGAGAAGAATAATCCATATTTGAAAGAGTACCTTACTCCAAACTCATAAACTCTCGATCTCGATCGGCCCTGAATGTCTCAGGGTAGAAGTACTCATAGGAGGTACACTAAAACTCATCCCAAGGCATACCATACATGTTCCCTCCATGTAAGATCACATCCCACCATCTCTTAAAGGAATCCTAAATCATATAAGTAGCATTTTTCACCCACCTATATGGAGGTGTATCCAGATGTTTGAAAATAGATATCATGGATATTAACCATGAATATAAAGCATCAGGTTTTCTATCCCATGAGAATGTGGGAGTATTTTGCTGCTGAAAAACCCATGTCAACTCTTCCATAGACAGGGCAGGATGCAAGACTCCCTTGAAGGTCTGCAGAAACCACATTAATCCTTCTCAAAACGATGCATCAACACCTATATCCAGAATAATGGCTAGTTCCATGATAAGCTCGACTAGAGGATCTTCTCGCAGCCCCTGATCATCCTTGTTTAGTGTTTGGTCATTGTCCTAAATCTGGCATACAATCGATGGGCATCGTGGTGGCATGACACTGCAAGGTCAAGAGCACACCTTTGTTCATTATTATCAAGGACAAAAACATAGATGTGTCTAAAAGGAATAGGAGAAGAAAAGAATTTTTGTTTTTCAAAACAGGGATACACGAAGAGCATGACCCGAACATGATGTGTTATTATAATCCTTTACATGGGTGTGTACTTGAATCATATTTTGTTCTGCGAGTTCTTCTACATGACTATCCTACCTGTTTCTCCTAGAACGATACTACATGGAGTGTTCATGCCAGACACAACATCGACTAGAATGATTTCACTGACCTGTGTAGTTAGTCAAATAGCCAAATACATGGGTTATACTACAAGGTGTGTTCAAGCATGACACAACATGTATAACCTATGTTTAATCCATCCATGATGTTAGTGACATGGGTGGACACACGATCCATACAACACAACGTGTATGTCAGATACACAGTGTGTTCCTCCAATAATTTCCCAACCCCATGTATCTTACCTAATAGGTAGTGAAATGGTTAGATACTGTATGATGTGTAGATACAGTACACAGTATGTACATAAGAAAAAAAAGTTACTTCCCAAAGAGAAGGATACCCAGCGTGTATTCAGAAATACACATAGTGTCATCTAGGAATTTCCGGATAGAAAGACATTGAAACTAATCTGGATCCTAGAAAAATAATGAAACATTTATTAATGTTTCAAATTATGATCCATAAGGGCACATACTCCCTGTGAATCAATAGATGGAATATTATACATGTCATATTCAAGCATAACTCTACAATGATCCACCAAATTCTGGTATATGAGGGACTATAACACCTAAAAAACCACAGATTTGAGTTCCTTCAAACGAAACCTTACACAATAAAATACCCTGTCAAATAAAAGGTATTCTATCAAGGCATCTATCAAAACAACATGCATATCTAGCACACCATCAATCATAACAACATGAAATCTCTAATGCTACCAAAATGGAATGAAAAAAATGCATGACATGTAATTTGTAGCAAGTTACTATTTGATAGATGATATGGAATACCCTCATCGCATCGGGATGCAATAGAAATAGAACCTCAGTTATATCAACAATAAAAACACACAATAAGTGTATCACCCAATGGTGAAATTAAATCAATCATAATAATTGAAAGACCAAAAAAAGTACAATATTCAAGGTAAATTAGCATTTCCCTATACACTGGTTTTCTACTCCCTGGAACAAATTTTTACCAACTACCTATTCCATCATATTCCTAACTATAAAATCTAAATAATAATTCTAGAAGAAAACAATTCCTCTGATAAAACATTGTAACATCCCAGTTCTAGGTGCCACCAAGACGTGCCCCGTACCCAATTGCTAACATGGCCTCCAGCACATTTCCCAAAATGCCAGAGTCTTCCGACTAGCATCAAGGGCCTTGGTTGTGATTTTGGGGAAACTATTCCCTCGTTAGAAGAGTAACGTAGTAGAAATAAACTAATAATAGTAGTGGAAGTATTAATTACCATACAATAGTGAACATCAGAAGACTGATAGTAAATAAACAACTGCCTCATATATATAAATAATAATGCATGTCACAATATCTTGGAAATCACCAAAGAAAAGTCAAAATGATTGAATATAGTACTAAACCAAAGAAAAAAAGATAGAAAATAAACTCCAGCTGCATCACAAGCCCCATCTTGGTCTCATGCTCTCCACCTCCACAACAGTCAAGTAACTGATGTAGAAGGCCTCTTTCACATATCTATACATGCAGTAATATAATCTGTATGGGCACAAAAGGATGACCCAAAAAAGGTGTGAGACGAATCCTAGTAAGTAACCACCCATGTTTTGTTCCTAATAGTAAGTGAATATATATGGAAGGAAATAAGAAAAATGAAGCAGTAAACAAGGAAGTACTCAAAATTAAAAAACCTACAGTTTCAATTACATTCATTTACAGTTGTAAATTCTTAAAACAACCATTCAAAAGAAACCCTATGTAAATTTCTCAAAACCTATCCCCTCTGGTTCAACTAATCAATCTCAATTAACCCTCTTAGTAAGTTCTCACAACCTAACCCCTCTAGTTCAACTTATTCATGGATACAACGTCCTCGTGGGTAAGATCACATGGTATGACGCATTTTTTTCTCATGAAAACAAATAATCTCTGAGAAATAAATGACCATCAATTCACCCTATAGCATTTTTAAGATAAACTACAAGCACCCTGAGAAAGCACTCAACTTCAATTCCCCATATGGTCTCATAACGGTAACTGTAGAAACTCTGAGGGATAAATCAACATCTATAAGCCATATGGTCTCTCATCATGTTAAAGAATAATAGAAATTCGTGGGAACCCAAAGCGTCAATTACCCTATGGTCTCACTAAACCAGTTTTCTACATCCCTGTGTAAAGGAATCATGTACAAATGAAGTTCATCATCCACAGTAAACCTAAAAGCACTACTTGGCTAAAAAACTACATAGCATATCAAAACATCATCTAAAATCACTCCATGCTAACAATACTAGACATGGAATTAAAGTATCCTAATATGAAAATACTATACCATAAATTCAATATCAAATAAAACATGGAAAAACACCTACATAGAATGTAAAAATAACAATATTTTCAATCAAGATCCCTTAATCAAGCAAAAAAGCATAGCAAGCATCGACAGGGTAAAAATACCTAAATAGAGAATACCCCAATATATGGTATTGGGCACTTTTGAACATAATATTTAATGATTAACGAGGTAAAGGAACAATCCATCCACCTTGGCGTTGTACAATGGATACACTCTGACGTCATCCCTTGAATCGACCAAGAACATGATAGATTTACAAAAAAAAGTCTAAAATGATAATCCAAGGATATATCATGAGAGAAGAGAAAAAAAGAGACAAGGAACTATAAGAATGAAGAACTCATCATGGTGATTCCAATGTAATCGATGATGGTTGAATAGGAGAATGGATGATTGATTGGGGCTTCGGGAAGGATCGCACTCCTCAGTCGCTCCTGGATAAGACGGGCTGAGAAGAAGTGTACATGTGAACAATAAGTGAACCAAATATGATATAAAAATTAAAATGAAAAGTACATGATGTTTATTTTAAAAGTACACAGTGTGTATATGCCTTCATCTGGACCCTCTTTTGGCGGTCTCTTGGTCACTACACACGACCATGTACTAGGCCATTACACAACCAGTACACGATCATCCACGACAACTGGGTACACAATGGGTAATCTTATTTACACAGAGTGTACTCATTTAATGCATAGATTCTATTATTTTCCTAAAAAAACAAAAAAAGAAAAGTCATACCTAAAAATAATATCTGGGTTCTTATAATCCAAGAACTACTTCCCTAAATATGGTATTGGTGGAATACATACATGGCTCCAAAACCTATATATACCATAAAAATCAATGTTAAATGTTGCGATATATTTCACCTTTTTTTGAGCTCTACATACTCCTTTAGTGGCTCTTGAATCTTAATATAAATATATGTTTGAACTCCCATTTGAGTAAGATAAGATTTAGGCCCTTCCTTTTATAATTCATGATCCGTCATTTCAAAATAAATATATATTATATCTTTTTTCATCCTTTTCCAATATTAGATAGAATAATTCTTTCCACTCAATGGATCTACCAATATATTTTATTTCATAGTGGCAATGTATTTATTAGTCATAATCATTAATCAACTCTACCAATCATTAATATGATAATATGATTCAATGTCAAATATATGACATAGTTTTTTTATAAATTGACTAAAACATTAGCTGTGGTGACATTTTGGAGTCATTTTTTACATAAAACAATGAAAAAAACTATATAAAGAATGATTTTTAGCATTAGTTTTTAAAAAAACATACGTGAAAGTGTTAATTAATGGAATATTTTTCTTACACTGATGACAAAAAGTTCTCATCTGGTCTTTGTGGTGTCAATTTTTTTAAAAACGGATGCAAAAAACCTTTTAAAAAAATTCAAACTCTTGAAACCCTCATTTTTTTAGACATGTGACTCATGATTAATTATAAGGTGACCTGCTAATCATCCATGGAAATCAGTGTTTATGTTCTTTTATTTTCATGATTTTTGGTCTTGATTCTTATTTCTCTTTCATTGTTTCATTATTTAACGAATTATATTTTATGTAGAAACTGTTTTTTGGATGAGAATCCACCATGGATATATTTTGTTTTATTGTTCTTGTTTATTGTTTATTTTTACAAAAACAATTGTTAGATCTTTCAGTTTTTATTCTTTAAACTCATTTGAGGAAGCGAAGTCCATTTTAAGGATCCATATTTAGTGTTGAAACCAATTTTTTAATTTTTTTAAATTCTAAAGATATATTATTAAACTTTTTTCTATAATTTAAGTGGTTGTTTTAATTATTTGTATATATTTATTATTCACCTAAGATGAAATTTTTCTTCTTTTATAAATATTTAAGACCAAATTTTTTAATGATGAATGAAATTCATAGACATTATTAGATAAGTGACAGACACTGTTCTTATCTACCTATTTGATTGGAAAGTAACATATTTGTCTAAATTGGCCAGTATAATGAAAGATTCAAGAATTTATGATTTTACTAATTTAGATATTTAATTTCCATTGGTTAGTATTGATGTCTTCGATATATAGATTATATAAGTATTAATATAATATATCGAGATACTTATAGTGGACTTGTTTATATATAGATACATGTGTTCTTAAAAAAGTTCATGCCAAATAAGATATCTTCTTGAATAATAAATTGTTTTGATAGAGGGATGTCTTGGGTTAAGGTTATGAATTAGATAATTCATAATTATTTTTATTTATACAAATACATATAAGGTTACGTAATTCAGATTTGGAATACTAATTGATTTTAGTAAAAAAATTAATATAAGAGAGTTTATATGTTAATTGTATATAATGTATTTTTTATATAATCAAAATATTTGTGATCTTTTTAATAAATCATATAATAGATTAGTTCATGGCTGAAATTATTGCTTATAGGGACTAAATATTCATACCACTATTACTAATAATTTTTATTATATGTTTTTGTGCTTACAATTTATGTATTTATATATTTATATTTTAATTAATGTTTATATGTCTTAATATATTCACCTATTATATTGGGATATAAGGAATCAAATGAATCATAATTGGATAAAGTTAAGAAGAACTATTATTGAAAATGAAAAGGAGTTGCTGATTTCATTGAATTTTCAAAATGAAATATTCAAAACATAGATTTGAGTTTATCTTTGTGTGTGAAGTGTTTGAATTTGATAATGTTAATTTTTAAATAAATCAATTATCATCTCATTTTCAATTTTTTAATCCATAATTATACACATTGTATATGTCATGTTGAAAGAACTACATTTCTACATTTAATGTTGATGACAATATTTATAATGAGCAGATGATCGTACTGAATAATTAATTCAGGATTAAGGTTTTGAAACCATTGAGAAAACAAAAACTATTGAATGAGTGTTTGGAGATTTGTATAATCTATTATTCTCATGTTATAGTAAATATGTAGTTTTAAAATTTGTATTGAGATTAGATATCTTGAAAGAAAAAAATGGGTGGAGTGATAAATGTTTCTCCAACCTACATGAGATTTTAAAATAGTGTCTTCCATAAGATGACGAGCTTCCAAATTTAAATTATGAGGAGAATAAAATATTGTGCATAAGGGTTTGAGGTATAAAAGGATACATTATTTCCCACTTATTGTTTGTTTAATAGGAATGAATATGAATATTTATCAAGATATCAAATAAGTGGGACATCACACTATAAAATGAATGAAAAAGTAAACATAGATGAATTCTTAGTTGATGACATCTAACCTCATGGAAAATCAATTTAGTACTTTCTAATGATATATTCCAATAATTCTATCATACAATTATTATAATTCAACTCTGATGGATTCTTAGGTACAATTATCAAGGCTCCTGGTAAAGTAATTTGGTAACTTCTAATAATTCCTCATATGAAGAATCTATTTTCAAAGACAATTGATTTAAAAAAGGATAAGATAGAATTTAGATGAGTGAATCTATGATGTTATCTAACATCACCCAACAGTTTCACAACAGAGGAAGATATTTGATAAACAATTTCATGAATTTTGAAGTGAATTTGGAAATCACAGAATTGGATTGTGTACTGATGGAATAAATCTATATCTGATCCAATGTATCCAATATAGTTCATCAACTATTTTGTTGGTAGTTTACAACTTCTCCCCATATATAAGTATGATGAAAAAATATGATATGACGATATTGATGATTTCTAGACCAAAATAGTTGGGAAATGATATTTTTTTTGTTTATTTTACCATTGACTGATCATTTGAAACTACAATGGGAGGCATGTGTTAATGTTTTACATGCATACAAGAAATAGTATTTTCTTTTTCATGATATGATAATTTTCACTTTAAATGAATTTCTTTCATATAGAAACATATACAGATACACCATTAAAGGACCTAAAGTACTTTATATTTGTGAAGAAGAGAATTAATATTATTAATTACAGAATGGAAGAAAGATATTTTACGATGTACATCGATGAATTTGGTGAATTGATTATCCTTATCATAGATTTAAAAAAAAATTGATGGTTTATAGGAACACAATACTCCCCCCATGACCATTTTCAGTTGAATAATATTAATATAGGGTGAAAAATATTGATTCAACATTTGGAAACAAAACAATGTCTGATATTCAAAAAATATGTAGAAGAAAAAAATTTATTTTTGAAACTACATTATTAGATATTTTTAGAGATAATACATTGAATCGATGTAATGCATGTTGAGAAAAAATATGTCACAGTTTGATTGGAACGAAATTAGTCATAAAAGTAAAGAAAAAATGATTCATTGCATGATATATTAGACATGATATCAATGGTTATATGTTTGGAGTTATCTCCCACTACGAAAGGAAACATAACATATTTACCTACGACATGTCACACATTAAGTAAAATTATGAAAATGAATTTTTGTTAGTATAGTCCTGGTATTAAATTTCGTAGTGGTTAATTTTCAAATGTGATGAATTTAGTGTCATTTAAGGATTATAAATTAATAGGTATGAAATATCATTATTCTTGAGTATTCGTGAAACAACTTCTACCAATCGCATTGCATGGTATATTACCGAAAGTTGTAAGAAAGACAACAATTGATTTATGTAATTATTCCAAATCCATTTGTAGCAATGTCATTGATCTAATTATTTTACATGTTTATAGAATGAATATTATACTTTTTTATCAACTATAAATGTTTCCAACCTACATTTTTTAATATAATGGTCCATCATGTGATTCTATTTGTGTATGAAATAAGAATATGTTGTGGTTTATATTTTTTATGGATTTATCCTTTTGAAGGAAATACGAAAATTTTAAACGTATATGTTAGAAATATATATCATCTAGATGCCTCTATTGTTCAATAATATGCATTAGAAGATTTGATTGAGTTTTGTATTAATTTGTTTAATGAATTGGGACATATTTGTCTCTGTATATTTGAACATAAGATATTTTATAGTGAAGATAGAGGGATTCAAGGCATACAGGTAGAGTCAATTCCACTTGATGAAGTGATGCAGACACATTTATACATTATTAACAACACAGAAGAGGTTCAATCAAATATATAATCACATATTACAGAATTAAAGTTATTCTGTCAAAAACAAAACGAAATGACATGGATAATTGTCCATAAAAAGGCATTTGTTTCATGGTTTAAAGAGAATGTAAACATAGATATATATTCATTAGTAAAATTTAATTGGTTGGTAGGGGTACCATCTCTTAATGTGATCACATATTCTAGTTTTGATACTAATGGGTACACATTTTATACTATGATGATGGATTGAAAGAGGACTGTTCAAAATAGTGGTGTAATGGTCATCAATGAAACACTTCATTTTTTGAGTTCAAAAGACAAAAAACCAAATTTCTACACCAAAAACATATTTTGGAATTCTTGGAGACATATTGAAAATTTATTATATTAAATTTCATGTCATCATGTTTAGGTGTAATTGTGTTACATGTAGTAGTGGTGTGAAGCATGACGAATATCGGATTAAAATGGTTGATTTAAAAAACATGAATTGCAATGAGGAAATGATTATCATGGAAATACATGAAATGAAAGTATTTTATATCATTGATCCATTATATGATCAGTGGTCCATCATTTTTCAATGGAAAAGAGTATATTAGGATGATGAGGAGGATTACGATGTTGTTGATTTATATGAGACAACTTCGTCTATTACATATTTTCTGGATAACAATGATTATAATGCCCACATACTGCATGAAATACAAAATGATCATGCTGATGGGTTATTGTAAAACACAAAATTACCATCCTAGTTAATCGAGTAATTATTTACATTATATATATTTTTAAAAGTTACATGTTTAAAAACTGTATTATTTATTAAATAATGGATATTTAATAATATATAAATGATTATTTTTATGATTTTTTGTGTTGAATTTTGATATTCATTGGTTATGGATAAACATTTTTCATTGAAATACCAGATGTATATTTTTATATTTTGGTTTAATTTACGCATATGAGAATACCTTTTCAAACGAGGATATTTAATTTTTTATATTTTTATATCTATTTAGAATCAATGTTTATATATAATAGCTGATAAAAAATATGTTTTATGGTTAAATTTAAAACATTTTTATTTTTAAAAAACATACACATACGTGCCACTTTTTTACTTATATATTTATTTTTTCCTATTTTCAATTTAATGTCTTGTCAAATTATATTCATGTAAAGAAGTATTTAACAAAAATTTTCTGTTATAATGACATATATAGATATAGGGAAGAAAAAACATCTAACATGTTATTTGTATTTATTCATATTATTAAATATATAGTACAATAATTATTCATTTAAATAAAAATTTTAATATTCAAAAAATAATTATAAGATTATTGAGGAGACTTTAGGAGGGGAGTTTTTTTTGTATTCAGAAATAATATTTTTTTAGTTGCTGAATGTAGCATTAACATTTATCAAAACATTAAATTTTTCGGGGAGATGAGCAATTAAATATTAGTTTTGATTATAATAATAATAAACAATCCCAAATGCAATGAATTTTATCTTCTATATCGGTATACTGAGTCATTGCAGGATTAACATTTTTTATCTTGAATGGATGTCTATTGAGATGGTGGTGATATATTAGCTTTGTGATTCCTTAAAGGTAACATATATCAATTGATTTATTTTATCTCAATTTTTGAAAATGATAAAATTTAAATGTCTAATATTTATGTTATAAAATTACATATGAAATTCAATTTTTATGAATTAATACCAGTTAAGAAAAAATTTCTTACATTAGTGGTAGTTCAATAGATGGATTTCAAAACAAAAATGAAAAATAAATGTGTTTGGAAGGAGAATAAATGAAAACCCATGCCTCAACTAAACATTTTTAGATGAATATACATGGATGAAATGTCCTCCCACTCAACATGATGAAAAGTATCATGTATGATAAATATATTATATCATATTATAAAATTTGATATATAAATATATACCTAATTAAATATTAGTTTAATTCTTATAAAACAAGTCTTGATAAAATACCACCAAGATATCCAACTGTAGAATATATTCCCTCCTACTTTATAACTTGAAAAAATTCATTTATTAGAGAAAAAAATGATTGAGGAAACGTTTGAAACACTAAGTGCTCACTCCACTATTGGTTATAATGAGGACCAATTCAGCCCTCCATCTCCAACCACCCTCTATGAGAAATAGAAAAGTGTGAGAAGAAGAAAATAATGTATTGTATCTAAGGGAGAAAGGTAATTAAATAGTTAATAGAATTGTAAGTAAAAAAATATTAATATTCATGAATTATTGTAATTTATAAATTAAAAAAGTAATATACCATCTTCATTTTTCAGTTCAAGATGAAATTTTAGGAGAAATCGATACTGGGAATTTTAATGCCTAAGGGTAAGATGGATATCCTAGCCACTACTTTAGCAAATCCAAAACACCCCGTCAGCATAAATGGATATGAGGCGGGTGTTTGTATTCAGAAATTTTTTGACAGAAAATAAACAATAAAGAGACCCATAAATTGAATCCTTAAAATCTAAGCTAAAAGATATGAAAAAGTCCATTGAAGATCTAATTAATGATGTTTGCAATAGGCTATGTTCGGAAAATTGAAAAGATATCCACAATCTGCACAGCCTTCCCAACATGCCAACCTTCCTGCTCAGATCCTCCACCTCCTCGATCAGACCTCACCTTATATTGTGAGTTGTATATAGGATATCATGCTATAAATATTTTAGCATTCATAGTTGTTCATTTTTTTGGGGATTCTTTCAATCACTAGCCAATTATGATGGGTTAGTTTAGAGTATCGATACATGATATTATAGATCCTACTACTCTTCTAACATTCCCTTCTATGGAGGTTACTAGTGTAGGGGACTATATGGGTCATTTTTTATATTTTCCATATAGAATTATTCATTGTATTTCATATAAGGTATGAATTTTTTTAATATTAATTACATCTGATTGAGAATGACATATATATTTTTTTTGAAAATTAACTTATATAGGGGTATCTAAAATCCAAATAAATGGTACAAAGGAAAAAAAGGATCATCAAAGAACAACTGCAGATACCTCTAATATTTATAATGGTATAGAAATATTATCCCATGTTTATTCTTTATTGGATAATATCTATGAGTTTAGGATGTCGTCTGACATATGTCGGAGATACTATCCATTGAGAATAATCAGATAATATACCATGGATATAATTAATTTTGAAGAGCTCAGTGTGGCTCTGTTGTAGTTTTTTTTTCAGGTAAGTAAATTGATGTTTCAGATTTTAATTTATTAAATAAAGATAGTATAAGTAGACTAACTATATTGCTTTTTTAACTAGGTATCTACACAAATTGCTAGTTCAAAATGAAAACACATGCGATTATGGTTTTATAGATCAATAATTCAGTTCAACAACTATGTTATATTTGATGACTTAAAACAGTGGGGAATCTATATGTGATAAGTTATTAATGACAAAATTTTGTGTTGGTTTATGTCATTTTTTATCGGTAAGAACAAAAACATAATTATGTATTAATGTTCATTATAATGTCATTAAATGTGACCTTTTTGTATCATATGTGGAATTATTTATTAGGAATTTTCTATCCATGTGAGAAAAAAGTTTATTGGTTTTTATCATTATTAGGTGATGTTATCATAAAAAATTCTACCATATTATATATGTAAGTTAATTTGTTTTTTATATGTTAATTATGTTTAATTATCATAGTTTATACATGTATTATTAGTTGAAGATATTGCTATTATTGAGTGGCTGGAGGATCATCCTGTAGAATCAAGGGACCCATTAGGGGCCTCTAATCTATTTCTGGTAGGCACATAGGGGGATATAGACCTATATTTGATTGATAATTCAATGTAATAAATAGTTGAGTACTTCCTATTGGTTAATTCCACATATGAAGATTCTGATCTAATGATGGAGAGATATATTTTGGTGGACAACAATAAAGGGCAGTGTGTGTGGATTGATAAACAGAACCTAATATTTATTAGAGGATTCGATGAAAATAAAATGATATGAAACAATTACATGAAAACTAAGGAATAGTTGGCGTATCACTTTGAAGACCCTATAATGTTTTATCTAAATCTACATGTAACCAATCATGTTTGGAAACTATTTAGTGTGAATAAATTGAATAGGCTTATGTTTTCATTCAATAATTATTCTATTTCATTTGAATCATTATCTACTTGATCCTTTTGGTTTCTCACTTTTTCCATAAAAGTGTTTTGATAATAAAAATGTGAATTTTGAGTCATTATTATTAGTTGATATATATGAAAAATTAGGTCTTGGATGAAATTTATCAATGATATCATGTCAATAGCGAAGCCAAATGAAATCAACAATGTGAATGTAAAGGTAATTATTTTAATATTATATATTTTTTATTATTTATATATATATTGGTTTTCATTATCATGTCAGTGTTTTGTTAACTACAGTGTCATCGTCAATAAGTACATGTTGAATGTAGTTATTATGTTCTATGATTCATGTATGAGATAATCACAACTCAAGTAATGATTTCTTTTGATCACGTTAGTCATATTAATTGTTTTGTATTTTTTTCATAGTATTATGTTTTTAAATCTTATATTGTTCAATATTATTGTATACATTCAATGATATCGATTCATACAAGAAAGATGAACATGACCATATTTGGTCTTTTTTTGAGCTATTTGTTATGTGTGTTTATAATTTAAGGTATGTATATTCTAATGATTATTATTATAATATAATTACCCTAAAAACAAGTGTTGACAAAAGAAATATCTTTATAAAACAGTTGTTTGAACATAATGATATCAAAACAAATGCTTCAACAATAAACAACAATGTTCATATTGTAAATGTTTGGTTAATAAAATTTAATTCAACATTATAATACAATGGTATATATAATTTTTGGATTATGTTGTTAAAAATAAGTATCTTTCTCTATATTTTTAGTCATTAATATATTTTTTGATGGGTGTATACTATATTTCTATTAAAGGGATTCTAGTTTTTATGGGGTGTAATATTTAATATTGTCAATTTTTTAAAATATTGTTCATCAATTTTAAAAAAACTAATTCTGATTCAAGAAAAAAATTCGATTGGTTTATATTATTGGTTTGTTAGATAAAGAGATGCTTAAAATGAATCTTGTTCAATTATTGTGTCCATTTTCTAAAACTCAATGCCAAAAACCTGATTTTTTATGTCACCTTTATAGATGTCGGTTAAATACCGATGTTAAAATTAAAAAAACAGATGTTAAATCAGTTTTTTCACTAGTTTATATCATATTCATCATATTCAACTATTTATAACTAAATATAGAATTTACACATTTATGATTAGTATATATATGTCAATCCCTTCTCCATAATAATACTACCATCATATATTAAATGAAAAAAAAACTATCACAAACTACCCCAAATCATGAATTTGTTAATTTTTATCATGAAGCTTATGTAATCATGGTGTATATGCTATCAGTATACCAATATAAATGAGAGTGTATCACATTATATTTTTTAATTTATCACTATATATCAGAATACCATATCCATTGTAGGTTATTTTAAACATAAGTGTGTTGAATATCAACATCTTCAATTCCTTGTAATTTTATTCACATTCATCAATATAAAGTAATATGAATAAATTTTGAGTTAACATAGTGAGTTGATTGGAAAATCCGGATAAATTCCCCATATCACATCAATAATATCACAAAAAAACCAAGAATGTTATATATACCATTCACATTGTCTAGTATGGTCTAACAATAAGTAAATTCTATAATTGATAGATCTACCAATATTCACCCATTTGAGATCATATGAAAAAAATTTTGAACTATTTATTTCTAAAATTCATAATTGGTTAATTATTTAGAAAATATCCTATAATTAGGGTCTTCATTATAGTCCTCATGTCTTCTTCATGATTTTACTTACTCATGGAATATATAATAGTGCCATCTATATAAGATACCAAAAAACGAGCATAGTAATATATATAGAATCTATTCATGAAATCAATGAAGTTAGTGATGGAATCAAAAAAATGGAATAATTGTAAAGTATTAATGTTTATACCTCATAATGAAGGATGTCTTATATATGCCTTCACTTTTAACCCTCAACAGATACTATAATATCGTGACATTTTAAAAGGAAACACTATGTTTGATAGCATAAACGATGCACCACATCAAGCTTAAATGAACAACTAAATATAATTATCTAATATGATTGTTATTTCCTAGTCGTTAGAATGTAGAGAATGAAAATTGTTAATAGAATTATGCAAATATGGTTGACAAATGTTTATATAATGATTTATTAGATGTCAAATTAAATATAAATTAATATAAAAAACAAATTGAATATAAAGGATGTGTTTTATGAAAAACTATTTAAATATGAAAAATTATGTATATAAAATTATAAAATATATATTTATGGATTATATTAATTAGATATAAATTATGAATAATTTTTTAAAATCATCTAATGTTTTTCAAGACATTATACAAAAACAAATACAATATTACAGATTGAATAAGTATTTTTTTTAAAATACAGTTTCACCACCTTTTGATGGTGCATCAATATAAAATGTAGTTTATAGGAAATTTGAAATATATTCTATTTTTTAAATTAAAAAGTATTTTGTAATTTTTAATATCAAAATTATCTTATGGTGAATTTTTTGTAATTTCCAAAATGTTTCATTTTTTATCAAATAGTGAAAAATATTGTATTGTAGTTAAAAATGAATTTTTTATTAGATAATTATTATATATTAAAAATATTTTTAAATTAAAAATAGTTCAATAATACCTTAATTAATAAATTTTTTTCATTGTAATGATTTTTAAAATGATATTATATATAAAAAATATTAAAATTATGAATGTCTCTTTTACTCATCTTCGAGCCACAACTTTTAGATTAGTGTTACACATAATTTACCCACACATGTGAATTGAATTAAAAAAAGGACATAAATATTTATAAATATTATGAAAATTTTGGTCTAATAGTATCAACATTATTTTGTAAAAAGGAACATTAGTATTTAAAATACCATGATTCCTGGTAAATCAGGTAATCATGGGTAAAAATAATATTATAATATTTTAAAATTACCCTAATAAATTTCCTAATTTTATTGGATGATTGGTTTTCAACAGAAATAAACCATATAAATTTTTAAACCATTTTCAACTACTTGGGTAGGTATATGACATTTATTAAATATTATTTAAATATATGTTGAAAATGTCATACTAATATTTTTAATAAGTATATCATTTTTAGTATATGGTAATATAAAGGATAAATTGGACTATAATTATTATTTTGAAATATAAATTTTTTATATATTTCATGATAATTTATTTATAATTTTCATACATTAAATATTTAAATTTAATAATGACACAATGAGGATGTAGTAATTGATTAATTAAAATTAGAAGCAAATAAATTATATTAATAATATTAAAATAAATATAATTTTAAATATTTGATTCCATCTATGAATTTTATAGATGAAATTTACTTGATATGAATGAGTTTAGATAATTTTTTCAAAGTAATAATGTCGTTATGATATATATAAGAAGTTAGTCAGTGAAAAGTGTTAAAATTGACATTAATGGAATTTTAAAAAATAATAATGTTTTATTAAATGTCATAAAAATAAAAAAATAAAAAAATTAGAAAATATATTTTTTTATGACTAAAAATGTCATTATTGAATTATTTTTGGCCTTTTGAAATTTTATATAAATTATATTTACTCTTAAAATGTAAATTTATAAAGTCACTATAAGAATAAATAAGGGTTTAAACAAGAAGATAAGGTCTTAAAAACAATAAAACTTGTCTAATTTTAATTATTTGAATTTATTTCGACCCAAAATCATCCTATATTTTAAATTATTTATTTTTTATCCTTTTGGAAAAGAAAATGTGTTTATATTAATATAATACATTTATTAATTACAAGAGTGCCTCTTCCCTCTGATATAAAAGGGAACCCATTCATATATATTCCTTTAATGTAAGGAATCATTTGGTTCTTAAATTATCTACCCAAAACAATTCTAATAATACATGAAGAAATTATATAGTCCTTAGTCAAGTATGATCACCCTCTTTAGAGGTGTTAAGGTGTTAACCAAAGGTGATCATCCAAAAGAAATGAAGGGTTTTTAATAAAGTTTTCCTATTTTTTTATTCTTCATATTACACAAAATATACTTCAACCATGTTGAAATAATAAATAGAGTAAACTCAATATACTGAAATTTTATAATTTTAATATCATCCCCTATATCCATCCCCACTTCCATCAAATGGGAAAAGAATTAATAATTTGTGCGTACATGTAAACTATCACATCCACAAACCAAAATAATTTTTTTCCATTACCATCTCCAAATACTGATTATAATGTTGGAAATAATGTTTATATATGGTATTAATGACATATTTTTAATTATAATATACTAATACATCAATTTCATTCTTACTTTCTATGAACATAAAAATATAACATTGTTCGTGTGTATGTGCGAACTATCACCTCCATGAAGCGATGTGGTACCTTTTTAATCACCATATCACATGGATAATATATATATATATATATATGTTCATATATAAATTATTAAAATTATATTATTATAATTTTGGAAATATAGTATAATACTGACAATATTTCAATAATGATGATGGAAAAATGGAAATGTTACTCATGAATACGTACAACCTACAATTTTAATGATCATAATGATTGTTCATTATTCATATCCATATATAAATGGTTTGATTTAAAATAATAAATGATTTATAAAATTTATTATTATTTCATTATTTTTTTTTTTGAGATTATATACTAATGAAAACATTGATTATAGACATCGAACCAAATTCATTTTTGACTTAAGTACCCAATATCGTCAAACATATGACATGAAAATAAATAATTAAGTACTTATTTATCATGATAATAAGTGACAAAAATGTAATAATAAATGTTAAAGCGATATAAAAAAAATTAGATAATTTACTTATGTTTATTAGTGAGGAAGATAAATATTGTATGTGATGAGTTAGACTCATGTTTATTGATTTTATCTCAATCTTCTTTCATTGTGTAATTTCAGGACGATAAGAACATTTATTCATTTATAAGGTGTATATATAGGTACTATGACATTTAATATCCATATTATATCTTAGCTTATGTTATTCAATGTTTTTTTAAATTTATAATTTTATAGAGATTGTGATTTTATTTGTTTAATTTTGTAGGAGATACTATGATTTTTTTAAGATTTAATTATCAAATATTTTTCTCAATGTCAATATTCAAGATATTATATTATATATTTCTATATATGTATATACAATTACAATAATTTTTTTATTTATATTTTTAATTTAATTCAATTTTTTTTTCAAAAATTAACTTTAATATGTGTTTTTATAAAAAAACGATTGATAAATGAAAAAAATAATGTACAATCCTTATCGTATATGGAGATAATGACTATTATACTGTTATTTCCAATTTTTTATTTTTATATTCCTTTTTAAGATTTTATTTCTCTTAAAATTGAAAGTAATATATATCATTTTGGGTATTTTGGTATTGAAAATGGTTTCTTAAAATAAAATAGTAATTTAATATATATACAAAAAATATATTTCATATGGGATTAGAAGTGTTTTTACAAAGGGTTTTGGGATAAAAGTGATTTATTCATGGAAGAGTTCTTGATAATTACATGAAATAGGTGAGACTGGTATAGGATATGTGGTGTTTTTTGACCCATAATAGATCATTGTGGAGACCGATATAGATTATATGAAGGTTTTATCTCTATTATAGCTCACAAGATATCCCGATACAACTTATAAAAGTGTTATGTCCCATTATAGCTCACGGCTGAGACCGATAAAGCTTTAATAAAGAATGATCACCATTAGAGATGTCTAATTCATTGGGTATTAATAAAATTCGAAGTCAGGTGTATAGTTCTTAGAATTGAATGTGTTTTGAAAATCTAATATATATATATATATATATATAATTCTATATGTCACCTAAAAGTGTTTTAATTGCACTATTTCAGTTTTAATGATTTTATTTAATAAAAAATTATGTGTTGTATTCATGTGATTTTTTGGTTTAATTCACTCGAATAAAAATAAATAAGTTTTCATGTTTTTCATTAAACTAATGGGGTTCTCTCTTTTTATGTCCCATTCAGATCATTTCATTCTCATTCAAATATTTAAAAAAAAATCATATTTTTAATGTATGAGTATATAAAAGGAATATGACTAGATGAGAACTATGGTTATATATAAAAAATTACTATTTTATTATAGAATGATTTCTTTGGAAAAAAGATGGATACTAAGTATAAGTGCCCATTTTTAATTTATAGGTTTACATTGTAAGATTTCATCCTATTTCTCTAACAATCTAGACTAAAAATATCCTAAAATGTCAATTCTAGTTCATAATCACTAGAAAATTACTATTTAATCCTGGGTCTTTACAGTGGGTAAAATATGATGGTTTAGAAAACATTACAGGTCAGCATAGTGTTAATTGCAAGCCGTTAGAAGAATTTAAATTATGGTTAAGTTGAGATGATGTATGATTTTAATATTACCTTGATGATTTATCTAAACTACTCAATTTAAAAATAGTTTTTTATATAAGTAAAATGGAATGATATTATGGGATGGAATTGATAAGAAAACTACTTTCAAAATATATATCATGAAGTGGCTAGAATCACAACTGAATAGTTATTTACTAGGATGGAAAAATTGATGTAGGCTATAAATAGTGGTGGAATCCATGCATGAGATCATCTAGGTAAAACAAAGATAAATATTTATTTAGTGGAACATTTTATGACTGAACACCCCCCATTATTCAATTCATCATTAGAACCGGTTTATGTTGAAGGATGGATCAATTCTCTAGATTATTTATTTTATATCATGGGATGTTTAGAATGCCAAAAGGTAACTCTTTCCATATATAATTTTCAAAGTGAATATGATTGATGTTGGTCATTTATTAAGAATAATAGATAGAAAAATTTTCATTATTTTATAGAATGGGAAATATTTATTGATATATTCATTAAGATATATTTTCTTAAGGTTGTTCGAATTATAATGGAGAAACAATTATTGGAATTAAAAAAAATGGAGATTCGGTTAATTTTTATAAATCAATCCTCAAAATATTGTTTTGGTATTTCTAATATTTTATTAGAGACATTGAAATTAAAATTAAAACATTGTAATCAGGATTGAAACCAATTCTTTGAAGTTCTCTGGCCTGTCATAAATTTTAAACTAAAAAAAGTGGATTGTTGTACAACGAAAGTTGAAATGGAGTTTTTAGACACTTATATGACCCAAGACGATAAGGGTAGGAAATAATCAAGGTGGTAGGAAATAGAAAATAAACAAACTAATAATTCTGGAGGTAAGCCTAAAACATGTTCAATGTTTGGTAAAATACATTTTGGGGTATGTATTAATTGATCTATAGAGTATTTCAAGTGTGGAATGTTTTTTCACAAGGTTCGTGCCTTTGAGGAAAAGGGTCCACAATTTTAATACAATGAAATAATAGATAGATAGTCTAAAATTAAATTTAATTAACTTCAAATAATTGGGTCATTATGGAAATATGTGTCGAGAGTTAGTTAAATAAGGAAGTAATCATTTCGATCAGAAGAAAAAATGTTAAAGAAATTTTTTTTCTATTAATACAGTTGTTTTTGAGACATATGGAAAAGTGTGGGATGCTTTTCCAAGCCCATTATTTTTCAATGGATAACCATATGTTCATGGTTTTAGACACACCTTCAAGGTTTTTTTGTGATGTGATATTAATTTTCTATGGAAATTTTTAAGAGACATTTTGTTGTGTTATTTTTATGTATGATTTTTGTTTAATGTTATGTATTCCTTTACATTTGGAAATGAGTATTATGTTATTGATAACCATTAGGATTTATGTGATCTTTGATGATTAAGTTTATTTTTATGAATATATATCATAATCTTGGAATTTTATGAGAATTAACATGTGAATATATAAAAATATAATGTAACTATATTTATTTATGATCACAGATTGTAAGTAATTCCAATACACAAGGAAAGTAATTTGAATGAAAAAAATATATACAGTTATTTTTCTTAATAATAAACTACCGATGTTTTAACCAATAAAAAAATTATGGTTTTTTGATTTTCAACTGTTTCCTCATAAATTTCTCTATAAAATTTCATATAAACTTTATGCTTAGTCTTTCTTTATTATGTAATTTTTTCTACATAGAACCCTAGTATGTGTCATATAATGTTCCCATCATGATTGTTTTTCATTATTTTAAAGAATATGTTTTAATTATCCTTTTTCTAATATGGAATTTATATAAAGGTGTTTTGAAAAGACATCCCACGTGTTTTAATTCATTAGTTTAATTTGGGAGGGAAAAATTTATTAATGGGGGTTGATAAGGTAATATCTTATGTTATTAAAAGTAAACAGTAAGTTCAATAGAGTAGTTTATGCACCACAACGAGTGTAAATGAAAAATTAAATATTATTATTTAATATGGTATTTATTTCCATGACATCAGAATAAAAGGAATGATAATTGTTAACTGATTTATAAAAATATGGTTTACATACGTTTACAGAATGATTTATGAGATACTCAATTAATTAGAAATGAAAATAAAAAAAACCAATTGAATATAAAGAATGTTTTTTAAATCGTTTTGAAAATGAATAATTTAGTTTATAAAAGAATAAAATCACTCTATTAGGATTATATTAATTAAATAAAAATTTAAACTATACTTTTAAATTCATCTTATGTTTTTTCTAGACATTAAATAAGAACCAATACAATTTTATAGATAAAACAAGTATTTTTCTAAAAACATAGTTTCACTGCATTTTTTTAGAATAACTATTTTAAATCTTGTTTTTGACAATTATATATAACATATTTATCAAAATAGACTTTATTTTTGAATTTTTAATATCAAATTTACCTTTTTTTTATTTATGGGTATTTTCTGAAAAGTTTCATTTTTTGATGAAGAGTTAAAAATATTGCATTGTAGTTAAAAACTATTTTTCATTGAAATAATTGATATAAATTAAACTATATTTGATAGTGACAATAGATTATTAATAATGTTTTATTAAAAATTATTTCACATGAATGATTTTTATATAGAAATTATATGCACAAACTTGTTTAAATTTTGAATGTCAATTTTACACACCTTCTCGCCTCATCTGCGAGATTAGTGTTAAACATAATTCCGAAATGAATGTAAATTGAAATTAGAAAATTTTATATGAATTGTTTTAATATGTATGATAATTATGGTCTAATAGGATTAAATTAATTTTTGGTGAATAGAATGTTTTGTATTTTATTTACAACTGTTATGGGTAAATTCGGTAATTATGGGTAAACATAATTTTTTAATATTCTAAAATTTAAGTAATACTAGTCGTAATTTAATTGGATCGGTGTCTGTCGACTAAAATCATATTTCTGCTGCAATTATAACCTTTTAAAGGCACATGGACAATAATTTAATATTTATTATATTTTATTTACTTATAATAAAAAATGTCATACTCAGATTTTTAGTAATGAAATAATTTTTATTATATGGTTATATAGAATATACATTTGACTATAAATAGTACTTTTAAATATGAAATAGTTATATACAACATGATAATTTATATATAATTTTTAGTCATTAGATAATTAAATTTAAATACTGAAATAATGATGATGTAGTAAATGATTTATTAATGGAAGAATCAAATAAATGATATTAAGAATATTAAAATAAATATAATTTAAAATATTTGATTCCAAAAATGAACTTTTTAGAAGACTATTACATTATTGGGATGATTTAAAGTATTTTTTTTTATGTAATCAAGTGGTTATGATATTTTTAAAAAGTCAATTAGTGAATATTGTCAGAATTGACATTTATGGGATCATAAAATAAATAATATTTTATGAAATGATATAAAATTAAAAAAATATAAAATTTGTCCAATGGATTGGGTAATGTTTAATAATTTCATTTATAACTAATTTTTTGTCTTTTTGAATTTTTTTTAATTATATTTACTATCAATGTGTAAATTACTTAATGTAACATTAATAATTAATAAAGGTTAAAATAAATAGATAATGAGTAAAAAATAATCAAATATTTTTTAATATTAATTCTAGGAATTTTTGTGGAACAAAAATCATCTTATATTTTAAATAATTTAGTTTGGATCTAGGTTTAATAGAAAATTTATTTATATTAATTTAAAACTTTTAAAAATTCTAAGAGTTCCCCTTCCCTCCCAAATATAAGGGCTCCCATTAATCTCTATTCATTAAAATTTAAAAATAATTTGGTTATCCAGGATATTCTCAAAAAAATTCCTAAAATACCTCCTCACATTATAGAGGCCTTAGTCTAGGAATAACAGCATCCTTAGTGGTGTTATGGTGCTAATCAAAGGTGAGCATCTGATGGAATGTTAACATTTTTGATTAACTACTTATATATTATTTATTCTTCATATTCCTTGAAATATCATTCAACCACAATGAAATTATAACTGTAGTATCATAAATATTCTATGATCTTATAATGTTAGTATCACCCCCTAAATCAATTTCCACATCCATCAAATGAGAAATAATTAAACGTTTGTACATACGTATGGACTATCACCTCCACGAACAAATATTATTTTATTCCATTACTGTCTCCAATGACTGGTTATAATGATGAAAATAATGTTTATATATTATATTAATAATATATTTATCATTATAATATAATAATATATCAATTATGTTCTAACATTCGATGCATATAAAAATGATAATGTCATCTGTGCATATGTTTGAACTATCTCATCCATGAAGATATTTGATTCATTTTTAATCACCACATCTCATGGATAATATATATAATTAAATTAAATGATTAATATGATATTAAGGATATTATTACCATTTTAGAAATATAAATTAATACATACCATCTTTCCATAATGATCATTGAAAATTAGAATCTTTATTCATGCCTACGTACGACATACCATCTTCAAGATTATATCATTTTTTCATTTTTTATACCCATAAAAAATGGTTTTATTTGAAAGAATATTTTATTTCTAAAAGTGAGTATTATATCACAAATATTATTCTAGAGATGATGGAAAAATTCACACTTTGACTATAGACATCATAACAAATTAATGTTGGAATCGGGTACTGAATAACATCAATCATCTGACATGAAATTAAATAATTAAGAAATTGTTATAACATGGTAATAAGTGATTTAAAAATAATAATAAACATTAAAATGGATATTAAGTAATTAAATAATTCACTTATGTGTATTATCTACGAACAGAAATATTGTATCTGACAATTGATACACAAGATAAGGGATTTCATCTCAATATCCATTCATTGAGGAATTTCTTGATGCTATGCACCTTTATTATTTTATTAGGTGTATATAAAAATACAATTTCATTCAATGTCTATCTTTTATCAATACACACGTTATTCAATGTTTTGGTAAATTTATTATTTTATTTAGATAATTATTTATAAAGTTAAATGTTTTATGTGAAAATTTTAATGTTTATAGATTTCATTATCAAATCTTTTTCTGCATGTTAATATTAATGATATTATATAATATATTTATTTATACAGATATAATAATAGTAAAATAAAGTTTTATGCATATTTGTAATTTCACTCAAAGGTTTTCAACAATTAATCTTTTTTACACGTTTTTATATGGATGGTTTTGAAAAAAGACAAAAATAATGTTATATTCCTATTGTATATGGTGATAATGAATTTTACATCGAAGTTGATATTATTTTATTTTCATCTTCCATTGTATGATTTCATATTTACAAAAATGAAAAACAGCTTCACAATTTTGGGTATTTTGGTATTTATAAAATTTTTCTTAAAATTAAATATTATATATATATATGAATGTTTTTTCTTATGGTATTAAAAGTGTTTTTCAAATGGATTTTCTAATGAAAGTGATTTATTCATGAAAATGTACATGAGTAACATACAGTGGGTGATCCCGATATATCTTTTACAAATTTTTGATCCCCAGTATAGCTCACGGGTGAACCGGATATACCTAATATAAAGCATTGTGCCAATTATATCTTGTGTGTGAGCATGATATAGCTTTCAGGAAGGGTGGTACCCATTATCTATCTCCAATTCATTGGTAATGAAAATATTAGATGTCAGATGTATGATTAATCCAATTAATTGTTTTTTATGTATATGATGATCTATGTCACCTAAAGGATTTTTTATTTCTTAATATTGGTTTTAGTGATTTTTTTAGAAACTTTTAGGTGTGTTATTCATGTTATTTTATGGTTCATTCACTCAAATAACAATAAATGGGTTTTCATATTGTTCACTAGAATAATGGATTTCTATATTTTTTGTACCATATAGAAATTTTTGTGCTGATCCCATTTTATTGATATTTTTTCAATATGGTTAAAGGATGAGTAGAAAAAAGGATGAGGACATGATGAGAATTGTGAAGTTATAGAAAAAACATTTTTTATGTTAGAATGGTTTATTTGGTTAAAGAAATGGATTGTGAGAATAAGTGTTCACTTATAATGTATGAGTTTAATATGTTTGATTTTATGATATTTATCAAATATTATTGAATGCAAATATCATTGAATGTGAATTCTAGTTCATAAATAATCGAATATGTAATATTTCAGTTCAATTATTATAGATAGTATTCTAATCAAATATCAACATTTTAATATTATTGATATTCCCTTTATTTATCCAAAAAAATCATCAGTACAGTGAAAAGAATACTTATTATAGATTTTAATCTTTTTTTGTCTTACATGATCAATTCATAGGTGCATTTAACAATATTTCTTCTTAAAAAAAGAATAGGCGCACTAAATTGTGAAACATGTGGGGGAATTAATCACTTATGACAGTTCTCCAGGAGTTATTTCATCAATTCTTTTAAATCAATAGGATCTATTCTTTTATGAGGCTTTGAAATAGGTGTACCACATAATGTGAGTTATATTGAAAATAGTATAACAAAATTAAAAATAATGCATGTTACATTTTCAAGAAATACATCAATAAATTCATCTAAAATGATTATATCTTTGAGGTTGAGTTTCTCCCAACCATCATAGGAAAACAAAAAACTTCCAATAGTAATCAAGACCCATATAAGGGATTTAATTTATAGTGGATTCTCATACTTATCATCTCAAGGATGTATGATGATAGGTTGGTTAGAAATATCATACAAAACATCCCTTCCTTGATAATTTATGTTGATACAATGTAATTAAATAAAATAAAATCCAAAGAAAAAATAAAATTCAAAGAGATAAAAAATAAATATATTTTTATTAATCACATTCCCAAAAACGTCATTTAAAAAATATCCAATAACTTATGATGAGACTATTCTGTAATTTGGGGTTATCACAGTAGTTTTACAACTAACCATTGAGGTTGGGAAGTAACATCCAAATATATTTCTCTTGGTATAAATGAAATCAATGTAATAATAATATATAAGAATATTTAAAATTTTAATATCCCTATCACCACCCCAAATTAATTGTTCTTTATTTTTCCCATGAATAAAGCCAAAAATGGTTAGCATTAGAATAAAACAAAATTCTTTTAGATCATCTAATAATGATATTTAAATCATTTTATATCTAAATCATGACACATTATTTTAAATTTAACACACCATAGTTTTAACCTAGGTTAATAAATATCATCATCTATTGAAATCCTTATAAATGGTTTATAAAGAAACATTAAATATTTCCATCTACATCACCCAAGAGTTTCAAATTAGATGTGAAATAATGTATCACTTTTATTGTTATTACCCCAATTAATATATATTATAAAATCTCATTCAACTATATAATCAAAAATAATGATGATTTTATTGGAAAACCACACTCTATTCATTATAATAACAATTGATATTTTACTACACATTATTATTACACTAAGGTTTTCAGTAAATATATCTCACGCATGTTTCTAATAGAAACTAATCCTATCTCTGCTATCAACTATATTGAACCAAGTTTTCTATACAAAAATATTAAATGTTAGTAGATGAATATTAAAATACATAGAATTATAATCGACACCCAAATCATATTGAATTTGTGTCATTGAATTTTTGATACTTATATTTTTTTCTTAACTCATGATTCATAATATTTATTCACAGAATTGAAGTTCAATGTTCGTAACTCATGGATCATATTGAAATAAAAAACATGATCCATTAGATTATAACATTCTCATAATACATAAGTTTTTTAAATACATATAATGACATAATAATATTTACTAATTCAAGGATCGCTACCAATAATATCATAGTTGACTGAGTTTACTACTCATTCCATCAAATCCTATGTAATGATTCAATCTGAAAATAATCATAGCTTGAAATGTTCCTTACTATACTCAGTTCACTCCCCACTCTATTCCATAATATCTCATGGGATATCATAATTTACATAATGAATTGGTGGATACATAAAGAAAGTACCATACATTACATATTTATAATCAATTATTATGTGTACAACAAAATAATAAGAACATTATCATATATTATAATATATGGAAAAGGAATACGTTTCCTAATCATTTCTACAAGTCATCAGATCGCAACATAATGATAATAAATGTATATTATAAACACGTCACTAACATAATCATAAACCATCTTAGTGAATAATTAAGATTTTATCATTGGATCATATCTAGTGTAATTTATAATTACAAATAAATGATGTTATTAAAGGTGAAAATTTTCATCAAAATATAACTATAATATTTTTTTTGGGAAAAATACCCTTTTATTAGGAAATCCCTTATTTCAAAAAAAAATTCATTTCCAATATTAGAAGGAATACATTTTCATTGAAATTACATATATAATACCATAATTTTTATACAAATATATCACAACTAACAAGCTTATTATTCATTACGTAACATAATGATCAACTCTATAATTTCATAGTTCAATAATTATTGGAACCATGTGTATATATAAAACTAGTTCTCTATCCCTAGAACCAACCATAAAAATATCACACATAATAACTTTAGTTATAAATTAGTTAATTGAATCATATGAGAGGGTGATCTAAGATGCTCAGCATGTGAAAAACAAGGGAGATATCAACATAAAAAGGGAATACGGGTATGAGAACATGAGATTAACATTTTAGAAAATGATCACCCATATAATAAGTCACAAACTCGAGTCACATCATAGGTCTTAGTAGTTTATAATATATGAATAATAAATTAACCAATGAACAAATTCAATGAGTACATAAAATTGGCATAAGTCATAAGTGTTTGTGGTATAATTAAATAAAGAAAATCATTTCCTTTTTCATCAAAGCTCATTTCCAAAAAATATAATATTGGAATGGGTTCACTCCCTAAACCATCATGGTAGTCATGGTCTACTCCCATGAATATTATACAAAATATAGTCTCATAGTAATCTTGGTTCACTCCCATTCAATTGATGTCTATCACAAGAGATATCTGTAATCACACAATTCATAAGAGGGAAATATAATTTCTAGGCCCCCTATCACATAATGAATATCATATAGATGTGTTCCATAAGACCAAAAATCATTTACCATATCGTATCCTATAAAAATAAATGAGTTTGAAAAATTGTTTTCATAGAATAACCCACTTATAAGAATATGTTTCTTTAACATATGACATTGAAAATAAACATGTTTCATAAAAATCTTATAAACATTATTATTAATCATATATAACAAAATATGGATGGTATCATTGGATATTATCCCCTTAAGATCATAATTAGTATCATTTTTTATTATTATTTATGGATTCAAATACCATTTAATTTTCATTAAAAATATCCCTTAGAAAAATTCCATTTCCACATAACCTTTTAAAATATAAAAATATCCTAAATATTAAAGAAAATAGTTTCTCTTAATATATAATTTTAAACATATAATGGAATATTTAAATCACTTAGAAATAATGATAGTGGAAATGCGCATTCATTCATTTCACATTAAAACGATAATTCCATTAACACTGTTGGTCAGTAGAAAATAAATACCTGATTTGGAAAATTAAAAAGATATCATATTTAACAAATATTTTATTAAAGTAAACATATGAAAAAATGTACATTAAAATAATTTTGAATAGTAAAAAAATTTCTTATAGATTTTTTTTCGAAAACATAGACATGGAAGATAAATGATTTTCACTCAAATATGGAAATAATGATACTTTTACTTAAAAATATTATTTATATCTATATATTAATTAATTAAAAAAATGATATGAAAGTATTTATTCTCTACAAATAACCATATGAAGATAAATTTTATGAGTTTCTTATGAGATTAGTCATAAAATTTAGTTCTGAGATCTTAACCATAACAAATCTTAATGAACAAGGAGATTGGAATATAAATCTCCAAAAAAATTGTAAATTTTTAATAATTTTTTTTTCAAATAGGGTCTAATATATTGGTTTTAATATACCATTAATTTTTAAGATAATTAGAATAAAATTAATTCATGGTTATAATATAAATCACAATGAACAAGAAGTGGTGAATGTGTAATGTGTCTCATTGAATTAAAAGTGAGACTAAAATACCTTACCTCATGTCTAGATATCTTTAGTACTAATTAAAACCTCCAATACCATAAATATAGTTATAATATATATTTTTTATAAAATTATATTAATTTATATCATACAATATATTCTTTATTATAAAATTTAATCACCTTTTTTTAACAATTTTTTATTCAAATCACATTTGTAGGGGATATATACTTAATTTTTCATGTATTTTTTGGTCTGGTAGTTATTTAATTTTACATTGATCATGGTTACACAATATACATAATTTTAAAAATGTAAAAAATATCATATATAATCATTATACACATATTTAATGTGATCCCTAAATGGTGTGGATATAAAAATGAATAACACTATTCATTGAGAGGGTATGTTATATGCACCCATGAATGTAGATAAATTTTTTTGACGGATGAGAAAAATATTGGTATATTATAGTGAAACATTACTTACTAATTTTTTTTAATATATATCACATATATTTATTAAATCTATCCTTACTACCGTTAATGTAAAAATAAAATGAAAAATATTTCACTTCACTTCAAGGAGATGGTAGTCCACATGTACAAAAGAGAAACATTATTGTTATCTAAAAAATGGAATGTAAAAGATAGATTTTATATTATAATTACTGATGAATAATATTATTATAATTATCATATATATACATAAATTTTATCACTATCTCTGTCCATTGTAGGCAGTGGTGAAAAAAAATTACATCATACAACTATGTTGTAGTTCGCTATCAACAAAATCAACAATTTCATTTCCCATTTTATAGAGAATAGAATTGGTATAAGATACGATTTTCAAATAATATCATATTTTTATAGAGAAAATAAAAAATTTATTATTTCATAATTTTCTTGAGAATATTTTTCGGTGGAGGAATAAAAAATAATGTGAAAATGCATGGTTAATAACTATACATATTCTTCAAAAGACCTCTATAAGTAAGATTTGAAATCCTTATTAAGAGTTTTTTACATTTAAATAATGTCCTATTTATAATGTAAGGGTTCATAAGTATAAAAATTATTAATATATTTTCATAACCAAATAGATTTGAGAGATTTAATAAAATAGTAGAGGAGTTTCCCTTTTATATGTGAAAAAGATGGTTATTTTTTAAATATCTAGAACTATTAAATAATGCGTAGTAACTCTAAATGAATGTTACCCAAAATTTGATAAATAATGTATTTTTATAATACATGGTTTATCCACACCTATTACTCTAATTCTGTAAAAAATTAACATTTTATTGCATTAACCTTTATGGTTTCTTTATTTTTACCATTTCAGTTTTAACAGTGGTGGCTAGTTTTTTTTACATATGGAATTTTTCCATTATGAATGTGAGTAAAATGATACATATAATATAATTTAGAGTGAGTTATTATAAATATAAAATATATTTTCTCAAATAAATTACATTTTTTTCTGAAAAGTTAATTTTTTTAAAGCGCAAGTAATATCCAAAAACTGTTTTATTTTAATCTATGGTAATAATTTTTTTCCATTTATATTAATTATTAATATATAATAAGTTTAAATTATTATATATTATTAATTATGATGATTCCAAATATGGAATCAAATTTTTTAATTTCAATTCACATTTGTGGTAGAATTTATTATAAATTAATCCATCAACTGTGATGAAAGGATGTTTTCTATTGAAATTTTATTCCTATGTATAAAAGTTTTTTAGGTAATAAATGAAAATATATTTTTTTAACCAAATTTAATTAATAATTATATAATTATACTTATTTTAGTTATAAAATCATTTAATCAAATACATCCTTTAAATTTTTTTAAATCAAATGTCAATATTCATAAATGACTACTATATTTCAATATTCATAGAAGAAAAAAATTTTATAAAAAAATTATATAATGTTAACTCTAATTTTATTTTGAAATATTTAATTAAAAAATTAAGTTTATTATTTGAAACTCCTTTCTAAATTTTTTATTTTTTTTAAAATAAATTTAAAAAATATAATGAATCAATTTTTATGAAAATGTCATTTTTATGTATAAAAATTGATTTATTGTTATCTCATGAATAAAAAAATATTTTATGGATGACAAAGAAATTTAATTAATATTTATTTCATTAAAATCATTCAAAAATTATGATTTCTTTAATTTTTTCAGAAAAATGATACATTGCGTACATAAACATTGTTTCCAAAAAAACAATTAATATGATTTTATATAATTATTGTATTTATTTTTAATCAATTGATAGATAATGAATTTTTCTTATTCATGTGAAAACCATATATTTATTATATGTTATTATATTCTATTTATACTTTCCAATATATATTCTAGTATGTATTGGTGTACTACATTACAGTTTTTTGAAATTTGATGTTTCATCTAAAATATGTTATTTAATAAATTGATTTTTTTAAATAACATTTCATAAAATCTAGGTGTGCTATATTCAGCCCACATAAATTGAGTTTATCCCTAGAGATTCCATCTAGAAAATACATAAAACTAAGGATTTTTCCACCAAATTATATCCTAGAGTTCACATGTAGTGCCATTATGTTGGTGGTTTCACCACAAAATAATAACAAGGTGAGTAGTCATGTTTCATATAACACCCTTCATAATATCTAGAATCTCCTCTGGTTTTTCCTGACAAGAGATATATTTCTCTAGTCGTATAAATTTTAATATTAGTAAATATTTAAGATCATGTATATACATTATTATGAGATATATGTGGAACAAATCATGAACTTCAGAGAGGTTCACTGTAAGCCAGAAATGATAAGTTATTATACCCACACAGTCATGATTATCAATTGGGATAATTTATATTGGGATCACAATTCCATTATTCATGAATATAATAACCCTTTTCTTTCTAGAAATTAATATAAGAGCCTTATCAAAAACTTATATCATTAAATCACACCATTGAATCTTTGTATTAATTTTATTTCAATATGAACATGACTTGATGTGCTACTAAATAGATCTGACATTCTCTTCCATTTTTTAAACTAAACCAATTCCCAATTGATTTATTTTTCTCACTTATTGCTCGAAAATTATAGTTCTACAATTCCAACTATATATATTTTCATATAGAGGCATATGAATCCTTGAGTTTAATCTATTAATGTATGAAAACAAGACTTGAAGAATGTGTTAATCTCAACAAACATTGAAATCTATTGTACAATATCATAACATATATTCTATGAGATTAAATACCATTATTAGGCTGGTCATTGTTTTGAGGATGATAATATTTGAGGAATATTAAAACTGTATCCAGATCTTTTTAAAGACACCTCTAAATCATGGGGGTAAATTTTGGATCCTGAGAGGATACAATAGAATGTGGTTATAATGTCCGATGTTCTCTATTTATTATTTTTAAAAATTATATGCAACTAATATGAGAGTATGATTTGTGACGGTGTGTGATTACAAGGCCAGTGGTGCCTATAATAAATGATTTAAATAAATAAAACTTTAATAGAATGCGTGAGTCGTTTACCTAAGAAAGTTGAATAACATATAAATGGGTGCTCAAATAAAAAATATGAGGGAAAAATTGCGTTACAAGTAGCAACTTTTTCTTTAGGTGAGTCCTAACATTAACAAGCATGGGTCAGCAATAAAAGTTAGTTTTTGGACGTTTAAGGAAATAAAATAAATTTCATATTTATTTTATTTATCCATTATGTTGATGTAGTGGAAGGATCCTTTATGTAAGATGATATGTATAATTTCTAGGGTTAGCCACCTAATCCTACAATTCTATGAAGACATGGAGAAGAGACCCCTTGGAGGGACCTCTCATCAATGAATGATGAAGAATTGAATATTTGTGAATTGTTGTTCCAGTGTAGTTAGTAGACATCATCGATGATGATAGAGTAATCCCTATTTGTTATAGATAGATCATAACTCAAGGTATGGAATGTGTTTTTGATTTCCTTATTACCCATTTATTAATTTAAATTATTAATGTAAACCCTCTAACAGGTAAACCCAGTAATCACTCGTTTTTCATAGGGATTCTATTATTGGTTTTGATTCTAGGGATTTGATTCCGTTTCATGTTGGTTTCTTGATCCTTATAATAGATGAAGATCATGGTTATAGTAAGCAATGTATATGGTTCATTCCCGGGGTTGATTTTGTTCTTTTCTTCCCCAAAACGTTCGTCATATTCCTCATGTTCATCAAAAAATATGAATAGAGTATTATTACACACCTATTTTTTGGGGCAGCGATCTGAAATAAGAGATCCAGCATCATGAATACCGAGTAGATGTGAAAAGATGATGGTAAAAGATTAATCAACATCATTTGGGAGAAACTGTTCTTCAACCGCTCCTCTAGTGAAAGAGGGTTTCGAAGTCGACTGAATGCCAAAAACCAAAAAAATCAGCTCTGAAGTGATTAGAGAACATCATATCATTGGTTTCGAAATGAAAAAATACTAGATCAAAATTTGGAAGATTAACTGAAGCACCAGTTAAGAACTTACAATTATGGAATCTTTCTGAAGAACACGGTGTATAATTTGGGATACACTGCATATGGGGTCTGTGGAGTGGTAGCTACAGTTTCATGTGATATAAAGGTTGAACATAGTGTTTGATAGATGTCAAGAAGTGTGTGGGTCCATCCTTGAAGATCATCATGTATCTATCCAGATATACAGACAAGAAGTAGAGTACACATCATGTACTCCACCACATTGCCAGATCAGGTCAGTCACACAAGGAACCTAGTGTACAAGTACATGGGTTATAAAACACGAGTTGAAGCCATTTACGAGCACATGGACAGTATACACAGAGCATACATCAGGTAATAAGACATTATGTGTGTCCTTATCTACACATAATATATATTTTTTGTACTCCACATGTTCTTTCCCACATGGGTCGTTGCACATGGGCAGTACCAGAGGTAAGAGGCATGGCATGTGACCCTTATACATTTCATGTACTCTCTTCTGCATGAAATAATCTCCTTGTACAGAATATCATGGACATGTATATCTAGTTTAGCACCCCATTTTCATTTCTATGAGGGTCAATTGGTATCATTTCTTATCCACATTAGTATGGACCTTTTAGTCGGGCTTTCAGGATAGAGTCAGGAATCCCCTCCAAGTGGCCCAGAGGAGGATCCTATTTCCTTTACTGTCCCTATGTAGCGTCAGGTATCAGTGCGACCACCGCTAAAAAATGTTGATCATCTAATTATAAGGTGACTTCGGATGAGTCGTGATATACACCAAGGCCCTGTTAGTGATCCTCATCAATGTATTGTGAGCTTCCCCACTCAGAAGTCTGTTCTCCTGAAATGAGTGTATCCTTCCTCTCTTCAGATTGATCAGTGAACCTATCTCTCTCATGGAAATTCTTCATGAATAGTACTTCATTAATAGATTTAATTAGAGATACCAGCCTCATGGAGTGTGTTCTCCTAGATGAGTTCTTCATGGATTGATTGAATTGAAACCCAAGTGTTGTTATGCGGTCATTGTGGTTTACCACTAAACTATGGGTCTGGGTTTTACTATATCAGAAAATTTATCTTATTATATGTTTTGTAGACACATATTGTGTAAATATGTCTATACTTTTACTTTTTGTATTGTTTTTTGGTTAATAGGGTTTCCTACTGAGTATTGTTATACTCACCCTTGCACGGGCTTTTCCCACACGTGTCATGTATTATGCAGACGGGTGACCATTTTTACAGAGTCCAAGGCAAACCAGGAATGGACAGCACTTTGTGAGTTCCCTTCAAGATGAGGTGTTCCTTTATCATAGAGCATAAAACACAATACATATCTTTTTTTTATGTTGTACCTTTTAGTTTTTAGACTCTTTCTATTGGTGGGCTATTATTCAAGTCTAGTTTACTTCTGCGATTATTAAATTCCATTATACTCTATTGGTTGGGTTTAGTTGTATGCATCCATTTTATTCCTCAAGAGTTTTTACATTTCAGAATTTCAGGGATTGGAGATAAGTGCATATGTATAGATACATAGGTAATGCATTCCATGTCAGTGATATTCCAACTTAGTGATAGTCACCAAACACTTGCCTATTTATGGTGGGCTTGGGGAGTCACATCATGAACCCTATTTTGATTGGTTTTGAAAGAGTTGAATCAATGATGGTTGGTTCTATATTAGTACTGAGAGTCTATGAGATTTTTTGGGAATGTAGTGTTAAGTATTTCGAGTTTAGATTTTAGGCCATTGACATAAGTGTCGTTGTGGGCGGATGACGTATCCCTGCACCACAACTCTAGTAACCATCATTCTGACTCAGTACATTAGAAAACTAGATCCACGGAAACAAAAAAGAATAGAACATGAATAATATAGAAATGTTGTTTCTTTTCCATGCACTTTTGATTCAACTGGTAATATATACTCATTAACCGTGGAACATACTTTCTCTCTAATGGATGCCTCTACAACCCATATTATCTTGGATTCAGTAGCTCAATCGTGAGGATGAACCCTCAATGATGAGGCATAGATCAAGGTTTCAATTCCCCTTGAGTTACCTCGAATAATTGCACCACGTAAACCACTAGTGGAGTAGCATGTGATATCTTCAGTACCAATAGGCGAGGAGTAAAAGGTGAGTGCACTTCATGAGTCCCAATGATAGTGTCCCGTTAGGTTCCCAGGAGAGCCTGACCCTAAGGCATCAGAGGGTCATCATGAGGTGGTGACCAAAGTCTTCTATCTAGTGAGGATGCCTGTGGACTTAATGTAGATCCTAGGACTGAGCCTTTATCAGGGTTCAGAAGGGAAATTTTGGGGTTTTACCCAGCCGAATCACTATGAGGAGACTCTTTCATGGATGGAGTTCGAGCGTCTCATTGGGGAGGATTTCTCTCCAGTTATGCATAGAGAAATGCATATCAATGAGCTCCTTCTGATTCATAAGAGAAATATGATAGTGTCATACTATTCATTGTGGTTAACCAACCATACCTAGTACAATATGGATACGGTCAGTGATCAGTACATCAGGGATCAGACCTTCATGTGTGGTTTATGAAGAGACATTTGAGTTGTCATCGTAACACTTTTAATTCTCAATTATGGTGGAGTGATCGAGAAATATTTGGTGGTCGAGAGCTTCTTGGAGGAGCAGTGACAGCTAGTGGAAGTCAGCAGTAGGAAGATGAGTGTAGAGACTTTGACTATAGGGAGGCAATGTTAGGGACAAGGAATGGGACTTGGGAGTCTTCTTTGGAGATCCCATAATAAGGAATATGAATTTTAGTGCTCTCAATATAGATCCAATTAGCCTATAGATAGAGAATTCTACACCTGCTATGGTAGATGATATCTCAGTAGAGATTACCTAACACCTCGAGCTGCTAACAGGGCAGTAGTGGACGGACCACTACGGTAGAGGCAATAGGTGGAGTAGGCATACCCGCTAGGCGGAAGACAAGGTAGATTAGTAGTGAGATATGCCTGAGGTGGGGAATGTTTTGAAAAACATCCAACACCACACACTAGAGGACCACTCTAGTCACAAGTAGGTGGGGGTCACCGGTGGGGGGGGGGAGCTACATGTGGTGGAGGCATAACACTTAGGGACCCCAGGGATGATGCAAACTATGATTTTCATCTCACCTACCTTAGCTTCCATACATTTAGACATAGGTTGTAGTCATTCTTTCCCGAAAAAAGTCTTGTACCAAACCTTGAAAAACTGGTTGAGTACTTTTATTGATCCTTAATCTTAGAGACAACTACAGGAGAATACTCGATGATCACACATCTTAGCCAACTAAGTGATCTTACCCTTGGAAGTGATTTTTTTGGTTGGAACCACTCGAAGGAATCTTCGAGGCCTTACGATGTCATTCTTGATATAGATTGTTTATCTTCAATCCATACCTATATTGACCTCTTTAGGAAAAAGGAGAGGTGCATCCCTAATTATGGGACAAGGTTTTACATTTTTGGTGAAATGGAGAACTTAGAAGAGTAGGAGGGGATCATGCATAGTAGTGTGTAAATGATCACTCATGATTTGGCTATCCTTTCCCAAGGAGCAATAGATGTTGTGAGATTAGAGTTCCCAACATTAGTTTAAGAGTAAAAAGATTCCTTTAAAGAAGATGTTCCATGATTACCTCCCCACCAGGACATTGACTTCTGGATCGACTTACTCCCCAGGATGACACTGATATCATCAATAGAAAATACGATGGCTCCCATAGTGCTTCACGATATGAGGTTGTAGATATGGAATTTAAAGGGTTAGGGATTCATGATGCCAAGAGTGTCACCCTTGATAGACCTGATTTTGTTTTACAAGAAAAAAAACTAGAGACTTAGGTTGTGTGTCTATTACTAGAGCTTTAACCAGGTGATGGCGAAGAAATGGTATCCACTGATGTGGATCGACGACCTATTTAATTATGTGAGAGTGACATGATGGTTCTCAATGGTTGAACTTTGATTAGGTTATCACCAGTTATAATTACATGGTGAGGATATACCGAAGACATTTTCAGATTCCATCACAGTCACTTTGAGTACATAGTGATTCCCTTCATCGTGAAAAACCCCTACTGGTCATGGGACTCATGAACCAAATCATACAGTCATCCTTAGATTGGATTGTTGTAGTCTTCATTCATGACAACCTTGTGAACAAAGTGTTTTAGGAGGAGCACACAAGATACATGTGGACAGTTTTTGACCTACTCTTGGAGAACTAGAATTATCGGATGCTCTCAATATACCTGTACCCAATTCATGAACTCCACTTTCTAGGGAATGTTATCTCAGCATATGGAGTGGTAGTGGACCCATCAAATGAGGAGGAATTGTTAGCATGGGATCCACCTAAGAGTGTGATAGGGTAAAGGAGTATCATTGGGATGGTAGAATACTATCGAAGATTCATTATTGATTTCTATTTGATATCAACACTGATGAAAGATTTTTCCCAGAAGGGGCATCCCTTCGATTTAACGAAGATGTTCTAGTAGGCCTTCCAGCAGTTGAGGTAGTGTTTTATGAGAACTCTTATATTGAGATTTCTAGAGGAGGGTGTTGAGTATGTAGTTTTATACAATGCATTAGGGACTCGGCTTGGCTATGTTGCAATGTTGATATAATTGAGGATTAGTATGGGTCCCGTCAACTAACACCAAATGAGAAGAACTACATTACGTATGATCATGAGTTGGATGTAGTAGTATTTAAATTAAAGAGGTCGAGGAACTACCTGAAGGGTGAGTGGTCTATTATATAATCTAACTACAAGAGCATCATGTACATATTCTCATAGAAGGATCTAAATATGAGGATGATGTGATGTATGGAATTACTCCCAGATTAGGACATTGAGATTTTCTATACTCCTGGGACGAGGAACGTGGAGGAAAAAGTTCTTAGTAGAAGATCGAGTTAAAATATGTTGAGAGAGGCATCAAAGTGATTAGGATATTTATAGTTATCCTTCTTGGTTTGAGAGGATGTATCTAATATCTAGTTTATGGTTTTCACCCCTCCACTCATACAACCTTTCAAGGAGGCATAACTATGGGATGTCAATTGAAAGGCTTTAAAGGCTCGGTTATCCACAATGAATACTCTTTTTGGACATTCACCAGTTGGGGAGAGCATCATTATTTTTCTGAGGAAATTCAGTTTTACTGGAGGATTTGCAAGAGGAGGTTATGAGGGAGATTCAGAAATACCCATCGGTGGTATACCCTAGTTTGGAAAAGATGTACCCGAACACTCAAAATAATTTGTGGTGGATATAAATAAATGAGTTAGTATCAATTTTTGTTTCTTGATACCTTACATTCTAGAAACATAAGGATGAGCACCAGGTTCTAGAGGGACTAGATCATCCCCTTGAGGTGCTAGAATAAAAGAGGGATTGAATATTGATGGGCTGCATGGTGGTTTTCAATGTACAACAAGGTGGAATGATTCCATCTGGGTGGTCATTGACTGAATCACCATGTCGTCCCACTTCTTAGTTATCAGGGAGAAGAATTCAGTATTGAGCTTAGGATGACTTTACATGTGGGAGATAGTTTGGATTCATTGATTCCCATCGAAGATAGTCTCAGATCATGATGCTTGTTTCCCATTATGGTTTTGGATTACATTGCTGGAGGCTTTCAGGACTCACTTACGCTTGAGTAAAATGTTCCACCCCAATAGAGATGGATAGAGAGAGGACCATTCAGGTTATAGAGGATATGATGAAGGCCTACATCATATACATTTGTCACCATTGTGGGGGGGGGGGGACACCAACAACTAGTGGAGTTTATGTACATAAACATATACCTCTTTACTATTTGTATGCCATTGTTCAATGTTGTATATGGGTTACCCCACTGATCACCACTCTAGTGGAATGACCTCGGAGAGTCAGCACTCTGGGGTCCAGAGTTAGTGTGAGCTACTATTGAGAAGTTTTAGATCACCCTGGAGTGGATAAAAACTATAAAGAGACATCATATGTTTTATGCAGATAGACGGAGGGGACCTCTGGAGTTTGAGGAGGGAGACGGTGTCTTATTTTGGGTCCCACCTTTATAAGGGTTGAGGATATTCTTCTTGGGAGACAATTTTTCTCTAAGGTTCATAAGCCCTTTCCAGGTACTGCATAGAGTTGATGAGGTGGAATATCTTAATAGTTGCACCAGGTACATGATGTCCTGCATGTGTATTTTCTAAGGAGGTACATGAACGATTCTTCATACGCCATCGACTCGGACGAGTTGGAAATTGTGGATGGAGAAACCTTTGTAGAGTACCTAGTGGAGATTATGGACTTTATAGAGAGGATCATTCACGGGAAAGAGATTCTCTTGGTGCTTGTCCGGTGGAAGAATCATAATATTTAGGAGAGAATGTGGTAGAGGGTGGATTAGATTCATTCCTAGAACCCACATAATTTTTATAGGTATTTTGTTTTGGCTTTTCAGGGACATAAATTCGTAATGTGGGGAGTATATAATGTCCCTAATTTTCCATGTATTATTTTCAAATATTATATATATTTAATTTGACACCATTCTTGGTAATGGTTTGTGATTATAAGCCCTTTGGTGCCCAAAATAAATGTATGAAATAAATAAAATCTTAAATAGAATGGATGGTATACATAACTAAAAAATTGTAACAACCTTTAAAAGGGTTCTCAGATTAAAAATATGAGGGAACCACTACATTCAAAGAAGTAACATTCTTTAGGGGAGGCCTAACATTTTCTAGTGTGTGTTAGATGAAAAATTTACTTTTTGGATGTTTAAGGAAAAAAATTATTTTTATTTTATTTATCCATTACATCGATGGAAAAGTAAGATCCAATAAGTAATACTATATTTAGAATTTCAAGGGTTAGCCACATAACCCTATAATTATTTAGAGGTGTCTATAGAAAACCCTTTGGGGAGAACTCCGACAATGAATGAAGATGGATCGAACACTCATGAATCATTGTGCCAATGGAGTTAGAGGTTGTCATTGATGATGGAAGCACAATCCCAATTCATCAGATATCAATCCCAACTTGAATTAGGGTGTATATTTTTTATTTCCTTCATACAATTTTCATGAATTAAATGATGAATGCAGATTAACCCAACGAAAATTTTGTCATGCAGAACACTCATTCTTGTAGGTGGGATTCTATTACGGGTTACGATTTGGGGAATTTTATTTTGTTTCAATTTTATTTGATTCATATAACTGCAGAAAATCAAGTAAATAACAAATAGTATATGAGGTTCTTTACACAAGTTTCTTTTTTAATTTTCTCCTGCAAAATATTCTTCATGTTCTTCATGTTCTTCACGGAAGATGAATAGATGATCGTTATGTGCCTCTTTCTAGGAAAAACATTCCGAAACTAGAGATATGTTATCGTGATGACCCAGTGGAGGTGTGACAACAATGGTGAAATAAGAAAGAACACAATTTGAGATAAATTGTTCTTCAACCATTCTTCTGGTGAAAGATTGAATTGTGTTTTCAAAGTCGATTGAAGGCCTCAAACCTATCGAATTAGCTTTGTAGTGATGAGATGAGTTGGAATCGTTAGTTTTGATGGGAACCGACAATTGGATCAATATTTGGAAGATCAATCAAAGCTCCGGTGAAGAACCAGTGATTATTGAACTTTTCCCAAGTACACGGTGTGTAGTTCAAGATACACAGTGTGTGGGCCCTGTTGAGCGGTGAATGGGGTTTCAGGAGACAGGATGGTTTAACCCAACTTGTGAAGGATGTTACACAGCATGGGGTTCCTTCCTTGAAGCTTGTCTTCTATCTCTCTAGATACATGGACATGGTGTGGATTACACGATATGTACTCTACCACACTACAAGACCAAGAAGGTCAGGTTGGCTACCTTGTGCACCTGTACATGGGTTGGAAGACATGGGATGAAGCTATGTACTGGAACATGGAAAACATGCATGGACCATGCCCTAGATAACAGAAAATGATGTGTCGACTTATCAATAATCCATTTATGTCATTTCTACATGGAATGTTCTTTCTGGCATTGGCCGTTTCACACAAGCAGTACCTATAGTCAACAGTCACAGCATGAGACCCATGTACACACAATGTACATTCTTCTATAAAACTTGATCTCCTTATACACCGTATCATAGAAAAATCATCCTTTTCAAAGTTCCAATTTATCATTAACTTGTCGGTCAAATGATATCATTTTCTAACCCAAAAAATAAGATATCTTCAGCAGGAATTTATGGATTTAGTAAGGAATCCCCTTCAATAGGCCTAGAGCATGATCCTTTTTCCATTCATAACCCTAAGTAGAATCAGGTATCTAAAAATACAACCCTACAGGATGTTTATCCACTATATATCAGGTTAATCTAGAAGAGTCAAGGTATACACCAAGGCCCTGGTAGTGATCCTCATATGTGTATCGTGATCTTTCCCACACTGGATTGTGGTGTCCTGTAATGAGTGTATCTTTCCAATCTACTGATCTATCTGTGCATATATCCATCTTATAGAGATTAAATAACAATACTTCTCATATGGAAATAATCAGATATATCAAACTAATGTTGTGAGTTCTCCAGGAAAAGTGCTTCATGGAATCTTCTAATTGAATCCCTAGTAGGGGTATGAAGTCATTGTGGATTACCTCTAAACAATGGTTCTGGGTTTTTAGTACATTTGGATATTTCTCTTGTTATATTTTCTATACAAATATATTATATAATGTTAAAATTATCTTTACATAGTGTATTCCGTTGGGGTTTTTAGGGTGTCTTATGGAGTATTTTTTTTACTAATCCCAGCAAGGGCTTTGTTTTCACATGTTGTGTCTTGTACAAATGAGTGATCTTTTGACGAAGTCTAGGGAAGTACATGACCATCCAGAACATTTTGAGTTTTCTACAGGACGAGGTGTTCCTTCATCATTGAGTAGTAGTAATACTATCAATCTTTTTTGTAGATTGAATTTTTTAGTTGGTAGACTATTTCTTTTGGTGGGATTTCATTCTGTAACGATTTTCTTTCACTCACCTTACTTTTTATTGTACTTGGATTGTGGGGTTTATTTGTATGTTTGAATTATGTTTCTTGGTAGTTTTTACATTTCAAAATTTATTGTCTTGGAGATGTGTGTATGTATACATGTACATTTTAAATAACTCCCATGTTAGTGACATGCCTGCTCGGTTCTAGTCACCTCCTCTAGCCTATTGGAGGAAGGACTGAGTAGTCATGACATGGGCCCCACTCGGATAGGTCACGACATTAAACCTTACCATATCCATTATGTGAATTGTGTAATGAGGATATGAAGATAAATATTATTTGATATCGATGGATTTTTCTGATTTTTTAAGTTGATTGACCACAACCCTGTTATAATATATCCTTTATACTTCATTGGTAGTGCAAAAAAAACATCACGTTGATGTTTTCACATTTACATTCTAATATGTGAAATGGATATAAATTCTGCATAGATATATTATGCCATGTCATAAATTTTTGACATAATAGTCATTGAGATACAAAATCTATAACATATCTCTTACTGTTATCCCCCTAGAACTACTCTTTCAAATAACAACACATCTTGTTACATCCATGATGAATAGTGAATGATGAAAAATGAGCCACCCATAAAAGATACTTATTCAAATTTTCTATCGATAGACCCATAAATTATTCTATAACCTTATCATTCCTTCACAATAAGGTTTAAACTTAGGAAAATATATGGTCTTCTTTTACAGTTATATATATTCCTTCTCTACCACTTTAATCCTCACATGAAAATATAGTAGAACAGTCATTACATAAAGATTATATTTCTCACCTTCAAATCAATATTACAAGATGCATATTTTAAAAATACATAAATTATTGATCTATTATAATATTCATATAAGATAATCTATCACGATCCTTTTAACTTAATTAACTAGCCTCAATTTTCCCTTTCTCATGGTTGTAATGCATTGAGTAGTCAAAATTTTTTATCAGCACAAAACATCTTTTCTGGTGCGTATTTTTATACTTCTATTTGAATATATAAATTACAATTTTATGATCAGTATATCCATATTACCATTATCCAAAAATATAATTCCTCTATATCTCTGATGAAAAAATTAACAAAGATAAATAAAAATATTGCTTTAGTCAGTTTCCTCAAGAACCATTGCTTTTTATGAGGCTGATGCAATATACATATCATTAGGGATGAGAACAAACCCAATTCCCTTATTTAATGAATCATATATATCACAAACACTTCTCCATTGTAGGTTATGGTTAACATAGGTTCACTAACTAACCTTCCCTTCTGTTTCATTGGATAATCTATATTTCTTATTAACTTATTGATTGCAATAGATGATCATTATAAATTTTTCGGATGTTATAAACTATATATGAAAAAACACATAAAAATGGATCTCAGTCAAATTAGTTTCTTAGGGAATGCATGGAATTACATAAGTTATTGATAAATCCATATATATACATTATCTTTACAGTATACAATCCAAAAATGTAACCTATTATAGCCAAAGTTTACACTTTATAATCATTGAAAACAACTTCTCCTACCCCAAGATATTAAACATTATACTAAAGAAGTCTTAATGATCTTCTATAAACATTGAATATATAATAATATGATCAATAAATACATGTAAATTGATCAAGGAATTTTCTAAAGACTATGTTCATTAATTCCATGATGATATCATAAAAATTAGTAAGGCCAAATCCAATCACCATATATTCGTAGTGTCCATACCTTGTATGGAATTTTTTCTTATGTATATCCTCCATCATGATCCTAAAATGATGACATATGAAATGAAGGGAAATCTTGTAGAAGTATTCATCTCCTTGTAGTGAATTAAACAATTCATCAATATAGAGTAGGGGAAACTGTTCTTGATTGTGATCTAATTAAAATACCAATAATTAAAGTAGAGTAATATAATTCCATACTTATTCTTAATAGGAAAAAATATGTTCACCACTATGTAAAATACATGGTTGAATGAATGAGTTGTCAAGATTTTTCTAGTGATGCATCATCAGTTCTAGAAAATCAATATGATCCATTATATAGGGAGTCATTGAAATATGTGTCACACCATTTTTGAAATATATTGAGAACTAAATTTCATGATTTTTTGTGAGAATATGAAACACTTATGAAAAAGAATCATCAATCTCTGAACCAAAATTCATATAATAAATGTGGATATTCTCCCCAATAATTTGAGATAAACACACTCTTCAAATTGGAATCAAGACCCATATAATGGATGAGATATCCAATGGAAGTTCATATTTATCATAAAACTCATAAATGACCATATATTGTTTTGGAATATCAATCAAACAAAACTTCATTAGAAATTTATACGTGATCTATGTAGATAAAGACAATAAATTCCAGAGAAATCATAAAATTCAACTAAAGGTAGAATAATTATATTTGTAGGAATCACATTACCATAAACATCAACCAATGAAGAATCAAATACTTTATAAGTGATCAATGTTCCATTAAGGGGTTTTTCAAATATTTTAATATCAAATTATTCAGGTGGAAATGTTTCCCCATTAGAAAACTATTTAGATAAAAAATAGTCAGTAGATCAAGAGTTGAACATGATATCATAAGTTATAGATGGAAGGGTATGAGTAATTTTGACAATGTAATAATAACTATGCTCATCAGGAATAATTATCACATGATATTTCTCTTTGTATCTCAGCTTAATGACTTTTAGGAATCAGTAATCATTATAAACTATCATATTTTTTCACTATTTCACATAATTCCCATACTACATGCATTTGAATCACTAGAGTGTGGGTTCTATATTTAGTAGATATTTCTCTTTATTAATTACATTTTCTTCATTATTCCAATCATATAATCATTAATTTACTTGGTGAGATTAACTTCCACACAAAAAACATTTAATTATCACCTAAATGAAATTATATCCATATTTCCTTGTATATATCTAACATAATGGAATTCATATCTTCTTATCTCCATGGTTTTTAGTTTTTCCATTGAATTATATTATACTTTTCCTCTCAAGAACATGTCTTTATGGGAGAAACAATTCCCTATTTGAAACATAATTTCACAAAAAATTATAATTTCATGTATATTGGTGTCACTTATGGATAACTCCCTTCATAGACATTGTTTTAAATCAATAATGAATTAGTTAACATTAATTTTAGGTTAAATGATAATTCTAAAATAATACATAAAATGTGTTGAAAAATATTCTTCATAGGTACCAATGGATTCATAATCCATTTTGTTTATCTTAAGGAATTCATTATACTTATTGATATGAAAAATACAAGGAAAGTACATATTGAAAAAAATGACATTAAAATCATCACACTCCATGGTGTAAATATCTTTATACTGTCTATTATTCTTAATAAGAGTCCATTATAGATCTTCTTCACCATACAAATGATATATATCCAAATGAATTTATCATGCCCAAATATATAGAGAATATAAAATATCTTTTCAATGGGACTAATCCCTTTCACTAAAACTAGTCGATTATTAGATCCCCTAAAAGATGGCATTTTGAAGGAATCAATAGAAGATTTTCCCTTGATTTTTCATTTAGATTCTCAATATGATTCATATATTGAGAATGTTGTGTGAGCAAAGATTTGAAATTTCTCATTCTAGGAACCACATAATATTTTTGATCGAGAAGAAAATAATTTCATTACATTTCATAGTAATTATTAAATTGATTCCATTATGTTCCATCCATTGACTAAAACCAAATAGAAAAGTGTGAGAACAAATTATCAAATTCAGTAACTATATAAAAAAATGACTAATAGGATATATATATCGTGACTCATCCTTTTAATACATGATACCTTAGGTTATACCTTTGACATACATTATAATCCTAAATAAAAATATTGTATGATAGTTAAATAAGAGTTTGTGAATTTCCTAAACATATCCCCATTTATTATCAAACCATGTCTATAGTAAGGCGCATTTTCATGCGCTATTTCATTTTCAAGTCAACGTCCAATGGTACAATTTCAGAGTAATTACCCCTAGTAAAATTTGACATGATCCACATCCACTTATACTATCCAAACATGTATATGAATATTTCGAATAAACTCACTCTATCTTTCACCAAAATTATTAAAAATGTTTTATACATTTAATTATTCATAGACGTCTATATGATTTTTATCATCCTTGTTTCAAAAGGATAGATAAATATTTCTATGATACCAACTATATCACCCATAATTTTAATATTATGATATCACATATTAATAGATAAATATTAATTACCTTAAATAATGAAATATTTTAGAATCATATTTGTAGAGTTTATTTGGAAACATGGATTAAAAAAAATAAGTTCATCATAAAAAAGACTATTATTATACAAACAATACATAATAAAATTATTCCTAACATATGGAATGGAAACATAAGATAGTGAGGGCTCTGACTTTTTGTATGGGTAAACATGGGACATATCAACATGAAATAAGTATAAGGGTACAATAACATGAAAATATAATCTGAAAATAATTACTTTTATATCTTAGATTGCAATATTGTGTTATGGAATAAATATATGATGCTCATATGACCTGAATCATAATGGAATCAAAGAATATGACCCAAGAGATCATAACATTGGCATAATACATATGTTTATGGGATTCATATAACCCTAAAAGCCATCTTCATATTAGTCAAGGCTTTTTTTAAATCATAGAATAGTTGATTAAGATAATTCCCCAAAATAGCATATTACTAAATGTTCATTCACAAGACAATTTTAGTAGATAGAGTCCATTAATAAACTAGTTTCCCTACCAATTCTAGTTATATATATCACATGATATATCCATCATTTCCAATTGAATTAGAGGGATTTATAATTATTTAACAAATAATCATTAAATGAAAATCAGATATTTTTATTCCACAAGGTCAGAAATCATTCATTATTTAAATAAACATGAAAATGAATTGGTTTTACAAAAAAATTATCATATCATATCGATTGGAAAATAAACAAGTTTCAGAAATAGAAACCTCTGGAAATGAAACAGGTTTTATAAAATATATATCATTATAATTGTCAAATATCTTGAGAACGAATATGGCTTTTATGTAGAGATAATATCTCCATTAGATCTTAATATGAATAAAGGGTTGTTTGCAATAATCAATCTAGAATAGGTCTGGAAAAATTAAATGTGAGATGAAATCCCCTGTCCTTATGTCTCAAATTCCTTCATACAAATTCAAACCTCAGGTCTAAAAAATTTAGGTTTATTATACATCTACATAAAAATTACAATCAAATATAATTTATGTGGCCTTAATATGTATGATTTTTCAATATCTCTTTATCATTTTTTTAATGAGTTATTTGATTAATCTTTGTTTTTTTTGCAAATAATAATTTGATTATTAATTTTATTGTTTAAAAAATTAAATAATAAAATTGTCATTATAAGTATTGTGATATTTTCCTTTCATATTATTATATAGGATTAATATATTATTATTTTTATTTTATTCCTTAAAAATTTAATTTTTTATTACTCATAAAAATTAAATTTTAATTTTTTACATGTACTTACTTAATAAATTAATCATTTTATTTAATCAACAAAATATTTAATTTATCTTTTAATTTTTCATTATCAATAATTAATGAATTTTTAATATTTATTTTTATACAAATTTTTAATTTATTATTTTATTCTAATTTAATTTTTTGTGTTTTGAATCATTTATTTGATTTGAGGTATAACTACTATTTGTTATTTTAGTTTAGTCTTATGTTTATATTTTTATGATAAATAATTTGTTAATCATTTTAATTTCTGTATGTTCATTTTTATTCATTGATGTTTTAATTAATTTAATAAATATTTTTATTAATTGTTAAATTTTTTAATTTTATATATCTATCAAATTATTATGAATTTTTTCATATTTTTAATTATCAATTTTTGTCACCGCTAAGTAATTTTTTATTTTTTATTACTCACTCTTGGATATCCCAACGGTGAATAATTTTTCTTTTACTAAAATTCACAATTATAAGTCCTTCACTTGGTGTTGTTTTACCTCATCCTTCCCACTATTTATCAAAACCCATGTCGACCACAAACAACCTCATTTACTCAACTCATCCACCACATATAGATCTCGAAAAAATAGTAACTATCATTAACTAAAACTACTCACCACCATCCACAATCATCGAACACACCAGAAATCAAGGAACACAAAAAAATCCAAAATTGATACTCAAACCAAATTTCAACCAAATTAAATTTTATAAATCAAAATTAAAAACCTGTTAACATATTTGATGTTTTGTTCATTGTCATCCATCACTGAATCCCCTGCTAAGCCCATTGTTGATCCATACCAGTAACTTATTGAATTTCCCCTCCATCTTCCTCCTAGAACCCTCTAGAAGTTGGGTTGAGCTTCCATAACCTAGCCACCACTACCAACTGAGCTGATGCCATTGAGAAGTAACCATTTCCACCATTTTTCTCCCTGAGGATAAGCTAAATCCTGTCCTAGTGAACTACTATTAGTAATGTGGGAAGAGGCAAAACCAATCGAGACTTCTCTAGGAAGCCACAAATTACACTTGTGTTTGGATAAGTGGATGAGGGGATAAAAAAATTAAGAAAAAATTTAAAAAACATAATTAAATCAAATAAATAATTTAAATATATAAAATATGATATATAGTAACTAATATATCATAATAATTATTACTATTAAGAAACAATTTAAAATATTTTTTTTAAATTATAAATTAATCAATTAATTATTTATAAATTATTAAATTTATAACATAATTTATTTATAATAATAATTTAAATTAATGATGAATTTATTTTTATCCACTAGTTTAATAAAATAAATAATGATAAAATAAATTTTAAAAAAAATAAATCTATATTTGAATAATTATCTTTTTATGAATTAATACAAATATTGACATTGATTATATTAAATAAATTATTAATAACTATAATATTTTATTAAAATTAATCAATATTAAAAACAACAATAATAAATAAGTATAACTTAATTATTTAATATTTAAATCTTAAAAGGAATTAAAAAAAATATTTATAAAATTATAATAACTAAATAATTAATTTATTTATATTTACTAGGTTCAATTTAATTAAAAATGTGTTAATATTTAATGATTTTTTGGTTTTAAAATCATTGCAAGATACAAGAATAATTCAATATTGCATCCAAATGCACCATTTCTAGTTGAGAAGAAGTTGTTACATGAGGTTTTTTGGGGTGACGAGTTGAGGAATCAGACTCAAAAGTTAGTGATTGATGGCAGTGATCTACCTAAGAAGATGGAAAAGTATTAAAATATTTATTCCTTAATAATAGATACAGGGGGATATAAACATTCCTAGAGAAATCCATTGTAGACCTGTAACACCCCAGGTAAATAAAGAATATGACATTTTCATATTTATCCATATTTGTGAATAAAATATTGATATGACTTTAAAGGGGACTCTATGCTCGATGGCGTACCCAACACGCAACAACGAGTTTCTTGGGAATATTACGTTGCACTCTAATGATGAAATAATATTATTTTAAATGGTTGTTAACATGTAGCCGTTGTAATGGTGGGAATGGATAGAAATAACTAAAATATGATTATATATGTTCTTAAATATTTTTACATTTATACAATAAAAGATAAAGTCTTAAAATACGGAAAGAATTCAATTTTAGCCGTTTATGCCCTAGTTTTCACTAAAGGTTCACTTATCGCCTTTTAATGGAGAACTGTCATTAAATATAGTTTTGTTCACTCTTAAACATTCTTTTGGACCAAATAAAACTCTTATTAAGAATCAGGACATCAAATTTTACTTTGTGTAATTTTTTTTGGTATTTTTCCGAGAAAGTTCATTTTTTTAATGAATAGTGTAAAATGTTGTATTTTAATTCAAAACCTCTTTTTAATCTAATTTATTTATATGATTAGATTATATTTTGAATTTGTTTTAAAGTGAAATTATAAAATATTTTTACCATTAAATCCAATAGTGGTCGTTGGAATTAATTTCACTTTGAAATCAGGCTTAAACTAGTGTCAATCTTTTGATACTTATTGTTTTATAAAAACACGCTATTTGCTATGACAACAGGAATTAATTATTAAATTAATTAATGTGACTAATATGTTTCTAATTTTGTAAAACGGACTTCATTTTTGAATTCGGAATATCAAATATAGCTTAGGGTGAATTTTTGGGATTTTTCTGAAAAACATCAATTTTTGATGAATAGTGAAACCACTAAGTGGTACTTATAAAAGCTGATTTTTTGTTTAAATGAATTTTTACCACTTATGTGTTTTGAATTTTCAAAAATCCAACATACATGGTTGTCATTAAGAAGTAAAATGTGGTTCAATGGGATAAAAATAATTTTTTGGTGAATAGTAACTTATTAAGTTTTTAATCGCGATTAGTGGTAATTAGTGTAGTTTAAGGTATAAATAATGCTTTAATAATATGAAATGACCTAGAAACATGTCCCAACCTTATTGGTTGTGTCATGGCCGACCAAGACAAGCCATGGGTCTACTTGGGGACCCCATGGAGACATTTTGGTTGGGAAATGACATAAATATCATATTATTTAATGTAAAAGTAAAATTGACACAAACATGATATGTTTTACTAAAACAATTTTTACGTGGGGTTATAAAAGTCATATGTTTGATTATAAATATTCATTGGAAATATTAAAGAATTTCCTACATCATAGTATTTTTTTTATAATTTTTAGACATTATATAAATTAAATTATTTATGACATAATAATGATGCAGCGATGACATCATTATTTGACAATTTAAATAAAATGGAAAGATAATGTAAAATCTATGAACTAAACATGTCCAAAACTTATTTGATGAGTTTATGTCGAAGACATATCACCTTATCCACGAATTATATCAATGTGGGACCTTTTGAAACCGAATTTTTTTTCAAATAAAGTAATATTTCTTTACTTTCCAAAAGTGCCCCTCCTCTCCTCTTATAAAAGGCCCCCACCTCTACCTCATTTAAAACACTCCTCAAGCCTTTGGCTCGGCCAAAACCTGCCCATTTACTCTCTCCAAATCCCTCTCCTCATCCTAGAGGATTCCCTTTGGGCATAATCCTTTCAAAGGAATCCTTTAGGCTCAAATCAAAAGTAGTTACACTTTTAAAGGTAATTCATTCTCTCATGTTCATTTGTTTTATTTTGCTTCTCCAACCCCCTAAACTCTTTTTATTTATTTCTTTTGTAACAACACCAGTATCTTCAATATACTAGGATTTTGTTATAATATTTATTCGAGCTACACTCTCACAAAACTACATCAAATGGTTAAAGAACATACGGTTTCCGTGGATGGCGAAATTCTGCCTCCTGAAACGATGATTGTTCAATACTCATCTAACACCTTCAAAGGTGGCCATTATGATGTCACTATTTTTATATATGATATATAATATGTTTATGTTTTCCTTAATCTTCTGTTTTTTTCATTGTGGGCATACCTTTATGGTTTCCATTATGGGTAAACACGATATCTTCATTTAAGGAAGTGCGGACTACCGCCCCCTCAAAGTGATTTGATTCGTTAAATACCATAAGTGGGACGTATAAAGGATGGAACTATGATATTATATATGATATTATACTGGAATTATAATATACCTTTATATCATTATTATTCCATTCTATAAAATATGAAATAGAAATGAAAGTAGTGTTCATGCGAACGTACGGCTTACCGTCTCCATGAACGGTGCATTTCATTTCTTACCTCTAAATGATTATGTAATGTTATAAATGCATGCATGTACTGGATATATATGACATATATTATATCTAAATCATGAATACAATACTGGATATAATAAACATTTGGCCACACGAACAACATGTAATTGTAAGAAGTCCACTTTCGACTTAAGAACCAAATATCAACAAAACAATCATTATTAACTTAATGACTACATAGTGTTTATAACATGGTAATAAGTGATATAAAAGGAATAATGAACTTGAAAAGTGTTCTTAATGAAGTAGAAATTAACTCAAGTTTATTATTCAGGACGTTAAAGAACGATCGAGTCAAGTTGGACCCGAGGTAAGGGATCCTACAACTCTATTTCTTTTTAAGTAAACTCTTTTATGTCATTTATTTTAAGCTCATATTTCTTATGATTGGGAAGTTCTTTTACATTACATTTACTGTAATTTTTATGTTCATGTTATGAGAGACCCTATTCTCTATCATCAATCCATTTTGGAAGTTTTGAGTGGCGCTGTTAGGCTGCCGAACTTTCGTAAGAGATCTAACCTCTCTCTTTCTTTTTTAGTACTCTCCTTTATGTCACTTCTTTTAAACTCCTCCTTGCAATTTTGGGGGATTTCATTTTATATTCCACTTGCTGTAAATTCTATTGTAATATTATGGGATACTCTATTTGATCTCATCAATCCATATTCGGAAGTTTTATGTGGCGCTGTTAGGCTGCCAAGTTTTCGTAAGGGATTTTTCATCTCACTTTTATTCCCGTGATATTTATGCTACATTTTGCACAAATTCCATTGAGTGGTGTATGTACTGCCCATTATTCTACTCTTTGTGTAATATACTTTAGTTTATGAGTATTTACATCAATGACCTATTGTCTTTCTTTCATGGGGTGTATGTTTTGAAAGATACCCAAGTCGGTAAGGGAACCTTACACCCTCCTCTTTTTTAAAAGACTTATTTTATTGGGTCTTTTAATTTACATATTTTTATGTTGGGATATGTTCACATACATCCTTATTGATGTAAATTTTATGTCCAAGTGATGAGATACACTTTTTATCTCTCATCAACTCATTTTGATGTGATGCCGTTAGGCTATCAAGGGAACTTTTTAACCCAATTTCGATTTCTTTGGGTTCAACTTGTAGTCATTGAATATGTCATCCATTGATTATGTGTGAATGACATTTTTTATACATAATATCCACTTATATTGGGTTAATATATATTTTTCACACATATTTTTGAGACTTATTTGTCCTTAATTTAAGGATACCTTCTTTATAAGGGATTTCATCACATTTGACATTTCTATTGAGGGTTCATTGTTGTTATGCACCAATTCACTCTTATATGGTGTATATACTGTCCTTTGGAGTATTATATCATGAATCCTTTTATTCTCATGATATTATAATGTTCTGACTAACTGTTATTCCTCGATTATTGTATTCAAGTGTCTCTAATTTTAGTAAAACCCCTTTAAACAAAATATCGTTTTAAATGTTTTAATTATTTATTCTTATTAATATCCATGTTTTCAAAATGGTTTTAAGGATTTATTTATATGGATATTAATGGTTTTAAATGTTAAAAGCGTCAAGGTGGTATGAGACACTTTGATTCAAAAATCACTTTATTAAATGTTTTAAATGGTTTGGGAAATGGTTTCTTTTTGAATGGATTCATTATTTCAATATCCTAAAATGTGATATTGTGATTGAAATGTGGAAATGTTATGTTTCCTTTTTTCATGTTTATGTGATACGATTATGTTATGGTTCTTGGGCATTGTTATGAAGAACGGGTGGTTCCGTGATAAACTAAGGGCGGGTGAGCCCGATATAGCTCTCCAATGCATTGGGTAACGCGAAGGAGTGAAACGTTAAGGTTTCTCCGAAGAGATTTTAGGGAATATACTGTGATGGGTATTCCAAACGTAACCAAGAGGGTTACTCCCTACGTAAGAATGTTATGAATGCATCAAGTTACCTTTATGACTTATGTTTTCTATGATTTATTCATGGTTTTATGAGGTATGTTAAAGTGCCTATGTTTTATGGGTAAAGTATGATTTCATTCTTATGTATGTATGAACTCTTGTTTCCTTTTCATGTTTTTATAACCCTTACTGAGCTTTTTATGCTCATCCCATGTTTTTGAAATGTTTTTCACAGGTCAAGGGAAAGGTACATGATGTGATGATAGTGTCAAGGATGTCTCAAGAAAGAATCCGTGTTATATTTTAAATATGTTTCCGTTGATGGGAAGAATGAATACTGTCTTTTATGTAACCACTTTGTTTAAATGTGGAATGTAATGCAAGTTTCATGATCTAATTCTCTAAAACTCTAAACCTGAAAAGATCCTCAATGTTTAATCTTGTAATAACTCAAGATTAAGTAAGGTTTAAGGCTGGGGCCTTATAGTTGGTATCAGAGGTCGGTTTAGATAACTTTAGAGGTTAGGGTATTCTTTAAGCATAAGTGACAATTACCATAATGGTTAGGATTTCAGAAAGAGTCTTAGTTTTAGATAAAGTGAATGAGTAAGTATATCTTATTGTCTCTCTTACTCATTAGTACATGATGGTTTTGTTGATATACTCACACTGACCTTTTTTTTGGTTTTAGTAAATGGCTGGATCTAGCAGGCACCAAAGTAACAGTGGATGTGAAGGAAACTGTGACAGTTTTTTGAGCAAGCAACTGAATGATATGGGAGCTTCAATGAGAACTCTTTTGATTATCCTAAACCAACTATCTGGAGTCATGATTGACCACCTAAACCTTGGGGATTTCTCTAAGGCATCATATATGCAAGAAACAAATCCCTACGGAAGTACAGGTAATAATCATAAAGGTAAGTGTGTTCAAAAACCTATGTGTCAAAGATGTGGAAAGAAACACCTAGGAAAATGTTTCAAAGGGACAGAAATATGCTATAGATGTGGAAATGAAGGTCATAAAGCAAGAACCTGCCATGGAAAAAGGAAACATCCAGTTGACTCGAGGAAAGGGAAATAAGTTCTATATGAGGGATCAATTGAATGTTTTAAATGTGGTGTGCATGGTCATTATGCAAACACATGTCCTATGAAGAAGTTTCGTGAATGGGGTCACCAAGAGCGTACCAATATTCGTTTACCAATACCTAATGCCATTCCGATTGAGGATGAAGAAACTGACAATGACCAATCAAAGGTATGTACTATTTCATGACTATTGTTTTCTTATTTTGGAATCTTAGGATATGATTCATGATTTTGTTTGTAGGAAAGAGGTATTTTGGAATAAGTTGGAAAGGAATGGATAATGGATCATGAAGAATGTTGAATGAGTAAAATGTCAACATATAAGGGCTTCAAGAGTTAGGGTGAAATTCTTAAGAGTATTAAGTCTCTTTTGATGATGGGGTTACATTAGAAGACTTTTTATATTATGTGTAACCCTGATGTTTAATATAGGCAAATTTTATTCAAGTAATAGTTATCTTTTCTTTTGTGGACATAGTTCTAAAGAACCATTTGTGTTTCTATGATCCTTACTTTTGAGGTAATTATGGGTTACCATATGTTACGATTGAAGTGAAAGGCATGAGATAAAATTGAGGTTAAATTATGTTATGGTTATTTTTGATGATTTTATCTCTTTTGGGGAATGTTTTAAGAATTATATAGTTTTGGAAAAAGGACAACACGCAGACCGTGTGACAACCCGTCGCGTCGGACAAAACTGCGGGAATCGAACCCAAAACCAAAGTGCGACTAGTATTTATCGCCTACCACTGGACTACGTGAAGTCCCTGGTTAGTTTGACTGATTCTTTTTAGTTATACGATTTTATGAATTAAGAGTAAGTTGATTTTGGAGGATATGTGATTAGGATAATTACTTTTCAATGTGAGACTTTAGGAGAAACTGATGTTGTTTGGAGATAAATGTTATGATTTAACTTGGAAGACTATGTGACTAAATCCTTCAAATATTTGGGTTTCAATCTTAGTTTTGTTTACTTTGAAGAATTTAATGGACAAATTGATTATAGAATGGTCCTTGTTGAACTTTGGGTTTTTTTGGACAAATTTTGGAGATTAAGAATAGATTTTCTTTTTATAAGGGGTTATCCTTTTCTAGATTATCTGATCTTGTACTAACCTTTTTGGTTTTGGTTTTGGTTAAAGCCTAAATACATGGGATTTATATAGTTCTCTTTTGGGGATTAGGTTATTCTCTAGAAGTTGATTATAGTACTCTTAATGCGAACAAGTCTCCCTAAATACTCGTCTTTGGGAATAAATATGAGTTTGATTAAGGAATCTAGTAAAAGATGAAAGTCAACATGATAAGTGATTATGTTTCCTTATGAATAAATTCATCAATAAAAAGTAACTTAAAACAAAAATGTTGTCTATTAACGTTTCCTACTGGGGAACCCAACACCGTTTAACCCATCACAAGTTTGTGATTTTCTCATTGTTATCTTTCTCCTAAACATGTTTTCTATCACTCTCCATCAGAACATGACCCTATTTTTTCTCCTCCATGTCCATGTTTTCCTACATGGAGTCCTAGTATGGGTTAACTCGGGTGGCCTTTGTACTTATCTTCCTTTATTTTAAAGTGGTTGTTTTACTGACTCTTGTTCCGATGTGGGACTTTCAAGGATGTTTCCAAGTGCAATTTTAAAATTACGAGGACACAATTCCCAAAAGGGGGGAATGATGTAACACCCCAGGTAAATAAAGAATATGAAATTTTCATATTTATCCATATTTGTGAATAAAATATTGATATGACTTTAAAGGGGACTCTATGCTCGATGGCGTACCCAACACGCAACAACGAGTTTCTTGGGAATCTTACGTTGCACTCTAATGATAAAATAATATTATTTTAAATGGTAGTTAACATATAGCCGTTGTAATGGCGGGAATGGATAGAAATAACTAATATATGATTAATATTTTTACATTTATACAATAAAAGATAAAGGCTTAAAATACGGAAAGAATTCAATTTTAGCCGTATATGCCCTAGTTTTCACTAAAGGTTCACTTATCGCCTTTTAATGGAGAACTGTCATTAAATATAGTTTTGTTCACTCTTAAAAATTATTTTTGACCAAATAAAACTCTTATTAAGAATTAGGACATCAAATTTTACTTTGTGTAATTTTTTTTGGTATTTTTCCGATAAAGTTCATTTTTTTAATGAATAGTGTAAAATGTTGTATTTTAATTCAAAACCTATTTTTAATATAATTTATTTATATGATTAGATTATATTTTGAATTGTTTTTAAAGTGAAATTAGAAAATATTTTTACCATTAAGTCCAATAGTGGTCGTTGGAATTAATTTCACTTTGAAATCAGACTTAAACTAGTGTCAATCTTTTGATACTTATTGTTTTATAAAAACACGCTATTTGCTCTGACAGCAATAATTAATTATTAAATTAATTAATGTGACTAATATGTTTTGAATTTTGTAAAACGGACTTCATTTTTGAATTCGGAATATCAAATATAGCTTAGGGTGAATTTTTGGGATTTTTCTGAAAAACTTCAATTTTTAATGAATAGTGAAACCACTAAGTGGTACTTATAAAAGATGATTTTTCGTTAAAATGAATTTTTACCACTTATGTGTTTTGAATTTCAAAACTCCGACATAAATGGTTGTCATTAAGAAGTAAAATGTGGTTCAATGGGATAAAAATAATTTTTTGGTGAATAGTAACTTATTAAGTTTTTAATCGCGATTAGTGGTAATTAGTGTAGTTTAAGGAATAAATAATGCTTTAATAATATGAAATGACCTAGACACATGTCCCAACCTTATTGGTTGTGTCATGGCCGACCAAGACAATCCATGGGTAAACTTGGGGACCCCATGGAGACATTTTGGTTGGGAAATGACATAAATAAGATATTATTTAATGTAAAAGTAAAATTGACACAAACATGATATGTTTTACTAAAATAATTTTTAAGTGGGGTTATACAAGTCATATTTTTGATTATAAATATTCATTGGAAATCTAAAAAGATTTACTACATCATAGTAGTTTTTTATAATTTTTATACATTATATAAATTAAAGTATATATGACATAATAATGATGCAGCGATTAAATCATTATTTGACAATTTAAATAAAATGGAAAGATAATGTAAAATCTAGGAACTACACATGTCCAAAACTTATTGGATGAGGGATTTCGAAGACTTATCACCTTATCCACAAATTATATCAATGTGGGACCTTTTGAAACCGAATTTTTTTTTCAAATAAAGTAATATTTCTTTACTTTCCAAAAGTGCCCCTCCTCTCCTCTTATAAAAGGCCCCCACCTCTACCTCATTTAACACACTCCTCAAGCCTTTGGCTATGCCAACCCCTGACCATTTACTCTCTCCAAATCCCTCTACTCATCCTAGAGGATTCCCTTTGGGCATAATCCTTTCAAAGGAAGCATTTAGGCTCAAATCAAAAGGAGTTACACTTTTAAAGGTAATTCATTCTCTCATGTTCATTTGTTTTATTTTGCTTCTCCAACCCCCTAAACTCTTTTTATTTATTTCTTTTGTAACAACACCAGTATCTTCAATACACTAGGATGTTGTTATAATATTTATTCGTGCTACACTCTCACACAACTACATCAAATGGTTAATGAACATACGGTTTTCGTGGATGGCGAAATTCTGCCTCCCGAAACGATGATTGTTCAATACTCATCTAACACCTTCAATGGTGGCCATTATGATGTCACTATTTTTATATATGATATATAATATGTTTATGTTTTCCTTAATCTTCTGTTCTTTTCATTTTGGGCATACCTTTTTGGTTTCCATTATGGGTAAACGCGATATCTTCATTTAAGGAAGTGCGGACTACCGCCCCCTCAAAGTGATTTGATTCGTTAAATACCATAAGTGGGACGTATAAAGGATGGAACTATGATATTATATATGATATTATACTGGAATTATAATATACCTTTATATCATTATTATTCCATTCTATAAAATACGAAATAGAAATGAAAGTAGCGTTCATGCGTACGTACGGCTTACCGTCTCCATGAACAGTGCATTTCATTTCTTACCTCTAAATGATTATGTAATGTTATAAATGCATGAATGTACTGGATATATATGACATATATTATATCTAAATCATGAATACAATACTGGATATAATAAACATTTGGCCACACGAACAACATGTAATTGTAAGAAGTCCACTTTCGACTTAAGAACCAAATATCAACAAAACAATCATTATTAACTTAATGACTACATAGTGTTTATAACATGGTAATAAGTGATATAAAAGGAATAATGAACTTGAAAAAGGTTCTTAAGGTAGTAGAAATTAACTCAAGTTTATTATTCAGGACGTTAAAGAACGATCGAGTCATGTCGGACCCGAGGTAAGGGATCCTACAACTCTATTTCTTTTTAAGTACACTTTTTTATGTCATTTATTTTAAGCTCATCTTTCTTATGATTGGGAAGTTCTTTTACATTACATTTACTGTAATTTTTATGTTCATGTGATGAGAGACCCTATTCTCTCTCATCAATCCATTTTGGAAGTTTTGAGTGGCGCCGTTAGGCTGCCGAACTTTCGTAAGAGATCTAACCTCTCTGTTTCTTTTTAAGTACTCTCCTTTATGTCAATTATTTTAAACTCCTCCTTGCAATGTTGGGGGATTTCCTTTTATATTCCAATTGCTGTAAATTCTATGGTAATATGATGGGATACTATATTTGATCTCATCAATCCATATTCGGAAGTTTTATGTTGCGCCGTTAGGCTGACGAGTTTTCATAAGGGATTTTTCATCTCACTTTTATTCCCGTGAGATTTATGCTACATTTTGCAGAAATTCCATTTAGTGGTGTATGTACTGCCCATTATTCTACTCTTTGTGTAATATACTTTCGTTTATAAGTATTTAAATCAATTACCTATTGTCTTTCTTTCATGGGGTGTATGTTTTGAAAGATACCCAAGTCGGTAAGGGAACCTTTCACCCTCCTATTTTTTAAAAGACTTCTTTTATTGGGTTTTTTAATTTACATATTTTTATGTTGGGATATGTTCACATACATCCTTATTGATGTAAATTTTATGTCCAAGTGATGAGATACACTTTTTATCTCTCATCAACTCATTTTGATGTGATGCCGTTAGGCTATCAAGGGAACTTTTTAACCCAATTTCGATTTCATTGGGTTCAACTTGTAGTCATTGAATATGTCATCCATTGAATATGTGTGAATGACCTTTTTTACACTTAATATCCACTTATATTGTGTTTATATATATTTGTCACACATATTTTTGAGATTTATTTGTCCTTAATTTAAGGATACCTTCTTTATAAGGGATTTCATCACATTTGACATTTCTATTGAGGGTTCATTGTTGTTATGCACCAATTCACTCTTATATGGTGTATATACTGTCCTTTGGAGTATTATATCATGAATCCTTTTATTCTCATGATATTATAAAGTTCTGACTAAATGTTATTCCTCGATTATTGTATTCAAGTGTATCTAATTTTGGTAAAACCCCTTTAACCAAAATATCGTTTTAAATGTTTTAATTATTTGTTCTTATTAATATCCATGTTTTCAAAATGGTTTTAAGGATTTATTTTTATGGATATTAATGGTTTTGAATGTTAAAAGCGTCATGGTGGTATGAGACACTTTGATTCAAAAATCAATTTATTAAATGTTTTAAATGGTTTGGGAAATGGTTTCTTTTTGAATGGATTCATTATTTCAATATCCTAAAATGTGATATTGTGATTAAAATGTGGAAATGTTATGTTTCCTTTTTTCATGTTTATGTGATATGATTATGTTATGGTTCTTGGGCATTGTTACGAAGAATGGGTGGTTCCGTGATAAACTAAGGGCGGGTGAGCCCAATATAGCTCTCCAATGCATTGGGTAACGCGAAGGAGTGAAACGTTAAGGTTTCTCCGAAGAGATTTTAGGGAATATACTGTGATGGGTATTCCAAACATAACCAAGAGGGTTACTCCCTACGTAAGAATGTTATGAATGCCTCAAGTTACCTTTATGACTTATGTTTTCTATGATTTATTCATGGTTTGATGAGGTATGTTAAAGGGCCTATGTTTTATGGGTAAAGTATGATTTCATTCTTATGTATGTATGAACTCATGTTTCCTTTTCATGTTTTTATAACCCTTACTGAGCTTTTTATGCTCATCCCAAGTTTTTGAAATGTTTTTCACAGGTCAAGGGAAAGGTAAATGATGTGATGATAGTGTCAAGGATGTGTCAAGAAAGAATCCGTGTTATATTTTAAATATGTTTCCGTTGATGGGAAGAATGAATACTGTCTTTTATGTAACCACTTTGTTTAAATGTTGAATGTAATGCAAGTTTCATGATCTAATTCTCTAAAACTCTAAACCTGAAAAGATCCTCAATGTATAATCTTTTAATAACTCAAGATTAAGTAAGGTTTAAGGCTGGGGCCTTGTAAGACCAGTAGAAGTAGTATTAGAGAGAGAGAGAGGGAGAGATGGAAAACTAGAAATGCCGAGGAGAGGAGTAGTAGTGACAGAGTCGTAAACTTTAAGGGAACATTTCTCAATCAATATCATATTATAATTCATTTTTAATTTTTTGATCTTGTAATTGATTATGATTTTAGTTTAATGTTTTTAGTAGATTTCAAATTTTAGTTGGATTATATTTTTTCTTATTTGTGTTATTTATTAGTTAATATTTAGATTCAACCGGTGAGGTTTGGTCTTATTGGAGAAATTATCATTATTCTCAATCCTCATATGTTTTAGTACAAATATATATGATTTTTAAGAAATATTGATCATCGAATCAATGAAACCTATAGTAAAATTAATAAATAGGAGAATCATTTGGAAATATCATTTCCTGTTTACTTTTTCTAATGTTCTTCTATTGTATTTTGTTCTTGAAGTTTAGATCCTCAAGAACTATAATAATGTGTGTTATGTCTTCTAATGTGGAATATTTAACCAATAATTTTTAATTGATAATTATATTAAATGAGGAAACATAATTATAAAATAGTAGATTTCAAATATCTCAAGAAAACTTCGTCATCAACACTTAACACTCATATTCACATCTCCTATTCATCAACACTTTTTCAATACTTTTATCTATTTTACATCCAGTCTATTAAATAAAAAATTATAAAAAATTGTTTCATATTGTTTTAAATTAATTAAATTTATAAAATTAAAAAATAATCAAATTTATACTATTTATTAGTGCATATTTTAGTAATTTTTTTTGGCATATATATTGTTTCTCCTTCACTTGTGGTTGTCCTTTCATTCTACTAAAATGTAGTTATTAGGGAAAAAACAATAACACTATTTCAGTGAAGACTGAGGTAATATCATAACATATAAAATTAATTCTATACATTTTATCAACTAATTATTATCAATTATTTATTAATAACACTTTTTAGGTTATAAAAATCCCATTTTATGTATATTTTTATTAAATAGTGTAACATCTTGAAATTTTAATTGTATAATATTTTATTCAATAAAGTGTATTACAAGCATAACCAAGAATATATAGGAAAATAATATCCCAATAATTATTTTTTTTACAATTTTAAATAAATTAAATCTATGATATAGCTTCAAGTCCTGAAAAACTGAGTTCGGTTGAGAGAGACACATTAATGAATTTCTTTAATGGCTTGAGTTGTGTAACAACCTGAGTTTTATCGAATACTATTAAAATTATAATTTAATATGATAATTTTATCCAAGATTTTAAATTTTATATTAACAAAAGGATTATTCTGAAAAAATATGGTTGAACTCATTGATTACCAATTAATTTTAAATTAATATAAAAACCAAGTGAATATAAAGATTGTTTTTATAAAAACCCATTTTTATGTAAAGAAAAGATATTTATCTTTATAAATTAATTTAATTATGATTACTGTATTTTAATCGTGATATTTATTTATTATATATTAATTAAACTAATTAAATATTAATCTAATATATTTTATAGGCATAATTTGAGAACAAATCTAATTTAATTCATAATAAGATGTATTTTTCTAAATGAATTTTTTCCACCATTTAATGGTGCACATATTTAAGAAATGGAAACTTTATTAAATTTTATTAGATAAAAATACATTCATTTTCTAATTATTTTTGTAATAATTATCTTTCGGTGCCTTTTTGATGAGAAGATTCATTTTTAATGAATAGTAAACAATATTGAATTTTAATTGAAAACTGATTTTTTATCTAAATAATTTTTTATAATAAGTTGTATATTAAATCATTTTTGAGTCCAAATGATTTAATTATTCATATACCATTCTAATATTGGAAATTTTAATCATTTTAATATTTAATTTATATATAAAATTTTAGTAATCTTTGGAAAATTTTCACATTAGAAACAAACTTTCTCATCTCATATACATGATTAATTTTAAATTATTTTTATCTAATTATAAAATTTTAAAATGAAAATATGGATTCAATATTTTAAATCATTATTATATATAATTTCATGTATGCTGAATTAGTTTTGTTAAAAAATAATCGAAAGTAATTAAATTTAATTATTGTGGTTAATGAAAAAATAAGTTTACTTTGTAGTTAAAAATTAATGGAAGTGGGACAAATGACCTATGAACATGTCGAAAAAACATTATGTAGATACATTTTGAACATATAACATCCTTTCTAATAAATTTTCCATTATATATGTCACATTATCAATGATATACCTCCCAATATTTTTCATTTTTTTATTTACATGAATTATAATTCTCATCAATTATAAAGAACCATTAACATTCCCCCATTCTACATACCTCTTAATCCTTTTTGATAATCCAAACACTAAAAAATTAAAAATCCATCAAATTATCCTATAACTCTTTTGATTTAATAGAAGGAAAAAATAGATAGCTTTTGGTATAAACCAAAAACAAGGTACACGAACAAGAGGTAATATTCCTCAAGTATGACTTTTGTTTATTTATTTCTTCCACCACTAAATTATTATTATAAATTTATTATATAATAACCAATTTATATTAAATATACCTATATTTTATTATTATAATTCTATGAACTACAACTATAAAACCTTCCATCAATTGGGATACATATTCATCATTTTTCAGAACAGCGGACTACCTCCATGCAATCTTATGACATTCTTATTCTATTAGCATTGTCCACAGCTAGGAATAATGATAGAATTATAGTTTATATAGTATATGTATGATATTTATGTCATATTAATGATTTTTTAATAAATATAAAACAAATAACATCATGCCTTCTATTTTGTGGTTATAAGATAATGATGTTTGTGTATACAACTTAATACCAACTCGCAAAAGTGATGTGATTCATTCCCGTTTTACATCAAATGTATTAATTATTGTTTTAATAAAAATATGGGAAATATATGACATATATATATATATATATTATGTTATAATGATAATATAAATATACATAATTTAAATTTGTTTCTTTTAGCCCCAAAAAAATAGAAACAACGTTCATGCGTATGTATGACCTACAGTATCAGTGAACAATGTAATTCATTTACATCCCCAACTTTTATGGATTAATAAAATTACATATATAATAAATATATATGATATTTAAATCATGTTTCAAATACTATATATTACTAAATAGTTATCTAATATTTAAGTAAAAAAAATACATGTCACAACATACACAAAAAACACCAAAATTAACACTGAAAACAATGAAAACAATGAAATATTATTAACGAATGAGAAAAAAGGATTCATAAAAGGATCATATATGATATATAATAAATTAATATGGTTATATTATAAGATATTAACATGTTTAAACCCACTATAAATGATGTCGAATAATGTACGACCAACAGGAATGTTTGAGGTAACAGATTTCACCTCAATTTCATTTTTAAGAGGAATTTTATAATATTATGCACATAATTACATTTATATTGTATATATATATCACAAATTTAAATTTAATGTCATAATAATTCATTTATTTGGGTGTATAAAATTTCAATTTTAATTATTTCATCTAAGATGATTTGAATTAAAATGTATTAATTGCTAAAGAATCTAATAATGGAATTCCTTTTCATTATGTCATATTAATTTTTCTTTTTCGTTAATATTATATGATTATGTTTGAAATTAATTCTTAATATCTATTTTTTTATTTACAAATTTTAATATGAATTTAATGGTGATATACCAAATTGATTCATTTATAAAATATCCCATGAAATTTTTAATCATTTTAAGGGTTTTTTCATAATATTAATTTAATATAGATTGATTATTCATGAATATCTGTAGAATGAATTACATGAAAATTTCCTAATAAACCCTTCTGTTTTATTATCATATAGTTATACAGGTTATTTTTCTAGTGACATTTCAATTTTTATAATCACTGGTACTTATAATAATTGAGAAAAAGTTTTAATAAATACCGTCATTATTTCATTATTCATTCAGAAACACATTTTCTTACAAAACAATGTTTTTATAAAATGTTTTCATTTTTTTATAAATTTATAATAATTATCTATTTAAATAAATCATTAAAAAAAATCTTTTTGAAAAACATTCAAACTAATGACTTTATCTATTCCCAAAAAAGGTACTTCTCAAACCTTTTTATAATAAAAAATTAATGTTATTTTTAACACTGAAATTACCAGCCATCATTTACATGAAGTTTTAATATAACTTTTATGAAAATATTTTTAACGGAAATGTTTTTAAAATATATTTTAAAAAAAATTATTTCAAAAAATAAAAATGAAAGAGAAATTTCTCTCAATAATTCATTTAAGATATTTTCAGTTTATCAATGATAATAACCATAATTTTTAATATAATGGGTATACAATGAATTAATACCACCATTATTCATACATTGCACAATTTATGATTATTTTGACCAAGGGTAGTATTGAAATTCATATCCTTGAAACATTTTTATATTCATTGACTTCCATTTTAATTATTTATTTTGTAATGATCATTGAAAATTATATTACCCCTATATATTCCTTTTATTTATCAAGGATATGATTATTTACTAAGATATATAAAATTTATAAGTAAATTTTTTACTTTTATAGTTATTTAATTATCTACGTACATATTTCCAAATATGTATTCTTTAATCAATACAAATATTTCATAAGGTACATTGTTTATGAAGTAAATCAATCATTCAATATATGATGAATGATTTTGTTTGGTATGACATGGGTTGTGCCGAATTATAGATAGCCCCTCCATGCATCAATAGTCTTATCAAACAAATAAGATATCCAACCTCAGTTAAGTGAGGTTTTTCACATTATGTTTTAAATATTATTGTGAAAGGTATTGATGGTAAAGTAACCATGTACATAGAAAGCATGGTGTTAGATAATTAGGTGTTCCATTCATCAAGATTCCATTATTATTATCAATGAGATTTCAACTATTACAAAATCTATGGATTCATATCATACTTTGAATATTTATCAAATGGCATGGGTTTATTTATATTACATTATATTCTTGTTATGGATTATCTAGTTATTTAAAAGGAATATGTTTTCATTTATTTACCTATCTATATTTATTATTTATTATCTATTTATTGAAATGGAATGTGTGTTCCGTTACTTACCAATTTATATTTATTATTAATTATATATTAATGATGTCATATGATATACATAACCCTTACAAATAAATTTATATCACTATCATTGTTTTTATTTTTTCCATAGGTTTCCATGAAGATTACCATGACTGATATAAAAAGAGACATTAGATAAAATAAAGTTACACTAAAAGATATTTCATAATTATTGAATTCAATTATAAAAAACAACCATGTATATATATATTCTAAAATACTTCTAAAATATTGTGTCCATTAGGATGTGATTTCCTTATATCTTATTTCAATGTATTAATAGATGGAAATATCTCCGATCTTCTGGGGTTGAGGTTGTGATACATGGTATTAAAGAAATATTATTAGGGTCCTTAGAAACTAGAATTAAGAAAAAAATATTAGGGAACATCCCTTTTTGATTGAATGTTAGGATAATTACAAAAAAATAATGTTTTGGTAAGACAATGATTATTTGGTTTCTCCTTGAAATACATCCATATATAGATACTATAAGGGGATGTGGTTCTAATACAAATGTTCCTAGGTTGTTTTACTCCAAAATCATGCACTAGTATTGATGAGAGTAGAACCTGGTTCATGAAAATAGTGCATACTATGAACCTATTTTGAACTCCAATGAGATATTCCTAGGAGTAACAAAAATATATTTTAAAACCATTATTAAGGTTATTAATGGATAATGATAATGAATAACCTAGGATAAATAAACGACTATGGAATGAACTGTGTTGGAATAAATCGAATGAAGTATTTATGTATTGTCAACCATGAATGAAATTGTTTAAGTGTTGATAATTTTATTTTTCTTATAAGAATCATGAAACATCTTTTTATTCTAGAAAAAATTTGGTACTTAGGAACACAAATGTTACGGATACCACCGTGTTTTAAAAAATTTCTTATTGAAATTACGATCAATGACCTAATGTTTTTTTATTTTATGTAATGATATTCTACCATGATTAAGAATATTTTGGAGAAATTTATTGAAATTATATGTTCTAGTAGAAATGTTATTTGAGGAATATTTCATTAAAATTTCATAGACACAATTTTATTTTTATATATAATCATTAGTGTTAATATGTTCATTAATGAAATACTAATAATTGGAAAATATAATTATTAGATATTAGAAAAAATAGGTGGTATTGAAAAGATTAAAAAAAATTCATCATTGAATTTCAAGTATTTACTTCATATTTTATCTTAGAAATAAGATTAATATGGTTTGATAAAAAGGACAATATACATGTGTGGTGAATTCCTACTTCATACTAAATGGTGGTAGGGCATTACCTCATGACCATAAGATGATAATGGTTTCACACCTACCACTATAATATGTATTTTTGGATAATATATTAAAGTTTTTAGTTAAATAATTTGATAAATAAATACTAATTATTAGTAAATTATGTTACCTCGGAGCTTTAGAAATTAATTTATTGGATACATTTTTCCAATCATATTGAAATATGAAAATATTTAGAGATAAATGAAAAAAGTTAACCTTTTTCAAGTATTTTGTCATCTATTATAAGTGAAATTTAGTAATTAAGTAATAAAACATAATTTTTTTATATCAATTTCATAGATAAGAGATAAAAATTAATTTGTTCAAATAAAAACAAAAATATGAAATTTATATAATAAAATATCAACATATTAGGATTTTTAAACAATACTTAATTTTAAGAAAAATGATCTTGAAATAAAATATAACCATGCTTCCATTATTTATGTAGATATTATTGAAATTTTCCAACCTAGTAGATTTATGTATTTTAGTCCATAAAAATTAATTTACCAATCACATGGTTGTGAAAAATTACATCAATCAATATCTGTAATTCTTTACATTTGACCTCAAAGACAAATGTTTTTTATTACATAAATGTTCTCCTATATAGAAACCTATGTATATGTTATTTAGTATAATCATTGTACCTTAATATCTTATTTATTTGGAAGATATTTAATCAACCCTTTAACGATATGGGGTTTTAAAAATATGAATCTTGAAATATCAAACCATTGATTATAAAGAACATGTTAAAATTTTGAGGACACAATTTATTTAATATGGGGAGAATATAACACTCCAAAGTTATTATAAAATGACATATTATTCAATAGAATATATGATACTAAAGTCCAAGAAAATAGAAGAATGTCAAATGACAAGAATTTATTATATATTTACTAATTTATATAAATTAAATATATGATATATCTTTTTAGGAACACAACACATATTTGGCTTACATAACACCTAACAGTGACTTTCTTTGATAGCTTGTTAATCACGGAAGAATTTGTTTTACGGAATACCATTAGTATTGGTATTTTCAAAGAAAATTATCTCTTAAATATTAAATTAGTGATATTAAATATGATTAAATAACATATGAAAATATATGTTTGAATATATTAGATACAAAATAAGTTTAAATTTTAATTAAAACGAATTTAATATGAAGGAAATGTTAAAAAACTATTTTTATGTTACAAAAAATATTTTATCTTAATAAATTAAATTTATTATGATTTCTAGATGATAATAATGAAATATATATATTAAATAAAAAATTTAATTATCTTACATTCATAAAATATATTTGATAGACATAAAATAAGATTAAATAAAATTTTATCCATAAAATGATATATTTTTTAAAGGTCATTTTTCGCCATTTAATGGTGCAATTGTATTGAAACTAAATTGTGAAAAATCAATAAGTTTTATATGAAAAAATGAAATAAAATTTTCAAAGTATAATTCCCAAATAACCTTTGTATATTTTTTTGGTAATTCTATATGAAGTTTAAATTTTTTAATTAATAATGAAAAATATTGATTTTAAATTAAAATAATATTTTATATATGTAATTTATAAAGTAAAAAAATTTAAAATCAGGTTTTATGTCAATATATTTCCATTAGACATATATAAATAAATATTGGTCATTGAAATCATTTTTTATTGATTTTAGTTAGAAAAACATAGTAAAATTTTGGACATTTTCACTTTAAAAACATTATTTCTCATCCCATTTGTGGGATTAATTTTAAATTAATAAATGAAAAGTATATAATTTGAATTTCGAAAAATGTATTTCATACTTTGAAATCAAATAAATTATAATTTCTATTAGGGTGAAATTTTTTTTTTGATAAAAAATTTTAGTGTATCTAATTAAAAATAATTTCATGGATTAAAATAGAAATAAGAATACATAGGTGTAAAACATTAATATTATTGAGTCAAATGACATATAAACATTTGAAAAACCCATTAATGGACATATTTATACAATATAACCAACTTTATTGTAAATTATTCACTATTATAGGATCGTGATGTATGTTAGACATCCCAATAGTGTTTTATTTTAGGTATTTACAAGAATGTAATTCCTCCTCAATTATAAAAGTGAATCCACCCTAACCCATTATAAAAATAATTAAAAATATTTGGATCAATAAAATACCTTGAAAATCAACTCATGATGTCCCTACCATAAACCAAAACTTTTATTGAACAAAATTTAATCAAAGAAAGACTTTTGGTACAAACAAAAAGGAGTTACTAGAAGAACCTGTAATGGTAATAAATGATAAATTTTGTTTTATTTCATTATCCACCACATAAATTATTATTATATAATTATTATATAATAAAATAAGTTTCTTAAATATTTTGTGATGTTTTGATGCAATGGTATTGATCCGTAAATACAAAAACATCCCTAAAATTGGATACAAACTCTTTATTCTGGTATACAATGAACAACCTCCTCCTTAACTAATATTGTTCATATTTTCATTAACACATTTCAACGATGGAAATAATGATGGTTTTATAGCTTATATTTCATTTATATGATATTTAATTATCATAATTTATTATACAACACTTACATAGATTCTTTATATTTAGTGGGAATATGATAATGTTGTTTGTGGGTATGATGGACTACTGCCTCACAAAGCAAAGTGATTCATTCATTATTTACATGGAATGTATTAAGGATGTTTTTAATAAGAATATGTGAAATATATGAAATAGTTTTGATACTATAAATATAGTATACATATATTTAATTTACTTTTATGTCTTTCAATATGATAAGAATTGTGAAGGAACGTTCATGAGAATGTACAATCTACCATTTTCTAAATTTGTGTACTTCACTCCATCACCAAATTAAATGGATTAATATAAAAAAATATAATAAATTAATATGATAATTATCTTATTTCTTAAAATCATTATATTATAAAATTATGATCTAATTAAGTGGTAGAAAAAATAACATGTCGAAACATACTCAAAAAACAAGGCAATTAACACCATAAACATAAAAATTAAGGAACGATTACTAATAAAATAATACTAATATGTTATAAAAGGATAATAAATGATATAATAAATATGAATATGGTTATAGTGTAATTTAATAACAATATTAAAACAACTACATATTTAGTTAAAGAATGTATAACCATAAGGAAAGTGTGATATATGGGACTTTATCTCAATTTCATTTCATTGAGGCATAGTATTATATTATACAATTAATTAATATTATACATTATATATAATACTATTTATCATTTTTTATCATGATTATTTCATTATTCTATTCATTTTAATTGTAAATTTTAATTATGTGATATGAATGGATTTTGATTAACAGATACAATGTGGTAATGAATTTCATAACCCAATTTTTTTCATTGTGTTACATTACATCCTTGTCATCATTAATATTATAAAATTATATATGTAATGAATTTTGACTATATATTATTATATTCAAACATGTATTTATAAGGCATATATATAATATATTAATTTATTAATTTTAACCTTGATATTTTGAACAGTTTAATGTTTTATTCCATATTCTAATTATAATTGAGATTGTTTATTCTTGAATATCAGTTGAAGGAAATCAAATAAAAATTTCATAATAAAAACTACCATTTTATTGGTATATCTTTATTTATTATGATTCTCACATTATATTACAATTTTTATAATCTTTCTCATTTAAATTTATTTAGAAAATGTTGCAATTAAATATGAATTCATTCCTCTCTACAGTGGGGAAAATTTTTTCTAACAAAACTATGTTTTCTAATCCTATTTAAAAAAAATCATTAAAAAATAAAAAATGATTTGTTAAAATAATTTTTTACCCATTATTACTTTTCTGAGAATGGATTGAAATGAATCTATTTATCTTTTTAGGAAAAATTTGAATTTTTAACATTTTTACAATGAAAAAGGAATTCACTACAACATTGTATGGAATTACCACCAATATGTCCATAAATATTAGTTTTCAATTTTACGAAGATATTTTTATAAGAAATGTATTTAAAAGTTATTTTAAAAAAAATTATTTTTCAAAATGTTTTTTAAATTGAAATGGATAGTTTACTCAAGAATATTTTAAAATATGTTATTATTTCAATACTATAAAGAAATATTATTCTTAAACTATTGGGTATAAATTTTTTAATACCATCCATATTCATCTTTTGTGTGGTTTTTGATTATCTAGAGTAAGGAATTTATTGAAATTCACTTCCTTGAATCATTTTCTTATTTAATAACATAAACTTGAATTATTTAATTCCAGATGACCACTGATCATTAAATTTCCCCTAATGTCCAAATTATATATAATTGATATGAATACTACATAAACCGTATATAATTTTTACATATGGTGTTTAATTGGATATTTATTTAATTATTTGGGGAAATATTTGTAAATCTATATTCTTTACACAGTACGTATATTTTCTAAGGAACATTGTTTATGAACTAAATTAATTATTTAATATATGCAGAATGTTTTGGATTGGTATGTGATTTTTTGTCCTCAGTAATATATACCCCTTGATGAATCAATAATCTCATTGGATAAATCATTTAGCTACACATAGGTACATGGGGGATTTTCCAATATTTATTAAAACATCTTATGAATGGTCTTGACTGTAAAGGTACCATGTACCTCAGAAACATTACATCCAATATTTATGTGCTTCCATCATTCATATTTAGTTTGGTGGAGCTCAATTATAGATATCCCCTCGATGCGTCTATAGTCTCATTGGATAAATTAGTTGGTTAGACTTAGTTATGTGTAGTTTTGACCAATATTTTTTAAATCATCTTATGACGGGTCTTAACTGTAAAGGTACCATGTACATGGGAAAAATGACATACAATAGTTAAGTGTTTCCTTCATTTAGAATTAGTTATTATTATACATGATATTTCCAGTATGATAAAATATATGGTTGAATGTCATTATGAGTTTAATGACTAAATTTGATGGTAGTCGTATATTTACCATACCATATTCATTATTCCTTATAAAGTTATTAAATTAGTATTTTTATTTAATTTTTTTATATTGATTATGTCTTATCCTATTATTTAAATGTAATCTGTGTTAATGTATTAACCTTTACATATTTACTATTCATTAAAAATTCATAATATATTATTATGTACATATCCCTTATATGGAATTTTATCTTACCATTATTTTGTTTTATTTCCTCAGGTTTCCATGAATCATTCTATGACTGATATTGTAGGATACTCTAGATGGAATAAAGTAACTCTCAAAAAAATTATGATTTAATTATTATATTAAAATTTTATACAAGTCTCATGTATATTTATAGCTTATCAAGAATACTAAACAGGTCTGTCCTTTAGGACATGATTTTCGTATATCATATGCCAACATGATGACAACATGCATTGGCTCTAGGATTTTGGGATCTGGGTTGCTACAAATAGTGTATGGTCTTTCTATATTAATCATTGTTCCTCGAAATCATTATATTTATTCATGATATACATATCATATATATTAATTATTTTTATTCATATAGTCGTCCATAAAATTTATGTATTGAAAAATGAATTTTACAATTCAGAGTGATGGTAAATCATATATACGCATGAAACTTGATTTCAATTTTCAATGTAAATAAATAGAAGAATACTAAATATTAATGAACCATTATTGATTAATTTTTATAACATAGTTATCATATATATACAATAAATATATTCTCATTTCCATCCATGTAAAAATAAAAAGAAAAATCTTTCCCATCTCTTCGTGGACACAATATTCTACACATACACAAGAGCGAGATTATCATTCACCAATGAATTAGTTGGTAAGAAGTTATATATGATATTATGGTTATTGAATTAAAATTATTTCAAAATATCATATATATAAATATACGTTATTTATATCATTATATCAATGGGTGATAGGGAATGATGGAAAATTACTTACATTGGTTAGTGAGGTGGTTGTCTGACGTACATCTTATCGATAATTTCATATACAATTTGTGGGAGGAGGAAATATTTATAAGTTATCACATTAACATAATAATATATTAGTATATTATAGGAAAATTGTAAATTTTTAGAAACTTTTATGATGATTTTAATTAGATGGAGGACGAAATAAAACAAAAACCCATGGTTAATAATTATTCCTCTACATTGGAAAATATATTTAGGCTAGCTCCAAATGAATTATCTACCATATTTTACCATAAAATAAGGGTTATAGGATTTGGGATGGGTCGTAAGGGAGGTATTTGGGTTGTTTTTTTTAAAACTAATGTCTTCGGCATTACAAATTAAAGAGGATGTGACTTTCCCTTTTAAAAGTGAGAATGAATTGAATTTTTGAAAATACCAAAATCTATTCAATAATAGACTGTCACATTGGTGAAATGTGCCTCAAAAAATGATGAAAAATTGATTTTAGGGATTACATGGTCGATATACACCTCAAAAATGAAAAAAGTCCAACATTTTTAATGTGTTATTACCTTAAACTCTATGATTACCAACTTTTACCATTTTATTTCTCACTATGGTAACATGTAATTTTTAATGTTGGAAAATAATCTATTAATAATAAAAATTACCATTATTAGATAATTTGGACCCACAAATTCAATATATAAAATATAATTTATCAAATAAATTTCGTTGTCTATGTAAAATTAATTCTATCAAAAGGTAATGTATTGCACAAAAGCCCATATTAACCTTAACTGTGGTAATTATTTTTTTTTAGTTTTTACTATAATTTATGACCGAAAATTAAGTTGAACATATTAAATAATATTAATTATTCTTATTCCATATATGGAATATTGTTTTTAAAATTCAATTAATAGATGCGGAAGAATTCATTTTAAAATTAAACACACAACCATAATGAAAAAAATTATCCAAACAAACAGTCTGCTTATGTATAAATTTTTTTTATCAAACATAAATTGAAAAATAATTCCAATGAACTAATTTTAATTAATACATATGTAAATTAACTAATTTTTCATATTTAAAAATTAAAAACTGGTATTTTTTAAATTCTATAAATGGGAATATAATATTTAATTTTAGTTAGTATATTATACTATTAATCAAAAAATATATTTTATTATAGAATTATAAAAAATAAACAATAATTTTTTAAATTAAATTTTTAAAATAAAATCCAAATTTTCAACTAAATTTTCAAAAAGAAAAAAAAACTAAAATAATTGTACAAAACATGATGAAATAGTTTATAGAAAAATTATGATTTGTTAGCATAAAATTAAATGTATTGGTCTATAATTGAAAGAAATAATATTTATAAATAATAAAACATTTTGTTATACTCATATTTTATTAAAATATTTCATAATGTGTGATTAATTTAAATATATAATAAGAAACATATTTTGCGCATAAAAGAAATTCTTCCGGAAAACATTTATTTTACACGATAATGTGTTTTTTTCATGTTTAATAAATTTATAGATATATAATTTATTTTATACATATTTATACCATATAATTATTATAATTTATTTTTTCTGTTAATACCAAAAAAATAAAAACATGTTTTTAATTATATAATATATTAAAGTTGCATAAAACATGGTATTTTGTGTAATGAAAGTGCCCAATGAAATTATGTTTATTTGAAAATAGTTATTTTATAAAATTTCAGGGTAATTTAAGAACTGTTAAAACATATAAAATAACCTTCAAAAAAATAGTGTTAATGTAGTGTGAAATTTCATTTATGTCATGTATATTAAAATAGTGTGTCTTTTCACATTTTTTCTAAATAGTTATAAATATAGCTTTTGGAAATCTAAAAGATGTTTCCTTTTATTTTTTTTAAAAATAAAAAATGGATGATAATGAAATTAAAAAATTATATTAGAATTTTAAAAATATTATTTTAATTGTTTTAAGGATAACATGGGCATGAATGTAAATAACACCGCAAAAATGGGAAAATAATGTATTATTCTCTTCAAAACATTTCATCAATAATTTTAAATAACCATGAGATGAAAATTGTACTATTACTTGATAATTACATGAATTATCATAATATGATAATATTAATTAGATTATTTTTGTGTATGATAGAATATTTCATCATCAAAATTATAATATTGTACAATCCCTATAAATAATGTGATTGTAACATAAAGCTGTTACCTAGAGTTCAATTTTAATATATTGAACTGAAACCTCCTATATAATAATTTATATTTATTATAACAGTATATAATAAAAATTTATATTATATTAATATCTTATATCATTCACCTAAAAAAATTCACCAAACATTTATCAATAATCTATTTTAAAAATCATTATTTATGGGTGTTAACTGTTTTATTTTTTGTTATAATTATGGATCTTTAGTTTGACTCATTATAAATTGATCATGGTTATATATTATCCTAAATTTTAATTATGATAGAAAGATCATATATACTCAATATAAATATATTTATATTCATCAATAAAAGGTATATATAGAAAAATGAATTACATCATTTGAGGAGATGGTCTGTTGTAAAAACTCATGAACGTTGTTTTACTTTTTCAATGGATGGAATTAAAGAAAGGTAAATACTGGATCACCTTTATTGAATCATTTTTATATCACTTATATCATCTATATTCATTAAATATTTCATTATTAAAAATCCTTTATTAGAGGATATGAAAAACGAATCACATCGCTTCACGGTGGGGGTAGTCCACAAGTATACACAATTAACATTATCATCATCCAATGGATAAGAAAGAAAGAAGGAAAATATATGATATTGTAATTCTATGTTCATTAATTTCTCAGAAATATCATATAATAAAGATAAATTTCATAATATTTATCCATGAAATATAGTGACTGAAAATATATTGTATCGCTATGTGGAGGTGGTAGTGTAGAGGAATGAAAGATCAAAATTTTTTCATCGCATTTCACGTAAAAATGGGTGGATAAAGGAGGTTACATACTAAAAATATCATATTAGTATATTTATAATATAATTTTATTGTTTATATTGGATAAAAAAAATTAATGTTGGAAGAATAAGAAATTACTTAAAGAAGGTAGGGTAGTATGATTACATATTTTTGGTATTATTCATATATATCCCCACATACGGACCCATGGTATGATTTTATAATGTGAAAAGAACCTATAAAGTGTGTGTTAGATAGTGGATATGATAGTTATTTTGGGATTGTTTTATCTAGATGTCTCAATGTATTATATATGTGAGAATTTAAGGATTTATATTTATATGTTGGGTAGAGCACATAATTAGAATTTCATAAAGGATTAATATATAATAAAGTCTTATTCTAGAAAAATTATTCCAAATGGACATAGTAATGATGTTGAGATATAATTTGGTTGTAATTATTACATATATTGGAATATATATACGTTAAATTGGAAAACATTCACTTATCTCTTAGTTTAACTCATGATAAAATTGTTTTCACCATAGATGTAGTAATAGTTTTTTACTGTCTTTAATATCATCTATGACTATATATTATGTTTAACTTAATGAAAAATATTAATTAAAAATATTAAAATTAATTATTTCAATTTTTAATTAAATTCACATATTTTTTATAATATAATTTTAATTTTAATTCATAAAATTATATGAAAATTATTTTTCCAGAATTTCATCATAAGTATAAACTATTATTATAAAAAAATATTGCAAAAAATATTCAAATATCACAAAATCAAAAATTAATAATATAAATTATCTAATTTTTCTTATAAAACCATTATTAAAAATATACATTTTTAAAATCATTAAACAAAAATAATTAATTCAATAAAAATCATTAATTTTCGCAATTCGTCCAAAAAATAGTCTTTTATAAATATTAACATAAAATAACTCTAGAAAGAATTTTATATGTGAATTTTAAAATTTATGTTCAATTTTTAAGTAATTTTTCTAAATGTCATATAATTTAGTGACATTAGTTTCTCAAAAAAATAAATAAAAACCATTTTTGATGAAAAAATGATCTGTTAAAAAATATAACGACTTTACTAAAACCTTGGTACATACTTATCAATATATATTCATTATATAAATCCATTAAACATTATTTGTTAAATGTCGTTATTACAATTCACTTTTCCAATTTAACATCATGGTATATTATCTTTGGTTTCATTTATACAGGAGGAATCATGTATCTCAAAATATCGAAGAAATTATTTTTTTTCAAGAGAAATATATCATAAATATTTAGGATTTTACATATATTATCTCTTCATATAAATAATATATTGACTGTGAACACACCCACTTTCTTTGTTATAATAAGATATCATGATATTTATTAATCAAAATTCAAAAAAATCAATTTTTTGGGTGTTCTATCAATATTTTCACAACATTCATCATCAATACCAATAAATTTATATTCACAACAACATAAATAATTATTTGCATTATATATGTTTACAAACATTTTGATATTTGTGTGTAGGGTATTCTTTCACATATATTATCCAAAATATACAAATTAATCTCATCGAAATATACATGAATATTGATCAATGCATTCATTTGAATATACCGAAGAATATTGTGTCGATATATTTTTTATTCTCTTTGAAATATGAAACTTTAATACAATTAGATTATCCATATGGATATATCTTTGATGTTTTGTTATCTAGTAGTTTTAACAACCCTATTTTTAATCTCATGGTATTATATTTCTTAAAACATTCATGTCATACTATCTAAATTCAATCGTTCACCAATATAGTCATATGTTGAAGTCTAATTGAGAGCCAATGTCATGTAATAAAGACATACGATCTACACAAAGGCTTAGGATTATGTCAAAATATTTCTATATATTCTTGAGAATATTCCATTTTTCTGCCTTAGGTCAATGTCATATGAGACATAAAAGTTCATATAACCAACATAATGTCACATTATCAAAATAATTATGCTATAGCATTAACACATATGTTCTACCATGAAGTATTATTATGAAAATACATTTGATATAACGTGTTGTGAATGTGGTGTTGTAAGATATAATAAATGATTTAATATCTACTTAAATAATTTGATAAAGACATACATTCTTGATAAATTTTTATAATTATAACATGAAAATCCAAAATACATCATATCACTACATGAAATCTTAAAATAAACTCCATAACATATCAATAATATCTAAACACCTAAAAAAATTAAAATTATGATTTGTTAAAATAATTCCAAACCCATTTAAAATTAGTTATTCTTTTAATAAATTATATTTAAAATAAACTCCATCATACATCATTTTTATTATTTTAAATACCCAAAAATTCCACACATGCTAGAGATAATTATATTAAGTCTATTTAATCTATTCAAATTTCCATAAATATTAACTAATATAATAATCGATTATTATTTTCCACTTTTTCTAGAACCATTACACTAGAGTTCCTCGTGTTGTATACCTAATAATTTTTTTTCATTTGAAAAGGATCATAGTTGTTTCAACCTATTATAATTTGATTAATTGTCAAAAACAAAATCCAACTCTTACTCTTGAATCCATAAAATCCATGAAGAATCACTATGACATTACATCAATAAAATATTTAATCACTAATAATGAATTCATTTTTTTACTTAGGTACATCAATCAACCACATTAATATATTTTTTTTAAAATACCAATAATCATAGTTTTAAAGATGTCTATTTCTATATATTATTACTTATGACAACATATTTTTAAGAAATATAATCTAGGTAAATATCATTCTCCCAAAGAGAAATGGTAGTTTTATAAATGATTCAATTTTTTAAGATCCCTTATTTAATGTACTCTATATCAACATGGGAAAACCTAGTGTAGCAAAAAAAGATATATAACTTTTATCATATACTCAATCCATGACATCCCATACATGTGATAAAATGTTGACAATTTAATTTTATATATTTGGGTCTATACAAAATAGTTTTCCTAGAAAATAAAATCCATCACTTTTGAGGAAAAAAAAAAGATCTTGTTCTAGACCTAAAACCCCCACATTTCTCATTTATCACTAATAAATACTCCTAATTTAGAAACCAATTTGATATAATAAAAACATGAATTATAATTTTTACTTTGTACCAATTTATTTACATTTAAGAGAGCTATTTAGAAATTACATATTTTAAATATTAACATATATGGTAATGTATTTGATATCCCCCTTTAATTTTTTATCCCTGTAAAGCAATTCATTAAATACATCCTCTGCATGAATGATATAAATAAACATAAATAAAAACTCAATTAATTTCCCCAATATACAATAATCAATTATCTACATTAATCACTTCCATGTAAGAATAAATAAATAAATATATATATAGTGAATTGAGAGGTACCTCTATGTTCCATGGTATAATAACTAATATTGAGATTGTCTATTCAATCCTGGACTACCTTTTTTTGAAAATCACTACACTATATATTCCTTCAATCCTCAGAAGGTTTATTTCTCATCATCATTAAATAAATGGCATCATTATGTGAAATAGTTTACATTTACTTATATTTTACTTTGTTTGAAACTCCCTTTTTCACTTTAACCATTATATTAAAATAAGCTACTTGGTATTTTTTTAAATAGATCAATGTATCCCAGAAACTACGTGATTTTTTGAAGATGAATTCCATGTAATCCATTACCTTATACAAAAAACACTCACTACTAATTATGATTCCAATATTTGTCTATTTTTATACCCTTTCATTCAGGATTATGTTATCTAGTTCTTCCCTCAATAATAAAATGTTGTGATTAGTTTGTGAAATACTTCATTCTATTTTATTCTTGAGGCATACACATGTTCTTATTCATTTAACATATATTTTTGTTAGAAATTTTTCTTATCACTCTAGCTTTTATCCCCTATTCCTGTGACCTGATTGATGGTCATAAATTGAGATATTATTCCAAAATTCCAATGAACTCTAACCAAAAATGGTAAAATAACAAAAATATCCCTCAAAATCGTGATCTTTTTCTACAAATTAAATTTTTTACAAACAAAGAAAAATTTAATATTGGAAATTATTATAATTTGTTTGTAATACTTTTGGAAATCCATATATTATATGTACTAATTCATCCAACATTGAAAAAATATTAGACATGTCATTATTTTTCATCATCAATAATTAAATATTTTTTTCAGCATGATATATCAAAAAATGATTACAATAAATATACATTGATATGGAATGCGCCTCTTTAACATAGATTTTCATTAATTGATTAGGGAATTAATTCAGGTACTTAATTAACTCATTTGAGTATTCGTTGGATTAAGAATATCAATAGATATTGTGTGGATACATATTCTTCTAAAAAACCATATAATGTATAAAATGTTCGTATTATAATATTTAATGAAATACATCATGTTTAAGATGCTCCAAATTAAGGAAGAATTTTAAATGCATAACTGATCATCAAAAATCATCTAGATCATCTTTAATAATATTATTTTTACATTGAAGAAACATTATTAATTATAGTAAATAATTATCCCGATATTTACTTCATTTTTTGTATAATCATAAAATTGATCAGTTTTAAGATCCATATAGTTCTTATGAAATCCATCATATTCGTATAGAATAATGAAAAATATCTTTTAGATATTAAATTATCATAAAAATACCCTTCTAACTATTCTTCATCAAGGAAAATCATCTATGTTAATTTCGTATTGATTTATCAACTGCTTACATAGGGTATGTGAGAAAAATATAATTGTTGGTACACATAGAGAGTTCATTATTCATATCTTTATATTATACTTCTAGCTATGATTTTTCATTGAGAGGCCCATAGTGATACGAAAAATCATCTATATTAATATATTTGTTTATATTATATTCTATTTCAAAATTATGACTGTTATACGATACATAATTCTCATTGAATAATCAAAATTCATTAATGGAAATTTAAAAAAAATATTACAATGAGAAAAAAAATGATTACCATCAGTTTGTAGAGTTTTAATCCTTACATTTGGAATCTCTTTCAGTTAATTTTCCTTAAATTTTCTCTTGTTTTATATGTCATGAATAAGATATTTATTTTTTAGTATAATAGGAATATTACGTTTCCTTTATCATTGGTATATCATGATCTTCATAATATATATATTTAAGTAATATTATTATGAAATCTTCTATTTTCATAGGGTCCAAAAATTTACAATAATACCTCATCAGATAAATGACAGTTTGTTGAACACTGTGATAGGGGTGGGGGATGAAACATTGGTAGTATTTTAAATATTCTCAATTAAAAAATCCAAACAGGATTAATATCATATTCCACTCAGTAAAAACATTCAACATCACATCTTATATAGTTAATTTTAATATAGTGAAACACATTATGATATTTAAGGTTAAACCATAAAGGCCTACATCATATGATAATTTGTTAGAAACCCCATCAATATATTGACCTCTATATTTTCAAGTGGTTACACTAAAACATATTATAATATTTTCGTTATCCAATTAAAGGGTCATATCCCTATTCCTATTGTCCCCTTTATGAGAATGGTTATAGAGTACATCCAAAACCCCTTTATGTGAATATTCATACACCCCAGTCATATCAATAGAAATATATACAATAAGAAAGTCATTATTTATTATCTAAGTAAATTCTTAACCACTGGATATAATATTCTCTATGAGGGAACATGGACTCATCCTACCATGTCAATCTTCAATTATGTATAACAAATTATCCTTGAGAAAAAAAACATTTTCTGGCTATACTTTCAGAAATCATAACATTATCAAGTTTTCATAAACTATTCCAATACTCAAGTAGTATATCATCTTTTATTGTGATTAATATATATTTTATGGACAAATATTTTATTTTGGGATACTATAAATTATAATGTTTTCAATTCTATATAATTTTTAAACTGTAAATATTTTTCTTTTCTCTCAACATTTTACATAAATTTTTTTTATACCTCCACTTCTATATAAACATTATCAGGAATAATTGTTTCCATATTTAAAATATTTAAACCCATGGATCATCAGATGATGGAGCTCTTTATTTTTAAATTATTTAGTGTATCTCATTTAATCATATATATATATATATATATATATACTTAATCCTAAAAATGAAAATAATTTAGTATCTCTATAAAATTTAGGTGTACCAATCATTCAAGTATCTAACAAAATTACCATAAAAAAATCACATGAAACATCCATTGTGTGTAAATATAATATATATCTTTAAATATACAGAATAATTTTATTGCTTTTTCATCTTAGGTAATTTCATTTCATTATACAAGATTTTCATATGGCCAATTCAGAGGTTCTAAATTCATTTGGTAATAGGTAAAGTCATATAGTGAGGTAAAATGTTTTTATAACATCATATGATGAATATATGTGATAAATAAAATAATTTTTTGATGAAGTTATAAAATTATGAGACTATCAAATTCCCTTTCATTTTTTGAACGTCTAATCATAGTCATTTGAACTAATTCTGGACATATAATCGAACCAAATTCATATGACCCAATAACATATGTTACAACTAAATTTCAAATGTTCTATCACGGTGTATTAAAATTTTGTAGATATTTAATAAAATTATTATGATGATGATGTTGTATTATTTTATTAAGAGATATCGTTCTTCTATAGTCCAATCATTAAGAGAATTTCAAAAACAAGAATACATAAAATATCAGTAGGACTTCTTCAAATAGACTATAGTCCATCATATGAATATATAAGAACCTTATAATAGTTAAAATTTAATTTTTTCATTTTTCCAAAAATTCAAAACTCTTATAGATTTATCCCATATTTTATTTAAAAACCTCCAAATTCATTAATATAATTTTATTCATGTTGTATTCATTAGATAAATATTTCAAAATTGCTAATCAAATTGCACTCATATTAATCTACACTTGAAAAATTTATAATAAGGTCATCTCAGACAATCTCTCATATAATTATCCAAATTTTGATACATTTATCCACTTGAGTTATTCAAAATATAGAAATAATACCCATTTTCCCTTTTGATAACGACAAATAATAATTAAATATTTTGAATTATATGAATTACCATGAATTAAGTATAATGAAAAATCATTAATCCATTATATTCCATTATGATAAAATTATATTCTCTTAAAAACAAATATTTACACATTTACAATAGTTAAAATCTTTAATTGGATTATTTAATTTTTATGATAATTGATAACTAAAGATATATATTAGTTCTATAAAAATATTATAATATAGTTATGATATTTTTAGGGTAACCTCCAGATATAAATTATATTATTTAAATGATTAATATAGTAATTGAAATTAAATAAATTTATTGGAAAATTCAGATTTGATGTTGAAACAAATTAAGAGAAACAATTTAATGAGAGGAAATCGATTGTATCACATTACTGACAGATTAGAATAATTCCAATAAGGAGATAATGTAATTTTCCTTGAAACATAATTATAGGATTACTATATTTTTAATGAAATGAATTACATGTATGGAAACTGAATGTGGCATGTAATCCTATCCATTAATCATTGATTTTCAATTATATGAATGATATTAAATTCTTTACAAGATTGATATATTTAGACCATGGGATTATGTATGTGGAATTTTATGTGTAGATATGTATTTTATAAATTATTAGTTAATGTGTTAAATTATAATAGTCGAATTTGATAGAGGGGTTATGTTTATATTGAAAAGGGGGAGGAGTATATTTCAATAAATAATTTAATAACAGACCTTTTAATTTAATAATTATAAATAATATTGATATCATGACAATAACTAGTTTATTATTAAAAAAAAATAGTTATTTTAAAAATAAACCAATCCAAAATAGAATGGAATAAATTAAAAACTTATGAAATGTTAATTAATGAAAAATTGTTTAAATTAAAAATAATACTAACTTATACTTCCAATGTTCAAATATTGGTTTATAAATTCAAAATATCATAATTAAATTCGTTGTTTACTCCTAATATATTTGGTTTTTGGAAAATGTATTAATATGTATTGGCATGGACCTTCTTAGTCCATTAATTTTTCAAATTCTGGTGGTTGGGGTATCCTATGGACCATCGATGACTCATTAATGAGTTTTCCAAATTTTAGGTCAATCTAATGGTGGCACTGATTTGAATCATTGGCACTGATGGGCGTTAGTGGCACCGATGGAACATTAGTGTCACCGATCAGTAATGATGCGAGGGTGACAATGGAAAGGTGATTGTGTCGGGGTGATAGTGACTAACCCTTTGGAGGGTCATTTCCAGTTTCCCTAGAACATTACAGTTTCTCTCTAATAACATATCTTTTGACATACAATTGTTTTAATAACCCTTTGGAAGTTATTTAGGACCCGTAAGTGATGTTTTACACCGAAAGATTAATTCAACTAATAAATTAAAAAACCATGAGGCATGTCACACATGTTTATGCATTTTCCAACATCTTGTGTTTTCCAGTTTCACCCCTCTTACATGTTTCTTTCTATTTAAAGGAAAACTATTAACTCACAGCCATTATCTCAACCATTTTCAAGGGGGATTATTAAATCTCAATTAATCCCAATGTGTGAAACTGCCCATCTATGTGTTCAAAACATGATAATAATTTTGTGTACTTTTAAATAGTCTCCTTGATTTTAGGATCTGACATTTTATTAAGCAGATATCATCTCTTTTTTCCCATGATCTCATTTCAATCCCTTGGTGCACTTGGAGTACCTCTTTTGAAAAGAGTCATTCTTTTGTGATAACCCTCCTATTCAGTTCTTAATTGAGTTTCATATAGTTTCATACCATGTTCTTGGCGCAAGGAGGAAACTTTGATACCTAATCATCTTTGTTGGGGTTCTTCTTTCTTCTCTCATTATAGTGCATCACGTGTGGTGGGTATAATGATGTTCCCTCAGGATGTAGATGAACCAACATTAATGAAGATAATAAAATGGATTTAAATAATTAATGTATGGGTAACTTGATGATGTTGTTCTATTTTTACCTTTTTTATGATTTGAATTACATGAGTTAATGAACAAAGAAAATCATGGTTATTGGTGGTCCATTCATGCACACTATTGAAGATCTATTTTTTTTGTATAATCCTGGGACTAAATGGAAGTAACATGGAAACAGGTTAATCAAACATAAATGTTTGATTTAATGGATTCCAAATGAGTAAGACCCCCTATGTGATAACCCCAATTTTTTGAAGAAGGAACCTAACGAATGGGGTTGAACAAATCTAAAATCTTTTTTTCTCTATTTAAGTTATATAAATTACTTCTCTACTTGATTCCTTTTAAGGTGATGTGGAAAGGAATGGAATCTATGGTTGAGAGTTTGTTACTTTTTGAATATATGTCAGTGTGTAGCTAGTATGTTGGGGATTGGTTGGGTTTTAGTACTTCATGAGATCTCATATATCCCTTTGGATTTTTTACTTTATAGGAGAGCAGGGTGTGAAAGCTTAAACACCTTAATGGATGTTTTTTCGGTTGATTTTATTGTCTTTTGGTTATGCTTGTTAGTTTACATATATTGCATAATGATTAAAATGATGTCACATGAGCATGATATTGAGAATGGGTATGATAGGGAACTATTTTTAAAAAATTGGTTGTGCTCTGGTTGTGGTTGTTGGTTTCAGGACTTGTTTGATGGGATGAGTGATTGTTTACCTATATGTATAAGGTTTAGTTATTCTGTTTCATATTATCACCCCGCCCATGTTCATAACATCATTCCAAACACCCACATTCTATGGGGGATCATGTTTTTTCCATTAGTTTTATGAGTGGCTGCTTATTAACTCTTTTTTGATCCCCCTCCCTGGTGGCCCAAGACTCTTCAAGAAGACTGTGATGGGATGAGGATTATTATGGACTAAAAATCTTTGGACATGGTGTTTTTAAGTGGTTGGTCCAGGTATGTAAATGATATTTTGTTTCCCAAGTGTACTCGGGAAGAGGCTCATGTGTCTTCGAGCATCGTAGTGGTTGTTGTGGCCAAAGTGTCTCTAGGCGCGGAGGTGGTTGTTGTGGAATAGGTGTCTGTGGGTGTGAGGATGCATGGTCGTGGTTGAACATGAGATTTCAGGAGGGATATAATCATAGCTTGGATGAGCCATAAGGATGTTTTTTGGGAGAAAGTGGGGTTGTAGTTCAACTTTTGGGGGAGGTATGATGTATAGGATCTCTTAGATAACCAGTTCAAAAGTGGTGTGGGGTACCCAAATATTGATGCGCTATTACCATTACTTTACCTAACCTGTGTTATTTTTGGAGTGTACCTTGGTGAGGTTTCGTGGATTTTATCCTTTCTAGGTGTTTTGGTTTCCTCTATTTCCCATAGGGAATTAGAATATCACCCCACTAGTTCATGAGAGATTTTGGTTTCCTTACTGAGTATACCTGTATACTCACCCTGAGTATATAAACTGCTTTCAAGTTTCCATTAGGACATTGAGGATTGTGCTAGACCATACTAGCTTGGAATCATGAAATTTTTTGTTTCCGACTAACTTTCATTTGGTACTTCCCTTCAGAGTGTTCTTGTACCTTTCATCACATTATTTTAGACATGCATATGGGAATGTATTTTGGGATTTACTTTTACTTTCTATTCTTAGAGTTGATTGGTATTTATTATCCTATTTACCGATCTTGTTCGATAAAAAGGGAAATTTATTCTATAGTACATGAGATTATATAACATTTTTTCTAATATCCACTTTGGGGCCTATTGAAGGCGGGACTCAGGGGTCATTATCTCACCATCAACTTGATAAAGGAAAGGTCTGGCAGATTTTTCCCTTCCCTCATCTTAGTGAAGGAAGGACGTGACTGAATGGTATCAGAGGGATTGATGAGAGATAGTATTGATTTCAGGGTTAGGAAGAGTGAGAATATCATGGGATGGTAGTGGAATGGTGTTAGAAAATATTGGTATGCGAAATAGGCCAGGGAAGATCAGTTATGACAAGGGATTTTAAGTCCCCAGGTGATCCAATGTAAGGAATCTAGACCTACTGAATGACCAAGTGATGCTACAAAAATTGAAGGTTCGAGACCATAATTAATGTTAAATTAATCTTATTGACATGTATTCATGTGTTTTTTGGGTGTTCCAGGAAATTAAATAAATCTTTTTTAAAAAATGAATAGAATTTTCCACACAACTCGGGCATAGGAATTCCTGTTTATCTTTTCATGTATGGAACCCAAATGATGTCCACGAGTAGTGTGGAAAGACCATGCGTAGTTGGTTGATCTGGTTGATCCGTAGAGGGCTGATCGAGAGGAAGAGGATGACTAGTGGCAGAAGATGAATCATGCCTTCCAATAGTGGACTCTCGAAAAGTATGGGGGAAGAGTCTCATATATGGTGGCAGAAAGCTTTCCCAGGATACGATGATAGCTTTCATCTTGATTCAGGCATTGGTAGAGTAATAATATCCTTTTTTCATGATTTGTATGTGGGGACTGGTGTGTCAGGGGTGGAAACTCTAACGTGACGAGAATAAATAAGCCAAGGTTTCATGGAGTGAATTGAAAAGGAGTTCCGGGTGGAATTACATTATTTCTTGATAAATATGGAATAGATGTTGGAGATGCTCTCCTTTCATAAAGGGAGAATGAAGGCAAGGTAGTTGGGGATGATGTTCAAGGATCTCCTTTATTTTTCCACAGAACTCTTCCTAGATGTGGAATCACGGGCAATGTTTGTAGGGAATCCACTCTGATCTTCCCTTTAGTATGTTGTATCTCCCTTCTCTCTACTGACGTACTTAGAGATTCAGAAAAAGGGTGAAGTGGTGGAGCAGATGCACATGGAGGGAGCTGTTCCATGAGAGGGGATCCGGTGGAGCTCATCAAAGGGGATGTCTGTTAGCAGTTGGCCTCAAGCATTATGGCATTCTATGTTTTGGCCGACAGGGAGAAGGACTCCGTAGTTCCAGTTCCGATCTCTTGGTCCCCATCCTTTCAACACGACCCTAGGATTGATGTTCTATACCTCTGTTAGTTGAGGGAATCATTGTAATCAGTTCCCAAACTGGGTTCCAAATAGTGTGGTTGGGCCTGTTCAGTGCCCACCTCAGAAGCACCTATTTTCGGCTAAACCATTCCAGTAGCAGTAGTAGGGGAAGTGAGCTCCCGCTCCAATGAGGGCGGACAATGCTTTAAGAGGCCGAACTCAAGGCTATCCTCAGAGGCCTTAACTAGGTCATGGTAGGGGAAGTGACTGAAACCCGAGGGGCATAGGTTGTGTGTGTGGGTAGTTGCACACCACATGGGCTGCAGTTCCAGAAAGTCTAGAGATCAATCAATGTAGAATTAGTTTATTTATTACACCTACATTTTCCTTTTTTGATTGAGAAGATTCAATATACTTTGATTCACCCCACCTAGAAGATGCCTTGGGTCTAACCATAGAGTTTCATTCCATTTCCATGGTGTTGTGCACACTAGTTGGAGGTCAGACGAGCCTGTTTTATGGTTGTCGAGGATGTCAATTATTATTGGGTCATATCATTCTAGTGGGGATATCTTTCTACAACAACTACAGCCATATGATGTCATATTGAGCATCAAATGTCTATTTTCCATGCAACTTGTTATCAAAATCTTATAGATAAGGGTTTTGTTCTCAGATATGGGGTTTCAATGTGTGGCCTTCCTCGGTGAGCAGGGTTTCCAGGAGGGCAACCGGCATATGGAGCCCCTTATTTGTTTATTTTTGAGTTCTCAGTGGAATCTATAGACATTGATATGGAGAGAGTTCTAGGGATTAACAGTGAGTTCCTGGAAGTCTTCCCTAAATAGGTTGCGACCTTACCCCCTCAACATGATGTTCAATTTGGGATAGATTACAAATCGGTGCCCATCGAATTTTGATGGATCCCTATTGGATATCCCTTTCTGAGTTGTGGGTGTTATGGATTCAAGTTTATGACCAGATAAAGAAGGGTTTTATATGACCAAGCACATCAACAAGGGGTGCACCAGTCTTGTTCCCAAATAAAGAATACAATGGTCTCTAGTTGTGCATAGACAATTGAAGGCTGAATTAGGTAATGATCAAGAACTGGTAACCCCATACAAGGATCAACAACCTTTTTGACCCGTTGAAGGGAGCATGATGGTTCTCTAAGATTGAACTGTGGTCAGGATATTACATGTTGAGCTTAAAAAAGTGTGACATATCGAAGACTTCTTTCATCTGTTGATATGGGCAATTTGATTTTGTGGTCATGTTGTTAAGTGTTACGAACGCTCTTACTGTGTTCATCGGGATCATGAACTCTGCTTTCCATGAGTATATGGACTAGTTTATAGTCACATCAATTGAAAACCTCATGATCTACTAATGATCAGAGGAGGATAACACCATATATATCAAGACAGTCTCGTAAGTCTCCAAACACAACTATCTCTATAGGATGTTTTCCAAGTGCAAGTTATTTACACAAGAGGTTCACTTCCTTGGACATGTCATGTCCCAATAGGGAATAGAGGTGGACCTATTTAAGGTCATAGAAGATGTTTCTTGGATAACACCCAAGAACATGGAATAGGGTCGTAGTTTCCTGGGACTAGTAGGTTACTACCGAATTATCATGCCCTACTTTTCTAGAGTATCCGAAACATTCATAGACTTTACCAGAAAAGCATAGTCTTTCAAAAGGACTGAGTATTTCTAGGAATCATTCAATTCTATAAAGGGGAATCTGGTCAGTTTTCTTATGCTATGGTTTCCAAAGGAACGAGTGTCATATTATGTATTTTATGATTCTTATGGTATAGTATTGGGGTGTGTGCTGATGCATCAACAAGGGGTGATCCCTTATGGGTCCAAGATTTTGCACCCTCAAAAATATAAATATACCACCGATAACATCTAATATGCATTGGTTTTCTTCAAACTGAAACTGTGGTGGAATACCTCATTAGAGAACACACCATTGTCTTCACAGATCACAAGATCTTGTGGTTAGTATTCTCCAAACGAGACCTAAACATGCAACAATAGAGGTGGGTAGAGGTTCTCCATAACTATGACTTCTACTCCTCCTAAACCATAGGAAATGGGATTGTGGCGACTGATGATTTGAAATGGAAGTCACAAAATTTTTTGGTTCGAGAGTCACCAGATTCTTGGAAAGAAATGGAGGAGTTGGCTGCTTTACATCTGGGTATGAGAGTAGAGGATGTTATAGGCTATCTATTTCAGATGGAAGTGATATATTACAGGGTATGGATGATGGAAGAGTCTCGATGGGGAGACTTAGAGGCTAACGTGTTGTGTGATCATGTTAGTCATTTCAAGGCACTAGAAGTATGGCTAGAGGATAGTCAGAATGAGATGCTCTTCTGTGGGATGTTGTACATCCCAGAGACCATTTATGTGGGAATTATCAATGTGTTCTATATCTCACCACAGAGGTAGACCCAAGAGTCCAGATGATGTATATGGGCTTGAGAGGTATGTTTTGGTAGCCTGGAGTGAATCGGGTAGTGGAAGAAAATGTGGAAAAGTTCCTCAGGCGTCAGCAGGTGAAGGATGAACACAGTTTTCATGGTGGTCTATTGCAACCCTTTGAAATTTTTGAGTCGAATTGGGATGATGTCTCAATGGATATTGTCATAGGTCTACCTAGAGCTGAGGGAGGATCTAATGTCATCTGGGTAGTGGTGGAACATTTGAAAAAATCATCTTACTTCTTAGCGATTATGGAGTCGATTGCAGTGGATGCCTTATCACTGTATTCCACTCTAAGATGGATGGGAAGAAAGATAATACCATCTAGAAATTTTGGGATATTACGAAAGAATGTGTTCTAGACATCCGAGGATCATGGATATGACACATTCCTATGGTATAGTTTTCCTACAAAAATAGTTACCACTCTACCATTGGCATGAATCCATTTGAAGCATTGTATGGAAGACCATGTCGTTCACCCATGTGCGGGAAATAGGTTGGTGAGGATGGTTTTCATGGCTGAGAGGTAATGCAGAACAAGAATGAGAAGCTTCAATTTTTGTGTGAGAGGATGACTGTATCTAAGGACTGGATGAATTTTTATATCGATCATAGGAGGAGACCCCTAGAGTTTGAGGTTGGGAACCACATGTTCTTAAAAGTCTCCCCTCAGCATGGAAAGCATAGGTTTGGTAGGGGAATAATCTTTCTCTTAGGTTCTTAAGACCCTTTTAGGTGTTGAGATGAGTTGGTGAGGTGGAATATCATCTGGCGTTGACACCACAGCTAGACATGATCCACAACGTATTCCATATATAACATCTCTGTTGGTATCTACATGATGAATTCCACATCCTCTATTGGGGAGTGTTGGATATCGAGGATGATAATAAATTTGTGGAGAAAACGGTGAGAATTGAGGATGGTAAAAAGAAGGAGATTCATGGAAGGACCATTCCCGGGTGCATGTGTTGTGGAGGCTTGTTGTCCTCGAGGAGAGTACCTAGGAACAAGAGGCACAAATGTGTGTCCGTTACCAAAATATGTTCTGAGTTTTTATCTTGTGTTTTCTTTATGCCTTGCTCATGATGTAATGTTTGACCTCACATGTTGTATGATAAGTTATTTTCCCTATTCTATATTTTTTTTGAAAATTCCTTAATGTTTGTGTGAGAGGAAATGATCTGTAATCAAAATTAATTAAGGTGGATTCGATTAAAACCTTACGAGTGAGTTAGTACCACCCAAACAGAAAGTATCTTGACATGGGAAAAGGGACTCCCTAATCCATATGTTTTCATGGTGTGAAAATTATTTTTTTGGTTTGTTATATGGGGGATAGGAGAGATAGTTTTTTTGTAGTTGTTTAGGAGATAAATGTGTGAGTGTTGTTCCAAGATGTCGAGATGTTATTCTAGCCTACAAACAACTCTAGGTTGATTTTTCCCTGAGAGGTATCTTACGAGGTATTTTTTTGGACCCCACTCTTGTCATTTGGTTTAGTCTTGAATCTTGATGATTATAATAGTTTGAGAGGTATTTAATGTAATGGGCCAAACCTTCATGGTCCATTACATTGTTAAATTCTGGTGGTTGGGGTATTATGGGGACCACTAGTGACTCATTAACGAGTTCACCAAATTTCAGGTCGAACGAATAGGGGAATTGATGGGAGTTGGTGGAATGAATCAGACATCTGTGGCACCAATGGACCATCAGTAACACCGATCGACAACGGTGCTAGGGTGACATTGACTCCCTCGTCGGTGGGTTATTTCCATTTTTCCCGGGACATTCCAGTTTTGCTCTTATAATGTATATTTTAATGTAAAAATGTATTAGTACCCCCATTAATATATATTTAAGTCTCATAATATATCCTTAAAACCCCAGGAGTCACTAGACCCTTGAGTTACCAAAATTTGTGTCTTGTCACACCCTTTTCGACATTTTTCATCTTCTCTTGTTTTTCAGTTTCTCCCATGTTACATGTTTTCCTTAGTTTAAAGGAAAACTATTAACTCGAATTTGTTTTCTCCACCATTTCCAAGTGGGATTATTAAATCTCAATTAATAATAATGTGTGAAAGCTCCCAGCTGTGTGGTCAATCAATGATCTGAATTTTATGTACATTGAAATGGTCTCCGTAATTTTTGGATCTGACCAATTTTTTAGACGAGATCCTCTCTTTTTTCCGTTGGTCTATATCCTTTCCCTTGGTGTTCATGGAGTCCCTACTACTATGATGAGTCCTTCCCACGTGAGAACTATCCAATTCATTTCTTCTTGGGGTTTCTTGCATCGTCATCCCTAGTACTTGGTTCAAGGAGAGCACATCGATCCTTGATCATCCATGTCAGGGTTCTTCCTTCATCTATCTTTACTTTTCATCATGATGGGTGGGTATAATGATTTTCCCTCGGGATGTAGATGAACCAACATTAAAGAAGATACTAAAAGGATATTAAAAAATGACGGGTTGGGGAATTTGATGATGTTTCTCTATTTTTACCTTTTTTTATGTTGTGAATTTAATTGGCTCGGGTATACTAAAAAACATGGTCGTTGGATGTCTTTTCTTGCGCACTATTAGAGCTCTGTTTTTTTTTTCTTGTTAATCTTGTGATTTATTGAACATAACATGGAAACTGGTTAATCATTTAAACATGGCTGGTTAAGGGGTTCCATATGAATAAGAACCCCAATGTGATTACCTTGGGTTTTGAAGGATGGAACATAATGAATGGTGTCGGCTAAATCTAAAAACTTCTTTTCCCTATTTTCCAAATATGTATGGTTTCTCTGTTTGATACCTTATGAGGTAACATGGATGGGAATGAAATCTTTATTTGAGAGTTTGTTCGCTTGTGAATCTGAGGCCATGTGGATATGGTTTGTTAGGACTTGGTTTGGTACTAGTAATTTGAGGGATCTCACAGATACCTTTAGATGTTGTTATATTACAAGAGCACTAGGGGGAATGCACAAAAACATCCTTTTCCATTTGTTTTCATTGTTTTTTATATATTGTGGGTATGACTGATAGTTTCTCAAAAGTGAACAATCATTGAAACGAAATAACATAATCATTATTACAAGAATGGGTATGATGGGGTACTATTTTCCAAAACAGGTTGTGCTCTAGTTGTGGATGTTGTTTTCTGGATCCCTAGGTTGGGATAAGTTCTTGTTTGCCTATATTTATAATGTTTAGTTCTTCTGTTTCTTATTCACACCCCATCCATGTTGAGAACATCGTTCCGGAAACTGCCATTTCATGGGGGGGGGGGGTTCCCCAACATTCCTATGAGTGGATGGTTATTATCTCTTTTTTCCTCCCTCTCCAAGGTGGCCCAAGACTCTTCGGAAAGGCTGTGATGGACTAAAGTTCATCATTTCTCAAGTCTCTTTAGGCATGGTGTGTTGTGGTGGTTGGACCAGGTATGTGATTGTAGGTTTGTTACCCAAGTGTCTTTAGGGTGAGGCCCTTGTGTCTTTAGGCATGCCAGTGGTTGATCTTGCATAGGTTTCTTCGGGCATAGCAGAGGTTGTTGTGTCCCAGGTGTTTTTGGGTGTGGTTATATGCTGTTGTGGAGGCCTAGGTGTTTATAGGTGGGATTGACATGTGGTTGGGATGGCCCATGTGATTGTTGTTGGGGAGGAAGTGGGACTATGGTGGATCTTATGGGGTGGTTTGATACATAGGATGTTCTAAATAAATAGTTGCAATGTGGTGTGGGGTACCCAAAAATCGATTTTCTATTACTGTTACATTACCTGACTTCGGTTGTTTGGGGAGTGTGCCTTTGGAGAGGTCAGTCGGATAGTTTCTTTGCTAGGTGCTTTGGATACCTCTCTTTATCATGTGACATTATAATTTATCACCACTTGTGGCTGAGTAATTTTGGTTTCCCAGTTGAGTATATCTGTATACTCACCCTGCGCATATAAACTACATTTAGGTTTCCATAAGGACATTGAGGACCTTGTAAGACCATACTAGCTTGGTGTCGATACAATTTTGGCTCATTATCTGCCTTTTGGTAAATTCCTTCATAGTTTTTGTGTACCATGAATCACTTTATTTTGGACATACATATGTGAATGGATTTTGGGAATTACTTTTACTTTTGGTTTTTTTAGTTTTTTTTTCAGATTTACCATCTTATCTCCTGATCTTGTTTGATAAAAAGGGTAATTACTTATATATTACGTGAGATTCTGTATCATTACGGTCAGTCGCCACTCTGGGGCCTATTGATGGTGGGACTCAATGGTCATTATCTCACCTTCAACATGAAAAATGTTCCGGTAGTTAGTTGACCCTTCCCTCATTTTGGCATAAGTAGGTTGTGACATTATAATTTTCAGTTGCAAATTTATATAATGATGACACCAAAAAGTTAATTCAGTTTCTGAAAATTATTCTTTTACTATTCGTCAAAAAATCTGTTTTTTCAAGATAATCCTAAAAATTAACGATATAAATATATAGAAGTTTTGATTCTAAAAATTTTGTATATTTTATTGGATTCAATTTAAAAATGTGAATAAATTATTTCCAATATATGAATGCATCATGCATAAGAAAAATTGTATTTAGAAACAATTATTTTTCAGCAATAAAATTAATGAATTCTAATTCAATAACATGTAATAATAATTATACCAAAAATAATATATTTATATATATAACAAATTTAGTTTTTGGATATCATTTTTCATTAGATTTTATTTTTATTAATAAAGATAAAAATACACACAAAAAACAAATCATTGAAAATTAGGTGTTTTTTCAATTTAGATCATCATATTCCTAATTGAAAATATTTTTTTTATGAAAAGATAAATAAATTTTAGAAAAATATTTATGAAATGGAAGTATTCATATTTAGATTAATTTTTTCAATGAACAATTTCTTAGAATATGAAAATTTTGAAAGTAAATTTCATATTTAATAGTAAATATAGATATAATTTATATTATCATCTATTTAATAACTATATATTTATTATAGATTAAATTAAAAATAAAAAACCCCTAAAATACAATTTATATGACCGTAGGTTATGACAAGAAACAATGGTAGTCATGAGTGCTGATTCAAAAAACATTGACGTGATAATAATTTCATTCAACTCGAACATCTATCATAACCAATTTCACTCAATCCACACTTGATGATGTTCAAATTGATATAGGTTTCAATTTATCCCCTATTATACTACCTAAATTCAAATATCAAACTTATGATACTGATATGGGATAATTATACAACATTTTACTTCTATTTGTTCCTCCTATACATATTTCATATTATTACTACATCTATTTTTACATTCAAATTAAATATATATTATGTAACAATAACATTTTAATTTAATACATCATCTCATAAACATAATGAGGGTTCCGTGCACAGTGGATGCGTGCTTGGGATGACACCCAATTTTCATTTTTTCCATGATAAATGGTTATTCAAGGATCAATATGATGATGAACACCAGTCTCCATTAAATATAATCAATTATTTAGGTAAATAAAAACAATACCTGAAACCATTAGAGATGATCTTTCACATCATGATTATAAATAATTTAATTAATTTTATAAAGAAAAAATAATGACTTGATAAATGGTATTTTTCTTCATTGATGATGTTTATGGTTCATAATGCCCCTACTGGATTATTTTGTTGGACTAGTTAGGATCCAAACTAGAATCCCTCTAGTGGTGACCCAAATGTGCTCTGATGGCCTCTGATCGACACCAATCATTCTCTGGTTTCTAGTGCATTGAAGAGAGTGTCTTTTGTCGGTCGTTCATGAACGCTTACTTTTTTGTCATTAAAGAACATCTCTTTTTTTTGAGAGTGGAGAGAAGGGGATTCGTGAGAGAAATTTTTTGGCTCATCAATTCTCAATTCACCAGGAATGTGGTGTGGTGTTTGGAAAAATAGGCCTACATGTCTATTTATATACATGAAATTTTAGTTACAATGTTTAATTTCATAGCAACAATGAAATACATTCCTAAACATAGAGAAAACCCATTGTTATAATAAAAATACTACATAATTATTAATGGTGCACCAACTTGTGAAAAATGGAATTATAAAATAAAATTCTTGCACCCCAAAATAATAGTAGTGTCATTATTATTTTAACTTATTCCAACTAGTTAAATTATTATTTAACTTCTTCCAATTAATTATTTTACTACTGGTCCAACTTTGGTCCACTCGAACTCCACTTCCATTTATTGACAAGATGAATAAATAAATAAATAAATTATTCACTTAAATAAACATTTCATTTACCAATTTGTAAATAAATATTTATTTGATGTTCAATAATATAAATAAATAAATTTAATTTAATTTATGTGATCTTTTTAACTAGAATAAAATTATTTCATGTTCTTGAAAATATTATTTTTTTCATTATTTAAATTCAAATAGAATTTAACTGAGACCACTAAAAACACTTCTTATGTGACCCTATAGGATCCTTTCCCTTGGAATTAGGTGGGCTTGCCTAATGTCCAAGAGTACTATCCAGCAATGGGTAAAGAAACCCAAGAGAAAGAACGTAAAGTCGCAACAACGACATCCACATATGAATGCTCACTGTGTAAAATAATCCATTGGTCACAATATCTCATCAAGAAGGTTACATGATAGTGTCATCAACTTTTATACACGATACATCATTCTTTGATTACCTAAAATAAACTCATCCTTGCACCATGATCATGGAATTGCATAAGATAGTTCTTTTTCAATCAAAGGGATGAGATAACAACTTCCATAAATGGAAGGGAGAAATACTTCCCCGGTTTATCAATTAATAACAAGGCACTCATGATGCACCCAATGTACCCTACATTCCGCCAACTATTTTTGGGACATTTTTCTTCAGTAAATCAATGTATGCATGTCATGACACGTACTAATGATAATCTAATGTCTATGGATCATTACACATGCATGTAGATAGAATTATCCAATGACACCAAAATATGAATAATTACTACTAGAGAGTGTGTTATCGTAATCTCTTATCATGGAGAATACCAACATCAAGCTTCATGAGAGGAAGTCTCATATGCTTACGAGTATCCACTCCTGACGATATTCCTACTATGTGTTAAAACATAGTATTTCATCCAACCGATGAACTATATTTAAAAATATTCTTATATAATTTCAATGCTATCATTATAGCTGGGAACTACCATGACCTTACCAATGTAAAAAATTATCTATTCACGCATAACAATGAACAGTATGTAAAAATACATTAAATATCCATGTAATCAATATAAAACTAGTTGGTACTAGGACAACAACTCTTACAAACTCACACATGGACTAGAGAAAAATTCCTACGACTTTTAGTCCGCTACACCTCACATGATGATCATGTTTCTTCTAAGTCAAAGGTTTAGTCAAAGGGTCCACCGTATGATCTTATGTAGAAATACTACTCAATGCAACTTCATCTCTTCGGAGAAAATCCCTCAAGAGATGATACTTCTGGTGTATGTGCTTCGTCCGCTGATGTGACTTTGGTTCTTTTTCGGGAGGCACTACTACTATATTATCATTGTACATAGTGATGGGATCTTTACTGTTAGGTATAACATTTATCTCCTAGACAATGCTTCATATGAAAACAACATCTTTATATATCTAAGAAGCTTCAATATACTCAGGATCTACTGTAGAATCTTCGTCCACACTAGGTTTTGACTTCTTCCATCTCACTACACCTCCATTCAATGGGAAGATGTATCCAGTCTTTGACATCGTTTCATTTTGATCAGTCGGGAAACTGTCATCTACATATCCTCTATGGACTAGCTTCTCTTCTCCTCCATAAACTAGGAGAATATCCTTAGTATGCATTATAAACTTTAGGATAGACATGACTTCCCAAACAATGATGGTCACCTGGGTCATCATGATATATGCATACCACACTAAATGTGTAGGCAACATCCAACCTAGTACAAAGTATTTCATACACAACTGACATAATCGCTGATGAGTATGGAGTCGTTGCCATTATCATTCTTTCCTCATGTGTCTGAGGACACATTTTCTAAAAAAGTAGAATTCCATGTGACGCTGGCAATAATCCCCTATTGAATTTTTTAATACAGGCTCTCTTCAGTATATTATCAATGTATATACATTGACATTAGCCAAAAAATTTCTTAGATATATCATGATTGATCTTGATCCCGAGAATATATGAAGCCTCATCCAAGTATTCCATGGAGAAGAAATGATTCAAGCATGACATAATTAACTATAAGACTGATATCTTAGTTCCAATAAGTAATATGACATCAACATATACAATTAGGAAAATGATTTCACTCCCACTAAAACGTTTATTGAACCAAGGCTAACATTAATTCTTAAAAAACCAAATTCTTTTATGGATTCATCAAAACAAATGTTCCATGACCTGGATGATTGCTTTAATCCATAAATGGATTTCTGCAACTTTCATGCCTTATTGGAATCATTTGGAGTCCCAAACCCTTCAGTTTTGTTAAGTAGATATCATCCTAATGGTTCCCGTTAAGGAATGTTGTTTTGACATCCATTTTCCAAATCTCATAGTCACGGTAAACCATAATGAAAATTAGAATTTTGATGGATTTTAGCAGTTCCACTGGTGAGATGTTTTCATCATAGTCAACTCCTTGACACTGTTTAAACCCTTTTGCAACTAGTCATGCATTATAAGAACTGACTAGTCCTTCTATGTCCAGTTTTTTCTTGAATACCCATTTTCAACCAATAGAATTTACATCAATAGGAGGATCTACCAAAATCCAGACTTGGTTCTGGTACATGGAATCCATTTGAGAATTCATGGCTTCATGCCACATGGAAACATCTGTACCACTTACAACATCCTTGTGGTTAGAGGATCATTATTATAAACTAATAATGAGTCAAAATACTCTATGATTATATAATTGTACCATTCCAGTTCTCTAAAAACTCTTGTACTCCTACGTAGTAATTCTTTCTATAGAAAATATTCTTCTTCCACAGGGCATTGTGGAATCCATTCATGTACCAAATCTTATGTACCTTGAGCCTCAACTTCATCTAAGCCTATCTTTCACCCACTATACCTTTTGTAGATGTGATCCCACTCAAGTAATATGTCATGTCTTTCCACTATAGCTTTTTTGTTTGATTGGTTGTATATGTAATATCCCCTTGTTTCTATGAGGTATCCTATAAAGGTACACTTTTTTCCTCAAGGTGTGAGTTTTTTACCTGAAGAGGCCTTAACAAACAATTCACTATCCGACACATGTAAATTCGATAACATGGATTTTGTTCCACCCCAATACTCATATAGAAAACCGTTTATCAATTTAGTTGTACATGGTTCAGTATGTGTGCCACTATTTGTAATGCATACCCCCAAAAGGAAAATAGAAAACTTGAATGAATCATCATTGATCTCACCATGTCCAACAAGGTGTGGTTCCTCCTTTCGCTTAAACTATTCCATTGAGGTGTGTATGGAGGGGTGAATTGGAATAGGGTACCAAACTCTTATATGTAATTAATGAATTCCTAATTAAGATATTCTCCACCTCGGTCTGAGCAGAGTTTTTAAGTCTTATTACAAAGCTGGTTCTCAACCTTATTCTTCTATTCATTGAATTTACCAAAAGAATCTGACTTATACCTCATTAAGTATATATATATCCATATCTACTAAAATAATTAGTAAATGTTATGAAGCATGAGTACCCACCCCTTGCATCAAATGGAAATGGTCCACACACATCGGTATGAACCAATTCAAGAAGTTATTTATCCCTTTAACCTTTCCAACTAAATGGGGCTTTAGTAATTTTTCATTGTAAACATTCATGAAATACGCCAAGTGGTTTTAGTTAAAAATATTCTAAATATCCATCTGAAGGTAACTTTTTCAAGGGTTTATAATTTAAGTAACATTTTCGGAGATTCCAAATTGGGTGTGACACGACTCATGTGAAGTATCATTGCAATTGATTTACATTACGTGGTTTGTGTTATCCAACACATAAAGAGAATTGTATAAATGTTCCCTACCAAAATAAATTATATCTTTATAAAAGAAGAAACAATCTTTTCCAAACATGAAAAAATTCATCTATATCTAGACTGGATATAGAAATTATGTTTTTTGTTATAGAAGATGCATAAAAACAACCCTTCAACACCAAGATCATTCTAGTTGGAAATTTGAGGTGGTAGTCCCCGATAGCTACAACTGCTAGTCTGGATCCATTGGATGCTCGAAGATCAACCTTCCCTCGCTGAATCTTCATGAATCTACATGGTTCTTGTATTTAGATGCATATTTGAGAACCAAATGTTGTATATAATATCCAATTTTTTGAAACAGATTGATTTCAGTTGATAAAAAATGCACAAGAAACTTCTCTATAATTCTCAGGCTAGCTGGAGTTCTTCTTCTAGTATCCCTTCTTACCACATGAAAAATAGGCAGCCTTCTTTTCCCTTTCCTCACCATTGATCTTCCTTTTTCTAGGAAGGTCATGAAGAATCCTTGGCCTTAAAACTCTTCGACTTACCTTTCCCCTTATTCACTATAAGGAATTTTTTTATTACGATAAATCCCATTTTAATGGGTATGGGGAATCCCATCAAACATCAATGAAATAAAACAAAAAAAGCCCCATAGTCCAATGTCCCAAGGTCAGAGACAATCCAATTAAAAACTACAAAGAAGATCCTCTCCTTAGCATCAAAATCAATACGACAATATTCCAAAATCTCATCGCTGCCCAACAAGCAGTCCCGTGCAAGGACGCATGGGAACAAAACAGATGGCTAATGACATACCATCTCAAGCATCCAAATATGGAAGCCATGATCTATGGACACTCTTGCTCTGCACCTATTCTGAAATCTTCTCTTATAGTGAAATGGTTTAATTTTACCCTAGACAGCAAATTGTAGTGCCGAAAAACATAGACCTGATTCACACATTCAACCAAACAAACAAAATCCACAAAATCCCAAAATCTCCACTAAAAATCATCAAATAGAGAACTACCATTCAAAATCCATCATGATTTTTCCAGAACAGAAGCAGTCCTCCACATAACTGAATCACACATCAAACCAAAACCGGATCAAACCAAAAAATCCCCAAAAAACACTTCAAAATCATCAATGAAAGAACCATCCTCAGTAACCCATCATGATTTCACTGGAACCGAATCAGACCTCTAGAGAGACTCCACCATGCGCCTCAAAGACCATCGCAAGACCAGAACCAAAAGCACAATAATATCTAAATACAAAAACCAATCCAGAAGAGGGACCTCCCAAACAGTAGTTCAACGGAAAAGAACACCTTCACAAGACAGGGGAGAAGATCATGTCGCTGCCATCATCATCACACCTGATTACCAGATCAACCCAAACACCCACATACGGCATGGAATGAAACACCAACCCCACTATGCAGTATCTGAAACCCACACCCAGAATGACACGGATCCACTAAGAGAAACACTATCCTATTCTATGGTTAGGTTAAGAATACAGAAATGATGCGAATCCATTTTCCAAATACGTGCCTGCCGACACCGCCACTAAATGAAACCACACCACAAATAGGCTGAGTGATGTGTCGAGGAGAGATCCAGCCATCCTGAGTTGGTGGGGAAGAAGGAAACAGTGGGGGAAGACCTTGAAACACGAACCTCTGAAGGAGTGATGAGATAATGAGATCACTTCCCAGTTCATGAGGGAGTTTAAACCCATGATCCTCCGGGTGCTCATTTTTACCAAAGAGATTGACTACATGACAGCCAGCTGGGGAACCTTCTCCAGGCTTACTCTAAATGTGTGCCTTAGAGATCTCAATACATTCCTATCTTTATCTCTATTAGTAATTACCACAATTGTGCTCATGCATGCTATAAGCACCCATGTTTTAATTATAATTCATGAACTCAATAGACAATGGTGATAACATCCAACATTGAACATCGACCGCATTGTTCATATGTTTTTACTAGACTAGAAAATCCTCATCACTCATCTCTTTGGTAAGCGGATCTTGTAATGTTAAATATAGCACATAAGACTTCTGTTTGCGGTGTGGGATAACCCGATGGTGTCTAAACCGTTCCAGGTAGTTATTGTCAGTGAGTATGTTGTCTTTATCCTAAATTTATTGAAGGGAAATTGTTGTTGATGAGTTCGTCATTTTTATTCTAAAATAAAAAGAGAAGATCATTATTAATTTATTGATTACATTTTGTGAGAAATTATAAATTTTATTCTATCTCATGCTATTTTATAAAGTACCAATTCCCCTCACCATTAAAGTTAGAATATCAAGTTTCATATACGGTCTTCTTGCAAGGATTCATATTCCCCATCTCATTATCCCAACAAGGGTTAGACAAGATATTTGATGGTAGTTAGGTAGGCATGTCTTTGCTAACTATGGGCTTGAAGCTCCTTGATCTGTTGAGTGGACTCCCAAATCCTGAAATCATGTCTTTGTATTTCTTCAACTCTTACCTCCAGTATTACACCAAGGCTAGAAAGGGTTATTTCTCATGATGTTATGTGGTTAAGTCAACCCAAAACCTTTTATAAGTTATTTCTGTATAAAATTATGTGTCCTGACAAGGGTTGGTTTAACACATAGTTTTATTATGTTTTTCCCTTAATCATGAAATGGAAGGCATAGTATGACTTAATAATTTATTTGAGGGATTTTTATCTCATCTACGTGAATGGTTTATTATCACATGCTTGTTAATATTATGTGGTACTTACTTTTGTGATTGAACATGTCTTGTTAACATTTACGCATAAGTGTAGTTTATTTTAGTTCTATCTTGCATGCATATTTAATTCATTAATTGTATGATCGAAACAACACATTCAAAATGATAATCCATTGAAACAATAGAAATGTAATTAATTAAATGGCATGATCATGAGATTTTCTAATGGTTAGTTTATTTAGTAGTTGATAAAATAACTGTGTCCTTGAGGAGAAACACATTGAAATTTTTGGGTTCGTGTTTACAGAATCCACATGTCCACCTCTGTATCTCATGGGATTGGTTTCGTCTCAGCTCCAGATTGAACCGCCTCCAGTATCTTGGGAGTTCCATCCATTACATATGCCATTTATTTAACTCAGATGTATGTGGGGGGTAAAAGGGAGATTTACGTAAAAGAATTCTTGGGTAGTCATGCCATACATATTAATGATGAGAAGCCTTACAACCCAATAAATTTAGTTTAAATAAATATATTAAAATAAACCACCATCATAAATATGTATTGGTCAAGCTCATGATCATCCATACATGTAGTGATATTTACACATAAATAAAACTAGCATTAAATTATTTAATCAATATTATTTACGATAAATCACTTTCTAATCAATTAATTATCATATTTAATTAATCAATCCTTTTATATTAAGTCCTTTTTGAATTTCATTAAGATTCTCATCCATTATAATTTTAAACAAATAAATTCATTTAAAATTATCATTGTATGTAACATATACCTTGGAGGCAACCTGGTGAATTTCAACTCATAACCACCTAATGAGTAGAAATTTACATTAAACATTTTTTAAATTGAACACACATATATATAACACCTATCATGTGTGGTGCCCAAGCATTATGCCCACACGATGGTACATGTCTCAAGCATTGTTATAATATAATAATAAATTTTAATAAATCTGCATAATTTGGATGATTACACGACATGTAGTTACAACTATAAGGTGTGTAGTATTGTTCACCGCCCATCCGAAGTATAAGCCTGGGGAAACAATGTGTGAGTGTACATCAGAAATCATTGGAATACAGGGTGTGTCCAGTTGGCCCCACACCGTGTAGTTCCTCATTACACGGTCTTTAGCCGGGCTAGCCATGTACATGGTACTCAGTCCAACCCTTTCTCAAAGGGACTACATGCCATGTCTATTTAGGCCACGCGACATGTAACTTGAAAACCATGTCCCACCTGTTCAAGGTCAACATAAGGAGTCATTTAAGACTATGAAATACTCCAACACACAACTTGGTTTGGTGGACCAGTATGAAGCATTGAATCATGACTACATGTCTTGTACTATTGAATACATGTTTTGTGTTATGGTGTTGTACCACCATGATGTTTTGGAAGCTTCATATGAGATATCATATTTTACTTTAATCAAAATTAAAAGAAAATATCTTTTCTATAAGGTGAACGTGAAATGAAAAAGGTGGAATAGATATCAATATTCATATTTTCATAATGATTAACTTTAATAGAAACAACTAAATTATTAAATGCATATTTAATCAATGAAATATTTAAATAAATGTAAATTCTGATGTAACCCCTCTAATACCACTTGATGGATACAGGAACAACCGAATCGTGGTTGGGTTGACACCAAATTATGATTTCTCCTACGATCAATGATTATTCCTGGATCAATACAATGATGAACGCCAGTCTCCATAGAATATAATAAAAGATTTAGATAAAGAAAAAAGAGACCTGAAATTTTTAGAGAAGATATTGCAAATCATGTTTATAATTATTTTAATTATTTTCATAAATAAAAAATAATTATTGGATCTCTAGTATTTTTCTTGATTGATGATGTTGATATTCCGAAATGACCCTTTCGGATAATCTCGTTCCACTTGTAAGGATCCAAACTAGAATCACCTAGAGGTGATCCACACGTGCTCTGATGGCCTCTGATCAACACCGCTCATTCTCTGGGTGCTAGCAAGGGGAAGAGATCATCTTGTGTTCTTCATTCTTGATCGCATGTTCTTCGGCCTTGAAGAACATCTCTCGTTCATGAGATGGGAGAGAAGAGTATTCGAGAGAGAACTTGTTTGGCTCAACAATCCTCAATTCACCAGGCGTGTGGTGTAGTGTATGGCACAACATGCCTACATTTCTATTTATATACCTATAATTTTACTTACAATATATAATTGAATAAAAAAAATAAAATACATTCATTAAATTAGAAGAAACGCATTCTCATAATAATAATATCGTGTCATTATTCCTGGTGCACCCACTTGCGAAAAAAAGAATTATAATATAAAATTATGCATCACAAAATAATAGAAGTGTCATTATTATTTTAACTTTTTCCAAATAGTTAAATTCTTATTTACCATCATTCAAATAATTATTTTACTTTCAGACTGACTTAGTTCCACTCGAACTCCAATTACATTTATTGGACACCCGAATAAAGAAATAAATATTTTATACGATTAAAAAAATTTACTTATAAAGTAGTAAATAAAAATTTATTCAATTTTTAATAAAATATAAAAATATATTATTTAATTTATGTGATCATTTTAAGATGAATACAATTATTTCACAGTCATGAGAATAATAATTATTTCCTATGCTAAATTAAAATACAATTTAATGGAGATGACCAAAAACACATAGTGGGTGACCCACTAGGATTATTTTTCATCAGTATTCAGTGGTCTTACCTAAATTCCAAGAGTACTGTCTAGAAATAGGTTAAGGCTCCTAAGAGAAATAATGTAAAGTCACTATAATGAAATCCAAATAAGAATGCTCTTTGTGTAATATAATCCATTTGTCACAATATTTCATCAACCTAGTTTCATTAGTTTAATCAACTTTTTTCTTGATACAACATTCTTTGACTACCTGAAATAAACAAATCATTACACCATTTCCCTAAAATTTCACGAGATAGTTCTATTTCAATTAAAGGGTCGAGATATCGACTTCCATAAATGGAAGTGACAAATCCTTCCTTGACTTATCCATTAATAACATTCCCCTCGTAACGCACCCAACATACCCTACTTTCCTCCAACTGTCTGCATGACAGTTTTCGCCAGTAAATCAAAATGTACATTTCATGACATGTATTAAGGATAATCTTACGGTCTAAGGATTATTACACATGATCACATATAGAATTATCTTATGACAACAAAACATGGATAATTCCTACTAGAGGGTATATTCTCATAATCTATTATCATAGATATTACCATGTGCGAATTTCATTAGAGGAAGTCTCATCTGCTTAGGATTACTCATACCTGATAGTCTACCTGCTATGTGTCTGATCAAAGTATTTTCATGCAACCGTAGAACTATATTTAAGAATATTATTATAGAATTTCAAGGTTCTAATTATAGAGGGGGACTGCCGTGACCTCATCAATGTAACAAATACTATCAAACATTATTACGTCATAGTCATGTAGAACAATGAACAATATGTGATAATACATTAAATATACATGTAATAAATGTAAAACCCATTGGTTCTAGGTCAATAACTCTTACTCATATAACATGCACCATTATGTATTTTGATGTGTAATTATCATTTTAATAGATATATAATCCAATTTAAATCATTAACTTAATGAACACATACATTACCATGATACTACATTCTAATTTATATCCTTCCACAAATTAAGAAAATCAGTCACCTCATCCTCTTATTTATATTATATGTATGTTTATACTATTTATAACATGATTTATATATTACATAGTTATAATTTGTAGTATGATCCTCAATGATGATTAGGATGATCGGTATTTTAATATTTTATAATTTTTATATACTTATTATTTTTATTTATTTTATAAATTTTCTATTTATGTTTCATTTTAATATCTAATAATATATTTCATTTTTCATTTTTATTTTATTCTACACTGAAATAAATTAATGTGATTTTTTTAATAGTTTATTTAATGACATTTAGGATTATATGTTTAGGGAGTAATACCTCTCACTTTGGGTGTCTAAAATGTAAGAATATATCCATTTCCAGACAATTCAACAATGTTATATATGATGGAAGGTAAAAAAAATAATCCAATTCCTAATCATAGTTTAAATAAGAACACTATATCTTTTATATATGAGGCAATAAATCAAAATTAATTTTTTTTGAAAGAATAAACGATCGTTGAAATGATCTATATATTCAATGGCTATCATTTTTCCTTCATCTTCCTTTTTAGTCACCAAATAATTGTCATTCTAAAAAGTCTCTCAGTAAAAATATGGACCTCACATATTATAAAATGTAGCTCATGAAAGAAACACATTAAAATCATCTTTAATATACATCGACCACCCATTATAAACATCTTACTATATCATATTAGTATATAACTATACCATTAATATATAAAATGCATAAATAAATTGGGTGATTTAGTTTACTAATTCTTTTTATATACATCATCAAATACTCTACCACACACTCAAAATATTGGAGGATTTGTATTCAATAACTAAAATGTAGAGTTTAATTCATTTGGCTTTTTGATCATTTTCCCATTTAAGCTTCAACATTACTTGTATTATAGAAATCAATATTGATTGAACACTTTCTACATTTCATGTTCATTTATAATTAATAAACTATTTATATAGAATAATTTATATACTTATATTAATTTTTTTAACCTTTTCACTTTGTAAAAATCTGATTTTCACTCATTAAAGGACTTTTAAAAACATCAATGATGTATTTATATCTACATATAATAGTCTCCATTAATATTATTATGAATAATTTGAATTTACTTCACAAAAAATAAATCATCAATAATTTCAACCAAATTATTTTTAAAAAAAATATTCATTTAATCCAAATAGATTAATTTCAAAACCAATCTTATGTGATGAGATATCATTTAAGACCAACTATTAACAGTTGTAATTTCTATACATGTTGATAATGATACCTGAATATTCAAACCATTATAAAAATTTTGGGAATTGATAATTAAACCAAAAAACATATTATACAGTCACCGCCAGTGAATAATAATTAATTATAAATTTTTCTTCCACATATCATTAATATTTTTTAGAAACATGGGATTTTAGGTTTAATCAATAGTGAAAAATCCATAGAGTAAGCGTATATTTGAAATGAATATAAAATAAGTAAATTATAAAAATTAATATTATATATGATATAATCAATAATAAAAATTATCTAATAAAATAATAGGAGAATACTAATATGGATACTTTATATTCAATAAAATATGATAATAATTTATAAATTTGAATAATTTTTGAATTTTTATTAATTAATTATAAATTATATGTATTTGATGTTACTATAGGGACTCATTCCCAATTTAAATAAGATCTTATACCACATACACTTAGTTTTATAATTCTTATTGTGAATTGATATTTTTATCATTATGAATAGAAAATATTATGATTATATTATTAAATTTTCACTATAAAAATTTAACTACAATAAAACGAAATATAATATTAAAAATACTTATAGTAAGAAAATACATTATTCATATATAAAAAAATTAATTCATTAATTTTTATAATAGAATCGACTATATATGACATAGAAATCCATTAAAGAATCAACGGGAAAAGGTATACCTGATAATAATGAATGTATGACCATGATCCCTTATATTGAACATTTATCACCGATCATAATTCTTCATTAGTGTCCTCCAATGTTACCTACAAAAATACATCAAAATAAATGGATCTCTCTTAATTTTTTTAAAAATACATTATAATTATCATTATAAAAATATCTTTAGTGTTTTGGAATGATGACAGTCTAGAATGACATGATCAATTCTATATTACATAACTCTTATTCAAGTATTTATTCTCATTAATCCATTATTAATGGTCAGACTATATTAATTAGTAAGAAAATAATTTTTTTAACCCTTGTATAACATCATATAATTTTTTTCAGAAATATAATATTAATTTGGGGAAAAACTATAAAAAATATTCCATTTATTAAATTTAAAAAAAATGTATAATTTGAAAATTTTGAATCCAAAAAGAATCTTAGTTTAAAATTACAAATAGGATAAATACATTTACCGTAGTTTTAAAATAATATAAATTAACTAAATGAATATACTAAATATGTGAAAAACTATATTGACGAAATTTCAAAACACAATAACTTTAAATTTTCAAGTAAAATTATTAAAAAAACCAAATAGAAATCCATAATCAATCTATGAATAAATATTTCTAGTAGTCAAAACATTTAATCAATTCACTAAAATGTTTATTTGACATCCAAAATATAATCTTAAATAACAAAATATGTTATTTTTTTACATTGTTTCCAAAAAGATGTATTCATCGTACACATGGAATTTTAACTTAACTAACCAACAATATTATCTACCATTACTTATATTTTATAACATAATGGTTAGTTTTGAGAAACCATGATCATTAAACTAGTATTAAATTGAATTTCACATCCATATTACTGAAATATAAATGAAATCATTAATAATAATGGATTATAAGAGGACTAAAAATTTATAATGTACTTAGAATGTGGGTTATATTTAAATGAGGGTTAAATCACCACAAAATATCACATTAAAAATGAACAATTCATTTAAATTCCATTACAATAAAATTAATTTTTTTATTCCTATATAATTAATAAAAACCTCATTAGATCAAAATCAAAGAAAAATTGTTAAGTCAAATTCATTTTTTAAGTGTCATATAAAATGTCTTATTTTATTTACAAATGGGATACTATATTAAATGTTATTAATAAATATTTGGGTTTCAATGTAGGTAAATAATTATTAAAAGTATTTTTATAGCATGAAAAAATTTATATTACTCATTAAAAATCAAGAATTATGAAAAATAAATTGTTAAATTTAAATCACCTAAATATATAACTCACATTCACAAAAATTAATTAATTCTACTAGGGTAACCACTAATTTAAATAGGAAATACAAGTGGAAGGTAAAATATATCTTATGGATTATTTAAAATTAAAATAAATTCTGTTTAATTTGGTTTTCAATAATAACAGCCGCTATTTAAAGGTAATTATTAATATTCCATAAAAATTATACTAAAATTAATGAATGTTATAAATGTTATTCACATTTCCCTGATTTAATCAATATGGATATGAAAATAAATTATTAGATGTGGTAAGATACCTCTTAATTATCAAATTAAAATATTAGTTAACATCAATGACATTGAATATAAATAGTGGTGTAGAATTAATTTAATTTTTGAAATATAATTTCATTAAAATGTTACATTTCCAGTAATAATCTAATCATATGAGTAATTATTTTAAAAAAATTATATTTTTTTAAAATTGATAAATATTTTCAATATATTTGAGTTTATGTTCATTAATAAACTACTATAGTATTATTATTATCTTATTTTGTGGTTATATTAATTAGTAGACGTGTTAGTATTTTTATAATAATTTTGATAATAATGAAAATAGGTAATAGACTAATGAATATAGAGTATTTTATTTAGAGGGTATGTTTATCAAGATATATTTTACTTGAAATAATGTCAGATTACTAATAACGATATTTAATTTTCATTGTAATTCATTTAAAATATAAATATCTTTGGTAAACAACACTTTATAATTTGTCAGGTTGAATAGGAAAATAAAATTTAAATATTTCAATTTTAAATTACTACTAATATTATGTCAGGATATTATCATTGAAATCATATCAAATAATTCCTTGAAAAAAATTATTTAATTATTATTCGAATGATTCTACGAAATTCATAGGTATTATAAATTATATTGATGGTTGCATGAATGATTGCATGCGCAGAGCGTAACGGTGGATAAATATCACCTATCCCAACTACAGTAACTTAAATGAATCTAATTTAGTTTTATCCTTCATTAAAAATGTGAATAAAATCCATTTAGAACATTTTTGAGGAATAAAATAAGATTTAATAGATTAGGAATTTTTTATATGTATTTTACCAATTTAGCAAATTTATTAAACTATATTATATTCATATTAAAAATATATATCTTACATAGTTTATCTATTAATTTTCCCTTTACGATCTAATTTTCACCAATTTACATTTAATAATTGATAGACTTCCTTATATATCATCTTATTAGGATAATTCAAATTTTAGTGAAAATATTATAATACTTTGAGAAATTTCATTCATTAAATCAATCAATTATGAAAGCTAATACAAAGTCTTATGATGTTTTTAATGTATTGTAATATATTTACAAATTTCATATAGAACATGTTAATTTGTATGAATTTTAATAAAATAATAAAAAAATAATTTCATGTGAAATAATCAATTTTATGAAAATCATGCATGATCATTATGAAATATCAATGCCATATGAAAAAATAACAATTTAATGAATAAAAATATTATTATGAGGAATAAGTTTATATGATTAAAACATAACGATGTTGTTGTTATTGTCATAAAAAATACATATAAAATACTTTTTTATACGCCTTGATCTTTCTTCATTCAAATTCAACTATCCTCAAACACCTTCATTCTAATTAAAAAAAATTTATCATCTCATAATGCTTGTAACTTGTGGTTAAAAAAAATTCTATTGAATAAATTTATTATGTTATTAAATATACGCCAATTAATATCAATGACTTATGAAAAAACAATGATTCATTAAGTTAAAAATTATTATGAAGAATAAGGTTTTCTTTTCAAAAAAATCATGATGTTGTTGTTTTTGACTTCCAAAATCGATATATAATAATTTTTATAAGCATTGAACATCTTCGATTCAAATTCAAATCACCACAAACACATTCATTCTAATTAAAAAAATCAACATCTTCTAATACTTATGACTTGTTTTTGAGAATGATTAAAATGATATTGAATAATTTTATTAGGCTATTAAATATTCACCAATTAATATATTTTCATAACCCCATTAACAAAAACCACTTTTATTATGTGATATTTTATTTAAATTTTCATATACATGGATTTTTGGACTGTATTTTTTGAGAGATCAAATGTACATTTTTTTCACATTCAATTCTATGTTATTTTTTGACATAAGCCATATAAAATTCAATAAGCTCATTAAGGTATGTATTATAAGTAAATGAACATAAAAAAGATACCTTTTAAATTTTTTCCCATAATATAACTATATTCAATTTATTATACTTCAAACTAATACACCTTCCTCTATGAGGAAATATCCCACCCGAAGTAGGAATACATGAATTAGTAATATAAATCCTAGTAAGCACTTATAAATCAAAATAGATGTATATTCTCTCATTTCCAATAAATTATACTAGAGTTCAAGGCTCCCTAGATAAAATTGACTACTCCTTTATAATCCATTAAATTTGATTCCTTTGGATCACTTTATTATATTTCACATAGAATAACCCTATAGAAAAAAATTGCTAGATGCAATGAGATAGTGTATGCTTTCAAGAAGTCACCTGAAATACTTTTTATTCCAACTTCCACCTTTAGAATATTCCCTAATTATTATCCCTATATGTATATACATTGATACATGATGGTCTTCTTATATTTAAAAACTTATTTAATAATTAAATTTCATAATTCTATTGGGAATGAAAATATTCTTCCCATTATAGAACATATATTCCATGAAAATAACTTATTTATCATATTACTATCACCTAAAAATAATTCATTTTCTTTTAAATAAAATATTTATTATAATCACCTTTTTCCAAAAAAAAAATGTATTCAATATAATGACGGGTGTTTGTTTGTATGTCCTTCATATAAAGGATTCTATCAACCATTCAATAAAATAATTTAATCTTTATCAATAACAAATTCGTCCTTGGACAAAGTGATCTAGGTTACTGTCGTATTCCAAAGTGATCCATTTTAATCATGAATAACCATATTACATCACCTTTAGAAAAAATAATTTTGGATTTTGATTGTAGAAATATTCATCATTATATCAATTCAAAAATGAGGAGTGCATATCCCTTGTATAAATTTTTCATTTTATTTAAGATTAAAATAGTATTTTAAAATATCATCTAGTCCAATATTTCTAAAATTGTATCTTAAAATCCAATATATCCAATCCATGAATATAAATTGTAGAATATTATGATCATGTTCTTTAGTACAACACCTTTTTGATTTAGATTATTTGTGAACACACACTTTGTTCCATTATAATTATTAAATATTGGTTAAGGGAAATATCCAATGTGGTATTTATCTCAAAATCATTAACAAAATAATTACTTGAATTTACATATTATTTATGTTCTGACCACAATCAAAGGAGACATGTATAATTTGTGAGATAAGAGATGTTTTATTATAAATACATAATCTCATTAAAGTCATAAATAGGGGATTCACATCTCCAAATATATAATACTATTTTACATGATTCATTAGAATTTTATAATTTTGTTTATAAATTTTAGTAGCATATTATTGATCACTAATTGAAAAAGTATCAATATCAATACCATTAGGGTTCATTTAATACATTTTATATAATTAATTTATCAGGAATACAATCATTCCCAACATAAAATTATTTAATAATTATTTCATTTTTAACATTATGTTTGTATCTAATTTTTATTATATTAAATTAAAAATCCCTCACCAATATATTATTTTCATCATTAGGTATATGTTTCCTTTTCAAAAAGAAAACTATCTTAAAAATATAAATTCCTCTATATTCTCATCAAAATCTAAAGAAATCTATTTTTAATTTCCATTAAACATTGACTTCCATAATATCTAAAGTATTGAAACATTCGTTCAACATACTTCTACATTCCATAAAAATTCCTATAAGAATATAGTCTCAAAATACATAATTCAAAATACAAACAAATTTTCACACATATATCCTCTAGAAAAAATTTAAAATTTAAATTATGAAATCTTTATTATTCTCATATCTATAGAAATTATAAACATTATCTTAAAAAACATTATGTTATATAGTTTATGAGGTATATTATTTAACCTTCATTCAATGTTCTAAAAATTCCAATTTGAAAACATTCATGGGAATCTAAAATAAAATTTTATTAAAAATTATTCAATATGAACCGCCAACTCTTCTATATAATTTCTTCAATTTTTCAAAATATATCCCCTACCTCAAAAAGATTTTTCATAAACACCACATTCATCAATATTCTAAAATCCACAATATATGTGTTGTTTTATTACTTACATCAAGGGATTTAATATCTCATTGCTGAACATAAATTTTAGTGGATTAATTAAAGTGGACCATTTCATTTTAGTTACAAACTTATATATCTTCAAAAAAACAACATCCAATTTTAATAGGCATAATACATATCATATCAAATTATCAATAATTGGTATAGATATATTTCAATGATCCTAAGGGAATTTATATGATTCTATGAGTGGTATTCAACAAAATTTAATTATTTAAAATAATAATAAATTAAAAATAATGTAAACAATTCATATAATTTATTTAAAGATCTTGAAGATGTCCAGTTTTTATTTGAATATTTAGAAAACCATAAAAATGAATGGACCAACATTATATCAAATTAACATATTTTTTTAATAAACATAAATGTTAAACTGAGATTATTGGAGGTATGTAAATAGGTTTGGTTGTTGATGTTTCAACGAAATAATCACAAAAATAATGTCTATGGATTATTGATGGTAAATTCTCCACATATATAACTTGTTATATAAAGCTCATTATGTCATTTTAGAAGTAAAATAAACCATTTACAACATTTTCTAATGGTGTATCACAAAAAATAATTATTATCCATAAATAAATAATTGAAGAAGGAACTATATAAATGAAGAACATATTATATAATTATTTTTTAGGGAATGATTTGATCGGATTCTATCAAAATTTTGACGATGAAATGTATGCTGGTTTTCATCAAATTGATGTAGTTGGGAGATTATAATAGATGTAAGTTTTTAGAGGATACTATTCCCGAAGAAAATTGAATCATGTCGGTGAAATTTTTACATTGAGGATAAATTATATGAAAAATGTGGCAATTATTAATATGTATATAAATATTATTATCTTAGGATATAATATAAATACCTGTATATGTAAAAATATTTCTCATGAAGTGATAAAAAGTAGAAGGTATTAAATAAGTTTAGAAGAAGAGTGTGGTTCCATTTTAGGTTGAGAAGATAAAAAATATGGAATAGAAATATTCTGACTGATTGAGAAGAAAGAAGGATAAAAATTCAATAGGGATAAAATAGAAAAGATGAGTAATTCAACTGTAAATTCATTTGTTTACCCTTATTGGTCATTAGAGACAAACCATATTATGTAACCCTTTTCCCTTATAGATAAATAAAAATGAAACATTTTTTTTCTATAAATGATTCATATATGTAGAATTTTATAGGAGATGATTTAGTTATTTATGAACTAGTTACTTCTGAATCAATGTTTTTTAGTGTTTTTCATAATTCATTAAAACTAAATCCTAAAAGGTATTTTATTATGTATGTGATATATTATTCACTTTTTATGTTATATGTTTTGGATGAAAATAGTTCAGTTTCATTTATCAGCATCAATGCCATAAAATTAATTTTGATATTTTTATCCTCAGATCCTTGAGTGTGGTATCGTGGAAGTTGATTTCCTCTATAACCAAAGAATAAACATAATTTTTAATCAGTATTTATCAAATATATGTTAGTGTGAGAATAAAACTATTCTATTTGTAATCACTTCTCAATAAACTGCAATTAAATTTTTTCTTGTAGGTCATGAAATTTCTATCTATTTTCTGAGATTATTTCTATCAAAGACTTGGGACTTCCCAATGGATTTCATTTTCACCCCAACAATATCAGATCATTTTAGTGAAATAATATTTAAATGAAAAATAAATCTACCATCATATACAAATTGTTAGTCACACATTAGGGTTATAGAGATAGATTACCCAAAGAGGGGGAGTGGTGAATTTGGGTCTACATAGTTCTTGAGAAATTAAAAATATAATTGTTTTATTTTCCCACATCACCAAAAGGATGTTCACCTATTAAACATGATTAATATATGATATACACATTTGTCATATTTATATAATGTTTCTGGTAAAAAAATCGCATGGATATTTTAAACAGTAATAAGAGAATTTATATGGTTCACCCACTATGGGATACATCCAAAGAGTAAGAATGAATATTGTGTTATGACCAAAATCACTATTGATATAAATGATCCCCGTAAGGATGATTCCCCTTTTAATTTGATTTTCTAGGTTAGTACTTATAATGGATACATATCATATATTATTTAAGGAAAACTCACTGATTCCCCTGTGTCACACCCTCGAACATTCAATCTAATTTCACAATTGGTTGAATTGATCACCATTAAACAATACATACAGACTTATATCCCTTGTGTTAAACCACCTGCATGTAATTAATCATGAAATATATGTATAATATATTTTAAAATACACATGGTCTCCTTCTTCTCATGACACGAATAACTAATATTGCATCACATATCCTTTTTTTTGATAGAAAATTATGTTCTATACACATTAAGTGTCTTAAATAAATGTTAATCTCATTAGTATTTCACATCCCAGATATATAAATCCTCCATTTATTCACAAAAAAATGTATTTTAAATATGTTACATATTCAATCTTATTAATTTAGTCATTTTTTCATATTCAAGTTGAGAGTATATCATCCCAATCGACTAGAAATCAGTCAGAAACAATATTAGGTAATAAAACTACCCATAACCTCTCCATAACTCCTCCATGATAACCTCAATAAGTATTCAAAAAGATTGTGTCTTATTAGAATTTGATATACAATTTTAATGTGAGTAAATTCTCTAATTAATACATCACTATTAATATAGAAAATGTCATTTGATTATAGTTGGAATCAAGGTCACAAATAGATATTCATGATATATAAAATCATTAATAACTAGTTCATGAATCCCCTGAGAGATTTATCCCAAGACATTTACATATTATATCAATAATACCAACACTATGACCGGTTATAGATTCCCTAAAAAATTTACTTTGAAATTCCATTGATCAAAAGAATGGTCATCTACATATTATTGTCTTAGTTTGAAAACCCTTATTTTGTCCACGACCAACTTGATGATAGAATAAGCACATTTTAAGAATCCTTATTTCTAATCGGGGTTATCACAAGCACCATGGACTGTGCCATTGGTATGATCAATATAATTGGTCATTTTTTTACTCCAGGTACCCAATACAGTTCATCCACTTCACCATTACTTCTCCACGATAGTGTGGTAGAAAACATTTTGGTTTTTAAACCAAAATTTTAAGCACTATGACACGAACCATTTTCAGTCATGTTGTGTGGAATTTACCTAAAAATATTCAAACATAATCACTTCCATTATAGTAGTGGTCTCTAACCTGTACATATTTTGGATTGGTCCACTAAAATTAGTAAATGGGGGCCACTACAGTGTGATCCCAAGTACATTTCAACTTTTACCATTCCCCCACTAAAGACCCCCACCATGGGAACAACCATGTTCGGATTCTCCAACAGTCCATCCACCATTGGATTTACCTCATAATCTTGTAAATGATAAAATTATGAGAATATAAACTCATTGTTCTTATATTTTGGATTTCTTTCAGCCATTATCTACCATATTATCTCCAAATTGGTTGTAATCTACACTATAATAACATATTTTCAATAAAAAACCATAACCATCACAATTGTGATCAATTATATTCCCAATAATTACTTCCCCACTATCTTTATCCTCATATTTTGTTTTCATCAATGTATCTTAAAAACATTTTTTTTCTATTATGTGCCAACACACACCCTTTAATATTTTACGAAAACCCATCATAATCAAATTATATTTCTAGAAAATTTATATTTTATAGACAATGAATATTTTTTCCAATGGTGTTATAAAATATTTGAAAAATATATATTAGAAATTGTGGAATAATGTTATATGTTGTCAGAACAAAAAAAATACATATAGAATAATAGAAATAGAGGAGTGAAAAAGTGTATATCTATGTAGATAAATTAGATGAAAAATTTGATGATATAGAATTCTTTTTCTAATATTGTGATAATTACAACAATTACATGAATTGATTATAAGATAAGAAATAAATTTCTATATTTTAAGAAGAAGTGAGGGATAACACAATTTTTTCAAAATACAACCGTCAAATTTTCATGCAAATCCCTTCCTCTAATATACCATAAAATAATTGTTTCAAGATCTAAGTTGAGGGAAAACTATGTTAATTATTCTTGTGTAAAAATTTTAGGATTTACATTGAAATCTTTATCAACTCTTGAGATTATATAGTATTAAGTTTCATTTAGTGTTTTGGGATCATGATAATGATTATCCTTTTTTAACATTAATCATAAACATTGAGTGCATGTATGTGTTTCTTTCCACTCTTTGTAAAAAAAATTCAATCAGATAAATAACTATATAATGAGGTAATGAATTACTTAAAATTAATAATATTCTATGATTCATCCCCTCTTAGTGAAAATATTATTCGTAGGACCAACACATATTGAAATTTTAAATTTTTATCCATGATATAAATATAGATTTTTCATGAATTAATTCATAATAATGTCATGGTAAGATGAATAAATTCTATATTATATTATAAAATACTACACCTATGTTTCAATAAAATCCACTTTTCTAATTCAATGTATTATTAATATTATGAATATATAAAATTTTACATCAGTGTAGTGTACCCTAACTCCTAAAACTCTATTAAAGTGGCATGTTTGATAGTTAAAATAATGACATGATTATATCTGGCTATAAAAATATTATAATTAATACTATGTTGATATAGTGTGGAAGTACCACTAATTTTTAGTTTAAAAACATATCCCATTATAATAGGTCCCTAGTAAATATTATAATCCAATTGTTGAAATCATAGGATTTTTCAAATTTCAACCACTTTATAGAAGAATTTCAATGAAAATAGAAAAAATAAGAAAGATAATTTACAAAATTTATTTAAAATGAAATTAGAGAAAATAAATTAAAATGGAAAATGAAAATACTAAATAAAACAATTAATATAAATGAAATAAAGTAAGAAATATATTTAATGAAAAATTAAAATGAAAAGAGTAAAAATAAGATGGAAATTGAAATCTAAATACAAACCCCATTTACTACAGTTTAAGATCATGTTTTACTTCAAGTCATAATAAATATGAGGAAGAAAGGGTGGATAATGTTGTGTTTAATATTGAAAGAGAGGGAAACTAATTTTATTGGTAAAATTTAGTTATTTGATTCTGATAATTTGAAAAAACAACAAGATAATTTTTGATACAAAAATCCAGTTGTAGTATTGACCCAACAAGTCAAGTATATTGATTTTCCTGTAATGGTACCAAACCATGAATTTATTAAATGAATCAATGAAATAGAATATCTCAAATATACTAATAGTGTTCGATATATGTATGTTTTAAATATATTTATTGAATGAATATTAATATATTTTGTTCCCAGATTATTGAATAATATCCCATTGAGGATAAGTGAGAATTAGCTATTGCATCTATATAAAATATCTACTAATATATTGGGAAATTAATCTACGTGAGTTGTTACTTTGAAAAAATTATTTGAATGTAACTATTGAAGAGATGGTATGTATCAAAATAAAATGAAAAAAATTATTTTTTGAAATAACTTTTAAAAATAAGTATTCAATGAGTTTGAATTGTTTATTGAGTGAATAACATGAAAGTTTTTTTCTAGTGAGGAGAAAATTGATTAAAATTTTAAGATTATATTAATGTAAAAATTACCCTTATCGAAAAATTAATATAATTTATAATGACTATTGAATGAATATTTTTTTTATATGATTATGTCGATGAAGGGAAGAGGCAGTTAATTTAGTTTGAAAATTCTAATGATGATTATTATATATTTTAATATGATGGAAATGTGGCTTAAGTGGTTTGGAATTGTTCAAGTAATTTTTTAATGTCATCTAATGTGCTTTTGGGGATGTTAGAGATACCCTGAGATGATATGATATGGTTCTATCAAGATTTTGATAAGTTTAAATTCAAACATAATAATTTTATTTTTCATCAGGAATCGAAAACTCACAAAATGTAATGACTAAAGACATTATTTACATTAAAATACTATTTATTTTCTACTAATAACGTGATATAATTGAACCTATGCAATTTAATCACAAAATTTTATAATAAATATTTATTAAATACTCTAATAAAATGTTTAATATGGTAAATAATTAAAAACATGTATCTTTAGAAGGTAATCAACTAATTTTTTTTATTATATAAAACTGTTATACATTAAATCATTCTTCCACATAAATATTATTTCCAATTTGAAATATAAAATTTAAAATATTAGAGTTCAATTTTTTTGAAATAAAATAATAATTTAATTTAATATATTAAAATTATATAATGATGAATTTTTTTTCTGTTTTTATAAAATAATTGATGTATAGATGAAAACTAAAAAATTAATTTTATTGCTAACAGATTCATATTAAATTGACTTTGCTATTTTGGACTAATTTCCAATATTCATAATATATAATAAGAAATTATTATAATGGATTTAAAATAAACATATTCATATTTAAAAACCAATGAATATAATTTTACAAAATAATATAAAATTTTATAAAAAATATATTATTGCTCTAATTAAATTTTCACATGAATAAATTAGGTTTTGGATTTATTATTATGTTACATTACTCCACATTATACAATTACGATCATGTTAATATCATTATAATAAATAATATTTATAATGTTTTCTTGTATATAAATATTTATGTTTAAATATATTGTTTTAAAAAAATGGGGTTTCTATAATTACTGGTGCTGACATTATGATTAATTTACCATCACAAAGAATGTTAATTTTATTTAATTATTTGTATATTTGAGATAATATTTTTCATATTATTTAATATGAAAATTTTATTTTTGGGTATAATTTTTTGATTTTTATGATTTATATTAATTGGAATGTTCATGATACAATAATTATTTTAAAATTGTCATTTAATTGGGATCTAGTAATTTATATTGAATTAAATAAACACATATCATTATGATAATGAATATTATATAATGGATAAACATATAATTAATTATTCATATCAATTTGTTTTTCAATTTAAATAAAATAAGATTATAAATCCATAATGGTCAAAATGCCATTTTCAACTAATTTATCTACACATTATCTCTTTTAAATTAATTTTTATTTTAATAGTATTTGGAAATTAAATCAAAATACATTGATGATTTATATAGTTCCATTAAAACAAAATTATTTTATATAAATTCTGTTATATATATATATATATTAATACATAAAATAACTTAGTTAAGAACTAAATACCTAGTTTAAAATTTTAAGAGTAAAATGTAAAAACACAATGGTCGCGCCGTTAGAAAATATGAAAATATTTTTTTTAGAAAACGGTTTCTTCCATGATCTAAAAAACCATAATCCACTCTCCCTTATTTATAATATTTGTATCCATTAATTATGTAATAGTTTTATATTGTTACTAATTTATACATGGCATTTTCAAATGTTTTGTTTTCCTTTGTTATGAAAGGGGATTATTGACACTTTTAAATAAACACCTCCCTTTCAAATTATACAATGAAAATGTTCCATTTTATTCTACACAAAATCCTACCCCCAAAAACAATCTCCTATAAACACATTTTTTTCCAATTTCCATCAATTTCAATGAGACTTCCAACGGAATATCAAGTATCCCACATATCTATTACCTTATTTGTAAGTATTTTCTTTATTTTATTTTTCAAAAAATTATTAATAGTTTAATAAAATTATTAATTCAATATCATTATTATGAAAATATTTTTTTATTAATATTAGAAGCCAAATTAATTTTTTATATCTACTTAAAAAAGTAATATTAATCATTCATGTTCATATAATAATGCCTCGTGAAAAAAAAAATTCTTATTTTTCAAAAATATTATCATTAATTTATCCATAAAACACAAAAATGGTTCACCTTCATAAAAATAATATTAATATTTTTCTCAATAATTCATTATGAAATTATTCCAAAATAAAAACCATTATATGAATACACACCCCTCAAGTTAAATTGTGTTCATGTTTGGGTCAGTTTACTCCCCTACATGAATAAATTCCAATAAACTATATTAATGGTGAATATGGGAATATAAATACTTTTATTATTATTATTTGATAATCAATAATTTTTTTCTATTTAGAATAATAATAATATTATTTAATATTAATATTATAGTATCAATTTTTATTTCTATGATTACAAAATTAATTCAGCACTGATTTAATTTTCATATAAAATGAAAAACAAACATAGTAAATGAATAGAATTAGATGATTAATTTTCAATAATAATTGAAATATAAAATAATAAGGGTTCTAGGGAGTATCTAATAAAAATAAATATATTATTTAAGAAGTCAAGATAATGCGCAGAACAAATATGGAAAATATGTAGAGATTTCATCTCAATTTAACCTTTATCAAGACGTTGCTCATATATGAGAACAAATTATAATTATGTGGTGTGTATATAACCTATTTATAGGAATTTTGATTGAATTTTCTCCAAGATCATTAGTGTTACTTTTTATCATCTTTTAGTCCCTTGATAAATGTTTTGGTAGTACATAAGTTTCCTTCTCAAATGAGTATATAATACCTTATCATCATTTTTCATCATTATCCTATTATATTTCATGATATTAAAGGCTTATTTAAATTTTTTTCATCCTATATCATATTGATTCATATTTTAGAATGGTTTTCATGTTTATTAGTGACTAAAATTTCATCTTTGTGTTGTAATTAATCTCAATGAATAATATCTTTCATGATTAATATATACAATCCAAGGATAATATTAATTTTTGTAACCCCCGTATTCATTGGGGGAAATAATTTTTCATAACAAATTGTACTTCCATCATAATACTACATTTTTTGAAAATTAATATATATTAATAATAATTATTGTGTAATTTAATTTATTTTATCTAAAATATGTTTATACATTCAACAAATGTTCGAATTTTACTTGTATGAAATCAATTTTATATTATATATAATGATCCATTTTATTCCTTTCAATATTTTTAATGATAATTCATATTTATAATTTTAATTATTTGGGGTTTTCAAAAATGTAATTTAATTTTTTTTTAAATATTTTCCTTCCTTTCAAAATAATATATCTTATCATGTGTTCAATAATTTGTATATCCTTTATGAATGTTTCATTATTGTATGATAAATAATTATTTCTTAAATAAATTGTATTAATTTTTTTTCACTTCTATTTTTCTGAGTACAATATGTAATTTCATGTCATGGTAAATAAATATTTTTTTAAAATTAAATTTTTTCAATCTATATTCACATCCCATTTTTGAAATCTTTTTGTCCTTTTCATGATTTCATTATTAAATTTTCTTTTAAAAGTAAATAAATTTATATTATTATAGGTTCTCCGTTTGAATCATTTATTTATTTTGATGGTTATTCTAATTATGAATAAGGTATTAAAAGTATTCTCTTTCCATTCATAATTTATTTTGAATGTATCGTGTAGAAAAATGTTTTATAATTTTCATTATTTTTTTATTTTCAGTTATATCTAACCTCTATGGTTTATCATTCATGAAGTTATGTTTTGATCTCTATAAATATTTTTTATGGTATAATTTAGTTAAAGAAAAACGATTTTTTATATCCTATGATCATTTTTTCTTATATTATAAATTTTTTTTAATGTTTATGAATCTAATTCACATCTAATGGTTCATTGTGATATTTTGTTATTTATGTTTTAAAAGAACACATATGTATGGATGATGAATGGTGGTGTTCTATATTACCCTCCAATGCATTGGTTAAGGTGTCATATAAATGAGATGATAAAATGTTGGGTTAATGTGATTTAGGAATATTTTTTTCACAATTTTATTTTCTGGATTATATGTGGGAATATTTATTTACATGTCTGTTGTGTGAATGGGATGTGTGAAGAATTTTTTAGATTTTTGTTCTGTAAATGATATTTGTGATGTACTGTATAAAAGTTAATGTGTAAACATGATGTGAGTAGATTTGTTAAGTAGAATTAATATTCTTTTGATAGTGAAATATTTTAAAGAAATTTATCAATTTATTCTTAATTTTTAAGATGCATATTATATGCAGTAAATTTAATGGTCGAATCATTATGACCAATTTAAAATTACAAAAAACATTTAAATATTCTGTACATGTTATATTATAATTGATATATATTCTAATCCATGAAATAAATTTTATATTTTTTAAGGACCTTGTTATGATCATTTGATATATGATTATCATATAGGCTCGCGATATCATTTAGTATGATATTTTTATCTTCTCCATGATCCTTCGAATATGATATCACCACTTTCTTATAATTTTTCATTCCTTAGATTTTGAATATGTGTATATGTTTTTGAATGTATAGAAGGGATAATACAAGAGTTTCAATATGGGGGAAAAATATTTGTTATGATAAATTTGTATTTACTCTCCAAGTCACTAATCAACTATGTCCACATGTGGAGTGACTTTTTGTGAGGTGTTTTTTAATCATGAGATTAATGTATTATTTAATTCATGTTTAACTTGGGTTAACTTAATTAATGTTAGAGGAGGGTTTATTTATATTTGGGATTAGGCTATAGAAAATTTTTCTAAACACTAGGGATAATTCTATTGAATGAGTCTATGTAGAGGATAATATCATGATGTTTTCTTTATTTTGATATTTTTAGGTTCTCTATGAAATTAAATCGTAGAATAGATTCTTCAATTTGGATTCATGATATTATAATATATATAGAGGGGTAATAACTAAGAGAATCACATTTATGGTGTTAAATCAATAATTTACTAATGCTCTAAAACTTTTCCTGACTTTTCATCTGGACTAAAACACTTAGTGTATATTATATGTTTAATTGACAATTTATATAATAAAATATCAACAATTAATTGAGTATAATGTCAACTAATATGGTTTTAAAACATATTATTGAAATTCAAATGCATATACTATATAAAGTTATGGGTTTATCCAATTACGTAATAGATAAAAATTTAGCTTTCATTAGAAGAAAAAATAATTATTTTGGATTTTTGATATTGTTATTTTGGATGTTATCATAACAATTTCAGTTATAATTGAACCATTATCATGAAAATAATGAATAGAAATATAATTATCTATAGAAAAAAATGAATTAAAAATAAATAAGTTTATATATATAATTATTTCAGTCTTAGTATATTCTTGATAGAATAGAAAAAGTGAGTTCCACTGTATTACCTAAGGAAGTGAGGTTGACAACTTAAAAAAACTGAATATTAATAATCTTAGAAATTTTCAATTGTGGTTGATATTTATTGATGATATAATTTTATATTCTATATGTTAATAGTATTTTACGAATTATGAAAAGATTTTAATTAAATATGTTTACATTAACTATATTGAAAATTATACTAAATGGTATTAATAAACATTAAAATTGATTTTTAATAATGGATTTAATGTTTATGGAAAAAATATTTGAGAATACACAACTGATGTACGTTAAAATCTTATTTTTAATGTAATATTATTTTTATTCAAATAAAGTGATAATTAATTTTAGAAGAAATAAATTAGAGAGTATTACTATCTTTGGGATTGTTTTTAGATTAATATTTTGGAAATTTTTATGACATATTGGGATTATGTTATATATAGGTTAATGTATGATTTTATTTGGGGATAAAAAATATGATTCATTATTGGAGGGAAAATAATATTTTATGGTGGTTTTATGTCCTAGAGATTATGATGGTTTATATTTGGATACGATTTTCTTAGTTTTTGAATAAGAAATATAGATATATATGTATATTATAGTCCCAATATTGTTTGAGGAAATAAATGTATCTTTTTTTATATTAAGAGAGTAAGGTATAAGTAATCTTATATGTTATTTTCCAGTTATTGAAAAGGTTAAGAATACCCTCAAACAATATAATAAGTTTATGATAACTGAAAGTGTTAGAATGTAATTTATTTATGGGTAAAGAATATATTGGCCCCAAATTATATATTATTAAAAATGAATTTTATATTATATAATATATGTTACCTGATACCAATTTTATAAATGAATAAATATATAACCAGATTGAAATTATTAATATTTCAATAATGAGCTCTATGATGGTAAATAACTGAAACCGATCACCTTTAAACGATAAATATTTAATATGTATTATTATTGAGTAATGTTATGTTAAAAGCTATTTTTCTTTATTTATTTTTTTGTATACGAGTTTAAATTTAATTTTTTATAATTATAAATTTATAAAATAGGTATAATTTTTAATTTGAAAAATTAAAAATAACTTAGTATAATTGTTTTATATTTTTTAAAATAAAATATTACGAGTCATAAATTTTTATTTCTAATTTCTTGACATTAGTGTCGAATATATGTTTTTGAATTTTTTATTTGATATAGTATTTAATATTGATAATGTAAAATATATAATTTTTTTTCAATTTTCAATTTAAAAACCCATGAATATCATTTTCGAAAATAATGTATTTTTTTTAAACTATTTACAATCTATTAATCAAAATAAAATTATGCATTGGGAATTATGTTTTGTTATTTTACACTAAATCACACTCCATTAAAAAAATTAGTATTCTTAATTTCATTAAAATCAATATCATTTATAATTGTTTCCTTTAGAAAAAACATTTTTTAAAAAATACAGATTTCTAAAGAATGATTTTTTTCAAATTACATGTGATAATATTAAAGTGTAGAACAATCCAAAGACCTACCAATTAGTAGTTAGATCTTATCAGGTACAAAGTGGTATCATTAATGGCATGTGATAAAAACATAGTTGGTGACCCCCAACAACATCAAATGTATTCCAATCCAAGAGTATGAAATATAAATTTTTGTAATAAATAAATAATGTACATAATATTGTAGAGTAGAATTAGTAAATACCACTTGATTTAGCCAAAGACACACTATCATATATCATTTAAATAGTTATATAATCCCATGACCCGTAGCCATAAGACTATGAGTCTAAGGAGAAGTAACATGGTGAATCAATGCAATTAGTTTGGATAAATATGATGTAAGGGAACTAAGAATATCAAATGAGTATTTCATGGAATTTCAGTTTTTAAGATTCTTTTAACTGAGGAAAAGGAGTAAATTCATAGTAATCTTTGATAAAAATGATTGTAATTTTATGATATAATTTAATGTTGTCATCGATTAAGGAAATTAATTATAATTTTGAGATCTCATCCCACTAATTCAAATTCTCTAGAATTTTTTGGTTAATCATCTATGTCATTAAGAGGCATTCAAGAATGAAATAAATTAACTAGATCAATGGTAGTATGCACCATTATAATTCACATCATGAATTTTGGTTTATCCATCAAACTATCACTATGTATACGAAATATGAATCCAAGTCTTCCCCATGGAAGGAATAAACATAACCATAATGTGTCTCATCATATTTATAGGTTAAAATTTAATTAATGAATAGAATAATTTAATCATGTAGTTCAATAAAGGATAATTATTTTCATTAAAATTATTCCAAAACATAAATTATTTAGTACTGATTATATTCTATGAACATGGTACAAATATTTTCTTATTTTAAAGGAATGTAAAATTTGACCAACAACAATAATTTAATTTATGTACTCAAATGTTAAAACAAGATTATTTCATTTATTTTAATTTATCATCGAAATGGAATCAAAGGTAATCATCTTATATAGAATATGAGAAATTAAATTAATCATATCATTTGATAATTAAATTAATCTATTTCATAAACAGAGTAAATAATATGAAAAGAGCACAGTCTCTATCATTTACTCATAAAATTTTAAGAACCATGAATAATTGATGTAATCCAATAAAATCCTAGGGGAAACACCCTGAGATTTTAGAATATATTTTTTAATATATAACACTATTTTCATATGTTTTTAGTGATACACACAACAACATGTTTAAACGAACTGAAAACACAATTAAACATATGAATGTGATCATTATAAACAATATATCCAAAATTGAATGATTATTATTAATAATAATAATGTTTGGAAAATTATATATAAATAATTTAGGTAAATAATTACATTTTCAAATGAGTACTAAATTTTTATAAAACTCCTAATGGCATCAAACATATTTTTTTACCAAAAATCATTAATTGGTTTATAGTGACACAACAACTTTCCCCAATGTCCGAGATAGTAACGTACAACACAATCATTGTAATATCACCATAAAATTAAATGTAGTTTTATATATTTAGAGTTATAATACAAGTACAAATAGTAGGAAACTCAAAATTCATTCATGAAAAAGTGGTATAAACATAAAAATTCTCCTATAAGAAAACTATATATCCTCAAAAGCTCCAAACGATGAATAATAACCACCCCAGTCTCACCAAATAAAAGTCACAAAATAATGTATGTCATGTAAAGTAGTCATATAATAACATAAATGTTAGGGTACTCCGCACCACTTCCTACTCGATACCTACTCATCCAAAGTAGCGGATATCCTAGTACTACCACTCTTCCAAAAGACCCATTGTCACAGCCTTCCTATACACAACCAGGACAAAACCACATCACATCCTTCCCAAAAAAACATGGGCCACAACCACATCACATCCTACTTGTAAAAACCTGGGTCATAACCACCACGTGTCTCACTCGAAGAGATGTGGGCCTTATCCTGAAGACAGATGAGAAACAAATCACCTCTCACACAACCAGTACAAAAAATCTAGTAATAAACCTCAATCAATTATAGACATCCTGAAGGGTCTTGAGTAATAAATTCCTTGACGAGGGAGCAAGGGATCCAATAACTAGCTATCCAACATCCCACCAGGATGTTGGGAAAGACACCCTCTACCATAACAATGGGCGTTTTGGGAATGTTGTGCTCATCACAGGTGGGGTGTGTATACAAATCACAAGGAACTAAATGTTTATACATATAGGTAAAGAAACAATCATCCCAACCTATGGGATTCAAAACAAACAACTATCTGAAATAAACTACCCTAACCGTTACCCATACATGATCAACCACACAAACAACCACAAAAAAACATAAACGACCCCATTCATTTATCCAATTATCATTATTGATTAATAATTTCACTTATTTTCATTCCAACACTACCCGATTTTAGTACCACTTCTCAAAAAATTCATCACTTCCAAAATCCATGAATCTCTCAACCTGATATATCATCACACCTCCTGCACCACCTTACACACACATCACACATCAAGAACTACAAATACTACGACCTAGATGAACACACAAACCACACTCTACTCATAGTTTTAACCCCTCTATCCACCCATGTACCCACAACTATACTACCAATAGCAGTAATATAACCCACACAAGTCAAAACATCCCATTAAAACCCACACAACAAACAACCAAACCAACAAGTCAAGTGTATTCAGATTTATCCAGTAAAGGTTCTTTAATTTGACTTTGATTAACAGTGATGATCACACAACTAGTTTTGTCCTAGGGAATCATTTTTTAACTCGGTATAGGTGCTTAATCATATTGATATTTACATCAATTATTCAAAAGCTATTTTTGGTGTGGAAACAAGGACCACCAACAAACATGATTTTCGGAAGGCATATATCTAGAAAAAACCATAACATGATATCCAGTATAAAACAAAAAATAATAGATCAGCATAATCATCTTTGTCCCCCCCCATTTTTGACTAGTGTAATAATAATATTATACCATTACACCCGTAATAATTGGATTCAAATGTGATTAATAGAAGACACTAGTATACTTACCCAACATGATACACACATAATGGGGATATAAAGTAAATCTATAACTAGAACAACAAGATACCAATTATTCTTCCTTTTTCTAAAAAAGGGACACACGAGCAGTAAGAAGAACTCTATGGGAATCCTGAAAAGGCATCTACAACAAAAGTTCATGACTCCTTTGGTAAGAAAGGTTGTAGGTGCCACAAGAGGGAATATATGATTTCAAGGAAGATAGGATATAGGCACAAGAAATGGCCAGATCCTAAAATCAGGGATATATTTTCAAAGTACATAAATTTTGGATCATAGTATGACTATACAACTTAACTATTCAATAAGATATTTATTATATTATTTTCATCCTAAGAGATGGTGGAATATTTTTGAGAAATGGTCAATGATTGTTTGGTTCCTCATTTAATGTTAATTAGAATGTAAGAGTGGTTAAACTAGAAGAGAGCTCATGAGGTGTGAGCTACCAGTGGTGAGTCACCGTTCAACGAGTCACTGTTTGTTGATCCACCATTCAGTGTGTCACCATTTAGTTATCAACCATTAGGTGAGTAACAATTTGGGGAGGCACCATTCGGTAAGTCACAATCTGGAAAGACACCATTCGATGATTCACCATTCAGGGAGCCATAGTTTTGGGATTCACCATTTAGTGAGGCACCGTTTAGCGATCCACCATTCTGTGAGTGATCATTTGAGGATCGACCACTCATTGATCCACTTTCATCAGGCCAGCATTCAGTTAGTCAAAATATTGTGACCTACAATTCATTGAGTCATAGTTCGGTGACCTACCATCATATGAGCTACTATTAGAAAATTGGATTTTTTTAAAAATCCTGAAACATGACATTGTGACCCCAAGGAACACTGAAAACACTATATTTTCATAAAGGAATGGTCCAAAGAGGTTCAATCCACTACATAAAAAATTTATCAATTTATTCAAATCCTCAAGAATACAAAACAAACCTATAATAATGAGGGGTATGAACAACCACCCCACACGATACCTCTCAAGGATAAAACCCTTTGTGTTGTTTGAAATCGAAATTGTAACCTTGAAATCCAAAAACACCTATACCAACATCTACATCCCCATAGAAACTCTTAAACATTAATGTTCACAATATCCAGACACAAGGATTAGGGAATTCCTTCCCCCATATCAATATATTAACCTCTTTGGGTGGTGATCACTCACCCACATGGGTTGAATAACATCTCCAATAATGCATTTTGATTCAGGATATGGTCCCCCCCTTCCAATATGTCATAATTATTTCACACATTAGAGAATGGGGAAACATATCATATTATAGAAAAAGGTTCAATAAATAAAACATAAAGTAAATAAATCTATCCAAAACCAAAACATCTCTGGTTACTGGGCACAAATCTACGCCACTCAATTCCAAGTACTCTCTTTAAGGTCAACATGCCTCCATAATAAACGAAACAAGGAATGATCCATTAATGAATCACCTTCTCCTAAGGATCTTGGATCTCTAATGGATGCTCCATGAATGTTCTGTCATCCTTGATATCCAACTCTCCCCATTCAATTACATTGGATTCATCATGTACATACTGAAGAACCTTTGAGACAAGGAATATGTTGAGGATCATTTCCAACCATGATGGAAACTCTAGAATATATTCTACCTTTCTTACTCGCCCCAACACCTTGAAGGATCCGATGAAACTGGGGAAAAGAATTCTCCATCTACTGAACCATGGATTTCAACATCAAGGGGAAACCTTCAAGAAAACATGGTCACTAACATTGAGCTCCAAGGGAATAATTATATGACCGTCATATGAATTTTTCTTTTTCTGTGGTTCTTTCATACTATCATAGAAAATCATCACATTCTTGGCCATACTCTGCACCATGTTGAGACCATGAATAGATTCCTCCCAAACTTATGTACTACAATGTGGGGAACAATAAGTTCATTCCTATAAATCCTTGAACAGCTTCATGCCAATGGAAGAGTGAATGAAATTATCGTATGATAAATATATCAATGGAAATTGTGGTACCCACGTTGCACCAAAGCCTAGAACACATGCCCGCAACATGTCCTCCAATGTCTAGATGGCCCTCTCTGTCTGCCCGTCTACTTGAGGGTGGAATATAGTAATGATGCGTAACATAGTTCCAAAATCAAGCTATAATCCCCTCCAGACTCATGAGATAAAATGTGTATCACTATCTAAAAAAATAGATCTATTATCCCCTTAGAGCTACACCACCTCTTCCACATACCTTCCCACCAAATCATCCTCTGTTATCGACTCCTTAATAGATAAGAAGTGATTTGATTTTATCATCTGATCCACCACTACCCAGATAGCATCACACACTTCAATATCCCATGGTAGCACTATGACAAAATCAATTAATATATCCTCCCACTTCCACTTGGAAAAATCCAATAGATTTAACAAACTTCCAGGAACAAAGTGCCCAACCATCGTGTACTGAAAACCAAGTCACATTACAACAACATCCTCCAATTCCACTTCACCCCAGTCCACCAAAACATTTACAAAAATCCTTGGTACATCTTGGAAACCACTTGATGTACTTATAGGTGTGAACTATGGAACTCACGAAGAACTCCCTCATGCATTACCACCTAGACCTAAAAGCTTTCTAAGGAAGAACATCTGATTTTGACCATCCACTAACCATCCCTCTGGAACATCAATATGTTGAAAACAATTTCACATCACCTCAGCTTTTTATTCACCCCAATGAGACTCCTCCAGCTTTCGATTCAGAGAACATTGCACTATCATCATAAATTGGCATCATTTTCCACTTTCCACTCCCTTAACTAGAAGCAAGGCTATGAACTCCTCCATCGCATTATAAGAATCCATATATTCTTGATCCACATCCAACCCTAACTTCCTTATCAAGGAATTATCCACGACATTACCCTTTCCTAAGGTGTAAGATAACTCAAAGTCGTAGTCATTAAGAAATTACATCAACCTATGCTATCTCAATTTTACATATAGATGGGAGATGATGTACCTTGAGATCTTGTGATCCGTGATGACCACAAAGCACTCACCAATGAGGTAATTCCACCACAACATTAACTCAAAAAACACCACTACTGGCTTCAGATCATGGGTATCATAGTTACTATTGGAATCCTCAGGTATTAATCATGTTTTAATGATCAAAAATCCTATTTAGTTTATAAAATATGTTAACTATATGTATATTATCTCACATAAAAATGTTCAGAAGCTTAGTAAAAGCTACCCAAAGCTCTTGGGTGTCATACACTTAGTTTGGTTACTATGCACATTCTCTTGATTCACTTTATAATGATTTCTCTGATAAGTGATTAAGTTTAATTTATTTCATAAATACTTCTTCTTAAGTCGGAATATAGATATTTTCCTAATTCACGAGACACCGTGACATCTAGACACTATGACATCCTGACACTGTGACATTCAGACACCGTGATATCCAGACACTATGAACAAGACACAATGAACATGCACATATCATAACCATGAGACACTGTAATCATGAGACAGCATGAACAAGACACTATAAACAAGACACAATGAACAAGACACTGTGAACAAGACACCATGACCTTGAGACACTGGGAGCATGAGACACCGTGACCACGAGACACCATGACTATGAGACATCATGACCAATCCATACACCATGTGAGGGATACACCATTTCCCTGACATACTGCGACACTGTTTCCTAATATATTTTTTCAACTTCCAATTTATTCTCTAACGATCATGTTTGAATATTTTAATGCACTAACATAATAAATGTTTCATTGTAGACAGATCATAACAAAATACGAGGTACGAGGTGTAGAATACACGCAACCTATTTCCCCCCAAAAAAACCACTCCAATATAAAAGATTAATGCGGCCCAACAAAAGAAGGAAGTATCATGATACAAAGAACAAGATGGTGTGAATGAGTGTGATACGGAATAAATTTTACAGAATTCGCACATGCAACTCGACTCTGATAAAGAACACATGAAGCATACTGGAATCTTGAGAATATCTTCACACTGTTAAACACCACAAAGAACACTAGCTGAATCTCTCTAACTTGAGACACTTTGTTTTCCATACGAGGTCTAGAGTTCTGCATCTGTCTCATCTAAGAAGTCTAGAGATGAAAATACCAACACTTAGAGAACATCTAAGCCTGCCTCAATATTACTGCCTTGTTTTGTATCATTTTATAAATTTTTGAGTAGAGTGTGTATCTGTATAGGAACATTCTTTATCTCCTACATTAAACTAAAATATACAAGATATCATTTCTCAAACATTATTTAACTCTTGAGTATACCCACAGATAAGTGTGGAAGCGGTCCTTGTGTGGCCTGGTCGTCTGTACCCACGAAGAACTATGGAAGAGTTCTATGTGTGACCTGGACAGTACTATGTACTGTTGTTAACCACCATCAAGGGTGTGGATCAAGTTTATTTATATAAACTTCCTTGTAGAAGGTGATCACCAAGTGAAGTGGATTAGGTCTCGGCTTGAGATTGAACCACTTCTTTCATATCCACTGTGCTGCATAATTTAGTCTTCACTGTTTTACTTATTTACTGTATAATTTATAAATCAATAAATTCACATTGATTGTTACTCTTGTAAATAATTATAAAATGTATTTCCTTATTAAAATAGCTTCAAAAGTAATATTAATAACTGATATAAAGATTACTAAGAACTAATCAATTTTCTAAGATGTTATTAAAATAGTCAAACTCTTATAACATTACAACCTTGATTAACTATGTTGTATTTAATATTTTGGATAAATGTTTTAGAAATAATTTTTAATCAGAAAGTTTTATAGATACTCAATTCACCCCCCCTTCTTTTGTAATCTACTCCGACCAACATTTGGTATCCGATGATGTTTATTAAGACTTTGTACAAACTACTTCAACTGTGATTGGAGTTGTACTTTAATATATCTATAAATTTTTGTTACTTCTAAATTTCTATCTCTTTCCAAATATTTATTATGGATAATAGATTGGAAGGTGCTACAACTAACAAACCACCATTTTATATGGAACCCACTATGCTTAATGGAAAATCAAAATGAAAATGCATTCAGGAATTATGGGTTTTGAAATTTGGTCTTACATTATAGATGAATATAAGATTCCTACTACTGATAGAATCATATGGGATGACCCAATAAAAACTTCCAGTAATAACAATTTTAATGCTGTGAATGATTTATACTACTCTTTCAGAGATGAATAATTCAATAGAATTTCAGCTTGTAAAAATGCCCATGAAATTTTGGATACCATGTCTATCTCACATGAAGGAGCATATAATGTAAAAGAAATGAGACTTAATACTAATACTATTAAATATGATAACTTTATAATATAACTTGATGATCCTATCTCTGAAATGTATCTTAGGTTCAATGAGATTTTCAACATAGTGATTTCTCATGGAAGAGAAGTCACGGCCATAGAAAAAATCATGAGAATTATCTGATGACTTCTTGATAGATGGATAGGAAACTCTGTCTCTATTAAAGATTCATGTGACATCAGCAAGCTACCTATAAAATATCTCAATGGGAAACTGATGATGTATGAAGTGGAACTGAATGAAACCTAGTATAGGAGGACGAGCCAAAGAGGAATGTTTTTGCATTTCAGATCATCACCTATAATTACAGACAAAGTGAACTTAGAAGCTTCTATAGAAATTTCTAATATTGAACAATCATCAACTAATAGTGATGCGGATATGGCTCAATTATAAAGAAGATTCAAGAAATTTTACAAGAAGAAGAACTTGTTAAAGAAGCCTAACTTCAAGGAAAAATTTGACCAAAATGGAAATTGGAAGAAAGAAATGAAAAGAAGTGACAAGATTGATGAGATCGTCTGCTATGAATGTAAGAACATAGGACATATGAAGTCAGACTGTGCAAAGATCAAGTGAAAAAATATATATGAGGACAAGGATAATAAGTATAAAAAGGCCATGAAAGAAACCTAGAGTTATTTTAAAGAAAGTTCAAGAGACTCAGAAACATCACATGATGAACAGGCACACAAATCCAATGTGTGTTTTACAAAAAAACACATCTGAGGTAACACTGGAATCTCCCGTACATAATTCATACTATTCTAAAAATGAGAGTGACTACGAAACTATGACTAATGAAGAAATGTTTGAATACTGTAACATGCTTGAAGAAACATGAAATGAACTATAAGATAAATATAAATCATTGAATAAATAGTATTCTCTTACTATGACTGATAAATCTGGAGTAACGATTAAAAAAGCGTAAAATGCTCAACTACTCAAAGAAAAAAATGATTAAAAAAATTTTAATGATCAATTGAAGAATTACCTTGAAAATTTTACCAATGGTATGAATACCCTTACTCAAATGATAGGAATACAAATTTACCTTAAATACAACCCTTTCTTTGTTTATCATCCTAGAAAAAAAATCTTAGTAGAGCAGATTTTGTTTCAAGATCTAGGAAATATAGTTTTACTCCCTATTCTTGACAAAATTCATCTAATTCAATTCATGATACATATTCTACTATTTCATGATTTTTTAGACCGAATAATTTTTATTTTTTAAAAACTTTACTTAATGCTTATAGGAAACCTATGAGGCAGATATGGGTTCCAAAATCACTTATTACTAATATTACAGGACACAAACAATATGGGTACCAAAATCTATTTTTGCATAATCTATATGAAGGATTGATGCTTAAAGAGTTCCGGTAAAAGTGTATGGTACATGGATAGTGTATGTTCAATAAACATGATAGGAGACTACTCATGCTTCAAGAATTGAATAAAAACAGATATAGGACATGTCACATTTGGTATCAATGCCAAAGGAAAGATAATTGGCCTCGGCCAAATCAGTAACTCTAACTCAGTATTAATTTCTAAATAATTGGCTGTTGATGGATTAAAATATAATCTTCTTAGTATCTCACAATTATGTGATGATTTAATTTAGGTTTGAATTGATAATGATGCCTGCAATGTCTTTAATTATAAAGATTAATGACTGTTTTATGATTTAAGAAATGAAAATGTTTACTCTATTAACATAGATTCCTTGGATTCTCAAAATGATTAATGTTTATGTTTATTTCATAAACAGTCTTGGATCTAACATATGAGACTAGGATACTGTAATATTGAATCCCTTAGAAATCTAACTTGAAAAATCTTAGTTAAATTCTTACCCAAACTTGAGTTCCCAAATGACAAAGTATGTAATCCCTATCAAAAGGTAAAACAACACAAACATTTCGTCAAACCAAGGAAGGAAGTGTCAACTTATCATCCTCTTAAACTTTTTCACAAGGATTTATTTCGATGATCTAGAGTTTCTAGTTTAAATGGGAAACACTATGTTTTGGTTCTTATAGATGACTTTTCTAGATATACTTGGACCTTCTTTCTGGCTCACAAAAGTGATGCCTTCTCTTATTTCACTAAATATTCCATGTTTGTGGAAAATATTAGTGGAATTACAATAAAATACTTAAGAAGTGATCATGGTCGTGAGTTTTAAAATCAAGAGTTTGAATCCTTTTGCTCACAAAATGATTACAGTCACAATTTCTCAGCCCCTAGAACACCTCAAAAAATATAGTTTTAGAAAGATGAAATAGAACACAGCATGAGAATTCTAGAACATTTCTTAGTGAATATGACCTACCTATTTATTTTTGGGCTGAATTTGTCAATACAGTATGTTATACAATCAATTGAGTGTTTTTTCCCCATTAATAAGAGGACTCTTTATGAGTTATGGGAGAATTGAAAACCCAAGGTTAACAACTTCATAGTTTTTTGTTGCAATGTCTATATTATTAAAAATAAGGAAAATATTGACAAATTTTCATCCAAGGGTGATAAAGCTATTTTTAGGATATTCTATATACAGAAAAGAAAATAGAGTGTTCAATAAAAGATCTAAATGTGTGAAAAAATCTGTCCACGTCAAATTTGATGAAACATATCCAGATGAGCCTAAAACCATTCTAGAGAACCTGGAGAATGATCTATCAAATTTGAAAATTAATAAAAAATCCTCAAACCATTATATGAAAGAATATATAACGATTTCTAGTTCTAGAAATTCTTTAGACTCAAGACACACAGAACCTGAACCTGTTGATGAACTAGAAATCACAAGTTCCTTATTTTCTAGAACAGTTAGAACTCATAAGAACCATCCACTAGATGCTGTTATAGGAGACCTATACAAAGGAACAAAAATTAGAGCTTCTATTAGAAATTAGGTTGAACATCCAGTATTCTTGTCACAAATTGAGCCAAAAAAACATTAATGATGCTATCAATGATGTTTTTTGGGTGATGGATATGGAAGAAGAACTTAATCAGTTATAATGGAACAATGTTTGGGAACTTGTTGAATGATCTAAGGACACATTCACCATAGGAACAAAATGTGTGTTTAGAAATATGGTAGATGGGGTTTTTAACATAGTTAGAAACTATGCTAGATTTATTGCATAAGGCAATAGTAATGAAGAAGGAATTGACAATGAGGTGACCTTTTCACCAGTTTCTAGACCTGAGGCCATCAGAATCCAGCTTGCATATACTGCACATCTAAATTTCAAACTATATAAAATGGATATTAAGAGTGCATTCTTAAATGGTTATATAGCTGAGGATGTATTTTTAGAACAACCCCTAGTTTTCCAAACCACTATTTTCCAAATCATATTTTTTAATTACCAAAAGAGTTATATGGTTTAATATAAGCTCCATGATCCAGGTATCATCAGTTAAGTAATTTTTATATTTCAAAAAGTTTTACAAAATTAATAGTTGATCCTACACTTTTTTTTTAAAATGAATTTCTAATGAATTTTTAGTTGTTCAAATATATTTATATGAAAATATCTTTGGATCATCAAGAAACTCTTTATGTGTTGATTTTTCTAAAATGACGTACAATGAATTGGAAATGAGTTTAATGGGTGATCTAAAATTATTTCCTAGATTTCAAATCCTTCAAAACAACGAGGCTATTATCTTAACTCAAAGTAAATATAAAAGAGATATTCTAAAACATTTTGTATTGGACATCACTAAGAGTAGTAACACTCCCATGAGTACCACTTCTAAGTTGGATCTTGATGAAGATGGAAAATATATTGATCAGACCACTTATAGAGGAATGATTGGATGTTTACACTACTTAACTACTTGTTGACCTAAAATTATGGTTAGTGTGTGTATGTGTGATTCTTTTCAATAAAACCATAAGGAATCTCATTTAAATGTTGTAAAGAGAATTTTTAAATACCTCAAGAATACGCCCTATCTAGGACTATTCTATCCTAGAGGATAATCATTTGAATTAGTAAGTTATTCTGATGCTAACTTTGGTTGCTATAAGTTAGATTGTAAAAGAACCTATAGAACATGTAACTTTTTAGGCAAGTCACTTGTATCAATGTGTAGTATGAAACAAAATTCTGTGGCATTACCTACTGCAGAAGTAGAATATATAGTTTTTGTCCGTTGTTGTGCACAAATATTATTGATGAAATACACAATAATAGATTATGGATATCAATTCATGAATGTACCTATAAATTGTGACAAAACAAGTGCTACTAACATCTCAAAAAACCCTGTTTCACATTCTAGAACAAAGAATATTGATGTAAGACATCAATTTATGAGAGATCATTATCAAAAGGGTGATATAACATTATAATTCATTAGTATTGAGTATCATATTGCTGATATATTTACCAAAACATTAAATTATGAACGAATAGACTACATCATACATGAATTAGGAATGACAAATCATTAGTAAATATCACATTATTTCTTGTTTACTGTCTCACTGTAATGCTCATTTACTATCTCATTGTGAAGTTCTTTCACTGTATCATTGTAACGCTCATTTATTATCTCAATATAATGTTCACTCACCGTCCCACCATAACGCTTACTTACTGTCTCACCGTAACACTTAGTTACTGTCACAATGTAACATCTGTTCTCTGTCTCACCATAAAGACCCGATATGGTTACACAACGAAGATTTTTTTTTTAATTTTTAGTTAAGAATTATAAACCGTATCATAGTAATTATTCATTTTACCACTTTATATTCCTGCGATTTTGCTTTTGTGATGTTTGGTATTCCTAAATGATAATATAAATTAAGTTTCACTTGTACTTTACTCGAGTTTTCTTCAATTCACTCAATTTGAAACCCTTCTTCAACCCTTAAAACATTCTATCTCACAAACCTTTGGTGAATTCCAAGTATGAAACACCCTTCATCATCGAATCCTGAGAAACGTAGTATAAAGAAGAAGAAAATTCCACCCAATCTGGAACCCAAAGGTCCCCTAAACCCAAATCTGGTAAATAGAGTTGTAGAACATGAGAAATACGTTTCCCCAAATGTCTTCTTTCAAGTAAGTCTCTAGTTTTAAATTTTATAAAAGATCTAGGATGTTTAGAGTGGCTTTTCAAAAAAGATAAACATATGTACTCTAAGTTAGTGGCTCATTTTTATCAATATGTTCATTTTTCCTTTCAGTATGAAGATGGATATGTTGTTAGAAGCTGGATCAATGGGCAGAAATCATCATTCTCTTTGAGGTTATGGGCTTCATGACTTAGGATACCTCATAAAAGAAATATGTGAGGATTATGAAATAGGACCTCCAACTTCTAGTGAATTCTTTGTCTTATAAGATGATCTAAAAATTTTGACTAGAAATGGATCGAAAAGAAGATCCATTGTAGCTGAACTAGATAGAAAATCATGGGTATTGTTTAAGTATATATAGAACCATATTATCCAATGAAAAGGTGATTTTTCTGTACTGAAATATCAGGATGTGTTTCTGATTCATATTATGAAAAATGGGCATAAGATTAACCTTTGTAAATATATCATAAACCATATGTGTGAACTGATCCAAGCTACATCCATGTCAAACTCCTTATTTTTCTCTCAACTTCTCTCATCCATGCTTCATTCCAAAGGTATGGTTGGATTTAATGAGGTTGTTATCTTGTATTGTTAGTACTACCTTTCATAAATCACTATCAAGAGGATAAAAAAAATTGGAACCCCTAGGAAAAGGCATGGGTGGAAGACAAGAATAGAATTTATAGAAAATTCATTCATGTGGAACCTCCCTCTAGACCAAGAGATATTTATAATCTTAGTTTGGAACCAGAAGAGGTTGTTGATTATTCTGAAGAATATTAAGAAGATGCTACTATTCCCCCTACAGAAACTGTTTCTATGGAGGAAGATAGTACTCCCATCCCTCTTGTTATAAGTGAGAAGGAAGACCCAGCTTCAACAATAGTTGTTAATCTAGATGATCAACCCGAGGATAAAACTGAATCTGATTTCAATGAAACCAATAATAATGTTGTGGAAGAACCTACAAAAGAAGAATTACCTTCTATGCATGAAGCTGATCTCGAGGAACTCCTAGTGGAACAATCTATTCCAGATGTCATTCCATCGGCTAAGGAAACGATGAAGCTGATTTTTCAGTTTTCTAAACATGAAATGACAGAGGAACTAAGAGAAGAGTTTTTTGAATTAGATCAAGACCCTAATCCTATAATTCATTAGAAGGATGCACCTATTAAGGGGGAGAGAACCCCAAATCTAGAATCTACTAAAGTACCAAACCTGATTGTTTCAAGCACTGTACACACTGAGTATATGTTCCTCAGTTTCTATGATGTTGATGACTCTCGGAAAGTATTAGTAAAAGTCCTTGACCTTTTAACTATGTTCCAACTGAAATCTATCTCTAATATAGTCCTTTATATGAAACCTAATCATGTATCCATCCCCTTTTCTGATCCTTCATCAGAACTACCATCATTTGTGAGTAAATACGATCTAAATGAATTTGGCGCTACCATTTTGTCTAGTGTTGAAAATGTCCTGAATTATCAAACTGATCTTATGACACATATAAGGGAGAAATATTCCTCATTATTGTGGGAGATATTTATTTGTAAGATACAACCCAAAATGATTCATGAGATTAAAGAAGTCAAAATTGAAAATAAACTACTTAGTGTTTATGTGAAGACTCAAAGAGGCATGATTAAATAAATGTAGCGGGAGATGCATTCGAGATTAGAGCTTGCTTCTCATACTATAGAACATTTTGTTCCCCAAACCCCATCGAATGTTGTCCCTCATATTAAACATCATTTATCTTCCTTACCTAAAAGGTATCTAAAAGAAACAAACAGATTGTGAAGGAGATGAGAGAGCCAGTTGTTAATCTTAAAAAACTCATTGATGAGTATACAGGGGGTCTTCAAAAGGTGAAAAACCAACTGAAATCTCTGCCCACAATTGTCAACGCTCTAAGGAATCTGGGAAATAATCTTAAACTTACCTTGATAGTGTCCTCCTCAGAACAGTGGTCAAAGAAGAAATTCAGACTGTGCTTATGGGATTCAATAAAGATTCTATGAATGAAGTTATCAAGAATAGTGATAGAGTTCTTGATCTGGCCTACATCCATTCAAAAATTTCCAATGATGCTCAGAAAGAAATTTAAAAAAATATGGATTTATACTTCAAGCGAATCTTATCAAAGACTGACATGCTCAATAACTTTAAATATCTAGTCAGAAATTTGAATATTCCTCTTGTTACTCAGCTTTCAGGACCCAAGTTCAAAATCACACCGAGATCACTCATATATTGGATATGTTTATGGAAAACAGGGATGTCTTTGAGAAAGCTATGTAGTATGGTGGAGAGATCATTGTGGATTTTATAATGCTTCTCAGGCCCTATCTTCGTGTACAGAGTATATCAATTGTTTCTCCAGTGGGTTCCACTCTGAGACCTGATGTACCAACATTCACCTCTACCCTAGCCTTCACATCTATGTCTGTTATTCTGGAACTGAGTTATATTATGTCTACGATCCAGGATCACCAACTACCCCGGTCTTCTATTACACCTACATTTTCTACCTCTGCCTTTTATGGTCTCCCTTTACCTTCCCTATCATCAAGCTCACTCCCTTCTTCTACCTCAACTTCTGCTCTTATTTCATTCTCTTTTGCTGCAGCTGCTAAAGGAAAATAGAAGACTAGTCAGTGAACTATGGACACTGTTTACACTATTTTGATAGGAATCTTGTTTCCTTTGTTTCACATTTTGTAATGCCTCTATTTTTATCTATTACATTATTCACCTTTGCTTGACTCTTTTGTCTTTTCCGTTTCTGCTACTTTTTGATAATCCCAAAGGGGATGAAATTTATGAGACATGTTTATATGGGAGATAAAAATAATTCTTTATATGTTATATGCTCATTATAACAATGTTGTTTGAATAAATGTTCATTCTAAATCTACATTGTTTATGATCATCAAAAAGGGGGAGATTGTTGGAGTCCTTATGTATTAATCACGTTTTAATGATCATAAATCCTTTTTTAGTTTATAAACTATGTTAATTCTATCTAATCTATCTCACAACAAATGTTTAGTAGCTCAGTAAAAGTTATCTAAATCTCTTAAGTGTTATACAATCAGTGTGGTTACTATATACTTTCTTTTGATTCACTATATAATGATTTATCTGAGAAATGATTAAGTTTAATTCATTTCATAAATACTACTGCTTAATTCTGAATACAGATATTTTCTTAAGTCATGAGACATCATGACATCTAGACATTGTGATGTCCAGACACTTTGACATCCAAACACCGTCATTTCCAGACACAGTGAACGAGAAGACACTGTGACCTTGGGACACCGTGATCATGAGACACCGTCAAAAAGACACCGTCAAAAAGACACTGTGAACAAGTCACCATGAACAATACAATGTGACCATGAGACACCATGACCGTGAGACAGAATGACTATGAGACACTATGACCAATATAGACACCATGTGAATGAGACACTGTTTCCAAGACATACTATGACACCATTTCCTAATAAATTTTTTTGTCTTTAAATTTAATCTCTAATGGTCATGTTTGAAGATTTTAATTCACTGACATAATTAGTGGTTCTTTATAGAAATATCATCAGACAGTACGAGTTATGAGGTGTAGAATACATGCAACCTGTCAGCCACAACACATGCACTCAAATATTAAGGAGTAATGCGGCCCAGAAAAATTAAGAAGTAGCACGATACAAATAACAAGAAGGTGCACGTGAGCATGGTAACAGAATACATTTTAGAGTATTGGCTCATGAATCATGGCTCTTTTGAAGAACACAAAAAGAATACAAGAATCTCGAGAACATCTTCAAAATATAAAACACTATGAAGAACACAAGCATAATTTGTCTGACTAGGGACACTACGCCTTCTATACGAGGACTTGAGTTCTGCATCTGCCTCATCTCAGATGTCCAAAGCTCCAAAGAGAAACAATCAGAGCACTTCTAAACCTATCTAATTATTACATCTATGATGGGTATAATATTTTTTATATTTTTACCAGAGTGTGTATCTATATAGAAACACGATATTCCTCCTACATTAAACTAAAGGATACAAGATATACTTACTCAAACATTCTTTTACTCTTGCGTATACCCACTGATAAGTGTGGAAGAGGTCCTTTTCTGGCATATAAATTTTTAACCATGAAGAACTATGGAGGAGGTCCCTCTGTAGCCTAGAAAGTATTGTGTACTATTGTTAACCCCAATCCAGGGTGTGGATAATGCCTTTTTATATAAACTTCTCTGTGGAATGTGATCACCAAGTGATGTGGATTAGGTATCAGCATGAGACTGAACCAAATGTTTCATATCTGCTATGTTGATTAATTTATTCTTCTCTATATTACCTAGTTTAGTGTATAATCCAGAAATCTCTAAATTCACTTTCATAGTTACTCTTGGAAAGAAGTTAAAATTTTCATGCCTTCTTAGAATAACATCAATATTAATATTTATAACTGATATTAATATTTCTGAGAACTAATCAATCTTCTAAGAAGTTATTCAAATAGTTAAACTCTTATAAAAGTATAAACTTGATTAACTGGGTTGTATTTAATATTTTGGGGAATCTTTTTAGAAATACTTTTCAATCAGAAATTTTTATAGATACTTAATTCACCCTCCCCCCATTGTGAGTAATCTACTCTGACCAACAGTTACATTCATGGGGATCTAACTACCAAGACCCTAAAGGGATCACTCCCCATTACTACATCAGTACAAATCCTAATCCTAGGATAGAAGAATCACAATAAAACTCATCCATCACCCCTTATTCTCAAAAAAATTTCTTTAGATCACTGAGTTGGATCCCCTTCAGATAGTTGAACCCTTCATGTCAACGCTTGCTCGACACAACATCCTAATCATTCCTGGTCAATGATATCAATAAAATGGCTACTAGAGATAAATTTCATAAAAATATATAGTAATAGCCTATTTGATCAAGAAAACATTGAACCTCTACGATATTCATGGGTAGTTCCTAAGAAACAACTTCCTCAACCATCAATGGATCCACTACAGTCCCCTATTGAGACACCACAAGTTCAAGGAAGTGCACCACTCATGTACAAAACATACACATGAAAAACTTCCCATTGAGAAGATGGCATCGAACTACCTCTATGGCAGCCCTAAGATTCTCAGTATCCTCCTCTTATGACTTTGTATAAATCAGGATGTCATCAAAGAATACGATGATGAACCAGTCCAGAAGCACTCAAAATATGGAGTTCATAAGTCCCATGACCATGGTTTTTGTTCTTGTAACGCCTAACAACAAAACCAACACCATGAAGTGCCCATACATATATCATAAAATAGTCCATGTGATGCCACCCTCCCTCTCCATAATCTTGTGATACCCATACAATAGATTGATCTTAGTGAACCAACTTACACCCCTCATGTTGTCAAAATCATAATCTATCCTCAGGTAAGGGTACCAATTCATTTCGGTTACATAATTCAGTATGTACTAGTCTATGTGTAGCCTTATACCACCACTCATATTTTTTTTTCAAACAAGACTATCACACCACAAGATGACACTCTAGGTTAGTTAAATGCCTTCTTCATCAAATAAATAGTCTTAATCTATAACTCCTACAACTTAGAAGGTTCCATCCAATAACGATCCATTGAAAACGGACGATCACAGGGGAGTAAGTATATCTTGAAAGCAACATCACATTGAGGGGGTAGAGCCACAATCTCTCTAGGTAAAAAGGTGATGAAATATCTAACAACTATTAGGACATCCATCGTCTCAATAATCATCAATCCCACTGACAGATCAACTAATAAGGAAAGAAGGGGTACCACACACAGGATGCCCACCTGAAATCTCCACTCACCCACAAAAGATACACTCTAGCCACATTTTTCTGAAGACACGAAAATCCTATGGAATCATTAAATAAAAAACGACCTGAAAACAACCATTCAATGCAATGTATGACATCGTACGACATCCTATGTAGCAAAAAATAGGTCCCCAATGGACTGATATGTCCCAGTAATCTGTCTACATCCTTAGAAAACCTCAAACAAGGTAATATGACCACCAAATGGCATTATAAATACTAGGGGAATAGAATTTCTATCTATGTATAGTCCCATGGCATGGGCTAAACTAGGTGCAATGAAGTAGTGAAAATCCCCCCCAAAAAACAAAGCACTTGTAAGAGTACTGAACAGATTGGTCGTACCTCAAATAATCTCTAGACCTACTCAAACTACTTCCTCAGTGGTATGAAACCATCCAAACTGAACTCTACTACCCCTTGGATGATTTCCACATTCCCCGAGAATTACCTAGTCGAGGTCCCTGAGGGGAACCCTAATGTCGGCATCCACCTGTTCCGTCTTGCCTTAGTGGAGTAGAAGCCTATTGTCCTTACTGCTGGAACAACCTTTCTGGATCCTACTCACGTGGTTGATTATGAATCATTACACCTACATTGTACTGAGATCAATGTTATAAATGAATCTGAATGATACCAACAACTCTAAAATAAAAACACTTCCACCCAACAAACATTAATAAAGGTTAAGGAGTGGGAGGTTGGAACTGAATTTAATATGGTTGATTCCATACTAGTCAAAACCAAAAAGACACAAATTATGGATACCTCATACTGATAGCCTCCCTTTTTGAATAACTCAATTGTCTACCATATCATGGTAGACCTCCTCATGAGTGAATCCTTTCCACTGTATCAGTATTTTTCTAAACATCTATTTTTCTAAATAGGGTGGAGCGAGTAAGTACGTAGTGGAGGGAGGGAAGGAATGCCTCCTCTAAGAATATCGCACACGAATCCTCATCTCTAAAGTGGTACTGATCAATGTGAGTTAGATCTTTAAACATGATCCCCAATTCCCACATCGACATACTTACCTACTCAAGGGAGAGTATCTTAGCCTCTTCCATACATTCATATTCAACGAAAGGAATTCCACCCAGAAATCATTCTCATCAGCGGCCCACAAAACATGTGCCTCTTTCTTCTCCTCGAGGTAAAGAGTCCACAACTGACATGATGCTCCCCTGCTTTGGCTCGCCACTAGATGAACATGGTACTCTATCGGACCCTAAATTAAGGTGAAAATGATCACAAGCTCCACAAGAAAACTCTCATCCTCAAAGTCTTAAATGTTTCCTTCATACTTCCCAGAGTCAATTGCTGGAAAGGACAAACGGTCTTCTACCACTGATCATCCTCCCCAACTGGGTCAACCATACATCAAAAAAAATGGGTCATCCTATTGATCCTACACTACACGTACCACACATAGATGTCGACCAAGGGCCATAGCTGAAAAATAAAACAGGAACTCCAATGTCTGTGTAGTATGGAAATTACCTAGGATTCATTTTAACTCATTATTTATTTAAATTTCCCCAAAATTCCCAAAACAAACCCTAACAAAATATATCAGGATGAAAGTACCTTTTTTATGATCACTACCCTGAAATAAGTTTAACCTTACTCAGTCCTTTAGTAGACTCAATATCTCTGCATCATATCATGGAGGCTCTAAAATTATATTTCCTAGTCGGTCTCACCTGGACTATGTCATGTACCAAGATAACCTAATTATGATACTCTACCATATCTGTAAATCCTCATTTTTCCTAACTTCAAACTCTATTCTATCTCTGAACCTTCACCTCTAAGAAAATGTTGTCATGAACCTCTTTCAAGATGGGGGAAGGTATAGAAAAATTTCATGACCTTCCTTCTTCAAGATGAAAACGAGTTAATGAACCTTGAGTCCCAGGTCCAATAGGCTTCGAGGTGATGACTAGCACCAATGGTATATAGTCTCAGATACATGGAAGTAATTTACCTTTTTACAATAACACATATTGGGAGATAATATATACCAACCTCAAAAATCATTAAAACATAATTAAATATATATATATATATATATTAGAATCCAAAATTCATCCCACATGTATGTTTAATGTAAAGCTTGTAGAAATACTAAGAAAACTCTAATGAAATACAAAAATAAAACAATGGAGTGAAATAGAACCTGTACCCAATGTACTAGCTAGTAAGATCTAGGATGGTATGAGTAATCTACATGGAATCCTGAGAATAGTTTTATATACATAGATTAAGCATACAAATATACTCATTAAAAATAGACAAAGTCACTGGTTCATAAGTGGGGAAACATAATAATTCCCATATGATAGTACAATAGAACCTCAAAAGCACCTAATGAGGAATACTAAACACCCTAGTCTCACCAAGGAAGACTCAACAAATAAAGCAAGTCAAGTAAATTAACAATATAAGCACATCAATGATAGGTTACCTTTCACCACTTCCTGCTGGTAAACAGTTCATCCCTAATAGAGAACGTCCAAGTACTACTAGTCCTCCACAAGCCCCACTATCACAGCCTTCACCAAACATACATGGGAGAAAACCACATCACATCCTTCCAACAGGAAACTAGACGACAACCACATCACATCCTACTCGCAAACACCTAGGCCACAACCACCCCATATATTTAATGAAGACACTTAGTCCTCATCCCAAGGTCACTTGGGAAAAAAACCACATCTCACATAACTGATACCATAAATCTTTTAATAAACCTCATACCATTAAAGCTTTGAAAAAAGGTCTGGGGTAGTAACTTACTAGATGAGGGAGCAAGAGAAACAATAGCCTTCAATCCATCCTCCGATCAGGATTTTGGGAGAGACACCCTCCCCCATAACAGTGGGGGTGTAAGGCACGTTGTACTCAACACAGGTGGGGTGACTATAGAAATCACAAGGAACTAAAAGTTTATAAATATAGTTAAAAACCCTCAGCCCATCCTATTGGTTTCCAAAAAATTAGCCAGCCAACACAAACTTCTCGTACTACTACTGATACTATCTGACCCAAAAAAATAGCAACTACTAAGTTGAAAACCACCCCATTAATGTAACCACATGTCATTCATTATTATTATGTTCACATATCTACATTCCATCATAACCTAGATGTATTCCTGTTTCTCTACATGTTCATACATTATATAATCAATCAATATCTCAACCTGAGATCCCAATGCACATCTTGTCTCACCTCATACCCAAATCCCACAACAACCACTATCAAAACTGAAACCCTACATCACACAAATACAAGACCCTATTAACCGAGACAACCCCTATGTCCACCTCTATACCCATATAAATGCTACCGAAAACAGCATCATACAACCCCCACAAGGCACAAAACACAAGAAAAAACCACACAACACAGATCCACACAAATAAGCCAAGGGTATTCATATTTATCTAACAACAGTTTATTATTTATACTTTTATAAATAGGGGTGACCACAAAAAAAGTGTTATCATAGGGAATATTTTTCATTTAACTGAGTATATGCGATTAATTAGGTAGATACATACAAAAAATATACATCAGAAAATGAGGTTGAACCAATAATGACCACCAACGACAGTGATTTTCAGAATCCATATAGCTAGAACTCAAACATAAACTAAAATCCAGGATAACACAAGAAATATGATATTGACATCATCATCTTCCCTTATCCCATCTTTGACTAAGTTAACAATAATATTATATAATAACACCCTTAACAATTGGTTCCAACTGTGATCAAGAGGTGACACTAGTGTACTCATGATACATATAGAAATGAGAGATGAAGTGAATCCCTACCTAGAAAAATTTGAGACTAAAAATTATTCCTTACGCTAAAACAAGGGGCCATGTTAGTAGGATGAATGACTCCAAGGAAAAATGAATAGGCTAACACATTACATGATTGTGACTCCCTGGGGAGGAAAGGATACATGTAGATAAAGAGGGAATAAAATGATTTAAAGAAGAGACTATCTCTGTATAAAAAATGCCAGATCCTAAAATCTGGTAGATGATTTCAATGTACTTAAATTTTGGATTGTGGTTTGACCATGTAGTTATTCCTTTCGAAATGATATTTATGATATAATAATTATCCTAGTAGATGGTTTAAACAACTTTAGAAATAGAAAAACATTGATAGGTTCCTCATTTAATGCTAATTTGAATGTAAGAGGGATTTAAATGTAAGAAAACTCAAGGGGTATGAGCTACCAGTGGTGAGGCACTATTCGGTGAGTCACTGTTTTGTGAACCACTATTTGTATATTAACCATTAAATGAGCCACTATTCAATGAGCCACTATTCTATGAGTCACCATTTTGTGAGTTTTTGTTCGATGACCTTCCATTTAGGGAGTCATCATTCCATAACCTGCCATCAGTTGAGCCACTATTTGAAAAATAAATTTTTTGAAAACTCTTGAAACACGCCACTATGAGCCCATAGAACACTAAAAACACTCTATATTTGATATGAAATGGACCAAAGTGGTCTAGGAAATTAAAAATTCTTTTGTATATCCCAAGGTTATCTCATGAAATTTTAATTATGTGCATGTTAAATATGTTTTCAATAAAGATGGTGTAATTCAAGTTTTAAGTTGTTATTTAAAGTATCTATTTCACAATGAAACTATAAATATCGATCTTCCAAGTTGTTTTAAGTAAAATATTTGTAATAAATCAGGTAACAATATTTAATAATGTATAGGGTTTTATACTTAATATCAAAATAAATGTTTATTATTTTGGGATTAAGACCATAAATCCCTAGTGAATGCCATTGGGATAACTCTATGTATAAGAAAAAATTCATAAATATAGGTATGTATATAGTAAGTGCTTTATGAAAAAAAATAAATCTGTGTATGGATACTATAAGTATATTTTGATTTGACATAGATATACGTAGGGGTATAACATGAAAAAATTACATTGAGCATGACTAGACATAGAAATAGTGCACGATAACGGGCCTTGCTGCAGGACTAGATTGACACAACTAGGGGATATTCATTGATAAATTTATAATATCATTATGATTTTTTTTCAAAAAAACCAAAAATGGCCAAAAGATTATATGTTATGCGTTAGATAGTGGATATCATAGATTTAAGCCAATACAATCATAAGATAAGAGAATTTCTGTCATTTATTATTTATCCCTTTACGATCATCTCAAATTAATTGGAAGGTTTATCACACAATATAGATTTATGATTTTATAGAAATTGAATTTATACTAACCATGTTCTATAGCACAATTTATTAGTTATTTTGTGTTAATTTTATCATCCATTATAATGATTCTAAATATTACTAATTTTCTATTACTTGGAAACCAAGTTATGTGATGACCATTATTCTTCACTTTATGTACATTCAACTCGATATTTGATTAAATATTTTTAGGATGTGGTTTCTCTATAAATATATTTTTATGTTTCAAAATATTCCATACCATGTTCATGTTTAAAGTGAGAGGATTTAATTTATTATAGTGCGAAGATTTCAATGCCCAAAGCCTTTTTAAATTGAATAGTATGTTCGATTATATATGCAATATGCAACATCAGACTTAAAAAAATAATGATTATTTAAATATGATAGTTTTAACCTGTCCATTAAATTTTTGGATAAGAGTAGGATTAAATATTACATGAAATATATATATTTCCTAAATAAAATTTTAAATTCTTTGTAAATAATTCATCAATTTTTGGTAATGTACTTTTCTTCTTTAAAATTTTTTTTCATCAAAAAAGATGTTTTTTATTTTTATAAAAAAAATATATTTTGTTTATTTTCTTGATCATTTTGAAATATTATTTGATAATATGAAATCAATATATTATACCATTATATCCTGATTAACATAAGGTTAAATTATTGGAATTTATGAATATACCGATTTTTCAATAAATAGTTGTAAATTACATTTTATATAAAATTGTCATTTATCTTGATAAATCAAGTAATATAAAATTATAAATATTAATTTAATTTTAGTTTAATGTAGTAAAATAATTGATTATTCATATTTTATTAAATTAATTACATTTAAATCATATTCACACTATATTTTAATACAAGTTTATGTTTATTATTAAAACCCCATTTTTCGGAAAACTGTTTTAAAATACATAATGTGTTTATATTATATTTAATTAAAATAAATCCTAATGTTAAATTATTTAATTCATTGATTTAGATTATATATCTATATTTAATAATTGAAATCCGTATAATGATAATTACTAATTATAGAGTTAATGTAAAATTATCTTTTCCTTAAATAATGCATTTATCAAATAAAGAATTTCCAATGTGCTTAAGGTTTTGTTCCAAATTAAATTATACCTCATATATGAATTGATATTAAGAAAATGGATTAATTATATAGAATTATATTAATTAATATTATGTAATAACGTCTAATTTATTTAAATAAAATATAAAAAAAAATTGTTTTTAATATTTATTACCATGTTATAAGTAATATGGTCAACTGAATATTATGTAATAAGGTCAACAGACATTTGGAGAAGCCCATAACAACATGAAATTTAAATGAAATCACTTCATTTGGAAAATTATTAATATTTTATTCTATTTTAAAATTAGTATTATTATATCATTCTTAATTCTTATAGCAAAATAAAAATTCATTAATAGAATTTTAATCCATAATATTATTACTACGAGAAAAAATTAATTACATTCAGTTTTTAGAGTTTCAATCATTACATTTGGAACCACTTTATATTTCATGTCTATAAATTTTCTCTTATATTACATGTCATGGATTAAATATTTATATTTTAACCTTCGTGAGTATCTTATAATAAGGTGGCACATCTATCAAGGGGCATAGAACAAAATGTTTTTCTGTTTGATAATTTTTTTCCTGAGGTGGTGATGGGATTGAAAGGGGATGTTTTTTATTTTAAAATTTGGTTTCTTTTTTAGATTTCTATTTTCAATTCTAATTTCATAAACAATGTGGTTTGAATTGATTTTGAATATGATTATCAGGATACCGCTTACCATAAAGTGTCTTTCAAAAAATTAAAAAAATGGATTTTAAGGGGAAATATTATTATGAAATAATCTATTTAGCATAGGGACATTATATTTACAATAATACCAATTTTGATAAATAATGGTTTTATTAACCACTATGACTGGGTTGGGGAATAAATAGTGGTACTCTTTTAATTATTCTAAATTCAACCAATTAAACATTCTGAATACCATAATCCTATCAGTAAAAACATTTAACATCACATCGTATATAGTTATTGTAAATATGGTGGAACACCAGAGGATTTTCAAGGTTATACCTTAATAGGCATCCCCCAAATGATTAGTGGCTAGAAACCCAATAAATATAGAGACCTTTGTATTTTAAATTTTTTAAAAAATAAATATTCTAATATTCTATTAATCCATGTAACTAGTCAAATACTTAGTTTTATTGTCCACTATATTAGAATGGTTATACTCAGCAACCAAAACCCCTTCATGTGAATAGTCATATACCCTAATCATACCAATAACAATATATAGCATAAAAAATAAATTAATCATTATCCATGTTTAGTTTTTACCACATGATATCATATTACACTATGAGGGAACATGGACTATTCTTCCCATGTCAGTGCTCAATTAATCATAACAAATCTACCTTCAAAATATGAATATTTATTTACACTACATTCTAAAATCATAACATGATTGGGTTTTCCATAAAACTTCAAATACCCAGGTAGTATATCATCTCCTAATTTTAGGAATCAATGAGCTATGAACTTGTATTTTATTTTGGGATACTGTAAATTATCTTGTTGTCAAATATTTATAATTAACAAAAAACTAAATTTTTGTATTTCTACTAACTTTTTTACAAAATCTGCATGAACATTAAAATGAATAATAGTATCCATATTTAAAATATGTAAACCCATTTATCATAAGATAATGGATATCTGTATTTATAAATCTGTAGTAGATCTCATTGAATCCTATTTATGAAAAATCAATTCTAATTCTAAAAATCATTTTAAATATCTAAAATATTTTGGTGTTTCAATCATTCTATTTTCTATGAAATTATAATAATAAAATAATATGTAACATCAATGGTATGAACATACGATATAAATATTTTAATATATAGAGTAAATCTCAATGTGTTGAATCTTAGTGAATTCCATTTCATTAGACCTAATGTCCATATGTTCAATACATAGGATCTAAATTAATAAGATAATATGTAATATCAAATAGTGAAGTAATATGTTTCTCTTAAATCATAAGAAAAATATATATGATAAATTAAATGTTTTTTTGATAAATATATATTATTAACACATTATCACATTCCCTTTCATTTTTAATACCATTAATTAGTGTCATTAAAACTAATCGTAGACATATAATCAACCCTAATTCATATGAATCAATATCATATTTTGGAAATCAATGGCCAATGTTATATCATGGTGTCTCACAAAATATAGATATTTAATAAAAAAATTAATGATGATGTTGAATACTTTTATTATGAGATATATTCTAGAAAAAGTCTTTCCTTGAAGACAATACCAAAAAAATAAATAATTAAAATAACACATGGACATCCTCAAATAGAATATAATCCATGTAATAAATATCTTATAACCTTATAATAGTATAAATTTATTTTAGGAATTATTTCAAAAATTCAAAACACATATATATTTCTCCCTTCTTTTACTACAAAAACATAAAAATTCATTAATATCATCTTATTCATTCTATATTAAATATATAACTATTCCAAACATTATGAAGACATTCCACTCATAACGATAAACACTTATCATATTTATACGAAGGTCATATCACACAATCTCTTATATAATTATCCATATTTCCATAAACGTATCCAACTGAGTTCTTCACAATATTGAACTAATACCCTATTTTCATTTGATAATGACAATAGATCATGAAATATTTATACTTATATTAATTACCATGAATTAAGTATAACTTAAACTCATTAATATGTTACATTACACTAAGAATTATAATTATATTCCCTCAAAAAAATATATCGAATCATTTGAAATAGTTAAAATAATTAATTGGATGCTTAAATGCTTAAAACAATTAAGGACTAAATATATATTAGTTTTATAATAATATTTTATTATAATGATGCTAATTTTAGTGTTAACATTTTTTAAGAAATATATTTTTCAATGGAGTAATACCAGAATTGAAAATAAAAAATGATGTTCGTGAAAAATTCATATTTGATGTAGAAACCAATTAGGAAAAAAATCATGAGAGGTAATGTATTGTATCAAATTATTGATAGATCATAAGAATTACAATAACATGACAATGGAATTATGGTAGAATAATAATTTTATGTTTAATATATTTTTAATACAATAAATCACATGTAAATAAACTGAAATAGCCATGTAAACCTATACCTATATCTTTGTCATTTGATTATTTGAAAGACCTTAAATTCATTATAGGATGGAATTTTTTTATACCATCAGATTAAGGATGTGGAAAGGTATGTTTAGAGGTTTATTTTAGAAATTATAATTAAAAGTTAAATTTTATAAGTAGAAATTTGTAGAGGCATTGTGTTTATATGGAAAAGAGGGAGGAGTATATTGGAATAAATATTTGAATGCCCTATAATTTAAAATAGAAACCATAAAAACATGGATATAAATGAAATTAACAAGTTCCTTATAAAAACCCATAGTTATTGAAAAATAAAGCAAATCAAAAAACATAATGGAATCATGTAAACAATTAACAAATGTTAATGAACAAACCATAGTTTTAATTAGAATATATAATAATGTGTGTTTCCAATGTTCATTTATTGTTCTTTATATTCAATACATCATAGTTAAATTAATTATTTTACTCTTTAAATTATGTTTTTTTAAATGATTCAATAATTTTGAGTTTAAATTTTATATAATAATGATATATAAAAATTTAAGGTGTCTGTGAAAATTGTTCTTTACGATTCATCGAAAAAAATTTTTCCCATGATTATCCTAATAATTAATTATATAAAAATATAAAGGTTTTGAATCGAAAAAATATCTCTGTTTTTTTTTATTCAATTGATAAATTTGAATAAAATATTTCCCATATTGGAATTCATCATGCATAAGAAATATATTTTTTTGAAAATTTCATTTTTCAGCATAAAAATGCCTAAATTATAATTCTATATGATGGAATAATAATTATACCATAAATAATATTTTTATACTTATACATAGGAGAAACTACTTTAGTTGATATCATTTTTCAATAGATGTTAATTTTTTTAATAAACATAAAAATAGACAACAAATAAAAATATCACTGAAAAATATGTCTTCTTAAATATAATTCTTCTAATTCTTAGTTGAGTACATGTTTTTAAAAACCGTTAATTAAATTTTATAAATAAATAATATAAAATGTAATCGTTCAAAATTAGATTAATTATTTCTATCAAAAAGATATAAGAATTATACATGTTGGAAAATTAATGTAATAAGGAGTATATCTGTGTGTGTGTCGGTGTTGAATTATAATCTATTTAATAAATATATGTTCATGAGATCAAAAAATATAAATAAAAAACCCATAAAGACATATTTATAAGAAAATAGGGTATGATAAGCAACAGTGGAAGCCACAGGTGTTGATTAAACTAATATTGACATAATTTTAATTTCATTCAACTTGAACATCTATCATTAAAGATTTCACTCAATTCATACTATATGATGTTCTGATTGATATTGGTCCCAATTTAACCTTTTTGATAAAACCAAATTTCCAATATCAAACTAAGGATCCTATTATAGAATAATAATGCTACGTTATACTACGATTTATTCCTTCAAAAAAGATTTTATATTTCAAATACATCTATTTATACAATCCAATTGAATATATATCATGTAATAATAACATTTAAATTTAATACATCATCAAGTAATCATTTAAATTGTACAATTATGCATTTATATTCCAAATTATGGTTTCGATGGTCATATAATCACAATTAAGGCATTAACCTAATTACCTTCTACAATACTATGATAATACAATTCAATTTATATCCTTACACACATAAGGAAAATCAGTCACCTCATCCTCAAATTTATATTATCATTATGTTTATCATGTTTCTAACATTTTTTCTAAAATAATTATTTGTATTATGATGATCAATTATGACTATGATGTGGAATATTTAAATATTACATTATTTTAATTTATTTTCTTTATTAATTTTATAGTTTTTCTAATTTGGTTTCATTTTAGTATCTTATAATATATTTTCTTTTGTGTTATTATATTATACTATAATGAAATAAATTATTGTGACATTTATTTATATGATGTGTTTAATATGACAAATAATTGATTTAATAAAGTTTATAATTATATGTTATGTGAGTTGCAACTCCCACTTTCGGTGTTTACAAAGTATACATTTATCCATTCCCTTATTATTCACCCCTATTATATATGTGAGAATGTAAAACATAATAATATAAATATTAACCCATGTTTAAATAAAAATTTCATCCATTCTATATTTGGGGCTGTAATTCAAAATTAATTCTGTGGAAATATAACAAGATCCTTAAAATGATCTATATATTCAATTACAATTATATTTCATTTATATAACTATTAAATAACTGAATCCGTTATGTTCTATAATTTCATTGGGTTAAAATACAGACCTCTTATATTATAAAATCAATCTAAATAAATATCCCCATTAAAACAACATTTAATATTTATCTACCTGCACATATAAATTTATTTCTATACCATATTAATATACAACTCTACCATTCATGTAAGATATTCATGATAAAATTAGATGATTTAGTTTATTAATTCTAAATAGTCTTCATCATCAAATACTCTACCATCTACACATAATTATAATAGGATTTTTATTCAGTTACTATAAAGTAATGTTTAACTCATTTGGTGGGTTTTGACTATTTATCTATTTAAGCACCCAAATTAATTGTATTAAATAATTCAATAGTTAATGAAAACATCCCCATATCATGTTCATTTCTTATGAATAAAATATATTTGTAGAATAATTTACATACTTCAAATAGTTTTTATCCTTTTCACTGTGTAAAAATCCCATTTTCACTTAACAAAAGATATTTAAAAACTATAAATATGTAATTACATCTAAATATAAGTGTCTCCATTAACAATTTCATGAATAATATCATTTTACTTCACAAAAATAAATAATATATAACTTCAACCAATTTTGTTTCAAAAACAAAAAATTACACTAAAGAAATTAGATTCATTTCAAAACCAATCCCATGTAATGAGATGTCATTTAAGTCCAAATACCAACATATTTCACATATATACACATTTATATTGATAAGTGGATATTCCAACCTTCATAACGAAAATAGTTCATTGATAAATAAATTAAAAAATATATTATATGGTCATCATAAGGGAATAATAATTTATTAATAATATTTATTCCCCAAATTATTAATATTTAAATGTATTATGGGAGTTTAGGCCTGTAAAATAAGGAAAAATTCATTGAGTTATATAATATTTGGAATTATCATAAAAGAAGTAAAATATAAAAATAAATATTATAGATCATATAATGAATAATTAAAATTATTTAATAAAATAAGATTAGAAGAATATTATCGTTGTATCATATTCCATACATCATGATTGTAATTTATGAATTATAATAAATATTTAATGTAATTATAAATTATATGTATTTGAAGAGACTTTTGGGCCTCATTCCAACATCAATAATGATTCTAGTCTGCTTACCAAATGTTTTATATTAATTCCTATGCATTAATATTTTTATTATTATGAATGGGATATATTAATATTATATTAATAAAAATTCATTAATAAAAATTTTACCAAAATAAATCCCCAATAAAATATTACAATTATTTTTAACAAGAAAATATATATTTCATCAATTATTTAATGTAATCCATTGATTTTTATTACAGAATCGACTATATGTTCCATATAAATAGATTAAATTATTATTGGGAAAATATAAAAAATATAATTTTAAATCTATGAACATAATCCCCAATATTGATCGTTAATCATCAGGCATTCCACTTCATCGGTGTTCTCTTATTTTTCCAAGAAAATACATAAAACAACTAGAAATATTCTTAATGTTTTCAAAATATATTATAATGATCAACCTAAAAATATATAAAATGTTTTGGATAGATGAAATGCTAAAATATCACGACCTTTTAAAAATTACATAACTCTTATTCAATTTTTTTTATCATTACCCCCTAATTAATAGTCAGCTAGTTCTATTTTGTAAAACCGTAAAAATTTTCATTCCCCTTGTAAAAAAATCATATTTTAAGAAATATAATATTATTTAGGGAAAAAATGGAAAATAATTGTTTATCTCTTCGAAATGTAAACTAATTGAATTATTTGGTAATTTTGTATGTTGAAAATGAAGTTATTGTAAAACTACACAAAGTAGGGTAAAAATATTTACATTTTTTATATAATAATATAAATTAACTATAGGAATATATCAATTTACTTACAAAAAAATATTGATGAAATTTCAACTCACATTAACCATACATTTTCAAATAAAATCATTAAAAACATAATGAAACCCCCTAATAAAGCCAATGATAAATAAATCTAGTAGTAGAAATTTTTTAAATCAATTCACTAAAAACATTCATTAATTATCTAAAAACTAATATTCATTAATAAAATATATTTTTTTAAATGGTTTCCAAAGATTGAATGTTATCATAAACATAGAATTTTGACAAAATTTACCATTATTATTATCCACCATGATTAATGTTTTTCAAAATTATAATTAATTTATTGAAACTATGATTATTACAATTGTCTTGTATTTAATTTCACATTTTTACTTATGACAATTAAATGAAATAATTAAAAATAATGGACAGTAAGAGGACCAATACAATTATAATGTACAATAATTGTGGGATTTCATTTAAACAAGGGTTAAATAATCAAAAAAATATTATATATAAAATGAATTATTCCCTTAAATTCCACTATAATAAAATTAAAATTTTTCATATCCCTATGTAAAGAATAAAATCGACAATAGATCAAAATATAAAATTTGATAACTCAAATTTCTTTGGTATGTTTCACTTAAATATTCCTAATTTCTTTACTAATGGTTCCCTATATTAAGTGGTATTAATATGTATTAGTGTTTCAATGAAGGTAAATACATATTGAAATTGTTTTGGAAACATGAAAAATTTATATTAATCTTATAAATTAAAGAATTATAAATAAGATATTGTGAAAGTGAAATCCCCTAAATATATAACTCACCTTCACTAAAATGAATATTTTATACTAATTGTTACCACTTATTAAAACAGGATATCTTAGTGGAAGGTAAAATATATCTTATATAATATTTTCAATTATAATACTATTTGTTTAAAATGGTTTTAAATGATAACATCAGATATATAAATGTAGTTCATAAAATTACCAAAAAAATTATAAACAAATGAATGAATTTAGTGAATGCTATTCTTTATTTGATGATACAATCATCATGGTTATGAAAATAAATTAATAATATATGGTAAGAGACCTCATAATTTTTAAATTAAAATATTAGATAACACTAATGAAACTGAATGTAAATAGTGGTTTGAAAATAATAAAATTTCATAAATATCATTCAACTAAATGAATATTTATCAATAAGAATCAAATCAAGGGTGAATTTTGTTATAAAGTATTAAATAACTATTAAATTGATATATAATTACAATATATTTGATTTTATTTTCAATAATACATTATTATAATAGTATTATTATCTTAATTGTTTTCTATATTAATGAGTAGTTGTGTTAATATTTTAATAATACTTTTGAACAGAATGAAAAAATTCAATACACTAATGAATTTATAACATTTTATTTAGGGTGGAATATTTATCCTAAAAATGATTTCTAGAGTTAAAGTGATTTTACTAATACCAAGATTAAATTTTCATCAAAATTCATTTCAAATTTAATAAAACTTCAAAAAAAACACCAAAATATTACTCAAGAGGAATATAAAAATGAAATTTTATTATTTGAGATAGAAATTAAAACTAATATTATGTCATGATAATATCATTTAAACCTAATAAAATAAATCCCTGTAACAAATTATTTAATTATTATTAAAAATATTTTTTAAATACATAGGTATTATGAATTCTATATATGGATGCATGAATACTCATACGCAAAGAGAATAGTGGTCGATAAGCATCACCTGACACAACTACCACTCACTTCAATGAGTCAAATATAGTTTGATTCATTATAAAAAAATATGGATCAAATCCAGTTAGAATAGTTGGGATGCCTAAAATAAGATTTAGTAGATTATGAATAATATTATTTATCTTCTACCAGTTTCGTAAATTTTTTATACTATTGGAAATTCAAAGTAGCAATATATATCTTACATAATGTAGTGATTTCTTTTTCTTAACATAGCCTGAAGTGTGTTCCCAATCTCCATGGGTTGATGAGTAGCACCTTTCCTCATAAAACATGCAAGCGGGAATAAAATTTCCCTAAAACATTGTGGAAGAAAATTAAGAATACATTATTAATAACAAGGAAGCTCCAATATGTGTAAGGTACTAGAATACAAGGAGGCTTAAAAATCAAAATGTACTAGAACCTCAATTCTCAAAATATGTGAAATATACCCAAGGTCCAAAAGGACACAACCGAACAAGTCCTAATCTCAACATCTAGATGCACCTCCAAGAGGTCCCTTCACTCTGCTCGAACCTAGATGTTCAAAGGATACAATCCCCCAAAGGAAATAGTATGGTGTGATCCTAAGCCAAGTTATAAACCACAAAATATTCCATAAAAAAATCCTAATATAGATTATCCAATGAAAATATTTCAATTTCCAAAATAAATAGGTTTAGAAATTTAGAAGCATATTTAAACAAAACATGCTATATAATTCCAAAATAATGGAAAATATTTTTCTAGCATATGATTTACAAAAAAATAGATTGAATATTTTTATAAAAATGTATTAAATAATTCAATTACATAAAATAGTATATGTAAATCCACCAAAGGAATGTAAGGTAGTTTTAAAAACATAGAATACATTAACATCTCATATATAAAAACACGAGTTAGAAACAGAGACATTTTCCAAAATGGTACGTTAGTATTATCCTAATATAGGATTCTTCACTCTATAAGTGATAAAAAAAATGAGTATGTTCATATTCCCCGGAAACTAGCTGAGGAGACTAATCACCCTCCCCTCGGGGTTGTGACCTGTCGTAGGATTGTTTTCCAATGTTGTAATAACATATATTGAATCCACATAACCCACCTAATACCATGGTATGCATCCACTATTTCATGATATGAAATTTATTTTAAAACTAATTAATGTATAATTAAATATCATTATTATATTTCAAAAATCCATATTTTATTCCATTTAAAACCAAACTGGGATTTAATAAGAAAACATGAACTTTCCACAAGATTAAATAACTTGGTTTCTGTCAAATAATTTTAATGCCACTTTCTAAAGTTTGAATACCATCAATACTAATTCAAAATGTTACAAAAATTATTTCCATAATTAAATTCAAAATTTTATTTGAATTTTTTTTCAGGAAATTCACAATTTAAATTTAATAATTTAAATCATCCATTTTTTTATTAACATGCTACAATTCAATGGAATTAGGAGTTTTCCAAATTCTCATGCCAAACACATTTCAAATCTCTTGATTGACTGTAATTGATATTTTATCAATTTTATTGAATAAAAATTTGATCATTTGAATTTAAATCAAGAATTTAAATAAATCAAAAAATACAAGGATAATCAATTTGTCTCATCAGGACAGAACAACCTACCTTCTTCTCGAAACCCGAGACTCACAACGACACTTGTCAATGAGAATAATGGAAAAAAATATATTGAAAATAAACCTAGAATAGAGATCAATCCTCATAGAGAATAGATCCTTCAACTTTAGGATGATCCCTAGAAATCTTAAAAGAAAAGAAAGAGAAATCAATGAAGAATGATAAAAACACTTACCAGAATATCACCCTCCAAAGAATGATGATTTATCACCAAATTAATGGATCAAGAATGGTTGGAAGGAGGAATGAATAACTGTTGAGTATTTGGGTCTAAGAAGGAGTAATTAGAGTGGAAGACGAGGGAAAAGCTAAGCGCACTGTTTTTTTATATGAGGGTGTCGGGGTATTACACAATGTTTAATCCAATATATGTTAGGAAATCCTTAATTAATGCACTCATGATAAGATAACAAGTCACCATGAATTAAAGGATGAAATGTGAGTTAGTGGAGTGATTTGTTAATTTTTCAATATCTATAAATATTGTTCACTATGTGAAAACCTCTACAAAATTAATTCCAATTTCGTTGCTTGTACCCTTCAAAAACATACACGTTGTGAAACCCTAGTTTACGATGTGTAATTCCCTGGCAGGTAACAAAAAAATTGCATGAATGTGAGAGAACAACCAGAATATGACTTTACCATTTAAATACTACTATCATATAAAAATCAACCCAACTCTACTAACAAAATGAAAAAATGCAACAACCTGTTATGTATCACCCATATATTTTTATGAAATATTTTTTTTCATATAATTTTTATTCTTCATGTTCTTTATTTTCAGAAAATTGTGAGTTTAAACAAATTGTGAGATGCACTTAATATAAAATGGCTTCTATATTCTAGATATTAGGTTAGTGGTAATAATTATAACTAACTTATGAAATGCACTATAAATTTATGGGTTATTAATTATTTATGAAAAATATTAATCAATTAGATATTAGTATTTTTTATTGAATTAATTTTTGTAATTAAATTAAGGATATATATATCTGTGTGTTGAATACTTAATAAAATATTTTTTATATTCATCAAATGGATATATTTGTCATATTGTATGAATAAAACCTTATTTTAGGTATTAGAATATATTTTTTTAAAGGTAAATTTTAAAACATTGAATGGGGTACATATTTTAATTTAATATTATTACACCTTAATAATTCATACATGAAAATATAAACATGTTATTTTTATATGGGATATATGAATTTTCTTTGGATAAATTTCTGATAGCTTTCATGTTTTGATGAATAGTAAAAAAATGATAAATTTTAATTAAAAACATCTTCTTTCATCGATATAATTTATATGGTTAAATTATAAAATTAAATTGTTATAAAGTATAAATAGAATATATTTTTACCATTTAACATAATATATATCATTATCAATAATTTTACATTGAATTCATAGGTAAAAACATTTCAATCTTTTGCAATTTTTTAACTTTTAAAACCTATTTTCTCACATCAACAATGGGATTCATTTTTAATTAATTACATAAACTTATATGACTTGAATTTGGAAAAATGGATTCCATATTTGGAATCTGAAGGTCCAAATTATTTGAATAGTTACATTATATTTTTGGACATTTTGAATAGTAATTTTTGTAATTATTCCTATTTACCATGGATAAAAGATAAATCTGGTAAATAAGGGTAAAAAAAATAATTTAATGGTATAAAAATACCATAAAACGTGTCCTAAATCTATTTTATGAGATATATCAGACCATGGGTGTCCATGGTTCAATTTTGGGGCCCCGTGGATTTATTTGGATTTGAAGAACACATTTCATAAGAATTTATTTAAATTAATGATAAATATAAAATAAAAAAATATCTTTTACTGAATAGATTTTAATATTGGGTTATATAACTAATATCTATGTATATAAATATTCATTAGAAATAAAAAATCATTTCCTACTTCATGATGTTTTATTTATAATTTTTATAAATTAGATAAATTTATTTCATGATGACACAACTAGGATGTCGTGATTACCTCAATAATGAAAGATTCAAATAAATTAATTTATAAATATTAAAATAAATTTAATTTGAAGATTTTGATTCCATAAAAAAAATTTATGAATTAAATATACCTATTATGGGTGATTTAATTCCTTTTTATCGAAGTAAACAAGTTCTTATGAGTTTTTTTAAAAAATTCAAGTATGATTAGTGTCCAAAATTGAAATAATTCATAACTTGAAACATAACATAGTTTATTAAAAGATATTAAATTATGAAAAATATAAGTTTCAAAAAAAGGGTTAATATAATTCAAAATATGTCCTAAATAAATTGTTGTGGGTTTTTTACAAGATGTGGTTATTACATTAACACAAAATGTGTAAATAATATGATATCACCGTAAGACTAAAAAGGGTAACAAATTGGGTAAATAAAGAATATAAAGACAAAAAAATATAATCAAACTTATATACTTTTTTTATTTTTTAAATTAGAACCAAAATCAACTTATATTCTTATTAAATAATATTAAGACAATTTTTAATCGAAATTGGATTTATAATAAATTGATATTTGGAAAGATTCATAAAGTTCCCCTCTCCTCTATTATAAACCGGAACCTTATACATCTACTCTTAACTAAATTTTGAGACATAAATCTCTAAAAAACCTACCCATTTCTCTTCTCAACTTCCCTAGTAACATTCCAGTGGTGTTTGTCTTCAGAAAAGACCAATTCCAACGCCTTAAGAGGAAATCTAAAGGAGGCACGTCAAGGAAGAGTAATCTCTTCTACGGATTCGTTCGAATTTATTTCATCTTTTACACAATATTTATTGGATGTTTCATCATAAATAAAAAATTCATTATAAATAATATACTTATATGTCATTGTAAATATTTAACAACCATATTTCACCTTCTATCCATCTTATTGAAAAATAAATCACTGCATGTGTGTACGTACGACTTATCGTCTCCACACTGTGGTCTAATCTATATTTCATCACCACCTTACATGGATGTGTATAATGGATGGAATAATAACTATATATTATTATTATAACATTTTAAGTCTAAAATACTATACACTATACACCTCAATACAATTCATCAATAATGAGAATGATGTCATCACTAATGCGTACGTACAACTTACCATCTCCATGGTGTGATGTGATTCATTGTACAAAAACTTTATTAAACCATGTTTATATAAATGAATTGAATGGTTAAATATTATTTATATTATAATAATAAAATTGTGTAAATTATATAATTATAACCTAAAACAAGGATTATGAAATAATCCGACAAAACATGCATAAAAACATAAAGCAGTTAATACCCGAATAACAGTAACAATGAAATGTTACTAACAAATGGATTAAAATGTGATCATAATGTTTATATAATAATTAATTATAATTATATAATAAATCATTAACATTATATAAATGATTATACAGGTGTTTTGATAGATATGAATCATATCGGATCTATGGTATGGGAAAACATTGAAACTCTCATTTTTATCCAAGATTGTTTATTCTTACGTATTTATTACGGTATATTTATCTTACACATACATTTTTCCTAAATATTTATTTCATTATATTATTTATATCCTTATATAATTTTAAAATTTCAATTTCACCCATGGGTAAATTTTTAATAAGATGTATGAATGGATTCTTTTGTTGTTTTTGGTACGAGGTACTTTTTTACTTTTCTGAAAAAATTATGAGAAGAATGTTTTTTTAACATATAGGGAATGAATAGTTTTTTATGATTTCATATTTATTTATTAACTTGAATCTTCCCCTACAATATTATAATTTTATTTTCACATAATATAATTTCTTCTAAAATTATGTGATATTTTGAGTTCGAAAAGAGTTTTTGAAAATGAAATGATATTTTCTTCATGAATTAATCTCAATTGTTTTATCAAAATAATTTTCTATCTAAGATTACATAGGTTTATGTTTATATCCCTACTATTAATTTTATTTAATTTTGTCAATTATGGAATTATTTTTATGAAATCCATTTATGGATTATGTTATTATGGATTGATGTTTTAGAAACCCATTTAATTTCATGGGTTATGCTATAGTGAATGTTTTTATGTTTTGTGGCACAAGTAAGAATTTTTTAATAATGAGTTGGGTGGGACCTATATCTCCCTCCAATTCATTGGGTAATGGTTTATATATCCTGATATAGACACGGATGGAATGGAATGTAATGTCGGATTAGTGATACATTAAAGGAATGAGAAGTGAACTCGGTTCAGTAATGGGATTTGTCCACTACGATGGTCTATCAAATGATCCTTGACTAACATGAAATTATTTTCTATTCTTATGTGTGTATGCCAAAAAATTTCAAGTCTTATGTTATGTCTATTGGGATTATATTTCACTTTTATGATTTATCCCAAGACATGATATTGTGATATTTTATTTGTAGGATATGATTTTCAAATTTTATGTTCTTATGAATATGATATGATTGATATGTACTTTATTTACCCTTTCTATGCATTTGATCTCCGCCTTTTATTATTTACATTTCCCCAATTCACAAAGAAGGGTATTAATTATGATATTCCAAAAAGGAGTCTAGTTATGCATAAATTAACGAGAAACAATGTAGATATTTTATGAACCAATTATTTATATTTTTTAGTATATAAATACACTATAATTATATGGTACTATCATGGTTTTTTCATTTTTTGTAATAAATTTATTTCTATTTTAAAGTAATATCAATGTATCTAAATAATGGGTCGTTGTAGTTTGTATTAGAGGAATTGTATAGTTAACATTTGGAAACAAGGATGAGAATGCCTTAAGGAAATGTCTAAGTATTGGATACATTCCTAGTGTTTCAGAAATGAAAATGAATACCCTCAGATAAATTCTAATTTGTGCAAAATTGATATATTATTATTTGTTATTTGGAATTCCAATTATGATTAGTATTTCTCCCACTATGCTTCTTTATTTTATTCAATTGCTCGAACCCAAAGGAACCACATTAATGGTGAATGAAATATGAAATTCAATGATTTTATCCCTGAGTAACCAAATGTTATGGGATCTAGAATGGAAAATCTGGTAGACATGATAACAAAACATTTTGAAGATAACAATCATTACATAATTCCAAATAATCAAATGTGGCGGAAATATTCAGTTGAATCCTTCTTGAGGCAGTGTCAACCTGCATTCATGTGGTCTTTTGATCCATTAGTTGTTGAATAAAGGGTCATTACCACTAAAAATATATTTTCATTTCTATAATGTACTGAACATGATAAATTCATATTTGAAGTATATCATTTTGAAAGGGAATCTGATCAATAGTGGAATCATATCAAGAATATTATGAAAATAGATGAAGGTCATTCCATGGATTAAGACGAGTTTATGAACTTATTTTTTCAATAAGTACTTTCTTCATATTATTCATACAAAGACATTGAATGAGTTACTTGAGTATAAGAGAAAGGATGATGAATCCTTTGGTACCTATGGAATTTTTTTACATGGCTTACAAGGTATGCTTCTGGAATTATTATCCAAACCGAGAGTAAGATTTATCTTTTCTTTTTTATCTTAAAAAAATGTATTTGAAAGGGAAATATCCATAATGGTCTTCAATAGATATGATGAAATTTTTTAATTTACTCTCCAGGTTGATTTGGAGATTTCTGTGACCCATCAGTCATATGGGTTTAAAGAAGAGGAACATGAAATTCAATGGAAAATCAAAAAGACCACACTGAAAAAAAGATGAGTTTTCCCAAATTCTCAATGTGTGGAACGAAACATCGAGAAAATTGTCTTAAAACGGACTAGTAAATGTTTTATGTTTGGAAAATAAGGTCATTGGGGAATTGAACGCCAAATGTTATGAGAAAAAGATTTCTATCGATGTGACCACAAAAAATGCTATGAATAATGTAACTAAAACACTATAATGTTACATGTTCATGGAAATAGGGAATTGTGCCAATCAATTCCATAATACAAGGGTTATTGATGATGATAGAATTCAGAAAAACATAAGGAAAAAAGAAAAGTCGTATGCAATTAGTATCGGAGACATGGATAATGATAATGAATTGGTGAAAGGTACACTTAAGTAAATCTAAAGTAGAAAATGTTTTCATTGATTATATATCCACCCACTATTTTATTTATGATGAATTTTCTAAGATTATAACTATATTACCTCAACAATTAGATGTTGAGTTATCTATGACAACTTTTAATGGCATAATGGTCATATCAAAAGTTTATAATTATTCTTCGAATGATGTTTGTTGGAAAGTGCATACTATAAAACATTAAATCATTTATATAGGAGAATTTTATGGTTTTCTTTGAATGTATTCACTTTATTTATATCAAACTAATATAAATATCCAAATAAGGGAATTGAAATTTCATATTCTAGATCAATCTGTGATCATCTATCGATGTAAGATGATTATATCCTTCCAGTATAAATTTATTCCATCTTATGGGTCTTGATTCCAATAAATGATTGTTATTTATCTAAAATAGTTGGGGAGAAAATTATGATTACGAATATAGCCACCATACGAGAGTTTTATGATCTCTTTCCAGGTCTTCCACCAAATCGTGAAGTTGAATTTTCAATAGAACTCGTACCGAGTGGTATTCCTAATTCAAAGACACCTTATAGAATTTCCCTAAATGAGTTGAAGTAATTGATGAAGAAACTCCAAGATAATCTTGATATAAGATTCATACGCCCAAGTGCATCACCTTGGGGATCACAAGTTCTATTTGTTAATAATAATTAAGGATTAATGAGACTCTTCATTTATTATCGAGAACCTAACAATATTACTATCAAGAACAAATATCCTCTTCCATGAATTGAAGACTTATTTGACCAACTAAGAAGAGATCAATACTCTTCCATGATTGATCTTAATATATGATATCACTAATTAAGAGGTAATAAGAGGATATACCAAAGTTGACATTTGGTAAAATGTATAGACACTCTGAATTTGTAGTGATGCTTTTTGGTCTTACTAATTTCCCTGCTACCTTAAAGGATTTAATGAATACAGTTTTTAGAGAATTTCTTGATCAACTTGTGGTGGTCTTTATAGATGATATTCAGGTTGATTCAAATAGAATGTAAGAACATGAATATCAAATGCAATTTTTACTAAATACCATGATAAATGATACAATTTATTCCAAATTCACCAAATCTGAATTTTGGCTTAAGAATTTTCATTTTTTGGATCACATAATATCTAGAGTGGGGATATATTTGGATCCAAAAAATAGTGGTTATTGAAAGATGGTTGAGACCAATAGAATTACCTGTTATCCGAAGTTTTCATGGATTGGTTTGATATTATCATAATTTTGTGAAATATTTTTATGCATTATCTAATACACTAACCAAGTTGACTCCAAAAGGACTTATGCTCATGTTGACAGAGGAATGTGAAGATAATTTCAATGATATAATAAGAACATTAGCCAATGCACCCATGATAACACATCCTTGTAGTGGAGAAATGTTTGTGATCTATGGCGATGCATCAAAAAAGGGGATTGGGTGTGTTCTCATGAAAAATGAAATAGTGAAAGATTATGCATCACAAGAGTTAAAAATCCATGGGAAAAATTACACAACACATGATATGGTGTTAGCTGCGATAATTTGTGCATCAAAAATATGGAGGCATTATAATTATGTTGAAATATGTGATATTTATATTGATCATAAAATTTTAATGTATATTTACAATCAAAATAATATGAATATAATCAAAAAAAGATTTATTGAATTGATTAAAGATTAAGATATCTCAATACATTACAACCATTGGAAAGAAAACAAGATGGAAAATGCATTGAGTCCAAAATAACATGCTAGCTTATCCATGATGAGAATCATGAATGATCCAATATTTATTGATTTGTAGAGGATGGATCTTGAACTTTTAATGGAATGAGGGAAATATTACCTTTCTCAAATGAATTTTCAACCATCTATATAAGTGGATATTAAAGTGGAAATGAAAAAAGATGTAGAGTTTCAAAAGAAGGTGAGAAAGGTTCCTGATCTCTACCTTTATTGTGATGAAATAATAAGGTTCAAGAACTAGGTTCTTGTCCCTCCCAAACCAGAATTAAAGAATGAGATATTGGATGAGGCTCATAGTTCATTATTATATATTCACATAGGAATCACAATGATTTTTAGGGACCTAAAAGAGTACTTTTGGTGAGATGTCATAAGAAAATACGTCGCTGAATATGTATATCGATGCATGGTTTTACAGGAAGTTAAGGATGAGTGATAGATTTCTAAGGGGATGTTATAACCATTACCCGTACTAGAATGAAATTGGGAAAACATCAAAATTGTATTTTCATCATAATTCCCAAAACATCCAAAGGCAATAATGCTCTCTAGGTTATGGTTGTCCATCTTAAGAAGTTGGAACACTTTATTATTATTATAGATGATTCATCTCTTGATCATCTTGCAAATAGATATGTAATGTAAGTTGTAAGATTTCATGTATTACCAATTTCAATTATATATGACCAGTATCTGAGGTTTACCTATATGTTTTGGTGATTTCTTCTACATGATTTGGATTCAATGATATGTTTCATCACAGTTTATCATCCTCAGATAGACGACCAGTCTGAGAGGACAATTCAAACTCTGGTATAATTGTTGAGAGCTTTCTCTGCAAATTTCAAAGTTGGTTGGGATCAACACCTACCATTAGTGAAATTTTCTTACAATAATATCATTCACTCTAGTTTTTTAATGTCATCATTTGAAGCCCTCTACAGAAGGAGGTGCAGAACTCTAACTTTCTTGGATGAAGATGGGGAACGAAACCTATTAGAACCTGATCTTGCAGATGAAATGGAATAAAATGTTTGATCTATTCAAAAACACATGAGCGCAGCTCAGAGTTGAAAAAAAATTTATGCTGAAAAAAGAAGAAATTAACTAGTGTTTGAAGTGGTTGATATGGTGTTCTTATAAATATCTCCATGGACGAGAGTAGTGAGATTTTGAAATTAGGGAAAGTTGATCCCTCGGTATATCAGACTTTTTAAAACACTACATCATTTTGGGAAGGTATCATACCGATTGGTGCTTCCACAGAATCTATCTCATGTTCATGATGGGTTCCATGTTTCTCACCTAAGAAAGTATAAACCTGATCCTTTGGATGTAATAAGATCAGAAGTCATACCACTGGAACAATATTTTTCTTATGAAGAACAACCGATAGAGATTCTGGATTGTTGCAAAAAAATTCTACAAAACAGGACCACTGGCATGGTTAATGTTTTATAGAGGAACCAAAAATTTGAATAAGTTACATGGGAACTTGAGGATACAATTTGGGAGAGGTATCATCGTCTGTTTGTTTCCGAGCGATGAATTTCTAAGGGAAAATTCATTTTAAGGGGGGTAAAATTATACACAAGTATTTTTTATGAAATATTATTTTTAATTTTTTTTATTTTTTAGTAGCTCCCTATTTAAGAAATCGTGAGTTTAAATGAACCGAAATATTCCCTTAATATGAAATTACTATTATATCATAGTCATTAGGTTAGTGAGAAAAATTATAACTAACTTATGAAAATTGATTATAAATTAATTGTCTATTAATTATTAATGAAAAATATATATCAATTAGATATTTGTATATTAGAGGGATTTTAATTTGGTACTGTAATTAATCATATATATATATATGTGTTATATACTTAATAAAATATTTTTGATATTCATCCATTTGATATTTTTTCATAGGGTAGGAATGAACCCCAATTTTATGTATAAGAACCTATTTTTTAAAGGTAAATTATACACTTTTGAATAGAAAACCCATTGTAAGTTAATATTTTGGCACAATAATAACTTATATATAATAAAAACACTTGTTTTTTGAAAGTGTTATATTATAATTTTCTTTTGATAAATTTCTGATAACACTCTGATAACATTCATGTTTGGATGAATAGTAAAAATTCGCTAAATTTTAAATAAAAAAACTGTTTTCATCGAGATAATTTATATGGTTAAATTATAATATTGAATTTTTTTAAAGTAAAAATTGAATATATTTTTAGAATTTAATATAATTTATGTCATTATCAATAATTTTACATTGAATTCATAGGTAAAAACATTTCAATCATTTGCAATGTTTTAACCTGTAAAACTTGTTTTCTTACTTCAACAACAATATTAATTTTAAATTAATTAATCCATATAATGTACTTCAAATTTGGAAAAATTGATTCCATATTTGGAATTAGAAAGTCCAAATTGTGTCAAAATGTACCATTTATTTTCAGATATTATGAATAGTAACTTTAGTAATTATTTTTATTTACCATGTTTAAAGGGTAAATCTGGTAAATAGGTGTAAAATAAAAATAATTTAATTGTATAAAAATACCCTAAAACGTGTCCCAATACCATTGAATGTGATATTTCTGAACATTTGAATCCTTCGGACAATTTTGAGACCCCATGGACTTACTTGATTGTGAAAGTAAAATTTTTTAAGATTTAATTTAAATTAAATATAATTATAACATAAGATTTTATCTTTTATTAAATAAATTTTATGATAGGGTTACATAAAAAATATATATGTATACAAATATTTATTATAATTATAACAATATTTACCACATCATTTAAATATACTTATAATTTTTGAAATTTAGATAAATATATTAATTAATGACACAATTATGATGTAGTGATTATCTCATTAATGAAATATTCAAATAAATGAATTTATAAATAATAAAATAAATTTAAATTGAAAATTATGATTCCATCCAAAATTTTTTTTGTTGAAATTGACATATTAGGGATGAGTTAATTTATTTGGTTTCAAGGGATCGGGTTGTTATAAATTTTTTTAAAAAGTAAAGTATGAATAGTGACCAAAATCGACATAATTAATCATTATAAACATAAAATAGCATATTTAATGACATTAAATTAATATAATTCTAATATTTGGCCAAATGGTTAATATAAAACGAAATATGTCATAAATAAATGTTTTGGGTCGTCTGATGTGATATGGTAATTGAAATAACCCATAATGTGTAAATAACATGATATCACAGGAAGATTAAAAAGGGTAAAATAAGGGTTAAACCAAACAAATAAGGATAAATATATTCAAACATATCTAAACATTATTTTTTGAAGTTTATTATAACAACAATCTTCGTATCTTTGAATAAAATAATTTATGAACTATTTTTAATCGAAATGTAATTTATAATAAATTAATATTTTGAGTGTTTCATAAAATGCCCCTCTCCTCTTATATAAAAGGGAACATCCCCCCTCTCCTATTCACTCCATTTTGAGCCTTCATGCTCATCCAAAACCTGAAAATTTCCCTTTCTATTCTTCCTTAGTCAGATTCTATATGTTCAAGTATTCTTAAAAGGCCATCTCTAGTACAATAAGATGAAATTTAAATGAGGCACGTCACAGAAGAGGTAATCTCTTATACTGATTCTTTCAAATTTCATTATTCTTCTACATCATATTATTTAATTGTTTCATTATAATGTAACAACATAAGAATCACTAATATAATTATATGTTATTATAAATTTGAAAAAACCATTTTTAACAATCAATCCATCCTAAAAAAATAAAATCACCGTGCATGTGTGCGTACAACTTACCGTCTCCACATTGTGGTGTAATCTGTTTTCTACCACCACCATACATGGATGGGTATAATGGTGGAAATAATATATATATATATATGATTATTATAACATGATAGTAATTCTAAGATATTATACAACATCCACTTTAATACCATTCCATAATTATGGGAACGATCTCGTTGCTCATGCATACGTACGACTTATCATCTCCATGTTCTACAAAATATTAATTAAACCATGATTGTAGAAATTAATTTAATGAATAACTATGATATATATTATACTAATAATATTCATTAAATGATATAACTATATCCTAAAAATTGGAATATGAACTTATCCGAAAAAATGTTAATAAGAACATAAAGCAATTAATACCCGACTAATGAGTAATAATGAAATGTTACTAAAAAACCCAAGAAAATATGATCAAAAATGTTCTCATATAAATTATTATGATTATGTAATAAATTAGTAACATTATTTAAATCATTATAAATGGGGTTCAGTTATATAAGATTCATATCAGACCTAGGGTATCGGGACTTGAAATTTAGGCTATAGCCACGGTTTCAAACCATGGCTATAAGTCCCAAAACCATGGCTATAGGTTATAGACATAGTTCAACGAACCATGGATGGTAATGGAATGGAAATAGGGCAAGACCAATAGCCACAGTTTAAAAATTTGGCAGAATAGTAAGCCGCACAAAGCCTATAGCCACGGTTCAAACCCATGGCTATATAGATTTAGCCATGGTTTAAAACCGTGGCTTTAGGTCTATATCCATAGTATAAAACAGGGGCTATAGGGCATTACATTTCTAAAAAAACCACAGCCCCCGCCCCCTTGAACAGCCCCCCTGGACAGCCCCCCATGGCCCCCCAGACAGCCCCCTTGCACCCACCCCGGACAACACCCTTGCAACCCCCAGACAGCCCCCATGCCCCCTTGACTACCCCCATGCCCCCCTAGATAGCCCCCATGCCCCCTGGACAGCCCACATGCCCCCTTGGATAGCCCCCTTTCACTCCCCCTGGACATCCCCCTTGCACTTCCCCTGGAGAGCCATTGCTCCCCCCTATAGTGCCCCCATGCCCCCCCTTGACAGCCCCCTTGAACTCCCCCTGGACAGCACTTGCACCCCCGTAGACAGCCCCCGTGAACCCCCATGCACCCCTTGGACAACCACCTTGCACCCCCCCTAGACAGCCCCTTTCCCCCACCCCACCCCCACTCCTATAGTATCCCACCACCCCCACCCCCTCCCACCACCCCCCCCCCCCCGGGCAGACCCCCCCTGGACAGCCCCCTTGCCCCCCCACTCCTACAGTAGACCCCCCCCCCCCACCTGAATCCCCCCCCACATGCAGACCTCCCCCCCCCCAACACACCCCCACCCTACCTTTCACACCCTCCCTGGACAGCCCCCTTGCACCCCCTGGATAGCCGTTCCACGCCGTGGACAGCCCCTTGCACCCCCTGGACAACACTTGCACCCCCCTAAATAGCCCCATGCACCCACCTTCCTCCCTAGACAGCCCCCTTACACCCACAACTCCTGGAGTTGCCCACAACCCCAGCCCTCCCTGCAGCCCCCCCCCCCCGCGAGATGAGTGGATAATACCCTTGAGAAGCTTCCAGATTTATTTATTCCATGCAAATCTGGAATTTATGGAAAGTGCATGAAAAAAACATTTATGAGGTTTGCATTTCTCTCATCTCTATTAATGACCGAATAATTTCTAGTATTAAGAGGGAGAAATTGAATTAATCAATGACAAGATGTTGAGGAAATTTGAGATCTCAAGGCTGATTTCTAAAAACTGCTACATGTACATGAATGTTTTTAACTTGTGTATTGAGATGAGTGAAATATCCCAGGTTTTAAATGAGGAAGACCGGTTGTTTCATGTTAATATGTAGATGATAAATGTCTTGCATGTTAGTTGGAGTACCTAAGAATATTGATGAAACAATTTCGAGTTGGACAGTTTAGAAGGGATTTAGAAGTTCCCAAGCTTGTTGAGAAGGAATATGAAGTTCTAAAGGAAAGGTGTTAGTATGTGAATCTTAAATCCCCCCCATGCACCCCTCCTCCTGCAGCCCCTTACAACCTTGGACCAACCCCACTCACCCCCCTGTATAGACCCACCCTCTTGGACACCCCCTCCCTCCTGGAAACCGCCCTGGACAGACCCCCCCCCCTTTTGGACACCACCTCCCTCCTGGACAGACCCCCCCTGGACAACCCCACCCGAACAACCCCCCTGGACAATAGCCCATGATGGACCCCCCCACACCCCCCCCCCGTAGACAACACCCTCCCACAAAGGCAACCCCCCTAGACAACCCCACATAGACAGCAGCGCCCCTCCACCCCCTGAATAGAACCCCTAGGACAACCCAACCCGAATATGAGCACCCCCTACTGGACAACCCTTGCACCACCCCTACTGGACACCCCCCTCCTAGACACCCCCTCCATCCTGGACACCCCTCCCTCATGGAAACCCCCTTGGACCACCCAACCCGGACAGTAGCCAGCCCTCTAGAAAACCCTATACTGTTGTGCTGCCTTTGGGTCCATTGTGTGTTTTTGGTTCTGGATTTATTCGTTTTAAAGGGATAGGAATGTAGAGTGGATTTTTTGGATGGTTCTCAACTTATGTGGGTCATGCAGGTGATCTTCTTGTGGGGGTTCTTGTTGCTATTATGGTGTTGGGTGGGTGTGGGATGTTTACAGTGCATGGATCCTGTGCAGAGGATGCCTGATTTTAGTGTGTGGGGATGATTCTAGAGGGGCTTCTAGTGTGGTGCGGATAGAGTCACATGTTATTATTCTACGTGCAGTTGTAGAGGATAGGGTTCATGGTGTGGGTGATTCAAGCAGGGATTTCTAGTTTTTGGTTTATTGGTTTCTTTTTGGGTTGTGATTTTCCTTCTACTTGGATACTTGTTGGGGATTTGTTGTGGATGGTTGTGGTTGAGTTTGTGGTTGACTGGTTGGGCGTTCCTTTGGTGGCTGGTCTTTTTCATATTGTGATGTTAAGATATTGTTTTCTTGATTCATTGAGTGGTCGAATGTGGTGGTATGGTGCCATTATATTGTAGAATGTTTCATTGGCTTCAAGGTTCATGAAGTAGTCGGTGGTTCGAGTTGCGTATGGACTAGTTTTGTTGTTCATAGAGGAAGGTTTTCTTTATTGGATGGGTTCTTTATAGCAGCCTTTTGGGTTGCAGTAGCGATTCTAGTGTGAGTGGCTATGAGGGTTGGGTTTTGTTTGGTGTTGGGTGGGATGACTGAAATTATTGGTGTTTAGGCGAGTGAGGATGTGGTTGGGTGGAAGGTGGATGGTTTGTGGTTTTTTAATGATATAGGAAGGTGGGTTTGATTGATGGTGTTTATTGTAGGTGAGTTGAGTGGTCTGTTGTAGGGATTATGTGATTCTAAAACTATTAGCATTTGGTGAACAATACCTACAAAGACTGGGTCATATTTCAAATGAGGGGTGAGGGATTTTACGATCTGCACCTTCAGTGATAATTCAAGAAAAAGATAATTCAATGTCCATAAGGAAACACGTTGTGTAGTAAAAGTACATGCCTGGTAGTAAAAGTACATGCCATGTACTCATGTTTTGCAAAACTTAAATGTTTTTCTTCTCCTGTTCCATTATTGTCCTTCCAATTTCAGTCCATAATGATCTTGAATCTAAGGTATGAATTTGACCTTGTAGAGTCATTCCACCGAGACGTCCTCCGATTGTCCGCCAGTTGCAGGGTAGTGATCAGATGCCAGATATGTCTGATCACGGACTTCCTGCAGATCCTCCTATTGTGCCAGCCCTAGAACCAGTTGTTATACCATTTACAGGTGTTAATGCCTTATTTAGGGAAGGCAATTTTCAACTTTTTGAGGGAGTGTTTGATAGCACTTCGCTAATGATATTTGCATATATACGTGTTTCCAGATTTCTTATTGAAAAAATGATTTCCCGCATGAATTTAAGGGTAAGTGTATTTTTAGAAATAGTAAAAACACTGTGCTTTTTTGGACTGTTTATCATAAGTGATAAGTTCTTTCAAACTCTGGCTAAGTGTTCTTGTGCTTCAACCCTCTATCAACCCAAATGGCCCTTGATTTACTGTGATTTTGATATGCTTCACTATTTTTTTCTTTTCTTATGGGCGCTATATCTTTTTCAGTTTTTCACCTCAACCAGTAGAGAATCTTTAACTAATGTAAGATTAGCCTCAATCTATTACCCATCTACTGTATCTGGTACTCAAGTTCATCTTCCATTGGTCGGCATGGCAAATATATTATGCAATTTGTTTTGTGAAATTGTACACAATATTGAAGTTTTATCTGGATAAGGTTGGTTCATTCCTGGGGAACTTTGAGAAATCATTTCAGAGAAATCTAAAGACTCTAAATTTGATCAATGAATCATCCAAACATGCAGGAAGAGACCATTATCACCTCTTAGAAAGGTCTCATTTATATTCAAGTACTGTTGTAGACAATTCTGAGCCTGAAGAAGTGTTTTTTCCCACTAATGGAACCAATGACCAGTTGAGTATGGTAGAACGAATTAGTGAGAATGCATAAACTGATTCAGTGAATCTAGAACCTACACTGCATCAACTAATGGATTAAAATTCTTCAGCCATTTCTTCATCTTCACTTGTTGAACCCTCTATGCTGAGTACTTTCAAGAATTCTTCGATACAGCAAACTCGGTTCAATGATCTAAAGGTCTACGAGCTCAGTCTTCAAGTGAAGAAACTGCAACTAAATGAAACTGAATTGGCTCTCCACACTATTTAAAATTTTCTGGAGAGGTTTAAATTATCCCAGGGCATCTCTATGGCATACATTAGAGCTGAGAATTTCAAGAGTCAATTAGAGGAAACCCGATATGAAGAGTTGCTTAAGAATTGCCTAGATTATCTCGTAGATGCATTGAATATCATTTCAGTTGCACGTGGTTTTGGAACCTATATTCACTCATACAGAAGGATCAATGGAATCACGGCATCGTGTAATTCCCCCAAGGAAAGTGCTTCCATATGTTTGGCTTTTACTACATTAAATCCTACAGCATCATCTGATAATTTTTTTCACATTCAAATCTGGAAAAATTTTGTTGGGTTATATTTGGAAGAATTTATTGAAAATGGTTTCTAACACTTATCACTTATGATAACTGCTTTGATATAATATTTCTTATTGAAAATTTTTTATCCGAACAGTTTTTCTTAATTGTTTTCTTTTTGAATTTTGTGTTTAAGTGTTTTTTCAGAAATAGGAAATTTGCTGCGTATTTTTTAAAATTGCTTATCATAAGTGATAAGTATTGTGAGTAGTATTCAACAACTATTTCAAATGGATCCTTAGCTTGTGGAAACATTCTACTATTTTTTAAACTATTCCTGGAGATGAGATTTAATCTATACAGACTCACCTTACTAATCTATGAGTCATTTCTAGTTTATCCAATATTTTCTAGTTTCAACCATTCGATGTTTCCTATGATGTTAAATAAGTTAAATGCCATATTTAGAGAGATTTTGGTTGTTTCGAATGGTATATATAACATAAAAACCTGAAAATATTTTGACTCATAATTCATGTCTTCATAGTCATGACCATTCTTTAATGGAATTGGAAAATAATTACACCTTACATTAAGGATCCAGCCTTTCTAAAGTCCAAATCATGTCTTCTATTGAACCCTTTTGTTTTCTCCAGGCGCATAAAAAACCTCTCTCCCTTGAGGTGTCATGTAGCTATGATGTTTTAGTATGTTTGGTTCAACCATGGATTCTTTCCTACTACTTGGAAGACCCCTTATTTTTTACACAAGAAGAATTGTTTTTCATCATGTGTTCCATGTAGGGGTTCTCTTGCCTATCTTTTATTTTTTATCATGCGAGTTTGGTGTGATGATATATTCTCATGAAAATGGATGAAACAAAATTTATTGATGTAATAAATGGGGGGATATAAATATGATGATACTTGATTCATTGTTTTTTGACTATTAAATTTGTTCAACGTTTTGAATTGTTTTGGGCATAGGACTTCTAAAAATCCTCTCTATTGGCGGTATCTGTTTGGACACCGTAATCATGAATTCTTGTTGTTAATATTTTGATGAACTGTTTTGAACATGAAAAAACATGATATATAATGTATATCTGTTAAATTAAATGTTTCCTATGATCAAACATTCTATGGGATAACCCCTAATTTATAAAGTAGAATTAGAGCATGACTGTTGAATAATCATGGTCCTATTGTTGGGGATTTGTGCTAGTCTGGTTCTGTTCGGCCATGTGTATGTGTTGTTCATGTGTGAGTGTGGTTGTGACTATGGGGTGGTGAAGTTGTTTTAATGGACAATCATTATGAGATATTTATTGATTTTGAAATGGATGAACTTTTTATATAGTTGGACTAAAACTGGGTGGCCTAGTTGTAGGACTAGTTTGTGTCTTTTAAATGTTTATGGCTATGCTGGGTTTGGGGTTATTATGTTGTGAGGCAGCTGAGTTTGTATTAATTAGGTGTGTTGGAGGGTTTTATTATTTTGAAGAAGGAAAATACGGAATTAACTTTAAGAATGATGGTGGGAGTGGTTGAACATGTATTCAAAATTGGGTTGTTAGTTGTGGGACTTTAAGTTGGGTAAGTTTTGTTTTTCTTAGTGTGGTGATTTTGATGTAGTGGGAAAGAAGAGTATGTTCTAAGAGAGATGGTTTTGTCATAAGTGAATTATTATTCTTCTCCCACTTCTGGACGAGTGACTTTGGTTTTCCTATTGATTATACCTATATTCTCACCCTATGTATATAAAATTGGATTCAGGTGTCAAGGGATATTGCCTGGACCATACTAGACCTTACTATCTCAGATGTTGGGGACAGTTGTTGTGTCACAACTGAGTATTATTTTGGAACATATTTTGGTGTTCTCCTTTTATTTTTGGCAGTTTTACATTAATCATGCACATGAGATAGATTTTTTATTCTTGTATATGCGTCTTGGAGTTTTTGTAAGTTGATACATCTTATATCCTGATAATTGTTTCCTTAAAAAGGTACATTCCTTCCATCTTATGTAAATTTTTACCAACCCTTTGCACTAGTCACCACCGCAGCGTGTTGCCCGGGTCCAGAGACATCTGCGGGGCATCATCATCCGGCTAAGAGCGAAGGGAGTAGGAGGAGGTGGGGAAACATTCCAGTCGTCGCCCCGCCGGTAGAAATTGTAATTAGTTAGTCTCAACATTGATCACAGGACTCATGGAATACTATCACTGTGAACTGTCCCGGGTTGTCATCCTGAAGCAGGACCAAATCACGGCGTGACCGCGGCGTGACTGCGGAGTGACCGAAGAGTGGCCACGGCGTGATAGCGGCGTGACCACAACGTGATGGCGACGTGACCGCGGTGTGAACGCGGAGTGACCATGACGTGATCGTGGCGTATTGGCCCAGTCCAGCGACATCCACAAGGCAGCGTCATTCGGCCAGGAGCGAAGGGAGCAGGAGGAGGCGGGGCAACATTCCCGTCGTCGCCCTGCCGGAAGAAATTGTTATCAGTCAGTCTCAACATTGATCACAATACTCTTGGAATACTATCACTGTGATCTGCCGCGGGGTGTCGTCCTGGAACAGGGTCAAATCATGGCATTACGGTGACGTGACTGCTGCGTGACCGCAGCGTGACCGTGGCGTGACTGCAGTGTGACCGAGGCATGTCGGCCCGGTCGAGCGACATCTGCGGGGTATCATCTTCCGGCCAGGAGAGAAGTGAGCGGGAGGATGTGGGGAAAAATTCCAGTTTTCGCCCCACCGAATGACCTTGTGATTAGTCAATCTCAACATTGATCACAAGACTCATGGAAAAATATCACTATGAACCACTGCGGGGTGTCGTCTTGGAGCAGGGACAAATCACATCATTACCGTGGTGTGACAGCGGCATGACCGCGGCGTGACCGCGGCATGACAATGGCGTGACCGTGGCGTGTTGGCCTAGTCCAGCGACATCTACGGGGCATCATCATTCGGCCAGGAGCAAAGGGAGTGGGAAGCGGCATATGAAAGTCTCTAACCAAATCTAAACATGATACAGAAAACTATAACTACTATTTGGTTTACGAGAAAGTGACCCTCCATTGGAGGGGTTTTATTATAAAATCATGGCATTACTCTATCACAAAATTTATTTAATTCTATTTAACATTTATTCTAAAACTTATTTAGCACAAATCAAATGCAATAATTTAAGCAACTAGATCAACATAACTATCACTGTAATTTTTTGCAGACATCCCACCTCCGTTGGAGGGGATTAATTATAAAAACATGACTTTATCAAATGAAACAATTTTATTAAAAAACACTTATTAAAGATATGAAATTCAATATAATTAACCAGAATAAAGAAGGAGGCTAAATTAAATTTAATTAATTATTTAATTAAAGAGGATAGAAGATGGATCCTACCTCAACGTGGTACCAAACCCTCCACTTTGACTTTTTGAGCTTTCTAACTAAAAGTTGTTGCTCCCCCACTGGGTATACGCACCTTCAAACATTAAATTTATTTTTCAGAAACCTTCAAAATAAATGGGAAATGTCTCACATACAATTTAAAGAGGAAGGTAGAAAACATAAAAATACATTGAAATAATGTAGAAACACGAAACTAGATGTTTTTTTATGCTTCCAACAATAGTATGATTTGATCTTTCAATAGGGGAATGAGGTTCTGTCCAACATTTTTTGTGCCCAGAAAATAGAAGATAAATGTTATTAAATAGTAAAATAACTAAATAAAATAAAATAAATGGAAAGGGAAAAGAATGTTTAGGTTTCAAACCCCGAGAAGCGGCTGTTACTAACCTGTCCACAACTAGAAAGTTCCAACAATTTATGTCCCCTGCCCCCTGCCCCCTACCCCTGCCCCCCCCCACCCCGCTCCATCCCCCTCTATCCATTACCTGTTTCTAAATAATGATTTTTTATTATGTACAAGTGTTTTATGAACCTAATTTCCCTATGACACTAAACATTTAGATCCTTGAATGTATTATTATGTTATTTATCATAAAAATTCTATAATAGACATGTACATATAGGTTGGTTTTCTATGTAATGACATCCCAATATACATTTACATGTTTTAACATGAATATGATAATAATACCACTATAAGAACAATACATTATTGAGTACATATCATTGTAGAGTCAATAGAAATAGAACACTGAAAAAGAGTCTTTTCCTTGATGGATGCCTTTGAAATAAGTGATGTAGCTGAATCCTCTAATTCATTCACTTGTTCCAATACCGTAGATACTTCTTCCTATACATTTATTCATGATTCCTCTAATGTTGTGGTATCACCAATTAAACTAAGTAAAATTCAGTGCATGCACACAAAATACTACTGTTGCTTCCTCCCTGTGACCAGGTAAACATAATATGTTCAAGTGAACTTAGTTTGAGACTTGTGCTTGCACAAATATAAAGAAGTTAAAATCTCATCTCTTGGTCACTCTGAAATTCTAGTGTTTCAAATTCACACATTCCATTATATTACCACCTTTCTTCAACTGCAGAAAAAATGCTGGAGTTTTTTCCATGTACCATGCAAAAAAATGCAAAGCATAATACAATAATTAAAAGGGTTAATAAACCTGATGCATTGGTTTTAGGATTTTGATGCGGGGTTTTTGAGTATGTATAGAAAAGGACTAACCATGCACAAATATATCTATTTCCACACAACCTCTCTGTTCGCTATACCCTGCCAAAAATAGAGGAGAAAATGTAGAAAATGAAGATAGATAGAATGGTTTGATAAAAAGTTAACTAAATAAATGGTATCATAGAATTATTGCAGGATATCTACAATAAATATAAGACTAATAAATCAAACAACATTCAACACAAGAATGGACAACCACCCCTCAAAATCATCTTGGTCCCATAGATGACTGAAATCCAATCCATTTTCATTCTTCTGAAAAATATTTTCTACTTGCATCAATCGATGGTAAAGAGTTGGAGAAAAATGAAATCTCAATGATGGAAGCAGGACAGCAAGCCTTGTTGCGGGATGGGATGGATTCTCTAATCGGTGCTTTATATCATTGTAAAATAAAAAATATTTAGTATGAATGTTGCATAAATATAACACAAGACATTGGAACCAATAAAAGGAGTATCACTTGTTGAAGCTTTACAACCACTCCACACTTATCAATAACAGGCCAAATATTAAGACCAGCAGCACAGTCAAAGCCTGTACAGCTAGTAGAAGTAAATTTCCCCCCAGTGATGATCACCATCCACCAGAATGGTTGAGACATCAATCAAAATAAAATTAAACTGTATGTACATATCCATCTCACAATATGAGTATGGATCATAGTCATTCTGTATAAATTACACTACTTCTGGTCATTTGGATGGTAATTTAAAGTAGAATGATCTCATACAAGAGATAAAAATGTCCATGATGAAATGTGTATAATAAGTCAGGATACCAGAATCTCTTAATACAAAAATGGTTTCTAAATAAAAGGAACCAACACGAAATGTTCCAACATGAAAAGATCCAACGCCCTAATGAAAACATAATTTGGAGTTAAAAACACTTAAATCCCCAAATACATGAGGTGCGAGGCAAGTAGTAGCCATATAATGTTACCTCGGATAAAAGCTGGCAGACTAAATCAATCTGAACCCCATTTTTCCCCCTTCATAGAATATAATTACCCTTTGTCCATAGAAAGAATAAAAAACCCTATGTGGCCAATGTGATAAAGAAAATAAAATAAAAACTAAACTAAAACATACCTATCTCCTCTGACTATACACATCACCACCAAACATATAAGAACCACAATGCCCCATGGGTCAAATCATGTTCCTGCAAGCAAGGGGTAAAAATATCCATGTTCCAAAATGATACTATCAAATAGTAAATTCTTATTAATTAACAATTATTCATCCTTTTAGTGGTATATAATTAGTTTGGATCGATTTTCACCTTAATTTGGTTTTGTTCAATACAAGATTTTATCCCACCCGATAATAAAAGTTTACTAGAGGACACAATTTATATTCAAATAGAATATATCATAACTAAAAATGGATCCACACCTTTGATGAAGTTTGAACATGATAAGAAAGAATTCTTGATCATATAGTCTGATGAGTTATAAATAGATAAACCAAAAAATTGAAAAATATTGAGAATTCTCTAATTTCTCAAGTGAATATGCAATTTTCAAACAATAATAAACAGGTGAAAGAAGAGAAAACCATGTTTTCTCAACACAAATGTTTAGAATGTGAGAAATAAGAGAGCGCAAAGAAAATCAATCACTTTTGAGCTACAAAGAAAAGTGTTCCACTGTTGAGAAGAAATCCTAATAACATAGAAGTTGATAAACCATGGATGAAATTTTAGATGAAGAAATATTGGACAAGAAAAATAAGTTCAAGTAGTAATTGGTGAATCAAAACAAGAGATATATTGTATTAAAGTTTGAAAAAACCATTTGTTTCTAGAAAAACTAAATCCTGGAGAGAACATAAATTTTTTCTAGAAACTTATCAGAACCCACCATTTATGAAGAACTATATTGTATTACACCCTGAAAAATTAGTATCAATATAGTGAAATGTGAAACTATAGAGCAGAGAAAAATGATATCGAGATGCTACATAAGAGAAAATACTATATGCATGAATCATCAAGAGCTGGATGAATCTACGCATAGGGAACATTTCTACCCTCTGGTCTATTTCTAGGAAGAAAAAATAAGATAGAGTTTTGAAGAAAGTAGCAAGTTTTTGTGATGGTGAATGGAAACGCGAAGTGAGTACATGGCATGCTACATCGAGGTAGATCTCATAGGAGATAGATAATAACGGGAACGCATGGAGGAGTGGAGAGGAACAGGGTGATGGAGGTAGATGTTGACCGGGGTAAGTGGGAACTCTAGCTCGATATGAGGTGATAATCGAGTGGGAGGAGAAACAGAGGGAAAATTGATACTTGGAGTTGATGTGAAAAAATTCTAGAACAAGAAAAGGAAGGCAATGTCACAGTTAATAGAGGTAATTAGGGTCGATTAATTTGAGGGATGGTATTGGAGTATGATGGTGGAAATAGTGCGTGGGAATCCAAGGATTGGACGAGAACTGAGATTGGGAGGAAGACGACGACTGTGGTCTGGGGGGACCAGAGGTCGACTGGAGAAAAAGCGTGAGCGTGGGGAGAAACCGAGGGAAACCACGTGCAGAAGAGGGAGTGTGGAAAAAGAAATGGTATGACGCAAAGGAAGACAACGAAACCTAGGTCGATAAGAGATAAACCCCGACCTGGAGGAGAATCTGAGGTAAATCACGTGTCGAAGAGGGAGGGAGGGAGAGAAAGGGATTGACGCGAAGAAGGTGCATGGAAGTCAGGCAAAGAAGAAACGTGGGTTTCTTAATGTTGGACACATGGAATGGAGAGGAACCAAGGATTAGTATAGTTTGTAGATACCATGTCTCCACTATGTTTACTTTCAATAATATTTATGAAAGTAGTAAATTGAACATGTTGAAGAACCTCAATTCACTCTGACATGTTTAGAGGTTTAGTTTCAGAATTATGAAATTACTTATTGTTTTTGGAAAAAAATTATATTATTCTTGACAACTATAGGTAAATAGGAAGATGTAACATTTAAAATTGTCCTACTGGGTAGAATATCATTGGGCCCATGACATCACATGGTAGCTTCAATGATGGTAACTTCATTATCACTGTTGAGAATTTTAAATCTAATAATGATGAACCACCAAAGAATAATAAGTGGTTAAATATTAGATTTTATCACTATATGATAGATCTGTAAATTCCATGAGCTCACTTCTATCTTGGGGATGATTCTAGAACATCTATATTTTTAAATATAACACCAAAATATTATCATGATACATCTTGGTCATGTTTTCTCATACCTGAATCCAAGAAATATTACAATAGAATTAACATATATTCAATCTATAAGAAACACTATTGTGTTAATATTTCTGCAGGGAATCAACCATGATAAATAATAATCAGGCTAGTAAACATATACTATATCAATTGGTATGTTTTCTTGGGTAAAGATATCAAAATATAAGAATGAATAAGATCAGATGAAATATTGGTTAAAGATGATAATGTGGATGATTAATGTCATTGCACCACATTCTATGAGGGAATGGTGACAATGTAATGATTTCATCAAGGATACCTTTAATAAATAAGAAATAATTAGAGTATCTAACATAATGAGAAAAGGAAAACAATGTTTCCATGTGCACAATATTTTTAACATGTCAATGGATAAATAAATCATGAAAACATCACATTATCATGTGCCACAATAAGTCTTGTGAAATATGACACAGACCATACCCTAAAAAAACTAAATATTAAATGATATAAATATGAAAGAATAATGGAGGTAGAAGAGGAATATTTACCTCTATCCATTTAAAGTAGAACAATCCCATAAGGCATTTTTATAGGTGGAATCCAGAATAACTATTTTGTTATCCTAAAAAAACAACACCCATCCCTGCTGGGTAACTAATACTCCTCCACTATGTACCGGATGGCCATTATAAATGGTCCGCTACACTTTCCATCCCACCGAGTACTTGGCACCCCTCCATAGGGTACTTTATAAAGTGTGTAGTTTTTTACAAACCCATTCAAAGGAACCAAGTTCCTCCCAATTGAATACCTAATAACTACTGTTGTTTATTGTGGTTAGCCACCACCATAAGATTTGGAAACCAAACCTCTAAATAACCATTATCCTCAATTGAAAACATATCACAAAGATGTATTAACTCTTGAAATTCCAATTAATATCCCAATTCTCAAAAAACTACCTTATTTAGGGAAAAAAGTCAAATTTCCTCTAATATTATCAACCCTCTAATTGTGTGGGTCATTAAAAACATCCAACCATAAGAATTTCAATCCTTGAGAAGCATCCAGGATGATCCCCTGATTCCCAATTTAACCATCAAAATTTGATACCATCACTTTTTATCCATTCCAATTGTCCACAACTCCACCATTAAGATTCCCAATCTAGACTAATTGGTTCTTCACTAAAAACCACTTTTCCCTCAATCCACGCATATAAATTATAATTATAATATTGTTAATAAATTAAAAACATCTTTACCATACTCAAACATTTGAAACTATTCTAGTTTACTCCTACACACTGATAAAAAAATAATGAACATGTAATTGTTCATTAAAAAGAGGAGGAGGATCACCTGAAGGGGGTTGGCTGCATCGGAGGCACGCCAGAGGTGTTGGGGAGGCCACCTAGCAGCAGCATCACTAGGGGAGGTGAGGTGTCCCACGTTCTGTGGAAGCAGCTCGAGGTGGGGTTACCTTGTTCGGTGTTAGCAATGGGAACCATAATGAGGGGTACCGTCAGTGGAGGAGGGTCGGGGATAAGAGAGGTTTCCATAGGTCAGGGAAGGAGGGTCGTTCGTAGTGGATATCAGGGAGGAGGGAACTACCGTCAGAGACGTCGAGGGTTCAGAGTGTCGCGAGCGGCACCTTCTGTAGAGGGGGATCTAGGAGAGGAGAGGTCACGATGGGTTGAGGGAGGAGGGACGCGCGTAGTGAGAGACGTCTAGGGTTTGGATGGTCACTGCCGTGAGAGACAGAGTTTTGGAGGGTCACGATCACAGGAGAGAGGAGGAGGAGCCTGACGTGATTCGAAAAAAAAATGATCGGGGGGGAATAAAGGAGGAGCCCAATGGGATTTGGGAAAAAAAAGACAACACAAATTTTTATCCACGATAGTATATAAAAAATTGTGGCTATAAATAAAATATATCCATGGGTCTATAAAACTATGGCTATAGATCTGTGGCTATAGCTTATATTTCCAGTAGTGTATGGGATAACTGTTCAAATTTTGTTTTTATCTGATATTGTTTATTTGTAATTATTTTCAAGGCTATATTTATCATCCACATCTATGTTTTTCAAATCTTCATTTCAAAATATTCTATATATATTTCTATAATTGTTAAAAGTCAATTTCACCCATGGTTAAATTTTAACTAAATGTTATGAATTGAATATTTTCTCATTTTTGGTACAAGGTACTTTTTTACATTTTCATTAAATGTAAAAGAAGAATTATTTTTAACTTGTATGACATGCATAGTTTTTTAAGATTTCATAATGATATTTTTCCTTTAAGCTTACCCTACATGTTTTCAAGGTTATTTTCACATAAAATTATTTCTTATAAAATTATGTGATATTTTGTTGAAGGAAATAGTTTTTTTAAAGAAATTATATTTTCTTAAAGAATGAAGCTCAAGTGTTTTATCCAAAATATTTTATATCTAGGATTACATAGGTTTATTTTTATATACATATTATTACTTTTATATGATTATGTAAATGATTCAATTATTTTTATGAAATACATTTATGGAATATGTTATGAAAGATTGATGTTTCATAAATCCATTTTATTTCATGGGTTATGCTAAAGTTAATGTTTTCATGTTTTTGTGGAATATGTAAGATTGGATTCATTATGAGAAGGGTCGGACCTATATATACCTCCAATTAAGATATTAAGTATATATATTTCATGAGATGGACATGGATGGAATGGAATATAAATCTAATTCTGTGATACAAGGCTGGAATGAGGAGTGAACATGGTTCATTAATGGACTTTGTCCTCTATAATGGTCTGGAAACAATTATTAAATAATATGAAATAATTTTATAGGATTTTGTGTGTATGAAATAATATTTCATGTCTTATGTTTTGAATTTTTTTATTACATTTCACTATTATGATTTATCCCATGAAATGATATTGTGATCTTTTATATGAAGGATAAGATTTTGAAATGTTATGTTATTATGAATATGATATTATTGATATTTACTTTGTTTAACCTTATTAAGATTTTGAGCTCACCCTTTCATATTTTTATTTTCCCTAGGTTATGAAGAAGGGTATTAAGTATGATTTTCCAAAAAATATTCTACTTGTGATGAAATTAAAGGGAGAAAATGTTGATGTTTTATGAACCAGTTGTTTATATTCCCTAGTTTCTAGAGAATCTATACCTATATGGGAATATCATGGTTTGGTTATATTTTTTAATGAATATATGTCAATTATAAATTAATATCAATGTATGTAAAGAATGGGTTGCTATATGAAAAAACAGTAACAAATGTTACATCATTCCACAAAGACATGCATAACAAAAAAGGATTAGGTTTAACAAACAATAATATTTTATTAAAATATGATTATTTAATATAATAAGACAAAAAGTAAACATTAAATTAGAGTTTATGAATAGTACAATCTAATTTATGAAAATATATTGTTTATAGAACAACATATAGATTTTAATGTTACCAATAAACTATAAATGAATATTAAACCCGCTTGAATATAAAGAGAAATATTATAATGGTCATAAAGTTGTTTACCCTATGAAATTAAATTTTTATTTATTTCTTACAATTTACTAATTCATACATTATTTCACACATTACATCCACTTAGAATAGGTTACAAGCAATACTGAGTATCTACGATCCATCATTTTATTTATATACTTGTTTAAACGATATAGTTATATGATAGATGTAATAACATAGTAATATATTATCAAAAAAATTTACAATAGTATTATATAAATAAAACATATTTATAAAGAAAAATATAAATTTTTTTAAATCCTTTATTGGTTAAAAAATTACAATTTTCTCAAATGAACTTTTTTTCATGTACATCTATTAAAATTAATAAAATAAATTTCTAAAATGTTAATAAAATTAATTTAATATAATAAACATCATTTATTAATTTATAGAATTCAACATATCCTAGGGTGAAGATTAGGTATTTTATTTAGAAACATTATTTTTTGATGAACAGTGAACACTATTGTGTTCCTGTAAAATGATTCATTTTATTAAATAATTATTAATGCTAAATTATACATTGAATTTGTTTTTAGGTAAAATTAGATAAATTATAAATCTATTAGTATTATTTAGGTCATTATAATAAGCTTTTCATTGATATTTAATAAAAAATATTAATAATGTTTAGAACATTTGTCTCCATTTAAATACCTATATTTTCATCCAATCTAGGGGATTAGAAATAAACCGAATTTGCTTGATTCTATAAATTTAATTTAAAAAACCCACATTACCTATTGTAATCAGTATTATATTTATATTCTTATAAGATCAACTTATTTTTGGAGCAAAAATATTAGTAATTGTTATTAAAATTAATCATTGTGATTAATGTCATATTAAGCTTAATTAGGGACTAAAGCTTAATATTAGTAGGCAAAATAACCAATCCATTAGTAAAAACCCAATTTTATATCCATATTTCGTCCAAAATCCTTCTATTAATTATTAAGGATGGGTTTTTTGGAGTTTTATTATGTAAATACATGTGTATACCTAACTAGTTTTCAAGAATTTCAATTGAGTCCTTTTCCTTCCCTATAAAAGGCTACAATGTCTCCCTCCTTCTCCACATATCTCAAATATTATAAGATAAGCCAATCCATTCCCAACCCAATTCTAAAAAATAATCTCTTTATCCTATAATGCATCCCATGAGGGATGGAAATCCAAGAAGTCCTTCTGGCTGAAACTAAAAGGAGTTACCTGATTAAGAAGTAACGTCTTCCCTCATGTCATTGTACTATTTTTCTTCTCCACCCCCAAAAAAATGTTAATTATATTATTATATAAAAAACATATATACTGGACAATCTAGAATGTTTTTTGTAAATGGTTAGGCATACAGTTTCACAAACCTCTATATAATGAGTTACAGACATATTGTTTCTATGTTCGTCAGACTACTTCCTCATGAAATAACGAATGTTCATTTTTCCATTACCACCTACCGTGGTGTAAATTATAATATAAACTCTTTATATATAAGTCTCATATAAAATTTATTAGGTATATAATATTTTTTATATATTTATATGACATAAATAGTTTTTATGTTCCATTATGTGTTAATAGGATAATTTAATTTGAGGATGTGTGGACCAATACCCCCTCAAAGCGATATAATTAATTCCTAAACCACATGGATTATAATAGAAATGGGTTTAGTGAATATATAATATATAAACTATATAATAAATCTACTATAATAATTATATATGTACACATATATTTCCCTTACATTCATTCTATCATCACAACAAGTAAACAGAAATAACATTCATGTGTACGTACATCGTACCATCTCCGTGAATGGTGTATTTCGTTTCAAACATATATATTCTTTAGTTTATTAAAATAAAAAAATAATGTTTATACATGATATTTATATCATGTTTTAAATTTTGTAAAGTATTACCAAAAGTATAAATATCAATGATATACCTAATTAAGAAACCCGCGATCAATAAAACATATATTACATAAAATGAAACCTTAAAATATGATTGTTAAAAGGAGGGTACTATAATATGATAATAAAACCATATCTAAAATTAAATATATATATATATATATATATATATATATATTTCTAGGGAATGTATAATAAATGTATATTTATTATAATGTTGGTTTTAATGCGTATAATGAGAGTCAAGACACTAGGTATGAGGATTTCATCTCACTTTTTATTCCTCTGATATATATATTATATGTTCACCATTATTTGCTTTTGGTGTTGTAAGTAATTCCCATTATTTAATTCCATGAATATTATAAATAAATTTATGGGTATTAACAAATACTTCTTATGAACATTCTTACATGTGCTTTAAGTCTCAAATTTTAACAAATCGGTAAAAATGTTTTATCCCAACTTTATTTTTTTGAGAGTCATGTTTTTATGCACCTAAAATCATTTTGAAAAAGTATATACATAAATTTTACTTTTTCTATAATTAATCTTCTTATTTTTATGATATTTTAAGCATAATTTAATTCCCTTCTCCTACATGGATAGTATGATCCCCTATTACAAGATAATAAGAGTATATTGAGACAATGTCATTGCTTATAGAGATTGTTTATGTTTATGCTTCCTTAGAAGGATTATTATGTTACATATCTAAATACATTCATGATTTTTATAGTCATCTATTTATTAATTCTATATTCATGGAGAGTTTGTATTTTATACTATTTTTTTACCTAATATATTTAATAATGTGTTTCATAGAAAGCCCGAAATTACCCTCTCTTTGGTCGGAAATCTATATTCATTCATAACCATGTATTCTAGATAGGGTCCCCAAAAATATTCTACTAATATCCTTTATCATTAAATGAAAATTTCACCCATTTTGTCTATTACTAATGTTTTCAAAGGAATATTCTTTTCCCTTTCCTAATGAGGAAATTTGTTGTCCTTTTAACCATGTATAAGGAATGTTCATTTTACCTCATATGTCATGTATGGATTTGTCCACTATTAGTCTTTTGAAGCTTTCATATAATATGTAAAGGATAATGTTTTTAGGAAAACTTCATTAGAATATATTTTCAAGAAAAATGGTTTTAATTTTTTCAAACATATTTTATAAGTTTTCATGGAAAATGTTACTAAAAATGATTGAAACAATTATTAATAAGTTTTGAAGGTATAATCAATGAAAATAGTTTTAAAAACATTTTCAAAAACTATTTTTATCTTTGTAAATTATTTTCAAAACATTTTCATTCTTTTTTATGTGATTTCAATGTATTTTTGAAGAAAAAAGTTATTAAAATGTTTTTATGCTTATTTTATATTTTTTAAGGAAGAATGTTTTTCAAAAGATTTCCATCCATCATTATATATTTTAATGGTATTTTCTATGGAAATTATTATTAAATGGTATTATGTAATAAAAGGACTTTTTAAAATACGACAAGACATTTTACTCAAGAAATATTTTTGAAATATATTTAAAAATTATTTTCCATATAAGACGACATATGTCGAAATTACTCATAATCATCTATTAAATGATATTCATATTTCATTAATATCATTTCTATGAATGGGATATGCTTAAATATATTGTCTTCATGAAACCAGTTTAATTTTCATGGGTTCTATGTTTCGGAGATCCATTCCAATTTCATAGGTTTCATTTTTTTGAAATTTGATTCTCATTCATAGGTTATATGTTTATGTAATAGATTTCTCATTCATGAGTTATGATTTTGATCAAATTATTGTTAATCCTTTATCTTTTCCATAGTTTTTTATATTTTAACATGTTTTTATATCTATTTAGTTGTAGGGGTTAAGATATGACTATTTTTTATTTTTGACGGAATTTATGATTGGTTTCACTATTAGACAGGAGGGACCTATATCCCCTCTAATGCATAGGAAAATATTAATATCTCAGGAGATAGACTAAGATGGTCATAGGAGTAAAAATTGACTACTATGATGCCATGGTAGTGAACCATTATTACAAAAATTGTTTGAGGAATGAACTCATGCGATTATGATGGCCATGGGAGTGACCAGTGACTACAACGATGGTACAAGGAGTGAAATCCTAATACTAAGATGGGCATGGGATTGAATAATGACTACTAAGATGGTATGGGGAGTGACAACATACTAAAAAGATGGTCTTGGTAGAAATTCATTTTCCACTATGGAAATATTATTATATGCTTTTGTGTTTTTCCAGAATTCTATGTTTTATTCATATGTTATGATTTCAGGGATTATGTTATTCATTTATTTTTTATATATGTCTTATAAATTCTAATATTTTTATGATCTAAAATATATAGTGTATGATTTTCTAATTTTATTCTTAAGTTCTTTACCTTTTGTTCATGTCATGCTTATGTATTTCATTTATTTACCCTTACTGAGCATTTGATCTCCCCGCTTCATATGTTTCCATTCCCAAGGTTATAAAAAATGGTTTTTTAGAAGTACTAAATGTGGAGATATTTATGAGAGATGATGAATTTCATCCACCATGATGGAAGATTTTCATATTTATTTTCCAAAGACACGAAACAATTACGGTCCTCAGGCATGTATTTTTTCTAATGTAGTGAATATTCATATAAAATTATGTTTTCAATACCCATCCCTAGGGGCCTATACTGTGACTACCCAATGTCGTCTTCCTAATGTCCAGGTTCAGGTGAATAGCATTGATAGAATTATGCTGCATGTGGGAGGAATTTTCATGAGTATCTGTACACACACACACACACACATCTCCAAACCATAATCCTGAAAAGTAAAAAAAAACATGCCACTATGGTAACCAATGATACTAAACTTACAAACTGGATTTAATGGGAAAATAATATGATCCAAAAAAAGTCAAGTACGAAATATTTATGTGAGTATAGGGTAAATGCTACCCGAAGGGTGGATGAAGGGGTTTGCCACATGATGTTGTAGATATATGTATCGGCTGGTGGATCTCACTAGGCACCACCTAGTCTCGGACCACCATGATCTCTATCAAAGCCTCTGCCATCTACAAAAGACACGACACATGTGGGAAGATCACATGTTGGTGTGATTAACACAATACATTAAAGGGACCCAAAAACAAAAATATAATACCAACAAAGGTAAGTGCACACAAGTATAGTCATCTCACACATGTATTATCTAAAGGAAGTGAAAAAAGACTAGTATTGAAAACACTTATCACCTTGTACTCCTAATGAACTCATCCTTGAGGAGTTCTTTGGTCTACTGGTTCACCTGGACCCACTCATTAAATAATCCCACCCGGTCACCTAGACTGGAATGTCTCCTTGGCATGTTGGGTAACTTAGACCCACTCCTTGGCCTACTGTTTCACCTATACCCACTCATCCCCTTGGCCTACCGGGTCACCTAGAATCGCTCATCTCTATTTCATGCTTAGTCACATAGACCCACTCATCCCCTTGGACTACTGGGTTACTTAAACCCACATGTCTCAGTCTTCACATCACAACTAGCCACAAGATCCCTTGTCATAGCATGCTTAATTATGAGAGAGTCTACTCCTAAAGACATGATCCACATATCAACATACATGAAAGTTCAGATCATGTATATGAAAATTAACTCCTTATAGTACAGGAACCAACAATGAAAATGACTCATCAATCGGATGTACTATTTGAATGTTATGAAAAATTTTGTTTAAAGGTACCAGTTGGGTCTGGGCCTAGTCTGATCTGGATGGACCTACCTTACCCCACCCAGTTTTTATGACCCTACCCAACCTATTCTATCTTGTCCTAGGTTCCATGCCCATGTTAGTCCATTGGACCCATCCCATTGGGCCAAGGGTATAGCCCACTAAGTTACCCAGCAGCACAATCTCCTTCATCTGGCCATTCCCAAATAGGCAGGCTAGTTTCTGTCCAATCGGGCTGCCCAATGTCCTAGTTCTCCCTTTTTACCATACCATGCTAGAGGGATTGTTTAGAATAGTCTAGATGTGGTAGGTTCTGCGACCGATCTATATCATGTATTCGGAGAAGGCCGACCACCGCCCACTCACGCGGTCTCACGGACCATGTGCCTTCACACACCTGCGACCTGACCACGGTTCTTCATTCTTAACACAACTCCCCGTTAGTGCCACTATTTTGCAATACCATGACCCCTATCTATGGTCTCTTCTACTATGATATGCCAGTAGGTTCTTCCATGGGCTAGTAGACCCGTTCTAGCGGTCCATTATCTTCCTTGGAAATGGATATTCCTCACTACTTCAGATTCAAACTTCTCCCTCCTTCTGGTCATGCTGATCAGGTCCCGCATGCGAATTCTACACCTTCAATGTTTCTTGATTCGGACGTCGCTATGGATCCAAAGAGATCTAAGGTAAGAGGACTGAAGGAATAAGTGACGACAGTTCCGGGGACCAAATTGGTTGACGTGGTGGAATTTGATGTGACTAGGGTTTCGATCCCCGGATCTGCTGATGTGGCTGGGTGCGATGCGTCGAAGGTTTGGATCCACAGATCTGATTCAACAGGTTTGGGATCTCATCCCTTTTCTAATAATCGTGGACATTTTTATTCTGATGCATGCAAAGCGGAGAAGAGATTGAAAAATTCATTTTATGAGTCTGGTATTGAGGTTTCGCGGTGGTCATCGCAGAAAGGGCTTCATGGTGATGTTCCATTTAGTTCATGTTCATTTGATGATGTGATTAAAGATTCAATTTCAAGGAATAAAAAGAATGGGGCTCATTCCCTGCCTTCCTCCAATGAATCTCAACACGGAAGAATTCTTCTCAAGGGAACATCTGCTCATGTAGAGGCCAACACCGCTGCGCTCACTAAATGATTGAAGATGGGAAAAAATTATTTAATTTCATGAATTGTTTTACAAAAAGGTGTGTGGCCTTGGAAACTTGAGGACTTTTTCAATAGAATTATGATGTTATGGGGTTTTTTATCTAGAAATGTATCTCACTTGGTCGAGGATTTTTTCATTGCTTGTTTCCATCAGATGAATTGAAGCATCGTGCCTGGAGCTTTGGTTCTCTATTTCTAAAACCCGGATGGCTTCATATGCATGAGTGGCCATTGGATTTTAATATCTCGCAAGCCAAAAATGATTTTTCTCATGTCTGGGTTCGTCTACATGGGCTCAACTGGGTCCTTTGGCATCCGAGGATTTTGCATGTCATTGGCACGACAATAGGGTCCCCCATCCGATTGATAAGGAAACTAAAGATGTCAGATATGGGCACTTTTACAGGTTGTTGGGGGAAGTTGATATCAACTCCACTCTTATTGAAAAGGTAACACTCTACACCCCTGAAGTAATATTTTAATTGATTTTTAATATGAGAAAAATCCTCTCTACAACCCTGAATGTATGACTGTTGGACACACATTGGAGATGTGCCTAAAGAACACTACTTGTAAGGAGTGTGGGATGAGAGGCCACCGCTCCATCCTTTGTCGACTAAAGGCAACTGAGAAAGAATCATCATTTTCCAAATCTACTGATAAAGACATTTATTCTCCTAATGATCCAATTCATATTGTTGCTGATGCTTTGACTTTGGAGAATTGTGTATCTCATGTGTCTCTTAAAGGCAAAGAGATTGAACCTTCAACACCAAATCCTTTTCCTGCTTTGGTTTATGACACTAAAAATAATGATGTTCAAAAAAATGTTGATTATCAACAGGAAGTCCAGAAGCTTTTGCATTCTTCCCCTATTTCTGGTTAATGGGGAAATGTTTTTGATGATGAATGGGGAAAGGCAGGACTCATTGGTCCAAGGAGTGGTGGATCTATTTCTATCAAGGATGCCATCCTAAGTGGTGAGGCAAGAATGACTAATGACGAAGATTTATACTTTTTTCCTTCAAAGAGAAGACCACACACTAACTATTTTAAGACCCCTATGAACATGTCTACTAGATCATCTTCAAATATGTCATGAAAGGGTGAAACAAACTACCTGATGGCCTTTAATTCAGAAAATTCTCAATCTGATTGGGAAACTAGAGACTTTGAATATGGGAATCAAATTTCGTATTATGATATCTAGATTTGATGAATGAGAGAAATTATGGTTTTTTGACCTCGTTCATTATTTCTATGTACTTTATATCACTCTTAATAAATGGTCAGAAGCTTTGCTTCTGACGAGAACTCTTTAAAAAAATATGGGGGTCAAACCACATTCGATACCTCCCAGAAAGTGTCTGACATGACCAAGAGGGTCCATCGATGAAGAATTTATTAAGTAGAGGAGATTAAACTGATCTCCCAAGGAGACAATAATTGACCTTCTTCATTTTGATTTTTTTCATTCTGTTAAAATAAAAAGGGTAGACATTTGAAATATCACTACAATAATAATATCAACTTTAATGTCTACTTACCAATTCCCATTCTTTCATAGTCAGCTGATATAAGGGTCAATATGATAGTGGATTTACTAGTGATCACTGTTTAGAATGAAGAACATGGGAAGGGAGACCACAGAACAATAAAAATACCTTACTTAGAAAACAAGTTCGATCAGAGGAAATGATTCGACGTTGATGGTGATCCATCCCTGAGTGTCCTCTATCCATCGTCATGGGTGAGATATCTCAATGAGGTGGGGGAGTGCTCATTATATTTGGTGATTCATTATTCCTCATTGTTAATTTCTCTTTAATGAAAGTCCTCTATAGTTTCAAATAAAATCCAAAATCCTCCAATTATCCCATATCCCTGTTATGTTATTAATTGAAGAAACGTGTTTCATCATTACTCTTATACTGAATCATCATGTCTAAGAAATATTTTATTTAGGAAATGAAATATCCTTTCTATTATAGTTTATTATCAGTGTTGGTAAATTTTTTAATTAATTAGATGAAACAATCGTCTCGACGTTGCATCACTGTGAAACAAATTTTAATAAAATAAGCTTTCTTGTGTTTACTATATTTTTTTTAATATTAAAAAATATTAACTTTTACCCTCGACCTGTGCCATTCAAGGTTATGTTATTAGGTAATGTTTCTATTCCAGACACAATGATTCCTTCATATTTTTAATCTGAGCACCTATTTAGAATCATCAAAAACCATGAACACACACTATTTTAAATATCATTTAAAAGTTCAAACATTTATTCCGGGCTCTCCAGACATTAGACCCACGTGTCGTCTCAATGTCATGTCTCATAATAATCCGTTATTATTATTTTTTCAGAATAACATGGAATATCCAAGACATTATATAACAATAATCAATTTCAAATAGTTCCAACTAATACTCCTTCATCTTAGAATAAATATCCCACCTGAAGTAGGAATAAAAAAATAAATAATCTAATTCCCATTAAATATTTATAAATCAAAACATATTTATACTCTCGCCTTTTTAATACATTATTCTAGATTTCAATGTTTAATGGATTAAGTTGACTACTCATTTAGTATAAATTAAAAAAGATTCATTGGGATCAATTTGATATATTTCAGAGAGGCTAACCAAATAGAAAATAACCGTGTTAGATGATATGAGATAATTTATGCTTATAATAAGTCACATAATTTTTTTTATTCCAAATTTCTCTTGTATAATCCTAATATATCATTATCCCTACATGAATAAGTCTTTATTCATGATTATTTTCATCTATTTAAAACTTTTTCAATAATTTAATTTCATAATTATCCTATAAAATAAAAATTACCTCCCTCTATAGATATTATTGTCCCAGAAAATAACTTATTCCTCCTAGTAAATTCATTTTAAAATTATTCTTCCTCTTTCAATAAAATTTATTACAATAAAATTTTTCTCAATGGAAACAAATATCATCATTATAGAAAATTAAAATAAGGGATTAGTCTATATGTACATCACATAAAGGTAGTTATCAACCATTCATTAAATGAATATAATATTTATAAGAAGCCATCCATCACTAAATAAAATTCTTTAAGGTATAATATTAGTCAAAAGTGACCCCATTTAATAATGAAACCCATATTCGATCACTATATAGATAAAATAATTTAAGCTTTACAATGTAGAAATCTTCTTTATACTCTCAATTTAAAAAGAAACAGTGCATATCCTTAGTATAAATTTATTCTTGTATTTTACATTCAACTAGTTTTTTAAATTCTATATACTCACATATTAGGTGAAATTTTGATTTTAAATACTACTCATTAAAATAAAAAATAATACTTTTATAAAATTATGGCCATGTTCCTTAAGATGCCATCTTTTTTATTATTCTTATTTTTGAACACACAATGTCATCCATTCCCATTATTACATATTGGTCAAGGGAAATATCGAATTTGGGTACTTATATTAATATCATTCACATAATAATTAATTAAATTGCCCTATTATTTATGTTTTGACATAAAAAATAAAAGGGTATCAATATGTGTGATAAGAGGTGATTAATTATAATGACACAATCTTTATAAAGTCTTAAATAATGAATTCACATCACTCATTATATAATTCTATTTGGCATGATTAATTGAGTTTTTTTAATTTTGTTTTCAAATTCTAGAATCCAATTATTGATCAATATATTTATAAGCTTCATTTCAATTCCATGTGGTTCATTTCATAATTTTTATGTAATTAATTTTTCTGGAATACAATCATTCTCTTCAAAATTGTTTTTATAAATATTTCATTAGTAAAATTATGTTTTTATCTATTTTCAGTTACAGTAATATAAAAATAAATTACGACAATATTATTCTCTTAATCTAGACTATGTTTATTTTACAAGAAGATAAGTATCTTAGAAAGATTAATTCCTCTTTATTATCATCAAAATCCAATGATTTAAATATTAAATTTTCATTAAATAGGGACTTCCATGGGATCTAATGTAGTGAAAAATTGGTTCTAGTTACTACCTAAACCCATAAGAATGAATATAATAATAATGAATTGATAAAATTTTTTTCAAAATACGAGAAAATTTTCACACATAAAAACTCTAGGAAAACATTAATATTTTAAATTATGAAATCATTATTATTGTCATATCTACAAGATTTCATATAATTCCATCAACAAAACCATTATATTATTTATTGTGTGAGGTACATTATTAAAGACTAATTCAATGGTTATAAAATTACCATTTGAAAACATTCTAAGGAAAATCCCTTCAAACTTTTATTAAAAAAATTTCAATATGAACTGCCACCTCTTCAATAGAATTCCTACTGTAAAACTAAAATATATCCACTACGTCAAATTGATTTTCCTAAACCCCACATTAATTAATATTATAAAATCCATATTATATGTGTTGTTTTATAACTCACCATAGGTGTATTAATTTCTCATTAGTGAACAGAAATAGTAGTTGATTAATTCAAGTGGCCCAGTTGATTTTAGTTAAACTCTTTTATATATTCAAATAACCACCATAAAATTTTAATAGGCTTCATACAATAGATTTAAAAATATTAATATTTGGTTTAGATCTCTTATAATGAGTCTAGGTGGATATATATGAATAGTATGAGGTGAATTTAACCAAATTTAATGAATAAACCTAATTAATAGATTAAAAATAATGTAAAAAAATCATATAAACGATTTAATGATATTGAAGAATTATATTCAATATTTGAAAATTTGGGTCACTATGGAAAATAATTTAAAAAATTTATTTAAAACTAACATATAATGTCTTTTAATAGACATATATATCAAAATTATATGATTGAAGGTATTAAAATATCTATGATTGTTGATGATTCAATAAAATTGTTAGGAAAATATTTTCCATGGATCTTTGATGGTACATTATATACATATTTTATTGGTGATATAACGTTTTTTATTTCTTTTTATGAGTGATGAAAACCAATTATTAAATTTCAAAATGGTGGATGACAAAAAATCATTATTTTCACTAAATAAATTCTTGATGAAGGAAATATGGAATTGAAGACCAAATTATATATTGATTGGTTGAAGAAAATTTTAATTAGTTTGTACTAACTCTATGATGAATTAAACAATGTGGGATTCCATTAAAATGATGGTGTGGAGAGAATGTGATAGATTCATATTTTTTAGAGAATAATATACTCAAGGATTCTGTCACGACCCGGCCTCGGGGCCCGTTCCATGACTACCCCAAGCCCGCCTTCCATAGGCTAGGGGCTGGCGACTAGCACCAAAGGCGTAAATCCTGATAACTGGGAAGGCATTTCCTTTATAATAGCAAACAAAACATCACAGAGTACAACCAGAAGTACTAAATTAAGTACAAAAGAAAGTGCTGAAAAGAAAGTGGGCCAGAATACAAACCCAACTGAAAGTACTGCTACAACTGAACGAAAGTACAAGAGAAAAGAAAAACAGTTGGAAGAATAGAAGCAGCTCTGGGGTCGTCCTCCTCAGATCCTACCTGAAGGGGAGGTACAGATAGCGCAGCTCCTGGATCGTCCACCACGGATCCTACCTGAAGGTTAGGTACAGATAGCCTCCACAACGCTCTCACCCGTCATCCTCTTCCGAGTATCTTCTCGTCGTGAAGTCCACCTCCAGATACTGACTCGTCGTGTGGTCCAACCCTAGGTACCATCCAGTCCTCGAACACTCGGCCTCGGTCAGCGCTGCCCGTCGTCTGCAACCAACACAACGAGGTGCGGTCATAGACTGTGCAGGGTTGAGTAAATGATACTCAGTAGGGACCCTGAGACTCTCATGGTCTCACTAAATCCAACAAGGATAACCACAAAGAAGGATCTCAACAGATAACCCTTACTGAGGTATAATCTCATACTTATACCTAAGTTATCATGTAACCCATATCAATCATGAGGAAACACAAAGGATATGAAATAAATGGATAACTACTACCTAGATATATTCCCATACATATACCTATGTTATCAAGTTGCCCATCTCAATCATGAGGTAAACACAATGGTCATAGACTCAGCTCAAACCAGGATTTTCATTATCGAAACTGTAACTGCTGAAGAGCTCTGTCTCTGGAGAGTAAAGTGATCTTGTCACAACTACGAGGTACTGCTCACTAACCTAAGACTGCTGAGGTACTCCTCCTGTCAAGTACCGCAGTTCAGCCACCCAAACACAGTAGTGCTTCCCGCCAGGGTCTTCCACCCAAACACAGTAGTGCACCCCCCCCTAATAGCCTGTAGAGGTACTTCTTCTATTGAGTGTCGTGGGTCTACACCCAAAAACAGTATTGCTTCATCCTCCATGGGTCTGCACCCAAACATAGTAGTTCTCCGTCCACTGGGCTAGTCGACTCACTCCAAGTCGAGTCGGTCAAGCAGTCGTCAGGTCTCAGCCAGCTACACAGTCTTCGTTCTCCGTATGCTCATCGACGGGAGGGTCGACACCATGAGCTACAGGTCGATACTCCAAGTATCACAAAGTCCCACAATGATGTATCTCAATGGACTGCCACATCATATGGGTCTCAACGCAACAGACGGTGCGTCAATCGGACGCCCGGTCTGTGAGTTATTAGCCTTTTTATCCCAGGGGCCCGGTTGGATTCGTGTGCGATCCAACCCGGCCGTATCTCAACTATACCTCGAACTCTCATAGGGTATACTCATAGGGACTATTTCTCAATGTGATCAGCAACTCCACTAACGGTTTGTCAAACGGACGTCCGGTCTGAATGTTATCATCTTTTACATTCCAGTGGCCCGGTTGGATTTAGGGTTCAATCCAACCCGACCACTATCCAACTGTGTCCAACCCTCAATAAAAGTATGCCGAATATTCTGTCTAATCAAGAGGAATCCAAAAAATTCAACTACATGTCAAATCAGATGTCTAGATCTCAAGTTGTAAGCATTTCTGCTCTGAGGGCCCGGTTGGTTTCAGGTTCAAACCAACCGGGTCGTACTTCAAGCGACACCGGTTAACCAAACCGGTCAAACCATTGTGATCGATATAAAAAACACACGATATGGACTACCCATTGGTCCAAAACAGATAGCCGGTGAAAAAGTTGCATATCACTGCAACACGCACGAACCGGGCCTCTTGGGGCCCGCACCTTGACCTCGACGTAAATATCCAAAATTGGTTTTGAAACATCTGTCTTAATTCCAGGGTCCCAACCTCGTAGACGGTTCGACATTCCGACACCGTATGCGAGAGATATGTCCGATACAAGATCCCATAATAATAATAATAATATTGTTATTCGGTGTTTCATGGGCCCGAGCCATGAACCAGAATTTAGTATTCAACATTAGACTTGAATCGACCTTATTGATATCAGGATTACATTGCCACTAACGGCAAGCCAATCGGACGTCGCACGCCTGAGTTATGGAGGGTTGAAGAATTAATAATAATATTAAATCTATTATTTTCCGAGCACTTCGAGTACCAGATTCAAAAACCTGAAAAAGATATCCAATATTGGACTCATAAATTCCTTCTCGGAGTCAGGGACACACTGCCGCTGACGGTTTGTGAAGCCGAGGTCACACAGGGAAGATACCGTCAAAATACAGTTTTCCCAACAAAAATAATAACAACATTATTATATTCTTATTATTTAATTTAATTTAATTCCCCAAATTACCTCATCCAAAACATCCACGCACCACCACATTAGTGCCTCCTTATGCAGCACGCTCAAAACATGATTGATTTCTATATTTTAATATATTTCTCTTATTTTTTATTCTCTCTACAATCTAATTTCATTCATCTCGATTCCTCACACTCAAAAAAATTAATAAAAATCCTTCCCCAAAATCACACCTCCTCAACCCAAATATTCAGCCGCGGATGAAACCCAACCCGCCATGGGTCTTGCACACTCACCGGCTCCGGACAGCTGTACCCCCTGTCCTCTCAATCATATAGATGGACTGTTGTACCTGCCGCCTTCCTGCGATGTCCTACTCGTGTCGTTATCCCGGCGTCTCCCTCGCATCAGCCACCCCGACTCCACGCACAAACAAACAACCCGCTGAGGGTCGTTGGGCCGTGTTTGTTCGGCCCGAAATCTCCGCTTTAGGCGTTATAAATTGGAAATAATCAAAAAAATTCCTTCAACAACGACAAGGGTATAATTTATTAATTAATAAATTATACAAACATCATATAAATAAATGCTCATGCTCGTGAGATAAAACCACTTAAATGTGAAAAAAATATTCCCCTACCTCGATAATTGTTGTCTCATGTCGGGCATCGCGGATATCGGACGTCGATTCTGTGGACATCTGGGTGCATCCAAAGAGGAATCAGCATTGGCAACTTCACATTCTTTGAATCACATAGCGTTCTTCATCGAGGTAGAATTTCATTCTTTGTTGAAGAGAGGAACACTTTTCTCTCCTTCTCAAGAGCTCTCTCCCAACTATTCTTAACACAATGAAGGTCCCAAACTAAAATAATAGACTATGGCTATTATTTTATTAACCCATGTAATTCAAAATTCAAACCACTTTAATAAAATAATGTGTTGGCATAATTAATGGGAGTGGGAAATGTGAATAGATCTCTTAATTAGGGGCGAGTTGGCACATTTAAATGCAAGGGAGTGTTAAAGGGGGGTTTAAGGGAGGTGGAGGGTTAGGCCTCATGTGGGCCCCACCTCAAAAAATTATATCCTCCCATGGGAGGTTATGTGGTGTGTGGGGCCCCACCCCTAACTTCCTCTTAGAGGATATAACCACCAAAATAAATAAAATGGTGCAGAACCATTTTATTTATTTTTTTTACAAATCCCCAAAAAAATTAACTTTCAAACCGCATAAAACGCAACTGCGGTATAGGTCCCTTTAAGAGAATACAGACGCTGCGAGTTCATCGGTGTCCTCAGATATTAATTCTAAGTACTGGTTCAAAATTTATAAAATTCCGAACGTACGTTTACTGAACGTTCCTGAAATGAATGTTCGGAAAATTATTATCAGTCACCATCAACCCGCACCGGTCAGGGTTAGGCTCTGCCTTGGTAAAACACACCTCAAAGAACCTAATGGTACTATCAGATTCTCAATCCGAGTTACTTTTTATAAGTTATGAATTTTAAAATAAATTAATTTTCATTTAATTATTTTATTTGCGGCCAAAAACTAACTTTTTTTGGTGGCCTGATCTGGCCAAAGTTAGTATTTGCATAAATAAAGCATTCCCTCACATGTTTATCGGTGGTCTTAGATTTTAAATCCGAGCTACCTTTTTTGAGTTATAAGCATTTGAAAAATAAAATAATTTATTTTATTATTTTATTTACAGTTAAGCCATTTTTTGGGATTTCTCATAGGAGGCCCACACCGACTAAACATAAGTCACGCCTAGGGTAATCCCACCATCTTGAGTGCAACAGTGCACTTAGGTTTCTGATCTGAGAAACCGTTCAAGAGTTATTCCACCTTTTTAGGAAAACATCTTACGTGCGTTAATTTAAGTTTAACAAAACATCGACGGATCATTCCAGGCACTCCGGGCCTCGGAATTAGGAGCCGTCAGAAACCGCAGACTCGTAATATCCCATAAAAATTAAGAAAAAAATTTCCTTGGAATTTTCGGGTATTTAAATTACTCCCACCTTAGAGATTTAGATCCTCATAAAGCTTTAACACAAACTAGGGATACAAAAGTGGTACAGAGGACGCATTTGAGCCTTCCGCTCCCATGTGATCTCCTAGAGGTTCTCGTGCTGACAACAAAAGCGCACAAGAGGAATCGACCATCCACGTAGGACCCGCTCCTGTCGATCCTCAACCTCTACTGGAACCCTGCAGAAGTCACCCCATCGCCAAATTCCATCTCCCCATGGTCGATGATCTGCGTTGGGTCATGCATGTATCTCCTCAGTTGAGCTACGTGGAAGTCGTCGTGCATCTGGTGCAACTGAGGTGGATGGGTCAAGAGGTAACCCACCTCACCTACCATGCTGAGGACCTAGAAAGGTCCATTGAACCTCGGAGATAACTTGCTTCCTTGGACAAAACTCCGTAAACCTCATCGAGGTGAGACCCGTATAAGGACGTGGTCGTCATCCTCGAACTCAGGAGGCCTCTATTTCTTGATTAGAACAGAAACTCAAAACTCATGCTACCATGAGGGCAAGGTTGAATCACTCAAGAGTGATCGACCACACCCTCATGTTCATGAGTTTATCCTATTCTTACTGGGGTTTACTTTTCGCCGACCAAGGAAAACCCATCCCGACGTTGTAGTTAGACCACAACCTTTTTGCCTAATACATTAAATCTGAGCATGAACTGTGAATCAAATCCATACTGAGACAAACGTCGTAAGGCCTCGATGCTTCCACCAAGAGATTCCAACCGAAACTCTCACCTTGAGGGTTAGATCACACTGTCGGCGTAAGTGTGGTTATCGAGTCTCCTCCCAAAGGTATCCAGACATGAGGGTCAAGTCCATGGCTTACCAGAAACTCTAGGTCTGGGACAAGATCCATGGAAGGAAGGAATGATTCATATCAACGTCTGTTACTACGACCGCTAGTAGTGGACACAGATTGTCCCTTGAATCATTTTTAGAGCCATTTTGTCACACTCCTTGACTGTATGCAGCTACTCTCTCCCCCTGCCCTCCAGCTCCCTGAGCTGGGAGGGGAAAACAAAGGTGGGTGGTTGTAACATGTTGAAATGTACACCACCCCAGGCTTCTTTCCTAGCTATGCCACCATGTCTGCTACTCTGCAGATTTATCTTTCCATAACATTTCCTCATCATGAAACATTCGCACGTCCAAGTCTGTGAGACCAGAACTAGATTGCTGTGTTCCAACTTCTAACATTCTCTTGCTATATTCGTTCAGCGAAAGAACATTCAACCTCAAGGTTCTTTCTAGAACCCTAACGTGAGTTGGAATGCATAGAAGAAAAAGTGATGGCTTGAATATCCTTAAACACACCACGCTCAGAAGTCCGAGCTCTATAGCACTGATCAAATCGTATTCATCGAGTACCCAGAATGTTCGGTACGCCTCAATGAATTCTCAGCTACCGACACATCATCCTGTTGAAGTTGTATAAGCTCTAGAAAACTCTGGGCCAACTCCTCAAGCCACTCCTCACCCGCCTATGAGTTAGGTTCGCCTCGGAACATGAGGGTATCTGATGTTGGAACATGTGTAATGAATTAATCCTACATGTGTCACCTACCAGTACCACCGGTTGTTACTGCTGACCAATAGGTAGTGACGTATAGCTGACACACTACCCAAAGGCACTATCACATGCATCAGTCCACGTACCGAAGCCACATCACTATGCGGACCATCCTCATGGTCATTCATTGGAAAATACTAGTATCTTAGTCCACCATCCACTATACTGATGTCTCAGCTGGGCAGAAAACTCTATCAATCGCCTCCATCCAGTGATATGCTGTCAGGGAATCTGCCTCGCCTCGTAACCTCGGAGGCCTCTACTGCTGGAACTCGTGCAACACGCTCTGCCAGCGTGCACAGTTCGCTAGAATGGATGGTGGCTTCTACTCTCCAATATGATGTGGTGTTTATGGTACACCACCCAAGGGTGCCAATATAGTAAATAGGGCCCTGTACCGGAGCCTCGTCGCTCGGTTGGCCACCATTGAGTACAATTTCAGAACTCTAACTAACTGTCTGCATGGAGACATCCTGAACAGATGCGACACAGTCAACGTTTTATACCTGGTGAGCTGACCTAGTTTGAGATGAATTTTAATATTTTGGAAACACACACACAATCAGTGTTTTCGTGCACAATGTCAAAAATCAATAGTCAGAGTCCTGGTGTACAGATACGTCGGCCGCCATACCAATACTGGACTCTCTGAACTGAAAACCTCACTTAGTACCCTTAACACTATTTCTTTATAGAAAGAAAATATCAGAGTTACAAGTCAAGCGGTAGAACCGAATCCTCTGATAGAAATTTTTCACGACCCATCCTTGGGGCCCGGGCCGTGACTACCCCTTGCCCGCCTTCCATAGGACAGGGGCTGGCGACTAGCACCAAAGGCATAAATCCTGATAACTGGGAAGGCATTGCCTTTATAATAACAAACAAAACAACACATAGTACAAGCCAAAGTAATAAACTATGTACAAAAGAAAGTGGCCCAGAATACAAACCCAACTGAAATTACAACTACAACTAAATGAAAGTACAACAGAAAAGACAAAAACCTGGAAGAATAGATGCAGCTCCTAGGTCGTCCTCCTTGGATCCTACCTGAAGGGTAGGTACAGATAGCACAACTCCTGGATCGTCCACCATGGATCCTACCTGAAGGGTAGGTACAGATAGCCTCCACAATGCTATCTCATGTCAACCTCCTCCGAGTATCGTCTCATCGTGAAGTCCACCTCTGGATACTGACTTTTCATGTGGTCCACCTCCGAGTACCGTCCAGTACTTGAACACTCGGCCACTGTCAGCGCTGCCCATCTTCTGCAACCAACACAAGGAGATACGGGCATAGCCCGTGTAGGTGTGATTAAACAATACTCAGTAGGGACCCATAGACTCTCAAGGTCTCACTAAATCAAACAAGGATAACCACAAAGAAGGATCTCAACAGATAACCCTTACTTATGTATAATCCCATACTTATAACTAAGTTATCAAATAACCCATCTAAATCATGAGGAAACAGAATGGTTATGAAATCAGCGGATAACCACTACCCAGATATATGCCCATACATATACCTAAGTTATCATGTGATGCATCTCAATCATGAGGTAAACACAAAGTTCCTAGACTCAGCTTAAACCAGGATTTTCATTATCGAAACCGTAACTGCTGAAGAGCTCCGTCTCTGGAGAGTATAGTGATACTGTCACGAATCGGTGGTACTGCTCACTAACCTAAGACTAGTGAGGTACTCCTTCTATCGAGTAACGCGGGTCAACCACCAAAACACAGTAGTGCTTCCCATTGGGGTCTTCCAACCAAACACTGTAGTGCACCCCCTCCCCCCCTTAATAGGCTGTAGAGGTACTCTTCTATTGAGTACCGCGAGTCTTCACCCAAACACAGTAGTGCTCCATCTTCCATGGGTCTGCACCCAAACATAGTAGTGCTCTGTCCACAGGGCTAGTCTACTCACTCCAAGTCGAGTCGGTCAAGCAGTTGTCAGGTCTCAGCCAGCTACACGGTCTCCGTACTCCATATGCTCGTCTCTGGGAGGGTCCTCTCCACGAGCTCCAGGTCGATACACCAAGTATCGCAAATTCCCATGAAGAAGTATCTCAATGGAACTCCTCGTCATAGGGGTCCCAATGCAACAGACGGTGCGTCAATCAGATGCTCAGTTTGTGAGTTATTATCCAATTCATCCTAGGGGCCCGGTTGGTTTCGTGTGCGATCCAACTCGGCCGTATCTCAACTGTACCCCGAAATCTCATAGGGTATACTCATAGGGACCGTTTCTCAACGTGATCACCAATTCCTCTGACGGTTCGTCAAACGGACGTCCGATCTGAATGTTATCAGCTTTTCCATTCCATGGGCCCTGTTGGATTTCGGGTTCAATCCAACCTGGACACTATCCAAATGCGTCCAAACCACATGCCAAGTATGCCAAAAGTTCCATCAAATCAATATAATCCAACAAAGTCGATGGCATTTCAATCAGACGTCCGGAACTCATGTTATATGTGTTTCTACTCTGAGGGCCAGGATGGTTTCGGGTTCGAACCAACCCGGCTGTACTTCAGGCGACACCGGTTAATCAAACCGGTCACACCATTGGGATCCATATGAAAAAACACACGAGATGGACTACCCATTGGTCCAAAAAGGATAGCCGGTGAAAAAGTTTCATTTCACCGCAACACGCGCAAACCGGGCCTTGTGGGGATCGCGCCTTGACCTCGGCATAAATATCCAAAATTGGTTTTGAAACATCCATCTTAATTCCAGGGTCACAACCTCTCAGACGGTTCGACATTCCGACGCCGTATGAGAGCGATATGTCTGATACATGATCCCGTAATAATAATAATAATATTATTATTATTCAGTGATTCGTGGGGATGATCCATGAACCAGAATTTAGTATTCATTATTAGACTTGAACCTACCATATTTATGTCAGGATTACATCGCCACTGACGACAAGCCAATCAGACGCCGCACGCCTAAGTTATGGCGGGTTGAAGATTTAATAATAATAATAAATGTACTATTTTCCGACCGCTTTGGGTACCCGATTCAAAAACCCGAAAAAGACATCCAATATTAGACTCATAAATTCCGTCTTGGAGTCAGGTTCACACTGCCGTAGATGGTTCGTGAAACCGAGGTCGCACGGGGAAGATACCACCAAAATACAGTTTTCCCAACAAAAATAATAACAACATTATTATATATTATATTATTTAATTTAATTTAATTCCTAAAATTACCTCATCCAAAAAATCCACGCACCACCACATTAGAGCCACCTTATGTGGAACTCACCAAACTTGATTGATTTCTATCATTTAATTTATTTCTCTTATTTTCTATTCGCTCTCCAATCTAATTTCATTCATCTCGATTCCTCACACTCAAAAAAATAAATAAAACTCCTTCCCCAAAATCACACCTCCTCAACCCAAATATTCATCCACGGATGAAAAGCTACCTGCCAAGGGTCTTGCGCACCCTCCGCCTCCAGATAGATGCGCATCCTCTCTGTTCAATCATATCGCTGGACCACTATACCTGCCGGCTACCTGCGATGTCCTGCTCGTATCGTTTTCCCGGCCTCGCCCTCGAATCGGCCGCCCAGAATCCGTGCATAAACAAACAACTAGCGGAGGGTCGTCAGGTCGTGTTTTTTCGGCCCGTGTTCTCCGCTTTAGGCGTTATCAATTGGAGATAATCAAACACTTGATTTCAACTATGAAAAGGGTATAATTTATTCAGGATTAAATTATTCAAACATCATATAAATAAACTCTCATGATCTTGAGATAAAACCACTTAAATGTGAAACAAACAATATTCCCCTACCTTGATAATTTTTGTTGCACATCGGGCATCGCGGATATCAGACGTCGATTCTTTGGTCGTCGGGGTGCTTCAAAGGAGGAATCGGCATTGGCGACTTCACGTTCTTCGAATCGTAGGGCGTTCTTCATCGAGGTAGAAAGCCTTTCTTCGTTGAACAGAGGAACACTTTTCCCTCCTTTTCAAGAGCTCTCTCTCAACTCTTCTTAACAGAATGAAAGTCCCAAACTAAAATAATATACTCTGGATACTATTTTATTAACCCATGTAATTCAAAATTCAATCCACTTTAATTAAAAAAAGTGTTGGAATAATTAATGGGAGTGGGGAATGTGAAGAGATCTCTTAATTAAGGGGGAGTTGGCACATTTAAATGCAAGGGAGTGGTTAAGGGGGTTTTAAGGGAGGTGGAGCATTAGGACTCGTGTGGACCCCACCTCAAAAAAATATCCTCCCATGGGAGGTTATGTGGGGTGTGGGCCCCCACCCCTAACTTCCTCTTAGAGGATATAACCACCCAATTAAATAAAATGGTGCACAACCATTTTATTTATTTATCTTTACAAATCCCCAAAAAAATTATCTTTCATACCGCATAAAACACAACTACGGTAAAGGCCCTCTTTAGCAAATATTGGCGATGTGAGTTCATCGGTGTCCTCGGATTTCAATTCTAAGCACCGGTTCAAAAGTTATAAAATTCCAAACATACATTTACAGAACGTACCCAAGACGAATGTTCGGAAAATTATTATCAGCCACCCTCGACCCACACATGTCATGGTTAGGCTCTGCCTAGGTAAAACACACCCCAATGAGCCCAACAGTACTCTAGGATTTTGAAACCGAGTTACGGTTAAGAAGTTATGAATTTTACAATAAACTAATTGTCATTTAATTATTTTATTTGGGGCCAAAAACTAACTTTTTCTGGGAACAACGCCGGATAAAGTTAGTATCTTTTTAAATAAATCATGCCCTCATGAGTTTAGCGGTGGTCTCGTATTTTTAGTCTGAGCTAACGTTTGTGAGTTATAAGCATTTTAAAAATAAAACAATTTCATTAATTATTTTATTTACAGTTAATCCATTTTTGGGATTTCTCGTAGGAGGCCCACACCGACTAAACTTAAGTTGCACCTAGGGTAATCTTGCCATCCTGAGTGCAACGGTGCACTCGTGTTTCAGATCCGAGCAACCATTCTAGAGATATTCCACGTTTTCAAGAAAACTGCTTATGAGCATTAATTTATGTTTAAAAGACATCAACGGATCATTATGGGCACTCTGGGCCACGGAATCAGGTGCTGTCAGAAACTGCAGACTTGTAAAATCCCACAAAAATTAAGAAAAAAAATTCATTGAAATTTCCGGGACTTTACAGATACCTTAATAATGGTAGTTAAATTTTCCTATAAAGGATAACTTAATGAAAAATGAGGCAATTATTGACATGTATATGAATATTATTAACATAAGAGACAACATAAACAACATTATATATACAATTAATTCTAATAAATAGATAAAAATTATATGGTATTAAATAATTAAACAAGAAGAGTGTGAGTCCATTTTAGGATCCGAAGAAAAAAATTATGGAATTGAAAAATTCCAAAGAATAGAGAAGATTTAAGAGTAAAAATTTAATGGGAGCTGATATAGATATTTATGAAAAATGATCTTTTTCTATAAATTTTTTATATATGGATAATTTTATGGGAGCTGATATAGATATTTATGAAATAGTTTTTAGTGATTCAATATTGTTTAGAGTTTGTATAAATTCTCTAAAAATATAATCCAAATATGTATTTAAGTATGTATTTGATACAATATTTCATTTTTATGTTGTATGATTTTGATGGATATAATTTGGCACATTTATCAGTATTAATGCCTGAAATTTATTTGTATGTTTTAATCTTTTGAATTGGTAGTGATGATTTTTAGTTTTACAATGAAACTTTGACAAAACAATCAATAGAATTTCGTCTTTAACCTCTCTCAAAGATAAACTAGTTTTAGAATTAAAAAATTCTATCTGTAACCATATCGAAATGAAATCCAATTAAATTTTCAATGAAGGTAATAAATTTTTTCCCATTTTTTGAAATAATTTCTCTATTAACACTAGATAATTTTCAGTGGATTTTATTTCCCCCCAACAACTTCTAATAATTTTATAAAATTAAATATAAAAGATAAATAATCCTACCAACTTACACAACATGATAGTCACTCATTAGGGGTATAGAGTGAGATTACACACAGAATGGGAGGTGTAAAATGGGGTATGCACGGTGCTTGAGAAATTAAAAATAAATTTCTTTATTATCCAACTTCACCAATAGGATATCCACCTCTTGAGAGTGTGGTATATATTTTATAAACATTAATCTGATTTATATAATATTTATTTTTATATTTTTTCAAAGACATTTTAAATAGTAACAAGAGAATTTTCAAGGTTCACCCTCTTTGGGAAACATCTATGGAGTAAGAATCAATGTTGGGTCATAACAAAAATAACTATTGATATAAATAATCATTACCAATATGAATCCCCTAATAATTATTTTATCTAGGTTAGTATTTGTCCAGGATCAGTTCCATATAATGTTTACAAAAAAGTAACTGCTTCCCAAGGGTTACACCAACGAATGTTCATTTTAATTTAACTATTGGTTGAATGGATCTCCATTACACAATTTATAAACATATATTTCTATTATAAATAATCACATGCATAATATTTATTATTAAATATATATATATATATGTGTGTGTGTGTTTTTTTCAAATTACCTAGGTATTCATCTACAGACGATGTGAATAACTAATCTTGAAACACTTATCCATTATTGATGGATAGAAATTTAGGTATTATACATTGTAAGTGTCTTAAATGAATATTAATCTCATTGTTTGTTCCATATCATCACATAATACCCATCTATTTCTTCTTATAAAAATGGATATTAAATATGTGAACTATTGAAACATATTAGTTTATCCAGTCTTCCATCTGCAAGAATAAAGTTATATTCCCAATCACCTAGAAATAAATGAGAACCAATATGTGGTAATAAAACTTCATATAAAATCCCCATAACAAATCCATGGTAACCTCAATTAAAATTCAACTTGATAAAATCTTTTGAGAATTATATAAATATTTAAATGTGAGTAAATTAAATAATTAATCCACTCCCATTAATATAGAAAATCTCCTTTGATAATTGTTGGAATCATGGTTTGAAATTGATATTCATGACATGTAAATTCATTGATAAACTATGAATGAATAACATGAGATATTTCATCCAAGATATTTTCATATTATTACAAGATTCCTTTTACTATGGCTATTTTAGAATCTATGAAGATTTTCCTTTGAAAATCCAATCACCATGAGCATGGTCGTATACATATGGTCGTCTCAATTTGAAAATACATATATTGTACATGACCACCTTGAGGATATAGTATTCACATTTAAGCATCCATATTTCTTATTGGGATTAGCACAAGAACCGAGGCTTATTCCTCGAAAATTCTCAAGACTATTTATACTTTTTCACTTAATATAGTTCAACCACATCACAATGAATTCCCCATGATAGTGTGGAACACAAAATTTGGCATTTTTATAAAAAATTATAAAAAATATGACAAGTACTCTTGTTATCTTGGTTTTGTGTTATTTAACTATAACTTGTCGACCAGAATCACATCCATTATAGTAGTGGTCTCCTATCTCTGCTTCTTTTGGATAGGTGCACTAATATTATGTAATTGGGACCACTAGAGCATGATACCTAGTATGTTTCACATTTTACCATTCCACCCTCTAACAAACGCACCACTATTGAAATATCCTTTCTTAGATTATACAACATTCCCTCATCCATGGAAGTCACCTCATAAGAATGTACATCTTACACTTTTGTGAAAATCAGACATACTTCTTAGCTGTGGGATTTATTCTAGCATTTATATGCTTTTCCAATAGCCACATTGACAATAATTCCTATAGTAAAATATTGTTTTCAATAAAAAAATCATAACAACAACAATAGGGATCAATTAAACTCCAAATAATTACTTTACCACTTTCTTCACCTTCAACATGTTTCTTCATCAATGGAATTTATAATTAACCAATTTCATTCCATTAAATACAAACATACATTTTTTTAGTATTTTTAAAAAACCCCACATAATAAATTTAAATTTCAATAAAATATACTATATTATAGATATAGAATATGTTTATAAAGGTGAAAAATAATATATGAAGAATAATGTAATAGAAATTTTGACATAATGTTCTATTTAGTTTTAATTGAAATTTTTTTAGAAGAAGATAAATTAAGAAATTGATAATAGTATATATGTGTAGAATAATTAAAATAATAAGATGAAGCTATTGAAAGCAATAGTCTAATATTGTGCTCATCACAACCGTGGCATGATGTGTAGAAAAATATAGGTATAAATTTTATATATTTTATGAATAATTTAGGAATAATAATATATTTTCAATATACAACCATGATAGTTGAATGATAATCCCTTCATAGGCTATAATAGAAAATGAATTTTTTTTCTTGAGATAATTTGAGAGACCACTATAACGATCATTCATGTATAATAGTTTTATGATATACATTAACATTTGAAATCATGATAGTGATAATATTTATATATGTGGTATTTAGTGATTTTGGATCACTATAATGATTATCCTTTTCATTTTAAAACATTAATCATAAAAATTTAGTGTTTGTATTTGTTTCATTCCTCTATATGTGAGAATTTTTCATTAAGATCAATTACTACATTATGTGATAATGGTTTATTTAAAATTAAAATTATCCCATTATTGACCACTATTAGTGAAATATTTATTCCTAAGTCAATCACATAATTGTATGTTAATTTTCTATCCATGAAGTAAATATTTATTTTTCATTAATTCATTCACAATGATGTCATAAAAAGATGGAAAAATCCTAAATTATATTATAAAATGATACAAATGTGGGTCAATATTAACATATTATCTAATTTAATGAATTATTAATATTAAGTCTATATAACATTTAGCATCATTGTAGTGTACAAAAACAACCTAAACTCTTGTAAGGTGACATGTTTGATAGTTAATATAATGACATGAATGTTTCTAGATGTACGAATAACATAATTATAACTATGTTGATATAGTGTGGATGTCACCTAAATTTATATTTTAAAAAAATATATCAATATAAAAGTTACCATGTAAATATGATAATCTTATATTTATAATATTCTAATTATTCACATTTGAACCAATTTTTATAGGAGTTTCAATTAAAAGGAAAAAATAACGAATATTATTTACAAAATTTATTTCATATGATATTTGATAAAATAAATTAAAATGATATATAAAATTAATATGGAAATAAATTAAATGAATAAAATAAAATAAGAAATAGAGAAAAATTAAAAATTAAAATGAAAGGTGAATAAATAATTTGGAAATTGAAATCTAAATACATACCCTATTTGTTAGAGTATAATATCTAGTTGTACTTCATGTTTTAAAGAATATAAGGAAGAATGTCTGGATAAAGGTATGTATAATAATTAAATAGAGGAAAACCAATTTTATTTATAATGTTTAAGGGTTTTATTATGATAATTTTTAAAAATTCTATTGAAATTTTTGACATACAAAAATTAGTTGCAGCAAAGACCCACAAATAGAACATTATTGATTTTCATGAAAATGGAACATGACGATGAATATATCGAATTACCCTATAATAATGAAAAACTAAAAAATACTAATAATGTTCAGGTTATTTTTACATTAAATATATTTTTTAAGGAAAATTAATATATTTTATTCATATTTTATAGAATATATCCAAATGAAGATGAGTGATAATAATCCAATGCTTGTAAATAGAATATCTAAAAATATATTGGGAAATTTGTGTAGTTGACATGTTGCTTGTAGTAAATAATTTGAAACTAATTATTGGAGATATGGTTTGTAATGAATTAAAATAATGACAGTTGAAAGTATATATAATTATTCAAAATAAATTTTAAATTAGTTGGAATAGTTTGTTGAGTGAACAACTTGAGAGTTTGGTTCTAAAGAAGAGAAAACAATTATAATGTTAAAAAACATATTAATTTAAAAACAAACCTTTTGGACTAATTTATATAAAGATTAATAACTATTTAAAGAATCTTTTTGGAAATGATTATTTTGATGGAGTGAAGAAGACGTTAATTTTGGTAGAAAATTATAATGATGAAAATTTATATATTTCAATATGATGAAAATGTGGTTTATGTGGTTTTTAATTGTTCAAGTAATATTTAGTGTCATATATTTATTTATTTTTTATGTTGGAGATACCCGAAGATGATTTGATATGGTTCTATAATGATTTTGAGAAGTCTAAATTCATACATAATATTTTAATATTTTATGAAGGATGGAAAAATCACAAAATGTAATGACTAAAGACCTCAGATACATTATAATTCATTTCATGTTCAATTACTAATCTGAGGTTATTAAAACTATATAAATGAACCTTAAAATTTTATAAAAAAATATTATTTCTTATTCTAAAATAAATGTTCATATGGTAAATAATTGAAAAAAATTATATTTAGAAAGTAACAAATTTATTTTCTTATTATCTAAAACTATTATAAATAAAATTAGTTCTCGATAAATTTTTTATTTTTCTCTTAAAATAAAATTTTAAAAATATTATAGTTATCATTTAGAAAAATAAACGAATAAATTTAATTTTGTATATCAATATTATATTATGATGATTTTTGACAATTTTCTAAAATAATAGATATGTAGGTGAAGTGTAAAAAACATGTTCTATTTCTTAATAGAGTGACATTAAATTGTTATATAAGTTTTTTACATATTTTTTATATTCATATTTTTAATTTTCTGACCAGGGAGAAATGTAACGGTGCCCCAAGAAGGTTCACCACATGACCTCAATCACGTATCCCCATATGCTAGAGGTTTCTAACTAGCTGCGAGGGTCTAGAAAATCAGTCTAGGGGATATTATACCTGCGTTTATTAGAGTAAAACAAAATGAATAATAAATAAAAAAACTAAATAATATATAACCATAACAATACTGATGTCATGTGAAATCCTAATAGAATATTCAATACTCAAATGAAATGTAATACAAGTTCTTTTGGTACAAATCACAAGTGTATAGAATTGATGTAAAAAAGAAATACACTATGACTCCACATAAGGGTATGAAACTATACCTAGTTACCTCCTCCAAGCATCATCCCCAAAAATCCACCTATCCTGGGTCATTTTCCATTATCCAGTATTACAAAAATATAATCTATTCAGCTACTGTTTAGGATCCCTGAATAGGGTGTGAGTATAACTCAGTAGGCCACCACCAATATTGTCTAGAACCAATCTATTAAAAATATCCTGTATTAATTTCTATAATAAATATGTATAATTTATATATAAGAAGTTATTATATTATCATTCATTATTATCTAACTGCATTAACTCTAGTGTTCCCAAGGAGCCACGTACCCCAATAGTAGCACTGTCTCATGCCGAACCCCAATGTTTTCCCTAGGTAACATCATATCATTGTACCTTCTTCTTTTAGGATCATGAAGTATTCAAATGTGATATGATATGTTATTACTTGATTTAACTCATGACGAGGGTGGAATATTCATGTGTAGGGCCATAACTTCGAGTTATATTTTTTACATTCAATAATTTCACATTTAAAATTCACATTTCTAATGTTACCTATATCAAAAATGTTAGTAAGATGACCATGTTTCTATTATTACTCCTTAATAGAATTCCAATGTTCTTATTCTCATTATTTTTATGTATAATGAACATGTTACCGTGTATACTTCTCAATTTAGAATAATGATTCTCCCATTACCTTTACTCATAAGTATGACGACTGTGTTTCCATTTGTACTTCCTAATTTAGAATGGCCATGTTCTTATTCTTTTTCCTATAATTAATTTATCAATTAATTATCCATCACAAACCCATTACTAATTCATCAATCAGTAAAACACATTCATTCCATTAGTTAACTAAATAATTAACTAAGTGCCTCAAACCAATAATTAATTCAAAAATTAATTAATTAATATCACAATTCATATTACATAATTATTTTTATAGAATTATTTGTATCATTATAATATCAAAATTTTGAAATTAATCCCGCATTTAATTATCATGATCACATTGTTAAAGGCTCATAATTAATCCAAAATTAATTATCTATACTTATCCATTTCAATATCTCATAATTAATACTCCAATTAATTATCATGATTATAAACCCTACCTATTATAATTATTTTCCCCCAAATTTATTACCTAAAAGGGTAACCCCTTTGTGTTAGAAAAAATTCCCCAATTATTCACATATTTTAATAAACCTTCGATAAATCAATTGGTCAGTATAATTAACCCAATTCTAGAAAATAAAATTTTAAATTATGCATGAAATTATAAAAAATTTCACCTACTAATAAAATCAAAAACTATGGGAATTATATTTATACCACCTACCTCAATTCTTTGAAAAAAGTTCATTGAACGAAAATTACCAAAATTTGATCAGCACAAGGACTTAGATATACATTCCATATCTAAATCCCTAAATCAAAATAATGATATCATGATATAATCAAACTACATCTAGATTTCCAATCCATGATAATGATCTCCCAACATAGGTTTTGATCTATGAAAATAGAGAGTATCCTCCAAAAAAAGGTTAACTAATCAGAAAAGAATGATAAAAAAAGCATTGGGATGAGATCCACTTATCAGGTGGAGATAAAATCATCGAATCTTACTTTTAATCTCAATGAAAATTATTTTTATGGACAGGATATACCATAGAGTCAATTATATAGACTTACCATACCCTTTTGAAATAAAAATCCTACATTAGGGCCGCCTAAGAGGTGAATAGGTCATAAATATTAGAAAATGAGTGAGATACACTATTTTAGGATCTTGTTGTTGGCTTGCGGATGGTATATTTGAATGGTTATTGAAACAATCAACTAACTATGCATTAGAAATTCTTCTATCGGTTCCTTGTATAGTTTCCTCAAATGGCCTCCCAAAATGTGTGTTTACCTCACTAAAGCTACTACCTCAAAAGTCCATAGAGCACACAATTTATCCTAGATAGCTGCATGCTTTGTACAAACCATGTGGTAATTTTTCCCAACCCATTTTTTTCAAATGGTTTCTTAGACTACACCCAAATGAACCCCGAGTCACAAATCCAATAAATGGTTCTTAATTAAGAATTACAAGTAACTTAAATTTCACACAAAATTACTCCTAAAAAGTTCATGATGTTAAAATCTCCCCAGACTATATTAGCTCGTACTCAATTATCACTCTTGAATGTCTCTACGATTCTGATCCTAAAAGACCAAGCCACTATGACCTCAAATCTGATTCACATTCCCATGTTTTCTCTTGCACTATTCTATGTTTCTAAAACAAACTATTGACATGGTATTTTTCAGTATAAATTTATCACTGCAATCCAATACATGTATCAGATGATCCTCAAAGGATGGATCTATCTCAAGATCAACCTCATCAATATAGATCACATAAGAGGTGTCAAGGTGATACCACTGAAGTTGTGATAGTTGGAAAACATCATACATAGTGTTATTCCTACGTGGAAGTGCTAATCGGTCAGCCACCAACCCAATTCTATCCACTATATCAAAGGGTCCAATAAGACAGGGCACAAAATTATCCTTCGCTTGTATAATGTGGTTACCCAACTTAGGATACACCTGAAAGAATACATGATCACCCACATTTAAATCTTGGGGGTTATCTCTTTATCTATGAATAAGACTTGTATCTACTATGAGATATAACCATTTGTTACCAAATAAACTATACTTGCTCAGATGTCTCCAAAATGAGACTCAATCCCAATAACACTGAGTCAACAGCCTCCATACCATGTAGAGGTAATATTCATGGACTCACATAGAAAATCTTATATTATTCCAACTATATTGTTTCATGATAACTATTATTATACACAAACTCTACTAATTACATGTTATTTTCCAAAGATATGATGAAGTCAAACAAAAATTCTTGTTGCATATCCTCAAGCACTAGTACAATAAATTCTAACAGGTCATCTTTCTGTGGGTGGAAAGACTTACTAAATAATACTTGGGTGCCAAGATCTTTTTGTAAGCCATTCCTGAAGTATAATATAAATCATGATTCATGATCTAAAACTATAGTTAGGGGAACTCCATGCTGACAGACTATCTCTTGAACGTAATGTTCTCCCAACTGTTCTACTATATATATTTCCCTTATACACAATAAATGGGATACCTTTTTCAGTCTACCCACAATGACCCACCATTTATGCTTTACCTCATGGTTAAGAACTCTAGATCCACATACATTATATGCCTAATCCATATCAAATTCATAGACTCCCCTACAATAGAAACTAAATTCATGTGAACCTAATTCTCCAAAACCACCACATGAGTTTCTCCTAGAAATGTCATCCTCTCCCACTCTGCACACGACTCTGAAACCATCTGATTTTGAGTTTTCCTACTCTGGGAATAATCCACAATATTTCCTTTCCCAGACATATATTCCAGTCCATAACAATAGGATTTCATATAATCAACCCATCATCGATGTTGAAGATTTAAATAACACTATGAAAATATATACTTCAAGATCTTTTGATATGTATAGACTGTAATGTTTTCTTGCCAAAGATAGTTTCACTAACACATTTGATCATAAACTAATTCTAGAAACTCGAGGTTGTGCATAGGGTAATTCCATTCACGAGGAATAAAATGTTGAGACCCATATTCAATAACTCGGTCTCCCTACATAAGCACATCTCCAATTCCGATCTGAGAAGCATCACTATAAACCATATAATCTACACCTTACTCAGGTAGGATCAAATTTGGTTACGAGGCTAAATGCTTCTACAAATATTGAAATTCCCTCTGGCAATCCTATGAACATTCAATATTCATTCTCTCTTTGTTATAGAATAAATGTGGAACTACCAAATGGGAAAAGTCTTGGATCGATATCCTATAATATTCTTCAAATCCTAGGAAGCATAAAATATAGATAACATTCATGGGATTCTCCCATGAAACCAATGCCTAAAACATCTATGGGTCCAATGAAAAACCTTCCTCAATGATTATGTGAACACAAAATTGTACATGGTCAATAAAAAACGTACACATATATTGTTTGGGAATAACTGATGATCTCTCATTGTACCTATAATGGTGTCAAGATGTTGGTTATGATCATCATGAGTTTAATCCACAAACACCACTCATAATTGATCCTAATAAAGTTGAAATATCTTGTTCATTAAATCCATAAACACTACTAGTGAATTTGTTATCTTGAACAGAATTACGATAAACTGATAAAGGCAATATATACTACTAACATAGGTCCTTGGTATATCATATATCTTTAATCTCAACTGATGATAACTTGATCTCAAATGGATCTTTGAAAACACACAATCTCTCTTAAATCGCTCAAACAGATCATCAGTATGTATAAGAGGATATAGTTCTTTATAGACATTTTTTTCATTTTTTGGTAATCGAAACACAAATTTAAAATTGTTCCAGAATTCTTTTCAATCAAAACATTTGATCCCAAAGGAGAAATACTTGGAAAAATAAATCTAGAATCATCTGACTCCTCATATTGAGTCTTAATATCTTGAAGCTCTTTCAGAACCATTTTGTACGGTGGAATAGAAACTGGATCAACCCCGGAAACTAGCTCAACATTGAATTCCTAGTCTCTTATAAGTGGTATCCCTAATACGTATTTAGGATATATATCCTAAAAAAATTTCCACAATTGGGGTATGGACATATTTCCTATCACCCCCTTCAACCAACAAAAGACTAGAAAATTTGGCTATGAGCTCTCCTAGTTACTGAGTAATTGGCCCTTATCGGCATGCCTAGATATCTCACTCTCTACGATGAATATACTAGTCACACATAGGATACCAAAAGGTCACTCTCCTTTGGTAAAAATAGATTTTGGATTGTTATGCGACAACCATGCCATACCCATAATGAAATCAATTCCCATCATATCAAGAATATAAAGATCCATAGAAAATGATATTCCCTGATCTCTAGTAAACATCCCTTTCTTATAAAAATATATCTATAATGTACTCATAATGGTGTATCTATATTCATAACCTCAATAAAAAACTCAAACAGTGGGCTCAAACCATTAACATGTTATATAGATATAAAGGAATGGGAGTCACTGGTATCAAAAAAGGCATTAGCTAATGCAGATACTACTAGAATAGTACATCTCACTATCAATGATCTAGCCTTGATATCCGCATGTATAGGTTGTAATGTAAATACATTTCCCCTATTAGGTATTATTCTTTTTGAAACCTATGATTATCCCCAATCTACTGATGCATGCACTCCTTCCCATAAGCACCACATCCACTACCACTATCTTCTCAACCATGAGTGCTCGAATTTCTGACCCTATGTGGTGTCAAAGATTCTATTATCTTAATCTGACTCTGTGTATCTGCTCATTTAGAACAATTCAGTCACTACGACCATCATGATTTATGTAGATGCCCCATATTTCCACAGAATCGAAACTCTACTAGTGGTCGGAAATAATGTCGATGATAGTGTCACGACCTTACACACATATGACAGATCACACCTGTAAGGTATTCTCTAACCGACCCTATTATTTGTGGACTTGGATTTCCACTACCTAGGCTAATGATATCATAACAGCACATACTGCTCTCAAAAATCACCTCATAATCATCAAGTAACAACTAACTTTATAGGACTATAATCATCATTTAGGTTTCCTTCAACTATGAGAGCATGATAGTCCACATCTGTATACATCATCAGCCTGGAAATATTCATTTAGAACAATATCTCACCCTTATGTCCATCCTAAAAATGTTTTTATGTTGCTAAATCATATCTTAATAATGTTGGAGAAAAGTTTTTTGGATCTATCTAGCATCCATCGTAGTCTATATCCAACTTCTTACCCTGGGTAAGATGCATGAAGTCAACACCTTTCTCTTGTCCCAGCATCTGAGGATAAATTTCATCCAAGAACCTCTCAAAGAAGTCCATCCATAACATACATTTAGTGGTTCCAGTTCATGAATGAATTTCCCACTAGCACTACACTGATCCCTCTGTCATATAAGTGGCTAAATTGACCCTCCTCTCTACCAGATTATCCAAGGGGTCAGACATTGTTTCTATGGACTCATCCCTGAATTCATCTCATTTAGGTCTACCCTCTCCTGTAAAATTTGTATTGTGATAAAACTGAAATTCCACTACCAACTCATCCATACTCTTACAAAATCACCCGGGGTCACCTTCCATGAATTCAATAATGTGAGAAATTTTTTCTCAAAACATCCTCCATCATCTTCATCTTTCATGATTCGTTCCTCATGTTACCTACCTAGAAAATAAATCATAGGCATTTGCCTCATTCATCCCCTCAACCAGTGTCATGAAGGCATACTCTCTACAAATCCTAACACATGTATTAGGTAACATAACATGAACTTATAACATTTATGTAAGAGAAAAAACTCAGAATAGGTCACAACATTTTTCCCCCCAAATCTCTCAACACGGTCAAACAGAGGCTCAATCACTACCCGTAGCCATCCTACGTCTATGTTTTAGTAAACTAGTGTAAATACACTATAATAATCATGTTTCTCATTTAAAACCCATATTAAATTCAATTTTATTCATTTTACAATATTTCTAAATTCATTTTAGGAACCAGTTTTCATTATAATCTCACCAAAAGGAATACAGTTCAAGTTGAACAAAATACCCACAACTTGTTTCCCTTTGCGTTCCTAAAATGACATGTAACAATAACCAAGAGTTCCTAGAATGATGTAAGTAGACTCAAATCTCCTTCCATTTTGGGGAAAAAATGAATAATAAAAACTACCAAAAACAATTATCACATCAACCAACAAATCCCTCACTGAAGGTGAAATAATTTTCAACTATAATAGAAAACAACCATAACAACCACCCAACCCTATATAATTAGGTTTTCCTTTATACATGGGTTAGAAACAACCATGAATAAACTCATTACTAAGATAGATATCATACTAGTATCATTTATACCATTACTAAAAAAAGTAATAAAAAAGAAGAGGAAACAAAACTGGAGCTCTCATACCACTTTATAATGTCACAATCTAGGTTCCACGCAACAGTTCCCTGAGATGGTTCTCCACAGAACCTCAAGGGAACCTTCTATTATCCTAGAGGCTACCAAATAGAAGTAAGGATCATATAAGTCAGTTATAAGGAGACAATAACCAAATTAATCAGAGTAAATCAACATCCTATAGATATAAAAAAACATGGTAGTATATATAACCAGAACTATACTCATGTCACAAGATAACTAAACAAGAAATTCAATACTCAACTGGAAAGAAAACATTATAATCTAATGAATGTTTTTAGTGTCGATAATGAAACGGAATGTAAAGACAATACGACTCAGTAAATGTTTCACAAACCATGACTAGTTCCCTCCTCTATGCTACATCCCAAACCAGCCACATATCCCTTGGAATTTTACCTTATAAAGTACAACAACAGTATAATCTATTCGGGTACCAATCAAGCAGCCAAAATAGGGTGTGAGTACAACTCAGTAGGCCATCACCAACGGTGTTTAAAAAATTCCAGTTAAAAGAGAGTGTATGGAGTTCTATAAGAAATAAGTACAATGCATAAATAACAAGTCATTACATTATCATTTATTCTTATCTACATTAACACCTATGTTCCCAAGGATACCCATACCCCAACAATATAATTGTCTCGTTCCAGATCCCAATGATTTTCCTAGGTAATATAATATGTTAATAACATCTTCTTACTAGATATCAAATTATTAAAAGGTGCTATAATATCTCAGTAATTAATTTCGCTCATGCTGAAATTCGAAATACTCACGTCTAAGGCCATAACTCAATGTTATATTATTTCCATTCATTAATTTCACATTAATTAACCGCATTTACAAAGTTACCAATATCAAAAACATAAATAATATGACCATGTTACCATGCTTACTCCTCAATAGATGGACAATGTTCTATTTCTCATTACTCATAAGTAAAATGACCATGTTACCATGTATACTTCTCAATCTATTATTAAAATCTTCCCATTATCTTTACTCATAAGTATGATAACCATGTTACCATTTCTACTTCTTAATTTCGAATGACCATGTTACCATTATTTGTCACACAATTAATTTATCTGTTATTCAACCACCTTAATCTCATTACTAATTCTAAAATTAGTTAAAAATATCCAATCTATTAGTTTATTTATTAATTAACTATGTGCTAAAAACCATTAATTAATCCATCAATTAATTTATTAGTATCACAATTCATATCCCATAATTAATTTTCTAGAATTAATTATATATTTATAATCTTAACATTCCATAATTAATCCCACAATTATTTATCTATATCATATTATCAATGAACATACTTAATCCAAAATTAATTATCTCCACTTATCCATTTTAATATCTCTTATTTAATCCCATAATTAATAATTCAGATTACAACCCCTACCTCATATAATTAATTTCTGTAAATTAATTATCTAATAAGGAATACCTTTAGTCTCATGACCGGTTCTGTAATTAATCAAATATTTCAATAAATCATAGATAAATTAATTGGTTATTATAATTAACCCAATACAATTAAATCAATATCTAAAGGATGTTATAAATTCTTTAATTTTTCATATACCTAACAATTCCATGAATATGGGTATTATATTTAGACAACCAACATCAATTTGTTGTGGAAGTTCATTCAATAATAATTCCCCAAATTTGAGCAGCTCAAAGACGTAGATCTGAGCTCCATTTTTAAATCCCTATATCAAAATCACAATAGTATGATATAAATAACCTAGATCTATATCTAAAATCATAAATCTAGGTCTAACAACATAGGTTTAGATCTAAGAAGACAAAGAATATACACCACTAAAGGATTTAGGAAGGGTATAAGAATGAATAGAAAAATGAATTAGCATGAGATCCACTTACTGAACATAAATAAGATCATAGAATTTTCCCTTCAATCTCAAAGAATTGAGTTCATATGGACCTATAATCCCTCTGAGTTTATTGGAGAACCTTACCTAAACCTTTAAAAAAATCCAAAATTATAGCTAAAAATGAGTTGAAAAAGGTTATTAATATTTGAAAAAGAGTGGGATCCCCAATTTTAGGATGTCACTATTGGCCCATGAATGGTTTAGTCACACGCTATGGAAAATAGTGTGCTAACTACGCATCAGCCACTAATTATAATGGGGCCTTGAACAATTTCTTCACACATTCTCATAAAACATGATTTAACAGTGCGAAATCTAGTTCTTAGACTGACTAGAGAGCATACAGTTTCTCCAAGACAACTACTGATTTTGTACAAATCGTGCATCATCCATGCACAAAAACCTTTTCTCCAAATTTTTCTTAGACTCCATCCAATCCCACCCCATGCCACAAATACAATCAAAGATACATATGTAAGAACAAAAAGTACCTAAAATTTCACATGATATTTCTCTAGAAAAGGATGTGATATTATAATAATAAATAATTACAATTTAATATATTGAAAATAAAATCACTATTTTCTTATTTAAAAACCAGTGAATCACATTTTATAAAATCATGTTACATTTTTTAAAAATATCATCTATTTATCCAATTGAATTTTCATGTATGGAAATTGTTTTTTGGATTTATTTTTATGTCCCATAAATCCATAAAATTCAATTATGATCAACATAATATCATTAGAATAACTAATATTGATAATTTTATCATATAAATAAATATTTATGAATATATATATAATTTTCTAAATAATAGGTTTTCTAGCATTAAAGGTTATAAAATTACGATTAATTTACTAACATATAGAAAATAAATTTGGTAAAATAATTTTATATTTGATATAATATTTTCTATATTATTTAATTTGATCAATTATAATTTTTTGGTATAAAATTTTGATTTTTAGTATTAATATAAATTATAATGTTAGTGATTAAAATATTATTTTAAAATTAATGTTCTATTAATATTAGATGATTTCATATTGAATCAAATAAATTTAAATAATTATAATAATAAATATTGTATGATTTATACACACATAAAAAATCAAAAATACCATTTATTTGGAAATTTATAGTAAATCTTCTATGAATCGATAAGGATTAAAATTTCATTTGTCAAAAAAAATTATTTTTTACACATTATCTTTTTTAAATTTAAATTTAGTTTATGAATATTAAGAAACTAAATGGGAATTAATAGAGGATTAATATATTTGCATTTAACTAAAATTATGTTATATACATTATGTTATATATATAATAAATCAAAAAATCACTTAGTTAAGTAATAGACACATAACTAAAATTATGAAGAGTTATATATAAAAAAATAATGGTTTAACCATATGAAATTTGAAAATATATATGCAGAAACAAGGTTCATCATTGATCTAAAAAAACAATACTCCAATATCCATTATATCATATCCTATAACCCATTAATTATAAAATTGTTTCATATTATTATTAAAGTATAAATGGTATTTATAAGGATTAATTTTCCACTCTTGTGAAAGGGGGTCACTGACACCCATTTAAACAAACACATCCCTTTAAAATTACACAATGAAAATATTATATTTTACCCTATGAATAATCCTATCCCCAAAAAACTCTCATATAACCAAATTTTTATCCGATTCCCTTCAATTTAAATGATACTTGTTAGTAAATATCATGTATCCATTGTATATATTACCTCTTTAATATTACATTTTTTATCTTATTTTTTCAAAAATATTATAATTTTAATAAAATTATTTCTTTATTATTAATAGTATGAATATATATTGTTATATAAATGTTACAAGACTTATTAGTTTATTAACATCAACTTCATTAAAGGAACATTAATCATGCATGTGTGTAGAGTAACACATCCATGAAGAAAGTTTTCTTTATTTTTCACATATATTTTAATTCATTTAAATACAAGTCATGAAAAATGGATGACCTTCATAAATATAATTAAGATATTATTTTCCATAATTAATTATGATGTTCAGTATATAGAATAATCTTCTTCTACACACACACCCATTATGTTAAATCATGTTCATGTTTTGGTCGGTTTAACCTGCAACATAAATAAAATCATTAAAACTATATCAATTGTGAATGAAGAAATATAAATACTAATATAAATAAAATTTAGTAATAAATTAATTAATTTTTCTATAATGTTATTATTATTCATTAATCTTAATATTATAATATCATTTTGCATCATAATGATACTAAATTTATTCGTCATCAATTTAATTTTCATAAAAATAAATGGATAACAACATAATTAATGAATACAATTTGATGATTAATGTTCCTTGATAAAATAAATAAAGAATAATAATAGTTTTAGGGAATATCTAATAAACATAATTTTATTACATAAAATTTCATGATCTTCCATAGATCAAATTTGAAGCATAATTAGAGATTTCATCTCAAATTAACTTTTATTGATACATTTATCATATTTATGAAAAAATTATAGGGTATGTGGTTTGAATATCACCTAATTATGGGGAGTTGGATATAATTTTTCTCCAACTTATAAGAGTTACATTTTATAAAATTTAAAAAACTCGATACAAGTTTATGTTATACAATATATTTCCTTCTCAATTGATTATATAGTACACAATCTCTATTTTTTATAACAATCCTTTTATATTTTATGATATTAAAGGACCAATTACAATTTATTCATCTCATATCATATTGATTCTAATTTTACAAATGTTTTCTTGGGTATTCATGACTCAAATTTCTTCCTTGTGTTGTAATCTCCCTTCATGACTAATTTAATTGCTGAATGATATATTTCAAACTAAGATGATGATATTTTTATATCCACCATCTTTGAAGGGGGATGAAGTTTCATAACAATGTGATATTCCTTTATGACACTACTATTTTTTGAAAATTCATTTTTGTTAAGAATAAATCCCATTTAATTTAATTTATTTCATCCATATCCATATTTTAACATCACACCAGTGTCCACCTTTTCCTTGTTTGAACTCAAAATATTTAACTCTAATGATCCATTTTGTCCCCATTTTTAAATTTGTGTATAATTCATTTTTATGCTTTTAATTATATTGAGCTTCCAATAAGGAAATAAAAAATAAATTATTTTTATCCTTTTAAAATAAAATTTCATATAATCTATTTGATATTGTTTATTCTTTATGAATTTTTCATTATTGTATGAATAATAATTAATTTTAATATAAAATATTAAATTTATTATTAATTTTATATTTTTGAAAACAATATATGCTTTTCCAGTCACTATAAATAATGGTTTTTTTAAAGTTAATGTCTCCAATGAATTTTCACATCCTATTTTTTAAATTATTAATATTTATTAATTAATTAAATCTATAATTCTATTTTAAAATTAAATATTTTGAAATTATTTTAGAAACCCCTTTTTAAAAAAAATTCGTGGTTATTTTAATTATAAATATAGTTTATTAAGTCTTCTCTTTCGCATCATAATTTATTATTAGTACAACTTGTACCAATTTTTTTTGAAAGGTTTTTTATTTTCTCTTCTATATAACCTCCCTGGATTATTGTTCATGAAGTTATTTTTTGATCACCATATATATGTTATTTTGATATGAGTTATTTTGGGAAATGTATATTTTGATATCCTCTAATATTTTGTGTTTTTGTTATAATTTGTTTAAATGCATACAAATATCAATCCCTTTACACTGGTTTCATTGTGATATTTATTCATTTATTTTACAAGAGAAAAAATATATATGGATGATGAATAATGGTGTTATGTATTACCCAATAATTAATTGGTTAAGGTTTCATATAACATGAGATGATTAATTTTTTTGTGGGTGAGATGTATGAATATATTTTCGCACATTTATTTTGTGGATTATATATGGGAAGATTAGTTCACATTTTTTGTTTTAAAATGATATGATAATAGTTTTTTAGAATTTTTTACCTAATTGAGATATGGTAATAATTATTTTTAATTTTATGTGTAATCATGTTATGAAATGATTTTTTAAGAATATTTAATTTTATCATAATAATGAAATAATTCCAAGATGTTTATCAATTTATTCTGAATTTTCAAGATGCATATAATATACATGGAATTCAATATTCTAATATATTTGAAGGATTTTAAAATATAAAAAACATTTATATAATTATTATATGTTTTATAATTATTGATATGTATTGTGATCAATGATATAACTTGTATGTTACCTTTAAGACCTTGTTCTGATCCTATTTTTTAAAAGTTATCATCTAGGATCTTGTGATAAATTTTTATGATATTTATGTTTTCCAGATGATCTCATTCTTGTTATTAATTTTACTCATTATGATATTTATTTCCACTAATGAGGATATAAGATCACCAATTTCTGATGATTATCAATTCCTTGGTTTTTGAATGCATTTATGAGTTATTAAATGTCTATAAGGGAGACAATATGATTTTTATTGTGGAGAAAAAATAATATATTATGATAATTTTATAGTAACAATCCATGTTAGTAAACCACTCAGTCCATGGGTGGAATAACGTTTAATTAGAATTGTTATTCTAATCATGGGATTAATTTATTATTTAACTCATGTTTATCTTGGTATAATTTAATTGTTGTTAGAGGAGGGTTTATTTATTTTTGGGAATAGGAAATTGAAACTTTTGGGAAACACTTGGGATAAGTCAATGAGATGATTATATTTATAGGATAACATCATAGTGTTTTGGTAATTCTGATATTACTAGGTTATTTATGAAATTATATAATGGTATAGATTTATCACTGTGTATTCATACTATGTAAAATATATATAGAGGGGTAATAACCTTGAAAAGAACATTTACTATGTAAAATCAAAAATTCACTAGTGATCAAGAATTTATCCTAACTTCATATCTAGTCATTAAATTTCAGTGGATATTCATTGGTTAATTCTAAATTTATATAATAAACCATAACAAAAAATTTGATAATAATGTTCACTATCATGGTTTCAAAATCTAGTATAAAAATTCAAATAGGGAACCTGTATAGAGTTATGGGTTTATCCAATTACATCATAGATGAAAATGAAGAATTCATTGTTGAAAAAAATACTTGTATTAAATTTTTCATATTGATAATTTGGTTTGTATACTAACTATTTAAGTTATAATTGAAATATTATAAGTGAAATAAATTTGAGATATGTATGTTTCTAGATACAAATATGAATTAAAACTAAATAAGGTTGTAGAAATAAATTTTTTAATCTTATTATATTCTTGATATAATAGAAAATTTGAGTTTCGTAATCTTACCTAAGTTAGGTTGATATCTTAAAAATATTTGAATATTGATACTCTTATAAAATTTTATTTTTGGTTGATATTTATTTAGAATATATAAATATATTATAAATGTTTAAAAAATTATGATTCATTAAAATTTTATAATTAATGTTTTTACATTAATTATATTGATACATAAAAAAATGGTATTAATAAACTAGAACAAAGAATTTTTGAAGAGGTTTTAAATTTTAGGGGAGAAATACGGGAGAACAAATAAATGATGTGTAAAAAAAATTATGTATAATTTAATCTTTTATTTATTATATTAAAGGGATGATTGATTTTGGAGGAAATAAATTTGAGTGTATTTCGATCCTTGGAACTGTTAGTAGAGTTGTATTTTGGCTATGTTTATGATATATTGGGATTATAGTATAGAATATATTTTAGGATTGAGGACATTAATGATTATTTAAAGAAAATAATATTTTATGGAGGTTTTATGTCTTGGATATTATGATGGTATATAGAGGGATATAATTTTTTTTTGAGAAGTGGTGACATGAACTGGTGTCCCAAGCCATGCCCCAGAATGAATTTATTAAAATCAAAAAAAGATGTGTTACAAATTCGAGGTGTAATGAACTTACACCAGCAGGGAGTAAGTCGGGGTACATGATAAAGGAATTCAACTGTACCAAAGAAAAAAAATTTAGCCATCCAAAAAAATCCATAGAACTTGTCCTCCACCAAGGCTTCAGCATCATCATGAGCACAAGCAGAACATAGTGTAAAAACGTGAAGACAACCAGGACATAAACCTCCAATATGATACATCATGCTGGAAATCAATCAATCGAAAGTCCTTCCAAACAGCATCTAGTTTAACTACTCATTATATGAGTACATCAGTGTTACTTCCATTTGAGACTCTAATCCATCACCCAAGCGCTTCCTGAATCGAAATGAGTGAGATCCGCACTGAGTTGATCCAAAAGCCTCAGATCATACTCAATCACAATACCACTGACCAGATCAGAACCAGTTACAAGAAAGAATATAAAATAACCCAAATATCTCAGAAGAAAACCAGTATATAGAAGCCCAGGAAAACAATAAAAAAGATCTAAAAGAACAATCTGAAGACCAGAGTAAAAAATCCAGCAGAGAATGAACCATGTAAGTGGCCTCAAAAAGACCAAAAGAAAGCAGTCTTTTACTGTAAATCCTTTGAATTGATGGCAGTCAATAAATCTAGAGAATGTGACAGAAAACTCTAAAATAGGGATAATCAAGACAAAATCATCAAACAGGTCAAATTCAATTTTATTTGCTGTTTATCCTTGATTTTTCAATGGAGATGGATCTTTTAATATAAAGATATTGCTCCTTTGAAATCATACCTTCCTGAAGCTCTTGCTGAACAATCTTCTGTTGCGTATCCATATGCTTGATCCACTCTTGAAGATCATGTTCATCAAAACGTGGCGAAAAGTAGTACAGAACAGTACTAGAAAGTGATTCTTGAGGCTTATCCTGAGGACCCTTAGCAGGTTCTGATTTGGGAGTCTCAACTTGAGGCTTCTCTTGGGAAGTTTCTACTTGCTCTGCTTTAGAGATGTCCACTGATCTAGTAACAATGGTATGTTCTATGTTTGAGTAGTCTTTGCGTCTTCTAGTTTTTCTTGGATTTGGTGTGATGTATCCATCCTCATCTACCAAAGGTTTTTTACCTTTTTTAGCCATATTATTTAAGAATGATTCTTCCATCTGAATAGATTGGTCAGCTTCCTCAGCATTGGAGTCTAATACATCATGACCCTATTCCCCTGAATTTTCTTTAGGTACAGCGAAATACTTTTATGCTTGAAGTGGAAGGGGAATCTGAGATTCAGTTTTCTTAGAAGCACTAGAGTGCTGGGATCCAATAGGTTCAATCCTAGAGGGAGTAATCGCATTTTCAATAACCGCATTAGTTAAATCTGAAAGTTGATTTTCAGAAGTATGATCATGATCCAATCTACTCGCACAAACTTTTTGATCAACTGGAGCCTTATGACATTTTTTTACCCAGTTGGGTTTTTTAACCTTGGGAAAGCCCTGATTCATGCTATAGAAATTATAGGGATGGCCAAGTCTGAGATAGTTATAACAATAGTCTGGCAATCTCTCATACAGAATCTCCTGAGAGAAACCATGTTTACCACTCTGAATCCAAATATGTGAAGGCATGTGTTTTGAAACATCCACTTCAACACAAATTCTTGCAATAGAAGGCCTAGAAAGTGACTTTGTGGTAGAATCAAGTCTCAATGGAATACCAATGAGCTTATCAATAGGAAACAATGCATTTTGATTAAAGAGGTGCAATGGCAGTTCTGGAAAACCCAACCAGATTGGCAGAACTGGTGATTCAGTGTGCGGATCAAAATCTGGATCCCATTTTAAAACTTTCATAAAACAACCACCAAAAAACCATGATCTACAGACCCATAATCTATAATAATCAGCTTCAGTCTGGAATCTAAAGATTATATGAGTAGAATTTAGGAGTCCTAAGTTGAAACCCGAAAATCCCATGGATTCAAGCGCAAAATGAAGATATTTCAGAGATGGATTTTGATTCGTGAATTTTCCAATGAGGGTGAAGCGCAAATCATCGGAAAGAGACCTTACCTCAGTTTCTGAGAAGGAAATCGCATCCTGCCCTCTATACCGAAAGATCATGGGCGAGATTTTGAGCTCTGAAGCCTCAGCCTTCTGAGGAACATCATCTACGGATCTTCTAGCAACCACATCTGTAAAGGATCTGACGCGAAGATTAGGGTTTTTCACTTCCATCGGGTTAGAGAGGTTCAGCGCTTCGGACTCCATCATATATAGAGGGATATAACATTATTATTATATTAATAAGAAATATAGTTACATAAGTATATTTTTGTATCAATATTGTATGAGGAAATATATGTATCTTGATCAATATTAAGAGTGTAAGGAATATTTAATATTATATGTTATATCTGAAATTATGAAAAGACCAATAATACACTCAATTACATTAATGAGTTTGTGATAATTGAAATTATGAGAATTAATGTTTTTAAGGGGGAATATTATAATGATCCTATACTGAAATTAATTAAAAATGAATTATATATTCTATAAATTATCATACATGATACAAAAATTATAAATGAACAAAAATATAACAGGAATAAAATTATTGAAAAATTTATAATAAACTATATGATGGTAAAAAATTTAAAACTATTACCATTAAAATATAGAATTTTAATAAGTTTAGTTATTGATAAAGGTTTGGTTTAAAAAGAATTAATATATTATTTTATGTATAAGATTTTAAATTCAATTTCTTTTAAATATTAAATTTATAAAATAGGAATAATTTTTTAATTCAAAATATTAAAATTATCATAGCAAAAAATTTATGATTTTTCAAATTAATCATTTTTTATATAATTGAAAAAAAACAACAATTATATTAATACCATCACTATTATGTGGAAAATATGTGATTGAAATATTTCATGATATAATATAAATATATATATATATATTTATATTTATATGTATATATTTATAATTTAAAATAAATGATTTGAAATTTATATTTTCAATTTAAAACCCCATGAATATAATTTTAAAAAAAATCATGTAAATTTTTATGAGAACTGTTTTCCATCTATTTATTAAAATAAATTTAGGGAAGGAGAATTAAATATTAAAATCCAAATTACACTACACTAAACAAATTTACTATTACTAAGTTCATTATAATCAAAAAATATTTTAATTTTTTCCTTTGTAAATAACTTTTTCTTAAAAATTAAAAATTTATAAATGACGAGTTATTTTGAATTACATGCTATAATAATGAGATTAATTTCTATACATATAGTAAATTAAATTTCCCTATAGTTAAATATATTTTATATAAATATATTCAAATTATATAGCATGACGATTTAATTTTTGTGTTAAAAATTTATATTGTTAGGGTTCATACTAATTAACATGATGATGTTAACATAATTATTTTATAATTATTGATTTATTAATATTAAGAAAATTAATATGATTCAATTAAATTTGAATTATTTAAAAAATTAATGTAATAAGATGCAGAAATAGATATATAAATATATTTACAGTATTTTATGATTAATTTATAATTATTATGTTAATGAATCATTAATATTTTAAATGTTATTCTTTTACAAAAACCATATTTCTATAAATTATCAGTTTTAATATAAATGTTAAATTTTTAATATTTAGAAATGGAATTTCATTTAAAAGATCCTAAATTTAGTTCCATAATAGAAAATTTTTGTTATATAGGATATGTCATTTATTAAATATTATTTATAAACACTTAATTAAAAAATAATTATCTAGTATAAAAGTAAAAGTGTAAAATGTAAAAACAAAATTGTAAAATCCATAGATTTTTTTAAAAATAATTGGGGAGACATTTGGTTGAGACTTTGCTGACCTAACCATACCCCATTGGATGTCATGGGCCTAGTTATAATGAAGTTTATGGAACAAGATGGCCACATAGACTCATGAATTCCTCTCCATACACAAGAGGCTACTCACAATTAGTGAGAGCCTAATGTTGGTATAGTGGAGATACAATACCATCTTCTTCAATACTAAATAAAGAGTAATGTGAATTGGAAAATTAGTGATATATGGAAATATTAAACAAATAACCCAATATATTCAATTAAAATCCATGAAATTTATTCTAATAAGATGGTAGATGTACACAGATATATAAACTCACAATTAGTAATATGTTCAATGGGATAGATGCTAAAGAAAACAACTTATCATATGTACCAACACTCCTTGGAATTCTGAGTGTATTACAAGTATATAGATCAAACTAAAAGCCATATCTATATACATATATTATAAAAAGGAAAAAACCCAATGACCTACCCTTTAATAATTATATAAATTCATATAACAAGTGGTAGCCTAAACATGGTTTGAGTAAAACACTAGTGTCCACCCCCAAAAGCATTAAATGAATTCCCGTCCATTAGTAAGAAACATAAAAATTGGTCAGATATAAATAATGAAAGTAATAATTTTGACTGAAATTAGGATATACTGCTTGATTTATCCAAATACATGGTGTATCAGAACATATGAATAGTGATGTAATCTCAGGACTGAAGGTCGTATGCCTAGGTGTCTAATTGAAAGTAAAATAGTGAATCTATGGAACGAGATTGGAGAATTACAATGTATGGGAAACGATTAATATCCAATTATTATTCAAAGGAATAACAATTTTAAATTTGTTTTAACTAATAAAAATGAGTAAATTCATGTTAATCATGGGATAACCTTGATTGTAATCATAGGATATAATCCAAGGTAGTGAAGGACTATGGAAATCAATCATAATATAGAAAGCTCATCCCTGTAATTATAATGCTCTTTAGTTTCTTGTTGAATCCTCTATGTCAAGATGATGCATTCATGAATGCAATGTATTGACTGGATCAGAGGATGGATTAGCCCTTGTTATTCTCATCGTTAATTCTGGGCGCATCTATCACATTTTCACTAGGTATTGAACCACAAATCCAAGTCATTCCCATGGAAGGTATAACAATATTCAATATATTTATAGTTTTAATGTTTAAAATTGAAAAATATAAATTACTCAAGAAGTTAAATGAAGAAAAAGTATTAACATTAAAATTATTCTGAAAGATAAAATATTTTATACTAATTAGGTTCCCTATACATGTTCCAAAAAATTTCTTATTTTAAAAGGATATTACATTTAATGAAAATCAATAATTTAATTTATATACCCAAAGGTTCCCAAAAAATTATGTTATTATTTCTAATCATTCGATGAAATGGAAAAAGATAAACTCATTGAATAGGGTAGACGTGCATGTAAATTAATCATATCATATGATAATTAAATTAATCCATTTCAAGTAAAGATTATATAGAATATAAATAACATGGGTTATATCATTAACTAATATCATTATAAGAACCTATAAATGTTTATGTAATCTATGAAGTTCCCTTTGAAACACTTGATGATTTTTCAATATATTTTCTTTTATAAGAATTTTATTTCTGAGATAGCTTGTGTTAAACACAACTTCATTAGGAATATAATGATAAACTATTAAAACATAAAAAATTGAATATTATAACCAATCCACAAAAATTGAAATTCTGAATAATAATAAGTATGTATTGAATTTTTTTATAAATTTTTTAGATAATTGAAATATAACGAAAAATGAGAACTAAATTTTTGTTAAACTCTTTATTGGTAACAAATAACATTTTTAATGAAAAATGATTTCATTGTTTTTTGTGAATGTAACATAATTATTTTAATCCAATTAAAAAATTCTTATTTTATAAAATTAACTATATTTTTTAAATCAACATTTCAAAATTAAAATAGGGTTAAATTCTGGGATTTCGAGAAAATTTTGTTTTCTTATTGAATAACGAAAAATTGAAATTTTGGAAAACTATATTTTGGATTCATTGAAAAATCACCACAATATTTTTTAGTAATATATAAAATTAATATTAGAAAAATTTATTACGAAATAATAAATTTAATTTTTTTATTATTAAATATTATAGATAATCATTATATAATAATAATTTTGTGGTTAATTTTTTTTTGAGAAAAACAGATTTTCATCAACCTTTGTAGGATACTAATAAATGGAATTTTCCACCAATTATATATAATTTATCTTGTAAAATATATTCCATATTTTAATTTATATTAATTTATAGTATTTATTAAGTATAGGATAATTTATTTTCAAAATGAACAGCAAAAACTGTAAAAACCCAATATCCTGAAAACATAAAAAAATGGGTTAAATTATGTAATATGTAATTGTTAAGTACATCATTATTCATCTTACATAATATTGAATGAATTTATTTCTTACAAAATCAGCATAAAATCATTATTTAATTTTATGGGATACATTCCCATAAAAATGACCAAAATAAAAATGTGCATAAAGAAAAAGAAAAAATGTCACTCTCTTGAATTTAAATATCTATTATGTGTTTAAATACATATAAAATCTCGTTTTAATGAATATAACGGGTTATTATAACCGTAAATATATAATTTAATTGATGAAAAATTATTTATAATGTTTTAACTATATTATTAGATTAAATTATTACTCTTTGAACACATAGTATTTTATCAATTTATAAGAAAATAAAATAAACGGTTCTATAAATAGTAAAAGTAAAAAAAATATTTTTGATTTATAGTTATAAATAAATTTAATAGATAAAAATTAATTACTTTTTATGTGTGAGAAGAATATAATTAAATTCAATATTTGTCAATTTTTTTAAACTAAAATTACATGAATTATTATAAAATTAACATTAATTATGTTTTATAATAAATAATATATTATTAAATGATTTAAAATTTGAAAAATTACATTTTTATATCAATGTAAATGTGATATTATAGAAAATATAACTATTTTTTTATTTAAAAGTAATTTTATTGTAGAATTATCGACCATTTAAAATTGAAATTTTTGTTACCACATTTGAGGTTAAAATAGTATAAATAATGTTTATAACAAATAATTTGTTTTTATGTAACCCCTTAGGTGTTTTTCGAATATAATACTTTGTTCGATAGTGTATGTTATATGAAACAACAAACCCAAACATACAATGATTATTTAAATATGATCATTTTGACATATCCATTAAATTTTTAGATAATAGTAGGACTAAATAATCTATAAAAAATATATATGTCTAAAATATATTGATAAATTCTATGTAAATAATCAATCAATTTTGGGTAATGTCTTTTCTTTATTCAAAATATGTTTTCATCAAAATATTATTTCTCTATATATTCAAGGAAAATATATATTATGATTATTTTATTAATAATTAATAAAACGTATCTGATCACATTCTTGAACCTTCTTATTAAGACATTTATTAGTTGAATGACCATGCACACCACATTTTAAACATTATTTTGATCGCTCAGAGAAAACTTCATTCCCTTTAGTGTAACCAACTGAATACTTCCTTTTTCCTTGGAATTTTATTGTTTTATGGCCTCCATTACCACATCTATAAAATCTTCTCATCCTATTGAAAAAATTTCTTAACTGTTTCTATCCAGATCCTTGGAACACAGGTTCTTTTAATATACATACCTTTATGATTGTTACCTGAACTTACATAGGGATTCTTTTATCTCATATATGATGGAATAGAAGAATCGCTAAGATTTGAGTGGTCAATCCTAACTCTAGATAGTTGGCTAGGAAAAACCACAAGAGTTCTCATTGAATCACCCATTTTATTCAGTTTCTTATTCAGAAAACCATCACAATTTCATTTACATCCATTTTTACATTGGTTCCTGCTAGATCCAACCATTTACTAAAACCAAAATTTTCAGTGTGTGTATAACCGTAAAATCATCTAATAATATCATACGAGGAGGGTAAACACTGAGATATACTTATTCATGTTATCTGAAAATCATTTTATTTATCTAAAATACCAATGATTCATTATAATATGAATACCACTATGGATTTTTTAAAAATGTACCTTATGCTTAAATAACACCATGACCTCTAAATATATCTAAACCGACCTCTGATAAAAACAACAATTCCCCAACCATAAATATTACTTAATCTTGAAATAAGTCAATAATTTTTATTTAATTCACATCAAAGATCTTTTCAAGTTTAGATCTTTCAGAAATTAGCTCTTTACATATTCATGACAACATTAATATTACAATTCTTCATTTATACTCACTATCCATTTTTTATTAAACAAAAACTATATAAAACAAAACGTATTTCATTTCAGGTTTTAAATTGGATGAATTTTCATGGATCCCATCCTTTGCTCTATTCTTCATTATGTCCTGTAAAAACATTTAAAAACATGGGATGACCATTAAAAGATTAAAAATTGATGCATAAAGAATAAAAACTATTAGTCTTGTGAAAACATGTAAATCATAAAAACATTATCCTAAAGTAATACTTTTTTATTTTAATGAAGAAGAAAAAACACTCCACTAAATATATACTCATTTCTTACCATTTATGTAACCAAAAGATTACAATAAACCCCATAGAAAGAAATATATAACCTATTAAAATTACTTGGTAAATAAACTTACTGAAATGGAATACCCATATGGTCGAATTCCATACATATCACTAAATGGAATATCCATACGACCGACTTTTGTATGCAATGATTTAGAATTTATAACTTAGACACCATTCCTTGGTTTATCACATAACCTCAGATCATTTTTATATCACATAACAACTAGTCATTGGTTTATCATTAAACCACCATTAAAATGTCCAAATACAGTTATATAATCATAATACATAAAACAAGAATAACTAAAAAATAACATTTCCACACTTCAACCAAAAGAAATCATTTTAAGGTATATAAATATTTTACCCATTTTCAAAATTATTTAAAAGATTTAATAAATAAAACATTGAATCAATGAGTCCCATACCAATCTCAAACTTTTGAAATAATTTATTATTTTATAACATTCATGTCTATGTAAATTAATTTTTAAGATTTCTATTCAAAACATGCATATGAAATAAAATTATTTTGAATAATAAATCATTAAAACATTGAAAACAACGTTTTAGTTAAAGAGTCCCTTACCACTTAAGAAACACACAAATAAAAATCAATAAAGAATAACATAAAAAAATTAAATATCAAGATAATATACAAATTCATTATATGACATGTAAAAAGGGTTTTATATACATCTAATAGGATAATAAAGGTGCATAACATCAATATATGTCTAAAATAATGGAGATTGAGATGAAGTCCAATACAAAGATCGTATGAATGGTATAATAATATATCAATGGGGAGATTATCTGTAGCAATAGTATATAAACACAAAGGGAAGTTTAAATTAAAACAAATATATATAAACAGTTATTCCACACATAATGTTGGCATAATATAGTCAATGAGGTATGTGTTAAACCCAACAATTGGAAATTGGGTTAAGAATTTCCCTTTGAAAGATAATTTTGTTATTAAAATATATTGATTACGTATATTCCCTAAAAATACACATAATTCATGTATAAATACAATATAAGATATTAAAATGCATTTCTCACGTAATCAATGCGTGACATAGTAAAGAAGAAGAAGATTGACCCAAAGAATTGAAATTGGGCTAAAAAGATCCCTTACCCTGAGTCGGATTCATCACATATGTTACTATTTCATCCTGAATAATAAGAATAATTTAATTTATACTTTATTTAAAAACTATTTCATTTTTATTAATAATTTAAATCACTTAATACATTGTTATAAAAATTTCATAATTATTTATGTAAATATCGGTCATTTTATCGATATTCAGTACTTGAGTCGAAAATGAACTTTTTTATATAAATTAAACATGTAGTAAAAAGTAAATAATCTAAAGAATTATATTTATCATTTAAATATCTGATATATCCAGTATATTTTTATTTATCATAGACCATATCATTTGGAGATAATAATTGAAATGCATCATTCATTGGGATGTTAGGTCGTACGTACGCATTAATGCGACTTTCATTTCATTATCATACTTAAAGAATAATAATCAAATGAGATAAATTTATACTGTAATAAGAATATTATATTTATATAATTTATGACTCATATTATTAAAAAAAATCCTTTAATTGTTCAATGTATAACCTAATGGAATCATATAACTTTTAGGGGAAAGTAGAACACACTTCCTCAAATAAAATTATCGTATTTACATATCAGGGAAATCATAAAAGTATTTATTAAATAAAAATTTCAGAATAATAGAAAAAATATAAATATAATATATATCACAAATAAACACACTTCTATCATAATTCCACCATGATAGGTGGTTTGAAAAAATTGAACAATCATCGTTTCAGGAGGCAGTAGTTCTCAATAAACAAAAACAGTTTGTATGTATCCATTAGATAATGGTGTGTGTAAGTGTAGTAAGAATGATTATCATAAAATCAACATAATATATTGAGGATACTTCTTTATGTAATCATGTAATAATAATATATTAGGTTAAAGATACGAAAAATAACGTTAAAGAACATGAGAGAAGACATTACCTCTAAATCGGGTAACTTCTTTTGATTTGAGACAAATTAAATTCTTGAATTGCCATATTCTCAATTTAAGGATTCTAGGAGGATGTTAGAGATGTTAGGAGATTATTTTAGTATATTTTGGACATGACAAGGTGATTTAGAGATGTTAGTAAGTGGGTAAGAGTGGTTCCCTTTTATAAGATAGAGGAGGGGCACTTTAGGAATATTATGAAATATTAATTTATTATAAAATTAATTTCAGTTTCAAATGTCCAAAAGGTAATTTATTGAAAATATAATATTATTTTGGGTCTAAAACCTCACAACTAATAAGTTTTATACAATTTTATGTCATATATGTAAGCTTATCTTTTTTCTTTGACCCTTAGTTAAAAACATCAACTCTTACCTTGTCTTTAAGAATTTTCATAATATATGTAACTATATTTACATTAAAATTCTTAGAGAACCATAAGTAGATAATTAATGGTAATTTTAAATTTATATAAGTATGATGACCAAATAATAGATTTTTAAGACTATTATATCATTAAATAATTTATTATTTGTTTTAAAAACTCATTTATGTAAATCTGGACACTATAAAGTAAATGATTTTTTTGAAGTCATAAAAACGTGATTCCTTATAACCAAATGAATTAACTTGCATATAAAAAGAATAAATCATCCATAAAATTTGTCTATTGCATCAATATAATATATTTAAATTTTTATTGATATTTGTATTATCATTTATTGGAATCCTTAATTAATGAAGCATTCATTGAATCATCATTATGTCATAATTAAATTTATTTATTTAATGTATAAAAATAGTAAAAAAATATCATGATATTGTAAATATTTTTATCATATTAATGAGTATTTATAGTTGAATCTACCACTTATAAAACCCCATATACTAATTGATTTAGTAAAAGATACAAGTTTATGTTATATTTCTCTTTACTGTAAATTTATTAATATAACATGTCATTATCACTCCCATGTGGCTCTATGGGATCCTCAAATCGACCAAAGCAAGCCCATTGTAGGAAATATCTGATCCAATAGGATTAGGATATGTGTTAGGGTAGTTTAGTATTATTTTTATATTATTTTGTACCCATATTTACAAAATTTAACCTTTAACCACGGCAAATAAAATATTTAATTAAAATACTAATCATAATGTACAAAAATAGAAGTTGCCTATTGAAATTTTTTTGACCTTATGATTCCAAATTTAAAATTCATTTTTCCAAATTCAAAACACATATGTTTCATTATTTTATTTAAAATTAATTCTCGTCGTCAAAACAAAAAGGCATGTTTTTATTAAAATAAAAACAACAAAATATTGACATTTGTTTATGTACAATATCAATGTGAAATTACATCCAATGAAAAATATTTTATTAATTGATAAAAATATATTCCATTTATAATTTAAAATTATTAACTAATAAGATTATGTAATATAAAATATATTGATTGAAAAAGTTTCAAATTAAAATTTATCATATTTTTACTATTCATCAAAAAAATATAGTCTTCAGAAAATTATAAAAAATTCACACAAAGTAAATTTTGATATCCTTATTATAAAGAAGATGTTTTTTCTAAATATAATATATAATGGTGTCAAAAATAAATTAAAAAAGGGTTCACAATCAAATAAAATTAAAACATCATTTTTTGAAAAATAGTTCTTTTATCCGAAAAATGGAATTTGTTATTATATAATTTATATAAATCATATAAGATGAATTTAAAACATTAAATATAATATTTAACACATATTTTTAATAAATAAATATCCATAAATAGTGATATGATTTTATAAACCCAATTATTATCTTTTTAAATAGGTTTTCATAAAAACACATCCCATATATTCAATTCGTTTTTATTTCCATTTATAAAAAAAATATTCACCAATGAATTATTATCTAAATATGTTTAATCCATATATCAAAATTCTATTGATACTATTCATTCCCTCAATTCTTATTGATGGTCAATAACTACAATTTTAAATTATAATAAAATTATTGTATTATTTTTTTGGTATAACTCAATTATGTATTAAAACGTAAGATTTCGGAGAAACCCACTGTTGTGTGTGATGTATGATATTGGAAAAAGTGTCCCTTTTAACATAAAATTAATATATTAATCATTAATGTTAATAGATATAAAAATTTATTATTCTATAAATTCAAATGAAATTATTATAACCATGACAACCATAACCATAAACCATGGAAAAATCACATATCTAGACGATACCCTCTATATTATCATTTCAACTCTATGAAAATAACTATATATATGCATTCCTTCATCAACTGGGACATGAATTATATATAAGTATTTCATCATGTATCACTAGTCTAAGTGTTTAGTCATATATCACCAGGCCAATCTCACTATATAAGAAATTAATCCTCCAAGATCGTTCCTATTTATAACCATTTTATCATAAACTCAGAAAGTGATAACAACAAGGTTACCATAATATGATATCATAATCCATAATGGTTAATTATGAAAACTACCAGTTGTCCCTCAAGTAGAAATTAATTTATATATCAAATTTCCTATATCCATATAAATATCTTATTATCTATCACTAATGTGATCATATATGAGTCAATAACCTGCAATATCATGTCTTGGTAAACACACATTAGGCCATTAAATGTGTTAATATTATTGATGTGTTTTCTCAACAAATTGTATTAAACATGATAGGTTACAACAACAGTTGAATAGAAAATTATCTAAAAGAATATCTAATTCATGAGTTTCCACTATTCATACATAAATTAAATAGATCTCATGTTATGTGGTTAAAACCACAACATTTCATATTGGTCACAATTTCATGGACAATAAGGTAAGGTTTTGGACACCCTACCATTATCTGGTTGTATAACAAATGCCTCCATCATGAAATTATAACAAGAATAAAGGATAAAAACATAAAAAAAGTTTCATAGATCAAATTAAAAACATATAAAAAATAAGAACAACCCCTAGTAAAAATATTCCACTACCATAATAGGGAATGATAGATGAGAAGAGAATACCTATGATAAATTATCCAATGGGGATAAATTTAATTATGAGAATTTATGGATGGGATGAAACTACCCTAAAATAACCTATAATTCTTCTAGGGTCCTATATTTGATGGAGTTTACCCAAAGAAATGATTAATCATATGCGATTCCCACATAAAACTGATAGAGATGAGAAATATATTTCATGTAACCATCTTTCACACCATGAATGTCTTATTTAGGAGTAAAAATTTAATATTTTTCACCTCAACATAATTTTCACCCTTATTGAACAATATATTTCATTTAATATATTCACATCATTTAATCATTTCACGTCCTAAACCTGCATCAATGGTTTTTTATGGCGAAAATTATATGATGTGTAACCCATTTACATAGTGTGAAAATTCCATGAATGTGGATTTCTACTCAAAATTTTCATAAAACATGACCCTAATAAGAAGAATTATAATCTCATATCCAACCCTAATAATCCCATTAAATATGGTTATACTGAGAGTCCATTAATTGGAATAAACATATATACATGAAATTTATGTAATTTTTCTTAATAAGGGATCTTTGTATCCGAAAAAGAATAAAATAGCAATGATTAAATATAATGGAAACCGAGTTAAGGATGTTTAATGAAAAACAAAAATAAGGATTTACCAGGAATAATTTTGGATATTAAAATCCACCCCGTATATAACATGTCACCCTAGAGATGCTTCAAGAATCAATGTGAGATCTTGGTGAACACGAATAGTTAATGCACTTTCATATCAAACTCCCTTTTCCAGGTCTCCTCCAAAACACACCCATAATACCACTACAATTAAACAAGATTTATTTTATTTCCCTAGAGATACAACTCAATATAGTCCAAAATAAATATCGAATGATCATCAAAACATGCATCAATAAAATGATCAATGTCCTTGACTTCTACCACATGAGATGGGTCAGGATTATATCATTGATGCTAATACATGTGAAAAACATTGTGATTGTCAATGAAGTGAAGTTGAAGGGAGAATTTATACACTAATAGGTTGACCCAACCCACTATCTCAAACATCTGGAAAATATTGTTTCCCACTTTAACTGATTCATGATACAGTGTTTCCCCCACTAGGGAGACACACAAATGAAAATACAATGAAAACCCTCAAACTCCAGGGGTCATATCTGAACATCAGCACTTTATTGTTTTCTATTATACATAGTCACCAACTGAATCTTGACCAACTAAACCATCTCTGAAGTATTTATAATGATAATAGGCCCAACAATCAATGTGTAACCTACCTCCAAGAAAAATAGAGGAAAATGAAATGAATTTCCATACAAATCCTAAAAAATTTTCATCTGAATCGATTCATTACAGCTTTTATTTTATAAAAAAACAAGAATGTCACATGTTATCCACATCAACCACAAAAATCCAAAACAAAGGTTCGTGAAATATTTTATAGAACCTTAATAGTTTTCTTAGATTGACCATTAGTCATAAGATGATAGGTTGTGCTCAAAATAACCTGTGATCCTATAGCCCTCTAAAGACCCATAAAGAAATATGACATAAAAAGTGAACCTCTAACTATAATGATACTCCTAAAAAAACAATTTAATCAAACTATCATAGTCTTGTAAAGAATACCCAAACCATCAATAATGGTGGTCCCCATGATATGTAATATATGGTGTACCATCATCATATGATCCATAATCACCCATAATTCATCATTAAAATGGGATTTCTTTGGTAATCCTCCCCCAAAATCAATATTGACTGTAGAGACCCGAATCCTGATGTACATTGACATTACATTACTTTTGTAGAATACTTAATACATAAAAAAACAGACCCACAAGGACCGTAATATTTTAGTGTCATTGGAAACATAAAACATAATCTTCTAATCGTGGTGAATGATCTTCAACATCTCCCATAAAGATCATCCTTTTTTTATACCTAAAACCTTTGTTTATATCCTGGTGAAAATAAAACATAAAAGGGTGAGCTCAAATGCTCAGTAAGGGTAAACAAAAGAAATATCAATCACATCATATTCATAAGAACATAACATTTTGGAAATCTTAACCTGCAAAAGAGATCATAATATCATATCATGGGATAAATCATAGTAGTGAAATGTAATCCCAATAATCAAAACATAAAACATGAAACTTTGTGTCATACACACATAATCATAGAGAATCTTTTATTATTAGTAAAGACTCACTGCCAAGACTATCTTAGTGGACAAAGTCCATTTCTGAACCGAGTTCACTCCCCGTTTAAGTCCTGTTTCACTGAACCGGTATAACCTACCATTCCAGCCATGTCTATCTCATGAGATATAAAATCTTTACCCAATTCATTGGAGGGAGATATAGGTCCCACCCATCTCATAATTATACCATTCTTATGTGTGCCACAAAATCATAAATCATACATCATTGCATAACCCATGTAATAAAAATGGGTATCTTAAACATCATGACATCATAAAACAATTCATATAAGATAAAGGAATTCATAAATATAATTACATCACAACATAATCAAATAAATGTAATAATTGGGATAGAAAAAGAACCCTTTATTATCTTAGATGGAAAATAATTTTGATAAAACACTTGAACTCCATTCTTGAGGAAAATATCCTTTCTGCTTCAAAACCACTTTTCCTTTCCTAACATGTCGTACAATTCTAAACTAAAAGAAGTTTATTAAAAACAAACTTGAAAATTTGTAAAGGAAGCTTCTTGGAAATAATGTTTTAAAAATCCATTCATGCCGTATAAGTTAGAAAAACATTCTTTGTACTTTTGTCGGAAAATTCAAAAAGTACCTTGTACGAAAAACGACAAAAGATTCCTTTCATATCTATTACTAAAAACTCACCGAAGGGTAAAATTGTATTTAAACAATTGTAAGTGGATGGAAATAATATTACATATTGAGTAAACATGGATGTGGACGATAAAATACACCCCATTAAATACCAAAGTATAAACAATCTCGGATAAAAATGAGAATGTGATATTTCCCTTACCTTAAGTCTGATTTGCTTCGTAAGTGTCCGAACCTCATGTATAATGATATAAATAATGTCATGGAATTATTACATAATCATATTAATTATTATTATATCATATACGTTTCACTTATGACTTTATATTACCTGTTCCTTTGTAAATTCCATGTTAAAGAGTGTTTTGGATAACATTGTTTCATGTGTCGTCCGTGATTTGACTTGTAATTAATCATATGATTACATAGATCATGAATACTCAATTCTAGAATATAGAATATTTTTTATATATAAAATATATTCAGAATATGCATATATATAATAAATCAGTAAATGGAAAGCAATACACCGTTCATGGAGACGGTAGGCCGTACATACGCATGAACGTTGTTTTCGTTTCCTTATTGAGTTGAATGGAATTAAGTAGATGACATAAATATATATACACATAAATCCAGTATCATTATTATGTCATATATTTCATGATTACTTATTATATATACATTATAATCATGAATGGTTAACGTGGAGAATGAATCTCATCTTGTCGTGGAGACGGTAGTCGGTACGTACACACGAGCGATGATATCGTTCTCATGATCGTGGAATTGTATTTGAGTGTATGTATACTATTTAAGAATCAATATAACATTACAATAATCGTATATTGTTTTTATGTACACCATTATACCCATCCATGTAAGGTGGTGGTGGAAAATAGATTACCCCACAGCGTGGAGACGGTATTCCGTACGTACACACGCGCGGTGATTTCATTTTCCGTAGGATGCATAGATGGTGAAATAGGGTTGTTTCATACATATAATAACATATCAGTATATGAGGGATACTTATGTTATTACTTAATAATGAAACAACCTAAGAATAAGAAGTCGAAGAAGAAATAAATTTGAAAGAATCGGTAATGGACAATACCTCTTCTTTGAAGCGCCTCTTTGAGATCTCCTTTTAGGGCATTACAATTGGTCATTGAGGAAGACCAGAACCTCTAGGATGTTTCTATGGAAGTGGAGAAGAGAATTGTTCAGGGTTTGGCCGATCATGAAGGCTCAATGTGGTGTGAGGAAGAGAGGGAGGAGGTGCCCTTTTATAAGGGAGGAGTGGGGCACCTTTGGAATAACTAAAAATATTATTTTATTATAAAGCCAAATTCGGTTTTAAATAGCTCCAAATTGATTTAGTTTGAATATAAGTTGGGGATGGGTCGAAATCCTATCACCAAATATAATTTAAACAAGTTTAGGTTCCTATTTTAACCTTATCATTTAGATTTAACATTAAGTTAAATAATTTTACTTTTACCGTGTCTTCTTGTGTTCTTATACTATAAGGTTAATAAACTTACTATAAAAAGCCAAAAGAACCCCAAGTTGTTTATTATTAATATATATAACATTATCTAAGTCATTTGGCCGAACCTTAGATTTTTAGGAATAAATGAACAATTAATAATATAATATTTGTTTTAAAAACAATTTTATGTCAATTTTGACACTATTTAGTAATTTATTTTTGTGAAACTCATAACAGAATGCTTAGTTCGAAAAAAGTTAATTAAATCAATACTAACATCTCATGTTAACATATAAAATTAGTTTAATTCTTAAAAAGTCTCAAATTATATTTATTTGGGTATTTATTATATCAATTATTCTAATGTTTCACTATTATGGTAATTACTGCATCATCATTGTGTCATAAATAAATTAAATTATTTAATGTCTAAAAATTATAAATAAAATATCATTATGTTGGAAATCTTATTATATTTCTAATTAATATTGAAAATATAATTTATCTTATGTATAACCCTATATTAAAAATGTTTTAGTAAATAAACATTGATTTTAACTCTTTTAACTCTTCTTTGAGTTAAATAATAATAAATGTCCTAATCTAATCCAAGTGGGCCTAAATGGTCATATATTATTCCTAAGGTTTTTTTGGTCAAATTAAAATTATCCAATAGAATTAGGACATGTGTTAGGGTAATAATAATAACATTTTTACCCTTAATTACCCTAATTACTTTTAACCGTGGTAAAAAAAAGAAAAAAGTTACTATTCACCAAAAATTATTTTCATCTCATTGAACCACATTTAACTTACTGACATCAACCATTTCACTCGTATTTTCGAAATTCTACTCATAGAAGCCGTAAAATTATGTTTTATGAAAAAATCATTTTGTTTAACTACTACTTAGTGGTTTCACTATTCATCAAAAAATGAAAGAATCCAGAAAAATAAAAAAATTTAGGCCTAAGATATAGTTGATATTATGAACTCAAAAATTATGTCTATATTACCAAATTCAAAACATATTAGTTTCATTAATTAATTTAAAAATTAATTCCCATCGTCAACACAAATAGCGTGTTCTTAAGAGATAATAACTATCAAAAAATTGACACTTGTTTATATCTGGTTTAAATGTGAAATTACATCCAATGAACAAAAATGTATTAAATTGTAAAAATATATTCTAAATATACTTTAAAACCACTAAAATTAATAATTTATCACTATTAATTATTTTTATTAAAAAAGTTGTTTTTAATTAAAATTTAGTAATTTTCAATATTCATCAGAATTTGAAAGTTATCTGAAAAGTACCAAAATTTCACCTTAGGATAAATTTGTTACTCCGAATCAAAAAATGAAGTCCATTTTGAGAGATAAAATTTCTAATATTTTAAAAGGTTGTTATTACTATTCATAACGGCTAGTTTTAATAATATTTTAATAGCATATCGTTGTTTAGTGAAACTCGGTATTGCGTATTACACACGCTATCGAGGAAGGTCGCGATTGCATCTAATGCAAGGTAAGTCAAGGATGCGTGTTGTGCAAGATCCTTTTGGTGTAGCATACAACACAATAAATTAATTAAATTAAAAGAATATTTTTCATAAAATCTCGGGGTGTTACATTCTACACCCCTTAAAATGAATTTCACCCTCAAAATTCATCAGGTTTATAAATGGTTTACTACTCGAAAGTTTGTTTAATATAAACCCACATTGTAAAAAGGAATACCAAACCCAATCTTTAAAAAACAAAAGTATGAAACGTAATGGTTACCCAAATAATCTAATCACTGGGTTTAGACATAGATGAAAATATGGATATGGAAGAGAAATCAAATCATCAAGTTCTGATGGAGAGTGGTAGAGAACATTGCTATGGAAAAGCCAGCAATCACAAAGCCATAAATTTTTTATGATCTAGGGTACCATCTGATTCATTGGATATAAGGTCACTAGGACAACATTTTTTTTGGTTTTCATGATCATTTCCTTAAAGTTGAAGATTTTGAATTAGAATAAATACTTACTTTATTTTGGTACAATCTCACTTTTTTTTGTGCTTTGAACAATTTACACTTCATCTCTTAAAGAAAAGAAGTTGAATTTTTATTCATGAAGTGTTAATAGATCATGTGATAGAATGATGGGTCATTCCATCTGTTTCAAGGAAACAGTTAGAAAAAGTTATCAAATATACATAAGTCCATCTATCATATATCGTTCCAAAATGGACATATACTTCATCTATCATACCACTTAATAAAATAGAACTGGTTTACACTAACCAGGGACTTCCTGTAGGCCAGTGGTAGGAGATAAAGGCCAGTCGCATTTCAGTTGTGGGTTCGATTCCCACAGCCTTGTCCGACGTGATGGGTTGTCGCCTGTCCTGCAGGTTGTCCATTTTCTAAAACTACATTACTATAACATCACATAAATAATATCAAAAGTTCTATCCTTAAACAATACTAACTTATGTCCAAAATAATCCATTCCAATCTTTAGTCTTATCTAAAATACTTCGGTCCAAGATCATAATTTAAAGAAAATGATTACTTGAAATGTCAACAACAAAGCATGTGAATACCATCATTTATCCCCCATATATCTTGTTGGTCACATTCCAATCATGTGAATACTTTAATCATGTATTCTCTTGAAAAATGAATACCCATTAAACCTTAGTGAAAACATGAATTCTGTCAAAAGTTAACTCTTTCCACATAACAAAATCCTAAAAAATCTATATACTCAAACCATGATATCACTTAGTCCTTATATCAATCATGATCTCATGAATACTGTCAAATATTTCAGTTTCTCGTTTTCCCTTCATTATGCGCATATCTTTTTTTTTCAAAAATATCTCAGTCACTTTCCATGGTTATCGGTACCATAAAATTATTGAAAACCACAATAGACCAATACATAAATATTCCAACATTCCACGATACAATATACAACATTATTTTGGAATCCCATTACATAAAAATATAATCATTCCAACACCTCTTTGTCATATTCAACATTGCCAATGGTGATTGCATGTGACCTCTCTTTGTCCTTTGCCTTAAGTGGTTGCTCATGTCGATCATCACTAACCCTTGGATTAGGGCATTTATTAGCATAATGCCCCATTTCCTTGCACTTGAAGCATTGAAGTATAGTAGGTTCATTCTGTGTATCCCTTCCTTTGTTTGCATCATTAGAAATCTTCTTCCCATCATTACGGCATTCAAATGCCTGATGACCTTCCTTTCCACATTTGAAACATTTACATGTCCCTTTAGGACAATCTCCACCATTCTTCTTTCCACACTTTGAGCATAAGGAAGCATTCATCTTCTTTTCACCATTATTCTAAGATTTCTCCTTGAACCCCATCTTTCGTTTCTTGTCAAAACTATGAGATGGATAAGTAACACCAACTTCCATTTCTACCTTGATAGCACAACGCACAATTTCTTCATACCTACTGAAGTCTCTTATAGCTAATGCCCTTCGAAGATTTGGTTTTAAGCCACTGTAGAATTGATCAACTTTACTTTCAGGTTGGATGATAAATCCAGATGAATACCTTGCAAGACTTGTAAAATTCGCTTCGTATATACCAACAGATTCATCATCCTTTTTCTTTAGTTCATGAAACTCCTTCTCTATCTTTGTTTGAAGAATACGAGGGAGGTACTTATTGAAAAATAAGTTCTTGAACTCGTCCCATTCCATGGACTCAATTTCATCTCTTGGCCTCGTATTCTTAATAAGATTCCACCATTTATCAACTTCACCTTCCAAACGATATACTGCTAATATGACTTTATCATGTTTAGAACATTGAAGAACTGAAAATATCTTTTCAGTGGTACTGATCCATTGTACATCAACAAGTGGACCAGAAGACCCACTGAAAGAAGGTGGATGTTGCCTCATGAAGGACTCAATAAAATATTGTTCCCTTCTCTGCTCATTTGGAAGTCCAGAATGATTCATATCTTGTGTAAGTATAGCAATAATATTTTGCACTCCATCTCCCATAACATTTATTTGATCTTGAGGACAATCATTGCATTGTCCATTGCATTGATCAACACCGTTCCTTCGGGTTCCAACCATTGTCTAAAACCCAAAAAGAATAGTGTGAGAGGCAAAAATCATGCTAGGGAAAACAAAATAATAAAAGGGGGAGTACCCTTAATATCTAACATCTTAGGTTTAATTCTAAAATCATTAGCACAATTCTAGGACTATAACCTATACTTCTACGTAACCTTAGGGACATCCCTAGAAATACCTTAGAAATATCTCTAGGGATCTCACTAATGTTCTCACATACTAGTTTCCAAAGGTTGACTAAACTTTTCCTCTGATACCAACTATAGAGACCCAAATCCTGACGTACATTTACATTACATTACTTTTGCAGAATACTTAATACATAACAAAAACAGACACACAAGGAATGGAATAGTTTAGTGTCTTTGGAAACTTGGAACGTAGTCTTCTAATCGTGGTAAAAGATCTTCAACATCTCCCATAAAGATCTAACTTTTTTTTATACCTAAAAACATTCTTTATATCCTAGAGAAAAGAAAACATAAAAGGGTGATCTCAAATGATCATTAAGGGTAAAAAAAGAAATATCAATCACATTATATTCATAAGAACATAACATTTTGGAAATCGTAACCTGCAAAAGAGATCATAATATCATAAAATGGGATAAATCATCGTAGTGAAATGTAATCCCAATAATCATAAATTAAAACATGAAACTTTGTGGCATACACACATAATCATACAGAATCATTTCTTATTAGTCAAGACTCACTGCCAAGACTATCTTAGTGGATAAAGTCCATTTCTGATCCGAGTTCACTCCCCATTTCAGTCCTGTTTCACTGAACTGGTATAACCTACCGTTCTAGCCATGTCTATCTCATGACATATTAAATCTTTACCCAATGAATTTTAGGGAGATATAGGTCCCACCCATCTCATAATTATACCATTCTTATGTGTGCCACAAAATCATAAATCATACATTATTGCAAAACCCATGTAATAAAAATGGGAATCTTAAACATCGTGACATCATAAAACAATTCATATCAGATAAAGGAATTCATAAATATAATTCCATCCCAACATAATCAAATCAATGTAAAAATAGGGATATAAATAGAACCCTTTAATATCTTAGATGGAAAATAATTTTGATAAAACACTTGAACTCCATTCTTGAGGAAAATATCCTTTCTGCTTCAAAAACACTTTTCCTTTCTTAACATGTCGTACAATTCTAAACTAAAAGAAGTTGATTAAAAATAAACTTGAAAACTTGTAAAGGAAGCTTCTTGGAAATAATGTTTTAAAAATACATGCATTCCGTATAAGTTAAAAAAACATTCATTGTACTTTTGTCGGAAAAGTCAAAAAGTACCTCGTACAAAAAACGACAAAAGATTCCTTTCATATCTTTTACTAAAAACTCACCGATGGGTAAAATTGGATTTAAACAATTGTAGGTGGATGGAAATAATATTACATCTTTAGGAAACATATATTTGGATGATAAAATACACCCCATTAAATTCCAAAGTATTAACAATCTCGGATAAAAATGAGATTGTGATATTTCCCTTACCTTAGGTCTGATTTGCTTCGTAAGTGTCCTAACCTCCTGTATAATGATTTAAATAATGTCATTGACTTATTAAAGAGTCATATTAATTGTTATTATATCATATATGGTTCACTTATGACTTTATATTACCCGTTCCTTTGTAAATTCCATGTTAAAGAGCGTTTTGGGTAAAATTGATTCATTTGTCGTCCGTGTTTTGACTTGTAATTATTCATATGATTACATAGATCATGATTACTTAATTACAGAATATAGAACATGGTTTATGTATAATATATATTAAGAATATAAATATATATAATAAATCAGTAAATGCAATGAAATACACCGTTCATGGAGACGGTAGGCTGTACGTATGCATGAACGCTGTTTTCGTTTCCTTATTGAGTTGAATGGAATTATGTAGATGACATACATATATATACACATAAATACAGTATCATTATTGTGTCATATATTTCATGATTACTTATTATATATACTTTATAATCATGAATGGTTAATGTGGAGAATGAATCTCATCACGTTGTGGAGATGGTAGTCCGTACGTACGCACAAGCGATGTTATCATTCTCATGATCGTGGAATTGAATTTGAGTGAATTTATACTATTTCACAATCAATATAAATTTAAAATAATCATATATAGTTATTATGTACACCATTATACCCATCCAAGTAAGGTGGTGGTGGAAAATAGATTACACCACGACGTGGAGACGGTATTCCGTACGTACGCACGAACGATGATTTCATTTTCTGTAGGATGGATAGATGGTGAAATAGGGTTGTTTCATACTTATAATAACAAATCAGTATATGAGGGATACTGATGTTATTACTTCACAATGAAGCAACCTAAGAAGAAGAAGTGGAAGAAGAAATAAAGTTGAAAGAATCGGTAATAGACATTACCTCTTCTTTGAAGTGCCTCTTTGAGATCTCATTTTAGGGAATTAAAAATGGTCTTTGAGGAAGACCAGAACCTCTAGGGTGTTTCTAGGGAAGTGTAGAAGAGAATTTGGCAGGTTTTGGCCGAGCATGAAGGCTCAAAGTGGTGTGAGGAAGAGAGGGAGGAGGTGCACTTTTATAAGGGAGGAGGGGAGCACCTTTGGAATAACTAAAAATATAATTTTATTATAAAGCCAAATTCGGTTTTAAATAGCTCCAAATTGATTTATCTCGAATCTACGGTGGGGTTGGGTCGAACGACTATAATCAAATAGAATTTAGACATGTTTAGGTTCCTATTTTAACCTTATCATTTAGATTTTACATTAAGTTAAATAATTTTACTTTTACTGTGTCTTCTTGTGTTCTTATACTATAAGGTTAATAAACTTACTATAACAAGCCAAACGAACCCCAAGTTGTTTATTATTAATATATATAACCTTATATAAGTAATTTGGCCGAAACATAGATTTTTAGGAATAAAACAACAATTAATAATATAATATTTGTTTTAAAAACTATTTTATGTCAATTTTGACACTATTTGGTAATTGATTTTTGTGAAACTCATAACAGAATGATTAGTTCGAAAAAAGTTAATTAAATCAATACTAAAATGTCATATTAACATATGAAATTATTTTAATTCATAAAAAGTCTCAAATTATATTTATTTGGGTACATATAATATCAATTATTCTAATTTTCCACTATTATGGTAATTACTGCATCATCATTGTGTCATAAATAAATTAAATTATTTAATGTCTAAAAATTATGAATAAAATATCATTATGTAGAAAATATTATTATATTTATAATTAATATTTAAAATCTAATTTATCTTATGTATAACCCTATATTAAAAATGTTTTAGTAAATAAACATTGATTTTATCTCTTTTAACTCTTCTTTGAATTAAATAATAATAAATGTCCTAATCTAATCCAAGTGGGCCTTAATGGTCATATGTTATTCCTAAGGTTGTTTTTGGTCGAATTACACTTATCCAATAGAATTAGGACAAGTGTTAGGGTAATAATAATATCATTTTTACCCTTAATTACCCTATTTACTTTTAACCGTGGAAAAGAAATAAAAAGTTACTATTCACCAATAATTATTTTCATCTCATTGAACCACATTTTTTTACTGAAATCAACCGCGTCTCTTGGATTTTTGAAATCCCACTCACAGAAGCGGTAAAATTATGTTTTATGAAAAAATCATTTTTTTAACTACCACTTAGTGGTTCCACTATTCATCAAAAAATGAAAGTTTCTAGAAAGATACCAAAAATTAGGCCTAAGCTATATTTGATATTATGAACTCAAAAATGATGTCTATTTTACCAAATTCAAAACATATCCGTTTCGTTAATTAATTTAAAAATTAATTTCCGTCATTAACACAAATAGTGTGTTCTTAAGAGATAATAACTATCAAAAGATTGACACTTGTTTATGTCTGGATTAAATGTGAAATTACATCAAATGACCAACATTTTATTAAATAGTATAAATATATTCTAAATATACTTTAAAACCACTAAAATTAATAATTTATCACTATTAATTATTTCGAATAAAAAAGTTGTTTTAATTAAAATTTATTAATTTTCACTGTTCATCAGAATATGAAAGTTATCCGAAAAGTACCAAAATTTCACCTTAGGCTAAATTTGATACTCCGAATCAAAAAATGAAGTCCATTTTGAGAGATAACATTTCTAAAATTTTAATAGGTTGTTATTACTATTCATAACGACTAGTTTTAATAATATTTTAATAACATATCGTTGTTTAGTGAAACTCGGTATTGCGTACTACACACGCTGTCGAGGAAGGTCACGATTGCGTGTAATGAAAGGCAAGTCAAGGATGCATGTTGTGCAAGATCCTTTTGGTGTAGCGTACAACACAAGAAATTAATGAAATTAAAAAAATATTTTTCATAAAATCGCAGGGTGTTACAGTGACATCATCCCATTTCCACATAGGAATGGGCGGATATTACAACATCTCATCTGGACTATAATATTCATATTTTAGTTACTGATTGTTGGAATATCTCTCGAAAATTCACAATACCTCTTTATTCCATCTTAAACACCATTACTATCTATGGGGAATATGATACAAAAATTTTAGCCTATAATATAAAGCACATATAGAAGAACGAAACCCTCTTATCAACCCCTTAAATTTTTCTATAGGAACCCACAATCAACCCTGTAAAGTATGAAAATTTTGTCTAACAATGAACCGTCTTTATAATGTCTCCCGACTATAGAATATATCTCTCATAAGTAATCCCTCCAGATATGATAACTGATCTATCTTAATCTGATAAAAAAATATTTACCAAATGTTGATGCTAGAATTAATCAACCATGGGACTCTTGGACATCTAAATGCATGTATGCAAATATTTCCATCATCCTCCATACATCTCAAGACTCACACACTAGCATTATCATCACCTTATAAATAAATGCCTATGCAGTTTTTTTTCTTTCAGTGATTATAATCCATGTAAAATTTGAATGACTGAAAATAATCCACCCACCTCGTATATGGAAGGCATAGGCCCCGCTATGAAAAAATTTACTTGTGGATATTGTGGTCCATATATACTATAAAAATCTCACCCATAATATATTTCCTATAACCTTTAAGGGAATGAACTACCATTGATAAATCTAGATCTTGAATAAGATAATTCCACTTCGGTGGTAATAGCATTACTGATCCATAAGAAACAACTCAATCATCCTACATTAGAACTGCACTGATTCCAAGCTTGGATGCATCATAATACATGGTATAGTCTCTAACCATCACAAGTAAATTGAGGATAAGTGTTGAGGGAAGAATTCCTTTCACCTTCCCAATGTATCCCTCAAAAGAATCAGACCAAAAAAACATCACTTCCTTCATGGTCATCCTTGAAATTACTGCTACAAGATAGTATAATTCATGGATACAGAGTCAATAATAACCCGATATGGCAAAAACTTATTATATCAAAGTAATTATTTGGATTCTCCAATAATTCAATGGTTTCATGTTTGTTGAGCTCCACTAACAATCCTTCATATGAGATTACATTACCTGAGAAGTGAACATTATCAATCAACAAACCACATTTTTTCATTTAGCATAAAGTTGATATTTTCTATATGTACTTAGGATGAAATCAAGATGTATGATATAATCATATTCTAAATAGGAATAAGATAAGATGTTGTAAAAAACCACCAAAAACTATTCTAGAAAAAATGACATATTGACTTCATCAAGCCCATGAATACCACTAGTGAATTTTTGAAAAAGAATGACATCACTACGAACTCATATAGGATGTACCTACTTCTAAATTATGTACAGGGTATATAATATGATCTCACCACAACATTTGGTATCCAAATATCAAATCAATTTTTTGAAATATCATGGAAAATACTTGTTGATTGAAGATATCATCAATGAATGAATGGGAATATTTGTTCTTGTCCATCATCTTTTTCAATACCTGGTAATCAACACAGAAGTTCAATGTCCGACCAACCATCGTGGGGAAATGAATTGGAGATCAACAAGGATACATACTGGGTAATATGAAATCTTTACCTTTTATATATTACGACTAAAATTTCATCTCCTGAAGATCTATTCATTCCATCAACTATATCAAGACAGAAACCAGATTAGATCCCAACACCAACTCAATCGTGAACTATGCCTCCCACTTAAGTGGTGGGCCATATAACTCATCATAAAAAACTCCCTAAAAATAATATTACAATTGGGGAAAATAATCCTACTAAATTCCACCATCATCGGTAACTACGCTTTAAATATTAGTCATGAGAAAATTTAATCGCTGTTGAATTGATCCTGTAAAAGCATCCTAAAGATCCCTCTCACCCAAGTGAAAACAACTACCTCATTATGATTAAGGAATGGGAAATATTCTTTAGTAATTCTCAATATAACCTTTGTATAGAACTATAAAATGAATACAAAAATTTATTCTATCCATTTCATGTATACAAAGTTCCCACAATAAATGGTACCCTATAATTTCTTGAGAACCATCGATTGAAATGTTTGATGTTTTTTCTATCACTCTCAATGGTGGATCATTCTTCAAAAGTCTATCCAGTCATTCAATAAACATATCAAAATGATTTGGAAAAATTGAAGATAAAAAATAAATCAATGATCATATATCAAAAAAACCTGCATGGGTAGATGATACAATAATTATACCTCTAATGGAGGAAGGTCTTAAATCCACAATAATCAGAGTTTTCAACCAAAGGTGATTATTACTTTCCCTCTTTCAAATGGATTTAGCCTGAATCACCTAAGATATTCCCTATGGTTTGTATATTCACTCCACCACACGGGTATAAAGACCATTTTAATGGCCTAAATTTCCTAGGTAACTCTAAATACTTATCTTCCAAGGAGTCACTAAGTACTCACCAGACTAAGGTACCTATACTGATCTCCATCCTCTACTCTATTATTATATGTTCTTATAAAACTTATGAATATGACATATCTGATCACAAGCATGACAATCAAACCTAGGATATATAAACTGAGTTTATTTTTGAAAAAATTTCAATACTGGTAGAAATGAAAGGGTTTATTCATTTTATATAGTTTATAACTTCTCATAGTTCTCTAGCTTCAATTTCTTGGGTGATCACTATCATAGATGCACTAATTTCAACCAGAAAAAGTGCCCATAGTTCACCATACAAAAACATCATGGACAATGCCTGTGGACTCTCTCAGATTATCTTTCTTGATAATTTCATGATTCATCATATATAAAAAAACTAAATAAAAATACATTAACCCATGACCTAATCTTAGTTAAAATATCATCCTGAAAACATTTGTCTCAAAAGATATCAATATTAACTAAATATGGAATAGTTTGATATATGTAGGTGAACATTAAAAAATTGACCTACATTGAAATTCCCACATATGATAAGTGAATGAAATCGAAATCCTTATTAGCCATAAAAGTATCTTGATAGAAGTAGCAGGAAAAATCTACCTCGATTTCTTACCAATATAACACATCTTTTTTCATGGAGTCCTCTAGAATATCCCACTAATCATTAAAATGTACATAAAGAATTTAAGATGCAAGACTCAATCAAATATATGTTTGTTTCTAAAGGTTCTTTTTGATTATATGGCCTGACTGAATCCAATATACGGCATCCTATTGGACTCTCTACACATCAAATGTAGATAGATGATATAGCTGAAACGATCTCATCATATTAGGCATCGATGGAATGGTGTAGAAAGTCTTTCCTTAAATGGATTAAATGACACTGAAGAATTATTCCTGAAGATGAATACCCATATGATCCTGAAAAGAATGATGAATCCCATGTTCATCTGAATTTGGAGAATACTAATAGGCACACTTGCGATGTTCAACAGAATGATGGTGGGGAGGCATTTTATCTATAAGATAAACAAAATTCATAGAACATTGACTAAAAAAAATTCATCCAAAAAAGTGATAAAAACATTGTACCACTACTCATGGTCTCTCTAAACATGGAATATAAGTGTTTCATCATGACATAATAGTTTAATTAGTTCTATTTTTCAAATATTACAGGTGTCTGAAATTCGAGTTCTGATAGATAAATATACCATATGTAATAAAAATGCCACTATCAAGAAAAAAGCATGTCAAGATATATCCTTATTTTCTAATCATAAATCATGACTATGAATCTTGTTCCATACTGGGTACGAGTACAAGTATTAAGAAATAATAACATTACAGAACATGTGAATCACCCAAGGTGAAATAAAATCAATTGTAATAAGAAAACATCATGAACAACAATACCATGCCTAAGTACTTGGATTTTCTCCCATATATGGTTTAACTACTCCCAGGAATAATATATGTACCATTTCTATATACAATAAAATATTCTTTCTACCAAATCCCAAATATTTAATATATATGAAAGAAAAAGTCAATCCTTTGATACCACAATATATTGTTTCCTAATTTTTCACTCTCTCATAGCATGAAAACATGTTAGTTAGAGGACCTCAAGAAAACCTCCCCATATTCTAGAGGCTTCCGACTAGCATCAGTGGTATATTTTATATAGTTTGGTAGACTATACACCCAGTACAATGTTATACTATAGTAAAAAAACAATATAATCATACATTAGGGTAACATAAATAGTAGAAATATTGCAACCTAAACTGGGAAATAAAATGTCATTTAAATAAACCAATAAAAATGTACCATGTAATTAAATGATACTATGTATATAAGGTAAAATTAAAACAAATACTATTAAAATAACCATAAAAGAAAAATTAAATCAAAAGGCCATGTTCCGAAAACCAATTTGGATCCCTTATTTGAACTCCAACCCTTCATGAAAGCATAAATTTTTAACAAGGTCCTTCTCCATTGCCGAAACCTGCACCCATGTAATCTACTTGGGATCCAAACAACATCCTAGATAAGGTGTGATTAAAACTCAGTATCCCAACAACACCATATATAATAAATTTAGTCTAACAATAATTCCATGCAATAAATTTATATAAGGTTTATTAATTTATCAATTATTACGATACATATGTCAACCTACTTCAGATCCATAATGAAATGTCTATCAGCATGTAGACTAAACATGCTTACCATTACCAAAAACCATGGAATAATAAAATTTTCCATAATTCCCATCTTTATATGAATTTCATACTCTACAAAAATCCATACATATAACCATTTCAGAATCAACTAGGAAAATCACACTATTTAATTATTTTAGTGTGTATCATTTGGCCAAGCATGCTATATAAGCATTTCATCATGTATCATTGGTAAAATTATTCTTTATAAGAATTTATACATGTTTCACTAGGGAAAGACCACTATAAAATCATTCTAGACTATATGAAATTCCCTATATATAAGCATTTCAACATCAACACCACATGTCATTATAGTAATGTTATCACAATATCACATCATCAACCTCAATAGTTAATATTGAAAATAATCATTTATCTTTTAATTACACATTAATTTATATATCAATTTATCAAAATCTACATCAATTTAACATAATGTATTTATAATATTTATTCCATAATAAGAAATCATGTACAATATCAAGTCATGTTAAATACACTTTAAGCCATTAACCAGTTCAACATTATTCAAGGGTTAAATCACCCAATGGGTAGCGATATGCTATCTTGAAACATCATTTGAATCCAATGGGATCCATTGTATAATAAAATTTCGGAATCACCATAATTAATTAATAAATTTTTCAGATCAAATTTTACATCAGTGTAATTTCAATAATAAATATACTTCACAATTTAATAGAAAATTTGGTTTGGTTTAGCACATCACCTCAATTTAGAAACCAACACAATTCTTCTATCAACAACTTCCCCAATGAACCATGTCATTGAATATCATAAAAAGTTAACAAGATTTTTATGATCAAGATCAACACCCAAAACCAACAGAGGTCATGATATACCACCACCACAATAAGAAATTTAAAATGAGAAGGGAAACCCATGAGGTGTTACTTATCAGAGATTAAACGGATGATAAGGACACCCAGAAAGGATGGGATGGATATAAAATTGACTAGAATTTTCTATGGTTTTGAGAGAGTATATGATGCAATAAATGAAATGATTAATCATATATATTTCCCACTAAAACCACTAGAGATATGAAATACACAGTTTGCACCACTTTTTCACATTCTGTACGTCTAATTTAAGAGTTATGAAGAAAAACCCATCACCTTAGCTTAATTTTTAATCTAATAAAACATTACAGAATGTATAATGACATCACATATTTTATTCATTTCATGTCATGAACCTAGTTAATGTGTTGTGCCTTGAGACAGTTACACATCATCTAACCCATTTACATGGCATTCATATTACTTTTAGATATCATTCATCCCAACTTCTACAAAATCATATGATCCATCTCTTAATCATTCCAAAATAATATAAAACCCTCATAATCTTATTTAAATCATGAATACCCAGACTCCATTAATTTCCAAAAATAGAAATCTGTGAAATTTAGGTCATTTTTGTAATAAAGTCTCTCTATATCCAAAATAATACTCAACTACCAATGATTATAGACAATGTAAAACCCAAAAAATACAATTAATGGATAACTAATTGTGTTGTGCCCCTGAGAAATATGGTATCTTACAAAAACCCAACTATGAATTTTTTTTATAAAATTATTGAGGTTTTCCATAGAATATGTGTTATTCTTAAACAACTATATATTTTTTAATATTAAACCTACATAAAATAGTATTCATCCAAGATGATATTATAACACACAAATAATTCAAATATTATATGTTATTATGTTAACGAAATTACCTATGCCCTTCTTCACGTACATAATATTGGAAATTATACCCTCATTTGTATGTACAATAGATTATGGCCTCACGTACTGATGTAATTCATTTTCATCACTGAATATCATGTATATTTATGATGATGGAATTAACTTATATATATTTATATTTATGATATTTTTGAAATATTTTTTAATATTTAAATGTCATATATCTTATATTTTCTTACAATATCATTTAAAAATAGAATAAAACTTCGCTTCTGTGTGCATGTGGAATACCACCTCCATAGAGCAGTGTGATTAATTTTCCACCACCATATCAAATAGACGGTACATATAAGTAAATTTTTAAAATAATATGATACACATGACAGAATGATCATTCTATAAAGATCAATTAAAACATACCATCTTTCCATCATGATCAGCTAAAAAATGAAACAATTCTCAAGTGTACATATGAAATTACATATCTTTGATTGAATCATAGTTAGTTTTTCATAACCATATTAATTGATTTGACTTTATCATAAACTTGATGCATAAAAATGATATTAATTACATTATTATTATTTTCTAGATTATGGATAAATGAACACTTTTACCATAGTCATCCATGTGACGTCATTTTAGATATCGGAATTGAATATCATCAAAACATATTATGTGAAATTAATTGATTAAGTAAATAAAGATAACATAGTAATAAATAAAATAAAAGGAATAAAAAACATGAAATTTTTCCTTAAGAATGTTTATAATTATCCTGTATTTATTATTCATGATGAAAATGAAAAGACATACTGAGACAAACCATAGTTAATTTATTTTTACATAATTTATATTTTTTTATGCATATTATGATGTTATATACATAATTTAATTTATATGGTACATATATTATCCATTTTACATTATATATCAAGAATCATTCACACTTCATGTTATTTTAATTTTCAAAAAATTTGATATCCTAAAAGGGAATTTTGACATGAATGTTACCAAGTGTTAAATATTTCCTAACTCAATTTACATTCACTGTGTAATATTACATCTTCATTGTCATTTACCTTCAATTATTATCAATGTAATGAATTGTTATTATTAATTATAGTATTTACACTTCTTTTATGTAGTTTTACATTTTTTATACAGAATCACTTCATTTAATAATTCAGACTTCAACATAATTATCATTTTAAGGGATATTACTACAAATGTGTCTCCTTTGAGAAAAGATTATGTTATCCAGATATTATATTTTATGAGGTTTATCTAATAAAAATTTAATATGATATATCATTTATATCCTTAAATTCTTTATATTTTTGTTATTTTCATGATGTTATTTTGTTCATGGGGTTTATGATTATAATGTTACTAATGTGCTAAGGGTTTATTTTAAAACCTCATTGTTATTCAGGATTATTTATGTTTTAGAATCCATTGGGATAATTCCCTTATTTCTCTATCGTAAAAAATATATATTTTATTCTATTATGTTCATTTACTAAAATTATATTTTTTAGTAAATTTTACTATTTTATTTAATCAAAATTTCTATCCATGTTTATATCTAAAACAAAACATATTTACTATTTATTCATGAATCATCTACTTCTATATTAAATTTTCATAAAAAATTTACATGAATGTATTTAAAATTCTTCATTAATTAACCATTTTCATTTTATCCTAGATATATATGTTAATAAATGTTTGAGGTGGATTTTTTTTCCAATGTCCTATCAAGGTTCATTTTGATAGTAAAAAAATGTGTACGATAGTCTTGATGATATTATTATTGGACTATTATTAATAAATGAATTTTTTTTTAAAATATGATCAACTATGGATATGTTGTAAGGAATCCATCCTTATTATTTCATTGGATGATTTTTTTGATCAGTCTGATTCAGGGAAATATGAACATTTTGATACATAAATTTTCAAAAAAAAATTAATTTTGTCTATGTATTGAATTGTCATTATCCCCATTCATATAATGAATGGATTGGACTAACTAAGTTATTATCAGATCCTGTATTATCCACTTAATGCTTCAATAGATCTCTTGAGATATTTTATCTTGAGTATTTTCTCAAGGCCATATCCACTAATTTATGTTGTATTAGTACAAGTCCATGATGGTATTTTTTTAATGTTAATATTTTTTTAATACATAATTATTAGATTATATAATGATATACATGGGTGTATTTGAATAGATATGATATTTATAAGTATGAATAATTATTCTAGATCAATTAGTATGTTATTATTTGATCAAAAGTTTTTCCTTCAAATTATTCCTTATAGCAATGTTATTGATTAAAAGAATTTTTTTAGTTATATAGCATTATATAATGATTATTACTTATTTACCAATGATATAATCTATTATACCATACCCATACTGAGCCTATAAGTTCAGGCTTATTTATTTCCATTAACAATGATATGAAGAAGATGTCTTTAAATGTGTTCAATGATGAAAAATATTTACATTCAGTATTTATTATTTTGTTTAAAATTTTACTTATATTTATGTATATATATCGTTTATAAAAACTACTAAATTATTTTTCCTTGATACGACATATTTTTTCAGATGATAATTTAATAATGTATCCACTATCTCTCAGGTAATAGAGTATAGGTATTTAAAACTGGGATCCTTCTAAGAGATTTATTATTAATGTGATACGAAAATGACACTATAAATGATTGTATCATTACTTAAAGAAAATAAAGATTAATTATTTTCTATTTGTAAAGACATATCCACTTTATATGGTGTTTTTATTTTATAAATGTAAGGTTTTAAGTTCCATTATATCAAATTCTATATAAGGGGTGATCAAGGATGAGGTTTATAAAAACCAAATATATTAGGTAGAATTGCAGGACATCTGTACTAGGCTTTAGGAATTAATTTATATAAATTATAAATAAAAGAAATACTCTTTGGATTATAGATGTGAGGTATAAAAATATATATTTTTACATGAAAATTATTTTAGTGAAAATAAAATAGACTACTAACCTTATGCTTATGAAGATTCACAATAAGAATATCAACACCCAATTTAAGATATAATGGATGAAATTTTTGATATGGGAAAAATTCTGGAAAATATCATAAATTTCCCAAATCTATCATTAGACAAATAGAAAAAAAATTAAACTAGTAAACATGATAATATAGTTATAACACTCTGTTAGGAATTCCAATGAAATAGACGACACATGATTTTTACCCCACAAAGAGGAGACCCAATCATTGGAGAGGATAAGGTGAGGGAGACAGTGGGATGAGCTAATTGAAAGAACAAATAAATAACAAAAAGTTAAATTGATTTAAAAACCTTAAGGGAAACATTTGAATTACCTCTTTTCTAGGGTTATTGTATTTTTCCAAACTATTTCAATAAAAGGGAACCAACATTTCTATCCTATTATCTATAAACACTTCTACATTACATAGTTATGGAACATTGATTTAAAACCAATGTTCTAGTTTTACGAAATTTATTAAATACACTAAAAACAACCTTGTGGTTTTTAGGGTCTCTGTCATTATTTAAAAACCATGTTCCCTAGAAAATAGGAAACATGGAATAGGGTTCCTGATTATACCAAACCATGCACAAACTATTCACCTCAGGATATCTTCTCCAAAAAAACTATAATTTCAAAGCATGATTCTATTGATACTCATTTAGGGTTCCAATAAACCTCTTTGATCTAACCCCTCATCAAAAAGTCATTTATGGTTTGACAATATTGTAATTCTCTTATGAAGCTGGTTTTTAAAAACTAACCATCCATCTGATTGAAAGGTCAGAATTCTTTTGGAATTATAATCCTACATAGAAAAATTATCATATAATCCCCCCACAATAGTATTTATCATCCCCAAGAATCCCTAATAGAAATCCAGAAACATCATCCAACCTACCCTAGTCGTGAAATCAGATTTTAAGGGAACCATTCCATTTCTGATTTCCCGACATCCTCCCAAAGCAGAACACCATGCATAGGGCTAAGGAACTCTTGTTCCTGGGATGAAACACAAGGTAATAATTTAACAAAAATATGATTTATAATGATCTAATGTAAAATGATAAACATATATTTTTTCTATTAGATTATCCATCCTTTGGTGTTCCCCACCACAGAGATTAGTTCATAATGATAATTAAAAATCGTGGAAGCTTCCACTCTCAAAATTATCATCAAATAAATCTATAATTATTTTAGAGACTCAATCAGCATGATCCATAATGAACCATACCTCAGCAAAAAAGTGTGTTCCGTCATCGTAGTACCATCTCTTAGTTTCATATACCAAATCAAAACATATTTTCCTTCAATACCCAATAAAAAACTGAACAAAGTGGATCTTATTGGAAAATTATAAAAACATTGAAAAATGTATACTACCCATATAGTGATGAGACTAATATTGTTTCCAACTTATTTAATCTTTTTTACATGCATGAATAATATTCAAACACATTCTATCTAAATCTTTTTTACAATTCCTTGTTTCAACTATTGAAGTGTCATCAAAACCTGATCATAATGTTATTTCCCTGAGCTGCATCCCAATTTCCTCTAAGAATTCACCCCTGAGGTTCATACCCCTCCCAAAATGAAATTAATTGACTGAAATTTCAATTAATCTTATAGTGAAATAACATAATAGAATTTATATATATGTTTCAAAAATATAAGAAAATTTCAATTTACCCATTAATAACATATGAACACATCTTATCACCCTTAAAGGTAACAAAAACATTATGATACAGTATAATTAAATAAGAAATAATCATGTTACCCATAAATAACATTAGAAAACATCTACTTAAAAATAATTTACATAAGAAAATTCTATGTTATCCCTTTTTACATTTAGAAAGCATAATTTTATCCTACAACAACTTATGATAATTTTGAGATACAGTATTTCAACATAATAAATCATTTTATTTCCCATCGATTGGGAAATAAATCATTGTGTTACTATTCAGTAACATAAGAAAACATCAAGTTTTCCATTAGTAAGAAAGTGAAAAAATCATGCTACAGATCATCAATTTTATAAATCGTCATGTTACCCTTTGGAAAGGGTGGAAACTCTAACATTACCCTTACTATTTATTGAAACTAAAATATGGTTTATCACCAACTACCAAACCCCATCATCGATACCTAATATGATCATAGATACTTTATGATCACTGATATTGATCTGGTCAAGATTTGCGATCCATATCCCAATATTGATTTTATAATTCTGGAAAATGAAATTTTAGGTAAAATTTTATCAATAATCATGTTTTTCAAATTATTAAAATTTATTAATCTGTTTTAAAATAAATTTAATTTGTTTGATAACATGAGTTACATGTCACCTCATGAATGAAAAAATCATAATATACCATACCATTATATATTAAACATTATATTGGATAGTATGAATATGAATAAATCAATTAAATTAAGTTATTTTTATTACACATGTATAAATTAAATTCATTTTTAATCAATTCATTGTTAATGAGAATAAAAATAATTTTAAATGCAATGAACCTTTTTTCTAAAAAAAATATTTTTTGCAGAAACTAATTTTAACTTAATAAATTTAATTTATCACTACTATTTATTAATTTTAATGAAATATATATCCATTAATTTTTTTATCTTTTATCGTATAATTTTAAGGAAAGAAAAAATAATAAATTTGGTTATATGCTTAAAATTTTATTTAATGAAAATAGTTTGATCACATTTTTTGTTGTAATAAAAAAAATAATTTACTCCTCCTTCAAAAAATTTATTTTAAAAAAGTGAAATAATTTTTTAAAGGAAAATTTCAAAAAAAATGTGGAGTGAATTTTTGATAATTTTCAAAAAACGGTAATTTTTTTGTTGAATAGTGAAAATTTTGGACATTCATTTAAAAATTTTACTTTGATAAAATTATTTACATAGGTAATTTTTGATTTAATAGAATTAAAAATTTCTCGATTTATTAATCCTTTTTTATTAATTTGATTCATTTTTATATATAATTTTGATATAAAATATTCTTAATCATAAGAAAACATTTTCATTGTGAAACCTCCTTTTTTGAAGCTTGCTAATTTAATTACAAATTTAATTCAGTCACATCGATAATTTTTATTTAAAATATGTGACTCCATATTTTGATTTAGAATAATTTTCAATATGTTATTTGGACAAAAAAATATTTTTCCATAATTAATAGAAAATTATTAAAAATTAAAAATCATGGTTAAGGTTAAAATTGAATTTCTAAATTACTAATGATTAAGTTAAAAGAAATTTCAAAAAAAAATACTATATTATTTGATAAACTAGATATTATATCTTAAATTATTTTTTAAAAATTATTTAAAAGGGACCATATTATTTTTAGGCATAGAGGATAAATTACCTAGGTAAAAACAGTAGCTAATATGGTGAAAAATAAATTAATTAATGTAAGTAAACATAGTGTTTAAGGGAAGAACATGGAAAAGACATGTGATTTTTTTATCAGTTGAGGTGTTTCATGGCTATATAATTTGTGAACACTATTAATAATCAATTTTTATATACATTTTTTGAGAGTAAAATCCCAATATTGAATAGATTTGGGTATTTAAAAAATGTCACCTTTTCACATAAAAAATGGAATCTCTTATCCTATATCATTCACAAACCCAGAACAGTATTCTAAAAACCAATCTAACTAAATCCATTCTGAAATTTTTATCACACATACTAGAGGTTGGGTTTTGATTTGAAAACCCAACTATGATGGGTTTTTGAGCAAACCTAATGTGGGTTTTTGGTGAAGAGGTATAGTTATTGACAATGTGTTTTCATTTTATTTATTCCCACCAACTAAAAATATGATCCCAAGGGGATAAAATAGTACCAAAAAAATTTAAAACATATTTATATTTTGTTATTTTAATCAAATTATCTATATCTTTCTCCTCAACTATAAAACCAGAAAAGAATCTTTCAATCATGTATACGACAGGGTACTACCTCTCAAATCGATGAAATTCGTTTTTCATCACTGCCTCTAAATGATATTTTCAATGATAGATATAATTTATATATATTTTTTATTACATAATTATACTTCTGGAATAATAATTTCATATCTTACTTTTCTCATTTTATTCTACTAGAAAATGATAACATCACTTGTGCATATGCGAGGATTATTGCCTCAAAGAAGTGATGCGATTCATTTTTTATTTTACATATATTCATTGAAGTGAATAAGGACATATATAATGAATATATATGATATATAAATGAATATTTAATGATGAATTATTTTTTAAAATTATTATTTTTTTCTATACATAGAAAATTGGAAACATCTTTTACATGTACGTATGACTAACCGTCTATATGAATAGTGTAATTAATTTTACATTCATTAACAGTTATGAATAACTAAAAATATGTATATTATTAATATATAAAATATTTATATCATCAATATAATTTTTAATTTATTGAATCATTTCAAAAATAGAATAATAAAATTGAACAAAAAAATAAGGGAAAACAATATAATTAACTCTTAGAATAGTGTTTTTAATTATGAATTGTTAGTAAACTAGTGATAAATGGGATATAAGTAAAAATATTAGATATTAAATTTTTTATTATGGTTTTCAATTGTTTTATAATAAACCTATATTTATTATATATGAGGTTTTATTGTGTATGAAGGAAGTTAAAACTTGATGTATGTAATTTTCGTCTCACTTTTACTTATGTTAGACACATTCCATTTTCACCATATTTTATAATTTATTTGGTATTTATTCTAACAAATAATTAATTTTAGGATTATTATCATTATAATTATGGGGTCATTTAATGATTTATGGATATGTGATTCAATAGGTTTTGATTTTAATGTTACCAATGTGGTAATAGATTTATGTTATAATCATTCTATTTATCAAGATTGTATATTACTATGATTTGTTGGAGAAATATTATAATCAGTCTCTAAAGAAACATGATAAACTTTCTATCATTTTTTTTATTCATAACACATTTTTTATTTTATTTTCAACTCTTTAATAACTGATTATACCAAAAAAATATTAATGAAAATCGACTCTCTTTATCTCTTTAGTCAAAAATCCATTATCTTTAATGTCTATGTTTTTTTATAAATGTTTTAAAGAATATTTATATTAATTTAAATTTTATTTGTTAATTTCAATCAGAACCATGTTTTAATTTCACAAATAAATGGTTTAAAAGAAATATTTTTTTCATTTTCCGAATGTGGTTCTCATGAATTTTTACGGAAAATTTTAAATGAATCATTATTTTATTATGTAAGGAATGAACTGGATTTTCCACCATTTATACCATTAAAAGATTTAATGCATCCATTATAAAATTATATGGTTATTTAATAAACATATTTAATATTTGATATTTTTAGGATGTTATTTTAAATACACAATGTGTGTTTCTCTAAATAAAATTTAATGATATTTTAATTTTTTTTTTCTTCATCAATGAAAACAACCATATATTTTATATTGGATATACTGAGGATGTGACCAAATGATTCCTCCCTATTTTTTCTCTTTATGGTATATGATTATGATTTCATGATTTTTATGTAATATGTTTCCTTTATGAGGGTTATGTTTATGAAACCCATTTCTTTTAGACAGGTAATGAAAAGAAATATTGATTATGAAATCCATTCTCCTTCATTGGTTCTGATATTATGAATGATTTATGATCTTATGGAACACATCTATTTTATTATCAATATATGATAGTTGGTATCATAATTATATATCAATCCATTTTATTGTGTAATTAAGGATGTATCATGAGATAAACAAGAATGAAATGGAGTGTGAATCCATTTCCATAAGGTAATCTGTCCACTATGATATTATTCAGTGTAAACCATGATTGATTCAATGGCTTGGGGAGTAAACCCAATCCACTATTATAGTTTTCAAAATGAGCCCTGAAAACTATGTAAATGATTTACCATGCCTATGTTTAGGTTGATAAAATATGTGTTAGAGCAATTTTATGCCCTCATGGATCATGTTATTTGATTCAATTTTGATTGATATATTCTTAACTAGAAGGATTTATTTTAGTAATATTTTTTATAGTCAATGATATTAAAGGTATGTTTTTCAAATGTTATTCTCTTTTTATCAAACCCTAATTATCATTTCATGTTTATAAACCCCTTATTTTACCTTATTAATCATCTAATCTCACCTTTCCATATTTTTACATTCCCCAGGTTATGAAGAAATGTATTATGTTTGATATGTTGAAGAAGGATTCTCATTATGAAGAAAAAATAATTTATGTATTCATGTTTCCAAACACACTAAACTCATGTGATGTTGGTGTAGATCATTTAATTAGGTGATTAATAAAAATATATTAATATATGATTTTTTTGTATCAAAATTTTGGATCAAAATAGTTGGTATCAACGAACTATATGGAATATATTCCTTGGGAACTCTTATGTGTGAATTTTGGTAGAAGAATTGTCATTCTCAAATGATATTCATGGGGAAATGGATTCTACTAGAGCTGGTAGTTAGTGTCTGACCAATGAGGTGTATCCTCTTGTTGAGTTCTATGATATGTATCAATTAGAAGCCAGTAAAAATATTTCTATATAAATAATGTTGTTATTAGGACCTTGTTTAGTTAACCTATGAAATGTAGTCTGAGAAAACATTATTGTCAACACTAGAGATAATTCAATCAATCTAAAAATGATTACAAATCAAGGTGAAGGATATAGTGGGTGGTTTTAGTGAAATTGATTCACCATTTGGATATTAAAATTGGATGGCTATATGAAATAGTCCAACAATGGGGTAATAAATATGAAAATGAAAATTTTGCATTTCACTCTATGATTATCCGATTCTTGAAAATTATCCTTACTACACACCAGGTTTGTCACTCTTGACGGATTTTTTTAAATTCACTAACTCTTTCTAAACCATCATAACATATTTGGATATATGATGTAAATGAATGGGCTTTTGGAACTAAGGCTTCTCATTGCTGATAATAGAGTCTTATATGTTTTTGTTTTTAATACACACTGGGATGATCCTAGATTTTACAAAGCATGTGATCTTATAGTATAATATGACTATAATGTGGAATGTTAATTTGAAGTTTGCATGAAAGATATGTTTCATGAGGGTATCATTAAAATTTAGAAAATAAAACAATAACGTGATGTATTTTATTTTTGTGTGAAATAGATTATGTGTGAGATGATGTTTTGTGCACAATGTAGAAGGAAGGAATGAATCTAATGCATGAATATGATGTCAAAATAAATACATATGAATGTGTAGTTTTATGATCATCACTTCAAAATATAGAAAATTAATGTTTTTCACACAAATGATGAATTTGAATAAAATGAACTTATGATTCAAATATAACATTGAAATCAGGATTATGCACATAGCAGAATCCATTAATGTAACATTCATGAAGATTCATCCAATTCTATAATTAAATTTATACACCCATATAGAATACACAAATTATTACAATGAATATTTTCTGTTTCTTCCACACGAATTAAATTCTCACCAAGGACTTAGGTATAGTAAATCTTACATATAAAATTTTCATTATGTCTATCATGACCAAGTGAAACTTTTTGTGTGGTTCCATATAAGATAAGGGGTTTTTAAAATATATCTTGTGTGAAAATCCTAAAAGTTTCGTGCAAGAATGTGTTTTCTGCATAAGTGATGTGTTTCACTACTATCACATTTGGAATATCCTATTTTCATGATCTATTATATTAGGTTCATCAATTTAGGAATATGGTGAAATCCGAGTCTCATATTAATTATGGAAAAAGATTTAAATTCCAATATACTAAATCAAACTTCAAGTCATTTAACTAAATAATAATTCACCCAAAACAATTATCTAAGGGGATTCGATAGAATATTCAAGAGGGAAGCACTGTGTTGTCCCTAAAAATATATTAAAGGAAGTATTTCTATAGTAGGGGGACTATGATTGAACCATTTTTTTAAATCTATTTTATATTAGTGGATTTTTGTATGATTGAAACACAGTTTGTGTATGCTCATTAGACTAGTACTTAGTGATGAAAAAAGTAAAATTTATCTGTTTTCTCTTTGCATGGTATCATTTGTTTTATCCAAGTGTCCATTATATTGGTTTAACAAGTTACTACCGACATAGTAATAAGATCCTTTGAATTAAAAGAAATTTTGAGAGCTTGATTCACCCCTTCCCACTCAGGGTTTACTAGGGTATTATAATTTGTGTTTGAAGTAGGTTTCTAGTGTTAAATCTATCCATTATTTTTTCAGGGAGAATTAAATATATTTTAGTTGATTCCACCTCATTTATAAAAGAAAATTACATATTTCAGAAAATATGATGAGACTTCATCAATGATCTATTGGAATATATGTTATTTTTTCCACATCAGATATGATTCTGGACACTAATGCCACAGGAAATTAGGTTATTGAAGCATACAAGAAAATATTTAACACTAATTCCAAAGCAAAGAATGACCTTAATTCATCTCTGTCTAATATAATATATATGAACATCTTGAGTTTAATTTTTGTCAAATATATGTGGGGAATATTTGAAAAAATATATGAAGGCATAAAAATATGTTGGAGTAATTATATATTTTTCCTAAAAGGTTCAATGATCTAAAAATTAATTTTGATGAGAATATAGATAAAATTTTTATTAGATTTACTGATGATATTAGAGAAATATGAGGACATGGTTATGAAATCAAAGGTATTGACATTTTGAAAAAATATTGAGAAGGATTCCACCTTCCTACAATCAATAAAGTCTCATTACATGAAGTACTAGATTTATCTGAACTCTTCCTAGATAATTTTTTGCAAATTATAGTGGCATATTAAATGGGAGTCCAACAAAATAGTGAAAAATTAGACTATGCAATGAATTGACATACTAATCTTTTGAAAAACGTGACATTTCTAGTTATAGTGAAGATTTAGATAGTTATAGAGATAAACTTATGTATCTTATTTTGAATAAGATTAATAGAGGAAACATATATTTGACGGAAATATTATTATGGCCTATTTTCAATATGGTAGAGTTGCGTGCATTTCCTCTTGATGGTCATGGAAGTTCTATGATGAATAATGTGTAGACAAAAATATAAAGAAGACTCAAATTTTTTTTCCCAAAAATGGATAATTCAAATCATGAATTAAATAATAGAGAAACAATTTTACTTTTAATGATTATGAAGATGCAAATTAATTTTTTGAAAATATTGAACTTGAGTTGAAATCTTGAATCCAAGCATCCATGATGGATACCATTGAAAAGTCATAACCATCAAAAGATAATGTTAAAGATAATAAATTGATTGGTGTTGTTGATCCCATGTTGGAACATGAGGATGATCCCAATAAGATTTATAATTAAAAAAATAAACATAAATATGAGACAATATATAGAAGATTAATTATAGTATATTAATTATTTAGGAGAAGTAATTGATCAATTGCTCGATGCAACAAAATATCATTATGTAAATCATGAATGCTTAGAAGATGTTGTGATTTTTAATCTACTGTTTGAAGAGTTTGAAATGGTTATCAATGAACTTACATCCATATTATAGGTGACATATAATACAATTCATGTCGTGGAAGAATAATTTTCTAATCTAGGGAGTAATCTAGAAACCGAATCAAATTAATGGGAACATAAAGGAAAATATAGTTTAGAAAATAAACATATAAAAAGAATTTCGATAGAGGTAAGATTGGTTCTGAAGTTGTATATATGGATTTGAATAATAAAAGATCCCAATTTGTGTGTAATTTGTAATTGGTTATGATATTTAAACAAAAAATTCTTGAAAAAAAATGTTACAAAATAAAGGGTAGTATAAAATTCATGATATCACAAAGGCACCAGATGTCTTATCAAAGAAATCAAAAAATAAAAAACAAAAGAGATATAGAAATTATCCTTGAGTGTCTAGATATGAACACAAATCAAATAATTTTTAAATCAAATGACTCATGAAGAGGAATGGAAGTGATAATTGATTTCCTCAGATGAAATGTAAACTATGTGGTTATCTAGTCCATCCCATGTCGTAATACAAAGAGGAAAGGATCTATTTGAATGTGAAAGTATGTGAAACTGAAAAATTAAAAATTAGACTATATACTTCCCAATGTAGATGAACTCATTTATGATGATATTGTTTTCTTTATTATAACTATATTCATAAAACTGGTCATTAAAAGTAGAGAGAAAGTGTGAAAATTACCAATAAAAAATGGAGAAAATTCAATAGTCACTTAAAAGTGTAGTTTCTATTATAATTATTTACTGACCTATATAAGAATAATTGAGTGTGAGGAACCCATTAATATGGAAAATATATTAGAAAACCTTTCTTTTTCGTCGAAACAATCAAGTATCTCTTAGAAGGAAAACAATAAAATCGACAAATCTGACCTTGTAAAATAGCTTTCAATGGTATAAATAATAGTAGCATCTAGATTCCTGATAGTGTATGCTCATCCCATATGACAAAAAATTATGATATTTTTAATGATTGATAAGAAAAGTGTTTATTGAATAGTGAGGCTCAGAAATGATGTTACTTTAATGATCAAAGAGAGTGGTTGTATAGAATATGAAAATGATGAGCTTAAAAAACTAAAATTATTTAAGTGGACAGTCTGTATTAATATCACATGATTTATAGTTAACATTGTAAATCAAGAATAATAGTTACATATAATCAATAAGGGTGAACTATAAAAATAAACATGTAATGGTCTCATGAAGGGATACAAAACTGGTGTAAATTTATACCATGTTGACAATAAAGAGAACATTTGTTACTCAACACATGAAGAAGAAAAAAAATGTGGTGTAAGAGGTCGAGTAACATCAATAAAAAAATGAATGGAAAATAAATCTATTATGAATATAGTCACTGATATAACCAATCTAATGCATGAATGAGGAAATACATGTGATTCTTGCATGCGTGGTAATGTAGTTTTTAATTCCTATTATCCAATGATGGAAAGGGCATCAAAACATCGTGATCTCATCCATAGAGACCTATGCGTATGATTAAATGTGGATTGAAAATATGGAGAGTAGAAATTAATTATTTTTTAAAATTATTATAGTATAATGGCTTGTGTAATGATTATAAATAGGAATCAAGAAGAGCTAGATTTCATTAAAAGTTATCATCGAATAGATGAGAATGATACATTACGCACAACCAATGTTCTAGAATCTGAAAATTTAGTGAAATAAAAATCCATTGAAATTGAATATTTCCTAGAAACACATGGAATAAAGTATGATATAGAATCTATCTAAACCCCATAGGAAAATGAAGTTTTCGAATGCAGAAACTGACAGGTGAACAATATGGCTATAACTATGCTGATTTAGAGTTTTACTCATGTCATTATTGGATAGAGACTATTCCGGTAAAATTATACAATAAATATCAATTAGGGATTTATATGGGACAAACCGAGACACAATATGAGTTTTTATAAGGAAGTAAATAGTATAAGAAGTATTTTTGTATTTTCATATCTAAAGATTTCATTTGAAATAATGAATGAAATTAAGGAATGTATTTGAAGGATGTGAAATAAGAAATATTGTGTGGATACTCGATGACGATTAAAACCTAAAAATGTATCATAAATCATCTTGAAAGATTTTTGGAAAAATTTTGATGTCAATACCATCAAATATAAAACCCCAAATACCTTGAGGATCTCATACGTTAATATCATAAATGATGAAGAATAAAGTGGATGTGCAATAGATATAAATTCCGAATTACATGAAGGCGTGTAATATATTTAGAGTCAAAAAATTATTCTATTTTTGAAGAAGAATAATTAGAGGAATCCAAGGTTTAATAAACATATTCTGAACCCCACAAGAGAAATAAAAGATCATAAATTGATCAATACAAAATCATTGGGGAATAGACTGCACCCACACAAACAATGTGAATGTGGAATGATATACAATCATCTACCCTATAACTTTTTTAACAAAAATTGTGAGAATATAAATCACAAGATGAGTCATGGGATAGAACAATGAATGTTGGATTTGATCAAATTTACAAAAGCCTGAAATGGGGTCTTGTTATAAGATAATAAAATCAAAATGTGATTAGAAAAATGGATCTTAGAAAAAATTCTCTATCATAGAAATGTGATTAGAAATAAGGCAGACTTAGTATCTAAAAGGTATACAATGATTGAAGGAATTTATGTCAATGAAATGTTTTATTTAGTAGCGAGACTTGATTTGTTCTGGATTTTCCATCCTATGAAAATTAAAATAGGAAACTAATTTCATTAAATGGATGTCAAAATATCATTCTTAAATTATGTTTTTCAATAATAATTCTAAATTAAAAAACCATTGGTATTTTTGATTAGAAATGATGTTGAAAATAAATTTAGATTAAAAAAGTCCCTTTGTGGCCAAAATCAGGGATCACAAGCAAGGTATTGTTGAATGGATTTTATCTAATGATGCTTCGATTTAAAATAGGTGGTTTTGATTGTAATCTCTATGTAATGAATTTAAACAACGGTCAATTTATGGTGCATGTGTACGTGGATGATATTACATTTTTCCAATGAACTTCAGGATCAATTATAGAATTTTATAATAAAATGAAAGTAGATATTGAAATTTATTGGATTAGTGAAGTCACATACATCATAGGGATGAAGATTATTCAGAATAAAGATTACACGATTATTTATTAGGTAATGTATTAAATAGGGATAAAGGAGAAATTTGGCATGGTGGACTCAAAACCAATAATCATTATAATTATTATTGGGAAAAAATTGTAATGTGTGACAATAAGACTTATGTAGATCCAACCATGTACATGCGAAACATTGGATTCTTATTATAATTGACTAAAAAATATTCAAATAGCATATTTGTATCATTCTTTCTGGGCTACTCTCAAAATAATATGAATAAATAGAATGTAGAATCAGTAAAAAGAATCATGAGGTACATTGAAGGTGATATTAATTTTTTCATATTACTTTCTATACAATGATATAATAATTTAACATTATTTTTTAATTATTACTAGGTTGGAGATATGGTGTATTGAAATTCAACTATTGATGGTTCCTTTTACATTATAAATAAATGCTTTATCTCGTTGAACAAGAAATAAGAAAAAACATACCTCCGTATGGATAAAAAATAAATCTCTTATATGAAAGAATGCCATATAATATTTTGGATGAAGAAACAACATATTGGTATAGGTGTTGAAGAGAAACAGTAGATGGTGATCAAATGTGACAACAAAAGCATGATCAATATTAAGAGGAATCCAGTTCAGCATTCACATACCAAACATATTGAAATCAGGTATCACATTATTAAAGACATAGTTGTACATGGTTTGATTAAAATGGAGAGCATTGGAAGTAAGGAACATATGGTTGACACTATGACTAATCCATTGGTAGGAAATCTTTTGGGGAAACATTAGTTGAACCTCTGGAGTTCAGCCACCTCCTAGTGCATGAAGCTGTTAAAAATATTCCCCTCTCATCATTTTTATTAATAGTTTTAATTTGTTTGTAGATGTGATGCATGTCTATAGGGGAGATATGAACCATGGGGGGTCTATTTTGAGCTATACAAGAACAAATACAGGTATTTTAGTTTATTCTAAAAGGAGGATAATGGATAAATGAATCAAATTCTAAATGGGTTTGTCGGTTGAATGTTTTTGACGACCTATGTAATACTTCTGTGAAACGATAAGAATTACGTGTTATGAGGAAACCTTTAGAGATTAGTTTGGAAGTTGTTATTCATTCAAATACATGAGAACCCAATTAATTCATAACCTATTTTTTCTACACCGATCATTGATCATGTAGACTATGATTTTTGGATGATTTGTTTCTCACATGTATTATTTTGATAGTGGATGGTGATTTTTTTAATTTTTCTTTAGATTGCCAAAAAGCTGAAAATGAGAGATTATTAGAACCAAAAATAGAGTTTACTAGAAATGAAGCCTAGTTTGAATTTTATTTTCAATCCAATTTAGTATTATTAAGGGATTTACAATGTAAGTGAAGTTACAGTAAAAGATGACTATAGTTTTTAATGTAGTTTCATTTCATAGTGCTTTCCAAATTGTTGGGTCCAAGATATGGAGAATGGGAAAAAGGGTTACTGAAAAATGTTTTTTCATCTAATATTGAATTAAAATATAAATTTTATGTTTATTATATGTTTCAGGATTCTTTTATCAAATTTGGGATAAGAAAAAAAGTCACGCGAGAGACTTTTTTTTCTGAGATGACTGTTTGTGTCATATGATGTTTTTAATGAAAAGGAGAAAGAATGAAAGAATATTTAAAACCAAATAGGGTGTCAAAATTAAGTTATGAACAAGTGGTGTTTTGAGATCCCCAATTTATAATTTTTAAAATTAATGATTTTCATGAAAAAAGTTGAACTTGAGGGATATGATCGTACGTGCCAAATATAATGTCAAAATAAGGCTTATAAGAATGGATAATATCATTCAAGGAACTTGAATGCATGGTCATACATCTATATAAATAACTAAATACCGATATAAAAAACATAAAACATTTTTTAATGAATATTTGGTATCTTTTCAATGTGAAAGTGTTGCATATTAAGACTTACATACAATAAATTTTATACACATATTGCTCCTTATGTCAGGCAAGACAAGGTAAATCTTCGTGTTGTGGTTAGGTGAAAGATATGTGTTGTGTGAAATACATCTGGATCAATTATCCTATAAGTTTCACGCAATAATAGGTTCTTCATGTAAGTGAATATTTATGTTAAATTTTGGTTTTGAATATTCGATTGTCTTGATTAGTGATTTCATGTGCATAAATTTAGGCCTATGGTGGTAGAATAGTCTCAAACTGGTTTAAAAAAAATTCCAATCTACTAAAGTGATCATCATGTCATTAAATGGAGTAATATTTCAACCAAATTAGTGGTCTAGGGGGAGTAGATAGAAGTGTTTTTTGAAAGACAGTGTGTTATCACTAAAAATATTGTAATGAAGGTGTGCCTGGAATAGACTGACTATATATGAATGATTTGTTTTCTAGATCTAGTAATGATTAGTAAAAAAATTATAACAAATCGCTCTCTGTGTATGAATACTATTATATCCATTAATGGTATACCGATTAATTTTTTTGTTTTCTCTTTTCATGTGATTGCTTGTTTTTTGCATGATTCCATATAACAGGTTTAACAATTTCCTACCATCTTGGGAACAAGATCCATTGCATTAAAAAATAATTGACACCCTGATTCACCACTCCCCTCTTAGGGTGTACCAAGGTCTTACATAACCTTGTTAAAATTAATTTTTCATAGATTATATATTAGTTTTCTATTATTTAGGAATCATATACATGATATTTTACAATTACTTGGTTTCCCGCTACGAATATTATATCTCAGACTAAGCTTTTTGGTTTATGTTGGTGGATGTAACCCTAAAGAATCATGTTAAGGATGAATATAATAGAAAATGAAATTATTTTACACTCTATAAACCAGAAATTATTTGATATATAATGAAAAATCTATTTTTTAAGTCCACACAACATTTTCATAATTTGATTCATGCTAAACATCCAAATGAGAAAACAATTGAAAAACATTCAATTAATTCCATTGTGATAAAACACGAAAAATAATTCAATGGTTCTATTGATAAAATAATTTCTATGAATTAGATTAGTACCATTGAAAACATATTTTAAATTATCTAATGTGTGGATGAAGAAAATTTCATTTTTTGTCTCTCATTTGGAAAGTGATGTGGACAAATAGTGGACTATTATCAACAATACAAGTCAATATGAAGAAATTTACTCCATGTAGTGGGATATTTTTAAGTGATTTTTTGTTAATATGAATGTACCACATGTTGTTTATATGAAAATTTTGAATGATTTCCTTGTGAAAATGTGGAAGGATAATGATTCCATTGGTATCTCTTAGTAAAATTTTACAGGTCTTATTAGGTGTTATTATAGAATTATCATCCAACCAAAATGAAAGGATGATCCTTTTATAGTGTATTGAAATCATTTATTTGAATAATGTTAGCCAAAACGTAATTTTGTACCTTTAAATAAATCGTTATATGTGTAATCAAGGTGGAAACCTAGAATGGATTTTCCAAACAATATCATTCTTTAACAATAAAAGGAATATTGAATTCAAATGAAATAGTAATAACCAGGGATAAAGGAAGATGATATTTCCATTATTCTCAATGAATGGAAGGATACATAAATGAAATTGACCTAAGGTTACTATTAATCATTTTATGTGTGAATAGAAGGTAACATTCTATGAAAATTCCATTGAAATGGGAAGCAGTTAGATAATGATGTGAATAGAGAGAGCTCTATAGAATGAACCACACAAACCTAAGTTTTTCAAAAAAAAGAGTATCTTAATTACACTAACCAGTGATCAAATCCAATGGATAATGTTGTTGATCAATGTTAGTATCCTCGAAACTGAGGAAAAAAAGGGAAATATCAATTGATCGCTATTTTGGATGAGGAGTATGAAAAAAATGTATTGAAATGTTTAGGTTAAATTGAATATTGATTTCTTATTTAGGATTTAATAAGTATTATATATATATATAACATTTATAGAGTTTATTCGAATTCCACCAAAAAAATAATATATTGAATTACTAATAAAAAACCATAATGGTATAATGATCATATCTAAATTATATAATATTTCTCTTGTTTATTTTTTGTGGAATGTTCATCATAAAAATATTATTATTCACCATATGGATGAATTTGTTTTTATGTTGTGAATGGAATTTATTTCCCTGCATAAATCCCACATATATATTTCAGTAATGTAATTCACATTTTATATTTTCAAAAAACCTATATTCATTTTTATGTGCAATGATAAATATAAAATTTAAATTGAAATTTACTCCATTGTACGAGTTTTGATTCCAATTCAAAATGGGTATTTATCTAAAATGGTTTTGGGGAAACTCCACATAGATGATATGTCTATATTGATGGAGTAATTTTATATTTTCTTGGATGAGTTTACTAGTCTTACACCAAATCCTAATGTGAGGTTCTCAATATAACTCATATCTGGTGGAACACCTATTACAATGAATGAAAATAGTTTACCAATGATTGAGTGGAATTAATTGAAGACATAAATATAGAAGAATCATGAAAGGGGATTCATTCATCCATGTTGGTGACCATGGGGTTATTTTTTAATTAATAAGAAATATGGATTGATGGTAAATTTCATTTATTATTCAAAAAATAAATAAGATCATAATAATGAATAAGTATCTCTTGCACCATATTGAAGTCTAGTTTGATCAACTTTATAGAGTCAAAAAATTTCCCAAGATTTTCATTATTTCATAATATCATTATTTTAGGGTCAATAGAAGTATATACCAATAAAACATTCCATATAAGTTATATACACTATGAATATATAGTGGTTTTGTTTTATATTACAAATTCCCACACCACCATTCTGAATTTATTGAATATAGTTTTTATAAATTATTAAGATTAGGTTGTGTTAGTATTTATAGAAAATATCCTTATATATTAAATATGAAAGGAGGAGAAAAAAGATAAATTTGTGATGAAGTCCCTGAGGAAGGAATATTTGTTTGAAATGTTTTAAAATTTTATTTTTTTGCATCATACAGTTTAATTTTAGTGTCATATAATCTTAAAATATGGAATATATTTGGATCCATAAATTGCTGATGTTATTATACATTGGAGTAGACTAACCATGATGACTAATATTTTAATTTTTCTTGATTTTTATTGATATTATTGATGTTTTTGGCATAATTTATAATCATTATCTATTACACTCACCAATTTAACTAGGAAGGGAACAACATTCCTTTAGAAAAATGAATGTGAAAAAATATCAATAAATTGAAGATAAGGTTTGTCATCACACATGTGATTACATTTCCCTATAGTAGAGAAATGTTTTTAATATATATTTATACTTTGAGTAATGTACTCAGATGACTTCTCCTGAAAAATGATGTGGTTATAGCTAATTCCTCAATATAAATTATGGATCAGGAGAAAAATTATGCAACTCAGGATTTAGTGTTATCTTTTTTAATGTTTTCAATTAATGGTCTAGATGCATTATTATTACATAGAACATTGCAATATATATAATGATCATAAAATAATATATCCAATATTAAAAAGAAGGATTTTAATATGCACCAATGAATTTTTTCGATACTAATTATTGTTTATGACTACTCATTACACTTCCAACCTAGAAAATAGAATATGATGGATGATTTCTTGAGTAGAAAGAATCCTGCTAGCAGATATATGTTAAGTATAGTAAACAATCCAATATTTATAGATATATAATGGATGGATATGTAACTATTAAAGGAAGTGGAGAAATATGAACTTTATCAAGTGAATATTGAAACATACATCCAAATGAATATTAAAGAGGAAAAAATAGTATATCTACCAAAAATGAAGAAGGTTAGAAATGTTCTGGTGTTTAAAAATGATTATGAGAGAATAAACAAGTTCATGAATAATTTAGGTGATCCCTCCATACTATATTTTAATAAGGAGCTATTAGAAGAGGCACATAGGACATAATCTCAATTAATTAGTGATGTGGAACAATTTATTGTTATTTTAATGATTATTTATTGTATGGAAACCAGAAGACTGACATTAACGAGATTGTATCTCTCAACATACTGTTCTAAACAGTTATGGCCAGGAAACAAATGTATAATGGGTTGTTACATCCTTTTACCATAACTTAATAGAAATTGGGAAACATTACCATGGATTTTTTTATTGGGCACCACAAGGGAACTAAAGGTTGAAAACTAATTGGTTTTTATTTGATCACATTACATATTAAGAATAATATATTAATATCAGATAATTTTTCTATCTTGATCAAATTTATAGAATATTAATTAAGGAAGTGGTAAGGATTTATGGGGTAAAACATTCTATATAATTTTATCAGGAATTAAGGAATATCTTAATGTTATAGTGAAGTCTTAAACATTCTCTAGATATTGTTTTATGTTTTATCAAAGCTTATCATAATTTAATAGTTAGTCTATTTGAGGTAAAAAAATCTCACCAAATGATATGATAAGCTATTATTTTATTAATTTTAATGGGGGCTGGGATCAATACCTTCCTATATATGTGTATTATTACAATAATAGATCTCACTTGATCATTAAAATGGATCATTTTGATGCCCACATTTGAAATAAGTATAAAACTCAAACATAATGGGACCATGATGGGGATATAAATTTCTTGGGACCTAATTTATATGAGGATATGGATGAGAAAGTCACAAAAATTCAATAACACATAAAGGAATATCAGAGTTTATAGAAATGTAATGCATAAAATTTTCATTGTGGCAAAGCATCCATTTTCAATAAAAATGAGATTATATGAATTTATCTATAGAATAAGGTTGTGAAATTTTGAATAAAGTATTGGAGGGACTGAGGTATATTGTAATCTTCCAGATTTATGATTGATTTGGGGTGTTAACTTATTGTAAAGAACTTGCACCTATCCGCTATCAATTCCTTTACTTGTTCCATGCATCTATTATGAGGAAATATTTACGTAAAACATTATATGGACTTAACTAAATTGGAATAAAATTTAAGAAATATATCTCATATGGGGAATAACAGGTATAGATTCTATATCATGGAAAGAAAATTCTATAATATAATAGCACTCACATAGTCAATGTTGTGTGGAGAAACAAGAAAATTGAGGAAGATAAATGATAACCTAAGGATATAATGAATAATATGTATACTAATTCATTTGAGTAATAGTGATATAAATTTAGTGGATAAATTCATTTTATGGGGGGTAGGATGTAACAGCCTAATATTTTATGAAATATATTTTTTCAGAAAAAATTAATTTCTTTGATAGCCTGTATAATAGAAGACAATATGTTTTAACAAACCATAATATAGTATAACATTATAACCAAGATTTTATATTGGTAGGAATAAAATATAACTGATAGAAGAATAAATTTTTATGTTTTAAACATATATAAATTAAATTCATTAGGTACCAAATGATTATAAATGAAAATAAAAATCAGTTAATGTTAAAGAAATGTTTTTCTGAGAAACTATTTTTTGGTGAAAAATGTATTTCAATCATAATACATCATAATTATCAATACAATTTAATTAAATTAATCAAATATATAATAAATAGAATATTTTACCATTCATATTGTTTTTTATATCCATTGGGAGAAGAATTACTCTATTTAAATGCTTGAAAACACTATTTTTCTAAAAATGGTTTATTTTCGTCATCCGAACAAATTTTATGTTTTTGATTATTAATTTTGGAAAATTTAATTAAAAAATGTGGTTAATTTTTAAAGAATAATTTGAAAGTTATCTTTTAGTTAGTATTTTATAATATTTTGAAAATATTATTTATTTATGGATATTGAAAAATACATAATTCTACAGGGAATTGTCTTTTCGTTTAGAGCATTTCCATTGTACGATTATATTTTGAATTATTTTAAAAGGTGAATTCATTCAATTTTATTATTATTAACCTCATTTAGTTAATTGGAATAATTTTTTTTAATTATTATAAAAGAAATTTATACTTATGAAAAATGTTTCTTCGAAAAAAACTTCTCAATGTGGTTGTAGGTTTAATTTAAAATTAAAATCTCAAAATTTTTTGAATTTAATTTGAAAAAAATTGATTCCTTATCTGGAATGTGAATTATAAATATTAGTTAATACTTATAAAATTAAATTTGATAATAATTATTAAAAACATTATTTAAAACTAAATAATGCAGTTAACGTTAAAATTAGATTTTGTGTGAAACATGCGTCTGTGTTAAAAAAAATTTATAAACAAGTAAAATATTATTTGATAAATTAGATTCAATATTTAAACCTACTGGGGTGAAATTATATAATAATTTTAATTTTATTTTTAGGTCTAATGGATTGTTTACCTAGGTAAAAAAACTAGTTACCACTGTGAAAACTATAATGGTAAAAGTATGTAAACATAGGGTTTAAGAGAATAAAATGATTAAAATATCTGTACATTATAGTGTTGGACATATTCATTTGAAATATAATCCCATAAATCATTTATTTATCAATTTTTAGTCATATGGATTGTGGAATACTCACCATTGTTGAATAGTATTGGGTATTTACCAAAATAGAAGTTTTTTATCATATAAAATGGAACCTCATGTAGACTTTTACTAACCCTCTAAAAGGATCTTATATTGTCCAATAAATACTCAAATACAATCTTTAATTCCCCTAAACTATCCTTGATGAGCTATTTTTGTTAGAAAATCCTCCCAAAAACAATTTTGGTGCTAACCTATAGTGGTTTTTCGAAGAACATGTATCGTTCTTTACCATGTGATTTCATGTTATTACTTCTTCCACAACATTATAATATTCTAAAAATATAATAATATAATATCAAAAATATGAGAAATATGAAAAAAAATTTATTATGATAATTTTTATACTTAAATAAATATCATCCTCCTTTAAATGGAAAAAAAATCTAATCATGTCTATGACGTAAAACTTCAAGAAAAACCATTGTAATGTGTATTCCATAAATTGCTATCATAGATTGAAATAATGATAAATTTAATGTATTCAGATGATTTTTTTTAAATAATTATAAATATTGTGTTATAATATCATATCCACCTTCGTTCCATCTAATCTGTTGGAAAATGATAACTTCACTTGTTAGTACATATAGACAACCACCTTTATGAAGAGATGTAATAATTTTATCATTTAACTCATACATGGATGGTAATCAAGATATTTTTAAGGATGTCATATTATATATATTTTATAAAAACTATTCTTTAAAGGTGAATTAATTTTTTAGTTCTTTTTATTAAATAGAGACAACATCATTCATTTTTGCATATGGGCTATAATCTCTACGAATTGTGTAATTCATTTTTCTATTATAGAATATTATAGATGACACTAAATATGTATATAATTAATACATATGATATATTTATAGTTGTAATATTCTTGTTATTATGGAACCATGATTAATATATAGGGACCGAAAATTAACGAACCAATTTATACATAAATAATGATGTAGTTATCGCGTGGAACATTGGTTTTAAAAAATTATTGTTTAAAACATTGTGAAAAAAGTGTTATAAATAATCACATATCTTATAAAAAAATATTATTTTTCATCCTTAATATATTTATAATAAACCTATATTTATTATAAATTTGTTGTTAACATCTATGACGTTTTTCCTGACATGAGATAGGGTATTTTAATCAAACTATTACTTAGGTGAGACACATGATATATTCACCCATAGATTCATATTTGTGATGTATATTTTCCACATTAATGTATTTTATAATGATTGTGATAAAAATTTTCATGATATTCATATCCATAGAATGTATTATCATTCAATAGGAAATTATTTGAACGAAAACAATTTGATAAGGGTTTTATGATATGATTTCGATGTTTATTGCAATTGCATATGGTTAAAAAATTTGTTGAAATATTATGATATACTTCTCAAGAAACTCATGAAATTTTTTCTAATATATTTTTTCCTATAAAATATATGTTTTCCATTCCGTTTATACACTTAATGAACTATGTAGTTTAAATTAATATTTGTATTTATAATAGACATTAATTTACTCGATCGTTGAAAATACTTTCAATATCAAGAACATGTTTTCATAGAGTGTTTTAAATAAGGTTTTTACTATTCAAAAATAAATATATTATTTAAATTTTACCCATTTTTAATTTTATTTACAATAATGGTTAAAAATAATAATCTTTTCATTTCCCAAAAGATGTTCTTTTTAATTTTGGGAAAAAATGTGATAGGATTTTTTATCGTAATGTTCATGACATGAATAAAAATTCCTCCATAATTAATTCTAAATTATTAAAATATTTCATTATAAGTATCCAAGTATATTGTGAAATAATTATTTTATATATATATTATAAATTTTTTATATATTTAAACAAATTCATACTGTAAATGGTATATCCCAAAATACTATTATTAATGATATTTTAATGATATTTATATTCCTCAATGAAAAAATCCTTTATTTTATTTTGTGTCTCCAAGGGATATGATCCAATGAAACCATTCCTATTCTATCTATGGAAATTTAATTATTATGATTAAAATAGTTTGACAATGTATATTTCTTTTTTATGGTTTATGTTTAGAAAACCCATTTTATTTTTATGGGTTTTATGATGAAGAAATTGTAAATGTTTTATTTTATTTTCATGTGGGTATGATTTAAAGAAATATTTTGGATCATGTGGAACACATATGTATTATTATAATTTTATTATGTGTTTTCCTAGAAGTATATATCCCTCTAATTCATTAGGTAATGATGAATATGTCATGAGATAAACTGGAACTGAATTCGGAGTGAACTAAGTTCAGTAAGTGACAATATCCAATATGATTGTATTGGGAGTGAACATTGAATACATAGATGGATTTGAGGGTAAACCATTTCCTCAATGATAGTTTTAGAAAAAATAATTGACTATTAACGAAAATATTTTCCATATATATGTGTTTTATACAACTGTTTGTCTTATTCCAATGTTATTATTTCATGAAACACATTCATTGATTCATTTTTTATTCATTTCTTTTAAACTACCAAGATTGATTCCCAAAATAGAGTTTATGATCTAGAAAATAATGTTTTATGTTTACAATTATTATTATCATTTTCTTATGCGTTTTCACTAATATCAAGTAGATATCTCACTCTTTTTCCATTATTGAGCTTTTGATATCACTATTTATTATATATACCTTACCAAATATATACAAAAATGTGTTATGTTTGATATGTATATGAGGGTTGTGATTTTGGAAGAACCATATTAACATATATCCATGTATCTAAATGTATTTCAACTATATAATTCCTGCAGGGATAATTATGTTATATAATAAATATTTATAAATTAAGATGTGATATCTCTGAATGAAAATTATGGGGTTTTATTATGAAATATATATGATTTTATTTCCAGTTATTCATGGAAATCATTGTTCCACAACGTTCTTCTGACAATTGATCTCACATAAATCAAAACCCCCACAAATCGATGCTATACCCAAAGATCATCATTCTGATCTTCTCTTTATAAGTGTCTTAGGAATCCCCTCACTGAAAATTGAAAACTAATTCCTAAAACATATTATCCATCCACCAAAAAATATGATTTATATATAGAGATAACACTCTTACACTAACCTCCAAAATTATACTCAATATTGTAATAGGTTGGAACCTTAACCATAATGTTGATTCCTTCATTGAAGTGTTTGTGGTGTTCCTCCCACTACATGGATTTAATTAAACATTTCAAAATCATTTATATCATAGTAGAATTCATATAAACAAATGTTATTATCTTCTTGAGTAACTCTATTACACCTCTTTAGTATTAGAAATTAAATCATGGAGTCCAATTTACATCATTAGTGTCACAAAACTAATTGGTTTTACATTTTTATTCTATGAACTAGGATATCAATAATTTTCCTTGATGCCAAGGTCACCATACTGTGGAAGTGACCCATAAAAGTAGCCTTTAATAAATCACATCAATTTTTCTAGGAAATCAAGAACTAACACATCTTTAGGTTTTTCATGGCGTTATTGTTATCCTCCCAATGAATTATTTTAATTCCATAGAACCAAACAGGGATTGTTATATAATACCTTAATTCAATGGGAACATTGTTTGTCAACAATTCCTAAATATCTCACAAATTAGTTGGGAACACAAATTTTGAATTATTTATAGGACTAATTTTACCATTCATTATAGGTATGCAAGGGAGTATACAGATGGACAACTTGGGTTTACATTATCATAAAAAAATATTTACCATGTTAATAACTTATTGATTTTTACACTACTAAAATTAAACTAACATGATTAATTTAGTTTTAGAAGTTTCCTAAATTAATAATCCTTATTCTTAAGGATATATTCTATAATATGGATCAACATACTACATTAACACCCATCTACCTTGGGCATCCATACAAATTACTAAGAGACTTACCCAATCCCGATCGAGATTTGAAAAACACATCCTATTCCTATGAATTTCAAAATACCTATCTCACTTCATACAACCATAGTTGCCAACTAAAATTGGACTAACATGTCACATATAAGATTAACTAACTCCAAAATGTAGGTCACAGCAAAATGGTCTCTTGACATTGATTCTAATCCAATGTGTCCATTAAAAGGGAAACACCAACACAGAATCAAGGTAAACATCAATTTTCCTATCTAAAAAAATTCTCTAAGAATCCTAAAAATAACACCCACAATAGGGTCCTTGATATAAACATAAAAAATGTATTATTTAATCAATTTAGCTAATTTAAATTTACTAAAACATTATAAAATATCATGTAAATGAAATATTAGGTACCTATTATAGTATAAATCATTTTAAAAACATTACATGTCAATCTATATAGAAGACGTCATAAAATAATCTTGAAAACATATGTCCTAATTTCAATTCAACCATTACTTGACAATAATTTCTCATAAATGGGCTCAATTAATGAAAATATTACTCACAAGTTATAGAGTATGATAACCTTTAGTAGGAAACTATAATTTAATTTCAATAAATCTTTATATGTTTATGATTAAAATAAAAAAAGGTCATTATCAAATCATAGGTATTAGTTATGTAATATACCTCCTTGAACCTGTACTAAAAAACATATGATTTGATAAATAAAATTTAAATATACAATCTATTTGAAATAAATAAACCCATACAAGATAAATTAGAAAGTAATAAAATGATATTGTAGACATATGTGTGTTAATTCATTCTAATGCGGGTTTAGTAAAATTGGAATGAATTTTCTATATATGGAGGTAATTTTCTATAAGTTATAATTAGTTCCCATTTAGGTGAAATACATAATTTATAATTTATTAGGTATTTTAAACGCCCTTTTTGAGTTTGTATCATGGGAATAATATTCCATAACTGAACTATGAGTGTTGGGTAATAGATTTAAGGATTATGTTGTAAACTTTTCTATTCACAAGATACAAAGTAACAATAATTAATAAGATGAAATTGGACTAATATTTTTCTAACATCCATAACTAAACATTTGGATTTATTATGGAATAAAAATTTCAAATATACTAGTCTTTATGATGTATATTATATGAAAATATTTTTGAAAGAAAAAATTAAAAACATCAATTCAATCCTATCAATATTCAATTATACATATTTTAATCCCAATGTTTTGGAGGAAACTACTCAAAAAGATGAAAATAACATCCCTTTTATCCAAAATCCATAATTGATCAATAAGAAAAAAACTATTTCCCTTTACATCTAATGATTCAAAATATGATAACTCAATAATTATTTTATGTTAAAATCCATTAATTATTTTATTTTAAGTAGGTTATATAAAATTAAACTGTAAAGATGATTGAAAACTATTTAGGATAAGGAAAAAAATATTATTTTTCTATCTCAATACCATAACTATATAAAAGAAAATAACTAAAATAGGGATGTATACAAGAATGAAAGAAATTATGATAATGGAATATAAATCCCATGCGTGTGAAATGATACCTGAAAAGACCTCATTTCCTTCAATACAATTTCTATAGAAAAATATAATAAATTAGTAACCAGTAGTTGTATGCTAGGTGTCAGCCAAGGTGAAAGAATAATCAACTATATCATAGAACACCATAAAAAATCCCATCTCTAGAACTCTTGTCATTCACCCATGCATGGGTTGTCCATTCTAAGACAAAATTTATTTTTTATGTTCATAAAAATTACTAATATTTTTTTTACCATTCTAAAATAGTAAACTAAAGTAAAAAATGTTTTGATACCACTTTGGGATGTATTGATCACTTTTTAGTGATAAGTATAAAATCATGAGGGGAACATGGAATCAATCATGTATCCCTATACACTGAAGGTTTCTAACTTATTGATAAGTTTTAATTGTGGAATGTTTGAGAAATTATACACTTTGGAATACTACTAAACATAGTGGGAGTAAAATGTAACAAATTTATGATTAATTATAATAGTAAATTTAAAACAAAAAAATAACTATTTAATACAACCAATACACGAGAATAAGTTTCTACATGATCATATTAGTACAAAATTATAGTGATTAATATATATTTTTGTGTCTTAATATAAAATATCATGTATATTAAAGACCCAACTTCTGTAGGAAGTCAATTTACATTCTCAGTTCACAAAACCCAATGCATGACCTCAACCAAAAAAATTAATTTTCAATAATTTTTTTATAATGTACTAATCTATAGTCTTGATATGTTCATTGGAACCTAGACAAATCCAAAAATTGGTTTGAGTAAAACTCTATAGAAAACTACTAATGGTATCTAATGCATTCAAGATAATGAGTGTAAAACCTAACAATGTGAAGTATATAAAAAGGGATATAGTAATGTGGAATTGAATTAAAAACCATATTTGGGCTATGAATGACTATTTATGAACCAAATAATGTTGATTTAGTAATATAACATAACACCAAAATCTTATACACCCAACTACATGTAACGAGGTGAATCTATAGAATGCATTAGGGGAATTCACTTATATAGGAACCAAGAGTGTACAATGTGAATTCCAAATAATTCTACATTCTAAAAATGATATTATCAAGAAAAAAGATGAATTATAATGTAGTCATTTGATAGATATGTTTGAAATCCATGGATATAATCCAAGGAATTCGTGTATGAGGAAACAGAGAGGAAACCTTGGAGCACATCCCAAGAATTACAATGTTTAAATGTTTTAAGGGGAATCATCAATGTCATGATGTGTTGTTAAGTAATTTAATAAATTTAATAGATAAACGTTGGAATTAAAATATTTCATTAATATTAATGAATATTATTGTGTCCATCAGGTTCTAACATTGAATTCAAAACTAGAATTTATGTCTTATGTGTGCTAGGTGTCAGAATAACCATTATAATATTCATTATATTTACTATATGAAGTATAATAAGTAATGAGAATAATTCAATCATGTTGTAAACTCATTTAAAAGACAATACATTAAAATTATACAACAAAATCATTAATTATAACTCATTATGGTCCTTGTAAACATTCAAAAAAATATTTAAAATGAATATTACTTTTATCCAATTTAAACAATATAATTATATATTCTAATGTTACTAAATATTTATATCATAATTACCAAGTATTTATCAGAATAAAATCCAAATAATTAAGGTTAAATTCATATTTGAAATTAATGTAATCATAGGGTTTTATTATTAAATTAATATATTTATATTAAAGATACCTAACATGAAAACAATATGGGCTCTATAATTTATTCATAACATTGACAACACATTAAAATATTTATATATCCCAATATATCTACAAGGTTTATATGAGAGTTATATTATTTATGTGTTGTTTTATACACAATATAATGGTTGGTTTCATTACATGGGGGAATAATATAGATTGAGGACTTAATAAGATTCAACCCATACCCATATTGTGAGTTGCCTTATCTCTATAGAAGTACGGTTTTCATTGGTGTGGATGTGAACTGATACTAATGAGTGATTTGGGATTAGTTTTTCTACCATGAATAATGAATGGGATTATTAAAAAAAATATAGATTAGGATATAGTCATTAATGTAATGAATGTATGAATTTTGGGTAAATACTTGAAATTATTTGCTAGTGGAACCATGCTACATTTCATTGATGGAAACACATTTAGGTAAAATCATATAGACCACCTACCATATGTATAAGAAGATTCATATGTCGGGTATTGACCATTAAATAAATCTATAATAGATGAAAATGGAGAACAAAAAAATTACCTACTGATAGGGAATATTATCTAAAATAGAATTTAGACTGTTGGAAGTTCGATGAAATGGATAATTGAAATTAAATATGCCATAGTCATATAATAGGATTTCAATTTCCATAGATGGAAAATCATTTTGATCTCGAATAGAGGACATCCCATCACGAGGTAGGATTAGAGGAAGAAAAAATAGTAGATGATATAATATTGATAAAATAGAATGAAATTAATGTAAAATTATTAATAGTCCATAATGAAAATATAGTAAATTCGAACACTTTACTGGGTCTTATTGTAAAAAATCATACTCATATCATGTACACACACTCTATAAATTCATCTCTACCATAAAAGTTAATGGGACATGGTTTCCCTGGCTTTTTTCCAATAAGGTAACATTTATATAATAAACTAGATACATCAATAGGGTTTTTAGGGAATGCCACATAGTTTAAATAATGAGTGTTCTGTTACAAATTACACATACAATTTGGGATAAACTATTTCCCCAATCCAGCTACTAACCATGTTCAATATGCTATTTTTTCATGAAATTGATTGTTAAAAAATAGAATCTTTCAATTCTCATCAATACACTCATTACATCTCTTATCCCATAATCCATATTGATAAGAAAAACGTTAACGTGTTCTAATTCACTAAATTCAATTCAGAACATTATTTTTACAAACGACCCATATACTATATTAAAAATTGAATATTCCTTTTGAACACCAAATATATATATAAATTATATCGTAAAAACCATAAATTTTAATATTTAAAATATTGAACCACTATCCTAGGAATGGTGTTGTGAAATTATTAAAACATAAACTTTGTTACTAAATGTTCCCCTTGAATTTCATGTAAAAGGGGACCAGTTGCACCATTTAAATCAGAAGACATTCATTCAAATTCACTGATGAAATTGTACCATTTTACTCTACATATAAAACTATAACATGCACATAATCTCCTAGAAACTCATGGATAGAATATAAAATTAAATTTCAATCATGCATCTAGAAAAATATCTACCCTCAGTCTTAAGTATTACCTCTTATTTATGATTTCATCTTAATCATAATTTTAAAAATATCTTATTACCATAAAACAATTTTTTTATAAAAATATTTATTATTATAGTATAGTATTATAATAGTGGTTAAAACAATAAATATTTATTTCCATCCACTTCGAAAAATATAGGAAGATAAATCATGTTTGTGTGTGGATTACATCTTCCACATAGAAAAGATTTATATTTGTCATTTTTTTTCCGGATTTGATTAGAAAATATGCAAAGTAGTTTACCATCTATTAAAATAATATTATTACTATTATAATTTGATAATTATATAATTTTAAAATATATTCTTTCACAACCATGCTCACCATTCGAGTTTAAGTGTATCCATGTTTGGATTATTTTTACCACCAACATGAATAAATGGTATAAAACTAGATCACTGGAGTAAATGGGAAGATTAATAATTATATTATTATTAAAAAATTAATTATTAATTTTTTTGGGTTTGTTTATTTTTATATAATTCTTTTATCTTTTATTTAAAATATTATATTTGATTTCTAAGAATACAAAAAAAATTGCATCCGATTGAATTTTCATATAAAGACAAGAAAAAAACAATATAAATGTTAATAAATATATAATTATAAATGGTCCAAAATAAATTTTATATATAATAATGAGGTTTATAAGTATGTATCTAATAACATTTCTTTTATTATTTGTGATGTTAAGGTCACGTGAAAAATTGAATCTGGACAAGGAATGTGATTTTCTGTAAATTTATTGTCTTTGAGAAATGGTTAATATTTATGAATATATTATTATTTAATAGGTTGTTATATTACCTATTCGATATAAAATATGATGAATGGTATTTTTTCATGGTATTTGACATTTAATTATATTTTATACCTTTTATAGGGGTTCTAATATAATATTTTACCCATGAAAGAAGGCTTTTATTATCTAATATTTGAATCCTTTGAGGCATGTTTTATTATAAATGTGTTAAATATAATTTTTTTCATTTTTGATTGTAATAATATACAATTTTTGGACATTCTTGTTTCTATTTAATTTTATAACTCTCGTGGTGTATTTTTTGAAATGATACAACTACTATAAGTGGTCTTCATGATTCAAATTTCATCCTAGGGTAATAATCAATCTTCTTGATGATTATTTTTCAACATTGACATACTGTGAACTATGATGATGTTATATTGTATATACACTATAATTTATAGTGAAAATCATGTGTCAAAACAATTTCCCCTTCTATCATAATTAGATTGTTTTTTTAAACATCCATTATGTTAAGAATATTTTCCATTTTTTAATTTATTTTTCTATTTACATATTTATATATACCAACAATATTCAACATTCCATCTTATAAAATAAATTATATTATATATCTAATGGTACGTTTACTGTCATTTTCATTTGAAAGAAAAGATTGTATTATCCTACTAAAGATTTGGGTTTTTAAATAATGGAATTTCATAACATTCAAAATGTATTCCACCACATAAAAATAAATTTATTTATCTCCTAATCCACATTTATTATATCCTTTATTCCCATTTTGTGGTTCTATGATTATGTTATTAAAATAATAAATTTAAATTTAAATTACATTTATTGAAAACAGTATATCATTTTCATATTTTAATTATTAATGGATCTAATTAAATTAATTGTTTATAAATTATTTCCACTTCCCCTTTTTGGAATCTTTATTTTGTTTTCATGACTTAATTAATAAAAAATAATTTAAATGTAAATGATTTGAAATTACTTTTTCATTTCATTTTAAAACCAGTGTATATTTTCAATATTTCATTAATTAGAAATAATTATTTCAAAAACCTACCCTCTCCCATCACTATATTGTTTTTTGAATCTAATTAAAAATTTATGTTTTGAAAAAAATTGATAACAGATATATTTTCTCTTAAACTAAATGGATTATCATTCACGATGTGTTGTCTTAATGGCCCTCAATATTTTTTATTACATTGTTTATTTTTGAAAATGATTTTTTATATATGATGATATTTTTAGTAAATATATTGTGATTTATTTGTAATTATTGATAAAGACATTCTTTTTTCCTCGGTTTATAAATATATGACAGAATTTTAATTTTAAAAATAATTGATACCTTTGGATGATGAAGTGTGGGGTCCAATCTCAATGGAATTGGTCATGTTTTTATATAAATTTAAATGATGATATGTTGTGTAACATCCCATTAACATTTTATCAAGGACTCCCTTAACCATATTGTGGGATTCCCATCCTTTTATATTAGGAGGATACATATAATGGTGATGTTAGAGATTTTTTGACATTCAACATTAACCTGATTTTTTGTAGGATGAAGATAGATTTCATGGCATGTAACATTGTTACACACCATGTTATTTTTTGGTATAATCCATTAATTTTGATTCATGTTTGGAATGATTACACATTTTGAATGTTGGATTCATGTTTTGAATGTTTCAAATATTGGATTTTTAATCTAAGGTGAACTATTTTTTGGAATATTTGTATACTGTGTATTTCAAAACATGGAACTATATTACACTATATGAAATGGAAAAAATATTTTTTTAAAATACACACTTGGTATCTTTTCATAGTCTTCCACTTCCAGACCCCTTATCCTTGCCCGAGGTCTATGCTTGGCATTTTTCAAAGACATTGTTCTTTACAGATTGATCTATTTGACATTTGATCTATATTTCAATTTGTGGTGTATCTTTCCAAGAATGTAATCATCCCACTTCTCCATTTCCTTTAATCATGATATCACTATTGGTTGGCATGTTTAGATCTCTTGGGTTATGTTGATTCTTCATCTAGTTGTTTTAGATCTGTTGTGTGATCTCGCTCTGGAGGCCTATTCCATTATTGGTTATGGTGTGACGACTTCTCGGAATTGAGGTATGTGGTGTTTTCTTTTTCTATTGGCCCCATGTATTCATAATTGGACCAATCCTAATATTTGGGGATTTTATTCTAGGGTGTTTTTTGACATTTTTGGGTTTCATTGATTTTGGATTCCATTTTGGGTGTGTGAGACCAAAGTTTTGATGTAGGATTTGATGTCATTGTCCTATGATAATGGATATTATTGTTTTTCTTTATAAACCAATTCATAATAAAAATTGGAATGATTGTTTTGACATTTCTAGAGAATGTTTATCTATGAATGTTGTATGTCCCTTGTTATTTATTAATTGAATGGAAAGGGGGTATTTTTTAATCAATAAAATGTGATTTGAAATTGACTTAAAAGAATTGAATTGAATTGTGAACATCAGCACATGGGTTACCTTTGGTACTTAGGTGGACGGTTTAGATTTGGGTCTTCTCCTATTATATATTATTATAAAGGAGGTTCATATTGGTGATTTCCTTAATTTACTAGGATTTTTGTTCCATGGGGAAGATATTTACATTTTTGGGTGGGGGGGTTACTCATGAGTTATTCCCATTCCCTAAAGTCCCATAGTTTAAGGAACTAGTTATTGAACGTGATTATTGTGGTACAAAGAGTGTGTGGGCTGGAGTTTTAGTATTCCTTAGAGCTGGGACACATGTTTTTCAATTTTATATTTCATGGATTTCTGAGATAACCTTCATAAGCATGTTCGTGTTTGTGAAAAATGTTATAGAAAATATTCTTTGAAATTGACATACATTCATTTTTTAATAATTATAGAATAAGGTAAATGTTTAACAATTTTTTTTATAAAACCATTTTACTTCTTATCATGTCATGTTTTGTTTAAAATAATCATACATTAATTAATTATACAAATACATGTTATGTGAAGCCTGGGGGGATCCTATTGATCTTTTGAGGATAAAAACAACACATAAATTCATTGGTTTGTATAACATTGTTTGTATATTTGTGTAGGGAAATGAAAGGAACCACAATTAGGTAGTGAGGATTGTGTTAGCTAGTTTTGGTAGCTTGTGGTGAGATAGTGGGAGTTCATCCAAATCATAACATGGAGTATCTCTTATTTTTTGTCCTTTGTGGTTGAACTTTTCCTTTGGATTTTTTACTACTTTTCAGATGTTGTTTCTGCTATATTAATATATATTATAGAATATAAATTTTTTAGTCACCCAATGTTTCCTTTTTTTAATTTATACATATATTCCTTGGGTTTGATCATTTTTTATGATATATTTCTCTATGTTGTATTGTTTGATGCCCGGGTGCTTGTCACCTGCCTGTGGGGATTGGGAGCTCCCTTCAGGTATGTGGTAGATCGGTTTGGGTGTCATTTTTGAGGTAAACATGGGTTAATTTGTTACAATTTATATTAAATGAGGTCTTTCCTTACAATTCCACGTCTTGTGTCATCCGTTAGAATAGTGATAAGATTGTAGGGACTTGAGAGGTATATTTGGATTTGTGTCTATCTAGCTCTTTTTGTGATGATAATAAAGTTAGCATAGAATGTTGGGTAATGTGTCTCCAGTATTGGAGTTTTGTTTTAAGATGTCATTTTTTGATTATGGGTTTTCTAGTTTGAACTGATATTTTTTCTATTGTGTAATCATTTTTATGTTTCAATTTGTGGAAGTGTGCCTGAGAATCATCTTCCATGGGTTCCTCAAGAAGGGGCAGTTGATGATCCTCAAGGTAACTTACCTATATATCATAATATCATTGAGACTATTATATGGGTAGTCCGTGTTGTCGATCATGATGTTCTATGAGTTCAAAACACAGTGTTTGAGGTACATATAAGAGCTGTAGGAGAAATATCGATCGATCAGAGGAGTTATTATGAGAGAATCCATAGCCCTTTTAATGGTACAACAGAACCAAAATACATGGATGTCATACTGGATAGGATCAATAAAATCATTGAATATCTATAGAATCCTAAGAAGATAAGGATAATTTTCACTACATTAATGATCATCGGTTCAAGTATGTGAGGGTGGTATTCTATTGTCCATGAAGACAAACACATGGACTTGGATTGGAAGGCTTTAAAAAACCAATTCTTCCAAAAGTTTTACTCAAAGTCCTTAATGATTGAATATTATCTAGAGTTATAGTATTAACAATAATGATAGTGTTCTATGTCATCATACACCAATCATTGTATCGAGGTTATCAATATTTCTCTGTGTGTATTAAAGAATTACTATATAAAGGCTTAGAAGTACCTGCAGAGTTTGTAATTAGATATCAGATAACTGGTGTTTATGTTAAAACATAATACTTATTCAGAGATGGTAGATTGATAAATAATTGTATAAATGAATAATGGTTTGAAATGTTTTAATTTCCATCTCTTCTCTTCCATCAGGTGAAAGCCTTAGTGGCGAACATGGGAAGAAGAGTTAGTAAAAAGATACCCATGGGATTACTGGAGTTCGGTCTCAATAGTGAGCCCCTTATACACCATATATTATTACCGGATATATCCTTATTATGTGAAATCATTATCGTAAAGGTGAAAAAATAAGGCCTTTTTTCATATTCCTACGAAGATGTGAAACAACTGTGGATACATTGGTCACTTAAATTAATTTTTTCAGGATATGGCTACACATCATTGTGGGCAGGGTTCATCAGTTTCAAAGACTACTGTGGTGCATTAAGAAGCATCAGAAACTATATGGCTCTATTTACTGACCTCTGGTGTGAAGCATTTTCCTTTAGAAGATGTGTGTATAGAGGAAGTTTATGGATGTCTAGAAATTGTCAGAGGTAATACCCTCATTTATATTTGCACATTTAGTTAAAGTTCTTAAATGTCAGACATAACATATGTTCGTTTAAATGAAGTCAGTGACATTTCTTGGTATGATGACAGAGAATGGGTTTAGGTTTCCTTTTTCCTTAAATATAGCTAATATGAAGTTGGTATAAGATTTTCTTATTCATGATAAAGATATATTTACCTCATCATCAGTATGGATTGTCTTGTCACTCATCGATCTATAGTTGATTGTTATCATCAAAATCATTCCTTTCCTTTAATCGGTGAGAGATATCTTGAGTTTCAATGGGAGTGGGACTTGAGGTAAATTCATACAAGACCTTTCCATTTTGTGCTCACATGTGTTTTGTATGGTTTTGTATTTGATCCCACTGTCGTATCTCATATCATTAATTTTCCCATAGTTATTCGAGTATTTCTTGAAGTTCTCCCAGACATATTCTCTAGTCTTTCTCTAGAGAGAGAGAGGTAGAGTGTATGATTGGACTAGTTTAAGGTATGTAGCCGATATTGATACTTTCTAATGATATGGTACTAATACAAATGAAAGATCTAAATATTCAGTTGGATGATCAATTAAAAAAGTGTTTTGTTCTCCATATCATTTCACCTTGTGAATCCCCTGTGCTCTTTTCCATTAAATCATATGGATCTCTTCGGTTATGTTTTGACTATCATGTGTTTAACTGGCCAAATGTTAAGAATTAAAATAATTATCCTTGTGTGGATGATCTAATATATTAGTTAAAGGGTAAAATTGGTTTTCTATGATAGATATTTGGTCAGCTTCTCATCAATTTTGAGTTGATATGTCTAATATACCAAAGACTACTTTCAAAAGAAGGTATTTCCATTATTAATATCTTGTGATTCCTTTTGGTCATACTAATGCACCTATAGTTTTTATGGCTTTGATGAATCAAATATTCCATCATTTTCGTGACACTTTTATGGCAGTGTTCATTATTGATATTCCAGCTTATTCAAAATATGAGTGTGAGAATGAACTCTATCATAGTGTTATTCCTGAGATATTGATAAATAACCATTTTTATGGAAATATTTCAAAATTTAGTATCTCGATTAATGAAGTAAAATTATTAGGTCAGAGAATTTCTGAGCATGGGTTATCAGTTGATACATAAAAATGTAAAGGTTGTTTTTTCATTGAATGAACTAAAAAATGTCTTTGATATTTAAATCTTCCTTGGAATTTCTTGATATTACCTATAGTATTTCGTATAATTATCTATGATGGTGTCATCTATGACTTATCTTACCCTAAAATTGATGAAATTCACCTGGGATGTGAAGTGTCAGTATTCTTTTAATAAACTAAATTGACTTATGACATCATCTCCTATTCTGATCTTTCCTGAGTTCGGTAAGGGGTATGTGGTGATCTATAAGGCTTCTACTACTAGTTCGGGGTCTGTTTTTATGACATATAACCATCTTGTATCTTATATATGTCATTATCTTCGACTATATGAAATTAATTACACAACTCGTGATTTAGAGCTTAACGAAGTCATGCATGTGCTAAAATGTTGGTTACATTATCATTTTTTAGAAGTTCAAGTTATTCTCTAATCATAATAGTCCGAGTTATATATTTTCTCATATGAAGATTAATCTCAAGTATAGATGATGTCTATAATTCCTTTAGATATATGAATTTGATATAGCTTACACCCATGGAAAAGTAAATTTCATTATAATTTCATTAGTATGAATGTACCATCATATGTATTTCTTGAATATAAGTAAGAGTGGAACCTTGTTGGACTTTTTATTTAGTTGAATTTGGAACCATAGAAGAATGTTTAGAGTATGATTCTAACCCGTGATCAATTCTCATTGTCTCTCTCAGAGTCTACTTTGTAGAGTCAATGACTATATGATGAGTTTATGAAGACTCGAGAGAGCCTTTATAGTGGGTTGTCTTTATATCGTTGGTCTATTTCTTGAAATGGTATACAACTCCTTGGGAATCGTGTTTTCATCCCAATAGCTGTAAGAAGTTTACTATTGTTTGATTTTCACATATCATCATTGGCCATTCATTCAGGATCTATGAATATGTATTGTGACATGAAATGTCAATTTTTTTGTGCAGGTATGAAGAGTGACATTGTGGATTATGTGTCTCATTGTTACACATATCAACAGATATAGGAAGACCACATAAAGTACTCTAGTTTTCTTCAGCCTCATCCAGGGTTGATTAGGAAATGGGACGAGGTATCCAGGTATTTTTTTTGGATTAAAATGGACTCCCCAAGGTAGGAATTCCTTCTAGCTGGTTTTTGATCATTTGAGGAAGTTTACTCATTTTATTCCGATCAAGGACATAACTAAAGTTGATGATCTAGGTAAGTTGTAGGTGCAGGGGATTATGTGGTTACATGAGAGTCGATGTTCCATTTTTTTGGAGAGGGATCCTAGGTTTACCTCGTGGTTCTAGAGGATACTTCAATTGGAAATGGGAACTCAAGCCAATATGAAAACAACATACCATCCTCAAAAAGTCAGTCAGACAGGGCTTGAAATTCATATCCTAGAGGATATTCTTAATGTTTGTATCTTGGATTTCATAGGATCATGGGATAGCCATTTGGGGAAGGATATGTATTATTTAATATAATAGTTATTAATCTCTAATAATAATGGGTTTCATTGATGCGTTGTATGATCTCTTATGTAGATCACATTTTTTTGAATGAGGTGGGTGAATTATCATAAGTTGGACCATGATTGGTTTAGGAGACATTTGCGAAGAATGATGATATACATCAACATCTGATAATATCCTAAAGTCGATGGAAATTATATGTGGATCATTGGAATTGACTATTGTAGTTCTCCGTAGGTGACTAGGTTTTCATGAATTTTCCCCATAATGGGGTCACTGTCAACTTAGAGAAAAATGAACATTGTCTGTAAAATATGATGGACTATTTGAGGTCATCATGTGTCTCAGACATGCTGTTTTTTGGTTGGCATTATCAGTCCATTTGATAGGAATTCATGATATTTTCCACATGTCTCAACTAAAGAAATACCATCCTAAACCCACTCATGTTCTGAGTTGGAAAGAAATTGAGTTAGATCCAAATGATTCTATTTTGGAAAAACTAGTTAGGATCATTGACTCTCATGTGAGAGTATTGCATGGGATGTCAATTCCAATGGCGATATTTATATGGAAAAAATTATTAGATTCTCATGAGACTTGGGAATGTAAATCATTAATGTGAGAGTAGTGGATTAATATTTTTCCAAGGATTTCTCTTCCACATGACTTCATGTGGATGAAAAGTCATTATGGTGGGGAGATTGAATCTTCTTGTTACCGTTTTATCTGGTATGACCTTAAGCTCATCATGGATTTCCTCTAATTTGAGATTAGGAGGATACCAATAATGGTGAAGTCATATATATTTTGGACATTCATCATTAACCAGCCTTTTTTAAAGATGTAGAAGGATTTGTTGTCCTGTAACATGGTTATATGCCAGGTAATTAGTGTTCCGAAAAATGTGTGAAAGGGGATTCATGTTGCGAATGATTACACCTTGTTAATAGTTGTTTCATTTTGCGAATGTTTTAAATAATGGATTTTGTATATGAGACGACAAGTTTTTCATCATATTTTTACACTGTGGATTTCATGAAATGTTAATGTATTACACTTCATTAAACAGCCCGCATCATGTATAAATATATTCACTTTGAAATTTTTTTGGTCCTTTATTTCTAGAATCCATCTACCTCGACATAGTGACTCTCCTAGGAATTTTCTGAAGACATGTTTCCTTCTAGATCAATATGTTCAATGTATGATCCCTGTTTTAATTTTTGGTGTGTCACTCTAGGAATGTTATATTACATCTTCTTCAATACCTTTGGTCATGATATCGCGATTGGGTGGAGTGTTCAGATCTTTTGGGTAAACATTGTGTTTCTATATAGTGTTTTTATATCCATTTTGAGATCTTGCCCCAAATGTCTTTTCCTTTGTCGGTAATAGTGCATAGGGTTGATGTTCTTAAGGTATGGTGTGTTTTCCATTCCTGTAGACCCCATGTTTTCTAAATTTTATCAATCCTAATATGTTGGTATTTGATTCTTGGGACATCATTGAAATTGTTGGATTTTTTATTTTAGATTCAATTATAAGCATTCACGACTCAATTTTTAAGGTAGGTGGCTCCATCTCTATCCTATGATAACAAAATTTTTAGTTTTTCATTACATAATGATTCATAATAAATTATTTGAATGTATTGGTTTGTGTTGAGAATAATATTCAATTAAATTTTTCCATAGTTATTGACAAATGGAATGGAAAATGGTTATTTTTAAATTATTGAAATGATATTTGAAATAGTTTTGAAATTTTTTTCAAATAATTGAAATGAATTGTGAATATATCACATGGGTTACCATGGGTACTTAGGTGGAATGATTATCGTGAAGACATCATCTATTGTGTTGTTATTATCATGAATGTTTGATTTGAGGATCTCCTCTATTTCTTAGTCTTATTTCTTTAAGAGACCGATATTTCCATTGTTGGGGATGTGGGGTTTGATAAGGTGTCACTAATTTACTTTTTAGGATAATTGTTATAGGAACTTTTTTGTGCACATGATTATTCTAGTACAAGTAGTCTGTGGCCTGGGCATGTATTATTATTTGGTGTTTTGATACATGTTCTTCTTTTTTCTAATACTTGTATTTTTGAGTTAGCCATGATATTCATGATTATGATTTCTGAAAATGATATTGGAAATTTTAATTGAAAATAAAATACTAGATTTTATAGGAACTGTAGAAAATGGTAAATGTTTACCATGTTTTCTATAAATCATCATTACTTTTTATCATGCCATGATTTATTTTTAATAAACATACAAAAATTATTTATACAAAGACATGTTCTGGAACAGTAAGGTAGGATCTTATTGATCATATCAGCTCACACCCTATGCATGACTTTGGGGTTGTCTAGAACATTTTTTTTCCTTCCATGATACAAAAGGTAATGTGCCACACTAAGGAGTAGAGGTTCAAGTTAGCTGGTTTGGGTATTTGGAGATAAGATGTTGGGAGTTTTTCCACACCATAACATGGAGTATCTTATTTTCATTCCTTAATATATTTACATGTCCTTTAGAGTTTTTGATTGCATTCCAGTTGTTGTTTCCACAATCTTTCTAACTATTATGGCATATATTTTTTCAATAGTCTTATACTATTCACATTTCTCTTTAGAAAATATATTCCATCTATTTGTTCATATTAGATGAAATTGTTCTTTCTGTTATTTTGTTCAGCTTCCTAGAGCTTGTCGCCCGCATTTCGGTATCGGGAAGGCCCTTCGGGTATATAACAAATTGGGTTGGGTGCCATGTTTGAGGGAAACTTAGGTCAGTTCAATATATTTTTCTTGAATGATATGTGATATGTTATTTTTCAATATATTTTGTGTGAACGATTCATGGTGATTTTGGATCAGATTCCTAGTGCATTATTGAGAAATGAGAATCTTTTTTCATACATTTTTTATTTTAATTAGTTTTATTAAGATTTTATCACATGTTATTAGGTTATTATGATGTTGAAATCATTTTTTAAAATATTTTATATTATTTCTATTTTACCACATATCCATGTTGTTTATCATTTTATGCCTTGTTTTCAATATTAATTTAATTACCATCAAATCCATGTTTTCATCATTATGATTTATTTTAAACAATTCCTCTATTTTTTATGACTTGACCATGTTTTATTATTATTGATATGTATTTTGATCTAGGATATGAATTTTACCTTTCCTTAATGATCTTTATATGATCATATGATTTAAGATTATCATCGATGGACTTATAATCCATTATTAATTTATTTTTATTTTCCTCATGGTCTGCTTAATGTTTATGGTATGACTCATTATGATATATTTCTCTCTTTATGATCCTTTGATCTCACATATTACCTATGTTTTTTTCCATTTCAAATGTTATAGATATTTTTATTATTTTTGGAAAGTCAAGAAGTTATTTAATAGAGTTCAATTGTGGAGAAAATATTATATATTAATATTCTTGTGTAGCTAATACCAGTGAATATAATATTTCTAGTAATTTGATTTTTTGACTCCATGCAAGGTGTATTATTTATTATGCGAGGTTAATGGATTATTTAACTCATTTTGAACGCATCCCTCTTCCTAAAGTGTTAGGATGTAATTTTTTAGATTATATATTTTTTTATGTAGAAGGCAACAATTTAAAACAATTACTTGTAGATATAATAACTTCCTAGGAAGATTCATAATATTTATCTTTATTAAAATGGACAATAAAGTGTTATTTAGGATTTATATGTTAAAATAATGGTTTTTAATTTAGGATATATAAGTATTTTTTAATTTATTATGATATTTTAAAATATTTTTAAGATACATACTATATTCTCTAAATATGTGATGAATATTTTTCTAAAAAAAGATATATAATTAATTTTTATGAATACATGGTATAATTTTTGAATTGTAGAATAAAATGGAAAGATTATTTCATCCATAACATTTTTCTCTACCACTGTACTGAAAAATAATAAAAGGGAAGAATCTTATGTAATATGTATGATATATTTTATATATTTAATTATTGGAATCTAGAACAATAAAAAACTTATATAAGTTTATTATATTTATTATTTTGGGTATTTGGAAAATGTTTTAATGTAAAATGAAAATTCATAAATGGGAATCATATTAAATCGTTCATAGTGAAAAGCATTGATATTACACATTAAATTTAAAAATATGGCAGTGAAAATGATGTATAAGATTATATTACTGACACAAGAATATTTATAAATGTTAAAATCATATATATGTTTTTTCACCTAATGAAATGTTGGGGAATACAATGATGGAAAAAATACATGAAAATTTATTTATAGGGAAATTATATTTGAATTTAACATTATATTATTTAATGATATTAAAATAAAAAATGATACTTGGGATTCATTATAAATAATTTAGAATATGATTTTTTTGTCCCCAAAGGAATTTATTAAAAACAAAAGGTTACAATACAATCTCGAGGTGTAAATAGCTTACACCAGCAGGGAGTTAATGGGATAACAAGTAAAAAAGACCAATAAAACCAAAAATCAACCTGCGTATCAAAATTTTACATCGTGATGAAATAATTCACACTATTAGTCAAACTAATGGAAAATATAGCCAATGATGTCTTTCTTAAATTCATGATAATTTGTCTATACAAAAATATGAGTCTTGAAACTAAATAAAAACATGGAATGAGTCTAAAGAATTATGGTGTTTTTTCTTATTATTGGTGTTCACGGAATTTTTTTATGAATATAAATATGGATTATATTTTGTTGAAATAGAATATGTTTTATTTTATTGGGATATAATCAGAATATTTTATTCCAAGAAAAGTAATTGTGGAAAATATTTATAATAAGCTAAATATGTAATAATCTTTTGGGAAAAAACACATGATGTAGTTGATTAAATTTATCGAGAGGATCAACACATAACAATCAGGTACTGTAGTAGAACTATACACTGTACATGTACTATATCAGAACTGTACACTATGTGAAACTGTAGGAGTTACTGTAGTAAGTAATGTTTTGTACTGTAGCATCTTGAACTATTCACCTTGGGACACCAGTTTGGTCTTGGATTCCTGAAGGCCTTCAGACCACCCAGCACTTCAGGTCAGTAGGGATTTCAGGCCACCTTTAAGGCCCTAGGGCCACCTCAAAGGATTTAGGCCACATGCGATTTCCCCAGGCTCACTACAAAAATAGAGAAGCCCCAGAAGAGGATTCAGAGAAGGTGAACTTACCAGAGCAGAGCCAAATGGATTTTTCAGAATGAGAGGGTATGACTTTGCCAACGGGGCCAGCCTGTTCTTGCATGTGAAGCATAACTAGACGACCAAGAAAAGGTGGAGAGCTAATATCTTGACACAGATGCTGGGGAGGGGCAGTTCTTTATAGATAGTCATTTTGAATTCTATTTAACCTTCAGGTCCTGTAATCTCCTAAGCCTACGGCCCTTGAAATCTCGGAGCCTATGGGCCTTGTAAGGGTTCCCCCTCATACCTTGAATGGTGGATTATCCAAATCAATAAAAATGAAGGACTTTGGGAAATTCAGGCTATATAAAATATATATATTTTATTTTTTGATACCAAATATGAATATATTTAAGTAAAGAATGAAAATAAACATCTACATGACATGAGAATTAAAAACACTATACTGCTATGTGAAGATGAAAATTCTCTATGTTGAAGAAGAGTTGGAGGTATCCAAAGATAATAGAAGATCATATTAATTGAATTTATTTAAAAAGTTGTAAAGGAATTATGTATATAAAGCATATATTATGAATCCCAGCACTAAAACATTCATATACATTGAGATATGAGTAATACCAATATAAAATGAGTTCAATAGATTAGTTTTTCATAGTTTAAGTCCATGAAGACTCTATGGAAAAAGTTACAAAAATGAATTTATATATAAGATCTTATTTCATGTCCATTAATAGATATGATGTTTCATGTATCTATAAAAATTCCTATAGGATGATGAAAAATTGATTAAAGAAAATGATCATATCAGTTTGATTTTGTGACATCAGGTTCTGATTTTTGATTTTATTAATGAAGGTAGGCATGGGATACAATTAATTACATATGGTTCCATTATAATCAATTCCACTATTCCAATCTGGATATAGAAGAACATATATACTATTGATTCGTGGAATTTTGATGTTGAATCTTTTTGATGGTTTTGGATGATACGAGACTATCTGAAAAGTAATGTTTAATCACATGGGTCAATGATGAAACTTATAAAATAATTATACCCAATAAAAATATATTTTAAATAATTTATGTCTTATGGTAACAATGGATAAAAGGTAAATCTCTTCCTATTTTGGTCTAAACAATGCAAGTAAACAATATTTTGGACCCAAGTGTATATATATATATACCAAATTGGTTTTTTTGGGAATTATAAAGATAGACCCTGATATATTCACAAAAAATAGTGGGTCAAATACAAAATAAGGTAACAGTATATATGATAATTAGAATGTTATATATAATATTCTAAAATAATAACACTCACTTTTGTGATATCATATATTCCATGGTATTTCAACTTGAATCAGAGCTAAAAATTATCCCTCTAATTAGGCATATTTAATGTTTTTGTAATTTTTGATATAATGATATAATAATAATATATAACTAAATTTTATAATATTTTCAAATTAGAAGTTAAGTAATCATTTATATTCAATCAAGGATGTATGATTTGAAAAAAAAACTAAAACAGAAGGATAAAATTGTATAAAAAAAATTTGATAAATAAATCAAAATATAATAAAAAGTAACCAATCTATTATTGAAATTTGAGAGGTAATTATGATAATAAATCTTTTGTATTGTATTCCAATGACACAAAATGTAATATATTTTATGAATTGGATCCACATTAATTGATTCTATTAATTATTAAACTATACTCAGATGTGAGGGATAACATAATTCTTTTTTCATCTTTCATTACTACAAAAATGGGTTATTGCAATGGTTCAAAACCATAGAAATAGGGCCCAAAACATTGGTCATAGGATATAGCCAAAGTGTTTCCCAACGGTGGGTGCTATCGCCATGGAAGTAGGGTAGGACCTATAGCTACAGTTTTAACAATGGCTATAGGTGGACTAATTCCATAGTTTAGAAAACCATGGAAATTGGTGTGTTCGTAGTCAGCAATTATTCTTGACCTATGGACACAGTTTTAACAGTGGAAATAACCTAAAATTAATGTGTTCCTATCTAGATTTGATCCCAACACGTTCCATTAATGTTTCAACACCCTAACCACTACACCACCAAGAATTTTGTGTGTATATATATTATTGGTTATACATATTATTAAAAACAATGTAAATATCATGAATATCATGGAAATAGTTCTTACCACAATTTTTTCGATGGGAAATGGTTTCTCCTACGCAAGGGTGGGAGACCTATAGCCAATGTTTTCAAAACTATGGCTACAACAATTTGATAAAAAGGCTTATATCCATTGTTTTGAAAGCTGTGGCTATAGGTCACATAACCGTCGCTATATGTGTGTTTTATAGCCATGATTTTGTAAACCATGACAATAGCGCATGAAAAAGATACATATTTCCATGTTTTAAAAACATGGTTATAGGCCACATAACCATGGTTGTAGCCACGTATAGCCACATTTTTAAAATCGTGGCTATAGTTCTATGTTTGGAGCCTATTTTTCTAGTATTTATTACACTAGAATATTTTATTTTATCAAGGATCGATATAATGAATGAATAATATTCATGTTTCATAACGTTGTAATGTGGGAATAATTAGAAATTAATTTCCAAAATTGTAACACAAAAAAAATGATGAGATATAATCTTTGAAGCATTACAATGAAAATATTTCTATTGTTGTTGAATATTTTGATTGAATGGTATATGAAAAAGTTATGGTGGAGAATTTTTTAACAAAATTTAACTATGAAATGTTAATTATTCACATAAAATAAAAGAATGTTAAATAAAACTAAATTGAAAATGAAAAAATAATGTTTTTTATAATTATCTTCATGATGAAAATTATATAAATGAATAAAAATTGAAAAAAATAAGAAATATAACAAAAATAGGGTGAAGTAAAACCTTGTCCTAGATAAGTCATTTTTTTAAAGAAACAACATGATTCATATAAAATTATTGAAATACATGGATGAGAAAAAATAATTTTTAAAGGGAAAACTATTTAAATGGTGTATTTCAGAATTTCAATGATGTGAATCTCAATAAATAGTTTTATAAAAATGTTTATAAAATTTCCCATGATAACAAGTTACTCACTCTATACAGATGACATATAACTGAAAAAGTAATATATTATTGGCAGATGATGCTGTCGTTGGATGATCATGAAATAAGATGTTATTTTTTTAAAACATTTGAATTTATTATAATTATTAATTTATTGTTATTATGGTTATAAGTGTTAATAAAATAATACATACCTGATATAGGCTAATCGTATAGTAAAATTGAAGTCAATAAATAAGAAATAGATTTGGAATCATGGAACATGTTTTTGATTGATATACAAATGGTTTTGTTTGTTATAATTAGTGATATTATGTACCAATAATGTATAATTGAAATGGAATTTTTTTGATTTTATTATAAAAAATGTAAAAAAAAATTTGATAAAAAAAATTGAACAAGGATTGATGATATAAGAATGGAGATGAGAAAGAAATAGTAATATGTAACTGAAGATAATTTACAAGGAATCCACAGAAAATGAAGTGATTCCTTTATTGTGGAAGAATAGGCCATGTCATGGACAACTATAAATTTTCAACGAACATCAATGTTCATGGATGCAAGATGGAATCTAATAAGAAATCAACAAAAGAGTGTAATATTATGAATTATTTCATATAAAAAAACACCGAAAAAGAAATATAATTGTTTTATAGGAAGGATAACTAAATTTATTTGGATAATTTGTGGTAATTTAAATATTTTCATATAATTAATTTAGAGACATCATGATAAATCATTTAGAGAAATTAAAAATATTTATGATTAATAGAAAATGTAAATTACATATTATTTTAAAAGTGAATTTTGGGAAATTAATTTTACACATTAAAAGAGGTATAAAAATTTTAAAAAATTGTACCTGATAATATATCTATCCTTTAGGGAATTTGAGATGAATATAATGTAAGGTGAAATGAATGAAAGTGCTTTGGTTTAAAACATAGTGATGTATATTTTAGCTAAAAAGAATTATGAATTGGAAAATAAATCCATGATTCACTATAAAAACCTAGAATTTTATCAATTGAATATCCCTTCTTATAATTATTCCAAATAGTATAAATCACATAATATATCTTTTTGAACAAAATAAAAACATTATAAATGCCGAATGAATGAAATAAGAGGTATTTCTATATGTTAACGAAACTATATATATGGAATAGTAACTTAAAATTTGAAATACTATTATAACCATAAGGAATAGTAATTCAACTAATAGAATTATAACCTCATATATTAAAGTATAAATAAAATTTAGAAATCTTATAGCTGATAATATGTAATAATTATATAAAAGTATATATAAATAATCTTTTTAAAAATGATATATTAAATATTGTTATTTTTGTAAGTTATAAATATTCATTTCAAAATTTATAATTAATATATTGATTTTAATAAAAAATTATTTTCATTAAATTTATTCATATATTAATATTTTGTTGTCTTATAATTATAAGATAATTTTCTGAGACCTTATGTAAATTCTTTAGTGTGTCATAAAATTAGTTATAATTTTAAAATCATAATTTTTCGAATTAATCATGATTTTATTTATAAAATAAAGATCACATGTTTTGAAAATTATTTTCATGAAATGAATTTAATTTTTGAATTCTGCACATTGACAAATAGTTATGGATATTTTCTTAGAATATAAAAATTATTTTATTTTTTTAGTGAATAATAAAATATTATAATTTACGATAAATATGAGAACATGAATATTTATACCATTGTTGATGTATGGATGATGTAAGCCTAATATATAATAATATACATCATTATTTTAATATATTTGGTGATTATGCTCAAACTATTCTAGTATTGTACCGTGAAATAAACAAATTAATTAAATAATTAGAAAACACCAATTCCCACTATAAATACCATCCCTCGCCCTTATTCTACTCAAATCTTCCAAGCCTTGAATATTATACATGATCCACCCAATGCCATATTCTTGCCTGAACCCTATGTCCAAATTAAAATTGTCTCATCAAAAGTACAATCCCTTTTCCTTAATGAGGTTCTCAAAGAGGAGAAATTCAAGAGGTAAAATCCCCTTTCAATTAATTTATTTATTTTCAATTTTTTTTATTCTCCCCTAATATCCATTTATTAAAGATTAATGATAACTATAATATCTTAAATAAACATGAAATTTATTATGTTAATGGAATAATCCATCATCAAACCCATTGTCTAATCTCATTTATTCAAAAATGAAAACGTCATACACGATCAGATGATTTACCCCCATCAGGGACAACATGCTCTCATTTTCCTATACTGCCTACAAGGATGGTCATAAATACATTATAATAGTAGAAACATATTGTAAAATTTATTTTATAAACATTTTGATCTTCTAGAAATAACATATATACTGTAATATTAATTTGAAAATTGATACTATTTCATGATTATAGAAAAAAATGCCAATTTAATATAAATGATTATCGTTGACATTTTGTACAATGATTTATTATCATAACATATAACCAAAAAATAAAAAAAAATTATTTATATTTTTTATATTCATTAATAACATATAATCTCAGTTATTGAAAATTAACCTCATTTTACATGAACATCCATACATGTATATACGCAATGTGATCATGAAAACCAAAAAAACGAACACTCCAGAATGATTAAATTGAACACTATAACTCATCAAAATTTTCCTAAAAACATAATAGAACTATAATAAGTAAAATAGTTATATAAGTAGTTATTTCTTAATTAATTAATGTATCTAATTTTAATTTCCAACATATTTAGGTGAAGAATGCATTCAGGCATAATATTAGAGAAATTCTAAAACCCAATTTTATTTATTTATGTTGATCCCCATTAATGCCATAAATCAGTATGTAAGTTCATTTAACATAACTCAAGTATAATTTCTCCTTCAATACCTTTTCATATTTGGGATATACATGCTTCTAATTTGATTTTTTGACATATTCAATTATTTTTTAAAAGGAATCCTTCTTTCTAAAAAAGAAAATATTTTATATCTCTTGATATTTATTCTTCTTCAATCAATATTGGGGATTATTATACCAATTATATCATTCCAATATTTATTTGGGAACCCTAATGTTTTTTCAATAAAATTTTCCATATGAAAATCTCATGAAACCTATTTCCTTTCAATGGGTTATTTTATGTCTATGATTTATACATGTTCTTTATGGAAGACATGATTATGTAAATGTTATGGCATGATGGGTGCACTCTAGGATTTATATATATCCAATTCATTGGTTAATGTGATTTATCTCATGAGATAAGGTGAAATATTCATTATAATGATTCAATATGTTTTCAAAATAAACATTTTATGATAATGCACATATGTTATGTGTGAACATAATGATATATTTGTTCACAAATATATTTTGTAGTTGAACACTATGACATGATGCTTTATTTTGATTCATTTCCACATTTTATTCCTCTATATAATTCTTCCTCTTGTGATTATGATGATGATTCAGTGATTATTTTTTATTTACAATGATTATGCTCACCCCGTGCAATATTGATTAATATTCTTATCTATCCTTTTTTGGGAATTTATTTCACCCATTTCATTGATGTATATCCTCAGATGACTTCATGTACTAAAGATAAATTGTGTTTCACTAAGAATATAAATAAGAAGGAATTATATAATTTTTATTATTTATTATGTAAAAGTTACATATGAGCCTCATTTTCCCATGACACTAAATATGTTGATCACATAATTTCAACATTATCATGTTGTTTATATTTAAAAATATGTAATAGTCAATTAATAAAAATTAGGGTCTCTATAGTAATAATCATAGAACAATTTATTTATTTTGGGAATTAATATTACATAAATTTATTGAAAACCCTTAGCATGATAGTCACTTTATGTAATCACCCATGAAGATTTGTTTTAAAAAATCTAAAAATTTGTAACCCACATGATATTCATTTATTTTTAATTTCACAAATGATTAAGTTATTTATTAATGAATTTTTTTGTTATGTTTTTTTTAAAACCATTTATGTTTTAGAAAATTGTGGGAGCCTAGAAAAACATGTCAAACTACCCATACAGGGGGGGGGGGGCAGTCATGATTTACATAATTACATCCCCAATTCCTTTTGGGGTGGATTTCTAAATTACATTGTTATTCTTAACCACTAATTCCATGTTGTGAACAATATCCTTAATAATTTAAAACTTTCTCCTTCACCAAATTGGGAGAAACTAGTTTTATAGTCTTTTATATAGAAATGACCACTGACATTTAGTTGATCATCCATTCCATTAGTCTTGGAACAGTGTGTTAACAAAATAAGGGAATATCATTTCTCTACATTACTATTATAATATAGATAAGGTGTCTTTGGACGTTAACCATTTATATGGCGTGGCCACCCAATTGTGAGAGTTGATTATGAAACCCAAGATTAAGGATGAAATTTAAAAGAATGATTGGAAGCCAAAATGAAAATATTACATCACAAGTATTTACATCGAACACTTTAGAAAAATTCATAAAGATAATTAATAGAGTATAATAAAAATTAAGGCGAATATATCATGACATATGAATAAATTTACATTGGACATGAAAGGTACCCATCAGGTTTTTTAGGAACAATGATTGAAGAATAGATGTATTCTTTTGTTTATTAGAATCACAACATCAAAATTCTTATGAAAATATAGTCTTTGTGTGTTATTAAGTAGTTATTTGATGTTTTTTAAAACTTAATATGGAGTCTGTATAGTGGTCACATGGCTAGGATTATTATATATGAAAATGGTGTTTCAAGATAGTGGATATTCTGAAAAGGCGCAAAGAAAACTTAATCGCACAAATGTCAAAAATTTGAGAAGATCTTTATGGATATTACATCAAAGAGATGGGGAAATTTTCAAGTGTGGGAGAGAATTCACTAAATAATGAATGTAAAAGATACATGAGGAAGGTGAAAAATCTGGGGAACAAATGAGATCACCTCTTATAGTGAAATTCTTTGACTATAGGGAGATGGGTAACTATACAAGTAACAACACAAATCAATGATTCCTCAAGTGTAATAAATTTTAGTAGCCAAAAAATACAAAGGATCAAGGGAAATATTATTTCATTTCTACTACTGAGGCTGATCCAGAAAATAAAGCAGTTGAAGGTACGCGAGTAATTTATTCTATAATATCGAACATAGTATTTGATTATATTTCTATGAAATTTTTTTATATCATTATATTTTTGTAGAACTATTCAAACACCAACTCAAAATATTGATATTTAGATATCCATGAGTAGAGGTAATAAGGAAATTATTGCATCCAAAGTATATAAATCCCCTCAAATTAATGTTTGTGGACTGATCCTCTCATAAAATATAGTTTTACATAATTTGGTAGAGTTTTATTCTATATAGAACATGGATTGGTAGTCAACGTAAAATGAAATCATAAACTGTTAGGAAAGGGATATTACTATTCAATTCCTGAGGGATCCAACGATTTTTACAAGTGTAAGGTGGGGGTTGAATCTTCCTCAAATCTATTGTCTCAATTGTGTACACTATTCCTTTATAAGAAAGCTTATAGTGCCCAAATTATTGACACAAAAGAGGTAGGCATGCTATTAGACATTCCCATTGTAACAGACTACACTAATGTGTTCCCTAAAGAATTTCATGCTATTAATATTTACCAATAATTTGAGTTATAAATTGAAAAAATACCAAGATAACTTCTTATATCAAATACCCCTTATTGAATGACCCCCATTGATTTTGAGGAACTGGAGAATAAGATACAATGGAATATAGACAGGGGTTTCACATGCCCCAGTGAACCACCATGGGGTGTCATAGTCCTATTTGTTAGTAATAAATATGGATCAATGTACCTATTCATTGATTTTTGTGAGAACAATTAATATAATGGTAAATAATAAGTATCAATTTCAATGGATAGATAACTTTAAAAAAAACTACATTGCTCCATGTATTTCTCTAAGGATGATCTTCGGTCAGGATATCACAAATTAAAGGGGAGGAAGGAAGATATTTTCAATATTACCTTTCAAAAAAGTACGTAAACTATGATTTAATAGTGATGTATTTTGTACAAACCAATTATCTAAAAAAATGTATGAGATTATTGAATAGTGTCATTTTAAATTACCTTGAAAAAATTTGGTTGTCTTTATTGTTGATATCCCGATATTACTTAAGAGAATGGGGGAATATAAGGTGCACTTCAATACTATAATAAAGACTCTGAAAAGTGGGAATATTGATGATAATGTCTGGAAATGTGAGTTTAATATGGAGAAATTATCTTTCATATGGTATTTTGTTCACGAAAAAAATAATATATTTGGACCCTTCCAAGTCAAAGGAAATTAAAGAGTTCCCATGCATAGAATCTATAATGAAGATCTGTAGTTTCCTTGGTATATATGGGTATTACAGGTGATTTATAACACTATTCTTCCTGTTTGGAAAACCCACTAACCAAGACGGTTTGAAAGGGAGAAATGCTTTTTTGGACTAGTAAATGTGAAGACTGCTTCACAGTGTTAAACAAGAGGTTTATCATCATGTCAGTACTCACACTACTAAAAAGTGGGAAATATGTTTGGAATAAATAAATTCATAAAAGAAATAATTAAGCTATGCACTGATGAAATGTTATTATGTGACCTATTATGACTCACGATAGTTCAAAATTAACGAGAGAAACAATCCTATACCTGATCATGAGTTAGAAGCTCTGATCTTTACATTGAAAATCGGGATGCATTATCTCTATAGAGATTATTCTAAGATATATAATGATCATATAAGCCTCAAATATATATTCACACATTAGGAACATAATATTACCTAGAGAATATGGTTATAGTGCACCAATGATTACGAATTTAAAATACACTACCATCTAGGTATGCTAAATAAATTTACAGATTCTCAAAGTAGAATGTATCCTCCATCTCTAAATATTATTAGAATGATCCAAACATATTAGAACTGCAAAATATGGAAATTATAATCATTAAATAAGGAACATCATTGATCCTTTCTCAAAAAATTTCTCAATTATCCCTCAAGGAGAAAATAAAGGATGCTTAATGAAATGATGTGGAAATTCAGAAAAATGATAAAGCTATCCGAAATGGGAAATCCATAGAATTCCAAATGGATGAGGATGGAGTCATGAAATTTAGGTTAAAACTATGTGTACCATAAAATATATGGATAATGAAACAACATCTAAAAGACGAACATAGATTAATAATCTCTATTCATATTGGGAGAAAAAATATGTATTGAGATCTCTGGGAGAAATATTTGTGGGACAATATAATAAATGATATCGCAAAGTATACATCAATGATCCTAGTATTTTAGCAAGTTAATTATAAAAGTAAAAAATATAAAGGGAGGATGCAACCATTACCTATTCCAACTTATAAATGGGAAAACAAAAATGGTGGAATTTTTCACTTGACATCTAAAGACATCCTGGAGAAATAATGTTATATGGGTTGTTGTAGATCATATAATAAAGACAACTCAATTTACCACAACTCAAGAAGAATTATTACTTGATAAAATTACATGAATATACACCATAGATGTCATAAGGATGCATATATTACCGTTATCAATAGTATTCAATAAATATACCATTTACACCTCCATGTTCTAGAATAGTCTCCAACATACTCTATACACTAAGATGAACATTGGTATGAATTATGAACCTCAAACTGATGTTCAATTAAATAGGACTATTCAAACACAGGATGACATGTTGAGAGCATGTTCTATAGACATAAATGGAGGATAGAACCAATATCAACCTATTGATGAGTTATATTACAACAGTAGTTTCTAATTGAGAATCCAAATTCCTCCATATGAAGACCTATATGGGAAAAGATGCAGAACCCTGATGTGTAGGGATAAATATTGTTAAAATAAGATTCTATGACCTGACATCATTTATGAAATGGTGGAAAGGTGAAAGCTATTTAACATCCAATCATTGTAATTGAATGTCAAAAAAAATATATACGTAGAAAATTATTGATGATACCTAGAGGTTGGGGTTAGAGACATGGTATTTATCAACATATCTCCATGAAAGATGTTCTTGTGAACCGAGATGAAAGGAAAGATGAGTGCCTAGTACATCAGCCCCTTCGAGATTCTTGATCATTTTAGAGATATGGACATTCAAATATCACTTCTATCTATCATGTCTCAAGTACATGATATATTCCACATATACCTATTGAGGAAGAACATACTAGATCTCACATATGTTCTGAATCCGGAGGTGGAATATTTTGAAAATTACTTATCTTACATAGAGATATCAATAAAGATATTGGACCATAGAGATATTGTTCTATGAAACAAGACTAATCACATGGTCAATGTACTATAGAAGAACCATACATACGATGAGGCAACATTGGAGCTGAAGGAAATGATAAAGGATAAATATCCTTACCTGTTTATGTAAAATGAAATTTCATGGGGGAAATTTCATAAGGCGGAAGAATATAAAAACCCAAATTTTATCAATGATAACTCCATTTTAAAATTTATTTTATACAGTATAAATCACATAAAATCATTTTGATAACACAAAATAAACATTATGAATTATGAATGAATGAAATAAGGGGTATTTATAAAAGTTAAATTACCTTTACCAATAGAATAGTAACTTGTCGTTGGGAATTGTAAAGTGACCATTAGGTTTAGTAATTATGCCAACAGAATAGTAACATTATCAATGAATGTATAAATATAATTTATTTATCTTAGAAATGAAAATATGTTATAATTATATCAAATAATAAGTAAATAAATGTTTTAAGAATGATAAATGATGTTTCGGTATTTTTGTAATTTATATTTATTTAATTATAATATTATAAATAACATAATGATTCAAAAATTTATTTTCAAAAAATTTATTCACAAATCAGTATTTTTGGTTATATGATTATAAGATAATATTATGAGGCCATTTGATAATGTTCCCACGTTTTTTAAAATCTATTATAATAATGAATTAAATATTTCAAAAATAAATTATAATTTTATGTAAATTTTTTTTAATAATTTGTAAAATATTTTTATTAAACCGAGTTAAATTTTTAATTCTACATGTCGAAAAGTCGCCTGGGTGATTTTGGTATGTATTTTTCTAAAATACATGATTTTTTGTGAATATTAAAATATAATAAATTACGATAAATTCTAAATATGTTAATTTTTGAGTCAATATTTATGTAAGGAAGATATAAGCAGAAAATATATAATTATACTTCATTATATTAAAATATTTAGTGATTATTTTCAATATATTTCTATTCTTGAGACAAAAAATTAAACTAATAAATAAAATAATGAGAAAACACCAATCTCATCCTATATAAAATGAAAACATCATCAATGATTTGTCTATTTACATCCATCTTGGAAATTGCGATATCATTTTCTTATAATGCTATATAGATAGTTCATAATAAAATTATAATTGTTTAAATTTATTGTAAAATGTATTTAATATCCTTTTGTATGTTCTATAACTAACATATATACATAATATTAATTAATAAAATGAAACTAGTTTGTGATGATTGAAAAACCAGAAATTTAATTGTAACGATTATCAATAATGTTTTATCTAATGATTAATCATAATAAAACATATCCAAATAATATAATATATTATTTAATATTTTTTATGTTAATAAATAACTTATAATCTCAATTATATAAAATTATCCCCATTTTACGCAAACTTTCATACATGTATACAAGCGAATTGATCCTGAAAACCATGAAAATGAACAATCCCAAATGATGAAATTAAAAATTATAACACATAAAAATGTCCATAAAATAACATAATAAAATTATAATGAATAAAATTAGTAAATAAATGTTTATTTATTTATTTATTATTGAGTCTAATTGTATAATCCCAGATATTAAGTTGAATAAATGATTTGGACAAAAGGTTGGGGGATTCTCGAAACCAATTTCCTTTATTTGGGTTATTCATATTTCATTAGAAAATTAATTATAGATGTTATTTTAATATTCCACTAGTACAATTTAATATTCCATCCTTTTTTATTTTTTGGGATATACATGCTTTTAATATGTTTTTGGGAAAAAATCAATGATTTTTCATAAATAACTCTTCGTTCTAAAATACTCATATTTTTCTTATCTTGAGATGGTTTATTCATCACTCTAGATTGATGATTCCTAGAACAAGTATATTATTTGCTTATTATTATGTGATACCTATTGTTTATTATTTAATATATGATTAATTAAATTCACATGAAACTCATTTTATTTTCTAGAGGTATTTTATTTCTATGATTGATATACATTCATTATGGGATGCATGATTATGTAATTTTATAATGTGACAGGTGAACCCAGAAATATATATCACTTTAATTATTTAGGTAATGTGACTTATATCATGAGATAAAGTGAAATATGTATAAACAAAATTCTATATATTTTTATTTTTATCATATGATTATGAACATATGTTATGCCAGAACATGATACTAGATTTATTCCCAACAATGTGTGGTAGTTGACCACTAAGTCTTATTGTTTCATTTTTTCCCATGTCCAGATTACATGAATTTAACTAATAATTCATCAAATGATTATTATGATTATACCATGATTATGTAATGTTTATACTTTTTATTCTTACCCATTGTAATATTGATTCATGTTCTTATCTACCCTCTTGTTGGGATTTTAGCCCACCAATTTATCTAATGTATATCCTCATGTGACTTCATGTACTAATGAGAATATTTTCTCCACAAAGAATCAATTGAATAATTAATTAAATAATTTTAACGTTTTATTATATAAAATTTAGGCACGATCCTAATTTTCCTAAGACACTAAAAATTTTGAAACAGTAATTATAACTATATTATGTTAATTATCTTTAAAATTATATAATAGTGATGTATAAAAAAACTATATTCCCTAAATTCCCAATGAATTTAATATTCAAAAAATCTATTGATATGTGACCATGAAGAGTAATATATATTTTAAGGATCTAAATAAGTTATAATTTATATTGAGACATTAGAATCGTCATTTTTTTAATTTGAAAATGTGATAATAAAGAATAAATTTTTTCATGTATTTTTCTATTTCTACAATCATAAAAATAGAATTAAATTTTATATGTTAAAATGTAGTATACTATAAAATATGTTCTCATTATATAACTATATTATTCATCCATCATGGGATATTTTTCCTTGTATAAAATTTCCACATTGGAATAGCTCATATGAAATTACAATATTTTGATCAGTGTTCATTTATAATGAATGCCAATGATAATGAATTCTATTATAGATAATACAATTATATGGGTCTATCAAATGGTAGATTCTAGTAATGTTTCTTTATTAAAAAGAGAAAAATATTATTGTAGTTATAAGTTATAAAACTTATTTGAGATATGTGGATAAATTTATGATTCATAATTTGACATAAATTAAATCTATTAAATATGGGGAGTGATTGATAAAAAATATAAAAATGGCTTCATGATATTGATTTATTGAAGTGTTTATTAATTTTTAGGGAAACATAATTTATATTTCATAAAATATGTTTCTATGGACGCTATAAAGTGATTTCAGATTTGTGTATCATTATGGATAATATATAGAAATATTTTTTGTCTAGTTTGATAACTCTATTATTCTATAACAATAATGACATATTTATACATAATGGTTATTAATTTATGGAAATTATTATGAAAAATATATTTCCACCCTTTTATGTGAACGTGACTGATTCTCTCCATAAGTGTCTGAAAACCAATTTTGTATAGGAGTTGTAAGTTGTTCTGTTATATAGAATATTAAATTTATTTCAATTATTATTTTCCACCACATATTTTGCATTATTTTAAAAATTAGGGAGAATAATAGAATTGTAATTATAAGAAAATTTGGTATTGAACTCAAATAGAAAGGGGATGATTAAAGAATAGAAATATATTAGTGGAGTTAGATTCAAATTTTTTTATTATAGTTTAATGAAGTAAGGTAAATATTTATTTTTGTTAAGTGTTAGAATAATATCCCAAGGAAGATAAATTATGGTATTCCATTTGATATATTAGGATGATCGACTCTCTTGATGAAAAGTTTGTGTGTTTGTTTTTCTAGTTGGGGGGGGGGGAACCCCTGAAATATTATTATTGGATAGATATTGTTTTGTGGAAATGTTATTTTTTTAATATATTATGAAATAATTGTAAGTAGTTATTTCGGATTTTGTGTGAATTTTTTTATTAAAGAAACAATTTAGTAATGTGTTTCTATAAAGTGAATAATGGTTATGATATTGAGAATTAAAGAAAACTATTGATAACAAGCCCTAAACCCACACTCTGTTGCCCAATACTTAAAAATTTCATTAAACACAATCATTTATAATGTTTGACATTTCGAAGGATAAAAATAAATATTATTCAATAATATGAACATTTCATCTCACAAAAAACATAGAATAAAATGAATAGAATATATATTTTATTTGAGGAATAACTTCATATAAAACTTATATTCATAGTTATTATGTAAATTTCATAAAAAATGAGACACAAAAAACTCCCTTCTAGAATTATCCTCAAATATTAACATCATCATAACATACTATATGGAAGCATATGTAATGAGTGATCTCAAACTCTCTGGAAGTAAAAATATTTCAATTAAAATGTAATAGAGGTTTAGATAACTACAATTTATATCACGTTAGAGGTAGAAATATCTTATAAAAATTACATGAACCAATAAGAGTAATACATGCAATATATTGACATGTTATTATATATGATACATCACATGAAACAAAATAAGATTGTAAGATAATAAACAAGATCCATGGATCATAATCAAATAAATATAATAAAAATGATGATCAAATCAATACGAAACAAAATTTTATTATTTTTAACATATAAATTCATATTTATGTTCATGAATTGTATTTGTGATCATATATAACAGAAATTACATTCATGAATTAAAATTTTTTGTATAACCTATAGAAATTACCCTCACAGATAGTAGTTGTTGGCATAATAAACAAAAATTAAATACGGACATTGTTTTTTGATAATAGTGAACTATAATTAAAATAAGACATGTTTTTTTAGCACATATAATGGTATTACACTCACACTATGTCTTTTGGATAATCAATTACTAAAATTAAACTCATGTTTAGTCGTTGTGAGCATAACATGTCAATAATTATGTCTATAACAAATCATGTGATAAAGGAAATATGTGATACATTCTATGAACTATTATGTGAAATATGATTTATATAAAAATACCAACATATCATAATTTAAAAAATTATCTATATGATCATTTACACACAACATCATATTAACAATGCTATATTTGACCATGTATATTTGTCATCATATGAAGAAATTATAACACGATCATTTCCATGTGTAATATTTTAATCACATGAGATATAAAAACATTATCAATGCATTGGAGGATTATATAGGAACCACCCAAAAATCATTCATACTTATTTATTACAATTTAAAATAATCATTCATTACATTATAATAAACACATGGAATGAAAATTAGGAATCACAAAATTTTTAAATGGAATCTACAAAAATATAATCATCAGTGTAAATGGTTCAAAATCATAATTAAATAACCCAAAAATATAATTTTATAAGAATATTTAGCGACAAATTCATGCAATAAAATTTCCCTAGAATAATATACTCTAGGGATGAGAAGAAAAATGTATGTTATTTCATAAAATATTTTTTATAATGTACAGTTATCACTTTTTTTGATGAAAATGTTATGGTACAATTGATTAGTCATTTTTAAAAATGTGTAGAAAAAATTGAAATAACGGACATTTTAAAAACATATTAAATATTTAATAATTGAAAGGTAAATAAATAATATTTCAAGGAAATGTGTTGTGGAATATAAAATGATGGAACATAAATGTAATTGAATTTTAATAAATTAAAATAAATATACTAAAATCTTAAAAAATAAAATCGTAAAAAAAATCCTTTTTAAAATATGAATATGTCATTCTGTATATGACATGATAATCAACCGAAATTTGATTCTAAATATAATATATAACATTTGTGGGAATAGAAAACGTGGATATAGAAGATAGAGTTATTTTTTCATATGTTTGTAAATTTTTTTTAGGAATGTTATAATTTTAAGAGAATGAAACTGTTCATAGAATTTGATCATAAGTAAAATTATTTTTCCCTATAGGAGAAGAGGAAATACAAATATAATAAATTTTTTTATGGAGATCCTAGCCTAGTAAGTGTAGGGTCAGGATGGTTATGATGATGAAAAATACACGAGCGGGGGTGAATTTAGTATTTGGAAAACAATAATCTATTCAGAACACCTATTTTTATTATAATTTTACCATTCCTTTTCTCTCAAAGATAAGACAACATTAGAAATAAATAATAGAAATTAAAACAATGATGTAATGTGGTTTAAGGAATAAATATCTCTTAGTCCATTCCAAAAATGCTCAAATCCATGAGCCTGATTATTTTCACTATTTCATCTTAGCCAAATACCTTTAATCAAAAACTGAGTGTAGGTATTTGACACCTTTACAACAAGACTTTATAAATCCTTCTTGTTCATTTACTAGGTATCATAAAACCATAGAATAATTCAAGATGCTGACATGTAACCATGACTTTGTATAAGCAGCCAAAACTCCGACAAATAAAAATAGATTGATTTTGTTCAGAGTAAAAATTAAATATCATAATTTTAGTAAAAATTGATAAATTTATTCAAATCTTCAATAATTCATACCAACAAATAGATATTTTACATCAAATAGGATTTAATTAAATAGTGATAGAAAAAACACTACATAGATGTTAAAACATGTATGTATCTATTGTTTATGTCATCCAAAATACCTTTTCCTTATTTTATATGAGTATTAATATTAAAATGTATTATCAGTCACAACAAAGAAGCAACATATGAAAGATAGATCAAAAAATGTATACCCTAAAATAGTAGATCTAAAAGTAATGCCAGGATGTTTTTTTGTATATCATATTTTCGGTATTTTTACTACTTTATTTCCATGATGATCATGTTGATATTTATAATAAAGGTTGAATACATTTGGACAAGTAACCCTAGAAATATTAAATAATAAATCAAGAATATTTTTAAATCTAAAACATTCAAGATAGGTTGTAACTTCCTCTAATAATTGTAACATTTTACTATGATGAATATAAATATTTAAAATGATTATTATGAGCCTTTGAATCAGTCATAAAATAGATCTGAATAGATCTTTACTTCCATCAAGGTCATTTTAGAAATCTCAAAATATATCATAAATTATAAACTCCACTATTGAATATTAAAATATTAGGTTCCATCATGTAATTAAAAAACTCAAAATTTAGGGTTGAAAATGTATAGTTTAATAAAAATGTAGGGTCAATGTACCATTTTAATTCCCCATACATAGTGTTTCATCAACACATAAGGTTCTTGGAGAACTCAATACCTTTTCACAAATAAATGGTTATATCCATACATAAGATATATGATCCATATGTGTTGTTCTAAACGTTGGGTTTTTTATTTATGACATGCTTCGAACATGGGGTATGAACTGTGTTTCAAGACTACGATTGAATCACATACTGACACATTATGGAATATTTATCATTGATCAATTCCCTTGAATATAATTATGAAATAAACATTTCCATGAATATTAAATTCTTAAAATTCAATAAAAATCAAATTCTTCAGTATAAAAAATGTTGGTGTTTTTTTGGATCCAAACCAAAAAGATATTAAAGATATTGTTCAATCAACACAATCTAAATAATCTCTACCTTTTTATGGTCACAAATCCCATGTTAAAAACCATGTTTAAATGAATCAAAAAAACAAAAGTATCTCCCTTATATAAGATAATATATTATTTATAAAGGTAACTTTTTTCTTATAATCCCATTATATAATCTTTCATTTGTATATACAAAACATCATAAAATAATAATAACTTCATTTCTATAGCATTTAAATACTATAGAATAAATATTTTATAAATTGCTTCAAAATTACTTATCTGTACATATTATAAATGTTATAGAGCATTGATATAAATCATCTCCAATAAAACATCCAGATTAAAACATCTCATAGTTTTTTGTGACATTAAAAACATAAGAGTACAGAGTTATTTAAAATGAGCTCCCCCTAAAATTATGCTAAACATATATAATAAATCATGGATAAAAAAAATATGTTTTTATTTAACCCACTCCCAACCCATGAATCATAGATTTTGGATACTCAATGAATTAAAACATTATTAAATAGAATAAAATGATTACTTATTTTTTAGAAAATATAAATATTAAATACAAGATTTTGTAGCTTGATTAAAAATAAATAATTATCCTACTATAAACACATAACTTTTCTAAATAATATATTTTTTAAAAGAGTATAATAATAACATTTAATAAATAGATAATAATAAGGGTTAGAATGAAGTGGGTGGTTCATAAGAACATTCCAAACATTGAAAATTATTACATAATGAAACTAAAAATCATTAAAGTTATTCTAAACTATTTTCCATATCTGATATTCTATGATATAATGCTAAAAATTACTATTGATCCAGAAAAAATTCAACCAATCAAGATCTTGTCTTTACATCATTTTTTTGAGAAACTCCATATTTCATAACATCTCTATTTTGAAATAATTAATGTCTACTTTTGATATCGAACTATTATTTTTATAATCCAATTATGATGAATGAAAATCCATTATTGATACAGAAGATTTTGTTAGATCATATTAAATTTTTTTACTCACTTCCAACATGTCTAAAGGCTCTACTTTCTCTTCATTAAAAGTGTCAACTTTGATCATAATATTTTAATAAGATAATGGGGAAGAGGATAATTCATATTCATCATGACTTTGATATACCGTATTTCATTCATATGACATTTAAGAGAATATTCAACATAGGGAATAAATTAATCAAGAAGGATCACCTTTCATCCTTTTAAAATAATGATTTTCTTCTTAACATATATAGAAGGGTCACTTCAACTTCCATCAACTAGTTTTTTGGTAATTTTCATGATTTATAATTTAAAGATGATAATTTCTTCATTTGAAGGTGTTGAAGAAATGATGACATGTTCGATTCTATGAATACAGATGATGGTTCAATTTATGTAGCCCAGAAATAGAGAAAAATCAGTATATATTACATAAAAATAATTTTTTTAATAAAAAAATTGAATATTTTTTATGAAAATGAAATATAATGATTTTAAATTAAAAAAAAATTATAATAAATAAAATAATTAAAAAGTGTTGAAAATAAAATACATAATAATTAGAATAAATTATTTATTAAGTAAGATATTTAAATGAAACAATAAATGTTCCATGAGTATAAAAATATTAAATGAAATACACTTTGAGTAAGTGTCTTTTGTATTAGGATTTTTGATAATGAGCTTCTTTGGAGTTTTTCAGTACTTATGTACATAATTTATCATATATATATATATCAGTCAATCAATAAATTATTTAAGAATAAATTTAATGGTGTAATTATATAAAATATAATATACATGTTCTTTTTAGAAACCATGTACTTTTAGGTCCAACAATGTTAGCAATTAAATTTATTGCAAACCAAACTTGTTTATTTTTAGTAGTAGTTCATATATTTAAGTTAAAAATTATTTACGAGAATGGAAAATATTTACATAAGATATTTTATTTTTTCTAAGACAAAATTCATTCAAATAATAACTATTAATTCCATTATAAATACATTTTACAGTAAAAATTTTCTCTTAATTAAACTAGGAACAAAATAAATATTATTCATTTTTTTTTACCATTGCTTCGTATTCAATGAAATTCATTTAGTATATTATTTTTTAAAATATTTGATTTTTTAATTTTTTACCTTTTATCATCATACTTTATGATTTTTTTTAAATCATTATCTTCACCTTAATGTTATTCAATTTTCATCTTATAAATATCACATGTTTTAGAGGAATAATATTTTAAATTTACACTAATTTATAAAAAAAATATAAAAAAACAATATCATAATATTTATTAATTTTATATGATATTTCTTTAATGATTCATAATTTTATTCTATAATAAAACAATATTTGTTTTATTCATCAAAATATAGTTTCTCAAAACTATATTTTTGAGAGTAAGAAGGATGTACCTCATGATCAGTTTGTTCCATTTGACATACCATCTGATTTTTATGTTTATTATAAAAATCTGTAAAATATATAGTTTGTGAACCAAAATTATTACTCCATGTATCATTCATAATTATATTTCCTTTTCTTTTGTAGTAATATTTGTTTTAATTTTAGTAAATTTCATTTTTTCTTTTTATGATCTTTTTTCTTGCATTAACATATTTTTTTCATCCATTGATTTTATCTTCATTCTATATTGTTTTTCAATTTTTTTAGTATGATATGAAAAATATTTTTCTATACTAGAAAGATTTGAAAAGAATGATTCATATATAGTATTTTTTGATAGCATCTTCTTTATATTTCATATAATTTTCAATTTTATCTTACATCACAACATCATACATTATTAGAGTTCACATAAAATCATTCCTAGGTAATTTTTTCATTGGTGTAGATTTATTTATAGATGCATATATTTTATTCCACATTGGGGGTTTTACTATATGTAAATTTAATGCTTCTTTTAATTGTCTAATTGGATTTTGAAAGGCAAGAGTTTCATTGACTATTTCTATCAACCATCCATTCATTTGTGTGATGGTTCCAACCTCACACATTATGAAAGTATCAAACATTAATATCATAGTAGTGTACCTTAATTTTATAATTTGAGTATTTACTTCATAGGAAATGAGGTAGTATGAAAAATATCATATATAGTATAACATTGAGATACTTGGTTGAATTATTATGTTACTAATCCACGCCCAATAGAATTTATAACTTTTGAGTTTCGATTATATTAACCTTATTGATCATTGCTCCAATTTTATAGATCATCCTTATAGACTTCATAAGGCTAAACTACCTTCGTGAAAATGATTATTCCTTGATTATTCAATGATATGATCATATGGGATTTTTAGCCTCTACAATTATAACAATTAAAATATAGAGAAAAAATCATAGACGTTCATTATCTAGAATCAGTCATTTCAATATTTCATCATGCAAACCATTAAATCATTCTTATTAGAAGAAATATATAGAAGAAAATTCAAATAAATTTTTTAATTATAAATAAAAAAATTCATAAAAGAGAATTTCTAAAACAGAGAACTTCATGTGATATCATTGGTTGATGTTATGAAAACAATTTCAAGAGGAAAATATATTAGTTTAGCCATTCCTTTAATTAAAATTATATGTTTAGGATGGTGATAAAGAATATTAAGATAGAATAGTTGGATTTTAAGGGCCCTAGTCCAAAAATATTGATCCATTGTGTGTTTCCAAAGACATGGGTTCTTAGAGAAGGCTCAGAGGATGTATTAATGAGTTTGGATAGGGTTTCCTAGAAACATGATGAATTACATGTCATTTAATTATTAAACAATGTGTGTGTCAGGTTCACAAATCCAATTTTTTCAATCTTAACTAAATGAAATTAACATGTGATTCATGTTTCAGGGGAAACTGATCCCTGATGATTACACGATGTGATATGGGATTACAGGCCGTGTAAATTCCCACTGTAGTGATGTTTTAAGAATTTTTATCCACATGGGTTATTCTTAACCCTATGCCTATAGAATCCCTTCCTATTATTCTAGGATACTAATCATCCCCATTTTCATAATTTTGGAGATTCCTTCAATGGTAATCAGTCATTGGGCTTCAATATTTGATTTGTGGAGACACTAGTGCATTCAAGGCGTTGTTATCATTTGTTTTCTAGTGGTTTTTTCTATTTTGGTTTTCCCCATAACATTCTTATTTACATGTGATTTTGGATGATATCCCTTGTTTCTAATTGTTATTCTCTTGTATTTTGTTAGTAGGGATTTTCAAGGACTCCCTCAGATGAATGAAGTTCTCTCGAGAGTTTTGATCTATGATTCGTTGTGTGGTTCATTCTAGTGAGAAGAATATTGATACCCATTTAAGGAATCAGCTTCATTGCATCTCTATTTACATAAATTAAATAAAACATTTATCATGATTTATCCTCACTAATCATAATTAAATTAACCTACTAATTATTTAAAAGTGGTTAATGAATTGGTATCAATCTCAAGTCAATGTTGCTACTATTTCCCGTGATAAATGTTTTCCACTTGATTTTCTAAATATTTTGATATATTTTCTATTAATGGTTTAGCATGATGTTATTGTTGAATATTATTAAAGAATAATATTATTAAATTAAATGATAATTAATTTTTCTAAAAAATTAATGAGTTATGTCACATAAATCTGATTATTTTTGTTATTGTAATTTGATGATAATAAAATTTATTCATGTATGCATATTTAATTAATTTTTTTTAATGAACCTAAATAATGATTACTCATGTTTATAAATGAATTAAATCCATGTTAAATTAAATATTTAATTAATTTTTAAATGATTGAGACAATTTATTTCATTGTTTCACATATTTGGAAACTACGATTAATGAATCAGTTAATTAATTTTAGAATAAGAATTGATTTTGTGATAAAATACAGTATCTTAATGGGTCTTGAGATACCTTATTTACTAAAAAGATCATTTTCTTTTTCTTTTATTAATTGATAGATCATTTTTTTGAAGGTTTTATGTATTGTTTTTTTGTCCAAGATACCCTATACTATGATTTGATGTGTGCTTCTTGTGATGTGATATGAGACTAAGAAGGATGAACCTGGAGGTTTATTATAGTTTATGGGGAGAGGATACCCAAATATTACTTTATCCTAGGATGTATGGTCTTGGAGGGTAGTTGTAGTTTTTGGGGCGAGGAGTCTCAGATCTGGCGTGTGCATGTGATAGATGATCCTGGTGGGGATATTGTGGTATGAGGGGCATGGGGGCTCAAATATTTTATAGTATATGATTCCTAGACTGGAGACATTCATTAGTATATGGATGTGGGTGTCGCGGAGGACATAAAATATGATATAATGGATTGATTCTTGTCTTACCCATTGATATATAAGCTATATTCTAGTTTGAATAACTTTTATAGCCAGTGAACATGTTATTTTTCTATCTTTTTATCTTCCCCACCTCTTATGAAAGAGAGATTTTATTGGTCACATTCCTTTTTTGGTAGATTATGATGTTTTCCTAGAGTAACTATTAATATAGAATGAACGGATTTTAATTAATGAATTAATGTTTAACCCATGGGGTTTGATTTTACTAGGATGCAATGTTTAGGTTATAATTTTGAGATGTCTTGCAGTCAGCTGACATAAGATTAGGGGGTGTAAAACATTGTTGTAATGATAATTTAATGTAATGTGGTGTTTGAAATGGTAAATTATTGGTCAACGAATTAATTAACCTAACCTTAATTTTATGATAATGAAAAAAATAATTTAATGTATCTCTTTAAATGGTTGTTTTCATAGAGGATATCTAGTCTTAATAGAGGTACCTGGATGGCTGAGAGATGTAATATATTGTTGAGTTCAATTATAGGTTATTCCTATAGTGTTATTGTGAGTGATACCATATTACATAAATCATGTTTTTATATATGATACTCTACCCTATCAATTATAGAAACTGACACCCTAAGGATTCTAGGCCCTGGGGGTATTTTCCTCAACATCCTGATGAGAGGATGGATGATTGACTATAGTTTTTGACCCCTATCTCTTCTCTTCTAAAATAGTTTATCTGATAAGCACATGAGTGGTTTTACCACATATATGTGAGTAAATGGATTTCATTACTTTTTTTATACAAAACAAAGATACTATGGATATAGTTTCCTATGGAATCTTATAGGTATAATGTGTAAATGTTGTGATGACTTGAGGAACTCTAATCAGTGTCTCGGTTATGATGGATTGAGGTACATCACATAATGTATTAAACATGTTTTATGGGTTGGTGTGGCTCTCTAAAACACTCGGTATACATTTGGTTATGTGTAAATGGTGGTGAGTTTCATGACAGGAAACTTATGGTTCTTCACCAATGTATCACCCATATGTTTTTTTAAAATTTTCCTTAAATAATTTTAATTCAAAAATTTCATTCATTGAGAGAATGCATGAGTTTAAATGAATAGAGAGATGACGTTAAAATAAAAAGATAGTTACAATATAGTAGTTATGTTTAGTGGAATAAACATATCTAACTTATGAAAAATTATGGTTAATTCCTTGGAAATAATTTATTTATAACAAATATAAAAAAATAAATTTAAAGGAAATATTTGTTTATATTATTAAAAAATTAAGTGAATTACAATTAGTAAATAAAATTAAAGAAATATATATATTTGATAAAACAATTATTATATTCAACCAATATATATATTTTATATGATACAAATTAACAAAATTTACGTATAAAAAAGATATTGTTTAAAAGGTGTAATTTTAAAACCATTTAAGGGAGAACCCATTTTTAATTAAAATTATGAAGCATTAAATTTTTATTTGATAAAATAAAATTCTTAATAGGAAGAGGGATATAAAAAGTCACTTTGGGTAAATTTTATATATTTTTCTAATTACTTTCTTATTTTGATAAATGGTAAAAATATAATAAATTTTATTTCAAAATAGCATCCTTTCATAAAAATTGTTTTTCTGGATAAATTATATATTTTAATAGTTTAAAATTATAAATATATTATATTTTAATTATTTAAGTTAATTATATACCTTGAAATTAATTTTAATGTGAATTCAGATGTAAAAACATTAAAATTTTTTGCAATGTTTTATCTTTTAAAATCTTTTTTCTCATTCCAAAAATGAGATTAATTTTAAATTAATTACTAAAACATCTGTATTTTGAAAATTGGAAAATGGATTCTTTAATTTGAATCAGTGTGTTCCAATTATGTAAATATTTTTCTTTTGTTTTGGGACATTAAGAATAATAACTACACTAAATTTAATTAATACAGTTAAAGGGTAAATCAGGTATTTAAGGGTAAAGAATATAATAAAATTATCGCAACACTTTTCATAATATCAATTGTTAGATTTTATTCAACCTAAATCATCCATGTGTTGAAATAGTTTCCTTTGTAATCCACATGGGAGATATTAGGATATTTAATTTGTTTTATTAAAAGAAAATTTTAATATATCTTATTCAAATTTAAATAAATATACCATTTTACATATAAGGTTAAACATTAGATTAATCAGACGATATATACTAATTAAAAATCTAAAATGGTTTTATTTATCATGGTAAATTAATTGTAATTTTTATGAAATAAATAATAACCTTAAAGTCATATACATTGATGATGTAGAAAATATTTAATTAAGGAAAAATTAGTAAAAATATTTATTTTAAAACGATAATAACCATTAATATGAAAAAACCCATGAATAAATATTACTGCTAGAGTATAAATCAAATACAATAATTCAAGGATCATGTTATTGACCATTTAAATCTATATAGAAAAGTTTAAGACACATAAAATATTTTATTTTAATTGATGTTAATGTTTTCATATTCATGTTTTAATACATATATAATCTTTAATGTAATATTTTTCAGAATATATATTTTATTATAAGTATTATTATGGATGATATAGATTATATATTCATCATAGTATTTTATTTATAATTTTTATTCAAAAATTAGTATATTAAATAACGAAAGAAACATATGATTTATTTATTTTATTACTACAGATAATGAATTAATATTATAAAATATGTTTAAATAAATAAAAATTTGATATTTAATATATCCAACTAACTCTATAGATGACCTTGGAGTTTAAGGAATATCATAAAATATATTTATGTAAGTAATCTTTTTATTTTTGTTTTTTTATAAATCAATGAATTGAATAGTGTCAAAATTGACAGTATTGATAGTTTATCAAAAAAATGAATTATTAGATTATTTCAATATTGTAAAATAGTTTTAAAAAATGATGAATAATTATGATATTCTTGGAAATATTTTACATTATTCATTTATGGACTAATTTTAAAAAAATAATTAAATATTTTACCCTTGTAATAATGAAATATTTGTGACCATAGCTAAAAGGTAATAAAATATGTGGTAAAAAATGATAAGTTTAAAATTGATATAAAAACATGTCTAAAATTTATTGGTTTATGAGATTACAAGTTTATATTTTTTAATATTTGATAAAATAATGTTTAGATGGTTTTTGGATGAGTTTTGAGTTTCTATAAATTAATATTTTTTGAGAATCCAAAAGAGCCCCTCACATCAATTATAAAATGACACACCCTCCATGACATTTTCCCCTCACATTGGGCCTTCATGCTCATCCATCCCCTTAAAATTTTCATTATAAAATTCAATATTCACAATATATGGGTTTTTTCTTTCTATATAGACCAACTCAAGTCTAATAATAAGAGATCTAGAGGGAGCTCGTCGAAGAATAGGTAATCTCTTCTACTGATTCCTTCAAACATATTTCTTCTTATACTTACTCATCATGAGTTAATCCATTTTAATGTAATAACTAAAGTATATATTACATAATGTGATGTTATTATTAGGGAACAATCATATTCCACCTTCAATACATCCTATGAAAAATGAAACCCCCTCACATGCATATATATGACTTACCATCTCCCAACTATCATGTAATATGTTTTTCACCAACACCTTACATGGTAGGGTATAATTGTTGTAATAATTTCTATATATGGTTATCATAACATGATATGGATTGTTAAACACAATATATACCATCTACTTATTTCCCATTTCAAAATTATAAGAATGTTATAGTATCTCATGCATATGTATTTTATACCATCTATACGATGTGATTCGATTCATTATACATGATATACACTAAATAATGATTATATATATTTATATAATAAATAAATATGTTATCTTTTAAACTATAAATGATATAAATATAATCTAAAATGTAGAACCCATATTTATTTGGAAAACATGAATAAGAAAATGTAGTTAATAAATGAATAAAAAGTAATAATGAAATTCTTTAAACAAAAAAATGATAATATTATCATATATGATATCATAAAAATGAATATGATTCAGGTATAAGTTAATGAAATTATTTTAATCCCTTTACAAGAGGTTTAGAAAATATAAAAGGGATATTAGACCTAATGTAAGCAATAATTTCACAATCTCATTATTATCTGAGATTGTTTATACATTTTTATTTACTAAGTTATATTTTTTATCCACAAATTTGTTTTCTAAAAAAGATTTCCTCATTTTTTTTAATATTCTCCAATTTATTTTTAAATCTATTTTTTTCCTCATTTTACAATATAGTACATGGTTTGAAATTTTATTTTATTTTTCCAAATGATAAACTTTTAGACTTATCAAGAAAAAGATCGAGGAGAATGTTTTATTTTAACATATATTACATTAATATATTTTTACTCTTTCATAATACCTTATTTCCATGAATATTACTTTACATTATTTCAAGGTTATATTCAAATAAATTATTTTCTTTTAAAATTTCCATTCATTATGAGAGAAGAAAATGTTTTTTAAGAAGAAATGATATTTTACTCATGAATTAATTTCAACTGATCTATCGAAATTATATTCCATCTAAGATAGAATTATTTAATTGGGTTAGGAATCAAGTATACTATCCATATATTCCTTTGGTTTAATTTTTTTATGATCTAATTCTATTTATTAAGTCAATTTATTTTTTATAGATTATGTCATAATGGAATTATGTTTAAGAATCCCATTTTATTCATTTGGTTTGGATACAAAGAATGGATTATGTTTTTTTGGATGATGTAAGAATGATTTCATTATTATATGGTTGGAAACTATCTCTCCCTCAAATGATTTGGGTAAATATAGATAACTCAAGTGGTATATATGTTATTCACGAACATGATTTCATGTTCAAAATTATATATACGAACCTAGTTTTTATATCTATAATTTTTAGTTTGGACATGATTTCCATGTCTATATGTTTATTCAAGGGAATGATTTAATGTCATTAATTTAATGAAAAAACCTGTTACCATTTTAAAAATTTAACAATGTTATAATTTTATGTGTAGTCCACATTTTCACTCCTTATGCCAATTTTATTATATAATGTATTATGTTCTTTGATTTACTAAAGATTTCAGTATACCATTGATATGAAGTGAATGATATTCTACTGTTATGATAATGTCATCATACCTTTTAATCTCATGATTATGTTTACATATCCACCTTCATTAATCTTATTAATAATTTAAAATCACCCTTTTCTAATGTTTTTTCCCTTATATGTGAGGAAGGGTATTTTAAAGATATGTCAAAAGGGGTTCTCATTATAATGGAATAAGTTAGATACAATATAGATTTCCAATAAACATGTTCTTTATATTTCCTTATCTCTAAATACACTAAATGTAAATATTCCTAGTGTGGTTTTATAATTTTATGTAACGAATATTCTTCAATTATAAAGTAATATCTTTTTTTGAATTTTTTGGCCATCTATTGTTGGTATCAGAGAAAATGTATCATTAACCTTAGGAAACTAGGATGAGAAAACATTAGTAAAAACCTATGGATATATCAATGTATAGGTTAGTGTTTTTGAAATGATAATGAATCACCTAATATAAACCCAAAATTTTCCTACATTCAAATTTTATTATTTATTATGTGGTTTTCCCATTATGATTAGTGTTGATCACGCTATGCTTCATAGTTTTAGTCAATGGATGAAACCTAAAGGAACCACATTAATAATTAATTTAATAGGAAAAATATTGATTGTCCCATAGAGCAACCAAATGTTATGGGTGAGGAAACAAAAAATATTTTCACTATTCTCACACATCATTCTTAATCTATAAAACATAAAGGACATTCAAATGAGAAAGTGTGGGAGCAATATTTTTTTGAGTCCTTCATGAGGTAGTTTCTTCCTTATTGGAGTGGGTCTTATAATCCAGTAATGAATGAATAGTGGATTGACACCACTGAATATTTTTTTCAGTTCTCCAATGATTAGATCAGGATAATTTTATCTTCACTGTTTATCATATGGAAGGTGAAGTTGATCAACGATGGAATTTTATAAATAATGTGAGTCAATGATATGAAATTGACTCTATAGAATAAGATAATTTCAAGAAAATATTTTTCAATAGGTATCTTCCCTTTTTCTTTGAATAAAGATGATATATCAGTTCATTGATATTAAGAAAAATGATGTTAAATCCACCGTAACCCATGAAGAAAATTTTACAATACGTACAATGTATGGGTCTGGAATTATCATCCAACCTGATATTAAAATTGATCTATTCTTTTGTGGCTTATAGCCATGTCTTTGAAGGAATTTTCCATATGGTATGTCAATTGATTTAAGGAAATTGTTTCATATTATTACAAGGTTGAGATAGATATTGGAGTAACCCATTAGTCCTATTGGTTTTATAAGAAAAGAAAAATAGAATTCAAGGGAAATTTTAAATACCACAATAAAAATAATATGAGTTTTCCTTTATTCCCAATGTGCAAAAGGAAACATGGAAAAGAAGTTCATTAGGGGACTTTGAAATGTTTTATGTGTGGGAGAGAAGTTCATTGGGAATTTGAATGTTGTAGTGATGGTAAAAAGTTGTTTGGTGACGCAAATAGAGAAAAGGATACACAAAATTAACCTTCAATGCATCAATGTTACTAGTGAAATGAAATGGGGCATTATGATAACCAATACATTAATACATGGGTTATATAATATGATCGACATTATAAAACTCTTAAGTATAAAGATAAGGAAAAGTTATATGTGATCACTACCAATGATGGGGAATATGATAATGAAGTTGTAAAGTGTATATTTATAATAAACAGTAATGTAGAACATGTTTTATATGATTGTAGATCAACCCAATCTTTTATTCATGATTAATTTTGTAAGGGTATAATAGTATTACCTCAATAATTAGATGTTGAGTTAGCTATTTCAACCCTCTAATGGAACAACGGCCAAATAAAAATATTATAATTATTCTCCATTTGATGTTTGTGAAATAGTGTTTTAGAAAAATATTTTGATCCTTCTATTAGTGTAATTTGATGTAATTCGTGGAATGGATTGGCTTTCTCTCTATGGATCACTTATCAATTTCCAAGTAAGGGATGTCTCATTTCATATATCGAATCAATATATGATCATCTATCAATAAAAGAGTTAATATGACCTTACAGTGGAAATTTATTACATTTACAGGTCTTGGTTCTTTTTAATGAAGGATAATTATCTCAAATGGTTGGGTAAAAACTCACCATTAAGAATAAACATATTTTATGAGAGTATTTTGATATCTTTCTGAAAAAACTACCAAATATACCACTGAATATTGAATTTGAGTATTCTATAGAACTCTTACATGGTGATATGCATATTAAAAATATGACTTATAAAATATCCCTAGTTGAGTAGCAAGAATTGAAGAAGAAACTCAATGTGAATCTTGACAAGGTATTCATATGCCCTATTGTGTCCCATTGTGGTGAAACTATTCAATTTATTAAGAATAAATATAGATCAATGAGACTCAATATTTAATATCAATAACTTAACAAGATTAATATCAATAATAAAAATAATCTTCCTCTCATGGATGAATATTCAACCAACCACGCAGAGACCAATACTTTTCCAAGATTGATATTTGTTCATGATATCAGTAATTAATGGTCAAGAAGGACGATATATCATATAAGGCATTACACACAATTTTTGAACACTATGGATTTATATTGATTCCTTGTTGACTTACTAATTCCACCATTATCTTTATGGATCTAGTTAATAGAGTATTTAAATCAAATATTTATTAATTTGTGGAAGCCTTTATAGGTCATATTCATATATATTTGAAGATAATGGAAGGAAATAAATATCAGTTGAGAATTTAACTGAAGACCATGATAAAGGAGGATATTTATGAAAAATTTACCAAGTGTGAATTTTTTCTTTCGAATGTTTCAATTTTGGTTGACATAATCTCAATATGGGTGATATCTGTTGATCCAGAAAAAATAGAAGTTATTGAATGTCGGCCTAAACCAACAACAGTTACTCAAATCCAAAGTTTTATTAGGTTGGAAAGATATTATCAACATTTAATGAAATATATTTTATGACTACCTAATTTACTAACCATGTTAAATTGAAAAAAAAAATGTTCGGTCGGATGGGTTAATGTGATGATAAATTAAAAGAGATAAACAAATAGGCTAGTCAGTGAACCTATGCTCACACTACCTTGTAGTTTATAATGGTTTTGGATATGTAGTAAATAATCCAAGAAGGGGAGGTGAATTGTTCTCATAAAAACAAATATTATGATAGCTTCTGCATAATAAAAATTGAAAATCCATGAGCAAAATTACCCAACTCATGATTTGGAGTTAATTATGGTAATATTTGATTTAATGATTTAGATGCATTCTGCTTACGATGAATAATGCAATATTTATACTAATTATTAAATTTTAAATTATATTTACACACATAAGGAGAGAAAAATGTTCCAAATAAGATGGTTGGATTTGTTTAAAGATTAGGATTTCATAACACATTACCCCCTGGGATAGTGAACAAGGTGGAAAATTCTTTGAGTCCAAAAGACCATGTTATCCTATCCATGCTGAGAATCACAAAAGATTTAATATATATGGATTTTTGATGGATGGATCTTGAAATTATTAAGGATAGTAGGTATTTTATCTTTCATGAATTAATTATCAACCATATATACAAGTGTAATCTAATATGTCACATAAGGAATATGTAGTTCTACAAAAGACGATGCGAAATGTTCCACAATTCAACCATGATTTTGATGGAATAATATGGTTCAGAAACTGTTATTATATTCCTCCCATAATAGAATTAATGAAGGGGATATTGGATAAGCCTCATAGTTCTTCATTATCTATCCATTTTGGAAGTACAAATATTAATCGGGACTTGAACAAGTATTTATGATTGTATATAATGAAAAAAGATATATTGTCGAATATGTCTCTCAATGCATGGCTTGTCAACAAGTTAAGGATGTGAGACAAAAGTCTAAGGGGATGTTACAATAATCCACCATACAATAATAGAAATGCAAACACATCACTATTTAAATTATCTTGAATCATCCAAAAATTCTGAAGGTCATATTGCTATATAAGTTAGAGTTGATCGGCTTATGATGTCAGTACTATTCATTTCTATTAGAGATGATTTTCCTCTTGATCAGTTTTTTAATATATATATATAATGGAAGTGGTAAGATTCTATGGACATTCCATTATATATAATCAGGATCTGAGCATTACCTTGATGTTTTGGAAATGTATTTAGTAGGCTCTAGAAATGGAATTATGTTTTAGTACTTCATATAATTCATAGAAATATGGCCATTCTAAGAGGGAAATTCAAATTCTAAAGATAAATTGAGATATTTCTCCATGGATTTCAAATGTGGTTGGGATCAATACCTAACTTTGGTATAATTTTCTAACAAAAATCCCTTTCGATATTTTATTTAGATGGATCTTTATGACACTATCTATGGAAATAACATTAGAACACCAACATTCTAGGATGATGATGTGGAAACAAAGCTACTAATACATCATCTTTTATGAGGAAATGGTAGAAAAGATCAGATATATTAAACAACACATAAAAGATACTCAATGTTGACAAAATCATATGTTGACAAATTAATAAAAGACTTATAGATTGATGTTGGAGAAAACATGTTTCTAAAAATATCTTTCTAAAAGAGAGTGATGATATTTGGAATAAATTAATAGCTACACCCTCTATATATCAGTCATTTTGAGTTTCTTGATCATGTTGGGAACGTATCTAATAGATTTGAACATCTACTGAATCTGTGTCCTTTTCATAATGCATTCCTTGTATCTATTTTGGGAAATTATATACCTGATATTTGACATGTACTAAACTCAAGTGTCGTACCATGATAGAAAGATCATTCTTATGAAGAACAACTAAAAGAAATTTTGGTGTATAGAAAAAAGTATTATGAAACAAGAGAAATCCCTTTGTTATTGTTTTATCAAGGAACCAAATATATTAAGATGATATATAGTAACGTTAGGATGTTATGAGGTACGAGTTTCCTAATATGTTTTTATCCAAGTGTCAAATTTCGAGGGAAAAATTCAAATTAAGGGGGGTAGAATGTATCCATTAGATGATTTTATGAAATATTTTAGTTAAATAATTTTTATCATGTAATATCTTATATTTCATATAATCATGAGTTTAAATGAACTTTGAGACTCTATTAGTATAATAGGTATATTATAACATGGCATTTAAGTTAGCAGAAATAAATATATCTAATTTATTAAAATGCACGGTGAGTCTTTTGTCTAACAATTATTTTTGGAAAATATAAAACGATTTTACGTTAAAGAATTTTTTTTATTTTTGTATTAATAAATTCAGTGAATTAAAGTTAGTAACTGAAATTAATGAAATATATTTTATTTAATTTTTTTGATAGTTATAAAATTGATATTTTAGTTATAGGATATGAAAAAACCAAATTTAATGTTTAAAAACCTATATTTTTTTAAAAGGTTCATTTTACCCCATTTTAATGGTAAACCCATTTTAAATTTAAATTTTTATACATAAATAATTTTTACATGAAAAATAAAATTCTATTTTGGAATTGCGATATAAAAATTTACATTGAAGGAATTTTTTTTATTTTTCTAATGACATTCATGTTTTCATAAATTACAAAAATATACTAAATTTTAATTGAAAAGTACTATTTACATTGAAATAATTCATAATTTTAAGTTAAATTATTTAAAGGTTTTGATTTAAAAATACATTATATTTTTATTAGTTATTTTAATTTAGGGGATTGACATGAATTTTACATTGAACTTAAAAGTAAAAAGATTTCAATATTTATTAATGTTTTAACTTTTAAAACTTATTTTCTCAATTAGACAATGAGATCAATTTTATATTAGTTATTGAATCATTTTTATTTTTAATTTTGAAATATTTACCTTGTATTTGGAATGATTAGGTCCAAATTATGATAATATGTTTCTTTTATCATTGGGAATTATGAATATTAATGTTGGCAAATTTTATTAATATGGTAAAAGGTTAAATCTGGTAATTAATGGTAAAAATTGTATTATAAAATCACCCTAACAATTGTATTAATATCGAGGGATGTGTTTTTTAACCTAAATCATCATTGTGTTAATATTTTATACTTTGGAAGCCAAATTTATTTGATTATGGCATACAGATTTTTTTTAATGAATAGTTAAATATGCGTTACTCAAATTTTAACAACTATATCATTTTTTTTAAAAGAACATATAAATAATAAATTTGACTATAAATAAAAATTTTAATTATAAAATGGTTTTCATTGTCATTTTAATTTATTTTTAATTTTCAAAAAATAAATAATTACAATAATGGCTTATACATTGATGATTTCGAAATATATTTTTTGATGAAAAATCAATGGAATAATTTTTATCATAAGGATTATAACCATTAAATGTCAAGATAATTGAAAAAAATTTATTTTTAGAGTATATATTGGAGATAATTATCTAAGTGTCGATTTATTGACCATTAAGATCAATATGGAAAAGAATATGACACTTATAATATATTTTATTTATATTTATGTAAAAGTTTCCACATTAAGGTTTTAATACATATACAATTTTTTATATAGGATTTTCCAGAATATATATTATAATATTAGTATTATTTTGAATTCTAGAGGATTTATCGTCATAATAGTATTTTATTTTAATTTTTTATGCAACAAATAAGTATATTAGATAATTACACAAAACTACTGTTGTAATTATTTTATTAATGTAGATACAAATAATTGTTTTTAAAAATAATACAATAAATATAATATGGGACAGTAAATACATCCAAATAATTCAATAGATTATGTTTAACTCTTAGGAATATAAATAAATTTCTTGATCAAAGATAAATTTTTGATCTGTACATTTTTACTAATAAATGAATTAAATAGTTTCCAAATTGACACTATTGATTATTTATCAACATAATATATTATTAAATTATTTAAAAAGAATAAACTAGATTTTAATTTAAAAAATAATTATGATATTGTTGAAAATGTATTAAATTATACATTTATGCTATGTTTTACAACAAATAAGTAAATATTTTACCATTGTAATATTGAAATATTTGTTATCATAAATTTCAAGAGAATAACTAACTATAAATTAAAATGATAACATTTAAATTTACATAAAAACCAGTATAACATTTCTTTGTTGGTGATATTAATACCTCATCTCATATCATCTTTGATACGAGGAAATTTTGGTTGTTTTTGGATCAATATTGAATTTATTATAAATAAATATTTTTTGGAGACTCAAAAGTGCCTCTCATGTCAGTTATTTATGGGAATATCCTCCCTCTCCTCTTCAATTTAATTTGTGACTTATAGCTTGATCATACCCTATTTATATTGATTATTAACATCCTAAGTCACATTATAGAGGTTATAGTCTTCTTTAAAGTCCAACTCTAGTGCATTATGAGAAGATCTAGATGTATTTCATCGAAGAAAAGTTAACCTCTTCATCTGATTCATTTAATCTTATATGTTCTTCTACATCCACTTCATGAGTTATTTCCATTATAAAATAGTAACCATAGTATCTATTAAACAATGAGATGTTATTATTAGGTAACAACTACATGCCACCTTTTATCCATCAAAAAAACAAAATCACTACCTGTGAATATGTACCACTTACCATCTCCACGATGTAGTGTAATATATTTTTTACCACCACATTACTTAGATAGGTAAAATAATGTAAATAAAAATTTTATAGGAATATTATAACATGATTCATATTTTGAAAAAATATAAATACTATTCACTACCATATAATTTCACAATTATGGGAATGATATCATCGCTCATGCATACGTACGACCTACCATCTCCATGATAAATGTGATTCATTAAAAATTATATCCACTAAATCATTGTTATGTAAATGTATATAATGAATTAATATGATATATATTATATTGGATATTATTTAACTTCAATATAATACGAAAAACCATATCTTATTTGAAAAATATTTATAAGAAAATGAAGTAGTTAATAACTGAATAATGAGTAATAATGAAATGATATTACTAAAAGTATGATAATATGATCATATATTATATCAGAAAAATGAATATGGTTTTAGAATAAGTCAATAAAATCATTTAAATATTTATGCATGAGGTTTTGAATACATAGAAATGATATCATACCTAAGGTAAGTGATACTTTCACAATCACATTATTATCTAAGATTTTTTATTCATATGTATTTTCCATGGTATATTTATCTTACATGTCCATGTTTTAAAAAATATTTTTGTAAAATGTTTTAACAATCTCATATAGATTTTTAAAGTCATTTTTACACATTTTTTTCTTTTTAATATATTGTTTAAAAAGAATATTTATTTTGTTTTCCAAAAGATGTATGTTTTCACTTTTCCTCCAAAAGTATGAGAAGAATGATTTATTTTAGCTTATATGGAATGATAAGATTTTTACCCATTCATAATAGCTAATTTCCATGAATGTTAATTTATAGTATTTTATGTTTATTTTCAAATAAATTCCATTTTTTAAAACATCATGCCATTTTGATAAAAAAATATTTTTTGAAGAACAATGAATATTTTCCCCAAGAATTAACTTCATGTGTTCTATAAATTTTTTTCATCAACGATATGGTTCATTAATAGGTTTATGTTTTAAGTATACTTATCCCAATTATTCCAATAGTTTAATTTAATTTATGATCGAATGATATTTATGAAATCCATTTTTTATATTGATTATATAATTACATAATTATGTTTCAGAATTCCAATTAATACCTTGGGATATGTTATAATGAACGAATTATGTTTTTTGAACCCATAATAATTATTTAATTATAATATAGATAGGACATATATCTCATTACAATTTTCTGGATATATGTGGATAACACATGCATTATATATGTTATGAATGAACCTGATTTCATGTTCACAATTCTATCTGTGGACCCAGAATTCAAGTCCATAATTTTATTCGTGGAACTAGTATTCATATACATATCTTGATGAAAGGGACTCATTTGATGTCATTAATGTAATTACTAAACCTGTTAATGTTATCAAATTTTCAAAAAGTTATATGTCTATGTGCATCAAAAATTTTCATTCCTTATGTCAATTTTATGATCTTATGGATATCGTTATTTGATTTCCTTATGATTTAAGATTGCCATTGATATGAAGGGAATGATCTTCTAATGTTATGATCAAACACTCATACCCTTTATGATCATGTTTATTTTTACACATCACACTTTATTACTCTTACTGAGAATATGAGATCACCATTTCTAATTTTTTTTCTTCTCCCCATGTTATAATGATTGGTTTTAGGGAGGAGTAAAAAAGGGGAAGATCGTTGTGGGAAACATTGCAGATCTTTCACTATACTAGTATTTGGTTTTCGAAGATTCCATAGTGAATAAACTAATATGTTCTTTGGAAATACATTTTTGTAATGTATTATGTATTCAAAAAAACTTATTTAATGACCATGTACATCACATTTGGGTTATTAGATCTCAGGTGTCTACGGGTCAGGATTTTTAGTGAGAGATGCCCAGGATATGCGACATTTGGGGAGAGGAATAAAATATTATGGATGTGGTTGGGTAAACCATGATAATATTTATTATATCATATTCACTTGTTTGAGATATTTTTGAGAAGACCCATGGCGAGGTTGGGAAATTAGTATACTTTTTTAGGTGACGAGTTGGTTTCAATTGTTGCCCATAGCAATTTAACATGCATTAATTATATTTTTTATGCGAGGCTACGGGGAAGATCTTATTGAGTATATTGTTATACTAATCCTAAGTATATATATTTTGGTCAGTTGGATAAGGTAGGTGATAAGGTGGGTTACTGTTAGATTGGTGCAGAACAGCAGTTTTTTGGAATTCATGGTCACTATCGTCTTTACCTTAATTTTGGTACATGAAATATTTTTTAGTATTATTAGATCATTCATGAAATTATATATTTTAATTTAGTATTTAATTTCTATTTTAGTTTTATAAAGAGTTAGTTTGTCTCTGTTTAATTTCTCTCCCTTGCATCTGTTCTCTTAGAGTGAAGTGCCCAGATCAGTGTGAATCACTGAGAGGGGGAGGGGGTGAATCAGTGATCCCTTAAAACTTTTTACTAATTGATTCCTTATCAATTAAACCTCTATGGCTGGTTAAAGCCTCGATCCACTCTTCTTGTATCTCTCAACCTTTCCCGGATAATGCAGTAATGAAAAGGCATAGGACACAAGGATTTACAAGGTTCGGCACCAAAGGCCTACATCCTTGCCATGCTCTCCCAGCATGGATTCTCCCATTATAATCTGTTAGTATTACAATGGTCGATACAGCTTCCCACCGTATCTCTCCTGAGTCCCACAGGAGGGTCTTTATACTGCTTCACAGAGTGTTACCAGAGTCCCACTGGCCTGTTACCAGAGTCCCACTAGCCTGTTCCAGAATCCCACATGAGGGTCTTTATACTTCTTCTGATCACTTGTGGTGAACAGGTCTTCTCGTCTTTCTCAGGATATATCACCTTCTTCTAAGGATGACCTGGCTTCTCTCTTCAAGTACTGAATACTCAGACAACTGATATCTTTAACTCCAGTCTGGTCCAGTCTCAGTTCAAAACATCTTCATTCACTGAATGCATGGCAACTCTTCTTCCTCAGGCACTGATTGCATGGCCTTCTCAATTCTTCAAGAACCTCCTGGTCTTGGACAACTCAGATGCACACAAGCTGATATGGACTTTTTCACGTGTGCATGTGCATGCATCCAAGCATACACTTTCCTGTTCTTCCTCTTGGTGCAGATAACCCTCAAAGGGTGTAACACTTTTAGCACACACCTTCTCACTGAACTTCACACACTTTATCCAAGTTGTTCACACACTTAGAAGTGTGTTTTACTTTAGTGTGGAACTTCTTCTTCTTCTTCTTCTAATGTGTATACACTTTTTAGTGCACACACCTAGGTTCGGCCACTTCTTTAATTTGCACACAATTGTTTCACTTTAGCACACACATGAGTTGGCCTCCTCCTCTTCTTGTTGCACACACACACTTTAGTGTTCGTTTAGTTTGTTCTTCAAAGTGTGCACATACAAGGTATGGCCTTGTCTTGCTCACACCCACTGCCCGTAGGGTACTTAGCACACATAAAGTGTGTTCCTCAATTTGGAACTCACACAAGGTGTGGTCTCGGCCTCTACTTGCACACACCCGAACAAGTGTCCTCTTCCTCTTCACTTAGCACACACAAATACACTTAGGCCTTGGGTCTTCTTTGGTTGCACAAGGCTACGGCCTTTCCTTCCCTTCTTGCACACACACAAGGCTACTGCCTTTTCTTCAAATGCACACACAAGAGGCAAAGCCTCGGGTTCTCCTTGCACACACAATACCGCAGGGTCTTTTCTTTGCACACACACACCTGTAGGGTGTCTTTGTCTTGTTGCACTCACTTAACCCGTAGGATGTAGATACCCTTCACCCGAACTCAAGGAGGCGCGCAAGGGGTGCAACCCTCCTCTTCTTTCCCACTATCGCGCAAGTCCTCAAGCACTTGAGTGCAAGGAGGCTCGGGTGCGCAAGTGCCACTGCCAACCGCTCGGCACACAAGGTGTTGCGGACCTGGGTACTTCCTGCCGCGCAAGGGATTAGCGCGCAGGGGACTCTTCACCTCTTTCGCGCAAGGAGTGCACGAAAGGAACTCCTTCGGGCCTCGGGTGGCACCAGAACACACTTCCGCGCAAGTGGGATGCGCGGGGGCTTCTTTCTTCGCGAGGCAGAGAGCTCACGCGGGACTTCAAATATTCAAAGGATCAGCACATCAGCAGCAATCAGAGAGCCTCGGGTGCTCCTTTTATAGGCAGAGGCTGCCTCGCATCATCCGCGTGGTTTTAACTTCAAAATCCTGAAGATTTCAGATCTTCAAAAATATTTCCAAATCTTGTTTTTAATTCTCGGTTCGACGCGGGCTCATTATTTTTTATTCCTCTACGTGCATGCGACTCATAACGCATGCACGGCCTTCGGTTAAGCCTCATCCTATGCAAAAACACCAACCACGTGGCCTCGGCAGCTTCTCTTGCCTCGGCCTCATTCGAAATTCCCCACTGGTTGCATGCAAGATCTTTTATAGGCATGGCCGTGTTCGGTGTGGAGAGACGAGCTCAATGGAGGTCTTAGATCCTTCAGAGGTGGCCGGGAACTCGAAAACGGGTGGTCGGATGGCCTCTGGTTCAGCGGCGTCACGGGAGGCTTCGGGATGTCCTCGGCTCAAGCTCGAGGAAGGAGACGAGCTCTCGGCCGTCGGATCAGGCGTTTGAGATACATCGGGCGGCCTGGATCTGAAGATCTCGCGCGGGATCAGATGTGCGGCTTAGATCGTCCGCGCGATGAGTCGGACGGCCAGGATCACTCCCGCGGAAAAATTCCGCGTCCCACATCGAAACGGCCCGCGATTTTCACGCGGTTTATTACCCTGGCGCTCTCCACCATACGCCAGTTGAACTTCTCCCCTCCCGGTGCCGCCCCGCACCGGGTTCTCTCTGTGGGCGCGCTCTGCGCCCACCTATGCTCCCTGCGGGCGCGCCTCTGCGCCCACTTATGCCTCCTGCGGGCGCGCTTAGCACCCACTATGCACACACGGGTGCGCTCATGCGCCCCTGCCGCGCTCCTCCGGGTGTGCCCCAGGCACCCATGCGGTGTCTTGGGTGTGCGCCCTGCCGCCCTGGCTCACCCCACGGGTTCCCCCGGGCGTGGTGCCTTAGTGCCCATGCCTTGGGGTTGAACCCCCAAGGTGCCTTGGCTGGCCAATTTTTTGGCAATGTAACAAAGAAAACAAAGTCCTCCATGAAAAATACCAATGCCAAATGCCACTTCTTCCAAGCCATTCTTCCACTTCATTTCTTCTCATCTTCTTCTTCATTTGAATTCCTAAATTCTTCTTCTTCGTTAGAATTCCTCCAATTTTCTTCAACATGCATTCATTACTTAGGAATGGAATCCCCGAAGGTTCTTCTTCTTCAACCGAACTCCTGAATCACTTAATTTATTCAAAGTGCTTTATTGATCTAATCAGAGATCAAGTTGGATCACTTCCAATTCACATGCACTAAGAGTTAGTACATGGACTTCTTTAATCCACTTCATCCACTTAGTAGTTGTGGATGGATCAGCTTTCATCTCCTCATGCATTGTCAGTACAATGCATGGTCTTCAAACAATGTTGTGACATTGTATCATCAGGATACAAGTTCTTTGAATTTAAAGAGCAGCTCAACAATCGTCAGATATTCTTAGAGAATGTTTCAACCATAATCTCCTATGTCACTTAGTGAATCTCCTAAGTGACATGCATCTTAGTACCATGGCCATTCTCTATTCTTTACCAACACCATCACAACCTTTGTCATTCACATCTTGACATTCATTGACTTCCATTCATTCCAAGACAACTTCATGCCTCATTGACAACAAATGCAACACAGTGCACTTCAATCTCCCCCTTTGTATTTGTTGGCAATACACTAGAGCACATATGAATGGGTCAATATGTGTGCCAATATTTCTCCCCCTTATTGGCAATCAAATGCAAAGGTGTGGTGTGGTTCTCTTTCAAAAATCTCTTCCTCCCTTTGAAAAGTATTTTCTTGAAAAACACTGAGAGAGGGATGATGCCACATGTTCTTCTTTAGCAAAGAAACTTTAGTAAATCAACTCTAAGTCTACTTGGGCTAACCCGGTGTAGAAAACAAGAGTGATATAACCAAGGAATTCAAAGCTGTCCACAATTCTCTACACATGTGAGATCATGCTTAGGGGTTGAATTTTTTCAGATATTCAATGAATTGCTGAATCCTGCACATACTTCACAAAACACATTAGAATGTGCAGGTGCAAAGATAAAGCTCCCCCTTTCATCAACTTTCTCAAGATGATATTAATTTCAGAACATCATCTTCTCCAGATTGGCTCCCCCTCAAGGGGTGCACTCCATTCTGTCCAAACCATCCTCCAGATGAGAATGATCATCATCTTCAATTCCCTGCAATGTTAGCAAATGTATATACCAAGAGTATAAGGGAATAAGATGGAACCTTCTTGGTTCATCAATGTGAACAACAAGGTTGACAAGATTCTCTCAACCGAGATGTCCCATTTTCACCATTTTTCACACTTTCACATTTGATCTTCATTGATGATTGTGCTGGTGTGGTTCTCAAAACATCTTCATGTGAAATCTTCTTCTTCCCTTTTTCTTTAGCAATTGCCAGAGCTTCATCTTCAACTCTTTGTAGTTCTCTGGCAAGTTGCAACTGATGTGGCCATATGACAAGTAAATCATTTGGAAGAGTGGCCTCAGTTCTGGAAGTTCCACATGGTTCCTTTGATTCTGTCAAGCTACCTCTCTTAGGCAACTTGTTTTCAATCAATCCCTTCTGCTTCTTCTGGATTGATTGTCTGTTTGAGTCCAGTCTGCCTCTATTGGATTTCATGGCTTCTTTACAAAGATCCATGGTATGGCCTTTCTTTCCACAGTAGAAGCATGTTTTCTTGGTGGTCCTTCTGGATGCATCACCCTTCTTGGATTTCAATTCCAAGGACTTCTTTTCATTATTCAACTTCTTCTTGGGAGCATTTTCAATTTTCTTCTTGCTTCCCAAGGAAACTTTTTGAGCCAGGTTCTGTGATCTTTTCTTCTTTTGAGCTCTAGATACAGTAGGAGACTGACATGTATCTTTTTGACCACTTTTGCAATCATCCCAGATGTTGTCAAGTAATCCAAATCTATTTGCAGTAAACAGATGTCTCTGGACCTGTGGATGTTGCTTCTTTCCTTCTGGCTTGCTCCCCCTAGGCATGGGCTTCCTCTGTGCTTTGGCATTCAGTGGATTGTACCAACAATCCTTTGCACAATGCCCATACTTGTTACAACACCAACACTGACCCACAAATCTTGACCTCTTCAGTCCTTCTGATTGTTGGGTACTTTTCTTGAATTGTTGTGCTGCTTCAGGAGAGCTTTCTTTCTTCATTGTCTTCATCCATACTTGTTTGGAATTATTTTTCCATCCTGCACTTTTTGTGGAAACACAATTAGAAGCATCAGTACAAGATGGTATGGATGGTACCTTCTTTCTAGAAGATGTTGCACTTTTATTAGAGGATGTCTTTCTTTTAGAATCATCCTGCTCAATGCATACTTGAGTAGCAACATTTCTCCTTTCAGCTGACTGGGAGGCTTTGGCTTTGGGTGATTGCAGATTTTTCAATATCACCTCTAGTTCAAAGCATTTCATGTTGAGGGAGTTCTTCTCATCCTCAACAGCTCTTAGCTTTCCTTCCCAACTTTCTTTCATCTGATTCATCTGGTCATCATGCACCTGCTTCATTTCAAGCAATGAGTTGTCAAGCTCCTTCACCCTTTTGACTTTGTCTTCTAGTTGAGCATCTCTGACAACCATTGACACTTTGTGCCTCTTTTCCAGTGCATGGAAAACTTCTTTGACCATTACTTTAAAGAATTCTTTCTCAAAAAGGATTCTCTGCAATTCTTCAGCAGTTTCTTCATATCTTTCATTGCAAATAGAAATGGTTTCATCTTTAGCCTTCCCCAGCTTTCTGAGAGTGTTGGTTATGCCAACCCTTTTTGCCAATTGATCTTCCATTGCATTGGCTTCTTCTTCTAACTGTGATTTTTCTTCTCGAAGATCATGGATGCCTGTAACTATACACTTTTCCACTTCCATGGGGACAGTCTTCTGAAGATATTTGAGTGTATTCTGAAGATCATGAATTGTTCCATCAGCATCACAGCTAGGACAGGTTTTCTTCATCTTCATGGCCTGTTTCTTCTTTCTATTTTTCTGAGTCTTGGCAGATATCTCCATTTGAGGCTGGTCACTCATTTCCTCAAATCTGCACTCCATAAAGACTCCCTTGGATCTTTTAGAGGTAACCTCCCTCTGATACCAATTGAAGTCCCCAGATCAGTGTGAATCACTAAGAGGGGGAGGGGGTGAATCAGTGATCCCTTAAAACTTTTTACTAATTGATTCCTTATCAATTAAACCTCTATGGCTGGTTAAAGCCTCGATCCACTCTTCTTGTATCTCTCATCCTTTCCCGGATAATGCAGTAATGAAAAGGCACAGGACACAAGGATTTACAAGGTTCGGCACCAAAGGCCTACATCCTTGCCATGCTCTCCCAGCATGGATTCTCCCATTATAATCTGTTAGTATTACAATGGTCGATACAGCTTCCCACCGTATCTCTCCTGAGTCCCACAGGAGGGTCTTTATACTGCTTCACACAGTGTTACCAGAGTCCCACTGGCCTGCTCCAGAATCCCACTGAAGACTTCTTCTCCCTGAGTCCCACAGGGTCTTCTCCTAGCTCCTCGAGTCGCACGAGTTGCTCTTCTTCACTTTAAGATTCTTCATGTATCATCAGCAGCCTGGGATAAAGACTGCTGGCCTTGCTCTTCTTCTGATCACTTGTGGTGAACAGGTCTTCTCGTCTTGCTCAGGATTTATCACCTTCTTCTAAGGATGACCTGGCTTCTCTCTTCAAGTACTGAATACTTAGACAACTGATATCTTTAACTCCAGTCTGGTCCAGTCTCAGTTCAAAACATCTTCATGCACTGAATGCATGGAAACTCTTCTTCCTCATGCACTGACTGCATGGCCTTCTCAATTCTTCAAGAACCTCCTGGTCTTGGACAACTCAGATGCACACAAGCTGATATGGACTTTTTCACGTGTGCATGTGCATGCATCCAAGCATACACTTTCTTGTTCTTCCTCTTGGTGCAGATAACCCTCAAAGGGTGTAACACTTTTAGCACACACCTTCTCACTGAACTTCACACACTTTATCCAAGTTGTTCACACACTTAGAAGTGTGTTTTACTTTAGTGTGGAACTTCTTCTTCTTCTTCTAATGTGTATACACTTTTTAGTGCACACACCTAGGTTCGGCCACTTCTTTAATTTGCACACAATTGTTTCACTTTAGCACACACATGAGTTGGCCTCCTCCTCTTCTTGTTGCACACACACACTTTAGTGTTCGTTTAGTTTGTTCTTCAAAGTGTGCACATACAAGGTATGGCCTTGTCTTGCTCACACCCACTGCCCGTAGGGTACTTAGCACACATAAAGTGTGTTCCTCAATTTGGCACTCACACAAGGTGTGGTCTCGGCCTCTACTTGCACACACCCGAACAAGTGTCCTCTTCCTCTTCACTTAGCACACACAAATACACTTAGGCCTTGGGTCTTCTTTGGTTGCACAAGGCTACGGCCTTTCCTTCCCTTCTTGCACACACACATGGCTACTACCTTTTCTTCAAATGCACACACAAGAGGCATAGCCTCGGGTTCTCCTTGCACACACAATACCGCAGGGTCTTTTCTTTGCACACACACACCTGTAGGGTGTCTTTGTCTTGTTGCACTCACTTAACCCGTAGGATGTAGATACCCTTCACCCGAACTCAAGGAGGCGCGCAAGGGGTGCAACCCTCCTCTTCTTTCCCACTATCGCGCAAGTCCTCAAGCACTTGAGTGCAAGGAGGCTCGGGTGCGCAAGTGCCACTGCCAACCGCTGGGCACACAAGGTGTTGCGGCCCTGGGTACTTCCTGCCGCGCAAGGGATTAGCGCGCAGGGGACTCTTCACCTCTTTCGCGCAAGGGGTGCGCGAAAGGAACTCCTTCGGGCCTCGGGTGGCACCGGAACACACTGCCGCGCAAGTGGGATGCGCGGGGGCTTCTTTCTTCGCGAGGCAGAGAGCTCACGCGGGACTTCAAATATTCAAAGGATCAGCACATCAGCAGCAATCAGAGAGCCTCGGGTTCTCTTTTTATAGGCAGAGGCTGCCTCGCATCATCCGCGTGGTTTTAACTTCAAAATCCCGAAGATTTCGGATCTTCAAAAATATTTCCAAATCTTGTTTTTAATTCTCGGTTCGACGCGGGCTCATTATTTTTTATTCCTCTACGTGCATGAGACTCATAACGCATGCACGGCCTTCGGTTAAGCCTCATCCCATGAAAAAACACCAACCACGTGGCCTCGGCAGCTTCTCTTGCCTCGGCCTCATTCGAAATTCTCCACTGGTTGCATGCAAGATCTTTTTTAGGCATGGCCGTGTTCGGTGTGGAGAGATGAGCTCAATGGAGGTCTTAGATCCTTCAGAGGTGGCCGGGAACTTGAAAACGGGTGGTCGGATGGCCTCTGGTTCAGCGGCGTCGCGGGAGGCTTCGGGATGTCCTCGGCTCGAGCTCGAGGAAGGAGACGATCTCTCGGCCGTCGGATCAGGCGTTTGAGATACATCGGGCGGCCTGGATCTGAAGATCTCGCGCGGGATCAGATGTGCGGCTTAGATTGTCCGCGCGATGAGTCGGACGGCCAGGATCACTCCCGCGGAAAAATTCCGCGTCCCACATCGAAACGGCCCGCGATTTTCACGCGGTTTATTACCCTGGCGCTCTCCACCATACGCCAGTTTAACTTCTCCCCTCCCGGTGCCGCCCCGCACCGGGTTCTCTCTGCGGGCGCGCTCTGCGCCCACCTATGCTCCCTGCGGGCGCGCCTCTGCGCCCACTCATGCCTCCTGCGGGCACGCTTAGCGCCCACTATGCACACACGGGTGCGCTCATGCGCCCCTGCCGCGCTCCTCCGGGTGTGCCCCAGGCACCCATGCGGTGTCTTGGGTGTGCGCCCTGCCGCCCTGGCTCGCCCCACGGGTTCCCCCGGGCGTGGTGCCTTAGTGCCCATGCCTTGGGGTTGAACCCCCAAGGTGCCTTGGCTGGCAAATTTTTTGGCAAAGTAACAAAGAAAACAAAGTCCTCCATGAAAAATACCAATGCCAAATGCCACTTCTTCCAAGCCATTCTTCCACTTCATTTCTTCTCATCTTCTTCTTCATTTGAATTCCTCAATGCTTCTTCTTCGTTAGAATTCCTCCAATTTTCTTCAACATGTATTCATTACTTAGGAATGGAATCCCCGAAGGTTCTTCTTCTTCAACCGAACTCCTGAATCACTTAATTTATTCAACGTGCTTTATTGATCTAATCAGAGATCAAGTTGGATCACTTCCAATTCACATGCACTAAGAGTTAGTACATGGACTTCTTTAATCCACTTCATCCACATAGTAGTTCTGGATGGATCAGCTTTCATCTCCTCATGCATTGTCAGTACAATGCATGGTCTTCAAACAATGTTGTGACATTGTATCATCAGGATACAAGTTCTTTGAACTTAAAGAGCAGCTCAACAATCGTCAGATATTCTTAGAGAATGTTTCAACCATAATCTCCTATGTCACTTAGTGAATCTCCTAAGTGACATGCATCTTAGTACCATGGCCATTCTCTATTCTTTACCAACACCATCACAACCTTTGTCATTCACATCTTGACATTCCTTGACTTCCATTCATTCCAAGACAACTTCATGCCTCATTGACAACAAATGCAACACAGTGCACTTCATAGAGGTTAATGTCTCTCATCTCTGTGTTTACTATACCCTCACTACAAGTCACCAACTTAGGGCCTATTGGTGGTGGAAATATGGTGTAAATATATCTGTTATCCCTTTTTCATCCTAGTAGGGGTAAACTTTTTGGGGAGGGTCATGAAAGGTAGGAATAATATTTTTTGATGAGGGATAGTATGGAGTTTTGAGTTAAGAATAGGTGGTCTTATGTGGTTTGGTAGGGAAAAATTGTCAGATGTGTTTAAAAAGTGTTGTAAACTTAAAAGACCATGTGATACATAGTTATTTAGGGACCCTATGATCTGATTCATGGACCATTAAGCTAACTATCACTAATAAATGTGGTGATACTAGTTGTAGGGTTGATACCAAGGAAAGGATCATGCATAATTCTTATTTGTGCCTGAGTTTTAATCGGTAAACCATGGGTTCTGTTAATATTAAAAGAATAAAATAAAAAAATTAATTAATGTAATAGTATACCATATTCATGTTAAGAGATCTAATAGTTTTTTATTTTTGTAATTTCTCAAGGTCGACATCCTCTTCAGGTCTACACAGAGGATGTCCGGCAGGTTTCCCTAGTAGATCGCCCTTGAGTAGAGGTCGATGAAAGAGAAGCATGGAGGTGGAAACTATGTGAGTTTTTGTGCTAGATATTGATGAATTATGAGAGTGTTTTTAGATATATTCACATAAAACATTTTGGAGGAGGTTTCTATAGAATTCAGTTCAACTGATTCTGGAAAGGGGCACTGAGTATCATTGGATGTGACAATGTGGTGTGGTGAAATAAGGCTATGGTGGTTCTTGTTCCCCACTGATCGTGTGGAGATAGTTGTCTCATGGGAGGAGTTTTGAGACCAGTTCAGATATGATATTATTTCTTCAATAGTGAAGGTAGCTAGTCACTAGGTGTACATTACCCTTTAGTATTATATATCCACTATGTGAGAGTTTGGAGTCCATTTCAGGAACCTTCAACAATATGCGTGGGACCTATTTCTAGATTAGGGGGCTAGGGTTAGTAATTTCATAGAGGCTTTTCATCGATAGATCTAGTTCTAGGTCACCCCATTTATTCTAAAGAGGTATCTCAAGGTTCAGGTGAGAGTCAAGGTCATCGAGAGGAAATTATCTAGAACCATATCATCATAACAAGGAATTCATCAGGATTCTTCCAAAATAAGTGTTGTGTTCTAAGGTTCCCATTTTTCCAATAGTAGAAGTTTTGAGGTGTCGATGGTAGGTCCCAACACTATATTTCTCATTTTTGAAAGGGTCATGGCTCTCAAGCTACTTCCAAGTGATCAGATGTATGTTTTTCATTTGGGGGGAGAGGTCATTAGTGGTGATAGTGTCCTACCATTCTAAATAGTCATCGTGCACCGGTTTTTTTCTTTAGGTTCTTCAAATTAGGAAGTTCTATAAAATATATAAGTTGAAGTTTACTCAAATTTGTGATCAACATTGAATGGATGGGTCTAATAGAGAAAAAACATGGGATACTCCCCATCCCCCGATAGAAGTGTGTGGCTATAGATGTGGTCGTCATCATGCTCATAGAGGTCGGGGCAGGTCATGGTCCGTTTTATGCTTTAGTGTATATAGAGAAAGGTGATCCCGAGGTCATTTGATGTGGCATTTTATTTTTTTATACTTGGGTGCATGCCTTTTTGATCCTAGAGTGACACAATCATTCAAATGACCGTCCTTTTTTGATGATTTAGGACATTAGGTGGGGTGGGTTATAGTGCCCTTTGAATTGACTACACTAGTTGGAGGTTGAGATAATTTATTCAATCTATGTAGAAAATTTAAGATAGTACATGGAATAAATAATATTAATGATGTTTCCTATGTTTACGAATACAACCATATGATATCATTTGGGGGATGGATTGGTTTTATTTGGTGTAGACTAACATGGATTTCTTCATGATGAAGTTTGTGTTCTTTAATGCTAATTTAGGGACAATAATATTTGTTAGAGAGAGACCCTTGGATGGGTCAGAGATATGATCCACAATGTTCATACTTGATGGATGAGATGATGTAGAGCTCATCATAGATTCAGTAGTAATTTTTTCCCAGGGTCGTAGGAGAGTATATTTATGTATTTCCAAATGTCGTTGTGGAATTACCCCTTAGATGAGAGAACTAGTTCAAAATTAAACTACATCCAGACCTGTCTCCTAGCTTATTGTCTCTATATAGAATTGTACCATATGAGTTCATTGAGCTGCATATAGAACTCGAATATTTTTTGTAGAGTTTAGATAAGTTGAGTATATCACCTTAGGGTGAATCATTATTTTTGGTAAAGAAGGCAGATAGTAGTTTGTGGACATGCATTAATTTTCATCACTTGAACTAGGTTTCCATGAAGAATCACTATCCTATTCCCCAAATTGGAAATTTATTTGATCCACCAAAAGGATAGAGTCGGTCCTTAATGTTCAAGTTGTGGTTGGCATATTGTCAAATGTGTGTAAATGGAGAGGATACCCCAATGATTATTTTCTATTATCTTCAGTGGTATTACATGTTCTTTATGATGCAATTAGGTACGAATAATGATCCATCTATGATCATGGGTTTAATGAAGGTTACATTCCTTGAGTTCAGGGAATAGTTCCTGTTGGTTTTCATCAACAACATCCCTATGTTCTTCATGTCTGAGGAGGATCATTATGAGCATCTGCATTCCATTTTTGGGATTTCATCACCACGAGAATTTGTTTAAGTAGTTACCTAAGTGTGAGTTTTGGGATAGAGGAGCCTATTTATTTTTACATATTATGTCCCAGTATAGAGTATATTAGGATCTTTCAAAGGTCAAGGTAGTTGTATCTAGAGAATCGCCCCATGATTATGGTGGAGGAGTTAAGTTCTTTGTTCTCATAGTCTATTACAGCTGTTTCAAATCCAATATTTTTGGGTTGAGACTCCAATGATAGTGTTTTAAGAAAATACCAGACATTCTTTTGGATTGGTTAGAGTGAGATAGATTTTGAGTATCTAAAGAAGAATTTGTTCAATTATCATGTTCCTTGTCTTCCAGTAGAAGGAGTTCAATTTTATTTTTGTGGTGATTCTTATAATATGGGATTGGGATGTGTTCTAATGTCGTAGATATTAGTTATTTCTTATGGGTCTCAGAAATTACTCACCCATGAGTGTAACTATTCCTCCCATGATATTGAGTTGGAAGTAGAATTTTTTTTCATGATGTTGGGGATACATTACCTCATCTGCAAGTGTTTTTTTGGCTTCACTAATCATAATATCCTGAGGTATGTTTCTCTAAAAGTGACATGATCCCACATCAGTACGAATGGATAGATTTCGTAATGGATTATGACTTAAATGTTTTTTATTCACCTTATATAGGAAATTTCATGGCTGATATTCTATGCAGGAAGTCACGTAGTGATGAAGTGCCTGAAATAGGTGATTCCTCGATAGTAATAGAATAAATTTTATCTTTTCATCAATATATGGGAAAATTTAAGGGCAGAGGTTGTCAATTTCATATAATATTTCATTCATGTATGGTTCAATATATAGAGGAATCCCATTTGATTGCTCTTGAATTTGTTTTTTGGAGACACCTAGTGGTTTGTGTTGTGGACTCTGATGTTTTTATTGAGGAAGAACAACACTGAGTGTTATTTCAGAGAAGGATTTTCCTTCCTTTGGAAATACATTTGATGGTTGTCATAGAGTTCCACAGTTCACCTTTACTATTAAATCTTATCATGACAATGATGTCACGAGATTTTATGCATCAATTATGGTGGAATTGGTTTATGTATGGATTTTCTGGATTTTTGCTTTGATGTTTGCCCTGTCAGAAGTTGAAGGCCATGAACCATGTTCCCAGTGGGTTTTTAAAGATATTAGATGTTCCTCAGGGAAAGTGGTATGACATCTGAATATAAATTGTTATTGATTTACGTGGAGATCATGGAGGCTGTGACTCTATATGGGTGGTAATGGATCTTTTGAAAAAATCACCCAATTTTATAGCGATCAAGTAGTAAAGCTCAATAGAGGTTCTGTCGATGAAATATCTAGATGAGGATGTGAGACTCCACATGTTCCTAGTGATGGTCATATCTAATCAGGATCCCTATTTAACATTATGTTGTACAGAGGTATCATTCATGCTATTCGATATTAGTTATATCGTAGCATTACTTTTCATCCATAGACGGATGTTAATATAGAGAGGACCATCCAAACTCTTGAATACATGATGCACTACTGTGTCCTAAATTTTGGAGGATTGTGGATGAGGCACCTTCCCTTGGTGGAGTTCTCTTACCACTATTTGATTCCGTCCACCATCGGTACGACACAAATTGAGGCATAATATGGATGACCATTCCATTCTCCATTGTGATGGATTGGGGTCAGAGAGTCAGTATCTATAGGGCCAAAACTAGTATAGAATATGAAGCAGTTGGATTATATGATCTACGAGTGTATGAGAGTATCACATGATCATTATAAATTCTTTTTCAATTATAGTCATACACCTATAGAGTTCGATTTTCGGGATCAGGAATTCTTAAATGTAAGTCCCCATCATAAGAAGTGAAGGTTTGGTCATGTGAGTAATCTTTCTCCCATATTTTATAGCCATTCAAGGTGCTAGATATGTGTAATATTAGATATTGACTCACCCATAGATAAGATAGATACATGATGTCTTTCAAATGTTTCACAACCATTTTTTCTTAATAATGACTCTCTCATAATCAATTATGGATAGATCAATGTTTATGAAGATATGACATTTGAAGAGTGGCCTATAGAGATCACAGACAGCCTGGAGAAGGTGTTTCATGGGTGTATTATCCCCTTTGATCATGTCTTATGGTGACATTTTGGGATGGGGGAGAGTACATTGGAATGTGAGTCATAGATACAGACTTAGTACCCGATGATATTTGATGTTTATATCTTCTGTTTTAAGGATTTTAGTTTTGTGGAGTTGGAATTTTTTCTGTTTTATGAGGTGTATCACTCTCTTTTTAATGTTGTGGATTTATCTATTTCTATTGGAAGAGAAGATGGATTGGTTATTCCCCAAGATTTTCATGCCTCAAATTATAATTTTTTATGTGTCTAATCTTAAAATATAGGTGGAGAAGAATTTATAGGTATTTCATCTATTTATCATGTTGATCCCATTGTTCTTGGGTGAGGTGGTTGACCTCATGTTGTATTGAGAGCCTTGAGAGGTATCTAGAGGGGTGCCTGTTTGGATGAACATTTTATCTTTCCTATCTGGGGTGGTTTTCAATTCTCAAGGACATGAATTTTTTTGGGGTATCAAATTTAACGGCATAGATTCACATGGATCAACCCTTTTTATGTTTTAAAAGTATAATGTGCTCATAGGAGGCTTGATGGAAGTATAGAGGAGTTTGGAAATGTATTTCTGGAATTAGGAAGAATTACACACCATGTAATATTTACACAATGTATATGTAAGTTTCACGACATGTAATTTTTTGTGGTTATGTAAATAAAAATAATAGGTGACATGTTTTTCATTGTATATAAAACCTTGAGGATCACATGATGTCAAAAGGGATTACACGTCCTGAAACCTTCTAATGCAGTTCCATTTTAAGAATCATTAAATGCTCTGGTTATTCATAACTCTACTGCTTCATCGAATCTCCCTCTTGTTCATTGAGTCATGATAGCCCCTATTTGGTGTTATAGTGATCCATTTGACATTAATTGATCATTTTTCTTCCATATTCGATCTTTAGTGACGTATGTTGATCGTAGGTGTGTATTCCTTCATTTTCCAGTGGTTTCATTTGGTTTGATCTTTTTACCCTCCTATTCTACTTTACATGAGATTGTGGATGACATCTCATGTTCCTAATCGATTTATTAGTGGGTTCTGTTTTTCCACGACATCCTCAAATGGATGCAGTTCTTGGAGGAGTGGTGATTAGATGTCCATTGCAAGATTTTTTCCCATGAAAATAATGTTGAAACCCTTATGAGGTAAGGGATTTGTTGTTTTTCTATTACCTTATGTTAAATATTTGACTAATCCTCATTAATCCCCTTGCATCACAATGATGTTAAAATAATAATTACATTAAATGGATTAAATAATTTTTATCGATCTTATGATGATGTTTCTTCTTTGTACCATGATAACAGTTTTCATCAAGATTTTCTGGATAGTGTGATATCTGTGCCTTTCATGGTTTAGCATTTTTGTTGATGATGGAAATTAGAAAATGACATAAATCCATATATTATTGATAATTATTTGGTTGAACAATTAGAGATGAATATTTAATGAATATGGTTGTTTTCGTTACAATTTGATGATAATCACATTGATCCAGGGACGCATGTTTAGTTGAATTGGATAATAATGCAGAATCATAATGATTCTTTTTGATAAAATAATTATATAAAATTTAAATTAATTCTTTAATTAATGTTCGATATAATGAGATAGCTATTTGACGAGGACTCCCATAGTTGGAACTTATGATTCATGAATCATTTCATTCAAGATAGAATAAGAAAGAGTTGTGTGATTATAGATAATGACATAATAGGGCCTAGAGTTACTTCTTGGTGGTAAAGAACATGTTCATTTTTCTTTGGATTCATTAGACATAATTGTTTTTGAATTTCTTATCTCTTATTATAGGGATAAAAGCCTTATTACTATAATTTTTTTATTTTTTCTTCTAAAGTGACATCCTCCATGGAAGGGCTAGAATCGAGGGGTATTGTAGTATGTTTGGGGAGGTGGAACATATGTGACCTGATCCTAGGATAGATAATCTTTGATGGAATGTCTAGTATATGGGGTGAGGAGACCCCAATGTGACCTAAGCCTGGAATGGATATACTTGGGGCTGCTGTGTTATTTGTGGAACAGAGGTATTGTTGTTGTGGAAACAGTTAACGTCTAGAGTGGGGAGATGCATCCGTTACACATGTGGGTATCTGTTAGGACACCAGATATGGTGTATCATGTTGAATATGGGCCGACCCATTTATATGAATGTTGGATGCCTCTTTGAATTTGTTTTTTGGCCGTTGACTAGGTATTTTGTTTATCAGGTTTTCTATCTCCAATGCTTAAGGCAAATGGATGTGATTGGTTACATTCATTGTTTTCTGTATAAGGTTTTTTTCTTGAGTACCTTTTAATATAGAATGTAATGATGTTAATTAATTATTAAAATTTTATCAAATGGGGTTATAAATTTATGTTATAAAATGATGATGTTAAAATTCTAAGATGTAGTGGACTCAATTTTCTTATGCTTCGTGGGAATGGAACTTTATCATAATTTTAATGTAATGTAATGTGGACAATAAAATGTTTAATTAATGTTTGATAAATTAATTACCATAATATGAAACTAATGAAATAGAATAAATTAATTTAATGAAGCTCTTACAATTTGTGTGTGCTTATAGGATATCAAATCATAGTAAGGGCAGTGGGGTGTCTGAGAAATGGCAGTTGGAGTTGAGTATGATACTAGATTAGTACCATATTTTGGTTGTGATATATATTATATCTTTTACATTTGGGGTTTCTATATGCTAATCCACCCAGTTGGTTGGGGAAACTGACACCACGTGGATTCGGATCCATGAGGGTGTTTTCCCCAACATCTTAGTGGGAGAATGGAAGACAGACTACTGCCTTTGTCCCCACTCTCTTTTCTTTGTATTTACTAGTGCTAGTATGCACATTAGTTAGTTTAACCAATATATTTGAATAAATGGATGTAATGTATTTTGATTATTTCACACATATGTATTATGGATACTGTTTCTTATGATCTCTTATAGGTATAACATGTATAGGTTGTGGTGTCTTAATGATCTGTAGAGAGTGTATGGGATTTCATATCTTAAGGTATAATAATAGATGTATGATATATGTTATATGGGTTGTGTTGGATGCTGGAAAATACTTGGTTACTTTTGGTTATGTGGACCTGGTGTTGTGTTTCATGAAGTCGTTTTATGGTTCTTCACCAATGTGTATGAGAGATAGCCTTTTGGAGAGACAGGCTAATGACATGTGATGTTGGGGTAGAGAAATAAACCAATGGAGAAGAGGTAGATGGGTACCCTTGATATTCTTTATTATATTATATTATCTTATATGTGCTACATGGTGAGATTACCCATGGGGAGGCTGGGAACTTAGTATACATATTTTGGTGATGAGTTAGTTTCACTTGTTGTTCATAGAAATTTAGCATTATTTATTTTCAATTAATATGAGAGGCTTTGGGGAGGATCCTAAAGAGTATAATGTTTTACTCACCCAACATACATATAATCTATTTTTCATGTCAGTTTCAGTAGGTTGGAGATTAGTCTAATTACAAATAGTTTTGCGTTTAACAAGATATTTTTGGGCTTTGTAGTCACAAAATTCTTTATTTTTTTGTACATGTGGTTTTTCATTCAATTATTGTAGTTCATTGATGACTTTACTTATGTATATTTTTGTATTTTATTCCATATTTAAGTATGAACAGTTTTAGGATGGTTTCTATCTAACCACTCTCTCTTTTTCATGTGTTCTCTTAGAGTGTAATTCCAATCATTACTGAGTTTACTAAAACCTCGATGCTAGTGCTCAACTCAGGTACACCTGGAGGCATAACTTAGTTTTTAATATCTCTCTTCTATCATTTATGATCGAGGATGGATACACTTTGTAGGGATTGTGTAATTAATGGGGTGAATGTTTTATTTCAGAAAAAAATAGAACAGTTTTTAATAGAAATGAACCATAAATCCTCTATCAAATATGAGAGAGCGGTGGAAATAAATAATTGAAATGAATGAAATTATGTATAGTGGATAATGCATAAAAAATTCTTATTCCACTCCACCAACTCACAACTCCAATGTCTTTCTCAATTTCAATAGGTCATCTTATGCAAATATCATTAATCAATAACTCAGTGCTGGAAGTTTACCCCTTTATAACAAGTCTTTATAAATCATTTTTATATTTGTAGAGGTAATTGTAAAACCATAGCCTAGTTCAAGAATATTACACATTAACACAACTAATTATGTCAGGACCCACCTTCCTCGAGATGAGAGAATGGACAGTAAACTTCCATACCCTTCCTTCTTCATTTTGAATGAGAGATAATGACCCCTGAGTCCCCCATTTAATATACCCATGAGTGGAATCTAGAAAAAAAGGTATATAATCACTTGTAATATGGAATGCATTAACTTTTTTATTTACTAGGATTAATAGATAAGATATTAAATCCCAAGAATACCAAAACTTGGAGTAAAAGTAAAACCAAAAAATCCATTCCCATTTGCATGTTCCAATATAATGTGCTAAAATGTACAAGAAAAATCTAATGGAAAGTACCAAAATAAAGGAAATGAACTAAAGTCAATGGTCCCGACGTTTGAGCTAATATGGTCGAGCATGGTCCTCAATGTCCTCCTAGAAACTTTAAAGTAGTTTTTTATACATAGGTTGAGTACACAGGTATACTCAGTAGGGAAAACCAAAAGCTCACGTGCAAAGGTGGGGAGACATTCTAATGCCCTGTGAGAAAAGGATATAAACAAAGCACCTATCAAGGAAACTATCCACCCAAACCTCACCAAGGAACACTCCCCAAATATCACAAGTCAAGTAAAGTAATAGTAATAACACATTGATGTTTGGGTTCCCCACACCACTTTCCCACTGGTTATTAAAGACATCCTATGCGTTAGACCTCCCCTTCCATTCTCACTATTATCCCAATGCCACCCCAACATCAACCTTTTGGGCCACCCCAACCACACATCCTTCCTGCAAACACCTGGGCCACCACAACCACATGTAACCATACAAGCAGACACATGGGACAGAATAACTATTGTTATGCCTGAAGACACCTGGGCCCGAACAACTACTGTCCTGCCCGAAGACACCAGGACCTTATCCTGAAGACTCATGGGAACCATCTTGACCACACACACCTGTGTTGACCCCCAGAAAATAACCTACCTGATGAATCATTGGCCATAATGGACCTCATGCCCCCACAGCCTGCTTGAAGTGATTTGGGTTACTCAGGAAAGGGAGAATAAAAGGATCTAATAACCAGCCACACATTAGAGTGTTGTAAAAAACACCCTCCCACATGAAATTGAGGTGTTTGGGATGAAGTGCTCAACTGTGGTGGGGTGAGAATAAGAAACATAAGAACTAAAATTATACATATTGACAAAAAAACTCATCCCAACCTAGGGGATCCAAAATCAGCCCATACACAAACACCGTCATTACTACTCATTCATAAAAAGCACAACAGCCACAACTAAGGCACAACTCATTTCCCAGAAAACAATTAACCATCGAACACATTCTTGTTATCATATTCAAGTGATTTAATTTAAATAATTCTTCACTACTGGGAAACTAGAAAGAATAGCCAAACGCAAAGGAATGAAATATACCCAAGCATCAAATTTTGCATTCACACATGATTCTCTTGTAAATTCACAATAGGAAAAGGGATTATTGTGATCCCTCTAAGTAATGGAACCAAACCAAGCGCTGAAATATAGCCTCACACGGCCCCAAAACACATAACTAACAACTTCACAATAGGGTATCTCATCCCCAATCATGTCACCCCACAAGCATCATGCAGAATAACCACACATGTTACCATAAATGGGAAAGGGAGTTTTTCAGATTTAAACTCACCATTCATCAAGTTCCTTTTTTCTGTTTGGTTAACTGGGCTGATCATACAAGCATTCTTGTTCACTAAACAAAAATTTAATCGACTGAGTTTATGTGATTAAAAAATTTCAATGTTTCAACCATTCAACCATCATAAAAGATAGGGGTTTATTTGTTCACAAGTAAAGACAACCAATAACCATTATTTTCAGTGGACATAAGCCCATACAATTCACATAATATTAGCAAAGGTAAAGGAGTACAACATCATCATTAAACCCAACCATTCATTTTATAAAAGTTTTTTATTAAATTCGTTAAGGTTTAGTTTCATACATCTGTGAAGGAATAATTATCATACCCACCCCGAATATTACACAATAAAGAGATATGATGTAATTACCCTCCGTAGATGATCAACAATCGATGTTTTTTTCCATGCACAAAGAACTGGGGATGCACGACGTGAAATATTTGATCTTCGAGGACTCCAAGAATATGTAGGGAAGTCTCGAGCATTGGTGCACCACTAGACTCAGGAAGGGGGACTCCAAACACACCATAGAAAGTAATGAGACCATCCAAGAAGATTATTAAATCTCGTGCGATAAAAGGTGAGATCCTGGAGTTACAGGATATGAATTTTGATTGGATTTAGTGGTGGATCATGGTTTTACCATGCGGTTAGATGGTTTCACTTGATGAAATTAATTATTTTCAATAATTTTTATGGGAGAGGTGGCCATAATAACTGTCAGTTAATGGGTTTCCTTTAAATGGATGGAATGTATGGGAAAAAGGGCGGACACAGAGGAAAAAGCCAAATGTTTTGCTATGTCAATGGTCACCTAGATAATGGGGGGTTTTAAATATCATTTATGGTATTTGAATGGATTTGAATGGGGTTTTAAAACACTTTTATGTCAAAAGATACATTGTGGGAGTGGAACTAGAAAAAGAGACAAAGGTTTGGACACCGTTTGGTGAGACACCATATGTTATGCTATGGTCACGGTTCCACTATCATGGGTGCCACTTTCACGGTGTCACTATTTCGTTGTTCGACCGTAACGGTGTGACCATTAAGGTACAAACATTACAGTTCCACCATCCCAGTGCCACCATAAAAATGCCTCTATTTTAGTGCACAACTGTGACTATTCAATTGCTACGGTGCCACCGTCATGGTGCCACTCTCACGGTGCCACGAGTTTGGTGAACCACCATAAGAGGTGCCTCTGCTTCGGTGTATGACCATGATCGGTGCCACCAATACATTACTGCCATGATTGATTACATGGTATCGGTGGAACCATTTGATGGAACCATGTTTTTTTTGGAAAGATCTTTAATGAGTCATTGACTGGGCCATTACATTAGATACCACTCAAACTATTCTGACCCTCGGGAATCAAAACTAGATCCGATGAAAAGATGGGTCTGAACAACCACATTTAAACATACCGATTAGAGGTAAACTTCCTCGACATCTTGTAACACCCCTCCCTCAAGTAACCACACAAACTTTTAAAGGTCATACCTTCTAGACATATTGATTAGAAAGTCCCTTACACCATGTCAAGATACTATCTACTTTGGGAATCACTATCTCACCAGAATGGGTTTAACGACATCCACATTAATGAGTCCTGATTAGGGATCTGATCCTCCTCTCCCCACAGTAAATACACTTCACACAGATCTAGAGAACAACTAAAATAGTCCATTTCATTGTTAACAAGGTAAAAATATGAATCACAAATAAACACAAAACAAAACAATACAAAACAAAAAACAAAAATGGGTATTAGGAGCAAATTTTTGTCTCCCAATCCAATGTACTCTCCTCTAGGCCACCATGCCTACAAAACACATGACCCAATTGGATGGATCATCCACAAATAACCTTCTATTAAAAATCATTGATCCTCACTAGTTGCTCTACAAACGTTAGGTCTTCCTCAATATCCATCTTCCCCGAGTTGAGGACATGTGAATCATCGTGTAGACATTGATGGAGCTGAGACACATGGAACACGACATGCACACTCAGTAGAAGCGATGGTAGTACAATTTGATAAGCCTCATCACCGACCCACCACAACAACTTGAAGGGTCCAAAAAACATGGAAGAAATCTTAATACCCCAATCGAATCTTCATTTTCCACATCGAGGGGATACCTTAATATACAAGTTGTCCCCTACATCAAACACCAAGGGTCTCCTCCTATGATAAACATAAAACTTATGCCATTCCTGAGCAACATTCATCCTCTGTCTTATAAGCTGAAACTTCTCATCATTCTCTGCACTACCTTCGGGACAAGAACACGTACTTACCCAACCTCTACCTAACACACAGGTGAGAAACATATCCTCCCGTACAAGGCTACGAATAGATCCTTGCCAATTGCAGAGTGATAGATATTGTTGTATGTAAACTCTACCAGAGGAAAGTGTCATTCCAATGATCCCCCAAAGTCCAAAACACAAGCTCGTTGCATATCCTCCATCGTCTGAATGGTCCACTCTATCTTCCCATCTATATGAGGGTGGATAGCAGTGCTAAGGAATAGACAGGATCAAAAATCATGTTGCTATACTTTCTAGAACCATGATGTAAACCATGTATCCAAATCATAAACCATGGAGCTTGGGAATCCATGCAACCACGCCACCTCGTCCACATACCTATGTGCTAAGGAATCCACCACACTCAACTCCATGATTACAGGGATGTGAAATTATTTTGTCCTTTAGTCCACCAATATCAATATAGAATATAAAACTCTATGATCTCTAGGTAGTCCCGTGACGAAATCCAACGATATTTCATCCCACTTTCTCTTGGTAACATCTAAAGGATCTAACACACCTCTTGAGATGCGGTGTTCAGCCTTCACATGCTGACACATGAGGCACATTTCCACAAACTATTCCACTTACCACATCACCCCAGGCCACCAAAACATACCCATCATTACCCAGTACATCTTGGAAACTCCTAGGTACACCACTCGGGGTGAGTTGTGGAACTAACCAAGAACTCTCTTGCACATTTACAAAGGGAAGAACAACATTCCATGAAACAACATTTGATTCTGGACATCTTCCGACCATCCTACTAAATCATTTCCTTAACTAACATGATCATGTATCACTTCAGCTTATAATTACCCGCATTGAAACTCCACCACCTGCTATAATAGAGAGGACTGCACTAAAATCTAGAATAGATAGCCTCTACCATCATCCGCACTTACATCCACGTGTAGGGCAACCAACTCCTTCATCGCCTTCCACGTATCTTCAAATTCTTGAACCACATCCTTCTATGACGTCCTTCCCAGGGAATTATCCACGAAATTCCCTTTTCTTAAGGTGTATTAAATTTCAACATCATTGTCTTGAAGAAGATCTATCCACCATTATTGCCCCATGTTGCAGTCTTTCTAAGAGAAGATATAGCTCAAGCTATTGTGATCCGTAAAGACCACAAAGCACTCCCTGATGAGGTAGTGTCGCCACATCATTAGTGCAGACATAACCGCTATGAGATCCATGTTGTGGGTGACATAGTTACACTCATGGGGCTATAACATCCTAGACCCATAAGAGATAAACCCATGTTGTTGCATCGGCACACACACCAAGCCATGGTATGAAGCATCACAAAACACCTAAAACATATCCCCTTCTTCAGGGAACCCCATCACTAGGGAACTAACTAACATCCCCTTTAGATAACTAAATGTTGACTAACACTACTCACTCCACAAGAAGTCTTGGTCCTTTCTTGACAAAGCTATCAAAGGAGATACAACTTGAGAGAAGTTGGGAACGAACCTCTGATAATGTTCTTCCAGACCAAGCAAACAACGAACCTCAATCACATTCTTCAGTGCTCCCAAAGAAACAACCTCTTAAACCTTTGAAGGATCAACTATTATTCCCCACTTGGACACCACATGTTGAATTAAGTGAAATAATCGTCTCTAGAATGTTCACTTGGACAATATCACATAGATATGGTGCTGTCGGAGGACCCCTAAAACTTTTTTTAGATGCTCAGCATGGTCCTCCTATGATCCTGAGAAGATCAGGTTTTCATCAATAAACATGACTATGAACTGGTCAAAATATTCCTGGAAGATAGAGTTTATGTGTCCCATGAACATGGCTGGTTCATTCGTAATTCCAAATGACATGACCATGAACTCAAAGTGCCCATATCTGAACCTGAATTCAATCATCAATATGCCAACATCCATCACCCTCAACTAGTGATATCCTGACTTTAGATCGATCTTAGAAGACCATCCTACCCCCTTCAGCTGATAAAAAAGGTCTTCGATCTAAAGGAAGATGTAACGGTTCATGGTTGGTACATTGTTCAGCCTCCGATAATCTATACATCACCTGATACCACTGTCTACCTTATTCGAGAACATGACTAGAGTACCCCCTAGCAACACGCTTGGTGGAACAAAACATGTTTTCATCAATTAATCAATATGAATCCATAACTCCCAAAACTCATAAGGAAACCTACAATAGGGATCCACTAAAATCGAATGGACACTGGGTTGCAAGTCTATCCTGAACTCAACATCACATCCAGGGTGTAGAGTCACCACCTTTTCTATGAATACATCCATGAAATCACTAACATTCTCTGAGACATCCACCATCTCTTTATCTACCAAATCCATTGTTAGATTAGATAATAAGGAAATGAGAGGCTCCACTAACCGGTTTCCCTCCTGGAAACCCCGCTCGCTGACAAAAGTTACATGCTAGCCACCCATAATAAAAAACATGTTCCTTCATCAGAAGTATTTGATGATGGCACACAAAGATAATAGAAATATAATTCCTAGAATGACATCATAAAGATACATTTATAGAAAAATAAGGTCCCCACTAGATTTATGTGGTCCCAACATCGGTCTACATCCCCTGCAAACATGAGACAAACTGGTCTGACCTCTAACTTGCGTACTCAAAACTAGGGGAACGGGAAGTCTCTATGTGTCTAAACACAGAGAATGGGATAGACTGGGTGAAAAAAAAAGGAGTTTGGAGCACATGAAACTAACAAGGAACATTCAAGAGTGCAAAACAATTTGATCGCACCTCGAACAACTTCTGGCCCTGTTGGAACTGCTACCTCTTTAGTGGGCAACTTCCAACAGACTACTCCTCTTCCCCTTGGCATTCAGCCGCCTCCCCGACCACACCCTAGTGGAGGTCCCTAAGCATAACCCTAAGGTCTACATACATTCTAAAAATCTACTCTCCGAGGAGAGGGAGCACCCTATCCATTCTATTGTTGCAAAAATGGTCCGGGGTGTAAAATGTTGCGGTTGAGGTGGGCGCAGAACCTGTCCACCCCCACTATATTGTACTCCATCTGGGAACTGATTCTAAATAATCCCATGAAAACCACATAGGAATTATCTCGGTCTTGGTCCCATAAAAAATGGGCAAGGACAGGGGCATAAAAACTGGAACTGTTGGGGCCTACTCCCCACTAGCCGAGTCCTGGAAGGCCCTGATGATGGAGTCCTGCTGCTGATAGCTTTTCCCTTTGATGGTCATAACTAGATCCCCTCTTTGGGAACACCTCCCAGTGTGTGCATCATCTCAACCACTTAAGCTTTCTTATGGACCACCATTTTGGTCGGTAGGGTGAAGGTAGTAACAACATACTGATGAGAAGTTCAGGGTGCCTCTTCTAAACATCTCACCCAAGACTCCTCATCCGGAAAGAGGTCCAAAGAAAACAGAAGGAGACCCTTAAACTTGATCCCCAACTCCCTTACTGACATCCTCCCCTTATATAGGGAGAGTAGCTCCTTCCTATTTTTCTCCTTCATAATGAACGAGAGGAATTCCGACCAGAACTCCCTCTCAATGTCAGTCCAAGAATCATCAGCCTCCCCTTTCTCCCTGAGATCGAGTGTCCACCACTGACGCATCACTCCCAGCATCTGTCTTATAGCTATAGGAACCAAGTACTCCATTGGATCCCAAATAAAGATGAAATATATCACCATATCCTCAATCCATATTTATGTCTCCATGTTTGAGTCACTGCCCTCGTATATTCCAACGGTCAACCACTGAAAGGTATGAAGTTTCCTCTACCACTAGTTGTCTCCCACCTCTCGATCGGCCCTCTACTGATTAGAAAAATCAGCCACATGGTCCTCGATCGCCCGCACATCTAGTGCTCTCTTTCCAGGTGCCATAGCTTCCAAGTAAACAAGGAATGACTATGCCTGAGTAGTGTAGAAGATTGTTTTTAAATTTTTAATATAATTTGTATTTAATTTAAATCCCCAAAATACCCAAGACACACAAGTCTTTATGATTCATGTACTATTCCTAGGGTCTCTACCATAGAATCAATGTTTCCTCACTTGGTCATTCGGTAGGTCCAGAGTCCATGAATCAAATCACAGGGGGGCCGAAAATCCCACAACCTAACATGTCTTTCTTGGTCTACATCATGCACCAAGATTTAATAACACTATAACCCTACCATATTAGGCAATCATCACTGTGCCTAACATTGGAATCCATCCTATCTCTCAACAAAACCCACTTTGATACCATTCTTTCATGCCCCGCCATCACCAAAATGAGAGACGGGACAATAAACCGCCATACCCTTCTTTCCTCAAGATGATGGAGGGATAATGACCACTGAATTCCACCTTTAATAGGCCTCAGAGTGGATAATAGCACTAATGTTATATAATACAACGTAATATGAAAGGAATTATCCTTTTTATATAGTTGGATCGAGAGATAAGATAGTAAATCCCAACAACATGAAAACTGGAAGAAAAAATAAAGCCAAAATAATTCATTCCCATATGCATGTTCCAATATAAAGTGATAAAAAGTACATGAAAACTCTAAAGGGATGTACCAAAATAAAAGACAAGAAGCAACATCGATGGTCCTGCTGTCCATGCTAATAGGGTCCAACATTATCCTCGAAGACCTCCTAGACACATGATAGCAGTTTTATATTTGTAGGGTGAGTACACAGGTATACTTAGTAGGGAAATCCAAAATTTCTCGTGCACAATTATGGAGGCATTATAATTCCCACTAAAAAAGGAGATATCCAAAGCACCTAGAATATACACTATCCACCCATACCTCAACAAGGCACCCTCCCCATATAACAAGAGTCCATTAAAGAAATAGTTATAACACATTCATGTTTGGGTACCCTGCACCACTTTACCACTAGTAATTGAAGACATCCACTACATCAGACCTCCCCCTCCATTCTCATAGCAATCCCACTGCCACCCTAAAAACTACCTTTTGGGCCACCACAACCAAGAATCCTACCAACAAATTCCTGGGCCACCAAAACCACAGGTATCCACGCCCAAAGAGACCTGGGCCAGAACAACTACCGCCACGCCCGAAGACACCTAGGCATGTACAACTACAGCCTCACCCCATGACAAATGGGCCTCATCCCGAAGTCACTTGGGAAACAACAAGCCCACACACACCTGGTCTGACCACCACAATGTACCTTCCTAAAGAATCTTGGGCTATAATGGAACTCATGCCATCACAGCCTACTCAAAGAGTCTTGGGTTAATTGGGAAAGTGAGTTGAAATAGAGCTAATTACCATCCACTCATAGGAGTGTTGGGAAGAACACTGTTCTTCATGAAATGGGGGTATTTGACAAAACATGCTCAAATTAGGAGGGCTCGAATAAGAAACATAAGAACTAAAAGTATATATATATATAAACAATCACTCATCCCAACTAGGGGTTACAAAATCCACCCAAACACAAAAACCCTCATTACTATTCATTCATAAAAAACAATAGCCAAAACTAGGGAAAAATTAGTCCTAGAAAACAATTCCCCATGGAACCCATTCTTGTTATCATATTCAGATGATTCCATTTAAATAATTCTGAATAACCTGGCGACAGATAGGTAAAGGCATAAGTCAATGAAGGAAAAACATCCTAGATGAAAATTAAGCATTCACACCTGGTTCTCATGTAAAGTACCAACCAACAAAATGGATCAATGAGATCTCTCAAAGTACTGAATCCAAACCATGCCCTAGCATATATTCTCACACGGCCCAAAACCCAAAAACTAAAAACTGCACAATATGGGATCCCATCCACATCCATGTCACCCACAAGCATCCAGCAGAACAACCACACATGTTACCAAAATAGAGTAAGAGAGTTTTTCGGAATCAAACAGACCATTTATTATGTTCCTTATTTCTGTTTGGCTAACTAGGGTGATCAAAAAAATATTCTTATTCTCAAAACATCCATTTATCCAACTATGTTTGTGTGATTAACCAATTTACATGTTACATCCATTCAACCATCACAAAAGACAAGGGTTCATTAGTTTTCATGGAAAGACCACCAACAACTATGGTTTTATGCAGACATAAGACCATAAAATTCACATCACATAAGAAAAGGTAAAAGAGTACAACACCATCATCAAACACCCCCCTTCATTCATTAAAACTCTGTTTATTATCATTGTTAAGGTTTAGTTTCATCCATACCCAATGGAAACATTATCAAACCCACCTTGCATGATACATAGTAAAGAGAGACGAAAGAAGAACCCTATATGGATGATCAACTATCGATGTTTTTCTCTACGCGCCAAGAATAGGGGATGTGTGACTTATAGGGAAGAACTCCTAGGACTCCAATAATGAGTTGGGAAGGGTCCTTCACAGGCACACCATTAGCCTCAGGAAGGGGTATTCCAGATGCACAAAGGAATAGAAAGCTGCCCTCCGAGAAAGAAAATGAATGTCGTGCGATAAAAGGTGAGATCCTAAAGTTACAGGATATGGATTTTGAATGAAAATAATAAAGGATCATGGTTTCACAATGTAGTTGGAAGTGTAACACCCCGAGCTTTCACGATACACCTCTCTTTCAATAATGCAATAGCTTGCATTTTACGCAAGTTTGAGTTCTAACACACCGCAACTAATCAAAATAGCCATTATGAATAGTAATACCCACTTTTTGAAATTATATAAGTTTTATATTTTCAAATGGACTTCATTTTTGGATTCAGAATGTCGAAATTAGCCTATGTTGAATTTTTTGTAATTTTCTGAAAACTTCCAAATTTTAATGAATAGTGAAAAATACTTAAAACAACATTTTTAATAAAAATAATTTATATTGATAAGTTATACTATTGAGGGGTTTTAAAGTATAATTATAATATAATTTTACCATTTTATCCAATGGTGTTCATTATAATTAATTTTACTTTGAAATTGGACATAAACAATTGTTAATCTTTGGATATATATTGTTTCTAAAAAACACGCTATTTGTTGTGATAGCGGGAATTAATTATAAAAGTAATTAATGAAACTTATATGTTTTGAATTTCATAAAATAGAAATCATTTTTGGATTCGGAATATCAATTATAGCTTAGGGTGAAATTTTGGCATTTTTCTGAAAAACTTGAATTTTTGATGAATAGTGAAACCACTAAGTGGTGGTTAAAAAACTGATTTTTCGTTTAAATGAAACATTACCACTTCCGTGATGTGATTTTCATAAATCCGACATACATGGTTGTCATTAGGAAGTAAAATGTGGTTCAATGGGATTAAAATAATTTTTGGTGAATAGTAACTTTTATGTTTAATTAATCGCGATTAAATGTAATTAGTGAAATTTAAGGTAAAAATAGTATTATAAAAATATGTAATGACCTTTACACTTCTCCAGCCACTATTTGATGTGTCATGGAAGACCATGATAATCCATCAGTCAACTTGGGGACCCCATGGATCCACATTGGTAGGAAAAGGACATAAATAACTTTTTATTTAATGTTAAAATAAAAAGGTCACAAACAAGAGTTGTTTTACTAAAATAATTTTTAAATGGGGATATAAAAGTCATATTTTTGACTATAAATATTAATTAGAAAGATAAAACGATTTCCTACATTATTATATTTTTTTTATAATTTTTAGACATTAAATATATTAAATTATTTATGACACCATGATGATGCAGTGATTACCACATTAATTAAGGATTTAAATAAAATGAATGGATAATGTAAAATATAAGGCTTACACTTGTCAAAAACTTATTGGGTGAGGATATTTAGAACCCTTATCACCTTAGCCTCGATGTATATAAATGTGGGACCTTTAGAATCCGAAAATCATTGTATAATAGAGTAACATTTCATTACTTTCCAAGAGTGCCCCTCCTCTCCACTTATAAAAGCCCCCCACCTCTAACACCTTATTCACACTTTTAAGGCATTTTTCTCGGCCAACCTCTGCCCAAATACACTTACAACTTCCCTCCCTTACTCCTAGAAGCCTCATATTGGGCAGAATTCTTCCCAAGGAAGCCTTTGGCTCAAATCAAAAGAGTTACCCGAAATTAAGGTAATGTCTTCTCTTGTGTTCTTTTATATTATTTTTCTTCTCCAACCCCCAAAACTCTTTTTATTATTTTCTTTTGTAACAAAACCACTATCCTCAATATACTAGGTTTTTTTATAAGAATTATTTGAGCTACACTTACACACACCTACATCTAATGGTTAAAGAACATACTGTTTCTGTGGATGGCGAATTTCTGCCTCACGAAACAATGATTGTTCAACACTCATATAACACCTTCAAAGGTGGCCATTAAGATTTCACTATATTTATATATGATATATAATATTTTTATGTTTTACTTAAGCTTCTGTATTTTTCATTTATGGCATACCTTTATGATTTCCATTGTGGGTAAACGCGATATTTTCATTTTAGGAAGTGCGGACTACCGCCCCCTCAAAGTGAATTGAATCGTTAATACAATATGTGGGCTCTATAAAGGATTGAGTAAATGTTATTATACACTATATTATAATGGAATTATATTATACCTTTATATCATTATGATTTCATTCCATTAAATATGAAATAGAAATAAAAGTAGTGTTCATGCGTACGTATGGCTTACCGTCTCCATGAACGGTGCATTTCATTTCCTAACTCTAAACGTTATGGAATATTATAAATGTATGTATATACTGGATATATATGAGATATATGATAACTATATCATGAATATAATTCTGGATATAATGTATATTTCACCACATGAACAACTTGTAATTAGAAGAAGTTTATTTTTGACTCAAGTACCAAAGATCGACAAAACGACCGTTATTAACATAAATAATTACATAATGTTCATAACATGGTAATAAGTGATATTAAATGAATACGAAACCTGAAATGGTTCTTATGAAATTATAAATTAACTCTAGTTTATTATTCAGGGGATTAAAGAACGATTGAGTCAAGTCGGACACGAGGTAAGGGAATTTCTTAACCCAATTTCCATTCTTTGGGTTAATCTCCTATTTTCAAATTATGTCATGATATTATTATGTACTATCTTGTATTTAAACATTATTTTTGTGTACTTATAGTAAATATACATAATAGATATATTTTATTTAAAAAATGATCTTTGTAAGGTACTTCGTCTCAATCTCCTTTCATTGAGGCATATTTGGTTTTATACACAACTTTCTTTTATATTGTGTATAAACCCCTTTGACTTTTATGTTTATTCAAAAGGAATCTTTTTATACGAATCATTTAATAAATGTCAAAAGGTAATGTTTTTGTCGTACGTATGTGGCGACAATGACTTCTTCGCTGCCGTGACCATTATTTGAGTTTCGGCTTCCTCTACAAGACATACCTTTTTAAAAAGAAAAATAAATACCATGTTTTACCTTTATTTTATTTTGGTATTGAAAATGGTTTTGAAAGTGTTTTTATTATATCAATATGTTGTATTGATATCATGTGATTGAAATGTGGAAATGTTATGTTTCTTTTATGCATGTTTTATGTGATACGATTATGTTATGGTTTATGATATGTTTAAACCTATTCATATGAGGAATGCATTGGAATTAATAAGTGACAGGTGGAGCCTGCTATAGCTCATCGATGCATCAGTAGGTCTCATGAGACAAACTAGTGTCTTGGCACGAGGCATTGACAAAATCTTATTTGTGGTCTTGGCACAAGGCCTTGGCTACGTGGTTATGATAGTTTGGAATTATGCATTCCATCATTATGAAAGTGGTTATTAATATTGCATGTGATTATTCGATCATTAGAATATCCATGTGAAGAAGTAAATGGCATTATCTCATTTTACTTTTGCCATATTATGTTGAAGTTCAAGTTCAAAAGGCTTTTGTTTTTGTTATACATTGCCTTAAATATTTATCTTTATTGATGAAAGCTTCTGATGTATTCTTATCATTACTGAGCATATAAGCTCACCCCTTTCAATGTTTTAATATTTTCTAGCATGTGTAGAAGTATTTTATGAATGACCTGTAGGGATAATCAGAAGAAGATATGAGTGTGTACTATGAAGACTTTGTTATTAGTTTTTCACATTATGATGTAATGTAACTTTTATGAATGTATCTAGTATTTCCAAGGCTACTAAACTAATCGGTCTTTCGAGACTTGATCTTTTGTGATCATGCCAATGTTACGAAGTAATGCACCGACTCTGGGTAACTGGGGTCTGGGCGTTACAGTTGGTATCAGAGGCAGTTTAGTACTAACCTTAGAAGCTAGATTTAGTTAAACTCTGATTAGAGCACATAGCCTGAAGATATACTTTAAGGATTAGTATATAAGAACTTCCTAGAATTTTGGAATTATAGAGATTTTGTGAGTTTTCCGAGCAATACATCCCTGTCTGGATACGAGCATGTAGAGGCGGCTCTGGCACAGATGTACCTAGGGGTAAACCTAAAAACCCCGCTTTGAGCTAGACTCAAACAGGAACTGGTGCATGACAATGGGCCTTGTTGCACTCTTGGTTACGACACTCCCGGGGGATATGCTTGGGATAATTATCATTTTCTATACAAACCACTATGAAGGGTTATGAGTATATAATTCCTAAAAGAAAACTTTTTTATGATTATGGATTATATCAATAAATAGTTCAATTTATGTTATGTATTTTTTTTAAAGTCCAAGAAATTTATTGAATAAAAAAAGGGGGGTACATGGTAATATTGAGGTGTAATGTTCTTACACCCTCTAAAATTTAAAGAAGCAAAAAAAAACATACATTGAAAACCAAAGAAAAATGCAGTTTGACCTCCAAGATGAAGAGCAGCCCTACTGCAGGGCAATGGACTTTCAGTCCTACTCCAAGTAGTGCAGCAACTGGGAACGCTCCAGGGTCCCAAGGTGATGTTCTACTGGCTGGGGTCAACAGAGGTGGTAGGACACTTGCAGCCTTCATGAGAAGAAGGGGCAGACCACGCCTTACTTGTATCCATCTGAAAACAAGAATGCATCCAAACAAAAAAAACAGCATCAAAGAACCAGGAAAACAGCATCCAGCAGCTTCCAGGTTCCAACAGACAAGGAGTTTCTTGCAAGCATAGCAGATGTGGATCAGCAACCAGAGGAGAAGGAGTCCCCAACCAAAAACAGGCTAAATCAGCACATCCGGAAACTGAAAGGAACCATCCAGAATTAGGATTATTTGAAACTCATCTTTTCTTTTTCCTCGGCAATGGATCTTTTTATAATAAGGAATTCAGCATGAGATATATTTTTTTCTTGAAATTATTGCTGGGCAATTTATTGTTGCCTGTCCATATACTGAATCCATACTTGTAAATCCTGCTCATCAAAATTCTGAGAAAAGTAGTACAATTGAGTACTAGAAGCAGCAACCAAAGTATTATCTTGAGTTTTCTCTGCATGCGAAGGTTTGGAGGCCTCAACCAGAAGTTCTTCCTTAGGAGCCTCAACTGGTTCAGACTTGGAAACATTCATTGATCTGGTCACAATTGTGCGCTCAGTGTTCGAGAAATCCTTTCGTCTTCTAGATTTTCTTGATTGTGGGGTAATAAACCCATCCTCATCCAGAAGGGGTTTCTTACCTTTTTTTTCCATTTCATTTATGAATGTTTCAGCAATCAGATCTAGTTTATCCCTTAAACCAGAGAGTGCAAGCTCTCCTACAAATTCATTCCTTTCTAGAACATGTGTTTCATCTTGATTTTGGACAAGACCCTCTTTATTACTTGAGGTAGGGGGGTCACACCCTTTATCAATGACCACCTTAACAGGATCTTGAAAAGAAGCCTGATTGGGATCTGGAATCAGAGATGCATCCTCTGTTACAGCCAGGGAAAGAACCTCAACTTGACTCCCATCAGTGTGGTTATCCTTAAAGTTATCTCTAGCCATCAAGTTAGAGATTATAGGATCAACAAAATCAACCATGGCATTCTGAGCATCATTCTTAACAGAAACAGTTTGATTGTTTTGCATACTTAGTTTCTGTTTTTGGACCCATGTTGGCTTCACATGTATTTGATAGATATCTTTCCCACAATCATTGTAAGAATGACCTGCTCTATAGCATTTTTTACAAAAAGGTGGAAGGTTTTCAAATACCACATCCTGGACGAAACCGCTCTCACCATTTTGGATCCAGAAACAAGAAGGAAACTCTTTAGAAAGGTCAATTTCAGTGCAAACTCTAGCAACTGAAGGCCGAGTGAGATTCAAAGTGGCATAGTCTAATTTAATGGGAGTTCCAAATAGTTTGGCAATTGAGAAGAGGGCCATCTTCTTAAATAAATGAATCGGAAAATCTGGAAAAGCAAGCCAAATGGGAGCAATGGGAGACTCAAAACCCGACACAAAATCAGGAGACCATTTATGAACTTTCATGATAGCCCTCCCAAAAGACCACGAACCACGCGTCCAGAAACGGTAGAAATCAGATTCTGAAGAAAATCTAAACAACACATTCCTAGAGTTTAAAAATTCAATGCTAAAATCAACAAATCCAATCCTTTCTAATGTCTTGCGCAAGAACTGAAGCGGGGGACGATGATTTGAGAATTCCCCGACCAAGGAAAAATTAAAATCAGAGGCAAGAGCGCTTACCTCCTCTTTCGAGAAAGAAATTGCAGTTAGACCTCGGTGCTTGAATACCTTTGGCGAGATAGTTTCCTCCTTCCTCAAAGCAGAACTCAAAGATCCACCATCAACCACTTCGGCAAAAGATTGGCCGTCATTCTTCCACCCTAGATTAGGGTTTCGTATGCCGCCGCCCGACAGGGCCCCCGCTTCGGCCATCTTCTTCTGTTATGTATTTTACAATTATGGAATTATGTATTTTGATTCGTAAACTAATCTAGTTTATTCCATTATTTATAAATGGTGCCTAGTGGAAAGAATGGAAACTGTATCAATGCACGCACTCCGTGTAGAGATTGCCCTCCTCCTCAAGATAATTATTGTGGAGTTGGAGATACAACTGGTGCTGATCAACTTATTACCATACTGGGACAACTCACTCAGGTTATGAATAATAACCTTACTCGAATGGAGAACCCTGATCCACAATGTGGAGGATCAATTTTAGACCGCTTCATGAGGAAACAACTGCCAACATTTAATGGGGTTACAAATCCATTAGTAGATGAGCAATGGATAAACTCCTTAGAGAAAATATTCCACACCTTGGGGAGTAATGAAAGGGAGAAGGTTATCATGGTAGTTTACCGCCTCACTGGAGATACCGATCAATGGTGGTCATTAATTCAAAACACAAAGGAAGACGAAGAAGTATCATGTATTGAATGGAGAGATTTCAATGATCTTTTCTTAGAAAAATACTTTCCACATGACCATCGAGCAGATATGGAAAGGAAATTTCTGAGTCTGAGACAAAAGGAGGATGAGAATGTCGCAAAGTATGAGGCTAACATTACAAGGTTAGCGAGGCATGCAGCAGATTATATACGTAACCCAAGAAGTAAGATTGATCATTTCATTGATGGGTTAAAACCATTTCTTCGTCGAGCATTAGTCTCACAAACCTTCTCATCGTATGAAGATATTGTCTCATGTGCTATTAAGATGGAAAAGGAATTCTTTAAATCATATGGCAATAAAGTAAAGAAAGAGAAGAAGAGAATGGTGGAACAAGAGAAAGATAAAGGGAAAAAGGGAAAGAATGATTTTCCATTATGTGATAATTGTGGGAAGAATCACCCTGGTACTTGCCTAAAAGGAATCAGAGTTTGTTATAAATGTGGAGAAAAAGGTCACCAGGCGCGTGATTGCAAGGGAAAGAAAGAGGATATCAATGTTGAATGCTACAATTGTAGAGAAATGGGGCATTATGCAAATGAATGTCCTAAGCGTCAGGGAAACATAGATCAGAAAAGGCCAAGGGATCAAGGCCAATCTTATGTTGTAACTATATTTAAAGCGGAATAATTAATGTATTGGTGCTTTTGGACTCATGGATTATATTATAGTTATTAGGATAATGAGATATATATATATATATATAAGGATTGTACTGCAGTACTTGTTGGTTTTATTAAGTTTTTAATATGATGAAGGTAATAATATTTTCAGTATGTGACAATAAGAGAAACTTTACATTGTTTGGGGAATCTGATGTTACAATTGATTTTGGAATTTAGAGACCTTTTAGAAAAAGTTTGGACAGAGGTATTTTGGATATCTCAATAGGTTGGAATGGATGATGTTGAACCTTGGATATAATTGTTTAAGGTTAAAACAATTATGAAGATTATTTTTGGAATATTATAATACTATAGTTTTAGGAAAAGGACAACCTACAGGGTGGGGCATAACCCGTCGCGTCAGACAAAGCTGTAGGAATCGAACCCACTACCATAGTACGACAGGCCTTTATTACCTACCACTAGCCTACAGGAAGTCCCTGGTTGTTACAAAATAGTTTTACTAATCTAAATGGTATGTGTTAACATTTGTAACCTTATACAATTAGGATAAATAGAATATTTTTGAGTTCTATTACCTTTTAGAGTGAAAGATGGGTTTGTGGTAAAAAAAATTTATGAAAGTTTACATGAAAAGTATGTATATTCCCTTTATGTTCTTAGTAAATCTCCTAAATAAACTTCTCACCATTATCAAAGTTAACTTAAAACAAAAACGTTGTTGGTTAACTTTTCCAACAGGGGATTCAATGATCATTTAAGCAATCACAAGTTTGTGATTTTCTTGTGGTTAACATTCTCTTAATCCAGTTTTCTATAACTCTCCATCAGACCTTGATGGTTTGTTTTTCTTCCATATCCATATTTTCATAGAATCCTAGTATGGGCTATCTCAGTGACCTTTGTACTTATCTTTCTTTATTTTAAAGTTATATTTTTATTAACCTTATTTCCGATGTGGGTTTTCCACAAAGGTATTTTCTATTTTCAACATATTATTTTCAAAGAAAAATTTCAAATTGCGATGATGCAATTTATTGAAGGAGGGGAGAATGTAACACCCCGAGCTTTCACGATACGCCTCTCTTTCAATAATGCAATAGCGTGCATTTTACACAAGTTTGAGTTCTAACACACCGCGACTAATCAAAAAAGCCATTATGAATAGTAATACCCACTTTTTGAAATTATATATATTTTATATTTCAAAATGGACTTCATTTTTGGATTCGGAATGTCGAAATTAGCCTATGATGAATTTTTTGTAATTTTCTGAGAACTTCCAAATTTTTATGAATAGTGAAAAATACTTAAAACAGCTTTTTTAATCAAAATAATTTATAGTGATAAGTTATACTATTCAGTGGTTTTAATGTATAATTATAATATATTTTTACCATTTTATCCAATCGTGTTCATTAGAATTAATTTCACTTTGAAATAGGATATAATCAATTGTCAATCTTTTGATATATATTGTTTCTAAAAAAACGCTATTTGTTGTGACAGTGGGAAATAATTATAAAATTAATTAATGCAACATATATGTTTGGAATTTCATTAAATAGACATCATTTTTGAATTCGGAATATCAATTATAGCTTAGGGTGAAATTTTGGCTTTGTTCTGAAAAACATCAATTTTTTATGAATAGTGAAACCACTGAGTGGTAGTTAAAAAACTGATTTTTCGTTTAAATGAAACATTACCACTTCTGTGATTTGATTTTCAAAAATCCAACATACATTTTTGTCATTATGAAGTAAAATGTGGTTCAATGGGAATAAAATAATTTTTTGGTGAATAGTAACTTTTATGTTTAATTTATCGCGATTAAAGGTAATTAGTGAAATTTAAGGTAAAAATAGTATTATAAAAATATGGAATGACCATTAAACTTGTCCAACCACTATTTTATGTATCATGGCAGACCACTAAAATCCATGGGTCAACTTGGGGACCCCATGGATCCACTTTGGTAGGAAAATGACATAAATAACTTTTTATTTAATGTTAAAATAAAAAGGTCACAATCAAGAGTTGTTTTACTAAAACAATTTTTAAATGGGGTTATACAAGTAATATTTTTGACTATAAATATTCATTAGAAATATAAAAATATTTCATACATTATGATATTTTTTTTATAATTTTTAGACATTAAATATATTAAATTATTTATGACACCAGGATGATGCACCGATTATATCATTAATTAACAATTTAAATAAAATGAAAGGATAATGTAAAATCTAAGGAATACACATGTCAAAAACCTATTGGGTGAGGAGATTTCGAACACTTATAACCTTAGCCTAGAATTATATAAATGTGGGACCTTTATAATCCGAAAAGCATTGTATAGTAAAGTAACATTTCTTTACTTTCCAAGAGTGCCCCTCCTCTCCACTTATAAAAGGCCCCCACCTCTAACACCTTATTCAGACTTTCAAAACATTTGGCTCGTCCAACCTCTTCCCAAATATTGTCCCAAATTCCCTCCCTTACACTTAGAAGCCTCAATTTTGGCATAATTCTTTCCAAGGAAGCCTTTGGCTCAAATCAAAAGAGTTACCCGATTTTAAGGTAATGTCTTCTCTTGTGTTCTTTTATATTATTTTTCTTCTCTAACCCCCTAAACTATATTTATTCTTTTCTTTTGTAACAAAAACAGTATCATAAATATACTAAGTTGTTTTTATAAGACGTATTATAGCTACACTTACACACACCTACATCTAATGGTTAAAGAACATACTGTTTCTGTTGATGGCGAATTTCTGCCTCACGAAACGATGATTGTTCAACACTCATATAACACATTAAAAGGTGGCCATTAAGATGTCACTATATTTATATATGATATATAATATTTTTATGTTTTAATTAAACTTCTTTATTTTTCATTTATGGCATTCCTTTATGATTTCCATTATGGGTAAACGCGATATTTTCATTTTAGCAAGTGCGGACTACCACCCCCTCAAAGTGATTTGAATCGTTAATACCATATGTGAGATGTATAAAGGATGGAGTAAATGGTATTATACACTATATTATATTGGAATTAAATTATACCTTTATATCATTATGATTTAATTCCATTAAATACGAAATAGAAATGAAAGTAGCGTTAATGCGTACGTACGGCTTACCATCTCCATGAACGGTGCATTTCATTTCTTACCTCTAAACGTTATGGAATATTATAAATGTATGTATATAATGGATATATATGAGATATACTATATCTATATCATGAATATAATTCTGGATATAATGGATATTTCACCACATGAACAACTTTTAATTATAAGAATTTTATTTTTGACTCAAGTACCAAAGATTGACAAAACGACCGTTATTAACATAAATAATTACATAATGTTCATAACATGGTAATAAGTGATATTAAAGGAATAAGAAACTTGAAAAGGATCATAAGAAACTATAAATTAACTCTAGTTTATTATTCAGGAGATTAAATAATGATCGAGTCAAGTCGGACACGAGGTAAGGGAATTTCTTAACCAAATTTCCATTCTTTTTGTTAATCTCTTATTTTCAAATTATGTACTGATATTATTATGTACTATCTTGTATTTGTACTTTATTTATGTGTAATTATAGTAAATACACATAATAGACCTATTTTATTTAAAAAATTATCTTTGTAAGGGACTTCGTCTCAATCTCCTTTCATTGAGGCATATTTTGTTTTATACACAATTTTCTTTTATAAGGTGTATAAAACCCTTCGACTTTTACGTTTATTCAAAAGGAATATTTTTATTCGAGGCATTTACTATATGAAAAATGGGAATGTTTTTGTCATACATATGCGGCGACAACGACTTCTCCGCCGCCATGACCATTATTTGAGTTTCGGCTTCCTCTACAAGCCATACCTTTTTTTAAAAGAAAAATAAATACCATGTTTTACCTTTCTTTTATTTTGGTATTGAATATGGTTTTGAAAGTGTTTTTATTATATCAATGTGTTGTATTGATATCTTGTGATTGAAATGTGGAAATGGTTTGTTTCCTTTATGCATGTTTTATGTGATACGATTATGTTATGGTTTATGATATTTTTAAACCTATTCATATGAGGAATGTATTGGACTTAATAAGTGACCCCTGGAGCCCGCTATAGCTCCTCGATGCATCGGTAGGTCTCATGATACAAACAAGTGTCTTGGAACAAGGCATTGACAAAATCTTATTTTTGGTGTTGGCACGATGCCTTGGATATGTTGTTATGATAGTCTGGAATTATGAATTCCATCATTATGAAAGTGGTTATTAATATTTCATGTGATTATTCAACCAAGAGAATATCCATGTGAAGAAGTAAATGACATTATCTCATTTTTCTTTTGCCATATTCTGTTGAAGTTCAAGTTCAAAAGGCTTTTGTTTTAGTTATACATTTCCTTAAATGTTTATGTTTATTGATGAAAGCATACGATATATTGTTATCCTTACTGAGCATATGAGCTCACCCCTTTCAATGTTTTAATAATTTCCAGGATGTGAAGATGTATTTTATGAATGACCTGCAGGGATAGTCAGAAGAGGATATGAGTGTGGACTATGAAGACTTTGTTATTAGTTTTTCACTTTATGATGTTATATAACATTTTTGAATGTATCTAGTGTTTCCAAGGCTACTAAACTAATCATTCTTTTGAGACTTGATCTTTTGTGATCATGCCAATGTTACGAAGTAATGAAACGACTCTGGTTAACTGAGGATGGGGTGTTACAGGAAGGATACAAACGATGAAATTAAATTTTATTTAAAAATTATCATCGAAGAGGTGGCCATATCAGCTATGAGTTACAATGTTTCTTTAAAATATGTGAAAATAATGGGAACATAGGGAGAAACCAAGGAAAAATTAACTAGTTTTGGTAAGTCAAGGCTTTCCCGTCTCTTAGGATATTTTAGATATCATTTATGGTCTTTAAATAGATTTTAAAGCAGTATTAAGACACTTTTACGTCAAAAGATATGTTGCGGGAGTGTAACTGGAAAAAATAATAAAAGGGTGGGACACCATTTCGTGGGACACCATTAGTGGTTCCACAGTTAGGGTTCCAATGTCACGGTGTCACAGTCAAGGTTCCACTGTTTTGGTGTGCGGCTGTGACGGTGCTACCGTTATTATTCCCTTGTCCAATTTTGACTGTCACAGTGACACTATTTCAGTGTGTGACCATGACGTTATGACCGCTATGGTGCCACCTTCACTGTACCACTGGTTTGGAAGAATAATGTAAGTGATTCCACCGTTTTGGTGGGTGATTGTGACTGGTGCCACCATTACAGTGCCTCTGTGACCAGTTCCATTGTTTCGGTGGAAGTATTTGATGGAAACAAGTTGTTTTTTGGATACATTTTAATGATTCATTATCTAGGACATTACAAATTCTGATCAGTCAAAACTCCATCAAAGAAATAGAGATTTATTTTTTTGAGAATGATGATCATAATTAAATGTTTTAGTAAAGAATGAAAAATGTATAGAGATTTTTAATAATGAACAACATTAGATAGATTTTGAATTTCGCTCCGTCCTTCATTAAACAATGATAATGAAAACACCAGACAGATGTTATATCAATTATTTCTCAAACTATATCTCTTAAAAACTACTTCTTTGTTCTTGTATAAGAATACATAATGATAAATTATAGTAGTAGTGAAAGAAATAACAATATTAGCCAGATGATAGATCAAAAGTTTTAAATCATAAATATGTATCTATTAATGTGTTGACGATTGATTTTTTATATATATCATCTTTTTTATATTTAATCCACTCTATTACAATGAAGGGAATATATATATTTATACTGATGGTTGAATATTCTATGTCAACTAACTTGACAAATATCATAAATAAATTATGAATATTTTGAGAAAAACCTTTCAAGGGACGTTGTAACTTCACAAAAGAATTGTAACATTTTACTACAATGAATAATACAATGTAAATCCATCATCTGGGGAATCGTAATTAGTCAAAAATATTTCATTGAAAATATATTTACATCTATCAATAATATTACAAATTTCTTGTATAATATTGTGAATTTAATACTCAATTTTTGAATATTCAATTATATGGTTTCTACATGCAATGATATAACCCCAAATAATGGGTTGAAAACTTACGGTTTAATATAAAAGTAGGGTTTTTGTATGATACTTTTGTTTCCTCATATGTAGGGTTGGTTCGGAAAATAAGGTTATGGAAACATATGTTCCCATTTCAAACGCATAAGGTTTCAACCAAACGTATGGTATCTTATCAATATGTATTGTTCCAAACAGAGTGTTTATTATCTACGCTACACTTTCAGATGTGGGTTAAGAATAGTGATTCTAAAATATGTTTAAAATGAATTATGGCAGTTTATCAAATATTTGAAACATATCAATGCCTTGAAATATAATTCCCAAATAAATATTAAAATGCCTATAAATTTCTGTAATTTCATATAAAAGTAAATTCATTAGTAACAAAAATGAAGTTGTTTGTAAATGTCAACACTAAATAGAAATTAATGAAATTGTTGAACCAAAACATTCTTAAGTGTAATAAATATATTTAAGAAGAATTATCATAAATCAAGGAAATAATATTTTTTTATCAATATCATATATGAGATAAATAATAACTTAATAAAAGCATTTAAGAGACAGAGCATGAAATTGAATAGAAATTACTATGACTTTAATATGATTAATGACATAATATATAAAATTGGTAGTATACACGCCATTTAAATGTAATTATTTTCAGGAAAAAAACATTAACAAGTGAAAAAATTGAGAAAAATCCCCTTTAACATGAATCCCGCTTTTTTGAATATGATCTACAGTAAAAGACTATCTTAAACATATAATTTATGAACTTATTCATACTAATAATATTTTATACACATCATTTATAATTTTTTTTAATAAAAATTAGATTTTAATATTTTATTTTTTTAATTAGGTGATTTTTTTAATTGATTGTTTGTTTGGTACATATTTATGAATGGCAGCGTTTACTCGGGTTTATTTATTCAAATTTCAGAATTATGAAATAATTATAGGTAATTTATTTTATGATTTATAATTATTTATGATGTTCTAGTATCATTTATTTAGTACATTATTTATTATTTTTGGTGACATAATTGGGGATGATATTTTTGGGTAATTTACAATGAAAAAATTTTGGTACATTAATAATAACTAAAATATAAATATAACATTTCCATAAACAAAAAAAAAATTAATTTTTTATAATAACACAAATACTAATTTTACCATAGTCATTCTTGATATAAATTTTTTCCATTTTCCATGTAGATATTTAAACCCACAAAATTATGAACGTACAATAATCTACGAGTGAGTATGGTAAAGAGATGAATTATTTTTGAATCAATTATTTATTATAGTACAATTATAATTTTATTTATATATTTTAAGGGAATAAATAAAAATTCATTAGATTTTTATAATAATGAAAAAATATGAAAAAATTTTATTTCTTCATTGAAGCATTTGTAAACATGTACACATAAGAATCGTTCAAATTTTACATAGAATATAATATATATAAGAATTTGATTATATTTTGAGAATATTAATAATATATTAAATATCATATATAATGATTAAATTTATACATTAATCCATTATTTATTGAGGTTATTATAAAAGGATCTCTAGCTTATAGAGAAGGTACCTACATATAACAGAAGAGAATTTTTAATTTTTTGTATGGTTGGGAGATTGGTGTAAAGAAGATTTTAAATTTTTTATAATATCATTAAATATTATTATTAAATATTATTAAATAATAATTTCATGGATATAAACTTTATTTATGGATTAATAGGAAATTAATTAAGAGATCAGATGTCAACATTACATCTAAAGCATGGTCTTCCATAAAGGCAATATATTCTATTATTTTAGGAGATATTTGGGGAGAGAATACTGAATTTTTATTCCAAGTCATGTCCTTTGAATAAGTGGATAAATATTTCAGAGGTTATCTTATTTTATAAATGAATGTAATATCATGCTTGTAAATACCCATTACATCAGCAATAATGAAATGGTCAATCCTAGGGTCAAAGCATATTATATTAGAATTTAGAAAATTGTTTAGGTGATATAAGGTCAATAAATCCTATAAAATTCATTATATAATAGATTTTAGGATTATTTCATGTTTTTACCACATACTTTTTACATTTTACCGCATTGTTTTAACCTTGATAACATGTTTTTACATTGTAATTTATATTTTACCAAAAATATATATTAACCCCTAACAAAAAATTCTGATGTTATGAACATATATTTATTCTCAAAATATTCATATTCAATTTATATATAATAGGAAATTATCTTTTCAAATAAAACATTTTATATATAGAAAAAATATTTTGTATAAATACATTCCATTCGCTATTAAGTGTTGAAAATCTCATTTAGAATTGACTACCAAATAAATGATATTTAATATATATATATATATATATATAATATTAGTTTAATTATTAAATAAACTTTCAAATTATATGATTATAAATAAATTAAAAAATGTTCGTAAGACACTTTTTTGTGAATTACTACATAACCTGAACACCGTAAATAACCTTATTCCAAGTAATAATTTTTATGAATAAAATTTAAATTAGAAATATTAAATAATATAAAATTTATTAAATAATAATAATAAATTTTATTTTATTCAATTTATATAATTAATGAAAAAAACATCACAATTTTAAGAAAAATAAATATTAGTATAAAATGTTTTCTAGTCAAAAAATAAATTTTTTTTTTAATTAAAATAAAATTTGTAAACAATTTTTTAAATTTCATAAATATATGTTGAAAATATGAAAAAATTTCAAATTTTTGACATAATTGTTTCATTTTCTAAATTTAATAAAATTTTTGGTATTTGTAAATTCATTATGTTTTTAAAATTCTTATAAAAATAAAATATTTTAGAGAAATCTAAAAAAATCACCAACTAATAACTTTGGAATATTTTATCAAAAAAAGGTACTATTATTTATTAGAGAAATATAATAATAAAAATAAATCTATATTCTATATGAAAATCAATAAATAAATAAATATATATATATAATGACATTAATGAAAAAATAATGTTTTAAAACATTTGGTGTTCTTAATATTATTTTCTATATAATATTTGTATATTTAAATAATTTTATTTACTAGTTGTATTAATATTATTATATATTCTCAATATTATAAAATTAATATTTTTTTTGATGTTTTTCATTCAGTGTTGTGTGTAGAGAAATATATTAAACAATTTTTTAAAAAAATTATTTAGAGTAAAATAAATGAGGTTAAAACCACTCTATTAATATAAATTTTTTCATCAAAAAGATAATTATTGTTTTCTAAGGATTAAATTTAAAAAATAAATAAGAAATTCAAGATTCAATTTCTACTAAGATATTAATCACACAACAGAAAAAATGTTTACCCACATAATTTCTGATATTATAAAAATTTAATGAGATTTATCATATATCATAGTAATTTTTAATAAACAAGAATCGTTAATCAGTTATTAGAAGTTCCAAGGTTGTTTCATTCACAACATCATTTTAAAGCTCCCTTTTCTAGAAAAATAACAAAAAAAATTATAACATAATAAAATATTAATAAAAAAACATATATATATTAAAATATAATCATAACATGCCCTCACTAATGAAATTTTATTTTCAAACTTTGGTACTTTCAATTAAACTATATCACAAATATTTCATCCAATAACTCTATTGGTTCATCATACAGAATCCACAATCATATTTATATTTGGTTTCGTAACCAATAAATATAATGATTCTCCATTAGGTTTCTTAATGACTACGTGAGTAACCAAATAATATCCCTTAGAGGCATCTATATAGGTTTATAATATTAGGAATTCTCATTATTCGTTGAGAAAATATTGATTCTATACTCATCATATATTTTTGGGGGATTACCACTAGGTTCTTCTATCCCCAAACCATTTCCACATTATACTTTCCAAACAATGATGATATTTCCAAGAGACCACATAACCACCAAATTACGTAAATGTACGGATATTTTCCTAAACATGGACTTATATCACGGATTTAGAAAATTTTCTCCCATGAAATCTCTAAAATAATTACAGTAATCCAAAAAATATATGCCTTACTATGATAAGAATTAAAGCACCACAACCCACACACTTGGTTCATGTGAAAAAAACATATCCCTTAAATGATGACATTGATTTATGGTTATATTTTCAAAGATAAGAATAAATTCTTTTTAAAAATGTAATCATGAAATCACACAAATAATCAAATAAGATTTTTAGTAGATGATTTAGTATCATTGAAGTAATTCTTCATAAGAATATTATTTTAAAATTCTCATAAACATTTATCAATAATTGATCCATAATATAATCCCTTATATAAAACTCTTACTTTATACACATCTTTATAATATGCAGAATTGAAACATAATAATTGGGTGAACAAAAATGTTTTATAAGGGAAAAAACTCACCTATATGTTACAATTGGTTTCATCCTAATCATATGAGAATATGTCCTTGGGAGAATTATCATATTAAGAATAACAGAAACTAATAATGTTTTCAATATAATATAAGGATATAATAAACCATTATCAGTAACATATAATGGTATAGGTGTTTTTGATTATAATCATGTGACACAGAGAACAATCATAGACATGTTAAAAAGAAAATTTGAAATAATAATTAACTAATATTATTTTGATTACACTAACCTATAGTATGTGTGAGAATATATTACAACAGTTATACACACATAGTGTTTTTGTGACCACAACGTAATCATAATTTTTCCCACATACAATAATTTTAACAAATATATATGTTATCACATATAAAAAACACCATGTGATACAATATCTATTTGATCATGTACACACACAATTATGTGAACAAAGTTATATGTGATTGCATCCATGCACCATCATATGAAAATTGATATATAAGATCGTGTCTATATGAAAACATAGGAAAAAATAACAACTCAATCATGTACAAACACATCCTTATTATATCACGATATATAATAACATACATAATTCTGTAGAGACTGATATATGACCCTACCCTTCAATAATCAATAATTATAATTCAACACATGATAATGAGATCAGGGAAAAAAATGGTATTCCTAACATTTTGAGATTATTTCTCCAGAATGAACAAATGAATACAAATGGTTGATACTAATAAATAAATCACCCAAAAAAGTGTATTTTTATAAAATATTTCATTGGTGACTAATGAAAAATTATTCATATATAAATAATTCGTTATGATATATATATATATATATATATAGAATATAAATTAGTAATGAGTTTTTTAAAAAAAATACTTTTGCAGAAAATAGGGTTTAAAAGAGAGTTTCAAAGGATATTTTAAAAAGGTGTATCTATAACATTGAAATCCATTAATTTTAAAATATAACAATGAATTGTGGAAATGTGAAATATATATAAATACAATCACTAAGAAACTAGGATTGGAAGAAAAAATATATTAAAATGAAATAAAAATAATATTATATTAAATCAAATTTCATGAAACCCATTATCCTAAAAATAGTAATAATGAATTGTTTTGAAAATATGAAAAATAAAATTTGGACTTCAAATTAGGTATCCAAAAAGTGGTATTATAAATATACTTGATTTAGTTGGTTGGAATTGAAAATGTGGATATGGATGATAATGATAATACATGGGAATAGTGAGAATTACTCTAAACAACGTTATACTTTTATAATAATGAAATTCATTAATGGAGGAGCATTGATTTAATTTTTTTTACTTAGAGTGGATGATAAAAAAATATAATACAATTTTATTATGTAATAACATAATTATATCTGAAATATTTTAAATAAGATATTTTAAAACTCAATGAAACAATTTTTTTGTTATCAATATCCGTTATAGCTTAAATTTAATTCACTAAAAACACATTAATGTGGAGGGATTGAAATGAAACAGTAAATACCATTATGAATATACATTTAATGAAAAATTATAGAAAATATGTATTATTCAAAATATTTAATTGTAATTACTTTTATAAAAAAAATCATGGCTCAAGGAATGAAAGTTGGAATGGAAACCTATTACATTGAATACTCTTTATAAGATTATAAACAAACCTATCTGAATGGCCAAAAAGCATTAATTTATTATTTATTATGGATAATCCCCTTTTTAAGGGTTTAAGTTGAACCCTTATAAAACCAGTGGGCCCTAGGCACAAGGCCTAGAATTACCCGAAGTCAAATACATAACCCGAAGGCCCAAAGTCATACTATTCCCAATACATGACATGTATGCCCAACCCTCTACAACTAACCCACTCTAGATTCTACATCATTGATTTCCTATCTCCCCACCTTGCATTGTTTATTGGCTAGTATTTCCCAGTATATAGTTACACATTGCCCAGTCCTGATGGTGGTTTCCCTACCATCTCATTCTTTCAATCCGGTTAGCTATGCTTTTGGAGACTGCTACTCCTAGCTATAATCCTTTTCTAGGGACTACTCTATGTGAACTGGACTACTCCATGTTCTCTGTGGCCCGAAGGCCCTAAGGCCTTAACTCCTTTGATGACCTATAGGCCCAGAGACATGAAGGCCCAAACTGGTTGTCTGAAGGCCCAAATCGGGTGAATAGTACCAGCTTTTATTGTACAAAATACTACCTACTACATTACTACTACAGTAGCTGCTACAATATTACTACAAAAACCTAGAAATTTTCCTCTACTTAATATTTGAACCTATGTCTCCTAGATGCCAAGAAAGAGCACATACCATTCGTGTACGGGCACGTTGGAGAATATGAACTAACCTGTGTATCGAAATATATCCACACTAATCAAATTTTTATAACCATATATATAATTACAAACTTTTATAGACATCATTTATAATCATATATAATCATTTTTTAAATTTATTTTTTATATATTATTTTAAACAAGGGTATCTATTGGATTTTAGTTATTGTTTGTTACTTGTTTTACAATAGTGGTGTGGATTAATGTCTATAGAGTCAATATTAATCATATTGAGATAATTATAGGTACTAAATTTGATATTTTATAATTATATATAATTTTTACCTTAATTATTTCTGTATTATGGTTATTATTCATGAAGGAAAATGTGGTGATGAGATTATTCCCATAACATGTAACAAATAAAACTGAAGTATAATAATAATAAGTTAAATAATAATTTGAAATTTTCATAACTATAAATAAATTATTTTATCATTGATATATTATAATTATATTATATTTGTTTCCATATTCTACCTATATTTAAATTTAAAACATTATCCATGTTGGTGGTGAAACTAACTGGAATGACAACAAGACTGACTATATAGGGTAATCAGTTTAATAATGTATTTATTTTTGAAAAATATCATTATTGAAGAATATTAATGTAATTTTTTATATAATTTTAAAATGGGAAATATTATTTAAGGATGTTTTGACAGTGAATTAAAATCAAGATGACAAATCTATTATGTTATTTCATACTGATCATAGTTCAATCATAAACACTGGCATCATTATGTTTTTACATAGATCAATAATAATATAGGAATTAGTTTAAATTCTCAAAATAATAATTATTTTTAAAAAATAATAGTTATTCCATATTTTTCCCACATTAATTTGATTATTTGGTGGTTAGGACTAACTGACCACATTACTTATAGGGGTGGTATTCTGCACATAACACAAGCAATAGTTTCATTGTTAGTATTGTCATGATATGGGAAATAATTGAAAATTACAACAGTATAATAAAATTTTAGAATATTAGAAATAATTTTTTTGAACATCCATAGATAGAATAGGTTTGTGCTAGTAAAAGAAGAAAATAATAAAGAAATCTCTTTTGAGGGATTTTCGTCTTAGTTTGGATTTTTTTCACATTGCTATTAACAATAGTGACCAGAGATTATTATTTTAAAATGGCGATGGATTAATTGAAATTTAGCGAGATTTTAGGAGTCAAAAGGTTATATATTTATCTATAAAATGATTTTTAATGGATGGATAAAATTTTTTGAGGTGATTTATAATTATAATTGAAAAAAAATAAAATATTTATAAACTCAAATCAATTATTCATTTTTAGCATGATGATATTCAATGATTTGCGGATCCAAAAGTGGGATATAATAAATTAATGGGTGAGTTATGGTTTATAAAACGTAAATAATTTATTTTGACTCATTTGTAAAACTGTATTAATGTATTTTACTACTTTTTTTTGCATTTTTTCACTTCGAGTTGTTCCTTGTAAACTAGTTTTTACAGAATTTATAAATTTTTTTAAAAAATATATTGTAACACATCATTATAATTTTTTTATGTCATACAATTATATTTATTTTTAATATAATCTAATTTAATTTTCACATATGGGAAATTAATTTTCTAAATAAAACGTTAAATATTTTGAAAAAATTGTTATTTAGAAAAAAATTCTACACATTAAGTGTTCCTAATGAAATTTATAATTATTTATTTATTTATGGAGTTATAATTTATATATATATTTATATATGGTTAAAAATTATATTATTTTAATTTTAATGAATATATTAAAATAATTTGTAAGATAAAAATTATATATTGTTAATTAATCTTATATTTTAAAATTACAATTTTATAGAAATCATTGTAATTAATATTGTTACTTGTAAAATTATTCTTTTTTATAAATAAAGAATTTTATTTATTACATAATATTATATTTTTAGTATCAAATATTAAGTATTTTTTTCATTTAATTAATATAATTGGGGTAAAATAATTTTTACTGTAATAATTTTTTTATTGGGTATAATATTAATTTTATTTAAATACATTTAAACATCTATATAATAAATTCATCAGAGTATTATTAAAAAATATATATTAAATTTTAAATATTTTGTATAGAAAAATCGTTTAAAAAACATTTATTCCATTTTTCTATTATAATAATGTCAAAAATGTGATAGTATTACCAATATCATTAAATTTTCAACTATTTACCTAAAAAAGTTCATATTGGATGATATATGAAATTCCATTCATTATAATATTGAAATGATTAAGTTAATTTTTATTTTTATTTGAAAAATTAAAATTATAAAATTATAAAATTAAATTTTAAATAATATATATATATATATATATGGAAACTAATTTTATTGAAAAACACCTTATTAAATATAGTGTGTTCACCTTAAAATTTTTAATTATGCTATAGGTATGTAATATTATTTTTATACTATAAGTTTAATTATTAAATTTTTTATAAATAATACTCATCCAAAATATTTTAGCACATTTTAAATTATTGTTGTGTGTAGAAGAAACAATCAAACATAGAAGATTTATATAATTTAATATCATATATTAAAATATTATAATGTAACATATGATCAAAATGACTATAATATAAAATGTCTAATAACCTTTGAATAATTTTTTGTGGATATAATTTGGAAGTTAAATTTAATTTACAGTGAATATACATTGGAAGTACTCAAGAAGTTCATTTTTGTGTTTCAAGGCATTAGATGTGAGGATAAAGTAATTTGGAATAGTTCTAAATAATTTTATATGTTTTTAACATAATTAATATGAGTGGATATATATACATTTAGCTGATTTGATGTAATTTTATTCGGATTTGGTTATGTTTTAATTCATATAGGATTTTTTTATTAACCAGGAAGAAAAAATTCCAATGTTTTGTGACTTCAATGTAATATAAATTTATTTTTTATAACAAAGAATTAAATAGTTTGATTGTTCCTCATATATATAATATCTTTTAAATAATATAAATGTAATTTTTATATGAATTATATTGGAAATATTGAATGTAAATTTATTTTTAAAATTTATACCCTAATAAAAAAGTTTTTGTTGAAGGGCTATAAGTGTTTTAAAATTGTAAATAATATATAACATATTTGTATGATACACAATATATTTCAAATTGAAGAGTAAGGTATTTTGGAAAGTGTATTTATATGTAAAAATCATTATTAATTAATAATATAATTTCATTCATGAGGCATCGTTTAGAAAATTCCATTCAAACGTAACATTTTTTGTTTAACTTTGAACTATAAAATTACAAATAGAAGAGTCATTCTCATTACTGAATATATTTGTTTTATATACTGATATTAAGATTTACCTATGTATAAAAACTTATTCTAGTAAAATGTATATATATATATATATGGTTGTATGAATATCATATTTGTTAATAAAAAGGTAATATGGTAATGGGAATTATGCTAAATGGTACGTTTGAAAAATAAGAAAAAACAAATTGTTCTTAAATTAGAGAAATATGATAAGGCATATTATGTATATGAAAAAATTATTCACATTAGGATATGTAATGTTTTTTAAATCTTTCATATGTTTTTAACACATATAATAATATTTATATTATTGAATATGAAAATACTATATAATAAAATATGTTAATGGATACTAAATCATGTGATTACCATGTCATTAATGATTGATTTAAACATCTTAAATGGGATTTCTGATTAGTGATGCATTATTGAGTATATTATTTTTACATTCATAAAATGAATATCAATTTCAGATGAAATTTTAAAATTAAAAAAACATTACAAGTATTCTAAATGTTGGGGAATGATGAGATGCTCTATGTACCAAATCACACAGAGGGATAGACAACTGTAAATAGGGTCTATTGTTTTGGATGATTTTTACTATAAAATAATTTGTTGATTCATAAAATAAAATAATTCTATTTTTCAATGAAATTATGAATATTTTTATTTTCAATTTTTTAATTATATTGAATATAATTATATTGACTAACATTATTAGAAAATAATATAGTTTTATTTAAATGTTATCTATTCAAGTAAATGATATTTTATGAAAATTAGTGGAATGAATTAGTAATTGTAAATGAATATTTTAACTACCATGGGAGCTCATCCATGTTAATTAGACAAGGTTGGTAGTCCGGATGATCAATAAAATTATAAATATAAGAGTTTTTTTATTAAATTTATAAAAAAATGTATTTTATGAAATATTAATGATGATAAGGAGTGAAAGAAAAAATTCCCACCAATGAAAAAAATAAAAATCTAATACTATTATATGAATCAAATTTTTCTCTATATAGAAGAGGGAACATATTCATATTTGATAGAAGATCACATGAAACAAGTAAAATTGAAGAATAAATAGGATGTTATACTGGTACATATACTATTTCTGTTGAAATAAATTGTCATGGGGGATATATAAAATTAAATGTGATTATGTATTGTATGAATAGAGTACTATTATTTGCTCAATGGTAGTCAAATACCATGATGATTTTTTTAGAGGAGAGTAGCAATCTGATTCCATATAATATTTGGTTTCACTTATATTTATAGTTTCATGTTTTCATGATCTTTTATGGAATATTAATAGCTACTCCAAGACGTTGTTGACGAAGGAGTGTAGCTCACATGTTTTATTTGACATCATGTTGTGACTTGTGATCATGTCTATTGGGATATTGAATGATTATTATTAATAAATTATGGTTATAGTATAAAAATGATACCATTGTTTTTGAAAAAATATGTGTGTAATATTATTTCATTGGATGTGGATTTTAACCCTAATGAAATGATATTGATGATACTATAAATACCTTAAATTGTAAAATATACACATGAGTATATTCTGATACCACCAAACCAAGAGTGGCTACAAAAAATATCATAGAGGGGTATTTGTGTCTCATGATAATAACAGAGCCTAGAAAAGTGTAAATTTCCCTCATTGGGGTTAAACATTTCATAAAAAATCATGTGTTCTTCATTACATTCCGTTATATATTTTGTTATAGTTGTTTTGTATTGGGTTGATCAAAAAAAGACCCACTTATATTAAATTTTAGTAGAGGTTCAACTACCTTATTGGGTACACCATTATAATAATACATGGAATTAGTTAAAATTTATCCCCCCTTATATCACAATCACTTTTTGGTGACTCCACCCATTTTTTGTAACATTATATTTATTGTTTTTGATGAAATGATGTTATTGGTAAAAACAATTCACTTGTTCATTGCACATTAGTTTTATTAATAGGCATGTCTTTAAGAGTTTATTAAAATATTTTAGAAATATTAGAATGTTTTCATGATTATTTTGAATAAACCACAAGTCAATAAATAGATAAATGTGGATTTTGTTTCATAATATAAAAAATTTAAAACGATCTCACACAATATGTTACATTTTTGGAATCAATTATTTTAAATTATTAAAAAATTTCTTACTAGTCGTCACCCAATTCATATCTATATATCTGTTTATTCATTATTCATCAAAGAATAAATTCTGAGCCTTTTATTATTATTATTATTATTATTAATTTGCAACATATTTTTGGTAATGGTTTCTAATTTGTTTTATAATAATCATATGTTTATCTATCTAATATAAAATGTTTATCTATCATTCTAAAAAGATCTAGATTTGAAACATTATACTTCAGGTCTTCCTTGTCTTATTTCACATTCTCATTAGTTTTGAAATTTTATCATTCACTATATTAAAAAAATAAAATTCATTTCATTAATTTTTAATATGTTTTTATGTTTTATCTCAAAATTTCTAATTTCCTCTAAAGGTGATAATTCCTCAAAATGTTCTACATCACTTACCTAAAATTAAATTTATTTGAACATCTTATGAAATATTATCTATTATAACATTAAGGAAATGAAAATAATTGAAATTAATTAGTCTCTCTATTTATGAATCTTAGTTAAATATCTTCATTCACTAACTTGGAGTACTATACTTCAACACTTCGTATCAATATGTTCATTTCCAATTACAAAAAATAGATCCACAAAAAACAATTTAACAAAAATTTAATCATGCATATATAAAATATTAGTGTCTTTTCAAACATAAAATTTATCAAAAAATAAAAAATTTATTATACAACACCTACATTGATACACTTATATTCAATTAAAATAATATAAACCCATTTATGTAATACCGGAAATTTTTTATTAATGTGTAAACTTATTCAGAAATAAAATACATACTAAAACTTATAGATATATATTTAGTAGCATTATTATATCTAATAATAGGAAATACATTGGAATAATGCATTCATGAAATACGATGTTGTCTCTTGAATAACATTCTCTAAAAAACATCAAAGCTATAAAAATAAGAATAAAAATGATTAATAATCTGAGCCATCGATATTCCAACATAAATCATCCAAAATTTTAAGAACTATTTAATTGGTTTGATTGAATGAATTTATTAGAATTAACTATATTAATTGAATTAAATTATACATTATTATCACTGATAATGCGCCCATTATTACTACTGATAATGTCCCCATTATAATGTGTTCTTCCGAATTGGTGTATATTGATTGTTTTTGTAAAAACAAATTGTTATGTGATTGATAAACTATGATATAAAATAGTAGTAACTTACCTAATTAAGTTCATTTGTTACTTCTTTTTACATTGGTACAAACATAAAGGTTTACCCATGACCCAACCCATTCAGAATATCAATAATAGATGCGTTAAAAAAAATTCTGTGGGGGGTGTTTTGGATTGTCTAAACCACTACTATATCAATTTTAATTAAATAATCCCATTAATTAAAAAGTATTTATTACCATATATTTATGGATTATTTTAGTATGATAAGGTGTTATATATCATGGGGTTAATTCATAATACTGTGTGAATTATTTAGAAAATTAAATGGTGTTTACTATAATACTATGATTTTATCAAATGTAGAAGTATTATATCAAAGATAAAATATATATTATTAGATCATGAATATGATAAAAAAAAAAAGAAATTGTGCAATTTGGATTTTAAAATTTTAAATGGGTTAAAATTGGGATTTTTTGTAAACAATAATAAAATGAAATAAAAATGGAGAAATATGATAAAAATGACATCGTATATTAGTAATCATGACTCAATAAGGATAAAGAAGTTATAATTTTCTAATTTTGGAACTAAAATTTATATTTGAGATTTATGAGATGTAATATGGAACTATAAGAGGTGGTGGATTAGTTATAATTAAGAAAAAAATATGATATTCACTATATCATTCCCAATAATTCCACTCAGAATATCAATAAATACGAATAATATATTCCCAGTTATCCAAAACCAAATATGATTTTCTCTCTTAATAGCTATCCAAAAGAGACTTCCATAAAAATATATTTAAATATGACTATTTTAGTTGATTTTATGGTCTATACCATTGTTGGAAACACAATGGTGGTAATCGTTCCTTTTATTCCCCTATTGAATTCGAATATAAAATTGCATTTTAGTATCCTTTCTAATTTTAATGTTTATGTTTGAAATTTATATTGAATGATTTTATGTACATTATATATGATATCATGTGATTGAGAGACACAATTTATCAAAAATTTATTGATTATAATATGTTGTTGTAATACCAAAATTCATGTTGAATTCATGAATCAATATAATAATATATCATAAAAAATCCTTATGAATTTTACGTAATCATGGAATTATAGAAACAATATTTTTAAATGGGGATTTTTTCTAGGAACTTATATGGGATATATATATCGGATAACATATTTGAGGTATATAGTGGTTTCTACTTAATTATTACACAAGTGTACATTTTGTGATATTATTGTAAAGGAAAGGAGGTTTTTTATTATTGAAATCCAATATGCCTAATGAAATCTAAATTAGTATCAATATTTTAATTACCTAAAATTCTAAAACAATGCCATTGTTTTCAATATCATATATGATAAGTAAAACATAGTGTAAAAGAAAACATAACAACATAAAATATTATGGTATATTTATTCAATATCCATAATATATTTCATTACATTAAAAACTAATTTTTTTCTTATGTTATTAACACAACATAGGATAGCATTCATTACACCAGACACTGAGTTTATCTTGTGATACATGAAACAATGAGTATTATCGAAATATGATGTGTTATTAAAATATTATTATTTAATATAATTGTTATAAACTAGTAATTAAATTTGATGTTTTTAATAGTACTATCAAAATTAGAAAATTATGGTTATATATTGGTAAAAAATGAAAGATAAATACTTTTAAATTAAAATAAATATTTTTCTAAAAAAATTAATTTTTTTAAATGATGGTTTAGTCACTCTTTGAGTACATAATTTAAAATTAATAGTTTACAATTTTACAAATATTATTTGAAAAAAAATTACATAGTATTTTAAATTAAAAATTTAATATTATCTTAGGGGAGTTTTATTTTTTTCATATAAATCATTTTTTGATGAACAATGAAAATACTGAAGCTTAATTAAAAATAAACTTTTAATTTGAGTAATTTATAGTTTTTAAACAAATTTTAAATATATTTTAATGTAAAATTAGTTCAATTTTTTATGAATTTATCCTAATAAATTAATTTTATTAATTTTCATATTTATTTTGATATAAAAACATTATAATCTTTTGAAAATTTTCGCTTTAGAATCCACTTTCTCATTACATCTGCATGATTACATTTAAAATAAAATTTTCCACTTATGTGAATTGAATTTGGAAAAATGGATTCCATATTTTTTATTAAAATAATATTAAATTTATAATAAGTTCAACACAATTATTTACCACAATTAATAGTGACAAAATTAATAATATGCTATAACAGTTAAGGTAAACACTGCTTTACCTAGGGTTAAACTGACCGGATTAGGGACAAAAATTACCTACCAAACTCTAAAAAAATATTTTTAAGTATTATTTAGACCTTATCTCTTATAGTTTCTATTGTGGACCATTTTATATGATTTTTTCATGAAACAAACATGGATATGATTGAATCGTTTCAAAATTTACATATCTTCCACTCACCTCACTTAAAAAAAGCAACCCCAATAATATCTTATTCACACAGTAAAAAATATTTTTATGGTCAATACCTACTACAATAACTTCAAAATTCCCTCCCCTTATCCAAGATTCATTATATTAGGTATAAATATATCCCTTAACTATTTTTTGAAAACCTAAGTAGGATATTTGATGAAGAAGTAACATTATTCACTGAATGTTTATATTGTATTCCAGTCTCTATATACATAAAATTATAATTGAAACGTCATAATATATTAAAATCCATTTATTACATAATTTTTTATTTATATATATATATTTAATGACCTAAAACAATCTCTACTTCCATCAAATTTGTTATGAAATCATCATTTGCGTATAAAACGGACCACCACCTCACAAAAAGATATGATTCATTCTCTCATTTCCACCTTTAATGGTTTGGTATGATGATGTATATATGTTATATATTTTACATATATATCATAATTATACCTTTTTTGTAATTATATCTTATATATCATTTTTACATTTCAACCCTTATGTGATAAGATCACACCACTCATGTGTACGATAGACTACGGCCTCGCGAGGTGATGTGGTTCATCTATCAACAACAATTTACATGGATGTTCTTAAGGAAATAGTTAGTGATTATATATTATACAAATAACATTATTATGATATTAATTACATATTTATTATTATTAAAGGTAAATATATCATATTCTTACTTACATTGAAATATTATAAAGTCGCTCATGTAGCTGTAGGCTACAACCTTGATGAAGTGATGTTACTCTCCATTCATCCCCACACTATATAGATGATATATATATGTATATAAATGCTATTATGATATAATTATCATTATTAAAATATAAAATATCACATACTTAATTTCCATAATGATTATTGACACATTGAATTGTTACTCATGTGTACACATTCATAACCATATTTCATTATTGAATTTAAAAGTATACATAATGTCTAAATATGATAGTTATGTAATTATTATTTTATGTATATTATGGAACTATGTAATATTAACAATAAACAAATCATTCATGAAAAGATATGCATGAGGAATCAATATTATTAAAAACATAAACAATACAATTAATGAAAACATTATTAACAAATGTGTGATAAGATATAATAAATTCATGATATATGATATTATAAAATTTATAAGGGTTAGTAATTAGTTAATAAAATTTAAAAAACCACACTAAATGAGGTAAAAAAATAAATCCAAATTAATTGTGAGGTATGGGTTGTCATCTCATATTCCTATCATTATCGAATATTATAATGTTATAAACCAAATTTCTTTTATATATTACATATAGTATCCCTTTACATGGAATATAATCAATCCTTCATAATTTATGGTATTTTGAGTTTAATTTGAAATATAAATATAAGGGGATTTTACTAAAAAATTACCAAGTGGAAAAAAATTTCATAACTCAATTTCTTTTCATCGGGTTATATTACTTCTTGTTCATATTTGATATTCTTAGATTATGACTGTAATGAATATTAATTATCTAATATTATATTTCCACTTTTAATATTTAATTACAGTAGATACACATTTTCAATTCACTGAATAATTCTTAACTCAATGTTTAGATCATTGTAGTGGTTAACTATCCAATATCATTCACATCGAGATTTTTTATTCAAGAATTTTAATATAAAAAATTTATTTATCATTTTATAATTAACCATTATATTTTTATCCTACTCGATATATTCGTTATTTTGTAAAAGTAATTGTACCATTTACACTAATTTTTACTAAAAATTTATGATAAACTATTTTTACGAAAACATGACTTCATTTATCGCTTCAGATTCCATTTTCTTCCAAAAGAATGTTTTTTCTAATGTCTTCCATAAATGATTTAAAACATTTTACAAATGATTTATTAATTAATTTTTTAGAAACTATTTACTTTTAATTATTTTTTTAAATAAAATTTCATTTAATTTTCAAAATAATGTTGGTTTTTCACTTTCCCTAATAGGGAAATGAGTCATTGTTTTAATATATTTGACATGAACAGAATATCTTGAAATCATAACCACTCAAATGTTTGGAATATTATTTTATAATTTTACAAAGTTACTTTAATATAATATTATTTTCAATATATATTAATAACTTCATATTTTTTTGATATTTTTAATGAAAAGGATATTCAAATTTTGTTATGTTGTAATATATTTATATTTAAATGAGAAGAACATTTTCCTCAAGAAAGTTTTTAATGTTATTTTGATTTTATTTAAATTTATCTTCAAAAAAACCTCTCTTTATTCTCTAATTGGAGTATGTTGTACTTATACAATCCATTAAAATTCTTTTCATGGTTATGGTCATTTTAAATAGGGAATATGTTGGCATTCACTACAATGTTTCATTTTTTGAATTCATTTACTTTACATTGATTTTTTCACATTCATGTGACCATTGGACATTAAATAACCCATAAATATACAATTTATTTATAATGGATATCTATATTTCTTATACCATATATTAATTCTTTAATATTTGTTCTATATTGAAAGTAATTTTTTTACACACAAAAATTTGGATAAATATATATTTCTTAAACAATATAGATAATTGATGATAATGCACATTATTAATGAATTACATTAATTATTTAATATATGAGTAATACTTTAGACTTATAGTGATGTTTGTATACTTGATTATTTCATCTTCTTGATGTATCAGTAGGTCTAACGAGACATATCATGTTAAGAGAGAAATAAAAAAATTACCTATAATTTAAATGTTTGAAAGGACTTAATTGTAGAGGTGTCTCATTACTAAGGAATGACATAAAATTATTAATAATTTCCATTATTGAGATTCAATGAATTATTATACAAAAATTTTTAACTATTATATTATTTATAGATTCATTTCATTTTTATTATATTTCTTAAATGGAATATGTTTTCAGCTATTTACCTTTCTATATTGATTATTACAAATAATCTTATTTAAATGGATCATGGACTTAATTATTTACCTTTATATCTTGATTATTCCTTATCAAGTTATTTAAAATTAATTATTCTTGGTTACTTACATTTATATAATGACTTTTCCTTATCCAGTTATTTAAATACCATATTTACTTAGTCATTTAACATATAATATTGATTATGAAAACTGATTATTGATAGATTCCACGATACTTATCCCTTTCTGAGAATTTTATATCAAAATTTTTTTCTATCCATACTATGGAATCCATGAAGTTTACTATTACATATATTCAAGGATATAATTGAGGGAATAATTTTATTCACAAAAAATTGTGTTTTAATTATATAATTAAAATAAAACATAAGAATCATGTATGTATCTCATTTACTTAGATTGTAAAACTATCTTGTCATTTGGAATGTGATTATTTTTATCTTATGACAGTGTAACAAAATTGGAACTAGTTCTGGGCTAGTAGGGTTATGATCTATATATTTGGTATCATAAAAATATTAGTATAAAATATTGGAACTAGATTTAGGAAAACATGGATTAAAGAACATAACATTATGATAATCATTTAGGATATGTATAGAAGAACATCCAATAGTTTTTCTAAGGTAGATATTATATTATTTTACCTAGAAATAAATCCATGCAAGGATAGTTTACATTGACTAGGTATTTGCCCATATTCCCCTAATAGTAATAAAAATTGAAAGGGTGCATTGGTAATGACTCGAACATCACCTGGTTTATTGTAAAGGGACTTACAACTTTCCATGCTTGACACTCAGAGGGATATGAATAAGACAATTCACATGTTTTTTTCAAAGAAATTTTTAGGGGTTTGAGTAGATGATGACATCGAATGACTTAAGTTAAACATAGTTTTTCTTAGATTGATAATAAGGTGTCTAAAAGGAATTGGAAAATATAATATGTGTTTAAAATGGGGAAAAATAATTGCTAAGGAAAAATACATAATATGATGGTAAGAATGAAATTTCATCTTAGAGATCCATTTAAAGTTCATCATGTTACATTTGGAGATGGAAATTATCTAAGTAAGATCCATATTATAGAAGATTATTAAGAGAAAAAAGAATTAATAATGAGGAAATAAAATGTATGGGTTATTTATGTATTGTGATTCAAGAGTAACATTGAAGTTGTATTTATACTACGGTATTTATGTAATATAAATCAAGAAATATTTATTTCTTGTGTTAATTTTTATAAGAATATATGTCTTATTTAACTAAAGAGTTATGGGTACCATAATGGGATATAATTTTTGGTTAATAATATATTTAATGTCTTTAAAACCCCATTTTCTAGATTCTATGTTACTTGTTTCTACCTATATTTAGTATATTTTTTGAGAGACTTAATACATTAAGCAGTTTTAGTCGGATATTTACATATGGAATAATGACATTACCTATTATTGAAATACATTTAAAGGAATTGATTATATTTAGGGTCAACAGGATCATTAATGAAATTTAAATAATAGTTATGTAAGATAAATAGAAATTTTTTTGAAATATTTATTTAAAACCTTATAAATATGGATATTTAAGGATTTAATTTATTTCAAGTGGTTCAATATTTTTTTTTGAAATTATAGGAATTATATTAATATAATTTAGAAAAATATGTACATATATAATGGATGACAACCTAATTCATCGAGAAACATTGCAGGGATTGAGCCCATGACTAAAGGAAGATAAGAGTTGAGCAGCTTCCATTGTCCTAGTTGATTTCTTGGTTAACATGTTAATGTTTTTAGTTAAAAAAATTGATGAATTATATTAATGATTAATCAGTGGTGTTAATTTTTAGGTATATAAAATAATTTATTACCCTATGTATCTTGTGTTAACAATATATGTTTTTTAAAGTAGTTATAGATATATGAAATAATTTCAACTCATATTGACCTTACAATCCATTAAAATCGTATTTAGTGGTTATGTAAAAAAATATATTTTATGATATTATTTTCATAGAGTAAGATATGAATTATAAATTGATACAAGCATATCCAAACAATGAAATAGTTCTTATAAAATAGATATGTATCATGTATATAAATTTTAAACAATTAATAAATAGTAAAATAATCCATCAAACATAGTAAAAACCCCTAAAAAACATTTACAATATTACATCCATTTCAGATGAATAAAATATTCCTTTAAATCATCATATATATTCGGTTTTGAGGCCATTGATATTCCATTGATCATTATCCTACTTATTATAAATGGCATTCATCGAAGTATATTTTTTTCAAACATTCTTAAATGACCTCATATTCACATGCCAATAAATTTCTCTTACATAGATACCCAGTTATGCATTATTCTATATGAACATTGTACTTCCCAATCTATCTTATTATTTGGATAATTTATTTACCATTTTATGAAGTGGGGTTTAAAATTTTTTTTTCCAAATTTAAAACCGTTTATTATCAAGATAAATTTTTGGTGACAGAATTTAATTTTTTATCGGGATAATATAGCACCCAAATATTCCAAAAGAGAAAAAATATATTCAATTATATATTTGAGACACAACACCAAACCTATATGAAACTTAATCAGTGAAATATGTTACGATATATTTATTAAATCTATTAAATAAAATTTATTATAAAAAATAATTAGTTAATATTTTCTTATATACAACACTATGTTATTCTTGTATTACACATAAAAAATTATGTAGATTTTGTTACATGCAACATTGAGTTTAAATGATTTAAGACATTTTATTAGAATATTAGAATTTTATTCTCTAGTAATAACCTTGTATTTAAATTGGGGAAAAAGAATACAACAAATGTAATTATTAAAATTATAGTTATATATTTATTAAAAATAAAATAATTATATTTTAAATGAAAATGAAATGTTTCATGAAAAAATTTATTTTTATAAAAGACAGTTTAGTCTCACATTACACACATAATTTACAATTTATTATTACCAGATTCAAAAAATATATTTTAAAAAACTAATTTTTTTTTAAATAATTATATCTAAATTACATTTGGGTAATGTTTTGGAATTTTATTAAATTTTTTCATTTTTTGTTTAATAATAAAAAATACGGAATTTTAAATAGAAAAAACCTTTTTATTTAAGTAATTAATAATGTTCCAATATGTTTTAATTTGTTTAAAGATAAATAATATAAATTAAATATGATCTAATAAAAAAATTAATTGGAATATTTTTGTAAAGACCCGTAAAATTCAAGGGAAATTTTTTCTTAATTTTCTTTAGAATTTTACAAGAGCGCGGTTTCAGATGGCACCTGAATCCGAGGCCCGGAGTGCCCAGAATTAATTTCCGAAGTTTGGCTCGGGTACGTTCAGTGAACGAACGAGCGGGAATTCCTAACTTTTGATCCGGTGCTCGGAATTGAAATTTGAGGGCACCGATGAACTCGCAGCGCCAATATTCGCTTAAAGAGACTTTTTCGGAAGTTGCGTTTGTTGTGGGTTGAAAGTTAGTTTTTGGGTTTTTAGATTAAGTTAAATAAATTTTGTGAAATACAAAATTTATTTAAACTTGTGGGTTAACTTCTCCCAAATGAAGTTATGGGTGGGACCCACACCCACTTAACCTCCTTTGAGCGGATTAAGTGTGGTGGGGCCCACACGAACCCTAAACTTTTCAAGTTCCCTAACTCCCCTCTCTCCCTCTTAAAGGCTTGTCAACTTAACTTCTATTTAATTATACAACTCATATATATTAAATAAGTGAGTTTAATTTTTGGAGTTATCCATTTTGAATTTCAAACCTTTGAAATTCTTTGTTAAGTTTGTGATTAAATTATGCTCTTCTCTCTTTTTGTTGGGTTTGAACTCTTTAGCCAACTTGAGAGTTTTTGAGAGCTCCTCCTCCTTCTTCAACTTGACGAAGAACGCTCAACTTGACGAAGAACGCTCAAGTTCCGACGAAGAACGCCGCTCCTCTCTTCTTCGTCTTCCATGTCAACAAAAGGGAACGCCACTTCTCCCTCGGACATCCTTCGTCGGCATACGAAGATTCGTCAACGACGTACTGCTTCAGACGCACCTCTTCGTCATCGGATTTGACGAACGGCTACCGCGACGCCCGACCTCCGTGACGTCGTCTTCCGCGGAATGTTGACAAGTATTCGAACCTTATACCAAGGTAGGGGTTGTTGATTATTGTTAATTTATTTTATTCTTACTCGTGGTTCGCATGACTAATGTGAGGATTGAATATTTAAGTTGTGTTTTAACGTGAGGGGGCCGGACCGCATGAACACGGCCGAACCCCCTCCTTCGTTCTTGGTGTTTATTTTTGCAGATGAATCAAGGTGGCGTGGTGCCGTCGCACCACGCGGATATTCGCCCAATTATTATTACGCGTCGCCGTCGCGCCGCGTTGAAGAAATCAAGTTGCGGCGGAGGGGCGCGGTGCCATCGCACCGTGCCGGACGACGAACACCGCGGCCGGTTCCGGGCCGCGGCGGAACGAGGAGACCGGCGGCCGGGCCGCCAGCGTCGGAAGCCGAAGAGGGGACTGGATTTTCCGGTCCCGTTGGAGAAAACCGGCTGGCCAGCTGGCCGGACGGATGGTAATATTTCGGGGGAAATTAATCCCCCGGCCAGCAATTAAAACCCCCCTCATAAAGAGGGGGGCGGTTTCCTTGAGGGGGGGCAGGAGGCCCCCCGGTTTCCTTCAAGCCGGCCCCCACGTGGGGGCCATTTTTATTCAAAGGGCGTGGCATTTAGCCGCGCCGTCATTTAGCTGCGCCGTCATTCCAAGAAAGCGGGGGCTTTGCCCCCCGCATGCCGCCTCCGTGCGGTGCCAGGCAGCCGTGCCGCCGCCGCCAGGCCGCCGCGCCGCCGCGCCGTCGCGCCGGCCGGCCGGCCGGGCCGGGTTCAGCGAACCGGGTCGGTCCGACCCGGTTCGGTTCGGATCCGGTTCGGGTCAGACCAGGGGGGGTCGGGCCGGGTCCGCCCGGACCCGGACCCCCCGTTTCGGATCAGTTTCGGACTTTTGGCCATATCTTGAGCCACGGACCTCCGATCGACGAACCGTCTACGGCAACGCGATCCTTGGATCGAGGCGGTCGTTTCGGTATATCGCACTCAAGGTTTCAGATTACATTGAGTTTGGCCGGGTTGGTTAGTTCACGAAACCAACCGGGCCTTCGGAGCGGAAACGCTCATATCTTGAGCTACGGATGTCCGATTGACATGTCGTCAGCCGCGTTGTGTTCCTCTTAGTGAGACGGATCTTATGGCATACTCCGCCCGAGGTTTGGATGCAGGTGGAGTATGGTCGTGTTGGTTTTGCATTAAAAACCAACCGGGGCCCGAGGACGAAAATGCAAATAACTCTCAGACCGGGCGTCCGATCGACGCGCCGTCTTTTGCGTTGAGTTCCTGTTGACGTTACGGAACTTTTGGATACATCAACTCTGGACTTTGTGACAGTTGATGTATCAGCCTCTCGGCTCGTGGAGCGGACCCTCCGAACGAGCTTGCTGTGTGCGGGAACCCTAGTGCTGGCTGTGATTGTTACTGTGACTACTACTACTGCTACTGCTACTGTGACTGCGGCGACGACAGTACAGAGATCCTGTGTGGATTCGACGACGACGACTACAGCACTCAGCGATCCTACGTGGATCAGTGCTACAGGTCCTGTGTGGGCCCGATCCTGTGTGAGTCCGATCCTGTGTGGGTCTTTGCGCTCAGCGGTCCTGTGTGAACCAGCGCCTACAGGTCCTTTGTGGGGCCGATCCTGTATGGGTCTTTGCGGTGATTATCTACAGGTCCTACGTGGGCCCGATCCTGTGTGGTTTTTTTGCGGGGGTTAGTTACCTATCGATCCTTCGTGGGTCCGACGACTTAGATGGATCAGAGATCATCTTTATCGGCCTTTGAAGAAGTATACCTGTGTGAGCTGAATCCTGTTGCTTTCATGTGTGGATTGTGTTGTGCAATCCTGTGTGGATTACGTTTTGCTTTCCTGTGTGGAATACGTTTACTTTCCTGTGTGGACTGAGTTGTACTTGGGCTCGGAGGTTGGAGCGTATTTAAATTTGATGACTTAGGTATATGTATGGTCATATACCTAAGCAATGTCGGTTGTTACTTCGTGATTGTACCTTTCTTCATGGTTTATCCTTTGTGGATTTGAGAGACCTTCATGGGTCTCGGGGTCCATACTGAGTAGCTTATACTCACCCCTGCACGGGCTTTGCCAGCACTACGTTGTGTTGGTTGCAGACGACGGACATCGTTGACCTTAGCTGAGGCTTGCAGAGCGGGACGGTACCCGTAGGTGGACCACTGGGCGGGACGTGCTCGGAGCGGACGGCGGGACCCGTGGAGTAGAGGAGCTATCTGTACCCACCCTTAAGGTGGGATTTCCAGTGGACAGCTCATTGTAGCGGCTTTTACCTTTCAGTTGTTGTTTTCCCTTTCGAGTTGTACTTTACTTTCAGTTTGGGTTTGTATACTGGCCCATTTACTTTTCCGCACTTTCAGTTGTACTCTGCTTTTGTTTAGTGTTTACTTTCCGCTTGCTTACTCTGTGGTGTTTGTTTACTTTTCAAAGGCAATGCCTTCCCTTTTTACCAGGATTTATGCGTTGGTGCTAGTCGCCAGCCCCTGGCCTATGGAAGGCGGGCTTGGGGTAGTCACGACACGGACCCCGAGGGAGGGTCGTGACAAATTGGTATCAGAGGAGTTCGGTTCTACCGCGAACTCTGATCTATTCTCTGTGAAGCAATAATGTTTGGCGTATTGAGTGTGGTTATCAGTCCAGGGAGTCCAGTGTTGGTGCGGCGACCGACGTATCCGTACACCAGGACCCTGACTTCTGATATCCGACTTAATGCACGAAAACATTGATTGTGTGTGTGTTTCAAAGTTTTCTTTGTGAATTCTTTGTGTCAGCTCACTGGGTATGCTGTTTGACCGTGGCGCACCTGTTTCCTTTCAGGATGGCCCCACGACGGCAGCCAGCTAGGGTTCCGAGAGTTGAGCGTGACGACAGCCCACCGAGCGACGAGGCCTCGGTGCAGGGCCCTTTGTCAGCAGTGGCACCGGCGGTAGCTCTACCCGCCGAGCCCCCGATGCTTCCAGCAACAGCCGCTGACGATGCACGTCGCCTCAGCGCACTGCATGAGTTTCAGCGCCAGCGACCGCCCAGGTTTCGCGGGGAGACGGATCCCCAGGCAGCAGAGGACTGGCTGGAGGCAGTGGTACGAGTGTTTAGTCTAGTGAGGACACCAGCAGACCTCATGGTGATCCTCGCTGCGAGCCTACTACACGCAGCAGCAGGACGATGGTGGAGCTTGATGCTCCAGGTGAACGATGAGGCATCTCTACTTTGGACGGACTTTGAGAGCCTCTTCCGCTCGGAGTTCGTCCCAGGCACCCTCCGTGCGGTGCGCATCCAGGAGCTTCTTCAGCTGCGGCAGGGCAGCATGACGGTCGCTCAGTACTCGGCGAGATTTACCGATCTCTCGCGCTACTCGACCGACATGGTACAGGACCCATTCTTCCGGGCCTGGACCTTCGAGCAGGGTTTGAGACACGAGATCAGGGCATCGCTGATCTCCCTCAGCATACCGACTCAGACAGGAGTACTGGAGCGGGCCCTTCTGATCGAGAGGTTTCTTGCTAAGTCTACACCAGCGCAGCGACCCACCGCAGAGTGGCACGTGGCAGAGTCATCTGTAGCTGGCAGTCGACGGATGACTCAGGGGTCCAGACAGACCAGACCTTCAGGCAGACGACCTCAGGGCACTGGCTCAGCAGTGCAAGGCACACAACGCGGAGCCAGTCTTTCGAGTGGAAGACAGTGCTATGCATGCGGCGGGCAAGGCCACATGGCTCGTGACTGCCCGACCCGCCATGCAGAGGAGCAGCAAACGGTTGAGGAACCACCTAGGCAGAGGCAGAGGTTCGACCGTGGCGGTCTGCAGGGAGGAGGCGGACGAGGCAGAGGAGCTGGTCGAGCAGCAGGTGGTGGGCAATGCTTTGAGGCTCTACCACCACCACCACCAGGAGGTCCACCCCGACCTCAGGGGAGAGCAGAGCTTCAGGCAGCCGAGGCCTTCGATCATGGAGCTCTGGGAGCCGATGGACAGGAGCAGAACTAGTGGATACATCCTTTGTACTTCTGGTTCCTTGTTGCATTTGTGTAGCGTCTTGTATTATGAGCTGCAATAATAAAAGACGCATACCTTTGTGATATTTTCGTTCCTGTCCTCTTTCGTGATGTTACTAAGAGGTTCCAGTTTTGGCTGTTGACATGACCCTCACTTGTGAGACATCTACTGGAGGAGACCCAGTTACCACACACTGATGCCGACAGTGTGAATCAACCCTTGGAGGCGAGAGTAACGGTTGAATCTCTTAGTAGTAGCGTCGAGGCCTTACGACGTCATCCTTGGTATGGATTAGTATCATCCATGTTAGGATTGACTGTTTTAGGCAAAGAATGTGGTTCATCTAGGGGATGGAAGCAGATTTATCTATCGGCAAAGAAGAAATCTTGCAGCTCTTGTGGGACCAGAGAAGGTCCAGGTCATCCAGGAGCAGATGAGGACAGCTCAGAGCCGGCAGAAGTCATATGCTGACAGGAGGCGGAGGCCACTGGAGTTTGAGGATGGCGACCACGTCTTCTTGCGGGTCTCACCTCGACGTGGTATTCGGAGATTTGGCCGAGGCGGCAAGTTATCTCCGTGCTTCATCGGACCCTTCCAGGTCCTCAGCAGGGTTGGCGAGGTGGCTTATCGCCTGGCTCTACCACCTCAGTTGCACCGGGTGCACGACGTCTTCCACGTATCTCAGCTGAGGAGATACGTGCACGACCTGATGCACATCATTGATCATGGGGAGCTTGACGTTGACGATGGGGCGACTTTTACGGAGGTCCCGGTGGAGATAGAGGAACGACAGGAGCGGGTCCTGCGTGGGCGATCGATTCCTCTTGTGCGCATCAGATGGCAGCACGGGAATCTCCAGGAGAGCACATGGGAGCGGGAGGCTCAGATGCGTGCTCAGTACCCTCATTTGTTTCCCTAGTTTTTGATGTATCTTTATGGGGACGTAAAGCCCTGAGGTGGGAGTAATGTAAAGACTCGTAAAATTCAAGGGAAATTTTTTCTTAATTTTCTTTAGAATTTTACAAGAGCGCGGTTTCAGACGGCACCTGATTCCGAGGTCCGGAGTGCCCGAAATTAATTTCCAAAGTTTGGATCGGGTACGTTCAGTGAACGAACGAGCGGGAATTCCTAACTTTTTATCCGGTGCTCGGAATTGAAATCTGATGGCACCGATGAACTCGCAGCGCCGATATTCACTTAAAGAGACCTTTTCGGAAGTTGCGTTTGTTGCGGGTTGAATGTTAGTTTTTGGGTTTTTAGAATAAGTTAAATAAATTTTGTGAAATACAAAATTTATTTAAACTTGTGGGTTAACTTCTCCCAAAGGAAGTTAGGGGTGGGACCCACACCCACTTAACCTCCTTTGAGAGGATTAAGTTTGGTGGGGCCCACACGAACCCTAAACTTTTCAAGTTCCCTAACTCCCCTCTCTCCCTCTTAAAGGCTTGTCAACTTAACTTCTATTTAATTATACAACTCATGTATATTAAATAAGTGAGTTTAATTTTTGGAGTTATCCATTTTGAATTTCAAACCTTTGAAATTCTTTGTTAAGTTTGTGATTAAATTAAGCTCTTCTCTCTTTTTGTTGGGTTAGAACTCTTTAGCCAACTTGAGAGTTTTTGAGAGCTCCCCCTCCTTCTTCTTCAACTTGACGAAGAACGCTCAACTTGACGAAGAACGCTCAAGTTCCGACGAAGAACGCCGCTCCTCTCTTCTTCGTCTTCCGTGTCAACAAAAGGGAACGCCACTTCTCCCTCGGACATCCTTCGTCGGAATACGAAGATTCATCAACGACGTACTTCTTCGGACGCACCTCTTCGTCATCGGATTTGACGAACGGCTACCGCGACGCCCGACCTCCGCGACGTCGTCTTCCGCAGAACGTTGACAAATCTTCGAACCTTATACCAAGGTAGGGGTTGTTGATTATTGTTAATTTATTTTATTCTTGCTCGTGGTTCGCATGACTAACGTGGGGATTGAATATTTAAGTTTTGTTTTAACGTGAGGGGGCCGGACTGCATGAACACGGCCGAACCCCCTCCTTCGTTCTTGGTGTTTATTTTTGCGGATGAATCAAGGTGGCGTGGTGCCGTCGCACCACGCGGATATTCGCCCAATTCTTATTACGCGACGCCGTCGCGCCGCGCCATAGAAGAAACATCAAGAACGCGATGCCGTCGCGCCGCGTTGAAGAAATCAAGGTGCGGCGGAGGGGCGCGGTGCCGTCGCACCGCGCCGGACGACGAACACCGCGACCGGTTCCGGGCCGCGGTGGAACGAGGAGACCGGCGGCCGGGCCGCCGGCGTCGGAAGCCGAAGAGGGGACCGGATTTTCCGGTCCCGTTGAAGAAAACCGGCCGGCCAGCTGGCCGGCCGGATGGTAATATTCCGGGGGATATTAATCCCCCAGCCAGCAATTAAAACCCCCCTCATAAAGAGGGGGGCGGTTTCCTTGAGGGGGGGGCAGGAGGCCCCCCGGTTTCCTTCAAGCCGGCCCCGACGTGGGGGCCGTTTTTATTCAAAGGGCACGACATTTAGCCACGCCGTCATTCCAAGAAAGCGGGGGCTTTTCCCCCGCATGCCGCCTCCGTGCGGTGCCAGGCAGCCGCGCCGCCAAGCTGCCGCGCCGCCGCCGCCAGGCCGCCGCGCCGCCGCGCCGTCGCGCCGGCCGGCCGGGCTGGGTTCAGCGAACCGGGTCGGTCCGACCCGGTTCGGTTCGGAACCGGGTCGGTCCGACCCGGTTCGGTTCGGATTCGGGTCGGGTCGACCCGGTTCGGGTCAGACCAGGGGGGTCGGGCCGGGTCGGCCCGGACCCGGACCCCCCGTCTCGGATCAGTTTCGGACTTTTGGCCATATCTTGAGCCACGGACCTCCGATCGACGAACCGTCTGCGGAAACGCGATCCTTGGATCGAGGCGGTCGTTTTAGTATAACGCACTCAAGGTTTCGGATTACTTTGTGTTCGGCCGGGTTGGTTCGTTCACGAAACCAACCGGGCCTTCGGAGCGGAAACACTCATATCTTGAGCTACGGACGTCCGATTGACGTGTCGTCAGCCGCGTTATGTTCCTCTTAGTGAGACGGATCTTTTGGCATACTACGCCCGAGGTTTGTACGTAGGTGGAGTACAGTCGGGTTGGTTTTTCTTTAAAAACCAACCGGGCCCAGGGGACAAAAATGCCAATAACTCTCAGACCGGGCGTCCGATCGACGCGCCGTCTTTTGCGTTGAGTTCCTGTTGACGTTACGGAACTTTTGGATACATCAACTCTGGACATTGTGACAGTTGATGTATCAGCCTCTCGGCTCGTGGAGCGGACCCTCCGAACGAGCTTGCTGTGTGCGGGAACCCTAGTGCTGGCTGTGACTGTTACTGTGACTACTACTACTGCTACTGCTACTGTGACTGAGACGACGACAGTACAGAGATCCTGTGTGGATTCGACGACGGCGACTACAGCACTCAGCGATCCTACGTGGATTAGTGCTACAGGTCCTGTGTGGGCCCGATCCTGTGTGGGTCTGTTCCTGTGTGGGTCTTTGCGATCAGTGGTCCTGTGTGAACCAGCGCCTACAGGTCCTGTGTGGGCCCGATCCTGTATGGGTCTTTGCGGTGATTATCTACAGGTCCAACGTGGGCCCGATCCTGTGTGGGTCTTTTGCGGGGGTTAGTTACCTATCGATCCTTCGTGGGTCCGATGACTTAGATGGATCAGAGATCATCTTTATCAGCCTTTGAAGAAGTATACCTGTGTGAGCTGAATCCTGTTGCTTTCCTGTGTGGATTGTGTTGTGCAATCCTGTGTGGATTACGTTTTGCTTTCCTGTGTGGAATACGTTTACTTTCCTGTGTGGAATGAGTTGTACATGGGCTCGGAGGTTGGAGCGTATTTAAATTGGATGACTTAGGTATATGTATGGGCATATACCTAAGCAATGTCGGTTGTTACTTCGTGATTGTACCTTTCTTCATGGTTTATCCTTTGTGGATTTGAGAGACCTTCAGGGGTCTCGGGGTCCCTACTGAGTAGCTTATACTCACCCCTGCACGGGCTTTGCCCGCACTACGTTGTGTTGGTTGCAGACGACGGACATCGTTGACCTTAGCTGAGGCTTGCAGAGCGGGACGGTACCCAGAGGTGGACCACTGGGCGGGACGTGCTTGGAGCGGACGGCGGGACCCGTGGAGTAGAGGAGCTATCTGTACCCACCCTTTCAGGTGGGATTTCCAGTGGACAGCTCGTTGTAGCGGGTTTTACCTTTCAGTTGCTGTTTTCCCTTTCGAGTTGTACTTTACTTTCAGTTTGGGTTTGTATACTGGCCCATTTACTTTTCCGCACTTTCAGTTGTACTCTGCTTTTGTTTAGTGTTTACTTTCTGCTTGCTTACTCTGTGGTGTTTGTTTACTTTTCAAAGGCAATGCCTTCCCTTTTTACCGGGATTTATGCCTTGGTGCTAGTCGCCAGCCCCTCGCCTATGGAAGGCGGGCTTGGGGTAGTCACGGCACGGATCCCGAGGGCAGGTCGTGACAAGTTTTTTATATTTAATATGGTTATAAAAAATATTTAAACCTTGGGATAGTTTCTGTATAAAAAACATCTTCCTCATCACATCCTTGGGATTAATCTAAAATTAAAATTTTGAACTTCATTGAATTTAATCTATAAAAAGAGATTTAATATATGGATTAAATATATTTTATAATGTATGAAATGGTAAACTAAATTTTTTACCGTAATAAATTATGAAATAATTAAAAATTAATTATCATGGTTTAGGTAAAAAAACTAATTTACAATGGTATCAAACTAACATTATTATGGTTTAATATGACATAAAAACATTTCCCAAACTAATTGGATGGTAATATTTAGACCTTATCTCTTATTAATTATAGAATTACCAATATTTGGGGCTCATGTGTTGATTAAAATGTGGGTACGACTGAATCATTTCAAAACAATTACAAGTGTGAAACTAACCTCACTTATAAAAGGATACCTCCACTCAACTGTAGTTTATAACTTCACACCATTTGATTCAAAAAATAACTGCCAAAATGAAATCCCAAATTTCCTCCCCTCATATACTAATCATTTTTTGGGATGAAAGATTCCATATGAATGATTTTTTGTGCAAACCCCTAGAGGACACTCGATGAAGAGGCAACGTTCTTCAGTGAACATTTTTATTTTATTTTTTTATCTAGATCCTTAAATTAATATTAATTCAAGATGATATTATAAACACATTATATTAAATATAATTTTTTTATAAAAATTTAATAACAAAATACCATCTCCACTTCCGTCAAATGGGTTGCAAAATCAACTTTTGTGTGTATGGAGGACTACCGCCTCACGAAGTGATGTAATTATTTCTTCAATTACCAAATCACATGGATTAATATTATGTTTGATATAACACACACACATATATATATATAATGTTTATAAAACTATTACTTCACTAGATTATTTATATCATATATAAATGTTTGCCTTTCTATACACAAGAGTTTCAATAAAGTTGCTTGTCTGTACGATAGTTTATCGTCCCGTGAAATGACGTGACTCATCATTGAATAACACATTACATGAAAGATGATAAATTGATTTTTATTGATTATATGATATATTAATGAAATAATTATTATATAGATGAAATATTTGCCATTATTTAAAGATAATAGATCATTTTATTTCTAACACTGAAATATGATAATGTTGCTCATGTACATGTTGACTTCCTCCATAACAATGTGATTTGACTCTATCTTCATCACCAAACCACATGGATGGTATAAATAAGAATATAATATTAATTATATATATATATATATGAAATCATGAACATTTTGGAAAGATAATATATTACATACCTACTTTACATAATGATCGTTAACAAATACAAATGTTACCTATGTGTATATACGAACTACCAAAACAATGATAGTAACAAAGTTAATTTTTTAAAACCATGTTTAATTATTTGTTTTAATAGTTTGATTGATGTATAACAGTGATAAAAATTTAATTATTATTATTATATATATTATGTTACTATATTATATGTGCATCAACAAGATCATTCTTGACAAAAAACACATGAGTAAACAACACAATTAACAACAAAAACAACGAAATTAATAAAATATTATAAAAAATGGGAGATAAGATAAAATAAATTCATCATTTATGTTATTATAAATATTAATATGGTACAAAATAATTTAATAACATTTTAAAAACCACAAAAAATGAGGTTATATCATGCTCATCCTATAACAAGCATGAGGTAAGGGACTTTTCCAGAATTGGCCATCTATGATTCATATAATAGTGTTATTCACCAAATATATATTATATGGGGAATAAAATTACCCTTTTAAATGTAATATTATTAATTCTTTTTACCCAATAATATTTTGATTTTATATTTTAATTATTTGACATGTGGGGTTTTGATAATAAAATTACTAAATTGTAAATATTTTCAAAACTTAATATATTTTCATTGGATTATATAAATTTTCCTCATCTTTCATATTATAAGATAATGTGTTTAATTATTTTTTATTTTCCTAAGTTTTATTTCCACTTGTTTTATTTTGATTTATATTTTATACAAGTAATAGATTCATCAACTAGTTATGACTTTAATATTATGATCGTTATATGAGTTTATTTACTATCTCATTCTTTTCGAGATTCTTTTTATTGAATTTCATTCAAAGGAAACTATTTGATCATTTTAAAATAAATAGATATCATTTTAATCTTCTATGGTTAATCATGATATTTTATATTAATATCAGCATTTTCCCACATTTGGGTACTGCAAATATTTGAAAATATATTTTAATAAAATAATTCTTTATTTATGTCTTTTTTGATAGAAATTTATTTTTTATAAATAATTGTGTTTTGATAATTTTTTATAAATAGATATTAAAAATTTTCAAAAATATTTATTAATTTCTTTTTTATCAAATTTCTAAATTTTTCAATGCGTTTTCGATAGAATATTCATGTCATTATCCAAAAAAAATCCCATTTGGATTTTAGCTAAAAAGGGATTGTGATTTTTTTAATGTGTACTTCATGGATGAAATTTCTTAAAGTAATGAACTCTAAAATGTTTGGATTGATATTTTATATTCATGAATGGTTATTTTCTAGTATATTTGGTTTCAAAATATTTTCTAATTCCAAATATTTAAAATGTGAATTTTAAAATAATGAAATTTTCAAAATGATTTATGTTTTCAAAAATAATTTTTAAAATGAAAAGGTTATTTTCCTAAAAAAAAATTTGTGAATATATTTTTAGGTTATTTATATTCATTAGTGACAAAAAATTAACCTTAAATGTAGTTTATTTAATTTTATGGATATCATCCTTATCATTTATATGGATGTCTTATGATCATTTTGTTCATGTAAGGCCTTGTAATTCAGTTCTTTTTTTTGTTTGTAGTAATTAATATCACCTTAAATTATTCACATTATTTTGATCATTGGAAATTATATTTCCCAACAATATACATGTTATTTTTCTTGGATATGATTATTTCATCAATTATACTTCATTTCTACATATGGTGTTATATATTGAATTGAACATATTTATTTTTGGAAATATTGATAAATACATATTCTGTACTTAGTATGGATATTTGATGAGAATGAAAATTTAGTATGAATTAAATTTATCGATGGATATATGATGAAATCATTTGACCCATAATAAAGGGTTGGGAGAAAAATTATACAGTCACTCGATTTTTTGGTTGGTATCCTAAAAAAATAAGGTCATAGTAGCATAGAAAAGTTATTTAGTTATATATTGAACCATATTGTTAATGGTCTTAAATGTTTATGTATCATATTACAAAAACATGACATCAAATAAATAAGAATTTAATTCACTAAGAGTTTAGTTATTATTATCCACAAGATCATCCCAATTATGTTACATCAGGTCAAATTTTATTTTTAGTTTATTGGTTAAGGAGTTTTCAGTTATATACCTAAGCATGTTGATTATACCTTATCGAGTTATTTAATTAGATTGTGTGATCTATTATTTACCTTTCAATATTTATTATTCCTTAAAATTTTATATAATTTCATGTGTCCTCTTTTATTTAAAATTTTATATTTATTAATCATAATATATTAATTTAAATGGTATCTGTTCTCATTAATTTATCATTCCAAGTATAGTATACATATTGGTTTATGATAGCTTCAGTGATAATTAACCCTTGCTGATCATTTGACCTCAACCTTATATTTTTTCCTTTTTTATGAATCCATGGAGTGTATTGTGACAAATATTAATATATATGCTAGAGGTAATAATGTTATTCTAGAAAAAATATTTTCTAATTTTTTATTCAAATGTAATGTAAGACTCAAGTATGTATCTAGTTTACCAAGGCTTCTAAACTTTTTAGTCATTTAGGATTTAATATATTGTATCTTATTCCAATTTAAAAAATCATGCACCGAATCCATGAAACTGGGGTTAGTTTCACTACAACAATTAATCCATAATTAATCAAAAATAATTTGTATGATATATCTGAGACATTCAGATTAATTAATTATGTCGGAAATATTTATTTCAACTCACATAATCTATCATTATTTAAGATTTTGTCATGTAATGTAATCATTTATAATAATAATTCTATGTATATATAATTTATTAATTATTTATCATTATTCCATGTCATTAATATCTATATTTAGTAATTCATTGGAATATTATGTCGAGGGTGGTGGCCAAAAATATTTATCCCCACAGTTCACTTGTTGGACCCACAAGACAACTACGATAGGGTAACTGGTGTTTCATTAAAAATTATTTTTTAATTATTAGTACACAAACATAGTGGAATATCTATTATTTCTATAATTATTAATTCCCATCACTTCCATCTATATTTGGTATTTTAATTTTTTATCTAGTCAATTATTTTAGCCTTTTTAAACCAAAAATCTTATTATTATTAAGTATTAATTTATATGGAATAATTTTTTTATAAATTAATTATATATAAGGTAATTCAATTTTTTATTATCATCCACTATAAAATATCTCTTACTGAGGATTTCATGTCACCCATTAATTTTTTTTCTAAAATATAAATGTAGTGATGTTGTATAATATACATGATAATCAAAATTAATAAAATTATTGAATATTAATTTTTAGTTAACTGTTATAATATGTAATGTATTAATATAATAATTAGGTATACTATTATATAAAAACTAAAGAACTATGTTCATGGGATTGAAAACATATTTATTGCTATTAGCGTATAAAAAATAACCCACTAGATCATTACGATTGAGGCATGGGTGTTATAGGTGTTATCCAAGAATGGTATACTATAATCCTTTTTACCTAGGTTTAAATAAACATTGGAATATAACATAGATTTTAAAAATAAAAAATCAATATATTATTCTTGATTATGTTTGATAATCATCTTACAAATTAGATTACAGTTTTAGAAAACAAGATCTATAAATATTTTTTAATATTGATTTTTTATAATATTATTATTTATATTAAATAAATTTTTAGATAATGGAAAATACTATAAATAGTGGAATCCTTGTAATAATATAAATAAAATGACGGCGTTTCCAAAATAGATAGGGTAATGGTGTTCATATTGGTTCTTAACAAAATTTTACAATTCAAGGTCCATTGAATTATTTTATAATAAATATGGATTCTATCATCGAGAATCAATTTCAAATAAGGAATGATTAAAATATTTAGGTCTTTAAAATGAGAAAAACCCATCATTATTTATTTTGTCCCCTAATTATGTGGTGGAAATATAATGGATAAATTATTTACAGAAGATATTTGTGGAATATGGGTTTACAAAGAAGGGAAAAAGTTATAATAAGTATGTATAATTTAGGAGTTGTTATTATAAAGTGGTGGTCTATGGTGGAAAATTCTATAAATGTAACGAAGAAAAAAAACAGAGTTTTATACTTTATTGGTGATTCTTTTGAAACATATTGTCTTCCAAGTAGTCATGATGTGGTGGAAATAAAATTCATAAATTTTGGATAAAATTATGATATAATAGTGGCTATGTACGAGTATATAATTAGAGGGATACAAATATTATTTTCTATTATCTTATAAAAGAAAGATATATATTTTTTATTGATTGTTTATTTCCATGTATTCAGCGATCCTTAAAAATTGAATCATTTTGAAGAAATCATGTTTTAGTTTAATACCATAGATATTATAATACAGTAATGTGATTATATATTTTATTTCAAGAAACAATAATTGAAAATGAAATATATTTTATTTAGAAAATGATACTTATAATAAAATAACTGAATTAGAATGTATAGAAATATGTATCAATATTATGAAATCAATAAAAATCATAAGAACTGGAGCCATGTCATTTAATGAAACCTTCCAATGTTCATTTTTCTCAAGATGTGAATTATGGTTTATTCAATATTTCTTTCTATCTACTAATCCAAAGAAAAAAGGAAATATATTATTTTTGATAAGAATCCATAGTATGATAAATCAATGATCATATAAATCCATTTGATATACCTTCTATATATTTTGTTTATTATGAATATCATTGCTTCTAATATTTTCAAAATGTTTTACATACTGATTTTTAGGGTTTATATATGAATAAGTTGATCTGGAATAGTCATTTAATTGTTAATATAATTTATATATTAATTACTATATTATTATCAGCATCTTTTCATTTATATAAACGGTAATTTAAATGAATGATAATAATTAAATAATTAAACATAAATTTTATATAAATTTATTGATACAAAATAATGGAATTATATATATATTTTTTAATTAAATATATCTAAATTTAATTGGTAAATTTTAAATTATGATTATATAATAATATATTAAATAAAAAATATATATTAACATTCATTAAATCAAAAATAGAAAGGGAATAAAAATAAGAAAATCAAAATATTTAAAAAGTTGTTTTTAGTAAGTTGTAATATATATCATTTGATTTATCAAAGATGTTAATATTATGACATTTAGAAAATAATTCAAAATAAATATAATCCCAATTTTGAATAACCATATAAAATTTGGTTATTATGGATGTGTTTTATCTATAATAAAAATATACTTTTCAATATGACATGTTATTATTTTTTAATTTTGGAGACACCTGTATTACCAATATTAGTAAACATAAAAATCCTAAATCCTATATCATTCCATCTCTTCCTCTCTCATAATATAAGATTTTGAGGAAAGGCCTCTATTTTTAACCTATATTTTTTCCACTTCCAACAACTTCAATTCACCGTTATCATAAGAAATTAAATTGAAATATTTAATAATTTACCAGATATATATATATATATATTACATTTTTTGGTATCCTTTAGTTACATTAAAGTGTGTCTAACCCTCTCTATCCTATAGGTCCTTCAAATGAAGAATCAAGTCCCCAACATGAGTACTAAAAAATGCATTCATAATTATATTTTTCATCCAAATATACTAAAAATAGTATAATTATTTAAATAAAAACATTATACATAAATCTTATTATGTTGATGTATATTTTATTTTCTGTCTCCCTCCCATTTATTGTAAAATAGATATAGTGCAAATATAATGTGCAGATTGTATCCTACATAAATGAACTATTCAATTTTTCATAACCAACATTAATGGATGGATATAAAAATATATTTAATGTATAAATAATAATTTTTAAAAAAATTACTTTTCTATACTGTAATATTATTTATTATGTTAGTATCCATCCCATTACTAATATACTATCATTTGTTTAAGAAATATTTTTGAAACAATCTTGTCACCAATTTCATCTTCTCATTTTCTAACTAAACCACTCATGGATTCAAATTAGAGCCTTAGAAATCATTGTGTAATATCCAATACAGTACCTTAAATACTATATGAGTAATTAACAGGGTAAAAATATATTTTTATCGACATCAACAATACATATCATGTATGAGAAAACATATGTTACTAACATTTTATAATGATAATAAAAATATAATAATATCAATTTTATAAATAATAACTATAACTGATGAATATAAAAGTTTATATATTTAAAAAAGGTTACAAAATATGTTATTATGAATTTTATTTTGAAAATATAAGAGGATAAAATTATGCTATGGATGTCAACAATAAAGGTAAGGGTTTTAACCTCAATTTCTATTCACTGAGGAATGTTTTAAAATATTCTACATGCTCAAATTATTATGGAATTCAAATTTCCCTATTTAATTATATTATATTATAAATGGTTTTTTTTCTTAATTTATTATCTATTGGTGAATAATGTCATCATTTTTTTTGAATCATTGGTTATAAAATTCATTATTTTTTTGGATGAAATAGATTCATTTCCATTGAGCAATAGTTTTTGTCTCATTATTTTGTTCTTTTAGGTTTCTTATATTCTTTTATTTGTTTAGATTATATAGAAATTTCTATTTCCCTATAAGATAATAAATTATTACTAAATATTCTACTTTATGTGTTTTTATAGAATACGTTTCACAATAATAATTCATATCATCTCTAATAATCCCTTCCTCATCAATGTCAATATACTCTATTTACAAAATAGTATTATTTTACTATTTAAAATGAATATAAGAATTATTTCATGAATAATCGTACCTATCATTACATATTTTTATAAATTATGTTTTATTATCCTTTTAATTATTTTAGTTTCATAAAGGGTACATTAAAATATTAAAAATTAATCATATCGCCTATCTTCTATGGAAAATATTAGACTTTAACGTCATTGTTTCTCAAAGATCCATTATTTTGGATTCAATTTTAATTATTTTGAATAACTTTTTATATAATATTTCTCTACAATTACTTTTATGGGGAAACGTAAATTATCAAATACCTTATATCGAAAAAAATGATTTACTAAATACATTAATTGTGATTTAATCTTCACTCACCTATAAAAATAATTTAAATTTATATCATTTGAAGTTATTTCTTGTTTAACACCATAAAAATGAAACAATGAGTTTACACTACATACACCCACCATGTTCATAAGTTTTATATTCTCTATCCCTCATTATCCTTCTCTAGACTATATGTTTTTTTCGGGTCCATACTCTTTAATATCAAGCTTGTATTCTACATAATTTTAATTATTAACCCAACCATTTATCTATTTGATTATAATTTATTAATTCAATCAAAAAATAATTTCTTATAATAATAATGTTATTCAATTTATTTATTGTGGATTTTTTGAATGAATATAGTAGTTATTTATATATGGATAACTATTGATTATTATAGGAGACTGATTTTAAATTTTTTATTAATTCCATTCACAAGATGAATGAATTGATCTTTTTAGTGATGGGGTGTCCCATAAAAATATATCCATTCAATTAATCAGTATATCTCTTGAGGCAAAATTATTATTATTTAGTTGTATTCCTTCTCATTTACATTTTATTTCTTATAATGTGGTCATGATTATGTGATTATGATTTTGAATTTATGCTTTCCATCAACATGAAATCAGTTATGATTATCTATATGGGTATTTTTATATGTTTTCCATGAATATATTACATTATTATGTGATCTATTTTAGAAATTACTTATTTATAATTTATTTCTTCTATATTATAAATTATTTATTTAATCACCTGTAACTTATGTTATAGACTACCCCTTATTGATCATTTACGCTAATTATAATTTTTATTTCCTTTATCAAATTTTTTTTAATAGTATCATTAAGTAAAATATTACTAGATTAGAATCATGTTAAGAGAATATTGTAAGATAATTTAAAAACATATTATAAAATATGGAATTCTTTCTTCAGTGGGAAAAATAACATTTTATAAGAAATAAATGGGTTTTACTAGTTAATAGTTTTTTATTAACTCATAATGTATCTAAACCTATCAATTCAGGAGTGTGTATGGGAATCAGTTATTTTGTTATTATTTTAATTATGAATGGACATCATTTCTTTGGTTTTTTTGTTTTAAAATATAATTTTCAATGACGATGTTTATCATTATGGGATATAATTATGATTTTTTTGGGTATCCTATAAATATTAATGTTATATAATTTTTAAGAATAAGTGTTATATAAAATTCATTTATATATTGAAACTTCAGAATAATAGGTTCATTAATCTTTGTGTGGAAAGAAATGACAATTTTTTTTGGAAGTGTAGAGTTCCCAATATGAATCAAATAAGGAAATAAATATCCTAAGATTTAATTAAGGGGATTAAGAGTATTATTTAATTATTAATAGAATGGTCTTGAATATCATAAGTGAAATGGAATGAAATAATCCAAATGTAATTCAGTGACCTGGGATACCCTCAACAAATAATACCTGACCAAGTATGTCACATACTAGAAGGGCTTTCTTGGTACACATGAGGTATTCACTTGCACCCTATTGTAAAAAACAGCCAAAGAGATAGATTATTCCAAAAATAAGAAAGATTAAATTAAATATATAAACATAAGATATGAAAAAAATTCATGAATAATCCCATATGAATATATGATATAACCAAAATAAAACAATAAAAATGACACTGCTCAAATAATTCTTAATAAATCCATCTAATGCAGAAAAAGATAATACCATGTGATAATGGGGGAAGTTTTGACCTATCTCACCAGAATATATAGAAATCAAACTAATAAAAATGTAACCACATCACTATAATTTCATTCCATTACCTACATCAAAAGACCAAATCATATCCACACACATCTAAAGGGGGTGATGGGCGTGATCTAAATAGTTTGAGTATGATCCCATCCTAGTGTTCAATATCATGTATCAATAAAAAAATCAAAATATTATCATCATAAAGAAATCATGTCATGATAAATGATAAAAAATTTAATATCAAAATAATGGTATACATATCCTTTTTAAATAGTTCCAAAAAAATGTAGTCAAAATAGAATAGTAGCATAATTTATGAAAAAATTTATCAACGTAAATATAATATAAATACCAAAAAATACATTTCCAATAAAATTCAAATATTGAGAAATACAAATCCATTTAGTTGGTAAAACATTCAGTGGATCACATCAGTTCATTTTATCAGACTAATATTACCATAATGAATAACTCTTAGCGATTCAATTCCATAAATCACATTTTTAAAGAGTAAAGGAGCACCCCATGAGTAATCCTAATAAAATTTCCAAATAGTGTCCAAAGAAAAAAATTCTTATAATGTATGTGAATACCCCATGATTGAACCCCCAAAAGTAAATTGTACAATATTCCTCTTTTACACCTTCCATACATGTACCCAAGTATTCCCATATTCTACATTTCGAAATTAACTTCTAAATGAATTCCACAATAATTTTCTAATTATATATTTCTTTTATTAAAATTGCCTTAATACAAAATTTTACAATGCTTTGAAAACACCCATTTATATTTACCATAATCCAAGGGAAAAAATATCTTATATAAAATCCATTTACTCACACTAAAAATTGATGCTAAATACATTTATAATATATTATAAATCCTAGATTAATCAACAAAGGCTAGATATAAAACCACCTAACACAAACGTGATTCACACACACCCCCAAAAGAATCCCCTAACTGCGGAACGAGAAAGTATATAAAAATAGGGGCCCTAGAATTGATTACCAAATCATAGAATCACATTCCTAAAAAATAGATATTAGAGAAGGAATATCACCACACAACTCAATGAAAATAAAATTTTTGAACCATAACAAAATATTTTATGGCCCAATCGAAGAAAATCACACTGTCGATCCTGAATAATAACACAAAATGTTACATCATTATTGATGAATCCAAAACAATGTTCCTCACCAGTTCCACAAATAATAGAAAACATGAAATAGAGTGTTTAATTATTTATAGAATAGTTGTACAACATTAATGGATATCAAATGGAAAAGAAAATGATTGAGGATGTGAAAATACAATTGAAATATATTATAAGGATAATATGATTTTAAGAGAGGATATACCTAATAATTGATGAAAATTCATACATGAATCATGATAAAAACCTACAAGAGGGAATAATTTACTGTTTATATAGGATAATTATGGAATAAACTCATTGTATCATGTTTATATAGAATAAATATCACCTGGAATTAAATTATCATGATCGTTGATTTTATGATGAAAAATGGGCTTATGGAATAAAAAGTATATGTGGTGTAAAAATGATTACATGACATTCAAAATATTTGTTTCTTAAAAAATCTTATAGACGGTCCTCAATTAATTAACTTAACCATAATCTTTAACATACAATGTAAAAGTGTCTATAATGATGTTTTCACCCTAGGTTCTATAGAAACTCCCAAACATATATCACATTTCCTCTAAACATGGAAAGAAATCTACATTATAAGTGAATACCCTAAAATAAATGATGATACAATATCAACATGGTAAGATATTTTATTACCAAAAATACATGTGGATGAATGGTGGAATGGAAAGTGTTCAACCCACTACTCACTGACCATCGATTCTCTCTCCCAAGTCTGGTGGGAATTTGATCTATGTATCCACAACACATAAAAAATGATATAGACTTCCCCTACAAGGCATTCACATTAGAATAAATATTCTACGCTAGATTCTCTACAAAAAATGTATAGGTGAAAATCGATATATTCCAAAAAGAAATGATAATATGGATTATGATTGTGATTACTTATTTAAGATAGGTATAAAAACCATGTTTATATATCAAATAATTCATAAATGATAAAAAATATGAATCCAACCTATGTTTCTCAGTGATGTAAAACATTACAAAATATCTTGGACCCATATCTCCTTATTTCCCAAGATAATGATTACCCCACAAAAGAGATACATTCAGGAAAATTCATCCACCAATGAAAAACTCTGATGGATGACACTAAAAATATACATAATATTTATGAGTAATATGAGATATAATCAATTATCAATGTATATATTGATTCTTCACTGATATCTCAATATTATTACTCAATCATGTAATAAAACCCTCACCCACCACTACACAATAATGAGGTGATCTTCACAGGCGAACATAAAAATACTTGAAGTGATAAATTTTTTAAAATGACTAATAACCATTATTATAAACATAATACACCAATACCAGATTTATATACAAAGATCCACTGGAATCCAAGAAGCATTAAAAGAATATATCCGACTAAATATGAGTAGTATGCTCTGTCTGACAGTTTGTATTTAGATGGTAAGTTGTACTCAACAAAAAAGGGGTCCTCGTCACATTATTGAGACACATATAGAACTAAGAGGTAAATCATGGATACCAATTTGAAAAAATAGTTTTGGGAACCACATGTATCCTCAAAATATAATGCACATACAACTTTTCAAGGACACAAAGCTTAATAGTTTTCTTGATTGGAGTCAAATTGGGTGATGTCGTTAACATATCAATCACCACTCATATTACATTATTTCCTTCATGAGTACATTGTAATCATACAATGATTTACATGGATACCTTATTCCATTTAAAAATTGGCCTCAGATGATTATTTAGTAGTTAAAAATGTTTTAGGGTCTCTTTTATTATATGAAAGAAGGTGTAACTTCAAGCAACATAATCTTTATTATTATGATTAAAAATTAGACAATATAAAAATCATGTCATGTCACAATACATCTTCACAGTTCCCAAATGAAAAACACCCTATGGACAATGTTAGTAAAAAATTAATCTTCATATATGGCTTGATTATAAGAAAAATCTAGAAGCAAATAATACCATTAGAAGATAGAAACAAAAAATTTCACCTCAAATATAAAGGGTTTTTATGGTTCCCTATAATTATTCATCCGAAAATTAAATATTTAGAGTGCACATTGATATAGAAGAATATTATAGAGGTAAGATCATATCCATACTCAATCCTTCCTCATGAGCGTATGGATGCTACTAATTGAATATTCCCAATATTTTCTACCTTCCCATATATTACATGACAACCTATGATGGCACACTCTTATTGAGTTCATCCATAATGGAATTATCCTTCCATGGGGTTTCATTGATGATGAAATCAAATTTACGGATATATTCAACCGATAATATCTTTATGAGATTCACATATTTCGGATTAATGATGTAGATCATATTATTATGGTCATAAATATATATGAATATATCCCCAAAAATATACCACATCTAATATTTTTTCACTTTCATAACTCTAGAAATATTAAAATAATGTGTGGGGTAGTTATTATAATGATTTTATATCAGAAGACCTCCATAATACACCACATCATCATCCTACGAGACTATACAATCCAAATACACACCACAAGCATCAAATTATTTCACATGCCACTTAAAAGGGTTAGGAATGATCTAAATAGTTTATTCTGTCAAAAACCATTTCAAATAATCAAATTAAATCTAAAGTTTTTTGTCATATGAGTTTCACCCCATTCATAACATTAGAAGTGAATGTTGAAGAAATTTTTTTGAAATCCTCAATGAACCATCAATATAAGATAGTAAGGTCATGGATGCTCTATAACTCAATATTGTCTAGTGGCTACACCCATCATAATATAGAAATAACCTTCTCAGGATCAAATGTTAGTCCACATTTAGAAAATACATTTTCCATGACCATTCATTATTTTATATAAAAAAATAATTTGAAAATCATTCAATATAATTGGTTACTCCTTAGGATTACACAAAAAAACACACCTAAAATGGTTATCATAGTCTCAATCATACCTCAAATAATCCAAAATATCATATAAGAAATCAACCACATAATTTTAGAGATACTAATGTAATAATTGGTTCATCATAACTAGAAAATATACGAGTGTTAGTAATTCCAAAAAATTAACATGATTTGAAATGGACGTACCTACTATTGAAAAACTTATTTATTATTAAATACTCTTCAAATTTGAACTAATGATAACACAACTGAGGAATGATTTTTGAAAACCAATTTCCTCTCTTTATCTATTAAAAAAAATAATCCACCTTGGGAAATGGATACTTATTCTTAACCATCACATGGTCAAACTTTTTAGAGACAATGAATAATTTAATTTAACCATCATCTTTATAAGAAATTGAGAACCATGGATTTCCCCAATAAAACACTTCAGTGAACTAAAACTTCTTTTGTTAGACCATCCAATTGTTTATAGATACATTTCAACTCCACTGGTTTCATCTGATAAGAGGGTATCAAGATTACATTTGTTCTGAATATCAGATCATTCATAAACACTACCTAATTCTACGGAAGAAGGTTTGAGAAATTGTCTTGGAAATAATAAATAATGTTATGTTCAACAATGTGATAAAATAAATAGAAGAGACCTAAATATAATCAAGGATAAATTGAAATAATAAAATGTTGAGTTCTGGTCTAGAAAGTCTTGACTGAATAGAGATTATACCACACTCTCTATGAAACACTCAATAGCACCCATCGATAGTATGGAACATGACACCATGATGATAAGAATCACCCTTATAATAGTGAGAGATAATATACTCAATCTAGCTGTTGGAATCATATATTTCCAAATAAATTATATAAAAAGATACGAATATATTCAAACTAGTAATTAGAATAGTATAAGGTAGACACAAATGACCATAATTCTCTAGTTTTTGAGTGGTGTCTATAACTCAATTAGAAAGGAAAAAACATCATTGCAATTTTTTAATCATTACAAAATGTGCATATATAAAAAAGTGGGAGGAGCCAGTACCAAATAAACCTGTAGCTATAGAGGATGAAACAATAATTATACACATCACTATCATGGGACCCATGTCAACCTCCACCATAAAAATATCCAATATGTGGAATTTCATAAATCCTTTGACATGTGATAGGAGAACTATTGAATTTAAATCTTTATACTATGACTTAGCGACCTTTAGATCCAATGATACCATACCAAAACAACTCATATATATAGCCAAATAGAATCACAATATATTGTTGTAGTTACCAAACCATTTCTTATCTCTACACAAGAGGGACCCGAATATTATCTATAATAGTCCGTTTCATAGAAATATCAATTCAAGGGAATAATACTAGATTTAGTTGTTGTTGTTGAGGAGGAACACTATTAGGAACCACCCCCAGCACTCCTAAGATGTCCATGCCACTTCCTCTTCTTTCAATATATTTCATGAAAGATTCCAAATATTGGTGGAGAAGAAGAATAATTTCCAATATTTCCCACTATATTCATCTCTACCATTATTTCCTTATCATTAATCTTGTCATTATTGGAATGTTTCAACATAAATACCTTCAATCTAATTTACTTTATCAAAACACTACATGTACTTTAGATCATTTAAATTATCATTATTAATCACATCTATAAAAAATATATATCTTGGTATATTAATTGTTGTTCTCTTAAACTATATTCTATCACTAAAATTAGTAGAAGAACTCAAGATACTTTTACATAATTAAGGAATATGGGAAGAATTTATAGAATAAGTGGTTCTTGATACCATTCCAATCCAAACCCTTATTACAAAATTCCATTACCATGGAATCCCTCCACATTTTACTAGGACCCTCATTCCTAAACAATGAGAACTTCACATTAATGGTCTCAGGTTTATCAAATAATTTTATGATTTTAATGGTCATTTCTAGACATTCACTTATCTATTGTGCCTCATTAAAACCTTGAATGTATAAGGTATTTTAATGTATCAAATATCCTAATCAATGTTTATCTCCAATAACTCTTGGATATAAAAGAAGAAATATGTTTAAGATATGTGGTATATTATTTTTCTATAGCATGAACAACACCATGATCGACTCTATAAAATTTTGATCAATAGTGGGATTCCATTAAGGGTTATTTACAACACCTTCTTATAAAATGTATATAAGATTTCAAACAGGCATACCACTAAACCACAAAAAATATAAGAAATGAGTAATAGAAAATAATAATCTCTTTTAAAACTAGAAAATCATAATAAAAAACAGATATTAATATTATGAACAAGACGTAAGAGTCACACATCACAACATCCCATGGTGACTTGGCTCGTTTTGTGGAAATATCTGGATTGTAACTCACTAAAAAATACGTATAAATTTCCTAATATTTTATCTCCCATCAAGAAACCATCCTATAATGATAATTAAAACGATCCGTTATAAAATTTCAATTCCCAAACACATGATGCGTTCACAAACTGGAACCCAACATGAATCCTTACAACATTGAGGGGAATTCCCAGTCCCCATGGGCTAAAAACTAGCTCCAAATTTAAATACTCTTGAGGGAAAAATTTCTCCAAACATGACCAGGAATAACTAGAATATAAATACATATAAGGAAAAATTACTAAGGAAATAGATGATGAAATACATTATATAACTAAAATAAAAAGGATGAAGTGATAGAAATTATGGTAGTCAGAATAAACCTAAAGTTAATGTCTAATAGTGAAGGAAATAAAAATAAAAACTAAGTATACACTTTAATAGTGAGTAAAAACATATCACCACCAGTTACCCAATCACTGCTGATAGAAATCTTGCAACCTCACAATGGTGCCATAATTATCCATTAATCAAGAAACATAAACAGATCTACACAATAATGATATAGGGACCTAGGTGTGAGATAAACGGGTTACATAGGATCACACCTATGTGTTCCATATCATGTATCGATATTAATAATATAAAAAATAACATTTAATACAAAACATAGAATGTTAAAAGTTAAATATTTTTATTTCAGAATCATATTAATCATTACCCTTTTCCCTAGTTTTGATAAAATTATGTTAAAGAAGTTTCAAAAAATAATTTTAATAGATCATTTCCAATGAAGTGAAAAATTAAAATAAAAACTTGAAATTCAACAATGTAAAAATATTACATAATATAAATCAATAGAAAAGAATAAACATTCCAAGGATCACATTTGGTGTAGCTAAAATACTACTCTTAATACACTCAATAACTAGTGCACTCTTTATTCCTTACAACACATGCATAAGGAGTAGAGGAACACCCCATGAGTGTACCACACCTACAATGAAAACATCACGTCCCTAGATCAATAGTGTTATGGAGTACAGGAAAAACCCATTAGTGGAATCGTAAATGATTAAATTCATAATGAACCTATGATACAACTTCCACATAAGTACCAAAGGCCTCCCAATGTTTTATTTCCCAAATGTTTTATAAATGGATTCCATAATAAATTTCAAAAAACCAATTTCTTTAATCAAAATTTCATTAAAATCACATTTTAAAATGATAAAAAAACAATATTCCTTTACCCAAAACATTAGTAAGCCCCATATTTAATTGAAAATCAAATTACACATATAAAATAATCCATAAAAAATATTGAAAAATCGATTTTAAAAATACATAAATCAAAGGTAATTAATAAAATGACCAGAGATAGAATAACCTACTTCACACTGAGGTATAAAATGTCAACAATGGAATACCAAAATATAGGATGGATGTCTAAGATAACAATAATAGAAATCAAATTTATTCCAGTATTTTATGATCACATTCCGCACAAAAAAACAATAGAGAGGGTAGATCAAAAAAAACAACGAGGTACACAGACTAATCACATAAAAACCAATAAAGGGATAATAATCATAAAAAGTTTTTACAATATATTTAGAATAATGATAAAAAATCTCCGCATGTACAATGAAACAAAAATTTAATTTCACTCATATACTACATCAAATAGAAATGGAGAAACAAAATGTTCTCTTACCCAGAGATAATAGATGAAACTCCCTTAAATTTCAAATGATGAAAAAAATGATCTAGAAGGATCTAAGAGACCTGAATGTGCCTTGAAGGATACATAGGGTTCAAGAGGATATTGAACTAAAAAATTATGAAGCATCAAACATTTATAATGATAAAATATATATATGATAATGTATTTATGACATATATAAGATACATATGGTGCAAACACCCCAACACATTTTTGTACTAAAAAACATTTCTTCTATGATAAAATTTTCCAGAATAATTATTTTACTATGTAAGGTAAGGATTTATAGTGTAAAATTGATATATTGTGTAAAAATTATATTTATGTTTCAAGATTCATGTGTCGTAAACCATCACAGGATAGCTGTCTAAAGAAAAAGCTACACTAAAACCTAGAAATTATAGTATAAGAGTTTTCAACAAGCATTCTATTATAAACATGTTGTTTAAAATCCCAAAAAATAGATCCTAATCCCTCAAAACCCTTAAAAATATTAATAACTGACTAAGAATACCTTATAATCCCGAATATTTCATGATAAATATTCAATGTTTCATCTTCGTGTATATCATATATTTCTCTATTAAATTCACCAAGTACCCTGGTAATCTACCACATATGAGGTTCATTGATCAGGGCCATGTTATTTCAATAAAAAATATCTAGTGTAGAATATCTAAATGATTAGATATTAAGTTGTTTTATTATACACTAAATGTTGAATAATACATTATTTTTTCATATTATAAATAAACATTTCTATCAGGCATGTTTTTAACAAAATATTCAATCCACTGTGAATACATTATTAGATAATTTTTCTATTAATAGAGTGAACGGTATACTGATTGAAATAATAATAATATAACAAAAATTTCATATTTTAATGGTTATCTATCTTCTAATTTAAAATATAATCATAATTCCTATAGTATGTTTTATATAATATTTTTGATGGATAGTATCTTAAATTATAAAACATTGGTTTCTTTATATATACAAAGATATTAAAATTAGTTAGGTATATATGTAATATCATATTTTGAAAACTATTTTTCATTACCCAAATAATATCTAGAACTACCACCAATGGCCTAACATAATTATATCCTTGGAAATAGAATGAAAAAAAATCAATATAAAAATGTTAGCAAGGATTTAAAAATATAATATGTACACATATAATTAGAATTTACTTATGTGACTCTTCATGAAATACCTATATTTCCCTTTAGGGATATGATGAATTTTATATTTTTCTTATCTCAAATAAAAACCCCATAATTATGGAACTATATAGAATTAACCTATTAGAATTAGTAGAGTTAATAAAGAAATTTTGTGACCTATATGATCAACCTCAAATTTAACCATGTTTTTCCCATGAGTACAACCTATAAAAATTATTTAAGAAGAATCATTATACAATGAGGTGATACATTGATTATAGATAAATAAATGGAATTACTGAAAATAAAAAGTATCCTTTTCATTATATTTCAAACTATTGGTTAAGTATTTACAGTCTCACTAATTATCTAAAACCAATCATTATTTTTATTATCATAAGTTAGTAGTCAAAAAGAGTGATTGTAACACCCAAAGATTTTGTGAAATTTATTTTTCTCATATTAATTTAATTATTTCAAAAGAATTTTCTAGATAACATTGAGTGTATGTTTAGTTAGAATAAAAAATTATATTATCTTATTTTACATATAATAACGAGTTTCTTCAAAAGCGTTCAGGACATGCGACACTAAGCTTCAGTAAACCATAAAATAATATTATTTTAAATATTCTCACTATAATATTTCCATTTAACCGGTGGATATGAATATTAATAACTACATTGTTAAATATACATAAGAATTTCCTTGTCAATATATACGTATTTAGTAAATGTTTCTAAAAAATTAATAATATTTTAGTAATGTAATTATATTTATCAAAAATATTTTTTCTTAAAAATCTTTTTTTTATATTCAATGAGAAAATATTATAATTAAATTTTAGGTATTTTATAATGATTTTTATATTATATTAACATAATTTTTAAATAAACATATCAAAATTAATATATTTTTAAATTTATTTTCTTTTGGAAAAAATATGTATTTTTCATTGATTAGTAAAAAATAATGATTTTTGTAAAACTATTATTTTTTTCAATATGATAAAAAAATAAATTCAGAAATATTATTTAAATTAAAATAAATTTTTTTAATTGATATTTAATATAATTAATTATGTATTAATCAATTTTATATTGGATTTTAGTAGAAGATTATTTTTGGTATTTGAAAATGGTTTTTTATAAATTGTGTTAATGTTCATATTATTTCACTATTCTAATTAATTTAAATAATCTAACATGAGGAGTGTCTTAATTGAAATTTATATATTATGTATCCCAAAATTTTAATTTATATTTATTCAATCCTTATTGTTAGACATAGAGTTAACATAAAATCATCTTATACATGATAAATACACTTCTTGAAAGCCTATTTTTTCTTCACATTTCTGCGTTTTATTACAATTTTAATTTTTTAAACCGTTGGAATATATATTTGAAAATATAAACATAATTTTTTAAGCCATAATTTGAAATTAATAATATGCTTAATTTTTTATAATTACTAAAATTCATAATTTTTTGAATAATAGTGAAAAAGATGAATTTTAATTTAAAACTACATTTTCATTAAAATTATTTATAAAGATAAATTATATATAAGTTTGTGTAATATAATTATTAGTTAAATTATATATATATATATATTAATAAAATTTAGGTAATTGGAATCAATTTCATTTTGAAATTGTATATAAAATAATGGTAAACTTTTGAACATTTTGTCTTTGAAACCATTCTTTATCATCATGTTTTCCAGATTAAATTAAAATTAATGTTTTCTAATTTTTTGAATGGAATTTGAAAAAATGGATTCCATATTTTTAATAAGAATATTTTATTATATCTAATAATTTCATATTAATTATTTCATACAATTAATAGTAAAAAAGAACAATTTATTTACCCTGGTTAAATTACAAATGGGTTTATTGGGGTAGGTAAAAAAAAGATAAACAAAAACAATAATTCAAAATATTTAAAAAACTCATTATGTCATTACATATTCAAATTAGGACCAGTATGAAACTACCCATTCCCTCTTACAATAGGCTAAGGGTATGAGACTAGCACCGAGTAGGCATTTCACAAACATGGGATGCCTTAGCATAATGTACATATGAATACACACAAATCTACAAGTCTATACTTCACTGAAATTTATATCAAAAAAAAACATTAATTCTTACATCTAAAATCCCAAAATCAGTGTTTGATAAAATAAATAGTAAATAAAGTGTAAAATATAACCCCTCCATAAAAGAATCTTGAAACAATCCCAAATTTTAATGTAGGTGAGGTATTTTGGCAATGAATCAGCGGGAACACAAATATTCATGTCCAAATAACTAAGATATTCATGTTTATTGTTCCTCTTAGACATTGTATAATATTTGATTATCTTTATAATACATGAAATGTGATGGAAACCCCAATCCACGGGTGAGATTAAAAATACCTAGTTGGAAACCCTGAAATTACTAAGAACATAACATCCTGAATAAAAGTCAGTTTATCATAGTTGTATTTATGTAGAACATATTACAATAATATCATGTTATACTCAACATAGACTCAATTTAATGGAGTAAAGTCACAACCCCCATTCCATCATAGGATTCCTGCTCGAATCCTCCACATATAACTCATCTAGGAGATCACACTAGATGAATTAGATAGCACATTTGATATTCATCTGAGCTATCATGCTCATCAGGTCATGCCAAAAAACGTAAATGATTGAAGAATAAATGGAAATATTCATATATGGGGATCACACTCAATTCAATGGGTATACTAATAACCAAATAAGTAATTACCCCTTATACAGTTAATCAACAACTGCATATTTCTTTTCATGATTATACCATGAACCCCACCTTGGGAAATGGTGATGACGATGATGATAATGATTTAGGATATCACTTTAGAACCCACAAATGGATTCTACAACTATATAAAATAATAATTTTTCTAAAATTGGATAACTATCATATGCACGAGATACAATTCCATAACATCCCTTAGAGAAAGTTTCAATTGGACCCACCCCATTTAAACATGTCCAATCTGAGGAGGGAATTGTGTTGAAGACATCATTGAAGGTGTAAACATCATGTACTAGTAGTACATGATAAATCCCTTTGTAACTTGGTCTTACCCATGTATCATGTCCCATTCTTGTATCCATGTCTGATTACATTGGTCTTCGAAGACTGTGTACTCTAGACCATGTCCATGAACATGGATCTTCTTGAGTACACCTAACCTAGATATGTACATTTCCTTGTACATTGTGTTTTTGAGCCTGTGTAATCTTGGCTATTTCTGTGTAATCTCTGAGGTTTATGTTGAGCCTCTAGATGAGGGGAAGACATTGTGTGATAGGAATCACAAGCGATGTGAGAATTACCTCCTCCCTAGAAACCCTATAAGAAAAGATAGGGACCCTAAAATAATATATTCCCTGATTATATGATTTGTAATTCTATATTGGAAATAAATTGATAAGAATTCTCATGTGTCCATACCCACTCCAATGGTCTCCAATTTTTCCATGAATGAAGCTAGAAAAGATGGATCATGCCCGACTGAGCCACACCACTACTTCTCACTAGAATATCACCACCATGATGCATGTGAAAACAGTTACCATTTGTCCTCATCATTATTACATGCATGTCTAAAACTAGGGGTCCCAAATCCATCCACCACTAGTCATCACCATCATCATATGTAAATCATATAAGCAACTTAATCCTGGATATGTGGTATCAATTCATTGTTCCATGAAATCGGTGTGCAATGAATTATTAATCATCATATTGGTCGAACAACTAGTCAAATGAAACGATAGTGTTGAAAAACCATAAAATGGTTGGAGAAAACCAAGATACATGAAAATATTTAATTTACCTTGGTTATGTTAAGGAGGTACTCAATCCATTACCATTTTTATGATGAATGAGTATCCATATTGAAATAAAAAATACTCCTAGTTATAATCAAAAAAATAATCATGCCCCTCCAATGCAGTCAAACTACAAATCAATACATTAGTTAATTGATTCATGTTCATCATAGTATAAGACATTACATATGAATCCCCATTATAAAATTATCATAAATTGGTGTATTAATTGATGATAAATAACAAATATGTTCCATTTTTTAGAGAGATCCGCAAATTTCATTGGTTTAGAAAATCCTTGATAGTTCGACCTCGCTCACTAAGGATCTCCCCAACCATCTCTCTCAATACATAGGGTTATGTTGCAAAGTCAAATATTTTTTCATATGTGTGTTTAAATAGATAGTGATTTGGTGTATGAATCATGTTAAATTAATTTTTTTTAATTTACTCGCCTACGAATTATCGTATTGGAAACTATGGACTTTGAAAATGTTTATATCACTCCTAGGGTAAAACCCATGTTTTCATCTCAGTAATGACTTCTTAATTCAAATATGAGCCTCTGTTTAGATTTTATTTCTCCTTTTAATGACAAACTATGCACATGTGATACTTAATATTGTTGATTTTTTTAAAATATTAATTTTGTGAACATTGGGTCTCAACATCTCTCACCATCTCATCACATAGCACAAAAATAAATCCATTTAAAATTACATAATAAAAAATGGAAAATTAGATTTGCTACATTCTCCCCAAATGGGGTATTTAGATATACTAAATCCAAAACCAAACGCAACACAAATTGATATCAAAACTGAGCACACAACAGGGTCCCTAGAACCTAGGTGCTCTCTTGAAGATTCTCATGCTACCATCACACACACACACTAAATGAACCACTCATCCATGTAATATCCTCTCCCACCAATACATAAAATATATCGAGTACTCTAAAAAATTAGTTTTATCCTTTATGTCCAAATCGTGATATTAAATAACATGTGATATGTAATGCACATTCTTGTTATGCTATGACATTTAGAAGACATTGTGTACCCACTGTAACAATAGTGGTATAGATAAGTGGTACACCACCTCATCGACTATACATAGTATCTATATAGGGATTTTAAATCGTTGAGATAACTTTCCACCTAGACCAAATCTCTATATCCCACATTTATATGAGACCCTCTTGAACACATGGTCACCCATGTCAAACTCCAAATGCCTATATCGTCAATCCTAATAGGCATTCTAATTGATCTTTGCAATACTTATATGCTCCTAGATGATATGAACCTTCTCTGTTGTGTATCTCCACAATATAGGTCCATAAGTTCTAAATATCATATGTCAATCCAACTTAGTGGATCCCTGTAGGATCACTTGAAAAAATGCCTTGATTGGATCCATACCAATGGTGGAGTGGTAGTTGTTGTTTTAAAAAAACTTCACCAGTGGTGGGAGATCCTTCCAAATATGGATATATCCCAACATGAAATCTTGAAACATATCATAAAATATAGGAATAGTCTAATCTATTTGGACATCTATTTAGGGTTCAAAATTCTTGTTCAGATATAATTAATTCTTAAAGGTCTACTACAATCCCTTCCATTACCCAGACATGAAACAAGCATCTTTATCAGAAAGGTTTGTCATGGAAACTAGATGTTGTATCAATATCTCATGCATGTAGAGGTATCCCTTGTTCTATGAGAATCTCTACTATCGGATAAATATGAAATGGGAAAATATGGTGAGTTATCCTATAATAACCCTTGTTTCATCATGTCATCTGGAATTATATAGTAACCCCATCAAAAAATCCATATATTTCACATCCTCCATCCACTCTGTAAACTCAATGTGTTTGGATAAACCTATTAGAACCTAGTTCCCAGCCTTCAATTTCTTACACATAAAGAATCAATATAGAATCTTTGTAACTCCCTTAATTATCCCTAACCACCATAACTAACATAAGAGATTATGGTACGTCATCACCACACTAGGATGTTCCACCAAGTTAAATTTATTAAACCCCCTCATACCCTCCTCTGGAAACATCACTAATACCATCATGTCTTCTCTTAAAAGAATTATATTTTCCACACCTTCATAAAATCCATTAGGATAATGTCCAGTGAATATATGAGAACGTAGGGTATCTCAATCGGTATCCTCATGTTGTGCCTCAATGAATCATTGTAAATGTGGAGAGGTAACAAAAGTATAATATATGTAACCTCCACCATCCCTATCCATAATGGATAAATGTAACGATGTAAATTACTTGGGTGACTTGCTCAGTAGCTATGACCAATATCTCAAAATGAGGGAATCTACTACGATATTCTCTTTCGTAGTACTATAGAAAATATCAATGTTATAATTCTGGAAGAAGACAAGGAATAACATTAGTATATAGTTATAATATTCCAAAAGAAGATATAATTTTTAATCTGGTGGTTAGAATAAAATATAAAATTATCTCCCATTATGTAGTACCACAACATCATCGATGTATAGTCTACCACTACTAACTCAATATTGTGGGTAGTGTTGTTTTCATCATATTTCCTTAACTAACATGAACCATAAGAAATCACTACCTTTTTCTACATCACAACACAACCTAGCTGAATACATGATGCATCACAGATCACTACGTACTCAAAAACACCTTGGTAGTATAAAAATGAGAGTGCTCTTAATATCAACATCAAATCAGAGAAATCCTTCGAGTACCACTCATTACACATGAAAAACTACACATCCAAGGAAAGGACATCATGGGAGATTATATCCAACAGAAGTCATTTTTTACCTCCAATAGTTGCCTACCAACCCAAGGAATCATTTTACACTCAACATGCCCTTTAGTGGATCACATGGAAACACTTCAATGACCATTTCTTGATTCACAACAACTATGTACACTATGACAACATGTCCCAAAAAGTAGTCCACCAAAATCTAGAGAAGAAAAATTATGAGCATCCCATATTGATAGTGGTCACTAAGTTTGTATAAAACTATCATTAGGGGTCTCCCATGCTCATGTTTTGGCACCAACTACACAATGATATCATTGATGATGAATACCCCAAACTGGTATAAGAAAGGTTAAAAGATCTAGTTCATGAGTTCCCGGAACTATGTTGGGGAATTTTATTTGCTGAAAAACATAACCAAGTACTCATAGTGACCATAAAAAATCTAAAATATATTTTTTTGTATCCATATACTGTAATCATAAATGGTTATAGCATTACCTAAGGTCAATATTTGATAACCATCAGTCTCCTCTCAACAAATTGATGAGTTCATCAATTTATAGTATTAAATATTTATTATTTACTATTTTGTAGTTTAAGAGATGCTAGTTCACATAAAAAATTGTGGTCACATCAACCTTCTTGGAAAAAACAATGGGGATGCAAAGGGTTATACAATTGGACTAAAAAATATTTTCCTCTTCAATACCTCCAACTGTACCATCATCTCATGATGCTTGTATGAGAAATCAAATATTCCAGAGATGATATCTAGGACATATCAAGGTGTATATCAACATTGAATTATATTTCATATTGGAAAGTGATCCAGGATCATCCCCTAGAAATATTTTATCACACACTGCCACCACTAAAGGAAACTGAAAACACATAGGATTAGTTGTACCAGTGTTAATGTTATCCAAATAATGAGTAATCATATACACCCTCCTATGTAAGAGTCAATCAGGATATTTATGGTATCCCCTTTCACCTACAAATAAAATAATCATTCCATAACTAAAGAAACTCTACATCCTCCACCTAAAATAATCTATTTGGAAATGAAATATAATAACCATTGCATACCTTTTATTACCTCATATGGACTCATCACATATACAATTATATCCAAAAAATAATCTATTACTTCAAAGAGATAATAAATACAATCAAGATCATTGTATGATCACTGAGTCACCTATTGTATGGGTCTCCAAGTACAAGTGTCATTCCATAGGCTCAACCAAAATATCTATGTCTGGAATCAGATAAGTGTAAATAATGTAATAGCTCACACTTGTTTCTATGAGTAAAATATTTGTGGTATAAATGTTATAGATTTTTTCTAATATAATTCCTAGAGCCTTTGGGTCATACATGATCATGTTAGACAACCCTTTTCCATATCAAAAATCTCCTACACCCTAGCATGGACAACCTAGGGGTGGTTGTGTTAACAATTCAGACCATCTCTCACCTCAAGATTCACTCTCAAATCCTCTATCACATCCACTACCATAAAAATATTCATCACTTTCCACAACCTCTACCTAGGTTTCTCATGCACTGTATCTCTATCAGCCACATGAAAGGTCAAAATATATGACTAAATACTTGTTTGACAACAAAAAGTATCTTGTTTCCTCCCTTTAGGAATACTAAATACATCCTATGTGACTTGATTGACAACAACTTTATATTTGGATTCCCACTTGAAATGTATCGCATGTACTGGTAAATATGTATGTGGTCGAATCCCAATAGCTGAAGTATCAGTTAATGTGTTCCCACTACCACCTCCAAGTATCTATATATACTTTACCCAAAACTCTCAACCACCAAATCATTCTCCGGCACACCAAAATAGGAATACATACATGTATTTTTCATGTTGGTTAGTATTTCTCTATATATTCCTCAAATGAAAATCCAATAAAAAAATTAAATGATCACAAAATATATCCATAGATTAACATGATTGTTTTGTGAATCTTTATCAATACTCATCCATTGTTATACTACCTTTTTAAAGCTATAAAATATCATGAATGTAGACAACCATCAAAGAAGATAGAGATAAATCCTATTTTAAAATCTGTTACAATTTTGACCACCCTACAGTCAGTAGATCATATGAATAGGTCACTAAGATGCACCATTTCATTACAGAATAATGGATAAGGTCATCTTCCAGGTCCACCATAAGGAATTTAGGCGTTGTGTCATGAAACATTACTCATGTAATCACCATAAGGGAGGCATCAACCACCTACGGGTCAAGCTCACATTAGAACATGATGGTTCATTGAAGTTGTAATAATGATTTCTACTAAATATAATAACTTTATGTATAGTTACTACAAATTTCATCTACGTCTTGATAGGTGGTGGAAATAAATTTTCACAACTAAGAGGTAACACCTCCAAAACAGTTCCTCGTATAAATCCTTATCACTAATGGGATTATAATCCTCATTCCATTCTTAAATCCTATCAAAAAATGTTTTTGGAGACATCCTTAAATAACCAATATGCACCACAATCCATGTGTATATCCGGAGATTGGACTCAAAAAGGACATGAAAATAACAACCTGTTCTAATATTATTCTTGTGTCAATTTTTTCTCTAAAATATCTTCCATCATGTACAATATTGAAAATAATGTGATAATAGTCTTGTTGTATAGATACATCTGTCATACATAGATAGTGGAATCCCAGGAGAAAAATATGATCTTATAACTCTTAGTGTGACTAACCTAAACTGATCTCATGGACTCTGGTCCAATGATATAATAGACTTCTCTAATACTTCACTATTATGAACCATCTCAGTGGGGACTATCCCAAAACTACCCCAATCCCATATATAATAGGCCAGGGGCTGGCGGATAGTTCCAAGTATGAATATCACATAGATGAGAGGTCATACCATAATTTACCCATAACCACACACCCATCTACAAACCCATAAAATTTTGGAATGAAAAACAACTGATAACCCTAAATTCAAACATATAATATTCCACCAACTATGTACGAAAAAGTGGATGAAATGAAAAAGGGACAAATACAAGACTACTATAAAGAACTTTTAATCTAGTCTAACCTATAATGTGTTCGAGGACTATGGTCAATGATACTATAGGAACACAACATAGTTTTTCTTAATCATTATGATCTTTCTAGTTCTATTACTTATAGGACTCTCTCAGAAGGTTATTCATTTCCACAATATAGGACAAGAGAGAGAAAATACATTGATGGGGAAAGTATAACAATTCTTATATAGATATGAAAAAAATCTATAATCATATAACATCATGAAAAATAGTTAGATCATCATAGAGATATGTAAGCAACACATATAATATAAACTTAAATATATTCTCAACATAAACAAAAATTCCCAAGTTAATTCCCCAAACATAATTATAGAATATGATTCATCTTGAAGGTTCCACATAGCACTCATCCAATAAAACACACAACAGTTTTCAGATAACACAAATGGAATCCATATAAGAAGTCATTCTCGTTGAGTCTCACCATAATAATTACATGATGGAAGTATGAAGATATTGACACACATATGGGGATCACACCCATGAACATGGGGTGTACCAAAATCTAAATCCATATTTTCCCACTATGTAGGGGATGAAGGACCCAATTTTTTTGGTCATCATGATAACAAGTACAAAAATTTATAGATGATATTGATGATTAAGATGTTAATGATAGAGGATATCTATTAAATCCCCAGCAAAAGGATTTAAAAACACTATCTAAGACATTATGTCGTTAGAGGGGATCACCATCCTATGTAGTGGGAATGATTCAAAAACAAACCTTAGGGAAATGATCATGGGGAAGTAGGTTAAAGAAACAAGTCCATGTTTTATAGGAAAATAGATCAATGACATTTTTGAAGGGGTTAAGTGTCTCTATGGGTTGTAAAGAGTGTTTCCCTTTTGAACTAGGTCCTACCAATGTATGATGGATTGTGTACATGTTTGTGTCTGAATAAAAATCATGACAGATCCCATGAACTTCTATACATGTCCATATACATGTGAATACCCATATATGCATATCCTTAATATGTCTATGTTTGAGTATATGGTGTATATGGGCCTATGTACTCTAGAACACATTTTTGTTCTCTCTGATGTATATGTTGAGCCTCTAGGTAAGGGTCACATGTTTTGTGATACATATATCGTCTATTGAAACCAAAATTCTATAGCTAGGTCCCCACATGACATGCATTCTAGTATTACATTCAGTGTATATTGAGATCATTAAGAACATGGGGATTTGATTCACATGTCGTCACCCACTCCATTATTCTCTAATATTTTGATGAATTTCTCTATGAAATAAGGATATTGTATGGAAGAGCCTCTCCATCACTGATCTCCAGAATATAGCCAACAGGATGTAGGTAAGAATGGTCAGTGTTGTTCCTTATCACCATCGAACACCTCTCTAGATCTGGTGGTCTCAAATCTATCACCAATCCATTGTCATCATCATACCTTTTAATATCATCATCAATACAAGCCTAGATCGATGTTATTAATCCTTTTCAAATAGTAATTAGAGAAAAATAATTGATTTCATGGTATATTGGTTGAATTAAAGGTCAAAAAAACATCGATGATAAATGTATGGAAAATGGTGAGGGAAAACCAAGAAACAGTCAAAATAGGAATGATCCTAATCTATGTTCAGGATGGGGTTGATCTGTCCAACGGTGAATTTCTTTTTTGATTTTCAAGTAGTCTAATTTATGTGTGTGAGGTTTCCGGAACAACAAGTGGGGGTTACAAATTCAATGTTTCCAAAAATCATGTTCAAAATTTAAAATACACATCATACAAGAGACATGAAATCATGAGTACCCATAACTTCTAATGTCATGTCAATTTGTCTACCACCATCATTATCCTAGATGGCATCACTGTCCTACCATCACTGTCATCACTAACATTACACCCATCATAGGGGGCATCACTGTCGAACTATATCAGACCACCGACCATCAATAGAACCAAAAGATAACAACACATTGTCATTGCCAACATATAAACACCCCAGTTAGCCATAGAAAACCAAAAGATAAAGTACATCATTTCCACAAAACAACACAATAAATGTCCATAACTGAAACATGAAACGAACATCATATCTAGAAAATACCATCCTCCAGGAACACCGTCATATTATACAACACTTTAGTGATGATGATTTTTACATGAACACAAGCACACCTTCCGCCATCACACTGAACAAGAAAATAAAGACGTATCCTCCTAGAGAATGATGGTTGTGAGGACCACATCCAAAATCTTTGCTGAAACACAACACTAGACCAACATAGAGAGGATAGGTGGAACATGAACCCAAGGTAGAGACAAGCACCAAAAGACATCCATAGAGGGATGAACCATCCAAAGAAAATTTTAAAAGAACCCACACATAAAAATCTAGAATACATCCATACTCAATCCCATCATAGTATAAAAATCAAAAACAATATCAGAGGAAGGATCTAATATGAGGAGAAAAAGAGCTCATTTCCAACAAGGAAATAATGAGATCCTTGATATCCCTCCTTCAACACCATCCCAATATGTCCCAAAATCTACATCGTGTTTAAACAATATGGGTTTGAGCACGATGGGAATACCATCAAAAGCATAGGAGGTTTAAAAAAAAGGATTCCTTGACCAACATCAACCCAATCTATCTGAATCTCTAATATCAAGAACCAATGTAGAGGTCTGAAGTCCAAGAGGAAGGAGGATGGAGGGGAGATGATATAAAAAGGATGTCCAAACTAGTGTTAGTTCAAGGCAAGGTGAAGGAAAGAAAATAAGAGATCTATAACATAAATATGAACCTAGCGAAGCGAGGAGCGCCATCGTCTCCAAGAGAAATTTCAAAATCTCTAGAAGTTAGGTGATGACAGAGAGGAGATGGGAGCCCCACTGGGTGAGTGGGGATCCATTTCTAGTTAGACAAGATCTTCTTCTTTTAAAATGATGAATTAATATTCATAATAAAATATACAAGTACTCCAAATAATCATAGTTAGACTAATCCTTCACACACCATAAATTCGAACTTTGAATAAATTTATCCATTGATTGATTCACATTTTTCATAGGATAAGAAAAAATTGATAAATACACATAATAAAAACATCGTATATTATGTTGGATCGGTCCATAAACAATATAGAATACACATTATTTTTGTTGGTGAGATCATTAAATTTCAATGGTGTATATGATCCTCGACCCATCATCGTAGTTCACCAAGGCTCTCTCTGATACTCTTTCACATTTATCTTGATTATGAAGCCATCCTTGAGAATTGGTCATTATAATTTTTAAATAGAGTGGTTTTTTCACTCATCATTGTAGATAAAATAACTGTGATAATTTTTATAACAATAACTCACCCATGACTACACATTATCGAATATCCTGACCCGGACAAAGGTTATGTCCCACATAGTGTAAAACCCAAAGTCTGAACTCAACGGCCACCTCAAGTGTCAAATCCGAAAAAAAATTTAAAATATATTAAAATTTTTAGTAAGAAATTGATATCATGTTTATTAATATATTATATTAATATAATAAATAATTCTGGACATTGTGGGCCTCAGAATATCATGTCATCTCAATTCCAAGCTACAATATTAATTCCGTTAATTTACTAAAGTAATAACTGGAAACATTAGAGTGGTTAAAATTTGGAAATAAATATTTCTACCTTATTTCATTTCTCATGTATTATGGTCCATTTTTAAATTTATGGCATGATACAAAACCTTGTTATACCTTTTTCATTAAAAATATTACAATTGTACCACTCACCTCACTAATAAAAGGCCACTGCTCTCATATCTTCATCATACCATGAATCACTTTTTTCAGACATGAAATATCAAAAAAAAATTCCAACTACCATACTCAAATAATAAAAGACATATTTTGGGTATAAATGAATCCTAGGAAGGATTTTGGTGAAATCCTATCATGGATACCCTAATAATCGATAACATTCTTCAGGGAGCCTTTTTATTTTATAGCCTTCCACCTCCATCAATTATTATTAAACCCTGATGATATGTTAACCATCGTATAATTCATATAGATGATGTTTTTATTTAATTTATGTATGATAAACTTATATTTATTATAGAGGATTATTAAATGAGTGTAAAGTAGTCAAGACTTACAATAATGGATTTCTTCTATAATTTTTAACTTATGTGAGACACAATCCATGTCAACCACCTATTTCTTTTATATGGTGCATATATATCCCATTAATGTATTTCAGGATTAATATCCTTAAATTTATGGTGACATAATGTCATGACCCGCATTCACAAAGATGAGGGGAGGGACAGAAAACTGCCAGACCCTTCCTTCTTCATGTTGATGGGGATATAATGACCCTCGAGACCCGCCTTCAATAGAGATCGAAGTGGAAACTAGCACCAAGGGTATAAAATCACACCTAATATATAAGGTATTACCCTTTTTATTTTGTAGGATCGGGATATAAGATAATAAATCACAAACAACACTAAAATTCAATTAAAAATTATTTCCAAGACAATCCATTATCATATTCATGTTCAAATAATAAGTTCTGCAAGAACAAGAAAACTCCGAGGGGAAGTTCAAAAGAAAAGGAAAATAGTGACAAAAACTATCTCAATGTCTGAACTAGTATGGTCCCTCATTATCCTTGACTTCATCCTGGAAACATGAAAGAAGTTTTATATATGTTGGGTGATTATACAGGTATACTTAATAGGGAAAACCAAAAAACCTCATGTACAAGTGGGGAGTCATTCTAATGCCCCATGAGAAAAAGAAGATAATCTAAGCACCTAGAAAGGAAACTATCCACAAAAACCTCATCAAAGAATAAACCCAAAATAAAAAAATTCATGTAAAATAATAGTAAAAACACATCAATGTTTGGGTACCCCACACCACTTTTCTACTAGTGATTAAAGATATCCAACATGTCAGACCTCCCCGACATTCTCACCGTAGTCCTACAGCCATACCTGACGCACACACACATGGGATACTACAACCACACATCCCACCTGAAATATATGGGCCACAACAACCATACATAACCACACTCGTAGACACCTAGGCCAGAACTACCATTGTCATGACAGAAGACACCAGGGACTCATCCCGAAGACATTTGAGAAACAACCTGCCCGCACACACCTGGGAAAACTATCATGAAAACCATGCCTGAAGAATATTGGGAAATAATGGACCTTAGGCTGTCACAAACATCTCGAAGAGTCTTGGTCTACTCATGAGAGGGAGTATAAAAATAGAAAATAATCCGCCACTCATTGGAGTGTTGCTTAAAACACCCTCCCCTATGAAATGGTGGTGTTCGGCACAAAGTTCTCTACATGGGTGGGGTGCAAATAATAAACCTTAGAACTAAGTTATTCATTTAGGTAAACTAGAAATCATCCCATCCTAGGGGTTCCAAAACCATCCCCCACACAAACACCCTCATTACTATTCGTTCATAAAAAGAAGAATAGACACAACCAAGTCACAAATATTTCCTAGAAAACAATTCCTATTTGAACCTAATATTGTTATTGTATTCAAGTGGTTTAATTTAAATAATTCTTCACTACTAAGAAACTAACTTTCATTTCCACAAGGAAAGCAAGGAAAAATAGCCTAGCCTCAAATTCGGCATTCACACCCGATTCTCTTGTAATGTCACAATGACAAAAGGGAATTGTGAAGTACATTGAAGTACTAGAACCAAACCAAGCCCCAACAAATGGCCCTACATAGCCTTGGATCCCCATTCAAAAAACTGAACCACAACATGGGATCCCATAATCATTCACATAACCTCACGAGCATCATGCAGAGCCACTATATACATCCTCAGATTAGAGGAAGGAATTTTTCAATTTCAACCACACCATTCCTTTAGTTATTTCATTCTGTTTGGTTAACCGGTGTGAACACAAAAGGATTCTTATTAATTAGTAATCCATTCAATCTACCAAGTTTACGTGATTAACCAATTTCTGTGTTACAACCTTTCAATCACAGAAATATCTAGAAAACAGAGGTTCATTAGTGGTCAAGAAAGGACCACCAATGTCCACATTGTTTAGTGGACATAAGAACATAAAATTAACGACATATAAGTAAAGGTAAAAGAGTACTAAACGTCATCAGACAAACCCCTTAATTCATTAAAACCAATTTATTTTCTTCATTAAGATTTGGATTCATTCTTCCCTGTAGGAACATTATCATACCCACCCTGAATGATACACAGTAAAGAAATACTAAGGAAAACCCCTACATGGATGATCAATGATCGAGTTTTTTCTCCTCACACCAATAACTGGGATGTGCAACTTGCATGGGAGGAACTTTTGGGACTCCAAGAGTGAGCAGGAAATGTTCCAGCGTAGGTACACCGCTAGCCTCAGGAAGGGGGGACACCGAACGCACCAGGGAAAGGAAAGAGACCAGCCAAAAATAAGAAATAAGTATTTCATATGTGATTAAAATTAGAGATCTTGGACTTACGGGATATGAATTTTGAATGTCTTTAAAGGAAGATTGTGGTTTCACCATGCGGTTGGATGATTACACAAGATGGAATGAATCTTAATTTAATAATTCTCACCAGAGGGGTTGTCAAAACAGTTTTGCTATAATGGATTTCATTTAAATAGAAGAAAACAGGTCCATTGAGGGTCAAACAACTCTTATGGTATTTAAAACATTGTTTATGGTGCTAAAAATGGCCTTAAACCACATTAAAAAGGATAAAATACTTAAAAGTGGTGTTACAGGAAAAATAGGGGAAGGAGACCCCAACACCCCTCTTTGGCCAATTGATGAGATTGATTGGTGAAACTAATCGGTGGAGCTAATCAAGTGAAGATGATTGAATTTAGCTGATCCTATGAAGCTGATCAGTGAAACAGATCGGGTGAAGCTGATCAGTGAAACAGATCAAGTGAAATTGATCGGTGAAACGAATCAGGTGAAACTGATGGGGTGAAACTGATGGGGTGAAACTGATCAGTGAAACTGATCAGGTGAAACTGATTGGTAGAAATAGACCAGTGAAACCAATGGGTGAACTCAATGGGTGAAACTGGTGGGTGAAACCGATGGGTGAAACCGATGGGTGAAACTGATCGGTGGAACAGATGGGTGAAACTGATGGGTGAAATAGATCAATGAAACCAATGGGTGAAACCGATCAGTGTAACCGATGGGTAAACATATCAGTGAAACTGATGGGTGAAACCGATGGGTGAAACCGATGGGTTAAGCCGATCAGTGAAACAGATGGGTGAAACCGGTCGGTGAAACTGATGGGTGAAACATATTGGTGAGACCATTGGTGAAACTAATCTATGATACTGATCAGTGAGACCAATCGGTGAAACCAGTGGAGCTAATCCATGACGCATATCGGTGAAGATGGTTAGTGAAGCTGATCTGTGGAGATGATTATTGAAGTTGATCAGTGAAGCTAATCTGTGGAAATGATCTTTGAAGCTCACAAGTGAAGTTAATCTGTGAAGCTGATCTATGGAGTTGATCAGTGAAGATGATCTATGAAGAGGTTCTGTGAAGGAGATTGGTGAAGATGATCTATGAAGATTATCTGTGAAAGTGATCTGTGAGTCCTATGGGTGGAACTGATTGGTGAGACCGATCAGTGGAACTTATAGGTGACACCACGGTGACATGTTTCCACTAACACCCACATCCTCTCAACTCAATGCTAGTTTATCGGAAACCCCAACACATAGAATTGAGAAATGTAATGGACTAGGAGGGTCCATTCCATTACATCAGATGCCTCTCAAATTATTCTATTCCTCGATAATACAAGAGTAACCCGAAAAACCACTCCAACAGATACCTCACCGAGACAAACCACCCCAAACAGCCATATGAATCCCAAGGATCACATTATCCTGACTCCTGGATTGGGGGGGATATTTTCTCCATGTCAAGATACTATCTTCATTTGGAGGCACTTACTACTCCGCACTAGTTTAATTGCATCCACACTAATGCTTCTTGATTATAAATCGGGTTCTCCCTTCCCCACATGTCAAGAATTTTCATAAACATTCACAAGTTAGGGAAACAAATCATCTGATAAACCAACAAGGTTAACATTACATCACATCATGTCACAAAAACAAGAACATCAAGGAAGGGTTAGAAGAGAAACTCAAAATAGCTCTGGGTACTGGGTGCGCAATTGAGATCCTCGCTCCCAAGTACTCTCCTCGAGGCAACTATGCATCCACAACACACGAACCAAGGGGATGGATTGTCCATGAAGCACTTTCTCCTCTGGATCCTTGATCCTCACTTATTGTTTCCCAAATTTAGTGTTATCCCATATATCCAACTCTCCCTTGTCAATGACATGGGAATCATCATGGAGATATCGACGAAGCTGTGAGATGTGGAAAACCTCGTGGATCCATTCCAACTGAGGTGGCAACACGAGCTGATATACCACCTCAACGACTCACCCCAACAGTTCAAAAGGCCTAATGAACCTATAAGAGATCTTCCTCCCCTTTCTATTCCCTCACTACCCATGTTGAGGGGAAACCTTCAAGAACACATGGTGTCCAACCTTGAACTCCAAGCACATCATCCTTCGATCAGCTTACAACTTCTATAGGTCCCCGACTACCTTCATCCCCTCATGCACAAGATGGACCATCTCGGTTGTGCGTTTCACTACCTCTGGACCCATAACACTTGCCACACCATCCTCAGTCCAGCACAGGGTAAGACAACATGGCCTTCTATATAAGGCTTTAAATGGTTCCATGACAATAGTAGATTGATATATATTATTATAGGAATACTCTACTAAGAGAAGATGTTATTCCCATGATCCCATGAGGTCCAAAACACAATCTTGTAGCATATCCTCCAATGTATGGATGGTACGCTCTATCTGCCTATATGTCTCGAGGTGGAATGTAGTGTTAAGGTAGAGCTGGGTGCCAAAAGCATAATGCAATCCCCTCAAAACTCTTAAGGTATATATTGAATCCATATCTAAGACTATGAACCTCAAAACTCAATGAAACCACACCACCTAATCCATGTATTTCCGTGCTATGGAATCCACTTCACTCGACTCCTTGATCCCCAAGAAGTGAGCTATTTCCTTCATCAAGTCTACCACTACCCAGATATCATCACATCCTCCTTGAACCATGGGTTGTCCGGTGGTGAATTACATCAAGGTGTACATCAACATCCACTCGAGGAAATCTAAGGGATGCAAAAAACCTCATAGGAAGTGGTGTTCAAACTTCTCTTATTGACACACTAGTCACCTTTCCACAAACTCTTCCATTACCCGGTTCACCCCATCCACAAAAACAGTTCCCTCAGACCTCAGTACATCTTGGAAACTCCACAGTGTAATTCTAAAATTCAGTTATGGAACTCACAGAGAACTCCCTCATGCATCATCTCTAGGACAAACAACATCCCTCGGAAAAAAATCTGATTCTAACCATTCTCCGACTATCCTTCAAGAGCATTTCCTTGGTCAACCTAGTCACGAATCATGTCACTCTCTATGTCTCCCCACTGAGAATCCTCCACCTGCGGCAATATAGTGTATTGCACTGTAATATGAAAATACAACCTCTACCACCATCCACCCTTACATCAAGTAATAGGGTATCCAACTCCTCCACTGACTTCCAAGAATCCACTGATTCTTGAACAACATCCCACTCTGACTTACATCTCAATGCATCATCCACTGTGACCCCTAACCTTTAGATTAAAAGACCTTGATGTTTTAGTCCTAAAGAAACTCCACCCACCATCTTTGTTGCATGTTCAGGTCCTACTGGGAAAATATATACCTCAATCTCTTATGATCTATAAAGACCACAATGATCTCCCCGATGAGGTAATGCCGTCAAAACTTCAACTCGTTCACTACTGCAACAAGCTCTCGGTCATGGGTGGAATAGTTATGCTCATGAGGACATAACTTCCTAGACCGATATGATATGACTAACGAATACTACATAAACACACAACCTAGGACACATCCAGTAGAATCACAAAACACCTCATACAACACCTCTTCCTCTGGAAATCTGAGTACTGGAGTGCTGACCAACCTTTCCATCATATAGAAGAAAGCTTCACAACACGGCTCACTCCATATGATGGCCTGGTCCTTTATGGTCAATGTTTTCAAAGGAGCTGCAACATGAAAGAAGTCGAATACGAAGCTCTAATAATAGCCTACAAGAAATATAATACTACAAACCTCCATCACATTTTTCAGTACTTCCCACAAAACATTCACATTAAACTTTGACATATCAACCACTACCCCTTGCTGAGACACCATGTGTCCATGGAAATGCACTTCTCGTGTTATGAATTTTCACTTGGACAATTTTCCATAGATCTGGTGATGTCGATGGATCTCCAAGACCATCCAGAGGTGATTATTATATTTATCCTCTGATCTTGATTAGATCAAAATATCATCGATGAACACAATGATGAACCGGTCCAAAAATCATGGAAAACAGAGTTCATGAGCCCTACGAACACATCAGCAGTGTTCATAACACTGAATGACATGACAACAAACTCAAAGTGCCCAAACCTGCACCTAAGAGAAGTATTTGGGATATCAATATCCGTAACCCTTAACTGGTGATACCAAGACCATAGATCAATCTTAGATAACCAACCTGCTCCCCTTAGTTGGTCAAAGAGATCATCTATCCTCGAGAGAGGGTATCAGGTCTTGACTATTACCATATTCTGTCTCTAGTAGTCTATTCTTAGCCTAATACATCCATATTCCTTCTTTATGAATATGACCAGAGCACCACATGGTGACACGCTGGGTCGGACAAAACAATTCTTTATTATCTCGTCAATATGAATCTACAACTCAAGCCACATTGAATGCTCCATCCAATAAAGATCCACAAAAATTGGATGGGCACCAGGCTGTAAGTCAATCCCGAACTCAACGTCCTGTCAGGGGGGGTAGAGTCACAACCTCCTTAGGAAACAAAATAGGAACTCTCTGACAACTCTTGATACATCCATCAACTCGGTATCCATCCATCTAATAAAAAATAGGCTCTATACACTGTCCTCCCTCCCTCCACCTTAAAAAACTATGTTCGCCAACAAAAGCCACACGATTTCCATCCTCATTGGAGGACATGACTTTTCTCTGGAAGAAGTCTATAAAAACATGCACACAAAATTTCCAATCGATACACATGATTATATCTTATGGATGCATTTGTAGGAGAAGGTGATCCCCACTAGACTGATGTGACCCCAAAATTAGTCTTAATCCTCAAAAAACATCAAACAGGCTTGTATGACCCCAAACCGGCATACTCATCCCCAAGGGAATAGAGAGTCTTTCAATATCTATGCTCAAGGTATGGGCCAGACCGGGTATAAAAAATGAATGTGAATATCTTGAATCAAACAAGGAACATGAAAGAGATATAAAAAAGTTGATGGTGCCTTGAACGACTTCCGACCCTGCTAGAACTACTACCTCTACTACATGAAACTACCCATGCCTAGATCCTCTACCTCTCGGTTATCGGCCGCCTCCCTGAGCATGACCTGGTCTATGTCCTTGAAAATTACCCAAGGGTCAGCCGCATCCTGTCATGTCTACTCTTGGAGGAGCGACAACATGCTGTCCCAATATCTGCTACAGAAAGGACCTGCTAAGAAACTGCTGGTGCTGAGGTGGAAAATAAACCTAACCACCCCCACTATACGACACTCGATCCAGGCACTAATTTAAATAGATCCCATGGCTACCAAATATGATGCACCTGGGTCAATGGCCCACAAGAGAATAGCGAGGACCAGGAGATCAAAACTGGAATTTCTGGGGCCTGCTCCTTACTAGAAAAACCTAGAAGGCCCTGATGATGGAGGTCTGCTACTGACAACCTTCCCCTTTGATGAGCCCAACCGGTTCCCCTCTCACGGAACACCTCCTATTGTGTGCATCCTCTCCACTGCTTTAGCCTTTTTTGGAAATCTATGTACATCAGTAGGGTGAAGGGAGTAACAACAAACTGAAGAGAAGGTCAGAGTGCCTCCTCTAAATGTCTCGTCTAAGACTCCACATCTGGAAAAAGGTCTAGAGATAAACGAATAAGATCCTTGACCATGATCCCCAACTCTATCACTAACATTCTCCCTTGCTTATGGGAGAGTAGCTCCTACCTCTTTTTCACCTACATCGTGGAAGATATGAATTCTACCTGGAATACCCTCTCGATGTCTTTCTACCAAACCTCAGCCTCCATCTTCTACCCAAGATAGAGATTCCACCACTGATGTGTCTCTCCCTATATCTGGATTACAACTATATTAAATTAGTACACTTTCATAGCTCTAATCATGATGAAATCTAATCCTAGCTACACATGCCAACTCTCTATCTCTATGTCTGAGACGTTTTCCTCATACTTCCTGAGGGTCTACTGCTAAAAGAAATATATTGTTCTTTTCCACTGGTCATCCTCCTCATCTTGATGAATCCTCTACTGATCATACAAATAACCCTATTGGGTCTTGATTACCTGCACTACTCTTGGTTTTTGTTTGGGTGCCATAACATTAAATTAAATAAGGGATGCCTAAGCTTTAGTAGTGTAGATTATTTCTTTTAAAAGTTTCTTAAAATTTTTTTATGTTTATTTATATTCCAGGAACACCTAGAACACGCATGATCACAAGTCATTAGGATGAATGCACAATCCCTAGGATCTCAACCATTCAATATATGTAGCTTCATAAGGTCATTTTGTAGGTCCTGAGTCCTTTCTTTAGATTATGTGGGGTCCTAAAATCACATGTCCTTGAAGGTCTATCCTAACCAATTTCACACACCCGGATTTCCTAACACTATTTCCCTATAATCCCATAAAACTCTCACTTTTCCTAACCGTGAGAAACATAATATCTCTCAAACATCACCTCGGATACCATTCTGTCATGACCCATCATCAACAAGATGAGGGGAGGGGCAACAAACATCCAGACCATTCCTTCTTCATGTTGAAGGAGAGATTATGACCCCAGAGAACCGCCTTCAATAGACACAGGGGTGGAAACTAGCACCCACAGTACATAATCCCATGTAATATGGAAGGAATTATCCTTTTTATTTTGTAGTATTAGTATATTAGATAGTAAATCTCAAACAACACTAAAACTCAATGTAAAAGTAAAGCCAAAACAATCCATTCCCATATGCATGTTCAAATAATAAGTTCTACAAGTCCAATAAAACTCCAAGGGGATGTACCAAAGTAAATAAAAGCAGTAACAACAACAGTCCCAATGTCTAAACTCTAATGGTTTGACATTATCATCAAATTCCTCCAATAAACCAAAATGAAGTTTTATATACGTTGCGTGAGTATATGGGTATACTCAGTATAGAAAACCAAAAGATCTTGTGCACATGTGGGGAGGAATTCTAATGACCTGTGAGATATGGAGATAACCAAAGCACCTCGAAAGGAAAATATCCACCAATAACACACCAAGGAACACTCCTTAAATAACGCAAGTCGAGTAAAATAATAGTAAAAACACATCAATGTTTGGGTACCCCGCACCAAATTCACACTAGTAATTGAAGAAAACCGATGCATCAGACCTCCATTTCTATTCTCAGTGCAATACTGATGCCATTCCCCACCCACACACACCTTGGCTACCACAACCACAAATCCAGCTCACAAACACATAGGCCACAACAACCATATGTATCCATGCCCACTCTCACTTGGGACAAAATAAATACCACCCTGGCTAAAGACACCTAGGCCAGAACAACTACTGCCATGCCAGAAGACACCTGTGCCTAATCTCGAAGACAAATAGGAAAAAATATACCCACACACACCTGGGAAAACCACCACACCTACTCTACCCAAAAAATACTGAGAAATAATCGATCAAAAGCTATCATATCTTGTCCGAAGAGTCTTGGGATACATGGGAGATGGATCAGAAAAGATGCTAATAAACATCAACTCCTAAGAGTGTTTGTAAAAACACTCACCCCCATGAAATGGGGGTGTACAACATGGAGTTCTCAACTTGGGTGTGGAACGAATAAGAAACATAAGAACTAAATTATATAGATTTAGGTAAACAATCACTCATCCTAACCTAGGGATTTTAAAACCATCCCATACACAAACACCCAGATTACTATTACTTAATAAAAATAACAACATCCACAACCATGTCACAACTCATTCCTGGAAAAAAATTCCCCTTTAAACCCATAATGTTAATGTATTCAAGTAGTATAATTTAAATAATTATTCACAATTGGAAAACTAATAGCAATAGCCATAAGCCAAGGAAGTAAAAACAACCAAGCTGAAAATTAAGAATTCACATCCAGTTCTATTTTTATGTCACAATGTCAAAAGGGAAGTGCGAGGTCCCCTGAAGTACCAGAACAAAACAATTCCCCAACATACATCCCTGCATGGCCTCAGATCCACAAACTAACAACTGAACCATATCAGGAGATCCCATCCCTATCCAACTCACCTCACAAGCATCAAGAAGATCAACCATACACATCATCAAAATCGAGCAAGGTATTTTTTAGATTTATGCACACATTTCCATTAGTTCTGTCTTTTCATTTGGTTAACTTTGTGACCACACAAGTATTATTATTAATTGGTAATCCATTTAATCAACTGAGTTTACATGATTAAACAGTTTTTGTGTTACAACAATTCAATCAGAGAAATATATAGAAAACATTGGTTCATTATTTCACATGAAAGGACCACCAACAACCAAGATTTTCAGTGGACATACTCACATACAATTCAAAATATATAAGTAAATGTAAAAGATTACTGAAACATAATAAAAATGACCCATTAATTCATTAATAATCATTTATTATCTTTGTTAAGGTTTGGTTTCTTCCATCCTCATAGGAACAATATCATATCCACCTCGCATGACACACAATTAAGAGAGACAAAGGCAAAACCCTGCCTTGGTGATCAAAGATTGATGTTTTTCTCCTCGTGCCAATAATTGGGATGTTCGGCTTGTAGGGAAGGAACTCCAAGGACTCCCAGAGTGAGTGGGAAAAGCTCCATCATAGATGCAACACTAGCCTCAGGAGGGGTGGACTCCAAACACACCAAGGAAAGGAAAGAGACTATACCAGATGAAGAAGGAAGGAATTCCTATTTGATAAAAAGGCAAGATCCTGGAGTAATGGGATATTAATTTTAACAAATTTAAAAGAGTATTGTGGTTTCACCACGCAGTCAGACAGTTTCACATGATGGAATTAATTTTTATTTAATTATTCTCATCGGAGGGTTGGCCGTAATAGTTGTGCATTAAAGGATTTCATTTATAATGAGAAAAATGGGTCCGGTATGGGTCACCGCAATCATAGGGGATTTAAAACATTATGTATGGTTCTAAAATGGCTTTGAACCACATTAATAAGGTTAAAAGACATAAAAGTGGAATTATAGGAAAATTTTGTGAAGGAAACCCTGACACCCCTCTGTGGTTGATTGGTGAGACCGGTCACTAAAACTGATCAGTGGAGCTAATCGTTTGATGTTGATTGGCTGAATCTGATACTATGATTCTGACCTGTGAAACTGATTTGGTGAAACTAATTGGGTGAAACTGATCCGAGAAATTGATCAGGTGAAATTAATTTGGTGAAACTAATCGTTGAAACTGATGGGTGAAATCGATCAGTGAAATTGATGGTTGAAACTGATGGGTGAAACCGATGGGTGAAACCAATCACTGAAACTGATGGGTGAAATCGACCGGTGAAATCGATGGGTGAAACCAAAGGGTGAAACAACTAGGTGAATCCTATGGGTGACACCGATTAGTTAAATCAGTGGATGAAACCAAATGATGAAACCCATCAGTGAAACCGATGGGTGAGACAGGCGGGTGAGACCTATCGGTGAGACACATGTGTGAAACCGATCTGTGAGACCGATGGGTGCACCAATCTGTGAGACCAATCGGTGATACCGGTGGAGATGATCAGTGAAGATGATCAGTAAACTTGACTATTGATGCTGATCTATGAAGCAGATCTGTGAAGCAGATCGGTGAAGCTACTCTATGAAGATGATCTGTGAAGTTGATATGTGAAGCTGATCAGTGAAATTGACCTTTGAGGTCTATGGGTGAAGCTGATCAGTGAGACCTATCAGTGGCATTGATAGGTGACACCACGGTGACACGTTTCCAATGACACCCACATCATCCTAACTCACCGATGGGTTCCAGGACACCCCAACGCTTAAATTTGGAAATGTAATGGACTGGGAGGGACCGGGCCATTACGGTTACATATCCATTTGATGATCACTATTTCATAGGAATATATTTTCAATATTACCAAAGCAGTAATAGGTTTTTGTGTCAATTTTCCATCCTTGAGATGTATCTAAAATTTTTCTTGAATATTATTTCATTAACTACATACACATCTTATTTGACATTTTATGTCCAGAATTTATTTATCCTCATGAAATTTTTTGTTCCATTTTATGTTTCTACTTCATTGATATTATGATTCAATGTTACTAAAGTGGTATTTCTTTAATGCTAAAATTTCATTGTTTATTGGAGATGTTTATGATTATATTTAGATAACAAAATATTATGATCCATATCGCAAGAAATTAATTAATTATCCTGGAATATTGTTGTAATGATGTTTTCAAGTATTATTAATACTATCACACACTTTTCTATATAGAATAATTTTTAAAATGTGATTAAAAAAATCCAAATTTATTTCTTTCTTTAGTCAGAAATCCATTTTTATCAAAAAAAAAAATTTTTTAAAAAAGTATAATTTATTATTATTATTTTCCAATGATTTATAAAAGAATCATTTACACAATTTTTTTTGAGAGGATTTTTTGAAATGAATGTTTATGTCATTTTCCAAACAAAACCTATTTGAAATTTATATAAATTTGGAATCGAATACTTGTGTAAATTATTAATTCATGAAAAAAAACTAATCATCATGAAAATTATTTTCATTGAAGATAACCTTTGTAACGCCCTGACCCTAGTTACCCAGAGTCGGTGTATTATTGCGTAATAGTGGCATGATCACAAAAGATCAAGTCTCGAAAGACCGATTAGTTTAGTAGTCTTGGAAACACTGGATACATTCATAAGACTTACATTACATCGTAAAGTAAAACTAATCTAAAAAAACATCATGTCTTCATATCCCCTCATACTATCCCTGCAGGTCATTCATAATATACATCATCACATTCTGGAAAAATTAAAACATTGAAAGGGGTGAGATACGATGCCCAGTAAGGATAAAAATATAGTGGAAGATTTTATAAATAAACATAAACATTTAAGGCAATGTATAACTAAAACAAAAGCCTTTTAAACTTTAACTTCAATATAATATGGAAAAAGTAAAATGAAATAATTCCATTTACATATTCAAATAGATATTATACTGGTCGAATAATCAATGAAATGTCAATAACCACTTTCATAATGATGGAATGCATAATTCCAGACTATCATAACCATGTAGCCAGTTCCAAGACCACAATTAAGATTTTGTCAACGCCTCATCCCATGACACTAGTTTGTCTCATGAGACCTACCGATGCATAGAGGATCTATAGCGGGCTCCACCCGTCACTTGTTAAGTCCAATGCATTCCTCATATAAATAAATTTAAACATATCAAAAACCATAACATAATCATATCACATAAAACATGCATAAAGGAAACATAACATTTCCACATTTCAATCACATGATATCAATACAACACATTGATATAATAAAAACACTTTCAAAACCATTTTCAATACCAAAATAATGGAAAATTAAAACTTTGTATTTATTTTGAATTTAAAAAATGTTATGGCTTATGGAGGAAGCCGAAACTAAAATAATAGTGATGGTGGTGGAGAAGTCATTGTCACCGCATATGTAAGAAAAAAAAAATTCTTTTTTCGTTTAGTAAAAACGCTTCATATAAAAATATTCCTTTTGAATAAAATTAAAAGTCAAAGGGGTTTATACACCGTATAAAAGAAATTTGTGTATAAAACAAAATATTCCTAAATGAATGGAGAGTGGACAAAGTCCCTTAATAAGATCATTTTTAAATAAAATATATCTATTATGTGTATTCACTATATGTACACATTAAGAAAGTATAAATACAAGATAAGACATTATAATATCATGACATAATTTGAAAGTAGGAGATTAACCCATAGAATGGAAATTGGGTTAAGAAGTTCCCTTACCTCGTGTCCGACTTGACTCGATCATTCTTTAATCTCCAGAACAATAAACTAGAGTTAATTTATATTTGATTAAGAACCTTTTTCATGTTCATTATTCCTTTTATATCACTTATTACCATGTTATGAACATTATGTAATTATTTAAGTTAATAACAGTCATTTTGTCGATCTTTGGTACTTGAGTCAAAAATAAACTTCTTATAATTAAAAGTTGTTCATGTGGTAAAATGTCCATTATATCAAGAATTATATTCATGATGTAGATATCATATATATCATATATATCCAGTATATAAATTCATTTATAATATTACATAACATTTAGTGGTAAGAAATGAAATGCACCGTTCATGGAAATAGTAAGCCGTACGTACGCATGAACGCTACTTTCATTTCTATTTCGTATTTAATGGAATGAAGTTATAGTTATATAAAGGTATAATATAATTCTAGTATAAAATAATTCATAATACCATTTACTCCATCTTTTATACATCCCACATATGGCATTAACGATTCAAATCACTTTGAGGGGGCGGTAGTCCACACTTCCTAAAATGAAATTATCATGTTTACACATAATTGAAATCATAAAGGTATGCCATAAATGAAAAATAGAGAATCATAAGAAAAAAAACATAATATATATGTTATATAAAAATAGTTTCATCATAATGGCCACCATGAGAGGTGTTAAAAGAAGATTGAGCAATCATCGTTTCGTGAGGCATAAATTCGACCCCACAGAAACAGTATGTTCATTAACCATTTGACGAAGGTGTGTGTAAGTGTAAATAAAAAACATCTCATAAAAATATCCATGAATATTGAGGATACTGTTTTTGTTACAAAATAATGTAATAAATATATTTTAGGGGGTTGGAGAAGCAATATAGAACAAAAGAGCACAAGAGAAGACATTACCTTGAAATCGGTTAACTCTGTTTGATTTGAGCCAAAGTCTTCGTTGGGAAGACATCTGACCAAAGTGATGCTTCTAAGAGTAAGAGAGGGTAGTTGGGAGAGTATTTGGGAAGAGTTTGGCCGAGTCAAATGGCTTGAATGTGTGAATAAGGTGGTAGTGGGGGGGGCCTTTTATAAGAGGAGAGGAGTGGCACTCTTGGAATGTCATGAAATGTTACTTTATTATATAATGAGTTTCGGATTTTAAAGGTCCCAAACTTATATATTTAGAGTATAAGGTGATAAGGGTTCGAAATATACTCATACAATAAGTTTTTGACAAGTGTATGTCTTAGATTTTACATTATCTTTTTATTTTATTTAAATCGTTAATTAATGAGGTAATCTGTTCATCATTATGGTGTCATAAATAATTTAATTTATTTAATGTCTAAAAATTATAAAAAAATTATCATGATCTCAGAAATATTCTTCTATTTTTTAATGAATATTTATAGTCAAAACTATGACTTATATAACCCCATTTAAAAATTGTTTTAGTAAAACAACTCATGTTTGTGACATTTTTATTTTAACATTAAATAAAACGTTTTTAATGTCTTTTTACTACTAATGTGGCTCCATGGGGTCCTCAAGTCGACCCATGGATTTTCATGGTTGTCCATGACTAATGAAATAGGGGTAGGACAAGTGTTAAGGTATTTTCATATTTTTATAAAATCATTTTTACCTTAAATTTCACTAATTACCTTTAATCGCGATTAATTAAACTTAAAAGATACTATTCACCAAAAATTATTTTAATAACATTGAACCACATTTTACTTCCTAATGAAAAACATGTATGACGGATTTTTGAAAATCAAATCATAGAAGTGGCAATGTTTCATTTAAATGAAAAAATCAGTTTTCTAACTACCACTTAGTGGTTTCACTATTCATAAAAAATTGATGTTTTTCAGAACAATCCCAACATTTCACCCAAAGCTATAATTGATATTCTGAATTCAAAAATGTTGTCTATTTTACAAAATTCCAAACATATAAGTTGCATTAATTAATTTTATAACTAATTCCCGCTGTCACAACAATAGCGTGTTTTTAAGAAACAATATATATCAAAAGATTGATAATTGTTTATGTCCAATTTCAAATTGAAATTAATTCTAATTACCACCATTGGATAAAATGGTAAAAATATATTCTAATTACACTTTAAACCCACACAATAATATAATTTATCACTATATATTATTTTGATTAAAAAAGTTGTTTTTAAGTATTTTTCATTATTCATAAAAAATGGGATGTTCTCAAAAAAATACCAAAAATTTATCATAGGATAATTTCGATATTCCAAATCCAAAAATGAAGTCCATTTTGAAATATAAAATATATATAATTGAAAAAACTGGGTATTACAATTCAAAATGTCTATTTTGATTGGTTGCGGTGTGTTAGAATCTCGAACCTGCGTACAATGCAAGTTATTGCATTATTGAAAGAGAAGCGTATCGTGGAAGCTCGGGGTGTTACGTTATCCCCTCCTTCAATAAATTGCATCCTTGCAATTTGAAATTTTTCGTTGAAAATAAAAGGTTGAAAATAGAAAATACATTTGTGGAAAACCCACATCGGAGATAAGCATAATAAAAATATAATATTAATAGAATGAAGGTGTGGTACAAAGGTCCCCCGAGATATCCCATACTAAGATTATATGAAAATATGGATATGGATGAAAAAAACCATCTAGGTCTGATGGAGTGTTGTAGAAAATAGGATTAGGATAAAGTTAACCACAAGAAAATCACAAAGTTGTGATTGGTTAAACGGTCATTGAATCCCCAATTGGAAAAGTTAACTAACAATGTTTTTGTTTTATGTAACCTTTAATAATGTTGAGAAATTTATTTAAGAGATTTACTAAGAATGTAAGGAAATACACTTACTTGTCATGTTGGCTTTCATACTTTAATAAATTTTATCCACGAAGCCATATTTCACTCCAAATGGTATGAGAACTCAAAAATATTCTATTTATCCTAATTCTATAAGGTTACAAATATTACCACATACCATTTAGATTAGGAAAACTATTTTTTAATAAACAGGGACTTCCTGTAGGCTAGTGGTAGGTAATAAAGGCCATTCGCACTGTGGTTGTGGGTTCAATTCCTGCAGCTTTGTCCGATGCGACGAGTTATCCCCCAACCTGCAGGTTGTCCTTTTCCTAAAACTATAGTACTATAATATTCCAAAAATAATCTTCAGAAATGTTTTAACCTTAAACAATACTATCCAAGGTTCAACTTAATCAATTCCAACCTTTATAGTTATCCAAAATACCTCTGTCCAGACTTTCTTTAAACGGTCTCTAAATTCCAAAATCAATTGTAACATCAGATTCCAAAAACTAAGTAATGTTTCTCTTATTTTCACATACTAAAAATATGATTACCTTCAACATATTAAAACCTTAATGGAAAAAACAAGTACTGCAGTACAATCCTTATATATAGCACATTATTCTTATAACCAGAATATAATCATTGAGTCCAAAACCACCAATACATTAATTATTCCACTTCAACTGTAGTAACAACATAAGATTTTCCTTAATCCCTTGGCCTTTTCTGAGGTATGTTTCCCTAAAGCTTAGGACATTCATTTTCAAAATGCCTCATTTCCCTACAATTGTAGCACTCAACATTGATAGCCTCTTTCTTTCCCTTACAATCACGAGCCGGCTGACCTTTTTCTCCACATTTATAACAAACTCTCATTCCTTTAAGGAAAGTACCAGGGTGATTCTTCCCACAATAATCACATAATGGAAAATTCTTCTTTCCCTTTTTCCCTTTATCTGTCTCTTGTTCCACCGTTCTCTTCTCCTCTTGATTTATTTATTATTAGAAGATTTTGAGAATTCATTTTCTGTCTTGATAGAACATGAGTCTATATCTTCGTACGTTGAGAAATATTGTGATACAAATGCTCGACAGAGAAATGGTTTTAACCCATCAAAGAAACAATCGTTCTTACTTCTTGGTTTACGTATATAATCTGGAGCATGCCTCGCTAACCTTGAAAAGTTATCCTCATCCTTTGCGACATTCTCATCCGACTTCTGCCTGAGACTCAGAAATTGCCTTTCCATATCTGCTCGATGGTCATGTGGAAAGTATTTTTCTAAGAAAATTTCCTTAAACTCCATCCATTCCATACTTGATACTTATTCATCTTCCTTTGTGTTTCGAATCAGTGAACACTATTGATCGGCATCTCTATTGAGGCGGTAGACTGCCGTGACAACCTTCTCCCTTTCGCTACTCCCCAAGGTGTGGAATATTTTCTCTAAGGAGTTCACCATTTTCTTAGCTAATAATGGATTTTTACCCCCATTAAATGTTGGCGGTTTTTCCCTCATGAAACGGTCTAACATTGATCCTCCACTTTGCGGATCAGGGTGCTCCATAGGAGTAAGGTTATTATTCATAACATGAGTGTGTTTTCCGAGTATGGTGATAAGTTGATCAGCACCAGTTGTATCACCAGCTCTACTATAATTATATTGAGCAGGAGGGAAGTCCCTACATGGAGTGCGTGCATTGATACAGTTTCCATTCCTCCCACTAGGCGCCATTTCTAAACAATGGCATAATCTAGATTAGTTTATGAATTAAAATACATAATTCCATAATTGTAAAACACTTAACATAAATTGAACAATTTATGGATATAATCCATAATCATAATTTTTTTCCTTTGAGGATGTATATACTCATAAACCCTTCATAATGGTTTGTAATTAAAATGATAATTATCCTAAGCATATCCCCCGGGAGATTTGTAACAAAGAGTGCAGCAAGGCCCGTTGTCATGCACCAATTCTCGTTCGAGTCTAGCTCAAAGCGGTGTTTTCAGGTTTTACCCCTAGGTACATCTGTGCCAGAGCCACCTCTACCTGCTCGTATCTAGACAGGGATGTATTTCTCCGAAAACTCACAAAATCTCTATAACAACAAAATTTTAGGAAGTTCTTCTATACTAATACTCAAAGACTATCTTTGGGCTATGTGATATAATCAGAGTTTATCTAAATCTAGCTTCCAAGGATAGTACTAAACTACCTCTCATACCAACTGTAATGCCCCGACCCCAGTTACCTAGAGTCGGTGCATTATTGCGTAACATTTTCATGATCACAAAAGATCATGTCTCAAAATACCGATTAGTTTAATAGTCTTGGAAACACTAGATACATTCATAAGTCTTACATTACATCGTAAAGTAAAAAAATCTAAAAAAACATACTCTCTTTATATCCCCTCATACTATCTCTGTAGGTCATTCATAATATACTTCATCACATCATGGAAAAATTAAAACATTGAATGTGGTGAGCTGAGTTGCACAGTAAGGATAAAAATATATGAGAATCTTTTATAAATAAACATAAAAATTTTAGGCAATGTATAACTGAAAAAAGTGTTTTAAACTTGAACTTCATCATAATATGGAAAAATTAAAATGAGATAATTCCATTTACTTGTTCACATGGATATTCTACTGGTCGAACAATCACATGCAATATCAATAACCACTTTCATAATGATGGAATGCATAATGCCATACTATCATAACCACGTAGCCAAGGCCTTATTCGAAGACCACAAATTAGATTTTATCAAGGCCTTGTGCCAAGACATTAGTTTGTCTCATGAGACCTGCCGATGCATCGAGGAGCTATAGCGGGCTCCACCCGTAACTTATTAAGTCCAATGCATTCCTCACATGAAAAGGATTAAACATATCATAACCCATAACATAATCATATCACATAAAACATGAATAAAGGAAACATAACATTTCCATATTTCAATCATAAGATATCAATACAACACATTGATATAATTAAAAAACTTTCGAAACTATTTTCAATACCAAAATAAAGGAAAATTAAAACATTGTATTTATTTTTCATTTAAAAAAAGTAATGGCTTATAAAGGAACCCGAAACTAAAATAATAGTCACGGTTTCGGAGAAGTCATTGTCACCGCATACGTAAGAAAAAAAATTCCTTTTTTCATTTAGTAAAAACGCTTCATATAAAAATACTCCTTTTGAATAAAAGTAAAAGTCAAAGGGGTTTATACACCGTATAAAACAAATTTTTGTATAAAACAGAATATGCCTCAATCAATAGAGATTGAGACGAAATCCCTTAAAAAGATCATTTTTAAATAAAAAATATCTATTATGTGTATTCATTATATGTACACATAAAGAAAATATAAATACATGATAGGACATAATAATATCATGACATAATTTGAAAGTAGGAGATTAACCCAAAGAATGGAAATTAGGTTAAGAAGTTCCCTTACCTCGTGTCCGACTTCACTCGATCATTCTTTAATGTCCTAAATAATAAACTAGAGTTAATTTCTATTTTCTTAAGAACCTTTTTCATGTTCATTATTCCTTTTATATCACTTATTATCATGTTATGAACATTATGTAATTATTTAAGTTAATAACGGTCATTTTGTCGATCTTTGGTACTTGAGTCAAAAATAAACTGCTTATAATTAAAATTTGTTCATGTGGTGAAATATCCATTATATCCAGAATTATATTCATGATTTAGATATCATATATATCATATATTTCCAGTATATACATGCATTTATAATATTATATATCATTTAGAGGTAAGAAATGAAATGCACCGTTTATGGAGATGGTAAGTCGTACGTACGCATGAACGCTACTTTCATTTCTATTTCATATTTAATGGAATGAAGTTTTAATTATATAAAGGTATAATATAATTCTAGTATAATATAATTCATAATACCATTTACTCCATCCTTTATGCATCCCACATATGGCATTAACGATTCAAATCACTTTGAGGGGGTGGTAGTCCGCACTTCCTAAAATGAAATTATCGCGTTTACCTATAATGGAAATCATAAAGGTATGAAATAAATGAAAAATACAGAATCATAAGAAAAAAAACATAACATATATCATATCTAAAAATATTGTCATCATAATGGCCACCACGAGAGGTGTTAAAAGAAGTTTGAACAATGATCGTTTCATGAGGCAGAAATTCCCCACCCACAGAAACAGTATGTTCTTTAACGATTTGACGATGGTGTGTGTAAGTGTAAATAAAATCCTTCTAATAACAACATCCATGTATATTACAAAATAATTTAATAAAAAGATTTTAGGGTGTTTGAGAAGGAAAATAAAACAATAGAACACAAGAGAAGACATTACCTTGAAATGGGGTAACTCTTTTTGATTTGAGCCAAAGGCTTTCATGGGAAGACTTCTTCCCAATTTGATGCTTCTAGGAGTAAGAGAGGAAAGTTGGGAGAGTATTCAGGAATATTTTGACCAAGACAAATGGCTTGAAGGTGTGTAGAAGATGGTAGTGGTGGGGGCCTTTTATAAGATGAGAGGAGGGGCACTCTATGAAAGTCATGAAATGTTACTTTATTATATAATGCGTTTCGGATTTTAAAGGTCTCAAACTTATATATTTAGAGGATAAGGTGATAGACGTTCAAAATATACTCATCCAATATGTTTTTGAAAAGTCTATGTCTTAGATAATACATTATCTTTTTATTTTATTTAAATTATTAATTAATGAGGTAATCTCTGCATCATCATGGAGTCATAAATAATTTGATTTATTTAATATCTAAAAATTATTAAAAAATATCTTGATGTGGGAAATCTTTTTATCCTTATAATGATAATTTATAGTCAAAACTATGACTTTTATAACCACATTTAAAAATTGTTTTAGTAAAACAACTCATGTTTTTGACATTTTTATGTTAACATTAAATAAAACGTTTTTAATGTCATTTTACTACCAAAGTGGCTTCATGGGGTCCCCAAGTTGACCCATGGATTTTTTTGATCGGAAATGACTCATCCAATAGGGTTAGGACAACCTTAAAGGTATTTTAATATTTTTATAATATCATTTTTACCTTAAATGTCACTAATTAACTTTAATCGTGATTAATTAAACGTAAAAGTTACTATTCACCAAATATTATTTTAATCCCATTGAACCACATTTTACTTCCTAATGAAAACCATGTATGTAGGATTTTTAAACATCAAATCATAGAAGTGGAAATGTTTCATTTAAACGAAAAATCAGTTTTTTATCTACCACTTAGTTGTTTCACTATTTATCAAAAATTTATGTTTTTCAGAACAATCCCAAAATTTCACCCTAAGCTATAATTGATATTCAGAATTAAAAAATGATTTCTATTTTACAAAATTCCAAACATATAAGTAGCATTAATTAATTTTATTACTAATTCCCCCTGTCACAACAATAGTGTGTTTTTAACAAACAATATATTTCAAAAGATTGACAATTGTTTATGTACAATTTCAAAGTGAAATTAATTCTAATGACCACCATAGGATAAAATGGTAAAAATATATTCTAATTACAATTTAAAACCACTCAATAGTATAATTTTTCAGTATAAATTATTTTGATTAAAAAAGTTGTTTTTAAGTATTTTTCACTATTCATAAAAAATTTGATGTTCTTAGAAAAATACCAAGAATTCATTATAGGCTAATTTCGATATTCAGAATCCAAAAATGAGGTCAATTTTGAAATATAAAATATATATAATTTCAAAAGGTGGGTATTACTATTCCTAATGGCTATTTTGATTGGTCGCGGTGTGTTAGAATCTTGAACTTGCGTACAATGCAAGCTATTGCATTATTGAAAGAGAAGCGTATCATAGAAACTCGGGGTGTTACAACCTTATATTTTTTCATGGGGTTTTCAATAAAAACGGTTTTAAAACATTTTTAATAATTTGAAAAATGGTTTTTAAAGTGAAAATGATATCTTCATTAGGAAATTTTATAAATGATTTTTAAATATTCATTTATAAACATTCAGTGATATTTATAGTGAAATTTGTTTTCCAAAAGTATTATGTTTTAAAAATATTTTTTAAAACAGTTATCTTACTCGAGAAATTTTCCGATTAATATTCCGAAACCATTCTCCATATAAGATGGCATCCTTCGATTCATCGTGAGATTTAATTAAGATATGATTTAAGGATAATATTATTATTTCTTTTTCTGGATTGTTTATATTTACAACGACCAGATGATTTTGAAACCTATTTCTCTATCATTGGTTATAGAATGATAAAATAATAATGAAACACACATCTTTTTCCTCGAGTTGTGCTATTATGAAATAATGAAATTGTTATAAAACATATCTATTTTGTATTGGTTATGATATGATGCAATGTTTATGAAATCCATTTCATTTCAAGGATTATGATATGATGAATGTTTTATGATCTTATGGAATACATATATATGATTTTAATTATGTGATGGGTGATACCATTATCTATCTCCAACTCATTGGGTAATGATAAAAGTTAAATAACCTCATGGGATTCATGGGTTATCATACCAATACTAAAATAAGGGTACACATGTGTTTATCCAAAATACATAATGGGGGGTACGTAGGTGGTTAGACCAAGTTAGAAAAATATGGTACACTAGTGGTTAACACTATCCCCAACCAGGTAAACATGTGGATATCCCAATCCCAAAATGTTATAACTATCATGGTGGGTGACCATGAAATATGAATTTCTATTCTTATGTGTATTCCAAAATTCAATTTCTTATACCCATATTGTGCTATCATTGATCATGTTCTTTGATTTCATTATGATTCATGTCTTACTAAGTGCCAATAATTTTTCTGTGAATCAAGAGTATAATATTTCATATACAACTTATGGATTTCATTGGTTATTCTCAAATTATCATACCCTTATATTCATGTTATACATACATACCTCCCTTACATACCCACAATGAAAATTTGATATCACCCATTATTATGTTTCATTTCCCAATGTTATGAAGAATAATTTTATGTATGGCCTGTCTATTAATAGTACTAAAAAAGATGATATTTGTTAAAGATGTTTAAGATCATTCTCAAAAGTAGATGATTTTATGACTAGTATCCAAAGGCACTAAACTATTTCTGTCACTATGTTTGTGTTTGTGAAAGGTAATCAATATTCTTATAAAAAAGAGTAATATCCATGAATGTTAATATTGGATAATAATAATGGGAAACATAGGCTTTTTTTTGTTAATAATTAGTAAATAGGATGATAAAACATTAGTGAGATACATAGGTAAATTTATAATGATATGACTAGGTATTTCTATAAGGATGTCTATATGGATGAGGCAATGTATAGGAACATATCATTGGATTTTTTTAAGGGAAATAGAATGTGAATTCTACGAGATTACATGAATGTATAGATACTACAAGTGGTACCTAGGTTATCTACCACTAAAAAGGGTAAATTTATCTATACTTGATCATCACATATTGCACAATAATGGGCCTTACTAGAAAAGTAGATTGAAACTACAATGTGATATGATATTGAAAATCAATATTAGTTTATGAAACATTATGATGGATTTAAATTGAATATGAATATGAATTGACTATGGTAAACCTATTGATCTATAGGTAAAAATATATAATATAATGATTTATACATTTTATAAGTGATTTCTAATGATTATATGGTTTTCCAATTTGATTTGTGTTTCTGACACTATGTTTTTTAGTTTTAGTAAATGTATGAAAAAATAATAATAGGCTTTACATTAAATTTGATGGAAATGTTTTGATGATCATCCAAATGGGATGGTTACTAGATTATAGGTTGTTTTTATTATTATTATTCATCTCTCTTGAAACATGATTAACAATATGAACCATAACCAATACTCAAAAAACCCCATGAAAATAAGGATATGGTATAAATTATATTAGGATATGGAGATATAGGGGAGTAAAGATTTAGTTTCCTATATGTTAGAATGTGGGAAGTAGCACTCAATGGAAGATCTCAGTAGCATAATTAGTTATACTAGATTTAAAAAATATTGGGAAATATTTTAAATAAATAGAAAAATAAATGTTTTGGATAATGGAATGGATGAGAATAATGGTTCCCATAAGTTATCATCAAATAGTTATTGTTTTAAATATGGAATGTATGGACATTATACAAATCTATTTCAGAAGGTGAAAACTCATAAAATGAATCAGTATGGTTATATGAATAATGCTTTCTCTACAAAAAATAAAGATAGTATGAATGATATATAAAAGGAAGTAGGTATTATGGAACGATATGATGAATCCTGTTTAATAATTCAAGAAGAAAGTGGAATGACTGAAGTGTTAATTTATAAGAATTTAGGGATTTTGTTGTACGAATCATGAAATAAATATGGAATTTTTAGTCAAAGTGTTTCAATAAGGATTTGGAAAATATATTAAATGGTACTAATGGACAAGAAAATTTATTTAATTGATAGATAATATCTTTATTATGTGTAGAAAAACTATAATATGTTCCAGATGTTGAGAAAATTCTTTTTTTAATATAAAGAGATAATTAATATGATTAATATATATTGAAATGTAAGGATGACCATGGAGGTAATTAATAATTTATGGGAAAATGGTTTTATGTTATCATCGATGTATTTTACCCCCATTTTTTTATTTATGGTATATATTAAATATTATTAGGTTTTATATAAGAAATAATTAGGTAATAATGTTTAAAATATGGTTTATTATAACTCAGGTCACTAAAATATTTCACTCTAGTGTGTGATGATGTTACCCAGTTTATTTCCATGAATAATTTAGAGAAACAATGTGATCTTTAAGATACTAATGATATTCTCATTTTGGAAATATAGTGAAATTATTTCGAATATTTTGGATTTTAACCTTTTCGATGGTTCGTATGGATAACTATTTGTGAATTGATTTATGTTTAAATTTTCTTGAGGATTTAGATATTAATGTATTATTTCACTATATAATCATTTATTCTTGTTACCTAGAATGTTCTAATAATTTTATTGTTAGGATAACTATATATAGAAGAAATGAATTATAATAAAATATATAGATCTTATGACATGTTACTGATTTAGGAAAATAAAATAGAACTTGTTTCTTATATAATGATATGTAGTGGTAAGTAATCTTCTTAAAATAAATGGATTATATTTTTCTTATGAAATGGTATAAAATAATCTAATTATATTTTCCCATGAAAATCATTATCTTTATAAAAAGGATATTAAAATAAAATTTTGACATGTTATTGTCATTTTTTGGATATCATTAACAATTTTCATGGATCTTTCCCTTGTGGATTTGTGGTCATTAGAATTATATGTATCACCTGATTTATATTTATAAATGATATCTGTTACTCTCTATAATTATTTACACTTTTATTCTAGGTCCAAATCTTCACTTCCCACCAATGTTCTCCTATATGAAATATTAGTTAGGAGTTACTTTAGGCCACCTTTTTTATTCCAAATTTCTATTTTATTGGATTATTTAATATTCATTTGAATAATACGTGTTTCTATGAAGGAATTTTCAAATTTTAAACCTTTTTTGAACGAGATGAACTTCAAGGGAGAAATTCATTTTAATGGGGCAGAATGTAACACCTTGAGATTTTGAAAAATATTTTGTAAATTGAATTTAATATTTTCCAAAACAATTTGTAACATACAACACTATATTCAGATTTCAATTTTATAAAATCTATGTTTATCTTGTGTTACACCCAACACTGAGTTTATTTAAAACATTTCATGACACGTGACACCGAGTTTCAGTAAACCATGAAATAATATTTTTTTAAATATTCTTATTATATCATTTCATTTTAAAATGATGGTTTGACTATTATTAACTATGTTATGACATATATATGAAATTTCCTACTTAGTATATATTTATATTAAAATAATTTTCATATTATAAACCAATATTTTGAGAATTATTTATATTAAACAAAAATATTTTTTCTAAAAAATTGATTTATATTAATCTTTTTGGTAACATATGATAATTTATTTATAAGTATTTTTATAATATATTTGTGAAGGATTACTTATTTTTTGAAATCATTATTCCAAAATTTACTTAAGGTGATTTTCATTGGATTTATTAGGAAATAAATATTTTTTACTGAATAGATAAAAATATTACTTTCTACAAAACTATAATTTCATTTCAATAAATTATATAATAAAAATTACCTTTAATGAATTAAATTTTAATAATAATAATTTATTTATATTTAATTCACTTTATTAATTTTGAATAAACATTATATTAGATTTTAGTATTTATTTATTTATTTTGTTTAAAAATGTGTTTTTCAGAAAATGGTTTTAAAGTTCATAATATTTCCCCATTATAATTAATTAAAATAATATTCAATGTGGAATGTTTTAAATTAAAATTATATATTTTATGTTAACAAAATTGAATAGATATTCATACAATTATTTATATTAGACACATAGTTAACATAAAATCATCTTGTGCCTGAAAATAAAATTCTAAAAAGCCCTATTTTTCATCATGTTTGTGGTATTGATTTTAAATATAATTTTTTGAAAAAAAATTAAATAAATTATTTGGAAATATAATCATAATTTTTTAAATCATTATTTCAAAATTATATTATTACAAAACTTGTGTAATTTATGAAAATATTATTATTATTTTGACGAATTATTGAGAATACTAAATTTAATTGGAAAACTATCCTTACATTTAAATTATTTATAAAGTTAAGTTATATTTAATATTAGTTTTAATAAAAAATTGTTAAATTATGTATTTATTATTCCAATTTAGGTAATTTTAAAATAATTTTCTACTCATATTTTATATGGAAACATTGTAAGTAATTGACCATTTTCACTTTCAAAACCTGCTTTCTCATTACATTTGAGGGAATAATTTTCAATTTAAATTTTCTACTTATTGTAATGGAATTTTTAAAAACAAATTAAAAATTTGTATTCATTATAATTTATATTATATAAAAAGGTAAATTAATATTTTACCATAATTAATTGTAAAATGGTAAACATTATTTACCATGGTTAAGGTAAAAATCAGTGTACTAGTGGGTTAAACAAAAATAGCAAGGGTTTAAAATAAAATAAAACATTTCCAAATAAAATTTTATCGAAATATTCATAACTTATATATTATAGGATATATAATGTACTATTTGTTAACCCTATGGAAATTTAAAAGGTTTCTTTACTTTCTTCATTAAAAAATATACAGGTATCCCATTCACCTGACATATAAAGGCTCACCCCTATCCTATATTCATCACACAATAAAACAGTTTTTTAGACAATACATTCCAAAAGAACACTCTAAATTACCTTATATAATAATATTATCCTTATTATTTGATGATATGTATTCTAAGAGGTATTTTTCTTCAATCCAATATAAAATACCTAATGAATCTGTAATTTTTTCAAAGTGAATTTTTGTATTATTTCTTCCTCCAAAACCATAATTCATATCAGAAAATTATGATATAAAATCCAAAATATCTTAAATTTTATTAATTGATTTTATGTTATTCTAATTACGTGAATCCTTCTTTATTTCTATAAAATGAGTTACTAAATAATTGTTTGAGTTTCCAATAGAAAACCACCCAACAAACCGATACCATTTATTTTTCCATTACCATATCTTATAGTTGGCAATGGTGATGGATGTAATATATATATATATATATATATATATGATATTCATATAATAATTACTTCCACTAACTATTTTGATGGATAATATGAAAGATATATATATATATATATATTATATATCTTACATAAATATTATATTCATGATATATTTACATTTATTAAAAGCTATTATATTATTTTCATTCATACCTTTTCAAACACTGAGAGATGATAACATCGTCCTTGTATGTGTCGACTAACACCTTTATGAAGCATTGTGACACAATATTTTTTACCACCACACCACATATAAGATATGTGTTATTATATTTAATGTAATAATAATGTATTTATAATTTTATTATATTTATTCAATGTTAATATATTATATTCTTATTTCTATAATTTTATTTGAAAAATGGAAATGTAACTCATGAGTATGTACGGCCTACCATCTCAATGATTGCAGCATACATAATTTTAAAAAACAATATTTTATGGTTTTAATTAAAATTATAAATGATGTATAAATATTATAGTTAATTAAATATTTTATTTTTATATGATTTATACATTATCAATGTAATATCACCAAAATTAAAAAACCAGACATGTATGAAAAACATAATGGTCATTACCCAAAATGTGACTTTAACATGGAATTGTTAATAAATGGACAACAAAAGGATATAATACAATAATACATATTATGATATATATAATTAATGTTCGATAATATATATATATAATAGACATATATTTATAATAGTGGAGGTTTTAATGATTAGTAATGAATTCAGGATTTCTAGAAAGAGATTTTTGTACCACTTTTTATTCTCTGAGACAAATGAAAAATTCACCCCCTTTTGTTTTATTATTTCCAAATGAATCTCATTAATGTATTTTACAACTAATATCCACTAATATACAAAGATTTATAGTAAAATTTTATGATCACCCTTTCATTGGTTAACAATTTCAATGTTAACAAAGTGATAAGGTTTTTTTTTGGTTAGTTTTTCTTCTCTGAGATATAAAATATGTTATGAACCTATATTTTTTAATGAGTTGTTTATAATTACCCAATGAAATGTAATATCAATATGTTTTATCTCCATGAAATTTTATGTACAACTTTTTATTCATTTATAGGGCTTACGATAAAAATACATCAATGTTGTAATGATTTTATGTTACTATCTCATCATTTATCATTATTTCTTATGATTTTGTTTCTGATGATATAATGATATGGTACATATACCAACAAACATTTGAATTTAATTATTTTATTTTTATTCAGGATAATATTATTTAATAGTACCACTTTCTAAAACATTGATTGATAATATAATAGAGAAAATGTTTTATGAAAATATGACTTTATTTTGACCATTAGATGGAAATATGTTTCCTTCCAAAAAACATTTATTCTATAATTTTTTAACAAATTATTTTATTATTATCCAATATTATTAAAATTTATTTTTACAAATGTATTTCCTCTTAAAAATATGTTTTAATGAAATCTTCATTTCATTTTCCAAACAATTCTTGTTTTTTTGAAAAATTTAGAATGAATGATTATTTAAACATGTCTTACATGAATGAGATATTACATCATCATGAAAATTATTTTCATTGAATATCACATTATAGTATTTCATTTATATTTTTTCATAGAATTATTTTCACAATGGTTTATCTTTTTAAATTATTTATTAAATGATGAAATGATGTTTTCCTCATAAAATTTTTAATTTTTTTATATTATCAATTATAGGTAATCATGGGTATATTAAATGAAAATTATTTTAAAAATGTTTTATGTTATAATAATTTTTTAAGTTTTAAAAAAACAATTGAAAAGTTATATTCCTATTAAATATACAATGTGATATTTCAAAAAATCTATGATGGTACCTTTTGATGATACGTATTCCTAATTGGGGATATGATCCATGGATACCATTATTATTCATAATATTAATGGTTTATATTAATGAAAATAAGAATTTTTGGAAAACAATTTATCTCACCTGAGTAATTTAATGATAAAATTCATATGAAACACACATTATTTTCCCTTGTTTATTCTATGATGATATATGAATTAATTATGCAACCTCTTTCTTTTAAATAAGTTATGATATGTGAAATGTTTTATTATATTAATTTCAATTCATGGGTAATGATACAATGATGGTTTCCTGATCTTTTAGCCCACATACATATTATTTTCATTATGATAAGGGTAGGACCTATGTCTCCATTCAATGGATTAGTTAATAGAATATGGTCTATAGTCTTATAGGATACAAGGGTTGTTAGACCATTTCCAAAAAATAGTGTACAATAGTGGATTGAGAAAGCCTGAAAATGAGGGCACACTAGTGGTTATACCAATCTTGAAAATAAATTATATGGGTTGTAAACCCAAACCTAGAGTATGTACATGAGTAGTTATCCAAAGCCTAACATGTTATGAATTTCTTGGTTTTTATTATTAACATAATAATTTTTATTCTTATGTGTATTCCATAATTGGATGTCTTATTCCCATGTTATGCACTCAAGAATCAAGCTATTTGATTACCTTTTGAATCTTTAATTATGATCTTCCAATATTTGTTCCATAACTCAATATTTTTATCTTTTATATGTTCCGAATTGTTATCATTGGTTATGATCATGCTCATATTCCCTTATATTTATGTTAATATTACATATATCCCATGATTACCCTTATTGAGAATATGACCTCACAAATTCTTAGGTTTCCCTTCCCCGGGTTATAATGAGTAATTTTATGTATGTTCTATCTATGATATGTACTTAAATGGGAATATTTCTATGGTAAATCTTAAGGATCATTAATCAAATATATAATATTTTTTCTTAGTATCCAAAGGAACTATATACTTATGGTACTCATGTATTTTTTTATATAACGAATATGCATTTAAAAATGGGTAATATCAATGTAATTTAAGACTATTCCTCTTTGGGATATCATAATTGGATCATTAAATACTAGTTAAGGTCTTCATGACTTTAAATAAATACATTTTGTGATAAAAAATTCCACTTAACTGAGTATCGATTGGTGGAATATATAATTTGAGGATTATCATTTTCTCTTTATAGAGTTATTGGATAATGATATTCTTATATAGTCTATCATTTATAAGGATAGTGAACCCCATATCCTTATTATTCAATATCTTATAAAGAATAATAAGTTATGTAGACAATTGTGTAAATAAAAATTTTGGATTAAAAAATTTACTTTAAGTGGACACACATTTTCAAAGATTTTTTTATCCATCCACAATTCACATAAAATGGTTTCCATAGAATTAATAAGATCCAATAATAGATATGAAATATGTATTTCCATTTTCATAGATTGTAATATTTTGTGATTTATTGAAAACATCACATTATATGCTAATCAGTTGACCAAGCTAAAATGTTGGACGGTCAAATTTAAATGGAAAAAGGAATTTGAATATACATTTTAGGAACCAAATAGAATATTTGTAAATCAAAATTTCATGAATATTTTATCTATTAAATACTCATTTTTATTTTATCATGTTTATTGAAGGAATTTTCCTAGATATTTTCTAATTATATATTAATGTGTTATGGATTATGAATATAAATACATAAAAGTCCATGATTTTAGTTATTCAACTCAATATTAAAAGTTGGAATAAGTGAAATCTTCCCTAAATATATAGACCCATAATCTATATATTGAGAAATGTTACATATACACCAATCATAATAGTTTTAAATATTTATTAATTGAAAAATATCTTTCAATGAGAAATAGGATATGGTGTTAAATTTTTAATGATATGGATTATTCTATGTGTTGTCATTATACTAAGTAAAATATTGTAAAATATCCAGTATTTGGATATTAAAATTTTATCTTGTCTATAAAGATGGTGTATAATGATATGATTTTCTATGATTTGGTATAAACTTAATTGGTTGTAATATTAAGGGATATGCATCGGTCTTATTCCTTGTAATTATCAAAACTTATTTATTTTGTAGGATTGATAAATCTCAACATTATAATAAGACATATTATAAAGAGATAGATAATGTGAGTAATGTGAAATTTATAGATTTTAATAGTTATGTTGTTTGAGTTAAAAGGATTCTTATAAGGACTGGTGTCTCATCAATACCAAAGGTGGATACTGATCTAATATATATGTCCCATATATAAACATTTATTTTAAATTTTTTTATTACATTGATAAAAAGAGTTATATAGTTTAACATTTGGTAAGAAAATTTATTGATAAATATTGTCAATTATATGCAAAGATTCTTAATTTTTAAATATGTTCATGATTAAAACCCATTTCTCAATGGATTAATTGAATTTATTATTAAAAAAATGTTTAAAAGAATAATATTAGTGCATGTATTTCATAATTATTCTACCCAATATAATAAAGGGGCATAACGAAAAATGAGTTGTTTTATATTTTCTTATAAAGTTATATTATTATCTTAAAAGATGAACATATTTCTCTACGGATAATATTTATCATCTTTATGTAAATTAAATTTTGAGTCTTAGTGGAACACTTATTTATATATGTTTTTTATCACCATAGTGTTACATCAAAAGTATGGAGGAAAAAAATGGTTGAAATATATAGATTAATCTTAATATATCCAATCTCTCCCAAATAAATAGATTTTCAAACATGAATATCTAAACATTGATGTATATGGTATGTTCACAGTCTCTAGAATTTGAATTATGTGGAGATTATTATTTACCTATAGCTGAATATTTATTAAATTATTTTTACAATTCCTTAACAAATATGAAACCAATTGAAGACTTGTATATAAATATATCCTAACAATGACACGTTTGTATAATGTTAGTGATATGATTATATTGGTTTCATAACATGTGGAAGATACTTCATAGATAGTTATATCAAACTAGATGTATTTAAAGGAATGATAATGTATTTAAATAATTACTATTTACTTAAAAATAATAGATATAGAATTCCATGTACAAGTTCATGTATTTATAATGAAATCACCCTGGAATTGTTCTATTAAATTCATAATAAAATGAAATATGTGTCCTAGTTGCATTAGGTCATTTTAAATGTCAGAACAGAAATGAGTTGTGTCATATCATTTAATCATTTCACCCAAAAAATCAAATTTTCATGAAGTGCTCCATATATCAATTCTAATTAAGTATATAAAATACCAATTATATTTTCTTAAAATGGATAAAAATTATTTGGATTCCTACATATCATATAATGAAGAGCAGATTTAGATTATTCTTATGTTATTGAATGTTATATGAAATAAGACAACTCTGTTAGTGGATTTTATTTGGGTGAATCAGCATATATAAGACTAATTATGGGATCATGTGAATGATATTATCATGGTTTAGTTATATATTATCATGTATGTATTTACAATTGTGAGGATTACATTATTATATGTGTGAAAATGTAAAAAATGGTAAATTATACTAAATAATAATATTACTTTTATAAAATGTTTTTAAAAATTATCTAATATTTTAATTCAACAACTCCAATATAGATAATAATGTATGATAAACATGATTATTAAATCATATATAATAAAGACTCTTACTAGATCATATTCCCCAATAAACATCCAATCTATTTTATTAATAGTATAAATGGAGAAGAATAGAAGCTATAAAACTAACTAATTTAAGGAAATAAAAATGAGAAATATTATTTAGTGGATTATATATGATATAATTAAATGTTATAAATATCAAAAACATATGAACATTAGGTATTATGATATTTGGGAATTAGGACTATTGGAAATGTAGTTACTAGAATTTTTATTTTGTAATTAGTATATATTAAGACTAAAGATAAGATATATTTGATGTATAAATGAGATAACACTACCTTAACTAGTAATGAAAATCCCAAATTGAGTTCATTTATTCGATATTTGGAAGGATGTATCATTTTTTCGGTACACTCTTGACCAAGCCTAACTACAAAATCGCATAGTCTAGAGAAGAATCATTTGTAAGATAATTTAATCATACTAGTAAAAACTACCAAGTAAATATTTATATAAACACCATATTACTGTTCCACCAATTCACACAATTACATTGAGATTTTTTTGGGTTTGAAAATGGTTTGTGTATCTATGAGATATAAAGTAATAATGTTTATATTATTTTGAAAATGAAATTAAGTTTACTATAAATATATATTTTCATAAAATACATCGACCTTATATAGAATTTTAAATATCTATGATTATAGATTGAATATGATAAAATGGATTACTTATTTTTATTAATGATTCCATTATTATGAATATTGTTAATTTTGGTATTTTTTTCAAAAGGGTATTATTAGTTAAAAATGGTGAAATATTGATAGATGTAGTAAATATGACACCATGTATTTATAGAATAATTTAATATCCCATTACATTTTAATGTATTCATAATCTATCCTTTTATTTACCTCTTTATTTGGGTGCATTTTGGTACTTCTAAAGCGGGATATCATTTTCATGGAAAATAAAATAAATTTATGGGATTTTTAATTTTTGGAATTAATGTATCCTGTTATAAATTGGAAAATCTATTAAAATGATGTCATTTGGATTATTTTTTAACCTGATGGGAATTTTCTAAATTCTCTTACGGAATTTGTTTATTGGGAATTTACAAGTCATTAAATGGTTAAAAGATATAAAATATTTGTTTCCATGATGTCGTGAATTAGTAAAAAGCATGAAATTTTAAAACATCATAAAACATTTTCACATCATGAAATGTTAGATCAATATATTTTATCAAAGGTGACAAATTTTTTATAAAGCATGAATTTCATGGATTTCCTATCATGAACACTAGATTTACATCATGAAATTTGTATAGCTTTTAGGTTTATATGTGATGCATGATTGATTATTTTTCATTTGACATGGATGATTATAACTCAAAAGAAATGATCATTCCATGGAATTTATGGGGATATACTCTTTTAATGGATCATTTTGTTTGGAAATTTGACTTTATTGTGATTAATCTACATCCCTTATGTTATGTGAGATATCTTCTTATTCTTTTCAATTTTTCAAAACAGTATTATTACGCTACATTTTCATTTCCCTTTTCATCAGGGTGATGATTCTTGTTGTCCCTTTCTAGATCTATTATGTGATATTAAAATAGAGTCTGAAATTAGTGTTTGATGTGGTGTTTAATGCGAATTCCATGAGGTTCATGTTGTTTTATCTTATCCACATACCATTTTTTTAATTTATTTCTATATTCAATCATAGATTATGGGATCTTTATTCTTGTCTATGTGTTCTCCCATGATGGTGGATCACATTACATATGTGGAACCGACCTTAAACATTACATAATCTTGTATTAAATGAATAATTCTCATTGATAATCTTTTCAGGTTTAGAGTTTTAGATAATTATTCCATAAACATTACATAACAAATTGAATATTACAAGTAGACACTACAACTCAGTATCCATTTTATTCATAAAATAAAAACTCTTAAAAAGAAACACGTCTAGTTCCATGTTTTCGACATCAATAATTTTCCTTTATACTGTTAATGATCTTATTCATCTTTAAGTCGTGTGGAAAAAATTTAAAAAACTTGATATGAGCATAAAAATCTCAGTAAGGGTTATAAAATACGGAAGGAAAACATTAGCCTATCAATGAATACAAATCCATGAAACCAAACCTTTCAATCATAACATACCTTATGAAATAATAAGATTTATGAATAACACTCACAAATAATAAATAATAATGGTTACTTACGACATCCATTTCAAACATACATTGTATCTATCACAGCTATTTAGGGAGTTACACTTGGAATACCCATCACAATATAGTACCTAAATCTCTTTGGAGAAACAACACGTTTACCTCTGTCACTTTACCCAATGCATTAGAGAGATATCTCGGGCTCACCCTCCCTAAGATTATCAGGGAACCACCCATATACATAAACAATGTTCAATAACTATAACATAATCATATCATATAACACATGTATAAAGGAATGATAACATTTCCACATTCCAACATACCAAATCATGATATTGAAATGAACAATGCTTTATTAAATCATTATCAAAACCATTTAAAAATATATTTTTGAATCAAAGTGTCCCATATCACATTGAATATTTTAAACGAATTATCATTTGAAAAAATTAATGTACATATAAATAAATCCTAAAACCTATTTTGAAAACATGGACATTAATGAGTAATATTTATAAGAATATATCTTTAAAACATTTAAAACTATATTTTAGTTAAAGAGTTTTTTAACAAAAATAGAGACACATGAATACAAATAATTGAGGAATAAAAATTAATCAGAACATTATAATATCATGATAATAAAGGGATTTATGATATAATATGTCAATGTCTATTATATACACCATATAAGAGTGAATTAGTGCATAACAACAATGAAGTATCAATGGAAATGTAATTTAAGATGAAATCCCTTATAAAGATGTTATCCTTAAATTAAGGATAAATAAATCACATAATTATGTGTGGAAAATATAAATAAACCCAATATAAGTGGATATTAAGTTTAAAACAATCATAGGTCATTAACACAGATTAATTGGATGACATATTGAAGAAGTATAAGTCGATCCTGAAGAATTGAAATTGGGTTAAAAAGTGCCCTTGTAAAAATTTGATAGCCTAACGACGTCACATTGAAATTCATAAAATGAGTTGATGAGAAAAAAGGGTATCAATTCACTTGGACATAATGTTATATCAATAAGGATATAGAAGAACATATCCCAAAATAGTAATATGTAAATTAAAAGACATAAGAAAAAGAAGTCTTTTCAAAAAGGAGGGTTAAAGGTTCCCTTAACGATTTGGCAACTTATATAAACAAATGAAAAATGAAAGAAGGATCATACAATGAAGATGAAAATACTCATACATGAAGGTATATTACATAAATAGTACAATCATGGGCATTAAATACACCAGAAAAAAGTAAATAGTGGAAAATACAACATGAATGTCACATGAATAAAAAGTGAGATGAAAAACTCTTAATTCATTGTAATCAAATCGAGTCGTATGACCAGAAGCTAATGACCACAAAATGAATAAAATAATAACATGAATATAAAGATAATAATAATAATATATATCAATTGCAGTACACACTAAACAACATTAAATAATTAAGTGGCAAACAATGTAAATCTCACCGAATTAAAAGTGAGACAAGAAATCCCTTACCTCTTGTCCGACATGACTCAATCATTCTTTAATCTCTAAAATAAGAAACTAAAGTTAATTTATACTTTATTAATAACCTTTTTAATGTTTATTATTCCTTTTATATCACGTATTACAATGTTATAAAAATAATGTAATCTTTTCAAGTTAATAACGTCCATTTTGTCTATATTTGGTACTTGAGTAAAAAATGATCACCTTATATTTATATTTTGTCCATGTAGTCAATAGTCTATTATATCCAGAATTATATTAATTATTTAGATATCATATATATCATATATATCCAGTATATACATGTATTTAAAATTGTACATAACATTTAGAGGAAAAAAATGAACTTCACAGTTTATGGAGACGGTACGCCGTACGTACGTTTGACCGCTAATTCCATTTATATTTATTATTTTAATTGAATTAAAAACATAATGATACATAGTGATATTATAATTACAGTATAATATCGTATATGATATTATTAACTCCATCCTTCATAAGTCCCACACAAGGCATTAACGAGTCATATCACTTTGAGGGGGTGGTAGTCCGCACTTCCTCAAATGAGATTATCATATTATCCACTATGGAAACCATAAAGGCATGATATAAATGGGAAGTAAAGAAGAATAAGGAAATAATAAACATAATACATACCATATATAAATACAGTTCCATCATAATAGCCACCATGATAGGAGGTAAGAGATAATTGAACAATCATCATTTCGTGAGGCGTTAGTTTTCCATCCGCAGAAACATTATTTTCTTCACCCATTAGATGGAGGTGTGTGTAAGTGCAGTTAGAATCCTTCTAATAAAAACATCCTAGTATATTTAGGATAATTTTTTTGTTACACAGGAATGTAATAAAAAGCATTTTTGGGGTTGGAGAAGTAAAATAAAAGAAATGAAATTTAGAGAAATTGTTACCATTAATTTGGGCAACTCTATTTGGTTTGAACAAAAGGACTTCTTGAAGTGCCTTCTGCCTAAGGTAAGGCTTCTATGTAGATGATAGGGATGTATGGAGATTAATTGGGCAGAGTTTTGATAAGCCAAAATTCTTGATAGGTATGAGTAATTTGTTATAAGTGGTCTCCTTTTATAAGGGAGAGGAGGGGCTATTTAGGAAAGTGTGAAAATATTATTTTATAATATAATGATATTCAGTTTCTAAAGGTCCAAAAATCATTATAGTAAAATATAATCTTAATCACGGTCTAAATATAATCATCAAATAGGAATTAGATAGGTTTGGGATAATTTCATAATCATTATAATCTTATTTATTTACATCATTTATTAATGAGATAAATACTGCATCATTATTGTGTGATGACTAATTTAATTTATTATAGGTCTAAAAATTATAAAAAAATACTATAATGTAAGAAATATTATTAGATTTCCTATGAATATTTATATACAAAAATAATACTTATATAACACCATATAAAAAATAAGTTACTAAAATTTTTTTGTCTCTCATTTTTGCCTTTACATTAAATGAATTAATCTAATATTCATTATCACTCTTATGTGAATTTATGGGGTCCCAAAATCGACCCAAAGATGCCCATTGTCGGACATGACTCAACCAATAAGGTTATGAAAATTTTTAAGGTAATTTTGAATTATAAAAATATTCTTTTTATCTTGATTAACTCTATTTACATTTATCTGCCGAAAAAAAGTCAATAGTTACTATTCACCAAAATTTATTTTCATCTTATTGAAACAAATTTTACTAACTAATAACAAACATGTATTATTGATTTTTGAAATTCAATTCACAGAAGTTGTAAATTTTAATTTAAATGAAAAATACAGTTTTTTAACTACAACTAAGTGGTTTCACTATTCATCCAAAATTGATGATTTCAAGAAAAATACCAAAAATTTTGCCTAAGATATATTTGATATTCTGAATTAAAAAATGATGTCTATTTATCCAAATTTTAAACATAGAAGTTTCATTAATTAATTTAAAATTAATTCCTGTTGTTAAAACAAATAGGGTGTTTTTAAAACAATAATAACTATCAAAAGATTAACACATGTTTATGTTCAATTTCAAAGTGAAAATAATTCCAATGACAAACATTGGATTAAATGGTAAAAATATATTATAATTAAACTTTAAAACTAATAAAAAGATAATCTAACCATATAAATAATTTTTATTTAAATGCATTTTGGAATTAAAATAGAGTAGTTTCACTATTCATTAAAAACTGAACTTTATCAGAAAAATTCTAAAAATTTACCCAAAGTAAATTTTGATGTCCCCATTATAAATAAGGAATTTATTTGGTCAAATATAATGTATTAGAGTGACCAAAACTATATTTGAAGAGGGTTTTCCATTAAAAGGTGATAAGTTGACCTTTTAATGTAAAATATGTTTAAAATTAGATTCATTCACATTTTAAGCCTCTAACATTTATTGGATAAATGTAAAGAAATTTAACAAAAATTTATAATCATATTATAGTTATTTTTGTTTATTATTTCTAATATATAGTCTAGGATATAATTACCATTTAAAATAAAAATATTATATTATTTGTGTGCAATGTAAGATTTCAAAGAAACAAGTTGTTGTGTATCGGGTATGCTATCGAACATAGCATCCCGTTTCATGTAAAATTAATATTTAATTCAAAAATATTAATAAATATGAAAAGTACCTTATTCCTTATTTATCTAGGATGTTACATCCTTCCCCCCTTTTGGGAATTGCGTCCTCTCAATTTTAAAACTGGGCTTGGAAGCTTCATTAAAATTCCCACATCGGAAAAGAGTAAATAAAAATATCACTTTAAAATAATTGAAGATAAGTACATAGGTCACTTGAGATAATCCATAATAGGATTCCATGTACGAAAACATGGATATTAAATATAAAAAAATTGTCATGTTCTGATGGAGAGTGATAGAAAACATGATTAAGAGAATGTTAACCACTAGGAAATCACAAACATGTTATGGGTTCAACGGTTAGTGATTCCCTATTAGGAAGAGTTAACAGATATGGTTTTTTAAAGTGACTTTTCATTGTGGAATCTATTTATGATATTAACTAAAAACATAAGGAAACATACTTACTTTTCATGTAGACTATATACTTTACTATATTTCTAACACAAACTCATATTTCCTAAAAATGATGAGTATTAATGATGACTAGTTTACATTAAAATTGATATAATCAACTTCGAGAGAATAAAATAATCCAAAAAAGAAGAACTATATATTTCCCTTGACTTTAGATATTAAGTAAACCAAAACCTTTAGTACAAGATCAGATAATCCCCAAAAAGGATAAAATTTTATATAAAGAAAAACTACTCTTAATCTCAAAAAGTTGTCTAAAAAATCAAAAGTTCAATAAAGACCATTCAATAAACAATTGTCCCTAAAAATCTTCAAAAGTGATCCAAACTTTGATTGCAACCCAAATCTCATAAGTATTTAATTACATAATCTTCTAAGATACATCTTAACATTTATCTCTAAGTAACACTAGTTACTCATAAAGTCTCTTATTAAAAAGTAATAAAACTAATCACATATTCTCCATGATAGGTTAATCATTTTCATAAATAAATCAAATTATCATGTGTCCATAATAAAAACATAGATTATTTTTAACTAAAATTTCAACCATTATTCCACAATTGTAATCACACAGTATTATATCCTTTTTAGGCTTATATTGTTTCCTCAAAAGAGAGAATGTATTCCATAAAGACGTTTTTCACTTAATCAATAAATCATTTTTCTATAAAAAGTATATCTATTTGATAAAAAATAAGTTCCAAATATAAACATATTAATATTATATAAAATCTTTTTACTAAAATAATAATTCATACTAACCAGGGACTTCAAGTAGTCTAGTGGTAGGTGATACACCCTTGTCACCCTTCGGTTGTAGGTTCGATTCCTGCAGCATTTCTGGATGTGACGGTTTGTCACCCATCCTATGGGTTGTCCTTTTTATAAAACTCAAAAATAACCCTAACATTTTTTAACCTCAATTGTTTATTTATACCTATCATTTTCATCCAAATTCATTATTATCACAACATATTAATTCTTGACGTCTTATTTCACCACTATATGATAAAATAAAACAAGCCCTAAAATGAAGAACATCATACCTTGATCATGGTGTCCATTTGGATTCATCATAATCTTGTTCATGTAGGAAGAAGGTCCATGGATTACAACAATGATTTATAGATCCTTCAAAATCATTTGATTCCACTATTAAAATACACCTTGTACAACATGGGTCATATGGGTGTTCATAGTAAAACTGTTTTGGAAAATAATCATACATGGCATATAATTTCAAGACATCAAATAAAACTTGATTTCTATAAAACAATCAAACAGAATTTTAGTTGAAACATTCAATTAACAGTCCTTTTAAAATACCATAAGTATGTAATGAGAGACTATATTTTAAAATCAAATATAAATAGGTTGTGCAAGGGTTTCCTTCTTCAGAACCTTTTTAGAAATCACAATATGCTTCAAAATCTTCTGATAAGGTAAAATATTTTAAAATTCCTTGATAATATTTACCTTTCTTGCAAATGTGAGAATATTGTGAAAATAGGAATTTTATAAATACAACCCATGATCCATGATGATAATGAGGTATAGTGGAGGTGTTTGATATCTCAAACAACTTCTTTCAAGTGAGTTGTATGATATAAAAAGTATCAAAATCATTTGAACATTACTTTGCAATAATTATTGAAAGCATGGCATCAAGAAGAGATAGGAATGTCATTTGAGATCATCCACCTTCTATTTGTAACTGACTTTACTTGATCTTAGTAAGTTATAAAACAAGTATTTAACTGAAATAATAGATAGGGACTAACCATATGTCTAATGAAAATTCCTAATCTCAAAATTTGTCTAAACTGACCTTTGATACCAACTGTAAGGACCCAGCCTTAAAAATTACAAAATCATGAATTAAATGAATAATTCACATCGAGGATCTTTTCAGGTTTAGAGTTTTGGGAATTAGGACATAACTGTTAAATAATAACTTGAATATTACAAGTTGACACTACTATTCAGTATCGATTATTTTTCATAAAATAAAAACTCTTAAAAAGAAACATGTCTGGTTCCATGTTTTAGAAAGCATGAATTTTCCTTAATCCCATCCTTGACCATATTAATCATTAAGTCATGTGGAAAACTTTTCAAAAACATGGGATGAGCATAAAAAGCTTATTAAGGGTTATAATATAACGAAGGAAAACATTATCCCAACAATAAATAAAAATCCACGAAATCATACTTTTCAATCATAACATACCTTATAAAATCATAAGATTTATGAATAACACTCACAAATCATAAATCGTAAAGATTACATATGGAATCCAAATCAAACATAAATTTGAGCTATCAAAGCTATGTAGGGAGTAACACATGGAATTCCCATCACAGTATATTCCCTAAATCTATTAGGAGAAACATCACGTTTACCTCTGTCACGTTACCCAATGCATTGGAGAGCTGTCTCCGGCTCACCTGCCCTAGGTTTATCACGGAACCATTCGTATATGTAAAAAATTCCCAATAACTATAACATAATCATAAAATATAACTTATGTACAAAGGAAATGTAAAATTTCTACATTCCAATATATCAAATCAAGATATTGAAATAAACAATGTTTTATCAAATCATTTTCAAAACCATTTTAAAATAGATTTTTGAATCAAAGTGTCCCATACCACTTTGAATATTATATTTGAATTATCATTTGAAAAAATTAATGTCCATATAAATAAATCCTAAAATTCATTTTGAAAACATTGACATTAATAAGAAACATTTAGAGGAATAAATATTTAAAACATTTAAAATGATATTTTAGTTAAAGTTTTCTTAACAAAATGTGAGAAACTTGAATACAAATAATTAAGGAATAACATTTAATCTGAACTTTATAATATAATGTGAATAAATGGATTCATGATGTACTATGTCAAATTACAGTATATACAACATATAAGAGTGAATTGGTGCATAACAACAATGAAGTCTCAATGGAAATGTAAATTGAGATGAAATCCCTTATAATGATGGTATCATTAAATTATGGATAAATCAATCACATAATTATGGGTGAAAAAATATAAATACACCCATTATAATTGGATATTAACTATAAAATAATCATAGGTCATTCACACATATTCATAGGATGACATATTCAAGAAGTACAAGTTGAACCCAAAGTATTGTAATTGGGTTGAGAAGTTCCATTGTAAAAATTTGACAGCCTAACGAAGTCGCATTAAAATTCATAAAATGATTTGATGAGAAAAATGTTATCTCATATCATGGACATAATGTTACATAAATAAGTATATAGAAGAACATATCCATACATAATAAGATTTAATTTAAAATACATAACAAAAAGAAGTCTTTTAAAAAGAGGATGGTGAAAGGTTCCCTTACAGATTTGATAACATACAAAACATACGACAAATGAAAGAAGGATAAAAAAATAAATATTTGAATAATCATAAATGAAATTATATTACACAAAGAGTACAATGGTGGGAAGTACATACACCACACAAAAAGAAATAGTGGAAAATATAGCATGAATCTCACGGGAATAAAAAATGAGATGAAAAACTCTTACTTCATTGTAATCAAATCAGGTCGTTTGACCAAAAGATAATATCCAAGAAATGAATCACATATTACCATGAATATAAAGATAATCATAATAATATATATCAATGTCAGTAAAAATTACACAACATGCAATAAATAAGTGGAAAACAATGGAAATCCCACAGAAATAAAAGTGAGATAAGAAATCCTTTACCTTGTGTCCAACTTGACTCGATCATTTTTTAATCTCATGAATAATAAACTAAATTTAATTTCTACATGAATATTAACCTTTTTAAAGTTTATTATTCATTTTATATCACTTATTACTATGTTTTAAATATTTTTTAATCATTTCAAGTTAATAACGTCCATTTTCTCGATATTTGGTACTTGAGTAAAAAATGAACACCTTATATTTACAAGTTATCAATGTGGTAAATATTCCATTATATCCAGAATTATATTCATGATTTAGATATCATATATATCATATATATCCATTATGTACATTTATTTATAATAGTATATAACATTTAGACGAAATAAATGAAATGTACTGTTCATGGAGAGGGTAAGCCGTACGTACACATGAACGCTACTTCCATTTCTATTTCTTATTTTAATGGAATTAAAAACATAATGATAAATAGATAAATTATAATTCCAATATAATATAATATTAAATATTATTAACTCCATTCTTTATATGTCCCACATAATGAATTAACGAGTCATATAACCTTGAGGGTGTGGTAGTCCGCAATTCCTCATATGAGATTATCATATTTACCAACTATCGAAACCACAAAATAATGCTATAAATGGTAATTACAGAAGCATAAGTATATAATAAACATAATATATATCATATATAAATACAGTTCCATCATAATGGCCACCATGAGAGGTGGTAAGAGATAATTGAACAATTATCGTTTCGTGAGGCGTTAGTTTTCCATCCACAGAAACATTATGTTCTTCACCCATTAGATGGTGGTGTGTGTAAGTGTAGTTTGGATCCTTCTCATAACAACATACTAGTATATTGAGGATACTGGTTTTTTTATAGATGAATGTAATAAAAAGATTTTAGGGGTTTTAGAAGTAAACTAAAAGAAAACAAATGAAGAGAAACTATTATATTTAATTTGGGTAACTCTATTTTGTTCGAACCAAAGGAATTATTGAAGTGGCTTCTACCTAAGGTAAGGCATATAGGAGGAGGATAGGGATGTAGGGAGCTTAATTGGGCAGAGTTTGGGTGAGACAAATGGCTTGACAGGTGTGAGTAATAGGTTATAAGTGGTCTCCTTTTATAAGGGAGACGAGGGACTCTATTGGAATGTGTGGAAATATTATTTTATAATATAATGATATTCGATTTCTAAAGGTCCAAAAATCATTATAGTAGAAGATAAGTTGACTCATGGTCTAAATATAATCATAAAAGTATAATTTTATTGGATTTGGATAATATCGTAACCATTATAATCTTATTTATTTAAATAATTTGTTAATGTGTAAATATTTTGTCATTATTGTGTCATGACTAATTTAATTTACTCGATGTCTAAAAATTATAAAAAAATACTATCAGGTTGGAATTCGTTTTATATTTCCAATAAATTTTTACAGGTAAAAATATTCCTTATATAACACCATTTAAAAAATAATTTACTAAAGTATTTTGGTTTATGTCATTTTTTCCTTTACATTAAATTAATTAATATAAAGTGTCATTATCATTCTTAAGTGGCTACATGGGGTCCAAAAATAGACCCAAAGATAACCATGGCCGATCATGACTCAACCAATAAGGTTGAAAATTTTTTTAATGTAATTTAAAATTATTATAATATTCTTTTTACCTTGAATTACATTATTTACCTTTAACCACGATAAAAAAAAGTCAAACATTACTATTCACCGGAAATTAATTTCATGTTATTGAACCACATTTTACAAAATAATAACAACCATGTATGTCGGATTTTTTAAATTCAATTCACATAAGTGGTAAAATTTCATTTAAATGAAAAATTCAGTTTTTTAACTACTACTAAGTGGGTTCTCTATTCATCAAAAATTACAGTTTTTCAGAAAAATACCAAAAATTAAACCTTAGCTATATTTGATATTCTGAATTCAAAAATTATGTATATTTTACCATATTATAAACATATAAGCTTCATTAATTAATTTATAATTAATTCTCATTGTTAAAACAAATAGCGTGTTTTTATGAAACAATTACTATCAAAAGACTGACAGTTGTTTCTGTCCAATTTGTAAGTGAAATTAATTCCAATGACCATCATTGAATTAAATGGTAAAAATATATTCTAATTACACTTTAAAACCAATTTAAAAGATAATAAAACCATATAAATATATTATATTTAAACAATGTTTTGAATTAAAATACAATATTTTCACTATTCATTTAAAAATGAACTTTATTAGAAAAAATCAAAAAAATTACACAAAGTAAATATTGATGACCCCATTATAAAGAAGGATTTTATTTGGTCATATAGAATGTATTAAACTGAAAAAAAAAACTATATTTAAATAGTTTTTCCCATTAAAAGGTGGTAAATTGACCTTTTGTTGTAAATTATGCATAAAATTAGATTCATTCACATTTTAAGCCTCTAACATTTATTGGATAAATGTAAATAAATTTTAAAAATATGTATAATTATATTTTAGTTAGTTTTGATTATTCCCGATAATAAAACGGCATGGATTTAACAGCTATTTAAAATAATAATATTATATTATTAGTGTGCAACATAAGATTTCAAAGAAACATGTTTATATGTATCGGGTACGCTATCGAACATAGAACACCCTTTATCATAAAATTAATATTTAATTTATTAATACTAATTAATATGGAAAGTGTCTTATTTCTTATTTATCAGGGATGTTACATTACAAGTGTTTCTGCCCCATGTTTGAGGTATGTTGTTTCATTTCTAGCCTATATTCGATGAAACTTGAATAAACTTATTTTGAGGATATATTTTATAAATTATTATTTTTTAAATTATTAAATTGTGTGTGTAAAAATATGTTACTGTGAAATTATGGTTTTCAACTAGATTCGGTATATTGAAAAGTTATTTTCAAATCATTATGAAATTTATTTTGGAAATGGGTTTGAGTTAATATTTTTAATGAATGAGTTTCTAAAATTTATAACATGTGTACCCATGTATAATTAGGAGGATGGTTAGAAACATGCCTTATCTGTGGATTCTTCCAGTGGGTTTCCAAATTGGATTTTCCTCTACCCTAAAATCACGTTGATCTAGGGAATTGTTTAAACTAATGGGAGGTTTAAAATCACGGGTGTTCCTATGCTCTTTAGACTCAATGCATATGTCTAGAGGGCTAATGCAAGTGATTTTCTATATTGGGGTATTATTTTTCTATAAATCCTATCCTATAGTTGTCCTTGGTGTTATTTACCTATGATTTGGTTATTACAACATTGGATGTGGTATGATATGTGATACATGATTTGACTATTTTTATGTATATCGTATGATTTGGAACTTTTTAAACAATTTTATTTAATGTGGAAAAAAAGATTTATTTACCTTACATTACAATTTTTCTATTTATTATTACTTTTTAATTTTAATGTCGATAATTTTTTTCATTTTGTTAAGGATACCTTTTATTGAACTCTAGGGTGGTATCCAGCTGATCATGTTTAGCTAACACCCTGCACACCCCTTCAGTTGTGTAAAGACCATGTTATTTCTTCCAAGGTAGGTAAACTAATGGATACATAGTGAGTAAGTGATGGAATAATTAGTTTTGTCTTGGGAGCTAGTGGTGAGACATTTGGAGCTTTCCCACACAATCACGTGGAATGTAACACCCCGAGCTTCCACGATACGCCTCTCTTTCAATAATGCAATAGCTTGCATTGTACGCAAGTTCGAGTTCTAACACACTGCGACTAATCAATGTAGCCATTATGAATATTAATACCCACTTTTTAAAATTATAGAAATTTTATATTTCAAAATGGACTTCATTTTTTTATTTTTAATATCAAAATTAGCCTATGTTGAATTTTTGGTATTTTTCTGAGAACTTCCAATTTGTTTTATGAATAGTGAAAAATACTTAAGAACAACTTTTTTTAATAAAAATAATTTATAGTGATAAATTATACTATTGAGTGGTTTTAAAGTATAATTAGAATATATTTTTACCATTTTATCCAATGGTGGTCATTAGAATTAATTTCACTTTGAAATTGGACATAAACAACTGTCAATCTTTTGATATATATTGTTTCTTAAAAACACGCTATTTGTTGTGACAGTGGGAATTAATTCTGAAATTAATTAATGCAACTTATATTTTTGGAATTTTGTAAAATATACATAATTTTTGAATTCGGAATATCAATTATAACATAGGGTGAAATTTTGGCATTATTCTAAAAAACATCAATTTTTGATGAACAGTGAAACCACTAAGTGGTAGTTAAAAAAACGATTTTTCGTTTAAATGAAACATTACCACTTCTGTGATTTGATTTTTAAAAATCTGACATACATGGTTTTCATTAGGAAGTAAAATGTGGTTCAATGGGATTAAAATAATTTTTTGGTGAATAGTAACTTTTAAGATTAATTAATCACGATTAAAGGTAATTAGTGAAATTTAAGGTCAAAATAATATTATAAAAATATGAAAATAACATTACACTTGTCCTACTCCTATTGATGTGTCGTGGACGACCATGAAAATCCATGGGTCAACTTGGGGAACCCATGGAGCTACTTTTGTAGGAAAATGACATAAATAACTTTTATTTAATGTTAAAATAAAAATGTCACAAACATAAGTTGTTTTACTAAAACAATTTTTTAATGGGGTTATAAAATTCATATTTTTTACTATAAATATTCATTAAAAATATATATATATTTCATACATCATGATATTTTTTTTATAATTTTTATACATTATATAAATTAAATTATTTATGATACCATGATGATGCATTGATTACCTCATTAATTAACGATTTAAATAAAATGAAAAGATAATGTAAAATCTAAGACTTACACTTGTAAAAAATCTATTGGATGAGTATATTTAGAAAACGTATCACCTTATACTCGATATATATAAGTGTGGGACCTTTAGAATCCGAAAATGCATTTCATAATAGTGTAACATTTCAATCGTTCCAAGAGTGCCCCTTCTCTTCTCTTATAAAAGGCCCCCACCACTACCACCTTACTCACACCTTGAAAGCCTTTTAGCTCATCCATCCTCTGCCCAAATACTCTCCCAACTTCTCTAACTTACTCATAGAAGCTTCCCTTTGGGCAGAATTCTTCCAAAGGAAGCCTTTGGCTCAAATCAAAAGAGTTACCCGATTTTAAGGTAATGTCTTCTCTTATGTTATTTTGTTTTATTTTTCTTATCCAACCCCCTAAACTCTTTTTTTTCTTTTATTTTTTAACAACAAAAGTATCCTCAATATACTTGGATGTTGTTATAATAATTATTCTAGCTACACTTACACACACCTACATCTAATGGTTAAAGAACATATTGTTTCTATGGATGGGAAATTTCTTCCTCACGAAACAATGATTGTTCAACACTCATTTAGCACCTTAAATGGTGGCCATTAAGATGTAACTATATTTATATAGGATATATAATATGTTTATGTTTTACTTAAGCTTCTTTATTTTTCATTTATGGCATACCTTTATGGTTTCCATTATGGGTAAATTGATATTTTCATTTTAGGAAGTGCGGACAACCGCCCCCTCAAAGTGATTTGAATCGTTAATGTTATATGTAGGATGTATAAAAGATGGAGTAAATGATATTGTATATGATATTATACTATAATTATAATACACCTTTATACTATTATGATTTCATTCAATTAAATACGAAATAGAAATGAAAGTAGCATTCATGCGTACGTACGGATTACCGTCTCCATGAATGGTGCATTTCATTTCTTACCTCTAAATGTTATGTAATATTATAAATGAATGTATATACTGGATATATATGATATATATGATATCTAAATCATGAATATAATTCTGGATATAACGGATATTTCACCACTTGAACAACTTGTAATTATAAGAATTTTATTTTTGACTCAAGTACCAAAGATCGACAAAATGACTGTTATTAACTTAAATAATTACATAATGTTCATAACATGGTAATAAGTGATATAAAAGGAATAATTAACATGAAAAAGGTTCTTATTTAAATATAATTTAACTTTAGTTTATTATTTAGGTGGTTAATGAAAGGTCATGTCATGTCGGACATAAGGTAAGGGAATTTCTTAACCCAATTTCCAATCTTTGGGTTAATCTCCTACTTTCAAATTATGTCATGATATTATTTTGTCCAATCTTGTATTTATAGATTATTTGTGTGTAATTATAGTAAATACTCATAATATATCTATTTTATTTTAAAAATGATCTTTTTAAGGACATCATCTCAATCTCCTTTCATTGAGGCATATTTGGTTTTATACACAACTTTCTTTTATACGGTGTATAAACCCCTTTGTCTTTTTACATTTAATAAAAGAAATCTTTTTTATACGAAGCGTTTTACTAAACGACAAAAAGGAATGTTTTTCTTTCCATACATATGCGGAGACAACAACTTCTCCGTCGCCGTGACTATTATTTGAGTTTCTGCTTATTCTACAAGCCGTAACTTTTTTTAATGAAAAATAAATACAAAGTTTTAACTTTCATTTATTTTGGTATAGAAAATGGTATTGAAAGTGTTTTTATTATATCAATGTATTGCATTGATATCTTGTGATTGAAATGTGTAAATGTTATGTTTCCTTTATGCATGTTTTATGTGATATGATTATGTTATGGTTTATGATATGTTTAAACCTATTCATATGAGGAATGCATTGGACTTAATAAGTGACGGGCGGAGCCCGCTACAGCTCCTCGATGAATCAGTAGGTCTCATGAGACAAACTAGTGTCTTGGCACGAGGCCTTGACAAAATCTTATTTGTGGTCTTTGAATGAGGCTTTGGCTACATGGTTAGGATAGTCTTTCATTATGCATTCCATCATTATGATAGTGGTTATTGATGTTTCATGTGATTATTCGACCAGTAGAATATCCATGTGAATAAGTAAATGGCATTATCTCATTTTAATTTTTCCATATTCTGTTGAAGTTCATGTTTAAAAGGATTTTTTTATTTTTACATTTCTTTAAATGTTTATATTTATTTATGAAAGCTTCCACAATATTGTTATCCTTACTAAACATCTGAGCTCACCCCTTTCAATGTTTTTATTTTTCCAGGATGTGAAGAAGTGTATTATAAATGACCTGAAGAGATAGTATGATGGGATATGATGACAAGATGTTTTATTAGTTTTGTTTTACTTAATGATGTAATGTAAGACTTATGAATGTATCTGGTGTTTCCAAGGCTACTAAACTAATTGGTATTTCGAGACTTGATCTTTTGTGATCATGCCAATGTTATGAAGTAATGCACCGACTCTGGGTAGCTGGGGTCGGGCCATTACAGTTGGTATCAGAGGCAGTTTATTACTAACCTTGGAAGCTAGATTTAGATAAACTCCAATTATATCACATAACCCAAAGATAGACTTTTAGGATTAGTATAGAATAACTTCCTAGAATTTTGTTGTTGTAGAGATTTTGTGAGTTTTCCGAGCAATACATCCCTGTCTGGATACGAGCAAGTAGAGGAAGCTGTGGCACAGATGTACCTAGGGGTAAAACTCAAAAACACCGCTTTGACCTAGGCTCGAACTGGAACTAGTACGCGACAACGGGCCTTGCTGCACTCTTGGTTACGACACTCCCGGGGGATATTCTTTGGATAATTCTCATTTTCTTTACAAACCACTATGAAGGGTTATGAGTATATAATTCCTCAAAGAAAATATTTTTATGCATTATATCCATAAATAGTTCAATTTATGTTAAGTATTTTACAAGTATGGAATTAAGTATTTTGATTCATAAAATGATCTGGTTTATGCCATTGTTTGGAAATGGTGCCTAGTGGAAGGAATGAAAACCATATCAATGCACGCACTCCGTGTAGGGATTTCCCTCCTACTCAAGATAATTATTGTGGATCTGGAGATACAACTGGTGCTGATCAACTTATTACCATACTGGGACAACTCACTCAGGTTATGAATAGTAACCTTACTCGTATGGAGTACCCTAAACCGCAATGTTGAGGATCAATGATAGACCGCTTCATGAGGCAACAACCACCAACATTTAATGGGGGTAAAAATCCATTAGTAGCTGAGCAATGGATAAAATCCTTAGAAAAAATATTCCATGCCTTGGGGAGTAGCGAAAGGGAGAAGGTTGTCATGGAAGTCTACCGCCTCACTGGAGATGCCGATCAATGGTGGTCGCTGATTCAAAACACAAAGGAAGATGAAGAAGTATCAAATATGGAATGGAGAGAGTTCAAAAATCTTTTCGTAGAAAAATACTTTCCAGATGACCATCAAGCAGATATGGAAAGACAATTTCTGAGTCTAAGGTAGAAGGAGGATGAGAATGTCGCAAAGTATAAGGCTAACTTTACAAGGTTAGCGAGGCATGCTGTAGATTATACACGTAACCCATGAAATAAGATTGGTCATTTCATTTATGGGTTAAAACCATTTCCCCGTCGAGCTTTAGTATGACAATCTTTCTCAATGTATGAAGATATTTTCTCATGTGCTATCAAGACAGAAAAGGAATTCTCTAAGTCTTATGACAACAAAGTAAAGAATGAGAAGAAGCGAACAGTGGAACAAGAGACGGATAAAGGGAAAAAGGGAAAGAAGGATTTTCCATTATGTGATAATTGTGGGAAGAAACACCCCGGTACTTTCCTAAAAGGAATGGGAGTTTGTTATAAATTTGGAGAAAACGTTCACCAGGCTCGTGATTGCAAGTGAAAGAAAGAGGCTATCAATGTTGAATGCTACAATTGTAGGGAAATGGGGAATTATGCAAATGAATGTCCTAAGAATCAGGGAAACTTACCTCAGAAAAGGCCATGGGATCAAGGACAATCTTATGCTGTTACTACAGTTGTAGCGGAATAATTAATGTATTGGTGCTATTGGACTCAAGGATTATATTCTGGTAATAAAAATAATGTGATATATATAAGGATTGTACTGCTTTACTTGTTGTTATAATTATGGTATTAATATGATGAAGGAAATCATATTTTTATTATGTGATAATAAGAGAAACATTACTTTGTTTGGGGAATATGATGTTACAAATGATTTTGGAATTTAGAGACCTTTTAGAGAAAGTCCGGACAGAGGTATTTTGGATAACTATTATGGTTGGAATGGATTAAGTTGAACCATTGATAGTATTGTTTAAGGTTAAACCATTTTTGAAGATTATTTTTGGAATATTATAATACTATAGTTTTAGGAAAAGGACAACCTGTAGGGTGGGGCATAACCCATCGCGTCGGACAAAGCTGCAGGAATCGAACCCACAACCATAGTGCGACAAGCCTTTATTACCCACCACTAGCCTACATGAAGTCCCTGGTTATTACAAAATAGTTTTACTAATCAAAATGGTATGTGTTAATATTTGGAACCTTATACAATGAGGATAAATAGAATATTTTTGAGTTCTATTACCTTTTAGAGTGAAAGATGGGTTTGTACTAAATATTTACTAAAGAATGAATGTTTACATGACAAGTATGTATATTCCCTTATGTTCTTAGTAAATCTCCTAAATAAATTCCACATATTTATAAAAGGAAACTTAAAACAAAAACGTCGCCGGTTAACTTTTCCAACTTGGGATTCAATGACCATTTAACCAATCCAAAGTTTGTGATTTTCTTATGGTTAACTTTTTCCTAATCCAGTTTTCTACGACTCTCCATCAGACCTTGATGGGTTGTTTTTCTTCCATATCGATATTTTCATAGAATCCTAGTATTGGCTATCTCGGGTGACCTTTGTACTTATCTTTCTATCTTTTAAAGTTATATTTTTATTAACCTTATTTCTGATGTGGGTTTTCTACAAAGGTATTTTCTATTTTCATCCTTTTATTTTCGAAAAACATTTTCAAATTGTGAGGATGCAATTTATTGAAGGAGTGGAGAATGTAACACCATGAGATTCCACGATACGCCTCTCTTTCAATAATGCAATAGCTTGCATTGTACGCAAGTTCGAGTTCTAACACACCGCGACTAATCAAAGTAGCTGTTATGAATAGTAATACCCACTTTTTAAAATTATAGAAATTTTTTATTTCAAAATGGACTTCATTTTTGTATTCATAATTTCGAAATTAGCCTATGTTGAATTTTTGGTATTTTTCTGAGAACATCCAATTTGTTTTATGAATAGCGAAAAGTACTTAAAAACAACTTTTTTAATCAAAATAATTTATAGTGATAAATTATACCATTGAGTGGTTTTAAAGTATAATTAGAATATATTTTTACCATTTAATCCAATGGTGGTCATTAGAATTAATTTCACTTTGAAATTGGACATAAACAATTGTCAATCTTTTGATATATATTGTTTCTTAAAAACACGCTATTTGTTCTGACAACAGGAATTAATTATGAAATTAATTAATTCAACTTATATTTTTGGAATTTTGTAAAATAGACATCATTTTTGAATTTGGAATATCAATTATAGCTTAGGGTGAAATTTTGGCATTGTTCTGAAAAACTTCAATTTTTGATGAATAGTGAAACCACTAAGTGGTAGTTAAAAAACTGATTTTTCGTTTAAATGAAACATTAACACTTCTGTGATTTGATTTTCAAAAATCCGACATACATGGTTGTCATTAGGATGTAAAATGTGGTTCAATGGGATTAAAATAATTTTTTTGGTGAATAGTAACTTTTAAGTTTAATTAATCACGATTAAAGGTAATTAGTGAAATTTAAGGTAAAAATGATATTATAAAAATATGAAAATACCTTTACACTTTTCCTACCCCTATTTTATGTGTCATGGACGACCAAGACAATCCATGGGGCAACTTGGGGACCCCATGGATCCACTTTGGTAGGAGAATGACATAAATAAATTTTATTTAAAGTTAAAATAAAAATGTCACAAACATGAGTTGTTTTACTAAAACAATTTTTAAATGGGGATATAAAAGTTATATTTTTTACTATAAATATTCATTAGAACTCTAAAAAGATTTCCTACATCATGATATTTTTTTTTATAAATTTTAGACATTAAATAAATTAAATTATTTATGATACCATGATGATGCAGCGATTACCTCATTAATTAACGATTTAAATAAAATGAAATGATAATGTAAAATCTAATACTTAAACTTGTCAAACACTTATTGGATGAGTATATTTAGAACCCTTATCACCTTATCCTTGAAATATATAAGATTTGGATTTTTAGAATCAGAAGAATCATTTCATAATAATGTAACATTTCAATCTTTCCAAGAGTTCCCCTTCTCTCCTCTTATAAAAGGCCTCCACCACAACCACCTTACTAACACCTTCAAAGCTTTTTTGCTCGGCCAACCTCTGCCCAAATACTCTCCCAACTTCCCTACCTTACTCCTAGAAGCCACACATTGGGTAAAATTCTTCCCAGGGAATCCTTTGTCTCAAACAAAAGAGTTACCCGATTTTAAGGTAATGTCTTCTCTTATGTTATTTTGTTTTATTTTTCTTATCCAACCCCCTAAACTCTTTTTATTCATTTCTTTTGTAACAACAACAGTATCTTCAATATACTAGGATGTCGTTATAATAATTATTTGAGCTACACTTACACACACCTACATCTAATAGTTAAAGAACATACTGTTCCTGTGGATGGAAAATTTCTGCCTCACGAAACGATGATTGTTCAACACTCATATAAAACCTTAAAAGGTGGACATTAAGATGTAACTATATTTATATATGATATCTAATATGTTTATGTTTTACTTAAGCTTCAGTATTTTTCATTTATGGCAAAACTTTATGGTTTCCATTATGGGTAAATGCGATATTTTCATTTTAGGAAGTGTGGACTACCGCCCCCTCAAAGTGATTTGAATCGTTAATGCCATATGTGGGATGTATAAAGGATCGCGCAAATGATATTGTGTATGATATTATAATGGAATTATAATAAACCTTTATACTATTATGATTTCATACCATTAAATACGAAATAGAAATGATAGTAGCATTCACGCGTATGTACGACTTACCGTCTGCATGAACGGTGCATTTCATTTCTTACCTCTAAATGTTATGTAGTATTATAAATGAATATATGTACGGGATATATATGATATATATGATATATACATCATGAATATAATTCTGGATATAATGGATATTTCACCACATGAACAACATGTAATTATAAGAAGTTTATTTATAACTCAAGTACCAACGATCAACAAAATGATTGTTATTAACTAAAATAATTACATAATGTTCATATCATGGTAATAAGTGACATAAAATGAAGAATGAACATGAAAAAGTTTCTTATGTATATAGAAATTAACTCTAGATTATTATTCAGTAGGTTAAATAACGGTCGGGTCAAGTTGGACATAAGTTAGGGGAATTTCTTAACCCAATTTCCAATCTTTGGGTTAATCTCCAACTTTCAAATTATGTCATGGTATTATTATGTCCTATCTTGTATTTGTACTTTATTTATGTGTACTTATAGTAAATACACATAATATATCTATTTCATTTTAAAAATGATCTTTGTAATGACTTCGTCTCAATCTCCTTTCATTGAGGCATATTTTGTTTTATACACAACTTTCTTTTATACGGTGTATAAACCCCTTTGACTTTTTACGTTTATTAAAAAAGAATCTTTTTAATATGAAGCGTTTTACTAAATGAAAAAAAGGAATGTTTTTCTTTCCATACATATGTCACAAAAACGACTTCTCCTCTGTCGTGACCATTATTTGAGTTTCGGATTCCTCTATAAGCCATAACCTTTTTTAATGAAAAATAAATACAATGTTTTGACTTTCTTTTATTTTGGTATTGAAAATGGTTTTGAAAGTGTTTTTATTATATCAATGTGTTGTATTGATATCTTATGATTGAAATGTGGAAATGTTATGTTTCCTTTATGCATGTTTTATGTGATACGATTATGTTATGGTTTATGATATGTTTAAACCTATTCATATGAGGAATGCATTGGACTTAATAAGTGACAGGTGGAGCCTGCTACAGCTCCTCGATGCATTGGTTGGTCTCATGAGACAAACTACTGTCTTTGAACGAGGCCTTGACAAAATCTTATTTGTGGTCTTGGCACGAGGCCTTGGCTACGTGGTTATGATAGTCTGGAATTATGCATTCCATCATTATGAAAGTGGTTATTGATGTTGCATGTGATTATTCGACCAGTAGAATATCCATGTGAATAAGAAAATGGCATTATCTCATTTTACTTTTTCCATATTATGTTGAAGTTCAAGTTTAAAAGGTTTTGTTTTACTTTTACATTGCCTTAAATGTTTATATTTATTTATGAAAGCTTCTTCTATATTGTTATCCTTACTGAGCATCTGAGCTCACCCATTTCAATGTTTTAATTTTTCCAAGATGTGAAGAAGTATATTATGAATGACATGTAGGGATAGTATGAGGGGATATGAAGACAAGATGTTTTTGTAGTTTTGTTTTACATAATGCTGTAATGAAAGACTTATGAATGTATCTTGTGTTTCCAAGGCTACTATACTAATCGAACTTTCAAGACATGATCTTTTGTGATCATTCCAATGATACAAAGTAATGCACCGACTCTGGGTAGCTGGGGTCGAGGCGTTACATGGAATATATGTTTTATTTTTAGATTTCATTTTCTATTAGAATTGTACCATAGATATTTTAATCAACATTTGAGTTGTATTTATTCTAATATTTTATTTCTTCTATGAAATATATCTCATGTTATAATCATTCACTATTCCATACAACTATATATATATATTTCATATTGTCTTCTATAGGTTGGGAGATATTTTTCAGTCGGTTTGTTATTGATAACTTCGTGCCAGTCACCACCCATGGTAATTGAGAATTCTTTTTGAGTATATGATGGTTATTTAGGGTACTAGATTAATATGTTATCTTGTTTTCATCATCATAATTCTATTGAAAAAGTGGATCTCTTCAGGATTTATTTTTTCTAGGTTGTTTGGAAACTTGAGTTAGAATTTTTAGGACAAGATAGGTAGGATATGGTGAGTGTTTGTCCATATCTTTCTATGATGAGAATCATGTTACCCTATGATGTTGGGATGTACGTATTATTTTATGAGTTATTGATTTTGACCTCAGTTTTTTATTTTATTTTTATACTTTTAAATAATATAACTCAATTGTCTAATCATATCTTCTATTTTCGAGTGAATCGGTATGCCTAGAAGACTCCTTCCGTGTGTTCCTCCTAGTGGTACAACATATTCTTTTCAAGGGAATCAGCCTCCAGATTAGAATCTTTTCAAAAATATTATTTGGGATGTTCGTACTATAGACCAAAATGTTACACTCATCCATAACATTGTGATTGAGGTATAACCAGGAGCTGGAGATGTATAGAACAAATCAAATGAATTCTTACATGAGAAGACATCATCCATTAAGGGTAAGATGGAGCTCCAAGAGGTGGTGGACTAGCTAAAAAGGATTGGTCTGATATTAGATTACAAGGACTCACCTAAGAATATCAATATAATGTGTTAGGTGTTTAAAATTGAGGGTACCATAATGTGATGGTCCTATTCCACGGTATGGGTTGATAGATGTGTGGTCTTGGATTTTGAGGTTTTCCCATACCACTATATTTAGATTTTTTTTATAGAGTTTTTGATTGTGGGGAAGCCTCTTGAGTTCAACAACCTAAAGTAGGGAAATCATACGATATAAGAATACACCAATTAGTTCACAAAGCTTCTTTCCTTTCTCTTGATTTAGTAAATAATGACCATCCAACAAATAAAAAATACTAGGAGGGTGTTATACTGACATTCATATCAAAGATAATTATGATTAATCTTTTTTACTTATGTGTATATAATAGACCTGTAAATAATAGAAGAGATAGTTATGTAAGAGAAGGTTGGTTCTTGTCCACATTCCATTCCACCCAACGATATTTTTAGTAGAATGATTTAGAGGTAGAGGAATTTTCATGATCATTTCAAGAGTGGTGTGAGAGGTTCCACATAGTGGGCATACTCTTCACCTTCAGTTACAAAAGTTGAGTTCCACAAAATAACTATTATTTTGATAAGGTTGGGAACACCCAATATTTATATTCCACACCTATGAATATTTTTAATAGTTTTTTATGCTATTGGGATATAAAACATTTCTACTAGGATATTCATATGCCTTGTTATAATCACATATCATTATATCTAAAGGCTACTATGACATAGTCATTTTATTCAATGTCTATAGTGATCTATACATGGGACTTGGCATTGAATCACCTTCACGTAGTGGGTGAATTTTTATTGGAGATATGTGTCGTTCTATAAATAGTGACAGGTACATCTTAATTGCATAAATATTTGAAACTTGTTAATTTGAGACATGTTCCTCAAACTCACTTACATCTATCTATTTTTTTGATATTCTTAAACACATAATAGAACACATTTTCTTTGTTATGGAGTTAGTGGAACATCATCAGTAATGAAAAAAATTAAGAGTTTTAGTTTCATTCATATCCATTATAGATATTCAAGGTAATGATAGTTTGGGATTTCCTTATTCTCAATATAGATCTGGTTAAAATCTTCCCGAGGATCGATTTTCATATAAATTATTTCAATAAGCATGTTGTTTTCATAGTCATATCCCGTTACTTATAACTGATGGGGTGGGGGTATTGGGAGTTTTCAGGAGAGGGGGATATGAGGTAGGGTCAAGTAGGACCTTCCCACCCAGACATTAGGAATTTGTTACATGCTTTTATAGTTGAGAAAGACGAGGCTTCTTTTACGGGTAATCTTCCTTTGGTTTTTAGATATTTTCTTGATGTTTTCCCAAATTATTTATCTATCTTTATTTCATAGTGGTGGTATATTTTATATCTTATTTAGATCGAGACAAGAATTTTGACATGATTACCACTTATATTATGGTGAATGAAGAGCCAAAAAAGATCAATATTATGTTGGATAATCTAATGATGAGAGATTCTGTTTACACAATAGTATCCACTTGATAATCCCAAGTTCACATTGCCAAGAAGGAAAGGGGTTTGCATATACTATTTGTAGAATTTTGATAGTTTTAATAGATTAATATTATGAATATGTACCATTTTCTTTGTGTTAATGATTTGTTTGACTAGATAAAGAGGTCAAATTGGTTTTTGAAGATTGTTATTTGGTTGAGTTTTCATTAACTCTGAGTTCAGTAGTTTAACATAATAAATTTTGATTATAGGATATGGTATGATTATATATAATTTCATCTTATACCATTTGTTTTGAATAATTATCTGACAGTTTTTATGGCTTTTATGAATTAGTTATTCCATGAGTATCTTTACACTTTTATGGTCTTGTTCATGGGTGATATTTTGATTTTTTCAATATCTGAAAATTACAACCAGTACGATTTATTTTTTTTGGAAATACATAATAGTAACCATTTAAATATATAGATTTAAAAATATAGTTTCTGTATCCAAGAAGCGATGTAATTGGGTAATGTGTTTTCTGATCATGGATTATCATTTTATCATGAGATCATTATATTGTGAATTATTAATTTTATTCAAAATATCTATTTAATATCCATAAAAATTAGAGCATCCATGATCATACAGAAAAAATAAAATGGATCATTAATTATTTCATGATGTTTCCCCATTACTAACAACTCTTACAATGAATGTTGTGAATTTCACATAGGATTTAAAATTTGAGTCTTATTTTGATGAACCAAAATTTCATATATCATCATAACATATTTTTAATTTGAATAATATCAATAAGGGTTTATGTTTTTTTATGAATATATTGTTGGTTTAGTGTGTCTTGTAATGAAGGATGATAATGCGGTCTCTTGAAACTCTGAACCTATTTGACTTTATGAGAAGAAGTACCCCACTAATGATTTGGAGTTTTCACAATAATGAATGTGATTAAATATTACTTGACTATTATTTTTAGGGAGAGTTTCAAAGTATCTTTTGAATAGATTAATTTGAAATATATATATTCTTATACATAATTAAAAACATAAAAGAATAATTTAGTGGAATACCTTCAACCATTTGAATTAAATATTTCTTACAACCTAGGGAAGGGAAAAGTAATTTTCTATGATTTTAGTTAATATCCATGGCCTGGTGGGCACGATATCCAATTCCCCGAGCTGGTTCATCACATGAATGGGGGTGTACCTCCCCATATTGTAGTGGCTTCCAACATGTTTCAAAAGTATATGGGGAAATGTGGTGGATCCTATACTAGCTTTTCAGAGTAATACCACCTCAAAAATAATATCAGATGATATAATAAAAACCATGAAAAAATAAATGGAAAGCATGTGATGAATGAAAACAAGTAAACAAGTATAACATGATATAAAAATATGATTAATAAATTACATGATTGTAGGTCCTTAAAATAAAATGTATAGTACCAAAACCATAAGAGGTCCCGAACACATTATTGAGTCCCCATCTTGTCTTGAAATCCCAGGCTCCAACCCAAAAACCCATGCATAATGAAAACACTATGCCTCTATCCTAAACCTATAACAAAAACAAGTAGCTTCTTCTTAGGTACCTAAGTTACATGGTGGCCTGAGCAGGGTGTTAGTACAACTAACATGGCCACCACCAATAGTGTCTATAGCTTTAGCTAGTCTATATAGTAGTGTATTTAGATAAGTAATGTCCAAAAATAAACAAGCCATCTAAATAAATATAAATGTGTATCATATTTAGGAAACTAACAAGTAACCATAATTTTGAGTATGTTCATAAAGGGTAACCAACCAAATGGACTAGATCTAGTCACATCAGATACCAAATACAAGGAATGCCACATTACACACACTTTTAATCGCATGGGGGAATTCACTAATCTTAAGGGAGAATTCAATAATTGAACTACTAGTTTGTTACCCAAGATAGAGGAAGGTAAATTTATTGAAATGTAGAGGACCAAACATTTTACCTCAAGGGGTAAAATTTTTAATATTCATCATTTAATCTAGAACATGGGTTGGCTTAAAAATTGGCCAAACTATGTGCCAACCATTCGTCTCCATCTATATAAGAGGGAACATGGACCCAAGGCCTGGTTGTCCACCCACACGGTTTAAAACAAATATGTAGATCCCATGTGATTTCCACTATTTGAGGGGGGAATTTTTCTACATATATTCTAAAAGGTATCCCATGTAGTTTCTCTACCTTCGTACCTACTTCTACAGGGCGAACAATTATGGTGCATAGTTACTACTACCTATGCACCAACTATGATGTCCACACAGATTGACCCCTTATCATCCATTACCATGAATCCAACCACTGGAAAATCACCAAAGCATCCCGACACCCCAAAACCATTAAATTTACTATTAAAAGAATACTATTTTTTAAAAAAGGACACGCCCATATGAAATGTTGGGATTTTACAAACTCCCCAAATTATAATGGCTGAAAGAAATGCCACTCCCCATAACATTGCTAATACTTATAGAAAAAAAGGTGAGACCATGGGCCCACCAATGAACCATCATCTCCCAAATTTCCTCATGAACACTGATATTCTATCACCACAATCTAACAAATTAAATTGTCCTACAAGAAAAATTTTTCCATTGTGGTCCATAATCATATTACCAATGATGCTCAAGGGATGCATCAATCTAAACTCATCATTACCAACCCAAAACAAAATATAAATTTTAGGGTAACATCACTAAACAACCACAAAAAAATAGGTTAGCAATTAGGAATAAAACTACCCTTGAGAGAAAATAAAAACACCCTTAGTCTAATCCATCCAGTAATTCATGGCCCTAATTACATGGAGTTTCTCACACAGTACCCTCAAAACTATAATAGGGATCTAAACTAGGAATCATTAGAAAAATAATCCATATTCCATCCACATTCCCTGACCTACACCTATCCCTGACACAAGGCCAAATAATCTCACACCATATCCGAAGAGTCATAAAACAACCCAAGAAGAACCTTCAACACAAGTAACTGAACTAGTTTATTCCTGAGATTATGATTATTAACAAAACCATAACACCAAGATGATGATTAATCTTAGACCAAATAACTCATAATACCGCTAACATCATAATGAGATCACTTTCCTTGAATGGTTCTCCCAACCATACACTATAGATTTCCTCCACCATCACTCAGCTTTGGGCACCTTCAAAAAAATCACCCAAAATAATCTCAACTAAACTCACATAACATACCTAATGTTTTCCCCAAATCACCATGCCCAAAAATCCACAATAACTCCAAACAAAACTATTAATATTAAACATCAAAGAAACTTAATGGAATGTTCACTGTAATTTTGTATATGTATCAACTAAAGAAAACTTGAATCCTCCTTGAAAACCGTTCATATTTCAAAAGCACACTTATCATCCCCAAATTTTGTGGAGGTGTATTAAATACCATTACATCCATTCCTAATTTCTAAATTGAGTTTGTACATCCTAGATATTTCACTCAGTTGGAAACAAAATTCCACTATTAGAATGATGCCCCACTACCTAAAAATGATGTATTCTCCCTTAAATAATTCATCGATCATCTGCATGAGCCTACCAAAGTCTACTACGAACCACCGAAAAAACATTATTGTCATCAATTATGATGATCTAAAAAACTATTTTCAGGATAAAGATCCCCCACCAACACATATTATATGCTATCACTCAAATTACTTCTAAAAGTATCCCATTCCTAATGGAATTTCAGGACACGATCCACCACTTCCTCCAAGGACCATCTATAATTATCCTTGGAACCTAGACAAGAACATTATGGGATTCTTATTGGAACCCTAATGACACAACATCCACTCCAGGGTGTGATCCATATATACACAACTAATGTACCACTCCCCACCCTAGGAGTATCATTCTATCATTTTTCCTCAAGTAATTTCAACCCTTGAAGCCCACTCATTGATCATAACATGAACCTAAAAATGTGTTCATGGGTTTCCTGTTTTACCAAGAACAACACAACCACCAACAACCACTACCTATTCTCAGCTCCTAATAACAACACCCATGGAATTCTTTGACATCTGGATGATCCCAAGGACCTCCCTCATAACCAATCGATGGTGTTCTCCCATCCATACAACTCAAAATATTCCTCTCAAAAGTTTATCCTCCAAGAGGATCCATTTCCAACGAAAACTCATTTTAGTAGCTTGGAATAATGAAATATCTCTCTCATCTTACATAGGATGATGTCAATATATTGGGAGTGCTTATCAATAGGTAAAAGTATGCTTAGACTTCATCGATCAATGTCACTAAAAACATCCCATCACTAATGTCACCTTCTACAATGGGGACACCTTAACTTATTGAATATCAGGAGGATCCTTTCCCACCAACATCTCATAAAATCCAAATCACCACAACATGGACTGGATTTTCTACCAAAACTTTGTATCACCTCCAAACCATTTTCCAAGAGGTTGTGATGTAACATTCCATGTGGCACCATTTTCGTCACCCCACACAAGTTGTTCCAACATGACCCAAATGATTTACAAAAAATATTGAAATGAGCACTGCAACAATACCAAACACAACTATCCCAAGTGTAACTAGTGCTTCCCACTATGATCACCTAGAATTATGACAGGTTCTTTTCTCGATCTACCTATTCACCAATCCCTAAAAGTACCATTCCTTCCTAGTATATGCCTATATGTGGATATCTTTATATCCCTTAAGTACTCACACTTTCCTACAACCATACACTGATTCCTAATCAAGATTGTGTGAGATGTACATCACCAGAGCTTGATCCAAGCATCTAATTACTCATCTTAAAATTCCTCTGGGCCTGTCATCCTCATCTTCTTCAAGGTATTATTAAAAGATCAATTGACGACCAAAAAAATTGTACAACCAATCCTAACCACATGACCACCCCTCACCCCAGGTTCCGTCTCCACAAAAAAATCATCAATCCAAACTTTGGTTTCCCTTTTTTGTTCTATGACAAATCACAATATTTTTCAACAGCAAACACCATTAAAATCACATGGTAAGGTCTCTAAATGATCATTCCCTTCATAACAACATTTACAAAAAACATAATCAATCATGGGTTTCCATAAAAAACGAGGTGTAACCACACACATTTACCAAAAAAACATTGCACCGAACGTGAATTGAGTCCATCTCTGAATCATCATCTCATTAAATAAATTCTAAGGAAGCATAAATTTTGGGCTAACCTCCATTAAGTCTACCCTAAATTTCCCAAGACTATCGACTCCTATACATGAATTGATCCCCATCTCTAAAACAGATAATCTATTACACTTACCCATCTAGAATAAGCACACACGAGGTGACACCCTATGTATTACACTTAGATTCACCAAAACATATGCCTGTTTCATTCACACCCAAAAGATGTAGCCACCCCAGTCGACCTCCCTCATCATTTACCTCGAAAATGCAATGATACAAACTCCATAAAGATAAGACACATTAAAAAATGGCCATTAGATATCACTCTCACTCTAATCCAAATATGTCAAACCTCAAAAACTTACTACTCAAGGGTTCCACTCCATCCCACATTAAAAATTAATGTCTAATGTACCCAAGAAACCATTTACTCAATTGGGGACACCATGGATTCCTATACACAAAAATTGGAACTAGAATCTAATATAGGGTCCAAAACATGCCACATACAATTGCAACCCATAAGGGATACCACATCCATATTACCAGATAACATCTCATAAACCTATGCCACAACTCCATTTAGGGCGAGACAAGAACATATTATTTACCATAAAAACAACCCACACATTCCTCATCACCTCAAAAATACATTCACAAACTAGGTCACTCTCACTACCCAAACCTCAATAACTAGAGTCAGATAACCACACCTGGGATACCCATTATCAAAGTCCATATAAGTTCCACCATTTTCGATTACATTTATTAATTAAACATTTCAATTTAAAATCTATGTTTTAACATTTAGAAACATTCCATTTTCAAAATCCAATGGATTTACAAATTGAAAAAAAATGTATTAACTTAAAATTTACAAACTCCAATCTTCCATAAAAAATAATCTTTCAAAATTTCATTGATTAACAACCATAATCAAGGGAATATAAACAATACTAAAATAAAGGATGAATATGACAGTAATAGAAAATGAATCCCAAGGAAAATCAAATCACATGAAACATAAAGAAGAACTATAAATCTTTTGTTCCCAGAATAATGCATTAACTCACACACCATTTCATTCAATAATGACCTAAGAGATAAATATAATATTTCAATAACATCACATCCTTGTGCACCTCTAGAAGTAGAAATAAAAATCAACTATCAAATTAAAATACTGAACACCAATTCCTTATAATGTAAAAAAAACATCCCTAATACACAGGGCTACAATTACCCATGTAAAATCTCATTATGAGTACCTCACAAGCTTCTAGTCTCATATCTAAATTAAAAAAACAATAATTAAAAAATAAAACATTCTCTAATAACAATTTGGAACCTCCCTTTCCCAATGTCTATTATAACTCATGCCCTGGGCTGGGTGGTGACATAAACTTATACACGCCTCCCCATACGCCAAATGATAACTAATAGAAGCATGAGCCAATGTAAATACATGGGGAAGAATATAACCTCTTATTAGAGTAATTACATAATATAAATAATGTTATCATATATAATAACTAATAGGAACAAATTAATGGACAACATGTAACAAATGCCAATAAGTAACCACGTAGTAAATCCTATAACAATACGAGGAATACAATATATGTTTCGTTGTCAAAAAAACACAACGTCTTATAACAAACCCCTAAAATATCCCAAACATAGTCCCAAGTCCCCACCCATTCCTAACATATCACAATCGTACCTAACAACCTAGGCATAAACCAACAACAGGACTGTATCTTGAACCTTTAACAGAAAAAAGTATCTTCTTCTTAGGTACCCAAGTTCCATGTTGCCCCAATAAGGGAGTGAGTAAAAATATTTAGGCCACCAAAAATGGAGCCTAATGTATTTTACAGTCTATACTATAGTGTATGTTGTCAAGAAAATTTCCCATGTAGTCATGAAATTAAGGAAATTTAATTGTTTCTCATGTTTAGGAAAGTAAAAAAGACACCATTTTATTCTTTAGGATCTCGAGAAGAACCAAATAACTAAACTACCACTATTAGCATAGAATAATGTAGCCTAGGAATAATAGGTTACAAAGAAATTTAATCACAATGGGGAATTTGGTAATAAAAATTTATCAATCTGCCTTATATCCCTAGTCAAGTAATTAATCTGTGTCAATGTGTTTCGGAATCATAGAACCTCTAATTAACATCCCAACTAACACCATTCTAGATATTGGGACTCATAGAGCCACATTCCATCATCCCTACCATACATTAACTAATACATTCTTCAGAGTCTCAATCTAGGTATTCTCATCATATTAAACTATTAGGGGAATAGAGCCTATTTCTGAATCCCTAATATGTTAATTATATGGGTGGGGTATAGATCCTCATAATAACCAAGCCAATGGATATAGAACCTCATCTCAATACCCCCACACACTATGATGCCAAATTCGCATGCATCCTTAGCCATTTAGCATGTTAAAATTTTACATTCCTAGAACAATCTGGAAACATATACAATTTAACAATCATAAATTATTAAAAAATATACCATTATACAAAATTCCCCCTTATTCCATATTAAATACTATAAACAATCAACATCATTTTCATTTCACAATCCATGATGTGACGCAAATAATAATATACATTTAAATTCATCTTTAATCCACACCTTTAAAACACAGGTCTTATTACATTAAAAATAATCCATTCCTTTTGACATTCATTACCATTTCCAACAATTTAAATAGTTAATAAGGAATTTTCAAATAAAGGATCCATAAAAGTATTTTTGAAATCACTTTTTGAAATCTACAAAAAAAAACTTTCTAAATCACCTTTAGTCTAATTACTTATTTTAAAAAATTTACCTATTAAAAAACATTACATTCTCTATTTGAAACCCATAACTAGGTCATTATCCAAAATGATTTATTTAAACTATTTTAATATCCCCTTAAGAATTTACAAAAAATCTAAAATACAATAAATTCAATTTACCCATTAACCAGTCCCATATACCATATTATAATTTACAACCTAATTGGTCTCATATTTCTCCTATATTAACTTTCAACTATTTATTTGACCATTATCAATAGTTTGGTGTGAACCATGTGTAGCCCTTGGTGTTGTCTCACATCATCAATGAACCCAAAAAGGTCTGTGCAGGGTCATGCACCTTAATCAAATGAATAAAACAATTTTTATAAATCATGAAAATATGGTTTGAGAAGTAATGTTAAAAGAACATATGACTTCACAAAAAAATATCAATAATATGGGGAAGAAACATTCAGACCACCTACCTTATATCCGTTGTAAATTTATCACATAAACTTTTCCCATTATTTGAACTCTAATAACTTTTAAATCCCTGATTTTGATTCAAAAAAAATTTGAAGAACTGGGATTTTATATGGATATAAAACCACATACCAAGCCACTTGCAAATAATAAAAATCATAGAATGACTAAAAATTACCTGGATATTTGATTCACACAAAACCAAACATGAAATAGACAAGAATTGAAGGAGAAACACCCATGAAAAAGGATGGGGCATGTGGATTGTTATCCAAGCTAGAGGGGAACAAATGGGGTGAAATACTAGTGAATAAAAATTTTATCAACAGAATAAAATGGTAATTTTATACTTTTTATGTTGTGCATGGTTTGGCCACACGGTTTTCCAAACAGTGTCCCAACCATGTTTGTTCCTCTGCCCAAGAAATAATGAGGACTCATAGTTGGGATCTCCATCCACATGGTTTTAAAAAATATATAGTGACTATGTTCTCGTCATTAACCAAGGTGGAACTAGTACACATGGTTTCCTGGAGGTATCCTATATGCTTTCTCTTCCTGTTAACCACTTTCTTTAGGAGGAATGGATAAGGTGAAAATTTTCTTCTAACCATGCCCTAACCATGTTATCAACATATATTAACCTCTTATGCTAATTTACCATTCCCCAAACCCCTAAAACAACCACGATTATTCCCATAGGCACCGAAACCTTATCATCATCCAAAAAATAATGTTTAATGAAAATTTAAGCAAGGACATACCTTCCAAAAAGGTTGTTATCTTATATATCAACATTAATGAACCACTAAAATCTATTCTACAATTTCATGAGGAGTGGATGCTTATGGAACACTTTACTTAGTTGCAACTTGATGCTTAAGAGGACATATTATGTATGTGTTTGAGTATTTTTTTATCATCACCCCTCATTGTGTCTATCTTTTGAGGATCAATAGTAGGATGATGAATTATCGGGAATTCGACAAGACATATATGGTGGGGATATTTTTTATTTTTTTTCTCCCATATTTTCTCAAATTCTTGATTTTGGGGATATGGTTTCATCTGAAAATATTTATAGATATTATATTTGTTTTACATTGTTACTTATTCATGTTCTATTCATTTGATCACTATGAAGATGTATTAAAAAATTAGACTGTGATTATAGTGGCCTGGTATTAAGCATGACATTGCAAATTATGTGTCTAGATGCTCCCCCTACTAGTAGGTAAAAGAAGATAATATAAAACCTTTTGGATTTCTCAATCCTCTTCAAGTTATGGTTTCGAAGTAGGATGATATATCAATGGAAATTTTTTTGATTAATGTGGACTCCCTGGTAATGAAATTCTATCTAGGTGGTTATTGTTTTTTTAGACTATGTCACCTAAAAATATTTCAATCAGGGACAAAATTAATATTTAAGACTTGGGTAGGATATATGTGCCGAAGGTTTTTGGGTAACAAGGGTTTACCTATGAAATTTATTTCCCACATAGATCCTAGGGTTACCTCATGGTTATAGAAGAGTATCCAGAATGTGATAGAGACTTATGTCAGATGAGTACAGATTTCCAATCACAACAAAATTGTAAAATAGAGAAAAATATTCATATCATGGAGGACATTCTCCATATTTTCATGTTTAATTTCCTATGATAATTGGATAACTGTATATGATAGGATGAGTATTGTTATAAAAATAATTATTAGTTTTTATTTATAATGGTTATATTTGATTCTATCTATGGTTTCCCATAAAGGGACCAATTTTCTAGATAGAGGTGGGCGAGGAAATTTTTTGGACAGAGTCTCATTCAGAAGACATTGGTGAGGATTCAGGATATATATCAGCATTTGGTAACATCTATGAATCAATAGAAATTGTATATTGGTAGTTAGTGTAATTCATTAGTGTTTTTTGGGTGACCAACTCTTCATAAATGTTTCTCATAAGTTAAGTTATCCCATTTAATGGATCTCATATATATTATACCATTTTAGGTTTTCAAGTGGCTTGTGTAGGTTTCTTATAAATTTTAATTTCTAGTTTAGTTTTTCGTTATTCATGATGTTTTCTGTATATTTCATACCAGGAAGTACCATCTTGATCCCTGTCATGTTTTTATATGGGTACAAATATAGTTGGATCTAGATGATTTATTTGTAGAGAATATAAGGGAGACCATTTAATCTTAGGTGAATGTTTAACATGTTATTTCCATTCCATTAGTTAGTGTGATTTTAGGAATTTGATAAAAATCTCACAATCCTTTCATGTGAGATTCATTGATTATGGGGTAGTGGACTCAACTCTTTAAAAACACTGATAATTCACAATACTTCTCATATATGTAAAATCATATAGTGGAGAATTTGTAACATCATATTCCATTTGTTCTCATTATTTATCATCTCTCCTTATTTTCCCCTATTTGTTTTTTGTTAATTTTTATCTAATGATAATAAAGAATATTTCCTTTGTAAAATGACTAAATTTATGGGTATATATATTTTTTAAAATTTTTGATGCCTAGATATATATGTGACAAAGGATTAATAGGATAACCATTGGGGTTTAGGTTAACATAGTGGATTTCATACAATGTTTTTATAGAATCATCATGTTGGGAATTTTAACACCAAGAACTAGTTAAAAAATTTGATTTCATTTTCTGTATGATTCAATGAATTGGTATAAATCATGAAATTTTTTCACATCATTAAACATGTTCACATCATGAAATGTTTGATTGTTTTTTTTAAATCTGGTGATTTTTTAAACTTATATAGATTTTATGGATTTCATGTCATGAAGAAAATATTCACATCCTGAAATTTTCATGACCAACATGTTTTTAATCTAGTCATGAAATATTATTTTTTATTTGAAATGAAGTATCCTTTGCAAAAACCAAAGAGATATCCCTAAATGTTTTTTGGATCTCTAATCCAAATGTTTCATTTTTTTGTGATTGGTATTAATTGTGATTGTGCTTCATATATCAAAGTAAGTGATCTTTGTATTTCCCCATTTATTTAGGTCATATCAGTACTATTGTTCATAAATTTAGATATATTAGTCTTTTGGTTATGATTCTTAATGATATTTCATTAATTTTCTTAAATATTTCAATAGAAGTTGACTATTGTGTTGGTAATGGGGTTGAATATGAGTTCACTGAGATGTGTTTTTTATTATATATACTAATAATATTGTTTATTGAATTGATTTACATATTTAATGACTTATTCTAGGTTCCCTTTTGGTTTCCTTACATTCCTCTATGTTGGTCGATCCTATTTTGGGTGTGTTAGACAACAGTTTGAGGTAGGTGGTTCTATATCTACCCATTGTTTGATGAACATTGAATAAACTATTTTTATTAACTACGTTATAGATTCATTATATAGATTAATTTATATTTGTTTTTAAAAAATTCATTTTGCGAAAATATGATTTCCCCCTTAGTTTTCTAATAGTAAAATCAGTTTTCAATGAATTTTGAAATTTGATTTGTGAATTTCATTTCAATGCATGGATTTTATAAAAGGGAATATAAAATAACGCACATGTGCATCCTAGGGTACTTAGGGGGATGGTGAGGTAAAATGCCTCATTTGTTGTTACTTTGGGGGGGGGGGTTAATCATGGGGTATCTATCTACTCTCAAGACCCATTGTTATAGGGACTTTTTTAGAATTATTTGGAGGTTAACTTATTGGGATCTCCCTGTACTCTCTAGATATGATGCATACGACTAGAAAGTTGATGCACACTATTGTCTACATTGGGATATGAGTGTTCTACCTAGGCTTAATTATAGTGATCCTTTGGGTTATTTACTTATTTTTTAGATCATAACAGTAATTATTTGGAATGATATATTATAAATGATTTGAATACTTGTATGTATGTTACATTCATTGAAAATTATTTAACTATATTATTTATAAATATAGAGATTTGGGATTTATTTAACATAGTGTTTATATAAATTTTTTTAACTAATTATCCTTATTTATTTCCATTAAAGATGACCATCATTAAATAATTTTATATAGAGGCCTATTATTGGACACCAATGTGGGATCCTTCTGATCTTTTTTATCTAACACCCTATATAACACTTTAGCAGTGAATATACCATGTTATGTCATTCGATGCTGGGAAGGGAAAGGAATAAAATTGAGGTATATTGGATTCCATTAGTTGTGTAGGGTTAGTGGTTGGTGATATGGTTCTAGTTTTTCCATGATATTACAAGGATTATATGTTTTCTTTTCAAGTTTTCCTTTCCAAATAAACTTGTACGTCAGAAATTATTTAGCTAAATTTGATTTTTATTGATTCTTATATTTCAATTTTTCAACCATATATATATATATATATATTTTTACTCCTCCATAATTATATCCCTCAATGTATATATATTTTAAATTTTTATACATTAGTTTGGGAGAAATAATTCCCTATGGTTGTTGCTAATTACTAGATCTTTTTCTTCAGGTTTTGAGGATTTGGAACACCCATTTGGTAGGTGATGATCAGTACAGCAACCGGATTGCTAGGGTATCCAAGAAGGTTCTTCACAAATTATGAATGAACATTGATGAGGTAGTTATTATTTCTTTATTTTGTCCCTAAACAGTATTTTAGATAATAAATGGATGTAATATGGGACTATAGAGAGTATTAGATGAGTTATGAAAATTTAAAAGGGAAAAATAATTTTTTTATTCCATGAAATTCTACTGAACAAAGTAATAAATACCCACGAACACTATTTATTTATCCCAAAAAAAATTATTTCATTCTCTAAAGGTCACTCAACATGTATATCTCATTGATCACTCCTAAATATTGAATATTTTGGTTTCTTATAAGGATCATTTATAGGTTAGAAAACCATAGAGAGGTAAGTGTCTCATTTCTCATTATTTTAAATTGACATTCATATTTATATTATAGTAACCTTTATTATATACTATTTCATGTTATAATATTAATGTAGTATGATTGTATGTAATTCTTTATATTATCTTAGTAATTTTAGATTCCATTTATCACACATTATACCAAAATTATATTTTATTGTATTGTCCAAATTCTCCCAAGATGAATGAAATCACATATTATTCAATTATAATAAAACTGTTATATATTCATTATATTTTAAATTTTATAGATTCATTATTTCTCATAGATGGATTTATCTATGTAATTATTAATGAGATGTATTTTTATTTGTCTCAATAATGTCAAATGTTGAAGGAGATACATTCTTTCATAAGTGAAATTTTAGTGATCACACCATACTAAAGGATTTTTTCGAGGGAAATTTCTTGACCAAAGTGTGTATCAATTAAATATGATTAAAACCCCATTCAAGAAGGTATTTATCAATATTTTCATTATTATTCTAAAATGTTAACTTCATGTATTTGATTTTCTAAATAATTTTGTTATCTTATAATTTTTATAAACATGATATATATTATTATTAAAATGACACTCAATAATTGATATTTTTTTATTAATTTAAAACCCTACTTATCTATAATATCATTCAAAACAATTATCATAGATTTCATTGTTAATTTATCTATATGGTAAATCAATTTTTTGATATGTAAATTTTATTTCTCAATATAAATAAATAATATAATATAAGGATCATTGAGAAATTTAATTGTGTACTCATAGGCTGTTCTATCATGATTTATATTTCAAAATTTTATATTAAAATTTATTATTTATGTGAGAAATTCTAATTTGATGTGATAATTTTTGTTTGGAATTACAATGTCTCTTAGCATAATGCTTTGTCTGAAGAGACAACTAATATTGTGTAATATGATCACCCTTACCATTTTTGTATGATGTTAGGAACAATTATATGAATGTATGTTTATGAAGTCAGACATTATTCATTCCCATAATTTCTATTATTATGTTTCCATTTGATATTAAACCTGGGTTCATTCACAACTAATATCCATAGATAATTTTATGTTTTTGATTCATTCATATAGAATAATTTGTTTATATTTTTCTTCTATATTTATTTTTTTATTTAATATTCCTTGTGAGCTTCTATTGTAAATTTTCCCTTTCTATTAGTGTGAGTGAATAATTTTTTTAATTTCTGCAGGTAGTGAAGTGTAATACTATGAATGATAGGTTCTCTGAAGTATATTATTGAACAATAATGTTTACTCATATAATTTAATATCTCATTATCTTATAATGGAAATTATATATATATATATTTTAATATTAATCCATGCTCAATAGAATGTAACATCATATATTTTCATTTCTATTTAAGAAACAAATGCACAATTTATGTGATATATGGGTGACACCAAACAAAATTGTTGTCAAAAAAACATAATATATATATATTTAATGTTATTTCTTTATTATTAATCATTAATTTTAACAAATATTATCCACTCAAAAAATCAATAAGCCTATTTTACATAAATTTTATCTATGTAAACATGTTACTAAAGAAATTATACATTTTTTTATAAAAATTACATTTTCATTATCTCCTCCACGGTGGAGTCCTACTTATGAGTTCCCATATGAGGAGGAAACATATAAATGTGGTGGGGTCTTGTTATAAGTGTTGTAAAATGAAATTTAATGAGTCAGAATGCATTTTCAATTAGATAATAAACTTTTTTTATGACACACAAAATGATAAGAATACCTAATTACTAGAATAATATCATTTAGAGAAAAATAATATATCATTAAGAATTATTAGATGATCATAATTATTATAATTATATTCTCAAAACAGAAGATTTTCATTATATATACATAGCCTTTATTTTGTAAAATGGGTGTGAATTTATAAGAAAATCATTAGTAATCATGGAATAAAATTTTGGTAGTTGTAAAAATCATAAGAATAGGAAACCAGAAAAATATAGAGATTAATAACTGCATCATGTCATTACAAGTATTTTGGAACATAAGGAAATACATCATGACTATGTATAACATTATTTATATTTCTAACACATCATGTACACATAAAAATGTGATGATATCTTCCCCCACCTATTCCAAATATATCATAGCTTTATATTGAGATGTAGATATTATTTAAATTCCTTGGATTGATATGAAAATTTGGGATGATCCATTATATAATAAGATAATATGTGTGTGTGTGATGTCCTGACAAGAGTGCCACATTCTGGCTCCCCAAGATGGTTAGTTTTTCCACATTACGCATGCCTCCCCATAAACTAGACGCTTCCGTTTAGTAGCGAGGGTCTAATATGTTTCATGGGTTCACTATACCCATATTATCAAAGTATCACAATAATTAAAAAAAATTAAAAATGTCCATTGATAATAAAAAATAATGAGGATACTACTTTAATTAATAAAGATAGAAAACATATGATAATACAAAAACAATAAAACAACATCCAAAACCAAGTAGTAGATATTACATGATTTCTATATGTCACGTTTCAAATGAAATACCAAAATAAAGAAACAATAACAAATCAACAGTTTGTCCCCATATACTTTTGGGATTCTTCCTCCACACTCCATCCCAACTTATCTATCTAATATTGTTCTCTTTCCTTTCTCATGTCATAAAAACAAGATATCTATTCAGGTACCGATCGGGAAGCCTGATTAGGGTGTGAGTACGACCCAGTAGGCTACCAAAAATGACATCAAAATAAATATCCAACCAATAAATGTTTCTACAGTTGTAAAAATTAAAAATGAAAAATGTATAAGTAATAAGTTTTTAAAGTAATTTATTTATTAATTATACACACATATCCCTATGTTAATGATGACACTTGAACTATCAATTTCTTTTTTAGTTTGTGTCGAATTCAAAACCATCCACTATTGGATATCACATTTCATTATATTATGGGTATTTATTAATCATTATTTCCAATTTCACAATTATAGAATCGGGGAATATAATCATATTTTAGAAGTCCATGAGTATTTGGGGAAGAATTCCCTATTCCATAACTCAGTGATAATAATATATATATATATTTGGGTCATATAACGGAATTTCAGAACACTGTTGGAATTTGGATCAGCAGGCTATATCCCATAACTCAATAATAAAATATCACATCTCATAGTAAAACAATCTAAACTGATTAATCATTTAATTCTATAATAAATTATTCAAACCATTTCATAAATACATTTATCAAGAATGAATAATTTATAAATAATTATTTCAACCATGTCCACCTACCCAATGAGTTTCCATAAATTTCATAATCCCATTAGTCAATCAATTTCATAATATCAGTATTATTTTAATTTATTAAATCAAATAAAAATATAATTTTCCATTGTGGAAATTTCAATTTTTCAATAACATAAAGACAATTAAAATAAATTTAATGGGAAATGAAAATTTGTTCACCTACCTCAATGTCATTGAAGAACGTTCACCAAATTAAAATCCCCAATTAGATGTTGAAATATTGAAATAACTATTTCAATGAAATTCTATGACCAAATTCTATGGCCAAGATCCAGAGGTAAATGATCCATGAAAACATATATATAAACCATTACCACTGGGATAAAATCATACCTCTTCATCTGGAAAGAGATATGGGAGGGATTGAAAATTAATTAGAGAAGGAATCACTTACCAATGAAGATTTTGTCCTTTAACTAGATCATTGATTCTTTAAAAAAAAGATTTTTTGGAGCCTTTGAATACTCTCTAGTACCTCTAGGAATGATTTAAATTCCCATAGATCACATGGAGTTAATAGTAATACAAATATTGGGTTTATAAAATTTAATAATTGGGTGGGGGTGGGGGAGGGGTTAAAACATAGATGCATCGTTTCCTGTTGGAGGTACATAGTTTTCTAAAAAATGTGCCTCTACTTAAGGGGAGTGTGGTTTCTCCTTAGTGGAACATGATTCTAATAACCATGCTCCCACTATTAAAATTTACACTATTTAAGTGTACATGGTTAGGTTAGGGATGAATCATGGTTTGGAAAAACTGTACACCAAACATGTTCCACATGATGTGTCTCCAAAATAGGGTGCATATTTTCTTGAGGAAAATCATAAAAAAAGTTCGAATCATGCTTCAACCTTCAAAAACCACATTTTCATTAAAAATTTTCTTAATTCATATAAATCATACCCTAATAAAACCCCAACCTAGTTATATGAAATAAATGTAAAAGGGTACCTGAAAATAAGCATGAGGGGTCTCTACCCATGTTTCAATCTAACAATATCTTGACCTTATAATAGCTCTTCCTCGAGTAGTACTCTCTATATTATCTATGATTAAATGTTAATAAGTTAATTCCATTTATCGAACATATCTTCTTCACTTTCTCATGTTTCCTCATAAACATGGAAATGTTTCCACAATACTTGGGCAATAGGCTCTATATTTCCCCAAAACACACTCTCAAAGTGATCTATAACACGAATCAAATGATCCTTAATGGAAAACATATCCTCTTTCATAGTGTCATTATAGATCACAATAGAGGGATTTGGGTGATACTTCTTAATCCATGACAGCTAAAGAACATCATTAATAGAAATAGACCTCCTAGGAAGATTCAATTTGTACATCAATATCAATATTCTCACCAAAATCTCAAAAGGTCCAATAATCATTGGTTCTAATTATCCATAAAACTGAATCCTATGATAACAAAATTTATGTGACACAATAAGTATTACACTGTCACCCACTAGAAACTCAAGGGTTCAATCAAATCATTCATTAAACAACTTTTTCCTATTTTGAGTTGTATCCAAACATTTCTAAATCAAATGGTCCTACTATGATCTCTTCATAATAATACTCAATCAAAAAACATAGTATCTGCTACCTCTATCTAGAATAGTGGTGATCCGCAACGACCTACAATAATGTGCATTATATGGTTCCATTTGTATAGTTTCCAGATAACTATTGAATTATGTGACCTCAGTGATCCACAAGTTCTCCTCCAATGAAAACCCACATTTGAGAATGAATAGCCATAGCATATCATCCAATACCTATATAGTATGATCAAACATCCATATAACTTTAGGTGGAAATATGTAATAAAAAATAACTAGGTACCCAAAAACTTCTATAATTATTCCAAAAATAATAAAGTGAAAATCATGACCATAAGTTATACTATGTGGTACCCAATGTAAAAGTGTTATCTTCTGAATATACTTGCCCCAAAACTGATCCATTTTGAATGTATCTCAAATAGTAATGAAATGGGTACTTTTATCCATCATTACAAAATAACCCAAATATATTCATTATTCTTAGGCATCATCATAACATGCACAACAATGTACATGGTATCATCAGCCCACATCCATTGGAAACTGGGAAATGTGTTTAGTAAACCAACATGTTGTTGATAGTCTAACTTCACCTACTTACAAGTGTAAAATCCATTCATGAATAATATAATTTCCCTTTTCATTTCTAGCTAATAATCTTGTTGACCTATATCATGGTACATTTTACCCAAAATCATTTTTATCTCCCAATTCAAGGAATTAATCTCACACATAATTCTTCTCCAATACATATAGGCACAAAAAAATAGTTCCTGATATTGATGATGTCATCCTCATCTATATCTCAATTATATGTTGTCTCACCGCCTTCAAGGCTTTCCCTCAAGTCCAAACACTCCAGATAATCATATAGCCTCTCATTGATCCAACATAGATGTTTGGACTCCTATGACACTGATATTATGGTTATTTTTTCATCACCCTCCTAAATCGTAATATGTATCACATCCATCATGTTCATCATCTTCCAATTAGAATTGGACTATTAAACGTCTCAATGAATCATAAAAAATGTTTTTTATAGACCTATATGCTTTCTCAAAATCAGGAAACTACATATAATCAACCAAAATCATGGATCATAGACTCGATTCTCAATATGAAAATATATACATTGATATTTTTTGATTGGTATAAAAATCAAACATTTATCCCAACAGATAATTTCACTAATAGATTAAGGTATAAACCACCACAGCTAACAGGCGATCATATGTAGGGTAATTCTATTTATGTGGACTCAAATTCCATGACCCATATTCTACAACTTGATATCCCTTCACTAACACTACTCTAGGTCATATCCAAAATGTGTTACAAAACATAGTATAATCCTCACCCATATCAGGTAGGAGAAAAATTGGTGTTGTAATAAAACGATTATTTAGCTATTGGAAATCATTGTAACATTTTTAAGGTATTTCAATCTTCTTCCATTTAATGGTTAATCCCAAAAAAAATTCTTTTAAGGGAAACATTTACTAGGGGAAACATTTTCAATATCTATAAAATTCTAGAATTCTCTGGATTTTAGAAACATTTTTATGATGCTTCTAATAAAAAACATCTAGAACAATATCTCAGTCCACCAAAAAACAATTCTCTAAGATGATGTGTCCCGTGAAATGTACCTTGTCGATCTAGAATTAAAATTTAGAGAGCTTGGAATAAATATTATTTTCTATCAGTGTACCAAAGAAGATTTTATGTTGTTGGTAATGATCATCATGATTCATAGAGTAAAGCAAGATGTCATAAAAAACACAATATATTCTAGGTAATAGTAAAATAATTGGTTCATTAATTACATAAACATTGCCCGAGTGGTTATCATCCGGAATGGATTCCCAAAAAATCATATAGTCCATACATACTTCTAAATGATGTATGTGGTATATCATAATTTTTAACTCTTTACTGATGTTACCATGATAACAATTCAATTGTGGAGAACCCACATGCACCTCTCAGTTGGTCAAAGCGGTCAAAGATACATGGAAGAGGATATTGGTTCTTCACTTTAATCTTGTTCTTCCTCTTTTAATCAAAACATAAATGCAAGTTCCCATAGCTCTTCATGGAAAATAATAATAAAGATCCCCAATGTGATGTTCTCATATGGATAAATACCTATTCAATTATCTCATATATTTGATTCATAAGCTCTTGGATCTTAGTTGGTGGCATTATATGAGGTGAAATAGAAACAGGATCTGGTCAAGGAATGAGTTCAATTAAAAAGTAATAATCCATATAAATTTGAATCGCTAATAATTTATCATGATATACATCATTAAAATAGTCCTCTAAGGGTGTATGGGAATACAGCTTCACGCCCTCATCCTAAAGGAAAGAACATTCCACATGGGCTGCAATATCCCCTAGTTATTGATAAAATTTCCCTATACGGCTTACATGGAAATCCAAATCTCCATGACGAACTTAATTATTTCCTCCAAGAGATTTGAATCTCATTCTCCTATGGTGTGAATCTATGTGGACTCGGTATAATACCATCCAATCCATAAACAAAAATGAAATAAAAAACTAACATTTCATGTATCTAAACATACAAAATGGGATGATACTTTTCAACCTCAAGAGAACACCACTTTCACAAAAAATATCTACAGAAAGTAGTCCAAAAAATATTTATACCATCCTAACCCCAATACCAAAATCCACCATTATTATTAAAAAATTTAATTTTTGAGTATATATTAAAGGATTAGATTCTCCTATATAAAATAAGAAAAAAGGAATAGTTATAGAGACAAAACTTTTACCTCTAATTATTAATGGACTGGAAATTGATTCAATAGTTGTTGCATTAACTATAGACATAAATCATTCCCCTCATCCCAGTGGTAATATATTATTACCCTGAGCTACAACACTTTTATGAAGCAAGAACTATTTCATTAAACGACAATGTCTACTATATTGACCTCCAAAACCAGAATTACACAATCTTTTAGACTAATATGGGGTCGAAGACTCTCTTCTAGTCAATTGAAATTGTCTAGTACTACTATTATTATTCATCCGTTTGGAGTGTCTTCAATACCATTTCGTGAGACTGATCCTACTATAAGATTTGGCCCTCTAGTTGTGATTTTGGATACTGTCCATGAATTTGTGCCGAATAACCACACCTATGGAAGTATATTCAGTTATTTAAATGGATAAATGATCATTCCCCCTAGAAACACTAGATGTAATTATCTTGGTTGAACTATTCGATGTGATTATTACTACACATAGAAGGTGTACCACCATGTTGTCCAAAATAAACCATATGAATTACATATGGTTCCTCCTTTACATTCCCCTAAAAAATGTGAACATCATTCACCACCATTGAAAACTTGTTTTGATGAAATATTTTATCAAGGGATATAATCTCACATTTAATCAATCTTGGAAACATCTCATTGTTGTTTTATCATCTCCTTCCAACACTAAAACAATGTATTCTATGTCGGTAAAGTGGAAAAATAGATCATCACATACATACATCCCTAGGTCAACTCTATAAATTCAAATTATCTATCTTTCATGAGTGTTTCTATGTTGAAGTGTTCTATGAACTTCTCTTGAAATACCTTCCATACCATAATTTCTTTATGATAATCCCACCTCTTAAATCCCACATGCACTTCCCTGAACTACGCAAAATACAAGAATCCAGTTTGAACAACATTATAATAGGCGTCTCTACGTGATAAAGTATTTTTTGAATGAACTCATTCTAGAAATCTGCAACCTTATGTCAACCCTCTATATTGAGGTTTTGAGAGCGATTAAACTTGATCTCATGTGTTAGGTGAAACATATTTCACACAACCCACTATGGGTCTCTTTATATAAACATTATAAATTGAGTGATGTTCTCATATAACATCTCTCCATTTCCTTCACCTAGAACTATGAGAGACTGTGGCTCCACTACTAGAGGCACATTTCCAACCATAACGTATTTTCATTATATATACAAGCATCAACATGGATTTATATTTCTACAATTAATAAAAAAATATTAAGATACATGAAACATATTTATCATTTTTTAAAAAGATAAAAACATGTAAATTCATAACAATTCATCACTCATAATTCTCCACATGGACAACACTGAGGAACTAACACTATGTTAAAACATACATCTTCTAGATAATGTATATCATAGTTTTAAAATATTAATCCAACAATGTATTCCTATTATAGACCAATTTTTTCATTTACGTTACCACATTTATCATCATTTAAAATTTTAAACTTTCTTTTTTGGAACCTTTTAATATTAAATTACTCAAACAAATCAATAGTTTATATTTTAGAAAAATCTATAAAATATATTTTTCAATAAATTAATAAAATTATATTTTTCTCAATATATCCTTATCTCTTAGAATTAATCATTAATACCCAACTCTAGTGACATACCATACCATGATGAAAATTCTCAGTAAAATATTAACATTACACAACATGTGCCTCACTCTATGTGAAATAACATACAACATTAATATAAATAATCCAGAACTGTAGCCCCACTCCAGGTACTTGGCACCCCCAACATGGGTTAGGTACTTCCATAAAATACTTCATGGACATGGAATAGATTAACCTATTATCATGTCTATCATTCCCAGAATAATAAAAAAAATGAAAGAAAAATAAATATCCATTGATTCCACATTGTAACATCCTGAACTAAGGGTCACATGTTAGTGCCCTGATCTATTTAGTCAGATGACCTCATGTGAGCCTCACCATACATCAGAACCATCCAACTTGTAGTGAGGGTATAATATGAAACAAGGGAGGAGAATACACTATTTATCAAAGTAGCCTAATAGTAGAAATCAATGAACAATAACCATTGATAATAATCAATAACTATGATACTACCATAATCAACAAATACCACCATTAGAGGATAATCTAAATATACTCATACAATAAACAAAATCATGAAGTTGTTATTTTATGCCATCTATATGTCAAGTTTCAAATGAAAACCCAAAACAAATACACACTAAAAACTCCCAAGTGGGTCCCTATATTGTGTATGGTTACATTATCTATGCCCTATCATAACTCACAAAATGAATATATAGCTCATTCAATCATTCTATTCAAAAAATTGGAAGTTTATTCAGGTACAAAATAGAATACCCATGTAGGGTGTGAGTAAAACTCAGTAGAGCACCACGAATGATGTCTAAAATAATATCCATTATATAAAGAAAAATGTACAGATGAATAATTATACAATTTTCACATTATGTTTCTCTTGAGTGAACCACAGAAGTACATGGTCCCATGATGACCCTCAATAAAACATTACCCGATTCAACCCATTTCAGAGTCTGGAAGACCCAAAAAAAGGGATATAACTTTTCATTGAATCTTGGGTTTTTGTCAATCATTAATAATATTTTCACATTTATACAACGAGGCCCTAAAAGTTTAGTCTTGAACCCCATGGGTATTTGGATCAGTTGTCTATGTTCCAAAACTGAGTGATCACATGAGATACTTATAAATATTGTGGGTCTATAGCGATAGTCTGAAACCCTATATGAATTTAGAGCAGTAGTCTTTATCCCACAACTCAGTCACAAAAAATTTGATCCCATGGTTCAATATTATCAAATCATTTATCAATTATTTTTATTATAAATTATCCCATGCATTTCGTAAAATTAATTTTTAAACCACATATAATTTATAAAATATCATTTGGAATCATGTTAACACACCCCATGGGTTTCCATCAATTAAATTATCCAACTAGTCAAAAAATTTGATAGTCCCACTTTTCATTCAATTAATAAATATAACTAAAATAAAGACTTCCAAAAGTGAAAATTTAAAATTAACAAGTACATTATACCAAATAAATTCAACACAACGTGAATTTATTATCATAACACCTACCTCAAGATCAGTGATGAACATTTTCTGATCTAAAATACCCAATTTAATGTGAAAGTATTTAATTCACAATGAAGTGGAATATCTAAGACCAAATATTAAGACCAATGTGAAATAGAACAAGATACCTTAGAAACTAGATATAAAACATTACCAATAGAGGATAAACCATCCATATTTACCTGATAAGAGAGACATGAGTGAGATAAAACCTAATGGGGGATGAAATGAAAAACCAATAAGGAGGTGATCCTTCATCCAGATATTTTATCCTCTAATAAATATGTTTGTAGATCCCTATATTACTATCCTTAACTTCCAAGAATCAATTAAATACCATTATGTGAAGATTGGGTGAATGGGTATAAAATACAGAGGATTTTTTTAATTTTAATTAATTTTTTGGGGGGACTAAAACCTAGTTGCATGGTTTGTTGCATAGATGCTCACATTTTACCAACCCATACACCTTAACTATGATCCACTACTTAGGGGGTGTACAATATCTCATATGGGATTAATTATTTGGAAAACTATTATCCCACATTCCAAATCCACCCTCTTTTAGGGTGCACAGTTTGGTGAGGGAGGTTGGACAATTAGGCCAAACCTTGTGCCAACAATTTTCTACCTCCTATGTCTCAAAAATTGGACTCATTACTTCTGTGGGAAAAAAGAACGGTTTTCCCTAACTATGTGTCAACCATAAATCGTCATATGGGTTTCCAAATTTCTCCAAATTCACCCAAAAAACCCAAGTAAAAAAACCTACCATTATATAATGAAAATAAATGTGAAATAATTCTTCACAATAATAACAATGCATTTTCAAAAATGTCGTGAAATTTCAATGTGATAAATGGTCTAAAATGATATCAGAACTTGAAAATACCATGAAAATTAAATGGTTATCAACATATTTGAATAATCATTCACATTGGAAGTGATCACTAATTGTAATACAAATTAAACCAAAACTCAATCTCCCAAAGGAAATATATCATAGTAGTTTCAAAAAGTATATAAAAGAATCATACATACATATTTAATGTATATTTTTTGACATATATATTTAAATTTACATGAAATAATTAAATGGGGTTTTTTATGATTTGATACATTATTTTAAATATCATCTTAAGAAACATTTAAATAATAATTAAAACCGATAGTAAATGAATGTTAAAAAATTATTATATATGTAAATGTACAAATTATTGGCCCTTGGAAAGTAGTAAGGTCACTATTAATGATTAAATAGATTAATATGTTTCTTTTTAAATACATAAATAGAATAACAAGAATAATAAAAATATATAAATATTAGACATTAATATTAATCATAACAAACCTTCATAGACATAATTTTCATGTATGTGTAAGAGAAATCACCAATAGAAATGATAATAATTTTTTATTAAAATATATTATTTTTCATAAGTATGAAATCAATAGTGGAAAATTGTTTTTATTTCAAAAAAATTTACGAAAATAAATATATGAGATAAAATATGATATTGATAAGGGAAATAATATACAAAACATTAAAAAACATGACAAATCAAGTAAGATTTTGATTTATGGAAAGAATATTAATTCAAGAAAAAACAATACCGTGGATTCTATCTTTGACAAATTTCTTCTATCCTAATATATAAATAATTTATGAATACTTTTGGTATATTCCATAAATTAATTTATATTAAATTTACTTGTTAAAAATATCTTTTTAGTTTTTTTTAAATTTTAATTATTTATTTAATTTTAAAATTTTTATTGGGGTGTTAATTGGTTTTCTTATTCAACCCTTGCATTAGAATTTTCATGTAGATTATCATGATAAGATTCAATATTTTTCAATTTCCATTTTTTATTAATGTATGTTTTGGTGATGGTTCATATTGAGCAGTTTGAAATTTCCTTTTTATTCGTATAATAAATCAGTAAAAAGAACTGATTTTATACGTAAATGTATATAGGTATAGTAATAATTGATAATTATAAAAACATTATAATTTAGTCATTATTATCAATTATTGGAATAATTTATATTTTAATAATATTTTATGAGGGTAATGTTATAGAATATTTTTTATAGGCTTTATAAAGACCCAAAGAAGAATCTGTTATAATGAGTAAATCTGTAAGAATATTTCATTTAAAATTTATAAAATAACTATTAAAAAATAAAATTTATTCTAATTACATATAATTAATTAGATCAATTTTATTTGTGTATATCCCATTAAGTAAAATAAATATAAATTATTACCATGATATTGGAACATAAGTTGAATAATTGAATCTTATCTTAAATAACATCTTATTAATCATTTATTTGGTAATAAATTTTCTTAATATAATATCCCCATAATGTGTTTGCCTTATTTGGGAAAGTAGTTTTTTTATATTTAATAGAAAATGAACGGGTTCGTTTGATTTTATAATTAATAAAGGGGTGAGTATTTAAGTAGTTGTGAAGAGAATAATAAGGAATTTATTTTTCAGTATTTTGTAACTCCATTATCTTATGTGGTCCACTAAACCTGTAGTTCCCAATTTTAACAATTAATTATTCATTACAATTATTCAAACATATATCAGTCAAGAATCCCAAGTTTTTCCTATTCTTGAAAAACTGATTATATTTGATGATTTGAATTATATTTCACTATATGGGAACATTTTCACAGCATTTTAATATTTTTCAATAAAATATCCAAATTCCATCATGAGAAAAATATGGCCATCAAAATTATAAATTTAATATACATTTTAATTAATTTTCCATAAAAAGGAAATACATATTAATTTTAAAAATATATTCAAAAATTTTTGAAATATATTTTTGAAAAAAAAAATTTAACAATTAAATGATTTTATTCATAATATACCTTGTAAATAATATATTAGAGGGTATTTTAAAATAATATCACATAGTTAAAATGATCGATTGTAAATATTTAGACTAAAAAATCGGTTTATATAAAGTTAATTCATTATTAAGTATCTCTTTTAAAAATTAAATAAAAAGAAATTATTTTTTATTGGCCATTCAATGAATGTTTTCAATAATTTTAAATATTAATATAAATATCCATTTTATAATATCATATAATTAAATTCTTTTCTTTAATGTAACTTCTATAAATATTAGATCCTTCAAAATAAATACTATTTGATATAACTTGGGTTTCTTGCTACACTTGAAAAAACTACCGACAACATTTTAAGAAGCCATTATTAATAATGTAATAATTAACACTATGATAGTAATAATTAAAGGTTATTTCCATTAGATACTAAATAATTACTATGAGTTAATTTTGAACTAGATAATTTCATTAAAAGAATATTTAATTATATTATATACTTTTTTATTAAAAATGACATTTTAAAACGTTAGAAAATAAATTTGAGAATTTAATATACATTGTTGAATTAATGACAAATTATCTTCTTTCAAATGTACATTTGATATTTTTCTAGAATAATCAATTTTATATTGAATATTGATACAATTATGATTCTGATAATACTATAACATATATAAGTAATAGTCTTTTAAAAAATATTCTTGATAAAGAACCTATATATTTATATAATAATATAAAACAATTAAAAAAATACTATGTCAATTTACAAAACCCATTAATATCATTTTATAAAATTAACTAAAATTTTATGAAAATAATATTTGTCATCTGTTTTTCAAATTTTATATACACATGTGGATATTAGGTTTTCAGTTTATTTTTAAATAAAATAAATATTCATTAAAATATGATAATCTTCTTAATATAAATATGTTCAATAACATTGATAATTGTTTTATATACATAAACAAAATGCTTAAAAATTCACATTAAAAAACAATTGGGTTTTATATAATACATGTTCTAATGTTATCATTAATTCCCCTATGTAGATAAAGAAATTTTTTATAAAATTATTACTATATTTGAGGGAATAATTTTTATTTTATTTCATATATAAAATTTCATTTTTTATGTTATATATTTTGATTACTATGTGTAATGCTAATTAATTTGATAATGTTGAGAAAATTATTTTCATATTATTGATTTATTCATGTCATGAAATTTATATCGAATAAATTAAATCAAAATAAATAGAATAATGAATCATATGTGATTTATAAAAACATATATAAATATTTTAATAGAAATTTTATTTCTAATCCTTACTAAATATGATTAATAATCCATAATTTTTTAAAAATCCATTTTCATAGTAAACTTTTATCCTATAGATTAACTATTCCAATTTTGAATATATTATTATGATATTTAGATATTAAAATGAATTACGTGGGTATTAAATTTAGTTACATCACAAAAATATTTATATATGTGATATTTTATGTTATTAATAAAAAAAATTACATAGTTAAGAAATAGTTACCATGTTTAAAATTTAATGAGTAAAATGTAAACACATAATGTTAATAAAAAAATTACATTTTTAAAAAATGTATGGAAACTATTGTTAGAACCTTCATAAAAAAACTAGAAATCCATTATTGTGAATATATAGATCCATTGAAATTGAAATAGTGTAATCAATTTATTAAAATATAAATGTGTTTGCAAAAGGTTCATTTTCCTCTGTCATAAAAGTGTATCATATAGAAATTTTCATTGATACAAATCCAATTTTAATTACTCCACGAGTCTCTAAAAAGTTCTATATATATAACCACAATAAGTTAACTTTATCTGTTATTCACTCATATTCTTCATAATTTGTTCAATTTCTAGGGGCCTTACATGGAAAAATCATGTCTTATGCATAAATATTAACTCCTTCATATGTTTTTATTCACTTTAATAATTTTTAAATTAACATATTTATATAATAATATGATGAATTTAGTATCATTTTGAATTTTTTTTATCATATTAATTTTAAAACCATTAGTTATTCATTTTGATCAACTTCAAAAAAACAATGTAATGCTAATAAAGTATTTGCACAGAATCCCACCTCCATTAAGAATTTTTTTCAGCATGTTATTCAATATTTAACAAAATATCATAGAATATTATTCACCATTATAAAAAGATAAACAATTTATAATTATTTTTATATAATAAAGATATTTTGTCAAAGGAAACTTCTTCTTAACCAAACATCCCTATTGAGTGATAACATGGTAATGTTTTGCACCCTTTATCCCCCTACATGAATAATGCAATAAAACTTCCTTATTTTTTATTACGGAAAAATGAAAATTAATATTAATGTAATATAATATTCAATTAATTATTGTTATATAGATATGAAAATATTTAATTTTTTATATATCATTTTATTAATGTATCATTTTATTCTGCATAAAATCACTGAAATAAACCAACACTTATTCTATTTCCAAACAGTATAACCAAAAAACTAATAGAAGGATATAAGATAATTGTAAATTAATATATGATATGAATTAAAATATCAATATTGTTATATTATTGATTAATATAGTATACTTTTACGTATAATGAAATCAACAATATAAATATTTCAAAAATAGTTAAAGTCATTTACACTAAATAGTCCTAATACACTCTATCTAATTAATATACCCATGATGAAATATTATAATATTTATTTTAAAGACTTAATATATGTGTGTATGTTTACATAATAGGCTATCAATTTATTTCTGTTTATTTATAGAAAAATTGTCCGTGATCAACTAAGCACAGAAATAAGGTATGTTTTTTTCATCTCATATTCTATTCAATGAGACAATTTTTAATGTTAGGAATAATTTATTATTTTTATATTATACATTCTTACAAATAATTTATTTTAATGTACTACATGATTTAAATCATGGTAATTATTTAACCATATGACATTAAATATTATCATGTCTTTTGATTAAAAAAATTACTTAAGTCTCTAGGGGTTTTTGTGGAACAATTATCTTCCTTAAGACATAATAAATGTTATCAACATGTTTTAATTCTATATTGATATATTCAAACCATTATTTATTTTTTGAAAACTTTTCATCATTCATTTGTAGGAAACCCATATTTTATACAACAATTTTATTCCCTAAGGATTATAAGGATTCATTAAAATTCATTTACTATTTAGAATAATTCTAATATTAATAAATGTATTTTAACTCTATATTGATGTTTTTTACACTTCCCTAATGATACAAATTCTATTATTGAAACTAAAATAGTTTTTATCAGAAATTATCCCTCCCCCAGCCAAATATCTATTTTAAAATAAAGGGTTCTTAACCATTTAATCACAATGCTTTTTTATTTGAATATTTTATAATATTCAATTTCATTACACTTTTTTAGGTAAAATGTTTAATAATATGTTCTCTCCAAATTTTAACCATGTTACTCGAGTTAAAGCAATTAGATGTAGTGTAGATTGGGTTTTCTAATACTCATATACCTAATAATAAACCTATATACACATGCATTCTATGGACAGTTATTTGTTGTGATGTGTCCAAATTAAGTGCTTAAAAGATTTGTGTCACCAAAATAATAATAATCTTAGGTGAATTAAATGTGAGAGAATTTTTTTATCCAAATTTATTAATTGTGGTGGTTTGGATGAATTACTTTTATAATTATTTCAAATTCATTTTCATGAGAAGGATTCATTAAATTAATTCAATATAACATCATCACATAAAATATTAACACCTATAGATAATAATCTACACACATGTAGGACCATTTTTATGAGAACATATAGTTATAGGATATTATGAGAACATGAAATGTGTGGTGAAAAAATTCTATAAGAAAGAAGAAGAGATAAAATAGTTGAATGAAAAAATAAAATAAAACAAAATATTAAACATTTATAGAGTGATAAATAAAATTAAACTTATCCCCTTTATACTCCCTTGGATAAAACTATTTGAGTTTTATCTGTCAATTGATTCTATTCTTTCAATGGTTGTAATAATTATACCTATAAGGGGTGAATTGAAGAAGAAGAACAGTGTAATAACAATCAAACCAACATGGTGTGTTGAATTTCACAAGTATTGGTGTGGATAAGATCACATAATGAAGAATCTATATCAATGTGATATGAATAATAATAGAATATGAGTAAATGGAAAACATTTATTAAGAAAATAATGTGGATAAGAACAACTAACATGAGAATGAAATTTGATAACAACATCAAATTGAAAGAAAAACATTAAAATGATAATGAACAAAACTCTACCTAAATTAATCACCAAAAATTTCTAAAATAGAAATTTCACAATTCTTGGGTGGATACCACAACATGACAAGTCTTTCCAATTAATTTAGGTTTTCATAAATGGGTGGAATATTAATGGAGATAAGAATTTTCCACCCTTGAAAAAATATGAGCCAACTTGTATCCACCAAATAGAGGAACTGAAATATCCCTCCATATTGCCACTATAGGGAGAGACATAGGATTAGAAAATTAATCTACGTATGTCACCTGATACCATTAAAAAATTAATCCCAAATTTATTTATGGTTTATGAGATATTATTGAAATGTTGGGGTTTTTTCTAGGCAATATAATTTTTCCCAAACTATTATCTTCAACTAGGTAATCCAAAAAATAAAATAAAACCTAAAACTTATGTATGGAAATTGTTGAAAGTAAATTTTCTCTTGAATTCCATTATCTACAATTAAAATTAGAGAAACAATGTGCTTTGATGTTGGCCACTATTGTCATTTTATTGGGCTGATGTCTAGTTCATTTCTCCCAAAAATTGTTAGTAAAAAATCACTTTTTCGTCATAATAAATTGTGATTATTCACATGATCCAGTTAAAGGATTTATTTCCCATGGAATGGAAAACATGAAAATGAAATATCAAAACAAAATCAATACCATTTTTTATTTTAGGTGGTGTTAAAAAATTTACCATATAATAAAGAATTCTATGAATGTAATATAATTATAATCTGAAATAATATTAAAATTGTAAAAAATAAATAAAATAGTGTTTATAAATAATGAATACCATAAATATTATGATATAAAAATTGAGTATTAGTTTTTTTAGTTTCTATTCACCACCCAAAATCTAGTATTCTTAGTCTCAAGAAAATGTACCCAAAAAATATGAAAATTGATTTCCCTTTTCCAAAATCATTTTAATATTAAATACTTAAAAAATACATCATACCAAAAAATTGTGAAACCTATCAAAATATTTTTTTAAAACCTAGGTACAATGGAAAATCTGAAGACAATGCCTTTTTTCAAATTCTTCATCACATTTCATGAATTTTCAGTTAATCATAATGACGTGATATGCATCATAATAGACATTGGAGTTTATTTTTATTCATGGGAGAAGAGATGGAAGTGCTCTGTGGGATCACATTATTATATTAAGATGAGTACTATTTTTTGTTTCATTTAATTTTTTCATTGTAATTTTAATTTCACTCAATATTTTCAACCCATTAGAAAGACATTTCAAATGAAATTGAGGATTAAAGAACTTAGGGAACCAAGATATTCTCATATAATCATGAATAATATAATGATAATGCAATCTAAATAAAATTAATATTACCAAAAATAAAGATAAAATGATTCAATATATGAAAAAAAACAATGCAGTCACGATTTAAAAGTGATGAAAACCACACATTATGTCAATAGATTTCTATATGAGTGAATTTACTACTTTTTTACATATATTTTTTTTTATTTTTAATAATCATTTAAAAATTTAAATTATCGCACAATATATGTTTTCTATTGAGAGACATCATCAACTAATATTAACACCCTACAATATAAATGACGTACAAAGTGATATTTTAATTATGTTTTTGGAAACTTTTAATGATACAAAATCACATCAGACAAAAACACTTTCTGAAATATATTCTTGTGATCATAAACATGCATTAAAATTAGAATTAAGGCATGTGAAATTTTTTGATATTCAATTTTAATATTTGAAAAATATATTATCAATTAACTTTTTAATGATATATTATTTTTTATAGATAAATAGATAAATTTATTTGACATGAATATTTTATCTCTAGCTTTTCAACCCTCCCACATTGTATAACATTATCCCCAATGTTTAAAAAAATGTTAAATTTACAAGGGGTAGTGATAGAAGAATGGAGTTTCAAAATTAGAATTTTTAAATGAGTAATGGTCTAATTTCACCTTATAGTATAATAATGATGTTCATGTAACGAAAAATGATCCTTCAATCCCCATTACACTTATGTAAAACTGTAATGGATAACAGAATGGTGTGAAATTTCTAGATGTGGGTGATTTCACTGAAAAAACACCAAACATAATGGCCAATGATTCAAACAGAGAATAAAAATTTGAATCTTTGTAAACCCAAATAGTATCACTTAAAAAAATAAACTACCATAGGAAAATATAAGGTTACATAACTATTTATATTATTACTTCAAAAATTGTATCAATATTTAGGTAAAATCAAGGTTTTACCCTAGAAAATGATTTATTTAATGTAGTTAGCTTGAAATGACACTCTAAACTAATCCAAAACTATATTTTAATACTATAATGGTTAAATTTTCCATTACACTAAATGGGTTGTTACTAAACCTCTAATGGGTTTAACATGAAGGTTTTGAAATTCATTATAAAAAATTGAATAAGTTCCAATTAAAGGGGTAATCTCATGAATATATAAAAGGGACTATACAACTACATTCTTAATATTTCATAACAAAATCAAGGATAATTTTGTCTTCATTAGAATCAAATATGATAAAATTATGATAAAATGATTTTAATAATTCAATATAATGGAAAAATCTAGAGTGTTTACAGAGATTTATTTTATATTTTCTTGGCAAACACATTCAAACAATGGTTGAGAAATTTAATCAAACTCAATTTCATTTTCAAAATATCTCAATGTAATTTATTCCTATTTAATATAATATTCAACCATGAAATTAGTTAGATTAGTTTAAGGAATTTGTATATACATGATGTTTGTCATTTATCTCATTTTCTTAGCGATTGGTGTTTCTAATAAATAATAAAGGGACGTATATTCATAAACCACAATCCATGCTATCAAATTTCTCTCTTTTAGATAAATAATATCAATTTCATCCTTATTTAATCACTTATTATATAAGGTCATAGCATTGATCATATCTAATTCTAGAGATTTTGAAATAGAATTCACATTTAAGGATATTTTTATTTTATACTTTTTGAGAATTCGGAAAAACTCGAACATATTAAACTAATACATTACAAGTGGACGCTAATACTCAGTATCCCTTTTTTCACCAAAGGAAAATCGTTTTAAAGAAACATGATTTCTTTTCAAGACACATGTTCAATAATTTAATTATGGAACCTTCTTTTCACTTACCAATCTTATGACCCGTGAAAAACATTTTAAAACATGGGATGTGAACAAATTATCCTTAAAGGACAGAAAAGGAAAGAAACAATTATTCTAATTAAATCACGGTAACACATTTAATGTTATTTTAACTAATGAAACAAAACATATTCTCATGAATAACACTCATACTTTTTTCTCAGAGAAAAACATTAAATCAAATTTAATGTAATTAAAACTCATTGAGTAGAAATAGAGCATCATTTATTTAAAAAACATTCAAACCTATTTCAATTGTACAAATCATATGGCCGAATTCGAATTTAGAGATCTGTAATGGTGATCAACCTTCATATGAGCTATATCGGGCACACCAATGAGATATAATGGGACTCAACTCTTCATATAATCTACAATTATCTCACTCAGGAGCTATGTTGGGTATTAACCCTTCATATAAGCTTTATCAGGCCCACTAGTGAGATATAATGGGGATCATCCTTTTGTATAAGCTATATTAGTCTCTACTATTTCATACAAATCTCAAGTACCATTTCAAAAACATGTTCATCAAAAATCCCTTTTGAAAAACACTTCTATACTCATATAAAAAATATATTAATATAAAAATAAAAATTTCAATAATAAATAAATTTTAAATACCAAGACACCCTAATAAGGTATTCATTTTTCTTTTAAAATACATTAAGTCTTATAGATGATTCCATATATCAAATAACGGTTACAATGATGGAGAAGTCATTGTCGCAGTATATGTTATAACAAAAAAAATTACTTTTTTCATTTTGTATGGATAGTAAAAATCTTTGTATCAAAAGATTACATTTTGGATTTTTTTAAAGAAATTAAATATTGACATAAACTGTTCGGTAATTTCTTTTTATATACCTATAACTTAATATCTATTTTATTATCATGAAGAAAAATATTTGATAATTAAATATTTAAACGTTCAAGGTGTCCCATACCACATTGATCATGTAAATATAAATATCCATGAATTAATACATTTACCAAAATAATAAATTACATTTTAATAGATATAATATGGATATGAAATGTCATAAGGGATACCTATATTCCTTATAAAATAATAAGGGGGTATATTATAATGAAATGCCTCAATGAAAGGATATTGAGACAAAATCCCTTACCTTGAGTCTGAATCATCATGTAAAATAATGATATTACTGAATAATAAACTTATGTTAATTTATACTATATTGTGAACCCATATCAATATGATTATTCAATTTATATCAATTATTACTATGTTATCATAATTTTATAATTTTTTATTTTCATATTAAATTTTTTGTTGAAATTTGGTACTTTACTCAAAAATGAACATGGATTGATATAAATAGTTCATGTGATCATAAGTACATCAACTTTAGAATAATATTCATGAAATAATAATTAATTTAATTCATCAATTATACTTTTTAAAACAAACCAATCATTTATGTCATGAAAGATGAACAATGCTATAATCATGGAGATGGTGATCCATACATAAGCATGAGTTACGTCTCTAATTTTCATTGATCATTATGGAAATAAGTTAATTATTATTTTATATTTCCCTATTTAGCATTATATTATTAAGGTTATGATAATAATTTAAATAAACTTATATATATCATAAAAGTGATGCGGTGAATAGAAATGATTCACATCTCTTCATGGAAGTGATAGTTGATACATACACCCTAATAACATTATCAATTTTATGTGCACAAAAAGTAAGAACATAATAGAAATATTATTCAATTAAAATTATAAATATTTCATTAATATAATATATAAACATTGATTCCATCATTATATACATTATTTATAGACGAGTATGGAAAAAAAATTATATCTATTCGTCGAGGTGATAGTTCACGTGTATGCATGGTTGTTTAATTCATTTCACATTTAATGGAAGAGGATATGTATTTTGGTGATGAAATTAACATTTATAAATATAATTATATTTAGGATACTATATTTATTATTTCATAATGGTTGGGGTATATTTGAAGGATGTGCGACAAGAAGTAAAATAGAAAATCTTAAGAAAATGATACATCTTCTTTGGTTGATAACCTTCGATGAACACATTAACACCTTTAATAAGGGTGTTATGCACAATACAAGGAATCAAGAACGTTTTGAGGGATTGTGGGATGTTTTTTGGGTAGATCATGGCAGAAATAGTATTATTTGGAAGTGTAGGTATTAGAAAAGGGAAGGTATCTTTTTATAGGAGAGGGGAGGGGCACCCTCGGAAACTCTTGACATATTAAATTGACATAAATTAAAGATTGTATCTAAATGTTACACAACTCATTTATTTGAAAAATAATATTATTTTGGGTCGAGTAAAGACCATCTTATTAAAATTAGTCAATTTTAAAATGTTTTTTAATTCTTATCTTTTTTGTTTAACCATTTTTAATCTTAATTTGATAACATGTTGTTTATTATTTTTGTGTTAATGTAATTAACATAACATATAAAATGACAATAAAAGTTTCATATATGACAAAATAATAATTATGAAAACTATTTTGTCATATATTTTATTTTTATTAATTTTATAATATTTAGTAAACTATTTTATATTTTATGTTATAAAATATGTTAATTTTGACACGATTCATAAATGACTCTTAATAACAAATCATAACATCATTCCTTCTAACATTATATATTAAATCAATCCTAAAATGTAATATTTAGCAATAAACTTTTTTTATTGTATAAATTATTCCAAATAATATTTATTTAAATATTTATAATATCATTTATGTGATTCATTCATTAATAATGCAATCATTGCAATCATCATTATTTCAAAATAAATATTAATTATTTAATGTATAAAAATTATAAATAGAATTCCAGGATGTATGTGATATTTACATCATTATAATTAATATTTATAGTCAAATATTTAAATTATATAACACCATATTAAAATTGATTAAGTAATAAGATTCACGTTTATTATAATTTTTACTTTATTATTAATTAAAAGATATAAATGTCACAATCCTATCCACGTAGCTTCCAAAAGCCAATTTTTTCCCAATGCTTTTTGGGTAGGCCATAACTCATTAAATCATATTTGGAAAATTGTTATGGGTGTTTTATATTATAATAACATTATTTGTATCCTTTTTTTACCTTATTTACCATTTATCCATGGTAAAAAAATTATTAATTTTACTATTTCCCAAAAATTGTGTTTATCCTGTTAAATCAAATTTTTCATACTAATTAAAACATGTATGTTATTTTTTGAATTTTTAATTCCTATAAGTGGAAAAAATAAAATATAAAAATAACCCTCTTATTTGAAGGAGGATACTTGTTTTTAAAAAGTAATACCATTGAAAATATTGACATGGGCTTATATAAAATTTCCATGTTTAATTACATTAAATGGAATAATTGGATCAAATGACCAAAAACTGATCAAAATATACATTAAAACCAATTTTAACTATAATATAACAATATAATTAAATTAAACTAAAATGATGTGTTGAATTAAAATGCAGTATTTTTCTGGATTCACTAAAATATGAATTTTATTAGAAAAATACAATAATTTCAACCAAAGTAAATTTTGATATCCATATTCAAAAGAAGAATTTTATTCTATCAAAAATAACACATAAAAGTGGAAAAATAGATATTTAAAAATATTTCCTTATTAAAAGTCATTAAAAATACCTTTTAAAAATATAATTGTATTTTATATTTATAATTGGATTTATTCCCATTTTAAGCATCTAAAATATATTTGATATAACGCCAAGACCCCAGTTACCCATAGTCGGTGTATTATTACATAACATTGGCATGATCACAAAAGAACATGTCTCGAATGACTGATTAGTTTAGTAGCCTTGGAAACAAGATTTATATATATGTTCAACTTTACAGCTTGAAGAGAAATACAACACAAATATATTTCATTAGAAACATCCAAGCCTCCTAGATTATGCATGAAGGTCACTCATAACTAACTTCTTCATATCCTGGGAAAATGAAACATAAGAAAGGGGTGAGCTCAAATGCTCAATATGGTACGTAATACAGTGGAAATGATATAAATATTAAGCATGGTGAATAATTTAAACAACATGCCTTTACCAATAACAAAAATGAATACTTTTATGGCATGAATATGACCTGAGTAAATAATTCCATAATAAAACATAATCATTGGTATTCTACTAGATGAATGAACACATGAACAATCAATATTATTTTCATAAACAAGGAATGTATAATACCAGAATTTCTGAAACATTTAGTCAAGGATTCATCCAAGACATGTAAAAATGATTAAGGACTCATCCGAAACCATATATCATATTGGGAAAGGGCCTCAGTCAATTCAACATCTAAATTTCTCATTAGACCTACCGATTCATCGAGGAGCTATAGCAGACTCCACCCATCAATTACTATGTCCAGTAGATTCTATATATTAAAAGGCTGAAACACAACATAAACATTCATATAAGTACTAGGATACAAAATTTCACTACTTTAACCATAAACCATGAATGGAATTAAAATAACACATACACAGTCAAACATATCACAAACCCTTCAATACAATATGGAATATTTTTATCATAATAAATCAACTTCAAGCAACATAAAAATTCCATCAAAGGTGGTTGACATAGAAGAAACTGATTTGTAAAACTCTTTGAGATAAATATCCATTTTCATGAAAAAAAAATTAAAGTTAAATAATTTAGAAAAAATGAAATTTAAAGACATTTTTGAATTAAAGTGTCCCATACCACTTTGAAACTTTTGAAATGAATTATCATTTCAAAACATTCATGTCCATATAAATAAATACTTAAAATCGTTTTGAATAAATAAACCTTAATTAAAAGGGTTTAGAATGATAAATCGTTAAAACATTTAAAATGATTATCTAGTTAAATAGACCCACCCATAAAACCTTAAAATATTCCTTTTTAAAATAGTTTTTTTGAAATATTGGTATCTATGATCAGTATGTCCCATAAAATACTTACACATGAACAATCTCAGATAATAATGAAATTAAGGAAATAACCCATACCAATTTGGTAACTTATGAAACATACACCCCATGAAAGAATTATCATACAATGAATATGTAAATACACATATATTAAAGTGTATTACACAATGAATACAATTATGGGAATTACATACACCACACAAAAGGTAATAGTGGCAATATGGCATGAATCGCACGGGAATAAAGAGTGAGATGAAAAACCCCTTACCTTGTACATTTCCATGGTTGAGGATAGGTTAAACTCCTTTATAATGGTGAATTAGTTGTTCTTAAATTATACAAGAATCGTATACATTAATATGATTTCATATATCATCTTTTAACATTTTTTAAACAATATCATAGTATTATCGTTGTTTTGGGTGTTAACGGATTTGTTTTCCTTTATATTCTTTGTTATGTGAGTCATATTTGTTATAGATGAGATGTATCTTATTTATATCCAGAATCATATAAAATATTTAAACATTATTTTAAATTATCAAATGAAAATTAGTCTTGAGTGGATACAATGGGGAATGAATCTCATCGCATTCGTGGATATGGTTATCCGTACATACGCACGAGCAAATATATCAGTCTTTTGATTTTCAAATAATATATAATTATATGGTATATCATATATACAGAATCATTATCATGTTATATTTATTATTTACATCAATTACACATCATTATTATACCCATCCAAATAATTATGTATTGAATAACAATTTCACCACGACGTGGAGACTGCAATCCATACGTATGCATGTATAGTGACATGTCCTTCAAGGATGGATAGAATAATGAATTTGGTTGTACCATAATTATAAAAACATCACATTATAGAGAAGATAATGGAGTTATTATTTTATAATGGAAACAACAAATTAAAAGGAAGTGGAAAAAGAAAGGATCTTGAAAGAGGGTGGTGAAATTATTACCTCTTCTTCGAGTTCTTTCTTTTCATTAGATCAAAATTGCTCCATAGGATGGCTATATATCTAAATTAAGTCTTAAAAATGATTTAAAGATTGTTCAGAGGGTATTTGGTCTGATTTTGGTAGAGCTAAATGGCTTTGAAGTTGTGAATTATAGAGAATGGGGAGCACCCTTTTATAAGAGGGGTGAGATGCACCTTAGGAAAAGCTAGAAATATTATTATATAATAAATTCATATTCTGTTTATAAAGGATACAAAAGGACTTATTTAAAGGATATGGTTGGTATAGGTCTAAAAACACTCAAACAATAGGTTTTATATAGGTTTGTGTCACTATATTAACATTATCCTTTTGATTTAACTCTTAGTTAAATAGTTTGACATTTACCATGTTTCTTTGTATTTTTATATTATATAGTTAATAAACATACTATATACATCCAAGAGACCCCCATGTGGTCCATTAATTATGAAACTATCATTATATAAGCCCTTTTTCCAAAACAAAGGTTTTTTTTAAATAGAATATCATTTAGTTATATAATATTTGTTTTAAAAACTCGTTTTTGTCAATTTTGACACTATTTAATAATTGATTTTTGTTAAATTCATAAAAAATATATTAATTCGAAAAATATAAATTTAAGAAATTATAAAATGTCAAATTAACCTATATAATTCGTGCATGGAATTAAAACATCCAAATTATATTAATTTTAACATTTATAATACCTATTATTTGAATATTTCATTAATAAGAAAAATAATAAATCAATATTGTGACATAAATAAATTTAATTATTCAATATCTAAAAATTATAAATAAAATACCATTATGTGGGAAATATTTTTATCAATATAATTAATATTTATAGTCAAAATGATAACTTATATAACCCAGTGTAAATTTTTTTTCTATAAGATATATGCTTGTGTCATTTTTGTATTTACCTTAACTTAATTAATATAATGTGTCATTATCAGTTACAAGTGGCTCCATGGTGTCCCAAAATCGACCCAAAGATGTCCATGGTCGGACATGTATCAAACAATAGGGGTAGGACACATTTTAGGGTAATTTAATATTATTATAATATTATTTGTTTACCCTTATTTACCGGATTTACCATATAACCATGGTAAATAAAATATTTATCGAAGTAATTATTCAAAATGACTAACAATAAAAGATATCTATTTACACAATTTGTATATCATGATTCTTAATATGGAATCTATTTTTGAAAATTCAAAACATATAAGTGGCAGAAATTAATTTAAAATTAATTCACATTTTTATAACAAAAATCGCATTTTTAAGAAATAATAACGATCAAAAGATTGGCACTTGATTATGTCCAATTTAAATCTGAAATTATTTACAATTACAAACATTGGATTATATGGTAAAAATATAATCTAATTATAATTTAAAATCCCTCAAATTCATAATTTATCACTGTTAATTGTTTCAATTAAATTTTTTTAATTAAAATTTAGTAATTTTCATTATTCACCCAAATTAGAAAGATATCAAAAAAATAAAAAAAAATTATTGAAACTAAATTATTATATCCTGATTCTAAATAATAAGTTCATTTTGTCAAATTAAATATATAAAAGTTTCAAATATTGGACTTAAAAAGGGTTCACCATTAAAAGTCGGCAGAATTTCATTTTTTTAAAATACTTCTTTTTTTTCTAAAAAAAATGAATTCATTCTTACATTATGTATAAGAAAATCATAATATGGATTCTAAAATTATGAGGATTATATATAGTTGTAAAATTTGTTAATACTATTCATAAAGTCTTTTGAACGACTAGTTTGGTAAGTCATTGTGCGCTTGAACTCGGTGTTGCGTTTAGTGCAAGTTATTGAATTATTTTGAAGAAATAACTTACTATGAAATCTTTGGGTGTTAAATTCTTCCCTTGTTAAATAAATTTCATCCTCAAAATTTGAAATTGTTATTCGAAAATAAAAGTTTGAAAATCAAATATACCATTGTGGGAAAACCCACATCGAAAATTAGATTAATAAAATTTTGTCTTAATAAGAGGAAATGAGAAATGAAAGGGTCACCACCAAATTATGATCTCAATAATGAGAAAATTGGTGGAAATTAGAGATATATAATTGGAGGAAAATGTAAATATTTATAGAGAGTGATTGAGGTCATCAGTCACAAACAATTGTAGAATTGAGGGCCTTAAATTAATCAATCTATGATGATTTGAAATACCATCGTTTCAACAAAAGATAAGTTATTAGGATAACACATTTATTGTTTTAAGATCCCCTCACTAATGTTTATGAATTGATTTACCCATAGAATAAGAGGGAAAAGTTATATATATATATATACATATACTTGAAAAGTTTAGTTTCATCTTTTAACCAGTTCCTACCACAAAATCATCTTTCACTCCCAAAGATTTCAAAAAGAACATTATATTTATCCTAATCGTATAGGGTTCCAAAAATAATGAATTTATAAATCACCTATCAGGACCTTTAAAAAACTAAATTATTCAATCCAGGATATCACGTGGGCCAGTGGTAGGTGATATACCCTTTTTGCCCTTCGGTTATCAGTTAAAGACTCGCGGCCTTGCCGAACGCGATGGGTTGTCGTCCGACCTCCGGGTTGCTCTTTTATGGCAATCAAAAACAGTAATCTCAAACTAGAATTATCCAAAATACTTCTGTCCAAACTCATAGTCCTAAATTTATAAGGAAGGTAAACACAATTAAGATCCTTTTTTCCACATAATAACTTGTGAACACCTTCATCATGTATTCTTTTAAAACACTTCAACATCCTGAATTACCATAAATCCGTATTGATTACATTTATGATCCCTTATTTCTTATAGAATAATGGATATACTCCTTCTATCAAAAAATGCGGTAAACTCCAAAAATTATGGAATATACAAATCATTAATCTGTTTCATGGTAGTCAATGTTATCCAATATAAATTATCCAAATCAGTCATGTATTATTCCAAAATCACTACCTCGGTATCAGAACCATATTATGGTTTATCTTTCATTCAACATATATTTTCCTAAAATTTAACCCGCTACTGAGTCACTTTTTTTGGTTCCTCATAATCACAAGTCCTTAATGAAATAGTACTACAGTACAATCCTTATATAATCCATAATTATTATAACCAGTACAGCGTTGATACAACAGTCAAATGACATAATTATTAAATAAAAAAAATAAGAACTCTAACAACTCCTCCTCATATGTGGTAGTATCATAACTTTATTATTATACCATAAAATCATTTGGGGAATTCTCTAATGATTTGAACATTGGTTTTCGTAGTGTCCCAACTCATTGCAGATGAAGTAGTGTAAATTTTAAACCTTTTTCTTACCCTTGCAGTCACGTACTTGGTGTCCTTTTTCTCCACACTTATAACAAACTCACATTCCCTCTAGGAATGTTCTAGGGTTTTTCTTCCCACGATTATCACCTATGGGAAAATTATTCTTTTCCCTCTTCCAATTGTCCATATTTATCTTTCCATCCTTTTCTTCACTTTCTTCCCTTCAAATCCATAGGACTCAGAGAGTTCTTTACTTATGTTTTTAACACATGATTTTATTTATTCATTTGTTGAGAATACATGGGAGAAAATTTCCCTTCTAAAAAATGGCAATATACCATGAAAGATATGATTCTCTTAACTTTTTGGATCAAATGTATTGCTGGAGTTCACATTTCTTCTACTGGGCACCATTTCTATATAATGGCATACACTAGGTTAGTTTATGATTTGCAATGAATAATTACAAACTTTTAAAATACCTTACGTAGATGGATTAGTTTATGTATATAATCCATAATCATAAAAAAAATTCTTTGATGAATTATATACTCATATACCCTTCATAATGTGTTGTGCTGAAAATGGGAATTGTCCTATGCATATCCCCCGGGAGTGTCATTACCAAGAGTGCAGTAAGTCCTGTTGTCGTGCACCAGTTCCCGTTCGAGTCTAGATGAATGCGGTGTTTTTGGGTTTTACCCCTAGGTATATTTGTGTCAGAGCCGTCTCAACCTTCTCGAATCTATATAGGGATGTATTGCTCTGAAAAATTAAAAAATCTCTACAATACCAAAATTCTAGGAAATTCTTCTATACTAATCCCCAATGTCTATATTAGGTCTATGTGATATCATCAGAGTTTATCTAAATCTATTTTCCAAGGATTGAACTAAACATTTTCTGATACCAATAATAACACCTAGATCCCAGTTACCCAGAGTCGGTGCATTATTATATAACATTGGCATGATCACAAAAGATCAAGTTTTGAAAGACAGATTAGTTTAGTAGCATTGGATACAAGATTCATACATATGTTCAAATTTACTTCTTGAAGAGAAATTCAACACAAATATTTTTCATTAGGAACATCCAAGACTCCTAGATTATTCTTGCAAGCCAGTCATAACTAACTTCTTCATATCCTGGGAAAATGAATCATTAGAAAGGGGTGAGCTCAGACCCTCAGTAAGGGTATGTAATACAGTGTAAAATGACATAAATATTAAGCATGGTGAATAATTGAAACCACATTCCTTTACCAATAATAAACATGAATAATATAATGGAAAAAATATGTGCTGAGTAAATAATGCCATAATAAAACATAATCAATGGTATTCTACTAGATGAATGACCACATGAACCATAAATATTATTTTCATAATGAGGGAATGTATAATGCCCGATATTCTGAAACATTTTTTCAAGGTCTCGACCAATATGTCTAAAAATGATTAAGGAATCGGCCAAAACAGTATATCAAATTGGGAATGGGCCTCATACAATTTCACGTCGATTTTTCTCATGAGACCTACCGATGCATTGAGGAGCTATAGCGGGCTCCACCAAACCTCATCCTAGTAGCCCGTCGTCTACACAAGACACAAAAAGGAGCGAGTGAAGCCCATGGAGGGGTGAGTATAACGATAATCAATAGGGTATCCAAGACCTTTAATTTCTCATAGAATTCCACAATGAAAAACCACAGGGTAACACCACAATGGTAATGTACCACATAGGTAGTGTACCACATAGCATAACCTCAATCACAATCATAAAGTAAAGACAACTCAGATGATGATTTATTCTAGAGGTAGTAACAAGTAACATCCCCAGTCACATAATCAAACACCTCGGCTATTGGAGAACCCCTCCTTTATCGAGTATATTGGGCCTTCCATGTCAATAAAAGGTTCTTTCCACTAACCTTGAACTGATGAGGTATTGCACCCCATATCGTACCATGGGTCTATTGGGTCGCACAGAGTTGTCATTCCCCAATGCGGTCGGCTGAGGCACTTCTATCCATCGCATACCACAACCACTCCCCACCATGGCCCTCAAGGTCACACAGAACCACCCACCCCCATCATGGTCAATGAAATTACTCCTCCCCATAACATACAATAGCCTTTAGGCCACTCCGAGTCGAAAAGTCTGCATTCATCAGGTCTCAGCCAGTTGTAGGGTTCTGTATGTAGTGCACTTGGGAGAACCGCTCCCCAATCCCTCAGTAGAATCATAACTAGAATGAAGCCTCATAAAGAAGTAACCCAATGATCCTAAAAGTCATAAGGTATCAAATTTAATAGACAGCGTGTTAGTCAGATGCCCGGTCTGTGCGGTATTGGCATTTCATTGCTGATGGAATTGTTGGTTTCAGGTCTGATCCAACCCGGCCAAACTCCATGTTTCTCTGAAACTCTAATAGAGTTGGTAAAAATGATTGTCTCGTTCCAAGGGTCCCAATGTTGTAGATGATTCGTCAAATTGATGTTCGGTTCTCAAGATAAGGGCCTTTGAGTGTCTTTCCCCTGGTTGGGCCCGGGTCCCGTCTGACCCGGCCTGACATGGGCTGTGTTGGACAGAGGGGGACTCCACTTTCTAGGGCAGAATCCCAATCTGAGGGTGGTGGCCCATTCCGAGGGCACCTACCCGGCTCGAGGCCGGCGGCCCGGTCTGGAGATGGTGTCCCACTGAGGGGGTTGCCTGATCTGAGGGTTGCGGCCAGACGTGAGGGTGGCGGCCCGACTCGAGGGTGGGGGCATGATCCAAGGGCGGCATCCCGGTCCGAGGGAGGTGGCCCGACATTAGGGTGGTTTCCTGGATCGAGGGAAGAAGCCTGACTTGAGGTCGGTGGTCCGGTTTGGTCTGACGTAGGGGGTGTAGCCCGCCGGACTTCTGGATTTACGACCTGGCCAAAGGCCATTCGGTTGGTGAGATGGTGGCGCCACGTGGGCACCAGCCAGTCACCGCAGAACCCGCCAGAGGTGGGTTCGGCCTCCGTCATGGATTGAATTTTCCCGAAACATGGTAGTCGCTCCTCCTCCCTTCCTACTATTGACCGCCTCCTCTATTCACCGCGGCTGACCAGACATGGCCTTCCTCTTACGGCCCGCTTCGATGTGCTCATGATCTTCCAAGGTGGCGTAAGGATAGCAAGATAGTGTAGGGTTACTTCCAGGTTCATCAAGGTTGTACCCTCCATATTAGCTTGTATTTTGGAGAATATTAAGGGTTTGAATAAAAACTTGAATTATATTAAAAGATTAACCCCACAAGATTCCCCGCAATATCCTCCAGCATAGTCGAATGAATAGCGGGAAAAATCATTAGTCGTTTGACCCGCATTCTTTGTATAATTTCAAGAATGGGGAAGAGGGAATCAATAACTCACAAATAAAAAATAACCCCACTACCTAAAAAACGCATTGCAGATTATCTTCCCTTGAAGGTGGGTTAGCGTTCTTCGTCCTCACAACTTGTTCCCAATGACGCTACATGAATGTCAGCTTCTGAGTCGTGGTTCAGTGTCACCCATCACCCCCCACTAGGTTGGCTCCATATTCAAGTGGTTTGGCATCATGGTGCTATTTTTTCACTTTGTTGCATGGTGAATCTGTGTCTGTACCTCCTCTCAAGCTCCAAATATATAGGAGAGGTAGAGGGTAAGTAACGCCATTGAAATTTAATAGTGGCTCATTAATTAGGATGATTCCTAGTTTCCCCCAACGTTATTGTTACATATATTAGAGGGTCTAGCCATTTATTGGCTTGGCATGTCATCGGTACCTCCTTACCACCTGTCCATTGGATGAATTGAATAAAAATAAATTAATAAATTTATTTTATTTATTCTATTAAATAGTTCTAAAAACATAATTTTTATCCAAACATAATACAGTCGATTTGAATCCTTCCTTAAGTGAGTCCCGACACTACGGATTCAACATTGCCCTTTTTTTAATCTAATAAACGATTCAAAACTAAGAAAGAACCGCTCATGCATTTACTGAACGTACCAAAACAAAATGTTTAGTAAATTATTAAAAATCACCCTTGACCCACACTAGTCATGGTTAGCCTTTGCCAAAGTGAAACACACCCCAACAAACCCAGAGGTATTCTTGGATTTTCAATCTGAGTTACAGTTTAAATGTTACTGATTTCTACATTAAAATAATTGTCAATTAATTATTTTATTTACGACTGAAAACAAAATTTCACTGGCTTCCCATGCTAGAAAATGTTAGTAGCTTTCTAAAGAAATCATACCCTCACGAGTTTTGCGGTAGTCTCTGATTTTTCATCCAAGTTACAATTTGCGAGTTATAAGAATTTGAAAAATTAAATAATTTTATTTAATTATTTTAGTTATGGTAATGTCATTTTCGGGTTTTTTCGTAGGAGGCCCTGCCGACAAAACATAAGTCATGCCCAGGGTAAACCCACCATCCACAGCACAACAATGCCCTCATATTTCGGATCTAGACAACTATTTAAGAGTTATTCTCCATTTTCAAAAAAATGCTTATGCACGATATTTAATGTTTAACTGAACATTGACGGATCCTTTGGTGCACTCCAAGCCTTAGAATCACACACCATCAGATTTTTCAATATTGAAAAAATTCCAAATAATTATAATAAAATTATATAAAAATCATGGGACATTACATTCTCTCCACCTTAGGTCAAAACATCCTTGAAAGCCAAAACAAAGGAAAAACAAACATATGATGGTACTGGGCATGAATATGAGCCTTCCACTCCCATGTGCTCTCCTAGAGGTTCCTGTACTGCCAGATAACACACGTTATCTGGATCAGCTGCCCATGAAGGACCCTCTCATGGTGATCCTCAATCTTTATTGAGAACTCCGTAAAAGTCACCCCATCGTCAGTGTAGAACTCACCCTAGTTGGTAATGTGTGACAAATCATGCATGCATCTCCTCAGGTGCAACACAAGGAAAACATTATGAACTTGGTGCATCTGTGGGGAAATAGATAGATGGTATGCCACCTATCCCACTCTTCTGAGAATTTAGAGAGGTCTGATGAACCTTAGAGATAACTTCCCACCTCGTCCCAATCTCTGCAAACCTCGTCTAGGTGAGACCCATAAGAAGACATGGTCTCCCTCCTCATGTCAGCATAAGACCTCTCCCATCTGGGAGTAGTTTTCACTTTCTAACAAGTGAGGCATCGTGATAAAAACTCTTCCACTACTTCCATTATCCAAGTCCATATTTACTAATGTAAAATGTCCTATTACATCTTCATCACTCTAGGATGTACCATTAAAGGGGATGTATGGAACTACCTCAACACCTCCTTATGAAGCATCACTTGTACCATTATGCATCACCTGAAGAGGATGATGTGCTCTCTAACTCTAGAAAATCCTTTAGGAGACCTTCCTGAGGTTATCTGAGCACGTCGGGCCTCGCATTCAACGTCTCAACCTATGCCCCCTCCCCCCAATTTGGTGAATAATTGGGGGAGTGACAGTATTTGACTTGAGGTAGATGCTCTATCTCTATACATAAATGATAACTGCAATGTGGCTTACTGATATGTAGCCTCACTCGGCAAATATACACCAGACCTCCTTCTGAGTGCATCTGCTACCACATTCCCCTTCCCAGGAGTATTTACTATCTCCAAGTCATAGTCTTGGAGGAACTCAAGCCAACATTGTTGTCTCAGGTTCATGTCCTTCTAAGCGAAGATATACCTGAGAATCTTGTGATCATAGTAAATAATATAATGTTCACCCATCAAGTAGTGCCACCACAACTTTAGTACAAAGGTCACTACTTCTAACACCAGGTCATTGGTAGCGTTGTTCTACTTATCAGTCTCTGTCTCATGTCCTGAAAGATCTACTAACACTTCTTCATCCACAGGAAAGGCTCCCCCTATTTCTTCAATGCTAAAAAGGGTTCACAAACCCTAGTGAAGTCAGGTACAAACCAATGGTAGTACCTAGCCAAAGAAGACATCCCTATCCCTTCTAGGAGGTAATCCTGGAATCATCATTCAAAAAGATGTCCCCATGCACTACCACTCATGTTTGGAACAAAAAACTGAAAACTCTTGCTTCCACCAAGATAAGGCGGGGTATGTCAAGATTGATCAGTAGCACCCTCCTTTGAATTAGTTTATCCTATGCTACCTAGGTTTTATTTTTTTTATATAATCAAGGAAAACATTATTCCCACATTGTAGATTAACCACAAAATTTTTACATAATACATTCAATCTGATTAGGAACTATGGATGCGCAGTCCAAATCCAGACCAATGTTGTAAGGCCTCGACGCTGCTACCAAGAGGTTCCAATGGAAACTCTCACCTAAAGGGTTAGGTCACACCATCGACATAAGTGTTATTATTGAGACTCCTCTCCAAGGTTTCTCCAGACATGAGGGTCAAGTCAAGGATATAACCAAAAATTATGGGTCTTGGAAAAGATTCTTGGAATGAAGGAATTATTGGTAACTATGTCTATTGATACGATAGATAGTTGTGGACATACACCTTACCTCTAATCATTCATGGAGTCCTTGGGTCCCACTACTTGACTACATGCAGAAACTACCTTCCCCTGTCCTCCAGCTCCCTCAACCTGGTGGGGACCACAATGAGGTGGTGGTTGTAACTTGTCGAAATGTATACCACCTCATGATGCTCTCCTGGATCCACTTCCATATCTTCTACCATGCAGATTCATCTATCCCTATCACATCCTCTTCCCAAAACATTTTACACACCCAAGTCTCTGAGACTGGTATCAGTTTCCTTCTTTCATACTGCTAGCATTCAATGGCATTATTCGCACATCCAAAGAATATTCAACCAAAAAGGTTATCTCTATCACCCTATCATAATTAGGAAAGCATAGAGGATTATTGCTAGCCTGGATGTCCCTAAATACTCCTCACTCAGAGGTCCGAGACCTGAAGCACTGATCATAATGTATTTATCGAGTACCTAGGATGGTCGGTATGTCACGATGAATACTCAGCTACTGAGATATCTTCCTACTAAAGCTATAGAAGTTCTAGGGAACTCTCATACCATAGATCATTATGGATAGAGCCACCATCTCTTTAAAAGGTCCACAGAAATGATCATCTCTTTACAATATTATGAAAATATAAACCTTTTCATTGTCCTTCTGAGCCACATAGAAGACTCTATTCAAGTAAAACTATTTGATCGAATGGTTCCCTAACTAGATGGAATATCAGCCACCTCCCAAAGTCAATCCTTAGCTGCATGTGGGTTTGGGTGGCCATGGAACATAAGAGGTGACTGATTCAAAAACATGTGTCAAGCACTAAGCCTACATGTGTCCTCTACAGGTACTGTCGTTTGTAACTACTGACCAATGGGTAGTGATATAGCAGACACTACCTTAAGGTACTATCTCGATCAACAGTTCACGTACCGAATCCTCCTAACAATGTGTACCATCCTTTTGGTCACTCGTTGTAAAATACTAGAAGATAAGATCGACATATGCTATACTGGTGTCTCAACTACTCAGAAAACTCTAGCCACAGACTCTATCCAGTCATCAGCCATCGTCGGGTCCATCTCACCTCAGAACCTCCTAGGCCTCTTCTACTAAAACTTGTTCAATGTTCTCATTTGACGTTCACCATATGCTATTGGGCTGGAGGTAATTGCTATCCAATGGGTAGTGGAGCTGGTTTTACACCACCTGATATTTCCAACGTCATAAGGGGGCCCTGCACTGAGGCCTCATTGATCGATGGGTCAACACCGCATACTCTATTAGAAAACCAAGGTGGTTGTCTAAGCTACAACATCCTGATAAGGAACAGGTTCTCCACAATCATTAGGTTATACATTGGGACAAGACTCAGGAGATCAGAAAGAAAATATTTCAAAACACACACAATTAGTGTTTCCATGAACTGATTTAGAAATCAGAATTCAGGGTCTTGGTGTATTGATATGTCGGCCACCACACCAACACTAGACTCCCTAAAGTAAAAAACGACACTCATAACACTTAACACTATTTCCACATAGAAAATACCAGAGTCCTAGTTCTTCGGTAGAACTGAACTCCTCTGATACCACTTTGTCACGACTCGTCCCCCGAGGCACAGGTCATGACTACGCCAAGCCCACCTCTTATAGACCAAGGGATAGCTACTAACACCGAAAGGAATATTTTTTTCCGGAACCGCCCCCTAGGTCCAATTATGTGACTACCCCAATCCCACCTTCCATAGGCTTGGGGCAAGAAACTATAAATGAAATGCATATTCTCAAAAATGGGATGACATTTCCTTTAAACATGTTCAAACACATAGTCCGAGAACACAACAAGAAGAATCTTTGAAGTAAAATTTTGTTTTATAAGTGTTCTGAAAGAAAAGGGGCCAGAATAAAGCCTACTAGGAAAAGTACAAGTACATCTTAAAAGTAAAAAACATCTAAAAGGTGAAAAGCATCTCATGGATCATCCACCATGGATCCTACCTGATGGGTAGGTACAACTCATGATCACTAGTCCATGCGTCACGTCACACCAAACGGTCCACCTAAGATCATACCTGAAAGGTTGGTATAGATGGTCTCCACAACACTTCACGTTCGTCTGTCTCCTCCGCATACCACGAGGTCCCATATTCCTCAAACCGTAGCTCAACTACTCGTCATCTGCAAAAGACACAACAAGGTGAGGGTGAAGATTGTGCAGGGGTGAGTATAACGATACACGGTGGGGACCCTGAGACCCCAAAGGTCTATTAGAATTCCCCAATGAAAAAACACTGGGTAACACCATGGAGGTAAAGTACCACAAAGGTAGAGTAATACATAGAATAACCTCAATCACAAGTATAAAATAAAGACAACTCACATTAGGATTTATTCTAGGGGTAGTAACGAGTAACATCCCCAGTCACTTCGTCGAACACCTTGTCTATGGGAGAACTCCTCCTTTATCGAGTATAGTGGGTCTACCACATCACACAGTGGAGCTTCCAACGATCTATGAAGTGGTGAGGTACTGCTCCCCATAGAGTAACATGGGTTTTTGGGTCACATAGAGCCATCCATCCCCAACGTGGTCAGTTAAGGTACTCCTCCCCATTGCGTATCGTGACCGCTCCCCACCATGGCACGACAGGTCACACAAAACCACACACCCCCATCACGGTTTGCGTATGTACTCCTCCCAACCATGTACCACAGTTGTCGAGTCACTCAAAGTCGAAAAATCCACAGTTATCGAGTATGAGCTAGTTGTAGTGTTCCGTACATAAGGAGCATTGGAGAACCTATCCAGAGGCCATCAGTTGAATCTCAACCATCACTAAGTCTCAAAATGAAGTAACTCAGTGAAATTTCAGGTCATAAGTGTTCCAACGCAAAAGACGGTGCGTCAGTTGGATGCCCAGTTTGTGCATTAGTGGCATTTCATTGCCAAGGGACCAATTGGATTCGGGTGCGATCCAACCTGGCCAAACTCTATGTTTCTCCAAAAATCTAATGGATTAGGTAAAATGGATCTTCTCACTCCAAGGGTCCCATTTCTATATAAATATCATCAAACGGGAATCTGGTTCTCATGATAAGGTCCATTGAATGTTTCTGGGCTCGAGTCCGGTCTGACCTGGTCTGGGCTGGGCAGATGTTCGGTCTGACCTGGTCTGGGCTGGGCTGATGTTCGGTCCGACCCACATGTTGGACGGCCCAACCCAAATAGGGAGGCCCGCAAAGGGGAGGCCCAAAACAAGTGGGGTGGAATCCTTCTAGGGTGGAATCCCGATTCTGGGGCAGTGGCCAGGTCCGAGGGTGGCAGACCAGTCCAAGGGCGGTAGCCCGGTCTGAGGGCGGCGACCCGGCCCGAGGGAAGCGTCCTGGTCCAGGGGTGGCATCCCACTGGGACGGTAGTCCTGTCCGAGGGTAGTGACCTAGTGTGAGGGAGGCGACCTGGCTCGAGGATAGAGACCCACTCCAAGGGAGGCGGGCAGCTGGGGTGGCGGCCCCATATATTAGCGGTGGCCCGACCTGAGAGCGGTGGCCGAACTCGAGGGTGGGGGCCCAGATCGAGGGTGGTTGCTTGCTCTGAGGGCCATGACCTGGTCCAAGGGTAGTGGACCGGCATGAGGACGACGTCCCATCTTGAGGATGTCAGCTCGATGTTGTCCAATGCGGGGGGTGTAACCCCCCGGTCTCCTGGATTCCGGACGGGCCCAAAGGTTGTTCAGTTTGCGAGGAGGTGGTGGCGCATGGGTTCCGCTTGGTCACCGCGGATCCCACTAGAGGAATGTTCAGCCTTTTTTGTGGCTTCGGCCATGACATACATTCGCCGGTAGCACGGTGGTCGTGCCACCTCCCTTCCTATGGCCGGTCATCGTGTCGGTTGCCTCCTCCATTTGTCGTGGCAGACGATCCTGGACCTTCCTCTTGCGGCGTGCGCCGACATGCTCACGGTCTTCCAAGGTGGCACAAGAATAACAAGATAGAAGAGGGTTCATTCCAAGTTCATAAGGCCTTCTCCCTCTATGTTTTCTTATATTATAGAGGATATTATGGGTTTGAATAATTAATTTAATTAAACAACATGATTCACCCCACAAGATTCCCAACAATAACCATCCTCATAGATGAATGAATCGTGGGTCAACCCATTAGTCGTTTGACCCATGTTCATCACAGAAGATTAATATTAGGGAATAGGGAATCAAGAATTCAAAAACAAAAAATAATCCCACTACCTTGAAAAACCATTGGAGAGCATCCGCGCTTGAAGGAGGGTTGGGGTTCTTCATCCTCGCAAGTTGTTCCCAATGATGCTACTCATAAGTTTACTTATGGTTCGTGGTTTGGTGGCACTCGTCACCTCTTACTGGGTTAGCTCTATCTTCTAAGGGTCATGAATTGTGGCACTCCTTCAGCATTTCATTTCATGGAGAAGGTGTGTCGGTACCTCCCCCCCCCCCATGCTTCATATATATAGGAAGGGGGTATGCAACGATATTGTAATTTAATGGCGACTCATTAATTAAGAAACATAGTAATTTCCCACAACATTTTTGTTACTTAGATTGGAGGATGAAGCCATTTATTATCTTAACACATCGTCGGTCCCACCATACCGCATATCCTTTGGTGGAACAGAATAAAATTAACATAATAAAGTTATTTTATTTATTCTATTAAAAAGTTCCAAAAACAAACATTTTCGCTGGACCTAATGCAGTCGGAGTGAAGCCACCCTTAAGCGAATCACGACACTTGGGATTCAACGGTGCCCTCAGATTTTTAATCTGAGAAAAGATTAAAATGTAATAAAACACTTATCTTGTGTTTAAGAAACATACCCAAAAAATTTCAATAAATTATTAATAGTCAACCTTGACCCACACCGATCCTGGTTAAGCTCTGCCTAAGTGAAAAACACCCCAAAAAACCCAACGCTACTTTCAGATATCCAATCTGAGTTATCATTTAAAAGTTATGGATTTTTAAAATAAAATAATTTTCACTTAATTATTTTATCTATGACCAAAAACTAACATTCACAGGTGGGCCATGCCAGCCAATGTTAGTATCTTAAAAAAGAGAGAGTACCCTCATGAGTTCTGTGGTGGTCGTAGATTTTTAATTTTCATTTCCGTTCATAAGTTATAATCATTTGAAAAATAAAATAATTTTATTTAATAATTTTATTTATAGTTATGCAATTTTTGGGTTTTCTCACAGGTGGATTGTGCGGACGAAACTTAATTCATGCTTAGGGTTAACCTGTCATCCTAAGCACAACAATGCCCTCTGATTTCTAATCCGGGAAACCTTTTAAGTGTAATTCCACTTTTTTAGGAAAACCAATTATGCACGCTATTTAAAGTTTAACAAAACATCAAAGAATTATTCTGAGCCTCGGAATCAAGAAATGTCAAATTTCACAATCTCAAAATAATTTCATATAATTAAAAAAAATTATACAGAAATTCTAGGACATTACATTCTCCCCACCTTATGGATTTACTTCTCAAAAATTTAAAACAAAAAGAAAAACAAAAAAATGAGGGTACTGAGAACGAATCTGATCCTCTCTCTACCATGTGCTCTCATGGAGGTTCTCGTGCTGCCAGCAAATTCACACAAAAGTTATCAACCGCCGACAATGGACCTGATCCTATTGATCCTCAAACTCAATCAAGAAATCCATAAAATTCACCCCATCATCAAAGTACATCTCTCCCTAGTTGATAACATGTTATGGATCATGCATGTATCTCCTCAAATGCGACATATGGAAAACATTATGCACCCTATTCATCATTGGGAAAAAATATATATCGTATACCACCTTTCCCACATTGCTGAGAATCAAGAATGGTTATATGAACACCAGAGATAACTTTTCACCCTAGAAAAATCACCACAATCCTCATCGTGGTGAGTCCCGTAAGAAGACAAGGTATCCCTCCTCCTATCGGCATAATACTTCTACCAGCTCTGATCATTTTTCACTTGTTAACAAGTGAGGCATCGTGATACAATCTTCACCACTACTTCAGTCATCCCAGGCCATCAGTACTGATGTCGGTGGTCCTGGTACATCTTCGCCACTCCAGGATGTACCGTTAAAGAGGATATATGGATGTCCCTCAACAACTCCTTCCAAAGCGACACGGGTACCATGGTCCATCCTCTAAGTAGGATGATGTTATATCACCCTTTAAAAAATCATTTAGGAAACCATCTTTTTTATATTTGAACACGTCGAGCCTCCATGTCAACGTCTCAAGCTACCCCCCACCCCCGAATTTGCTGATGAATTGGGGGAGTGATAGAATTATATTGGAAGAAGTTGCTCCATCTTTATCAATAACGGATAACTACAATGCATCTAGATGCTCTATCTCCTCACTCAATAACTACATACCAGATCTCATGTTGAGTGGATCTTCTACAACATTCCCCTTCCCAATTGTATAGACTATTTCAAAGTCTTTGTCCTAGAGGATCTATAGCCAATGCCAATGTCTCAGGTTCATTTAATTTTGAGAGAAGATATACTTGAGACACTTGTGATCAGAGTAAATAGCAAAATGTTCACCCATCAAGTAGTCCCACCACATCTTAAGCACAAATACCACTACTTCTAACTCCATGTCATGGGTAGAGTTGTTCTAACTGGCAGTCTTTGCCTCAGCTCTGGAAAGCTCTACTGAAACTTCTCCATCCATAGGAAAGGCTACCCCATTTTCATCAAAGATGAAAAGGGTGTTGCTACCTTAGAAAAGTAGGGTACAAATATATGGTAGTAACTAGTCAAAGCAGACGTCCCTCTTCCTTCGAGAAGGTAATCCTAGAATCATCTTTTGAAAAGATGTCCCAATGCACTACCAGTCAAGTTTGGAACTAAAAACTAAAAACTCCTACTACCATGATGGTAAGGTTGGCTGACCTAAGAGTGATCGATTGAACCATCCTTTACATGATTTTATCATATACTACCTGGGTTTCATTTTTTTTGACAAAATAAAAACCTCGTTTCCAAATTTTTATATAAACCACAACCTTTTTCCTAATACATTAAATATATTTATGAACTGTGGATTCCCTGTCCATAACCAAACTAACGTCATAAGGCCTTGACGTTTCCACCATGTGGTTCCAACCGAAATGCTCGTCTTAAGGGTCAGATCACACCATAGAGATAAGTGTTATTATCAAGTCTCCTCCCAATGGTTTCTCTAGACGTGAGGGTCAAGTCAACAGTTTAACAGGAAACTCTAGTTAATGGACAAGATTAGTGGATGGAAGAAATGATTGGTACCTATGTCTATTGATACAACAACTAGTTGTAGACACAGAATGTTACTCTAATCATTCCTAGAGTTATTGGGTCACACTCCTTGACCTCAAGTAGCTACTCACTTACCATATCCTCCAGCTCCCAGAGCCTTGTGGGGACCACATTGAGGTGGTGGTTATAACATGTCGCAATGTATACCACCTTATGCTACTATCATATCTCCACTTCCACGTCTTCTGCCCTGAAAATTCATCTATCCCTATAACATCCTCATCCATAAACATTTTACCTTCCCATGTCTCTGAGACTAGAGTTAGTTTCTTACTTTCATACTTCTAACATTCACATGTTGTATTCACTCAGTTAAAGAACATTCAACCAAAATGGATCTCTCTAGCACCCTAAAATAAGTTGGAATGCATAGAGGATTAGAGATAGATTGGATGTCCCTAAACACATCTCGCTCAGAGGTCCAATCCCTGAAGTACGGATCATATTGTATTCATCGAGTACCTTTGTAGGTTATTACGCCTTGATAAATACTCAGCTACTGACATATTACCCTTCCAAAGCTGTAGAAGCTCTTGGGAACTCTCATCACTTAGCTCTTTATGGCAAGAGACCCCCTTCTCTATGGAATTTTCTCTAGCTTATCCACAGAACAAGTCATCTCTTTGCATGATCAGGGTAATTTTTACCATTTTATCATCCTACAAAGCCCCATAGAAGGCTCTCTTCAAGGACTACCATTTTATTGAATTATTCACTAATTAGATGGAATCTCGACAACCACCTCAAGCCAGCCCTTAGCTTCCTATTGTTTGGGATTGCCTTGGAACCTGAGGGGTATCGAATGCTGAAACATGTTTAAGTCACAAAGCCTACATGTTTCCTCTACTAGTATTGGTGGTTGTAATTGATGACCAATAGGTAGTGATATAGCAGACACAATACCCAAAGGTACTATCTCGGGCAACAATCCACATACCAATGCCTCATCACTAGGTAAAACATCCTCATGGTCACTAAATGGAAAAAATAGAATCTAATATCACCATCTTCTCTACCGGTGTTTCAACTTGACAGAAAACTCATGCTAAAGCCTCCATGAAGTCCTCAGCCACCTACAGGTCCATCTCGCATGGAATCCTCAAAGGCCATTGCCTTTGAAACTCATGCAACACACTCAGTCGGCGTGCACCCTCTACTAGTAGGCTAGTGGCAATGATTTTACATTGGGAAGTGTTTTTGTTGGTATACCACCAGAAGGTGCCAATGCCGTAAGGGGGACCGACACTAAGACCTCATCACTCGGTGGGCTGTTATCGTGTACTCGCTTAGGAAACTTAGGTTGCTGTCTAAGCGGCGGAATCCTGATAAGGAACAAGTGTTCCACATTCATTAAGTTATAACTAGTGAGATGAATCAAGTGATCAAAAAGAAATCATTTCAAAATACACACAATCAGTGTTTCCCGGTGCAGAGTCAGAAATCACAGTTTAGGGTCTTGGTGTATGGATATTCGGTGGACTCACCAACACTGGACTCCCGGAATTGAAAACCACAATCATAACACTTAACACTATTTAAAGAAAGAAATGATCAGGGTCCTAGTTCTTCAGTAGAAACGAACTCTTCTAATACAAATTTTTCATGACGCATCCACCGGGGCTTTTGTGGTGACTCCCCCATGCCTGACATCCATAGTCTAGTAGCTAGGGACGAGCACTGAAAGGCATATTTTACACGAACCATCCCCCGGGGACCATGCCGTGATGACCCCTTTCCTGCCTTCCATAGGTCAGGGGCTGGAAACTAGCACCAAAAGGAATATTCCTTAAAATGGGAAGATATTCCCATTAAAATAGTATAAACACACAGTTTGAGAACACAACAAGAAGCAATTAAGAATTAAATTGTTGTAGTAAAAGGGTGCCGAAGGAAAAGGGTCTAGAATACAAGCCCAACTGGAAAAGTAAATGTACAACTAAAAAGTACAAAATAGGTGAAATTTGAAAAATAGCTCCTGGATCGTCAACCACGGATCCTACCTAAAGGGTAGGTACAACTCATGATCAATAGTCCATGCATCGCATCACACCAAAAGGTCCACCCTGGATCCAATCTCAAGTGTAGGTACATATCTTCTCCTCAACACTCCATTTCCATCTGTCTCCTCCACGTACCCCTAGGTCTTAGCTCCCTCAATCCTCAGCCCGGCTTCTTGTTGTCTGCATAAGGCATAACAAGGTGTGGGTGAAGCCCATGCAGGGGTTCGTATAAGAATACTCAACAGGGAACCTAAGACACTAAAGGTCTCCTATAATTCCACAAGAAAAAACAATAGGGTAACAACACGATGGTAAATTACCACACAGGTAGAGTACCACATAGCATTACCTCAATCACAAGCACAATGTAAAGACAAATCACACCAGGATTTATTCTATGTGTTGAAACAAATAGAAAACTAGTCACATCGTCGAACACCTCAGCTACTGGAGAACTCATCCTATATCGAGTAAAGTGGGCATACTACATCACATAAAGATGCTTCCCACTAACCTTGAACTGTGGAGGTATTGCTCCCCATTGCGTACTGTGGGTTTGCTGGGTCCCGCAGAGTCATCCCTCCCCAATGAGGTCTGCTAAGGTACTCCTCCAAATCGCATACCCCATCCACTCCCCACCATGTACCTCCCGGTAACATAGAAACACCCACCTCCATCGTGGACTGCAAAGGTACTCATCCCTATCTCGTATCGCTGTTGTCGAGTCACTCTAAGTTGAAAAGTCAGTAGTCTTCAGGTCTCAACCAGTCGTAGGGTTCCGTATGTAGTGTACTTGGGATAAATGATTCCTAATCCATAAATCATATCTCAACAGGAACTAATACTAATAATGAAGTATCCTGGTGATCCGACATGTTATAAGGGTTCCAATGCAACAGAAGACATGTTAGTCAGACTCTCGTTCTGTGCGTTATTTGGAATTTCAATGTTGAGGGCCTGGTTGGATTCGGGTGAGATCAAACACATCTTAACTCCATGATTCCCGAAAACTCTAATGGAGTAGGAAAAATTATTATCTCTCTTTAAAGGTCCAAACTCCACAGAAGGTTTGTCAAACTGGGATCCGGTTCTCAAGAAATGGTCTTTCATGTGTTTCAGGTCCCAGGACCAGTCTAACCCAGTCTGACCCAGTTTGGGCTAGGTGGTGGTGGAAAAAACCCACTGGGACAATGTACGGTCTGGCCCCAAAAGGGGGAGGCTCGGCTCAAATAGGGAAGCTGACCAAGGGGTGGCACAGAACGCATGGGGTGGTGGCCTGCAAGGGTGGTGACCCGGTTAGGGTGTGATGACACACTAGGGCTTTGGCCCGGGCCAAGGGAGGTGGTCCTATCCATTGGCGGTTTCCTGCCTCGAGGCCGAAGTCCTGGTCTGGGGGTGGAAACCCGCAGGTGTAGTGACTTGGTCCATATAAGGCATCCGAACATGATGGTGGGGGCCCGACATGAAGGTGGTGGCCCGCTACAGGTGTGGCTGGCCATTCCAAGTGAGGTGGCCCGACGGGAGGGTGGTGGCCCAGCTCTAGGGCAATGGCCTACTCTGAGGGTGGCAACCTGGTACGACGACCCAATCTGACTGTAGTGTCCTGAAGTGAGGTGGAGGCCCGACTCGAGGTGGGAGGCCCACCTCAAGGGTGGTGGCCCGAATCTTGGGCAGGGGCCCAATTCGGTCTGACGCGGGGCTATAACCCCTGATCTCTTAGATTCCAGACCGGTCATCGTGTCGGCCACCTCCTCCTTTCACGACATCCGATCATCCATGACCTTCCTCTTGCGGCATGTCTCGACGTGCTCCCGGTCGTGTAAGGTGGCGCCAGGATAGAAAGATAACAGAGGGTTTCGATCAGGTTTGTTCGGCCCGTGCCCTCTGTGTTAGCTCATAATATGGAGGATATTAAGGGGTTGAATAATCCATTGAATTAAACAACAAGATTAACCCCACAATATTCTCCACAATAACCTCCCGCAATGATGAATGAATCATGGGTCAACCTGTTAGTTGGTTAACCCTCATTCTTCGTATAATTTCACGAATGGGGAAGAAGGAATCAAGAAGGCCCAAATGAAAAATAATCCCCCTACCTTGAAAACCCAATGGAGAGAGTACACACATGAAGGTTGTTTGGAGTTCTTCATCCCCACAACCGGTTCCCAATGACGTCACTCATATGTTTTGTTATGGTTCATGGTTTGGTGTCTCCCATCACCTCTCACTAGGTCGGCTCTGTTTTCTATTGGTCAAGCATCATGGGATGCCTTCAGCACTTCGTTTCTTGGCGAAACTATGCTAGTACCTACCCCAAGATCTATATATATAATAGAGTGGGAGGGTATGTAACGAAGTTGTAATTTAATGGTGGCTCATTAATTAAGAAGCATTCTAATTTCCCCCAACATTGTTGTTACTTAGATTGGTGGGTCAATCCATTTAATGGCTTGACACATCACCAGTCCCACCTTACCATTTGATTGTTGGGGGAAAAACAAAAATAAAATAATAAAGTTATTTAATTATTACATTAAAAAGTTCGAAAAATAACTTTTTCTCCAGACATACTACTGTCAAAGTGAAGCCTCCCTTATGTGAATCATAGCACTATGAATTCAACGGTTCCATTTGATTTTTAATCAGAGCAACGGTTCAAATGTTAGAAAACGTCACTCGTGCGCTTACTCAATTTACCCGAGGAAAAGATCAGTAAATTATTATTAGTCACCCTCAACATGCGATAGTAGAGGTTAGGATTTTCCTAAGTGAAACATGCAATAACAAACCCAAAAGTTCTCTCAGATTTCCAATACGAGTTACCGTTTAAATGTTATGGAATTTTACAACAAAAACAATTGTCACATAATTATTTTATTAACATCCAAAAACTAACATTCCCTAGTAGCCCGTGCCAGCTAATGTTAATATCTTCCTAAGGAGAGCATACCCTCATGATTTTAGCAGTGGTCCCATATTCTTAATCTGAGTTACCATTTTTGAGTTATAAGAATTTGAATATTAAAATAATTTCATTTAATTATTTATTTAATATTATTTTATTTTCAGTTATTCTCATAGGAGGCCCACACTGACAAAATTTAGGTCACACCTATGGGGAACCTACCATCCTTAGAGCAACAATGCCTTCATATTTCTAATCCAGGTAGCCTTTTAAGATTTATTCTAATTTTTTCAAGAAAACTTCTTAGAGACGCTATTTAAATATTACAAAACATTGACAGATCATTCCGGGCACTCTGGGCCTCGGAATCATGCGCTTTCAAATTTCAGAGTCTCGAAATAATTCATTATAATTTAAAAAACTATATGGTAGTTCCGGGACATTAAAAAAACAAAATCTAACTCTCTTAGAAAAATGGAGAGTGATTGATAACTTGATCACAGATATTTAAACATCACAATACCAAAAATATGGGATGGGTAAGAGTAGGTTATAAATAGTAAGTGTATAACATTTTTTCTTAATGATCCTTTAACCTGAGTAGAAAAGTTATATTACTACCTAGACTATGATAATATAGAAATATACTTTTTTTACAATTAGTGTTTCATAATTTAATCATGTCCACCAAAAACTCCTATTTTCTCCAAAGGATGAGTATACAAGAAGAATTTGTCACACCTGAAGCACTAGAATCAACTTCTAGAGAATAATATAATCTACAAAATATGAAATATATATTTCTCATGTCTTTATAAATTAACCAAAACAAAATTGGGTAGTGAAAGTTAAATTAATTATCAAATATAATTTACCATATTATGAAAAAATACAAATTTTAATCTCTTAAATTTAATAGTAAATACCAAAGTTCAACATAGACCATTCAAAAAAACATTCCATAAAATTCCTTTAAATAATGAAAAATAATATTGAAACCCAAAATTCAGAATGATTTGACAATATATTATTTTAGGATAATTTTTGACATTTATCTCAAAATAACATGAACCACTCAGAATGTATTATACCCAAAAATAATTATCCTAATCACATCATTCCCATGATTTTTTAATAATTTCCATAAATAACTTAAATATCTATAATTCACCAATGAAAATAATGTATTTTTATTAAATTTTAATAAACCAATTCTACTCAATTAAAATCCCATTTTATTCTATTTACCTTAATCGTATAAGGTTCCTAAAATATTAAATTTCATCGAAAATAACATTTATCACTTAATACATTTACAATATTAATGATATCCATTTAATAAAATAGAAGTTCCAAAAATCATATATTTTTTATTCCAACAACTAGTTTTACAAAAAAATAAAATTCATTCTGACTAGGGACATCATATAGGATAGTGGTAGGTGATCAAGCCTTATCAAACTTTAGTTCTAGGGTCGATTCTTGTATCATTTTACAACATGGTGGGTTTTTACATGATCTAAATGGTGTCTGGTTTTTGAAACTACATAATTATTATAACTATACCATAATGAAATAAAATACTCAAAAAAAACATATCATGTTTTAACCTCGAAGGTTATTTTATAACATCAATTTTTCATCGGATAAATGTAATATCCAATGGAAAACTAAAAAATAAATGTCTCTAAAATACTATCAATTACCTCAAAATTTCACAACATAAGCATTAAAAGGTTTTTCTAAGATATTGATCTTATGATAAACTTGAAAATTATAAAATCATTTGATATCCAAATCACATAAGAAGGCACCATAATCTATAAGGTTGCCTAAACCATCCTCTAATAACAACTATAAGGACTCATCCTTAAACATATCGTAATATATATTTTTGAAATAAAAATTCACATTTGTGGATCTTTTAAGTATAGAGTTTTAGTGAATTAAAAAAATCTGAGATATTAAACTCAAAAATTAATGGTTTAAACTTATACTCAATATCAAATTTTTTCACCAATGGAAACCATTTTAAAATAAACCCTGACTTCTTTTCAAGACACATCTCTAATACTTCCATGATGGAATCTTCTTTTCCCATACCAATATTAAGACATGTGAAGAACAATTTCAATTTTTTGATGATCTAAAAATATATGTAAGGCACATAAAAAAGAAGTAAACCATTAGTATAGTTAAAAAATGGTAAAACATTTACTATTATTTGACATAATGAATCAACAAAAATAACATGAATAATACCCCTAGTTTTTTATCAAATTAAAATATTAAAACCAATAAAAATCATTTTGGTTACTTAGATAATAATATACATAAATATCATTCATACCTTTTTAAATTGAAATAAAAAACCTCATTAAATTACAAATTGGTTATCCATAATGGGGATCACCCATCGTATAAGCTATATCAGGCTCACCTATGAGCTATAATGGGTATCAACCCTTCATATAAGCTTTAACATGATCATCCATGAGCTATATTGGGACTTAACCCTTCTTATAAGTTGTATCGGTCTAACTTGTGAGAAATTATGGGGTTCAACAATTAATATAAGCTATATTGGGCTCACCCATTTCATATAATGCTGAAGTACCATTTCAAAAAAACATTAATAAGAAAACCATCTTGAAACACTCTTCTAATTATATCTAAAAAACCTTTTCATATAAAAATACCATTTTCGTTAAAAAATTTATTTTTTATAACAAGATACCCAAATAAGGGATTCACTTTATATTTATAAATTATTAATTATTATAGATTATACCAAATATCAAATAATGGTTACAGTGGTGTAGAAGTCATTGTCGATGTATAGGTTAAAAAATTCCTTTTGTCAATTTTCAAAGATTGTAAAATTATTTGTATCAAAAGATTACAATATGAGAACATTGAATGAATTAAAATATAGAAATATAATTTCGTTTATAATTATTTGATATCCATTTAAATAAATATGTAAATTAATATAATGAACAAAAATATTTAATAATTTAATCATTATACGTTCAAGGTGTCCAATATCACTTTGAACATTTAAAACGTAATATACATGAAATAATAAATTAAAAAAACAATAAAAAAATTTTATATATAAATTATGGATATGAAATGTCATTGTGTATGTATATAGGCCATATAAATGATTAAAGGTGAATATAATAAAGAAATGCCTCAATGAAATTAGATTAAGATGAAATCCTTTACCTTGAGTCTGACTGATCATGTACAACAGTTATTTTCCTGAATAATAAAAATAGGTTAATTTATACTATATTGGGATCCTTTTCATTTTTATTCATTATTTTATATCTCTTATTAATATTTTATAAAACTTAAATAATTATTTAATTTCATATCAAACATTTGGTCAAAATTTGGTACCTTAGTCAAAAATGAACTTGGATTGATGTAAATAGTCCATGTGGTCATAAATACATCATCTCCAAATAATATACATGAAGTAACAAGCACATTAAAAACTAATTTATACTTATTAAATGAAACAAATCATTTATGGTATTAAAAATGGACTACGTTATAATCATGGAGACGGTAGGTCGTATATACGCATTAGTAATGCTTCCACTTTTCATTAATCATTATGAAAATAAGGTAATTATTATTTTATATATTCATAATTATAATTACACTATTACAATTATAATAATAATTTAAATATACTTATATATATCATAAAAGTTATGTGGAGAATAAAAACGATTAACATCGCTTGGTGGTGATGATAGTTTATAGGTACGCACGAATGACATTATCGTTTTTTTATGATCATGGAAGGTAAGAAAATAACTGAAATATTATAATTTTACAATTATTAGTATGTTTGGAATAGCATATATAAACATTTATTAAATCATTATAACCATTTTTGATAGAAAACTATGGAAAACTATTTATATCGATTCATGGTGGTGATAGTTCTCATGTACACATGAATGATTAATTACAATCCCATTAAATGTAAGTGGAGATGGATTTAGGTGATTATATTAACATAATAACATATCAGTATATTTTGGATATTTTAGTTACTATTTCATCACGGTTGGATGTTATCTTGAGGATGTGGAAGAATAAATAAAATAGAAATACTAAATGAAAATGGCACCCTTTCTTCGGATGATCTCCTTTGAAGAACAAATTAAAACCTATAAAAAAGGTGTTCTGCCTAATCTATAGCCTTAATAATATTGGTAAGGATTCTAGGAATAGGTTTGGGTAGATCTTGGTTGACCTAAAAAGCTTTGGAAGTGTGAGTATTAGAGAAGAGTGGGTGCCTTTTTATATGAGAGGAGATAGACAACCTTTGATACTCTTACAACATAAAATTAATATAAATACAATTTCGTTCACAAATGTTCCAAAACTAATTTATTTAAAATATAAGATGAATTTAGGTGGAATACCAAACATCCAATTAAGATTATATAGGTTTTCAATATTTTTTAATTCGTATCTTTTTTGTTTAACCCTTATTTAACCCTTTTATATATTACTGTGATATCACGTTTTTTTTTCACTTTGTTTGTTAATGAAATTACCATAACATGTCAAACGACAAAAAATAGTGTCATATATAACATATTTAGAATTATAAAAACCATTCATTAAAATATTATATTTATATGAATTTTATCTCATTAAATAAACTACTATATAGTTTATGTCTGAATTATTTGAATTCTGACACTATTCATACTTGACTTTTCATTAAAATTCATAAAAACATGATTCCTTCAACAAAAATACATTAAATCAACCATCACATGTCATAGGAATACATAAAATTTGTGGATGGAATAAATCATGTCTAATAATATTTATTTTATTGAAATGTGTTTAAAAAAAATTTCAATATGATTTTATATTTAATGACAAAAAATTGATTAAATGATAAAATAATAATCTACATATAATTCAAAACCTATTCAAATGAAAATAGAAAAATAAAAATAAATTAGTTGAAAATGAATTTTTGAATTAAAATGTAGTATTTTCCACTATAATGTGATTGAATGAAATCCCATGTGGATTTTCTCTCTCCTCCCTCCCGTGATATGGTTTACTTATTTTGAGATTCGGGAGGGGAAGTCATGTATTCTCCTTCCATTAGTGTCACCCATTCCCCCCCTCTCGTCTCTCTTCTATACTTTTCTCTGTATTCTCTCTTAGATTCCCGATGTCCTTCCTCCTCCTTTCTCTCTTTGGTTTTCCTTTTTCCTATTTTGTCCACTAATACAATCTAGTTTTTTCAAGTGTTTCTTCTCTAGATGGTGGCTTCATTAGTTGGGACCAACAGTCCAGGAGAGGTCATTATTTTCTAGGGAGTTCCTTCCACTCATATTATTCCGTGACTTATTTGTTCCTTCTCTACTCTCCCAATCAGTTTGACATGGTTTTTCAAGGAGGCTTTGGGAGGTGATGTTTGTTTGGTTGAAGGTGATCCATGGGGTGAGCACATTATCATCTCTGATCCAAGACGTCGGGCGTCATTCCTTATATTTATTTTTGATGTTTTTGTGGAATAATCATTTTATTTTAGTGGAGAATATGTACATATTGGGTTTATGGTACTTTTGTATATCCTTATTCTCATATGGATCTGTGATGGTTCTCCGGTCTTCTCTTTGTTGCTGAAGTTATGGTTTGGGAATCGATGGTGGTGGATTAATTTTGCTTCATCCTATCAACCCTAGACAAGCTTCATGTTCCATTTACATTTCCATGTCAGTCTGTTTCAGTGGTTCATTCAGTGTTTTGGGAAGTGTGGCCCAAGAGGACGACGATAATCTGGGAGGCACTTCTTGTGTATGACTCTTCTCCTTTAGGCCCTGATTTTTTTCTTCTAATTTTGGGTGGAGTTTAACATTTTTTGGTTTGTCCTATCGTGATGAGGAGGATGGTGGCTGGTTTGGTTTCCAATTACCAATGATGGTTCATTTATCATGACGATGGAGTCATCAGTGATGTCTCTGGGTGCAGCTCGAGGCTGGTAATGATGATTTCATAACCCGGGGTTTTTGTCGACCGGTATTCATTGATCAGTTTTCTTCAATGTTTGAAATTGTACTTCTTGATCTGATGATAGATTTGGACAATAGCAAAGTGGAAGCTGACAAGGGATTTCAATGACTTTGAATTTTAAATCTTTATTTAATTCGATGGTAGTTATTGTTTTTTTAGATGTTTTTTTAGTTGGAATTTTTTTTACTTCTTTATCACTAGGTTTGAATGTTTTTAGGGTTCCAAGATATTCTTAAAAATTGTTTCCAAAAAATAAAAAAAATCTATTGATAGTATTATTCACTATTAACTAAAATATGAATATTATCAGAGAAATAAAAACAATTAAAATATAGTAAATTTTGATATATTGATTCTAATAAAGAAGTTTATTTTGTAAAAAAAACATATAAAATTTTCAAAAAATATATTTAAAAATGGATCTCAATCAAAAGGCATTAAAACTACCTACTAAAAATATTATAGTATTTTATGATTAAACTTGTATTTATTCTCATTTTAAGCCTCTAAAATTTATTTGATGAATCAAAAGACATATAACAGACATGTGTAATAATAATATAGTTAGTTATGTTCATTTATACTAATAATAATGAGAGAGGTGACCCACAATTTAAAATAATAATATTAATAATGTATTATTTTTCAGTATATCTCAGTATTGTGTGTAATATAATGTTTCTGATAAACTCATTATTCTATTTATGGTATGATATAAGACAAAGCATTCCTTTTAATATGAAATTAATATCATATTCATATATATTAATTGATATGGAAAAAATCAAATTCTGTAATTACCTTGGGAGTTGCACATTAATATTCCCCTCATGTTTAACGACATTAGAGTCAACAATCCCCAACAAATTAACCTTATTATCGAGAATTGTAATCACATATTCTAATGTTGGTTCTTTTATCAATGACATGGAAGATACAACCTATGTTGGAATGATTTCAATAACCATTTGAATACATAGTATTTTTAAGGTCAATGATGAAACCTCAAAATTATTTGTCACCATTTGTTGAAACATATTCTCATGTAATTTTTCTCAATCAGTTTAGTAAAGGGGTTAAGAGAAATAACCAATTACAGAAGGGTAATTATATTGTTGGAATTCAATAATAAAATGTTTAAATTGGGATTGTTGGTAATAAATGTCATTATAGGATCAAATTTTTTGTGGAGAATATCTTTTAAATCATTTTTGGTTCATTCCTTGTTGATTATCCCACCAATAGAAATTATGATGGTCAATGTAAAACATTTTTGGGGTGGGGTGATCAATGTTGGGAGATGTTCGCCATGTTAGGATTTTTTTGAAAATGGTCGTCCATTGCAGTGAAATCTAGGGTCAGTATAGAGAAGTTGGGTGAGAAAATGAAATGTGGGGTAGAATAAAAATAATCTTGATATGAAATTCTTGGCTCCCCAACAATGGTTAAAACAACTGGTTTCATGAAAATTTACCGATGTTTTTAGGGTTATTCAGTCACATTTGTTGTGGATTTGGTTGTCGAATCCTAAAATACCTTGGAAAAAACCTATAGATATGTATATTCTATGGATTATTTTTTGCTATGAATTAGAAAACACTAAGGTTTAATTGTTCTTGGTAAAAAAAATACTTAGATACATAATTGAATTCAATTTGAGGGAATGATTTGATCCTTGGTTATCGCTTTGGGTGGTTTAGTTGAATTCATTTTCTATTTATTTCAATTTCATTAAATTGAGAATGATTCATTAAATTAAAATGATATAACCTCATCAATTAATATTTTAACACCTTCACATAAACATAAAACAAACTTATATACTTGGAGTATCATTTTCATGAGAAATCATAGGTAAAGGATCTTATTATAAAATGAAATGTATGGCTATAAAATTTAATGAGCAAGTGGTATTGAGAAAATAATTAAATAATAAACTCAAATAAAAGAGATTATTAAACATTTATATAGTGAAAAATAAAAATGAATCCATATCCTTTCTACTCTCTTGGATAAAACCATTATATTGTTATCCCCCAGTTTATTATATACTTTCTATGGAACATGGAAGTAGACTCTTGAGGTGGGAATTTATTAATAAGAACTGTAAAATTATTGTCACCTGACCATTATGTGACTAATTTCACATGTTTTGGTGTTAATAAGTTCACACCATTAGGCAATGGTATCAATGTGATATGTATAATAATATAATGATAGTATAAGAAGAATTATTATTATGAAACAAAGGTTAATTAGAAAAACATAAATGAGAAAGAAATGAGATTACAACATCAAATTGGCAAGATGAAATTAAAATGAACAATTACACAATATTTTCTAACTCCATCATGAACATTACCTTAAATAGATATTTCAATAGTATTAGGTTGATCAACAAAAAAAGTCCATTTCTTACCACATTATGGTGGTATCCCTCTTATAGTGTAATCTTTCTGACAATTAGACATTTCCACCCCTGAAAAATATTTGTGCCAACATTCATCGGCCAAAGATAGGCCATGATATATTCTTATAGGTGGAAAATATGGGGTGGGATATATCAAAATAAAATTAATATATGAATGTATACTAATAACCAATAAAAATATTAACACAAATGCATTTAGGGTTTTGTAGATATAATTTATATGGTGGTATTTCATTGGGAACTAGAATCTGGACCAAAATTTCAGCATTTAATTGTATTGAGTATAATTAGATTCAAACATCAAAATTATCTCTAGAAAATGTAGAATGAAATGTTCCCAATGATTTCATATATCTCGAATAAAATTATTATCAACATTGGGATTGTATATTGGATACAACATTCATTTTGTTGGGCTACTTTCTAGTTTACTTTTCCTTGAATGTATTGGAATGAAATAACTCTCGGTTCATCTTCCAATTTTATTCTTCACATTCCCTAGAAGAATTAAATATTCCCAATGGAATGGGAAAAATGAAATGAAAAATTAAAAAAACAATACCATTTGTTGTTTTAGGACCTTTTCAAAACTGTAACATGTAATAGTTAAATTTATGAAAGAACTACCATCCTAATGTGAAATAATGTTGAAATTGTAAAATGAACTAAAAATGGTTTTTATGAATAAAGAAGATTGGGGATAATCATCATCCATTCCAATTTTTAAATTCATTCCAAATATATATTTTTCAAAGATCAATTATCATATTTTTTCATTAAAATTAAATTTTGTAATGGAATTGTCACTTCATTTTTGGAAATTGAATTTCTTTTATCAAGTCTCTATTAATAGTGATTCCATAAATATTAAAAAATAATAATAATTTTTTCTCCTTTTTTAAATGAGTATGTATATTTAAGGACTATTTATTAAGACCATTTATTAATAATTTAATTAAAATTATTCTCTTTACCATTACAAAAATGATTTGGATGTAAATTTTGCTTCGATATTTTATAATGGTTTTTTGAATACTTTTTATTCTAAAATTTACTAACCAAAAAAAGTTTGTAGTTCATGACTTGATGTTTTGATCACCCTATATATTTTATTATGATATTATTTCATTTTTAAATTGAGATTTTAAATGTATTATAATATCTTGAGATCATGTTATGTGGTGATTTTGGATTAATTAAGAATCCCCATTTTTTAGCTGTTATTTATGATAATATGATGATTGATTTTATGTGGTATACCTATTTATAGATTATATATGTTGGGTCCAAAGTCACAGTATAATTATTTTTTAAATATATTATCTCAAGGGTTAGTTAGGACTTTTCGTATTGATTTCATTACACATGTTTGAGGATGATAGGTTTTCTAACATTTATAAGTATGGACATAATATCTTTTTCACAAAAGAGTCGGTAGAATAAGATTTCTCAAACATGTTTTTCAATGATTCAAGTTGGGTCACATATCTATGTTTTTTATCCTCTTATGATAAATTTTAATAATTCATTTCATTTCAATGAAATTACATGTAATCATCATGACTCTATTTAAGTATCTGACAATTTAATATCATGTTACCTTATTGAATGTTTTATATTTTATAAAAAAATAGTTTTTTATATGTTATTATGTTCCTTTAAACTGTTTCATTACTGTAATATGTGTTTTTTTATCTTTAATATTATTTTTATGTCTTATTTATGTTCTCCACTAGTTTTATGATCTATCACACTATGATATGTTTTTAACTTATTGAGTGTTTGAGAACACACATTTACTATGTTTTCAATCTACATGTCATGAATATGATTATCTAATATGATATATGTAGAAATGGGTCTGAAGGACAACAATTATGGAGAAATTTTCACAAGTGTATTGAAATATGATATTTATAAACCTATTCTATAAGACACTAATCCTTATAGTCTGTTAGATCTGCGACTAGTATGAGGTGTATTATTTAAATCATTATATTAATTTCTTATTTATGAAATTTGTATGTTTGGAATATATAGTTGGTATTAATGTAGGTATTATTTACTGTTATAGACTATTCAAGATATTTTTTTATAATAGTTTATTTAAATTTATAATTTGGGTTATGGAACCTTGGTAAAACCCCCAGAGATGAGTCTATGTATAAGATGATATCTGTAATATTGCTAAAGTGATGAGTAGATTTTTTCCTAAAAACAAAATTGAATATATACTATTAGTGAATATAAGATAGAAAATTTATTTTCATATAGAAAATTAAATTTCATGTTACAAATTGGGTACTAACTCCATCATCACCTATAGCATGAAAAATAGGTGTAACTACGCACCTAATTTAAAAACTCCATGGGATATGCTTTGGATAAACAAATTCTTTTCCGGAACATCAATGAGATATTTTATTGAATGTTACATTGATAAAATATGATAATAATTATTAGAAACACAAAATAATGTTTAAAAAGATTAATTTAGGTTGAAATAAAATAAATTAATATCAATTTGACAATATAATGGAATAAGACATTTTATTGAGGAATACAATTAAATGATTATGATAATATTTCTATTTTTAAAATGATACATCACTCGTGTGAACCCTTGGGGATTTAGTAATGGGTAAAATAAGAAGGATCCACGAGTGAGAAAGAAAACCAAATGATTACCTAAATGAACCCCTCAGAATATAAGCTAGAATGATAGAACTTATGATAATTCAAAACTTGATACCATGGAATATGATTAATATTTTTTTTATATCCAAACACATAATTAAACCATTGAATAGAAATATTGGGTGTCATGAATGACCAATGGATGTTGATAATGAGGGAAAAAATCCATTTCTCTATAAGTCTAAAATGTGAAAAGAATTGACATGTTTATTACATCTAAGGGGTGGAAGAATCATTAATTGTTTAAGGGTGTGACATTGAGAATCAAATTTTCATATCAAAAAAATGAAGAGATTAGTTAACATGAGGATAGAATACAAAACTCATCTTAGGGAACAACTAACTATTCAATTTCAAATTTTTATAGAAATTTGGAAGTATCCATGATAATTAATTAATCCAAGGAATTAAATTAACGGTAAGAAAACACAAATTCCTTGACCATAGTAAAAGGTATAACCTATGTAATTAATATTGATATTTAAGATATGGGTAATTATGTTTCACTATCCATCAACCAAGAACCATTTCATGAATTCATGTTTCATCAACTATATAATATCTAGTATATTTTCTATGTACTTAATGTCACCTCATTAATTGATATGTATGTTAAGGAAAATATTTATGGGTTTTAGTTTTTTGTTTTTCGAAATAAACAACATAAAAACCATAACATACTCCTAAAAAATAATTAACACCATTTTTTATATAGAATAGAAATCCTCTCATTAAATCAAATTTAAATTTAAAATTTTCTAAAAACACATTATAAATAAATTCTTACCATTTATTAGTAAATTTCTAGATTTGAATTTCCATTGATTAAAACAAAATCATTCACATTAAATTAAATTGTTGGTTAAAAGATTCATTTCCATAATATTTTTTGGGAAAATAATTTTTTTCTACTCTTCTTAATGAAATTTTGGATGATATTTTATAAGTGATTATGTCTCAAGCCTTATAACCATTTTCTCAAACATTATATATTCCTACAGTTAAATGATAATTATAATTCAAGGAAAAAATTTATTAAGTTGGGTAAAATTTAATGACCATATATTTTAGTTATATTAAAATACAAACTATGCTATATAATTTTCCTTTCACATAACAACAGACAAACCAAACACAGTTATTTTAGAAATAAATTATTAATATATCAATAATAAAAAATTAGACATTATACCATTATTAGTAATTTTATTTATATATAAAATTGTTAATAATCATTTACAATTAAAATGTTATTTTAAATAAATTATAATTTCATAGAATTGAAAATTTATCTTATGATAACTCACCCCAAACCTATATATAGATATATTATTGAAGATAAATTTTGAAAATAATCATTTATTATGTTAAAATGGAAGAATAAGTATTATTCTAATAACATCAGTATTTGATGAATAATAACATATAAAAAAAATTCATCTAAAAAATTGTTATTTATAAATCGAAATTAATTATTTAAAATTAATTGGTCATTTTATAAACTTCATTAATAATATTTTATAAAATCATGTAATATATAATGAAAACAATTTTCTCATTTGATTTTATAAATAAATAAATAAAATGGGAAGTTAGCTTTAAGATTAATTTAAATGACATGTTTCAACTTATTAAAGAATTAAAATATTATTCATGATATTAGAATCGTTGACTTTGATAATTTTGTCTTTTATATAAACATAATGTTTAAAATAGCACTTTTTATTTAAATGGGATATTACGAGTTACATGGGATAATGATAAGATTAATTTCCATAAACAAAAAATGTTAAATATAAGAAAATTCTTATTATATTTTAGATAATAAAATTTTTTAATTCAAAATATTAAATTTAATTTCATATTATGAAATTTAAATTATTAAAATTAATGCACATTATATTGACATTTATGAAATAGTTATTATAATATTATTGTTTTTTTACTACTTGATACCACTAAATATATCCTTTCTTTAGTCATAGTTATCCTATCACCATCAATTTAATGGGGACTTCCATCAAAAAATCAAATCTCTAATACATGTATTGCCTCCTTAATATTTTTTCCCTTTTCGTACATTTTAAATTATATTATATCAATTATGATATCATAAATTCATAATCAATAATTTATTTACATGATGTTATATTAATTTTAAAAACTATTTTTTTACCATCTAATTTTATGAACAAAAGAACATCGATCATACGTGTGAGTGGAGTTCCACCAAAAAGAAGATTTTTTTTTTATTTTTTGATACTATTTCATTATTTATTAAAATAAATATCAAAATATTTTTCAAACTCATAAAAAAATTAATTTTATATCATTTTTCTTCTATTATAAAGAGTATATGTGAGAAAACACCCCATTAACCATACACACCAACAAGGTAAAGCTTATGCATGTCTGGATATATTTCACATACTTCATGAAAAATTATAGAAATATCTACTATAAATGACTATGGGAATATGAAAAAGATATTTTTTTTAATATATATTTGAAAATAATGTTGGTAATATGGTTCAAAAAAATTATTTAGTATTTAACCTTTTATTGAGGTATCGTATTTGTTCACTAGAATCATAGAAATTCACCGAAACTAATTCAACATTCACCATGCGTAACTAAAATATAAATGGAATGTTATAAGATTTAATTAATAAATTTATGAAACATATATACATAATTAAAATGATATATTAATGATGAAAATATTTCAATGGAAGGGTAACTCCATCAAAAATGTAAAACATGCCAAAAATAGTTGATGTTATTAACAACCAATGATCATACTAAACTAAATTTTTTTTTACTCCTGATAAAAACAAATAATATCGATTAAATAAGATAAATATTTATGAATTAGGATTCATAATAATATAATAAGTTATTTATTTTATATTAGATGTTAGAGTGTGGAAAACTAAACAAGAATATATGGTAGTGGTTTTTAATCAGAACATCCCTTTATTGAAATATGTTTTAATATTATGAAAAACAAATTATTATTACTATGGTGTGTAGACACCAAATGATTATATTTTTAAATAAAAAATTTATTTAAATCATGGGATTTACCATAAAATGTTATATTCAATATTCTACAATCTATTGATTATAAAATTTATATTTTCATAAGTCATTTTAATGACTCAATTATCCTTCATGGATCAAAAAAAACCTCCTTTTAAAATTTTATTTTAGTATTAATATTTTCTAATATAAGATTATTTTATGATGTAGTTCCAAAAATATTTACAGGGAAATCAATTTTTAATGAAAATTATTCTTCCCTAAAAATTCTATTGATTCGTAAAACAGCATTTTTTAGAATAATTCATATTTCATTAAATTAATATTTTATACATATCCATGATTTTTCTCCCCTAATTTTCCCTAATATATTGTAAAATCTCATTTTTTTATCCTCAATGATCCTTTTCCCATTTATCCATGTAAAAATAATTGTTTTTTCATTTATTTAATTATATGGGTTTTCAACAAGGTTATTATAAAATGATCAATTTTTTTCATCCCTCAAAAATATATAGTTTTATTACACATACCACCTTTTATTATGATATTATATATGGATTTTTTTAAAGATTGAGGTATTAATTATCATTTTTAAAAGTAAAATTTCTTGAAGTATTTCCATATCAATTTTTGAAAATATTTCCACTTTTTAAAGTCTCTATTAGTAATGATTCACTTAAAATAAAAAAATAAATATATATTCACATTCACTTATTGAAAATATTATTTTATCTCCAGGACCTTTTATTAGAAGGTATTTTTAATATGTTATTCAATATTATTGTTGGTCCCTTCAGAATGGTTTTCTAGAATGTATGGTTTACATCATGGTTTTAAAATGTTTTATGAAATATTTTCTATTATCAAATCAATTCAACTTCCATGGATTATATGTCGTGATTTGATGTTAGAATAAAACAATATATGTTATTATGATAAAAATCCAAATGAAATGATTGATTTTTCATATCTTATGATTTCATATATTCATGGAAAGTGATATATTTAGGATGATTAATAAAAGCCCAATTTTTATATGATTATTATTGATTTTTTTCAGAACAAAAATGTATTAATAATGATTGATGGGGTCCTATATCATTCTCTAATGCATGTTTATTATATCAGGAGATAGTCATGACATGTCATAATGTGTTTTTACACTATAATGGTCATCATGGGTATTCTAACTATTTCATGAATAAAAATAATTTTCCTATAAAAACAGGATTTGTTATGCTTATGGTTATGAAAAAACTCAATTTTGATCATTACATTATGCAATATTTTCAATATTCTTTTCATTTTGATGAAATTATATGTTTTTTAATTGTTACTTTTATATATTCAATAAATTTATTTAATTTTCACAATTAATTATTTTTACCATTTATATATCCTTAATGACCCTTTAATGATATTATGCTTATATAATATATATCATGATTATAATATAAGTTCTTTAATCATTTATAATAAAATTTATGTATTTATTATTTCTAATCTGTGTTTTGGATCTATAATACTATGATATGTTTTACCCTTTCTGAGAATTTTGTCTCATGCCTTTAATATGATTCCAATCCACAGGTATTAATGATTGTTATATCATTTGAAATAGCTATAACATGGTCTAGAGGAGTGAATTTATGAAAAAACAGTCAACAGTGTAGTAAAATAATAGATTTACAAAGTTAATCTCTACTAAACTAATTATTTCTTTATTTTTGATATGTGATTATTGTGAGACATATTTTTTGAATCAATAGATTAATGTATTGTTTATGTCATTTTAGTATTTGGTTACTATATTTAGTGTTCTAAATTTTTAGAGAAATTGTAAATTAATAAACATAATAATAATGGTAAAAAAAATATTTTTTGAAAGGTATTTTAATAAACAAAATTATATATTCCTTTCATAAAAACTATTACAAACAAAAACTCATTTAACAATTAAATATTCCCTAAGAGTGAGAAACATAATAGTTCTTATTATGGGTATCCATTTGGATATCAGGGATCTCATTATGATTTTAAAAATATTAAAAATCTATTAATGTTGATTTCTCTTAAGGAATCTTTATTGAAGATAAACTTGTTCATGATAAAGGGAAAACATAGGTGATGCTACATCATATTTAGAATTAAAATACTATTCAATAGATTGAATAATTCTAATAAATCATTTTATAGATTCTTCTGTTCTATAAATATATCTTAATGTGATTCCTCGTACCCACCATATAAATGTATATATAATTATAGTCACTTATTATAATTAAATTAATTTAGATTTAAATATTATTTTCAATTAAAAAATTATCTCAATATTAATTTTAACTTCTAATAGTCATATTTATTATGATCCATAAATCCAAAATAATATATGTTCCAAACAAGTATTCAATAATCTTATTTCATTCCTATATATGTTCCTCAGTTAAGTCGTACATCTCACTCAGACATTAATATTTAAAATAAAATTATTATATTTCAATCATTTTTTTATTTTTTTTATAGTTATCATCCATTGTATAATCATCAAGGGGAATCTTGATGATAAATGTTTCAATAATATTGTTTTTTTGGATTTATTATTTTTCAAATTTAAATATTATTTTCATTTAGCTAATTTTAATGCTTCTTCCATTATGGATTTATAAAATAATTTTATAATTCTACTTCTATCACATTTTATTGTTTCATGTAATAGAATTTTAAAAAAAGATAAGTTTTTATATATAAAATCTTAATGTGTATTTTACATGTTATAATATCATTACATAAAAATTTCACCATATAAAATTCATTAGCTAGTTAAATATAGTTTATACAACTTTTTAAAATTTACATCATTTTGTTCCCTAAGAACTTTTCCAAACATCTGATTTCTTCAAAGAACAATAAGCAGATGTATACCCCTATTTCAAAGTAGAATTTATTAGTAACCCATTATATGTATATAATTTTCATTATAATAGAGATCATGTTCAAATAAATAAACATATATGTCTATAACTTGTGATTAATTTAGTAAAAAAAATTCCTAATAAATTTCATGGAACACAACCTGAACCTGAGATGGGTTTCATTGAATAACCAGGTGAAGATTCATAGTCGTATCATTTTCAATAATAACAAAGGGGTTTATGTCTAATTTTATTAATATTTATCTTTTGAGAAGTATAATATTCATCTTTAATGATGACATTTTATAGAATACACTTTAACCAACCCCACACTATTGGTATTATTTATTATCATGGTCATATTTATTCGATTAACATTGAAAATCATTACAATATAATTGGATGGTTTAAATATTTATTTTAATTTATATATAATGAATCATTATTTATAACATAATCTCTTTAACTTTATCCCAACATGTTAGTGTTCAATATCTTCTACCATATATAGCCATATATAGTTATATTTGAATGCTTGAGTAGAAACTATCGTCATATTATAACAATACCTCAAGAATACATTGTTCTAATTATTCATATAAATCTTTCAATAATAATCTTATAATATATTATGATCTAAAAAGTTACTATTATATTATAAATTCATTTTAGGAAGATAATTAATTATAATTTTCACAAATATATCTAATGTTAATTTCACACTTTTCATGAAATTTGATGTGATACATGGATCCTAATTAGATTTAATGGAAAATGACATCATTGTATCATATTAATTATTTTGTGTATATCATTTTAGTATTATGGGGTGGTAAATCCCCAGGAAATAAAATAACATTTATAATATTTTTATATTTATCCCATATATAATACATGTCATTAGTACCTTTAAATTTCACTGGAAGACCTTTGAAGAAATCCATGGTGATGTTCTCTTATTAAATACATTTATATGCATTTATTGAATCATCATGTATGATATATTGTAATCCATCCAAGATATACTAGAAGAACAATATTCGTGATATAAACTCCACAACCACCATTTTTATATTTAGTCTCTAGGATTTCTCATAAATCTATCAAAAAATATTTGTGCTTCCTTGGGGAATAATGGCCGTTAAGATATGATCATCGTACAAAATTGCATTATCTAGTTATTAATAATTTGTTAAAAATATCTATATTAAAAATCCAATAACTCTACTTCTATCAATGTTAAACTCTAGAGTACTCCATAATATTTTTTGAAGCCCCATAAAATCAATACTTTATTCCTTGTGCTTTTCGCCAAAAAATAGTTGGGAACTCATTGGTTAACCTTAGGATTAAATCCCTTTGAATTGTGACTATTTTTTACATACATTATATATCCCATAATTTTTTTGTCTTTTTCCATGCTTATTATCGATTTTGATAGATGTTATTTTCTACATAAATATTCAATGAGAATTTTTTATTCTTAGGATGTCAATGCATTGAGGAATCATATAACTTCATTAATACAAAACCTATCATTGGAAACATGTTTATTTATATCTATGTAAATATATAAATTATTCACTTAAAATCAATATATATCATATTTATACCCAAAAAGACAAATTTCCTTAATCATTTTTGAAAATGTTTCTATTTTTAAATCATGATAAAATGTATAGTACCTTCTATCGTGTACCATCAATAAAGGTAGGAACTAATCTATCAACCTGTCTTTTTGAATAAGGTCACATCACAAGAACTTCATTAATGAATTAATATATTTCAAAAACCCTTATCCACTATAGGGTAGTTTTATTATAGTTTATGTGAATAACCTCTTCTTATCCTTCTTAAATATTTCCTCCCATGATTTTCATGATATAAAATTTACTACCTAACACATCAATAGTGTTAGTGTGTATGAAAATCATGAGATATTTTGTATTAAATATTTATTTAAATATTGAAATAATATAAATAAGTATATCACAGTTACATGTAATTGGTTATAACAATCCCAATCACTGATTTCATAGTAGGATCCATCTCATATATGATATAAGTACTAAATTACCCAGGAAATGTAATTTTTTTTATCTTTATAATACACCTTATAAATCTACAATACCATTGAACTATTGGTGAAGTCTTTAAAAAAATCTTCTAGTGTAATGTTGGTCATTTTATTTATTAACCACAATGTATATGGGAATATCAATAATAATGTATACAAAATTTTTATCAATGTAACAAAAAATTACTATATTCACCATAAATGTGATGATATTTTGGTAAATTGTATTTCTAATACATTTTATGTAAATTTTTATAATGTTTTTTAGTAGGAACACTTCCATGTCACATTCAACTATCCACATAAGAGGTAAATGACTAAAATTTAAAACAATCAAAAAACATTGAATTAATAATTGAAAGAAGAAAATGTAAAAATGAAATTTCTAATTTAGTTTGAATGAATTAAGGATTGGGGGATTTTGATTATGGAAGGTCCATATGTATCAATCTATATTCCCCATATGTCCCCAGAAAAAAACTATATTAAATCCTATATGTTACGACTTGTTAAAATATATCACTAACTCTAGATCCATCTGTATACATTCCACTAGCAGCTCAAATCCATACCATTATAAATCATCTGATGAACTAGAAAATCCACACAAAAAAAAACAAAAAAAATCATCAAGCCAAAAACAATATTTAAAATTCGTTAAAGAAGAACAAAATAGTATAAATCTATTGTTAAAAATAGAAACACCTTCATATAACCCCCATATAAATTTCATGTATTTATCATTCATCTGTATTCAAGAAATCAAAGACATCTAAAGATCACAGACCACCAACAATCATAGACCAATTCATTAATAAATTACATACCCAAAACACACATCATCATAGTACCATATAACACCACCAATGATAAAAAACTATAATTATAATAATATAAGTGACCTATAATACCATTATACCAATATGAAAAATACTAATATAATGAAATATAAAAAGTATCATCAAGAAATGTTATAACTAATTAACTAGTAAAATATATATAGAAAAGATGAAATTCCCTTAGATACTATATTTTCGTTCAAAAAACACTATTATAGTCCAAAAAAAACCACATAACCCTTTAATCATTGTAATTTATGGTGTTAAGAATGATGTATTAGTTAGAATATGGTATTTTCAACTTTTAGTAACATTTTTATAAATAAATAGTATGTGTATATAGTTTTTAGATGGTCTTTATTAGAATATTGTTTTCACCCTTGGTTGATGATATCTAAAATATAGATCCACCTTCAAGAATTATTAATACCCTCATAGTAGATAGAAAAATTCATCAATGTCTCTTAAATGATACTTTTTCTTGATAATAACCTGATGAAGATCATGAAAATTATTAAAAGGGATACAATAAATAAACATGTTTAGTAACAAATATGACATGATAAAACCAAGGATAAACCTATAGGAATTATAAACCCTTTATAAAACTCATTTAATGTTTAATATACTATTCCTATATTTCAATCGTCGCTATTATCTAAGTATAATTAAGTATTTTCATAGCAACATGTTTTCATTTACATAGAAATGATAAAAACCAAACTTGTGGATGACTAGAAAACTCATTGGAAATATATGGATATTTTCATATATAATTTTAGTACCATTAATTTCATGACCCCACCCACCAAAGATTCCCATCCTAGGCTGGAAATGAAGAAAATGGGTATGATTACTCCTAAGTCCCACCTTTAGAATTCCCTGGGTTTGTGACTACACAAATGGTATACAATTCTCACTAAATGGTTGGCATTAACCATTATAGGAAACAATATTGGGAGTTAAGATGGATATTCCCCATAAAAACATCAAGACAGATTTGAAAATAAAAACAAAAACCATCCAATATGCATGCATGAAGTAGAAATGTTATAAATAATGATGTCTATAAAGTTAATACCAAAAGTAAATCTAAGAAGAAATACCACAATGGTCATGATCCTAGCTATTAATGACCAGTACGGTCCGTAATGGTCACCAAGAAATATAAAAGTAGTTTCATACATATAGGTTGAGTATACAAATATACTATGTTGGAAAAGAAAAGTCTTTCATGAACATGCGAATGAATCATGGTAATGCCACTATGAGAGAATATCACAAAAAAGGGCACCTAACAGGTATAAAAACCATCACAGCCACACCAAAATAACACTTAACAAGTAATTCAAGTAAACAAATTGTAATATATAACCCAAAATGATGATAGGGTACCCTACACCGCTTCCCAATGATTAGCCACTCATTCCGAACTAAAAACATCCTCATGCTCCAACCTCTTTTTAAACTACCACGTCACAACCCACCCACAAACACTAGGGACTTACAAACCACACCACATCCATCCTACATTCTAAAAGGAAAAATACTACATCACATCCTACCCATAGACACTTGATCAACAAACTACATATCATCCCTCATGCAGACACCTAGGCCAAAAACCACATCACATCCTGCTCATAGACACCTGGGCCAAAATAAATTCACCTCATGTCTGTACAATCCTAGATGACATAGCACATCACATCCCACTTATAGATACTGGGGACAAAATCACATTTCATCTTGAAGACAACTGGGAAAGCACAAAATTTCACATACCAAAAACCCCTAAGAACAACTCACCCGCACACACCAAGGCCTCAAAATCCACAACCTACCTAAGGAATCATTGTCTATGACAACTTGGTAGAGGGTGTATGGAAGATTGGTTGACCATACATCCATCTTCCAATTAAAATTTTTAGGATGGACCTACTCTCCCATTATGATGGGTCTGTTCGGCACATAGTGCTCTACTATGGTGGGGTGCGTATATAAATCACAATGAAAATACCATGACATACATATATGATACCAACCACTCATTACCAACCTATGGGTTCTCAAACAACATGCTAACTAAGAAAATGTAAACATTGTTTCTAACTCAAAATACACAAAATCACATAAGAAGTCACAAAACCCAATAACATTCCCAATCAATTTAATTTAACATTTCCATATTTTTATCCAAAATAACCAATGATATTATAGGCTTTCATAATAAATTATTTATTTCATCCCATAACTTTCATGGAAATTATGAAACTTATAAACATTCAAAAATGTCATGGTAATCAAATTCACAATTATTTATAATGTTTAAAAACATGGTAAACCAATGTGGATTCACAATATAAAAACATCGTACCACAACCACCAACTACAGGGTGATGAATTATTAATGCTAATCATAGAGAAACTCCTAGATAATTACCCATAACAATCACTGAATTCCTTCTTTAAACTCACCCCTCTCATTAAATGTAACAATAGAACCAATCCCCACCTCACAACCCCTATCGATAACACATTACCACCCAACCCATTTCACAACCCTACTACAAAACACTTCTCATCCATTCCATAAAATATAAAAACCCATAATTTTATTACACACTTAGACATGATCTATTACATAGAATACCTAACATGATACAACATAGAATATCAAGAGTTCAAGGGTCTTTGAGGCTTAAGAACATTACATAACAACTAAAAACATATGACGCAACATCTTATTGAAAACATCCTTTACCTAACCACTACATTCCCCCGTACATAGCATTGCATGAGATAACCTGAGGGAATGAATATAAAAAAGATGAGATATAAAGCCCATTAAGGGAGTTAATGAGGCCTAACATGAATGATAAAATACATGTTAGGCAATATTCTTATCAATGGAGCATAAAATAAACATGAACATTAAGGCATGGTATAACATGATTAACATAACATGGAAATGTGGCAACAACATTTAACATGATTTTAGAATGATCGAAGGCTAATTTCACATGGAGCATGAGTAAATACTCATTTAAGATTAATTATCATGAGTAAACCATCATTTCAATTGGCGTATCATGATACTAATAATTACCCAATTCATTGGAGCACCATCAGGGCGCACCCTTCTTAATCATTTCATTTCATGCATAACTGTGCCACATGTATCATATAACATGGAATCGGTCAGAAACATATGTTATTATACAATTATGGAATTTGGAATAAATACATGAAAGTATAATTCAATATTTATATGTTAATAAAGGTTAATACTCATGATAGATACATTGGTATGGTATTCAATACACAATGATTTTGGCCTGGAAAAACTCGGTGTAATTACGGCAGCATACCGATGTGGCATAAGTATTCATAAAAAATGGTTGATGAGAGAGAAATAGTTGTACCATAATATTTAAATAAAATGGATAGTAAGGGAGTCAAATATATTCATGTCCCAAGAAAAATAATGGAATTTATATTCATAATACAGAATAATTACTTAGATGTAAAAGAGGAGAGAGAAATATCTTACGGAATTTTGGCATGTTAATGGGTGTAAATGGGTGGAATTAATGAGAGATAAAGGGGTATCCCATAATCCAAATATAAATATGGAATTATGGGGGAGGAGATAAATCATACCCCAACATTTTGAATTGAAAAAAAGGGCATAACAATTTATAGAAAATTGGACAAAAATGAGAAAGCAAGAAATCCCTTACTTGGAAGTATGATCCCAAAGTCATGGAAGAGGCTTGAGAGAGGATTATAGGGGGAATGGGTCACCTTTGGAGGATTATAGATAATGGAGGGAATAGGTTGGATGAACTAGAATGGATTAGAGTGAATAGGACGTTGGAGTTTGTGTGGGATTATATAGGAAATGAGAGGAAAATTTTTATTATTTAGGTTTGGGTCACCACGCATTAAACTAATCAATACCACAAACCATCCCATGGTTTTTGGCCATGGTTTTAGCCAAAGAGGTGTGGAAAATAATATTTTATAAGTACAGTGTCCTAAATTCTTAAAATAATAGGATTCTTTATGTTGAGGTGATTCAAACTCTTAAGGAAATACATTAAAAAGGTGAAAATGTTTTATAACTATTGGACGGTCCACTGAAGTTTTGTAAAATAAATTAAAATGACCAAAAATTACATTATATTAATGTTAAAAAATACGTTGGCTGAAAATATAATTTTTTTATTACATCGCTATTCTGTCAGTATGATGTCATAAAACACATTATATATTTAAATGGTATTTAATGTTTTACTCAAAAAATCATCTATCTTATAAAATTATGAAAAATTCATTGTTTGATAATTTCGATGGTATGATTAAAAAACTAATATTAATTTTATCTAAATAAATTTCTAAATTTGTGAATTTTTACTTTTAAAATAAAGACCATCATTTATTGAAAATTCCTGGGTTTTGACAAAAACAACTTTCAAACATTAATAAAAATTACAATTTCATTCATAAAATTATATTAAAATCTATATTTAATAAAAATTAATTTAATAATAATAATATTTTTAAATATTATTAATTTTATAAATCTTTTAATTCATTAAAAGAGATTTTATAGTTCAATATAAAATAAAAACATTTTTTGCGCATTAAAAATTAGTTACAAAGGAACAATAATAAAATTAATGTATATTAATTATTATATAAAAAAATAATGCAAATATTCATATTACTAAGGCATTGTTACATAACCCCTTATAACACCTACATAAAACTGAAGGGTAAAGAGTGCGATGGTGATAAACTATTGGGGTGGTTCAGATAACATTGTCCGGTTGAGAATCTCTATCAACTTCCACTTCTCTTGTAGGCGGTTCTATTTGATCTTAACATTTTGAAACTCAGAATGTGTTTGGTAAACAGTGAAGCCTAATGATGCCACCTCCTTTCTGAGCTCCAACAAATGGGCTTCATATAGGGTATGTCTACTGGATGAGTCCATCAATTTCTTTTTCTGAGTAAATTGTATTTTTTAAAGCCCAATATTTATACTAATCATGTGATCACTGCTCAACAACTATAATAGCTACGGTCACAATTCATAATGATAATTTTGAATTTAGAATCATAAAACAAAAGAAGTCAATATTCTATATAAAAATTTTACATAGTAAGACATTTAAATTTATCAAGAGGAATTTTCATTATTCAATGTTTGGGTCATTACAATCATACCCCCTTCAGAAATTTCACCCTCGAAATTCTCTTTTACCACACATTAAACAATGAGGGTAACACAGCTTCATCACTTCCTCCAATTCCCACATCACTTCTTCAAACTTTTGGTTTCTCCGGAACACCTTCAAGAGGGTAACTGTCATATTTCATAGGACGTTTTCCCTACAATAAAATATTTTCACTGGTTTCTCCTCGTAAAAAAGATCATCCTCTATATGTACTACCTCTGAATAGAGTACATGTAAAGGGTATGGTTTTTACTTCCTTAAGAGGGATACATGAATGACATAATGTACTTTGGCCATGGTAGGTGGAATTACTAGTTGATAGGACACATCCCTGACAAGATCAAGAATCTCGATGGGGCTGATGTACTTAGGACTTAACTTCCCATTCGTTCCAAACCTCGCAATATTCTTCCATGGAGATATGAATTGTAATACCATATATGAAAATTTATACTGAAGGTCTCCTCGAAGGTAGTCATATTAACCCTTCTATCGACTCTAGGCATCGTTGATATGATGCTGAATGATTTTTACCTTATCTACCATTTCTTTGACCATTTCTGGTATAGCAGCTTACATTCACTGACTTTATCATAACATGCTAGTGTTCTTCCCCTCTTCCCATACGTGGCTTCCTATGGTTCCATTCAAATCCTCAAGAGAAAACTGTTATTATAGAATAATTCAACCAGAGAATGTTGTTGATCCCATCAATATTTAAAGTTCTCTGAATATTATCTTAACATAAATTATGTTTCTTAATAGTTCTCTCAGATTGGCCATCACTTTTAGGATGATAAGTCGTACTGAATTTTCCATATGTATATAGGGAATTTCAAAAACTCTTCCAAAACATTGATTTGATTCTTGGATCTTGATCAGATATAATAGATAGCAGTAGTCCATGATGTCTTATCACTTCCCTAATATATATATGTACCAGATGATCCAATGAGAAATCCTCCTGAATTGCAATGAAGTGTGCATAAGTTATAAGATGATAAACAAGAACCCATATTGCATTGTTTCCTTTGGATGTCTTTAGAAATCTAGTGACAAATTCCACAGTGATGTTCTCCCATTTCTATGCTGGTATGGGCAATGGATGCATCATCCCCTTAAACTTCGGCCTCTATGCCTTATCTTGCTGACACACCAGGAACATCAATGTATAATCAGTGATATCTTTCTTCATATTAACCCACAAATAATGCTCTCGGAGATCTCGACACATCCTTGGGTTTCCTAGGTGAATAAGGAAATTTTAATTGTTTGCATCATCCAAAAGTTCCTTCTTCTGCTTCGGACTTGAGGAAACACATAGTCTTTTCCGAAAACTCACAATTCCTTATTCATTAACATTAAACTCCAAGGATTTCACTTATCTGATAGCTTTCACATTCTTTAGAATTCCTGCATCATCATATTGGGCATCCTTTAAGCATTCCAAATGAGACTGTTCAGAAATTATATTTGAAAGGATTAGTGATGTTCCCTTTTTTATTATTACCATTTCCATATTCATAAAATCTAAGAAGATTTGATCCTTCTCAATTCTCATCAATAATAGAATCACTGTTTAATTTCTACATAGATCACATTCCACCTTGTTCGCTTTCCTAGGGTGGTAATGGATTGAGAAATCATTGTCTTTGATCAGCTAATTCCATCTTCGTTGGTGCATGTTCAAATCTTTCTCTGTGAATTTATACTTCATGCTTTGGAGGTCTGTATATATTTCACAGTTCTCCCCAATGAGATAATGCCTCCAAATTTTTACTGTGAAGATCACCGCAGCCAATTCCAGATCATGTGTTGGATAATTATGCTGATGAACCTTCAATTTCCTTGAATCATATGCAATGACTTTGTCATTTTTCATCAACACACAGCCCAGTATCTTCTTATAAGAATCACTAAATACCACAAAATTTTGGTAAAGATTGAATGGGTGTAATGATAAGCCTCCTTTTCAACTCCTTGAAGCATTCATTGCATTCATCATTCCAATCAAAATGAAGATTTCTTGGTTGGATCCATGGTTATCCCATTGCTTGTGATGAAATGGCCACGGAATGAGACCTTCTTTGACCAGAACTCATAGTTGTTGTACTTTTCATTAAGCTTCTCTTTCCACAAGGTCTCTTGTACAGTTCTTCGATTCTCCTCATGACCCTCCTTAGTTTTGGAGTATATTATAATATCATTTATAAAGACTACCACAAGTTTATCGTGGTAATATCTAAAGACTCTATTCATCATGTCCATGAAGATTGTTGTAGCATTAATGATTACGAAAGGCATTACTATAAATTCAAACTGTCTGTATCTTGTAGAAAAAGTAGTCTTGGGGATATCTTCCTTCTTCACCCTTACATGATAATATCCCAACCACAAATCTACCATAAATAAGTATTATTCCCCATGAAGCTGATCGAACAAGTCATCAATTTATGGAATAAGAAACTTATTATTAATTGTGATGTTGTTAAGATCATGATAATCGATGCAAAGGCGCATTGACCCATCATTCCTCTTGATGAAGAGGAATGGTGCACCCCATGTTGAAGCACTTGGGCATATAAATCCTTTTTACAGATTCTCCTATAGTAGTTTCTTCAAGTCCTTAAGCTCCCAAACATCCATTCTATATGGATTCTTGGATATTGGAAACACCCCAGGTATAATTTCAATTGAGAATTCAACATCTCTACAAGGATGAAGACTAGGAAATTCTTCAAGAATCGCTTTAGAGAATTCCTTCACATTATTCAGGTCATCAAGGGTGATCGCTTCCCTGGAGTAAATCATCTGATCCAGATAAACGTGCTCATAGGGAAGTAATATCCATTCTTGAGATGATAGATCCTAAGAATATTCAACTACCTCCTTTTACTTGTATAGAATTGGGGATCGATTCTCCATATGGAGAGTGATTTCCCTCTAAAATAAATTTATGTTGTCTCTGTATAAGGAAAGCCAATTCATGCTGAGTATTGCATCAAATTCTACAAGAGGGAGTATGACAAGGTTTTCAAAAATGTTCACAACATAAATTATGATAGGGGTGGATTTATATTCATGGGATGCAATGATTACCCCATTTTCCATACTCACCGACATCTTTACTTCCATGATTTTTGGTAGTGTTGGGATTGTTCTATTAAACTATTGGGATATAAAAGAATGCATAGAACTAGAATCAATCAAATGTGTTCACTATTCTATAAGGAATAACAAGCATACCTATCAGTACTACGTTGTCAGGGTTCACTTTGGAAAAAGTGATGGAAAAAGCTTTAACATTCAGCCTTGTAGGCTGTTGGTTGCCTATGAAAACCCTTGAAATAGAAAACTTATTTGCAAAGTGCCTCATTTTTTTCAGTTGAAGCAATAAACAACATTTTGAAGGTTGAGTGGAGCATTCATCTAATCTATTGAATTAGTGGGATTTTCATGCCAATGGTTAATATCCAGGTGCCCTTCTCTTCCACACATAAATCATTTCTTCATCTCCTTCAGGAAATATTTTGGGCGCTTCCTTCGACACCATTGGAATGTGGGGTGATGGATTCTCATTGCACCATTGTATTTATCTTTTAGATCGCTAGAATTGAAGTCCACCTTATTGTTTTTATCCCCATGATACCCCTGAGATTATCTGATCACCATTTCAACCTTGAGGGAACATCAGTAAATTTACTCAGAGTTGTCAAAGTCACAGATTGCCAGCACTATCCTCAGGCTTGGTATCAGCCTACCAAAGAAGTGGAAAAACATGAATTCGGGGTTAATGACAAAGCCGGAGGCGTATCATGCAGGCCTTTTGATGTATGCTTGATACTCACTGATTGATTCGTCATCTTTTTTCGTGATCGAAAGGGAGTCTCATTCCTTATTAAAAAAGAGCGTGTGACAAAAATATTTATCATAAAACATCTTCCGAAAATCCTTCCATTCCAACACCCGATCCCCTCCTCAGGCTTTTTATTTTTGATCAATTTCCACCATTGATCAGCTTGACCCTCCATACGATAAGCAGCCAAGAGAACCATCTCTTTTTCAGAACATTGAAGGATGGATATGATCCTTTAAAATGAGTTGATATATTTTTCAGTGATTGAGGGATCATATGATCCATTAAAAGTAGGAGGCCATTCTCTCGTGATGCTCTCGAAAGAGACTTGTTCTTTCTTAGGGTGTGTTGAAAATTTCTCTTAACCCATGTTTCTATTCAAAGCTAGAGTTAACTGAGATAGAAGCATGACAAAGTTCACGATTCCCTATCCCATCAGATTGGGAATCTCATTACCACAATCATCAAATTGATCTTCGCATCAGTTGATATCCCGAGTCCTCTTATTACCTGCCATTGGCTGGAATAAAAGGAATGTTAGCGGTAACACATCAAGGGTAATCAAAGGACAAAACGGGTGACTTATAAATAACATTTATTTCCTTAACTTATGAATCCATAGGCTTCAATCTATGTTATCCATGATCTAATTTCTAACATATATTCTTAGGGGAATTCCCTTAATAATGGTTCATACTACGCTTATGAATTTACAAATGCATATCCCTCAGTAGTGTCATATCGAAGAGTGAAGTAAGGCCCATTGTCATGTACCAAGATACCACAGGTCAATCCCAAAACTCCTTGTCAGGGTTTTCATCCCTAGGTACATCTATATCAGAGCCACATCCACCTCCACTTATCCAGACATTGATGTATTTTCATAATAAAAAACATAATTAATACCCAAAAAAATTATGGATGTATTTATTATACTTAGTATTGTCTCTAAGGATTCACTAGATTTTTCTAATCCTAATCCTTAAAATATCTAAACCTATCCTCTAAAATCAACTATAATAACTGTTAATTTTATTACACACTTATACATGATATATTACATAGAAAATATCACATTATTTAACATAGAAGAAGGAGAGGTCCAGTGTAGTTTGGGTTTAGGAACATTACATAACATCTTAAAACATAGGATGCAACACCAAATTGAATACTTCTTTTATATAACCACTATATTCCCACGTACATATCATTGCATGGGATAACCTAAGGACATGCATAAGAAAAGTGTGAGCTATAAAGCCCTGTAAGGGAGTTAATCAGTCATAACATGAAAAATACAATAGATGTTAGAAAATAGTAACATTAATAGATCATAAGATAAACATGAACATAAAGGCATGATATAACATGAGTAGCATATCATAGAAATGTGACAATAATATTTAACAAGATTTTAGCATGAGACAAGGGTCACGACACATGGGGAATGATTAAATACTCATTTCACATAAATTATAATGAGTATACCCTCATTTAACTTGAAGTATCATGATACTATTCTTTACCCAATGCATTGGAGCGCTGTTACGACACACCCTTCTTAATCATTTATTTTCATGCATAAGTGTGCCACATGGATCATATAACAAGAAATCAATCAAAATCATTAGTAATTACAAGATTATGGAATGTGGAATAAATATATGAAAGTACCATTAAATAAGTATATGTGAAAAAGGTGAATACCCTTGATAGAAACAAGGGTATGGTATTCACTACATAATGATCTTGGCTTGGAAAAATACGGTACAATTTCTGCAGCATAACGACATGAAATAAGAATTCAAAAAAAATGTTTGATGAGAGAGAAATGGGTGTATCATAATATTTACATGAAATGGATAGTAATGGGGTCATATAGATAAATTTCCAATCAATATTAATGTAATTTAGATGCATAATACAAAAGAATTACTTGGATTTAAAAGAGGAGAGGGAAATCCCTCACGAAATTTCAGCAAGGTAACGGGTGTACATGATAGGAATTAATGAGAGAGAAAAGGGTCTCACATCATCCAAACATAAATAAGGAAGTATGTGAGAAGGTTTAAATCATAACCCACCATTTTTAATTTTAAAAGATGTCATAACAACTTAAATAAAATTAGACAAAAATGAGAAAGGACGAAATCCTTTACCTTGAAGTGGGATTCCAAAGGATTGGGAGTGGCCTGAGAGAGGATTATTGGGAGCATGGGTGCCTTGGGACGATTTTAGAGAGAGGAGGTCAGAGGATGGAAGAAATCCAAATCCATTGAGTGAAGGTGAAGTGGGAGCTTGGGTGTGTTTTTATTGAAAATAAGAGGGAATTCTTTATTATTTAGGTTAGGGTCACCACACATTAAACTAATCGATACCACAAACAAGACCATAGTATTTTACCTATTTTATGACAAAGGGGAGTGGAAAATAATATTTTATAAGGAAAATGGCCTAACGTCTTTAAATAATAGTATTTCTTATGTGGAGGTGAGTCACACTCTCAAGGAAGATCATTTAAAAAGTGAAAATGTTTTATAACTCTTGGAGCGTCCACTAATGTTTTCTAAAATAAATAAAACAATCCTAAAATCAAATTATTTTAATGGTAAAACAAATATTGACTGAAGATATCATTTATAATATTTTATTACATAACCGTTGGGTCCTTATGATGTCATAAAACAAAATATATAATTAAATGCTATTTATTTTTTTACCCAAAAATTTGTCTGTTTCAGAAAATTATTAAAATTCACAATCGAATAATTTCAACGTCCTAATTCAAAAAATATTATTAATATTATCTAAATAATTTTCTAAATATTTGAATTTTTTATTTTAAAATAAAAACTGTCATTTATCAAAAATTCATGTGTTTTGAAAAGAATGGCTTTCAAACGTTAATTAAAATTACAATTGTATTCATAAAATTATACGATAATTTATACATAAGAAAATGTAACTTAATAATAATGATATTTTATTAAAATAATATTTAATTCAAAAATACTTTAATTCATTAAAATATATTTCTCAGTTTAAAATTCCCTAAAATTAGTATTTTTGGTTTGGAAACTATATATAAAGTAATAATAATTAAATAAATGTATATTCATTATTATATACAAAAATAATGCACATAATCATAGTGCTATGGTGTTGTTACATAACCCCTTATGACACCTACATAAGACTGAAGGTTAAGGTAGGCGATGGTGACCGACTCTTGGGGTGGCTCATATAACATTGCACGGGTGGTAATCTCTATCAACTTCCACTTCTCTTGTAGGAGGTTCCGTTCGAGCATAACATGTTAATGCTCGGCTTGAGCATTGTCAAGAGATAAGACCAATGAAGCCACATCCTATTCGATCTCCAAAAAATGGGCTTCATACGTGGCAAGTATGCATGATGTGGCCATCGCTTCCTTTGTCTGAGTAAATTGGATTTGATAATGCCCTATATTTATACTATTCATGTAATCACTATTCATTGACTATATTAACAATGATCACAATTGATAATGATATTTTAAAATCTTGAAACATAAAAAAATGAAGTGCATATGTTATAAAACCAATTTACATAATATGAAATTTAATTAGATCAAGAATAATTTTCATTAATGAAGGATTGGGTTGGGTTGTTATATAAACAATGAATCTATCAACCTCAATTCCAGTAACACTACCGAATTCCATCCCACAACATGAAATCTGGATCACAACCACACTACAACTCAAACCAATGAATAACCACACATCACATCACCCCATACACCATGGAAAACCACAATATCAAGATTTAACATGGCATCCCTTATTAAATTCCACTTATTTAATTCAAGGGTTATCACATGAACTATATAGTCATGGGGAATCCATTCATTAGGTAGATTTACATGTTTAACCATTTTCCATTTTTATGGTGATACCAAACAATATTGATCAAGAAACAACCCCAACACACATACTCAGTGTAAGAAAATCCACCAATGGATACAATTTTCAGCATGATGTTTAGCATGTACAATCAAAATATCAAAATGATAATATCAAAACGTTAAAGGTGTGAAAAATTAATCCCTATACACCTTTAAATATCATTTAACTTTTTATTATCTTTGATTAATATAGAACAACCAAAATCCACAAACAATCAAAAGTGAACCAATCCCGTATGATTAAAAATTAAGAGAATTGTATTAAATCTAAATTTAAAAGGGTGTAAATATTAATTTAAAAATAATGTTCAATAAATAGGATCTCCAATAGCCTTTTTTAAAAGTTCTACATACATCCATGGATGTTGTGACAACACCACGCCAACAACAACCTAAGAGAATCCCATTTAGAACCATGTGGGATCATCATCCATTACATTTAAAGATGAAACGAGAGGGGAAAGATACTAAATGGGATGAAACCACAAGAATGGAGTAGGAACACAACTTATAGTGAAGATATATATCTATTGATCAAATGAGGGAGTCACAGAATCAATCCTTAATGAAGGAATACTCCAAACGCCAAAGAGGTTTCATCGGGTCACCGAGGTTTGAGGAAAGGTCACTACAACCATAGGGTTTGACAACCCTAGACATTGAAAACACTTAAAAGTTATAGTAGTGGGGTATTACACAATGTGTAATACCCTTTCAAATTGTGAAATTCCCCACAGTTTAATTCCTCCAAAAAACTCACCCCCTTTTGATTTATTTTATTTCTCAAACCCTAAAACAAATCACACTGTAAACTATCCTGGACTAGACATGAATCAATACATCTCATCATGTAATTTAGTAATATGACATGTAATCCCCCTTATTTTATCTCTTTGAAATTGAACATGTCCAATCTACTCGGAACATCTCTAATAACAAAAAACCATCAAGGTGACGTAGCAAAGAGTGTGACATAGACTATTACATCAGATACCGCTCAAATTTTTCTCTCCCTCAAGAATCCAAATCCAAAACTAGATAAAACGGGGGTTGGTACAACCACCCCTTAAGATACCTCACAAGGATATCTTCACTCTTCAAGCACTACCACCATAAAAAAACGTCAACTCATATGACCACAACAACACTACACATAAACAAAGCACATCCATTTCACCATATACATAGGAAAAACCAAAAACTGCTATAGTAAAAAAAACTATAGTATCTAGAACACACGAATGAGAAATTTCTATCGTCCATGTCAAGATACTATCCTCTCTATGTGGCACTGACTAACCCATAGGGGTTTAATCGCATCACAATTTATGAATTTTTAATAGTAATATAGTACTCCATTATTTTAATTTTATGAACTTATCCCATACCACACCACCCACATTTCAAACCAATGGGAAAACAACTCGATCCATAAAACTGGGCTCAAACATTACACTTAAAAACAATAAAAAACTTGTCCTAACTTAAAAAAAACTATAGGTACTGAGCACATGGAGGAATTTCTCACTCCCATGTACTCTCATCCTGACAACCATGCCTTTAAAACACATGATCATCCACATAGAACTTTCTCTTGATGATCCTCGATCTCCACTGGTTTTTCTATAAGAATCATTTCATCCTTGATATCCCACTATCCCCATTCTGTGATATTAGAGTCATCATGTAGATACTGATGAAGTTATGAGATGTGGAAGATTTAATGGATCCATACCAACTATGATGGAAACCCCAAATGATTCAATATCTTTTCAACTCACTCAGACACATCAGAGGGTCCAACAATCCTTAGAGAAAGATTACACCTACTGACAAACCTCTGTCGCCCGCGTTGAGGGGAAGACTTAAAAAATATGTGTTCCCCAACCTCTTACTCTTAGGGCCTCCTCATACAATATAAATAAGACTTATACCGATCATGATATTATTTTACCCTCTCATGAACAATATGATTCTTCTCAATCATTCTCTACACTACCTCATGATAAAGAATATTTATCTCCCGAACCTCCATCCAACATAATTGTTAATGACACAGTCTCCCATATGATGCCACAAATAGATCTATGGTAATGTATGTTTGTTATATATTATTATAATAAAGCTCTTCCAGGTGTTGTTTCCACACCCATGATCCTCAAAATTTCAAGACATGTGATCACAATATGTACTCCAATGTTTGGAAGGTCTATTCTATATGACCATTTGTTTAAGGGAATAATGAAGTGTTGAAGCGTAATAGGGTTCCAAAAGCATGTTACAAACACGTCCAGACATGCAAGTTAAAATGTTCATCCTAATCAGGGATAATGGATAAGCCAATTACATGTAGTCACACAACCTCATCCACATACCTTTTTCATAAGGATTACACTACACTGGACTCCTTTATCGCTACAAGTGATCTGATTTCATCATTATATCAAAACATAACTAGAAAGAATCAAAACCTTCTAGAGATTAGGGTAGCCAACTAAAAATATCCATCAATAATACATCCCACTTACACTCTGGAACATCCAAGAGATGACACAATTCCACATGGCACATAGAGCTTGGCCTTTACCTGTGGGAAGACAAATCATCATTCAAGAATCTCTACTATGGCAGACTTCTTCTTGGGACACCAAAACATCATTATCAAACCACTTTACATCATATAATTCCTTATTTGTACTTATAAGGTTGTGTTATTGAACACAAAAAGGACTCCCTCTCATATCGGCACTGGAATGAACATATTTCCATAAAACAACATCTACACCCAACAATCCATTAGGAGAATCCCAAGGACAATTCAATCACACATCACTTCTGCCTCGGAGTCTTCACACTAAGACTCCTCCATATTCTATGTCAAGGATGATTGGATTGTCATATGAAAAAATGACTTCTACCTCCATCCACTCCTGTATCCAAATGTAAAGCCTTCCACTACTCTACCTCTCTTTTATCATCCCTATATTCCCTTTCAACCTCATTTGGTGACTTTATACATAATGCATTGGCCAAAAAATTCCATTTTACTATGGTGTAGGAGATCTAAATATAATTTTCCATCCAAAATTTCATCTGCCTCTCCTATCACTACTTCATATCTCACTAGGAATAGATATATCTCAAACACTACTGATCTGTGAGGACCATATGGTGAATGGACTGAAGGAAATATTTTATATTTGAAATTTTTTATAACCCCCCATTCAAGGGCTGATGGGGAACCATTACAAGGCCTGTAGGATTAGAGAATATATGACTCGTAGGCCTTAGAAATTATAACAAATATACTTAGAAATACTCCTCCCAACTTCTTCATCATGATATCATCTCCCCACCTTTGAATGGCTATTCATCTAGGCTTCCCAAGTACACACATTCTATTCTCGATGACAATGACATACCCTCTCTTTTTGAAAAATCCTCTTAGCTTCATCTTTGCTAATGCACATACTCTGATCCCCATCTTAAGTATGCTCCTTGTAGAGTTTTCCTAATCATTAAAAACAATTTTCAGTTCAACCAAAGGCCTTGAGACGTACCGAAGGCCTTGAGGTGGCTCGAAGTCCTTGAGGTGGTCCGAAGACCTTGTCGTGGCCCGAAGGCCTTGGTGTGGCCCAAAGGCCTTGTGATGGCCAAAATACCTAACTTGACTCAAGGACTTGGGTGTCTAGAAGGCCTTATAGGACCAGAGGTCGAAACCGGTTTCATGAAGGCCCAAACAGATGAATAGTTCTAGTTACTACAGTATTGAATAGTATCTACTACAGTACCTACTACAGTGCCTACTATAGTGATGCTACAGTACCCCAAAAACATGTCTCCACCCAGTTTTGATCTCATGTCTCATGGATGCACTTGGTGAGTCCTCACCAACTGGTCTGAGGACCTTGTGCAACTATGAGGACCACAATGTTCTCACAATGAGGTAATTTCTCCACAACTTCAACATAAAAATCACCAATGCGAACTCCAGATCATGGGTGGAATAGTTACACTCATGGGGATGTAACTTCCGGGACCCATAAATTATCACTACATATTTTAGCATCAAGACGCATCCCAAGACCATAAATGAAGATTTATATAACACATTAAACATCTCCCCTTCCTTAGGAAACTAGATAACTAGCCAACATCCCCTTTCGGTAGTCGAACGTGGCCAAACACTGATTAATCCACACATATGATTGTTCTATCTAGATTGATGTTATCAACAAGGATGAAACTCAAGATAAAAAAGGAATGATCCACTTAATATATCCTGTTAGACCAAGAAAACTATGATCATATTCCACTTTTTTAGGTGATTCCCAAGAAAGAAATACATAAACAATTGATGGGTTTACTTCTACACCCTACTGAGACACTACATGCCCATGGAAATGTGCATATCATGTCTAGAATGTACACATGGAAAACCTTCCCTAAAATTGGTGGGGTCAAAAAACCTGCATGACAGTTATGATATGCTCAACATGATCCTCTCCTAACATCGAGTATATTAAGATAACATTCATGAAATCGATGATTAACCAATCTAGGAACTCAGGGAACACCATGTTCATAGCCCCCATGAACATAGTTGGTGTGTTCATAACACTAAATGACATGACAAAAAACACAATGTACCCATACCTGCATTAGAAGGTGGTCTTTAGGATATTACTATCCTTTTCCCTCAGCTAGTGATATCAAGACTAAAAACCAATATTAAAAAATATACTCACCCCACTCAGTTGGTCAATAATTTCATTTATCCTTAGAAGAGGGTATCTGTTCTTGAATGTTACTTAATTAAACCTCTGGTACACTATACGCAGCATCATACTACCATTTCATTCTTGGAAAACTGTAGAGGAGTACACTACAATGACTCATTAGTCAAAATAAACACCTTCTCTATTAGATCACCTATCTTAATCCAGATCTCTCTAAACTCACAGGGTTCCATCTTATATGGTGTCATCAAAATAGGATAAACATAGAGATGGAAATATATCCCAAACTCAACATCATGTAGAAGGGGAAACATCACAAATTACTCAGGGAAAAAATTCTAGAGCTCCCTCAAAACCCTAAATACCTCCAGTGTACCAATGTATACTTAATCCACTTATATCTCAGACAATACGAATAGAGAGGGTTCTTGACACCAAATTCCCATCTGAACACTCCACTTTCTATAGAATACTGCATGTTGGCCATCAATGTATAAATACATGACTCTCCTTTAGAAAAAATTGATAAAGACCTGAAAATAATACAACCATTTGATGTCGAGAATTAAATTGTATGGTTTCATCTGTAGTAAGAAGAGATACCCACGAGACAGATGTGGTCCCATCATTAGCCTACATCCCAGACACTACCACAAGTAGTTGACCACACATAGATCATCTACCTCCCTTCTAACGACTATCTCCATGATCATTCCTGGTTTGAGGCCCTTGAATATGAGCAACATCCTGGGATCAAACTCTAACTAAACCATATCCCTTTAATGGAGAAAAAATATTTTTTTTCCACATAACTGGAACTCCCTAAAAGACAACTTCTGCAGTGGCTCAGGTTGAACCTATCTAGCTCCACCATATTGTTCACGAATAGTTGCAACACAGAGGTTCTAATTATGGATTCAAACTCCACTGAAGAAACCCCTCATCCTTAAACTAATACGAATTAATGGAAAACACTGGAATAAGTAGTCTGGTAAATAAGTTGTTAAGGTCGACTCCCTACCGGTCCAATCCTCGAAGGTCCTGGTAGCTGAGACCTGCTACCAGAAAACTTATCTCTTGGAGAACATTTCTTGCTCCCATCTCGTTGTAATCCTCATCATTATTACATTTTCTCAATCAAATCTTCCTTATTTTGAACCTCTACATAAGATGGAAACATAAAAGGATTAACTTCATAGTTGATCAAAGGATAGAGCAGATCCTCAAGATGATTCAAATGAGCCACCTCATTTGGAAAGAAATATGGTGATAAACAATTAGTTCATTGAAATACATCCTAAGATCCTGCACCGAGATACTCCCATTCTTAAAGGAGAGATACTTCTGCCTCTTCTTATCCATCATGGTCAATGAAAGGAACTCTACATTGAATTCCTTCTCAAATTTGACCCACAAAACATCATCTACATTCATCTCCCTTTGATTAATCATCCATCACTAACATGCACCTCCTTATATATGACTGACTATAATAGGAACCTAGTACTCAGTCAGGCCCTTGGACAAACAGAAGTTTATCTCAGGATCCTTGACCCAACATTCTGTCTCCATGAATGAAACACTACCCTCATACTTTTCCAAATACTTCCACTAAAAATTACATGATGTCCTCTACCACTGGTCATCCTCCTCAACTATATCAACCCTTCATCAATCAACCAGATCATCCTTTTGATACTCAATTACACAGACCACACACGAATGATATCCCAGACCAATTTCTAAAAAGTATTCAACGATTTTATAAGCCTTAGTGTTATGGATATTTTTAAAATATCATTTTAAAACATTTTCCTATTTATTTCAACTAATTAAAATCATCCCAATTAAAATAATCACACAAGTCCTTATGTAGCTTGTACCATTCTTATGTTATCTACCCTATAATTAATGTACCCTCACATAGTCATTCAATAGGCACATAGTCCATGAATTAGATCATGGGGGCCCTAAAATCACAGGTTCTAGCTAGTCTTCACTGGAATATGTCATGCACCAATGTCACCTAATACTATTTTTTTACAAACACATTCAATCCCCACAATGCATAACCCCAAATCCATCCTATCTCTAAACCATCAATTCTGATACCATTATATAAAGACTCCCTAACTCCAATGATTCCCCTCTTAGGATGGAATTGATGAATTGGAGAAAATGATCCCTGACTCTCACCTCTAGTAGGCCCCATGTTTATGACTATCACCAAGGGTATATAATTCCCACAAAATGGGAGGCATTACCCTTTATAGGAAACAAGATCAGGGGATAAGATGGTTCAAACAAAATACCACTCCAATTAACATATGGAAATAAATCCAAATATTGTCCCATATGCATGGAAGAATTAGAACTATTACACAAAGAAAATTCTCCAATGTAAATACCAAAATTAAAGCAACCTAGTGACATAAAAACTATCCAAATACCAGCTGGTAAGGTCTGACATAGTATGAGAAGTCCTCTTAGAATCCTAAAGTTAGTTTTATATATGTTGGGTGAGTATACATATATACTCATTCGAAAAACCAATATCTCTCATGCATATGTGAAAGAAGTATGATAATGCCCCTATGAGAAAACAATAGAGCCAAAAAAACATCTAACATGTATATTAAACATCCCATCAACAACAAAGTCATGATCACTAAATAAAAAATGTCACATAATGTAATATATAATTCACATAAATGATAGGGTACCCCGGACCACTTCCCACTAATTCACTTCTTTTTCCTAATGACAAACGTCCTCATGCTCCCAACACTTCTGAAAGTATCACATCACAAATCGCTAGCACACATCTGAGCCTCACAATCCACACCACATTCCACCCACATTCGTATGGGCCAAATACCAATTCATATCCCACACCAAGACACCTGAGCCACAAACCACATATCATCTCATATGCAGACACATGGGCCACAAACCACATCATATCCCACCCATAAACAACTTGGCCATAGACCACATCACATCCCACCCACAGGCACCTAGGCCACAAAACACATATCATCTTGAAGACACCTGGGAAAGCATAACACATTACATATAAAAGAAAGCTAGGAAAGTATAACTCACCCACACCCACAAGGACCTCACAGACTACAACCTACCGGAAGAATTTTGGGTTATCACCACCTTGAAGAGGGAGGAGGGAATAGAGAGTGGCCAGACATCCATCATCCCACATGGATGTTTGTTAAATACACCCTCACTCTTGATTATGGGGGTGTTCAGCACATAGTGCTCGACTGGGGTGGGTGTGTATAGTAATCCCAAGGAAAATAAAATTATATTCATATATGATACTGACCACACATTCTCATCTAATGGGATCTCAAACGAACTACCGTCTCAAAACCGTATCAAAATTGTAACAACCTCTAAATGAAAAATATCACATAATAAGTCACAAAACCCATTCACATTCCCAAACAATTTACATCCTGTTATCCAAACCAACCCAAGCCATTCCAGGCATTATTAATTAATTAATTATTTCATCCCATCACTATCTGGGAAACTAAGAAACACCAAAATACTCAACAAAGTCACAATCATTTCAAAAGGTGAAGATCCTGATAAAACAAAGTAAATTCACATTATAAAAACAACTTACCACACCATTTAGAAATGGGGTGAATCCTTATAGATGTTGCTTATGGAGAATGTCTGAGTGAATTTCCCAGATAAATAATAACTTTTTTTCTTCAAACCCTTCTCACTTGGGCCATGTACCAACAAAACCACTCTAAACACACAACCCCTACTGATAACAAATTATCACACAATAAATCTAACTGATACATTTTACCACACTTTTCAATATCTCAACTTGTGATCCTATTACACAACAAAATCAATCCCACAACATGAAATGGGGCTCACTACCAAACTAGAATACAATCCTGAGCAAACCCACACATCACATCACCTAATTTTCCAAGGAAAACGCATTTTCCATATTTAATATGGCATCCCTTATTTAATTCAACATTTTTAATTTAGGGGTTAACATAGAACTATATGATCCTAGGGAATCCATTCAATAACCAAATTTACATGATTAATCATTTTCCATTTTTAGGTGATAGCAAACAATATTGATCAAGAAACAACCACAATGCCCATTCTCAGTGCAAGCAAGGCCACAAACAATTAAAATTTTCAATGGTGCATTTATCCTGTATAATCAAAATATCATTATCATTATATCAATAATGAAACGGAATTCCAAATGATTCCCTCTACACTTTTCAATTTCATTTAACTGATTATTATCTTTCATTAATATGGAATAAAAAATCTACATATAACAAAAGTGAACCCCTTTAGAATTATTCACAATTAAAATAAATAATGTAAATACTATTTAGAAATGGTGTCAACGTTCCTTGCACAGGATTGGGTCATGAAATGGATCTTTGATAACCTCTTCTCCAAGATCTGTATACATCTAAGGATTTATTGGCACCACCACACAAACAACGACCGAAGAGAAAACCATTTAGAACAACGGTATATCATCCACCACCACATGGAAATAAAAAATGGGAGGGTAAAGCGAACAAAAAAAGATGAAAACATAGGAATGGAGGAATATAACACCTTAGATCGAAGAAGGATCGTTACATATTGGGAGAGGGATGCTAGAAATCTCGCATTGATGAAGGAATTCTCAAAATGACGAAGAGGGGTCAACGACTCACCATGGGTCAATGTAGCCACTGGGTTTGGAAACCTGATTTGCTATAAAACACTATAATGTTATCGTAGCGGGGTATTAAAAGACAGGTAATACCCTTTCGCGAAGGGTAATTCCCCTTAGCCTACTTCCACTGAAACAATCACGACCTTTTGATTTATTTTATTTTTCAGACCTCGAAACACATCACATCGGGAATTATCCTAGAAAATATGTGAAACAGAACTTCATGTCATGTAATGTAGTTACATGACATGTAATCCCACTTTATCCATGTTTTTGTAACAGAACATCTAAAAACTCTTCGAAGCCTCCTCTGAACATCTCCAACAACAAAAAACCGACAAAGTAACTAACCAGGAGGAATGGAGTGTTAAAATTAATATATATTTTTCCCCTAATAATTTTTGATAATTATCATTAAAAATTTTAAATCATGAACCATTTTAAGGAATTAGTTTCTAGGGTAATTTTATACATTCCCTATTATTGGTTTTTAATCATGGAATTATTTTAGATATAAAATTAGATTTCCATATCTTAGAAATTTATAAGGGATATGCATAATGTGGTACTTCATTGCACAATTTCCTATGAAAATATGAAAGTGTAACAATAAATAAAATTATAAGTATTTTTTTCTAAGAAAAATTAATCATTGAACATTAGTATATATTTGATGGAATACTTATTCAACTAGGTTTATTCTCTAATAACTCATTGTCAAATCACTAAGGCAATGAGTAAAAAATAAAAATAAAATTAAAATATATATCCAAATAAGAATAACTATAATAAAAAATTCTTAGATATTTAGTGGTTATTTAATTTAAATTCCATAACTATATTATTATGATCAACTATGGTGATTTTTATTGCATATTTTCTTCATTAAGCACTATTGTTTTAGGTTTTTAACATTGATTATCCTAATTATCACTTATATTGTGGGATTTATTAATCTAATGCTAAAAATCCTTATATAAAAATAATTTATCAGTGGGTGGTAATTTAGGGTGGAAATTTATCCCCACTTTTATATAAACCATCCTATTTAGTTCCTTATGATAATCTTATAATCAATAGACTACTTTTTTTTACTCAAAATATTATTTAGATATTTCACAAAATTTATCTAGGTGATTAATTATTCACATTAAATATTTTAATAATTAAATCATTTTTACTCAATTTTTTATATCACATATTCTTCCATGAAATCCATTTTTAAATTTCTAATAAAAATCTATATAATGAGTGTCTCTAATTTATATATCCATTATTAGAGAACATGAAAAAGTTTTCTTATAGTTACTAACATTCATTATAGTAAATTTTTTAGAGGATTGTTTTAATTCACTAAATGTGTGATTGACTATGATTTTGGGTTCTAATTAAAATAAGAGGAATATGATGGAATTAGAAATTTTTTTCTTATGATAACCTCTTTTTTATTACACAATTTTTCATACAATCTGAAAATATCATCTCAATTTCTATAAATATATTTTGTAGAAAATATTTGTTTCAGTATATTCCTGTAAAATATTTATATTCCCTCAAGCCAATTTATTAATTGTTTTCATTTTATATAAAATAAATACATTGGTGTAATTCTCTTAAAATTTAAAATTAAAAAATTTAACATTTCGAATTAAAGTAATTTTAGAAAGTAGTATATCTTCTCTGCCATGTTGATATTTTTTTAGAAATCCATGGATGAAAATATAGAATATAATGTTGATGTTCAGTTCACCATTAGGTTTTAATATTAATAGATATTCCTTGAAATGTTTATAACCCTGGTGGGGGGGGGGGTTAAATCACTGGTATTGTTCTATGATTTCTTTTTTTTATTTTCCCATATAAACAGTACATGTTTTAATCACCTAAGATTTACAATTCCACCACACTGATATGCAATAAAAATTAATAAATTCACGGAAGACAAGTTTATATAGGGTATAACCCCATTATTAGTACGACTTCATTGTAATTTTGATTCCAATTTATCAACTATTTTTTAACACCCTAAAATTCTAATGTAAGAACATTGTATTCTATAGCGTGTATGATACGTGACACCATGTTTGTATGGTATTATAATATCCAAATACATTACAATATATTTAATATATGATATATATTATATATTTTTCAATTCATAGAACATATAGTAATTATTCATTACATGTATGAGTGACCTTCCCCGATGGATTACGTAACACGCAAGACTGTGTCTTACCGAATAATAATATATTCCTAAAATATTATTATTTAATATAATAAGATATAACCAGGCCATTATGTTAGTGGTTAGGTATAGTATTATCTATATTATGAATTTTTATGGTTTATATAAATATAAAACTAATTCAATGGTTACCAATTAATGAAAAAATGTAATAAGACCTAATTGGATATAAATATAAAAATAATTATATTTATGCTTCCAAATGAGTTTTATCTTAATAAAAATAATAGAATACAATTAGTTAATGTTTTTAATTTAATATATATATTTTTAATTAAATATTCAATAATTTATATTAATCCATATTTTTTCAAAGGTATAAGATAAAAAACTATATTTCACACATAAAAACCTATATTTATATAATGACGATTTTACATCCTTTTAAGTGAAAACACAATTTAAGTATGATTTTTGATACTCTAATTGATTTAATGCATAAAAATTAACATCATATTTGAGTGATTAACTTATGAATTAGGATAGGGTGAATTATGGATATTTTTCTAAAACATTTAATTTTCTAATGAATAGTTAAAAAATTGAATTTTAGGTCAAAACTGCTTTTTTATCTAATATATTTAAAATGATAAATTATATATTTAATTGGTTTGAAATTTTAATTAGATAAATTTTTATAAATTGGTAAAATTTATGTCATTTTAATAAAAATGACTTTAAAATATATTAAAAAAATTTAGAAATATTCTGGTCAATTTTACTTCAAAAGCTACATTGTCAACTCGTCACTAAGATTAAATTTAATTTAAATTCATCCACTTATGTGATTGTAATTTTGAGAAATGGATTCCATATATTCAATCAAAATTATTTATAATGTCTAATAATTTAAACATATTTTTTTAACAAAAAAATTAGTGAATGTAACTAAAAATAATTATAAATAAAAAGTCAAATTTAAGATTAATAAGGGACTAAACCATTAACATAAGGACCCAAATGACATATCCACTTATCCAAAACCATTTTTAGTTCCCTAATTCATCCTTTAAACTTACATTATTGATTTTTTCGTTTTTCATTCCTTTTTTAAAAAAATGTGTACTCCTAAATGTTTTCAAAAAATTCCAAGTCAGTCCTTTTCTGTCCCTATAAAAGGCGCCCACCTATCCCCATTACAAACAACTCTCAAAAATCTTAGGTTTGGACATGATCTACCCAAATATATTCAAAAAATCCCTTCATTAGACCTTAATTCCACTATTTTGGCATAAATGTTTCCATTGAATTAATTTTGTATAAACAAAAAAGAAGTTTCATAATTAAGAGGTAACAACTTCTATCAGGATTTTCAATTTGATTTCCATTTTCCACTTACTATACTGTTCTTATAATATTATTTTATAATAAATTATCAAAAATATACTTATATTTTTAATGATAATTTTTATACATACAGTAACTCACACTTCAATCAAATGTGTAATGAACATATAGCTTTTCTGTAAGGCAAACTACTGCCTCACGAAACGATAAATGTTCATTTTCCATCACAACCTATAATAACAGCCATTATGATGGAAACCCTATTAATATATAATATATATGAAATTTATAGTTTATTTATGCTTATTTTATCATTTTATAACATATACATTTAATACATTTCATTTTACATTAATTCGATAACATCATTTGAGGAAGTGTAGACTATCGCCCCCAAAAATTGAGGAAATTTATTCACAATATACCTATAACATATAAAAATATGGTTTTAATTAAAATTATTTAACATAAAAATCTATATGATAATCATGAAATAAATACCATTCTATAAATATAATATATATATATATATGTATATAATTTTTGTTATTATCATTTCACACACAGAAAAAGTGATAACTTCATTTGTGGACGTGTGAACTTCCACCTCCTCGACATGATGTGATTCATTTTTACATAAAAATAATTATAAATTTAATTATATATGATTAAAAAACACAATATTTATTATATAACTATCATTCTAGAATTATATGGTGTTACTTACTTTCTTTCTATAATGATCATTGAATCATGGGATTCTTAATCATGCATAGGTATAGTCTACCTTCTCCATGATAGTAATGTTGATTCATTCTTCAAAACCATATTTCATGATTGAAAATAAAAGTATTATTGATTTATAAATATAATAGTTATGTCACGATTATTATTCTTTAGATCATATATAATGACCCCTTAGACCATAGTTTACCTACAAATGTTTTTTTGACACATAAATCTTATTTGGTTTGAACAATCGATGTAAACCAAATTATTTTAGTAGTCATATAAATAATAATAAAAAGTGAAATAAAATTAATGATAATAAAGAAAAGGGTTATAAATAAATTAAATAAGTAACATAAGTTTATTATACAATTTTTTAAATTAAGTTCCCCTGAAGAATAACACAATGTTTGTGATTCTTGTATTATTTTGTTTTGTAATGTATATGACATATACACACCATACATATTTAGTATAGTGTATCTTCCATCCATTTTGACATGTTATATCAGGATTCCTTATTCATAGAGCAATGAAAAAAAATCATTAATTGGAATTATGATTTAAATGTTTGAAGTGGTAATGGACACATTGGGATGTTTAGTGATTATTTTATAAAAAAATATTTTTAGGATTATCTTGGAAATTTTACTTCCTTTTGTTATTTTTAACATGTTTTTTGAAACAATCACATTATTTTCACCATTTTTCATTGGAAATTTCCTTTAATACACATATTCTCAAAAAAGTGATTTTATTAATACATAAACTATATATCATTTTATAAACAATGTTTACATTGATATTTATTTCATTAACCAGGGACTTATTAACAAATATGTATCTAATTTTCAATATGGTTATATTTTAATAAGAAAAATTATTTTTTCAATAATTGGGGAATGTTTTGTAATGGGATTCAGTAGTTGTCTCAATGGATGACTCATTTGTCTAGCCTCCTTATATGGGTTTCTATAGGATATTTTGTAAATCATATTGTGAAAGTTCTTGGTAGTAAAGGTACTATGTACCTATGAAACCTATAATCCATTAATTAAGAATTTCCATCACATTATTTTCAATTATTGTTAAACCATGGTATTTTTTCCAATATATCTATAGATACATTTAATTTTCAATTATTTAGAAGTTATGTGTTTCAATTTCATACCTTTTCATATTTATTTTTCCTCTTCTAGTTATTGAATGGATTGTGTTTACAATTATTAACCTTCCATATTGTTTATGAAATTTCATTCAGTTTATTGATTACATGACATGTGTTTTCAGTAATTTACCATTCCATATTAAATATTCTCAATTATTTATTATTTATTCCTTTATTGTTTTCCTTTTCTGAGGATTTGGTCTCACCCTTTTTATGTTTCATTCCCCAATAACCCATGAAGCTTAATTTGAATGATATGAAGGGATATACTATATGTAATAATGTATCACAAAAAAAATTCATTTAGAATGGTGGAAAAAATATATGTTGTAATTAGTTTATTTTTTCACATGTATGTAAATAGTTTACCAAGTCTACTAAACTATCTGTCCTTCTAGATTGTATTCCTTGTAATCATTCCAATATAATTTATAGTGGACACTAGCTCTAGGTTATCTGTGGTCAGTTTTCTATAACTGGTATCAGATGAAGTTTAATTGAAAAATTAGGAACTAGATTTAAGTAAACATAGGTTTGATAATATATCCATAAGGTAGAACTTGAGAATAAGTATATAAGAACACCGTATAATTTTTTTAAATTATGAATTATGTGGTTCTTCCAAAAAATACATCCATGTCTGGATACAACAAGTGGACGTCATTATTGTATAGTTGTACCTAAGAGTAATAAATTAAATAAGGTGTTCCGATACTGAATCAGGGTATCCAAGCACATGATAATGGGCCTTACTTCACACCTAGCCTGACACTCCATAGGGATGTGCATAGGACAATAAAAATTTTCTATACAAACAATAATGAATAATTTAAATGGATAATGAAAATGATTGTCCTAGGTTAAAAAAACGTGTTTTATAATTAAGATTATGTTTCCTGATTAAAAAATCATAGATATGTTATTATATATAAACATTACAGCATGGAAGGACCTATGTAAAAAAAACATGGTAATGTATTTATGTATTGATTTTGTATAAACAACCATAGTTAAAAGTCTATTTAGTGATTAAAATAATTTCATAGATGATCATCATTTTTAGGAAGATATTTTAATATGGTTTTAGAAAAGTACAACCTGTAATCCTGGTGAAAACAAATCAAATCCAACAAGACTTCTAGTCTTGAATACATGGCTTAAAGAGGATAAGGGCTTCATTCCAAACATAGACCTACAAAACATCTGGGATAAATTTTCCTTGTTTTTAGTCTAAAAATTTTACCTTTAAATGTTAATGATAAACCAGTAATATCACAATTGAGAATTAGATATTAATATATTAACCATGTTGGTTTTTGAATATATTTAGAGACAAATAATTAGGCTTGAAACTACTTTTATAGGCCTCACTATCCATTAACGTTTTCTTTTAATTCTTAAGGAAAACAAAATTCATTATTGTTAATAAACATAGTTTAATAAAAGAGTGAATAAAAATTTGTTCGATGAAAAACAAAAATATAATAATTTTCATATGAAATATTATCCTATAAAGTAATAATATTTCATTATATACATAGCTAGTAAAATAATTAAACTACTTTAGGAAAATGACTTAGAAATAAATTTTTTTACCAATACCTTAATTTCTATTGAACTGATGTCCTCTTAAATCATCACAGATTTATGGATTTGAGGAACTCAGCTTTCCATTGACCATTCAATTGTTTTTTATTGAAAAACATATTCACCACTAGACATATTTATTCTTTTCCTCCAATTAAAAATTCTACATGCTCATAATGTCATCCTACTAAGAGACCTATTTACTAGATAGTTCATGTGCCCTTTATACTTTGCAATATCTCATTTCTAGAGAATGTTTTAAAAACCCATATCATGAAGTGGTATTTCATTATAACAAATATCAAATATTATTTTCCCAATATTGGGTTTAAAATGTGATAACTTAGTTTAAATAAGGACGAGAGAATGTAAAACCCCAAAATTCTAATGTCATATCCTTGTATTTGATTGTGTGTATGATATAGGAAAACAAGAAAGTAAAGGGATATAATATACGAATAATTTATAAAATATATTCTATTTTAAATTTATTATATATATATATATCAATGCATGAGAAAACTAGTTAAAACGTGTTACCCTAAAGAGATACATTCCTCAAAAGCATATGTAACATGCCAGATAGTGTTTTACAGAACATTAATATATTACAATAATATTATCATTTAATTTAATATTATATGACATATAAAAGATCATGGATCATTATTTCAGGTATGAGTTTTTCGTTTCTAGTGTTTTTTTTGAAAAACAGGAGAATTTGGAAATTTAAGGAGTAGACACCATGTATATAGGTGTACAAGTCGTGTACCCTAATTCCATGGGTGACTGTGTACTATTCGTGTAATGGCAGAGTACATGTCCATGTCGGGTGACCTAGAGACCGCCCAAAGCGGGTCCCAGTAAAGGAATATAAATGCAATGTACTTTGAGAAGACACAATATTTAATTTTTTCATTTGATAAATCGGACTGGGGTCACGTCTAATTGTCAGAAACACCTTCTTCTAACGTCATCCTATCCAAGAGAGACTAAAGCCAAGGATTATTCTCTGAGCCCCTGACCCACTGTTCGTTATCTGAATCAACTGGCATTAATTACGTTGGAATCAGCACTATGAGTTCTTATTTCTTCTAGAGCCTCTTATCTTGATTTATCATCTTCTATGAGATATTCAAGGATGAACTTTTTTGACCTGTTTGTAGATCTACGAAATTCTAGGAATAATCAAGGGCCGGTTTTCAAGAGTGTTCTTCACTCTATGCCTAGGTAGGTGTTTTTTGCCTTTATGTAGTTATTCTTAGAAATATATGTTCAGAATTTCCAAATACCCAAGTTTAGGGTATTGCGTGTTTAAGGTTTTTTACCCTGTTAATGTCTACTATTATTTTCATGCTTGAGTAGGGATATTGGATTGTGAATTGGGTTTATTTGCAATGTTATTGATGTTATTGCCCATGGATTATTTGATATTGACCATTTAGTCTTGTTTTTACGGTTACGCTGGTTGCAATCAATGCCTAATGTTGTTAGGATGGAGTTATTTATATGATGATGTGATATGATTTGTAGTATTTTATCCATGTAGTACATTTAGGTTTACATTGGTTGCTGAAAGTAATTTGTGAACGATTGATTTACACAGGGCTGTGGGAATTTGGTGTAGTGAGACCAAAAGAGGAATTGAATTTGAGTGCTTCTTAAGAGTGTCTATTATTCTTTATCATGCAGTGATATTGTAGGGGGGATTCATGTTGAGTTTTCACTAAGAGTGTCTATAGTTACCATTATGAGACCTTATGGGGGATTAACATTGAGTGCTTTCTCAGAGTGTTTGTAGTTACCGTTATGATAATAAAGGGGGATTTTACGTTGAGTTCATTCTCAAAGATTATATATTTTATCATTAAATAACTATAGGGGGAATTGACGGTGGGTTATTCCACCAAGAGTCTTTGTCTGCATGGGACCAATGGAGTTAGACGGTCTGAGCTTACCCAGTAGGTCTTTGTATTCCTGAATTAGTTGAACCAGAGGGGTTAGACTTCGATAACATACCCAAACTATTACATAACATCTATTGGTTGAACTAGAGGGGATTGGCTGTGATAATTTCCTAATGGCTTTCTGGTTTTTCTTCAGTTGAATAATTGGAGAATTTAAAAGAATGTAACTGAAACTGTAGGACTGTTTACATTTGAGTACTTCCTTATTTATTGCTTCATTTTTCATATTACCATCCATATATATTAACTGAATATTAAGCATTGTTATTTTGATGGTTTTCTATTTTGTTGCGTCTCACAAACTGTTTGGGTCATGATTTTGGGCCTAAAAAGATTATGTTTCTATAGGTATATATATGGGAAAGCACCCTTCTACTTTAGATACTTGATTGATGTGGATCTGGAGAGCATTGGACCAAGCTGAGGCTTGCGATACTGTTAGAGTTACTTTCCCATATTTCCTTTTTTTACCTTGATTTAGGACTATATTCTAGCTTGTTGAATTGTTTGGATGATTTCTTATATACTTGTGACATGCATCATTATTGAAATATATATGTGTGTGTGTGTGTGATTCAATTTTTTCATTACTCAGTCTTACGTTGTTTACTGTTGTATGGTATTATTAATTCCTTTGTTATTATTATCTCTATATTTCCATTGTGTTACTCCACCTATGAGTGCATAGTTTCCCCACAATCACATCCAAGGCCCTCACTTATAGTCAGCAACCTCTGGGATTTGAGGAAAAACGCATGGGGCCATGTGACCAATAGGGTACGAGGATCCTCTGGGTGGCACCTGGAAATGGAATGCTACAAAGTGGTATCAAAGGAATTATTTCTTCTTGAAAAGCTTTTTGGAGCCTATAGTCAGGGATATAACAGAATAGGTAATATTTAATAAGCTATAACTGGGAGTAGCTAAATCATGTTTAAGGAAAAAATAATTTACCTCAATTGTTGAAAATTTCCTTAATTTTCAATTATTAAAGTTAAATTGATTTAACTATTTGGTGATTCACATGTTTTTGATGTTATTGTTGATATTATTGAGGTTGTATGTTTTTTTCAACTCGGTTAGATGAGGGCATGCCATTTAATGATTCATATAGGCACTTGCTACAGATCACATGTCAGACATTTTTTTCATTCCTTTTAGGTCGAATTATAGATTACATGTAGTTGTGATATATGTTGTCTGATATATGCATGCTATTGTGACAAATTCCGTGAAAAAATACCATCTATTTGATTGGGTATTGGATTGAGTAAGGTTTCGTTTGAATGAACACCAAAGTTTGGTTCTTGAGGTGTTATAGGCCATCATGGATTGGTATTTGTTGGAACACTGCACTATTATGCTTGTATACGACATGTATAAGATACCAAGCTATGATTCATGGGGAGTATGGGCCCCCACAGATCATAATTTGGCACTTTAATGTTCATTTTAGTGTTTTTATGGGTTCCAATGTAGTTTTTAAGGCTTACTATCCAAGAAAACCCAAAATACACAGCGTGTCATGATTAATACATTCCATGTAACCTATTCATAAAGGAAAAGAATCTTCTTAAGTACCCACCGGGTACTTATGTACACGTCATGTATCCTTTATCCATGTGACTAACTATGTGGGTAGAGGCACAGGGTTGGTAAAACATTGGTGGCACAATCTGTGTACTAGATGTACATGCCATGTTGTCTAGACCATGTGTCATGTCGTGTAACTAACAACACAGGTTGGTGAAAACCTTCTATTACATACTATATCTGGAAAGCACACACCATGCAGTATTTTTCTAAGAAAACCATGTGTCTTATACATGTAGAAGAACTCGGTTAGGGGGGAAGATTTATGTATACGTTGTGTCATTGAGAGGAACATGCCCAAGGAATGGCATAAAGAGACAAATCATGTAGGGTTAATAAACACCGTCTATCCATGTTTTTTAAAACATGAATGTCTTCCTTCTACTATTACATTCCAACAAATTTATTATTCAGTCCGTCATAATATTGAACTGAGTTGCGTGCTTGACCTTACAGAGTCAGGCCATCGAGACGTCCTCTGGTTGTTCCCCAGATATAGTGCAATGATCAGATATCGAACAAGGATGGTTAGGGACTACTAGCAGATACTCTCATCGTGCTAGTCCTGGCACAAGCCATAATTCCAGATATAGGTGCCGATTCATGGTTCTGAGAAGGATTTATGTGGTTTATGCAGACCTTCCAGTGAGTATCACATCCTGCCCCATTTATGGTAGAGTTGATGTTGGTTTTTTAGCAACATCATCCTCCCACCTTCTCAAGGGATGGAGGACCTCAGGCTACAAATTAATGGTTAGAAGACATTATATCAATCTTTGAGCATATGAAGACGCCTCAGAAGATGAAGGTAATTCATGCAACCTACATGATTTGGGATTCCACTAAGAGAGGGTGGGATGTCATCTCACTGGAGGGATTCCCTCTAGTTATGGTTTTGGATGTGTTCCAGCATAACATCGATGACTACTTATACTAAGATACTTTGATGGCTGATTGAGCCTGAGAGTTCATGAGTCTGGAGTAGTGTACGCTTTCAGTCATGGAGTATTATTCTCACTTCACAGAGCTAAAATGCTTTACAACCATTCTAGGGGGATATGAACTTTTCCTAGAAAGGATGTTTGATGATGGTCTCAGGCATGAAATCTGATCTCATGTGACGATCATTAGGATGATGACCATATCATCCATAGTCAACTTGGGGCTGATCACATGGCGCAACCTGAGGGATTCTATAGTTTTGGGCCAAGGATATTTAGAATCCAATGTTTTTGCTTCTTTGAATGGTAGTAGGAAGCGCTATAGTTAGTCTACACGTGGAGATCCGAGTAGGAGAGATATACCTTTATGTAGCTAGGTGATATGATACTAGTGTGGGAAAGGCATGCATAAAGGGCCTCATTACCCAAGAGACCCTATTGAGCGCCGATATTGTGTGAATATGGGTCATCATCAGGGTTTCTTTCAGTTCTTCTCACTAGTAGCTAGTGATATGGGTTCTTTTATGACTCCTCATTCAGGAGTACAACCATTAGTTTCTCATCAGTATGGGAACTGGAGATCATTGGACCGCTCAGGTTGAGGTGGCGGTTGTGGTTGTAGTCTCCAATCACCGAGCATTCAGCAAAAATAGGGTGGATCAACTCAGGGTGGTTAGGCAGGGTCCCATGGCCGCAGTATATGCCAGACATTTGTAGTGGAGTAGACATAGTAAGAGAAGTTTCCCAGAAACTCAACAATTTGATGTACTATCGTAGTTTATTTAGATATAGATTATTCACTTTTCGATACAAGGTCTTCCTATTGATTCATATTTATTTCTGTTGTGGAGATCCTTGTGTTTTATATCATTACATCTGATGATGTCTTGACACTAGACACACTATTAGGGGGTAGAATGACTAGTGTACATCAGTACAAGGAGTTCCCTCTTGAGGACTACAGATGTCACATATTATGGGACCTCTATTTCATAGAGGTGATAGGATTTGATTTCATAATCATAATGGATTATTTCATTCCCTTCAAGGTTGTTTTTGATTTCTATCACCGTATGGTGAGTTTCATGTCTCCATTGGGTGGATCGTTTCTACATAATGGTCAATGGGATGTCCAGGTTATCCGGGCGAGACCTGAGTATCCTGGGTTAGGAGGGGTTATAGCCCAAATTCTCAGTCTATATCTGGATAACTTGGGGACTTCACATATGTATTTCCTCTAGTGGTGGATAGTTTCAGACATTTATTTCTAGATTATTGTTTATGATTTCCCTTGGAGTGAGAGGTGTACTATTCTATTGAGGTGATTGCACAAGTGTTACCTCTTCCAATTCCTCTTTATAAGATGGCTACGCCAGAGTTACATGAGCTAAAGAAGCTGTTAGAGGAGTAATAAGAAAAGGGTTTTATCTGACCCAACACTTCTCTGAGGATTGGTGATCTCTTTGATCAGCTTCGCGGATCCAGGCTATTCTTGAATATTGACATGAAATATAGTTATCATCATTGGCACGTTTGACCATCATACATTCCTCTTATAGCCATTCAGAGCATGTCTAGTCTATAAGAGTTATATGTTCTGTTGTTTGACCTCCAGAACGCGCCTACAGTTTTCATAGCACTGAAAACCCAAGGGATCCATCCATACATGGATTTTTTATTAGTAGTATTCATGGGAAATATCTTGATGTACTATCACACTTGACATGACCATTCCACACATCTGGAGATCATTTTGAGTACACTGAAAAATCCTCATATATATGCTAATATCTCGAAATGACACTTTTGGATGGTCCAAATTCACTTATTGGGTCATGTTATCTCTGAGAAAGGTGTTTAGGTAGACCTAGAGTATGTGAGAGTAATAGTTTACTAGGATCGTCTAAATAACTTATCTGAGGTGAAGATTTATCTAGGGATGGCTAGATACTAAAAACATTTAATACACGACTTTTCACTATTTTAATCACCACTAACATGGATCACTAAGAAGGGTGTGAAGTAATTATGGTTAGATTGTTGTGATTCATCCTTTCAAGAGCTGAAAGGTTGGTTGACTTCATCACCAATACAAGTATTTATAGAGTTGGGAACGAGCTATATTGTGTATAGTGATTCATTAGGTATTGGGTGGGGAGCAGTGCTTATTTAGGGGGAGTGTGTCGTTGTGTACGGGTCTCGACAGTTCAAGATACATGAAAGGAATTACCCAACACACGATCTTGTGTTAGATGCAGTTGTTCATGCTCTATTCTATTAGAGACATTATATTCTAGGATATCATTTTGTAATTATCAATGACCACAAAAGTATCAAGTACATCATTACTCATCCCTATCTGAATATGAGAGAATTATGGTGGGTTGAATACCATCAGTACTTTGACATTGAGCTTGCCTACACACTTGGGAATGGAAATGCATTGGATAATGTGTTATTAAGGAGGACTCAGATAAAGTTATTTTAGGAGGCTAGTTGTGAGTGACAACTTATAGATCTATTCTCCGAGATGCATTTGGAGGTGCCCGAGAGATAGGGGCAGAATCTTCTTTATTCTTTAGTTTTTAACTCAAATATTCTTAATCAAGTGGGAATGAGGCAAATATCAGACTCTAAAGGCCTAGTTCTATGGGAGAGTGTGTTAAAAGAGGACCTTCTTCCAGGATGGACCATATGCGAGGATGATATCTTTCATTTTCATGGGTTCGTATGGGTGTCAGTATACATATGCTAGGAGATTATGCAGGATTTTCGTTCTTCAGTTTGGGAAGTCCATACTGGTGTCACCAAGATGTATCAAGAACTACCCCATCCATATTGGATTCTATGAATGAAGAGGTATGTTTCTAGTTTTGTGATGAGGTGTTCCAACTATCAGTAGGTGAAGGCGGAGCATCTATGACCTGTAGGGATTTTGTGGTAGTTACCTATTCTTGAGTGGAAGTGGATCGATGTCGTGAAGGAATTCATGATGATGTTACTATGGTCTCCTTGAGGGAACGATGTATTTTGGGTTGTTTCTGAATGAATCGTGATGGTTTCCCAATTCTTACCAATTAAGGAGACCATTAGTGTTGATGAGATGGGAAGTTAGTATATCTGAGAGATTGTACATTTACATGGGGTTTCGCACTCCAACGTTTCAGACAGGGACACCCGTTCTATATCTCAGGTCTGGCTGGGACGAGAGAGGGAATTGGGTACATTGGTACTTCTAAGTACAACTTACTATCCCTAGATAGATGGCCTGTACGAACATAAAATACATGCACTAGTGGACATGCTTCGAGCATGCATCCTAGATTTTGTAGGTTACTATGAGAAACACATACCACATTTAGAGTTTTCCTACAATAATAGCTTTCAAACAACTATTCAGAGGGATCCTTATGAGGCTTTATATGGTAGCCCAAGCCTATCACCTCTATGTTGGCTAGAGGTAGCAGAGGAAACTATGCTGGCACCCCAACTTGTCCTAGAGACTACGAAACAGATAGAGTTGATTCAGAAGTAAATGGATTATATACAGTCACGAAAATTTTCTTACGCTGATCGATGGAGATGAATTCTGGTGTTCGAAGATGGAGATCAGGTTTTTCTATATGTCATGCTAAGGTTGTGGCATAGGAGGATTAGGAGACAGGGTACGATCTCACTGAGATATGTTGGACTGTTTTATGTTTTAGAGAGATTTGGGCCGATTCCCAATCAGTTGTCGTTACCTCAGAGGTACCATAATATGATGGTTTTCTTCCAAATTTCACAGGTACAACATTACATCTCAGACCAATCTCATGTTTTTCATCCAAGGTAGGTTGAGTTGGAGGTGGAGGCCAAGTTCGATAGGGGACGATATACGATCGTAGTGGCTACAACTGTTCAAGGATTCTTCTTCGTCGCCCACCTGTTAGGGAAATTTGGGGACAAATTTCTTTAAGGGTAGAAGTTGGTAAGATCCAAGACTTTATTTTTGGGTTTGAGATTTTCTTTTCTAGTGTTTTTGGGATAATCTGGAAATTTTAGGAGTACACGCCTTGTACTTAGGAGTACATGATGTGTACATAAGAGTACAGGTTGTGTACTTAGGAGTACATGTTGTGTACTTAGGAGTACACACCTTGTACTTAAGAGTACATGTCGTGTACTTATGAGTACCCGCCCTGTACCTATTTTCACAAGTGACCAGGTACTAGTCATGTAATGAATGACTACATGGGCGTGTAGGGTGACCTGGAGACCACCATAAGAGGAGCCTAGTAATGGAATATAAATTTCATTTACTTTTAAAAGACATGATGTGTAATTTTCTTTTTATTTTTTAAATATGACAGGGGTCATTTCTAATTGGGAGAAACTTCTTCTTTTAATGTCATCTCGTACATGAGCTACTGAAGCTGACGATTCATCACTAAGTCCCTGACCCACCGTCTATTCTCTGAATCAACCACTCTCGATAACATTGGAATCGCCAGGGAGAGTTCTTCATTCTTCTAGAGCCCCTTATCTCGATTTCTCCTCTTGTGTGATATATTCAAGGATGAATTTATTTGTCCTTTTTCGATATATATGATGTACTAGGACAATTTAAGGGACGAAATTCGAGATTGTTCTTTGTACAACACCGAGGTAGATGATTTGTTCCTTTCCATAGTTACTATTTGAAATACATGTTAAAAATTGTAAAATACCCTAGTTTTCGGTACAACACATTTAGGGATTTTAACCCTATTAATGCCGGATATAATTTTTTTTCTTGAGTAGGGATATTGGATTTTGAATAAGGTTTTTTTTCATGTTATAGATGTGTTTTCCCATTATTTATTTGATATTGACCATTTGGTCTAGTTTTTCCGGTTAGGATGCTTGCTTTCTATTCCTAGTGTTGTTAGGATGGTGTGATATATCTAATGTTGTGATATTCTTTGTAGCTATTAAAAAAAGTAGTTCTTTTAGGTTTACTTTGGATACTGAATGTCATTTTTTCAATATTTCTTTAAATAGGGCTGTGGGGACCTGGTGTAGTGATACCCTTGAGGGAATTGACGTTGATTGCTTCCTCCAAGTGTCTATTATTTTTTATCATGCTGCGAGACCATAGGTGGGATTGAAGTTTAGTTCTCCCTTAGATTTTCTATAGTTACCGTTACGAGAACATAATGGGATTGATGTTGAGTACTCCCTTAGAGTGTTTGTAGTTACCGTTATGAGAGCACATAGGGAATTGACGTTGAATGCTTCCTCAAAGTGTCTATGGTTTTTCATCAAAAGATTATTGAGGGAATTGATAGTGGGTTCTTTCTCATAGAGTCTTTCTTTTCTTGATACCAAAGGGGTTCGGCCATGTGAGATTAGCTAGGAGGTTGTTGTATCCTTGAATAAGTTGAACTAGAATATTTAGGCTGTGAGAACATACATAATCCGTTACTTGATATTGATTTGCTGAATCATAGGGGATAGGTTGTGAGAACTTCCCATAGGGTTTCTTGTTTTCATTTGGTTGAATAATTGGTGAATGTAAATGAATGTAATTGAAATTATTGGACTATTTACTTTTGATTACTTCCTTGTTTATTGATTCATTTTCCATTTTTTCCATATATATTCAGTGAATTTTTGCCAAAAATATGTGGGTGGTTGGATACTAGGATCCATCTCACACCCTATTTGGGTAATACTTTTGGGACCAAATTGATTATGTTGTTGCATGTATAGATATGGGGATGAACCCTTGTACTTCAGATACTTGATTGTTGTGGAGCTGGAGAGCATGGGACCAAGCTGAGGCATGCGTTCCTACTGGAGTTGTATACTTATCTTTCTTTTTTTATGTTGATTTAGTACTGTATTTCAGAATTGTGAATGTTTTTGATTCTTTCCTATATACTTCTGAAATGCATCATTTTTGATATATATATATATATATGCTGTAGTTTCTTCTTTAGTCATTCTTCTGTTGTTTTCTATTGTATGGAATTATTACTACATCCGCTATTGATATATGTTTACTTTCCCTGCGTTACTCTACAAATAAAGGCATAGTTTCCCCACTATCAAACCCAAGGGCCTCACTGCTAGTCAGTAACCTCTGGAATTTTAGAAACTGCGCTTGAGGCCACATAACCAACCAGGTATAGGGCACCTCTGGATAGCACATGGAACTAGGACGTTACAACCTAGCTGTTATGTTAGTACTTATGAATAGTATTAACTATATAATGAAAATATATATTTTATATAAATATAAAATTATTTCATTGGTTTCCAATTAATTAGAAATGAAAATAAGAAACAATATTATATGAGAAAAAATATTATTATATTTATGCTTTCAAAGGAGTTTTTTCTTAATAAAAAATTTATTATAATTATTTAAGGTTCATAATGAAATATATATTTTATATATTCAATAAAATATTTTTTAATATTCATCTATTAGTTATGATTTCCATAAAATAAGAACATACTCTATTTTAAACAAAAAACACTATATTTTTATAAATATAATTTGACCACCTTTTATTGTCAATGCCATTTTAAATATGAATTTTGAAACATTAATTTATATATTATATAAAAATTATCATTATATTTTATATATAGATATAATAATTAGGTTCATTTGAATTTTTGACATTTTTATGAAACATTTCATTTTTAATGAATTGTTAAAATTATTGAATTTTAGTTAAAAACTACGTTTTCCTATAATTTATTTATAGGGTTTAAAAAATTAATTGATTTTAAAATTAAATTAGATAATTTGTTTATCGATTTATACAATTTATGTCATAAAAATGTATTTCACTTTGAAAATTATTATAAAAACATAGAAAACATTTGGAAGTTTTGACCTTGAAAATCTACATTGTCAACCAGTATGTTGGATTAAATTTAAATTAATTTCTAAATAATCCATAATTGCAATATGGAAAAATAGATCTACTATTTGGAACCAAATTTTTTTTAATTTCAAATAAGGTCTATTTTTTGGACAAAAAAAATTTCTGAAAGCAATTAAATATAATTACTATTATTAAGGTAAAATTAAGCTTAATAAATAAATAAAGTTTTCATTTAAGGGCCCAAATGACCTAGAAACTTGTACAACACCCATTTTTTGGCCAAAATTTGGACCTTATGTTTCCATTATTTATTTTTTTTATTTTCTTATGAGTTCATTTTGGTATGAACATGTGTACTACAAATTTGTTTCCAAAAATTCTAAGTTAGTCCTTTTTATTCCCTATAAAAGGCCACCACCTCTTTTCATTCCTCACACCAATCAAAACTCCGAGGTTCATCCCAGATGTACCCAAATAGGTTCCCAAAATTCCTCCCCTCATCCTTAAATGCTCATTTTGGGAATAACATCATACATGGAAACCTTTTTCTATAAACTAAATGAAGTTACCTAGTTAAGAGGTAACATCTTATCTCAGGTTTTTTAGTTTAATTTATATTATCCAATATAAATAATATTCTTACACATTGAATGTATAAAATACAATTATCTTTAATATAATATATTTTTTTATTATAAGGGTTCAACCTACACTTATTCACACATTTCTTTAATGGGAAACAAACAAACTGCTTTTGATAACAGTAAACTACTGCTGCACGAAATAACTATTATTCATTTTTTCCTTTACAACCTATCATGGTGGCCATTAAGATAGAAACACTAAATATATTCTATATATGTTATATTTATTTTTTAATAATACTTATTTAATAATTATATTACTTATAGCTTTACCACATTCAATTTTACATTAATACAACAACTTAGTTTGAGGAAGTGCGGACTACCTCCCCCTCGAAGTGATGTGTTTCATTCACACTATAGATGGAACATATAATTGTTCATTTTAATTAAAATTATGTAACAAAAAAACACTATTTTATATTCATTAAATACATAATTTTCTATAAATATACTATATATATAATATTTTTTATTACCCTTTCACACACAAAAATTGGTAACATCGTTCATGGACATGTGAGCAACAACTTGCTCGACATAATGTGATTCCTTTTACAACAAAATAATTATATATATAAGTATATAAGATTAAATAAAATGTTATTTATGATATAATGGTAATTCTGGAATTATATATAGTAACTTACCTTTTTTCTATAATGATCATTTAAAAATGGGAACATTACTCATTTGTACGCATGACATACCATCTACATGATCATAACATTGATTTATTTCCATAACCATATTTACTAATTAATTTTAAAAGTTTAATAGATGTATAAATATAATTTTTTTCTAATAATAATAATTATTTATATATTATATAATGACCACTTTGACCATAGTTTACCTACAATGTTGTATTCAACGCATAAAACGAATTTTCTCTAAACATACAACGTAAAAAGAATTTTTAAGTAGTTATATACAACATAGAAAAAAGTGAAATAAAATAATGATAAATATTAGAAAGGTTATAAATATAGTAAATAATTAACATAATTTTATTATAAATAAATTTATTAGATGTTCACTAAAAAGGAAATGCAATGTAAGGGATTGTTCTCGTAGTTTTCTCTCTTTAAGGAATAAACCATATACACCACTTAATTATTTTGGTTAGTGCATCTTATTATCATTCGGATTCATTACATCATGAATTCATTTTTTCATGGTATTAAAAACATTACTTAAAGGGAATTATGATTTAAATGATTCATGCAGTAGGGGACACATTTAGATGATTAATGATTTTTTCCCTCAAAAATGTTATTAATGATTCTCATTGAAATATCACATCCTTTTGTGATTTTAAAATATCTCTCAGAAACAATCACATTATTATAAAAAAATTCATTGTAAATTACATTGAATATCCATATTATCACATAATGGATATTATTATTGAATAATCAATATATCATTTTTCATATAGTGTTCACTTGGATTGTTAATTAAATAATTGTAAATTATTGATAAAATTTTATATTCTATTCAGTATGAAAACAGTTTTTATAATAAACATTTTTTATTAGATATGTGAAGATTTTTTGGTCTAGTGTGACATGGGGGGCCTAGATTTAGATATAACATTGATGCATCATTATCCTTATAAGACGATTCATTTAGATAGCCACCTTAGATGCCTGATATTTATTAAACCATCATGTGGATTGTCATGAAAAATAAATTAACTTATACCTAAGAAACATGGTTTTTTATAATCATGAATTCCCTCATATTATTTTCAGTTGTTATTTATCTAGGATATTTCGCGTTGACATATCTTTGAACACAATACATTTTTAGTTTTTTTGATAGCAAGTTATTTAGTTTCTTACCTTACCATATTTATTTTTTCTTTTCTATATATTGAATGGAATGTGTTTCCATTTATTAAATTTCCAAATTAAATATGAACTTATAGTCAGTTTATTCATTACAAGGATTTTGTTTTAAGTTGCTTACCATTCCTTATTTAAAAATCTCATAGAATCATTATTTATTCAGTTATATTTATCCCTTTTTGAGAATTTGAGCACGACCATTTTTCGTATCATTCCCCAGGAATCCAAGAATCATACTCTAAAAGATATGTAGGGATATAAAATATAGAATATAGGTACCCTTTATATTATTAATTTACAAATAATGAAAAAAAATGTTTTAATTAGTTTCTTCTATCCTCATGTATGGTTTTTGTTTAATAATAATACTAAAGTCTTAGTCCTTAATGATTTTATTCAAAGTAATCATTCCATTGTAATTAATATCAGCAACTGCCCCCAGTCTATCTAGAGTCGGGTCACTACAATTATCCACTATTTTAATAAGTGAATACAATTAACTAAAATCTAATCAATATCCTTTCATCTCCCGACCAGTAATTATAATGGCTCCCACTACATAAAATTTATGGATATACTTTGGATCCAAATTGACATAGATAATGAAATATATAAAAAATATTCCGTTGAATTACTGTTTCTAGTACACATGGTTTATTAAACCTATATCCAAGGAACTCGAGACTCTATTCTATATACCCCCATCCGGTTCACATCTATTCTTTGATCCGTGGTATGATGCACTCTTTCTGATGAAAATGCATCTGGTAGCTCTATCTGGTAAATCTTATTCAACCCATATATTTATTGGTCATCTATAAATATTTCAAAGAGAAAATTCACTTCTTGTTACATGAAATATATTCAAAAACATCTCTCAAATTACCTTCACCACTTTATAAAAGAAAACACGATATTAAAATCATAGAAGATATGTAGGATCCAAATAGATTTTTCCTACAAAAAAACATTTATTTTCAAACATTCAAAGACTCTAAAACATTCAAGTCTGCATTATTCATAGTATCTTTCTTATAACATACTATAAATTATCACCTAAAAATCTAAAATTCACTGCTATATTTATAAATATTGAATAGACATCATCAAACCATCAAAAATAATACCCATTACAATATTTAAATATAATTTTACTCAAGCGTTTTTCTCTTGTATAAACTCCCATGTTTCATCATCATGTTTTATTATTGCTAAATAGTCATCCAAGTAATTATTCTGAACTACTATAGATATTGAAAATTTACCCATTTTAACATTGTATGGTTCTTCTTTATTTTGTAGGAATTATCAGATGCCCCTCCCCCCCCCAATTTGAAGATTACAATCCATAGTATTTCTCCTTATATATAATTATTATCTTCCATTAGGTAATTGTTTTTATAATTTAATCAAATAAATAAAATCATCATGATAAGTGTGGTTAGCCATCAAGATTTTTTAGAAAGGGAAATAAATTTGAAGTCATTATATCCCCCAATCTGGTATAATTATTACTTTTATGTTCAGTAGATAGGTGAATATTTCCATTATTAGAGTAATAAAATTTAGGACATATCAGGCATTGTCTGATAACAAATCAATTGATCAACATTCATTTATAAAAACATAATTAATTCATAAAATCCAACTTTGAATAGTGTAGAACATCGTCATTTTATAAAATCATCTATGTACAAATAGTATGTTCATCATAATATAATTATATTACCCACACTCTCATGAAATTAATAGTTTTCCATCCAATGATTTTATGCAACGTTTATCCATTAATACATGAAATTTATAGGATCACAGACTGAATATTGTTACATAGAACATTAAACATACATAATAAATTGAACATTGTACAACTATTTTTAGAAAGAATCTTTCTCTTAAACCCTAAAAACCATTAAGTGATAATGATTTTTAAAAAATTGTAGATCATTAATGTTTCATATAAAATAGTAGGAGTAGAAACTCATACATCAACTAATTAGAATCTCATTTTACAGAAATAGAAAAATCATCGTAAGAAATATATAGAAAAAAATTAAATTTATTATTAACAAATTAACCAAAGGGATCTTCAATCTCCCGTATATATTTATTAAAAACATTAATAAATATAATTTTTTTAAAATCTAATCAAACCAAAACCATTCTCATAAGGTGTTTACCACCATTACACTATCATAGAAAACCTTGTTTTTAAAAGAAATTTATTCATTGATGATAAGAAATTTTGAGGAAATGTTTTTCAAATTCTCATCATACATCATCACATATTATGAAATTATATCTTCAATAAATTTATATTCCCCCATTAATTGATAAATCTATCAATATATTAATAAAATGGACAGTATAGTGTTTTACATATTCTAATAGTTTTTTAAAAATTAATATGATCCTTGGTTTTTTCATATTCTATGTTCATTGACATAACACCCATTGATATGAAAATGAATGCATTATGTTTGATAGTGAATTCAACTTGAGAAATAATCCTTAAAAGAGTTACAAAATAGATAACCATTATAACTTTGAAATTAAATTGGTGTCTATGAAAATTATAAACTAAGTTATGATATATATATATATATAATACTCAATATTTTTTTAAGTATTATTAAATAAAATATCATATTTTAGTAATGTAATTTTATTCATTGAAAATAAGATTTCTTTAAAAATAGTTTTTATTACTTCTCCTAAAAAACACTCTAATTATTTTTTGAATATTTTTAAAAAATTATTTTAATATATTAAAATAATATTTCAAATCATAATTTTATCATTATCATGCAGTAATTTTTTTAGAGGAAGTATATAATTCTCACTGAATAGTTAAAATACGAATTTCTATATAAGTGTATTTTATTTTGAAAAAGATAAGTAATTTAAAATTCTAATTATATTTAATATATAATAAAATTAAAATTAAAATTATTTATTAATTTTTAACCCCAAAATTAAATTTTAATCATATTTATACTGAATATAATTTTAAGTATATATCATGGTTTTAAGACATGATTTTCATTAAAACTGTTTAAAGTGAACAATGTTACTCGCTTTTAATTAGATAAAATAATCCATTTTTAAAGAATTATATAAATTAATTTTTCAAATAATATAATATTAAATATTAATTTAGATCCATAATATATTTATTAGTGTTCATATTTTTTTTTATAAAAAATCATCTTTTCTTGAAAAAAACACATATCTAGATCCTTCTTTTTTGACACATCATTGGGTATTATTTAAAACAAAAATTTTAACATCATATAAAATAAATTTGAAAAAATGAATTCAAAATTTTGATTCAGATTTATTAATATTATATAATAACATCAACTTAATTTTTTACAATATCGAATAGTGAGAACATTAAAAATTAATTATAATGGATATGGTGGAAACATGTTTACAAGGGTTTAAACTAAAATAATAATGGAAAAATTGATCTAACGACTTATAAAATTAATAATTATGTCCATATGGCATCCGAAAAGTATTTTAGTATTTTTAATGATTCATTTTTGGAGAATTTCATTATGTGAAAATTGTGGGGACATATTTTTCTTTTAAAAAATTACAAGTGTTTCACTCACATCACTTATAAAAGACTACTCAATTTCCACTCCTCATAAAACCATTAATGAACATTGTATTAGAAAATATATATCAAAATTTATTCCTTAGATCAATCAACACATAATACATCCCATATTTTAATCATAAATAGATTTCATGAAGGCTTTCTCTTCTTACCTAAGAAGGTTGTCTGAAGAAGAGTTATCATTTATCACAGAACGTTTTCTTATATATTATTCCTAATATATAAAATATTTTTCAGTTTTTATTATATAATATAAATTTATCTAAAATATACTATGTTTTTATGATTCTAATTGAATAATATAATACCATCACCTCCTCAGTCAAATTTGTTACATAATCAGTATTCATGTTCATGGAAGACTACCACCTCAATGATCAATGTCATCCGTTTTTACCCTTAAATTTTATAGATTATTATAATGCTTTAATTATATTATATATATAATACTTGTTTCATATTTATAATTATTATGTAATTATATCACATATACCTTATTACATTTCATTTCCTTGGGGAGACGACAATGTCTCTCATGTGGATAGTGGACTACCTCCTTACGAAGTGATGTGATTCATTTTCCACTAATTATTTAAATGGAGGGTAATATGGAAAAATAAAATGAATATATGTGGTATTAGTGAAATAATTATGATATTATTTAATATTTTATATTTTTAAAAATATTAATTCATTTTATTTATTAAACTGAAAAATGAAAATGTCATTTTTTGTACATGTGGACTACAGCCTCAATGAAGTTATATGATTATTTTTATTTTAAAAAAAGCACATGGTTATCTTAAATAATAATCATTAATGATATAATATGGTATTTATGATATTAATATTATAATTTAAATTGAAAAATATTACATGAATTTTTTCATAAGGATCATTGAAAAATGGAAACCTTACTTATACATATGAACACCCTACCCCCCCCCCATGATTGTAATGTAGTTCATTTTTCAAAACTATATTTAATGAAAATATTTAAAATTATAAATGATTTATAAGTATGATAAATATTTCATTATAATTATAATATTTTTGGTGACACAATGGAAACACATAGCACGTTCATCACAAAAAAGGTATTTTGAAACAATGATCTGAACGTCATTAAAACACATGATGTGGAATTACCTGATTATGTGTTTAAGTAAGTTATTATATAAAAATTAAATAAATTATTTAATTATAAGGTAATAATCATGTAAATTTTTATTTTGATATTAAATAATTATTATAATTTATTATATAGGTGTTTCAGACTTGTATGGAGAATGTCGGACCAAAGGTAAGGGTTTCTCATCTAACTTTTTATTTCTGTGATACATATTCCATATTAATCACATTTGTTTATTATATATTAAATATGATTACTGTAATGACCAAATATTTTTCAATAGAAATTCCCTTCTTTTAATTATGTCATAAAATCACATGAAAACACAACATAATGAACTAGTAAGTGGTAAGTGACCTTTAAATATAAGTTTGTCACTTCTGTATTGGGAATTTGAAAAATTTGACATTCATGGTTGTGTTCAAGAAGATTTTTGGAGTCTAATAAAACGAAAATAATTTTTGGTGAATAGTAACCTACCAATATGAATTGTAACATACAATTATTAAAAGTTATATACCCTAATGAATAATAACATTGCCTTTGATAGTATAAATATAATATTCAATTGAAAGTATCATGTACCTATATTTTAGAATAAGTAAATGAATGTTTTAAAACTGGATTTTTAATAATAAATAATGTGTTTAATTAAATATTAAATTAATTATATTTAGAAAATTAAATTTGAAAAATGGACTTTATTTTTGGATTCTACAAATCAAAAAATGGTTGGGGAAATTTTTTTGGATTTTTTTGAAATAGATGAAATTTTTATGAATAGTGGAATGCCGTAATTTACAAAATAAGATAGAAAAGATAATTGTGAGGTTAAGTGTGATGTTTTTCTGATGTAATCCCACTTAATTTGGGATTAAATTATAAAATTACTATTCTTGGCCATGAAAGACTCCCTATTTCTTGTATTGTGGGGAAATAATAAACTAATGTATTTTATATTAAGGAAACCCCTCTCCCTCCACTATAAATACCACCCTTCACACCCTCATTTCCCCACACCTCTCAAACATGAAGCCAGGTCTAAACATGGACCAATCATCTTACCTAGCCCCTCTAAAATGTCCAAGAGCTGCTGGTCTCATCAAAAGGTAATGCCTAGGCCCTTAAGGAGGATCTGAAGAGGTGGATTCAAGAGGTAATTTCCCTCCCTCTTCTTCATTAATTTTTTTTTCAATTTCAAGTTCATTTCTTGATCTTTACCCACCTATATTCAAAAAACGGTATTTTAACTCTATTATTATACATATAATATAATTTTATAATGCTAATAAGATATTATATCATCCAATCCCCTTTCCCTCTTCCTTTTATTTTATTAAAGAGAACGTTGTTCGTGAGGTGTTAATTTATCACCTTCAAGAATGACATGCTTTCTTCTACAATTTCTACATTCAGATCTGGTCATAAAACCATTTTTATGGTTGAAAAATAATTTTTTATTTGTTTTATTTCCTATTTTAAGTTCTGTAAATAATTTATGTCCATATTACTAAGTGATAAATTAAAACCAGTTCGTTGTGATCAAAAGCCCGCCCAAATTAACCCAAATAATCTTCATTTAATAATTATATAATGATTCTCCCACAAGAATATAATATGATTTATTATAAGATCATTAAAACTCCTGTAATATAATTAATAACATGTAATATCAGTTCTGGATGTTTACCCATGTTCCACCGGAACATCAATTTAAGAATACATGTGAACCACTCAAGAAAACCATAAAATCAAACATTAAAGAACAATGTTTTTTAAACTCTATAACTCATCCAAAGGCACATAGAATCACATAATAAAAACATAATGAACCATATTAACGCACACAATGTTCTGAATTTCTAAATAATGAATATATTGTCATTATACAGAACATTAATGAGAAGGAAGCATTCTGGTACAAGGTAAGGGGAAATTATCGAACCCGAATTTCATTCTTCAGGTTCTCCCTCTATCACTCCATTCTTGATATGGTTACTCCTATGAAATCATTTTTTCATAATTTCATTTTCTTTTCTAGGATATATGTGGTTATCACTATTGTTTTGGTCAAACATAATTTTTTCCAAAATAACACTTCTCTTTAGAACTCGCCTTTTATTTCTAATTCATGGATGATGGTTCTTGAATCAGGTATGTTATTCCACTTTGTTTTGCGAACACAATGTCTTTGAATGTGTTCTTATGAGATGAAACCCATTCTTTTCGATGGGTTTTTTTATGATAATTATTGTTATGTATTCTGTGTGTCATTCATGATGATTATAATATTATGATGTGACGGGTGCGCTTGGAATTATATAGCGCAATATGAATGTTTGATTGTGACGGGTGCGCCCAAAATTATTCTATACTCCAATGCATTGGGTAAATTGATGAACCTCATGAGTAAATGTGAAATTATGTGGAAAAGATTCTATATTTGTTCACAATTATGTGAGGTATTTAACCACTAAGACACGATGTTTCATTTTTATGCATTGTAAATTTTTGTGTTTTTTATTTATGCTCCCCTCGTGTTCAAGATCTTTTGCCCATGTCATGATTATGCTTACCACATGCTATATTATTCTTATCTATCCTATTATTGGGATTTTATCTCACCCATTTTTATGTATATCCTCAGGTGGCTACATGTAATAAGGTGAGGACAAGTGCAAATAAGAAGCTAGAGAAGACGAAATTAAATAAATCTTTATGCTTGATGTTGTAATTGTTATGTATGGTCCTAGTTTTTCCAAGACACTAAACCTTTGGATCTTCTCTGTGTAATACTATTATGTTGTTTATCTTTAAAATTATGTAATAGTAATCTAAGAAAAGGCTAGGTTGCTGTAGTTGGTATCAGTGGAAAGGTATAGTTAATTTGGAAATTAGGATTAGTGAACCATAGAGAATACCTCTAGCATGACTCTATGTACAAATATGCACACATGAATATTTATATAGGGATCCCATATGTTATGTCTTTGGTATAAATTGTTTAAATGAATAAGATATTCCTGAATTCATTTCTTATGTTTTGTTCAAACCTTTTCTATTTTAGGAATTGGTGGGAACCAGGAGAAATCATGCCAAAAACTCGTGCGAGGTCCAATGCAATGATTGCCCGAATGACATCCCCAGTGATTTGGGAGGTGGAGTTTAAAACTTCATGGTCATGCTTACTTAATTATCTCAGGTTATGAACAATAACCCTAATAATGGGGAATGGCCTCATTCACCAAAGAGGGAGGAACTGGATATTGAATGTTTTATGTGGCAACTACCACCGACATTTAGTGGATCTTCTAATCCACTAGTTGTAGAATAGTGGGCCATATACATGGATAAGATCTTTTATGTTCTTTACTATTATGAGATGTAGAAGTTGACTATAGATGTTTATCATCTAGATGGATATGATGACCAATCGTGGGATTTGATTAAGAACACCAAGACAAGGGAGGAAATTGAATAGATGGAATGGGTAGTGTTTAAGATAATGTTACTTTGTAAGTATTTCCCAAAAAATCTTCATACGAATATGGATAGTGAGTTAATAGATCTCAAGATAAAAGAAGGATAATTTGTCACAACCTATGAAGAGAATTTCCCAAGGCAAGCTATGTAAGATTAGGGTTTTTTATCAACAATGATAACAAAATTGATAGAATATTTAGTGGATTAAAACCACACCTTTGAAATGATCTTGAAATTCGAGACATCGGGAGTTATGAAGAAGTTGTTTGATGTTCTCTCAATGTGGATATTGTGTTTGGAGAATGGTCCCATGGATATGGTGATAAGAAATAAAATATAGAGTTTCAAGCCGGTGGATCTAATGATAAAGGTGGGAAGAAAACTCAATAAACCACATGCCAATAATCTGGGAAGTTGCACCATGGGAACATTTTTAAAGGGGAGGGGAAATTGTATAAGTGTGGTAAAGAAGGACATCATGCTCAATAGTGTCGAAAAAGACATGAAAAGGAAGGATAATGTAGTGGAAGAAAGGAGAGAACCACCCACGGTTCAATGCAACAATTTTAGGGAGCTAGGTCACTATGAAAAACAGTGAACTAAACCTTGAGTTCTCGAGGGTAATCAGTGTTAGCAGCCACTGATACAACATGATCATGGGAAGGCTTATGCCATCACTAATATGGACGTGGGACTGGATAATGAAGTCGTATAAGGTACACTTCCTATTCACTTAAGAATGAAAAATGTCTTATTTGATTCTGGTTCTACGCATTCCTTTATATCTTGCAACTTTTCTAGAACTATAGAATCGATGCCCTGAAACCTTGAAGTATAGATATCTGTAAAAACACCAAGTGGTGAAATCATTGCAACCCTTGTGTTTGACTCCTCTCCTATTGGAGTATGTGGGAATATTCTTCTGGAAAATCTCGTAATACTTCCCTTGGTAGAATTTGATGCTATAATGGGAATGTATTGACTCTCGTTATATAAATCACATATCAACTATCGGGAAAAGGAAATATCTTTTCATATTCCAAATCATCCCATGCTCCCATAGAAATTCAAGGAAGATCATGAATCTCATTTGAAAAAATCCTTTAATTGTGTGGGTGTTGATTCCCTATGAATAATCATACCTGGCACAAAATCTAGGAGTTAAAGGAAAATTCCATCCTTAAGAAAATTCCCATCAAGAGGGAATACATTGATGTATTTCCCGAAAAGTTAACATGAATTTCCTTAAACCGTGAGGCAGAGTTCTTAATTTAACTCATACCCAGAGCTACTTCTATTTCAGAGTGTCCTTATACGATGGCTCCTGTCGAACTTGAGGTGTTAAAAAAGTAGCTGCAAGAGCATATGGACAAAGGGTTTATACGCCCCAGTGCATCACCTTGGGGTGCGCTAGTGCTCTTTGTGGAGAAGAAGGATGGAACAGTGCGGCTGTGTGTCGATTATTAGGAGCTCAACAAGATCACCATAAAGAAAAAGTATCCTCTTTCAAGGATTTATGAATTGTTCGATCAGTTAGGAGGAGATCAATACTTCTCAATGGCAAATATTCATTCTGGATATCATCAGGTAATGGTGAATAAAGAAGATATTAAGAAGGCTTCCTTCCAAATAAGTTATAGGCACTATGATGTTTTGGTGATGCCCTTTGGAATTACAAATGCCCCTGCAATCATCATGGATTTGGTGAATAGAGTCTTTATATATTACCTCGACAAATTTGTGGTAGTGTTTATCGATGATATTCTCATCTACTCTAATAGAAAGGAAGAACATGAAGAACATCTAATACTAGTGTTGGAGACATTGATAAAGGAGAATGTGTACGCCATGTTCAGCAAGAGTGTCTTTTGGATGAAGAGAGTCACTTTCATGGGACATGTGATCACAAGTGAGGGAGTTTTTGTGGATCCATAAAAAACAAAGGCGATTGAGGAATGGCCCAGACCCTCTAGTGTCATAGAAATCCATAGTTTTCTTGGATTAGCTGGGTACTACTGACGTTTTGTGAGAAACATATCATGATTTTCAAGCCTGCTAACTAAGTTAACAAGAAAAGGGGTAATGTATTCCTGGATTGAAGATTGTGAGGGAATCATCAAGGATCTAAAGGGAAGCCTGATCACCAGACCTATACTCACGCTACAGAAAAGTGGACAATGTTTTGTGATATACAGTGATGCTTCAAAAAAGGCATGGGTTGTTTACTCATGAAAAATTACACTGTGATAGCCTACGCCTCATGACAGTTGAAGATCCATGAGATAAACTACCCGATGCATGATCTAGATCTGACAACCATGATTTTTTCCTTGAAAATATTGTGGTACTACCTTTATGGTGAGAAGTGTGACATATACACTGACCATAAGTGCATAAAGTATATATTCACACAAAATGAGCCCAACAAGCGTCAAAGGAGATGGTTAGAGATAATGAAAGATTATTATTTCTATATTCACTACCGTCCTAGAAAGGCGAAAAGGTAGATGATGCACTAAGAAGGAAAGAACTCGCTATTCTATCTATGTTACATATTGAGAATGACCATATCTTCATAGATATGAAAAGGATGGATTTGGAAATCAAAAGGGAAGGGGATATATCCTACCTTTCCAAAATGATTGAGCAACCATCCACCCAAGAGAATATTAATGAAGCAAAAAGGGATTATGTGGAGATACAAAAGAGGGTGAATGTAGTAATGTAAGGGAAGCTGCAAGAGTTCCATATCGATGATGATGGTGTGACTCAGTTTAGAACGTGAATTTGTGTGCCTTAATCACCTAGGATAAAGAATGAGCTATTTGATAATGCACATAGATTAACATTCTCTATTCATCCTGAGAGTACCAAGATGTGACGTGATATCTGAGAAAATTTTGGGGGGGATAACATGAAGAAGGAGATTGAAGAATATATATCAAGGTACTTGGTATGTCATAAAGTTAAAGCTGAGCGACAAAAGTCCAAAGGTATGATGCAGCCATTCCCTATACCCATGTGGAAATTGGAAAATGTTACTATGGACTTTGTCATGGGTCTCACAAAGGCTTCAAAGGGAAATAATGAGATATGGGTTATGGTTGACCGACTCACCAAGACATCCCATTTTATCACAATTCGGGAAGATCTGTGGCTTGAACAACTTGCAACGATATATGTGAAAGAAGAAGTGAGACTGCACAGTGTTCCACTCTCAATAGTCTCTGACCGTGATAGAGGGTTCACATCTAAATTCTGAAGGATCCATCAACATGCTTTTAGTATTGAATTAAATATCAGCATGGCCTATCTCCCCCAAACTGATGACTAGCCTGAAAGGACTATTAAAATTCTTAAAGATATGCTAAGATCCTACTCTCTAGAATTCAAAGGTGAATGGGATTAGAATCTACCATTGGTTGAGTTCTCATACAACAATAGCTTCCACTTGAGTATTCAGATGGCTCCATATGTAGCTCTTTATGGAAAGAAATGTATAACTCCAAACTATAAGGATGAAGTTGGACAAAAAATATACTTGGACCTGATCTTGTTCAAGAGATGATAGAGAAGGTTCAAGTCATCCAGAAACACATCAAAGATTCTCAGAGTCAGCAAAAGAGCTATGCTGACAATCGTTGAAGGAACTTGGATCTCGACGTTGGAGATAATTTCGTCCTTCGAATATCACCATGGAAGAGAGTCAATCTATTTGGAAAGAAAGGAAACATATGCCCAAGTTACATTGGCCCCTTTAGGATCCTTGACCGCATAGGAGTCGTGGACTACCGGATTGAACTTACACCGAATATGGCTCAAGTTCATGACGTGTTTTAGTTATCACTACTAAGGAAGTATATATTGGACCCCTCACATGTACTAAACTCAGAGGTGGTATAGATAGATGATGATCTCTCTTATGAGAAGCAACAGGTAGAGATTCTGGATCGGAGAGATATGGTTCTGCATAACAAGACAAATCATCTTGTTAAAGTGTTGTGGAGGAACCATACGTTTGAATAAGCTACTTGGGAACCTGAAGAGGCGATCAAGGAGAAGTACCCTCACCTATTTGTGTAAAGTGAAATTTTAGGGGCGAAATTTTTTAAGGGGGGAAGAATGTAATGACACAATGTTTTTCAATGGAAATTACCTTCTTATAATGATGTCATAAAATCACATTAAACCACAAAATAAAGAAATAATAAGTGCTAATTGACTTTTTAACAAAAGCTTTTCACTTTTGTATTTGGAATTTAGATAATCTGACATACAATGTTTTGTTCAAGATGATTTTTGGAGTCTAATAAAACGAAAACAATTTTTGATGAATAGTAACATACCCTTATGAATAGTAACTTACCCTTATGAATAGTGACATCACCTAATGAATATTAAACTTACATTTGATTGTATAAAAATAATATTCAAGTGAAATTATTATATATCTCTATTTTAGAATAAGAAAATGAATGTCTTAGAACTGGTTTTTTAATAATAAATTATGATTTTAATTAAATATTAAATTTATCATATTTAGGAAATTATTTTTAAAAAATGGAATTCATTTTTGGATTCTAGACATCTAAAAATGATTGGGGTAAATTTTTTGTATTTTTTTGAAATACTTGAATTTTTTATGAATAGTGAAATACCGTAATTTTCAAAATAAGCTAAATAAGATAATTATAGTGTAATGTGTGATTTTCTACTGATGTAAGCCCACATGGTTTGGGATTACATTATAAAATTACTATTTATGTTCAAGCAAGACTCATTATTCCTTGCCTTGTGGGGATATAATAAACTAATGAATTTTATATTAAGGAAACCCCTCTCCCCTCCACTATAAATACAACCCTTCACACACTCATTTCCCCACACCACTCAATCTTGAAGCCTTGTCTAAAATCTATCCAAACTTGTTCTCTAGACCCTCTCCCACGTCAAAGAGCTTCTAGTCTCATCAAAAGACAAATCTTAGGCCCTTAAAAAGGATCTCAAGAGGAGTATTCAAGAGGTAATTTCTCTCCCTCTTCTCCTTTAATTTCCTTTCAATTTCAAGTTCATTTCTCGATCTTTTCCAACCATTCTTCATCCAAATGGTATTTTAACTCCATTATTATAAATACACTTGAATTTTATGATTCCAATAGGATATTATATCATACAACACCTTTCCCTCTTCCTTTTATTTTGTTAAAGATAATGTTGTTCGTGAGGTGTTAATTTATCACCTTCAAGAATAACAAGCATTCTTCTTCCATTTCTACCTTCAGATCTGGTCATGAAACCATTTTTATGGTTGAACCAGAATTTTTTATATGTATTATTTCCTATTTAGAGTTTTAGTAATAACTTATGGCCATAATACTAAGTGATAAATTAAAACAAATTCGTTGTGATTGAAAAACCGCCCAAATTAACCCAAATAAATATCATTTAATTCATATCTAATGATTCACCCACAAAGATATAATATGATTCATTATTAGATTATTAAAACTCCTATAATATAATTAATAACATGTAATATCAGTTCTGGATGTTTACCCATGTTCTACCCAAACTTCTATTTAAGAATACAAGTGAACCACACAAGAAAACCATAAAACAAACATTCCCGAACAATGTTTTTTAAACCCTATAACTCATCCAAAGGCACCTAAAATCACATAATAAAACCATAATGAACCATATTAATGCAAAAAAGGTTATGGATTTCTAATGGATGAATATAATGTCTTTATAAAAGACATTAATGTGAAGGTAGCATTCTGGTACAAGTTAACCGAAAATTATCGAACCCAAATTTAATCCTTTGGGTTCTACCTCTATCACTCCATTCTTGATAAGGTTACTTGTAAGAAATAATTTTTTCATAAATTTATTTTATTTTCTGGGTTATAAATGTTTATCACTATTTTTTATGTCAAACAAAATTTTTTCCAAAAGAACTATTCTTTTAAGAACTCACCTTTTATTTCTCATTCAAGGTTGATGGTTCTTGAATCCAGTATGATATTCCCTCTTTGTTTTGGGAACCCAATGTTTATGAAAGTGTTCATATGATATGAAACCCCTTCCTTTCCATGGTTTTGTTATGTTAATTATTGTTACATTTTTTATGTGGCATACATGATGATAATAATATTATGATGTGAAGGGTGCGCCTAGAATTATATAGAGAAATATGAATTTTTGAATGTGACGGGTGCACCCGAAATTATATAGCACTCCAATTCATTAGGTAAAGTGATGAAAATCATGAGTAAATGTGGAATTATGTGGAAAAGATTCTAGATTTGTTCAAAATTATGTGTGGTAATTTACTACTAAGACATGATGTTTTATTTTTATGCATTTCCACATTTCAAGTCTTTTGTTTATGCTCATGTCATGTTCATGATCGTCTTCCTTTATAATGATTATTCTCACCCTTTTCTATATTCTTCTTATATATTCTCTTACTGGGATTTGAGCTCACCCCTTTTAATGAATATCCTAATGTGGATACATGTTCTATGGAGATGACATGTTCCAATAAGAAGGTAGAGAATAAGAAACTAAATAAATGTTTATGATTGATGTTGTAATTGTTATGTATGGTCCAAGATTTCCCAAGAAATTAAACCTTTGGATCCTCTATGTGTAATACTATTATTATGTTTATCTTTAAAATGATGAAATAGTAATGTAAGAAAACGCCAGGTCACTATAACTACCATGAACGAATTTTATTCTTATTGTTTTAAATATTATAAGGATTTGTAAATCCATATGATGTTCCACCATTAAAATGGTTTTGATCCAGATATTACAAGGAGGTATGAGACTTCTACTCAAATTTCCCCCTATGAGGAATAATTCAATGTTATGCACTTATGATATGTTATATGATGTATATAAATACCATTTTACATTTAATATCATTAATAATTAATAAATCATGGTAATTTAAATTTTAATTTGAATTTTTTCATCCAATGGTAATTGATTTTAATGCTACATAGTGGAAAAGAAATTTTTTACTCAATTTCGTTTTGTAAGGATATATCACTTTTTGGTGGAATTTTTTATTCAATGATTTTGGGAAAATATATATATACATTATTTTAGTATGAATTTTAATTTGTTTCGTTTGGATATAAATTTATTATAAATAATATATTCTTTTATTAATTCTCAATTCAATGATAGGATATTTATAAGTGTAATTTATATTAAAATCCCATTCTATGGGTCATATGTTGAATTTATGCACATATCTTCATTTTTGTATGGTATAAACAACACCTTTTACATGTACTATGATTAATATTATTATTTTATTTATATTTATTGTTCTATTTTTTGTTATTATTTCATAGGGATTAAAAATGAAATTTTTTCAATGTTGTAAAGGTTGTATTTCACAATCTCCTTTATTTCAAGATTATTTATGTTCATTTTTAATTAAAAGGAAATAATATTCTCTTGTTTTCATGAACAATTTCAATTTTATTATAATATGGTTATGAATGTGGATCAAATGATTAATTACCATTTCAATTATTATTTATTTGGGAAATATCATGAAAGTCATTTGTAAGTGATAATGATTCTGTACTTTCTCTTAGAATATATATCATTCTCTTCAATATCCATGTTTTCTAAATTATTTTTGAATATTTTATTTTCTTAATGTAAATGATTTCATAAATATATTAAATGATAAATTAAATTCATTTAAATGTTTTTTAAAATAAAACATCCTTACAGTTTCTAAATGGATATATTTTGACTCCCATATTCAAAATGTTTTGAAAAAAAGTAAATTTATAACATTTATGTCATGAATGGATTTACATGCCATCATATACATTGTTATCCTTTAAGAATACTATATATCTTTTTGTTGTTATTTTTAAAAAAAATATTTTAATAATATTTTTTTTATTTTTTACTTTTTAAATAAGATTTTATATATTAAAAGGTTATTTCCCAGAAAAAAATTTTATTGATCAATTAAATGTATTTAAATTCCTCAAAGTCAAAAAAACCATATGTTACTTCTGCTATAATCAAGATATTTTTTAATTATACCATCCTAATTATTTATGTATATTTATTATTATTATTTATAATATATTTTTATGTAACCCATTTCTTTTCCATTTATTAATCATATTTTACAAATATTATTATTAAGCACATTTAATTTCGATAGATTATTCATGTTTCAAAGATATTTTCATGGAACCAATTTATTTTCCACATGAAAATCATGCATTAATGAGATTTTTAAGGATTTTTTATATTTTAAATGATTTAATCATTTATCAATGATATTTTTGTGGAACCCATTTCTTGTCCACTATTTAATCTAGTTAGGAATGGAATATTGTCGTTAATAATGAGTTTTTATGATAAAATTTATGATTTATTTAAATTTTTATGGTCCATAAATGATTTTATATTACAGGTGTGCCAAGATATATTTTCATTTCATTGGTTAATATTCTATGTAAAATTATAATGGATGTCATCCATTACCTCATTATAATTTTAATGGTTCAGTAAGGGTTCAATGAAGATAATATTAAAAGATACCAACACATTTTGTTATTTTTCAATAAAATCATTATATTTTATTAAATATATTCTTTAAATTAAGTAAAAATAATTGATATATTTTGTTATATTCAATTCACAATTTATCTTTAATTATAAACAGAAACAAGTTTATATGTCATTGCATTAAATATCCAATCACTTCAACAATGTGTATTACTCCCAATCCCAAGTCTTACTAGACAACAATATGCTCCTAATATTATTATAATAGTTATCACCAAGACAATGGAATAGATATAATGAATGATATTAAATAAATTAATAAATTATACTCTAAACATATTTATAAAATGAGATCATTGAATAACAATTAATAAGAAATGAAAATAATGAAAAATTGAATAGAAAATATGCATATTTTTTAAAAAGAATTTTTATAAACAGAATAGTTATTTATATTAATTTAATAAATAAATCACTACTAGTGAAAGATATTAATGAAATTTAAACTTTATATTTTAAATAAATTGTTTTAAAATACATATGATGTGTTTTATAAGAATAGTATAGGAGTAAATCTAATTTTAAGAATAAAAGCTATAGATTTTTAAAGGCATTTTACTAACATTTAATGGTATACATGAATTGAAACAAAATTTTACAACCTTTATCATTTTTATTTGAAAATGAAAAATTATTTTTTAAAATTGTATGATCAAAATTTACATTGGATGATATTTTGGTAATTTTCTGAGAATTTTAATGTGTTGATGAATAGTAAAAAAATACTTGATTTTAAATACAAACTACTTTTTCATCTAAATAATTTAGTACTAAAATATACTTTTATTTTGATATAAAGTATAATTAGTTAATATTTATATAAATAAAAAAAATTTAATTCATTGGAATAAATTTCAGATTGATATTGGTTATAAAAACATTTCATTCTTTTAATCTTTTGTCTTCAATGTCATATTGTCTCATCCCATCCGCGAGATTAATTTTTAATTATTTTCATCCCCTTATATTATTAGAATATTACAAAATGGATTCCATATTTGGTCCCATAATAATTTATAATTTTTATTAATATAATTTTTTTAATTACCAAAAATATTAAAGAAATTAATTAAAATTAATTACATCTATTACAGTAAAATTTAGTGTACAAAGTGGTTGAACATTAATATTAAAGAGAAATGACCTAGAAACCTGTCAAAAACACTTTTTATGGAAATATATAGATAATATAACCCATGCAATAGACTTTAGATCATTATTTGAGGTACAATATTTATGGGAGGCCTCCCAATATTGATTTTTGTTTTATATTTACAATAATGACACTCCACCACTATAAAAAGGCATTCACACTTCCATCCTCTTCAAAAATTTCATACGGGTTTGGATAATCCAAAACCTTCCCAAATCAGCTCCAAAAACCCAAATAATGTCTTATATGTCTAAATATGGTAATAAATAAATAAAATGATGTCATTTGGTGAAAATAATAATGTGTTACCTGAAGAATAGATTACAATCTTAAACGAGAAAATTTGTATAATTTATTTCTCCAAAAAATCATTTCAAATTATTCCATTAGTATATAATATACATAGTATCCATAATAAATAAATACGTTGTTATTTTAAGTGTTTTACATATACCAATACACACTTACATCAAATGGTTGAAAAATCACTATTCATGTGCTTGATGGATTACTGCCTTACGAAACGATGTCATTCATTTTTTTCCATTACCACCTATCATGGTTGATAATTTTAAAAGACATAAAATTTTTATATTATATATATGATATTAATAATTTATTAATACTTCAGTACAAAATTATATAACACACACCTTTATTCTTTTCATTTTCTGGGAATGTGATAACATTATTTGTGGACGTGTGGACTACTGCCTCCTCAAAGCGATGTGATATGATCACAATCTACACGGAATTAATTAAGAATGATATTAATAGAAATATTTGATATAATTAAAATATTTATTATAATCATAAAATTATTATATACATAGAAATATAACTTATCATTTTTACCTTTCCATTGCACACTGTAAAAGTGATAATGTCATTCGTGGAGGTGTGGACTACTGCCTCCTCAAAATGATTTTATTCTTCATATTTCATCACCTAAATAATGATACATATACAAGTATATAAAATTAATTAAGTTTTATTTCTAATATAATTTTCATTATGGATATAAAAACAGTTCTTACCACTTTTCCATAAAGATCATTGAAAAATGGGAATGCTATTCTGGCATAAGTTTGGCTGACCATCTATATTTTTGTAATGGTGGGTCATTTATAATAACCTTTATTCATGATTGGAATTAATTGAAAAATGGATTTATAAATGTGATAGTTATTTCATATATATTATTCAAGTCTTGTTTAAATAATGACCTCATTTATTATAGTCGAGATATCAATGTCTGTTTTGACACATATGTTGAATGTGGTTGAACATCTAAATTAAACATTATTGATTAAGTAGTTGTATATAAATTCTTTATAAGTGATATAAAATTCATAATAATCCTTAAAAAGGTTGTGAATAATATAAATAATTTATGTACGTTAATTATTTATTTACAGAGAGTACATTTGAAACACATCAGTTTCAAGGTAATAAATTTTCATCTCAATTTTTTACGTCTATGGTATAAATTTCATATTCACAGCTAAATTATTTTTTGTGGTATGTCTACTGTCCCTTTGGATATATTATATCATGAATTATTTAATCTTCATGGTATTTAAATGAATCATTTTATGACTTTTAATTCTGCGATTTTTTATTCAGATGTTTCCATTATTGTAAGGGATTTCATATTAGTTTACATTCCCTTGAAACTTTTTTGTTATTATGAACATAATTACCTTTATATAGTGTATATAACATCCCATAAACATTTTTTTAATGAATTTTATTAATTTAATTATATTCAATTTTTCAATTGATTTTATTGTCTAATAGATATCATGATTCCAAGGTTACTGTAGATGTAAGTGGATATGTTTTCCCACTTTTATTTTTATGAGAATCATTTCATATTCACACTTTTTTTATTCAGTGGTGTATATACTAAAAATTAATTAACATGATGATTACTATAAATAAAATTATTTTTTATTACACATCCTTTTGGGGATATTCCATTTTGGGGTTTTATATTTTAAATGTTACCAATTTACAAATATACTTTTGTCATAGGTTTCTTTATTTCATACATTTGTTACATTAGACAACTACATTATTTTAAGAGTGGTATATACTATTACATTAAAATATTATATCATGAACCTCCTTATTCATGTGATATTTTATGATTCATTTAATACTATTCCCCCATGTGGATTGTGATTGGAATGTTTCAATTTGATATGGGGTATTTTGAATGTTTAAATATTATTTTCCTCAATAATTATTCTAATGATATTTAATTGTATTTATATTCATCAAGGTCAATAACCCTTATTGTTAATTATCTTCCACAATGGATATTTTATTATTGACACCATCCTAATTTTTTCTAGGGATTAATAATAATTTGTATAATTATATATAACATATTTATTTTTAAGGGGTTAATCTGGTTTAAAAAAGATTATTATGACACATATTTTATTTACATGGGTTAATCACGTTTCAATGATATTTTTTCAAACGATTTTATTTTCCATGTATTATTCATGTCTTAACGATATTATTATTGAACCCATTTCCATTGTATTGGGTAATAATGTTTCAAAGATACTATTTTTGATCCCACTTATTTTATATATGTTAATCATGTTTCAAAGAGATTTTTTTTGAATCCATATCATTATTATTGGTTAATCGTGTTTTAAAGGAATATTTATATAACCTATTTCATTTCTAATATTAAAACATGCCTCAAAATATTTTTATGGATCCTTTTTCATTTCCATGGTTTTACCATGTTGCAAAGAAATATTTATCGAACCAGTTATCTTTCAATAGTTAAACCATATTTCAGTGGAATTTTTATGGAACCCGTTTCATTTATATGGTTTATTCATTTTTTACAACTAAATAAAGGATGTTTCAGTTATATTTTACGAATTATTTATGTATCTAGTTGTTGGGAATTATAAATGATGTCTTCCCCTAGATAACATCTGGTGATCAAACTATAGCTTAAATGATTAGTGAACTGGGATATCCCACTAATTCATTGGGTATTGATTATTCTCTTTAGTAAATAATATTTAATGTTTATCGTATTTTCTTCCAATTTTTAAGGGTTATACAAAGGTTCTATAAGGGATATGTGAGATTATTTTCCAAGATACCAACAATTTCTATCTATGATTTTTATAGGTTTATAATGATTCTCAAAACTGAGATTGATATCACATGGCCCATGATTATTTGTTCTAATTACTCTTTATTTTTCAATTTTTTCATATTTGATGATAAATGTATTGATGGGTATGAATATTCAAATCATATTCTCATGTATTTTTGATTATGTCATCATACTCTTAGTCTCTTTTAATGATAACTATTGTCATTCATTTATTAATGATTATGTTTTCCCCCATTGATCATCTGATCTCACCCTTATTAAATTTCTATATTCCTTATGTTATAATGAATGATATTTAATTATTTATTTCCATAAAACATTTCATAAGTATAGTCTTGTAGAATTACTGTAAAATATGAGAAATTATATTAAAGTGGAGAAATTTTCATTCGATGACATATGAGTTTTTTATATATATGATTGTCCTATTCTCCTAAAAATATCACCCTAAAAGGTCCTCAGAATATAACTGATCCCTGATTTATATTTTATATTGTATTATTTTATGGAAAAAATGGGTCACAAATATCAGCATCATTTCTAAAATGTAATGTTATGTATTTCAACATAGGATCTGGGAGTGCGGGTCATAGGTAGTTATAGTTTTTATCAATGGTCAGTTTTGATAGCATTGGATATTAGGATGTTTTCAACTGAGGTTATATTATGATTTATGGATACCGTTAGAAAGATATCCATTTATGGTTGACAGTAATTTCAACATCTTAAGACACCCAACTTGATATTTTATTTAGTAAAAACTTTATGGTTATCAATTATTTTTTTGGAGATGTGTTTTTGGACAGTGGTATTTATTACCACTAAGATAAACATGATGTGTTTTTAGGTAGGATATATATTTTATGATTTAGGAAAATGTTTGTGGATTACCCATATACTGGGTGACAACCTATCACACATGGCGAAGAGGTGGTGCTTGAATACATGACCGAAAGATGATAAGGGTTTCACACACTACCACTGGCATATATGATTTCGACCCAGTTAGAACAAATTGTTTTTAAAGGTAAAAATTATGATTAATTCATAAATAGATGGTATTCTAATTTAAGAATAATATATGGTATATCAAGGAATAATTTATGGTTAAACCATTCTAATCTTTTTGTAATGAATAGAGGCAAGAAATGTTTGATGAATATCAAGTATATTAAAATATCGTGTTATTTAGTTTTAAATTTTTGTATAATTAATAAATTTTTAATATCAATGAATTATATAGAGTTTCACTCATTTTTTTAATTATCTTACTATGTTATAATAGTTTTGGTTTTGGTTAATTTTTGGAATATCATGACTATAATTTTTATGAATATTTGGTATTTATGAAGAGATTTTAGTGCTTCAGGAAGTAAATTTTCATCATGAGTCTCATTGATGGGATAAAATAAGAGATTTTGATAGAATTTTATTTAAGAATGTAATTATACATAAAATGTATGTATACTTATATATTCTCTTGGAAGTGATGGTATCAGATTTATTTAACATCAGGAAAAGGATCTTGAAAAAATGCATTATCCTTGTATGTTAAATTTATATCAACTCGTTGTATTTTATATCATCAAATATTTATGAATTTTAAGACATTATCCTTTTAATCATCATTAACTTATTTATAGTCAATGACCTCAATCGGCCTTTATAATTATTTCTTAATTTACTGCATTCTCACCAATGTTCTCCCTATGTGGAATCCGAGTTAAGTGTAACATTAGGTGACCATTGTGTTTCTCACATTCCATTATTATTGGTTGTTTTATTTATTTAATTTTTATGATATGGTATTCAATAATTAATTATAAAAAATTTTAGCCATAAATAACTCATATTGATTTTGAGGGGGACATTCAATTGATGGGGGGATGAAGTAATATACCAAGATATTATCAAATATCATAATTAAAATTAATTTAAATAATTTTATATCTACTGTTTCACATAATTAATAGTTTATCTTATGTCATATGAAATAGTATGTTTATATTGTGTTGTACAAATTGACGTGATGCTTCGATAACATTTGTTACACACATGATCAAGTCTTACAAAAAACAATAGATAATTAATATTGTTATGATATTTATCACATATCCATTTGAATGCAGGGAATGAATGATAATAACTAAATTACGAAATTATATTATGAATATGTTTATAAAATTAGTTCAGTGGTTACTAATTAATTATGAATGAACAAAATGAAAAATTGAATATAAAGGACATTTATTTTTGTAAAACAGTTATTATCACCAGAATTGATTTTTATTTTAATAAATTCTAGAAATCACTACTAGTGATTGATATTTTTGAAATTTATATTCTATATATTTAATAAAATTATTTTAAATTCATCCAATACGTTTTATAGGCTTGCTATAATAATAAACATAATTTTATGATTAAAAACGGTACAATATGAAAATGAAATTTAACAACATTTTAATAGAATACTTGTTTTGAAAATAAATTTTGACACGTTTATAATTTTTATTATATAAAAAATCATTATTTATATAATTGTAATATCTAAAAATAATTTGGGTGATTTTTTTGGTAATGTTATGAGAAATTTCTTGTGTTGATGAATAGTGAAAAATATTTGATTTTACTTGAAAACTACATTTCATCCAAATAATTTATAGCACTAGATATAGTTTATAATTGGATTTATCAAATAAGTAGAACAATTACATTTTAATAAAAAAAATTATTTCATTTAAATTAATTTAACATTGAAATTGGAAATAAAAAGTGTCATACATTTGAACATTTCTCTTTTAAAACGCAATGTATCATCTCATCTGTGAGATTAATATTACAGTAATTTATTCCATTTATGTGATTTGAATTTTGAAAAATAGATTCCATATTTGGAATAATCCTAATAAAAATTTTTAATTAATTTAAATGTATTTTTTACCCAAAAATATAGTGAAATAAATTTGAATTATTTAAAACAATTAAAGTAAATATGAGTTTTTTTAGTGTTTTAACTGCAATTTCATGGGGAAATTGACCTATAATACTATACAGAAACCATTGGATGTGAATATTTCATCTATATACCCACTTTCCTCTAATTTGGTTCATTATTTGTGGCACATGATGTTAGGGTGACCTCCCAATAGTGTTTACCTTTTTATATTAATAGGAAGGCCCCAACTCCTATACTATAAAAATTAAATAACACATCACAAATCACAAGTAGATAATTGGGCTATTGACCTGGACCTATAGAAACTGTTTTAAAACCTTGTCTATAGTTAGGCTATGTCGACTTTTCTATGTCCTATATTAACGGTTTTCAAACCTATGTCTATGTGCTATTTTTTCAGGGAGTATAGACACATTTTTTAAAAAATTGTGTCTATAACCTACACCTATAGAAATGTTTTTGAAAACTGTAGTTATAGACCACACATAGGGACATAGTTTTTTTAAAAATGGCTATAGGTCTCATAACCTTGCATGGTGGAAAACTTTTTCCACTAAAAAAAGAACGTGATGCTCTATTAACATTTTTTTAATCTACGACCATAATTGTTAATAATATATATATGAAAATTATATTTATATACCCGAATCTCAGAAAGGTGTAGTGGTTAGGTAGTGTAATTATATAGGTGAGGTATGTAGATCAAATCTAGGTGGTGACATATTATTTTTGGGCTATATCCGTAGTTTTATAGGTTTATTGTCATGGTTTTGAACCGTAGAAATAACACCTACGACCATGATTTAAATAGTGTCTAAAGATCAACTACCACAACAGAAAATGACGAGAAATATTACCACATTTATAAGAACTATAGAAATAGTTCAGGACCTACAACCACATTTATATTGACAATTGTTTTGTAAAATTGCGGTCATAAGAAATAGATATAGATTTTGGCTCTGTTTCCACAGTTTTAAATCTTGGAAATAGGCCAATTTGGGAGTTGTGCTTATTCAACCCTCTCAAGCCCCTTTCTATCATAAGAAACTACCCAAATCAACTATAAAAATAGATCATTTCAACCTAGACCAATTACCTTATGTATAAATCAATCGAGGGATATACTTTGGTGAAAACGTAATTGGAGTATATGAAGAAGAGGTAACAATATTCAATCAGAATGTTTATTTTATTAATTTCTCCAAAATTTAATTTATTTTTGGTTAAATTATTACATTCTAAAACATTTATCCTAAATATACTGATTTTTATTATTTAGGATTCTATCTATTCTTCCACACACTTCCAACATGTCGGAAACGAAATCATCATTAATTTGTATGTCGGATTACCCCATCGTGAATTTATGTCATTAATTTTTCTTTTACTACCTCTCATGGTTTAGAATTATGATGGAAAAAATATTTTTATATGATATATATAATATTTATAATGTATTTATACTTCATGAATTCTTATATAACACATACCTTAATTCCCTATATATTGTGGTAATATGATAACATCATTTGTGGAATCATGGAATACCACATCCTCAATGAAATGTGATATGTTCATATAATAGCCCATTAAGGGCTGATAGGTATTCCTTTTAACCTTTTCACATTTTAAATTATTAATTTATTGGGCAAGGTTTATAATGAATTGGGACACTAATAGAAATATGATCTATACAAATGCTTTGGGGAAAAATGTTGGTATAGTTCACTTATATAGACCTATACCAACAGTTTGGCCAAAACCGTTGGTATTGGTCAATAATTTGGACATATACCAACAGTTTAACCAAAACCGATGGAATGTGTCACTAATTTGGACATATACCAAGGGTTATGGAAGAACCGTTGGAATAGGGGGTGACCTATACAAACGTTTTGGGGAAAACTGTTGGTATATGTCACTTATATGGACCTATGCCAACGATTTTGTCCAAACCGTTGGTATAGGTCCCCCCTATACCAGCGGATTGTCCAAAACCATTGGTATAGGTGCCAAAATTAAAAATCTCTAGCAACGGTTCTCAAAACAGTTGGTATACGTCTATACCAATAGTTTTGAGAACCGTTGGTATAGTTACCTGTATTTTTTATTGAATCTTCTTATAGAGAACATTAAATAAATCAAAATTTAAAATATTTATGATAATATATATATAAATATATATATATTTATTTATGAAATTATGTTCACAATAATCAAGTTAGGTTAGTGGTTATGTAGTTCCATCATTAAATGAAGGTATTGGGATCAAAACCAACTGAATTCTTCTTTTTTGAAATACATATAACAACAGTTTTATGGAACCGTTGGTGTAGATTTTTCATATTACTTATACCAATGGTTTTGTAAACCGTTGGTATAGAGCTATCCCCACGACTAATTTCCCATGGTTCTCCAAACCGTTGGTATTGGACATACCAACGGTTTGGAGGAATATACCTATAGTTTCAAACAATTGGTATAGGGTATTTTTCTACAAGTGGAAGGAATCCTATAATAGTGAAGTTAGATATTTTTGGGACTATCCACATTAACCGACCATTTCGATAGGATGTCGAGAGGTTATACACAGTGTAACTAGGTTACATGAGATGTAATGGTCTTTATATGAATAATGAGAAAGGATTATGTTCAGAGGGGATTAAAAATTTTAAAGGTTAAATGACTTTACAATACATTACACATCATGAACCATTTAATGAAATATTTTCCATTTATGAAAAATGTTTTTTATTAGTTATGAAACATTACTATTTCACCCCATGTAGTGGGATAACAAGCCTTGTAATACCCTGACTGAGGTTTGTTAATTGGAATAACCACTAATCTTTTTTAAACACATCCTTTTTTTTATTTCTCTTGATCTAAATTCATCCTAGGAAATCTTGGATCCCTCTAACCCGTTCATGATCCTTCATTCGGTGTTTGATCTTTGTTGCTCTAGTAGTGTGGATTCTCAGGTAGGAGTTCTCTTGGTTCTTTGCCTTTATCTTTTTATCTTCCTTTGGAATTTCAATATATCATTATTTAATTTACTTTTCTATTATTTTTTATTATATATATATTTTCTAGATTTAGTTTTTTAGCTCTTCTAAACATTCTTTATCAATGTCAGGTTTTGTTGAGAGTATTTATTTTTAGGAAAAAGTTAAGTGATTCCATTCTGTTCAGCCTAAATTGATAAAGCATTAATTGGTTGATCAATTTCAATTGTTGATTTAAATTCAATTTATCTAAAAAATAAATTAATTTTTTAAAACCCAATTTCAATGGATTGATATATTTGAAATGGGTTTGACATGAAATTTCTGAAAAACTCCACCAATTCAAGTGAATTTGGGAGGGTTTGTAGAAACTGGTTGACTTAATTTATTTAATTTAAATTAAAAGTTTACAGAATATTTTTAAATTAAATTTTTTAATTTTATAATGGAAATGGATTTTGAAATTGACGGAATTTTTTTTGAATTTATTTCAAACATGTGAGAATGGCAAAAAAGTTTGGATAAAAACCTAGTGTTTTTATAATGTTAAAGAGGAATGTTTTTGATCAAAACCAATTTTGGTTTTGAATTGAAAACCATAATTTAAAATAGGGGAATGGGATTTTCATTTATTTATAAAAAATTTAAAATAAAATTTCCATCATTAATTGTGTAACGAAACATATAATCCTTAAGTAGTTTTTGTGTTATTTGTACACACTTTTTACTTATACAACATTCTAAAATATTAATGTCTTAGGTCATATCCCCGATGGGGTGGGGATGAGTCCCCTTTGGCTAGTGTCATAGGGACATTGGTATAGACGTATTCCAATGACAATATAGAGTGTTTTTTGTAATAGAGAGAGGAACTTTCATACCAATTTGGAATATGGCCAAGTACCCTGTTTTCTTATATTTGAGATATATATGTATTCCAATGTTGGTAATATAATTTATATGCTTTATGGATTTATAAAAACTATTTTATATAAATTTTTTGTTTAGTATATTGTTTTGGAAATATTCAGGATCTTTTAAAGCAATTTCATAAATAATATTCCATCATTATAATTGTATAGCATGATTTGTTTAAGTGTGCTTTAAAATTACAAACCTATGTATTCTAAAATTGAAAGAATTAATTTGGTTAATATGTTATTAGAATTTAGTATAGAATCCTTGTTGAAACCCTACTAGGATATTTATCTCACACACTACTTGGGCTTCCGGGTATTTTTATATTATCTACTTCTAGATTCAAGAATGGGGACAAGATCTTTTAGATGTGGATATAGCTGTTGAACCATGGATGTATTGAGTTGTGTCCTTAGGGGCTTGGGTTTTTTATACCTATTTTGGTACATGGTTTTTAGTATTTTCGTCCTTAATGCCTTATTGACTTCTGGTATATTACTCTCAATGGAGTCTCTTTTGTATGAATATTAACTATCATAACTTTATCCTACTATGTTTTTGGGAAAATTCATTCCCACTTGAATTTTGTATGATATAACGTGCTAGTCTCTCCCATGTAGGGATAAATAATTCCTGCCAACCTATGTTAAGGCTAGATCAGTTATTGGGATACTAGGTTAATCTGATTAGTACTTGAAAAATTAGTATCAAAGGGGACAATTAAGCTTCTTTTATTGAAGTTGGTCTCCATAATGAAATCATATAAGGACATAGGAGGTAGTTTTGGTTGAGTGTCTATCTAGATCTCACTATAATGATCCTTAATTCTCCATGGGTGGTTAGGGAAGGAATATCTATTTATTAGTTTTTTTATAATCCCTATTCTGCTTTGGATAGAGTGAAATCAAAATCTTGTTTGATTTTTCAGATAGGATTAGGTTTCCCTGGTTTATTTGTTTGAGTGTTATATCTGATTTCTTCCTTATTGTATAATAATGTTTTGTATCATAATGCCTCTAAGAAGATGTGTCAATCAGATCTAGGAGGAAGAAACTGCTCGACCACATTGATTAAATCCTCCAATGGTCCTGAATCAAGTTGATGTGACTGTGAACTTTATCCAAGCTCCCAGATCGACACCACCTCAAGTTCCCACTAAAGATATAATTGTTGATCCTTAGGGCGATGTTCTTAGGAATCATTATCAAGAGTTAATTCACTAAAATCCACTAGTTTTTAAAGGATAATATGATCCCCAACATACTGAGGATTTCTAGGGAAAGATAGAAAAACATTTTCAGTTCTTGGAGACACTGGACAAAATCCAGGAAAAGTGAGATCACTACATAATGGAAGGACCAAGCATTATATGGAATGAGATGAAGGTGATTGCAAAGAAAAATGAGATCCTATCATGGAAATACTTCAAGGTTCTATTCAATAACTAGTTCTATCTAGAGTCTATGGTGTTGGCCAAGGGTATGGAGTTTTCCAAGATTGAGTAGGATGATAGAACCATGAATGATTATTCAAATTGTCTTACTTGGATGGTATAGTTTATAGTAGATATTATATCCAATGAGGCGATGAAGTCTAAGTTGTTCAAGTAGGGACATTGATCATATATATGTTATTAGGTATTCTTGTTGTATCTTCCCAATTATGATGATGTGATGGATATGATGATTATAGTTGAGAAGTAATTGGTTGTAATGTTGAGGTTGATGGGATTTCCTTTTTATACTAGTGGTGGTGTCAGTTCCTTTATGTTAAAGATGAAACGGGATGAATTTCATGGTAGTTATCTGTGTCAAGGTAATTCCAATCTTCAGAAAACACATGGGTGACATTTTTTGACATTAAATAAGTGTGGAAATCAAGGGATTTCACTGAGGATCCCAATAATTGTAGCTCATGAGGATGTTCAAGAAACATATAGATATTATTCCATATCATTTATACTTTGTACGGTGGAACTTGATCATTAAATCCCCCTAAAATTGCAACGCAATCATCTTATTCCAATATAAAACAGTTCTGTCCACATGCATTTGGAAAAAAGATACTTCAAATAGTGGAATTGTATCTATAGGAAGCAGATATGGGCCCAACGATAGTGAGAGGTACAATTACAATAGGTTAATCATTAGTGACTTCTCTATTTGATACTGGCACATTGAATTCATTTATTTAAATCTGTAATGTCAGTATACTAAATCATCTTGTGGAATTTTCATCTTCTGTATTTTATATTAGTACACCCCTTGGAATAAAGAGATAACAGGGTCTATGAAGTCCCATATGTGTTTTCTATCTGTAAGATATAGAGTGGGCATGCAATATTTCGATGCTCAACATGAATCCTCTTGATGTTATTTTTTGGAATGAATATGATCATTGCTAATAAATCCCAGATTGACTGTTTTCTTAGATGGAATACCATACTATACCCAGTGGTGTGTCTCTTTTCGTTCATGGAAAATGGGACCCAAGGTTCAGAAGGGATAGACCATCTTATACATAGTTGGGGTAGTCAATATCATTCATATCTTTTTATCTGAAGTAGGAATCTATGAGTGGTGATATCTCTCCAATTTTCTCCATGTTTCCCAATGTGTTTCCTTGGGATTTCACTAGTTTGGTATCAGTAGGGGTGGTTGATTTTTCCACATACCTAATTAATGGTACTCAACTAGATTTTATTCTCTCTTACTACATGGATCCATCTGAAATGAGAGATATGAACTCTCATTAGGTGATATTCTTGATAATGTCTTTAAATGCCTATGTGTGTCACCTTGGGAGGAACCTGTTAACTTTTCTAAAAAGAAAGTTGGTCCTCATTACTTATGTGTTGATTACATGAAATCTAAATCGTGTTATTGTAATGAACAATTTTATGTTGAAATATATTGAGTATTATTTTATGTTTAAAGAAATGATGTTGTTTTTAAATATAGTCCTTCTATCTAGTTTCCATCAGTTAAAGATAAAATAATATAACATTCAGAAAATAATCATTCATGGAAGGTATGACTATTAAGAGTAACTTGTTATACCCTTTGGAATAAGAAATTCTCTTATTGTTTTAATGGATTTTATGAATATGATTTTTTATGAGTATTTAGATACCTTAGTGGTAGTCTTTTTGGATGACATCCATATTTAATACAAGTCAAAATAGCATCATATGCATTATTGGAGAATAGTTATGAGTTTGTTGATAAATTTCCAACATTATGCCAAGCATTCAAATGGAGATTTCTAGATTCGACAGGTTAAATTCTTGGGACACATGGTGTCAAAACAATGAATATCTATTGATCCTGAGAAAGTAAAGGATGTTATGACTTGGGAGAAACCATGAAATATCTTCAAGATTTAGAGCTTTTTGTGCTTATCTGGAAATTATCACGATTTCCTGATAGAATTCTTGAAGTTGGATTCTCCAATGATTAGTCAAAATGTAGAAGGGGATGATGTTTTCTTGGAATGATAAATGTTATAATTCTTTTGTTAAACAGAAAGATATTTTTACTACTGTGCTGGTGTGGACTCTTCCAGTGTTTTAGAAAGGGTTGTGTGGTGTTTTGTGATGCATTGAGTTTAGGAAAGTGTTTTGTTATTATGCATGGATACCATGTATTGTCATATATATATATTCATCTAAAGAAACACAAAAATAATTATCCTACCCATGACCTTGAACATGCATCTTTTATGTACACACTTAAGAGTTGGCTGCACTAACTTCTCATAGAAATGTTTACTACTAATTTAGACCACTAACTCTTGAGTTATATCTTCTCTAAGAATGATTTGAATCTCCACCATATGCATTGGGTGGAGTACCTTTGATATTTTTGACATTGATATAACCAACAATATGGGAAAAGGGAATTTATTTATAGATGTGCTAGGAATAAAACTTCCAACCCAGGGGGTGAATTATCATCAAGAGTGGAATATATTGGCTCTCTTTGCACACTTTCATGTTATAGTTTACGATAAATATGATAAAGTTTTTTTCTCCAATATTTAGTTGAAATCCATAATTATTGAAATTATTATTCAAGATCAATAGATTAATAATGAATTCCATATAATTAGAAACTCAATTTATGGTGGGAATTTAGTTTCGTAGTGGTTGTTATCCAATGAGGATGTCATATGATATCCAAATCGCTTTATTGTATCATTGGGACCAAGAAAAGATATTATGGGGGATTTTACTAATTTATAATAGGAAGTACACCAAAGAACTGTGAAGATGTTTTGTAATATATGGTTGGTACTATAGTGTCTAGGTATGAGATACGGCATTGTTGAGATTGTTTCCCAATGTTTTACATTTCATCCAGGTAAGGCTGAGCATCAGAAACCTTTAGGATTACTTCATCCACTTCTATTTCATACATAGAAGATGTATATTATAATTGTTGAAATTGTGGTTTTGTTTCCTCATACCAAGAGATAATAGAATGTGATATGGGTTGTGATCGACAAGCTGACTAATTTGGCTCACTCATACACATTCGTTATACAACTAAATTTGAGGAGTTGGGATATCTATATGTGAATGATATTTCCTTTTTCCTTGGGCTTATATATTAAATAGTTCTTAATAAGGGACCTTAGTGCAATTCTTTATTTTTGAAGAGGGGTTTTAGAGGAATGGGGATCGATGGCCCATTTGAGTACGACCTACCCTCTGCATTCTGATGACCATACAAAGTTAGTTATACATATTCATAAAAATATACTTTGTGCATGTTTTATCAACTTCAATGTGGATTAGAATGATCACTTGGTGATAGTTGAGTTTTAATATTATAATAGTTTCCATTCTTCATTGAGAACGAATCCATTTGAGGCCTTGTATTTTCATCCTTGTAAATATATGTAGTGTTGATCAGATTTTGGTAAAAGTTCCTTAGTTAGACTGGTAATTGTGAAAAAATAATGATGATATAAGTAGTATTCTGATCATCAACTTAGACCATTGGAATTATCAGTTTTGAACATGTTTTCTTGAAATTTTCTATATGGTTGGGTCATTTACAACATAGGAATAAAAGGAAACATTCTTCTCATTTTGTTGGACCTTTAGTGGTTATTTATCATGTGGGGAATATTTCATACTGTATATAAATTCCACCACAACTAATGTTGACACATAACATATTCCATGTAACACAAATGAGAATGTATTTATCTCATACATATCATGTTTTGAGAAAGATTAATCTTGATATTTAATATGCTTTATCTTTGGCTCAGTGACTAGTCAAAATAGTTGATTATGAGACCAAGGTACATCATGAGATGTTGATACTTTTAGTTCATGTCCTATGGAAGAATGGTCCTGATAACCATGAGATGTGGGAATGAAATGGATTTGTGGGAGAGCAGTGGCCTCATATTTTTTTAATAGAATAATGTTAATAGGCCTTTAGGGATAGAAATGTTTTTATAACGGGGAGATTATAACATACTATTACCGATCAGACTAGTATGACTTTTAATCTTTTCTTCCTTTTTCTTTTTCATTGATTGGGTAGGGTCAAGAATGAATTGGTTCGATACCAATAATGGTGAAGTTAGATATTTGAATGAATCTCATCTTTAAATGGACTTTTCTATATGCTAAAGAAGGGTTACACACCGTGTAACTAGGTTACATGACATGTAATGGTTTCTAGATGAATACTGTGAGAAGGTTCATGACACGAGAGGATTTACACCATGAAAGGATACATAAAAAATATTAGTCGTAACATATCTCAAGTCATCTAATGAATAAATGTTCATTTAACTCCATGTATTTAATGGTAGTTATGAAACCTAACTATTTCATGTCATGGATTACCCCGAATACGGTTTCCAAACAGGACAAATGAATGAGATATTCTTTCCCTCCCCTCATGTTTTATTTCTCTCCATCCAAAACATTCCCCATGTGATATTGGTTCCCTTCAACACTTTAGGGTTCCTTCAATTGGTGTTCGATCATCATTACTCTTATGGTGTGGATTCTGGAGTAAGTATTTTATTTTTTCTTCATATTTCTCTCTTTATCCTCCTTTGGGATTTTAATATATCATCCTAACATTTATGTATATATGATTGATGATTTTTAATAAAAAGTTTTTCTTTAATTTCAAGGACTTCTTCACCTTTGTTTTTATTGAAATGTTCCACTGTGAGTGTTAGTTTTCAAAACAAGGTAGTTATTATATTACATTGCACCAAATTTATTAACCTTGAATTTATTAATCTATATAAATTGCTAAAATATTCTTTAAATTTTTTTGATAAAAAAAATACTAGTGAATTGAGTGATATTAAATGGTTTATTCAGGAAAATTGGGAAAACCCCCAATTCTATTGAATTGGGGAGCTTGTGTTGAAAATAGTTGATTTAAATTATTTTATTAAAATTTCAACTCAGATAGAACCTATTTCTATAAAATAGATAAATTTAATTATGGAAATGTATTGTGAAATTTATGGAATTGGGTATGAATTGATTTAAATCTTGTGAGAAGGGGTAAAAATGTTTTGATAGAAACTGAGTGGTTTTATATTGATAAAGAGGCATGTATTTTTTTAAACATATTTTGGTTTAAAATTGAAAATTAGTAACTGAAAAGGGGGAATGTGATATATTTTTATTTGAGTAAATATTAAATTAAATTGACTATCATTGATTGTATAGGACCATATTAAATAATTTGGCAGTTTTTGAGTTATTTGTACACACTCTACACTTATACAGTGTTCTAAAACAAAAATAATTGAGGTCACTTACCTGATGGGATGGTGATGAGTCTCCTTTGGCCATGGTTTGAGGGATGTGTTTGTACACATATTTCTGTGATCACATAGAGAGTTAAGAGTCCTATCACCTTGAACTTTCATATATATTTTGTATATTACCATGTTTCTCGCTAAATAATATTTTAGATATAAATGTATTATAATGTTTTAAAACTGATTTATGTGACTTGTTGATTTATGTATACTATTTTAGATAAATATTTTATTTAATGCATTATTTTATAAATATCACATCTCTTGTAAATCCATTTCAAAAATTATTTTCCCATCATTTTAATTGTATAATAGGATATATTTAAATATTCTATAAATTTCCAAACATTTTGTTTCTAAAATGTAATGGATTCTATTGGTTATTATATTATTGGAATCTCTTATGGAATGCTTGGGGAGACCAAAATAATATTTTAGCAGACACCCTACATGTGCTTTTGGGTTCTTGCAGATTATCTCTTTCATTGTTTGAGTAAGGGAAAATGATATTTTGGAGGTGGATCCAACTGTTTATCCTTGGAAATTATAAGATGTGTCCTTAAGAACATGGGTTTTTCCCTTATTTTGATAATTGGGTTATAGTACTTTGGGATTTAATGCCTTGCTGAATTATGTACATTAATTCTAGTAGAGTTTCTATTGTATGCATATTTAGCTTTTTTTCTTACTTCAACTACATTTTATAGAAAATTTTTCCCACTTTCAGGGTGTATGATGCTAGGCACTAGTCACGAACCCATGGGGATTAAGAATTCCCTTTGACCTCGGAAACTGATCACATATGCATGACTTTTCTATTGGGTGTTTTATATATTAACCATGAATTTATTTGATGATTATTATACACAAAATAATGGGTTTTTACATATCCTTTTGAGGATATGTCTTTTTTTATGATAAATTTTTTAATGTTACCAATGTAGTAATATAGTTATTTCATAATTTTACTACATTGATACATTTGTTTTGTTATACACCTATCTTCAATTTTTAGGTCTATTGGCTAATCTATTGAAATATTATATCATGAAACTTGTTATTCTGATGATATTATATATTTTATTTAATCTTATTAAATTCATTGTGATTGTGATTCAAATGTTTCAAAGTAATGTGGGGTACATTGTAATGTTCAAAAAATTACACAAAAATGATTCTAATGAGCTGTAATGGTATTTCAATTCATTAATGTCAACATCCCATTTTATTACGTATCCTCCACTAGGGATATTTTTTGTTGATATCATCCGCATTATTTCTATAGATGGATTATGTTTTTTTCAATAATATTATAATTGAAAAATTAATTTTTAATGTATTAATAATGTTTCAAAGAGATTGTTAACATACCCATTTAATTTCTCTAGGTTAATAATGTTTCAATGAAAGTTTTTTCTAACCCATTTTCTTTCTATGATTTACTCATGATTCAAACAGAATTTTATTGAAAAAATTTTCTTTTATAGGGGTTAATAATGTTTAAAAGGGATTTTTTTTCAAACCCCCTTATTTTTCATGGGTTAATAATTTTTCAAAGTTATTTTTTTGTAACCTACTTCATTTGAATGAATTAATAATGTTTCAAAGAGATTTTATTACAATCCATTGCATTTCCACTAGTCAATAATGTTTTAAAATACCATTGTGGAACCTGTTTATTTTGAATCTGTTAACCATGGTTCAATGAGGTTATTATAGAACCATTTTCAATTCAATGGGTTAACTATGTATGAATGAAAATGTAGTGAAAATTGTTTCCTTTTAATTGTATAATAATTTTTAGAATAGAATAAAGGCTATTTCAACTAGTTTTTATGAATTACCAATGTATTTTTTTTAGTACATAATAAATGATGGGTAACCCAAGATAGTGCGAGGTGATACCATTATTGCTTATATGACGGGTTCCCCTAGATATCCCTCTGACACATTTGGCAATGATTATTTTTTTTCAAAAAATAATATTGAAATTTGGTCTAATGGTTCATCCAATTCATAAGGGTTCTAAAACAGTTATGTATGGGTTCACCAATTTTATGTTCTAAGATACCATCATTTTCTAAATATGATTTTTATAGGTTTATAATGTTTCTCATAACCGAGATTGAAATAACATGTCTCATGATTATTGATTATAATAACTCTTTATTTTTTCATGTTTTCATGTTTGATGATACATGTATTTATTGGTAATGATATTCACATGTTATACACATGAATTTTTATTATGTCATCCTACCCTTAGGATCTTATAATGATCACTGATGTCATTCATTTATTAATTCTTATGTTTTTTCATACTGAGAATCTATGCCCACTCTTAATATATTTCCTAATTCCATAAGTTATAAAGAATGATATTTAATGATTGATGTATATAAAATATTTCACATGGATAATGTTTATAAATTACTGTGAAATATTAATATTTCTGTTAAATAGTAGAAATGTTCATTTCACGACCTTTGAATTTTATATATAGGATTTTATCCAATTTCTCTAAAACACTAATCCTAAAAATTCCTAAAAAATGTAAGTGATCCACGTTTTCCTTTTAATGTTACAATTTTTTTGTAAAAAAATTTATTATAAATATCAACATCATAGAAAAAAATTAATGTTATGGATTTTAGCATAAGATCTGGAAGTGTGGGTATTAAGCTCTTATAGTTTGTATCAAAGTTCAGTATAGATAGCTTTGGATATTAGGATGTTTTCATGTTAGGATAAATTATGTTTTATGGATAATGATAGAAGAAAATAATTTTTAGGATGATCATATGTTCAACATCTAATGACACCCCACTTGATATTTTTAGGTTGTAATGTATTTGAGGTTATCAGTGACGTTTTTGGAGACATTTTTTTGGGTTGAGGTATTTGTAACCACTATGATTAACATGATGTGTCTCTAAGGTGTATTTATTTTTAATTGTTAAATAAATCCGTGGGGATAACCTGTATGCTGGGAGAAAACCTGTAACATCTTGATAAGCATTGTGGCTTGAGCCCATTATCAAAGGACAATAAGGGTTACATGCACTACCACTTGCATACACGATTTCCGGGTTAGTAAAATAATTATAGATAAGAATTTTTTTTACTATAGAAACTAATAGTATTGTAATTGAATAAAAATGGTTTATTTATAAGGGAATAATATATGATAAATTCCTTCAAACTAGGGGTTTTGAACATATGCATGGAATTTTTTATTAGTTTTATGGAGAGTAAAATATGGAAATATATGGTCTTAAATTTGGTATGACTAAGTAATTTTGAATATTAATGTATCACATGAAGGTGCACTAATTTTGGGAATATCATACAATGTTCAAACTATTGGAGGTTTAGATAATGTCTAACAATATGAGGAATAGATTGACTATAATATTAAGTGTTATGTGGTATATAATTATTGATTTTAGTTATTCATGGAGCAAATTCTTCATGAATTATCATTTATGGGAGAAAACCATTAGACTATGATGTAAGTTGAATAAAAGATGTAATTCAACTTATCATTTATGTATAATTCAATATTTTATTGGAATAGATGGTAAGATAATTATTTAACTCTATGAAAAATATATTCAGAAAAAATATCCCAATACCTTTAATTTAGATCAACTGTTTGAATTTTCAATAATCACATATTTATGTCTTTTAGGACCATTAAATGTTATTGACCATTCTCTTGTTTCAAATCAATGACCACAATCACTATATAATTTCTTATGATTTTACTCAATTTTCATCATTTTTCATCTAATGAGGAAACCTACTAAGGTGTAATATCGAGTGACCATTATGTTTCCCACATTGCATTTTTAACGTTGTTTTTATTTATTTCATTTTTTATGATATGGTTTTAAATATTTTATTTCAAAATAATCAACCCTCAAATAACTACGAGGGATTTTGACAAATACATTCATTTTAAGGGTGGTATAATGTAATATCCCAAGATTTTAGCAAATATATTCATTAAAATTAATTTATATAATTTAATATTATGTGTTTCATATAATAAAAATATTATATTATATTATTAGTAATATTACTTTTATATTGTGTTGATGGTGACATTGAGATGATTCGATAACATGTGTTGCGCACAATCTTATGTCTTACCTAATAACTATATACAATTAATATTGTTGTGATAGTTATGAGATAGCCACTTGAATGGCCGCAATAAATTAGATTTACTAAATTATGAAATTATAGTTTGGACATGTTTATAAAATTATTTCATTGGTAACCAATTAATTTTAAATGAACATAAAGAACAATTAAATATAAATGGTGTGTATTTATGTAAAATAGTTTTTATGGACAAAATAGAGTTTTATCACAAAAAATTAAACCTATAACTACTTGTGAAATATATTAATAAAATTTTATTTTATTTATTTAATCATATTTTCTTAGAAAAATCATCTTATACTATTGATAGGATTTACATTATAATAAATCCAATTTTATGAGTAAATACAGTATAATTTAAAAAGGTAGTTTTACCAATGTTTAATGGAATAAATGTTTTAAAAATAAATATTGACACATTTATATTTCTTATTATATAAATTAAAATTAAAATTTTTAACCATAATATCAAAAAATACTTTCTATTAATATTTTGTATTGTTATGAGAAATTTCATTTGTTGATGAATAATTAAAAATATTTAATTTTAATAAAAAATTACTTTTTCATATCAATAATTGATAGTGTTACAATATGTTTTAATTTTTTTAGTTTATAATTCAAAAACATATACAAGAATAAATCCCATTTATTTCATTTTAATTAATTTCACATTGAAATTGGATATAAAAAAAATTCAAGCTTTTGAACTTTTTTCTTTATAAACCCATTGTCTCATCACATCAGTGAAATTAATTTTAAAAGAATATCTATGAATTCTGTGATTGTAATTTGGAAAAATTGATTCCATATTTGGAATAAAAATAATATATATTTTAAATTACATTAATATTAGTTTTTTACCATATATATTTGTGTAATAAATTAAAATTGTTTGCAATGATTAAGGTAAAATGAGTTTAGTTAATGGATGAAAAATAATGTTAAGGGAACATGTACTATACCCTTGTGGTAAATACATTATATTCACATATTTCATCCATATACCCCTTTTCATATATTTTGGTTTATTATTAGAGGCAAATGATGTGATGTCTCGAACATGGATTCCCCATAATAGATGCCCTGATCTTGGTGGTCTAGATTTCCTCAGGCGTGTCTCCCCTAATTCAAGAGGTTGTAGACTAGTTGTGAGGTACTAGGGTGTGTCTCTTGGGAGTCTACACCCACATCACTCAATTGTATCACAACAAATAAATAATAACAATGGTAAATATCAGAAGCAATTTATGTAAACAATTCATGAAGACATAAGTAATAAATTGACAATGATGAAAATAACTAAATAAACTAGAATAAACAATGACGATATTCATGTAACTAGAAACAAGAAATTATGTTTTAAAGAAAACTGGAATAAAATGTTCCACATAAGTGTAAATTAAATCAAATGACTATCCCAAGCATGTCGAGCTCTAGGTCCATCATCTGCTATCAAGATCTACCTAAAACATATGCAAATCAACTATTTGATGTTGTGTGCCTCCCTTTATCACCACTTGTATTCATGAAATCTACTTGCTTACCCAAAAGTTTATGGGAGGGTGTGAGAGAAATCTCTGTGTGGCATGCCCAACGATATCAGTAACATCTGGCTCATTTAATGGAAATGTAACAGTTTGAAACAAGGTATATATAATGTAAGGGAGTATAATGTATCTAAATACCCAATTAACTACTTCATCCATTGGTTGGTTTCTGAACATGTAACTAATTCATTATTTTATATCTTTTAACTTATATATAATTGAAAAATTAGTAATTTTGAATGTTCATTATGTAACAACAAAACCTGTAAGGACATTAAATAATGACGTTCTAAAGTAAAAATCAATACAACATAGACATCAAGGGTCACCAAATCAGTAATTACTAGATCCTAGCTAAGGGTAAGAGTATAATCGAAGGATCATTGTCCAAGGAATTTCATAATAATACACCTATAAAGTCTATTAATTTGGTCGAAGGTAAAATGGGTTTATGTAATAGATGGGCTCAATGGTCTTCATCCACGACACCTACTTGTCAATACTGTATCAAAGGAGTGTATCCAAGGGATTCTATAGTATGGAATGAGGGATCCTATAGTGTAATACCACACATCCAATGTTGGAAAAAGACTACTTCTTGGGTGGGTCTGAACATATCCACACCATACCCTTGAATTCAGAATGGGGTCATCGGGTGCTCAAGGAATTCCCTTGGAAATCCCAGTTGATCTTGAGTCAGGAAACTCATATTGTTTTAATGAAGTAATATATAATTAATAAAGATAAAAAAATTACCTTTCACAAGTGCAAAAAAGTCTAATTTAACCAGAAATTATTTAACTGTGTCATAATTAATAAATAATTCAATTTTGTTCAGGCCATTCCTTATATTAGTGTGATAAGGCCATGTAGCAAGAAACCATTCATTTTATCCATTTAATAAATGTTCCTAAATCAATTTTCATACTTCAACCTTCCACAAACGTGGTAAGGGGTGATACAAACATACATCCTATTATTCAATCACATTTAAAATTTTCATTTCATAAAATTATTATACTTACCAATTTCCATTCCACATTTCATTATAAAATTGAATAACTTAACTTATGTGAGTCAAGGGGATAAAATAAATGGTACATTTCATTATGCAATTGACAATTAAAATGAATAAATTTAATATAAAAAATTATTACCCTTAGAAAGGTAAAGCCGAAGCACACCTGAATGGTGGCTCAAACATGTCCTAATACAAAAATGATAACTATGGAAAAACAACATTCATGGGAAGGATAGAGTTTCGGTGTAACCACTAACAAATAATCACATATTTTGAAATTGCATTACCATACTATAATAAGGACTATAATTAAGTAATTTAAATTCAATAAACAACACCCGATTAAATTTGTGGGCCACACATTTAATTTCAAAAATCAACAAACACGAGGGATGAGTTATAGAACATCCATCATAGGATTTTACAACTCTCCTTAACTAGTATTATCCTCTAATTAGTCTTGGAATGGAGTAGATATAAGAAATAATAAAAGCGCTCATACCTTGATAAATCGTTGAAGAGAAATAAGGATGAATAACGGATAAAAATGACTCTATTAATTATAGTTTTGTATCCAACATGATGAACAGAAGGTAGAAAGGATCTTGGAGGAAATATATCTCTTGATCCATTGGTCATGCCTTCAAAATCACTAAAATTAGAGAAGATGGTTGTTCTATCAATTGGAAAACATATTAGGTAAGTAAGAAGGAATAATTAGATTATTAAGGGTACAAATATAAAATTACCCAAAATGTTTCATCTACACGGTTTGTCCAAATGATGTGAAAAACCATACATAAACATAACATGGGTACCTAGAGAAGTGGGGGAACACACTTAATTTGTAACAATGGCTAAAGAAACCTTGCACAAAACATACACGATTACTCTATCCTAAATGGTAGACCATCCACACTATGAGATCTAACATTTTGGCATACACTCCCAGTTCCCTGTAATCATGTAACAATCACTCTTTTCTCCAAAAGATGTGTTATAAGATCAAAACAAGCCCTGGACAAGTTTAGAAACATCTCTAACTCAATAGGAATCCATATTAGGCCAAAAATAAATATTTAGATAAAAAAATAAAGGATCCACACATGATTGAAATACTAGGTTCTTATATTCTTCAACCACTTAAATGAATTTTCCCCCAAGTTCTTCTTCCAAGTGTGGTGGAACACATCCTAAGAGAAAATCTATCCATTGAACAAGTACATTAGACTCCCTCTCCCTAGTCTCATCCTAAATGTGGTCATGCTCCCATATCACCCGTACTAGAGGGAAAGTCCATCATTAGATAGCCTTCATGGACCGATCAATGATGCGTATTGGATAATACCCAAAGGATGTATCTACATCTAACTAAACTTTCTCTGGATCAAAACTATGAGATGGGTTAGCATGATATTGGTGAAGTTATGAATCATGGAAGATGTCATGCAGCGAACGATACCTATGAGGTAATAAAAACATATAAGCTATCGATCTGAGTCTCTCTATAATTTCAAATGGCCCTACATAATGAGGTTATTGATTCACTATCTTTTGTAACCGTCTCTACCAAAGACTAGGTGATACCCAATGGATAACATGATCCTCGTCCTCAAACTCTAGAGTTCATTGGTGCCGACCACAATATGAATTCGGTCTAGAATGAAAAATATCCATACATTTCCTAATCAGCACAACCTTTTCTAAATTCTCCTATATGAGATGTTGAAAAAGTATGGAAAACTCACTACCTCTATCCAATACATGGGTGAATGACATGAATTAACATATAAGGCCTCAAAAGGAGCCATATGAATTATCTACTAATAACTATTTTTATAAGAAAACATGATGAGATGGATATGATTCTCCCAATAATTGATAAAATAAAGGAAACGATCTTAGAGCATGTACTCTAATACCTATATCATCTTTTTTGATTGTCCATCGATATGTGGGTGAAAAGCGCTCCATAGAATCACCGGTCTACCCATAGATTTCATCAATATCTTCCATAAGTGTGATGTGAAATGAGTGTCCCTATCCAATATGATAGTACGTGGGACTCAGTGTAATGTTATGATCTCACAGACATACATTCTTCCCAACTAACTAAATGAGAATGCCTCATGAATAGGAATGGGGTGGGATTTTTTTGTTATTCTATCAATAACTACCCATACAGTGTCATTATCTTTTCAGTTACCTAGGTAAGATGAATATGAAATTTATTTAAATATCTTCCCATTTATATTTTAGGATAGGAAGAGAGTGGGACATGTCTAAAGGTCACGGGATTCCTGTCATCACCCACTGAGAGGTGGAACAAAGAGTTATAAATATTTCTATTTAATGTTTCATACTGGACCACCAATACTAGCATTGCATATCTCGATACATTTTGGAGATTCATGGATGAAATGCCCACTAAGAAGCATGGGACTATTGCATCAAATCCTCTCCAATATCTGTAGGAACATGGACACACCCATGAATACTCATGATTTCAAATCTATGCATAGACCAATCTAGAGGAACATTATATCCTAATATACTCTCACAAATAACCAAGCCCTCAGGATATGAAAATTCCCTACCATTAACTATCTCAAGTATAGAAGAGGTAACTATCAAAGATGATAGGGAAGACTTCTCATGACTTCCATGAATTACTAGAAGAATCTCATATAAGAGGGCTATTAGTTTTCATTCATCATTGGCTTCGCATACAGCATATGCTTGAGTTTTTCGTCATAATTCATCATCAACTACGTTTCCCTTTCTAGGAATATCGGAAAGATAGAAATATATGTAATATAGATATTAGACCCATCTCCACTACCTAAGGTTCAAGTAACACTGTGAAAATTATAATTTACTCTCCTGTGATCAATGTACAACAAAAAGTTACCACCTAAGATATAATGACTCCAAAAAAATATGGCATGGTCAATTAATAGTAGGTAATGGTCGTGTGTTGGGTATTTTATCTCACGAGACGTCAACTGTAGATATCCATACACAATAACATAATCCCCCTATATTAGTATATCTCCTAGACTGATGCCCGATGCGTCATATAATATGATATAACCTCTAAAACGTTTTGGTAAAATCATAAAAGTTGTTGAGACAAGCATACCTTTCTTCTCTTGAAATGATTTATGGCATGATTTTGACCACTAGAATATGAAATCTGTCATCTTAAGTCTTGTAAGAGGTAATGGATGGCAGAAAAGTCATGTATGAAACATATGTAATATAATGACAGCCCCAAAAAAGTAAATATATCAAACGTGTTCTTGGTATCCTCCCAGAAAACAATATCTCTATTATTTTCTGGGACAAAATATAATACTTTTGTATATGATATGACCCACGAAGTGATCTTCTTTTATCCAAAAGGGGCACTTATCAAGTTTATAATAAATCTAACCCTCTAATAGTGTACTCAAAATTGTCTTATTGTGTTTTTCATTATATCTATGAGTGTGTAAACACACCTAGATGTCAACCATAAAAACCATGACAAAAGACTCCAGATAGAGATGGGAAACATATTCTTTCAATCCATGAAAATGATATGTGAATTCATTGGACCGAAAGACAAAAAAATGATACACTTATTAACTATACCTACTATGGAATGTTGTACGGGGCATGTTTGATGGCCTTACTGATACTTGATTGCATCCCAGCCTCAAGTCGATCATAAAGAAGATCATATCTCCTTAAAGATGGTCAAAGAGATCATCTATTCTATGCAGTGTATATTGGTTCATCACAATAAGATGGGTTGGCATTCTGTTATCCATGAATAGAGGTAAGGTTTTATCCACCTTCATGGTGAAAAGAATCAGTGAACCCAAAGAGGATGTACTAGGCCATATAAACCTATTTTACTCTATATAATCTAACTAAAACCTGATTCCCTAGAGCACAGTATGTTCCATATTATATGGAGGAATGAACACTGGAGATCCTCTTGGAACAAGATCAATCATAAACTCTACCTCCATATGAGGAGGTAAACAAGAGTTGTAATAAAGAAATAACATCCATTAAATGATCTACTATTTGAGGGAAATTAGATTGACATAATCCTTAATACTCTATGAATAAATTTTCAATATATGCATTCACACCACCTTCCCCTTGATTCTCTTATTATGATCTACCATCTCAGGCATCCCACTCACCTTTATGAAGATAACTACACCTCTATAGTGATGTAATTGATTCCTTATATTGATAAAAGTATAGAAAATAATGATAGTGATGCAACCAATCCATCCCATGAATGTCATCAAAGCATGTCATCTTGATAAAGAAGAGGTTTAATAATAAAGGTCAACATCATATGCCAAGGGATAGTCCTAACAATGGATTATGCCCTCAAACCGCACTCCTAACTGTGTATATAGGGTCATTACACCATAGTAATACTATATCACTAGTCTGATACATTCCATGAAAATTAAAAGATAAAAGTGCTTGAATAACATCCATCAATCAAAGAACATAATTTAATATATGCCACTAAAATAATACCTCGCATTGTAGGTGGCCCCTCAGCCTGATCCTCATGTATCACATCTAGTGCATGCAACCTCCCTAATCCATGGACTAGTGAAACATCATGATCACCATGGTCATACCTAATCATTTGTAACTATTTGTGATCACAGTCTAGTGACCATGACCATGACCTCTTCCTCGGACAGTCGTGTCGGTGATATTCGAACTCCCTTCCTAACGATGAGAAAATGAACCCACTCATGTAGCTGGATGAAGTATTGATCCTTTTCCACTCAAAGCTGTTGGAAAGGTCCTACAAAATCTCTAAATATTCTCAAAATATCTAAAATCCTAACACACCATTGGGTCCCTATCAAAATAAACATTTAGGTTCCCCCATCGGCCTCACAGATGACACGCCATATAGTTTTAAAAATGGGTACTTCAGTTGTAACTACCTTGATAAAAAAAAATGGAACATTTCCTTCCACCGAAAAAACTACTAGAATGAACTAGTACTAATCCTCTATGCTTGATATTTTTTATATCCCTTAGTGATAAGATCTTGATTGACTACTTCAAAAAAAATCAGAAGAAATACATTCACAATTGTATGGATGGTGTACACAAGCACATCCTCAAAAACTATCTGACACGGGAAATCCCATCATTGTCAAGAAGTGGTGAAAGAACTGAAACTCCAGGAAACAAATTGAATAATCCATAACTGACATAGAACCCTACTCGAGATGTATTGAATCATTGGATTTGTCCCCTCTCAGTGTCTGAGTAAAGAACTGATCATAGAACACTCTCTGGAAATAAACCCATACCATTCACATATGGTCAAAATATGCGGTAATCACATCCCACCAACACTTATCCAAATACTGAACCATTTATGTGGAAATATTGACCCTATGCTCTAAAGGTGTTTCCAGAATATGAATGATAGACAACATGGTCTCCATCCCTAACTCAAAATCCTTAAACAACCTTCCCTCGAAAAGGTGCTACGGTGCTGCCGGTGAAAGTCGTGAGTTAGATAATCCATCGTAGGTACAATTCATAGACCATGATAAATGTATTGTATCCAATTTAAGAAACTATCTAAAACATGGGTGTCAATTTCTAGATCAGGAAAAATATTTGGTGCCTCATGTGTCACTCTTAGTGTAATAATGGCATCTTGGATCCCACCACGGTTGAAGTATGGTTGTCTCCACTATCTTGCAATCTGATTCAAGGACATCATGGATGCATTTCTCTACAAATTCCAAGAACAATCCATTGAACAAACATAATCTGATAGATTGTGACACTTATAGAAGCTAAAAACTTAAAGTCTCAATACACAAGTTATACTACCCAAAATACCCCCTTAGACGACTAGGTAGTGGGAAGTGCTCAAGTATAAGTTTATGGGGTTCCAATACATGATGGGTCAATAGTAACCAACATCATCATTTATTGGAAAAAGTTTATTTTAATTTTATAATTAATTACCAGTTTTACTCATTCACCATTCATAAACATTATAAGTTAAGATAAGGAATTGAAAACACTTCATTTTAAAAGTCAAGTTTCTCTTTATAATTGATATCCCTTCACCTTGAATCAGTTCCCATACACCATAACATTGAAAAATAAACCCATTTTTCTATATCGTAGTGGATTGACTTGGTAAATTACTCTTCCAAACCCACAAGGTCACATACATATTATTTATTGAGTTATGTAATCACATAATCAAAAATAAGAAATATCATAATCAAAATCTAACTATCACAGCATCACCCTACCATCACAGGCATATCAAGAAACAAATTTTGTGAATTGAACCAGCATGGCATAGAAATATGCATGATAGGTGAATTCGAGGTGCCTATAATGATTAATGAACTATATTGATTTCCTTAATATCATTAGGTGAAGGATGGAAGAAATCCTCCATTCGTGTAATAATCAACAACACCACACAGCATGTGGTTCACCAAATGGTGAAATAATTTCAACTGTAATAGTAAAAATTGAACAACAATTATATTTTGGGTAACTAGTATTTTACCCCAAACCTGGGTTCGCAATGTCCCAGAACGAGTTATAAACAAGTACCATAACATTCCTAATCTCCAATCAATTTTCTACAAATATTAAAGCAAGTAACGAAACCCCCATTGATACCACATTGGAACTTCTCGGACTAGATTCCACATAATAGGTTCCCTGAACTTGTGGGACTCATTTCAAAAACACCTCTCCCTAATCACCAAATACTACAAACTAGCAGCGAGGTTCTTAGGGTGTGTCTGCGGAGAGATTATTCCCTCATGACCAGAGTGTATCACAATAGATAATTAACAACAGAGTTAAATAGAAGAAAAAATATAATTAAATAGTAGAATAATGATAAAATAATAGATATATAAGGATAAAAATAACTGAATTACATATAATGATTGGTGATGGTATGTCTTGTCACTAGAATGAGGAAAACATGGATACTAGACATCAGGCACAAAAAGATACCCAATATTATAAAGGAAATCAAAAGACTATCCCAAGCATCGTAAGATCAGGCTCGATCATCTTCTTTTAAGATCCTTCCTAAATGTATAGGAATAAATTGGTCGAGGTCCTATACTTCCATTTATCAATACTTGTATACATGTAATCTACCCTGGGTACCAAATGGCTCCCCGAGAGGGTGTGAAATTAATCTCTATGGGCCCCACCAATGGTGTCTATAACATGTGGCCCATGTAATTGAAATGTAACAATGTGAATGAATGCATATATAAAGTAAACAAATAAAATGCAACTAAATACGAATGTACCTGATTCATCCCTCAGATAGTGTCTGAACATTTAACCAGTTCATGAAATGATTATTACCAATTTATAAATAAGATACACATTATAAATAGTGAATCTCCAAGATATAATAAAGAAAAATGTAACGAACTTATGTAATGAATTTCCATGGTAACAACCAAGGAAACATAGACCTCATGTTTTTTCAAATCACTAATTATTGTATCCAAGTTAAGGGTAAGAGTATAATCTAAGGAGAATAGTATAAGGTGTTACACAATTAGATGCCTACCAAGTCTAGGTAGTTCATCCAAGGTAAAACCAGGCTATGTAATAAATGGGCCCGATGAGCGTTATCCATGAAACCAAGTTTTCAGTACTGGAGAAAAAGAGTGTATCCAAGGAAAAATGTAGTACTACACGGTGGATCCTATTGTTTCATATAGGGTATCCAAATTAATACAATGATCATTTTTTTGGTGGGTCTAAACCTAAGAATGTTGTATCCTTGAATTTAGAATGAGGTCCTCGAGTGCTCAAGGCATTCCTTAGGAATCTAAGATGATATCGAGTCTGGAAACTCCTATTTTAGATAATAAAATAAAATATAATTCCTGAGGTTGAATTCATTACCATTCATTTGTGTGGAAAGTTTAATTGTGAATGAAACCATTTGATCAAGTCATAATAAATAAATAATTTTTTTTCGTTCTAGATTTCCCGTTCATTAGTGTGATAAGGCCATGTAGTATGTAACCGTTCATTTTATCTTTTTAAGATAGTTTTGTAAATCAAGGGTCAACTTGATAACATCCATTATCATGGTTACGGGAGCTACTAACAAGCCACATAATATTCAATTACTTGTAACAACGCAAAAATTCATTAATGAACATTCTTCTTGGTCTATTTAAATGTCTTCTTATGGTTATGTAAAATGTGTGGAAATATTTGGTTTTATGTTTTGAATTTTAAACTACCATTATGAATTGTGACCATTTCAAATATAGTCATTGAGCAATGATCAAATGTTCAGTATAAATATATGGCTTTAACAAATCCAATTTACTTAGACAATGGAAGTGATGGCCTCATCAAGTAGACTTGCCCCGTATGAAGTCCCGTTCTCGGAGATCGGAATGGAGGTGGCGTCATTGGACATCACTACTGACTAAGACCAAAATGAACTTGAATATGTAATGTTAGATCAGAACTGCCTATTGTAGAAGTTGAAGTTGATAGAGATTACCACTCGAGCGATGTTATCCGAGCCACCCCAAGAGTCGGTCACCATCGTGCACCATACCCTTTAGTCTTATGTAGGAATTTTAAGTGGATATGTAACCAGACCCTAAAACTATGATTATGTACATTATTATTTTATATAATAAGGAATATTCTTTCATTTTATTATTGTTACTTTTAAAATTGGTTTCTAAAGCACAAATAGCATTTTTAGTTAATATTCAACTAAGAAATCTATTTTGAGAATTAATGGATTTTGGATTTTAATAATATTTTTATAAAATATTAATATTATTATTAAATTATTTATTATTAAATATAAATGATGTTTTTATTTTATGAATGCAACTTTAATTTTTATTAAGGTTTGAAAGCTGTCTTTGTTAAAACCCATGTTTTTTTGATAAATGATGCTTTTTATTTTAAAAGTGAAAATTCAAATATTTAAATTATTATTTAGATAAAATGAATATTTTTTTTGGTATCATGGTGTTGAAATTATCTATTGGTGAATTTTTAATAATTTTCCGAGACAGTTAAATATCTAGGTAAACATTAAATACCGTTTAATTATATATTGTGATTTATGAAATCATAATGGCCCAATAGTGATGTAATAAAATACTATAAACATTATTTTAGGCCAATATATGTTTTATAATTAAAATAATGTTATTATGGTTTGTTTGATTTATTTTACAAATCCATAGTAGACCCTCCAAGACTTAAAAACATTTTAGATTTTTATATTGATTTCCTTGAGAGTGTGACTCACCTCCACATATGTAACACTATTATTTTAAGAATTTCAGCCATTGAAAATATAAAATATTTTTTTCTACTCCCCTTTGGAAAAACCCATGGCCAAAAACCATGGGCTGGATTTTGGTTTTTATTAGTTTAATGTGAGGTGTCCCAAACCTAAATTACGAAGAATTCCTTCTACTTTCCTATATAAACCAATACAAGATTCCACTTCCCCTTCACTCAACACCCTTGGAGTTTGTCCAACCTATGCCTTCATCTCTATAGAATCCACCCATATCACCCCAAGCTCTCACGAAGCCTCTCTCAATCCCCTCTTAAGCTTTTGGGATCACACTTCCAATTAAGGGATTCTTTCCATTCTCATTTTATCTAAGTTTATTAATATTGTTGTACCCTTAAATTTTCAATTATAAATTATGGGGTGTAATATTGCACCTCCCCCATACTGACCACTTCATGTTTGAATAATGAAAGGTCCCCTTTCTCTCTCATTAATGCCTCCCATGTACACCTATTACCATGCTGAAATTCCATAACGAATTTCTCTCTCCTCATTTACATTCAAGAAATTATTTTTTATTACATATAAAAATTACGTTACATTTTCTGGGACATTTATCTATATGACCCCCTTATGGTACATTTCATTAACATATGATGAGACACCCATTTCTCTCTCATCAACCATTTTTATGAATTCTTATGTCACACCGTTATGCTGCCGAAATTGCACCACGTTTTTCCAAGACAAGATCATTGTGTAGTGAATACCAAACCAATGTATCTATCAAGGGTATTCACCATTATGAACACATATATATATTTAATTGTACTTTCTTGAATTTATTCCACATTCATTTATCAAAGAATAACTTATTTGGTTGATTTATTCCATGTTATATGATCTTTGTGGAAGACTTTTTCCTGAAATGAAATCATTAAGAAGGGTGCACCCTAATAGTGCTCCAATGCATTGGGTAAATTATAGTATCATGATACATCATGTGCAGTGAGTGTTGAATCATGATAATTCAAGTGAAAAAAGGGTTTACTAATGCTTCATATGCAATGAGGGTTTACTCATGCTTCATGTGTAATGAGCCTTGGCTCATGCTAAATCCATGTTAAGTGTTGTTGCCACATCTCCGTGTTATGATTATCATGCTTTATCATGCTTTAATGTTCATGTTTCTCTTGTTATACATTGATATGTCTATTTACTAACATGTATTATTTTCCTCACGTTATTCCATTTTTAGTCCCTTACTGGGATTTATAGATCACCCATTTCTTATGCATGTCCTCAGGTTATCCCACGAAATTCTAAGTACAAGGGAATGTAGTGCCCATGTAAAGGAACACTATTGGAAAGTCGTTCTATACCCACGGTTTTCCCCAACCGTGGGTATAGGGGTAGTATGTGAACCTATACCCACCGTTCTGGAAAACCGTGGGAATATGCCACCTATACCCACGGTTGTAACAATAACTGTGGGTATAGTTTTCTTTTACGTCCTACACCAACGGTTTTGGAGAAAACCATGGGTATAGTGTATTTTTCGAAGACCAATACCGACGGTTCATCAAAACCATAGGTATTGGGCTTTTGTTTAAGACCTATACCCACGGTTCTCAAGAAGCATGGGTATAGCTTTCCCGCCTTATGGCAGGAAAATAAAATTAGGCGGGAAACAAAAAAAAATTGGCAGGAAGGCATTTATTCACGGTTTCGATTAATATATTTATATAAATATAAATATATAATATCAAAAACTCAGTAGCTCGGTTGGCAAACCGTTCTCAGCGTCAATTGTAGGTCACCGGTTTAAATCCCCCTGGCTGCATATTTTTAATTTAAATAACCACGTGCATTATATTTATACATATACGCAGAAGTAAATATATATATCAAATATAATTCACAGCTCAGTTGGTTGTTGTGGGTGCGGCCGTGAGACTGTGCGTGAGATACGGGTTCGAAACACGTTGGGCGTTTTTTTCAAATTTTAATACTGGATATTAATATATATAATTAAATCCGTGTATATATTACAGATTGATGGCATAGCTTGTGTGGTCTCTTGGTTGGGCGCGTTCGCCAGGCACAGTGCGAGACCGGGGTTCGAAATCCGTTGGACGCCTTTTTTAAAAATTAAATCCCAACGGTTTGAGAACCGTGGGGTCAATGCGGTGCTAGCGTGGCCAGGAACCTGCCATGCTGTGCCTATCCTATCCCAACGGTTTCTTCAAACCGTGGGTATTGCCCGACCACCCTATCCCGACGCCGTTCCAGCCAATGGTTCCCAAAACCGTGGGTATAGCCTATACCCACATTTTTGGGAGCTATACCCACGGTTTTAAACCGTGGCTATAGGGCAGTTTTCCTGTAGTGGAAGTTGTCAATAAAGATGTTGGGTGTCTTATGTTTTATGTTGTTATGTAATGTTCCTATGTCCCAAAGTCTCTAGACCTCTTCATCTTCTATGTTTGTATCAAGTGAATTTTATGTAACAAATATGGTTTAATTGTGTATTAAAAAGCAGGGTTATCATATTAAATTTTAAAAGACCAAGTCATATACATAGTACAACATCAAATTTTATTTTCATATTTAATTTTAAAATTGAAGCTGAAAACTTAGGTGGGGAATATGGTGAGAATAAATTGTACTTTCCCTTACATAAACTAAATTTTAAATAAATCAATTTAATATAGAAAGGATTACCCTTAGAATGGTCAAGCCAAGGCACACCAGAATGATGGCTCAGACATGTTAAAAAGTAAAATGATAATTATAGAGAAACATACAACAAAGGGTACATAAATTCGGGGGTGTAACCACAAAAAAATAAACATATATATAGAAAAATTATTACCATATAGTTCTAATTTTTATAATCATGGAATAAAAATTCAATAAATGACTCCCGATGAAATCGGCGGGCCCGAAACGTAACTTCCAAAATCAACAAACTTAAAGGATGAGTTATAGACCACCAAACATAGTCGTGTACGACTCTACCCATCTAGTATTATCCTCACATTTTTCTTATAATAGAGAATATATGAGAAAAGAGTAAAATTTATCATACCTCGATAACTAGGTTGAGAGCAAGATGGATGAAGAATGGATAAAAAAAGACTCCAGTACTTACCTTTATGCATCCAACGTGATGAATGAAAGATCAATCAGATCATGGATAAAGGATATCTCTTGATCCAAATGTTATTCCTTTAAAATATCCAAAATGGATGAAAATGGATGTTCATTCTTTTGGAAATCTTATTATGGAAGAAGAAATGCTTAATTATATCATTAAGGGTAATGAAGTAAAATTATCTCTAACTTATCCAGGGCATGGTTTGTCCACATGATTTAAAAAACCATGCAGAAACCCTGTTTGGGTATTTGGAGAAGTGGGAGAACATTAACTATTATGCCACACAATTTGGGAAATTGTGCACCAAAAGAGTGGGATGGCTCTACCAAAAAATGTAGACCATTTGCGGGGTTAAATTTAACCATGTATCCTTTCCACATGTTTTCCTCTATCCATGTTAGATACCCACTTTTCCCCCAAAAACTTTTCTATACTCTAAAAAAGGCCTATAAACCCATGTAACCATTTCTAACTCATAAGACATATATATTAGATTCAAAATAATTAATTGGTCTAAAATTGAAATATCTATAACTATTTTAAAAAAATGTTTTTACACATGATATATTGGTGAACTCCCAATTGTTTTTACCATTTTTGTATTGATATGAATTCCACTCCTTTTATACTATAAAAAACAATTCACGCATCCCAATTATTCATTCCTCTCAAGCCCTTTTGTATCATCCAAAAAATGTCCAAATAAACTCCAAATAAAATTCATCTCAACATAGAAGAATCACTTTGGGTAGAAATCAAACCAATGGTGTAATTTGGTGAAAACCCAAAGGATTTTCATAAATAAGAGGAAAAAAACATCAACGAGAATTTTTTGTTATGTTTCACTCTCCATCATTTAATTTATTCTTTTCCCATTCTAACATTTTATAATAATTATCTGAAATATACTAAAACAACTTTATGTTTAGGGTTTTACCTATACCTACACACACTTCCCTCATGTGGGTAATGAAATCACCATTCATGTGTATGTTCGATTTCCACCTCACGAAATGATGTCCTTCGTTTTTTCCTTTACTAACTATCATGGTTTAGAATTATAATGGATATAATATATTTATTTGATATATATATGATTTTTATAATGTGTTTATACTTCTAGAATTATCATATAAGATGTACCTTCATGATTTACATTTTTTGGGAACATGATAACATTATTTGTGTAAGTGTAAACTACTACATCCTCAATGAAATGTAAAATGTTCATAGATTACATGAAATATTTTAATGATATTTTTAATAAAAATATATGATATAAATGAAATATTTACGATACTCATGACTATAGTTTCTATGTTTACATATTTTTTATCATTTTTCTCTTTCCATTTCACACACTAAAAAAGTAATTACATCTTTCGTGGATGTATAGACTACCACCTCCTTGAAGAGATGAATATCATCATCTTTCATCACCACAATAATGACACAAATATATATATATATTAAAATAATATGTTAATTAAGATATAATGGTTATTATTTAATTATAAACATTACTTACATTATTTCTTTAAAGATCATTGAAAAGTGTCAATGTTACTCAAGCATACGTACGACCTACCATCTAAATGGTCATAACATTGGTTCATGTTTCAAAACCATATTTCAATATTTAATTTGAAATAATTATTTATTTAAAAACATGAAAATTAGTTCCGGGTTATTATTATATATTTTTAAAATAATATACTTATTGACCATATTTGACATATCAATGTCAGTATTGATACATAAACCGAATATGGTCAAAACATCGGACCTAATTTTTTTTGACAATATTCTTTTTTATAAATATTTTATAAGAGAAATAAAATTAAAATTAAACATGTAAAATGTTATTAATAGAGTAAATAATTATCATGTGATTATTATTCATGATGATGGATGAAATCAAGAAAAATCGTAATAAAGGTAAGGTATTTTCATCATAATTTTTTACAAATGTGAAATAAATGTAATATACACCACTTACTTATTCTTTTTTAGGTTTATTTAATTCTTCTTTTGATAAATTATATCAAGAATTATTTCCTATTTATTTTATTTAAATATTTCATTTAATGATTATTACTTTTGGGTTTTCTGATTCAGATGTAACCACAATTGTAAGGGATTGCATCTTAATTTACATTCTTTTGAGACTTATTTATTATTATGCACCTAATTAATTTTATATATTTTATATACATCCCAATGAAATTTTTTATCATTAATTTCATTATTTTAAAGCCCCAAAATTTTAAATTTATTTTATTCATTCATCGATCCCATGATTCAAAATATACTCAAGTAGTAAGGTGATTTCAAGTCTCACAATTATTTCTGAGAGAATTATTCTATATTAACCAATTTATTTATTTAGTGGTTTATATGGTCATGATGAATTAATTTCTAAATATTAAACTCAATTTTATTATAAGGAACTAGGCTTAAAACATTACATAATCATGAATTGAATTGAAATTCACACTGAGAATCTTTTTATGTTTAGTGATTTAGAGAAATAGGTCATAACTATTACATAACATCTCAAAAATTACAAAGAAGAAACTTCCACCTAGTTTCCATTTATTCCTAAAATAAAAGAACGTAAAAAAATTCATGTCTAGTTCGATGTTTTAGATATCATGACTTTTCCATGATCCCATCCTTGACCCTATTCATCTTTTATTCATGTGAAAAACATTTTTAACCATGGGATGAGTATAAAAAGATTAGTAAGGGTTATAAAATAAACAATTATAAAATTAGTTTGTCAAAAAATAATCATTTTAACATACCTCATGAAATCATAAGATTTAAGAATAACACATAGTAATAACAAATCGTAATAGTAACATGTGGCTTCCATAACATACGTATGTTGTATCATTCACAATAAAGTAGGGAGTTACACTTGAAATATCCATCACAGTATATTTCATAATTATCATAGTAGAAACATTCACGTTTACCTACATCACGTTATCCAATGAATTAGAGATCTATCCCATGGTCACTCGCCCCATGGTTATCACAGAACCACCCGTATACGTAAACAAAGCCCAAGAACCGTAACATATGCATTACTCATAAAACAAACATAGACGAATGATAAAATTTCAACATTTTAGTCACAATATATCATTTAAATATATTGACATAAAAATGCATTATAAAAACCATTTTCAATACCAAAACACATAAAAGAGTATATAATATTTATTTTCCTTTTAAAAACTGTATGACTTGTTAATCAAGATAAAGATTAAATAATAATTGTGGCGAAGGAAAGGTCATTGTCACCGCTTTCATTAAAAAAAATTTCATTTTTAATTTAGTAAAATGAAACGTAGAAAAATATTCCCTTTGAATAAAATGAATATTAAAAGGTGTGTATACACTGTATAAAGGAATGTCATGTATAAATCAAAATATGCCTTAATTTAATGTCATTGAGATGAAGTCCCTTACACTGTGTCCGACTTTAACAATTCATTCATTAATCCACTAAATTATAATATAAAGATAATTTCTAAATTATTAAGAATTTTTTTCATGTTTATTATTGTTTTTATATCACTTATTTCCAATTTATAAACATTATGTAATCATTTAAGTTAATAATGGTAATTTTGTCGATATTTGGTACTTGAGTCAAAATTGAACTTATAATATTTACAAGTTGTCAACGTGGTCAAAATTTCATTATATCGAAAATGATATTCATGATTTAGATATCGTATATATCATATATATCCAATACATATATGAATTTATAATAGTATATAACATTTGTATGTAAGAAATGAAATGCACCGTTCATGGAGACAGTAAGCAGTATGTACGCATGTACACTACTTTCATTATTTTTATTATTTTTAATGGAATGAAAACATAATGATAAATAGGTATATTATTATTCCAGTATAATATCATATATAATTTCATTAAATCCATCGCTTCTATGTTCTACGTATGGAAATAATGAGTCATATGACATTGAGGGGGCGGTAGTCACCAATCCCTCAAATGAAATTATCGTGTTTACCAATTATAAAAACCATAAAGGTATAATAAAAATGAAAAATTTAGAAGCATATAAACAATATTAAAAATATATATCAGATATAAATACTTTCCCATCACAATTTACACTATAAGAGATGGTAGTACAAGATTTAACAATCATCATTTCGTGAAGTAGTAGTTCGCCGCCCACCGAAACAACATTTTCTTTACCCATTAGATGGGGGTGTGTGTAAGTGTAGTTTGAAACATTATTTTAACAAAAACCTAGTATATTGAGGATAATAGTGTTGTTATAAAAAAAAATTAAAATATTTTAGGGTTTGAAGAAACAAAATAAAAGAAAATAACTTAAATGAAGGTGTTAACTTTATATTAGGTGTCTCCCTTTGGTTTGAAGAAAAAGGATTTCTTGATGTTCCTTCTGCCTAAATTACGGATTATAGGTAGAAGAGAGGGATATTAAAAACTTTTTTAGGTAGGGTTTGGATGATCCCAAGGGGCTTGAGAGGTGTGAGTAAGGATTTAGAGTTGAGTGCTTTTTATAAGGGGGAGGAGGGGCACTTTAGGAAAGTTTTAAAATAATATTTTATTATATATAGATTTTCAGTTTCTAAAGGTACAATACATATTAAAGTCGATGATAAGATGACTTTGTTCGAAATAAAATCATCTAATAATAATTGGATAGGTTATGGATATTAGTTTAACTTTTATAATCTTGTTGATATTAATTATTAATTACTAAGGAAAACACTACATCATTATTGTGTCCTAAAAAATTTTATTTATATGATTTCTAAAGATTATAAAAATAATATTATAATGTTGGAAATATATTTAGCTTTATAATGAATAATTATTATATAATATATAAATTATATAACCCCACAATAATTTTTTTTGGTAAAAAAATACAGGATTATGATATTTTTATTTTAACTATAAATAAAACATTATTAATATGATTATCATACAAAAGTGGTCATCAAAGGCCACAATTCTCACACAAGTATTATCTTGTTCAGACAGTACACATACAATATGGTTAGTAAAAGTGATAAGGTAAATTTATATTATATTAGTTTTGTTTTTACCATAAATTACCCTATTTACCATTAACCGCCGTAAATAAAAGTCCAAAGATACTATTCATAAAAAATTATTTTCATCTTATTGAAAAAAATTTTACTTACTAATAACAACTATGTATGTTATATTTCAAATATTCAATTTACAGAAGTGGTAAATGTTCATTTATATGAAATTGTTAATTTTTTAACAAGGACTCAGTCTTTTCACTATTAAAAAAATTTATGTTTTTCATAAAAATAGAAAACAATTCTGCATAAGCTATATTTGTTATTTCAAATTCAAAAATGATTTCTATTTTATCAAATTAAAAACATAGATGTTTAATTTATTAATTTAAAATTAATTCTTGTTGTAAAAACAAAGAGTGTTTTTATGAAATTATAACTATAAAAATATTAACACTTATTTATGTGCAATTTCAACGTGAAATTTCATTCAATGACCAACATTAGATTAAATGGTAAGAATATAATATAATTACACTTTAAATAAAACTAAAAAGATAATATATCAATAAAAAAAATTTATAAAAAGAAGCTTCGACTTAAAATACAAAATTTTTCACTATTCATTAAAACATAAATTTTATGAGAAAAATACAAAAAATTTACCAAAAGTAAATTTTGATGTCCTGATTCTAAAGAATAATTTTATTTTGAAAAATAAAATATATGAAAGTGACAATATCAAAATTCAAAAGATCATTCTCCATAAAAAGGTTTTAAATAGACCTTTTAAAGTATGTTATACTATTTGTGCTTAAAATTTGATTCATTCACATTTTATGACTCTATATTTTATTGGATAAATTTAAAAACATTAAACAAACATGTATAATCATATTTTAGTTAGTTCTATTCATTATCACCAATAAAATGACTAGGTGTTAAATAAGATTTAAAATAATATTATCTTATTATTCTTTAGTATAACTCAGCATGGTGTATAAAATTAGACTTCAAAAAAACCATTGATGTGTATCTGGTATGCCATCCAACATAGAATCCCCTTTAAAATAACATTAATATTTAATTCAAAAATATTAATAAATATGAAAATTTATTATTCTTTATTTACAAGGAATGTTACATCCTTCCCCCTTTTGGAAATTGTGCCTTTCCAATTTTTATTCCCTTATAAAATAAATGGGGGTATTTATCCCTCAAAGAATTTTTAGAATCCCACTATTCCTCTTCAAGCATATTGTTATTCCAAAAAACATTTATATGCTAAATAACCTTATTCCGCTACACTTTCTCTTTTCGGTTAAGAATCTAGATTTTTTATTCCATATAAGAGATATTCTCTTCCAATTGAACTATCTTTGGGCTCAAAACATGAGCTGGATATGGAATATACATTCTGAACATTATAACGCGAAAAACATTGTCCACCTGGGATAATCATGGAGGTAAATCCAGTATGTAGTCAACTGATCCTTATTCTTCCAAGATTTAATAAGTTCCACTGATCCTCGGACTCAACATTCACTTCTTAATATAATGCATCACACTTTTCCATTGAGAAACATTGAGAAATACATGATCACCTACCTTGTAAGAAATATCCTTCCTCCAGTTATCTGCACAACATTTATGCCAACTCTGAGATGTTCTCAGGTGCTTCTGAATCAACTGATCCATTTCTGACATCTCATCAACCAATTATAGTCCCATTAGCATACTTTAACCTACTTCATACCAAAAAGATGGATTTCAACACTACTTCCCATATAATGACTCAAATGGAGCCATCTGTATACCAGAATGAAAACTGTTATTAAAAGAAAATTCAACCAAAGAAATATGTTGGTCCTAATTTCCCTAATGATCCAGTGAAAAAGCCCATTTCTAATCCTCTAAGGTCTGAATTGTTCATTCTAACTTCCAATCTGATTGAGTATAAAAAATTGTACTAAAATTTAATTCAGTACCCAATTTCTTTTGAAGGACATTATAAAGGATTGAAGTAAACCTGGGATCATGATTAAATACAATGGAGAGGGGAAATCCATGCAACATGAATACCACTTTAACATACAACCGAGAAATTTGATCTAGAGAAAAAGTATCTTGAATAGATAGGTAAGTGACAGATTTAGTCAATTGCTCAATAATAGCCTAGATTGCTTTATTTACTCAAGATGTGTTTGTTAATCCCGCAACAAAGTCCATAGATATATTTTACCATTTCTACTCTGTCACCGGTAATGAATGAAGCATCCCTTTTGGTAATTGCATCTCTAACTTAACCTGTTCACTAGTCAAATAATTCATAGTAATTTCAGAAATATCTCATTTCATTCCTTCTCACTAGTAATACTCCCAAAGATCTATGTACATCTTAGTACATCCAGGATGAACAGATAACAGAGAACTATTAGCTTCATATAACAACTAATTTATCAACTGTGAATCACAAGGCACGCATAATCTCTTCCCAAACATCAAAACACAATCATTATCAATGTTAAAATTAGGAAACTTTCCCTTCTAAAACAACTCCATATTTTTCTGCAACACACTGTCTTCCTTTTTTGCACGATTAATTCTATCAGATAGAGATGATTTCAATAACACTGGAAACAAAACAGAGTAATTTCCTATACCAACAAATCCTATTCCAAATTTCATCAAATCCAAAATGATATGATCTCATTCCGAAAAAAGCATTGTTAATTGAAGCATTACTTTTTCGACTCAAATCATTAACCACTTTATTAGGCTTTCTCAGATGGTAATGGATTGTGTAATCATAATCCATGATTAATTCTGGCCATATCCTCTATCTCATGTTAAATTATTTCTAAGTGAATATATACATTAAACTTTTGTGCTCAGTATATATTTCACATTTTACTCCTTACAAATGATGCCTCCAAATTATTAAAGAAAAAACAAAAATAGATAATTCAAAATCAAATGTAGGGTAATTTATCTCATGAGGATTCAACTAACACGAAGCATAAGTAATTACATGGCCATTATTCATAAAAAGACATCCATGTACTTTCAACAATGCATCACTATGGATAAAAAACTCACCATTTTAGAAGGCAGTTCTAAAACTGAAGCATTCACCAATATTCTATTCAATTCAAGAAAAACAATCACCACATTCTTTTTCCTAGATGAGCGTAACACCTTTTCATGTAATAATAGAATGAGTACTAGATAACCATAAAACATTCTCAACAATCCTCTTGAAATAACCTACTAAAACAATAAAAATATGGATCTCGGTTATATTTTTTGGTATTTCCATTATTCAACAACTTTTATTCTAGCAGGATCAATTGTTATGCCCTTTTTTATGAAATGTGACCATGGAATGAAATTTGGTGGAACCAAAACTCTAACATTATGAATATCGCATATAGTTTATTTTAATTTAGGGTTTCCAAGACAACCCTTAAATGACTTTCAAAGTCTTCATTACTTTTAGAATAAACTAAAATATCATCAATGAACACAACCAAAAACTTATCCAAGAACTCATGGATGAGTTTGTTAATAAGATCCATGAACACAATAGGTGCATTGGTTAACCCAAAATACATGAATACAAATTCATAATGGTCATATCTAGTATGAAGCACTTTTGTCATAATTTCTTCTTCCTTTACTTACAACTGATGGTACCCCAACCTCAAGTCAATCTTCAAAAAATACTGAGCTCCCTGGTGTTGATCAATAAAATCTTCCATATGAGGAAAAGGATACTTATTCTTAACAATGATTTCATTCAGTGCTCTATAATCAATGTGAAGTCTCATTGAACCATCTTTCTTATTAGAAAACATGAAAGGAGAACCCCTTGGTGATTTTCTAGGTTGAATGAAACCATTATCTAATAACTCCATCAATTACTTTTTTAACTCTAAAAGTTCAAATTTAGCCATTCGATAAGGGGGATTTGAAATTGTCTTTTAATCATGAATTAATTCCTCTGTAAAATCAACTTGTAGATCACATATTATACCATGTAAGTCATCATGAAAAACACCAAGATAATTATTTACCACTAGAACATCATTAATCGAGACAGTTTCATTCTTTTCAACAATATGTGCACGGTAACATTCAGTTCCATCTTTTAATAGTTTCTCTTCTTTCTGATATGTTATCAAAAGTATGGGTTCATTCATGTACACAAACTGAAAATCATTCTGAAAAGAAACCACTTTAGCTAAGAAGTCAATCCTATAAAGATAAACAGAAAGACCATCCATACCCAAAAAAATATCAAACTCTACTAGAGGGAAAACAATATGGTTTGCAGGAAGATTATTTCTACACACAAGGATAAGAAGGTTCTTATAAATTTTTTGTCTCAAAATTTCCTCCTTGTGTATTTACCAAATTTTTAGGATTCATATCTTGAGATGTAATTCCAAATTTATTGGAAAACATCTCATAAATGAATGAATGTGCAGACCCTGAATCATACAACACATTGGCATAATCTGAACTAACAAACAGTGTACCTGATACTAATTTATTTTATGAGCCAACATCTACTGAAGTAGTTGGAAAATATTTAACCACCCATTTATACTTGTAGTCCGGTTGCTTTCCCTCAGTTGAGTTCTTCATTGGACACTCATTTGCATAATGACCCATTTCATTGCACTTAAAATATTTTAGTGACAGTAAATCAGGATTTGTCTTTCAATCACTCTATTCTATTTCCATACTATTAGGATACTTATGTCCCATTTTACAAAATCATTATCACATACCATAATTAAATAGAAATTCTCCAACATACTTTGTACTATAATTTTCAGAAATTTTATACTTAATTTTCTTACCATCAATCTTTTATGAAGAGTTCTTCCCTTTTATCTTCCACCTCGACCTCTTATTTTGATATTTATCAAAGAACACATAATCATCATCAATATCCATTTACACCTTCTACTAGTTTCGAAAAAGTATTTCCTAACATTTGAACTCAAAAAAATCTAAATCTCTTCTATATATAGGCTTTATTCCTGATTAAACAAGGTTGATTTTACTATCAATATCTCGTGTGCAATTTGGAACAAACCTTGCCAGTCTAGTGAATTTTACTTCATAATATGCCACTGAGTCATCCTCCTACCTAAATTCTAGGAATTGGTTTCCCATACTAAGACGAACCACCTTATGAAGATATTTCTCAAGAAATATAACGTTGAATTCATCCCAATCATGAGCATTAATTTTCTCACTATCCCTGATATTATTCACCATCGACCACCACTGATCAGCTTGACCTTCATTATGGAAAATAGAACCACTAAAAATTTTATGTTCTTATAACCCCATGACATCAAAAATATTCTCTAGTGATTTAATCCACCATTAATCTAGCACATAATCAAATGATCTTCTAAATGATGGGGGATGTTGCCTCATGAAATGATCCACTTCTTCCATGTTCCCTTGTGGTTGATCTGGCTGATCTCATGCATGGATACCACCCCCATGCGTAGCCTAAGTCAAAAAATCCATTAATATAAAAAAATTCATTTCTGATTCTTACCATCTTAGGTTGTTGATTTGGAAGGTCGTCTTCCTCTAGATGTCGTCCCATCACAACTGCCATGTTTCCTCCATGGAAACCCATTCAGAACACAAAAATATTATAGGCACAAATAAATGGTAATCTTCAAATTCTATATCATTTCAATATTAACATAAATTAATATTTAGATATTAATTTAGCAATATCCTAACTTCTAAAGTTATCTAAACAGACCTTTGATACCTACTATAAGGACCATACCTTGCAAAATTAAATAATTTGGAAATAAATGGATAATTCGCATTGAGGATCTATTCATGTTTAGAGTTTTAGATAATTAGGCCATAGCTATCACATTACATAAAAAAATTATAAAGTAGACACTCCTACCCCATTTCCAGTTTTTACACAAAACAATAACTCATGAAAAAAAGAGTCATGTCTAGTTATATGTTTTAGACTGCATGACTTATCCTTGATCCCATCCTTGATGCTATTCAACATTATATCCTCTGGAAAACATTTCAAAACTTGGGATGAGAATAAAAAGCATAGTAAGAGTTATAAAATAAAGAAAGAAAACATTAGTTAATAAAACATAATTTTTTTAACATACGTCATGAAATAATAAGATTAATGAATAACTCATATTAATCACAAATCATAAAGGTAACTTGTGGTATCCATAACATACTTACGTTGTTGTTTTCATAGCCATGTAAGGAATTACATTGACAATACCCATCATAGTATATTCCCTAAATCTCACAGATAAACATTCATGTTTACCACTTCATGTTACACAATGCATTGGAGAGATTTATTGGGATCACCTACCCTAGGATTATCACAGAACCACCTGTATATGTAAACAATTACCAAGAACTATAAAATATGCATAACACATAAAACAAACTTAAAGGAAATAAAAAATATCAACATTTAAATAACAATATATAATTTAAATATATTGACAAAACAAATCCTTTATCAAAACCATTTTCAAAACCAAAATAAGTAAAAGATTATATGGTATTTATTTTCCTTTTAAAAATATTACGGTTTGTAAAGGAATCCAAAGATAAAATAATACTCACAACGGCGGAAAGGTCATTGTCACCGCTTACTGTAAAAAGAAACTTTTACTTTGTTTTCTAGTAAATTTCTATGTAGAAAAAGATTCCATTTGAATGAAATGAAAAGTCAAAGGTTGTTATACACCTTATAAATGATCTTCAAGTATAAATCAAAATTTTCCTCAATGAAATGAGATTGAGATGAAGTTCCTTACCTCATGTCCAACGTGAACATTACCTTCATTAATATCATGAATAATAAACTATATTTAATTTCTAAAATCTTAAGATCCTTTTTCAAGATTATTATTCTTTTTATATCACTTATTTCCATGTTATAAACATTATGTAGTCATTTATGTTAGTAATGGTCATTTGGTTAATATTTGGTACTTGAGTCAAAATTGAACATCGTATTTTTACAAGTAGCCTATATGGTCAAAATTAAATTATCTCCAAAGTGATATTCATGATTTAGATATCATATATATCATATATATGCAATATATATATTTATTTATAATAGTAGTTAACATTTGGAGGTAATAAATGAAATACACCATTCATGGAGACGGTAAGCCGTACGTACGCAAGAACACGACATTAATTTCTATTTCATATTTTTAATGGAATGAAAAAATAATGATAAATAGGTATATTATTATTCCATTATAATATAATATATAATTTCATTAACTACATCCTTTATACTTTCCACTTATCGAATGAACGATCCATTTCACTTTGAGGGGCGATAGTCTGCACTTTCTCAAATGAAATTATAATGTTTACCTATTAAGGAAACCATAATGGTATGCTATAAATGAAATATACAATGAATATAGAAAATATAAATATAATATATATCACAATAACATATATTTCCATCACAATGTCCACCATAAGAGGTGTTAGGAGAAGATTGAACTATCATCGTTTCGTGAGGCAGTAGTTTGCTATCCCGAGAAACAAAATGGTCTTTACCCATTAGATGGAAGTGTGTGTATGTTTATTTCGAATAATTCCCATTAAAAACTATTATATTTAGTATACTTGTGTTTTTATAAACGAATGAAATAAAAAGAGTTTTGGGGGTTCGAGAAGTAAAATAAAATAAAAGAACATAAAAGAAGACGTTACCTTTAAATTAGCTAACTCTTATTGGTTTGAACCAAAAGGATTTTTTAATGTTCCTTATGGATATAGTATGGCTTATAGTTGGAAGAGAGAGTTCTTTAGAGTTTATTTGGATAAATTATGGATGAGTAAAGGGGCTGTAGACGTGTGAGTAATGGGTTATAGGTGAGGGCTATTTATAATGTGGAGGAGGGGCTCTTTAGGAAAGTTTGAAAATATTATTTTATTATATAATGATTTTATATTTTTAAAGGTCCAAAAATAATTAAATTCCAACATTAGATGACTCATATTCTATATAAAATCATCCATTAATAAATGGATAGGTTTTGGATATTTTTTAGTTTTTATAATCTCATTTATTTAAATCATACATTAATGAGGTAAACACTGCATCATTATTGTGTCATATATAATTTTATTTATTTGAAGTATAAAAATTATAAAAAAAATACCATGATGTAGTAAATATAATTATATTTATAGTGAATATTTATAATCCAAAAAATCAATTATTTAACCCCAAATTTAAACTGTTTTAGCAAAACAATACATGTTTATGATATTTTTTATTTTTAATTTAAATAAAAAGTTATTAATATCATTATCTTTCCCAAGTGGATTTGAAAGGCCAAACGTCTCACCGAAAGATTTTTTTTGTCATCCATTACTTATCCAATAAGTTTATAACAAGTGTTAAGGTAATTTATATTTTAATAATATTGTTTTTACCTTAAATTGCCCTATTTAACATTAACCACGTTAAATAAAAGTCAAAAGTATCTATTCACCCAAAATTATTTTCATCTTATTGAACTAAATTTTAATTAAAAATTGCAACCATGTATGTAGTATATTTAAAATTGAGTTCACAGAAGAGGTAAAATTTCATTTAAATGAAAATGTTAGTTTTTTTAACTACTACTCACCGATTTCACTATTCATCAAAAATTGATGTTTTTCAAAAAAATACTAAATAATCAGCCTAAGATATATTTCATATTACAGATTAAAAAATGATATCTATATTCCCAATATCAAAACATATATGTTTCATTAATTAATTTAAAATTAAATACTATTGTCAAAACAAAAAAGCATGTTTTTGAGAAATAATAATTATCAAAAGATTGACACTTTTTTATGTCCAATTTCAAAGTGAAATTTCTTCTAATTACCAAAATTGGATTAAATCATAAAAATATAATCTAATTAAACGTTAAATCAAATTAAAAAAATTTAACTATTTATAAAAATTAGATTAAAAAACAATTTTGAATTAAAATACAGTATTTTTCGTTATTCATTAAAAATGAATTTTATCAGAAAAAATACAAACAATTTACCCCAGGTAAATTTTGATGTCTTGATTCTAAAGAATAATATTAATTATTAAAATAGAATATATTAATGTGACCAAAATATTATTTAAAGATGATTTTCCCTAAAAGCTAGTAAATCTATCTTTTAAAGAATATTATACTATTTGAGCATAAAATTATATTCATTTACATTTTAAGCCTCTATCTTTTATAGGATTGATGTAAAAACATTTAACTAACATTTATAATCTTATTGTAGTTATTTCTATTCATTCCTTCCAATACAAGGACTAGTAATTATAACCCACTTAATTTAATATTATATTATTATTTTTCAGTATGACTCATTATTATATGTAACATTAGACTTCAAAGAAACCCGTTGTTGTGTACTGGGTACGCCATCGAACATTGAATCCCCTTTAAAATAACATTAATATTTAATTCCCAAATATTAATAAATATGAAAATGTATTATTCTTTATTTACTTCGGTTGTTACATTTTTAGTGTCTTACAAACCATTTTAGGATCTCTATTTTGTGGTGTTTATAGTTTCTATGTTACCAATGTAGTAATGGACTTATTCTCAATTTCCCTTCTTTGAAAATTTTGTTACGTTATAATCCTATATTATTTTAAGAGGTATATATACTTATAATTTCAAATTTTATATGAGGAAACTATTTTTTCAAATGATATTATAGGTTGCATTTAATTTTATTCCATTCATGGGGATTTTGATTCAAATGTTTCAAAGTGGTATAGGTCACTTTGAAATGTGTATGTTTTATTTTCCACATTAATATTTCTAAGTATTTTAAATTGTATTTCCATTAATCAATTTATAAAAATATTGTGGATACTGATCCTCCAATGGGGTTATTTTTAATTAATTTCATATTCATTCATTCTATATATGGATTATTATTGATTAAATGATGTTTTAACAAACACATTTCTCTTACATGGGTTAATCATGCTTCAAAAAGATTTTTATGGACCCCATTTCATTTCCATGGGTTAATCTGGTCTAATATATATTTTTTTCAAAACCATTTCTTTTACATGGAATAATAAATTTTCAATGAGATTTTTACTAAGACAATTTCTTTTCTATGGGTTAATGATGACTCAACATGTTTTTTTTCAAACCCATTTATTTTCCATGGGTTAATAGTTATTCAAAGAGATTGTTTTTAATACACTTATTTTAAAGAGGTATAATCTTTTTTCAAAGAGACATTAATGGATCCCAATCCTTTTATATAGGTTAATCATGTTTCAATGAGATTGTAATAGAACCCATTTCTTTTATATAGGTTAACCATGCTTCAAAGAGATTGTTATAGAACCCATTTATTTTCCAAGAATTACTAATATTTCAAATATATTTTTGTGAAACTCTTTTTCTTTTCTAAGATTTAAGTATGTTTTGAAACAAAATAACAGGGTTTTCAATGAGTGTTCATTAATTCAATACCTATTTGGTTTTGGGACATTATAAATTATGGGTGTTTCTAGATAGAGCCTGCTGAGGCCAATATATATTATACAATAGGTACACCCATATAACTCTTTGATGCATTGGGTAATTATTATTTTCTCCGGATAATTATATTGTATGTCGGATGTATGGTAATTCCAATTTGAAATCGTTATATAGGGGTTCCCTAAATGTTCAACGAGATTATGATCTAAGATACCAACATGTTTTATCCATAATTTCTATGTCTTTATAATGATTATCCTGAATAATATTGATATATCATAGTTTGTGAATATTTTTTCTATGGAATAGCTCATTTTTTATGTTTTTATGTTCAATGATATGGATATTGATGTTTATGATTATTCACATGTTATCATCATTAATTTTGATTATGTAAGCCTACCCTTATCCTCTTCATATGTTCATTGATGAAATTCATTTATTATTTCTTATGTTTTACATTAATGGTCATATGATCTCACCATTTTTATGTTTCAGTTTTCCCCAGGTTATAGAGAATTAAATTGAAATATTGTTTTCTATAATGAATTTTAAATAGATGATGTTTATCACTCACTAGGAAATATTTAATAATGGGTTAAAATGGTGAAATGTTTGTTTAAATACTTCTGAATTATTTGTGAGGATATTTGATTTGTTTCTCTAAAAATATGAACCTAAATGGTCCTATATAATGTATGAGATCCATGTTATAATTGTTAAGTTGTAATTATTGATGGAGAAAATGGGTTATTATTATCAGCATCAAAGCTAGAAATGTAATGTTATGTATTTTAGCTTATGATCCAAGAGTGTTGATTCTAGACTGTTATAGATTCTATGTGATATTTCTTTTCTTGAACAATATATATGTCATATGAATCATGATTATTTATTGTGATGACCATTTCCTTTGTGTAATCATTATGAAACTTTTTTGATGTCTGACTATATTGGTGTTTATTTGTATGAATAATTTAATATTATACTAATTAATATTTATTGTTATCATACCCTTATGATCAGCTTATTCAAACTGATGAAAATCAATTGTCAATGCTTATGTTTACCCTTATAAAGCATTTGATATCTCCATTCTTATGATTTATTTTTTCCATTTTATTAATAATGGAGATGTATGAATTATTTCATGAAAGGTTTAATACAGATGATGAATGTCACTTAATGTAAAATATGAAAAACATGGTTAAGTGGAAACAATAATTAGTTAATGGCATGTTTATTTTTTATGTGAGAGATCATCCTAATTTTCTGAAATGGTATACATGAAAGGTCCCTGATCTGGAAGATTATCCAATATTTTTCATTTAATGTTGTTTGTTTATTATGGGACAAATATAGTCACATTCATTCAAATCAAATATGTAAATGTAAATTTAATTTATTTAGAACCAGATTCATGAGTGTGGTTTTCTGGATATTATAATTGGTATTAGTGGAATGGTTTAGATTACTCTTATGATTAGTATGTTTTCATTTGATGTTATAATATGATTGGTGGATTCCATCATAATTAAATCATATTAATGTTTATCATAAGATCAATGTTTTAGAAAACCCTTTTAATCTTTTGTGTGATTAGATATTAATGTAGTCAATGAACCTTTAAGGGATGCATTTTCATCGATGTACTTTCAAAGATAAGGTTTTATATTAAATATTCTATTGAATTTTACTGACAAAAGATTTAACTTATGAATCACTATTCAGTTTTATATGATATTTATCATTGAGGTAAATTTGTGTGCAAAATTATGAGAATTTATGACATATTTTGTTTCAAATAAATTATAACTCTTTGATAACTTGTGATTCATGAAACCCAAGGTTTAAATGAAAACAATCTATTAAAAAAATGTTTAAATATGACCACAATATCCTTACCATTATGTTTGTTGGTAAGAATATTAAAAAATATATTATTAATATTATATTGGTTATACATGTATAAAAAATGTAAATTGATTTACATTTATTAGAAATTAAATAATAATTATCTAATTTTTTAAATAAAATTTCTTTAAATGAATATTTTTTTGTTTCTTCATGTACACATATATTTTAAATAAAAAATTACTATTTTTGAAAATATATTTGATAAAATGAAATTAATTTTAGAATCAATATTATAAAAATCATATTCATGTCATTTGTTAGGATTTCTTTAAAGTGTATCAATTTTCGATTAATAGTGAAATATAGTTATTTTTATGTGATATATTTCCTATTTCAATGAAATTATATACTAAGTTACATTGTATTTAACGACCGTTTTAAAGTAACTTTTTTCCAATTATATATTTTTAAATAAAATATTCCCTACTTGAATAAATTTCATATTGAATTAGGAGATTAAAACCTTCAATATATATGAGATTATTCTTCATGAAACCACACTTTTTCATCACATATATCAGCTTTGTTTTATATTTAATTTTTTTGATTATTTGAATTTATTTTTTAAAAAATTATTCTATATTTTTAACAATCATAATGTAATTTTTATACTATATTCTACTTAATATTGTAAATAATGATTTTGAAAAATTGTAAAAAGTAATTACCATGGTTAATGGGAAAATGGGTTTATATAGGGTTAATAAAAAAGATGAGTGTTGAAATGACCTATATGATTTTCTAAAATATATATTATTTTAATATCGAGAACTTATAATGTCTATGTATTGATAAAACTCCATTTATTATCATTCTTTAACGTGAATATCATTGGCGTGACCATTTATTTTTAAAAAGTTCATGTGTTCCCCTCACCTCACTAATAAAGGGCCACCATATGCCCTCTCTTCATCACACTATCAAACCATTTTGGTTCATAAAAGAATGTCCCCATATATATTAAAAAAGTCCACCTACTCATTGAAGAATCCATGTTTTATAAAAATGTATTCTCAAAATACTTTTTGTATAATCCAAAAGAGGTGTTTTGAGAAAAGGAAAATTTCCTAAAATTCATTTATAATTTATTTCTTCTTCCACCACTAAGCTTATATCGGGATTTATCATTGATTTTTTTTTATGTTTTTGGTATCCATTTTCAGATGAATTTTATACATTCAATAATAAAAATAAATTTTCATCATCGATTCCATGAAACCGACACTGATACTTGTTGGTGAATGACCTTCAACATTGGATTCTACAAAAATAGACACTAAATAAGTTTTTATTGTGGTCTTCGGATTTAGTTTTCAATGTAACCGATACTAGAATGTAAATATATTTTTTCTTCATCATTGGTTTTAATGAAAACTGACACGAATTAGATTTAGTAGGAGGATTTCGGTATTGATTACCACAAAAATAGACACTAAATATTTTTATTATGAGGTCTACCCCATTAGTTTTATAATATAATCTATTCTAGAATGGAATTTATTCTATTCAAAAATGATTTATTTATAAAACTAACACAAAAAATAGTTGAAATTAATGTTATTAAAATAAATGACGTAGAAACTTACAATTTTTTAAAAAATTTAAATTAACACAATAATATTAAAAATTCTATATCATGACCCATCCCCTGGTGCCCTTGTCGTGACATACCCCAATCCCGCCTCTGGAAGGCCAGCGAATGGTGACTAGTTCCGAAGACATCGACCTGCAAGTAGGATTCATTTTCCTAAGTACATGTGTGCACACACTTCCGCAACCTTATCCCACAAACTGTAAGGGGAAAATAGTTATACTAAAACAAGGGATGAGTACAAATGCAACAGAAAACAGGTGGGCTATAATACAAACCCAACAAAAGAAAACCGAAACCTGAAGAGTACAAGTAAAAATTGTGAACAAGCCAACTGCTGAGAACCCCACCTGAGGGTAACATTAGGGTAGCTACTGGAGATGTTAGAGTACACCTTGTCTACCTGATCTCACTGGGCCCCACCTGGTCCTAAGCCACCTTGTCCACAATTGAATTGTTCATCGTCTACATAAGGAACAACACATGCGGGAAAAACCCATACAAGGGTGAGTAACATAGTACTCAGAAGGGGAACCAAGTCCACTAAGTAGAAATACAACAAAGAAACCACAATAAAAAACCATGAAGTAAGAATACAATGTAAAACAACAATGTAATACCAAAAAGTATGGACAACACAAACCAGGTACAAAATAATTCATAGGAAGAAGGTTCATCGGCTAGAGTGAGAAATGTTTTTTTACTATTGAGGGACTCATCCATGATAGATAATTGCTTGTCTACCGAGACACAAAGGATTCAGATGGTTGCTGCTCGTTAGTCAGGCCACTAAGGATCCACACAACTACATCTCCTTTGCCATGCCACTAAGGATCAACATGACAAAAACTTGTCTTCACTACCACTAAGGATCCATTCAACTTCTTCTTGCTTACTGGGCCACTATGGATCCACACGTCTACTGCTCATCTTATGGGCCACTAAGGATCAACGAAGGTGTTGCTCATCCTCTAGGACACTAAGGATCCACATGACTACTGTTTAAGCCATTGTAGATACCTCAACCTCCACAATTTTTTACATTGAATAACCAAAATAACTGTCTTGTCCTAAGGGTTCCAATACAACAAATGGCGCATGGAATGGACACTCGGTCTGTAAGATATGGGAATTTTAGTAAAAAGGGTCTTGTTGGATTCATGTCTGATCCAACCCAGCTATATGCCAAATAAAACTCAAACTCTTATAGAGTGTCTCAGAAGGACTGTCTCATTGTAAGGGTCCTCGTGCCGCAGATGATGCGTCAATCAAATGCTCGGTCGTGGATATATTGTCATTTTTGTAAATAGTGGTCAGTTGTGTTTGGGCTTGGCCTAGGTTGGTCGTTAGTCCAATCCATAGGGTCACCGAGTGACCCATTTTTTATCCAGCCTATCCCACTATGGCAGGATAGTCTCTTTTTCCAGCATGGGCCGCATAACGTCCTATATGGCCCGACATTAATTTTTCATCCCAGTCTGCTAAAACATATCGGCTTTAAGAACTGACTAGGACACTCTGGAAGCCCAATCCAACTGGCCTGGCTCAGCATAAGGGGCTGGTTGGTTTGGCCCTGCTTGAAGGGTCAACCTGGATTGGGCCGAAACCACTCGTCTAATCTGGTACATACCGGGCCAGTTCGGCTGATCCACATGGGGGTGCACACGGCCTGTTGAGCAGTCTTCACCCTTGAGTCAAACATGCCTCATGGATGCGGGCTACTCAACCTTGCGGTTCATAGGGGCTTCGTGTTTCCAATGCACCACAGTCCCCAATGGGTCGAAACCTCTTTCTGATATACCCTAACACATGTTGGGCACACGGCTCCCACCTTCTGTCGCCCCTTCCAGTGGCTACTATTCCGCACCACTATGGTGTGTCGCCGCCCTCCCCAAATGACCACCACCATGGGCTGATGGTTACCTTTAGAGACTACTAGAGTTTCTCTAGTGGTCTGTTTTGAAAACATTTTGCAACTACATGACTGAGGGATACCACCTTTACTTCGACGGCCTCGAAAACATGTTGTTGGCTTTCAAAAATACATCCACCAAGAATGCACACGGAAAAGGGGGTTGGGCCTTGTTTGTGTCGGCCTGCGCCTTCCACGTTAGAGGTTTATATAAGTGGAGGCTTTGGATTACAATTTTGTCATCGATAAAATTAATCTTGAATAGAAAACCCAAGAACGACACCCTCCTGTGTACTCACACGATCCATGGATTAACATGGTCATGGTTTAATCTACATTCTTCATTTAGAATAATAAAGTGGAAATCATAAAACCAAAACCAAAACCATAACTCGTATAATGTTCATTATCATAGCATTACATCCTCTAGGGTTAAATAGGTAGACGTTGTTCGTCACTTCCCATCTTTGTTATTCGATGTTTTTCAATGTCGATAACATTCTAACAATGTTCTTAATCCTTCATTGAAGTGGAATTTCACTGGAGTTTCATTATAGAATCCACTATGTTTTAATTCACAACTCTCCAACATGTTAGTTTAATAAAAAGAAACATGTCTCATCATTTTTTTACGCTTTGATGTTGCATCGTTATGTTGTTTCATTAATGAAATAGCATGGTGGTTATTCTTGCACAATGATCCATTAATGATCCTCATTGAATGCGCCTCGTACTCACCTCATTTCTACACTACAGTACTGTCGTCAACTGCTTGATGGTGTGAAGCCAATAAAAAAATAACTTTTTCTATGTTATATTATTATATTCTAAAAATTCCAAAAATTAACTTTTATGTATGACTCTTTCTAGTAGAAGTTATGACCTTTCTAGGTGAGTCTCGAAATTCTGAGTTCAATGGTACCCTCATATTTTCAATTCGAGCACCATTTCAAATGTTAATAAATTCTCCTCGGATATTTATTTAAATGATTCTTAAGAAATGTTCCAAAATTAACTATCACCATTGACTAGCACCGGTCAAGGTTGGGCTCCACCTAATGGGAAAACGCCCCCATGGGATCAATATTTCTCTCATATTTTCAATCTATGTTACCATTTAAAAGTTATAAGGATTTGACAATAAAATAATTGTTACTTAATTATTTTGTTTATGGAAAAAAACTAACTTCCACTTTTTTCACTGATCGGCCAATGTTAGGACCTACCTAAAAAAGAATACCCTCACAAGATCAATGGTGGCCTCGAATTTTAAATATGAGTCATCATTCATGAGTTATATGCATTTTAAAACATATATAATTTTATTTTAATATTTTATTTATGCTATTTAAATTTTTAGGTTTTCATGTTGTAGTGATGGACCGAATAAACTTAATTCACACCTAGGGTAATAATGTCATCCTGAACACAAAATTTCCCTCATATTTCTGATTTGGGCTCCCATTTTAGAGTAATTCCTCCTTTTATGTAAAACCTGTCACACACACTATTTAATAGGTAATATTTTTAGATAGATCATTATGGGAACTCCGGGCCTCGAAATCTCCCACCACCTCAGTGCTTGGTTTCAAAATAATTCCATATATATAAATATAATTACATGAAATTTCTATGATATTAAATTACTCCCCCCTTTTTAGGATTTACATCTTTATAATCCAAAACACAGCTAAAAAACAAATGGGGGTACTGATCATGAAAATGAGCTTCCCAATCCTATGTTCTTTCCTATAGATTTCTTGGCTACCATTGAATGCGCACAGTGGGAATCAACTATCCACAAAGGACCCGCTCCTATCAATAATATATTTCTACTGGGAACTATGCATACATCGCCCCATCGTCAATGTCTAGCTTGCCCAAGTCGGTGAGGAACGATGTATCATGCATGTTCTCCCACAGCTGCGACACATGCGAAATATCATGAACCTAATGAATCTGTGTGGGAAGAGCTAGGTAGTACGTCCCTATGACAACTCAGGACAGAATCTGGAAAGTTCTGAAAAACTTCAGAGATAACATACCACCTCATAAAAATATCTACAATCCCTATCATGGTGAGACCACTAATAAAAACAAGGTCTCCCTCCTCGAACTCTATAGTTCTCCATCACCAGTTGACATAAGAATTATGTCTACTCTTTGTACTCCCCATCCAATCCACGATTATCTACACCTTCTCAGTGGTAGCCCATGCCAACTCTGGATTGATGAGTGATGACTCCCCTCGATTTGTCTAGCATAGAGGTGGTATTGAACATCGCTCGTGAAAGGCTTCAAATGGTGTCGTGATAATGGTATAGTGTTTGCTGTTGTTTTGTGAAAACTACACTAGTGGTAGGTTTTCCTACCTACTGCGACCAAAATAAAGGACGCAAGCATGAAGCATATTATACAAGGTCTATATGGTCTACTCCGTCTGACCATCTATTTGAGGGTGAAAGACTACGCTCAAGCGTAGATGAGTCCTGAATGCCTCCGACTATCCCTTCGACAGCTGGGATGTAATCCAAGTGTCATAGACTGAGATGATCATCAAGGGAACCCTGTTAAGTTGAAATATCTATTGGGTGTAGAGGTGTCCCTATATCACTACCACATTTCCATTTCCAAGTGTATAGAATACTTTGAAGTCCTGGCCCTAGAGGAACACTAACCATCATCTCTATCTGAACTCTTGAGAAGCCTATGGGAAAATATCCATCCACATAAAGGATATCCCTTTTTAACTGATTGATGTGCCTATCAGCCCTATGGTAGTGGTTACTTGTTCTCCATAGCCACTTGGTTAAAGTGCTGTAAATCCACACAAATCCTTGAACATTGGGTCTTACTAAGTCATTCCACTACCTATCCCCCACCTACACCCCCTTATCTTGAAGCTTTACAAATTCCATCTAATATACTAATGGTGATATCCGTTCCATTTTGGGTTGTATGATGATACAGAAGTCTACCTCCCTGCAGGGAGGTAATTCGTGTAATATCTTTTGGAAGGATATTCTCACAATCTGCCACTTCTGTTGGGAATTGAAAACTCAAAACATCTATTTCCACGAGGGTAAGGTTTTATGAATCCAGAGATATTTTCTTCACCATATTATACTAGATTTTATATCATGCTTCCTAGGATTCCTTTTTCACCGACCAAGCAAAACCCCATTCCAATACTGAGGATATAATGAATTTTTTTTCCTAAAAAAGTAAATACATGCATGAACTATGGACGAACATTCAATAACCAATATAACATTGTAAGGCCTCGACGCTGCCACCAAAGGGTTCCAATTGAAACACTCACCTCAAGGGTCAGATCAAACCATCAGTACAATTGTGATTATCAAGTCACCTTTGATAGGTATTCCTAGACGTATGGATCTATTTAATGGTTTAACCAGAAACTCTAGTTCATTAACAAGATTCATGATAAGAAGGAATGATTATCACCTATGTAAATTAATATGGCAACCATTAGTTGACAATGGTCATACATAAAATAATTCACGGAGCCCTTAGGTCATACAACTTAACTGAATGCAGTTATCCCCTTCCCATGTCCTCCAGATCCCTAATCTTAGTGTGGATTACGTTGGGGTTCTGGTTGTACCATGAAGAAATGTATACCACCTCCTACTACTCTCCTAGAACCTATTCCATCTATTTCGCCATGCTGTTTCATCTGTTACTGTCACTTCTTCAGCAATTGTGGACCATCCACCATTTCACTATCACCATGATAGTCTAGAAATTCACTAGAAATATGTACCCTACCATATTTTCAAAAGTATTACCTCTTATTAGGCTGACTAGACTCACCCAAGGAGCCTTAAGATGTAGATCCCCCACCTGGGGACCTCTTCTTGCAATGTCTCACAAACCAATATATCTTAGAATGATGTGGGCTACCTGTTTTACCACTGCTAACATCCACTGGTTATATCTGCCCAGCCAAAGGACTTTCAACCACAATGGTACTCTCTATAACCCTATCATAATTAATAATGAACATAGTAATATTATTCTATTGAATGTCACAAAACACCTCTCGTTTTAAGGTCTAATCCCATAAGTGCTGATCGTATCATATTCATCATGTACCTGGAAACATCATGACGCCTTAACGAATAATCAGCTACCGACATGTCATCCTATAGAATCACATGGTAACACATACCCCTTAGAATCTAGGGCATGAGACATTTATCTAGTAAGGATCTCAATCACTATCCCAAAAAATATCACATAATCATAAGGTCAGGTGATTTAAACCCTGTCATCACCCTACTGAGCCACAGAGTAGGTTCACTGCTTAGACCACCATCTTATCTAATGGTGCCCTGGCTAGATGGAAAACTTCACCACCACCTAAAGACAATCCTTAGCAGCCTGTGAGTTAGGCACACCTCGGAACCTGAGGGGTCTCTATCACTAAAACTCACCTATGTCACTTAGACTACCTGAATCTTTTACCAGTAGCGAGGGTATTACCTACTATCCAATGGTTAGGGGAAATGTTGGGACACCACCTGAAGGTTCCATATCAGGAAAAAATCTCTATACCGAAGCCTAATCACTATGTAGACCATTCTCATGGTCACACACTGGAATCCGAGATGGTTTTCTATGTGGATACATCTTGAAAGAGAATCAAGATGAACCATGGTCAGTTAAATTATTACTGGTGAGATGATTCAATGGAATCAATTGAAAATCATTTCCAAAACACATGCAAATACTAATTACATGTACTATGTTGGAAAATTGAATTCATGATCCTTGTGTTTGGATATGTTGGGCACAAAAACATTTGACTCCCTTTCCTAAATACCTAACATAAAAATAGTTAACACTATTGCCTAATATTAAATACAGACGCTTAGTTTTTCTGGTAGAACTGACCCCCTCTGATACCACTTTCTCATAAACTGTCCCCTAGGGACCAATCTATAACATACCCCAATCCCGCCTCTAGATGTCTTGGGCTTGTAGAATAGCATCGAAGGCATCAACCTGCAAGTGGGAGCCATTTTCCTGAGTACCTGTAAACACACACGCCCAATCATGTCCCCAAATCTGAAAGGGGGAAACAATTTCCAACTACAAGTGCAACTTAAAACATGTCATCTAGAATAAAAACCCCAAAAAATGAAAAACATTTGAAGTGTGCAAGTAAAAATCACAAAAAAACTAGCTGCATAGAACCCCAACTGATGGTATCAGTAGGGTAGATACTGAAAGATGTTATAGTACACCCTATCTGCCTGATCACATTGGGATCCACCTTGTCCTTGGCCACCAAGTCCACTATCGAAATTTCTGTCATCTACACAAGACCCAACATGTGTGAGAGAAGCCCGTGCATGGGTGATTATCATTGTACTCAGAAGGGGACCCCAGTCCATTAAGGAGAAATACCACAAAGGAACCACAAATCAAATCCACCATGTAAGGCCACAAAGTAAGACCCCAAAGTAAGGCCACAAAGTATGGACCACTAACACAAGGTACAAACTAAAGCATATGAAGAAGTTACATCGACTATAGGGATAAACATTTCATACTTTTGATAGACCTGTCCCCTAATGAATATCTTCCCGTCTACTAGGACATTAAGTATTCACTTGATAGCTACCCATCTGTCCATCTAGTAAGGATCCACATGGCTGCTGCTTATTTATCGGGCCACTAATGATCCATATGGCTCCTGTTTGTCTACTAGAAATCAAAGGATCCACACTGATCCTCCTCATCTTCTAAGACAATAAGGTTCGACATGGCTACGGTTCGTCTTCTAGGTCATGAAGGATCTACATGGATACTCTTCGTCTACGGGGCCACTAATGATCCACGTGGTTAGTGCTCATCTAATGGGCCACTAAATATCCACATAATGGATGCACGTATGTTGGGACACTAAGGATTCACAATGATTCTGCTCGATCCATAGGTCATACTTCAACCGCAATGAAGTACCACATAGAATAACCCAAAGGAACGTCTCTTCTTGAGGTTTCTAACAAAACAAACAAAACATTGAATGGGAACCCAGTTTGTTAGATATGGGAATTATAGTAAAAAGGGATCAATTAAATTTGAGTCTGATCCATCCCGGTCATACACCATACCTTGAAAAAACTAATCTAGAGTTTCCTAAGAGAACAACCTCGTCGCAGGAGTCCTCATGCCATAGATGATGTGTTAATCAGAAACCTGGTCTGAGAGATATCATTGTTTCTATAAACAGGGGCCAGTTTCATCGAGGCCTGGTCCGACTCAGTCAGACTGACCTGACCAATCCTGGGCTAGGGTTCTGTAGGAGTCATCTTATCTACATGGCCCATTGTGACTCACTCAGAAAAACCCAGGATGGATCTGGGTCAAATCCTATTTGACACCCATTGAATTTTATTATTTCTGACCCGACCCACTCGGGCTGCCCGGTCTCTTTTTCCCACACAGGCTGCATAGCAGCCTCTGCGGCCTGACATTAATTTACTGCCCCAATCCCCTAAAACAGACCCGCTAAAGGAACACCCTGGGCCACCCGGGCATCCCAGTCCCACTGGCCTGGCTCAGCCCAGCCCGAAGGGCTATCCTGGATCGGCTTAGCCAGAATTAAGGACCGACCTGGATCAGCCTGAACCAACTAAGCCAATCAGGTACTTCCTGGACCAGTTCAGCAAGTCCGGTTTGGGTGTGCATGGTCGATCGACATATCATCCTTATTTGGTCAAACATGGTACATTGATTAAGGCTGATTCCCTATGCAATTCCCGGTGGAACATGTCTCCAGCGCACCGCCGCGGAGGACGGGCTACGACATCCTACTGCTCCACCACGGGACATAGTGGGTATGCTACTCCTGTCCCTCGATGGCCCATTTTCTACACCTCCATCATGTGCCACCTCTTTCCGCCTGTGGTCACCGCTGTGGGCCACCATCAGATTCCAGCACACCAGTTGTTATTTATGTGGGCCACCAAAGTTGCTCTATTGGTTCATTTTTCGAACCATCTACGCCTACAGAATTTTAGGGCCGCCACCTTCATTGTGACGGCCTCAAACTCATCTTTACCTAAATTAAAAAATCTGTCCACAAAAAATTCACAAGGAGGAGTCAGGTCGGGCCTTGTTTGTGTCGGTCCACACCCTCTATGTTATAGGATTAAAGCAGTGTATGATCAGGTTTAAAATTCTATAAACAATAAAATTGATCTTGAAAAGAAATGCCAAGAATGAATCTCTCCAAAAACAATTATCTGGAGATTAACATGTTCATGGGTTAATCTGTGTTAATGATTTAGAATAATAATGGGAAATTATAAATCCAAAATCAAACTCGTACCTCATTTTATGTTTGTTTCCCTAGCATACCATCTTTGAGGGTTCAAGAGGTCGATGCCATTCGTCGCTTCCTCACATCTTTCTTCGAGCTGTGTTGAATTCAATGAAGTTCCGATAATGTTTGGTGTTCTTCATTGGCTAGTAAAATCATCAAAGGTTCATCAGAGAATCTCCAGGTTTTTAATTCTCAACTCTCTGACACATTAGTTTAATAAAAATAATCATGTAATAATTATTCAATTACACTATGACGTTGCCTCATTACACTGTTTCATTTTTGAAATAGCGTGTCGGTTATGCTTTCACAAGGAACCATTAATGTTCCTCATTACATACACCTCATCATCGCATTATCTCTTCACTACAGAACCGTCATTCACCTCTAAATGATGTGAAAGAAAAGTAAAATAATTTTTTCTAAGTTATATTATTTTCCAAAAATTCCAAAAATTAACTTTTCTCCCTGACCCTTATCAGTTGATGTTATGTTCTTTCTAGAAGAATAACTGTATTCCAAGTTCAATGGTTCCATCATATTTTTTATATGAGCACCGACTCTAAACTTATAAAAACACCCATCAAAATTTTATTTAAATGATCATTAAGAAATTTCAAAATATTATCTTTCCCCCTTGACCCGTTCTGGTAGATGTTGGGCACCACCTAAGGAGAAAAAGTCCCAATGAGCTCAATCGTACACTCTAATTTTGAATCCATGTTACCACTTTGGAGTTATCAGAATTCTAAAATAAAAAAAATGCTACTTAAATATTTTATTCTTGACCTAAAAGTAACATCCACTATTGGCCCAAGACGGCCAATGTGAGGATCTACCTGAAGAAAGCATTCCCTCACAAGCTTAACAGTTTTCTCAAATTTTCAATTAGGGTCACCGTTTGGGAGTTGTAGGCATTTCAAAAATAAAAAATTTATTTAATTATTTTATTTATAGTTATTCCATTTTTGGGTTTTCATGTTGGAGGCACATGCCGACTAAAATAATGTAGCTTCTAGGGTAAGCCATCCATCCTCAACACAATGTTTCCCTTATATTTCTGATCATTTCCCCCATTTTAGAGTTATTATGCTTTTTTAGGAAATATGCTCATGCGAATTATTTAATGCTTAATAATTTAGACTTATCATTCCAGTCACTCCCAAACTCAGATTCGCTCACCATCATAGTGCCTAGTCTCAAAATAATTCAATATATAAAACAATTTCATTGAATTTTCCATCCATTACAATCTAGAATCTATAAGAAATAAAATTGATAGATATAGACTATAAAAATAAAAAAATTCATATTATCCTATCAAATAAAATTAAGTAGAAAAATTTCATGAACCATAACAAATAACCCATTAAACTGATACTCATGTCAGCCTTGAAACAACTTCCTGAATTAGCATCCATCACATGAATCCTCATGAATTCAAAGGAATGGTTTTTCAATTAGGGAAAAACATTTTAAGATAAATTAATATCATTGACATGTTAAACAATCATTAAATGTAAAATTATCACAAATTTCATGTTATAAATGTTTTTTAATTTTTAACCAAATCAATAGGTTTCTATCAAAATCATGATTTTTTTATTCATTTTCCATTTAAATAAAATTTACTAAAAAAGCAACAAAAAATTAAAACATGAAACCAAATTACAATTCGAACCATCATATTCGTCAAAATTTTTAACAACTACAATAATTTATTAATATAATAAGTATAAAATTTTCAATATTATTAAATTTTAAACTATAATAAAAAATCACATACCTCCTAATTTATAAAATAACCAGTCACAAATGGAAAATAATCGTGTCGGGATCATTAGGATAAGACACCTATTATAAAAAAAGAATTATTTTTTAAACATTTTTTTTAAAATTTAAGATTAATCATAAACATTAAAATATACATATACTCGATAATTTAATTTTCCCCCAAAAAATTCAAATATTTTTTAAATAATTATCAAATAATAGACATTTCATCATTCATATACATATCATCATCATTAATCATTTAAAATCAAATTGAAATTAAAATATAGAATAATATGACATAAAATATAAAATATTTAATATAACTTACCATATAAATTTTTTTAAAAACCCCAGTTGTGATTATCTCATACATGAATCATAAATCATAATAACTGCATTTCATGCTTCCTTTTTGGCAATGAAACTAAGGATATAAAACTTTCACATGATATTAAAAACCAATATTCAATCTCTATCATTGATAATCTATCCGATATAAATTTTATTCTACCAGGATGTTTCACATATTGCACATATGTTGAAATGAATTTCGAATCTATATGCCCATAAACACCCGAGGTGTTATTTTATCTCAGAAGAATGTGTAGATAACTAATTAAAAACATAATATAGTTGGCCAATTAAAATTATAATTACCTACATAATTAAAAAAATTAATATGAATTTAATTATATTGAAAACAACTGCAACATAGTCACACTGATCTCTTCATACTAAATCAGATCATTTATATCTTTTTTGAATATTCTCAATGGATTATTTCTTAAACATATTTCAGCCATCATATAAAATTCATATGATTTATCATATAAATAAATAACATGGAATAATCTATTTATCCCCTAAAAATTAGATGTATCTACAATTCTTAGTTCCCGATCATTTTGTTTCTATTTCCATGGTATCATTTCATTTGATTTTACATAAACAAATTAAAATTAAATGTTAGAAATAATTATAAGTAATTTTCAATTAAATGTAATTAATATTTAAATAATAATAATACCTCATACAGAAGATAACGTAGAAGGTTAGCTGGGAAAATAGAAAACTGACCTATATAATCCTCAACTCTAGTAACCTCCTCAGTAGGAAATGGAAATTGAAAATTTGGATCGATAAAATCATTCTCTGACACTTTGAAATAACCCAAATGAAAAGGGTTTTGATGCACAGAATACAAAAACATATGAATGACTTAATACGGTACAATACATACATTATTATCTTCAACATAAAACTCACAATATAATGTTGGGTCCGAACAAGGAGTTAGAGGATCGGAGGCGGCGGGAAGGGTGGGGTGGGCCAGTTGGGTAGTCTCTACATGTTGCTCATCAGAATGTGAAGTCTAAGAATACTAGGCTGGATGTGCAGGATGAGCAAGATATGATTATCTCATAAATTTTTCAAACATATCTTGCATAATAGAGTGAATTTTATCTCTCATGGACTATTTAATTTAATTCAACTCCACTTGTATGGAATCAACTTTTGGATCTCAAGAATACATCCTTTTATTTTCTAAAAACATATATTATAAAAACACCCACTTTATATCCCCTTACTCAGCCATTTTGTTCTTCTTTTCCTAAATACATTTAAACCATATTACTCTTACCCTCAGGTATAAAATTATCTTGGATCTCTTTATCCAGATGATCATCTTAAAATTTAAAATGAAACTAGTATGATAATGTTTTTAATTTAAAAAATAAAAACATCAATGAAAGATAAATAATTATTTTCATATAATTATCTCAGCTACTTTGGTATCCTTCACAGTATTATAAATTTCAATTTGCCTTCTTCTCCCTAATATCAATTTTTTATAGAGAGTTCGAGGATATGGAGGGCCAAACTGGACCTCTTCTAAACAATATCTAGATTGAGCTCTTAATTCATAATAATTTTCTTTTATCATTTTTGTACTCAAATAATGGATACCCTCCATGTGATAAATTATGAGGGTATACAATTTTCAACTTGATATCTTGATATAATCTCCTAGAGATATGTTATATAAAAATAATAATAAGTAATTGGATAAATATATAATAATGCTTGAAAAATAAAATATTTATAATAGATGAATTTTTTCATGTCGGATTTCAAAAAATATATTCCATATATCTCCATCTATAAACTCATACATGTGGCATGTGATTTCATCCTTTTTCTTTCCCAAAACATTATTATTTGTTATTTTGTTTTAATATATCTCTATAGACCACCACTAATGAGAGATTCATTTTCAAATTTCTTCTGTTTCATAAAAATTGAATTTCATTTGTAAATGAATAAATTAATTATGTCATTTAAAATATTTTATATTTAAAACCTCAGAAAAAATAATTCAATTGAGATATTTTACCATCATGGCCCCCAAAAGATTCATTTTTTCCATCTTGTCAATGGATTTCCAGATAGAATATAAAACACTAATCTTATTAAGGACTTGCGTTGATACATAACTGATAAAATAAACTCCATTTGGGCTTGTTGCATTATCATCATCATCAAAACAAATATCTTATATCATGTCTCCACGATCAAGTGATTGTATTGAAAAATGTGTAATACCACATCTACCAACTTAATAACATGATTCCCCTATAGTTATAAGAGAATTCTCTTCTTTTGGGGACACATCAATTGTATTGAAAATAATTTTTATACAAAAAAAGTTTTCTTTCATTTAATAATTATATTATTTTATATATAATAATATGAAAAAATATATATAATGTGGTAGTTTCTACACTCCCTTAAAATATAACATTGACATATAAATGTGTAATTAAATTTTGTGTAGCTATATATTGATAGAAATATGAATATTTAGAAACTAGGATGACACAAAATGTAAAAAAATAGGCACCCATTTATATATTTCCCAAAAAGAAACAAATATAAATAATTACCAGAATTACTTGGAGTCATTTTTTACCATATTCCTTCATCATGATCATTACATACTTCATGCACTATTTTTTCATTATAGTCATTATAATCATCGAGAAATCGCATAATAGATAAATATGACTAGAAGTTTTTTATTCAATTTCACATATATCCACAAGAACATGAAATTATGTTGACAAAACAGAAATTGGGTTTTTATAATTTTCACATGGAAAATGAACTACTTCATCGATAACTATCAGACTAGTATTTTGAACAGTACTCTTGACATCCATATTTTTTTATAAAACACGTACCAATTAATATAAAATCCAAACCATTTTATCATAATAAGAGATGGTCCCCATCCCAACCATTTCAACATTTCCGATACATATTTTTCTGATCTCACTTTATCTTTTATCCATGAATCAAATGACTTTTTATGTTCAATCATTAACAAAATTTTGTTTACTTTTGAATGTTTTATATGTAATTTAGCATCATATGATGATATATATGATTCCACATCATCTGTGTTGTTCAATATATATAAATGTTCATGCATCATTTCATCACGTGGAATAAAATTTTGCCTTAATTCTCCAATCCCTATATATTAACTATCAACTATAAAATATTTTTATATAGGAATATCAATATGATCCAATTCATATAAATAATCATTAGATAACTAAATCACCACTTTCGATACTTATTTTTGAAAAATAGAGGCCTTTAGTCAAAACAAATTTTTAACATTTCCTTTTAAATGATTCGTATAACTTTCAAAAGGACACAACCAATTTATATAAATAGTCTCACATATTCTTATGTCAGACACAAGATGAATCACCAGTTGAACCATTATATCAAAAAATGTAAGTGTAAAATACATTTCTAGTGAACAAATTATAAGATAAGGTTCATTATCCAACTCATCTATAAAATTTGGATCAATAACTTTGATAGAAATGGATTTGAAAAAATTACATAACCTGATGATAATCTTTCTGAGATCTGACAGTAATATACCATGCATTGTGAACAATAGTAGTTGTTTCATAAATACATGATAGTCATGATATTTTATAACTATTAATTTTCAATCCTCCACTAAATCATAAAATTTGATGAATATCGACTATGTTCTTTTATATCAAACAAACAATGTAAAAAAATCAACATCTCTCTATTTCTTATTGTGTGACAATATAGAGGTATGTATGTTCTTTTAATTGATCTTGGTGATTTATAACTAATGTTTGTTGCTCCCCCACTAGGCATACACACATTCACAGACATTCAAGGACACCTAGCCTCTATGCACACACCCACATGACCATAGGAATGTGTAATGGAATCCTTACTTATATGCTTATATAAATACGCATGTCACCACTCACATAATGATATATATATATATATACATGTGAACGTCTATCCCCATAAATGTTTAATAATTTTTGTGGTTGATTGAACACATAATGGGGGAACACACATGTTGATATATTTAAATACCTATGCACCCACAGGAGATTCTCCCTTGATTGGGAAACTCAAAATTAATAAGTAGGGACCAAAACACTACACAATTTATAATAGGACCCATAAAAAATTAAAGAACCTAATTTATCTGGTGAAAATCCATGAAATGAGTGCAAATCATCACCTATGATATCAACGACCAATTGAAACAATCTGAACCACCTCACCTTTGGTGACAGTTGTTGGAACGCACATCAAAGGGCCCTTAGAGGCCATTTCCACCAACCATGGCCAAAATAAAACCAAAATTAAATAAATTAAAAACCCTAGGGTGGTCAAAATAACCAAAATATAGGGAAGGTGACTCTAAAAATCAATAAAGGAATAGAGGAGAGGAGAGGAGAGAGCTTATCATGATGATTCGAATTAAGATAATGTGGATATCCATGTGAAATAACGAAAGAGAGGTGGCCATAGGGAGGATCATCATGCGTCGAAGGGGATATAACCTTGTGTGGTGTCATAAATTTTTATGATAGAGAAAGGTAAATGTGTGTAGTTTTAGGTTTTTTTTAATTAAATTTAAAAAAATTAAATTCCCTAAAATAGGGTGTCACCCACGGTTAAGTCATAGGGATAGGAAAACAGTGCGACAACAGTTCTGTACCCCTCTATTAAAGTAACTACCCTCTCATCGTCTAGGTTCATGGTTTCAGATACCATGAAAATCCCATATGAAATGCATTTGACCCCCTTAAAATAGGCTATATGGCTACCTGTAGTAGCCCGCATTGTTTGGAAAACCATGCGCAGACCATGTGCCTTCTCTTGTCCTTCAAAACATGGTATATTTCGGGTCCAGTGCCCCCAATTCATCTTGATCCATCCAAGGAACCTATATTTCCTTCTCCCAAGCCAAAACAAACTTCACATTTAATTGACCCAACTCTCAGAATTTCATTTCGATGCTCGATTTTAAAAATAACATTATCAGTAAATGAAAAAGTTCAAAAACCTTCAAATTTTAGCCTGGTTAAAAATGAGTAAAATTAGAGATGGAATCTTAGGATTTTATATGGTTTCATTCCATCTTACAAACTTCCATTCATATATTTTTAACTTCACTTCCAAAATAAATAAATCTTTTATCAAATCTATTACATTGTGATGAGTCAACAGGGTGACATAATTTATCATCAGAGACGAGTTTATCAAAATTCCATATTAACATTTTCTCACCAATTGAATGTGTAAATAAACACTAAAAAGAGGAATTATATGAAGGAAACAAATTTCATTAGAAAGATATTTTATTTTGGTACTTGAGAATAAATCGAAGTAAATTTATTGGAATTATATGAAGGGATTAATATATGATATTATTTTATTTAGAATGAGGTTAGATGTAAATACCTGAGAATGAATATGGAATGAATTTTTGATTCAACTTATATCATATTGTTTCACATGTAGGGAATTTTGTAAAAAAATCATATTATTTCATATACAACACACAATCATTAGCGATATATGTATCTTTTTATAGCCAAATACCATTGGGAACAATATTTTACCTTAGAATTTGAATCTAGAAGTTAGTTTCCTTATGAATGTGTATCTTTTAAAATGTTAATTATGTTAGAGAAATTCTCATCACTCCAACCATTTCTTTCATTCTAGTTACAAATTCTCAAAATAGTTGATAACAATGTATATTTACTATAACATGGGAATAATGGTTTTTCGTAATCTCTATACAATCTTTCAAAATTTACCATTTTATCAATGGTTTCAACACCTAAATCATGAATTAATTATTTAATACGATCCTCTGTGACATAATGTATATTGTCATCACCACTAAATGTTGTATTTAATGTTTTTTCACCATTCTAGACCCAACACGTATAATTGAGGATAAAACCATTAAAAGTGAGATGATTCAGGATTTATCTAAAATTTAACTTTAACATATTCAAACACATAAAACATGGATGGAAAATAAAATATATGTTTTGAATATTAATTTTAGAAATTTCAAAGAAATCATCAACTCCTTTTTCATTTTCATTAGTGGTGCTTTATAATTTATTCAATTACGATCCATTCAATACCGGAAATTATAATACAATAAGTGATATATGAAAAAATATAATCATTTAATATATATATAAATAAGTATTAAACATTAAAAACTATAATAAACCAATACAACCTTTATGTTATATCTTGTTAATTTTTTATAGTTATTTTATTTTAAAAAAATCAGAAAAGAGTTATTGAATAAACAGAAATTCACCACTAATCATGCCAAATTTAAATCACAATGTCCCCTAACATAATTCCCTACGATTAGCATTAATTTATTGTTCAATAGTATAAATTCTGATAAAACACTTACCAAAAATTATTAACATGTAAAAAATTATCATTTGCATTGTTCATAATTCATATTAATCCATTCATCATCTTTGTAAACTATAAATGCTTTCAGTTAATCCAAAACTACACCATTGGGTAGATAACTCAATATTTCTATCAAAAAAACAATTATTTCATTAATACATTTGATATGATAAAAAATTACCATTCATGTATCCTTTAAACCATATATAAAATTTTCATCCTGTTTCAAATTCATAATTCATACAGTTGGTATATGAAAAACACTCAATATAGAATTAAAATAAATATAATTAATTTCCTAATTGATATTTTTTAAATATAAATCCATTTTTAATAATTAGGGTCAGAAAGAAACAAAACATACATATTAATTATATAATAGAATTCAAATAATTTTAAAGTATGTGAGTAATATCATCGACGTTTCATACAATTAGAAATAAATGATATGAATGGTCATCATTTTATACATAAATTAATTAAAATCAACAATTACCTCAATCTAAATTTATCAAATAAGAAAATTAATCAATATAATTTAATTTTAACTACTACGTAATAATTAATAATCAATTTCATTAAAAATGAATCAAAAGTCCCAAAGTATAAAAAAATAATAACTTATTTATTTCTAAAAGTAAAAAATAACCAACAATATTTAGATATGAAGATGATAAATTGATATTCAATATGAATTTTCTCCGTTGAATTCTTCTGAATACAAAAAACTACAAGAACTATAAAAACCTATTATATATATGAAAGATAACCATAAAAGGAAATCAAATAAAACCCTATAAATGTAAATCCATGAAGTTGTTTTAGAACATGAAATAAAAATTTAAATGAATAAACAAAGATATATGAGGAATAAATGAGAGCTACTGATCATGAAATGAAGATTAAAAAGGTAGAAATCATGGAAAATGAGTTTCCACGGTGGTTTAGGTGGTCGTTGGTGTTGTTGCGAGTCAGGAGAGATAAAGAAAATGATTGAAATAGTATAGGGTGGTTAGGTGGCCATGGGCATCATTATGAGTCAGGAGAGATGAAAAAATGATGATAATGGTTTAAGGTTTTGAGTTTCAAAATGCTTGGGTAAAACATTCAAAAGACTTTCTGCCATAGGTTATCTCAAAAAAGACACAGAGACATTTTATTTTGTTTTGGGATTTTATTTTTACATAAATCGATGCTGAAATATTTTTTTACCAGTTTTCCACATCAACTAATGGTAGAAACAAATTCAAAAACATAAATACTAATTACGGGTTTTCGACCTTAGTTTGTGGTAAAGCTGACGATGACAAAAAAAATAGTTTTGTTGTTGGTTTTTAGGAAAACTGACACCGAAAAGGAGATGTTTTTTATGTTATTGGTCATAGTTTTTATTAAAAATAAACCAACTTATTAACTATTTCATGTAAGTTTCATTGAACCCAATGTAAAAACCACGATATTGAATCCCCATTTATTGTTGTGAACCTAAGTAAATTCATAATAATTTATTATTATATAATTACAACATTATCACTCATAAAAAAAAATTAGGATGTTTATGTAATTATCTATATCCATCTCCCCATCCCTAAAATTGGAAATGATAATGTTTTATAAGTGTATGGAGGACTACAACCTTGTAAAATGATGTTACAGGTTATCCATCAACACATCCCATGGTTTGGAATGATTATGGTGATAAAGTACATATATGATATTTAAATAATATTTGTCCCTATGGATTCATTATATCATATATATGTATATAAAACATTTCTAATATCCATTGTTTTTGGGATACAATAACATCGCTCATGGGTGCTATGGACTGCCACCTTGCAAAGTGATGTGATTAATATTTCACTATCTCATTACATTGAATGATATCAGAATAGTGTTAATGAATATATATTATATTATCTTTTATTTAAAATTTATCAATTTGGATTTAGCTTTGATTTACATATTCTATTAATTAATTAATTCTCAATACAAGGTGGTCATCATTGTTAGTGGTTTCATCTCAATTTCCATTTCAATGTGACATTTTTTCTAATATACACCTGTTTATATTTTTATGGGGTATATACTACCTCTATGATGTATATAACATGAATAAATATTTATTCAATACCTCTATTGTATAAATTAATCGATATCCATATTCCATGTATCATAGATATAAATATTTTCTAAACCATATTATATTATAATATAGGGTCATTACCTTAAATGTTATTGGACTAACTAGGAAATATTTATAAATCCGATTTACTTAATCTATGTGAAAAACTATTGATAAATATTATTATTCATGAAATAAATATATTATTCTGTATCTGTGGAATGATTTGGAAATATAATTATGGGTGGGTCCTGAATAATGATTAACCCTCAATGAATTGATAGGTCTCCAGAGACAAATCTGTTGGGTATATCAAAGAAGTTTTTACCAACTCGGGTAAAACTATCTCTTGGATGAACATAATCATAGAGGTATCATGATTTACGAGATAATGACATCCAATAATTAAGAATTTCTAACTTTGACAATTCAGATATTTTAATTATCTATTATATTTTTTCAATAATATTATATGTTGATGCATTTCATTATCGGTTTATTGATTAAATTTCTTGTGTTTTTAGTTACTTGACATACCAAATTGATTATTCCTTATATAATAATGAGAGATTAGTTATATAAATTACAGGTATATTCAGTTATTTACCATTCCATGTGGATTATTCTATATCGACTCATGATACCTTCCACTATGTGGAACCCTTATATAGCAATTGAGGACACCATTATTTAGTTTATTTCCCCAAGGATATGTGCAAGTAATATTTTAACTATTTTTCAAGGATGTAATTTGTTTTTTTTGTTATGTAATATTTTTTATTTAATATGTAAAATTGGAATCATATATGTATGTAGATCTCCAAAACTTCTAAAATGAAAACTCCTTTGACATTTTAACCCCTTGTATATATTCTAATGCATTAAAGAAAACTCAAGATCTAGGTTACTTGATTCAAGGTCGTTATAGTTCATATAATAGAAAATTCATTATAAGGAGTGGAGGTAGATTATGAGAAAAAATTGAGTTAACATAAACCCATGATGGAGTTTGAGGACATGTATTGATGAACATCATAATGTTTTGGTATTGAATTAATAATTAATGTTTTCTTAGAAATACATATCATTCTTGATACTACATGTGGGCATCTTTTATCCTAGAGGATCGCAAGGGTAATAACCCTTAAAAAGATGCCTTGTTCATGAATTAATAATCACACAGTAAACAACAAAATTCCTTATTATGCATCTTGTTTTACACTCATAAAATATATGATTAAGAAAATTCACATTTTCTTTACAAACCATTATGAAGGATATGAAAATAAAGTTATCCCTGATGAAACAACATTTAGTATTATGAAGGATCACTTTATGAAATAGAGGCTCCCTTAATTTTGTGGTACTATGGATCCAAGGAAATATGATTAATGTTTTATGTATCATAAGTATATCTTTAAGGAATTAGGATATGGTGAAAAGGAAGAGGTTATATATGAAGTGTATTTTCTCAATGGAGATACTGATTAATGTTGGTAATTGATCCAAAATCTTGGGGGAGGGTATAAATCTCATGGGATTTAATTATACTAAGGTCAAATTCATCGAAAATATTTCTTTCAAGAGAAATAATCTAAAATTGAGATAAACATCCCCATATAAATGAAAAGGATGCTAAATATTTTTTTGTTTGAGTCTACCTCTAAATTATTATTTTGTTATTTTATAGATTGTTAATACCAAAAAATACAAGATTAAATTTTTATTTAAAGGGATTCATATAAGTCTCTGAAGGGGGAAGGCATTTAAAAAAAACATCATCACATGTTGAAATAGTATTGTGATCCATAAAAATAGAGAAGTAATTCTCTTGATCATACATATTAATTAGAAATGAAGAGAATATTTGGTCATATGAATATAATAAAAATTAAAAATCATTAAAAAAGAAGAAGAAGATAACACAATGATTTCCACTATGTGAAAACTATTGATTGAATAAACATTGAAAATTATTTAAGGTTTCTCTATTTTCTATAAGTGAATATATAATGGTCCCTTGGATAAAGAATAAAATTGAATAAAGAAAAAACATTTATTCAATATTATTATATTTTGGTTATGGGACACTATGAAAATATATTCCCCAAGGATCAAGGTAATTTTCAATGGAAGAGGCTATGTGGAAAGGTCTTTGCTTATCAAATCACTAAAAATTAGGTTGATGTTTTTAATGATGTGGTTGATGATACTGTATTGCTATCTTGAGATTTAGGTATTTTATTATTTGATTTAGGATCCTAGAAATATTTTATATCTACCAAGGTTACCCTAAAAATTATATATTTACCTTTTAAATTAAAAATAGAGATATAATTAGAAACCTATATTGGAAGTCTCGCTTCAATAAGAATGTGTCATGGATTCCTAGTTATGAAACATTAATGTTTTTTATTTTTTGAAGATATTATTTTTCTATTGGTTTACATTGATATAATCCATGGAATGAACTGGATTTCAAAAAAGAATGATTTTTTTGCATGAATGTGGAAATAAGTATTCATAATGGTGATTTTGAATTCAAAATCCATAGTATAGAGATATCTTATGCTAATACTTGTCAATATAAACCTGTAGTTGTGTGATAAAGGATGTATCTACCCTAATATTTCTCAATTGGTATCTCATGATCTCTCCATGAATAATAATTATGGATCTATGAAATGATGCATTGAGTATTATGAATAATTTTTTTATGATAAACAATAAGTATCCTCTTCTTAAAATTTATAACTAATTTAACCATCTTCATAGAACCCAATATTTTTCATAGAATGAAAATAATTTTGGATAACAATAATTTCTATTAAAGAATGATAACATTATGATGTTATATTTCTAAATGTGGTATGGAAATTACATGTTCACTACAATGAAATTTTAATTGACTAATGAAACCTCTATTTTTAAGGATATGATGAATACAATATTAAAGGAATATCTTGATGATGATGTTTTGGAAATCACTAATGGTATTGTTGTTTATTCTAAATTATATGTATACAATTATAATCACTAGTGTAACATTTTTGAGACTATTTAAAGGAAATATTTATATTTGAAATTTATTAATTGTGATATTTGGATTTAATGGGTTTCATTTAATGGCCATATTTTATCAAAGGATGGAAGTATAGTTTATCCAATATAGAAAGATGTAGTTAGAAAATGGCCCAGGCCAATGGACATAACTAAGATATGAAATTTCATTAGTTTATAATATTTCAATAAACCGTTTATTCAAAATGTTTCCCAATTGGGTAAATTGTTTGCAATTAATACATGTAAAAAAGTTATTTTTGTTTGAATAAAGTAACAAAGATAATGTTTTGGTGAACTAATGAATATATTGTCCAATATTATTATTTTGAATATACTATATATAAATTATTGGTATTGGATGTATAGTGACTCATTAAAATGGGAAATTTTTATTAAAAAATGAAAAATGAAAAATTTATTTTGTATGCATTAATGAAATTGAGGAGACATGACCATAACTATCCAACCCATGATCATGAGTCACCACCTGTAATATTTTTATTGATGATGTAGATATATTGACTCAATCACGAATTATGTGAGATATATATGGATCATAAAATATATAAATATATAATTTCATAGAAAGAGATTAATATGATTCAAAGGCAATGGCCTGGGTTTCCCAAGGATTTTGATTACTTAATACAATATCATTTTCTGAAAGAAAATCTGGTAGAAAATGCATTGATTTGGAATGATCATTGATTGTAGACACAAACGGTGATTGAGAGAGATCCAATGATCAAGGATAATGTAAATATTGATGTTGTAGTTATTAATAGAGAAGATAACTCACTCATTTGTCACTTTATTTTGAAACCATATTTATTATAAAATGTAAAAATTGATCAATTTGATGACGGTAACATTTAAAAAAATTAAAGCTATATATCATCAGAAATTAAAATACTTCATTTTAGATGTTGGGGTTATGAAATTTAGAAAGTGGTTATGTGATATATCTATACCTAAAATAAAATTGTTAATTTTTTATGATTCTCATAGCTTGAGTTTTTTTAAAAACCTTGGATGAAAAAATATGTATAGGAATTTGAGGAAACATTTTTGGTTGGAAAACATGAATCGATAAATCACTGATTATGTTACTATATGTAGGGTTTATAAACATGTAAAATTTATGATATATCATCATTGATTATTCACGACATCTCATATTATTCTTGTTTGAATATCGTAATACATTACAATAGAAATTATTATTGGACTACAAGAGACTCTTTAAAAAAAATGATGCAATATGGGTTTTCATTGTTCACCTAAACTAATTTTCAAATTTTGTTTCTATAATAGAAGTATTACCTCATGAGAAAATATAAATAATCTACATTAATATTTTTTAAACAATTCATGCTTCACCAAATTGAATTGATTCTGATCGAGATCCGCATTTAACATCATAATTATGGGAGATTCTTCAGATGGATCTAAATTCAATGATTCCATTGAGAACCACCAACCGTCCTAAAACTGATGGATAGTCTGAAAGGAATATTTAGATAATTGATGAAAATTTTAATACATTGCCATTTAAAATTCATGATATGTGAGATGAGTATTTATCATTTTTAATTTTTTCCTATAAAAAATATTCCATTCAGGTATTAAAATGGTTCCTTGTGAAGCATTATATAGAAAAAGACTTCAAACTCCAACTTGTTGGGATGAATTAGGTGAAAGGAAACTCGTATGTCTAGACATTTTTAAAGGGAAATAAATAATGAAAAACTCAATTCAGTCTCATAATAAAGAAGCACAATGTAGTAAAAGAGTTATTCCAATAATTGGTTGTTGTATTTGGAATTCTAAGAGAGAGATCATGTTTTCCTGAATGTATCTCAATGAATTGGTGTTATAATTTATTTGTATAAATGATTAACTCATATCGAGGTACATTGAACCATTTGAAATCCATTAAATAATTGTATCTAATTATTTTTATTTGGTAATTTCCCCATGTCTCTCCAATGTACATGATATGTTTCACATATATAATTGTTATAAAAGTGTATGCTAAACCCAAAACATGTACTGAAATATGATGGAAAAGTTTTAGAACAATATTTGTCATAATTTGAAGAACACATCCCCATTTTTGATACTATGGATAATATATTGAGGAATGATATGTCTTTTATGGTAATGGTAATTTAGATAAGTAAAAAAATGGAGGAAGAAACATGGGAACAAGAGCATTTTATGAAGATCTACCATCATGTGTTGAGAAATCAATGTACATCAAATTTATGGAATAAATTTTTTTCTAGGGGCTGAATATAATGCCTCAAGAATTTATGAGTTATTTACTTTTAAATAAAATAATATTCTTTGATATCTATTTTTTCACACAACATCAGGTTAAATGAAATATACTCTAATGAAATTTTATTTAAACATGAACATTATAATAAAGATGTTAAGTTGAAAATTATGAATAAATAAAAAACTATGAAAATTAAATTTCTTATACATTTATAAAATAAATTAAATCTATATCAATTTATTAGAAATAAAATCAGAAATATTTGAAATAATTTTAATTTATTTATTAAAATTATTTTTAATGAAAATGGTTTTGTCTATTCTTGAACACTTATGCTAAATGTAATTTTCAAAAATTATAGAAAATGTATTTGATAAAATGAGATATAACTTTGAAATCCGAATATCAAAATTATCTTCAGATGAGTCAATACCATTTTTGATTTTTTTATATTAAAACCTTCTATAATTATGATAATTTTATTATTCAAACCCTTGTATTTTGTCTTGTTTTCGAGATTTATTTTAAAATTAATTTTCAGGCTTATGGGAATTTAATTTTATAAATTGGATTAAATTTTGTGAATCATCATTAATTATATTTTATAATAATTTCAAAATCAGTTTTTACCATAATAAATAGGGAAATCATGAAAATGTAATTACTAGAGTTTATATTAAAATTAGTATATTGGGGGTTTGAACAGAAATGATAGCTATTAAAAAGGCCTATAATCTAGTCTGAAATATATATTATCACCATATAAAAACAATATAATGTATATGTTTTGACAATAATTCATTTTTAATCTTTTTTTCATGTGGAAAACAAGCAGACTTCTTTTTATTTTGAGAAATTATAAGTGTCCCACTCACATCAATATTAAATGAATAACACAATCGTCTCTTTTAAACAGCTCAAAACAATTTTGGTTCGGAAAATTGCATCACAAATCACAACCAAAATTTTATACCATGAACAAAAAATCATTTTTTAGTTAGAAATCCATTCTATAAATTCTTTAGGTATAATCCTAAAGAGCTGGGATGAGAAGATGTAAAATTCAGAACTATGTGTTTTTGGATTATTTGTTCTTCCACCAATTTAAAATTTTTTTATATATACTTATAGAAAAATATCATAACTAAAATATAATTATATTTTATTTTGTAATATTAATTAACTATATCAATCTAGTCTTTCCTTAAATGGGAAATGATAATGTGACTCCTATGTAGGGTGAACTACCGCCTCGCGAACTGTTGTGACACATTTTTCAAAAACACCTCTCTTGGATGGGTATGATATGAGATATAAATAATAAATATAATATTTATAACATAATCATACTAAATGATTCATTATATCAAATCATATTTCTCAATTTTCATTCCACAAGGGATATGATAATGCTGAATGTGTGTACGACAGACTACCACTTTGCGAAGTGATGCAATTGTTTTTTAACTAATGCTTTATATAGAAGTTAATGATTATAATGTTAATTAATATCTGTAATATAAATTATATAATTATTAAATTTTTTAATAATAATAATTATTAAATTATAATATATCATTTTATTTCATACCATTTCACTCACAGAATGAAGATAACATCAATTATGTACGTGTGGACTACCGCCTTCACAAAGTGGTTTGACACTATTTTAACCACCACACCACATGAATGATACATATAAGAATACATAATAAAATAATATTGTATATATAATATAACTATCAATATGTAATGATAAAAAATTACTTACCACATTTCCATAATGATCATTGTAAAATTGAAACGTTATATATGTGTACATACGACCTACAGTATCCATGATCTAAACGTAATTTATTTCCAAAAAAAATTACTTGGTTGATATTAAAATTTTAATTTATTTATAAATATGAAAATATATTCAGTATTATTATTATGAACATTTAAAAATTAGTACATATTAGACAGACTATCAACCATCCAAATTCATCATTGAAACATGATTCAAATATCATTAAAATAGCCAATCTAATAACAATTGAATAATTATTTATATATAAAAAATTATTAAAAGAAATAAAACATATAAAAAACATTCAAATGTTTCTTATGAAAGTAAATAATTTACACAACATTATTATTCTGGATTATAATGAATGTACGTGATGATTCGGACTCAATGTAAGGGACTCCATCTCAGTTAATCATAATTGAGGCATATTATAATGTTATATATCTAATTTATTTTATATGATGTATATAGTTCTCATTATGGATTTAATACAACTATTCCTTACTAATTCATTGTATTTTATGTTTTATCATTAATTATTTCATATAAATAGATTTTACAAAAAACATACCTTGTGGAAAATCATTTCATAATACAGTTTCTTCTTACTGGGTAATATTACATCTCCATTTTCTGATGATATTTTTAGATTATGTGTATAATGGATTTTTATTATCTTAATTTGTATTTCCAATTTTTATATGTGGACTTATAATTGATACACATGAACTTTTCATTGATTTATTCTGACATCAACATTTTGATCATTATAATGGGTTTCGTGTAAATTTTTATATCATTGAGAAATTGTTTTTAATATGCTCATATTCAGTTTTATATAGTTTATATACTAACCATTTTATGTATTTAACATGAAAAACTATTTATTCATTATAATTAATGTTTCAATTTAATTTTATACAAGATAATTTTATCATGAATATAAATATTTTATAAACTGTATAACATTCTTACAAACGATGTTTACATTCACTGTTATTTCATTAACTGAGAAATTAATTATAAATATATATTATTTACTCAATGAATATATTTTTAATAATTAATATTATCCATAAATTAAATTAATTATTTGATATATGGAGAATTTTTGAATATATAGTTACAGTTTTGACCCTCTTATAGTTTTCCCCTCGATACATCAACAAGTCTCATTATAAAAATCATATTTTTTTCAAATCAGATGGATTTATACCAATTAGTTTTAGAAAATATTACAGAATAGAATTATTCTAGAGGTATCATGACTCTTGATATCATTAGTTCCAATAATTATGAATTTCCAACACTGAAAATTCAGTTATTTTTATTATTTAGGACACTTTCTTCTATAACATTATCTGTCACGACCTGTCTCCCAGGGCTCATGTCGTGACTACCCCAGGCCAGCCTTCCATAGGCCAGGGGCTAGCGACTAGCACCGAAAGGCGTTTTCCATAAAGCGGGTAGGCAATGCCTTTATATCCTGTAAGGAAACACAACCCCGCACACATCTAGATACAAACACTAGTAAACTATAGAGTAGAAAGAGTGTGTACAGTATGAAAAAGGGGCTAGAATACAAGCCCAACAGGAAAGTATAAGAAAACTAGAAAGTACAAGTAAACTGAAATATCTTTTTTGAACACTCTCCAAGGATCCTACCTGAAGGGTAGGTAAACTCTAAAACGTTCATCTCTACTATAGAAATCGTCTAAGGTTCACCACCGAGCTACCACCAAACCTGGTACCCTTGTCCACTATCAGCACTGTCCATCATCTACACCAAACACAACAAGGCGTTGGTATAGCCCATGTAGGGAGGGAAAAATGATACTCAGTAAGGACCCAGAGACCCTCAAAGGTGTCACAAAAACCAAAAAGGATTAACCACAAAGCATTTAATCAATGAAAATCCTACTTAGGTATATTCCCATACATATACCCAAGTTATCAAGTAGTCCCATCTCAATCATGAGGAAACACAGGGTCCAAATCAAAAGCCCAAAGCACAAATGTTCCACAAATAAGGAATACCACAAAGGTAACACCACATAGGTAGGTATCATAAAGTTAATTCCACACAAAGAATACCACAATGGTATCACCACGAAGGTATGTATCACAAAGGTAAGACACATAGAAGAATACCAAAAAGGCATCACCATGAAGGTCAATACCAAAAAGGTATACCACATAGAAGATTACCACAAAGATATCACCACGATGGTAATTACCACAATGGAACACCAAATAGAAGATTACCATAAAGGTGAAGACTCATCTCATACCAGGTATAAATTTGGTATGGTAGTAAATAGGATTATAAGTTACTACTGATCATCTTACTATGTTAATAGGCTAACCCACGTAGGACACTAAATCATCTGAACCACATAGGATCCTAGTACATCATCAGACACACGTAAAATCCTAGTACAGCAGACCCATGTAGATTCCTAGAGTAGTCCCACGTGGATTCTTAGAGTAGATCAAAGTGAGAATTTTGAACACAGACTGATAAAGGATCCCAAAGCACAGACCCACATAGGATCCCTTTCTCATGTTACAGCCATCTACAGGGTCCCTGTACAAAGCATTATTGACTATGGGAGGGTCACCTACTCAAGCCACATTTATATATTCCAACTTCCACATAGTCCAATGAAGAAGTACCCCAATGGACCTCCACAAAAAAGTTTTCTCAATGAAATAGACAGTGTGTCAATCAGACACACTGTCGGTAATTTATTAGCCTTTTAGTTCAGAGGGCCTGGTTGGATTCGTGTAAGATCCAACCAAGTTGTAGCCCAAATTTATTGAAAACCAATGTGGTGTATACCAAAATGACCACCTTGGTCCAAGGATTCTGGAACCGCATACAGTTCAAAAAACCAATGAATGTAGCTCATTATATGGTCGAAAGAATGAAAATTGGTTGAAGTTGGTTTGGGTCCGATCAGACCCGGTCAGACTGACCCAGCCCGACCTCGCCTGGGCTGACCCTGACTAGTTCAGGTCAACAAATCTTGACCCTGGTCCGACCCTATGTTGGACCTGGTCTGCGGTATCTGACCCAGTCCGCAGGATTCGACCCGACCTTATGGGTCCGACCCGACCTATCCGTGTAGCCCGGCCCGCTCGGTCCGCTGGGCGGCCTACGGTATGGTAGCCCATGGGGTAGGGACCCATGGTGCAGTCCGCTAGGGCGGAACTCTTGGCTTTCCTGCTATGAGGATGTCCATCTTTCATTACGCGCATGGTCATCTTCTGTGCCATCACCGGCAGTCGGCTTCAAGTCGTCGCGCCTCACCTCGACCCGCGACACATGGTCGGGGATTTCTTCCTCAGGCGGCACGGACACAAGCCATTTTATCCTTTTCATGGTCAATTGGATCATTGGCCACTGCCCTTGCTCCACCATGGCCAACGTTCCACATTACTTCTCCAGTGTCACGGTTGTACCGCCACCGTCTTCGTGGCTGTTTATAGTGCCGGTAGCTGCTCTCGAGTCCCTCTAGTGCAAATTGTCGGCACTGATCTTTGTCCTCCTCCATGACGAAGAACACATAAAAACCCCAAAAGGATTTTGGGGAGGTCAGGCCATGTTGTCTTGGCATGTACCCTCCGTGTTAGTGTGGTAGCAAGCGAATTATTATTTCATGAATTACGAAGAATGTCAAGAACGGTTATGGGGGTATTCAAAACAATAAACCCAACCTTGTCGTTCATTGGTGGATGTCACAAGGAAGATGTTGAAGTTGATGGAGAACTATGGTGTTCGAGGCCTCTGCAAGGTGATTCCAATCCGGGCTTGGGTTTGGATCCTCGTTCTTTGTTGGAAAGTTGTTCTTCATTGGAGAGGATGAGTTTTTCCACAATTATCCCATGCTTCACCCTTTTTCCCACACTTCTCCTAGAACCCCACCAAAAATAAATTGCCCACATATTTAATTAAGTTATAATAATTCAATAAGTGTTTTCCATTAATTATCATTAATTTGGCAGAATTAAATCTGAAGAAACCAAATGTTTAAAGTTGATTCATTAATTATGAATTAATGAATCCTATTAATTAAGGTCGATTATGGTTACACATTTTGTGTAACTGGGGATTTAATTCCTAGTATTAAATGTCTGAACACCCTCATGTGGTCCCCACCATTATGTTCAAAAATGGGGGGTTACCTAGCTTGGGTGGTCACACCAGAGAGCATTTAAATGGGAGGTTAAAAATAAAATAAAATTTGTTCATTTATTTTATTTTTTTCCATTAAAAAATGAAAAATAAATTTCACCCTCGATGAACTGTGGTCGAGGGGAAGGTATCTTTAAGTGAATATCAGCACTGCGAGTTCAACATTTCCCTCAGATTTCAATTTCGTGCATCAGTTCAAAAGATAAAAAAACCCACTCGCACGTTTATTGAACATACCCAAAAAAAAGTTCATAAATTCATTACAGGCACACCATGCCATAGAATCATGCGCCGTCAATTTTCATAGACTCATAATATTCCCTTGTAATTAAAAATATTTTCATGGAATATCATAGTCTTTAAATTCACTCCACCTTAGGGCGTTTCATCCCTGAAAGACACATCAAAAAATCCAGGAAACCATGTGGGAGTACTGAGCATGACTCTAAACCTCCCGCTCTCATGTGCCCTCCTAGAGGTTCCTGTGCTACCAACACACGAACACCAATGGTATTGACTGCCCACGAATGACCTGCACCTATTGATCCTTAATCTCTAGTGGAACTTCCGTAAACATTGCCCCATCGTCGAAATCTAGCTCTCAATGGTCAACAATGTGTGATGGGTCATGCACATATCTCCTCAGCTGCGATATGTGGAAGACACCGTACACCCAGTGCAACTGAGGTGGAAGATCTATGCGGCAATCCACCTTGACAACTCTACTGGGGACCTGAAAGGGTCTGATGAACCTCAGAGATAACTTGTCACCTAGGCCAAATATCTGAAAACCTCGTCGATGTGAGACCCGTAGAAAGATGCGGTCGCTATCTTTGAACTATATAGGTCTATATCTCCTTTCGACATAAGACTTCTGCTTGATTTGTGTATTCTACATTCTCTCACAGATGATCTTCATCTTCTCTGTGGTAGCCCATACCATATCTGGTCCCTTGTGTGCTACCTCCTTTGGGCCAGTCTAGCACAATGGTGATCTGCAAGGTCAGTCGTATGGTGCCTCAAAAGATGGAATTCCAATGGTGGAGTGATACCTATTGTTGTATTAAACCTTTACCAAGGGCATGTGATCCTCCCAACTGTGACCGAAGTCGAGAATTCTAGCATACTACATGTCCTCAAGGGTCTGAATTTTCCACTCAGTCTGGCCATCCGTTTGATGATGGAAGGCAGTGCCCAAATGAAACTGCATCCCAAAAGCCTCATGAAACCCCTTCCATAGTCAGGAAGTGAAACAAGCATCACAATATGAGACAATCATCACGGGTACTCCATGTAACCACACAATCTATTGAAAATAGAGGTGACCAAATCTCTCTAACGAACCCTGTTATATGATCAATAGAAATTGGGATGACATGGTTAGTTAGTCAACGATCACCCATATAAAATCATGACCCCTTGATGTACGTGGAAGTCTTGTCATTATGTCCATGTATATTCCATCCCATTGTTACTATAGGACATCTAAAGGATGATCTAAACTAGCTGGTACCTGATTCTCTGCCTTCACTTGCTGACAATTGAGGTACTTAGAGACAAACTCTACTATTTCATTTTCATTCCCGGCCACCAGTGTAATCGTCAAAGATCCAGGTACATCATCGCCCCTCCTGGATGTTCCCCCAGGGGGTTATGTGTTTAAATCTCTCAACACATTCTCTTGAAGTGATAGTGGTACTATGGTATGTCCTCTGGAGAAGATGACATGCTCCCTGCCTTTAGAAAATCCATCAGGTGCATGTCCTGTGGATATCTGAGCACGTCGAGCCTCGCAGTCAGTGTCCCCATGCTATGCCTCCGAGACTTGTTGAAGAAGTGAGGGAGTGACTGTAAAATATTTAAGAAAGGTTGATCCATCTCGATCCCCTATGTAAATCTACAAATCATGTAGCTTCAATATCACCTCACCTAGCTACTGTATACCAAATATCCTGTAGAGTGCATCTGCTACAAAATTCCCTTTTCTAGGAGTATATTCTATCTCGAAGTCATATTCTTAGAGGAACAGAAGCCCACACTGCTGTCTCAGGTTCAGGTCCTTCTGAGAGAAGATATACCTGAGACTCTTGTGATCAGAGTATACTGTAAAACATTCACCCGTCAAGTAATTTAACCACATCTTCAAGGCGATGACCACTGATGCAAACTCTAGGTCATGGGTAGCATTGTTTTACTCATGCTATCTCAACTGTAGAGAACCATATGCGATAACTTCTCACTCTTGCATTCGGGAACATCTGAGCATAGTCCCTGATGCAGCGCAAAAGACTTTGTATCCAACTCCCTCCTTCGGTATCCTCAAGATAGGGGGACTAGTTAGCCTCTGCCTCATCTCTTGAAAACTCAACTAGAATCTCTCTGACAACACGAAGGGTGGTCCCATATCAGTCAATGATGATAAAGGTGCCACAACTCTTGATATATCTAGCACAAACCTCTAGTAGTATCTGTCCAATCCAAGGAAACTCTGTACCTACCTCACACTCATGGGTGGCTCTCTAGAATGTACAGCTGTGATCTTAACTAGATCCACTGCTTCACCCGCCTCTGAGATGATGTGTCCCATAAAGTGATCCTCATGGATCCAGAACTGGGACTTCGAGAGCTTATCATAAAGATGGTGCTCTCGAGGTGTGTCCAGAACTATCTGCAAATAACAGGCATGATTCTCCTCAGTAGCCGAGTAGATTAGAATGTTGTCGATGAAGTCTAAAACAAAGAGATCAAGGTATGTATTGATGATCCTCTTCATGAGTCCCATGTACACTTCTGCAGCATATGTCACAGTGAATGGCATGACCAAAAACACATAATGCCCCATATTGATATCTGAAAGCTGTCTTCTACACATACTCATCTAATACTCTGAGCTGGTGATATCTTGGTCTGAGGTCTATCTTCTAGAACCACTGTGCTCCCTTCAACTGATCAAAGAGCTCGTCAATCCTTGGAAGTGGGTACTTATTCTTCATGGTCTCCTGGTTTAGGTGACAATATTCAACACAAAGACTCAATCTCCAATAAACCTTCTTGGCGAACAAAATCGGGGCTGCCCAAAGAGAAACACTGGGCCGAATAAACCCCTTCCCCTATAATGTTTCCATTTGTACCTGATTCCCATGAAGCTCCATGGGAGACATACAATATTATTGTGTAGATATTGGTGCCATACTATGGTAAAAATGAATGTAAAATTCCACATATCTCGAAGGAAATAGACCCAGAACATCATTAGGGAAGACATTTACATACTGGTCTAACACTACAGGATAACTCAGACTCTCCACATCAACCGCTTCGAGGGTAAGGCTAGCCAACTGATGAGTGATCGGCTGCACTCTCTTTTAGGTATGTCCGTCAAGTAGTGAAAAGGTTTCCTTCTCACAGGTGAAGGTAAACCCTGTCCCATCAGTGTGGACACACTGCACATTGTGCCTAATACAGTCAATATGAGCATAGACTGTAGACAACCAGTCCAAACCAAAGATGATGTCTTAAGGCCTCAACGCCGCTACTAAGAGATTCAAGATGAAGATCTCGTCTCATAGAGTAATCTCACACTGCCGGCAGTAGCGTGTAATCATCGAATTGTCTTCCGTAGGAGACTATATCCATAAGGATTGTGCCAATGGCTCCACTAGAATCTCCGAGCACCGAACATGGGCAGTGGAAATAAAAGAATGACTGGAAATTTTGTCTATAATTACTACAACTAAGGTGGAGTAGACACAGATCGTACCACATATCAGCTCTGGAGCACCGTGGTCATAGGCCTCAGCTACCTGGAGCTGAATTCGCCCCTCTCCACCGGCTCCCAACTTTCGGGGTGGACCACCTGGTGGTGGTGGCGGTAACACCTCGAATCGTTGCCCACCACTAACTGCATAGCCAGCTCCGCTTCTACATATGTATGCTCCCTACAAACCTCCTTGGTCGAACCTCTCTGTCTCTGCCTTGGCAGTCCTTCGACCATCTGCTGATCATCCGCATGGATGGTCAGGCAGTCAAGAGCCATGTGACCCTGCCTGCCGCATTTGTAACACTTCTTGTTTCTCACAGGACAGGATCTATCTCTGGTGCCTCTCACAACTGACCATGAATCCTGCGGTCTTCCTCCTATCAGTCTTGTCCTCTTGGACCTCTGTGACATCTATCTGCTTCCAGCTGCATGAGACTCTGCTAAATTACACTCGGTGGAGGGTCTCACTACTGGTGACTGCTCAATAACAAAATAATCCACTAATAAAGCTCTCTCTAAAACCCCCGCCTGCGACGAGATGATGAGAGAAAACATCGAAGCCCCAATCCCCTGCATGTGTCCATGCTCGAAGGTCCAAGCCCTAAAGAATGGGTCCCACGCCAAATCAGTTGAGTAGCATGCGAGGTCAATGAACCTTACTGAGTAATAAGCCACAATTATGCTGCCCTTCTATAGATAAATAATCTCTTATATGTGAATTGTGCTAAGGGCTGATGGAATAAACTCTGTCTGAAACAGTCTCTCAAAGTCTACCTGGAGAAGTGTCACCTCTTCATGAACCTAGATCATCAAGCTCCACCATCTTTCGGATACTTCTTGTAGAATACTCGCAACAATGATCACTATTAAATCAGCTAGTGTCCCTTCTAGTTAGAAGACTCTCATCCCAGCCTCCGACCAATCCTTAGCCGCCTGTGGTTCCGTCTCGCCCTGAAACTTCAATGTCCTCTGGTGCTAGAACTCATGAAATATGCTCAAGAAGATTACACCATATGTTGTTGGGTATGGTGGCATTGGGGGCCAAACGATTAATGCTACTACTCATGCCTCTACTGGAACCCCTACTGATAAAGGACCCCGCACCAAGGCCTCATCACTTGGTGGGATATCATCACGTACGATTCCCGAAACCCAAGCTGGCTATCTGTATAGAGGCATCCTAAAAAGAAACAGGTGCACCACAGTCAATATGTTATACCTGTGAGTTGACTCAAAGAGATCACAAATAAAAAATATCGAAACACACAATCTGTGTTTTCATGCACTGAGTTGGAAATCAGAAGTCAAGGTCCTGGTGTTTGTATACATCAACCCACATACCAATACTGGCTTCCCTAAACTTATAACCACAATCACTACACTTAACACTATTGTCATTAAAAGATCAGAGAATACTGTTAAATGGTATAACTGGCTCATCTGATAACAATTTTTCACGACCCGTCCCCCGGAACCCTTATCGTGACAACCCCAAGCCCGCCTTCCATAGGTCACGGGCAGTCGACTAGCACCGAAAGGCCTATTCCCTAAACTAGGAAGGAATTGCCTTAGTATCATGTAAACACACATAACCCAGCACACAAAATGATACATACACAAGTAAACTATATAGTAGAATGAGTTTATACAGAAAGAAAAAGGGTCCAGAATACATGCCTAACTGGAAAGTACAAGAAAACTCAAAAGTACAATTATACTAAAACAACACCTGTTAAAACATGCCAATGATACTACCTGAAGGGTAGGTATAGATCTCGAATGGTCTTCTCTGCAGTATGACTCATCTATGACCCCCCTTAGAGCTACCACCTATCATGATACTCTCTTCCTCATTTAGCGATGTCCATCATCTGCACCAAAAACAACAAGGTTCAGTCATAGCCCGTGTAGGTGTGAGTAAAAAGATACTCAATAGGGACCTCAAGACCCTCAATGGTGTCACAAAAAACATAATGGATAAAAAAAAGCATTGAATCAACTGAAAATCCTACTTATGTTTTATCCCAGACATATACCCAAGTTAGCAAATATACCCATCTCAATCACGAGGAATCACAAGGTCTAACTAAAAATCCCATAGCTCAACTATTCCACAATAGATGGAGTGCCACGAAGGTAACACCAAAAAGGTAAGTATCACAAAGGTAACACAACAAAAAGAATACCATGACGATATCACCGCATAGGTAAGTACCACAATGGTATTACACACAATATAATAATGCAAAGGTATCACCACGAAGGTAAGAACCACAAAGGTAAACCACATAGAAGATTACCACAAAGGTATCACCAGAATGGAATATACTATAAAGGGGTACCACATAAAAGATTACCACAAAGGTAAAGAATCATCTCACACCAGATATATCTTAGGTTTGATATTAAAGATTATTAGATATATCGATTGAATCATCTTACTCTATTAAGAGGCATCCCTATATAAGATCCTAAATCATCAAACCCACATAGGATCGTAATAATCAGACCCACATAGGATCCTAGAACATCACCAGACCCACATAGGATCCAAGTACAACAGACCCATGTAGGATCTTAGAGTAGTATCACATGGATTCCTAGAGCAGATCCAAGTGACACACTCAAACAGAGATGCACAAATGATCCAAATGGACAATCCCACATTGGATCCATTTCTCATGTCATAGCTAGCAATAGGGTTCTCCCACTAAGCTCGCTTGATTCCGGGAGGGTCTTCTCTTCAAGAAACATGTCAATACTCCAACATCCATGATGTCCCATGAAGAACTATACCAATTGACCTCATCGAGAAAGTGGTCTCAACGAAATTGACGGTGTATCAATCAGACACCCGGTCTGTAAGTTATTAGACTTTTAGTCCCAAGGGCCCAGTTAGATTCGAGTTCGATCCAAACCATACATACAGTAACATTATATAATACACATGTGGGTTATAAAAAAGGACCTTCTCAGTCCAAGGAATCTAGATCCATAGACGGTTCATCAAACAGATGCTCGTAGCTCAATATTTGGAAAAAAGAATGAAAAGGGTCAATATTGGTCCGGGTCGGGTCTGTCCCTGCCTGACCCTGCTCTTGCCCGGGGTCGGACCCGATCATGGGAATCCGACCCGGCCACCTGGATCTGACACGGCCCGCTGGGTCTGCCCTGGCCCATTAGGTCTGCCCTAGACCAGCCCTTGGTGCGGTAGACCGCTCGACCCCACGACTAGCTGGATGGCCATCCTTCCCTCTACGGCATGGTCACATGTCGTGCCATCACCGATGGTCGGTGCCGAGCCGGCCGCACCTTGACTTATTACCATAGAATAATGTCACAAATCTTCTCCAACAGGCGGCACAGACGCATGGCACCATCCCCTTTGTGAGGCCAACTGGAGTGCAGGTCGTCGTCCTTGCTCCGCCACGACAGACAGGCTGTAGTTATTCTATGGTGGTGTGGTTGCACAACTGCCGTCTTCACGGTCGGTCGTGGTTTCGGCCGGCACTCTCGAGTCCCATAGGTTCCAATCACCGGCATTGGACTCCGTCCTCCTATATTGCGAATAACACATCAAAAAACACAAAGGATTGTGGGGAGGTCCGACGATGTTCGCTAGGCATGTACCCTCCATGTTAGAGTGGTAGCAAGCTGGTTATTTTTTCTTGAATCATGAAGAACATCATGAACGGTTAAGGGGGTATTCAAAACCACAAACCCTACCTTGTATTTCATAAAAATATTTAACAAGGAGGAAGTCGAAGTCATTGGAGAACGTCAGCATTCGTTACCTCCGAAGGGTGATTTCGATCTGGGCTCCAGTTTAGTTCATCGTTCTTCGTTGGAGGGGAATTCTTTGTTGGCGAGGTAAAGTTTCTCCAAAATTATTCCAAGCTTTTCCCTTTTGATAAAACCTCTCCCAAAATCCTACAAAAAAGAAATAGACCACTTATTAAATAAATTTTTATTAATTTAATAAGAGTTAGCCATTAATTATGTTGATGTTGGCACAATTAATTTTGAGGAAAACAAAATTTTAAAGTTGATTCATTAATTCCGAATTAATGATTCCTATTAATATAGGTGGATTGTGGTTACACATTTTGTGTAACATGGAATTTAATACCCAACATTAATTTTCGGATCACCCTCATGTGGTCCCCAACTTTATGTTAAAAAATGGGGGGTATCCTAGCTCATGTGGTACCAACCACTGAGAATTCTAATGGGAGGTTAAAAAAATAAAATAAAAGTTGTACTTTTATTGGCGGTGTGATTTCAATGATGCCCTTGAATTTTAATTCCTAGAACTAGTTCAAAACTTACAATGACCCGCTCATATGGTTACTGAACGTTCTCAAAAAAAGTTCAGAAATTTATTCCGGGCACACTGGGCCTCATAATCACACACCATCTATTTCAACAGACTCATAACATTAACATGTAATAAAAACATATACATAGAATTTCTATGTATTTACATTATATTTAGATTCATTTAATAATTAGTTTATTTATTAAATGGAAGGTGTAATCTTATCATGAAAGTTGTATGATTTAAATCACACGTCTGTTTAGTTATTTACCATATTATGTTTATTATTCATTATATATTCAAGATAGAATTCATTGAACATAACCATTACTAGGAATTTGGGCTCACCTATTCCATTTCCTAAAATATGAAGAAGAAAACATTAAACGATATTTTAATTATGTAGTTCATTTTATTGTTATAATTTTTTTTTCTATACCAAATTTAAAATATTTTCATGTATGCATCTGGTTCTCAAAAACACTTCAACAAATTGGTTCATTTTGATTTTAAAACCACGAATATTATCCAATGTAAAAAATCAGCACTATATTTATCTTATTGGAATCTGTTTTATTATATTGGGAAATATGTTTTATCATATAGATGCTGATGGTATTTAAAAGTTATTTGGTTACTTAGTTATTAATGTTATTTCATTAGATGAAAAATATATTTTTGGGATTATAGGAATGAAGGTATGATATAACCATTAATTCGAAAACACTCATTAAGAGTAATGATATTAAGTACATATTGTTATTTATTTATTAAATTATTTAGTTTTAATATAGTGTATTTTATTAAAATATAATGGTTAAGGTATAAAATCTTTGTATTAAAGTCTATTCATATTGGAAATTATCATTGCATGTGATAATTATTTTATTAATGGATACAATTTAGAGATAGATGGAATATCATGATTTTTCATATTACAGTTATTTTTCCTATAAAATTTTAATTTAGTCGTTCAGTAATGACAAATTCATTTTGAATACTTACTATTTTGAGAAATATATGATATTGTGAGGGGAATATATTAAGGGAGTGAATTTTTACTTATCAATTAAGTATATATCATTATTTAAATATTATATATTCTAATTAATTTATCAATCTATTTAAATGGATCTTGAAAAAAATTGTCCTATAACCATCATTTTTTATCATACAAATTACCTTTTTCATACCTCTTGTATTTATGGTTTTATAGTCATTGACTTTCTCGTGGTCATTAAATTTCTTGTGATCAATGATATCGAAGACACACCATTGTTAAATAATTAAAATGGATTAATTATTTTGTGTAAAAATAATTTATAACATCATATATTGTTTAAATATTTATTTAAATAATTAATAGTGAAAACAGTAAAACATAATTACCAAGGTTAAGTTGAAAATTGGTTTACCTAGTGTTAAACTAAAAATATAAGGGTAAAAATTAAATTAAAACATTTTAAAAATAAAATTTATGGAAATATTTAGACATTATAATGTCAATTTCTTGATAATGGTCCATTATTTTATAGTTTTTTCATTTGAAAAAATGTGTATAATTTTTTCTTTTAAATATTTACAAGTGTTCCACTCACCTAACATATAAAAAAGGACCCCCTATCATATCCTAATAACAAATTAAATTCCATATGTATGTACCATTTGATGCCAAAATTTATTACTTTGTTGCCTTCCCACGTTCTAGATATATTATTTTTATGAAAGATCAATTCTATGAAGGATTTTGGTGCTTACCTAGGGAGGTTATCTGAATAAGATGTAGTATTCCAAATTGAGTGTTATAAAAAAATTTCTTAAACCAACATAAATAATATTGAATTATTATTATTTAATGAGAAAATAATATCCCATATAATTTGATATTATTACATTACACTAATAATCAAAATATATATCATCTACAATCTTATTAGATGTGTAATCAGCATTTATGTGTACGACAGACTACTACCTCACGAACATATGTCATTAGTTTTTCATAATTTCATATAAAAAATTTCAATAAACATATATTTAATTTATATATATATAATTCATAATATATATATGAATATTGAGTAATTATATAACCCAAATATAATATTATATTACATTTGTTGCTGATACGATAACAACACTCATGTATATTGTGGACAATCATTTCCCAATGTGATATGATTCATATTTAACTAATTATTTACATGGATGTTGAAAATAATAATATTAATTAAAATATATTATATATATGAAATAATTATTAGATTCATGAAATATTTATTATTCTAGAAAATAATATATAAATTTCTTTCTTAACTTGAAAAATGGTAATGCTATTTGTGTGTATGTGTGGACTCCCACCTCCATGAAGAGATGTGGTTATTTTTTCATCACTAAAACACATGGATGATATATATTTATATTTTATTAAATAATATTTTAGTTCTTATATTATTATCAATATGAATAGAAAGAAATTTCACACTTTATTTAAAAAAATATCTTATAAAAATGGATGTGTTACCAATTCGTACATACGCATACCATCTCTGTCAATTTAATGTAGTTCAATTTTCATAACCATATTTAATGATTAGTTTTAAAAGTATAATTTATGTATAGAAATGATTAATATTTCATGACTATTAAAATGGATATTTTGATATAATGACAACATTTCCCATGGAAAATACACTAAATTTGTTTTGAAATGATGAACTGAACATCATAAAAACACCCAATGTGGACATAATGGATTATGTATTTTAATATTCCAATAGAAATTAATTGAATTAACTATATATGTATAAATTATAAACCTAGAAAAATTTCTTCCAAAATCAAATAAATCAAATTATTTTTGTGTATGTGGTTTGAACATGTACAAGGAATGTTGGATTAGAGGTAGGGGTTTCTATTTAACGTTTTTATTTCCATGAGAAATATTATATATTAACCACTTGATTTTATTTTGCTTCCTAAAAAATTCTCGTAAATATATTTTTTTATTATTATCATGAAATTATTTTTGATTTAAAAATACATATGTGTTTCCACCTTTATTGAAGTTTTTATCAAAAGTTTAACGAAGAATTAATATCCTTCTTATAAAATTTCTTTTATTAAAGAATATTTTAACATTTTGAATCTAATTTATTTTAAATGGTATATATATTTCCCTATTACATATAATATCATGAATAGTTCATACATCATGGTATTTTATGTCTCACTTTGAATTATTTCATCTAAGTATATTTTATTTCAATGTTACCATGTAGTAAAGGGTGTTTATAATTCAATTTCCATTCATTGGGTTATATATATTCTATATTAACTTTTTTATTCTATGATTATATGTGAATTCATTAATAAATACTTTTATTTTGTATTTCTCTTTTTTTGGATAAATATTTATTACAAAAAATAATTATATTGATTAATTTTCAGTACAATGATATGATCTTTTTAATTGATATTCTTGTTAAATTATCATTAATGAGGACATTAATTGATGTTATACACCTAAATTATTTTATGACGATAATATATTCACAAATTTAGCTATAATATTATGAATACCAATATTTTATTTTCATTAACATTTTCATTTCATGTTTTTATTTAATGTTGATTATGAATGAAAAGTATCAAATAAGGAAAATTATTTATAGTTCAATCTCATTTCTTTTAGTATTATTTCTATTCATTGTTTCATTATAGGAAATCAGGTTCTCTTATTTTTTAGATCCATATATCACTTAACCTCATATTTTACCTAATTATTTCACATGTTTAATTTTGATTTCCTTCTATATTGGTTGATGAAATATTAAGGAATTATTTTTTATATACTATCTATATTATAAGTTCTTTCATATTAGGTGTCTTTAACAACCATATCAGTGTTTTAAAAAACACTTTAAAAATGTTATTTTCTAAAAATATGATTTTATTAAACCATTTGACATGATATTTTACATTATATAAAAAAAATAAATATAAATTTACAAATTCATTCCTAATAGGTTAATTTTGAATCCCTTATTGTGAAATTTTAAATTTATATTAATTTTTATAATTTATGACAGAAGTCAATTTTACCACTATAATATCCATTTTTTTCATTAATGATTAAATTATATATTTCCCATACTATTTTAAATTAAAATGATTTTTACAATATTTGGTGATTTTTTATTAATTAAATTTTATTTTCAAATTAGTATGGTTATTTTCCTAAAAAAATGTTTGAAGGATATCTTAATTGCATTTCTATTAACCAGAGTAACAACCCTTGTTTTTACATATCCTTTAATGTTGATATTTTGTAATGATACCAACCACATTTGTTCTAGTGATGGATTATGTTTATTTTAAATGGATTTATTAGAATATGTTTTTTTTAAATCGGATGATAATGTATTAAAGAGATTATGGTGGAACCCATTTCAGATCTATGGGTTATTCATGTTTGAAATACTGTTTCATGAAACCAATTTATTTCCCATGGGTTAATCATTTTTCAATGTGATTTTTGTGGATACTATTTCCTTACCATGGTTTAATCTAGATTGAAAGTTGTTTTCATTTTACCCATTTCTCTTCCACATTTTAATGATTTTTTGAAAGGTATAATTATTGTTTTTGTGGATTTTATAACGAAATAAAAACACTATGTAAATTATTTATGGTGATTAGAATTTTTATATGACGGATGAACGGAGATAGCATTCTAATGCATTTAGTATTAATTATTTTCACTAGATAATAATATTGGAAGTTGTTTGTAAGCTTATTCCAATTATTTTTTGTTTTTCTGAAGATAATGATATAAGATACCAACAATATTCTTCTTGGTTGTTATGTGTTATATATGAATCTTTTATCATGAATAATATCACATTTCTCAAGATTATTGTTTTTAAATCATCCTTTTATTTGTTAAATCATTGACCCATGTATTCATGTCTAATGATCTAGGTATTTTTTAGTATAGAAAATAATAATATATTCACATGAACATTGATTGTGTCATCACACCCTTATGATCATATTATTTTCCGTGATGTCAGTCAATTGTTAATTATTATGTTTCCCCTTACTATGAAATTTACCACATCATTATTTTTGATTAATTTATTTAGTTTATCAAGAATAATGAAAAATTAAGTATGTATATAAGGGTTTCATAAGAATTATGATGATGACTTAATGTGAAATATTTAAATATGGGATTACTAGGACAAATTTTAATTTAAATACTTTGAATTGAATATGTATGTGTTTTTCCTAATAATCTATTACTATTATACTAAAATTTCCCAAAAAATATGTGTTATCCAACATTTTACTTTAGTTTTTTTGTGTTTTTGCATGGAAAAAATTGGTTCACCTTGAATCGTGTAAATTCTATAAATGCAATGTTTTTGCACTCAGAACTGGATCCAAGAGTGCAAGTTTGAGGATATAATATTTGAAAATGAAAGTTGCATAGTATTTTGAGGAGATCAATGCAATATTGATTATCCAAATTAATGATTTATAGTATTCCATTATTCAACCCCAAATATTCTAGCTAAAAATTAATTCACATCATTTTGTTTTCTCTGGAGTTGCATCTACAATTTGATACTCTACTGTAATAAAATTAATAGAACTTTTCATCTATATAATATTGGTCAAATAAGCCTAACCCAAGATGAATTTACTTCCTGATGATTATTTCCACTCATTTCAATCTCCATCCTAATCTGTATTAGTGAACCATTTATTGGCTAAATCCTTACTACTTCAACACATTAGATTATATATTTATTGTAAAGACACCATCCCTAGTAGCCTAGAGTCAGTGCTTTACTTTATTATATTGGAATGATTATAAGGAATCCCATCCTAAAAGACGTAATAGTTAAGTAGTTTTGGAAACCAAATAACATACAAGAACTATTCATTACAAGTTTAAAAATAATAGCATAGAAACTCCATTGTTAAAACCCAAAAAAACTTTGATTAACCCTAAATGTGATTCATAATAAACATCTTCACATACTTAGGGGAAACTATAACATATGAAAGGGGTGATTTAAGATGCTCGGTAAGGGTACAAAATATAGTGGATGTGTTAAAAAATAAACATAAACCATAAGGAATGTTCAATAAGAAAATGTTTTTTCCATTAAAACAATTTTTTATTATAAAATGATAGGAAAAAAAGTTGATCGAATAATTCCGTAATAAAACATAACTATGGATATTATACTAGTAGAAAAATCACAAGGAATATCAATTACAAGTTTCTTAATTTGTTAAATTCATAAAAATGTACATATAAAAATAACAAAATCGAATAATTCAAAGAATATATTATCGTCAAAGTTTCTTGCCAAGATTCTTTTATTGTCGAGGCATAATAACAAATAATCTAATAAATCAGAAAAGACTCAGAAAAAACCATATCAAGTTTTTATCACGAGACCCACCAATGCAATAAGGGTATATATCATTGCCTTCCCATCCCATAATAATTCCAATTAATTCCTCATAAAAATAGGGTTAATCATAATCGACATATACAAATGATATTTAAATAACTTTCCCCATTTTGTAAACAACATCACTAACAATTTTTAGTAGTATGATAAATGGTATCAAGATATCATATCCAAAGACAAAATAACCATAAAAAATTTTAATAATATATAGTAGATGATAGTCATAAGATATGGATCTCAATATAATATAAGATCCAATAGTGGTCTTGAAGTATATGAAAACACTATAATAAAATCAGTACGGAATTCTTAATAGAAACACCATTTTCTACATTCCAAAGATCAGTTGTTTTTCAGAAAATTCATTATTATTTATCATGAATTCGTGTATAAAACTATAAATTAACAAATATAGTTTTCCTAAAAAAATTTGTGATTCGATAAAATTAATGTAGTCTTAAAATATATAATGGATTGTACTTGAAAATTGGTAATAAATTGAGATGTTCCTTATAATCGAGTTTTTTGTTATAAAAAAAGTTGAGAAATGAACCATGAAAAAACCTTAATTTCATAAAAAAATAAAGAATGATTTTAAAACATGATTTTTGAATTTATAAATAGATTTTAGAAGCTTTATATAAAAATAATAAAGAATTACATTAGTGTTAGAGGGATAATTATTAACCTGGATGAAAATGGAGGTTCGAGAAGAAACCCTAACCATTTTCAACACACTCTAACAACACGCCCCATGAAATTAATTATTCATCAAATAATACATTTAATACCATGAAAATAATTTTATTCAGGATATAGAACATCAATGGTTAGTATAAATACACCACCCACAATAAATAGTGTTGAATAAGGTGCATCTCATTGATATGAAAGTGAGTTGAGAAAACCCTTACCTTATATACGAATGTGTTCTATACTTTACATTAATACCCCAGATAATAATATTAAATATTTAATTAATTAATTCAGGAAATTATCTAAATTTTTGATGTTTACTAAATTTTTATTATGTTATTTTATATCCTTATTTATGATTTATGTATTTTAATTTCATATTTCAGAAGCATTTATTTTCTTGGTTTTCATGATCAGTTCGCTTGTTTTTTAGTAATGGAGTTCATATAAAATTGGTATAATTATCTAGAATTGTAATTATATTATATTGATGAACAAAAAAAGTGTAAATTTATATATATATATTTTTTATATGGTATTATAATGGATAATTATTTAAGAAAATTTATATAATTATTTATATTTTTAAGGTGGTCTCTGATCACAACAAACTTGTTTTATTTAATCATTTGGTATTATGAAAAAATGTTAAATATAGAAAATAAAAATTATTTAAATTTAAATTTTATAATCTATTTAAACCATTAATATGTTTTCATGAACATCCTTGAACACGTTGAAGGAAAATGAAGACTTGTCATTTGTAAAGGCGATAAAACAACACCTCACAGACAACATTTACGTTTTAAAATAAAAATGGATAAGGGATGGGAAATTATGTTGGGTTATTCAATTAATGTAATAAAATTACATTTTATGTATTTTAATAATGTTAACATGATATTTTTATGTGGGGAGGTAAGGAGAGAATAATAAAATAAGAGAACATGAAATGAAATTAAAAGGAAAAGGAAGAGGATTTTTCTTATTGAATTTTCCTCTTTGAGAACCTTCTTATGGAAATAGTTTTGGTCTTTTTATGAAAACAAGAGGTCATAAAAATAGAGGTGAGGGCTAATAAGTGTTTTTTTTAATTTTAAAAGTCTCAATTTTTGTATGGTGTCAGAAGAAGTGGTTGTGTGGGTGGTATTTATAGTGGATGAGTTAGCTGTTTTTTAATATTTTTTTCATTTGATTATTTTTTGGATCATTACAATGAATAGATAGATAATTATCATCAAAAAAATTAAAATAATGAAGTATAGTTTGATATTATGGGATTTCATTATCCATACATCACCTATGACCTAATAATTCATGTTTTCAAAATTTATCATAAATTATCGTATTATCCTATTCATAAAAAATCATGTATTTTAGAAAGATCCAAAAACTTCCTCCTGATCATCTGTAAATGAGTAGAATTAAAAAATGAACACCATTTTATGAAAATATTTTTCTAAATATAAAAAAATTAATTTTTAAATCCAATCACCTTTTACTAAAAAAATAATTTTTATATTATAATTGTTTTAAAGGGAATTTCTAAAATTAACTATTGTCAAATAAAATTATCCTATAATCATAACCGAACAAAATATTAATATATGATTCTATTTTATTAAAATGAAATTTTCTTTAAATGATTAAATTAATTATAAAATTGTAATTAAATGTTCATTGCATACAAAAATTCCCACAATTATTTATAATTTTTTTTAAATTTTGATTAATTATACTATGATATTATTAAATAATAATTTTATTTATATGATACGTAAATTATATTTATAATTTTATAGGAATGGATATAATTTATTTGGCTAGTTTACTATTCATAAGTGTCATATTACTATTCATAAGTGTACCATTACTATTCGAAAGGGTTATGTTTATATTGACTAGAAAATTAATTGTATCCTATATGACTCTAAATATCTAAAAAATCACAACTTTGTAGCTCTATTTTTCAAAATAAAACAAAAATTAGTAGAAAAATTAAGTTTATTTCTAATCTTGCATGTGTGGCGAAAATAGAGAATGTAGAAAAGCTCCATAAGATTTTAAATTTAATTTCAACATAAAAATGATTTACATGATCTATATTGGATTAATATATATATAATTGATATATTTTGATATAATGAATCAATTATAATTACTATTTAAACATAATAAATAGTAATTAACTACAACATAGTATTTTTAACTATTCATTAAAAATAAAACTTCTCACAAATAAGATAAAAAATAACCCTAAATTAATTTTGAGATTCCAAATTCAAAAATGGTGTCTATTTTACAAAATATTATAAATTTCGTGGTAAATAATTTTCATTTATTTGTGACAATTATAAATAAACGTTAATAGTAGTTATTATTATCCATATAACTATGTCTAATGTTTTGGTTAATACTATCTCATTTAAATAATAATAATAATAATAATGTTTTGATTTGTAGGGAACCATGTGGTGTTCATTACATTCTACATTATATTTATTTGTAAATTTGTGGGGTGTTGCATTCTCTCCTCCTTTAATAAATTATGTCCTCACAATTTGAAATTTTACATGGAATGTTAAAGGATGATACTAGAAAATTAATTCATTTCAACCACATTAGAAAATGTGGCTAATAAAATATACCGATTAAAAATAGTGAACGGTAAATTAGAAGGGTACCACAAAATTTGGATTTCGAATAGGATATCATTATGGTAATGTTAAAACATATGCATGGATGAGAAATCTATGTAGTATGTTCTGGTGGAGAGTGGTAGAAAACATGGTCATTTTAAAGATAAAAATCATAATATCATATGTCTGGGATTAGTTAACATATTAATGATTTTTTAGAGGTAATTTTTCCATATGAATTTTTTTCCAAATTACATTTTTTAGAGTTGAGGTTTTCTTTTACTGCCTAGAAGTGCTCTTAGATAATTATCTTACATTAAGTTAAAATCATCTATTTTGGTTGTGGTTCAATCTATCTGTACTTCATTTTGTAAAATAAAATATGGATATTAAAGATGAATTTTTTTACCTGAATAACTTTGATCAAACAATCCATAATCATTCATTCGACCATTAAATGTTCTCTGAAACCAAAAAGGTTACAATAGATTAATCAAAATCTTAGTTTAGTCTAATTTCATTTTGTAAGAAAATAACATTAAGACATATACAAATTATGTAAGTCAAAAAATTAAATTTCTAAATATTTAGAAGAAACAAAATAATATATCTCTTATTTTCACATACCAAAAAGTATGAATACCTTGATTACCTTTAAATGTTTAAAAATAATAATTATTCTAATTTTTTAAATAAGTACTACCGAAAAAGATAATTCATTAATCTAAAAACTCAAATACTTTTATTATTTCATTTCAACTATAGTATCCACATAAAATGGTTTTGATCCCATTCCTTATTTTGGGTTATATTCCCCTATTTCATAGAGAATTAATTTGTAGAGTGCCTTGTATCCTTGTATTTGAATCCATAGATATTAAAAAATTCTTTTATTCCCTTTCAATCCGGAGCATGGTAGCCGTTTCTACAAACATGAATCAAACTCAATTTTTTTAAATCATGTACCATGGTGTTTCCATCTACATATATGAAATGTTGCAAAATCTATCTTTTTATTATTCCCTTTATCCATATTTTTCTATGTCTTCCTCTTTTTACTTGTTTACCATCCGAACAATAATTCTAAATGAATTATTGCTCAGTATTGATAGAAAAATATAGTATATCTTCATATGATGAAAATGTTTGGGATACTAATCCCCTTCATATAATTGGGTTAATTACATTAAAGAAATGGTCTACCTAGCACCATATATTACATGTGTAGACTGTGGAATGCAGATATACCCTTATAAAGATGGCATCATATTTTGAAATATTTTAGTATTTTTTTTGTAATAGATATAATAACATTCTCTCTATATTGTATCTTTATTGAATAAGGAAATATTTATCTAAGAAAATATTCCTAAAATCCTTCTTTTCTATGTTTCAAATTTTTCATCCTCCTATGTGTTTGCAATTAATGACCACCATTGATATACATCTCTCAAGAGGTGATATACTTCCTTGAAAATGTTCTCTCTTTCATTACATTCTTAAGAGAGAAATATATTCCCTATGAAACATGTCCACTACACCACTATGAATAGGTTTCTAGTCTCATTGAAAGATATAGATTGTTGTCACATAAAGTAGTATAACTTTTTTCCTATATGTTTTAATTTTTGATACTCCAGATAGGTAAGGTTATTATTCATAACATGAGTTAGTTTCCCAGTGTAGTCATAAGTTTTTTTGAACTAATCGTAGCTACGGTACCAATATCATTATATTGAATATGATGGAAATCCTTAAATTTGATACACGTGTTGATAAAGTTTCCATTCCTTCCACTTGGTGCTATTTCAGAATAATAGTATACATAAATTTTGTTACAAACCATAATTCATAATATCGAACTAGAAAAACACTGATCATTAAAAAAACATTATTCATAGATAATCACATAATCATAAACATGGTATATCTGAGGAAAACATATCCTTCACAATGGTTTGTAAAGAAAATTTTAATTATCATAAGCATATCCCAAAGGAGTTTCAAACCAGGTGTCTGGTAAGGCCTGTTTTTGTGTACTAGGATACCATGAGTTAGTCTATGGAAAACTTGAAAAAGTTATTACCACTAGGTATATCTATTTCTGTACCATGTCAACTGGAAATATCCATACATATATGTATTTCTAGAAGACCCACACATTCTCTACCTTAAAAAATTTCATGATATTATTATATGATTATCCTAATAGTATATGTTAGGGTGGTGTTATATATTTTTTTCTAACTCCATTTTCCAAGGATTCTAATAAATTTCATCAACTATCAACTGTAATGACCCCAACCCTTGTATCCCATTTTTAATGTCTTAAATTATAACAGAGGTATGATTACAACGAATCAATTCCCAAATGACCAAATATTTTAGTATTTTTGGAATCTAGATTACATACATGACCTATTCATTATAAAATGAAAGAAAAAAATACATTGAAACTCATTTGGTAAAAACCAAAAACTATTTGATCAACCATAGAAGTCATTCATATTAATGAACATCACATCCTAAGGAAAAATAAAACCTTTGGAAGGAGTGAGATCAGATTCATACTAAGGGTAAGCAATACAACTAGAGATTTCATAAATAAAAATAAACAATAATTAATTTTTTATAACTAAACGTACATGCAATTAAAACATAATTTTGATCATAAAATGGTATGAATAAAAGATAATTGTATTAAGATATAATAAAACCTAAACCTGGATATTATACTAGTAGTGTAATCACATTAACAATATATTTATAGTTTCGTAATGAGGTAAATGAATAATTATGAATATTTAAAACATAAATTAAAGGTATCATGCCAAGAATATATATTTTCAATGCTTCATGAAAATAATCTTTTTGTTTCAAGGCTTTATTCCAAGAATCTAACAAATGGGTAAGGCCTAGACCTAAAAAATATCTAGGTTTTTCCATGAGACCTCTTGACGAATTAGGGAATAATTTTATCCCCATACATTACATGATAAGTCCTGTAAATTACTCATATGAATGGGGTTAATCGTAACCAACATATCCATATGAAATGAACAAAAAATTTTCCAATCTATAGATGTAATCACAAACCATTCTGAGTAGCATGGTGAATGGTATCAAGATGTCACATCATATCACACCCCATCATTTTTAATTAATTTATTTTATTATTTTCTTGGCTTTGGATAATTTATTTGGGTTTGATTTGAGTCCCTATTTGAATTTTAATACTATTTATTAAAATATGTGTTTTTTTAGTTGTTCACAATTAGTGAAAACTCTAGTAGGTTGACCCATAGACTTCACTTTTGAAGTTTGGAAGTGGAACCATCCTTTTTATGGTCAAGTAGATCCTCTCGAGGTAGATGAGTGGTTATGGAGAATTGAGAGGGAATTCAGATTCCTTTTGTTACCCAAGCCATTAAAGGAAATGTTTTTTTACCTTTATCCTCATAGGTCCATCATGGAAATGGTGGAATTTTTTGTCTTAAAGAAAGTTGCAGTAAGATCTTACCTAGGTGTTCTTCAAGTCTTCGTTTTTCTAACATATTTTTTCATTAGATGACGAAGGTGAGAAGAAAGACGAAGTTGTGTGGTATTCAGTAAGGTGTTGGATAGATGTTGGAGTTCTATCATAACATCATATATATTATCCCATAATATCCAAGGTATGTGGAAAATGATCCTATTTAATCTTGATATTTTGAGTTTAGGATCCATTCTGAGCTATAGCCAAAGGTTGAGGAGCTTAATTTGACCACTTTCAATGATGCAGCGGGCCCAAATTTTTTTTGCTGAAGTAGAGTTAGCAGGAATGCATGAGATGGTGAATCTTCGTCAAATTTTTTGGAAGTGGTGTAGAGGATTCTATTATGAGGAATGGGAAGAAGTATGATGCTAGTTGTGTAGGTATGGGAATTAAAAGGCCTTCCGACCTCTCATCAACCTTTTCATGGTGAAATAATGTAGTTTTACATCAGTGTGGAAAGAATGGTCACAATATTCCATGTTTCCCAAGTGCTCCAAGAACCTGCGACACTTGTGGGATCTAGGGTCACTTGAAAAAATTCATTCATGATCCTTACAATATGCTCTTCGAATCTAGACCCAACTCTTCAATGGTGACCCAGACTATTCTCAAGAATAGGGTGATGTTTGGGATCTATATGGGGTTTTCTCTTGATAATGTTCCTTGAATGTAATAGCCATATCTGGTGGTATTTATTGTGTTTTTATCATTTTATTATAATAATGGATATTGTTAATCATTTCAAAACATCCATGTTAATGGAAGTGTGTTTGTGAAATTATGATTTGTGTGTCTTGTTCAAGAATTTCTAATGCATGACTGCATTGAAGGAGATGATTTAAACATTAGAGCTACAAATATAGGTGTTGGAGTGAATATATCATGAATTACATAACCAACATGTGTAAAATAATCCATGAATTTTGTCATTATTTAGTTTGGGATATAAGAAAATATTATGTTTTCTGTGTAGATGCATCATCTCAAATAGTTCTTGTAGGTGGAAAGGAATATAGGGGCCCCGTTTTTACTTTTTTGGTCATGTGGGTGAAAACGTTCATACATAGATATATGAATATGTAGATATATACTGTTTTCATGAACCTCCATGTTTTTACTCCTATGGGTATGAATCTATATGTGGTTGTTCATGTTTTAATTTACATGTATGTCACTCTAAATTTCAGTTTTGGTTGGGCTCATTTGAGGGTGATAATTCCTGAGGGATTGGTGGACCACTCAGTTTCTTCAGTTTGGTAGCGAGTTTCATTAATCGGGTCACTTGCGGTGGGTGATTTAGTGTATGAGATTCTCCCATGTTAACCACGCTAGGTTTTCCAAGTCACTCTACGCTAATCCGTTATGCTGGTTAGATTTTATTATTGGGAGACCTACAGTGGGTCTCATGTTGTAACCCCAAAGTAATTCGATGTTCGTTTAATCCTTATGGTGGGGAGTCTATTTGGGCTTTCTCCTTCTATTGTGATTCTGGATCTATCTTGGTTTCTAGATTTTTTTAATCATGGTGAATCTTTTCATGCCTCCCCATATTGGTCTTCTGACCATACAATAGTTTTTAAGTTGTTTCTAATGATGGGGAGTTTATTCGGGCCGCCCTTTGTCAGTTCATTAGCTTCGATCCTGGTTTCACATTGGTGGTAAGTTGTCTCTTTCATAGCTATATAACCTCAAGAACATATCTTGAGAAAATATCGGTATTGGTTCATGCCCCATAGTTTCAATGAGATAATATTTTAAAAGTGTTATAAGAATATTCGTTAAATTCGGGATGTGATTTGATTTTTTTCCCATTTCAAGAAAGTTGTATAGGTTTCATTTGGTAATGTAAGAGGAGTTTTGGTTTAAGTGGTTGGCATGTAGCATGATAGTTTATTTCCTACGATCGATCCTATAGAGGTGTATTAGATTATATAGGAAGGTGAAACTTAGTCATGATTCCATTTTGGGTCTCCTGAGTTTATAATTTATATCTATTATATTCTTGATTGTGTTATTGTCTATTTTTTTCAAAATTTACAGATCGAATTAAACTATGAAGGAGTATCAGTTTTTGTTTTTTGGTAAAACATTTTTCTGGATTTCTAAGGGTGGAAAGCATAATGGTGGGGAGAATTTTCTGACCCATTCCTTTGTAATTACATTATTTTATAATTTTCTTGGATTTGGATAATTCATTCAGTGTTTGAGTTGAGTTCCAGTTTGAATTATGTAGTTTTTAATTAAAGATGACTAGTTTTTCTTCCCAGAATATAGAGCACATGCAGAGCATGATTTAGAGACCATGTTCCTTCACCCTAGGCATCGTAAGGCCTTCCTGGCGTTCAAAAGAAATTTAATGAATAATAATATAATGTTAAAAAGGTGTTAAATAAAAATAAGGAAAAGTAAATTAGAATTAAAATATTGTTTTAATAACGATAATTATGATAATATTATTATAAGGATTATTATTATTATTTTTGAAATTATTATTATTATTATTAATTTCATCATGATGTTGTTGTTGTTGTTATTATTATTATTGGTATTATTATTTTTAGGGTTTCATTTTTTATTTTAGTTATTTTTGTTAGTTTTTCCTCCCTTTATCCTCTGCCTTTTAAATCACCCTCACAAAACCCGTCCCCCTATCCTTGTTCGGCATGAACAACCCTCTGTTGGTCGTCTCCCTCTACTTCGACGCCACCTTTCTCTGGAAACATCATCACCCACACGCGACCCACTCCGGTAGCTTCCTCTTTGGCATGTATAACCCATCTGATGGGCTTATCTCTGGCATGCACCACCTCATCAACACCCCCTCCTCTGATATCCCTCTCTAATTTTCCAACTCCACCATTTTTCATTGTGATTCTTCTATAAATCGTCATGTTATAACTCTCTTCTCTCTCCCCCTATGATTTTAATTGATTTTTAGGCTCCCCATTACCCTTCCCGTTTCAGCCAGACACCTAGGGTTAGGGATAACCCATTTTCTAGTTTTCCTTTTTAGGGTTGTGCTAAGGGTGTCTCAAGACCCATTGGACCATGTTCTGGTAACCTGCACTAATGGGAAAGATATTTGGGTGGATTCACTATATTTTTGTCAATATGGTGTATGTTTCACAACCTATTATTTGTTTTAGACACTCTAAATTTTTTATTTATAGTGTTTATGAATCTCGTGTATTTATTTTATGCATACGTAATCAGTTACAAAGGTGTACATACATGTTCCAATGTATATATTTATATAAATATATATATTTTGTGGGAATGTTCCATCATGGCATGGAGAACATGTTCATTGGTTTATGGGTATATATATATGTTTATCAATGTGTGTGTGTGTGAAAGTGTGTGTGTGCGAGCGGGATGCTGCTTAAGTTAAAAAGCTTTGGGTTGGTGATCCAATGAGGTAGGATCATATTTCACATAGCCTTTAAAATTAATCTTTAATTGGTTACTTTCTTTTTGAACCATCCATGATAGTTAAACAACGATATATATTTTTTAGAATAATTGTTTCATGTGAAATAAAATTATTTTCTCAACTATTTTCAACATGTAGTGTTGTTTTTTTGAAAATGTACACACATGTTGTTTGAAAAAATGATCTGTCAGCATTTTCATTTGACTTAGGATGTTTACAAGAAGTTTTTTTAATTTTAAATTTTTTTAGATGAAAATTGGTGATTTATTTCTGGTAGTGTGTTAAATGTATGTTTTTTCATTAAATATTGAATGCCTAGTTTGGGATTAATTTCACGATATTCTTTTGCAAGTGGGATGTGATCTTTAAAATCATGTTTTGGTCATATATATATGATTGTAGCATCCAAATTTTTCATTGGATTTTATAAATATTTTTTAGACGTAAATGGTGGTTTGTAATGATTAATGGATTTCTAGAGGTTGGTTTTTTTTGAAAATGGTTTGGAATGGTTACATTGTAAAATAATTATATGGAAATGTTGTAAGGACCATTTCTAATTTTGGAATGGTTATTTAAAAAACCACTATTCGGTTAAGTAACAATAATATTTGGTAGAACATGATACAAGAGGGACTTCACTCTGGTACCTCACCTGTGTAATAATTTTTTTAAGGAAATGTACCACCCTTGAGGTATTCGAGATGGTGCCAGTTTGTGTGATGTGTATGATGGAGGATGTATATTCCTTGTTTTTTGGAATTTTTTGAACACCCATTTGTGAGGATGACATAGGATCCTAGAATATCTATGAGGATTTACAGAGAATGATTACCACACTTGTTTATATTATGCACTGGCTAGTGGCCCATAACAGATGGTTATTTTGTTATTATTGTTATGGGATCGGGCCACTAGTTTAGGATGCATATGGTGATCATCGAGAATTTGGGAGTTATGAATTAATCTAGTATGACCTTCCTTCGGGATGAGTCACATGTATAGTACGTTCTGATTCTCCTATGAGTTCCTAAAATTTAATATTTTCTCTGACACTAGTACCATTACTTCCATTTCCCTCATTGTGTGTTATAATGAACTTTATGTTTTGTATTAGTGTTATCCAAAAAAATTTGTGAATGCTTGTTTTGGCAAATTAGTTTCAAATTGGATTTTTTGAAATATAAATTATTTCCCTTCCTTTTTTCACAATTATGGAATAGAATTATTCATTCATACTTACTGAGTTTTAATATTCATGCCTATAGCCTTTTATTTTTTTAAGTTTCTGTATTAGGATATAGCTTTGGGTTCATTACCATGGGATATATTTTGTATTAATATAGAGGGTGACCCTTGGGGTTACATGGAGACATCATAGTTCTCAATATTCTATTTATGTTTCCTTGTGTAGTTTATGGTTCAATTGAAGTATTTTTTGTTTGGAAAGTGAATGATGTAAAAATACTGGATGTTATGTGTATTTTTGATAAACATCAATTATATAGTTAATATTTTTTCATTTTTTTGGGTTGAATGTCAATCTGTATCTCTAATGACACCCTTGTAACTTTTCTCCAGCATAGGAGGATCGAGAATGACTCTCAGGCCTTTCCATAGATCAGCTTAGGTCACCAGTTCATGGTTGACCCGGGTTCATTTGCGATACATCCATAATAAAAATGACTCTAAGACATTTAATAAAATATGGAAATTGATAATAATAATATATTTATCTCAATATAGCATAATATTGAAGATAGGTCTTGAAATAGCTGAAAATACACTAATAAAATAATTGAGTATTTTTTGAGAGAAATTCCCATTTTAATTTGCAAAGAAGAGTTCCTTTAGAAAATTCATTACTACGTATAATGATTGTTTGAATAAAAATAGACATGGAAATTTATTTTTCATCAAATGTTAGGGATTTTAGTTAAATAATTTTTTCATAAAACATATTATATATGTTACTTTAGAATTTTTAATAAATTTAGATGTTCCATATTATTTGCTTTCTGTATCACGAATAATTGAGAAGATAATCTGAAACAAACATGTAATTATTATAAAAAAAATGATCTAGAAACATGAGTATGGAAGGTATAAAAATAATTTAAAATAATTTTATAAAATAATTAAGAATTACATTACTGTATAGAGGTAGAGGGCATAACCCGAATAAAAATGAAGGTCTGGGAAGAAATCTTTACCACGTTTCAAACAATAGAACCATATAACACATAAAATCAATTATTTATCAAATAAGACATTGAATATAATTGAAAAATGTATTCATGATATGGAAAAACAAAGTATATATTCCCCACCCCTAAGAAATAGTTTTGAATATGTCATATCTCATGTAAAAGAATGTGAGTTGAGAAGACCCTTACCTAATGTCCGAATATGTTTTGTACATGACATTAATTTCCAAGATTAAAAAATTAACTCCATTAATTAATTAATTTATAACGTCATAGAAAAGTTTTTTATTTATTATCATTTTATAATGTTCATTTAAGGCTTTATTTATGTGTTAGAGAGTTTAATTTAATCATTCAGGAGCATTCAATTTTCTGGTTTTCTTGATCAATTAACTTATTTATTAGTAATGGAGTTCATGTAAAATGGGTATAATTATCAAGAATTGAAATAATATGTTATTATGAACATCCTTTAGTGTAAATGGCTATATATATCATCTTTTTATATTTTATGAGGATGAATAATTACATTGGAAAATATTGATAAATGTTTAGATTATTATATGCGGTTTTTGATCACAACAAACTCATTTGGTAAAATCATTTACTATATTATAAAAAATATAACTTCTAGAATATAAAAATGGTTTGAATATTAATAGTAAAATCTATATCAACAATTAAAATATTTCCATGGACATCCTTGAAGATGGTGAAGTAAAAAAAAAGAAAACATGGAATCCTTGAACGCGATGAAACAACACATCACAGTCAACATTTATATTTTTAGAATAAAAAGGAAGAGTGGAATGCGAATGATTATTGAATTTTCCATTTACATAATAAAAATGTAGCATAGTCAAGGTACTAGATTTATCATGCTATTTCGATGAGTTTAGGTAATAAGATAATAATAAAATTAGAGAACTGAAAACTGATTTAAAGGTAATTAAAGAGGATTTTACATCGTGAATATTCCTCCCTGAGAACCACCTTAGAGAATTGGTTTTTTTATTTTGATGAAACTAAGAGGACTTAGACATATGGGGGTCTTGGGGAGAGTATTGGTCATAAATTATAGAAGTATCAAAGCTTGGAAGGTGTGAGATGGAGGGGTGATGTGGGGTGGTATTTATAGTGGATGAGATGTGTGTTTTTTGAATATTTTATTCATTTTTTATTACTTTGGATTAATACTATGAATACATTGAGAATTATTATCAAATAAAATATCATAATGATGGAATGTTTGAGATTTTGTGATTACATAATCCATACATCCCACATGACTCAATAATTCATGTGTTTTTCATTTATCATAATTTGTCATATTGTACTATTCATAAACAAATAAAGTATTTTAGAAAAATCCAAATAACTCAAACTAACGATTTCATGATGTGTAGAATTAAAAAAATGAAATAAATTTTTCAAAAATAATTATATAAATATGAGAAATTTAAATTTATAATAAATCCATCATTTTCCCAAAAAAATACAAATTTTAATATCATAAATGTATTTATAAAACATTAAAAAATAAGCTAATATCACATAAAATAATCCTATAATCATAAGTCAGTAAAATATTTATCTACTAATATATTTTATAAAAATAAATTTCATTTTAAATGTCTAAATCAATTATAAAATTAAAGGAAAAAAATTATTACATACAAAAAATCAAACAATTAATTAATAATTTCAAAACAATTTATTTACTTGTACTAGGAAATAATTATATAAATTTTTAATTTATATGATTTCAAAATATTGTTAGAATTTTGTGGGTGAGGTTACTATTTATTTGTCCATTTTACTATTTATATGGGTCCCATTACTATTTATATGGGTAGAATTACTATTCAAAAGGGTCATGTTCTATTCAAAAAAAATGATCCTATTAGACTCTAAATAACTTAATGATATTAACTGTGTATGTCCATTTTTCGAATTTCAATTAAAATGAGAAGAAAAATTATGGTTAATGCTAATTTTGTAGGTGTGTTGAGAAAGGGAGTAACAAGAACGTTTAAATGTTAAATAAGTGTGTTATTTCTAATTTCAATATATAATTGATCTTAATTAGATTAATATATCTGTAATTGATATATTTTGACATTAAGAATAAATTATAATATTTATTTAAACTAAAAACATTATATTTATCTACTATATATTATTTTTCAAAATTTATTATAAAATTAAAATTCACCTAAAAATACTAATAATTTACCCTTAATTAATTTAAAATTCCAAATTCAAAAATGATTTTTACATTACAAAAAAAAATACATTTCATTAGAAATATGTTTCATTTATGTGAAACCATTGTTAATAAAATTTAAGAGTAGTTTTTACTATTCATATTTGTGTGTTTAACATCTTTTTTATAACTATCTTGTTTAAATAATTATAATAACAACATGTTTTTTCACATATAATCAGTGTTAGTGAATTGAATTATAAAATAAATTTATTTGTAAATTCTTGGAAGGATGCAATGATTGTCTATTAACATACCTACTTATTATTTTTCAAATAATAGCATGGGTAATACCTATATATCACTATGATATGTTTAAAAAACTAAAACAATTTCATTTTAATTTCTTTATTTTCAAATATAGATTTTTCATCCAATTATCATCTTCATGTCCTTATGAGCTACATTTGTCCAATCTTCTTCTTTAGTCTTTCTAATTCTAATAGAAAAAAATCAATAATTGTATTGTAATTCATCCATGAATATTTTTACTAGAATTAGTTGGCATTATATTCTTGTGATAGGTTGATTTATCTTCCTTTATATTATACTATTAATTACATATTGAAATTAAACTCTCTATAAATTGACATATTTGTGTCATTATTCATTTTGTTCATCAAATTCATCATAAGATTTATCCTTCTAAAATAAATAAATTCTATACTAACCATAAACAATAAATATTTATTTTGATGTCTTCATTTCATTATAATTGTTTTTTATCTAATCCATTTGAAACGAATTATTGTTTCTAGAAACATTAATTTTGGAATACCTGGAATGAGTGGAATATTTCAACTCATAAAACTATTGTTTCAGTTTACACACCATGTTTCCTTAATTATGAAGTATGACCCAACCCAATTCTTAAATTTAATATTCATTATTAATTTATCTTTTTATAAAACCATTTATAACATATTTCTTATACAATTTCAAACTTATATGTGGATCTTGTGTAATTTTTTTTTCTAGTTTCAATAATTTTATTAGGGTAAAATACTCTTCAAAATAAGTAAATTCCAGATGTTTATTAAATTTTCAAACTAGAAAATATTTATTATTTTTAAATATCTCGCAATTTTTTGAGCCTATTTATGAATAAATTATTTGATTCAATGGTATTCTTTTCTTTTGGTGAAGGGCCATGATATCATGTGGTATTTTTTTCAACTCTTCCAACTATACTTTCATTTCAATTAACCATTTATTTTATTGAAAAACATTTTTTTCATCATTTGAGATAAGATACAATTTATTTTAAATCCTTAATTTCTATATGGTATAATATAGATATTTTTTTCCTATACTATTTTTTAGATTATTTTCTTTTAATTTTTTTTCAATATTTTATTCCATTGTATGTTTCACCATCACTGAAAATAAAAAATCTACAAGAATAAGATTAGTTTTGTGATAAAAATTACTTTCAATAATTTTTTTATGTCTTAATAATATATATTTTTACACAACTTCAAAACCTATTTTATGGGAGACCCAGTTTGTGTGAATTTTAAATTAATGGAATTGGAAAAATATTAGTTGTTTGTTATATAACATGTAAATTTTTTTGATTGGATGACACTCGGGAGAAAACATTATCCTTACTTATTACAAAACATTCTTAAATATGGATTTTTGACCTTTATTAAGAAATAAATCCCAATAACCATAATGTATATAACCATATGAATTATCTTATACCACTTCTCATTCGATGTAATTTCTTAATCCTATAGAACGAATATTGTTTTTTAACTTGCTTAACTATATGTACCAATTACCTCAGAAAAATGTTGAATTTTTATACAGAGTGATCACGATTCTTCCTATTTCAATTATATATTTTCTTTTCCATTATACTACTCTATTTTATTCTGGAGTATAGAGATATCTATTATAGTGTTAAATTCAATGTTTCATTAGGTGGGACTTGATATAGATAATTTTTATCACATTTCATTTTATAACATCCACTTTAATATTTATAGAACGAATTAATTATTAACGTCCCTTATGTTGTCTTTAAAAGTTATATGTCTTCTAAATTATATTTCATGATAATTATGTTGTTCAAATAATTTAAATAATCATTGAATGTAAAAAATTAAAATTCAAACATTATTGATTGTCATATCATCATACCACATAGATCATAGTTAATCATATTAATAGGTCTTGTCTATTTAATTTAATCTTTATTATTCCTTCCAATACCCACCCTTTCTTTCTAGCATGTTACATAAACAACATCATACTTCCAACGTTGTTGAGTTATGTAACTTAAAAAAATAATTCATGAAAATGGTACACATAAACATCTATACACGATAGAAATTTTTTTATGGTGTAACTTGTTTCTATCCTCAATACATGGATGGATATAACTACAAGGTTCTCTAATTTTGAATATATTCTAATTGGTATGTTACCCTTAGAGAACAATATCTATCATACAAACAAAAAATGAAACATGAATCAAATATTATGAATACAACCTTACTATATTTTAATAGTTGGTTGATAATTAGTATATTGTGTTTAAAACCATCAAGAAATAGAATTTCCATTGACTATAGTTTTAAAGGTTCAATATTTTTTGTTCATATTCCTATTATTTTTAATGAAATATCATTTCAAATAGTGAATCCAACTCTGATATTTTCTTTAATAATTCTCAATATTTTAAATTTTAAATTTTAAATTTTAGGAATAACCTCTATCATGAATTTATGGTTATATTCATTTTTTGAGAATTTGGTGTTTTGTTTACAACCAATAATTTTTTTCATTTTACCTTTATCAAGCTTTATTTTCATATAATGTCTATAGAATTCATCCCAAAACTAATTTCCTGTAATTTTATCATTTTTATCGGGTTTCTCAATCCTTAACAAGAATAATCATGACATCAAAATCAGAATATACTTGAGAATTTTTAACAATTGAAGAATTTAATTTTCATTAATTTTCTAAAATTATAGATCTACATTATTTTCGTCAAATATTTCTCATCTTGTTTCAAGAATTCTGCTATGGAGAGATATTTTGTTCAAAAAATTATATTCCCTATGAATGTATATCCTAGAACAAAAATAATAACAAGTGAATATTTATCATCTATAGATTTATATGTTTTTTCATGGATTTTTTTTGTTATGATTCATCATACCTTTCAACATTTAAATTTACATTGAATGATGAATTTCAATTCTATTACATACAATTATATTTTAATTATATGATATGTTTCTCATCTCCTTTATCATACCATTTTCTATATTATTTGATTTTTAAAGAGGAATGATTAGTATAATAAAATTAATATTTATGTTCTGTGGGTGTATATTTCACCTGAATCATGGGATGAGTTGTCCCAGATCCATGACATGTTCTGATCATTACCTCTAATTCTTTTTGTATAACTATCTTCATTTTCTTAGAGGAATTGTTTCAATGTGACAACTTCGTCGAGTCTTTAATTTCTCTTCTTTCATAATAAAAGTATTTTCATCAGAATATTTACCAATTTTCCCATATTCAATAACATTATCTTTGATATTTGTAATTTATTCTATATATGAATAATCTTTTTAAAAAAAGTAATCCTTCTCATCAATCTTTTTATCAATATCATTCATTAATATTGTCTCTTATTTCATTAGTTTTGTGTTTTTCTCATGAAATTCCACATGTTTTGATAATACATAATATTCCTTATATATTTCATTGCATACATATTATTTTCTATTTTTAATTTATTATTTTCTATTAACATGATCCATAAAGGTTATGAGCATCTTTGAATTTTCATCTTCCGATGAACTATTATTTTGTAGATTCATACACTATAACATTACTCATCATAATTCCTTTATTTATTTAATTAATCAATTTTTTTCTCTATTTTTGATTCCATTACATACTTAAAAGGTATAAATAACAGTTTATTGTATGGTTTTTTATCTGAATCATCATAAACATATTCTCCATAATTCTTAAATAGATATTTCATTGAAAATTTTACAATCCCTCTACACTCCAAACATTTATATTTGAGTTTTAAATTTTACTTTCATCTACATTTGGGGATGTTTTTAAATATATCTGACATAATAATATCATTCACATTAGTATAATACCAGATACCATTGGATTTAGTAAGAACCATTACATAATTTTTAGGTTCTTAAATTTTTGTCTTCTTCATAGAATCAAATGTTTTTTGTTACCTAATCTCTTTTTTAAGTATTTTTAATTAATCATTTCATCAAAAAAAGTATTTTGTGTAATTAATCAAAGGATAAATAATTATTATATTATACAAGAGATATTTTAGGATCTAACATCTATTTAATTATACCCATCAATTTATTTACAATATTTGAATGATACAAGACAATCTTAAATCCTATCATATATCCAAAAAATTTATTTACTATAGTCAAGTAATAATTAATAGTCCATATTCCACCATCCCAATATCCCTAAAATTGCTTCCCTATATTTGGATCTTTACATCAAATTTTCCCCCTCAATGATTATTTAATATTTTATCTGGGTTTCCATTACTGTCTTGAGAATAATAAAAACTATATAATAATTATTTTACTAGTAAATAACAGTGAAATTCCGTATTTTTCAATTATCCTCACGATTCATTTTATCATCAAATATCACAAGAGAATCATTCAATATATGGGTAAATGATATAATTGATACATAAAAAACCATAGTGAAAGAGATAGAATATAAGGAATGATTCAAATTTGTTCACCCATGAAAAGTTTCTATTAAATGTAGTAATACCTATAATATTAACTCTTTCGACATATCCATTATAATAAATAGATTCCATATAGGGGTAAACATTCCATTTATATAACGTAAACATAGTATAAATATTTTTATCATTTTCAATAGAGTTGAATAGAAATAGGGTGGGTCCTTTTATAATATTGATTCATTTAAAAATAAACGTTGATATAAATTAGTGTTTTGAAACCATCAAATTTATAACATAGACTCACTCGTATGTAAAGATAATAATTATATCTAGGTATATGAGTTGTTACAATGTTCAGTCCCAATGTGGGTACCAATTCCTTATCACATCGACTAGAATCACAATATAGATATATACAATATAATTGAATAAATATAATTGATCAAACTAACATCAATTTTTTTTCACAAGATAGGTAATCATAGTTTCTACCTCTAGAAACATTTTTTGATTGTATATTAGAATCTTAAAATGTAAAAGATGAATGTTTCTCCAAATACATTGTTTTGAAATACACAGCCTAGAACACTTTTTCCATCACACCTCTACCATGTGTGCTCCAAAATCATTCTGCTATACATCTGGATGGTGTGACTCAATTTCATAAGAAGAATTTTTATTAAATCATAAAAATTAACCTCTATCTATTAGATTGTTCTAGGGCCAATTCGTGAACCAATGGATTACTTGGTCAACTTCATAAATTTAATAAACATTATCACTTTTACTCTCACCCTAAAGATTCTAAAATAAGACTAAAAGGGAATCAAAATATTATATGTGGAAACATCCTCTAAAAATCAATAGGAATTTTACACTCAATTTTTATTTTATCAATCAAATAAAAATTAATAATTACCACCTTCAAAGACTCTATGATATTGAATTAAAAAAATTCCACATTTCATTCCATAAATCTCCATTACAAAAATCTCTTTATGACTTCTAGAAATATTAGTAATATTTACAAAAGATTAATTAATAGATTATTTTGATCAAAATTACTTACATATTAAAGTTTATATAATGTTTCTAAAGATTATTTTTAGAGAAAAAACTCTTAGGTTTATTCATCTGAAATCCTTTGTAGTCTTTCCTCCATTAGGGAATTCATTAAAACCACCATACCCAGAGGAAAATCATCATGATTTTATTTTTTTGGTTCTTCTATATCTAGTTACGAATATACAATCCCACTGTTTTAGAGATAAAAAACCCAAATAATTCAGCATCATTTGAAATTAACATTCTATTAATTGTATTTTTCTATCTGATTTACTAACATAAGTTCATCCAACTTGACTTATATGATGAACTATCAATTTTTTGTCTAATAGTAATTCATTTTTTGATCAACATATCCCACAATTATTTATTCCTTTTTTATTCTTATGTCTAGTAGACTAGTGATATCTTCCATTAATGGATAAAAAAATGTCATTTTGAAAATTCTATATTGAATCACGAATTCAAATATAATTCTTTATACACAACAACTCCATGAATTCATTAAATCAAATAAATAAAAAAATTCACCTTCATACTAGTTTAACCTTAAAAATCCAAAAATTGTATCATTCACGTAATTTCATTATATTAAACACAATTTATTAACATTATTATTTATCTATTTCATTATTTAATAAGACTTCATATCCTATTTTTTGATCATTTTACACTAATAACTTGAAATTTGTAACATCAATCATTGCGAATACATCATAACATGATATTTTTATGACTGTATTCCTTGAGAACATCCAATACTAAGTGAAGAAATATTTTTTATAATAATGATGTTATAAATATTTCAGATTAATAAAGAGTAAAATAGCATAATATAACTAGGAACACTTTGTTTTTAAATAAAAAGAGAATCATTTTCCTGAAAAAAGAAAATACTCAAAAATTTATCTTAACAACAAATTCAACAATAACCATTGATTCAATATAATGGATCAGTTAAAATTTATTAATTATTTTGGAATTCCAAAATTTTGACATGGTTTACATTATTATCCGTAACCCTAGATAACATGTCGATGATAGTTTTCCACCCATCTCATTTAGCATTTTTTATTAAATATAACAATCACCAAACATTCTATCACATTGATATTTTACAATGTTTCCCCAAATTACAACCATATATAATAAAAAAATTGTTTATTACAACTATTAAATAACAAAACAATATAAAAACTACCAAAAATAATTGTATATATATAAGTCGTCATGAAAAAAACATCTTAATTTATGAAACCTTTATTTTGACACATGATTATTTATATTCAGCCATGGATTATTCACATTTCATTCTCTCATATTTCTTAAATTAATCCCAAAAAACATCTACAGTCAACTTTGTAATAGACTGAATTGATCCAAAAATAAATTAATTTTATTATTTATTATATATAATTATTAGTATCAACTTCTCATAAATAAATTTGGTACCCAAAGGCCAAAAGATTATTGTTTTTTGGAGATTGGTTACATTGACATATTATTACACTATAATGCTTCATCATACACTAAGAAATTATGCAATATTGATTTCATCTTAGACATAGTTTGATTATATTTTCCATGGTGACTAGGAATCATAATATAAGGGTGTGCTAAAATTCATATATTAACAATAACACATCAATAATCTAGAGATAATTTATCAGTTGATCATAACTATATTAGAAGTTATATTATAGGGGGAACTACCTAATTAATTTAATATTACCATGGAATCATAAAATATGATCACATATCATGAAATAATGTCTGTATATATTATCAATGGAGAATCTGACTATTATATTTTTATCCTGAAAGAAAACAAGTTACCTTGTAATAGTGGTGTGAAATCATAAAAAAATAGTCATGATCCATAAAAACCTATTATAGATAGTTGAACCAATAATAAGCATAGAATAACATAACAATATTATCTTTTCAAACTAAATAATTTCCTTTTAGTTATTTTTACACAGATAAATTCGTCATGTATAGACATTACATAATGAATATATCTAATTTCATCGTGTATACACTTAATATATTATCACAACTAGCAACCTATTTTATACACTAAATAGTGTAAAATGGTAATATTAAAACCATTAAAAAATTAATTAATGGGGGAAACATGTACCGATCATCAAATAATGATAAATCATATATTTTTAATCACATTATTACATAACAAAACATAGCTTGAAAAATAATTCAAATAAAACAAGGTTTAATAACATTTTCATATACTATGACATAAAAAATTCAATAAGAATTCGATCGGTGCAATATGAAATATTAGATAACCCAAAACAAATATATAATGAATATATTTAGAGGGTTATAAGTGAAAATTTATTACAATGATAATGTGTCTTGTATATATATATTTGAAAATTAAATTGTAATCATGGAAATTTGTTTAATTTTTTTTTAGAATTATTTTTAAAAAAACAATGTTATAAGTTAATTAAAAAACATTTAAAACGAATTAAAAAGGGTTTCATTTCATTATTATAGTTTATAAATAATGATAATTTTGAAATGAAAGAAAATAGATGAACATTATATGGATTGTGTTCTCATAGATATGAATTGGAAAAAAATTGGAATTTTGTCCAATTGAGGGATTTATATCATTTTTATAAACATCCTATATCGATAAAATATAAAAAAATGGTAATTTTTAAAAATAATTAAAGATTATAATGTGACTTAATGAATCAAATACATTTTTTACTTAAAATTTTTCAAGCTAAACATTTTATTTAAGAATGATTGTGGGCATGGAAGTGAAATTTTCAACATAGTAAATGAATATAATTGTTAAAAACATTATATTCATAAGAAGCAAGAAATCAACCAAAGAAGAGTATTTTTATTTGGAAATATAATTTTCCCATAAAAATAGTATAATATATTATAAAATATATATTTTTTACTGAATGTTAAAAATATATAAAAACATAGATAAATATGTAAGATTTCAACTTAAGGAAATGTGATAGAGTTAACAAATAAACACTAACCATGGATTAATTATTTTGAAAACACATTAAAAATAATTTATAATTAGTATTGGATTATAATTAATATTAAAAATGAAATTTTTTATTTAAATTTCATTATATAACTATTTTATAATTTATTATTAGATGTTAATAACTTATTTTTTATTGAAAGAAATCTTTAAGTGTTAATTAATCAGTTTTATCAAAACATTCTTCAGTATGACGGTTTTGATATTGATATATAATCATGATTTCATCACTATATATAGTGGTCTTGGAGCTAACAAATATGTTATTTATTTATATTTAGATTTCCATTATAGATTTATTGATTCATTCTTAATGGATTTTTATGATGATATTGAGACTCCCCTTTTATGATTATCATATTTTTTTAATTAAATTCATCTTATTGATGAATTTTATTATGTGTATTACCAATTATAAATTATTAAATTTTCATTATTAACACCTCCTTCAAGTATTTATGTTTTATTATTCATTGATGATGGAAATAATCTAACATCACTGAAGTATGTGGTAAAAACACAAAATAAATGTCTTATAACTTATGAATGAGTAATCATATGTTATTGTATAATTGTAAAAACTATATTATGTAATTATTTTGATATTTTTTAAATTATATTAAATTGATAAATCACATATTATAATATTTGAAAAAATAAGATTAAGAAAATTGTTTATGAAGAAGATAACAAATAACATGAAGAGTTAAATTTTTACAAAAGAGACCCTATTTGAAATATAGGATAAGAGACCTTTTCCTAGGAAAATAATCTAACAAATGTGGAATAGGATTATATGGTAGAGTGTTTTGTGACGGTTTGAAGGGGAAAATCATTTTTCGGTATTGATTGATTTAATTGGAAATGGTGGGAATATATGTGGTCGTTTGGAATCCCTTGGAAATAATTATTAAATTTTTTCAATTTCATATCAAAAGTTATATACTACACTCATAGTTCCCATTTCTCCCCATAATGCATCATTATAATTAGCCAAGAAAAAATTAGTCAAATACAAAAACATTGTTCAAATTTGTTCATGCTTATATATATATGCATATATTTACAATATTTCACTACAAATCATAATGTTTTACATTATTATAATATATTTAAAGAAAATTTATAAATTTCATCAATTAACTTATATAGAAATAATAATTCTAATTACATAATCCATTTGAAAATATTTAAACCTCTAATGTAGATAAAAATTAAATTTATGTCAAAAATATAAAATTCATTATATTTTTTTCTTTAGAAAATATCTTTTTAAAAATTAAGTAAATTATTATTAATATATATTTTTTATATTAATTTTTAAGTTAATATTTTTATTAAATTTATATCATATAATAATTTTTATATATTTTATTCATTTATGTAATAATTTTGAACACAAAAAATAATTCTTTAGAAATTCAATATAAAATTAAATTAATAAATATATTATTCATTATTTGTTGATTTTCACCAATCCATTTTTATTAAAATATTACATTAACTTATATAATTATATTTAATAGAAATAAATTATTAATATTTAATAATTTAATCAATATTTTTAATTTATACACTTATGAATAATTTTTTTAAAAACAATTATGTATTATTTAATAGAATATAAATAATAAGTTGATATCTTCCACCTTTTTGGTTTGACGGTTTCCACATTCTCTTTAGGAAAATAAAAAATATAAAAAACCCATAAGATGAAGACAATTCCCTATGAGAATTATATTCATTCTCTTCTAGTTTATTAGAAGAATATATAAATATAACACCGTATTCTTCAACAAAAATTCTTTGTTTACCTAACAAAATCAAGTAATTAAACTATATTATTTTACATAGTTCACCCCCAAACTATGAGAAATAATATATAAAAATATACTCCATTGAAATACCATTTTACATTTATGTCCTTCAATATTTTTTAAACAACTATATATATATTATTTATGTAAATAAAAAATTAATAACCAATCTTTATGTTTATATCAGTCATAATTATTTAATTTTCATTGATTGTAACAATTGTACATGATGTTAAAACATTTTAAAAATTGTATTTATGTCAATTAAAACCCCTAAGTCTCACTATAAGATATCAAAACATTAATTTTAATTAATTATTATTATTATTTACAATTTTTTATACACCCATATTTAGAGACACCTTAGAATTCCTATTTTAGGGAAAATATCAAAAAGGGGATATACAAACAAGACTATTTGTAACATCCCAGGTAAATAAATAATAAAACATTTTTATATTTATTAATATTTATGAATTAAATTTTAATTTTACTTTAAAGGGGTTGCTATGTTCGATAGCGTACCCGATATGCAACAATGAGTTTCTTTGTAAACTTATGTTGCACACTAGTAATAAAACAATATTATTTAAAATGGTAGTTAAAACATATACGTTGTATTGGAGGGAATGAATATAAATAACTAATATATGATTATATATGTTTTTTAAATGTTTTTTATTTATCAAATAAAACATAAAGTCTTCAAATAAGAAAAGAATTCAATTTTATGCATGTATACTCTAATTTTCACTAAAAGGTCGATCTATCGCCTTTTAATGGAGAACCCTATTTAAATATAGTTTTGGTCACTTATATACATTCTATTGGAACAAATAAAATTCTTCTTCAGAATCGGTACATCAAAATTTACTTTGTGTAAATTTTTGGTATTTTTCCGATAAAGTTCATTTTTTAATGAATAGTGAAATATGATGTATTTTATTTCAAAACATTTTTGAATTCTAATTTATTTATATGATTATATTACCTTTTTAATTGGTTTTAATTTTTAATTAGAATATATTTTTACCATTTAATCTAATGGTGGTCATTGGAATTAATTTCACTTTAAAATTGGACTTAAACTACTGTCAATCGTTTGATATATATTGTTCCATAAAAACACGCTATTTGTCATCAAAGCGGGAATTAATTATTAAATTAATTAGTGTATCTTATATGATTTGAATTTTTTAAAACAGACATCATTTTTTAATTCATAATATCAAATATATCTTAGGGTGATGTTTTGGTATTTTTCTAGAAAAAAATCAATTTTTGATGAATAGTGAAACCACTAAGTGGTACTTAAAAAACTGATTTTTAATTTAAATGAAATTTTACCACCTTTGGGTTTTGAATTTCAAAAATCCGACATACATGGTTGTCATTAGAATGTAAAATATAGTTTAATGGGATTAAAATAATTTTTTGGTGAATAGTAACTTTTATGTTTATTAATCGCGATTAAAGGTAATTAGTGTAATTTAAGGTAAAAATGATATTATAATAAAATGAAAACATCATTACACTTGTCGAAACCCTATTTGATGAGTCATGGCCGACCAAGACAACCCATGGGTCGATTTTTGGGACCCCATGGAGCCAGATGGGTAAGATAATGACATTAATGCCTTTTATTTAATGTAAAAGTAAGAATGACACAAACATGTATTGTTTTACTAAAACAAATTTTACATATGGTTATACAAGTAATATTTTTGACTATAAATATTCATTAGAAATACAGAAAGTTTTAATACATCATGATATTTTTTATATACTTTTTAGACATTAAATAAATTAATTTATTTTTGACACCATGATGACGCATCGATTACCTCATTATATAACGATTTAAATAAAATTGAATGATAATGTAAAATTTAAGACCTACACATGTCAAATATCTATTGGATGGGTGGATTTAGAGTTCTTATCACATTATCCTCGAAATAAATTAATGTGGGGCCTTTAAAAACCTAAACTCATTTTATAATTAAGTAACATTTTATAACATTCCAAGAGTTCCCCTCCTCTCCTCTTATAAAAGGCCCCCACCTCTACCACCTTACCCCCACCTCTAAATCCTTTGGCTCATCCAAGATCTGATAAATGTGTCTCTCCACATCCCTCTCTACTTCATAGAAGCCTTACTTTATGCAGGAATATCTTCAAGAAACCATTTTCTTTCAAACCAAAGAGAGTTACCCGATTTTAAGGTAATGTCTTCACTTGTGCTATTTTGTTTTATTTTGATCCTCCAACCTCCTAAACTATTTTTATAAATTTAATTTGTAACAACAAAAGTATCTTAAATATACTAGGATGTTGTTATAAGAATAATTCGAGCTACACTTACACACACCTACATCTAATGGTTAAAGAACATTTTGTTTCTATGGATGGTAAATTTCTGCCTCACAAAACGATAATTGTTCAATATTCTTTTAACACCTTAAATGGTGTCCATTAATATGTCACTATATTTATATATGATATATAATATGTTTATTTTTTCCTCAATCTTATGTATTTTTCACTTATGTCATACCTTTATGGTTTCCATTTCGGGTAAACACGATATCTTCATTTTAAGAAGTGTGGACTACCACCCCTCAAAGAGATTTGATTCGTTAAGGCCATATGTGGGACGTATAAAGGATGGTGTTAAAGTTATTATATATGATCATATAAAAGAATTATAATATACCTTTATATCATTATTATTTCATTCCAGTAAATTATGAGATAGAAATGAAAGTAGCATTTATGCGTACGTATGGATTACCGTCTCCATGAACGGTGCATTTCATTTCTTATCCCCAAATGTAATGTACTATTATAAGAACATATATATAGTGGATATATATGATTTATGTTACATATAAATGATTAATATAATTCTGGAATTAAAATATACATATCTCTCATTTAGTTTTAATTCCATTCATATGACATAGAAATGAAACTAGTGTTCATGCGTACGTACGGCTTACCGTCTCCATTAACGGTGCATTTCATTTCTTACCTATAAATGATTATGTAATATTATTAATACATGTATATTCTAGATATATATGATATATATGATATCCAAATAATTAATAACATTCTGGATATAATGAACCTTTGACCACACGAACAACATGTAATTTTAAGAAGTCAACTTTCGAATTAAGAACCAAATATCGACAAAACAAATATTATTAACTTAAATGATTACATAATTTTTATAACATGGCATTAAGTGAAATAAAAGGAATAATGAACTTGAAAAATGTTCTTAATCAAGTAGAAATTAACTCATGTTTTTTAATCAAGACGTTAAAGAACGATCGAGTCAAGTCGGACCCGATGTAAGGGACTTCATCTCAATCTCCTTTCATTAAGGCATATATCGTTTTATACACAACTTTTTTTATACGGTGTATAAACCCCTTTGACATTTAATTTTATACAAAAGGAAACTTTTTCTACGAAGCGTTTTACTAAATGACAAAAAGGAATGTATCTTTTAACGTACGCGGTGACAACGACCCTTTTCCGCCGCCACGAGTATTATTTGGTCTTTGGCTTCCTCAATAAGCCGTAATGTTTTGAAAATAAAATAAATATCATATACTCATTTATGTATTTTGGTATTGAAAATGTTTTTTGAAATGGATTTGTTTTGTCAATATATTTAAGTGATATATTGTGATCAAAGTGTGGAAATGTTTTCTTTCCATTATATTTGTTTTATGTCTTATGATTTTATAATGGTACTTGGACATTTGACCGGTGGTTATGTGATAAAACATATAGAGGGTGGTGCTGTAAATACCAGGATGGGTGGTTATGTTATAACCTCTAATTCATTGGGTATGGAAGTCTGCCATATGGCTATTCCATTAAGTGATATGTGTGGAAGTCGACCGTATGGTTATTCCATTTAAGTATGTTTATGTCCCAATTTACCTTCATATGTTATGTGTTATTTATATGAGTTTTATGGTAATATTTTGGTTAAAAAGGGTATGTAATGATATTTTATTCAGTGAGGAGTATTTACTACTCCATAAAGGTGAAAAGTATTACTTTGATAATGTATTACTAGTTTACATGACGTTTTGAAAAACTCATAGTTTTCCTTCTTTGTGTATCCCTTACTGTTCTTTTTATGCTCACCCCAAGTATTTTTGAAATGTTTTTCACCGGACTTAATGTGGAATAGGTCCAAGGATGGGATCAAGTGAAAGTCATTCTATCTAAAACATGGAACTAGACATGTTTCTTTTTAAGAGTATTTATGTTATTGAAACTTAGTAGAAGTTTCTACTTTGTAATATTTTGAGATGTAATAATTATGTCCTAATTCTATAAAACTCTAAACCTGTAAAGATCCTCAATGTGAATTATTCAATTAATTCAATATTAATTATGTTTTAAGGTCGGGGCCTTATAGTTGGTATCAGAGGTCGGTTTAGATAACATTAGGAGTTAGAATTCTATTAAATGATTATCCAAAAATATTTTTTTTAATGGTCATATTGAAATGATATAGCATTTGATGATTACCATGTTTCTTCTCCTAAGATATTTCTGTGTTAAGAATGGTTTTTTCATAGAGGAAACAGAACATATTTTCTAGGAAGGCATATAGAGGGAAATGAACATTCAAATCAGTATCCTTAGACGGTCAGAATCAGAACTAAACAGTTTGTTGCAGTGATGGCTCAGTTGACTCAGGTGAAAAATGATGGTTGTTTTTATTGATGATATTTTGGTGTTTTCTAAAATTATAGAGGAGAATGAAAGCCATTTAATGGTTATTTTGCAAACCATAAAAGAAAAAAAAACTGTATGGAAAATTCATCAAGTGTGAGTTTTGGTTACAAAAAATTTCTTTCCTTGGTCACATTGTTTCAAAAAATGGAATAACTATTGATCCTTTTAAAACAAAAGTTGTTGAAGAATGGCCAAGACCCACAAATGTAACCATGATCCGTAGATTCCTTGGTTTGGTAGGTTACTATCTAAGGATTGTTGAAAAATTTTCATGGTTATCTAGTCCAATGACTAAGCTAACTCGGGAGGGTGTTAAGTTTATTTGGACAAAAGAATGTGATGATTGTTTTCAGGAGTTGAAAATATGATTGGTGAATGCTCGAGTTTTGTCACTTCCATCCAAGAATGGTGAGTTTGTTATCTATAGTGATTCTTCATTTAAAGGTCTTGGATGTGTCCTTATGAGGAATGATCATGTAATTGCTTATGCTTCATATCAGTTGAAAACTCATGACGTAAATTACCTTACACATGATTTGGAAGTAGCTGTTGTTGTTTTTGGATTAAAAATTTTGAGGCACCATTTGTATGGAGTAATGTGTGAAATATATACTGATCACAAATGTTTAATGTATATATTCACTCAGAAAGAGTTTAACATGAGACAGAGGAGATGGCTGGAATTAATCAATGATTATGATTGTACAATTCATTACCATCCGGGAAAAGAAAATAAAGTGGCTGATGCTTTGATTAGAAAAAGTAATGCATCATTAACCATGATATATTTGGAATGAGATCCTTTGGTTTTTGATTTAATGAACATTGGCATAGAAGTTGTTGGTGTAGAAATTTCTTCAGTTTTGTTTCACGTATTAGTGTGATCATCCATATAAGACAGAATTAAGAAAGCGCAAAATAAAGACAGTGGGTTGCAGAAAAAGGTATATCTGGTTTAGATGGGTATGCTGCCTGAATTTAACATTAATAATAATTGTGATTTGAGGTTTGGGAAGAGATTACGCGTTCCTAGTGATTCACAGTTAAAGAATGAGTTGTTATGTGAGGCTCATAGTTCACCATTTTCAGTTCATCCTGGCAGTACTAAGATGTACATATATCTGTGGGAGTATTACTAGTGGGATGGAAAGAAAAGAGATATTGTTGATTTTACTGTAAAGTGTTTGACTTGTCAGCAGGTTAAAGCAAAGTGGCAGTTACCAAAAGGGATGCTTCAGCCTTTACCGGTGCCAGCGTGGAAATGGGAAATTATATCCATGGACTTTGTTGTGGGATTACCGAAGACATCTTTATTTTATAATGCAATCTGGGTTTTTGTTGATCTCTTGACTAAATCTTCTCATTTACTTTCTATTTGTGATACTTTCTCTCTAGATCGACTTTTTGGATTGTATATTAAAGAGATAGTCAGGTTTCATGGAATTCCCCTAGCCATTGTATCTGATCGTGATCCAAGGATTACTTCTAACTTTTGGAAAGGCCTTCAGAAGTTGTTGGGTACTGAATTAAAGTTTAGTATAGCTTTTCATCCTCAATCAGATGGGTAGTCAGAATGAACAATTCAGACATTGGAGGATATGCTACGTGCTTGTTTGATGGATTATCAGGGAAGTTGGGACCAACATCTTTCTTTGGTTGAATTTTCATATAATAACAATATTAATTCCAGTTTAAAGATGGCACCATTTGAGGCATTATATGGTAAATAGTGTCGAACTCCATCTTTCTTGGATGAAGTGTGTGAAAGGAAGTTGAAGGGACCGGAATTGGTAGAAGAGATGGCAAAAAAAGTTAAGTTTATTCAGAAACACATGAGAACAGCTCAGAGCAGACAGAAAAGTTTTGCAGATAACCATAGGAAGGATCTACCTTTCAAGGTAGGTGATCATGTTTTTCTCAAAGTTTCACCAAGGAAAATAGTGATGCGATTTGGTAAGAACAGAAAGTTGAGTCTGAGGTTCATTGGACCATATGAAATTCTGTAGAAAGTTGGATCAGTTTCTTATCGAGTGGCTTTACCTCTGAGTTTATCTCAGGTACACAATGTTTTTCATGTTTCGATGTTGAGAAAGTATATGCCATATCCATCTCATGTTTTGATCCCATAGGTAGTTAAGTTGGAAGTGAATCTCTCTTATGAAGAACAACCAGTCCAGATTCTTGACTGACGAGAGCAAGTGTTGCGATGTAAGGTAATTCACGAGGTAAAGGTTTTGTGGAAAAACCATATGGTTGAAGAGGCAACATGGGAATCAGAAAATGCTATGAGGGATAAATACCCCCACTTATTTTGATAAGTGAATAAAATTGCGAGGATGGAATTCCCAAAAGGGGGGAAGAATGTAACATCCAGGTAAATAAAGAATAAAACATTTTCATATTTTTTAATATTTACAAATTAAATATTAATTTTACTTTAAAAAGGTTTCTATGTTCGATATTGTACCTGATACGCAACAAATACTTTCATTGAAATCTTACGTTGCACACTAGTAATAAAACAATATTATTTTAATTGGTAGTTAACACATAGCCGTTGTATTGGCGGGAATAAATAGAAATAACTAAAATATGATTATATATGTTTTTTAAATGTTTTTATATTTATCCAATAAAAGATAAATGCTTAAAATAAGAAAAGAATTCAATTTTTGGCATGTATACTCTAATTTTCACTAAAAGGTCGAACTATCGCCTTTTAACGGCGAACCCTCTTTAAATATAGTTTTGGTCACTCTTATAAATTCTATTGGACCAAATGAAACTCTTTTTTAGAATCAGGACATCAAAATTTACTTTTTGTAAATTTTTGGTATTTTTCTGATAAAGTTCATTTTTTAATGAATAGTGAAAAATGTTGTATTTTAATTGAAAACCTCTTTTAAATCTAATTTATTTATATGATAATATTATATTTTTAATGGTTTTTAAAGTTCAATTTGAATATATTTTTACCATTTAATCTAATCGTGGTCATTGGAATTAATCTCACTTTGAAATTGGACTTAAACTAGTGTCAATCTTTTGATATATATTGTTTCATAAAAACATGATATTTGTCATGACAATGGAAATTAATTATTAAATTAATTAATGTAACTTATATGATTTGAATTTTGTAAAATAGACATCATTTTTGAATTCGGAATATCAAATATAGCTTATGGTGAAGTTTTGGTGTTTTTCTAGAAAACTTTATTTTTTGATGAATACTGAAACCACTAATTGGTACTTAAAAAACTTATTTTTCATTTAAATGAAATTCTACCACCTTTGTGTTTTGAATTTCAAAAATCTGACATACATGGTTGTAATTATGAAGTAAAAGTTTGTTCAATGGGATCAAAATAATTTTTTTGGTGAATAGTAACTTTTATGTTTATTAATCACGAATAAAGGTAATTAGTTTTATTTAAGGTAAAAATGATATTATAATAAAATGAAAATATGTTTACACATGTCTTAACCCTATTTTATGAGTCATGGCCGACCATGACAACCCATGGGTCGATTTTTGGGACCCCATGGAGCCAATTGGGTATGAAAATGACATTAATTCCTTTTATTTAAAGTAAAAGAAAAAATGACACAATCATTTATTATTTTACTAAAACAATTTTTACATGGGGTTATACAAGTCATATTGTTTACTATAAATATTCATTAGAAATATTAGAAGATTTACTATATCATGATTTTTTTATATAATTTGTAGACATTAAATAAATAAAATTATTAAGGACACCATGATGATGTAGCGATTACCTCATTATAGAACAATTTAAATAAAATGGAATGATAATGTAAAATATAAGACCTACACTTGTCAAAAACCTATTGGATGGGTGTATTTCGAACTCTTATCACCTTATCCTCGAAATAAAACAATGTGGGATGATTGAAAACTGAAACTCATTTTATAATAAATTAACCTTTTATAACATTCCAAGAGTGCCCCTCCTCTCCTCTTTTAAAAGGCCCCCACCTCTACCACCTTACCACCACCTCTCAAGCCTTTGGCTCATAAAAGATATGATAATTTTGTCTCTCCAAATTCCTATACTCATCCTAGAAGCCATACCTTAGGCAGGAATCTCTTCAAAAAACCATTTTGGTTCAAACCAAAGGGAGTTACCTGATTTTAAGGTAACGTCTTCACTTGTGTTCTTTTGTTTTATTTTGCTTCTCCAACCCCTAAACTCTTTTTATTTATTTCTTTTGTAACAAGACCATTATATTCCTTATATTAGGACTTTTTTATAAGACGGATTCGAGCTACACTTACACAGACCAACATCTAATGGTTAATGAACATATTGTTTCTGTGGATGGCAAATTTCTGCCTCACGAAACGATGATTGTTCAATATTCTTTTAACACCTTAAAAGGTGGAAATTAAGATATAACTATATTTATATATGATATATAATATTTTTATGTTTTCCTTAAGCTTATTTATTTTTCATTTATGGCATACCTTTATAGTTTCCATTATGGGTGAACACAATATCTTCATTTTAAGAAGTGTGGACTACCACCCCCTCAAAGGGATTTAATTCGTTAAGTCCATATGTGGGACGTATAAAGGATGGACTTAAAGTTATTATATATTATCATATACAGGAATTATAATATACCTTTATATCATTATTATTTCATTCCATTAAAGTATGAGATAGAAATGAAAGTAGCGTTCATGCGTACGTACGGCTTACCGTCTCCATGAAAGGTGCATTTCATTTCTTATCCCCAAATGTAATGTACTATTATAAGTACATATATATAACAGATATATATGATTTATGTTACATATAATTGATTAATATAATTATGGAATTAAAATATACACATCTCTCATTTAGTTTTAATTCCATTCATATGACATAGAAATGAAACTAGTGTTCATGCTTACGTACGGCTTACCGTCTCCATGAACGGTGCATTTCATTTGTTACCTCTAAATGATTATGTAATATTATTAATACATGTATATTCTGGATATATATGATATATATGATATCCAAATAATGAATATCATTCTGGATATAATAAACCATTGACCACACGAACAACATGTAATTTTAAGAAGTCAACTTTCGACTTAAGAACCAAATATCGACAAAACAAACATTATTAACTTAAATGATTACATAATGTTTATAACATGGAATTAAGTGATATAAAAGGAATAATGAACTTGAAAAAGGTTCTTAATCAAGTTGAAATTAACTCATTTTTTTAATCAGGACATTAAAGAATGATCGAGTCAAGTCGGACCCGAGGTAAGGGACTTCATCTCAATCTCCTTTCATTAAGGAATATTTTGTTTTATAAACAACATTCTTTTATACGATGTATAAACCCATTTGAATTTTAATTTTATACAAAAGGAAACTTTTTCTACGAAGCGTTTTACTAAACGACAAAAAGGAATGTTTCTTTAAACGTACGTGGTGACAACGACCCTTTTCCACCGCCGCGAGTATTATTTGGTCTTTGGCTTCCTCAATAAGCCATAATGTTTTGAAAATGAAATAAATACCATATACTCTATTATGTATTTTGGTATTGAAAATGGTTTTTATAATGGATTTGTTATGTTAATATATTTAAGTTTTATATTGTGATCAAAGTGTGGAAATGTTTTCTTTCCATTATATATGTTTTCTGTCTTATGATTTTATAATGGTACTTGGACATTTGACTGGTGGTTATGTGATAAACCATATGAAGGGTGGTGCTGTGAATACCAGGATGGGTGGTTATGTTATAACCTCCAATGCATTGGCTATGGAAGTCTGCCATATGGCTATTCCATTATGTGATATGTGTGGAAGTCGACAGTATGGTTATTCCATTTAAGTATGTTTATGTCCCAAGTTACCTTTATATGTTATGTGTTATTTATATGGGTTTTATGGTAATATTTTGGTTAAAAAATGGTAATTAATAATATTTTATTCAATGAAGAGTATTTACTACTCCATAAATGTGAAAAGTATTACTTTGATAAAATATTACGGGTTTACATGTTGTTTTGGTAAACTAATAGTTTTCCTTCTTTGTGTATCCTTTACTGTTCTTTTTATGCTCACCCCAAGTATTTTTGAAATGTTTTTCACAAAAAATTATGTGGAATAGGTCCAAGGAAGGGATCAAGGGAAAGTCATGCTATCTAAAACATGGAACTAGACATGTTTCATTTTAAGAGTATTTATTTTATTGAAACTTAGCTGAAGTGTCTACTTTGTAATCTTTTGAGATGTAATAATTATGTCCTAATTCTCTAAAACTCTAAACATGAAAAGATCCTCAATGTGAATTATTCATTTAATTCAATATTAATTATGGTTTAAAGTCGGGGCCTTATAATTGGTATTATAGGTCAGTTTAGATAAATTTAGGAGTTAGAATTCTATTAAATGATTATCCGAAAATATTTTTTTAATGGTCAAATTGAAATGATATAGCATTTGACAATTACCATGTTGCTTATCCTAAGATATTTTTGTGTTAGGAATGGTTTTTCATAGATGAAATAGAAAAGCTTTTCTGGGATGGCATATAGAGGGAAATGACCATTCAAATCAGTATCCTGAGACGGTCATAATCCGAACTAAACAGTTTGTTGCAGTGATGGCTCAGTTGACTCAGGTGAAAAATGATGGTTGTTTTTATTGATGATATTTTGGTGTTTTCTAAAATTAAAGAGGATAATGAAAGTAATTTAAGGGTTATTTTGCAAACCATAAAAAAACTGTATGGAAAATTCAACATGTGTGAGTTTTGGTTACAACAAATTTCTTTCCTTGGTCACATTGTTTAAAAAAATGGCATAACTATTGATCCTTCTAAAACAAAAGTTGTTGAAGAATGGCCAAGACCCACAAATGTAACCAAGATCCGTAGTTTCCTTGGTTTGGCAGGTTACTATAGAAGGATTGTTGAAAATGTTTCACGGTTATCTAGTCCAATTAATAAGCTCACTCGGAAGGGTGTAAAGTTTATTTGGACAAAAGAATGTGATGATTGTTTTTAGGAGTTGAAAATATGATTGGTGAATGCTCCAGTTTTGGAACTTCCTTCCAGGAATGGTGAGTTTGTTATCTCCAGTGATGCTTCATTGAAAGGTCTTGGATGTGTCTTTATGCAGAATGATCTAGAAATTGCTTATGCTTCACATCAGTTGAAAACTCATGACGTAAATTACCGTACACATGATTTAGAAGTAGCTGCTATTGTTTTTGGCATAAAAATTTTGAGGCACCATTTTTATGGAGTAAAGTGTGAAATATATACTGATAAAAAAAGTTTAAAGTATATATTCACTCAGAAAGAGTTTAACATGAGACAGAGGAGATGGCTGGAATTAATCAAGGATTATGATTGTACAATTCATTACCATCCAAGAAAAGAAAATAAAGTGGCTGATGCTTTGAGTAGAAACAGAAATGTTTCATTAACCATGCTATGTTTGGAATAAGATCCTTTGGATTTTGATTTGATGAAATTTGGCATAAATGTTGTTGGTGTACGAATTTCTTCTGTTTTGTTTCAGGTATTAGTGTGATCATCTCTATGAGACATAATTAAGAAAGCGAAAAAGAAAGCCAGTGGGTTGCAGAAAAAGGTAGAGCTAGTTTAGAAGGGTATGCTGCCTGAATTTAACATTAATAATGATTGTGATTTGAGGTTTGGGAAGATATTATGTGTTCCTGGTGATTCACAGTTAAAGAATGAGTTGTTATGTGAGGCTCATAGTTCCCCGTTTTCAGTTCATCCTGGCAGTACTAATATGTACATAGATCTGCGGGAGTATTACTGGTGGGATGGAATGAAAAGAGATATTGCTGATTTTACTTTGAAGTGATTGACTTGTCAGCAGGATAAAGCAGAGCGGCAGTTACCAAATGGGATGCTTCAGCCTTTACCGGTGCCAGAGTAGAAATGGGAAATTATATCGATGGAATTTGTTGTGGGATTACTGAAGACATCTTGATGCAATAATGAAATCTGGGTTTTTGTTGATCTCTTGACTAAATCTTCTCATTTCCTTTCTATTTGAGACACTTTATCTCTAGATCGAATTTTTCGATTCTATCTTAAAGAGATAGTCAGGTTGCATGGAGTTCCCCTATCCATTGTATCTGATCGTGATCCAAGGATTACTTCTAACTTTTGGAAAGGCCTTTAGAAGTCGTTGGGTACTAAATTAAATTTTATTATAGCTTTTCATCCTCAATCAGATGGGCAGTCAGAACGAACAATTCAGACATTAGAAGATATGCTATGTGCTTGTTCGATGGATTATCAGGGAAGTTGGGACCAACATCTTTCTTTGGTTGAATTTTCATATAATAAAAAATTTCATTCCAGTTTACAGATGGAACCATTTGAGGCATTATATAGTAAATAGTGTCGAACTCCATCTTTCTGTGATGAAGTGGGTGAAAAGAAGTTGAAGGGACCAGAATTGGTAGAAGAGATGGCAAAAAAGTTATATTGATTCAGAAACACTTGAGAACAGCTCAGAGCAGACAGAGAAGTTTTGCAGATAACCGGGGGAAGGATCTATCTTTCAAGGTAGGTGATCATGTTTTTCTCAATGTTTCACCATGGAAAAGTGTGATGCGATTTGGTAAGAAAGGAAAGTTGAGTCCAAGGTTCATTGGACCATATGAAATTTTGTAGAAAGTTGGATCAGTTGCTTATCGAGTGGCTTTACCTCCGAGTTTATCTTAGGTACATAATGTTTTTCATGTTTCGATGTTGATAAAGTATATGCCATATCCATCTCATGTTTTGAGCCCATAGGTAGTTCAGTTGGAAGAGAATCAATCTTATGAAAAACAACCAGTCCGGATTATTGACCGATTATAGCAAGTGTTGCGATGTAAGGTAATTCACAAGGTAAAGGTTTTGTGGAAAAACCATATGGTTGAAGAGGAAACATGGGAATCTGAAAATGCTATGAGGGATAAATACCCCCACTTATTTCAATAAGTGAATAAAATTGCGAGGATGCATTCCCAAAAGGGGGGAAGGATGTAACATCCCAGGTAAATAAAGAATAAAACATTTTCATATTTTTTAATATTTAAAAATTAAATATTAATTTTACTTTAAAGGGGTTGCTATGTTCGATAGCATACCCGATACACAACAAATAGTTTTTTTGAAATCTTACGTTGCACACTAGTAATAAAACAATATTATTTTAATTGGTAGTTAAATCATAGTCGTTGTATTGGCGGGAATGAATAGAAATAACTAAAATATGATTATATATGTTTTTTAAATGTTTTTATATTTATCCAATAAAAGATAAACACTTAAAATAAGAAAAGAATTCAATTTTAGGCATGTATACTCTAATTTTCACTAAAAGGTCGAACTATCGCCTTTTAACGGCGAACCCTCTTAAAATATAGTTTTGGTCACTCTTATAAATTATATTGGACCAAATTAAACTCTTATTTGGAATTAGGACATAAATATTTACCTATTGTAAATTTTTGGTATTTTTCCGATAAAGTTCATTTTTTAATGAATAGTGAAAATGTTGTATTTTAATTGAAAACCTCTTTTTAATCTAATTTATTTATATGATAAGATTTTATTTTGAATTGTTTTTAAAGTTCAATTCGAATATATTTTTACCATTTAATCTAATGGTGGTCATTGGAATTAATTTCACTTTGAAATTGGACTTAAACTAGTGTCAATCTTTTGATATATATTGTTTCATAAAAACACGCTATTTGTCATGGCAGCGGAAATTAATTATTAAATTAATTAATGTAACTTATATGATTTGAATTTTTTAAAATAGACATCATTTTTTAATTCAGAATATCAAATATAGCTTAGGGTGAAGTTTTGGTATTTTTCTAGAAAACATCAATTTTTGATGAATAGTGAAACCACTAAGTGGTACTTAAAAAACTGATTTTTCTTTTAAATGAAATTTAACCACCTTTGTGTTTGTAATTACAAAACTCTGACATACATGGTTTTAATTATGATGTAAAATGTTGTTCAATTGGATTAAAATAATTTTATTGGTGAATAGTTATTTTTATGTTGATTACTCGCGATTAAAGGTAATTAGTGTTATTTAAGGTAAAAATGATATTATGATAAAATGAAAATATCTTTACACATGTCCTAACCCTATTTTATGAGTCATGGCCGACCAAGACAACCCATGAGTCGATTTTTGGGACCCCATGGAGCCAATTGGGTAAGATAATGACATTAATGCCTTTTATTTAAAGTAAAAGTAAAAATGACACAAACATGTATTGTTTTACTAAAACAATTTTTACATGGGTTTATACAAGTCATATTTTTTACTATAAAAATTAATTAGAAATATATGAAGATTTCCTACATCATTATTTTTTTTTATAATTTTAGACATTAAATAAAAAAAAATATTAAGGACACCATGATGATGTAGCGATTACCTCAATATTTAACAATTTAAATAAAATGGAATAATAATGTAAAATATAAGACCTACACATGTCGAAAACCTATTGGATGGGTGTATTTCGAACTCTTATCACCTTATCCTTGAAATACATCAATGTGGGATGATTAAAAACTGAAACTCATTCTATAATAAAGTAACATTTTATAACATTCCAAGAGTGCCCCCTCTCCTCTTTTAAAAGGCCCCCACCTCTACCACCTTACCCCCACCTCTCAAGACATTGGCTCAGCTATGATCTGATAATTTTGTCTCTCCAAATTCCTCTACACATCCAAGAAGCCATACCTTAGGCAGGAAGCTCTTCAAGAAACCATTTTTGTTCAAACTAATGGGAGTTACCCGATTTTAAGGTAACATCTTAACTTCTGCTCTATTGTTTTATTTTGCTTCTCCAACCCCTAAAATCTTTTTATTTATTTATTTTGTAACAACACCATTATATTACTTATATTATGTTTTTTTATAAGAAGGATTTGAGCTACACTTACACATACCTACATCTAATGGTTAAAGAACATATTGTTTCTGTGGATGGTAAATTTCTGCCTCACGAAATGATGATTGTTCAATATTATTTTAACACCTTAAAAGGTGTACAATAAGATGTAACTATATTTATATATGGTATATAATATTTTTATGTTTTCCATAAGCTTCTGTATTTTTCATTTATGGCATACCTTTATATTTTCCATTATGGGTGAACACAATTTCTTCATTTTAAGAAGTGTGGACTACCACCGCCTCAAAGTGATTTAATTCGTTAAGGCCATATGTGGGACGTATAAAGGATGTATTTAAAGTTATTATATACTATGTTTTACTGGAATTATTATATAACTTTATATAATTATTATTTCTTTCCATTAAAGTATGAGATAGAAATGAAAGTAGAGTTCATGCGTACGTGCGGCTTACCGTCTCCATGAACGGTGCATTTCATTTCTTATTCCCAAATGTAATGTACTATTATAAGTAAATATATATAATGGATAAATATGATGTATCTTACATCTATATGATTAATATACTTCTAGAATTATAATATACATATCTCTCATTTAGTTCTAATTCCATTAATATGACATGGAAATGAAAGTAGTGTTCATGCGTACGTACGGCTTACCGTCTCCATGAACGGTGCATTTCATTTCTTACCTCTAAATGATTATGTAATATTATAAATACATGTATATTCTGGATATATATGATATATATGATATCCAAAACATGAATATCATTCATGCATATAATGAACCTTTGACCACATGAATAAACATGTAATTGTTAGAAGTCCACTTTCGACTTAAGAACCAAATATTGAAAAAACAAAAATTATTAACTTAAATGATTAAGTAATGTTTATAACATGGAAATAAGTGACATAAAAGGAATAATGAAATTGAAAATGGTTCTTAAGAAGGTATAATTTAAATATTGTTTATTATTCAAGACGTTAAAGAATGATAGAGTCAAGTCGACCCGTGGTAAGGGACTTCGTCTCAATCTCCTTTCATTGAGGCATATTTCGTTTTATACAAAACTTTCTTTTATGTGGTGTATAACCCCTTTTGACTTTTATTTTTATACAAAAGGAATCTTTTTCTACGAAGCATTTTAGTAAACAACAAAACGGAAAGTTTCATTTAACGTACGTGGTGACAACGACCCTTTTCTGCCACCACGAGTATAATTTGGTCTTTGGCTTCCTCAATAAGCCGTAATGTTTTTAAAATGAAATAAATTCCATATACTCATTTATGTATTTTTGTATTGAAAATGGTTTCTATAATGTATTTTTTATGTCAATATATTTAAGTCATATATTGTGATCAAATTTTTGAAATTTTTTCTTTCCATTATATTTGTTCTATGTCTTATGATTTTATAATTGTACTTAGACATTTGACAGGTGGTTACGTGATAACCATATGACGGGTGGTGCCGTGAATACCAGGATGGGTGGTTAAGTTATAACCTCCAATGCATTGGGTATGGAAGTCGGCCGTATGGCTATTCCATTAAGTGATATGTGTGGAAGTCGACCGTATGGTAATTTCATTTAAGTTTGTTTATGTCCCAAGTTACCTTTATATGTTATGTGTTCTTTATATGGGTTTTATGGTAATATTTTGGTTTCAAGAGGTTATGTAATGATATTTTATTCATTGAGGAGTATTTACTACTCCATAAAGGTGAAAAGTCTTACTTTGATAAAGTATTCATGGTTTACTTGTTGTTTTGAAAAACTAACAGTCTTCCTTCTTATTGTATCCCTTACTGAGATTTTTATGCTCACCCCATGATTTTTTGAAATGTTTTTCAAAGGACTTAATGTGGAATAGGGTCAAGGATGGGATAAAAGGAACTTCATGCTATCTAATACATGGAACTAGACATGTTTTTTTTAAGAGTATTTATTTTATGGAAACTTAGTAAAAGTGTCTACTTTGTAATCTATTGAGAATTAATAGTAATGTCCTAATTCATTAATACTCTAATACTGAAAATATCCTCAATGTGAATTATACATTTAATTCAATATTAAGAATGGTTTAAGGCCAGGGCCTTATACTATTATCTTCTGATATATCAACTAATAATTATTTTTTATTACACAATTTATTATTGTAAAAACAATTTATAGCCTAGACACAACTATCACATATTTTTATGGTTTAAAAAAATACTTCACTACATACAATCCCATGATATTTGATGTTTTGGTTCATAGATATTTATGAAAAATCATTGTCTAAAAAATCATGTTTCATTCAAAACAAATTGAATTTCATTCCTACTAAGTTAGAAACTAATTACGCCATATTATTCAATCAATATATTTCTGAAATTCTCATTACATGCTATTCCTCAAGACATATAATGTGTAATACATTTCTTCATAACTATGAGAGATGGAAATATATGAATGGTGGGTGATAATGTTTAGTATGGGAAAAAATATTCCAAAATATGTTATAGAATTAACTAGGAATTGATAATAAGGCTAAAAGTATGTGATAATCCAAAAATGTCATATAACTCATTAAATGGTCTTAAATTAAATCCAAAGATGATATAATATTATAAGTATTATTGTGGATAAAAAAAGAGACAAAATACATCAAATTGGATATATCAAGGATTTGTACCAATACATTACATACTATGAAGTCTTTGTTACAAGATATCAAATTAATAATATGAAAATAACCAAGATGTGTGAATAAATGTCCATGAATACACCAAATACCAATGACAAGTTTTCTTATTAGACCAATCGATGAATCAAGGGGGTATTTTGAGCCCTACCCCTCACTATTTCTTTTGAATTCATTCATAATAAAAATTAATAAACAAAAAAATAAATATATAATTAGAAATCACTAAAAATTGATTTGAATTAACTATACAATAACATGTTTATGGATAATCAATATTTACAGTCAATAAATGTAATATATATCTTTGTTATCATCCATTAATATAAAAAATAATATAGTAATGGGTAGATAGTTGTTTTAGAAATTTCTCTAAACCAATCGATATATGGATAATTGGTGATCATCTATCAATAATTTTATTAAAATAAATAGTGCTCATTGAATATTAAAATTGTAAGAAAACACATATTCAAAAATAGTTGATGATTGTTTAATAAAGATGCAATTATTTATCAAACATATGTTAGATATGAAAATTACATAAACCGTCCATCAAATGATGATGAGTGATATCCATTAAATAATTTCATTTATCAAGTGTAATGTATGTGAAAATATTTAGTCATCTATGATGACCAGTTTATAAGAAAATTTAGAAAATTGATTTTGAAACTAGAAATAACCTTGACCTTCTAAAAATAATAATAATAATTTTCAAATTTATAAAACAAGTATTATGATTTTTCTATTTATAAAACATCAAAACATAGATAAGATATTTCATGGGAACATATAAAATTATTGAATGATGGTTTCAAATATAAAAAATTAATTAATATTCATACCAAACATACCAATAATGGATCATATATAAATAATGAAAATTTTCATTAAGCAAATACAAAAAAATATATAAAAATTTCATGAAATGACATTAATGATTAATTGATGCTTATATTAGGAAATCATGATATTTATCCAATGAAAAATTTTATAGAAAGGAATGGTAGCTGACTGAAAATATGTGGTCGGATCAGTTTCCCATACAATGAGTAAATTACGAGACAAGTAGAAAATGTTGTAGTTAAAATAAATTTAATAAACTAATAATACTAAAGGGTACGAAAATTGTGGGGTTTATTTTTGAAATTTCTTAGCATACAAACTCCCCAGATCGATTATTTTAAAATAAATCCATATTTGAAATTTTTATTGAATAAGAAACCCTTTTGTGAATGATAACTTATTTTAAAAATATATTATTATAGTGTTATAATTAATTATAAATTAATATTTAATATAATTGAATACATAAATTATACTTGATGTCAACGTGGAACGAAACAGAACATATAATATAAATTATATTATTAAATATCAAACATGTCTTATGGATGTGAAAATATAGAAATCTACATCTTACAACTCTAATATACTTTAAAATTAATAATTTTTTTTAAAAATAACATGTTATCTAACATTAAAAAAAATAAATTAAAAGAATATGGTAAAATAAATTAAGTAAGTAGTAATCACACCATATCAATGATATCATGGTCCACAATATGAAATATGTCTCATGAAAATAAATTTGAGACTAGGATATGTATATATTAATTTCTAAAATACACCAATGTGATTAAACCTCTTCTATGAAGAAAATATATATCATTTTTAGATATTTTATTACCATATTAAAATATATATCCAATTCTAATATTCATTTTAATTATTTCTATAAATATATAGTATTTAGTGAATAACTAATTTAAATTTTGGGAGTGAGTAATCATGATATTTTTAATGTATTTACGTGATAAAATTATAGTTTTAAATCAAATTTTAATATATTGGTAAAAATAATTAAGAAATAAGATGAAAAATGAAATAAATTTCTTCATTTTGATGTAGTCTGCACAATTTTTAAAATTGAATTTCAATATTTCTTAATGGATGAAGGGAATTCCATTGATGGTTTTTCCCAAAATACCACAGAAACATGTAACTTAAATACTTAAAATTATATATGAAGTGGCACCGCTTTATTGAAAGGAAGTGATAGATTAAAAACACTAATTAGTAAAATATTGTACTTAAATTGAAAACATTTTCTTCTAATGGATGATTCAATGGTATGTGAGGACATATTAAAATTATAATTTCCAATTTCCTAATAATATGAATCATGAATCAAGGGGATGTAAATGATGACTTTTTTACAGAGTATATAATCATTTGTGAGTGGGATTGAATGAGTTTTCTGAGGTCCCTTTTATAAGTAGTGAGAACGGTTTTTTGGTCAATATTTTAACATGAAATAACAAGAGAACATATTTTAATTGACAATAAGACACTAAAATGGAAATATTTGAGTTAATATATGTTTTGAGGTAGAAACCATTAATCCACTCTATTATCAAAATTAGATTAATAGGTTATTCCTTTTTCCACTTAGTTTAACCCAATTTACCCTTTTAGAATATGCATCGTTTTTTATTGTTTATCGAAGAAATTAATAATCTATAGGATAAAAATAAATTTACCTTATGAAAAAATAATTAACTTATAACTATAAATATTAAAAAATGTATCTTCATTATATTTTTAAAAGTGATAAAAAAATTAATTTACAAAATAATAAATGTATATTTTACTCAATAAAATTTAGAGAATATTGTATCTTAATTAATAAATTTTCAAAAATCACCTTGAAAAAACCCCTTATTTTAAATTAAAAGAAATATTTTATATCCTAATTACTTTTTTAAGACAATGGTTTTATAATTTTCTTGTTCATTCAAATATACTAACAATGTCAAAAAAATCCATGATTTTTTATAAAATTTATTTTTCATTATTAACCAAAAAATAAATAGTTCCAGAAAAATAAAAAATTACATAATATAAATTTATTATTAAAAATAAAAAATTATATTATTTTAATCATGTGAAAAATAATAAAAAATTATTATTTTGGGTTTTATATGAAAAAAATAATAAATAAAAATACTTTCCTGAGAAATTTTAATTTTTAAACATTAATTATTCTTTGTATTTTTCTATAACAGTTTATAATTTAACGATTTTAATTTTATATATTATCATAATAATAATTAAAAATGGTTTATGTAATTTAATAAAATATTAAACAATTTCTTGAGAATTAAATATCCATTTAATTCACATAAGTAATTTATCCTGAAGAGATATTATTTTTTAATTTACAACAAGATATTTTATTCTTACTATTATATAATTTAGTAATTATTATCTATTATATGGAGGATATTTATAGTTTATTTTTACATGATGTTCTAACTAATACTTATTTAAGGAAAATACATAGTGGAATCTCGTTTTTTACATTCTCCCACATAAATAAATAATGTCCTGCAAAATATAATTACTACTCATTTGAAGTGATAATAATGTCCATTAGATATATATTACTCCATATTTAATTTATAATGAAGCTTTATCCTCAATATCCATGGTATGAATAGTAAAAATACTTTTCACTCATAATATAAATATTACAATTTTTTGTTTACCCATTTATGTTATATAGTTAATATAATTGAATAATTTTTTTCATCAAGAGTTAGTGTTTAGTCTTGTATCAATCAGTATTTTTGTGATTATTTATTTATTTTATATTCTTATATTGATAATTAAAATATAAACTAAGTATAGAGATCCAAAACATACTTAAAATTAGATCAAACTAAACTAAAAGTAGGATAATTGGATTTTTTGGATGAAAGTTACAATAAAAATCTATTATAGAGGAGTTGTATACATAATATAAAATAATCATACCACTATATGTGTTTATAAATAATTAAAAATATATTTATTGGGGTGGATATTTTATGATAATAGTATAGAAGAGTATTTTGACCAATATTAGAATGAAACACTCATTATTCATTGGTGGGTGATCAGTTTTCCTCAATACATATTTTTTTAAAGACCCACATCTATAGTTGTAGTTTAATAAGTTTTCTGTTATTCCTTTTATCATGGAAATTTATAATTCATATCTTCCCTGCTATCCATAATATTACATAATTTACTAAAATCATTTCCAAATCTCCAATATTTAATATAATTAACTTTCATTGGTATATTACGATGACCACTTTTTTCCTTTCATAATTTTTACTGGTCTCTTCATTTTAATTGGAAATTATTTTCTCTGTACCCTCCAATTTATACATAAAACAACTCGGTGTTCATTTGAATCATTTTACATAGTGAAACATCTTTACTTTTTGACCTGTATAAAATTTGACATTTGTTTCATCATCATCACAGTCACTCTAACATCCATTAGGTTGTGTCATTCTTTTATTTGGTGTCATTGGAGACACATCATTTCTCACACTATTAATCTAAATAAATGATATCTAATTTTGAATAATAATAATATTTTCCAATCTCGATCATATACCGTAATGATCATTATTGATAAAATCATTGTATTCATTATGGGATGCAATATAATAATTTTTTGTATTAGTATCATTCAATAATATAATCAATCATATTTTTTCATGACTGATGAAAAATTGAAACCATAAGATAAATATTTTAATATATTTACAAGAAAAGTTTAACAAGTTAAATTTATTACTTTTTTAAATCTTTACATTAGGGTTTTGTGTATCCTAAATCTCTCATTATTCAATCAATGTTAAATCGTATTAGTTTCTCTAATATTATTAATACTAATTTATTAACATAATAAATCGTTTATAGTAGATTGTGAAGAGAATTAAAATAATGAAAAAATATACCTCATGGGTTTCTAGTGAGGTGTATAATCACAGGCTTAGACATCATGCTCTAGTGTGATGAATTAGTTGGGTCTCAACTAGCCATTTTATTTGACTAGCCATTTAGTGTTATAACCCATTAGTATATCTATTTCACAGTCATATCCACTCAAAATTATGAATATAAAAATTTAATATCAATGGAAAAAACACTATGTTTCATAAACATCTATTTCATATACTACAAACATACTTCTCCTTAGTGTTTTCACAAAAGTTCTCCATTCAAATTATCCAAACAATATAAAATATACAATATTATCTAAACCTAACTAAACATCTATCTTTATGATTGAAATCATCACTAAGTATAACAATAAATTCTTCATTGATATTTTTAAATATTAATTTATCCTTATATGAGGACATCATATTCAATAAAATTGTTTAATCCCTCAATTGATATTGTATGTGACATACAAGATGCATCTACAAAATAATTACATGATATTCAAAAATTATTTCATTATAACTACTCCTTTGTCATGTTGGATTAATTATTCTGTTAAATGAGAAACCTAATTTTAATAAAAACAATATTTATTTCATGAAAATTGGGAAATTTTAAATATAAATAATATTAATATTAATCAACAGTATTTTAAAAACATATCACAAATATTCTCCACATGTTTTATTATTTTAAATATAACATGCATAATATTATTCCACTTATTGTTGAGAAATTGAAATCTTTAATGGGTGAGATAAAACAATAAATAAGGGAATGTGTATTGATAAGGAATTAATTGAAAAAATAAGGATTGAAAAATATGGAAGGATGTAAATGATTAAAAACAATGGCACACAATGATCAAATGATCATGAAGTAAAATAATAGATGGAAAAACATTATAAATAATAATATGGATATAATTAATTTGGTTTATAATGAAATAATTTCTAACTAAGGACTTGTAATGAACTTATTTTTAATAAATTACAGACTTTGAATGACACATTCCCATTAATATACATGATTTCAATACAAAAACCAATACTTTAGAACAAATGGACATGTATTTACAAAATACTAAATCTAGTTTTTCTAATGTGACCTACTGATGCATCAAGGGGGTAATGTGGGACGCCCTATCACTATTATGTCCAATGAATTCATCATATGACGAAATAAACAGAAAAACTAATTCTTTTCAAACATTATTTAATAATTATTAAATATTAATATTTAATCATCTTGTATATAATTTTTTTATATATCTTTATCAATTTATAGAATATTTATCAATGAATGAATCTGTAAAACCAACACCATACAGAATAATGGGTATATGGTTATGTTAATATTTTTTCCAAATAAAGTAAAAAATGAAATAAAGGTCCTCACATGTCAATCGTTAGAATAAAATATACAGTATTAGTTGAGGTAAGTCATTATTTGAAAAACATATATTTATACCATGTAGATGATTAAGAAAGATAATGGAGGAAAATTATCATTCATTTAATATCAACTAAAATAACCCAATCCATAATAGTAATGATATTTAATGTTATAATTTGAAGAATATACATGAAAAACAAAAAATATATCTAAAAATATAAACATAAATGAGAGAATCATTTTAGGGGAATTTGGAAAATTGTTGTAGAAATCAATAAGGAACTTGGCATTTTTATTTAAATAAAATATTAATGAAACAAAGATAATAATTATTTCATCTAAAACCCACGAAAAGAAAGATATTGTGTTTCATAAGAAAAATATAACATTTGGAATGATGTGTTCACATATAATGGTTTAAAAGATATTATTATCACACTTATAAAAAATGACATATATAAAGGAATTACAAATATTTATATAATCAATTTAAAATAATTTCAATATAATAAAATATAATCTTATTAAATTATTTATTTATAATTAATCACCTATAGAGAATCATCTAATGATTTCTATTGATGTTAATGATATTAGATAGAAAATATTTGGTGGGGTTAGTTTCTTTTAGAACATGTAAATAATGAGTAAAGTGAAAAAAATAAATAGTGATACCACATGTATTGAACAATTAATACTAGTAGAGAAGAATGTATTCAGTAGTTTCAAATAAAAAAAAATCAAAAATCCCATTATGAATCATCTTGAAATAACAGTAATTATTTTAAATGAAGATTGAAAAATAAACCATTATATTAATAATAAAATAAAACTACAAAGAAATAAATGGGTTTCCATGAAATGTATAATAAAAGATAATAAAAGGTATGATTTTCATTAATCATGTATGAAATATGTCATTGAATATGACATAGAAAAAACTTATGTATTCAATATCATATACGTCTCATGCAAATTAAAATAGAGATCAATGAATCATACAAAATCAATATCATCTGAATTAAATTCCATTAAAAGATAGAACATGATGTTTATCATAAAACCCCAATAATTATAGAAATATAATAATATAAATTTATTTGTTATTAATCAAAAAAATTAAATGAAAAAATGGAAAAAAATATAAAATTGGTCTCAAGAAGTTAAATTTTAGAAAATAAATCCCTTACATTAATTCCCAACCTCAGAAAAGGGGAATAAATAAATTATATAAAAATTTCAATACTCGTATTGTATTTTAGAACCTTATCCATATCAATAACGACCTAAAAAATTACTTACATTAATTATATACATTTCTATTAGTTAACATCTATTAAATCTCAATATTTGGTGTGAGTAATCTTGATTTATTTGAACCAGTTTCGTAATAGGGGTGTTGTTCTCCATTCTTCTCCCAAATTTCATCCTTCCCAAAGAATAAAAGGTTTTATAATGGATAGTTATATATTAATTTAATTTTATAAATTCATTATATGGAATTATTTTATATGATCTGTGTAACTAAAATTTACAGTGGTCATATTTTGTTTAATTTCAATGAACGAACATTAGTAACATAAATAATGAGTTTAATATTTATTTTTTCATTATAAAATGAACATAAAATAATTATACACTAGTTTTATATTATATTATAGTTAATTATTTTATTATATTTATATGTGATATTATTTTATATCTTTTCAAAAGTATGCCGTTAGACTGAACCTAACATGAAGAAAATAAAAATAATCAATTTTCATAGTTATGAAATTGTTTTCTTTTTGAATTATAATATTTTTAGAGAATGATAATAATAATATTTTGATTACCTATAGGTTGATAAATTATATAAAAATTGTTATTAAAAATAGTAATTTCACTAGTTAAAAATTTAAATACATTAACATAAGTAGGAGTGAGTCCACATAAATAAAGGAATGACATTGTAATTTTTATAAATGGAAATGTATAATGAATACTAAGTATGATTAGAACAATGTAAAAACATTAAAAATTCAATCAATTTTGATTTAATAAAAAATTAAGAGTAATTTTTATATCAATGTGAATGATAGAAATAAGACAACGTTGGGGGAAAGAAATTATTTACAGTATATACATTAATCATCCATCTGTAAATTTTATAGAAAGTGAGTGATGAGGAAAAGCTCGTTAGTAAAAAATATTAAGGAAGTAAATGAAATTGTGTGTATTTTCATGTGTAAAATAAAATTTTATAATAGAGCTAAATATGTCATGAGAGATCCCCTTTATAAGTTGTGAGAATGACATTTTTATAAATATTTCTACTTAACAACATTAGAGTTCATGATTCAAATGTAAAGAAGTATTCAAAATGGAAAATAATGTAGTGAATATAGGGTTTCATATTAAATCAAAAATTACACAATTAGTAATATGATTTTACCATTTTATTCTTTTTACCTCAACAATTATCCCATTTTACCCATTTTACTTATATCAAGGTAACTAGTTTTTGCATAAGTAATTAATTTATTATGATTCTAAATAAAATGGTCCACAATACGATAAGATAATGAAATTTTATATAGATGTATTGGGGTTGTTTTTTGGTACACAGTTTTTGTTTATATTTTTTGTAATTTGATTTTTTTTTCTCATAGAGTGCATTTGGGTGAAAATCAAAAAAATATTGGAAGGAAGTGTACAACTACACCGTTGGAGAATAGTTTTTACATATTATGCACCCTATCCCAACAAACCATGTGAACCAAAACTGACAGGATTCTCATAACCAAAACTTATTTTTTCAAACATTAGGCCCTTTTAGGAGAATCCATGCACCCCAGAGGTGAGGTCCATGTTAAGACACATTGTTTGGGGAAACCATGCACTGTAGGAATCAAACCATGCGTACCAGATTTTAATTCCCTAAATATTAGATTTGAAATTGTATGCATTTCTATATTAACAAATAGTCAATCCTAACTCTACCCAAAATGTATTTTTATGATTTTGGAGCTTCCTAGATGAATTGTAAGAAATAATGACTTTTATTATTTACGATTCAATGACTGTATAATAGATCTTATCCTCTCCCAACATGTGAAACTAATTCAAGTGGGATTCCCATTCTTCCCTCATTCTTCTCTCATATTCTAAGGGATGTATCTCATGTTTTGTCGGATCTAGATTGTGCTTTGTAGTATCTAGATATAATATTGAGAAATTTTGATTAATGAATCATATTTGTGGTTTGAGATCCATATCACGTTTTATGAAGTAATTTTGTAAAAATTTGGTATTTCTATTGGGTGGTTTCTTGTCAAATAAATCAGTAAGGTGTTAAAAATTAATATCCCAAAGTATTGATTTAAATTACATGCATGAAATTTTATAATTTTTATTATATTATTATCTATTATGTTATTAAATTAATTAATTAATTAGATTAATTAATTAATGAAATTCAGATGTTGAGATATCGAGATTCTGAATTTGAATAGTTAATTATTGAATTTATCAAGCGATATGGATATTAAGAATCTAAATAAGTAATTATGGAATTAATTATGAGTTATTGAGTTTTATAATTCGAATTATCAATTGAAGAATTAATTATTGTATATTCATATTGTGAGTATGAATAATTAATTCTTTAATTAATTATTGGATATTGATATAGTGAGATATAAATAATTAATTGTTGAATTAGATATTGGACGTTAAGATTGTGAATTATTTAATTAATTATTGATTTAATTAATGGATATAATGTGATTTATTAATTATTGAATTAATTAGTGGAATTTATTTCATTAAAGATTTGATGATTTATTTAAAGAAGTGGAGACATGAAATGGCCACCCAATTAATGCCAAAAATAAATTTATTGGTGACCACAAATAGGAGTAAAAACATGAGGTGTAAAGATATTACACCGGCAGAGAATATTGGGAATATAGTCCTTGAAAAAAAAATATAGGTGACCTATCATCAACTAGAATGTATCATTAGATCTATACTGAATATTAATAGTTAAACATTTCATTCCATCACATCCCAGAAATCCCCATAGTGACTGATGTGATATCCATAATAAAGAAGAAAACACCATCCTGAAACTGAGTGCAACACATATTCTTCTCAAAAGAACAAAAATTAGAGTCTAATGCCTTCACCAAATTGTAGAAAAACTCTCATAAAAAGAGTTGAGTTCATGAAGAATGAAATGAGGATCTATTGTAAGTGAAGCAAGCATAATACACCAAGGGGACACCCTAAAAAAGATATTATGTAAATAAGATATAATCTCAAGCCCATGCATAACATAAAATACAACTGGTCATATGGAAATTGAATGCAAGCCATCGAGTCTGATCAACATCACTAAAAGACTCCAAGATGTTTCAAAAAAATAAAAATGAACCCTTCTTCAAAAACCACACATTATTAAAATGAGTCATTTCAATGGAAAATTCTTGAAATTGATGTTTTGATCTATCATAAACTACACTACCATATTGTTAAAAATTATATTTATAAGACCAAGATAAGTATCAACAGTTATGTCACCATTTATATATTGTTGAAAGGCAGTTGTTTCATTCTCTTCCATCTAAGATTCCATCTCCATTGAAAATTCCAATTTCTCTTATATTTGATATGAATCTCAAAATTCTGGTTCATTGTTATCATCCTCACTAGGATATGTTTTTGTATCATTTGATTCATATGATTCATAGGATTCAAACTATTTTTTATAAGGAATTGGCTATGGGGTAATAATATTGTTTCCATTCGAATTGGTATCTAGGGATTGAGTGACAAATGATCTCTCAATTTTATAATGGTCCCTATTTTTCAAGATTGTCTAGCACTCAGAGAGACTAGACCATCCATGTTATCCAAAGATTTATTTAGTTTTCTATCCCTTGATTTTAAATATTCTTCTTAAATTTGGCACAATTTTTCAAGTTCCTCTTAAATGGACTATTATAGGATTGATTGAAGATCATATTCTTTCTCTCCATGATCAGAAATATTGGTCTTTAAAATAAAAGGCTCTGTTAAATATGTAAAATAATTAACAACCTTTGAGCTCTTATCATTTTTCATATCTCCAGAAAAAGAGGAGAGTTAGTAAGTGAAAGCACCTAAAGGGTTCATGATGTCATTTTTTCCATAATGTTTTTTGGATGATTGGTTTTTGTGGTTTCATTTTCTACCCAAACTGATTTGAATTGGGGAAGAGGGTGTGAAACCATTTTTGACCCCAAAAATCTTCTCTTAGTTATCTAATTTGTGAGATTATTTTACAGTATGTACGAACATTCTCAAATAAAACCTCTTGGAAAAATCCATTAGAACTATTTTGAAGCCAAAATCTAGTGGGGTACTCTTTCGATATGTCAATTTCAGTGACTAAAATGAGAAATTGAAGGAAAATACATGTTGGTAGTGGAAGATTCATGATTAATAGGATATCCAAAGTTACTATAAATGGGATAGAAAACTTTTACTTGAAAATATGTTGTGGGAGTCCTAGAAATCCCAACCAAATAGGGACAGTAGATGGTTCTAAATCAACAGAGCTATCTGGTGACCATTTCATGAATTTTATGAGATATCCACCAATAGAACATGATCCTCTCAATTAAAGCCTATAATAATAATTTTTAGTAGGAAATTAAAAGAGAACATTCAAGGAGTTCATCAAAACATAATGGAAATTCTCAATCCCTATGTTTTCTAAAGTTTTTCATGATAGAATTGAAGAGGGTCTTCACCTTTAGAAATTTCTGACTAGCACAATGAAACGATCTAAGGAAATACGTTTTACCTCTTCATCTAAGATCAAAATTACCGATAAACCATGATTACAGTATTTTTTGGGTTCTACCTGCTCTGAAACCTTCGATTCAACCAGTGGGATTTAGCCTGTGAAATCATTAGGGATTAATCTAGAATCCAGGTTCACATTCTATTCAAACTCTTCGAGATTATGGTTTTTTCTTCATTTCCTCGAGGGAGGAGACTAATTCACCTTCCCGTAGAAAAATAATTGAATAATTAATTAATGGATTGATTTTATTATTCAATTTTTTAATTTTATTACCTAATTGATGAAATAATTTATGTAATATTCAAACAGTTTTGAATTTTTGATATATTGAAATATGTTTAAAAATATATAGAAAAGGGACTGAGTCTCCAAATACTCATATGTATTAAATTTTTATATGAAAGCGACTAAAGCTCAGAATACCCATATGAGATAGTGAGTATGAGATTGGGAATAAGGAACCAAATACCTATTTGACATTGAGGTGTGGTATAGGGATTTATACTCCAAATACCCACGGGGGGTTAGACACAATCTTCTATTCACATGAGTTGACATTAGAATATGATTCTAATTAATCATGATGTGAAATTTTTTGATGAATGGAAACAATGAAAATAAAATATTTGATATTCCTTCCACATAGTTCAGGAACAAGAATGGGAAGAAGAAGGTATTGAGGGTTTGGGTGTCCTTGGGAACTAGGGTGTTGTGTGGTTAAATGAAGAATAATTGAATAAGTGGAAACTGTTAACATTGTTTTTTTATATTTTACCTATTGAACATCACAAACTTGTATTCACTAGATATGGTTTTGGATTTTATTTTTGGTGGCCTAGGGTGTTTTACTAACACCCAACATGGGACACCTGATTAGTACTCGAATAGACTTCATGTTTACAAGATATGATATGAGAAAAGGCCATCTGTTAGACGGATGTGTTGGGGTGGAGGATGGACGAGGGAACCATACTTGTTTGAAGACCATATTTAGAGCCTGGTGAGCCCATTATAACGAGGTTTTCAATGAGTGTTCATTAATTCAATGAGTGTTCGTTAATTCAATACCTATTGGATGCATTGGGTAATTATTATCTAATCCAAAAAATTATATTGTATGCCGTATGTATGGTTATTCCAATTTGAATGTGTTATATAGGGGTTCCTTAAATGTTCATCGAGATTATTCTCCAAGATACCCACCTGTTTTATCTATAATTTCTATGTCTTTATAATGATTATCTTGAATAAGATTGATATAACATTGTTTGTGATTATTTTTTCTATGGAATATCTCATTTTCTATGTTTTTATGTTCGATGATATAGATATTAATGGGTATGATTATTCATAGGTTATCATCATTAATTTTTATTATGTAAGCCTACCCTAATCCTCTTCATATGATCATTGATGAAATTCATTTATTATTTCTTATGTTTTAAATTACTAATCATATCATCTCACTATTATTATGTTTCAGTTTTCCCCAGGTTATAGAGAATGTAATTGAAATACTGTTTTCTATAATGAATTTTAAATAGATGATGTTGATCACTCACTAGGAAATATGTAATGATGGGTTAAACTGGTGAAATGTTTGTTTAAATACTTCTGAATTGTTTGTGAGGATTTTTGTTTATTTTCTCTAAAAATATGACCCTAAATTGTCATATATAATCTATGTGATCTATGTTTTAATTGTTATTTTGCAATTATTGATGGAGAAAATGGGTCATTATTACCATCATCAAATCCAGAAATGTAATATTATGTTTTTTAGCTTATGATCCACGAGTGTTGATTCTAGACTACTATAGCTTCTATGAGATATTTATTTTGTTGAACAATATATATGTCACATGAATCATGATTATTGATTATGATTACCATTTCCTTTGTGAAATCATTATAACACCTTTTTGATGTCTGAATATATTGGTGTTGATTTGTATGAATATTTTAATATTATACTAATTAGTATTTATTTTTATCATAACCTTATGATAATCATATTCAAACTGATGGAAATAAATTGTTAATTCTTATGTTTAACCATGCAAGGCATTTTATATCTCCATTATTATGATTTCATTTTTCCATTTTATTAAGAACGAAGATGTGTGAATTATATCTTCAAGGGTTTCATATAGATGATGAAGGCCACTAAATGTAAAATATGAAAAACATTGTTAAGTAGAAAAAATAATCAGTTAATGGCATGTTTATTTTTTATGTGAGAGTTTATCCTAATATTATGAAAATGTATACATGAAAGGTCCCTGATCATGTAGATTTTCTAATATTTTTCATTTAATGTTGTTTGTTTATTATGGGAAAAATATAGTCACATTCATTCAAATCTAATATGTAAATGTAAATTTTATTTATTTAGAACCAGATTCATTAGTGTGGTTTTCTGGATATTATAGTTGGTATTAGTGGAAAGGTTTAGATTAATCTTATGATTAGTATGTTTTCATTTGATGTTATAATATGATTGGTGGATTCCATAATAATTAAATCATATTAATGGTTATCATAAGATCAATGTTTTAGAAAAACCTTTTAAGCTTTTGCGTGATAAGATATTAATGTATTCAATGAAACTTTAAGAGATGCATTTTCATTGATGTACTTTAAAAGCTACGGTTTTATATTAAATATTCTTTTAAATTTTATAGATAAAAGATTTAACTTAGGGATCACTATTTAGTTTTATATGATATTTATCATTGAGGTAAATTTGTGTGCAAAATTATGAGAATTTATGACTTATTTCATTTTAAATAAATTATAACTCTTTGATAACTTGTGATGCATGAAAACCTAGGTTTAAATGAAAAAAATCTATTAAAAACTATTTTAATATGATCAAAATATTTTTACCATTACGTTTTATGGTAAGAATATTAAAAATTAAATTATTAATATTATATTTGTTATATATGTAAAAAAATGTAAACTGGTTTATATTTATTAGAAATAAAATAATAATTATCGAATTTTTTTTAAGAAAAGTTCCTTCAATGAATATTTTTTTGTTTCTTCATGTGCACATATATTTTAAAAAAAATTACAATTTTAGAAAATATATTTGATAAAATGAAATTTATTTTTGAATCAATATTATAAAAATTATATTCATGTCATTTGTTAGGATTTCTTTGAAATGTATCAATTTTGGATGATTAGAAAAATATAGTTTTTTTTATGTGAAATATTTTCTTTTTCAATGAAATTATATACTATGTTACATTATATTTAATGAACGTTTAAAAGTAATTCTATTTCAATTATATAATTTTAAATAAAATATTCCCTACTTGAATCAATTTCATATTGAATTAGGATATTAAAACATTCGATATATATGAGATTATTCTTCTTGAAACCCCACTTTTTCATCACATATATAATCTTTGTTTTATATATAATTTTTCCTTTTATTTGAATTTAATTTTTTTTAAAATTATTCTATATTTTTATCAATCAAAATTTAATTTTTATACTCTATTTAACTAAATTTTGTCCATAATGATTTTGAAAAATTGTAAAAAGTAATTACCATGGTTAATGGGAAAATGGGTTTATATTGGGTTAATCAAAAAGATGAGTGTTGAAATAACCTATATGATTTTCTAAAATATATATTATTTCTATATCGAGAACTTATAATGTCGTTGTATCGATAAACTCCATTTATTATCATTCATTAACGTGAATAACGTGGGTGTGAACTTTAATTTTTAAAAATTTCATGTGTTCCCCTCACATCACTTATAAAGGGACAATATATGTCCTCTCTTCATCACACCATCAAAACATTTTGGTTCATAAAACAACTTCCCATATATATTAAAAAACCCTACCTACTCATAGAGGAATCCATGTTTTATAAAAATGTATTCTCGAAATACTTTTGGTATAATCCAAAAGAGGTGTTTTGAGAAAAGGAAAAATTCCTAAATTTAATTTTTCATTTATTTCTTCTTCCACCACTAACCTTATATGGGGATTTAGTATTGATTTTTTTATGTTTTTCGTATCCATTTTCAGCTGAATTTCATAAATTAGATGTTAAAAATAAATTTTCATCATCGATTCCCCGAAACCGACTCTGATACTTGTTGATGAATGGACTTCGACATTGGTTTCTACAAAAATAGACACTGAATAAGTTTTCAGTGTGGTCTTCGGCTTTAGTATCAAGGTATCTGATACTAGAAGGTAAATATATTTTTTCATCGTCATTAGTTTTAATGAAACTAACACTGAATACGATTTTTTAGGAGGCTTTCGGTATCGATTACCACTAAAATAGACACTAAATTATTTTCTTATGGGGTCTACCCCATTAGTTTTATAATATTATCTATGCTAGAAATGAATTTATTCAGTTAAAAATTGATTTTTTTATAAAAATAACACAAAAAATAGTTGAGATTCTTGTTATTAAAATAAATGACCTAGAAACATACAATTTTCTTAAAAAAACTTAAATTAACACGATAATATTCCAAATTCTATGTCATGACCCATCCCTCGGGTCCCATGTCATCACATAGCCCAATCCCGCCTCCAGAAGGCCAGTGATTGGTGACTAGCGCAGAAGGCATTGACCTGCAAGTAGGATTCATTTTCGTAAGTACATGTGTGCACACACGTGCCCAACCTCATCCCTCAAACTGTGTGGTGAAAAATTTATACTGAAACAAGGGATGAGTACAAATACAACTGAAAAAAAGTGGGCTAGAATAAAACCCCAACAAAAAAACTGAAAACTATTGAGTACAATTAAAAACTGTGAACAAGCCAACTGCTGAGAACCCCACATGAGGCTAACAATAGGGAAGCTAATGGAGATGTTAGAGTACACCTTGTCTACCTGGTCCCACTAGGCCCCACCTGGTCTTAAGCCACTAAGTCCACCGTTGAATTGTTCATCGTATACATAAGTCACAACACATGTGGGAAAAGCCCATATAGGGGTGAGTAACACAATACTCAGAAGGGGAACCCATTCCAATAAGTAGAAATACCACAAATCAACCACAATGAAAAACCACAATGTAAGGTTACAATGTAAAACAACAAAGTAAGACCAAAAAGTATGGACAACACAAACCAGGTACAAAATAATTCATAGGAAGAAGGATCATCGGCTATAGTGGTAAATTTTTTTACTATTGAGGGACTCATCCATGATAGATAATTGATTGTCTACCGAGACACAAAGGATTCAGATGGTTGCTGATCTTATGTTAGGCCACTAAGGATCCACACAACTACTGCTCCTCAATCGTGCCACTGAGGATCCACCTGACAAAAACTTGTCTTCACTACCACTAATGATCCGAAAACTTCTTCTTGCTTGTTGGGCCACTATGGATCCACACGTCTACTGCTCATCTTCCGGGCCACTATGTATCCACGAAGGTGTTGCTCATCTTCTAGGACACTAAGGATCCACACGGCTACTATTTAAGACATTGTTCATACCTCAACCTCCACGATTTTCTATATTGAATAACCTAAATAACTGTCTTGTCGTAAGGGTTCCAATTCAACAAATGGCGCATCGAACGGACACTCGGTATTTATGATATGGTAATTTTAGCAAAAACAGTCTGGTTGGATTCGAGTCTGATCCAACACGGATGTATGACAAATACTACCAAACTCCCATAGAGTATCTCAGAAGGACTGTCTCATTGCAAGGGTCCTTGGGTCGTAGATGACGCATTAATAAAATGTCCAGTCAGGGAGATATTTTCATTATTGTAAATAGTGGTCGGTTGTGTCTGGGCTTGGCCTAGGTTGGTGTTGAGTCCAATCCATCGGGTCACCTAGTGACCCATTTTTTTTCCATCCTAGACTGTTAAGGCAAGACAGTCTCATTTTCTAGTAGGGGCCGCATAACGTCCTATATGGCCTGACATTAATTTGTCATCCTAGTCTGCTAAAAAAGATCAGCTCCAGGAACTAACTAGGACAGTCTGGAAGCTGGATCCAACTGGCATGGCATGGCTTAAGGGGCTGGTTGGTTCGGCCCAGATTGAAGGGTCAACCTGGATTGGGCCGAAACCACTCGTCTGGTCTGGTACACAGCGGGCTAGTTTGGCTGATCCAGATGGGGGCACAAATGGATGATTTACCAGTCTGCCCCCTTTAGTAAAGCTTGCCTCATGGACGCAGGCTACTCTACCATGTGGTTCATAGGGGCACCGCGTTTCCAACGCACCGCAATGCCCAATGGGTTGCAACCTCTTTCTGCTCTACCCTAACACATATTGGGCACACCGCTCCCACCTTCCTTCGCCCCTTCTAGGGGCTTATTTTCTACACCACTATGGTATGTCGCATTCCTCCTCACATGACCACCACCATGGGCTGATGGTTCCCTTTGGAGACCACTAGAGTTTCTCCAGTGGTCTGTTTTTAAAACACTTTGCAACTATAGGATTGTATGGATACCACCTTCACTTCGACGGCCTCGAAACCATCTTGTTGGCTTTCAAAAATACATCCACCATGAATGCACAAGGAAAAGGGGGTTGGGCCTTGTTTGTGTCGGCCCACGCCCTCCGCGTTAGAGGTTTATATAAGGGGAGGCTTTGGATTACAATTTTGTCATCGATAAAATTAATCTCGAATAGAAAACCCAAATATGACACCCTCCTATGAACTTAGACGATCCCTTGATTAACATGTTCATGGGTTAATCTACATTCTTCATTTAGAATAATAATGTGGAAAACATAAAACCAAAATCAATCCCCTTACTCGTTTAATGTTCATTATCGTAGCATTCCATCCTGTAGGGTTAAAGAGGTAGACATTGTTTGTCTCTTCCAATCTATGTTATTCGAGGTTTTTCAAAGTCGATAACATTCTTCCAGTGTTCTTCATCCTTCATTGAAGAGTAATTTCACTGGAGGTTCGTTAGATAATCCATATTGTTTTAATTCTCAACTCTCTAACATGTTAGTTTAATAAAAATAAACATGTCGCATCATTTTTGGTACACTTTGATGTTGCGTCGTTATGTTGCTTCATTAATGAAATAGTGTGGCAGTTATTCTTTCACAATGATCCATTAATGATTCTCATTGAATGTGCCTCACACTCACCTCATCACTGCACTACAGTACCGTCGTCCGCATCTTGATGGTGTGAAGCAAATAAATAAAATAACTTTTTCAATGTTATATTATTATATTCTAAAAATTCCAAAAATTAACATTTGTGTCCTAACATTTAGAGTAGAATTTAAAACATTTATAGGTGAATACCAACATTCTGAGTTCAATGGTACCCTCATATTTTAGAGTCGATCACCGGTTCAAATGGTAATAAATTATCCTCTCATATTAATTTAAATGAATCTTAAGAAAAGTTCCAAAATTAACTGTCACCATTGACCAACACCGGTCAAGGTAGGGATCCACCTATTGGGAAAACTCCACCATGGGATCAATGGTGCTCTTGGATTTTTAATCTATGTTACCATTTAAAAGTTATAATGATTTTACAATAAAATAATTGTTACTTAATTATTTTTTTATGGAAAAAAACTAACTTCCTCTTTTTTCACAGATCAGCCAATGTTAGGATCTACATAGAAAAGAATACCCTCACAAGATCAATGGTGGCCTTGAATTTTAAATATGAGTCATCATTAATGAGTTATAAGCATTTTGAAACAAATATAATTATATTTTAATATTTTATTTACAGTTATTCAATTTTTAGGTTTTTAAGCTGTACAGATGCACCGACTAAACTTAATTCACACTTAGGGTAATAATGTCATCCTAAACAGAACATTTCCATCATATTTCTGATTTGGACTCCCATTTTAGAGTAATTACTCTTTTTATGTAAAACCTGTCACACGCACTATTTAATGCTTAAAGTTTTTTGATAGATCATTATGGGAACTCTGGGCCTCGGAATCACCCACCGTCTCAGTGCATGGTTTAAAAATAAATCTATATATATAAATATAATTACATGAAATTTACAAGATATTAAATTACTCCCCCCTTTTTAGGATTTACAACTTTATTATCCAAAACAGAGCTAAATAAACAAATGGGGGTACTGAGCACAATACTGAGCCTCCCGTTCCTATATTCTCTCATAGAGATTTCTTGGCTACCATGAAATGTGCACAGTGGGAATCAACTATCCACAAAAGACCTGCTCCTATCAATCATATATTTCCACTGGGAACTATGCAAACATAGCCCCATCATTAATGTCTTGCTTACCCAAGTCGATGAGGAATGATGGATCATGCATGTTCTCCCACTACTGTGACACATGCGAAACATCATGAACCTAGGGAATCTGGGGGGGAAGAGCTAGGCAGTACCTCCCTATGCCAACTCTGCACAGAATTTTGAAAGGTCTGAAAAACTTCAGAGATAACATACCACCTCATAAAAATATCTGCAATACCTGTCATGGTGAAACCAGTAATAAAGACAATGTCTCCCTCCTCGAACTCTATGGTTCTCCATCACCAGTTTACATAAGACTTATGTCTACTTTTTTAGTCCCCATCCAATCCAAGATTATCTACACCTTCTTAGTATTAGCCCATGCCAACTCTGGACTGATGAGTGATTACTCCCCTCAATTTGTCCAGTATAGAGGTGGTATTGAATGTTGCTAGTGAAAGGCTTCAAATGGGGTCAGGATAATGTTATACTGATAGCTGTTGTTTTGTGAAAACTCCACTAGTGGTAGGCTGTCTTACATACTGCGGCCAAAATCAAGGACTCAAGCATGAATCATGTCGTACAAGGTCTATATGGTCATCTCCTTCTAACCCTATGATTGAGGGTGAAAGACTATGCTCAAGTGTAGCTGAGTCCCGGATGCCTCCGACAATCCCTTCGACAGCTGGGATGTAATGAAAGTTTCACAAACAGAGATGATTGTTGAGGGCTCCCCATGAAGTTGAACTATCTATTGGGTATAGAGGTGTCCCAAGATCAATACAATGTTTCCATTTCCAAGAGTATGGAATACTTTGATGTTCTGGCCTAGGAGGAACTCCAACCATTGTCTCTATCTGAACTCTTGAAAAGCCTATGGGAAAATTTCCATCCACAAAAAGGATACCCCTTTTTAACAGATTGTTGTGCCTATCAACCCTATGGTATTGCATACTTGTTTTCCATGGCCACTTGGTTAAAGTGATGTAAATCCACACATAACCTTGAAAATTCGGTCTTACTAAGCCCTTCCTCAACATGTTCCCCACCTACACCCCCTTCTAGTGAAGATTTACCAATTCCATATAATATACTAATGGTGATATCAGATCCATTTTGGGTTGTATGATGATACAGAAGTATACCTCCCTGCAGGGAGGTACTTTGTGTAACATCTTTTGGATGGATATTCTCACACTCTGCCGCTACTATTGGGAATTTAAATCTCAAAACTTCTATTTCCATGAGGGTATGGTTGTATGACTCCAGAGTTATTTGCTTCACACTCTTATACTAGAGTTTGTCTCATGCTTCCTGTGATTCCTTTTTCGCCGACCAAGAAAAACCCCATTCCAATACTGCGGATATAAAGAATGTTTTTCCTAAAAAGGTAAATAGGTGCATGAATTGTGGATGAACATTCAATACCCGATCAAAAATTGTAAGGCCTCGACGCTGCCACCAAAGGGTTCCAACTGAAACTCTCACCTCAAGGGTCAGATCACAGCATCAGTACAATTGTGATTATCAAGTCTCCATTGATAGGTATGCCTAGACGCAAGGATCTAGTTAATGGTTTAACCAGAAACTCTAGTTCATTGACAAGATACATGATAAAAAGGAATGATTATCACCTATGTCAATTAATATGGAAACTATTAGTTGACATAGGCCATACCTCAAATAATTCACAGAGCCCTTAGGTCATACAACTTGACTGAATGTAGTTATCCCCTTCTTATGTCCTCCAGATCCCTAATCCTATTGTGGATTACGTTGGGGTTGTGGTTATACCATGAAGAAATGTATACCACCTTCTATTGATCTCCTAGAACCTCTTCCATCACATTTTCCATTCTTTTTCATCTTTTCCTGTTACTTCTTCAGCCATTGTGGACCATCCACCATTTCACTGTCACCATGATGGTCTAGAAATTCACTAGAAATATGTACCCTACCATATTTTCAAAAGTATTTCCTCTTATTAGGCTGAGTATACTCACCCAAGGAGCCTTAAGATGTAGATCTCCCACCTGGGGACCTCTTCTTGCAATATCTCACCCCCCAATGTATCTGAAACTGATGTGGGCTACCTGTTTCACCACTACTAGAATCCACTGGTTATATCTTCCCATCCAAAGGACATTCATTCAAAATGGTTCTCTCTAGAACCCTATAATAAGTATGAATGCACATAAGAATTGTTGTTTTCTCAAATTTCCCAAAACACATCTCATTTGAAGGTATGAGCCCTTAAGTGCTGATCGTATCGTATTCATCATGTACCTGGGAACCTCAGCATGCATCAATGAATAATTAGCTACTGACATGTCATCCTATAGAATCACATGGTAACACATACCCCTTAACATCTATGTCCTGGGACATTTCTTTGATAAATTATCTCAAGCACTATCCAAAAAAATATCACATAATCATAAGTTCAGGTGATTTAAACCCTATCATCGCCCTACTGAGCCACAAAGTAGGTTCACTGCTTAGACCACCATCTTATCTAATAGTGCCTTGGCTAGATGGAAAACCTTGCCACCACCTAAAGATAATCCTTAGCCGCCTGTGAGTTAGGCATGCCGTGGAACCTGAGGGGTCTCTATCACTAAAACTCACCTAAGTCACATAGACTACATGAATATTTTACTGGTAGCACTGGTAGTACCTACTAACCAATGGTTGGGGGGAAAGTTGGGACATCGCCTGAAGGTTCCATATCAGGAAACAATCTCTATACCGAAGCCTAATCACTATATGGACAATTCTCATGGTTACACACTGGAATCCCAGATGGTTGTCTATGTGGAGACATCTTGAAAGAGAATCAAGATGAACCATGGTCAGTTAAATTATACCTAGTGAGATGATTCAAAGGAATCAAGTGAAAATCATTTCCAAACCACATGCAACCACTAATTACATGTACTACATTGGAAAATAGAATTCATGATCCTAGTGTTGGGATAAGTTGGGAACAACAACAATGGACTCCCTGTCCTAAATACCTAACTTAAAAATAATTAACACAATTGCCTCATAATAAATAAAGACTCTTAGTTTTTCTGGTATAAGTGACCCCCTCTAATACCCCATTCTCATGACCTGTCCCCCAGGGCCCATTCTGTGACATACCCCACACCTACCTCCAGAAGGCATGGGGTTGGAGAATAGAATCTAAGGCATCAACCTGCAAGTGGGAGGAATTTTCCATAGTACCTATACACACACACACGCCCTATCATTTCCCCAAATTTGAAAGGGGAAGACAAGTGCCAAATACAAGTACAACTGAAAACATGTGATCCAAAATACAAAACCAAGAAAATGAAATGAATTTGAAGAGTGCAATTAAAGATTACTAACAAACCGACTTCATAGAACCCCACCTGATGGTATTAGTAGGGTAAATACTGAATGATGTTATAGTACACCCTATCTGCCTGATCACATTGGGCTCCACCTGGTCCTTGGACACCAAGTCCACTATCGAAATGTATGTCATCTACACAAGTCCCAACATGTGAAAGTGAAGCCCGTGCATGGGTGAGTAACATTTTACTCAGAAGGGGACCCCAGTCCACTAAGGAGAAATACCAAAAAAAATCACAAATCAATGCCACCATTCAAGGACACAAAGTAAGACCCCAAAGTAAGGCCACTAAGTATGGAAAACTAACACCAGGTAAGCACTAAAGCATATGAAGAAGTTCAATCGACTATAGGGATAAACATTTCATACTATTGAGAGACCCATCCCCTAATGAATAGATTCCCATCTTCTAGTCCATTAAGGATACACATGATAGCTGCTCATCTGTCGAGCTAGTAAGGATCCACACGACTACTGCTTGTTTGTCGGGCCACTAATGATCTATAGGGCTCCTGTTAGTATACCAGAAAATAAAGGATCCACACTTCTACTCTTCATCTTCTAGGAAAATAATGATCCACATGACTACTGTTCGTCTCCTACGTCTTGAAGGATCCAAATGGATACACCTCGTCTGTAGGACCTCTAATGATCCACGTGGTTGTTGCTCATATAATAGGCCACTAAAGATCCACATGGCGGCTGCATGTATGTTGGGATGCTAAGGATTCACAAGGATGATGCTCGATCCATCTATCATACCTCAACCACAGTGAAGTACCACATAGAATAACCAAAAGGACCATCTATTCGTGAGGGTTATTACACAACAAAAAATACGACAAATGGGCACCCAGTTTGTTAGATATGGGCATTATAGTAAAAAGGGATCAGTTAGATTTGAGTCTGATCTAACCCGGTCATACACCATCCCTTGAAAAAACACATCTAGAGTTTCATAGGAGGACCACCTCGTTGCAGGAGTCTTTTTTCCACAGATGGTGTTCTAATCAGACACCTGGTCTGAGATATATCATTATTTCTATAAATAGGGGCCAGTTGCAACGAGGCCCGGTCCGACTCAGTCAGACCGACCTGACCAATCCTGGCATGGGGTTCTGTAGGAGTCGTCTTATCTACATGGCCCATTGTGACTCACTGAGACCAACCTAGGATGGCTCTGGGTCCAATCCTCTTTGACACCCATTGACTTGTTTTTTTCCGACCCGACCCACTCGGGCTGCCCAGTCTCTTTTTCCTACCCAGTCCACATAGTAGCCTATGCAGCCCGACATTAATTTAATGCCCTGATCCCCTAAAACATACTTGCTTAAAGAAAATCCTGGGCCACTCAGGCATCCTAGTCCCACTAGCTTGGCTCGGCCCAGCCAGATGGGCTGTCCTGGATCGGCTTAGCCGGAATGAAGGACCGACCTGGATCAGCCTGAACCAACTCAGCCAATCAGGTACTTCCTGGACCGGTTCAGAAAGTCTAGTTTGGGGTGCGCATGGTCGATCGACCTATCATCCATACTTGGTCAAACATTGAACATGGATTCAGGTTTCTTTTCTAGGCAATGCACGGTGGCACAATGTCTCCAGTGCACCGCCGCAGACGATGGGTTGTGACATCCTCCTGCTCCACCGCGACACACACTGGGTATGATGCTCATGTCTCTCGGTGGCCCATTTTATGCACCTCCATCACTCACCTACTCTTTCGTCATGTGGACACCGCAGTGGCCCACCATCGGATGCCGGCACACTGGTGGTTATTTATGTGGGCCACCGAAGTTTCTCTATTGGTTCGTTTTTCAAACAGTCTACGCCTACAGTACTGTAGGGCCACCACCTTCATTGCGATAGCCTCAAACTCATCATTATCTAAATTCAAAAAAATGTCCACAAAAATTTCACAAGGAAGAGTTAGGTCGGGCCTTGTTTGTGTCGGTCCACACCCTCTATGTTAGAGGATTAAAGCAGTGGAGGATCAAGATTAAAATTCTATCAGCAATAAAATTAATCATGGAAAGAAAATCCAAGAATGAATCTCTCCGGAAAAAAATTATCTGGATATTAACATGTTCATGAGTTAATCAGTGTTAATCATTTACAATAATAATGGGAAATCATAAAACCAAAATCAAACTCTTAACTCATTTTATGTTTATTTCCCTAGGATATCGTCTTTGAGGGTTCAAGAGGTCGACGCCATTCGTCGCTTCCTCACATTGTTCTTCGAGATGTGTCGATGTCAATGAATTTTTGCTGATGTTCGTTGGTATTCATTGGATAGTGAAATCATCGAAGGTTCATCAGAGAATCTCCAGAGTTTTAATTCTCAACTCTCTTATGCATTAGTTTAATAAAAATTATAATGTAATAATGATTCTATTACACTATGATGTTGCCACATTACACTGTTTCATTTTTGAAATAGTGTGTCAGTTATTCTTGCATAAGGAACTAGTAATATTCCTCATTAAATACACCTCATATTCGCATTATCTCTGCACTATAACACCTTCGTCCACCATTAAATGTTGTGAAAGAAAAGTAAAATAATTTTTTCTATGTTGTTATATTATTTTCCGAAAAGTCCAAAAATTAACTTTTCTGTCTGACCCTTGTTGGTTGATGTTATATTCTTTCTAGAAGAATGACTACATTCCATGTTCAATGGTGCCATCATATTTTTTATATGATAACCTCTTCTAACCTTATAAAAACCCCCATCACACTTTTATTTAAATGATCATTAAAATATGTTAATGAAATTATCATTCCCCCTCGACCCGTGCTGATAGATGTTGGGAACCGCCTAAGGAGAAAAAGTCCCAATGAGCTCAACCGTACACTCTGATTATGAATCCATGATACCACATACACTACTAAAAATAAGACAATTAGCGACCGCCATTGGCGGTCGCTAAAGGTCTGTAGCGGCCGCGCAGCGACCGCCATTGGCGGTCGCTGTTGCCCCGTCGCTAGAGGGCTTTAGCGACCGCCAATGGCGGTCGCTATAGAAGGCCGTCAGATCGGCCTTCAGCGACCGCTTGGCGGTCGCTGAAGGCCCCCTGCCGGGCACCCTATAGCGACCGCCAATGGCGGTCGCTATAGTGGGCCGGCATGGCACCCTATAGCGACCGCCAATGGCGGTCGCTATTCAAAAAAAAAAAATTTTAAAAAAAAAATTTTATTGAATTCAATATAAATATATATATATATTTATGTAAAAATATTCATATATATACTATTAAATACAATATTTTAAATATATATATATATATATATATATATTATATATTTGAAATGTTTTAATACATATTTAATACATATATAATATCAAATCATTGTGTTATAATAATTTAAATATTCTCTATATAATATATTTTAAATATTATATATATATAATATATTTTAAATATTATATATATATAATATATTTCAGGTCGTTCGGAGCACGTTTGCTCCGAATCGGACCGCCGCACGCCGTTTTGTTTCCGGCCGCCGCGGTCACACGGCACCTCCGAATGAGGTGCCGTCTGGCCGACCATTTCACAATTCACGCCCCGGATGTTGTCGTACGGTTTCGTGGCATTCGGAGGTCGTTCGGGTGGTTTTGACCCCCCAACGCGCCATTTCAGCGCGCGCCGCGCTGCTGAAAACGGCACAATCGGACGTGCCGCGTGAACCGCACGTCCGATGGACGTGCGGCCTCCTCCTGCATCTCAGGAATAATATTTATATCGTTCCCGTGCGGTTTCAGGTCGTTCGGAGCACGTTTGCTCCGAATCGGACCGCCGCACGCCGTTTTGGTGTTTAATGGCGCCGGAAACGCGTTTCCGGCCGCCGCGGTCACACGGCACCTCCGAATGAGGTGCCGTCTGGCCGACCATTTCACAATTCACGCACCGGATGTTGTCGTACGGTTTCGTGGCATTCGGAGGTCGTTCGGATGGTTTTGACCCCCCAACGCGCCATTTCAGCGCGCGCCGCGCTGCTGAAAACGGCACAATCGGACGTGCCGCGCGAACCGCACGTCCGATGGACGTGCGGCCTCCTCCTGCATCTCAGGAATAATATTTCTATCGTTCCCGTGCGGTTTCAGGTCGTTCGGAGCACGTTTGCTCCGAATCGGACCGCCGCACGCCGTTTTGGTGTTTAATGGCGCCGGAAACGCGTTTCCGGCCGCCGCGGTCACACGGCACCTCCGAATGAGGTGCCGTCTGGCCGACCATTTCACAATTCACGCCCCGGATGTTGTCGTACGGTTTCGTGGCATTCGGAGGTCGTTCGGGTGGTTTTGACCCCCCAACGCGCCATTTCAGCGCGCGCCGCGCTGCTGAAAACGGCACAATCGGACGTGCCGTGCGAACCGCACGTCCGATGGACGTGCGGCCTCCTCCTGCATCTCAGGAATAATATTTCTATCGTTCCCGTGCGGTTTCAGGTCGTTCGGAGCACGTTTGCTCCGAATCGGACCGCCGCACGCCGTTTTGGTGTTTAATGGCGCCGGAAACGCGTTTCCGGCCGCCGCGGTCACACGGCACCTCCGAATGAGGTGCCGTCTGGCCGACCATTTCACAATTCACGCCCCGGATGTTGTCGTACGGTTTCGTGGCATTCGGAGGTCGTTCGGGTGGTTTTGACCCCCCAACGCGCCATTTCAGCGCGCGCCGCGCTGCTGAAAACGGCACAATCGGACGTGCCGCGTGAACCGCACGTCCGATGGACGTGCGGCCTCCTCCTGCATCTCAGGAATAATATTTCTATCGTTCCCGTGCGGTTTCAGGTCGTTCGGAGCACGTTTGCTCCGAATCGGACCGCCGCACGCCGTTTTGGTGTTTAATGGCGCCGGAAATGCGTTTCCGGCCGCCGCGGTCACACGGCACCTCCGAATGAGGTGCCGTCTGGCCGACCATTTCACAATTCACGCACCGGATGTTGTCGTACGGTTTCGTGGCATTCGGAGGTCGTTCGGGTGGTTTTGACCCCCCAACGCGCCATTTCAGCGCGCGCCGCGCTGCTGAAAACGGCACAATCGGACGTGCCGCGCGAACCGCACGTCCGATGGACGTGCGGCCTCCTCCTGCATCTCAGGAATAATATTTCTATCGTTCCCGTGCGGTTTCAGGTCGTTCGGAGCACGTTTGCTCCGAATCGGACCGCCGCACGCCGTTTTGGTGTTTAATGGCGCCGGAAACGCGTTTCCGGCCGCCGCGGTCACACGGCACCTCCGAATGAGGTGCCGTCTGGCCGACCATTTCACAATTCACGCCCCGGATGTTGTCGTACGGTTTCGTGGCATTCGGAGGTCGTTCGGGTGGTTTTGACCCCCCAACGCGCCATTTCAGCGCGCGCCGCGCTGCTGAAAACGGCACAATCGGACGTGCCGCGCGAACCGCACGTCCGATGGACGTGCGGCCTCCTCCTGCATCTCAGGAATAATATTTCTATCGTTCCCGTGCGGTTTCAGGTCGTTCGGAGCACGTTTGCTCCGAATCGGACCGCCGCACGCCGTTTTGGTGTTTAATGGCGCCGGAAACGCGTTTCCGGCCGCCGCGGTCACACGGCACCTCCGAATGAGGTGCCGTCTGGCCGACCATTTCACAATTCACGCCCCGGATGTTGTCGTACGGTTTCGTGGCATTCGGAGGTCGTTCGGGTGGTTTTGACCCCCCAACGCGCCATTTCAGCGCGCGCCGCGCTGCTGAAAACGGCACAATCGGACGTGCCGCGTGAACCGCACGTCCGATGGACGTGCGGCCTCCTCCTGCATCTCAGGAATAATATTTCTATCGTTCCCGTGCGGTTTCAGGTCGTTCGGAGCACGTTTGCTCCGAATCGGACCGCCGCACGCCGTTTTGGTGTTTAATGGCGCCGGAAACGCGTTTCCGGCCGCCGCGGTCACACGGCACCTCCGAATGAGGTGCCGTCTGGCCGACCATTTCACAATTCACGCACCGGATGTTGTCGTACGGTTTCGTGGCATTCGGAGGTCGTTCGGGTGGTTTTGACCCCCCAACGCGCCATTTCAGCGCGCGCCGCGCTGCTGAAAACGGCACAATCGGACGTGCCGCGCGAACCGCACGTCCGATGGACGTGCGGCCTCCTCCTGCATCTCAGGAATAATATTTCTATCGTTCCCGTGCGGTTTCAGGTCGTTCGGAGCACGTTTGCTCCGAATCGGACCGCCGCACGCCGTTTTGGTGTTTAATGGCGCCGGAAACGCGTTTCCGGCCGCCGCGGTCACACGGCACCTCCGAATGAGGTGCCGTCTGGCCGACCATTTCACAATTCACGCACCGGATGTTGTCGTGCGGTTTCAGGTCGTTCGGAGGTCGTTCGGGTGGTTTTGACCCCCCAACGCGCCATTTCAGCGCGCGCCGCGCTGCTGAAAACGGCACAATCGGACGTGCCGCGCGAACCGCACGTCCGATGGACGTGCGGCCTCCTCCTGCATCTCAGGAATAATATTTCTATCGTTCCCGTGCGGTTTCAGGTCGTTCGGAGCACGTTTGCTCCGAACGGGACCGCCGCACGCCGTTTTGGTGTTTAATGGCGCCGGAAACGCGTTTCCGGCCGCCGCGGTCACACGGCACCTCCGAATGAGGTGCCGTCTGGCCGACCATTTCACAATTCACGCACCGGATGTTGTCGTACGGTTTCGTGGCATTCGGAGGTCGTTCGGGTGGTTTTGACCCCCCAACGCGCCATTTCAGCGCGCGCCGCGCTGCTGAAAACGGCACAATCGGACGTGCCACGATAAACGACAGTTTATTGTAAGAAGTACATCCAGGATATAATTCTGTTTTCGCATCATCAAGTACTTCATAAAACCTCCTCGAATCACGATCTGCACCAGAGCGAAGATTTATCTCACCGGTCTCAAGATTCTGGATGTCAATGCCTTCAGGATCAAACCCACGTACCATTTCAGTAAGCATTTCATGCATTGGATCAGTCATCCTTGCATCAACATCCATCTGAGCTGCATCTGTATTTTGACAACGAACATATTCTTCTCCATGACGAGTCCAACTCTTATAATTTTTCAGAAATCCATTAAAGAAAAGGTGCTCCCTCACAGTATCTCGTGTGAATTGATATCTGTTAGCACATTTTCTACATGGACAACTAATATAGTCACTTTCAAATCCTCTCGTGAACTCAATAAACTGCATAATGCCATTGAAATATTCTCTAGACGTTCCATTTGGAAGATCAATCCAACTCTTATCCATAATAATATCTGTATAACAAACATTTACACAATACTTATTAAATTTACATTTTTCAAATCAACTATATTCAAAATAAATATTAACCATTTTATGAACCATTGATAAAATAATAATGTAACTAAAAGCTCATGTTACCTGATTGAGCTACAAACCTGAAAGGGAGGGGAGCCGAAGGCTGTGCTGCGAGGGAGAGGAGGCAGCGAAGGGGAGCCGGAGCCAAAGGCGGTGCGGCAAGGGAGGGGACGGGCGGCGGCGGCGGCGGGGAGCTGGAGGAGAGGAGGCGGTGAGGGGACGGGGGACGCGCAGCGAGGGGGGGGGGGTGTCCGGGGTCGGAGGGGGCCTTCCGAGGTGCGGGGAGGGGTGTCTGGGGTGTCGGGGGCCTGTCAGGGGTGCGGGCAGGGGTGTTCGGGGTGCGGGGGTGTCCGGGGTGCGGGGGAGGGGGGGCTGTCTGGGGTGCAGGGGGGCTGTCGGGGGTGCGGGGTGGGGTGTCCGGGGTGCGGGGGGCCTGTCCGGGGTGCGGGGGGGCTGTCCGGGTTCGGAGGGGGGGTGTCCGAGTGCGGGGGGGGGGGGGGGCTGTCCGGGGTGCGGGGGGGCTGTCCGGGTTCGGAGGGGGGTGTCCGAGTGCAGGGGGGGCTGTCCGGGGTGCGGGGAGGCGTCCGGGGTGCGGGGGGCGGTCCGGAGTGCGCGGGGGGGTGCTGTCCGGGGTGCGGGGAGGCGTCCGGGGTGCGGGGGGCGGTCCGGAGTGCGCGGGGGGGTGCTGTCCGGGGTGCGGGGAGGCGTCCGGGGTGCGGGGGGCGGTCCGGAGTGCGCGGGGGGGGTGCTGTCCGCGGTGCGGGGAGGCGTCCGGGGTGCGGGGGGCGGTCCGGAGTGCGCGCCGGGGGCTGTCCGGGGTGCGGGTGCCGTCCGGGGTGGGGGGGAGGGCCGAGAGGCCGGAGGGCGGCGGCCGGAGGCCGGAGGGCGGCGGTCGGAGGCCCGAGGGCGGCGGCCGGAGGCCCGAGGGCGGAGGGCGGCGGCTGGAGGGCGGATGGCAGGCGGCGGGGGAGGCCGGGCGGCCGGGGAGGGCGGGCGGCGGGGGAGGGCGGGCGGCGGGGGAGGCCGGGCGGCGGGGGAGGCCGGGCGGCGGGGGAGGCCGGGCGGCGGGGGAGGCCGGGCGGCGGGGGAGGCCGGGCGGCGGGGGAGGCCGGGCGGCGGGGGAGGCCGGGCGGCGGGGGAGGGGAGGGCGGCGCGAGGGAGGGCGGCGAGGGAGGGTTAGGGCGAGGGATCGAGGGAGAGGAGAGTGCGCGGGGGGGGGGGGGGGCGCAGAAACCCCCCGAAATTTTTTATTCAGCTTAGCGACCGCCATTGGCGGTCGCTAATGCTGACCTATAGCGACCGCCAATGGCGGTCGCCCGAGTCTGGGGGGCTCCAATGCCCCCTTTTCTAGTAGTGATAATAGTTTTATGAATTTGAAAATAAAATAATTATTACTTAAATATTTTATTTATGGCCTAAAAGTAACATCCACTGTTGGCCCAAGATTGCCAATGTGAGGATCTACCTAAAGAAAGCATTCCCTCACAAGCGTAAAAGTTGTCTCAGATTTTCAATTAGGATCACCTTTTGGGAGTTGTAGGAATTTCAAAAAAAAATTATATGATTATTTTATTTATAGTTATTCCATTTTTGGGTTTTCATGTCAGAGGCACGTGCTGACTAAAATAATGTAGCATCTATGGTAAACCTACCATCCTGAACACAATGTTTCCCTCAGATTTTTAATCATGGCCCCCATTTTAGAGTTATTATGCTTTTTTAGGAAATATGCTCATGTGCACGATTTAATTCTTAATATTTTTTGACTGATCATTCCAGTCACTCCCAGAAAAAGATTCACTCACCATCTCTGTGCCAAGTCTCAAAATAATTCAATATATAAAAACATTTCATTGAATTTCCAATCCATTACAATCTAAAATCCGTAAGAAAGATAATTGATAGATATAGACTACTAAAATAATAAAAATAATATTTTCCTATCAAAGTAAATAAATTAGAAAAATTTCATGAACCATAAAAAATAACCCAATAAACTGATACTCATGTCATCCTTTAACAACTTCCTGAATTAGTAACCATCACATGAATCCTGATGAATTCAAAGGAATGGTTTTTCAATTAGAGAAAAAGATTTGAAGATAAATTAATATCATTGATATGTTAAACAATTATTAAAAGTAAAATTATCAAAAATCTCATGTTATAAATGTTTTTTTATTTTCATCTAAATCAACAGGTTTCTATCAAATTCATTATTCTTTAATTCATTTTCCATTTAAATCAAATTTTCTGAAAAATCAACATAAAATAAAAACATGAAACCAAATTACAGTTTAATCCATCATATTCGTAAAAATTTATAACAACAACCATAATTGATTATTATAATAAGAATAAAATTTTCAATATTATTAACTTTTAAACTATAATAAAAATCACATACCTCCTAATTTCTAAAATAAACAGTCATGAATGGAAAATAATTGTGCCGGGATCATTAGGATAAGACACCTATTATAAAAAATTATTTATTTTCTGAACATTGTTTTGAAAATTTATGATTAATCATAAACATTAAAATATACATATACCTGATAATTTAATTTTCCACCAAAATTTTCAAATAGATTTTATAAAATTATCAAATAAGGGAAATCTCATCATTCGTATATAGATCAACATCACTAAACATTTACAATCAAATTGAAATTAAAATATAGAATAATATGACCTAAAATATAAAATATTTAATATAACTTACCTTATAAAATATTTTCAAAACCCCAGTTGTGATTATCTCATACATGAATCATAAAGCATAATCACTGCATTCCATGCTTCTTTTTTAGCAATGACACTAAGGATATAAAACATCAACATGATATTAAAAACCAACATTCAATCTATATCGTTGATAATCTCACTCATATAAATTTAATTCTACCAGGATGTTTCACATATTGAACATATTTTGAAATGAATTTCTTATCTATAAGCCCATAAACACCCGAGGTGTCATTTTATCTCAGAAGAATCTGTAGATAACTAATTAAATAAATAATATAGTAGGCCAATTAAAATTATAATTACCTATATAATTAAAAAAATTTACATAAATTTAATTATATTGAAAACAACTGTAACATAGTCACACTGGGCTCTTCATACTAAATCAGATCATTGATATATTTTTTGAATATTCTCAAAGAATTATTTCTTCAAAATATTTTATCCATCATATAAAATTCATATGAATTATCCTATGAAGAGATAAAATAGAATAATCTATTTATCCCCAAAAAATAGATGTATCTATAGTTGTTAGTTCTTGATCCTTTTGTTTATATTTCCATGGTATCATTTCATTTGATTTTACATAAACAAATTAACATTAAATGTTAGAAAACATTATATGTAATTTTCAATTAAATTTAATTAATATGTAAAAAAAATTTCATACCTCGTACAGATGATAACGTAGAAGGTTAGCTGGGAAAATAATAAATTGACCTACAAAATCCTCAACTCTGGTAACCTCCTCGGTCGGAAATGGAAATAGAAAATTTAGATTGATAAAATCATTCTCTGACACTTTGAAATAACCCAAATGAAAAGGGTTTTGATGCACAGAATACACAAAAATATGTATGCCATAGTACGCTAAAATACATACATTATTATCTTCCACATAAAACTCATAAAATAATGTTGGGTCCGAACAAGGAGTTGGAGGATCGGAGGAGGTGTGATGGGTGGGCTGGGCCAGTTGGGTAGTCTGTACATGTAGCTCATAAGAATGTAAAGTCTAAAAATACTGGGCTGGATGTGCAGGATGAGCGAGCTATGATTATATCATCAATTCTTCAAAAATATATTGCATAACAGAGTGAATTTGATCTCCCATGGACTATTTCATTTCTTTCAGCTCATCTTGTATGGAATAAATTTCTGGATCTCTAGAATACAACCTTTTATTTCCTAAAAACATTTATTACACAAACACCCACCTTATATCCCCTTACTCAGCCTTTATGATCTTATTTCCTAAATACGTTTAAATGATATTCATCTTACCCTTATTGATAAAATTATCTTGGATCTCTTTATCATGATGATCATATTAAAATATAAAATGAAACTGGTATGTTAATGTTTTTAATTTAAAAAATAAAAACATCAATGAATGATAAATAATTATTTTCTTATAATTATATCAGCTACTTTGGTAGCCTTCACAGTATTATAAATTTCAATTTTCCTTCTTCTCCCTCATTTACATTTTTTATAGAGAGTTCGAGGATATTGAGGTCCAAACTGGACCTCTTCTAAAACAAATATAGATTGAGCTCTTAATTCATAATAATTTTCTTTTATCATTTTTCTTCTCCAATAAATGATACCCTCCATGTGATAAAGTATGAGGGTATACAATTTTCAACTGGATAACATGATATGATCTCCTAGAGATATGTTATATAAAAAAACTAATATGAAATTGGATAAGTATATAATAATTTTTGCAAAATAAAATAATTATAATAGCTGATTTTTTTTCATGTCATATTTCAAAAAATATATTACATATATCTCCATCTATAAACTCATACTTGTGGCAAGTGATTTCATCCTTTTTCTTTCTAAAAACATGATTTTTTGTTATTTTGTTTTAATATATCTTCATAGACCACCACTAATGAGAGATTTATTTTCAAATTTCTTATTTTTCCTTAAAATTGAATTTCATTTGTAAATGAATAAATTAATTATGTCATTCAAAATATTTTATATTTAAAACCTGAGACAAAATTATTAAATTGAGATATTTTACCATCATGGCCTCCTAATGCTGCATTTTTTCCATCTTGTCAATGGATTTCCAATCAGGATATAAAACACTAATCTTACTAAGGATCTGTATTGATACATAACTGATAAAATAAACTCCATTTGGTCTTATTGCATTATCATCATCATCAAAACAAATATCTTATCTCATGTCTCCATGATCAACTGATAGTTTTGAAAAATGTGTAATACCACGGCTACCAACTTAATAACGTGATTCGGCTATAGTTATATGATAATTCTCTTCTTTTGGGGTCACATCAATTGTATTTAAAATAATTTTTATACATAAAAAGGTTTCTTTCATTTAATAATTATATTATTTTATATATTGTAATATGAAAAAATATATATAACTTGGTAGTTTCTCCACTCCCACAAAATATAACATTGACATATAAATGTGTAATGAAATTTTTTATACCTATATATAGTTAGAAATATGAATATTTAGAAACTAAGATGACACAAAATGTAATAAAATAGGCAACCATTTATATGGTTCCCAAAAAGAAATAAATATAAATAATTACCAGAATAATTAGGAGTAAAATTTTGGGTTTTACCATATTCCTTCATCATGATCATTACGTAATTCATGCACTATTTTTTCATTATAGTCATTATAATCATCAAGAAATCACATAATAGATGAATAAGACTCATGTAAATCAATAGCATCATTAGCATAATTCTCGTCACCAAAATGGTAACTTTTTACCTGCAAAATGAAGGAACACTAATCATTCTACAGATCAGGGAAATAAAATATCTACTTTTCATATTTCTCCATGATAAATGGTTCTTCATTATAATTCATTCTTTTCAAATAAACAATGTAAATCCACAATCATCATTTTTCAGACAACTATTTCAATCAACCTGATTACTCTTAAACACAATGACTAGAAATTTTTTATTCAATTTCACATATATCCACAAGAACATGAAATTATGTCGAAAATACAAAAAATCGGTTTTTATACTTTTCACCTGGAAAATGAACTACTTCATCGATAACCATCAGACTAGTATTTTGAACAGTACTATTTTCATCCATATTTTTTGTGTAAAACGTGTGCCAATTAATATCAAAACCAAACCATGTTATCATATTAAGAGATGGTCCCCCCTCCAACCATTTCATCATTTCCTATACATATTTATTTGTTCTCACTTTAACTTTTATCCATGAAACAAATATCTTTTTATGTTCAATAATAAACTACATTTTGTTTATTTTTGAATGTTTTATATTTAATTTAGCAACATATGATGATATATATGATTACACATCATCCGTGTTGTTCAAAATATATAAATTCTCATGCATCATTTCATCACAGGGAACGAAATTTTACCTTAATTCTCCAATCCCTATATAATCACTATCAACTGTAAAATATTGTTATATAGGGATATCAATATGGTCCACTTCATTTAAATAATCAGTACATAACTGAATCACCACTTTCGATACATATTTTTGAAAAATAAAGGCCTGTAGTCAAATTAAATTTTTATCATTTCCCTTTAAATTATTCATATACCATTCAAATGGACACAAACAATTTATATAAATAGTCTCACATATTATTATGTCACACACAAGATGAACCACCAGATGAACCATTATATCAAAAAATGTAAGTGGAAAATATATTTCTAGTGAACAAATTATAAGATAAGCTTCATTATCCAACCCATCTATAAAATTTGGATCAATAACTTTGATACAAATGGATTTTAAAAAATTTCATATCCTGATGATAGTATTTCTATGATCTGACAGTAATATACCATTTAATGTGAACTATAGTATTTTTTCATCAATACATGAGAGTCATGAGATTTTATACCTATTAATTTTCAATCCTCCACTAAATCAAATCATTTTATGAATATCGACTATGTTCTTTTATTTCAAACAAGCACTGTAAAAAATTTTACTTCTCTCTCATTCTTATTGTGTGACAATATAGAGGTATGTATGTTCTATTTTTTCTAGAAATGTTCAAATAAAACTATCACATATATTTTTATCTATATTCATAACATTAATGTTATGTTTTTTATCCAAAAATATTTAATTATGTTTTTAAAGAAACTCTAGTTTCTTCCAATTTTTTTCGAAGACCGGAACTACTTTTATTTCCCAATATCGAATCAATATTTTTTCACCCTAACATAATATTATTCAAATGACAATGATTATTGGGGAATATTGTGTTCCTATAGGATATTAAATTCCCTTTTCAATATATGATAAGAATAATGAATTTACAAAAATCATTGATATCCCATTTACATTTTCTTTCTTCAATTATTAATTTGATAATATTTATTCTCTTATTCACTAATTGGAAATGATTTATGTCCCATAACAATATATCTAGAAAAGTTTCCACATGTATTAAAGTCATTTATACTTAAACATTATCATATCATGGAAAAGAAAACACTCTTTTTTGTATGTGTCAAAAACAATAACACATGTCTCCCATAGAAGTTTCAAATAATCAATCAATGGTGAAATATACACAAAAATACCATTTCCTGGATGTTTTGGACCAAATATCCTCAATCTCATCAGATCATATTTTTTTCATACATATCTTTATGGATAAGTTGTAAACTTCAATCAAAACAGTTCATGAACTACGATGGTTTAATGTCCCAACCTGTCTAACCATTAACCTGGTAGTCGGACCGGTGGGTCACATGGCCTCATGATTGTCTTACCATACACCTGAGGCTTCTGACTAGCAATGAGTGTCTCAAGAGGTGATATTGTGAATACTATACACTCTTAAGATAGATGCACAATGGTATTATCAGACTGTAAACAATAGAAAATAGTGGGAGTAGTATAATGTAATGAAAAATACCAGAAGACAGTTAATATCACTTTTATTTAGGTATCAGATTCCAATTATACAACAGATGAATGCATGACATGTTATTGATAAATATTTTGAAACCACATAACCTAAAACATTGTTTTCACAACAGTATACTACTTGACTCAAATATAGAAATGAACTAAAATTTACTAAGGAAAAATCCACATGTATCATGAGATCCAATTTAGTCCATTGCTCATATCTCTAGGTAATGGCATACAACAGAATGAATGGTCTGAGGTACAGAGTCCTGCGGAAAATAATGGTCTACTTGGGTACCCCATTTCAATGGTAGCCTGATTAGGGTGTGAGATATAAATCTCATTAGGGCTACTCCATCGATTTCTAGCACTATAAAGAGATTGTAGTATTAGTTAAGAATGTGTGTATGTTTATAGAATTTAATAAATAGAACCACATAAAGAATAACACCCATCAAGGTTCCTTAGGGATACCCAATGACTATACCAGATTTATTACGTTCCCAGGATTCCAATAATGATAATTTTTTATATAAATATATATATTTTAGTATATATATATATATATATGTAAATTTTGGGGGATCAGATTAGACCACCACCATCCGAATTCTAGTGGTGCTCTCACGGTCTTCCCCAAAACCTATTCCAAGATCCCTTTTAATATCTTGACCTATAAGTATTAGATTTATATTTGAGTGGATAAGGAGATACCACCTGAATATGAATTCTATGGGAAATCAAACAGTCTTCCACCACCCCAAGTACAAGATCCCTTTTTATATCATGAACTATTTTGATTAGATTTTTATTGGGATGTATCTGGACATACAACCGCCATCCGAATTCTATGGGAGCTCTCACAGTCTACCCCAAACAATTGTCCAATAGCCCTTTTAATCTCTTGGCCTACATGTGCTGAAAGGACTGGGAAATAACGTGCATGCATCCAATAACCAGGATCCATGATAATAATCTCTACTCACGGGGTAGTATGCCTGATATCGATATAAGAGAGCATTGAGTCGCCATGATCATCAGACCTCTCTTAGTATCATTTCAGTATCGACATATGGGAGTGTAGAGTCATCATTCTCATTCATCCCTCCCTTCCCATAAATAATATAATCAAATTCAAAATATAAATCATAAGGATGTACCCCTTATGGAATCTAGATATCCATATCATATTACACATAATAAACCACATACAAAATTCTTATTACGGAAAACCATCTTAAGTATTGAAATTTATACATTAACAAGTGATCACATTCCATTCCCAAGTACACATAAGGCATAAAAACATACGTATTTATAAAGATATGGTTACACATTCGTTTCCATCCCAGAGAAATCTACCTCATGTAAATCCTTTAATGCAAGTAATGCAATTCACTATGTATTATCCACTTAACCCAATGTATGTCACTTAATATAAGTTCCATATTCAAGGTCATCTCATATAATTTTCCTGGAAATGGAAAATTGGTTTTAAGGGTTCATGTTTGATGTTCATTCCATTTTAGGATACTACTATATCATTTATGTCCTCCTATCCAGGTCTACTTAATTCTCATATCACGAGGGACGTTTCATTTAAAAGATGCGTCAGAATTAGTTTGGTTCTCTGAGGAAAATGCCTAAGACCACAAACAGGATGTTCGTTTCGTTACTCAAAAAGGGTAAGTATCAATGTGCACTTAATCATATATAACATCCAATTATAACAAAATAAATACAGAAAGTAGAATAGAGTTGATTAAAGATTCTACTCACTAAATTTTTCTCTTAAAGGAAGCACACCTTGATTGATGGGTTTTATTACAAAAACATGATTTTCTTATCAATGAACCAATTATCATATTTAAGAATTTCAGGTTCCATATCAGTGAAAACACTTAACCCAGTAATCCATTTTTCATTAATTAAATCCATGAACAATGAAAAAACAAAATTAATTAATTAATTCACTAATGAACTAAAAGTGAAGGGGAAAGGTACCCTACCTCAAGTGGAACAAGGTCGTCCCCTTTGGGCCTTGAATATTTCTATCTAAAGGCAGCTACTCCCCCACTAGGAATACACACTTTCACATACATGCAAGGTCACTAAGCCCCATTACAGACACCCTCTTGGCCATGGGCATTTGCAAGGGGATCCTTACAGATATTCATATATGCATATTCTCGTCTCCACTCACAATGAAAATCATATATATATATATATATATATATAAATGGTTAAACCAAGCCCCATACATTTTTAATAATGTCCTGGGTTAATTTATCACATAATGGGGGAATCCCCAGACACACACACACACACATATATATATATATATATATTTATGAACCCACAGGCGAGTGACCCTTGACTTAGAAACTCAAAACCAACAAGCAGGGACCAACACACTATGAAAATCATACTTGGAACATTAAAACAATTAAAGACCATAATTTACAAAGTTAAAACCCAATAAATGAGAAACAAACATCACCTCATATATTGAGGACCAACCAGAATGAGGCGAACTGCCTCACCTTCATCGGTAGTTGTTGAAACATGCACCCAGGGCCTCTAGAGGCCAGTCACACCAACCTAAACCAAAAGAAAGCTGAAATTAAAGATACCCCAAACCATAGGTTGTTTGGATGACCAAAAAAAGTGCAATAGAGAGTCCGAAAATCTATCAATGGAGGATAGGGTAGGAGAAAGCTTTCCATGAAGATTATAACGATGATCAAGTAGAGACCCGTGTGAAACAATGGAAGATAGATTTTTTTTGGGAGGAGCGACATGCATCGAAGGGGAGAGCCTCATCAGGGTGTCACGCAAGACTAAGAGATAAAAGGGGGAGTGAATTTAGTTTTAAATTTTTATTTTAATTAAATTTAATATAATTATATTTCCAAAATTCGGGTGCCACACAGGGTTAAGTCATGTGGTTTTACAACCCATGCGCCAACTGTGAGATACCCCCACATGATTATGAAACTCCACTTGCATGCGGTAGGCATGTGTTTAGGAAACACTATGTAGCCCATGAGAAATTCTTATGCCCCCATTAAACTAGACCGCATGGTTACCTGTAGCAGGCTACCTGGTTTGGAATACCTTATGCAAACCATGCGCCCAAAGTTGTCCTTCAAAACCTAATGTATTTCGGATCCAGCACCCCTGATAATTCTTAAGTCACTCTAAGAACATAGAATGCCTTATCCCATTCCCCAGAAAATCATTTTGATGTGACCCAACTATTAGAATTCCATTCTGAGGCACAATTCTAAAAACAAACTATTCATTAAATGAAAAAGTTCAAAAACCATCACATTTTAGCCCAGTTTAAAACGAGAAACATTACATTTTTCTCGCCTTAGAACTTCTTGTCCCCATGTAGCCTTTGGGAAAACATTCATCTCACCCAACATACAGGGGTTTTGGATATTCGTTCAAATGGTCACATTATGTTTCCATACACCCAATTCACCTTTGAGTACTCTTTTAAACATATGGAACTTAAACTACTAAAATTGATGGAAAATATTTGTTTTCCACTAAAACATCGAGATAACTCTTACCCGAACCAGTTCAATAGGAGACACAATCACATAACCATCTCATTAAGTATTTGTGACAAGGGTTTTCCAACCATAGGCTTCAATGATATATGAAAAAAACCCAAACTATGACCGAACCACGGTTGGATTTAACTTTACAAGCATTCACTTACGTGTTTGATGACACTACTGGCATGATATTAAGACCATTGAACAGTCGATTTCACGTCGACCTCAAGGCCCAAATTGATCCATTTGATCATATAAAGAACTGGTGAACACTAACCACCCTAATCTCCACCCGATGACGTGCCCAAAAATGGTCTTTTAGAAAAAGTAATTATAAAAAATGATAGGGTAGGAGTCATGCCACATTATGGACTATTTAAGAAGACACCAAGCATAGAAGACAGGTTTTATAAAAGGATAGCCACAATTATTTCCCTTTTGGAAAATCTCATTTACAAAAAACTTTCTCACAGAATCCTACACCCAACTCTTGATGATGTCTCTATGGTCAAACCATAAATGAATCCACACATCCCACATGCCACACCAAAATAGAACTACACAAACAAGACCAACAACAATAAATCATTACTACGACATATGACTAACAATATCTTAGTGAATCTAGGATGTATACAAGATAAGGGACATGTTCATAACATATATGAATACACTGAGAAGATTTCTAATGGATTCCAGTGACACATAAGGTCATTGTGCTTCCGAGAAAGCACCGACACATTTCCAAAACTCACAATCCTCAATGGAATTTTAATGTCAAGAGTAAAAGAAAGGAAAAACCATAGATAAACCATAACCAAATCAACCGGAGTTTCATAATAACTGAGTCTCTATAATCTCATCCTGAGCATTGGGAGAAACCAATTCTTAAATGCTCAGGTCACTCTACTATGAGATTACCTTAGACCACACTCAACAGCACTAGAGGATCAAGATGATACCGAAGTCAACTGATTTTTTATTTCATTTAGCACACAACAGTACACTATATATCAATGCACACTTCATGAGGAAAAGATATGTGATAAAATGATCAAAGGAGAAGTCATCCATGCTCGAGTCACATCTAACCATCTCCAAACAATCATTAACTATTGATCAAGACCATAAAATTGTCCAACAAAACATGACTACCCATCCGAAAAAGGGTGTCACTTTAAAAAATAAATTCATATTGGGGACAAAGACACTTGAAAGGAAACAAACATCAAAAAACAAACAGAATTAGTACGGAATTCACACTTTAAGGTTGTTAGCTACCATGGGATATCCCCTCATTGAGAGAAATCATTGATCATAATGCTGGGTCTTGTTAAATAGAAGTAACAGACTCAAAAACCGAACATTTTAATTTATGGCTAAAAATAAAATAGCCTACGGAAAACACCTATATAATAGAGAAATTCAAAGAGATACTCATAACTACCCATACAAGAGGTTTTTACCAATGTTGCCACTCATGGTTCCCTTTCCAAGACCTTTATATTTATTCACATTTAATATTTAAACATTAAAAGATTTAATGAACAACAAGTAACCTTTCAATACAAAAATCATGGTACTTGGTTTTTCAACTAACTCCCCATGGAAAAAGATGATACTTTCAGAAAAATCCTTAAAACATTTAAAAATCCACTAGCATACTATCATTTCTAGACAATTTAGAATCTACATTTCTTTTAAAAAACTAAGGCGACCAACAGGGGTCCCATTAGTAAAATTCATTTATAACATCTTAGTATGAATCATGTCATCATATTTATGTATTTAAAAAATTCATGAATAACATATTCATTACATTTAACATAGGATTACATTTCTTAAGTTATGAAGTGATCATACACTTCATGGATTGAAAAACGGTTCCCATTTATTGAAATAGAACTCCATTTTAGAATTTTAACATGATCATACATATAAAATAGTCCAGCTATATCGGTGGAAATCTACCTACCTATAAAGGGCCTATTCACATTATACTTTTCCAGTTTGATCCCTTTTATAAGAATAAATTCACTTAAGAATAATACTTTTGTTTCCTTTTACAATGGTTCAAACACATGAGTCACCCTTTCCCAATTATAAGGGACCCATACACCTTAAATGTAAAAATTGGCTCCCGAAGTAATATCAACCAGTTTAAAAATATCAAATTAGTATAAGATTTCAATCATTAGAAATAAACACAAAAGCATGGTATATAAATAAGAGAATATTACATTAATAAGACATGAAACAAAAAATATTATCACTGAAACTTTCGTTCTAAGTAATCCTAATAATAAACACATAAAAATGGTATATCATTTATGGAATAAATTTCAATCTCAGAAAAAAATATACAAATAAAACTACTTTTTATAAAACATGCATGACATGTCAATCCCTATATGTCTATTATGGATGCATGCAATGTAGCTTCCATTCCATATCAGAATAAGGGTAAGAGGACCAGAATTTCCAAAAATCATTAGTAGTGGAAATACAATTGTTGCCCAAGGTGAAATATTATCATTTGTTAAAATTAATAGCATAACTGCAATCATATCCTTTGTAATTCATTAATTTTGTATATGTAGGGTGATCAGTCCCAATAATGACTATTAACCGAGCACTAAAACATTCCGAATCTTCTATCTAATGACCCAAAATAGACAGAAAATAGAAAAAAAAAATCCGAACCTCTGATACCACTTTGTAACATCACAGCCCAACTAATTATTAACCCTATAGATGGAACGATGGGTCGCATGGCCTCAAACGTGTCTCCCCATACACCAGAGACTTCCAAATAGTAGCGAGGTTCTTGGGAGATGATAGTGGGGAGACTATAACACCTAAAGAGATATACAGAATATTTTTATCATAGTGTAAAAAACATACAATAGTAGAATTAGTATGAAGTAATGATAAAATATCAGATCCTTAATAATATCAATTTTGTAGAATTGACGCTCGCCAATAATACAAAAAATAAATGAATGAGCTGATATTGATACATATTTTGAAAGGAGTAAACAAACAACATGATTTTCACTATAAAATAATAAAAGAATAAAATACGGGAATGAAATAAAAAGAGATACGAAAAATACAAGGAGAATCCTGAGCTCCATCTATGTCCTTTAATCTTATATCTAGGTACAAGCATACAACTACAATGAAAGTCTAATGTCTCCAGTCCCCAAAACCAAAAAGGACTGCTGAGGTACTCTAGTGCAATGGCGATCTGATTACGGTGGGAGATATAAATCTCAGTATGCTGGAAGCAGATATTTCTATCCCTATCCAAATAGTGTAGTATTAATTAATAATATTTGAATGTTTATAGAATTTAATAAACACAACTGCATAAATAATAACACCCATCCATGTTTCTATGGGATACCCGATAGCTATACTCACTTCAGCACGTGGTAGGGATATCTGTATGATCATGTTAATTAAATATGTAAATATATATATATACAGTTGTAGTATATATATATATATATATAATGATATATGTAAGTCGGGGTGCATCATTACATACCACCGACATCCAAATTCTTGGGGAGCTCTCACGATCTTCCCCAAACCCAGGTCCAAGATCCCTTAATCTCTTGGCCTATATGCATTTGATTTATATTATGGTGGATCAGGACATACCACCACCATCTGAATTCAAACATAGCTCACATGGAATAACCCAAACCTAAGTCCATGATCCCTTTTAATCTCTTGGTATATATGAATTTGATTTATATTGGGGAGGGATAGGGACATACCATAGCCATTTTGAATTATAGGGGAGCTCCAAAAGACTTCTACAACCCCATATCCAAGATCCATTACAATCTCTTAGACTTTATGTGATGGTCATACCGTGACATAATGTAGATGAATCCCACAACCAGACTACGATCTAACAATATCTAATCATGGGGTAGTAGACACAATATATATGTAAGAGATGATTGAGTCACTATGATCATCAAACCTCTCTTAACATGATTTTAGTATTGATGTAAGGTAGCATAGAGTCGTCATGCTCATTCAGACATACCTTCCCATTGATAATATAATCACATTCATAATATAATTCATAAGTAAGTACCTATTATGAATTTAAAATATCCATTTCATATTAAATATAAGTAACCACATACACAATTATACTTAATGAAAACCTTCTTAAGTATTTCAATTTAATCATCAATAAGATATCACATTCAATTCCCAACTACACATAAGGCATAACATCATAAGTATTTATAACAACATGGTTTCACATTTGTTTCCATTATCAATGAATCCATATCATGTAAATCCTTTAACGCAAGGGATGTAACTAACTATGACCTAGACACCAAATCCAATGCATGTCATTTAATATAAGTTCCATATTCAATGTCATCTCATCAAATTTTCCTAGGAATGGAAAATTGGTATTAAGGGTTTAATTGTGAAGGTCATTCTATTATAGGGTGCCGCCATATAATTAATGTTATCCTAACCAAGTCCACTTAATTCCCACATCGTCAGGGCCATTTCATTTTAATATTTTTTTTAGAATTAGTTTGGAGCTCAAGGGAACAAGCATAAGACCACAAATGGGAATCTAGTTTCTTTACTCAAAATTGGTAACTCTCAAGGTGACATTTGTCAAACATAACATCCAAGTATAACCAGAGAACTATGAAAAAATGAGAATTCATTCATAAAGAGTCTATTCATACCATTTTTCACTTTAAAGCTGCACACCTCGATTGTGGGGTTTTATTTCAAAAAAATGATTTTCTTATCAATCAACCAATAATAATTTTTAATAATTTCATAATCCATTTCCGGGAAATTGATATCCTCGGAAGCCATACTGCATTAATTAAATCTATGAATCAAGCAATAAGAAACTAATTAATTAATACATTAATGAACTTAAATGGTAGGGGGAAATAACCCTACCTCAAGTAGAACCAATCCATCCACTATTGATATTTGTGCATTCTAACTAAAGGTTTTTTCTCCCTCACTTGGCATACATACATTCACAGACATTAAAGGATACCTAGCCCCTATGCACACACCCATATTTCCATAGGAATGTGCAATGGAATCCTTACTTATATGGTTATATGAAAACGCATGTCACCACTCACCTAAAGATATATATATATATATATATATATATATATTCATGTGAACTCCTAGCCACATGCATGTTTAATAATTTCTATGGTTGATTTCACACATAATGGGGGATCACACATGTTGATATATTTACATACCTATTCAGCCACAGGTGAGTGTCCCATGATTGGGAAACTCAAAAGTAATAAGTAGGGACCAACACACTACACAATGTATAATTGGAACCATAAAAAAATTATAGAACCTAATTTATATAGTGAAAATCCATTAAATTAGTGCAAACCATCACCTAGGATATCAACCACCAATTGAAACAATCCGAACCACCTCACCATTGGTGGTAGTTGTTGGAACACGCACGAAATGGTCCTTAGAGGCCATTTCCACTAACCTAGGCCAAAATAAAACCAAAATTAAAGAAATTAAAAACCCTACGGTGGTCATAAGAATGAAAACATTGGGAAGGTGAGGCTAAAAATTGATCAAGGAATGGAGGACAGGAGAGGAGAGAGCTTATCATGATGATTCGAATTACGATTGGGAGGATATCCAGGTGAAATAATGGAAGAGAGGTGGTCGTAGGAAGGATCGTCATGCGTCAAAGGGAATATAACCTTGTGTGGTGTCATAAATTTTTATGATAAAGTAAAGTAAATGTGTGTAGTTTACGGTTTTTATTTTAATTAAATTAAAAAAAAATATATTTCCTAAAATAGGGTGTTAGGCACGGTTAATTCACAGGGATAGGAATATAGTACAACAATAGTTCAGTACCCCTCTATTAAAGTAACTACCCCCTATTCGTCTAGGTTCATGGTTTCATATACCATGCAAATCCCATACGAAATGCATCTAACCCCATTAAAATAGGCTATATGGATACTTGTAGCAGCCCACATTGTTTGGAAAACTGTGCACAAACCATGTTCCCTCTCTTGTCCTTCAAAAAATGGTATATTTCAGATCCAGTGCCACCAATTCAACTTGATCCACCCAAGGAACTTATCAGTCCTTCTCCGAAGCCAGAAAATGTAACTTTTAATAGACCCAACTCTCAGAATTTCGTTTTGATGCTATATTTTAAAAATAACATGTTCAGTAAATGAAAAAGATCAAAAACCTTCAAATTTTAGCCTGGTTCAAAATGAGGAAAATTAGAGATGGAACCTTAGGATTTTATATGGTTTTATTCTATCTTACACACTTCCATTCATATATTTTTAACTTCACTTCGAAAATAAATAAATCTTTTATCAAATCTCTTACATTGTGATGGGTCAAAAGGGTGACATAAATTACCATCAGAGACGAGTTCATCAAAATTCAATCTTAATATTTTTGCATCAATTGAATGTGTAAATAGAAACTAAAAAAGTGAAATTATTTGAAGGAAACAAATTTCATTAGAAAGATATTTTATTTTGGTACCTGAGAATAAATCGAAGTGAATTTATTGGAATTATATGAAGTGATTATTAGATGGTATTATTTTATTTAGCACGATGATAGATGTTAATACCTGATAATGAATATGGAATGAATTTTGGATTCAACTTATAGCATGTTATTTTATATGTAGGGAATTTTGATAGAAAATCATATTATTTCCTATACAACACACAATCATTAGGGATGCATGTTTCTTTTAATAGCCAAATACCCTTGGGAATAATATTTTTTTACCTAAAAATTTGAATCTAGAAGTAAGTTTCCTTATCGAAGTATATCTTTTAAAATCTCAATTATGTTAGATAAATTCTCATCACTCCAACCATTTCATTCATTCTAGTTACAAATTCTCAAAATAGCTGATAACAACGTATATTTACTACAACTTGGGAATAATAGTTTTTCGTAATCTCTATATAATCTTTCAAAATTTTCCTTTTTATCAATAGTTTCAACACCTAAATCATGATTTAATTATTTAATACGATCCTCTTTGGCATGATGTATAATATTATCACCATTAAATGTTGTATTTAATGTTTTTTCACCATGCAAGATCCAATACGAATAATCGAGGATAAAACCATTAAAAGTGAGATGATTCATGATTTATCTAGAATTTAACATTCAAATATTCAAACACATCAAACATGTATAGAAAATAAAATTTATGTTTTGAATATTTATTTTAGAAATTTCAAAGAAATCATCAACTCCTTTTTCTTTTTCATTAGTGGTACTTTATAATTTATTCAATTACGATCCATTCAATGCCTTACTTTGTAATATAATAAGTTATATATTAAAAAATATAATCATTTAATATATATATATATATATATAAATAAGTATTATACATTAAAAACTATAATAAACCAAAACAACCATTATGTTATATATTATTCATTTTTTATAGTAATATTATTTTCAAAAAAAAGTCGAAAAAGAGTTATTGAATAATAAATAATTCACCATTAATCATTCCAAATTCAAATCAAAATGTCCCCTAACTTATTTCCCTTCAATTAAGATTAATTTATTGTTAAATAGTATAAATTATGATAAAACACTTGCCAAAAATTATTAACATGTAAAAATTATCTATTACATTGTTCATAATTCATATTAATCTATTCATCAACTTTGTAAACTATAAATGCTTTCACTTAATTCAAAACTAAACCATTGGGTAGATAACTCAATATTTCTATCAAACAAACATTATTTAATTAATACATTTGAAATGATAAAAAATTATCATTCATGTAGACTTTAAACCATATATAAAATTTTCAGGCTCTTTTAAATTCATAATTCATATAGTTGTTATATGAAAAACTCAATATAGAATTAAAATAAATATAATTAATTTCCCAATTGGTATTATTTAAATATCAATCCATTTGTAATAATCAGGGTAAGAATGAAAAAAAACATTCATATTAATTATATAAAAGAATTCAAATAATTTTAAAGTATGTGACTAATATCAGATACGTTTCAAACAATTAGAAAAAATGATAAGAATGGTCATAAATTTATATATAAATTAGATAAAATCAAAAACTAACTCAATCTAAATTTATCAAATAAGAAAATTAATCAATATAATTAAATTTTAACTACTACATAATAATTAACAGTCAATTTCATTAAAAATGAATCAAAAGTCCCAAATTAGAAAAATAATAACTTATTTATTTATAATGTAAAAAATAACCCAAAATATTTAGATATGAAGATGATAAATTGATCTTCAATATGAATTTTCTCTGTTGAATTATTTTGAATACAAAAAACTACAAGAACTATAAAAACCAATTTTATATATTAAAGAAAACCATAAAAGGAAAACAAATAAAACCCAATAGATGTGTATCCATGAAGTTGTTTTATAACATGAAATAAAAATTTAAATGTATAAAAAAAGATAGATGAGGAATGAATGAGATCTAACAATCATGAAATTAAGATTAAAAAAGTAGAAATCATGTAATTTGAATTTTTGAGGTGGTTTAGGTGGTCGTTGCTGTCGTTGCAAGTCAAGAGAGATAAAGAAATTGATTGAAAAAGTATTATGTGGTTTAGGTGGCCATGAGCATCATCATGGGTCATGAGAGATGAAAAAAATGATGATAATGGTTTATGGTTTTGAGTTTCCAATTTTTTGGGTAAAATTTTCAAATGACTTTTTTCCTTAGGTTATCTCAAAAAAGTCACACAAACATTTTATTTTATTTTGGGAATTTATTTTTACATAAACCGATGCTGAAATATTTTTTTACGAGTTTTCAGCATCAACTAATGGTAAAACCAAATTCAAAAACATAAATTTTAATTACGGGGTTTTCAACTTAGTTTATTGTAAAACTGACGATGAAAAAAAATATTTTAGTTTTGCTGTTGGTTTTTAGGAAAACTGACACCGAAAAGGCATTGTTTTTTATGTTATTGTCCTTAGTTTTTATTAAAAATAAAAACAATTTATTCAATTGTTTCATGTCGGTTTCTTAGAAACCGATGTAAAAACCATGATATTGAATCCCCATTTATTGCTGTGAACCTAAGTAAGTTCATAATAATTTATTATTATATTACTACAACATTTTCACCCATAAACTTATTTTTTATGATGTTTATGGAATTATCTATATCCATCTCCACGTCCCTAAAATTGGAAATGATAATGTTTTACAAGTGTACGGAGGACTAAAACCCTGTGAATTGATGTTACAGGTTATCCATCAACACATGCCATGGTTTGGAATGATTATGGTGATAAAGTATATATATCATATTTAAAAAATATTTGTCCCTATGGATTCATTATATCATATATATGTATATAAAACATTTCTAATTTCCATTGTTTTTGGGATAAAATAACATTGCTCATGGGTGTAATGGGATACCACCTTGAAAATTATGTGATTCATATTTCACTATCACATTACATTGAATGATATCATAATAATGTTAATGACTATATATTATACTATGTTTTATTTAAAATTTATCAATTTGTATTTAGCGTTGATTTACATAATATATTAATTATTTAACTCTCAATACAAGGTGATTATCATTGTTAGTGGTTTCATCTCAATTTCCATTTCAATGTCACATTTTTTCTAATATACACCTGTTCACATTTTTATGGTGTATATACTACCCCTATGATATATATAACATGAATAAATATTTTTTAAATACCTATAATGTTTAAATTAATCGATATCCATATTCCATGTATCATAGATATAAATATTTTCTAAACCATATTATATTATAATATAGGGTCGTTGCCTTAAATGTTATTAGATTAACTGGGAAATATTGATAAATCCAATTTACTTAATCTACGTGAAAAACTATTGATAAAAATTATTATTCATGAAATAAATATATTATTCTATATCTGTGGAATGATTTGGAAATGAAATTAAGGGTGGTTCTTGGCTAATGATTTCCCCTTAATGAATTGATAGGTCTCAGGAGACAAATCTGTTGGGTATGTCAGAGATGTTTTTACCAAGTCGGGTAAAACTATCACATGGATGAACATAATCATAGAGGTATCATGATTCATGAGATAATGACATCCAATAATTAAGAATTTCAAAATTTGATAATTCAGATATTTTTATTAACTATTATATTTTTTTCAATCATATTATATATGGATTCATTTCATTATCGGTTTATTGATTAAATTGCTTGTGTTTTAGTTACTTGAAATACCAAATTTATTATTCCTTATATAGTAATGATAGATTAGTTATATAAATTACAAGTATATTCAGTTATTTTCCATTACATGTTGATTATTCGAAATCGACTCATGATACCTTCCACTATTTGTAACCCTTAGTTTGCATTTGATGACACCCTTATTTAGTTTCTTTCCCCAAGGATATTTGTAAGTAATATTTGAAATATTTTTCAATGATGTAGCTCGTTTTATTGATATGTAATATTTATTTTATTTAATATGTAAAACTGGAATCATATATGTATCTAGATCTCAAAAACTTATAAAATAAAAATTCCTTTGACATTTTAACACCTTGTATATATTCTAATTCATTAGATATAACTCAAGATCAAGGTTACTTGATTCGAGGTCATTATAGTTCATATAGTATAAATTTTATTAGTAATGAGCGGAGGTAGATTATGAAAAATATGATTTAACATAAACCCATGATGGAATTTGAGGACATGTATTGATGAAGATCATAATGTTTTGGTATTGAATTAATTATTAATGTTTTATTAGAAATACATATCTTTCTTGATACTACATGTGGGTGTCTTTTATCCTAGAAGATCCCACGGGTAATAACCCTTAAAAAGATGCATTGTTCATGAACTAATTATCACACATTATACAACAGCATTCCTAATTATGCACCTAGTTTTACACTCATAAAAGATATGATTAGGATAATTCATATTATCTTTACAAACCATTATGAAGGACATGAAAATAAAGATATCCCAGATGAAACTATATTTGGTATTATGAAGGATCACTTTATGCAACAGAGGCTCCCTTAATTTTGTGGTTCTATGGATCCAAGGAAATATGATTAATGTTTTATGTATCTTAAGTATATCTTTAAGGAATTAAGATATGGAGAAAAGGAAAAGGTTATATATGTAGTGTATTTTCTCAAATGAGATACTGATCAATGTTGGTAATTGATCCAAAATCTTGGGGGAGGGTATAGATCTCATGGGATTTAAATATACTAAGGATAGATTAATCTAAGATATTTCTTTCAAGAGAAACAATCTAAAATTGAGATACACTTCCCATCTAAATTAAAAAGGATTATAAATGTGTTTTTGTTTGAGTCTACCTGTAAATTGTTTTTTATTAATGTTATAGATTGTTAATACCAAAAAAATACAAGATTATATTTTTATTTAAAGGGATTCATAAAAGTCCATGAAGGGGGAAGGCATTTGAAAAAAAAACATCATCACATGTTGAAATAGTATTGTGATCTATAAAAATAGAGATGTAGTTCTCTTGATCTTACACATTAATTAGAAATGAAGAGAATTTTTTGTCATATAAATATAATAAAACTGAAAAATCATCAAAATAGAATAATAAGATAACACAATGATTTCCACCATGTGAAAACTATTGATTGAATAAACATTGAAAATTATTTATGGTTTGGGTTTTTTCTATATGTTAATATATAATGGTCCCTAGGATAATGAATAAAATTGAAAAAAGAAAAAACATTTGTTAAATATTATGATATTTTGGTTTTGGGACACTATGAAAATATATTCCCCAAGGATCAAGGGAATTTTCAATGGAACGGGCTATGGGTATAGGTCTGTGCTTGTCTAATCACTACAACTTAGGTTATGTTTTTAATGAGGTGGTTGATGATACTGTATTACTATCTTGAGATTTAGGTATTTCATTATTTGATATAGGATACCAGAAATATTTTATATTTACCAAGGATACCATGAAAATTATATATTTACCTTTTAAATTAAAAATAGAGATATCATTAAAAGCCTATATTGGAAGTCTCACTTCAATAAGAATGTGTCCTAAATTCCTTGTTACGACACATTAATGTGTTTTATTTTTTGATGATATTATTATCCTAATGGTTTACATTGATATAATCCATTCAATCAACTGGATTTCAAAAAAGAATGAATTTTGTTTGCATGAATGTGGAAATAAATATTTATAATGGTGATTTTGAATTCAAAATCCATAATATATAGATATCTTAAGCTAATAAATGTCAATATAAACCTGTAGTTGTGTGATAAAAGATGTATCTACCCTACTATTTCTCAATTGATATCCCATGTTCTCTCCATGAATATGAAATATGGATCTACGAAATGATGCATTGATTATTGAGATTAATTTTTTTTATGATAAACAATAAGTGTCCTCTTCCTAAAATTTATAACTAATTCAACCATCTTCTTATATCCCATTATTTTTTAAAGAATTAAAATCATTTTGTATAACAATAATTTATATTAAATAATGATGAAATTATGACGTTATATTTCTGAATGTGTTATGGACATTAAAAGTTCACTAAAATGAAATTTTAATTGACTAATGAAACCACTATTTTTAAGGATATAATGAATTAAATATTAAAGGAATATCTTTATTATGTTGTTCTAGAAATCACGGATGGTATTGTTGTTTATTCTAAATTATATGTATACAATTATAATCACTAGTGAAAATTTTTTGAGACTATTATAAGGAAATAGTTATATTAGATATTTATTAATTGTGATATTTAAATTTAATAGGTTTGTTTTAATGGCCATATTTTATCAAAGGATGGAAGCATAATTTATCCAATGTAGAAAGATGTAGTTAGAAAATGGCCACGGACAACGGACATAACTAAGATATGCAATTTCATTAGTTTGGAATATTTCAATAAAACAGTTATTCATAATGTTTCCCTATTGGGTAAATTGTTTAGAATTAATACATGTAAAGAAGTTATTTTTGTTTGAAAAAAGTAACCAGTATAATTTTTTGGTGAACTAATGAGTATATTGTCCAATATTTTTTTTAATATAATATATATAAATTATTGGTATTGGATATATAGTGATTCATTGAAATGGGAAATTGTTATTAACTAATAAAAAATGATAGATTTATTATGTATGCAATAATTAAATTGAGGAGACATGACCGTAACTATCCAACCCATGATCATGAGTCACCGCCTATAATCGTTTTATTGAAGATATAGATATATTGACTCAATCAAAAATTATGTGAGATATATATGGATCAAATATTACATAAATATATAATTTCTTAGAAAGAGATGAATATGATACAAAGGCAATGGCCTACGTTTCTCAAGGATTATGATAACTTAATACACTATCGTATAGTGAAAGAAAATATGGAAGCTAATGCATTGATATGGAATGATCATTGAGTGTTGACACAAATGTTGATTGAGAGAGATCCAATGATCAAGGATCTAGTAAATAATGATTTTTTAGTTATTAATAGAGAAGATAACTCACTCATTTATCAATTTATTTTGAAACCATATTTATTATAAAAGATAAAAATTGATCAATATGATGATGGTAACTTTAAAAAAATTTAAAGCTATATATGATCAGAAATTACTATACTTCATTTGAGAAGTTGGGGTTATGAAATTTAGAAAGTGGTTAGGTGATATATCTATACCTAAAATAAAATTGTAAATTTTGGATGATTCGCATAGCTTGAGTTTTTTTAAACACCTTGGATGAAAAAAATATGTATTTAAATTTGAGGGAATATTTTTGGCTGGGAAACATGAATCGATAAATCACTGATTATGTGATTATAAGTATGGTTTTTAAACAAGTGAAATTTATGAGATATCATCATTTACTATTCATGACAACTCATACTATTCTTGTGTGAATATGGTAATACATTATAATAGAATTTATTATTGGACTACGAGAGACTCTATGAAAAAAAATGATGCAATATGGGTTATCATTTTTCACCTAAACTACTTTTCATAATTTGTTACTATAATAGAAGCATTACCTCAGGATAAAATATCAATAATCTACTTTAATATTGTTTAAAAAATTAATGCTTCACCAAATTGAATTGAGTCTGATTGAGATCCCCATTTCACATTGAAATTATGGGAGAGTCTTTAAATGGATAAATTCTATGATTCCATTGAGAACCACCAACCGTACTAAAACTGATGGAAAGTCTGAAAGGACTATTTAGATTATTGATGAAAATTTTCAAATATTTTCATTTAAATTTCATGATATTTGAGATGAGTATTTATCATTGTTAATTTTTTCTTATAAAAAGTATTCCATTCAGGTATTCAAATGGTTCCTTATGAACCATTATATGGAAAGAGACTTCATACTCCAACATGTTGGGATGAAGTAGGTGAAAGAAAACGTGTATGTCTAGACATTTTTAAAGGGAAATAAATAACGATAAAATAAATTAAGGATCATAATAAATAAGCACAATGTAGTAAAAGAGTTATTCCAATAATTGGGTGTTGTATTCTGAATTCTAAGGTATAGATCTTGTTTTCCTGAATGTATCTCAATGAATTGGTGTTATAATTTTTAGTATAAAAGATAAACTCATATCGAGGAACAATTTACCATTTTAAATCCTTTAAATAATTGTATCTAATTATTTTTATTTTGTAATTTCACCAAGTCACTCCAATGTACATGATATGTTTAACATATATCATTGTTATAAAAGTGTAATCTAAACCCAAAACATGTACTCAAATAAGATGAAATAGTTTTAGAACAATATTTAACATAATTTTAAGAACACATCCCCATTTTTGATACTATGGATAATATATTGAGGAATGATATGTATTTTATAGTAATGGTAATTTAGATAAATCAAAAATTGGAGGATGAAACATGGGAAAAATGGGATTTTATGAAGATCTACCATCATGTGTTGAGAAATAAATGTACATAAAATTTATGGAATAAATTTTTTTCTAGGGGAAGAATATAATGCCTCAAGAATTTATGAGTTATTTACTTTTAAATAAAATAATCTTCTTTGATATCTTTTTTTGCACACAAAATCAGGTTAAATGAAATATACTCTAATGAAATTTTATTTATACATGAACATTGTAACAAAGATGTTAAGTTGAAACGTATGAATAAATTAAAAATTATGAAAATTAAATTGTTTATACATTTATAAAATAAATTAAATCTATATCAATTCATTATAAATAATATAATAAATATTTGACATAATTTTAATTTATTTATTAAAATTATTTTCATTGAAAATGGGTTTGTCTATTCTTAAACACTTATGATAAAAGTAATTTTTTAAAATTATAGAATATGTATTTGATAAAATGAGATATAACTTTAAAATCCAAATATCAAAATTATCTTCAGATGAATCAATACCATTTTGTTTTTTTATATTAAAACCTTCTATAATTATGATAATTTTCTTATTCAAACCCTCGTATTTTGTCTTGTTTTCGAGATTTATTTCAAATTAATTTTCAGACTTATGAGCATTTAATTTTATAAATTGGATTATGTTTTGGGAATAATCATTATTTATATTTTATATTAATTTAAAAATAAGTTTTTACCATAATTAATAGGGAAATATTAAAAATTTAATTACTAGAGTTAATGTGAAAATTAGTATATTGGGGGTTTGAACAGATACAATATATATTAAAAAGGCTTATAATCTAGTATAAAATATATATTCTCACCATATAATAACCATATAATGTTTAAGTGTTGATAATAATTCATTTTTATTCTTTTTTTTATGTGGAAAACGAGCATACTTCTTTTTATTTTGAGAAATTATAAGTGTCCCACTCACCTCAATATTAAAGGCATAACACAGTCATCTCTTTTACACACCTCAAAACAATTTTGGTTCAGAAAATTGTATCTCAAATCACTACCAATATTGTATACCATGGACAAAAAAACATTTTTTGGTCAGAAATACATTCTATAAATTCTTTAGGTATAATCCTAAAGAGTTGTGATGAGAAGATGTAAAATTTATAACAGTGTGTTTTTGGATAATTTGTTCTTCCACCAATTTAAAATATTTTTTATATATAATTATAGAAAAAAATAGTAAATAAAATATAATTATATTTTATTTTGTAATGTCAATTTCCTATATCAATCTAGTCTTTCCTTAAATGGGAAATGATAATGTGACTCATGTGTAGGGTGAACTATCGCCTCACGAACTGTTGTGACACATTTTTCAACAACACCTCTCATAGATGGGTACGATATGGGATAAATATAATAAATATTATATTTATAACATAATCATACTCAATGATTCATTATATCAAATCATAATTCTCAATATTCATTCCACAAGGGATACAATAACGCTGCATGTGTATACGACAGACTACCACTTTGCGAAGTGATGTAATTATTTTTTATCTATTGCTTTATATAGAAGTTAATGATTATAATGTTAATGAATATCTGTAATATAAATTATATAATTATTATATTTTTTATAATAATTATTATTAAATTATAATATATCATTTTATTTCTTACATTTTCAATCACAGAATGATGATAACATCAGTTATGTACGTGTGGACTACTGCCTTCACAAAGTGGTTTGACACTATTTTCACCACCACACCACATGGATGGTACATATAAGTATATTTAATAAAATAATATTATATATATAATATAATTATCATTATGTAATGATAAAAAATTACATACCACATTTCCATAATGATCATTGTAAAATAGAAACGTTATATATGTGTACATACGACCTAAAGTATCCATGATCTAAACGTAATTTATTTCCAAAAAATATATTTCTTGGTTGATATTAAAATTCTAATTTATTTATCAATATGAAAATATATTCAGGATTATTATTATGAACATTTTAAAATTAGTACATATTAGACAGACTATCAACCAACCAAAGTCATCATTGACACATGATTCAAATATCATTAAAACAGCCAATCTAATAGTAATTGAATAATTATTTATATATAAAAATTATTAAATGAAATAAAACGTATAAAAATCTTTAAAATGTTTCTTATGAAATTAAATAATTAACATAACATTATTTTTCTGGATTATAATGAATGTGCGTGATTAGTTAGACTCAATGTAAGGGACTCCATCTCAGTTATTCTTAATTGAGGCATATTATAAAGTAATATATCTAATTTATTTTATATGATGTATATAGTTATCATTATAGATTTAATACCACGATTCCTTACTAATTCATTTTATTTTATGTTCCATCATTAATTATTTCATATAAATGGATTTTACAAAAACCTTACCTTGTGGAAAATCATTTCATAATACAGTTTCTTCTTACTGGGTTATATTACATCTCTATTTTATGATGATATTCTTAGATTATGTGTATAATGGATTTTTATTATCTTATTGTTTATTTCTATTTTCTATATATATGGACTTATAATTGATACACCTAAAATTTTCATTGATTTTTTCTGAAATCATAATTATGATCATTATAATGGGTTTCATGTAAATTTTCATATCATTGAGAAATTGTTTTTAATCTTCTCATATTCAGTTTTATATAGTTTATATACTAACCATTTTTTATTTAACATGAAAAAATATTTATTCATTATAATTAATGTTTCAATTTAATTTTATACAAGTTAATTTTATCCTGGATAAAATTATTTTATAAACTGTATAACATTCTTACAAACGATGTTTACATTTAATGTTATTTCATTAATTGAGAAATTAACTATAAATATTTATTATTTACTCTATGAATATATTTTTAATATTAATATTATCCATAAATTAAATTAATTATTTGATATATAGGAAATTTTTTAAGATATAGTTACAGTTTTGACCCTCTTATAGTTTTCCCATCGATGCATCAACATGTCTCATTATAAAAATCATTTTGTTTTTCAAATCAGATGGGTTTATACCAATTAGTTTCAGAAAGTATTACAAAATAGAATTATTCTAGAGGTATCATGACTCCTAATATCATTATTTCTAATAATTATGAATTTCATACGATGAAAATTCATTTATTTTTATTATTTTTCACACTTTCATCTATAGCATTATCTGTTAAGACCTATCTCCCAGGGCTCATGTCGTGACTACCCCATGCCAACCTTCCATAGGCCAGGGGCTAGCGACTAGAACCGAAAGGAATTTTCCCTAAACTGTGTAGGAAATGCCTTTATATTCTGTAAACACACACAACCCAACACACATCTAGATACAAACACTAGTAAACTATAGAGTAGAAAGGGTGTGTACTGTCTGAAAAAGGTGCCAGAATACAAGCCCAACTGGATGTACAAGAAAACTAGAAATTACATGTAAACTAAAATAGCTTTTGTGAACACTCCCCAAGGATCATTCTTGAAGGGTAAGTACAACTCTCAAATGATCGTCTCTACAGTACACATCATCTAAGGTCCACCACCGAGCTACCACCTGTCCTGGTACCCTCGTCCACTGTCAGCACTGTCCATCATCTACACCAAACACAACAAGGCGCAGGTATAGCCCGTGCAGGGGGAGTAAAATGAAACTCAGTATGGACCTAGAGACCCTAAATGGTCTCACAAAAACCTCAAAGGATTAACCAAAAATCATTGAATCAAATGAAAATCCAACTTAGGTATTTTACCATACATATACCCAAGTTATCAAGTAGTCCTATCTCAATCATGACGAAACACAGGGTCCAAATCAAAAGCCCAATGCTCAACTATTCCACAAAGAAGGAATACCACAAAAGTAACACCATATAGGTAAGAATCATAATGTTAATTCTACACAAAGAATACCACAAAAGTATCACCACGAAGGTATGTACCACAAAGGTAATCCACAGAGTAGAATACAAAAAAGGCATCACCATGAAGGTCAGTACCAAAAAGGTATTCCACATAGAAGATTACCACAAAGGTATCACCATGATGGTATGTATCAAAAACGTACACCAAACAAAATATTACCACAAAGTTAAAGACTCAACTCAAACGAGGTATAAATTAGGATCGGTAATAATGATGATTAGATGTAACTACTAAATCATTTTACTATGTTAAGAGGATGACCCACGTAGGATCCTAAATTATCCGACCCACAAAGGATCCTAAATCATTAGACCCACATAGTATCCTAGTACATTATCTGACACACGTAATATCCTAGTACAATAGACCCACGTATAATCCTATAGTAGTCCCACGTGGATTCTTAGAGTAGATCCAAGTGATACTTTTGAACACAGACCGATAATGGATACCAAAGCATAGACCCACATAGTATCCCTTTATCATGTTACAACCATCTACAGGGTCCATGCACTACGATCTCTTGATTATCAGAGGGTCCTCTACTCAAGGCACATTTAGATATTCCAACTTCCACAAAGTCCCACAAAGAAGTATCCCAAAGGACCTCCACAAAAAAAATTCTCAATGAAATAGACAGTGCGTCAATCAGACACCCGGTCAGTAAGTTATTAGCCTTTTAGTCCCGAAGGCATGGTTGGATTCATGTTTGATCCAACCCAGTTGTAACCGAAATTTATCAAAAACCCAAGGGGGGTATACCAAAAGGACCACCTTGATCCAATGATTATGGAACCATAGACAGTTCGAAAAACAAATGCATGTAGATCATGATATGGTCAAAAGAATTAAAAATTGTTGAAGTTGGTTTGGGTCTGATCAGACCTGGTCAGACTGACCCGACCCGACTTGGCCTGGGCTGACCTTAAATGGTTCGGGTCAACCCATCGTGACCCGGGTCCGACCCTATGTCGGCCCTGGTCTGTGGTATCCGACCTAGTCTGTGGGATCCGACCCGACCTGTCCACGTAGCCCGGCCCGCTCAGTCCTGTAGGCGGCCCATGGTACGGTAGCCCATGGGGAAGCGACCAATGGTGTAGTCTTCTAGGGTGGAACGCTTGGCTTTCCACCTGGCCGGATGGCCAACCTTCATTGCGTGGCGTGGTCTTATGTCGTGCCATCACCGGCGGTCGGTGTCAAGCCATCCGCGCCTCGCCTCCCATCCATGACACATGGTCGGGGATTTTCTTCGCTGGGCGGCATGGACACACGTAATTGTATCCTTTATGTGGTAAACTAGATCACCGGCCACCGCCCTTCCTCCACCGCAGCCAACGGGCCGCGTTACTTCTCCAGCGGCACGGTTGTACCACCGCCGTCTTCGTGGCCAGGCATTGTGCAGGTAGCTGCTCTCGAGTCCCACCAATGCCAATCACCGGCACTGATCCCTGTCCTCTTCCATCACGAAGAACACATCAAAAACCTAAAAGGATTTCGGGGAGGTCATCCCGTGTGGTCTTGGCCCGTACCCTCCGTGTTAGTGTGGTAGCATGCGACTTATTATTTCATGAATCACAAATAACATAAAGAACGGGTGTGGGGGTATTCAAAACAATAAACCGTACCATGTCATTCATTAGAGGATGTCACAAAGAAGAATTTGAAGTTGTTGGAGAACATTGGAGTTCGAGGCCTCTGCAAGGTGCTTCTAATTTGGGCTCAGGTTGAATCCCCATTCTTTGTTGGAATGTTGTTCTTCATTGGAGAGGATGAGTTTTTCCACAATTTTCCCATGCTTCACCCTTTTGCCAACACTTCTCCCTAAATCCCACCAAATTTTTTTCCACATATTAAATTAATTTTTAATAATTTAATAAGAGTTTGCAATTAATTATCTTGATATTGGCACAATTAAATCTGAGGAAACCAAAATTTTCATGTTGATTCATTAATTCTAAATTAATGAATCCTATTAATTAAGGTGGATTGTGGGTACACATTTTGTGTAACCGGGAATATAATTCCCAATATTAAATGTCAGAACACCATTGTGTGGTCCCTACCTTTATGTTAAAAAATGGGGGGTTTCCTAGCTCGGGTGGTCCCACCACAGAGCATTTAAATGGGATGTTAAAAAATAAAATAAAATATGTTCATTTATTTTATTTTTCTCCATGAAAAACATGAAAACTAAATTTCACCCCCGATGAACTTTGTCGAGGGGAAGGTCTCTTTAAGTGAATATCGGTGCTGCGAGTTTAATATTGCCCTCATATTTCAATTCTGAGCACCGGTTCAAAAGATAAAAAAACCCACTCGCACGGTTATTAAACTTACCCAAAAAAAGTTCATAAATTCATTACGGGCACACCGGGCCATAGAATCACGCGCCGTCAATTTTCACAGACTCATAATATTCCCATGTAATTAAAACAATTTACATGGAATTTATCAGTCTTTAAATTCTCTCCACCTCAGGGCATTGCATCCCTGAAAGACACATTAAAAAATCTAGGAAAACAAGTGGGAGTATTGAGCATGAATCTGAACCTCCCACTGTCATGTGCCCACATAGAGGTTCCTGTTCTACCAACACACGATCACTAAAGGTATTGACTACCCACGAAGGACCTGCACCTGTTGATCCTCAATCACCACTGGAACCTTCGTAAACATCACCCCATCATCGATTTATAGCTCTCCATGGTCGATGATGTGTGATGGGTCATGCACATATCTCCTCAGCTGCGATACGTGGAAGATGTCGTACACCCAGGGCAACTGAGGTGGAAGAGATATACAGTAAGCCACATTTCCAACTCTGTTGAGGACCTGAAATGGTCTGATGAACCTCAAAGATAACATGTCACCCAGGCCAAATATCTGCAAACCTCGTCGTGGTGGGACCCATAGAAAGATGTGGTCGCTATCTTTGAACTACAGAGGTCTACTTCTCCTTTCGACATAATACTTATACCTCCATTTTGTAGTCTTCATTCGCTCTTGGATGATCTTCACCTTCTCCGTGGTAACCCATACCATATCTGGTCCCTTGTGTGCTACCTCCAATAGGCCAGTCTAGGACAATGATGATCTGCATGGTCAGTCGTAAGGTGCCTCAAAAGATGCCTTCCTAATGGTAGAGTGATATCTATTGTTGTATGAAAACCTTACCAAGGGCATGTGATCCTCCCAACTATGACCTAAGTCAAGAATTCTAGCATACAACATGTTCTCGAGGGTCTGAATTGTCCACTCAGTCTAGCCACCCGTTTAAGGATGGGAGGCAGTCCCCAAATGAAACTGTGTCACAAAAGGCTCATGAAACCCCTTCCATAGTCACGATGTGAAATAAGCATCACAATCGGAGACAATCGTCAAGGGTACTACATGTAACGACGCAATCTATTACAAATAGAGGTGTCCAAATCTCACCACTAAACCCTTCTATATGATCAGTAGAAAGTGGGTTGACATGGTTTGTCAGTCGATGATCACCCATATAGAATCATGAACCCTTGATGTACGTGGAAGTCTTGTCATGATGTCTATGTATATTACATCCCAATGTTACTCTTGGAAATCTAAAGGCTGAACTAAGACAGCTGGTACCAGATGCTCCGCCATCACTTGCTGACAAGTGAGTTACTTAGAGACTAACTCTACTACTACTTTCTTCATTCCCGGCCACCAGTGTATTCATCAATGATCCAGGTACATCGTCGCCACTCCTAGCTGTACCTCTAGAGGGTATGTGTGTAACTCCCTCAACAAATTCTCTCGAAGTGACAGTGGTACCATGGTACGTCCTCTATAGAGGATGAAATGCTCCCCACCTTTAGAAAATCCATCTGGTGCCTATCCTGTGGATATCGGAGCACGTGGAGCCTCGCAATCAGTGTACCCATGCTATGCCTCCCATATTCATTGATGAAGTGAGGGAGTGACTGTAAAATATTTAAAAAAGTTTAGTCCATCTCGATCCCCCAAAAAAACTCTACAAAGCAGGTAGTTTCTCTATCACCTCACCTAGCAGCTGTATACCTGATCTCATGTTGAGTGCATCTGCCACAACATTCGCTTTTCCAGGAGTATAGACACTCTCGAAGTCATATTCCTAGAGGAACATAAGCCCACACCATTGTCTTAGGTTCAGGTCCTTCTGAGAGAAGATATACCTGAGATTCTTGTGATCAGAGTAGACTGTAAAACATTTACCCATCAAGTAATGTCACCACGTCTTCAAGGCGATGACCACTGATGCTAACTCTAGGTCATGGGTAGCATAGATCTACTCATGCTATCTTAGCTGTCGAGAACCATATGCGATAACTGCTCAATCCTGCATCCAGGCACATCTAAGCCTGGTCCCTGATGCATCGCAAAAGGCTACGTATCCAACTCCCTCCTCTGGTATCCTCAAGATAGGGGCACTAGTCAGCCTCTGCCTCATCTCTTGAAAACTCAGCTGGAATCTCTCCGACCACACGAAGGGTGGTCCCTTCTCATTCAATGATGATAAAGGTTTTGCAACTCTTGAGATATCTAGCACAAACCTCTGGTAGTATTTGGCTAAACCAAGGAAACTCTGTACCACCCTCACACTCTTGTGTGGGTCTCACGAATGTACTGTTGTAATATTCACTGGATCCACTGCTTCTCCAGCCTCTGAGATGATGTGTCTTAGAAAGTGAACCTCTAGGATCCAGAACTGGATCTTCAAGAGCTTATCATAAAGCCGGTGCTCTTGGGTTGTGTCCATAACTATCTCCAAATGATAGGCATGCTTCTCCTCAATAGCTGAGTAGATTAGAATGTTATCGATGAAGTCTTAAAAAAGTGATCAAGGTATGTCTAGAAGATACTCTTCATGAGTCCCATGTACACTTCTGGAGCATAGGTCACGATGAATGACATGAACAAATACACGTAATGCCCCATATTGATATCTGAAAGCTGTATTCTACACATACTCATCTAATACTCTGAGCTGCTGACATCTTGGTCTGAGGTCTATCTTCTAGAAGCACAGTGCTCCCTTCAACTGATCAAAGAGGTAATCAATCCATGGAAGTGGATAATTATTCTTCATGGTCACCTAGTTTAGGTGACGATATTCTACACAAAGACTCAATATATGATCCACCTTCTTGGCGAACAAAATCGGGGCTGCCCAAGGAGAAACAGTGGGCCGAATTAACCCATTTCCCTGTAAGTACTCCAGTTGTACCCGATTCCCACGAAGCTCCACGGGAGACATACAATATTCTTGTGTAGATATTGGTGCCATAATAGGGTAAAAATTAATTTAAAGTCCACATATCAATGAGGAAATAGACTCAGAACATTATTAGAGAAGACATTCACATATTGGTCCAACACAACAGGATTACTAAGACTCTCCACATCAACTACTTCGAGGGTAAGGCTAGCCAACTGATGAGTGATTGGCTGCACTCTCCTCTGCGTAAGTCCATCATGTAGTGCAAAGGCGTCCTACTCTCTGGTGAAGGTAAACCTAATCCCATCAGTGTGAACACACTACACATTGTGCCTAATACAGTCAATATGAGCATAGAATGTAGATAACCATTCCAAACCAAAGATGATGTCGTAAGGCCTCGACGCCGCTACTAAGAGATTCAAGATGAAGATCTTGTCTCATAGAGTAAGCTCACACTGCCAACACCAATGTGTAATCATCGAATCCTCTATAGTAGGATCCTATAGCCATAAATATTATGCCAAGGGCTCCACCAGAATATCCGAGCACCGAACATGGGTAGTGGAAATAAAATAATGACTGTAACTAGTGTCTAGAAGTACTATAACTAAGGTCGAGTAGACACAGATCATACCACGTATCATCCCTAGAGCACCGTGGTCGTAGGTCTCACCTACCTGGAGCTGAATTCTCCCCTCTCCACCTGCTCCCTACTTACGGGGTGGACCCCCTGGTGGTGGTGGCGGTAACACCTCAAATCGTCTCCCACCACTAAATGTATAGCCATCTCTGCATCCACATACTCATGCTCCCTACAAACCTCATCGTTCGGACCTCTCTATCTGCTTGGGAAGTCCTTCGACCATCTACTGATCATCCGTATGGTGGGTCGGGCAGTCACGAGATATGTGACCCAACCCACCGCATGTGGAAACCTGCTTGTTTCTCACATGAATGGCTCTGTCTCTGGTGCCTCTCACAACAAACCATGAATCAGGCGCTCGTCCTCCTATCGGTCTGGTCCTCTTGGACCTCTGTGACATCAATCTTCTACCATCTGCATAAGACTCTGCTACATTAATCCTAGTGGTGGGTCCCGCTACTAGTGACTACTCAGAAATAAAATAATCCACTAATAGTTCTCGTTCTAAAACCCCCGCCTACGATGAGGTTATGAGATTAATCATCGAATCACTAATCTTCTGCCTTACTCCCTTTTCGAAGGTCCAGGCCCCGAAGAATGGGTCCCAAAACATATCAGTGTAGTAGCATGAGAGGTCCGTGAACCTTGCTGAGTACTGAACCACAATTATGCTACCCTGCTACAGATGAATAAGATACTATATATGCATTGCGTGAAGGATCGCAGGAACAAACTATGTCCGAAACAAGCTCTCAATGTCTACCTAGAGAAGTGTCACCTCATCATGAACCTAGAGCATCAAGCTCCACCATCTTCCTGCTACTTCTTGTAGAATACTCGCAATAATGACCACCATTAGATCAGTTAGTGTCCCTTCCAGTCGGAAGACTCTCACCACAGCCTCCAACCAATCCTCAGCCGCCTGTGGGTCAGTCATGCCTCGAAAACTCAGTGGCCTCTGGTGTTGTAACTCATGCAATACGCCTATGCAGCTTGCACCTTATGTTGTTGGGGATGGTGGAATTGGGAGTCAAATGACAAATGGTACCGCTCGTGCCTCCGCTGGTTCCCCTACTGATAAAGGACCTCGCACCGAGGCATCATCACATGGTGGGATATCATCACGTACAATTCCCAAAACCCATGCTGGTTGTCTGTGTAGAGGCATCCTAAAAAGAAACAATTGATCCACAGTCAATAAGTTATACCTGGTGAGTTGACTCAAAGAGATCACAATGAAAAAATTTCAAAACACACACAATCAGTGTTTTCATGCACCGAGTCAGAAATCAAAAGTCAGGGTCCTGGTGTTTGTATACATCAGCCGCCGTACCAACACTGGGTTCCCTAAACTTATAACCACAATCACTACACTTAACACTATTGTCATTAAAAGATCAGTGTCTATTGTTCAATGGTATAACTGGCTCCTCTGATAACAATTTTTCATTACCCATCCCCCGTCACCCTTGCCTTGACTACCCCATGCCCGCCTTCCATAGGTCACGTGCTGCCAACTAGCACCGAAAGGCGTATTCCCTAAACCGGGACAACATTACCTTTATATCTTGTAAACACACACAACCCAGACCACAAAATGATACATAAACAAGTACACTATATAGTAGAAAGAGTTTGTACAGTATGAAAAAGAGGCCAGAATACAAGCCCAACTGGAAAGTATAAGAAAAATCAAATGTACAATTAAATTGAAACAACGCCTGTTAAAACAAGCCAATGATCTTACCTAAAGGGTAGGTATAGCTCTCGAATGTTCATCTCTACGGTATGACTCGTCTATGATCCCCCATAGAGCTACCAACTATCATGGTGCCCTCTTCCTCAGTCTGCGTTGTCCATCATCTGCACCAAATGCATCAAGGTTCGGTCATAGCCTGTGCAGGTGTGAGTAAAATGATACTCAGAAGGGACCTCGATACCCTCAATGGTGTCACAAAAACCACAATGGATAAACCACAAAGCATTGAATCAACTGAAAATCCTACTTATGTTTTTTCCCAGACATATACCCAAGATAGCATGTATACCCATTTCAATCATGAGGAAACACAAGGTCAAACTCAAAAGCCCAAAGCTCAACTGTTCCACAATGGAAGGAATGCCATGATGCTAACACCACAAAGGTATGTATCACAAAGGTAACACCACAAAAAGAATACCACGAAGGTATCACCACATAGGTAAGTAACACAATGGTATTCCACACAAGAGAGTACCACAAAGGTATAACCACGAAGGTAAGTACCACAAAGGTACACCACAGAGAAAATTACATCATAGGTATCACCAGAATGGAAAGTACTATAAAGGTACACCACACAAATGAATACCACAAAGGTAAAGACTCATATAAGACCTGATATATCTTAGGTATGATATTAAATATTATAAGATATATTGACTAAATCAACTTACTCTGTTAAGAGGCAGTCCCATATAAGATCCTAAATCATCAAACCCACATAGGATCCTAAATAATCAGACCCACATAGGATCCTAAAACATCACCAGACCCAAAAAGGATCCAAGTACAATAGACCCATGAAGGATCCTAGAGTAGTCCCACATGGATTACTAGAGTAGATCCAAGTGACACTCTCAAACACAGACCCACAAAGGATCCCAATGCACAAAACCACATAGTTTCCCTTTCTCATGTTTTAGCCAGCTACAGTGTTCCTGCACTAACCTTGTTTGATTCCAGGAGGGTCTGATCCTCAATCCACATGTCAATACTCCAACTTCAATGATGTCCCATGAAGATGTATACCAAAGGACCTCCATGAGAAAGGGGTCTCAAAGAAACTGATGGTGCATCAATCAGATGCCCAGTCTATATGTTATTAGCAGTTTAGTCCCAAGGGTCTGGTTAGATTCATGTTCGATCAAACCCATACGTACACTAACATTATTGAATACCCAAGTGGGGTATAAAAAAGGACCATCACGATCCAAGGTATCTGGAACCAAAGATGATTCATCAAAAGGATGCTCATAGATCATGATTTGGCCAAAAGAATGAAAAGGGTCAATGTTGGTCTGGGTCCGGTCTGACCCTGCCCGACCCAGTTCTTGCCCGGGGTCGGACCCGATCCACGGAATCCGACCCGACCACCTCGGTCCATCCCATCCCACTGGGTCTGCCCTGGACCACTAGGTCCTCCCTAGCCTGGCCCTTGGTGCGGTAAACCGCTCGGCTCCATGGCTACCTAGATGTCCATCCTTCCCTATACAACATGGTCACACGTCGCGCCATCACTGGTGGCTGGTGTCGAGCCGGCCACACCATTCCTTGTCGCCACAGCATAAGGTCAAAAATATTCTCCAACAGGAAGGATAGATGTGTGCCAATGTCCCATTCATGCGGCCAGATAGAGTGTAGGCTGTCGTCCTTACTCCGCCACAGCAGACGTGCCGTAGTTATTCTATGGTGGTGTGGTTGCAGCGCTGCCGTCTTCACGATCGGTCGTGGTGCTAGCCACCACTCTCGAGTCCCACAGGTTCCAATAACAGGTATTGGTCTCTGTCCTCCTCCATTGTGAGAAACACATCAAAAACCACAAAGGATTGCGGGGTGGTCGGGCGATGTTCGCTAGGCATGTACCCTCCACGTTAGTGTGGTAGCAAGCGGGTTATTTTTTCGTGAATCATGAAGAACATAATGAACCGTTATGGGGGTATTAAAAACTACAAACCCTACCATGTAATTCATTAGAGGATTTGATGAGGAGGAAGTCGAAGTCATTGGAGAACGTCATAATTCGTTGCCTCCGCAAGGTGCTTTCGATCTGTGCTCCGTTTTAGTTCCTCATTCTTTGTTGGAGGGGAATTCTTTATTGACGAGGTAATGTTTCTCCAAAATAATTCCTAGCTTCTCCCTTTTGCCAACACCTCTCCCCGTATCCCACAAAAATGAAATATCCCACTTATTAAATTAATTTTTAATAATTTCATAAGACGTAGCCATTAATTATCTTGATGTTGGAACAATTAATTTAGAGGAAACCAAAAGTTTTGTGTTGATTCATTATTTCTGAATTAATGAATCCTATTAATTAAGGTGGAATGTGGTGACACATTTTCTGTAACAGGGAATTATGTTCCCAACATTAAATGTCGGACCACACTCGTGTGGTCCCCACAATTAATTTCAAAAATGGGGGATTTCCTAGCTCATGTGGTACCCACCACTGATCATTTTAATGGGAGGTTAAAAAATTAAAATAAAATTTGTTCTTTTATTTTAGTTTTATTTCAACAAAAGACATGAAAAATTACTATCACCCTCGACCAACTGTGGTCGAGGTGAAGTTCTCCATAAGTGAATATTGGCTGTGTGAGTTCAATGGTGCCCTCAAGTTTCATTTCCTAGAACTAGTTCAAAAGTTACAATAACCCAATCACATGGTTACTGAATGTTCTCAAACAAAAGTTTAGAAATTTATTTCGGGCACACTGGGCCTCATAATCACACACCTTCTATTTTCATGGACACGTAATATTAACATGTAATTAAAAAAATACATGGAATTTATAGGTATTTACATTATCTTTGGATGCATTTTATTGTGTTTATTGATTAAATGTAAGTTGTAATGTTGTCATGAAAGTTTTATGATTTAAATCACACGTTTGTTTATTTATTTACCATAGTATGTTTATAATTCATTATTTATTCAAGATATAATTCATTGAACGTAACCATTACTGGGAATTTTAGCTCACCTATTCCATTCCCTATAATTTGAAGAAGAAAACATTAAACGATATTTTTATTATGTAGTATATTTTTTTGTTATAAATTATTTTTTATTTTCTATTCCCAATTTTAATATATTTTCAAATAAGCATATGGTTATCAAAAATACGTCAAAAAATTGGTTCATTATGATTTTAACACTTTGAATATTATTCAATGTAAAAAAGAAGAACTATATTTATCTTATTGGAATCAGTTTTATTATATTTGGAAATATGTTTTATCATATAGATAATGATGTTATTTCAAAGTGATTTATTTACTAAGTGATTAATGTTATTTCATTATATGAACAATATATTTTTGGGATTATAGGATGGAAGGTATGATATAACCATAAATTTGATAACACTCATTAAGAGTGGTAATATTTAGTACATATTGTTATTTATTTATTGAATTATTTAGTTTTAATATATTGTATTTTATTGAAATATAAATGTTGATGTACTAACTCTTCGTATGAATGTCTATTCATATTGGAAATTATCATTCCATGTGATAATTATTTTATTAATGTATAAAATTTTTAAGTTGATGGAGTATCTTGATTTTTCCTATTATAGTTATTTGTTCCTCTAAAATTTTAATTTAGTCAATTAGGCATGACAAAATCATTTTGAATACTTACTATTTTAAGAAAAATATGAGATTATGAGGGGAATATATTAAGGGAATGAATTTTAACTTATCAATTAAGTATATATCATTATTTACATATTATATATTCTAATTAATTCATCAATCTATGTAAATGGATCTTGAAAAAAATTGTTCTATTACCATCATTTTTTATCATACAAATTACCATTTTCATACATTTTGTATTTATGGTTTTATAGTATTTGACATTCTCGTGGTCAATAAATTTCTTGTGATCTATGATATCGAAGACACACCATCATTAAATTATTAAAATGGATTAATTATTTTGTATAAAAAAATTTATAACATCATATATAGTTTAAATATTTATTTAAATAATTAATAGTGAAAATAGTAAAACATAATTACCACGATTAAGTTGAAATTGGGTTTACCTAGTGTTAAACTAAAAAGATAAGGGTAAAAATTAAATTAATACATTTTGAAAATAAAATTTATGGAAATATTTTGACATTATAATGTCAATTTCATGATAATGGTCCATTATTTTATAGTTTTTTCATGTGAAAAAATGTGTATAATTTTTTCATTACAAAATTTACAAGTGTTCCGCTCACCTAAGATATAAAATGGGACCCCATATCATATCCTAATAACACATTATATTCCATATGTATTTACCATTTGATGGAAAAATTTATTCCTAAATTTCCTTCCCACATTTTAGATCCATTATTTTTATGAGAGATCAATTCTATGAAGGGTTTTGGTTCTTACCTAGGGAGGTTATCTGAATAAGATGTTGTATTCCAAATTGAGTGTTATAATTTTTTTCTTCAACATACATAAATAATATTGAAGTATTATTATTTAATGAAAAAATAATATCCCATATAATTTGATATTATTACATTACATTAATAATCTAAATATATATCATCTATAGTCTTATTATATATGTAATCAACATTTATGTGTACGAAAGACTACTAACTCACGAACATATGTCATTCATTTTACATTATTTCATATAAAAAATTTCTATAAACATATATTTAATTTATATATATATAATTCAAAATATATTTATGAATATTGAGGAATTATATAACCCAAATATAATATTATATTATTTTTTATTGATACGATAACAACACTCATGTATATTGTAGTCAATCATTTTCCAATGCGATAGGATTAATTTTTAACTAATTATTTACATGGATGTTAATGAGAATAATATTAATTAAAATATATGATATATATGAAATAATTATTAGATTCATGAAATATTAATTATTCTGGAAAATAATATATCAATTTCTTTCTTGACATGAAAAATGGTAATGCTATTTGTGTGTATGTGTGGACTCCCACCTCCATGAATAGATGTGGTTATTTTTTCATCACCAAAACGCATGGATGATATATATTTATTTTTTATTAAATAATATTTTAGTTTTTATATTATTATCATTATGAATAGAAAAAAAATTCATACCTAATTTCGAAAAATATCTTATAAAAATAGAAGGGTTACCAATTCGTACATACGACATACCATCTATGTCAATTTAATGTAGTTCAATTTCCATAACCATATTAAATGACTAGTTTTAAATGTATAATTTATATATAAAAATTATTAATATTTCATGACTATTAATATTGATATGTTGATATAATGACATCATTTTCCATGGAAAATACATTAAATTTGTTTTGAAATAATGTACTGAACATCATAAAAACACCCAATGTAGACTTAATTGATTATTTATTTTAATATTCCAATAGAAATTAACATAATAAACTATATATGTATAAATTATAAAACCTATAAAAATTTCTTACAAATTCAAATAAATCAAATTATTTTTAATGTATGGGGTTTGAACATGTACAAGGAATGTTGGATTATAGGTAAGGGCTTTTATTCCATGTTTTTATTTCCATGAGACATATTATATATTAACCACTTTATTTTATTTTTCAGCCTAAAAAATTCTTGTAAATATATTTTATTATTATTCTCATGATTATATTTGTGATTTAAAAATACATATGTGGTTCCACATTTATTAAAGGTTTTATCAAAAGTTTACCGAAGAACTAATAGCCTTCTTGTCAAATTTCTTTTATTAAAAAATATTTTAATATTATGCACCTAATTTATTTTAAATGGTATATATATTTCACTATTACATATAATATCATGAATACTTCATACATAATGGTATTTTATGATTCACTTTGTATTATTTCATCTATTTATATTTGATTTCAATGTTACCATGTAGTAAAGGGTGTTTAAAAATAAATTTACCTTCATTGGGTGATATATATTCTATATTAACTTTTTTATTCTATGATTATGTGTGAATTCATATATAAATAATTTTATTCTGCATTTCCTTTTTTAGTGGATATATATTTATTACAAAAAATAATTCTAATGATTAATTTTCAATATAATGATATGATCTTTTTAATGAATATTTTTGTTAAATTATCTTTCATGAGAACATTCATTGATGTTATACACCTAAATTATTTTATGATGATAATATATTCCCAAATTTACCTATAATATTATGAATACCATTATTTTATTTTCATTAACATTTTCATTTCATTTTATTATTTAATGCCGATTATGAATGAAATGTATCAAATATGGAAAATGATTTATGGTTCAACAACGTTTCTATTAGGATTATTTCTATTCATTGTTTCTTTAGAGTAAATTAGGTTATATTATGTTTTAGAACCATATATCACTTAACCTCATATTTTACTTAATTATTTCACATGTTTAATTTTCATTTCCTTCTATATTGGTTGATGAAATATTAATGAATTATTTTGTATGTACAATCTATATTATATATTATTTTAGATTAGGTGTCTTCAACAGCCATATCCATGTTTTAAAAACACTTTAAAAATGTTATTTTATAAAAATATGATTTAATTAAACCATTCGACATGATATTTTACATTATTTAAAAAAAATTAAACATAAATTTACAAATTCATTCCAAATTGGTCACTTTTGTATCACTTATTGAAAAATTTTAAAATTATATTAATTTTTATAATTTATGACATAATTTAATTTTACCTCTATGATATCCATTATTTTCATTAATGATTAAATTATATGTTTCCCGTACTATTTTCAATTAAAAGAATTTTAACAATATTTGGTGATTCTTTATTAATTAAATATTATTTTCAAATTGGTATGGTTATTTTCCTAAAAAATGTTTGAAGGATATCTTAATGGAATTTCCATTCACCAAAGTCAACAACCCTTATTTTTACATATCCTTCAATGCTGATATTTTGTAATGATACCAACCACATTTGTTCTAGTGATGGATTATGTTTGTTTTAAAAGAATTTATTAGAATATGTTTTTTTAGATCGGATGATAATGTATTAAAGAGATTATGGTTGAACCCATTTCACTTCCATTGGTTATTCATGATTGAAATAGAGTTTCATAGAACCAATTTATTTCCCATGGGTTAATCAATTTTCAAAGAGATTTTTGTGGATACTATTTCCTTACCATGGTTTAATCTTTCATGAAAGTGGTTTTCAGGTTACCCATTTCCCTTCCACATGTTAATGATTTTATAAAAGGTATAATTATTGTTTTTATGGTTTTTACAATGAAATAAAAACTCTATGTAACTTATTTACTATGATTAGAATTTTTATATGATGGAAGCACTGAGATAGAATTCTAATGCATTGAGTATTGATTATTTTCACCAGATAATAATATTGGAAGTTGGTTGTAAGTTCATTCAAATTTTTTTGGTTTTCTGAAGATAATGATATAAGATAACAACAATATTTTTCTTGGTTGTTATGTGTTATAAATGTATCATTTATCATGAATAATATCACATTTCTCATGATTATTGTTTTTTAATCATCCTTTAATTTGTTAAATCCTTGTCCCATGTATTCATGTCTAATGATCTATGTATTTATTAGTATGAAAAATAATAATTTATTCCCATTAACATTGATTGTGTTATCACACCCTTATGATCATATTATTTTCAGTGATGTCACTAAATTGTATATTATTATGTTTCCCCTTACTATGAAATTCACCACTACATTATTTTGATTAATCATTTTAGTTTTTCAAGAATAATGAAATATTAATTATGTCTATAAGGGTTTCATAAAGATTATGATGATGAAATAATGTGAAATATTTAAAGATGGGATTACAAGGAAAAATTTAATTTAAATACATTTAATTGAATATGTATGTGTTTTTCATAATACTATAAAACTATTATCCGAAAATGTCCCAAAAAATATATGTTATCCACCATTTTACTTAATTTTTTTTGGTTTTGGATGGTAAAAATTGGTTTACCTTGAATACTATAAATTCTATAAATGTAATGCTTTTGCTCTCAGAACTAAATCCAAGAGTGCGAGTTCGAGGATATAATATTTTAAAATGAATGTTTCATAGGATTTTGAGGAGATAAATGGGATATTGATTATAAAAATAAATTATTTATAGTATTCCATTATTCATCCCCAAATATTCTAGCTAAATATTAATTCACATCACCTTTTATGATCTGGAGTTGCATCTACAATTTGATACTCGGCTGTAATAAAATTAATAGAACTTTTCATCTATGTAATCTTGATCTAATAAGCCTGACCAAAGATGAATTTACCTCCTAATGATTATTTTCAATCATTTCAATCACCATCCTAATCTGTATTAGTGAACCGTTTTTTGGTTAAATCCTTACTACTTCAACACATTAGATCATATATTTATTGTAAAGACACCATCCCTAGTATCCTAGGGCCCGTGATTTACTTTATTACATTGGAATGATTATAAGGAATCAAAGACTAAAGGACGTAATAGTTAAGTAGTTTTGGAAACCAAATAACATACATGAACTATTCATTACATGTTTAATGATAATAACATAGAAACTCCATTGGTAAAATCCAAAAAAACATTGATCAACCCAACATGTAATTCATAATAAATATCTTCACATCCTAGGGGAAAAATAAAACATATGAAAGGGGTGATTTTATATGATCAGTAAGGGTAAAAAATATGGTGGATGTGTTAAAAAATAAACATAAACCGTAAGGAATGTTCAATAAGTAATTTTTTTTCATTAAAATGATTTTTTATAATACCATGATTGGAATAAAAGTTGATCGAATAATTCCATAATAAAACATTACTATGGATATTATACTAGTTGAAAAATCACAAGGAATATCAATTACAAGTTTCCTAATTTGGGAAATGTATAAAAATGTATATCTAAAAATAACATAAAGGAATAATTCAAAGAATCTATTGTAGTCAAAGTTTCTTGCCAAGATTCTTTTATTGTCAAGGCATAATGACAGGAATCTAATAAATCAGTAAAGACGAAGACAAAACCATATCAAGTTTGTATCACGAGACCCACCAATAAAATAAGGTTATATAGCATGGCTTTCCCACCCCATAATAAGTCCAATTCATTCCACATAAAAATGGGGTTAATCATAATCAACATATATAAATGAAATTTAAATAACTTTCCCCATTTTGTAAACAAATTCACTAACCAATCTTAGTAGTACGGTAAATGGTATCAAGATAGCATATCCAAAGACAAAATAACCATAAAAAATTTTAATAATATATTGTAGGTGATATTAATAAGATATGGATCTCAATATAATATAATATCTAATAGTGGTCATGAAGTATATCAAAACACTATAAAAAAATCAGTACATAATTCTTAATAGAAACACCCTTTTTTACTTTCCAAAGATGAGTTATTTTGGGAAAATTCATTTTTATTTATCATGAATTCCTGTATAAAACTATAAATTTGCAAATATATTTTTCCTGAAAAAATGAGTAATTTGTTAAAATTAATGGCATCATAAAATATATAATGGATTGTACTTGAAAATTGGTAATAAATTGAGATGTTGAGAAATAGTTCGGAAGGGAACCATGAAAAAACCATTATTTCATAAAAAAGAAGGAATGATTTTGAAACATGATTTTTGAATGTATAAATAGATTTTAAAAGATGTATATAAAAATAATATATAATTACATTAATGTTATAGGGATAATTCTTAACCTAGAAAAAAATGGAGGTTCAAGAAGAATCCCTTACCACTTTCAACACGCTCTAACAACAAGCCCCATGAAATTAATGATGCATCAAATAATACATTTAATACCATGAATATAATTTTATTCATAATATAGAACATCAATGGGTAGTATAAATACACCGCCCACAACAAATAGTAGTGAAAAAGGCACATCTCATTGAAATAAAAGTGATTTGAGAAAACCCCTACCTTATATAAGAATGTGTTCTATACTTGACATTAATACCCCAGATAATAAAATTAATTAATTAATTAATTATGGAAATTATCTAAATTTTTATTTTTTATTAAATTTTTATTATGGTATTTTATATCCTTATTTATGAGTTATGTATTTTAATTTCATCTTTTAGAAGCATTCATTTTCTTGGTTTTCAGGATCGGTTCGCTTGTTTTTTAGTAATGGAGTTCATATGAAATTGGTATAATTATAACGAATTGTAATTATATTATATTGATGAACATAACAAAGTGTAAATTTTTATAAAAATATTTTTTATATTGTATTATAATGGATAATTAAGTAAGAAAATATAGATAATCATTTATATTTTTAAGGTTGTTTCTGATCACTACAAACTTGTTTTGTTTAATCATTTGGTATTATGAAAAAAAGTTAAATATAGAAAAAAAATTAAATAAATATTAAATTTATAATATATTTTAAAAATTAATATGTTTTCATGAACATCCTTGAAATCATTGAAGGAAAATGAAGACTTTTCATTCGTAAAGGTGATAAAACAACAACTCACAGACAACATTTATGTTTTAAAATAAAAATGGATAGGGAAAGTGTAGAGACCCTGATCCTGGGTGCCTTATGGGACATGATATACTAACATTTCATTACATCATTTACAAATAATATATCATGTCCCATTACTACAGAAGATCACGAGGCTCAAGGTTCTAGGAAACCAGTTACTTCTGATAAACTTCATTAGTACAATCCATGCCTAAAAAATTTTAAAAAACAAAAACGTAGGGTGAGAAAATATGAACAGTAAGGGGTTTTAAAAACGTATTAAGAAAACTCTTTCTCAAAGCAGTAATATTGAAGATAATAAAACACTTCACTAAAAACTAAGCATTAAATTTTCATAAAACTTTAAGATCCTACATTTTTTTAGAAAATCACTTGCACAGAGAAGAATTACGTATTTAAAATAAGCTTTAAAGAAGACATAAATCAGAGGGCGCGAGCATAGGAAGAATAGATGATGCATAGCTTACAACCAAAATTTCTTCAGTTCTAAAAGATTGAGTGTAAGATGGGAAGACATTTATACAGTGATACATTGGAACATAAGGTTCTAATAACAGCACACCACATGTGTTACAGTTCTTATTTCATAAATTCATTCTCATAGTCAAGGCAATTTTCATCTAGGGGATGTACTGTTAGTTAGACTAACCCCTGGTTGACCATTTATCATCACATGCAGAGAGAAAGAATAATTCCAGACTTTTTGAAGACCTTGTGTCATGACCTTAAAACATAACTTAATATGGGTCAAGGCTATCCGCCAATCCCATTTCCCATAGTAGCAGAATCCAAGGCTAACGGCCAAGACTGCCGCATATAAAAGCACAAGCCACGGCTAACCGCCAAGACTGTCTCACATAAAATCACAAGCCAAGTCTAACCTCCAAGAATGTCTCACATAAAATCACAATCCAAGGTTAACCGCCAAGACCATCGTACATAATGACTCATGAGACTCATCCTTTACCCAATGCATTGCAGCGGTGTATAATTCTGGGCGTACCCGTCCATAATCATTTATGTACAAAAAATTCCTCACAAATTTGGCGTGGTCTTAGATTCATAGGGTATCATTCGTATATTCATTAATCATAATACCTTTTACATGCACTTTCATAGTCATGGAAGGACAATACAACCATTGATAAAAGCTGAGACATATGAAATAAAAATATGTACACATTATTTAATAACTTAACAATTTAAACCTAGGGCTTAATGGAAACCATAAAATGAAAATAATTTCTTTAACACTTCAAACATCACCTTCCAGAGTTTAAAACGAGGTCATACATACTTAAAACACGTGCTGATAAATGGGTATGGGGGATGTTTATTTAAAACCGTGTGAATATAAAAATATTTATACATTTGGGGATATAGAAGTGTGAAAATAGGTTCATCTTGGAAAGTCATGTATATGTGTATACAAACTACATGAATATATATATATATAGTTTTGTAAAAAATCATTTGCACTCTAAATAATATGACCTTGCCTTTGAAAAGCTTGAAATCATCATAAGAAGAACTTGTATTCAAAGACTACATATTGATACAAGGTTATATTTATCTATATATATTAATATAGGTGTGTATACGCCTGTGCGTGGGTTTACCAAATTAAACCATACTCAATAATATTTCTCATGTTATACATTAAACAAAATTAATGTTTGGTAAACCCGAATGGAGTTCTTCTACATGAAATATGAATGTGAACATAGTTTTCACAATACCCTCATTGGCATGAAATCATTATTGCATACAACATGGTCAATCTATAAATATGAGTACATATATATAAATACATATATAAACAAGTAAACATTTAAGGAATTCACACTAAACATTTCCACAAAACAAAAGCATGAATTGTCAAGAACATTGATAAACGAAAATTTTCAATTGGAATAATTAATTTAATTTCAAACTAATCCTTAAACTTCATCATACATATAAACATGTATATAAAAAGTTTTGGGTATTGTTCTTGAAGTAATCATCTTAAAGGGTAAATATAATTTTGATAAATCTTCATGTTATATTGTGATAAATTTTAAAACAAATATACAAGCTTTTCCCTTATATATGCACATAGATGTACAGATAAATTTATGTAATCACATGTACATATATATTTATATACTTCATATATTTTTATAATCTTACAGGTTCATAAAATTAACCATAAAACTGCATTTTTTCAAAGGGCAGATTAAAACAAGGGTTATATACATGTGAAAGAAAGGTGTACATATGCATGTATCATCTTATAAATGTATGAATACATATATATATATTTACACACAATGTGAATATAGGTAAATGCAACCATTAAAACCGAAATAAAAAAAACCCCAAACAAAAACATCCATTAACCCGGTTGAGTTCTGGAAGAGGACAATAGTGGTAACCAGATCTTAAGGCCCTTATATATATTTATATACACATGTGTATGAAGTGTATACGACCATGTATATCCACCAAAAGAGGTGGAATTTAAAAAAGGATCTTACCTTTGTTCGTCTCTCAAAATTGGAAGAGTGAAACGGTGAGATACAGTTCTTACGGCCATATGTATATATATATTTTTATATATACACATATATACGTAGAGCGTATATATAAAAAGTGCATCAAAACTAGAGAAAACGAAACAAATAGCAAGGATTTCCCTTACCTATTCGGAGAGGAGGATAAGGAATAAACGACGACGAGGTGGATGATGATCCAACGAAACCTTGTACAAAACACCCCTTGCCTTCGGTGGAAATAGAGGTTTTAAAAAAACGGAGAACTCTTCGTGGAGACGTGAAGTGGGTATCCGAGGCCGAGCTTCTATTATGCAGTGCTGACCTGGGGAAAACATGAGACAGCTAGGTCCAATCGCTGGCCTAAGAGGAGAAAACGAAGCCCTACCCTACTGGTTCACCGCGCTTGACGAAAGAGAAGACGCGGGACACGGGGAAGATGAATAATCTAGAAAAACGGGGAACGACCGAGATTAAACTGGAGTTGATAGTGCGGCTCAAGGCGGTGCACCTTTAAAAGAAATGAACGGCTGAGATAAAGGGTGCTGGATTGGACGTACAACAGGGGAGTGGTGTTAAAAAAAGAAAACCTGGGTCTCCCTCTGTGTTTCTTATATATATATTTTTTAAAACATCAATACTTATTATTTTTTTATTATCCTTATTATATAAATTCCATTATTATTATCCAATAATTATTAATTAATTTTATTATATTAATCAAGGTCAATGGTTTATTTAATACACAATTACATTAATTAATTCACCCCATTCTATTAATATTTTTATTTTTTTTCTTTATTGATTTATATATATACTAATTATCTTAATTTATATAATTTAAGATTTATATTAATGTTATTAATACATTTAAACATTTAACAAAATAACATTACTAATTATTTTCAAATTCATAAATAATAGTGTATTAATATAAATATTAACATTATGAAACACATACGTAAATGAAATCATAATTGGACACCATCTCAAAACTGTAAATTATAAAAAAATTCAAACTATGAAAATTTGCATTATTATTATTACTTATATTTAATTTAGAGATAAGTATAATACATTTAATTTAATGTTTGACCCAACATATATAAATATAACTGAAGAGTTTGCACACATATTTTCTTAGACTAAATTAAATCCCAACATATTCAATTTAGTTATTGATAAAATAAAATATGTACTTCCTCGAGTTAAAAACATTTATAATAAATAGTGGAAAAAATAATAATAATAATTCTCAATGTTTTTCAATATAAAATATAATTTGCATTTTGGGAAAACAAGAAACAAAATAATTATATTATTATTGATGTCATTATTTAAATATTAAAGAAAATAATATAATTAAATTTTTGAACCTTTCAGGGGTGATCAAATCTTATCTTCAATGGTCTGCTTGAAGATTAAAACATTAGAGGATAACGGGGTCATGGGAGATCCAACGTATATATTTATAGCCATTAGGGTCTAACAGTCAGATAAGTGTTCTATTAAAAGCCTGATCTTGGGGTATCCTACACTCAAGGCGATTAATGGAGAGAAAGAGGAGATGGTTCTTGTGATTCCTTTGGTGCTCAGTATGGCTACGGTGGCTTCGGCCATCATTATGTTAATTCTGATGGATGCCAAAGACCCTTACCGCCTACTTAGGGTTCTTGTTATTTTAAGTGGTATCCCTATAATTTTAATCGGTTTTTTAATTGGAATCCTTGGTTAACTAACTTCTTGTTTGATCCGTGTGAGCTGTAGTCTCCAAGATGATCCTCATTTTAATAAAAGAGCCTTTCATTCTATTTTATTATTATTATTAGTTTATAAGATGATTGTTTGTTCAATTAATGGATGAAATTGTAAAATAAACTTGTCATTATAGAAAACACAGTTTCTTGGGTCGTTACATTATTCCCCCCTTCAAAGAATATTGTCCTCGCAATTCTATTCATAAAAAGAAAAACTGAAACCCCACACGTACAACATTACCGAAACAGGTGATCTGGCTTGGTTAGCGGAATACCAAAGTCGGCACAAAGTTCTTCTGTTACCCTAGCTGAGATACACTTTGAGTAGTATGTCTTGAACTCCTGATCATGCGTACTGTACACAAGCTTCTAAAGGGAGGCTTGTGCGGTGAAAATCATGGAAATATCCGAGTTAATAAATTCCCTGATAACTCCCAAGAATACAACACGCTCAACGTAATCGAGGGGAATGATGCGATTGAGGAGACTGAAATTTAAGGCATGTAACATAAAGGTTGCACTAAGGGGGCCATCCTGGGTGGGTATGAGGAAGCAAAATCTGGCAGAAAAGTTTTTTCCCTGAGAAAAACATTGGAAAAGGCCATCGTAGTACCTTCCCCTTCGCCTATAGCAGGGAAGTTGAGCAGTGGCGATGAGACGAAAAACACGGTCATCCTTTTGACATGAACGAAGAATCTCGGGACTGTTTGCTAAATTGAGAAGACATTGGAAAGACACTCACAGGTGGATAAAAGATGGATAATCCACTGTGCATGTCCGGATCATAATAACCTCTATTAAATCATTGGGTAGTGATGAGATTTTCATTAGACCCGCCATCTAAAGAAACACATTCTAATGAAAACTCTTAACAACACAGATAAGGTAGAGGTAGGAAAGGAAACATGAAACCTTCATTTATACAAAATATTACATAACAAATCCTGAGTTTACTAAATGTTCACCAAAAAGAGTGGAAAAAATCTCTAACTCTTCAAACCACACACAAGCTGAATAGATGGGGTTAAACTCATGGGAACATATATAACGTCTCCTGAGTTTAGCATGAGTGGGATGGAGTTGGGAAACATTAGTATAAACCCCTTTCCTAAGAGACAATAGAGTGGACTAATATTCCAACACCCCAAAGTCTATCCACTGGACCCAGAAGCCATAGGGAAAAATCTGGCATAGGTAAACCACTCGGAGGCCTCCAGTAGCATCAGCTTCTTGAAAGGGGTTATCAAGAATAGTGCCAAATTCATTTCCAGTATTGAACACAAGGGAGAGTCCCTCGTGGTACCTTCCCCGACGTGCATAAGAGGGGAATTGGGTTGTCAGCATTATGTGGCAATCCATTCAAAACCACTGGTGTAGACTAAGCACCCTAGGCGAATTTTACATGTCATATAGGTGCTTACATGACATGCAAATTCAGGCATAATTTTAGAAAGTTCTCACGGCTAGATAAAGATACAATGTTCTCTAGAGCCTCAGTCAGAAGTGACAGTAGGTTGGTAGGTACATTTTCATCATCCATATGAATGTTATAACATTTTTACTTAGTCAATCATAGTTGTATATTCATACTACCTGGTTTTTTAGAGTTGCCTGAACCCATCCTCTGATACCAACTGTAGAGACCCTGATCCTGGGTGCCTTATGAGACATGATATACTAATATTTCATTACATCATTTACAAATAATATATCATGTCCAATTACTACAGATGATTATGAGGCTCAGGGTTCTGGGAAACCAACTGCTTCTGATAATCTTCATTAGTACAAACCATGCCTGAAAAATTTTAAAACAAAAACGTAGGGTGAGCAAATATTCCCAGTAAGGGGTTTTAACAACGTTTTAAGAAAACTATTTCTAAAAGTAGTCCTTCTAAAGATAATAAATCAATTCACTAAAAACTAAGCATTAACTTTTCATAAAACATGAAAATCCTACATTTTTTTTGAAAAGCACTTGCACAGAGAAGAAGTACATATTTAAAATAAGCTTTAATGAAGACATAAATCAGAGAGTGCAAGCATGTGAAGAATAGATGATGCATAGCTTACAACCAAAATTTCTTCAGTTCTAGTAGATTGAGTGTAAGTAGGGAAGACATTCATACCGAGATACATTGGCACATAAGGTTCTTATAACAGCATACCACATGTGTTACAGTTGTTATTTTATAAAGTCATTCTCATAGTCAAGGGAATTTTCAACTAGGGGATGTCCTGTTAGTTGGACTAACCCATGGTTGGCCATTTATCAACACATTTAGAGGGAAAGTATAATTCTGTACTTTGAGAAGACCTTGTGTCATAACCTTAAAACATAACTTAATACGGGTCAAGGCTATCTGCCAATCCTGTTTCCCATAGTAGCACAAGCCACAGATAACTGCCTAGACTGTCCCACATAAAAGCACAAGCCAAGGCTAACCGCCAAGACCATCGCAAATAAAAGAACAAGCCAAAGCTAACCGCCAAGACCATTGCACATTAAAGCACAAGCCAAGGCTAACCGCCAAGAATGTCGCACATAATGCCTCATGAGACTCATCCTTTACCCAATGAATTGGAGCGCTGTATAATTCCGGGCGTACCCATCCATAATTATTTAAGTCCAAAACATTCCTAAATAATTTAGCATGGTCATAGATTCATAGGGTCTCATTCTTATATTCATTACTCATAATCCATTTTACATACACTTTCATAGTCAAGGAAGGACAGTATAACCATTGATAAAAGCTGAGACATATGAAATAAAAATATGTAAACATTAGTTAATAACTTAACAATTGAAACTTATGGCTTAATGGAAACCATAAAATGAAAATAAACTCTTTAACACTTCAAACAACACCTTCATGAGTTCGAAACGAGGTCATACATACTTAAAACACGTTATGATAAATGGGTATAGGGGATGACTATTGAAAACTGTGTGAATATACAAATATTTATGTAGTTGGGGATATAAAGTGTGTAATTAGGTTTATCATGGAAAGTCCCGTATATGTGTATACAAACAACATGAACATATATATAGTTATGTAAAAACACATTTGCACTCTAAATAATATGACCATCCCATTGAAAATATTGAAATCATAATAAGAAGAACTTGTATTCAAAGAAATCATATTGATACAAGGTTATATTTATCTATATATATTAATTTTGGTGTATATACACATGTCCGTGGGTTTACCAAATTAAACCATACTCAGTAATATTTCTCATGTTATACATTAAACATAATTAATGTTTGGTAAAACTGAATGATGTTCTTTTACATGAAATATGAATATGAACATAGTTTTTGCAATACCCTCATTGGGATAAAATCATTCTTGCATACAACATGGTCAATCCATAAATATGATTACATATATATAAATACATATATACACATGTAAATGTTTAAGGAATTCACACTACACATTTCCACAAAACAAAACCATGAATTACCAAGAATGTTGATAAATTAAAATTTTCAATTGGAAGAATTATTTTGATGTCAAACTAATCCTTAAACTTAATCATACATATAAACATGTATATAAAAAGTTTTGGGTATTGTTTTTGAAGTAATAATCTTAAAGTGTAAATATAATTTTAATAAATCTTCATGTTATATTGTGATAAATTTTAAAACAAATAAACAAGCCTGTCCCTTAAATTCGCACATAGATGTACATATACATCTATATAATCACATGTAAAAATATATCTATATGCTTCATATATTTGTATAATCTTACATGTTCATAAAATTTTCCAAAAAACTTCATTTTTTCATAGGGAAGAATTAAACAAAGGTTATATACATGTGAAAGAAAGGTGTACATATACATGTATCATCATATATATGTATGAATACATATATATATTTACACACAAAGTGTATATAGGTAAATACAACCATTAAAACCAAAATAAAACAAACCCCCAAAAAACATACTTTAACCCGGTTGAGTTCTGGAAGAGGATAATAGTGGTAACCGGTTCTTAAGGCCATTATATATATTTATATACACATGTGTATGAAGTGTATATGACCATGTATATCCACCAAAACATGTGGATTTTTAAACAAGATCTTACCTTCGTTCATCTCTAAAAACATGAAGAGTGAAACGATGAGATACAGTTCTTACGGCCTTATGTATGTATATATTTTTATATATACACATATATACATAGAGCGTATATAAAAATGTGCATCAAAACTGGAGAAAATGAATCAAATAGCATGGATTTACCTTACCTGTTCGGAGAGGAAGAGAAGGAAGAAATGATGTCGAGGTGGCCGAGGATCCAAAGACACCGGGTGCAAAACTCCCCTTGCCTTCAGTGCAAACTGAGGTTTTAAAAAAATGGAGAACTCTTCGTGGATACATGGAGTTGGAATCCAAGGCCGAGCATCTATTAGGCGGTGCCGACCTTGGGAAAACTGGAGACTGTCGGGTCCACTCACCGGCCTAAGAGGATAAAAAAAGCCCTAACCTACTGGTTTGGGGTGCGTGATGAAGGAGAAGACGCGGGACACGAGGAAGATGAAAAATCCTGAAAAACTGGGACCGACTGATATTAAACGGGAGTTGATCTTGTGGATCAAGTTGGTGTAGCTTTAAAAGAAACGTACGACAGAGATCAAGGGCACTGGATCTGACGGACAGTAGGGGAGCGGTGTTAAAAAAAGAAAATGCGGGTCTCCCCCGATGTTTCTTATATATATATATATAAATATATATATATTATTAATACATAAATACTTATTATTATTCTTATTATCCTTATTATATGAATTTCATTATTATTATCCTACAATTATTAATTACTTTTATTATATAAATCAAGGTCAATGGTTCATTTAGTACACAATTAAATTAATTAATTCACCCCTATCTGAATATATTTTCATTTTTACATTTTTTTCTTTATTGAATTATATATATAACAATTATCTTAATTTCCATATTTAAAGATTTATATTAATTTTATTAATACAATTAAGCATTTAAACAAAAAACATTACTAATTATTTTCAAATTCATCTATAAGAGTGTATTAATCTAAATATTAACATTACGTAACACATACGTAAATGAAATCATAATTTTACTACATCACAAAACTGTTAATTATAAAAAAGTCAAACTATGAACATTTTCATTATTATTATAACATATATTTAATTTAGAGATTAGTATAATACATTTAATTTAATGTTTGACGCAACATATATATATATATATCTCAAGATTTTGCACAAATATTTTCATAGACAAAAATAAATCCCAATAGATTCAACTTAGTTATTCATAAAATAAAATATTTACTTGCCCGAGTTAAAGACGTGTATAATAAATAGTGGAAAAATAATAATAATAATTCTCACAGTTTTTCAATGTAAAATACAATTCGCATTTTGGGAAAACAAGAAATAAATTAATTATATTATTATTGACCGCATACTTTAAATATTAAAGAAAATAACATAATTAACTTTTTCAACCTTTCGGGGTGATCAACTCTTATCCTCAATGATCCGCTTGAAGATTAAAACATTAAATGATAAGTGGATCATGGGAGAGCCAACTGCTATATTTATAGCCATTAGGGTATAACGGTCAGATAAGTGTTCTATAAAATGACTGATATCAGGGTACCCCACACTCAAGGCGACTGATGGAGAAAAAGAGGAGATGGTTTGTGTTATTCCGTTAGTGCTCAGTATGGCTGTGGTGGCTTCGGCCATCCTTATGTTTATTCTGATGGATGCCAAAGAGCCTTACCACCTTCTCGGGGTTCTTGTGGTTTTAAGCGGTCTCCCTATAATTTTAATCGGGTTTTAATTGGAATCTTTGGTTATCTAAGCTTCTGGTTTGATCTGTGTGAGTTTTAGTCTCCAAGATATTACTCATTTGAATAAAAGAGCCTTTCATTCTATTTTATTATTTTTATTATTTTATAATATGATTTTTTGTTCAATTAATGAATGAAATTATAAAATAAACTTGTCATTACTCAAAACACAGTTTCTTGTGTCGTTACATTATTTCCCCCTTCAAAGAATTGTGTCCTTGAAATTATATTCATAAAAAGAAAAACAGATACCCCACATGTACAACATTACAGAAACAAGTGATCTGCCTCGGTTAACAGAATACCAATGTTGGCACATAGTTCTTCTGTTTCCCTATACCAGATGCACTTTGAGAATTTTGTCTTGAACTCACTCTCGTGCGTACTGCACACATGCTTCCAAAGGGAGGCACATGCGGTGAAAATCTTAGAAATGTCTAAGTAGATAAATTCCCTGATAACTCTCAGGATTACATCACGCTCGAGGTAATCGAGGGGAATGATGATATTGAGGAGATTGAAATTTAAGACATGGAAATTAAGGTTTCATTAAAGTGGACATCTTGGGTGGGTATAAGGAAGCAAGCTATGGAGGGAAATTTTTGTGCCAGAGTAAAACACTGGAATAGGCCTTCATAGTACCTTCTCGTTCGCCTAACAGGGAAGTTGAGCAGTGGCGATGAGATGAAAAACATGGTCATCCTTCTGATAGGAACGAATAATCTCAGGACTGTTTGCTAAATCGAGCAGACGTTGGCAAGACCCTCGTAGGTGGAGAAAATATGGATAATCCAATATGCATGTCCTGATCATAATAACCTCTACTAACTCATCAGGTAGTGATGAAATGTTCATTTGACCATCCATCTGAAAAAAACATTCAAAAGGAAACTCTTAACAACACTAATAAGGTAGAGGCAGAAAAGGAAACATGAAACTTTCATTTATGAAACATTATACATAACAAATCCTATGTTTACTAAACGTACACCACAAAGAGTGGCAAAACTCCCTAACTCTTCAAACCACACACAAGCTGAACAGATAGAGATAAACTCATGGGAACATCTATGACGCCTCCTGAGTTTAGCATGAGGGGTATAGAGTTGGAAAACATCAGTTTACACCTCTTTCCTAAGAGACAATCGGGTGGACTCATCTTCCAACACCCCCAAAGTCTATCTATTGGTTCGAGAAGCCGTAGTGCAAAATCTGGCATAGGTAAGCCGCTCTGAGGTCTCTGGCAGCAGCAGCTTCTTTAAAAGGGGTTATCAAGAATCGTGCCAAATTCTTCACCAATCTTGAAAACTCGAAAGTGTCCCTTGTGGTACGTTCCTTGACGTGCATAAGAGGGGAATTGAGTTTTCATCATTAGGAGGTAATCCATTCCCAACCCCTAGTGTAGACTATGCACCCTAGGTGAATTTGACACGTCACATAGGTGCTTACATGACATGCGAATTTGGGCGTAATTTAGAATGTTATCAGAGCTAGCTAGAGATACAATGTTCTCTAGAGCCTCAGTGGGATGCGACAGTAGGTTGGTAGGTACATTTTCATCATCCATCTGAAAGTATAACATTTTTACTTAGTCAAACATAGTTGTATATTCATACTACCTGGTTTTCCAGAGTTTCTTGAACCCATCCTCTGATACCAACTGTAGAGACCCCAATCCCGGGAGCCTTATGATACCTGATATACTAACATTTCATTACATCATTTGAAAATATTATATCATGTCCCATTACTACAGAAGATCACGAGGCTCAGGGTTCTGGGAAACTAACTGATTTTGATAAACTTCATTAGTACAAACCATTCCTGAAACTTTTTACAACAAAAACGTAGGGTGAGAAAATATGCCCAATAAGGGGTTTTAAAAACGTTTCACAAAAACTCTTTCTCAAAGTAGTCCTTTTGAAGATAATAAAACAATTAACTAAAAACAAAGAATTAACATTTCATAAAACATTAAAATCATACATTTTGTTTGAAAACCACTTGCACAGAGAAGAAGTTCATATTTAAAATAAGCATTAAATAAGATATAAATCAGAGAGCGCAAGCATGTGAAGAATAGATGATGCATAACATACAACCAAAATTTCTTTAGTTCTAAAATATTGAGTGTAAGAAGGGAAGACATTAATACCATGATACATTAGTACATATGTTTCTTATAATATCATACCACATGTGTTACAATTCTTATTTCATATTTTCATTCTCATAGTCAAGGGAATTTTCAACTAGGGGATGTCATGATAGTTGGACTAACCCTTGGTTGACCATTTATCCTCACATGCGGAGGGAAAGTATAATGCCAGACATTGTCAAGACCTTGTGTCAGAACCTTAAAACATAACATAATACAGGTCAAGGTTATCTGCCAATCTCGTTTCCTATAGTAGCACAATCCAAGGCTAGCTGCCAAGACCGTCGCACATAAATGCACAGGCCAAGGATAACCGTAAAGACCGTCACACATAAAAGCACAAGCCAAGGCTAACTGCCAAGACAGTTGCACATAAAAGCACAATCTAAGGCTAGCTGCCAAGACCGTCGCACATAAAAGCACAGGCCAAGGATAACCGTAAAGACCGTCACACATAAAAGCACAAGCCAAGGCTAACTGCCAAGACAGTTCCACATAAAAGCACAATCTTAGGCTAACCGCCAAGACCGTCGCACATAAAAGCACTAGCCAAGGCAAACCCCCAAGACCGTCGCACATAATGCCTCATGAGACTCATCTTTTACCCAATGCATTAGAGCACTGTATAATTCTGGGAATACCCATCTATAATAATTTAATTCCAAAACATTCCTCACAAATTTGGAGTGGTCTTAGATTCATAGGGTATCATTCTTATATTCATTACTCATAATCCCTTTTACATAAACTTTCATAGTTAATTAAGGGAAATACAACCATTGATAAAAGCTGAGACAAGAGAAATAAAAATATCTACACATTAGTTAATAACATAACAATTGAAACATAGGGCTTAATGGAAACCATGAAATGAAAATAAACAGTTTAACACTTCAAACATCACCTTACTGAGTTTTAAACGAGGTCATACATACTTAAAACACATGCTGATAAATGGGTATGGGGGATGTTTATTTAAAGCTGTGTGAATATACAAATATTTATACAGTTGGAGATATAAAGTGTGCAACAAGGTTTATCTTGGAAAGTCATTGATATGTGTATACAAACAGCATTTACATATATATAGTTATGTAAGTACTCATTTTCACTCTAAATAATTTGACATTGCCTTTGAAAAGCTTGAAATCATCATAAGAAGAACTTGTATTCAAAGACAACATATTGATACAAGGTTATATATGTCTATATATATTAATTTAGGTGTGTATACGCATGTGCATGGGTTTACCAAATTAAACCATACTCAATAATATTTCTCATGTTATAAATTAAACAAAATAAATGTTTGGTAAAACCGAATGGAGTTCTTTTACATAAAATATGAATGTGAACAAAGTTTTCACAGTACCCTCATTGGCATAAAATAATTATTTCATACAACTTGGTCAATCCATAAATATGAGTATATATATATAAATAAATATATACACATGTAAACATTTAAAGAATTCACACAACACATTTCCACAAAATAAAAGAATGATTTCTCAAGAACGTTGATAAATAAAAATTTTAAATTGGAAGAATTATTTTGATGTTAAAATAATAATTAAACATCATCATATATATAAACATGTATATAAAAAGTTTATGGTATTGTTCTTGAAGTAATATTCTTAAAAGGTAAATATAATTTTAATAAATCTTCATGTTATATTGTGATAAATTTTAAAACAAATAAACAAGATTGTCCATTGTATTCACACATATATGTATATATACATCTATATAATAACATGTACATATATATATATATATGCTTCATATATTTGTATAATCTTACATGTTCATAAAGTTACCCGAAAAACTCCATTTTTTCTTTGGGGAGAATAAAACAAGGGTTATATACTTGTGAAATAAATGTGTACATATGAATGTATCATCTTATATATGTATGAATACATATATATATTTACACATAATGATTATATAGTTAAATGCAACCATTAAAACTGAAATAATACAAACCCAAAAAAACATCCTTTAACCTGGTTGAGTTTTAGAAGAGGAGAACAGTGGTAACCGGTTCTTAAGGCCCTTATATATATTTATATACACATGTGTATGAAGTTTATATGACCATGTATATCCACCAAAATAGGTGAAATTTAAAACAAGATCTTACCTTCGTTCGTCTCTCAAAACAGGAAGAGTGAAATGGTGAGATACAGTTTTTACGGCCTTATGTATATATATTTTTTTATATATACACATATATATGTAGAGCATATATAAAAAGGTGAATCAAAACTGGAGAAAAGGAAAAAAATAGCAAGGATTTCCCTTACATGTTCGGAGAGGAGGAGAAGGAAGAAACGACGATGAGGTGACCGAGGATCCAATGAAACTGGGTGCAAAATTCACCTTGCCTTTGGTGCAAACTGAGGTTTTAAAAAAACGGAGAACTCTTAGTGGAGACGTGGAGTGGGTAACCCAGGCTGAGAATCTATTAGGTGGAGCCGACCTGGGGAAAACAGGAGATAGATAGGTCCACTCGCCGACCTAAGAGGAGAAAACGAAGCCCTACCCTACTGGTTCAGCGCGCGCGATGAAGAAGAAGACGTGGGACACGGGGAAGATGAAAAATCCAGAAAAACGGGGAACGTCTGAGATTAAACTGGAGTAGATCGTGTGTCTCAAGGTAGTGAGGCTTTAAAAGAAACAAATGGCTGATATCAAGGGTGCTGGATCGGATGGAAAGTAGGGGAGCGGTGTTAAAAAAAGAAAACGTGGGTCTCCCCCCTTGTTTCTTATATATATATATATATATATTTTTAAACATCAATACTTATTTTTTTTATTATCCTTATTATATGATTTTCATTATTATTATCCTACAATTATTAAATACTTTTATTATATTATGAAAGGTCAATGGTTCATTTAATACACAATTACATTAATTAATTCACCCCCATCTAAACATTTTTTTTATTTTTTTCTTTTTTTACTTATATATATACTAATTATCTTAATTTCCATAATTAAATATTTACATTAGTGTTATTAATACAATTAAACATTTAACAAAACAAAATCACTAATTATTTTCAAATTCATAAATAAGAGTGCATTAATCTAAATATTAACATTATGAAACACATACATTAATGAAATCATAATTTGACATCATCTCAAAACTGTAAATTATAAAAATAGTCAAACTATGAAAATTTACATTATTATTATTACTTATATTTAATTTAGAGACAAGTATAATAAATTTAATTTAATGTTTGATGCAACACATATATATATATAACTCAAGAGTTTGTACAAATATTTTCATAGACTAAAATAAATCCCAACAGATTTAATTTAGTTAATCCTAAAATAACATATTTACTTGCTCGAGTTAAAAACGTATATAATACATAGTGTAAAAAATAATAATAATAATTCTCACTATTTTTTAATAAAAATAATAATTCTGATTTTGGGAAAACATGAAATAAATAAATTATATTATTATTGATTTCATTTTTTAAATATTAAACCAAATAACATAATTATATTTTTGATCCTTTTGGGGGTGATCAACTCTTATCCTCAATGGTCCACTTGAAGATTAAAACATTTGAGGATAATTGGATCATGGGAGAGCCAATGACTATATTTATAGACGTTAGGGTCTAATGGTCAGATAAGTGTTCTATAAAAAGCTTGGTCTCGGGGTATTCCACACTCAAGGCGACTGAAGGAGAAAAAGAGGAGATTGTTCTTGTGATTCCTTTGGTGCTCAATACGGCTGTGGTGGCTTCGGCCATCCATATGTTTATTCCGATGGATGCCAAAGACCCTTACCTCCTTCTTGGGGTTCTTGCGGTTTTAAGCGGTCTCCCTATAATTTTAATCTAGAATTTAATTGGGATATTTTATTAGCTATGATTCTTGTCTGATCCGTGTGAGTTGTAGTCTCCAAGATGTTCCTCATATGAATAAAAGAGCCTTTCATTGTATTTTATTATTATTATTATTTTATAAGATGATTGTTTGTTCAATTAATAGATGACATTGTAAAATTAACTTTTCATTACTCAAAACACAGTTTTTGGGTTGTTACATTATTTCCCCCTTCAATGAACTGCGTCCTCACAATTCTATTCATAAAAAGAAAAAAAAGAAACCCCACATGTACAACATTACCGAAACAGGTGATCTGGCTCGGTTAACGGAATACAAAAGTTGGCACATAGTTCTTCCGTTTCCCTAGCCGAGATGCACTTTGAGCAGTATGTCTTGACCACCTGCTCATGCATACTGTACACAGGATTCCCAAGGGAGGCTCGTGCGATGAAAATCTCAGAAACGTCCAAGTATATAAATTCCCTAATAACTCTCCGGACTACATCACGCTCGAGGTAATCAAGGGGAATGATGATATTGAGGAGACTGAAATTTCAGACTTGGAACATGAAGGCTGCACTAAGGGGGCCATCCTGGGCGACTATGAGGAAGCAAGCTCTGGCAAAAAAATTTTGTGCCAGAGTAAAACACTGGAAGAGGCCTTAGTAGTACCTTCCCCTTCGCCTATAGTAGGGAAGTTGAGCAGTGGTGATGAGATGAAAAACACGGTCATCCTTCTGACACGAACGAAGAATCTCAGGACAGTTTGCTAAATTGAGTCGACGTTGGCAAGACCCTCACAGGTGGAGAAAAGATAGATAATCCACCGTGCATGTCCTGATCATAATAACCTCTACAAACTCATTGGGTAGTGATGAGATGTTCGTTTGACCGTCCATCTAAAAAAACATTCGAAACAAAACACTTAACAACACTGATAAGGTAGAGGCATGAAAGGAAACATGAAACATTAACTTCTGAAAAATTTTACATATCAAAGCCCGAGTTTACTTAACGTACACCACAAAGAGTGGAAAAACTCCCTAACTCTTCAAACCACACACAATCTAAAAAGAATGGGTAAAACTCATGGGAACATCTTTGACGCCTCCTGAGTTTAGCATGAGGGGTATGGAGTCGGGAAACGTCAGTATACACCTCTTGCCTAAGAGACAATCGGGTGGACTCATCTTCCAACACCCCAAAGTCTATCAACAGGCCCTAGAAGCCGTAGTGAAAAATCTGGAATAGGTAAGTCGCTCGAAGTTCTCTGGCAGCAGCAGCTTCTTGAAAGGGGTTATCAAGCATCATGCCAAATTCTTTTCCAGTCATGAACACTCGGAAGAGTCCCTCCTGGTACCCTTCCTGACGTGCAAAGGAGGGGAATTGGGTTGTCATCATTAGGATTGAATCCATTCCCAAACCCTGGTGTAGAATAAGCACCCAAGGTGAATTTGACACGTCATATTGGTGCTTACATGACATGCGAATTCAGGCATAATTTAGAAAGTTCTCACGGCTAGCTAGAGATAAAATGTTCTCTAGAGCCTCAGTGGGAAGTGAAAGTAGGTTGGTAGGTACATTTTCATCAGCCATCTAAAAGTTATAACATTTTTACTTTGTCAAACATAGTTGTATATTCATACTACCTGGTTTTCCAGAGTTTCCTGAACCCATCCTCTGATACCAACTATAGAGACCCCGATCCCGGGTGCCTTATGAGACATGATATACTAACATTTCCTTACATTATTTACAAATAATATATCATGTCCCATTACTACAGATGATCTCAAGGCTCAGGGTTCTTGGAAAAAAATGCTTCTTATAAACATCATTAGTACAAACCATGCCTGAAAATTATTAAAACAAAAATTTAGGGTGATAAAATATGCCCAGTAAGGGGTTTTAAAAACATTTTAAGAAAAATCTTTCTCAAAGCAGTGCTTCTGAAGATAATAAAACACTTCACTAAAAAATAAGCATTAACTTTTCAAAAAACATGAAAATACTACATTTTTTTGAAAACCACTTTCACAGAGAAGAAGTACTTATTTAAAATAAGATTTAAAGAAGACATAAATCAGAGAGCGTAAGAATGTGAAGAATAAATGATGCATAGCTTACAACCAAAATTTCTTCAGTTCTAAAAGATTTAGTGTAAGCAGGGAAGAAATTCATACTATGATACATTGGCATATAACGTTCTTATAACATAATACCACATGTGTTACATTTCTTATTTCATAAATTCATTCTCATAATCAAGGGAATTTTCAACTAGGGGATGTCCTGTTAGTTGGACTAACCCCTAGTTGACCATTTATCATTGCATGCGGATGGAAAGTATAATGCCGGACTTTATGAAGACCTTGTGTCATGACCTTAAAACATAACTTAATACAGGTCAAGGCTATCTTCCAATCCCGTTTCTCACAGTAGCACAAGCCAAGGATAACATCCAAGACCATCGAACATAAAAGCACAAACCAAGGCTAACCGCAAAGACCGTCGCACATAAAAAATCACAATCCAAGGCAAACCACCAAGACCATCGCACATAGAAGCACAAGCCAAGGATAACCGCCAAGACCGTCACACAGATTTCCTCATGAGACTCATCCTTTATCCAATGCATTAGAGCGCTGTATAATTCCGGGCATACTCGTCCATAATCTTTTCTGTCCAAATCATTCCTCAAAAATATGGCGTGGTATTAGATTCATGTGGTCTCATTCTTATATTCAATAAACATAATCCCTTTTACATGCACTTTCATAGTCAAGGAAGAACAGTACAACCATTGATAAAAGCTAAGACATAAGAAATAAAAATATGCACACATTAGTTGATAACTTAAAAATAGAAACCTAGGGCTTAATGGAGACCATAAAATAAAAATAAATGATTTAACACTTCAAACATCTCCTTCATGAGTTTGAAATGAGGTCGTACATACTTAAAACACGTGCTGATAAATTGGTATGGGGGATGTTTATTTAAAACTGTGTGAATATAAAAATATTTATACAGTTGGGGATATAAAGTGTTCAACTAGGATTATCGAGGAAAGTCATGTATACGTGTATAAAAACTTCATGAACATATTTATAGTTATGTAGAAACTCATTTTCACTCTAAATAATATGACCTTTCCTTTGAAAAGTTTGAAATCATTATAAGAAGAACATGTATTCAATGAAAAAATATTGATACAAGGTTATGTTTATCTATATATATATATATATATTAATTTAGTTGTGTATACGCATGTGTGTGGGTTTACCAAATTAAACCACACTCAATAATATTTCTCATGTTTTACATTAAACAAAATTAATGTTTGGTAAAACCGAATGGGGTTCTTTTACATAAAATATGAATGTGAACAAAGTTTTCACAATACCCTCATTGGCATAAAATAATTCTTGCATACTACATGGTCAATCCATAAATATGAGTACATATATATAAATACATATATACACATGTAAACGTTTAAGGAATTGACACTACACATTTCCATAAAGAAAGTATGAATTTTCGAGAACGTTGATAAATCAAAATTTTCAATTGGAAGAATTATTTTGATTTCAAACTAATCCTTAAACTTCATCACACATATAAATATGTATTTAAAAAGTTTTGGGTATTGTTCTTGAAGTAATAATCTTAAAGGGTCAATATAATTTTAATAAATCTTCATGTTATATTGTGATAAATTTTAAAACAAATAAACAAGATTTCCCCTTATATTCACACATATATATACATATACATTTATATGATCACATATATATATATCTCTTTATGCTTAATATATTTGTATAATCTTACATGTTCATAAAATTACCCGAAATACTCCATTTTTTCAAAGGGAAGAATAAAAAAAGGGTTATATACATGTGAAAGAAAGGTGTACATATGCATGTATCGTCTTATGTATGAATGAATTCATATATATATTTACACACATAGTGTATATAGGTAAATGAAACCATTAAAACTGAAATAAAACAAACCCCAAAAAAAACATCCTTTAACCCTGTTGAGTTCTGGAAGAGGAGAACAGTGGTAACCGGTTCTTATGGCCCTTATATATATTAACATACACATATTTATGAAGTGTATATGACCATGTATATCCACCATAATAGGTGAAATTTAAAACAGGATCTTACCTTCGTTCGTCTCTCAAAACAGGAAGAGAGAAACGGTGAGATACTGCTCTTACGGACTTATGTATGTATATATTTTTATATATACACATATATACATAGAGCATATATAAAAAAAGTTCATCAAAACTGGAGAAAATGAAACAAATAGCAAGGATTTCCCTTACCTGTTCGGAGAGCAGGAGAAGGAAGAAACGACAACGTGGTGGCCGAGGATCAAACGAAACCAGGTGCAAAACTCCCCTTTCCTTCGGTGAAAACCGAGGTTTTAAAAAAATGGAGAACTTTTCATGGAGAGGTGGAGTGGATATCTGAGGCCAAGCATCTATTACATGGTGCTGACCTGGGGAAAACAGGAGACAATCGGGTCCACTCGCCAGTCTAAGAGGAGAAAATGAAGGCATACCCTATTGGTTCAGTGCCCACGATGAAGGAGAAGACACAAGATGTGGGGAAGATGAAAAATCCTGAAAAACGAGGAACGACTGAGATTAAACGGGAGTTGATCTTGCGGCTCAAGGTGGTGCGGCTTTAAAATAAATGAATTGCTAAGATCAAGGGTGCTGGATCGGACGAAAAGTAGGGGAGCGGTGTTATAAAAAAGAAAACGCTGGTCTCCCCCAATGTATCATATGTATATTTTTCAAAACAGCATTACTTATTTTTTTATTATCCTTATTATATGAATTTCATTATTATTATCCTAAAATTATTAATTACTTTTATTATATTAAGCAAGGTCAATGGTTCATTTAAAACACAATTACATTAATTAATTCACTCATATCTAAAACATTTTTTTAAATTTTTATTTTGTTCTTTATTGACTTATATATATACTAATTTTCATAATTTACATAATTAAATATTTATATTAATGTTATTAATAAAATTAAACATTTAACAAAATAACATTACTAATTATTTTCAAATTCATAAATAATGGTGCATTAATCAATATATTAACATTAAGAAACACATACGTAAATGAAATCATAATTTGACACCATCTCAAAACTGTTAATTATAAAAAAAGTCAAACTATGAATATTTTCATTATTAATATTATTTATATTTAATTTATAGATAAGTGTAATACATTTAATTTAATGTTTTACGCAACATATATATATATATATATATATATATAACTCAAGAGTTTTCACACATATTTTCATAGACTAAATAAATCCCAAAAGATTCAATTTAGATATTCATAAAATAAAATATTTACTTGCTCGAGTTAAAAATGTGTATAATAAATAGTGGAAAAAATAATAATAATAATTCTCACTATTTTGAAATATAAAATATAATTCTCATTTTTGGAAAACAAGCAATAAATTAATTATATTATTATTGATGTCATTCTTTAAATATTAAAGAAAATAACATATATAACTTTTTGAACCTTTTGGGGGTGATCAATTCCTATCCTCAACGGTCCACTTGAAGATTAAAACATTAGAGGATAAGTGGATCATGATAGAGCCAATGACTATATTTATAGCCGTTACGGTCTAACGGCCGGATAAGTGTTCTATAAAAAGCCTGATCTCGGGGTATCCCATGCTCAAGGCGACTGAAGGAGAAAAATAGGAGATGGTTCGTGTGATTCGTTTGGTGCTCTGTACGGCTGCAGTGGCTTAGTCCATCCTTATGATTATTCTGATGGATGCCAAATACCCTTACCGCCTTCTTGGGGTTCTTGGGGTTTTAAGCGGTCTCCCTATAATTTTAATCATGTTTTTAATTGGAATATTTGGTTAGCTAAGCTTCTTGTTTGATCTATGTGAGTTGTAGTCTCCAAGATGTTACTTATTTGAATAAAAGAGCATTTTATTATATTTTTTTATTTTTATTTTATAAGATTATTGTTTGTTCAATTAAAGGATGACATTGTAAAATAAACTTGTCATTACTCAAAACACAGTTTCTTGGGTCGTTACAGGAAGGGGCATTATATTGGATTATTCCATTGGTGTAATAAAATTAAATTTTATGTAGGTTAATAATGTTAACATCATATTTGTATTTGGGGAGGTAAAGAGAGAATAATAAAATTAGAGAATAAGAAATGAAATTAAAAGGAAAAGGAATATGATTTTTCCTATTGAATTTTCCTCCTTGAGAACCTTCTTAAGGAAATAGTTTTGGACTTTATATGAAACCAAGTGGTCATGATAATGGTGGTGAGTCCTACGAAGTGTTTTTTTAATTTGGAAGGTCTCAATGCTTGTATGGTGTCATAAGAAGAGGTTGTGTGGGTGGTATTTATAGTGGATGAGAGAGCTGGTTTGTAATATTTTATTCAATTGTTTTTTATTTTGGATCATGATAATCGATAGTTAGATAATTATCATCAAATAAATAAAAATAATGATGTATAGTTTGATATTATGGTATTTCATTATCCATACAGCACCTATGACCCAATAATTAATGTTTTCAAAATTTATCATAAATTATCGTATTTTCCTATTCATAAAAAATCGTGTATTTTAGAAAGATACCAAAAATTCACCATAATAATTTGTAAATGTGTACAATTATAAAATGAAACACCATTTTTTAAAAACATTTTTCTAAATATGAAAAATTTAATTTTTAAATCCAATCATCAATTACTAAAAAAATTAATTTTTATATTATAATTTATTTAAAGAGACTTTCAAAAATTAACTATTATCAAATAATATTTTCCTATAATCATAAAAAAACAAAATATTCATATATGAATCTATTTTATTAAAATGAAATTTCTTTTAAACGATTAAAATAATTATTAAATCGTAATTAAATGTTTATTGTATACAAAAATTACTACAATAATTTATAAATTTTAATAAATATTTATTATTTGCACTATGATAAAATTATATCATAATTTTATTTCTATGTTGCATAAATTATATTTATAATTTAATGGGAAATGTTACAATTTATTTAGCTAGTTTACTATTCATAAGTGTCATATTAATATTCATAAAGGTAAAATTACTATTTGAAAGGGTTATGTTTCTATTGACCAGAAAATTTATTTTATCCTATAGGACTCTAAATATCTAAAAAAATCACATCTTTGTATCTCTATTTTTCAAAATACAACTCAAATTAGTCGAAAAATTATGTTTGTTACTAATATCACATGTGTGGTGAGAATGGAGAATGTTGAAAAGTTCATAATATTTTATATCTTATTTCAATATAAAAATGGTTTACATGATCTATAATGGATTAATATATATATATATATATATAATTGATATATTTTGATATTCAGAATCATTTATAATTAATATTTAAACATAAAAAATAGTAATTAACTACAACAGAATATTTTTAACAATTCATTAAAAATAAAACTTCTCACAAAAAAAGCAAAAAATTAACCCTAAATTAATTTTTAGATTCGAAATTCAAAAATGGTGTCTATTTTACAAAATATTATAGATTTCATGGTAAATAATTTTAATTTATTTTGAAACAATTATAAAAAAAATTTAATAGTAGTAATTATTATCCATATCACTTTGTATAATGTTTAGGTTAATACTATCTCATTTAAATAATAGTAATAATAATGTTTTGATTCGTAGAAAACCAATGTGGTGATCATTACATTATAAATTATATTTATTTGTGAATTTGTGGGGTGTTGCATTCTCCCCACCTTCATTAAATTATGTCCTCACAATTTGAAATTTCACATCGAATGTTAAAGGATGATACCTGAAAATTAATTCATTTGAACCACATTATAAAATGTGGCTAATAAAATATACCGATTAAAAATAGTGAAAGGTAAATGTTAAGGGTACTACAGAATTTGGATTTCGAATAGGATATCATTATAGTAATGTGAAAAAATATGGATGGAAGAGATATCTATCCAGTATGTTCTTGTGGAGAGTGGTAGAGAACATGGTAATTTAAAAGATAAAAATCATAATATCATAAGTCTAGGATTAGTTAAAATACCATTGATTTTTTAGAGGTAAATTTTCCATATGACTTTTTTTCCAAGTAACATTTATTAGAGTTGAGGTTTTCTTTTACTGCTGAGAAGATCACTCAGTATGTAAGTATACATGAAGTTAAAATCTTCTATTTTGGTTGTGGTTCAATCTACCTCTACTTCATTTTGTAAAACACAATATGGATATTAAAGATGAATTTTTATACCTGAAGCACTTTGATCAAACAATCCATAATCATTCATATAACCATTAAATGATCTCTAAAACCAAAAACGTTACAATAGGTTAATCAAAATCATACTTTAGTCTAATTTCATTATGTAAGATGTTAAATTTAATACTTATACAAATTATGTATGTCAAAAAATTAAATTTCTAAATATTTTGAAGAGATAAAATAATGTATCTCTTATTCTCACATACCAAAAAGTATGAATACCTTCATTACCTTTAAATGTTTACAAAAATTAATTATTCTAATTGTTTAAATAAGTACTAACGAAAAAGATAATTCATTAATCTAAAAAAACAAATACTTTTTTTATTTCATTTCAACTATAGTAACCACATAAAAATGGCCTTGATCCCATTGCTTGTTTTGGGTTACATTCCCCTGTTTCATAGAGAATTCATTTGTTGAGTTCCTCGTATCCTTGTATTTGAATCCATAGACGTTAGAAAATTCTTTCATTCCCTTTGAATCCATAGCATGGTATCCCTTTCTACACACATGAATCAAACTGAATTTTTTAAATCATGTACCATGTTGTTTCCATCTACATGTATCAAATGTTTAAAAATCCCTCTTTTTCTTCTTCCCTTTATACATATTTTTCTATGTCTTCTTCATTTTACTTGATTACCATCCGAACAATAATTCTTGATGAATTATTACTCAGTATTGATAGAAAATTATAGTATATCTTCATATGATGAAAATGTTTGGGATACTAATGCCCTTCGTATAATAGGTTTAATTACATTAAATAAATGGTTAATCTAGAACCATAGATTACATATGTAGACTGTGTAATATCATTATATCCTTATAAATTTGGCATCATATTTCAAAATATTTTAATATTTTTTCTGTAATAGACATACGAACTTTCTCTCTATATTGTATCTCTATTTATTAGGGAAATATTTATCTAAGAAAATATGGCTAAAATCCATCTTTTCTATATTTGAAATTTTATCATCCTTCAATGCGTTTGAAATTAATGACCACCATTAATCTACATCTCCCAATAGGTGATATACTTCCATGAAAATGTTCTCTATTTCATTGCATCCTTAAGAGAGAAATATATTCCCTAAGAGATATATCCACTACACCACTACGAATATTTTTCTAGTCTCATTGAAAGATATAGGTTGTTGTCACATAAATCATTATAACATTGTCCCTATATATTTTGTTTTTTTATACTCTAGATATGTAAGGTTATTATTCATAACTTTATTTAGTTTTCCCAGTGTAGTCATATGTTTCTCAAAACTAATCGTAGATACATTACCTATATCATTATATTGAATATGATGGAAATCCTTAAATTGGATACATTTGTTGATACAGTTTCCATACATTCCACTTGGTGCTATTTCAAAATAATAGTATACACTAAATTATGTTATAAATCATAATTCATAATATCAAACTAGAAAACACTAATCATTAAGAAAACATTATTTATATATAATATCATAATAATAAACACGGTTTTCTGAGGAAAACATATCCTTCACAGTGGTTTGTAATGAAAATTTGAATTATCCTAAGAATATCCCAAGGATTTTCAAACCAGGTGTTTGTTAAGGCCCGTTTTTTGTTTACTAGGATACCATTAGTTAAACTATGGAAACCTTTAAAATGTTATTACCACTAGGTATATCAATTTCTGTACCACATCAACTTGTAATATCCAGAAATATATGTATTTCTAAAAGACCCACACATTCTCTACCTTAAAACATTTCGTGATGTTAATATATGATTATCCTAAGATTCTATGTAATGGTGGTATTCCATAATTTTTTTCTAACTCAAGCTTCCAAGGATTCTACTAAATTCCATCTGCTATCAACTATAATGACCCTAACCCTTGTATCCCATTTTTAATGACTTAGATTATTACATACATATGATTACAACGAATCAATTCCAAAATGACCAAATATTGTAGTAGTTTTGGAAACCAGATTACATACGTGACCTATTCATTATAAAATCAATGAAAAAAATACATTGAAACTCAATTGGTAAAACCAAAAACAATTTGATCAACCCTGGAAGTCATTCATATTAAACAACTTCACATCCTATGGAAAAACAAAACATTTGGAAGGAGTGATATCAGATGCTTAGTAAGGGTAAGCAATTCAACTGTAGATTTCATAAATAAAAATAAACAATAATTACTTTTGTATAACTAAACACACATGAAATTAAAACATAATTGTGAGCATAAACTGGTAGGAATCAAAGATAATTGAATAAATATATAATAAAACCTAACCATGGATATTATACTAGTAGTGTAATCACATGGTCAATCAATTTATAGTTTTGTAATGAGGTAAATGAATAATTATGAATACTTAAAACATAAATTAAAGGTACCATGACAAGAATATAATATTTTCAATTCTTCAAGAAAATAATCGTTTTATTTCAAGGATTTATTCCAAGAATCTAACAAATGGGTAAGGCCTTGACCAAAACTATTTCTAGGTTTTTCAATGAGACCACCTGATGAATCAGGGAATAAATTCATCCCCACCCATTAAATGATAAGTCAAATAAATTACTCATATGAATGGGGTTAATCGTAACAAACATATCCATATGAAATGTACACAAATTTCTCCAATAAATAGATATAATCACAAACTATTCTGAGTAGCATGGTGAATGGTATAAAGATGTCACATCCTGTCACACCCCATCCTTTTTAATTAATTTATTTTATTATTTTCATGGATTTGAATAATTTATTTGGGTTTGTATTGAGTCCCTATTTGAATTTTAATACTATTTATTAAAAGATGTGTGTTTTTAGTTGTTCACAATGAGTGAAAACTCTAGTAGATTGACCCATAGACTGCACTTTTGAATTCTGGAAGTGGAACTATCCTTTTTTAGGGTTAAGTAGATCCTCTCGAGGCAGATGAGTGGTTATGGAGAATTATGAGGGAATTATGATTCTTTTGTTACCCAAGCCATCAAAGGAAATGTTTTTTTTACTATTATCCTCATAGGTCCATCATGAAAATTGTGGAAGTTTATGTCTCAATGAAAGCTACAGTAAGATCTTACCTAGTAGTTCTTCAAGTATTTGTTTTTCCATCATATTTTTTCTTAGATGACGAAGGTGAGAAGAAATACGGAGATGTGTGGTCTTCAGTAAGGTGTTGGATTGATGTTGGAGTTATATCATAAATTCATAGATATTTTACCATAATATCCATGGTATGTGGAAAATGATCCTATGAAATATTGATATTTTTATTTTAGGATCCATTCTGAGCTATAATCGAAGGTGGAGGAGCTTAATTTGACCACATTCAATGATGCAGTGAGCCCATATTTTTGTGCTGAAGTAGATTTATTAAGAAGGCATGAGATGATGAATCTTCCTCAAATTTTTTGGAAGTGGTGTAGAGGATTCTATTATGAGTAATGGGAAGTAGTATGATGTTGGTGGTGTAGGTAGGGGAATTAAAAGGCCTTCAAACCTCTCATATACCATTTCATGGTGAAATACTATAGTTTTTCATCATTGTGGAAAGCATGGTCACTATATTCCATGTTTTCCAAGTGCTCCAAGAACCTACCAAACTTGTGGGATCTTGGGTCACTTGTAGAAATTCATTCATGATGCTTACAATAAGCTCTTCGAAGCCAGACCCAACTCTTCAATGGTGACTTAGCCTGTTCTCAAGAATAGGGAGATGTTTAGGTTTTATTTGGGGTTTTCTCCTGATAATGTTCCTTGAATGTAATAGCCATATCTGGTGGTATTTATTGTGTTTTTATATTTTTATTATAATAATGGATATTGTTAAACTCTTCAAAATATCCATGTTAATGGAAGCATGTTTGTGAAATTATGATTCATGTGTCATGTTTAGGGATTTCTAATGCATGACTGCAATAAAAGAGATGATTTAAACATTAGAGCTACAAATATAGGTGTTGGAGTGAATATAGCATGTAGTCAATAACCAACAAGTGTAAAATAATCCATGACTTTTGTCATTATTAGTTTGGGATATGGAAAAATATTAATCTGTCTGTGTAGATGCATCGTCTTGAATGGTTCTTATTGGTGGAAAGGAACATAGGGGCCATGTTTTACCTTATTGGGTCACGTGGGTGAAAACGTTCATACTTAGATATATGAATATGTGGATATATACCGTTTTCATGAAACTCCATGTTTTTACTCCTATGGTTATGAATCTATATGTGGTTTTTCATGTTTGAATTTCATTGTATGTCTCTCTCAATTTCAGTTTTGTTTGGTCTCATCTGTGGGTGATAATTCCTGAGGGATTGGTGAACCAATCTGTTTCATCAGTTTGGTATCGAGTTTCATTAATCGCGCCACATGCAGTGGGTGATCTAGTGTACGAGATTCTCCGAGGTTACCCACGCCAGGTTTTCCATGTCACTCTTTGCTAATCAGTATGGTGGTTATTTTTTATTGTGGGGAGAGCCACAGTGGGTCTTATATTGTAACCCCAAAGTAATTCAGTGTTAGTTTAATCCTTTTGGTGGGGAGTCTATTTGGGCTTTCACCCTCTATTAGGATTCTGGATCAATCTTGGTTTCCAGATTGTTATTAATCATGGTGAATCTTTTCATGCCTCCCAATGTTGGTCTTCTGATCTTACATTAGTTTTTCAGTTGTTTCTAATGATGGGGGAGTTTATTTGGGCCGCCCTTTATCAGTTCATAAGCTTCGATCCTGGTATCACATTGGTGGTACGTTATCTCTTTCATAGCTATATAACCTTGAGAACCTGTCTTGAGAAAATATTGGGATTGGTTCATGCCCCATTGTTTTAATGAGATACGATTTTAAAAGTGTTATAAAAAGATTCGATAAATTCGGGATGTGATTTGATTTGATTTTCCCATTTCAAGAAAGTTGTATAGGTTTTATTTGGTAATGTTAGAGGAGTTTTTGTTTAAAGGGTTGGCATGTAGCATGATATGTTATTTCCTATGATCGATCCTATAGAGGTGTCTTAGATTAAATAGGTAGGTGACACTTAGTCATGAATCCATTTTGGGTCTCCTGAGTTTATTATTTTGATCTATTTCATTCTTGATTGTGTTATCATCTCTTTTTTTTCAAACTTTAGAGATCGAATTAAACTATGAATGAGTATTAGTTTCTGTTTTTGGGTGAAAAATTATTCTGGCTTTCTAATGGTGGAAAGCATTATGGTGGGGCGAATTTTCTGACCCATTCCTTTTTAATTACATTATTTTATAATTTTCTTGGATTTGGATAATTCATTCAGTGTTTGAGTTGAGTTCTGGTTTGAATATTTTAGTTTTTATTTAAAGAAGACTGTTTTTTTCTTCCCAGAATCTAGATCACATACAGAGCATGATTTGGAGACCATGTGACTTCACCCTAGGCACTGTATGGCCTTCCCAGCGTTCAAAAAAAATAAATTAATAATAAAATAAAGTTAAAAAGCATTAAATTAAAATAACGAAAAGTAAATTAGAATTAAAATATTGTTTTAATAAGGATAATTATGATAATATTATTATGGGGATTATTATTATTATTGTTAAAATTATTATTATTATTATTATTATTATTATTGTCATCATGATGTTGTTATTTTTTTATTATTATTATTGGTATTATTATTTTTAGGGCGTTCTTTTTTATTTTACTTATTTTTGTTATTTGTTTCTCCCTTTATCCCCTACCATTCACACAACCCTCAAAAAACACTCCCCCTATCCTTGTTCATCATGCAAAACCCTCTATTTGTCGACTCGCTCTTCTTCGACGCCACCTTTCTCTAGTGACATCATCACCCACATGCGACCCACTCCGGTGGCTTCCTCTTTGGCGTGTATAACACACCTAATGGCCTTATCTCTGGTATGCACCACCTCATCAGCACCCACTCCTCTGATATCCCTCTCTAATTTGTCGACTCCACCATTTTTCATCGCGATTCTTCTATAAATCGACATGTTATAACTATATTCTCTCTCCTCCTATTATTTTAATTGATTTTTAGGCTCCCCATTTCACTTCCAGTTTCATCCAATCACCTAGGGTTAGGGATAACCCCTTTTCCAGTTTTCCTTTTTAGGGTTGCGCTAAGGGTGTCTCAAGAACCATTGGAACATATTCTGGTAACCTGCACTAAAGTGAATGAGATTTGGGTGAATTAACTATATTTCATTCAATATGGGGTATGTTTCACAACCTGTTATTTGTTTCAGACACTCTAAATTTTTAATTTATATTGTTTATGAATCCCGTGTATTTATTTTATGCATATGTAATCAGTTACACAGCTGCACATACATATTACAATGTATATATTTATATAAATATATATATTTTGTGGGAATGTTCCCTCGTGGCATGGAGAACATGTGCATTGGTTTATGGGTATATATATATATACATCAATGTGTGTGTGTGTGGAATTGTGTGTGTGCGAGCGGGTTGATGCTTCAGTTAAAAAGCTTTGGGTTGGCCATCCTATGAGGGAGGATAATATTTCACATAGCCTTTAAAATTAATATTTCATTGGTTACTTTATTTGTGAACCCTCCTTGATAGTTAAATAGTGATATATATTTTTTAGAATAATTGTTTCATGTGAAAAAAAAATATTTTCTAAACTATTTTCAACATGTAGTGTTGTTTTGGTTAAAATGTCCACACAAGTTGTTTGACAAAATGATCTATTAGCATTTTCATGTGATTTAGGTAGCTTAGAAGAAGTTTTATCAATTTTAATATATTTCATTCCAGTAAAATTGGTTATTTATGTCTTGTTGTGTGTTAAATGTATGTTTTTTCATTTAATATTGAATGCTTAGTGTCTGTTTAATTTCACGATATTCTTTTACAAGTTGGATGGGATCTTTAAAATCATGTTTTGATCATATATATGAGATTTTAGCATCCAAATTTCCCATTGGATTTTATAAATATTTTTTAGACTTAAATGGCGGTTTTTAATGATTAATGGATTTCCAGAGGTGTGTTTCCTTTTGAAAATGGTTTGGAATGGTTACATTGTAAAAATTATTTTTATGTGGAAATGTTTTAAGGACTATTTCAAATTTTGGAATGGTTATTTCAAAAACCACTATTCGGTTATGTAGCTATAATTTTTGGAAGAACATGATACAGGAGGGTCTTCTCTCTGGTACCTCACCTGTGTAATAATTTTATTATGGAAATGTACCACCCTTGAGGTATTTGAGATGGTGTCGGTTTGTGTGATGTCTATGATGGAGGATGTGTATGCCTTGTTTTTGGTAATTTTTGGAAAAACCCTTTGTGAAGATGACATAGGATCCCAGAATATCTATGAGGATTTACTGAGAATGATTACCACACTAGTTTAGATTATAGACTGGCTAGTGGCCCATAATAGATGGATATTTTGTAATTATTCTTTTGGGATCAGTCCACTAGTTTAGGCTTTATAGGGATATCCTTGGGCATTTGATAGTTATGAAGAAATATGGTACGTCCTTCATTCAGCATGAGTCACATGTATAGTATGTTCTGATTCTCCTATGAGTTCCTACAATTTCATATTTTCCCCTGATACTAGTACCATTAATTCTATTTCCCTAATTGTGTGTTATAATGAACTTTATGTTTTGTTTTAGATTTATCCAAAATAGTTGGGAATGTGTGTTTTGGTAAATGGGTTTCAAAGAGGATTTTTTGAAATATAAATTACTTCTCTTCCGTTTTCACAATTATGGAAAATGAGCACTTCCAATTTTCTCCCTTTTTTCCTTCTCCCCTTAAGCCCAATTTTAAATCCTGAGGTAAATGGATTATGATAGTTTTTTTTAAAATGAAATATTTCTAAAAAAATTTATTTATATATTATATTTCAATAATATATATCCATGTTTCTTTATATAAGAAATATTCCTTTGGAATATAATTATTCAGTCATAATTACTGAGTTTTAATATTCATGCCTATAGTCTGTTATTGTTTTACATTTCTGCAATAGGTTACAGCTTTGGGTTCATTACCATGGGATATATTTGGTATTAATATGGAGAGTGACCCTTGGGGTTACATGGAGACATCATAGTTCTCAATATTCTATTTATGTTTCCTTATGGAGTTTATGGTTCAATTGATGAATTTTTTTATTTGGAAAGTGAATGATGTAAAAATACTGGAAGTTATGTGTATTTTTGTTCATAATCCCTTATTTGGTTAATATTTTTTCATATTTTTGGGATGAATTTCTTTCTGTATCTCTATTGACACCGTTGTCACTTATCTCTATCATAGGTGGATTGAGAATGCCTCTCATGCTTTTCCATGGATCAGCTTGGGTAACCAGTTCAGGGTTGACCCGGGTTCGTTTGTTATACATCCATAATAAAAATGACTGTAAACCATTTAATAAAATATGGAAAATGATAATAATAAGATATTGATATCAATATTGCATAATATTTAATATAGGTCTTTAAATAGATGAAAATACACTAATAAAATCCTCCAGGATTTCTTGAGAGAAACTCCCATTTTAATTTGCAAAGAAGAGTTCCATTAAAAAATCATTAGTACTTATATTGATTGTTTGAATAAAAATAGACATGGAAATGTATTTTCCATGAAAATATAGGGATTTTAGTTAAATAATTTTTTCATAAAACATATTATGCATGTTACTTTAGAATGGTTAGTAAATTTAAATGTTCCCTATTATTGGCTTTCTCTATAACGAATAATTGAGAAGATAATCTGAAAAAAACATGTATTTATTATAAAAAAAGAATAAATGATCTAGAAACATGAGTATGGAATGTATCACAATAATTTAAAATATTTTTATAAAATAATGAAGAATTAAATTACATTATAGAGGGAGAAGGCATAACTTGAATCAAAATGAAGGTTCAAGAAGAAATCTTTACCACATCTCAAACAATAAAACCATATAACCCATAAAATTAATTATTTATCAAATAATACATGGAATATAATTGAAAAATGTATTAATGATATGGAACAACAATGAGATGTATATATTTCCCACACCTAAGAAATAGTTTTGAATATGGAATATGTCATGTAAAAGAAAGTGAGGTGAGAAGACCCTTACCTAATGTCTGAATGTGTTTTATACATGACATTAATTTCCAAGATTAAAAAATTAAATCCATTAATTAATTAATTCATAACATTATATACAAGTGCTTTATTTCTTATAGTTTTAATAAGTTCATTTATAGATTTAGTTATGAGATATAGATTTTAATTTAATCATTCAGGAAAATTCATTTTTCTGGTTTTCTTTATCAGTTAACTTGTTTATTAGTAATGGAGATCATGTAAAATGCGTATAATTATCAAGAATTGAAATAATATGACATTATGTACATCCTTTAGTGTAAATGGTTATATATATCATATTTTTATATTGTATGAGGATGAATAATTACATTGGACAATATTGATAAATGTTTGTATTATTATGGCGGTTTATGATCACAACGAACTCGTTTGGTTAAATCATTTAGTATATTATTAAAATTTTAACTTCTAGAACATAAAAATTATTTGAATATAAATAGAAAAATATTTATCAACAATTAAATTATTTCCATGGACATCCTTGAAGATGGTGATGGAAAAAATACAAAACATGGAATCCTTGAACGCGATGAAATAACACATCACATACAACATTTACAATTTTAGAATAAAAAGGAAGTGTGGAATGAGATTGATGATTGAATTTTCCATTTCCATAATAAAAATATATTGTATTCAAGGTACTAGAGTTATCATTCTATTGAGACGAGTTCAAGTAAGAAGATAATAATAAAATTAGAGAACTGAAAACGGATTTAAAGGTAATTGAAGAAGATTTTACATCTTGATTTTTCCTCCCTGAGAACCACCTTAGAGAATTGGTTTTGCTATTTTGATGAAACCAAGAGGTCTTGGACATGGAGGGGGGGGGGTCTTGGGGAGAGTATTGGTTATATATTATACACGTATCAAAGCTTTGAAGGTGTGAGATTGAGGGGTGGTGTGGGGTGGTATTTATAGTGGATGAGATGTGTGTTTTTTTAATATTTTATTCATTTGTTTATTACTTTGTATTAATACTATGAATACATTGAAAATTATCATAAAATAAAATATCATAATAATGGAATGTTTGAGATTGTGTGATTACATCATCCATACAGCCCATATGGCTCAATAATTCATGTGTTTTTCATTTATCATAATTTATAATATTGTACTATTCATAAACAATTAAAGTATTTTAGAAAAATCCCAATAACTCACCATAACCATTTCACGATGTGTAGAATTAAAAAAATGAATTAAAATTTTAAGAAATAATTATATAAATATGATAAATTTAAATTTATAATAAATCCATCATTTCACAAAAAATACCAATTTTAATATCATAAATGTTTATATAACACTTTAAAAAATAAACTAATGTCTCATAAAATTATCCTATAATCATAAGTTAGTTAAATAATTATCTACTAATCTATTTTATATAAATAAATTTCATTTTAAATGACTAAAGCAATTATAAAATTAATGGAAAAAATTTATTACATACAAAACATAAAAAAATTAATTAATAATTTCAAAACTATTTATGTACTTATACTATGAAATAATTATATAAATTTTCCATTTATATGATTTAAAAAGAATTTTTATAATTTTGTGGGTGAGGTTACTATTTATTTGTCCATTTTACTATTCATATGGGACCCATTACTATTTATAAGGGTAGAATTACTATTTAAAAGGGTCAAGTTCTATTCAAAAAAAAAAGGTTCATCCTATTAGACTCTAAATAACATAATGATATTAACCGTGTATGTACAGTTTTCGAATTTCAATTAAAATGAGTAGAAAAATTATGGTTAATGCTAATCTCATATGTGTGTTGAGAAGGAGAGTAACTAGAACGTTCAAATGTTAAATAAGTTTTTATATCTAATTTCAATATAAATATGATTAAAATGATCTTAATTAGATTAATATATGTGTAATTGGTATATTTTGACATTAAGATTAAATTTAAATATTTATTTAAACTAAAAACATAGAATTTATCTACTATGTAGTATTTTTCAAGATTTATTAAAACATTAAACTTTGCCTAAAAATACTAAAAATTCACCCTTAATTATTTTAACATTCCAAATTCAAAAATGATGTTTAAATTACAAAAAAAATATACATTTCATTATAAATATGTTTCATTTATGTGAAACAATTTTAAATAAAATTTAATAGTAGTTTTTAATAATCATATTTGTGTGTTTAACATCGTTGTTATAAAAATCTTGTTAAAATAATTATAATAACAACATGTTGTTTCACATATAATTAGTGTTGGTGAATTGCATTATATAATAAATTTATTTGTAAATTCTAGGAGGGATGAAATGATTTTCTATTAACATACCTACTTATTATTTTTTAAATAATAGCATGGGTGATACCTATATATCACTATGATATATTTAAAAAAAATTAAAACATATTCATTTTAATTTCTTGATTTTCAAATATAGATTTTCTTCCAATTATCATCTTCATGTCCTTATGATCTTCATATGTGGAATATTCTTCTTTAGTCATTCTCATTCTAATAGAAATATATCAATAATATTATTGTAATTCATCCATGAGTATTTTTACATAAATTAGTTGGCATTATTTTATTGTGAGAGGTAGATTTATCTTCCATTATATTATACTATTAATTAGATAAAGAAATTAAAATCTCTATGAATTGACATATTTGTGTCAATATTCATTTTTTTCCTCAAAATTCATTATAAGGTTTATCCCAGTAAATTGAAAAAATTCTATAATAACCATAAAAAATATAAATTTCATTTGATGTTTTGAATTCGTTAAAATTGTTTTTTATCTAATCCATTTGAAAATAATTATTGTTTCTAAAAACATTCCTATTTGCAAAACTAGGAATGAGTTAAATTTTTTAACTCAAAAAACTATTTTTTCAGTTTACACACCATGTTTCTTTAATTATGAAGTATGATCAAACCCAATTATTCAATTTAAAATTCATTATTACTTTATCTGCTTATGAAACCATTATAACATATTTCTTATACAATTTGTAACTTATATTTGGATCTTGAGTAATTATTTTATCTAGTTTCAATAATTATATTTGGGGAAAATATTCTTCAAAATAATTAAATTCCACATATTTATTAAATTTTCTAACTAAAAAATACTTATTATTTTTAAAAATAACGAAATTTATTGAGCCTATTTATGAACAAATGATTTGATTCAATGGTATTATTTTTATTTGGTGAAGGGGCATGATCTCATGTGTTATTTTTTTCAACTCTTCCAACTATTCTTTCATTTCAATCAACCATTAATTTTACTAGAAAACATTCTTTTCAGTATTTGAGATAAGATACAATTTATTTTAAATCCTAAATTTCTATATGGTATAATGTAGATATTTTTCATATACTAATTTTTTTATATTATTTTCTTTTATATTTTGTTATTTTCAATAATTTATTCCATTTTAAGTTTCACCATCACTGAAAATAAAAAAATATACATGAATAATATTAGTTTTGTGATAAATATTATGGTCAATAAATTTTTTTTATGTCTTAATAATATATATTTTTACACCACATCAAAACCTCTTTTATGGGTGACCCATTTTGTGTGTATTTTAAATTAATGAATATGGAAAAATATTAGTTGTTTGTTATATAACATGTAAATTATTTTGAATGGATGACACTCGGGAGAAAAACTTATCCTTACTTATTACAAAACATTCCTAAATATGGATTTTTGACCTTTATTAAGAAATGAATCTCAATAACCATAATGTATTTAACCATATGAATTCCCTTATACCACTTCTCATTCGAAGTAATTTTTTACTCCTATAGAACGAATAGTGTTTTTTTAAAATGCATAACTATATGTACCAATTACCTAAAAAATATGTTGAATTTTTATACAGAGTGATCATGATTCTTCCTATTTCAATTACATTATTTCAATTCCATTATACTACTCTATTTTATTATGGAGTGTAGAGATATCTGCTATATTGTAAAATTCAATGTTTCTTTAGGCGGGACTTTAAATAGATAATTTTTTATCACATTTAATTGTATATCATCCACTTTAATATATATACACCAAATTCATTATTAACATCCCTTATGTTTTTTTTAAATGTTATATGTCTTCTGAATTATATTTCATAAACATTATGTTGTTCATATAATTGAAATCATCATTGAATGTAATAAATTAAAATTAAAACATTATTGATTGTCATATCATTATACCACATAGATCATAGTTAATCATATTAATAAAACTTGTCTATTTAATTTAATCGTTATTATTCCTTCCAATACCCACCCTGTATTTCTAGCATGATATATAAACAACATCATACTTTCAATTTTGTTGAGGTATGTCACTTAAAAAAACAATTCTTTTAAATGGTACACATAGACATCTCTACACAATAGAATATATTTTTATGTTGTAGCTTGTTTCTATCCTCAACACATGGATGGAGATAACTAAAATGTTCTCTAATTTTGAATATATTCTAATTGGTACATTACTCTTAGAGAAAAATATCTATTATTCAAACAAAAAATGATACATGAATCAAATATTATTATTACATCCTTACAATAATTTAATAGTAGGTTGATAATTAGTATATTCTGTTTAAAAACATCAAGAAATAGAATTTCCATTGACTATATTTTTAAAGGTTCAATATTTATTGTTCATATTCCAGTTATTTTTAAGGAACAATCATTTCAAAAAGTGAATCCAACTATGACATTTTCTTCAACAATTAAAAATATTTAAAATTTGAAATCTAATCTTTTAGGAAAAAACTCTATCATGAATTTATGGTTTTTTTCATTTTTTGAGAATTTGGTGTTTTGTTTACAACCAATTTTTTTTTCATTTTACCTTTTTCAAGCATTATATTCTTATAATGTCTATAGAATTCATCCCAAAACAAATTTCCTATAATTTTATCATTCTGATCTGGTTTTTCAATCTTTCAATAAGACTAATCATGGCATCAAAATCCTAATTTACTAGAAAATTTTTAACAATTGAAGAATTTAATTTTCATTATTTTTCTAAAATTATTGATCTACATTATTTTCATCCAATATTTCTTCCCCTGTTTCAAAAATTCTTCTATGGAGATATATTTTGTTCAAAAAATAATATTCCCTATGAATGTATATCCTAGAAGAAAAAAAATAACAAGTGAATATTTATTATCTCTAGATTTATATGTTTTTCCATGGATTTTTTTTGTTACGATTCAACATACCTTTCATCATTTAAATTTACATTGAATGATGAATTTCAATTATAGTACAAACAATTAGAGTTTTATTATGTGATATGTTTCTCATCTCTTTTATCATACCATTTTATATATTATTTGATTTTTACACAGGTATGATTAGTATAATCAAAGTAATATTTATGTTTTGTGGGTGTATATTTCACCTGAATCTTGGAATGAGTTGTCCCAGAACCATGACATGTTCTGATCATTACCTATAATGCTTTTTGGATAACTATCTTCATTTTCTTAGAGGAATTGTTTCAATGAGACAACTTCGTCGAGTCTTTAATTTCTCTTCTTTCATAATAATAATATTTTCATTATAATATTCGCTAATTTTCCCATATTAAATGACATTATCTTTGAGATTTTTAATTTATTCTATATATGAATAAACTTTTTATTTAATAATTATTCCTTCCCATCATTCTTTTTATCAATATCATTCATTAATATTGTCTCTTATTTCTTTAGTTTTGTGTTTTTCTAATGAAATTCCACAAGTTTTGATAACACATAATATTCCTTATATATTTCATTGCATACATATTATTTTCTATTCTTAATGTATTATTTTCTATTAACATGAGCTATAGAGGTTATGAACATCTTTGAATTTTCATCTTCGATGAACTATTTTTTTGTAGATTCATACACTACACCATTACTCATCATAATTCCTGTATTTATTTAATTAAACATTTTTTTCTCTATTTTTGATTCCATTATATACTTAAAAGGTATAAATAACCTTTTATTGTATGGTTTTTTTTCTAATTGTCATAAATATATTCTCCATCATTCTTAAATAGATATTTCATTGAAAATTTTATAATCCCTCTACACTCAAAACATTTATATTCGAGTTTTAAATTTTACTTTCATCTACGTTTGGGGATTTTTTTAAAGATATGTGACATAATACTATCATTCACAGTAGTATAATACCAGTTATCATTGGAGTTAGTAAGAACCATTAAATGATTTTTAGGTCCTCTAATTTATATCTTCTTCATAGAATCAAAAGCTTTTTGTTACCTAATATCTTTTTTAGTATTTGTAATTCACCATTTCATCAAAAAAATTATTTTGTGTAATTCATCAAAGGATAAATCATTATTATATTATACAAGATATATTTAAGGATCAAACCTCTATCTAATGATACCCATACATTTATTTAAAATATGTGAATGATACAAGACCATCTTAAATATTATCATATTTCTGAAATATTCATTTACTATAGTCATGTAATTATTAATAGTCCATATTCCACCATCCCAATATCCCTAAAATTTCTTCCCTTGATTTGGATCTTTACATCAATTTCCCCCCCTTAATTATTATTTATTATTTTATCTAAGTTTCCATTACTGTTTTGAGAATAATAAACATTATATAATAATTATTTGACTAGTGAATAACAGTGAAATTGCCTATTATTCCATTATCCTCACGATTCATTTTATCATCAAATATCACAAGAGAATCATTCACTAGGTGGGTAAATGATATAATTGATAAAAAAACCTTATGGAAAAAGATAAAATATAACAAATATTTCAAATTTGTTCACCCATAAAAATTTTCTATTCAATGTAGTAATAACTATAATATTAACTCTTTCGACATATCCATTATAATTAATAGATTCCATACAGGGGTAAATATACCATTTATATAACATAAACATACTATAAATATTTTGACCATTTTGAATAGAGTTGAATTGAAATAGTGTGTCTTTTTATAATATTCATTCATTTAAAATTAAACGTTTATATAAATTAGTGTTTTGAAACCATCAAATTTATAACATAGACTCACTCGTATGTAATGAATATAATTATATCTAGGTATATGAGTTGTTACAATGTTCAGTCCCAATGTGTTACCTAGTCCTTATCACATCGACTAGAATCACAATATAGATATATATAATATAACTGAATAAATATAATTGATCAAACTCACATCCAAATATTTTTTCACCAGATAAGTAATCATAGTTTCTACCTCTAGAAACATTTTTTGATGGTACATTAGAATTCAAAAAGTAAAAGATGAATGTTTCTCCAAATACATTGTTTTGAAATACACAGCCTAGAACACTTTTTCCATCACACCTCTATCATGTGCTCTCCAAACTCATTCTTCTATACATCTGGATGGTGTGCCTCAATTTCATTGGAATAATTTTGATTAAATCATAAAAATTCACCTCTATTTATTAGATATTTCTAGTACCAATTCTTGAACCAACAGATTACTTGGTCAACTTGTCAAATTTAAAAAACATTAACACTTGTACTCTCACGCTAAAGATTCCAAAATATGACTAAAAGGGAATCAAAACATTATATGTGGAAACATCCTTTAAAAATCAATAGGAATTTTACACTAAATTTTTATTTTATCAATAAAATCAAATTTAATAATTACCACCTTTAATAACTCTAAGATATTGAATTAAAAAATTTCCACATTTCATTCCATAAATCTCAATCACAACAATCTCTTTATGACTTATAGAAATATTAGTAATATTTACAAAAGATTTATTAATAGTTTATTTTGATCAGAATTACTTACTTATTAATGTTTATATAATGTTTCTAAAATTATTTTTAGAGAAAAAACTCTTAGGTTTATTCATCTGAAATCCTTTGTAGTCTTTCTTCCATCGGGGACTTCATTAAAACCACCCTAACCAGTGGAAAATCATCATGATTTTACTTTTTTTGGTTTTTCAATATCCAGTTACGAATATACAATCCCACTATTTTAGAGATAAAAAACCCAAATAATTCAGTATCATTTGAAATTAACTTTATATTTATTGTATTTTTCTATCTGATATACTCACATTAGTTCATCCAACTTGACTTATATTAAAACCATTAAAAACTCATATGCTGATCATCAAATAATGATAAATCATATATATTTATTCACATTAGTACATAATAAAACATTTAATGAAAAATAAATTAAATAAAACAAGGTTTAATAACATTTTCATATACTATGACATTAAAATTCAATTAAAATTCACTCAGTGAAATATAAAATATTATGTAACCCAAAATAAACATATAATGAATATATTTATAGGGTTATAAGAGAAAATTTATTACAATGATAATGTGTGTTGTATATATATATATATTTGAAAATTAAATTGTAATCATGAAAATTTGTTTCATTTTGTTTTAGAATGATTTTTATAAAATCAATGTTATATGTCAATTCCAAAAACATTTAAAAGGGTTTAAAAAGGTTTTCATTTCATTATTATTGTTTATAAATAATGATAATTTTGAAATGGAAAAAATAGATGAACATTATATGGATTGTGTTCTTATAGATATGAATTGGAACACAATTAGAATTTTGTGCAATTGAGGAATTTATATCATTTTTATAAACATCCTATATCGATAAAATATAAAAAAATATTAATTTTTAAAAATAATTAAAGATAATTATGTGATTCAATGAATCGAATACACTGTATACATTAAAATTTTTCAATCTAAACATTTTATTTAAGAAATATTGTGGGCATGGAAGTGAAATTTTCAACATAGTAAATGAATATAAATGTTAAAAACATTATATTCATAAGAAACAAGAAATAAACCAAAGAATAGTATTTTTATTTAGAAATATAATTTCCCCATAAAAATAGTAGAATATATTATAAAATATATATTTTTTACTGAATGTTAAAAATATATAAAAGCATATATAAATATGTAATATTTGAACTCAAGGAAATGTGATAGAGTTAACAAAAATACACTAACCTTGGATTCATTATTTTGAAAACACATTAAAAAATAATTTATAATTATATTGGATTATAATTAATATAATAAATGAAATTATTTATTTAAATTACATTTTATCAGTATTTTATAATTTATTAGTAGATGTTAATAACTTAGTTTTTATTGAATGAAATATTTAGGTGTTATTTAATCAGTTTTATCATTACTTTCATCAGTAATATGGTTTTGATATTGGTATATGATCATAATTTCATCACCTATATAGTGGTCTTGGAGCTAACAAATATGTTATTTATTTATATGTTGATTTCCATTATAGATTTATTGATTCTTTCTTAATGGATTTTTATTATGACAATGAGACTCCCCTTTTATGAATAGCATATTTTGTTAATTAAATTCATTTTATTGATGAATTTTATTATGTGTATTACCATTTATAAATTATTAAAACTTTCATTATTAACACCTCCTACAAGTATTTATGTTTTATTATTCATTGATGATGGAAATAATCTAACATCACAAAAGTATTTTGTAAAAACAAAAATTAAATGTCTTATAACCAATGAATGAGTAATCATATGTTATTGTATAATTGTAAAAACTACATTATATAATTATTTTGATATTTTTTAAATTATATTAAATAGATAAATCACATATTATAATATTTGGAAAAATAAGATTAAGAAAAATGTTTATGAAGAAGATAACAAATATCATGACGAGTAATATTTTTACAAGTGAGACCCTATTTGAAATATAGGATAAGAGACCATTTCCTCAGAAAATAATCTAACAAATGTGGAAGAGGATTATATAGGAGAGTGTTTTGTGAAGGTTTGAAGGGGAAAATCATTTTTCGGTGTTGAATGATTTAATTGGAAGCGGTGGGAATTTATGTGGTCGATTGGAATCCCGTGGAAATAATTATTCAAATTTTTTTTATTTTCATATCACAAGTTATATACTACCCTCATAGTTTTTATTGCCTCCCATAATGTATCATTATAATTATTCAAGAAAAAAAATTCAAATATAAAAACATTGTACATATTTTTTCATGCTTATATATATATATGCATATATTTATAATATTTCACTACAAGTCATATTGTTTTACATTATTATACTATATTTATAGAAAATTTCAAAATTTCACCAATAAAATTATATCAAAATCATAATTATAATTACATAATCCATTTGAAAATATTTAAACCTCTAATATAGATAAAAATAATATTTACGTCAAAAATATATAATGTATTAAATTTTTGTCATCTGAAAATATCTTTTTAAAAATTAATTAATGTTTTTTTTGAAAGTGACATGAATTGGTTTCCCAATTCATGCCAAAGGGAATTTATTAAATCAAAAGGTTACAGTGAGTTTTCGAGGTGCAAAGAGCTTACACCATCATGGAACAAGGAAAAAAACATCAAAATACAGTGAACCTTGGTGTGGAGAGATGTCATCCTTCAAGCTGGACTGCATAAAAAAATGAGAACCTTCAAAAGCAGCAGGCAACCAGTCTTCAGAAGAAACAATGCTGAAAAAACAGCCCGAGTGAGCTTTAGAATATAGGCATCAAGATAGTCCAACTTCAATATACGAGTACTGCAGCTAGAGACTCATAACCAAGGATAACATCCATCCAAATCCTCCAAAAGAGATCTTAACATGTCATAAACAGAGTCAAGATTAAGTATATCAGATCAAGCAGAATCGCACTGCAAACATCAAAAGAAAAACAAATCATCATGCTGGAATAAGACATATCAAATAGCTAGCTAAAGCTTCAGGGCAGAGACTTCAAGAGAGTCATTTTCAGAAGAAAAGAGCCAGCAGAAAGAAATTCTGTGTCTAAGGAAGCAGCTGATCTGCATCCCTTTTAAAGATCCTTTTACCAAACATAGCATCCAGATATCCCAGTCCAGCTTTCATAAATCTTGCAACTGATTTTCAATTAAAAACCTCACCACCAATTCGAAATGATACTGATCCAGACAGCAAGCTCACACGATTCAGAACACCACCGAAAAACAATAATCAAACAGAAAGCCAGAATCTTCAAGAACTGTAGAGAAAAGCCATACAAGGAGCAGAAATTATTCAATCAAGGATCAGGAAAACAGAGAATGGTCAGAATCTGTCATGGGCATCTTCATCAGAACAATCAGAGGATTGTGAGTAATCAGGTAGAGGTTCAGATGGAAAGGGCTGTGGAGGTATATCAAGGACAGAGCTTTTAGCTGCAAATGATCTTGTGATAATGGTTCTCTCATGGCTGGCATTTTCTCTATGCCTCCTATTATTATTGTTTTTCCTTATATTATTTTTTTATTTAATATTTTTATTAAATTTATATCATATAATAATTTTTATCTATTTTATTTATTTATATAATAATGTTGAACACAAAAAAACAATTCTTTAAAAAATTAAATATAAAATAAAATTAATAAATAAATTATTCATTATTCATTGATTTTCACCAATCCATTTTTATTAAAATATTACATTACATTATATAATTATATTTAATAGAAATAAATCATTAATATCTAATAATTTAATCAATATTTGTAATTTATACACTTATGAATTATTTGTAAAAAAATTATGCATTATTTAACAGAATATAAAAAATAAGTTAATATCTTCCACCTTTTTGGTCTGATGGTTTCCACATTCTCTTTAGTAAAATAAAAAATATTAAAAACCCATAAGATGAAGACAATTCCATGTGAGAATTATATTCATTCTCTTCTAGTTAATTAGAAGTATATATTAATATAACCCCATATTCTTCTACAAAAATTCTTTATTTACCGGACAAAATCAAGTAATTAAGCTATATTATATTACATAGTTAACCACCACCCTATGAGAAATAATATATAAAAATATAATCCCTTGAAATATCATTTTACATTTATGTTCTTTTATCTTTTTGAAATAACTATATATATATTATTTATGTAAATAAAAAATTATTAACCAATATTTATGTTTATATCCGTCATAATTATTCAATTTTTATTGATTATAAAAATTATACATGACGTTAGAACATTTTAAAAATCATATTTATGTCTATTAGAACCCCTAAGTCTCGGTATAAGATATCAAAACATTAATTTTAATAATTTATTATTATTATTTACAATTTCTGGTTCACCCCAATTTAGAGACCCCTTAGAATTCTTATTTTAGGGAAAATTTCAAAAATGGGATATAAAAACAAGACAATTATCTTCTGATATATCAACTAATAATTATTATTTATACACTATTTATTGTTGTAAATATTTTTTATATCCTAGAAACAACTATAACATATTTTCATGGTTAAAAAAATACATCACTACATACAATCCCATGATCATTGAAGTTTTGGTCAGTAGATATTTATGAAAAATCATTGACTAAAAAATCGTGTTTCATTTAAAACAAATTGAATTTATTTCCTACTAAATTAGAAACTAATTACACCATATTATTCCATCAATATATTTCTGAAATTCCCATTACATGTTATTCCTCTATACATATGATGTGTAATACATTTCTTCATAACTATGAGAGATGGAAATATATAAAGGGTGGGTGATAATGTTTAGTATGGGGAAAAATATTCCAAGATATGTTATAGAATTAACTTGGAATTGATAATATGGCTATAAGTATGTGATAATCCAAAAATGTCATATAAATCATTAAATGGTCTTAAAAAAATCCAAAGATGATATAATATTACAAGTATTATTGTGGATAAAAAATAGAATCAAAATACAAAACATTGGATATATCAAGGCCTTGTACCAATAAATTACATACTAAGAAGCCTTTGTGACAATATATCAAATTAATAATAAGAACATAACCAAGATGTGAGAATAAATGTCCAGGAATACACCAAATACCAATGACAAGTTTTCTTATTAGACTAATCTATGAATTACTGGGGTATTTTGGGCCCTACACCTCACTATTTTTTTTGAATTCATTCATAATAAAAATTAATAAACAAAAAATAAAATATATAACTAGAATTTACTAAAAATTGATTTGAATTAATTATACAATAACATGTATATAGATAATCAATATGTATAATCATTAAATGGAATATATATCTATGTTATCATCTATTAACATAAAAAATAATATATTAATGGGTAGATAGTTGTGTTAGAAATTTCTGTAAACCAATCGTTATATGGATAATTGGTGATCATCCATCAATAATTTTATGAAAATAAATAGTGCTCATTGAATATTAAAATTGTATGAAAACACATATTAAAAAATATTTGAAGATTATTTAATAATGATGCAATTATTTATCATACATATGTTAGATAATAACATTACATAAATCGTCCATCAAATGATGACAAGTGATATCCATTAAATAATTTCATTTATCAAGTGTAATGTATGTGAAAATATGTAGTCATCTATGATAACCAGTTTATAAAAATATTTAGAAAATTTATGTTGAAACTAGAAATAACCATGACCTTTTGATAACAATAAGAATAATTTTTTTATTTATAAAACAATTATTATGATTATTTTAATTATAAAACATAAAAAAATACATAAGATATTTCATGGGAACATATAAAAATATTGAATGATGGGTTAAAATATAACACTTTAATTAAGATTCTTACTACACATATTAATAATGGATCATATAGAAAGAATGGAAATTTTTATTAATGAAATACAAAAAAAATATAAAAATTTCATAAAATGACATAGATGATTAATTAAAGTTTATATTAATAAATAATGATATGTATCCAATGAAAAAGTTTATAGAAGGGAACGGTAGCTGGCTGAAAATATATGGTGGGATCAGTTTCCCATTCAATGTGTAAATTACGAGACTTGTAGAAAATTTTGTAGTGAAAATAAATTTAATAAACTAATAATACTAAAGAGTACAAAAATTGTGGGGTTTATTTTTGAAATTTCTTATCATACAAAGTCCCCAGATCGATTAATTTTAAATAAATCCAGATTTGACATTTTTATTGAATAAGAAACCCTTTTGGTAATGATATCATATTTTTAAAAATATTATAAAAGTGTTATAATTAATTATCAATTAATATTAAATATAATTAAATATATAAATTATACATGATTTCAATGTGGAACGAAACTGAACATTTAAAATAAATTATATTATTAAATATCAAACATGTCTTATGGATTTGAAAATATAGAAATCTACATCTTATAACTCTAATATACATTAAAATAAATAAAATTTACAAAAAATAACATGTTATACGACGTTAACAGAAATTAATTAAAATAATATGGTAAACTAAATTAAGTAAGTAGTAATCACACCATATCAATGATATTATGGTCCACAATATGAAATATGTCTCATGAAATTAAATTTGAGACTAAGAACCTTATATATTGTTTTCTAAATTACACCAATGTGATTAAACCTCCTCTATTATAAAAATAAATAACATTATTAGATATTTTATTACCATATTCAAATACATAACCAATTCTAATATTTATTTCAATTATTTCTATACATATATATTATTTAGTGAATATGAAATTTAATTATTGGCATTGAGTAATAATGATATTTATAAAGTATTTATGTGATAAAATTATAGTTTTAAATTAAATTTTAATACATTTGTAAAAATAATGAAGAAATAAGATGAAAAATGAAATAAATTACTTCATTTTGATGTAGTCTGCACAATTTATAATATTGAATTTCAATATTTGTTAATGGATGATGGGAATTCCATTGATGGTTTTTTCCAAAATACCACAAAAATATGTAAAATAAATACATAAAATTATATATGATTTGGCACTATTTTTTGAAATGTAGTGATGGATTAAAAATAATAATTAGAAAAATATTGTACTTACATTGAAAAAATTTTCTTCTAATGGATGATTCAATGGTATGTTAGGACATATTATAAATATAATTTCCAATTGCATAATAATATGAATTATGAATGAAGGGGCTGTAAATGATGAATATTTTACAGAGTAAATAATCATTTGTGAGTGGGATTGAATGAGTTTTCTGTGGTCCCTTTTATAAGTAGTGAGAACAGATTTTTTGTCATTATTTTAACATGAAATTACATAAGAACATATTTTAATTGACAATAAAACACTAATATGGAAATAATTTACTAAATATATGTTTGGAGGTAGAAACCATTAATCCACTCTATTATGAATATTATATTAATAGGTTATTCCTTTATCCACTTCATTTAACAGATTTTAACATTTCAGAATATTCATCATTTTTTATTTTTTATCAAAGAAATTAATAATTAATATGATAAAAATAAATTTACCTTATTAAAAAATAATTAACATATAACTATAAATATTAAAACATGTTTCTTTGATATATTTTTAAAGAAGATAAAAAAATTAATTTACAAAATAATAAATGTATATTTTACTAAATACTATTTATAGAATATTTTATCTTAATTAATAAATTTTTAAAAATCACCTTGTAAAAAACCACATATTTTAAATTAAAAATATATTTTATATCCTAATTAATTTTTTAAGGTAATGGTTTTATAAATTTATTGTCCATAAAAATATACTAACAATGTCAAAAAAACCAAGATTTTTAATAAAATTTATTTTTCATTATTCACCTAAAAATAAATAGATCAAGAAAAATACAAAATTACATAATATATATATATTATTAAAAATAAAAAATTATATTATTTTAATCAAGTGAAAAATAAAAAAAATTAATTTTTTTGGGTTTTATATAAAAATAATAATAAATATAAAATACTTTCCTGAGAAAATTTAATTTTTAAACAATAATTCTTCTTTTTATTTTTCTATAACAATTTATATTTTCAAGGTATTAATTTTATATATTATCATTACAATAATTAAAAATGGTTTATATAATTTAATAAAATATTAAACAATTTATTATGAATGAAATATCCATTTTATTCACATAAGTAATTTATCCTGAAGAGGTATTATTTTTTAATTTACAACTAGATATTTTATTCAAACTTTTATATAATTTAGTAATTATTATCAATTATATGGAGGTTATTTATTGGTCATTGTTACATGATGTTCCAACTAATACTTATTTAAGGAAAATACATAATGGAATCTAGTTTTTTTACATTCTCCCACATAAATAAATAGTGTCTTGCAAAATTTAATTACTACTCATATGAAGTGATAATGGTTCCTATCAGATATATATTAATCCATATTTAATTTATAATGAGGCTTTATCCTCAATATCCATGGTATGAGTAGTAAATATACTTTTCACTCATAATAAAAATATTACAATTTTTTTACCCATTTATGTTAAAAACTTAATATAATTGAATAATTTTTTCCATCGAGAGTTAGTATTTAGTATTGTATCAAGTGGCCTTTTGGGATTATTCATTTATTTTATATTCATATATTGATAATTAAAATATACCCTAAGTAGAGAAATCCAAAACATTATTAAAATTAGATCAAACTAAACTAAAAGAAGGATAATGAGATTTTTGGATGAAAGTTACAATAAACATCTATTATAGAAGAGTTTTATACATAGTATAAAATAATCATATCACTAAATGTGTTTATAAATAATTAATAATATATTCATTGGGGTGGATATTTTATGATAATAGTATAGAAGAGTATATTGACCAATATTAGAATGAAACACTCATTGTTCTTGGGTGGGTGATCAGTTTTCCTTGTAACATATTTTTTTTTAAACCCACATCTATAGTTGTAGTTTAATATGTTTTCCCTTATTCCTTTTATCATGGAAATTTATAATTCATATCTTCCCTCTTATCCATTATAATACATAATTGACTAAAATAATATCCAAATATCCAATATTTAATATAATCAACTTTCATTGGTATTTTAAGATGACCACTTTTTTCCTTTCATATTTTTTACTAGACTCCTCATTTTAATTTGAATTTATTTTCTCTATTCCCTCAAATTTATACATTAAAAAACTCGGTGTTCATTTCAATCATTTTACTTGGTGAAACATCTTTTCTTTTTGACATGTATAAAATTTTAAATTTGTTTCATAATCATCACTATCACTCTAATATCCATGAGGTTGTGTCATTATTTTTTGTGGTGTCATTGGAGACACATCATTTCTCACATTGTTAATCTAAATAAATGATAGATAATTTGGAATAATAATAATATTTCCCAATCTCGATCATATCCTGTAAAGATCATCATTGAAAAAATCATTGTATTCATTATGGGATGCAATATAATAATTTGTTGTATTAGTATCATTCAATAATATAACCAATCATGTTTGTCATGACTGATAAAAAATTGAAACCATAAGATAAATATTTCAATATATTTACAATAAAATTCAACATGATAAATTTATTACTTTTTTAAATCATTACATTAGGGTTTTGTGTATCATAAATCTCTCACTGTTCAATCAATGTTAAATCGTATTATTTTCTCTGATTTTATTAAGACTAATTTATTAACCTAATAAACAGTTTATAGTAGATTGTGTAGAGAATGAAAATAATGAAAAAATATACCTTATGGGTTTATAGTGAGGTGTATAAGCATAGGCTTAGACATCCTGATTTAGTGTAGTGATTGAGTTGGGACTCAACTATCCATTTTAATTGACTATCAATTTAGTGTGATAACCCATTAGTCTATCTATTTTTTAGTCATATCCACTCAAAATTATAAATATAAAAATTTAATTTCAAAAGAAAAAACACTATGTTTCATAAACATTTATTTCATATACTAAAAACATACTTCTCCTTAGAGTTCTCACAAATGTTCTCCATTCATATTATCCAAATAATATAAAATATAAAATATTATCTAAACCAAACCAAACATCTATCTTCCACATTGAAATCATCACTAGGTATAACATGGAATTCTTCACTGATATTTTTAAATCATTATTTATCCTTAGATGAGGAAATCATATTCAATAACATTTTTTAATCCCTAAATTGATATTTTCTATGACATACAAGATGAATCTACAAAATAATTACATGATATTCAAAAATTATTTCATTATAAATAATCCTTTTTCATGTTGGATTAATTATTCTCATCAATGAGAAAACTAATTTAAAAAAACAATATTTATTTCATAAAAATTGGGAAATTTTCAATATAAATAATATTTATATTAATCAATAGTATTTTAAAAACATATCACTAATATTCTCCACATGTTCTATTATTTTAAATATAACATGTATAATATTATTCCACTTAATGTTGAGAAATTGAAACCTTTAATCGGTGAGATAAAACAATAAATAAGGGAATGTGTATTAATAAGGAATTAATTGAAAAAATATGGATTGAAAAATATGGAATGATGTAAATGATTAAAAACAATTCCACACAATGATCAAATGATCATGAAGTAAAATAATCGATGGAAAAACATTATAAATAATCATATGGATATAATTAATTTGGTTTATAATGAAATAATTCCTAATTATGGACTTGTTATGAACATTTTTTCATGAAATTACATAGTTTGAATGCCCCCTTCCCAGAAATACACATGATTTCAAGACAAAAACCAATACATTAGAAGAAATGGACATGTATTTACAAAATATAATATCTATTTTTCTAATGTCACCTACTGATGCATCAAGTGAGTAATGTAGGACCCTCCTATCACTATTAAGTCCAATGAATTCATCATATAATGAAATAAACAGAAAAACTAATAATTTTCAAACATTATTTAATAATTATTAAATATTAATATTTAATCATCCTGTATAAAAAAAAATTTATATATCTTTATCAATGTCTAGAATTTTTATCAATGAATGAATCTGTAAAACTGACACTATACAGAATAATGGGTATATGGTTATGATAATATTTTTTACAAATAAAGTAAAAAATGGAATAAAGTTCCTCACCTATAAATAATTAGATTAAAATATATAGTATTAATTGAGGTAAGTCATTATATGAAAAACATATATTTATACAATGTAGATGATTAGGAAAGACAATGGTGAGAAATGATATTTCATTTAATATCAACTAAAATAACACAATCTATAACAGTAATGATGTTTGATGTTATAATTTAAAGAATATACCTGAAAAATACAAAAATATGTCTAAAAATATAAACTTAAATTAGATAAATTTTTTTCGGGAATTTGGAAAATTGTTGTAGAAATCAATAATGGCCTGGGCATTTTTATTTAAATAAAATATTAGTGAAATAAAGATAATAATTATTTCATCTAAAAACCAAGAAAACAACGATATTGTGTTTTTTAAGAAATATATAACATTTGGGATGATGTGTTAACATAGAATGGTTTAAAAGATATTATTATCACACTTATTAAAAATGACTTATATAAAGGAATTACAAATTTTCATTGAATCAATTGAAAATAATTTCAACATAATTTCAATATAATATTATTAAATTATTTAGTTATAATTAATCACCTATAGAGAAGAATCTAATGATTTATATTGATGTTAATGATATTAGATAGAAAATATTTGGTGGGGTTAGTTTGTTTTAGAACTTGTAAATAATGAGTACAGTGAAAAAAATATAGTGATACCACATGTATTGAACATTTAATACTAGTGTAGAAGAATGTATTCACTAGTTTCAAATAAAAAATAGTATCAAAAATCCCATTATGAATCATCTTTAAATAATAGTAATTATTTGAAATTAAGATTGAAAAATAAACCATTATTATAATAATAAAAAAACGACAATGAAAATAAATGGATTTCCATGAAATGTATAATAAAAGATAATGAAAGGTATGATTTTTATTAATCTTGAATGAAATATGTCATTGAATATGACATAGAAAAAACTTATGTATTCAATATCATATATGTCTCATGAAAATTAAAATAGAGACTAATGAACCGTACAAAATCAATATCCTCTGAATTAAATTCCATTAAAAGACAAAACATGATGTTAATCATGAAGCCCTAATAATTATAGAAATAAAATAATATAAATTTATTAAGTATTAATCACAAAAATTAAATGAAAAAATGGACGAAAATATAAAACTGGTCTCAAGAAATTAAATTTGAGAATATGAATCCCTTACCTTAATTCCCGACCTTAGAAAAGGGGAGTAAATAAATTATATGAAAATTTTAAAACTCATATTGTATTTTAGAACCTTATTCATCTCAATAAACACCTAAAACATTATTTACATATATTATCTACATTTTTATTAGTTAACATCTATCAAATCTCAATATTTGATGTGAGTAATCTTGATCCATTTGAACCAGTTTCGTAATAGGGGTGTTGTTCTCCATTCTTCTCCAAAATTTCATCCTTCCTCGAGAATAAAAGTTTCTATAATTGATATTTATATATTATTTTAATGTTATAAATTCATTCTATCGTATGTTTTTATGATTTGTGTAACTAAAATTTACAGTGTTCATATTTTGATTAATTTCAATGAATGAACATTAGTAACATAAATAATGAGTGTAATATTAATGTTTCCATTATTGAATGATGATAAAATAATTATACACTAGTTTTATCTTATATTATAGTTAATTATTTTATTATATTTATATGTGATATTATTTTATATATTTTAAAAATTAGGCCGTTAGACTGAACCTAACATGAACAAAAAAAAATAATCAATTATCTTAGTTATGAACGTGTTTTATTTTTGAATTATAATATTTTTACAGAAGGATAATAATAATATTTATATTATCTATAGGTGGATAAATTATATAAAAACATGTGTTAAAAAAAGTAATTACACTAGTTAAAAATTTAAATACATTAACATAAGTTGGAGATAGTCCACATAAATAGAAGAATGAAATCGTAATTTTTATAAATGGAAATGTATAATGAATATTAAGGATGATTAGACCAATGTAAAAACCTTAAAAATTCACTCAATTTTTATTTAATAAACAATTATGTGTAAAAATATATTTTTTCAATGTGAATGATAGAAATAAGACAACATTGGGGGAATGAAAGTATTTACCTTATAGACATTAGTCATCCATCTATAAATTTTATAGAAATTGAGTGATGACGAAAAGCTCATTAGTAAAAAAATATTAAGGATGTTAATGAAATTGTGTATATTTTCATGTGTAAAATGAAATTTTATAATAGAACTAAATATTTCATGAGAGATCCCCTTTATAAGTTATGAGAATGACATTTTTATAAATATTTATACATAACAACAAGAGAGTTCAGGATTCAAATGTAAAGAAGTATTCAAAATGGAAAATAATATAGTGAATATAGGTTTTCATATTGAATCAAAAATTACACAATTAGGAATATGATTTTATCATTTTATTCTATTTACCTCTGCAGTTATCCCATTTTACCCATTTTACTTTTATCAAGGTAACTAGTTTTTGCATAAGTAATTAATTTATTATGATTCTAAATAAAAAAGTCCACAATATGATAAGATAATGAAATTTTATATAGATGTATTGGAGTTGTTTTTGGGTAATTTTTTTTTAATTTGATAAGTTATTTTCATAGGGTTTATTTGGGTGAAAATCAAAAAAATAGGAAGGAAGTGTACAACTACACCGTTGGAGCATATTTTTTCTGAAATATGCACCCTAGACCAACAAACCATGTGAACCAAAACTGACTGGATTCTCATAACCAAAACTTATGTTTTCAAACATTGGGCCCTTTTAGGAGACACCATGCACCCTAGTCGTGAGGTCCATGTTAAGACACATAGATTGGAGAAACCATGCTCCGTAAGAATCAAACCATGCATACAAGATTTGAATTAACTGAAAATTAGATTTGAAACTGTATGAAATCCGATATTAACAAATAGTCAATCCTAACTCTACCCAAAATGTCTAATTATGATTTTTGAGCTCCCTAGATGAATTAAATGAAATAATGAATTTTATTATTTAGGATTCAATGACTGTATTATCGATATTCTCCTCTCCCAACAAGTGAAACTAATTCGAGTGGGATTCCCATTCTTCTCTCATACTTCTCTCATATTCTAAGGGATGTATCTCATGTTTTGTCAGATCTAGATCATGTTCTGTAGTAACTAGATTTAAGATTGAGGAATCATGATTAATCATTCATTATTTATGGTTTTAGATCCATATCACGTTTTATGAAGTAATTTTGTACAAATATGGTATTTCTATTTGGTGGTTGCTTGTCAAATAAATCAGTAAGTTGTTCAAAAATTAATATCCCAAAGTATTTATTTAAATTACATGCATGCAACTTTAGAATTTTTATTATATTATTATCTATTATGTTGTTAAATGAATTAATTAATTAGATTAATTAATTAATGAAATTGAGATGTTGAGATATCGAGATTCTGAATTTGAGTAGTTAATTATTGAATTTATCAGGTGGTATTGATATTAAGAATCTAAATAAGTAATTTTGGAATTAATTATGATTTGTTGAGATTTATAATTTGAATTATTAATTTTAGAATTAAATATTGTATATTGATATTGTGAGTATGAATAATTAAATGTTTAATTAATTATTAGATGTTGATATATTAAGATATGAATAATTAATTAATGATTTAGATATTGGATGTTATGATTGTGAATTTTTTAATTAATGACTGAATTAATTAATGGATATAATGTGATTAATTAATTGTTGAATTAATTAGTGGAATTTATTTCATTAAAGAATTAATGATTTTTTAAAGAATTGGAGACATGAAATGGAGACCCAATTAATGCCACAAATAAATTTATTAGTGACTAAAAATTAGAGTAAATACACGATGTGTAAAAATATTACACCAGAAGAGAATATCGGGAACATAGTCCTTGGAAAAAAATATAGGTGACCTGTCATCAACTAGAAAGTATCATTAGATCTATAATGAATATTAACAGTTAAACATTTCATTCCATCACATCCCAGAAATCCCCAGAGTGATTGATATTCTATCCACAATAATGTAGAAAACTCCATCCCGAAACTGAGTGCAATGCATATTATTCTCAAAAGAACAAAATTTAGAGTCTAATGCCTTCTCCAAATTGTAGAAAAACACTCATAAAAAGAGTTGAGTTCATAAAGAATGCAATGAGGATCTATTGTAAGTGAAAGAAGCATAATACATCAAGGGGACACCCAAAAGAAGCTGTTATGTCAATAAAAAAAGAATCAAGCCCATGAATAACATAAAATAAAACTAGTCATATGGAAATTGAAAGCAAGCCATCGATTCTGATCAACATCATTGAAAAACTCCAAGATGTTTCACAAAAAGTAAAAATGAACCCATCTTCAAAATCCACACATGATTAAAATGAGTCATTTTAATGGAACATTCTTGAAATTGATGTTTGGATCCATCTTAAACTACACTACCACACTGAAAAAAATTCTATTTAGGAGACCAAGATAAGTATCAACAGTTATGTCATCATTTTTATATTTTTGAAAGGAAGTTGTTTCATTCTCTTCCATCTAAGAGTCCATCTCAATTGAAAATTCCAAATTCTATTATATTTGATATAAATCTCAAAATTCTGGTTCATTGTTATCATTATCACTAGAAGATATTTTTGTATCATTTGATTCATATGTTCATAGGATTCAAACTCCTTTTTACAAGGAATAGGATATGGGGTAATAATATTATTTCCATTCAAATTGGTATCTAGGGATTGAGTGAAAAATGATCTCTCAAATTTATAGTGGTCCATATTTTTCAAGCTTGTCTAGCACTTAGAATGACTAGACCATCCATGTTATCCAAATATTTATTTAGTTTTCTATCCCTTGATTTTAAATTTTCTTCTTCAATTTGACACAATTTTTCAAGTCCCTCTTAAATGGACTATTCCAAGATTGATTGAACATCCTATTCTTTCTCTCCATGATCACAAATATTGGTCTCTAAAATAGATGGCTAAGTTAAAGAAGCAAAATAATTAACTCCGTTTGAGCACTTATCATTTTTAAAATAGGGGAGTTGGTATGTAGAAGCACCTAAAGGGTTCATGTTGTCATTTTTTCCATAATGTTTTTTTGGAAGAATGGTTTTTGTAGTTTCCTTTCTACCCAAACTGATTTGAAGTGGGGAAGAGGGTGTGAAACCATCTTTCACCCCAAATATCCTCTCTTAGTTTTCCAATTTTTGAGAATATTTTACAGTATGTAGGTACATTCTTAAATACAACCTCCTGGAAAAATCTATTAGAACCATTTTGAAGCCAAAATCTAGTGGGGAGCTCTTTCAATATGTCAATTTCAGTAAAGAAAATGAGAAACTGAATGACAATACACGTTGGTAGTGGAAGATTCATGTTAAATTGGATATCCAACGTTACTGAAATGGGAAAGAGAAATTTTACTTGAAAATATGTTGTGGGAGTCCTAGAAATCCTAACCAAATAGGTACACTATATGGTTTCAAATCAACACAGTTATATGGTGACCATTTCATGACTTTTACGAGATATCCACCAATAGAACATGTTCCTCTCATTTAATGGTTATAATAATAGTTTTTACTAGGAAATCAAAAGAGAACATTCAATGAGTTCATCAAACAATAATGGAAATTCTCAATCCCTATGTTTTCTAAAGGTCTTCACGACAGAATTAAGGAGGGTCTTCACTTTTTGAAATTTATAACTAGACCAAAGAAAATATCTAAGGAATGATGTTTTACCTTTTCATCCAATAACACAATTACCGATAAACCATGATATCATTATTTTTTGGGTTGTACCTGCTCTAAAACCATTGATTCATCCATTGGGATTTAGCCTGCGAAATCATTGGGGAATGATCTAGAATACAGGATCCCATTCTGTTCAAACTCTTCGAGATTAGGGTTTTTTCTTCATTTCCTCGAGGGAGGAGATTCATTCATCTTCTCGTAGAAAAATAATTAATTAATTAATTAATGGATTGATTTGATTATACAATTTTTTAATTTGATTACCTACTTTATGAAATAATTAATGTAATATTCTAACAGTTTGGAATTTTTGATATAGTGATATATGTTTTAAAAGTATCTGGAATTGGGACTGAGGCTCTAAATACTCATATATCTTAAATGTTTATGGGAAAGCGACTAAGGCTCCGAATACCCAAATGAGATAGTGAGTATGAGATAGGAAATGAGGAACCAAATACCCATGTGACATTGAGGCATGGTATAGGGATTTATAATCTAGATACCCATGGGGGGTTAGACACAAGTTTCTATGCACATGAGTTGGCATTAGAATATGATCCTAATTAGTCATGATGTGAAATTTGTTGATTAATGGAAACAATTAAAATAAAATATTTGATATTCCTTACACATAGTTCAGGCACAAGGAAGGGAAGAAGAAGGTATTGAGGGTTTGGGTGTCCTCGGGAACTAGGGTGTTGTGTGGTTAAATGAAGAATAATTAAATAAGTTGAAATTGTTAACATTATTTTTTATTTATTATATATTGAACATCTCAGACTTTTATTCACTAGATATGGTTTTAGATTTAATTTTTGGTGGCCTGGTGTGATTTACTAACACCCAACATGGGACACCTGATTAGTTCTTGAATAGACTACATGTTTACAAGATATGATATGAGGAAAGGCCATGTGTTAGATGGATGTGTTGTGATGGATAATGGATGATGGAACCATACTTGTTTGAAGAACTTATTTAGAGTTTTTAGTGTATTTAAATTTGGGTTTTTATATGGACACTTGATACATACTTCGGATAACATATTTACTATTTAATTTTGATATTGTATTCCCTACTTTGGCAGTCATGTGATATTTTTACTATTCTAGTTTTGGTTATTTGTTATTATATTATTATTTCTAACATTCCATTGGTTTATTACTATAATAGAAAAGGTATATTCTCCCCATGATCTATATTATACCCTCACTACTAGTTTGAAGCCTCTAAAAATTACGAAGTGTGCGTAAGGTCATGTGAACAACATGGCTTGGGGAACCAGCATGTGCACATGGGATGGGTTGTTACGAAGGGGGATTAAATAATGTTATCTATACAATTTTTTTGATATTATTTGTGAAATATATTAAAGATACTAGGAAGATTCATGCCTTGGTTTTGAGATTTTCCATATGATTAACTAACCAATGTAATGGGGGAAACCAAGTACCCCGGGAGGGATGAATGTTATATGTATTTGTGGGTACATTTTAATGATATTACACATGGGGTATTGCACTTGATGTGTAATGTGAAAATTTATGTTGATATTTTTTAGTTTGAATCATGTCCTCTTGTGGAATTGTATTTTATTATGCATCAATAATTCTAGGCACTAGGGATTATGTTGGGTGATGCTTTATTTTAGGCAGCATGGGAAAATTGGTTTTGGGTAAGTTGTTGAACTTCAACTATTTTTCCTTTCCTGGGTGATTGTAAGAAAAATAGTGTCCAATGTGACTTTTAAAATAGTAAATTGATTCATTATATGTATAAATGGATTTATTATGTGAATGCGTTTACCCTTTGTTAACCATGACCATGATATAGAATGGTTAAGGGTGGTGATGGAGCATGGGTTCTAACCGTGTTGTAGGTTTTTTGGAAATAATTTTTTTTAAATTATTGTGTTTTCCCATAGCTTTGTTATTATTGTTTTACGTGTCATAAGGTGTGTTTTTGTTATTATATAGATATTCCACCATGATGATTCTTATTATGATGATAGTAGGTGGATATAGTGGGGTGTGACCTAATATATGTGGAACCTGAGGCTACAATATTATCAGTTGATAAAGTTATTGATTACTTATGAGATAATATTACTCACATAATTTAGTAAATGGGATAGACTTATTGAAGGTTGTGAAAATCATGGTTGACATGATGAGGGAGTTTTAGCTATGTCACCCTCTTACTTTGACTAGAGAGGGTGGACTTCTGGTGGAAGATTTTGGGAATGAGTACATATAGACTATACATGACCATTTAGAGAGTCCCACTGAGAAGAGGGTCATGTTGGTAACTAATATGTTGTGGGGATAAGTTAATAGATAGTGGGGTGTTATGTCTCAGTTAGGGCAGGTAGATGGGATGGTTTGGAAGAACATTTTGGAGAAGTTATTGGAACACTTTTATCCTGCAATTCTAATACATGAGAGAAATATTGAGTTCATTTGGTTGACACAAGGGAGTATATCCATGATGGAATAACGTAGACTCTTTAAATATTTATAGTGATTTGTTCCAGAATTGGTAGGGGATTACATGGCTAGGATAAGGAATTTATATTATATACACAAATTTTGTATTAGGTCAAAAATTAACCTCCCTTGGTTTAATAACTTTTATGAGGTGGTTGATCAGGATCTCATAGGTGAGGGGAACCTGAATCAGGCATCCCATACATGACATGTGGTTTTTTCTAGATAATGAGGAGGTACATATTCTAAGAGTTGGAAGAATAACTTCAAGAACATTATCTATGGAGATATCAGGAGATGTTTTCAGGGGGTGATCAGATTCCCAGGACCTTATCCAGATTATTTTTCACTAGTGCAGAAGGCATGGAAACTATCATAGATATTGTACCTGACTATCAATGGAGTACTAATACTGTAAAAAATGGGATATCTATAGAGGTTCTAAATAAAACCATGATATATGTGTAGTGATAGAGACACTAGTTTTAACTAGAGTGTATGTAGTTGATGTTCAAAACCATATCATTCCAATATTTAAGGTTCTATTTGATGAGGTGGTATGGGTTGTTAAAGTGGAAATTTTTGGGAAACAAACCCCATATTAACATAGTAGTGAAACTTAAGGTGGTCAGAATACATCTAAGGGAAGTGGGGTATAATAGTTAAATTCCATTCAAGATAATATTGCAGATAGGGAAGCTAGACACTTGACATTGAGATGTATCATTTAGGTATACTTACATTATCTTGTGACTTATTTGCTATTGTATCCTATCAATCTATTATTTCTGCACAACTTGTGAATGGTTTTGAGCAAGGTGGTACAGTTAGAGACAAGGGTTTTAATGATAGATACACTATTGGGAGTATAGTCTAGAGGCATTTAATTATTCTACAGGTGTTCTATTTATTGTGGTTAATATCGTTTTCTATGAGATATTTACATCTAAGACTTTTTAGGAATTGACCTGAATATGGGTATGGATTGGTTAGTTTCATACTAATCCCACATTTATTTTTACTGCATGAGAGTTACTATTATGTCTCTTAGGGGTGGAAACTATATTCAACAAGGAGAGTTGGATATCTAGGTTGGCTGAGTGGGGCCAATAACTCAGAAACTAGGAGAGAACACAACCCATGTTTCTAGTCTATTGTTGAATGAAGGATGAGTGATGTTTGGTGTCTTTCCAGTAGTAGTGGAGAAGTTTCAAGATGTGTTTTTTGAAGAAATTTTAGGTCTACCATCTTTGATATAGTTGGAATTCATAACTTATCTCATACTAGTGGAAGATCCAATTTCGATTCAACCATATATAGTGGAACTGATATATCTTCAAGAGTTAAAGACTCAGATGGAGGAGTTATATGATTCTGGATTTATCTGTTCGAGTACATCACATTGGGGTGTCCAATGTTACCTAAAATGATGGCTAATGGGAGTTTATTCTTATGTGTCAATTACCAGAATTTGAACACGATGACATTGAATAACATGTATCCTATTACTTGTGCCAATGATCTATTTGACCAAATGAGAGGATTTTGTGTATTCTCTATGATTTAATTCAGATCAAGGTATCATCACATGATATTTTGACCTTCCAATATACCGAGAACTACTTCAAGAGGAAAATATGTCTTATATGAGTAATTTATAATTCCATTTGGGTTAATGAATTCACTAGAAGTGTTTATCATCTTGGATAATAGAATCATCCATCCAAATTAGTATCAATTTGTTGTAGTGTTTGTGGATGACATCTTAGAGTACTCTAAGACTGGTGATGATAATTACCAACATCTTGACATCATTTTATGTACACTGAGTGAGAATCAACAATACACAAAGATATTTTAAAATTATTCTATGATTGATCATGAAAACATCTTGGGTAATATCATCTCAATGGAAGGTGGGCCTATGGACCAAGAGAATGTTCTAGAAATTGTTTCTTGGGAGATTTTCGAAAATGTTTTTGATATCTGACATTCTAGGATCATCTAGATATTATCATAGATTAATCCACTAATTTTCCTGATTGGAATCTCCTCATTCAAGCCTAGCCAAGAATGGCGTGAAATTTAAATGTTCATAAATATGAAATAATTCTTCCCAGAAGCTAAAGAAGAATTTGAAATCTACACTGATCATGATCATACATTTGTCATGTAAGGATTATATTGTGTATTGTAATGCTTTAGGTATAAAACATTGGAGTTTTGATATAGAGAGATTGAGATGTTTAGTTTGATTCTTAGAAATTGAGGCCACATGAATGGAACTACCCACTGCTTGAACTCTATTAAAATGTAGTGGTTTATTATTTGAATTTTTGGCACCATTATCTATTGGGATATAAGTTTACTAAGTATACAGATCACATGAGCTTTAATTATGTCATCATGTAATGAGATTTGAATATCTAGTAGTGTATTTGTGTTAAATATATGAATTCATCTGATTTTGAGCTAGCATATATTCCCGGAAAGGGAAATAGGTAATTTGATGCATTAAGAAGGAAAATTCATACACAGTCATTTTGGGATTTTAGTGATGAGTGGAAGTTGATGACTTTACTGGATGAAATGTATATTGTGTTTCAAGATAGAAAGAAGAATATATTGCTCACGTATATTTCATTGGAGTATCAGATTTTGATCCAGGGTAATGAGAGTGAAAATGTGGATCCAAAGTGCTTGAACATGAGTGAAATACATGAAGGTGGGGAGTAATATTCTGATTGGATCATATATTCAGATGAATTCTTCTATGTCAGTAATCGGGTTTTTGGGCCCACAAGCATTTAGTTGGTGATCTACTGAATGAGTTATATGCCTTTATATTTGTGTTAAATCTATGCGTGAAAAAATATACCATGAATCGTGATGATATTTTCCAGGTTCAGACATGAAAAAGTGGTAGTAGGGTTCATAACACCATGACACACCAGTCAATAAGTGAAGGTTTTACGTCAATGGCCTAGTGATTTATTACAACCATTTCCTTTTCCAGAATTGAAGTTGGATGATGTGACCATAGAATTTTTGGTCGGTCTACCATGGATGCCTCAAAAGAGTGATTCGATTTTGGTTATTGTTTAAATAATATCCAAGGTATCATATTTATTACTATTGTAACAGACTTTTTCAGTGAATTAGTTCAATAAAATGTATGATAGAAAGATATTCCATCTACACAGGGTTCCATATACAATTATTTCAAACTATTAATAGTTTTTTACTTCATTATTATTTAAGGTATTTTAGATTTGACATTGTAAAATGGTTTTTTGGAGTATGATTTTCCACCGACAGATAGATGGAAATTTTGAGCAGAATATTCATGTGCTTGATGATATGTTACAAATGTATATCCATGAAATTGGTAAGACATGGGAAATGTACCTAATATTGGTGGATTTCACCTATAATAAGAGTTACAATGCTGCGATTCAAATGAAACCATATGAGGTATTTTATGTAAGGATGTTAAGATCTCTTCTATCGTTGATGGAGTTAGAGGAGTCTGAGAGGCTTGGTCTGAGTTTCTTATGATAGATGTGAGAGCATGATTAGTTGATTTGAATGTGTATTACTATATATTAGAGAAGATATAAGTTTTATGATGATAAAAATTGATGATCCCTAGAGTTTACATAGGGTGATCATTTATTCCTTCGAGTTACGCCAAGGGTAGGTCACCCCAGGAAATAGATATATGGAAACTTCTCGCCTAGGTTTCTTCGACCATTTGAGGTGGTGGAAAGAATCTTACTGGTGGTGTACTAATTGTTTCATCCATTGAGGTAAAATGTTATTCATGATATTATCTATGATTCACATCTTTTAGGGTATCACCCAGACCGTTCTAATGTGATCCTTCTGGATGATGTTGGTCTTGAGATAGAGAAGTCCTTTATGGAGCATCTGATATGTGTGTTAGATCGCAGTGAGAATGTGTAGGGGAGATATTTCATGCCTATAGATCATGTATTGTGGAATAAGGGTTGTGTAAAAATGAAACATGAAATAGATATGTGGTTATTAGGTCTCAATGTCTTGATCTTTTTGACTCATAATATTAGTGATTCTTGAGAGTGTGGCTTGAGGATTTGTAGTTATAAAATAGGAAGATTGTAATATCCCAAAAATTACATGAGATTTTTTGATCTTATATTTAGATATTATTTTTTTCTTTGTTTGGTCATACATTGAATGAGTTTTTTAAATTGGTGAATTTGGATTTTTATTGAAATTTTTTATGGAAGTTGAAAAGTTCCCAGTAGGTGCACAATTTTCCTAAATCGTGCACCCTGGACCAACAAACAGTACGAACCCAAAAAGATGGGATTCACGTGGTTAGAGAACATTTTTTCAAACCATGAACCATAATATGATAAACCCTACACCACTTGTTGAGGCACATGATTATGGCACACAGTTAGGGGAAACAGTGTGTCCCTAACAAAAAACTATGAATACGAGATTTTAATCCAGTGATAATTAGATTTAAAATTTACTCTTCACCCATTTTAATCCCTATATGGCCCTAAATAGATCCTCAACAACTTCCCATTATTTTAAAGGATCCCATATATATTAAAAAAAGTAGGACCACCATTCTTCATGATACAAAATCCATATTGTTTATCTTTACTTCTCTAAATAAGTGAATCCAATCCCCGATGCTTTCTTGTTCTTCTCCCATTATTCTCTCATATTTTAAGGGGTTTTATCTTATATTTTTTAGATATATATCTAGTTTTTTTAGTATCTATATATTGGTTTGATTTATATTTATTATTTGATGTTGATTTAGGGTTTGAGAAGTTGATCACATTGTTCATCATTTTCTGTTCAAATTTTTTATTTTGGTTAATAGATTGCTCATCAACGAATTAACATAGATGACCTATAATTAAAATAATAATTTCTTGATTTAAATTATATATATATAATTTTACAATTTCGAATATATGATTAGCAATTGGTTTATTGATGAATTTATTAATTTTGTTAATTAATTAATTGAGGTAAATAATATATTAAGATTTTGAGATTGTGAATATGATCAATTAATTATTGACTTAATTATGGGGTATTCAAAATAATAATCTGAATAATTAAAATTTGAATTAATTATGAGTTTTTGTGATTGATAATTTGAATAAATAATTAATGAATTAGTTATGGTATATTGAAAATAAGAATATTAATAATTAACTATTGAATTAATTATTGGATGTTATGATTGTGAGATATGAATAATTAATTGTTGAAAAAATTATTGGATGTTTATAATGAGAGTTTATTAATTAATTATTGAATTAAATAATGAAATTAATTAATTTAATTAATTTTTTAAAAAATTAATTTAACTGATGTTATTAATTACTTATAGAATTATTTAAGGGATTGATGTGATTATGCAATTTTCAAATATGATTAATTAATTAATAAATAAATTGAAGATATATTATGGAAAATATTAATTTTTAATATTTTGATTTATCTTTTAAATAAGTATGGGATGCTAATTAAAACTCTAAATACTCGTATGTGTCATATATTTCTGTGACAGGGATTGAGGCTACAAATACCCATACGTGTTAAATATGTGTGGGATAGGGACTAAGGCTTTAAATACCCATAGCCGATAGTGAGAATGTGATAGGAAATGAGGCTCTAAATTACCATGTAAAATTGAGGTGTGGGACAGGGACATAATCTCAAAATACACACGGGGTGTTAGACAGGATGATCTATGCCCAATATTTGGTATTAGAGTATAGATCCAATTTTTTGTGATGTGAAATGAAATGGTTAATGGTAAACATGGAATATAGATATAGAATATTCCTTGGGGATTATTTAGGCTCCAACACCGGCTGAAGATGTTATTGAGTGTTAAGGTGACCTTAGCAACCTTAGTCTTCTATTGTTAAATATAGAGTTATTGAATAAGTGTATACTATTTACATTATTTCATTTAATTATTAATTATAAAAGTAAATACACTAGTATTGACTGGATATTGTTGTAGACATTTATGGTAGTGATCAACTAAGATGTACTAACACCCTACATGGGATTCGTCATTAGTACTTGAATAGACTACATGTTTGTTCTAAAGGATAAGGAAAACCGCCATATGATTAATGGATGAGTTAGGAAGGAGTATGAGAATACAATTTATGTTTTTTAAAAAATACAATATAGAACATTCATGTAATAAAAGATAATCGTATACCATTTCTATAATCTTAGCCGAAATGATTATCATCATGAGAGACCATGATGATGAAAATTACACATTTTTTGTAATTTTATTTAGATAAGTATTATTTGGTTTTTAAATTGTTTTATTTCCATTATTTATATTGTTATGTTTACTCCATTGTTATATTATACCAAAATTTAACAATTATTTATTCATATTTGTATATTGTTTCAAGAAATAAATGGAATTATTAAGAAAGTATTTATTTATATTGAACTTTTTTAATTAAAATTTTGTGTGATACATCTATCATCATTGGAAAGTACTCATATATTCATAATATTACAAACACAATATATGGATTAAAATTTATTCTATACGCAAGATTATATTATTTATTATCTATTTCAAATTCTCCAATTATATATATAAAAATAAAAATATCTGGATTTTAATTATTTTAGTGAATTTTCTTCTAAACTATGATTTGATAATATTTATTTAATAAAAATTCCCCTAATTATTGAACAATAATTTTATATCCTTTTATATTAATTATTTAAACATTATGGAAATGGATATAATTCCATATTTTGGTTACCTACCATGGGGTCTATTTTTTCCCCTCATACCCTAAATTTTTTTCTTGTTGTTATTTTTTACTATATCATCCAATAAGCTACAACATCAATAGTTTTATAATTATATATCTCTATTTTTATCACCACATTCTTTTTATCATGGTTTTTACAACTTCATAAGATAAAAAAATTTATATCCATTTTAGTTTTTAATTTATGGTTTCTATGATGTGTAACATTTAATAATTCCATCATTGGATTTTTTATTCCATTTTATCTACAAATTTTTTGATATAATGTTGTTGATTCAGTATTATATCTTTAAAATACATATATTTTGGAATGGATTCATGTTAACGAATTATTTATAAAAAAAGTTAATAAACCAACTTATTGATCTCGTTTAATTTTATCATAATGATCCTTACATTGATTTAAAAAAACCTTTTTTTTACTTTTTCGAAATTATAGTGTTGGTTATCCTCTTCCTTGAATGGAAACATGAGCTCTAAATTCTCCTCTTTTTTGATTTTTGAATGTTTTATTTAATTGATATTTAACAATGACATCTTATTAATATTATTGTTATTTTTTCCTTCTATAAAAAAAAAATTCTCATCTATAATCTATGGATGAAATAATCATTTAAACAATAAATATTCCTGAAAAATATTTAATCATTATTATTCTTGATTACTTATCAAGAATACAATCCCCAGATAATTATTTTTTAGTTTTAATAATTTTCATTCTTTTTATATCCCATCTAACTTTATATAATCTTTAGTTTTTCAAATCAACATGGTTTAATCCACTATTATCGGATAATCACACCTTAAAAATGTGAAAAATCATCATGGATATCTCATTGAGTATGTATTTTCGTTATTTTTTCTTATATTCTTAAAATTTCATAACCATACATTTCAGTCATCATTCTAATTTAGTTATTGAAACAATAAGAAATGATTTAAAAATTGATTATAAAATTTAAATCATCATGTGAATCGTATTGATGAAGGTATTAGAATTTTAAATATAATTTATATTATTACTCTTCTTTATGGGGTTTAATGTATTGAATTTTATTTCTCATCTCTACTTTAATTTAGAAAAAAAGGTTTTAATGAAAATTATTAATTAACTCATTCAAATTCATAATTTATAGTTTTGGTTAGTAATTATATAAATCGATCACCATATAATATAATGAAATAGAGAATTTTTTTACCTTATTACATCTTCTCTAATACCATTTATTTTAAATTTCTCATGATCATTAGTTAATCCAAAAAATGCATAATTTTATTATATCAACAATATAAATTCACGAATTATCTAAAATTTATGTGAATGAATAATTTGATACCAAATAAAAAAATTATATTTCTATTATTATGGCCCAAGTGTAATTAATAAATGGTTTTATTTGGCCTTTATTTAGCTTTGGATCATGTAATGGTCTAAACCTTTATCATTCAGTATGTTTCACTTTTCCATATAATTATTTTCTAAATTGTTTTCTTAATATTAATTATTAGTTTCACTTGGTTATCCTCTGTCATTTAATATAGAGTTAATCATTTCAACATAAACTTGTACAGGTTCCAATGATTTCATAATTCAATATTAATAATAATTATAAATTAGAAAATAACATAAATTATCACAACCAAAATTTAAATTTCACTACCCAATTATTTAAAAATCATTCCCAAACAATGGTGTCAAAATTATGGTGTAGTGGTCATAGGTACACATAGAAATTATATAAATTTACATTCCAAAACTTTGAAGAAATTCTAATTTGTTGGTGTTTGGGGTTAATATACAATTAAAAACCTAAGAGATTGGGATTATATATAAAGTCAAATTTTAAGGAATGGAATCTAGAATGGTCATTTTATGAATATGAGTATAAATTTGAATGAGATTATGAGAATTCCAAGGGAATAGAAATGTAGATACATTAGATTCCAAAAAATTCTATTATTATTTTTATATTTAAGGAATGTATTATTATTCACTTTAAAATAATAAATTATATCAATTTAAATAGTGTAACATGGATTCTTCAAACAATTATTATGATTTATGAATCTAAAATTTCTATATATTTGTTTTTCATATGGTCCAATGATTTTAATTAATATTATTGAACATAATCAGGATCACTTTCAAAAAAATACTATAGTGTAATATAAATAATTAAAAATCTATATTCAGCCATTAAGAAATAAATTTAATAAAACTATATTAAAAAACACAAAAAAATAATTATTTTTATTTAGTTATAGAGATAACAAAAGATTGTATAAACTATCAATGAATTTTCTATGAGAAAATCTATAACATTGAAACTAAAATCAAAACCCTAAATTTCTAATTTTTACACGATTTCATAAGATGAATTTTATTTGATGGTGTTTCTATACATGATTCTTTTTAGTATACCAAAAAGTATGTTAGACTATCCATATTTTTAGTAGAATCATTAGTAATTATTATATTTACAATTTTGGAATGGTTTTCTTCAAAAAATACATGACCTTATGAAAATTTATTCAACTCTTATTCTGGTGAAAAAATGTCAATCCTCTATGAATTCCCAATAACAATTCCTAGGTGAGAGTAAACCATTATTGAATATGTGGGGGCTTAATGTTTACTAAATATATTACCACTAAAACATAACCATTATATAACATACATGATTGATTTAATATATAACCACACTTACTTATAAATGAACATCTTAGTTTTAGAGTATTATAGGATTATGTAATATATTATATTATAATGCTGATATTTTTACAGTGTTTATTTTTTCCCCAAAAATGTTCTCGATAAATAATCACCTGATTCATTTATTATAACTCCCATAATATTAACTATAAAATTATTAACATTTATTAAAATTTTAATGCCTAGTGAAAATCAATTTAATAATTTTGATGAGAAAAAAAATTATTAAGGTTAATAAGATAAATGAATCCTATGTGTCATTTTATAAACATGAAAAATATTTGTGAATGATTATTTTTTAATAAAAAAGGTTTAATCTCAAATATCCATGTAATTTTTCGTCACACCATCTTAATAAAATAATATATTTTATAAAATAATTCACATGAAATCATAATGGAAAAATAATAAACAAAAAAAAATTCATTGAAAAAATGAAATCTACGGAATAACATTTTTTTAAAAATAAGCATTTCAATATTTTTTTAAATTCTTATAAACATTACATAAAAATATAACCTCATTTTCTTAACATTGAAAATAAAAATATTTTCTTTAAATATAAATTCATGAATATCATATTGGTAACTTTGGACATTATCCAACATTCCCCATTATTATAACACATAAAATAGAATCAGATCAATGGATAATGATTACATTTCATGGGTGAATCCTATAAGTGGTAAACTCCAAAATATAAAAAAATAAATTGGATAGTTATAATAAGATCAACAATCATCAGAGATATATTAGATATACTATTCATTTATATATAATGTAAAATAACCATATCATGAATAATAAATATATATATTTAACATTAATTTCAAATAACATTTCAATTTCCCATTAATTCCATAATAAATAAAACATTAATTTATCACCTAAAAATGAGAATATATTTCTACATCCAAACAAATATATTTAAAAAATAATAAATCACATAATTTTTTTAGATAAAATAAGTATGGATTCTTCTAATGGAAGTAACAAATCAAATAACTGTAATTACATTATGAATATTTATTCATTCAATTATATTTTAGAAATAATTTTTTATACATATTAATTAAATTTAAAAACAACTCATATAAAAAATGTTAAAATTATATCTATTTAATATATTATATATATATCATAATAGTAGGAAATGTTCATTATATAATTTTTATTGATCAATAAGAATATTCATTGCAATAATAAAATTAACCATGATAATAACTAAATAATATTGGCATGAAAACATTAAAACAATATCTTTAAATGTAACTCCCTTTTATGTTTTCCTGACTTATTTAATTTGTATGTCTACCCTTCGTAGAAATAAAATTATATTAGTTTTATACATGATCAATACACATCATACATGTTCTACCGATTATAATAATTAACTATATTTAATTTTTTAGGAATTTTTATTGTCTAACTAAAATATTTAATTTCACTTTTGATGTTATGAGGATGTTTTGCTTATAATTACATAAGGACATCATTTGGTTGAATATGGTAAAAGGGAACATATTTATCTACTATATAAACTGTTAATAAATTAAAAAAATTTAATTTTTAACATTTTAATAATATATTATAAACAATAATTATTTAAAAATAATTAAAACATTCCATATCATTTCATGGATTTCGTAGTCCACAAGTACACATGAAAGATATAATCAATTTCCAATTTATAGAAAAGTCATTGATTAAATAATACATTTTCCTTAGATAATTATAAATGGGTAATGGTTATATTATATATTCATTCAATCAATAAAAATAACCATCCATATGAGCCCGTGATGAAAAATGAAATGCATTGGTTCATGGAGGTTGTAGTCTACATGTATATAAGAGTGATGTTTTGATTTACAATTGGATCAAAAGAAAGATTAACATGGGTTGTTTAATCAACATAATAAAATTTAAGTATATGTAAATTTATAATTTTTTATATCATCATGGTTATTGAATATTGATATATGGTGGAAGAGGAAATAAACATGAAAATTATAGGTCAAGAGTAATAATTCTTCTTTGATAAAACACTGTTGGTTTACCTGATAAGCATTATAGACTGGTTTTTAAGAGATATAAAATCATTAAATACATGGATATAATGGATTTAATATAATTTGGGATTGTATTTTTTGTTATAAAAGACTTATTGTGTTTGAGTAAGTGAAGAGATGACATTCTATTTTATGAGCTAAGTAAAAATACGGTAAATTCATTAAATATTAATATATAATATGTTCCTATCATTATTGAAATAGATCCAATATACATTATATTATAATATGAGGAGATTAAAGTTTAACTAAATTCAATAATTAATATCTATAAAATCATATTGGTAATTTTCAAACATTTTAATTTTGGTTAACCACCTCATTAACCTTGTTTATCCATAGACATCATAATATAGTTTTTATTATTCTAACCAAGAAAAGTAATTTAGAAAATATCAAGTTGAAAATAAATTAACATTATTGATAAGATCATAAAATCTCCCTCAAATGTCATTATAATATTTTTTTTAGTATGTTATAATAATTTGAGAAAATAATTGTCAATCCACAATCACTATGTATATATATATATATTCATTTTATGGATTACTGAAAAAAATAACATTATTAATAAAAATATTACAAGGGAGTTTGAAATTGAATATATAAATAATTAAATATTTTTTTTTCATTTATATATTACAACATTCAATGTTATATACTAAGAATATCATATAATATTTTTGGAAGTCTTTAGTTTTATTTTTCAACCACAAACACTTGCATTGCAATAAGGGTGAGTACAAGTTCAATGCAAATATATCATCCTAGATTTTTTAAAAAATTACTAATATAATTATTGTTTGATTATATTTTATTATAACACATATATTAAATAATATATTATTTCCATATATATTATTATTGTGAACATATAATAAAACAGATAGAGAGAGGGTCGTAATTTTGGAAATCAAATTTTACTAATATAAAATGGAAAGTCATATTCATGGAAATTAGTTCCGAATTAAAATATTAATTATTATAATATCAATTATACAAAGAATAAGATAATCCATAATTTTTAGGAAATGTTTTCTTCGAAATATAATCCGTTAACACTATGTTTTATGATTTTTTCCATATTTTATGTTATCACGACCCGTCCCCTGGGGCCCGTGCCCTGACTACCCCAAGCCCACCTTCCATAGGCCATGGGCTGGCGACTTGCACCGAAGGGGTATTCCCTAAAACTTGGAAGGCATTTCCATTATAACCTTCAAGGACAGGTAACCAAGAACATAAAAATATAGGAACACAAGTTAACTAAACTATAAACAGAGTGAGTGTAGTAAGTAAAAGGGGCCAGAATACAAGCCCAAAAGGAAAGTAAAATTACAACTATGATACAATAAAACTGAAGAGAAGGGAAAGTCAACCGTTGAGTCATCCTCCGATGATCTTACCTGAAGGGTAGATATAGATCGCCTCTTCAGAACTCCACATCTTTCCGTCTCCTCTTCCTATCATGACATCGTTTGGTTCTCCTCCGAACACCATCCAGTTCGGGTATAGACATCCATAGTCTGTGCTTTCCATCATCTTCAAGAAACACAATGAAGTTCGGGCATAACCCGTGCAGGGGTCTGTATAACGATACTTAGTAGGGACCCCGATACCCTTACGGTCTCACAAAATCCACAAATTATAAACCACAAAGTATGAAATCAATTGATATCCCTACATAGAAATATGACCATATGTATACCTAAGTTATTAACTATCCATCTCTATCATGTGGAAAACATGGAGATACTGACTCAGATCACACAAAGATTTATTCTAGCTATAATAAAAAGTAACATCCCCAGTCACATTGTCGAATAACTTGGATACTAGCTAACCCCTCCTATATCAAGTATAGTTGGACTACCGCGTCTCACAGAGGTGCTTCCCACTAATCATAGATAGCTAAGGTACTCCTCTGGTTGAGTATCGTGGGTATACAGTGTCACACATAGGTGCTCCTCACCATGGGTGTTTTTGCATCACACAGAGGTGCTCCCCCTCATGACTTGCTGAGAAACTCCTCCAGTTGAGTATTGGGGGTCTGTTGCATCAGACAGAGGCACTCCCCCTCGTAGCCTACTTAGGGAATCCTCATGTCGAGTACCGTGGGTTTGCCACATCAAATATAGGTGCTCCCCAAAGAGATTCTGCCACATCACATAGTGGCACTCCCCACTGGGCCCGTCAAGTCACTCCGAGTTGAGAAGTTTAGCAGTCCTCAAGTCTCATCCAGCTACTACGTTCCCAATCAATTCTCACTCGTCTTTAGGAGGATTCACTGCATGATCTACTGGTCAATACACCAACTACCCCGAAGTCCCACGATGAATTATCTCAATGGTTCTCCACGTCACATGAATCTCAACGTAACAAAGGACGCGTCAATCAGACGCCCGGTCTGTAAGTTATCAACCTTTTAATCCCGGGGGCCTGGTTGGATTCATGCTCAATACAACATGACCATTACCTATCTTAATCCAAAACTCTAGTGGGGTATACTCAAAGGGACAGACTCACTCCAAGATATTTATGGTCGCTGATGGTTCATCAAACGGACATCCAGTGCCAAGTTTATGGCCAAAGGAACGTAAATGGGTCGTAGTGGGCCAGGGTCCGTACCGACCTAGCTGGAACCAGGTTGGGACAAACCGGCTTGGGTCATCCTAGTCTAACCTATTGGGTCTGTCCCAGCCCAGTCCACATGGGCTGCGAGGGTGCCGCGAGGGACGCTCGGTCGAGGGGTACCGTGATGGCGTTGGGTGGCTCGTTACGGCCCGGGACGGCTCGACAGAGGGTGGAACAAGACCGTGGGGTGGAGGTTTGTCCGTGGGGAGGCAGTCTGGCCATGGGGGTGCAGTTCAGCTGAGTGGTGGCGGTCTAGCCACAGGGTGGTGGTCCAACCACAGGGAGGCGGTCTGGCCGTGGGGAGGCGGGCCGGTTGCGGGGAGGTCATCCTACCGCGGGGTCGTCAGGCCGCGGGACGGTCTGACCAGAGGCGGGTAAAACCACCGTAGGGATGTGGTTCGGCCATGGGACAATGGTCCAATGGTAGGGCGACGGTCTAGTTGTGGGGCGGGGGTGGTAGCCGCAACGGTGGTTCTGGAGGCGGCGGAGGCGACTCGAGCAGTGGCGGCAGTGGTCTAGGCAGCGGTGGCGTTGACAGCTTGGACTGTAAGGCATGAAGGTTGCAAACTGTGGAGCCACTGGCCATTGTACCTTCACCAGCGATTAGTTTAGTCATCCTCTCACTTGGTTCTTTGTCATCAGCTTCGTCTATTGCGAATAACACACAAAATAAGGAGAACGATGGAGGTGGTCGGGCCATGTTTGTTTTTCCCACACCCTCTAACTTTGGGTGGTAGTAAAGAGTTGAACATTAACAAGAATGAAGAACATTAAACCCTCTAGAAATGATTATTCTCTAAACCCAAAAAATAAAAAATATGTGGATCAACTAATTAGAAAGTTGATCTCTATTCCTTTTTTTAGTGGGGAAGAACATGGGTAAAAAATAAAATCATTCAAAATAAACCCCTACCTCAGGTTGTTCATTGACATTGGCATGAGAAGAAACATTGGATGTCGATTTGTTTTAGATGAAGACATCCCACTTCGAAAGAAGTCCCGAGGAAGAAGATCGAATTCAAGGTCAGCATTCTTCATTGGCGGAGCATTCATCGTTGGGAGGTGAAGATCATCATTGGAGAAAATATTCCTCCAATGTTCCTACTCACCCAATTCCACCAAAATGAAATGGTCGCCCAAAATAATAGATTAAGTTATATATTATTTATTTTCGACGCACAAAATTCAATTTGGCTAGATCAATTAACTAGGATGGAATATCAAAGCAGTGTGTTTGCTTAATTAATATGGTGGAAGCTCAAGAGGCTCCTCTACAGTAAAGAGAGAGTTAAGAGGGTTTCTACTCCATTATGAGGGGAGTTAAAGAGGTTTAGGCCTTAGGTTGTCCCCATCACCATAACCTCTCATGGGAGGCTAGGATCGGGTGGTCCCCACCATCGTAACCTCTCTTGGGAGGTTACGGTCTGGTGGTCCCACTTCTCAACATCCACATGCTGATATCCTAAAGAAAAATAAAATAAAAAGAATTTTTATTTTTTTTTATTATTTCAATGGAATCCCCAAAAATTATCTTTCACCCTCAACCAACTACTATCAAGGTGACAGTCTCCTTAAGTTAATACTAGTGCAGTGAGTACAACGGTGCCCTGAAGTTTCAATTTCGAGCTCCGGTTCAAAATTTATAAATACTTGCTCGTACGTTTACTGAATGTACCCTAAAAAAGATTCATAAATTCATTCAAGGAACTCTGGGACTCGGAATCAAGCGCCTTAAATTTTTTCAGACACGTAAAATTCCTATATATTTAAAAAAATTACACGGAAATTATGGGTCATTACATTCCCCCCACCTGAGGGATTTACATCCCCATAAGCCATAACTCATAACTAGGTAAACATGTGGGGGTAATGAGCATGCATCTGGTCCTTCCATCATCATGTGCTCTCTTAGAGGTTCCCAGGATACCAGCATATACGCACTAGAGGTATCGACCATCCATGAAGGAAACGCTCCTGTTGATCCTCAATCTCAACAGAAACCTCCGTAAAAGTCTCCCCATCGTCGACATCCAGCTCTCAATAGTCGATGATGTGATAAGGGTTGTGCATGTATCTCTTAAACTGGTATACATGGAAGATTTTGTGCACCCAGTGCTACTGAGGTGGAAGTGATATGTTGTATAAAACCTCACCAACTCTGCTGATGAATTTAAAAGTTCTGATGAACCTCAGAGATTACTTACCACCTCGTTCAAATCTCCATAGACCTCGTCAGCGTGAGACCCATAGAAAGATGTGGACTCCATCCTAGAACACCATAGGTCTCTTTCTCTTATCGGCAAAGGACTTATTCTAGCTCTGTATAGTCTTCATGTGCTCCTAGATGATCTGCACTTTCTCTCGGGTAGCTCGTACCATCTCTGGTCCCAAAAGTGCGGACTCCCCTGGGTTAGTGCATCATAATAGTGATCTGCATGGTCGCTCGTACAACCCCTCAAAAGTTTCCATCCCAATGGTGGAATGAATGCTTTTGTTTTATGAAAATTCAACTAAAGGTAAGTTATCCTCCCAGCTGTGACTGAAGTCAATAAAATAAGCACACTCCATGTCCTCGAGGGTCTGAATGGTCTGCTTAGTCTAACCATCCATATGAGGATGGAAGGTGGTGCTCAAATGAAACTATGTCCTGAAAGCCTCCTTCCACCCCTTCCATAGTCAGGAAGTAAAACATGCATCATGATCGGAGACAATCATCGAGGGTACTCCAGTTATCCACACAATATAATGCACATGGAGGCGTCCCAATATTTCTATAGAACCCTACTCTCTAGTCTGTAGGAAGTGGGACAACTTGGTGACTTGGCTGATGATCACCCAAATAGATTCATGACCCCAGGATGTACATGGATGTCCGGTTACAAAATTGATGGATAGCACATCCCACATCCACTCTAGGACCTCTAATGGTTGAACCAATCCTGCCGGTACATGATGCTCCACCTTCACTTTCTGCCATGTGAGGCACCAAGAGGAAAACTTTGCTCTTTATTTCATCATTCCTAGCCACCAGTGATGTCGTCGAGGATCCATCTACATCATTGCCACTCTTGTATGTACTGCTAGAGGGGATGTGTGGAACTCCCACAACACTTCCTCATGAAGTGACACTAGTATTATGGTACATCCTATGAAGAGGAAAATGTGCTCCCAACCTTCAGAAAATTTATCTGGTGCCTGTCTTTTGGTATCTAGGCACTTCATGTCTTGTAGTTAGCGTCCCCATGCTACGCCTACCATACTCACTGAAGAAGTAAGGGAGTGACTGTAATATAATGTAGAAGTTCTGGTCCATCTTTATCTCTAAAGGATATCTGTAAAGCAGTCATCTCTTTCGTCGCCTCGCTTAGAAGTTATATACAAGACCTCTTACTGAGTGCATCTACTACAACGTTCCCCTTCCAAGTAGTATAGACTATCTAGAATTCGTAGTCTTGGAGAAACCCAAGACAACGTCCTTTTATCAGGTTTAGGTCCTTCTGGGAGAGGATATATCTGAGTCTCGTGTGATCAGAGTAAATGGTAAAACACTCACCCATCAGATAGTGTCGCCACATATTCTACGAGAAGACCACTGCTACTAACTCTAGGTCATGGGTAGCGTAGTTCCGCTCATGTTGTCTCAGCTGTGAAGAACCATGTGAAATCAATGCTTGCTCCTACATCAGGACACATCTGAGTCTGGTCCCTGACACTTCAAAGTAAACTACGTACCTTATTCCCTCCTCTGGAAGCCTCATGATGGGGGCAGTAGTCATCCTCTGCCACAACTCTTCAAATCTCTGCTGGCATTTCTTTGACCCAACAAAGGGTTTCCCCTTCATCGTCAATGATGATAGTGGTGCTGCATCTCTAGATAAATCTGGCACAAACCTGTATTTGTATCCAACCAAACCCAGGAACTCTCTACCTCTGTCACACTCATGGGTGGCTCTGAAGTAAGTACCACCTTAATCTTCACTGGATCCACTACAACTCTAGCCTCCGATAATACATTCCCCAGAATGTGAACCACTCGGATCCAGAACTGGAAATTCAAGAGCATACCATAAAGCAGTTGCTATCGAAGTGTGTAAAGTACTACCTGCAAATGATAGGCATGCTACTCCTCAATACTCAAGTAGATCATAATTTCATTGATGAAGACTACTAAAAAGTGATCAAGGTGTCACTGAACGATCCTATTCGTGAGTCCCATGAACACTGATGGAGCATTGGTTACACCTAATGGTGTAACCAATAAATCGTAATGGCTGTACCGACATCTGACGGTCATCTTCTGCACATCCTCATCATGCACTTTGAACTGGTTATAGGCTAACCATAGGGCTATTTTTGAGACCCATCGTTCTCCCTTCACCTGATCAAAGAGTTTTTCAATCCTCGGGAGTGGGAACTTGTTATTCACGATCCCATGGTTCATGCACAGATAGCCAACACAATGACTCAAGCTCCCATCCGACTTCTTGAAGAATATAATCGAGGCTGCCTATGGAGAAACATTGGACCAGATGAATACCTTCCCCTACAAGTCCTCTAACTGTACCCACAGCCCCGGAAGCTAGGCGAGAGACATTCGATATTCTAATGTAGATATTGGTGTCGTCCTGGGGTATAAGTCATTGTAAAATAACACCTATTTATGAAGAGGTAGACCTAGAACATCATCAAGGAAAACATCCACGTACTAGTCGACCGTTAAAGGATAACTCAGACTATCCACATCAATAGCTCCAAGGGTAAGGATAGCCAACTGATGAGTAATCAGTTGCACTATCCTACAGCTAAGTCAATTCTATGCTGCAAAGGTTCCTTTCTCACCAGCGATGGTAAGTCTTGTCCCATATGTTCGAACACACTGCACCTTCCGCCTAATACAGTCAATCTGTGCATGGAATATAGATGACCAATCCATGCCCAAGATGAGGTTGTAAGGCCTCAACGCAGATATTAGGAGATCTCAGCCGAAGTTATCTCCTTATTGAGTAAGCTCACATAATAGGAACCAGTGCATAATCACCGAATCCTCTCTCATAGGAGTCTCAAGCCATAAGGATCGAGTCAACAGCTCCGTCGGAATCTCCGTGATCCAAACGAGGGTAGTGGAAATAGTAGAATTACTGGAACCTCTATCATTATGTACTACTGCTATGGTTTAGTAGACACATATCATACCTCATATCATCTCTGCAGCGCCATGATCATAGGCCTCATCTGCCTGGAGATGAACTATCCCATGGCCACCTGTTCCCTGCAGTCAAGGTGTACCTCTTGGTGGTGGTGACGATAGCATCTCGAAACATCTCCCACCACCAGAAGCATGGAAAACTCCTCTGCCGCGTCCACCTTCTTCTAGTGGACCTCCTCGGTCGAAACTCTATCTATTCCTGGGAGGTCTCTCAACTTTCTATTGATCATTAGTACGATGAGTCAGACATTCAGGAGCCATGTGACCCTGCCTGCCGCATATGTGACACTGCTCACTCCTTGCCTAACTGGTTCTGCCTTTGGTACCCAGCCTAAATGATCTTGAGTCATGAGATCATACAACTGTAGGTCTGTTCCTCTAGGACCTCTTGGACATTTCTATGATAACATCTGTAGAATACAATACTACCTGAAGACTGGTAGTGGTTCTCACCGTGGGTAACTACTCGGCAAAGAAACACTCCACCAATAGGGCTCTCCCTAACACTCTTGCCTGCATTGACATGCCGAGTGAAATCATTGATGCCCTGATCTCCTGCCTGATCCCCTGGTTGTTGGTCTGGGCCCTGAAGAATGGGTCCACATCATACATGTGGAGTAGCGTGAGAGGTCAGTGAACCTCGCTGAGTACTGAGTTACAGTCAAGTTTCCCTACTGCAGATGAAGAAGCTCCTATATGCGCACTACACAAAGTGTTACTGAGACAAAATCTCCCCAAAACAGGCCCTTGAATTCTTCCTAGAGAAGTTTCACCTCATTGTGAAACTTGAGCATCATTCTCCACCATCTTTCTGATGCTGCCTATAGAAGGTTAGCATCAAGGATCAGCATGAGATTGGATGGTGTCCCAATGAGTAAGAAAACTCTCACCACAACCTCTTACCAATCCTAATCCGCCTGTGGGTCCATCTATCCTCTAAACATGGTGGCCTCTAGTGCTGAAACTCATGCAACGTGCTCAAGTGGCATGCACTGTCTGATTCTTGGGCTTGTGGCATCGGTGGCCCAACTGGGAGTTGTACAACTGGTGCCAATGCTAGATCATATACTTGAAGAGAGCCCTACAATGATGCCTCGTCGCTCGGTGGGATATCAGAACGTATAACTCTCAGAACCCTAGCTAGCTATCTACGTGGAGGCATCCTAAAAATAAAGAGGTGTTTCATGGTCAAATGTTATACCAGGTGAGCTGACTCAAATATTTCACCAATAAGACTCTTGAAAACACACACACAATTAGTGTTCTCATGAACTAATTTGGAAATCAGAATTACGGCCCTAGTGTCTGGATACGTCGGTCGCCGCACCAACACTGTATTACCTAAACATATAACCACACTTACTATACTAAACACTATTGTCATTAAAAAGAATGATTACAGTCCTAAATTCTATGGTAGAACTGACTACTCTAATATCTATTTTTAACGACCCGTCCCCTGGGTCCCATGCTAGGACTACCCGAAGCTCGCCTTCCATAGGCCGGGGGCTGGAGACTAGCACCAAAGGTGTATTCCCTAAAACTAAGAATGTTTTTCCTTTATATCCTGCAGGCACACATTACCATGCACATAGAAAGATAAGAAAAATAGTAAACTGAACTGTAAACAGAGTGAGTGCAGTAAGTAAATGTGGCCAGAATACAAGCCCAACTGGAAAGTACAAGTACAACTATGATACAATACAATGAAAGAATAGAGAAAGTCAGTTGATAGGTAATACTCCAATGATCCAACCTAAAGGGTCGGTACAGATCACCTCCTCAACACTGCCTGTCTATCTATATCTTCTGCGTATCAACACGTCATATAGTCCACCTCTGGGCACCGTCCAGTCCTGGTACTCATGTCCACAGTCATCGCTATCCATCGTCTGCATCATACACAACAAATTGCGGGCATAGACCATGTAGGGGTGAGTAAAACGATACTCAGTAGGGTCCTCAAGACCATCAAGGTCTCACAAAATCCACAAAAGATAAACCAAAAAGTATGAAATCAATAGATAATCTTCCTTTATTATATTCCCATACTTATAAATAAGTTATCAAGTAATCCATCATTATCATGAGGAAAACACAGAGATACTGACTGTGCTCACACCATGATTTATTCTAGCATTAGTAACAAGTTACATCTTTAGTCACATCGTCGAGCACCTCAGGTGATAGAGAACCCCTCCCCTATCATGTATAGTGGGCCTGCCGTGTCACACAGAGGTGCTTCCCAATAATCATGGACTACTGAGGTACTCCTCCTGTCGAGTACCATGGGTCTGTCGTGTCACACAGAGGTGATCCCCACAATGGGTCTGCCACGTTAAACAGAGCTGCTCCCCCTCATGACTTGTTGTGGTACTCCTCCTGTCGAGTATCGTGGGTCTGCCGCATCACATGGAAGTGCTCCCCCTCATAGCTTACTGAGGTACTTCTCCTTTAGATTATTGTGTGTATGACGTGTCACAGAGAGGAACTCACCACCGTGGGCCTGTCACGTCACATAAGGGAACTCCCCACTAGGCCCGTCAAGTCACTCCGAGTTGAAAGGGTCAGCAGTATTCAAGTCTCAGCCACCTACTAGGTCCCCGCACTATGATCACTCATCTCTGGGAGGATCCACTCCATGAGCTACTGGTCGATAATTCAATTGGTATGAAGTTCCATGAAGAAGCATCTCAATGGTCCGACACATCATAGGGGTCTCAACACAACATAAGGCGTGTTAATCAGACCCCCAGTCTATGAGTTATTAGCCTTCTAATCCTGGGGGCCCTGTTGGATTTGTGCTCGACCCAACATAACTATTCCTTATCTTAATCGGAAACTCCTGTGGGATATACTCAAATGGATAGACTCACTCAATGATTTCTTGCACCATTTAAGGTTAGTCAAACTGAAATCCATTGCCAATGTTATGGCCAAAAAGGTAACTGGGTCGTAGTGGGACCGGGTCCTGTCCAACCCGGCCAGATCGACCTGACATGGGCCAACACGGACGGACCCACTGGGTCCGGCCTGACCCGCGTGGGCTACGACGATGCCATGAGGGAAGCTCAACCAAGGGGTACTGCGAGGGAGCTGGGCGGCTCGGCTGAGGGAGACGTGAGAACGCGTGGTAGTAGTCTGACCACGAGACGACAGTCCAGCCGTTGGGCGGCGGTCTGGTCATGGGGTGGCTTTTCGGCCACAGGGCGGCGTTCCGACGATGGGGAGGCAGTTCATCCATGGGGCGGTCTGGTCACAGCCTTGTGTTCCGACCGTAGGGCGGTCCGGCTACGGGCGGGCAGTCCGGTAGTGGGTAGGTGATCCGGCCACAAGGAGGTGATCCGGCTGTGGAATGGCAATCGATCTGTAGGTACGGTAGTCCGACTGTAGGGTGGGGGTCCAGCCATGTGGCGGCGGTAGAGGGTTGAGCATTGTTGGTGGTGGTTTAGGCGGCTGTGGTGTCGGCGGCTCGGATGGTAAGGTGCGAAGGTTGCAGACGGTGGAGCTGTAGGGCAGCAGGGTGTTGTGCCCTCCCCGACAACCGGTTTAGCCAGCCAATCTCTTTGTTCATCGTCATCGACATCGTCTATTGTGAATAACACAAAAAAATAGAATGATGGAGGGGTTTCGGGCCATGTTTGATTTTCCCACACCCTCTGTGTTAGGGCAGTAGAAAAATGCTCAACATAAACAAGAATGAATAACGTCAAACCCTCCCTCATTGATTAATCTTTAAACCCGCAAAAGAAAACATATGCGGTTCAACTAAATATAAAGTCGATCCACGTTACTTGTTTTATATGAGAAGAACATGGGTAAAAAATATAATCATTCTCAAAAAAACCAACCTCAGGTAGTTCATTCATGTTGGCATGAGAAGAAAGTACAGACGTCAATTCATCATAGATGAAGACGTCCCACGTCGGAGGAAGTCTAGAGGAATAATTATGATGTTGAGGCTGGGGTTCTAAATAGGTGGAGAGTTCTTCATTGGGAGGTGAATTTTTTCGTTTGGAGGTCAAGTTTCTCATTGGAAAAAATAATCCTCCAATGTTCATCCTCTACCAATTACACGAAAATGAAATGGTCACCCAAAATAATAGATTAAATTATCTATTATTTAGTTTGTTGGCACAAAATTCAAATGGGATAAATTAATTAACTAAGTTGGAATATTAAAGCAGTGTGTTGGCTTAATTAATGTGGAAGAAGATCAAGAGTCTCCTCCACATTAAAGAGGGAGTTGAGAGTGTTTCTCCTCCATTATGAAGGGAGTTCAATAGGTTTGGGCCTTGAGTGGTCCCCAGCATAATAACCTCTCCTGGGTGGTTAGGCTCAGGTGGTCCCCACCACCATAACCTCTTTAGAGAGATTAAGGTCTAGTGGTCCCACTTCTCAACTTCCACATGGATATATCATAAAAAAAATAAAATACAACAAAAGTTTATTTTATTTTATTATTTCCACGAAAAAACCCAAAAAATATCTTTCACCCTAAACTGACTACCATCGAGGTGAAAGTCTCATTATGCGAATACCGACGCTTTGAGATAAACGGTACCCTCAAGTTTCTATTCTGATCACCGGTTCAAAATTTATAAAAACCCACTCTTACGTTTGCTGAACGTACCTGAAAAAAACTCATAAATTCATTTCAGGAACTCCAGGCCTTAGAATCAAGTGCCGTAAATTTTCACGGACTCGTAAAATTCCCATTTATTTTAAAAAAAATTACATGGAAATTCTAGTTCATTACATATTTTTTCCTAGGGTGAAAAATTTATATCATGATTTCCATTTATTATAAGAAAATAAAATTTAGATATTTATTAAATATGAACATTATAATTTTAAATATTCAATCCATTTTTCAATATTTATCATCCATATGATGTAAAAATATATATAATATAATTAGGTGAAGTGTAATAAATAATAGTATATTGAAAAATAATCATTTTCATGGAACATTATTTTTATTCCTAATTAAATTGTAATTTTTATTATAAATTAATCAATATTATTATGTATAGTTAAATGAAATAAAAAATTATTTAAAACCAATCCATAATAAATATTACATCATGAAATGTTTTATACCAATTACAGTTTTTATAAAAATTAGTATTTTCACTATTAAATAAAAAATCAATCATCCTATAAAAATATGAAAAATTCCCATACATATAATATTTATATTCTAATATAAAAAATGATAATAATATTATCCAATACAACTTATAAAATATATTGAGTTACGAATAAAAATAAAATTCCATATAAGAGGAATAATTTCTCTTATAAGAAAATTTAACATTTGAACAATTAAACATTTTAGTAATAGTTTTTTTATTTATAAATATTAGAAGCTATGTATATGATTAATAAGATCTAATAATTAAATATTTATAATGAAAAAATTTAAAAATATAATTTTAAAAATGGTTTCCCCCACTCATACCCTGAAAATCAATGACTCTATTATACCGATTATATTTGATTAATAATATATATGGTGCATATAATGGTTTGTTTAAGAATTCTATTTCTATGGAATATGTTGTCGAAAATGATATTATTTTTAAATGAATTAATTCTTTTTAGAGTCTAAAATTTCCCCCACAGTTATTTTACATCCTCTATATTTTATATCATTTTCAGTAAAAAGGGTTATAATATTTTCAAAATAAATTCCATGGTGGGGAAGAACAATACATAAATGTGTATGTAAGTACATTTTAATACTCTTCTATCACATTTCCTTCTAAAAAATAATTTAAGATATTCTTTTAGTGTAATATATATTGTATTTTATATGTATTCATTAGATAAATAATTTACAGTAATTATACTCACTCTAGTGAAGGAGATTTATGTAACAAAAATTCACAAATGATATATATTTAAAAAATAAGAATTCATAAATTTATCATCCAATTGATTTAGATAAGGAATTATAGTTCCATCAAGATAGGGAATATTAAAAAAATGTAGTAACTGACTTTTATTCCACACCTTATATTTTATTTCATTATTTGTGTATATTTTATGTTTTTTTCCACTAGCGCATCATATAATACTAATAATTATTAATTTCTCATTATTGATGAACTAAAATAAAAATTCTATAAATCAAATGTTTATGAAATAAGTGAAATTTTATTTCGCTAATTTAATTACATTGAATATAAACCTAAATAGTTTAAAAAATATAAGATAATATTAATTTTTTAAAAACCATTATGCAATGAAATGCCACATAAATATCCAAATCCTCCAAAGTAACACCCAATAATTAAGATTTGACATTTCCTAATAACTAACCTTAAATGTAATAAGATTATGTCTCAATAAATAATAAAACAAAATAACAATAAATATTCGATTACATATTCTTATTATATCAATATAACATTTATTTTCAATCTACATTAATCACTCAAAAAGTCTCATAAAATATATATTATTTAATAATGTACTATACTAAATATGCTAGTACTTACCATAAAAATAATATATGATTATATATTTAAATGTAATATTAATTCATGGATTTCAATTTTCTATAATAATTTAATGTTATAAAAATTTAAAAACCCTTTTTTCCCAATAAAGCATAATAATCTCAGCATCAAGGACAATATTATCCTTGTTTGATATCAGTAACCCACAAAATATATAGTAAATATTCCCCAAATAACCATTTAAATAATTACATGTTAATACTAAGGGTAAAAGATACCTCAAACATATACTAAAACAAATAAAATATATAAAAAAGTTATCATGTAACATGAATCATTTCTATTGTACTAATACATTTAATCTTAGGTCAATCCATATGTTTATCAAACCTTATATAAAATAATTCTTCATCATTAAGATAAAAATAATATATATAAATACTTTAATCATTCAATATCCTTAAAAAAACTTTAACCAATATTTGAGGGTTTTTTAATACTTCATTTATACAATTAAAAATATAAATCATGTCCTATGTTTCTTAAATATAATAATGTAAATGTTTCTTATATTAACATACCAAATTTTTTTACAAATATGACTTAACATTATATGTTGTGCACAATTTTCTAATATTATATTCTAAATTTAAATGACTTTGATAAACCATTATTTGTTTTATATTAATGTTTTCCTTCATGGTATTTCATCTAAAAAATAAATTTTAATATTTCGCAAAATTATAGGCTTTAAAAAATTAAATTAATATATTATAATGAAATTTACTACCACATATTTATTTCTATCAAATCATTATTTTCCAATGATAATTAATTTATTTAAACCCTTTTATTCCAAACATAAAACATTTTCCTCTTATTTATAGATAATCTCATAGATTACTCATCCAATATTCTTAACAGGTAGTAACTTAATTATTCATTCCTTTTTATTATCAAACTACATAACATTCACAAAACTAAATTTTTCCCTTATACATTTTATTATGAAAATCATCTTTGTTAATATTCGAAATAATAGTATGATCGATAGTGTTAGGAATAATCTTAGTATTATTCATCAAATATCCTTTCACATTTTCTTTCCCATTTTTGAATCCACTATAGTGGCCGTAAAAGAATTTGAGCATGTTCCTACCCAATTCATCAATTCTAATCCATCACAAAATGGGTTTAATGTGTATTTGAAATCATTATAATCCATCATATGAAATGGAAAAAAACTAATATATCCTTAAATTTGTATATTCATTTCAAACATATTCAATTTGGATAAAAATTATTTTAATTCACTATAATATAATAACGATTATGGTTGTATATGACTTAAATAATTTGATCCCAAACTACCAAAACACCCTTTGAAGTCTTCACCCAAAACCACATCCCCAATAATAATGTTTTCAATACCTATGTTTTCAAACAACCTATAACAAATAATATATATAAAAACCATAACATTAGATGGTTTAAGGTTTATAATTAATTGCATACATCCTAAATACCATTAACATTATTGTTTCAAAAAATTATGATAACAGATTGGTTAAAAATATGTTATTTCCACATAGTTTTTATTTCATGCACTAAAAAAGTTCATTATAAAGAAACACATTCATTATTCATGTTATCTCCCTTAATTGGAATAATACCTATGTTATTGTTCCTATTCATAATTTTGTCCTTTGAAAAATATTTTAAAAAGTCTAATGAGAATAAAAAAGATATTTAATGTTCATAAAACAAATTAACCTTGTTAATTTCTCAACATCATCCATTAATGATTTTATATAAAATCATTATGAGAAAATCATAATCTTAAATGTTTTGTAGAAATAAAGAAAATTATTTAATACCTTACCTTTAAAATTAAATCCTTTATTCCTTTTTAAATTTTTATAAACATTCCATAAAATCATATATTCATTTCGTATAATTTTCAAATCTAATGATATCTACTCAATCCCAAGGAATTTTTTTTACGTATAATATGACATTATCCTTAAATTAATTATTATAGGAAGCCTTATAGTTGAACCAAAAAACAATATCGTTCCCATATATCTCAATTGAATCTAATAATGGGTAAACCTTATCAAATTAACTAATATATTGTATATACAAAGCTCACCCATCACCAGAACAATATGATGATCATATTCCATTCATACAAAATTTATATGATATATATAATTAAAAAATAATATATATCAATCACCTTAATCATAAAACTAATTTTAATTATAATTAAACCCCATTTTAAATAACTCTTTTTTGTTACCTCATACAAATTAGAAGAAATATCAATTTCCTTTGAGAAATCATTTAAATAAGAACATTCAAAAAATATTGTTGAAATGTTTTTTTAATAACCATGGTAATATGTAGTGGAATCTTGATTTTATAGAATATTAAAAATGGTACATAAATTTATTCATCTAATATAAAATAAAAATATATTCTTTTTTTACACTAGTAATGAACATAAAAAAGACTCATACTATAATCTTTTAAAATATTATATTTTAATCTACTATAATGAAATTAAAAGATTGTAAAAAATTAGTTTAAAAACCTTTTAATCCTTAATAACAACATTTCTTAAAACATTTAAAATAAAATTTAAATATAAGAAAAATAGTATGAACAAAAACTATAACACATTATTTATATAAGAAATTCACTTACCTCAGGTCCCATAAATTTCCATTCCTACGTATACCATCTTGAGTAATAAAATTATATATATTTCCTAACTGATTATGAAACTTTGTCGGGCCAATTTAATTATCATTATCCCCTTAATTTAATTTTTTCCTTATTTTACTGAGTTACTAAAATTGTTATGTTCACGTTGGATGCTTTGAGTTTATTCCATTTATATGAGGAAAATTAGATTTTTAGTTTTAATATTGTCAAAATAATGTTTGTTAAATAATCTATTGATTCAAAATCCAGGATAGGTTAAAATGTTTGTATATTTTTTAAAATTTTATATCCATCAATGAAATATGTAAAGGAAAAATAATTAACATCACTTCATAGAGGTGGTAGTCCAAACCTATACATGAAAAACATATAAATTTACCAACCGTTGGAAGTGTTAGAAGGTAAATAATATATTAAAATTTCCCAAAATTGTAATTGTGTTAATAATATACTCTATATTAACTAAATACATAACAATTACCATAATTTTAATGATATATTAAAAAAAACACACTCCCCATTGGGTTTACCGTTCTCACGTACTGATGTGTGATGTTTTTTTATTTCCCATAGGATTGAGATAAAGATAATAAAAGGCCTTATCATCAGAATAATTGAATTTTATTACAATAAAAATACTAAACTATTATTTTATATTGTTTATAGAATATTAGGACAAAGTTGAAGAACAAATCAATTTTAAAACACTAAATTAAATGTTATTCATGTTTTCTCGAAAAAAACATTTTACTCAGTCCTTCAGCTGACTCTGATGGATTTGTTTTCCAAAAAATGTCTATAATAATTAGTGAATAATTGGGAGGGAACTTTAGAAGGGATTTGTTAAGAAACATGTCTCATGATGTTCCATAAAAAGATTATATTATGTGATTTTTAAGTGATTTCATTTATATTCATTTAAATAAATGAAATATTAAATTATTATATGAGAGTAACAAATTTAAATTGAATCACAATTTTACAAAGTTTTAATATATAGGGGATAATGAATAAATAAATTCATCAAATAAATGTTATAAAAGTCTAATATCATTTAAATATTATATATTGTATTAAACTAATTTAACCCTAACCATTGTAACATATTTTTTAATATTGAATGGAGAAAAATAAATAATAAAAATTCTAAGTGGAACACACATGAAATATTAATTATGGGTTTAAAAATATTACATCCAATGATTTATTGTAGTATTCATATGATATATTAAAATATAGAAAAAACATTTTTAAAAATTACATACTATTAGAATTTGAAACATTCTATTGATTTAAATTGTATCAATATGATATAGTTAGCTCGATCTTTCACCCACATACATAGGTTCTAGATCTGTGATGCATATGATTTATTAGTAATTATAACATAACAAAAAATTATCTCTATAATAAAAATGTTATTCTATTTTAAATTCTATCATCTATATTTACTAATAAATTAATAAATGTATATAATAATAAATAATATATTATAAGTGAGGGAGAGTGAATGTTTTGTAAATATAATTTTATTAATATTATCTTTGGAGATATATTAATGGAATTTGGCAACAAATTTAACTGTCTTTGATGATAATTTAATGGGAGGTCTGTAATAACATCAACACCCAATTAATGATTTTTTTTGGAATTTATTTCCTTTCTCCATTAATTTAATAGTTTTTTCTAATTATATCTTTTACTATAGAGAAGGATTTATAGCATGGTTAATATTTTTTATTACAAAAAATAAAATTAAACTCCCTAAAATATTTGAATCTTGATAGTCCAAATATTTAATTTATATTTAATGATTTAAGGTCCAGAATATTTTTAAAAAATTATCCAAGATCATATTACATAAAGAAAATTTATTAGTAATTATACATTCTAAGTAATAAATATTATAACAAATAATTGTATAATGATGATTCACATTAAATTAATATAATTACGTATAATCATATAGGGCTAATTTTACTTTAAAACCAATACAAAATTGAATGGTACATTGTAAACACTTTGATATAAATTCTGGTTTTTAAAAAAATCAAGGTTCATCATTATTCACAGAAATATATATCATTGTAGAGAAATACTAAAAATTCACCATATGGAATTTTTTATTATACAATATAATAAATTATTTATATTTTAGGAAATAAAATTCATAAATTCCATAATTGTTCCTTTTAATGATATATGAAAATATAATGGGATCCATATTTTATACTACTCATAAGGGTGTTAATATTTATTTTACTTAAACATTATTCTCAAAATATGGGTAATAATATAACATAAACTAATCATACATTTGTATTATGAAAAAAGATCAATATTTATTTTATTATGCGGTTAATACAATTCATACATGCGAAACCAATGAATGGGTTATAATAGTAATAATTGAATAATAATATTTCTTATAGTATATAATATACTATTTAAGCATAGTGATTTATGTTGAACAAAATATTGAAAATATAATTTATTTTAAATGAATATAAATTAAAATTTTGTATTGTTAAAAAACTGCAACTCTTGATTTAATTTTCCATTCACTAGTTAATCTGATTGGATCTAAAATGATTCAACAAATTTATTAGAGAATTATTGAGAAAGAATATATAAGATTTAATAGATTATATATGGTTTAAAAAATCATGTAATTAAGTGTATAATTCATGGTGATTTATGGTTCTGATCCTAGTCCACATATTCATATCTTTTTATAAACAATAACATAAAATGGAGATGGAATATGGTTATATAATCATTGTAAAATAATTATTTTCAAGTGTCAAATAGTTATATAATATTAAATTCCTAATATATTAATTTAATTGAGTTTATACAACATGTGAACACTTTTTACTATCCCAAATCTCATCAAATTTATCATTTCAATTATCACAATAATGGTATACTATTTATCATGTATTATAATATCTCTCTTTTTTCTCACCTTTAGTTGAAAATGTATTCTCCAAATTATAGGCTTATGATTTGTTGTTATGTTACACACCATAGTTATGAATAAAATTCATATCCAAAATATATAGATAGTATCTCGTTGAATATATTTTAATAAATAAATAATATCTAGAAACCCATTACAACTGAACCTTCCTAATTTTGGAATAGTTTTAATTCATCTTGATAACTATTACTGAAACTAATTTTCTCAACAAATAAATCATAGAGTGATATTACCTATCAGGACATGAGAAGAAACATTTTCGTTTAATGATGATATAGTTGAGATTTTAAAAAAAATTATATTAATTTTATGTTGGTATTCCCAAAATTTTTTATGTTTAACTAAATAATTTTTATAATTTTGATGAAACTTCATGAAAATTATTACAATTTCCTAATTTTTTATTTTTAAATGTTTTATCACTTTTTTATTTCACATTTTCATTTTTTAAAAATAATTTAATTTATATATTAATTAATATACAATTAAATAATTGGTATTATTATTTTTCCAAAATTGGATTGAGATAATATTAAAACACATAGAGAAAAAAATAAATAATGAAATCTAAACTACATTTTTTTATGATAGACTTGATCAGTTATCAATATATGAAGAGTATATAATGTTGAAAATAATATCAATCATGTTAATTAAATTATAATTATATATTTAGTGTTTTTAGTATTCCCTAATTGTAGTAAGTTCATTTTAAAAATAATTGTGGAAAAAATTTATAATGCAATTTAAGTAACTTTTTTGGAAGATAGACATGGTAACTTGTTAATAAATAGAGATTATATCATGTTGAAATGAATATCAACAATGTGATTATAATTTTTCTTGATATAGGAACCATATATGAAATTTAAAATTTAATTAATAAGAGAAATTTGTTCATTAATGGAGATTATTCATGTGTTAATGTGCCTAGATAGGAAGAGACTTTTAAGACAAAAAAATTACTCTTAAATAATGTAATTAGAAAAAAAACATAACATATGTAATTTAATGTTTTTTGGTTAATAACATTCCTTTTTTAACAACCATCAAGTAGATAATTTTTAAATATCCGACATCCTATATAGCCTAGAGAGCATCATCAGTCTATATATTGAAAATCAATTGAATATTTTCCCTATAATTCCTTTACAAATTTACGTTCTCTACTCATTTTCAATAGGATTAAATAGATAAAAGTGTATTATGAAAAAAAAGGTTATTATGTAAAATATATATTATAAAGTTTCCTATCTACCAATGTATTGTTAAACACTATATATCATTGGATATCATGGATTCCAAGGAATTTCACTTTATAATTTTTAGTTCCTCATCGTAAATACTTATTTCATTTCCCTAAAATAAATTTTCCAGATTGACGAATGTCTGTTTAGTCTATTAATATCAATTTAACATTTTCCAAGGTTTATAATAACTTATTAATATAAAATAATTTCCATGATTTTTGAATTTATATGGGTGAGGTTTCACTATTGAATAGAATATGTTTAATTAGTTTTTTTTATTAAAATTAAATTAGGTAAATAAAGAATATTCATATTTGAATAAATACCTAATTTAGTTATCAAAATGATTTTTGGAAATTTTAGGTGTTCAGATTGTGGTAATAAGGTGACAATTGAAAAATATAATTTAGTGATTCATTTGTAAATATGGTTAAAGAGAGATAATGATGGTTGAAAAACAATTTCAATGTAGTTGTCTAGAGTATTTCTTTTTTGAACAATCATTTTTATGATTTATAATCTCAAATATTTTTCCAATCATAATATAATTGATATCAAAATCAAACAATTCTAATAAATATCAAAATTCAAAATTTTAAATCCCATTTATAATATAAAAACATATGATAATATAGTTTCAAACATAGATTGAGAAATAATAGTGAAACCAACATGTTGTCACCACTATAGTATATTCTATGAGGTGAGAGTATCAATCCAGGAAATATGAATGAATCCTCATAATAAATTTTTCACCATTTCTAGAGAAGAAATTAAATTATATATATTTATATGTATATATATTCAACAATATTATTTGAATCAAATATTTAAAATTATTTAAAAATTAATTATCACTATTAATACTATAGTTTTTCCCAATGGACAATAATTTTAGAACTCTAATAAAGAATATGTTATTGAAAAACAAGTGAAACAAAATGTTATCATGTTTGAATTTTTTATTTAAGAATTAACCATTAACAACAATTCATTAAAATATATTAAGAAATTTTTAGAGGAAAATAAACTTCACTAATCAATAATCGTGTCCCATTGTCTTTTGATATTATATAACATTCAGATGAGGAATTTTAAAATGAATTGGAATATTCTTTTTTGAATTGTAATGAATAAATTATCATATATTTTCCCATTAATGTATCACTATGAAAAGTAATACCTTCATAAAATTGTTTAGTTAACATTATTGAAAATTAAACTCTCTATCAATCTCTATTTATTGAAGCTAAAATATCAAAAATTTGTTATGTTTTTTATTAATGGGGATATATCACATGATATTTATATTTTTGGTGTACAATTACAAGATTTATATCTTTTACATGTTTTTAATAAAAATTGATTCCAACCAAAATCAGTGGTGTAATATATGATTAAATATAATGAATTATCAAAATTGGATTCATTTTTATTATATTATATTTATAGTTAATTGTTAGTAGATCCTCCATATGATTATTTTAATCTTCTTGATTTGAAATACATATATTTATTATAACAAGAATACATGAAGGAAAATGATTAATAAAAATAGATTGATCCATTTATGAGTACAATTGTTTACATAAGGGTTGTGGTGCCAAGTTTATTTGAAAATAACAATTAATTTTTAAACATAAATTGATGAAAAACCACATACTAATGTTAATTATTAATTCTATTGGAGGTAATTTTTGATGATCATATCATTAGAAGTTTCCAATCTATTTTTTCCATCATTCACTATTCATTTGGGACTTCAACGTAATAGATTGGATCATTAAAAATTCATCATTTGGTGACTTAAATATGAATTTGGTGGTGAGTAAGATTAGATAAATTTCATTTTGTTCATTCATGAGTAATTAAACACCCACCTTCATATTAAGGATAAATCATTAAAACTACAAAACTATCGATATCATAAAATGTATCACCCAATTAGGATAATTAAAGAGATTATATTCAATTATATTAATCAATTTACAATTAAATAAATTTTAATAATGTTTTATTGGTTATTTTTAGTTTTCTAATCGGATAGTAGTGTATAATTTTAAGTGGCTAGTTGAACACCTTATCTATTCAATAAATTATTGGCCATGTCATTCCATTGATATTAATTATTAAATTATTATATGCACAATTTTTTTCCCAAATAAATTTATTCAAAATGAGGACATTTATTTAAGGAATGGTTAATGGGAAATGTATTCATTTTTAGAATAGGTTGGTTCTTTCGTTTTTAATTTAATTTTTATATTTTCTTAATTGTTTTCATTTAAATTTAGTAAATTAGTTGCGAATTTTTTGTTTTTATTAAAACATTTGAAATCAAATAACAACCAATTCTATTTTTAACCCAATTTAATGAGTTATATAATTTGACACATGAAACTTTGTTTATATAAATTCTTATATCACTTTTTTTAGGTTATAAACATTTGTAATTTTGAAAAAAATTATCTTATTTTGGAATCACATTAAACATATCACATTCATTATCTTTAAAATCACCATATGATATTATTTGATATATATTATTTACCTTCATATCACATTTTTAGAGAACTAAACCATGCATGCTACAACCAAAATGTGATATTTTTATATTAAAACTAGATAATTTTTTGGATCATGTGTAGAAACGTTTTTGTTAATTTATTTATTTAAAAATTCACTTTTTCATGATATATTTTTTGTTATGTGAATCACATAAGTTTTATTTTTTAAAATTTACTTTCTCTGGATGGATTATTTATTCATCTATATATTAACTAAATTTTATTTATCCACCTTTTTTTGGATGTGACATACCTGGTCTAGTTGAATATAGATATGGGGGAAGCTGGCATAATATTTTTTTACATTTTTCAGAGTTGTTATAGGAGGAAAAAAAATGTATAGAAGAATTTTTTGGATCTAAAATTAGTATTCAACAAATTCTATTCATTTATGAATTTGGGATGAAAAACATTGTAAAAAACTATGCTGAAGCTAATAGAAAAACAATATGGAAAATATACTATGAGAATTTGTTAAAAATATGATTAATAATTTATGATAATTTATTTAGGCCACACTAGAATTTTGAAATTCATAAAACCCCATCTTCATTTGTAAATAGTATTTTGATACATTTTCAAAATAAAAATGTTACACAAATATGTGAATTATGATTGGGGTATCAATCTAACAATTGAAATGCGGAATATTTTAAAACATCCATAAATAGTTAATTATTATTAGTGATGAATTTATTTTGATAGGAGTGAGGAGGAGACAATACAATATTTTATATTTTATTCATATATTTGTTCTTCAAAAATTTATATCCCACATACTTTTCCTCAATAAAGTTAACATCAAATACCTCAATGAATTAAAATAAAGAAAAACCATAAAATTTTCCACATGATTAAAACAATTAATTGAATAAAATTTGGAAGAAATATATTAATTTATCAATGATATGGTTACCATTTTATATGGTTATAAGAGATCATCCTTTTTGAAAATACAAAATTATTTGATGATGGAAATTTCATGTTATGTTAAAAACCTGTGTTCGTTTGAGGAGAATCATTATTTATGTAATTTTTTTTGAACTACAATGAGAATATGAAATAATGGGTTTTTGGGATAAATTAAAACATTATTTTTATCAAATTAAATTTTTAAATATTATGGTAATGTGTTTTAAAATTATATTTAAAATAATTTTGATTCATAGTTTTCCAGTTGTCCAAGATAATTTTTAACATATATTTAAACCTCCCCATGAAACTATGTTGATCAAAGTATGAATAATGTGTGGAACAATGCCAATTATAAATAATTTAATTTTATATTCCTACCCTATATTGTAAACAATGACACTTTGGTTGAATCCTCAGTCATGGTACTATATTTTTTAGTCATCTGTTTTTCTTTTTCCTTTTTAATAGTGATGGAGTTATTTTCCAATAATAATTAAATTTATTTGTGGATTAATTCAGGTTTTAATTTTTTTAAATTATTGTTTATAGTTAATTATATGAGATTTGATTTTAATATGTCCATGATCATTACCAATCATTACATTAAACTAATATCCACCTCGAAATATGATTTTTCTCAAAATTTACAATTGTCTTAGATTTAATCCAAGAATTTTTTAGGGTTTCTATACTTATCATAAATTAATAATTAATTTTTCTACATTTCCTGAAACCATATATATTTTTTGGATTCAATTATCCCTGGAATCTACTTTTCCAACAATATATTTCATTAATCTATATAATGTTAATTTGAAATCCAAAAATAAATATTAAATGAGAGAAAATTTTCATTAAAATAAAATCCACAAATTATGAATAATAGAAATGATAAATATGACCATCAATATTCAGAGTAAATAAATTGGTTTCTGGTGTTTAGTATGATGTGTAAAATTTTGAATATAATGAACAAGGAATGAAATTAGTTTTTCGCCAAACACAGACATGAGAGGTGATGAAATTTAAATATGAACATTGGATTGAATGAAAATATCATGGACAGAATTTTTTTAAACAAAATTTAAATTTCATTAATAAAAAACACTGAATATTTTTTATGATAATTATAGATAATTAATTGATTTTAATTAATATTAAAACCAAATTACAAAAAAAACTTATAATATTACGAAAGAAAGTGGAAAAAAGGAAAATAAATACAATGTGTGGATGAGAGATCTCTCTTGTGGAAACAAGAGTATGTAATTTCCTAAATTTTTTTTTGAAAAGCTTCTTTTCATGATAATTATCTTCCAAGAGGTTTTATGTTCTGCTATCCTACATATATTTGAGAGGAATTGATTTATAGAAGAAGGTGGTTCAATAACTTCCTTCCATAAATTATGGACTATTTTTATTATAAATTTGACCATAAATATTATTTAATATCATGAACTCAAATTCTTAAAATTTATAGATACTTACATGGATATTACATCTTTTAAATTTTGATTCCATTTCACATTTATATCCATTTTTGTGACTATTTTTTTAAACCATGTGTTTATCTCTATAATTATCCTAAATGAGTCCATGACCTATATGGAATATGATTTATTCTATTAAAATTTCTTCATTTAAAATAAAAATAATCTATAAATAGTTCATACTATATCATTAAGTTCTACCCCTATAATTTCAGATAAATTAAGGTAGTGTATTGGAAGAATAATCATGAATGGGGAGTTGGCATATAATCGAGGGGATAATAATTGGATGGAATTTCATGCATCGATTAGTTCCCATTAATGATCGAATCAGAATTTAAATTTTTAAAAATATATATATTAAATTTAATTTAATTATTAATCATGTTGATAAATTTTAAGTTTCTAATTTTATTCAGTAAATTAAATAATCATCCACGACCCTTCTTGGATCATAAATTTAGTTTTCCCTCTTGTGTGATATATATGGTCATTTAGAGGGAAGTATTATCCAATTAAATATTTTAATGAGTTGATTTAATTTTAATCAATAATATAAAAAAGAATAATATTATCATTTGGTTAAATATTTTAAATTAAATGATCAATATAGTAATCGTTAGCTTAATTGATGGAATTCCAGCAGTGCTCCACATATATAATTATGATCAAAATATGAAAATTTATTTAAAAGTAATTGTTTTATGTTGAAAAATATGTGTTTTGATAAATAAAAAATCATGAATATTATTTATTATCAACTATAATTTAGATAATATAATTAACATCATTAGGGCTAGAAAACAGAAACATATGAGACAAAAAATTTCATAGTTTTTTTTATTTTATCAAGGGGGATAAACAAGTTTAATCATCTAGGAATAATTCCATCAAAATTCATTACATCAATCATGTGTGAAAACCGATACATTTTTTACAATTATGAATATAAATAGATTTTATCATCACTTAAATATAATGCCTCTGAAAATGACATCAATTTATTAATGAGTGCGCACTAATTCCCCAAACAAGTGATATAATAATAAATTCTATAAGATAACTCAGCTTCTATTAAATATTCTGATGTTGACATGAATCAATTATTTTTTTAATAGGGTTTTTAGTAGCTATTGGAGGGTATAAATATAATAGACAAAATATAGGGTGGTAAGGGGAAATAAAAACATAAAGAAATCATTGCACCATTTTGGAAATGATACATCGAAAGAAATTGAGACACATAATTACAATGGTGTAAATGTGTTATGAAAAAAAGGAGTGAGAGAATATTATTCGAGGGTAGAAAAATAAAATTAGTAAAAAACATAAAACCTATCTCAATAACTTAGGAAAACAATATGGATGTGTTCTATATTTTTTTCGGATTTTCACTTTGAAAATACTTCATAATAATCTCCAGATCATTTTTTCATTTCCTAATAACAATAATAATTATATTTATAATAAGATAAATTATTATGGAAGAGTTTTTTCTAAGTTTCCAATGAATTTTTTTTTTCAATTTCTTTCATTTTAATTTTTATAATTTTTTACACATTTCAATAAAATTTATAAAAAATGGCATAAAAATACATTACCCAAACCCAGTGAATGTAGTCCTCTCTAACAAACATAAATTTATTATTTCCTACAAACATTTTGGTATGCATTGAAAATCGAAGAACATATTCCCAAAATTATCTACGTTCCCACGTACACATAAATTTAAAAACTCATGGAAAGAAAATTTATATAGTTTTTGAGTTGGAAAAGTTTTTTTCCTATACTGTGGCAATGAGAAAATAAATTTTCAAAATATTGAATGGGGTATAAAAATGAGGATAAATATATGGGCAATGAGATGAAATTATGCTATTTATAATATCATGTGGTTTATAAAATTATATTATCATATTAATTGACACCATAGATGATGTTTTAGTTTAATGGTATAAATATCAAGGCATAAAATTTATTGTGGAAAACAAAAAATAAGAAAATATGGCCATAGGTGACCATTGAATGAAATAATTAGTTTTTTGACCTTGTAAAAGGAGAATCGATTTTCAAGAAAAAATAAGACATTTAAAACATGTAATATTCCCACAAATTTGGTTATCCATGTTTCTTTTTAAAATAAAAATATGTGTGGGATGAAAACAAGTCATTGGAAATCCCACAATGGATAGATAAAATTGCCCATTTATATTCTTAGTAACTGCGAATATTTTTTTTTTCTATAATATTTTTTCTTTTCTTGGTTTTTTTAAGACATTACAAATTATATGGGGAAAAATATGGATGAATAATGTTTTGTGAAAGTGGGAAATATTGTTTTAATTAGAAGGTAATAAGAATAAAATGAAGAAAAATGAGAAAGAAAGGGATAAATTGATAATGATGGGGAAGATACAGTGAGGGAATTAAATTGAAAGAGGTAACCTTATCATTGATTTAGTTTGTTTCTACCTCAATCTAATGATGTTTCTATTAAATCATGTCGGAATCCAATGAAAATGGATGTGGTTCTTAGGGTGTGTTTCTTCTTCTGATTATAAATTAAATAATTACCATTAACTATGATTATGATTTTTGAAGTAGAGTTTATCACTTACACTATTGCAAATGTGTAAACATTAGTAATAATAAAAGGTGTTTCACAATTAGAGTTGAACATACCTGGTTTAAGAATACATCAATAAATAATGATCATTAAAATTTTTCCATCATGAAATAAATTTTATTGTATGTGGTTATTATTGAGACACATATAATTTTATTAATAGTGATTGTAAATATTATTGGAACCATGGTTAATCTCCTCTAACTCATTCAACTGTAATAATATCTCTTCACCATATTTCTTGCGATACAAATTTGAATTTTTATATCCCAAAAAAGAAATCATATCAACATATATGATCATTAATCCTATAAAATACATATTTTATTATTACCTAAGGATATAAATTTAGTCGATTAGATAACCATATAATTTCACACAATGGTTGAAAGGTAGCTATAGCACTTATAGAGAAGATATATTTGGGAATGGTATTTATCATGTCTCATAGGCCGATATGTGTATTATCATAATGGGAAATATTTATTTTTCATAGAACTTTAAATGTATCTAGACCATTGCACATAATGGGGTGTATTGTTGCATTGAATATTTTTTTATTGTCCTAATATTTGTCTTGTTGGTATAAAATTCCTTATGAAACATTTTGTACATTTATATTATTTTATGGCAACCAAGAGGGTAATGTTGACATCATAATGTTTTAACGTGAAATGAATTTTATAATTTGTTTCAAGATGATACATAGTCTATGAAAAGGATGGAAGAAAATTATATAGGTTTCTTATAGGAATGAAAGGAGGTGATGGATTGAATTCATGATTTTTTTTCTAGATTTTTTATCTTTTAATTTATACAACACAAAATTTAAATGAAATTTAATGGATTCACCATGATGACTATAAATTGTATTTCCATATCCATTTTTAATTAAACATAAATTACCCATGTGGTTGGGAAATATTTGAGCAGGTACTTAGGAAAAATTGGATTTCCTTTGTATTCTAAGGTGGGATATAATCTATTTAATTATTATTCTCAATGATTCCATGTATAGAATTGGTTAATGTGAAATTATCTTCCACAAAGCATTCACCTGGATTATTAGAAGAAGCGACTTTTCCCACATTTAGATTTACAATATTCATTTCAACAGTAAGTAATTTTTATTGAGTTGGGGATTGATATAAATCATTAAGATAATAGAAAACATGAGGGGTTGGAAGAGGGTTTTTCATTAAGGGTGCGAAACTAGTATATATTGTTGTTGTTTGTCACTCAACCATTCACTATTTTTTAATTCTCATTAATTTTGATAACATAATTAAGGGGTTTGGGATATGTTATTAAAATAACTCAAACAATGATCTTATTTAAAGGATACATTATAGGGAAAATAGAATGTATTATTGTGGGGTTGGCTGATGTTTGTAAAAATATTTATAGTTACTTATTGTTGGAGTTTCACTAATAATAGACATAAATGATCTCCATTGGTGTAGATAAATATGTTGGATCATCATATGTTTTTAATTTATTTTTATTTGTATGAGCTAGTGAGATATTGATTCGATAGTTTTTGACAAGCCTAGGGAATTGAGATAGCGGGGAAGATATATTTGGGGCTTTGATAGCCATAACTAGTTGATGAATAATATATTTATTTTCACACATCCTCTATATTATCTTGTTGGGATATTTTTGTTTGTTACCTTGGAGGTCTTTGGATTGGTAATTTTCATTAGTATAGAATTGATTCACTTATAAATCCTTGTTTCATATAATATATTTTGTCTATGAATGTGTTTTTCCCACATTATCAATGCCGATTTTGGAATTAATAAGAGTTATCTCCCAAAACAATAACCCCTCATTTAAATATTTTATCAAAAATTGGTGACAAATTTAGTGGATTAGGATTGTTTCCATAATCTTTTTGAAAATCTCCAAGAAATCATGTAGTAATTCAATGGGTAATTAACATAATCTATAAGTCAACTTTAATATAAAAATTGATTGAGAAGAAGGAAATAATTTTTATAAAATTATTTGTTTGATTTCCATCAATAAGTTTATAGAAATAGGATTGAGGTAGTAGATCCATGATATTTAGAAGTTGGATTATGAGAGTAGAAATGTTATATGTTTGATTTGTTCATCATTAAGCCCTTTAGGATTCATGGTAGAGTAGACCAGAAGAAAATCCTTTAGGTGAAGATGAGGGTCCTCACTGGATGTACAATGTGAATGATTTATAAGTTGAATAAAATATATTTTCGGTTCATAATCTAACATAATGATGGGATATTGAATATATATTTATTTTTAGTTCACATCAGGAGTAATAAGTTCATTAAGTTATTTTTCCAAATGATTTTTAATATTTATTTCAATTTTATGGGAAATTAATGAATCATGATTTATTTCTTTTCCCTTTATGTCTCTCCCAATTCAGTGAAGAGATTGTATGAATTTCGGGATAAAAATATGTGATATTGTTATGGAGGAAATGTGGAATTTAGAGACACTATATACTTTTATTTTCGTTGAAAGTTGTTAAATATATGAAATGAGCCTCTTTATGTGTATTTATTATTTGGTTTTTATTTTTATGGAAGAATGATTTAACTTGATTTCATTTCAATTTTTTTTGGTTGTTCTAGATTTTTATTTCAATTGGATGATGATAAAAAATGAAACATACTCCAATATAACCATATTTTACAACATTTAAATTTTATGTGAGGATAATTGGAATATAATGATCATTCATAGGTATGTTTCTCTATTATAATGTATATAGTGGTACTCGGGATAAATACATAGCAGTCGTACAATATTTTGAAGTCAATTACTATTTTCTTTTCTTTTGAATATGGTGGTTGTATTTAAAGAACACGTAAATTGATTAATTAAAGAGTTTTCATTTAAAATTTTGATCATTATTTGGGTGACTTCATAATTTAGGATTTTTTGTTATATTATCCTTACGATTTTCAAAATATTTACTTAAATTAACATCCCCACTACAAGAAGATTATTATCGGAATTAACAATTATTTTGGATTTAATACATGCCTCAAATAGGGTTCTAATCATTATCGACCATGGTTTATGTATGTCTCAATATATAATGTACCAATATGTATTTTTCGTTCCAATAGTCCATGAAAATCACATTTCAAACAAAACAATACTGTAATCTATTACATTTCTTGTTTGAGATAAAAAATATTAAATTGAAGAACACTAAATGAGTGAAATTAATCAATAAAAATACATATTAAAATTATAACCCACCCCAATAGACTATATTCTCGTCTATTTGGGATTAAATAATTTGGGTCACTATTTTTATGATTTTTAGTTCATTGAAAAAAATAAGAGAGTTAAGAAAAGTGCTTTATGTAGAACAGATACACATGAGTAATGAAGATTGTTAAACAAGAACACTTGATTGAATGGGAAAGTGAAGGAGGCCTGGTTATTGACCATAATTTAAATTTTATGAAAAAAATAAGAATTCATGGATGAATTTTCATGATAATGAGATATAATTATGATAATCGGATTAATATTAAATCAAAATTTAAACATAGAAACTTATTAGATTACAAATGAAAAAAATGAAAAAGAACAAGAAAAAAACAGTGGATGGGAGGTATCTCATATTGAAAAAATAGTATAGAACTACCTCCTTGTACTTTAGAAATTATGTGGTCATTCAAATAAAGAACATTGTGTTCTGAAGAGAAAACCTCTTCAATGGAGATGTATGGATTGTATTTATAACAAATGGTGTTGTATTTTTTTCCTCTCATAACTAACCATTATGTTTTATAATCCACTTTAATAATAAATAGATTAATATTAAAAAAAATATAATTTTTAATTATTTTTATAAGGATAATACTATAAACTATAAAAATTTTCATTGTCATTGGACTTTTGGAGATAAATTTCTGAGTATTATGTTAAAACCATTATCTTATATTAACAAATTACTGAATTATTCTATTAATTAATTTGAATAAGTTTTATACTATAAATATTTTTACATTTCATACACACACACTTCTAAAAATCTATGTTTCAATTTTTCTTATTCTCACAAAATTTCATATCAACTGCAATAGTGTATTAGTATAAAATTAGAGTATGGTGATATACTCTTATAACTAAGGTATAATTGTGAATTAAAAATCATTAATGGATTGGGCGAAATTAATGATGAATTGGGATTTGTTTTTAAAAAAAAATTGTTTACGGTTCTCATAGAAATTATTCTTCAACTTTATCAAATTTTGGATTCTATATTGACCCCATAAATTCAATCTTCATGGATGGTAATGTTTTTATTATTGATTTGGTGGCCCCTCTTCGGTGATATGTTTATACCTTTAGATATATGATTATGAAAATTCTATAATTGAATTTTTTTTTTCAATATTAATATGGAATTTGGAAAAGGAAGAATAATATCATTTGGATTAGTATATTGAATTATATGATACAAATATTTAACTACAGTGTAATTTAATAAATTCTGACAATGCTCTCCTAATATGATAATAATCAAAAAGGGAATCATTGACATGAAATTTGCCATAATTCAATAAATAATCAGTGATGTAGGTAACATAAAATCCTGAATTGATTTATCATATATATGACATACATAAATGTTATGAAATATTAGAAGGATGTCCAATATATATCATAATTATACCTAACCTTGAATAAAAAAAATCTCATTTAAAGACAATATACATAATAATATTATTTTGGGAATGATATTTAACATCTCCAAAATTATTGGTCTCTCAATGAACATATTAAAGGCATTCCCTACTTAAAACAACTCTTCATAATCAGGGGAATAGTAATAAAAGAAATGGTGATGTCAGATATTCATTATTTGGAAAACTTCAATATATCAATCACTTTTCATATGTCCAAAAATCATGATAACATGAATATGAGAATATGAGATTTAAATTTTAATATCATACCTAATAATTAGTTTAACATATTAATGATTTTTTCTGTAATGTATCAGAAGACAAGATTCATAAAAATTCATATATTATGAGACATAAAATTATATAATAAGAACATGAACACAAAATATATAAAAATATAAAATGTGTTTCCTAATATTAATCTTATAATATTTATTTTTTTACTACTAGCCAATACATTCATATGATATTAGGACTAGTATTAACACCTTTTACCATCTTCATTCTTAAGATAACCTCTCTTGTACCCTCTATCATACTTGGGATAAACTCATATATACCCATTAAACTCATAAACATTATTTATTACCAAATGAATAAGTTATATATAAAGGACCCACCCGAACAAAATCATAATACATTCATATTTATTCCTCACTTTCATGAAAGAATTTCCCTTTTAACTATAAATTTCCTTATATAAAAGAAATGGTTTTCCACAACATCTCATAAAGATAATCCTAAGACATCTATAGAAATTAAAATAATAACATTATTAATTCATATACAAAGTGAATCCAAAGTTACATCAATGTATTTTGTATTATATAATAATACCTTTAAAGGATCATTGGGTCATTTGTTTGTGGAAATTACCCATTTTGTTTTTAAACCACATATTTAAAACCAAAAAAACACAGAATATTAAAGTCATTTTCATTGAAAATAAATGTATCCATTATATTTTTTAATTAATTCATATAGTGGTCATGATTTTTGTGAGATTACTTTTTGTATTATATGTTATGGAAATGGTTCTACTAACACATATGACAAAAAATACCTCAAATCAATGAGATTAGAATACTCTATTTAAAAATTTTAAAACATAGTAAAGAATGAGTAAAAAAAAGTTATCCAACAATGGAAAATATTAAAAACAATATCGAATGATTTTATAATAAAAACTATACAAGGAAGAACAATATTCACGATCTAATTGAAAAGGAATATCAGGTTTCCTGATATAAATTATTTTACAAATTAGAGTACAGAGAGAGAGAAAAAGTACAAGGAAAATTTTTATTCATTAAAATAACAATATTATATGTAAATAAATAAAATTTTCCATAGGTATATTAAACAATATTATTATAAAAAATTTAAGCATAAAGCATCTTGGTAAAAACAATAACTATTACCTAAATCCCTTTCCTCATGTTTGACATAATACATTAGCACAAAACCAACCAAAAAAATAAAATATCTTATAGTTATATAGTATATAATTAACAATACTTTAAATACCTCCTATTTTATAATTATAACATATTATAACCCATTAATATATAATTCATAATTCAATTCAGTCATTCTATTGATAAATTTTTCAATTTCTATGTATTCTATTATTTATTTATCATGGTGCATAAATCATGAAAATTATTCCATAATACCCAAAATGAAAATAATTACACAAATATAAAATATAAACATTATAATAATATTTATAACCATTTATAAAATATATAGGAATAAAAATTAAATACACTATTCATGTAGACAATAGTCTTTACATACAAATAAATGTTGTTTCACTTTTAAATAAAACAATGAACAAATGTAAATTTTATTTTATCTTTCTATAATCATAAATATATAATAAATATATTTTTTATTTGTTATTTCATTCAATATATCCTTAAATGTAATGCGGTGATGGAAAATGAACCACATCACCACATAGAGGTGGATGTTTCCACTAATGCAAGATCAATAAAATAATTTCTAAGTTGATCCAAAGTATGTGTCCATTTGTTTCCCCATAATAATAATCACAACATAGTATATTTATTATTCTAGATTAATTATGTTATTTTATTAAATAAATTATTAATAGGAAGTATCATAAGAAAATAAAATTTTAATGGTCCAAAAAATGAAATTACCACTTCATTGAGAGTTCCCTTTTCTCTCCCACCATAAGAGATTTTAATATACTATTATGGTAAGATTATGAGATAAAAAATTTGTGGAATAATATAGAATGTTTTTGGGATGTTATTGGACAATATAGGATGATCCATTTTTTGAATAAGGGATAGGAATAAAGTCCCTTTTCTAAGAGAGGGGATGGGATCAAATTTAATTTCATAAAATATTTCATTAATATAAATTCACATTCATGTGAAATTGAAAGAAAATAGCCAGTAAATATTTGTAAAGCTAATTTAATGTAAAAATAATATAAATAAATATTATTTATACTAGTCTGTGTGGCACATTAAACCATATCGCATATTTTAACCCCTATTAAACCTATCTATAATAATTTTGTTATGTGTTTTTACAATTAATTATGAATAAAATAAAAAATTTAAAATTATAATAATTGGAAATGATACATAAATAATTAAAATCCATTTTAATAAATTAAATTTATATATGTGAAAGGATTTAATATTAAAATATGTCTAGAAAACAAAATAAATTTTTTTTTGGAATAAATGTAGTTTAATGCAATAAAATAGATTTATTTCTCAGATAAGACATTTTATAAATGTTATAATATTTTATATAATATATAACATAAATATTTCATTATACTTGTTAATAAAAAATTTTCATTAATATATTATGAGGAAGACAAAATATGACTGTAAAACATATTTTTCTAAAAATTAAAAATATATATATTCAAATGATATTATAATAATTCTTTGCAATTAGTTAAAAAATTTTATGAATTAGTATTCCTAAATTTCCAATAAATATTTCTAAATTGAATTTCTAATAGTTACAAATATTTTTTTGAAATTACAAATTCAAACTAGTTAGAAAAAATAAATTCCCATAAAAAAGAGTACAATTAATCCAGATATAATTTAATTAATAATTTAATTAATATTTTAAATATTATTGTATAGGCTTAAATAAAAAAATTGATATATGGAAAACATTCTAAATATATTTTATAAACATTCATTCCTATTCGTACCCTTTGATCCAACATTATAGTATCAAAATTAATAATACATAAATGTTCTTTTAGGTTTGTGGTTATGATAAAAATAATTATATCAAAATAATTCTTCACTAAAAGTGGATAATATTCATTGTTAATATCTTTATATTCATTGGTACATTGTCTATAAACATTGTTTTTAGTGCATTATATAATTAGAACTTCATTTCTCATCTTAAATGCAATTCATGTTTAAAAAGAAAATTTGGGCCCAATCATTCATCTATATTTGGACATCATTATATTAATTTTCGGATTTTTATATTTTGGGATATGATTTATCACTTTGTTTTGAACATTTTATCTTTTAGGTCTGATGGATAAACCCCATGGGAATATGGAGATATTTGCGCACGAATAAAGCAATTTACTTGAGAAATCATAATGGGGATAAGGCCCATCAAACAAATGTGGGGCCCTCAAAACAAGCCCATTGAAGCTCAAATTTTTACAGTAGAAATAAAAATAAATTAGTATCATTTTACTCAACTATTTCTAGAGCTAATGCCGAAGTTTTCATGATGATATAGGGATATGAAGTTAAGATTTATATGGTGGGCCCGACATTAAGGCACATAACTTTGTCCCACCATTTAAATCATTAAATCCAAACGGCTATGCCTAATGACCTGAAATATGGACAGCTAATAGAGGACACATTGGAGAAGATATTGGTCTTCTATGACTGCTGATGATTCAGCTTCCTTAAATTCCAAATTCCCATGTCAAAATGGTGGACGATTCTGGACGAAATTTCCGGGTTAACATCGAAACGTCAAAATCCCTTAAATTTCTCACCCTCCTTTTGACTCTCAAGATTAATGGGGATGGAATTTATTGTGGTTGAGTGTCTCTAAGGATCTTAATATGCCTATATAAAGATCTGGTGGTGATGGGAATTATCATCAAATATTTTTCATTGAATCCATGTTTTTTTCCTTCATCCACTGTATTTCTTTCAATTGTAATTTCTTGCTTTAATTTTGTAATGGAGTTGTCAATTTCCTTAATGTAAATTTTCTTTAACATTTAGTATTTTAATAACATTTATTCTTCTTCTTAAATTTTTATTTTCCTTTTCTTCACATGTTGATACCGTTGAATCAATGTGTGAATCTATTCACACCAGCACTTTAGAATTCAATCACACAACCATGGAGTGTTCAATTTTCAATAATTTTCTTTTTCTTCAATTATGCCCCTATAATATTTCCTCCCACTTCCATTGGTAGAATAACATCAATGGAGGGCTAATAAAATAAGGTTTTATCCAAGGGAGTAGGAAGGTCAAGGATTGAATGTTATTTTATATACATTAATTTTTAAATATGTTTTTTATTTTAATATTTCCATTTGATGAGTTATGTTCTTCTTCATCTTTTTCAAGATTAATGACTACACATTTTAAGTGCTAGTACAATCTATTTTATTTGAGTTCTGAATAAGGCGATCCTAAAAGTTAATTATTGATTGGCCTTGGAATTTTGTAGGGATTAAATTGGTGAATGATTTGGGAGAATTATCTTGATGTTTGGATACATCTTCAATTAATGACATTAAATTTTTAAGAAATGAAATTTATCCAATCATCCCCCCATAAAAAACCCTAAGATCAACCCGTCAATAATAATTGTTTATTTCACATCATTTTCCTTATCTGTTATTTAAATTATATCATTAGTTCTACAATTAAAATCTTCCTAAATGTTGGCCACTTCATAGCCATTCCATCAACAAATTTGTGTGTCTCAAGGTTTCTTCTTCGGTCCCTGTGGATTCGATCCCTACTTATACTTCAATGACCACTTTTACCGATAGGGTAAATTTGGGAACAACCAAATTTTGGCACCGTTTCTGGGGACCCAATTAAGTACCTTAGACCATCGTCTTCTTTTCTTACCCCAAATTCTCTATTCTCACCCTAACTTATCTTCTCTTTTCCCCTTTCAATTTTTGTGTGTCCAAAAAAATCCCAAAACCAATTTTCAATCAACTCCAATATATTATCCTCCAAAATACCCCTTCATAACCCAATTATGTAATCAAATCGGAAATCAATATTGGGAAACACCTCACATAGGGAATTTCATTAACCAAACCTTAATTAAATACACCACACCAGATGAGATGTACAATAAATGGGATGCAGGTTGTTTAAAGGATCAATTTCCATACCTCTCGAGGATGATTGAAGAGATCAAAAAGAATGAAGTTCAAGATTTCCAAACATCTATCAATCTAAATTCTGAAAAAATTCTTGAACTTTTTTGTGAAAAATGGTTAAAATGAATTCATAAATTTCATCCTTAAGAGTAGAACTACAAAGCATTGAAATGGTTGTGGAACCCATTCCCACATAGGTTGTCTCTTCCTCATCAATAATATAAGAATATTGTCTCCCAAATACCTCCCATGAAATTATTTAAGAACTAAACATTATATTTGGGATAGTTGATGATAATCAAGGAATTGTTGATGGGTTCTTAAATCAAGAGGAAACTGATTTTTGGTATTCACAAGAGGGAAATTTTACACTGTGGATGGAGAGTCCTGAATATTTATCTATTGATGATTTTTCAAAAACACCAATAACTGAACAATTGGGTGAAATACCAAACATTGAGCCCATACACACTCCTGAAATTCAACAAGAAACTTTTGGGGATGAATGATATTTTCAAAAGGAACCAATTCTTTCAAAATGTTTTGTAGAAGAAACAAATTTTGATTTAAATTTCCATTTTTCCTTTTGGAAAATTCAATGAAACTGAACTCAACATTATAATCCTTCCTTCCCTACTCAAGAATCCCTCTATTTATGAAAACCTAGACAATTTAATTATAACCATTTTTCATAAAGAATCTCACAATGTTAAAATGAACCATGAATGATTAAGAATTACTCAAGATGAAACTCAATCAACCATTACCAAAATTCCTGGGACATTCACTCTCATTGTTAAGCATTGGATTTCACATGGAAAAAATTATAAAAAAACAATCAATCACAATCAATTTGTAGTGGAGAAATATGGGTTCATTAAAATATTGAAAGTTTGAATTGGATAAGTTGGGGGGTTCATGTCGAGATAACAACGTTAAAAAAAAGCACTGCATGGGAGGAAACTCATGGTTTTCATGTTTCTAATCATTTGAAACATTTTATTTTTCATATAATAAATTACCATAGACTATTGACCTGTTCTTATTTTATGATTAAGGATTGGTATGATAGGGGAGCGCCATATTCATTCATGTCACGTGGCGTGATCTCTGAGTAATACCTTAATCAGAAATTTAAAAAGAAGATAGTGTATCATCAGTTCATTTTAATTTTATATTTTTTGTACGTTAAAAAATATATATATATATATATAATAAAAAATTAAAAGGACACATCTTTAGTCGTAAGGAAAATCAATTCACCACCGTCTAAGATGCAGAGACTAGAATCTAGGATTGAAGGTAGATTGTGGCACGAACTTCAATATCAAAAACCAGGTGAATTTGTTCCATGCTTATCATTTTCCATTTCCTCTTTGAACCCCACTCTGACCCCCTTCTAATTTTTCTTTTATTTAACAATGGGGACAGTGTTATTGTATGTTGGGGGGAGATGAAATAAAAATGATTTTTTTTTCAATAAGAACATGCATGGAAAGAAAAATTCCATTATCCTTGAACATGATAACACACATTGCAAAATCTGAAATTGGATATCAAAAAATTTAGATGCCTTGATTCTGCTTTTAATGAAAGTTTATGTTCATCACCATAGTTTTTGGAAAGTGCGTTTGTTTGATGTGATTTTTTAAAGATTACATTTTCGTCCTCTTAATAAAAATGAAACAATGCACATCTACTGGATCGTGGGTGTAAATTTTAGTTCTTGGGTACATTTGATTATAGCATAGGGTTTTGGGGTCACTTTTAGATTAATTTTAGTATCCAAAAAAACAAAAAAATCAAAAAAATAATTGAAAAAATAATAATGACCACATAGAGAAATGTTTTTCCCAAATGTGTGGCATCTGAAACTTGGGGATCATGACACCATATTTGTCTTGCCCAAAGTTAGGATTTATATCTCTATTGTATAGAATAAAATTTACAATATGTGTGGTGTCCGACACATGGGGATCACAACTCCATAGTTTTCTTGCCCAGATTAGTCTTTTCATATCTATTGTGGTTATAAAAAAATAAAAAAAGAAAAAAAATCAAAAAAGAAAAATTTGGATACTCACTTTAAGGTTTAATGTGATTCCCACCTAGAACTTCAATTTTTCCCCTTGAACAATAAAATGGGGCCCATATCTTTTGTGATGCACAACACTTTATCATGCTTAATTGAAATTAGATGAAATGTGGCGATGAATTTGAAAAAATGTATGGGCTTTGTCTTGGTATATGCTTATGGTCCTAGAATGTTTTAAATGAATTATATGGGTTTCATAATTTTTTTGGTATGTGGTTTTTGGGTGAGAAATGTGTATTAAAATGTTTTTGGAAAAGGGCATTTGAAATTCATATTTGTAATTTATTTTTCTCAGGACTATCAAAACTCAAGTTAGTGGGGTGTTATTAGTCACTAAAGGTGGATAATATTAATCGTTAGTGTCTTTATATTCATTGTTCAAAAGTCCATAAACATTGTTTTTAGTGCATTATATAAATAGAACTTCATTTCTCATCTTAAATGAAATTCATGTTTCAAATGATAATTTGGTCCCAATCATTCATCTTTTTGTGGACAACATTATATTCATTTTTTAGGTTTGATATTTTGTAATATGATTGATCACTTTGTTTGGAACATTTTATCTTTTAGGTACGATGGATGAATCCCAAGGGAAGGTAGAGATTTTTTCACTCGAATGAATAAATTTTTTGGATTAATCATACTGAGCCTAAGGCCCATCAAACAAATGTGGGGCCTACAAACCAATCCCAATGACAATCAAATTTTTACAGTAGAAAGAGAAAAATATGAGGATCATCCTATTAAACTGTAGCCGAAGCTGATTATGAAGTTCTATTGAAGATAAAGGGATCTGAAGTTAAGATTTAAATTGTGGGCCCGACATTAATGCACAAATACATCAATGTTTTTTAAGAATAATAAAAATAAAATATCAAGTTTAAATATTCTATTTCATTTAGAGTGAATGTTCACAATAAATTCTATCATTTGATGGAAATATATTGAGGATACATCTACTTACATACAATACATAGTTATCATGTAACATTATCTTATTTGGGAATCATCCAATGAAATTTAACTAGGTGATTAGTCTTGTTCCATAAAACATTATCACAATAATCGAAAAATTCTAGATAATGTTATTCAGAAGAAAGACCATAATCTAATGGTATAATATAAAAGAGTATCCCTATTAAATTGGATTTTTTGGTCTCATTATTAAATTGTAATAATATATTGGAAATATAATTCCAATGGTCCAAATTGTTTATTTGTTTTTTGAAATGTATATATATAAGGGAAATTCACATTACAATTAAAAAATTAAAATACTGAAATAGTTTTCTTTGACAATTCCATTATTACTCTTAGAATATCCATGTATATCAATAATGAACGATGGATAATGTCCTAATGAAAATAAAACAAAAAAATGGGGTCATCTTAGATTCTTATTAAGGGTAGGAATATATTGGAATCTATCATTAATAAATAATCATAATCAATATGTAATGGTAATTAACTGAAACACAAGACAATGAATATAATAAAATGGTTATAATATAGAAGGAATAAATGAAAATCCAATAAATCAATGTATATAATTACATAAGAATGATACATATCCTTGGATGTTCTAAATAATCAAATAACTAGATGGTCATCAATAAATGATTCAATAAAAATGGAATTCATAATTCTAAAATTATAAAAAATATTTTTAATCCCTTTAACAATACCACTTAAATATATGGGATAAAACTCATCTTATTTGACTAACTGATTTTTCCGATGAGATATTTCGATTCCTCGAGAGGATATCTATAATTGTGTTCCACCACATCCTTAGTAAAACCAATTAATTCCACATATGAAGGGGGTGAGTCATAGTTAACATAAAAATTCATAATGAGAAACTAAAATATAAAAATGTTAACAATTAACCCAATATAATAATCAAAATCATAAACCAACAAATGTAATATGGTGAATAGAAAATAATTATACATAATCAATAAAAATTATCATAAATCGTCCTAAAAAGAATAATTATGATATAAATATAGCATAACACAAATGTGTAACATGTATAATAAAGGGTTGATTTTGGTGATGGATAGAAATAAAATAAAAATTCTATTAAACTATTTTCTAGAAAAAAAATATTAATATTTAAATAAAATTTCAATCCAAAAGTTAAAAACATATATTTAAAAATATTTTATTTAACAATAACCATTGATTATCTTAAGAATATATTTAAAAAAATAGTGGTCCTGATGGTGGAAAATTCCCTTCATGTCACGCATGTTAAAATAAATATACCATTCACATTCATAGTTAGTGAATACATGTATTGTTTTAAAAACAACATAATAATTAATTTAAAAGAAAATTTAAAATTTAAATATATGTAAAAAAATCATTGATAAATGTTTTGAAAAAATTTTAAATCATTATTAGGAAATATTAATTTTTATGAAAAATGATTTTCGACTGAATAGAAAAATATTGTCATATTTTCATAAATTCTTTTTCATAAAAATTTTAATTTAAAAAGAGATAAAAATAGTAATATTATTTAATAATTTTCATTACTATCCATATGAGAATATAATTTCTCTATTTTATAATAGTAATATAAAATAATTCGTATAATATAAACTTAAACCAAAATAAACACAAATAATGATGAAATTATGAAATAAACATGTATCACCTTAAAAACTCTTTAATCTCAAGTACCATTAATTTAATAACATAAAATTATTCATTAAATACCAAGAATATAAATATAATCATTATATAATATATCAAATTTGGCATTATATACACCAGAGAGTGGAATAATTTTTGAATATGGATTACGTCTTATGAAAGTAGACGTGAGACGAGAAACCCTTCTCTCAGGTTCGACTTCTATCATTTGTGTGTGAAAAAACTATATTACAAATATAGGTTTACGTTAAATATATTAATGAATTATAATAATATATATCAATCCATATATGAGGTTATTATAGTTTTTAGGACTATTTTATTAGTAATTCTCTATTAAAATGATTGTTTTAGGTGATAAGTGCTTAATTTTCCAAGTATGTTTTGATTTAAAATTTTAATTCTATTTACATTGATCAGGGTTTTGTAATATATATAAGGTTATCCATTATTTTAATACCATATATATTAATTATTTATGTAGTAAGCATAAAATTTTAAAGTTATAGATAGATAATAGATTACACCATTCATGTAGAAGGTAGGTCGTACATACACATAACTGTTGTTTCCATTATTCATGGAGAATAGAATGAAAGAAAATTAAATATTAATTAATATTTCAAAAAATAATAATAATTCACATATATATATATAATTAATATTACTTATATAAATTTCTATTACCTTCCATGAAAAAATGAAATAAAAAAAGACATCGTTACGTGGGGATGACTGTCCACAAGTACACATGAGTGACATTATTATTTCCTAACGAAATGGAATTTAAGAATATAAATGGGATATATTTATAGAAGTATGATTACATAAAATATATCACATTAAATCATCTCTCCACAAGAAACTTATTTTCAAAGAGCAAGTGTTTACTTTATTAAATTTTCATATGATATGATGAGTCACATCTCGAAGGACTTAATAGTTTAGTAGTTATTATAAGCTAGATAGATACATGAAATTATTTTTAGAATCAATAATGAAAATAAAAACTATATTTTTATTAATAATTTAATTATATCATATCCTTTCAAATTAGTAACAAAATATACCATGGTATCTGGGTGAAAGTAAAACATAAGAAAGTGGTGAGATTAGATTCTCAATATGAGAAAATATAAAGATGAATCTATGAATAAATAAGTAATATCCAATGTGGAATGGTAAATAAATAAAACATATTCAATTTAATAATAAATTTTTTTATATTAATGTAGGAATAAATACTGATCAATTAATTGTATATAAATAATCATGTTGTCTTGAAAACATAACCATGTAAATCTGACTCATTAAATAGTAAGATGGAATATCAATAACTGAATTCTTTTTGATGGAATCCATAATACTAAACATTTAAACATGAAACTGAGTCAATTTTTAAATACATCCAAATAAATGTGCAAAACCATGTCCAAAATCCAGTCTTTATTTTCTATAGAGACCAGCAGATGCATTGAGGGGCCATATAGGGCCCCACCTATCAAATACAAATTACATTACATTCCTTATATAAATTGATTGAATAATAATCCACAAAAAAAACTAAATTTAAACTATGATATAATTTTTCAATACATTACTCAGTTATTAAATATAATCATTAAACCTCCTTCCAAAATTGAATGGCATCAAAATATTATTTCCTTAGGCCAACTGATCATAAAACATCTAAAAAAATAATATAGATGATATCATTGGATGATATCACATTTAATTTAGAATTAAATTAAAAGGATGTATAGTTATATTGAAAATTATTTCGTATTATTACTTGGAAAATTCCCATATTAAAATAAACAATCATTTGAAATCACTATTTTTATTTTAAAAATTGAAAATTCATAAAATATAGTAAGAATGTTTTTGTTTAAAAAATTAAAAACAAATAATTTTCAAAATATTGAATAAAAAATTCATTATAGGAACCTTTTAAGGGCTAAATATTTCGAAAAATTATATTCATGTCATTTGGTAAATCAAAACATGTTATATAAGTAAAAAAAGAACATTAATTTTGCATTAAAAAATTGTCAAAAAAGTTACACATCATGAAAATCAAAATTTGATTCATTTCAAGTACTTCTTTAAAACATTAAAAATTGGTAAAAAAATTATTTATTATAATATTTAACTTATGCTTAATTTTTTTAAAAAAATATGGTATTTTAAGTAAACGTATTTTCAACCAAACTGATCAATAATATTTGATTTTATTAAAAAAACCTCATCAGGTTAGTACTAAAGAGGAAAAATTATTCTATTATTTGAAATAATTATTATGTAACTAGATTATAATTATATTTATTCAGCATAAAATTGAAATATCAAAAAAATACCCTTATGGATATATAAAAAGTAATCTTGAATAATGAAGAGACTGAAATAAATCCATACCACATTAATAACTAGTGAATCGAAAACCCCCATCAAAAAAATAAATTAAAATAAGATTTAAATATAGTGAATATAAATATTTTCATATAATAAGATAAAAAAATGGGTATTATATACACCGCACATGTTAAATTAGTGATAAATATGGAATGTATATCATGAAATTAAAAGTGAGACGATAAACACTTATATTGAGTCTGAGAATTCATTCACATTATTTACCAACTAATTAATAAATTTATGTTAGTTTTTAATTTCATAATTATATAAATCTAGTTTATTATTCCTAATATTTAACTTATTACAATGATATATACAATTAATTTATAAATAATGTTTACATTGGGTGTTTCGATGATATTTGACTTATGTGTCCATAATGACTTATGTAAGATGAATATTGGACCAAGAGGTCATTAACTAAACATATAATGATTAATATTAATGTCATAATTAAAATATTTGAACATAGATTATTTTTTTAAGGATAATAATGACTAGTTTTTTGAAAATTTATGTATATTGTGATTATTGCGATTCTCGAATATTGGTACACTTAAGTAACAATTTCATTTTCTTATTATAATTATGATAGTGAGGTAACAAATATTTTAACATTAAATTATGACCATAATATGAAAAATAACATATTATTTATTTATTTATAGTTATTTATATCATTTATATGTTTTTGAGATCTAAAGAGAGTTGCATCACTTCATGAACCTCGTAGTCACATGTACATGAATGACGTTATAATCATTCAATGAGTGAAAAAGTAAGAAAATAAAAGATATTTTATATTTTAATAATGATAAATTTTTCATAAATATCGAAATAATTATATTTATATCACGTATATTTATTATCAATGTAATTATTACTATCTAAGTAAAACATTTCAGAAAAAACAATCACATCACTTCTTGAGGAGGTATGCTATCTTAAACATGAGCATTGATATCATATCCCCTAAGAAATAGAAAAAAATTGTGTATGATATAATTAATATAATGGTATAAATATTCTATAAATATAAAATATATAATTTATATTCCTCATCATACCCAACCATGATAGGTGTCAATAGAAACCACATCACATCATCTCCGAAGGTTGTAGTGTGTCGTACACAAGAGAAACTCTATCATTTTACAATTGATGGAAGAGAAGACAAATATCATTCATTAACTTCTCATTATAACAGCTCAGTATATGTTAGATAATTATTTAATTATATATGAATAATTATGAATATTTGTAAAATGTGTAAGAGTATATAAAACAGATAAAAATACTCAGGAATTTTACCTCCTCATGGACCTCCTCATTAGGATTATACATAAAGTATTCCTAGAATTTATTTTACACCAAACATGGGTAATAGTTTGAGGTTATGTAATTTGTTATGTGATTTGGCTTTTGATTTTATGATCTAAAAGGTTATATGGTGTCAATAATAATAGAAATATGGTATCCTTTTATAAGTGAGGAGAGTGGAACACTTGTAGTTTTGGAAAAGAAAATGGTGAACCCCCAATTTTTATGTTCCACAATGGTCTAAAAAAGAGTATTATTTGGACTTATAAATGATTAGGTATATATGAATCCAATAAATTAGTGTTGAAAACGTTTTTGTTAATTTTAATGCTATTAAACACATTTTAACACTCTACAACATCAATTTTTACCTTAACCATAATAAATAATTTTTATTGTTTTTACCATTCATTATAGTTACAAATTAAGATAGTATGATCTTATTTTTGGCAATGTACATACCTTATGTGTTTTCGTTTAACCTATGGATTTTTATTTTATTTTATTCTATAAACCATGGCTATTGTGTTTGGTTTTTGGTTAGATATCATTTTACTAGGAAAATGACAAATGTTTAGAGATGTATATTTGTATATAGTAATAGTTTATGATTATAAATGGTTCAATGGATCATGTGGTTTCTATTTGGGATTTGGAATATTCATAGCAATTTTTGGGTTTATCAATAGATTTTTGGTGATGATCATTATATAAGAGAATTTCACATCATGAATGGGATACATGACCTGAACATGATTCCAAAAACATATAATGAGTTACTTGAGAGTGTGAAACAATTATATTACATAAATCCATTTCACTTTATGAAATAATCCTTTAGTGTTATTATAACAAGAATAACCACATATTTCATATCTTGTTATAAATATGTAAATATAAATCATGAAATGGGCTCACATATTGAATGTCTCCAGATCAATGGTTTTAACCCATGATTGATGTAAGAATTAGTTTAATTCTTGGTGAAATTTTATTACTCATAATCAATGGATACTCAATGTGATTTAGGAGCATTTGCTTGAACTCAGACATCTCTCTCTAATTATAAATCTTCAGTGAGATAATTTCATTAGTATTTTCCTCCCTTTTATTTCACAATGATGTCTCAGTGTGATCTCTTGACCACCATAGAATCATTATTTTTCATCATTTTGTGTGATCTTGGTTTTTACCTGATGATAAAAATCACCTTCATTCTCCATTGTTGTTACTTATTAGAGAGTTATGTTGACCACCATATTAAGGTGTCTTGTCTAAATATATTCCCTTTTTTGTTTAATTAAACAAACTATGTGCAATATGTATGATCACATTAGCATACGGCACACCCAACCAAATCAATTGGATAAATGATAAAGGAAAGAGTTTGGATATATTTAGGAGGATAATTGGAGACATATATTTGTGTGACATAACTATCTATAAAAAATTATTATTTTATGACATAAACATTATGTATTGTGGTGATATATGTTGTATGTTTGATTTTGTCCTTGAAAATTTCTTTAATGTCTTATGAGATTATGTGATATCAATTTTGATCGATTATTAAGAATGGGATGATTATTGGCCTGTTGATTTCATATAGATATGACTCCTAATTTATGATGACTCTTCGGGGAATGGAATATAGAATCATACAACCTATGAGATATTCATTGAGGTAATTATTTCACGAGGGTATGTTGTATGATTATGGGGTCTCAAGGGACTAGTAGCGCTGTCTCTAGATTCATGAGGGTGAGATAATGGATATCCTACTGGTAGAGACCATTTTTTATTATCATGTATATTTGATTCATCCTAAGTGAGAGAATCTAAAAATTATTTGGTGATCTAACCTAATTCAGCAGGATCGACCTATTGCCATCGATACCAAGATGGGAGTCAAACAAGGTTTGGTAGAGCCTTGGTTTCATCGTTGATCTACGTAGATCAGTGTGATTACCTTATTGGTATTTTTATTTATATTAAATTAATACACATATTATCTCTAAATTTCTTGCACTATATTTATTCGGATGGATTATTTAGATACGGCGGTGTTAAACTACTAAAATGTACTCACACCCATTATGGTCCTCCATTTATTTCTCATACAAATCTTATGAACACGTGTTTGGAAAAAGGAAAGGGTCCATTTAGGTGATTTTTGGCTTGTCGATTGAGTTAGAGGTTGGAGATGAGACCATCATGGGTTTTGGGATCATAGCCATTGGAGAATTTATTTGAGTCTTATTATATTTTTTTATTTCTATAAGAACATTATATATTTAAATAAAACTTCTTATTAAATTATAATATTTTTAATTAGAATTATTCATATTTTCATTCAGATATTTGGTTTTTAGTTAAATTATTCCCATTGTTTTGGTTATTTTTGATACTCACATTTTATAATCTCCCCACTATTTTCCTTACACCGTCACTACTATTTGGCATCCTTTGGTATATGGGGAAGCCTTCCTGTGGTCATATAGAAAACCAGCTTAGTCATTTGATGGAGCACCAGGATGGGGATGTTATAAAGTGTTATCATAGTTTCATGTTTTTATTTTACATTTTATTATAATTTGGGAATGGTCAAAAGCAAACTAGGATGTTTTGGAAATTGGTAATGATCTTGTCCATTGGAGTATCTAACCCATATAGACGAGGAAATTTGAGTTCACAAGTATGTGATTGTTGTTCATGATGATTGTTTTTACAGTTGATATTACATCAACCAGAGGGATTTATAAGTTATGAGATGTTACTGTTTCTTGAGATTTATGCTCATATCTCATTATTCAATGAGATGAGTATTTATGCATCATGATAAGAATATTGAGATATATATTTACATGCATTTTTCTAGTGTTGGCTTTCTCAGCTCACTTTGACAGTGGTTCTTCTATTCGGGTAGAAGCATTGGCGGTTCTGACAGGCCTATCCCTATGCATACACAGAGATATTTTCATAACCCATTTGGAAACAGACTCTATGATTACCCATGACGCCCTCCATGGCAGAGGAAGTACACCCTGGGCTATCACCTACACTATTAGAATGTGCAAGGCTCTCCTGAATGACAGAGTTAGAATTTCTCACATGTGTTGCGAGGGGAACAAAGTGGCGGATTATAAGGCATCTATTTCAGTTCCGGGTATGCGGGTGACGTGTCTTACCAATTTGTCCAGTATGAAACCGTAGGGGGTGAACCTTGTATGGGGCGATGCCCTTGGGCTCCATTATTTCCATCCACCATGATCATGTATCTCTCCCTTCTCATGAATAAATTTTTTAATGTTGGATGGATAAGCCTTGAGTTACATTCCAAATAAAATGAATAAAAGTATTAATATATTTCAATCCAATCCATAAGCCATTTTTATAAAATCAATGATCTGGTTTCTCTCTATTATTTTCACTAGTTGAGGTTGAAAATATGTTAACACAATGTTCTAAGGAGGTAATTTTCCCTGTATTAAATATTCATCATCGTTTCCTTCTAATTGGGATCTATGGGAGAGCGACTTTGCAAAATCTAAATGTAGCCAAATCAAAGATTCATGTAGCTCCTTATAATCAGATAAAAGATCATCTCAATGATAGCTTACTAAGGGTTTATGAATTCCTAGAAAAGGGTTACCATTCTAACTATGACATTGATGTATAAGAAAAGAGACAGTTCCAGCTACATCTTCTTTCTATGTTTACAGGGGATGGATTATCCCAAGAAGATGATATCTATATTGAGTTAGTACCTATGATATTTATTCACCTAAAGACAGAAGTATATTAGAGAGTTAATATTTCTACATAAATAATTCATATACATTCTAAGAATTGGTGGGAAATTATAGAGTAAGATAGGAATTATGGGGAGTTATCTTGGAAAGAATTTGAAGAAATGTTTTAAGCCACTTTTATTCATATAAGATAACGGATGATAATACTCATGTGTTCTTGTGTGTGAAACAAAAGTTCATGATAGTGATGGACTTTTTTTAACTATTCAGTGACCTGTTATGCTCCCCTCCATCCTTTATAGTTGATGAGATCTCTAGGTTGATAAAAAATTTTCAATGGGGTTCAGTATGTGATCGGGCCCCAAGTTAATCTATTTTACATGAGAATCTTTTTATACAAGATGAATTAGCTTCTCCTCACATATATAAATCTGATAGAGGTCCCATGTGGTGGCAAGAATGTTTCAGTTGGGTGGAAATCTTTATGCAGTTCCAAATAATGATGCAATGTATGTTATCTCTGTGGATGTATTGGGTAAAGAATTCAAGGAAGTGGACAAATTACTCATGAACATAGTTTGGTGAAGTGCTTAAAATGTGGTATGTTGGACCAAAATTACTCTGATTTTCATCACCCACTCTATAGTACTTTTTTGGTAGTCAGTTTTTTTATCTTTAGATTCTTTTTCTTAACATTCTATATAAGAGTAGTGGATAGGCACATAATTCTAGGGAAGATTTTATATCTAATTAAGAGACTGTTAGTTGGAGTTCTATTATCCACTATGGATGAATAAGGGGATGAGGTACCTAAATATATAGGTGATACTACACCTTAGAGGGAGTAGCATTGGGGAGTCATAATCGAGCTCATGGAAGATGGAAAATTTATCGTGATGCTATTAAGACTAATATGACTAGATTGGATACATGATCATATACTATTGGATGTAGACTTCATGTATCATCTACATTTTCATGAATTTGTTTGATACATGATCATTTCATTTCCTTCAAACAACTCTATTTAAAAATGTTTTTTGTTTTGATATAGAAAACATGGATTGTGTCAAGTCTATTAATATAATGTTTGGAGTTTAGAAGAGGGTATCAAGCATTATAAGAATTGTAATCCTAAAATTTGTGGTTACCATTTCTTTGGTGATCTATTTTTTCTAGAAATTATAGGTTTAGATTTGATTCTGGGTATGGATTGGATATTCTTTTTACATTCTCGCATCAAATATTATTAGACAATTATTGTCATTATATCATCTAAATGTGGAATCTATTTCAACCAGGGTCAGTGGGATCATTAATTTGGTCATGATGCACAAATTTCATGAAAATTTTAAATTCTCATGGATCATATAGGATTTATTTCTCTAGATATTATTTGAATGGGAAATGATAATTTTCATAAGTTTCAGATCTTTATCAAGACGTATTTACTGTTGATTTATATGGATAAACAATTGTGCATGATATTTAGTAATAGGTCAAGATGGTGTTAGTGGAAGTACCAATTTATATCCCACATTATAGGATCAAACCAGGATACATTTTTGAGTTGAATGTTTAGTTGGATGATCTGTAAGTTAATTATTTCATACTAATAATAAAATCACTAATTTTTTCTCCCATTATATTCAACAATATTTTTAATGGGACGTTGTGATTTTGTGTGTAATATTAGATATTTAATGACATGGTGGTAAAGAACTATTATCCCCAAACATGAATTTATTATATCATTAACAAACAGATTGGTTCAATGAAATTCTCCATTATCATCATTAGTTCAAGGTGCCAGTAGTTCAGTGTGAGACCATCAAACTTAAACATAACTGCTTTTATGAGTAGGTATGGATTGTATATATTCATAGTGATGTTGTTTTCTCTGACTAACACACCAATAATATTAATTTATCTGATGGATCTAATCTTCTATACTTTATTAGATTAGTTTATTTGTGTTTTTCATCGATGAAATCATATTTTACTCCAAACTAGAATATGATCATTCCCAATAACTTGGAATTATATCGAGTACACCAAGATGGCATTATCTTTACAATAATTTATCTAAATATAGTTTATTCTTTGATATAGTGCACTTAATGGGACAATTTATATCATAGGATGGAGTGTCAGTGTACATATAGAATGTTTCATCCATGGTATATTGGTAGTGACCGATTAATGCCTTTGAGATTCAGAGTTTACCTAGTTTATTATGATTTTAAATTTGTTTTATCTAGGTCTTCTACCTGCGGGAAGAAACAATGTACTTGATGAACATGAAATGTGTGATGATTGTCTAGACTGATTCATGTCTAAATTATTTCCAAGATTAAAAGAATAGATTAAACATAGAACCAATCTTAACATTTCCTAGGACCAGAAAGGATAACACACGGTAATGTTTTGTATATGGAGTCAAACTCTTAGATGTTCTAAAATAGGAGTTATAGTGGATTTCTTATTGGTCAACAAATTGATTATTTCATGAATGATATTATCCTACTCATGATCTAGAGTTAACTATAATGGAACATTAACAAATATACTAGAGTCTTTATCATTTGTGTGAGATATTTTTAGTGTGCATGGAAAAAAAGAGCCTCAATTAAATATTTTCTCAGTGATACCTAAACACTTGGTAGATGATGTACGTTAATTATCTACAACATTTAAACATTGATCATTATAGCACATTGTGAATAGGAAATATTATTTCTGATTACATGAGATATATTATATAGACAAAGTCATAGTAGGATTTTCTGCTTATTGGAGGATTATAAAACTCTTTGAAGCAATGAATCTATGTTTTCATGAGTTACATAGAAGAGTATCTCAATCTTTGACATATTTTACATTAAATATTTTTGACCAGATCAAGAGATATCATTTTTTCTAATATAGAGGTCTTAGGTCTTAGGTCTTAGGGATATATTATATGATGGGGATCAACCACCAAAATTTTCACCTAGTGGGGGATATGTTATTATAAACCTTGGATATGTATGGGTTCATACGAGGAGCTGATGATAGAGTTTTATACTTTTAGATGGGTAGTACACCTATGTCTGTAAAAAATATATCATGATATCAATATACATTATTGAAATATAGGGACGATAAAAGAGATAAAGTTATTTTTGGTGAAATGTTTCACCAATTATAAGGGGAAGGCTGGTCATTAGATCCCTATTGGGATGTTGTAGACTCTTCCCATCCTACAATGAAATGGTGATGAAATCACTAAGAAAATTTTGACAAAATTATATAGGAAATGACAAAAGAATAATGTAGTTTGGGTGATTTTGGATCGACTAAAGAAGCTATATCAACTCTTACTTATAAGGGAGACCTTCACTATTGATTATCTCAGTAGTCTTTATGGGTTATAGTTTTTTGGGTTTCCTAGTGATTCATGGATTATTGTTTCTAATAAATATCATAAATTCACTTACAAGTTTTAGAAGGTCATACAAATTCCCTTGGGATAACACCTTATTTAGTTTATATCCTATGATACTCAGACTGGAGGCCAATTTAAATGAATTATTTATAATTTTGAGGATGTTTTAAGATGATATTTTATGGATTTTAGTGGTTCAATGGATCCTCATTTGTAATTCGATGGGTTCGCCAATAATAAAAATTTATATGTGTTGATCCAAATGTCTCCTTTTGAGAATTGTTATAGAAAACCATGATGCTTTCCACCTTGTTAATATGTAATAGGTGAGTCAATGGTTTTTGGAAATTTACTCATGTTTGATATTATTAAGAAGCTTTCGTTTATCATGAAGTGGTTGGTGACATGAAATATGAGGTTTAAATTATATGATGACCAACGGAAGTAACCAATGGAGTTTAAAGTGTGTTTTAATGTTTTCCTTCAAGTGTATCATAGGTCAGGTATATTTTGTATCTAGATATAGGGGAATCTGTAGAATTGGTTTTTAGTTTTGTTTAACATAGTGGGAGTTTCACTATAGTATTGTTGAAATTGGCCCATATATAGTGTTTTAGTTCCATAAACACTGTGTTTCATGTATCAAAGCATTAAATAAATTACCATGATGCTTATATTGTAGTATAAGTTGATGATGTCAATATTTGTGCCGATGCATCCTTTGAGGGTCATTCTATATGGATTGTGGATCATAATGAGATATATCTCTAGAGAAAAATTATAATTCATGTATAATTGCATTAGTAGTAAGGACATGTTCAAGGGTACACCTAGGTGAGTTATTTCAATACAAGAGAATAGTGGCTAGAATTATTCACCAAGAACCTGAAGGGATTCCTAGAGAAGCTTGAGGATTTCTGTTTTATGGTGTGTCCATTTTAAGATCTCTTCTATTTACATGTATGTCTTTCTTGGCTTTGGATGAACCTATTTAGTTGGGAACACATTTCTTCTTTAAACCTTACTGGTTGAGATTCTTTTGATGATGGAGATATTTTTCTAGGGAATATTGTCTACTGTTTGGTGATAATTTTATTAATTAATGGATTTTAATTGTAAAGGGGTAAAATGTTTCTAGGGGTTCTCCTTAGTTTTGGAATTATTCAGAGATTGTTCAATGTTTTTCACATAATATGGGTTGAAATATATCAATAAAGAAAATTTCATTTCATGAATGGGCTACACAACATGAACATGTTTCCTGGAACCTACTATAAACTAGTTGTGAGTGTGAAACATTTACACACCATGAAACCAGTTCACACAATGAAATGGTTGATTGGGTCATTTCAACCTGTGGAGACATGTCTTTTAGAGTATCATATAAATTTTTAAATACACATCATGAAATTGGTTCACATCATGAATATATATAGATCACCCATTTGTAAACATTATGTATTATTGAACTAGATTCATTAGTGAAGTATCCTTCTATCTCAAATAACATGGAGACTCTAAGAAATTTTGGTCGGTTTCCTTCCTCTCTTGGAATATCTTATTTATGTTCATTATATAATGTGTTCCTTAGTTTTATTTTCTCCTTCCTTATAATTTCCCCATTATAGTGGTGTGTTCCCTTGAACTCTATTGAATCAGTATTTGATATAGTTGTGTCTAATTTAGGTATTTCCATTATAGTACCCAATACCATTTTTCTTCATTTCTGTTACCTATTGTGGCTATTTCTTTGATTACTAGATTTTGTTGTGTTGTATAAATATTCTCCCAATTATATGACTTAATTATCCATTATCACTATTAAATTTGATAAAAAATTATTAATATTGAACCTTTATCCTTTTAGATTATCTATTGGATCTAATTGGGTCCATATGCATGTAGAATGACACTTGTTATCACATAACATGTGTTCCATCCCTGGACCTTGTGGAGAATTAGTCATTTGATATTAAATACTCGAAATATATTGGAATTTTTTTATTGTTGGATTAATATTATATATGATAATATCATGTAATATGTACAATTGATTTAGGTAAATTAACCTCATATAAATTTGTTTAACTGATATGACCATTCATATAGTGTTAAATGATTAATAAAATATGTTTTTAATGGTTCAGTGGATAATTGGAAACCTGAAAAAATAAAAGAGAACAATGAATAAAAATAATAACTTGATGATTTGATTATTGAGAATTATGGTAATATATCTGAAATGATTTATTTTAGCCTTGAGAATTTATTTTATAGCTTTTTAGATTATTTGATATCGATTTTGATTGATTCCAAAGAGGGATACTTATGGGAATGTTGAGATTGTCTGGACATGACCCCTTCTTTTGGATGATTCCTTAGGAATGATTGAATTGTTTTATGCTTCCCGAGGTCTATGTGAATATGTTCGAGATGAATAATGGTAGAGTGTATGATTATCCATTCTTAGAGTATAAGATGAATTGTCCCAATATTACTAGGTGTGATATTTTAGATAGTTTGTGGGAAGAGGCCATTTATTAATGTAAAATTGTTAAAATAATCATTGGTAGGATTATATTTAACAGTTGAGTGATCCCTCCTAATATATATAGATCCAACAATATCCAAAGATATGTTGTAGTGTTCTAATATAAATTTGTCTAACCTTCGGTATCAACTTAGAGTTTTTGGGATCATCAGGTTTACCTTGTCCGTTATATTCATTTATTAAGTTAATACTATTTTTATCACTATATTTCAAGAACGATGTTCCTCAAACTGGATTATAAACAGAGTTGTCTCTAACTACTAATTTGTACTCTAACCTAGATGGTCCACTATTTGGTAACCAGACAAACCTTATGGATGTAGGGTTGGATAAAGACAAGGGACCCTATTGTGGATCATTGGCTTGTTGGATGGGTTGGAGTTTGGAGCTCAAATTAAAATGGGTTATGAGACCTTTCCTTTTGAGTTTTTAATTTAGTTTTATATTATTTTTTATACATTAATATCAACATTTAATATATCTACATTCATCTTCTGATAAAATTATAATATTTTTATTTTTTAAAATTTCGTTTTATTTTTATAGAATTGGTTGACTGTTAAATTATTCAATTAGATTCCATTATTTTTACATTATTTTAATTATTTTTTCTCTATAATTACAAATATATTACAAGGTTTATAGTCTCCCCAAAATATTTTATACTCTATTTCTTTTGGTCAACATCCTCTAGAATACATGGAGGCACACCGAAAGTCTCACAGCTAGCTGGCTTGGTCACTTGAGGGAGAACTAGGTCAGGGAATCTATAAAATGACCATATTATATAATAATATTTTTTATAAATCCAAATACAGAATTAAATTTTTTTAAATTCAATTCACATATTCAATGAAATTTATTTTATAAATATTAATGTTGATGTAATGAGAATGTGTGTTAAATAGACAAATATATTCAAATGTTGACAATGATTTTATATTAAAATTGATTACAAAATGAGTTCAATAAACTATATTGGAAAATAAATACACAATTTGACTAATTTTAATATAAAAAATTTAATATATAATTTAACATTATAAATAATATTAATTCAAAAGATGTTTTCAATTAAAATTTATTAATTTTTCATATTAATAAAATTAATATTTTCATAATTTTATAAAAAACTCACCCAATCCTTATATTTTCATTTATATTTAAATAATGTATTATAGTTTTTGAAATAATATTTCAAAAAGTGGTGAAAATATATTAGAAATTTTTTTAATAGAGTTCGAGTAGGCATCCTTTTAGAAAAAAATTATTCTTATAAAAACCATTCTTCTTATATAAATTTATTAATATTTTATTTCAAAAAATTAAACAATCATTGAATTTATTTTATACATTAGTAATACGTATAATTTTAAAATTTTAGTTTGTATTATTCATACTAAAAAATATAAACTCTAAGATATAATTGTAATGGTTTAATATTTATATTTTCATTTAGGTTTACTTTTCATTCACACATGGTGTTTCAGGCATTGAATTATTTAAAAGATATTTAATTTATTAAAAAATAAATATATCATAAAATCTTAAGTTGTAAAATTATCACATATGATTGCTGTTTCATTTCATATACATTATCAAACATGATTTTATTCTTATAAAGTCATATGGTGGTAAATTATACCCCCATAAATAAAATGAATCCTTTAATTTTATTATTTTTCCTGGTAATCAAGGGATTGAAATTAAAAAACCTTTATTAAAATAAAAATTATAATAAGGGATGATAAAACATCATCTGGATTAGAGATAATCCTAAGTATGATGTTCATAGGGAATAACACATAATAAGGCTTCAATGTTGGAGAAAACTATTCAAAATCGACTATATAAACATTTAAGAAAAGCATAAATAAATATAGTGAGTTATATAGTCCATCAATTAGAAGAATTTCATTGTTCAATGTAATGTTCTGGACCATAAAATTAGATGTCTTTGATTTATAAAAAGTCAATCGGTTCAACATTAAACAAGGTATTAGGACAGAATTGTGTTTCAATATAATTTTCTTATAATTGAAGATATGAATTGACATATAGAATGCTAATATTTTAAAATATACTTACTCCATATCATTCTATCTCAAAGAAACAATTTTAAAATTTAGTTCTTCATCTATATTTTTCCACTTCATTTCTTACTATATGAAATTAATATCCGAGAAATTTTTTTTATTCTTGAATCACTAAAAATTACTTTTAATGCAATGAACTATCCATAAAATGTTTACATATATTTTTATATATATTATAAATATTTTATAAAACCAATAACTTAATAATATATTATCCCACATGATAAATCAATCTCTAAACGTAACACCACTCATTCAACATTAAAATTGTTCCTTCAAATTTTTAACTACAATCAATGAAATATTTACTAATGGAACATATTGGCTATAACTGGGTGGTAAACCGTTAACATTATTTGTTTATGTGTTAAAGCCCTGTGACCTTGTCAGATGTGAGTGGATTTCAGCTAGAATGTGGATACACATTTGTCTAAATCAATAATATTATAATTCATTTAATGTTATAATGTTTTGTTCGAGAATTATTAACTCAACATCAAACATTATATAAACATTAAATGATGAAAATGAAATTATAAAAAATAATTTATCATTATTATCTAAAATATGGAAACAAAATATTAGTTTCCTCCCCCAATATTGTGTTTTCCAAGAAATTAAACTTCCCACTAATTCACTTTTCCAAGTCATCAGTACAATTTAACATATTATCATTAATAGTTGATAAAAGATTATTGGTGTACTATACTTATAAAAATAATAATTAAGTTAAGCATAATAAAATTGAGTAAAATAACCCAATAAAATAATTCTATAATCATAAAAAAATAATTTTAATCATTCCCCTTCTTCTTCAATAATACAAAAAAAGCTTGAACTTGATTATTTAGGTCCTTTTAGGGAACATTACCTTAAATAATAGTGAATTAATTTTCACAATGCACCATATATTTATAATAGAACCATTTAATATTGGAAGATTTTTTATTACCCTTTCAACCATGATCATTGTTTACTTTCTTTCAATAATGTACAAAAACTAGTTTTAATTTTACTGGTTTAATAAGTTATTTCATTACACAAGTATCACATGGTGTAAAATATATATTTCTCATCTTCCCTATATCCTATTTTTTCATTATTATCCTCTTCTTCTCTTTCGTCCCCTTGATTTCATAAGACATTGAGAATTATTCCCTTATATTGATAGAAAATGAAACAATATCCTAGTAAGATGTGAATGTTTGGGAGACCAGTGTCCTTTAGTAAATTGTATTAATCCCATCAATGAATAGTTTAATCATTATATTCTAATTAAATCTGTAGTCAAACATATTAATTTATATTCTTATAATTATTTCATAATAATTTTTTAAAATATTTATTTCTTTTTAGTCTTATACTTTGGAATTGTCTCCCAAAATTCCATAATTTTTCACAAGAAAAATGACATTCCATGAATAGTACATTGAAATCCTAGAACACTATACTTTATATTTTCTCCTCATCCTAATTTTCTTAAATTAATGACCAGGTTTGATCAATATCTCCAAATAAATGATAAAAATACATACAAAACACCTCTCTGCCGTTTTATCCAAAAGAGAAACTTTTAAAATTATTTTCCTAAAGGAAACATAAACAAAAATCAATCTTGAATAGTAATGATATTTTCAAATAAACCCTTAACACTTTGGTAACTTTTGTACTATAAGAAAAAGGAATTTAATGACATAAAATGGAAAATTAAATACCTTGATGATATATAGATTCTAGGATATATCATTTTAAAATAGTTATTATGGAAAATAGTTATAGAAAATAACTGGGGATTATAGAATAGTTTACACAGAAGTAAAAGTGAGGTGAGAAACCTTTACCTTGAGTCCAAATAGTCACATATGTTCATAATATTCCTATTTAATAAACATATATAAATTATTTGTTTTAATAAGAACATTTTTAAAATTTATTATTTATTTTATTTCCGTTAATACCATGTTATATGAAATTACTTAATCTAACATTCTAATGTTTGTTATTTTGATGTTATTTGATTTATGTGTCTGAAATTCCTTCTGTAAGTTGAATATTGGTCTAAGTGTTCAGCATTTAAACATATCCAGAATAATTATCATGAAATAACTATCATCTTTATAAATAAACTATACATTTATAAGAAATAATAAATGATGTTTTGAGAAATGTATTACGTTGCTATCATAAGGATTATAGGTTTTATGTATGCATAAGTAACATTTATATTTTTGAATGATCATTATGGGATATAGGTAAGTAATATTTTATCATTGAATAATTGTGATTATATCATAAATTAAATATTATTAAATTAAATATAATTATATATATAATCTATGTGCTATGGTGAATAAAATAGAGTCACATTGATTCATGAAGCCGGTAGTGCACATTTTCACGAATGATGTTATCATCTTGTAGTGAGTAAATTAGTAAGAATGAAAATGATATATTATCTTTTTAGATATATAAATATTAAATAATTTCATAATTATGAAATTTATATCACTTAAATGAATTAAAATTATATTTATTACCTTCAAGCTAAAGTGATGGAAAAAAGACACACATCGCGTCATAAGGTTGTAGTATGTCATACGCATGAGTGACAATACTATATTCTCTATGCAATGGAAACTAAATAAATTAAATATAAGATATAATAACTCAAGTGGTATAATTATGAAATTAAAATATTATATATACATTTTATTTCTCTTCATACAAAACTGTTAGATGTGTTGATAAAAAATGTTGGACAATAGATTGTAAGGCGGTAGTCTATCATACAAAGTAAGGATATTATCATTTCTAATTTAATGGAAGAATAGATCAATATAGGTTTTACACTTAAAATATTAATATATTATTATATTTTAGAATTTTTATTTTATAAATTTTTTACTATAGTACATTTTATGGATGTGAAAGAATAATTAAAACAAATACAAATAGTTAGGAATTATACAACTTCTTGAACCACCTCTTTAAGAATAAAACTAATGTATTTCCATAATTACATTCAATTAAAAATTGATTTTATGATAATGGGATAGAATTTTGAATGTAATTGGGTTCTGTAATGGAAAAACCAAAACTGTTCTAAGGTGTGAAGAAGATATGAGAGAGGGTAGCCTTTAATGAGTGAGTTGAGTAACACAAATGAAATATTTGGAAATAAAATAGTTTAACAATATTTATGGCATGAAACACAGGTCAAAAATAGATTATTCTAGATACATATAAATTATAATGATGAAATATGTATATTAAATTTATGGTATATATGTATTGAGTAATTCTTATCCATTATCTTCTTAGTTTGAGGCATTGAAAATTAGTTTTTACCTTATCTGAGGAAACATATTTTTTATATATCCATTATTTAATGTGGTAAATATTTAGGATTTAATTATTAAAAATATAAATAAATTAGATACTAAATAATGAATATAATTTTACAATTTGAATTTACATAATTGGAAAATTTTTATTTAATATTATCCCCAAAAAGTGGAAGGCAATGTGGGTTTTCAAATAGAAAATATCCAATTGTTTATAAAGATATTATATAAAAATTCATTATAAAACTGATTAATATGACCTAAATTGTATTTATAGATTTATAATTGATATAATTTTTCCTTTAATCAAATATAAAATATAATTTATCTTTATGAATAATTTTAATTTTTTAAAAATAAAAATCATTATTTGTCACTATTAATTAAAAGAATAAATGTTTTCAATAAATTTATAATAAAATGACCCAAATATATATTTTAATTTTTTTTTAATGATTCTTAAAATATGATTTATAAATTTGGAAAATAATAATTTTAAATTATATGTAAAATGTGTTACTTTGCAACCTTTTAGAAAAATAGATTTTTTAGAAAATATTTCTAATTTTTTCAAATGATTCAAAAATTATTTTTAATCATTACATAAATAGTAAATTTATTTAAAAAATGTTTAAAAGATTTTATTTTAATAATATTGTTAGTTACATTCATCCTAGAAAAATAAAATCTAGTTCAAAATGGTAATTTTTAGAAAATTATACTTTAACAGAATATCAAATTTCCCACACGCAGTATATTCCATGCATTGCTAGCCATCGAAGATATTGAATTTCATTAAAAATATATATATCATAAATTTATCATGTTTATACATTATCTTATAATATGTTGGTTTAATTCATATTTTCTAATAAAAATTGTGTTTATCGATTAAAATATTCTGGACATACAATTCATTTTCTCTATCATTTCTACCTTTTATATAAACTATGGGAGAAAAATAATTCACATCACTTCACTAGTAATTGGAATAGAAATTAATAAGTAATATGTTAAATAGAAATTCAATAATTATAATAATATCATAAATATAATATACATAAATTGAATCCATCATTATATACATCCATTAATGGTGTTGATAGATAACAAATTACATTTTTTTATGAGGTGAGAGTATGTCGTACCCATGGTTGATAGTTTTCCCCATTTTTTGGATGTGAATAGGTATTTTAATAATGAAATAGACATAATATATCCTCAATATATAGGATATAGTAGATTTTTTATGTTATAATAGTTGAATATATTTTTTTGGAGGTGAAACAATATGTAAAATAAATATGGACATTTATTAATATTACCTCTTCTTAAGAGATCCTATTTAGGTTTATAGCTAAACACTTCTAAGGATAGATTAATAATAAAACTATGGACTCTATAATGTGGGTTGGTAATTATAGAAGTGGTTTCAGAAGATAATGGAAGAAATAAATGGATTTTAATGTCTATATATGGTATGATAGAGGATTGTCAACTACTAGTGGGGGAGAGGACACAAATGGATTTTTTAAAATTATAAAGTGATACAAACATTTATTCATGAAAAACTAGAACAAAATGGGCCATTATCTAACCAAAAAGGAAATAAAGTATATATATGGACAAAAATATCTTTTTTACATGTTTTATGTAATTTTTATTCCTTATCATTTAATTTTCACCCCTAGTAAGAAAATTTTTACCTTAGCCACAGTATGTAATTTTTATAAGTTTCACTATTAACTATGATAAATATTAATTTACCCTTATTTTATTATATATTTTAATCTCATTTCAATTATGGATCTAATTTTATGAAATTAAATCCCAAAATTTAAATAAATAAATTTAAAATTAAATCATTAATGCAACAAATATAGGATTTTCTTATGAGAAAATTATCATAATTATAGAATGAATTAATATAAAAATTAATATTTAAATTTATTAAAATAACATAAATTCGTTAAATTTTAATATAATTTATCTATTTTTATTTTAAATATGATTTATAAACTAATTCGTCTTTGTAAATAATTGAAACAAAAAGAAAACTTCTATTAAAAATTGAATTTTTTTGTATTCATTAAAAAAGTAAAATATTCACTAAAATCACCAAAATTTATACAATAACAATTTAGGCATATAGGTTTCATAAATTGATATAATTTTTTAAAATAATTTTTCAATAAGTAGTAAAAATTTAGTTTTAATTATGTTCACAGAGTAAATAATGCAATATTAAAAAAAATAGATTTTTTCAAGAAACATTTTTTTCTTTTGAAATGATTTTTAATTTATTTATACTCAAAATATACCCATTTAATTTATGTTATACATGTGTAATCAAAAAATAATAATAATTTTATATTATTATTCTTCCAACCATAATAAATTATAAGTTATAATGGTCATGTTTAAATAATAATACTCTCATAAAGTATCATATTTCATTTAAAATCAAAGTTTTAACTAATTAAATATATTAGAACCATTGAATTTATTGGAAGAAAAACATATTTGGAATTATTGTGGTGCTAAATTATCTTCTATTATTCTTTTTATCTATCTTAAACAAAATCAAATATGATTTTACTCTTTTAAAATATAATGGTCTCACATTCTACCAATATTACTAAACCAGGCCCTCATAATTTAATCCATATCAAAAAAATCAAAGGTATGATATTTGAAAATACACTTCATGAAATTACAAAACATGGGGAGGGAAAATAATATATAATATTGATAAGATATATGTTGATGTATGATAGAAATCCAGAACAATCAAATAACTATGATCTCATTTCAAATAACATAGGTGGGATGGGACGATATTGATATGGAAATAAATGTAAATAATAAAGGAGACTGATAGAGATAATTTATCACAAAATAAGTAATGATATAGAAATTTAATTGAATATAATTTCATAAATCTAATATGGTTTAAAAGATTATTATTTTAGTATAAATAAATATATGAGGGTAACATTATTTTTTCAGTATCCATTTACTGGAGTTGAGTAATTTCATTACCATTTTGAGTATGAACATTGAAAAATATAGTTACATGATATAATTCTATTTCATAATCATAGTTTTATCCATTTTTTTCATTAATAAATTCATATATAATCTCTTGCTCAAATTAATGAACACCAAGTTGAAATTTTTATGCTCGAATAACTAAAGATAACATTTATTAGATCATTATATCGATAAAATAATGAAAAGAGATTCCTACTATCTCATAATATATTCAAAAAAACTAATTAATTATTAAATTTTGTCCAATATAATAAATTATTATCCAATACCACAGTAGAAATTGAAAAATAAAAATATATTCCATATTCTAAATGGTTATTTGTAAGACTCATCAATTAATTGTCAGACCAAAATTCAATTACCCAAAAATTTTATGGGGGTCACTATATCGAAGTTATATTCCCAAAAAAATAGGCGAGGTTTTAATATTTCATTACTAATATATGAATACATAAACCACCATAAAATTATAATAAATTCGTGAATGATTTTAAAAATAAAATATTTGGTTGTGAAATATTTTATATAAACCCAAAAAAATAGTAAACACAAGAAAAAAATATATAGTCCATCGTAGAACTAAACAATTTCATTGTCACCAATTACATAACAAAATATATACTTATTATTTTTATCTAAACATCGATAAAATATTAGGGGTCATCTTCCATCATTCATGTGTTTTACAAAAAGAAAAACCTCCCACTAAATTAGATTTCTCAGTCATTGGTATTATCCAAAAATTTCTCTCAATACCCTTAAATAAAATTCACTGTAGTGTAATCCTTATAAATTTTGTAATTATTATAACCAAAATTGCACAAATATTGTGCTTCTTTGACAAAATTTTGGAATCCTAACATAAGAACATTAATCATTCTAAATATTTACTCAACTTCTAATTGGGATTTAAAATATTATTCTGTAATGCATATTTTCTATCATATTAAATTTTTATTCTCGTAATCATTATCAATATAACCATTAATCATAAAAACATGCTGATTATTTTGTCAACCCTTCCCCTAGACAGAAATTTATATAATTACCATGCATTCCTCATTAAATAAGTACAAAGATTGATAATATCATATGGATAACATCATTCTCATCCATTATCCTGACTGAATATTTCATTTTTCCTCAATAATTACATGTGTCGTGTCCTTCACTTCCACACATAATAAATTTCACTATTTGTTTGAGACACTCTAATGGGTTATTAATTCCAAATTTCACACAGGATGTAAATCAACAATTATTTTCTCTACTATATCCTCCATTCAATATTTTCATACACATAATCCTTCTCTTCGTTAGTGATTATAAGATCTGGTTACGGTAGCAATTATAAATCTTATATCATGTTTTCTAAGTTGATAGAATCACCAAACCCATCACCCGATTAATCATCTCAATTGGTTTCTCATACAAACCTTTTATATCATATTAAATGTAATCATAGTTACTTTGGGTTCCATTAATTTTCAAAAATAAAAAATAATAGTGTAAGAAACATAAATCATATATAGAAAAAACGTTTTCAAGTTGAATCATTTATAGGATTCCAAAATTGTGACACCCAATGTTCAATTTAGGACACATTATTCTTAACATTGGTTATTCATCATTATTATCTATTCAAGTCATTCATTATGTTTTATAATGAATATATTAATTAACCCAAGAATATCCTTTGTGAGACTCAGTCAGGGTGCATTGTAAGGAATGTTTTCATGTACTATGTAATGCTTGAGTCAATCCTGATGAACCATTTTGGGAGTTATTACCAAATGGTAAATCTATTCCATAACAACATCCACTTGAAGTATACATAAATAGATTTATTCTAAGGAAAACTCATATAATTTCTACCTTACTAAAAAATTAGGATGCTCTTATACACATATACTAAATATTTTTTATAGGGTTACATTCACTATTAATGGTTTTTCTAAATATATTACTCATTGTTTGTACTAAAATTCCTCTCATACGCACTATAATTACCCAAAATCCAGTAACCCAGAGTCATTACTTAATTTATTATATGGGAATATTATATAGTGAATCGCATATAAAGGGACTAAATTATTTTATAGTCTTGAAAAAAATGCATACTTATATGAAATTTACGTTACAATAGAAAATATTAAAAAAATTGTTTTAATTTATAATTTTGTTAGTAAAGATCCTATATCCCAATGTATTTGTCAAAAAACACCTATTAGTGTCTCGAGGAAATTAAAAAAATAGGGTTAGGCTAATATTATCAGTAAGGGTAGGGAAACAATAGATTGTATAATGAAAAATTAAAATAATCAATATTTAATGGTAAATAATTGAAACATGTTCCATTTAAAACAAAAACATGATCATAATATGTTAAGAATAAATGATGATCAAATAAATTTATTTAAATAATTTAATATTCTAGAAATTTATATGTGAATGTTTTAACTAACCAAATAATGACCTGGAAATTGAAAAATGATATAATATTGAGGGAATACATCATGTTGTACATCAGAATAATACTATCCAGATAATTTACGAGACAATATAAATTTGTGTGTAAACCCCTATCTAGTTTGGCCAATAGATTTGTTTAATGAAACATATTGAAGCATCATGGGGATAACTATAACTATAACCACTAGTCACATATAAAATCAAATGTATTCATCAAATGAAATAGTTAATAATAATCAATATAGTATTTATTTTGATAAAATAATATAAGAAATGGTAATACATTCCAAAATAAAATGAACTTAATTAAAAACCCCTCAAATGTAATATGGTACATGGTAATACGATTTCATTTCCTCAGTCAAATTTATCATATCCATCCAAAAATAACGATTATATCAATAAAACATATCCCAAGTTCATCATAAGAACAATAAATGGTTGATAATGTTTATAAATAGAAATAACATAAAATGTCATTAAAAACATTTTTGATAATAATGAAATTTTCACATAGAAAATCATTTTAAAATTAAATGATCAAAAAATATTTTTAATTTACATTTCATTGAAATAAATATATTAAAATTATAATATATTATTTGAATCAATGATTGGTAATGATGGAGATGAATTCCACTCAACGCGTAAATGTTAAAACAAAGATTCCTTTTACAATTTTGGGTAAACACAAAATGGAATTGTTTTACAAATAAATACAATATTCCATTAATTTTTTTAAAAAAATTTATAATTGATAAAAAATAAAATATTAAATAAATTTGATAAGGATAAATAAATTATTGAATTTTTTTTATAAACCATGGTTTTTAAGGAATATGATTTTCAACTGAATATAGAAATAATGTCGGATTATAATAAATTTTTTTTGAAAATTAAAAAATTTCAAATATTGAACAAATAGTACTATTAATATAAAATGTTTAAGAATTACTATAAGAGAATAAATTAGATTTATTTTTAGATATAAACACAAAATAATTCTTCCAAGGGGGACATAAGTAAAAAAATAACTTAAAATGATGAGATTGTGAAATAAACCCATTCCAATTTAGAGACATTTGAATTACAAGTCCCATAAAAGGAATAATATAAAATATAACATTAAATAAATTTAATTTAAATTTACTCATGATACAACATATCAAATAGGAAGTATATACTCCAAAAAATTGAATATGTGGTGAGTATGACATATAAATAATGAAACTGAAAATTTTATGAGAAACCCTAACATATTGATCGACTTCTTTCATATATGTTGGAATGGATTGTATAATAAATATATGTTCATTATATCAGAAATAAAAATAAAAATAATATATATCATACCGTATATTATTTTATTACATTATTTTATAACCCTTTAATAACAATTCTCTTATAAGATTATAGTTTCATATGGTTATTATTCAGTTTTCCATATAGATTTTGATTCTTTATTCATTCTCCATTTTTTTCAATCATTTTTCCATTATCCCAATAATTATAAAAATGATTTAAATTTCATATATATTCATTCTGTATTTATTTATAGTATTATATTAATGTTATATATAGAAATTGGATTACACCATTTGTGGATATTTTATGTCATATGTACAAATGCTATTTTTTTCAAATTTCTTCAAAATCTAGAATTAAAAGAAAATAAATAATAATTCATAATAATAGAATAATAATAATTTAATATATATTATTTATATTAATATAATACATTCTTATTATTTTCCATGTTAATATATAATAATAAAAATGTTTAGGTTGCTCTATGGAAACTAATAAGGAATATGTGATATCTGAATTCCAGAAGAATAGTAATTTCATAAATATAATATTAATATTTTGAATCCATCATTATATCCATCCTTGAAAGATAGTTATTGAATACAAATTACATCATTTCGTGTGGAGGTAGTCTTTTATAGACACAATAAGCAGTTTTGTTTCTTATTTTATAGAAGTAGATATGAATCACTATTTTTCCACTGTCATAATAGCATCTTAGTATATATTATATATTTATATTTTTATATTATCATAATTGTATATTGTTTATTTTATGTGGAAAAAAATAGAACAATAAACAAGTTTAATAATTTTACCTCTTCTCTGGAGAGCCACTTTTTATTTAAACCAATAGCCTTATTAGGTGGTATTCCGAATATAAATAATTCCTTTAGAAAGTGGGATGGTAAGTATACAAGAAATTATTTTTTGGGATTTTCCAAACCAATGGGTTTTGTAAGTGTTAAGTGGGGAGGAGAGGGGTGATATTATCTATGTGTGGGGGAAACATAAGGAATTTATTAAAAGATAAAGTGATACCAAAATTTTTCACCCGCTAGAAACCTCATTAATTGTTTTCTAATGAACATTATAGTTGATAAGGATGAAATATTTTCATCCAATTGTCCTTGGATATGTTATATGTCATTTTATCTTTTACTTTGTTAATTTATCCCCCCTGAAAAACCCATATTTACTTTAACATAGGTAATTATTTTTTACTATTTTTCTACGATCTCATATTTCTAATCCCTTACATTTCTCATTCCCTACGTTATAGTGTTTTTGAACTTATCTCCTAAAAATATTACCTTTTGGTTATATATAAATTTTTTACTATATTAAAAGGTTTATTGTTAATGAGAAATTAAAAACTATACTCTAAATTAAATTACTAACTTGCATAGTGGGTTTTGGAAGATCTAAAAACTATCAAATATTAATAAAAAACTATTTCAAACATCATATTACATATTATTTAAGTTTTTAGATATATATATTTTTTCATTAGATAAACTTTATTTTATAATTATAAAAAACTAGTCCTATAAATGTAATATGTATAAAAAAATTTCACAAAAATACACATGTGTGTTGCATGGTTATATATTATGAATATATATAAAAATATATATGTAATTATATGTATTTTAAATAAATATATTTACTAGTGTGTATATCATTATACAGAAATACACACACATGTGTGTGTGTGTGTGTTTATCTATTGATTATATATATATCACTATATATGTTAATGTACAGATTTCGTGTATATTGAAAATATATATTATGATTTATAAAATACAAATTTATAAAATGTTTAAAAAATGTCATAATGTTTTTTAAAAATTATTGAACATTATGATTTTTTATTAGTTAATATTATATATTATATGATAGAGCAATGTGGTTGTCAGAAAAAATTAAATGTATGCTTACAAAATGGGTGTGAAGTGGAGTAATAAAGATAGAAATATAATTATTTTAATATACGAATAAAAAATGAAGGATGATAAGAGGTGTGGCACATAAGTAGTGATGAACATGAAGAGAAAAATACAAATTGAAAGGGAAAAAACACTTGCCTAAATTTTGAAACATTATATGGTATTAGAAGACTGAATCACGAGATTAAAATATGGATTATATTTATGAAATAAAAATGGGGAAATTTAATTAAATAGAATGGTATAATTTTAACAATGGCATTTTGAGAATTAAAAATTGGGTAAATAAAATAATCCAAATTCTAAAATTCTCTCTATTAAATCCTTATCAGTACTAATTTTATTTATTAATTTTTAGTTAAATTAGAATAATTTTTATTATTAGAAGGTAAAATAATTATTTTTAACATTGTAATAATGTTTTTTTAATATATTTAATTATATAAGTTTTTTCCATAATTCTTAATATGGTGAATCAGATAAGAACAGATTCATGTTAGGCCTCATGAATAACATTTTTAATTTGATTTTGGTTCAAAATTTAAGGAATGGGATCCATGAATTATCATTTTTATCATATTATACATGTATCAAATTAATATGAAATATATTATTTGGTTTTATTGACATGATTATCAATTATTATATAACAATATCCAAATAATTGCATTGTAATTTCTTGACCCTAGAAGATCGAATTCGATGACTTACATTATTTAATTGGCATGATTAGAAGGTATCAAATCCTAAAGGAAATAATTGTTTAGAAAATTTTTAATACCAAATTACATAACTCATACCCATTTTACTTAGGTAATAAAAAATAAAACATAAAACATAAAAAATAAATAAAAATCCTAGAAACTTACTATAAGAATTCATCTTCAAATATCCTGAATAAATGAAATAACATAAATTTGAGATAAAATTCCTTATAAGGGGAAGAGTATAGTGGATGTAATCATGAATAAATAAGAATAAATCAAGATATAATGTTAAATTACTCAGAACACATGTCATTCAATAAAATAAAAAATAAAAAACAAATATTTAAATGTAAATAACTTAATGACATTCTACTTAATTAATTAATTGAGAATAAAATTTCTCCCTTGATAATGTCAAAAAATAACATTTATAAATAATAATAGAATCTGAATGAATTAAATTTTTGATTATTTGATTCCATATTTCATATGTGGATGGCAACATTACCATAAATATATATTCCAAAAAAATTAAAATAACCTAATTTGGATAAATTAATAATCTCATGATATTTCTACTGAGTCGGAAACATACATTAACCGATGGTTAACCTATATCGTATGAGTCTATTTTTCTTAGAAAAAAACACGAAGGGTTTTTCTCCCTCTAATTTCATCCCATGAGACAATGGAATCATTTAGGTTATTTTGATAAATGGTCTCCAACATGGTTCATACCAATACAAATCAATAATAAAGTGACTTATCATCAAATATCAGTATTAAATAATATATTAAAATTTAACAAAATTTCCCCAGCTAATAAAATAACTGTCAAAGTGAACACCATATCTAATAATTCTGCAATGTATAGTAGATAATAATATAAATTTTATGAGAGTATTAATATTTGAGATTAATTAATTGTATACTTAAATGATAACAATGATGTGATTATTTCAAAATAATGTTAATAATAAAAAAGAAATTCATATTATAGTGTTAAATTTTACCACTTTGAAAATTTCATGTCAAAACCATTGGATGAAGTGAAACACAAAATTACTTTAATATGAGGTAATCCTAATATTATATGATAATGGGGTTTTATATATACCACACAATATAATTATAGGGTGAATATGAAATTTATCTCATAGATGTAAAACGTTACCTGAAAATCCCTTACCTCGAGTCTGACATGTCATGTGTCTCATTATCTTCCTAAATAATAAACATATGATTATTATTTACTATATTGAGAACCCTATTAATTTTTATTATTATTTTCTTATTTACTTATAAATTATTTTTATAAAACAACTTAAACAATTTAGTTTAAGTTGGTTGTTTTGAGAAAATTCAGTTCATGGGTTAAAAATGACTTTTGCAGATGACTCAAGTAAAAGGTGTCATCATATTAACATATCCAGGATATTAATCATAAAATATTTATCATATTTATAAATAAATTATAATTTTAAACCGAATAATGAAATATTTTTATAAAAAATGGAACAACATTACAATTTTGGAGATTGTAGGTTGTATGTATGCTTGGGTAACGTTACTATTTTTCAATGATTATTATGGAAAGAATGTAAGTAAAATTTATATTTATAGATTAAAAATTATATAATAAAAATCATATTTTTTAATCATATGTACTTATATATAGAATCTATCTTATGAAAAGGTATTCATATTTCTCTGACGAGGCGGTAGTCCACACGTCCATGGATGACCTTATCACTTTTTTAGAGTGTTCAAAGGGTAATAATAAAAATTCTATATTATATATAGTGAAATTAAAATATTTCAGGAATATTATATAGATTTTATTTATGTCACATATTTTTAATTAAACTCATCTGTTATATATTAAATATAGTGTTTGAATGTATCACATTTCTTTGAGGAGGTGGTAGTCCACACATAAAAAAAATAAGGTTATCGTATTTCTACATAATGGAATTCATATAGGTATGTGTTATATAAAAAGTAATTAAAAATAAATTTATAATAATCATCATATATATCTAATAAAATATATAAATATATCCTTATTTTAATCTTATAAATGGAGAAAATTGATGAACGAATGACATCGGTTCGTGAGGAAGTAGTCCTCCGTACATAAGAATGATGATGGCATATTCCATTTTGATGGATGTTTGTGAATGTGTAACTATTAATCATAGAAAAAATTCATAGTATATTTAATATAATAATTTTATAATAATATCATGATATATTAATAATTTAAGTGGTGGTTAAGTACATGAAACAAAAGAGATCCCTGAAGAACGTTTCCTTTAATTCAGGAAACTCCTTTTGGTTTATACCAAAAGACTTACCTAGTTGGAATTATTCCCAATGTGAGCCTTATAATATTAAATATGTTATATTTTAAGCTTATATATGATGTTTTCTTGTGATACAACATTCTATAGAGGTTTTATGAAATGGAAGGTGTGAGTTCCTTTTTAAAGTCGAGGAGGAGTGTCGTTTTGTAAATTTTTGAAAAAAGAATTCCACCATCATATTTTACTTGTCATGTGGATCCAATAATGACCCTAATTAGATAAAATGAAGGATATGGTCAAAATATGGCCATAAAATGTCTTTTGGAAAAATTTATTCATAATTATTTCCCTTAAGATGGTGTTTTAGTCCCTTGATAATCTATTTTTTCACTTAATCGCTGTAATTAATTTTTATCACTTCCACTGATATTTTTTGTAAAAAAACGGGTACTATGTTATTGAAAATTATAATTTATGATTATTATGAATATTTAATCCCTATTTAAAAATTAAAATAATATAATTGGTAGAAATTATATTAAATTTATCCCATGGATGGGACGATATTGCGTGTTTCAAAAGTAAAACTGCTCAAAAGTTTGATAAGTTTTTATACCCAATTTCAATGTTAAATTTATTCTAATGGCCTAAATAAGATTAATTTATGTATTATTGATACAATTTTTCATTAAATCCAATTTAAAATATAATTTCACCATATAAATAAATTAGAATAAGAGATTGTTTTCAATTTAAATTCAATATTTTTCACTATTCGTCAAAAAATGAAACCTCATAGTAAAATACCTAAGAATTCACCCTAAGATAAATTGGAAATTACAAATTAAGAAAATGAATATTATTTTTTAAAATAAAATTTATAAATATTTTTCCTATTTATTTTGAAAATATTTGCATAATTAAATATTGTTATAACTTGGTCAACTATGTAACACAAGCTAACTCAAAGTTCTGTGTAACAGGATCTTAACATGGTGTTTCATATAAAAAATGATCGAAAAAAATTATTTATATTATAAAATGATAATATTTTAATGTTCGGGGGTTTTAAATTATCCCCACCATAAAAAACATTATGGCCCTACAATTAAAAATTGATCTCATGAATAGAGTGATTAATATTTGAAAATACTATTGTTCATAAAAAATTTTGTAAATGAATTAATAAAACATTTAATTATTAAGTTGGAAAAGAAGAGAAGATGTCACCACATAAAAAACTTTTATTTTGATTAACATTAGTGAAATCTCAGTCATGGTAAAGATACTTGACTATCATGATCTGATGGAGAGTGATAGAGAACATGTCTAGTTGATATTTTTTGACTATAAATACATAACCCCAATTTATGAAAATGTTCATTAATATCATAAAAAATTATGATAATATGACAAAATTTAAGTTTCAACACATTTATTATAGATATATTAATTCATTAACTCTTGGAGAATATAAGTAAATATACCATTCTATTTCATAAACACAATAATATCCTTTAGCAATTCCTGGGTGGATTTCTAATTTATTTCATAGAACAAGATTCTTGATATGGTGTTGTAATACATTAAATTATAAAACCGCATTCAAAGACCAATATAAAACATTTCTAAAATGGTAATCGTTTATAAAATATTATTATTCATCAATTTATAATAATTTCAACGGTTGTCAGTAATAAGTATTATACATTATCAGAATAAGTAATCACATTACCCAAACAACATTATCTCTATATGAGTATCATATTATGAATTCCCAATCATGTGTTATCCATGAAGTTCAAAATTCCATAATAATAAATTTTCTTTATCCTTGGTACCATTAAACATCTGTTCAAGAATAAGTAATGAAAAAGTAATATGTACAATCATTATGTGTTTTATAACCTTATAACCATTACATTAATGATAAAATACTCAAATGACATAATTCTTGAATCCAAACATAGATTAGATAATCATTGATCTTCATCTGTGTTAGAAGAACAAACATGACCATGATCTATATGTCCATTTTGGTGAATATTCTATTTGTGCTTATGAAATTGATTTTTTTGTGTAATATATTCTTGTAGTATAAGAATTTTACATTGGAATCCTTTTTCATACCCATGAAATCATTGGCACGATATCCTTTCTCTCCAAAATTGTAGAAAACTCAAATTCCATTTAGGAAAGATCATGGGTGATTGTTTATACAATTATTACATGTAGGAACATAAATCATTCCCACATTTCCTTTATCCGCCTTTTCCCCATCTATCCTCTTTTTCTCATTCTTCCCTATTAAGCAGTAATACATTGAAAATTATTTCTGTAACATACCTGGTAAATAATGAATATGATATTTTCATATTTATTAATTTTTCTGAATTAAATATTAATTTTAAATTAAAGGGGATTCTATGTTTGATAGAATACCCAACACATAACAATTGGTTTCTCTAAAATTTCATGTTTCCCACAATACGGTGTCATACTGAATAAAATATAATAACATAACATTATATTAAATGGTAGTTAACGCCTAGCTGTTGTACTGGAAGGAATGAACAGAAAAAATTACAATATTATTATACATGACTGTCAAATGTTTTTACATTTATCCAATAAAATTAAGAGGCATAAAATATGAACGAATCCAATTTTATGCATAAATACTCTAACATTCTGTAAAAGGTGGATTTATCACCTTTTAGTGGAAACCCCATTTTAAATCATGTTTTTTTCCAGTTTTATACTTTCTATTTTAAAAAATAATATTTTTCATTAGAATCGGGACATAAAAATTTACTTCGAATGAAATTTTTTTATTTTTAAGATAAAGTTCATTTTTTATGAATAGTTAAAAATAAGGAATTTTATATCCAAATTATCTTTTAATTTGATTTATATATATAGATATATATCTTTTTAAATGGTTTTAAAGTGTAATTGGATTATAATTTTACCATTTAATCCAATATTGGTAATTTTAGGTGACTTCATTTTTAAATTGGATATAAACAAGTGTAACTCTTTTGATAGTTATTATTTCTTAAAAACACTTTTTTTTTGTTTTGGAAATGGTAATTAATTTTAAATTAGTTAATGAAACATCAATGTTTTTAATTTAGTAAAATAAACATCATTTTTGAATTCATAATATTATTATTAGATTTGGGTGAATGTTTTTTATTTTTCTGAAAACATTATATTTTTTATGAATAGTGAAAAACACAATATTTTAGTTAAAAAAATGAATTTTTCATTTAAAAAAAATATATCACATATTTGAATTGAATTTAAATTTTTTTACATATATTGTTTTTATTATTAAGTAAAATTATGGTAAATATAATGAATTTTTTTTTGAATTATAACATTTGATTTTTATTTACCATAGTTAATGGTAAATTGTGTAATTCAAGGTAAAAATAATATTATTGTAATATAAAATTACATTAAAACATATCATAACCTTATTTAATCAGAAACTACTGACCAATAAAATGCTTGGGTGAGGCTTTTGGCCTTTGAAATACACATGGGTAAGATAATCACATTAATAACTTTTTATTAATGTAAAAATAAAAAATAACTTGAACATGTTTTGTTTTACTAAAAAAAAATTATATGGGTTTATATATGTGATCCTTTTCACTATAATATTATTTGGAAAAAAGAGATTTGAAACATCATGCTAATTTATTTATTATTTTTAAAAGTTAAATAAATTTATTTTATTATGACATGATGGTGATGCAGTAATTGCTTTATAAATAATGGATTTCAATAAAAGATATTATAAATATTATAAAAACTTATTTTGAATATTTTTATACAATAAATGAATTTTATTGAATAGAATAACTTTTTATCTTTGAATTATTGTAGGTTTTTGGAATTAATCAAGTTGGTTTGTATTTTTTTAAAAATCAAAATATGAATAGTATAAAAATTGGCATAAATGAGTTTTTAAATCAATGAATATTTTATTAAATTATAAAACAGTCCAAAAAATATATGATAAGTCTAAATGAAATATATGATGATATAAATAACATTAATTATCCATTTTGGATCTCATTGAATTTTATTGTAAATATTCTAAAAAAATTATGAATATAAGGAAGACACATTAAAAGATAAATAAGAGTAGAAAAGGGTTAAATGAAAATAATAAGGATTAATAATTATCAAAAACCAATATTATTTTTCTTGGATAAATTTATTTAGACATATTCTCACCATGTATTTTAATAAAATAATATTTGGACCTTTTTAATGTGAAAAAAAATTTATTATTAAATAATGCATTCAATCATTCATAATGAGCCCCTCATCCATCTTATAAAAGGCCACTACCTCTAACCCATTAAACACACCTCTAATTCCCCTTGTCTTCTCCAACACCTACCCAAATAAGCTCCCACTATCTTTATCTTCCTGCATGAAGACTTAAATTAGGAGGAAGGCACTTCGATAAAGTATTTTTGTTCAAACCAAATGGAGTTACCCGATTTCTAGGTAATGTCTTCCCACAAGTTCTATTCTTTTCTTTTAATTATTAACTATCTATGCTCTTCTTATTATTTATATAACTAAAAAAATAGTTCCTATATATACTAGGTCGTTTTTATGTGAAGTATTCTAACTACACTTCCACACACCTCCATCTAATGGATACAAACATACTGTTTCTGTAGACGACGAACTATTGCCTCACAAAATGATGACTATTCAATTATCTCCAACCGCCTGTTATAGTGGACATTAAGATGAAACTGAATTTATATGTGATATATATTATATATATATATTGTCCCTATGCTTCTGTAATTTTCAATTATAGTATACCTTTATGGTTTCCATAATGGTTAAATACGAGAATTTCATTTGAGAAATTAGGACTACCGCACCCTCAATGTGATATGACTCATTCATTCCATAAGTGGAATGTATAAAAGATGGAATTATAAAAATTATTCATTTTATTATAATGGAATTATAATATACCTTGGTATCATTAAGTTTTCTTTCCATTAAATATGAAATATTAATGAAAGTTGTGTTTCTATACATGTATGACTTACCGTCTCCATAAAATGTGCATTTCATTTCTTATCTCCAAATAATACGTACAATTATTAATACATTAATATTGGTTATATAGGATATATATGATATCTAAATCATTGATATCATTCTAGAGATAATGTAATTTTGACCACATGGAAAACTTGTAATTCTAAGAAGTTCAATTTGGACTCAAGTACCAAATATCATCAAAACAACCATTATTAACTCAAATCATTATGTAATGTTTATAAAATGGTAATAAGTTATATAAAAGGAATAATAAACATTAAAAGGGTTCTGAAGAAATTATAAATTAACTTTAGTTTGTTATTCGTGATATTAAAGAACAAACAATTCCTGTCAGACATGAGGTACGAGACCTTGTCTCAATCACCTTTCATTGGGGAATATTTTGACTTATACACAAATTTATTTTATACGCGTCATAAAACCCTTTGACTTTTAGATTTATTCAAAAAAAATATTTTTTAATGAATCATTTTACTAAACAACAAAATGAATGTTTCTTTTTAATATACGAGGTGATAACGAACATTCTGCTTCCATGAGTATTATTTGATCTTGGGATTCCATAACAAGCCCTAGTTTTTTTTAAAAGGCAAAAAGCACTATATATCCTTTTTACATATTTTGGTATTGAAAATGGATTTGAGAAAGGTATGATTATTTTAATATCTTGATATTATATATTTTGAATGAAATGTGGAAATATTATCTTTCCTTTATGATTGTTTTATGTGTTATGGTTCTTTAGAATAATTTTACGTATATGGGTGGATATTTGATAAACATATGTTGGGTGAGCCCGAGATAGCTCTCCAATGCATTGGGTAGCTTGATGTAGGTAAACATTAATGTATTTTCTAGGAGATTTAGTGAGTATAATATGATGGGTATTCCAAACGTAACTCCCTACATAGCTGTGAAAGCTACAATGCAAGTTTGATATAGATCCCAAAACCTACCTTTTAGATTTATGATTTCGAATAAGAATTAATAAATCTTATAATTTCATGAGGTGTGATAATGAGCTTATGATTATTGTGTATTGATGAACGAATGAGTTTCTTTTTTTATTTTATAACCCTTAATATGATTTTTATGCTCATCCCAAATTTGTAAATGTGTTTCACATGGTATAAGACATGGTAAGTGAATGGAAAAATTCAATAATTTTTATATCGAGAATATAATGCATGTTTTATTTTAACAGATTCAATTTTATGAAAAAAGTGGATACTGAGTTGAAGTTTCTACTTTGTAATATTTGAGATTTAATATAATATTCATGGACTAATTCATATTGAACACTAAACCTGAAATGATCCTCAATTTTAATTCTTAACATAACTCAAGATTGTGTAATGTTGATGGTTGGGTCCTTATAGAAAGTATCAATGGTTGGATTATATTACTTTAGATGTTAGTATACTGTTAAATTAATATCCATAAATTAATTTATTGTATGATTGAAATGGTATCGCATTTAAAGATTACCATTTTTCTTAACCTAAGATATTTCTATATTCTAAATAGTTTTCCACAGAGGAAACAAGGAAGTTATGACGGGACGACATCTGGAGGAAGACAACCATCCAAATCAGCAACCCATGATGGTCAGAATCAGAACTGAACCACTTGTTGTAGTGATGGAATAGATGAATCATTATATAGATGGTGGTGGTATCCATGCACGAGATCAGCCAAATCAAACACATATGAACATGTCAGAAGTGGAGCATTTCATTAGGCAACATGCCCCATCTTTCTGAGGGTCATCAAAACATGTTCTAGTTGAAGTTTGAATTAAATCACTGGAGAATATTATTTATGTCATGGGGTGTTCAGAACATCAAAATGTTAGTCTTATTGTTTACCATTTTGATGCTAAAGCTGATCAATGGTGTTCGATGGTTAAAAATATATGGGATAGTGAGAGGATTGAATCTCTTGATTGGGATTAATTAAAATGTATGTTTCCTATTAATTTTTTTTTCTTAAGGTGGTTTGTCTTAGGATGTAAAAAAAATTATGATAATTGAGGTAGGAGGATGACTTAGGTGCATCTTATGAAGCAATATTCACTCGACTGGAAAGGTATGCTCCAAATTTTATATGAGGTCTTTATAGTAAAATCAATCATTTTTTCTCAGGATTAAATCCAATGTTTCAATGGTCTTAACATCACGTGAGTTCAAAAGTTATAAAAAACCTGTCTAATGAACAGAGAAGGTGGAAATTGAGTTTACTGATTACCATGTGTTCATTGAAAAACTATATAATAAGAAATTGAGTTGGCAGACAAAAGGGAAGAACTCCTCAAAAATATCTTATGATATGAAACATAAGTTTATAGTTTGTGAAAATTGTGGTAAAAATCACACTAAGGAATGTATTCTGAATTATTGTAAGTGCTACGGATGTGGTAAAATTAGGCATAAGACTTGTAATTGCACTGAAAAAATTTGGGTAATGGTAAGAGAAAAAATGATTTACATTCAGTAAATTGTTTTATGTGTAATGAAATGGGTGATTATGCAAATGAGTGTCTAATTAAGAACATAACTGAGTGAATGAATCCTGACTACAAGTATAAAGGGGTAGTGAAATCCTTTACAACTAATTTAGCAAATTTTGGGCCATTGATTTAAGTAGTATCAGGTACACTACATGTTTATTCAGATTATGCCATTGTTTTATTTCATTCAGGTTCTACAAATTCTTTCATTTCTTTGAAAATTATTAGTAAATTTGAAATTCCATCTCAAGATATAAATCGTGAACATATGGTAAACCCCCAGGAGGAAATGTTGAGAAAAAAAAGGATTTATAAGAACAATACTATCATTTTTTGTGGAATTAATCTTATTTAAAACCTTATTTTCGCCTCTTGTAGATTTTTATTTTATTTTGGGTATGGATTGGACTTCTGTTTATAATGATAAGATTGACTATGGAGATATGGTTGTTTCATTTCAAAAAGAATTTCAGTTTGCATACATGAATGAACCCATACTTTTGATAATAAATCAAGAAGCTGAGAAACTAGTAAAAGTTAAAAATGAATGTTATCTGGCACATATTGTTAAAAATAGAAGAAATTTTTAAGTTAATGATGTGCCAGTGGTAAATGAGTATCTTGATATTTTTCAATATGAGCTTGATGGTATAATACATAATCCGAAAGTTGAATTTACTCTTGACATAGTTATTGATGCTAAGACTATTTCAAAACCACCTTATTGAATGGCTCAAATTGATCATTTATAGTTAATGAAACAATTTAAAGAGTTGTTAGACAACAGTTTAATTTGACCTAGCACATCACCATGGGGTACTCTAATATTGTTAGTTAAAAATACAGATGGTTCAATGAGACTTTGCATTAATTATAGAGCATTGAATAACATCACTTTTAAGAACAAGTATCCTTTTGAACATATTGATGATTTGTTTGATCAGATCCAAAGAACTTAGTATTTTTTTTAAGATTTACATGATTTTGTGGTACTATCAGTTGAAAGTAAAGGAAACATACATTCCAAAGAGCGTGTTTCGTTCTATATTTAGAAATTATGAATTCATATTTATGCCTTTTGGGTTAACCAATGCACCTGTTGTATTCATGGATATTATGAAAAGAATTTCCCTAAGTTATTGGATATGTTTTTGGTTGTGTTTATTGATGATATTTTTTGTTTATTACAAATGTAAATATGAACATGAATTTAATTTTACGATTGTCTTGAAAACCATAAATTAAATGAAACTATATAAGAAATTCATAAAGGGTTGTTTTTGGTTATATAAAATATCATTCTTCGGTCACATTGTTTTCAAAAATGGAATAACTATAGATCCAACAATTGTTTTTTTGAAAAATGGTCAATACCTAAAAATATAACCAATATTCGTAGTCTTCCTTGTTTGGAATTCTATTATATAATTTTTGTTCAAAATTTTTCAGGGTTATCTATCACACTAACTATGTTAACTCAAAAAGGTGTTATGTTCATCTAGAAAAAAGAATTTGGTGATTTTTTTTCAGGAATTTAAAGGGAGATTGGTTAATTCTCTTGTTCTGTCATTACAATCCAAAGATGGTGAATTTATTATCAACGATGCTGCTTTTTGGAAAAGACTTGGTTGTGTCCTAATGAAGAATGATAAGGTAATTGTTTGTGCTTTACATCAGTTCAAGCCTCCTGAGTTAAATTACCATACACATGGTTTGGAATAAGCTGTTATTGTTTTTAAATAAAAAACTAAAAGGCATAATCTATATGGAGTAAATTGTGAAATATATACTGAAAAAAAAAAGATTGATATATTTTTTTTCTCAGAATGAATTGAACATGAGATAAATGAGATGGCTGAATTAATCAAGTATTATGATTACATGATTCATTACCATCTAGAAAAATAAAATATAGTTTTTGATGCTTTGAGTCGAAAGAGAAATGTTACATTAAACATGTTATGTTTGAAAGAATATCTTTTGATATAAGATTTTTTTAACATTGGGATAGATGTTTTGGGTGCATGATATTCCACTATTTTGTTTCAGGTGTTAGTGAAATCATCACTATCAAACAGAATTATGCAATCACAGAAGGAAGATAGTGATTTGAAGAAAAAGGTAGGGATGGTTTAGAAGGGTGATTTTCATGATTTTAACTTTTATAGTGATTGTATTTTGAAATTTTGGAAGAGAATATGTGTACATTGTGGTTAAAAGTTGAAGAATGGGTTGTTATGAGAAGCTTACAGTTCTCAATTTTAAAATCATACCCACAATACTAAGATGTAAAGAGATAATTTGGAGTATTATTGGTGGGATGGAATGAAAAGAGATATTGTTGACTGTACTGTGAAGTGTTGGATTTTTCAACATGTTAAAGCGGAGATGTAGATACCAAAATGGATGTTTCAGACCTTAACATTGGCAGAGTGGAAATGGAAAATATATCCATAGACATTGTTTTGTGATTAACGAAGTCATCAAGAGTTTACAATGAAATCTATGTTATTGTTGATCAATTGACTAAATATTCTCATTTCATTTATATTCAAGATACATTGTCTCTATATCAACTACCTCAGTTGTATGTTAAAGTGATAGTCAGGTTTCACTGATTTCCACTCTCCATTTGTATTTGATCGTGATTTGGGGTTCACTTATAACTTTTTTAAAGTCCTTCAGACATCATTAGGTACTAAATAAAATTTTAGTACAACTTTTCTTCCTCAATCAGATGGGAAATCCGAATGAACAATTAAATCATTATGAGATATGATATTTTCTTGCTCAATGGATTACAAGGGATGCTGGGATCAACAAATTTGTTTGGTTGAATTTTATTATAATAAATATTTTCATTTCTGTTTATAGATGGAACCAGAATTGGTAGAAGAGATGGTAGAAAATGTGCAGTTGATTCAGAAGCACTTGAGAACAGCTTAGAGTAGACAAAAATATTATGCGAATAACCAATGAAAGGATCATTTTTTGAGGTAGGTGATCATTTCTTTCTCAATGAATTTCAATGGAAAAGTGGGATGCATTTTTGAAAGAAGATAAAGTTGAGTCTGAGATTCATTAAACCCAATGAAGTCTTGGAGAATGTTGGAACAGTTTCTTAGAGAGTTGTTTTACCTCCATGTTTCTCCCACGTAAACAATGTTTTTCATATTTTAATGTTGAGAAAATATATGCCGGATCCATCTCTTGTTTTGAGTCCATAGGACGTTCATCCTGAAGGAAATATTTCTTATGAGTAACATTCAGTCCAGATTCTTGACCATAGTGAGAAAGGGTTTTAGAATACGGAAATTCATCAAGTAAAGGTTTTGTGGAAAAACTATATGGTTTAAGAGGCAACATGGGAATCTGAAAATACAATGGGAGATAAATACACCCACTTATTTGATAAGTGAATAGAATTGTGGGGACACAATTCCCAAAAGGGGGGAAGGATGTAACATCCTATGTAAATAAAGAATATGATATTTTCATATTTATTAATTTTTGTGAATTAAATATTAATTTTAGTTTAAAATCGATTCTATGTTCGAAGTCATATCTGACACACACCAATGGTTTTCTCTGAAATCTCATGTTATGCACAATGGTGAGTCATACTGAAAAAACTAATATAAAAATATAATATTATCTTAAATTGTAGTTAACACCTTGCTGTTATTTTGGAGGGAATGAATAGAACTAACTATAATAAGATTATACATGTTTTTTAAATGTTTCTACATTTATCTAAATAATATTAGAGGGTAAAAAAGTGAATGAAAACAAGTATAATTACTCTAATATTCATGAAAAGGTTGATTTACCACCTTTTGATGGAGAACCGTTTTTAAATATATATTTTAGTGCTTTTATTTTTTCATTTTGACAAAATAATATTATTATTTAGAATCCGGACATCAAAATTTACAATGAAGGAAATATTTGTATTTTTCTAATAAAGTTCATATTTTAATGAATAGTGAAAAATACTGCATTTTTAGTCAAACCTGTCTTTTCATATGATTTATTTATATCATTAGATTATGCTTTTAAATGGATTTAAATTTTAATTTAATTATAATTTTACCATTTAATCATATTTTGTTCATTGAATGTAATTTCAGTTTGAAATTTGAATTTAACAAGTGTCAATCTTTTGATATTTATTATTTCTTAAAAACACGCCTTTAGTTTTGGCAACAAAAATTATTTTTACACTAATTAATTATACATCTATGTTTTAATTTGGTAAAATAGACATCATTTTTGAATTTGAAATATCAAAATTATCTTTGACTATATTTTTTTTTTCTGAAAACGTTAATTATGTTATTAATAGTGAAAAATACTACATAGTAGTTAAAAAACATGCCTTTTCATTTAAATGCCATTTTAACACTTCTGGGAATTAAATTTCAAAAACCTTATATACATGGTTATCATATGTATGTAAGATTTTATTTAATAGGATGAGAATATTTATTTGGTGAATAGTGTATTTTTATTTTTATTTTCCATGGTTAATGGTAAATAAGGTAATTGAATGCAAACAAATATTTTAATAATAAAAAATTACCTTAACATGTGGCATAACCTTATTGGATGAGTAATGTAATACCAATACAGTCATTGGGGTGATACGTTTTCCTTTTGAAATCCACTTGTGTAAGATAATAACATTAATAACTTTTTATTTAAAGTAAAAATTAAAAATATCCTAAACATGTATTGTTTTACTAAAAAACTTTTTATATGGGGTTATATAGGTGATCTATTAGACTATAAATATTCTTTGGAAAGATAAAAATAATTCACACATGATAATATTTTATTTATAATTTTTAGAAATTAAATTTATAAATTTAATTATGACACAATGTCGATTTAGTAATTTCTTCATTGATAAAGGATTCAAATAAATGATATTATAAATATTGAAATAATTTATTTACAACTTTTTAAGACATCCACGAATTTTATAGATTTTGATGACTTGTTATCTTCGATGAAATGATATTTTTTTTGAAATAATAATGTTGTTTTGGATTTTTTAAAAATTAATGATATGAATAGTATAAAATTTGACAAAAATGAGTTTTTTAATCCATTAATATTTAATTAAATGATAAAATAGTCCTACAAATCAAAAAATATACCAAATGACATATATTATGTTAAAAATGTCATTAAGGATCCAGTTTTGGTCTCTTATAATTTTATTGTAAATATATTAACCATATTGGATGAAAATTCAAGAAGACATGGTCAAAGCTAAATAAAAGTAAAAAAAAGGTTAAATAAAAAATATAAGGATTAAGAAATATATAGAAAACTGTCCATTTTTATTGGATGATTTTATTTCGACTTATATGCACCTTATATTAGAATAATATAATTTTTGGGTATTTTAAAACAGAAAATAGTGTTAGAATAAAATAATACTTTCAAACATTCATAAAGACCCCTTCTCCTTCTTATAAAAGGTCACCTCCCCTAACTCATTAAACACACCTATTTAGGACCTTGAATTATCCCACGTCTTCCCAAATAAGCTCCCAACATCCATATCTTCCACTTATAATCCATACATTAGGCAGAAGTCACATCAAGAATGCTTTTTGGTGTAAACCAATGGGAGTTACCCGATTTAAAGGTATCCTCTTCCCTGAAGTTCTTTTCTTTTATTTTGCTTCTTCACTCCCAATGCTATTCTTATTCATTATTTACATAATAACACCATTATCCTCAGTATACTATTTTTTGAGAAGGATTAGAACTACACTACCACAATCCTTTATATAATGGATATAAACATATTGTTTCTTTGGATGGCGAACTACTGCCTCACGAAATGGTGATTGTTCAATTATCTAATATTTACTCTTATGGTGAACATTAAGGTGTCACTTTATTTATATGAGATATTTTATATATATATATATATATATATATATATTCTCTATTTTTTCTGATTTTTCATTTATATCATAACTTTATGGTTTCTATAATGTGTAAATATGGTAATTTCATTTTGAAAAGTACAGACTACCTCTCCCTCAAAGTGATCTGACTAGTTCATGCAGTACATGGAATGTATAAAGGATGGTGTTACTAAAATTATATATGATATCATACTGGAATTATAATATACTTATGTGTCATTAATGTTTCATTCAATTTAATATAAAATAGAAATTAATGTAGCATTCATGCATACGTACGTCTTAAACTCTACATGAACGGTGCATATTATTTCTTATCACCATATGTTATATACTATTATATATATAATGTATATATATGATATATTAGATATCTAAATCATGAATATCGTTCGGTAGATAATGGCATTTGGACCACATTGACAACTTGTAATTATAAAAAGATCATTTTTGACTCAAGTACCAAAAAATGTCAAAAAAACCGTTATTAACCCAAATGATTTTTTAATGTTTATAACGTGGTAGGAAATGATATAAAAGGAATAATAAAAATTAAAATGGATCTGATTCAAGTATAAATTAACTTTAGTTTATTATTCAGTAGTTTAAATAACGATGGAGTAATGATGGACACGAGGTAAGGGACATCAGCTCAATCACCTATCACTGAGGCATATCATGATTAATACATGACATTCTATTATACAGTGTATAAACCCATTTGATTTTTGATTTTATTAAAAAGGTATATATTTTTTACAAAGCTTTTTTCTAAACTACAAAAAAATTTAACTTTTTAACGTACACGTTGACAACAACATTTCCACCACCATGTGTATTACTTGATCTTTGGATTCCTTAACAAGTTGTAGTGTTTTTTAAGAAAATAAATTCCATATACAATTATTATGTATTTTGGTTTTGAAAATTTTTTTGAGAAAGAATTGATTTATTCAATATCTTGAAATGGTATATAGTAATTTCAATGTGGAAATGTTATCATTCCTTTATGATTTTTTTATTTTTTATGGTTCTTGGGTAATGTTTTATGTATACAGGTGGTTCTATGTTAAACCAAGGGTGGGTGAGCCTGAGATAGACCTCTAATGCATTGGTTAACATGATGGAGTTAAACATTAATGTTTCTCCTTTTAGATTTAGGGAATATTCAATGATGGTTAATCAAAATGTAACATCTTATGTAGCTGTGAAAGCTACAATTTAAGTTTGATATGGATTCTACAAGTTACCTTTATGTTATATTATTTATATGTATTATTTATAAATATTATTATTTCATGAGTTGTGTAATAGAGCTTATGTTTTGGTAGTATTTAATCACTTATGATTTCATTTGATTATTTTATAACCATTACAGAGATTGTTATGCTCATCCCAATTTTTTAAATAATTTTCACGGGGTATATTGTAGTGTAAGTGAAAGGAATAAATCAAGAGGATTTATATCTAGAAAATAATTCTTGTTTTCTTTTAAGAGTTTTATTTTTTTTGAAAAAAAATTCATACTGAATAGAATTGTATACTTTTTAATATTTGAGATGTAATGCAATAGTTATGACCTGATTCTCTAAAACACTTAACCAGAAAAGATCCTTAACGTGAATTATTGACCTAAATCAAGATTAAGTAATGTTGATGGTCGGGCCCTTATAATTTCACTATATTGTTAGCATATGATAATTTTTCTTCATAATAAGAAAATTATTTGTAAACTAGTTCCCTTTGATATATTGGGTTAATGCTAAATTAAAAATGATCATTCTTACTCTTTAGATCATGTCCATTGGTGAGGTTAACATTCATTTTTCCTAGAAACTTTTCTAAATGTTGAAAAAAATTGATTATATCTTATCATATATAATAAAAAAACTAGTTAAATACATAACATAAATTTGAAAAAATTGTGTAACTATTCTTATTATCTTTAACATTATTTCATTGGGATATTATTATATCATTATCATCAAATTATATCATAGTATTCTGATCTATAATTTAAATTTTCTAAATATAGTTTCGAATATTTATAATAAAAATTATTTCATAACAACTATAATTCCCAAAACCCAGAATCCAGGACTCAATTCCTTACAATATTAACTTGGCATTACTAGAAGGAATAAAATACTGAACGGTTGATTGGTTTAGTATAATGTGAAAGCAATATTACTTACAAGATACCCATTATACATTAGGAAAATAAAATAAAACATAATAAATAAACAATAAAAATAAGCCATATCATTAAAACTCATTCTAATAATTTATCATCATATAATAGGGAAAGGAAACAAAATAAGGGAGAGCTCAAATTATCCGGAAGGGTATGGTATAATGAATGTAATCATGAATCACGGAGAATAAATCAACATGGATAATTATATTAATGAGACCACATTCCATTTAAATAACTGGATAATTTAGTATCAGTATCTAAATGTAAATAACTGAAACAAATGTCATATGGGAAATAAAATGACAATAAAATGAATCCATATACATGTTCAAAGAAAAAATATCATGTATAAATAACAGCACAATCCAAATGAATGAAATTATTTATTATTCTATTACATGTTTCCAAGAATTATGGTACCTTTACCATGAATATATATTCTTATGATAGTTTAAACTACTCTAATTTGGCTAAATGATTTTTCTTATTAGACTATTGATGCATCCAGGGTTTTGCATTAACTAGTCCATAATCTATATTGTAGCAGTCTATTCTCCTTTGAAAAAACACAAAGACATTATTTCAAACTAATTTCATCCCATGACATTATTGTTATATATAGGTTATTTTTTAAATGGTCCCCAAACTGTTTTGTAATAGTCCAAATAAATAACAATTTTCTTCATCATCAAATATATATATTTAATAAATGATACAGAATTATCAAATTTTCTGCAGTAAATAAAATTACTATCAAAGTGGACATCGTAAGTAAAAATATTATACATTTTAAGAAATAATAAAATCTATTACATAAGAATACGGATATTTTTTAAAAATGTATTTAATAATAAATATGTTCATATGTGATTATTTCTAGAGAATGTTAGCAATCACTAATGAATGTTATATTGCAATTATTACTTCTACCAGTTGGAAAATTTCATGTTATTGAATTAGATGATATAATTATATATAAATATAAAATCACATTAATTTTAAGAGGATAATGATTAAATTACAAATGTTCAGTACATACACTACAAAAATTAATTAAGTGGTTAATATTGTCAATTATCTCATAGATATAAAAAGTGAGATGAAAATCCCATACTTTGAGTCTGACATGTATCATGTGGATTCATCATTCTAAATAATAATATAATGATAATTGTTTGTTTTCCGGAAAAAATTTATTAATTTATTTTTACAATTTTTGTTATTTATAAAAATGTATTATATAACTACTTATTAAATTATGTTTACATTAGGTGTTTTGAATAAAATCATTTCATGTGTCAAAAAGAACTTTTGTAGGTTGACTATAGTCAAAGGGGTGTTTATACAAACATATAAAGAATAAAAATCCTGAAATTGTTATCATATTTACACATCAATTATACATTTAAACTAAATTTGAAATATTTTTATGAAAAATGAAACAACTTTACATCCATGGATACGATCTGTTCAATGTATGCAGAGTCACATTTGCATTTTTCAATGATGATTATGGAAAGAATATAGGTGTGTTTTATCATTAATGATTTAAAATTATATAATAAAATCATATTACTAAATAATATATACAGATATATATATATAATTCTTATGATGTAAAATAAGTCTTATCACTTTGAGGAGGTCGTTGTCCAAGCGTCCCCGAACGACGTTATTGATTTTTTTTGAGTGAAAAGGGTAATAATAAAAATGGTGCATTATTTTCATAGAAAATCCATTATGTAATTAATATAATATATATGTTTTTTTATTATTGATATATTTAATTTAAACCATAATTAATAAAATCCATGTAATGTGTGCACTTAACGCATTGCATTGAGGAGGCGAAAGTCCATATGCCCAAAAATGATTGTATCGTAATCTTATAAAATGGAAAGCATAAAGGTATCTTCCATATAAAAATTAAAAAATAATTTGGTGATTGTTAATAGGTTATATATCGTATACACATTCTAAATCCACCATTATTTTCAACTATTTAATGTGGTTAATGTAAGTACAAATGAAATCTGTTCAGGAGGTAATAGTCCTCCGTACATAAGAATGATGATTTAGTATCTCATTTTGATATATGTTTGTCAATGTGTAAGTTGAAATATTATCATATAAAATATATGCATATCAAATATACATAGTTTATTATTATATTGTGATATTTTAGAAATTTATGCTCTATATATGTAAATTAAAGAAATGAGATCATTGAGGAATGTTATATCTTATCCAGCTAACTCCATTTTTTTTAGAATAAACTACATATATGGTTGGATTTTATCACAAAGTGAGGCCTCTGGGTGGATGGAATTGATTTTGGGAGATTATTTGTTCCAGTTTTTAAAGATTATAAGTCATAGATATGTTTGTATAAATTATAGGGGTGAGTTCCTTTTTATAGTGTAGAAGTGGCATTCTTGTAAATGTTTTAAATGGGAATTCCAGACACATTTTTTTCATTTCATGTGTCTCTAATAAAGAATTAAATTCCTAAAAATATAGTATATGGTGTATAAATTTCCCAAAAATGTATTTTTCACATGTTTCCAATTAATTTTTGCCAGTATGTTTAAGGTTTAATCCTAGATTATCCTCTTTTTCTCTTAATCATTGTAATTAATATTAATCACATCCACTAATATTTTTTGTCAAAAAATAATTTGAACATAATAGACATTATAAAATATAATGACTCAAATATGGAATCCATTTTTTCAAATTAATATCATATATGGTAATAGGTTAATTTAAAAATATTCTCGAAGATGAGAAAACAATATGTGTTATAATGTTAAAATGTTCAAAAGTTGGTTATGCTTTTATATCCATATTCAATGTTAAATTAATTCAACTGACCTAAATTACATTTCTTATACTTTATATAATTTAACTTTAAAAAAAATTCAAATATGATTTATCTTTATAGATAAATTATTTGAATAGGTAGTATTAAATTAAAATTATGAATTTCTCACTTTTCATCAAAAATGAAACTTCATAAAAAAATTCAAAAATTTAACTATAAGCTAAATTTTACATTGAGATTTCAAAAAATGATGTTTATTTTAAAAAATAAAATTTACAAATGTATAAATTTTTTTAAAATAGGGGATCTATTAAAAAAGGTATATCATGGTATTGCATGTAACACAACCTAATACAGTGTTGTGTGTAGGGTACACTAAACATTGAATTTCAAACAATGAAATATAGCTACAGAATTAATTTCATTCTAAGATAAACATATTTTAAAGACTTGTGGTGTTACAAACAAGATTAAATTCTGTCCTTTCATTAGGAAATTATAATTTTTTATGATAAAATCAATAGTATGGAGTAATGAAAGTATATTATTTAAAAATTATTTAAAAGAGAGAATTTATCTTAGGAAGAAAGTACCCTAATTTATTCCACTAAGTGAAATTAATATTTTCTGTTTTTTTTCAATTTATAATTTTATAAATATTTTTGCAACATTCTATGAAAACATCACTCTCTTATTAAAATGATCATTATATGTCATATATATTTTTTAAATTCGATAATTTATTTAGAAAATATATTTTTTCCAAATGATATATTAGTTTATCTAGAAATTTAAAATTGTCTTCTCTAATTAATATTGATAATATTTATTTAAAACATTATTCTTACTGATTTAATTCATGAAATAAAAATAATGTTGGAATACACTATATGATTATAGTAAGAAATATCAAATATGTATTATATATATATTATAATAATGGTAATTATATGAGAAAAAAATCCAGAATATAGAATTAGATAATTTTATAACTTTGCCTAGATTATTATTGATAAAATGAAGTGATAGAATGATACATTATAATTGAATTAAATAATTTGGAGGAAAATTTTGTTTATAATTTTAATAATCATGTAACATAAATTACTATTATTTAATAAAACATCATTTATTATTATAATTTTATTAATATTATTTTTATTTTACTTTTAAAGTTATTGTTTTTATTAATAATTACATCACATGTAAAGTTTTGAGAAAATTATGAGGAATTTAGGTATTATTTCTCGTGGAAATATTAATATTAATGTTTTAATATTTTGGGATGTGTGATCAATTGTTTCTGAAATTTATCTTTTTTAATGTCATTGAGATTTATTTGATACTGTTATATTTTCTATTTGTAGTTATCATGCTTCCTATGACTGGTTTACCAAGTTTAATTTAATAAAAATATTGTAATGAAAAAAAATATGATGTTTAGAGTTAGGAACTGGTGAGGATGCTTAGTTTTGTGGGGAAGCAGTGTCTGTCGAACTTAGTACATGCCATCATTAAAGGATACCACTTAGGATATGGGGATTCAAGAACCCCCATGATCCAATTATAAGACCCAAAATTTTACATGATATGATAATATAAGTGATGCTGGTTGTATGGTAGATACCTTGGAAATGATCATGCATTATACTTGTATGCACCTTTTTCTAAATGTGGAATACAATGGGAAAATGTAAGAAAAATTAAGTAACTAATCATCCATAAATGATATGTTTCCTAATTTAGGCCTTTGTAACATTTTTTATTTTATAGTATTTTCTCATGTTATATATACCCATAAATTACATACTACATATATTCAGTAAGGTGTTTCGAAAAAAATTACCCAATGTGGATGATTAAGATGAAAATACTCAGATAAATAAACTATGAGTGTTCTAGTTCTATAAACATCATAAGTTATTGGGGTCCATTTAGGATCATTGGGTAGATGATTGGTTGGAGGAGGAGGTGATGAAAGTTATTTAGAATCATTGTCTAAGAGAAATAACTAGGTTTAGTTTCTGTTCTAATTATGTGTAGATCATCTTAGCAGGAGGGGTTCTTATTCCTTAGATTTTATGAGGAATTTGTTGTTTTTTGGGTGATTTTTTTAGAATAGTTTTAGAAAGAGTATCTATTTTCGTACCCAAGAGGGGGAAATTTTTTCTTGGGATGTTTTCCTGTCAATATAAGAATCTTTTTTCCCCTCTTAACATGTGATGAGACAGTTTAATTCCCTTTATGATCCTATGAACCTATTATCACTTTCCCTATGAATTTAATAGCCTGATTTATCATCATTCATTGATTTCGAGCACTACATAATTATTTTAGAGAAACCACTACATGCATTCAAATAAAATCCAAAAAATAAAACCTTAAGGTGTGATTTTTTATATGACATCATAGCTTCCAATCTAAACTTATTGACCTTTATAGATAGTAATCATAATTTTATCCTCAAGCATAGTGTGGTTATGTCGATGTGGTTTAGAGAAAGTATTTCTATTTGACCATATTTACATTATTCTATTAATATCTCCTTAAACCCATCTCTATTCCAGGGGAGGGGTTGTTATCATTGTGTGAATCCTTACTCATATTTGAGGCCATATTTGGGGGTGATTTGGTTTAATGAAATGGGATATTTCATTTTATATTTTTATTAATAAATATATACATCACTTGTTCCTTGTTATAGGTTCCCTTGTCCGATTAAAGGAAAATATTGTAAGTTTCCATTAACATATTACTACCTAACGTTTCGTTAATTTATATTTATATTATGACTTAAACTATTAAATGCATATATTGTTCATTCTTACTTATTTATTATATGGTTGTGGCCTAGTGTGATTGAATCCCCAAAAGAGATTTCTATTTTACAAGTAATGTTTGATATGGAATTGAGAACATAATTAGAAGGAACACTTCATGAATCATCAAAATGCTTTGTTACAATACATTTCAAAACCATATAGCCGATTCAGTTCCTCCCATGGAGGATAATATCAAGTTATTATGGGTGGGATCAATTGAATTACATGATAATGGAATCTCTATCTATATTGGTGTAGCTGATGATGCTGATTTAGGAATGATATGTGACATCAGAAAACAAATCTTGAAATAATGGAATACAGTTGTGGTAAAGGGTAAATGGAAATTGTATCATTAATTAATTTTTTTCATCAGCGTACTCCTAGAAAATATGTTTGTTAAAAAAATTGAATATTTTATGAGATAGATAAAATGAATTTTCCAAAATGAATTTTTCATAATGTTTCTTGTCATTATCAAATTTGAGGCTCTTGAAAAATAATTTTAAAGGGAATAGTGTGTGTGATAAAAGACCTTCAATATGTCATTAAAAAAATATTGATTTCCAAAATCATATCTTGATTTATAATAATGATTTGAATTATATTTCTTTTGAAAAAAATTTGTGAAATGTTTTATGATTTGAATTGGGATGGTTTAAAATAAGTATCATGATTTTTTTGATAAAAATAACTTGATGTTTTTTAAAATGAAAAGCAAAGAATAATTTTAACAAACCATGATTTTTTCATCTACTTTTATTTTTTATAATTACATTATATATTATAAAACCCATAAATCATATATATATATCCAAATAAAATATTATTCTAATAATTGTATAATGAATTATTTGGTATTTATGGAATGTGAGGAACCTAAACCAATGGAATAGTAACATGACCATTGGAAGAATTATATGACCATTATGAAAATTAATTTAAACAATAGAATATTAAACTCAAATATGAGAGTATAAATAACATTTTATAATCATGTAAATAAAAATATAACATATTTATATAATGGAATTAGTAAAAAGAATGATTTAATATAATCATTTAAGTGTTGGTATTTTTTGTAAATCATAAATGTTTGTTTATAGTTTTGGTAATTAATATAATTATTTAAAAGAAAATTTAATTTCATCAACTAAATTATTAAATTAATATTTTTCTTCTTATGATTATAATATTATTTTATGATACAATAATTAAAATGTAATGGTGTCATAAAATATTTTACCATATGAAAATCGGTATTTTTTGAGTAAATGATGATTCTATTTAAAAATTAAATTTATCATATTTAGAAAATTATTTTCCAAAAAGGAGCCAATTTTTTAATTCTGAACATTTAGAAACAGTTGGGATGAATTTTTGGGATTTTTATAATATAGTGTATTTTTTTGAGAATAACAAAATCCGATAATTTATGGTAATTAACATTTTCAGAAAATTACAAGAGTTATTGAGTCATTTATGATGTATGTAGGAGTTAATCCCCCATTATTTCATGATAAAATGAACTATTTACTATATATGGTCATAAAAATCCAGATTATTAATAATATTTACCCAAAATAAGAAGAAAATGATCTAAATTATCAAAACAGCCCCCTCCACCCACTATAAAGACGAACCCTTGCCACCTATTCTCCTCACACCATCAAAGATTTGTATATTTCTTATATTATTCCAAATTAAACTCCAAAAACAACTTCCCCACAATCTTTTCATTAATTTTACACCAAAGGTCCAATTCCATGTTCTTGAAGGAGGTTCTTGAGGAGACGACAGTCAAGAGGTAAAATACTCTTTTCTCATTTAATTTATTTCCTTTCATTATCCTCATCCAACCTCCCCTATATAATAAATCTTGAAAAATATAGTATTATATATATAATTTAATATTTTTTGGTTAATTTAATATACATCATCTCATCAGTTTTACTTTTAATTTACTACAAAAACATTTCCTGTGAGGTTTCAATTCACAACCTTTATGGATGAAAATTTCCAGTTTTTTAATACCACATTAAAATTTGTTCATAATATAATCTTAATGTTGAAAAATAAATTATAATTTCTTTATTATAACATATTTAATTTTGTGGAATGAATATAAAAAAAATATTGGATAACACAATACTAGTTTGGGATGGTTATAAAAACTACCATAATAATCTAATTATTTCTCATAAATGTTTTTTCTATTGAATCAACTTCATATTAAAAAGTAAAAACATATATGGTACCATTTAAATTTATATAATTCTATTAATACCATATATTTTCATGACTATTTTTCCCCTTCATTTTTAAAATAAATCATATAATTAATCTCAAGGTAACCGATCCTAAAATCCATGAATTGGACACTCTTAGAATGAAAACATTAAACATTATAACTCTATGATGCTGATGTAAATGAAAAAAATAAAATTTCAAAAAATAAAATATATTTTAAATAGGTTGTTAGTTAAATTATTACAGAACTAAATTTGATTTTTCAGGATGTTATGTACAAGTGACGAACATATTCATTCATAAGGAAAGGGAATCACTCCAAACCTCTATTTTTTCTTTCTAGTTATGCTTTTTATCTCTTTAAAAACATGTAATTCTTAAATTTTATTATATATAAAACCTGAAATATATTTTTAAGTTCTATAATAATGTAAATAGATCAATTCTCCATTCATTGATCATGAATGACAAGTATTATAAGGTTCTCTTCTTAATTCATCCTGATAAGTAAGCCCGATTAATGGAACATCCCAATTTCTTACCCATTTTCTAGTACCATACATAATATGTCAAAATAGGGAATTATTTTTCATCCAATAATCATTTTATTAGGAAAATATGTCTTGTCTCATTTCTATTTTTATTAAATAAACAATTCTATTTTCTTTTTTACAAACACCTTATTAGTTTTACATATAACGAACCATATTTAATCATTTCTAAAGTTTCTTAAACAAAATATTTACATGTTTTAGCTTCTTTGTAACATCATTTATCATGATATATTTCAATTTACCAACATTAATATAAAAGTTTGATATAAATCCATTCATTCTTGTATAAATTTATGATACACCCTTTGGTTATACCTTTTAACAAGTTTTCGATACCCAATTCCCTCTATGGGTATCCCTAATGCTCGATTCATCTTGTAGAACATGTATTCATGAACATATTATATTGGGTGTATCTAGATAACACTCTAATGAATTTCAATATTATTTAGTGGCATGAGACATCATTTTGGGATAGGGAGGAAAAACTTTTTATTTACGAAACATTGTCCAACACATGTTATAGTATATAAAGTTAACCTTGAAACATGTTTATGTTATGTTAAATGTTACTTCCATAAAACTATATTTCAATGAAAACATGATCACATGTTCTATAGGATATTTATCCATATTTTTATTCATGATTCTATATTTTTTATGTTCTATTTTTATGCCACCTAGCCAGTGCTCTATATTTCATTTCTATTTTTATTCATTTATTGGGATTTTTATCATCCCTTTTGTCTTTGTATTCACCAAGTTATCCTATGTATATGTAATATCTAAAAGGTGTTCGGACATCAATATGGATTATTAATTTAAATATGTTTTATTCTGTTTCCATGTTTCAAGTTTTGTGCACCTAATCTTCCAAAGATAAGAGAGTTTACGATCTATGGTTTGAATTAGATTTTTATTTATGTTTATAATCATGTAATAATGTTTGTCAAATGAAAGGGTCCCTATAGTTTTTATCAGAGAATGGTCTTGCTAATTTATTGATATTGTTACTAGAAAACATTATCATTAACCTTATGGATAATTATATCACCATGGATAAAATAGTTTAAAACTTATAGAATCACAAGTTAGGATGAACTTTTCATTTAAAATTTTATCCTTATATGTTAAATGTTTGATTTTTATATTAATATTAGATAAGTATTTTCTCCAACTTAATTTTAAATTATTTATCTTATTTAATTGCAGGAAATTGGAGAACCCATTACAAAAATCAATGTGATATGAAATGTGATTATTTCCCTTATTAAATTCCAAATTTGAGGTGTACAAAAACTCAAAACATCATGATAGTACTTAGTAAATTGTCTCATTTTTTTACTAATAACATTAATATTATAGAACTCCATTATCATCCTAAGAATGTTAAAGTTATAATTGAATCCTTTATGTGAAAAAGTCGTCCCATAGCTAGAGGATCTTCAAATCCCATCTTCAAAGAATAATGGATTAACACAACTGAGAATATATTATTTTTCATTCAATGATCATAAGAGGATAATGTTTTACTAAAGGTCTATAGTATTGACATGTAAGATAATCAATGGTAGAGACTAATCATAACCCAAATGTATATGGTGTTATTTAATAACAAGGAATGTGAATATATTTCCAATACTTCCTTTCAAATGTGGTATAAAAATTATGAGTTCCCAATTATTCCCTTAAGTGTCATTAATTCTATGAAGTTTCTAGTAGACATAATGAATAGAGTCTTTAGAGATTACCTCCACAATTTTATTTTAGTCTTTATTGATGATATTATAATATACTCTAAGAGAAAGGAGAAATATGAGGAGAATTTGAATACTGTTATAATGACCTCACAAAAAGAGAAAAGTTTTAACAAATTATAATAAATGAGATTTATATATAGACAATGTATCATTATTTTGGAATGATATCACCAAAAACTGTATATATGTGGATCATTCCAAGACAAAGGATTTTTTTAAGATTATTAAATCGTTATCTTTAGTGTGGATTCATAGATTCCTTGGTATATATAGGTATTACTGATAATGTGTGAATAACTTCTCATCATTATAAAAACCACTAACAAATAAGACATTGAAGGGAGTACAATTTTTCTATAACAATGAATTAGTATACAAGTTCAAGGTGTTAAAAAATAGGCTTATCACTGCTCGAGTACTAACACTTCAGATAAGTGGGGAAATCATTATGATATATTATGATTCTTCAATCAAGGTCTTAGGTTTTCTACTTACAAAAAACATTGATATTCAATGACTCAAGGAAATTGAAAATCAATGATCAATGATATCCCACACATGATCTAGTGTTGCGGGTTGTGATATTTTCAATATAAATATGGTGGAATTGTCTCTATTAGGAGAAGTGTGATATATATACAGATCACTAGATCCTAAAATATATATTAACATAGAAGGAATATAATATTATTCAATGATGATAGTCGGAGATCATCAAGGATTATGACTTATCAATCCAATATCATCATAATAAATACATTTAGGTGGTAGGTAATCTAATCATAAGGGATCTTAAAAAATTATAAATAATGATAATTGATATGGATCCAATATTTTTTTAATTGAAAAATATGTACATGGGAATCATTTAGCAATAAAATCAAAAAAAAATTCTCAAATGATTGCTCAACCATCCGTTCTCGATAAAATATATAATACCCAATGAGATGATGCATAAATTTTAAAAAGGTGGAAGCTATAAGAAAAGGGAAATCCATAGAGTTTACAATTTATGAGGAAGGAGTTATAAGATATGGGGAATGGTTATAGGTACTATATAATAAATAAATAAGGAAGGAACATATGAATGCTGAAAACAGCTAATATTTATCTATTCACTAAGGAATCACAAAGATGTATCGAGGACTCAAAGACCAATATTGGTGGGATAGTATGATGAACAATATTGATGTATATAAATCAAATTGACATGTATATCAATAAGTGAAGGAATAATAACAATTATAAGTGCATGATGTGAAAATACTCTAAATTCGAAATGGGGAAACACAACAATGAACTTTGTTACCAGATATCCAAAGATATCTATAGAAAATAATGCTATATAGGTCATTGTGAATCATTAATAATGATATCTCACATTATCTCAATTCAATATGATTTTTCACGTGATCAACTTTCATGGATATACGTGAAATGATTTTTGAGGTTTTATGTAGTAACACTTTCAATTATATCAGATTAAGAGTTTAGAATTACCTATATGTTTGGGAAAAGTCTCCAACAATCTCTAAACATTGATTTGAACATCCGAATGGCTTGTCACCATCAAAATGACGTCCAATCTGATTGGGCTATTCATAAATTGGAATAAATGTTTAGATCATGTTATAGGTACATTAAGGGAGGATGGGACCAACATCTTACTATGGTTGAGTTATTAGATAACAATAGTCTTTACTCAAGCCTACAAATGGATCCCAACGTTTCCCTTCATTGGAAAATATGTTGAACACTAGAATTTTAGGATGATATCAGTGAACATAAGATACTACAGCCAGTAATGGTTGAATAAATGATAGAAAAGGTAAAAACTATTCAGTGGCACATCAAAGAATCCCAAAGATGATAGAAGAGCTATGCAGCAAATAATCGATGGGGCCTAGAGTTTTAGGTTATAGATATGTTATTCCTTTGAATATCTCTATGGAATAGATACATTCAATTTTTGATGAAAGGAAAAGCAATGCTCTAGGTAAATTCAACCCTTTTTATTATTGTTTGTGTCATAGCTATGGAATATCTTCGAAAAAATCCACTAAACATCCCTCAAGTACATGATGTATTCCATTTATCACTCTTGTGGTAGTAAATAATAGATTTGTCACATGTACTATATATAGAGGTTGTAAAAATAGAGAATGAACTCTCATGTGAAGAGAAGTCGAAGAAGATCTTACACTATAGAGATAATGTTATAGAAACAAGACTACACACCTGGTCAATTTTTTATGGTAAAACCATAGGTATAAATAGTTAACATGGGAACTAGAGGTAGTAATGAAGGATAAGTACACTCATCTATTCTCAACATATAATGTTAATCTAATTTTTGAGGTTGAAATTTCATAAAGATGGAAGAATGTAATGAACTATAATTTTTGAAATCAATTTTCCCTTCTTATAATTATGTTGTATTGTATAAACCATTAACAACACATTTATAACCTAATAAAAATAGTATTCTAATAAATGAATAATTAAATAAGTTGTATTGGTAGAAATTAAGGAACCTATACCAATATAATAGTAACATGAATGTTGGAATAGTAATGTGTCCATTAGAAATACTAATTTGTCCAATAAAATAGTATCCTCACCTATAAAATTTTAAATGAAAATGATTTATCTTATAAATGAAAATATGATATATTTATATCATTAAATAAGTAAATAATTGTTTTGGAAACGAAAATTATTTTGTTTGGATTTTCGTAAAACATAAAAGTTTATTTAAAATTTGATAATTACAATAATGATATAAAGACATATTTTCATAAAAATGAGTCCGGAAATAATTTTTAGATGTCTTATTATTATAATATAAGTTTACTCAACCCTAATTTATTATTTGAAGTTTCATGAAATCATTTGTAATAGTAAAATTTGTACTTACTTAGTAATTAAAGATTTTATTTAATATTAAATTTATATTTTTTAGAAAATTATTTTATAAAATTGATTCCAATTTTAAATTATACACATTTAGAGAGAGTGAAGGATAAATTCTAGGTTTTTCTCAGAAAAAAGTAAATTTTTGGTGAATAATGAAATACGATAATTTATATTTCTTTACATTTTAAGCCAAATACATGAATTATTGAGTCATATATAATGTATGGAAGAGTTAAGAACCCATTAGTTATAACTCACATTAATAAGACATTGTACTTAGTTACATGAATCAACAAAACGGATAGTCTAGATCCAAAATAATAAATAAATGATTAAAATATTAAAAAACAACCATATCCTCTACTATAAATACCACCTCTCAATAACCCATCTCTACACACCATATAAAAGATGGATAATTCTTATATTTTTTCCAATTAATATCCCAAAAATATACACACGTTCTAGTCTTGTTGGTCTCACAAAAATACCAATTCCAAGTTCCATTAAAAGGTCTCAAAGAGAAGACACTCAAGAGGTAAAATCCCCCATATTTCTCATTTAATTTATTTTCTTTTCATATCATTATATCACACATATTTCCAAAAAAATTTATAAAACTCGTATTATATATATAATATAATTTTATTTTTAAAGTAATTTACATAATCAAGTATCTTCTTCTCTCCTTCTAGTCAAAAATTGAAAACATCATCCATGAAGTGTTTATTCGCCACCTTCATAGACTATGAGGTTTTGTTTTTCATTACCCCCCTCATGGATGGTCATAATAATTATGGAAGAAAATAATATCATATTTGTATTTAATATTATTTATTTATATAAAACTTGTATATAAAAATAATATTAAATAAAATGATAGTATTTTTTTAAAGTGGTAAAAACAGCAAAATAAACTAATCATTTTTAATTAAAGTTTAATCTAATAAATCATCCCCATGTAAAAAAATTAAAATAATATATGGGACCACTTAAATTTATGGAATTTATTTAATACCATATGATTTACTGTTTTTAGTTTTTATTTCATTTGAAAAGACCTCCCTTGATTAAAATCAAGGGAACCGATCATTTAATCCAGAAATGAACAATCCCTGAATGAAAAAAATAAAACACTATAACTCTAGGAAAAATCATAAAGAAACCAAATAAAATTTTATTATAACTAATACATGTATAATAAGTTATTATATAATTTATTAATTAATGTAATTTGATTATAGAGGACATTAAATACAAGTGAAAAAATGCTTCATACATAAGGTAAGGGATTCCCTCTAAACAAGCATTTATTCATTGGGTTATGGTTTTTATCTCTTTACCCCAATGTAATTCACAATTATTCTTATTTACAACTCTTAAATAATATTTTTGTATCCCAAAAATATGTACCTAGCATAATTATTCATCAATTAAGCGGAAATATGTGTTTTATAATGATATTTTCTCAATTCCTCCTGATAAGAGATCCTGATTAAAGGGAACTATCCAATTTCTTACCCATTTTGAAGTACCATCCAAATTTTTTTCTCATAATTAAATTGTTTTTGAACAAATTTATCATGAAAATATATCTTTTTTTCCATTTATGTTTTACACAAAAAATTATTCATTTATTTGATATAGTAGATCTCTAAAGTTATCCCTTAAACTACACTAAATTGGATCATTTAGAAATTTTATTAAACACATTGTATATATGTTTTCAATTTACATAGAAATCATTTATCATGTTATATTACTATATTATTTTATAATTTTTCAATTATGATATAAACCCATTATTTCTGGTACACCATTTTTATACTACGATTTTATGGATTTTGAAAAGTTTATGATAACCTATTCCTTCCATGGGTAACCCTTATGGTTGATTATTCATTTAGAATACATATTCATGAACATGTTAAGATTTTTAAACCTAGACAACACTCTAATGTATTGGATTTTTTTTAGTCTCATGAGATGTCACATTGAGATAGGGAATAAATCATATTCATTTGTCTAATTTTATCCACTAAGTGATATTGTCATTGCATTTAGTCTTGAATAATGTTTATGTCATGTTATATTTATTTTCCAAATTCCTTTGTTTCCCTAATTAAATGATCCCATGTTCAATATTTTATACATGAATATGTTTATTTTATTAATTTTTATTCTTATTTCATCATTCAATGTGATTTAAACCATTTTTCATAATTTATTTCTATGATTATTCACATGGATTTTAAGATCAACCCATTTTTCTATGTATTCCCCCACATTATTTTTTGTAGATGTAGGATTTATGATAAATCTAGTAAGTCATTATGAATGATTAAAATAAAAAAATTTAATTATATTTTATTTTTTTCGGTTTTATATACCTAATATTCAAGAGACACTAGAATAAATGATCCTTTGATTGTATTGGATGGATAATTGTTCTTAAAATCACATAATAATATGTTTAAATGTCTAGGGTCGATATAATTGTGAATGAAAAAAATTCTATTCTATGGGTTTGAAAATATCTAATGGAATAAAATATAAATAATGACTCAAAATGAATGGTAATTCGAATTAATACATGTGATGTAGAGAAAAGAAATGACATGAAATAAATGATAATTTTGAAGTACATGAACTGATATAAAACATTTATTAATAGGTTTTGAACATGGATTTGGAAATTTATATAGCGACTAAAAATTGTGTTAAAAATTATATTTTCCCCGTACTTGATTGATATGTATAGCTTATTGTTTTAGTTTTTGTCATCTAGAAGACTATACTTGGTAGGGATAGCCATATATGTGTCCTTGGTATTCCAAATTTGTTTGCTTGTTTTGTTGGAATGATTAATTTGAGGTTGCATTACTATATGATATAGATATCCACCATTGATGTAATTATTTATTAATGTCCTTACTATTATTTGAGAGGTATATCCCCTTGTAGATTTGTTAATAATATTTGTATCTTCATAATTATTTTTTATAGTGCTTGTTAGGGTTCAATTATATCATGATCCTTGAGAGGTTTCTCAATAGGTGGTTAAAATATCCCCTCCCCTTTCCAATTGTTTTTTTCAAGTTTTTCATTAATTATCGGGGATGAGAAACGTTGGAGAGGTATGTGTTGTAAAAATCTGTATTTTTGTTCCCTTAAAATATATTTTCCCCTACTATAGAGGGTTTGAGAAGTTATCACCCTATAAATATCACTATTAAGTTTCACATAAAGTGGTCAAGATATTTAATGAGTATATATTATGGAACATTTCAAAAATATATAATAAATTATATTAATTACTTGTATATATAGTTCTCAAGGTTCAAAAACAGAGTATGTTAAAGAATAATTGTATCACATATCACCTGACACATTTTATATGTGTGTAAATACATGTATTTTCATTACATACATTGTCATAAAAATTATATAACTTATGTTTTATAAATGTAATATATATTTATATATACATGCACTTCCTTATAACATGAATACATGTGTGTGTTTCACAGTTATATATTATAGATATATTTATATATATATGCATGTATATATATTTAATATTGTTATATATATATATAAGTGTGTATATTGTAATATATATAAACACAGGAACACACACATGTTTGTGTATGTGTGTGTTTATTTTTTGTAATTATGTATTACTATATATATATATTATGTATATTGAATATATATATATATATATTAATTTAGGAAATCAAAAGAGATAACATATTTAAACCAATTATAGAAAAAAAATGTTTTAAAATTAGTCAAAATGGGTTAATTGTTTTTTAACAATTAATTTATTCTATTATTTGAGAGAGTAATGGGAGTGTCACATTAATGAAATAAAAGGATATATTGGATACTGTTTATTAGGTTTTGTAATATGTATATAGAGGGAGATATATATAATAAAATTAGAATGAAATTAATGTAGACTAAGATTTCAGGACAATAGGTATAGAGCTACAGGAAGATGAAGTTTCAAATTGAATTGAGAAAATGCATGCCAACATTTTTGAAATTTAAAAGGAAATTGAGGGATGAAACCCCATATTGAAATATTGGATATATTTATGAATTAATAATGGTGTAATTTAAGAAAAATGTGGGTTTTAATTTTAAAAAATGTGTTTTGTTATCTAAAAATCAGGTATATACAATACCCTAAATTTTCAACATCTCACTATCATATCTCCCTCTATACTAATCTGATTGATGAAGCATATGTTATATTGGATTCATCATGATGCATATAAGGTAATCTCAATGTGTTTTCCATAATTCTCAAGTTTTTTTTCACTTATTTATGTAATTATGTTTTCTTTCATAAATTGACACAAATGTGGAAAAAGAAAAGGGATTTGGGTCGAGCCTAGGGAAGATCATTTATAATCTTGGGTGGGTACAGGAAACAAGGTAAAAAATATGTGGCCTTACCTTATTTTCATAATGTGAATGTTTTAGATTAATATTATTTAGTTTTTTATAAATTAATGTGATTAAACATAATTTAATAACAATATAGAAATTATAATTTGATAAAATTTCATATGATAATATTGAAATTATAATGATTTAAGATTAATAAAATACTATGATATATTGACAGAATATTATAAGATAAGCATTAAAATGAAAAAAATAATATTATGCTAATGTTACCCTTAATTATTCTGGTGAGATAAAATTATGTTTCATTGTGTGGAATGATTATTTATTTGAAAATATTTATTATCTATTTTTGGAAATATTACACTCTATTTAAAATTTTCATCACAAGAAGTAATTTATAGTTTAAATTGGATAATTGATTTCGGCATAATATTTCAGGCTGAAGAGAAATAATGTTATCTTGAAATCATGAATATTCATTTGGAAAAGAATATTGTTGATAATACTATCATCAATGAATTTTAAACTTCAAATTTATGAAGTAGAAACATATTATTGAATAATATATATGATTATCAGAATAAAGTTTTAATAATTTTTATTCATGTAGTAAAATATAGATAATTATTATAAAAAAGTATCTAAGAGAAATAAGTGTATAACTATATGAATTCTCCTGAATTATTATTGATAAAATCAACTGATGGAATTTTATAGTGTAGACAGATTAAACAAAGTTGATGAGAATTATGTTTAAAATTTTGGAAATTATGTATTTGAAATTTCAATTTTTTATTTCTTGTTCCAATGTTTTTATTTTTTTTAAAAGAACATTTAATTAGATGCAAATAACTAATTTCCTTTCTTAAGGATGTTATAAATTTAGGGAATGCATTCTTTCAATAATAATATATAATATTTGTTGAGTTTGATTCGCACAAATAGCCTTGTTTTTTACTAATAATGTTGTGTTAAGTATGTTTCAAGATTACATATCATGATTTTATTTATTTCATTGATGGAATGAATTACTATGGTATGTTTTATAGAAACACCATTCACACCATACATTTGGTAAATGAATGTATGGATCATCATCCCTACACCACACTGAAATTTTTTTCTTAGGGATCATAAACTCTATGTTCGTAGAAACAAAAAACTTATGGAATATCAACCATATATTGAAGTATGGAATCCATATTCATACCCAACATTCAAAATAATAAATGCATAGTAAATCAATTCTATATTTAGTATATTATGATGAAAGGATTAATTTTTTTGCCATCATCCATATTTTACGTTTTACCTACATTATGTGAAGATGAATGTATGTTAAGGAACCATATGTTTTTATAAATCATATGCTACCCAAATAAACCTTACACTATGGAAAATAACCCTATATTACACAATTGAACCCTATGTTTGACTATTCTACAGTGAAGTTTTAAAACTGCTTTTTTATCTTAGATAATTACAATATTCCTGATAGGATAATAGGAAGATTAAAAGCGTCTCTCTGACTGGTTAAAATCCAGTTATGATTTATTCAAATAAATGTATCATTTGGAGAAAATCACAACCATTATTATGGGATGTTACGACTACCTAGTCAACTTTGATTTGAATATCAACGTTCTATCAAGATATTATCATGGATTTAGAATACATATGTAGTCTTTGTACTCTATACATTCTCTTACAATTCCTTAATAATATATATAAACAAATGTACTAATATGATATTTCTTTTTAATATGGTTTTTAGAGCTACTATAATGAATAATAGACTATGAGGATACATATTGGAGATATACAAATTTCAGACCTCATTCCCCATTAAGATTACTGCTGTTATTTTTTGATATTTTAATTAAAGATCATTTTCAACTAGGATCAATTTGGAATTATTATTTCTTGAAGACTTTCATTTTTAGGAATAATATCCATCTATGGTCAATTTCTTCAATTTTAATTGTAGAGATCAACCAAAAACATCATAAAATGAAAATATTTTGATTTATTGTAGTTTTAACTACTCGTACTCATTTGTGGGGAAGTGTCTGCTTCTTATATTATGTTATGGATTACTAGTTCCTTAATTTTGAACCATTGGGATCTATTTTACCTTTTTTGAAAAAGTGTAAACTACCTCAAATCATATTTTGATTTGAGTTCTAGCGATAAGAAGACCTTTCTAGTGAAACACACCAATATCGTAGTGAGATTGTTGGTAGAGTAGACTAGGGAATCTTTGTTTCCCAAACCTTGAAAAAATTGGTGTGTTCATTCTTTCTATTTATCCACAGCTTAAACTCGTTATAGAAGATAATGCTTCATATATATATATACCTAATATATTTTAAAAATAACATCTTTTGATATTTTAAAAAATACACAATACATCCAATCAATTGTTATCTTTGTATTATTCCAATCTATAAATTGGTATCAAAGGAGTTATTTAGTGATATATTTATATCAAGCTAAAAATAAAGTGGTATATACAAATAATATGGAAATGGATAATCCAATATAATAAATTTCTATGATACATGCTCCATACTTTCATGCTAAAAATTATAGATGCTGGAAATCATGAATGATGGTCTATCTGATGAATCTTTGATTAAAATTCTATTAAAAGATCATTACTCTTTATGTGATTCCTAAAAAACTAGAAACATGGATATCCAAAACATAAGATTAATATGAAATCAATTCAAAGGCAGTGATAGATATTATCTATTGACTTGGACCTAATGAATTCAATCAGGTTCCTCGATGCCATACTACCTATGAGATGTATAAATCCATTGTAGTTTCCTTTAAAGAAATAGAAAACATAAAAAAGATGGCATATACTACCGCAAAAATCAATATTGAAACTTTTAAAATGATTTATGGAGAAAGAATCACAAAATTGAATGGAAGGATAATATAGATGGTTATTAATATTATTACCTTGGGAGATCATATTAGTGAATTACATTAATCCTAGAAATGACATACAGTACTACCCCCAAACTGGAATGAAATATCTATACCCAATAAAAAATCATCAACTATCAATAATTTATCTATGAGGAAACTGATTGGAAAACTGATCATTTATGAAGAAGAAATGTAAGATGAAGTTGAAAATCAAAATATTTTTAAAAAAATGGAAAATAAAACATCAAAGTGGCATCACATAATCATGAATGAAAAATGAATCAAGAAGTAAAAATAAAAAAAAATTCATATTCCTCATATTCTTATGTGGAACTAGCACACTTAGCTAGAAGGATTAAAAATTTATACATGAATAAAAGTGGCTTCATAAAATCATTTATGAATTATTAAAGAGAACCACATTAATTTAGATGCTATTAATGAAAAAAAACACGGGTCACATCATACATGATTTCCCTCAAATAAAAGATGAAAGAAAGAGGATAGAAAATAAATAACAGAAGAATATTGATTATGATCACAATGAAAAAAGATCTATGAAAGTTGTATGGAGTGTGTCGGGAGACTCCATCATCTTATTAAAATATGATTTAGAGAAACAACCACGAAATATAAAAGCAAATATTTTCTTTATGTCCAAGGAATAAAAAGAGGCAAAGTCATGTTATAGGTCTACATCTAATTCTGAAAGCTTCTCAAAAGACAAATTGGAGGCTTACTATTAATGTTAAAAGAGAAATATGATTATTTATAAAATATTCATTAATTATTTGAAAATATACAAAATTCAATTTTAGGTTAAAGGGACATTATGTTAAAACAACACCATCAACTAGTTAAAAAATTCAATTCATCTACAGAAAATAGTATTAATCATGAAAAAAATATTAAAAAATTACAAGATAATACAATATATTATAACAGTTTTGAATTTTATTTTAATAGAGGAGAAATTTTTTTAAATGATATTCTTGGAAACAATTTTATTAAAAGAGAAAGATTTTGGAATTGAAAAAATGGTGAAGATAAAAAATGCATAAATATTATTTTTTTTCCCATTTGAAAAATTGGTACTTGTTATTACTCTGGGACTATTGATCCTTTCACTAATAGCTATCATTTGAAAAATCCTTAAATAATTGGTATTAAAAAGGATTTTATTTCTAAAACTATGTATAAAGTAAGTGATATGGATTGTGAAAAATTAATGTAGATCTGGATTTCCATATCATTGCACACTGACACTGCTATACCTAAGAAAATAAGGGTACCAAAACCAACATATTTCTAAATTCTATTGCCATAAAAAGACAAAATGAGTGAAAATGATATATGGTATATAGATTTTGGTAGTTCCGGAAACATGAGTGGATAATCATAAAATTTTCACACATTCACTCAAATAGATTTAGGTATAGTTACTTTTGGTTTCAATGCAAAAGGAAAAAATCACTGGAGTTGGAACATTTGGAGATCCAAATACTTTATAGTTCGACAGAGTATAGTATTTTAAAGAGATAAAGAACAAACTCATAAGTATATATCAAATTTTAGATGATGGATACTCTATTAATTTTCCTAATAACTCATACTTTATTTTCAATGATAAACTACATCAATTTAGAGCACCAAAAACCGACAATGTTTATAAGAACTTTTTCAATTCAATGTGTACATAAAAAGTGAATTTTTTAACTGCCAAGACAAATGACTAATGGAGTTGGAATAGTTTACCAAGACATTGAAATATTCATGTTGTACATAAATTATCTAAGAAAAAATTAGTTTCTGATTTTTCTTATCTTATGTTTGAAAATGATTGATTTTTATGCATACCAAATCGGTAAATATAAATAATATTATACCAAATATATTATCAAAATTGAAACATATAATTCCTTAGAACCTATCCACATGGATTTTTTGGACCATAAATAGTATCAATCATGGATGGTAAACTATACCATTAAATTTTAGATGATTGTTTTTCAAGATTTACTTTGGTCTATTTTATAAAACTAAAGGTGAAGTTTAAACTATTTTTAATAGATTTTGTAAAATTGTTCAAAATGAACAAGATATTTAAAAAATTATTTCAAAAGTGATCATGGTAGAGAATATTAGAATTAATAATTTAATTATTTCTTCTCAAATATGGGAATTAAACACAACTTATATGCACAAATAACACCTCAAAAAATTGGATTTTTGAATGAAGAAACAAAACTATTCAGTAAATGGCACAGACTGTGTTGAATGAATACAGTATTCCTACCTATTTATGGGAATAAGTTTTAAGCATACCATTCTATATCATTAGTAGTATTCTAGGAAGATATATTTCATAAATGGACCCCACATAAACATTATAATAACAGAAAACCTAATGTAAATTACTTTAATGTTTATTGACTGAATGTGTATATCTTGAATCTGAAGGAAAACATTGGTAATTTTGATCCAAAATATGATTAAAGAATATTTATATGATACTATACAACTTTTAAATCCTATATTTTGTTTAATAAAAAGTCAATGATTTTTGAAGAATAAAATCATGTAATGTTTTATAAATCATAACCCTTTAATAAAAGAAAATTTGAATAGATTATATTACTAAATCCTTTTTAAATACTAGATTTAAAATACCAAAAAATGATTCTCAAAAATATGTTAATAAAATTATTTCCACCTTAGAAGAACATGGAATTGAAGAACATTAAAGTTTCTTAACTATATAGTTTATAACCCTAAAGATACATCCTTTAAGAACATTTATAGAAGACTTAGATACATGAATTAGAACTAGTATAAGTATTGAAAACATAGTTGAATTTTATTCCTTTTTTATATCATGTTAATCCCAAATCAATTGAGAGAGCCTTAAAAGATGAGATTTAGATGTTAGAAATTCTATAAGTCCTATACTAAATCAAAAGAAATTATGTTTTTGAATTAGTATAATGACAACCAATTTATCTAATAATATGAACTAATTGGTTCCTTCGAAATGAACAGGATGATCAAGTGATCATAAACATAAATAATGAAAGAGATATCAATGTTATAATCCATTAGAATACATTTAGATTATGCATATCATATTTATTTTAAATTATATCATATGTATGTAAATTTTTGGTTTTTAAATAAACATTAAGTTGAGGAATTAAATGATGAACGACAACTTAGTTTCAAAAAACCATATAAATGAAATTCTTTTTTTAATTACACCAAAGATCATTATGGACATAAAAAATAATCTAGAGATTCTTATGAAATTTTAGGTTCTTTTATTTTTAAAAATGAATATATTATTGAATTGGAAGATCCAATAATTTAAAAAACTTGTTATTCTAATATTTTATTAGCAATAATTTATATTGGTGATGTTATTTTTGCTTCGACAATTAAAAATCATTGTAATGATTTTTCAAAATTAATGAATTTATTTTTTGAAATGAGTATAATGGGAGATTTGAATTTGTTTTTAGGATTTCATATGCATAAAAAATATTTTGGAATTTTTTCAGTCAATGTAAATATATTGTTGATTTATTGGAAAAAATCAGACATGATAATATTAATACATATATCACTCTCTTGTGTACTAATGAAAAACATGATTTGAGTGATGTTGGGAAACAAGTTTAAAACATGTTATATAGAGGTATGATTGGTATCTTGTTTTATATTACTTCTAGAGGACTACCAATTATGTTTTTTGAATGTTTGTATGCTATATTTAGTATAATATAAAATAATCTCATCTTATTGTTGTTCAAATAAATTATAGATGTTTAAAATAAACTATTTTTGAATATCTCCATTACCCCAAAACATATGATAATAATATAATTTCATATTTAGATACTGATTCTGGAGGTTTTAAATTAGATAGAAAAAACACCGTAGGAACCTATCACTTTTTTTGGAAAATATTTATTATCATTCTCAAGTAAGAGACAACAATGACTTTCCCTAATAATTGTCGAGGAAGAATATGATTCTTCTTGAAGTTTCTGTGCACAATTATTGTGGATGAAAACATTATAATGGAATTTAGACTAAATATTATTAATATACCTATTTTATTTTATAATAAATGTTCTATAAATATTTCAAAAAATCATATATGTAATTCTATGACTAATAATATTGATATCATGCATCATTTTCTCTGAGAACATATTCTTAAATAGAATATATAATAATAATTTTTTAATACAAATTATCGATTAGTTGATAAATTTATTAAACCACTTCCCAGTGAATGTTTATAATTTATTAATGTAGATTTAGGAATTTAATATTAAATGAATTTTTATTAATTTTATATATTCTTAATATCACTATTTTAATAATAATTAAATAGTGTATATTGTATTTAATTATTTATTTATCTTTATTTTTATTAGTTACTTTTTAAATTTTTTTAAATAATTTCATTTTATTTTTTCTTATTTATTATTTCAAATTAGAAAGTAATGAGTATATTTTGAATCTGTGCAAGAAAACCGACTACCTTTTCTCGTTCTTCTGCTTCAAGTCTCCTTAGTTTACAAAGATTCTCTTATTCTAGTTTGCCAAAACTATAATCCATTGATCTTTAATAATAAATCTTTTATAAATATAAATTTTCAGAAGAAAGGAAGATACTAATTTGGATGCACCTACTTACCTTCCTATGATGTATCCTAATCATCATCAAGGTAAAGTGATAGATTTCAAGTACTTGAATAAGAAAAATTCTTCATTAAAGGATTCCATTATATTTCCATGATTAGTTTTTTATTTTCCAGATGGAAAACTCTCTTGATGTTTTATACAAAAGTAAAATATTTCTGTATAAATGGTGAGTTAGGTTTGGGAATTATTGGAGACTCTATGGTCGCTAATATTGAGGGTGAGGAATTTTCTCTTTCTTATGTGGAAATAGATAAGATTTTACACTATCCCCAAGAGGAGGATTTTAATTTTGACACACTGAATATCATTGATAAATAATATATATCATAGGACATTATTTTTTCTTTTTTTGGAATAAGATCCATAATGAAAATTATGACATACGGCCTTACTACTAATTGATAAGTCTTAATGATGTTTATTCAAACTGTTTTTTTTTTCTGAGAACATCAAAGTTAGAGAATGTCATGTATATAGACATGTATATTCTATTTCAATTTTTGAATGAAATTATGTTCGATTTATGTTATTTTATGTTAAGGAACATAATTCATTATTTCCTAAAAGAATCAAATATGGTATTATATCCCAATGCAAGGATTATTTCATTTTTGTTGATCATAATAGATATAATCATAGGAATGTGTCTTGAATATAGATTTCATCCTGAAAACATTATTATTTTTGGGACTATCATGAAATTGGGATATATCAAGAGAAACTTTAATAATAGTATTTTAACCTTTGGATTTGAACAATAATATACGATGATATCAGATGATCACCAGGAGTAGAGAATGTGATCATCAGTTGGTTCTTTAAGAACAAGGGATGATGAAGGAGTCCAATCAAGAACTAAAGAATATGGAATTGTTTACATAAGAAGAATAAATTAACATTCAAGAAACTACGGATATAGCTACAGATTTTTTTGAGAGTGAGTCTCATGTTGATGATAATATTGAGCAAGTGGCCACAAAGAATAACAAAATATGGAAGATGTCGTTTCCTCTGAAAAAATTCACTCATTGATCTTGATTATGTTACTACAGTAGGATCTATATTAATAAATAGATCAAAAGGTCATGAATATTCTATTTTGGCTTTGTAAGATGGTGGAATCCCTTCAATATATTTTAATCCAGAGTCTTCTAACTATTATGATGATTCCATGAGTCAAAAGTTCACATTTTTGAGAAGGAGAACTTGTCTTTGAGGGATGATTTAGAAGATAATAAGAAGAAAATTGATGAGCTCATAAGTTCAATAGTTCCAAGAACGGAGTCTGAATCCCATCAATATAAACTAAGATATATACACGAAAATTTAATAGATATGGGAGATCTCTAAGATCTTATCACATCCATGGGTAGAGAATTAAAATATTTAAAATATGGATATTATAAGAAGTTTTATTTTGATGGGATGAAACTTATGTTTGGAATAGAATTTCAATATATTAAGGATAATCATATGGCTTCAACATCTATATTCCAATAATCATCTCTGGGCTTGATATGGTGATTAGAGGCTATAACTATTATGATGTCTAAATTCAATAATAGGAATCACAATCTCTAGTTTGATAGTACACCATTGAATTTTCTTTGGGATAAATAATGAGAATTGGTTAGTCAGCTAACCTCTAATGATTCATGGTTGGGACAAGTCATTCATCAAGTTAGAGATATCTTGGTTTCCATCATTCACCCTAAAGAAATAGTGAATGATTTTTTATGGTGTATTTTGTATTAAAATTGAATACAAGGAATGATTAAAATATGTTTGGTCAACAATGGATAGATATGTTCAACAAAACATTTCAGATTCTATTAATTAATCTTCTTGAAATTCATAGAGGTGTTAAGACCATTCGCGATCTAGAAACAACTATTACCCATAGAGATTCTGACTAAGACCACCACCCATATCCGACCCCTATATTTTGAATAATTATTTAGTTGATTAAGGGATGTACTCATAATTTTTCAACACATTTTATCTTTATTTAACTTTAATTTACTATACTTTTATATTTTTTTCATTTTCTATTATTTTATACTTTTATTGATATGTAATTTATTTTCAAATTTCCACTTCTATATCTCATATATTATTTTTTTACCTAGTATCCTATAACAATCATTTATAGTTAAGTGGTATATTAAATAAAATTTCTATCAGTTTCTCTTTCAAATTTTATTTTGATATCACAAATGGGGGAGAATATTTGAGAAACACAAATTTTTGTAATAAATATTTTACATCAAAATAGTTCGGTGAAATCAAAATAATTTTATGAATTTATTATATTTTCTTTAAATTTTTTGTAAATAATATTTTTTCTATTAGTTATTTTATGGGTTTGGGGATCATCAAAAGGGGGAGATTTTTTGGTTTATATTTAATCAATAGTACTCAATAATATATTTTGATTTTGATGCTAAAAAATACCCTTTTATTTTTAATAATAAAGTTCCATTATGATATTTTTTGTATTATATCTCATAATTTTATTTATATCTTCGATAGAATGAAAATATATGAGATATGTTATGGAAATAATTATTATACCCAACATTTTTTAAATGAACATATTGAACGTCTTCCCTATACTATGATAAATATTTTGTGTATTGATTGAAAACCATACATTCATTGAAATAACAGACATATGGAATATCAAACCAATTTTGAAGCCTACAATCACTATCCATACCCTATGTTTATAATAATGAAAGTATGGTTAATGAATTATACATTTACAATCCTATGATGAAAGGATGAATGTATGGATCATTATATCTATGTTTCATTTTTCCCTAAATTATGTGAAGATGAATGTATGGATACAAAACCATATTTTTGTAGGAACCCTATGCTACACAAATGAACTCTAAGCTATGCAAAAGAAACCTATTCTATATATATGAACACTACATTTAACTATTCAACAGAAAAGTTTTAAATCTATATTTTTGTCTGAGATTCATAGAACACTCAAAACATGAGTACATGATAAATAAACGATTTTCCATGACTGATTCAAATAAAATTTTGATTTATCAAAATTACCATATTCTTCAAAGAAAGTCACCCCAATTCTTAAGGGAATCTATGACTTCCCTATTCAATTAAAATTTGAATATCCATGATATATCATGGTATTTTCATGGATTTGGAATTCTGAAGAAAGATGCCTAATCTATATATTATATCGGAATTACCTTAAAAATATATATACACAATTACTCATATGATTAATTGTGTGAATATATTTTACAGTGCTGCTGCAATGAACAATGGACTCTGAGGCTACACTTTGGTAACATTCATTATTCTAACCATTTACTACTTTAAGATTACTACTTATGATTTTATGTTAAAATTAAATATCATTTGAAACCAGGATCTCTTCAGAATTATTATTTCCTAAAGAACATTATTTTGGATGAAGAATATACATCTATTGTAAATTGATCGTACTTTAATTGTATGATCAACACAAACCATCATAAAATAAAATTCCTTTGATTTATTGTAATTTCAACTACTCATTCTCAGATGTGGTGAAGTTTCAGCTAATTTTACTATGATTTAGATTACTAGTTACCGATTGAAGAACAATAAGTAAATTTTTAACCGTGTTTATAATGGTTTCAACTAACTGCAATCAGCAGTGGATTTTTGGTCTAGTAATACGAGCACATTTCATGTTAAATTCAACAAACTCGTAGAGAGAATGTTAGTGGAGTGGACTAGGGGATCATTCTTCCCCGAACCACTATAAAATTGACTAGTTAATTCACTCTATTTATCAATTATTCATACTCATTATAGGAGATAACTTTATATATCTATATAAATTTCTAAAATATTTACAAACATGAATCTATCAAAATTTTTAAAAATACTAAATTCAACCCCAAATTGGATAATATTTGTATTATTCTGACCTAAAAATTAATTTTTCTAATTTTATGAAATTACAAGAAATTTAATTATTATTGACTATGGAAATATTAATATTGATATTTGAATATTGTGGGATGGTTGGTCACTTGTTTTTAAAATTTATATATTTTATTTCCTCAGATATTTACTAGATAGTTAACTATTTATATTTATCCCTTAGGTATAATGTATCATATTCTTTGATTATGTGTCATCCTAGACCCTGATTCCACTAAATATATTCCTCGAGATTGGTGGGCCACATCGAATCTATATCCTCTATACAAATTCTATAGGCTGACGTCTAGTAGTGAGGGCCTATGGTGGGTCTGTGGGAGACTGATTCTGTCATTACCAAAGTGTATCACCAAAAATAAATATAAACTGATGTAAATAACAGATGTAGTGGATGTAAATATCAGGAACAACAAAAACATGTATAAAATTAAGAATAACTGAAAAAACTAGAATAACTAATTATAGAATTCTATGTAAATAAAAATCTAAGAAACATGTATACAAGACAAAAATCATAACATGTTCCAAAAAAAAGTAATGGAAATGAAAAGACTATCCAAAGAATCCATAGAATCCACTTGATTATCTTCTATCAAGATCCATCCTAAATAGAAATTAATAAAGTGATTGAAGTCATATGATTCCCTTTATCCACACCAATGTTTATGTAATCTAGTCCAAGTTCCAAACAGTTCTGATGAAAGTGTTATATTAATATCAGTGGGCCACCACCAACAGTTTCTATAACATCCATCCTATGTAATAGAAATGTAACAGTGTGTATGAATGAATATATAATGTGATAGAGTATAATGTAACTAAATAAACATGTACTTACTACATCCCTTAACTGTTTTTAGACATATAACAAAGAAATTATTTTATTATACCATTTTAAAAATTATTTTCACTATATTAGTGATTATGGTTCCATGATTTAACAAGGCAAAAATAATTTATAGTTAATAAGAAGGGGTTCCATGGTATTCACGAGGGAATCCTAGACCTCTTGGGTCACTAGCTCAATATTAACTGGGTCCTACTAAGGGTAAGCATCTAATCTGTATAATATATTCCATGGAATTCGACAATAAGATGCCTACCAAATCCAAGATGTTTATCCAATGTAAAATGGGGCTAATTAGGGTCTATTCCCTATGTACATTAACTATGGAACCTAATTTTGAATGTTTTATCCAAGGTTTTTATCCATTGAATACTTTAATGTTATGTGTGGAATCATAAGGATTCATACAGGGCATCCAAGAATAGAAATGTATCAGGATCTATGTGGGATCAACCAAAGCAATCCACATCCTTGAATCAGAATGGGGTTCCCAAGTGATCAAGGAATTCACTGATAAAAACCCAAGGTGGGCTCAAGTCAGGCCACTCTTTTTTAATAATGATGTCAATTATAATTTCAATTGGTCTGATCGTTTAATTTCATTAGTGTGAATATTCCATGTTGCATCCAACCATTTAATCAAATAATAATTAATCAATAAGTACACTTTATTCATGTCTTGCATTTCATTGGTGTGGCAAGGCCAAGTAGAGTGAAACATTTATCAATTATTTTTAATTAATATTCAATAATTAATTTTCATTTTGATACCTTCCATTAATGTGTTAATGGGTATTATGGACAAGAAAATTATAATTTATTTAAATTTAATATGTTCAAGTGAGATACTTATAATACATTCCAATTTCCATTTCACATTTAATTATCAATTTGAAGAACTTAACATATGTTTTTCCATTGGAAGTGACCTGGTAATTTCCATTCACCATTTCATGATTAATCCAGGGGTTATTATAAGAAGTCTTACCATTTTTGAGTTTATGAAAGAGAACACTAGAAAAATCGATCAAAAGTGTCAAAACACAAAAACATAATCTATGGTACATCATCCAACATTGGGTAATGGGCGTTGTGGGCATAACCAACAAAAATTAATCACATATATGGAATGAGTATAATCATATGGTTCTGATGATAATAAGAATGAAACATAAATTCAATAAAATAAAATTGATGAGATCAGTGGGCCCCAGATGAAAAATTTGTAAATCAAAACACTTGAGTGATGAGTTATTAACCACCCCCATAAGCCATATGAATCTCTTCCACAAATATCAGCATCTGATTCAGTTTAGAATGGATTATATCTAAGAAAATGAAAAATCCCTTATACATTGATAACTAGGACGAGAAGAATAGAGAAGAAGAAATTCTTCATAGGACTTGAGTACCTATAGTTCCACATCCAACATCATAAAAAAATCTATAATGGATCCATGATGAAAGAGATATTTCAATCCCTAGCTTAGGATTTCAATAATCTCCAAATGAGATGAAATGGAGGATAATCCTTTCAGGGATCCTATAATGTGGGAGGAGGATGTTTAATTTGATCATTAATGTAAAATGTTCATTTTAACTGGAAATTATCTGGTGCAAGGTTTGTCCGTATGGTTTTAAAAACCATTTATGGGTACCTGGAGGAGAGGGGAACATGAAAGGTATGGCTGCACCATTAAGGAAATTGTATATTTACCTTGGGAGATGGCTCTTCCTAAAAAGTGGACCATCAATATGGTTAGATCTAATCCTATGGCATACTTATATGGTTTACTCTTATAGTAATACATTCCTTGTTTTATAAAACATTTATGGGTTTTTGGGTTTCGAACATGCCTCATACACCATGAGGACTATCTATAACCCACAATGAATCCATATTAGGTCCTAAATAAAACATTACACTGAAATATATGGGATATATACCTAAATTAAAACCTAGAATCTTACAGTCTTCTACCCTTAAAAGAACACATCCCTGACCTTAGATTCCATGTGTGGAGAAAAACTTTTTGATAATAACTTTGGACAATGGGCACACACATTGTGCTACCTCTCTAAGTATAATCATACACATAGTTGTGCTTCCAAAGCACTCATACTAGATGGATTGACTGGCCTCAAAGAACCTTCTTACTCCTACAACCAATTCATAATGGATACTCCTCAATAGTAGCATCTGCATCTAACTCAACTTCATCTTGATTAATGGAATGATATGGGTCAATATGATATTAGAATAGTTCTGAAACATGGATGGCATCATGCACGTCATGGTGCCTCTAAGGTAGTTGAAACTAATAAGCTACCAGCCCGAATCTGGATGGGGTGTCCAATATCTCTAAATAATGAGGAGATAAATTCCCTTAATTCTATAACCATGTACGCCCTATATTGGGAGATACAGGGAAGAAACATGATCCCCAACCTCGAACTCTAGAAGTTGCTAACGATGATTGTTATAATATTCATATCAAGAAAAATGAGTATCCTTTTTCTTCCTTATTAGCTGAACTTGCCCTAAAGTCACTAGATTGATATGATGACCTATTAGGTTTTCCTCGCATACCCCTATCCCGCACATGGGTGAATAGTACGTCATACAATACATGTCTTAAAAAGGAGCCATCTGGACCATCTCCTAAAAGAAGTTATTATAGGAGAACTCAACGAGAGGGATATATTTCTCCCAAAAACCATTGATATAATGGACACATTCTTGGATCTTATTATCTAGAATCTTTATAATCCATTATAATTTTCCATTAGTCTGATGTTGAAATTCTTTTCATTAAGGGACCATTATTCCCATATCATTTTGTGATCCCTTCCGAAATAGTGATGTGTAACAGGATTCACTATCTTAAACAATAGTACATTAAACTATGTGTATTCATTTGATCTCATGGACAAACAATACTTCCTATTCATCTACTAAGAAAGGCATCTGGATATGTATTATATATGACAAATTCATAAGTCTATCACTGAAAATCCATACAACATTGATACCTCTAGTCAAACTAGGAAAAAAACAAAGTCCATTAAAAATCCTCCAATTTCCATTCGAGGATTAGAAGAAAATATAATAAGCCTATAGGTATCTGGTGCACCACTTTCACCTGTTGATAGGTTGAATACCTAGGGATAAGACATGCTTTATGATGTTTCATCCCGGGCCACCAATATTAGAATTACATATCGTGATACATATAAGAGATTCCAAGATGAAGAATCCATTGAAACGAATGGGATGCACGCCTAAAATCCTCTCTCATATCTGTAAGAACCCAGACAAATCCATGATTTTTTAGAATGTCATCACTATCCACAGACCAATCCAATGGTGGGTTTTCAGCTGATATAATCTCATTGGGAAGCAATCCTATAAGATCTAATAATTATCTACTCTTCACCTTCTCAAGGAGGGAAGAGGTTACTTCCAAATATTGGAGATGATACTAATCATGATAATAAAAACCTCTAACAGTATCTCAGGGAAAAGGGATATTAACTTCCATTCATCACTGGCTTCTCACACATCCTGTGTTAGAGTTTTCTGACTCAGTACATCTACTACCACATTGCACTTTCCAAGTGTGTAATAAATCTCAAAATCGATTTATTTTAGATACTTCAACCATATTAATAGTCTGTAGTTCAAGACACACTATGGAATGAAATATTTGAGGCTTTTATGGACTTTTTATATCACAATGTTCTCACCTAGTAGATATTGTTTCCATCAAAATAAGGTATAGACAAATGTTGCAAGATCACTTTTGTGTGCCATGTATTTTCTCTCATGAGGATTCAATAGCTGAGATCCATACACAATGAATATTTCCTCCTACATCATCAATTATCCTTGGAATATGCCATATACATCACAAAATATGATATAACCAATTCTTGGCTTAGGAAGTGTCACAATATGGGTCGATATAGGGCTCCCTTTTAGCTCATGAAAGGCTTCCTCAAATGCTTCTAAACAGAGGATCATAACACCCTTCATGTTAATACAATTAAGATGTGTAGAATGGAGTAAAAAGTATTATATAAAACACATGTAATATCCAGACATCCTCAAGATACATTGTATGTGAAGCATGTTCTTGGGATTCTCCTAGAATACAATTGTACCAATCTTTTTAGGGATAATGGACACTCTTGATTCCTATATTATATGACACAAAATGTGATAATTGTCAATCCATAAGTGTCAAATTGGATGATTTTAATAATTCTACTTCCATTTTACTTTACCTACAATGATCTCAATGTAATTTTTATTGTCAATATGAGTGTGAGAATACACCAAGATTTAATCCATAAAGACTATGGCGAAAGAATATAAATAGTTGTGGAACAAACTATTCATTAGATCCATGAAAAATTTCTGGGTGTACAGAAGTTCGACTGACATAATATTGTAATCATACATACCATATCTTCTACATAGAGATATATATTGTTTTTTTGATGGCCTAACTCACACTAGATGATCAAATGATCTCATGTTAATCTTAAAGAAGATCTTATCTCCCCATAGTTGGTTGAAGATATCATCTATTAGAGGTAGTGGAGATCATTTCTTGACATTAAGCTGGTTCAACCATCTTTAATTTACACATAGATTAAAGGTTCCTTCCACCTTAGAAAAAATCACGGGCGAACCCCAATAGGAAGTTCCAGGCTAAATGAAACTTTCGGCCTTTAAATCCTCTAACATCTACTGGATCTCCTATAGATTAGTAGGTTTCATTCTATATGGAGGAATTGACACTTCTACCGCTCCCTGAAGAAGCCTAACTGTAATATATACCTCTCTATGAGGAGGAAATCTAGAAAAACCATAGGAAAATACATCCCTAGAATGAACCACTAAATGAGGGAAATCATCTTTTCTTAAACTCTGATCCTCCCTGAAGTATTTCCTATCTATGAGGTCAGTCCACCCAGTACATGATGATTTGTCCAATCTCTTCTAGGTTGGGCATCCCACTAACCCTTATGTAGATAATTGATGCATATTGGTGATTTAAAGGATACATTGCGGCTATAGAAGTCTACAAAATCATGATTTTGAACCAACCATTCCATCCCGAGAAGAAAATTGATGCCTTTCAGCTCAAGAAAAATATGGTTCCATAAGAAAGGCTAATTGCCTAACTCAAGGGGATAGTCCCTACACTAGAATATTCCCTATGACTGTATTCCTAACTATGTATCTTGTGTCATTACATCATAGTAATACTATATCTCTAGTCCAAGGATTTCCATGATTAATACATGGGTAAAAGAGTTTGGAGATGATGTAACAAATAATGTATATAATATAGTAGAAGCCATTATAATTGTCCCTCATACTATATATCATCCCTCCATATGATACTCAGGCATTGGATGTTTTTAATTAAACTTTCTTGATCAATAACCTAGTGAAACAGCTTGACTACAATGATCATAACTACTTTATTGGCTCTATCGATGATTAGGGGTCTGGCTACTATGTACACAACCTGCTCCTCATCCAGTCCAAACTATTCTATTCTTACTCCCCACCTAACATGGTGTAAAAGAACCCGATCTTGAAGATGGAGCTAGTTCATATCCTTTTCCACTAGATTCTAGTGGAAAGGTTCTATTAAAACATCGATGATTCCTCACTTGACCTCAATCCCGGAACACTATTAGGTCTTTATCGCAATGATGCTTTAGGGTCCCTTGGTCTTCCTTGATGATAACACAGTACATATCTTTTAGAACAGAAACTATAGTTTTAATTTCCCTAAGATAAACCTCAATGAAACATTTGATGCAACCAAAAGAACTACTGGCCTACCGGGTCACAGATCTACTATACCTGATACTATTTTCATCCCTTATGTTTTTCTCAATTATAATATTCATATTGAATAGAGTATGAAAATTATGTAGGACAAAGGCATTCACCTTCATATATATAGAAAACCCAATCTCATCCTTGACACTTCTGGCACTAGAAAGCTCATCACTACCAAGAAGTGGAGAAATGCACTTGAACACTGTGAAACACATTGAATATTACATAAGTAATATAGATACATGTTCTAGTTTTATGAACTCTATATATTTATCAGCTCTCAGTAGATGGGGAAAGAACATATCATATAATGTAGTCTGGAAATAAATCCTTAACATGCCCTGATGATAACTGACATGGGTAGTGACATCCCACAAAGGCTTGAATGAATCCCAAATAATGTATGTATCAAAATTTTCCCTGCAATCTGGAGGATTCTCGAGATTATCATAGATAAATACATTGGCTTTTATCCAAGAATTAAAAGCCTATGGACATCCATACCTGAAGAATGTAGGAGGACACTACTACTAGAACTCCTTAGTCAGATTAGCCATTATAAGTGAAACTCGTAGAGTACCATGCATGGAATGCATCATACATAGGAAACAATCAATAAAAACCTAGAGTGATACAATAATAATAATTGTATCACAACATCACTCAATAATCATCGGAATATAAATCAATTCAATGTAGTGAAATTCACCTATATGGAATGAAAATATGCATGACATGTGAATTATATTTGCCTACAATGATTCATGTAACAATGAACCTCTCCCTTATTTCATCAGGACAAGGATGATACAAAATTATCTATCATAAAAATAATCAAGAAATTTACATAGAATGTTGGTCACCCAATGGTGGAATCATATCAACTGGAAAAAGAAAAAGTAAAACAAAAATTATAATTCCGGAAACTTTGTTTTTACCCTGAACATGGGTTTTCAATTCCTAAGAATGAATCATAATACTTTAATACTAAGTTAGGTATCTTATGGTTATCATCCAATTTAAAACGAGGCTATGTAGTGACTTGGCCCAATGGTCTTTAAAAATGGAACCTACTTAATAATATTGGATCCAAGGAGTGTACCCATGGAATCCTTTAATACAAAGTGATGTATCCTATAGTGTCATACTAGGAATCAAATAATAGTTAAGGATCGAGATATAGGTGGGTCTCAACCTATTTAAATCTCACCATTGAATTGGAATGGGGTCCCCATGTTTTTAAGGCATTCTCTGATATGAATCCAAGGCGATCTCGAGTGAGGACACTTCAATTTAAAATGGTGTTTTTGTATAATTTCTATTATTTAAATCCTTATCATTCTTATGTTTGAATCGGCCTAGTATAATTCAACCCTTTAATCAATTCATAATTAATCAATAAGTCCATTTGTTTCAATTCTTTCCTTTCCTTTGTGTGACAAGGCCAAGTAGCATGAAACCATTATTTATTTTATTTGAGGAATACTCAATAATTAAGGTCCAGTATTCTACCTTCCATTAATTTAGTAAGGTGTTTTATAGGAATGTAATGTACCTATGATACTTATTATACATACGGATTTCCATTTCAAATTTATTTATCAATTTGAATCACCTACCTTAGGCAGGTCAAGTAGATTTTATATGGCACTTTCCATTCACCATTACTTGATTCAACAACATTTTATTATAAAGAGGCTTTCTATTTTTTAGGTAAAGCATGATCACACCCGATTGATGGCTCAAAAGTGTCAAAACACTAAAAACACAACTATAAAATATTATCCTTCAAGGGATTTTGGGAGTTGTGGGTGTAACCACAAACAATTAATCACATATATTGAAATTTCATAATAATATGGATATGATGACTATATGAATTACATAAAAGTTCCATAAATGGTACCCAAGGAAATTAATTTCCACGAAACAACTAATCAAAAAACAATTAATTTGAGGGATCAGTTATAAACTACCCACCATAGGGTCATACAACTCTAATAATCTAATATTAGCATCTGATTTGGCTCACAACAGAGTAGATATATGAAAAATGAAAAAGGAACCAGCACCTCAAAATCTAGTTTGAGATAAATAGAGAAGAAGAACGTCTCAAAAGGATTTGATTAATTACTTTCCTACATCCAATGTGATGAACAAAATCTTGAATGGATCCCAGAAGAATGAGATCCATAAATCCCTATCTTAGGCCATCAAAAATTTCCTAAAGGGGTTAAATGGAGGATAGTTTCATTGGGATTCAGATTATGATTAGTGATGAGGCTTACGAGTATCATCCATGGAAAAATGGTCATTGTACCCAGAAATTATCATGTGCATGGTTTGTCCAAACGGTTTAAAAAAAATTACAAACCATGCATTGGTACCTAGAGAAGAGTGGGACTAACATGGTATGGATGCATGGTTAGGGAAACCATGTGCCAACTATGAGAGATTTATCTTTAAAAAAGTAATCCTTCTACATGGTTATATCTAATTGTGAGGCCTACGAACAGGGTTTACTCTAACAGTGTGACATGCCTAGATTTCCCAAAATAATGGGTTCTGGGTTCTGAACATGCTTTGGACACCTTCATGACCTTCTCTTAGCCATTAGGCATCCATATTATGTCCAAAATAAGTAATTACACTTATATATAAATGATCCATGCCTGAGTGAGAAAAATGTTTTTAGAGTTTAGCATGTTTAATTTAATGAAATTTGCTAAAATATATAATGTAATGATATTGGATAGATAATAAAGTAGGATGGCTTGTAGAAAAAATTATCATTGATACCGATAATATATTTGATAGAAAACATTTGGGAATAATTCAAAATAAATTATATTATATTTATCCTTGAAATATATATAAGTGTAGAGGTACTATGATTAATAACTAAAAAATTAGATCAAATAAATTTAGTTACAAAAAATGAAATGATTACTTAAATCACTACTTTTGGTATGAGACTATTACTTTTTTCCAATGGTGGAATTTTTGGGTTTGTTTTCATCATATTTACCTTGAAATCCTATGTCGATTAATAGATTTTATTTATATTTATTTTCTACAGATTTAGATCATTTGTCTAAATAAATGATAAAATTATTTGGTTGTAAAAATTATCAAGAATACCTAAGAATATGATGTGTAAAAAGGATAGATTATAGTTGATGTGATATGGGTGGTGATTCCTAGGGTCGTTATGGCAACACATATTTCTTGTTATGATAATGGTGATATTGGAATAGGGTTCTGAATTTTTTATTACATGAAGTGGTGTTGGGGATAAAAGTAGGATAGGTGGGATAGGTTGATGTTGGGCTAGCACATTGATATACAGAAAGATTTATGTTTTCATGATAATTTCATAACATTATTAATTAGATTATGATTTCGTTTTATTTATATACTCAAATTTCAAATTCAGGATGATCTATTATTCTATACCTGGTGATTTCACTCTTAATGTGCTAACATTGTTGGATCCCTACAGTACTAGGATGATTAAGATTCTATTATTTTATAAATGAATAAATGGGGTGTTTCTTTATGCCTTGTTTGATGATTTTTTTCTTGAAAATATATGAAATGAATTAATAATCCTACCATCACATTGCTAAAAAAATTGTGATGTAAATAATTGAAATCATAACGGTTTTAATTAATTAATAGATAATTAATTGATATAAATGAGTCTTGGTGCTTGTGTGATCATAGGATAACTAGTTCTTATAAGTGGTAATCGGGGGGTCCAAGGGGTGTTTGATATAGTTGAGTCTAGGATTGTGTAATGTCTATAGTGTGGTTTTCATATATATTATATCATATACGTTTTTTGATTTCTTACAAAATTCCACCCACATTAGCTAGAGATACTGAATTCAAATTGAATTTCGGAGGGGTATTCCAAACATCCTAGTGGTAGGATGAATGGTCAACTTCCCCCTTTGGACACACTCTATTATCTTGTTAGTATTGTGTGTTGATATGCATGAATGTTACGTTCCAAATATTTGTCTGTAGAATGATCTAATGGATTTTATTAATTTGACACAAATCTATCACTAGATATTGTATCCATTGAATTATTATCAATTTGATTTGTGGGATTTGTTATGTTTCATGGTACCTTACACATTATATGGGTTGTAATGTATTGATGTATATTACATAATGTATGTTACACAAAAAACGAGAAAAGGTTTCCCCCATAAACTACTCAGTTAATATGTGGATATGTAGATGAGATGTTATAATGATTTGATTCATGAGTTTCTAGTTGTGATACATTATCTAGTTTTTTCATACTATCTTATTTTGGATTGGGATGGATGAGGACATGCAGAGTTGAGGCTGAGTAGCAAGCCAATGTGGAAGATGTAGAAAGGTACCCTTAATATTATTGTAATATTATATGATCCATTTGATATGTTATATGGTGAGAGGTAGCCATGGTAAGGATGTGAAAATAATAGTAAACTTATTTAGGTTATGAGTTCTTTCATTGGTTTACTATATGAGATTTAGTATAATTCATTCCTTTTTACCACGAGAGTTTGTAGGAAGGGTCCTTTTTGAGAATAATTTTTATAATCATTCTACATATATATATGTGTTTTTTTCCATGAGGTGTTATATTTTTATTGAGGGGGATTTTCATAGTGTGAGGAGTTGTTCTTGATATTTTCTAACATTGAGGTCTCTATTGAGGCTTACATTTGTTATGTTTGTTCCTTTTGGTTGTATATGTTTTGTAATAAATTATGTGTATATACATAGTATATTCATAACATTATAATGACCCAGAGCTATTTTGTGGTTGTTATATCTTATCTAATGATTGTAAAATAATTATGGGTAACTAATCCCATAAGGGTTTTTGGTATACCCTTAGTGGTTGTCAATAACATGTGACTAATTGAAGGAGGGATTTAGGGGGTGTTGGCCCAAAAAATGCGTCAATTTAATGAATTGAATGATTTGAGGAATGATCTTAGAGAAAATCTCGTTATGCAGGCTTTGATTTTCCATCTTGTGGAGCCCAAACAGAGTTACGGATCCGATGTTATGGCCATTTGAAGGAAGACTATTGGGAATAGCCATCAACGATGATTTTTTTTTGCAAAGTATGAATATGCAAGAAAAAATAAAATTTTGTGACTAAAAATGCAATGTTGCACATAAAAATGGAATCTTGGGTGTAAAAATGGAATCTGGCGCATAAAAATGGAATGTTGTGCATAAAAATTGGAATGATGCATTTAAAAATGGAATCTTGCATGTAAAAATGAATTTGCACGTAAAAATAGAATCTTGCGCATAAAAATAGAATATTGGGGGTAAAAATGGAACTTACATAGAAAAATGGAATCTAAATAGCTTTGAACAGAAAATTGGAAGGTAATTTTACGGGCATTGACATTTGATGTTTTGCCTATATATACATCTGACCTCCTTTTTCTAAAAGTCCTTGGAGGTAGGCTGCTGTTCTAATGCGCATAACTTTGTATTCTCTACGCCTGTGAGTAAAACTCCCCTCTTTCAAGAAAAACATCTCTTTTTCATGAAAAAGTGCCAACGTGCCCAGTTTTTTGTGCAAACAATTTTTTTCATGCAACAAAACCACTATGACCAATTTTATGACCGCTACTGTTGCACCTGTCCAATTGTGTGCACCATCCCTATTGCATGAAAAGATACCCTAATGTGCGCCAACCTCCCCTATTGCGTGAAATTCATTTCCTATTGCATGCACAAACCCAAATTGCACACACATCTCCAATATAGCGTACACCCATTCCATATTTCTCACAAGCCTTCCCTATTGTGCCAAATCCTTCCTACTTTAACGCAACCCATCCGCAAACTTTTCTGGCCCGGACGTCACCATTTTCCATTGCAACCTTATCTGTGTCCACCTTCCACCTATGGAATAGATCGACTTGAGATTCCTCTTTGTACACCATGAAACCGCTTCAGTCTATATATTCCCCTTATTTTTTTTATCATGTCATGAGTTGAGATTATCACCATCAATTCCTAGTGTACCTTGAGTCAAACAATTCCTCAACAAACTCATCCAAACTCCATCACGTTACTGTTATGCCATGATCCACCAAAAAGTGCCTCCCTTTCATAAGTCCTAACGACATCCATTTCAAGGCGCCTTATTCTTATTAGTCCTCTCTTTATGACTATAAACTGTAGTACTCCCTAGGTTTCAAATATGGATGCCTCTTGTTCTAAACAAGAAATGATTTATACTTCAAGCATAAGATGCTGAATAGTCCTATCTATATGACATTAAATTCTAGTAAACACTATGTTCCAAACATAGGAATCATTTTTCTACAAACATGAGACACCATATGCGCCAATCATAAGAAGCCAACAGTCCTCCCTACATGACTATAAACTATTGCATTCCCTATCATTCAAAAATAGGATGCCTCTTATTCCAAATAAGAGATGTCTTATCCACTATGCCTAAGATACCTAATGCCATGATTACAGTGGCCTAATTTATAGAATGATAGAATTTGTTCAAACATTCCATCATTCCACCTCATGCTTTGTGTGTCTTACATTTGGGTCATCATCTTATTTCATATCAGATGGGACCCCCTAACGGACGGTTCCCTTGCCACATTGTCTCACCTACCGTTCTGGGTCAACGCCACAAAAGACTTTGGAAGACACTAAGAGTTGGGTCCTATGTTTCGAACATGGTCAATAGTTGACCATCATTTGTTTTTCCCCATTTTAGTCTAAAATGATATGGATGCTATGATTAAAACATGGTCATCATCTATCCTACATCATCATGCCACCCTCACCATGTTCCGAATGTCGGGAATGTGATTCACACTTTTCATCTCCCTTTGTTAGGACTGATTCCAACGCCCCTGGAATTATATTGTTTGTGCACTAGCACATAGCTGTTGATCTCAATTATATGACTCAATCCCCCAGTGACTTGGGATTCCATCATGTTCATACATGAGGAAGACATTACAGGAAACTTCCTTGCATAAGACCCATTCACCATTTCCAGTCCATTGCTGCACCTGAGCTGCTTCCATGTGTAACCCCACATAATCCCTAATAGGCATGCTAACATATATTTTTTTATCGCATAGCCATGCTATGGTATACCCCTAAATGGATCACTCCATAACACCCCTTCACCATGGTGTGGCTGAGGACTTCCCTTCCCTAAGGGGGTGGGGGGCAGGTTTCCATTATGTATATCCTAGGGGTGCAGTGGGAACCCGCATCATCAGAGTTGCAGAATGTTAAACTACCAATAGCAATCATCTTCTGCAAATGATGTTAAATTGTGACATATATCTATGTGCCATATGTGGGGTTCCCCACCTTAGACATTCTACACGCCGATTGGTCACCACGGGAGTGAAATCATTCCTCACATGGAATGAGATCCTCTTTATTAGAGCAGCATCTGTCTACGGGGAAAGGTCAACCACGATGCTGTAAGCCCCCAACTTTTCCCACAAGAGGTAGCATCCCTTCATTTCCTCTCTTCTATGGTGCCAAAGACCATAGGGGGGATCCAAAACTGAGCCCTACTTTCTTCAGTTCCAAATGCCACTCCTTCTGGGCTTTTTCTCCAATGGTCTTTTACCCTAGAGTAGGTCCTAATCTCTATCTCCATGGGCTACTAACCACACATAAGCCCATGTTAACTCTTTGTGCCACTATCCATGCATAAGCCCTCATTCCACCTCGGACAAAAGAACCTTCCACGTCGTGATCTCTAGGCCTTTGGGGCCTCTTGTTTCTCACACCGAGCAGGACTCATGTGAGATTAGAGTAAGCATCGACCATAACATCCTCTCTGGTCAGCCTAGAGTGTAAGCCCCAAACACACACTCCTCCTGAACTGTGTGGTCTTTGATCATTTCCAAGGTATGGTACATATGAAGACTCTCTGAGGTTCAATCCCAACATCATTTGGTCCCAACCATCTTCACATCGGTTCACCAAAAACCATTCTGAACAATGTGGTCATTAATCCTTGCTAAGGAAAGGTACATAAGAAGACACCCTAAGGTTAAATCCCACCATCCATTGGTTCTGACCCCCTTCACATCAATTCTAACTCCTTCAAAAATATGTGGTCTCTAATCCTTATCTCTTAGATAAGGTATGTTGGAAGCCTCCATGCATTTTAACCCCGTCCAGTAGTAAGCCGATGTGACGCCATCCATCGGTAAGCCATTGTGACCCCATCCATCGGTAAAACATTGTGACCCCATCCAGCGGTAAGCTGTTGTGACCCCATCCAAGGGTAAGCCATTGTAACCCCATCTAGTGGTAAACCGTTGTGACCCCATCGAGCGGTAATCCATTGTGACCCCCATCCAGCGGTAAGATGTTGTGACCCACATCCAGAGGTAATTTGTTGTGACCCCATCCAATATTAATCCATTATGACCCCAACCAGCAGTAATCCGCTGTGGACCTCACACAGAAGTAAGCCGTTGTGATTCCATGTTAGTTGTAAGTAATTATCAACCCTAACCCAGTGGTCAGACGATGTCATCCCATCTATTAGGACCCATATCGTTGGTCTGTCATAGTGGAGTAAGACAAAAATGAGGTTGTTAACCATGCGTAAATCCCAGGATATCATCAGGTCGTTGTCCTCTACGCAAACCCCGATTCTATACCCCCATCTTAAAATATGTGTACTATGACTCCCAACCATGGGGATACATAGGAGTTCTCTCCAAGGCTCAATATGAACATTTTCATCACCCTCGAGTCGAATCCAACTCATTCTTCATCCCCTTCACTTAACCATCCATTATCCATCTTGATTCTTACCCGAGCCACCACAACACTGAGAGATCATGAGAATTAAACTCTTCACTACTACAAGTAGTAATAGGGTAACTAAACATGTTCTATACTCGACATCAGTGTTCCATTTAGGGGATTCACCCTCTTGATCTACTCTAGTCAGTGTTTCGATCAGTCTGATATGTCTCCTCTAGACCTTAAACTCACGGCATACCATGTGTTAAACAAGGGAAGTTGAGGAATACATCTGATACATGCGTATGGCATATAATTCCCCACATTCGATGTGGGATGCCTCAAGATTCTACACCCTCGTGAATACCTATAATAAGGGGAAGAAACCTAGACGCACTAGTGTTACAATGTCCAGACACACCAGTGTTGTCCAATGTGACTACTTATCCGATTAAATAATGTTTCCCTAACCAGACACCTTGGAATATCCTGAAAAAGCACTATAATTAAACAGTGTCCATGAAGAAATGGCATTGGGAAGAGTTTCAAAAATAACATATTTTTCTATGTGGGAGACCCAAACTAGGTGACTAGTTTTGAGGAGGAATCCACCGAAGGATGAACCGCCATCCCATCAGTCTATTTCGATCAAGGAGAAAACGTCCGTGAATAAGAAACTGATGCCACCTACCATTGAAAATTTAAATTCTGGACCACAACTGTACGTCCTTCATATAAGGATGTGTGTGCCCCAACAAAAGAGTCATAAACATGGGGTTATTAGCTATTGTCTCTCATTATTGTCCTAGGAGAGGTACCATTAAGGGAAGGGGTCATGATAATTTTGACTCTTTATTATGCTAAAAAAATTATTTTTACCTTATTAGATAATATAAATAATTCTTAATCCCAATATATATTTCTTTTTTATAAATTTAATTCATATAAATGGATGAATTTGATTTGATCGTAATCCGTAAACGTGATGAAAAAGTCATTTTCAAAAGAAAAAATTCTCAAATGTATAGAATATTTTAAAATCAAAATTCAAATGTGGTCTTTCATGCATTCTATAATATTGAAGAGATTGAATTTATTATGAATGAAGGTTAACATAATGCCTCTGGGTGTTACATTCTCTTCTAGTATTAGTATTTCATGTCATATATGATATCAAATATGATGTTTCTCTTTTAAAATATTATTGTGTTACATATAAGATTGATTTTTGTTCATGGTAAAGATCTGGTGCATCATTTTTCAAATAAAATACTATGAATACTTCATGAATGTGAGAGTTTTTGTAGAGGAAGAAAATATTAAATTACCATCCAAAATAAAATCAAGAATATCAAATGGGATAATATAACTAGATGTCATCTTTCCAATTTTTCGAATACATGTATCCTTAATCGATGGAGATATTCAAAAAAATACCTTCTCCCCAACAATGAATTCAATATTTCTACAAATATTATCAATATAAATATTATCTTCAATTGGAGATACATTTACATTAAATTAAAAGGATATTCCTTTCACAAGAATTACAGTAGATAACTATGGTTTCTATATGTTTTGGTCACCAAATTCTTCATAGAATAAGAATGTTATGGATTTTTTTCCATAGTTGTCTTCACAAGGGGCCATCTAAATTCTTATGTGAAAAATAATATTATATGAAAAATTGACATGAGAGATTTTTTGTTCCCAATCACCATTAATATACAGGTAATTAGATAATATCATATCATTTATGGTGTCAATACTTCTCTTATATTGATCTTCTATATGCCAATGATAGGTAAATTTGATTCATAAATCTGTATCCATAGATTGCAAATACATATCTAGAACATCATGGTAATCCTCATAACATGATATGATATAAAGAATAATGTAATCAAAAAACCTTACTACATCCTTAATGTATGTATGGTATAGATGATAAAGATATAAATATTCTCTTTGAGTAATGAAAGGTACAGAATTCATAAAGCAATCATCTAATACTCAAATTGATTTAATCTATTTAGATGTATTGGATTGTCCTAAAATTAAATCTATAGTGATTTCTCACATTCCCATAATATTATGGATAATGGTTTTAATATCCACATATACATCATCCATTTAGCCTTAAAATGTTGGAAATACAAGCCACAATATATATACTTTATATTATATATCTTCATGTTATAAAATAATAAATAATATTAATGGTCTCTATAGAGAATCATACATATACGATGATCATATAAAGGTGTTATAAGAGTTTCATCCATCATATCATTCTTAAAATATTTTATAAAAGGGATACATAACATATTTTAATAGATTTTTATTATTTCACCATAAAAGTTGAATAATGGAAAATTTCTCACCCTCATTTGTATCCCTACATGTTCCTTCATCATCGTATTAATAATAACATGTATATATAGTTAAATACTCATTTTGGGAAGATTATATTTCTCCCATTTAATAAATATTTCTTGTTTTCCACTTCCAAATACATATTTATAATATTGTTTTTCAATAATCATCATATATAATCTAGAATTAACTTTTGGACCCAAATCATTTGTAACCTTGATTTCCTTATTTTGGTGGTGATGCATCAAGAAATCAAAATCATTAATCAAATAAAATATTCTACTATGTTGTACATTCAACTACTTATATTTGAGAATTTAAATTATTCTTTAATGAGAATTATATTCATCAAATAGTTATCCATTAATATAATTCATCGATATATTTTATATAATTAATGATGATGCTAACTCCAATTTATATTGGGTGTAATTATTCTCATGAATCATTTTACAAGAATTCTAACTCAATTTCCATTTATTTCGATATATTTTAAAGTCACCAACGAATATCATATTTGTATGATGTTTATAAAATAATTGAAATTATTTTGGTATAATTCATAATTTAATAAAATGTATTTGTTGGGCCATATTCCTTTCATGACTATAATTAATTTTGATTAAAATATTTGTAATGTTTTATGTGGTTTGTATGAAAATTTCCATTTTCAAGGAATATTTTCATATATGGACTGAATTTATTTTACATGGGTTGTATACATACTTTTAGATGTTATACATGATGAAATAAACTTATTAGTTTTATTTTCCCTTAAACTTCAATATCGTTAACTATTTGAATATATTTTTATTTGAATGATTATTATATCATGAGGGTTTTTTGTCTTAATTTTCACCAGTTGAAAAATATTTCTTATTATACACCATGATTTATTTTTAATGTTGTATCTACTAGACCATTAAATTTCTAAAACCCCGATTCTATAATATTTCAATATATTCTATGTTATAATCAATTTTCGTTCACTATTGGTATTTTGACTAAAACATTTCAAAATTTATAATGGACATTATCACAGATTACTCTCATTGAGATTTGTAAAATTTTTAGCATAATGATTCCATTTGAGTGGGGTATATTTTTTTTAACCATTATATGAGTTATTTATAATTAATTTATTTATAATTTTTGGATATTCTCATCCAAATAATAATATTTTATTAAGATATCATTATAATTGTTAGCTCAATTTTAACAGGTAATTTTACCTCTTTTATTACATATAAATTACATGTTCTCTAAAAAAATCTCCATTTTATATAATATCATCACCACTAATATCATATAATTTCATATTTTATTATCAAATTTATATTCCCTGATAAATATCCAATTCATTTTTTGATTTATTAGTTTTTTTCCCTTTGAATTCTCTAATTGTATATGAACTTTCCTTAAGGAAACATTCCTATTTCTTGACTCACATCGAAAATCCTTTCATAACATATTTTTATAAATAAATATGATTTAAAAACATCTATTCTCTTATGGATAATGTTTTCTACTTTTTCTTATTTTAATTATAATAATATGTTATTTACTTCTATAAAAAAATAGGTACATTGCATAATTCATAGAGCTACACCCATGTGGTATGTTTCTTTCATCTCTTAGTTAACTGTCATGAATTATTTATAGTAAATCTAAATTTTTGAGAACTAAATTTTCATATATATTATTTTAATTCCAATTAATTTAATTACATATCAAAATTTTTAATACTTATGATTAACACTATGGTTATACCACGAATAAGAACTATGAAACCACTTCCTTCTCATGATTTTCATTGTTCTTAAAATTTATATATGGTTTATTTTCATTATCTGGAAACATTATATATTATTTTCATTTATCTTATTGGTGGGGAAGAAATTTTATAACATAAAATGAATTAGTAAAATATTTATTTTTCTTGTGATGTATATAATTCATTATGGACTGAACATAATCAACCATGGGACATTTTTCACATTAATATAATGGTCTTGGGTGTAACCCTTGACATAGATTAAATTTTTTAATTTTTTTCGTTTTTTAAAGATCTTATGAAATAATTTACTAATCTCATTTCTTCATGTTTGTTATCATCCACTTTTTGATATCATTTTATGTCACTACACATTAATGTTATGATTTATATGAAAGTTTGTTCCCTTGATATACTATCTAGCTCACTCAAATCCTTAAATATTTCTCTAGGATATACTTTTTAGTTTTTTAATATCTATGAGAATGAGGAATAATATGTGGTTTGTTATAAGAGGAAAATATTTTTATGTTTTATATGATTTATTAATATGCATAATCTACCAAATAAACTCTAACTCCTGATCATCAATGTGTATATCTTGTAAATGAATGTCAAAAAATATAAAATGTTATGTGTTTAAGGTAATGTCGCTCAATTGTTGGTATTAAAGGAACGTCTAATTATTTTTAGATATTAGGAAGAAAACACATTGTTGGGAACCCAATGGAGAATTATAAGGGATAAATATAATAATATTATATCATTTTTAGATTATGTATATTGGATATTAATTGTTTTAATAAAAATACAAACATTTCTATAGAGTACATGTGGTCGTGTCTTTGGAAGAGTTTTATGTATGGCTAAATAACAGATAATTGAATTGGATGAGTATTTATTGACCATCAATCCAGTGTATAGTGAATGGGCCATAATCAATCACCTATTTTGAAATTCCACAGGTAGAGACTATGGATGATTATATTCCCTTTTGAGATGGATAAGATGGATTGATTTCATATTTATGTTATATGATTAGGTTATGACGTTTGAGGAAATGTAACAAATTTGTTTCTATAAGTGATATTAATTAAATTAAATGCATCCTATCAAAACATAAAAGATTCAGTGTCATCCATTAGATGGAATAATACAAATTAAAATATTATTTATAATTTTCCCTTTAAATGCACTTGTTCAATCATGGTTAACAATTTCTGTTAAATTGATGATTTGATATAGGAGGAAGAAACTAAAATTATAATTATTTTCACGTTTGGTTATTTAATGTATTAAATTTAAAATTTTCGTAGATTATTGAACTATTATAATCATGTAAGTGATGTAACCATGCAAAACTCTTTTATCCCCCCAGTTGATATAATTTTAAACATTATTGAAAAATATACTTCAATTGATCCCGCATTATTTTATTGAATCAAGATCACATTGATGTTAAATTAAAACATATCCAAATATCCTTTTTTTATATTGTCACTAAAATTTAAAATATTATATCTATATTTTAATTACTCAAATCTATCACATTACACAATTTGTGAATTACAATAAGAGTAGCTATTAATATTTCACAATACTGCAAACCAAAAGATGTATTAAAGTTCTTATAAATTATTTAAAGGAGGGTGGTATTTGAAATATATAAGTCATATTTATTTTATAATACAAATGATTATTATATTATTTCTATAAACTACATCACTTTCAACCATTCCACTTATATCATTACCAAATGTTTTACTGAATAAATCCTTAAATGATATTTTAAAATTACTTATTCAAAGTCCATAAAAAACTACTTTCCAGAGTTCATAAACATTTAAACAGTATTTCAATTATGTTCTTAAGATAAATAAATTATATAATTAATAAACCTTTTGATGCATTATGTTCTATCATTGACATGATCTAATTCTTCTTTAATCCTCAAATAGAGATAATAGAATTAAACAACCTAGTGTTATTCATTTTAAAAAGTAATATATATACAAACTCTTAAAACTCATTACCCTATAATAAATGTAAATGAAAAAAAAATTGTTGGATGTATCAATATATCAATATAATATAGGAAAATTTGTGTCCACTAGATATTTTGGTAGAAACCCATTTGAAATTATAAATCTGAACATGATTATATCTATATACCCTTATGTGTTGTTATTATTATGTGATAGTTAAAATTAAATTTAAAAAATTTACTTACGGTGGAAAATATAATGACCTATAATTTGACTGTATGTATAAAATTTATACATATTCAATACATTTATCCACCAGAAATATCAAATTGAATAAAAAAATGATGTATTTTGAAAAAACAATTATTGTTTAGGTATGATTATTAAATCAGAACTCCTTAAGCAGTGGGAATTAATATGATTAATTACATTATAAAATATTTATATTATAATTAAAATGGTTACTTTTTATATGAATTACATTCTACTAGATTACATAAATAAATAATAATATTTATATTATTTTAGAAATTTTTTATTTCTAAAAATATGTTTGTGTGTAATACGATTTTATATTTCATGAAATATATTATTAATTATGAGTAATTAATGTTGATATGAATACTTTTTGACAAAAAAAATAGTTGGTAAACGGTATTAAATAAGAATAATAATTTTAAATATTTTCAAATTCCATTTTTCAAGAAAATAACATTTATTTATAAATTATATATTCATTTAAAAGTTAAATGTTTTGATTTTAGAATTTTAATTTTATAAAATAATCTCTATATTTTAATTAATTAAAAAAATTTATTATTATTATAATTTTATATTTTTATGAAATAATATTGTTTTATGTGAGTATTAAAATAACTGATTTTGATCAATAACATAACTTTTATAAAATAAGAAGCACCGAAAATATTATAAAGACATTTTTATATAAAATATATGTATTTAATAAAAAATATAAACAAAAAAATACAATTATTAATTTATAAAACACATGTTTTATATTTTCTAAAATCATATAATATTTCACACTAAAATTAATTTTTACACGCTTATAATAAAAATTAGTCTTTATCATAAGTGGAAAATAAATATCAAAATAAATATTTTCAATTTTAATTCATCATGTAAATATTATATAAAAATTTATATTTAATATTTATGCATAATTATAATATTTTATATTTTATTGTAAACAATTGAAATAATGATAAAACAATTTCTTCTACAATTAAATTGTTCTATTAAAATTAATTAATTTATAATAAATATAATTGATAAAATTTAAATAATAAGTATTATATTACGGCTAAAATATATATAATTATATTAAATATTTATTAATAAATACACAATAAGATTAAGAACCCATATTGGTAAAAAAAATTATTTTACTGATATATTTTTTATAAATATAGCATGACTTAATTGAAAATTAAAATTTATAATATTTAGCAGTTGAAATGCATAAAATAAATGGTAAATTTATTTCCCTAAAAAAAATTTTTTAAGGGTTTTATTTCATCTTTATTTATATATAAATAAACTTACTTAGTTAAAAACTAGTTTTATAGTGTGAGAGTAAAAGAGTAATTTGTAAAAAAAAGTAAAGGTAAAAATGATATGACATGTTATAAATATGTACGAAATGAATTTTATGAGACCTCATAAAGAAAATTCACCACACCCTATATTATTAAAAACATTGGAGCTATTGAACTTGGAATAGTGTAGTCATATCATGTAATTGTTATGGGTATTCTAAATAATGGAAATTTATTCATTTGTAAAAGAGGATCCCTTCTACCACACCACAGAAGCACTTAACAATTGAATTAATCATGAACTAATACAATTTCCCGTAATATATGTCCCTTTAACATTCATATCCCCTAGTCTCTGTATAATATATTAAGGACTTTACTACAAAATAAATCTACAAGGGACGATCAGGTCTCCAACCAGAGTACTACATACTTCGTAACATTTTCTCAATAATATTTCTCTTCCAACTATATTGTATCAATAAATGTTTTGTTAAGTAAATATTTTAATTATAATTATGGTTTATAATATGAAATTAATATCTATAATTTTCCACTCCATCAGACAATAAAACCACAATCTCTGTTCGTGGGTTTTATACACTACAACATTCACAACATGGCATCCTCCATTATTTATCAACTCTATTCAATGATGATAGAAAATGATGTAATTAGTTAATATATATGATATATATATATATAATATAATATTATTGTGATTATAAATGTAAAATTATTATTTTTATTCATTTAATCTCATTCTTTGAGGAATAGAAATATGAATCATGTGTACAGGGGAACTATCACTTCTCTTTCACTAAGATTCCTTAACCATCTCCAAACATAATTATTGAATTTAAAAATATATTTAATATATATATTTTTCTATAATAGTAATATAAATCTTGATTTTAGAAATATATTTTAAAGTTATTTTGACCAAGGATGACATATGTAAGCAGTAAAAGGAAAATTATCCTAAACAACCTCAAGTAAGAGATAAATGAAAGAAAACTATATAAAAATAAATTGAACATGATTATAAATTATCCATATTAAATTAAATATTAAAATTTTATTATTATGTTATATAATAATATTAATTTAATTATTTAGGATCATAGGCTCATGAACCGAATGAATTTATGATGACATAATGGTTCAATCCCAACTCCTATTCATTGAGGCATGTTTTGAATTTATGAACCAATTTAATAATTCTATAGTCTATATACCAACATGCAATTTATTTTCACATAACACAAGAATTAATTAAAAATATTTATTGAAATATAGTATTTTTTCCACTATAATTACTTTTGATTCAAAATTTACTAATGGCATACGGGTTTGGTGCCAAATTTTCTTTTTCTGAGACACATTGCTTATTCGAATCCCATTTCAATTAAAATCGTTGTATAATAAAAATTATATAGTAAATATCATTAATTATCGTTATGATTTTTTTGTTAATTGAATTTCAATATTTCTACCAGTTTAATTGTGTTTTTATTTTAATTATTCTTATGCTAGAAGAATTTCCATTCTCAATATTCACTAATTGAGTCGTATTTATTATCACACAGGTAGGATGTCATTAGAATTATGTATCTACAAGTCCTTATTTATTATGAATCAAACATATAGTATATTCTAATATCCTTAAGGTTATATTAAATTTGATTTATCTCATATGTTTTTTCCACAAAAAAACTCAAATGGCGTATGAGTTTTCATCTCTGATTCCTATCATTTATACAAGTTCTATTTTATTCACAATGAGGGGTTTCGTTTGATATAGATTTTATTTACCATAAAATTATTCATTTTTTAAATTATTTAATTATTATTAATGGGTTAAAAACATCCAAATAATGTTATTTTCTTTAAATAGACATCAAATCAAGTGTTATCTCAATTGTAAGGGATCTTTTTCACCACCTCCTTGACTTATAATTGACATGTTCCCCTTTTCTATTATCCATTTTGACAAATATTTCTTTATTTTATGTCATTTACTTTTATATACATTTCCCTTTAATTAAAAAATATTTAAATATATGTTTCAATTTTTTTACATTTTTTTTGTTTCCTTTTAAAACACTAAATTTCTGTAAACACGGTTAAATTGAACTTTTCTTTTTTTGTCTCACATTAAGAATAAATACAATAATATTTTATTAAACAATAAATATATTTTAAGATCCCTAATTATCATATATATTACCATATTGGATCAATATTAATTTTATAGAAAATATTTAGGACTTTCCTAATATAAAAAACAATTCGTTAGTTACTTCATAATACTAAACCAATGTCGTACATTTTTTTCATTATTTTCTAAAATACTTCACATTAATTTTATATAGTGAAACTCAGTATTCTATAACAATATTCCATTTTAATATCATATTATTAAAAATTATTTTATACCTTCTCCTCTAGAATCATTATGATTTAGCATTTTATTTTTCAAAGAATTATAATTATGAAAATCACATCCTCCTCACAAGTTATTCTAGATTTTTATTTTTATATGGTTTATTTTACTTATTTAGATATGATATGAATTATTTTAAATTATACAATGAGTGGGTCCAAAATAATATATCACTCCAATGCATTTGATAAATATTTATATCTCATGATTTGATTTTTAAGGGATCGAGGACTAATCATAATCTAATGTGGGACATTGTCCAATATATAATGATGGTAATGGGATATGACCTTGACTTATAATCAACCTTATTTATTTTATATCAAAAAATATATGATCTTATGATTCTATTTCAATTTGAAATATTTCCATTATTATTATCATCTTATGTATCATGTCATTTTTCTGTATCATTAGACACAAGTATTTATTTTTTCAAATTTTTACTCACTAAGATTTATTTAATTCAATTTTTTTATTTTCTTGGATTGTCTTATACTATTTTAGAAGTTCAAAAAGAGTTACTTACACTATGTGGATTTTTAGATATTTAATATTTTTATGTATATTTTGATGTTTTTGTTGGTATAATCTTCTAAATACTACATATTTGAATATTTAATTTGTATTTTATGTAAATTTATTTTAATAAATATGAAATAATATGGTATTGGGTCAACATACATTACATTAATTTTGAATAAAACGATACGTACTAATAACAACCAATGGAAGAATAATCATTATCCATTTATTTGTTATATGACCATATTATTTCAATGAACATATATCCTTTTGAATCATTACAATACATGTCATACTTTGAAAACCATTTTCACATTAATTTAATCTCGATCATTATCTCATCATATATTATGTAATTTCTTTATGTTTATCGATGGTCAACTCTTTGACGGTTAAGTTATGTAGGAGGTAACTATTTGAATCCAATATACCCATTAGAATCAGCATCATCCTTTTCTATAATATGGAAATGTCATGAATTTCTATATAATAAAAATAATTACTATCATTTTACCTATCAAATTATGAAATCATCATTACATTTATCAAATCACATGTATGTAACCTAAAATTAAGCCAACTATTTTTTTGTAAATATTACTTCTTCATGATCTTATAACCATTTGTATGTAATGGAGTTTACTATCTATTACATTTCTTATTATCAATATAATAACATTTTAAACAAAAATATCATTGAGGGGGAAAGAAATTCATTCTATAACAAACCATCAACTTCTATTTTTTTAATGTTACGATAGGTTCAGTTTCTAAATATTTCACATGTATTAACCTAATAAAATATATTTTAAATAATTTAAATTATTAAATATATAATATATGTAATTATCCTCTACATTTATAAATATAATTCATTTTTATCGAAGAAGGGATTTCCTACAATATTTATTTTTTCTTTTCTTTCATGGGGATGTTTTTTCAAAAAATACGATAGATATAACGAGAAAACTCATTTCTAATGGAAAATTCGTATAAATATTATTATAATATACTTTAAAATATATATCCTCTAATCTACAATGAAGGAACCAAAACTATGACACTATTAAATTGCTATGTAATATCCTAAGTCACATTTAAGAGTATGAGGGATATCTAACATTTTCTCAAATGTAACTAGAGCCCTTGGTGTAGTGAATATTTATTGGTGTGTAGGGTATGAATATAATATTGTTGATAAACTATGGTATAATAGTTATTTTGGAAGGTTATGGTTTCGATTTATAGTTGTGGTGTGGACCTCTGGTTGTAATATGATTTATTGGAAGGTATTGTTGGGGTTGTGAATCCAATTCCCAAACAGTTAACCTCAGAGAGTTGTGGTGGAATAGTGATCTTGAGAGTTCTTAGAAGATGATGTGTAGTAATGAACATTTTACCATGTATCCATTACCTATTTTATTGGATCTCATTGTAGATCATAGCATCGATTACAAACACCTCATTGACAGAAAACCTATCCTATGTAGTTCAATCCTTTCACTGATTTTTTTTAGTTTAGAACCCACTACATCATGGCCTAATGTACAAAATTTGATTTCTATTTACCTAGTTTTATTATAAATTAAAAATTCCCGAAAAAGAATAATTTTTTCCTTAACTCACTATAGAACCTTTTGTTACTAAAGGAAATAATCAAGAGAATATCCCCCCATCAAACTCTTGGATTTACCCAGAACATTAGAGGATCAACTCTTACAGATTTATAATTAATTACCTCACTCGTTATATTTTAATTGCCACACATTTTCTCAAGTTTTATCTAAATAATTCCACATAGAATATGATATAACCATTAACTATTGATAAACCATTCAACCTATATTGATAGTCTATGGAAATAGTATTTTTTCTAGGTTACTGACATTTGCATGGACCTGATCTATATATTTCATCAATGGTTGTTTTGTATTTGTATACATGTTGTGTGGAATTTATTTGGTTCAGGGGTAAGTGTGATTTCATTTATGGATATTGTAAAATCATGATTTTTATATCAATGTTACTAAAGTTTTATGTTCATTACCATATAAATCTCATATATATATATATATCTATTTCTTTGTTATTTTTCAAATGTGTGTACATGTGTAGCTTTTGTATCCTATTTTTTAAAATTATTGCATATATCTATGAGTGTCGATTTTTATTATCATTATTATCGTGATATACCATTTATTTTTTTGTATTACCTATTTTTTTATTTTATGGAATGTAGATGTTCTTATCATAGATACAGGTGAAATGTACACTATCCTCGCTTGTTTTTTTCATAGAAGGGGGAAAATGAAACGATGATGATGATAATCCCAGACATAGGAAGGGGTATTATTTCAATGTTTAATTTCCTGAGGTGGATATGGGGGATCATGGCATTATAGTCTAAAACATGATTTAGTTTCAGTACAATGGCCTTATTTCCTTACCCGTGAATGACAAGGGTATCGATGACCATGTGGCCTAACCTGGGACATGATTCTTGTGTAGGTATTCATGGATATATTTAGTGGCCATATATCCAACCAATGATCATGACTATTTTTTATTTATTCCTCTTTCTTGCAGCTAATGTATATACAATTGGGTTTCATGCCATCGTGGTAAATGCAAAACCACTTGAAACAGGATTTATTGATTCTTTCATGTGAAATTAATTTTTTATGAGGATACAAATATTATGAATGTTCAAATATGTTAATAATGCATCAGTGGATTAATTTAAGGTTTTTAATCACACTATAACTGGTAATCTTGATGCATTTAACGAAATCAAAATCTGAAATCTAGGAAATTTTAAGGGGCTTGTGATGTGGATGATAATATAAAAATGATACTATTCATAAGAATTATTTAGATAAACTTCAGTGTAATGTCAATGTTTCACAATATAATTTTAAATTTCATTACTATAGTATAGTTTCCATAAAATGTTTTTGGTCCTTTATATATTAATTCTATGACATCAGATTCTTTCCATAACATCTATTATAGTAATTTTATTATTCAGTTCTCTTATTACTTGATATTATATTATTATTTTCATGATATAATTTTGATGTATAGATTCAATTATAAGAGATAAATATTCCACACTTATTTTATCATGACCATCAACGTGAGTCAGCATCCTCTTTTTTATAGGTAAGATTTCACAAGGAATTGTGTCACTAAAGATTGGACCAGGTTACTTGGGATTTAGTGTTTTGAATTTGTATCAATGGAGGTTTTGATTTATTTATTTCTACATAATTATGTTTTTCTAGAGGAAAAAAATATATATTCTAGGTTAAATTCAGGTTTAGACTAACATTATTTCATTTCCATGTGTTTTTTAATGGGACTGTGAGTTTTTTATTTGACTATGGTTATAATTATGAAATTACAGTTTTATAATTTTCTTCGGAATGTTGTGAAATTATAATTTATGAGATTTTGGTTCATTTATACATTGTGATTAATAATATTGGTTCAAATGTTATATATAAATTTTTCTCATTGTACATGTTCGTTAAATTATTTTAATATATTGATAATTGATTCTCTAATATACATTAACAAAATTTTTATTAAATTAAATTTTGCATGTTTTTTGTTGATTATAGAAATTATTGTGACAGATGTGTAGGTATATATAAGCATGCTTAAACCATGGGTAGTTTTGGAGGGTTAGGTAATATAATTTTGTATAACCTCTTAGGTATAATTTTCTTAACGGAATAACTCATATTTCACTATAAACTAAAAATAATTTTATCTTAATAACACTATAAAATGAATTGAAATAATTCATTAAGAACTGAAGAAATTTCTTCCAAGAAGATTTCATATGGTACACCCTTGTTGAGTAGATAAAAATTATCCTAATAACAAAAATAGATAAGTTTCATTTCATTATTTATATAATGATTTAGATGACGATTCTCTAATGCATACCCTAGTTTCTCAGCCAGTGGAGCCGCTTTATCCAATTTTTTTATGGTTAATTATAGTTTTATGTGATTGGGTATAAAGGACAATGGAAAATAATTATATGGAAATTTATCCCTTTAATACTTTAATAATCTAGGTAATTGGAGGACCACTGGATTTTAATTACTATATTTCCATATTTTTAAGGCATATTCAATCTAGGCGAGACTGTAATGTACTAATGAGGAAATCAGGATGGCCGCATGATTTTTGAACTCGTAAGGGATTATGGGGTTTCATGATCATAGAGGGTTAGAATAAAGGTATTTTATAAGAGTCATTTAAGGTAAATTTCATCGAGGAGTTATTCCAATATATTCAAACATACGATCATGAATTAGAGTTTATACAGACTCTACATTTGATGATTTCAGTATCTACTAACTTTTTTGATTTCATGGAGTATCATCGCTTTACTCTATTCACATATATTAATAATATATAGAATTATTGAATTTTTAATAAATGATTTCATCCTGAATTGTGGCATCAAGTTAGTTTCCTATTCCAAAAGAAACATATTGAGGTGTTTCAAAAGGCCTTGATAATATTTATTGTTCTATGTGAGAAAAAAACTAAAGGCATTCTTCCAGTTTACTGAGGAAGATGTATTACACTCCAAAATGATTCGTTGGCTGCCATTTCCAGAAAAAATAATCATAATGAATATAACACACTCTATTTTGGTTGTAGGTTGTATGATTATATTATAAATTCTTCAGATACATTAGATTAAGGTACTTCCATTCGGTGTATCAACTATGGGGAAAGAGGGAACCTCAAAAAAGCATTATGGTAAACCTCTACTGGAGGTTCACTATTGGGGATGAAATTCCATCTCTATAATTTTTATTTTAAGTCATTGTAGATGAGTTATTAGATTCTATGAATGAATGGGGTTGGGGACATAGTAGAGGATTCAAATTTCATATTCTTCTAAAACCTAGGTGAGTAATATGCCTTATGGAATGTTCTATAGATCTAATGAAGGTAGAGTTTTATCAATGATCTATTTCATTTCCAACAGAGTGGAGGTTCCATGAACTATTCTAGTTATATTAATAATCACTCCACTTTATCATCTTTATTATTTGATACATTAGAATCCTATATGTTTAAATGTGAACAATTTTTTGTTGTGTTATATTTTCCAATATTGTATTCTTTTGGGGTTTTATTTAATAAAACAACATAATTGAAGATAGTTTACTATCACTCTAGATATAAAATATTTTCTTTTGGGATTCCTTTTTATGGTCAACTATGATATTTTAGGATTCTTGATATGACTATTTACGATGTAATTTTCAACAAGGACATGTTCAATAATGAAAAAGTGAAAAACTACTACTATATAATATGAGTATACATTACTATATCTAAGAGATAAATTTTCCTTTTTAAAACTTCAAGATTTGTTGATGAATTTATAATTGGTTTTGAACATTATTATTTTGGAGATATTAGATTTCTAATTTTGGGATTTTTTCTTTAACCAAATCAAATAGTACCTATTGCCTCTTTTCATATAGTGGTGGATCATTTATAGATCGTCATTATAAATTAATTAAAAATAATTTCTTCTATTTGAGGAATTTTTTTCAAACCAATATAATTATTTGATTAAATATCATGTTTATTTATAAATATCATTTAGAAAAGTCGAAGTCGATGGGATATAACATGAAACATATGGAATTATGGGTGAAGGTTTTTATTAGACCTGGAACATATTCATGGGGTTATCTTGTGATTTTTGTAAAGTGGGGGTGTTATTATTTGGTTATTTATTTATATAAATTATATGAACCTGGTGAATTTTAATAACAAATAGATGTTTTAGAGGATTGATGACTTGTTTGAATATTTTTGAGGACATTGTCTATTCTCGAGGATTGACATACAAATTTGGTTCTTGGATCTCATGAATTAGATATTTCCACAATTTTTTGTATCGATCCATATGTTGTTTTTTTGATATCCTTATATACACAAAAACTTCAAAGATACATTCTAGACAGCTGAAAACTATATAATGTGAACCTATTCATCATCAAATCTACTCTAATCTCTTAATGTGTTTCTTTTCTATATAGTTGTTTTTATATTAGTTGATTCTTTGGTAATTATGGTTATTAAAGACATATCATATATATGTTTTCCCATATGGATGAATCTATTAATGGAATTAAAAATATGGGGGTGTTTTTTAACTTGAATGATATATGTGAAATAGACTTCTCAGAGTTCTATTGGATATTAATTACTAATAGAATCAAATAATTTTCTAATCATAGGAATAGATACGATTTTTCTATTAATGTCTCTAGTGTTTATTTATAAGGAATACTAATTTCAATGGAACATATAGTTGCTTATGGGTCTCAACAGTTTGGAATCCATAAGAAGAACTAAACAATTCATGATTGGATTTGGTAGTTTTGGTCCATTCTTTAAGGTGTTAGAACCATTGTCTATTTTTTTAAATATGTTTCATATAAGTAGATAGTCATATCTTGAATTAAATATTCAACTATTTGGGCATATGTCATTATCATATGCATTGGGTGGAATATTTTTAGAGTTTTCATTATTCATATTACTTATTCTATAATCAATGGTAATTTTTTTTGATATTTCATTAGTAGAAAAAAAATTGGATCATATAAACATAAATTTAGTGTAGAAAGTTTTATAGATTTTCTTGTAGGATTAATGGTTTTTTGATTCATTAGTGGACTGATAGTTGATGATATGTGCTCACATGGTTATCATATCGACATTGGAGGAATGGTAATGACCATCATGTTGTATTATGATGATAACATGGAGATGTGATATTAGTTAGATGGATGTTATGTAGTTCCCATATTTTTTATTTATAATGATGATGTTGGATTTTTTAAGGATGATTATTAGTTCCTGATAGAATGTTTAAAGTGTTGATTGGGGAATCACATTCCTTTCACTAGTTGGCACACCTAGATTAAATGAAGATAAATCTGATTATCATTTAACACTTTTATTTTTTGAATGTAGAGAGTCTTCAAAACCTTGGTCTCTCATTTCCTGACCTATATGAGAATCAAGACAAAGAAGCAGTGATCATGAGGATTACATATATGACATTTCATGACTAAGTGGAAGTGGTATGATTTAATAATAAACACTATGTTGGTGTTTCCAATATCCCTAATAAGTTGATATGTCTGTTTGGAGATGATTGATGTTATGAAAATAGATTCCAACTTTGTGATGATCTAATAAACTCAGTTTATAGATGAGTTGGTATAGATTTTTTTCTAGGAGATTTTATGTGTTCATGGACTTCCATAATTTATTTTATTGGATTTTGATTTTTATTTTATCATTGGATTTTAGTTGTTTTTGTAGAATGTTATAAATTAATTGCTAAAACAAATAATGATTCATCATCCCCAAAAATTTTTTATTTATATAGGATGATCAAAATATTAATTTATATGATTTGGTAATGTGTCTTAAACATTGCTGGATATTGGGATGATCATATTCTGTTGTAGGAGATCATCTTAAATTAATTTTTCAAGGATTCAAATACAATTTTACCTTTGGATTCTTTTTATGATCGATCAATTCACCCATTAATGTCTTTGAATGTGGCTGGTGAGGTAGTTGGAATTAGAACATGTGTGTTGAAAGCAACCTATGATATGATGTAGTTGAACATGAAGTGATTGGTTACCTCTAAGGGTAGACAATGATAATAAGATGATTTGGAAATACAAATTATAGAGGTAATTGTGGGTAACTGGGTAATTGAGAATGTGTCTCCTTGTTTATGGAACCATCCTTAGTGGGGTAGATAGACAAATATTCAATTGCTTTTAGGACCATTTGATATAATATAGAATATCTCAGTATTTAGTTTTTGACTTGAAATTCCTCTATGATATTTAGGTATGCATAATGTGTTCCATTTTTCATTACATAAGAGGAATGTGCATGATCATGTATTTTTGATTGATAGTGATGGTTTTGAGTTTGAGATAATTTTTTTTTAAATCTTGAAACCAACATATATTATAGAATTAACAATAAATATATAGAGGTGGATGGTAGAATAACCAGTCAAGTGTTATGGCAATATAGGAGGATCTGATAGGATATTGGGGAGTATGAGTCTTATTCTTTTACTTTATTTCTGATATAATTCAAAAAAAACTACTACAATCACTTAATTAGAATAAGACTTCATTTTGGAAGTATATTTGTTACATCCAACTATTTTATTAAAATTAAAAAGTATTAGTATTACTGAAAGAATATTGAGTTGAATGAAACTGGATTATAAATCATCCTTCATCTTCTACCCCTAAAAAAAGTTGTTGTGGTGTGGTTGGGATACGTTGGAATGTTGACCAGTTTTTGTGGTTCTGATTTATTTTTCATTGTTTCTTCCTAGATCATATGTTTTTTAATTATTGTTTAGAAGGTTTTTCTATGCATAATTTCTAAATTCTGAACCATTTCACTAAGGAACTTGGTTTCTTAATGGTTTTATTTAGAGGAATTGTAGATTCGGGCATAGTGGTTCTCATTTCAACATGGTTACATTACATTTTCTAAAGGATCATACTAAATAACATAGTGTGGATTCCAAATATGTCTTTACCAATAAAAAATTGTAATTTCACCTTAATATTTTAAACATTTTTTCTAATATGAAATACATTTCAATATAGTATAATGTACTACAATGAAAAACATTATTTCTCACTTGTAACGAATATTTCAAAATATCCACAAAAACTATCATTTCTATGACTTTCATTTTCATCCTTGGTTAACTCTATGAAATCCTCAAGAGCACTCCTATCCCCGCATATCTTTTCATCAAACCCAATATTTCATGATCAACTCTTAGCCATTCATGTTGTGTTCCTCTCCCATTATATTTGTTTTTTTACTTTCAAATTATTAGTGTTTCTTTCTATTAATGTCTCAATAAGGGGATAGATATGAAGTCTATAGATAAAAAATGAGGTATAATGTGAGAAAAAAAGGAGGATAAAATTGTTCTTGGATTAGCCAAGTCCTTTTACTTCATCTATATCTATAATTGATGGTGGTTGTTATTTAAATAAATGGTATATAGTATTATTCTATTTATTGTTTGATATTGATTTAGGCATTAATCGTTTGAAAATATTCTTATTTACGTTAATACACAATAACTGTGAATTTAATTATAATGTAGGATGTATATTTTTGTTTCTTTTGTATTGATCAAATGTGTGTTTCGGTAGACATGATACCGATGTGTTTTTTGAAATGAATGTGTGTGTGCATGGCTACTAAGTCTCATGATCGATACATAATGTTTTTTATTTTTATGTTATTCCCCTTTTTATGGGAATTTGTTGAATTTAGAAATTTTTCTTTTAGTAGAAACTCTTTTTTGGACCATAATATGATGATTAGGACATAACGAGAAAATTAATTGGGATTAATACACTAATATACCTTGACAAAAGGCAGGGATTTAATGGAGTTGAATACCAAACTGATGTTGTGATTTGGTTTGATGGACCTATATCTAGACTCATGATAGAGATTAGGTATGATGGAACTTTTTTTGGACCCATGATAGAGATACAGAACGAGATCCTTGTGGCATACATGGTGGCTATGTTTCTACTCATTGATATTTTTGGTGGATATATGTCAATCTCATGAACATGAGATTCGTTATGAATTTTCATCCATAAAATATACAAATAATATATTACTGAGATTTGTTGAATCCTAGATAGAACATGATATATCAAACCAAGATTTCTTGATTCCTACATAGACAATTACTTATTATAATATTATAAGCCTCATATACATGCCCAATTATTTTTTTGTACACATTTTTTGTGTCGACTAGGTTAATACACACACCATGAATGGTTATATCAATACACATACATTCTCCATAATCAAGGATCGTGGAAAGGGGAGGGGTCAGTGATATAGATCATAGGATTGTAAGATTAGTGTTTTATGAAGTAATAAGTTGGACTCTAGAGTAATTTTACATTGTCTTTTTATTTTAATTGATAGTTTATTTCTTACACTCTAGTGGATCATCCACCTCAGGGTTCCTTAATATTTTAAATGTGTTAATTTTGATACATTCTATGTAATCTCCTATAATCATTTTATTACTCAATCCCCATATTCCCTATCATGTTATTATTCATTTTTTATATTATTTTTATGCATGTAATTTAATATAGAGGGTATTATCACCAAAGTACTGATATTTAGACCCTCACTATAATCTATAGCAACATGTTTCATAAGAAGAGGTGCACAAGATTTCATGTGTAACTTCATCTAGGACAAGGTAATTGATGTTGGGAATTTGCAACAACATTATTTGAAACAATTTAAATTTCCTAGGATTGAGTAGTACAGAACTGATGGGGTGGTTGAATCAATAATTAGAAAACAAATTGATGATGATTTATATAGTAAGAATGAACACACATGTCATAGGTAATACTATAAGGATTAGTCACACTTTTTTTAAATTTATATTCCTTGGTTAAAATTTTTTATAATTCAATTATAAAAAATTATACATTGTTATCAACATGAACAAGGGGTGATATTGGAAAATAAAGGAAAAAACCAAATTTTTGATCAATAACTACATCCTTACATCATGTTCTATTGGAATTTATATTACAAAGTCACCTCTTTATTTTCCCCAACCCATTCTATAATCATAATGGAATATTAGCTAAAATTAGTAACCAGTTATTTAATTGTATTTTAGCTACATTCCTAACACATTAGTTTATGTGGTAATAATCATAATTATTAACTTTTTCTTTTACTAGGTTATCATTTCCAAGCATTTGGAATGGATATAAATTCTAATAGATATTGATAATTTCAATTTATTAATATTTTATTTTTAAAAAAATATTTACATCCACTATGGTGTAACATTAAAGACTGCAAAAATATTTCATTTTATCTATTTACATATTTCAAAAACAAATGTATGTGGAAAAGAACTTATAGATTAAAGTATTATCCATTGATGTGTTGTAAAATATTATGATGTTTTGTTCTCATTAATAAATATATAGTGTTTCAAAAAAATTCCATCAGGGTGTATCTGTGGTAAAACTCTATCCTCATCAAAAATTTGGAATACCATCATGATTCAAAGTTGTTGGGTTCCAATTTGACATATCAAAGTAAAATCACTTTATTTTCTTATACTCAACTGACTGTAGTGAAAATATTGTACTAAATTGTAAACCTTTTTTAGAATAGTTTACACTATTTACCATAATGATTTTTAACCACCTAACAATGTTATGGGTGTCCTGAACCAACCAGAATTCCCAGGTACACTAGTAATTAATCTGACCCTAACTTCACCCGATGGGCATTCCCATTACTCACGAGTCATTGATATGCACCTAGAATCATATTAAACATCAAATAAAATATTTTTTACACAGAAAGAAGACCATAAATATACAATATCATAAGACAAAACATTATATAATAGGTATTCAAAACTATTGAACATTCCAAAGTTAAAAATCATCCAAAAGATGACATAACATCCATAATATAAATGTACCCTAATCCCCAATAAAAATTGGAACATAGATCCACTGGTCACCACCATCACTCAAGGTACTATGACTAGAGATCACACGTCTCCAAAAATTAGTTCTTTCTTTTTTCAAGAACCTCGTATAACATAATCTATAAATACGAAATGGAAAAGGTAGGGTGTGAGAAACAATATCACACTAGTGTCTCACCATGTTATCCATATAAAATTAGAATACATATTAACCATTTACTATTTAATTTAAACAAATACTAGTCATGTAAATTCATTTCACAATTTAAATCAAACGTTATTTCAAAATTTAAGTGATGTATGATATATCAAAATATGATCAAATAAAAAATTTATATAAAAAGGGGTGATTTCATTAGTTCTATAATATCTAGAGTCAATCAATCAATTAAAAAAAATGAAAAATGTTTATTATCTCTGAGATACATTAGATTTATGCTATCAGATCCTCACACAACTCAGTCAATAATCAAGATTTATTGTGTTTCTAATCTTCAATATAGCTCATGCTAACATGCTAATAAATCAACACCAAATTGGGTAAATCATACAAAAAAACATTTTTTAGTGTTATCATATCCTATCCCTTTAATAGATAGTTTTAGTCCTATATTTGGATTTCCTAATTACCCAATAACTACCTATGTTTTCTTGTTCTATCAATCAACCATTCACAATAAAGAAAACTAAATTCAATTAAAATATTCACTTATAGTTCAAATGCCTAATCTCATGTATACTAATTTCATTAAAATTTCTAAAACAAGGTATATGTTTTCACAAAAATCATTCTTTTCAAAATATTATTTATTTTTAGACCATTTTTCTCAAATTTTAGTATCAAATAATTTTATCAAATCAATCATCATTTCAAGACTTCTTTCTCATACTTAACTAAATATATCAATACATTGAAATATAGGGTTTCCTTAAAAAATTCCTTGCATAAAAAATCAATCATAATATTAATCTCAATAAATAATGAAATTAAATTATAAATACATTTTCACTCATGAAATAAATCAATGTTTTATTTGAGTCGAAAAAGTTTGGGATCCACTTACATTTTTATCACATGATTTAATGACTGTGAACTCCAAATGATAATATATAATTGAAAATAAATGGAAATAATGATCCACTAGGAATCCCAGGAATGTAAATCAAATAATTCTATGACATAATCTTTCAATGTCATGAGGATTAATTACTCTCAAAGGATGAGACACGATAATAAAAATGGATTCAATATAAGGATGAAATAATATTCCCAAGAGACATAAAATACATCCAATGGTAATAAAATACAACAATAAGAGATATTAGATGATTAAAATAACCACATGAGACCCTTACAAGATCATTTATTTTATTATATTCTAATGGGAAGTGTTAAGGATTACAAACTAGATGTTTGAGATATTAATTAAGAATATTTTGGAAAATGACAATGTGTTCACATCATTCACCTGGTTTGGGATCATGGTTATTACTATATTTGTACCTAACCATATTCCCTTAATTAGATTCTAGAATGGGAGTACGGTTTTGATTCATGGTTTTTATATCTTATATCCATACAATAAAACCCCCAATTCCAATTACAAAATTACTGGATGGGTGGAAACATGATATAGACTGACCATGTACTATATAGGTTCCACATTCATACCCTATAAACCGTAGATATAATTTTCTAGAAAAAATCACATAGTTTTTCCTTACCATGAGACATCCATTAATAGCCCTGAAAATAGAAAAAAAATGTCCCCAAAAAATGACCAACAAAAAAATCCAAAAAATTTATAATCAAAACAATGGTCATGAAATTCTAGAATGTGTGTTACATAATGTTACAATATCCACTAAATAAACACCTTTATCCCATATAAATAATTTTATGAATTCTCTTATTCTATATGATATGGATATTTAATATTCATCAGTGACTTTCCCTCCTATGTATCGTGTGAATCGAAACCATATTTTAAAATAACTCAAAAAATAAGTATAGACATCCCAAAAAGAACCTCCATCCCATAAATAAAAATTTGCACTAGTTTCTCAATCAGGTATATATTAGTTTCAACATCAAGGTCTTCCACACTGAATACATGATATGGGGATGGAAGATACATTTTTAACAGGGATTCACGTGAAGAGTAATAAATCTATGTTAACTAATGTAGAAACAATAAATGTTAATCCACTGTTACAATATTACAGTATAATACAGAACTTTCGAAAAGGTGCATCCTTGTTTAATTTTTGGCTAATCATCATTTTTTTTATATTAAAGTGTTTATCGAGTGGTTTAGGTGTTTTGGAAGCGTTCTAGGGGTGTGAGACATGATAATAGGAGAAAAGGTACCAAACTATGAATAGGTCATGGTACACACATGGTTATTATAACCCTTGCACCTGTCCTAGGAAATCATGTCCCATGGGAACCGTTTTGGATAGAGGGATATCCAATTATTACTTCATAGTTTTCCAACCCACTCAAGTGCCCCCTTATAACCTTGTGACACTTAAAAAGTGGTAAATTCCAATTTAACATTCTGAATCTATTACTTTCTCCCAGTATTTTTAACCAGATAACTCCTCCATTTTCTTGGGTAACGAACCAAACCCACCAAGACTTATAATAGGTTATTATCCTTGCATTCTTAGGTGTTTTAAGTGAGTTTGGGTGGGAATAAAATATATGGTCATGTATAACACTCATCATTGCTCTATTTTTCAGAATAGGGATTTTAGAATATCTTATGATCTTATGAAACCCTAAGACCTTCACTTTTTTTTGGTGTTATGTTTGGGATTAACCGGGTGATTTTCTTCGAAGAAAGGTGGATATTAAAATACCATTTGTCAATGTTCATGAGGTATAGGTTCATAAATATTTTCCCATCATTTTAATGTGTTATACATTTATCTAGTTGTACTATTTCACTACTATTTTTGGTCTTGATGTTTTGTGTTATGGAAAGGGATTTTGACATTATATTGAGGTGTGAGAAACACCACAGACCCGTTTGGGTTCATAGCTAATGTAATGCCAAACCTAGGGCTACCCATTTTTTAATATAGACCCTTATATTTGGTGAACCAAATTAGTAAACCTAGATATTTGGATATTATTAGAGTGAATGGGTAGTGAAAATGTAATTTATGTGTGGTTATGGTAAATAGATTTATTGAATAACATCAAGAGTTTTATTTTGTAAATAATTTAATATTTTTTGAATGAGTTGATGGTTAGTTTTGGGCATTGACTTAATTATATATTTTTTGATGGATAATGGTTTTTAAAAGTTAAAAATGTTTTGAAAGGAGGTGTCTCTGTCAAAGTTGTTCAAAGTGGTTTTCAAAGAGTTTTAAATTGTTATTTGAAAAGGAAAAAGGATCGTATTTTGTGAAAATGGATTAACATCTATCTTTAGTGGTTGGAAATGTAAATTAAATCCATAGGTATGTTTTATTTTTTCAAAGGGTATGACTTTTCTATTAAAGTTTGGTTTTAAGATGATTTCGATGAGTATTCGAAATTGTGTTTTTTTTATGATGTAGTTTTAAATGTGTGATGGAGCCATAATAATTGAAGGTACATAAATATGAGCAAGATAGGAGATATAACAGTTATGTTGGCATGTTAACATTGTTATAAATTTAACTAAGTGATGAATGGTACTGATTGGTTGTATATCATAAGGGGGTGTTTGGAATGATTTGGAAATGGGTTAAATGAGATTAATGTGAATATGACCAAAAGATTGTGATATTTACATCAAAATAATTAGTTGTTAACACATGGAAATTATGAATGGGTTATGCCATTTAAAATATGGAAATTTTTTAATATATTAAATGGGTTTATGTATTGGAAGTAGTGAAATGATTAATGTGTTAGGCATATTAAATGGGAATTTTTCTAAACAAAAATGTAATTTAAATTATAAATAGTTAATGGTTAATTGAAAAATATAAATTCACATCATGTTTGTTTTGTACTGTGGTTGATTATGTGTATTGGTTAAATATGGTTTTTGTATGCTGGTCTAGGATAAAGGATCGAGGCTCCTCCCATGAGTTGGGCTGGATTGATGCACTAAACTACCACTAAATAGTAAAGCATGTGCACATTTTATGGTAGTGCAGGGTATTGACTGAGGTTATATGCCCATGGGTTGAGATAGACTCATGTTTCAAACTCTGACCCAAAATGTATGTTTTAGTAAAGGAGAAAAGGATCTATTTCCCTAACCGTTTCATTCCACCTGGAAATAGTCTTCAAGGTTAGGACAATGTGTTGTTGTGATGTATTTTTCCATAGTGAGATAGGGGCTTGGATTATTCCCATATGCATGGAATTCGACTGACTTAGGTCATAGTTTATGTGATATAAATGCCTAACCCATGCAACATGTGATGAAGATTAATTTAGTAATAATGATAAGATAAGTGTTGAATTGGTAATAGTGATGATATTAACTTAACATAAATATTTGTTAAATACCTAAATATTCTCTTTGATTACTTATTGGTTTATTACCCATGATACTTTCATAAACACTTTTACAGACATATTATTGTTTTGAACACAATTGGTGGTGTCCTACTAGATTATACTCACACCCTTCCTGGTCTACTATAGCACTTGGGTTCCCAAGAAGATGTTACATAATTTTAGGTATAGGATTAAGATAGGGACCTATTGTTTGGTTGTGAATGGGATGATGGGTTGGATCATTGAGGTTAAGACCGAGTTTTAGATCTTTTGTTAGATTCAGTATTTCTTTATATTGCATGTCTTCTTAGCATATAGATTATTCACTAGATTCTATTATATCATGTGTAATTGGTTTCTTATTGGTCATAATTGCTACTAATATATTTATTATTTTTGTTTGATATCTTATCTGTTAATGTTTCATAAATTGTGAATTTACTCTAATAAGTGGGTATTGTCTCCCCATATTTTCTTTAGACCTGTGTTACTAGTAAAAACCCTATTGCATATGGGGAGGTGAACCTGAGGTCATGTGACAACCCAGCTCAGAGAACCAATTATTGTAGATTCTAGGGTGAGGACATTACAAAGTGGTATTAAAGTGTTGTTGACTTTTTTATTATTATTTTGATATGATATATTGGAGAGGAGGGTATTTTTAGGACATTCTAAAGAGCATGTGACTAGGTGTATGTACTCCCAACTATGAGAGAAAACCCATGTTTCCAAGGTAGCGAAATGATGTTCAGGTTTGTTATTTTATGGTGGATTTCTATTTCCACATCTAGTGGAGCACATGGTTGTGAGTTTATTGATTTATGATTTTCATCTCTTGGACCAGCATAACAAGAAAGTGTGTGTTAGTCTATGAATCATCAGAACTACTAATATTGGAAATTGAAATAGCCAAAAATGGTCACTAATGATCATTAGAGACCACCTTCTGACCACTATTGGTAGTTTCTATTTGCCCGACACTGAAGGACATTATCAACCACCATAGGCGATCACTATAGTTCCTATTTATCATGTCATTAGTGAAGACTTATGGGTCTTTAATCCTCAAAAAAAGGGAGAAACCAATATAAGTGGTTGATGAAGCTGAAAAAAATTCTGATTAGCGACTGTCGTAGGTGATCGCTAACCTAAAATAATGTTTTTAAAATTTGAATAATAAAAACCCAAATCCAAGAATAAAAACAACTCTAAACAATAGAAATGGAAGGAATTCTAAAAAATTAAAGGAAAACATACATCCTCACAAATCCAGTGATCCAAAAATCACAAAAGCATCTGACATTGAAAACTGCTCCAAATACACTCCAATTTTCTGTCTTAATAAACCTACAATAAGATACAAAAGAAACAACCAAAAAAAATAATATTAATCATATTTATTCGGTTGATAAGTATTTATATAGAATAATAAAAATAGTTTATATATTTTTACCTATAGAAATCATCATAGAAACAGAAATGAGGAAAAGATAATCTGAAATAACTTTTTACATAACTTATTAGTTAAATATTGACTATTAGAAGTAATAAATAAATTTTATAGTATACCTATCAATCATAGAAATTAATACATCTGATCCATGTACTGATGATTAATACAGATTATAAATGACTTGAAAAATGTTTTCCTGAAATTTCTTGTCAATCAGAGATCTTTTGTTCAGTTTTGACCCCTATACACATGATTTTACCATTATTGCAAAAATTATAATTGATGTAAAAAAAGGAATTTTAATTTCAACGATCAATCTATGCATAAAATTGATACATGATTGATTCCAATAGATCCAATATGATATTAGGAATTTGATCCTAACTTTTCAAGTTATTCCGAAGTTGAGGGAAATTTTTGACCCCCTCATGAGAGATGTGTAATTTTAATAATAATATGCATTGCTACTCATTGTTTTTAATCATATTGGGTGACCCAACATTTGATGGAAACACAATTGATTCATAATGACCCAAAATTACTCAATTATTTTTATCTTAGGATTTTTGGTCAACCCATGTGAATTAGGTTGATATTAACATCATTCACATGATTTATAACTTAACTCCAAATGTGAGGGGTAAACACCACTTTTGATCATACCGAGAAACTCTGGTATATGATCCACAAAAAGATGTTTCTTGAAGATTATAAATTACATAAATACAATTTTAGCAAGTTTTCATGTCAATAAAAACCAGGTTGGTCATTTTTGACGCCTACACACATGATTTACCCATTACTACAAAAATGGTAATAGATGTGAAAATGAACTTTTAATTATACCGATCAATATATGCATAATACTGATGTGTTCTTCCTTCAAATAGATCAACTATTATTTGAGGAATTTTCTCCTAAATTATGACATAAATCATTTGTCGTTAGCGTCTTTTGACCCCCTCATGGAAGATGTGTCATTTTAATAAAACTATGAAATTTAAATCATTGTTTTTAATCATACAGGGCAACACGAGCATTTGATGGATGCATCGTTTATTCAAATAGATACAAAATGAATTTATGATTGTTATACCATGATTTCATGTCAACCCAAGTGAATAAGGTTGATATTGTCATGTTTACGTGAGTTATCACATAACTCCAAATCTGAGGGGAAAACATCACATTTGATCATATCGATCAATTAATGTCTCTGATGCATGTAATGATTCTACCTACCAATTATAAATGACGTAAATATTGGTTTCACATAATTTCATTTTAATCAGAGATCATTTGGTCAGTTTTTACCCCTACAAACTAGATTTTCCCATTATTACAAAAAATGATAATTATTGTGATGATGAACTACTAATTCTACTAATAAATCTAAGAATCGAAATGATGAAAATTGGTCTCAAATAGATAAAATATGATTTTAGGAAGGTTCTATTAACTTTTCACATCAATCAAAAGTCATTTTAACATTTTGACCCCCCTATAGGAGACGTCTCATTTTAATAACCCTACGAAATGTTACTCATTATTATTAATCATATTAGGAGACATGAGCATCTGATGGATACATAATTTATTTATAAATACCTAAAGTGCCTAGATTATTATTAACCCATTATTTCATATCAACCTATATTTGTTAGGTTGATATTTACATCTTTTAAGTGATTTGACAATAAACTCAAAATTTGAACGGTAAGAACCACTTTTAATCAAACTGAAAAATTCATTTATTTGGACCATGTACCAATGATTCTTGTATAAATTAATTTACTAAAATATTATTTTCCTAAGATTTCATGTTATTCAATGCTTTTCTGGTCAGTTTTGACCCATACACAGATGAATTTCAAATTATTAAAAAATTAAAAATAGATGTGAAAAATAATTTTTTTAAATTTTATTAATAATTACATGCATCTAATTAACACTTGGATAATTAAAATAGGTCACATGGGATTTGAGGAATGTTCTAAAAAATTTTCATGTAAATCAGAATTCATTTGTGCATTTTGATGCCCCGACGAGAGATGTGTCATTTTATAAACACTAAACAGAGTTACTCATTGTTTCTAATCATACCAGATGACACAAAAATCTAATGGATATGGAATTGATTCCTACAGATCCAATGTTCCTCGATAATTTTTCTCCCATGATTTCATGTCATCCCATGTGCATTAGGTTAATGTTAAAGTCTTTTAAATGATCTATCGCCTAACTCCAAATCTCAGAGGAAAATGCCACTAAAATCTCGGATGTATATTTGGAGGAAAGTTTTCAATACAATGAATGACATCATGAAAAAAATATTTAAATGACATTCATGACTCTATATAGAGCATTTACGTGTTGGAAAAGTGGAGTCTTAACATAAAATTCCCATTTAAATTTCTTGATGATCATGGAAAAGACCATGTCTATGATGAAACAACTTCAAAAATACTATAACACTTTAGTGGAGGATCTGGATCAATCTCATTGATTGTGTGTGTTGCAAATGATGCTAAAATATGAGAATTAATGTTTGGTCCATTCAATTATATAAATATCCTTGACAATGATCATGGTTGATCTCTCCCTAGCACTTTGGGTGAAGAAGAATGTTGAACAACTATTGATTCGGTGTAGATGGGATAGTGGCTGCACATTTAGTTTTTCAAAATGGATGAATATATGTTTTGGACTCTTATCTTGATTGAAAATATTATTTCATTGTGTTATATAAGTTATCTAATTCCAATATGTTTTTCACAATATGTGACATACAGTTGAAATTGAATGCTAAAAAATCGCATACTGATTATTTTCCATGATTTCACATTGATCTAAATGTCGTTATCAAGTTTTGAAACCCTACATGGTTGAAGATAATTTTAATATAATTGTAACTATTATTTGGGACATAAATAAAAATATAAAAACAAAATTAGACAGTCAATTTTGGAGAGAAATTCTAAAAATAAATCAAACACACCTCTTCGATCTGATTCATTATGCGGGGCCATGGCTACTACAGCTAACTGATGCGGCATGGGCCTACAAAATAAAAACTATTGTGATATTAATAATGATTCTAAGAAAAAATATATAAAAAATATATTATAAACATGCATCATAGGATCCCATGCACCATCACCCTGATGCACATATTCCCGCAGTGTTCTAACCTCAGATAATAAAAGTAAATTTACCCCATCAAAATCACATATCAGTGCCTCCAAATCTGTCACCTAATATGATATCCCCGAAAAAAGGTCCCAAAACCTCATTGTGTGAAACTATAGATGATAAATTCTCATTCCATAGGTCAACTACAAAAATTCCCATCACATCCAAGGATTTTATGGGATATCTCATCCCATTACATGGAAATTTATCACTAGTGCTTAGGTAGTTGTGCTGACAGATCATCAAATTGAAATTGTGTAAAATATAAATATAAATTTATGTTGATATAAAGATGCATGTTTGTATTGATAATTAGTAATGGAACCTATCATAAGAGGTGTAACCTTCATATCATTTCAATCATGATACATCATCCACACAAAAATTTTATCAGTCAGTGTACCTTGCCCCTGTAACATTATACCAATAAGATATAAATATAGGACAGAAAACTATATTAAATAATTAATTAACAAATTGAATAATACATACATCATGTCGAATCTGGGACACGTGACGAATCCCAAGCCTGTGAGGTTATCCCTGCATCACATGATTCTCAAAATGATGTGATGAAACTGCCTATATTCAATTAATTCAAATTTAAATCTTGTAAAATAATACATATTATTCAAAAAATATAACATAAAATAAATTGAATAACTATAATATTCTTATTTGACTAATATGAAACAAACTCATGCCACTGAGTTGGGATAAGACCTCTCATAACACTTTTTAGGTCTTGGGCACACACATTTGGTACTGAGTGCTCCCTATTTATACACCATTAATGATATTTCCACATTTTATGACATTTATTTATAAAAATTGTCCAAATATCAATATGCTGCACTTTTAGATAATTATATTTAAGAAAATAATAATAATAATTGTTTGTATATTATTAAAATTATTAAGAAACTAAAATGGTCCTATTACATGAACTTCCCTCTATAGTTGATCTAATGTATCATGAGGGAAGAAAGCCTAGTCATGAGTGGTTAATGAAAATTAGTGCAGGTCGAGTATGACATGACCTAGCTAATGAATAAACATAGTGTAACTCACTCCCTCCTGATGGTATCTACTATCAAATGATACAAATAGGGTCATTTTATAATTCTATGATGAAATACCATGACCAAGGACTCTCTTATGAGAGAAAGAAGCGATCAAGTCTGGTCATGTTGGAAAAAATATCATACAAAATTAGACATAATTTAATATATATGTGTGTGTGTGTTTCTATGTCTGTGTGTATGTGTGTGTCTATGTGTGTGTTTTTAATGATTAATTAAAAAATAAACACAATTGCATTCATACATACATCGACCCTGAGATAAAGATGGATTTTCTAAATGATTTTTATATGGTGAATGTTCCACTGACATTCCAGCGGTCATAGAAAGAATTATTAAGGAAATGATTAATTTCCTATTAAATTTTTTATCTTTATAATAAAATATAAAGAACTAAAATATAATATAACCAAAAGAATTTATCCCAGTCATATAAAATCATATCATTTCATATTCAAATATCGGTAATCCCTTTTCCTATTGGAAGTAATAGTTGAAATAGAAAAAAGAATAATATATTTTCAAAATCATTTTTTTAATAATTTATTTTTTTAATATTCAATTTAAAATTAACCAAAATGATTAATTGATTTGTTAATATTTACTAAAGACATAAATGTTAATCAACTAAAAATTGTTAAATAGTTCATGAAAAGATTAACAATTTAAAAAAATTTAAACTAAAGTGGAGGAAAATAATCATTCCCTCCATTAATCATGAATATCAACCATTTCTCCATCAAAAGTCTCTATATCCCAAAGAATAGATACTTCAAATTGAAATACGTTATGTTGATCAACCTATTTTGAAACAAAGTCTATGGTCCCCGGTTCATCTCATTCAATTAAAAACATTCCTTTCAAGGACATTTTCCCAACAACATGCCATTTTGGATTCGATAGCAAGGTTACGAAGAAAGTGTTATCCACTTGTGATGTCAAAATGAATGTATAATTACTAACTCATTCATTTCTACCCAAGGTACTATTAAAATTCACCAATGTAAAAATATATTGATCGAAATTACTTCGAAAGACTCTATCAACCCAATTACACTTTAACAACATGTATTTCCATCTATGTTTGTATATAACATAATGGATTATTGTCAATTGACCATAGTAATAACCAGAATTATGGATTGAAAAAATAATACCACTTTTATGTTTTTTCATTTTTCATCTACATCATTAATGAAAAATAGAAAACCCATTAGAATCTATATATTTATAACAACAATCCATTAAAGATTTCCCCCATCTATTTGGTTAAATTCTTCAGTTAATGTGGGGTCACCTAACACCTAAAGGTTATGAACCGATATAATTCACATAATTTAATAATGAATTATGTAGAAAGAAATTAATATAATACATAACTCATAATGAAAATAAATTTATATGTACAACATCCTAAAACCCATCACAAAATGACACATAATGAGATTGTTGAATTTGAGACTCACTCATATAAGACATCTCTTCATTAAGCTCATTAATGTGTTTCATGAAAATGATAACCCGATGTTTAAATTAGTATATTTATATATGAAAATAGAAAATGTAAAAGTTAATCAATAAATGTGATAATACACTTACTACATTAATATTGAAACAAACAGAGTATTGATGTAAGATATATCGATGATTATGTACCCAAACAATATTTTGTATACTAAATATATTTCTTTCTCCATCTAGACAATAATGAATTCAAGAGGGATTATCTAATTTTGTGTCAAATCCATAATATATTTTGCACAAAAAATTATTACATTCATCCATAAAATACCAATTGTCTATTGATGCCTCTAGACGAGCTCTGTTGTGTACAAGTAATTACGTCGTATTCAGATACCGCTATATTGTATACATCCACATAAATTGCACGAGACCAACAACCATTAATTCATTAATTAAGTACACTATCAATTGAACCATAATATCAAAAAATTAGGGGGCAAAAATATTCTCTTTGTGATAATGCGTATGTAAAATTACATCGTACAAAAATTTTAAATCCCTCATTCGTTGATTTCATAAACAATTTTTTTAAAAAAATTGACTCATATGAGTCAATGGTTGAACAACATTGAGTGATAAGTAGTCATAATATGTGTCTGGAATAAATAGTTGAAGTAGTATGTGAGTTTTATGACTTTTCAAAAATTGAAATGCCCTACTTGTTTGATACATATAGATTAAAATATTAGAAGATTAACGATCAGGAACCTTGATCATCTTCAAATTGGAATGAAATGTCTCTTTCTCTTTTGTAGTCATCGTATTCTATCCTACATTCATATATAACATGTTTCTATCATCCAACTGTAAATGCAATTGTTTCTTTAAAACCATTTCTTTCAAATCATTTCCTCGATTAACATGGTTCTTTAATTTCCCAATGTCCCCTAAAATGATCCACAGTATATTATCCCCGAAATTTTTTTCAATGTGCTTGACAACCAAATTATTCCTTAAAATGTTATTTATTAAATAAGGAATATTGGGGAAAAAGCATTTCTTTTCTCAATTGGAATTGCATTGCCTACCCACACCATGAATATTTGTTAACAGATGAGCCACCCAATCCCACAATTCATATAGATGTGGATGTTTTATTCCTTAATTTTTGATAGTTTTATACTCCATTCATGGTCTTTGTCATTGGAATATACCATATATAACCATAAAAGTCTATAATGTCCTTTTTGAACCAGTGCTGTGGGTGGGGGGAGAAATAGTTTGTTACCTATGTATGCCCATTTTTTCAATGATTAAGGAAAAAAAATTACTTTTATTTAAAATAGGGAACAATAATTCACCTTTCATACTGTTTCCTAATAAATTTTCCTAAGAGAAGGAGTCATTGATTTTACATTATAAAGAAGCCTTCAGTTTGAACATTTCATTCCGTTCACAAATATAAGTCATCACGCCATCACTCTAAAATTCATTCAACTCATTGATAAATAGCAACTGGTAAGCATAAATCTTCTCCCTTAGACATCTATGTCCATCAATAAGAGTGTAATGTAATACAAAAAGTTGTTTCATACAATTTTACAAAGAAATATTATAGATAACCAACACCGCATTCCATGTTATTTGAGTTTCACTAACCATAGAACTGAAAGGATTGAAACCATCTATTTCCAACCCTAATAGGACATTAAAACAATCTTTAGAAAATTTGCAGGGTTTCTAATCTAAATCTGTTTAAGAACTATACTCTGTCTGGTGGGTTAGCATATCACTTTTTGTATTTCTTTCATATATTCCATATAATTAAATTAAAAACATTATATGAAAAAAAAATTCAACCTTAGCTTAAGGTGAAATTAATGAATTTTCATTATGGAAATCTGTTTTCCCTATTTCGCGCCTCACATTGATGAGTATTATTTCCCCCATTATTTTTCCACCAAGAACCTCCAATGTCCATACAATTATCTAAATAGACATTTTATTTTCTAAATAAGATACTTCTGTTTCTACATTCAACTATGTTTTCGTATGTAAAACCTATGTTCTATGTCAGCATAAGAGCATGGTATTGCAACTCATGAATCATTGTGCTAATAGGAAGTACCTTTTTCAAAAAAACAAACAACTTTTTGAACAACATGTATTTAAACTAATTTAATGAATTCAAATGGAAAAACACAATCATAAAAAAACAATTTACTATAATCATTACACCTTGAATATAATTCAATTTTTCATAATCATGTATTTTATAACACCTCAACAAATCATCTTCTACACCAAAGACTATCTTTCTCTTAGTGATCTGAAAATTATGGAGGTCAATGCATTTAGGATCCAACCCACATACCATTATAGTAATAACATCATGATTTGGATCATTCTCCCTTGGATCATCTACCATCTAAAGCATTTTTCTATTTCAAAAACAAATTTATTCATCCCTATGATGAGTCCAACACTTATAATTATCTAGAAATTAATTCATGAATAGGGTCTCCCTCATGGTATCTCATGTGAATTTAAATCTATTTTCACATTCTTTACATGGACAACAAATCTTGTTACATTTAAATCCTCTAGTGAAATCAATAAACTACATAATTTCCACAAAATATTTTGTAGATGTTCGATCAGTAAGATCAATCCAACTCATATCCATATTAATATTTGTATAAAATGTATTAACATTTACACAAGTCTTAATATTACATGATTTTTTAGAATTTCATATCAGAAAATATATTAAAAATAATGACTCACTAATTGCATGTTGACTTCAATACATACTCATCCAAAATAAGAAAACAATTCACAGGTGACTCGATCATGAAATTTAAAGATATTTAATTATTTTTACATATTATTTTTTATAAGACTTCTTTTGTACATGATTGAAATAATAATTTTCATGATTGTTTCAAAAACTTATAAATAGAAACAATAATATGCATAGAATGATTCAAGCTAAAAAGAACCCAAACATTAAAATACATTAAACAGAAATAACCTACTTCATGGAGATGAAAAAATCGAAGTGAGCATTCAACGATTATATGGTCGAAGAGTTATAGGATAATTTGTAGTATAGTTTGCAGTGAAAAACCAAACAACGATTTTGAGATTAATTTCAATTCATTAAATATCAAAATATTAAATTTAATTACGAAGAAAAAACTCATTAATATTTATCACATTCATATAGCAGAATTACAATAGTGTTCAATTACTGATTACCTGAAAAATCTAGAAGAGATGTAGTCAGAGGCTAGGCGATACACAATGAAAGGGTGGTTTTGAGGGTATAAGGGTGTCATAAAGATCTAAAAGTGAGCACGGTGACTGTCAAAGGACGATTAGAGGAGTATGGGATGGATTCATTGATACGAGAGTGTGATGGGAGATAAGCAGCCAGAGCTAGAGGACGAGGGTGAGACGAGGGAGATGGAACCCAATCCGAATCTGGGGGAGGTTGTGATGAGGGATATATGGCTAGTTGGCCTAGGTTTTGGTGTAAGTGGGTAGGTTCATGATATGGAGAGGGAGAATGAAAGAGGGGCACAAAAGTAGATTATTGGTAGACAGTGGGTGCGATGAGGGTCAGAGTCCAATGTGATTAGTGTTAGAGGCCGGTGTGAAGAGGGAGTGTCGGTAGGGTTAGGGTTTTCGGCAGGTGGTGGTGTACATGGGGGATGGAGGGAGAACAAATTCGGGATTTTTATGGTTTGTGTCGACTTTGGGTGATCAATATTTCTTAATAATAGCGACCAACAATTGCGGTCACCCAATTCAAGGGGGACAAATACCCATTTCACTAGTGGTGCATGCTAGGTGCATAGGATAGATAGGTCATCCATATGAGGCCTTTTATTAACTTGTGTATGAAATTATGATAAACCAAATGTGTATAAAAAATGAAATTGAATTCAATATTGGATGATGAAAGGTGGGTTGAAAAGGGGTTTGAGAAACATTAATTGTTGAGTTAGTAAAGGGGAAATGTATTGAAATGTGATATTTAATAAAACTGAAATTTATAAAATGATGGGATAAACAAAACATATTTTAAAAAGTGATAATGATTTGTTTTTCATAGTGAAGTGTTTAGAGAAGATAAATTAATGACTTAAATGGTATGGTTAAACTTAATTGAAAATAATTTTACAATAACTAAACTTTAGGGGAACATGTGGGGGTTTTCCATTGTGTTGTTTGATGAATCAGTGTACAATCAGTATAGTAATAGTAGTTTCAAGAGTTTTGGGACCTCTTGTGGTAGAATGTGAGATCTAGTTATGTTATTTGTGACAACTAACAAAAAGTTTTATGTGATGTTTTTTTATATGTTGTGACCTTGAATTCATGAATTGGGGTCTTTTGAAGTGTGTTTTGGACCCATGAGTGGGTGTTCATATCAAGGATCCGGTGTATGTGTATTGGTATCATTGGTTTGGTACTAAAGGGAAATGGTTTTTTGGAAGATTTGATGTAGTGTGTTTAAAAGGGGGTAGGATAACCTCCATGAATATCTGATTATTTGATTTGTTGTGCAGATTAGAGAAACATCATGTCCTTTTCTTGGTGTGGCTCCAGTTTGAGGATTTTGTTTCGTTTGCTTTTTAAAATTACTTTTGAGATACGTTTTTCTAGGTTTCAGTTATTTTGGGTGTGTTTTGCACATTTGGACATTTCAAACCTTGGATGTGGCACATAGAGACTATTTCCTAGTGTGTAAATAAACGAGATTGCAAAGGGGAAAAGTAAATGGTTTTGACAGATGTGTCTTGTGTTGTATCTTTGAGTTGAAAACCTTTAGGAATTGAAGGTGGTCTTGAGGACGGCGGACCTAGTGTTTCATTTTCCTTGGAATGTGAAGAACATGTGGATTCATTAGAGGTGGACTCGATGCACAGTCGGTGTCATCCGAGATTGGTAAAAGTGAAGGTAAAGGCTTGGACACACCATAGGGGACAACACTGGTGATTTTTTATGGTTGTAAGAGTGGTTATAAAGAGGATGATTTTAGTGTGACCTGACTCTATGGTTATTATGAATTTAGATGTGGAAGGAAATATATGTGTTGGGTCAACAATGAAAAAGGCTGGTAAAATAATGGATATGAGGTTTGTGAGAGTAGTTTTCGAGGGGTGAGATGTTGAGAAAGCCTTGGGTCTGATGAAGCTGGTGGATTAGGTGATATGAATGGTTGTGTGAACAGATGTTGGGCCCAGATTGGGTGATTTAAATATTATGTGATCTGGATATAGGTTTTTTGGCCGGTCATAGGGGAGCGAGAGAACCTGTTTGTTTTAGATGGTTGGAGAGAATAATAGCATACCAGTTGTGGTCTGAGGGGAAATGCAAGAATAACATGAGTGATTTGGTGAAAATTATTCCAAGGGAAAGTTGTGTCATTATTTCTTGGAAGAGGTGCATTAGGTGGAAGTGAGTTTGTAGGATTTTCCATTCAAATCTTGATTTCCATGTATGGACAATGCATAGGTGGGTAGGGAAGACCAAAATCTTTAGTAGGCTGAGTTTCCCTGTAGGTAATAGGTGACGTTAGTGGTAGATAGTTTTTGGGGGTGTTCGTTGACATCTTCTTGTCATATTTTTAACCATTGATTATCATGACCAATATATAGAAAACATCATGGTGGGCTGAGAATGATCTCCCTCTACACCTTGAAAATTTAGTGTGTTTTGGTTGGATGTGGGACATCTCATAAGATATGAACAAGTAGTAGTATTTTAATTGGAGTTGTGTGTTGTGGGGGGGCACCATTGGCTGGTTGTGGGAAAGGTCCTTAGAATGGACCAAATGTCAATGAATGCCATGAGTTTTATTCTTGAAATCCAGGGACGAGTAGTGGGTTATTCTTTTTTTATCATGATGGAAACAGTACAACCACATCAAATTTTTCGGGATATGTTGTGTTTATGAATGAACCATATATGTTGAAATTTATTGAGGAAAATAGTGATGGTGGTTCTCCATAGGTTGGGATTATCATGTTAATTCTTGGAATTGTGATCAAATCTATGAAGTGGATGAGGTGGAATCTATATTCCAATGGGAAACCTATGAGGTCCCTGTTTTGATTATCCATGGGTGTAATGGTCAATTGGATTGAACATTGTCTTCAAGATTGAGCATGATCTAAATGTAATCAAATTAAGTGGACATAGAATGGGCTAACTCAGTAGGGAAAAAAAGTCAAAAATAAGATGGTATGTATGTCACCACGGCTTAAAATTTAAAGGATAAGTGCATTTTTTTTAATGATAATCAGATAATATTAAGAACCAAGATACCATTTAATAATTATGGACAGTGGAGTTGTTCAATAAACATGGTTTTGATGATAAAGATATTATTCCAATGTTCAATGGTGTTCTCAGGGATTTGGGGCATGGTGAGTTGGAAATATTAATTGTGTAAGATGTGATAGTTGAGTCAATGTTTTGTTTGTATATTTTTTGTTTATAAAATTTTTCAATACTGAAAAATGGCGGTTATAGGTTAAATCGTATTGTGGGGAGTATGTTAGTGTGAAGGTGGTAATTTAATGAAATAACAGGTAGGTTGATTGGATGGACTTAGATGGGAGCCATCTTGGTGAGTGGTGTGGGTGAGGGCCACTAGATCAGGTTTTCTCTATTCGAGTTATCTGTAATGAGAATTATAATTTTTGTTGTGATTTTTGAACATTCAGAAATGAGGTGAGGCTGTTAAGAACTGAGTTTCTAATCAGGTGGGATGTGATATTCGGTAAAAAATACGGTTGTTTCCTACAGTGATGTCTGGATTAAATCACTTTTGGTGCATTGAAAGAATCTTAGTTAGATGGTGTTGTAGTATTTGGCCCTTGATTTGTTAAGTGGTTCAGACCTAGAGTGTTCTTGTTAGTTCCTCAAAGGTAATATACTGCCTAGTACAGATCATTTTGGGGAGTGGTTAGTGGTGTTAACCAGGACATTCTCTCATTATTGGTGTTGTAAATAATGAATTGAGGTGACTGTTTCCTCAAGGAGAATTAGATTGTGATTTTGAAACTTACTGGGTTCATGCTCTAATTTTTTTGTTCTTGATGGTTTGAAAATGCATGGAAGGGCATCGTGACGATGATCCAATATAAGGCGGGGTGGTTGAAATATCCTGATCTTTTAGAAAGGTGTGTCCTTTTTTAAATTTTGGTTAAAAATCATTTTCTTCTGTTAATGAGTTTCTTGAGTGCTTGAGGGGATGTCAATGTTTTTTGAGGGTGCGGGACATGATAGGAGGATAAAAGTGACCAAACAGTGCATAGAGCGCTGTTAGTGCATGGTTAGAATATACAATGTGCATGTCCTAGGAAACTGTGTGGCATGGTAACCATTTTGGATAGAGGCATATCGCATGGTCATGCACAGTTTTCCAAATCCTATGGGTGACCCTAGAAAACCATGGGGAGTGTCTCCTCTTTGAGAGTGGGAGTCACATGGTTGGAACCCAATTTGTAAACCATGCATCCAAATTCCACGCCCACAAAAGTGGGAAATAACCATTTTTACATTATGAAATGATTTCCTTCCCTGAAAAAAATTTCACCCTATTCCACCTCTAACATATTAGGTGACGTACCAAACCCTCCATGGCACCAAAGACATAATTCTCGTTAAATTTGAAGATATTTGGTGCATGTTTGTGTGTAAATTAATGATCTGGGTGAGTCTGACAGTGAATTTTAGTCTAATTTCAAGATTAGGTCATGTATATTCTCTTCGCTTCTTACAAAACCCTAAACCCATCACATTTTCATTTGATTTTAGGTTTTGGCATAATAGAATTTTTTTGAATCAAAGGATGAGATTAAGCTGGCATTCATTAGAGATCAAGAGGTATGTGGTCTTAAAGATTCTGCCTATAGTCTTAATGTGACATTTGTGTATATAGTTGTTCGTGGCATGACCCATCCCTCGGGGTCCGTGCATGGACTACACCATGTCTTCCTTCTACACTCCAAGGGCTACCAACATGCACCACAAAGGCGTATCCCTAAAAAAGGGAAGGTATTTCCTTTTTAACCTATACAAATACAAAGTGCAGGAACCCAACAAGAAGAAACCACAAAGTAAACTATTGAAGTAAGAGTGTGCTGAATGTAAACGGGCTGAAATATAATCCCAACAAAAAATTACAAGTACAAATAATAAATACAAAATAGATCCTATATCATCCATCAAGGATCCAACTAGAAGGGTAGGTAAAACCCAATTATAGTAGTCCCTACGTCACGTAATGCCAAATTTTTCACCTCAAAGCATCGTCTAGTCCTGAATCCCTTAGCCTCGATCAATGTTGTACGTCGTATTCACAAGACACAACATGGTGCAGGCGTAGCCCATGCAGGGGTGAGTATAACGATACTCAGTAGGGACGTTGAGACCCTCGTAGGTCTTCTAGATTTTCACAAAGGAAATACCACAAAGCAATACCTCTATCTTAAATAACAAAGCAATATACATCAACTCTACTTTGGTATATTCCCATACATATAGCTAAGTTATTAACACATACTCATCTCATATATCAGGGAATAATACCATAAAGGTAACACCATGAAGGTAGAAGTACCCCACAGGTATCACCAGGAAGATAGAAGTACCACACAGGTAACACCAAAAAGATTGAAGCACCACATAGGTAAAACAATGAAGATAGAAACACTAATCAGGTAACACCATGAAGATAGAAGTACCACACAAGTAACACCATGAAGATAGAAGTACTAAATAGGTAACAAAACACAGATAGAATTAATATACATGTAAGACAACGAATATTGAAGTACCAGACAGGTAACACCCCAAAGATAGAAGTACCACACAAGTAACACCAAGAATGTAGAAGTACCACATAGGTAACACCATGAAGTTAAAAAACTCATCTCACACTAATTATAACTTATTTATAAAAGTATAGATGATTATTCCTAAGATATATCATCTTATTCTATTAAAAAGTACTTTTTCTGACCCCCACATGATCAATTAGTACTAACCCCCACTGACCCACATATGATCCGTCCCACACAGGATTGGTATTGTTGACCCACATAGGATCGCTGAGAACTAACCCACACATGATCAGATAGAATCTAACCTGCACAGGATTGATAGATTCAGACCCAGAAATGATTGATAGATGTTGACCCACAAATGATCGTTTTTCATTCTTCACATTATCCCATTCCACAGGATTCCTTGCACCCGGTGTGCTCGAGATCTGCAGAGACTACCCCTCAAGATATAAGTTGTACCTAGACCACTAAAAAGCTCCACAAAATAGTATCCAAAAGGGCCACCATGTCATAAGGGTTCTAACGTGACATATGGTGCATGAATCAGATGTTAGATCTGTGAGTTATAAGCGTTTTAGTTCTGATGGCATGATTGGATTCAGGTTAAATCTAACCAGGACATACACTAGGTATTTCCAAAGATCAAGTATAGTTTTCTAAAAGGACAATCTCGCTCCAAGGGTCCTATTTCAATATAAGGTTTGTCTATCGGACTCCTGGTTCTCATGTTATGGCCCTTTATGAGTTTCTAGGTCCGATGGGGCCCAGGTCCAGTCCAAGACGGTTGGACCAACCCAGATCGAATCAACATGACCCAGTCTGAGTCCAACCTGGTTGGGCTGGGCCGCGGCTGGCTCGAACCATTTGGTTGAGGTCCGGACCGGCCCGCAAGGGGGCGTGGCCCATTGATCTGGCCCACGGTGGGGTCCCCCTTAGATGGCGTAGGGGGGGGGGGTGAGACCCTGGTATCCCAAACAGCCCGAAGGCCATTCGAATAGTGATGAGGAAGTGAAAAATGGGTGCCACCCAATCACCGCTGAACTCATGATGTGTGTTCCTTCTCCGCCACAAACTCTTTCCCACCAGTGGCATGCTTGTCACACCACACTCTTTTTTTACAGTCGTCTGATATGTCGCCCATATCCTCTGACCACCGCAGCTGATGAGCCACAGCTGGTTTCTCCGGATTCATGGGTGCACCACCTCCTCCCTTCTTCGGTGAAGCGTTATGGTGCATCTCCACTTTCTTAGTGGCTGGCCGTTGCCAGCCGCCACCAACAACCACCTTTCCTACTTCCATCCAACATGATATAAATTCCCGTGATGAACACATCAATTATAACATCAAGCAGAGAGTCCAGGTCTTGTTCGTTTGGCCCACACCCTCCGTGTTATCATGGTAACATGAGGGAGATTAATAATTCAATAATATCACAGACATTGAAATGATATAAATCCATACCATAAGAATGATAGAGAAATTCCTGCAACGGCGTCACTCGATCGTTGATCTTCGGTTGGGGGTTTCAGTGTCTCTCATCTACACCCACTGAAACCTATTCCATCCTCCATGGTTAGAATCACATAACATTACCAGCACTTCGTAGTTGGGTGAAGCAGTGCTGACACCTCTTCCCATTTTCTATATAAATAAGAGTGGGGGAGGGTGAGTAATGACATTGGAAATTAATGGCGGATCCTTAATTAGTAACCTTTATAATTCCCCAATGGTTCAGTTACATAGGATTGAATGTTCAAGCCACATATTAGCATGACACATTGCTGGTCCCACATTGTGGCTTGTCCGTTGGAGGAAAAAGAAAGTAAAATAACAAATATATTTTATTTATTCATTTAAAGTGTCCAAAAATCTATCTTTTTATCCTGACATACATCAGTTGAATTGAATCCTCCTTTAAAAAAAATCTTGGTGTTTTGGATTCAATGGTTCCCTTGTATTTTTAATCTAAGAAACGGTTCTAAAGTTTGAAAATGTTGATCGCACGTTTATTAAACGTACCTAAAAATGTTCAGAAATTTATTCTGGGCACACCGGGCCTCGGAATCACGCACCATCAATTTTTGAAAAATGGTAATAATTTCATATAATTAAAAATAATATTTACATGGAAAATATGGGTCATTACATTCTCCCCACCATAGGGATTTTCATCCATGAAATCCACAAAATAGACTAGAAAAAATGGGGGTACTGAGCACAAATTTGAGCCTCGTGCTCTCATGTGCTCTCCTAGAAGTTCCTGTTCTATAAGAAAACACGCACTCGAGGTATCGACTACCCATGAAGGAATCTCTCCAATTGATCCGAAATCTCTACTGGATCCTCCGTAAACATCTCCCCATAATCAATGTCCAGCTCACTGTGGTCGACGATGTGAGATGGGTCATGCATGTATCTTTTTACCTAGGATATTTGGAAGACATCGTGCACACTCTCCTACTACGGTGGAAGTGCCAAGTGATATGGCTCCTCGCATATCCACCAAAGTAACAGAAATTGTCTGATAAACCTCAGTGATAACTTGCCGCCTCATCCAAATCATTGTAAACCTCATCGTGTAGAGACCTGTAAGAAAATATGGTCTCCTTACTCGAACTCTAAAGGTCTCTACCTCATGTCAACATAAGACTAATATCATATTTATGTAGTCTTCATCCACTCCAATATGATCTGTAACTTTTAATTAGTAGCCCATACCAACTCTAAACCCTTAAGTACTGACTTCTTTGGGTTTTACCATCATAGAGGTGATCTGCATCATCGACTGTACAAGGCCTCAAATGGTTGCATACCGATGGTGGAGTGATAACAATTATAGTATGTGTACTCTACCAAGGGTAATTGATCTTCCCAATTGTGGCCAAAGACTAAGATTCATGCACGAAGCATGTTCTCCTATGTCTGTATTGTCTGCTCTGTCTGACCATCTATCTGAGGATGAAAGGCTTTAATCAAATGTAGTTGAGTCTAAACCACCTCCTATAATCCCTTCCATAACCGTGAAGTAAAACATGCATCATGGTCAGAGATGATCATTGACGGAACCCCATTATGAAGCTAAATATCATGTACGTAGAAGCATCCCAAGCCCTCTACTGATCCCTTCTCTAGGATAGGTAGGAAGTGGGCCGACATTATGAGTCAATGAACGATCACCCAGATGGAATCATGCCCCCTAGACATATGTGGAAGCCATGTCACAATGTCCATGGAGAATATATCTGACTTCCACTATGACACCTCTAGTGGCTGTGCTAAGCATATATGAACCTGACACTCGGCCTTGACTTACTGATAAGTGAGGAATAGAGAAACAAAATCTTCCACTACTTTCATCATCCCTGACCACTGGTGCCGATACTAGAGGTCTTGGTACATCTTCACCACACCAGGATGTACCACCAAAGTGAATGTATGGAACTTCCTCAACACCTTTTCCTGTAGTGCCATTGATACTTTGGTATATCCTCAAAAGAGGATGACGTACTCCCCACCTTAATAAAATCCATCAGGTTCCTATCCTGAGGATATCTAAGAATGTTGACCCTCGTAGTCAATGTCCCCAAGCTGTGCCTCCCTAACTCACTGATGGAGTGGGGGAGTGACTATCATAGAAAAGAGGTATGTTGCTCCATCTCTAGACATGATGGATATATACAATGCGGCTAGCAGCTCTGTCGCCTCACTCTGCAACTGTAGACCAAACCACTTGTTGAGTACATATGCTACCACGTTCCCCTTCCTTGGAGTATAGAAAATATCAAGTTATAGTCAAGGATGTACTCCATCCATCACTATTGTCTCAGTTTTGGGTCCTTTAGAGAGAAGATATACCTGAGACAATTGTGATCATAGTAGTATGTAAAACATTCACCCTTCAAGTAATGTCACCGCATCTTCAAGACCAATCCCACTACTGGTAACTCCAGGTCATGGGTATCATAGTTCGACTCGTGTTGTATCAGCATTCATGAATTATAAGGGATCACTACTCTCATCTACAAGAGGACACATCCAATTATGGTCTATGATGCGTCGTAGTAGACTACATACCCAACACCCTCTTCTGGTAGCTTCAATATGGGGTCACTCTTCAGTCTCTACTTCAGCTCCTAAAATCTCTCTTGGAATCTCTCTATCGATACATTGTGTTTTACTTTCTTTGTCAATGCTTAAAAAGGTTCCACAACTCTCAAAACATCATGGACGAATCTCCAGTAGTATCTAGCCAACCCCAAGAAACACTGCACCTTAGCCACGCTCTTGGGTGGCTCCCAAGCAAGAAAAACCACTATCGTTTTTGGTTCCACTGCAACTCCATCCTTCGAGATAATGTGTCCCAGAATGTGGAACTCTCATATTCGAAACAGGAACATCATGAACATACCATAAAGCTGGATCTCTCAGAGTGTATCCATAACTATCTATAGATGATCGGTGTCCTCCTCCTCTATCGCTGGGTATATCAAGATGTCTTCGATGAAGACCACCACCAAGTGATCAAGGTATGGATGGAAGATCTTAATAATGAGTCCCATGAACACTTCTAGGGCATTGGCCAAGTCGAACGACATAACCATAAACTCACAGTGGCCATACCAAAATCTAAAAGATATCTTCAGCACATCCACATCTCGTACCCTTAGCTGGTGATATCCTAATCTAAGGTCAATCTTCAAAAACTAATGATCTCCCTTTATCTGAACAAAAAAATAGCATCAATCCTCATAAGTTGATACTTGTTCTTCATGGTCACTATGTTCAGGCGCCAGTAGTCCACAAAGAGTCTCAAACTCCTATCTTCCTTCTTTTCGAACATAATCGGGGTTGCCCAAGGAGAAACAACGAGACTTACGAATCCCATCCACTACAAGTCCTAAAATATTACACATATCTCATGATACTCTTGAGGAGCCTTCCAATATTCTGGTGTAGATATCGGTGCCATCTCGTGTTACAGGTTGATGTAAAAGACTACCTCTTTGCATGGAGGTATCCCCAGAACATCATCTGAAAAGACATCATCATACTGGCCCACCAGTACAGGATAGCCCAGACTCTCAACATCTACTCCTCTGAGGGTAAGGCTAGCCAAAAGATGTGGGATCAGATGCACCCCCTCTGGGTAAGTCCATCCTGTGCTGCAATGGTTCCCTTCATTCCAGTTAAAGAAAACCTAGTCCAATCCATGTAGACACACAACACTTCGCGTCAAATACAATAAATATTGACATGGAATGTGGATAACCAGTCCATACCCATGATAAATTCATAAGGCCTCGATGCCGCTACTAGAAGATCCTTGCCTATGCTTTTACTTCCCAGAGTAAGCTCACACAATAGGTGCCAGTGTGTAATTGTCGACTCCTCTCATACAGATGTATGTAGCTGTATGGATTGAGCCAACAACTCCACCAAAATATCTGATCTCTGAACGAGGGTTGTGGCAATAAAATTGTGGCTGGTACCTATATCTATAATTATTGCAGCTGAGGTAGTATAGAAACAGATAGTACCCCTAATCATTTCTAGAGCACCTTGATCTAAGGCCCCAGCTGGCTAGAGCTGATCTCGTACCTACCCACCTTCTCCCTAGGGTCAGAGTAGACCACCTTGAGGTGGTGACGGTAGAACCTCAAATAGCCTCCCACCACATACTGCACGACTAGCTATTCTTCAACATCCACCAACTTCCTGCAGACCTCCCTGATCGTACCTATTCCTCTACCTCGATGCTTCCTCGATAGTATACTAGTCATCTATATGGCGGGTCGGGCAGTCGTGAGCCATGTGACCCTACCTGCCGCATGAGTAGCACTGCCTCCACCACAGAAGTCCTCCTCTATCTCGTGAGCCTCCCACCACTGACCCTATAACCTAGGGTCATCCAAAAAAATCCTGGCCTGCTTGGGAAGTTGCATCATCCACCTACTACCTTCTGTAGATGACTCTACTACCTGACGTCCGATGGTGGCTCTTGCTATCGGTGCCTACTCAGCTAGGAGGATCTCAACTAGAAGTGCTAGCTCTAGCACCCCATCCTGCATCACAATGCTGAGCGATATCATCGATGCTCTAATCTCCCATAGGACACCCTGCTCAATGGACTGGGCCATGAAGAAATGGTTTCGTACCTTGTCAGTGGAGTAGCAGGATAGATCAGTGAACCTCATTGTGTAATGTGCAATAGTTATGCAACCCCACTCTATGTGAAAAATCTTATGTATACGCACTGATAATATAATCATTGTAATAATATCTGCCCTAAAAGGGCTATTGAAGTTTTCCTAGATGAGTTTCAGCTATTATTTTAACTGAAGCCTCAATCTCCAATATCTCCCAACTGCTCCCTAAAAGAGATTGGTGGCTAGGAATACCATCAGATTAGATAGTGTCCCAACTAAGAAGAAAACTCTAGCCACAAACTCCATCAAATCCTCACTCGTCTGTGGATCCATCTCACCTTAGAACATTGGAGGCCTCTGCTATTGAAACTCGTGAAACACACTCAGTTGGTGTGCATCCTCTACTAGTGGTGCTGGTGGAAATGGTTTCCCAATGGGTGGTGGTGCTATTGGTACACTACACGAAGGTGCTAACACCGTAAGAGGGCCCTACACCGAGGCCTCATTTCTTGGTGAGCAGTCATCACATAGTCTCTTGGGAATCCGGGTTGGCTGTCTACATAGAGGAATCCTGAAAATAGACAATCGTTCCTTGGGCGATAAGTTATACATGGTGAGCTGACTCGAAGAGATCTTACGAAAAACAATTCAAAACATATGCAATCAGTGCTTGCGTGCACTCACATAGAAAATCAGAATTTGGGGCCCAGTTGTATGGATACACCGGCAGCCACACCAACACTGGATTCCCCAAATTGAGAACCAAAATCACAACACTTAACACTGTTTCCACACTAAAAATATAGCAGTCATAGTTCTTCGGTTGAAATGACTCCTTTTATATCCCTTTTTCACGAACCATCCCTTGGGATCCATGTCGTGACTACCCCAACCCCACTTCCATAGGCCACGGGCTGCCAACTAGCACCGAAAAGGCGTGTCCGTTAAAACCGGAAGGCATTTCCTTTTTAACATGTATAGACACATAGTCAATGAATGAAAAACCAGAAGCAACCATGAAGTAAACTGCTGAACTAAAAGTGTGATGAATGTAAAGGGTCCATAATACATGCCCAATAGAAAAGTACAAGTACAACATAAAAGTGAAAAAGATCTCCTAGTTCATCACTTGAGGATCCTTCCTGAAGTGTAGGTACAACCCAAGAACAATAGTTCCTACATCACATCATACCAAATGGTTCGCCTCCGAGAATCATCTTATCTTGGCTCCCTCAGCCTCGATCAACATTATACATAGTCTGCAAAAGACAAAACAATGTGCAGGCATAGGCCAAGCAAGGGAGAGTATAACGATACTCATTTGGGACCCCGAGACCCCCATTGGCCTCCCAGAGTTCCACAAAATAAATACCACAAAGAAAGACCTCATTCTAAAAGAACAAATCAATTGACATCAACTCTACTTATGTATATTCTGATACATATACATATGTTATCAAGACATACTCATATCATACATGAGGGAATAATACATCAATAGTTACACCAAGAAGGCAGTAGTATCACACGGGTAACACCATGAAGATAGAAATACCACACATGAAACACTACAAAGATATAAGTACCACACAGGTAACATCACAAAGATAGAAGTACCATTCAGGTAACACCACAAAGATAGAAGTACCACACAGGTAACACCAGGAAGATATAAGTACCACATAGGTAACACCACCAAGATATAAGTACCATAAATGTAACACCATGAAGATTGAAGTACCACACAGGTAACACCACAAAGATAGAAGTACCACACCTGTAACACCACGAAGATAGATGTACCACACAAGTAACACCACGAATTTAACACCATGAAGTTGAAAGAATCATCTCACACAAGGTATAACATAAGTACTGAAGTGAAGATGATTATTTTTAAGATATATCATCATATTATGTTAGAAATCCCTACTTCCGACCCCTACCGGATTGACTGGTACAAACCCCCACTGACCCACATGGGATATGACCCCACAGGATCAGTATGCGTTTACCCACACAATATCACTAAGTGCTGACCCACATAAGATCTGATAGAAGCTTACCCACATAGAATCGATATATTGTGACCCACCCATGATCAATATATAATGACCCATATATGATCAATGTTCTTTCATCACGTTACAGCCTGCCACAGTATACCTCGTACCCAGCGTGCTCAAGTTCAATAGAATCATTCCCTCTAGATATGGGTCATACCTTGACCACCACTAATATCTACAAAGGAGTTACCCAAGGACTTCCATGTTTTAAGGGATCCAATGCGACAGACGATACCTCAATCGGATATTCGGTCATTGAGTTATAAGCCTTTTAGGTCTAAGGGCCCAGTTGAATTCTAGTTCGATACAACCCAGCCATACTCCAACTATCTCTAATACTAATGTGGATTATACCAAAAGGATTTTCTTGATCCAAGGGTCCCAATGGTGTAGATGGTTCATCAAAAAGATGTCTCGTTCTCATGTTATATCCTTTTATGTGTTTCTGGGTCCAATTGTGCCTAGGTCCGGTCAGAGTCCGACCTAGATTGGCAGGGCCACGGCGGGCCAGCCCATTGGGCCGAGGTCCTGCCTGGCCCGCAAGTGGGCAGGACCTATGGTGGGGTCCACCCTAGCCGGTTGGGGGGGGGGGGGGTTAGTCCCCCGGTATTTCAAAGGTCTACAAGGTCGTTTGGCTTGTGAAGTGGTGGTGCCATGTTGGAACTGCCCGTTGGCCACAGAACCCGCACGACTGGTTCATCCTCCATCGTGGCATTGGCCATGACCACTTTTCCATCAGTGGAGCTCTAGTAACACTTACCTCTTCTTTCGCGACCGACCGATGTCCTGACCGCCACCTCTGACCACCGCGACTGATGAGTCGCAATTGGTTCCTCCAACGACACGAGTGCCCGACCTCCTCCCTTCTCCAGTAGTGTGTGACAGTGCACCACCACTTCATTTGCAGCCAGTCGTATCCAACCACAGCCATTAATAGGAATTTTGTCTTCTATCCAACCTGAAATAGATGCCCATGAAGAATACATCAATTCCAACAAAAGTCATAGGGTACAGGTCTTGTTCGTTCAGCCCATGCCCTCTGCGTTATCTTGGTAACATAAGGGTGCTAAAGAATTCAACAATCTCATGAAATTTGAAAGAAGATAACTCTCTAACTCAAGAAAGATGGAGAAACTCTTGTGATTGTGGAAGTAGGTTGGTGTTCTCCATCCCTTGAAAATAGCCTCCCACTACGTCGTTCGATCATTGATCTTCAGTTTGGGGTTTCAGTGTCGCTCATCACCACTTGCTGGAATCGACTCTATCATCCAAGGTTGGTGTCGCGAAACTTTAGCATCACATCATTGCATGGAGAAGCAGTGCTGAAACCACTCCCCATGTTCCATATAAATAAGAGATTGGGAGGGCTGGTATCGACATTGGAAATTAATGGGGTCTCATTAATTTGAAACCTTCCTAACTTCCCAACATTGCAGTTAATTAAAATTTAAAGGTCAATACATTTATTGGCAAGACACGTCATTGGTATTACATTTAATCTTGTCATTTGGAGGAAAAGGAATGTAAAATAATTTTTTTATTTGATTTATTTTTTTTAAAAGTCCCAAAATCATTCTTTTTCCCCCAACCTACTATGGTTGAATTGAAGCCTCCTTTTTGTGAATCTTGGTGTTGTGGATTCAATGGTTCCCCCATATGTTTAATCCAAGAACCTGTTCAAATGTTAGAAAACACCGCTCGTGTGTTCATTGAACATTTATAAAAAAAGTTCATAAATTTATTTTGGGCGCAACAGGCCTCGGAATCACATGTTGTCCATTTTCCCAGACTTTAATAATTCTATATTATTAAAAAAAATTATATGGAAAATCTGGTTCATTAAAGTTCTATTTTCTGTTATGTTTCATCTTAACGTCTTGGGTTATAGAAAACTATTTTTACATTATATTGAGGTGTGAGAACCTTCGTGGACATTGCTGTGTTCGTTGGGGATATGAGGTTGATCTTGGGATTACTAATGGGGTAAGACAGACCCATGTATTTGGTGAACCAAATTAGTAAACCTTAATATTGGGAAATTATGAAATAAAATGGGTAGTAAAATTGTAATTGATGTGTGGGTAAGGGTAATGGATTCATTGAATCAATTCATATGTTTGATTTTGTATATTATTAAAGGCTCTTGAAATGAGTTGATGGTGAACATTGGGATTTTTCCTGACTTACCATTCTATTTATGGAGAATGGTATTTGATAGTGAGAAATGTTTGAAACAAATTTGTCTACATTAATGTGGTTGAAAAGTATTTCTACTAGAGATTACAACTGGTGTTTGAAATGGGGACATAGTTCCCCTTTTGGGAAAGTGTATTTATGGCTGTCTTGATTGGATGATAATAGAAAAAAAAATCCTTGGGACTTTTTTTTAACACTTGGTAAATTATGAATGGGTTAAGTGAGTTAAATTATAGAAATTTTTAATATGTTAAATGGGTTAATATATAGGAATTGGTGAAATTATTAATTAGGCAGGCATAAAAAATGAAATTGGGAAAAGATAAAATATAATGTAATTGGAAAAGTGTTAATTGGGTATGATATAATATAAATTCTCATATTGTTTCTTTTATATTGGGGTTGATTATGTATATCGGGTAGATATGGTTTCGTTATGTTTTTCTAGGAAAAAGGATTGAGGCTCCTCCCATGGGTCTTATTGGGATAATGTTTTAATCTACCTCTATATGGGGAAGGATGTGAATATGGACTGGTACTGTGGGGTATTTACTGAGGTTCTAGGCCCATGGATCGAGATAGACTATTGATCTAAACTCCATGATATAAACAATGGATTCAGGAATGGGGAAACGCTCTATTCCCCTAGTGGTTTCATTCTACCCGGACAGAGGATTCAGGGAGAGGATAATGTATTGTACTGAATTGTTTAAACATAGTGGAATATGGACATAGATTATTCCATTATGCACGGTATTTCATCATCTTAGTCCATATTGTATGTTATGTTAATTCCTATCCTAGGGAACATGAGATGATTATTATTTTAGTAATGAATATAGCATAAGAGATGAATTGGTAATAATGATGAAAATGGATAAACATAAATATTAATTTAATACATAAATGTTCTCCTTGCATCATTGTTTAATTATTGCACATAACAACTATATTCACAATTGTATGAACATGATATTGCCTTCGACACTATTGGTGTTGGCATGATGTGTTGTAATCACACCTTTCTCAGGCCACCATGGTACTTGGTTAACTGAGTATATGTAACTTGTTTTGAGGTTCATGTTAGGGAGAGGGACCTAGTGATTGGATGTGATTAGGATGATTGGATGGAGCATAAGGGTCTGTATGGGGTTTATGATCTTTTTTTAGTAACGATAATTGTCTGTATTGGTTGATTTCATGGAATGTGAATTATTCACTATATTATATTATATCATTTTTACTAGGTTACTTAATGTTTTATGTTACATGATGTCAATTTATTGATTATGTTGGCTACCTTACCTATTTATTTTAATTATATGTTGGCTTCACTCTAATAAGTCGGTATAGTCTTCCCATGTTCCCTTTGGGCTCACGATGCTAGTTGGAAACATCTGGTTTACTGGATGGAACACTTGAGGTCATGTGATGGCCAAGATTAGGACACTCGTTATAGTATCTTATGATCTCGGGACCTTACACTTCCCACTACCATAGAGAATCTGATATTCTATTATGTAATAATTTCATACTTCCCCAGCTATCAAGGACCCATCCTACGTGAAAATCACTAGAACACCCATCCACCTCCTAAAAACACAAATGTTTATCAATTATGATCAATAAATTATTAATACAAGAATGATGTACTCACCATTTTCTGAAGAATCAGAAAAAACATTTTTGACTTATCATGTACAAAACTAGTCCTAACAATGGATGCATGAAAAATCTAGGGAAACACAATAAATATTAAAATAGATTTCCTAACATTTCCTCAATGTGATTTATTGTACTAGAATAATGGTAATTGCTGTTATATGAAGAGTCAACCATCCCATTTTTTATCCTTAGATCCATAAAATTCAATAATGGAACCACAAATAATTTATTTAAGAATCATTATAGATCATTATTTATTACCATCCATTTTGGGATGATATTCCGTTATCATTCTAACTTAATATAATATTTCCTCATTGATGTGTCTCCAAAAATGACAATTGAAATGGGGACCCCAATTATAAAAAAATAATCAATATCTATGCACTCTAATGATATCATGTAAAACTAATATTAATATGTCCTCAAAATTGGTTATATCAATAATGAGTGTAATTGGGAAGATATGGGAAGTTAATAAATCACAACCAATACCACATTTTTTCCTATAGTATTTCAAGGAAATCGAACTACAATGTACATTAAAATCTCATCAAAATTTCTATTTGGTACTAGAATGGTGAGGAGTTAAATTCCATAGTTTATGGTGCTCATCCTTGACTTTCTTATATATATATAAATGAAAAAATAGGAAATGTAACATCTTATACCTGGATACCATAATTGTTTCTTCAAATCATAGAACAAATTTAGGGGCCCATGGTGAACTACTGAGTGGGAATTATAGAAATCTATCATCATATACTTTCATGTCGTAAAATGGATTTATGTACATGTTTTGGAAGTATTGGATACCATCAGGAGATAATGGACACACACTATTGGTCTCCCTACCCTATAAGGAGTCACTCATTCCATGAAATACATCTTTATGATACTAAAAAAGATGGATCAACTAAACATGATATGAGGTCAACTAAAGACAATAAAAGATAATATCAGCCTCTCCCACCTAAAATCTAAAATTAATACTTGAAAATAGTGGCATCAAATAACACTCTTCTAAGGTTTCATTCATAGTTTGTCTCAAAATATTCCTACTAAAGTAAATAGACATGAAATTTCCCTTACTAGGCGTGTAAGACATTTTCATATTAAATGACATTAGGTAATCCACCCATGGATATCTCATATATTAATTTTTTATTGGGAGAATATATAAACCATTTATTTGGAATAAATGGTGTACATTTCTCAAAAGGGTAATGCTCTAAACTCTAATGTTAATGAATCCTAGATGGTAGTTCATGTTAAATGGTTGAATTATTCTAGTGTATCAAATTTTATAGAGATCTATAAGCCACCTAATGGTCAGAATTCATGAGAATGTATCCCAAACCAAAAATAAATGAATAAGAAAAGGCACTTAGCTATTCCTAGACTCTATATGATTCAAAACATATACATAATCCCAAGGGGACTTCAAATTACCAAAAGTGACCTAATATATCTCATCCCTTAAGAATATTAAAAAATTTATAGAGAGAGTGGTCATTAGACAATCTAAATTTGATAAATTTTTGAAACATCAATGATAATACAACCACTAAACCTAAAATACATCAAATCAGGGAATCATTTCAGGTGTTTTCCAAATTCATAAAAACAATCACCATATTAGGATTAACTAAATTACTATATCTGGAAGCCATGTTTCTCATTTATATCACATACAAAATCAATAAATCATATTTCAAGAATTTATCATTGAGTCATTGATTTCCTATAATATTTAGAACTTTTATCAGATGATGATGAAGATATTTATCGATTTTATATTAAATGAATACATCAGTGATAAGAACCATTATAAATAAATATAGATAATCATGTAATTTCACGATAATAAAAACCGAAACATTATAGGATCATTGGTTAGACCAAAAGGGATAATAAGATACTCATAATGTATATACTAGCGACTAAATATAGAATTTGATATATTAGATTCATGATTCTCAATTGTTCATAAAAATAATAACCATCACTCTTCAAGAACCACATAACCCATTTCATCAAGTAATATTGATTAATAATCCATGGAAATATTTAATTTTTCTTTACTATATCTGAGTTGATATCTTGATAATCAACATAAATGTGAAGTTATTCCGCAACATTCATTAAAAAGGAATATACTCCACCCAAGTAAAAAAAACATGTGTGTATATATACATTATCTAAAAAAATCATTCAACTGAGTCTTTACCTCATTTATTTATCCTTTTTCCATATGGTAAGAATGATAATAAATTTGAGGGGTACTTAGTATTATGTCAATGGAGTACTCATCTTTCATCTCCATTGGTAGGCCTAAAATATTAGATGGAAACAAATTGAGAAACATGATGACTACTAGATCAATATATTTTCACATAGATTACATCTCTAGATCAAAATTAATCAATGATACTACCCTTACCAACTATGGAAAAGATAATCTAGATCTACCTGACCACATGCCCCAGAAACTATGAAAACCCCAGCTCTCTCTTATTGAGGGTAGTAATGGGGAATCACGAAATATTAATGTATACCCACGATTTATGGATATTCATAAAATCCCTTTAAAAATGACATCTAAAGGTTTTATTTCTGGAAACATAAAATTCCATGAGGGCTCGATCTCTAAAAAATGTAAATAAAAAAAATTTATCAGAGTCCCATCTCGCTCTTCATTCTGATGTTCGTAGAAATATCCATCTCATATATTATAATATATATATGATGGTTTATAACCATTACAACATGAGTCGATACAAAATATTGTTATTCATTATTATAAAATAAATAAATAACTAAAGATGATGTTATAGTGATAATACCACTCCCAATTTCAAATCCCACTACAACATCCTCTTGAAACTCTACCACTACAATATGAAGCATCATTCTAGATGCCTAATTCTGGATCACCTTATTTCATGAATCATACTGGTTTAATATAGTAACCCTCATTTATAATGGTCTCGTTACACTTATAGGGAGAAAAGGTGAAGAATGAAATTTTTATGTGTCCGGAGAGACTATAGGAACCATAGAAATTGGGTTCTTTAGTACATCACCACATAAAATGACAAAAAATGCCGCATTATCTTGTCATGGACCTATTACACCCTGTAAAATGTAAATGTACTTGGTGGATACATGCAATGAAGTGTGCATACCCAAATTGTTGAGGAAACCCACTACCAACAAGGTCTTAGGATAGGAATATGGGGATATTATACCCTTATATCAGAGTAAAAAACTATTGGAAAAAGTTAGAATATTACATTGATGTAAATAGAAAAGAAATTAAATGTAATTAAAATAAACATGGCTAAAATAAAATGGAATATAGTAGAATCCCGAACGGCCATCCCATATATACAACATTGACCACCCACTAAAACAAATATATATATATAAGAGTAAATAAAATAAACCAAAGTAAAACTAAAAGTCTCAATAGTATACATCACACTAGACCACATACATGATATCAATACACATATCTGATCCATTGTTCTTGACATGTCCTTGGACTCAACCCATCTTGTTCCTAAAATCAAGTGAAAGACTACTTGGGTACCCATTTCCAATGGAGTCCTGAGAAAGCTATGAGTGAAAAATTAAGTAAGGAAGAACCAATGGGGTCCTAATCATATATAGTAATACACAATGTATATACATGTGATCTAATCCAAATCATAATAATAATAATAATACTTAATTACTAAGGATATTTTAAATGAAATGTTTGATCATGGATTATTAATGGAATTTGATAATCATATTCAAGATGCTACTGGAGATAGGGACTAATATAATACCATAGTCAATCCTATCTTCCATGATCCTGATTGACCATACATGATTCAAACAATGATGAAAATTTCTATAAGTACCTTACTTTATCAAAATGTAACAGGGAACACAAGTATGTAAAAATAAAATATGTGTGTTATGAAAATATATCATGATTGATATCATCTCATTTTTATATATATTAAGTCAATAAAAAGATTGATAGTGTAGTTTTCCATCATGATTGTGAAATGTAGTAACGGTGCATCCCCCATGACCCTAAGGAATATCTCCTTTGTCTTTGAGGGAAAACATTATCAAATAAATATAATATATAATTATATAAATCTTGCGGGGATTTTGGAGACTGAGAAACATCATCTGTACAATCCCATGTCCACCCATCTCAATCATAACCATGGAATTCCATTTCTAATGTGTAATTTCATTTCATAAGTGAAATTCCATGTCTGATAAACACAATCATAGTAGTGAATGACATGTTAACAGGTTTCAATAAACAATGTCGAACCCCATGTACATAATGAAATAAGGTTGGCAGCGTAAGCTAGATCATAGGATTTTTATACAGGCATCAAGATCATAGTTAATATCATATAAATCTCTTCGATTATGTTCTCAGACAAACCTATGATAGTCATATCTAAATCAATAATAACCATGTGGATGCATGAATAAATGAGTAAGGGTGGCTCAAATCTTAAAACCCAAAATTGTTTTAGTATATCCTTTGGATTACATGTTCATTATAGATTCCAAGGATAATCTATAAGGCCTCTACGGAAAATCGTGATGTGGTTTCTCATTATCAGTGAAAAACTAGAGAACTCACTAGGGTCCCCTTGGTTAATACATTAGAGTTTTATCCCTCGTAGAATCCCCCATATAAAATTAACTATATCAAGTTAACACCCATCACACTATGATGTTGCATCCAATGAAATTGTGAATTTGGTTTCAAGACCAAACAATATATATGTTTTCTTTCCACTATGGAATCTGATAGGAGATGGGACACGACCCAATCTTGGTTCCAAGGTATCTATAGGATAGTATACACATTTATCCAATCCCATGTGTTCCAATGTTATATCCACCTTATCCTACACAAGTCTGGCCTTTATTATCAGGTGTATTTTCACCACTAAATTGGGTTGTAAGCCACATAATATTCCATGTAATCACAGTATTGACAATTAGGTACAATACATGAAGCTAGAACTTGTGGATTGTTTATTGACATCTAGAAATTAATTTATTTTAATTAACCATATTAAATTAATTTCCATTTCATTTTATTCTATTTAAATAGGGGTAATCACCATTAGGGGAGAAATTGAGCATCAACATTCCACCATGATCATGTAGAGACACAAAAATACTAATAATGTAATACCGCATACCTATTTTGATGAATAAAATTTTTTCAATCCCAAAAAATGGTGACAAGCCGCATCCAAAAAACATATGAGACATATGAGGTCATGTATGATGAAAAAATAATTAGAAATTAATTTCATTTAATTAAATTATAATTAATAAATTAATATTGACATGATATAACATCTTATATAAAACAAATTTCTATGTTATAATGGTCTAAATCTAACTTGACAATATAATTTCACTGGAGGTATGACTAAACATGTGGAATGAAATTGTAGCATAAAACCATAATTAATATAGTAATAATCCCATATAAATACTGTCAATACAATGCCACCAATATTATTTAATATTTATTTCTTAGAAAAATTATTATAGTGACATGACCACATGAAAAGACATATGATAAAGTGAATATAGTCGACTGGGATATCCTATACATTGGAAGAGAAAAATACCTATCACATTTTTACTTTTTCACAAATATTTGACGGAATTTGAATATAGTATCAATAAAAGGAAAATAAAAAATAGATTTTGAATGATAAAAACATAATAGAGGCTAATAGAGTTTAAGGATTAACTCAATTCATACAAACCATATGAAAACGTTAGATTCTAACGAAGACTTAGGATGATCTCTAATGGTGGAAGAGAGTAAAAAGAGGGAATAAATGGGAAAAAATAATATAAATTAATTTTAAAATATGGAAAACCTTTTTTTGGGTAGGAATGTATATTTTTTCTAATTTCCCCTATTTATGAAGGGATGTACAGTTTGGCCACATTGTTAAATAAATAGTGCACCAACTATGTCACTCTACAATCTGGGGAACTCCCCACTCACATGAGTATATGGAATATGTCAATATACCATACTCGAAACATGATTAATTTTTGAAATTCATTTTCATCACCATCATGGTTTAACTTAACATTCAACATGGCTTTCCTAGACCATTCTCCTGTGAAAAATGGTCCACAGTATTTTCCCAGATTGTTGGCACTAATCATCTGTAGACTATACGCCAAGTGATACATTTTTTCAAAAATTAAAATATTGGACCAAAACAATTGAAATTCTCTCAAAACACCCCAAAAATGTTTTTTAGAATTTATCAATAACTAAAAAATATTTATAAGCATACCAAACATAACATTTTCAATCCAACCGTTTGATATAATTTTAACAATATAGTAATTGAAAATTCAATTTCCTTCTAATATTTCCATTTAAAAAATTAGGATCTGAAGAACTATATAAATTAATATTTCTCTCCTAGAAGAAGATTTTTTGGAAATAAAAGAAAGAACAACCCTACCTACTTGCTTCAGAAACTCCATTCAAACCATTGTGTTGTGTTTCTGAACATGAAACAGACATTAGAAACTTCTTTAAACATATTGTGGCTAATTATCTAAACCCAAAGAAACAATACTAACCGATGTAAAAAAAGACAATACACGTCCATGGTACTGTCTTACCCAAACTATGATCACATCATTATACAATTGACCAACTGATTTATAATTCTCACCATAAAAGTTTCCTACATTGAATAGCTAATTTTGATACATAGTTATTCCATAATCATAATTTCATAATGAAACATGCATCTAGTATCTTGATGATTCTTCTAATATCTTTCATATATCAATGCATCCGTTCATACATGAATATACTATGTTTACCCATTTATTTTTTCTGACAATCAAATTCCAATAGAACCATCATATTTAGCTTATGTTGAATTTCCCATGAAAATACTCATCTGGCCATTGAAAAAAATAATTCTCATCCCATATGAAATCTTGATATGGTTCATCACCAAAAATATAAAACTATCCATGTAGACTCAAGAAGAATCACCTATGGAATACTATTCTCAAAGAATATTGGCTTCTATGGATGAAAAAAATACAGTTCTGATGACTTTATAAAAAGGACCATTATTTCCATTTTTAGAATACACAATGAATCCCATAACAAACATCTGGTGACATTTCATAGTCTTACAATAATATTTACACTTACATGTAAAAGAATAAATGACTAGAAAATAACCTATATCAACCTCACATGATCCTTCTCACATGAAGGCTCTACACTTAAAACCATTTCATTGTTTCCAACAATAGGGTAATCCTTTTATTTTCACAAACAAATAGAAATCCTAATTTTTAATAACATTCCTTGTCAATATATAAACATAAATAAAGTAATGGTTATGAATCTATCCACTCTTGATCCCCTAAAAATGTCACATATTACCAATTCATGCCCCATAGAAATGGAACCCATTACATTAGTCAAGTTTCAACTCATAACAAAGGTCACTTACCTCAAATGACCAATGGTTCAATCCCTCCAGATTTCATACCTTATTACTCTCCTTAAGAATATTCCATGAGGATTTCATACATAAAATCTTAAATGATATTTTTCTAGATCAGTGTAGATATGATTCTCTCTCAGTGTACACAAGATGATGTGAATATATTGGGTATGATCAGCACCAAATTAGAAGTACACTAAGATTCCATCAATATGTGTGTCTCACCCTGCACAACCCAAAATCACTATCCTATCAATTCATAACAAGGATTTACCTAGATCATATATTCCACCACCCTAGATACCTTCTTAATGTCACCACAAACACATAGGGACATTTATCATTTTGTTGTAACTGTCTATAAATCATGTGCATATAAACAACATAGAACATTCATTACTCATATTAATGGTGACCACTAATAGATTAATAATGAAAACAATACTAAATGTATTAACTATTTACCATATATATATGTCCCAACAATATAGTTTTACAATCTTCTACCACTTGAATCCAAACATGAATAAAAAACCATGATTTTACCTTCAATAAAAAAAGATAATTATTCCAGATGAAATAATATTTTTATTAAATAATAATATCCATTAGATATCCTTTTCAAAACAAAGCTTCTAAACTATTCCGCAATTTATTATATTAAATACAATCACACATTGTCATTTTCAAAAAAAAAATAAACCTTAGAACCACTAGAAAACAAGGACATATTCCCAGAAAAGTATTCTCATTGAATCAATTCCCCAAAACCATGAACCATATTTGTTTTCATTAAACTGATTCCACCCACCCTTTATATAATTAAATACATGATCCCCTCCCATGATCCAACTATACATAAACTGTCACTATTGATATAGGAATGTAAAAACATTGGAAAATACTTTTTCAAGTTTCCCTTGATCAACAAAAACACCAACACATAAGTGTTAAAGCCACATCCACCTCTAGGTATCCTACCTAACCCTAATAATCATTTAAAATTATAGGGACACTAGGTTTGATTACCTATCATATATGTTAACCATTAATTAATGGTATAACTTATAGGGAATAGTTTACAACCCATCTCAATGCACATTATCTAACATTCCCAAAAACATTATCTAAATAAAACAAAAAAGAAGGATGAAATTGATATCATTAATCTATGAGAGTCAAAAAACTATCAAGAATGAATCACCAAACTTATATTAACCTACAATACTGTATCATTAACCAACCATACTTATAAGGTCCCCTCCTTTAATGGTTATATAAATTAAAAGATAACTAACTGATCCTCATGTTGAATATTTATATTCTATTAAACCCTTGAGGTTCTAATTCACATTAAATTTTCACGTACATTTCAATATCACCCAGGAGGATTTGATTAGATAACCATAAATGATGGATGATTATGGAAAATATCACAGTAATATAGATGTGAAAACTCAATGAAGATTTTTATAATGCATTTGTTAACAAACCATTATATGGAAAAACAACAACATTCTACTAGAAAAGAATCATAGAAAACATTAACCTATAAGGTTAAAAAACAAGAAAAATATCATCTCAATGAATCATTTCCTACCATAGGTACATGATTCAGTTAAATATAATTCTACTCTTAGATTTTTCGCAAAACTCAATATAGGTGGTTATGGAAACATATAATATCTGGTCCTAAGAAACTTTTCCCTAATGCGGTTCATGAATTGGGAGCCATGCTACATATCTGCCTACTATGGTCATCGCACCTCACATGCATGGGAACTGATTAGTCATCACCACTATCAATCTTATCATTATGGATCCTCATAACCAACTATTAGAATGGAATAGATATATATATTCCATTATAATTATGTATAATTCCCCAAAGTACTTATATGGGTGAAAATAAATTTTTTTTAAACATCAAATCGACTAACATAGTCAGTAGTAATAAATAACATGCATGAAAGACCATAACAGGTGTACCCTATATGCTAAATACGAATCATAATACACACATTTCTTTTTTTAGGCAAGATATTATGACAATAAATAATGTTTTTTCAATGGAAAAATAGCAATAAATATATAATAATTAACAAACTACACAAAAAACTTTTCCAATCACATGAAAAAAGAAAATTTAAAATTATAATACAGAATATCATGAAGATAAATCCCATATCCATGGAAACCGAGACATCTAATATGAATAGTTTTCTCAAAGTAGCTATCTAATATCCATTATAAGATCATCCACATTCCTAATAATTTTTTTTGATATACCATATAGTAAATAAATTGGAATGAAATATCAATGATATCATATTTTCATGTCCTTACATAGATCATCCAATAAACACTAAGTTGAATGATTTGAGCCAATGCCTAATGTGTTCTTTCACATGTGCGAGAGGTTTGAGAATAGTATTAATGACATAATATGTGTCCATTAGGGGACTATGAACACATAATAGAGTAAAACCCATGAATAAATATCCTATATAATACATAGAGATAAATAAATAGAGTGGATAATAACTAAATTATAACAAAAACAAAATGATATGAAATAATTTAAAGGACAAAATATCTATTCCATATCTAAAAACTAATCATCCACTAGGATGATCATACAAATAGTACTAAATAAATGATACAAAAATAAATGTAAAATGTGCTACTACATACACCAAGACAAGCCACATAAACAACACCTAAATAAATATATGAAACATTAATCTTGACCTGCCTGGGGGGGGGGTCAAACCACCATACACATTAAAGGAATTGAACGTCAACTTCAGGACCCCTATGAAATGGAATACTCAACATGGTGTGAAAACAAAATAGTGTAGTGAACCACCAACACCATATAATGCATATTCAGTAATATGAAGATTATATACATGTGATAAAGTAATAATAATAATAATAATGACAATAATAGCTATCTAACTACTCTGGGTAATCTAAATGAAAAGGCTCAATAACAAATACTCATGGAGATTTCCTATCCCCACTAAGAGATAACTAAAAAAATAATTAAATAAAACCAAAATAAATACATAGTTCTATTATCCCAATTGATCGTACCTTCATTGGTCAATGCCAAAAATTTCTTTAACTACCCTACTTCATAATAATTAAATTGGTACTCAAGTTACACAACCATTTTTTCCTTGTATAATTATTACCATGCCTGAACGATTAATGATCATGTCTATAGATATTAATTCAATAAACAATTCAAAAAAATCCAATGAAATTAATGTGTGGACAGTATAGTAATGGTGTATCAACCCTAACACTAAGAAGTATCTCATGATTTTCATAGGGTGATCATTATTAATACCCATGAATATCACAATATTAAAATCTATACAGATTTTTACCCACTCGGCAATATTATCATTAGAAATCCATGTCTTGCCATCTTAACCATAATCACAGAATGCAACATACAATGTGGAACACCATGTCCAATGTGGAATATCATTACCACTTTTCTCAATCATAAATATTCAATTAAATCTCCACATATTTTATTAAACAATGAACAAAAAAAGTCTATTATCCAATCATTAAAGTCTCATAATTTGGATTCTTGGATATATATTCAGGAATCCAGATCATACATCATATTTCCATAGGATCAACAGACACGTGAAAAGAAGAACCACTACAAAACATAGCAACATCATTAATAACAATGCAAGAGAAAGAATAAAGGAGTGAGGGTGGTTGAATTCCCCCCCAATCTACTACAACAGATCGGTTGGCATAAGCATTCAATACATATTTTTAGGTGACACCAACTACCATCAAAACTCAATCCCATGACACACTGGATCTAGGTAGGTTGAAAACTGGGTCACCCCCTTGTGTCCCATTATTTAGTATACTAGAGAGGCATCTTCAATAGAATCATCCAGGTCGAAATTATGGTCTTCGGACAAAACCTATAGCACAAGTACATCATTTCCAATAGAATCAATAATAGGGTAGAAAAACCTTTCCTATTAAATGGGTTATTGTAACTAGTGAAACTATCAAGAGATGGGTCTTGATCCTGTATTGGTACCAATATCTCTCCAGGAAGGTTTACAAATCCAAATTAGCTTCAGCTTTCCTATGATATGAAACATAGACCAAAAAAATTATAGAATTTCACACCTCATACTAATGGGGACTATACCACGAATCTCCATAACTACCTCCAATAGTAGAGTGGATGGAGACTATCACCATGTAGGTATATCACTAATATGGATGGCCTTAGAAAATGTACCTACCCACACACATCTCTAATCCCATAAAATGTGAATATTTTATAAAATATAAAAAAATCTATGCATAAATTTAAATCCCACAACTAGAGTAAGAAAATCAATAATGTAAAGAATACATAGACAAATAAAAGCAGACCATCAAGAGTCCAAAAAACAAGACAGACATGAAAGTGAACTGTGTCTACTTTCAAGATAAAATAGGGACACACATTGGTTTGTCTGGTCTCACTAAGAACCTCATATTCCAAGTTCTTCTTGGACCCTTTAAAATGGTAAATCATCTTCACATGACATGATAGGGGAATACAAAGGCCATGCATGGGTGAGTATAACAAAACCCAGTGTTACAACTACAAACCAAAAATTATATAACAAAATAATAACAGTCATCTCCACATGGGTATATGCATAAAACACATATAACAAAAATGTCCTAATATACACAATAAACACATGAAATCTAAAGGTAAAGTCATAACTATAATTCCAACCCAGGATTATTGATCAAAAGGTTCCTCATAGAACACTTCTAGTAGGAAACACTCCTTCAGCCTAATATCACTGATTACATTCATCATAGAGGTAGTTCTCATCAGGTATTTCCATTATAATTATATAATAAATGTTTGGAGAGATATCATACACAGATTTTTATTACCCCTAATGCCATGGGGAATTCCATAACTCAATATATTTTAACCTACTATGTGCATGATCTATGTCCATGTAATGTTGGTCATGAAAATACTAAAAAATCCACCACAGTCAGAAATATGAATAGAGTATCTCACTCCGGGCCTTATTGAAGGATTACGTCAACACTGAACAAGTAGCCCTAATAAAGGGATCATCATTCTATGTGTAGGATGTGATTATATACTAAACCATAGGGAAAGTATTTGGGGAATTCACCCTATCAAATTGTTTCAATATTATAGAGGATAAGGGATTCAATACACTCTGAATGGCGTGTAGTATGGGTACATGTTGTGTACCATTGACCCTGGGTCCAACCCATGTAAATAGACCATGTCCATGTTTTTGTAATTGTACATAGAATTATTCTTCCTATGTACTTAATCATGTGTACTTGTACATGTATTAGCCAACTTATTCCTATCATGTCCATGTTCATGTTGGAGTACATGATGTACCCATGCCATTGTATTGTATGGATATGTCTATGAACCCTTTGAGGTAAAGACCAAGGTATTGGGGAGGGGTCACACACCAAGTTATATAGTAATATTTTGTGTGATACTTATCCTACTCTATAAAACCTAGCTACCACCAAGAGGGTCCCATATAGAGTGTATCTCTATAGTACACATCGTTTTCTTCGAAAAATTCCTAAACACCATATGTAGAATCATGCATATTATAGTTATCCTCCAAAAATTTCTTTGGACTCTCCCTAATCATGAATCAAGTTGTGTCATTGTTTATGCCATGACATCACTGAATCCTCAAAAATGATCCACCAAATCCATTCCGAAAAAAAGCCTTTGAACGATGTACTTCATTACACACCGAAGAACAAAAAACAAGGTATCCACAACATCTGATCTATTATCGCCTATATCATGTCACTGGCATCATGTCATGATGATCCAAAATCAATTATATCATGTTTTTTTCTAAAATATACTGGTTTTTAATGACTAATTTACTAGGTATTTTCTGAACCATGGGTAAAATTATGAATTCCTATGACGATCAGAGAATCAGGGGAGAAAAAAACAGTGATATCTTGAGGAATTGACCTTTATTTTGGTTTTTTTAACCATAAGGTTTTACCTTTAGAATGAAAAATTAATAGATAAAAAAATAATTAATAAATTTTTCAATTTCCAAACAAAACTAAACCATCCTACAAAACCCCTGATACATGAATCAATTTGTAAATTAATTAATCCATGTTCATCATAGAAATCATAAATCGGGAAAGAATCCAAATAATAAAAATTAAAACATTTATTAATATTGAAAACTGATAAATAATTGATATGTTTTTTGATTGTTGATGAGATCCTCTAGTTCTGTCTCACATTGATCAATGATCTTTTATCTGATGGTCTTCTGCCAACATAATCGTATTCAATGATCTCTAGTGGTCATTTGGGTCTCTAGGTTTTAGCAGCTGAAATTATGAATCCCCCAATAAACATATACACATATAATAGGTCATATTGATGCATCAGTGGTATAAAATAAAATAATTTATGATATTATTTTATTCATTTTAAATTTTCAATTAATTTTCCACAAATTCAATGCACCAAAAAATGTTATGTCTGGTCAGGAAAAAATCCATGTTACGAACTCAACGGTTATCTTTGATTTCATATCAATGACACCATTTATATTTTATTCTTATTTTTAGGCAAAACATCATGTGAAATCTATTTAATATGTTTAATATATTTCTATCATTTATTCATGGCACATCAAACCATAGAATTGTAAGTCCTTCCAATGTCTCTACTAGAAAATAATCCAAACTGTATCCAATAATAATACTTGGAAAAATATTATTTAATACATTCTCCTCACTTTAGGTATTTACTTCTGGGAACACCTAGACAAGGGATGCACAAAGAGATGAGGTTACTACACAAAAATATGATTCTCTCATTCCAAATTTCACTCTTGATGATTCACATGCTATAGCCAGACAGATACTAAAGGAATGTATCACCTATGAAGGATCTGTTCATGCTAATCCTAAATTTCTATTGGGTACTAAACCAAGGTATCCCCATCCTTGTTTCTAAACTCACCACATTTGATAACATGTGACGGATCATGAATGCTTCTCCTCCGATGCGACATGTGGAAAATTTCATGTACCCAGTCTAACTGTGGTCGTAGAGTTGAGAAATGCACCACCTCATATAAACTATGTTTAATATATAATTTGTAAATTAATTTCACTATTAGCTTTCCACCCCATTAAATCCTCTATAATCTATGTCATGGTGAAACCTGAAAGAACACATGGTCTCCCTCCTCAAACTCCAATGTTCTATTTCATTGGTCAAAATAAGACTTCTGATAGCACTATATAGTCCTAATAAGCTCATGGATGATCTACACCTTCTCATTCTTATATCACACCAAATCTCGGCCCATGAGTGATGAATCTTCTAAGTAATTCAAAAAAAGTGGTGAGCTATAGTTTCTCCCATAAAAATACATGAATGTTGTAATACCGATGGTGGATAAGAATTTATTTTTGTATGAAAACATCACTAGTGGTGGTTGATCCTCCAAACTATATCCAAAGTCCCGCAAGAAATATCAAAACATGTCTTCTAGAACCTGAATGGTCCGCTCTCTCTCTGGATATCAGTCTAAGGGTGAAATGTTGTGCTCAATTGCAGCTGAGTCCTAAAAGTCTAGTATAATCCCTTCAATAACATTTATGTGAATCTAGAATCATGTTTAGAATCAATCATGGAAGGAACTCCATATAGTTGGAATATTTTATTCATGTAGAGGCATCACAATCTCTCTTCTAAATTTGAAAATTAGATAGCTAAGAAGTGGGATGAATTTTTGATGCATGCTATAATCACCCAAATGTCATCATGTAGAGGCATCAAGAGAAATATTGTGCAACTCCATTCTTCATCCTTGTCCACAAAAAATTATTTTGATGGTCATGGAAAATATTTTCCACACAAGGATATAATTCATATATATTTATGACATTAACCAAGGAAATCCTTCTACCATATCTATGGTACCATCATGAACCATCTTAAAATAATGACTTTCTCCCCACCTTCCGAAAACACATTAGTATCATTTCTAGTGTATATCTATGTATGTAGTCTTTCATAGTATATATCCACATGATATGTCTTCATAGATCATTATAAATGTCGAGGGCTAACATCAATCGATCAATGGATAGAGTCACCATCTCCATCCACAAATGATAACTACAATGAGGCCAAGTACTATAATGCCTCATTCTATATCTATGAACAAGATCTCATGTTGATAGCATCTGCTAACAGATTTCCATTTATAAAAGAATAGAACATTTATAATTCATTATCCTAGAGGAACTACATCAATCACCTTTATCTCATTTTAAAAACCTTTTGAGAAGATATTTTTGAGGATCTTGTGGTCTAAATAGATGATAAACTACTGGCACATCAGGCTGAGTCGACATATATTTGGTGGGAAGAATACCACTACTAAATCATTATCGTGGGTTTCATAGTTCTTCATATGCAGTATAAAATGAGGTGAAAAAAATTCAATCAGAACGTTACTCAACATTAGAAAAAAACCATGACCTGTTCCAAATTCATCACAAAAAATGATTTACTCAACACCCTCTTATGGAAATCTCAAGAGGGGAGTGATCTTCAATCTTTGCCTCAACTCCTAATAAGATTTATGGATCCTCTCCAACAATAAGAACGAATACCCCTTTTAGTTAAATATTTATTGGGTTATGATACCCTAAAAAAATCATGTATGAATCTCCAGTAATATCCTTATAACAAAAAAAATCTCTGCATATCTATCATGATCTTAGGTGGATCCCAATTTAACATTGCCTCAACCTTTTTCCAAGACCACTATAATGAAATCAGTTCAGATAAAATGCCCCAGAATGTGGACCTCATGAATCTAGAACTGAAAAGTCAAGAAATTCCCCTCTATATGGTTCATATAGAGTATATCAAGAACTATATTTAGGTATCTCTTGTTGTCCTCCTCAATCATCAAGTGCATTGGGATATCATCGATGAGAACAACCAGGAACCAATCTACGAAAATCAAAAATATATAGTTCATGAGTCCCATGAAAAATGTTGGGGCATTAATTTCACCAATTTGCATCACCAAGTAATCATTGTGATCATATAAAACATATGAATGTCATCTTTGGTATATTATCATTACGTACATTCAACTGGTGATATCCTTATCCATGTTAATCCTTTGAGAACTATCATGAACCTCTCATAAAATCAAATCATTTTGATATCCTTAGTAGTGGATACATAGTATCCATTGTGACATGGTTGAAGCATTAAAAGTATATGCACAACTTCAAGATACATTCCACCTTATTAGAGAAAAAAATAGGGGTTAGTCATGGTGATACATGGCATTTAAGATAAACCTTCTTCTAAAATTCTTTAAACTACACCGCTAGATCACGAAGCTCTACTAGGTATATCTAATAAGTTGGAGATGATATTGGTGTTGTCTTCAGGTTTAGATAAATATAGAAGTATATCCCTCAACGAGGAGGTAACCTTGAAACATCCTCATGAATGTCTTCCTCATACTCCTCCTACTCTGTATGGAACTGAAAACTCATAATTTCCTATTAAATAAAGGATAGGCTAGCCAACTAATGAGTAATCATCAATACCCTCTTATGAATAAATCCATCCTATATTTCCTATGATACCTTTTCACCCATAAAGCGAAACGTTGTCCCATCACTATAGACACACCATATTCTCCCCCTAAAATTGTTGATATGGGAACGAATTGTATACAGTAAGTCCATACCAATGATGGAATCCTATGGACACATCACTTCGATAAAGGTATCACAATAGAACCTCTCACGTACAACAGTCATATAACACTATCAGTGAATGTGTTTGATTGTTAAGTCATCACCTATAGTAGTCTCGAAGCACAAGGGTCAAGCAAAGGGAATAACTAGAAACACTATGTCTTAAACTAGGTAGGTGGATGTGAAAGAATAACTAGAAACATTGTCAATGAATTCTATAGTTATGATATAAATGACACATATCATAAAATATATCATTCTTTGAGGCTCTGTGTCTTATTCCACAACCACCTACATATGCCCCTACCCCCATCCTCCATCTCCATAAAAAATGTATGGACCACCTCAAGGTCGTGGTGGTAAAGGTTCAAAGTGTCTACAACCACTCTTTGTTCTCCTGGATCCTCTTCCGCATCCACTACCGTAAAGACCTATCTTCTCCTTCTACTTCATATTCCTCAATAGCCCATCAATTGTGTCCTTTTTAGCTGTATGGTGGGTTATCCATTCTCGTGCAAGGTTTCCCCTATTATTAAAAGACAAGAACCACCTCTCTCTATAATGATTGGAACCATCCTTTGAGCCTTTTTCAAGATCAATCCTAAAGGGGCATGTGATGTGTCTTCCTCAATCCCACCATTAATAGGCCAGGGGCTGGTGACTAGCACCATGTAGGAATATATAATGAATGATAGTCATTAGACCAAAGTACATGTTCACATGCATACAAATCTATGCCAAAAATAATAAAATGTGAAAACACTAAGTAAAAAAATGCATGAAAACCACTATATCCCACTACTAGTGTACTACAAAGAAAGTAATAGAATGTAGACAGGGGCATAATATATTCCCACCTGAAAGAATTTTGTAACCACAAGCCCAATCTATAAGAAAAGTGGTGGTTGAACTAATGTCTGAACTACCAGAATACCCCTCGTCTGTCCGACATCGCAAAGAAACACATGGTCCTTGTCATCCTTGGAATTGTTCAGAAGGATCAATCATCTTCACAAGACAAGACATGTGTTGGAAAATATCATGTAGGGGTGAGTAACACAATACTCATTAGGACACCAAAACCCAAAAAGGAAATAGCATGAATGAAATACCACCAAGGAAATACTAGTCAGATCCATAGATATATATATATTCCAAAAGAACATATAATAATAATTATCTAGAGATTCTTAGTCCAAGTTTAATGTTTATGAGGTACGACACAACCAATTACCAGCCACTAGATTCTTCTCAAAGAAGGATATTTCTTTGATTCATCAGTCCTCGTGCCATGAAATAATTGGGTTCACTCAGTAAAAGGTCTATATCATTTAGGTCTGACCAAAGAGAATACATTGGTCAAAGAATATTATGATACAAAGAGAGGGGATACTACCTAAAGAATACCACAAACCTAATCTGGATCAATCCCAATGTAGGGGATCCTACCTTGAGAATACACAAACCCTACTGATGTGGCTTGTAACATAGAAGATCATGCCCAGAGAATACCACTATCCCTACTTATGATGGCTACTAAATGGAGGACCAACTCCCCTTACATGAATATTTTTTTTGATTCGTAAAATACATGAATAGGGGGGATAGATGATACCTGTAGTTTTTATTAGTGATGCCATAAGTCTATCTGGGACTCAGCCTATATTGGGGACTATAATCTAGTAATTTGTATGTTATGTCATATTGAATCATCGAGTAAATGACCAAGGGAATGCAATCAACCTATACTCATCCAAGCTAAAACTCACCACTTTATCTCCAAAATAACTATCACATTGTCAGTGTCCCAATGCCAAAGAAACTTGTCTAATAGACAGACATATTGAAAGTTAGTACAATTTGAAATTTCCAAGAAGTGTAGGTCACTAGGTCATGGGCCATCCAGAAGGTCGGTCCACTGACCTTGGTACTCGACTACTGTGGTCCACCACCGAGATAGACTGCCCACATCATCTCTAGTTATAAAAAAGTTGGAGCGACCATGGCTCATGGTAAACTACCACTGTCGACCATGGCCCAATCCCACTCCAGTCACCCTAGGATTGACCCAGGTCCAACTAGGCCCATTGGGTTTGGACTTTCCTTCAACCTAGCCCAATTATGTGCAGGAAACCATGCCTAGTCCACATGGTCTACGGTCGCAATCCACACAGATGAATCCACATCATGCGACTTCACTCTATGGCATACTGCGGCCCACTCTGTCATGTAACAAATGAAATGCACCACCGCTTTAACCTCCAATAATCATCGTTATGGTTGCCGCCTTTGGTCACAACACCCCCTCCATCTCGCCTCCTTGGACTACAGCCTCACCTCACAAGACCACCACATCTGGTCACTAAACCCCCTATATAAGAGGATTTACCATTATATATCTTCATCTCATGCTTGATGCTGGTGATAGATGTATATGTGGTCAATATTTGAAAACCATCGCACCCCTTTCAACTGATCAAATAGTTCCTCGATCCTTGGTAGTGGATACTTGTTCTTCATGGTCACCTGGTTCATGTGCCAGTAATCCAAACATTACTTCAACCTCCCCTCATCCTTATTGGAAAACAAAACAGAGGATTCCCCGAGTTAAACATTGGGTCTCATGAATCCTGTTCTTTGGATGTCCTCTAACTTCATATTCAGCTCACAAAGATCTACGGAAGCCATCCGATATGAAGGAGTAGATACTGGTGTTATCTAGGGGTGTATATCAACTCAGAACACCATCTCCCTGTGTGGTGGAAAACTAGTAACATATTCAGGAAATATGTTTTCATACTCTTCCACCACTATAGGAAACTGAGGACTCATATAATCCAATACAGCAAGGGTGAGGCCAGCCAACTAATGAGTAATCAGCTAAAAACTCGTATGTGTGAGTCCATCATATGCCGCATGTGCTTCTCATTCAGACAAAAAAGAAAACCTACATCCATCACTATGGATACAACACACACTACAACTGAAATAGTCAATATGAGCATAAATTTTGATTAAATAGTTAGTACCAATAATGATGTTGTAAGGCCTCAACACCGCTACAAAGAGATCCCATTTGAAACTCTCAGCTAAAAGAGTAATTTTTCATTGCAGGAACCTGTTTATGATAACCATGTCTCCTCTCATAGGACTCTTCAAGCGTAAGGGTAAAGTCAACAGTTCAACGGGAAGCTCTTAGTCTAGGACAATATTCATGTCAAGAATGGAATGAATAGAAACTATTTCTATAAATCCTATAGCTAAGATGGAAAAGACATATATCATACCTTGTATCATTCCTGGATCCCCTGGGTCATAAGCCTCGACCTGTTGTAGTTGTCCCCTCTTCTTTCCTTCAGCTCTCTAAGCCTCATGTGGACATCCCTAGGTGGTGTTGGTAACATGTTGAAATGTCAAAAACCTCTTGATACTCTCCCAAATCCTCTATGACATCCACCACTATACAGACCCACCTACTCCTTTTGTTGACTCCACCTTGGTGGTCCATCCACCATCTCTCTATCAACAATATGACTTGTTGGAAAATATCTTGGGATATATCCCATGTCATCACATGAAATTAATTTCATCTCTCTATGATGACAAGACTGACCATGTGATCCTTAAGATATAGTTCCTCTCTCATGAGACCTCCTCTTAAAACATCTCACATGTCCATGTCCTCAAGACTGAGTCATCACCTTGATTCAAAGTTCTCTGCTCCAACATTCCCACTACTAACAATAATCTGCTATATCCACCCAATAAAATATGTCTATATCACAATGGTTCACTCTAGCACCCCAAAATAAGTAGGAATTCATAGAGGGATAACTCTAGCTCAAAATTCCCTATTTATACCTTTCTCAAATGTATGATCCCTGAGGCATTAATCATGTATCATATAAATCAAGTACTATAAAGAATGGTATGTCTCGATGAATACTCAGTTACCGACATGTTTTCTTATAAATTCATTACACTCTCCTGGACATGAAAATAATTTTTATAATAAAGGTATATCTCTATTCTAAAAATTTTATCAAACTTTATACATATAAGATTCACCTCATCGTATTATTGGGTAACTAGACCCCACCATCGCATACTGAGTGGCATAGAAGGCGCGTTGTTAGGACCACCATCTAATCTTCTAGTGTCCTGAATAATTGGAAAAATAAAGTCATCGGCTCAATCAAGTCCTCAGGTGCCTGAGGGTCTAGATTTCTTCGGAACCTGAGGGGTCTATATCAATAAAGATCAAGAAGCATGATCATCCTACTCTCTTCATCCAATGGTACTACAGGTACCATGTGCTACTCTATAGGTGGTGGTAAATCGTGTTAACTACATGGAGGTGCTATCTCTGGTAAAAATCCTTGTACTGATGCTTCTTAAACCACAGGATCATTCTAAGGATCATGCAGTTGAATCCAGTTTGGGTGTCTATGTGGATACATCTTTAACCAAAACTTGTGCCATAGGGGATTTTACCATGACTACCCCAATTATGCCTCTAATAGGCCATCAGATGCTAACTATAACTGAGTAGGCATATTCCAAGAATGTGAGGAATTATCCAAAAGTACTTGTATGCACACACACATATCCATGCCATAAATATAGAAATGAAAATACACTAAGTATAATAAATCATGAAAACCACTATATCCTAGATCCAGAGTAAAACATTGAATGTATAGGAATGTAGACATGGCCAGAATACAAGCCCAGAAGATTAATTATGTAACAATAAGTCCACTGTGTAATAAAAGTGTTACTGGGACAGCTATCAGAACCGTCGGAATACACCTTTTATTTCAAACCATGTTAAGCACTACATGGTCTTGGTCTTCTTAAGACTCTATCAAAAGGTTCGATCATTTTCACGAGACATTACATGTTCATTCAATTCCCATGTGGGGATGAGTACAAAAAAACTTAGTAGGACACCAAAAAACAATAAAGGAAATACCATGAAGGAAATACCACTATGGAAATAATAGTTACCTACACACAGTTATATCTTAATTGCTCATATAAAAAATAATTATCCATATATAGTAATTCCAAGACACAAGCTCAAGATTTAAGACACAAACAATTATCAATGATATGATTCTTCTCGAATCACGATCATTCTGGGAGAACTCACTCCTCAAGACATGATATAATCTGATACACCCAATAAAAGGTCTACTTAATTTGGGCCCCACCCAAATAGAACACATTGGTCATGTAATATTGTGATACATATTATTGAATCCTTCCAAGAGAATACCACTAACCCAATATGGATCAATCCACAACATAGGAGATCCTTCCCATAAAATCCCACTAACCCTACTGATGTGGCTCAAAACATAGGAGATCCTAGCCATTTAATACCAATAACCTGAATAATATAAACCAATGTATGGAGGACTAATATCCTACTCTCATAGGATATTTCAATTCCACAAAAAACATCACTAGTGGTGATAGAGTATCACTCATGTCCCGATAAGGGATACCATAACTTTATTTCGGACTTCATCTCTAGAGGGGACTATAATCTAGTAATGTGAATTTAATGTTTTACTAAACCCTTGAGAAATGGAAAAAAGGGAACACTCCCAACCTGTACTTTTACAATCTAAATACTCCCCATATTACCTCTAACGGACCATATCATGGTCAAGGTCCCGACACCATAAAATGTTCATCAAATAGATTCAATATTTATAAGTTATCATAATTTTATATTTCAAGGAGGAGGGTGGGTCACTGGGTCAGGGAGTGACTACATCGTCGGTCCACTAACTAGAGCGATCGACCATGGAGTTCAACCTCCTGGATCTGATTTCCCATATCTTCTATGACAACACAAAACCTTGGGCGATGAAGGATCAAGGATGACCAGGACATGGTCACGCTGGGTTCCACTTAGCCTACTTAGCCCAACCATGATCACTAGTCTAGGACTGTTCTTTTGTCCCAGCATCTTCACGTGAGGCTGCATGGACGAGTCCATGCAGTCATCTGCCACATCACATGGCCCAGTACACCACATCCCATGTGACCCACACCACCGTCATTGCCTCCAATAACTATCATTGTGGATTCTTACTCTGGTCACCACACCAATGCCCCCATGCCTAATCAGACCGCCATGTTGGACCCATACCAACAGTCCCATCTGGGAACCACTAAGCATCATCCAATGCCTATAATTGAAAATGATGGAATATCTAGGTTTCCTGGGTCCTGATCTACATATATCCATCATATTCTGTGATTTTCCTCGAATTTGGTGGTCTGGTCACATTTGAAGGCCCCAGGAAAGTCGAACTAAGTCCTTAGGGTCAAACAGTGAAGAACATGAAGAAGGAGGTAGTGTAAAGCATGACACTTGGGAAAAAAGCGTATAATTTTTTCATGCTTAAATTAATTCATTCATATTATAATGAAGAATGAAAAATGAAGAACCAAATTAAGAAAACACTCTGAGATAAACATTGCAATTATAACCTTCCTACAATGATTGAATCGTGGATCAATCTATTCATTGATTGACCAAAACTAAATGTGAAAACAAAAATTGGGAAATATGACAATGAAATAACCACCCTCCCTTGGTTTTAATAAATAGCTGATGAAGGATGTCCAATGAATCATCATCGTCATCCGTAAGGTTGATTTTAATGGGTTGTGCATCAATCATCGATCTACAATCAATCACTATTTATTTGAGAGAGTTCCTCCAAATCTACCCCTAGAGAGTCTCCGTCATTCCCAAGGTTATGAATCTATCCCTGATATTTCTTCATAAGGATACATTTAATGGAAAAGTCGCTTCATCAAGAGAAATAATTTTTATTTAAATTTTTTAATAACAATTATGTATTCTTAGAGTTTATCCACAGATGACCCACTCCGACTAAGGTTAATTCATTCTTTGGGAAAACACCACATTTTGAACTCTCAGGTTGTATTGGATTTTCAATCCAAGTCCACATTCATGAGTAATTAGGATCATAAAAATTAAAATAATTTTTTTTAATAATTTTATTTATGATTACATCCTTAGTGAATTTTTCAACAAATAACCCACATCGACCAAACTTAGGTCACACCTATAGTAATTCCATAATTATAAGCTAAATGGTGTAATTATATTTTTGATTCAGGTACCTGTTTACTAGTTATTCCATAGTTTCATGAAAATATTGTGTACATGATATTAATGATTAATATTTTTCAATAAATTGTTTTGGATAAACTGAGCCACAAAATCACACCATGTCATATCAGCTGGTCTTGAAATTAACCCATGTACCTTTGATAAATAGTGACTGGAAATTTTTGGGACATTATATACCTTAACTATATATCCTTTACCTAGGACCTCCTCTTGAAATTCCTGATACATCATGTTCCCTGATACAGTCATCAACTCCCTTTTACCGAGGTCTCTACTCCTACGTTCCCACTACTGGAAACCACTATCTATATATGCTCAGCTAGAAACATTCAACCACAAAATCATACTCTAGGTCTATGAAATTCGTAGGAGTGAATATAAGAATGACACTAGATCATATAATTCTACACATTCCATTCTAGATGGTATGAGGCCAGAATAACTAATCATGAATCAAATACATTGAGTACCTAGGGAGGAAGGTGAAGCTAGATGTATAGTATATTACTAACATGATTCCCGGATGAATATTTAGATGTTCCTAGATAGGTACCACCAAAAATGTAGCAGGAGTGAACTACTCTAAGAATAGGTTCCCAAAATTTGAAAATACTATAGTCTCGTCGGATTAATAATATGTCACCATCCACCACCATAATCATGTTGATCCATGGAAGGGGCACAATGCCAGAACCACTATCTAATTTTTTAGTATCATGAACATATAGAAAACATGTTTCACGACCTCAAGGGAGTCCTCAGCCACTAGTGTGTAATTCACACCTTGAAACATTATGGTTCACTGTCATTAAATCTTATGATGTGTGCTCATCCTACAAACCTCCTATGTGGATAATGCGGGTACCATCTTCTTCGCTACATGTGGTTGTATAGATGGTGTACCACATAAGGGTAAAACAACCAGATTTGGTCCATGAATCGATGAATCATCATTTAGGGGATCATTATTGTGATATCGAGGATCAATATTAGTTATAATATATCACATTGGAGTCTATGAATTAAAAATGTGAACTACTCACACTGAGTATATCTCAAGAGATGACCCAAAAAAGAAATGGAAACCACAAACCAATCCAAAATGATGAATATACAATATTATCCTCATAAGAAATTTTTTCATGTTCAGGATTTAAGAGAACATGACCAATGAACTGGTATATTTATATTGTGGCTGCTACAACAAAATTTGAGTCCCTTTCATGAAATCGAAAATTAAAACACTAAACACTATTTCCCCAAATCAGTCTCTAAGACTCTCCTATGGTAGAACCGACTGCTTTAAAACCACTATATCATGATCCATTCTAATGGGGAAAAGTTCAATACTCCCCAATCATACCTTCAATAATTCGTGGGAAAGAGGATAGTGTTGAGTAGTAATATCACTATCATGGGAGGTGATAACCTATGTACATGAACAAATGCACACATATCCATGTTGATAAAAATATTACATGTAAAAAAATTGGCCAAAAATGATTTCAAACATATAAATCCAAAAACTAAAGTATAAAATGATGTAATATAATATAAATAGATGACGATAAAATCCCAGCACAAATAGTCTGAAAATATTTCAAACCAAAATGTTTACTGGGGACCGCTATCAGGAAACAGAAGAAACACACCATGGTCTATCAAGTCTCACAATGAACATCATAGACCTTGTCTCTCTAGTGCTATATCAAAGGGTATAGATTCTGAAAAATACACGACACATGTAGTAAAATCCATTGTAGGGGTCAGTATAACAATACTTAGTAGGAAACACAAAAAAATAATAGAAAAAAATAACAATCACCTCTACAAAGGTATAAGTCTACAAGACATATAAAATGAATATTTAGATATACCAAACAATGATACAAAGTGTAATTTTAATTTCCCAACTATAATTACACCCTAGGATTCGAGATGAAAAATTTCCACATAGAAGTCATCTTGGAGAACACAGTCCAGGAGTCTGATGACACTGATGAAATCCATCTGAGTGGTAGTTCTTGTCAGGATTTTCCATTAAGTGTATACACTAGATGATTAAAGGGACACATTACAAAGATGAGGTTGACTCCTGAGTCGATGGTGTATACTAACATATATATCATTATGAACCTAATAAGAAGAGAACCCATTACCATGTAATGACGGGCACGACAACACCATCAACTCCACCAAGGGAATCACAATGAATAAGCGATCCCACTTTAGGGAACCCTAATGGATTCTAATAACTCTATTTAGGTAGTCCTATTGAATGCACCAACTTAATATGTGTAGAAGATGAATACGAAATGAACCTCATTGAATATATATGGGGAATTCAACCTAAAAATATTTTCCATTCTATAAAGGACTAGGGATCCTAGAAAAATCTGAAGGAGTACCTGGCATGTCATAAGGGTACGTGCCATGTCTGTTTGACCAAAGGTCCTACCCATGTAAATGGATTGTGTTTGTTTCCATGTACTTGTACATGGCATGTTTCCTCATGTGTAATTTTGAACATGTAACTGTACATAGATTAGCCCATGTATGCTCGGCCTAGCCATGTGCATCTAGGAATTCAAAACATTCACATGCTAGTGTACTCCCTATCCATGTATGAATACCCTAAGAGGTACAAACCATAACACCAAAGGCTTCCATGGTACACTTCACTTTGAATAAAACAGTAGAGTGTGTTGTACGCAACTTCAAGTTCTAACACACCACAACCAATCAAACTTGCCGTTATAAATAGTAATACCTAGTTTTTTAAATTTTATAAATTTTATCATTCAAAATGGACTTCATTTTTGGATTTAGAATATCGAAATTAGCTTAGGGTGAATTTTTGGTATTTTTCTAAAAACAATCAATTTTTGGTGAATAGTGAAAACCACTGAGTTATAGTTTAAACCCGAATTTTTATTTAATTAATTATTTATTTTATATTAATTTATTTTATATAAATTTATTTTAGGTAAAAATAGATATATAATACCTATATGTGTTAAATGTAATTCATTTAAATCAGTTTATATTAATATTAGATATAAAAAAAATTATTAAACTTTTTTCCATCTTTTACCCACCTCCTGGAGAATTTGTAAATTCCCATACAACATAATTTTACCACTTCTGTGAGTGGAATTTAAAAATCTAAGAGAAAATATTGATATCAGAATGAAAAATGTGGTTCAATAAAATGAAAATAATTTTTTGTGAATAGTAACTTTTAACTTTTATTTACCACGGTTAAAAGTAAATTGGGTAATTAAGGGTAGAAATGATATTATCATTACCATTAAATATGTCTTAGTTCTATTGAATATGTATAATTCTACCATAAAAAAACTTAGGAATAAAATATGAACCTTTTTGGTCCACTAGGATTAGATTAAGACACATATAATTTTTTTTATTTAATGAAAAGTTAAAAGAGTTAAAATCAAAGGTTAATAACTAACTCATTTTTAATATATGGATTTACATAAGATAAATTTGCCAATTAATATTCATTAAAAATATAAAAATATTTCATACATAATGTTATTTTATTTATATTTCTTAGATATTAAATAATTTAATTTATTTATAACATAACGATGATGCAGTAATTACCTAATTAAAGAAATATGAAAATAATTTATGTTATAAATATCCAAATAAATTTAATTTGAGACATTTTATGAATTAAACTAATTATCAAGGTTAATATGACATGTTATGGTTGGATAGATGAATTTTTTTCTAATTAATAATGTTGTTATAAATTTAGAAAAAACAAAATACCAAATAGTGTCAAAATTGACATAAAAGAGTTTCAAGAAAAAATATTATATTATTAGTTGATATTCTATTCCAAAAAGACTATGGTTCAGCCAAAGGACTTATATAATGATAAGTTCATCATTAACAAACCACTTGGGGTTCACTTAGAAGTATATAGTGTGTTCATTAAATATATTATATAAAAATACAAAGAGACATGGTAAGTGTCAAACTATTTAACTATGAGTTAAATCTAAAAGCTAAAGTTAATATAGTGACCCAAACCTATCTAATACCTATTGGGTGGGGGATCTTCGACCCATACCCACTATAGACTTAAAATAATTCATTTTGGAGACATTAGAAACCGAAATTGTTTTTATTATAAGATAATATTTCTTGCATTTCATACGGTGCCTCTCACCGCTCTTATAAAAGGGCACTCCTCCTCTCTAATTCACACCATCGAAGCCATTTGTCTTGGACAAAATCTTCCCAAATACCCTATAAACTATCCTCCCTTCATCCTATAGGACATCCTTTAGTCATAAATATAACCTATGGATCCCTTTTGATCAAATCAAAAGGAAGAACCCGAAGAAGAGGTAAATATTTCATCACCTCTTTCCTGTTCCTTTCATCTTACACTTCTTTTTTATTTGTTGTTTCAATTCTAAAATTATAACTCTAGTATATTCTATATACTAATAGTTTATTATAAAAATGGTACTATAAAATTCATTATTCTATCCATCCTTTGAATGACATGTCACCATACGTGCGTATGTACGACTTACCGTCTCTACGTCAGTGTGTAATTGTTATTCAATACATTATTATTTGGATGGGTTTAATAATGGTTTGTAATTTATGTAAATAATAAATATAAAATAATAATGATTCCTTATGTATGATATACAGTCCAATTATATATTATTTTAATATCAAAATAATTAAATTTTCACTCGTGCGTTCGTACGGATTACTGTCTCCACGAATGTGATGAGATTCATTTCCCATTATATAAATTCAATAATAATTTTCATTAGAGGATTAAAAATAATTTTTAAATACTTTATATCATTCTAGATATGAATAAGATACATCGCCTCCACAAAAAATATGACTCACATAACAAAGAATATAAAAAAAATGAATCTGTTAACACACGAAACAACCATAATACTAAGACATTATTAACCAAGAAATGTTAAAAGATCATATATGATATAATATTAATTTATATAATTCTGGTATAATTTAATAACAATTATTTCACAATTATACATGAGTTTTTCCTACCCTCAACCAAGGAAAAGTATAAGGTATGGGTTAATTCTACAATCTCTTCATTATCCGAGATTTTCTATATGTAATTATCTACTGGGACATCTTTATTATCATCATTCATGTTTCTTAAAAATTTATTCCAAAACATTTTTAATATTTACTAGACTATGGGTTAAAGTCATTTATACCCTTGTTTTACTTTTTATAAAATAATTTGAATGGAATCTTTCCATCCTTTTCCAAACAAGGTAATTTTTAATCTTTTCTACAAAATTAAGGTAAGAATGTCTTTTTTTAACTTATATGGTGGGTGCGGCTATTTTTCGCCGTTATAACATCGTCGAAGCTTACCTAACAAGCTTATAAGAATATTTTCAAAATAAATGTTTTCTTCATAAATTATGTGACTGTTAAATTATTTCAAAATAGAAATAGATAATTCTCTTAAAAAGGGTTTGATTTCACTTATGTCAATATCCATTGATGTATTTTAAGCTTTTTTTAAGTTGATTTATTATGATAGAAATATTTCATATTGAATTGATGGTTTTTGTGATATTTTTGACTGTGGATGTGTTATTTTTATACCATTCACGGTTTATGGATAATGTATTGACATTTCATATACTAGTATTAATATGAATGTTTATGTTATATTTAATCCTTTTTGTTTGAGGAACGCATTGGACTTAGTAAGTGACCAGTAAATCCTGCTATAGCTCCATGATACATCGGTAGGTATCAAGAGACAAACTATTGTCTTGGCACAAGGCATTGACAAAATATTATTTTTAGTCTTGGCACAAGGCCTTGATACGTGGTTATGAAATACAGGAAATATGCATTCCATCATTATGAAAGTGGTTATTGATATTGCATGTCATTATTCGACTAGAATAATATCCATGTGAATAAGTAAATGACATTTATTTTATTTTTATCATTTCTATATTATTCTGGAGATAAAGTTTAAAAGCCTTTTTTTAGTTTTATATGTTGCCTTAAATGTTTATGTTTATTTATGAAAGCTTCTACTATATTGTTATCCTTACTAAGAATTGGAGATCACCACTTTCTATATTTTATTTTTCCCTGGATGCAAAGAAGTATATTATGACTGACCTGTAGGGATATTCTGTGGGATCTCAATGTTGTCTATAGAAACAATGATGTTGTAGTTTTCCATTTGAGGATGTAATGTAAACCTTATAAATGTATCTAGTATTTCCAAGGCTACTAAACTAATCGGTTTTTTGAGACATGATCTTTTATGATCACGCCATTGATACGTAATAATGCCCTGAATCTGGGTAACTAGGTTCAGGGTTTTATAATTGATATCTGAGAATGTTTTGTACAAATCATGGAAACTAGATTTAGATAAACTCGGATAAGAGAACATTACCCTAAGATAGACTTTGAGGATTAGTATATAAGTACTTCCTAGAATTTTGGAATTGTAGAGATTTTGTGAGTTTTCCAAGAAATACATCCATGTCTGGATACGAGAAGGTAGAGGTAGATCTGGCATAGATGTACCTAGGGGTAAACACCAAAAACACCGCTTTGAGCTAGACTCGATCAAGAACTAGTGCACGACAGTGGGCTTGCTGTACTCTTGGTTACGACACTCCCGGGGGATATTCTTAAGATAATTATCATTTTCATTACAAAAAATAATGAAGGGTTTATGAGTATATACTTCCTCAATGAAAACATTTTTTATGATTATGGATTACATCTACGAACTGTTCAATTTATGTTATGTGTTTTACGATTGTGGAATTATGTACTTCGATAAATAAACTTATCTAGTTTATGCCATTATTTAGAAGAGGTTCTTAGTTTAAGAAATGGAAACTATATCAATGCACACCCTCCATGTAGGGATTTCCCTCCTTCTCAATATAATTATTGTGGATATTGTGATACAACTAGTGCTGATTAGCATATCCCCATACTGGGAGAACTCACTCGGGTTATTAATAATAACCTTACCGATATGGAACACCCTGATCCACAGCATAGAGGATCAATGTTAGATTACTTCATGAGGAAACAAATACCAACATTAAATGGGTTTACAAATCCATTAGTAGCTGAGCAATGGAAAAATTCCTTAGAAAAAATATTCCACGCCTTGGGGAGTAGCGAAATGGAAAAAGTTGTCATGGTAGTTTACCGCCTCACTGGAGATGGTGATCAATGGTGGTAATTTATAAAAATACAAAAAGGAAGATGATGAAGTATCAAATATGGAATGGAGGGAGTTTAAATATATTTTCATAGAAAAATACTTTCCATGTGACCATCGAGTAGATATGGAAAGATAATTTCTGAGTCTGAGGTAAAAGTAGGATGAGAATATCGTAATGTATGAGGATAACTATACAAGGTTAGAGAGGCTTTCTGTAGATTATATGTGTAGACCAACAAGTAAGATTTATCATTTATTTGATGGGTTAAAACCATTTCTCTATCGAGCATTAGTCTCACAATCCTTCTTGTCATACAAAGATATTTTCTCATGTGCTATCAAGATAGAAAAATAATTCTCTATGTCTTATGACTTTAAAGTAACGAAAGAGAAGAAGAGATATACTAAACACTCTGGAAATGTAAATAAGGGGTTGAAGTGAAAATTTGAATATCCATTTTTACAAAATGTGATAATAAACACCCTGGTACTTGGTTGAAGTGAATGAGAGTCTCTTACAAGTGTGGTGAAAAATGCCACCAAGCTCGTGATTGCAAGGGGAAGAAATATGCCATCATGTTGAATGCTATAATTGTAGATAAAAGGGTAATTACACAAATGAATGTACTAAAATTCAGGGGAACATACCTTAGAAAATTCCAAGCGATCAAGGCCAATCTTATGGTATCACTACTGATGAGGTTGAAGCTCAGAAAGATGTGGTGGAAGGATATTTAATGGTTTCCTCAAGTTCAAAAAATGATTTATATGATTCTGGATCATCACATTGTTTCATATCTTCCTAGTTTTCTATGAAATTTAGATATTCTTAATTTGATTTAAGAAGGGAGTTATCAGTCAAAACTAATAAGGGAAGTATAATAGCAATAAATTTTAGTGAATCAGTCCTTATTAGGGCATATAAATGTTCTTTTAGCTCCTGATCTCATCGACATACCCATGATTCAATTGGATATAATCCTCGGTATGGATTGTCTTTCAGACCATGATGTGAAAAATTATTATAAGAATATGGAGGGTATAATTTTTTTATGATTATAAGGAGTACCTAATCTATAGAGAAGAAACGTCACCACCTAATTCTTTTCTAGACCCACCCCCAGTAGCTCAACTAAATTCAATTATTGGGGAGGAAGAGAACTAAATAATTGTGGGTGAGGAATGGAATTTTTTAATAGAGGATGTACATATTGTGAAAGAATATGATGATGTGTTTTCAGAGGATTTACCAAGACATCATCCAGAATAAGAAATTGAGTTTTCCATTGATTTAATTCTCAGTTCAAGGACCATATAAAAGACCTCATATAGAATGGCCACTGTAGAATTAGTAGAACTAAAGAAACAACTATATGAATTGATTAATAATTGACTTATTCTCCTTAGTGTTTCTCTATGGGGAGCCCCTATACTTTTTGTTATGAATAAATATATAACTACGAGGTTGTGCATTGAATACATAGAGATAAATTCTATAAAAACGAATAACAAGTGTCCCCTACCTCACATTGATGATTTATAAGAGCAAAATCAGGGAGCTCAATACTTTTCAAATATTGACCTTCAATCTGGATATCATCAGCTGTGCATGAATAAGGAATACATCCTGAAGATAGCATTTTGAACTAGGTACGGGCATTACAAGTTTATAGTGATGCATTTTGGATTAACTAATGCACCCTCTAACTTCATGGATCTAAGGAATAGTGTTGTCACGGAATATCTTGATGACTTTGTAGTTGTATTTATTGATGATATCATGGTATAATCCTAAATCTATTAAGATCATGAAATTCCTTTGCGTGTTATCCTACAGACTCTTAGAAAACATGAATTATATGGGATGTTTAGAAAGTGTGAATTCATGCTTCAAGGGATTTATTTTTTGGGCCATATCCTCACTAAGGAAAGAATCTTTATTGATCCTTCTAAGACAAGAGAAATCCACTAATGGCCAGCACTGACAAGTATAACTAAGGTACATAGTTTTATTGGTTTAGCAAGTTATTATCGGTGTTTTGTCCAGAATTTTGCCCGATTGGCTAACCCATTAACCAAGCCCACAAGTAAAGGGGTGAAATTTCTTTGGAAAAATTAATGTGAAGAATGTTTTGAAAAATTGAAGAGAAGATTAGTCAATGTTCCTATATTGACAATACGATCGAGGAATGATGGATTTGTTATTAATAGTGATTCTTCAAAGAAAGGACTTTATTTTGAACGTATGCAGAATGACAGGGTTATTTACTATGCATAATGATAGAAAAAAATTCATGAGAAAAACTATCCTACTCATGATCTTGAGTTATCAGCTGTAATCGTTGAAACAAAGATTTAGAGAAACTATCCCTATGTTAAAAAATGTGAGATATATACTGATCAGAAGTGTTTGAAGTATATTTTCTCATAGAAAGAACTCAACCTGAGGCAAAGTAGATGGCTTGAACTACTAAAGGATTATGATTTCCCTATACACTTCCACCCCGCGAAGGAAAATAAGGTAGAAGATGCCTTTAGGTGAAAGGATCCTGGAATTTTGAACAAGATGAGAGTTAGAAGGGATCCTATTTTCTTGGATCTAGTAATGATGGATATGGGAATAACCATAGAAGTTGAAACATCAATACTTTTCCAAATGGTTTCCAAACCATCATTACTAGAAAGGATTAAGAGTTATCATACCGGTGAGGAAGAGTTTAAAAAAAAGATTAAAGCATTCAATGATGGGAGATTGAGTGACTTTTTGTGTGAAGATAGAATTTTGATATTTGGGAAGAGACTTTTCATTCCTAATATACCTGATCTAAAAAGGGAATTATTAGATGATGCTCATATATCCAATTTCACTATACACCATAGGAGCACCAAAATGTATTGAGATTTGAAGGAACATTTTTTGTAGGACAACATGAAGAGGGAGATTGATGATTTTGTGTCATGATGTATGGTTTTTCAATATGTGAAAGCTAAAAGACAACAACCTAGAAGATTCATGCAACTTCTTCCCATACCTGAGTGGAAATGAGATAATATTATGATGTGATTTGTCCTTGGACTACCGATGACTCCAAGAAGGAACAATTAAATATGATTCATTGCTAATCGTGATACCAATTCATCACGTTTTCATAATATAAGAGAATATTTACCATTTGAACTTCTAACAAGACTATATATTAATGAAGATGTGAGACTTCGTGGAGTACCCCTATCGATTGTTTCTGATCATGATCCATGTTTTACATCTATATTCTAAAAAAGTATTTAGAAAGACCTGGATACTAAAGTTTGTTTGTGCACTACCTACCACCCTCAAACTGATGGACAATCAAGATGGACTATTCAAACCTTAAAAGACATGTTGATATCATGCTCAATTGACGTTCAAGGTATGTGGGGTCAATATTAACCTCTGGTATAATTTTTCAATAATAATAGCTTCCATTAAAATATTTAGATGGAAGCATATGAAGTGTTATACAGAAAGAGATGTTGCAAGCCAACATGTTGGGATGATGTTGGTGAAAGAAAAATCGTAGGCCCAGAACTAGTGGAGGAAACAATAGAAAAGTTGAAGGTAATCTAGAACCTCAACAAAGCAAAAAAAAGTTGGCAGAAGAGCTATGCCGATAACCAAAGGAGGAATTTGTAATTTTAGGTAGGAGATCATGTTTTCTTGAAGGTATCCCCATGGAAGAGTGTTATACATTCTGGTAAGAATGGAAAATTAAGTCTCAGGTACATTAGAACTTTTGATATTTTAGAATTAATTGAGGTTGTGGCTTACAATTTAGAAATTACACCAAGTCTCTTCGAAGTTCATGACGTGTTCCACGTAACACTATTGAGAAAATAAATGCTTTACCCAACGCTTGTACTCACCTATGTGGAATTAGAACTGGAACCCGATTTTTCTTATTGACAAAAGCCTGTTAAAGTTATTGATGCAAGAGAACAAGTACTGAGAAACCGCACGACTCCTCTAATAAAAGTTCTATGGAGAAACCATAAGATGGAAGAGGCAATGTGGGAACCCAATGAACTTATGTTGAAGAACCACCCGAGTCTTCTTATGAAGAAATTTTGTATAAATTTTAAAGATGAAATTATTTTAAGTAGGGGAGAATTTAACACCCCAAGATTCCATGGAACACTTCTTTTTTATAATACAGTAGCGTGTGAAGTATGAAACTTCGAGTTCTAACACACCACAAACAATCAAACTAGTCATTATAAATAGTAATAACCAATTTTTGAAATTTTATAAATTTTATCATTCAAAATGGACTTCATTTTTGAATAAATAATATCGAAATTATCTTAGGGTGATTTTTTGGTATTTTTCTGAAAACAATCAATTTTGGGGGAATAGTGAAAAACACTGAGTTATAGTTTTAAACTGAATTTTTATTTAAATAGTTACTTATTTTATTTAAATTTATTTTAAGTCAAAATAGATACATAATACATATATATGAGACTTTTTATGAATTCCAATAATAATATATATTAATATGACATTTGATTATTGGTTATATAAATTTTTTTGGATGAAATAATTCCCTTATGAAATTAACAAAAACAAAATAGAAAATAGTGTCAAAATTGACTTGAAAGAGTTTTAAAAAAATTAGTATATTATTAATTGATATTATATTTCTAAAAATATTAGGTTCATCCAAAGGACTTATATAATGATAGGTGCATCATTAATGAACAACTTGGGGCTCACTTGAATATATATATAGTAAGTTTATTAACCATATAATATAAAAATACAGAGACACATGGTAAATGTCAAACTATTTAACTAAGAGTTAAACTTAAAAGATAATGTTAATATAGTGATCCAAACCATTCTAAAACCTATTGTTTGAGTTTTTTTCGACCCATACCCCCCATAGACTTTAAATAATTCATTTTTGAGCCATTGAAAACTGAAAATGATTTTATTATAAAATAATATTTCTAGATTTTCTTAAGGTTCCCATCAACCCTCTTATAAAAGGGCACTCCCCCTTCTCTCTAATTCACACATTTAAAGCCATTTGGTTCATCCAAACTCGGACCAAATATCCTCTGAACTATAATTACTTAATCATAGAGGCCTTCCTTTAGTCAGAAAGATAACCTAAGGAGCCCTTTTGATCAAATCAAAAAGAGGAACCCAAAAAGAGGTCAATATTTCATCACCTCTTTCATGTTCCTTTCTTCTTCCACATCCTTTTTCCTTGTTGTTTCAATTATAAAATAAAAACTCCAGTATCTTCTATATATATTGATGTTATTATAAATATGGTATAACCATATTATTTATTCTATCCATCCTTTTAATGACATGTCACCATACGTGTGTATGTACAGCTTACCTTCTCCACGTCGTGGTGTAAATGTTATTCTATACATTATTATATGGATGGGTATAATAATGATGTGTAATTGATGTAAATAATAAATATAAAATAATAATTATTCTGTATTTATGATACACCATCCAATTATATATTATTTTAATATCAAAATAATGATATATCGCTCGTGCGTACGTAGAGATTACCGTCTCCACGAACGTGATGAGATTCATTCCCCGTCATATACATTCAAGACTAATTTTCAATAGATGATTAAAAATAATGTTTAAAGACTTGATATAATTTTGGATATTAATATGATACATCCCATCCATAAAAAATATGACTCACATAACAATGAATATAAAGTAAATTCAATCTCTTAACACCCGAAACAATGATAATACTAAGATATTATTAACAAATAAATATTAAAAGATCATATATAATATCATATTAATATATATAATTCTTTTATAATTTAATAAAAATTATTTATCCATTGTAAAGGAGGTTAAAATACCCTCAACCAAGGAAAATTACAAAGTAAGGGTTAATTCTACAATCTCTTCATTATCTGAGATTGTTTATACGTAATTATCTAATGGGACCTCTTTATCATCCACATACATGTTTCTTAAATATTTATTCCCAATAATTTCTACTAATTACAATAATATGGGTTAAATTTATTTATACCATTGTTTTACTTTTTATAAAATGATTCGAAAAGAATCTTTCTGTCATTTTCCAAAAAAGGTACTTTTTAACCTTTTGAACAGAAATAAGGTCAGAATGTATTTTTTTAATTTATACAGAATGTGAGGCTATTTTCCAAGATTATATAATTTTCAAATCATACCATAAAATCTTAAAATAGTTTTTTCAAAATAATGTTTTCTTTATAAATTAAGTGACACTTAAATGATTTCAAAATTGAAAGAGATATTTCTCTAAAAAAATGTTTTGATCTCATCTATGTCAACATCCTTTGATGGATTTTAAGCTTATTTGAAGTTCATTTTTTATGATACAAAAAATTCATATTTTATTGATGGTTTTGTTATAGGTTTTATTGTGGATGTGTTATTTTTATACCATTCATGGTTTATGGATAAAGTATAGACATTTTGTATGCAAGTTTTAATATTAATGTTTATGTTATGTTTTAAACTTTTTGTATGAGGATTGAATTGGACATGGTAAGTGATGGGTGGAGCCCTCTATATCTCATCGATGCATCGGTAGGTCTCATGATACAAACTAGTGTCTTGGCACAAGGCCTTGACAAATTTTATTGGTAGTCATGGCACAAGGCCTTGACTATGTGGTTATGAAAGTCTAGAATTATGCATTCCATCATTATGAAAGTGGAAATTGATATTGCATGTTATTATTCAACTAGTAGAATATCCCTGTGAATAAGTATATAGAATTTATTTAATTTTTATTTTTTCTGTATAATGTTGAAGTTGATGCTTAAAAAGATTTTGTTTTAGTTTTATACATTTCCTTAAATTTTTTTTCTTATTTATGAAATCTTTACCTATATTATTATCTTCAATGAGCATATGTGCTCACCCCATTCAATGTTTTATTTTTCCCATAATGAGAAGAAATATATTATGACCGACCTGCAGGGATAGTCTATGGGATCTCAGTGTTGTATATGGAAACAATTTTGTTGTTGTTTTCCATTAGTGGATGTAATGTAAACCTTATGAATGTATCAAGTATTTCCAAGTCTACTAAACTAATTGGTATTTCAAAATTTTTTATTTTCTGATCATTCCATTAATACGTAATAAGGCACCGACTCTAGGTAACTAGGGTAGGGGCGTTACACAATATATGATATTGGGTTGGGGTCACACACCGAGTGACATGATTAGATGCCTCGTGATACTTATACTTCTCTTTAAAACACAGTCACCACTTAGAGGGACCCACAAAACATGCAGCTCTGATGTTCAAAACATGTTATTAAAAATATCCTAGAACTCCATATCTATAATTGTGTATATTATCCCACTACCCTAGCTAACACCCCGGCCATGCCCTATACAAAAAATAAGGTATGTCTCTGGTTGAACCTTTCCATGACTGAATCATAAAAAATTGGCCACCAAATATGTAGGACCAATGCCTTTGAATGGTGTTCTTAATAGCCCACTGAATATCATAACATCTTGGTAACTATATAACATGATCTGATTAAGCCTCCATCATAACACCAAAATAACAGTTTTTTAATCCATTATTTATGATGTTTAATGTTTGGGCCTTGAAATGAGTGTGAAAGGATAAATTTTCTCATTATTATTTATCCATTGGCCAAATGATAAAAGCACTTGATGATTATATAATCAAGGGATAAAAGTAAAAAGAACAATATTATGGAATTGAACTTAGTCAACATTCATTTTTATCTCAATTTATTTCTGTTATAATTATTAATGAAGAGATAATAAAACAATCACTAATTAATTCTTTAATTCCCAAAAAACAATCCCATATATCCATACACATGATCCGCAAATCCATTTGATATTAAATGAATTAATTTTAATCATTGAAATAACAAATAGGGAAAAACCAAAAAAAGAAACAGCATACCCTTGTTATGATCAATCTATAACAAATGATATAGCCTCTCCATGATCATTTGTGAGATACACTTATTTTTTCTCACACTTGTGGTTGGTCTTCAATCAGATCATCATTCGCCAAACATAATCCCATTAAATGATCTCTAAAATCCCTCATGATATTTAGGTTTAAAAGACTATAAGTATGAATCTCCCAATAACACTATACTTCTAGAAGTGTTTAGATCATTGTGACAAAAAAATAAAATAACATAATTTTTTAGTTATTTTATTCATTTTACACCTGTGATGACTTTCCATAAAAACCCCATACTAAAAATTATTATTTTGTGTTTATATGTATAACCCAAAATCTTAACTTAGTGGTTCCCTAACATTTCTAATATGAGCCACCTATTTCGATGTTATTCCACTTTTTTGGGAAAACTACTCATGTGTGCTATTTAATATACTTAATATAATTCAATCTTAAATTATGGGCACATTGGCCCTCCGAATTGCATGTCTTCTCAAAAAATAGTCTTAAAAATAATCCATACAACATCCAAATATAATAAAGGGAAACTCCTAGTCGTTAAATGACATTCATTATCATTTTAATTCTCAAATTCAATGAGTTATGGAAAAAACATCGTATTCTAAGGAATCTTAGGGTCAACCATTAGGGACAAGAACTGAAGCCAGAATACATTGATTATTAGTATCCCTCGTCATTCATCAATTTTAATTTACCATTTTACATTATTTAACATTTAATTGGAATTAATTTAATCATACGGAATAACATTTTATTACAATAATGATATTAAAAAAACTAACATAAAAATGAATAAATACTAAATGTTGAGGGATGAAATACCACATGAATTTTAATAACTATTTTATTTGTTTTTTAGACTTGTAATAGTTGCCAAGTCCCATCCATGATCCACATATACATATTAGGTAATGTATCAAAACAAAACCATATGAAATTTATTACTTAGAATAACATTATAATTAATTATCAAACTCATATTGTTATAACAACATAAATAAAACTATTTTAAAATTCATAAAGTTTGAAACCACCACGATCGATCCCATCTCACTAGAATGTATTCCAAACACTTTCCAATAACCCATTTTAGATCACCATATTTAAACTGGGAATATATGATATGAAATGATAATTAAATGAACCCCATAAATTTAATTTATAATTAAATTCTATGTAAAATTATAGTGACCATATACATCTAAAAAATGACACATGATGGAGTGACGACAGACCCCATGTTATCCTATTACTTAGTGAAGATAAATTCTCATCACTCATACCTAATTCCACCACGATATTTTTGAATCATGATAAAATCAAAAAATTATATTTCAAACATATTGAAATAAGGATAAAAACTCAAGATATTATAATGGATTTAAAGGATAAAATTATTTAATATAATGAATCTGATAGTGCTTGATTCTGACCAAGAATGATGGAGGTCTCCGAATGAAAAATAGATGAAGATCATACTATGCGTGTTGGGATAACTATGTGAAATTAAGGAAAATATTCGGTAAACCTCTAAAAGGATTGGATGTGTAAAATATTTATTTCCACATTTTTTATGTTCCACATCATTTGGACCCATGATTATTAAAACCATGTTCTAACTGTGTGCCGATACAATTCAAGTCACACCCTACTCAAATGGACATTGAACACAGTTCAATAGAACATTATCCAATCATCTGGAATATATACTATAGACTACAGACACCATATTGGTGTTTCTATACTTACATACAGTTTCCCTATCCTATGATCATATAAAAATTGAGATCAATGTTTTTTCTTCACTATTTGGACCTACTATGCAATAAACATGCACCAATATACAACATTTTATCTAAATAAAAAATATAGTTCCAGACACATGAAATGACCATCAACATAAAAAACACATTACTATCCCTAATACACATATAAAATATTTATTTTAAAGTATCCAATTCATCAAATTTCCACTTTGACTGATGAAAACATGACCTAAAAATTATTTTAAAATTAAATTTCCTTAGGAAAATTTGAATAAGAAACATTTTCCATATATAAGTGATATAACATCTTTGGGAATCTTATTGAACATATATAAGGACAAAATGATGTATGTTTTTAGGATCCTCTATAATTCATACCATATATCCTTAATTCCATTGATGGAACTAACAAAAGTCCAATTTGGTGTAGGTGGAACACCCAAAAAATCGAACATACCTTCCATGTCATACATATCCATTAAATATTTATAAATAATATATATCAAATATTTCATACTCAACATGAAAGTATTATATTTCATATCATATCATAAGCTCAACATGAATCTTCTATCCTTCATCATTTCATTCTTCACTACCTTTAGGGAGAATTGAAGGTGTCCATTTAAGTGGTTTGTATATTTTGTCACTATCACATCTCCTTTTTAGAGAATAAAAATACCCATGGAATATTAAAAAAACCATTGAATATTTGTAGAACAACGGTATAAATAGGTAATTGATGTATTTAAGCTCCAAGAGATCATGTTTCATTACTATAGACATAAACTCCAACCACCTATTTCAAGGCCCTTCATGTTTAAATGTATCACAATTAATAATTTAAATGTAGGGAGTTTAGAATAACTTGAAAATAAGAAATTCTATTTTAACCACACCTAAATATCCTTATGAACATATGAACCTTTGAAATTTAGTGGTTTATATATAACGAACACCATACTATGATATCTAGATTCACCACTTAGAGGCCCAACAATGAGTTCCTGAACAGAAAATAGTTTTGGTACATATTGAAGATCATGGATAAAATGAAATAATATCTCAAAATAATTCACACAAATAGTAGGGTTAATATTTTGGGGTTCTTAATCATCTCCCTATAGTGGATTGTTCATATTTTTATCTATGAAATGGTACTACACAGAATCAACACACAATATGAAAACATCATCATGTTAATATAGTCATCACCTCAATCATGAGATACATGATTATTTTATACATTAAAAAACATTTATGTAATTTCAAAATACTACAAGAAAAGTTATTTAAAACAATTTAATTATACCACAATATTTCTCAAATAATATTTTCACAAACTCCCATGTCGACTTAGGGCTCTCTATGATGAGATCCAACCAAGATGTCACAAATAATTACATACTTTTTCAAGATATTCATACATAGTATCTACAAATACTTCCAAAAAAACATATCAAAATCACCTAAAAATACACAACACACTCATATGATACCATTTTTTACAAAACTATCATGTTCCTTGGTACAGTAGTACTTTAGAAAGACTACACATTTTTAGAAGCACGTTCTTAATCCTCATGGGATAGATACTGACAACTGGCATCAAATATAACAAAAAATGCAACATTCCCCCCCCCCAAAATCAAACCATAAATATAAAATAGTTATATAAAAACATTATATAGTGAATATTATGCATATAAAAAGATTCCAAAGTAAATCCTTATAAAAATACATCATAACAACCTATATGAAAATCTCCCAAAATCCCATGTAAAAAGTGGACCATATTTACATTGGTTACCACCACCAATCCAAGTCACAAGAATATATAAAAAACAGCCCCTCCAATATAATCAGTACATATTCAGAAAAATAAACAATATAAAATTAAAAATCCCAAGGAAAAGGTAGTGTTTATGAAGCAACAATAGAGTTGGATATCCAAAAGTGTTCCTTAAACAGTTCCAATAAAAACCTAATTTCAGATTGAATTTAAATGAATAATATAAATTGAAAGTCTTTTAATATTTATATTTCAAAATGATTTCAAAATTTAATAGATGGAAGGTATATAAAATAATGATCCAAATAACATTTTATATAAAATAGAAGTGAATGAGTAATATAATTCTATAATAACTATCAAGTAATATGAATTTAAAAACCATAAACATGCTTATTATCCATAAGATAATTTAGTTTTAGGTTATTATTTTCTCATATAACACTGAATCTATATGTCTTAATTTTCATGTATAAAACACTAAGTCTAAAGACCCCCTGATAATTAATAAATTACGCATCAAAGAAAACATGACAAATTGTTTTAGATTGAGTTTTCATTATCAATGTAGTTTTTTAGATTCATATTTATGGAGTCCCTTTACCAATCACCCACTAACTACCTAGGATTACTAGTGATGTAAAATAGTCAATCATTGGAAATATAATTCAATTATATTCAATTCTTCAAACACTTTTCAAATTTCAAAAGAAATGATTAAAACTAACTTTTTTATTTCATAACCAAATCACAGGGCTTTCTTCAAAATCATTCATCTAAAAATAATCATTAATTTAAAGACATTTTTCTCAAATATAAACATAAAAAAAATCATCATTTGACTCCATATTTCAAAAAACTAACACAATTGATTAAAACTTTGAATAAATTATCTCATTAAAAAATTACAATCCTTTAAAATCAATCATTTAAATAATATGAATAAAAGAATTCAAATAACCTGTAAATAAATTTACTATACATCAATAAAACATGGTTTAAATTTTTCAGAAAATACTTATATAACCACCAATATTTTTATAACATTTTCAAATGACTAATCACCTGAACTAGAAATATTCAATGAATAATCAATGTTAAGGAATATCCATAAGTAATCAATACAATTATAATTATAAAAATCAAATATCCAATCCATCAATTACATGAGGATCCATCACTCTAAAAGTCAGAGTGACTATAATCCTTGTGGGATTACAAATCAAGAAGAAATCAATAATGATATGGAGATCAAACACATCCACGAGGCAATACATCTCAGATGAAGTTTTATTGGCGGTACTAAATCACGTTAGGAGAGGCTCAAAAATCCATATATTTCTATTGGGATGAAATCTGCGGTATATGTTGTTAATAATGTGAAAATGGATAATTTAATTACAATTTTCAGATAGTTAAAAATATGTATTCATGGTATTCTATTTTATGGTGAATGTTTAATACTAATAATTCACCAAACCATATTCAATTATTAGGATTCTATAAAGGCTTCATGTTTTGGATTCATAGTACTTATAAAAATTTTCAATCCACGAAAATCCCTCTTACCAAAGGACACATTTTTTGGAGTGATGGAACTGTGGTTGGGAAAAACAATGATCCACCCACCAGGCATTCTAAATATGGTTCACGTTTTTATTAGAAAAACTAAATTATTTCCTATAACTGTATTCCAACCATGAAAACCTGCAATTTTTTTTATAATTGCTCTAAAATAATTGAGAAAAATATATAATAAATTTATTATCAAAACAGTGGTCAATAAATATTAGAAATTGGGTAACATTATAATATATTGGGGATCTCTTTTATATCATATTTTTTATCTCATATAATACCTCATTCATTTAAAATATTAATATATTATAATAGGACATTTACCCATCAAAGACCACATTGTTTATGAATAAAATAAAAAACCCTTATAAAACATCAATTATTTTATTATGGAAACAATTTTTTTTATGTATTTGATTTAATTCACCAAAAAATTATACAATTGGATAATATAATTATTTTTAGTGTTTTCTATTGTCTTGGTATAATGATTAATAATATTTTCAACAAAATTTAATTAAACAAACCGATATATCTCCCCTTCTAAAATCACATCATGTTAATATTATTCATTCATTAAATCATATAATCTCCCCCACCATGTGATCAAGATCAATTTATGTAAAATGTAATTTATTATAGAAATGTTGTAATTCTATATTTAATATTCTACAATTTTAAAAAAATACATTTTTAATGGGAATGGGACACAGATTGACACCCTTTTATTTTATATTAATTTTTATTTTCCCACATTATGAACATTCACCACTAAATAGGATATTGAACAAATATATAATAAAATAAGATAAAAAGACATTATAATTTAGAAAATGATAAAATAATAATTAAACGATTTAAACATAGTGAAAAATTTGTCTTTGTTAAAATTTTAAATGTTTTATACTGATTGAATTTCATATACCGACTCCCTAAATATTAATCCTTCTATATAAATATAATAGCAAGGAATTTTAATAAGAACCTCATGTATTATGTGAATCCAAATTTTCATTACCAAGACTAATATTTAGTGAATGATCTAATATCATGTTATAAATTCCTTACCTGAACAAAAAAGAACCATATCAAAATTCCACATGGATTTTTGTGTATTTATTTATTAACATAGGATAACAACTCTACATATACAATGAAATGTAATAGTTAAGATTTAATTTGAACATATATAAATCAATCATCAATATTTATGTGAGTCTATAATTTTTTAAAGTGAATATCTTCAAAAAAACCCATTGAAATTATCTATTTATTAATGAACATAATATAAAAGTGAAAAAAATCATATATATTTTTTATGGTATATACATATCAACCCAATCATGTAAATTTACATTAATGTGGAATTATCAAACACTATTATATCTTTTATTGAATTTCAACTCTATGATCTATTGTTTATGAAAGAGAATGATTATTATAATACATAATATATATATATATATATATATATCATAATTTATCAAGATTATAAAAAAAAGCTCACAAATAAAAAACACTACAAGTCCCCAATAGTTCAGTATGATTAAATATTATCTTCATAACCATCTTATTTTATAACACAATTTTAATTTCTTCTATAAAATTTTAACAAAATTGATTCAATTATAGATATATCTTTCACAACAAGCTTCTTCATTATTTGGAAAAATTAGTAACATGCAATAAAAGTTGTGGTTATAAAATCATAAAATGAAAAATTATATAATTTAATAATAATGAACTTATCATTAGACTATAAAATGAGAGGATGAACAATATGGGAGAAATTTACATAATAATGACATTAGATCATGGAAACATATGAATTAATCAATAAAAATTATAAAGAAATAAAAGGTAATGATATATAATATTTTTACCATAAAAATATTATCATGATATCATAAAATATACTACAATAGAAAATATGTAATCATAAGTATATTCATGATCGGTGGTATAAAAAATTTGGAATATAGATCGTGGATAAGAAAAAAATAATAAAATTAATTATTTATTTTTATTAAGACCATCATAAAATTATGAGCATGACTCACTAAACCATATCCAGACATCACATTGTGAGAATTTCTACCCACATGAATTAATTGAAATTTTTTACAAACATACATAGTTTTATGATTTATATTAATAATATAGTGATCCCTTTATATATAAAACATTAAAAAAGTTTTGAAGAAATGCATATCAATTTTACTCTATCACATATTGATATACCACAATTTTCTATGCCATAATAAATTATTCGTATATCGTTATTTGATTAACCCTTGGAAATAAAATGTGAAATAATTTTTTTACTAATGTATGATAAAAAAATAGCCAAAAACTGTATTAGATTATATTAAAACATAAAAAACCCAAATTAAATTTATAATAAGATAATTTATATGGTGATCCTTGCGGTTTATAAAATATTTATATTTGATATATCATCTATTGAAATATAGTATAATTGAAGAGAAGCCTAGATAAAAATACATAATATATTGGTAATGTTTTTCCAAAAAACAAATATATAATTACCTCTCAATGACATTTACAAAAATAAAAACCATAAATTTAAAATATTTATTTTTATCACCAATCAAATCAATAATATATATATATGGAAATAAAAAGGATAAATTATAAGTAAATTGATAATAACAATATAAAATTCAATGAATGTGAAATGAAATATATTTTTTAGTTTTCTTAAATCATTGAAGTAGCCAACATTGACAACAAGGGAAGAATGGTCATTCTTAAAGGGATAAATGGAAATATACAAAAATAGATAAGGAGAAATATATTAATTTAATAATAGTAAAAATAATAGGATTTTATATGAAATAATATCAACATGGGAGATGATTACTCAAAAGGAGAAGGAATTATTACCATTATGAGCATATATTTCATAGATTAAGAAATAATCTAAAAGAATACTGATAAAATGAAATGTAAATTATATAAAATTAATAAAAAATAAAACTGATATTGAAAATTGGAAGAATATATCAAAAATTAGATACATATACATATAATATTTATTAGTAATAAAATAAGGGAGATTGAGTTGAAAATATTCATTAACACTAGTTTACTATTTGAATGAAATGATAAGGATATAGACAAAAAGAAATGTATTTTTAAAATAACATAAATATAATGTAAATTGAGATACATTATTCTAATGGTGCAATATATATAATAAAACATAAAATAATATTTTTCAAAAATTAAATATATCTCACTGAAATTAAATTAAAATAAAAAATCCTTTATATGGATTCTCATATACTCAAACATGATCTAACAGAGTGTATAATCAAATTATAATGAATATTAATTAACATGAAATAAATGTTATTAATTATTATTAATAATATTAATTTAGGTTTTTTTATTATTCAATTGGTATTCATTTATGGTTTATATGAATCAACTTGTTTTAATTGTTCTATTTGATTAGTTATTGTTCCAATATATTGATTTTAGACCGTAATTCTCACCTATGATGCAATCAACTATATAATTTTCAGGATGAAAATATATATATTTGTGTTTTTTTATGTCCTATAATGTTTTTTGGAGGCTGATTAGTAGTTTTTTGGATGTTACAATAATGGTCTAGTAAAAAAATTAAAAATTATCCACTTTTTAGTATAGATTCACTAAAACTAATTAATATTCTTATTTACTATAAAGTCATATATTTCCACTAAATAATCTCAAACAAAATTTTAATCTATATTCAATAACATTAATTTCAAAATTTTCATTATCAATAATCATATATAATAAATATATTATAAAATCATTCGTGATGGTGGAAAAAAAACATAAAAAGGAACCTGTAATAATTTAATGGATTTACATGAACATATTTAATATTAACCATAATAAAATAGTAATAATAATAATATTAATATTATACATGAATGTTAAATAAATTTAATGAAAGTAAAAATGAGAAAAACAAATATAAATCAACCAAACATGATGTCACTTACTCTTTAGAAAAATAAAATAATATAGAATCATTCAATGACACTATTGGATTCTAGGATCTTTATTGATACCATTTGATTTTAAAAATTGGAAATTCTTATTATGGATAAAAATTTTGGCAGATATTGCAGAGGGATGAGATTTATAGGTGTAGTTTAGAGTTTTTAATGGAGAGGTCCTTTATAGGTGAGTGTGACTAAGATATTTATAACTCCCCATTCATTAATGCGTAATTAATGTAATATTATTATATTTGTGGGTGAAAATTTTACATATAACAGATATTGGTTAAGAATTATGCAATTCAGAAATTTTAGTGATCAGGTTTACATATGTTTTATCACATAAAAGTTTAGTTTAACATTTAAATTAATTTATAGATTATATTCATAAAAAATATTTTCAATAGAAAATTATTATTAATTTAAAACATAAATCAAAATTATTGTATAATTTTAAAATGATAATGAAAATTATTATTATCCCATTATTTAAAAATCTATAATTGATAAAATTTAATTTTAAAATTAGTTCAAATAATTTTGGAAAAAATGATTTCATAAAATAAAATTTTAAAAATTAAATTATGAAATTATTAATTTTTACTTATTAAAAGACCTTAATTGAATATATGTAAATATTTATATATTTAGAAATAAATTTAATATATTATGTCAATTTAATGTGATGAATTATGAAAAAAATAAAAAATATTTGAAAATACAACTAATAAATATTTTAATAAAATATATTTTTAAAAATTATCATTTATCACATTAATGATAACATCTTGATAAATTAATAAATTATAGTTTGAAGTTACATCAGGAAATATACATTACACAAGTGTATGAGATATGAAATGGTTGTAGTATTCTATGGTGGTTGGATAAGAATTGGTCTTATAGTGTTCTCTTTGAGCTTGAACTTATGTCACAGATGGCTAAACACAATATATAAATATTGAAGTATAGTTTACGTTAGTAAAATAAACACCTTAATGAAACTAAATACTTCCAAATATCATTAAAATGAACCTCATGTGGATGGATTCTAGTACTTGATTTCATAACATTTCCCTTTATAAATATATTACATAATGTAATTACATTAATTTATATTCACCATGTCAAAACATATATTATATTTATGAAAACTCATGGTTACACTAATTTGAGTATCTGACGATTCATCGAATCAATAAATTTTTCCTAATGGTTATTTATATACATAATAATTATGTATACCTAATAGTCATATATGACCAATGACATTGTATTCCCATCTACCATATATGCAAAATGACCACATTTCTGATTTCTATTACAGTATATATAACTTTATATTCTAAAAAATATTTCATACTATTCTCTAATATAAAAATTAAAATCTATATATTATTTTTAATGATTTATATTCCATATAAATTTATCATCTATTATATTATTGTAGAATGAGACAAAAAAGATTTAAATTTCATTGTAGTTAAATTTTTATTTCAATTTTGTTTTATTATTTTTTTTTAAAATATTAAATTATTTTTCATATATCTTTTTTTGGTATTATTGATTATTTCATTATATATTATAATAAATGTAGGAATTATCTATTACTTTTTGTGTTTTATGTAATATAATCTATATAATGAATATGAATTATTAATGATAATTCTTATGTAATAAAAATTGTGTTATATAACCCCTATTTAAAATATTTCCCTGAAAAGAATTACAAATTTGAAAATGCTAGAGGTACTTTTTGCCAAATTATATCCTTTGATTTAAATTTTCTTTTGTCATTATTAGGTTTTGAAAATATAACTTCAACCATGTGGGTGTTATTATTTTTTATAATTATATCTCTATAATAAAAAAATATTTATTATCTATTTGTAATTAGAGAGATCATGATATAGTGGTAAACCTTTCTGTATAGTACTTGAGATAGATATGTTATATACTTCATCAATAGAGATTCATGGATCACATAATGGATATACAAGTATTTTAGTTTTAGTTCTTATCCATAATATATAATCTTAAAAATAATAGTATCCTAGATGGGGTTAATGCATCAATGGATCCACATTTCCCATTTATCTAATATCATAAGCATCCACCATGGTTATATTGGACGGAATAATTTTTCAAAACCCTCAAAATATATATATTTCTTATAATTATCTATATAAATATTTTGTCAAAATTACGATATTTGAATATGTAATTGAATGGATTCAACCCCCTTTTTTATTTCTCTAGAATGAAATAGTCCTCGCAACTATCACTCTCCAACATCATTTAATGACTCGTGACTGTTGAATACTTATATCGAAACTTTATAAAATAATTGTTTCCTATTATGATTAAATTAAAATTTATACATCATGTATCATTAATATTTGGTTTATGTATATCTTGGAATTTTTATCATGTGAGAAATCATATCAAATAGTTATTAAGTACCATTAAATTGAATTTAAATTTACTATATTTTAGAAAAATTACAATAATTAGAGGTATTTAGGGGATATATGATGAAATACCTGGGGATATTATCATATTTCAACAAGGGTATTTAATTGTTTTGTCATCAATATAAACAATTGGTTTTCCACATTAACATATTGAAAATCATTAATAATTAATTATATTCCAAAATATCCCACTTCATGTTGTCTAAAAATAAAATTTGTCAATGATATTTATAAATCACTCTAAATATGAGACAAAAATATATTATTATATGATATTCAACCTCAAAAATACACTTCCTCTACTCTGGCTTTGAGGATACAAAAATTTCTCTTTTATATATTATAAAAATATCTTTTCAAATGATGGGATATATAATTTTTCCCTACCAATTTATGACATCATATTATCCCTATATGGATCCTTGATCTCTATATAGATTGATAGTTGTAAAATCATAATCTATGATCAAAATTACATTTCTACATTGAAATATTTACATATACATCAATGTGAATATATATTTTATTCTATTATGATTTGATTATATATCACTCTTATCTCCATATAGAAAATTCCTAAAAAATTATTTTGAAGAAAATAAAATTATTAGGATTAGTAAATCTATTAGATAATTTTGATCCTGATTTGTCATTCATGATAAGGAAACATAAATAACATCAACATTTTTAATAATATTGCATAACATGAATAACTTTAATGGATACATGTTTATTAAAATTCATTCTTTACGAAAATGAATTTTGAGTGCAATTATAGTGACCAATATTTTCATAATCTCCTAGAAATTAACCTTGGGGTAAAATCACCACAGGATAGTTGAGTAATAAACTACATATAATAATATCATATAAATAATAAAAATCACAATCAAGAACCCATATAGTGATTGTCTATGGAGATTAGATAAATAAAAATACAAGTTTTAGAACATTGTTAGCATATTTCTATATTTGAACCAAACATTAACCCCTTGTTAACATATTTTATGTTACATTATTATTAATTACATTTAGAATAAAAAAATATAAAATAGTGAGGTTATAATATCATTAACGGGTGAAACATATGAGATGTCAATCAAGGATCATAAGTGATAATAAAATGAGTATGTGTGTGAGAGGGAATAATCATTTTATATAAGTACATTTTATGGAAATTCAAAAAATGAATTATGAATTTATAATTATTTTTTATATTAAATTATAAATTCAAAATTGGAATTTTATATAATGAATAAATAATAAATGTACGTGAAACTAAAAATCAGAATCGTAAATTAACCTAAGTATCAAAAGAATTAATTATGTCAAGACTCATTGGTAGTACTATTATCAAAATGTGGACTGGGATGACCCCATATAACCATAAACATTATGTTTTAGATTCAATCCCTAGTACTATAAACACAGTGTATTGGCTTTGTCCTTAGTCCCATGTTAATTATATCATTAGATATACTGCATTCCCTAATAAATTAATGAGAAATAAAATTTCAATCCCACCTGCAAAATAATGATAAATTGCACATATGTGTGACACATGACCATAGTCACATTCATAAAAACCCATTGGTATATATATACTAGGAGACAGATATGGGTTTCTTTAAAGTTTACACAATGAATAATTAAAATATCCTGAAAATTAATTTGAATTAGTTTTTTAAAACTTATCCCGATATAATCATAAAAATATTAATCAATATTGGAATAAATAAAAATAATTCATAATAAAATTATTTTATCATTTATTATATATGGATAAATTTCCTCTACACATTGAAATAATTTCTAGTGAAATAATTCATAAATAAATGGCCTTATAAGGAATTAAAATTTGAATAAAAATTACATATAATAGTTAGGAAATATAATATTAGTAATGAAATAACAAATTTATGGAATAAAATTACAATGGAATAAAAAACTGTAGGTGAGGTAAAATTATTCCTTTTACACCTTTAAAAAATTCAAACACATAAATGAATAATTAAGATATATGTCCAGATCATAACATACATATATATTATGACATTTTTGTAATTTAAAATTTACATTTTAAAATTTATATAACAATCCCACATCTCAATAATTTAGTGTATTTAGATATTAGATTCATGAAAATAATATTACAAATTAATTCCTCAAAAAATCCCACATATATATATATATATTATACTCACTTACACATGTATTACTAAATTAAACTATCACATAAAATATAAAATAGGGGGAGCGATCTCTAGTTATCAATAATGTACAAGCTAACTAATATAACATAAATATTTCGATCATAATATTGTGATAAAACATGAGATTATGAGAAATATTAGATTAGATGGGAAATAAATCTATATTTGATTTATATAAAATTCATATTAATATATATATCATAAAAGTATCAAAAATATACCATGGAATTTGGGTGAGGGAACAAGAAACAACATTTATGGGCCATGAAGCATTAAAAATTCATAAAACATAAATATGTGTGATAGAAAATATTGAATCTGAATCAAAATAGAAAATTTTAAAAATGAGAATAAATATTACTACAAAAAAGTGTACATGAAATAAAGTAAAAATAAATATACTTTCCATTCATCAGGATGTGGGAATAAAAAATATTCCCCCATATAATATTTTGAACATAATTCAAATAAACAACTATTAAATCATTACCTAGTAACCATATTCCTTTATATAATTTTTTAGTATGGTATATCAGACCAACCCATCTAATTATTGTATACCATACATATATATATATGCGACATGAAAAAATCCATAATTACATATTGAAAAAACTCTAGGAAATAAAATTGCTTTTATATCCTGTTATAAAGATATCACATAACATTACGTCAAGACATGATCTTTTGATACCTCGTTTTAAATATCTGAAATGGATGATAATAGATTTTTGTGAATTATTCATGATATTTCATAAAAATTGATATAAATAATTATGTTTGAGTGGAATATTGATGGGATTTTTTAAATATGTTTTTAGAAATCATTATCATTATTTCTATAAAAGGAAATGTTACGAGTCACAATCGAATTTAATATTATTGAAATTGAAAATAAATCAATATAAAATATAAATTTCTATTAATAAAAAATAAAATAACATTAATTTAAATATTAAATATTGAAATAAATTTGAGGTGGATGATAAAACTTTTCAGGCATAAAATTTTACAATCTTTTGAATTAATGTGTTTTTAAAGAAATACCCATAAAAAATTGAAATTTTATTTTACTAAATACATAAGAAGATGTTTGTGGAATAAAAAACGAATACATATTTAGATTTCATAATATCAAAAGAGTACCTTTTTTGTTAAAAATAATATGCACATAGAGGAGAAAAAGTCATTTCTATGGATAATAATTGATCTTTACTACATCATATACTTTTAGAGTGTGAAATTAATTACAAAATATGGAATTTATATAAATACTTATTCATTTAAAATAAATATATAAAATATTTTGTATTGAAAAATGTATGAGTAAGAGAAACATATAAGTTTATGGTCCAAGAAATATGTTTCTTCCCAATTAATTTTTTTTCAACATAACCACTACAATATTTGTAATATGTCAGTCAAAATTAATTGAAATATAAAAACTAAAATGGATATTTAATTACATGATATAAAAATAAAAATATTATAAAATATTTAATAATGGAAATATAAAGATATATTAAATAATTTGTGTTCACAATAAACACCATTTCACAAATAAGGGATATGTAGATGAAAAAACCTTATAAATTGTATTTATTTCTAATCAAAACCTCATGAAAAATAGAAAATAAAATGTACTGATAAATAAAATTTAATAATAGAGGATAATGATAAAATAAGTCATATATGTAGTATATATATAATATAAATAGAGATATGTTTACAATGAAATTAATGATTGAAATAAGGTAATTTGAGGAGAATTTTTTTCTCTATATTCCTTTTTTGGATGAAGTCTAACTTCATTTATGATTGGATAAACTCAAAAAAAATTATGATACTTAACCGCATATAGAAACATTTATATTAACAATTAATATTGATTTTTATAGAGTAATTATTTAATTTTAGTTAAAATTGATCATTATTGTCGGTTGTTTAAATTGATCCAATTATAGTTTTATGTAATTGTTTTGTTACCATTATATTTCCCTAAGATAAGAATCTATAGAATAATGAAGGTACTATAATATATTTCCCATAATTATTTTTGATGTTTTAGGTTCACTCCATGTAAACTTAGGGTATGATTCATATAGATAAATTAAATAAGGTATTGGGCTGATTAATTTATTTCAAAAAAAAATTTATTATAATTATAAGAAGAAATATATAAAAATTTCTATTCTAGAAGAAAAAAATAATTAATTATTAATATAATCAATAAGTAATAATGATATAAATCTCAATATAACGACTAAAATAGATTTAAATTTTCAACGATGACTTTTTTGTTCATTTTGGATTAGTTAAAACACGTTGTAATTTTATTATTAAAATAATTAATAGAATTCCTATTTTATCTTTACAAAATGTCACTTATGTTGTAAATATCATATTCCTTCATTAAATATATTTTATAACTAGTGAATTAAGGTGGTGATGAGAATTTATGTTACCATTAAATGAGGGAGTGAACCAAAATAACACATGGAACATTTTAATTTACAAATGGATGAAAGGGAGGTATATAATGATTATTATTTAACACCCCATGATTTCATTGTATGTTATCTTATTAAAGTAATTCAATAGCTTGCGCCACAAGCAACACCGACTTCGAGCACACCACAACTTACTAAACTAACCGTTCAAAAAGGGGTTATGAATTATATTAACTGAATTTTTAATCTCATATACTACATTATTTGAACACCCATATTATGTGTTTTTTATAAATAATATAATCACAAATTAATATTTCCAGATAAAAGAAGTATTTTTCAACAAATGCAATTTTACCTCTTTTTAATGGTGAACCCTTTTTAAAATTATTATTTAAATCATTATATTATGAATTTAGAGAAATTAAATTATTCTTTAGAAGAGGGACATAAAATTTTAGTTTGGATAAATTTTTAGTACTTTTTTAATTACATTCATATTTTGACAAACAGTGAAAATACTATATTTTAATTGAAAACAAAAGTTTTAATCGAAATAAATTGTAGGGTTAAATTATTCATTTGAAAGGTTTTAAAGTATAATTATATTATATTTTTATCATATAATACAATGTAGGTAATTATAGGTAATTTTAAATTTAAATTTGACATAAACACATGTCAATATTTTAATAGTTTTTACTTTTAAAAAAACCCACATTTTGGATTTGACAGTGGGAATTCATTTTAAATTAATAAGTGAAACTTCTATGTTTTGAATTTGAAAAAATAGACATCATTTCTTAATTCATAATATCAAATTATCTTAGGTTAAATTCTTGGTATTTTTAGAAAATTACAATTTTTGATTAATAGTAAAAAAACCGTGTTATTATTTAAAACTGACATTTTATTTAAATAATTAACTATTTTATTTAATTTATTTCAAGTCAAAATAGATATATAATACCTATATAAGTACAATATAATTAATTGGAGTCATTTTATAATAAGTTTTGATATATAAAATTTACCAAACTTTTTACCGTCTTTTACCCACCTCCTAGGAGCATTTACAAATATTCATAAAACATAATTTTACCACTTAAATGATTTAAATTTCAAAAATTCTAGAGGCACAGTTAATATCAGTAAATAAAATGTGGTTAAATATGATGAAAATAACTTTATGTGAAATATAACTTTTGACTTTTATTTACCACGGTTAAAAGTAATGAGGGTAATTATAGGTAAAAATTATATCATAATTATCCTAACACATGTACTAATTCTATTGTATAAGAGTTATTTGAAAAAAAAGACCTTAATAATAAAATATGACCCCTTTTGTCCACTTGGATAACATTAAGACATTTATTATTATTTTAATTATATAATAGATAAAATATTTAAATCTAATGATAAATAACTAAATCATTTTTAATATATGGATATACATAAAATAAATTCGACTATAAATATTCATTAGAAATATAAACAAATTTCCTATATAATTTTATTTTATTTATAATTTTTTTTACTTTAAATAATGAAATTTGTTTATGATAAATTGATGATGTATTAATTACCTTATTAATAAAAGATTAAAATAACTTATATTATAAATATCCAAATAATTTTCAATTGATACTTATATTGAATTACACTAATTTTATAGGTTAATATTAAATTTTAGGGTTTGTGCAATAAATTTTATTCAAAGTGATAATGTTTTTATGGCTTTCAAAAAATAAAACACTAAATAGTGTCAAAATAGACACAATTGAGATTTTAAAACAAATATTATATTATTAACTGATATAATATTTCTAAAAAAATATGTTTCTCCCAACTGACATAGATAAGGTCATATATATTACTAATGAACTACATGGGGTTCTCTTGGATTGTTATAGTAATTCTATTAACCATATAATATAAAAATACAGAGAGACATGGTAAATTTCAAACTATTTAACTAACAGTTAAATCTAAAAGATAAGGTTAATATGATGTCCTAAGCCTCTATAAAAAAATTTATTTGGTGGTTTTTCGACTCATCCACACCTTATAATTTAAATAATTCATTTTTGTGACATTATAAACCGAAAATTATTTTATTATAAATAATATTTCAACCTTTTCCCAAAGTGACCCTCACCTCCCTTATAAGAGGGAATTTCCCCTTCCCTTAATTTTACACCTCCAATGCCTTTTGGTCTGGCCAAACCCTACCGAAATATCCTACAAAAATTCCTAATTTCATCCTAGAGGCCTTCTTGTGGTCATAAATTCATCCTAAGGAGCCTTTTTGACCAAATCAAAAGGAATAACACGAAGAAGAGGTAAAATTTTCACCACCACTTTCAAGTTATTTTCTTCCTCCACTTCCACTTTATTTGTTTTTTTTATTATAAAATAATAACTACATTATCTTCTATATATTTTGATGTTATTAAAAATATTTTAGAACATATTGATTATTCTATCCATCCTAAAAATGAGAGAGTCACCATACGTGTTTACATACGGATTACCGTCTCCACGTTGTGGTGTAGTTTTTTATTCAAACACTTCTATATTTGGATGGGTATAATGATGAGTATAATTGATGTAAAAAATAAATATAAAATTTTAATGATTCTGTATATATGATATACCATCCAATTAAAAATTATTTCTTTATTAATATAATGATATTGTCTCTCGTGCATACGTACGGATTACGGTCTCCACGACACGATGAGATTCATTTCCACGTTAACCATTCAACGATGATTATAAATTATATATCACTAATAAGTATGTAATATATTAAATAATAATTATACTAGAGATATATATATGTGTGTGTGTGTGTGTTTTTTTGTGTGTGTGTATATACTTACGTATATCTTGTTCACTTAGTTGCATTCAATACGATAGGAAAATGAAAACAGTGTTTATGCGTATGTACAGCCTACCGTCTCAATAAACGGTGTTTTCCATTTCATATATATGTCTATTTTACATATTTATATTCTAAATATATATGATATGTGAATCATATTTTATATTCTGGATGTATTTAAATCATGATCTAAATGATAAAATCAAGAGTAATAAGTTAAAACACATATGATAGAGAAACAAATTATTACTGGAAAAGTTAATTTAACATTAAAATTTTTATTAAATGGGTAGTATAAAATTATAAATGAATCATGTATGATATCACAAATATTAATATGGTTATGGTATAATTTAAAAACATACTATGGTCTATATACAATATGATAAACGTACCCTCGACTAAAAAAATTGCAAGGTAAGGGTTAATTCCACAATATTTTTATCATACTGGGTTGTTTTTACGTAAGTATCCACTGAGAAATATTTATAATCTACATCCTTGTTTCATAAAACAGTTTTCAAAGGGATTATTTTCAGATACTTTTTACAAAAACGTCACTTTAAATGTTATAAAGATTTTTTCTTCTAAACCTTCCTCATTAATGTCCATGTTTTCAAATTGGTCTAAAGGATTTATTTATATGGACATGAATGTTTGAAAATGTTAAATCCATTAAAAAGTTTCAAAGTGGTATGGAAAACGTAGAATCAATACTATCTTTTATATTAGTTCCTTTATATTACTTTTATATTATTTCATTAAAAATTAATATTTCTCTCAATGATTCTTATACTGATCATTTTCATCTATGTCAACATCCGTTGATGGATTGTAAGCTTATTTGAAGTTGGTTTTTTATGATAAAAACTTCCATATTGTATTGAAGTTATTGTGATATGTATGATTGTGGATGTGTTATTTTTTACCCCATTCATGTTTTATGGATAAAGTTTGACATTTCATATGCTAGTTTTAATACGATTGTTTAGGTTATGTTTAAACCTTTTCATATGAGAAATGTATTGGACATAGTAAGTGACGGTTGGTGCCCGCTATAGCTCCTCGATGCATCAGTAGGTCCCATTAGACAAACTACTATCTTGGTACAAGGCCTTGACAAAATTTTATTAGTATTCTTGGCACAAAACCTTGACTATATGGTTATGAAGTCTAGAATTATGCATTCCAACAATATAAAAGTGGCTATTGAAATTGAATGTTATTATTAGACTAGTAAAATATCCTTTTGAATAAGTAAATGGAATTATATTATTTTATCATTCACATATTATGATGAAGTTTAAGTTTAAATGTTTTTTTTTTGAGTTTTACAATTCCTTAAATGTTTTTTCTTATTTCTGAATGTTTCCTCTATATTGTTATCCTTACTGATCATCTGAGCTCACCCCTTTTTAGGTTTTATTTTTCCTCTCATGCGAAGATGTATATTATGACTGACTTGTAGGGATAATCTTAGATATATGAATGTGGAATATGGAGAATATTTTGTTGTAGTTTTCTATTTTATAATGTACTATAATGTTCATGTATGTAATCTATCTTCCAAGATTGCTAAACTGATCGGTCCTTCAGGACTTGATTTCTTGTCATCATTCCAATGTATTAAAATAATCCATCGACTTTGGGTAATTGGGGTCGGGGCATTATATTTGGTATCAGAGGAAGTTTAGGAACAACCTAGGAAATAGATTTAGATAATCTGTAATTACATAACATTAACCTAAGAATGATTTTGAGGATTATTATAGAAGAACAGTATAGAATTGTGGTAATGTAGATATTTTGTGTATTTTCCAAGCAATACATCCCTGTCTAGATAAGAACAAGTAGAAGCGGTGCTGATACAGATGTACCTAGGAGTTAATACTTCGACAAGGAGTAATGGACTTGACCCGGGGTATCCTAGTGCATGACAATGGGCATTACTACACTCTTGGTTACGACACTCCTGGGGGATATGCTTTTAATAATTCATATTTACATTACAATACATTATAAAGGATTTATGAGAAATACATCCACAAAGAAAACATATTTATGATTATGCATTATATGAATAAACTTCTCAATTTATGTTAGGTATTTTAGATGTTTAGAATTATGAATTGTGATTCATAAACTAACATAGTGTATGTCATTGTTTATAATTGGTGCCTAGTAGATGGAATGTGAACTCCAGAAATACGTATGATCCAAAGAGTAAGAAAGATCATATATTTCAAGGTATTAAGAAAACATTTAGATATGAAATAGTATCCCACGTATTTTCATCATATGAAGAAATGATATCATTTGTAAGTAGTGAATTTTATGAGTCCAATGGCTATGAAGGGAATCCAAAGAAGAAAAGGATGGTAGAGAGAAAGGTGGATAAATGTGATAAGGGAAAGAATGATTTTCCCATATGTGAAAACTGTTGAAAGAATCACCTTAGTAAATTCTTGTAAGGGGACGAGAGTTTGTTATAAGTGCAGAGAGAAGGGACACTGAGTATGTGATTATAAGGGTAAAAAATCGGATTCAAATGTACAATGATATATCTTCAAGGAGTTGGGACACTACGCAAATTAATGTCCAAATCAACAAAGTACAACCCAAATGCTATTATTGGATAATAATCACATTATTTTACTATCGAAGGTGAAGTGGAATGATTAATAGATCATATATTGTAATTAAAGTATTGTGCCATTTGAATATTGTATTAATGATGTACATGTTATAAAAATTATAGAGTAAATTAGGGTTGTACTACAATACTATTTCATTTAGGACTTCAAATTGTGTGGAACCAAGAAAAGTGACTCAGTGATAGGTTAAATTCTGGGAAAATATACAGTTGAGATAAATATAAGCATTAATATGATTCTGATAATGAGTTATTGATTTTTCAATACTATATGATTTATTTGGATAAATTATAATGGATAGTATTGAAATCCTTGGAACTGATTAATGATTTTTATATTCTGTCATTGTTGGAGTTTACTAAATTTTTGGATAGAAGGAGTATATCCAGTATTATATAAGGAATAATGAATCATGAATATAATAAATAAGGTTTTAGGGAAATTTAGGGTGTTATAGTGTTTTAAAAGAATACATCATGAAGGTATTCACATGTTATTACGTTGTAAAAAGGGATCTTCATTATGTTTACCATATATATAACTTATGGATTGTGAGATTGGACTGAAGTATTTTGGATAATTCTAACGATTGGAATGGATTAAGTTTGAAAATGGATACTATTGTTAGGGTTAAATGATTTCTTGTGATTATTTTATTATTGTCATAGAAAGGACAACCCAGAGGTTGGGTGACAACCTGTTGCGTCTGGCAATGCAGTGAGACTTGAACCCGAAACTAAAGGGAGACAAGGGTGGATCACCTACCACTAGCATATGTGATGTTCTAGTTTGTATAATGTAGTTTTTTTAAATAGACTGAAAAATTAATTATAAATTCATTAATTTTGGAACCCTACATGATTAGGGTGAATAGAATATTTTTGAATTCTATTATCTTTTGGAATGAAAGAAGAGTTTGTGGTAAGTATTATATGAAGGATGAAACACTTAATGTCCAGTATGTATATATATATATATATATATTTATCTTATTCTATGAATAAATTAATTCTTAAACTTTAGGGAAGGGATCTTAAAACACAAAATGTGTTATCCTAACACCATGTTATTTTTTTGAACCAAAGACAATTTACATCATATTATATTGATGACTTTGAGAACATCAATTTTACACTTTTTTTTTGATGAACTTAATCACTCCCTATAAATATTTATTTTTTTCTTCAAATTATGTTTCGTTAATTTCCACCAATGATCCCCTAATCGAGATCATAATTTGGTGGTGACTTTTTCATTTCCATTTCCCTCTTATTCGGACTAAATTTTATTAACCCAATTTTTGATGTGGGTTTTCCACAAATGTATTTTTCTATTTTTAACAATTTATTTTTGAAGAACCATTTCATATTAATAGGATTAAATTTATTGAAAGAGGGGAGATTTTAACACACCAATATTTCATAGTACGTTATCTCATTAAAGTAATTCTATAGCATGTTCCACATGAAACACTGAATTCAAGCGCACTACAACTTACTAAACTAACCATTAAAAAAGGAGTTATCAAAATTATTAACTTTATTTTGAATCTTATACACTATATTATATTAATATCCATATTATGATATTCTTCGACATAATATAAGAACAAATTAATTTTTTTCAGATGAAAGAAGTATTTTTTAAAAAATGAAATTTTACCGCCTTTTAATTGAGAACCCTTTATAAAACCATTATTTGACACTTTTATATATTAAATTTACTGAAAATAAATTATTCATTAGATGTGGGACAGAAAAAGTTAGTTTTGATAAATTTTTGGTACTTTTCTGAAAAGTTTCATATTTTGACGTATACTGAAAAATACAATGTTTAAATTGAAAACAACATTTTAATTTGAAATAATTTATAGTGTTAATTTAGGAATTTTAAAAGTTTTTAAGTATAATTAGATTATTTTTGTATCATATAATACAATATTTGTCATTATAATTAATTTCACATTTAAATTTGACATAAACGCATGTCAATCTTTTGATAGTTTTTACTTTTAAAAAACCCACTTTTTTATTTTGAAAGTGAGAATTAATTTTAAATTAATAAATGAATCTTATAAGTATTTAATATGATAAAATAGTGTTTATTTTTAAATTCACAATATCAAAATTATCTTAGGGTAATGTTTTGGAATTTTTCTGAAAAATTTCAATTTTTGATTAATAGTTAAAAGCACTGCGTAATTATTTAAAACCGATATTTTATTTAAATATTTAGTTATTTTATTTTAATTTATTTTAAGTAAAAATAGTAATATAATACTTATATAAGTACAATTCAATTTATTTATGTAATTTTATAATATTTTTATATATATAAATGTTTGTTGAACTTTTTACCGTCTTTTACACACCTCTAAGGTGCATTTTTAAATCTGCCTAAAATAAAATTTTACTGCTTCTATGAGTTGAATTTCAATAATAATAGAGACATGGTTAATATAATTATGTAAAATGTGGTTCAATTAGATGAAAATATTTTTTGGAGAATAGTAACTTTTGACTTTTATTTACCACGGTTAAAATTAAATAGAGTAATTATGTGTAAAATGATTTCCTAATTGTCCTAACACATATTTTAATTATATTATATTATAATAACTATACAAAAAAACATTATAATAAAATATGTCCCCCTTTTTCCCCTTGGATAACATTAGCACATTTATTATTATTTTATTTAATGATGAGGTAAAAGCGTAAAATCCAACGTTTAATAGTTAAACTGTTTTTAATATAAGGTTATACATAAGATAAATTTGACTATAAATATTAATTGGAAAGATAATAAAATTTTCTATTTAATGGTATTTTATTTATAATTTTGAGACATTGAATAGTTTAATTTATTTATTACCCAATGATGATGCAGAAAATTTATTATTAATGAAAGATTAGAATAATTGATATTATAAATATTCAAATAAATGTAAAATAAGACTTCTGATGAATTCCACTAATTATCATTGTTAATATGACATCTGAGGGCAGGTTAAATAAATTAAATTCAAATTGATAATGTTTTTATGGATTTTGAAAAAATTAAATAATAAATAGTGTCAAAATTGACACAATTGACTTTTTAGGATAAATATTATATTATTAATGGATATAATTTTCTTATTAATCTATGGATTAACTAAAAGACCTATATAAGGTTATATATATTACTAATTAACCACATACGATTCTCTTGTCTTGTTATAGTATGTTTATTAACCATATAATATAAGAATACCAAGAGACATGGTAAATTTCAAACTATTTTACTTAGAGTAAAATATAAAAGATAAGGTTAATATGATGACCTAAATATGTCTAAAAAATATTTTTTGAGTGGTTTTACACCCATCCCCCTTAGAATTTAAATAATTCATTTTTGAGCTAGTATAAAAAAATTATTTTATTATAAAATAATATTTCAATCTTTTCCTAATGTGACCCTCGCCTCTCTTATAAAAGGGCACTTCGCCTTCTCTTAATTATACATCTCCAAAGCATTTTGGCTCAGCCAAACCCTAAAAAAATATCCACCGATAATTCCTCCTTTAATCCTAAAGGCCATCATGTGGTCAGGAATCCAACATAAGGAGCCCTTTTGAACTAATCAAAAAGAAGAACCCAAAGAAGAGGTTAATATTTCATCCCCTCTTTCGAGTTCTTTTCTTCTTCCACTTCCTCTTTATTTGTTGTTTCCATTATAAAACAATTACTCTAGTATCTTATATATTCAGTGATGTTATTATAAATATGGTATAACTATATTCATTATTTTATCCACCCTTTAAATGAAAATGTCACCAAATGTGCGTATGTACGGATTACCGTCTCCACGTCGTGGTGTAGTTTGTTATTCAAACACTTCATTATATTGATGGGTATAATAATGAATATAAAGAATGTAAATAATAAGTTTAACATGTTAATTATTATTTATAAATTATATACCATCCAATTACATACGATTTCACCATCAATATAATGATATTGTCTCTCGTTCATACGTACGGATTATCGTCTCCACAACGAGATGAGATTCATTTCTACGTTCACCATTCGACGATGATTACAAAATATATATCATTAACAAGTATGTATTATATGAAATAATAATTCTACTGAATATATGTATATATATATATATTTACATACATATATCTTATTCACTTAGTTATGTTCAATATGATATAAAATGGGAAACAACGTTTATGTCTACGTATGGCCTACCGTCTCCATAAACAGTGTTTTTCATTTCATATATCTGTATATTATACATATTTATATTCTAAATACATATGATATATAAATCACATTTTTTATATTTTAATTATTTAAATCATGATCTAAATGATACAATCAAGAGTAACAAGTTAAAACACGTAAGATAAAGAGATCGATTATTACGAGATATGTTAATTTAACATGGGAATTTTTATTAAATGGGTAGTATAAAGTCATAAATGAATCATGTATGATATCATAAATATTAATATGGTTATAGTATAATTTAATAACATAGTACAGTATTTATACAAGAGGTTAAACATCGCCTCGACTAAAGGATAGTGGAAGGTATAGGTTAATTCCACAATGTCATTATTATCCAAGGTTATTTTTACATAAGTATATACATGGAAATATTTATTATCCATGTCAATGATAAATAAATTATTTTTCAAAAAGAATATTTTTAAGGAAATTTTTACTAAAACATCATTTTAAATGTTTTAATGATTTATTCTTCTAAACCTTCCTGATAAATGTCCATGTTTGCAAAATAGTTTAAAGCAATTTTTATATGGACACGAATGTTTTAAAATGTTAATTACATTCAAAAGTTTCAAAGTGGTATGTGAAACTTTGATTCAAAAATATCTTATAAATGAATTACTTTATATTAATTTTAAATGATTTTATGAAAAAGGGATATTCCTTATAAATATTTTTACTGATCATTTTCATCTATGTCAACATCCTTTGAAGGATTGTAAGCCTATTTGAAGTTGATTTATTATGATAAAAAAACTTCCATATTGCATTGAAGGTATTGTGATATGTTTTACTATGGATGTGTTATTTTTACACCATTCATGGTTTATGGATAATGTATTGACATTTCATATGCTAGTTTTAAAAAAAATATTTAAGTTATGTTTAAACCTTTTCATATGAGGAATACATTAGACTTTGTAAGTGACAGGTGAATCCCATTATAGCTCTTTGATGCATCGGTAGGTCTAATGAGACGAACTAGGGTCTTGGAACAAGGCCTTGAGAAAATCCTATTAGTAGTCTGGCACAAAGCCTTGATTATGTGGTTATGAAGACCAGAATTATATATTCCATCATTATGAAAGTGGAAATATATAATGCATGTGGTCATTCAACTAGTAGGTTATCCATGTAAATAAGTAAATCACATTATTTGATTTTATATATGAAATATTATGGTGAATTTCATGTTTAAAATGATTTTTTTAGTCCTACATTTCCTTAAAGTTTTATGCTTATTTATGAATGTTTCCACTATATTGTAATCATTACTGAGCATCTGAGCTCACCCGTTTCTATGTTTTATTTTTACTAGGATGTGAAAAGTTATATTATTACTAACCTATAAGGATAGTATAAGGGATATGGGTGTGGCCTATCGAGACTATGTGGTTGATGTTTTTTATTTTATAATTTAATGTAACGTTCATGTATGTAATCTATCTTCCAATACTACTAAATTAATAGGTCCTTCGGTACTTGATTCCTGGTCATCATGCCAATTTATTTAAATAATGCACCAACTCTAGGTAACTAGGGCATGGAATTAAATATTACATCAAAAAATAAACATTTATTATACTTCTTTACTATTGTTAACATATTAGGATGGGTTAATTTTGTTTTTATGAGGTAAAATTAGAATGAAACTTGACAGAACACGGTTTCAAAAAAATACAAATTTCATTGATAACCTACTTTATAGAATTTCATTATCCTTCTTATATTGGTATTTCAATCAAAACACAGCCGATATGGAATTTATAAGTGTGTTCAGAAAGGATTTCAATATAAATTTTTCAATATATGACTATTTAGGGGTTAGGTGAATTGAGGTGTAGATGGTGTATTTTTAAAGGTAAAAGGGAAATAATTATTATTAGTACTAATTTCATAATATAAACATAGATGTCATAATTAAGTAATGTGTATCAAAAAATTGAAAATTAAATATGAAAATAGATGGTTTTGGTTTTCCCCCTATAAAATTATATAGATGATTATTAGTGATATTTAGAGACATTACCTCTTGATTTACCATTTTTATGATTATTTTAACCATTACCATTGTAAATAATCTTTATGTTGGTAACTAGTATTGAGACAAAAAATGATATTTAACTTCTTAAATACTAATGAGTTTTTAATTCCAAATATGAAATCAATTTTAATTGATTCAATTTATTAAAAAAATTAAATATAATATATTTTGAAATATATTTTTTATTTCAAAACAATACACATGAATCATGTTTATAATTTATTATTACTCCCTGAAATATAATAATCATTTAATAAAGTCTATTAATTTTTTACTATTGTTATTACATTTCATTAAATTTACTATTTAAGAGTAATCGATTTCAGATTATTAAGATAAATATAACAAATATATAGAGAAATAAAAATTATTGAGAATATATATTTTATACATTATATCATCTTACTCCAAATTTTTAAAATAGATTACATATATCCGTGGAGTGAATAAAAAAATAATCTTAAGGGATTATTTATTTATTTATTAAAAGGGACAATTAGTTTCTATTTTATTTTTTGTTAACATAGACTTTTTTCAGTTTTGTGATGGAAGAATGGAAATTTTTGGTCTCTAGTGATTCATTGACCACCCAACCAAGTTGAGGGATAGAGTCACTTCCGATATGTCAGCATGAAAAATAAGAATAAAAAATTTCCATATTATAGCTAGAAGTTCATATACCTTCTTCAAATAATTTAGAATATTGTATATATGATAATCATGTCAATGAAAATTTATAATCATATATAAACACTGTATATAATTATTAAATTAGTTGATCAAAAGCTGATATAAGATGGTGAAATGGATTTGATAATGTAACATGTTGTTAAAATCATAAATAATCTAAACACATCAATCGTTAAAGAGAGCTAATCAATTTGGGGATCTAGATGAATTTAATATAACAGATCCATATCGATTAAACTATTATAATTTTAGTGCTAACAATTTCAACACTAATGAATGATGACTTATAATGGACCAATTAGATCTACGAATGAGAAGTATGATGTATTCATTGAATCAGTCAAAATATGTTATTTGATATTTTATAAATAATTAGAGTAATCTAATATGAATTTGAAAATATATTAATTTTTAATATATTAATTTTATATGGTTGGTAAGTGGTTTAATGTTCTTCAGTTAGCCCATAATCAATATTGAGATGAAAAAAATAGTATTTTGTAATATGAAATTATTCTTCTTGAGCGTGTAAATTTATAAAGGAAGTTTTCTTACACATATTATTGTAGGAAAATTCATCTATAAAAATTAAATTTTTATAACATATATAATATTTTTTATTCAAATTCATCCATTGTTGACGAAATGAAAAAAATGGAAATATCCTATGAATAAGAGATTTGAACCTTTTAGTGGTAATTTAACCCCACCTAAGTTATTTATTTTTGATAACAATTATAAATTTAATTTCATTAATAAAAATTATATTTGAGTCCCATATAGTTGAATCTTGATAAGAGAATGTAAATTGAAAAAGTAATTTATGATATCTATAACATCTTTATACTTTTGGTATGATTGTAAGGCTAAATATATGAAAATTATAGTGACCCTACCCTTTTACATATACCATTACATGATTTTAAGAATAAATATAGATCAGAGTACAAGCCAAGGATCGTCAAGTCTTATGTCCATAAAAACTAGGTACATAAAACATAAAAAATGGGCTAAAAACATCATTATTTAGTCTCCATAATGAGCTCCTATCTTCCATTGTGCCCATACATCTACATAGGATATCCTGGGGAAACATATGAAAAATGGTATGAGCTAAAAATCCGAGTAAGGGAATGAACATAAGAATAATGGTAAAGCATGTGAGTTAGGAGGCATGGCATATTGATATAAAAAACACGGAACATATGGAATCATAACATATGAACATAGGATCATATTAAAATTTAATCATATAAATGTGGCAGAAACATAAAACATGTCTTTAGTATGAGGCAAGGATAACCTCCAATCTCATTTCCCATAATAGTATGGGTCAAGGAAAACCCCCAATCCGGTTTCACATCACATCTCAGGAGACTTAACATTGCCCAATTCATTAGAGCACTATCTAGGTGAACCCATATCAAAATTTTCATCAATATTCATTCTACATGAATAATCATACATAATCAACCACACATAAACATAAGGGTACCCATGGAATGAATTGGGTACCAAAATCATGATAAAAAGAATAACCAATGGGAGTATCCTGAAAGTGTACATAAATGAAAGGGATTAGAACATACATTGAAATTCGTATGTAAATATCGACATATATGAGGTTAAGTGATATCAAACATAAGTGACATCATATAAGAACTATTTTTGAGAAACATTACCATTAAAATATTTTTGCGCGGTTTAAAGGCAAATACTTTTGATATTTTAAAATAGAAAAGTGGAAAATCATTCATATAAAACCATAATTCTACAAAGAAGATATTTATAACAAAATTATTGATATAAAAAATACAATGGTGTCCTAAAAAGGGGATAGAGTGCACTTAAAATCAAGTAAGAATTTGGGATGTTCCCTTAAAATAGGTAAGCATATTGGGATGAATTAAGGACTGAGTCACTTAAAAACACGTATATACTTGAAAAAGAATGAGGGATGGATATTGAAACATGAGTTTGGAGAATATAAACATAATTAAATGTTTTTTATAAAAACAAAAGACAACTTATTTTGGTTAAAAACAAATATATTGAAACCCAAAGGGATAAAGGTGGTTCTGGTAGAATCCCTTACCTTATGTCTAGTTGTGTTCTCCACTTGTTATTCATGACATGAATAATAAAATTAAGTTCATTAATTAATAATACCAGAACCTATTATATTTGAATTTTTTTTTACACTTTTTGGAGTTCATTCATAACATATTGATTGGTTACGAGGTTCAATTTCATTGTTCAGTTCCGTCGTTTACTTGGTTCTAATGATCAGTTCACATATATTCATGTTCGAAGAATCTTGTAAAATTGGGATGATTTTATAAAATTGGAGTCATATGTTATAAATGATAGGCCAAAAGGTTAAATGATTTTAAATTTCATTTGGATACATGTCATGAAGATGAATCATTATATAAATTATTTAATGACTGTTTGGGTTAATTGGCGGTTTTTGACCACTAGAAACATGTTTTGTTTTATAAATCAAAACATTGTGTACAAAAAAAATTCCATAACCATAGATTATACAAAATAAAAATATTATGGTCTGGTTCACCCCTGAAAATTGTTACATGACTAGAATTGAATATAATAAAATAAATTGAAAACCCATCATCCATGAATGTGGTAAATTAGCACATCTTGGGTGATATTTTTGTTTTAGTATATATTGAAAAAAGAAATTATAACTCAAGATTAATTATAACTTTATCATGACAAAAATCTATTTCATGTATGATAATGGAGTCATCCCAAAATTTGGATAAAAGGAGATGAATAAAGAAAAAGATATGATATGAACATTAAAATGAACGAAATGTTTAGATATCCCTTATGAAAATTTGGCAGCATAACGGTGTCACATAAAATTATAAAATGAATTAATGAGAGTGAATATGGTATCTCATCATATGAAAAAAAATTATAGTAAGAGTGATAAAAAATAACCAACCCCATCATATGAGATGGGATATCTAAAGAGATACCATAAAAGAAGTATTGACAAAAAGAGAGGTTCAAAGGCTCTCTTACATATGCGGAGTATCTCCTAAAAATTGATGGTTTGTACCATGGGGGCTTGGGGAAACCATGGGAGAGATACTAGGAAGGTAAAATCCCCAGATCTTTTATGAGGAGGGATTTGGAATGAAATAAAATGAATGGATGAGTGGGTATTTAATGTAAAAGAGATATACTTTTTTATAAATTTAAAAAGACACCTCATTAGAGGTTTGGCTTTACCATGGTATTTAAAAAAGGTATTAGACACTTGGGAAACCTAATATCTTATTGTACTGTAAAAAAATATAGTATAATTTTTATTAATTATTACATCATTATGATGTCATCAAATATATCGAAAACTCAAAAGTGTAGTTTTACTATTCAAATAAATTGATGTATTTTGGAAAAATACAAAAAATTCACCCAAACAATTTTTCATCTTATTGAATTAAAAAATGAAATCCATTTTTTGAATAGAATTTTATAAATATTTTTACTTGAATATTTAAATAAATCTTAATTTTTTCAACAAAATAAACAATAAAACTATAACATGTTTTATAACACCTTGAAAATTTATTCAAGGTCCCATAAAAGTATCATATAAATATAATAAAATAAAGTAAAAATTTATAAGTAAATTAAATGAAAAAAATCAATATTAAATTATTAAATTAAATATAAAATATTAAATAAAATATTTTTGACATAAAAAGTTAACAATTCTTATACTATGTTCAGTTTTAAACTTTTAACATGCCAAACTTGTATTTATACATTCATGGGTGAAGTTTCAATTTTTTGGCTGATTTTCTATTCATTACTATTCATTACTATTCATAAAGGTATTCTACTCTACAGAAGTGTATGTTACTATTCATCACAAATTATTTTTCCTTACCAAACATTAAATAACATACTAATCACTATTTTAGATGACCATTTTTCAAAAATAAAAACACACAAGTGATAAACTTATGTTTAAAGGTTACATTGTAATTAGTAGTTTATTGTGCTATGACTCAACGTTATTATATGACATAGTTATAAGAATAGATTCCATTAAAAACTTTGGGTCATTATAATAACTATATAAACAGAAAAATATATTAATATATGTATATGTAAAGTTTCCATTTCATAAGATAATTCATCTATATATCTAAGTGATAATAAAAGGATAGGTTTAGTTATATACGTGTATATGATTTTATATAGAAATATATATTTCAGATCGAATAATTCTAACATTTTTTAAATTGAAAATGATATTTAAAATATAATAATTATTAAGTGATCGATCGTTTTTTTGGAAATTCATCATAAATTTATCAATGAAAAAATCAATAACAATGAAATCTGATACAAGCAAGATGATAAAGTGACAATGACCATTATGATGAAGGAGATGAAGATCAATGAATTAATATTTTCTCCAATGTCGAATGTACTAAAAATAATTTACCATATTTTGAAGAATAATATTTATGTAGTTCAGTTAAAGAGTGATTTAATATTTGATAGAAAAATAAAGAATTATACAATCTTGAATAAGAGAAGAATAGAAAGCCAACTTAAGTGGTGTTTTGTGCTGAAAATAATTCCTCCATTACACTATAATAATACTTTACACCATTGAATTATTTTTAGACATGAAGTGATAGATAAAGATGTTATTCAAGGAATATGATGAATGAATATTAAATATATATTAAAAAAAATTATTTTTTTCAAATTTATAAAAATAGAATAATATTATTGAATATGATATAAATGGTATTAAAAAGAGGATATTCATTGATCATGGGGACCAGGGGATAAGAAAAATAATTTTTTGTAATGTCTGTATAATTTCTATTTATAAATTTATTCTCATATATAAGAATAATAGATTCATTAACACATTTAATGAGATTCTCATGTAAGGAAGATTATGTGCATTATAAAATAATATACAATCTTAATCAGGAATGTTAATGTAAAATTGAGAGAGGGAAGGGAGCCGATTCCAATTAAATAACTATAGAAAATGAATAATATAAGATACTCTCAATGAATAATAAGGAGTGACCATTACAAAATTTAGTAAGAATGAGGATGATTTTTATGGGTCTCCATAATTTTTAGTATTTTGATGTTGAAGAAAAAAAGAAGTGGCTATGATGTAATGAATAACATTTATAGTCATGATAAGAGAAATAAAACGTAGTATTTAATTAATATGAAGTTCATTAAATCTAAATGATCAATTTATTCATGATCATACAGTGCACTAATTGGGGGAAGAAGTTTGATTTTTGAGAATCTATAAATTATGATGAAAAGTATTTTTATTTGGATTTATAAGAAATGCTACATGAGTGGTGGTTTAATTTAGTAATGATGCTTTTGTAACAAGGAGTTTTATGAAAAATAAATATTTTTTGGTATAGTGAGATAATTGTACAATGTTTGTTATCAAATTCAAGAGGAGTTATGGGATTGAAGATATGCTAGTTTGATGTTAGTTTTGAAATGGTTCTATGGGAGAGATTATATGATAACATGTTTAATATTATGTAGTCTATATATATGTTGTTCCACGTGATTTTATTAAATATGGTCGTTTTGAAACTCTCCTTTTATTTAATTATCCAATTATATTAGAGATTCCATGACATGGACAACCCAATCATAGAATGAAGTTGGATTCCCGTGATAGAGAAAACTTGTTAAAACCCATAGAATTATTATTGTTCATGTATTTTCTTTCATATAGGTTTATTCATCCTTAAACAACACAATATATAATTTTTATAACTCTAAAAATTGGATCATGTTAAAATGAGATAAATAAGTAATAAAGTAAATTTAAATTTGTTAAAATTATTATATACCTAATTCACCTCCCTCTAAAGTGTGTCTAAATAGTCAACTAGTAATGAACATGTTGTATTAAATCAGAGGTTCCCTCTGAAATTATCTTGTATATTCTCTAACATGTTCATATGAAATTATATCTCAAATTTATTATAATTTTTTTTAATAATTTTTATCGAATATACAAATAAATATGAATAAAGATGTATGATAACATCCCTTAAGTAGATGAATATATCCCTCATACAATTGATACTAAAATAAAGTTATCAGAAAATACTCAATGAAAAATGAAATATAAATACATGAGGAAGATAACAATTTATTTAAAATTCAAATATGAATAACCACCAATTAGAGGTATTCAATGTGGTATACTATTTTCTAAATTTGTTGACTCATATAAATCCTCTAGGATTAAAATATTATGTAGTGGGATATGATCAATTTAATATTTAATTTACACATATGAAGTGGTTATAGATTATTATGATGAAATACTTGTGAAATTGTTACATAAATATTATCATAATTTTTTACATGTTAATAAGATAATATCCATAAAATGTGAATAATGCAATGGAGGATTCCATTGACCATAAAATGAATATAAACAATAATATTGTACATCTAGTTCAATTTAAATATGAATATTTATCACATTTAAATAAAATATTATTTATTATTTCTAAACAATTATAAATGGTTTACTAAGGTAATTTTGTATTTAAAGATAATTTTAATGAAAATTTATAACTATCCATAAAACTAAATTATCTATTTATCTATGTTAATGATAAACATTTTGAAAATAATTCAAAGGGAGAAAAGGATTTTTAAAGATCAATAGATAAAAATATAAGTATTAATGGATATTATTTTAATAAATTGAATATTTATTTGGAATAAATATTTAATTTAATTGAGACTAGGAGATTTAGTATCTATAAAATTTTTCGAGTGTTCGATGTAAAATTAAAAAATTTTATGTTAAAAAATTGTTTCTTTCAAATATTCTAAGAAGATAAGTAATACTACTCTTTTATTTGAGAAATATTTCCATCAAAAGGGACTCATCTTGGGGTGAAAAATACGTAGGATATTCTTAAGAGGCATCTACATTAGGACAATTTAAAAAAACCACATTCAAAATTCATATGTTTCAATTAATTTTTTTATAGAATGTAAAGTAAAATTTGAAATATATAAATATAAATATTGAAGAGTAAAAATATTTTAACAGTAAACAATATGTCTAATAAGGATGAGAGACATTATATTAAATGATAAAAACCACAAAAATACCAATGTTTTTTGTTATATACTGATGTTTTTATGGAAAAAATATAGAATGAATTCATATAATGTTAAAAGACATAGGTTTTTCGGTCGTATTTGGTGCTGGTAGAGATTCAGGATAATGAAAATTAATTACTTAAATAATTTATTTTTATATAAAATATATTGATCCATGACTCATGGGGTAAAAAGTTTATAGTAGTAATAATGTTATTAGAGTAATCCATAATCATCATAAATAATATAATCTATCTATAGGATAATAATTTAACATTATTGAATTCTATTTTTAATGTATATCAATGGTGGTCATTTCAATGGTTGTAATTTTTATAACCCTTCTATGTCACAAAGATTCATTTAATATTAGGTAGAACCATGATAGACTTAAAACTATACAAGTAAGGAAATAAATTTTCCCTTTCAAGAAGACTCAATGAAGAATACTACTAACAATATAAAATTTATGAATGATTATAAGGATGTTCAATATACAGGGGATATACGGTTCTATTTTGGTAATAGAGGATATATCACTGGATTGTGAAAAATGGAAATGAATTTCAAGAAATAGAGGACTATTCTAAAAACATAAATATAGTCATCGCTATAAATATATAGTGGGATTATCTTGGATCATTACACTCATTTTTAAATTTATGAGAATATTCTAAACAATATAAATTTACATGTTTATAATTTTGTATTACAGAAGGTTGGACGTGTGGATATCAAATATAAGACAATTCATTAAGTAAAACTGAATAAAAATGTAATAAAAGTATTAAAAACATGTTATATAAATGATTTTGTAAATAACAAGAATAAATAAAAATAAAATTATGATTATGTCAATAATTAGTGAATGATCCTACATCAAGTACAAATGGAAGGGAAAGTTATTCTAGATAAATCCAAAAATATTCAACCTAATCTATTATATAATATATAGAAGCCTACTCATGATTAAAAAGAATTTAAAAACGTTGAATATTTTTAATTATAATTTAGTTTATCCATTTAGTAAAAACATTATTAAATAATAGCGAAATATATATAATTTTTATATACAATAAATATAAATTATGAGTAAATAAACATTTCTCAATAATGCTTCTTTATTAGAAGAATCATATATGACAACAATTATTCCCAAATCTATTATTATAGAGTTTCATTTCTATGAATTAATGGTAAATAAATTTGAGATCATTCTTTTAAGTGTAGATTTAAAAATAATAATGGTTGTTAGGGATTTATAGAAATTTATTAGATCTTGATATTTGGACAACCCCTTTATTAATAGAAGGTTGAGTTAAAATTTTCATTCTACAACCCTTTAAAAAAATATATATAATATGTTTATTACGGAGATGTGATTATCTAAGTAAATATGGGGAGATATTGCACTTTATTCTTTTATATGTGTTTAGAAGTAATTTTATGTTCTTAATATTTAAAAAATATATTTATATGAAACACATATGAACCAAAAGGTCATGTCTGCATCCTAAAATGACATATTTACGAGACAAATTTGTCATCACAATTATTTAGTATTTTCTTCTATGATGGGTTTACCTCATTGAAATTATGTTTTTAGTCGATGGAAATTTAATTAAATAAATGTGAATCCATATTAAAATTATTAGATTATTTTTTATTCACCAATTCGAATAATAACATATATTTTTTTGATTACTGAATCATACATATTTTCTTCTATTATGGAATGTATGAAGATATCTTGTATGGTGGTAATAATTCATAGTATTGTATCCCCATAATAGTAATAGGAGAGAATAAAAACATTCCCATTTGGTCAGAACGGCGGAGAATACAATCTCCATTTTCAGTTTTTTGTAATTAATGTGAGAAAAGATATATTGTCAAATGGGGTTTATTTGGAATTAATAATATATAAAAAGATATTTTTGGGTTCCAAAATAATTTTTTTCTATTATTGTTAAATTATATTCCTTTTTTATCATGTAAATGTGGAAATTAAAATTTGTTTTCTTGGGTAATAGGTTTATAATCCACCAAAAAATGTGAAATTGTTAATACTGTTGTGTTTTCAGTTGAAAATGAGAATTAAAATGTTTCATTTAATAAATGGTTTGTTAGATTCCATAGATTAATAAATCATATTATTATATATCTTATCATTATTCCTTTATAGTTTATCAATCATGGAGAATAACTATGTAAAAAATTTGCTTCTAAACATTAACGATAAACAAAATATGAGAAATAAATTATCTATGGAACATAAAGAGGACAGAATGTATAGAACACATTTATAAAGTTTCGTATCATTTAAAAGTAATTTATAGTGATAAAATAATGTTGATAAATAAATCCTTGGAGTTTACAATATATCATTTTATTTGTAATGTTTTTATAAACTCATGGATGATGATCTATAATGGATGACGTAGAGTTTAAAATGATAATGAAGTGTTGTTCTAAAATTAATATAATATGGGTATTTTATATTTCATATAGATTTAGAACTAGAGAAATGGATCTTGGAATTATGAAACGAAATCATGGATTCACTTAATGTGATGAATATATGATTTAGATAGTTTTTGTATGTTTATTGTTTAATTAAAAAAATGACAAACTTTATTTTTAGATAGTGTAAATTAATGTTCTATATTATGAAGAATTTTAGGGGCCATCACAGTCCTCTCCATGGCATGCTTACCATTATTTCATGGGAAATACTTTAGGAGCACACTCTCTGGGGTCAGAAGTTTTCACATATCTATGGAAATAGTATGGCAGATGGTTGCAGCTATGCTTTACACATCTGGTCGAAACTCTATCCTCTAGTCAAGACTCTTTAATAGAGCTCAACGTATATTGTTGGCTCTAGGGAAATTGTTTTCTTGCATATGAACTGGGTAGGCTCTATCTTTTCCTTCCCACGTTGTCCGAGTCCACTAACAAAGGTGAAGGAAGTGAATCATCATCATAGATTCACCAAGATAGTTTTGGATGAGGATGAAGTTGCTCTGCTTCAGTCGATCGAGATCATTTTAAAACTAGAACGATGGGGGTTTACACATTCCTCTTCTGGTATTTTTTCGACAAGATATTTTAACAGGCTAATAAAATTAAAGGAAAACCAAGACCGAGGGATTGAAAAGTTATAGTTCCACAAGATCCCATTGAAGTTAAATTTCTTTATTTGGAGCATCAAGAACTGAGCTCTGGTTACAGATGAGTAAATCAAAAAACTAGTGATCAGCATGGCCTCCGGGTGTCACAAATACAACAACAAGAGGGAGGAGAGCACTGAACTTTTGTTCTTAGAAGGTGAATGGGCTCTTGTAGTATGCACATTCCTTGGATGAATCTCATGTTACTCCTCTCGCAAGCAGTATGGCTTACCGTTCTGGTAGAGGAGGTTCCCTGGAATGTTGGGAGTAGAGATGGATCCGCTGGCCCAAATAGATTTATTCAATAATGGGTTTGGGTGCCTATGGAATGCTAGAAATTAGGTAAGGTTAAATTTCAAAGATCCCATGACAAGTTCCATTATTGCGACGACTCGATTTTTACTAGCGAATATGGTTGTCCTCATTAAAGTGTTTAAGGATGATCCTGCTTTTAGTTTCTTGTAGGGCAGTGTATCTTTGGCACACCCTCTCTAGGTCAGTCTGTAATATAAATGGGTGGGATGGAATCCTCCTATCACTAACTAAAAATTGAATGTTGATGGGTCCTCATCTATGGGTGTGATGAAGGGAGGGTGTGCAGTTCTAGGTGTCTAGGATAATGTGGTGATGGAATTTACTTCACCATATTGTTATAATAATCCCTACTTGGTCAAGGCTATAGTTGTTCACAAAAAAATCTCCCTATGTATCCAAGAGAATCTGGATATATCCCAACTGGAGACTAACAAATTGACCCTTCATTATTCCTTGCTCGGTAAAGGCATTATCCCTTGGTCCATATCCTATACAGTTAGGAATTATCAATCTCTCCTTCAGCACAAAATTCAAGTGACTCACACATGGTGCAGGGGGAATATGCTTGTGGATTACATGTATTCATTTGCCAAAAAAGTTCTAGAAACACTTTCCCTATATATATTGACTATTTGAAACCAGTAGGGGTCATCTTTATTAGATAAGATGCCCTTGGTCTCCACTATTTTAAACCACCTTAATCTTGGGGTGGCCTTGTTGTTATCATTCATTGAATAAAATGAAATTTGATACAATAAGAAGATATTTAAATGATGATCCTCATGCTAGTGGACTTAATGATCAAATAATTAAGAATGTTGGAAATATAAAATACACATAATGAATTTATCAAATATTCAAGAATAATCCATATGTTGTTGAGTCTAATATCATGATTTTCTCTAAGGGAAAAATTATTTTTGATTAGATCATGATAAAGTTAAAAATATTAAACTGTTATTTTGTGTCTGTTTTAAATCAATTTATTCATTCATGTATTATGAAAAAGATTCCATGCCACATAAGGAAATTTCAATAATTCATGACATAACAAGATGAGAGAAAGTTCTAAGGAGTAAAATATATGAAAAATATGTTCATCTAAATAGAAAATTAAAAAAATTAAAAATAATGGTTATTTATTGAATTTTAGGAAAGAAAAAAGTTTTTAAAAGAGGATAAATCTTTTTCATGGTGAATATTGTAGAATAAAATGAAACATATTATTAATGTAATGGAATATTTGGGTTGTACATATATTCTTTTTTGGATATTTCATAAGACTATATACATTGATTGATCATGACTTTTGTGGATTATTGTATACTATATAAAATAGAATACGGTGTTGATATGTATAATTATTGTGAAGCCCAATGATACATGTGGACCAAGTGCTCAATAAATTTGAAGAGAACCAAAGAGAGTAATAGTCACTCAATGAAGATGGAGGCTGAACTACCATAACATGTATCAGTAAATAAGAAGATTGTGATGATATAATGGAATAAATTATGTTTAAATGTATAATAAGAGTAATTATTGTCATACCCTTGTAGTTTTACAATTATAATATAGGTATAATAATTAAAAATTAATAGTTCATGATTTAAGGGTTATGTTCACTTAAAGAATCAGTTTATTATTTATACTGTTCGACTGAGATTGAGGGGAGATTTATTAATTATATTAAATTTCATATTATATATAAAGAACCACTATATAGATATTAATATACATATATATTTTGGTAGTTCTGAAATAAATTATGGAATTTTAATTTACCATGAGTATTGAGAATAAGATTAGTGTTTCGGTGCAGTTACAACCCTGCTCAATATTTTTTATTTACATTTATAGGACTAGAAATGAAATGAATACTAATCTAATGGGATTCCAATTTGGATGAGTATGTTTTTTTCTTTAGAACATTTCAACATGGATAACATTATGTACACTACACTTAAGAAAAATGAGGTTTTTGGTTTTGATAATGATATCAACAAACTCAACTTGTATTTGCTGATTTGATTATAATGATCAATCCATGACTTAGACATCCCAATCATGATTAGGATAAGGATTTCCTGGAGGGGTTGATGAATGTGGAAACACAAATATTTTTTTTCATTCCAATAATTCATTTCATATAGGTGTATCATAGGTTATAATATAGAATATTGATTTTTTGTTACCGTCATTAGTGGATCATGATTAGATGGGTTAAAAGTGTAAGGATTAAAATTGTAATTTGGTAAATCATGTCATGTGGGGTTCCCAGTAAAATTATGATATTTAGGCATGAAAGACCAGGAAATATAATTTATTTTATAAAATTTATCAAAATTAAAAATAATTAGACATATATTAAATTAATAATTATATGTTTATATTATACAAAAATCTAAAAACATGACCCCACATGTCATTGTAGTATCAATAAATTTTCAATAAGAAATATTTTCCAAAAAACGTGGTGATTCTACTATCATGCATATCAAAATTAATTCCTTGAGCTTGACATTCACCCAGTGTTGAATTCTATAAATCTGTAATTATTGAAGCTCAATATGATAATTTTCTGGAGATAATCTTAGTGACACTACAATCATTTTGACCACCAAATAAGATATTCAAAATTAATACCTCCAAATATTGATTCCATTCCATTAAATTTGTAAATTGAATTAACAATTATGTTAATTATATTGATATCAACTAATTGATTGAAATTTTTATAAATTTTTATATTATTAATATTATTATAATGTTATGGTTTATTTTAGTTTTTTGATTTAGGAGAAAGATGATATCAGTCAAATAGTTTTTTAAAGAGAGATATATACTAAAATTTAATGTTGAATAAAAAATTATATATATATGTAAATAGAAACTTATAATTGTAAATCGATAGTACAAGATAGCAAACATGGTTTTCAAATAAAACTATCCAAGGATAATTATTGGGTAATAAAATTCAGATTATGAACATAATTTTTGGTAATTGAATAATTAATGCATGGGAAAGTGGTAAGAATATATTTAAACCACCCAAAATGAATATAATATATGAAAACATAGATACATTATGGTAATTTTATATATAAATTCTCCAAAAGGATGATTATTATTCGATAATGTGTTATATTATGTAAGAAAAAAGATTGGTATACAATATAGTATAACGTTGGTAATATATATATTAAATAAAAGTGAAAGAGAGATCATAAAATAGACATCTATATTTCCTAAATCAAATATATTTGTTATAAACTAATACAATCAGGAATTTTTTCCCTCCATTAATTATATATGAGAAATATTAAACAAGTCCCAATCAACAGACATTGATAAAAACCATCCATTCTAAGGATTATCTCTTTCTCACACAAGATATAAATCTATGAATAATCAATTTAGTATTCTTAATTTTCTATATAAAAACTTTATTCATATTTAATATACTTAATTGCATTGATTTTTAATTTATTATTTCTCAATTTTTTGTTATTCAATGATAATATTAAATTTTAAATGCTAAATATTCTATATATTCTACAATTCCTTAAATATAGAGGATTTGGTTCCTTCTATATTATCATGTGTTCATCACCTTGATAATGATTGTGTTTATTATATGTATTTTTTTATTTTATATTTTCCCTTGGAAGTTTCATCGATGTTATGTATACAGTTTGAGACCATTAGATTATCGATGCATATGTTTCAGTAAATTTACATATTAAAATGAGTTACACTAAAAAAGAAGTCATTTTTTGTAACTATTATTAATAATATAAATTATATTACCTGATATTTTATATCATATATAGTAATTGTTATACTATTAATATCCATTTATTTATTAAACAATGTTGGTATGGTAACACTATATAAATATGTTGTTGAATCACTTCAATCATTTTTAGTCCACACTAATAGAAAAGTAAGAGTATATAGTTATATAATAGTAATTTTATATTTATAGGATAATAATGTTGTTAATAATACACAAATTTGTTTATAAAATTTAAGTATACTGGATGGATATTATAAGTTAATTTAAATAGATTTGGAAGAACAAGAAACATATTTTAGGAATTCATTATTTCTTTAAATGGGTGCTTTTAGAATTAGGAATAAATGACTCCTTCTTGTAAACATAGGCTATCATCTAATTATTAAGAATATAGAAGATGGTTTTTTGTAGTTATTAATGATAAAATCAAGGTAAAATTTTTGTTTAATGTGGGAGACTGGGTGTAATCATTAGTATCATGAAATATTATTCGAAAATAAATTATTTTATTTTTATTATCAATAAAATATTTTATGGGTAACACATAAATGTCTTAAAACTATAAAATAATATATAAAACCATTGGATACCTATAAAAAACTTATATCATATCTAATTAAAATATATCTTATGGCCATATATCAAGTGTCCATATTAATTATTGTCAAATTACATTCCAATATTTTTCTTTTAATGCATCATGAAAATTTATTCATCTACTCCATTTATTTCAACACAAAATTTTCTATTATGTGTAAAATTATCATCCATTATTCAAATTTTCAATTTTTAGGATGATCCTCATAGAACATTATAAGTATGGACGTTTCGTTTTCATGATATGTTTATTTGAATTCTTTTTTATTTCCCTAGTATTTTTCAATATGATGTTTCAAAAAAATTTCATAAAATGTAGACATTTTTAACATATATCCTCATATATTTCTTAATATAATATTTATTTATTTATTTTTGGTTAATCATATATTATAGGAAATTTCACTCAATATATTCATTGAATCAATATATGAGGTTTTATAGTCATCTCAATTAAAAAAAATCACACAATTTTGTTTTTCTAAAATAAAATTAGATGTAAATAGTTTTTCCTCATTAAATTATCATTTTCCCATGTTGATTACATAAAAAAATTATTTCTATAGAGAACTATAACATAGTTATTGGTTTCATTTCATAGGAAAATATCATAATAATATATAATCTATTATTATTTTTTCTGATAAAGGATATCCTATTTCTATTGAAATCGAACTATGTTCAGTATATGTCAAGGATCTAGTATGAACTTCTAAAAATGTGATGTATATGACATGAAATTAACTTATTATCGGATTCATTAAATTGAAATGTGATAAAATATTGTGCCTATATAATCATGGATCTCGAAGGGGATGTTGTTTCTATAGATCATCCATTATTCTTAAATATCATCACAAATTCTATTATTATATTTAATGAAACTCATTTTCTATAATATTTTAAAAAATATTTTTAATTATTATTAACAATGATATTATTCCAAAAAACATATTCTTTTAAATTATATAGAATAGTTTCAATAATCTATAGAAATTATTGAGAATGATCTTGTCCCCACCATTGTCACTCTTTAAATTCTTTCTAATAAGTTGGTGTTTTCCAATGTTTCCAATATAGATACTTATTTTGTTATATTTAAATGAATTTATGGATTTTTATTATGATTACAATAACAAAAAAAAGATTTAGATTATATCATCATTTGAGATCAATTTAATGTGATTTTAATATATATCATAGAGCTTTAAGATCTATTTTGTGCAAGCCATTGGGTTATAGATGACAATATATGCTAGTTAACCTCTTTTTGTCAAATAGTTGACGAGGATTCCTCCCAAAAATTGATGTTATGGTATCCCAAATTTCTATAAAAAAAATATTTTAGTAAATGGAGAAAAACATATGATATTTTAATATTCATTTTTTACGAAACTGGGATCATAATACAAGAAACAAATATTATTCAAATGCACTTGAAATTAATCATTATGGGTTCACCATAAGATAATTTTACTATATATTATATCCCGAGGAAATATATTAATGGAAAGGTGTGAGCATTAATCCAAATAAGGGAATAAGTGCGGGACATAATTAGCATGTGATCATTTGGTCTATCAATATAAACTTGAGGCATAAAAAAGTATCATTTTTATTATTAAAATGAGATAGATCATAATAAAAAACATTAATCATAATATCAAAAATTTTCTACAAAATAAAAAAGAGGCCTTCATAAAAATTCCCACATGGATTATCACTATAGATTCATAAATTAAAATTACCATGATTATTCAAATATATAAAAAACATTTCATCTCTTGATATTAAATTATTTACCTAATAAATTGGAGTGATATTAGGGAACACCGTTAATATGTATTAACTACATGAGACACATTTACCATAATAAAATATTTCATCAATATCCCAAGGAAAATTAATCATAGGTTTCATATAAAATCATGTAGTATAAAATTTCTTTATAACATTACCATAAAATATTTTTTTAACCAATGAAAAGTGAATGGGGATTTTTATATGTAAATATACAAAAGAATATAATAATATTTACATCTAGGTGAATATAAATGTATAATAATAGTTGTGGGTATTCATAACATGATAGTTTCTTATGAAAAAGGGAGATATTCTTGAAATGAATTATGAAACATGATAAGTTTAAAATGTGGTATAATTAAAGTCAAAAATTGAGGAGAAAAAAAGGTATCCCATTGATATAAAACTAAATATTAATAATTCAGATAATATAAATTCTGAAAAATTAAATTGTTTCAACAATCTGAAAACATACAATAAAGAAGGGGATGTGAATAAAAAAGAGAATTGGTGGTCACCCTTTCCTTGATGATTTGTTCCTAAAACTTGAGGATAGTGCATTATTAGCATGAGGACACTTTTTGGAGACTCATTGAGAGACCCAATGAATATAAATTTTTATATAATGGATTTTATGTTAATATTAAGTTCGAATTTCGTGTCAATTTATAGAAACATTGGTCGATTTGTTTAATAAGTTATAAATATAAGTATTTGAATTTGATATTCTGAAAATTGTATATCAATTAGCTTTCCTACGGTTCTTTTACATGGGTTTCCATGTTTGTTTCATATTTTTATAATATTTTAATCCATTATAACCAAATACTATTTTTTAATAATTTTTTAGAATTGGGAAATTATTTTTCCCACAAAATATGTTTTTTAAAATAAAAATATCTATTTTAGACATTGAAAAGACACTTATAGGTTTTTAAATTGATTTAATTCAATTAAAATACATTTTTTTAATAATAAATTTAAAAAAAATCTTTAGAATGTTTTTAGTTAATTATTAAATTATTATGAAATAATATAATGTCATAAAACATATTGAAAACCTAGAACATTATTTTTCCCAGTTCATTGAAATATAAATCATATTATAAAATTTTCAATAATTCAGCCTAAAAATATTTTGACAATGTTATTTCAAATATATTGTTTATATTATTAAAAGAATTACATAAATATGATAATTTTGAATTAAAAAAAACTTTTTTATTGAAAAATAGAAGTTGTTTACGATAATATAAAATTTCTAACACTTGGAGAATTTATTAGGACATTATAATGTTATTTTATCATTTCTATTTAAATAAGATATTTTCAAAGATTATTTATTTAACATAAATATTACTTAAAATTACAATTTTTATTGTGATCGTTAACATATTTTTTTAAAATAATTTTTTTTTGATTGGGCCTAGAAATCAATTAATCAAATTCCTCTTACAATAAAATTCACTTTATTACTTTTTTTTCAAATTAGAATTAATGGATTAATTTTTTTTTATAAAAAGGATATTATAATTTTATAAACAATTTCAAAGACACATAATCCCTTATTACACTCACGTATGCCCAATGGGTAAGTTGTAATATGATGGTAGTTCTATTGTGTTGCTCAACGAACATTGACCGAATGGCTATATCAACTAACCTAAACTTATCTCATATGTGATTTCATCAAACAGTCACTTTTTGAAGCTCGGATTGGAATTATTCAATGTATAACCATAGTTACAATAAGTCCCTCCCTTTAATGATAAAATGACTTCAAATGACAAGACTCAACTAGTTGAGGCTCCCGCATCTATTTTGTTCATCACTTATCTCTTTTCATTTCTGCATGTAATGAGCAATTATAGTGGTAAAATTATTTCCAATGGTTATAGTTACAAATGGTAAAAATAAAGGGAATTTATATTGAATAATGTTTTGAATTTACTAATTTTCATATAACAGCCAAATAATGATTTCAAAATTTCTATTAGTACCCTATATTTACCTTACCATTATTCAATACTTACTTCTCATTCACAGTGGTTATTAAAAATTTTAGATGTTGTTAATTGTATTATTAATGATTCATTTTCTCTAAACAGTTTTCATGGAGGTTGTATTTATCTTTTTAATCATAAAATCTATGGAGTAATTCATTACATGGTGAATATTATCAGGTTTTTATATTCCTTTACTACACATGACAATAATAATTTAAATCATTAATTGCAGTGTAATATTTATTTTTAATTTTATTCTAGTGTACTTACATTATAATAAAATATTATGAATAGAGAAAAAAATGAAATAGACATTTTTTAAAAAGGTTCTTTAAGAAATCATAAAAGGGTTTTTTGGGCCATTACATTATTCCTCTCTTATGAATTTTTTCTAGGAAATTTCATCATGTTGTCCCAAATGGGAAAATGTTTGAGTACGTTAATCTCATTTTCATTACTAATTAACATGTCAATTATTCACAATTATGGTTCCCCTATAATATTTTTACAAGGAGAAGTGTATTGTTATAGAGAAAATTGTGTCTATGGTATATGATATCCACGATCTGGACCACATAATAGAGGTCATATTCATGTTGTATGACCTCCAGATTCAGAATATGTGTGGGATAAAGCTTATACATCCAAAGGCGATATACGAAGTAAACATCATGAAAATGATATATATTTGGTAGAACTGAAAACTAAAAGTCCACCGAACATATAAAAGTTGGGATTTCAGAGTCGCCAATGTACCTATCTACAAGCCTCCCATTCCATCCAAATCACACTAAATATTTTCATGGTGAAATGAAAAGTAAATTTTTCCTCTCATATGAAGCTCAATGTAATTTTCATAGTCTTCACCATAGCTCTTCTCATGCAAATGGTTGGTCCCACGTTTCTTTCTATCACAAAATTCATCCAAAAATAATATCAATAATATAAAAATGAATGTTGTTGTGCAAAAAATAATTTGTATGTGATAATGTAAATTGTTTAACAATTCAATGATTATTTATTTTACCATATTAATCCTTAATATCACGATTTCACTTTAACCATGAGTACATACTTTGTATTTTGTAGAAATCTAAACCATATCACATAGGGAATCACAATTCAATATAACATTTGATCCATTATTTATTTAGTTCTAATTTCATATAATTGCTACATGGAACCATATTGCATTTCCAATATAATTGGAATATAATTTCAAGTTTAGTACAACATGTGTATTTGGAGAATCATCCTCTGTTCCATACATCATTGGTATTTAGAGAATTAGTCAATGTCCCATTCAATAATATTAACATGCTTTCATTTTAGACTATAACATCATGTCTATAACCCCATGGGTATTTGGACTATTAATCTCTCTCTCACACCCTTTTACCAATCAATCATAGTTATATCACATATTTATTATTCTAAAAGTTCAATCATCATTAAACCTCTAATAAAATAGCACCATTTTGTGATACCAAAAAAATTAATAAAAAAAGTTTCTTCACTTTAATAACATAAAATAATATGTTCAATTAACCATTAATCCATTTATCAAAATTTAATCATATAAACAATGAACCTTCAAAGGTTATGATTACCATCACATACATCCCATTTTTAATAAATTCATAATCAAATTAATCAAACTGTTTTTCAATCCCATTAATCAACAAATTTCACAATCCCATTAATTGACCAGTTTAATAATCCCATTAATTAGAAAATTCTATAATCCCATAAATTTATTGATTTATCCGATTAAAAAATAATATTTCCCAACATGGAAATTGTATTTTCACAAATACATTTATGTAATTAAATTTATGACTATGGGAATTGGATAATAGGCCACCTATCTCAGGGTCATTGATGGATTATCACCAGTAGAAGTCCCAAAAATGTTGATGAATGATCAATTTCATGATGGGGGAATTGATTAAGAATTAAAACAAAGATCAATGATCAATTTGATTAAGATCCATGAAAACTATGATCCTATCCATTTTCAATAGAAGAAAAATTACCCATCCTTATATGTAAAGAGAGGGACATTAGTGATAAAAATTGAAATGGGATTGAAATAAAAAAATCAATGAAGTGATTATCCTTCAAAAATATCATTTATTTTTCAAGAATAGTATTTTGGGTGACATGGAATCCTCAAAGGATCTTCCATAATTGATGGAATATGTATATGTCTTTTCATGGATTATTTGGAAATCAAAATTGAAATTTTGAGTATTTAAAATAAATTTATGGAAAACAAGGAAACCATAAGAAATGTTTCCAAGAAAGGGGTGCATTGTTTTGAAAAAATGACCACCTTAACTATGTGTTTCATTTAAGGGGATTCACATTTACCACTTAAAGGGTGGGTATAATGAAAAACTACGTCCCACCTATGAAAACACCACAATCTAAAGGGTTTGTACTTTGCTGAGCTAGGGACATGGTTTTCCCATGTCATTTGCCAACCATGAACATCCCAAAAATCCTAAAACAACAACAAAAATTATCCAAATTCATTCATAATAAACCAAAAAAAAAACACTAGCATGAAATACTCCAAACTAGAGTAAAAGAGTAACTGAAAACAAGTATGAGGGATATCCAGAAAGATCAGTATCTTAAAATATACCATCTTTATAAATGTTAATCATCAATCCTTACTCCGTGGCCTATCTATGATTTAGAGGTAAAACTATCAGGACATTGATCCCACGTATATGCTTCTCTCTCACTTGTTTCCCCAAGTACTTTTCCATGTTTCCAAAATACTCTAACAATCAACATTGTCTATCAATGCAACACTTTATCACTACAATCTACATTAGGAATCAAATTCTCCTAAAATGTAACATTAGTTTGATGCTCAAAATTATCAATATACATCAAATGGAAAGGATTAGAGTAACACTACCAATGTTTTGGTTCATAAAAAGCATCATAAAAATGCTATACCTCTACGTAATAGATAACTGGTATGAAACATGCCTGATTCACTCTATTATCTCAAATTGTCCATCAAATATTGGTTAAAACATTTGATGACTCTAAATCATATAGTGAAATGATCTAGGAGAAAGCTAAAGTAATACTTTATTACCAATTGTAAAATAATCGGGTTCTGAACATTGATCAGCATAAGACATATACCTACTATATGAATAAACTATATGATTTTGAGAAATATGAATATGATCTGATGTCTCCAACATGAAACTTGATCAAAAAAATCTCTAAATCACCTTCCTCCATCTAGAATAGAGGTGATATAATTTGACTATGAGAATGAGATTTAAATAGTGGAATCATTATATTCGCCTGGAAACAGCTGTTATAGGTGAAATCAAATAGCATTAATTGATTCTCCTGATAAATACTAACGAAAAAGACACATGCTCATATAATATGCTCATTTTGCTGAATAGTACACTCTCCCTGCCCCTCAGACTATGGGTGAATTGTTTCACTTGGAAATACCTTCATTACAAGAGAATTTTGAAAACATTTATATAATTAAGAAGTAATACATCATTCCCAGCTAGAAAATATTCTCTGGTAAACCCCATACAGATAGAAGACCTCCTGACCCTACCTCCCCCCAAACTAATCAACTGAGAAAATCACTTATATAGGAATGAAATTTGGTACTTTATTCAATCATTCCATAACCACAAAAATAGAATTAATCTTCAAAGGATTACTCAGAAGACCCACCAAAATGTCCATGGCATTGTCGACCCACTTCCATTCAAGAATGGAAGAATTTTACAATAAATCACTGAGTCATTGATGCACGTTAGTCACCTATTGGAAGGTGTAGAATCAAGTCATGAAGCCTAAAGTCTATTTTTTCTTTGATTAACAACAACACTGTTGAAATAATTCATAATAAATTTTAGTTAATCCAAGATTTACCACCCACTTCGAGGCATGAAACGCGTTCATAAACTCCTCATGCATACACGTAGTCACAACTACATGGCCTAAGACATAGATGATTTTTTCCTCATATATAGTCCAATTGGAAGGTGAATCCCCACATTCCTGAATTTCCCTCACGGAATAACACTATGCATTGATATACATCATATATCTGATCCATGTTAGAAGTGTTGACTCCACTGATTCTAATACAAGGGTCATCAACTCTTGACCCACCCCCCCCCCTAAATCACAACCTGTTTCTCAAGAAGTAAGGTCATCATCTTCTACATAGAATGAGACTTCTCAAATTCCAGATTTTCTGTCTTCCTACCCTAAGAGTTAGGGACAGTATTTCCACTCTTATTCATATATACTAGCTCAAAATTTAACTAATTGATATTATCAACAAATCTCAACAAGAATATATTCATGTCTCAATTTAAAAATATATGCTTTAAGATCATGTGATCCATATACATAGTAAAACATTCTACCAACAAATAATAGATCCTATACATTGAGAAATGAAAAACTACAGCTTACTTGAGGTAATGTTTAAGGAATTTCAATTTGTATTGTCTCAATGGTAGTAGTTAAATGTTTATTCACCTCTTGGAAATAATTCTAACATTCTTCTGACCTTTCAAAACTTATCCCCCTTATTGTCAATATCGAAATAGGATCTTTCAAGAGAGAAAAGTCTTGTACAAACGTCCAATAATATCCCTCCAAACCCATAAATCTACTAATATCGAATACATTCTTGGTATAATCACATGAAACCACTACCCCCAACCTCTATAAGTTCATTGAGACACCTTCCCCTAAGGTGATGTGTCTCAATAAATGTACCTGGTCAATCAAAAATTGACACTTAGATATCATTATATATATCCCATATTCTCTCAATGTACTCAGTATGTTGTCAACATGTTGTGCATTATCATCATGAGTCTTGTCTTAAATAAAGATTTTATCCAAAAATAAAACCACAAATTGATCAAGGAATTGCTAGAACATTCAATTCATGAAGTCGAAAAACACTTCAAGTGTGTTCTTCAGCCTAAACAAAATCATAAAATGGTAAAGAGGTCATTGATACATGGAGGTGGATATTGGGGTTTCGCTATCATTTAGTTAAAATTCCTATATTTAGTACATAATTGCAATGTATGGTCGGCATCATAAAACCCAAATTGGTGAACCAAATATGGAGTACTCAGATAGATAAACCCCTTATACATCAAGTATTTAAGCTGATTCTAGGGCTCCCAATGCTCTATTAGTTCCATCCTATATGGAATAATAGATACCGAATCTTCTCAATGCAATGAATCAATAGTAATCCCAAAATCCATCTCTGATGGAAGCCTTAATAAATATTCAAGAAACATGTCTTGAGGCCCTTCTATACTATGTGAAATGAAAGCCATATTCACAACCCCATTATCTAAAAAATATCATGAAACCCATGATTTGATGTCTCTTAGTTGTTGATGAACAAGCTCAATTCATCCCGCCAGGATATCTGACACTCCATGTTGTTTATATTTCTAACCATCATGAGACACAATGTTCACACTCACATGGTAACAATAAAAATGGCCATGGTATGATACCAACAATTCCATACCCAAAATTATATTGAATATTAAAATATCAAATATGTAATGATCCAATATAAAATAGTACTATCTATCCATGAGAGAACACAACATTGGAAAAAAAATTATTCTTGTCTATACCCCTAATAGTTCATCGATCTTCAAAAAAACACATAAAAATGAACTTCTAGAAACAAATTATTCCCAAGTAGTGGAGATTTAATTGAATGATATGATCTTGTATCAAATATGGAGCTTCAAAATGTAAAATCTATAATAATGTTACCTCTAACTATCGATTGTAATATATCACTATCCATAACTATAGGTCAAACTACATGCAATTTTCCTGACCCTCTTCCCTGTTCTATATATTGAGTTCTTTTAGATACACAACTCTACTTATATTGTCTCTCTTTCCATATAGAACCATTCCCACTACCTCAACCACCCAAACCAGTAGAATTACAACTATCATATTGATATGGGGTTGAATACCCCTCCCAACACAATAATTATTCATATATCCGTTATCATATCCAATTTATCATGGCTTCTTACAGAACAATTTTATATGCCATATCCTTCCACAATTCTGGTACACTATCAGTGGTCGAGGTCACTATTAATAGAACTAAATTGGCCTACCACATTAGTATCATATCACTCGAGGAAGTTCATGAGTATCTAATCCATCTCTTTGTCAATGTTTCTTAATATCTCCCATGTTGAAATTCATGGAGAGAAAACTTCCTACTAATTGATGTAATACCTCATGGTTATCCGGTAGAATCCACATTTCTTCTACTATAAGCATCTTTTAGGTTCCCCTCAGATAATAGATCCTCATTCAACATCTCAATTAAACTTCTTCAGCCTAAATATGTAAACATGGGACTTAATTTCACTTTTAAAAACATTCTGAAACTATTTCTATTTAATATCATCTTCTCTTGTTAATGCTACAATATATATCTAAATTTTAGTAATGTGACCATCATATTCCATCCTGGACATAATCCCTTCGAACAACCTCATAAACTTATCCTCTCACTCATGTATGAGCATATCTTGGTAGAATTTCTCCAATAACTTATCTTAAAAGTCCATCATCCCCATATTCTATAGTCTTTCATCCCTAGTTTTGATTTCCCACTAAATATTCACATGACAAGGTAACATATATTCTTTCATTTTAACACACTTCTCATAAAGAGACTCAATGTGATCATGGATCATTTAGAAATTGACGTCCTAGAGCTCAACTGCCTCATGTCCACCCTCTATGATGAAATTAAGAGGGTGTTGAATCTAGGACTACAATTTCAGATAATAGATACATTCAAAAAATAGTCATGGGTGTCATTCGATAATTTTCATAATATAAGGAATGTTCTCACAAAACTTATTCTTGAATTCCTCCCCTAGAACCATCGAAGGTGCTTGTTTGACTATTAGATGGCATTTCCATCCATGTCTTATTATCATCCTATCAATAAGCATCATCATGGAGGGATATCTCTATAATTCCAAACACACATCTTATGATGCACAAATTGTTGTTACAACATTCAAATAAGATGAATTTACATAAAACCAAACAATGTAATCCCACAATATTCACCACTTTGTCAAAACCAGGGCACTAACACAACCTTCACCTGTATCTAACCAGGGTCATTTCTAATAACGGATAAAAACGTTATCAATCAGAACCCATTTATCCACATTTTTTCTCATTTAAATCATTTAAAAATTTTGAATTTATATAAGTGTCCTTCTTCGTTTAAATTTCTCAAGTAAAGTAACGACTTTTCATCTAAAAAACCCACCCAAAAACCATCTTTTATCATATCTCCCTAAAACGATACATGTCACAATAAATCCTGAGTCAATAGTATGATGAATGTATACAAAACACCTATTCCATACCAGGTCTTGATGAAAATCTAATTAAACAATATCATCTCATAAAAAGTTAATCACTCGAGGTGAAATAACATTCATTTGTAACAAGAAACACCAATAACAATAATACCACTAAGCATACTTGTAATTTGTCACTATACATGGTTTGGATTCTCCCATACATGATTTCTTAACCATCGAATCATCATTATCTTTTTTGTAGGATTAAAAAATTCTGAAACAAAATAAATAAAAATAAAAATGTATTTAACTCCACTTTGCAACATCCTAACTTTGGTTACACATGTTGGTACCCTAAGATGGTTTTCCACATGACCTCAGGCATGCCACTCAATATGCTTGAGGCTACTGACTTGTAGGGTGGGTAAAATTTATAACATGGTGATACAATACCCTCTTTTTCAAAGAAGAAAAATAACATAAAGAAATAAATTATTTCTAAATGATAAAACCATTATCCAAAATAACACAACAACCCACACATACTAGTATCCCATGATGAACTAAAAGAGTAATGAAATAACCAAAACTAATGCTCTTGATATTTTATGCCATATACATGTTGAGATTCAAATTCAAAAGCAAAATGAAGATATAATGTATCTCACAAATAGGTCCTTGAACCATATGAGGTTCCCTCATAACTGATCCCTCCCTACTCATCCATTTATGATATGAAACTTACAGTTATCTTATCCTGAAAATATAATTTCTATTTGAGTACAGATTAGGTAGACAGAGTTGGTTGTGATTACAACTCAATAGGACACCACCAACAATGTCTACAAAAATATATGATCGATAAAAGTGAATCCATATGTATAAATAATAATGTACTGGAAATAAATTAAATAGTTTATAAATTTTATTATTCTTTATTCAACCACATAAATCCCATAGTTCACTATGACACTCAAATGATCAATAATCACTTCGACACATTTTGGAGTCTGAACCACATCATATATTGAAACTGAATTCATTATAACATGTTCTTATATTATATATTTAATTATAATTTCATATCACTGAAACGTTGAACTATAGTACAATGCCAATATCATGGGCATAAAACATCATGTCTATAACCACAATTGTATTTGGGGTATCAGTCCCAGTCTCACACATTATGGGTTTTTTTAGAAACATTCCTTAAAGAATATAATAATATACACATTCATTCATTTTTTCCTAGAACATCGTGGGTTGTTCCACAAGGTTATTTGAAGCTTCAGTCCCTTTCCAACACACAATTTACCAATAATTCAAACATATATTACATATTTCATATTAATAATTTTTATTCATCATTAACCCTCTTATAGAAAATCCTCATTATGGTATAGTATTTAAATTAATCACAAAAAACATGATTTTAAACTTTAATCAAATGAAATAATTTGTACACATCAACATTAATCCATTTAAAATAATTTAATCATATACACCACTATCCCTTCAATGTTAATCCATCCATGCCATAATATCCATTATAACCCAATTAATAATAATATTAATTGACCAATTTCACATTCTCATTAAACAACCAATTGCACATTACAATTCATTGACCAATTTAATAAAATCATTAATTGAACAATTTTTTAAACCTAATAATTTATTGTTTAATTCAATTAAAAATATTAATTACCGAACATGGAAACATGATTTCACCAATACATAAATTCAATTATAATAAAGACTATGGGAATTCTATATTAGACTACATTGGTCATGGTTTTTGACTTAACCTCGCCATTGAGAATCCCAAAATTGAAGCTTCATGATAAATTTCATCATGACATAACTTTTTTTTCACCAAATCCTGGATCCATGATCATAAATATTAAGACTATATAAATCCTAGAGTTAATCCATCCTAAATAGAGGTAAACATAACCCTATTCATTTTGAAATACAGATATAGGAGTGGGAGAAGTCCAAATACTAAATAAATAAATTACCAATGGATAGACAATCCTTAAAAAGGATTTATTGGTCAAGAATGGAATTTGGGGAGCCATGGAATACTTCTGTTTGATTCAATACTATATGTAATATGGTTATTTTTAATCGGGAAAGATTATTGAAAAAACTGATGGTTTCATGTATCTTAATTTTATAAAAAAATATCAAAAACATGCACATGTGGTTTTTGGGGCAGGGGATTATGATTTGACAAATCATGTTCCCTGGCAATGTTCCTCCATATAGGGGAGATTAATTACTCCAAATTGGGTCATTGTTTGAAAAACTATGAACTAACCATAAAAAACTCATGGTCTCATGGAAGCATGATGAGCTGTGCTGGGAACACAGTTTAGTAAAACATAGTGCCTACTGTTCACTAACCATACATTATATAAGAACATCCAAAATTGTCCAAATTTAACCCAAAAAATCTAGAAGATAAAAAAACCATTATATACCAAAACAAGAGTAAATTATTAAATTAAAATAAGTATGAGGAGTTTCCATAAGGGTTATGATCTTAGACATCAACCATTAAATTCCATTAATCATGTACTCAAAATTTCCTTGGGTGTTTGAATAGTTATTTTAGATTGGAAATCATTTTAGCGATGATAGAACAGATAGAAATTCAATTTATTATAAACATTATAAAAAATAGTTCTCTATAATTTATATGTGAACCTTGGATCTTGATTATAAATGATTTCATTTTCATCACATAAACGCTCAAAAACAATTATATATATATCTTGACTAGATGATCAAGAGAGATATCTTACCAAATATGGATGAAATGGGAATTCCTTGATAAATGATCCAATATAACCCAAATCTTATTATTTTCCTATGATGTACTTGGGAGACATGTAAAGAAGAACATGGTGTTATTTTACCACATACATGATGGTATTGTAGTGTGTTCAATTGTCCTTTGTGATTTTGTTGTTATTCCTTCACTTGTTTACACACCAAGAACCATATTGTGTAGTTAGGAATCTCCCTTTTCATATTATCCAATTAATAATGATGAAAAAGCCCCATATAAATTTTATTTATTTCAAGATATATAGAAAATGTATATCTATTAGCTTTATCCAACAACTCCTTCATTATTACAATGATTTTTTAGAGACAAATAGTTTGATTGATTTTTTGTACATCCTATTGTTGAATATTGAAATCATGTAACATCGTATTATTTTTTTCCAGGACCCGTCCCTTGGGGCCCATTCTGTGACTACCCAAAGCCCGCCTTCTATAGGTTAGGGGATGGCAACTAGCACCGAAAGGTGTATCCCCCAATAATGGGAAGGCATGGATTTTATATCCGGTAAACACACTCGACCAAGAAAACAACAAGATACAAACACATGTAAACTGTATAGAAAAATAGTGTTGAAATTACTTAAAAAAGGGCCATAATAGATGCCCAACTTGAAAGTATAAGAATAATAGAAGGTACAAGCAAACTGAAACATCTCCTATGAACACCCACCATGTATCCTCCCTGAAGGTTAGGTACAGCTCTCAAAAGGCCATCTCTGCAGTACCCCTCATCGAATGTCCACCTCTGAGCTACCACCAGTCCTGGTACTCTCGTCCTCAGTCAGCGTTGTCTTTCATCTACACCAAACACAACAAGGTGCAGGCATACCCAGTGTTAGGGTGAGTATGATGATACTCATTTGGGACCCCAGGAACCTCAAGGTATCACAAAATCCACAAAGAAAGAAATCAACTGACAACCCAACCTAGGTATATGCCTATACATATACCTAAGTTATCACGTATACCCATCTCAATCACATGGAATCACAGAGTCCAACTAAAAGGCCCAAAGATCAATTGTACCACAAAGGAATGAATACCACGATGGTTAGTACCACACATGTATGTCACACAGAAGAATACCACCAAGGTATTGCCACAAAGGAATGTACCACTTAGGTACGAACTCAGCTCACACCATGTATTATTTATGTACATAAGTACATAATGAATATTCGAAGGCTAGATCATCTTATTCTGTTAAAAGTCTCTCTTCATAACCAACGTAGGATCACTCAGTGCTGAACCACACAGGATGTCTCGATGCTGACCCAAAATGAATCGCTAGGTGCTGACCTACACATGATCGCTCGGTGCTGACCCACACAGGATCGCTCAGGGCTGATCCATGGAGGATCTCTCGATGCAGACCCAAACAGAATCGCTCGGTGCTAACACACACATGATAGATCGGTGCTGACAACAAATGATCACTTGGTGCTCACCCACACAGGATCACTCGATGCGGACCCACACAATATTTCTCTTCATTCTTCACGTCACAGCCAGCTATTGGGTTTCTACGCTAAGCTTGCTCATCTCCGTGGGATCTGCTCCTCAAACCACTGGTCAATACTCCAACTACCACGAAATACCATGAATAAGTATCCTAAAATACCACCAATGCATAGGGGTCTCAACACAACAGATGATGCATCAATCGGATGCCTGGTCTGTAAATTATTAGATTTTTAGTCCCGGGGGCCCGGTTGGATTCGTGCTTGATCAAACCCAATCATTCCCAAACATTATCCAAATCATCATTCTGGTATTCCGATGTGACCATATCACTCTAATATTTCTGGCGCCACAGACGGTTCATCAAACGAATGTCCGGTGCCAAACATATGACCAAAAAAGTATAATGGGTCGAAGTGGGTCCAGGTCCGGTCTGACCGGGTCGGACCGACCTTACCGGACCCAGTCTGGGTTGAACTAACCCAACACACTAGGTCGTCCTGGCCCATGCTGGGCGGTCCGGCTCGAGCTAGGTGGGTCGGACTGCACTGGGCGGCCTGGCGGCGCGAAGGCCGTGAGAGAAGCGTAGGCTGCAGGGGGGGTCCCCAGGGGTTGTGGGTGGCCGTGGGTTAGTGAGGCAATGGGGAGATACACTAGGTCAATGGGCGGTGAGGTCCATGGGCGGTGGAGCACCACGGGGCACGGAGGCCACTGTGCGGTGGAGGTCGTGGGAGACAGAGCGCTGCGGGGCACAGAGGCTGCAGGGAGGCGGAGCGTCGTGCCTTCGCATTTGGCTGGCTTGACCGACTTCCATTTGTTCGTCTCCTTTATCGTGGTCCTCGAGTCCCATCGGTGCCAACCACCGACACCAGTTTCTGTCACCATCCTGAAGATAACACGATTAGTCCATAAGATTTGTGGAGGTGTCAAGCCATGTTTTTTTTGGCCTGTGAACCCCATGTTAGGGCAGTAGTATAAAGCTCAATGAAGATGATTCAATGTGAGATGGAATTTAAAATTGAAAAAATTAAAACAAACCCCATACATGATTGTTAATTAGTATCAAAGGGGAGGGAATAATAGACATCAGTAGTGTCGGCATTTCCCCGATCGTTGGTTCGTTGTCGTCGAAGACGTCCTATGTTGGTTGCCACCGCAAGGTGCTTCCTATTTGCCTCAGGGTCAGTTTCCTCATTCTACGATCTTCGATGGGCGTTCTTCATTGGGAGGTTTTGTTCTTCATTTGAGATGAATTTCTCCAAGCTCTCCCAAGCAATTTTCCAACCCTCTTCCCAACAAATGAATAACCAACATAATAGAATATGTTGTCTATTTAGTTTGTTTGAATACGTTCAAAATGGAGTAATTAATTAATTGAGTTGTCATAATTAATTAAAGGAGATGTGTCATAAATAATGTGGGAGGATACCAAAGGTTATCTCCCATTAATGGGGAGCTCAAGATGGTTCTCCCATTATGTGGGTTCGGGTGGTCCCCCCTTTAGGATTCAAAAATGATTTTGGGTTTTAATCTCAAGAGGTCCCCATCACCATAACCCAAGTGAAAGGTTTTAGTTTAGGTGGTCTCTACTTGTGAAACATCCACATGGGATGATTCAACAAAAATAAAATAAAATTTTATTTTATTTTATTCCTATTCACACGGAAAACCCAAATACTATCTTTCACCCTCAACAAACTGTTATTGAGGTGAAAGTCTCCTTAAGCGTATACTGGTGCTGTGAGTTTAACGACCTCCAAAGATTTCAATTCCAAGCACCGGTTCCAAATATAGAACAACCTGCTTCCACATTTACTGAATGTACCCAAAAAAATGTACAGAAATTCATTCCAGGAACATTGGGCCATAGAATCATGCACCGTCAGTTTTTGCGGACTCATAAAATTCCCATATATTAAAAAACATGAAATTTCGGGTATTTACATTTTTATTCTATCTTATTTTTGATGAATGGATCTAAACCTTCAGCTATGTTGATATTCTATAATAATAATGGTTGAGAAATAATTTTGGATAGGATTTATAATCTTCCATCTTTAATGATTCTCGTGTCCAGCATTATATGGTCCTTGGTTAGTGGATCCAGTTGAATCATCATCATTTTAATCATAATTGGGTCTTTCCTACAAAATCTAAAAATGAAATTGTTTATTTATTTTGGGTGAAAATGAATTTAATAGTAATTATTTCTATAAAGCTCCACTCTCTCACTTGTCTCACGTTCAATTAATTTTTTGTGATTATGTCTTGAAAACATTGATTGTCATCAAAAATATACATTTCTCCCCATTAAGATAGTGACTTTATATCTTAAAATAATAAATCACTACCATAAAATTCAGTTGGTGAGTGGGATACTTCATGTCATGAGGCCTTAACTATAAACATTCATAAAAAACACGTTTTCATTTTCAATGTGGACTCAACCAAGACCATTCAAATATGAATCACTATATACACAGAATTCTTATTTAACATATGGTAGATTTAACATAGAGGTAGTAACAATTATATTCCTCAGTTCTTAGAAATATTCTTTATACTCTTTTTCTATGTGATGTTTTTCTATTTTTAGTTTATATGGTTAATGTATTATAATTTAGGGTATTTATTTTCAAGAAAACTCTATCACATCTATAAATATAATGAAACAATGAATCCCAAATAGTGTTTTTGGCAAAGGCACCTCCTCTACAAATATTTTCTAGTTAAGGTCAACTACGATTATTTCATTCATTATAGTTTTCCCTAGGAATAAAATTTATTAGATCCTCAATTCACATTTAATAAGGTTTAGAAACAACTTATCCTTCAAATGAGTGTGTAATATAACCCATATATGATCCTAATTATGCATATTAATTTTTAAATATATCATAATATCATCAATAAAAACTAAAATTAATTTATCGAGTTAGAACTCAAAGACTATATTAATCAAATCATAAATATACATCAAAATTTCATCATGCTGAAGGTAAAAAACAAAATAACTATACCCATATCCTATTCCAAATGTTGTTTTTGGAAAATCTTATTTCTTCACCCTTAATTGATAAAACCATGATCCTAGGTCATCCTTGGAGATGAATTGTTCCCAATGAATATTGTTAAAAAAATCATTCATCCTTGTGTGATGGTATATAATATTCCATGTTATCAAGTTATGTTCTCTATAAAAAATGAATAGCTTCATTGATACATCCCTCTCAACACAAAGTGAATAAGTTCTCCCTATAAAGATACACCTCGTCAAATAATTCACGTATATAAAATATGGTGATGTTTTTTTATATCATTTAACAATATACTTGAAAATCAATGTAGTTTCTTTAATATCACCTTGAATCTATGTATGATTTCAATAGATATGTATAGATCATATTATTGAGGAGGCTAAGGAAACTATATATAATATTTTTCATTTTATTATTTAATAATAGGGAGATATTATATCATTTTTACATTCATTTCCTTCTCACTCTTGACTGAATATCATCATAAAGAAGGCTATGGGAGATGCATCTAGGAATATATCATACTGAGATATATTTAATTTGAATATAATTATTGGTTTTCCATTCAATACAAATGAAATTACAATTTTTCTATATAACATCTTTGAATTATATTTTGAGAGATAGTACTAACCTTTTTAGTGCCGAATTCAACTATTTTAATGAATACTATATTTTCAATGATATAATCCTCAAAAAATTTAACACAATAATGTCTATACAATGTTGATGCTATGATAATAGCTCTATGATTATTGACTAGTAATTATAATTCTAAATTTGCATCGAATATGTCTACATTTTCAGAAAATGTGGATGAAATAATGCAATTTGTATACATGGAATCAAACATAGAACATCTTATTTTTGTATTATAAATGATTGTACCTATAAACATATCGTTTAGTGCCTCTACTTCAAATATAGTGATTGAAAATGGGCAACCTTGGTCCCCGGGACTATTATGTGGTTGATAGAGGTTTCCCTCCATTTTCTTCTAATTTGGAATTTGATAGGAAATGTTCCATTTCTTTCGTCATTTGAAGCATTGATAATTATGTCAGTTCCCCACCATCTTCCCATTATCATTAATATTGAGATGCTGAGGCTTCACCATGTAATGATAATTTTGATCTATATAGTCATATCTTCAAACATGTAACCCATTACAATTGCATCAATAAGTTCCAAAAATATCCATCCCTAGTTTTTCTAATTGGTTGGTTTCAATTTATCTTATCCTCTTCCTTGATCAATATCCATTGTTCTATTAGGATCTATTTCTCACTTTTTATCATTCAGCCTATGTGACCAAGATATCTCTCGAAACACCAATCCAACCTTAATTTCCCTTGGTCATATCTTTTCATAACATCTAAAATCATAATTTTCAAAATTCCTCCTTAGATTGTGTCAACATCCACCAATGAATCTTTCAACCATTCTCTTATGATGCATAAAGAAATTGGTCTACAGAAAAAGTCTTTTCATGTTCATTTTATAGCTTCCCACTTATTAATTTTAGATATACGTTTTCTATCATAATTATTTATCTATAATTATATTCATTGAATGGTGAAAATATATAATTAAAAATATACAACTAATCTCTACTGGCACTATGGACTCAACATCCCCTCTTGGATAAATGCTTTGAATCAGTTTACAACACTGAATAAATTATCCAACTTAGTAGTGTAATACCATGGTGAGTTTCTATAAATATAAATAGTGAATTATATAGCATATATTCTCTATATTGACAATCAATTTTTTTATAAATAAATGGATTAGATGATCTACTTGAAGAATGTGGTTGTTGATGCATGATGGAATCAATGGAAAGATGTTCCCTTAAGGGTAAATTGGTGTGCCCAACTTGATTCAAGATAATATCTATAACTAGAAATAGTTGATTCATCAACCCCATGATGTTTTACATTATATAATACATAATGTTTGGAAGGAATAAAGTGCACCATCCATTGTAGTAATCATGTATGTGTTTCAACCTATATCCCACCATTTTTTAAGGAAAAAAACCTTAGTGATAAATGTGTAACATTTAGGAATAATATAATTCTAAATTGATTTTATATGTAAAAACATTATTCTCAAATACATTATTCTTGATTCAACTCTATTAAAAGATAAACTTTTTACATATCATTCTAAATCGAACAAAAAAGCATGTAACAAACCCAACATATCCACCGAGAGTTACATACAATGTCTACAGAAGTCTCATTATCAGACATTGTTTCCCAATCAATTAAATAAAAATATAGATTTTCTTGATGTTGTAACCCCTAGATACAAAATTTTTAAAACCAAATCCTTTTATGGTATACCTAAAATGATTTAATTTCTTATAAGGAACTCTCTTAATTCGTCACAAAATTGATTATATGTTCTTCAATATCTTGATTTTTCACTTGGGTTCATACAAATTTTTTCTTGTCATAATTTCTATAAGTACCTAAACCCTGCTCTGATACTATCAATGGAATCCCACATTGTTGTTGCATAATATTTTAATCCTATGGAAGAAAATATAGTATCTTTTATGGTTTAGTTTTCTATAAATTTGTAACTCAATACCTGAAAACATAGAAAATTATTATAATCCACATTAAATTATTTTTCATGGGTTTACCCTAAGTTACTTTCTCTACACCTCATATATTGGTGATATTCATTAAATCAAAGGGGTGATCTTGAATCATCAGTAGGGAATTATGAAGGGAGAAATTTATCATATGATCATGCTCCATATCAATAAAAAACATGGTGCATCACAATATTGAATAATTCATGAGAACCGTATACATATAATTATAAAAAGAAACTGAATAATAAAATTAAAATATGCCTAAAAAATAAAAATGTTACATTTATAAGAATATCAACATGTTTTATCACCATGTTGTGATTAATGAGAATTACCAAGATTATTAACTATGAAGTGATAAAACATGTCATATCTTGAGATTAATTTTTTATGCAATGATTTAGAGTGATATAAAATAACAAAATTCATCTTTATAAATACATGTATGTCATATTGATCAGAATATATCATTTGATCCATTTACCTAGGATAATAATCTTTTGGTTTTAGATAAAGGCATTGAGTAAGTTACTGCTAAAAGACATGATCATTATTTTAATTTTGACCCATGTAGATGGAAGTTGTGTTTCAGGTATATATATATAACTCGATTAATAAATTATATATACATTTTGGTCAAAATACATGGATGAATAAAAGTTTTTGGTATTCATGATATAATCATTTCTAATGAAAAAAGGTGAAATTTTATTAAAGAATTCTGCAACATGGTGTGTATAAAACGTAGTCTATGGAAATAGCAAATTGAGGGATATTAAGGTATCCCATTTATAAAAGACTATTTTTCTTCATGGTTATAATATATAATTTATTAAAATATGTTATTTAAACATTACGAAAACAAACCACAATGAAGGGGAGATGATGGATAAGAGAATTAAAGTATTACCTTACCTTGAACAGTTGCTTCAAAAGCATGATAGTGGATCATTGGAAACCTAAAGATGCCTTTGGGAGGATATTTGGGAGGAAAAAAACCATAGAAACATTGATGAAGTATTATGTGTGATGTGGAAGTGGGAAATCATTAGTTATTTATAGAAAAATATGAAATTTTTTTAATAATTTACAAATATCGGTCATTGTAATCTAGGTTGTCGATAATGAAAAACCATTTGATTAACCAAGTGTTTTTTCTCATGTTATTTTAAATTTTTGTCAGATTTTATGATATTTTAGTAAATTATAACAGCAAAAAAAATTTCTAATACCTATGTGGACCAGGAAAATTAATATTTTAACAAAATAATGACTTAACAATAATGTTTTTATATATATTTTTGGAAGTAACATGTTGGTTTGGAAATTGATGAAAATACATTAAAATATATAATATTACTAAGATAACATATTTTAGGATTTCAACTATGGATAATTAATTATGACATCATTAAAAAATAAAAATGTGGTCATAAAACATGCAAAATCCAAAAACTGTATTTTTAATATTCTTTGAAAAATAATGTATTGAAGAAACTTCTCCAATATTACCCCAAATATTATATTGGAATTTTTATTTCAAATTAAATTAAAAATTTTTCAAAATAATTTTCTTAATGTAATAATTTATTCACTTAAATATAAAAACTTTTTATTGAAAAAATAATAGTTTTTATGACATAATCAAAATCACGAGACATAAACAAATTTCTTAGGGCATTATAAAATTATTCAATAATTTTAATTTAAATAAGTATTTTTTAAAATTATATTTATTTAAAATATATATATATAATAACTATGTTTATTACAACACTTTTTATATTTTATGATATTAAAATTATGTCTTATTTGTGTCGAGAAAGCAATGATTCTAATTCATATTACATACTAAATATTTTATTAAAAATTATTCTAAAATGGGACCTATGGAATGAAAAATTAATTTATTGAAATTAATTTAATCTCTATGAAACTATAGCTAGGACAAATAACCATTTATTACACATGCGCACACAATATAGGTAAGTTGTGTGGAAGTGGTGGTATTGTGGAGTTACTCGAATAAAATTGAATGAGTATTAATATATAATAACATAAAATTATCTTGTAGTTGATTTAATTATTGACTCAATTGTTGAATATAATATTTGGAATGGTCAAGGGAGAACCCCATTTAAGCTACCTCCCTCCCAACTACTGAAAATGGATTCCAGTGGCATGACTCAAATGGTTGAGTTGAACATTTTTCCTTTTCTCATCAATTACCCTTCATCATTACTACATATAAAAAAATTATAATAGTAAAATTATTTACATTGGGTTTATTTTATATCAGTAAAATTTACCAACAGTTATATTGACAATTACACGTATTTGAAAAATGGTTATATTTTACCAAGTTTAATATTTGATAGACAGTCATATAATAGTTGAATCTCAATTGTCACATTACCTTTTATACCATATATAAACATCACTATTCATCAAAATTTACTACATAATTTCCCAAAATTATTACAATTACTTTGATAATGTGAATTTAATTTTAATCATATATTTTTCTACTATCATTTTTCCTGGTAGGTTTAATCATCTTTTTGAATGTTTTAACCAATAGAGTATATCATTAAATGGTTGATATTATTTGGTTTTTATATTTCTATAAGTTTCTTTTCAGTAGTAACTAGTATCATTTCATATAATGTAATATTTCCTTTTGTAATAGTATTCAAATTCATATACATTGTAGGAAATGTATAAGTAAATAGAAAAAATGCAATAGACATTATGAAAAGAATTCCTTTATTAATCATAGAAGGATGTTTTGGGCCGCCACAGAAGTAAAAAATCAAATATTGATTAGATATAATTTAAATAATAAATAAATAATGTATTACATAAAATATTATTTATATCATATTATATTGATTTAGTGAGAAATATTCTCGAATAGAATTTTTTTTAAAAATTTGTAATACAATCAACCACAACCCATGTTTCATTATAGAATATATAGATCATATGAATACCATTAAATAAATCGATGATATTTATCTAAAATTTTCATAATGATATGGAAAATGAATTGATCATTTTCATAGACATATTTCATTCTCTATAAAAATTCAGGAAGACTAATTTATGATATATCTACTCCATTATATCACAATTTATATTTCTATCAAGAAATTACCCTAATATATTTCTATATGTCTTTTTTATGTCCATAAAATATAGTAATTAATGAGTTATTTACATCATTAAATAAATACTTATTCATTTCTAGTTCTCAAATAACATATCCTTATTTCCTAAATCCTATAATTCTATTATTCTTTAATGTTAACTCTTTTATATTTCTTTATATTTTTTGTATCTCTATATCCCATATTGTTTCATTTTTATTTTCACATTGTTATTTTTTGAGATGTAAGATAAGAAAGATAGTATTTCTCCATTTGTATTATGATTTATTAGTCCATCATTTGAAAAAAATGGGATAATTTATTCTATTTTATTTCCTATAATGGGTATGGTAAAATGATCCACCATATCTATATATATCTATATATATATATATATATATAACCAGCATGTTATATTTCAATGGTGGAAACGTATTTAGTTGTCAATGTCCCAAATAAATTCCAACCATATCCTGTGGTGTTTATGAAAAACATATTATGTGAATATATATTTTAGTCTCGTGTGAGAATTATTTAGTTTACACTTTTCCAAATCGAGATATTTCAAAATATATTTAATGAAAATATTACCACGACTACCTCTATATCATGTGTTGGGTGATTTTCCCATATAACCTTAATTGATTTGACTCATATGAAAACGTCTTGTCATTGTGAGTATGAAAATCCATAAAAACATTTTTGATGAATCATTCAATGACATAAAACATTTATTATAACATTATAGTGTAAGAAGATGTATAATGACCATCCTTTACTTTAGTTCCTTGAATCATTCATTAAAATTTTCTTTATAGAAGAAAAAATTTCATTTCCTAGTTAACAATGGTAGTGTATTTGAAAATCATAAAATTTTATCCAGAAGCCACGATAGTATCCTACTAATTCATGAAAATAATATATATATCTTACAATTATTAATTAACTAAATTATTCTATCAACTCTATAATTTTTAAATCAATATATATATCCTTATTTTAATTAAATTATCCGCATATGATAATTTTTTTATATAGAATTCATACTTTAAAAATTTATCATGAGATAAACCTTCATTATGGTAATCATTAGAAACCATAAATAGGTTTCTAGTACTCATGTTTGTGTGGGATATATGAGAATATCATATATAAGTTCTATGAAAAATAGTTTGTACTCTTCCTTAATGACTATGTCGATAGAATTAATAATAGTTCATGGTAAAATTTATGCCTAAAATAAATCATATAAATTTATATCCCTAATATAATGATCAAAAGGTTTTCATTGGTAAAATAAATTATTTCAATGGCATTTTATGAAATCAGTATTGACGGTCCATCAAAAAGAATTTTTGATCCCCATTACCATGATCAATAAAAACAGTTTTACATGGTATATGATACAAATTCAAGGTTGAGATCATGTTATTTTCATGATTTTAAATGTATAGACATATTGATTCATCTATTATCTTAAAAAATCTGATTTGTTCAGCCCATGGTGATGTACATTATTGTATAAAAACTAATTACACTTTTGGCTGATGTTAGATCCTTAATTACTCATATAATATGTGTCCCATTATATATGCACTTTGATAATAAAACTGTAACACCAAAAAATTCTTAGATATGATTACCATTAAATTAGAGAATTTGATTGATATCTTTCTACATAAATAACAGTAAACATAAATGAATATGTGATATATTTATAAATATTATAAATATTTAAATACTACTGTAAACCCTTAAAAGAGAATCAATAAAATTGAATAGTAATGAACACTTTGTGGATTAAATGTATATATAAAATAAAATATAATTTTATTATGAAACATTTTAAATTAGTTTCCCTAAATTTATTAATATGATCATTTATTGTTTGAATTTATTTTCCCAATAAAATTTCATTCACTATGATAAAAAATTCTATTTAAATAAAAATAGTAATAATGTTGTATTATATATTATATTAAAAATAATTTAAACTAGTTTAGTAGGTAAATGATGTAGAATAAGAATAATGACAATTTATACTTGAAAATTTCATTTTCCAAAAAATCGTTCATTTTTTTATAATTTCATTAAAAAGGATTGAATTATAAAAATTAGAATTTGAAAATATTGGTATTAAATTTTATTTTGAAAACATTATTCGAAAATTATTATAGTATATATTTTTTGACATAGTTTGTAATGTAATATTTTATTGTAAGAAATTATGTTTTTAACGAAACATGTAATTTTTAGTATGTTATCATTGTATAAGAATAACATATATGATTATATAACCATTTACTTAATAAAATATAAATTTTGATTACAATTATATTCATTTTAAGAAATATTAATTTAACTAATAAACAAATCTACAATGTTTTATAATCTAATAAAAAATTACCTTTAATAAAAACTCTCTATTTGGTATTTAATTTGAATCAGGTATTTTTTAGAGAGATTTAGTTTCATCATTCTATGTAATTCTTGTAAATTTTATTTATTTTTAATAAATAAATTGAATTATTTATATATTTATATTTTATATTTTATATTTTTATCCTATATAAAAATTTAAATCATAAAGGATATTTCCTTTAAAAAAATATGTGATTAATTTTTTTCATATTAAAATTAAAATTTCACACCATTTTTTTCATAAAATGGTTCTCAAATGTTAAATTAGAAATATCATGTTAGATGAAATGTTAAATCTTAACAATTTTAATTATTATTAAATAATATTTTTATAAAATAATTAATAAGTTAATTGTAAATTAGGGTAAATGTTAAAATGATAAAACAAGATGTCAATAAAATACACATACATGTCACAAAAATGATTGGTTTATTTTATTTTTGATCCAAATTCACATTACCCTCCTATATTCCCATTTTTTTAATTCCTCATTTGACTAGTAACATTATGTTATTGAAAATTATATGGTTACTCCCAAAATAATGATTCCCTTCACATATAAAACTGTAAAATCATTAATACTTCCTATCAAACCTACAATTTTAATTCAACTATGAAACTTTGAAATAATTCCCCAATAATCCTATCATATGTTAAAATCCTTTTATTCTCCATTATTAAGAAAAATTCTCTCATTTATAAGGTTTCATATAATGAAAATTCATATCCCTTATATGAGTATTGTCGACTACATTAATTTTTTGTTTAAATTTCTTCAATATAATTTATTCTAAAAAATATAATATAATGACTAATATTCATTTATATATTTTAATGATATAATTTTGAGTTTATTATCATTATTTATTCATATTCCCTTCCAATTATAAAAAAATTATTCTTCGTGCATTGTGTCAACTAACGCCTCAAGGAGAAAATGTGTTTTGTTTTTATCTGCCGCTACATAGGTCTAGATATAAGGAATGAATGAAATTATAAATATTAATTTAATAAAAAAATTAAGGAAATGATATGAATAATTATATATCATGATAATGATAATTTCATTAGAGGGTTATTTCTAGTTCAATCATTTATTATGGTTAGACTATGAAGAAAATAGTTAATATTTTAAGAAATTCTATTCAATTAATTATGTTACCTTTAACAATTTTAAAATTTTTAATAAATAACACTAATAAACACTACAAAATAACTTCATTCTTATTTTAGACTTATATTAAAACTAAACCATCATATATTCAACCATTAATCATTATAGGTTCCTGATTGGGTGGGTTTAATCTTGAATTTTAAAAAATATTTAGCACATTTATGTTATTTTTGTATATTAGAAATTATGTATTCATTTAATATGGAAAAATTTGAAATTTATTATTGGGATTATATGAAAATTTATGGTATTAATTAAGAAAACATATTTCCTTCATTATGAATCAAAAAACCCTGACCATCATCAATTTCATGTTCTTGGTTCATATAAAAAACTAACATGAAAGGAAATTAAATATTTTTTAACCAACAATGAAAATATATTCTATTATTTTTTATAATAAAATAGTGATTTTTTAAATTCCCAATCTAGATCAACTAGAGATTCCACCTAAACCAACATGTCCCATAATATATGTAAAAACAATAACAAAACCCATTTTGGAATTTATAAAAGTCAACACATAAAACCAGAGTAAAAAAATTGGAAAAAATAGAGATACAACAAATATATAAAATTAAAAACAAAATTGGCTAATCTAGAGTGTATTTTAAAGCCCCACACCACTAACAGTCACCATTAGACCAACCTGATCTGAAGGCAGCAACAATAAAAGAATCCAATATTATATAAGATTCCCTTCTCTTTACCTGATCTGATCTGAACATTCAATTTTGATTTATTTTTTTATAAATCCACAATTCCTGTGGGAACTAACATGGAAGTAGGAAAATACAGTTTTTAAAATTCAAAACACCTCTATAGTCATGTCGCTAGCCCTCACCATGATCACTACTGATGTCACCACTATTCTGACACCACCACCATCATCACAAACCTCACACCACCCAGATCACTAGATTTATCCATCTATCAGAGTTCACCCTCACCACCATAAACCAATCCACCATCATATTGAAGCCAAACACATCACAACACCACCAAAAATAACTCCTCACCGTTGGTGATCGGCAATAGCTGCAACCAGAACCAAACAAGAACGTCACCCTTCAAAACACTAATCAAATCCGATTTATGAGAAATATCACCATGAGTGAAGCCAATGCCAACTCTAAAAATCTCTTTCATCGAATGACTCATGCCAATAACAAATGCCACCTAAACACACTTCCCAAAAGCGTCATTGTTACCTCTGCTCCAGGTCTGACTTGGAGGGAATATGAGGAACATGAGCCCAGAGCATGGGATATTGTGGCCTAAGGTTCTACACAAAGACATTGTCAAAGATCTAGAAAACCAGTAGAAAAAAACAATAGAGTGCTGAATTTGTTATCGCCTTTCAACCCATCGATCAACGAACAACAAATCCAAAAACCCCTATGTTACCCCTGCTCCATATCCGAATTGGAGAGGCACAGAGTAACGTGAGGTTAGAGAAGGTTGAGCGGAAAAGGCTTGAATGGAAAACAACCATTGTTAGGATCCGAAACCACATTGAAAGAATCCATTGACGTCATCAACTCAGAAGGGAACCAGAGCTCCTTCCCCTCAGCGGACACAACGAACAAGACCAAAGGGAAGACAAAAATCGGGTGCGGACAACTGCGAAAATCCCAAACAAACTCCTCAGCACCATGAATCAAGTTGAGAAGACCGAAACACCAATGTTGAAAACCCTCTACATGGCTGCCTTTGAAACTGAGAAGAAGAAAAAGGTCATCCTAGATCTAAAATACCGCAAGCATCCGGATTAGAATCCTCACCGTCGTATGAACTCGAGCCATCCAAATCGTCTAGATTAAAAAATTATTTAATGTACAATTAGGATTTGAGATGTAGCCAATATAGATACCACCATAGTCTATATACCATGTCTTAAAACGATAATTTAAAAATGCTCTATTTTCAAATAAAACATTTTGAAAATAATTTCTAGAAAACCAAACCATTTGTAAAGAATTTTCTCATTTTAACATTTGTTTATCCTAAAATCCACTGATATTCTCAAGTCATAAATATAAAAAGCATGTGTTATAAGAAAGGATATAATATTCATTTATCAATAGGTAAATATGTAACAAATCATGATATAATCTCTCCTGTGAAGCTATGGGATAAAAACTAATATAAAAATCCATTAAAAAATCTATTATAAAAACAATCATTCAATAATTTACCATAAATGACAATGCACCTCATGTTTGGGAACTAACCTATTGGAATCTATGTATGAGGCACTAAAATTCCAAAATAAGTATTAAATTAGATCCATCAAATATTTATTTCTTCATGTTGATATCACTAAATGTATTTCTTCTAGTGGCTTCTCACACACACAATGTATACACGTGCCTCTTTCATTATGAATCTGAGGGTCCCACAAAGGAATTTTACCAAACACATTTCAAAAAAATTATCAATATTTAATACACCATTTATAAGGACATGACAGCAAATTTTAGAGTTTTAAAACACATTTTAGAATCATGTAAATCTATTATCAAAAAATACAAACTTTTGAAAACCTTTTCCTTTCTAATAAATACTTTAAAACAACATATCACTTATAGTCAATGAACCACACAATGTAATTTATCATGACCAATATGAGATTTATAAAATTAAACCATTTTATATAAATAAATCCTCAATTTTCTAGAAACCTATATGAATTTGACTACGATTACGGAAAATAAAGAAAATAGACATTGATAGATAATGCACACCATGAAAATAAAGTATATTGAGAGAAAACACTATCTAATACCAAATTCTAAAACAACATTATCCAAACTTATAAATGTAACCAAAGACAAATAAGAACCATAAGGATTACATTATTGGAGTGGAGAAACCCATCCTCAACAGTGATCAATCGTTGAATGAAGTGAATAATAAGGGAGTATGTGAAGTGAATAAGAATGTAGTGAATGACCCAATATATCATAAGAAGATCCTCTTTGTAGAGATCTAGGGATATTGTAATGAATGAAATAAGAAACAACTCATCATCCCTCCATAATCCCAACTCAAGTTAATTAAATGACGTGGAATCCCATTACATGTTGTGTAGTCCAAAAATCACATATATACCTAAAATCCATATTTATTTTATTAAAAACACAATATTTTCCATTAAATGATGTGGAACATTTACACAGTGTGTAAATTCATCAAACATTGTATATATTAAAATTTTTTATCAAAATATTTATACAAACATTCTAACCTCCTAAAATATATTTTAAATACCTATTAGACTTCAAAAAAGCTATGTTTAAGCAGGAAAACTCAAGGACCCTGCCCTAGGAGTTCTCCGAACATGGGAACCCCACTATGTATTCAATAAATTTATACCTAAACACCATTATTTAAAAAAACTAACATTCTTTACGTTTTTGTTATCATAAAAATTTATCCATCATCGATATTTCTAAATATGCACACAATTAAATAGGAAAACATGTAAAGAGTTTGAAAAATACGTGAATGTTAGTAATAGGGTGATAAAAACTCCCACCGCAAATTATTTTTACCCATATAAATCCACAAAGACCCTAGTTCAACAAAAAAATATGTCCATTGATTCATCATCATCAATTCCCAAACTGACACCTAGTGGATATCTTGTTTGTACTACCATAGTATCTAGATAAGAGGAATAATTTAACTACGCAGTACCTTATCCTTGTGATCCATAATTTAAATTATCTAGTCCACGAAAGTGTTTTCAGCCACAAAAAAACATACTCTCATATTATCACATCAGAATAAAATGGTATACACCTCCTTATCTAGTAATCATGAAACACAATATGGTTATATTTCTAACTAGATAGAAATTTGATTCAATAGACCACCTTACCTAGTCATTTAATGATCTCATAAGGGACCACATTCCTCAGTGAAAGCTTATTGTTCTACCCAACTGATAATGACACAAGAGAGGTGAAACACTATGAACATCTTGATCACCAATCTGAAACTCGACCTTCTAATGATATTGGTCCACATAAGATTTCATATGACTCTTTTCTATAGTCAATCATATTCTGGATCAACTCTACCATATCCATTTTATCCTAAAAAAGACTCATCCCAACCATGGACTACTCTCCAAGCTCTTTCCATCATGACGAAGAACAAAAATTCCACCTATACAAATCCTAGAAGGGTTAAATATTTATCTATTCTTGATAAATATTTTATAGGAAAACTAAATGAATGGAATATTATTTTCCCATGATCCTGCAAAATCAAGCACTCCTTCTTGGAGTATATCCACTAAATCTTGTATATCCCTCTAAATTTTTTTAATATTTATGTGCATGATATGTAGTGGTCAGTTTAATATGGGAAAAAATATCCAACTACAATCCTACTTAGAACATGTATATGAACCTTGGGCTCCTATTAGAAACAATTGTAGAGTGAACTCCCAGAATATTTAATGTCTCTCAGATATTTAAGTCCACAACCTATTACACATTCATCATCTCTCCAATAGGTAGTAAATGTGTTTATTTCATGAGTTGATTAGTGAATAAACAAATAAAATCCTCCCCACTTTGATTCCCTAGTAAACCAATAACTAAACCTCTAAAAATACCACCCCACATCCATACTATTGTGGGTATGGGTTATAAAAAACATGATGCAATTTGGAGTTCAGCCATAGTTCTCTAAAAAGTAAGGTACCAAAATTCCAAATCATCAATCAAATGAAAAATTCACTTCCACCAAAACCCATATCACAAGTATTGAGAGATATTCATATTATTTGGTTACATGGACCATTATACATTTTGTCTACTATACAAAAAATAAAACCATAGGTCAAATAGTTCAACAAACCAATTACGGTAGCCCAAATATCCACAGGGAGATTGAGACCACTCAGCTAAGGTCTCCCCACCATAATGGCGTTTACTGATTCATTTTCCCTCTTTCGAAGTCACCTGATCGAGCTAATATCTTTCATCAAAACACATGTTAGATCTCATGAAATCCAAGAATACCTTCCCATGACCTATTCAACTTCAAATCTATTCCCAGTGAATAAAATCATCAAATAACATTCCTAAAATGATTCTGTAGATCCTTTAATTGATAAAATAATTATCAATGAATCATAAACCACGTTCTCATTCCTGTGATTATATGAAATTTATAAATATAATTTCTAAATGTGTTCAACCAATCATCTTATCAAAAGTCTATATCAATCTAATTAAAAATACATTTTTGGATGTAATTTTCATAATATGGTATATAACTCTCTCTAAATAGATATTTATGAAATTTTTTGAGTTCAAGAATAACATCTACCAATTAAATATCCTGGTAAGGGTAGTTCTTCTCAAGATTAAAGAAATGGAGAGAGATTAATAGGCTACAATCTATTTCCACTGCATCAATACAAATCAAACCCCCCCCCCAAATCATTATATAAAAAATCATAAAGGATACCCATTATAGAACAATCAAAACTATTTCTAATGTCAATAGAAAATTAATATCATTAAAAGACCTCTGACACATGTCACTCCATTTAAATATGACAACCTTTTAGGTTAAATCTGACAATAATGATTTAATATTTGATAAATAATTAACAAACCGTCTTCTATAACCAACCAAACCCAAGAAGTTCTAGATCTTATACAAATTTATGTGATTATATCAAAACATAACTACATATACAATTTTACGATCCACATAGATTCCCCTCGTAGATATCATATTCCTTAGAAACACCACTTCCTAAATCTAGAAATTACATTTGGAATGCTTACCATATAGACAATATTCCCTAAAATCTCAATGAATTATATCAATTTAGTCAATATTATCTTATTTTAACATGGATTACATAAGTTTATCATCCCCCAACTCAGCAAAAAATAATCCGTGAAATGGTGAAAAATATGGTTCATCAAATCCAAAAACACCACATGAAAATTATAAATGCCTAATGTAATAACATGAAACTATAAATGAATAATTCAACTAATAAATGTTTTCTTTGGTATATACTATTATTATACTCTCAAATTTTAGTACCTTACCCATAATTTATTATTAGAAAAAACCCACTAACATGATCAAAGAGCTCTTCGATCCTTCGAAAATGATATTTGTTCTGAATGGTCACCTGATTCTTCTTTTGATTATCAATAAAATTCTAAGGCTCCCAACTATAGTCTTTGATAATAGGATAGCTAAATCCCATGGTCACATGGAAGGATAAATAAATCCTTTTTATAGTAGGTCATCATGGTAGACTATATGTTCTGCTAACTCATATGGTTTCACACGATAAAACAATATCATAATACACACCATTAAAGGGAAAAGATATATAATAAACTTGACCTCAATATGTGTATGTAACAAGTATAATCAACTAAAAAGACCTTAGGGTACAAAAAACAACTACAATAATTTGACCACCCAAAATAGGGTTAACTTTACCAAGACGCATCTTTGAAATTGACAAAAGACTACCCAATAATAATGAACAATAGGTTGTGTCCTTTCTGATCTAGAGTCTCACTAACCCAAGAAAACATGAGTTACCCCATCAGAAGATAATAACTAAACATGATCAAGATCTAGAAGGCCCTACTTCTACTAAAAATTTTTTATAAGCACCTCTCCCATGATACATTTGGAAACATTTTTGGTCCTCTTTCACAAAAAGCTTGGAAAGGTCCAATATTAATGTAATATGTTCTCAACAAAAAAACCAACATATAAAGTAACTTTTAAGGTATAAAATAATGAGGAGAACCTACTTCAAAAAAACATTATCACCATATAAGATGTGATAAACACAATACCTCTAACAGGTGATATCCCTACTTCTTATCCCTTTAGAGAATACTCTAAAACATAATGTCTTTTGAACATAACAATTTTAATATATCGATTATACTGATTAATCAACCCTCCACCCATGGAATAATATCCACAAACATGTTAACCCTTTTTGAGAGTTGATCCTTCACTATATTAGTGTGATATTATTTCACAAAAAGGTTATATATTGTCAGATTTTATAGAGGTATGAAAATTATTAGGAGCCTCTGCAAAATTATTATTAATATGACATCTCATTTACATCCGGTTTTTGAAAACCTACTTCATTACTTTCCAATTCATGAAAAATTGTCCAAATGAAATTTCAATAGTTTTAGAAATCATTTTTGGGATAAATGATACATTGTGTCTCACCACTGAACCAACTAATGATCTACCCAAACCTATCTATATAGTTATATCTACCTACACTAAATCATAATTATCAACTACCTCTAAAAATTTCATAAGACACTTGTGTATCTACAGTGACCAAATATTAAGCCTCAATCCAAAATAATAGATATGATCCTTCGAGTACTCATAGGTGACATGTTTCGGTGCCAGATTCATAAACCTAGTAAAATGGGTTGAATACAAGAGAATATATTTTCACCTTCCTCTAAGGAAAGAAACTCATGGGTCTTCAGTACACATTATTTTTTTGGGTAAAATAAATGGATAAATATTTTCATGGAAAAATTCATAGTAAGACCATCATGAAACTTAATTAGAATAATAGAATCCCACAATCTCTACTATATTCCCTAAAGAATATATATATGAAAACCAACCATAATCTCTTCATGGTTCATTAAGAAGTTGATGATCCTCTCAATCTGCTCATGAAACTCTGTGGATTCCTAGGGTATTTTTTCATGATAAAATATGGGTGGGTTCTTATTTGTAAATTAATATCCATGACCCATGACATGTCTTGGGTCCTTGATTCCCACATTACCAATAATCAAAATAATGCAGATAACAGATTCTACTAATGTTGGGTCGATTGGAGGATTCACCTACAGAGCATAACTGAAATCATATTCTCTTGGATATCGGAGATCTCTACTCAAAGAAATTGTCTCTCAAAATAGAAAAAACCAATCAATTACGAGAAATTCCAAAATCCTAGGACTAACATCAGCTATTGGTGTCAAATATTTTAAACATTATAAATTTAATGTCATAAAAAAGTTCATAATTAATATTGAATTTCTAAATATAAATAAATATTCCATACATTTCATTCAATTGAAAAAATATTCCAAGTCTAATCATAGAAAATTTCTATTAAAACCCATAATAACTTGGGGTCAGTCATGAATTTGAGATGGACATGACCCTCTTCCAAACATACATACAAGATTCTCACAATAATAACTACCATATTCCCAACACACTGAAAAAATCATAGGAAATGTTTACATTCTTTAGGATGTGAATAACATTGATACCAAACAATAAATACCCAACCCATGTCAATTGTTCAAGTAACTCATACATGTCTATCACGTCATATTGGTAAAATTTTATAACAAAAACTAATGTTTAATATATGAACAAAAAAATACAAATAGAGTATAATGATAATGAAAAATATAGAACACAAATAACAAAATAAAAACCAAATTAGGCTAAACTGAATAATATGTTGGATCCCCATGAGAGCAGTACTAACCATAAGACTAAACTGGACTGAAATGACCAACAACAAAATAATCCAACATGCTACAATTTTCTCTTCACATTACTTTAATCTTGTGATACAAAACCTACAAACACCTAATATTATAAGAAGGGTGTGAGAAAAATATTATTTGGATAACACCATAGTATCTATAAAAGTACTAGCATCAATAATTAATCAACTCATCCATTAAAATAGTTTCATCAAATAATATTCATAAAACCAAACCATTCATAAAATATTTTACAATTTTCTTCTTTAGTTTTCATTGAATCCTTCAATATTCTCAAACCTAAAATATCATAAGTATATGTGATAAAATAGCAAAGAATATTGATGCTTTAATGTTTAAATAAGAAAAAAATATCCATGAAATAACCTATAATGTGAATCCATGTTATACAAACTCAAATAAAAACATATCAGTAACAATCCAAGATAAAAATATCATGCTATAAGTAAACTGTAATGTCAATTAACCTCAAATTTTGTAAATATATTATTGTAAATGGTGTAAAATATTGTAATAATATTGTATTTCATATCATTTTATCCAATAAAAATTGTGTCCATCTAGTTAACATCATAATAAGGTCACCTGCTTGTCGTAACACACACAAACTATGTTGACCCATGTCTCTTTATCGACACACCAATGGTTCCAAATGTAAAATTTTCAAAAATAAGTTTCAAACCCATGGTCAAAATGTTATAAATCATTTTCAATGGCATGAAAATCCACTTTAATGATTAAAAACGCATTTTTTGAATCAAGATATTATATTCTAAAGAAATACTTTTATAATATATGGTTTTATTAGAAAAACATTAAAAACGAATATCAATTTAGATCAATGAAAAACATTATGAATCATAGAAATTACAACGTGAATCTCACCAAATTAATCCATTGTACATGAACATATTCTTCAACACAATAGAAACCAACCGACCATCAATAGTTGTTATAAAAAACCACGAAAATGACCTTCGAAAGAAAAATAATAAAATGAAATTGAATTTTTTTTATATAAAACAATATCCAATCACAAATATAATCCCAAATACAGAAAAAACTACAACTGTAACCAATGAAAAGGATGGAATAGAAGTATTAAATTGCTAGATAGAAGAAACCCAATCATAATAGAGATCAATCGCTGAATAAAATGATCTGTAAGTGATGAAATCAACCACATTACCAAAAAATTTACCTCTACCTGAAGAGCTAGAAATCATAAAATAAATGAAATAAGAAACTAATCATGCATCGCCATAAAATCCCAACTCACAACTATTACATGATGTGCAATCCATTTACTTGTCATGTTATAAACAAAGATCATATTAATTGAATACATCATTCAATTTCATTATTAAAAACCCAATATTTTCTACTACATGTAGTGAAAAATTTACATGGTGTATAAATAATTCATTCGCTATAGCATTTCATGGAATCTATTAGGTGATGGATACACATTGTGTGGCCTCCTTAAATTATTCGTAAATTCCCAAAAGAAAAAAAATGTTTATGAAAAAAATCAAAGACACAACTACAATAATTTTACAAACATGGAAAGAACCATGTTATGTGTTTGAAGCATTTATACCCAAAATACATTAATTTAAAAAAAAATATCCCAAAACATTAGGCCATTTTTCATATAAAATATTCTATAACCTCAAGAGTTCCAATTGACACTCAATAAAAGAGGAAAACAAGTAATGATATTATAAAATACATGTATGTTAGTTATGTGATGTTACATATTTACATTATAAATATAATATATACCAACACTTATTTTCTGAAACTAGTATAATAAAGTTCAGATTACTTAAAAATAGTTCTGAATGTGGGAAATGAATATCTAATATGTTTATATATATAATGATTATAAATTAGGATAATAGATATGTATAGTTGTGAATAAGGTTATTAGTTATTTATTGAATGATCTATGTTTAATTATTTAGGATTATTGATGCATGTTTAGAATGGATTTGAATGTGGTCATAGTTTTCATCTCATGTTCATTTATTTGAGGTTAGTTTTGTATTATGAACCTAATTTTTTATGGTGTGTGTAGTATTTATATGAGATATCATTCCATGGATTATCTATTTTTCATTTTATTTTAAGTTCTATTAAAATTCATATCATTCAATGGATATATATTAAACTGTTTCAAATGTTTTTAGTGTTTTTTGGATCTTATTTCTGTTTCATTGAGTTATAATACTTTTTATACACTATTCATTATTTTAATTCTATATTAACCACCCCATGATATTTTTTTCATATTCCAAATATTTAATTGGAAATAATATTCAAATAATAGTCCCTTGATCATGTGGCTATTGATTCTTTTTATTCTTAGTAGTCAGAGTTCATGGTATCTATATTTTCAATCATTTTTTCATAAGTATTCCCATGAAATTTTATCATATAATTTTGGTAAATTATAACCAATGATTTTATTATGTGGAATTTTGTCATTTTTTGGGATATTCATTCATACCACTAAAACACCTTCACAAATGTTTCTCATTTATAGGGTTACTTTTTTTTAAACCAACTACTTACTTTATCCAGATGGGATATGATCATGTTATTCCATTATTTTATTAGTTATACTAAAATTATTGTAAATGATGTTAAAACCAAATTTTATATAATTCATATTAAAAACAACGACCTTGAAATAATTTTATTTTATTGACATGCAGAATTATTTTTAAAAATATATTGTTATAGCACTACAAATAATTATAGAAATGTTGGTTATGTATTATTTAATAATCTACCTTCTTTCTCAAGATGTGTGATGATCATGATATTTATTTTTTGCAATGGGAAAAATTAATTACCTTGTCGATTACAAACGACATTTAAAATGGTTTTATCATGTATTAATATTCCATATTCATCATTTTCATAATATTCTTATTTATATATGAAAATGTTTTCTTTTGGAAAGGGTATTAATTTCAATTTAAACCTTATAGTAAATAAATTATAAATAATTAAGTTATAGTAAGGGCATCAAATTATGTATCCCCTTGATCGATTAAAGAGTCTCATGTAAAAAATTAGGTTTGGATATTTACTGTATGCATGCCAAAATCAATAGGTTGTCTTGACTGAAGAATCGATGATATGTAAAGTGTCATGGAATAGGGCCATAATAACATGGTTTTGAGTTACGTAATTAGACATTCAACATTATGATATCACTTTTATTTATAACCTTGTTTAAATTTATTATCATATAAATATCATGCTCCAAATTTTATATATATTAGGAATTATCTTTCCATACCTATTTGTTTCTTAAAATTTATGATATGTGTATACAATTATTTATTCAGTGGTATGTTTTCCCACACCGACTTTTTAAGAACACACATTTTTGTGGTTCACTTCCCCCATCTTATAGTGAAAATTTTTATTCATGAAACGATAATATGTATTTAACATGTGAAAAAAATTATAAGAGATTTTAAAAATTTGTTATGGATCATACAGTTTCATATATGGTGGAAAAATGTCTTCATGATACATATATTGTGAGACTTATCAATTTATATTATTTCTTAATTCTCTAATGATCTAAACCATTATAGATCAATATTTTTTAGTAGATGATATTTTTATATATTTTGTAATTATGAATAATTATATCTAGATTTTTATAACTCGTATTAAATAAAATATGTAATATGTGTGTCAATAACTACCAGATCGATGAGTGTGGGTCTACAGAGTACTATATGATATAAATGAAATAGTATAGACACCAATAGAGATTAGTATATTTTTAAGGATAATTTAAATATTTATATGTTATTGTTTGTTATAATATAATATCAATTTCTGTTGTATTCGACTGAATTCAATAGTAATAATTGATATTTTTTGGGGTTGGGATATGACAACATTAGGGAAACCTTTTTAAATTTGTCAATATATTCAACACCATTCGGATGTTTTGGTAATTTATAGATAATGTGGTTTATTATATAAATACATTATAATGAAGATATTGGAACGTTTATATGACCATGGAACAAATGATAGTGGGGATAATCACACAAAAATAGGGTTTTTGGAAAATGGAATCAAACATCACTCTTAATCATGATGAGTAAGTATAAGATTAAATGCTATAGAGACACTCCTATGGGATATGATTTCGATAATGAAATCAGGAAAATAAAACATTTTAATGTATTTAATAAAAATATTGACTAATTTTGTTAGATAACCTGAGAGAAAAATTGTCATGGATAAAGATGGACTTAATGAGGAGTATCAAACATTGATATAAATGTATCATATTCCTATAACAGTGGATTTATAAGTGAAGAATAATTTTTCTTCTAAATTTTCAAAAAAAATATTCTCATATACATTTTGGTTTTATTATTTGATTCAAATAAGATCAAAGAAATTAAGATGAAGATGGTATGCACCTAGAATCCACTATGTTTTATAATCTTATAATTGGGCATAAATTAATTAATTTAAATGTTATTATTTCACTGTTATAATATAAAAGGTGTGTTTTATATTTTTAAATTTTGGCAGTGAGATTTAAATTTTTATAGTCTTGAAATGCTTAAATATTAACATTATTCCGTTATATTTGTAAGTGATGTTTTGGTATATTTAAAATAGTAGTATTTAAATCTGAAACATATAAGAATTGTTCATTTACAGTTTTAATTCAATGGTTGGAAATTTGTTGTTTATCATTTTAATGGTAATGAGAACTTATTTTATGATTGGTTCATAATATTGGGGATATCTATTGATGATAATATGATTGAGGTATTGAGAACTATAAATATAATATAAAAATTATGTTGATAAAATAAAGGGTGTTATAACTTTGAATATGTTTGTTAGAAATTAATTTGTAGCCTAATTATTGAAAACTGATTCATGAATTTTGATACAATTTACCTTGAATTTGTATTTAATTTTCATATGTAGATGTTATGGTGTGTCTTTATGAACAAGAGTTTAACACCATTTAATGTTTACGAGGTGGTAATTTTTTTTAGGAATATATTATCTACGTGTGGTTTATTGTCTCCATGGTTAAAATAGGTTATGGGAATGAAATTTAATACGAATATATTATTATGTATTATTCATAGTTTGGTATATGACTATAGTGATGAAAAATGTAATTTTACAAATGATAATTAAGATTTTTATATGATACATTTAAAAGAATATTTATTTTACAATATATTAAAATATGTCTCTGTAATTTCTGATGTATATTTTAATGATTAGGTTAGTAAATATGAGATAAACCTACTCAATTTAACATAGGTTTTACAAATATTAATATAAGTTAAACTGAGAGTAATATATATCTGAGTCTATCTGGTACATGTTGAGTAGTAAAAACTATAAGATGACATGATATTGTTCTATGGTGATACATCATTAGGATAATTTTTTTGATAATCAATATATAATAATTTTCACTCATCTTAAATATATTGGTTCTAGTAATGGCTATATGTATAAGGATCAATGGGTCTGCCGACAATGCAATTATTATCTCAAATAGTAGCTCAACAGAATTGGATCCAGATTAAGAAACAATGGGATAATGCCAAAAATGGTATGATGAAATATGATCAATAATGTTATCCTAGTATAATCCCCAAACACCCCCATAAAGATAAATAAAGATCCCCAGTGAAGACCAACTAATGATATATATAAATGAAATAATATAAAATTTAATATATATCTTAAATGTTGGCAGAAATATGCATGATATTTCGTTAAGGGGATAGGTAAATTCTATAAGTGTGGAGGTGAATGCAATCAAACTCGGAGGTGTAATTAAAAGGGCGGTGATATAGGAATCTCATGCTTTATTTTCTAATGGTTACTAAATTATTTGACTCAATATCACAATCCAATAACCAATTTAGGGCATAGTCACTAACTGACTTCAAAACAAGAAAAATCTACTGAAACTATAACTAATTAATTACATACTCAGTTTTCACTATATATTCTATATTATTATATGTAATGAATGTTATCACAATGAACTAGATATTTAATTATAAATTAAAATCCTATGTAGTATCATTACCAAATAAATCATTTTATTGGTTTTTGGGATGTTATTCCCTTTGCATCTAAATCTCTGTCCTTTGGTAAAATTGTTTCTAAAATTTGTAATGAGATTTATCTATTTATAAATAGATTATATATATTTTTTATAGATACATCTTATTTTAAATTTATATAAACCCAATAATATGTAGTTTTGTATGGTAAATTATGAGTCCCTATTTCAAATTTCATTGTTATTTTGATTCTAATTACAAGGATGAAAATTATATAATTGGTGGAGGGGAATAATGAATGATTAAAGTGATATAGTATTTTAATTTTTTTTAAACATTGTCATATAAATTTGATTCCCCACTCAAAACACACAACTTCAACAAAATCATGTAATATTTATATGAAATATTAATATTTAAGTATGATAATTAAAACATAGCTATTGAATCAGTGGGATTGAATTGGAATAAAAACATTATTATTTATTTTTTTATTATAAATAAATGTTACATTTAATATTATTTTAATTAATTTTGTTTACCATAAATTAATCCTGATATAATGTTTTATATAAAGAATTATTATTCCAAAAAAATCATTTTATTCAAGATACATTCTAATTTCAAGTGAAATATGAATAATGATAAATTATATTTTTTCAAATAATTGGTTAATTGTAAATTAGTAGTCAAATGATATAAAACAATCGTAAAAGGGTTAAATATTTGATAATTACATTTTCTAATAAAAATATATTTAATTATATTTTATATTATTATTCCAAAATAAATATATAAATTATGGAATTTTAAATTATTAATAATTTTGTTCAATTTGGAAATCATCATATCAATATTTGAAAATTATAGATTTAACATTACAATACTTTAAAATTATTTCACTTAGAATAAACATAAATTTTTAATAGCTTTCCATGCACCCAACAATAGGTTTGAACGGAACAAGATACTTTATTAAACGATTAATATTATAACATCGCTAGTAAATTTAGTTATATGAATAATGAAAAATAAATTATGAAAATTATTTGGTTTGAAATTTTATAAAATTAAAAATGGATATATACTTATTAGATTTAAAATTAGAACAATTTTGAATAATGAAAAATGGTTTCCAAAAATTATTTTTTTCATCTAAAAGGTTGTCTAGTTGGACATAACACAAATAATTTATAATTATTTTTTATAAATTTTAGAAAAATAATTTTAAAAATTATTCATAATTTCTCAAGTAATCAATTAAAAATATTCTTTATGATAAATGTTCAAATTATTTTGAAAAAATACATTTTTTGAGGGATTGTGAAAAATACTAAATTTTAAATGATAAATGCTTTTTGATTTAAATAATGTACAATGATAAATAAATTATTAACTAGTTTTCAAGTAAAATTAATTCAATTTTCTCAAAAAATTAATTTATATTAATTAATTAATTTTAATAAATAATTTTTATATTAAAACATTGTATACATTTTAACATTTTCAATTCAATAATATAGATTTTGATCACATCTGCAAGATTAAAATTAAATTAATTTTTTCAAATTAGGTGAATTATTAATGGGAAAAATCAATATTTTTAAATATAAAAATATATAATTTTGGATTATTTTAACATAAATTTTCACCAAAATCAATAACGAAAATAAAATAAAATAATTGTTGTGGTTATTGGAAAGATAGATTTATCGTGGGATTAAACAATGAAGAAGAGAGATAATGTCACATTATAACTTTTAAAGACAAATTTAATGTACGTATATCAACCATATGTATTCTAGTTTGGATAATACACTATTTGGGAAATTTTTAATTAAAAACGACAAGGATATTATTAAATATTTATTAAAAAAATCATTTGTGACACTCACCAAAATTATAAATGGCATCCCCATATCATTCTTTATTCACATATTAAAAACCATTTGATTTAGGCAATACCTTCCGAAATAACCTAAAAACAGAAAAAAATGCACCTTATAAGCCATATATTGGGGAAAGATTCAACATATAAAGGATTTAGTGCAATCAAATGGAGGATACAAGAAGGAAAGTTAATTTTCTTCAATGAGCATTTTTTTGTTTCATTATACACCTCCTTAAATTCTTAATAAACCAATATGATATAGAAACATAATAATATTACAAATTATTTTAAGTTGTTATAATATGTTCATGACTTAAAAACATATCTAATTCCTTAAAATGGGTTATGAAAACATCATTTTTGTGTATGGTGTTCTGTCGCCACACAAATTGATTTTATCAGTTCGTTCACTAATAATTTTCACAATTTGGTATGAAGATTGATATAATATATATATATATGTGATATTTATAAAATATATATAACTATGGAGAAAGTATATCATAAATATATCTTCATACCTTCAATTCCATAGGATAAACTATAATATCAATCATGTCTACGAAAGACAACTTCCAAGCGAAGTGATGTGATTCGTCTTCCATTTACGCTTATCATGATAGGTGATATAGATATTGTAAATGATTATATGTGACATTAATAACAAGATTATGATAATAATTACATATTTATCATTATAATAATATAATACATATCATTTTATTACATTCCATTTCACATAATGAGTGATGATAACGTAATTTGTGTACATCCTGACCACCACCTCCATGAATCGATGTGACTCTATTTTCACCACGACACCACATGGATGATATATATATACATAAGTAAATTTTAAGATATCAAGATTAGTATATGATATTATTATCATTCTATAATTATAATATTTTACTTACGTCATGTCTTTAATGATCACTAGAAAAAGCGAGTTTTACTCATGTGTATATATGACCTATTGTCTCAGTGATCATAACATACCTCATTTCATAGAGCCATAATATGTTATTGGTTTTAAAATTATAATTGAAAAAATATGATAATTAATTCACGATTATTATTATGATGATTATGGAACAATATAATATGCATAATGAAAAAATCTATCATAACAAATCAAGAATGAAATAATAAGGCAACTTGAACAAAGAACAATGAAATTAAAGATAGATTATTAATAAATTGGTGATAAGATGTTATAAAAGGATCATATATGGTATGAAAAAAGTAAAATATATTTAGGGTTTTTGTTAATAAAAATTTTAGAACCACAATAAAAGAGGCCAAATAATGTACAATCAAAATGAATCATGTGGTAAGTGATCTTGTCTCAATTTAAATTCCATTGATACTTATTTGTTATAACACACAAATTAACTTTTATTTTATGTATTTAATTCCAATTTATATGTAATATCATGATTCAATGATAATTCATGTTTTTTTTATTTTTCAACTTGAATTATTTCATCTTGTGGATTTGATTTGAAAATTACCATGCAATAACATTTATTATACAATATCGATCTTTTTTGTGATTGTTGACTTTATCTTAAAACAATCACTTTATTGTGATCATTTTTAATTTTTCATTGTATTCATAATAAATATCCAAATTATTGTATAATATATAAGATTATTTCTTAAAATTTATAAATTTTTTACATATATTGTTCACTTTGAATGTTATTTGATTAACTAGAGAAATATTGGTAAATCAATATCCCTTACTAATTATTGATATTTTATGAAAATATATATAGATTAAATAATGAAATAGATTAATTGATTTATGATAAATGATTTGGATTTTCAATGATGGGTGAGAATCTATTTCATATAGCTCATCAATGAATCAATATAACTAATGTGACCATAAAAGTGTGCAAAATTAACTTGTTTCAAACTATTTTATTTAAAATTTCATGTAAATGGTCATGACAGTTGAGTTATGAGGATGTATGATAAAATGGAGTTTAATAATTAAAAAATTTATTTATTTATAATTCAGTTGTTTTTATACATGGTATTTTATAATGATATAATTTCTTAACACATTTCTATCAAATACTATTGGCTAAATATAATAATTATTTAGTTATTTACCTTTCTAAATAGATTATGCATTACCTATTCATTCAAAAAAGTTATTTAAATGGAATTTATTTTTATTTATTTATCTTTCCTTATTTATTATTCTATAAAATTATAAGAATGATTTCATTATACATCGACCATACTGAGTATTTCATCTCGCCTTTATTTTTTTATTTCACTAATAAATGATTAAGAAATCATTGAATGTGTTTTAAATGATTTATTTAATTTATTGTTTTTATGTATTCCATTTTATTATTTACTCACTATTTAAAATTGGAATTATTTATATATATATTTCCTCAATAATACTAAACTGATTGGTTCTTCAGCATTTGATTCCTTGTACCCATGCCAGTGTAATAATGTAAACATTGACACCAGGATACTATGGGTGGGGACGTTACAATTGGTATCAATGGAATTTTATATAAAATAGAGAAACTAGATTTCGGAAAACATATTTTAGGTAACATAACAATTTTATAGTCTCTAAATATTAACATATAATATCATCCTAATGATTTTTTATATAATATATTATGAGGTTTTTCCATGAAATGAATCCTTAATTGGGTACAAAAAGTGGATATGGTTCTGGAATAGATATACCTAGGGTAATAACTTTGAAATGACTTAATTGGAATATACTTGATCATCACCTAGAAAAATATAATAACCATAATTCACTCTTGGTTTGATAATCATGGGTGATATTCCTTGGATAATTCAAATTTTCTTTATAACCTAATATGATGGATTTGAAAAAAAATGACATTCTCGAAGAAAAAATGATTATTATTGTTATTTAAATGACAAAAAAAATTAATTTATGCGATGTTTTCGACCATATTGTTAATTATTAATTAAAAGATAAAATTCATAATTTTTTGTTCTAATCGAATATATTTCAGTGTTTATATTTGGATCCTAGAAAGAAGAAGGGTATGAACACATGTGAAAAATATAGAGATATCCACACTAAAGAATCCAATACTTCTAATATTGTAACTGATAATGTAATGTCTATATTAGGGAATCTTAATCAAATTATGTGTAAAAACCTTTAATTAATGGAGTGACATATTCCACATGAATATTCTCATATTTTAGATCACTTAATAAAACAAATGAATCAATTATATTGAGGGACTACTGATCTAATGGAAGATTAGAAATGAATTATAACTCTAGGGAAGACATATACAACATTGGGATTAGTGAAAAGGAAAAGGATACTCTTTGTGTTTATTTTATCAATGGAAATTCTTATCAATGGCGGCCAATGATCCAGAATACTAGGGAGGAAGATTGGACCGAACAAGTGAAATATAAATCTTTTAAGTTTACATTATTTGAAAAATATTTAAAATGTTTGAAATAAATAGAGATGAAAATAATCTTCAATATCACAATGAAAGAGGGTGAATTATTTCATGTAGATAATTTGTATACCATTACAAGTTTAACTAGATCTGTTATGGATTACATACAGAACAATGAGTGAACTATTAACCACTTCTTTGAATGAAATAAGCCATGTATCCGAAGGGGGTTTTCTCTCAAAAATTTTAAATAAATGATGAAAAAATATTTTCTGTTATAGATAAATAGAAATAAATCAAAAATACTTAAGTCTTTATATTGAATAAATATAAGAAGTGGATGGAAAACAAAAAGCCACGATAAAGGGAAGAAGTGTATGAAACATTTTCAAACATGTGATAACACGTGAAAGAGTCACCAAAAGAAATTTATAAAGGTAATGAGAGTTTTTTATTTTTTTGGAGAAAAGGAACACCCTGAAATAATTTTTAAGGGAATAAATAAAACAACAATATTTACTGTTTCAACTGTATGGAGAAGGGGAAATACTAAAATGAATTTCCCATGTGTCAAGTGAATATGCCTCTAAATATGATAATGGATCAAGGTCAAGATTTTTCTATTGATTCAACAAATGATGTATGATTAATTTTATCCTATATATGGATCCATGAATTTTATTATAAAATTATATTGATGATGATATTATTGTTATAAGAACAATTTAATGTATAAGGATTTTACGATCGTACTATTTCATAATCGATTTGGTGCCATTTGTTTAATGGTACCAAGAAATGTGATTTAGTGGAATGTTAAAATTCATAGAAAAAATGGTTTATTAAAAGATAACCCTTAATATTTTTTTGATATTGAGATAGTGATGTTGGGAAAATAAGGTTATTTATATCGTAAAATAAAATTTTATAGTGTTGACTACCTTATAAATGAATAAGGATTTTTTTGAAAAATATGTTTATTCTATCATTGATTGAGTTTATGGCATTGTTAGATTTAATTATTATATAAAATAATCTATTTTTCTTTTAAATAATAAATAATCATCCATGTTTAAAATAAGTTTTTACTATAATATAGGGTATTATCATTTTTTCTTGAAAATATTCATAAGACTGTTTTGTGATATTTAAGAGCTACTTAATGTTGTTTTGGGGAATAAATTTAAGTTTATTTTGTAAATTATGTGACCAACTATCAATTTTTTAATGAAAATCATTTTTAATGTTCACACGATTAACCATTTTGGAAATAGTATATGTTTTACATTATATGAGGTATTATAGATTAATGTATTTCCTCACCAAATAAAAATTTATGAATATTGGATAAATGGTGATAAACATTGTGTTATAATGATAACTATAGATCAAATGAATGAATTATCTTTCTAATATGGATCTTTTGATCTATTTTTTTTTGAAGTATTAAAAATTAATATTTATTTCATAGAGTAAGGGGTGAATTGGAAATTCACCAAGTTAGAACTGTAGGATGTTATTTTGATTATAAAATAGAAAAAAATAAACTAATCATATCTTCTCAGGAAAAAAATCAACATCAGGAAAATGATATTGAAAAATATTTTTATCTTATTACCATCATTTCATATGATATTTCTGACCCATAAAAAATCTTTGGGTTATGGTTTTGTGTTTGTTAAACTTCTCTAGATCACTATATTTATTGTGATCAAGGACATCTATCAATATCTATTAATCCTAAGGAATTAGTGTTTTCATCCATACACCCATTTTTACTACCATTTTGTGCTCTCCTGCATGAAAACCTTGTAATGTTATTTTTACATTTGAAATTTCTACTTCCCATTCTATCCTATTTAGAAGATGTTTTCTTAAAAAAATTACGATTTGTGTTTTTAATCAATAGTATTTAAAAATATCAAACCCTTGATTACAAATATAATGATACAATTTTGAGGAATCAATTTTTTGGATTTGGGGAAATGGTCCCCCCCACAATAATTTCCAATTTATTTATCTTAGAAAAATATAAATTTCTTTGATATCCTAAGATGTATAAAAAACTATGGTTTAACAAAACAATGCACTTTATTAAAATATTATTGTTGTAGCTACGACATCCAGAACTCGGATGCCACTTAACGGGTGCCTGGATCGCGGTGGGCCACATGGGCTCATGCACATCTCCCAAAATACGATATGCTGCTGAAAAGTAGGGATGGCCTAGGGTGTGTCTATGGGGATAATATCCCCTCATTAGAAATCTGTAACACGTTGAAAGGAATATAATTTAATAGTAAATAGTAAAAGAAATATAAATAAATTGTGGAAGAAAACTGATAGAATATATAAATGAGAATGATAGTAATTGTATCAACTGAAACAATGAATATATAATATAATTTCACTAGAAAAACAGAAAACATGGATACATGACAATATGCATAACATGATCCACCAGTAAATAAAAAGAATACTACTCCATGCATCCTAAGATCCAACTCAGTCACCTGTTATCTAGCTCAATTTTATCAGCACAACATCTTGTGTTTGAAGCTGTATGCTTTGCTTTATCAAAACATGGAGTCATGTAATCTACTCCACGTACCAAATAGTTCCCAAAGAGGGTGTGAGATTAATCTCAGGGGGCCACCACCAATGTTATCTATAACATATAGCCCATGTAATGGAATATAGTAGTTCACTTACATGCATATAAAAAGTAAATAAAACAATACAACATAACTAAATACCCATGTAACATCTTCATCCCTCAGCTGAAGTTTGAATATGTAACTAGTTTATTAAATAGGTAAATACTATTTATGTTAATAGGTCACGTGAGGTATAGCCAGCAATCACATAACCACATGATAGTCTAATTGTGAAGGTCCTAATATATAACAAGGCAACCTAGAAAAGATATCTAGTGAGGGAGTTCCAGGGAAATAACCAAGGTAACGTAGATCTCATAGAATGTAAAATCAGTAGTATCAATGTATAGATATGGTATAAGTGTTTAATCTAAAGAGCCTAATCCATGGATTTCCACAATAAGTATCCTTATGAGACCAAAATGATCGACCATGGTAAAAAAGGGATAATCAAAGACAGGGCCCTTTAGGCTTTCACCCTAGATACTACTTTCCAATTATATATCAAAAGAGTGTATCCAAGGTATTATGTAATAATGTAGGGGACCCAATGGTAGTATAGTAGGAATATGATGAATAGACCAGAAATAGTGTCTATGTGGGTATCAACCTAAGAAAACCACATCCTTGAATCAGAATGAGGTACTTGAGACCAAAGGTATTCTCTTATCTGAATCCAAGGAAAGATCATGTCAGTCCATTCCTATTTGATATTATAATAATGTAATAATTCACTTGATTCAATTATTTCCTTCCATTGGTGTCGATAAGACATGTAGAGTTTCCACCATTTATGTCTTGGTCCAATCCTTGTCTTCTATTAATGAGCATAGGCCAAGTAGCCTTCAAAAAATTTAATCAAGTCTATATTAACCGTTATGGAATATTCAATAAGATAGGCTCACTCTGCTACCATCCATTAACATGGAATTGGGTGCTACAAACATGTACCCTTTTTTGATTCTCAGTTGTTAAAACCATGTTATGTACATAGTTTACTTTCCACTTCACATTTCATATTGAATAATATTTTGGAAGAACTTACCTTAGGTGGGCTAAGTGATGAGAATAGATGGTACATACATTTATGAAATCCTCATTAATAACATGTCTTTTATTGTGGACAGTCTCCCCATAAGAATGGTCATGGAAAGGCACACCTGTACGATTCATGAAATGTGCCATACACAAAAAACAAATATGGCATAACCTTTGACATTAGGTAGATTGAGTTGTGGGTGTAACCGCTTACAACAATTCACATATTTGGAAAGATTTTAGCCATATGATACTAAAAATTATAATCATGGAATGTAAATTCATGAAACAACATCCAATGAAATCAGTGGTCCCCAGACAAACATTCCAAAAACAAAGAACTTTAGGGATTAGTTATAGACTACCCACCTTATTGTTGTATGATCATTCATTTCCCGTATCACCCCTTCATTTTCTTTGGATCAGAGTATATATAAGAAAAGTTATAAAATTATCACATTAAGATATCTATTTTAAGGTCAAAAGTAGTAATGAATGACTAAAGTAGACTTAATTACATACCATTTTTCATCCAACATGACGAACGAAAGCTCCATCTGATGTCCTTTGACAGAGATCTCTTAATCCCTATTATTTTCCATAAAATAATCCAATTGATAGAAAAATGAATTAATCATTGAGGTTCTCTAATTAGGAGGAAGGAGGAGATTGACAAATAATTATATGAATAAATGTAAATTTTCCCAAAAAATTAGACTATGCACGGGTTGTCCGTACGGGATGGATCTTCTTGAATAGTTTGGCCACATGGTTTGATCAAACCATGTGCAGGCCATTCATGGGTACAAGGGAAAAAGTAAAATCACATGATTACGTTTTCCGACCATGTGGAAACGGTGGGAGGTGTCTCTATCTGAAAAAAATCATCTGCACTGTTTTCCAAACCATGCGGAATTCCACAGGGTTTACTCTAAACTGGGTGATAAGTCTGTTTTCTCCAAAAAGATGGGTTTTAGGCACCAAAAAATCCCTAATAAACCTTGTAACCTTTTATAACTAAATATGCATCCATATCAAGTCCAATGTAAATATTTGGACCGATAATTAAAGGATCCATACCTGAGGGAAAACAATGTTCTTACTATAGCATACCCATTAAATTCGAGACTAAGAATAGTACAAACTAAATTATTTAATATATCTAGTTTATCTATATATAAAATTAATTAAATAGATATATATTGATTGTATAAAAAATTATCACCATTTGAAAAGTATCAATTTATGATGAATAGTGAAGAAATACATAATTTTAATTGAAAAATACATTTTTTAAAAATAATTAATAAAATTAAACTATATATTGAATTTATTGGAAAGTAAAATTTGTTTAAATTATGTATTATTTAATAAAATTTGGGTCATTATTATAATTTTCATTTTTTATATTGATATAAAAACATCATAAAACATAAAATACTTTCTCATTAAAAAGACACTTTCTCGTCACGTCTATGGGATTAGTTTTAATTTATTTTTTTCCAAATTACATGAATTTAATTGGAAAAAATGGATTCAACATATAGATTCATAATGATTTATAATTTTAGATATTGTAATATTTATTATTTTCCAAAATCAATAGTTAAAACAGAAAACTTAATTTCTTACGTTAAGGTGGAAACTAATTTATTGTGGGTTAATCTAAGATGATATTGGATAAAATTTACTAAAAAATTCTCTAACACCCATACAACAGTCATATTTATATCATAAATCTTCTAGGTTTTATAATATCCTAATTTTGAATTTAATGGATAGAAAAAAACATCGGTTTGAATGAATCTAGTAAAAATATTATAAGTGTACCACTCACCTCATTTATAAAATGATCCCCCATCTCTATGCTTATTTACACTATAATAGCCTTTAATAGTATCAAATACCTACCAAAATAACTTCAAAACATCCCTATAATTGTCCTATAATCCATGATTTTTTAATGAAACCATCATCTTTACGCATTACTTCCAAACTATATAGGATATTCCTAGAAGAAGTAATATTCTTCAACAAGTGACTTTATATTATTTGTTCATCCACATAAATAAATTCTTATTAAATAATTATGAAATTATAACCCTCATATATTCCATATACTGTAATTTTATTATTATAAGGTAATTACCTAAAAATCTTTCTACTTATATCAATTGTGTTAGGAAATAATCGTTTGTGTGTACAACAGACTACTACATCTGAAAGAGATGTCATTTCTTCTTCTATTACAACCATTCACATTTTGGTATGATGATGGATTCAAATTATATCTATGATATTTATAACATATTTTTTTTCCTATGGAACTATTATATCATAAATTTATCCTTTTACCATACATTTCAAAGCTGATAGGATAACATCGATCATGTGTATGGTGGAATACTGCCGTACATAGCGATGTTATTCACCTTTTCCCTAACACATCACCTAAAAGGTGATAAGGATAAAGATTTTGTTGATATGTGATATAAATGAATTAATTGAGACAGATATGACGTATTTACAATACTTGGAAGATAAAATATATCAATTTTTTATTTCTATTAACTCAATGAAATATGATAATGTCATTCATGTACGTGGGGACTACCACCTTCACGAATTGTTGTTTCACCCTTTCATAACCAGATAAACTAGATGATATATATATATATATATATCTTTTTGTGTGAGTATGTTTGTGGGTATAAATAAATAATATGATGTATATTATATTATGACCATTCAAGAAATATATTATTTTTCTTTTATTATTTAAATAATTCTCATTAGAAAATGTTATCTATAATCATGTGTATGTACAACCTACTATCTCCATGATCATAACATAGTTCATTTCTCAAAACCTCCATCTCTATTTCATTAAAATTATATATTATTATTAAATATTATTATAATATAATTTTTTTTATATAACTAGTGATGGAAATATATATTATACCCAATAACGATAACATTCAAAACAAAACATGAATGAGAAAAAAAATGTGATTCATACCTGAAACAATTAAAATAAGGAATAATAATTGATGAAGGGATGATAATATTTCATAAAATGACCATATATGATATAATAAATATTAATATTGTCATGTTTTTTTTAAAAACCTATATTAAAGTACTGTATAAAAGGTGGGATATAATTCATTAAAAATTAATCATGTGGTAAGGAATTTAATTTCCATTTACATTGCATTTAGAATTTTTTGTTATTATGCATAAATTCTTGTTTATGTGGAGTATATACTAACCCCTTAACATGTAATATCATGATTCCATTTTAATTCATGGGTTTTTATATTTCAATTGCAGTTGTTTCAACCATGGGGGTTTTCACATGAAATTAAAAAGTGGTAAAAGTTATCTTATAATCTCAATATCATTTGTGACTATTAACTTTCTATTGAAATAATCAATTTATTATGATCATTTTAAATTTTCCCATTAAATGATTAATAATTAGCCAGAATATTCTTTGATGGATATGAATATTACATAATCTAAATACCATTTTTTATATGGTGATTACATTTAAGATAATTTGATTAACTAAACAAATATTGATAAATACATAACCTTTACTCAATTCAGATGTTTTATGATAACAAATATTAAATAATGAATTAAATTTATTATTTAATAAATCATATATATTTTGAAAATGCTATGTTGTTCATGAAACTTTATATTATTTACCTTTGATGCATCGATAGGACTCATTTGAAAAAATAAATAGGTAAATTAAAAGGTTTTATATCTATAATACAAAAATTTTCTTCTTAATGGTCTTGATTGTAGATGTATCATAATTTCTATGATCATGGAATCCAAAAATTAAGCATTTCCTTCATTAAAAATTAAATTATTATTATCCGTGATAATTTTTAAAATCATATTATCTATAGAGTGATTTCATTACTAAATGATAGATTAAATAGAAGAGTATTTAGTAATTTACAATGCCATATTGATATTTTTTATCTATTCATAAAGACATGTTATTTCAATGGTATGTGTTTTTAGTTATATACAATTCCATGACTTTTATTCTTTATTGTTTCTTAAAATATTATTCTATACATAACCCTTACTAATCATTTCAGATCATCCTTATATTTTTTCATTCGTAGTATATGAAGAAAAAAAATCCTTGAGTGAGTTTACAAGGATGTAGTTTATTTACTGTTGTTATGTATTATGTTTTATTTTGTTCTGCCAATATAAAATTCATATCTTGTATATATCTTGTTCCCCAAAAGTAAAAAATTTATAAGTGATTCATGATTTTATTCTTTGAATCTATGACAATTTAATAATTTTTAATGGGACTTAGTGATGTTGGAGTCATGGTTATTACAACAGATTTCATTGATCTCTCTAAAATGGTTGGTTTATACGAAAAAATATCATTTTCTTGAAAGTACTAATTTTTATGAATGAATTATTATAAAATATTAACATAGGTTTTTTGAAAACAAGATAATTAAATAAATAATAATTTATGAAAAAACAATATTCGTTTTTAAAATATTAATTGAACTTATAAATCGAATTTCCAATGTTTTTAGAACAAAATAAAATTTCACATTAATAAAAGTAGGAATTTGGTGTTTTCATAGAATCATGTTTCATCAAGGGAGATCTGATTTTGGAATTTTGGGAAATAATAATACCCTTTAGATTTTTTATAACAAGTAATTTTTCTAAATTTAATGAATATCTATGCTTATTTTAAATTATATATAATTTCAGAACATTAAAATGTATCCACTAAAAATATTTTTCACACGTTTAATTATTTTTTATTTTAAATTAGTATATGAAAACATTAGAGATTATCTTCGATAAAAATATTGTATAAAATCTAATAAGATGCATTACATTGGATAAAAATATCATTGATTATATTTTTCATTAATAATAATTTATATAGTTATACATTATTTACTAAGGTAAAAGGTAATTTGGGTAAATGTTAAAAATTTAAAAAACACACATGACACATAATGTTGTCTCACAATGAAGTTATTAAGGTTTGTCTCTAACCAAGTTATTTTGTATCTCCACTTTTTCCAATTCAATGGAATTTTTCACTTGATTAGTGACACTGCATTAATGAAAATGTATGTAGTACTCCCAAAACAATCTTTCACAACACTTATAAGGGTGAAACAACATCACCACAACAATATTAACCAAAAAAGAATTAATTTTATGTTTAAACTTCTCTATTTTGATCCTAACTGATCCCTCTATCCTGATAAAATATTATCATGATAATATGATAGAAAATTTCATTCTTTTTACATGAGACATCAAAGAGAAATTCACTTACTCGATATGAGTATTATCAACTACATAACTATTCTCCTCTATGATATTTTTTGAAGTCTTTTATATCCTAAAAATATATTAATTTTAGTATCATTTATATACTATAAAATTTTCATATTAATGGTATTATATTTTTATTTATTTATATAACACATCCATTAAATAAAAAGTAATTCTTTGTTTGTTATACAGACTACCACTTCCATGTTGAATTTTTTATTAATTTCCTTAAAAACTATATGAGGATGGTATAATAGATTAAATATGATACTATGATACCATTGGGTACATGAAATATAAAAATATAGATTATGTTATTGAGAAAAATAATAAAAGGTTATCACCAATTAGTTTATATGAAATAAGTGATGTAAGAGGGAAATGTTCCCATTTATTCTATGTGACAAAATTATTTGATTTATATAATATTATTAAATTTTAATTTTAATTTATCATAATAATGAAAAATAAATAAGATCATTATAATTATTTTAAATTTTACAACAACAAAATTATCACATAATCATCCATTAGTCCTAGTTTTTATATCTCTATGTAACTTTAAACACCTACATGAACAATAAAATGCATTTATTTGATGAAGGATTAAGTTAATTTCATTACTTGTATAATATGATATAAATATATATATAATGTTTTTATGTTATTGTAAATATATAGATAAATTTAACTGATTAATTAATAAGGAAACTCTCGATCAATAAGAATAAAAAATATGTGACCATCATCGATTTCATCATCTAGGCTCATAACCAAATATGACATTAAATGAAATCATATATTAATAAATTATCAAGGAAAATTTATTCTAATACATTATAATATCTAATAGATATGTAAGTTATAAATTTAAAAAATACCAACCCATCTTTTAAAAGACTAGTTCAAAGAGACAAATTTTTCTTATTTATAGTGTTGATAATGTCAAATGAGTTACAAATTTTATATATAAAAAATTATTATAAATGAATATTATAGATTGAAATGGATTTTCATGAGATTTTTTATTTAAGGAAAACAATTTACCTATTTCTTTTGTTTCTTTCAAGTACATAAATGATCTGGAAAAGGTATGAGTTTTCAAATCAAATTAATCTCTTTGAGACTTGTTTGGAATTATGTGTCAAGGTTTATTTTCTGTGTGTATTTCCCATAAAAGATATAATATGATTAATTTTAATTTAATATGTTTTCCTGAAGTTATTATAATATCTTTATCTTTTATGTTGTTTTTATTAATTTGTTACTCTGGTTGTAAGATTTATGTTCGACTTAATTATAAATAATTGAGACATAAAACATTTTGTGCACCCTGTCTTTATTTAATGGGTTTTTATGTTCCCACGAATATATTTTTATTATAATAATTTTATTTTATGGGATTTTCAATCCAAATCATCTTAAATTAATCATGTTTATATTGATTCAGTTTGTTTCCAAATAAGTAAGTGATTTTGATAACTCAATTTTGGTTTAATGAGTTATCATTATTTCCATGAACGTTTTTCATATGTCTGGACTGTATTATAACCACTATTTATATTATTTATATTTATAATAGAAATTATTTTTATAAATTACTGAAACATTATATCTTTCATAAATCATATCACTCCGTGGGTTTTATTCTTTTGAAACCATCCACATTCATTGTAGAAATATCTTATGATCAGGGTATTATATGACTAAACTAATCATATACCCATTTATCTAAATCATGTTACAATATATTTATAATTAATTCATACTAAAAAAATTCCACATAAAAAATTGTTAATTAAAAAAACACTGGTGTACAAAATATCGATATCCTAATGATGAAGATGATGGGAACGTGGACTAGGTATTGTTTGACCATCAAAATTATTTCTCAATGTGGGTTATGATCATGTTTTCTCAGTATTGATAAGAGAAATGTATTTAAATTCATGATGATTATTGGATGATAACACATTCTGATTTTGTATCAGTTTTTTGTATTCTTCATCATTTGGACAACAATATCTTTGTTTAACTGATGTTTCCTTAGAAAATGTTATGAAATGCCTTTTTAAAAATTATACTAAATGCATTTGAAATTGCTAGGTGATGGGTCGGCCTAAAATTATATAGCCTCTTGATGGATCGAAATGTATAATATAAAAAATTGGTTTTGTAATTTGGTATATGAATTCCCAATTTTGGCATATACATTTCATGTGGTCTCCAACAGTACAACAGTGTCTAGGAAAGATCCATTGATAGTATGTAATATATATATATAATTATTCATTAAATTATTATGATACCAAAATTATTTATATCCATGATTCAATTTATTTTCGAGGATAAAACATACTTTTAGTTTTATGTTTATTATGGATATAATTTTTTTACAATTGAATCCATAATATTTTTTTATTTATAAAATAATTTCATATAAAATATGTTTTCCCTAATGGATTTTTAACCTCAGTCATTTTATTTTTCATCTGCCATATGTTTTGAAGAAATGTATTACTTTTGGTTTTTTTATGTATAGTACATGTCAAATAATTTAAGTGTCATATTAAAGACTCATTATATATTCTGTAGCTTTATATATGGAGTAAAAAAACACATTATAAAAATAGTCAATAGAAATATTAGTTTATATTATGTCATGACCCTCAAAAATATTTTATAGTGACTAAGACATTACATACATAGATATGGAATCATAATATATCACTATTTAATAAAATATATATATGCATTCAAAAATACCAAAATGGATTAGTGTCTCTGGAGACTAGATGCACAGTCTAAATATTTTTTTTTAAAAAATTCATCATCTATCATAATGACATTAAAACATAGTAATATTCTTAGACATATCCTACACCAAACCAATTTTTAAAAAACTACAGAAATAAAATATAACAAGACTGAGTTCATATTTTCCATAAGGGTAATAAATGGAAATACCAATGATCAAATAAGCATAAAATGAGTATAAGGGTAATATAACGTGATATTACGATCAGTAAATATATACATATCATTCCATATATCACAATCATGTTCTAAGGAATAAATTGTGATTGATAATATGACGTGAATCCTAAAGGAAACAAATAACATGAGATCTGAGTGAATAACATAGGAATAATAAATAATTTTATGGTATAAAAATAATCCTATAAAACCACTTAATTAGTTAAGATCACATATAATTCTATCATAGTTGATTGGGTTGACTCTTCATTACATCGTATCCTTAGTCGAGGTTTTTTATCAGGACAGCCATAGTGGACATAATCCCTTACTAATTTTGTTCAATAGACACTAACATATTTATTGTCTCTTGATATATCTTACATTACCTTATTCAATGTATAGAAATATAATTACGGTACTTACATTTAAATAATCACAATCTAGTTAAATGTTTTCTACAATATCATTAATCATTCATTCTATATTATTACTGGTGGAGAAGAAATTTGTTTCATAAAAATTTCAAAATTTCATCTTAACATAACTAATGGAAATAAATGGGATTCATAAAAATCTCATCATCACAGTTATAAACCATCTAGAGAAACAATAATGATGGAATCCATGGATAATACCCCCCAAAAATCACATATAACATTAATTGATGACATTATAAATTATAATTCCTTTAAAAGATAACATAGAATATTTTTTCATGAAAATACACAATACATTTTAGAATCACTTATATAAAAAAATTAAAAGTATTCTAGAAATATTTTAATTGAAATGAACCATATAAACATGTCAAGGTTGATTTAAAATATTGTGTGGTCATGAAGGTAAAAATTATATTCATTCCTTGTATGCAAAAAATGATTCCTATCATATTTCTGGTAAAAATAAAAATTATCATGTTTAGAAATCAATATGATATTGATTCAGAATATTCTATTAAAAATATTGTGTTTTTTAAAAATGACCTAAAAATTGTATAGGATATTATCACAAACATTTTGTGAAGCATGTTAATGATAACATAGACAAAGAAAGAAATGGTATCCTACCAAAGTCAAAATAAAGTCTCTTTTCATTGAAAATATCTTCTCAATATTTTTAATTAACAGAGATATGAAAATTAAAAAAATACATTAAAATGAATGAATAACTATGGGATAATATAATTCATGAAATTTAATTTAGTTAGATCAGGAAATTTTATTTTTAGAAACATATTCTTAAAACATCTTTTTAAATAATGAGATTGTAACACAAACCCCTGACCAATTTGGAAATTTTGCATCCTAACTCCATTAAAATAATAATTACAATGAAAACATTGATTAGGATGAAAATATGGATAATCATGACATATCATGTAAATGATAACTTCATAAAACACATTAACATAAATTAGTATATAAAATCAAACTTGTTTCAGAAAAATAATTATGATGTGAGGAAGTATTAAAACATTAGAAACATCTTAAATAAACCGTTATGAACGTGATTACCACATTTTGAAACATAAACCCCAAAAAATTCAATAGAATCATCATATAATACCATTGTGGGTAGTATAAACATCACACAAACTATACTAGTGTTAAATATGTCATATCTGTCATGGGAATAAACGTGATATGTGAAACACATTATCTAAAGTTAGACATTAATTATAAGAAATGTGACATACATTATAATAAAATTATATTTTTTTTTATTTAATACAACAGTCACTTAAAAAACCGATAAAATCATATCTGATCCTTCTAAAACATTTCATAATCAATTTAATAAAATTGTTTTTAAAAATCATTGTTTATATGTTTGAACTGTTTCGTTTGGCATGAGATAATTAAATAAAATTTTATTTTTATTTTTATTTTAAATTTATCATTCTAACATAATATCAACAATGTTAATAATAATATATATTACATTATATATATATATATATATATGTACAATCATTCATAAAATTAACATATAGATATATGAATTACACCGTTAATGGTAATGGTATTCCATACATATGAATGAATGTAATTTTCACTATTCCATAAATGAAAAAGGAAAATATTAATTCACATTTATAAAATCCTTATCATATCATATATATCACATATATTTTTTAAATATAACATTTTTATTGTCAATATAAATAAGAAATTAAAAATAAATCTCAATGCTTTGTAAAGGTTGTAGTCTGCACGTACGCATGAGGAACATTATAATATTCCAAAAAATGATAATATTAGAAGTTCCATATGAAATTATAATTATAAAAGAATAATTACTTCATAAATAGTATACATATTCAATAAACATTTCATAATAATCATTTAATAAATATTTTTACATAAAATTAATTGTACTACTATGTGATGGAGATAGTCTACACAAATGTATGAGAGATACTTTCAATTGAAATTTGATGGAAAAGAGTATGAATGAATGTTTTTACATAATAATAATAACATTTAAGTATATTAAGTATAATTATGATAATATTTTGTAATAAATATAACATATTTAGTGGAATAAAATGGATAAATATTTTTAAAGAGGTTGGCTAGGATGACTACCACATCTTTTTTAAGCCTAATTAGATAACTTCATAATGACTCGTGGGATTGGATTTAGGACGAAATAAATCACTAATTAGTGACTTTAGAAGTTATGAATATAATTTATCATGATTTACGGAGATATGTGGAACTGTGTGGTGTAAATATGATATTGAAGGGGTGTTTTTTTATAATTAGGGGAGATCACACCCTTGATATATCTTAAAGGAATAAAATATAATTATTTTACACTAACGAAAAATACTTCTATGTGGTTAGATATTTGAAAATATGATACGATGTGGTTTATATATATCCATACAATCATATTTAGAAACATTTATTTGAAAACATACCATTATTTCCTTGTAAACCCTTTTCCCTTATAAATTTGTTTTAACCATAACCACAATGACAATTTGTTACGGTGTTTACTATTCATTATAAAAAATTAAATTTTAATCATTGATTTTTTTGAAATTATTATATAGTTTGAGAAATAAAATTATTAAATTAAATTTATATAAAATTATTTATTTAAATTAACATCAAACCATCAAAATGAGATGAAAATCAATTTTCCAATAAAAAGATTTATTATATTAAAATGTTTTTATTCCAAAATTGAACGTAAAATTATTTTTATTTTCATTATTTATATTTATTGACCTCAGACAAAACCTTTAAAAAAATTGAATTAATAAAAAAATAAAGAATTCAATTTTAATTTTAAAACTAATTTTAATTAAAATAATTCATTTTAAATTCTTGATAAGAAAATATCATTTTTAATAAATATATGAGTTTTTCACTATTTATGGAAAAATATATCTTCTCATGAAAATATAAAAAAATTAAATATAGAATACTTTTAATGTGATATTTAAAAATGAATTATATTTCATCAAATAAATTCTCTCTATTTGGATGAAACTAATTATGTTATTTTCTCACAAAATGAAATCAAAACATTTTTTAAGAACTAAGTATTTTTTAAAACATATAACGACCTTACTAAAATTTTTGTAATTATTTATCAATATATTTATTTTTTCTAAAAATTATAAATATAATGTTTATTGATTTTGTTATTTCTATTAACTCATCCAACATAATTGCTTGTTTATAATGGTATATAATATTATAGGTCATTTAGACTTATGGGTGTGTGTATCAAAAGATATCGAAATAATTAAATTTATTTGATGTAAATTATACCATGAAATTTCATGTTGTTAAATTATGCCCGCCATTAAATTAATATCACCATCACAATTCCATCACTCTAATTTTATGAACGGTTATATATATATATCGTCATAACCTTAGGCTCCCAAGGTTCCTCGTCATATTTTTGATTTCTCAAGAGAACATTAACTATGTGAGTAGTCTATTCCATACAACATTATCAATAGGATCCAATATTTCATCTAGTTAATCTCCATTGGGAAGATCATGAGCCAATGGTATGGCTTCTGAATTCAATAAGTGGCATGTATCATTCATTTACAATTTGAAGAGAGATACATTATTCACATCATTTACATAAGATAGTTTTGGTTTATGAGACAAGTGATAAGTTACCCTACATAGTCGATCAAGACTATCAAAGCTTCCAATATACATAGAGCTCATATTTCCCTTGATTTTGAATATCCCAAATTTATTCCACAGTGATATAAATACAAATACCTTCTCACCAACTTCAAATTCTAGATTTTTCTAGAGATTATTAAAATAATATATTACTCCATATATGGGCTATGTTCATATACTTTTGAGAAGACCTCTCTTTACCTTCATCTTATTTAGTGATCTCCCATCCCAATATCTTTACATCTCCAACATCATCCCAAAAAATAGGTTTTTAGCACTGCTTTCTTTAGATTGAGGCTTAAGGATCCATATGAATTCTTGTGTGATAGTTATTGTCGTAAAAAACATGACTATTGTAATGCATTTATCCAAGAGCAATGGAAATATATAGACCAAGACCTCATAATATCCTAGAGGGTCTGAAATTTTCTCTCTGAAGGACAATCTTAATGATGATGATAAGAATTTTTAAACATAATGATGAGTACAAATATTTTAGTAGACATCACCAGAACATTGGGGTAAACAATTGATCCCAATCAGAAATAGTACTACAAGAAATATAAACAACTTCGTTAATGTATAATCTGGAAGGATTAACAAAATAGAAATATTATTTGATAGAGATGATGTTTTATGGCATCATAAAGAGATTTATAACATCCCAAATAGAATTACAAACATTTTATGTTTTGGGGGGGTCTGATGAAAAATCAATTGTGATGTTTCCTCATTTCCATTCTGGTATGGGTAATTGTTTTTATATCCCCTTAGTCTATTGTCTCTGATCAATACATTGGAGAAAAAAAAGGCCCAAGATACATATTCTACATTATATCTCATCATGTTTTTCCAAAAAAAAAAGTCTTTTTAGATTTATATATATATATATATATAACATCATACTTCAGGGATTAATAGTTAATGATGAACAATGATCATTATACAATATCTTCTTATTGAAATTTTGTGTGGAAGATACACATACATGGTTCTTAATCCTTCCCATTCTATCATAATAATGGACTAAAAAAGATATCTTTTTACAATTTTTTTCACATATACATCATTCTTTAGTTATTTTTTAATCTTAACCCAGATAGATGGTTGAACACTCATTTTTTGAAAGATAAAATTTCTTTCCTTATATGTAGATTTTTCATATCCTTTTTTTGAAAATATAGAAATATTGAATGTTTTCCCACCCAATTAATAGATATAATATTATAATTTATTCGACTAAAATCACCTGATTTCATGTTAAAATTGCCACGTTACGAATGTATTGAGGATTAATAACATTTAATAATCAAAAATGATATTCTCAGGTGAATATATAAAGCTATATCAGTGATTATATACATTAAACAATTTTGATCGGTATAGTTAGAACAACAATATTTATAAGATAATTCCACTTTATCATTAATTCATTAATTACTATAGGTATCTCCTAATCATGGGTTGGGTAATTTTATTTTGGAACCATTAATTTTATTGAGGCAAAATCAGTCACTATATTATCCTATGTTAGGATTCATCCCATTACCTTATTAGATTCATCAATAAATTTCTTAAATAATTCTTCATTATAGGATATTGTTAACACATTAATGTTAACTAACATTGTCTTCCATTCCATGATATTTTTGTCACATTCATTTTTCCAAAGGAACATGGAAAATTTTTAATTAACCATTACTGGTATTGGACAACATTAAATAACATCTATCATTGATGGATTCATCGATATACCATCTCTTGAGATTATATTATCCAAAAATAAATTAACATATAGAAAACATCCATAATATGTATTTTTTCAAATAGGTTCTCCATACTTAATATATTTATTACCATCCCAAAATGAAAATCATTCTCTTATTTTCTCTTTGAATATATAAGCCTATAATATATTAATACTACATCAATCTAATCAATGTAATTTTTAAATACTCTATAAATTAATTCCATGAATCTAGTGGTGGTATTTATAAGTCAAATTGTATCAATATATATTCTTACAATCCATACCACTTATGTAAAGCATCTGTTGGTATATATTCAATTCTTACCCTAAATTTCGAGTATCCATATCAATGATAGATCTTATAAACAATTCATATCCTAGTAATGGATAAATAATATCATAAATATGAGAAAGATGATACATTTTATTGATCATTATCACTTCATTATAATCATGATAGATCTCATTGAGATATTATTCATCATTTTCAAATTAATTAGTTCACCCCAACGTGATTCACATGCCAAATTAACCCCTCATCGTTTTTCTCATAGGGTTTCTTATTTGATTCTTGTACTTAAGTAGGGGATATTATTTTAGGAGTCATTGAATTATTTTTATCTCTATATATGCGTTCTATTAAAAAAAACTACATAATTATAATGGGAAATACAATGAAACTATTTTTTAAAAACATGATTATTCTATTGTACAAAAAGAATATCCTCAATATTTAGTTTCTCCTAAACAATATGAGATAATGATCAATTTTTATATGAATGTAGACCAAAAAACTGGAATAAATTTCCATCAGTTATTCAATTCTATCATCAAAATCATAGATGATTAGACTTTGGTTCAAAATATCATATTTTCTATCTCATCCACAGAAATTGATATGGTAATAATATTATAAAATCAATTAAATGACCAAAATAACATAAATTAAACCATATAAAGAAAAATGACTTTCTTGATGCACATTTCCAAAATCATTAATCATATAATAATTATATAATTTAGATGGAATCATCATACAATTAGTAGTTTTCGAGACTAATTTAACAGATTTTCATTGAGGATGGAAATTAATATTTCTACTGACTTTTCATTATATAATGAATCTATATATAGACTCTTTGGTACTTCAATATTGTGATTACATAATATTATAACAACTTTATCATTATATCACCAATTCCATGATAAAAATTTGCTAGCATGACCATCAAAAATCTTCGATTAGTGGGATCAATCCTGAAAAATAATTTATAGGATGTCTAAATCATGATACCATATTCTCAATATATGACCCCATATTTCTGTAATTGGGAATCCATGATCATCATCTATTTTAACACTCCATGTTCGGTAGTCAATAAAATGTCAACTAGCCTCAGAATAACCCCCAAGAGTCTTAAACAAGGTGCACAGTAAGGGCCCACTAACGGTTCACTAGATTAAAAGTCGAGATATTCTCGATAAATAAATTTCATATTTATTTCCAAAAAATGATTTTATTACTAAACAAAATCCACATATACTATCCATATGAGGATCGAAATCTTGGATAAAAACATATTTTAATCATTTAAAAAACATTATGATATTATCTTATATAAAGAAATATCATAAGGTACAACAATAAATTTCACAATTTCTAATCTATAATGACAAACTAAACCATACAATGATACCAATTAAATTTAACTATTATATTCATATATAGATATTAAAAATTATTAATTAATTATTCAGTTATATTATTCAAATACCTACTATTTAAAACCCAATCAATCCACGATACGTTTCCCTTTGAATAATGAAATTGATTGCATTGTACACAACATCGAGATTCTAACACACCTCGACCAATCAAACTACCCATTATAAATAGTAATACCCACTTTTTGAAATTTTAAAAATTTTATCTATCAAAATGGAATTAATTTTTTATTCATAAAATCAAAATTATCTTAGGGTGGATTTTTGGTATATTTAAAAAAACATTCAATTTTTTATGGATAGTGAAAAACACTACGTTATTTGTTAAAACTGATTTTTTATTTAAATAATTAGTTATTTTATTTTAATTTATTTTAGGTCATAATATATACATAATACCTATATATGTTCAATGTAATTAATTTATTTAATTTTATACTAAGTTTAGATAAATAAAATTTTATCGAACTTTTTACCGTCTTTTACCACCTCTGAGGAGCATTTGTAAATTTGTATAAAACATAATTTTACTACTTCTGTGAGTTGAGTTTAAAAAATCTGAGAGACACGGTTAATATAAGTATGTAAAATGTTGTTCAACATGATGAAAATAATTTTTGGGTGAATATTAATTTTTGACTTTTAGTTACCACGGTTAAAAGTAAATATGGTAATTAAGGATAAAAATGAAAACATAATTACCCTAACACATGTCCTAATTCTATTGGATATCTTTTATTCAACCCAGAAAATCCTTTGTAATAAATTATTATCCCCTTTGGTCCACATGTATTAGATTAGGTCATTTATTATTAAATAATTTAAAGAAGAGTTAAAAGGAGTTTAATTCAATGTTTAATAACTAAACTATTTTTAATATAGGGTTACACACAATATAAATTCTACTATAAGTATTCATTAGGAAGCTAAAACTATTTAATACATAATTTTTATTTTATTTATAATTTTTAGACACTATATAATTTAATTTATTTATGACCCAATGATGATGCAATAATTACCTTATTAACGAAATATTAAAATAATAGATATTATAAATGTACAAATAAATGTAAATTGAGACTAATGATGAATTAAACTAATTTTAGAGATTAATATGACATGTGAGGGTTGGTTAAAAAAATTTATTTGAAGTGATAATGTTTTTATGGATTTCAAACAAATCAAATATTAAAAAGTGTCAAAATTGACATAATTGAGTTTTTAAAACTAATATTATATTATTAATTGATATAAAATTCATAAAAATATAGAGTTTGGTAAAAGGACATAGATAAGGTTATATATATTAATAAATAACCAAATGGGGTTCACTTTTCTTGTTATAGTATGTTTACTGACCATATAATAAAAAAATACAAAGAGGCATGGTGAATTTCAAACTATTTAACTAAGAGTTAAATCTAAAAGATAAGGTTAATATGGTGACCTAAACCTATATAAAACCTATTGGATGAGAGGGTTTTGACCCACACCAGACATAGACTTTAAATAATTCATTTTTGAGCCATTATAAAACGAAAATTATTTTATTATAATATAATATTTCAAGGTTTTCCTAAAGTGACCCTCACCTTTCTTATAAAAGGGCACTTCCCATTCTCTTAATTTCACACATCCAAAGAATTTTCGATCTTCCAACTTCTCCCCAAATATCTTCTAAACATTTGTCCATTTATATTAGAAGCCTCCCTTTGGTTATAAAGCTAACTTACGAATCCCTTTTGATCAAATCAAAAGGAAGAACCTAAAGAAGCTGTAAATATGTCATTACGACTTTCAAGTTTTTTTCTTCTACCACATCCTATTTCTTTGTTGTTTCCATTCTAAAATATTAACTCGAGTATATTCTATATACTTTTATGTTATTAAAAAAATGGTACAAACATATTCATTATTCTATCGATCCTGTAAATGAAAAAGTCACTATATGTGTGTACGTACAGATTACTGTCTCCACATCGTGGTGTAGTTTGTTATTCAAACACTTCATTATTTGATGGGTATAATAATGAGTATAACTGATGAAAATATTAAATATAACATGTTAATTATTCTATAAATAAAATATACCATCCAATTACATATGATTTTTCTATCAATATAATGATGTTGTCTCTCCTGCGTACGTACGGATTACCGTCTCCACGAACGTGATAAGATTCGTTCCTTGTCATAATCATTCAAGAATAAATTTCATTTTATGATTGCATATAATATTTATGAACATAATATAATTCTATATATGAATAAAATACATCCAATCCATAACAAACATGTCGTATGTAACCAAGAATATAAAGAAAAATGAATCAGTTAACACCCGAAACGATGATACTAATAAAATATTATTAACAAATAAATATTGTAAGATCATATATGATATCATATTTATGTATATAGTTTTTTTTGTTTTAATAAAAATGGTTTAACTGTTATACAGGATTTAACATACCATCAACTAAGGGAAAATACAAGGTAAGGGTTAATTTTACAATTTCTTTATCAAACAATGTTGTTTTTACGTAAGTATCTACTGGGACATATTTATTATCCATTTCCATGTTTCATACAATAGTTTTCAAAGGTATTTTTAAAGTACTTTTTTACTAAAATTTCATTTTAAATGTTTTAAATATTTATTTTTCTAAATCATTTTCATTAATGTCCGTTTTTCAAAATGGTTTTTAAGGATTTAATTAGATGGTCATGAATGTTTTATAATTTTTAATTCCATTAAAAAGAGTGAAAGTGGTATGGGAAAAATTTATTGAAAAATATATTTAAATGTATTCCTTTTTAAATTTTGTGAATTTTAAATGTTTTCATGAAAAAGGATATTTCTCTCAAAGAGTTATACAAATCATTTTCATCTATTTTACCATAATTTGATGGATTTTTAAACTTGTTTGAAGTTGATTTACTATGATAAAAATATTCCATATTGTATTGAATTTTTTTATGATATGTGGGACTGTGGATGTGTTATTTTTAAACAATTCATGTTTTAGGGAAAAATAATTGTCATTTTATATGCAAGTTTTAATAAAAATGTTTATGTTATGTTTAAACCTTTTAATATGAGGAATGCATTGGAATTAGTTAGTAATGGTTAGATCCCGCTATAGATCCTCGATGCATTGGTATGTCTCATTAGACAAACTACTGTCTTGTCTCAAGGCCTTGATAAAATTCTATTTTTAGTCTTAGTACAAGGCCTTCACTATGTGGTTATGAAGTAAATCATTATGCATGCCATCATTATTAAAGTGGCTATTGATATTGGATGTGATTATTCGACGAGTATAATATCCATGTGAATAAGAAAATGGAATTATTTGATTTTATCTTTTCCATATTATGCTGAAGATTAATGTTTAAAAGGACTTTGTTTTATTCTTATACATTACCTTAAAAGTTTATGATTATAAAAGATTCCATTATATTGTTATCCATACTAAGCATATGATCTCACCCCTTTCAATGTTTTATTTTTCCTATGATATGATGAAGTATTTTATGTTTTTTCTATAGGGATAGAATAAGGATATAAGTGTGTTGAAAAAGTGACAAAATGTTTTATGTGTTTTTTTCATGATGTAATATAAAACTTATTAATGTATCTAGTACTTCCAAGGATTCTAAACTGATCGGTCTTCCGGGACATTATTCCTTGTATCCTTCCAATGTTATGTAATAAATCACCGACTCTGGGTAACTAGGATCGGGGAGTTACTGTTTGTATCAGATAAAGTGTAGTATAAACCATGGAAGCTAGATTTTGAAAAACTCTATTTAGGGAACACTACCCTAAGATAAACTTTGACGATTAGTATATAAGAACTTCCAAGAATTTTGGAATATAGATCTTTTTTTAGTCTTCCAAGAAATGCATCCCTTTCTTGATACGAGTAGGTAGAGGCGGCTCTAGCACATATGTACCTAGGGGTAAAACCCGAAAACACCGCTTTGATCTTGACTTTAATGAGAACTGGTGCATGACAACAGGCCTCACTATAATTTTTGTTATGACACTCCTGGGGGATGTTCTTAGGATAATTATTATTTTCTTTACAAACCATTATGAAGGGTTTATGAGTATATGATTCCTCAGAATTTTTTTTTTATGATTATGGGTTTTTTCCATAAACTGTTCAATTTATGTGATGTGATTTATATGTTTAGAATAATGTATTGTAATTCATAAACTAATATAGTGTATTCAATTTTTTAGAAGTGGAGCCTAGTGGAAGGAATGGAAACCATATCAATGCACGTAATCCATGTTGGGATTGACCTCTTACTCAAGATAATTATATTATAGATAGTGTTGCAATTGATGCTGATCAGCTTATCACCATATAGGGACAACTCACTCAGTTTATGAATAATAACCTTACCCGTATGGATCACCCTGATCAACAACGTGGAAGATCAATGTTTTACCGCTTCAGGAGGCAACAACCACCAAAATTCAATGAAAGTAAAAATCCATTAGATGATGAGAAATATTAAAATTCCATAAGTAAAATATTTCACGCTTTGGGGAGTAGAAAAAGGGAAAATGTCATCATGGCAGATTATCTCCTCATAGGATATGCAGATCAATGGTTTTCATTGATTCAAAACATAAAGTAAGATGATTATGTATCAAATATAGAATGGGGGAGTTTAAAGAACTTATATTAGAAAAATACTTTCCTTGTTATCATCGAGTGGATATTGAAAGGAAATTTTCAAGTCTGAGGACAAAAGAGGATAAGAATGTCGCAAAATATGGGGATATCTTTTCAATGTTAGCAAGGAATATTGAAAATTATATAACTAACCCATGGAGTAAGACTGATCGATTATATGATGGGTTAAAACCATTTCTCTGGTGACCATTAGTCTCACAATTTTTCTTATCATATGAAGATATTTTCTCATGTGCTAACAAGAAATAAAAAGAATTCTTTAAGTCTTAGGACTTTCAATAAAAGAAGTAGAAGAATAGATCTATTAAACACTCTATAATTGGAAATAAGGGAATTAATAGAAATGTTGAATATCCATGTTGTGGTAAATATGGGAAGAAACACCCCAGTGCATGCCTAAAGAGAATGGGAGACTGTTACATGTGTAGTGAAAAAGGCCACCAACCTCGTGATTGCAAGGGGAATAAAGTTGTTGTTGAATTCTATAATTCTAGAGAAAAGGGGAATTATGAAAATTAATGTTCTAAGCACCAAGGGTAGTTACCTTAGAAAAGTCCAAGGGAGAAAGGCCAAGCTTATATGATCTCTACTGTTGAGGTTGAAGCTTTGGAAGATGTGTTGGTAGGTAATTTAATGGTTTCTTCATGTTTAATCCATACATTATTCGACTCCAAATCATCACATTATTTCATATCTTCCCAGTTTTCTAAGAAAATTAGAAATTTTCAATTTGACATAACAAGGGAGTTTTCAGTCAAAACACTTAAGGGAAGTATCATCGTAGCAATGTTTTGTGAATAAGTTCCCATTGGGGCATATAAATGTTCATTATCTACTGATCTCATCATCAAACCCATGATTGAATTTGATATAATCCTCGGAATGGATTGGATATCGGCCCACGATGTGAAAATTTAATGTATGAAGAAAGAGGTTACAATTTTCAATGATGATAAGGAGTACCTTATCTTTAGAGTAGAAACGTCACCACATGATTCTTATCTATAACCTCCCCTACTAGCTCTACAAAATTCAATAATTGGGGAGGATGAGAATGAAATAATTATGGGTGAGGAAAAGATTTTTCGAATAGTGGGTTTACAGATTGTGAAAAAATATGTTGATGTGTTTCGAGAGGATTTACCTAGACATCCTCTAGAATGAGAAATTGAGTTTTCTATTGATTTAATTCCTAGTTCAAGGCCCATATCAAAGACCACGTATAGAATGGCCACTGTGGAATTAGTAGAACCTAGGGAGCAACTAGTGGAATAGAGTAATAAGCGATTTATTTGCCCTAGTGTTTCTCTATGGGGAGCCCATGTCCTTTTTGTTAACATGAAAGATGGATCTCTGAGGTTGTGTATTGACTACAGGGAGATCTATTCTATAACAATAAATAAAAAGAATACCCTACCTCACATTGATGATTTATTCGACTAACATCATGGAGCTCAATATTTATCAATGATTCATCTACGATCTGGATATTATCAGTCATGTGTGAAGAAGGAAGATATTATGAAAACAACATTTAGAACTAGGAATGGGGATTATGAGTTTATCGTAAAGCCTTTTGGGATGACTAATGAACCCTCTATTTTCATGGATCTAACGAATAGAGTTTTCAAGGAATATCATGATGAATATGTAGTGGTATTAATTGATGATATCATGGTATACTCAAAAGGCTACGAAGATTAGTAAAATCACTTTCTCGTTATCCTAATGATTCTTTGAAGAAATGAATTGTATCGGATGCTTAGAATGTGTGAATTATGGCTTATAGAGATTTCTTTTCTTGTTCATATTGTCTCTAAGGATGAATATCTATTGATCCTTCCAAGACAAAGGCATGCCAAGAATGGGTTGCACCAACGAGTAAAACTGAGGTACACAGTTTTATTGGATTAGCAGGTAATTATCGGAATTTTTTCTAGAATTTTTCCTGATTGGCTAACTAATTATCCAAGCTCACCCGTAAGGGGGTAAAATATGTTTGGAAAAATTTGTTTGAAGAATTTTTTGAAGCACTAAATAGAAGACAAGTTAATCCTCCTATCTTGACACTACCATCAGGGAATGATAGGTTTGTTATTTATAGTGATGCTCCAAAGAAATGACTTAGTTGTGTCCTTATGAAGAATGATATAGTTGTTGCCTATGCATTACAACAGAGAAATATTCAGGAGAAAAACAATCCAACTCATGATCTTGTGTTAGAAACTGTAATCATTGCTCTGAAAATGTGGAGACACTATCTCTATGTTGAAAAATGTGAGATTTATACTGTTCACAAGATTTTGAAGTATATATTCTCAAAAAAAGAACTAAACATGAGGAAAATGAGATGTTTTGATCTACTCAATGATTATGATTACACAATACACTGCTACCCAAGAAAGGTAAATAAGGAGGCAGATTCTTTGAGAAGAAATAATCATGGGGTTTGGAACAAGATGTGAGTTGAAAGGGATACAATTTTCATCAATCTAGTAAAGGTAGATATGGGAATAACCATGGAAGGAAAAACATCAATTCTTTTACAAATTTTTTCAAAAACATCATTACTAGAAAGGATAAAATGTTCATAAACTAATGATGAGTAATTTCAAAAGAAAATTAATGTTGTGAATGATATGAGATTGATCAACTTCATATATGAAGCCGATATTTTGAAATTAGGGAAGAGACTTTGTGTTCCCAATATACCTGATCTAAAACTGGAATTGTTGGATGATGCTCATATCTCCAATTTCTCTATACACCATGGTAGCACTAAGATGTACAGAGATTTGAAATTTTATTTTTGGTGGGACAACATAAAGACAGAGATTACTGATTTTGTGTTGAGATGTATGGATTTTCAATAAGTCAATGCTAGAAGGAAACAACCCGGAGGATTCATGTAACCTTTACCCTAGATGAGTGGAAATGAGATAACATTACAATTGACTTTTTCATGGTGCTACAAAATACTCCTAGAATGAATGATGCAATATGGGTCATTGATGATCATCTTACCAAGTCAGCACAATTTCTTGATATAAGAGAAGATTTACCACTAGAACGAATGGAAAGACTATATATTAATGATGTTGTAAGACTTTATTTAGTTACCTTATCATTTGTTTCTAATCATGATCCCTTTTTTACATCAGGATTCCTAAAAAGTCTTCTGAAGGACTAGGACACTGAACATCGATTGAGAACTACCTACCACCCTCAAACTGATAAATAATTAGAATGAACTACTCAAACCTTATAAGACATGTTGAGATCTTTCTCACATGACTTTCAAGTTATGTGGGATCAATATTTACCTATGGTAGAATTTTCCTATAACAATAGCTTTAATTAAAGTATTTATATGGCACCATATGAAGTGTTATATGGAATGATAAGTCGCACACCTACTTGTTGGATTGATGTTGGTGAATGAAAGCTCGTAGGCCCATAACTTGTTGAGGAAATAATAGAAAATGTGAAGGTTATTTAAACTTCCATTAAAGTAGCACAAAGGTAAAAAAAGAGCTATGCCGATAACCAAAGGAATGATTTGGAATTTCATATAAGAGATCATGTTTTCCTGAAGGTATCGCTATTGAAGGGTGTAATATGTTTTTGTATAATGGGTAAATTGAGTCCTAGGTACATCAGACCTATTGAAATTCTAGAATGATTTGGAGTTGTAGCGTATCGTTTGGAAATGCCTCCAAGTCCCTCTAAAGTTCTTGATATGTTCTATGTATCAATGTTGAGGAAATACATGTATGAACCAACACATGTACACACCTTCACGAAAATTGAACTGGATCCTCATCTGCCATATTTTGAAGAGCCTATCCGAATTCTTGATACAAGAGAACAAGTGCAGAGAAACCAGACAATTTTTCTGGTAAAAGTTCTATGGATAAACAATAAGATGGAAAAGGTTACATGGGAACCAGAGGAACTTAAGATAAAGAACCACCTGGATCATTTTGTGTCATATTATTATATAAATTTTGAGGATGAAATTGTTTGCAGGCAGGAATAATGTAAGAACCCAAGCATCCACGGTACGTTTCCCTTTAAATAATGCAATATCTTGCATTTTATGCAACTTCGAGAATCTAACACACCACGACTAATCAATCTAAGAGTTATGAATAGTAGTACAAACTTTTTAAAATTTTATAAATTTTATCTTTCAAAATGGACTTCATTTTTGGATTTGGAATATCTAAATTAGCATATGTTGTATTTTTGTTATTTTTATGAAAACATTAATTTTTTGTTGAATAGCGAAAAAACACTGCGTTATTGGTTAAAACTAACTTTTTATTTTAATAATTAGTAATTTTATTTTTGTTTATTTTATGTCAAAATAGTTACATAATACCTATATATGTTCAACCTAAATCATTGGAGCCATTTTCTAATATGTTTAGAAATAGAAAATTTTATCGAACTTTTAACTGTCTTTTACCCACCTTCTTTGAGAATTTTCAAATTTGTATAAAACTTAATTTTACTGCTTTTGTGAGTTGAATTTCAATAATCTGAGAGACATGGATAATATTGGTATATAAAATTTGTTTCAATAAGATTAAAATAATTTTTGTTGAATAGTCACATATGTCTTTTATTTACCACGGTTAAAATTAAATAGGGAAATTAAGGGAGAAAATGGTATCATAATTTCCATAACATGTATTTTAATTCTATTGGATAAAAACAATTCAGAAAAAATAATCCTTAGGAATATAATATGATCCTATTTGGTCAACATGGAATATATTATGACATTTATTATTATTTTATTTAAAGAATAGTTAAAGTAGTTAAATTCAATTTTTAATAACTAATGAATTTTTAACATAGGGGTACACACAATATAAATTCGACTATAATTATTCATTACAAAGGTAAAACTATTTCCTACATAATAGTATTTTATATATTATTTTTTCAATTTATATAATATTATTTATTTATGACCCAATGATGATGCAATAGTTACCTTATTAATAAAATATTAAAATAATTGATATTAAAAATATTCAAATAAATGTAAGTTGAGACTTCTGATAAATTACACTATTTTTTAGATTAATATTAAATTTTAGGGTTGGTTAAATAAATTTTATTCTAAGTGATAATTTTTTTTATGGATTTAAAAACAAAATCAAATACTAAAAATTGTCAAAATTGACAAAATTGAGTTTTTAAAACATATATTAAATTATTAATTGATCTAATATTAATATAAATATAATGTTCAGAAAAATAACTTAGATGAGGTTATATATGTTAAAACTGTACCACATGGGGTTCTCTTAGCTTGTTATAGTAAGTTTACTGACCATATAATATACAAATACAAACAGACATGGTAAATGTCAAACTATTTATATTAGAGTTAAATCTAAATGATAAGTTTAATATGATGATATAAACCTATCTAAAACCTATTGTATGAGAGTTTCTAGACCCAAAACTATCTTATCCTTTAAATAATTCATTTTAGAGATATTAAAAACCAAAAATTATTTTATTATAAAATAATCTTTCATGTTTTTTCTAAACTGCCCCTCACCTATCTTATAAAAGGAAACTTCCCTTATCTTAATCTAGCACATCCAAAGCCTTTTTTATCAGCCTACCATAACCCAAATATCATACTATCATTCCTAACTTCATCCCAGAGGCCTTTCTTTGGTCAGAAATCAAACTTAAGGAGCCCTTTTGATCAAATAAAAAGTAAGAACCTGAAGAATAGGTAAATATGTCATCACCTCTTTCAAGTTCTATTCTTCTTCCACTTCTACATTCTTTTTTGTTTCCATTATAAAATAATAACTCTATTATATTCTATATACTTTGATATTATTATAAAAATGGTACAAAAAGATTCATTATTATTTCCATCTTATAAATGCAAAGTCACCATACGTGCGTACGTACGGATTACCGTCTCCACGTCGTGCTGTAGTTTGTTATTAAAACACATCATTATTTGTATGGGTATAATAATGATTATAACTGAGGTAGATAATAAATATAAAATTTTAACTAATATTTATATTTGATATACCATCCAATTACATATGATTTCTCCATCAACATAATGATGTTGTCGCTAATGCATATGTATGGATTATTGTCTCCAAGAACGCGACGAGATTCATTCCCCATCGTAATCATTCAAGAATAATTTCCATTATATTATAAAAAATAATTTTTATCAACATAATATAATTATTTATATGAATCAAAAACATAAAATCCATAACAAACATGTCTTACATAACCATGTATATAAAGGAAAACGAATCAGTTAACAACTGAAATGTTGATACTACTAAAATATTATTAACAAATAAATATTATAATATCATATATGATATCATATTTATGTATATAGTTATAGTATAATTTAATAACATTGTTTTTACTCTTATAAAGGATGTTAACATGCCTGTTGCTAAGGAAAAGTACATGATAAGGGTTAATTTCACAAATCTCTTTATTATCAGTGGTTGTTTTTACATAAGTATCTTCTGGGACATATTTATTATCCTTGTCCTTGTATCCTAAAAGAGTGTTAAAATGGATTATTTTAAGGAAATTTTTTAGTAAAAAATCATTTTTAATGTTTTAAATATTTATTCTACTAAATCATTCTTCGTAATGTCCATGTTTTCAAAATGGTTTTCAAGATTTATTTATATAGACATGAATGTTCATAAAATATTAATTCCATTGAAAAAAATTAATGTGGTATGGGAAACATTCATTAAAATATTTCTTTAAATGTATTCCTTTCTAAATTGTTTTAATTTTAAATGTTTTCAGGAAAAATAGATATTTCTCTCAAAGGCTTTTACAAATAATTTTTATCTATGTCATCATCCTTTAAAGGACTTTTAAACTTGTCTGACGTTGATTTATAGAGATAAAAATCTTCCATATTGTATTAAATCTTTTGTGATATTTCTGGTTTTTGATGTCTTATTTTTATACCATTCATGGATTATGGATAATGTATTTACATTTCTTATGAAATTTTTAATATTATTGTTTATGTTATGTTTAAAATTTTTCATATAAGGAATGCATTGGACTTAGTAAGTGATGGTGTGAAGTTTTTTATAGCTCCTTGATGCATCGATAGGTCTCATGAGACAAACTAGTGTCTTGGAACATGTCTTTGACAAAGTATTATTTGTAGTCTTGGCACAAGGATTTGACTATGTGGTTATGGTGTTTGGAATTATTTATTCCATCGTTATGAAGGTGTCTATTGATATTGCATGTGATTATTTGACTAGTAAAATATACATGTGAATAAGTAAATGGAATTATTTGATTTTATCTTTGCCATATTATGATTATGTTTAATGTTTAAATGGATTTTGTTTTAGTCCTATACATTACCTTAATCAATTATTCTTATTTTTTAATGTTTCCACTATATTTTTGTCATTACTGAGCATCTGAGCACACCCCTTTCTAGGTTTTAGTTTTCCCAATATGTGAAGAATAATTTTATGGTTGACCTAATAGGAGAGGATAAGGATATACATGTGTTCAAAACGGGACAAAATATTGTTGCTATTTTTTTCATGAGTAATGTAAAACATATCCATGTATCAGGTACTTCCAAGGCTTCTAAACTAATAGGTCTTTCAGGATATGATTCCTTATATCATTCCAATGTTATGTAATAATTCCTTGACTCTAGGTTACTACGGTCGGGGAATTACATACTAATGACCATAATAGATTACTGTCATTAGAGACTTGATACAAAATATTGTTATTTATTGAAAATTTTCTACATATACGACAAATAACATCCACCATATAAATCTTCATAGATATAACCCAATTATAACATTTCATCATAACCTTGGGAAATGATACATAATAATGGGCGATCTCATATTCTTATAATGGGTAAATAATGAAGATAATAATTCCCATTAAATATTTACATCACAATATAGATATGATAAAATGACAATAGATTTTGAAAATACATACCCTACCTACAAAATATCATAATCTTGATTCATGTAATGAATAACGAATGATCATGATAAATGAATCATTAATGAATCAATAAACATGAGCCATGGGATCAATCCACTGGAATAATAAATGTGTTTTTTTGGATTATTTATAATAACCAAAAATAAGGTTTATAATCATGTCTTACATATAAGGGTATCATTTCCAATCAAATTCACTTCCATTCCACTAGATCCATAGTTGTGGTTACTCTATATACAATCATAGAGGATATTCTACCTTACAACATTATGTTCACACCTCATTCTAGTGCATATATACTCATGAGATACCAATTTTACCCAATTTATTATACTGTTATATAATTCTAGGGTTACCCTTTACATAATCATAATTCATTAATATGCATGAGACAAGATCAAAAGGAATTTACCATATATCATAAACCATGTAATTAATCTTTTTTTCCAAAACATTTCAACATTTCACCATAACATATCCTATAGAAAAAATATTTAATTAAGAACAAATCATCACTGTCAGAAAACATCGATAAAAACAATAATAACGATTTACTAAATTCATATTCCTAATAAGTAATATGTAACATAAATGGATATTATAATAAATTAAAATTCCTTTAAAATACCCACGAATATTTTACGAGTAAAACTCCAAATTCATTTTACAATATCATCTATAAAATATTAAAAAATTTACAAAAATAACATGTAATCAGTTTTCTCTAAAAATAACAATGAAAACTTTTATAGGGTGATTAAAAACATTTAGTGGTCTTGATTAATGTAAATCCATTTCATGTAGTGTATATCAATGAAAATATTCCATTCATATTTAAAAAAATTCACAAGTGCCTTGTTTAGAAAATGACATGAATGTTTCTATTAATAATTTTTTTAAAATAAAATACATGTGTAAATATTAAATTTAAATATCATTGTACAGTTCTAAAATGATTAGAGAAAACATTTAAATGAAAACATGGACATGGAAGGATAAAATTTTCTACCAATGAGGAAATAAATATTGTTTTATAGAAAATTTCTCCTCAATTCATATTATTTAAAAAAATATGAAAATGAAACTAATTGTTTTAAATAACATAAATAAACATATTAGAATTAATTTAATTATATTATTAAGATTTAGAAAAGGAAATGTAGTCATCATAAACATAATAATAAGTGATCCTGATAAATAATGATAATATAACAGAAACCCCTAAAAACATTGGTAAATTTTTAATAGGAAGACCCATAAATGAATAAAATCAATTGAATCATTAAATATCATACACATAAGGATAATTATTATAAATAATTATAATAGTGTATTGTTTGAACCAAATAAACAGAAATAGGTGCATCAAATTTGACATATATCAATGAAATAATATAGGCATGGATTGCTCATAAAACATTGGTAATCATTGAATCCATAACTCAAAAAATTGTAAAAATTTTATGGAATTTTAAATAACCAAAATATTTAAGAAATGTATCATATTGTAAATTCATGGTATGTAAATATAAAACAAAAATTATATAAGGAGTGATTATGGAACTTGTCTTAGGGAATTAAAAATGATAAGGGAAACAACTTTCCCCTTGTTTAACATCTTAAAACGTACTCTTGAATGTTGTGTAATAAATTGACTTTTTTTCTAATCATATAAAGGGGTCACATACATACTTATAATATAATATATGATCCCCCTTTTATAATACAAGACCAAATTCTAAATAAATTGTCAATAGAATCATTCTTTTAAGGTGCTAACTATTTTATTTTTCAACAGTGTTTTTTTTCATAAAATGTTCTAAATGAAATGTGATCAAAATATCATAATATAAATAATTATAGTCATGAAATAACTTACATATATATTCTATATATATATATATAATCATCCTTAAAATCTAGATATTGAAAAATGTATAACATCGTTCATGGAGACAGTTGGTCATACATATGACAGAAAACTATTTTCAATTTTTAATTGAAGGAATGAATGAATGTGTGATATTAAATAATATTTAAAGAGTAATATTTATGACGTATATAATATATATTTATTTAATATTTCATTAATTAAATTAATTTAAATAAGAAATGAAAAATTAATCACATCACTTTATTGATGTGGTTTTCCACATATATGCATGAGCGATGTTATTATCTTCCAACGGATGAGAAGGTACAAAGGTATATATTATATTTTAATAATAGAGGAATAATTTAGTCATAAATAACATGTATTTATATTAATCCCACAAAAACATTCTTTAATTTTGTTGATGGGAATTGAATTATATTACTATGTGGAGGAGGTAGTCCACACATATGTACGGGTGATATATCTACATTATATTAGATGAAAAAGATTTTTAATAGAGGAGGATATATAATAGTAATAAATTTTTAATATATTTATGATTCTGAACATATTATTTTATTATGGATACCTTAGATTTAGAGGAGGTAGAAGAAGAAGAATATTACTGATATCACGTTGGCTGAATATCTCTTTTTCAGTAATCATCCCTTATATCCCTTAATAAGAACCAATGTAATGAAATGTAATGAATACACATATCTTTAATATATAGTTGCTGATATTTATAAGATAATTGGGAAATTTTTCAATGATCTATTTGGGTCATGGTGTTGTGAAGAAGAAAAATGTCTTTGTCTAATTATAAGCGGGGATAAGGAAGGACTAGGTATATATAAAATTATTAATATATATAAATATATATTAATTTTACACTAAAGAAAAATAATTCCAAATTTCTGGTAATTCAATGGTGGGATAATATTAGGTCAAAATATGGATATCTAATAGTATAAATACTTGTTTAATTGGAAAAAAATTCATTTATATTATGGTTTGACCAATGGTATACCCATTTCAACCATAACCAAGATTACAATTTCTTCTTATTTTTACTACTAATTATGAAAAAAATGTAAGATTCCCCCAATAAGTTTTTTTAAATACTAATTCTTTACATGGAATCATTTTTTGAAATTATATTTACATAAGTGTACAAATTTAAATTGAAATTAAACTCATAAAATTAGATGAAAGAAATTAACTAGGAAAACATAAATTCATATGTTTAAAACATAATTATTTGAAAACACAACATAAAATAAACTCAGAATTCCATAATTTTATTTGTAATAAAATAATTTATATTATATTTTTAAAAAAACTTTTTTCTAAACATTGAAAATTCAAAAAATGAAATGACCTCTTTTTAAAAAATTAGTATTTTAACTACTCAATGAAAAATATATTTTTCTAGAAACATTAAAAAACAACCGAATAAGGCTATTCTAAGACGGAGATTTAAAAATGAATTTAATTTTATCAAACAAATTTTTACACAAATTATAAATAATTTATATTATTTTATCTAAAAAACCCATAAAACTCATAATCAAGAAAATTGTTTTTTTGAAGAGTATACTGGAATTACCTAAAATTGATTCATATTTATCAATATATATTCTTTAATTTAACCTATTTAATTTTTATTTCTAAAAATTTGGTTATTAATATTCACTTATCAATGTTAATTAATATGTAAGAAAAGTATACTATATTATATATCATTTAGTAGTTGGGTTGTGTGTTTCTTAAGCGGTTGAAAATTTTAATTTATTTGGAGAGAAATATATCATAATATATAAATGGGTTAATATTCAATCGATAAAATATTCATCATATATTATAGATTAAAAAATTATTATGGATATTTTTAATTATATATAGTTAGGTCTAGGCTATTACATCTAGTAAAAAAAATTATCAAATTTGTGTATCTATGTTTCCCAGATCTGGGTTGTGGATTTTTTTTCATGAGTCTATAAACTGGTTTATAATATATAGATATATCATACTCATGTTTTAAGGAGACCATATTAATACTTTATAAATACAATGAAAAATTCGTGTAATATTCTGATTTCATTAAGATTGGTTTTTTCCATGATCAATTTTTTTAAATAGATTAAAGTATCCAATAGAATCCATTATTTCTATTTCAGCTACACCCACACATCCAATGAGGTGGTGGTCCTTATAGATTCATCCTCATATCCTCTATCCTTAACCCCTTTCAAAAATACCTCAACACTCTTGTATTTTCCTTCCACTTTACGTAGATTGAATGTCGCATCGTTCAATTATGGCACTCACAAACACCATCTCTACCTTCAAATGTTTTTCATGGCATAGAATATTCTTCACAACCTATAGGTGCCTTTATTCATTCGTAGATGTGAATCGATAGATACCTTTGGTAGTTTCATCAAATCGTCATGGGGTTTAAAAGGAAACAAAGATGTATGTCTCACTAATGCTCAAAAATTAATAGTTCAATTCAATATTTAAGTTTACTTTGATTTTTTTGGTCCTAGTCTTCATAGCTCAAGGGTGGATCATGTTGCTTTCTATTATATGTAAACTGTGACTTGTAAATATAGAGGGAACCCCTAAAGATGGAAATTTCAGTTATGTTTTTAGGATAACCTATCCTAGTCACCGTTTTTGTTCTTGGACAACATTCAGTAACATTAATCATTGATGGATCCACAAATATACCATCTCGTGAGATTATATGAACAAAAAAATGAAATAACTTCAAGAAAAAACTCACACATGGAAAATTTTCATATTTCATCTCGATCATCATATATATTACAAATATAAATTAATAATCATTATCTACTTTTCTCTTGGAATATATGGGACTATAATTTATCATTTAATATTTAAAATGATCAAGGTAATATGTAAAGACTCTATAAATAAAATCCATGAATATATTGGAGAATTTGTTTAGACCAAATGGGATAAATATTTATAGTCATAGACTACATACCTCATATAGAAGACTTGAATTTTTATATATTTACTTTTTACCCTCAATTTATAGTATCCACATCACATATAATTCTTGTAAAACTATTCAACACCTTGTAATGGATCAAAAGTATAATCAATATTTGAAATTCGATACTTGTTATTGAACATCATTTCCTTATAATCAATATAGATCACATTGTGATGTTATTAATATTTCATACAAAAATAAGTTCACCCCATTGTGATTCACATGTCCAAATTATCCCCTCACCATGATTCTCATAGAGTTGTTTCTTTGATTCCTATTTAAAAATAGGGAATATTATTTTTGGAGTCATTAAGATATTTGTATCACTATATATGAGTTATATTTAAAACAACATAATTTTTAGTGGAAGGATATGAAAATCTTTTATAAAAACATTATTATTCTATCATAGAAAAGACATATATTCAATATTAGATCCCCCAAAAAATCTGAGATAATTATCATTTGTTTATATTAATTCATACCCAAACAATAGTATAAATTTCAAATAGTTATTCGATTTGAGCAACATAATTGTAGATGATTATATTTTGGTTCGAAATATCAAATTTGATATCTCATCCATATAAAGTTATGTGGTATTTATATAATGAAATACATCCAATGACAAAAATGACATTAAATTGAACCATAGGATGAGAAGTGAGTTATTATATGAACATTCCCACAATCATAAATCATAGGAGAATTATAGAATACATATGGGATCATTATACGATTTGAAATTTTTGAAAATAATTCCACACTTATTCATTGAGGAATGGAATTAAGATTTCTAGAGACATTTCATTCTTTAATGGATCTAAATATCTATTCTACAGAACTTAAATATTGATATTACCCATTACTACTTTAACTGTATCTTTATATCTTCATTACCATAATAAAAATATGTCTTATTTGACCATCAAGAATCATTGATTAGAGTGATCAATCATGAAATATAATTTATAGGATGTCTAAATCATGAATCTTTATTGTTAATCTAATACCTCGTAGATTTAACATTGGGAATCCATGATCATTATCTATATAAATATTTCATAATGGATAGTCCATAAAATGTCAAATAGCCTCATAATTACTACCAACAGTGTCAAAAATGGGCCACATTAAGGGCACACTAACTGTTCCTTAGACTAATATTCAATATATACTTGATCAATAATTCTCATTTTTATTAACAAAAAATGATTTAATTTGAAAACAAAATACACATATACTATCCATATAGGTATGTACTTCTAGGACAACTACATATTCTCATCCTTAACAAAACATTATGATATTATCTTATACATAGACAAATCACAAGAGATTTCATAAAATTTCATTATTTCAAATCTATAATGGCTGATTGAACCTTCATATGATACCAACTAAAGGGAAACATTTTATTCACATATAGATATTACATATTAATTATTAATTATTCAATTATTCAATTATGTTTTCCAAATACCTTCCAAGGACCATAATAGAATACTAAATTTAGAGACATGATAAAATATTTTTTTATTTCATGTCATTTTTCAACATCTCTCACAGATAACGTCTAATATGTTACTCTTTATAGATATAACCCACATATTACATTTTTTCATATCCTGAGGAAATTAAACAAAATAATTCATAATATTAGATTCATAGAATGGTTAAATAAGGGAGATAATAATTCCAATTAAAAATTTAAATGAGAATATAGGAATGACAAAATGATAATAAATTTTAAAAATACATACCCAGTATAAAAAAAATAATCATGATATATATAACTAGGAAAGAAAGTTCCTAATAAATTAATCATGAAGGAATCAATGAACACAGGACATGAGAGTGTACCATTGGCATAATAAACACGTTTGTAACTTATATATAATAACAAAAAAAAATGTTTATACTCATGTCTGCCTTTTGAGCCTATCATAGTTAATTGGATTCAGTTTCCATTTTATTAGATCCTTTGTGAGGGTCACTCCATATACAATAATAGAGGATAATTTTCCTTATTGAACAGTGTTCCGTCCACATTCCATGGTTATATGTTGTTTATAGCCACAGTTCAATTTTGATTTGTGGCTATACATTTGGGTCCCTTTTTTATTCTCAATAGGCTCCTCCTATTTCCCCGATACATTACCACTTCACTATGATTCGGTCCTCCCCCGATGACCTCTCTTCCTTACTGACGACCTCTCACTACGCAATCCTCTCTTCCCTCATGGATTTCCTCTCTCACCCTCACTATTGTCCTCTCTTGTTCTTCCTCTCCAGAATCAGTTCCATTTATCCCTCATTGTAGTTCCCCCTTTAAAAATGGGGATTCTCCAATCATGGATCGAGTTCTCCATTCAGGGTTACTCAATCCCTCCTATGGTACTCCCCTCCTCGGTACCCTTATTTGGAAATTCCTCCTCCATTAGATGTGTCAGTTGAAGGGTTCCTCTTCTCCTATATACTCATATTCGAGCCTTCCTCTTTCATACAGGGCATTGGCCCAAGTAATTAACATCATTTTGATATGTGGATATTGTTTTTATTTTAGTTAACCTATTTTTTTGCTCCCATATGTTTGTATATTTTCTTCAATATTCATCAGGTATTCATTTGCAGGGGAGTTTTTAGTTTGTGGTTCATAGATTGTAGTAATTATTCTATTTCTGTTTTGGTGTGTTTTATATTTTGTGGCTCTTGTTTTGTGGATTATTTGAATATTTTTTGAAGTATTAATTATATTTCTGGAGTTTGTGATTTGTAGGGTAGTTTAAGGAGGGGTTTGTGTTTATTGCCAATTGTTTTGTGTATCCTCTCTGTTGACTTGTATTATTTCATTAATTATTAACTGGTATTTCATGGTTTTTATTTCATTCTAATTTTCATAATTCATCAGGTATTCTAGTACAAATGGTTTAATCTTTGGACTATTCTGTCATATATATTGTATTGTGGAATTATTATGTTTCTGTTTACTATTATGGAATTACTAATCTATTCTAAGTTCTTTGGGTAATATACATTGTATTTCTGGAATATATAGAACTCATAAGTTGGATATTTTAGTCATAAATTCCAAAAGATAGAATTATCACTATGTTAAGAACCTTACTTATCCAATTTTTACCTTTTTATATCAACAATATTCATAGAAGACCTTTGTATATCATTATGATCAATCTATAAAGGGTATGATTATATTTTTCCTTTTTATTTTATATTTTTTAGCATGTTTTATATCAATTTATATACATGTAAATTTCATTGGACTTATTTTTGAGTTATAAGTGAGTATACCCCATTAATTATTCCATGGATGGAAGGAGGCCTCCACATTTTATAATCCTTCCACATTCTATGGGATGGTGTTAGGACCTACCACCGAAGGTGCAGCTAGGTGGGACGGTCTATAAGACTTCCCTACCCCTAACCTAGGAAAGATTTATTACAATATTTATGTATCTCTAGATTCACATAGATTACGATCCCCATTTAAGAAGATAAACTTAGGTAAGATCCAATATACATTTTCCTATAATAGAGAGTTACTTGATGTAACTTGTATTTGTCTTTTAGCAACATATTTACAATTATTTTAATAATATTTTGATTGTTTTTTAATCAAGTTATTTAGATACTAATTATTATACATGTTCACACATACACATGGTTATTCACATGTTATTTGAGGTATGTCAGTGGTACCCTATAGAGTAAAAAAATTCTTATACCCTATATTAACACCTTAAGGGACATGAATCATTATGCCTTATACTTAAAGTACCTTTTAAAAAAATGGATGTGTTGGGCATTGACTAGCCATGGATGGATTGAAAGTAATACCCTCTTAGAGATTATATATTTGGAGGATAATTCATTATAAGTACCATCAAAAATACCAAAATAGGATTTCACATCAGAATTTAGATGATATATTCTTCTATCGGATCCAGAGATGGATATGGACCCAATACAGGTGTCGGTGCCAGTGCTGATACCGATGTTGATACCGATGATGATGATGATGATGGTGTGAGAGGTGGTGACAGTGTTTTTGTAATAGGTGTGGATGATGTTTATCATGAATCTGATGACACTGATATTGAGACTTAGTGTTGATATATATTTTATTTGTATTGTTAATATATTTAATATTATTATGCCGTGAAGTATTATTATTATAATATTCAATTGTGTTGTGGTGTCTTTGTATGTTTCTATATATATTGAATTATTTTATTCTGATATATATTTTTTTATGTATTAGTTAAGTTTTATTATTAATATATTGAATTGTATCCTCCTCTGATGTGGCCATAGTACCTCCTCACCGATTCTTCTACACGGCAGCCCCTCTATCTCATCTATTGCACCTCTCATTGAATGTACTCCAATATTCCATTTTTTACTTGAGGCAAACAATCTATTAGTTTCACAGAAAATATTGTCAGTTTTAGGTGAATATACAATGGTGAAAGAGCTCAAAATAGATTTTTATCTATTATCTGGGTGTAGCTAGTAGTACATCACTAATTCTCTCATAGAGAGGTATTCTTGATGATGCATGTGTTTTCAAGTATTTAAGAAGTATTTGGGTTTAAACTCAATAGAACAGTAATCATTTCAATTGATTTACATCAAAATGATGTATTTCAATTTTTTATTTTTTCCCCATTTTTTTCCAAAATTAGCAAAGTTGGTTAAAACTATTTTTTTTGCAGATACATTGAGAAAACATATCACCATTAACAACATATGATTTTACATATGTAATTATGTTAATTTCTGGATATTTCTATTCTTCTTAGAAATATTTAGCATGTTATACATTCTACATTTTCGAATTTATGTTTTTCTACTTACATTTACATTATGATCATTCAGGTAGTAATTTTTTTGGGAATTTTTGTTTAACTTCATAGACCTATTTTTAGTGGTAGGTGTATCATGTGGGAATTATTTTCTTGATCATGATAATTGAATGTGTATTATGTATCTTTAAAATGAAATAATTTCACATTTTAATTGGATTTAAAATGTTAGGTTTGACTATACAATATTATTACTATTATGGAATTCATGAAAGACCCAATGATAGGATTTTTTCATCTATTAATCATGTAACTTTCATCATTTTAAAACATATATTTTCTCTATTTTTAGTGACATATTGGTATTATGGGGGGAGGATGTAGGTGGGTGCAAGTGGGGAGGGTGCAGGGGGTCTACAGTAGAAGGGGGAGGGGATTGGAAAGCTGGGTCTCCATGGGAATGGGGGATAGGGGATTGGGTTGGGGTATGTGGGTGGGGAGGGGGCAGGGGCATGGGGACTACATGTGTAGAGCGGAGGGTGCAGGTCGGTATGTAGGGCAGGGGGAGGGTGTATGTGAAGTGCAATGGGGATGGTGTATGGGGTCTACGAGGGCAGGGTAGGGGGTCTGAATGGGTATGGTGATGAGGTAGATGTAGAGGGTACGAGGGTAGGGGAGGGGAAGGGGAAGTGGGTTATAGGGGTCGGGGGTGTAAGAGCATGGTTTGGGGTGCTGGTGTAAGGTGGGGGTCTGCAGAGGTAGTGGGATGGTGTGCAGGGGGTTGGGTGAGGGGGGAGGGGTGAATGTGGGGTGCCCAATGAAGAAGAGGAAGGGGAGCAAGGGGGAGGGTGGGAGTTGAATATTCTGTGCATAATGATTCTTGATTTGGATTTTAAACATACATAACTGAATTAAAAAATAATTTATTATCCCTTTTACACATTAATTACAATTGCAATAGACGGTAACCATGTTTTCAAAATAAAAGAGGTTGGAATTCATAGATCAGTATCCTAAATATAACATTCATTGAAAAATATATGGGTCTTATCTCATTCTTCGTTATTAGTATTAAAGGTAAGAATTATTGACAATATTTTTCTTAACATCCAACAATCAAAGTGGGTTTCCAAAAGAGTGGTAAGTTACTTAAAGAAAATTCAATAATCTAGAGATATAATTACTCCTAGGAAATTGGGATGTCATAGTTTTGTTTTTATTTTATTTTATTTATTTCATTAGAAACATAGTCCTTTAACCACTTTCTATGGTTGGAGGGTCGCTATATTCTACAATGGGGGACAAGAGGGTACTAAAGGTAGCAACGCAGTTTCATTGCAATGGAGGGAAAATGGGGTAGTGGAGAGATTAATTTGTGTGTTTCATTTATTTTTATATTTATACGACATTGATTTTTTTTCTTTTCCACTGGTGTGGACTTCCAAGGTACGGATGGATCTTGCTGAAATACTACTATTGACCACCCTTGCCTTCTAGATTCACATGTTTAGTTCAATTTCACTTAACCAATCTGAGCCCACTCATTGTCTATCAGATTTCTATTAAACATCATAGCGTGAAAGAAAAATGTGGATACTAGGAGAATTTTTTTTGTTCTCCCCCTTTTAATTATTCCTTTATTAGTTTTATTCACATACATATTATCACATGGACATCTAAAGTTCAATGAAAATACAACAATTCATGAATTGGTACGTCACACCCAATGAAATACCTTAATTCTTGACACTGCAGAATTGAGTGTGCATCCAACAAGGAACATCGTGGTGTGATATGACTGCTTTAAAAAACTGGTTAACTCCCAAATATTTGGCACCCATGGGCATTTCATTGTGATCAATTTCCACTATGATGTGACCACGAGTTGGTGAAATCAACTCTCTGTGATGAAACTTCTTCAACCCCTCAATGATTAACCGAGCCATATTATGCATGAACCCCCACAAGGGACGCTTCTTCTTCCCCTTCATTACGGTTGATTTACAACATCAGAACTCAATGAAAAACTCATCTTTATTATTGAACTCGACTTTCTTTTTTGTTTTCTAGTGAGTAGAGAACTTATCTTATATTATGTGTGTTGGGATTATAGAGGGAACACATAGTTACAGGTTGGGGAGAAGTTTGGTAGGGTTTTTGGATGGGTATACAAGTGGCGCCATGAAATTGATCATGTGCACATATATACTGCAAAGAACCTAAAAATAATTATAAATTAATTAATTATATTTATATTAATGATTCATGGGATTATACTGATAAATATTTGAGAACCAAGGTGCATGACACCTCATAATTAGATCCCTTCATGATGAAAGTATTTTAATTTTAAATAGAATAGTGTTTGACTATGAATATGGATCAATGAGGTGTGAGTACTCATGTTTTAGAAATCTGAATCTTTAGTTAAAACATGAGAAATAATTCTCTCTAAGTCGTGTGAATCCATTTTACCAGTGATGTGATCTTATATTATAGAGATGAGAGCAAAAGAATTACTGGAGACATAGGCACTGATGTTAAAATTTAAAGGTCCTATAATCATCTGTTATAAATAGTGTGGGAACACTTTGAAATGTTGAATCATACATATGAAAATTATATATATTTTACTCTAGCCTTTATCCTATAGACATATAGGAACATGATACTCTCAGGTAATACAAGTTGTATAATAATTCTATAGAGTCCTTAGAATTTTTATCTTATCTATTCCTACTAGTTGAAAAATTCTAAGTTCATTGAATAAAATTGGGTGAAGTGTGTTGGGTGAAGGGTGGTTGGTGAAAAAGTTACCTTGTAATTTTTTTTCACCAATGATTTACTTTGTTCGTTCTTCCCTAAGAATGATTAAATTTCATAATGTCTTGTGAGAGACTATATTAATATTATATGAAAATATTTCATAATAAATGACATAACATTTTATCAAGATCCATGATGAGCCTATATTACTTTATATTTAATATATTATTGAATATATTTGGCTTGAGAAATACATTAAATCATGAAATTATTATGACCATTGAATATTATTTTCTTAGGTATAAATAAAATTACAAATCCTGACACATACACAAATTACATGAGAAAGTATTGCAAGGTTATTTCACATATTATAGATTTAGGGGATTGAATTCACATAGAAAGAATCAGTTTTGCATCATCTCTCATATGTATAGATCATACCATTTTTATCATTAATTCATTTTCTAATGGAAAGATAATACAAAACTATTTATAGATTTTAGTAAGTAAAATCATCATATAGAATCCTAAAAAAAGATCAAATATGATCCATGAGGATACATATTATGAACTATAATTTTAATATTTGGGTTTTTGAAATGGATCATTACATGACTATTCTATTTCTTACATATAGAATTAAAATTACATAATGATATGAGAGAGGGTGGTCTGGGATAGTGATCCTTTGGTATTATAAATTCGGAGTAAGAGACCATCTAACCGTAAAATTTTGAATGTAAATTTTTAAATTATATCCTTATGGATTGTGGAGCTTATGAAACTTTTAACAAATTTGAACATAATATTCAACTTTAAATGAGCCTGAGTTAAGATAAAATGTCAAGAATAAGTGAGTCAATTAATTGGATAATACGGGGACACCATGTTAGTAAATAATGATAAAATAACCTCTCAATTATTCAAGGATTAAGAAAGAAATATTAAATTCCATTCTAATTATATATATATTGAGTCACACTATTTCATATACAATTTGGTATTGTTGGGTAGTCTTAGAAAATAAGGTATTTATATAAACGATGGTCTACATATGTATTAGATTTTAAATCTAATGTCACATTCTGATATCACTATTTAAAATAATCCAACTAAGTTTAGAATTCATATTATGTGGTTAAAGATACAGGTGTGTGTTAATGATGTTATAATTAATTATATGAAATGACTGTAAAAGATAGTAAATTCTGTAGAGTTTTTATGATAAAAAATGTATATTAATGATCAATGATGAAGTGTTATTATAGAAAAAGTGAATATTCTCAAGAAACTCCAATTTTACAAGTCCAAAATGTATGTAATTGCGTAAACCATGTATTTTACCCTTGTTACTTCAAAAGAATCCTCAAGTGTTTCGAGAGTCTATAGTTGGTTGAGTTCACAAACAATTAATGATATTATATTTTATATTAGTATGTGTCCTAAAAATACCACTTTAACTCACCAATTTATTGTTTTAGACATTTTACATTCTAAGTTTTGGAAGGTGAAGTTCCTATCTCAAATTATGTCATTATACATACTCCTCACAATCTAAGAAACCATAGATGACACTTAAAAGTAAGTGTATTATGATAATTCCCCCAAAGAAGCCCAATAATTCATTGAAAATATCATAATATTTTTTTACAACTCCATTCCACATAAAAAACATATTTCATGAAGGCCCAATGCATCATAGAAGTAAAGGTTTTACACATTATAGAACTTGTACAAAACAATTTTATTTTAATATAATTTGAATCCACCTATATGAGCACAATTTTAATGATGTCTTATGGACTATGGGACAAATATATTCCTAATATTAAACTACTAATGACAACTCTATACTCTTGACTTGAAATTTTGTATCCCACTTTTTATTCCTTTGTATTAAATAATGGAAACACATCTCAACATACATTCCCCACAAGTATCCTTACAGTTTCCATGAATGATCTTAGCATCCTTTTTGGAGAAATTTGAAACCATGTACTCATTGAGTTTTATATACCTTATCTATTAGATGATCCATACCTCCATGTGGGTTTCAAACTTGGTGTACAACCTACAATCATTGTAAACTAGAGCCACATACCACATTGAACCAGTCTTGAAAAAACTAATGCATAGCCTAAGACATCACATATTGTCATTTATTTCACCACCAAAGCATCTTTACGACATGATGTTAAACAGTATAGATGGTCCTATCATACGAACGTAAATTATGTAAATCAGACTATGAGGGTTTTGATTCTTGTTCAAACAGGATACATAGTACAACTCTTCAAGGGTCATTCACATCATCCCAATATCATCACCATCACATCAACCACTTTTGAGGCAATATAACTTATTCTTGACCGTCTTTCAAGAGTACCCTAATCATCATAGTATTCAACAATATTCATTAAGCCATTACATGTATAATATTCTTATTCTAAAATGATTACTCCCTAGAGGAATTTGTATCATGACTAGACTTATGAGATGAGCATAAGGGGACTAGTCCCCACTAGATCTATAATCGTGACTAAAATTTTGTGATGATAAATAGAGGACCCAACATTTCAATATATGAAAATTATATGATTCATTATGTGGTAAGAATAGGGTAATTCACCATTACTAATGCATTATAATCCAAGCCTTCCCCATGCGATGAGCATGCAATTGCTTAGGTGATGATCATAGATTTTATTAGGTGATGAGACTAAAATACCTTAGGTGGCTAGCCTATGATGACATTGGTGATGAAGTTAGGATTATATATGTGATGATGATTGTACTGCTTAGATTATGAGGATAATATGTCTATAGGGCTTGATAAAAAAATATAACAACCTTCCTCCCAAGATCATAACTGATGATCTATCCATTACTTATATGTTTAAAGCATAAGATTCCCTCACTTCCAGAAATCAGAAAGATACTTATGGGATTGTCTAAATATAATATGTTATTGAAATTCTATTCAACTATTATCCTTAGGATTTCACCTTGATAGGGAAGCAATTTACATTATTAACTGATGTCAACATCTTGATGGAATCAAGAACAATATTCAATGGAATGCGTTAATTATTTAAAGAAATATGGACTACAAAATGAAAACCATAAAGATATGTTTTAAACTCCCAACCTCTGATTTCAATGAAAGGTTCCATCATCGCCACTCTTGTGTTGATAGCTACTTTCCATAAAAAAAAATAGGCATGTGAGACAAGGATCATGTCCATCCTAGTGTATTCTAACACAATGTTCTTGATGTAAAGTTTCATAAATAAATTGTTGAATGTAAGATGAATTCATTCTCCTTCAATATATAGAGGATAAGTATCATTGAGAATAAACTTAAAGGATTTGTGAACCCGTTATGAATTTTTCTTCCTTAAAGATGATATAATGAGTAACATAGGGATATTAGTCATCATAACTATAAAAATTACTAAAATATTGATTCAAATTGTCATAAATAATTCCAAGAAATAGATTTTATAGGTGAGGTTCCCAAACCAATGCTAATAAGTGTAGGGATAAAATTAGATCCCATGATACTACTAAAAACCCTGCTCACCAAACATAAAAAATTCATACCCTTATTCTGATAAAATGACTATTATTACCCTCACCTAATATCTCTTATGGAGATCAAGTAGTGGAGGGTTTTCAATACACAGTTCAACCACTATGTGGAGAAATAAATCATACCCCCCAGGAAATTGGACATGGATGATCTAAAATCCATGGTTCCATATTTAAACAACCAATAGAAATGACCCTGCATTGGGAGGACTGGCAGGAGAGGGGTGTCTAGGAGGTTCTGCAGGGGGGCTGGCAGGGGTGGGGGTGAGGTCTGGCAGGGGGGGCTATTGGGGGATTGGTGTCTAGGAGGGTCGGTTGGGGGTGGGGGTGATAAGTGGGGGACAGGAAGGGTCTAGGGGTTTGTCCAGGAGGGTCTATAAGGGAGTGAGTTCAAGGGGGTTAGCATGGGGTTCTGTCTAGGGAGGGGGTGTATAAGAGGGAGGGGGTGTCCAAGAGAGTCTGTAGGGGGGAGTGGAGGTTAGAGGGGGTGTTTGCAGAGGCAGGGGTGTCTAGGGGTTGGGGGGGGATTCTCAGTGGGGGGTATCATGGTGGGGGTGTTCATGGTGGTGGAGGGGGTGTTTTATAGGGAGGGTTGTCAAATATGGGGTGTGGAGCTGGTACAAGGTAGGTATTTGATGAAAGTGTACATTATGATTTTTGAATGAATTTGGTTTATTCATGTTTAGTGGTAAACATTTAGATTAATAATATGTAGCTAGATTTTCCCTATTATATTTTTCTAGAACATCCATGAGTGTCCTACTTTGTTTTCCCAATGTCTTTTTTATTCTATTTGTATATATTACATCATTGAAGATGGTTTTTCAATATCTAGATTATGTTGGCCTCAATTCTGTGTCTTGACATGAATTTATATGGCCATATCAAGGACTATGTATGATTGTTCTATAGCCATACATTTTTAACAATTTTCTCAACTAATGATGGGAAATGATGTCTTCAGGGAAGATTACAATGTGTTCTATTTTAGTTTTTATCATTTAATTCAAATTACATGGCCAACTTTATTAGAATTCGAGGGGGTCTGTCTAGGGGATGGGGTATCCAGGGTGTCTCTAGGAGGGAGGGGAAGGGGAGTGTCTAGGGGTGTCCAACGAGGGTGTCCATCCAGGGGTAGGGGTTTCTATGGGGTGTCTAAGATGGAGGGGAGTGTATAGAGGGAAGTCTGTCTAGGGAATGTGTCTATCCATGGGAGGGGTGTATGTCCTTGGGAGGGGTTTTCCAAGGGTGTATGTCCATGGGGTTTCTATCCAAGGGAGGGGTGTCTATCTAGTGGTTGTGTGTCTAGGGGGTTGTCTAGTGGTGTCTATCCAGGGGGGTGACTTTCTAGGGGAGGGGTGTTTGTCTAGGGGAGGGGGTGTACAAAGGTGTCTTTATAGGGGGTGTCTGTCTAAGATGGGTTGTCTATCCAGGGGGTATATTTCTGGGGGTGTTTAGGGTTATCTACCCAGGTGCTGTCTAGGGGTGTCGGTTCATAGTGGTGGTGTCTTTATAATGGAGGGGGTGGGGTGTCTAGGGGTGTCTATTTATTGGGTGTCTCTCTATGGGGTGTCTTTCTAGGGGGGGTATATTTATGGTGTGGGGGTGTGTCCATGGGTTAGAAGACTAGGGGGACTGAAATGGGGTTGGGAACTGGGGGAAAATAGGAATGGGGAGTGGAAGGTGGTAGAGTGAATTGAAAAATATGTGGGAGGCAAGCAGTGGGTGGCAGGGGGACTAGTAGGTGGGTGCAAGGTAAAGGACTAGCAGGGGTTGTAAGGTAGGCTTATTGACCTATTATGTTTTTTTATTGGCATTTAATCTAGATACATGGTTTTTAACCCTAGATATAGGGCATGTACATGTTTTTCCTGGAAATTGATGATATATCTATTGTTTTAACCATTGCTATATTCCCTATATGGACTAAAATTATGACTTAGTTTAAAACTATGGCTATATAGATTTAACCACTGTTTTAAATTATGGAAATATTTATTGGCCAATATCCATGTCAATTCCATCCATGGTTCATTGAACTGGGGATACAACCTATAGAAATATTTTTTTGGGATAATAGCCACAGTTTAAGACCATGTATACAGCCTAAATTTCCATTAGTTTCAGTGTGTATATACTCTTGATATATACATTTTACCCAATTTATTATAGGGATATATAATTATAATCTTACCCTTTACGTAGTCATAATTCATTAATATGCATGTTACATGATCAAAAACCTTTTATCATTTTTCATAAACTGTGTAATAGAAATCGGTTTCCAATGAAATTCAACATTTCACCATAGCATGACCTATGGAAAAATAGATTTCATAAACATCTCACCATTATAGTAATAAAAAATCGAGAGAAACAATAATAATATTTTACTCATATCATATTCAAAATAAAGAACAAGTATGGTCAATGGATATTATCCTAAATGAAAATTCCGTGAAATGATCCCAATCATTATTTAATGAAGAAAATTTTCTTGTCACTTTTCAATCTCATCTTCAAAATATTATAAATTCACAAAAAAAATATAGAAATATTTTTCTCTAAAAATAACCATTCAAATACATTTATGGGGACTCAAAATGTTAAGTGGTCATGGTTGAGGGAAATTATTTTCATGTCCTGTATGTCAATGAAAATATTCCTTTCATATTTAAAAATAATAATAATTTCATTGTTCAGAATATTACAGGAATGTTCCAATTAATAGTTTTCTTAAAATTAAAACATGTATAAATATGAACTTCAAATATCATTTTAGTATTCTAAAACCATTATGAAAAATATTTTAATTAAACCATAGATATGGAATGATAGATATCTTGACCAATAAAGAAATAAACACTACTTTATTGAAAATAATTTCTCAAATAAGATTATATAAATAATAGATAAAAAGAATTTATTATTTTTAAATAATGTGAATGAAATTATAAAATGAATTTTTATCTTTAGAAACATATTAATATGAAATCCAAATAAACAAGGAAATTATAAAATAAAACCCTTAAAACATTGGAATGTTTTTTATTGAAATCTCCATTAATGAATAAAATAAATTGAAACATTAAATGTCATTCACATAAGGATAATTATTATATATCATATAAATAGTGCAGTATATGAACCACGTAATCATAAATAGGTGAATCCCATCAATCATGTCTCAACAAAACAATATTGAGATGGATTACTCTTAAAATATTGATAAACTATGAATCAATAAATCATGAAATGGTCATAATATTATGGATTTTTAAATCACCATAATATTCATGAAAAGTATTATATGTTTCCTTAATAGTTTGTAAATACAAACTATTAATTAAATAAGTGGCACCTATGAAGCTTGTATCATAGAAATAAAAATTATATGAGAAACCTCCTACCTCAGGTTTGACTTCCTAAAAAGTGCTCTTTAATGTTGTATAATAAATTAATATTTCATAATTATATTAAGTTTTCATGTACATACATATAATATCATATAAAATCCCCCTATTATATTCCAACACCTATTTCCAAATAAATATTTAATAATATAATCATTTCGAGGTGCTATCTATTTTATTTTTCAGGTGTGTTTAATATATGAAAATCTGCTACATAAAAAGTGATCTGAGTTCCATAATACATATAATTACTATAAATATATGATTTAAATTTATATTTATTATATATATATTTATAAGTATCCATAAAATTTAGAGATCGAAAAATTAATGACATCATTCTTAGAGATAGTAGGCCGTACATACCGGGGAACATTGTTTTCACTTATTAAGAGATATAATGAAATAACTTGAAATATTAAATAACATTTAAAGAATTATTATTATTATATAAATATATATATATATATAATATTTATTTTTTACTTCACTAATTACATTATTTTAAATATGAAATGAGTAATCAATCATATCACTTTATTAATGTGGTTGTTCACATATATGCGTGAGAGACATTATCATCATCCAACAGGTGAAGAGGTAAGAAGTTATATATGACATTATAATAATAGAAGAATAGTTATTTCATAAATAACATACATTTATATCAATCCCATGTAAAAAACATTTCCTGAATGTTGTTGATGGAAAATAAATTGTACTCATATATTGAGGAGGGAGTATACACATTTTCACGAGTGATATATCCACATCATATTAGATGTAAAAGATTATGAATAGTGGAGGATCCATAATAATAATAAATTTTAAGTCTATTGATCATACTGAATATATAATTTTATTATCGAAATAATATCTTTATAGGAGGTAGAAGAATTATAATTGGACTGATGTCGAGTAGACTGAACTCCTCTTATTTGATAATCCTCCATTATATCACTTCATAAGAACCATTGGAATGAAAATAAAAGAATAAAAACACCTCTAATTTATGGTTTGGGAAATTTATAAGATAGTTGGGTAGTTTTTCATTGTTATATATTTCTCAGGATGGTTTAAATATGAAAACGTTTGGAGTCCATTTATAGGAGGGGTTGAGGATAAAACCAGGAATATATGAAACAATTAATATATATTAATATCCAAATAAAGAAAAAAGTCTCTAAATGGACAATATTTCAATAGTAAGATTATATTAGGTCAAAAAATCATTATCCAATATGATTTATACCTGTTTAATTAGAAACAATACCATTATATTATTTATTGACCCCAAGAATACATGTTTTAACCATTACTATGATTACCCTTTCTTACTATTTTAACTATTAATTATGGAAAAAATATTAAGCCACTCTAATAATTTTTTGAAATAATAATTCATTATATAGAATTATTTTTATGAAATTATATTTACATAATTGGATGAATTTAAATTTAAGTTAAAACTATAAAATGCGATGAAAATCAATTATCTGGAAAATTATATGTTTCAATATTTTTTAAATATAATTATATAGAAATACAAAAATAAAATAAAAAAATGAAATTTATTTTTGTAAAATAAAATTTAGATAATTTTATATTTAAATCAATTTTTTTAATAATTAAACATTTTAAATTCTTGAAATACAATGAATGGTTTTTAAAAAAATCAGTATTTTCACTATTCAATGAGAAACAAATGAAAAAATTTCAAAAAATGTCACTATCAGATATTTATAAAATGGAGATTTAAAAAAATAAATTAATTATATCCAATAAATTTGTAAAACATGTAATAAATAAATTATATTATTTTATCTAAATACTCAATAAAACCCGTAATTATGAAAATTGTGTTTTTTAAAGAATATATTGGCATTACTAGAAATTAATTGTGTATTTATCTACATATATAATTTAATTTAACCCTTTAAACATATATTATAAACAATTTAGTTATTGTCATTTACATCTCCAAATTAATGAATATTGTATATCATTATACTATATTATATATCATTTAGAATTTGAGTTGTTTTTTTTATATATAAAAGAGAACGTGAATTTATTTGAAGATAAATCTATCATAAAATCTAAATATATTAACCTATAATCCTAGAAAATTCCTTCATATATAATAAATTAAAAAATTATTATACATTTTTTTAATTATGGAGATTTATATTCAGGAATTTATATATAGTATAGAAAATTATTTTATTTGTATATCTATGTGCCCCTAATCTGGGTTGTGGATTCTAAGTATCATGAGCCTCTATAGTATATTATATAGAGAACTCATCCTCATATTTTAGGGTAAGTCCACATTACACATGTATAAATACTAAGATATATTCTTTAATATTATAATTTCATTAATATTTAATTTTTCCATAATTAAATCATCCAAATAAGGTACTTTATAAAAAAGAGTCCATTATGGTTGTTTTGGTTTCCCCCACTCAGCCACCTAAGGGTGGGCCTTACAGATTCCCCTTTATATCCTCTATCCTTCACTCCATTCACCAATCCTTTATTGCTCTCATATTTTCCATCCACCTTCATTGAGATTGAATGTCCCCATGTTCGACTCCGGCACTCTTTATATCCTACTCACCCTTCAGATATTTTCTATGGCATAGAATATTCTTTAAAACCATATATTTCCTTGATTTAATAAAATATTCCCATCAATGAATACATAAAATATATAGGTTTATCAAAACTTCTTGTGGATTAAAGTCACATACAGTTGTAGGTTTGACTGATGCGTAAAAACTGCTAGTACACATCACTAATAAAGGTGACTTTGAGTTTTTCTTGGTCCCAGTCTTCACAGCTCATGTATGGGGGGGATATAAGATGTTGATATACAGAAGGAACCCCCTCCCCTCGAGGATGGATGTCTGGGTTTGCTTCCTGGACTACCTCTACGCTTCCATAATACGACTATTCACTATATTTTGGGAATCGTGGTAGGATGTTTCTTGTTCTTTGTTCCAGATCAATAGCCCACCCAATTGCTACACACAAATAAATAAATTTAGATTTTTCTAAACCACCCGTAAAATTTAATATTTCTTGTAATCAGAATGGAATTTTTTTTCAATCAATTTTTGTTATTTCAATCTTGGAATGATCACAGTTTGGTCAACATCCTAATAGGGAATCTACAATAAAACAATCAGTGAAGGAAATCATGTCAAGGGAAATCTTCTAGAAAACTAGCCTTGTCTGATCCATTATTGTAAGACCCTATTTTATATTTTATATAAGGAAACATACTTCTTGATCAATGATTTCACAACATTGATCCCTATAGGAAATCTCATTAGATTTCCCCTAGTTTGTTTGATTTTCCTGGCCTAAATCCGCACTCAAAGATAGAAGTAATGGTTTGGAGTATCATTCTAGTGAGCCTGGTAGTTAGGATATCTCAATAATATGAAACATTGTTTGTTTCAAAATCATTCTCTCAACATTCTAAGCCACTCTCCACCTAGATTTTGGGTGGAAATATTAATTCTGAATGTGAAATTATGAAAAATTGTTTTGGAACTATGGGTGTTGAGACTAAGAAACTCTTGAAATATAAAGTATATAATGATCCATAATAGGTTATTTTGTATTCATTTGTTATTTTTTAGGATCCCCTAGGTTAAAAAGACTTCGAAAAAATATCAAAAGATTGAATGAAATTTCATAGGGAAATATTGTTCCAGAAGGGTAGAAGATGGTCACTCCAAGGTTGAAAAGGAAAAAAGGCTATTTCAATGAAATTAGAAGAACCCTATTATAATTACAAAGATACCAATCCTCATTCTTCTATTGATGATGAAAAAATTCATCATGATAAGGTATCCATAGAACCAGGTAGAAGGAATGGTAAAAATGTAATGCATCATTATTTCAAGTCAGCAAAGGGAAAAGATTTATACCATGTAATAACGATTCTAGCATACCAAAACCTATGGAAACAAGATAATTTGGTATTATCACATGATCAATGATTGAGGAATAGGAAAGGGCAAATGTGATGATATTTGAAAATGGTGTAGTGAAATATATTTTATGTAAAAATGGGATGGAATAAACACATTGTGATGAGGTTGTTCTATAAGGGGAACATGTTGCTAAAAAAGAATATAATGTGTTGTTATCGGATGCATGTCCATGAAATATTTATAAAATATATCCCTAACTTCCCTAGATCAATATGTGGAAAATAAATTATTCTTACCTACAATTTGGGAAGGAGTTTCTTTAGGAATGTGTTACAACCCATTCCACCAAGAGTCGGTCCAAGGAGGATTGTATTAGAATATCTAAGGAGAAATATTCTCTTAGTCTTGAAGAACCATGTGAGGAGTGGTTTTATTCACAATTTAATTACATTTTATAGGATGTTGATCCTGCAGTATATCATATTGATGATTACATAGTGGTTGTGAATCTCATTACATAGGTTATTGAATAATGTCTCTGGATTTATCCTATAAATTATATAAGGGACTAGTTCATGAAATATAGGTGTAATCCCAGGCTAAAATAGTAATAAGGACCATTGATTATTTCATTCTTCTTATGGACTGTTATCTTTTATTAGATTTTCTTCTAGTTTGTTTTTTTAGTCAATTCTTCTGCATTTTACTATTTTGGGATTTTATTTCTTTAATGGTGGTTTTGTCCTAGGTGATTTTGTGATGGTTTACACTAAACCCCCAAAATGTTTATCTTTCATTAAAAAATAATAAGGATAATAAATCATCCAAATATCGTTTATTATTGGGGATAGAGACACAAAAATAGTAAAATATTTTATAATTAATGTTCATTATTATACTTGAATTGATATTTGAAAATATGATGTCTAGGGTAATTTAATGTGATTTTCTTGTCAAGATAACTATAACTAACATATTGATTGGGTGATATTGTATTCATAGATTCACCTAAAATTTCACTAGAGGAAGGGAAACTATAGTTTCAGGAAGAACATCATCACAAACCTCATCCAAAGAAAGTGGTTGACTTATTAAAATTTATTATATAATAATTGGGTTACTAATTTTCTATATTTAAAATATTTTATACACATGATTAGTGTGTAGAAAAAAAATAAAAATTTGTTGTTAATGAATAGACCAAAATCAAAACCTTTTTCTATTTGATTATAAATATAATGATTTTTCTAAAAAAAAATTACCAAGAGTATTATAAATTTTTATTCATAAAAGGTTTTAATATTATAAATAAAAATAATCCTATGATATCCAATCCTATTACAGTTTCATTTAATCTTATGACACTTTACACTAAACATATATAAATTTTGTTAATACCATAAAATGTCACTCTTTTACCATCATTGTGTGAGTTGATTTTATGCCTATATTCATCACATACCAATCCCCAAAAATAACTAAACCCCATTCTAATAGCTACTCAAATGACTAAACCTTGGCATAATGGCATGATAAATAATTTTTAATGAATATCCATTTTATTTGATGATAAATCTCATCCCAAAATAATAGGTTTAATATCATAAATTATTACACTCTTAAATGATTTATTTTACAATATTGTGAACATTTATCATTACCATCAACACACACGCATCTCTATTGTACAAATTAAAATTTATTATCCTATTTATTGTATAAGGAATAGAATAATAAAAAATCATGACATTTGATTCCCGATAAATTGTCAAACATGGGATAAATAAATTCTATTCTATATGTTAGCAAAAAAATGAAAATTTGTGCATGAGAACATAATTAAGATATGTAAATAAAAGTAATTGATATCTTATAAATGTTTCAAGAATCATTAATAAGAAAATTGAATAAATATTTCATAAAAAATATATCAATATATAATTAACATATGGAATCCTGATATAAATATCAAGAGTATTGAAATAATAACATACTAATAAGGGATAAATATTACAAACGAATTTGTTACTCTAAGTATTACAAAGTTACCATATACCCTCTCTCGCAAGTATGGTTCCAAAACACATTCATAACACATAGTATATGACCCCAAGTGAGATGAATAAGGATAAACATGGAAATGTTTTTACAATATTACAAAATTTGAGTATTACATTTCAATAATACTCTCACAATAATAGAACAAGAAGGTTATTTTTAATTGTTATTTTACTAACAAAATATTTTTTCGTATAATTGTATACATTTCTCCATAGTTTCAAACCATAATGAAATTATTGTTATAATATCATAAGTAATCCTCATATTCATTACCTATGGAATAAAAAAACAATAAATTTTGAGATAAAACACTCATTATTAGGGAAACATCTCAAGATAACATTATTGATTAGATCATAATCTTGTGATAAAACATGATTTTTTTTAAAAATATTATTAATATAATATATATAAAATGAGTACTCACAATAAAGAATCATATAACTACATGTGATTTCAATTAATAAAAAAATTACTATGTTATAATTATATAGAATCATGAGAAAAAAATCATGAGGCATGAAGCATTACATATTTATATAACATAAAAATGGTCCATAATAATAATATATAGTCAAAACCTTTACATAAGGAATTTGTAATTTTTGAGTAAAAATAATGAAGTATATACTATATTTGTGAGATAATATAATCATTCATACCCTTTGGGGGTGAACATATCCATGTATGACCTCCCTCTAATTTATGAACATATAAAATTATAACCATCCTTATATTAGTAGAAAAATCCATGTTTAATCCTAGTACACTATATACATAGATTTAAAAAATTATCCAATGAAATTTATTGATACATAGGACAACACCCATCAATATAGATACATATGTGATCCATTTAAAATCAATAAGTCGTTATCAAATAATGATCCCATGGAATAAAAATTGTTTCTGTTCCATATCCGAATGGAATCACATAAAATGGATTCCTGAATTTGATATGATGATACCTATAATTAAATAAAATAAAACATGTATTTTATAAAATAATGTTGATTGTTATTCATTAAATAACTCAAAATAAAATAGATACTTTTCATAAATTATTGAAAATTTTATGTGAAATCATAAAAGAAGGTCTCATAAAATATTTTCAATGTTTTTGTAATGGAAAGATGTTACGATTAACATTTAGAAGTAGTTTTTGGGAAGGTAATAAGAAATCATTTTTAAAACACCTCAAAATATTATAAACTAATAATTAACCTTTAAAATGATGTAATGGGTCTATCAATATATGTTTTGGTCAATACAAGAGATATTTTAATGAAAATAAATGTCTTTTTTAATATATTAAAATATCTCTTCGAAAACCAAGATCACTTAAAAGTGGGATGATGCTTTTTATTGGAAATGGGTGAAGTTATATATGATTGTCAAATGATATAATAATTTTTTGGTATTAAATATAATAATTTCAAACATTTTTGTGATGAAATAATATGGATATTAATTAGAATGGTCTATTTCGAAGTACAGTAAGTCATATTATAAATTTCATATTTTAATGGAAATAGGAATCCTTAATAAAATAATATTATTGATATAAAAATGAAATTTCTATTAAGAAAAAAGAAATTTGATAATGAAAAATAAATATATTGAAAAATATCATATTATTTGTAGAAAAACTATAGATCAATTAAAATGGTGTTCAATACACAAAAGCATTATGAATTTTTTTAAAATTGAATAAAATTAATATGAAGGAGGGATTCATGAATAGAAATTTATATCCCCTGAATGAGTTTTTAATAAATAAAAAAATACAATTGGGTAGTATTTATAATATATAAAAGATGATTAATTTAATAATTTAAAAACATAACTTCAAAAAGGGATAATGATATGTAATATCATAAGTTTACACGTAAAATTATGAAAATCACTATAACTACACCTATAATAAAAAACCATATTTGTAAATTATTTTGAACCTTTTTAATATGTCTTCATGTTACTACAAATTATATATATATATATATATATTTATTATACTGTTTATGATCAGAATTATTTATTTATTATAATTAGATATCCGAAACATTTTTTATCTCATATACATTTCATAACATTGATCTCAATACCCATTCATTGATAACATAAATTAAAAAAATATTTATCCCATTAGAATAAATATTCTATATATACAACAATGATCTAGGATCCACTAATCCAGTTCCCTTGGATGGTGTGCCACAAGGCCTGTGGCATGCCTCAACATACACAATAAGATGGTGACAAGCAATTAGTGAATATATTCTAATAATGGGGTTTCTATCACCTCTTTATCCTTTTTCCCACAAATAGGAATGTTAAATAACAATCAAATAATATCCCTTATATATATTTATATTATTAAAGATAAAATTATAAATCATTAATTCACATCCCTTGAAATATCCTACTAATTCGACATCTATATAGGTATTAATGAATAATAAACATACCATGTAAAGCAAATAAATAATTCACTACAATAATTAATTAAAATAAAAAGAAAAACATAGAATTCATGATATCTAGAATAACTCTCAGCTCCAAAGCTACAACTGAGCCAATTAACCAAGCATTGGCTTAGCCCATCCCTTGAATCTGTATAATAAAATTTGGATTTATTTACATAGGTACCAATGTGTCATAGATCCCTTATAATCGTGTGATTAAATAAATCATATATATTTAGTGTGTAATAAAAATTCATTCTAATAGCATCAATGATAATTGAATTATATAATGATACAGTTACTATAGAATTCTTCTGAAATAAATAGACCCCAAATAGTCCTTCGGTCTCTTTGGGATAACCCCATCTGATCCTACCATCATTAATCATTGTTTATATTACTATTCATGGGCATTGAAATAGTCCTAAATTTTGTTCTAAGGGTAATTTTCGAGGAAATCATAATTATATTAACTCATAAAAATCCATGTGGGTTATATAAAAATTACATCCCAAAAATTTCCAGGAAAAACATCTACCTTGTCAAAACTCAAGTGGCAACCATTGATAATTAGAAGCATGAATTTATTAGAATCCCATTTAAAACTAAAATCATTGGAATAGATAGCTATCAATAAGAACCAAGGGATATCGTCAAGAGGTATTAAAAAAGGAACACCATTATAAATTCATGACATTAATTTTTGGAATTCAATAAATGAAACCATTACTTGAATTGAAGGGGATTTACACCCTGATATACAAGGTATTTTATTTTATTATAATACACGGGTTGGATTGTGGAATTTTATAGCAGTGGAAATCATTAAGTCCTATTAATTATTTAATCCGGATATTCATATATGTCCCCAAGTGGATTACGAGGACCATTCATTTAATTACAAGATAATAATAATCATAATTATTCCATTGAACCTCTACAAGGGATTCTAATCAAGAAATATAAGTCCAATGTCACTAAATAAGTATAATGGGGTTTCCATGAAATCTAAAGGATAATTTATTTTACATTTCATGTCAATATTCTTGTAAGACAAAGTGACATACCATGATAAAATTCCATAGTATTGTGATACATTAACTGAACAAAATTAGACCGCATACATTATACTCATGGATAGCCACTCACATAGAATTAGACATAGAAACATGATTAACTGGTAAAAATAAACAAATAAAAAAAATAACCAGGAAATAGGGATTATTATTCAGAAATAAAAATAAACCACATGATTGTAAAGGAACCAGGAATAATATATTTGATGAAGGACATGAATTAATCAATATTTAAATAGAATATGATTATTTGAAATTTGGTATAAAAATAAAGAAGAAATCACCCTTGAGTGGTAAGAAGAATGAGGGAGGGAACTCCTACTAAGATACTTTGGAAAGAGGTAGACCTCCCTATATATTTAAATAATTAAAAACAGAATAAAACTTTTTTTGTACGGTCTAAAAAAGTGAATTAGGGGTACACTATAAGAATTTTTTGGGAAGGGTATCCTCCCCCCATATGTTTCCCATTCATAGTGTGAATCAAGATGTCACATTGTGGATAGATCCTCTTTAGTTGTTTCCTAAAGTAGGAATGACCATTCATCATGAAATATTTCCTAGTCCACCACAACCCCAGAGATATTATATAAGTGGTGAAATATTTTTTTCCAGAAAAGCAGATAAATGTATCTCTAAAATGGAGATGGTCAGGGTTTTTAAACCTTTCCATTCTAAATAAATTCATCCTTGAGATAATATTTTTATAGATACTGAGGATTTATGAAAACAGAAACTATCCATTAAGCCAGGAAAACTAAATCCTGATGTCATGTCACCAAATAGATAAATCATGTTATACTTCAACACACAAACACACTAATAAATCTATCATTTCATGAGAATATTTTCCCCCTAATAAACAAAACCAACCATGTGACCTTTAAAGAATGTGTTGGGTTTATGAACAACATTTTAACATTGACCCCACTCTTGGTTACTACTCACACCTTCTTCCAACTAACTAATATAGCCCTATATTCCATGATCTATGGCCATAATAGGATCATCCTAGGATTGTTTTCATAAGTTTATCCCCAATGAATATGTGATAAGTCCCCCTACTAAATTAGTGAAGAATCTGGGTTTCAACCCATATATTAGACCATAAACATCAGTTTTCCATAGGATTCACCTCTTGATCTTCTTCAAGTATTTAAAATCATTTATAGAGAAACCATATATGCCCAAAATTATCATCCATGAGACTACCAAATTTTATCATTCCACTAACCTCCATCCAATGAATTCTTAAATAGAACAAAATCCTAGTATTTTCCCCAAGGACAACCAATCATGAGGTAATGATTCTTCATCATGTCTTCAATGAAATGAAATAATCTCTTCGAATTTACAGTCACCAAGACCAATACATGAAATAGACTATAAACCTGTTATTAGTTGGTTTTATTCAATAATTATAACAAAACATGCTCCACTACCCAAAATAACTCTTGACCACAAACTATATTAATAGTTACTACAACTAACATCACTATGATTCTCTACTCGATAGAATTCATGAATTCTAAGTAGATCAACATCGCTACATGAATGATGATTCTAAAGGTCTAAATAGGTCTGTCTCTCAACTACATATCACACATGGACACACAATATGACCTCAAAGACTATGTTTTACTAAAGGAATAACCTCATCAATCACATTAATATGTCATCACTAAGAACTAATGTATCATAGAACCAATATTCATACAAAATTACTTCCAAAAAAAAACACCTACTTGCACCACCTGACCATTAAAACATTACCAATAGTTTTCCAACAACTGATCATGCCAAATACTTTAATAAAAAATCACATCTACACCAATATAAGGGTGTACTCAACTTTATTAATTTAACTCAGTTGCTGATTCTCATGTGAAATCGTCAGACAAAAATTACCTTTGGGTTGGGTAAATCAACACTCCAATTTTAACATTCATTAAGAACTAATCTAAATTATTATAATGAAATAAACTACCCATTTTGTTCTCCCCAACACTATAATTTCTTATTATCAATCCACGGGAAAAAAATTGGACCTAGTTCCACCAATAGGACCACTAGAATCCGCATGCCCCACACATATAAAATGGAAAGCCTATTAATTTAATCATTTATTGAGACTCCATTAACACCATATTACACCACACAAATTCTTTCCTAATCTAACTAAAACTGTCACAATACACATTGTTCATATGATACAATCACATCATCCCCACCCTTTCTCATTTCTATGAATGTATTTTTATTTACCTACTATATCATCACCTATAATCTATATAAAAACTAACTCATGATGGTTCTCAAATAATTAAAACTGAGGTACAGTCTTAATACCATCGGCATTAAGTTCCTTACACAGACCTAATCCCATGTATAGGTCATACTATAGTGTATCCACTTAACAAATTAAATATATAGATTTGTATACACTATATAAAAACATTCTATGAGTAGTTTATGTTACATTAATGGTATGAATCCTTATTCACTTCTCAAAAAAACAATGGAATCTTGCACTATTAACATAGTAAAACATACAAATCATCCACTAATTCCATTGGACACACATTAGTTAACATAACAAGGCCATTAAAATTTAGACGTTTTAAAATAAACAAAAACACACAGCCACTTGATAATTCCATAACCCAAAAGTGTCTCAAGATAGTGAACACATATATCCCACAATGGTCTAGACTGCCACAAATAACACCAAATGTCTCTACTAATAATTTTCATCCACCATCACGAACATACCATTAGTGTCATGTAATTTCCTAAACTAATACTCTTTATCACACTAATTGGTCAAAAAACACACATAGAAATGTAACACATTTTTACCAATGTTAGGATCAACAAGTCCTACACAATGATTACCTCTATTAGGTTGACAAAACCATTTACCCTGTAGATCAACAAAAACCAGTCACATTATATATGGTTATGGATTATCTTGTTTAAACATTCTCAATCTCTTTCAATAGAACAAGGTCTCTAATAGGAACACTTAGTAAGAATAATTATAGTGTTTCTTGTCTTTAAAACATAGTATAATCATCATGACTTGAATCCCAATAATCAGTGTCTCCTATTAACAATATCAAACTAGGCTGTACTAAATGCATGTCAAATCAACTAGTCGAAATCATATAAATCAATCCATTCCTCCCATGAAACCTTATGAATCTCAATTCCACAAGTACAATGCAAGATCACCAATATTCAAAGACTTTAAATAAAATCAAATGCATCTAACCATTCTACATACATTCTGGTTCTCACTATTTTGGATCACCTCACAATAAGGTAATAGGTTAGTCATCCAAATGATTCAACATTCAATAAAAATCCATAAAAACTAGAAGATATAGTGAATTAAGAAATATTACTCAAAAAAATAAGGAATTTAATACTCTAAAAGATCACAGTTGATAAAACCTCTCATACACTGATACCATAAACAAAAACATCTTCTCACGATTCCAACATCCATTAAGAAAATAATGGTTAAACACCATTATGGACCCCCATAATATATCACTATGTATCAAATAACTAATTACCAAGGTCACATATATGGGTTAATAGGTCCTTCCACATATCCCTATAACTATAAAACAAAAAGTTATAACTCTCATGAAACTACTCCAAACACATCCCAAAACCACATCTCACCAAATAGTCCAAAACATACACAAAAATACTGATTCTCCGAAATAAATAAAAACATGCATACCTTAATGTTATCAGATAACAAGATGTCCCTATATATAAAACTACAAATAAACAAGGCCAACACCATACACAAAAGGTTATAACACATGTGTTTCTCCATCACAATCTAAAACAAAAGGCTACAATACATTACACCTAATGATAATGTTTTATCATCCTAACACATTATTTCATTTATATGGTCCATGAAATTGTTAAAGAAAATATATATAATTTAAATTTTATATAATGAAATAAGTTATAATATTTTTATTAGAACCCTAAACTAAATCATTTATCCTAAAAATTAATGAAGTTTTATATATCATATAAATTTATTCCATTATCAAAATATCTACGTTCTCATAATATTTTGAGGTTCATCCACATAGTGGAATTATATGTATGGTCAACTAAAATTCCTTGAGGGAAAAAACTTTATTTTGTGACTAGAACTCCATTTATAGTATTTTCATATAAACTAAACATTAATATTCATCATATTATCATTTCCATGAAATCCAATTTTCATTAATTTCTATTTTTAAATAATGATTCTCCATTTTTATAAATAAAAATTTATTAGTTTGGTACATTAGGATTCAATTTAAATGATATATATTATAACACATTAAATGTTTCTAATTGTAACCTTATATAAAAAATTATTACATTAGTAACCCCTTTATATCTACCTATTGTTTACATAGGGTCTCTAAAATATTTTTTTATATAGAATTCCATTATACCCATATATTTTAGATACACCATGTAAATGGTTAATGAAACATTAAATAAACATCCCCTATCAATAATTTTAATCTATAAGTTGATACATATCATTGATATACATATTCTCTATATATATATCACTTTTATATTTGAGTACAAAGAATAAATCAATAATGGGAAACTCATGAATGAATAATAAATTGTATATTCCAATAATAATTTATGAATTCACACACATCCACTTGTCATACTGACCAAGGTATAAATGTCTATTAATCAATAAAATTGAAACAAAAAAACACTTGATGTGGAAATAAATCAATTGTAAATTCACAAAAAAATATCTAATAATTCCCATACTTGGATAATCATGTTTTCCCCAGTATGCGTGGGTACATCAAACAAGAATGATATTGTTACCTAGCATAAAATTATGTATAGTGTTTTATATACCACTACCAAATAGTAATAAAAAACAACATAATACCATTTTGTAACACAATGATCTAGGTTCCAATTAACTGAGGGAAAATTTTGGTGCACTATATGGCATTAATAATGACTACCCAAAGGCCAGTGGATTCTTCCTAGTAGTGAGGACCTATGTGCTAACTATAGGGAGACAATTCCTTTATTATCATAGTGGAGAACCCAATGGATATAACTATAATAACCCATAATTAATTGATATTATGAATCATTTTCATTTAGCTTAAATACTTTATTTTACCATGGTAAAAGTTTCATGTGGTCTATATACATTCTAAGAATCTTCCAGGTCTTGTTTAGAGATGGTAAATATAAAAATTAGAGAGATATACTGAGCCACATGTCTAGACTAAACCATATGATCTTAGCCACATACCCATGTAGGTGTGGATGTTTTTTAATAGATCTATTTCACATTTCTTCTTTGTGGTTATTCTAATAGTGTTCATGACCCATAAAATGTGGCTTCATAGATAGTGTTGGGAGAATGGTTGGAATACAGTTCGGACAAACATTTGGTTAAACAATATGACCCCATAAATAAAGTGGAATATAAAATTTTCCCTAGAAATTTTTTAAAACCCTCACCCCTTTTTTTGTTCCCTAGTGGAAATCATCCATTACACGATGCATTCCTCATAAGGAAAAGAAAAGAATTTTTGTATATCATTTGTCTGATATATCTTTTCTTTTCCCTTATGAGTGTTTGATCTAAAATGGTATGTTCTCTAATCCTCTTTCTTATTTCCTTCATTTATATTTCTGTATCATTCATTGTTTTTGTAAGATAATATGCCATATTTTCATAGAGTTGCTCTATTATTCTAATTTTTTCTAATATATCTTGATTCAAGGGACAAAACTTCAAGAGGAGAGTTCTTGGGCTTAATATATCTGGTATATTAATTTTTCCCAAAATGTTTAGTTGTTTTACATCTTTTATCCCTTGTTCTAAACATCAGATATTTCCACAAGTTGCCTTAAACATTCATTACACTGTTAAATCAAATAATTCATGTTATAATACACCCTTAATTACTTTTTAAATGGGGTTTTGATGCAAAACATGTTATATTACACCTAATTGGGTGTGATAAATTAATTTTCATCTTGATGTAAATATTTAATTGACCCACATCTTATATGTGATTTTATTTTACTATAAATTGGATTTTCCATTCATTAAAAATTAAACTGAATTATTTGTTCAACTATAAGTGGTGGAAAGGACATACCATGATTTTTATTTTATTTTTATATGGATTATATTTATATTGTTCTACCCTGAGTAAAATTAGATTAAAATGATTATAAATTACTAATAAGAATATCTTAGGATTATTTTGATTAGATAATAGATATAGGTCATTGGACACTAGCTAAGGGATTTTATTGATCATGGAATTTAACAATCCATTAATTTGGTTAATGTACATGGCCTCTAACACTGTTAAATGCTACTTTGATGATGGGAACAGGGTTCCATGTTCTTTTTCCTTAGTTATTGAGAAAGGTGAATCACCCAAATTTCTCAAGTGTTGGGCATGAAGACTCACCCCACTATCTCTAGTGATGAGAATGAAGTCTCACATTAATATAGTATTTAGTGATTGTATTCTTTGAGGTATATTATGACTCATTAGACATGGCATGGATTCCTGAGTTAGTCCATGGGACCAACTAGCACCTTGTATCCATGTATATTCATATATATTGCCTCACATATATTGTGTATATATATGTATACATATTATAATTGATTACTTATATATAGATTAACATGGTATCTGAGATTAGAGTAATTCCAAACTATACCGAAGTATGGAGTATCTTTCCATTGTCCTGTAGAAAATAGAGTTGGAATTTTTTTTATTATAAGGAATGTTTATTTTTTTATGCCTACACACTGATATGATATATACACTGACTAGATTATTCTAAAAATTTTTGGGGTGGAAAAATAAATTTATCCCACAACCTAAAAAAGAAAATTATGATACCATTGTAGGATTCATGATTATAGGTGAGGATATGGGGATGTTCTATTTCAAAAATTATTTATTCATTTTCTATATAACATGAAGTGTGGGAGATGAGGACTAAGAATATGATTACAATTATAGAGAGGATATTTTTATTCTTTTACACTTTTATATGGAATGTTATATATATATATATGATCTATTTTACCTATATTCCTATTTTATGTAATTATAATTACATAAAATCTTTTCTAATATGAATCACCTTATGGATTGATTATTATTTGACTTATTTGTATGCTTACCTCAAATGTCTATTATTTTCTTTGTTTTATTTATTGTTTTTGTTATACAATTTCTCTCCTATGATTGTTCTATTATTGTTACCACGGTGTAAATTTTATATGTGTGTATTTTCTACACACCACACAAAATTGGAACCTCATTGCTAATCGACATACTTTGGAATATGGGGAGATGTGATTAAGGAAATGTGACCCACTAGATCAAGGAACTATTTTAGTGGATCCCTTGTCCATATGTTACATGTGGTGTCAGTGGATTTTCTATTCCTTTTTTATTACTATTTAGGAATTACACCAAAGACTGGGACATATAAAAATTTAATAACAGGCCATTTTATAAGAGTAAGTAATCCATGTATAGGGTAATCCAGAATTACCTAGGATGAGTTATTTTTTATTGAATTGAGCCTCTTATTGTTATATTTATTTATCAGTTGGGTGACAAACATGTTTTGTGACATAATTAATATTGATAATATTACTATTATGGAATCATTTTTCTTTTTCCAATTAATTTATGGAGATATCATGTGATGCATGATCATAATAACTTTAAGACATATATTTTAAGAATAATTCCATTCCATGTTTACATTGTTTTTTCATTTCCTTTTACATATATTTAGATGTTGGATTGTTATATATGGGAATGTACTAATGTTTCATATAAGGTGGAAATATTTTTATTTTTTAAAGTGTTCGCATCAATCTAAATTTCTTTAAATGTGGGATAAAGATTTATATAAAAAATTGTGTTAGTTGGTTGATTAAAGATTTTAAATTGAAATTTATCATGAAAGTTCTTCTTTCAATGTGGAATAATGATTTATATAATCATAACATTTATTTCACAAATTACATCAATCTATCAGATGTAAGGGCCAAGTCACAGTTTTATGAATTTCCAATGGCTATTAATATGGAGTATAAATTTTTTAAATTGGTAATAGGGAAATATCAAAGTATACCAGAAAAAAACAAACACAGTTATATAAGAGTATGAATATAAATTGAATTAAACATTTAAAGGGTATTTTTACTACTGAATGCGAAGTGAATTGAAATGTAATGTGGGTTTTCCTCTTCACCATTTTTTTGACACTCTATATAACAGAACATTTTTTCTTGTCATATGAGACCTCAAACCAATCCTAGCCTTACTAGTGGGTTGTTGGGGGTTTATTTTATGACTATTTTGGATTTCCATTTCCACATACACTAGGATTTTAGAGTAGGAAGAGAGGTGTGATCATTTCATAATTAAGACTATGGTCCTGTCGAATTTTATATGTGTGATACATTTCAACTACAATATTCTAATATGAGGAATGTGATCAACATTTTAGAATCCTTACACTATTAAAACCTCATGTTATACACAAGTATGGCAGTCACAGTGGTTCTCCAAATATTTTTGGGCATGAGAATCTACTAATACATCCCATAGTACCTCAAATGTCACCACATTTTCTATTTATGATTTGGGAACTGCTACCTATTTTTAAGATGGTTTTTTTTGTATGATTCAATCTGTGAAAAGAGTTTCTAGACCTTCCATGATTATGATAGATTTGACTCAGGAATTCTAGTAGAATCATCCTCGCACTTTATCAATTTATTAGGGACCACATGATGCAATATCTTGGAAAAAGATCATGCATTCACTATTCTAGAATCAACATATGCCTCTAGAGTGAAGGATAAATATCACTAATTATATACAACATAATTCTACCATGAGATGGTGGAATGTCATTACCTAGTTATAATGATATCAATATATGATCAAGATATATTTACATGTAGTCTTGTATGATATGTTATTTCCATTGACATCAAGTGATGAACTTCTTATAGAGTAAATGAACATGAAATAGTAATCTATGTCTTTAATGGAATATTCATAACATTTTAATGAACTACATAGTCTTTTGACCTTATCAGGTGGGCACATCATAACCATAAGGAAACATTGAGGATGGGTATATGTTGTCTTTTCATATGTTAATGTTTTCTGGTTGATCACTTTTCTTGAAATTGTTAAAAAATACCTCATTATGGAGAGGAATTTTGGTAACGATGATGGTGTGAGCTTTGGTGGTTTAGCACACAGATCATTCATTGGTTATTCTATAAAAATGAATCATTAAATTGAGTGTTCTCATGTGGTATTAGATAATAGGCACCACATATTGAAAATTTCATTATCTATCATCATTGCCAGAAATCAAGAAATACAAAACACCATATAATGAAGGACCTAGTTGAGTGTAGAGATTGCAGTATGATGGGATACATTTGATGCTATTGTACGACGATTCCACTAATGCATTGTAATAGAGGTTCCATACTGAATCAATTCTCTTTAGGGGGGCCCATATTACCTTTTGAGGAAGGAATTTGGATTATCACTAGCTACTCAAGAAAGGGTACTGGTCGAGTTAGAGGTAACTATACTTAGGATTCATAGTTGAATCAGAGTGGGCCAGCATGAAGGATTCATGATTCATCTCAGGGACATAGTACATTCCATTTACTAGTATTAAAACCTATTTCAAAAGAGAAGAGTTTCTATACTTTTACTATTTGAGGTACTATTCTATTAACCTCTACATTATGGTTTTTTTATTTGAAATAACTGAATCAAACTCTTTTACATATATAGAAATTATATAGATTTTGTTCCTAAAAATATGGTACTTATATGGATTGATGAATTTTGATACCTCATTTGGTATCCAATCATTTAATGTTATCCAATGTAAGGAATGTGGAGTTTTGATGGACCGATTATAAATTAAGAAGGATGGGTTGAATTAGATTGTTTTATTTTGTGTGTTTGAATAATTTAAAAAACTTAACCCCGGAAACCACTTAAGATTTATTTATTTATCATGTTTTTTTAAATACCCACACATGAAAAAGTAGGAAATAAAGTAAACCACACAAGATTTACATGGTTCAACCTCAGTCTGGGAACCTATATCCTTTTCATAGAAACTCATATAGGTCTATGTAAATTCACAATTTTAATAAGGTGAATACAACATGTTCCAATTCCTGTTAAAAAAAATTATATCTCCTGATATTAAATAATACAATGACTCCTGTCAGTTTAATAATTATTCATGAAATCAATTTATTGAATGGAAAATAATAAATAAATTTTCGAAACAAATCAACAAATGTCCATTTTGAATCATGACTCTAGTTTTTATTTGTCTAATTCTCTCAGTCTGATGAGGTTAGTGTTGATGGACTCTGTTTGATGAAATTACACTGATGGAATACGAAAAAAAGAAATAATTCATAATATGTAATACACAAACTATACCTAAATACATAGTCTAATCTTCCATAAATTGATTACTTCAATATGATACTCTCAATATTATTTTTCTCAGTCTATTTACCAAAACAAAATATGTAAGATCTTTTGATGAGATATTTATCCAAAAATATATTTCACCTTGAATAATTTATCAATCCTCCTTTTTTCCTTAAATGAAATATTATATTGAATATATTATTTAAGAAACTATTTATATTCAAATCAGATAATAAATAATGGGAAACATGAAAACATTCCTCGCTTCCTCATATTTCCAAAAAACGAAAATCACTTTCATTTAAATATAAACTTTATCATCTTCAAACATTCTAATATTTCTCCGAGATTTATCCATAAATAGATTCAAGTGTGACCTCTACAAATCTTTACAAATCTTATAATATATTATTGATTCCTTTCATTATTCATAGATCATATTCGTATTCTCAATAAATTCGATCTTCCCATTTTAGCTCATTGCAAGATGAATTTCTTTCTCAACTCATTATGATATTCCATTCAATCTCTTCTTTCTTTGATTATGAAAAAAGTAAACAGTCAACAACCATAAATTTATTCCACTAATTCTTTTATATCTGATAATCTACATATATGATTAATTAGATTGACTAAAAACTAGTATCTAAATATCTTCACATTTATTCACACTGATGAACTCATAATGATATAATTCTCATAAGGAGAGAATGCTAGTTATGATGTTCTATATTGGTCGAAGTCTTCATAAATATAATTTGAACTCCTTAAATCTTTATTAGTCATCCACATTCCCATTATGATTATTTTATTAGTGTCACATCTCATTAAAATGTGATTTTAATATGATGGAATTCTTCTTATGATTTACTTCACTCTGATACATTGATAAATTTTATCTACTATTCTATGACAGACTTCTGAAAAAACATCAGTCTAGAACTTTTGGATCTGATCGGTACATTTTCGAGTTTTTGGTAACTGATTTAATATTTATGATTACTTTATTTCTTCAAAATATTTAATTATGGGTTTTTTCATGATCAAGAAGAACATCGAAATGGAACTTCATCATTTGAATTAGGATAACAATGTTTGAGAACATTCTAACACCTGAATTCACATTCTTTGAAAAACCACATCAATATAATTAAGACTTATTTACTCATCAACTTATAATTTTTTTGTAGATTCTGAGTCTAATGAATATAAACATCATGCAGATGGATCTGATATCGATATTGTGTTAGATCAACAAACTCATCTTTCTTACTACTTCGCTGTCTGATGTTGCTTCAGTCTGAACACCTACATCTAGAAATAAATATTAGGAAAACTTTAATTTCTAAGAAAACGAATGTCTTCCCCTTTCAATTTGGATCTTTCATTCAGAAACATCCATCTTTTGTATGAAAAAACAGGATGATGGGTTGGGTCAGATTCATTAATAATGAAAACATTATTACTCAAAAATTTAGCATTCAAAAAATACTAAAACATTGTTAATATAATTCATCACCAAGGTTCTTTAATTTCCACTATTTAATTTGTCAAAATCCCTCATTAGCAACATTTTCACCTCTAATAAAATATTCAAACCTTATCTTCTGAAAAAAAATAATTTTTTTAACATTTACCAAAACAAAGGCTTTATCAAAAGAGAGTGTCCTGACACCACATTACAGGATAAGTTAATATATTTGTAGGAATTACATCCCTCAATGAAAATAAAATTTTACAGCCATGTTAAGATATTTTTTCTTATCTTTTTTTCTCCTACATTTCTTTTCCTCTAACTTTCATTTATCTCCACCCCCCCCCCCATTATCTAATAACCATATAATTAGATAAAAAATTAAAGGTTATTATAAACTCCTTAAAATGTAAAAAGTTATTACTTTTTCTTTTCTACTATCACATAATCCAAATCATGGCGTGAAACTTACTTATGAGGTTTATGAAGCCATGGGATAAGGATGAGCATGAAGTTATTGGCTCAATTTCACAAATATCTCCTTCAATAATGATTTTGTAGAGATATAATCAATCTGGTGCTTTTTGAAATATATTGCAAAATTAAATTTCCAACAAAAACATTCTCTATTATAATGTTAAACATTATATCAATGATTTATCACCTTGATTTTTAGAAATGATTTTTAGAAAGAACAATTCCACTTTGATTATTATAAAAGATCTTCAATAATTTGTAAACATTCACTTTCACATCGTCCATCTTAACTTTGACTCTCAACATTTGAGTATACGCCTTACTAGGTTCAATATATTCATATTCTGATCTGATTAAATTTACTAAACATTACTTATTACTATTCCAACTCACACATCATTCCCTAAAGAAAAATATTCCTCTAGAGTTTGATTTTCTATCCTTAAAATCTTCATCCCAATCTACATCATTATAACCATAAAACATCATCTCACTATTTCTTTTATATGAAAATACATACAAAGTTGTTCCTTTGACATATATAAGAATTATATTCACTTGTAACATATCTGTTTCATTAATATTAATTTTATAACTAGAAAAAAATGTCAAAACATAAATTATGTCTAGTATTGAGGTAATAAGTTAAAGTAGAATTACTATTAGGATCCAAAAATTTTTAATATTCACATTTTTTCGTAACTTATCTTGATTAAACTACGTTCTCTAAGATGTTATAGTATAATCTTATTTGGATTCTACCATCAAAAACCTCATAAACAATTCCTTATCATAATTTTCATGATATAAGAAAATTTACTTTATTTATTGAACTTATATGCCAAGGAATAATGTGAATTCTCCCAACAATGAAGTTTTAAAATTCTTCTTCATTTATTTATAATTGTTTTTACAAATATCTAATCTATCCCCTAAAAAATTATTTCATAGACATAAATATTTGTAATTAGAGTTTTGGAGTAATTTTTTTTTTCATATATGTTGCATAGAAATTCCTCATTATAAAAATTCAACATTCTAGAAAATTTATCTAGTTTTGAATACTAAGAAAATTGAGATAGTTTCATTCAACACAATGATTTCCTCAAATTTTAGAATTTATTTTCATCCACATCAATTAGAAACCTAGAAGGTTGTATCATGATAAATTATTCCTCAATACCACCTTTTATGTAATACGAATTTACATCCATCTGAAGAACCTTTTAATTCTAATGTGTATCCACTAAAAAATTATAATAGTTTCTAATCCTTAAACTGGGGAAAATATTTGGCAAATACCCACCTTGCGCCAATTTATAGTATTTACAAACATGTATTTCTTTATTTCATCAAAATTCTCCAAGCTCATTCAATTTGTTTCTATAACCACACTTTATTCTGATAACATATTTATTTTCATTCCATCGAACATGTTCACTCTTTTCCCTTTTCTTAATCTAATCCAACACTTCAATCACAACATCCACTCATTTTTTAGGTTAAATAGACTATGAAACTCATTCTGATTAAATATTTTAGATATGTGAAGTCTAATTTTATAATATTATGTTTATTTTGTTCCAAACTAGAGACTTCTAATTTACATAAATTTTTTTAAAATCAAATTATTTTTAAAGGTATAATTTTCCAATATTTCCCTCCCTATTTCATTTTCTTCATAACATAATTCATCTGAAACAAAATAAGGATTTTTTCAATTACTATCAATGTTATTAGAAATATTAGGTTTATCTTGCTCAACATTCTCAACAACATTTGTAAATGATTTTTTATTTTTAAATACCTTTCACATAATTTGGGGCCACCAACCATTTAAATCATTTTTTCTAGAATTTTTAACTTCTTCCATTTGGTGAGTAACCTCTAAAACTTACTCCTTCAACATTCTTGTCAAAAATTCCATGATTTGGATTTTTAATTTTATGTAAACATTGACTTCCAAAAACATTAATGTACATTAATGAAGGCTTTTTACACCACATTTCATAATAATTCATGTTCGTTTCTGGTATCAACCGATAAATTTTTTTATGATGTACAATAGTACTAACATAAACTCTTAAGTCGAAATTTTAAGCATTGTGTTTTTCTAACATAATTCATCCCATTTCCACCAAACCTCTATATTTATTTCTGCTATAATATTATTTTTCTAGTAAATGGAGAACTACATTGATGTTTAAAAACATGATTTATCTGATAGGTTTCAAAAGTATTTATTTTGAATTTGATATCATTAAATATTTTCAAAATAATTTTGCAAACCCCCCATTTAATTTTCAGTATTTTTTCTAATGAATCAAGACATTTATATAGCCTCTAACTTGGTCTTTATATACATGATATTGATCATTCTAGTGAAATAATAAATGAATGTGATAATGTGAAAATCACCATTTGTTACTAGATGTCTCATCAACCCATAGAAATTGAAAGGAATAAGTACAAGATGTTTGGTATATTGAATCTACACACTCTTATGTTTTTTAGTAATCCTTCCTTTGTGAAAAGTATCAAAAACATATTCATTTGTTATTTTCAATTTTTGAATGTAATGGAAAACATCAACATTATAATGTTTTTACTCATTTTTCTCTATATGGTTTCTATGTCTTTTGGGCCAAAATTTTATTAATCTTTAGCACTCATGTAATATGAGTAATTAAACTCCCTTATTTTGAAGATATTTACACTGGTTCAATCTCTATTTTTAAAAAAATCCCATCATTCACATATTTCATAATATGATAATCTTTCTAAATGATCTCTACATTGGAATCATCAAAATGTATACCAACACTATGTATGTTATGATTTCTCAAATAAAAACTTCTTTAGATCTCAACCTTTTTACTTGAATCTAAATCATTCCAATTCCTATAATTTTTAAGGAATAATTATTACCAATGTTAACACCTCATCCTTCATGAAATGCATCATTTTTAATACTTGTATATCACCAATCATATGTCAATAAGAACCACAATCATATATCCATGGTATGTTCTATTTACATCCTTTCAATGATGTATCAACACAAAATATCTATAATATAAAATATTCTATCAGGATTCCATTTTTTCTAACATAAGAGACTTGTTCTTGAAAGAGTGTCATACATCTCTCTGTATGATCACTATCAGAATCACATATTCCATGATCGTCTTTGATACATTCTAATAAGTGTTTTGGAAAGTTTATAACATCTTTATTTTTTTATAACTACCTATGAGTTAGAAAATATACTAATGACTCTTCCACCATTGCATTCATTTTACTAAAAACATTGTCCTGGATGTGAAAATTTATTCCAATGAAAATAATCCTTGTTTTGATAGATTCCAAAACATTAGTAATTTCTATAAAATAATTAATTTCTATTAATTTAAGACTTTATATATAGAATCATTGTTGAGTTTGATAGCTTATTTATTCTCTAACATACCAAGGGTGTGGACCATCATTCCTTTAAAGTGATTTTTCAAAAAAAAAATACGTGATAGGTTTCTCCCATCCATTATCCACCCAATCCTTCCTAACATGTTTTCATTACCATAAACTTTAAAATAATGAACATGTTTTCCTTACCATAAATTTTAAACTAATGATATAAAACACTGTTTTGGTGTGTATTGATATCAAATGATTCTAATTTTGAGGATTATTAGCTACTTTATAATTAAAAGATTTTAAATACTAATCTTTTCTAATGTTTTAATTCATTTTTCTCATGGAACTTTTGTAATCAAGTAGTTTTTGCTGAAACACGTTAACTTCTTATTATTTATCTGACACCATCTTGCTAATATAAAGACTCATAATTCCTTATTCATAAATTTTATGCTGGTAACTTGAAATATTCTAGATTTATTATTCCATTTATTTGACAACATATTTTCTTCATTTAGAAACATCTTCACTATATGTATTTATTACCATAATTTCATTCTTGGGAGTCTTTTTTTCTCAAGACAAGTCACAAATTCAGTTATAAGTAGATACTCTCTATATAGTTCTTCCCCACATTTTCCACTATCTGAGAAATAATTTTTTTGTTAGCTTTTGAAGTGATAATTTTGAATTATTCATAAATTTAATCGCCTGAGTAATCATTTTTAGTAATTTTTTATACGTCATTCTTAATCAACATAATTGACTTATTCCTAGTATATATTGTTTTATATTTGTTGGATGAATTTTTCATTAGAACTTTTTTCCACTTCATAAAGATAGTTGTTTCATCAGAATCATGTTGATACTCTCCATAATTTTTCTTGGGATAATTCATATTAATGTTTCCAATTCTAGCACACCCAAAACAAATTAGCTGATGTTTACCTCCATACATTCTTCTTCCCCTTCAATAGATCTTGGATATAAGAGACATGATTTTTTCATTCAACTCATCATTTTCTTTATCTTTGGAGTCACAAGGTCTATCATCTTCAACATATTTTATTTTAATTTTATCCATGGCTTTAGAAAACATTTTGTATTTAATCTTCTTCTTGAACAATAGTTCTTTCCACATTTCAGAAGAAACGGGAATTATAAGAAATTCTGCAAGAGTTAAATCATCCTTATCTTATAAAGAGGAAATATTTGAATATAACTTATCCTAATATTTTCTTATAGGTTTTATTATAATTTTATAATCATCCATGACATCATTGAATCTACTGATGTGGGAAATAATTTATTTTACTATAGTGAAATATTCACCAATAATTTATTCATCTATAATACTTATTTCTTCATATTTACTATAAAATAATTTTTCTTTTACTTCTTTCAGATTAGTTTTTACTTTTAAATAATGTTCTAGTATGTCCCATATAATCATAAATTTTTTTAGACCCCTTGCATTAATATAATAATTTTTTTGATAAGGACGCAGGGATATAATTTTAATCTTTTACATAAAATTATATATTTATCTTATCAAAAAAATGTCATCATAGAATAGTTTTCAATATTTGGGTTCCCAAATATAGTAGTATCAAAAACCAATAAGACAAGTGATATGGGATAAGGAATCAATACATTTCTTCCATCTATAAATTTTTTTTCATCAATTGTAGAAATTCGTCTACTATTGAGGAAGTTGAGATTATCCATGATAATGTTTCAATAAGGGAACCTTCCTTCTAATTCTAAATAATGTTCAAAATTATTGAATAAAAAATAAGAATGGGTGATTGAATCATTTTTTCACTTTTTATATGTTTCAAAACATTTTAAAACATTACCCCTACAACCTGTAATGATTTATTTACAAATCATTTTTTTAAATAACCATGCATGAAAATGTAGGAAATAAACTAAAGAACACAATTTTAACAAGTTTTTACCACATTGTGAGAACCTATATCCACCCCATAGTAACTCTTGTGAGTATATGAAAATTCACCATTTTGAATAAGTGCATACAACTTGTACCAACTCCCCTTAAAAACCTTCTTTCTCCCAATATGAAAAATTATACTCACTCATCTATGTTTAAAAAGATTTATTCTAATGAAAAATTAGCCAAAATAATATAATAATTAATTTTTTAAAACTACTCAAAAAATTCACAAACTTAATATTCAATTTAATTTACCAGGGTTTGATTGCCTCAATTCGGGGAGGCTAGTTCTGATGGACTATGTCCAATGTAATAAGTTAGATGGAATCAGTATGATGAACTCATTCACAATATGAAATTCTCAAACTCTTGTCAAATACAAAGTCTAATCCTCTTCAGTCAAACTAATGCAAAACCATATTCTCAATACGATATTCTCAGTCTGGTGTATATCTGTCCAGTTAGAAAAAAAATGTCTGATTAGCTAATTTAATTGTTCGTCAGTATGAAAATTAACTTCAAAATTGTCAATAATTTTCCTTTTGTGAAAATATGAAATGTTTTACTGAACTAATGGTATGATAAACTATATTAATGTGACTCAAAAAAAGAGAAAGAAATTTGAAAACATTTCTTATTCCCAAGATTTATATTCCCCCAAAATTTCCCACATATAAAACTCAATTTTGACTTCTTCATTAATTCTATTATTTATTTGAGATTTATGCATATAAGGTTTTATTTTTACCACTTCAAATATTCATAAATCTTGTGATATCTTCATGAGTTATCTTTATAAACAGTCTCTATATTTATCTTCTCATTACAATATTCCTTTTTTTCTCATCTCATTATGATAATCTATTCTTGACCAACTCATAATGATATTCATTTATTTATCTTCATTGTCTAATTAAGTTAACAGAAACCATTCAGAAACAACCAATTTTTTCCTATAAAACTTTTGTATCTGCTGATTTTTTATATTTTATTTATCAGTATGAATGAAAACTAAAGTCTTCACCTTATCACATTTATTTATGGTGATGAAATAATAAATATATTACTATTATAATGATGGAATTATCATTATGATGTTATTAATTAGATTAATACATTATCAATCAACTCCAAAATCCCTAAATTTTATTAGCCCTCCACTTTCTTATTAGTATGATCTTGTTTGATCCACTATTAGGTATAATTTAATTCATAGTATTATGGAAATATAATTATGATTAACTACCCCTCAAAACATTGAAATAATTCATCAGCAATACTCAAATATACATCTAAGGAATCATGATTTTGTTATGTATTAATCTGATGGAGACATTGTCTTGATTTCTAGATCTGATGTAATCTTTTGAGTACATTCTAATTCCTGACATCAATTTCACCAACAAAAAACATTAGCCTCAGTACGACTTCTTTACTTAAGAACATATGAGTTTCTAAAAGAAACTTCTTATGAATAATATAAACATCATGTCGATGGTTATGAGAAAGGTGCGTCATCTGATCAACAACTTCATATTTTGGACTACTTCCACATTCAGAGCTTCTTCATTCCAACAACCTGATTCCAAAATTTGATTCTAGAAAACAACATTATTCAATATAAAATTTTTCTCTCCCACTCTGTTTGGATACAGAATTTTTCAACTTGCAACATTCTTATAAACAATCATTTTGATTTAATGGGTATGATTCCAATAAGAAATTCTTGTACCAAAAGTTTAGTTATAAAAAATTCAAATAGTGTCAAAATAATTTACTGAAAATGCTCTTCGTAATTTTTCCTTGAGATATTCAATTATCTATTCATGTGGAATATCATCATCCACAAAATTTTTTGGTCAGATTTCACTATATGTATAGATCGGTCAATTATTTATCATTCCTATATAATATTTATCACCAAAGGCTTGTGTTTTCATCAGTATAGAGCGATTGAAATGTTCATAATGGAGAATGGGATGTCAAATAATCATGAATGAGAAATGTGCATGAGGGGATGATTAGAGTGATACAAAATATTGCTACTATCTCCATAGATGATCAGGGTGTAAAAAATTTGTTTTCACTCTTATGGTGAATCATTTCAGGGAAGTCACCCCTAACAAATAATCATGGATACATCATGTGAAATTCCTAGAATTAACTATAGAGGAAGTTCATAGAGTGGTACTAGTGTATAATATTTCTTATAAAATGGATCCTATAGAGCATATGGAGTTTAATATGCAATTAGATGAACTATAATATAAAGGTTTCATCCAACCTAGTACCTTTATATTGGGATAAACCATCATTTTTTTCTAATAAGTCACATGGTTCCATCGATATTTATATGGATTAATGATTTTTTAACCCCCTCAAAGTTAATAATCAATATCCCCAACCTCAAATAGGAAAACACTTTGAACAGCTTGGGGGAGCGATGGTGTTTTCAAAGATTGATTTGAGGTAGGTATATCATCATGTGCATGTTATTACTTTATAACTTCATCATAAAAAATTATAATATTTGAATGGTCTTGGTGATTACTTCTTAATGTTGTTCGGTATCAAGAAAACAACTATAATTTTGTAGCCTTGATATGTTTTTTCACTTGAATCTGGATCCCTTAATGGTATTTTTCATGGGTGATATGTTGGTGTATTATCATACTATACATGGCCATTAAAAGCACCTTGATATAATACTAAATACATTGATAGGGATCCATGTTTCTGAAAAGATCACCAATTTTCTTTTGGATCAATAATTTCCACTTCTTATGTTAAATCTACTCAGAGTTAGGAGTATCTGTTGACCCTGCGAAGGTGATAAATATAATATCTTGTGAACATTCCAAGAATTTATTTTTACATAAGTCATTTATTCAGGATAATTTTGTGTTTAATAATCTTTTTCCTAGAATTATCACTTATAGTGGAGCCTATATTGGGCTTTTTTAATAATTTAGGGAGTTATTTATGGTTATAATACTTTTGAACAGAGTTTTAGGAGTAGAAATAGAGTTTGACTTCAATGAATTTATAAATTGTTATAGAGATGATAAAAATATATAGAGTTTATTAGGATGCATTATGAATCACAATGGAAGAATTTTAGAGGCAGGATAAGTGAGTCATAGCATATTAGACCCATTATTTGAGGCCTCATGAACATAAGTATCCATTTCTCTATCTTAATATAGATGTTTTGGTTCATGCATTATGATTTTCTGAGGAATTATTATCTTGGAGAATATTTTTTGTGTTCAAGTAAAAAAAATCCTCAGGTATATCAATATGTTACATGATATAAATCATAGGACGTGTATGTGGGTTGAATGCCTAATGCCCATTATTTCCCTTCATGTATATATTATTAGAAAAAGTAGTAGCTGATTCTCTATTTCAAAGACTATGAGACAAGTCGTTCAAGATTCCAGTGGTGAGTTAGAGATTATGTTAATCATCATTGAGATGCATGTTGAGGTTTTGATGTATCCCAACTAGATCTTCATCAAAGTTATAGACGTGACCTATACACTTATAGAATGAGAATATAAGAGGTAGATATCTAATCTCGAGGGAAAATTACTATGATAATGTAAATCAACTAAGGATACATCGCGTGGTTATACCATGGATGAGGATTAGTTATTATGAATACATGGTAACATCGAGGTCCCACGAGATATATGAGAAGAGATGTGGTCGAAATCTCTTGCCTCATCTTTTGTAGAACATCCCTATGTCAGCATGATTTATAGAAATGTAAATTTCTAGTATTGGTGTTATAATATTATGTAGGATAACTTGTTTTAGCACTCAATGGTCCACCAATTTGTTTATGACAGAAGAACACTAGTGACTGGATAGAATTTTATATTCATTTCTCATTATCGATTCTAAATGGAAAGATATCAACACAGATTTCATGAATGGTTTTAATATACATCCTTGTGTGAACGATATAGGTTTGGATGTTTTGAGTAGTTAACAAAGATCTCACACTTATTACATTTTCCAAAGTCATTTTCAATGGATGAATTCAGAAGTACATATGGGAGGAACATCATACAAATTAATGTAATTCAATATTCTATCATAACTAATATTGTTTCTCAATTCATATCATGTTTTATATTGGTTTTTCAAAAAACTGTAAGCTCATAGGTGCTCTTTTTCATAGCCTACAACCCTCAGACCGAAAGACTAATAGAGGGCATGATTCAGGTGATATAGGTTATGACCCTTACATGTGTCATTGATATTTGGGGAAGTTAGAAAGAAAAGGTTAACACTACATTATTTATATTATATTAACTATTGGAATCTCCTTATCTTAATTCTCAAAAATAAATTTTATTATATTTGTAATGATAAAATTTTTTATTATATAATATCACTTTATAATTTAAATTTTTCTAATTATAAAAAAAATATCATTAGTATAAATATTCTACCGTTAGTATGAAGCTATTAATTGTAGATCAATATAACTACAACAAAATTCTATACCTTGAGACTTGTTCCCCTATAAGTGAAATTTATACTAATGATGGATTTTATCTAGAATCGGAGACATTCAACAACTAGAATTGTCTACTTACATCTCTCTACTACCACCATGAATGAGCTACCCCTAAGAATGAGCTTCTTCTATCTCTCGGTTACTATAAATAATTATCTACTTCTATCTTTATGTAATTTCTTTAAATTAGACACCATATAAAATGTTATACCCTTAGTTTGAGTGTGATACATGTATATGTTCTTCCACCAAACCTACTACCATTAGTTCTACATAGCTAGTAAGAGGTGTAATACCACTATCTTGTGTTACCACTGCGTTATACAACTTCTATAAAATTATTTATTTAGACATGATACCCTTTTTACGCAATCCTTGTTTAGAATTTAATTCATCAATTTTTTAGTTTGGGATAGTTGATGCAGAAAAAATCAAACGGTTTCTTTAATGATTATTCCTAAAAAATTGTATATATAAATTGAATACTGATTTAATGTTTTCATGACCATCTACTCAACACTTAGATCCCTGAAATATAAATTATCATCTTTCAATATTTTATTTGAACTTTAAGATATATATATATATTTGAAAATATCCCTATCAATGTGTTTGTGAATACCAAAGCATACGTGTTGAATATAATTAATTGTGAATAACTTTAACACCAAAAAGTCCACATTTCATTATTACATTGAATTATGAATAGATTTTCAAGGCATGTTTATATAGAAAATTTACCTATAAGACACTCTTTTTCTTGAACATACAATGAATTTTTTTAAGATCCTCATAAATCCAAATCAAAAGAATCTCGAGAATATGAAGAATCAGAGACCTCATATCACTAGATCTCTATATATTTATCTAGTTTATCTCTTTATTTCTTCATTACCTTTGTGAATAACATTGAATTGCTCTATTTATTTTCCCACACTGACTCATGTGCTTAAACTGGAAAATTCATAATATTCATTAAAACCCATTTTGTCTATTTATTAATGGAATCTATGGATGGTATAATGTGTGGACTATGTTTTTATACTTCCCAATCATAATTACTTCCGAGGCTTTGATCCTGCCAAAACATTGTAATATTTTTTATAAGTCTTTTCATAGTTTTGGAACAGATTATTGTTATAATAATCTATTTGGCATTGGTTGATTTCAAAGTAGAGGGTATTTTGTATTAGAATGGAGTTGAACAAGTTGATTACTCTAATAAATGTTCATGGAGTATTTTTCATTGTTTTGGTGATTAAAATGAATTTATTTTTTAATATGTAAACAGAATCTATAATTTTATATTTATTATTAACCTTTGTTTACATAAATAATTTGATTATGTAAATATATTTCAAAATATAATGTAATTTATTAAAATATTTTTACTCGTCCAAAATCAAACATTGTAAAATATGTTAAAATATAACACTTATAATAGACCACTAATTTGATTAATTGGGAAATATTTTTCAATTTTTGGGATTTCATTTTCATTTTTATTAATATAAATTTTATTAGGAACTCAATTCACCCCCACTTAAGTTAATTACTCTGACCAACAATTAGTATCAATATTTTTTAAAAAATATCATTAACTATTTTTTTCTTTTAAACATCATAAATTTCTATTGTTTATATATTTAGTTCTTTAGAGATAATAAACAAGAGTTTTATTCTACAATTTGACCTTCTTATTTTAATAAACTTCTTATTTTAATAGCACTAAAAATGATCATTGGAAAATTGAAATGAAAATGAATATTATGAGAATGGTTTTTTCAATTTCAACAATCGTCATTGACCATTATTAATGACACAAAATGGTTAAATCAATAAGGGGTCATCCTACTAAAACTAATTATAATAATGAATTTATTTTCATTAATTATTTATATTATTATTTGTGTGTTGAATAATTTAAATATATATCTATATGAATAGATACTTTTAAAAATTTTAATACATTAGATGTTTCACATGAGGGAACATTTAATGTCAATGAATTATGATTAAATAAGTATTCTATTAAATATTATTATTTTAAGATGAAGCTTGATTAACCTATTTAATATATTTATCTCAATTTTAATGACATCATGATCACAATTCATTTATTTTGGAAACTTATTTCTGATAAATATCATGTTATTCAATTACTAAGGTGTCTATAAGAATGGAGAGAAACATCAATATGACTAGTAGAATCATGTGATTTTAGTAAGTGACCTGATTATATGATAATTAGGGAACTAATGATGTATAAGTAAGAAATCAATGTGAATATATAATATGATGATTTACCACAATGAAAATATATAGCCTTCAAATCTACCACTTCAAAGTAAATGTAGAAAATTTAAGCTAATAGTTCAAGTGATGAAGATCCACTTAATTTTTTTGATGAAGAGATGTACTATTTTTTCATAAGATTCCAAAAATTTAACAAATAGAAAATATTCATTCAAAAACCTAGGTGTAAGGACAAATATTATTATTGAGGATATTAGATACCAAAATGGAAGAAACATAATGTTTCAAATGAAATAAGAATATAGGAATACAAGATTTATGGGAATTTCAAAGATAATAGTCCAAAGCTAAAATTAAAGAGGAAATAAGATGATAAAGATAAGAGCTATATGAAATACATGAAATAAAGTTGGAGTGATTTTGAATTCAATTTTAGTGGTACACACTAAAAACAATACGATAATCATGAAAAATAAAACATGTGTTTTTTATGATAAACATATCCAATGTATCTGATTTTTTCCTTCTTCTCATATTATAATTTTTAATCACTCTAGAATCATAAAAAAATATTTTAACATGTATAATGATATTTTTTTGAATATGTTAAAATTATGGAGGATAAAAGTTTTAATTACAAGGATAAATATATATTTTTATGAAACAAAATTCCTTGAATTCATGTTTTTACACTGATACAATAATAGAGAATAAGAAATATTCTCAACTGTTAAAAGGGAACAATGAATTAAAATTAGATACAGATAAATTAATAAAGAATAAATAAATTTTCACTAATGGGATAAATAATCTTCCCCAGATGCTTTGAAATAATACATTTCATAATTATATGTCTATAATTTGTTATAAATATGTATACATGAGGACTGTTAGAAATAAATTAATTCTTATTTATAGTACAACTAATATTTTTTACTATTATTAAACATTAAACAAGTTTATTTCTAAATTATTCAACTATTATTATGGTAAAACTATTAATAACTATATATTTACCAAGAATAGTTAGGACACATAGATACCTTCATCTACATATAATAGTTGGATACCTTTACTGATGTCTGAAAACAATATATTCTGTTTAAAAAAAGATGAATTTCATTAATTTTGGGAACATCATGAATAAGAGAACACAAATGATGTAATTAATGATGAATTATATATGATATAAATGAATGTAGAACTTAATCAATTTGAATGAAAAGTTTTTTTGTAACTATTAGTTAGACTTAAAGACACTGCGACTATTTGAACTATATGGTAATTTAGAAACAAAGTTGATGATTCTAGTACTATTGTCTGAAATAAAGCATGATTGGTTTCACAGTGATATAGTAGTGAAGTGGTTATTGAAAATGAGGAAACATTAGTACTAGTGGAAATATATGAATCCATACAAATACTGATTTACTATGAAACAAAATTGGAATTAAAACAATATTAATAGGATATTAAAAATTTTATTTTATAATGGTTGTATAGTTGATGATTTTTCTGTTGAACTGCTGCATGGATTTCAAAATAATAATTTATGAAATATTGATTTTAAATTAATAATAGTTTTTTATGTTTCAAAAAGGTTCCTAGTAACTAGTAATATAGTCTTGGTTATTTTATATTTTTATATCATTTTAAAAATTTATAGAGGACCCAAATGTTTTTATAATATTAAATTCTAAATTTTTTATGTAGATAACTTTTTTTAATTGCCTTATATTAGTATATAATGAAAATTATTTGTGTAAAAAATTTAAATGAGTGATTAAATAAAATTAAAAGAGTTTATTAGTTGAACAAAAAAAAATTTATTTTAAATTTTTTTTAAATAATGATGGAATTATTTTATATCATCATAAGTACACTAAATAACTTCTAAAAGGATTTGGTTAAGATAAGACTAAAATTTTCCATATACTCAAGGGTACCACCTATAATCTAGATTATAATGAATCTAGAAAGAAAGTAGATCATATGAGTAATAGAGTTATGATTCGATGTTTTCTATACATAACTATTATCCATTGAAATATTATGTTTAGCATGTGTATGTGTTCCCATTATCAAAAAAATACCATAGAATATATTTTATATTAGTAAATATAATTATGTTTTACATCCAATATACAACCAATTTAGTTCTGCTATACTATTGGGGGTAATAATTAGATCTATTAAGTTAAATAGATGTTTCTTTTTTTCGATTTAATTTAGATATAAAAATATTTTATGGAACTTGTCATCTTTTTTGAATGTCAATAGTATCTTGGTCTAGTAAAAAGAATTTTTTTCAAATGTCTACTCTAAAATACTAGTATATAAATGAATGATGTTTTGGTGGAATTATTTTTTGATGAAACAGACATTGATAGACTATAGATGTCAATTTAGAATCGTGCACATAAATTATGACTAAAGAAGTGTGATAAATAGTTATAATAGCCCTTTTTATCATTCATGGAAAAATAATATTGTTGTAAGAAATATATTTTCAGAAAAATAATCCAAAATGGTGATATAACACTTGAATTCATAGGAAATTAATATCATCTTTATTATATTTTTACTAATCTGATGAAAATATTTGATATTAAACAGTACAAAACATTAATCAATAATGATATTTTTTTCCAATTACACTATTTTATAAACCATCATTGGGATGAGCCTGTAAGGGGCTTCGTGAAGCTAGGTTTCCCCCACTATCGAATTCTCCACTGTAGTCTCAGGTTGGATGTAGTTCTCCTCTCGGCGCTTCAACTTGATACATTCTCAGCGTGTGGTTTCTCCCAGTGGTAGTGATGCGTAGGCTCATCCCTCTCTGCAATCCTCAGCTTTTGTGGGTTCCTTCATACCCTAACCCTCAAGATGGCTAGGGTTTCCTTGTTGGCACGGTGCTGGTCTAGGGTTTGAGTTTTTGTTGCTACGATTTGGGGTTCTCAACTTCGATTGGTGTCATCTGTGGGTGTGTTGGGAGGATCCTGCCTTTATGTATGTCTTTGAAGGTGGCGATGGGATCTACAGTTGGCTTGCTGCGAGGACTTATTCCGGTGGATTTTGGAGTTCGTCATTTCGGTGAGGGTTTTCTGTTTTCATTTTGATCTTTTGTCAGTGATTTTGGATGCACTGGTGCCCGTGATTTGGTTGTGGGGGCTATGCGTTTTTGGCTTTGGATTTTCTGCTTGTGATTGATTCTGGTGTTAGGGTTTGGTTAGATTTTGATTGTTCTTGAAGTCAGTGGTTCTGTAGTGGCTATTTAATTCTCGGAGCTGATTTTATGTAAAAGGGTGTGTTTGTTTTTCAGTGTTTTTTTATATACTGGTGTTCGGTGAATGGATGATGGATGAGAATTTAAAGTTTTCATGATGGTGGTGTTGCTACTTATGGTAATTTGGTTTTGGGTGTGGATGAATCTTGCTGCATCTTGATTGCGGATTTGGGTTGAGCTTCGGTGTATGTAGTTCTTTGTAGTGGCATGATATGAGAAGGCGGTGGAGGGATTTGTGTTTCCTTTCAGTTTTCTTTGTTATGGTTGTTGTTGGCCTGAAATCCGGATGATGTTTTTGGATTTCTGTTTGTTTTGAGAATGTTTGGTGCTGAGTTCAAGAGCTGCAGGCGGTGGAGCAACAACTTGGTGCTGGAGGTTCTTTGTATCACTGGTTTTGTTTGGATCAGGACAGATCTAGGTTATTGGTTTTTGGGTTGGAGTCTTTTGGACAATGATGGAAAGAAGGAATGTTTTTAGACTGGAATTGAATTCTTCTGAAAAAGATGGAAATGGTTGTATTCGTGATTTATCATTTTAGCATTTTATGGTTTGTATTTTGGATGACGGCTTGGTCCAGACTTTCTACTTGAAAATTCTTTAAATGTCAATTTAGAGCAGGTTGCTTCCACTATGCATGACTACTCAGATTCTAAAGATTGAGAGGGTATGTCTTAGCCATCGGTTTCCTGTCCATGCAATTTGCTTCACAGGACAGCTCGCTGTGTAGTCATTCTTTGATAGAGGATTGCCATAACGATGTTGATTCTGGGTATGGGTACTTATAGTAGTCTTGTTTTTGGACCGGGTTATGTTTATGTATGTTTGTATTTGAAGTCATGTTAGGTTTCCCCATTTATCCTTAAAATGGGAATTATTCAAAAATAAATAAAAATTAAGGCCATCGAGCCATTCAGTCAGTATGGACCATGATTGGAAGATCAAAAATATACTATTTCAACATTAGTGAGACACTAATAGTAAGACTCCTTTAGTGATCAACCATTGGGAAAACCATCATTGGAATAATCCTTTGTTGAAAAAACTATTCTTTTTAATTTTCCAAGACTATAAATTACATCATTGAAATAATACAACATAAAAAGATCCACTGTTGGGAATCCACCAATCTATAATTCATTTTTCAATAATATATAAAATTGTTATTGAATTTTTATTTATTTTAATAGTTTGAATTTTATGATATTAATATAATTCAAATACCAAAATTATATAATTTAGACGTCAATACAATTTCGAATCACTCTCTCACTATCAGCAGGACTTCAAATCGATTCAAATTTTCTTATATCCCAACAATAATCCTTCTAGATCCCTTTCTGCAAAAATTATTTTTTTTGTCACGGTGGGAGTAATGAATACTTCAATTTCATATCTATAAGTATACAAACCAAAAATTAAATCGCAAAGTTAATTGATCCATGCTAGTGGTTAGTGGATAGAAACCTAACATGAGAATGACTTGGTTGTTTTAGAAAAGAAACTAGAAATACCGTTATTATTTTTAAGAAAATCATTAGTACATGGTCCAATCAAGGACATGGGATTGATTGAATGGCTCTAAAAATATGACAAACATTTTATCCTAGGTAGGTTCATTTTTTATCCCAATATATAGTGTATAGATTTTAAGAAATAAAATATTTTATAAAAAGTATTAAATATAGAAAATATTTTATTATTTCTTTAATGGAATGGGTTACGTGTATAAATGTACATCACTATGGAATTTTTAATGACTATAAATGTTAAATACCATGTGATAGTGAGCTAAATTAATTGAATATTCACTAATAGATATGATTATTAAATGTGTTATTATTAGGCCTACTTCTACTAGACTTGATGGGAAAATAGAAAACTGTTGATGTTTATTGAGGATATGTTTTTCCACAAGAAAGGGGATTTTAAAAAAAATGAGTTATTATGGAGTTTATATTCTATTAATTCTAAAATTACATGATAGAATATGTCATTAAAGAGGTCTTATGGTGAAAATTAAGTATATGGGACATCCATCTTTCAATTCATGTGCTTTGATTTACCCTACGATGATTTTAGATATGTTAGAAGCCAATGGGTTTATTGATGTGGATGAAAAGTCAAGGTAATGTGTGGTGTCTTCTATTTATGTAAATTTATATATAATATAATTAATGTTAATTGTAATACCAGGCATAAAAAGTTATTTGAGGATAATTATTTTCCTTATTAGTATTTTAATAAAGTAGAAAAAGCCACAAGTCCCATCAAATTAGTGGATATAAGCTTAATTAAAGGTAATATTATGGTTTATTATGACGAACAAGATCAATATGAAGTGGTTAATGTTGATGAAAAATAAGTGGCTTACTATGATAATGAGGGAATTTATCCTGATATACCAAAGAGACTAGTTTTCTATTATGGATCTACTAGGCTGCCTTTTTATATCCCTGATAGGCAGATCCTACAGATTAAAATAGATTTTGAATAGCCTGAGGTGTGTAGAGAGTAATATATTCCATGTTATTAAGAAAAAACAAAATTTTTTATGGATGAATCAGATGATGAGAATGGTGTTAATGGTGATGACGTAAATGGTTATAGTTATCATAGTGGTGTTGACATTGATAATGAAGGTATTTATAGGTTATGTAAAATCATCCTTATAATTTTTTTTCTGGATCGCCATGTTTTTTTGATAGATTTCTATTATCAAATTATATTAATGATACTTCATTTGTTAGATGGAAGACGAGGACATGTTCTGAGGGGGAGTAGTCCATTGGTTCTTCCATGAGAGAGGGTGGAGCTATAACCAAGGAGGATCTATCCCCAAGATCTAAGATTCTTGGTTAATCTTTTCATAAGTAAGATGAACAAGATGGAATTGATGATGATTACAACTATCCACCGAAACATGGTGGACCTACTTTATCATTTGGAGTTCAAATGGATTCTAATGAATCTCTAGTAGAGAAAATTGATAATACTAGTGATGATATAGTTTTACCTTAATAAAAAACGACTAGACTAGAGGTTGAAGAAGTTGTATTTCCAAGTCCTTAGAGAGTTTCCATAACTCTTCAAGAGGTTACTTCCATGACTTAAAATATAGTGACCAGATTTGACTTGGATGTCATTAATGAAATATTTCTCTATTACCTCAATGGAATTAAATTATCTCAATAACCACTAGATACTCATCCTATTAAATCTTATGTCAAGAATATGATTCGGTTGGTTATATAACATCTTCATCCCAAGAGGATATTGACGCTTCATGATGATTAAATTGAAAATTGAAGAATGGATAGCTAGATGGAGTCCAGTGAATCTATTATTGAGAATAAAAGAAAATCCTTTTTTATAATATTGGTAGCTATTTTTGGGAGGATAAAGAGATTACCATTTCTTAGTTATACATATACTTCCCAACCTCCATTATTTTTAGTTTTTTGTGAGATGATCATATCCACGGTGAGAGAGTTTTTCAAGCCAATTATGGGTGATATATGTACATCTCGTAAGGGGGACCTATGGAAAGCTCGACAACATAGTGAGTATATATATAAACTTGTAAGTGATTTTTTTAATGTAGCTTAGTGTGATCAAGAAACCACCACTAAGGCTATCATATAATATCGTATAGGATATATAAAATTCATAAGATTAAATTTCACTTTATATATTTAGCTGATAAATTAAGAATTCCATTTGAGACAATGTCTTTCATGGAGTAGGTAGACTACCTAAAAGTTATGACCACTATTCTCAAGATTTTTATGGAGGATAAGGACTTATTTAGGGCAATAAAGATTGGTAAACACATAATATAGTATTTTATGAACATAATGAAGCCTTTTTTGTATGTATATATGGTATTAGCGGTTTTACTTGATGAAAATAGTGTATCTCCCTTTCACATCTTCTCCATATAATACCCCCTACACCTCCTCAGTATCATTTGATTAGTATGCCACCAACTTAAGCAGATATGCATCTCATAAAAGATGTAATTAGATATCTGCCTTAAACAACCTCAAAACCTTTATCATTTGATCAGTGCCTCCAGCCTCTAGAAAATTAGAAGAGAACGTTGATCTAACCTATCAAAGAGATGATAGGGACTCATATTTTTATTAGATTTTTGGGGCTCTGTAATATTCTTTTGTTTTTTTATTTGGAAGTAATGAAATGAATTAATATATAAATGATAATTATTTCTTAGTCTTCACGAGATTTTTATTTATCTTTACTCTTTATGAGAATATCTTTTTGAGTTATAGCTTATGTTAATTATCATTGAGATGCATGTTGAGGTTTTGATGTATCCCAACTAGATCTTCATCATAGCTATAGAAGTGACATATACCTTTATGGAATGAGAATAGAAGAGATAGATATCTAATCTCTAGGGACAATTACTATGATAACATAAATCATCTAAGGATACATCATGTGGTTGGACCATGGATGGGGATTAGTTATTATTAATACATGGTAACATCGAGGTCCCACAAGATATATGAGAAGAGATGAGGTTGAAATCTCTTGCTTGCACTATTGTAGAACATCCCGATATCAGAATGATTTATAGAAATATAAATTTCTAGTATTGGGGTTATAATATTATGTAGGATAACTAGTTTTATCACTCAATGGTCCACCTATTTGTTTGTGACAGAAGAACACCAGTGACTTGCCAAACTTTTATAGCCATTTCCCATTATCGAGTCAAAATTTAAAGATCTCAACACAGATTTCATGAATGGTTTTAATATACATCATCGTGTAAATGATAGAGGTTGGGATGTTTTGAGTAATTAACAAAGGTCTCACACTTAATACATTTTCCAAAGTCATTTTCAATGGACGAATACCGAAGTACATATGGGAGGAACGTCATGCACATTAATGTGATTCAATATTCTATCATAACTAATATTGTTTCTCAATTCATATCAAGTTTTCTATAGGTTTTTCAAAAATTTGTAATCTCATAGGTGCTCTTTTTCATAGCCAACATCCCTCAGACTGAAAGACTAATAGAGGGCACAATTCAGGTGATATAGGTTATTACCCTTACATGTGTCCTAGATATTTGGGGTGGTTAGAATGAAAAATTTAACACAATATAAATTCTATTATATTAACTATTGGAACCTCTATATCTTAATATTCAAAAATCAATTTTATTATATTTGTAATGAGAAAATTTTTTATTATATAATATCACTTTATAATTTAAAATTTTCTAATTATAGAACAAAATATATCGTTAGTATAAATATGATACCACTAGTATGAAGCTATTACTTGTAGTTCAATATAACTACAACTAAATTCTATAACTTGATACTTGTTCCACTATATGTGAAATTTTTATTATTGGTGGATATTTTCTACAGTCAGAGACATTAAACCACTAGAGTCATCTACTTCCATCTCTATACAAATACCTTGAATGAGCTACCACTAAGAATGAGCTTCTTATATATCTCTGTTACTATAAATAATGAGCTACTTCTATCTTTATAAAATTTCTTTAATTTAGACACCATATAAAATGTTATACCCTTAGTTTGATTGTGATACATTTATCTGTTCTTCCACCAAACCTACTAATGTTAGTTCAATATAGCTAGTAAGAGGTGTGCTACCACTATTATGTGTTACCACTATGTTATAAAAATTCTATGAAATTATTTCTTTATTCATGATACCCTTTTTATGCAATCCTTGTTTAGAATTTTATTCATCAATTTTTTAGTTTAGGAGAGTTAATGCAGAAAAAATTAAATGGTTTATTTAATGACTATTCCTATACAATTTCTTATATACATTTAAGAATGAGTTAATGTTTTCATGACCATCTTCTGAACACATAGATCCATGATATATAAATTATTATTTTTCAATATTTTACTTCAACATTAAGATCTATATATTTTGAAAAATCTCTCTATCAATGTGTTTGTGAATCCCAAAGATTACGTGTTGAATACAATTAATTGTGAATAACAATAACACAACAAAGTTCACTGTTCATTGTTACATTGATTCCTGAATATATTTTCAAAGCATGTTTATGTAGAAAATTTACCAATTAGACACTCTTTTTCTTGAACATACAATGAATTTTTTTAAGATCCTCACAAATTCAAATCTATGGAATCTTGAGAATTTGAAGAATCAGAGACCTCATATCACTAGATATCTATATATTTATCTAGTTTATCTCTTTATTTCTTCATTACATTTGTGAAGAGCATTGAATTGCTCTAATTATTTTCACACATTGACTCATGTGATTAAAGTGGAAAATTCATAATATTTGTTAAAACCCATTTTTTCAATTTATACATGGAATCTATGGATGGGATAATGTGTGGACTATGTTGTTTTTCTTCCCAAGCATAATTAATTCAGAGTCTTTGATCCTACAAATAAATTGTAATATTTTTTATATATATGGTATTAGTTTTGGAACAGATTATTTATATAATAATCTCTTTGGCATTGGATGATTTAAAAGTAGAGGGGATTTTGTATTAGAATGGAATTGAACACCTTGATTACACTAATGTATGTTCTTGGAGTATTTTTCATTGGTTTGGTGATTAAAATGCATTCATTTTTTAATATGTAAACAAAACGTATAATTTGATATTTATTATTAACCTCGGTTTACATAAAGATTTTGATTAAGGGAATATATTTCAAAATATAATATAATTTATTAAAATATTTTGAATTATCCAAAATCAAACATTGTAAAATATTTGAAAATATTACAATTATAATAGACCACTATTTTGATTAACTTGGAATCATTAATCAAAATTTTGGATTTCATTTTAATTTTTATTAGTATAAATTTTATTAGGAGCTCAATTCACCCCCATGTAAGTTAATTACTCCAACGAACAATTAGTATCAATATTTTTCATATATATCATTAACTATTTTTTTCCTTTTAAAGATCATAAATTTTTATTTTTTATATATTTAGTTCTTTATGGATAATAAACATGAGTTTTATTCTACCATTTGGCCTTCTTATTTTAATAACCTTCTTATTATAATATCACTAAAAATGATCATGGGAAAATTAAAATTAAAATGCATATTATGAGAATGGGTTTTTAAATTTAAACTATCGTCATTGACCATTTTTAATAACACAAAACTGTTAAATAAATAAGGGATCATCTTACTAAAACTAATTATAATAATGAATTTTTTTCATGAATTATTTAAATTATTATTTTTGTGTTGAATAATTTAATTATATATCTACATGAATTGATGGTTTGTATTTTGGAAGACGGCTTGGTCCAGATATTCTACTTGAAAATGCTTCAAATGTGGATTTAGAGCAGGTATCTTTCACTATGCACAACTACTCATATTTGGAATATTGAGAGGGTATGTCTTAGTCATCAGTTTCAGGTACATGCAATGTTTTTCACGGGACAACTCGCTGAGTAGTCATTCTTTGAAAGAGGATTTCCATAAAGATGTTGATGTTGGGGATGGGTGCTTTTAGTAGTCTTGTTTTTGGACCGGGTTATGTTTATGTATGTATGTCTTTGAAGTCATGTGAGGTTTCCCCATTTCTCCTTAAAATGGGGTTTATTCAGAAATAAATAAAAATTAAGGCCTTCGGGCCATTCAGTTGGTACGAACCATCATTGGAAGATCAAAAAAATACTATTTCAACATTAGTGAGACATTAATGGTAAGACTCCTTTAGTGATAAACCATTGGGAAACCCATCATTGGAATAATCTGTCATTGAAAAAACTATTCTTTTTAATGTTCCAAGACTCTAAATTACATCATTGAAATAATACAACATAAAAAAGATCCATTGTTGGGAATCCACCAATCTATATTTCGTTTTTCAATAATTTATAATATTTTTGTTGAATTTTTATTTCTTTTAATAGTTAGAATTTTATTATATTAATATAATTCAAATACCTAAATTATATAATTTAGACTTCTATCTAATTTCAAATCACTCTCTCACTATCAGTAGGACGTCAAATCAATTCTAATTTTCTTATATCCCAACAATAATCCTTCAATAATCCTTTCTTCAAAAAAAATTTTATAATGGTGGGAGTGATGAATCTTCAGTTTCATATCTATAAGAATACAAACTAGAAATTAAATAGCATAGTTAATTGATCTATACTAGTGGTGAGTAGAAACAACACAACATGAGAATAACATGGTTTATTAAGAAAAGAAACTTGAAATACAATTATAGTTTTTAATAAAATCATTAGTACATGGTCCAATCCAGGACCTGGGATGGATTTAATGGATCTAAAAATATGACATACCTTTTATCCTAGGTTGGTTCATTTGTTATCCCAATATATAGGGTATATATTTTTAGAAATATATTTTTTATAATGAATTTAATTATGGAATAGATGTTAGTATTTCTTAAATGGAATGGGTTACGTGTATAAATGTACATCACTATGGAATTTTCCATGACTATAAATGTTCAATACCATTTGATAGTGAGATACTTTATTTGAATATTCACTAATAGATATGATTAGAAAATGTGTTATTATTAGGCCTACTTCTACGATGCTTGATGGAGAATATAGAAACCTCTTGATGTTTATTGAGGATATTCTTTTCCACAAGAAAGGGGATTTTAGGAAAATGAGTTATTATGGTGTTTATATTCTATTAATTCTAAAATTACATGATAGAATATGTCATTAGAGAGATCTTATGGTGAACATGATGAATATGGGACATCCATATTTCAATTCAAGATCTTTGATTTACCCTAAGATGATTTTAGATATGTTAGATGCCAGTGGGATTATTTATGTGCATGAAGAAGTCATGGTAATGTGTGTTGTCATCTATTTATGTAAATTTATATATAATATAATGAATTTTAATTGTAATCCCAGGCTTAAAAAGTTGTTTGAGTATAATTATTTTCCCTATGAGTATTTTAATACAGTTGAAAAATCCACATGTCCCATCAACTCAGTGGATATAAGCTTAATGAAAGGTAATATTCCGGTTTATTATGATGAACAAGCTGAATAGAAAGTGGTTACTATTGATGAAATATAAGTGGCTTCCTATTTTGAAGAGGGAATTGATCCTAATATACCAAAGAGAGTAGTTGTATATTATGGATCTACTAGGCTACCTTTTTCTATCCCCGAAAGGAAGATCCTACAGATTAACGTAGATGGTGAATAGCCTGAAGTGTTTAGAGAGTAATATATTCCATGTTATTAAGAAACAATTAAACTTGTTATGGATGAATCAGATGATGAGAATAGTGTCAATGGTGATGACGTAAATGGTGATAGTGTTCATCGTGGTCTTGACATTGATAATGAATGTGGTTAGAGGATAAGTAAAATCATCCGTAAAATTTCTTTCTGGATCACCAATTTTTTTTGGATAGGTTTATCTTATCAAATTCTATTAATGATACTTCCTTTGTTAGAAGGAAGAAGAGGACATGTTTGGAGGGGGATTGGTCCATTGGTTCTTACATGGGAGAGGGTGGAGCTACAACCAAGTTGGAGACATCCCAAAGTACTAAGATTCTTGGTTAATCATATCATATATAAGATGAACAAAATGAAATTTTTGATGATTACAACTATCCATCAGAACATGGTGGACCTACTTTCTCATTTGGAGTTTGGATAGATTCTAATGAATCTTTAATAGAGAAAATTGATAATACTAGTGAGAATATAATATTCCCTTAATAAAAACAACTACACTAGAGGTAGAAGAAGTTGTATTTCATAGTCCTAAGAGAGTTTCCATAACTCTTTCAGAGGTTACTTCCATGCCTTAAAATTTAGTGACCAGATATGACTTGGATTTCATTAAAAAAAATTTCTCTATGACCTCAATGGAATTAAATTATCTCAGTAACCACTAGTTTCTCAGCTTATTGAATCTTATGTCAGGATTATGATTCGGTTGGTTATATAACATCTTCATCCCAAGAGGATTTTGATGCTTCATGATGATTAAATTGAAAATTGAAGAATGGATAGCTGGACAGATTTCAGTGGATCAATTATAGAGAATACAAGGAAATCCTTTTCTATAATATAGGTTGCTCTTTTTGGGGGGATGAAGAGATTATCATTTCTTACTTATACATATACTTCCCTACATCTATTATTTTTAGTTTTTGGTGAGATGATCATATCCATAGTGAGAGATTTTTTTCAAGCTAATTGTGGTTGATATACGTACATCTCATAAGGGGGGCCTATGGAAAGCTTGACAACATGGTGAGTATATATATAAACTGGTAAGTGACTGTTTCAATTAAGCATAGTGTGATACAGAAACCACCACTAAGGCTATAAAATACTATCTTATAGGATATAAAAAATTCATAAGATTAATTTTAACTTTATATTTATAACTGATAAATTAATAATTCCATTTGAGACTATGTCTTTCATGGAGTAGGTAGACTACCTAAAAGTTATAAACTCTATTATCAATATGTTTATGGGGGAGAAGGAATTATTTAGTGAAATAAAGATAGGTATGAACATAATATAGTATTTTATGAACCTAATGAATCCTTTTTTGTATGTATATATGGTAGTAGCGATTTTACATGATGAAATTATTGTGTGTCCCTTCACATATTCTCTATATAATACACATAGGCCTCATCACTATCATTTGATTAGTATGCCACCAACTAAAGTAGATATTCCTCTCATAAAAGATGTGATTAGAGAGCTCCCTTAAACATCCTCAACACGTTTATCATTTGCATTTGTTCCTACGGACTTTACAAAATTAAAAGGGAACATTCATCTAACCTCTCAAAGAGATGATAGGGACTCGTATTGGTATTATATTTTTTGGGGCTCTGCAATATTCTTTTGTTTTTCTTATTCGGATGTAATTAAATTACTTAATATATAAATGATAATTCTTTCTTAGTCATCATGAGTTTTTTATTTATCTTTACTCTATGAGAATATCTTTTTGATAATCCAAATTGGGGATAAATTGTTTTGAAATTGATTTATTTTTGATAAAAAATTTATCTTTTCTGTTGTACGTATTCAATTTTTTTCTTATAATTTAATATATGTATCATAAATTGTTAATTTTTAATTTTATGCATACTGTTACTATTAAAATTCATCTATTTTATTTAATTCTTTTTTTCATACATGGTTTATAAAATTCTATGATTTGTGATCATTAAAACGGGGGATATTATTGGTACCTACTTATTTTTTATATAAGAAATCATTAATATTATGATTCTAATAAGAATAATATTTTGAGATAGTATATCATTTTATGATGTAATGTTTCTATATAAGGAAATAAGATATCCTCATAAAAAATTTTCCCGTATTAGTATGAATATTCTACCATTAGTTCAATCTTTCTACTACCGTATATTCTAAAGTTTTATTTCTACCACCCGTATTCTTATCTATAATCTTATTTGAATTCTATTACCACCAGAGACATTACACCACCAAATTTATACAAAAACTACCTCTCTACTACATCTATACATGAGCTAATATATGTAATGATCTACCGCTAGCCCTCTACTACCACTATGGATGAGATACTACCTTTATTCTGTTTTTGGGAGGAATTCAGTATCTCCATCCATGTGCTACCTCTTGTTTAACTACACTACAACAAAAAAATTATATCTATATGTGCAACCACCATACCTACTTCAATTAGTTCAATATTTTTATCTCCATGTTTTAGACAAAGGTCTTATGATACAAGTAAAATATTTTAGCACTTGTCCATGCTACCGTAATTCAGGATACCATTGCTATTCTATATTTGATTAAAATTTAATTCTTTGAATGTATTGTCTATAGGTGTTAGTTTAGAAATCCTAAATTAAAAAATTTAATTATTATTCTTAATACATTTCATAGATGCAATAATTAAAAACTTAAGGGTTCATTCCTTTTCATCATTGTGTAAGTATCAATAAAATAGTGGTTATTACTCATAAATGGATAATTTGAACTTGTAATGCTATATATTTTCTAATATATCTCTTTTGCATGAGTGTGGGGGATCCATTGAATTCATGATGAATACGTATAATTTAAAAATGTGTAATTCACAAAAGATCATTTTCCTTTCAAAAACTAATTCTAGAAAAAAAAATTGATCATATTCATATTGAAAATTGAACTCTATAACACTATATTTTCCTAAAATTTCATATATATTTCATTAATTTCCTAGAATTTCATATATCTATATTTTTCTTTAATTTTGAGAAGTTTATTTTATTTATCTAATTATTTACACACACTAACTCATTCACTTAAATAAGACAATACATAATATTCTATAAACCCATTTTTATATGTTAACCCATAAAAACTATTGAAGTGGTTCAGCATGGAATATGTAGATTTTATTCCCATGCATATTTATAGAAGATACAATGATCCTTGAAATAATTTGTGATGTTGTATGAATACTCATTCCTGGTTATAAATATGATAATTGATATAATAATCAACTTGGTGGAAGATACTTGAATGTGGATGAGATCTTTTTTCTCTCTGGGTAGAACCCCCTGGTATAGTCCACTGTGTGATCTCTCAATTATTTATTTGTTTCAAAGCATAAAATGATTCTTTTCAAAAATACATAAAAATGTATAAATTGATAGTTATTATTAAAAAATGTTTATATAAAGGATTTGATTCCGTAAAACAATTTAAATAGTTAATGTAATTTCAAATATTGTATTTATTGAACCATAAAAACACATTGTAAAATATTTAAATTATAAAACATATATTAGAATACCATTCTGATTAACTAGTAATTTTAATTTATATTTGTGAATTTCATTTTTAAAATTTTTTTCAGAACTTTTATTGGAAAATCAATTCGACCCCCTCTTGAGTTACTCACTTAGACCAATAATAATATATTTCAAGGTACCAAATAAATTTCTCTTTCTGAGGCCATATATGGAAGGACATACTGATAATATCTATTCTCATTAGTGGAATCAGATATATCTTTCTGTACACTACATCTTATTTAAAAGACTTCATAGTAGGCTCCAATAATTAAGAAGATCATATAGACAGCTTAGTCCATGTAGTAGTCTTATTCTAACCATCGTCAATGACCTCTTGAGTTTGAGGATGGTGATCTAGATTTCTTGAATGTGTCACCTAGTCATGGTCATCAATTCATTGCAAGATAGGATAATAAATAACATAGATTCATTAGACCATTTATGGTCTTAGATAGCATCAGGAGAGTAGGTTATAAGATATCACTCCTCAAAATTCTAATTTATGGAGGATGTTTTTTGTGTGTCTTAGCTATAACAATATTTTCCAGACCCATCAAATGTTTACTAGAAAAATGAGTTTGAGTTATATTTTGATTCTTCAATAGATAATTACACAATGCATATCATGGATCAGATAATGAATACTCTCTAAGGTATCTCATTTCCATTAGTATGAGTTCAATGGTAGCATGATCGTTCATATATTGACTCCAACATGGGAATATGACTTATATGGGTTGTGGTTGGAGAATTTCTCAGATGATCCCCTACTACCTTCAAAAGGTCAACTCATAGATATGATACATTATGTTAGAAGGTTGTAATGTCTTAGCTTTTAACTAAGGTGCAAATCAATGTATTTCAGCACAATTACATTTGTTTTATTTGTAAAAGTTCCCAACATAAAATAGTAGGTATCAAGAACATTCGTGGACTATTTAGAGAATAGAGCTCCTAAAATTGGATATAGAAAATTATAATAATGATTAGTGTATATATTGTAATTACTATGAAACTCAGCCATGTGGGGAACTCCGTGAACATCAGGTGGTTGTATGGTAATATTAAAAAATCTGAGTCAAAACATATGTGACTAAAAGTGATGCATGATTTTTAACTGATCCCTTTTTCACGTATATTTCATGGTTAGTCAAACCATGCACCTGGACCATAAAAGTGGGTTTCTTGTATTGATTTCTCTAGATATTTTTACTATGTTTTTTAGAAACTATGTGGAAAAACCATGTATCCCAACAAATGAAGTGGAAATTTCCAATTTCCACTCAAATGTTTCTAAACCCTAAACCCTTCCTTCCTTCTATAGAAAAATACCTCTCCCACATGAATCATTCCACATCAATCCAATATTGGATTTCTGGTATCTCCTCTTTCTGATCATTTTTTTATATTTATGTGGGAGTTTCATGTCTATAATGGTCAATTATATAATCCAGATGTGTTTGTTAATCAGTTACATTTCCATATCATGTGATATTTTTGTGGGAGATAATATTCCATATTTTTATGGAATTGGTAGGTTCATCAATTTCATAGGTTCTAGCTCAATTCATTGGCCAAAAGAAGATGAGGATAGTTTTACATTCATAATGTACGTTTTCCTGAAAATCCATATAAATGTTTAGGTATTTTATTTTATTCTACCATTAAGACACATTCTATACATTGCCTCAAGATTCCTTAAAATGTATTTCTTCTTTCCAATTAAATTTAGTATGTTATAATACTCTTTTGGAGCCTTGTTAAATTGTTAGAGGATTTCTAACTCAATGTTTTCCACCCTATTGGGTGTAATAAATTAAATTCTCTATTTATGTTACTATTTAATTAACCAAAAATCTTCTATGTTCTCTATCTTGACCTTAAATTGCATTTTACTTTATTTACATATCAAATAGACTAATTTTAGTAAATGGATGTTGTTAAAAAGGCAATGAATTTTTTTGAATATTTATATATATGGATTATATATATATGTTGACACCCAAGGATTAATTGGGTTAAAATGATTATAAATTTTTAAGAAGTAATGCTTCTTAATTTTTATAATTTTACCATTTATATTGGTCAGTGGAAAATGGGTAATGGATTTTTTGAGCATTGAATTTCATGCTACCTTATGTTGTGAGATAGGAATGGTGTCTCACACTATTTAGTTCTACTTAAAAGATGGTCATGGAATTCCATGTTCCCCAACATCAAGTGTTGGTAATTAATACTCACCCCATTGTCTTATTAATTGGACATAAAAACTCTTCCCAATATTACAAGTGATGATAATAAAGTCTGGCACTCATATAAGATTGATGTATTATACACTTTTCATCAGTATATGTCTAGGTAAACTAGATATAAAGGAAGGGATTATGCACTGGGTCTAGTTATCACATAGTATCCATGTATATACCTATATATTTCCTCACATATATTTTCTATATACACGAGTAAAATTTTTATATGAATACTTATATATGGATGATCATGTTAACACAGATTAGATTGATTACAACCGATGAAAAAGTAGGTATAGTCATCCAACTATCCTATAGAAACCTGATATGACCGGTATTTATTTTCATCAATGTTTATAATCTATTATACATATACACTTGTATGATAGAAACACTTACTAGATGATTATTGGCACCATTAGTGGTGGATGGCTGAGTTTATCTAACACCCTACTCTAGATGCCTTTTTTACTATTGTAAAATTCTTGATTATAGGTTAGGATAAGGGATAATTCCATCTCACCAATTGTTGATTCATTTTTCTTATATCATGAATCATGATAGAAGAGGACAAAACATATGTTTTCAATACTAGAGTATCTATATTTTGTCCTTTCCAATTTCTTATTTCATGTTGTAAATGAGTGTTCTATTTAGACAATATATCCCTCTTTTTGTACATCATCATTCAAAGGAATTACTTTTTATATGTATCAAATAGTGGATTGATAATTACTATAGTTCTTATGATGGTTATCACTGTTATTAATTGTTTAATTTGTTTCCACTGTGGAATTGGTAATATCATTCTTCCGCTAGTTCTGTTATATTTTTGTTACCATTATGATATAGGGATATGATGTTATAGCCTCCCAACCATAAAACCTTAGACCCTCACTACTAGTTAGAACCCTCTTGTATATAGGGGAATTATTTAAAACATGTGACCCATTGGCATAATGCACCGTTTTAGAGGCTTATGGGTTATGAGATTACAATAATGAAAAAAAATAATCATACACACAATTATGTAAATGGTGCATTCTAAAATAAAAAAAACCTTAAGTCACATCTCATATAATATATCAATAACTGAAAATATATATTGGAATATATAAATAATAATAATTTCAAGTACAACTAACCTATAAGTAAAAATAAGAAAAAATAAAAAACAAAAATCATAAACCTTGATGTCCCAGAATCTATCCAGATATCCACCTCCCAAGACCCAAAATATAAAATGAACCAATATCCAAATTTTTTCTATGATAAACTATAAACAGAAACTAAGGAGAATCTTATTGGTTTCCAAAGATCCATTATAAGATTAGTTGGTTTGGTGTTTAACTCACTCAAACCCTACTAATCATCTACAATTACTATAAAACTCATGAGAATAAAAAATAAATTGTTTTGATAAATAGATTTCAAATTAAAAAATATTTTGAAGATAAAAAATAGATCATATTTGAGTATCAGTTATTATGGGGACAACAAAATCCTAAACTACCAACATCAGCCATCACATATTTAACTAAAAAGGTGGAAGAAACTTGTGTAATGTTGGTTCGGTGGATAAATTTTTAGTAACCCATAATCATGTGTCCTGAGTTGAATTCACATAGATTATATGGGCATTAACTCACAAACATAAGCATGAAAATCATCTCTAAAGTAAATCCTCAATGGACCTCCCTTGATATCCATAAGGATTGCTCAATTAGAGTCACATATCATACTCACGTAATCCAATTAAAATACAATATAGTCTATTTCATTAATATTATCCCCTAAATATCCCTAATTTATTACCATAAGAATCAAAAAAAAATATTCTATGACATTCGATAAATAGATATTTTACTAGAATCCAAGGGTGAGTCAACCATGGAATTCATGGTAATGATTCTATATAGAATCAACTGGTTCTATTTATGGAATTCCATAGTATGTTACATCATTGAATCAAGGTAATTATTCATTTATGAAATTCTCACAAGTTATCTAGTGGAATCCATGGCTCATACATGGAATTCTATATTGGTATTAATCACAAAGAAACCGGTGTATCTCCACATGGAAATCCAATTCTCACATACAATATCAATAATATTAAACTAGTACCTAAACAAATATAACTATAAAATAATTGAAAATTTTAGTCCACGACTGAAAATTTATATTTATTCACAAATAAAAAAATTGACACTTTATTAGTAAATTACCATTTAATCTGAAGGGAGATTTCTATACACCATTCTCAAAGAGTTATGAATATCTTGGATTATAAGGGTTATGAAAAACTACCCACATCCCCAAAAAATTTTATAAATTTTCTAGGGTTAGTCCTAAACAACTAAATTTTATTATATAAAACAAAGAGACAACGTAAACATGTAACATTAGTGGCTCCAATAGAAATATAACCAATCCTAAAATTTTTTTAATTATATAAAGGTGTTAGAAAGAGTTTAATAATAGAGCTAAAATTTAAATTAAATTTTTATTCACGAGTCATTGAAGCTATCTGGATTACACATTACAACACAAAATATGATTCAAATAGTTTAAGGTAATAGTTGATACCTCTTACCTTGTACTCACAGATTTCCATTCACACAACAACAACATTTTTTTCTTTATAAAATGATAAAAAAATGGATATGAATAATATAGAAATCATATATATAATCAGAAAATGGAAATAACCTACATGGTTGAAATTGAAAATAAGAAAAGATAAAGGAATATGGATAAACATTCCTCAAGAATCATAGAACACTCGACAACATGTGATGTTGTATATAAATAAGGGATTAATATCTCTTTAATGACATGAAAAAAATGATATGAGGGTTCTCCTTGTGAAACGTAAAAAGTGTGTAATATCTCTCCATATTTTTTATCAATGTAAAATATAAAAAAACACACTTGAGGATTTTACCAAATAAACCAAGGTTTTACACTGTGACTTTTTGAGGTAGGGTATACACTTTACTATTTATATAATTCACTACATGAATAAATAATTCACATCATGAATAGATCCCACCTTCTACTTTTAAATATAATGATTTCCTTTTCTTTCTATAAGCCTCCTTGGGAAAGCGTTGACCACGTAAACCAATATTATTCTGTAAAACACTTTGTTTTTGGAAAAAAATGAATTTGGTCTATAATTCAAAAAGTTGTATGGTTTTAAATTATAATTTTGTATAATATCATAAATTTTTTCTAATAATATTATAGATATGATTGCTGAGTAAATAATAGATTAAAATATTATTTCAGTGAATTTTAATGAATGAAAGGTGATATCATAATAATTATTTTAATATAAATAATACCCCTAAAATTCCACAAAAAATTATATAAATATTTTTTTTATTGTATGAGTAAGTTAATTATTATAAAAAATCAATGTTAGAATTTTAAAGAATCATTAATTTATATGGTTAAATATAACTAAATTTGGACATGTTATTACAAATAGATATGTGTATACATTATTTTTCATAACATCACATGTCCAAATTAAAATCATATAATATTTCTTTTATTAATGATATAAATAAAAATATATAAGTGCTTGATGAAGTAGTTATACTTTTTATCATATAAATATAATTAAGAAATAATTTTCCAACATTTCTATGTCATTTTAAGTGGTTAAAGTTGAAACAATGAGTAATAGTTAATTTTATTCCTAGAATAAAAAATTATTATTTCAAAAATCATATTTAGGTAATATATATAATATATATTAAATTAATATATTATTATAACTAACAATGAATCGATAATAGAAAACTAAATACATAATTCATCGAGGACTTAGTTTGAAAATAATACAACCTATGTTTCCATATATCAATTTGATGTGAGGGATATCGGTAATGGTTGATATAATAAAATAATAAATTTTTATTAGAATAATTTCACTAATGAAAATATATTAATATGTTTTTAATAATTTTATAGGACGGTCTATGAGAAAAATTTAAAATATAATTTTATAGATTAAAGAATCCTCAAATTGAGAGTTTGAAATTTTACTTAGAGAATCTTTTTGAATGTGATAATGTTTGTCACTTCATTGTGACCAATGGATGGAAAAAACAAAAAAATTATTCTTTGAGAGGATAAAATGTTATGGTTCTGAGAAAAATTTGATTAAATAGTGTCGTTTTATGTGGATGGAAGTGGAAATTTATTATATGTGATAATGAGGTTCTTTCCATTGGAATTTAATGATGGGTGAGTATTAAAAAAACGAGTCATGTTTGAGTTATATGGTCTACCAGTAAAACAATTTTCAAAATTCAATATATATTATTTTGGAATCATTTATATATATTAACGATGGATAAATTTTTATCATAGTAATTATTTTTAAAAAAATTAAGATAATCCACATTAGAATATTATAAAATTTTGTATCTGAATTTTGAATCAATTTAATATGTAAAAATTCTTATTAATTAGAAAAATAATGTTAAAATTTAAATATGTCCCACAGATATATATATATATATATATATATATATATATATTTCAAAAAACTAATTTCATTCCATACATTATCTTCTAAACTGTTATACCAAATCAATTATAAATAATGTGATTTTTAAAAAGTTTCATATATATATAATTACATTATATTGTAGTCATTATTGTAGGCTCTTTGTTTAAATTTTGATGAATATATTTCTAAAAATATTCATTGAAATTAAATTTTTTTACAGTGATAACAGGTAATTTATTTTTTATGTAATCATTTCAATGATAAAAATAAAAATTAAATTACTAAAAAAATATGTAATGATGGATGATAATATGAAAACTATTTTATATTACTTTTTTTCTAGAGTAGAAAAAAATTAATTTAATTTTCAACATGCATATTACATAATAACATATAAGATAATATATCATTTAAGAACAAAATGAATTTTTTATTCATACTATCCGCGTAATAATTATTATATTAATGTTAATGTATTTATATTTAAATATCATTAGTACATTTTATTTAAGATATACTATATGATTGACTTTCTGTATCTTGATATGTTTACACAAAACGTTAAAAATATGATTTGAAAAATATAATTAATATTAATATAATATAAGAATACACCACTAAAATTTATTATTTATTCTATAATATTTTTTTTATATTCTTCCATTGAAATAAAAATATTTCATTTTATCTTATCTTAGCATTATCTAGAAATAGTTTTTGGCATGTAAAATATTTTACTTCAAATATAATATTTTTGGTATTTTATTTATTGTTGATGAAATGAATTTTTTATAAGGCACATGATAATTATACATAATATATATATATATATTTAGTGACTATATATCTAATAATGATTAGATCAATGACCATATTCCCAATCAACATACATCCAATGGACATATTTTTAATTGTCTAATTTCATTCATATATATTGACTTACTAAAATAATTCATTTCTACCACAATTCTAATGTAACACATCTAATTTGATATAATGGATTTTTCATCATTATTTCAACTTTCATGATTTTAATTTACATTATAAGATTTTTTCATTTAATGGTGAATCCAAAAATTGAAAATGATCTAGGGTATCTCCATAATAAAAAAGATATTATTTATTTCTATTTGTTCTTCCATTTTAGTATATAAAATTAAAATTGATTTAATCAACCATGGTATAGAATACATGGTTTCAGGACAATTTGATCAATGATTTTATGTAAATAAATTATAAAACATTTCATTATAGTTTTATTTTTTGTGTGAAGAATGTTATTACACATAGTATTGATTTAAATGAAAAATCAAAATAAATCATGGGATATTACACTATCTCAACTATTTTTTTGTCTTGATAATTTTATTTATCATCCAAATATGTAATTAAATGTGTGTATATCTTATGTAAATAATTAATATATATTAAAATTAGATATCAATGATGCTATATTTAGATTAAAAAGCCTATAGTTTTTAATAATAATGTGCATATGAAAAAATTATTTTATCTGTAATTATTTGAAACAAATATCCCTCATGATTGGTTATTATTACCCTTATAGAATAATTAATTTTTCCCAAATGGAATATTCTAATGCGTTCATTGAAATATGATTATTTATTGATAATCATTCTATATATCATTAAATAATATGGATTAAATGGGTTGATTTCCATTAAAATTTTAAAATATCTTGAAATTAATATAATTAAATGATTATAATATTATATTGAATCAAATTTCAACAAAAAATAAAATGGGATACCATAACCACAAATAGATAAATTTTCTCCAGTGAACCAATATCCAATATTTTAGTAAGGTGGTTTCAGACACTTAGAAAAATTCTTAGATATTATAGTGTGTCTAGTAGAAAAATATAATAAGACACTCATGGATACATACTACTGGATAAATATACCTTGATTAACCATATTGACTTCATTGGAATTTTTAACATAGGCTACTCTTTATTCAATTAGTCATTGAGGATTCTCATTAATATTATGTTCATTAGTCATTTTGTTAGGGAATCATATAGGATAATTCCCAAATACCTTTCATTTGATACATTAAATTAAATTTGATGTATTATTTAGGATCCTTATACATTCTATGATATTAGTAATAAACTTAATATTTATCTAATTATTATGATTTTTAATTCAATCCCATTTATATTTGAAACATTTTCTTTTTAAAATAAGATAATCCCTTGGGTTCTTATTTCAATATTCATTACACTTATGAAGTTTAATCTTATTTTTAACATAGTGATTTTCATTTAATTATATATGGGACACTATATTTCCATTCATTAATATTTCATTGAGTTGTTTAGTTTTGGTATAATAATAATATCTCGTGAGAGTTGGGTGATTATAGCCATGTGAAATTCAAAACCATCAGTAATCACTTTTTTTTATCATTAGAATGATAACTGTACTTAAAATTGTATATTTTTCTAACACGATTCATATGGATCTAGACATTTATTTTATTAATATAATAATATGTATAGGAATAATTGAGTTGATAAATGTATGAAGATAAATAATAATATAAATAAATATGACACATAATTGATGAATGTAATGAAGAGTAATATTCCCTATAATTCATTATAGTATATCAAAGGTCATAATCCTATTAATTTTTCTAACCAAAAAATTATATTCCACATCATAAAATCTCATTAATATCATTATTAATAGTTTATAATGATAATGTGATTCACTAAATTATTAAACCTAAGAGAGTCACATATATTGTGAGGTTATTCACACTTATTTTTCATCTAGTGATTATATAATTAAATACTAAGAATCATTTCTAAGTGTTATTTCCCCAAGGTAATTCTATGTTTCATACCACATCCACTTTTTGTATCAAAAAAATGATTTAATTTCTTTATAACCACACAAAATACGTTTTCTTGTATTTATTCTAATACCATGGGTTTTTAATAATGTTCTCTAGTCCTAATCCACGTTAATAACCAAACTACTGACCTAAAAAAATTAAATAATCCCGAAAAAAATATAATCTAATATCCAAATATAAATAAACCCCTACATGATACCAACTGATTCTCTCCATACCTAAAATCATTGGTCCCTTTGGAAAAAATATTAGTTTCACATATAATTTCACTCCAATTGATACATAATAAGATAAATAAGTTGATAAATTAATATAATTCTTTTATTTAAACTTAAATCTCAAAAATACAAAAAACGCATATTCCAATGGTTTATTTTCAATAGAGTATAAATATAAATATTCTTATTTAGCATAATTTTGGAAACTTCTATATAATATCTTCAAACCTAAAATTAATCCAAATGTATTATTTTTTATACTAATCTTTATATATAAGATAATTAGAGCCAAAAAAATGGGTTTCGTCAAACACTCAATTATAAAAAAATATACCAACATGTCATCAAGGGAAAGATACTAATAATAAGTGAATGAATGAGAATGGGGGAAATATTTATTTAAATTATAATGTAATAAGAAGTTTCCCATTATAAATCATACAATTGAATGTAATCTAAAATAAAAAAACATATACATTAGAAAATGCATTTGTAATCATGTGATAATAACCATGTTATGAAATTGTCATATTACATTAAAATGTAAACAAATAAGGAACCCTAATAAAAATATACAGTTTTCTAATCATCACATATTGAGGAAAACCAATAATTATAAAATATTATGTTACAAAAAACATACAACCATTCAAAAAAATATTTATTTAAAAAAATACTTTACACAAACACTCTAATTCATGAAGAAATCCTTGTATGTATACACATGAATTACAGAATATATCCAAATATGTTCATCCTCTATTCTCTAACAAGATATGAAAACACAATAAATGAATTAGAGGGTTATATAGGATACCACCCATCAACATCCATGAATATATATATTTATTGCACATAAATTTAATCATTCCTAATATCATAAACAACCCATAAAAAATGGGCTTCATACTATATCTCAACGGTATCACATAAAATAGAATCAATAAATTGATCGGATGATAGAAAAACATAAATCGCCAATAAAAATATTCCATCAAATAATTTATATTCTTTTTACAGAAACATAAATATATATACTATATATAATTTTTATATAAAGATGAAAAATAGTGTGTATTCATAAAAAGTGATTTTTTATTAAATTTTCATTCATATAGTGAAAAATAGTGTTATTATTCATATTAGCAATTATTTTTCATTTCTGTAACCTAATGTTTTTTTAAATAAAATTTTATTATAAAAAAAATTAATTTGTACTTGAATTTAAATAATGTATATGTGAAAAAATATGAATAAGAAGATAAATGATAGAATTTTGAACTGAACGGTTGTTTTAATTTTATAAAATATCTTTATTGAAACACACAAAATTTAGAATTTTACTAATTCATCATTTTTAATTTTGGTAAATATAAATACAAATTATACATGAGGAAGTATATTTTTAGGTCTCAACAATGGAATATTGATTTTTTTTGGAATGAATGAATAGTGATATAGAAGTTAATGTTCCATTAAAGTTGTAAGAATTATTCTATGAAAATATAGTATTTTATCGAGAGGATATCTAAAAAAATAAAAATATTTATTATTTATGATTTTTTTTAATAGTAAAAATAATATTATCATATGAAATAATGATATGTGGATATTTTAGATGTTTATATGTTAATTGTAATGTGATAATAACTATGACTTAATGAATGGATGTTTGACTTAGTGAGCCCTTATAAACATGGAAATAATTGAATAGGAAGTATATGAAGGAGAGACTGATCATTATACTTTTAAATCCAATTAAAGATATATTTATAATAAGAATATAATCCAAATCATCAGTAAATATAAAAAATAAAATATAATGCATGAATAATATAAAAACATGCTGTAACAAAGGGAATTTGGTATGAAAATACTCTTATTTTCTCTCAAATTTATCAAAATATCATTATCATCAAATATAATAAACATAACCATATATGTACATAATTTAAAACTATATTTATATATATTTTATTTTTATACATGTTAATTACAATTAATCATTATACCATTTTTAGTAATTTTGTTTTTTAATAATTATATATCGGTACCTTTGATTTTTTTTCTTCAGACATGGTAACATTGATGTGTATTCCTATTATTTTAAGCCATGTTCACAATTAATAGATTATATAAGGCATTATAAAATATGATCCATTTTATTATGATCTAATTTAATTCAATGTTAGTATTATTTAGGTTTCTTGAAAATGAAATCAGGGATGATATGATTTCCTTAAATTTCATCAAATAAAAGGTGGTATCATATAGATAACATAAATATTAACATTACCATTATAGAAAAATAACATCATTATTTACAAATTAATACATTATTTTATAATTAATTATATTTATATAATAATCTATGAAAAACATATTTAGCATCATTCATTTATATTATAAAACTGATCATTTGAAGATCAAGTTACAACCAGTGGATGTTTATAAAAGTTATTTTCAATTGATAACATAATTATTTAATAAAAATGATATCATAATGACATTATTAATCTTATAAATTATTATTTAAAATTATTTTATAAATAAATAATGATATGAGTCTTTTATTTAGAATTATGAATTCATCTTTCCTGTTAGTTTTCTCATTATAGATAGTTTAGTTTTCAATGACCACTAAATATTAATATCATTAAAAAAATAATCAATTTTAATTATGTTAGGTTAATAAAATCAGGAAAATAATATGTAATAATTAAAACTACTTTTAGAATCATCCATTAATGTGGATGATTATAAATGAAATGTGTCATTCATAGTGGTGTTTTTCTTCACATAACACAAGAGATGTTCTAATTTTTCTAATTAAACAGACTGAGATAAATAATGGATGTTAAAATAATATAATAACATTTAATTATAATATTGATAATAATTTTTTAATATTATTTTAGTTGTAATAGTTTTTTTTGTGGTGGGAGTTGAAAAAGGGAAGGAAATTTTATGAACTGGATAATATATACATTGATTTTCTTGATCATCCCAAAAGGATCATTTGGAAATGGAAGGAATCAGTGAGTATTCAGTGACCATGGATTTTCAATAGTTTATAGGGATTCTTTGAGTGTAAATATGGGCATGGATTAAGTAAATAATTCAAAGGAATTTAATGAGATTGCTTAGGAAAACCATTTATATAAAAACGAAGGGGCTCCTCATTGAAAATTTAATTTTTTGTGGGGTAATGATTGAATAATTTGAGAGTAAACAAAAATTGTTGATGAAGTTATGTTAATATATGTTTTTTTGAATTTTATGAAAAATGTTTTATTCCAGAATAGTAACACCCTGATTAGGGTTTTATTCACAGGTTACCTAAGCTAGTCAGCTACAAGACCCCAAGAACACCTCCCAATACATGAGAGGCTACCAACTTGCAAGGATACTATAATACAGATACCATGGAGAGACTATACCCTCATTATCAAAGTATCAATACATTGGATATAAATTATAATAACCAAATTATATAACTTGTTAATAGATAAAACCATCATCACATAATAACTAAAATAAGAATATAATATTCATACCATTATAGTAGATATGTCAATCCATGTACATGTTGAGTGCCAAATGAAAACAAAGTGAAATAAAAATGGACACTCCCAAGAGGCTTTGAACACCATATAGATTTCCCCCATCCATGATCCATCACTACAGAGTAATATAACAGAGTTCCCTTTCCATTATCTTATCCCAAATACATGAAGTCTTTTTGGGTAACGATCTGGCATCCCTAGTAGGGTATGAGTATAGATCATTAGTCCACCACTATCGATGCCCAAAACAATATGAATTAACTAACAGTGTATCACATTGTATAAGTAGTAAACTATAATGAATAATGTAAACAGTTATTATATATCATTATTCCTTAATTAAACACATAAAGTTTTGAAGTTCACAATGGATCCATGCCCATTAATAACTTATTCTACCAATACAAGAGTCTAAAATATCCCAATGGGATAATACATATTCGAATATTGTGGTTATAATTTATCATTTCAGTTAAATTTATATCATGGCCACAAGGTACCATAGTCCAATTGAAACCTCAAGGGCATTAAAAATCATTTCTAATACCCCATGGGTACTTTGATAATCCCTCTTTTTCGCACACCTCATGTCACATGGGTTCTTGGAGCCTCACGCCCATCCCCACACTTCAAATCACATATAATTATTTGGAGCCTTAGTCCATATACTACACCTCAATATTACATATGGGTATTTAGAGCCTTGGTATCTATACCACACTAACTAACACATATGTATATTTAGAACCTCAGTCCTTTTCTAAGATGTCAACATCAAATATATAATCCAACTCACCCAAGTACAATTTTCATCAAATTCAACCCATTTAATTTTCAATTGGAAATTTATTTAATTCACTCAAACCTCTGATACAATTTCCCAATCATGGAAATTTTAAATATAAAATTATATACATGTAATTAAATTAGGACTATTGGATTCTCAATTGAGACCACCCCCTCAAGGTCATCAATAAATGCTCACAAAGGTAAATTCCCAAAATGAAGAGGAATGTTCATTTGCACAAGGATGAATGATACCTAGATACAGAACCTATATTTTAAAGACCAGTAAAATTAAAGTGAAATTTTTTCTTAATTTTCTTTGGGGTTTTACAAGAATGGAGTTTCTGACAGATCTTGATTCCGAGGCCCGGTGTGCCCAGAATCATTTTCGAAAGTTTAGCTCGGGTACGTTCATTGAACGAACGAGCGGGTTTTCCTAACTTTTGGACCAGTACTCGGAATCGAATTCTGAGGGCACAGATGGAATCGCAACACCGGTAATTTCTTAAGAACTACTTTTCCAGAGTTGCATTTGCTCGGGCGAGGTTATTAATTTTTTTTGTTTAACTAAAGAATAAAATAAAATATTGTCCACCAGATATTATTTTTATTCCAAGTGGTGTTAACCAAGGCATAGTGGTTGTTGTGGGACACACTGACATCCTAACTCCAAGTTTGGATATTAGTGAGGTGGTTCCCACACAGTCCCGACCACCTTTATTTCCTTTTACCTCCCGCGTGCATTTAATTTGGTAACTCACCAGCACCCCTTATTTAATTCCAAGTCAACTCTCGCGTTTAGTTGGATTATTAAACGCCACAATAATTGGTCAATGCACGTTAAATAAACCGTGTATTAATTTTTTTTAATTCCAAAAATAGATGGCATGAGTAATAAAATAATTCAACTCCTTATTTTATTATGGTTATTTCGTTGTGCGAGAGGGATTGGGAGAGGATTTAATCAAACCCTTGAATCTTCATCTTCTTCGTTGGAAAACGCGAAGAACGAAGAAGAACGACGGTCTTCGACGGAAGACAGCGAAGAATGCTAGTTCCCTGTAGATCGACGACGTGACACAGTGTACCACAACGCCAACGATCCTCCTTCTGTGACGCCGTCTTTTGTGATGTCCCTTCCCCACGACGAACCTCCGTTCAACAAAGCTTGAGGTAGGGGTTAATTACTTTTTGTTAATGAAATATCCTTTACCGTTCTTCATCTTTATTTTTGGGCCACTTGATATCAACTTATCGAGAAGAGGTTGGACCGCACGAACAAGGCCGACTCTCCTCCCCCTTTTTTTGTGTTGTTTCGGTTCGAAAGAAGGCGGCGCGGCGCAATGGCACCGCACAGAAGCATAGAGAAATGCGGCAGAGATGTGTGGCGCCGTCGCGCAGCACCGTTGAGGCCAAATGAACCCGCGACTGGAGTCAGGCCGCAGCGAAGGGGTGCGGTGCCGTTGAGTCATGCCGGAGAACCACAAAGACACTGTGACCAGAACGGGGCTGTGACGGAGGTGCGCAGCGCCGTTGCGCTGTGCCGGTCGGGCAAGGCCGAGGCTCGAAGCTGTGGCAGTGCAAGGCCGGGCGGCCGGAACCGTCAGTCACAGGCACCTCGGAGGGGCGGGACCCCAGCGGTCCCGCGACAGCAGCACCGGCCAGCCAGATTCCAAGAAGTCGGGGGTCGTAACCCCTGGCTGGCTGAAAGAGCGGCCCCCACGTAGGGGTTGCGGTTACTCAAAACGGGGGGCAACGACCCCCCCCCCCCTCCACCATCCGCTCAGCTCGGCGTGGTTGAGCTGGCCACGTGGGCCGCGCGCGCGTGCTAGGTTGGGGGGGTCATGCCCTAATGGGTTGGACCCGGACCCAGTTCGGTTCGACCCGGTTCGGGCCGACCCAAGGGGTCTCGGGCCGGGTCGGTCCAGGCCCAAAACCCCCTTAAAACCAGACAGGTTCGTTCTTTTGCCTATATCATGGGATACAGACCTCCGATTGACACACTGTCAGTTGTGATGCTATCCTTGGATCGAGACAGTTGTTTCAGTAAATTACACTCAAGGTTTCTGAGAAATTTATGTATTGCCGGGTTGGTTCGAGCACAAAACCAAATGGGCCCTCGGAGCGAAGATGCTTATAACATGAGCTCCAGATGTCCGATTGAAGTGTCGTCTACTTTGTTGGATTACTCTTAGTGAGATGGACCTTTTGTATTACTCCGCTCGAGGTTTGGATGCAGTTGGAGTGTGGTCGTGTTGTTTTTGACTTAAAAACCAACCAGGACTCTAAAATGAAAAGGCCAATAACTCTCAGACCGGGCGTCCAATTTGTGAGCCGTCTGTCACATTGAGTTTCTCTTGTCGAGACGGAACTTTGAGATACATCAACTCTGGTATACGTGTCAGTTGATGTATCTATCCCTTGGCATGGGGAGAGGACCCTCCTGGAACGAGCATGTTGTGTGCAGGAACCCTAGAACTGGCTACGACTGCGACGATGAAGACTGCACTGAAATCCTATGTGGGTTCGGCAGTGATGAAGACCGTACTGAAATCCTTTTGGGGTTCGAAGACGATGAAGACTGCCCTGAAATCCTATGTGGGTTCAGCAGTTATGAAGACTATACTGAAATCCTCTATGGGTTCGACGGTGATGAAGACTGCACTGAAATCCTATGTGGGTTCGGCAGTGATAAAGACCATACTAAAATCCTTCGTTGGTTCGATGGTGATGAATACTGCACTGAAATCCTATGTTGGTTTGGAAATGATGAAGACCGTACTGAAATACTCCATTGGTTCGATGGAAATGAGGACTTCACTGAAATCCTATGTGGGTTCGGTAGCGATGAAGACCGTACTGAAATCCTTCACGGGTTCGATGGCAATTACTGTTGTTCTTGTATCCTACATTGGTCTAGCAGTGTCTGACTCTATTCATGCTATCCTATGTGGTTCTGGCAGACTTGCTGGTCTGTATCCTATGTGGGTCCGACAACTTAGATGCTTTAGTATCCTATGTGGGTCCCAGCTTAGATAAATCAGTGGCTACATCTGATCATCTCTATCACCTTACGAAGATGTATACCTATGTGAGCTGGGTCTTGACTTTCAATCATTATCATCGATATTATTGACTTGTTTTCCTATTTGTATTGTGTTGTGTTTTCTTGTGTGGATTTTGTTGTAATATCCTGTGTGTATGTGATCGAACATGGGTTCGGATGTTGGATCCGAACGGAAATTGATGACTTAGGTATATGTATGGGCATATACCTAATTAGTGTTGGTTATTACTTCGTGATTGTATCTTACCTTTGTGGATTATCCGTTGTGGATTCTGGGAGACCATAGGGGGTCTCTGGGTCCCTATTAAGTATCAAATACTCACCACTGCACGGGTTATGCCTTCACTACATTGTGTTGGATGCAGACGACGGACAACGCTGATTGTGGTTGAGGCTCGTGGAGTAGTCGGTACCTGGAGGTGGACCACTAGGCGGGACGTACACGGAGTGGATGGCCGGACCTGTGGAGATGAGGTGGCTATCTGTACCCACCCTTCAGGTGGGACTTCCAGTGGATGGCTCGACATTGCTTCATTACTTTCGGTTGCTGTACTTTCTTTCCTGTTGTACTTTACTTTCAGTTTGGGTTTGTATTCTGGCACACTTACTTTTCCGCACTACTTTTTGTACCCAGTTTTAATTAGTGTTTACTTCTGCTTGCTTAATCTGTGGTGTTTGTTTACTTTATAAAGTTAATGTCTTCCCCTTTTGTTGGGATTTATGCCTTGATTCTAGTCGTCAACCCCTGGCCTATGGGAGGCAGGCTTGGGGTAGTCACGACATGGGTCCCAAGGATGGGTCGTGACAAATTGGTATCAGAGGAGTTCGGTTCTACCGCAGAACTCAGGACTCTTATCCTTCTTCTGTGTGAATCAATAGTGTTTAGGTTATTAAGTGTGGTTATCAGTCTAGGGAGTCAAGTGTTGGTGTGGCGTCTGACGTATCCGTACACCAGGACCCTGACTTCTGATTTCCAACTTAATGCATGAAAACTTTGATTGCATGTGTGTTTCAAAAGTTTTCTTTGTGATAATTTTGTGTCATCTCACCAGGTATATAGTTTGATTGTGGCGCACCTATTTCTTTTCAGGATGGCCCCAAGATGGCAGCCAGCTACGGTTCCGAGCGTTGTGCAAGACGACAGCCCACCGAGTGACGAGGCCTCAGTGCAAAGCCATTTGAAAGAAAGGGCATTGGCGGTACCTCTACCCGCCGAGCCACCGATGTTACCAGCCCCAGCCGCTGAGAGTGCACGTCGCCTTTGTGCACTATATGAGTTTCAGCGTCAGAGATCGCCAGGTTCCATAGAGAGACGGACCCTTAGGCAGCTGAGGATTGGCTGGAGGCGGTTGTTCGAGTTTTAAGGTTAGTGGGGACACCAGCTGTGCTCATGGTAATCCTCGCAGCGAGCCTCTTGCACGCGGCAGAAGGCAGATGGTGGAGCTTGATGCTCCAGGTGCACGAAGAGGCATCACTCCTCTGGATGAACTTTGAGAGCCTCTTCCGCTTAGATTTCATCCCAACCACCCTCCATGCGGTGCGCATCCAAGAGCCTCTATAGCTGCGGCAGGGCAGCATGACAGTCGCCCAGAACTCGGTGAGATTTACCGACCTCTCGCGCTATTCGACGGAAATGGTACATGACCCATTCTTCCAGGCCCGGACCTTAGAGCAGGGAATGAGGCATGAGATCAGGGCATTGATGATCTCCCTCAACATTCTAACATAGGCAGGAGTACTAGACAAAGCTCTTCTCATAGAGAGATTTCGTGTCGAGCCTACGCCAACAGCGAGACCTACCGTAGGGCGGCACGAAGTAGAGTCATCTGCAGTAGGTAGTCGACGGATGTCATAGGGGTCCAGGCGGACCAGACCATCAAGAAGACGACCTCATGACACTGGATCAGAGGTGCGGGGCACAGGGCGCAGAGCCAGCCTTCCGAGGAGCAGGCAGTGCTACGCGTGCGGCGGGCAGGGCCACATGGCTCGTGACTGCCAGAACCGTTGTACAGAGGAGCAGCAGATGATTGAGGGGCCACCCAGGCAGAGGCAGAGAGTCATCCATGGAGGTCTGCTAAAAGCATGCGGACGAGGCAGGGGAGCTATCTGTGTAGCAGGTGGTGGGAAATACATTGAGGGTTTATCACCACCACCACCAAGAGGTCCACCCCAACCACAGGGAGCTGGCGGGCAGAGACAGGCTCTGCTTCTAGAAGTGGAGGCCTATGACCACGGCGCGCCAGAGATGATTCGAGGTACTATCTATGTCTACTCCACTCTTGCTGCAGTTCTTATATACACAGGATCCATTCATTATTTTTTTTCCACTGCCCTTGTCCGTAGCTCAGAGATTCTGATGGAGCTGTTGGCTCGATCCTTATGGCTAGAGACTCATATGGGAACAAACTCGACGATTACGCACTGGTGCCGGTAGTGTTAGCTTACTATAAGAGGCGAGATCTTTGGATGGGATCTTCTTGTAGCGGATTCGAGGCCTTACGATGTTATCTTGTTCATGAATTGGTTATCCACATTCCATGCTCAAATAGACTGTATTAGGCGCATAGTGCTTTGTGTTCACACTGATGGGAGCAGGTTCACCTTCACCTGTGAGAAGGGAGCCTTTACAGCACATGATGGACTCACGTAGAGGAGAGGAAATCCCATCACCCATCAGTTGGCTAGCCACATCCTCAGAGAAGTTGACATACGGAGTCTGAGTTTTCTTGTAGTGGTGGAGCAGTATACAGACGTTTTCCTCAATGATGTCCCAGTTCTACCTCCTCGTATAGAAGTAGAATTCTATATTGACCTATACCCTGGGATAGCCCTGATATCCACTCCTGCATATCGGATGGCCCCCGCTAAGCTTTGAGAGCTACAGGTACAGTTGGAGGACATGTAGGGAAATGTATTCATCTGACCCAGTGTTTCACCCTGGGCTTCCCCGATATTGTTCACCAAAAAGGTGGACGAGAGCTTGCGACTTTTTGTCGAATATCGTCACCTGAACTAGGTGACCGTGAGGAAAAAGTATCTGATACAAAGGTTTGACAACCTCTTCGATTAGCTCAAGGGGTAAAGTGGTTCTCAAAGATAGACCTTAGATCAAGCTATCATCAGCTCAGAGTTCAAGACGAGGACGTGAAGAAGATGACCTTCAGATGTCAGTATGGCCACTATGAGTTCTTGGTTATGCCTTTTGGCGTAACCAATGCAGCGGCAGTGTTCATGGGTCTCTAGAATAGGATCTTTCATCCATACCTCGATCGATTTGTCGTTGTCTTCATCGATGACATATTGATATACTCGACCACTGAGGAGGAGCACTCCTACCACTTGCGGGTTGTACTAGTCACACTCCGAGAGCACCAGATTATATGGAAATCTCTAGAAGTGTCAGTTTTGGTTAAGTGAGTTCCACTTCTTGGGACACTTCATCTCTGAGGAGGGAGTTGCAGTGGATCCTGCGAAGATTGAGGCAGTGCTAGCTTGGGAGCCACCCCGGAGCGTGACGGAGGTGCGGAGTTTCTTGGGGCTAGATGGGTACTACTGGAGGTTTGTGACTGATTTATCCAGAGCTGCGGCACCACTCTCACGTTTTAAGAAGAAGGGGAAACCCTTCGTGTGGTAAAAAATATGTCTACAGAGCTTCCAGAAGTTGAGACAGAGATTGACCAGCGCGCCTATCTTGAGGCTACCAGATGAGGGAGTAGGGAATGTAGTCTTCTGCGATGCATCAGGGAACAGACTCAGATGTTTCCTGATGCAGGAGTGGGTCGTGATCACCTATGGATAACGTCAGCTGAGGCAGCATGAGCAGAACTATGCTACCCATGACTTGGAGTTAGCAGCAGTGGTCTTCGCTCTAAAGGTGTTGCGACACTAACTGATGGGTGAGCGCTTTACAGTCTACTCTGACCACCAGAGTCTCAGGTACATCTTCTCATAGTAATACCTGAATCTAAGAAAGCGTCGATGGCACGAGTTCCTCCAGGACTATGACTTTGAGATAGTATATACTCCTGGAAAGGGGAACGTAGTAGCTGATGCTCTCAGCAGGAAGACGGGCATTCAGCTACTCGAGGAGGCGAAGGAGCTGCTAGCTGCTTTACAGATATCCTTTGTGGATAGAGATGGAGTAGCCTTTCTTCAGTCACTCACAGTCACTCCTCCACTACTACAGTGGGTCAGAGAGGCACAGTGCGGGGATGCTGACTGTGAGACGCAGTGTGCGCAGATATCCTCTGGAGAGACACCTAATGGATTCTCTATAGGAGGAGAGCATGATGTCCTTTTTAGAGGACATTCCATGGTACCAGTTTCATTATAGGATGAGGTGTTGAGAGAGTCTAAAACATCCCATTTAGTGGTACATCCAAAAGTGGTGAAGATGTACCAGGATCTTAGAGGATAGCACTGGTGGTCAGGTATAAAGAAGGTTGTGGTGGAGTTCGTTTCTTGATGCCCCACCCGCCAGCAGGTGAAGGCAGAGCACCAGGTACCAGTAGGATTGGTACAACCCTTGGAGGCCTCGGAGTGGAAGTGGGACGGGATATCTATGGATTTTGTAACTAGACTTCCATGTACTTCCAGAGGTCATGACTCCATTTGGGTGATTGTTGAACGACTCACCAAGTCTGCCCACTTATTACCCATAAAATAGCAGGGCTTAGTGGAGATCTTGGGGTGCCTCTACATTCAAGAGATCGTACGACTTCATGGTTTTCATCATCTTTAATCTCTAATAGAGATGCTCACTTTACTTCCCGGCTTTGGAAGGGGTTGTAGGAGGCATTCGGGACGCAGCTATGTCTGAGCACCGCCTTTCACCCTCAGACAGGTGGTCAGACAGATCGGACCATTCAGACTCTCGAGGACATGCTCCGTGCATGTGTCCTTGATTATGGTCGCAGCTGGGAGGACCACCTACCCCTGGTGGAGTTCGCGTACAACAAGAGCTACCCCTCCACTATCGGGATGGCACCATACGAGGCATTATACAGTCAACCATGCAGATCACCTCTATGCTGGACAGACTCTGGGGAGTCATCACTTGTGGGACCGGAGATGGTCCAGGCCATGACAGAGAAGGTCCAGGTCATCCAGGAGCGGATGAGGACAGCTCAGAGCCGGAAGAAGTCTTATGCCGACAGGAGGTGGAGGCCTATGGAGTTCTAGGATGGAGACCATTTCTTCTTGTGGGTCTCACCTCGATGTGGATTACAGAGATTTGGCCGAGGTGGAATGTTATCTCTGTGCTTCATCGGACCATTCTAGGTCCTCAACAGGGTAGGCGAGGTGTCTTACTACTTGGCTCTACCACCTCAGTTGCACCGGGTGCACGACGTCTTCCATGTATCTCAGCTGAGGAGATATGTGCATGACCCGACACATATCATTGACCATGGGGAGCTGGACATTGACGATGGGGCGACTTTTGCGGAGGTCCCAGTGGAGATCGAGGATCAACAGGAGAGGGTCCTACATGGATGGTCGATACCTCTAGTGCACATCAGATGGCAGCACGGGAACCTCCAACAGAGCACTTAGGAGTGGGATTCTCAGATGCATGCACAGTACCCACATTTGTTCCCCTAGTTTATGATATATCTTTATGGGGACGTAAAGCCATGAGATGGGAGTAATGTAAAGACCCGTAAAATTCAAGGGAAATTTTTTCATAATTTTGTTTTGGATTTTACTAGAACGTAGATTCTCACGGCACCTAATTCTGAGGCTCGTTGTGCCCGGAATCATTTTCCAAAGTTTAGCTCGGGTACATTCATTAAACGAACGAGTGGGTGTTCCTAACTTTTGAACCGGTGCTTGGAATCGAATTCTGAGGCACCAATGGAATCGCAGTGCCAGTAATTGATTAAGAACGCCTTTTTTAGAGTTTTGTTTGCTCTGGTGAGGTTATTAATTTTTTTTGGGTTAACAATGAATAAATTAAAATATTGTGCAAAAGATTTTATTTTTATTCTAAGTAGTGTTAACCAAGGAATGGTGGTCGGAGTGGGACCCACTGATATCCTAACTCCTAGGTAGGATATTTGTGAGGTGGGGCTCATACGATCCACATCCCCCTTTATTTCCTTTTACATCATGCGTGCATTTAATTTGGTAACTCACCCGCACCCCCCTCTTTAATGCCAAGTCAACTATCATGTTTAATCAGATTATTAAACGCATCATTAATTGGTAAACGCACATTAATTAAACCATGTATTAATTTTTTTGAATTCCCTAAACAGAGGTCATGAGTAATAAAATAAGGAAACGCCTTATTTTTTTATTGTTGTTTCGTTGTGCGAGAGGTATTGGGATATGATTTACTCAAAGCCTTGAATATTCATCTTCTTCGTTGGAAAACGCGATGAACGATGAAGAACGCCGGTCTCCGATGGAAGACAATGAAGAACGCTAGTTCCCTAGAGATCAACGACGCGATGTCGTGTACTATGATGCCAACGATCCTCCTTCCATGACGTTGAATTCCGTAACGTCCCTTCCCTGTGACGAACCTTCGTTAAACAATGCTTGATGTAGGGGTAAATTACTTTTTGTTCGTGAAATGTCCTTTGTCGTTCTTCATCTTTATTTTTGGGTTGCATGATATCAACATATCGGGTGGAGGTCGGACCACACGAACACAGCCAAATCTCCTCCCCCTTTTATTGTTGTGTTTTTTTGGTTCGAAAGAAGGAGGCGCGGTGCAATGGCACCATGTGGAATCATGGAGAAATGCGGAAAAGATTCGTTGTGTCGTCGCGCCGCGCCGTTGAGGCCAAACAAACCTGCAGCCGGAGTCGGGCCGCAGCAAAGGGGTGCGGCGCCGTCGCGCTGCGCCGGAGAACCACAATGACACCACAGTTGGAGCAGGGCTGTGGTGAAGGGGTGTGGCGCCGTCACGCCACGCCAGTCGGAAAAGGTCGCGGCTCGAAGCCGCGGTAGTGCAAGGCTGGGCAGATGGAACCACTGTCTGTCGGCACTTCGTAGGGGAGGGACCCCGGTGGTCCCGCGGCAGCAACACCGTCCGTCCGGACCAGGCCGGCCGGCTTCCAAGAAGCCGGGGGTCGTAACCTCCGGCTGGACGAAGGAGTGGCCCCCAACGTGGGGTCCACGATTCCTCAAATAGGGGGCAACGCCCCCCCCCCACCCCCTTCTGCTCAGTGTGTCGTGGCCGAGTAGGGCAGGCCGGGCTGAGCCTTGCCCAGGTCGGGCCGGGCTGCACCCCCCGGGCCGGGCCACACCCTAATGGGCCAGACCTGGACCCGGTTTGGGACGACCCGGTTCGGGCTGACCCAGGTGGTCTCGGGATAGGTCGGTCTAGGCCCAAAACCCCCTAAAACCGGACAGGTTCGTTTTTATGCCCATATCATGGGATACAGACATCCTATCGAAGCACCGTCAGTTGCGATGCGATCCTTGGATCAAGACGGTCGTTTTGGTATATTACACTCAAGGTGTTGGGGAACATTGGGTATGGTCGGGTTGGTTTGAGCACGAAACCAACAGGGCCCTCGGAGCGAAAACGCTTATAACTTGAACTCCGGACGTCCGATTGATGTGTCGTCGACTTTGTTGGATTCCTCTTAGTGAGATGGACCTTTTGGCTTACTCCGCTCGACATTTGGACATAGATGGAGTGCGGTCGGGTTGGTTTTGACTTAAAAACCAACCGCGCCCCTGGAACGAAAAATCCAATAACTCCCAGACCAGGCGTCTGATTGACGCGCCGTCTGTCACATTGAGTTCCTTTTGTCGAGACGGAACTTTGAGATACATCAACTCCGGACTACGTGTCAGTTGATATATCAACCCCTTGGCTCGTGGAGCGGACCCTCCCAGAACGGGCATGCTGTGTGCGGGAACCCTAGAGCTGGTTGCGACTGCGGCGATGAAGACTACACTGAAATCCTATGTAGGTTCCACAGTGATGAAGACCGTACTGAAATACTCTGTGGGTTTGACGGTGATGATGACTGCACTGAAATCCTATGTGGGTTTGGAAATGATGAAGACCATACTGAAATCCTCTGTGGGTTCAACGGCGATGAAGGCTGCACTTAAATCCTATGTGGGTTCGGCAGTGATGAAGACTGTATTGAAATCCGATGTGGGCTCGGCAGTGATGAAGACTGTACTGAAATTCTATGTGGGTTTGGCAGAGATGAAGACCGTACTTAAATCCTTCGTGGGATTGATGACAATTACTACTATTCTTGTATCCTACGTGGTTCTGGCAGTGTCTGACTCTGTACTTGCTATCCTACGTGGTTCTGGAAGAGTATCAGGTCTGTATCCTATGTCGGTCCAATAGCTTAGCTGGTTTAGTATCCTATGTGGGTCCCAGCTTAGATGAATCAGTGGTTACATCCGATCATCTCTATCACCTTACGAAGATGTATACCTATGTGAGATGAGTCTTGAATTTTAATCATTATCTTCGATATGATTGACTTGTTTTCTTATGTGGATTGTGTTGTATTTTCCTATGTGGAATGGTTTGTACTATCCTGTGTGGACGTGATAGAACTTGGGCTCGGATGTTGAAGCTGAATGGGAATTTATGACTAAGGTATATGTATGGGAACATACCTAAGTAGTTTTGGATATTACTTTGTGATTGTATCTTACCTTTGTGTATTATCCATTGTGGATTCTGGGAGACCTTCGGGGTTCTCGGTTTCCCTACTGAGTAGTGTATACTCACCCCTACACGGGCTATGCCCGCTCTATGTTGTGTTGGATGCAGACGACGGATAGCACTGATCGTGGTTGAGCCTCATGGAGTAGTCAGTACCTGGAGGTGGACCACTGGGCCAGACATACACAGAGTGGATGGCTGGACCCCTGAAGTTGAGGTGGCTATCTATACCCACCCTTCAGGTGGGACATCCAGTGGATGGCTCGACGTTGCTTCTTTACTTTCATTTGTTGTACTTTCATTCCTGTTGTACTTTAATTTTAATTTGGGTTTGTATTCTGGCCCACTTACTTTTCCGCACTACTTTTTGTACCTAGTTTTACTTAGTGTTTACTTCTTCTTGCTTACTTTGTGGTGTTTGTTTGCTTTATAAAGGCAATTCCTACCCATTTTGTTGGTATTTACGCCTTTGTGCTAGTCGCCTGCCCCTAGCCTATGGGAGGAGGGCTTGGGTTAGTCACGCCACGGGTCCCGAGGACGTTTTGTGAAATATATATAGGACAAAAATGATAATTTTGTGGCCCAATCATAACATACATTAAATTTAAATCATTTAAGTTGATTAATTAATAAATTACACAAATAGACGCCCAAGGACCATATTAGTAAAAAAAGTTGGAAGCATGGAAATATAGAATCAAGTACAAAAGGAGTTAAATTATATCCCACTAAGTTCGTTATGACTGAAAAAACTTTTTAGAAACATCATATATCACTCATACCCTCATAACATGGATAAAGGAAACATAAGTGCAAGCTCGGTTAAATATTATTGGTCAGAAAATGAGATATGTAAGCATAAAAATGAGCATAAGGGTATGAGAACATGATCATATCATTAGAAGTTCATACCATGCATATAAAAGGTCATAAATGTGAATCGACACATAAATTTTTTTAATTTATAAGATATTAAACATACTTGAATCACGAGAATAATATGTGAAAGAATAATATAGGAATACAATATGGAATTTTTGAAGACACATGAGAATATATATTTATTTCCACAATATTCAATGCATCACCTCCAAAGTCATTTTAATGGAATTGATTAACTCCCCATACCATCTTCGTAGTTATGGTTTACTCCCATTCCAATCATAGTTTTCATGGTTCACTTCCAATACCATATTAGAGAAAAAAAATATTACTTGATCGAGTTCCCTCATCATCCCAACCATGCCTTTTTCATGAGATATAAATCTTTACCCATTTAATTGGAGGGTGATATAGGTCCCACCCATCTTATAATTAAATCATACATATGGATTCCACATGATCAAAACTAGTTATCAAATCCTGGAAAATAAAATGAAATTGGAATCACAAACAGGTAATAATATAATAACTTGTGGAAAAGTTATAGTTTTAATAATCATTTTATAAATTCATAACCAGTTGAAATAAGTCGGTTTTATGTGAATATAACCTATGAAAAAGAAACTATTTTCATACACATCATTCCATGAATAAATAAACCATTATAGGCATAATAAAAAAGGATCATTTTGGTCATTTCAATAGAAATATTTGTGTAACACCAAAAAATGACATATTGGATGTAAAATAATTTTTATTGATATTTTAATAACATGTCAGGAGGTAAATATCCCTTCTTTATAGAAAAAGTATTTCTAAATAAAAAAATGATTTTTTGAACAACTTTTTCATTGAAAATAGCTTTGAAAATTTAATAAGTAAGAAATTAAAATAATAAAATAAATTAAAATAACATTTATCTAAAAATTTTCATGAAATGTCATTTCTAAAACACTTTTTTCATTTTTTTTAAAAATCATAGTCTGTGAATAAAACATATTTCAAACTGAATAGAAAATTGAAATCATATTTTTTAACAAATAAATAATTAAATATCATAAGAACCAAAGACTTTAAAAATGGTAATTATAAATAAATATATCAATAATAAATATAGTAGAACCAAATTTATGATTTTTCATGAAAGATGGATCATAACATTTCATCAATGAAATAATAATCATTAATAATTTGGATGAACTATGATATTTTTTCAATAAACTCTAACCAATTAGTATCTTTTAATCATAATACCCATGTAAGAAAATGGAATTACAAGAATCCTAAAATATCATAGGAAAAGGATATTAATTATATAACATTTCTAATATAATTTTATACACTTCGTAGTAGAATATATTTTCATAACAAGGCACGTGTCTCAAAGAAGAAAAATTGAGACAAAACTACCTTTTTGACTTGGTAACATTTCAACCATAAAACCCCATAAAATATAGATCATAAAGTGGATATTTAAATACAAATTAATATTTCTCTAATAATCATATAATATATTCATTGGTATTATTTACACAATAAAAAATAAATGAGTGGAGAATAATGCATAAATCTCACAGAAATAAGAGTTAGATGAGAAAACTCATACTCATGTCATGGATTTCTTCATACTCATTCAAAAAAATGTTTAAAAAATGTTTATTATAATTCTACCATATAACCATATTATTATAAATAATACCAAATATGTTATTATTATGTCCTTATATTGCATGTTTATAAACAATTTCATGTTAATGTTATGTTTTATATAATATCTTCCTTTTTTTGTAGTATATGTTTTGAAATATTATTATTAATCCTATTATTTATATCATGATTTAATTATTTATATAATTTAATACAAGATATATATAAAATTAATATTATGTATATAAATATTTTTAATAATATATAAAATCTATAAATAGTTAATGAAATACATTGTTTATTGAGACAGTTGTCTGTACATAGGAATGAATGATGTCTCCATCTTATTATATTTTTAAAGAAACATTGTAAGGGAAATGTATTTATATATATAATACATAATTACAATATCATTATTATACATGTTAGGTATGAGGGTGGGGGTATAAATTAAAAAAAAGCTGCAGACAGGGAGGTTAAAAACCAGGACCTCCTCAACTCACCACCATAGGTACAGTAGGGGCAAAACCGCTAAACTTCTCCCCATGGGGTAATTACAGTATATTTATTAAGTCATATATGTCATATAAGTTATCTAAACCCATAATTAAAATATTTAATGTAATTTATGAACTAATCACATTACTTTGATGAAGCGGTAGTCCCTATGTCTTGAAAGGAAGATATTTTATTTTCACAAAATTAGAAGGATGATGGTATGTGTAATATAATAATTAAATAAGAATTATTATATAATAAATTTATTATATAAAATCCAAAAACATTATATAAATTAAAAATCCATACCATAAAATATGCTAACGAAAAAAATTAATGACATATGTTTGTCAAGCGTTAGTCCATTATACAGATGAATGGTTTGTTTGTTACCGATTTGACGGATGTGTATGTCGCAATATATCCAAAACATATCCAAAAAAATTATAATTTTTAGGATACCATTGTTATTATATAACCATGGAAAAATAATATTTTAATTGATGAATAATGGAAATAAAACACAAGAGCTTTTGGAAGGTTGTTACCTCTTTATTGGGTAACATCTCTTTGTTTGCACCAAAGGGATTCCTTGGAAGCCTTTATTCCCAAATATATTAATCTAGTATGAATATAAAGAATTTTTTAGGATATATGGGATAAATTTTAGAGTGATAATGTGGTTCGACAGATGTGAATAAGTGAGGTGGAGGGGGGTTAATTTTCTTTTATGGTGGGGGAGTGGTGAAATTCATAAAAATATAAAAGGTAAAACTAATTCAGAGGTCTCACTTTCATAATGTGCCTCCTATAATTCCACAATATTGATACAGGATGGTTCCTTGTTTAAATATTTCAAAACAATGTATTCTTGTAATTTTTCTAGTTATTTATTGTCTAATGATAATATTTAACCATCTTGTAATATTATTTTAAAAAAACACTAAAATTACTTTTTATTTAGACCCATATATATTTTTGGTAAAAAACTAGATAAAAATATTAGAAATTATAAATTATTATTATTATAAATTTTGAATTATTTTTTTTCAATTATAGTCACATAAGTGGTTGATATTAATTTAAAATTAATCTTGAAAATGTGTCAAGAAAGTGGGGTTTTAAGAGAAAATGTTTTGACGATTGAAATGAATTTATATCCAATTACAATATATAATTGATTTCAGTGACCCAAATTGGATTAATATATTTATTTTTGATACAATTAAATATTAAAAAAAATTAAATTATATTTTAACAGTAAAAATAAATTAGATGAAAAAGCAGTTTAAAAAACAATTCTGTATTTTTCACTATTTATCCTAAAATCAAAATTTTTAGAAAAATTCCAAAAATCAAACATCAGATAATTCTAACATTCAGAATTAAAAAAATTTGTTTTAAATAAAAATTAAATTTCTAATAGTTCTCAAAATTAACATTATTATTGTTCGAATAATGAAAATAAAAGTATTTCATTTGAGAAAATATTATTTTCAAATATTTAAGGCATTACCAAACATTGTCTGTTTTGTAATCAAAAGGTTTTATTTATATAAAACTAATATAAGTATTATTTTATAATTACTTATTCCAATTCATATTACTATTTTTAATTGGTATTTTTCAGCTATCTCATTTAAATATTTATAATAATAATAATTGTTTAGTAGAAACTCAGTGTTGTATGTATCGCAAGCCAAGTCGGTGTTATGTGTAGTGTATCAATGTCTTGGTGTACTGTATAATTAATTTTTAATTTGGTTTATCATATAATTCAAAACATAAAATAAATTAATTTATTCAAAATATCATAACAATCAGGGGTGTTACATTATATCCAATTAAAATGATATCCTTCCCTCGAAATTCATCATTGTCATATAAACAAATGATGGCACTTATGACTCTTCGTAAACTCATGTTCCCATGTATCTTTCTATAATTGGTGATTTCTATAAAAAATTATAACTATGTGAGTGGACATTAATAATATAACATTCTCGATACAATCCATAACATCAATAGGTTGTTCCTCATAAGAAAGATCATGCTCCAATAGTATGACATCAAATTTGGTTACATGTGATGTTTTCGATATGTACTTCCTTCGAATAGATATATGGAAAACATCATGGACTTGATTGAGATATATAGGACGATACCAGTGTTCAATCATCATCTGGATTCCATCAAGAATCTCAGTATACATATTTCATATTTTTCATTTTATCCTTAATCTAATAAACTTATTATATAGTGATTTTTAGAGAAACATGTTCCCATCGAATTCAAATTATTGATCACGCCAATAATTTTTCGCATAACTTTTATGCTGACATATATCTTCCTTGATATGTTGTTGAATGGTACTAACCATCCTAGTTACTTCTTTAGTGATCTCAGCTCTAAATAGCTAATTTTATCCAAATTCATCCTTGAAAGATGGATCTCCATATCTCATCCCATATAGGGATTAAGAAGGAGGGATATGCATGCTTTATTAAATTCTATTATTGTAAGAAAAGTCAAATACAGGAAGTTTTTGATCCCAACCACCATTTAAAATCCAAATAAAAAGACCTTAACATATCCGCTATGGTTTAAATTATTATTTAAAATGAACATCTATCTTAGTATGATAAGTAGTATTGAAACTCAATCCAGTATCATAATCTTTGGAAATACTTTTCTAGAACATTATGGTAAACCTAGGACCCTGATATTATATAATAGAAATTGGTACCCCATGAATCCTTAAAACATCCTTAATTGATATCATGGGAAGTTAATCCATGGTGAATTATTAACTAATGTCAATGAAGTGTGATGGCTTTTTAAGGAGATTGAATATAACCCATAATCAAAATAAAAATTAGATGTTTCGGTGATTCAAATATCAAAATCCATAGTGATTTCCTACCATTTCGATTTTGGTATGGGTAATGGATGTTACATCCCATTATACATTTGTCTTTTTTCCTTAATTTTCTAGTATACCAAGCATTGAGATACAAATTTTTTAATATTTATCATTATTCTATCCCACCAAAAGTATTCATTCTTGAGTCTATACATCTTCATATTTCTAGGATGAAAAGATAATGAAGTTATATGAGCCTCCTCTAATAGATCCTTCTTAAAATACATTATGTAAGAAACACATACAATGTGCTTAAACCTTATCATTTCATCCATATCATGGTAAAACTCCAGAACATTATTAAACTTTTTTTCAGTACTACATATTCTTTCTCTACCTCTTTAATCTTCAATTGGATACAGGTTTTAACAGTCAAGGGATGAAGATATGATTTTCCCCTTCTATGATGATTTCAGATCTAACATTTTCAAATATAGAAATATTATATATTTGGTAATACTCAACTTCGATAACATATCATGATCCTTTTGACACAAATCATCGACCACCATGTTTTATATCCTAGTGTTTTAATGTATTGTACAATAATAATTCTTTATTATCTCTAATAATCATCTCTAGATCTTGTTCAACTCCATCTATATTAATATAAATTTTATAATTTTAGGGTTTACATTATTATCACAATTTTCTCTATAATAACAATTCCTTCATATCTCTAATGGAAAAATACCGCTTCTAACTTCAAATAATGTGTTGGGTACTTTTTCACATGAATATTCAAATTTCATGATGGATAAGATATAACCATGTTATTCTTCATAAGATGAAATCCGAATCCCTTCTTGTATTTATCACTATTAATAAATAAACCATTCTCTACAATATGGTAATGTAATCATTGGTGCACTAACTTGACTTCTCTTTAGTTCCTTGAACTTTTCCATAAATTCATCTATCTAGATAAACATAGAACACTTCCAAGCCAACCTCATTAGAGGATAATATAGTGTTGAGAAATTGTGTAAAAATATTCTAGAACAAATATCTAATCCCATAAAAATATGAATCGCAGTCACAATGGATTTTATAGAAAAACATTAAAATGGATCCATCATTAAAGGATCTACTATTATAACATCTCTTGAGATTATATGTCCCAAAAATAAACCCTTTTTCTACGAAAATTTACATCTTTTAATTTTTCATTAAATTTATCCTTCCTTCAAGAATTTAGTATAATTTTCAAGGGGGTTTCAAGCTCTTAATTACAGTTTGAGTGGATTATAATATCATCAATAAATATGACCAAAAACGGATCAAGGAAATATCTAATGAATTTATCGAATCAATGAAGATAGTCATAGAATTAATAAGACCAAAATTCTTCACTATACATTCATAGTGTACAAACCTTGTATTAAATATCATCTTGGGAATATCCTCATTCTTGAACATCAGTTTTTGATATCCACAATGATATTCAATATAGAAAATTATTGTTCTCATACCAATTGACCCAAGTAGTCATCAATATGTGGAGGAATATACTTTATATTAATTTTGATCTAGTTTAACTACTGAAAACAATGCCGATATACCATGATCTATTTTTAATTTTCACAAAATGAATTGGTTCACCCCCAAGGTGACATAATTGGAGAAGTCAATAAATTATGTTTTGTTTTTATATAGTTTCTTCTTCATTTACCCCAACTATATTAGGGAAATTCTATATGGAGTCTTTGAAATTAGCATGGAACTAGTTTTGAGTTCAATCAATAACTCTAATTAATGTTTTGGTGGATGTTTGGGAAACCCATTCGGAAATAAATCCATAATCTATTGAATAATAGGCATATCATTGTTGTTTATTTTCTCAAAAACCATTTTAGATAAAAAAACCCTTATAAATTATAATAAGGACCCATACATATGATTTTACCTCCATAGGATATTCATATATATCATCATATTTATGGGTAATCATTGGTTGGATTGAAATATCCAATATAACATTCCATCCAAGAAAATTTTTAATACATTTATGATGAGAAATCCAATCCACACATAAGATGACATCAAATCCAATAGGATAATGAATGAAAATATATTTTTGAATCATATTCCTTATAAGAAAACCTGAGATGGATCATAGACAGGAGAGGAAATCATTTTAATATTAGGGGTCTTCATTATGAATTCCAAATTTAATCATTTTTGTGGAATATTAATACCCTATTAAAATAATCTAGACATGAATGATTGGGTAGATCTAGAATAAAATAAGACATCAATAATTCAAGTGTGGATTGTATGCTAACCTTTCACCGTATCATTTTCAAACCCCTCTCTAGAAATTATTATAACATAGTAATTCTCTTGTTTATTGGGTTAAGAGGTTGATTATTTAGATCATCAAAATTAACCATCTAGTTTTGGAACTATTTAGCATAATTCCAGATCACATTACACTTGTAGTACTATAGGTGGGGAGGTTTATTCAACGTATATTTCCCTCCAGTCAAATTGGTAGTTATATTATTCATATTACTTTATCAACAAAATTCTCTACGTTCATCCCTTAAAAACATAAACCATTTTTTAGTCCCCTTAAGACAATTTAATTCATGATTACTTCCACACTTAGATAATTATAGAAATCACATATGCTTCTCTTCATGGATTCTAGAATTTCATTTTCACCCAACCTTCCTTTTCATGTTAAAAAAATGATATTGAGATATAATACATCCTCTACTTCAAATTTTATTAATAAAATTAAATATCTTCAAAGCTACTAATTTCTTTTATGGATAATAACTTTATGTGACTTGTCTTTGATCCACTGAATAACATATCAATATTAATTTTGGGTTTAATTATAATACTAGAAGAAACCCTTACAAGTCTTGTGTAGTTATCCTCATAAGTACCAAAAAATTCATCATCCCTTGCATGAACTCAAGGAACCATTTCCCTATCATTGTAGGAATAATAAGAGAAAATTAATTATTTATAAATATTTTTTTGAACTTATCCCATTCCATTGGATTCAATTTCATCTATCTGCCATATATTCTTCATTAGAGTGTGCCACTAGTCCACCTGACCTTTTAACTGGTAAATTTCCAGAATAACATTATCATGTTTTTAAAACTATAGAAAGTATAATATATTTTAGGGTCACTGGTCTATTTTTTAGGAACAATTTGATCAAATGACCCTTGTAATACAGTGGATATTTTTTAATGATTAAGTCATCCATTAAAGATGAAATTTTTATTCCATAGAGAGGGGTACACGGAAACAAGACAAAAAATATAGGTTAGGAGGGACAAAAGTATTTCAGAAAAAGGGAACTCCTTTATATTTCCACATTATATACTCAATATAATGTTGTTCCCCCCTTTTTTATTGGTATTTTCAGCACGATTCATAGGTTGAAAAAATTGGGTGAGCATAGAAAAAAGATTTATCATTCCTTCTCCCATGTCATTTTTTTCTTATGAGGAAAATCATTTCATTGTCCATCACAATCACAATAAACTTGGTTCTTTTAGGGCCCACCCATTTACTAAAACCTAAAATCATAGAGCAAAAAATCGTTATAATAACAAACAACCAAATAATCATAAAAACAACCTATATGATATCTAAAATATGAAACATTATTTAATCTATAACAACATATATTTATGCTTTTTTATTCATAGAAAAAACCAATTTAAATCATTCATTATGATTTGTGAAATGTTTTCAAATTTCAAAACCATTCCCCTAGAGAGAGTCAAAGCAGGTGTGCATTATGTCCCGTTGTCGTGCCCCAATTCCAATTTGAGTCTTGCTAACTAGGTTATTTTTAGTGTTATACCACTCGGTTAATTTGTTCCAAATATACGTACACTTTTTTTAACCAGACATGGATGTGTTTCTATGAGACCACTCACACCATCCATTAAAACAATAATAGGGAATTTCCCTATACATTTCCTATTGCATATACTTATACATAGAAATTTCCTTAGGGTTCACACTAGGGTTTAATCATCCTAGTTTCAAAAGGTTATCTATACTTTATCTATAATACAAACTACTGTGACCCTATCCTAACATAAATTTACATTACATACTCTTTATGTGATATATAATATATTCCAAAAAAAAAGATTCTCAAATACCTTGTTAGATTAGTTCCTTTCGAATCATGGAAACATAAACACTGGTAGATAAGTGGGTAGAATTATCTCTCACTATGTTCTCCTTGACTAGAACCTCGGTTAGAACCATCACACATAATACAAACCATCTTATCTTGGGGAAGGTAAAGATTACGATGGTTGAAATCAGATGCCATGTATGGGTAAAAAAGGGAGACATTTAAGAATTAACATGAGCCTAAAGGTATGAGAATGTCATCAAAATTTAATAAAATGATACCATACATATCAAGATCATAAAAATGAATCATGAAATAAATATTAAAAGTTCAAAATAAATGAATGATAATGGAATCATGATCAAAACCCATGGAAGGAAAACATATAAAAAGATATGTACTTTTGGAAGGCACATAAAATTATTTCCATACTAGATAATTCATTGTTATAATGTCCATCATTATAGTATGGGTTCACTCTATATAAAATATTGTTAGTTATGTTTCCCTCCCATGAAAATATTTGTAGTAAATGTACACTCCCAAGAAGTTTTGGGGAAAAAAATTCTATTAATGAACCAACTTCCCTCCATGTACGAATCATATATATCTCATGAGATATAAATCATTACCCAATGAATTTGAAGAAGATATTGATCTTGCCATATCATAATGAAATCGTATATATGTTCTCCACTAGATTATAAAAATTCATTATATCATAACCCATTAAATGAAATGGGAATCATAAACATGTACTCATAGCAATAACTATGGAAAATTCATAGGTTTCATAATCATTTCATCAATTTATAAACCCAAAAAAGAAGTAGGTTTCATAAGCATATAACCCATGAAAAATTAATGAGAATTATAAAGAACATTTTATGAAAACATAAACCATTTAGATAAATAATATGAATGGAATATCTAGATCAATTCCAAAAATGAAGGAGTAAAATCAATAGATGTCATTTTTGATTAAAAATAATATAGAAATATCATTTAAAACCATTTCATGTGGATAATATCCTTTGTTCTTTGAAAAATTATTTTTTAAAACATAATTAATTATTGAGAAACTTATTTTTTTGAAAATTGATTGGAAAAATAAAAAATATATATTTCAAAACAATAAATCATATTTAGAAAACTTTTCCTTTAAAATTATAATAAACAATTGTTTTGAAACATTTTAATATTTTTTAGAAAGCATCATATTTGAATTATATAGATTTCTAAAAGAATAGAGAAATGAGGGTATATTTTCATAAAAACATTTCCATCATTGTCATAAGTACCAGTGATTGAAAAAATGGAAATAATTCATGAGTATATCCTGAATAAAAATATGATAATAAATTTCAAGAGTGTTCTTGATATATGTATCATATTATTTCATTAAATAAAGCATGATTATAATGTATAATTATAAATAATGAGATTATTTCAATAAATTCTTTTAACTTATTAACATTGAATCATAATCCCCATGTAAAAAAATTAAACTAAATAATGTTTAAAATGTAATTATATTAATTATATTTGTTATATGACTTGTCAAAGTGTATTTTATGCACTTCATAGAAGAATATAGGTGCATAACAAGGGATGTGTCTCAAATAAAGAAAATTCAGACTAAAATGACTTACTGATTTGGTATCTTTTGAACAGTAAAATCACGTGAAATATATATAATAAAATTGATGTGTAAATAAATATAAATTGAAAGATAATAATAATAAAATATATTCATGGGAAGTATATACACCACACAAATGAAATGAGCAGTGAATAAAGTTGAAATGTTATAGAAATAAAAGTGAGATGAGAAACCCTTACCTTATGTGTTGAATCTTATCGTATTAATTCTAAAATACTATATAAAATATATTTGTTATCTAATAACATATATTATTTTATTATGGATTTATATTCCATTTTTATTAACAATTCTATGTTAATGTTTCATTTTAGGTAATGTCTTATTTGATTTTCATTTATGTTTTAAATTATTATTTTTGATCATTTTATTTAGATTATGATTTACTTATTTCACTAATTTAAAAAAATATATAAGTATCATAATTTATAAGTGAATTAATATCTATAGTAATCTATAAAATTTTAAACTGAAAATTGAATGCACCTTTCATTTAAACAGTAGGTTGTACGTACACAAGAACATTGTTTCCTTTTTTATTTTCATTTTGATGAAATAAAATAAATGATTTATAACTATATATATAAACTATTACTAATTTATTATTATTATGTCATTTTTATAATATAATTTTACAAAACCAATCATTAATACATTCCACATAATGTTTCAATGAGTCACATCACTTTGAGGCGATGGTAGTCCAGACATCCTTAAATAAAGTTATCGTATTTACACACAATGAAACGATTAAAAGTATGTATTATATAGTTATTAATAAAGAATACATAAATCATATATATCATATATTATAAATAAATATTTAGTGTTCCTCATAAATCCCAATCATTATAGGTTTTAAAAGAAAAAATAAATGACATCATTTCACGTGGCAATATTCCCCCGTACACATGAATGGTATGTTTGTTACCCATTTGATGTATTTCTGTGTTGGTGTACGTATAACACTAATAATAATAAAAATATTAACATGTTTATAAAACTTATTCTACTATATAATCATTGAATATATATATTTTAGAGGATGTATAATTAAAATAGAATAAAAGTACCTATAGAAGGATGTTACATCTTCTTTAAGTTACTCTTATTAGTTTGCACCGAAGGGATTCATTCGACAGATTTCAAACTAAATGGAGGAATAATGGATGAAGGTAAGAAATTTGGTTGTGTATTTTGGTGGGTTTTGATGATCCAAATGGGATAGAGCGGTGCAAATAAGTTTGGGTTTGGCGGTGAGAGTCTTATTGTTAGTTGAGGAGGAGTGGAATTATAGAAAATATAAATGGTAAAATTTATTGAGAGGTATCCCATACAACATTAGACTCTGTTAATTCCAAAATTTATATCAAATAGGGTAATAGGAGAAATAAATTCCATACAATTACTATCTATCATGTGTCTAGGTAATTTTTTCTTTTAATATTAATTTCTATCCCAAAATTAATCTTGTGTTTTACATTATTCATTGTAATTAATTGTAATCATTTTCACTAAAATTTTTGGTCAAAATCTAATTTTAAAAAATTAAAAATTAAAAATTATTCTAATATCAAATATTGAATCATTTTTTCAATATTATAATCAATAACGAAATGGAAATTAATTTAAAGTTGATTTATTTAAAATTTATCTAATTATCCTTTAATTTCAAATTAAAATATAATTTTTCAGTATAAACAATTTAGACGAAAAAGTTTCCTTGAATTAAAATTCACTATTTTTCAGTAATCATATAAAAATGAGGTTTTTCAAAAAAAATCCCAAAAAACAACTTAATAAAAATAAGTTCATTTTAGAAAATTATAATTTAAAATGTACAAAGACAGAAAAAATATTTTATTTTAAATATCTTTAATTTATATAGAAATTTATAAATAATAAATAAAAATTCTTTATTTCAATTAAAAATATTATGTTTAATGAAAAATAGTTCAATTTTCATGTTTAAATAATAATAATAATAATAGTAATAATTATATTTATAATTTTATTGGTAGAAAAAAAAAAGTTGCATGTAACTTAAAGAAAGTCAGTGTTGTATGTAGTGAAATATTGTCTTATTGTAGAATATAATGATAGGTTAACATTATGTAACTTCCAATGAAAAAGTAAAATAATTTATCCTATTTGAAAAAAATAGTTCTAAAACACTCTAGGTGGAGATGTGCATATTTTTTAATCTGTTCTTTGATTATACAGGAATGGTGTTTGGAGAACAATGGTATCTGTATGGGAGCCTAAAAACAATTAAAAATGGTACCTAAAAAGTTCTCAATACATCTTTAAAAAAAGGTTGGGATCTCGTAATCTCTCTGCTCTATAACATCTCATCCTTGAGTAGTACTCCCTACCATCTATAGGTTATTGATGTAAAAATATTAGTCAACTACACCTGCAAAACTACTTGTCTCTCTCATATTTCCACTTGAACATAGACATGATTAAATAATACACAAACTATAGGCCTAGTATTTCTCCATATGACAACCTCAAATTTATCCAAGACACATTTCAAATGATCCTCAATGTTTGTATTAGTGTCTTGATCAATATCTCCCACATCGATCTCATGAGAATTGTTGGGGTGATATTGTCGAATATGAGACCCATGAAAACATCATGGAAAGTAATTTTCCTTTGTGGAAGAGATAACTAGTACACTACTTTCATAATCCTCTCCACAACCTCAAACTGTTCAACAAATTGGATGACAACATGCCCTGCCTCTGAATCCTACGGTGACCCAATATAAGAGACACCTAATGGAAAAAATGAGCACCCACTATAACCTCAATGGGTCTTAAATGTCTATCATAATATTATTTATACCTAAATTATGGTTATGTGATTCTCCCATGACACCATGAATTTAGGAAGACATGATCATAACATATATGCATGTACTTGACTAGTACGTCACAATTACCCATCTATCTATGGGTGGAATGATGCCCTTAGAAAGACTAGTGTACCATGTGACTTTAGAAAAACATTTCAGAAACATGAATAAAATCATGATTCATGGCCTCAAACTATACTGTAATACACCCCATGTTGATTGAATATCTCTCTAATGTACATATCTCCCTACTGATCCACCGATAATGTCTCCCAAATTTGATTGATGTGTGCTAATTTCATCATTCAGTACACAATCACCCCAATAGTACCATTCTTCCTAGGAATCCACTAGTTTTATATGAAAACAAAGTCCATGATAATGTTTTCCCAAATCTATTTCATAGTGGTAAATTAATACAATAATCCACAAGGTTGTGATGATCAACTATTACCATTTGATAGGTGTATGATCATGTCATGATCCTTGTTATCTCCTTTTCATGCATGACCATCAAAAATAACATTTTAGATGAGTGTACATTTTGGTTACACCTAGATGCACCTCCTATTTCATATCTAGAAATTAATTTATCAGCTTCTCTTGTATACTCATAGGCACACTAACTCAACTGTAGTAATAGATTTTCTCATCCTCATATACTATCCAATCACAAGGTGAATCCCCTCCTTCAAGGACATTCATCAAGGATAAACATTCCAAATCATCATATTTTCTATCTTTAATACATCTAAAAATTATAGAATCATCTAATACATAAAAAATATTCATCTAATATTGGATCTCATAAACCACCACATGAAACTATACCATTAAGTTTATCATTTTCCTCTCAAAAATATACTCCATTACTGCATGTGTTTTATTTTTCATTATTAATGCATAATATACAATTTTTCACATCCTAGGTGTTTATTCCAACACAAAATTAAACTATTTCAAATTTTAAACCCTCCTCCACTATAGTGGATTTAAATTTTTCATTGAAAAAATATACATTAATCTCTTATTATTAGTTTATGTACTAAATTTTTCTCCTAATAGATAATATCCCCAACACTTCAAAGCTTAATCCAATGTACATATCTCAAGGTTGTGTCTTGGGTAGTTCTTCTCATGTGGACTCAAATACCAGGACCCATATTCCACAAATTGATCTCCTAGCATCCTCACTGGTTAAAGGCTGATCTAGAAGGACAAAAACCAACATATACTCCTCACCTATCATAGAAAGTATCAATATTGGTGACGTAGTAAAATGATTCATCAACGCCTAGAAATAATTATGACATTATCAAGGACATTCATACTTTATCCCCATCCCTATCAGGGATAAAACTATTTATTCTAAATGAGGAAATTCCTAGATCAACCATCAATAATTGCATGTTAATCCTAGAAAACCACAGATATTGCCGAAAAAACCCCACTTACAAAATATAGTGGCTTGATATGAAGGAAATATTTCAGAAGATAGAAGCTCCCCTCAATTTTCAAAATAGATCATCAATATGTGGAAGATCATACTAATATCTCACTGACATCTAGTTCAATATTTAGTAAAACACACATAATCTTAATGTCTCGTCAGCCTTCTTTGGAAACAAAACAAGAGAACCCCAAGGTGAACAACTGAGATGGGTAAACCAGTTATCCATCAACTCTTGCATTTGAGTTTGAAATTTCACTTCTCTCTCTGGTAGAATCCATGAGAGGTCCTCAATAAACACATCCAAGAAATGTTATACTATTGGTTGAATGAAACCCTTCCTTATACCTCCATAATATAGGAACTGACTACTATCCTAGGTGGTGAAATCCTCCATATGTTGATTTATTCTCCTCCCAAGGTCTGCCTTGATATCTCATTATCTATAGTGAATATAATGTTCACTATCAGGAGACAGAAAGCTCTATCTACATTAGTAACAATCAATATGGGATTAGTATTCTACTAATAATTCCATGTATATGATTAGGTGAAGTTGTTTCATGTCAAGAATATAATGGTCCCAACTGAGATCGTATTACGTAACATTGAGAGAACATCCCTTGTATAAACATATGTATCTCGTTCATAATCTCAACAATGTATATAACATCATAACACCACTTACAAACTCCACTTCTAGAATAAATCTTTTCGCAAGTTCTGCATATATAAAATAATCAAAGGCATGAATAACAAATATGGTACTAGATACCATAGAACATACTATGATATTATCTCTAACTATCTATGGTCCCACATAATTAACCGAAATATTATGATGAACTACATGAAACAATCCTAATCCTCTTCACTATGATGCAGTCTAAGTCCCCTAAGATTCACAACTATGGGGATAAGGAAACTCTTTCCCAAAATTCCCTCAATCACTACCATGAATTTTATGGACAATATGAATCCAACTGTAAGACTGATAATGAGTTTAAAACCCTCTTCTAGTACTCTAATTCTTCATATCATCTCCACTGTTACCCATATTCTTTGTGTTCCCACTAAACCAACATATATGTACCTTCCTACTACTTGATCGGAACTCTAATTGTTGATGGGGAAAATGTCTACAAAATTGATTGAGCTAAACACAATGGTGTAAATTCACATAGTTAGGATCCTGAGTAACTAATCCTCCCACACTCTACTCTTTATTCTTCTACAATGGTCAATATTTCCATTTAAATGCTTCCTACTCTAGAAAGATTTTCTTCTTTATTGTCTAGAAGAAACAACATATTCACTACTAGAGGTATCCCTTCGCTTTCTGATAGACATGAGATCTTGACCTAGCACCTCACCAACCTTATTTAATGGGAAAATGTTAACATGGGTTATAAAATCACATTTTTTCCATCATGGAAGCACATTTTTATATCTATCTCATCCCCTACTAGAATTGTAAAAATGATCTTCCAGTCCTTAATGTGTCAAGCATAGTCCATCACGGACATACTTCGCTAAGTCAAACACATAAACTTAGTTTCCCTCTTTTGTCTCAATGTCTATATAAAATTTATTTGGGAAAATCTTAAAAATTTCCTTACATACCATACCATATTCCCACTCAGTTTAAGACATAACATCCCAAAAACTCTACACTAGTCCTCATAACATATAAGTATCTAATTAGACCCTCTTCTCTCTTGGATTGTTTAAATGGTCATTTATAGTATCGCTAGAATCAATCCTGAACATAGTTTACCCATGTCTACCAACTCAAGAGACAGTTTGAGGGTGTTGTAATAGAATATCTCCTTGTCAGGTAAGAAATATTCTTCCTAGTATATTCTTGGTATCAATTCATTTGATTTACAAAATTATCAAAGTAGTTATGTAACTTCTCTCTTAATCCTTCACCCCAAAGTATTTGTACATCATGATTCACTGATGGAGGATCACTTTCATCCATACTTTCATATTTTCATATGACTAAACATAGTCATTGAGGTGTATCTCATCAATTCCAAATTCATGTATCATGATAAAATACAATACATAATTTTCTGATTTTGTTATGATGGTATCAAAATAATATAGAAAAATCATTCCCTCAAACTCTCCAACACGGTCAAAACAGAGGTGCTATTGCTACCCTTAACCATCTATAATCCATATCATGGTTTTAAAAGGGTAAAAACATTCTCATTAGACACCCAATTTTCATTTTTATTAATCACAACATGCATTATTTAAAATTTTGAATTCATATTAATAAACCTTTTTAGTTAAATTTACACCAGAAATGAAAAGTATTTTAAATTAATAACAACCCTAAAATGATTTTCCCCCTAGTTGAATAAAATGATGCATGTAACATAATAATCCTAGGTGTTAAGAATAATGCATTCATAATCAATTATCATGCCCTACTAGCCCACCATTCAATTCTCAGAATGTCTTAGAATGTAATAACATCACATAATAATTTCAGCAGTCGAGGTAAAATAAATTCCAACAATAACAATAGATATAAATAATAATAAACCCAAATTATGTTCTTGTTTTTTATCCCATCACATGGGTTTGATACACCCATTCATAAGATCTTAAACAAGGAATGAATAATCATATTCTCTTATCTACCTCTACCAAATAGTAATAAAAATGAACAAAATGAAAACCTCTCTAATTCTAATGTGTAACATCTTGAATTGACTACCTCCTGTCGGTGGTCCGAGTGGCTGGTTACATGTCCTCAAGAACGCTTCCTGATAATCTAAAGGATGTCGACTAAAAGTGAGAGTCTAATGTAGATACCATTGGGTTATTATAATGTCTTTATAAAATCATCAAAACATCATAAATAAATAATAATAAAAAAATTATATGACCAATGACCAGGAAAAACTAGTATTACATGATGACTAAACATTAATAAATTATCAAAACCAAAAAAGTTGATATGTCATTCCAAGAACATGTTAGCTCTTTCCGTTATCTTTTCATTCAAACATAAAATAAATTCATGTACAAGTCAGGCATCCCAAGAAGGGTGTGAGTAAAAATAAATAGGCCACCAGTAATGAAGTCTAAAAAAATTCATGTTAATAAAAGTCTTTGTAGTTTTATAAATAATGAATTTTAATCCATAAAGTGAATAGTTTCTATATTTCAATATTCCATAAATTACCACATAAATTCTCTGAGTTTAGAATGACACCCAACCCATCAATACCTTGTTCTGCCCATGTATGAGTCTAAACTATTCCCATGGGATATCAAATATCAAAATAACATGGTTACCATTTTTAATTTCAATTTAATCGAAATCATGAAGATTTGGAACAATAGTTCAATCCCAATCTTATTGGCATAGAACATCATGTCTAACACATCATGGGTATTTGGAGATTCAGTCCATGTCCCACACCTCATGACACAATGGTATATGGAGCCTCAATAATACTTCCAAACATTCTACCAGATATGGTTATTGGAACCTCAGTCTATTTACCACACCTCAACATAAAAAATTGGAATTACAGGCTGAGTCCATGTACCACACTCACATACACATATGGGTATTTTGAGACTCAGTCCTTGTACCACACCATTGTTAAGTCAATAAGGTTTCCTTATGACTTTTCCTTTCTTTATTTTTTGGGGATATTATTGAGTCAATTCGGTTTTCTTATGGCTTCCCCATTTTCTCTTATTTTGAAAATCACAAACACATTATTTTATGGAAATTTTCATTTTACCATATGTTTTACATTAATAATTAATATTTCCTTCCCCTGGGAAATTTTTCATTCCCATTTTTTTTATCATTCATTTCATCTAAGTATCAAATTCGGTTTCATTTACAAAACCATAGAATAATATAATACTTTGATATAAAGATTTCTTTTTTCCGGATTTGAATATAGGTTCTGAGTTCTCTGAATTCAGACTTTAAACTCTTATGTGTTCTGATTCCGAGTTCTCTGAATTCAGAGATCAAACTCTTATGAGTTCAGACTCCTAGTTCTCTTTATTCAGACTATGAACTCTTATGAGTTCTGACTCAGAGTTCTCTGAATTCAGACTCCGAACTATTATGTGTTCGGACTCCGAGTTCTCTGAATTCAGAATCCTAGCTGTTATTAGTTCTGACTCTGATTTCTCTGAATTCAGACTCTGAACACTTATGAGTTATAACTCCAAGTTCCTTGAATTCGGACTCCTAACACTTTTGAGTTCTGACTCATAAGTCTTATAAATTCAGACTCCAAACTTTATAAGTTCTGACTCCAAATTTTGATGAATTCAGACTCTGGAAATTGTAAGTTTAGACACTGAATTCTAATAAATTCAGACTGTGAATTTCTAGGAAATTCAGACTCCGAATTCTATAGAATTCAAGTTCTAAATTTCAAGGAAAATAGAATCTCAATATCCTTGTATTATGGATACCGAATGTATTTTTGGTTATACTCTGAAGTATTTTTTCATACACTCTGAATAATTGATTTTGTTTATTTAACAATATTCTTTCTTACTCATGTTTTGATTACAAAATGATGTCATGATTTTAGTTACTAACTAACCGTTTTTTCAGTGACACCTGTATGGGTCCCTCCAAAATTCAAGTAAAATTATGGCCGTTGGAGGAGGGAGTCGACCGTTGAGAATGTGATTATAAATAGGAGCTCATTTGAATGAGCTCAATACAAGTTGATCAATATAGAGATTACATGCTGCTGAAGTGATATCTAGAGAGAGACATTCCATGATTTCTGCCTACTGAACACATTGATCATATTTTCTTCGTGTGACTCAGAATGTTGCTGAGTAAATTCAAGGTATTCTGGGGATAGAAAGATAGAGGTTCCAACTACCTTGATGTTTAGGGATTGCGAGGATTGCATGGTAGACTTTTATCTTCATATCGATGGCTTACCCTGGTGTGGGTAAGGAAAACTTTCATGATAAATCAATGGACCTTTATCCGAGGTTGTTAGATACTCTTCTCTTTGGGTTAAAATATTTACTACTTGTTACATTTTTTGTTTTAATTTTTCCGCTGCATTTTTTTAGGAAAGTATAAATTTCTTATAATTCCTTATACCTGTGCCATATGATTTAGTAAGATTCTATACACTTTAAGGTAGAATATTTATCTATGTAAACTTTTTTTATATATCATTTCTGGATTTACTTTTCCAGATTTTCATTCTCGGAATCATTTTTTCGGAATCGAGCATGTGTATAGAATTAGAGGTGTTATGAAATTTTGTTTATATAAAATTTCCTTAAAGATTTTTAATGTATAAAATTCACACCCCTCTGGTATATTGAGTATCAACTATATCATTTCGATCCTTCATTTGGTATCATAGGATATTATCATAATCCATAGAAACTCAACAATTGGTATTAGTGGATTGGTTCAAACTGAATTAATCTAACAATTAGATTCAGAAGATTATTCTTCTTATTTTTATTTTTGGAATCAATTTTCCAGACTCATAAATTTCGGATTCATATTTTTCATAGAGATACTATAGTTATATTTTTTCCTGGATTAGGATTTTTTTTTCTTGTTTACAACCTTTTATTACTGACATGTTTGTGTGGAAAATTATCTTGTTTGAGATGGCAGGAATCAATGTTGGTTCCATAGAAAACTGGAATCCATCCTAAACTCCTATTTTTTATGTGAATAATTATGAGTATTGGAGAGACCATATGAATATATTTATTATCAATACTGTAGTGGTTAATTTTTTTATTCTTACTCTATGATATAAAATCCCTGACAAGGAATGTAGCACTTTCACTAATCAATAAAATCATGAATATCAACTGAATTATAAGGTACAGAATACATCGCTATGTTCCATGACTAGGAAAATCTATAGTCAAATATCTTCATGTGAAGATGCAAACAGTATCTTGAAGAAACTTGAAGTCACACATTCTGGTACTTCTAAAGTTATAGAAACAAGAAGAGCTATGTTAAGAGATCAATACCATGGATTTAACTTTATTTATGGAGAACCCATAAACAAATTACGACAAAGGTTTATGAAAATTTTTATTAGTTTACAATCCAAGGGAGAAAATGATTAGAAGATGAATCTCTTTTGGATAAAATCCTAGACATAATTCCTAATGAGTGGGAATCTAATAGAACTTCTATTGATGTGAATAGAAAGGTCTCTCAGATTTCTCTAGATGAGCTCTTAGGAACTCTACTTCAACCTGATACTAGAATGAAGAGAGATGATAATGTTATTAAAAAGAATAATAGGAAAGGAGGAGTTGTTTTTAGGACTAATTAAAATCATATGGAAGCCAAAACTCCTGAGAGAGTTACAAGATACAAATCTAAGAAGGTTATATTTCAATTTGAATCTAGTAGCAGTGAATCTTCAGAAAATGAGTTAGAAAATCTTGATCAATGGATGAATAAGTTTGTTGGTTAGAAGAATTTTCAATCCAGATACAAGAAGAAAGAATGGAATGATTAGAAAGATACAGAAGTCACATGTCATGAATGCAAGAGATATGGATGTATAAGACATCATTTTCCTATACTTAAGAGAAAATAATGAAATGAAAACCATTTTGATAGAAATAGAAATAAGTACTACAAAGATAAAGCTAATAATGTCTTGAAAGATAATGACACTTGGAGTGAGGGTGGTGTAGACTCTTCAGATGAATCATCAGATTATAAATCTTTTGGATAGACGAATCTTGTTCTAATATCCATACTGACTATTGAAAATCATTTCTTAATTGCTAAGGAACACAATACTGAATCCATGACCAATGTGTCTTTGAATTCCAGTTATAGTGATTGAAAATATTATAACTCTTCTAATTAATAATCTTCTTATAATGAATATAATATATTTCCCACCTATGATGATGTATAGAGGTTTGCTAAGCTTCTTGAGAACAAAAATTATAAATTCCACAAAAATCTAGACAATTCAAATTTTAGGATTTTTATACTTACAAAAGAAATATTAGATCTTTACAAAGATTTTAATAAGAAAACCCATGATTTTGTAAGTATTTCAAAAAAAATGTGAAAGTAAATAGTTAGAAGGATGATCTTTCTAAGGATTGAGAAAATGTAAATTCTAGGAAAAATGTTTTTTGAGCCTAACTCTAGTTTTAAAACTAATGTTTTGGAAGATAAGAACATAGTTGTTAGACTGAAGTCAGAAATTTTTTCGTTGAGGAAGTGTTTGTGAAAATTTACCTTAGGTAAGGAATATTTTGATAAAATTTATTCTCAAATCCGACCTCTTAGGAATAAATATGGTTTCAGTTTTACAAATTCAAAACCGATTTTTAGCCACAATTATTTTGTTCCTCAAAGTGACCTATTCTACACAAAGTGTCAATGTGGTGGATAATGTGAAAAAATATGTTTCTTAAACAAAACCCAGTCTTTAAGATTTCATAAAGCCTATTTTTCTATGAAAATGTGGGTTCCTAATATTTTGATTTCTGAAATTTTTGGATCCAAGATTGTGTGGATTCCGAAAGTCTAACATTCTTATTTTCAGGAAAATAAGTAAAGTACCGGTAGAAATACTTGCTACATGGATAGTGGAAGTTCCCTACATTTGGCTGGATACAAAAACATCATTGAAAAGATTATCAAGTTTAAAGGAGGAAATGAAACATTTGGAGATAATGCTAAGGGAGAAATTATTGTTATAGGTAACATCTTTCTTATTGGAATAACATTGATTTCAAATGTTTTATTTGTTAAGGGTCTCACGAGAAACCTCATAATCATAAGTCAATTATGTGATGAAGGATACCTTGTGAATTTTAGAAATGATAAGTGCATAGTACACAATTCCCAAGAAGATTTTAATCATTCTGCACATATGCAAGAGAATGTTTACACACTAAACATAGAAGACCTTAGGAGCCAAGACTTACCTTGCCTTAGTGCAATGGATGACCATTCTTGTTTTTGTCATAGAAGGTAAGGACATTATAACCTGAGAAATATATGAAAAAATTCTATGAAAGGACTAGTTAATGATCTACTAGAGGTTAGATTTGATTCTACAAAATTTTGTGATCCATGTGAATTTGGAATGCAAAATAAATCAAGTTTTAAATCCATTCGTGAAGTCATAACCACTGATGCATTAGATTTGGTGCATATATATCCTTTTGGTCCAACACAAACTAGATGCATAGGAAGAAAATATTATGTATTTTTCGTATTTAATTATTACACTAGATTTACATGGGTCTATTTTCTAGCAATGAAATCTGAAACATTTTCTTATTTCAAAAGTTTAAGAGACCTATTTATAAATTAGAAAAACCTTTATTTGATTAGTATTCATAGTGATCAAGGAGGATAATTTCAAAAAATGTATTTTGAAGAAAAAATTTGTATAAAAGGCATTACTCATAACTTCAATGCACCTAGAACACCTCTACAAAATGGTGTTGCTGAAATAAGAAATATAATTATTCAAGAGATAACAAAAACCATGTTGAGTGAATATTCTATAGCCAAACATTTTTGGGCTGAAGCTGTAGGTACTGCTTGTTATACTATAAATCATGTTTTGATCATACGTTTTCATTATAAAACTCCTTATGAGTTAGGGAATGGTAGAAAACCTAGACTTTCTTACTTCAACGTTTTTGGCTGCAAGGTATTCATTATTAATAATAATGATAACTTACAAAAATTTGCACCAGAACCCGATGAATGAATTTTCATAGGATACTCAACAACTTCTACGTCTTATAGAGTTTTCAATAAAAACACTTGTACAGTTGCGGAAACAGTACATGTCAAATTTGATGAAACTGATCCCTTTGTTTTTATAAAACCCCCACCAACATCTTCATATGTGTTTTCAAAAAATAATTATCAAGCTTTGTTTGAAGATCCTTCTGATAAAGAAAATGTCTAGGAAGATGTTTTTAAAGAATTTACCCCAAAATATTTCCCACCCTGTGATTATGAACAAGTTTTACAAAACCCAAATTAGTTGTTTATTAAGAAACATCCCAATGATAGTAGCATTGGTGATGTAAATCAACCTATAAGGACTAGAAGTTCCTTAATAAATGAAGTTGAATATCTATAATTCCATTCTCAATTAGAACCAAAAATCACTGATGAATATTTAGGTTATCAGGATTAGATAAAAGCTCTGCAAGATGAACTAAATGAATTCGTAAGGAATAATGTCTGGACCTTGGTTGAAAGACCTAAGATAACTTCTTTTATTGGAGTCAAATGGGTCTTCAGAAATAATTGTGATGAAAATGGAATGATAGTAAGAAATAAAGATAAATTGGTCACTAAAGGCTATAATCAACAAGGAGGAATAGACTATGAAGAATCCTATGCTTTAGTATCTATACTTGAATCTATTCATATTTTACATGCCTTTACAACATTCTTCATCTTCAATCGTTTTCAAATTGATGTGAAACCTTCTTTCCTTAATGGTTTTGTACAAGAGGATGTTTTTGATGAAAAAACTCCTAGTTTTGAAGACAAAAAACATATTGAACATGTCTATAAACTCACCAAAGCATTGTATGGACTTATGAAAGCCCTCAATCTTGGTTTGATAGGATTACTGGATTTTTGCTTCAAAATAATTAGGTTAAGGGAATGGAGATTCAAACCTTTTTATAAATAAAGATAAGAAAAATGTTTTGATTGTTAAAATTTATGTTGATGAAATTATATTTGGTTCAACTCACTAATATTTAACAGATTCTTTTTTGAATCTAATGAAATCTGTGTTTGAAATGAGTATGATGTGTGCGTTAACATTTTTTCATGGTTTTCAAATTTCTCAAAAACTAGATGGAATCTATATATCCCAACATAAGTATATTAAAGATATTCATAAAAATTATGGCTATGAAAACACTAATAGTATTAGTACTCCCATTGGTACCTCAAACACACATTATCTTGATGAAACTGGGTAACAAGTAGATCAAACATCTTTTAGAGGTATGATAAGAAGTTTAATTTACACAACAGCTCGTCATCTAGACATAATGTTTTCAGTATTATTTTGTGCAAGATATCTGTCAAATCCCATGGAATCTCATTTAAAGTTAGTGGAAATAATTTTTCGCTACTTAAAAGGAACCATGGATTTAGGACTCTTTTATACTTCTGGAAATGAATTTATTTTGAAATTTTGTTCAGATACTGACTTTGGTCGATATTGAATGGGTAGAAAATGTACATATAGAATGTTTCATTTCATTAGAGATTCCTTAGTTTTTTATTCACTTAAGAAGCAACACTGAGTAGCACTTTCCACTACTGAATCTGAATATATAGCGGCTAGAATTTGTTGTGGTCAAGTGTTGTGGATGAAACAACACTCACAGACTATGGTATGAGTTCTACCAAAACACAAATTTTGTGTGATAATACTAGTGTCATTGCCCTTAGTAAAAACCATGCACATCACTCTCATGCAAAAAAATAGATATTAGGCATCACATTTTTAGGGATCACACACAAAAAGGGGATATCAATCTTCAATTTATCGGAACACAAGAACAAATTGATGATATTTTTACAAAAGCATTGCCCTCCGAAAGATTTTAATACATTGAATAGAAGATTGGAATAATAACCAAAAGGTAATATTTCTTTTTATATTTCTTTTGAAACCAATCTCTTTATAGTAATAAACCCCTTTTTATAGGGGGAGTACATTTTCTTATTAATTTTAAAATCATTCGTAATGAAAATTTTCGTAGTCATATTTTTAAATTCTTTCATAATGAAAATATTCGTAGCCAAATTTTTCAAATCATTCATAAGGAAAATTTTGATAGTCATATTTTTCAAATCACTCATAATGAAAATTTTTTTAGTTAGTTTGTTTTTAAATATATCGTAATAGAAATTTCATTATCATATTTTCTATGTTTTTGTAATGAAGATTTTCAACATTTTCGTAATAAAGAATTTCTATGTTTTTGTAATAAATTTTTTCTATGTTTTAGTAATGAAGATTTTATAAATTTCCTTAATGATGATTTTCAATGTTTTCGTAATGAAGATATTATATTTTTTTCGTAAAAAATATTTTCAAAAAATTCGTAGTCAGTTTTTCAAAATTTTCATTATGAAATCTTTTCGGAATCTGATGTTTTTCAAGAAGAATTTTCCGTATTATGAATAATCATCCAAGTAATCCAAATGGTATGTTTCCATTCATGAGCTTTCATAATCATCCTTTACATGATGGTAGTTTCTTTTGGTTTCAAAAATTTCAGATTTCCTTCTCCATAAATCCGAATGTTTTTATTAAAAAACCTCAAAATATTGGATTCAAGATTTCCTTGTGGCTATCATATCAACCATCAGATCTGATCATAAGAATTTTTAGCCATTAGATTTACTTTGGAAGGTGAATAGTCACATCAAACGCCTATATAAAGGACACCTTAATGGTTGTCCCACATTGATTCTCAATCTCTCACATGCTAAAGTGTTTCCCTTCTACATAAACTCAATCCATATTTTCAAGGGTTTCCTAATTCTGAATGTTTGTAAAAGAATCCTCTCAGAAAGATATGTATACTGTCAATCCAATCTCGGAATGGCAGGTATATAGAGAAAGGTTGGTGCATCCAAACTTCTTTAAAAATTATGATTCGATTATCATGAAAACATTAAGCTAAATGGATTGGATAGTGTCTTCATATAAATGACGGGTGATTAAAATTTGGTTTATCCAGATCTACTAATTGAATTTTATGAATCAGTTAGTTTCTTTATGGAAGAAGATAGAGAGAAGTTTTCATTTAAGATTTATGGAACGACTTTTAATATTTCATTTACAAAGGATTCTAGTTTGGTTGGTATTCCATACAAAGGGAGAGATAAGTTCTGTTCTCACAAGTTTCCTAATATAAAAGGAAGAATTGTTAAGGAGAAATCTATGGATTCCATCAGTCTTAAAAAATTAAAGACTTTTAAGATTGCTCACTTGTCTTCAAACTATCAAATTCTTGAATTATGGGTTCAAGGATTCATCATTCCGAGAAAAAAGGACATAAATACTTTGAAGAAATGTGACATGTATATTTTTTATTTTCTGTTAAATTTGAGGAAGATCAATCTAGTAAAGAATATTCTCATTACGATTGAGATTATTAAAAATGGATAATTGAAATCTCAGATAATCATGTTTCCATCTATTCTTTACATGTAAATTGTTTGGTGCTTATGATCTTTTAAAATTCCTTGCAGCTCGAAGCCAAGGAATTACAAAGTCATGATAGTCAGTTATGATACTCTAAAGAGGATGGACATAGGATTCTCTAAGGACTCTAGAGAATTTTATAAACTACCTAAAGAAGAAGATGAAGCTATTCTGGAGAAACAAGAAGTGGTTGAACCATCCAAAAATCCAGGAAACAATAGGAAATTGAAGGAAGTAGAAGAGGAAGGGAAAACCCCAAATAATAAGGAAGTCCAATCAGTACATCCAAAGCCTAAGAAGAAAAAAGCTTATCTAGATGAGGTAGCAGTTAAGTGGAGGGAAGGAAAGGAAAAAATAAAAGAATGGGAGCTTAGTTTCGATTTGGATCCTACTGAAACAAAAGCCTTAAGAGAGAAGACTGCTGATGATCTTGAAAAGCAAGCCAAAGAAAAGAATTTAATGAAGAAGATGATTGAAGCCGAGATAGTGCAATCCGTTATGATGGATACTAAGAATGCATCAGGGATCATTCCAATAGCAGAATCCTTCTTAGTAGAAGCTTCACCTGAGACCCTGGGAACAAAATATTTGACTCTGGAAAAAGTCAAAGAAAAATGTAGAATATGTAGAATAAGAATAGGAAGAAGAAGGTAGTCGTGACACTGTAGATTTGATTAAGCATGCTTATTATTTCCATGACAAGGAAATTCCCTCCGAGAAGCTGTCAATTCGATCCTATGAAGTTGAATTCTCAAAGTTGTCTATACCTGGGAAAGATGAGAAATGAGAGGATAAGAAGGGATAAGAAGAAGTGAACAAGATGTCTATGGAAGAAAGTTCTAACCACAACTTCACTCATCCTGAGGATGATGGGGAAAGAGCTAAGAAAGAAGACATAGATGAAGATAAGATTGTTCAGCTGTCTGACAGTGAACAGAAATCTTTAGATGAGGAAGACAACCCAAAAGCTGATAAAGGTAAACCTGTGGTTGCTGATACACCAACTAAAGTTTTATAAAGAAGAAGAAATCTAGTGGATCTTCAAAGAGTAAACTTTCTAAGCTAGAGAAAGAGATCTCACATAGAAAAGTTTCAGATTAGGAATCATCATCCATTGGGAATTATTTCATTGACCAATCGTTGAAGAAGATTGTTGGGACCATTCCAATTTTTCCAAGAATATACTCCAAATGCATGATGCTTCAACACACACTAAATCAGAAATATGATTTAGTATCCATGGTGACTGTTATGTGTGTAAAAATTGAGGATGATTTCAAGAATTTCATCATTAACTACGATACCCACAAAAGGTCCTGTAAATAATTGGTTGGATGGTCAAAGAATATAGTTAACGATTTGATATTTCCTGATGAGTTCTAAGATGGTGTCAAGGAGGCTTTTGACAATGATGATGGTAAGATCAAGGATCTCACAAGTAGTTTTGGGAAAAAGGTAACTCTTGAGAAGAACACTCAGATGCAATATGTAAAAGATTAGAATGGAATACTATACTTAGTTTCCCAAAGTTGGAAGAGAGAAAGGGATCTTTAGATTGAGATAAAATAAAAGCTTGTCAAGTAGGAAGAGGTTCTCAAGGCTCGGGAAGATAGAATCAAATCCTTAGAGAATAAAGCAGAGGATCAAGATCATATTCTAAAGCGAGTTGAGGAAGATCACAAGGAGCTCAAAAAGCTGAAAACCATTATAAAAAATATGATGCCCACGGAAAAAGAAGGATAATATACCTAATCCAATATTTTGTTGAAACCTTGTTCAATGTATAATTATTCCTATCTTAATGAATTTTTGGTTTCTTGTTTTTTTTTGGTTTCATTGTACTAATATTTTAGGTACCATAATTTCTTTTCCATCCCCTCCATTTTTTTAGAAAATCACAAAGGGGAGAAGGGAAAAAGAATACTAAGAAAAGATGAAATTTCCCTAAGTAAGGGGGAGATTATCTAAGGGGATCATTCATTACAATGATTTAGATATTCAAGATAATGAAAAATCTCATTGTGGAAGTCTCGAATACTATCCTTAGATTTCAAAATCCTAAGAGGGATTTAGTCTTATTCACCATTTCCCATGTGATAAGGGAGATAAGTTTTACTTTCAAATACCATAAAAATATTTTCTAAGTCCTTATATATTATTTTTCATAAGGATGTTTCTGCTTTCCAAAAAGGGGGATATTTTTGAGTCAATAAGGTTTCCTTAGGACTTTTCTATTCCTTCTTGTTTGGGCAGATTGTTGAGTCAATTTCGTTTTCTTATTGTTTCCCCATTTTCTCTTGTTTTGAAAATCAGAAACACCATATCTTAAGGAACATTTAATTTTACCATATGTTTTAATTTTATAAGGATTATTTCCTTCTCCAAGAAAATTTATCATTACAATGTTTTTTATCATTCATTTCATATAATTATAAAATTAGGTTTCATATCCAAAATCGCAAAATCATATAATACATAGATATAGAGCATTCAATTTTCCAGATCTGAATTTAGGTTCCAAGTTCACTGGATTTAGACTTTAAACACTTTTGAGTTCTGAATCCGAGTTCTATGAATTCAGAATCTAAAGTCTAATGAGTTTTGACTCCAGGTTCTCTGAAGTTAGACTCTGAAATCTTATGAGTTCTGACTCTGAGTTCTATGAATTCAATCTCTGAAATCTTATGAGTTCTGACTCCGAGTACTCTAAATTCAGACTCCGAACACTTATGATTTCTAACTCTGAGTTATCTGAATTTATACTTTGAAATCTTATGAGTTCTGACTTCGAGTTCTCTAAATTCTAAATTCGAACTCTTATGAGTTCTGACTCTGAATTCTTATGAATTCAGACTCTGAAATTCATAAGTTCTGACACTGAATTATGATAAATTCAGAATCTGAAATTTTTATGTTTAGACTCCGAATTCATATAAATTAAGACTCTAAATTTCCTTGAATTTCAGACTCTGAATTCTATAGAATTCAGGTTCCGAATTCCCCAGAAAATAGAATATGAATATCATTGTATTATAGATAGAAAATATATTTTTGGTTAGATTCAAAACTATTTTTTCTTACACTCTGAATAATTGATTTTTGTTATGTAACCATATTTTTTCTTACTCATGTTTTGATTAAAAAATGATGTCATGCTTTCAGTTACTAACTAACCATTGTTTGAGTGATACGTGTGTAGGTCCCTCCAAAATTCAAGGAAAATTATGACCGTTGGAGGAGGGAGCCAACAATTGAGAATGTTCCTATAGATAAGAGAACATTTGAATAACTCAATACAAGTTGATTAATCTAGAGATTAAATGCTGTTGAATTGATTTCTACAGAGAGACTTTCCATGCTTTGTGTATACTGAACACCATGTTCAGATTTGCTTCATGCAACTCTGAATGATGCAGAGTACATTCAAGGGCTTCCGAGGATAGGAAGACAGAGGTGCCGACTACCTTGAAGTTGAGGTCTTGTGGGGATGGCAAGACAAACTCTGATCTTCATATCGAGGGCTTGACCTTGTGGGGGTAAAACAAACTTTCTTGAAAGTATATATCATGGGACCTTTATCCAAGGTTGATGGATACCCTTCTCTTTGGGATAAATGATTTACTACTTGTTACTTTTTTTCATGTTTTCTACTGCATTTTGTTTATAGTGGAATGAATAGTTTTCTTATACTTTCTTATACTAGTACACTCCAATTTAGTAAGATTCTATATGCTTTAAGGTAGAATCTTTATCTTAGTAATATTTGGTTAATTTTAATTTCTGGATTCACTTTTCCAAAATTGCATTCTCAGAATGATATTTCCAAAATCAAGAAAGTGTGTAGAATAAGTGGTGTTGTGAATTTTGTTTATAAAAAATTTCCATATGGATTTTTTTAAAGTATAAAATTCTCCCTCAACCCCTCCTGTATATCGAGTAACTATAGTATCATTTCGATCCTTCAGTTGGTATTATAGAATATTATCATACTTGACACCAACTCAACAACCTTAACGTCACATATATCAAAAATATCACCATATTAAACCAATCCCAATATTATACATCATGTTAATCCATCATTAACGTTATTATAAAAAAATTATTTAATGTATACCTCTTCAGTTTATCACAATAATCAAAATTCGTTATCTCAATCATAATGAATAAAATTAAGAATTCATCATTAATCCCTTTTTCTATAATTAATCAATTAATTCATTGACCCTTCACAGTTAATTACCCATAATCAATCAATTTAATATATAATGATTTATCTAATTTAAGATTCACAGTTTATTGTCCAATTTTTTAATCCTAATTTCCTATAAATTCTATTATCACTTCATTACATTAATTAATCATATTATTAATCAATCCAATTCAACTAATTACAGATATCCCCAAATTCAACGCATACTATTTTCACATGGAAATTTAATTAAATAAATTCAACCATTGATATAATTACCCGACCATGGTAGAATCAATTTCACAATTATGTATATATTATTAAATCAAAACTATGGGATTTCAAATTTCGACAAACTAACAAAATATAATTGATAGTTTCTCACTATGGGAAATCCCAAAATTGAATCGAAATGTTCAATTGCACAATGAAGAAGTGGAAATAGATCAAAAAACTAGATTGAAGATCAAACAGATTATATCCTTCCTAACCTAGATCTAAATCCATCACCAAGGGAAGAAAATATACCTTCAAAATATGTGAGAAAGACAGGGGAGGTAGGGGAAAAATTAGGATTTGAATCACTTATTAGGACATGTGAAGATTCATTAATCCAGTATTTGGTTAATTGAGAAAGGAGTATAGAATCCCTAGGAATCAATATAAAACCCTACAAAAAAATTAGAGTAAAAGTTTATGGTTGTGTTGGGTTCAATTAAGGTGAAAGCTGGAAGGGTTTAGGAGAATTTAATCTAATTTTTTTAGTTTTAATTTTCCACATACATAGTTCTATATATGGGGCACGTGATTTTCCCTAACCATGTGTATAACCAAACACCTAATCTAAGGGGTCACATAGTGAAAAAAGTGTATCAAGAATGTCAATTAACTCTAATTGGGTTTTCATGATATGTAATCAGGGGATCATAGTTTGAAAAAACTACGTACCAACATTGCACTGACCCTCTTCCTTCCAAAATTCTCAATTTGACTCAAAAACAACCCTTTGTAAAACCCAAAAAATCTATAATCAAAACAAGGAAAACTAGTACAAGAATAACATAACAATACAACTCTAATAAAGGTTTGGATATTAAAATAAATCATAAATATAAAAATATTTTTGTGAAATTCAATCCATATGAAGTTATATATTTTTACCATTTTAACATTGATTTTATATTTAAATTTGAAATTAATTTTTCAATAAAAATTAATTCTAATTTATAATATTACAAATATATTAGAAAAATTTCAATTCGGAACAAATTAATTATAATAAAATTTACAATAAATTGAACACTGATAATTTCCATTAAAACATTAGATATATGAAAAACACCATTTTTTAAAAAAAATACTTTTTTCAATATATTTTTTTATTCTTATTTCATATAAATTAATAATTAAATGAGTTTAAACATATATATTCAAAAACATAAACACCATATTATTTTTCTCATATAAAATATATCTTCTTAATTAATAAAAATTAAAACATCATTACAAAAACAATTCTATAAAAAATAATTGATTTACCATGGTAACAAATTTTCTGTTTGGGAACATATTTTTTGTCGAAAATTCAAGGGAAAATACTTCAAAATGTGGATGAAATGATTAATATTATATATATATTATTTTACTATACTAAATATGTATTTTTGGTAAAAAAATTATATTCAATATAAGTTTTAAATTACATAAAATAATTTCTAGAATGTTATATCTTTTATGCATTGAATATTGTTTTTATGGAGTAATAAATATTATTTGAATTTTCTGTTAGCTCCAAAAAAAATTTAACATAATATATTATTTAAAAATACATCTATTAATTATGTATATTATTACTAAAAATATACAACAATTATATAATAAATAATTGAAAAATATATTTTATATTAAATTATCATAACCAAATACAATAAAAATATTTCTTATTTAATATATTTTTTCATCATATGGTCCAAATAAAAATATTTCATCAAATTTTATATCATCATTATTTTGTAATAATATTGAATGTTGAAAAAATATATAATTTTTATATTAAAATATATTAATTTTATATTAATTTTTTATATTTATTATTTGTTTAATCTATCATTTGAACAATACAGAAGTTAGATATACCTGTAATAAATATGTTCACAAAATGATCATAATTCAAACAATAATATTTCTAACATACATATTCCCGATGATAATTTCAGTAATGACTATATTTATAATGTCTGTATTTCAATACTACATACAGTCTAGCTGAATTAATTTATTTTAACTGTACATATTATGTATAACTTCTCATTATTTAATAATTATTTTTCATCATGTTTTTTCCTTTTATTACCTTCTTTCTCATTTATTGTTTAGTTCTTCCTTTATTTAATCAAAATTTTGAATAACACCAAGAAGATCTCTAAGTCTTTATAGTATTGTTTAATGATACTTATTGTCTCCTTTAAATTTAAGTAATTTAATTTATTTGATCAACCACGGTATATAATACATGGTTTCATATTTTTTCCTATATTTTACCTTACTAAAATGGTTCAGAGTTTTTTTTATTTAATTTTCAGTTTCTATGAAAGCTATTAAATAAGGTATTTGTTTGAATTAAATTTAATAAAAAATATAAGGGGTTTTCCATCAAAAAAAATACCACCATCGTACAAGGACTGGGTTTATAGTATATTGATTGTATCTATTTCAATTATATTGATTATGTTTTGAATGTTTTTAACATTATGTTGTTATTATTTTTACCATGAGTTATTAAGCATGCACTATTTATTGAATATAAAATGTCTAATTTTTATTAATTTAAACTAAATATTTTTTCTCTTTTAGGAACATATTTTTTATATTAATAAAAATATTAATAATTTAGGTTATGAATCATATATATATTTTTTCATAATTAAATAATTATAAATTATTAGATAGTTATTTTTTATTTTGTATAATCAGAATTCATGTGATAATAATTTCATTATTTATTTTTTATTACTATTATTTATTATTTTTCGTATTGTAGACCTTCTCTTTTTGTTTATAGAAGGTGTTATTTTTTAATTTATTTGTTATATTCAGAAGTCATACACTATTTTCAAATTTCATTTTAACACCCCAATACTTTTAAATATATATTCAAAATAAATTTATTTTTTTATAGCTTGTGATGAATGTGACACCAATTTTAAATAAAACATGATACACTATTAGAATACTATTTAAACCTCACCGTTATAACCAAGCAATTAAATTACAGTTTGTGAATATAAAAATATAAAATATAAATTATATTTTTCACACGTCTAATTTTTTTTATCAATTGATTATAAATAAAATAAAAAAATAGAATAAAAATAATTGCATTCTTAAAAAAAATAAGTTTTTATAATAAAGTTTTTTTCTCTTCACACACATAATTAAACATTAATTTTTTTCAATTATATATTTATTTATAAAATTAAAAACATTTTTGAAACAATAATTTCAAAATTATCTTGGGGTGAATTTGTGAATTTTTTTTGAAATGTTTAATATTTCAATAAATAGTGAAAAATAATAATATTAAATAGAAAAATACATTTTAGTTGAAATTAATTATAAAGTAAAATTGTATTTTTATTTGTTTTAAAAATAAATTTAGTTCAATTATATAAATATATATTTATAACATGGGTAAATTTAATCATGTTTAAAATGAATTTTTATATAAAAACATGTATGTGTTTTAAAAATATCGCTTTATATACCCACATCCGCATCACGTTTAAGGTAATATTGTTTAATTAAAAAATTTCACTTATGTGAATGGTATTTAGAAAAATTGATTCTATATTTATAATAAAAATAATTTATATTATTTAAAAAGTTCAACATTTTTTTAGAAATAAGTACTAGTAAAAACAGTAAAACATATCAACTATGTTTAAAAGAGAAATTGGTTTAAGGGGCCGTTAAACTGAAAAAAAGTGGGAAATGATCTGAAAACATGAAAAAATATATTTTATGTACTTATTTAGTCATTATGATGTGTAATTTTCTATAATAATAAATTCTATAACCTTTTGAAAATGAAAATATTTGGTGGACATTTTTCCCTTAAACAATTTCATGAGTTCCACTAACCTCATTTGTAAAAGGCCACCCAGTCTCCTCTATTATTTACACCATAAAAATTCATTAGATTGGATTGTATCAATGAAAATAATTTCACAATTTTCATCTTGTAATCCTAGAATACATAGTTTCATTATAAATCAATTATAATAATATTATAAGTATAATTCTAAATATGTATTCTGTGAATAGGTGAAATTCCTAACTCTGTGTTTTTTTATTCATATCTATCAATTATATATATATAGTGTGATATTTTATCTACAGTATTTTCCATAAATTTATATATATATTTGTTAATATAATGACAGAAACCCATCCCAGCTTCTATCATATTGGTTATGAAATCATCAACTGTGTCTATGTCAGACTATTACCTCATGAACTAAAGGCTTTTCTCTCCATTCTCATATATCACAGTTGTGTATGATGGTGGATATATAGTAAATATATTATAATTATAACATACATATATATTTATATTTATTGTATATTATATATAATTTTTTATTCGTTTAATAGGGGATACAATAGTCTCACTCAAGTTTAAATTATACTACTGCCTCAGGATTTGCTGGGATTTGATTTTTTCTATTTCTATACATTAAATACAATAATGATATTGGTAATAAATAAATGTGATACATATATCCTTATTATGATATTAATAAAAAAAATTATTATCAAATTATAATATATTCTTTTTCTTCGTACATTTTCATTAATCGGAATATGATAATTTCATACGTGTTTGTGTGGAAAACCACTATCACGAAGCGATGTGACTCTATATTTTCATTACCACAACATATAGATAATATTTATAATTATTTTTAAATAAATAATATGATATTATTATCTTTCTATAATTATATAATTTTATTTACATCATTTACCAAATTATCTTTGAAAAATACAAATGTTACACATTCATACGTATTACCTACCATCTCTATGACTAAAAAATACCTAATTATAAAATGTCAACCTTCATTAATAGAGATAAAACTATAATTAATTTATAAATATGATAATTATTTTACAATTATAATTATTTTTTTGATGAAAAATACAATTTTAATTATAAATAAAAAATTAATGAAAAATCATGAATGTGAAAAAAAGGCAAATAATACCCAAAAATGAAAATAATGAAAAACTATGAAGAAAAACGTTATTAGATATTATAAAAGGATCATATATTCTATTATAAATATTAATATGTTTCTCTTATAAGTTAATAAATTTCTTAAAACCGAAATACATTTTATTAAATCATTTTAAAACAAAAAGAAGTGTGTGGTATGGGACATTGTCTTGATTTCCCTTATTGAATGTATATTGTAATTCTATTCAACTTTTTGAAGTTATATCATATATACTACTCTTATTACATGTAATTTAACAATTAATTAATAATTATCAGTATTTTATGTTTAATTTTTAATTTGTTCATCCCTAATGATTTGACATGATAATCATTAAGTCTAAATAGTCATTGTACAATCTCACTTTGTTTTGTGATTATTACATTTCTCATGAAATACTCACTTCCTTAAGATAATGTTTCATTAGGCATTAAATTTTTAATAAATAACCATTTTATTCAATAATTTATATTATTATTTCCGAAACCATAGACAATTTTTACACAGGATGAACATTATCATTGTTATTTGACTAGATAGGGAAATATTGATAAATTATATACTATAATAAATATGGATATTTTTTTATGTAAAATTATTAATTAATTATATCAATTATTCATAGAATTACCTAAGGGTATTAAATCCAAAATGGTCACATAGGGATTGACCTTATCATTAAATGGTTCCCTAAAACAGAACTTAATGTGCACATTGTATGACACACATTGGTAATGTTATTGGTATTAATCACATTTTCTTTATAAACCCTTAAAAATAATTTAGAAATATAGATATCGCTTAAGAAAAAAGTTTTAAGGATATGAAATAAAAAATTCATAAATTTTATTTTATGTTACTAGTTACACCATATTAGTAATTAAACATTATGAATTAAAAATTATTATATTTTCACATAATCCAGTTTATGTCATTGAATTCAAACTGCACCAGAAATGGAAAAGGGTATCAATAAACATGGAAAACATTAATATTTCCCTACTATAGAATCCAATATATCATGAATTGGAAATGTAAAAATTAAGGTGATATTTGGTTATCGTAATATTTATATGAAAAATAACCTTTCCTGTGTGGAGTAGCCTCTTCCACAATGTGATTCTCTATTTTCAGATCTCATCATGTGACAAAATATCAACTAATTTGGTGGGACTACTAATCCAATTGAAGTTGAGAAATGGATGAACTCTCTTGAGAATATATTTTTGGAATTAGGATGTGGTTAAAATGAAAATGTTACACCTACCTTATAATGTCACAAAGGTTATTCTAATAAATGGTGGAAATTGACCAAAAAAACTATGGAGGTAGTAGAAATTCCACTTATTTAATGAAAATAGTTTAATAGAAAATTATATGATAATAATTTCACTCATTATCATCAAATATAAATGAATATATTTTTCCTCAGCATAAAATAAATGGAAAAGAAGGTTTTATTCATTTTGAAGATACCATTACAACGATATCTATGTATTCTATGGATTACATTCGCAATAGAGAGTATAATATTTCCTATTTCAATGAAGGGTGGTGTCATCTATTTTAAGGGACCTGTTCGAGTTGGTGGCCTAAAACCAACTACTTTGTACTTTATTCATTAATAAATATCTTATGACATATTGATTGTTCATTTGTATTACAATGCGTGTGATAATGTCCTATGGATTACTATTGCACCAAAATGTCATAATAGATCCCTGTTATGAGGAAAATGCAGAAGTTCCATAACACTATTATATAATATATGTTTTCTGGCCGGATGATGTTATTTAAGGGACACAAATAATAGAGGTCATTAACTGTGAGGGCTCGTAAAACATTGAGGCTTCGTCTCGTGTTGTGCACCCTTGGTAATATCAAGGTGGATATTATGAGAACGAGACCCGCTAGTAAGAAATCCATATTTCATAGTGTCATTGGATGTTCCTATCCATAGGCATGATTATTAGTCCATAGAATTTATTATTTTGATTAATGGGAATTAAAACTCATGAACTTAGATGTATTGAAGAAAATTGTGACGACACACTATTCAGTGAAGGTAGGTTATGTTGGGTGAGTCACGAGTAATACATCATTAATAGATAATGCGAGAAAAGATTTGTCCCTTATGTTCCATAATAGAAGTAGATATCTTTTGTCCCTTGATAGAATTTATATATCCTAGATAAATCCATGAACATGGTAAGGAATGGGAAAGTTCAATTCCGGGTAGTCAGAGAAATAATAATCGAACATAGGGGTTGATGGAACCAGCATACAACCCGCTTGATTCGATATATCTTTAAAAAGGGATTACAATACACGATAAGTGTTCTTAGGAGGCTACACATCATTTCAGCATTAACATATCTCTCTATGGGTGCCTTGTAATGTAGCAAGACACTAACATTTAACTTTAGTTATGCTCCACCTAATGCCACTGCGAAAGTGGCTTAAAGGGTCACACACTAAGTGTGTCCAAGTATCTTAGTTAAATATTAATTTAAAAATTTGTATAAAGATTATTCATTATTGTTGTTTAATAACCATTCAAGAATGCTAGATAACTTTTAATTCAACAGTAGTTATTTGAGAGAATATATTGTGGGAAAAATAATATATTCATTATAGAGTAATGCAGTAATATTTATTGAAGAAATAAATATACATTATCATGGTCTAATAAATGTGGTGGAGAAAATAATGTAAATGGAAAAAAAATGTACACTCCGTGTATATTAATATACATACAGTGTAGTTTTTCTAGGGATTTGTGAGATATAATATTATTTAATTAATTAACTGATATTAGGTGTAATTCATTGGGCATATATCATTTAATAATAATAGTCAACTGTTATTATTATACATGGGGTTATAATAAGTCTTAATGGAAATGAATAAATGCTTTTGGGTAACTAATTGATTTTATTATTCTAAGTAATTAAAATCACAAATATATAATTATCATTAGCCTTGACTTTTTTGGTGTTTTTCTCTATAGATCCAGTGAAATCTCTTAATCTAATAGAGAATTATATTATTCCAAGAATTCTATCATGTTACCAGAGAGATCCTCATCTAGTATATTAAATAGAGCACTTTGCAAGCGGCTCTCAAGGCTATGTAAGACGGACATCAAAAGTGAAGGCTTTTCCATGCTAGCACCCAAAGATCCATTTTTTCAATTTCTAGATATATGTGGATCTTGTGTGGATCACTTCTAGAGGAATCCTATACGTTGATTCTACCACACAACAACAAATCATATAGTATTGTGATTAGAAACATCAACATAGATATAATTCCATCAAGGAAATTATTTTCTTTTAATTAAATTTATTATAACCAACATATGATGATCCTCTCTATGGATCTTGGAATCCACTATTTTTCATTATTTCATCATTCTATTCCAATGATCTGGCATTCTATTATCATAACATATTAGGGATTTATCATAATTAATAGCAAAAATAAAGGTTGGGTACACCCAACAACATGCTTCCGCTGCGCTCAGAACCTATAAGTGTTATCCAAGGGGTCATATCATTGATTATAATTATTTATTTTTTCATTCTTGATTTATGAATTTAATAATTTAGTTGATTCAATTCATGTCAATCGTTCAGTAAATCTGATTCTCTAGATCTATTCATCCTCATTTGTTTCTCATTCACCATACAGAAATGATTTTTTCCTTTTAATTTTCATTTAAATAAAATTATGGATCACATCTCGATGGGACAAAGATTCATGCATGTACACCACCAGAACACACTATGTGTATTCAGAAGTACACACTGTATAGTACAAGTTCCTTTCACCAGGACGGTCAACCAAATCATGATGTGTCATTGGATTCTATCTAAGTCTTTAAGTCTATGTGTGTTGACTAGGAACATGGGGCACACAGTTTCTAGATTATACATTGTGTGGCCCATTGAGCACAGAGTCTAGTATCATCAGTTTATGGTTAGACCGTATACCCCATACACAGATTTACCTGCTGGAAACCATATAACACCTATACTACACAGTCTGTGTCTCACTGTACACTAAATGTACTCTGAAGATTTCTGAAGTACATTTATACACCATGTCCCTAGGAGTTTACTTCGGATTGATGGTGAAAAAAAGAACGTGTCCTATAGTTGAAACTACACGCCGTGTAAAGATCCAAATTATTTAGATGTAATAAAATTTATTATTATATTATACAAACACTTGAGATCTGTACCATAGTGTGGGAGTAAAGCTGAGGAACAACACATGGTAGGTGTTTTATATATAAGTGTCTAATTAAACAACTGTGTAATGTTCATTTCTACTAATTGGGTAGTTATAAACTAGTATTCACGAGTTTTCCTCCAAGGTAAAACTTACGTACAAAGATAATTTTAAAGAATTTATTTTATTAAAATTAAAATTGATGATAATCTTAAGGAAATTCTGAAAAAGGTTTTAACATAAAAGGGTTGATTAATTGACAATAATTAATTGATTCATGACTGGTTTATCTTAAATATGAATGATTAAATAATTGAATGATATTTTTATTTATGTGTAAATATTTTTTCATGAATGTATGATCATGATCTAGAACAATACCTTTTTATGAGAAAGGTTTATTAAATTAATTTTTTTAAAATTAATTATATTGTCTTGTGAGCCTTATCCTCATTAATATGTATGGCCAATGTCCCCAAGGTTTTGTTTATGTAAAACCCCTTTTACCCCTCATCTGCATGTTATCATGATCAAAAAATTATTGAATTAAACAAGCATGCAAGATGGAATTAAAGTAAAACTGGCTTATGTATAAATATTATCTTAGACATGGTTAATCAATTAAGTATATCCCACTTAAAATTAACAAGTATGTAATCAAAGATAATAAAATATAAATTTATGTATAAGTATAATATCCCACAAAGATATTTTATGTCGGGATAGCCTTCTATAATCATTTTCAGAATTGAACCATGGTTCAAAGTGCTTGATCAACCCTAGTTGAGGTGCATTCAATTATCAGGGAAATCTAATTCAAGGTTTTGGGTTGACTTGACTTGGTTAACATCAAGGTTTACCTACCACAATAGGACTTGATGTGACCTAGAGGAAATGGTTGAGATAATCCTAAATAAAAAGATTTCAGGATTGGGGAGTCCACTCATCGGTTCAAGGAGTTTCCAGTTAATGCAGTAGTCATTTGAAATGACTTCCAAAAACCCTTTACGTTTCTTGAACAACACTAGTAGGGTTTATGTGCAGGGAAATATGGATCTATTACTCCAGAATATTATGGAAACAGAATATTCTGAAGTCAATGGTGATGGAAATTGGATTTTGATAAAATAGTTAGAGACAAAAAAGTATTAATTTATTTACTTGTCTTAATTTTATCATGATAAAGTATTAAACCGTTTATCATATTAATTTATAGATAATTTAAGAAAATTGACTTCAAACATATCATTTTGAACCATACTCAAGAAGGAAAACATTCTCACTGGCCCCAATTTCTAGGAATGGAAGAGGTGTTTGTTTACAGGTCATCCTTCGCCACGGGAGGAAGTTGTATGTGCTGGAGGAGCCTATTCTAGTAGCACCTTGAAAAGAGTCCAGTGATGAGGAACTATGTCTCCATATGAATAATATGTATAATTCAACAGATGATATTTTTTTCATGATATCATCCATTTTTAATGATCTCTTGATGAAACATGAAAACATGAACATGTAGAGCATGACGTCTCAACATAAGGATCTCTCTCATGAGAAGGTGGTACATGAGAGATATGAGATCTCCAATTCATTGTTTCAACTATGATTCGAGGGTCTACACTAATTGGGACTCATGTAGTCAATCTTATTGGCTACATTGATCGCCTAGATATCTTAGGGATTAAGTTCCCATATGAGTTACCTATAGATCTTATACTATCATCACTGCCCAAGACCTTCTCAAGATTTATTGTCAACTATAAAATGATAAACAATGATAAGTATCAATCAGATTTTATAACCTTAATTTTTCATGTAGATAAGGACATGGTGCGTGACAAACCTGTAGTCCTTATAGTGTATAAGAAAAGAAAGGAAACAGAAAAGGTGCCAAGGATTCATAAATGTCCAGAATCCCCTAAGCACTGCCACTCCCGATGGGGAAGATCCAGAGAAAGGGAAAAGAATGGGAGGCAGTTTTTTTTCATATTGAAAGAATGGAAACAAGTAGAGGAACTACACCTGGAAATGTGGGTATGTTAATTGGGTGTTCTTTATCGTGTGTAATCATTCAATTTAGACACATTGGGAATTTGATATAGCTTGTGTGGTTCACAAATGTATTCAAATACAAAAACCAAGTATATTTAGAATGATTTTTAGTGGATAGTTGGATATTTGAGCTTCCAATGGTGTGAGGCTAACTGCATCTTCCATTGGTGATTACCATCTCTCATTGTGAACTGGGATGATTTTGGTTTTACATAACTGTTATTATGTTCCAAGTGTCACCAGGAACATAATTTATGCATCATGTTTGGATATGGATGGATTTATTTTCATGTTTGGAAATAAGGGTTTTTTATTTTATAAGAACAATATATGTTATGGAATGGTGAATTTAGATAATAGTTTGTATGATTAAATTAAGTAAACCAAGTGTTGGAAATCAAAAATGAATCAAAATCAAATGACTCATACATCACCCAGTTGTGGGATCAACGTCTCGGTCATGTAAACGAGAATTAGTTGAAAAAGCTCTACCATGATGGTTATTTAGACTCCACTAAGTGAAACCCACTTGATAGATTCCATGCTTGTTTACAAGGTAAAATGACTTTGTTTCCTTTCATCGGACAGTGTGAAAGGGCCATAGATCTTCTAGAATTTTTGCACATAGATGTGTGTAGACCATTTCTAGTAGAAGCTAGCAGTTGATATTCTTACTTCAATAATTTCACTGATTATTTGAGTAGATATGGATATTTCTAAAAAATGAGGTATAAGTGAGAGTCATGGGATGAAATTAAGGAATTATAGAATGAATTTTATAATCATCTTGGTAAGAAGGTAAATAAACATTTATCGGATCGAGGTGGAGAATATCTGATCCAAGAGTTCATCGATCTTCTACGGTCGACTGAGATTCTTTCCCATCTCAGTCCTCCTTATACACTATAGTGGAATGGTGTTAGTAAATGAAGAACCACACATCATTGGACACGGTGAGGTCAATGATAATTCATACCGGTCTTCCATTATCCTTTTTGGGATATTCATTACAAATTGAAGCATACACATTACAGTGAGAACCAACTAAGGCAAAAAGGGAGTTCCCTTGGCGTTTTGGAATGGAAAGAAACCCATTTTGTCGCACCCAAATGTATTGGGATGTGAGGAATTTTTCAAGGACTTCCCATGAAATAAACAAGCTCCTCGTGGAACAAGGTGTTTCTTTATAGGATATCCCTTGGAAATGAAAGGTTATTACCTATATAACCATTTAGAAAAGAAAGTGATTGTTTCCATACAATTGATCATTCTTGAGAGGGAGAACATACTCAAAAAGGATAGTGGGAGAGATATTGACATCAATAGAGTTGATGCTTAGGATACATAGGAGTTGGTATAGAAACAAGTTCTTCATTTCCCCACGGAATAGGTTCCAGAAACACAAGTATTGCTAATGAGCTTAAGAGAGGTACCAGAACCAGAGAGATTTTGTTTCCTAGTCACTAAGGATGGTTAATCATTATTGTCGGACAATGATAAACCTATATCCTATAACGAAGTAATAGAATTCTTAGAAGATGCATGATGACTAGAATTTATGAATTATGGGATTTATTCGATGTACCAAAACCATGTTTGGGTTCTATTCGATTATCTTGTTCATGTAAATCCTATAGGATGAAAATGGGTATTCAAGGGATAACAAGACATGGAAGGTCAAGATAAATCCAATAAAGTAAGGACAGTGGCTAAAAGATTCTCATGGTGTTAAAGAAGTGACTATGATGAAACATTCTCACCAGTTTCCATGTTTAAATCCATAAAAATCATACTTTCCATAGTATCTTACCATGACTACAATATTTTGAAAATGGATGTCAAAACAGAATTCCTTAATGGGGACCTTTAGAAAGATGTCTATATGACAAACCATAAAGGTTTTTCAAGTTGTATAAATCCATTTATGGATTATAGAAAGCATCTAGGTCATGGAACATTCAATTTGATGAATCTATCAAAGAATTTGGTCTCTTAAAGAAAGAGTGTGAGACATGTATTTATAAGCGGTTTATTGGGAATGTGATCTTTATCCTAGTAAAATATGTTGACGACATATTGCTTATTATAAATGAAATACTAGTCTTGTTGTCTGTGAAGGTTAGGTTGAACAAGTGTCTCTCCAAGAATGAATTGGGTGAAGAAGCCAACATTCTATGGATCGAGATCATTCATGATAGATCCAAGGGGCTTCTAGGTCTATGTCACGGTACATAAATTGACCACATACTAAATAGATTTAGTATTTAACAATACAAATGGGGATTAGTTCTAGTGTCACCTAACATACATATTTATAATAAACTGAGTCCTCATACACAACAAGAGAAATATAGAATGAGTAGGTTCAAATATACATCTGCTATAGGATCCATCGTTTATGCCATGTTATGTACCATGATTCATGTTGCCTATACCATGACCATGGTAGGTAGATATCAAGAAGATCTAAGAGAACAACATTGGATTGTTGTTAAGACTCTCCTTAAGTATCTGAGAATAACTAATGATATGTTCTTGGTGTATAGAGGAGACGATGAGATTGTCATCAAAGGGTATGTTGATGCTAGTTTTCAGATAGATCATAATGATTTGAAGTCATAATCTGGATATGTTTTCTGTATTAATGGAGTTTTTGTGACCTAGAAGTGTTCAAAGAAACACATTTTCGCTAATTCAAATGCAGAGTCTGAATATATAGCAGCTTCTGATGTATCCAGGGAAGCCGTATGGATTTAGAATATTATCTAGAAGCATGATGTGGTTCCTAGTAGTAAATATTCTATCACGTAGTATTTTGATAATACTACAGGAGTGGATCTTTCCAAATAACCAAGGTCACATCAACTGATAAAGCACATACTCTAAAAGTATCATCTATTGAGGGATTTCAATCAAAGGGGTGAAGTTGCAGTGAGAAGAGTCTCCACAGAAGAGAATATGTAAGACCCCATGACTTATGAATTATCTCAGTAGAATCATGAATATCATGTGATATATAGAGGGTTAATGGTTGTTAGAAGATGGATCAAGTCCAAATGGGAGTCTGTTGGATTTGGTGATCTAGAAATACTACATTTTAATTTATGCAATAATAAATACCTTATCACATATTGATTGTTATTCTACATGACAATGTATGTGATAATGTGCTAAGGATAGTTATTGCACTAAAAGATCATAACATATCCCTGATATGATGAGAACCTAAAAGTGCCATAACACTATTCTTGAATATATGTACTATGGTTGGATGATGTTATTTTAGGACACAAATAATACATTCTAATAGGTGTGAGGACTCCTGAAACATTGAGGAACCATTTCATGGTTTATGACTTTGGTAATATCTAGAAGGATATTATCGGAATGGGACTCACTAGTATTAAATACACATTTCAATGTGTCATTGGTTTTTCCTATATACAGACATGTGTATTGGTATGTGGACTTTATTATTACTATTAATGGGTATTACATCTTGTGGACTTAGATGTATTGATGAAAACTATGAGGACACATTGTTTGTAGCCTGGTAGGATATGTTTGGTGCATCATGAGTAATACAGAATTAATAGATAATGAGAGAAATGACTTTTCCCTTCTATTACAAAACCAAATATGATATCTTTGGCCCTTTGATGGAGTTGATATAGCGTAAAAAAAATCATGGTCATGGTAAGGAATGGAAAAGTTCCATTTTGGGAAGTCAAAGAAATAATAATTGAGCACATGGGTTTATGGCACTAGCATGAAACCCATTTGATTCGAGATATGGAGACAAAGGTATGACATTACATGGTAAGCATTAGTAGGAGGTTACACGTCATTGTGGCATTAACTCCTTAATTTATGGGTTCATTGGCATGTTTCTAGACGCAAACCTTTGACATTACATAGGCTCCACCTAATGCAACTAAGAAAACAGTCTAGAGGGTGACACACTATGTGTTCCCAAGTATCTCAGTTAAATATTAATTTAACAAGGTGAAAAAATATCATTCATCGTTGTGGTTTAATAATTAATCTAGGATGCTTGATCAAATTTATTTCACCACTAGTTATTCAGGACAATATATTGTAGGAGAAAAATATATATTTATTAGCGAGTAATGTAGTGATATTTATTTATGATATAAATAGCCATTCTTCAAGGTCTAATAAATTTGGTGGAGGAAATCATGAAAATAGAAAACCAAGAGTACACGTCTTCTATATTAATATACACACTATGTAGGTTTTTTTATGGATTTGTGGGAAATAATATTATTTAATTAATTAAATAATATATGGTGAAATTTGATGGGGGCATGTCAAGTAATAATAATATTCAACTGTTATTATTATTCATGGGGTCTTATTAAAAATTAAATTAAATGAATAAATTCTTTCATCTAATTATTCATTTTAATATTCTATGGAATCAAAATACCATTTATAGAATTCTCATTAGCCTAGCCATTTCTTTTGGTTACGCATAGTGGATCAAGAGAATTATTTCAAGCCAAGAGAGAATTATTTTCTTCCAAAAATTCTCTCTTGCTATGAGAGAGATCCTTCTCTACTGGTTCAAGGAGAGTTCTTTGAAAGAAGCTCTCAAGGAGATTCAAGGCAGACATCGCAAGCGAAGGCACTTCTATACTAACTCTTGAAGATCCCTTTTTTAACATCCAGAGATATATGGAGCACATGGGGATCACTTCTACAGTAATCATACACATGGATAATACGATGCAATGAAAGATCACATTGGATCATGACCGGAAACATCAATGGAGGGAGAATTCCATCAAGGTATTATTGTATATTAATTAAGAGGAGGATGGAAAAATTACCATTATATGAATATTGAAAAAAACATCATGGGAATTTCATGAATGGAATAAGATTTTGTTAGAATTGTTGTCATAGGGGGAATATAGATCATGAATTAAATAGGAAGAAATAAGTAAATGATGTCTTGTTTCTAATTTATAAAGATATGGTCTATTATTTTCACCAGTGTACAAAATTACAAATGAATCTACAATAGAAGAGAAAATTGAGAGAAGAGAATTCTTTTGGGATCAGTACAGTTATGGTTGATGCACTAAATGATGTAGTGGATGTAATTTAATACTCTATTAGTATTTAGCTAATAATTTATAAGATTATGTACCCTCATAGTCTTTTATAGATACCAATTAATTTATAAAAACTAGACATTTCTTCTTTTATTTTAAGTCGTGAGTTGTCAGTTAAAACCTAGATGGGAAGTCTCACTACAATAAGGATATGTCAGGTTTCCCCAATCATGACATAAAAATGTTGATTATTTCATAACCATATTATCATATATATGGTTTAAATCTATGTAATCCTTGGTATGGAAAATCATTCAAAACAATATGATCAAATTTATTCCAAATGAAGTAAATTAAGATTTATTCGGAATCTATAAAATTCATTATCATTATAGTATATGATTAATCATCTACGTAATATCTAGATACACCCCTAGAAAATCTACTGAATAAAATTAATGCTGAAGAAGAGTTAACAATATATAGTTATGGATAAGGTAATCTAAAAATTTATTATTTACCTATTATACATGAATATAATGCCTTATTTCTTCTAAAAATAAATTTTTATCCACTAATTCCCGAAGTTGAATTTTCTATTGATATAATACCAAATACGAGTCCAACATCAAATAATCCCTATATTTTTGGAATTAGTGGAGTTTAAAAAACAAATTGTTGAGTTGGGTGATAAAGAATTTATTCTATCTAGTGTATATCCAAGCGGATCCCATGTGATATTTATTAAGAAGAAATATGGATTGATGTGTTTATGCATTGATTAAAAGGAAAACTATTCTATCATAAAAATATATCACTATTATTTTCCTTGAATTGGTCACATATACGATAATATTTATGGATCATAATATTTTCTGATGATCAATATTCGGTCAAGGAATCATCTGTTGTGAGTAAAGAAGGTATAAATTCTCAGGAAGACATTTTTAATATGGTATGGACATTATTATTTTCAAGTAATTTTATTTAAATTGACTAATTCACCATCTTTTTTAGAGATTTATTGAATATATCTTTCAAGGAATATCTTTAGAGTCTTATAAGCAAGGAGTTATTTGAGGGATTGAGTATGTTTGTTTTATATCTTTAAAAATATTATTTTCAAGGATGTACTTTATTTAATGATATAACATCATTCAAACCTATACAGATGATATTTTTCAATGAATTTACTATAGTAATGAACATTAAAAAGGTATGTAGTTTCATTGGTTTAGAAGTTTTCTATCTGTATTCATTTAGAATTTTTTACAACTAGCTATCATGTTAAAAAATATGAAACTGAAGGGGTTTATATTTGTTTGGAAAAAGGAATGTGAGGAAAGTCTTGATGAACTAACAAGGTGACTAGTCAATTATCCAATTTTGGCGCTACTTTCTAGAAATTATGGGTTTTTGATATATAATGATACATCACAAATGGTAATTGTTTGTGTCCTAATGGAAAATTATAATGAAATTTCATATGAATCAATTTAATTTTGGACTCATGAATAGAACTATACAAACCATGACTATGAGATGGTAGCCGTAATCTTTTCATTGAACATATGAAGATATTGTCTCTATAGTGAAAAAATGGAAACATACTAAATTAATAAATTCCTAATATATATATATTTATATAAAAATATATAAATATTGGGAAAATTTGATGGAGTAAGATACTCACAAATATTGATTTCTTAATACACTACTAATCAGGTAAAAAAATAAGGTGAAAATCATTTATTAAGAATGTACAAGAAATTCCAACATAAATGAGAATTTAAAGGGATCTCGTATTCATGTATCTATTAAATAAATTTATCGGAGTTATTATGGAAGGGGAGACATAAATATTTTTTTTGTGACTATGAATGCAGGTTTATTAAATAAAAAAAAATTTCAATCTTATCATGATAATAGTCAGAAGAAAATTAATGCTGTGAATGATGGGAAAATGACATACATCATTTGCGAAATTAGTGTCATCAAATATTGAAATAGGTTTTGGGTTCTATAAATAGTTTATATATTAATTTAATTGTTGTATGGTGTTCATATGTCTAATTTCTTTCATAACCATATAGCATTATTATATATACTAATCTGATGGAATATTTTTTCTAGGATTGAATGGAGTGTGAAATTGATGATTATGATTGCAGATGGTTGGTTTATCGACAATTGAATGTTGTGAGATTGTATCCTATAAGAGTAATGAAACCTATTCCTAAAATTTTATATAAATAGGATGAATTTACAATGGAATTTTTTATATGACATCCAATGACTCCTAGAATGAAAAATGAAATAAGGGCTATCATTGATCACATAACCAAACAATAATATATCCTTTCTACAATAGATGATTTACCTATTGAGTTCCTTAAAAGGATCTATAATAATTAATTTATAAGACTTCAGGGATCACTTATTTTAATTGATTCATATTGGGATCCCCATTTTACATCAAAGTTCTACGTCTGTCATTAGAATGATCTTGATACAGATCTTCATTTGGGAACCGCACACATTATTACAAGTCGTGGAAATTCATAAATAAAAATTCAAACAATGTAAGACATGTTGTGGTTATTCTTCCATGAATTTCAAGGTGTTTGGAACCAGTATTAGTATTTGGTAGAGTTTTCCTATAAGAATAGTTTCCTTTCATGTATTCAAATTGTGTCTTAATAAGAATTATTTAAAAATATATTTCATAAAACATCTTTTTGTGATTTTAACGGACAAAAAAATAATAGGCATAGAACATTTTATAGAGATATTATTAATGTTAATTTCTATTTATGAGCATATTAATCCAACACTATTTATGAAAAAGAGTTATAACAACAACTTGATAAAATATTTGGAATTCCAAGTGGGAGAACATGTTTGATTGAATATACCTCTACAGTAGGTTTTTATAATTTTTGGTACGATATGGAAAATGAGAGCCAATTTATTTGGACCATTTAAAATCCTTGAGATAATTGGGGTCGTTTCTTATCATTGGTAAATGCCTCAAAATCTCTCAATATTACATGATGTGTTCTATGTATCATTGTTAAGGATATATTTTTTAGCATAGGATCGCATATATTGAAACAGAATTTAAACTAGTTCTATATTAATGTGATGTAACTATAAAAAATTTTAATACTATGTATCATGTATAGGGGAATCATTTGACTAGTCTAGTAATGGATGTTTGGAGAAATAACAAATAGGAGAAAGGAATGTGAGAACTGGAGGATTTTATGATTAAAAACTATCAAAATATCTTTATAATGTAATATCAATGAAATTCATAGGACTAAATTTTTTATAGGACTTACGAATATGACAACCCATGTATTTAAAATATATATCATTCATAATTAATTTAATTTTCTCAAAATATTTTCCACAACGTAACTTATGTTTTTCAAAAAAACATGACAGTTTATTGAAATATTATTTACACATGACCATTATAACCAAAAAACTAAATTAGTGTGTACGAATATAAATGAATAAGTTATGAAAAATATATATATTTTTCACATACCATTTTTATTTATTTATTATAAATTAAATATCAATGATTTAAATGAGAATTGTTTTTTTCAAAAAAACATTTTTTTCTAATAGACTGTTTAGTTGTTCTAATAAAACATAATTTGAAATTAATTTTTTCAACATTAAGAAATTTTTTTTTATAAAATTACATTTATTTTTTAAATCAACATATAAAAATTAAATTAGGGTAATTTTTTTTCTAAAATGATTTATTTTTTGACGAATAGTGAACAGTGATTATTTTTAATTGCGAACATCATTTTTTTATAGTTGCTTATAATGTTAAATAATATATTTTATAATGTAAAAGTAAAATTAGATCAAATATATATATTTAAATATTAATATAAATTGGGTCATTGGAACTATTTATCATATTTATATTTATTATAAAAACTTTGTTAACTTTTGAATAATTTCTCTGTAAAACTGTGCTTTCTTATTGCATATGTTTGATGAAAGATAAATTACATTTTACCAAAATGTTATTTGTATTTTATAAAATTTACTCCATATTTAGAAGAAGTACTGTTTACTTTATTTAAAATTTTAAACTAATATTTTTTCTATTATGAAATGTAAAAATTGTAAAAACTATTTTTCATTATTACGGGGAAAACAAGTTTTTTGGGGGTTTAAACTATCATGGTATTGGTTAAAATGACCTCAAATTTGGGAAAATCTATTTTTGGGCATATATTAAGCTTAAAAACTCTATTTTTTGTATACTCTATGTGGGACCTTTTTTACATATAAGTGATGTGGGTAAACATTTTTACTTTCATAAATGACAAGTGTCCCACTCACCAAACATATAAAAGCTCACCCTTTCACTTCTCTTATATAGACATTAAAACATTTTTTATTCAGAAATAAATATCCAAATCATATCAAAAAATAAATTTTACTCCCTATAGAATTAATTTTTTGTTTAAAATTCATTAATGAAATAACATAGGTATAATCCTAAAGAAGTGGTTTAAAAAGTGGTAAAATTCCTAAATATCTATTCTTGTATTTTTTTTCTTCCAAAAACTCTTTCAATTATTATTAAACCATGATGATAATCTACACGTACAATCATGAAAATATGAAGATATTTTTATGTTATGTCCATGACATATAAAAATATCCACATCCATCAAATGTGTTACAACATCATCATTTGTGTGTACGATGGAATACCGCCTCACAAAATGATGTAATTAATTTTCCCATTTCCACAATGCATTATTGTGTAAGATAATTTTTATAAATTATATATTTTATATGAATTAAATAATTATATCCGGAGATTTATTATATCAATTATTATTATTTACATTCAATTTTGTAGAGGATACAATAAAGTCACTCATTTGTACATCAGACATTACCCTCACAAAGCAATGAGATTCATTTTTCACTATTGCATTACATAAAAGATAATAATGATAAATTTAATGAATATAATGGATTAATATTAAATAATTATGATATTAATGAAATATTAATATTTTTTTAAAGAAAATATATCACTTGAATTCTTTTTTTCACTCACTAAATGATAATAACGCCATTTGTGAACATGTGGGCTAACACTTTCATGTGGTGAAGAGACTCCCTCTTCTCATCACCAAACCACATGTAAAATATGTATCAGTATATATAAAAAAATAATATTAGGTAATATTCAATCTGAAAAAATAAAATGTTACTTCCCTCATTTCCAAAATGATCGTTGAAAAATGGAAATCTTACTCATGTGTATGCATAGACTACTGTCTCCATGATCACAATGTACACCATTTCACTAAATGATAATTTATTATTTGTTATATATGTAAAATTAATTTACTAATATTATAATTAATTAGTTATTATTATAATGTATATGATGAAAATATAAGTTCTATACATGAATGAGAATTTTCATGACAAAGCATGAAGTCGAAAACAAGGCTATTAACACATAAAACGTCGAAAAAATTGAAAGATTATAAATGAAAGTGTTATAATTTTACCAAAAAGTGTTAAATATGATATTTAAAATAATAATATGTTTCTATTATAAGTTAGAAAATGTTTTAAACTAATATATATTATGTTAAAGTGGTTTCAACCATACATGCGTGTGAGGTAGGGGACTTCTTCCCAATGTCCCTTTATTTATGGAAACTATAATGTCATGTAAATAATTTATTTTAAATTGTGTTTAAACATCCCCTTTTATATATAATATCATTATTACTAATTAAATCATATTATTTTATGTTTAAATTTCAAACATTTTTTCTTATGTTGATTTGACATGAAAACTACAAAGTTGTAAATATTATTGTACAATGTCATATTCTATTATGATTGTTAATATTCTTGTGAAATGATCCATTAAATGTGGTCATTATTAATTATAAATTTTATTTCTTTTTTAATATAAATTTTATTATATGAACTATTTCATTATTTAATAATCCATATACAATTTTTAGATATGGTGCGTACATAAAAATATACTTCACTAAATAGGGAAAATTGATAAATTTTTATCCTTTTTTCAGTAAAAATTTTAATTGATTATGAAAATTATTCAACGATAAAATATTTGATAATATATATGTGGAATTATTTAGAAATTATATTTTTTGTGGGGCTTGAATTATTTACCCCTTTTATTTATCGATATATCTCATGATCCAAATCAGTTGGCCAAATTAAATTTGGTTTTATTCATATTATTTCCACTATATTATGAATACACCAGACAGCATAGATACCAAGATGAATGAGATAATGGATTCAAATAATTAAGTATTTACTTCATTAATAATTCAATTATAATTATCCACTATATTTTGACAATGATATTATACCTATATGAATTTTATTATGAGTTTGTTGATAATATGGATTCTGTTTTCGGTGATTTACCTTCCAATATCGATTATGCATTATTTTGTCTTCATATTCCTATTTTTCAAATGGATTTTTATTATTATTTTAAATTACATGAAGATAATGATTATTTATTTTTTATAGATTCTGTTGTACTTAACCATAATGATCATTTGACAAAAACCTTGTTTTTTCCCTTTCCCCAATATAGGGAAAAGATTTTTTGGAATCAATATTTTAGGATCCACTTCAATTTCTCTTTTGAAGAGTAATATTTATTTTTAATTTAAAATGTAAAATTTGTATCATGAATATACCAAGTTCTCCAAAAAAATCTAATATAATTTTCCCTTTTGTATTTAACACATTGTTTCTATGCCAATGTAATTAATTAAGACACGGTCTTTGGGTTACCAGTGTTAGAGTAATTAAAATATTTAATTAATTTTAATATATTTTTGTGTTATTGAGAATTTATGATGAAATGGTAAGAAGTAGTATATGAAACATATAGTACTATTTTCTATTAATTCTAATGAAATGGAATAATTAATGTTATACATATTTTTCCAAAAAATTCCAACATAGTATAATAACTTTTATGACCTATAAAATTGACATATAGACCATATTGAAAGTCATATGAATTGGAAATTTTGAAACGTCTAAAATATTACTTAGTATTTTAAATCTATATATAGTACCAAAAAGTCATATGTCTTCTATAAATTTATATGCATCTTATAAATTCATACTATTGAAAAAATATTTTTATATATTATACAAAACTTTATATCGTCTAATTTTTAGAAATTCATAAATTCATACGAGAATTAAATTCAAAATTAACCTATATTCATAAAATATTTCAAAATTTCATATTTGATTTAAATATTTTTATGTGAATCAGATGACTTAAAATATTGTTTTTAGAAATCTCTTATTATGTCATGTTTTTCTATATTATCGGTATATTGATTTACTATCTGATTATAATATATAATATTAATTATTTTATTATAATATAATTAATTTCGTAATTGGAAATATATTTGAATTTTTTATGAAAAATTAAATTAAAATATCACCCTAGAAAACATGTTTTTTCAATGTTGTTTTTATGGAAATTTTTGGACATTCACTTATTGTTTATTTAAAATTAGAAAATTTTAATCCACATGATTTGTATGTTAATTATATAATCATTAATATTTATTATTTTTAGAATATTAACTTCAATATTAAATATTATAATGATTTTTATTGTACATCAGTTTTATGATTTAATTATTATGAAATCTTATCCAAAATATTAATCAATGTGATATCATTGGGAGGGAAAAGCTCATGTTAATGGGATAATAATAAACTATAATTTGTATTCAGGAAATTATCAATCATGAAGGCTTTTTTTCATTAGGGAGCTCTAAATATATATTTTATTTGGTCCAGTTCATGTAATAGAGAATGTGTATATTTTAACCATACAATTGACATCTCTTTACAAATCATATATAAATAAGATATTACATTTAGAAATTCAATGTACATATCATGTTCTACAAAATAGTAACACTTATGCCTAGATAAGAAATACTTTCATTCAAAACTTGATTCTATAAAACTAAATAAATTTGATTTTTTTTGATTTTTAGTTTATTATATTGCATTAAACAGTAGAATTATCATTATAGGTTGTGAATTATCTTGAAATGTTACATCTATTTGTGCCTTAGTTCAGTAAATGGTATGGGTTTTTAATTTCTCAAGGCCTATATAAAAAATGATGGGGGTTCTTCCTCCCCTTCAAAAAGAAGGCTTTCAGTTGTTCTTTATTATATTTATATTTCAAGGTAATGTGGATATCAATCATTTTATTAAATGTTTAGTTTCTTAGTTTGTTTCTATAGGGGATAAGTATTTCAATTATAATTCTTAATGGATCCTGCTAAAAATTAATGTTAATTTTACTACTAGGTATTAGACTATCACAGTTAGTGTCTTAAGAGTATATGTCCTGGATCATTGGTATATATGACAATAAAATTGTGGTTTTTTCATATTTAATGTTCATATAAAACATATATAAACATTTTTCAACTATTATAAATATTAAAAATATAAATATAATTCATCCCTACAATAACCATTCTTCCATCGTAACTATATCATTATAAAAAATTGTTGGGCTTTATTAAAATATAACCTGAATAATTCATTAGAAATGTTAATGGATATTGAAATATTTAAAAGCAATTACAAGAATAATATAATCTAATTTCTTAAATAAGTTGAAATATACCATAAATTTTGATAAATATTAAAAGAAATTAATTTTTATATCTTATTTTAAATATTTAGAATTTGAATAAAAATTATAGTGATGGTTCAATAAAATGTGAAAAGGAAGAATAAAAAATATTTCCACATGTTGTTCCCCTTAGTGGAAAAAGAGTGAAAAAAGTTGGGTATACCCAGAAAAATTGATATATCTATAGATTTATGTAATTTTGGGTGTTATTATTTAATCAAGGTAGAGGTTGATCATATCTTTACATATTAATCCATAATATTTCTCTTTTACTTATAAATTATGATATATGTTAGTAGAATCTAAATTAAAATCTACCTCTATTTTTTTTGGGTTTAGAAAAATAAGATATTCAATGGATAACATCATTAGGGATATATAATGCCCCAATCAATATATAAAGGGTCATACCTAGATAGTATATCTAATGATTCATAAAATGTTGGTCACATGTTCATTAGGTCCCTCGGATACTGGTGTAAAGACCTATAAATAGAATAAAGGGTATATGGATTCTTATATTGAGACTAATATTGTTGAAGATGTGCTAGTGAATTAGGAAGGTAAATCTAGTGATGTTGGTAACATTAGAATTTATTTTAAATTTATGTTATTTATACTAGAAAGGCTCATCATGGGTTTAGACAAAATTCATGGAAGGTTCATGAAATTGGGTATCGGCAACTTAGGTCTCTTTATGATGGATGTATCATTTTTGTTTACAATGATTATACTTTATATTTCATCAATATAGAACTTATGTTGAATTTTTGACTTCATAAGGCTGGTAATGCTACTCTTATCCATTCATAAAGGAAAACAATTGTTGGTTTTTAGGGGAATCCATCTTGTGTGTAATTGGTTCAGGTTGATGAAACACATTACAAAAGGATGGAAGTAGTCCAAGTTTAGGGATTCCCAAATAGAAATCATTATAATTAACTATGTATTGCATGTCCCCAAAACCAGATAACTTGTCTCAATATAAAATTAGAACAAATATTTAGATAACTATAGTATATGATTTGACTGATTGAAACAAAAAGTCTTGATTGTGTTTCTTATTTGTAGATGGAAATTATAAAATTTTGGAAACTACATTGTGTTTGGGGCAGGATATTTTTCATCGACAAACCAAATCAACAAGATAATGCATCTCATTAAGCTGCATTGACTAAAGGGAAGTTGTTACTAACTAAAAATTAATATTTTTCGAATATATTCTTAAATGAAATGAAATTTAAAGAAGTATTATCTAGAAAACTTTGTTTAATATATCATATTGGTATCTATGGTACAACTCTTAGTCAAATGATTTTTTTTACAATGATTTGGATTTATTATTTACTTATAACTGAGTTTTATTTTTTACAGTCTTCGAATGAGTGTTTTCTTACAATGTTTTGATGTATTACCCTCTAGTATCATTTTTCCTTATCATATATAAATATTGGTTGGGGTATTTCTCCAATACCTATATTATCAAAAATGGAATCATATCAGTGATAAAAAATGAATGTACTAGAATAAAATGATTGATAGAGAGTGATAATTTAGGTCTGCTAAAAATAATTTTTCAAACATTATTAAAAAAATTAAAAAAAATAACAAGTATCTCCACAAAATCATTGAATTTTATAGATTAATGGATAATATATCCTCAAAAAAAATAGAAAATATGGAAAATGAAGTAATTTTTTCTTATAGAAAATTGGAGGTAATAAATAATCCAATTACACAAATAAATTCAGGTGAATTGGGAATTAATGAGAAGGAAAATCGAATGAAGTCATGTAACCCACTAACATAAATGTTCGAGAATTAAATGTAATGATTACATGTAACATTCATAAAAAATTCTAAATATATTTCTAAGAAATGATAATCTCATGTAATAAATAATATTAGGGAGAAATAAAGGTGTATTTAATAATGTCTTAATCAAATGAGTAAGATAGAGAGATCATGATATAGAATTGTAAATATCATGATGTAAATTATATTACTTATAAAATATTATAAGGGTGATGGGGTAACACAATATAAAATATTGTTTTTTTTGTAATATCAATCATTTTACAAAGAATTATAAATTAATCAAAAAACCACCACAACATCATACTTATGATATGGACACACTATCACATAGTTGTAAATAAATTACTTTTATTATTTATATATTTCATCACATATTATTAATTTTTTACTTAATTTCATTGGTTTTTTATTTATCATAACATAATTATTAGTTTGTAGTAGTTAAAATAAATTATGTGGTATTAAATGAATCATTTATTCATAGTTTATATTATATATTTGATTTAGTTATTAATCTTTGGTAATTGGTCGATTACCCATTGAATGTTAATAGAGATAATAATTTCTTTTGTTTTAGGGATATGTGGAATTTCCTTGGTGGTTATTAATATGCTTCTTAGGAATTGATTTAATGAGTATTAGGTTTTTCATATTATATGGAAAAAATATGGTGTATTATAATGAGAAAGTGTGATGAATTATTTCCTAATAATATAATTTTAAGATACATACAATTGTTTTAATAATACATGATTATATTTGTGAATTATATATAGAATGGTTATATATGTGATAGTAATAAAAAAATATGGAGACGAGCATGATATTTATGTTGATAAATTTTCTCATTCTCCAAATGATTCGCATCAAAATAAATGATTTAATAACCATTTGTGTAACTAACGGCTACATAAACTACAAGGAGAAATTAATAGAGGTAATTTTTTAGGGTATAAAGATAAAATCTAAAGTAAAGTGTTGTTTTTATTGGATGATGGATTGAATAATTTATATATAAATTTTGGTGAAATTTCTGTAAATAAACACTCAATAATATAAATATTCTAACCCCACATATATTTATATTAAAATAATAATAACATCAATAACATTATTAAAATGCAATATTTCTCATAAATTGAATTAAAATATATTAAAATATTATTATTATTTAAATTTAACTTAGATGATGAATTCAAATGTATGGATATGAGTATCTGTATTATAAATTACATGTATAGTGTATATAATCAATGAAAATGTGTTGAATATTTCTTGGGAATTATGTTTAAAATTAATATTGAACTAATTTAATGAAAAAAAAATTCATTTTCATGAAAAAAAATAATTTTTTTATCTTGTGGAAATTATAATTAATTTTTGAAAATATTACAAAAATTATTTTATAAAATTTATATATTTTTTAAATTTTTTATATCAAAATTCACTGAAATAAGTTTTTTATATGTTTCTACATTTATTAATATTTTATTGAATAGTGAAAAATACTTCTCAAATACTCTAATTTTATTCCCTGAAAGAATGTTATTTTAAGTCCCATTCAAATTTGGATTTGCTAATATAGTAACATATGACCTTTTTGATTTAGGGAAACTTGATTATTCTATATGAATAATAAATATTCATAAATTTGATATATGTTACTATTTATGCTTAAAAAGTATTTATGATTACTATTTTTTATTTTTTAATAATTTAATTTAAATTTTATTTATGAACATTCTTGAAATTGAATACACAAAATGAGATACCATTTTTGGAATTAGGAGATAAAATTGGGAAAATACATCCCCTTAATTTTTGGTTATTATAAATGTTAACTATGGTAAATATTTCTTACATATATATGGGAAAATTTAGAAAACATGGTTAAAATATTGATGTATAGTCTCTAAATCAATTAAAATCATTTCCATGTTTAATTTGATAAGATTAATTATACCACATCAACCCCAGAATCAAATATATTTCATTTTCATTCGATTTTCCATTGATAATGTCTTTTATATTATTCTAATTAACTAACATAACAAAAATTCCACTCTCATGATTTTAGTTCATTTTATATGTTCACATTGGTATAATAATATACAATGAATGAATCTAAATTTTTATTTTTAATGTGACTAATTTATTTTTAGTAGTGAAATTTAATTTCTATTATTATTTATAGAATATTTACTATATTACATTATAGGATACTTCAATATTTCATATGCATGTAGTTGAAAAATATAAGTATATGATATTTTAAAAGTAAAAAAGTAATATCTTACTGATGAATTATGATGTCATGTTTTATTAATGGTTTATAATACATTATAATATATGTTAAAAGTATTTAAATTCGAATTCCTTTTTTAAATTTATGTTTTTATGCTAAATTAATATTGTCAAAAATGAAATTATGTATATTTTTTATAAATTATATTTTTTAAAATTATTTATGTAGAATAAAAATCATGGAAAAGGAAAATAATGATGAAAAAAGTTCGAAAATTTTTAATCTTCTAAATTTATAATATTTTTTAACTATGTATATAATATTATTACACTTTTAGATTAAAAATGGCGTATCCAATGTTTGGTGGGAACATGTTACTGGGCGTTAAAACAAGATATTCGGTAATTTTTTCAAAGTAAAAAATTTTAGAAATCCTAATTAATATCCATATTCAAATATTATAATATCCCGAATTTTAATCAATGACCATTTTTAGAGAATTTTTATCGATTATAAAATTCTTTTATTTTAATCATTTTACAAATTCTATGTGTTTCTTTCCTCGCTAATAAAAAGAATGGCCCTCCATTTTTAAATTACACCACCATATGCATTTAATATTAGTGAATCCCTGATTATTTTTCATATAAAATCAATTATTTAAGATATATAGTTGTTGGTATTCTTAAAATAAAATTTTAAGAACACTTAATAGTTGTTCTAATTGAAGAGAAATGAAAGAGGGGTAATACTTCTACCAAACCTTTTTCAATTTATTTCATCAAATTCCTTCCCAAAATTTTTTGTGTTCATCATAAAATAAAAACATAAGTCACATATATATACTTACCAATAATTATCAATTTGGAACGACCATTATTCTCCCACATTTTCCTTAAATTGGTACTGAACATATCGCCTATGCATACAGGTAGACTATCTAGTACACATTGGGAGAGAACTATTATTTCATCACTAGTTTCATGGATCTTATTATGAAAGGGGTAAATTCTATATAATATACTTATGAAATAATTATTCTTCTGGTAGTAAAATACAATTTCTACATTCTTACATTCAAATTACTTGGATGATGATTAAATCCCTCATGCGAATGTGTGGGCTAGAATATCAATGAAGTGATGTGAATTGTTTCATTCCATGTCACTTGTATAGTGATAATTATATATTTAATTTATATATATTTAACATGGGTTATTTTTATGGTTCGATTATGATAAAATAATATATATATATATATATATATAATAATTTTTTATAACCTTTTGAGCATTGTTATTTCACACCAGGATACTGATTCAGAAATATATAACAGGAGAAAAGCCACTAAACTATAGTATAGTGTAGGATGTTAATGTCTAAGGACAAACCCATAAAGATACTGTTTTATAAAATATTAATTAAATAAAAAAACCTAAACTAATTTTGAGTTTCAAAAATTAAAACCAAGCTAGTGAGAATTTTATTAGTGAATAATGTGGAAGAAGAAAATATATAATGGGTGATGGAGAAAATTTAATCACGGTTCATGGGATGATAAGGTATGAAATAGTTAATTACCAATCATACAGTGATGTTAATCAGGCCCGAGATAGTCTAATAGTCATTATAAGCACTCTCCATCAAATGTTCTCCTACTCTCATGGTCAAGTACATGGGATTACAAAGAATAGGTAACCCAAAACCTGATTTCATCAATGGGATGAAAAATCCCAATGACCATGGTGAAATAATAAACCCTAGATTACATAGTTTACAATAGAATTCAATCAACTAAAAAATTCCATTTTAGAAGACATAAATAAATAAAACCCATTACCCAATCTCGCTCATAATGCTTATTCAAGAATATTCTAGAAATTTATAGAAATGAAGAACAATTTTGAAATCCGAACATAAAGTGAAAAAAAAATATCACAAAGAATCACTATTCTACACGCACACCATGACACAAATAAATAATCCCCACATTCTAGCCATGGGAGGGTTCAAAAAATAAATGAAGAAAAATCCTACAAAATGGAATACGTAGCAGGGCACCAAAATTGCACGCACCCACCAAAAAGGTGTCTCTCATTATTGTGTGCATTTTATCCCACTCCAAGACATGTATGTGCATGTAATTTTAATGGTTTTGGATCAGACAACCATATTGCATATGTCTTGAATGTCTATTTATTCGATTTCTAAAAATTTATGGGACATGTAATTATTTTAGTATCTGGTTTTTCTTTTATTTCGGGTCCAGAACTTTCACGATGTGTATTTGTGTACATGATATAAAATTTCATTTTATAGTGTGTAACATATTTATGAGATTAAGTAGTAGCATTTGACTAACCTAATGAAATAAAAACATGTAAATGTTATTTATGATGTGTAAATTTCCTTCTTAATTCCAGTGGTCCTCCGTATCCACAAAAATTTGTGTCGCCCTAAGAGAAAATCGAAGAGGCCTGAAGTGTCTTTTAGCACCAAAATATCATCCATTTTTATTCCTTTTACATGAATCATTTCTTCCATACATAAAAAATAAAATGGATCTATGATTCCCATAATTATAAAGATTTATCATTTTATTATTTAAATACTATAAAATGTATGAATTAGATACAAATATCAAATTATCATTATTAGAAAAAGAAAATAGAATTCTTCTGTATGTATGGCCTGCTATCTTCCTGAATAGTTTACATAATTTTTCTATCTATATCATATATGGATTATTAAAATATATATATAGTGAAAATATATGATGTTTTTATCCCTATTAAGATTATTTTGATTATGGAACCCTGATTAAATAGTAAGTGGTAGAAATGGAAAAGTAAAAATTTTATTGAGAAATAAATATTATTATATTAGGGAAATGATGATTTTAATGAAAATTTATTAACAAAAGGGTGTCAGTATTTATAAATAGATCATATATGAGAAAATAAATTTGTATATGATTCTAGTATATTGTGACACCAACCCTAGTCCTGATATATGGTTCCTTCTATAATAACATTTAAAAAAGATATAAATAATCACATACCTAAGGACCGATCCATTTATTAATCTGGTTAAACTACATACATTCTTGAGTGTCACATTACATTTGAATAAAAAAATACAACCTATTTTTAAAAAGAATAGAATTATTCCCTATATCATATTCATGAAAACATTTCACATTTAGCTTAATGGAATTTTAGGGGAAAAATAAAATAATGGGGAGATAAAATGATTAATAATGGTTATATAAAATAGTAGAAATAATTAATCCTTCATAATAATCACTATAGAATGTTAAATAACTAATCACGCATGGAATTAAAATAAGTTTACCACATTAATTGATAAGTAATAATAAACATTTCAATGTAAATACCTTAAAAACATTCTATTAAATCAATAACTAATAATGAAATGAATCCAGATATAATGTCATAGTGAAAATATCATGGATAGTAAAAAATTAACCCTGAATAAAAAAAATGGTATATTATTGAATGAATATTTTCTTTGGTACATGACTCTGTTACGGTCATGACCTTTCACAAGATATTATATATCATACTAGATGAGAAACAAATCTAATAAGTCTAGACAACATATTTATCCCATTAGACTACTGATGCATCTCGGCGCTGTATGTAACAAGACCCACACATGTTATACCTGTCTAAAAATTACACATATTTGGAATAACCTATTAAATTCATAATTTTTGTATCATAATGTATGTGTATTATTTAAAGAATATTGATTTATCAATATTTCCACATATAAAGAATAAAATTCAATGTATTACATCATATTAAGAAATTTTGTAGGGTTTGTATAGTAGTAATTTCCATTATAAATAATATGTATATTTAGATGAAATATATTTCTTAATCACCATAAAATAGTGAATAATTCTAATAGATGTTAATAAGTATAAAACTAAATTAAGGATGGGAATGGAAAAAATATTTATGGCCAAGATAATCCTGAACAATCCATAAGTAGGGTATGTAAGGTATTAATAAAATATATACCCATTAGAGTATGCATAAATGTTTTTTTCGATTAAAGAATATAAAAAATGGTAAATATTTAATAATATTCTTGATGAAAATATCTCTTAAATTTTTATTTTTTAAATCATTTTCTTTGAAAATCCATTTAAAATTAATTCATTAAAAAGATCTTCATAAAAAAATTATTTATTGAAATGATCGTAACATTGGTATATAATTCCTTAAAATCCAAAAAATTTAGAATAAAAGTTAATTTTTACTATAAAACAGGTAGTAAAGTGACTTGTTTAGAAAACGAGAAGAATATTTGATTCACATTTTTTTAAAATTCAAATGGTTCTTAATTTGAAAATGAAATATGACTCCTTTTCAAAAAAAAATTAAACAGTAAATATTGGTGAAACTGATTTTGATAGAAAATTTGTAAATGGTTTTAAAAAATTGAAAATATTTTTATAAAACATGTTTTTGAAAAAAAAATATGACAAATGATAGAAACGGTGTTAGATTTTCCAAAAAATAATTATAATTATATTGAGAACCAAAGAGTGAAAAATAAAAATATTTTATAAATATATCATTAATAAATATATTATAACAATATTAAAGGGTTAATTAATAATAGATCAAATAATTCCATCAATTTAAATTCCCTAATAAAAAACCTTTATTAAAATTAAATTGTGGATTTAGCCATTGGAAAGTTCAAAACATTTAAGTGAGAATCAAACAACGAATTAAAAATGCATAACAACTATAAATACACATAAAAAGTAAAAAAACATCAAAATATAATAAAAATATATTGTATAAAATATATTATAATATTAATGAAATTTACGATATAATATACCATAATGGAATAAAATTCAGTTATAAAATACTTTACCACTTGGTAAGTTTTAATTCAAATCCCCTTAGATGAAATAATTAAAATTGACACTTAAAATACCATGAAAAATAAATTATTACTGATATTAAATTTACAAGGGGAAGTATATATACAATATAATAATACATGGTTCATTAAATTACAATATTCACTAATGAAATGAAATTTAGATACAATACATTACCGTCAGCTTCCTTTTAGGTGACGTTCTTCAACCTCCTATTCTAAAAGAATCCTCTTTAGGGTTGCACTAAATATTTACTAGGATGAATTCATAACCAAAATAAGTCATAAAAGATGCTTGGAGGGATTTTGGGGAGTGATTTTTGTCAGTCTTGTATAATCCAATGTTTTGTGAAGGTTTGAATAATAGGGAAGAGGGGTGGCCTTTTCTATGTTGGGGAGAGGCCAAACATTGTATTTTTTTAAAATAATCGAGTTCTCCGAAAGTATTCATATGTGACTACGGAAAAAATGGATCATTATCAATCCATATAGGTGGAATGGATGAAATATTTCCAAAAAATTGTGCTTATAAAAATTTTCTGGTGATTTATACAGTTACCTTTTAGTTCAACCACCAATATATATGTTCTTACTTTTACCAAGATAATTAATTTTTTACTACATTCACTATATAGTTTGGGAAACATTTATTTTTTTATTACTAAAAAATATATTTTATAGTGATTCTAGATATATAATCTATTTTTTAAAAAAATATCCCAAAATCGGAAAATATTTATTTAAAATTAATCACATTGACATGTTGTGATAATTAGTTTCAAAAGTGAAAATGTTCAAAATTTTACAATGTTTTGATATAAATATAAAATTCTAAAATGATTTGCGTTAATTGAATTTTCTTAATTAATAAAAAATTGAACTAATTTTATTTTAAAATCAATTTTAATTATAGTTTATTTTTATAAATTATATTAATGAAATGGTTGTTTTCAACTAAAATTCAGTATTTCTCAGTTTTCATCAAAAAATGAAATTTTCTTAGAAAAATACCAAAAAATTAACCTGAAGCTAATTATTGTTTTATTATTACAAGAAAATTTAAATTTTAAAATAATTTTTCCTAATGTGGTTGAAAATAATTTTATATTATCTGATAAAACTGAATTTAAATAGTGTTTTAGAAAAAAAAATATTTTAAGAAAACTATTATTTTTTTAAATTAATGTTAGTTTTTTATAATCATTGGTTAACTAATAAACTTGTGTAAAATATAAATTTTAAAATGTTTTTAAATTTTATACATTCTCTCCATTCAGATGACTATGATATAAATTTCAGATTAAATAATAATATTAATAGTTTTTGGTGTTTAGAAAAATATAGTGTTGTGTATGATGAGATCTAATATCATTACTGTAGGAATATAAAACTATTTATTTTTTATTAAATATATTATAAAGTATCATGGACTTATATATCATTCTATTATTGTTGTTCATTGTCACACACACGCTCAAATTTGATGTTCATATTTTAAAAAACCAAGGTGTTACAATTTCCCCACCATAATAAAATTATGTCCTCACAATTAAAGTTTAATCTCATGAATAAATTGTTTGAAAATTTTTAATAACACTATTCAAAAAACTTCATAATAAAAAGTTTTAATAAATTTTCATTTAAACAAAATTTATAGGGATGTACCAATTTTAGGTGTAATAACACATAACTCTTCTCCAATGTAAGACAACATTTTTTGCATGCGATGACATAGACCTATAGGAAAATGAAAAATAATTTTAGAGATTAATTGATTCCATTTATCATAAGGAATTTAATTATTAAAGTAATGTTATGGGCCTAAAAAACATAAATTTAGGATTATTTGGAAGACCATATAGTTTATTAGATACTAATGTTATAGTATAAAATATTTCCTTCAATATCCTTTTCCTAATATTCAGGAATTATTTTATTCTCCAATAATATTAGGTAATATGCATACATGAAAAATTTCTACATCAAAAATATAATTTCATCCTTTTGTTTTAAAACAATCAATTTCCAATTCATCCCTTATTACAATAAATAAATATCCAAACAATTTACCTTTTTTATTCTCGAAGATATAAAATTCACTTTTACCAAGTCACAAGATCTATAAATGAGAGAAAAAATTCATTGTATTTACATATTTGAAAAAACAAATATAGAAATAACAATAATCATTAAACAAAAAAATTAAATCCCCCAGTTTATAATTAATAATTCTTATTACAATAATGTAATTAAATAAAATGAAATATTAACCAATACATCACATATGACTTATCAGACACCTCAGGTTACCAACTAGCAAGTTGGTTATCCTTTTTGGTACAATTATTTGACTATTATTACAATTTCATTAAGGATTGAGTTAACCCTATAATATATAAATACATGTAAAATTATGTCAATAAAATGTAAAGGCTTTATTTACCAAGTAACATATCTACTAAAACATATACTTTACATCAATTTCTATTCAAATATCCTTAATATTATCTCATATTTATGACAAAAATTATTAAAAGTGTTTTTAAGACATTAACTCATGTTCAACCTTGAATTGAAAAACAACGATCATATATATAACTCTTATGTTAATGAATATAGATGAGATTCTGAAATTTATCACAATCTTTATATGTTTCATAATTCTAAAAAAATACCATTGTTAAAATAATAAAATTATTTAATTATTGATTCATAAAACACAAATACATCATCCATTTTATTTCAATTTAGGTCCTTCATTAGTGTCAGGTTTATCATACATCATTCATTATCATTATCAATTTGAATCCTTTATAACGGTTTTTGAATAAAATTTTAATCATCCTAATCATATCCCATGAATGTTTAAAATTAGGTATGCTATAATTAATATTTCAATGTTTTAGGTAATGTTTGAGACATGAATGATGTGACCTTTTGGTATCATTACCCCTATATACAATTATTCCAGAACCACATCCACATGTATTATCCAAAAATGGATGTAATTCAAGGAAACCCATTTAATATATATAATGATAAAACCTTACAAACATCATATATACATATCCCAAATGTCTTTAATTAGGTAATGTTCCCTAATCAATGTTTTCCAAAATCTCATTCCCATGGTTTTTACAAAACATCCTCTAATACCTACTAAAGTAACTTGGATAAAAGCAGTCGGGAGCCAGTATCTGCTACCGTTACATTTCTATAAGATAAAAGGAATCAAATAAAAAAATACCAATTGATTTAGTATTATTGTTAGTCTAGATACAAACATGAGACTTACATTAAATTTGAATTTGAAAATTTCAATTATATTATTTTGATAAAACCATAATTTCCTCCAAAATATTATTACATATCAATCATAGTAAATTCATCTAATATTGGGGAAAGGATACCAAAAAATTGTGGGATCAAATTCCCAATAAGAGTTATGAACAACATATGTATTAATGAATAGTTTTGGATATTAAATATTAAAAAGTAATTAAATGTATCCATATTCCAATTAAATAACCTAGCATCATCAAGAGATACGAAATAATCAATATGGAGAGATAAATAACTAAAAACATGTTCCATTTAATAAATAAATAATAATAAAATGCATCCAAATATGATGTTATCATGAAAATATCCTAGATTTTAATAACTAAATACTGAATTAAGGAAATACTTAATTATTAGACATCATGTTTCCCAGGAACATGATACATTTATCATTAGTACAATTTAATAGATTGATTAAGAAATACTTGTTGAAAACTAATGTAACTAATTCTAGCCAAGAAATTTGCCCCAGGAGATTACAATGCAATAATTTTGTTATCTATAACGTCGATCCACCCATGTCATTACTTTTAATAGAATCCGTAAAATATTGAAAAATTGATTTAATTCCTAAATAATGTTCCTTATTATCAATTGTATTTATTTAGTAATAATACAACTTCATTATTATACCCACAAATATCAAATAAAATTAAATATTGTACACCAGATGTAGAAATGATTTACATTTTAAGAAATAAACATATCCAAGGTAAATTATAATTAAATTTAGGAGAAATTTAATGTTCAATGATCATAATATGTTTAATAATTTAATGCGATTTTGAAGACTGTATTAATGAAATAATGATGTGAATTTCTATACTGTCCTTGGTAAATATAACCACAAACCATCCAATAGAGAAATATAATCAGTATTAATAAAAAATATACCCACTATAGTAACAATATATTAGTTTTTCATCGATGAATGGAAACACAATAAAAATTATTTTAGAAACTTTTTCAGGAAATTACCCTTTGTAATTTGAAAAAATACTTTGAAAATAACTTAATTATTATATCACATTTAAATGTTTTTTTAAAAATAACCTAAAAACATTAAAAGAAATATTCAATGATATAAAGGTCATGATAGAGGGTAATTCCCAAAATTCTAGAAAAATAATTAGAATATTCCTTTTTTTCTGTAAAAATGTTGGGAATGTGGCTTATTCAGGTAAAATATGAATATTCCCTTCACATTTATGAAAAAATCCAGATGGGAATTTGGTTTTAAAATAAAAAATATTAATCTATTTAATTTTTTTAAAAGAATAAAAATGAGGAAAATTTTCTTTGATAAATCATTATGAAATTTTTTAAAATATTATGGAATAAAATTTTATAAAACATTGTTTTAGATGAAATTTATATTTCAAAGTGAAGAGATAAATGATGTAATATTTTCTTAAAAAAAACAATTAATTAAAGTACAAATGAGTAAAAACATGGTATAATTATATGAATATATCGTGGATAAAAAGAGGATAAGAAAATTAAATATTTTATTAGATAATGGTCAAATAACATACATCAATTCAAATTCAAGAATAAACAATATTCATTAAAATGTGATTTTCAATTAAAAACCTATAAAGATTGTAACATTGAGGGTATATCCAGCCAATGAATTGATTAATTGTATCTACTATACATCCAAATAAAATAAGTGGAATGGAATTATAATATAACCAAAATTAATTATAAAAATAATATTAAAAATTTCAGTGACATTGAAGAAGAAATATAACCACATGAAAATTAATTGAGTTATGAAATTATTTACCAATTGGTAATTTGTAATTCAAATCCAGTTAGATGGAAAAAATCATATTGAAACATAAAAACCAATTAAAAATGAAGTATTCAGGATATTAAATTTAAAATTGGTAATATATATAACATATAAATAATTGGTTTGTATTTATAGTATATCAAGCCTTTCACATATAACATTACATGATTTTAAGCTTAATTATACATCAGAGTATAGGCCAAGGATTTTATAGTCTTGTGTCTTAGAATACATGGTATATGAAACTAAAAACATGGAACTAACTAAAACATTTCATTAATTAATCTTAAAATTGAGCTCTTATCTTCCATTGTGCGTAAACATCTGCATAGGTTACCCTAGGGAAGACATGAACAAATGGATGAGATAAATAACCTAGTAAGGGAATAACTACATGATCAAAATAAATAGTACATGGGATAGAAGGAATGAAATGATGATATTAATGTCTTGTAACATATGGAATCATAACATATACACGTGGAGTCATATAAAAATGGAATCATGATAATTTTCTTGAAATGTAAAAAATGACTTTAGCATGATTCAAGGATAATCATCTATAATGCCCTGACCCCAGTTACCCAGAGTCGGTGCATTACTTCGTAACATTGGCATGATCACAAAAGATCAAGTCTCGAAAGACCGATTAGTTTAGTAGCCTTGGAAACAATAGATACATTCATAAATGTTACATTACATCATAAAGTGAAAAACTACAATAACAAAGTCTCCATAGTCCACACTCATATCCTCTTCTGACTATCCATGCAGGTCATTCATAAAATACTTCTTCACATCCCGGAAAATATTAAAACAATGAAACGGGTGAGCTCAGATGCTCAGTAAGGATAACAATATTGCGGAAGCTTTCATAAATGAACATAAATATTTAAGGCAATGTATAACTAAAACAAAAGAATTTTAAACTTGAATATCAACATAATATGGCAAAAGTAAATGAGATAATTCCATTTACTTCTTCACATGGATATTCTACTGGTCGAATAATCACATGAAATATCAATAACCACTTTCATAATGATGGAATGCATAATGCCAGACTATCATAACCACATAGCCAAGGCCTCGTGCCAAGACCACAAATAAGATTTTGTCAAAGCCTCATGCCAAGACACTAGTTTGTCTCATGAGACTTGTCGATGCATCGAGGAGCTATAGCGGGCTCCACCCGTCACTTATTAATTCCAATGCATTCCTCATATGAATAGGTTTAAACATATCATAAACCATAACATAATCTTATCACATAAAACATGCATAAAGGAAACATAACATTTCCACATTTCAATCACAAGATATCAATACAACACATTGATATAATAAAGATGCTTTCAAAACCATTTTCAATACCAAAATAAAATAATGTTAAAACTTTGTATTTATTTTTCATTAATAAAAAGTGATGGCTTGTAGAGGAAGCCGAAACTCAAATAATGGTCACGGCGGCGGAGAAGTCGTTGTCGCCGCATATGTACAGAAAGAAAAACATTCCCTTTTTGTCGTTTAGTAAAACGCTTCGTATAAAATAGATTCCTTTTGAATAAGCGTAAAAGTCAAAGGGGGTTATACACCGTATAAAAGAATGTTTTGTATAAAACCAAATATGCCTCAATGAAAGGAGATTGAGACGAAGTCCATAAAAAGATCATTTTTAAAATAAAATAGATCTATTATGTGTATTCACTATAGGTACACATAAAGAAAGTAAAAATACAAAATAGGACATAATATCATGACATAATTTGAAAGTAGGAGATTAACCCAGAGAATGGAAATTCGGTTAAGAAGTTCCCTTACCTTGTGTCTGACTTGATTCGACCGTTCTTTAACCTCCTTGTGTCTGACTTGATTCGGCCGTTCTTTAGCCTCCTTTAAAACGGGTATCACTTTTTGATTTGAGGCAAAGGCTTCCTTGGGAAGAGTTCTGCCCAAAGTGAGGCTTCTAGGAGTAAGAGGGGGATGTTTGGAGAGTATTTGGGCAGAGTGTGGCCGAGCCAAATGGCTTGAATGTGTGAATGAGGTGGTAGAGGTGGGGGCCTTTTATAAGTGGAGAGGAGGGGCACTTTTGGAAAGTAATAAAATGTTACTTTATTAAACAATGATTTTCGAATTATAAAGGTCCCACACTTATAAAATTAGAGGATAAGGTGATAAGGGTTCAAAATCTAATCATCCAAAAGGTTTTTTACAAGTGTAAGCCATGGATTTTACATTATATGTTTATTTTATTTAAATTGTTAAATAATGAGGTCATCGCTGCATCATCATGATGTCATAAATAATTTAATTTATTTAATGTCTAAAAATTTTAAAAAAATTACTATGATGTAGGAAATATTTTTATATTTCCAATGAATATTTATAGTCAAAAATATGACTTGTGTAACCCCATGCAAAAATTGTTTTAGTAAAACATTTCATGTTTGTGTCATTTTTTACTTTAACATTAAATTAAAGGTATTTATGTCATTTTCCAACTAAAGTGGCACCATGGGGTAACCAAGTTGACTCATGGATTGTCTTGGTCGGCAATTACTCATCCAATAGGGGTAGGAAAAGTGTAAGGGTATTTTCATATTTTTATAATATCATTTTTACCTTAAATTTCACTAATTACCTTTAATCGCGATTAAGAACTTAAAAGTTACTATTCACCAAAAAAAATTATTTTAATCTCATTGAACCACATTTTACTTCTTAATGACAACCATGTATGTTGGATTTTTGAAAATCAAATCACAGAAGTTGTAATATTTCATTTAAATGAAAAATCAGTTTTTTAACTACCACTTAGTGGTTTCACTATTCATCAAAAATTGAAGTTTTTCAGAATAATGCCAAAAGTTCACCCTAAGCTACAATTGATATCCTGAATTCAAAAATGATCTCTATGTTACAAAATTCCAAACATATAAGTTGCATTAATTAATTTTTATAATTAATTCCCGCTGTAACAACATCTAGCGTGTTTTTAAGAAACAATTTATATCAAAAGATTGGCAATTATTTATGTCCAATTTCAATGTTAAATTAATTATAATGACCACCATTGGATAAAATGGTAAAAATATATTATTATTATACTTTAAAACCACTCAATAGTATCACTTATCACTATAAACTATTTTGATTAAAAATGTTGTTTTAAGTATTTTTCACTATTCATAAAAATTGGATGTTCTCGGAAAATTACAAAAAATTCAACTTTGGATAATTTCGATATTACGAATACAAAAATGAAGTCCATTTTGAAATATAAAATTTCTATAATTTTAAAATGTGGGTATTACTATTCATAACGGATACTTTGATTAGTTGTGGTGTGTGTTAGAACTCGAAGTTGCGTACAACACACACTACTGTATTATTGAAAGAGAAGCGTATCATGGAAGCTCGGGGTGTTACATTCTCCCCTACTTCAATAAATTGCGTCCTCGCAATTTGAAATTTTTCTTTGAAAATAAAAGGTTGAAAATAGAAAATACCTTTGTGGAAAACCCACATCGGAAATAAGGCTAATAAAATTTAGCCATAATAAGAGGGAAATGGAAATAAGAAAGTCACCACCAAATTATGATCTCGATAAGGAGATCATTGGTGGCAATTAGAGACATATAATTGGAGGAAAACGTAAATATTTGTAGGGAGTGATTGTGGTCATCAATCACAAACCAGTGTAAAATTGAGGGCCTCAAAGCCTTCAATCTATGTTGATTTAAAATATTATCAGTTCAACAAGACATAAGGTATTACGATAACACATTTTTTTGTTTTAATATCCCTTTAATAAAGTTTAAGAATTAATTTATTCATAGAATAAGATCTAGGTATTTATATATATTTATGCTTGACAAGTAGAGTGTCAACCTTCAACTAATTTCTACCACAAACTCATCTTCCACTCAAAAAGATAATAGAACTCAAAAATATTCTATTTATCCTAATTGTATAAGGTTCCAAATATTAAAACATAACATTTAGATTAGTAAAACTATTTTGTAATAACCAGGGACTTCTTGTAGGCTAGTGGTAGGAAATAAAGGCCTGTCGCACTATGGTTGTGGGTTTGATTCCTGCATCTTTGTCCGACGTGACAGGTTATGCCCCACCCTGCAGGTTGTCTTTTTCCTAAAACTATAGTATTATAATATTCCAAAAATAACCTTCAGAAATGTTTTAACATTAAACAATACTATCCATGGTTCAACTTAATCCATTCCAACCTTAATAGTTATCCAAAATACCTCCGTCCAGACTTTCTCTAAAAGGTCTCTAAATTCCAAAATCAATTGCTACATCAGATTCCCCAAACAAAGAAATGTTTCTCTTATTGTCACATACTAAAAATATGATTACCTTAATCATATTAAAACCTTAATGAAATAAAAAAGTACTGCAGTACAATCCTTATATATATCACATTATTCTTATAACCAGAATATAATCCTTGAGTCCAAAAGCACCAATACATTAATTATTCCGCTTCAACCGTAGTCACAGCATAAGATTGGCCTTGATCCCTTGGCCTTTTCTGAGGTAAGTTTCCCTGACTCTTAGGACATTAATTTTCATAATGACCCATTTCCCTACAATTGTAGCATTCAAAATTGATAGCCTCTTTCTTTCCCTTACAATCACGAGCCTGGTGACATTTTTCTCCACATTTGTAACAAACCCCCATTCCTTTTAGGCATGTACCAGGGTGATTCTTCCCACAATTATCACATAGTGGAAAATCCTTCTTTCCCATTTTCCCTTTATCTATCTCTTGTTCCACCGTTCTCTTCTTCTCTTGCTTTACTTTATTGTCATAAGATTTAGAGAATTCCTTTTCTGTCTTGATAGCACACGAGACAATATCTTCATATGATGAGAAGGATTGTCATACTAAAGCTCGACGGAGAAATGGTTTTAAACAATCAAAGAAACGATCAACCTTACTTCTTGGTTTACGTATATAATCTGCAGCATGCCTCACTAACCTTGTAAAGTTAGCCTCATACTTTGCGACATTCTCATCCTCCTTCTGACTCAGACTCAGAAATTGCCTTTCCATATCTGCTTGATGGTCATGAGGAAAGTTTTTTTATAATAAAATCTCTTTGAACTCCTTCCATTCCATATTCGATATGTCATCATCTTCCTTTGTGTTTTGAATCAATGAACACCATTGATCGGCATCTCCAGTGAGGCGGTAAACTACCATGAAAACTGTCTCCCTTTCACTGCTCCCCAAGGCATGGAATATTTTCTCTAAGGAATTTATCCATTGCTCAGCTACTATAGGATTTGTACCCCCATTAAATTTTGGCGGTTGTTGCCTCATGAAGTGGTCTAACATTGATCCTCCACGTTATGGATCAGGGTGATCCATATCAGTAAGGTTATTATTCATAACCTGAGTGAGTTGTCCCAGTATGGTAATAAGTTGATCAGCACCAGTTGTATCTCCAGATCCACAATAATTATCTTGAGTAAGAGGGCAATCCCTACATGGAGTGCGTGCATTGATACGGTTTCCATTCCTTCCACTATGAGCAATTTCTATACAATGGCATAAACTTGATTAGTTTATGAATCAAAATACATAATTCCATACTTATAAAATACTTAACATAAATTGAACTATTTATGGATATAATCCATAATTATAAAAATGTTTTCTTTGAGAAAGTATATACTCATAACCCTTCATAGTGGTTTGTAAAGAAAACAAAAATTATCCTAAGCATATTCCCTGAGAGTGTCGTAACCAAGAGTACAGCAAGGCCCGTTGTCGTGCACCAATTCCCGTTCGAGTCTAGCTCAAAGCGGTGTTTTCGGGTTTTACCCCTAGGTACATCTGTGCCAGAGCCGCCTCTACCTGCTCGTATCCAGACAGGGATGTATTGCTCGGAAACTCATAAAATCTATATAATACCAAAATTCTAGGAAGTTCTTCTATACTAATCCTCAAAGTCTATCTTCGGGCTATGTGATCTAATCAGTGTTTATCTAAATCTAGCTTCTAAGGTTAGTACTAAACTGCCTCTGATACCAACTGTAACGCCCCGAACCCAGTTACCTAGAGTCGGTGCATTACTTCGTAACATTGGCATGATCACAAAAGATCAAGTCTCGAAAGACCGATTAGTTTAGTAGCCTTGGAAACACTACATACATTCATAAATGTTACATTACATCATAAAGTGAAAAACTACAATAACAAAGTCTCCATAGTCCACACTCATATCCTCATTTGACTATCCCTGCAGGTCATTCATAAAATACTTCTTCACATCCTGGAAATTATTAAAACATTGAAAGGGGTGAGCTCAGATGCTCAGTAAGGATAACAATATTTCGGAAGCTTTCATAAATGAACATAAATATTTAAGGCAATGTATAACTAAAACAAAAGCCTTTTAAACTTGAACATCAACATAATATGGCAAAAGTAACATGAGATAATGCCATTTACTTCTTCACATGGATATTCTACTGGTCGAATAATAACATGAAATATCAATAACCACTTTCATAATGATGGAATGCATAATGCCAGACTATCATAACCACGTAGCCAAGGCCTCGTGCCAAGACCACAAATAGAATTTTGTCAAGGCCTCATGCCAAGACACTAGTTTGTCTCATGAGACTTGCCGATGCATCGAGGAGCTATAGCGGGCTCCACCCGTCACTTATTAAGTCCAATGCATTCCTCATATGAATAGGTTTAAACATATCATAAACCATAACATAATCATATCACATAAAACATGCATAAAGGAAACATAACATTTCCACATTTCAATCACAAGATATCAATACAACACATTGATATAATAAAGACGCTTTCAAAACCATTTTCAATACCAAAATAAAATAATGTTAAAACGTTGTATTTATTTTTCATTAATAAAAAGTGATGGCTTGTAGAGGAAGCCGAAACTCAAATAATGGTCACGGCGGCGGAGAAGTCGTTGTCGCCGCATATGTACGGAAAGAAAAACATTCCCTTTTTGTCATTTAGTAAAACGCTTCGTATAAAAAAGATTACTTTTGAATAAGCGTAAAAGTCAAAGGGGTTTATACACCGTATAAAAGATTGTTTTGTATAAAACCAAATATGCCTCAATGAAAGGAGATTGAGACGAAGTCCTTAAAAAGATCATTTTTAAAATAAAATAGATCTATTATGTGTATTCACTATAGGTACACATAAATAAATTAAAAATACAAAATAGGACATAATATCATGACCTAATTTGAAAGTAGGAGATTAACCCAGAGAATGGAAATTGGGTTAAAAAGTTCCCTTACCTTGTATCTGACTTGATTCGACCGTTCTTTAACCTCCTTGTGTCTTACTTGATTCGACCGTTCTTTAACCTCCTTTAAAACGGGTAACACTTTTTGATTTGAGGTAAAGGATTCATTGGGAAGTGTTCTTCCAAAAGTGAGGCTTCTAGGAGTAAGAGGGGGAAGTTGGGAGAGTATTTGGGCAGAGTTTGGCCGATCCAAATGGCTTGAATGTGTGAATGAGGTGGTAGAGGTGGGGGCCTTTTATAAGTGGAGAGGAGGGGCACTTTTGGAAAGTAATAAAATGTTACTTTATTAAACAATGATTTTCGGATTCTAAAGGTCCCACACTTATATAATTCGAGGATAAGGTGATAAGGGTTCAAAATCTACTCATCCAATAGGTTTTTGAAAGTGTAAGCCATTGATTTTACATTATATTTTTATTTTATTTAAATCGTTAAATAATGAGGTCATCGCTGCATCATCATGATGTCATAAATAATTTAATTTATTTAATGTCTAAAAATTATAAAAAAAATACTAGGATGTAGGAAATATTTTTAGATTTCCAATTACTATTTATAGTCAAAAATATGACTTGTATAACCCGATGTAAAAATTGTTTTTGTAAAACATTTCATGTTTGTGTCATTTTTTACTTTAACATTAAATAAAAGGTATTTATGTCATTTTCCAAGTAAAGTGGCTCCATGGGGTCCCCAAGTTGACCCATGGATTGTCTTGGTCGGCCATTACTCATCCAACAGGGGTAGGACAAGTGTAAGGGTATTTTCATATTTTTATAATATAATTTTTACCTTAAATTTCACTAATTACCTTTAATCGCGATTAAGAACTTAAAAGTTACTATTCACCAAAAACTATTTTAATCTCATTGAACCACATTTTACTTCTTAATGACAACCATGTATGTTGGATTTTTGAAAATCAAATCACAGAAGTGGTAATATTTCATTTAAATGAAAAATCAGTTTTTTAACTACCACTTAGTGGTTTCACTATTCATCAAAAATTGATGTTTTTCAGAAACATGCCAAAAGTTCACCCTAGGCTATAATTGATATCACAAATTAAAAAATGATGTCTATTTTACAAAATTCCAAACATATAAGTTGCATTAATTAATTTTTATAATTAATTTCCGCTGTCACATCATATAGCGTGTTTTTAAGAAACAATTTATTTCAAAAGATTGGCAATTGTTTATGTCCAATTTCAATGTTAAATTAATTTTAATGACCACCATTGGATAAAATGGTAAAAATATATTCTAATTATACTTTAAAACCACTCAATAGTATAACTTATCACTATAAATTATTTTTATTAAAAAAGTTGTTTTAAGTATTTTTTACTATTCATAAAAATTGGATGTTCTCAGAAAATTAAAAAAAATTCAACTTTGGATAATTTCGATATTACGAATACAAAAATGAAGTCCATATTGAAATATAAAATTTCTGTAATTTTAAAAAGTGGTTATTACTATTCAAAACATCTACATTGATTAGTTGTGGTGTGTGCTAGAACTCGAAGTTGCGTACAACACACGCTACTGTATTATTGAAAGATAAGTGTATCATGGAAGCTCGGGGTGTTACATCACCAAGACTGTTTCACATTGTAGCACAGGCCAAGGATAACTGCCAATACCATCACACATGGTAGCACAAGCCAAGGCTAACCACCAAGAAAGTGGCACATAGTGTCTCATAAAACTCAACATTACCCAATGAATTAGAGTTATATCCAGGGGAAACCAATATTTTCATCTCTAGATATGTTTTCCACATTAATAATCATACATAATCAACATTACATAAAATAAGGGTTACCCATGGAAGTAATTGGGTACCATAATCATGTCCTAAAGCATAACAAATGGGTGTATCATAAAAGTGTCCAGGAAAAAAAGGTTCAAGAATATGTATAGGAATTAAAAAGGGGAAATAGGTATGTATCATGGTAGGTGATGTCATGTAGAAGTGAAAACATATAAGAAAAGTGTTTAATAAATTTTAGCATAAAAATATTTTTGTGCGGTTTTATGGAAAATACTACAGATCCTTTAAAATTGAAAAGGTATTAATACTTTATATAAAATCATAAGTGAACCAAGAATGTTTTCATAATAAAAAATGATTTAATAAATATAGTTGTGTCTTAAAATAGAATATATTGTGTACTTGAAATCAGGTATGAAGTTGGAAAGTTCCCTCAAAACATATTTTCTTTTCGGCAAGTATTAAGGAGGTAATCACTTAAAAACATGTATATCCCCAAAGTAGAATGAGGGATAGATATTAATACATGTTTATTGAGCACATAACCAGTATGTATATGTTTTATAGAATAGTAAAATAAAACTTCATTTGTATAAAATAAATATAGAGTAACCTAAAGGAATATAGGATGTTCGGGTAGAATCCCTTGAAAAATATCAACATTGTATCTGGTGTCCTTAGGAGTGATTATTTTTATAGAAATGGGTTTATAATATTTTTTACATCATGAGGGATGTATGTGGTAGGTGAAAAAAATACCCGTTTTTAGTAATTATACGTAAAATGGAAAACATAGAGGAGATTCTTGAAAAAAAAAAGTGAAATAGAGAGGATTCCTTACCTCAAGTTCCATGGTATTCCACACAAGATATTAATGACATGAATTTTTAAATTAGGTTCATTATCTAATAATTACATAACCTCTTTCAAATTCAAACTATTTATTAAAACTTTTTTTGAGTTCATTCATAAAATTTTCTATTGGATATGTGGTTCAATTTCACTGTTTGGGTCCATTTGTTCCCTTTGTTTTAAAGATCGATTCACATATATTCATATTTAGACACACACATATGATGAAGGTGGTTGTCCAAAATTTATGTTCTAAAAAATTATTGATCATCCATAAGATTAAATGGTTATAAAATTGATTTGGTTATTTGGAGTGAAGGTGAATCATTAGATAAAACATTAATGTTATATGCTTGGATTATCTTGGCGATTTTGTTCATAATTAACATATTTTGTATTGTTATTTTACATCAAGTGTGATAAAAAATTATATAAAAACACATAATTTAAAATACATATTTAATATTCTAGTTCAATAATAAAAATGGCTTTAAGACCAGGAAATAAGATGGTAATAGAAATTGATAATTTGTTGTCCTTGAATGTGAAAAATTAACACATCTTATACGGTGTTTTTGGTTCATTCTTATAAAATAATTGGAAAGGAGAAAAGATAATGATTTATACCATTAGCATAATAATACTCCAGTACCTGTATGTTACTGGAGTTATCATTCCATATGGATGAATGGATATGTGGAAAGAAATTAATGGAAAAGAACGTGAAAGAAAATAAAAGAATAGGAAAGAGGAATTTACCTCTTGAGTATATCTCTTTGAGAACCACTTAAGGGGAGAGGATTTGTCCTTATTAGGAGATAATGGTCTTTTAGACGTGGTGGAGGAGCATAGGGAGTGATTTGGGTAGAACTTAGGCATGGTAAAAGGCTTTAGAAGAGTAAAGAGAATATGGGAGTGTGGGTGGTTTTTATAGTGGAGGGGAGGATAGTTTTCTTAATATTTAATTCCTTAGTTTATTAATTTCCCTAAAACCATCAATAGTTATGATTCCATGGCCAAAAACAGTAATAAGTTCCTGTTAGTTAGTGATTTAAGTTCTTACATCATTTAAGATTTTAGGAATAGTGTATTCAAATTATAATGTATTTTATTACTCATAAAAAATTCAAGTACCTCAAAAAAACCCAAAATTCACCATAAACTTTTTTTCGACATGTAGAATCCAAAATTGTACTCCATTTTTAAGAAATAATTTTATATATATGATTACTTTATTTTTTATTTAAAATCATAATTTATTTGAAAAATATGTTTTTTAAAACTATAATTGATTTTATAATGCTTCAAAAAAATTACATTAATCCATATAAAATCATCTAATAAATAGAAGAAATAAATTTTTTAATATATGAATCCCTTTTAGAAATATAAATTTTATTTTTAATTAATTATTTAATTGTAAATAATTACTTATGACTTAAAAAATACTGATACTTTGACTATGGTCATATTATCACTTATAAGATTCCAGAAATTTATTTATATATTTATTTTTGAGGTTACTATTCTTTTCAGATGATTTACTATTCATAAAGGGCATATTACTATTCATAAGGGTGTATTTCTATTCATAAGGGTAGGATACTATTTATCAAAAGATAAGTTTATTGCACTCGACTCCAAACATCTTACTGATCACAACATTGTATGTCAACTTTTTTTAATTCAAATCATAAAGGAGAAAATATTATTTTTAAAGGTCAGATTGAAATAATTAGTTCATTTTAAATTAATTTTATGTGATTATATGACATAAGTTTTTGAAGGAAATTTCCATTGATTAAACATCGGTTCGTTACATTATTCCCCCTTATGAAATTTCTCCCTTGAAATTTCATTTTTTAATTCTAAGATATAAACAGTTGTGTGTACTTTTCCTTAATTTTCTCCACCATTTCCCATGTTTCCACTTCATAATTATCATTCCGTTATAATACATTGACCAGATAAACAGTTTTGTTATGTTGAAATTTATCTATACACTATTGGAAAACTAACCTATACCAACGGTTTGGAACTGTTGGTATAGGCCTCCAAACTGTTGGTATAGCCTATACCAACGGTTTAGAGAACCGTTGCCAAGTAAGCCGTTGGGATAGGTCTATACCAACTGTTTTCCCAAAACTGTTGGTATAGACCTATCCCAACAGGTTTGGAAACTATTGGAATAATTAATATGGAAATCTATACCAATAGTTATGGAACCGTTGGTATATGTATTTCAAAAAAATATTCGCTGGGATTTGATCCCAAGACCCCTAGTTTATTATTCAACGACTTACCCACTAACCTAACATGTCTTTTGTGAATTTAATTACATTAATATAAATGTATTCTCATAATGATTTTAAATTTTGATTTATATAATGTTCTGGGTAAGAAGAAATGATAAAAAAATCAAATGATATATACCAACGGTTTTCAAAACCGTTGGTATCGGCCTATACCAACGATTTTGAAAACCGTTGGTATATATTTTGATTCTGGATTTTGATTCTAGGGAAAGTTTGATTTGAGGGGGACCTTTCTCAACGGGTTTGGCAAATCGTTGGGATAAGTATACCATTTCCCAACAGTTTTGGCGAAACATTTTGGAAAGATGTCCACAAAGTGGACTTTTCCCAATGGTTTGGCCAAACCATTGGGAAAGGGTATACATATCCCAACGGTTTTCCAAAACTGTTGGGAAAGGTGGCCACAATGTGGGATTTCACAACGGTTTGTCCAAACCTTTGGGAAAGCCATACCCTTTCCCAACGGTTTGGCCAAACCATTGGGAAAGGTGGCCTCAATGTGGTATTTCCCAACGGTTTAACCAAACCATTGGGAAAGGGAACCTATACCAACGGTTTTTATGAACCGTTGGTATAGAAGCATTGGGAAAGTTCATATTTCCAATAGTGATACGATCCATTTTCTTCAATGGATACTCCTCATAAAAAATGTCATTCTCCAACTGTAACACCTCTTAAGATAGTACATGTGAAGGATATGGTATGTAACTCCTTCAGAGTGATAAATGAAAGACATTGTGTACTTCAGACATGGTAGGTTGAATCCTTAGTTTATGGGCTACATCCCCGATATGATCAAGAATAATGAAGGGGTCTTTATACATAGGAAATATCTTTATTTTCTTCATAAACCCTATGACCTTCTTCTATATAGATATACATAGAAATACCATGTCTCCAACATAGAACTCACGGTTTCATTAAAGATTGTCTGCATAAATGTTTTTTCGATATTGGGCTAACTTGATATTTTATTGAATAGTTTTCACTTTATCTACCATTTCTTCGACCGTTTCTAGTCCCAACAGTGTATGCTCATAGACTTCATCCAAACACGTTGGTGTTCTGATCCTTTTCCAATAAAGGGTTCCATATTGTGTAATTTGGATGCTTGACCAAAAAAGTTTGTTGTTGTAGAATTCAAGTAGTGGAAGGTATTGGTCTCATCCTTCTTTGAAGCCTATAAAATATTCTATCAACATATCATCTAATATATTAATAGTTTTATTAGATTGGCCATTAGTTTGATGATGATGGGATATACTGAATTTCAGTTCAGTTCATATAACATGTTGGAGGCTATTCCAGAACATATAGGTGAATATCAGATCATGGTAGGATACAATAGATAGTAGTACTCCATGAAGCCTTACCACCTCTTTGATATATATTCGTGAAATTTTATCCAAAGAGAATTAATCTAGAATTGAGGTAAAGTGAGAAGTCTTTTAAGATTATTGACAATGTCCCATATAGAATTGTTTCTTCTATATTTCTTTTTAAGTCCAATGAAAATTTCATGGTGATGTTCTCCCACTTAAATTTTGGTATGGTTAGTGGTTTCATCATCCCCTTAGACTTTTTTTCCTTCAAACATCACTTGTTAAAATATAAGGATCTGGCCTCAAAACATTAAATAATTCTTTGTTTTATACAAAAAAATACATTCTTACACTATGATGATTTTTTAAGGCCTATATTTTAATGTAATTAAGACATAAAATATAAAAAACATCTCATTATTATACATGTTGATGATATTAAAACAATATATATTTAAAAAAACTTATTTATCATTTCAAATTAAACATAATTCCTTTAAAAATCATAATTACATTTAATTTTTTTTCCTTATTTCTCTAACATATCCATATAAAATATTAAAATCAGTAAAAACACGGGATGAACTCAAAAAGTTCAGTAAGGAAAATATGGAATGAATTAGTTAGTCTAGTGATAACATAAAAACCAATAAAACCCATTTCATAAAAACTTGTTAACATGAATGGAAATATCATGTATTTTCCTTGGTAAATATTTAACATATCACTCTTTCAATCACCCTTACACATACAATCACCATTAGGTCGAATTCAAACTCTGGAGTACCCAATTCATTGGAGAGCTATAGTGGGGATCACCTGTCAGATCTTGAACTATAATGGGCACAAATAAACATATCTTGATTATAATGTGACTAACACAAAAAAAATTCCACGGAATTAATCATGTAAAAAATGTTTCTTGAAATCAGGAGAAACTACAAATTCCATAAAAACAATCCTTTTGAAATTTATTAAATAGAGTTTTAAAAGGATTTTAAAAGGAAAGAACCTTAAAATATAATTGTAGTTATAATTAATAGATTGGAATAGATAACTGTATAATTTGTAAATATTTTTCGTAAACCATAATATAAAAAAATTCATCACACCAATAATCTTCATACCAAATAAGAAATACATAATAATGATAACCCAAATAATGGAAATTGAGTTAAGTATAATCTTACCTAGGGTTATTCTTACTATAAAATTGTTTAAACCTTATTTTTAATTGTTATAATAGTATTATTAATATCATAAGGAAGCATATTAACTTTTATAAATCCTTATATGATCATTTTACAACATCATTTGACACTTTTATTTGTAATACTTTTCTATTTACATTGTTTCGGGTGCGTTCTTTAAATTGTTTTTATGATCGGTTCATGATGGATTTTCGTGTTGATTGGAAGTGAAACTCTATAATTTTAATGTAATGGTATTTAGATATTTCTACAACCATAAATTATAAAAATTTTCATTTTTTATTCTTAAATGAGGATGATTCATAATTTAAAAAATTATTTATACTTGTTTAGGTCATTGTGGAGATTCTTCGGTCGTAAGGAACACATTTTGTTTGATAAATTAATCAAATGATTCAAAAATGATTATAGAACCTTATTTAAGATATAGTAAATAAATTTTAATTTGGTTCAACCATAAATATAGTTTCATGAATAGTCTTTTAGGAAATAAAATAAATTCAAATCACATCATCCACGATGTCGGTAAATTGACATATCACAGACAGTGTTTAAATTTCATGAATAAGTGGGAGAGTAGGAGAACTATAATGGTGAATATTCCATAGAAATGATTAAATAAATAACATTAAAGATACTAGATTATTCATGCCTCTTTGATAAGGGGTGGTGAGTAAATAAGAAGAAAAGAAAGGAAATAAAAATAAAAGGAAAGTTGACAAATCAATTAAGAAACTTCTGCAGTCTAACTACGTCACTTAAAAATTCATAAAATATTTAAATGAGATAAAAAGGGTATATCATCATTAATACAGAATATGAAATGTAATGGAAATATATATTGACATATCCTAACATAATCCAATTTAAATTAAATGATAATAACAAAACACTAGTGCTTGAAAAAGAGAGTTGTTTTGAGAGAAAATTCTGCAGTAAAACAGCTATCCAACATGGTTTTAGAAAACATTAAAAATAGAAGGGATAGGGTTAATCCATCCATAAATGAATCATTATATAGTATATAGACTGAATAAAATTTAAATTAGAACATGGTATGTATACTTGAAAGTTATACCACATAAAAGTGAACATGAATGGAAAAAATAAGAAGTCGAGAATTCTCTTAACTTGTAGAGTAACTCCTAAACCTTGAATGTTGGGACCATGGGGGATTTATTAAAACTTGAGAGGAATATATGTGTGTAAATAATATTAGATAATATTTTATAAGGAATATGGAATGAATGGAAAGAATGAATGAGTTGGTCTTTATACCAAAAGTGAGGAAATGTTTTCTTAATTTACAAGGGACACCACGTTGGTGGTACATGAAAAACCATGGTCCTGCCCATGGTATTTGCCCATGGTATTGGAGACATGGAACACCTCATTGAATATTTTATTCATTAGGTGTCTAACAACATTATTAATTCATTATCACATCATTAATGATGTAATTAAACTTACCGAAAACTAAAAAATATATTTTTAATATTCACCAAAAATTATATTGTTCCAGAAAAATTACAAAAATTCACCCTAATTTTTTTTTAAAAAAATTAGAATTCAGAATCGAAATCTATTTTTTGGTAAATATGTTTCTATATATTATTAATTTATTTAAAAATAATATCATAATTTTGTCAAAAATAATAATTTTAAATCTATAACTCATTTTTTAACACCAAAAAAATTTAATCAACATCTCATAATATTATAACCATGTGAAAATAAAATAATAATACAATTTACTATTCATTAAGGTCATATTACTATTCATATTACTATTCTTATGTGTGGGTTAAAATTCACCAAATATCATTTTAGTTCCATTAGACTCCAAGAAACTTACTTATCACAGTTGTAGATGACTATTTTTTGAAATTCAAAACATAGAAGTTGAAAAATTATGTTAAAAGAATAGTTATAAATATCTACTTAAAACAAAGCTTCAACCCTTTCAATATATTTTTTAATACCATGGGGTGTTACATTATCCCAACATTCTAGGAATTGTGTCCTTGAAATTTTATTTACTCATTAAACAACTAAGGGTAAATGTATCTTATAAAATTTTTAGATGTCCATGTTGCTTATTAAATCATGTCGTTTCCCCAAATAAAGTATTACCTGGTGGATTACTTAATTCAGCAATAGCTGTTCCCTTTGATCAAGAATATGAACTGGTTTCTCTTCATTATAAATTCTTTCTTCCAGCTGAACTGCTTCTAGGCTCATGATATGAGATTAATCTGAAACATTTATTCTCAACATCAAAAGATGAAAAACATTGTGTAACTGAGATAAACAGAGAGGTAAGACAACTCAGTAGGTAATTGGTCAAATATTCTCTAGAATTTCATAATTTCTAATGAACTATGGACTTAGCTTTACATTCTTACCTAAATGCTTAACACTTTTCCATGTTGAAATTTTAAGAAAAATTTGATCACGTGCCTCAAAGTAAAATTCTTTCCTCCTATTGTCTACCTAACTTTTCATTCTATTCTATGTTTTCCTCATGTTATTTTAGAACATAGTCAATTTCTCAACCATTTTATATATTAATTTCTGTCCTATCAACATCATTTCCCCTAACATCATAACAAAAATCTAGAGGTCAAAACTGCTTCCCATTCATTTCCTCAAAAGGTTCAATATAAATATTGGATTGAAAAGTGTTATTATAAGAAGACACATAAAAACAATGATGATGATCCCAACTTCTCTGGTAGTCCATTGAAAAAGCTCCAAGAATATCTTCCTAAGTCTGAATCCTTCATTATAAATTCCCTTCTTATTGAGGATAAAATTTTATATTGAAATTTTATTTTTTTCCCAACAACTTTTAAAGGCCCTTTAAAAAATTAAAAGCATACCTGGGTAACTTATTAAATACAATGGATGGAGGAACTCCATGTAACCTGAAAAACTTGTTGAGGTATAGTCAAGAAAGTTGATCCAATGACAGTGTATCTCAAATAGAATGAAAATGTGAACATTTTATCTACAGATAAAAAATAACCCAAATCAAATTATTACCTCAAGAATTATTAGGTAGAACCACCACGAAGTTCATGGATATATTCTCTCATTTCCACTCCGGCTCTGGAAAAGACTGAAGAATCCCCTTTAATAACTATCACTCTACATTAACTTGTGGACATGTCAAACATTTCACAGTAAATTATGCAGTATACCATTTCATTCCATCCCACCATTAATATTCTTTAAGGTATCTTTACATCTTAGTACTTCTTGGATGAACTGAAAATGGATAACTATGAGATTCACACAACAAATCATTCTTCAACTAGGAATAAAAATGCACACTCAACATTTTTTGAATCATAAAACTCAATAATTATTGAGCTTAAATTCTGGAAAAATACCCATTTTAACCAATTATACCTTTTTCTGTATATCATGGTCTTCCTTCTACACTTTCTTAATTATATCTAATTAAAAAGACTACATTGAATCCTATAAAAAACAAATGTATTTCCAACCCCAACAACTTCTATGCCAAAATTAATCATATTGGTAAACAAGCGATCATGTTCTAAATATAACATGGTTACTGATACATTATTTTTTCAACTCAATGATCACACCACATTCTTTTACTTTAATTGATGGTAATTAATCATGCAATCATAATCATTTATTAGTTCAATCCATCTTGTCTGCCTCATGTTTAATTCCTTTTGACTTAATATATACTTCATAAATTTATGGTTTGTATATATTTTGAATTTGGAACCATATAAATTGTGAATACAAATTTTATACAAAAAACCAATAGATTCCAATTAAAGATATTGTGTGGGATAATAAAGCTCATGAGGTTTTAGTTGTCTTGAAGCATTAGAAATTACAAGATCATTCTACTTTAGAACACAAACATGTCCCTTCATATGAATCATCATTGTAGTTGATAAACTCACCCTTTTAAGAAGCCTAGTCCAAAATTAGAGCATTAACCAATATATTCTTCAGTTCATGAAAATAAACATCACATTCTTCTATCCAATGAAATTTAACCCATTTTAGTGTTAACATAGTTAGCAGGCTAGATTACTATGTAATGTATTTAAAAAAACATTCATAATAACCTTCTAATCCATGAAAACTATGAATCTATGTAACATTTTTAGGTCTTAGACATTCATCAGCCACTTGTTTTATAGGATTAACTATTATTCCATCATTATATAAAATGTTTCCAAGAAAAGAAATCTGTTGCAACCATAAATCACACTTTCTGAATTTTCCATACAATTTCATTTCTATTAAGGTTTGACAAATAACCCTTAGATGTTTTTGATGATCCTCTATAATTCTAGAATATACCAGGATGTCATCAATAAACACAACCACAAACATATCCAAGAACTCATGAAATATTCTATTCATCAGTTCTATGAATATAATAGGTGAATTAGATAACCTAAAATGAAAAACTACATATTCATAATGACCATATCTATTACAAAAGGATGTATTTAGGGTGTTTTCATCCGTTCCTTTCAACTAATGGTACCTCGACCTCAGGTTAACCTTCAAAAAATACTGTGATTCATGGATATGATAAAATATCATCGATATAAGGAAAAGGATACTTTATTTTATCAGTAATGTTATTTAAGGCTCTATAATCACTGAAAAGTATCATTGAATCGTCTTTCTTCTCAATAAGCAAGACAGTAGAACCCCATTGTAAAGTGTTCGGTCAGATGAATCTTTATCTAATAATTCCTGCAACTGCATTTTTAATTATATAAGTTCCATCTGGGCTATTCGATAAGGGGGTTTAGAAATTGTATTTTCCTCAAAAACTAATTCAATATTAAACTCAACATTTTAATTAGGAATAACAATAAGAAGATTATCCATAAAGGCATTCGGGTATTCATTTACCACAAGTACATCATTAATCTGGGTAGTTCCCTTATCTTCGAAAATATAAACAAGATGGATCTCATTTCTATATTTTCAGTTTCATAGCATCCTGATTTGTTATCAATGGTATGGTTTCATTCATGTAAACAAAATTTGATTATTTCTGGAAGAAAAAATTCGTTTTTTCTACAACCTATCATAGCATGATAAAAATAAATCCAATCTATAAACAGAATAACATAAAACTCTACTAGAGGAAAAAAACATGTTTTGTAGGTATAATATTTCTACATAGTAGGCTAGGTAGACTCTTATAATTTATTTTTTCGACTATTTTTTCTCTAGGAGTTTTTAACATGAGTTTTGGTTTCACTTCATGAGGTTTAGTTCCCATTTTTTTAAAAAATTTCTCTAAAATGAAGGAATGTGTAGACCTGGAATCAAACAACACATTTTTGAAATCTATAAAAAAAAGAAACAGAACTGATACCACCTCATTTGATGGATCAATATCTTCTAAAGTGGATATAAATAATTTTACCAAACTCTTCTACTTCAAATCATGTTGATTACCTAGTTGAGTGATTGGCTTCAGAAAAACATAATCAAAATGACCCAATTCTTTATAGATAAAGCATCTCACCATCGACATCTCATTATTTTTCAAATTAGTTTCCCTGCACTCAAAATGTATGTGTCCAAACATTCCACATCATTAGAATTTCCCCTAATTTAATATACATTCAACATGATGTCTTTTACCTCACTTTTCACTAAAAGGGAAATTGATTTTCTCACCTCCATATTTCATTGATGAATACTTTCCCTATGCCTGGCCACATGACTGCATCTTATTCTTGTCATCATGTGGCACAAACATGTCATCAAACTCCATATCCACTATTTCATCACATTAAAATGGTTTTTAATTTCCTTTAAACACTTATGAAGGCATGGTCTTTGAAAAAATTGTTTCAAAACAGAGTAAAATCTATTAATTTTACTATCAAAATCCTGAGTAAAATCTAGTATGTACCTAGAAATTCTTGTAAAATTGGGTTCATATGATGCCATAGAATTATCATCATTATTATTTATTTTTAATAATTGAATCTACATATTGAGAAAAATAGTTTTGGAATAATATTTTTCCAGAAAAGACTCTTAAAATCATTCCATTCTAGGCTGTTAAGATCATCTCTCTCTCCGATTATTAACTAGAGACCACCGTTTATCAACTTCATCTTCCAAATGATAAATACATAGTATTAATTTTTGACCTTACAAACATCCCATAACATTAAATAAATTTTTCTAGGGCATTGATCTATCCCTATTCTATCACTGGATCTATGGTTCCACTAAATTTCAGAGGTTGATTCCTCATAAAATTCTCCACAAAATAAATGTTTCTTTATGGTAGATCATGTTCTTCACAATCATTATTACCAACATAATTTATTTCTAGATTAAACTAAGCCATTACTGTCATAATCTACTCTTATTTGATTCCCACAATTCTGGGCTGTAGATTCGGACAGACAAAAGCCTCTTGGTGACTTCGTACATCAGCTTCCCGGATAGTTCTATGGAAAACAATTCTGAACATACATAACATAGCTGAAGTAACATGGTAATCCTTAAATTATATAACATTTAAAATTACCATAGAGTAAAAATCATTTATACTTTTCTTATAACTTTATCCAAACACTATAGTTATAGAAACCATCCTCTAATACAAACTATATAGACTGGGCATTAAACATTACCAAATCTTGAGTTTTAGACAAGAACATAAATTCTTACACAATGAGGATCCTCTCTGGTGTATACTTTAAGGCCATTATTCAATAAAATATACAAAAACTCTCATTACTATACATGTGGATGATACTAAAAAATTTCCATTTTTGAATATATATATATATATAACATATCAAATTAATCACAATTCCATTGAAAATTCTTCATTCCATTTAAATTTTCTTCCTTATTTCTCTTACACATACTTATAACATGTGAAAAACATTTAGAAAACATGAGATGAGAGTAAATATCTCAGTAATGGATATAATGAATAAATTAGTTAGTCAAGTGATAACATAAAAACCAATAAAACCAATTTCATAAAAACTTTTTAACATTCATGGAAACATCATATAGTTTCCTTGGTACGTATTTACCATATTAATCTTTCAATCACCCTTACATATGGAATAACCAATTGGTCCAATTCCACCTCTGGAGTACGCAATGCATTAGATAGCTATACTGGGGACAACCCATCATATCTTGATCTATAATAGTCTCAAAACAAAATAAATAATTTCCATGGAACATATCAAGGTAATAAAGTGTCTTGAAATCTGTAGAAACCACACATGCCATAAAAAACAAACATTTTCAAATTTATTAAAGAGTGTTTGAAAAGAATTTTAAAAGGAAAGTACCTTAAAATGTAATTGGAGTGACAATTTATATAGTGGAATGGATAGTTTGATACACTTTAAATAAAAATATTGTAACATAATATAAACAAAAAGTATTCACAGAAATAATATTAATACCACATCATAAATAAAGATGAAGGTAAACCTAAGGAATAGAAATTGGGATAAGAATTCCCTTACCTCAGGTTCTTCTTATTTAAAATGTGTTTAAACATCCTTTATAATGGTTAAAAGAGTTTGATTAATATCTTTATGAAACATATTCACATTTATAAAACCATAAATGATAATTTTAAAACACCATTCGACACATTTAAATGCAATAATTGGTTATTTACATTGTTTCAAGTGTGATCTTTACACAGCTTTCGTGATCGGTTCAGGAGGGATATTCTTGTCCATTGGAAGTGAAACTTCAGAATTTGAATGGAATGGTATTTAAATATTTATAGAACCATAAATAATACCATTTATAATTTTTTTATTCTGACATGAGTATTATTCATAAGTTAAAACATTATTGGTATTGGTTGGGGTCATTTTGGTGATTCTTCGATCAAAATGAACTCATTTTGATTTATAAGTTAATCACATGTGTAAAAAATGATTCTAGAAACATATATAAGATATAATAAATAAATTATAATCTGTTGAAACCATCAAAATGGTTTCTTTAAGTGTCTTGTTGGAAGTAAAATAAATTGAAATCACATTATCCACGATGTCGGTAAATCGACACATCACGGACGAGGTTTTAGTTTATTGAATAAGTGGGAGAGAAGAAGAAGTTTATTGGTGAATCATCCATAAACATAATAAAATCAAGAATTTTTAAGATACTGGATCATTCATTACTCTTATATGGGGAGGTAATGAGAGAAGAAAAAAATTAAGGAAGTCCATATAAAAGAAAATTTAACAAATCCCTTGCGAAAATTCGGTATCCTAACGGCATCACTTGAAAATTCATAAAATATTTTGATGATTTAAAAGATAAATATCATCAGTATTAAAAATTATGTATATTAGGCGTTATATCTAATAAAATAACCCAACATAATCCAATTTATATTAAAATATAATTACATAATATCAATGCTTGAAAAAAGATAGATATTTTGAGAGAAAATTCTGCAGCATCACGGCTATGTTACATGGTTTAAGAAAACATTAAAAAGAGAGGTGATAGGGGTCACCCACACATAAATGAATAATAATAAAGTATAGATATAGAATAAAATTATAATAATAACATGAAATGGAAACATGAAATTCATACCACATAAAAGAGAACTTTGATGGATAAAAAGAAACTGGGAATTCTCTTACCTTGTAGAGTAACTCCTAAGACTGGATGGTTGGTACCCTGGGGGATTTAAGAAAACCTAGGAGGACTAATCAGGAGGTAATTAGACCAGACAATCATTGAGGTGGAATTTGGAATGAAAGAAATTAAATAATGAGTTAGTATTTCTAACAAAAGTGGGGGAATATTTTATAGATTTCCGAGGAACACCTCATTAGTGGAATTTGAAAAACCATGGGCATTTCTATGTTATTTTCTCATTGTATTAGTCAATTAGGAAAACTCATAACATATTTTATTAATCAAGTGTAGACTATAATTATTACATCATTAATGATATCATTAATCTTACCAAAAACTCAAAAATTTATTATTACAATTCACTAAAAATTCAACTGTTTCTAAAAAAAATTCAAAAAAGCACCAAATTTTTTTTTGACATGTAGAATTCAAAAAAAACTCCCTTTTTGGAAAAAAAATTCTATATATTATTAATTTAATTTTTAAATGAAATCATAATTAATTCAAAAATATCAATTTTAAATCTATATCTCATATTTTAACACCTATAAAAATTAATCAACATCTCTAAATCTTATAACCTTAAGAAACTAAAATAATAATAAAATATACTATTCATTAGGGTTATATTACTATACGTAAGGGTGGGTTACTATTCACCAAAACTCATTTTAGATCCATTAGACTCCATATTACATACTGATCAGAATTGTAGATGACTTTTTTTCAAAATTCAAAACATAGAATCTATAGAATTATGTTTAAAGGCTAGTTATAAATATATACATAAAACAATGTTTCATAAATTTCAATTTTTTTAAATCATTTGGGTGTTATATTATCCCCACATTCTCTAAATTGTGTCCTAGCAATTTTATTTACTCATTAATATAGTTAGGGTACCTTTCCATCAGAGCATTCTCCGAAACCAGTGTTGCTTCTTCAACCGTGTCGTTCCTCCACAAAACCTTTACCAAGTGTATTACTTTATTTTTCAATACTTGTTCTCTTTGATCAAGAATCTAAACTCGTTTCTCTTCATATAAAAGGTTCTCTTCTTGCTGAATTGCTTCTGGGATCAAGAAATGAGATGTATCTGGCACATTCTTTCTCAACATCTAAACATGGAATACATTGTGAACCTAAGATAAACTCAGAGGTAAAGCTACTTGGTTAGAGAATGGTCCAATATTATCCAGAATTTTATAAGGTCCAATGAAACTTAGACTTAGCTTTCTTTTCTTACCAAAACACAAAACACATTTATATGGTGCGATTCTAAGAAAAATATAATCACATACCTTCAAAGGAAAGTCTTTCCTCCAGTTTTCTAAATATATTTTCCACCTGTTTTGAGTTGTACTAATGTTATTCTGGTTTATATCCACCTTCTCATTCATTTCCTATAATAGTTCTTGTTCTGTAAAATTCATTTCCCAAACTTCATCCCAAAAATCAAAGAGGTCAACACCCCTTTCTATAAAATACTGCAAAAAGTTTGATCTATATACTAAAGTGAAAAATATAATTATTAAAAAATTCAATTAAAGAAAGATACAAATCCCAACATCCCCAGTAGTCCATTAAACATGCTCAAAGAATATCCTTTAATGTTTTATTTGGTTCTTCTAACTACCCAACTGATTGAGGTTGAAATTGTGCAGATTTTTTTAGTCGATCAACCATAACCCAAATCAAATTGTTACCTCGAGAATTACTAGGTAGTCTCACCACGAAGAACATGGATATATTTTACTATTTACCCTCTGGCACAGGAAAAGGAGTTAGTATCCCCTTCTGTAACATCCTCTCTACTTTAACCTGTTGACATGTAAAACATTTCATAGTAAATTCTGTTATATCCCTTTTCATTTCATCCCCCAGTAATACTCATGAAGGTCTCTATACATCATAGTACTTCCCAAATGAACTAAAAATGGATAACTATGAGATTCAAAAAACAAATAATTCTTCAACTGGGAATCAAAATACACCCAAAACATTTTCTAAAATATTAAAAAACAATCTTAGTCTAGGTTAAATTCTTGAAACTTACCAATATTACCCAATTCTGTCTTTTTTTGCCACTACATTCTTTCAGCAATTGCTTAATTCTTTCTGATAATGATGACTGCATTGAAACCTGAAACAAAATTGATGCATTTCCTATACCACAACATCTAAACCAAAATTTAACAAATCATTAATCAATGCATCATGTTCCTAATGCAACACGATTAATGATGCATGATTCTTTTGACTCATGTAATCCACTACTTTGTTTGCTTTTCCTGGATGTTAATTGATCATACAATCATAATACTTTATCAGTTCAAGCCCTCTTATCTAAATTACATTTAATTACATCTAATTTAATATATAATTCACACATTTATGTTTAGTATATATTTGAAATTTGGCTCCATATAAATGGTGCCTCCAATTTTTAAAAGAAAAAAACCATACCAGCCAATTCTAAATCATGTGTGAGACAATTTAACTCATCAGGTTTTAGTTGTCTTGAAGCATTGAAAGTTACCTGATCATTCAACATTAGAACACAACAAGTCCCATAATATGGAGAATAACTTTAGATTAAAAACTAACCATTTCAGGAAGTCCACGCCAAAACATGAGCATTCACCAAAAATAATGTTGGTTATATTAGACTCCAAATAACTTACTGATCGAAACTATTGATGACCATTTTTTGAAATTCAAAACATAGAATATGAAAATTTATTTTTAAATTCTAGTTATATATATTTACTTAAAATAAAGAATCATGAATTTCAATTTATTTTTTTTAAAACCTTGTAGTGTTACATGACATACCCGATGCACTAATGTATATTAATTTATCTCCTTCTTTATATTTTCCCACCAAAAGTTCCCCCGGAGATCTCGATCCATCTTTTAGATGCCAAGGAAAATAGAGTAGGTTGAGATATGTGTGTCATTCAAAATATCCTTATTTATCTCTACATCATATGGTACATATAATTTTGTATAAATCCTTTTTAATCCATCCTAGTAAATATTGAACTAAAAGGATTTCCCATTTCTGATAGCTTCCACACTTTTTTGGAATTTTATAATATTTTTCATTAAGAATATATTACATTCTCCATGTGGTACGGTTCAGTAATAATCTAATAAAGGATTGATGATGTTCCTCCCTTAAGGATTCCCAAGTCTATCCTCTTAAAATCAATGAAGATTGGATCATTTTCAATTCTCTTCATTTATAAAGATTCACGATCTTTTCTACTTATAGGATCTTCCACCTTATTTTCCTTACTAGAATGGTAGTGGATTGAGTAGTCATATTCCTTGATGTTCTATTACCACCTTATTTAGAACATTTTATTCTTCTTCAGTGTGAATATATATTTTAGACTTTTTTTATTAGTATATATTTCACACTTCTCCCCATAGTGATAATAATGCCAGATTTTTGACATAAAGATCACAACTGCCAACTCTAGATCATGTGTATGATATTTTTTCTCATGTATTTTTAGTAGCCATGAAGTGTAGGCTATCAATTTATCATTTTTCATCTTCACCCAACCTAATCCCATCTTTTAAACATGACTTTAAACCAAAAATAGTTCTACACTTGTTGGGATTGTAAGTATAGGCACAGTGATAAACCTATTTTTCAAATCCCTAAAACAATCTTCACATTTCTGAGTCAAGACAAACTTTACTCTCAATCATGTCATTTTGTTCATTGGTTTTGAAAATCATGAAATTTTCTACAATAATAATTGATAATACCATTCTAGAACAAGAAATTTGTGGATCTCCATTATAGATTTTTGTCTGGACTACTCTTTATTCACCATTTTCTTGGATGGGTCTACATATAGACATTTTCAAATGATAATATTCCCATGAATTATTTTTCCTCCATCCATAACTCACATTTATTGTACTTTTAATTCAACTTCTCAATTCACAAATTCTTTAACATAGTATTCCAATGATCTTCATATTCCTCCTTACTATTGGAATATATCAGAATATTGTCAATAAAGACTACCACACATTTTTCGAGGTGATATCTAAACACTCTATTAATTAAATCCATGAAAATTTCCGGAGCATTAATGAGTTATTAAGGAATTACTATGAACTCATTATGTTCATACCATGATCAAAATGATCTCATGGGAATATCTTCCTTCTTCATTGTTAATTAATGATATCCTAACTGAAGGTCCACCTTAGAGAAATTATTGGCCCCACAAATCTGATTGAATAAGTCATATATCCATGGAAAGGGATAATTTTTCTTTATCATTATTTTATTGTGCTCATGATAATCAATGTAGTGTCACATTGATCTATCCTTCTTCTTAATGAAGAGGACTAGAGTTCCCCATGGTGATGTACTCGAGCATTTAAAACACTTCTCCAGATTCTCTTATAACTACTTATTCATCGCTTACAACTCTATGGTGGTCATTCTATATTATGTCATTGAAATAGGAAGAAATCCAAAAATACGTTCAATTGAGAATTCAACCTATATGTCCATAGGAAGACCATACAAATTATCAATGGTATACATTAGTGTAATCCCGGACAATGGACATATCTAAGAGAATGATACTCTTCTTTGTCTCAATAATTTGTGATAGAAATTCCTTCTCATAAGAAATTAATATCCATAATTGAGATTATGATTCTAGAAGAGATTCACCTTCCTCATTACACATATAAATAATTTTATGATGCTTTGACATGTGAAAAGTGATCTCTCTTTCCCTAAATTTTAGGTCAGCTTTGTATAAAGATAGTTAATCAATGCCTAAGATAGCATCAAACTCCTTTAATGGAAGTATGATTTGATTTTATGGGAGGTTAAGTCCATAATCATTAACCATTGAGGAGTTATAAACCATGGGTGGAATAATTTCTCCATTTTGTGTTCTCACATATATCTTCTCCTCAATATATTGATGAGGTATTCTAATAGTGGTACTAAAATTATAAGATATGAAAGAATGTGTAAAACCATAATAAAATATTATAATTTCTATTTTTTTATCAATATCTTGAATACATGTCACCACATAATTTTATTGATCCACCTTAGTAGTAGTGATAGCATGAGGCCTTCCTTCTTGCCTTGGAGGTTGTTGTTGATTTCCTATGGAAACCTTCGGCTAAGGACAATTGTTCACATATTTCCAATGATCTTTGCGATTGTATCACTACACTATAGGATGAGTATTGATATTAACCTTCTATTCTTCTTACACATCATCGGTATTCCTCATATCCTATCGGAAATTTTTCGATTGATGTCCAAACTTTCAACATTTGAAGTAATTTCTAGTTCCCTTTATATAGGTCTCATGATGCTTCTTCCCACAATTTTTACATGTGGGATGATGAAGATTTTTTCAATCATGGAATTTTTTGTGGGACCACCCACATGAGATTCCATTGTCCTCTTCTAGTCCATGGGCCCATGATACCACTGAAAGTCTCTGATCTCCATTTCAACCGTGAGGGCACAATAGAAAATCACATCATATATGTCTAAGACTCTAATCACCATCACATTTCATAGAGTTTGCTTTAGTATACTAAAGAAGAGATCCACCTTGTTTTTTGTGTTCATGATAAATCCATAGGCGTAACTTGGTGTACCTTTCAAGCCTTGTAATTGTTTCCCTCATATATAGCAATTGACTCATTTTTTTCTGCTAGAGTCTGAGGAACTATCTTTCCATTTTGAAACGGAGGGCTCGAAAAAAAATTTTATTGAAAAACATTCCCTTCAATTCAACCCATTCCATGGAATCAATTTCCTCATGGGGATTTGTATTCATGATTAGTTTCAACAACTGATTAGATCCCCATCAAAATGATAGACCAATAGTAAGAATTTCTCATATTTTAAGCACTATAAGATAGAGAATACCTTTTCATTGGAGTTAAGTCACTGTTCTGTGAGGAGGGGATCAGATGATCCACAAAAAATGGGTGGTTTTTTCCTCAAGAAGTATTCTATAGAAAATTTGTCTCCCCTTATAGGATTATTTCATTCCACAAGAATCATGTTATTATCCCTAACTTGTGCTAACTAAGCAAGCACTATCATGAAGATCTGAGCACCCACTCCCATCATAGAAGGAATATCATTAGGGAAATCATCACATTGCCTATCACTAGTATCATTGGAAAATATTCTTATATTTTCCTCCATTAACTAAAGAAGAGAATAGACACATAGAGGGATTCAATACTTAGCTATTAAGTAAAAAAATTGAAAACAATGACATAAAATGGATAAACATGTAAAAGAGAAGTATATACAAAATTTTGATTCACTAGATTTAAAATCAAGTCTATCCTTAATCTATATCTTAACTTATATTCTTATGGGATCATTTTTATTCACTTAATAATGGTTTGTACCAACCTCTTGAATTAACCAATGCATATCCCCTAGGGGTGTCAAACCAAGAGTGAAGCAAGGCTCATTTTCATAAACCATTTTTTATTCGAGTCTAGCTCAAAGCTGTGTTTTTGGGTTTTACCCCTAGATACATATTTTCCAAATCCACATCAACCAACCTGTATCCAGACAGAGACGCATTTTCTTAAAAAACAACAAACACTATATCTTCAAAAATTTGTGTTTTTTTCTTATACTATGTCTCATCCTTATTGTTCTTACTAAAGTTCCCTATTCCAAGTCTCCATAAATAAAAATACCATTCTATGATACCAAATATAGTGGCTCTATACTTTTACATATAACATTAAATGATTTTATGAATAATTATATATCATAGTACAATCCAAGGATCCTAAAGTCTAGGGTCTTGGATGAATATGTATATAAAACTGAAAAACTAGATCTAATTAAAACATTTCATTATTTGATTTTCAAATTAATATCCTAACATCCATTATTCTCAAAAATCTACATAGGGAACCTTGGGGAACACATGACCAATCGTATGAGTTAAATATCCCAGTAATGGAATAACCATAACAATATAAAAATTTGAACACGGGATAGGAGGCATGACATAATTATATATAAATCCATGTAACATATGGAATCATAAGATATAAAACTAAAACAAATAATCACAGAATCATAAGAATGTGGTAGAAATAAGACACATGACTTTATCATGATTCAAGGATAACCACTAATAAAATTTCACATGGTAACACAAGGAAAGTCTAACCACCATGACTGTCTCATATGGTAGCACAAAACAAGGCTAACCACTAAGACCGTCGCACAAAACATCTCATGAGACTTAGAATTACACAATACATTGTAGAGATATATGGGTGAAACAATATTAAAATTATATGAATATTTTTTCCAAATAAAGAATCATCCACAATCAATCTTACAGAACATAAGGATTACCCATGGAAAGAATTGGGTACCATAATCATGTCATGAAGTATAACAAATCGGTGTATCATAAAAGTGTAAATGAAAGAATGGAACTAAAATATACGTGGGAAACAAAAAAGGGAAAATATTAATGTATCATGGTATGTTATTTAATGTATAATTGAAAACATGTAAAAAAATAATTTAATAAATTTTAGCATTAAATCATTTTTTTGGGTTTTAGGAAAAATACTTTTGAGCATTAAAAATAGAAAGAAATACAATCCTTTATATAAAACCATAAGTGAACCAAGAAACCATTCAAAATATAGAATAGTGATTTCATAAATACATTTGTGTTTTAAAATAGTAGATATAGTGCACAGAAAATTGATTATGAATTTGGGAAGTTCGCAAAAAACATGTTTGCTTATCGGGAAGTATTGCGGAGGGAATCACAAAAAAGTATGTATATCACCGAAAGATAATGATTATGGATCATGAAACATGGGTATGGAGAATATACCTATTATTTATAAGTTTCACACAAAAGAAAAATCAAACTTCATTTGGATAAAATAAATATAGAGCAACCCGAATGAATATAGGAGGTTCAGGTAGAATCTATTACGGAATATCGGCATGGTATTATGTGTACTTGAGAGGGATTAAAGTGAGATAAATGGTTTTATCATATATTTAACATCATGTGGGTACGATGGGGGTGGTCTGAAATCATACACCATCATTATTAATTACACATAAAAGGAAAAACCATAGAGCATATTCGTGAACAAAAGTGAAATATAGAGGTTTCCTTACCTGAAATCTGATGGTGTTCTCCACATGATATTAATGACCAAAATAATAAAATTAGGTTACTTAAATAATAATTAAATGATTTTTTTTAAATTTAAATGATAGAGTATAACCTTTTTTGGTTTATTCATACCCATTGTGATTTGTTATTATGTTCAATTTCATTATTCGGGTTCGTTTGTTTCCTTGGTTTTAATGATCGGTTCACTTATATTCATTTTCGAACACAAAAGTATGATGAAAGTGGTTTTAAAAAATTTAACTTATATGAAATTATTGATCATATATAAGAATAAATGGTTTTAAAATTAATTTGGTTATTTTGACTAATGTTGGATCATTATAAAAAACATTAATGTAAAACACTTCGATTAACTTGACGATTTAGTTTATAATTAACTAGTTGTGTATTATTATTATAAATAAAGTGTGAAAATTATTATTGAACAACACATAAGATAAAATATTTATTTAATACTCTGGTTCAACCATAAATATGGTTTCATGTCCAAAATGGAAGATGTTATAGAAATTGGTAAACTATCGTCATTGAATTTTAAGAATTAGCACATCCCGGGTAGTGTTTTCATTATTTATGTATAAAATAAGGGGGAAGGAGATATGATAACGAATTATCACATTACCATAACAATATTACTGTACATGTATGTTATTATAGTTATCAAACTATTTGGTTTAATATAGATAATAAAATTAAAAAGAATGGAAAATAAAATAAAATAATCAGAAAGAGAAATTTTACTCTTGAGTTTATCTCTATTGATAACCTCTTAAGGGGAGAGAATTTGGTCAGAACATAGTCAAGGCACAATTCATGAGAAGATTTAACAGATTAGGGGATTGTGGGAGGTTTTTATATTTGAGGGGAGGAATTTTTTCTTAAAATTTAATTTCATAGTTTATTAATTTTTCTCAAGACCAGCAATAGTGATGATTCCATGACTAAAAATAGTAATAAGTGCATGTGAGTTTGAGATTTGGGAGCTTTCATCACTTATGATATAAGGAATTGTGTATTTAAATTTGAATGTATTTATACAGTAAATTAATATATTTTACAATTCACAAAAATTTCAGGTCTTTTAGAAAAATACCAAAAAATCACCCTATCCTTTTTCGATGTGTAGAATGAAACAATTAACTCCATTTTTCAAAAATAATTTTATAAATATGATTAATTTACTCTTTAATTAAAATCATAATTTTCTTAAAAATATTGAACTTAAAACTATAATTGATTTTATAATGATTCAAAAAATACATAAGGTATTATAAAATTACCTTAAAACAGGAAGACATAAAATAGTTAAATTATTAACACCTTTTAAGAAAATACATTTTCTTTTAATTTAATTTGTTAATTTTTATTAATTATTTATGACTTTCAAAAATGAAAACACTTTTATTATGGTCTTATTATCACTTTAAAGATGCCTATATTTTAATTATACATTCATGTATGAGGTTACTATACTTTTGGGTTATTTACTATTCATAATGGTTATCTTACTATTCATAATGGTATGTTAATATTCATAAGGGTAGGTTACTATTCAACAAACGTTTTGTTTCTTCCATTTGACTCCAAACATCTTATTGATTGTAACCATGTATATCTGATTTTCAGAATTCAAATCACAGAGGAGACAACACTCTGTTTAAAAGTCGCATAGCACTTAGTAGTTTGTTGTGTTGAAAATTCATTTGATTAAATGAAATAACTATAAGAAGGGGATTTACATTGATAAAACAATAGGTAATTATAATAATAGTTCACTATGTCTCAATGAAACTATTTTGAGATGAAATCCCATAACTTATGCTTTCTTTTGGGTGAACATTGTTTAACCTCCTCATATTTTTGAATCCTACATAGGATTTCACAGAACCATCCATGTAATGTATTTATAAAAATCTATGACTTCTAGGATGAGGGTATGAAGTTTGAGATTTCATTTGAGTGGGTTTTGGCCCAACCAAAGAGGATTGAAGGTGTTATGAAGAGATAAGACTGGACAGACTTTTATATGTTTAGGAGAGGGCTCAATCAGTATTTTTGAAATGAATTGATTGATTCCATATTTGTCATATGTCCCAAGGGTAAAAAATGGTCCATCATCGAACCTCAGATGTGTTCTTTTCAAAAATCTTCTAAAAAATATTATTTATACACGTATATAGGTCATTTTTACCTTTATCATTTTCATTTAACCCCCTGGTAAGTATGTTTTTATATTAACTGTGATAATAAAATTTTTAATGAATTCAATAATCAGTTGCATGACTAATTATATTGAGGTTACTCTAAATTATAAATAATTTAGATTCCAAATACGGAATATTTTTTTAAAAATCCAATCCACATAAGCGGTAAAAATCAATTTAAATTAATCATGTGAACATGATGAGAAAATTGGGTTTTAGAGTAAAAATGTTAAAATATTTACAATGTTTTTATATCAAAATTCAACATGAAAATGATTACAATGACCAAAATTGGATCAATTGATATAAAATTGAAATAATTTTTCATTAAAACCAATTAAAAATATTTTATATAATTATAAATTTGTAAAATGAAATGCATGTTTTCAATAAAAAATATGAATTTTTCCATATTCATCAAAAAAAGAAACTTCATTGAAAATTAAAAAAAATCTCCCTTAATAAATATTGGTATTTTGACTTCAAAAATAAAAATTATATTTTCATATAAATTTTATAAAAGTGTTAAACATTTATTTTAAATTATATGTACAATGTGCGATTAAACATTGATTTATAAATAATATTATTTTTAAGATATCAAGGATTTATTTTAAATGAATCTTATTTTACTAGTAATAAATAGAAAACTAATAAACATGTGTAAAATATATTTTTCCATATGATAGTTAATATTATTCATTATATCCATTCCAATTACTAAGAAGTTACATCCCAATTAATTTATAATATCAATTATTTTTTATTGTTGTGTAAAACTCGGTCATGCATTTGATGCAAGTTAAAAAAAGTGTTGCGTAAATTTAATTCTATTTAAATTATTTAAATTAATAAATATTTCATAATGTCTCTGATTTTTATATTCCATTCTATGCTTGTTTTTTCATGTCATATATTATTTTTAATATGATATTAATATTTTCAAAAATCTTGGTGTGACATGGTATATAATATTAATAAATTAAAATTTATTATACATGATGTTATAGAAACTTTAATGTCAGTTAAACGTAGGTAATATGGTTTCATATCACAGTTTTGTCTCCATGTCTTATTATACATATTCACAACTTGTTTCCTTTTAGTGGGGTATATAATACCAATGGGTTTTTCAGTTATTTAAGTAAAAATATGGGGATTTAAAAACACAATATAATGTATTATATATCTTGAGGTTTTCATTTAGAGAATAAATTTTTATTAGTGAATCAAATATTTCATGACCCCCTCCCCATAATTATATCGTAATGAGTGGAGAGAGATGGTGATTACCCAATTCCAAAATCATTTATGCTCTAGGATGGTGACTAGTAATAAGGGTATACTAAACTGGACTATGGGATTAATTACCCAAAATAGATAACATGAAAAAGTGAGATATATTAAGGTTAAAACAACCAACACCCACATAGAAACACACATATATAAAGAAAACCCATTTGAAAACAAGTAATTCCCTATAGCACTAAACAAATGAAATGAAATTATATATACCAAAAGGGAACAAACGACATCAACCATGAAGCCTAAACATTTCCTAATAAACCCCAAGCTACTAATCTCCAACCCGATCACCAACTTCTTATGAATGTCTAGGTAAAATAGTTTATTTATACATATATTGAGCATATAAGTATACTCAATAGGGTCCTCTCTTGAGGATCATTCAGAATATAAAGAAAAAATGATAAAACATAGTGAACAATAGTGAAACTAACTCATCACCTTAATAGGTATTCTAAGTTTCCATTCTCAGCAGGGCTAACTCTCCCCATGTATCACATATAATAGAGAATAAAATATAATAATGAAACATCAAGGGTACCTTCCCAATATTTCAAACTTGTTTCACACCATACCCCAATATCTGTTGTCATAAGAATCTCTATCCAAAATTAATATGTCCTGAAAATACATGGGAAAAGAGCCACCACAAGAACCTCATGCATCACATAACTATATAATCACATCCACATTTCCATTTAATAACCATGTAGTTTAAATTAGCCACTATAACCTGTATTATGTTTATCAAACATTTGGTATTATACCTCAATCTGTTATAGTCCATTCACTAAGTGTCTCAATCCATCAAAACCAATACCCATTATAATAATAATAATCAATTTCATACTACATAAAATAATAAATGTGTGTGAAATAACCCTAATCCATCTCAACACTCAACACATATATGGGAAAACTAACCTATTTTCATATTATAAAATGTTATTAACAAGACATTAGAGTGAGTCTGGAGGAGGTATTCAATCATCCATCCTCCCACCAGAATGATGTGGAAAATACCCTCCCAGAGTCCATTAAGGGTCAGTTTCCCGAACCGACATGGTTGTGTAGGCTCATGAATTCACAGAATATACATGATATAATATAGCTCACAAACAGACTATGGTCATAACCTTGTCTTATACTCAACTTCATCTAAAGTCACTTAAAATTTATTACTACCACTACTAAGACTAGATATCCTATAATCACACAAGCATTATAAGATATACATTAAATTCATTATTTAATTATAATAATTTCCTTCCCTTAATTACTTTTTTATCTACTAATTAATCATTAACATTTTCCCAAATTCCATGACTTTTCATTAATCATCTGAATAATGTCTATTCCCTATAAGAATAATCTAAACCAAGTATAAGGTGTATCAAAATAAACATCTTTTAAGCATTTCAATTCCTTCATCAACTAACTTCATGGTTTTAATGTTTATTTACTTTTATAGAATCATTGAATATCTAGGTACTCTAGGATAACCAATTTAAGCTACCAACATGTGGAAACATGCATCCAAGTAGATCTAACCTCCCCATGTAGTGGGGAAAAAGAAAGCAGATAAAACAAGTAACTCAGAGAATGGACATTCAACAGGTTCAACAGATCATAATATCTATCAGCATCACGTCAATTAAAAATTCAAGATATAACCCATTCCATCACCTCCAATGTAATCCATGAATCCTATATCCATTTAATAAGTCTTGTCTCCATTATTGGAATCAATTGTATCCACATCATCTAGGTCTCCCTTCCCGAATATCCCAACATCCATCCTGGACTCATCCATCCCAGCATCACATCACATTCGTGCCTCCCTTACATAAATCAGAATGTCCATCCCAAAAGTACTTCTATTAGGATCACATCACAAGGACCTTATCTTGAATATATCACAAGCAGTAATAAAAAATAAGAATCTAATACAGAAACTGTTCAATTAAAACAATATATTCATTGTTCTCATGAAAATAAGATCTCGTGATTCCAAAATAAGGAACTCAACCTTCTTATGAAAATAAGAACCTCAATAACATGAAAATTAAAACTACCACCCAAATGATTATCCTTACATCATGAATTAATGTTTTCCATCTATGGGTAACATAAGGCATCATGCTATAATAAGCTGTCAATGGAAATGTATTATCTTGGCATTTATTCTGTTTTCAAAAAACCTAGAGAATTACCATTCTCAATTAAAATTATTATTTAATTATTAAAACATATAATTTACATTCTCTACATTATTTATAAATTCCATTAATCACATGGGAGATCAATTCATATTAAACATATGTATCAAAAAAAATTATTTATCATCTGTAATAACTCCGTTCTTATTTTTGAGGTACAGGTTTCTTCCTTTCTCTTTTCCTTAAGTGTTTTTGAGAAAATAAGGAAAATGGGTAAAAATCCTAAATTTTGGGACTACACTCCATGTACTTTTCCACACACTGTGTTCTTTTTTCCATGTGGGATGAGTACACAGTCCGTGTAGCCATGTCGGTGATGAAATGAGTAAAAATCCAACTACACGCCATATAGTGGTCCTTTACACGATGTGTAGTCAGTCGGCAGACGAAACAGTAAGGCGGTGGGAGCAGACGCCAGCTGGGAGATAGTACATCCGTGTAGTCATGAATACACGTAGTGTACTCATGTTGATGGATGAACAGTTTGGTGGTGCCGCCATAGGAACAGTTAAAGGAAAAAGTATACGCCGTGTACTTGGATGTACACACTGGGTAGTTTGTTTTTTCTATTAAAATGGGCAGTAGCCAACCCTATTCACAGTGAAGGCATATAACTGGATGGGATCTCGGGAGGGGACTTCCGAATCTTTGAGGATCTCCAGATCGAGCGTCGGGAATCTGTTTCTGCCTTGGATGGTCTCATCGGAACCGCACGGGTAAGCCCTCACATCTCCTTGCGTAGTTCTTTCCAAATCTTCCTCTAAGGGAAGTTATTTTAATTTAAGTGATTTTTCATTCAACTCATATCTACCTCATTCTGGGAGGATTCGTGGATCATCGTTCGAGTATACTGATCAGGGGCATTTAAGGTAGGTGGCTTGGTGATTAATTTTTCTTATTGTTGTGTGTTTGTGCGTATTTTTAGGAAACGAACCCATGTTGGGGTGTCGTATGGCTAAGGACTTGTTGAATTAAATACCTAGAAGTGTATAGGTAATTTAAATGTGATAATAAATTTTTTTTTGGGATCACTTCTTGGATCCAGGACCACCCCAAGGGTGCGTTCTTTTGTTTAGTCGTTTGGCTAGGATACCCGAGGGTGTGCCTTTATAATGATTATTGTAGAATTTCCTTATGAGGAATTTCTTGTGTACATACTTTTTACATGTTGGGCATGGCCCAGTTACCTATTATCCTGAGGGTAGTGTTTTGATTAGCCTATGGGAACTATACTATTTAGCATGTGGGTAACTTTTTACGGGCATGTGGGCAGTTGATTCTATGCCTGTGGGCGACACTTCTTACAACCGTGGGCAATATCCGTATGCCTATGGTAAGATTCTTGTGTTGGATTCTCTTTACCTGAGAGTAGGGGTTTACATGTCAGATGACACAGACTGTTTACATAGAAATTTACTATGGTGGTTTCTTTATAATGAATAATTAAACGAATAATAAAATTACAAGATAACTGGTAAAGTTAGTTAATTTTGAGTACTACTTAGTTTACTAAATTTTACTACTGCACACTATTGTTGCATACTTTCACATAGTTGGGAATGGGCTTTTGGTGGGTGCTGACTGGGATTTATTTCTCACACCCTGTTTGGGTCAGGCTTTTTTTCCCAAACCGATTACGTTTCTGCAGGTGTGGATAAGGGTAAGGGTCCTTTTACAGGTACTTGATTGCTTCTGAGGACTAGGGGATCATGGGACCGGGCTTAGGCTCGAGATGCTATCAGCTGTCATTTTGCTTTGTTATACTTTGTGTTGTGTTGTACTTCTATGTAACATGTTCTGGCTATTTTCTTAGAACTTAAGACATGTTGCATCATATCTACATATCTGGTAGGTTATCTTTTATTGTAATTTTTATAATAAATGTGCATGTTTTAGTGCTTCCGCTGTTTTAGTATGCTTTTATTTTATTCCATTGCACTACACTTTGACAAATGAGGGCATAGTTTCCCCACTATCAGACCTGGGCCCTCACTGCTAGTCGGAAATCTCTAGCAATTGGGGAAATGCACTTGACGTCATTTGGTGAACCGGGTTTGGGGCACCCGTTGAGTGGCACCTGGAACCGGGATGTTACAAAGTGGTATTAGAGGAGTTATTTTCTTTGACTTACTATTTGGAGCCTTATTTAGGGATAGGATGAGAAAGTTAGTTGGTAATAAGTTGTGCATGAGCGTAGCTAAACCGTGTATAGGGAAAATCCAATTTACCTCATATTGCAATTTTACTGATTTTTCAATTTTTCTGATTTTTCAATTTTACAGTTGAATTGATTTTCTCCGAAGGGGGACGCAATTGGATTGTGATATTTATATTTTATCAATGGGTTCTATCTAGTTACAACCCGATGAGATGAGGGTATTCCATTTCATGAATCATTTAGGCACATGCTAGAAATCACATGCCATGTATAGTTCCAATTCCATGTAGATGCATTATAAATTGCATGTTGTTGTGATGAATGTTGTACTAGTAAAAGAATGTAGTTTTGATAGCTGTTTGGATAGATACCTGTTATTTTATAGGGTTTTATTTTGTGAGCTTGTTTATAGAATGGATTACAAACGTTGGTTTTTAGGGAGTATGGGCCCTCATTTACCGAAATTTGGTGGATCATTGGCTGGTTATACGTTAATAACACATATAAGATGCCAAAATTTGATTCGCGGGGAGTATGGGCCCTCACGGATCAGAATTTGTCACTTAGGTGTTGTTTTTCAGTATTTTCTGGGTTCCGAAGAAGTTTCTGAGTCATACTGTTTGGAAACCCAGCATACACGTTGTATAGTACCGTAAAACACGTCGTGTATGTTCTTCTGCTCAGGAAGAAAAGGAAACTTTTTGAGTACATGTTGTGTAGTCTATGTACACGTCGTGTAGTCTCTTTCTGTGTCAGAGACTGTGTGGGTGGGGTCACGTGGAAGGGAAGTTCATGGGAAAACACGCCGTGTACCGTAAGTACACTCTGTGTAGTGTTGACCCGGAGTCTGCCCGTGTAACTAACAACACAGACGGGGTGACATTAATATATACACGCCATGTCCAGTGTGGAAAATGCCGTGTAGTCTGACCTGGGATCCGGCCTTGTGACTAACAACATGGGTCAGTGTAATCCTTTCGTGTACACGTCGTGTGTATATTGATCACACCGTGTAGTTGGAGCTATGTATTCGGTCGTGTAACTAACAACACGGGTCGACGAAGCTCGTCTAGTACATGTCGTGTACCGGTGGGACACGTCGTGTAGTATTTACTAGTGACAGACCATGTGGTGTCAAGATGAGTAGTCGGTCATGTCACAAATGACACTGGCAGTTGGAAAATTACACTATAAAGGTCTTGTAGATTATATACACGCCATATAGTTTTGTTCGACGGGAGCCATGTGGCTCGAACGTATAGAAGGAACCGGGCAGGGGAAGGAAATTCAGGTATACACCTTGTAGTAAGTATACATGCCATGTAGTCTTTTTATGAAATTTTAAAAGCCTTCTTCCTCCTGTTCCCTTTTTGGTTCCTTTGTTTTCAAACTATTATAATCTTGATCTAAGGTGTGTGTTTGACCTTGTAGTGTCATGCCACCGAGATGTTCACGCGTTGTTCGCCAGGAGAGAGACAACGAGTATACTCCAAATATGGTGGGTAATGGGATACCAGGTGATCCTCCAGCAGAGGCAGATGCAGTGCTAGCCATTATAACGGACATAGGCACGAAGGCACATTTCCGTGAAGGGGTTATGCGGTTCATGCAGACCTTTCAGGTAGCACCGCCGAATGCCACATCTATGGCAGATATGACTCGTATATTCTAGGATAAGAATCCACCTACGTTTTTAGGGGATGGAAGACCACAGGATATGGAGTATTGGCTAGGATCGATTCAGACTATCTTCAAGCATCTTGAGACGCCTCCAGGGTGGAGGGTCACGCTCGTGACTTACATGTTGTGTGATTCTGCCAAATGGTGTTGGGATGTTACCACGCAGACATAGAATCACAAAGACATGGCATGGGATGATTTTCAGATAGCCTTCTATGAATTCTTCTTCCTAGATTTTCTAAGGGAAGATCATGTTCAAGAGTTCATGAATCTACAGTTGGGCTCTATGTTGCTGATGGATTAATGTGCTCGCTTCACCAAGCTTTAGCATTTTACACCCATTATGGTGGGTGATGAGACGCTGAGAGCCAGACTCTTTGAGGATGGTCTTCGATATGACATCCGAGCACTGGTAAATGTTTTCAAGTTGCCTACAGTACATGATATTTTGGCCCAGGCGCTAATTACATAGAGTAACCTATGAGAACTAGTGGTGTGGGCCAGGGAGGTTCTGTGCCAGTTTCTGGAACTATTTCTACTGGTAAGAGGAAGAGATAGATGGACTTATCTTAGGATGGAAGTACTATCCAGAAGAATGTTTCAGGTGGACATGTCTTTTGCTACCAGTGTGGTAAGGAAGGGTACAAGCGACCTCAGTGTCCACGTGACCCAGTGGAGTGACGAGCTTGCGGAAGGATGGGACATCTACAGTGCTTTTTCAGGGCATTTCCACCTATGGCTAGTGAGAGGGGTTCTGTACAAACTCCGCGTGAGGGGCCTGGACTAGCAACTTATTACCAGTTGGGAAACGGGAATACATCAGGGTGTGTAGGCAGGGATGGTGGACGTGGTCGTGGTAGCCAGACACTAGGATCTCAGAGGCAGTAGGGCGGGATAGCCCAGGGTTTCCTGGTTGTGTCGCAGGGCTGCGGCACTGGGCAGGCATATGCAGTACAACAGACCCATCATGAGTAGGATCCCGGACCTTCTACTATAAGAAGTACTATTCTAATAGATTCTTTTTTATCTGCAGCGCTTCTTTATACAGGTACTACACATAGATTCATATCTGTACCCGTTGTGGAGAGCCTTGGGCTATGTGTTTCTTCTTCTTCTGATATTATGACGTTAGACACTCCGTTGGGGGCTACAACGGCTAGTGTGTGTCCGTGCAAGGATTTAACCTTGAGGTTGGTGGGTGTCACTTCCTTTGGGACTTCTATGTCTTAGAGATGACGAGCTATGATGTAATTCTCCAGATGGACTAGTTGATTCCTTTTAGAGCCTTTATGTATTGTTATCATCTTAGGGTGAGTTTCACGTCACTAGAGGGAAGAGAGTTTCTATACAAGGGAGAGTGGGATTTTCAGGCAAGTCGAGCTAGACCAGAGCATCATGGGCGAGGTGGTGTCACATCCCAGATTGAGAGCTTATATCTGGACGACCAAGGGACTTGTCAGAAGGATTTCCCTCCAGTGGTTGATAATTTTAGGGATGCTTTCCCAGATTACTTTTCAGGTCTTCCTCTGAAGCTTGAGGTGGATTTATCGATTGAGCTTGTTCCAAGAGCAGCACCGGTGTCCATTCCTCCTTATAGGATGAACACGCCTGATTTTCAGGAGATCAAGAGGCAGTTAGAGGAGTTACAGTCAAAGGGTTTCATCCAGCCCAGTACTTCTCCTTAGTGTTCTCTGATCCTTTTTGCAAAGAAGGCAGATGGTACCCTTAGACTCTGTGTGGATTATCAGAAGCTGAACTGGTTAACAGTTAAGAACCGATATCCCTTTCCAAGGATTTATGATCTTTTTGATCAAAATCATTGAGAAAAAGTGTTCTCAGAGATTTATTTGAGATAAGGATATCATCAGCTACACGTTAAACAATCTGATATACCTCTCACATGTTTGAGGAACAAGTATGGTCTATACAACTATACGGTTATGCCGTTCGGACTCACGAACGCACCATCAGTTTTTATGGCTCTGAGGAATCTTGTGTTCCATCCTTATCTTGATAATTTTTTGGTAGTATTATTGGACAATATCTTGGTGTAATCTCAATATAGAAACGACCATGCCACCCATCTTGAGATCATATTGAGTACACTGAGAGATCATTGGATATATGCTAAGCTCTCAAAGTTCCACTTTTGGATGGACCAGATACACATCTTGAGTCATATCATCTCAGAGGCAAGAGTTGCAGTAGACCCAGAGAAGGTCAGAGTAGTAGTTTCCTGGGAGCATCCTAAGAACATTTCTGAGATACAAAGTATCTTGGGACTGGCTGGTTACTACAGGTGCTTCATACAGGACATATCCCACATAGCAGCGCCGTTGATGGTTATGACTAAGAAGGGTGTGATGTTCATTTGGTCAGAAGCGTGTGAGACAGCATTCCAGGAGCTGACGGGAAATTTGACATCAGCACTGATCCTGATATTCCCATAGCAGGGGAAGAGCTATACAGTTTACTGTGATGCATCAAGTATTGGGATAGGAGCTATGTTTATGGAGGGTGACCGAGTAGTTTCATACGGGTCTTGGCAGTTGAGGCCACATGAGGGAATTACCTGACACATGATCTCAAGTTGGATGCAGTTGTTCATGCATTTCGCTGTTGGAGACATTATCTCTTGGGAGAACATTTTGCGGTGTTCACAGACCACAAAAGTCTCAAGTACATCTTTACCCAGCGTGACTTGAGCCTGAGACACCGAAGGTGGGTTGAATACTTTCAGTCCTTCAATTTTGAGCTTGCCTATACACCTGGTAAAGGTAATGCATTAGCTGATGCACTGAGCAGGAAGACTAAGATATAGGAAGTGCAAGAGGCCAGTGGTGAATGGATTCTTATGGATTTGTTCTCTGAGATTTATTTGGAGGTGCTTGATAGTCAGGGGCACACCAATTTTTCATCTTTAGTTGTGACCTCTACCCTCCTTGATAGAGTGAGGATGAGAAAACTATCTGATTCAGAAGGCCTAGTTCTACGACATTCGGTGACCAGTGAGGACCATTCTCCTTGATAGACGATAGGCGATGATGAAGTATTGTGTTTCCATGGACGATTGTGGGTTTCATGGGATATATGTGAGGATCTGATGCAGGAGTTTTGTGCTTCATCTTGGGAAGTTCATCCCGGGGTTACCAAGATGTATCGTGACTGGAAACGTTAGTACTGGTGGCTGGGTATTAAGAGAGGTGTAGCTGGTTTTGTTATGAGGTGTTCCACCGGTCAACAAGTGAAGGTGGAGCATCAGAGGCTAGCTCGTCTGATACAGCAGTTACCCATTCCAGAGTGGAAATGGGATGATTTAGCGATGAATTTCGTGACATGGTTGCTGAGGTCACCTCGAGACAATGATGTCGTGTGGGTTGTTGTGAACAGACTCACAAAGTTAGCTCACTTTTTGCCGATCAAGGAGGCCTTCGGAGTCGACGAGCTAGAGAAATTGTATATCCAAGAGGTCGTACGTCTTCCTGGTGTTCCTTTTTCTATTGTTTTAGATGGGGACGCCCATTTTACGTCTTCTTTTAGGATAGAGTTTCCATAGGGGACTAGGTACAAAGGTGCTTCGGAGCACAGCTTACCACCCTCAGACCTATGGTCATTAAGAGTGTATGATACAGGTTCTTGAGGACATGCTACGTGCATGCATCCTAGACTTTGGGGGCTCTTGGGAGAAGCATGTACCCCTCTTTGAGTTTTCCTATAATAATAGTTTTCAGGAAACTATCGAGATGGAACCTTACATGGATTTATATGGTAGGCCATGTCGATCACCCTTGTGCTTGTTAGAGGCAGGTGATGCAGCTTTACTGGGACAACGTCTCATCCAGGAGACTTCTGAGCAGGTTCAGTTGATTCAGAAGAGGATGGCTACCGCACAGTCTCGTCAGAAGTCTTATGTTGATCTCCACAGATGTCCCTTGGAGTTCGTGGTTAGGGATCAGGTTTTCTTGCGTGTTTCACTGAGGTTTGGACACAGGCAGATCAAGAGATAGGGTAAACATTCACCGAGGTATGTGGGGCCATTTAAGATTCTGGAGAGATTTGGGCTGGTTTCCTATCAGTTGCAGTTACTACAGAGGTACCGAGCCATGCACAACGTCTTCTCCACCATTGGAAGGGAAATTTGGGGATGAATTTCGTTAAGGGGGGAAGTTTGTATGAACCCAGTTCTTATTTTTGAGGTATAGGTTTCTTCCTTTTGATTTTACTTAAGTGTTTTTGAGAAAATAAAGAAAATTTGGAAAAATCCTAGATTTTGGGACTACACACCGTGTACTTTTCAACATGCCATGTACTTTTGGCTCTATGGGATGAGTACACAGGCTGGGTATCCATGTCGGTGATGAAAGGTGTAAAAACTGAATACACGCCATGTAGTGGTCCTTTACACGCCGTGTAGTCAGTCGGAAGATGAAACAGTAATGAGGTGGGAGTATCCGCCAGCTGGGTGATAGTTCATGTCGTGTAGTAGGGAATACACATCGTGTACTCATGTTGATGGATGAACAGTTTAAAGGTGCCACCATAGGAACAGTTAAATGAAAAAGTACACGTTGTGTACTTGGACGTACACACCGTGTAGTTTTTTTTTGCAAAAAATGGGCAACATCCAACCTTGTTCATAGGGATGGCTTAGAACCGAACAGGTGCTCGGGATGGGACTGCCAAATCTTCGAGGTTCTCTAGATCGAGGGTCCAGAATTTGTTTCCACCTCGGAGGATCTCGTTGGAACCGCATGGGTAAGCCCTCCCATCTCCTTGCGTGGTTCATGCCAATTCTTCCTCTAAGGAAAGTTATTTTCATTTAAGTGAGTCTTCTTTCACCTTAGATCTACCTTGTTCTGTGATGATTCATGGAACAACATTGGAGTATATTGATCAGGGGTGTTTAAGGTAGGTGTATTGGTGTTTAATATTTCAACTTTTGTGTGTCTATTCATATTTTTGTACAACGAACCCATGTTGTGGTGTCGTATGGCTGAGGCCCTGTTGAATTAGATACCTAAAAGTGTATAGGTAATTTAAATGTGATAATAAATTGTTGTTTGGGATCGCTACATGGATCCAGGACCACCCCGGGGGTGCGTTCCCCTGTTTAGCCATTTGGCCAAGATACCTGAGTGTATTCCTTGATAATAATGATTGTAGAATTGCCTTGAGAGAAATTGCTTGTGTACTTCTTGTTTACATGTTGGGAATGGACCGGTTACCTATTAGCCTAAGGACAGTGTTGTGATTAGCCCGTGGGCACTGTACTATTTTGCCTGTGGGTAACTTCTTCTGTGCATGTGGGGAGTTGATTCTATGCATGTGGGAGACACTTCTTAAGCCCGTGGGCAATATCCGTATGCTTCTGGGTAGATTATTGAATTGGATTCTCTTTACCTGATGGTAGGGGTTTTTGTGTCTGAGGACACTGACTGTTTACATAGAAATTCAATGTGGTGGTTTCTTTATAATATATAATTAAACGAATAATAAAATGACAATATAACTGGTAAAGTTAGTTACTTTTGAGTACTGCTTAGTTTATTGCATTTTACTACTGCACATTGTTGTTGCATACTTTCACACAGTTGGGCACGGGCCTTTGGTGGGTGCCAACTGGGATTTATTTCTCACACCCTGTTTGGGTCATGCTTTTTATCCCAAACAGATTATGTTTCTGCAGTTGTGGATAAGGTAAAGGGTCCTAATACAGGTACTTGATTACTGCTGAGGAGTAGGGGAACATGGGACCGAGATTAGGCCCGTGATGCTAGTGACTGTTGTTTTTCTTTTTTATACTCTATATTGTGTTGTACTACTATGTAACATGTTTGGGTTGTTTTCTTAGAACCTGAGACATGTTGCATCACATCTATATATCTTGTTGGTTATCTTTTACTACAGTTGTTATACTAACTGTGCTCGGTTTATTTCTTCCACTATTGTAGTATTCTTTTTATTTTATTCCATTGTGCTACACATTGAAAAATGAGGGAATAGTTTCCCCACTATTGGACCTAGGCCCTTGATTCTAGTCAGCAGCCTCTGGTATTTGGGGAAATGCGCTTGAGGTCATGTGGCGAACCAGGTTCGGGGCACCCGTTGAGTGGCACCTGGAACCAGAACGTTACATCATCAAATTGTTTTGACCACCAGATTACTAAAATGAGTCATATTTAATTAATCATGATACTATTAATTATCAAATAGATCTTTATTTAAATAATTTATCAATTTCTATCATGAAAAACGTGCAAAAATATCATGTAATAGATGCCACACTATATATAAAAACAAGTGGTAGATAGTAATCATAGTACAATGAAATGGAATAACCAAATTGAAATTGCTACCAAATTTTCTAATCTAGATAAATATTTAGTAGATTTATTACTTCTCCATCCAATGTGATAGACCATGATCAATTTAGGATTTCACATTAATAAAATACAGCAAATAATTTCCCTACCTCAAAAGTCATCAATGTTCTTCACATGAGAACTGACCATGTCATGGTCCTCTAATCACATCTCCCACAATAACTGAAACTTTCCAAGGATGAAACAACAGAACTTAACTAACCTAAAAAAACCTCATCTGAAACATAGGATACCAAATCTCATTATATTGTAGGAGAATATGGGAGGAACCAAGATCAACCTGGGGGAACACACTAGATAATGACAGAAAAATGCATCATGGATCACCATGGATCGCTATATATTAATGATAGAATCCCATGGTTTGATTCCTGTCAATGGGGACTCAATACACCTAGGAGAAGGGATAAGGATTTCATAGACTATGAGAGAGATAGAGACAGCCACTAGTCATAGTTTTTATTGAAAAAACCAATTATATGATCCATTTATATAATACAACATCAGGTTTTAAATGATGTGTAATCAAATTTCACATTATGTAATCTTTGGGTTCCTTTTTCAAAAAAAAATGGGTCCCTCTTTTACTATTGAACACAATAAAAAATCTACACATCATGATTTATCCATGAACATGTTGTGAACCACACCTATATGGAATATAAGTGTTATATTTTTTCTATTCACCCTGGTTCTAGTAACTCATAGCCAAATCCATCCAGATCACTTCTAAGCCTCCTATGAGCACCAATAGCATCATAAAAGCACAATGTGATTGTTAACAAGGATTAGGGCCCTTAAATTATATACCACTCAAACAATAAACAACCTTGATAATCAAAAAACAAACATGAGGGGAAAAGGGTTATTCGTACATCCACCTCTTGAGATACCACTTAGTGGTATCTCCACTATAGGATCTCAACCACCTCACTTAAAGGAAACAAGCTCAAAACTATGCATCAGCTACAACCATCTTCTAATCACTCTCCAAGTAGAGATATCTCTAAAAAAGTAAATATATATGAATCAAAATTCGATCTTGTAACAAAAAAGATCATTATCCATAAGAGAAAAATATTAAAATGGGAGAGATAATCATAAAATAGATTGAGGGACCAATAACAAATCTATGACTCATGTTACCTCATACTCTCATCCATGCCACCAACTACCAATAGAAATGAACTCATGGAACACTCCCACACAACACATTCTCTTAGTGGTATTATATCCCAAGAGGCCTCTCCTCAAATGTCACATCATTGAAATTATTGATTTCACCGCAATCAGTGAAATGATAGTATTCATGAAGATAATGACTCATTTTTGGCATATGAAAATCATAATTTATGCTGATCAACTGTAAGAGATGTACTATATGATACTCCACAAATCCAGCATAAGACAACATCTCGAATGTCTAAAAAAATCATGGAGTAGATAACTCCCATAATTTGACGTTCACTTATCATTATTTATAGTCTCTTTCATGAACACATGATCTCCAATGTTAATATTCAGTGGTCTCCTCCAATGAATACCGTAGAATTTTTAATAATCATGTCCTACTTTCATCCTCACATTAATTAACAGAACTATCTCTTTAATATTTTATAATACTTCCATCCAGGTAATTGCGGGCCATGTATCCCTAGTCATGAACAATCGACAGAGGAATAGTCATACATAAAAATATTTAAACGGAGCCATAACAATGGTACATTTGAAACTGTTGTAATATGAAAACTTTTCAAGGGATGAGTCTCATCTATGATTTGAAAAAATCTAGGACATGAGAACACAATATGTATTCAAGGTTGTATATGTTATACTCCATTTTATTATCTTTTTATGGTTGGAAAAATGTTATAAAGAATAATTAATAACTATAATAATGTTGGAGAACTCTATACACCCTATAGGTAAAATGAGGATCTCGACCAGAAATGATCATCCTTAGGACTCCATTGTGTCAAAACACCTCTTCTAGATACATCCCAAGAAAAACCTCCACTGATCTCAACTCCTTAATCACTACAATGTTGGATGATTTCACCAAACTATTCACTATCACACATATAGCATCACATCCTTACCAAGATTATGGATAACCATTAACGAAGACCATGGATATGTCCTCCCTCTTTCACTGGGGAATATCTAAATTTTGGAGTAAATAACTAAAAACATGATTCTTGTCCTTACCCTTCTAATAGAACAATCAGTGAGAAAAAAGATTGTAACTCCATACATTAACACAAGCCACAAAAATAGACCTCTCAAATATCATTATATCTTTGTCACACTGGGATGTACCTCCAATGGTGAACTATGGATCTCATGGAGAAACATCTTTTTCATTACCAAAGTAATGAAAATAATTCACTAAAAAAACACCCAATGAAATCAATCCTCCGACCAATCATTGGGGTAATAAATAAAATCAACTCTTTCTCCCTGACAATCACCTCAGTATCCCCCAACTAAGACTCCTCCACCTATTTAACCAAATATATCTAAACTGTCATCTATAAAAGAAAGCCTATTCCACCATCCTCTCATATGTCATGATGAATCACTAAGATTTCATACATAATTATCAAGGAATTACAAGATTCTTGTACTCCATCACTACGAGACATTATTTTAACCACATCAACTACAAAATTTCCATTGACAGGGGTATACAAAATATCAAGGTCATTATCCTCTAATAATTCCATCCTTCATGGTTGATGCAAGTTCAAGTCTGCTGGTAAAATAAATACATCATGTTCTTATGCTCAGTAAAAAATAAAAATCACTCGCCAATGAGGTAATGTCCCCATTACATCAAAGTAAACACCACTACCACCAAATAATGGTCATGGGTTGCGTAATTACACTCATGATAATGTAATTTCCAAGACCCTTTAGAAATAACCCATATCTATTACGTCACAATATAGACCAATAAAAAATATAAATTGTCATAAAAAATATTAAAATAAATTCACTTTATAAAATATACATAACTAGAGTGCGGTGTAATTCAACATTTTGTTCTAAAAAATCTACTTAACAAAAGTTGGGCCACATGAATGCCCAATCAATTTTGTTCAAAGATATTAAAGAAGATGTAACTGAAGACAAACTTTCTATGAACCCCCTATAATATTTTGAAAGAAAAATGAAACTCAGCACCTCCTTCGCTATCTTGGGAGATTCATAAGACATAACTGGCTTTATCTTTGAAGGATCTAACAATACATTTATATGGGACACCACATCCCCCCAGAAAAAGACTTCATGATCACAGAACTCCCACATTAAAAACATCCCATACAGAGGCTCACAATGAAGAGACCCCAAAATAAAATACATATTCTATACATAATTCTCCTCATAAATAGAATAAACAATTATTTCATCGAGGAAAACAAAAAAGAACTTATCTATGAATTACCAGAAAACTAATTTTATCATCCCTATAATTATTACCAGATCATTTTTCACACCGAACAAAATCAAAAACAATTCGAAATAATCATTAAGAAAATGGAAAACTTTATTCTTAATATTTTTATTCTTCACCCACTTCTAATGATATCTGAACCGAAATAGATCTTTGAGGACCATAATCTTCATTCAGATGATCAGACAAATCATCAATCCACTAAAGAGGATAGTAATTATTCTCTATAACTAAGTTCAGGTGATGATAATTGATACAAAAATGCTATCTTCCCAAATCATTTTAATGAAAAAAATGGTACACCCTAAGGAAAAAAATGGCCAAAGAAAACATACATACAGTGGATGATAGAGCTTGCTCGCAGCACTTTCAACTCTGTTGTTATCATCATATATAGAGACATGAAGATAGGATACATGTTTTGTTAAAGCCTAATCCCAACCATGAACTACAATTGATGGGGTAAGGCAACAACATCTTCAAGAAATACATTAGGGTAGTCTTCCAATACCCTAGGAATCTCCAACTTCTCAATGTATTATGAACAAAGTTTCAACTACTCCATCCAAGATGACAATAAATAAATATGCCTATAACCCATCTAATGGTCTCACTTTCCAAAATATTTGTTGTCTCTACATCAGCATCATAAAAAAGACGTGACTCTAGATAAAATACATGATATATTAAATAAAATACAAACAATCCATGAAAATGATTATTATATAGGTTTGTATCTGTAAACATATAAAATCTCACAAAGATTGGTGATTCCCTAGAACAAACTCACAGTCTCAAAATACATCACAAAATTCAGATTGACCAACAACTAGAAGAGTCAATGCCATGGGCACTAAGTACCTATCTACCTCTAGTTGAAAATAATGGATGATGAGATGTTATATAAATTACTATATATATCTTAAATCAATCAAAGCATGAAATCATGTAGATAATAATAAAAAGGAATATCAAATGATGTTTATCTCTCATGGTGTTGGAAACTAAAAATGTATGATGCTGAACATGACATACTCCATCACCTCTCAAACCCTACTAATGACCACCTAAATGGTCTTGCATTTCTCTATGAGGATGAGGAGAATATTAGGGATATCCTCTACCTTCACTATCCCATCTTTGTTACTCATAGACTGTAGACCCCTCCAGCTACTACCTTAACAAAAAATTCCTCAAAGGGGGAACCTGACGTAGAAAACATGGAACAAGTTAAATTCTCATAAAGGTTGGGAACACCAATCGCTAATGACCTCATCCTATATAAGATATACCAAATTATAACCCTTTTCAATAATTCTCAGAATCAACTCCCTCTGTGTAATGAGATGTTGTGTAAAAGGAACTACTCACGGCTCACCAAAACCACCTTTTTCTAGAAAACTAGAAACCCTGAATCATAGTTATACTTAATGTGGAATCTTGATGACTCCCCACTCATAATGATCATGTTTGGGGAAACATCCAATTGGAAACATCTACTTTCTTTATAACTACTAGATATGTGTTCATCATAAATAGAGTGACATTGAAATGTTTACCTACTTCCAAATAGTCATTGAAATGCCTCTCCTAGGAATACTCATCTGGAAATATGTCTGAAGAAAGTAACTAAAGGGTTTTGAAATGGATGTTTAATTCTCACACACTAGTTTTCACCTTCCAAGGGGTAAGTAGATCTTGGTGACTTTCTTCCATCATGATCAAAAAATGGAAATCTACTATGCACTAATGTCATAAGTTCTCCCATGAGATTGAAGAATCCTTGTCATAATTAAGGAATAAAAACCATCACTGCCTCAATGTTCCATACATCATATCAATGACCCACCAAACCCATTACTGCTTCTAGTGATGGATTTAACTGAAAGCTATAATAACTTCCTTAAACCACTATTACATGACTATATTTGAAATAAATCCATCATAATTTTGTAAAATCGTCAAATGAGACTCTTGGAGAGACCTCTAAAAGTTCCATCATTACCAACCTCTACTCCACGATGGTCTTCTAGTACATTATTCTCAACGTCTCTAGCATGAACCTGATGAAAACATCATCTAGGAGTCATTCTGACATGAAAAAAAATATTTTTAAATCATTTAATCCATGAATATTGGAAATATAACATTAATCAATTAAATACATATATTTTTTATGATTTTTAACCTATCCCAAGTCCTATCGCTTTCAAAAATAGGTGAATAGAAGAATGATGTGTGATCCTTTCCTATGTCTCTACCCTAAAACCTGTATCAGTTTATTTAGTAGGTTATATAAACATAATAGTATATTCATCAAAACATTGGGGGCTTAAATACTTTTGTCTCAACTAATATCTTGTGTTTACATCTCTTACCAAACATAACTCACACCATTTCCCTATCGACCAATTCATACACACATGTTCCTATATAAAAATTCCTTCCTATCATTCAAAATTAAACCATTGATAGAATTATTTCATGATCCCCTCCATAAAATGACACCACAATTAGGATATAGAGATGGTGGTAAACTGGGTGCCACCTCTAGTAAGACCTAGGTAAGATACTTGAACTGAGTGAATAGTGCACATATAAATGGGAGCAATTAACCTCTATGAGAAAATTATAGAAGTGATGTATAATATGTACAAAACAATAAAAAAATCATTTTATAAATTATTATATTTATTTATAAAACCAATGAAAAAACATGAAATTACATTTAGTAGTAAAAAATGAATCTAAATGTATAAAAAAAATTTAAATATGGAATCGACCATAGTGACTATAACTAATTCTAAACCCAAATATTGTAATATCTAGCACAATATCCAACCTACTTTTAAAAACCTAAAAAATAGTTTATGTTTATATAATAGGAGATTAAAAATATACATCGTAAAATCATCCCCCTGGGACTTTCATGAAAAAGATAAAGAATTCATTCTAAAGCCTAGTGAATTATAATGAAGCTAACATGTCACATAAATAGGTATACTATGATCATATCCTCACAATGAATAACCCTTACATCTATCTCATTAATGAGATCATATAATATAAAAATAAAACTTCTAGGGTACCCCTACCACTTCACCCTTGGTTTACCCCACATTCCCATTTTTGTGCATCCAAAGCATCTCTCTCCAAAGTTAGTCATTCCAAATAACATGGAAAAAGGAACACCACATGTACCTCAAGAATGAAATAAAAACATAACGTCATACACATAACCATATAGTAACCATATAGTTTCCAGGAGACTCTATATCCCATATGGCATGTATCAAACATCAGGTATTATACATTAAGAAATTATAACACATACAATGTGTGTATACCTCAAGACATTAAATCTTATACCCTTCATACATATAATATTGCTATAATGACAATATCTAATAATATATGTGTGTGAAATAACCACAATACATCAAAACCCTCTACTCATATATATAGTAAAACAAATTCTCATGCATACCACCATGATTTAACTACCAAGAGAAGAGAGTGTGGATAGATGGGAGGTAGTCACTCACCTATACTCCTACTTCAATGATGGAGAAAACCCCTTACCAGAGTACTCTAGGTTTCATTCAGCCTGATCATCCTAGGTGGGGTGATATATAAAATCAAATAATATAAAAGACTTAATATTTCCCCCAACCACATGATGGGAACAATATAATATAAGAATCAAATACAACAAACATCACTCAAACTCTTATTTTTCACTACTAAGACCAGATACCCTATAAGCACACAAGTATTAAAAAAGAATCATAAAATTTATTATTTACATTAAATAATTTTCATGAATTAATTAATTCATTATTAATTAATTAACCATTATCATTTTTCCATATATAATCACATTGTATTAATAAAAACAATAATGTATATTCCCTCCAGGAAAAATAAACACTAAGTACAAGGTTTATCTAGATCATCATATTTTAATAATTTTATTTATTTTATAAACCAAACTCGTAGGTATAAAGTTTATTTATTCATTATTAACATTATTAAATATCTATTAAATCTAGGAAAATCATCGATATTTATGCCCAATAGGTAAAATAAAACCAAGAACATCGAAATAGCTCATGAAATGGGAAAAAGATAGTAGATAAAACAGTCAACCAATCAAACAGCCATTCAAAATAATCAACCATGCATAAAATCTCTCAACATCTCATCAATGGGTAATCCCATATTTAACATGTTCCATTACATACAGTTTCATCTTCAACACCCACTTGGATTTTATAATGCATCTCACCATCATAGGAATCAACTGCTAACACATTATTTATGGATTTTTGCCCACATATCACAATATATATCCTACATTCATCCATATTAGGCTCACAGTATATCTGGGCCTCCATAATAAATGTGAAAACAACAATCGCATGATAATAATTATGCGGATAAAATCAAATAGATCATATCTAGATCACAATATAGGTAGTAGGATTGAATAATAAACTAATAGGGCCACTTGTCTGCCAAAAGGAGACATTCATCATTCTCATCCATATGAGATCTCATGGCTCAAATGTAAGGACCTCATCCTTCTCATGAAAATGGGAAACTTAGGCCTTAGAAAATTATCCTCATCACACAATGGATTCATATTCCATATTTAATTAATAGATTCATTTATTATCAGGTTACCACTATGAGAAACCTAAGGCCTCATGTTATTATAGGTTATCAACGGAAAATCATTCTCTTAGAATGTTTTCTAGTTTCAACAAACCTATTGATATACCATTCTCAAATAGAATGAATTTTCAACATTTCATGATAATAATGTATATGATTAGTAATATATATATCAATTCCATTAGTCACATGTACGATAAATTCATACTGAACATGTGTATTGAATCAATTTTATAGTCATCAAATTACATTAGACAATATTTTACCAACCTGCCTATTAATTAACAAATCAAAGGAAAATTAATTATCATTTAATTATAGAATTATGTTATTTAAGAAAATACATAAATAAAATTATTATAACATAAAAATTCATTGATATCACTCTATATAATAATAAAAGAGGCAAACCACTATGCTAATAAAAAACAAAAACATCATCAATAGGAAATTGTAACCAATTTCTTTAATATGGTTTAATATTTATTATTTTTATTCAATCTCCATATTAGGGGACAAAAAATTATCAATTTAATAATTAACATAAATGAAATAGAATAATCAAATCTTCCACCACAATAGTTTTCAACATTCTTCAAATGAGAATAAAATAATTTATGGTTCTCTAATCACCTATCACAATGGAAATACAACCATCCAGGGACACTACAACATTACCATACTAATGGAAACAAGAAAAACTCCAATAAAATCAAGGGAGATAAAACTGCATAGTATGGGTAGCAAATATAGTAGTAAATGAGATCAAATGGAATTAAACCTTTGGGGAATGAAAGAATAACAATCTATTGATCACAACAAAATACCAGAGATCAAAGAAGGAATCCCAAGGTTTGATTCTTATTGAAGAGATATCATAATTTATAGAATAAATTTTGTGGATTTATGGAATGATTTATATATATATATATGGAGATACAGAACATTGGGTGTGGTGAAAACCATTATCAACTGAAAATTTTTAAGATATATAGCATTATGGATTTACCTAATGTGTAATCCCCTTTCACAACATGTAATTCAAATGGTTCTATTTTTCACATAAATTTTAATCTCTATTTTATTATATCTGGTCGATTATATATAAATCTTTAACTTTCCTTTACTATGTTTCAAACTACCCTTACAATATTTTTAAGTGTTACATGTTGTGTATTCACATAGCTTTAAAACATTCACTACCAAACCCCACTACACCACTTCGCAGCCTCCTTCAATAACTAAGATCCTTCGAAAACCCCAAAGGGTCATTACTCATGGATTTGGGCCTTTACATTCTCAATATTGTATCATTTATACTTGTTTGTTTTTATTAACATATTTATATTTTTGATATGTTTATATTTCCCATTTTAAATTTTATGTCATGATTTACCTTATTTTCATTAAATTTAATTGTTAATTTTATGTTATTCTCTGATAGAAATTACAATTCAAAAGTCACCAAAGTGGTGATCCTTTTATATTACAATCTCATTGTATAATTTGATTGTATATTTATATTTTCTCAATGATGAAATTTCTGGATATAACTCTAAATAATCTCATGAATTATCAATCCCATTTTTTATACATAGAATTTTCAAGTAATATTTCAATTTTCCAATGTTAGATACTCAATAAGGGTGAGAAAATGTTTTTAATAAATACATACAATTTTTATTCATTATTCAAGAATCATTTTATTCATTCTCTGTATTATAATTTAAATTATTAATATAATGCTTTTATTACTATCACGTGATTATTTAATGTAATTTTCATACATGTTATTATTTTTAAAGAACAGTTCAAAAGGTATCCTATTTTTATTTTAGTAAAATGGCAATTGTAAATGTTTTTATAAATTTGAAAGGAATATATGTTTACATAGTCATGACATGAGTGCAATTTTCACAAGGATGACGACTCTATGTATATTAGCTTTATATACAATTTTATATTGTTTTATAATGAAGAGGTTGTCCACGATTTTTTATAAATTTTAATATTTTTATGTAGTGGTTTCAAAATGAGAAGGGAATTTTCCTTTGGAATGATTTAAAAGATATTTTATTTAAAATTTTCATTTATGATAATATCTATTAATGAAGATTATGTCTTATTTGTAATATAATATAAGGATACTGTATTTTTTATTTCTTTATAGGGTTTGTGGTTATTATAATGAGTGTTTGGTGAATCCCATTTGTTTTACATATGGAATTTTCATATAAAAGTTTTATGGTTTATGAAACTCGATTCCTTTCCTCGTGTCATGATATATATTGAATAATTTATAAAAAATTTGCATTCATAAAAATTGAATAATATTATGTGATGGATGGGACCAAAATTTTTAATAATTTGAATTCATTAGGAAAAGATCCATATCTCATGAGATAACAGTGGATTAAACCAGATGTAATCCAAGTTTCATATGTGATATTATCAACAATTGTAGTCACAAGAGTGTACCATAAATCTTGATACCATGGAACTGAGATTGAATAAAACCCATTATTGTAGTCTTACAAGTGATCATTGAATATTGAAATGATTTTCTATGATTATGTCTGTTCCATAAACTTGTGTATTTGACTAATAATTTTCTCTCATGGGGCATTTTATTTGATTCTTTTATGCTTCATGTCTTCTAACCATCCATGGTTTATGTCATGGTTATTTATAATGATTAATGATATGATTGGAATGGATTTATTATTGTTAAGGTAATATTTGCATATACTTTTGATCATGTAATAGTTTTCCAGATGTTTCATATCTCCGTTGTTTACCCTTACATAGCATCTATGCTCAACCATTCTTTGGCCTATATTCCCTATGTAGGGAATAATTGTACAAGGTTGGTTATTTATATGAAAAGTATTAAATAAGATGATCAATGTGGGAAAATTTTAATATCATAAAATAAATAATAATATTATTTATGTAGTCTCTATAGAATCTATATCTTTATAGTTATAAAGTTTTTATTTGCAAAATATATTTAATACTTTTCCATAAATATGTAATATCAATGCATGAAATTTTGAAGTTAAAATAATCAGAATGATATGATATATTAACAAATAATATGATATTATTATTATATAAATATAGTGAAAACATGTTTCATAATTTTATTCATATGATAACATCATAAAATTTTTGTGAGGTATATATTTTATTGTTTTCTTAGCTATGAGTCTCCTTCTAGATATTTCATGTTGACATAGTTTTGTAATAGACATATCTACTTATAAAACCCTATAAAAGACTAATTTAATTATATATCGACTTTCATTATAGTTTACGGATAATGACCCTTTACATCACACATTTTTTGGCACTTCTATGGGATATTCTCGGTTTAATTTATGTTTTCATTATGATTCATTATAAATTATTTGAATAAATAATGACTTTTAAAGACCTATCTAAAACCTAAGGTATTCTAGATTGAAATTATATATTTTTATGTTTTATAAATCCTAGGGAGTATTGATTATTATTTGTCCCTGTGATTATTTTTACTCAGACTTTTGTTTTTATATATAATAAATTAATAGACTGATAAGGAATTTTGTTAACACAGAATGAGTCTGATAATGGAATGGTCATCCTCCTAAGAAATAAAATTTAATAGGATATAAAATGAAAAACATTATGATTATCCCTAATCATCTATTTCATTGTATGTTTAACAATCTAGAAATGGGTGATTTTCCTAATGTATTTGATTAGATAAAAATTTTAAATTATGAAGAACATGGATAGAAGAATATTTATATTCCAACATGTGAATAATGTGAAAGAAGAACATAGGGAAATGTATGAAAATAATGTTTAGATATTTTAGGTATAAAAAAGAAGGAAATAGAGAAATAAATATTTTTGAGGAAAATGAAGCGTTTTTTTGATGTATACGAAGTTCATTATAAGGTACAATTTATAGATTAATATATTATGTTTATGAAACTAGGTAATTATATTAGTTAATTATGTAATCCAAGAGATAACTACTAGTCCAATAAATCAAGTTTTCTATGTTTATCATTGAATTGGAATTAGCAATGTGTTCATATATTTTTATTTTTTTAGTTAAGATATTCTAGTTATAATAATCATGAAACTTATAAATATATTTCGTTGGATGTTTTCATTAAGGAATTTGAGTATTCATAATGGGACAAAAAATAAAATAATGATTTGAGGGTGGTGGGACTTTTTTTTATAACACCTTGATTGAGGAATAGATTACCCAAAATATGTGAATGATGTTTATATAATATTGTTAATTTTTTATAAATATATGATTGATAAAGATACGTTAAATTGGATAGTTTTTTGACATAGAAATTCACTAATAATTTAATAAAAAATTATTTTATGTTTTATATTATGGAATCACTAGATTCATTAATTATATTCAATAATATATTATTTTATCTAATAAATAATGGTAGACTTATTTTTTTGGAAAATATATATATTTTTAGATATTTAATAGTTATATTGGATATTAGTATGTTTGAACATAAAATATTATCAAGGTATTAACATGATTAGTATGAATTATTTTGTGCTATATTGTGTTGTTGATGGAAAAAATTTAATTTTTATCATAAAAATAATTTACATTTGATCAAATAATATGGATTTTGGAGTTTTAAATTTGGTTACATATTTATTTTTGATTCTAAAGGGTATATATTTATGGAATGGTTTATCTTGAACATTGGGGTCATTATTGAGGTTTAAGAGATTAATGTATTATATGTACCCATAATAGAAAACATTTTCTAATAATTTTAGTTTAGATAAATATTTATAAAAAAAAGTAATAACTTTTCACTCTATTATAGATCTTATGATCTATTAGAAATAAATTTTATTTCTTTTGGTTTTAAAAAATACTTCTTGAATGTTCATTTCATTGAGTAAGATATGAGTGGAAATTTTATGAAGAATAACAAAAGGATGAAAAAATGTTTATGATATTGAATTTATAAAATTAAAGTGTATTATATATTTTTTATATAATGATAGTAGAAAAACTAACAACATTTGTACATGGATCTTGAAAACAATTACCTTCTACCATAATTTTTGATGTGTTAATGGTCTTTTTAGCCCTCATCAATTTACATTTTTTTTGTCATTAATATTCTCATGATCATGTTCTATATCACTCAATATTAGTTTTTGTATATCATTTTTCTCATCTATGATTATAATTTATCTTCCATACAATTTTCACAATATCTGAAAATCTTATTAAGTGTTTTTTATGTAGCATTATGTGTCTTATATACCATTTTAAATGGATGTTTTTACCCCTATAAATAATGATGGATTTAAATAAATGTATTTTATAATATTGAACATTTCATAATTGATATAATATTTGGATGTTGAAATTCATATATAGGGGAAGAATGTAATAACATAAAAATTTATTTTAAAATTAATTTTCTTGAAAAACATAGTTTATCTCATTATTCAAATTAAAATTGTATTAATGTTCCTCCACTTTTATACATTAAATTTTATAAGATGTATTTTTTAAATCATCACATAATAAATATCTCACAATAAAAATTTTGGATTCTTCTGAAATGATTGATTCTTCACTAAATATGGAAAAGTACATATTTTTTAAATAAAAACTATTATATTCAATAAATATATTTATTTGATCGTTTAATTATATTTTGGATTTGGACTTAAAGTGAAATAAGATATATTTTACTTATAATAATATAATTAATACCAATTGAAACAATATTTTTTCTAATTTTGATGTAATTTAATTTTTATTATTAAAAAGGGATTTTCAAGATGATATATTTCATTATATTTTATGAATTTATATAACAAATAAATTATTCCACTTTTATTTATTTAATCCAAGAAAATTTAGGCCACATTTTCAACAATAATATTAATTTTTTTTCATAGTTCCCTTTTAATTTTAAATGGTGAGAATAGTTATCATGGTAATTACATTTCACCTCTGTATGGCTAAAATTGGTCAATCGGTGTTAAAACCATGAGATAAGGTCTCAAAAAAAGAAAACAAAAAATATTATTTTATTTTGTGGGATAAATTAGACAATAGATATAAAAAATTGAAATAGATAACATTTTTCCATTAACCCTAGATAATGAAATTTATATTATTTTATATAATGAAATTTTAATAATGAAACTCTCCAGATACTACCGTCTTTTAAAAATTCGTATAGGGATAATAATTTGAAATTAATGAATATAAATGATAAAAATAAAAACAAATAGTTTTTTTAGGATTGTAATTTATATTTATTTTTTAGTAATGGTATTATTATCTTAATATATTTGAAAATGTTGGCACATTTCATGTGCACATAAAAGAAAAGTAAAATAATGTTTTTTTAAAAACTTCATAAGTAATTTTTTTGAATAATTTATATAGTTTGTGATTTTTATTATTAATATAATTTTTTATTTTATGGTTTAATAGTTTCTATTTGAAATCTATGGATATCATGATGTCATTAATGTCAATGAATTGGGTACTAAATGATAGTAATGGTATTTTAGGAAAAACTATATTTTAAATTGATTTAAATTCATTTAAAATTTATAAATCTTAAAAGTATGATATGAAATAGTCATATAATTATACCCTTTTACATTTTTGAGATATTTGTTACAATATTAGTAAAATTATAACCCGGTTTCATTTAAAAAGATGATACCACAGTTGAGGTTAGAAAACCTTTACCAGGGATGTCTATCCATTGTATTCATTAAAATAATTTCTGTAATATAGAAAGAACAATACTGGAAAACTCAACTATATAATCACCAAGCCATTATTTTTAGGTTTCACTCTTTTTAAAAGGCCATACCACTACTTCAGAAAAAATGTATTATTGGAGGCCCACTGAAGTGGATGTGATCATCTTACTGAAACATTTTAAATTTATATTTCTTATTCTGATGCTTCTAAATATGTGGTATTAATAATTAATAAAATGATGAGAATATAAAAAATATATAGATGTATTCTTTAAATATGTGGTATTAAAATAATTTCAAAAATATAGAACGAACTATACTTGTAAACTCTACAATATAATCACTTAGCCATTATTTATAGGATTCACTCTTTTTAAAATGCCATTACACTTCTTCATAAGAAATGTATTATTGGATACCAACTTAAGTAGATGTGATCATCTTAATAAAATATTTTAAATTTATATTTCTTCTTATAATGCTTCTAAATATGTGGTATTAATAATTTATAAAATTATGAGAATATAAAGGGATGTCTATCAATTTTATTCATTAAAATAATTTCAGTAATATAGAAAGATCAATACTTGAAAAATCTTCTATATAATCTTCTAGCCATTATTTATAGGTTTCAATATTTTTAAAGGACCATTTCACTGCTTCATAAGAAATACATTATTGGAGGCCAACTGATGTAGATGTGATCATCTTACTGATACATTTTAAATTTACATTTCTTCATATAATGCTTCTAAATATGTGTTATTAATAATTAATAAAATTATGAGATTATATAAAATACATAAATGTGGCTATTATTATGGATCCAACTTTATTCACCCTATTTTCCATCAGATGGGAAGTTATTGTATCTCTTGTGGGTATATGTGGACTACTTTCTCTATATAGAATATAACTAGTTTTACACTATTTTTCTTTGATTGTTATTATAAAAGTTTAAATGTTTATATATGATATTTATGAAATTATAATGACTCTATGACTATAATAACATATCTATCTTCTTACCTTCTACACCATTGAAAAATGATAATGTCACTCATGCACACGTGTAGACTACCACATCCTTAAAATGATGTGATTTTTTATTTTATATTTTAAAGGGTAATAAGGATTAATTTATTGTATATATTTGTTTCTTATTTCTTATATAATTTTATTTTTTAATGATAAAATATTATACATATTTCAACATATTTTTATTAGAAAATTAAAATAAAATTTATGCATACGTATGACCAACCATATATATGCATTGTGTAAATAATTTTTTCTGTTCCTTTGGTAAAAGATTATTAATATTTATATAATTTATATAAATGATATTTATTTCATTATTATGATTTCGGATATTTTATAACCATGATCAGTGAACATGGAACAAAACTAACAAACCAAATCTTTCCTGAGATACAAAAATAGTGAATACCAAAAATATTGATTTTAAAATGAAACTAATTAAAATTGGTGTTGAGATGTTATAAACATGTCATATATGGTACTATAAATAAGATAATCATTCTTTTAAAAAATATTTTAAATTTAAATTAATTATACAAGATGAAATATAATTTTTAAGTCATGTAATTGTTTTTTTAATGTTTCCCATGTCTTAGTTTTATTTCCATGAGATAGATGTAATTTTCACAACCCATTTCCTTTATATAGTCTGTATACTTCCCATTAGTATAATTTATTATTATTTTATTGAAAATTATGTTCATTTAAAATCATTTATGATGTCCTCTCATTTTATTCATTTTTCATTCATCGGTTGAAAAGGTTGTAACAGTTATTCATCTCAATATTATTTGATTGATACATGTTTGATGTAATCCACTTAAATAAAAATATGAGGTGTATATAACAAAATTATGAAATTATATATCATCGGTCTACTTTTTAATGATAATTATATATATTATTTTATTAAATCATAGATCTTACAATTCAAATGATACCAATGTTATAATGGTTATATATTATAAAATCATTGTTTAATAGGATTGTTTATTACTACATTTCCAATGTATAATTTTATTAATTTAACACAAACAAATATAATTAATTTTATTATATAATGTTATTTAATGTAATTATCTCCAAATATTACTTTATTCCTATATTTGTAACTTAAAATAAATAATAAATTTTTATAAGTAAAATAGTCCTTTTATCCTCATTGGTTGGGAATCACTTTCTCCAATAACTATGTTTTTTCTGAGGATTTCAGGAATGTATTTAATAATCTCCATTGATTGTTTAAGGAAAATTTTAACCATGTTCAAAATCAAACAAATATTTTTAAAAGATATCATTCTTTTCAAATTGCAAACAAGTTATATTTGACTTTATAAAAAAAATATGATGGTAATATTTGTTTTAACATAGACTATATGAAGGAAATTTCCCACCATCATGAGAACTCAACTATTTGAATATTCTTATTTAGGTTACTTGGTTTTATAAAAAAAAATTAAATTTTTTTTAATTTATTAATTTTATAGAAGTATTTTCTTAATAAAAAGTGTATTTTCCTAATGTATTATTCCAGAGAACTGTTAAAGAAGTTTTTCCTTTATGATAAAAAATTGATTTTACATTAGGTTTAATAGGGATCTGATCCTTGGATATCATGCTTATTAATTTTCTATATTCTTAATGATTATAATTAAGAGTTGTTTATGAAACATATTTTTTAAATTTATTATATTCTGATGAAATGGTGAATTATTTCTGAACTAAATTTGATTTCATTAGTTAATGATTTACAGTGAAGGTTTTATGATCTAGAGGCACACATATGAATGGATTATCATTATTTGATATGAGGGACACATAATGACTTGAGTTTTGACCTGTTATATTTTAGAATATTCTATGAATATATATGAATCAACACATTGTATCACTATGTGTTTAGTCAGTGGATAGTTGGCAATGGGGTTTTCAATGATAGTAAATTGATTTAATTTAATTTAATCATTTATTCCCCTCCCACACCCTATCTGTGAATAGGAAATTGGGATAGGTAAGACCCTCTCATGTCTCACATTAGTGAGGTGGAGAGAAAATGTAGAAATCAAAGAAACAAGTTGATTCATATATCCTTTCGTTACATTGATCGACATGATATCGATTAAAATCAATATCCCACATTATTCTACAACTTAATATTTGTAAATTCATCATCGAGGAATGAGGATTTGATTTTTAGTCATCTTCCCATGTGTTATGAATATTTTGTGGTTTTTGATCCCTATTAAAATTTCTAGAGATATATTATATGTCAATATATAGGTTTCATGAGATAACATGGTAAATAGTGACTCATAGGTAAATTCCCATTAGAATAACAGTTTACAGAGCATGTAAACCTATGAGGTATGTAGTTTATTCTTTCCATTTGGGGAATATAGAAATATAGTAATACTCAATATATATTATCATTACAGTCTATGAAGTGTCCATGTGTTGTGTAACCAGTGGACATTGATAAGGTAGCTATATGCTATTAAATCCCTCAGTAGAATGACATTTCCAAAGTACATGGGCATGGGGTTCAATATATAGGTATAAGAAAACAATACTGTCAATTGGTTGTTTAACTTGGGAAAAATGTGTACCCAAGGGTACACCCCATGTGTGATGCTTGGTTGGTTGATCCTTATAGAGGAATAACTGGTGTAGGGGTCAGGTAATGTAGGAAATGACATGTTTTGTATGTACACTCCATGTACACCAATATTCCTATCAAATCCATGCACGCATGGGGAATGTTTTTGTGCTCATTTGGTTTCACACTCCGTGGGGACCCTAGTACATGTTGTGTACATTATTAAGGTCTTTGTGGGATCCTTTTTCTTGAGTATCTAATTCTATAGGTATCAGATTCATGCTTGTTATTATCCTTTACTGAGATGTTTTTTACAAATAATGTGATGTTGGGATCCATAGTGGAATGCGAGAAATGATGTGGCATGATTAGATCAGAATGATAAATTATTAGTTCCTAATCATGTTTAGTGGTCAAGGTGCATCATTGGGTTGATATGAATGTCAGTGCCATTACTTATCACATTAGGATGTGGGACGCCAATACTCTTTAGGCTGGTAGAGAAGTACTCTGATGTTTTATCATGGTACATGTCCCCTACCTATGGCATAATTTTGATGTGATTTATGATAAGGGTGAAACTACATTCAATAGATCTTGACCAAATTTGTATATTAGTGTGGTTCTTAGAGAGAGATAAAGGCACTGTTAATAAACTATCTCATCAGGATGTGAATTCCAATTACCTCAATTCTTTCAATGAGATTAGACATTCCATGTCATAGGTGTGGGTTCTCTACCCATGTGATAGTTCTCTCAGGGATGGTATTCCCTTGTCAGGTGAGGGAATGAGTTTCCGGTATTGTTCCTCCAGTTTTAGATAGTTCTCATATATTATTCTAGTTTATAGGCCCACCATACACATTGTTGTGATAGAATAGGTACTCCCATGTTGGACCTGGGTGAAGGTCCTTTATCTATTGATATGACACTCCCTTGTTGTGTCGGGGCGTATGTCCTTCATATGTGACATATAGTTATAGTGGGTACTCACCTATCATGTTAGCATGCAGGTACTATCTACCAGGATTTATAACCCCCATTTCATTCTAGGGTGTTGGTCAACCATACGTGTTGTTATGAAAGAGTTGGTACTCCTCTATCTTATATGGGAGTGGGTCTTATAGTCTATGTTCAGTACTCCCCTAAATTTTTAGGGTGAAAGTCCCCTATAGTTATCATACCGGTAGAGTGGTACTCCCCATTCATGTCAGGGTGGGGGTCCTCTATATGTAGAGTTGTATTCCCCTATCATATTAGGGTGAGATTAATCTATCCCATGATTGGTACTCCCATATCATATCAGGGATCAGTTCTTCATATATGGATTAGTTCCCCTTTATATTTGTGTAGAGGTGGGGATAGATTCGTCCATTAGTGTTAGAGATCCCTCGTTTGATGATTATAGTAATGAGGAGGATGCCCCTCTTTTATAAATGTGTTATAATTGTGTAGGTGTTAAGTCTTCATTGATGGATAGAGGTGTTGGAGTCTATTCAAGAGAGATATAGGTTTAAAAAAATGGTATATAGCTAGTACTCCATCAACATCTAGGTGGTGGTTAGGTGTGTTTCCCTCGTTGTTCTCTCATTATATTGAGGATTCACACAATGCATAGTCTATAGTAATACTCCCTCAACTATGTGAAGTGGTGAGGGTATGGAATCTCCATGTGGGTTCCATAGGCCTTTTACATAGTTCAAGTTTGTTATGACTTGACATATGGTGTTGGGAACTTTATGTTGACCTTGTAGTTTGTTCCAGATGGTGTGTGTTCTCTAAGAAATGCCATTAGAAAAGTTAGAGTTGTTGTAGATGGAATTTATAACTTATAAGGGTTTCATTAAGGATGGAATGACTTATAGAGTGGGTTATTCTAGTTGTATGTTACCTCTAGATCCTTGGGTGGAATCATGTAACTAGCTATAAGGTAGGAACCTCATGAGACATAGAGTCTAAAACAAGTTTATATAGGTGATTCTTGGAGTCAATGTGTTTTATTCATTTGTTTGGGTTGACACCACTTGATGATTAAGATAAATAGTCATGTATAGTCTAGGATTGCTTGGAATTAAGTATCTCTCTAGATTGGGTTCCCTTTGGCTAGGTTGAGAGAATTGTTTCCTTTTTATTAGTACCATTTGTTTGGGTCTTTTAGGTGTTCCTACTGAGTATTTTTATACTCAAACCTACACAGGTTTTTCCCAAAGGTATTGTTTCTTTGTAAAACCACCTTATTTTTTATAGAGTCCCTATAGGACCAATGAAAGGCATATCAGAGTGAGCTAGACCGACTTAGGTGTTTATCAAATCTGGGATGTGGGTCTATTTTTTAGTTTCAGTTCCTAGTGATCCCATTCGTATGAGTAGGTCGGATTCTTTTACTATTTTTTGTTAGAAGTTTTTTAATTTTTACACTTTCAATACTTCTATTGTACTTTGGTTTGAGATAAATGTATGCATGTATTTTAGTTCCCATATTTTTATTTCTATGGTATTTTACATGGAGGTGTTTGGGGGTTTATGTATAGAAGTTATTTAGGAAAATCCTTCCATATATGTGTATACCTAATTATCCTTATTCACCATCATCTATCCTATTAGAGGATGTTATGGGATGTTTTAACTTGAACCTCATATTTTCGGGTCATTAAAGAGTTATATCAGGGTGGGTTAAACATTGAGAAGAATGTTTCATGAGCTTGTCTTGGGTTAAATATTGATTCTGTTAATATGTTTTGGGTTCAGTTATTTGGCTATAAGATCTGATTTTGGTGAAGTGGCCAACACATACATTGAAAATGACTCTAATATCCTTTATTCAACTTCGTACACTAGGCCGCTGGTCATCGTGAAATAATATCTCATGTATCACACATGACTGGGTTGTGGGTTTCTTGTCCCTATTGAGTCATCTCCCCAAATACAATCTTTATGTGTGGAACATTTAGATTCCCTTTCAAGATGACACAATGATGGAACCCACATGGGGTTGCACATCATGAATGTGACAATGATATACCCCATGATGAGTATTCAGTGTAGGAAATAGGTTTTGAAGAAGAACCTCTAGGTTGTCTTCCAGTTAACCCCCCAACCGTTTAGCAGTTGGTTGTTTTGATAGTTTTGGAAAAGATGAAAAAACTTCTTTTGTGTTGTCTGAGTTCTAGAGGCAGTAACCAATGATGTATCATGGTCATCTAGACCCAGGGAAGTTGAATACTGGATTGAGGCAGTCACACCTATTTTCTGTCATGTGGGGACATATCACTAACAGATGATAGTCCAAGCGGTGATCTATATATAGGTTTCATCTAGGAAAGGGATGCGTGTAGTGACACATACAATTGATTAGACGAAACTCATTATTGTGGAGTTTTATGCGCACTTCACTAAATAGTTTTACCCATCCAAAAATAGATCAATGCATACATAGAATAATTTTGATATTCATCTGTTTATAATCTAACGAGAAGAGTACTCCACAAGCTTCATAGGTCATAAATGATACCCCATTAACATGGTCTGAGGCACATTCATCGGATATCAAAACATTGATAATGGAATCCACATAGACATTTTAGTAGGTTTGGTTCCCATTTTCCTTCCAACTTATGTGGGGGGTACTACAGTGAGCCTTGGTAGTAGATTGAATCATGGAGAAGGGATGAGTGGATGTGGCCCCTAGTGGTGGTGGTCAACAGCCTGGGATGTTCTCAAATGTTGGAAGATATTAGATGATATGATTATATAATAGTAGGTATACGCATTCTGAGACATAATATCAGGTACCTATAATGTAGGATTCATGATGAAGATTTGGTCATCTGAAAAAGAGGAGTTATTACTATTTAAATGATTGGGTATATATTTCTAGAGATTACACGACCTATCATTTGACTGAGATGGATCTGGTCTATAGACCACACTGGAAGAGGCTGCATATGGGGAATGGAGTACTTCAAGATGATAAATGTGTTAAAGGAGCTGGGAGAGAATCACGATGTGGTATATGGTGTGAGGTGTTTCCACCAGCACTTAAAGGTGGTCTATGAATGGCACAAAGAGCGGCTGGATGGTGGGAAGGATAGATATAGTATATAGAGACCTCTAACCTAGAGGCTCTGAGGATTAATAGAGGTACACTCTATGTCATTTCAACATTCTTCAGTAGTAATTGCATGTCACTTCTATGATGAAATATTATCTTTCTTCATCCTTATCAATGTTTAAATGGGGTGCCATGCAGAATTTGTATAACCCTTTGTGGATGTTGTTTTATGAAATATTAGTCTCAAGATAAATTCGAATTATTACTCTAACGAGATTTCTTTTTGTGACATGATTAAAATGGTGCATGTGAATCAGTTCCACCAAAAGAGAATAGTGTCATGTTGTGGTGGACGACTTACTTATACTTTCTTGTTCATGTAATTGTAGTTTGAGGGGGTTTTAGATCTTGTACGTGAATTTTCAATGATGTTTTTATTTTTAACCCTCTTATTTGGAAGCCATGTTAGATAGAGGGCCTTGTGTCGAACCGTTCTAGATTGGAAGAGTTAGACCATTGGATGTTTCCAAAGTGTTTATTTGATTACTAACATCCATAATCATCTGGGATGACATTATTGGAGAGGGTAGTGTATGGAGTTTTTGGAGTAGTGTTATAGTTGCAGGTTTAAGGAAAAAGGGTCGGTATGATCCAATGTTTAAACTCGGGAAACCCTATTATTGTCATTGGTACATTAGTTTTTGGGACATAAAACATTAACACTAGATTCTTGGGGAGGTTACAATTTGGTTAATCTTGGATTTGATAAGAACTATATGTTTATGTTGATATCTTTTTCAGGGTAGCGACATTGTGTACCTCTAGAAAATATGACTGTTAATGGACTGTGGTGCCTAATGTTTTTTCACTTGAGAAAGCTGAGGAGACATGTGATGCTCGTTTAATGATTCTTACCTAGTTAGAGTTGGATGTGGGTGTGGTTTTGGCTTTTTGGGTTTCTAGACTATTTGATTGTAAGAGGTATGGTAACCCTTGGCAAGCTCACTTTTGCAGAAGCTCCATTGAAAAACTCTATTTCCTTCCCTTATGCATAAAATTTATCTTTTTTGGGAAAAACCTCATAGTGGGAAGAATTTAATGACATTGGATTTAAACTATAAGATTTTGGAATACTTATAAGAATATTTATGTATCCATTAGCTGATTCGGAATAGGATTCCTGGGCTTTGAGATCCATGACATGGTGAAATTAAAAATATAAAATATATATTTTTCACATGCATTAATTTTATCTTTAAACATGAAATAACACCCTTGATGAGTGTCTGTTCAAAATTATGACACATTAGTTGAGTACATAATGAAGTGTGTACTATAGTTGTGAGAATAAATTATTTATCATTGGGTATTAGATCATGGGTGAGTTAGTGATGGGGTGTTAAAAGTGACTTAATTGATTTAATTTAATTTAATCAATTATACCCATCCCCCTCCCCTTTAGTGCATACAAAAAAAGATAGGTGAAACCCTATCCTCTCCCCCTTTCTAGAGGTGGATAACCAAGGACGAATTGATTCAAAAACTACTATATATCTCTGTTCTTAGCATTGATCATCATCATATCATAGAGAAACATGATCTGGTCATAGTTCTAGACCCAAATATCCAACGTTTCTCCACTGTGGTTTGAAGATTTTAGTTTTAGTCTTGATCAAAATTATTATAAGTTCTCAGGGACTTTGGGCCCTATTGTTATTTCTAGATATCTCGTCTTAGTTGATATATATGTTTTCATTAATACTGGGTTGAATTGGGAAAATCATATTGAAATTCCATTAATAATTCATATTTAAAAGTCTTGTAAATGAGTGATACATCTCATGTGTTCTTCAAATTTAGGGAATATTAATTTTTTGGACTACACCCCATGTACCAGGTTACCCACCCGGTAGTGACCCCATGTCGTGTGGCCAAAGGAAAGGGATAGGGTATATGTCTGATATTACCTGGTCTTGTATAACTAAATGGGAAAAGTAAAATAGCATGGTGCTCTAGACACAGGCATGATAAAGAGAAACAGAAAAATGACCATTTATAGTGGATAGCTCTTGTACCTAGACCTACACTCCATATTTGAGGAATGGGTAGCCCTATCATATATAAGATTAATGTGTCTAGGATTTTGGTGGGGCATGACATGCTATGTATGGGATATATGTTTCATGTATGCCGATAAAGAGAGACATATCAGGAAACCAGGGGACAAGTCCAACTGGTCAGGTGGGTCACACACCATGTGTACCCCAGTTCATGTCGTGTACATTTTAAGAACTTTTTGTGATCATATGCCTTTCAAATATCCTTTTATAGGTTTCAGATTCAGGCTTCTTAATATCCTATCCTGATATTGTATTCATGATTAACATGGTGGTAGGAACCATAGAGTCTTTTGAGATACAATGTGGTGTAATTCATGACATTTTATGTAATAGAAAGGCTTAATCATAGGGAGTGATCATGGTGAATCAATGGGTTGACATCGGGTTCAACACCCTTCCCTATCACCTTAGGGTATAGGATCAATAGGAAAATTATACTAGTAGGGTTGTCTTCCCCAATTGTATTAGGGTACAGGTCCCCTACACAAGGGAGTGTTGTGATACAATGTATGATAAGTGGGAAGCTCTATCCTGCGACACATGACTGATGCGAATGTTCAGTGTGGTTCTTAGAGAGAGAAGATGGGACTATTACTCCGCTATCACATATAGGTGTGGGTTCCCATTACTATCTTCTTTGGTATAGATGGGACTTTCCACATCATGGGTGTAGGTTTTCTAACCATGTGGTAGTTCTCTTTACTATGGTACTCCCCTATTCCACCGGGTTGTGTGATCACTGTATCATTCCTGTAGTTGGAGATAGGGTTCCCCTGCGATTTCAGGGTATGGTCCCTCCATAATCATTGGCAATATAAAGTAGGTACTCAACTATTATACATGGGTTTGATTCCACTATCCATGTAGGTTATATTTCCCTTCTGTATTAGGTAAAGATGCCCCATATTTAACGTATAGATGGAGTGGGTACTCCAATTTCATGTTATGGTGTGGGTCCTCTATTCTTGGTATCAAAAATCCCCTATCATTTAGGGGTGAAGGTACATTATATGTGTTGTTATAAAAGTGTTGTTACTCACTTATTATACCATGGACTGGGTCCTTTAGAATGGGGTCCTTATTTCCCTATCATGTTAGGGTATAGGTGTCCAATAGTGATTGTTCTAGTAGAGTGTTACTATGATGTTGTCCTTAGATTTTGTTCCTCTATCTATTGATTTGTACTCCCCTTCTGTATCTGGGTTCATGTCTTCTATCCTCCTATTGGTACTCCCCTATCGTACCAATGATCAGCACATCATCTTCGAACTACAAACCACAAATCTTCTAATAATATCCTTGATAAGGTCCTCTATTATAGTTTTTATTTCCTAGGATAATTTTTATAGTTACAATGATTGGTCCCCTCTACTAGTAATATGCTATTTCTAGTTATCAGTTAGTTATCCCTAAATATATTAAGGTTTGGTTCACTTCTTTTAGTAATGAAATTGTTTTATAGGTTATTTAGGACCATGTACTACCTTAAAATTCAGAAAGTGGAATGTTGTGGGACCCTACCCCCTCCCTCATTTGATTGGATTCCTACAGTGCATAGTAATGGGTTTTTTCTCCCCCAACAATGTGTAGTGGTGATCGGTGTTCCACTATACTTGGGATATTTCATCATTAAGTAGGGATAAATTTTTTTATGATAAGATCTGAGGTTCTTATTACTTGAGTATAGCAATGTAGGGTTTCCCTAGGGAAGCATGTTCTCTCAGACATACCATTAGCAATGGTGGAGTTATTTCTGACTTTTCCTTCAATCGAATAGGATATATCTGGGATGGTAGATCTTGTGGAGTTGTTTCTCCTTATTATAAGTTACCTCTTGAGAATCGAGTAGATTCATATAGCTAGCTATGAGTTTGGGACCTTATTAGACTTGGAGTCTAATACGAGTATATTTGGGAGATTCTTGGAGTCCTTGAGTTTTTTTCATGTGTTTTTCTTGACAATAATTGGGGACTAAGATGACTTGTCATGCATAGTCAAGGACGGTTCAAGATTTAGTTTCTATCTCGATTTGTCTCCCTCTAGATAGGTTGAGTGGACTTTTAACTTTCAGTTTTTACATTTTTCTTAATTTTGGGTATCCTACTTAGTATTTTCATACTCACACATGCACAAGGCTTTGAATAGAGATGTTGTGTCTCATGTAGACCACGTCCCATTCCATGGAGACCCAATGGAACTGAGCAAGGTGGACCTTAGTGGCCTATATTGACTGAGGTGTTTACCATATTTGTCTTTATAAGCACTATAGAAGTTAAATTTGATAATGACCCCTTACTTTTGAGTAGGTTTGATACATTTTTAATTTATGATGGAAATTTCTTCTTCCATTTTTACACATCCATTACTTATTTTTTAATTTTTTTTGGGATAGATGAAAGAATAAGTTTTAGTTTCAAACCATTAACATATATGGACTATTTCATGGAGTTTTTTGTGAGAGCCTGTATATAGGAATATTGGGAAAAGTCCTCCCATTATAATGATACACCTACTTGATGCTAGCTTCTAGCCTCTGGCCCATTGGAGGCATGATTGGGGAGTTGTATCTTAGGAACCATTGGTTCAGGTCATGAGAGGACCTAAATTATATAGCACGTCAATTAATATTACATATATAGATATCAAATGAGAAAATAATTATTGAAATATGGAGTCAAGTCAGTTTAGTAAGGGATTATTTCAACTATAATAGTCTTAAGAGGGAACCTTGAATATATATATTTTGTAATAGAGAGTTAAACTAATACATTATTTTATTATCCTTAGGGAAAATTGATGAAGGAAATGATTTTCTATGATTATGTTTATGTCACACATTTAGCCTTATGGTAATTTTCTTCTATAATGGATCATGTTCTTTGATTCCTTTATGGTTTATACCTGATAAAATGATATTACTTATGAGGTGCTTTTGGATTATGAACAATGACATATCAGTAATAGATTTTGAAATGTTAATATCACTTTTACATACCCTTAGGATCATGTTATATTTAATTGTAACATTGATATCTCCCTTGATTGTGATTACTAACCATTTGAACCCACACATTCTTACATTTATGTTACCCATGTTATAGAAAATGTTTTAATGTTGGAAATGGTTAAGATGTGTAATATTTCAAAATATCATTATGGGTGATTGGATCTCTCATCATGAAATATGAATAATTGGTATCTAGTCTCAAAATACTCTAAGTGAAACATACTAATACATTATTTTAGGTCATTCCCTTCTTTTTACTTGTTATACTCTTCAATTATATGCATCTTGGGACTCCTAAGTATGGAGAATATTTTATGATAAGATAGAAATATTGTTTAAAGATGTATGTTTTTTTAATTAATGGTTCCCAGGTAACAATCTATGATGTCCTACGATGGGGTATCCTGATTTAGGAGAAAACTAGAGTTTCTTTGAGGATTTTTTATGAAATATATAGCTTTCATTGTCTACTAGGAATTTAAACATCATTTAAGGAGTTGATAACATGTAATTTTCACCCGGATCAAGTTATTTTTCTAGTACACATCGTAAACAATTACCAACTCTGTAATGTTTTCATGTCCTGTAACATTGAAATATCATTCATTTATAAAATGACATCATGTGTTTTTTGAATATATGATACTCATGGATTAAATGATGTGTAATTGGATTATACACCATGTAAATGACATGGAAAGAAATTTTATGGAGCTTCAATGATTTAATATTATTTTATTCATCCAAATACCTCAACCCTATTGACCAAGAATTACTCTCTAAGAAATATAGCGACCTCTGACTCCTCTTTAATATTTCATTTTGTGATTGATCATTGTTGTTATTTTGGTGTGTTCCTTTGAGTGGGTTATCTTTTATTCTTCTTCATTACCTTTAACCATAGTAGTTTCATTGCATTTTGTTAAAAAAATAATTGATCCATAATGATGCTTCTTAATGTTTCATTAGAAATATATCATGTGATCTTGTTCCAAGGGTTAATCCCTTTTTGGGTTTAGTGTTGCAACTGTCTGTTCTTGAGGTTTGTGTTGTTCCATATTTTCTTTTGACCCTTTGGAGAAATTTATACAATTCATATATGTTTATATTGATTATTGGGCCTCCATTTTCATTGATGGAATAATTCAGGTGGTGGATTCTATTATGGGAATTTCCCACCTATGTTTTTAGATAGGAAGTTATGTATCCATCTTGGGATCATGAACTGAATTTCATTAGATTTTGGTAAAAAAAATTATCTAATGAAATTAAATGATTCAATTTTTTGATTTTTGTGTGTGAAAATGGTTTTTTTTTATTTGGATTCCTTTGGATTTGGTAACTTCATTTTTTAATTAATTTATTAATCATATTATGAAATGGTTTTCAAAGAATGATATGAAGAAATGGTTTGAGGATTTTTTTTCTGTAAGATAGAACACTTGGGAAGACTTGGGTTCTTAGATAGAAGTTGTATTAATTGGCCTTATCCACTATCATCAGTTTTCTACAATGGGGATTTCCTCTCCTGCTAGTTAATTTTATTTTAGGGACATGTTAGAACTATTTGAGGGTTCAACTTTTCTGGTGTTCCTCTACTCTCTAAGATCAATTCATTTTCTCTAGATTATTAATTACGGTGTTATTTTGTCTGTTTATGTATAAGCGTCTTAGATATCCTGACCAAATGTGATTCTTGGTTTGATATTTCCTTTGGTTCTGAACAATTTGGTCTCCTTTGGATGGTACTATTTTGATTGTACATTCATAGATTAGATATGATTCGTGATGTATTATTTTTCTGACATGTTATATCTTTTTTGATATATGTTTATGGAATGATTTGAAAATTATTTAAATATTTTGTTAGGAAATATGGGAAAATGGGAATTAAATAGTTTTTTAATTGTTTTGATATAAATGTGATAAAATATAAATCATTAATTTTTATATTTAATGTTTTTAATTCATAGTTTTTTGTTTAGAGACATGATATGGATCTCCTGGGTTGGACATTATTGTTCCTATTAGATCACACACATTGATTACCCCTTCAATGGTGCACAGAACGTTTTATGTCTTTCAATGAAGTGAAAAGAAATGTGCCTATGTGAGGTGGCGATGTTTTATATTATATGATTTTGGGTAGCCTAAAGGTATGGTGGTAGAAGCTTACCAATGATGTCATATGAGGAATCCATTTTGATTCAACATCCATCGCATTTGGACTTGTCTCTTGGAAATTATTTCATGACATTTTCAATAGTTTCACTTTTTTCTATTTCTGATATGATATATATATATATACATATATTTATTTATATTGATGTTTTATTCCAGTGTTTCTTTCTCCACATGTGTAAATATTTCATGTTTTCAACATCATGATGGGAGATATCATTCCCCCTATTTTTTATGCCACTGGATAAGGCGTCGTCTATTGGGTATCAGGAACTCCCTTAGGGCATGTGGAAATTCATGTTAGTTACCAATTTCGAGAGGGTATTCAAGTATGATTTTTCACTATTTGGTATCAGAGGTGGTCTTTCCTCAAGATTACATGTCTTAAGAAATTTGGTAGAATGTAGATAGGATTTTCGAGAGTTAATAGGTGGGTTGTAGTAAGTTCCTAGACATCTATTGCTCAGAAAAGACTCTAGTTACCATGGGATGATGGTATATGTGTCTCATATTTTTACATTTTATCATGATCTCATTTTTGTATGTGGTTTCTAATTTGAACTAAGATTATTCAGTTTCTTAATAATTTCTTTTATTTTAGTGTTCATCATCATGACTTTATGATGTGTCTTATATGTTCCTCAAGAGGGTGAATATGAAGGAACTAAAGGGGATCTTTATATGGACCATAACATTTTCGAGGCTATTTTGAATATAGTTAGTGATGTACACTATAATGTACTGGAAGCTCAGAACATAGTAGTTTAGGTTTTTCAGGGGGTTTAAGGGACTGGGATCCATCACGGGAATTATTTAATGATAATTCACTATCCATCAATGGTAAAAATTAATCTCCAGAGTAATAGAGGAATCTTTTCATGATTGGTCATATTTTTCACTTCTAGGATACCCTTGATAGAATGCAGGTGAAGTGCATAGAATTCAAATTATAGGGTCCTAGAATGTGATGGTGAGATTAGGTGGTACTTGTGGATAATAAAGCGGTCATATACTAGAGGCGTTTGAAGACTCTCTTTATCATGTATTTTTTTTTCTAAATTCACTAATGATGGAGAAATATATAGAGTTTATTTCTTTACAGTAGTTAGAGGATTCGGTGTTGGAAATAACCACTCAATTTTCTTGGATGGTTTTTTTCATAAGAGGATGTAAAGAATGATTAGTTGATTTTTTAGAAGTATCTACATGTTTTTGAACAGAAATCATATTTCATGAATTTATGTTGATTCATTCAATCAATATAGAGACAATAGATATGATGGTAGATATTAAATTGGAAGGAAAGGTTGTATATTATTCTTCTTACTTTCCATCTAGTGTATATTAAAGTGTTGAATTGGCAAAAAAGAGGATACTGAAGGATCATCATAGGAGTGGTGGAGGTTTTTCTGAGTAGGAGGCCTCTTTGAATGCTCTAACTGCATTTAGTGGTGTGCCTATATCCTACTATCAATGCATCACAGTCGGACACACTTGATGTTCTATTACATCACTTGAAATTATGTGTAATGTTTGTTGGAATTAATGTCATATATAGATGTTTTATAAAGCTAAGTATACACCATTAAATTGTCTGTGATCATCTAATCTAATGTCTGCTATGGAACAATAAGATTCTTAAAAGACATCAGGGATCATAAAACAATCATTAAGGGTGAAGAACCTTCATGTAGTAGATTATTATTCAATTGAGGTAGATGTTGTACAAAATATAATGATAGGTACTATATTTATTGCATATTCTATAGTGATTGCATTAAATGATATTTTCATTCCCCTCACATTTTATCTAGGAATTTATTTATATGAATAATATTTTAGTCGATCTGATGTAATTTTTTATGGTGTTTGAGAAACCACTTGAGAAGAAGAAAGACTTGGGTTTTCAATGTCCTTATTGTGAACTCTCTAAAACTGATTTAGAGTTTGACTTTGATTTCCTGGTTCTTGATCTATATCTATTTTATGAAATCATCTGGATGGATTGACTTGTTTCTATCTATGTAGATATTTATTTTTATAAATAGTGTGATTAATTTCCTTCAAATAATAGAAGAACATATGTTTTTTATAGAGTATGGGATCCGGGACCAGGTCGTTGAAGTCCTTGCAACCCATATTTCATATATATATTTTCATCAATAGTAGTTGATCCCACTGATTTTTCATCTATTTTTTATCTTCATAATATTATTTAGTGTTTTAATATCAATCTACAAGACTGTTTCTTCGATCATACTTGACAGAGGGAGTTAGAGTTTATTATCGACTTGGTGATAGGTATTTGGATGATTTTGATACCTTTTTATCATATGGAATGAGTGTAGATGAAAAATCCCATAATATCATTGGTCAAACAATTGGTAAATTATTATTATGTTTCCTGTTTTTTACTTTAGGAAACCCTTTTTCCCTTTTCCATAAAGTTATATGGTTTACATTGATTGTGTGTGGACTATCAAAATATGAACTGGGTTGTAGTTATGGACATGTATCCTTTTCCTCAACTATATTATTTGTTTGTTCAGTTAAAGCGGGTAAAGTGGATCTGGAATATCATTATTTCATTGCGTTACCATCAGTATAGTTTTTGGGTTCCTGATATAATAGAACATGGGTTTTAGGAGAAGGTATAACCATTATGAATATCTTTTGATGTCATTTAAAATGACTAATGATCATTATATTATTATGGATTTTATGAATCAGAAAATATATATGTATATAATCAATTTTATTATTCTTTATTGATGATATTTAGGTTTATTTGAGATATGATCCTGATTAAAGGCATAATTTGAATCTGGTTCATAGATTATTGAGAAGTCAAAGTTTCTATGTAAATATTTTTAAAGGAAATATCTTGATCCATGAGTTGATGTTATTAGGGTATGTGATTTTTGTTCATGGATTGTTAGAAGATCCTAATAATTTAAATGATGTATTTTCATGGAATGAACCTCGTAAGGTTTTTCAAATTTAGATATTACATGGACTTACTAGATACTATCGACAATTATTTAAGAATTTTATAAATATCACATCACCATTAATAGATCATACCAAGAAAGGGGCGAAACTAATATGGTATAAAATAATTTTATATTCACTCAATGTGATAAAATTAATTCTGTCATCGAATCCTATTTTGATCATACTAGAGCCTAGTTTGGGATATGTGGTTTTCTATGATATTTTTGGAACTGGTTTGGGTTGTGTTTTTATGAATGATGATCATTTGGTAGCATATGGATCTCATTATATTTGTTCAAATGGGAATAATTATCCCACTCATGATTTAGATCATTTTGTTGATATGTATGTGCTTTATTCTTGGTGGAACTATCTTCTTTTGGATAGTTTCACAATCTTTTCTGACCGTAACAGTTTGAACTATATGTTTTCATAGAATGACATGAGTCACAAATAGAGGTAGTATTTGGGATACATTAATATGTTAGAATTTGATATCACCTACAACTTGGGGAAGGGAATGTAGTTTCAGATTTATTTAGGAGGAATGTTCAATTATAGGATGATCAATTACTAGAGGAAAATTGGAACCTTATAGGTATTTCTTCATAGTTTCATCGTAATAGATAAGAGGTTGCTTCATCAATGGTATTGAACAGTGTTCAGTTATCATCATCTCTCCCTGAGTTTATTCTATAAAGTTAGTTATAAGATCATATGTTCATAGGAATTTGAGGAACTCTATATGGAAGTGGGATTTTTTCTTGTTGGAGTCTCTTTTCAAAAGGTATTTTCAGTTTCGAGGATTACTTTCACATCCCAACATCATTAAGCAGTGCTATTTTTGTTTTATTTTCATATTTTTTTGACATGTTTCTCATATGGGAACTAAAAAATATGAATTAGTAAATGTGATAGATATTTTTATGGTTGTGTATGAATAATGAAATTTCTTATTTTGTGTCCCACTATTACACCAACGAACTGATAAAGATAAAGAATCTGAAACAATCTAGATTTCTCCATCCTCTTCTAATGTTCTTTTGGAAATGAGATAAGGTATCTATGGAAATTTTAGTTGGGTTTCCACAAAATATATATGGGATGAATTCTATCTAGTTAGTGATTGATCTGATAAAAATACCATCTCATTTCATTCCGATTAGAGACACAGTTAATTTTAATGATCTAGGAAATATATATGTGAATGATATCTTGAGATTACATGGAAATCCTTCTTCCATCATTTTAGTTAGGGATACTAGGTTTATATAGCGGAAGTGTTGATGTCCCCATGTTGTGTTCAAGACAATGTTTTGGCTGAGTACAACTTATCATGCACAAATAGATATTTATATGGAGTGTGTTATTCAAAATTTAGAGGATATGTTTTTTGCGCGTGTCTTGGAATTTAGTGGATCTTTTGAAAACAATATATTACTAGTTAAATAGTATTATAATAAAAGTAATTATTATATAATTATAATGGATCCTTTAGAACCTCTATATTGTAAACCATGCATGTCATCTCTTTGTTGGTAAGGGTTGGTTGAAGCTTCTTTGGTGGGAATGAGTATGGTTAAGGATATCTTAATGAGGATTTTGTAAATATATCAGTTTCTAGTTATAGAATAGGGTAAAAACCCATATCAAGGTAAATGGTATCGACCATTAGTGTTTTCTAAAGGTTACCGAGTTTTTTTGATTCCTTTTCCTTTGTTAGACCATCGTTGACTTGGAAAAATGGAAGGATGGTTCTATGACATGTTGTATTATTTAACGTCACTGAGAAGCATGGTAAATTTTCTTATCTCTCGGAATTCAGGATTCAATTGATATACATTAATGATGTTTTACATATATTGAAACAAATAAATTCCATCCTAACCCTATCACATTCTGAATTGGGATGATATTCAATTACAACCAGATGTTTCTATTGTGGATTAGTCTGTACATATTATTGAATATAGAATGATATTACTTTATGGAATATATTTTCAATTAGTTTAATTATTTTGGTGGTATTGACTTGATTCTCATGATACTTGGGAGTGTGAAGTATTTATTGGGTAGATGTGGCATGAACTCTTTACTGGACTTCATTAATCCACATGATATGCTGATAGTGGAACGTATTTTGGTGGGGAGTTTGAAACATCCCATTACACTCTATAAAGCAATTCCCTTCTTTATACTAGATTTTGATATAAATATTATATTTATTGGGACAAAAGATTATAGATAATGTTGTAAAAAAATTACCTAACGTTTAAAGATGTATGATTGTTTAAATTAATGGATTCATGGTATAAATATGTAATGACCTTATAGGGTTATCCCTGAATTCATATAATTCCCCAGTGGGATCAGGGTTTTTGTTAGGAATCATCAGTTTTCAATATTTGATTAGAATTTACATACTATTTATGGAGTACATGATGTGTAATGTTCTATAGGCTCATATTGGGAGTTGAGTACATAGTGTGAATGATTAAATTCCTTTTAAATATTACAACGTGTATATGTAACATGTTATGTTATGTTAATATATCAATTTCTTTAAAATAGAGATAGATTTATGACATAGATGATCCCTAGTATTAAAGGACATGTAATTGTATTAAATTCCATATAAATGTTTTGGACTAGGCTTTAAATGAACCTCATCAGTTGAATCTTATTTCATTCTCCAAAATCCCACTCTTCACTCGACCTAGAATCAATCTTTGATGTTTTTCGGGAGGTTAAACCCTTCCATAACATCCAATTAAAGGATTGATCATTGTAGAGGTTGTGTTTTCATTCCTCTATGTGATTAACCCTTTCAAATTCTTCATTTCATTTTATAATTGTTGTTCCATTTTAATGTGTCATCGTATTCATAGATCTATGATTATGCTAATTCTTATTTCCATCAAGATTTGTAATGGGGTCTTGTTTTGGGGGCGAATACCACATTTTTTGGAGTGATCACAATGTCCATTCATTAGGTATGTGTTTTAACCTCCTCTTTTCCAATCCTTTTGTGAAATATAATCATGTATGATATGTTTATATTTATTCAAGGGGCTCTCTTATGGATATTGGATTATTTTTTGTATTTTATTCTATTATAGTCATGTTTGACTCGTGTTTAGACGTAGAAGGTTTGGTCTTTATACGTTTTTGGTGAAATACATTACTCTCATTATAGATAAATTATTAAATTAATTATATGGAATAATTTACTTATTTTATTTTGTTTTCATGAAATAAGTTTTCGAAAAAATATTTTTTTCCCCTAGTTTGGTAAAAATAATGGGATTTTTAAAGAATTGTTAAATTGTATTCAAATAATGATATGAAAAAATTATTTAATGTAATGTTTTTAGAATGGAAGCCTTGGGAAATTAGGTGGAGTGTTTAGTAATTGGCCTTTTCCATAGTTGATGAGTTTTCTCATTGGAATTTTTTCCACTCTTTAAGCTTCTTGTTCGATGGAGCTATTAGAACAATTGATGGATTACCAATTGGTAGTCATCATATTCTTTATATTATTGATTCATATGTTTATAAGATTCTTTCACATACTATATTATAGGTTAACGTATGGGATTCCAATCTATCTTAACCATTTTTGATCCTTAGTGTGATGTTACATGTGTTGTTGACCGATTTGGGTTGTTTTTTCTTGTATTATTTTCATTGTAGTTCCATGTATTAGGTATTCTATTTCATTCATGGTTCGGTTTGACTTGAAAAAACTATTTAGATATATATAATAAATTATTTATGATTTATTTAGTAGTATTATTTATAAATACAGAAAGTAGGGAAATTATGTTTTTCCAATTTTTTTATATAAAACTGCTAAAATATATATAATGACTTGTTTTTTTTTAACATATATAATTGTTCGATAATTTTTTAAAGAATTGATATAGAACACCAGGGAGAGACCATACAGAGCATGTTAGCTCACACCCTACGTACCCCTTCATTGGTTCATAGACAATTTTTTCCATTCCACACCGGGAAAGGAAATGTGTAGTAGTGGGGTGGAGTGGTTTTATATCGACAATTTTTTGGGAAAATATATATTGAGTTGTCGGGGTATTAACCACACTATCACTTGGTGAAACTATTCATCTGTGTCATCAATTGCTGTTAGATTTTCCTCTTAGATAATTTGTTACTTCCTTTTCAGTTGTATCACATCTATTGTTCTCTTTTTTCTATGGAATATTTTTTTTCTTCCACTATTTATTTGTACATATGCATATAAATATAAAACGTTCTACTTTAGGTTGGTATAAATTATTCTTACTAATTATTTTAATGCTCGGTTTCTTGAAGCAAGCCCATGTGGATTTGAAATTCTGTTCATGTATATGGGTATTCAGTTCAAATACTTGTTTGAGCGGGTGTTCTAGAAAGGTTGATCACACTAACCCTTTAAGGTCCAAAGTCTTTTATTTGAAAAATATAATGAATATTCATTTTTTAGGATATAATATTTATGTATGAAATGTATGTGTCACTATATTAATAATTTAACTATACATGGAAAGGTGATCTAATTTGGAACAATAATAGAGATGGATCAGGAATACACCCATCCATACATTTTAGTGATAAATTTCTATAAATTTTCAGAATTTAAAACATGATTTAAATTATTAATTCATTTTACTCATATGTCAATAACTAAATTTTACCTCAGAAATATATATTTTTCAAAAAAATGAAATTGATCATATTTGATTATTCCAATTACAGTACTTCATAAAAACCCATTTTATTTAAATATATTTTTAAATCTCTTTAATTATAATTTTAAATCAAAAATGAATAACATATAAAAATATTTTTTAAAATATATATATTTAGAATATAAATGTAATAATTTTTTTCCACAATAAAAAATATAATTTTACAGTTAATTTAATATATATATATATTTACTTTCATTCTATTTTATTTACTACATATGATAAATTTAGCTTCTAAATAAAAAAATATAATATAAAACAAGCAATGTTTTTTAAATAATTTTTTTCATGACTCTGCATAGTTAATTTTAAATTCATATCATCAACTTATTTACTTATGAAACGTTATTTAAATTCCAATCTTTACATAAGATTTTCTAATTTATTTTATCAATTTGATTTCATAAAGGATATTAATTAAATATTATATTTATTTTATAAAAATAATAATTTATTAAAATGGAAGATAATTTAAAAAAACATTACTAATTTTTTTTATTCCAAAATCCTTTATTAAATGCTAATAACATGTCATTTTTTTATAAGTGAAAATATGTTTTATTCTATCTAAAAAAATTTAAATATACATTTTAGAATCATGTATTTCTAATGACAATATATAGATTTTTCATATAATCAATAGTTGTATATCAAATGACCACATATCAAATGTACATAAAACATTACATCATATTACATTATTATATATGATCATAAATAAATCAATATATTTTATTTTATTTTTATGAATATAAATTTTTTTATTAAATTAAATTTTTAATATTCATTCGCCTGTTATAATTTGTCGTATGATATTTAAGTCAAAAAATAAAGGTGAAAATTTCATATTAATGGATGTTTTATTTTATTATGGAATTATTCATCTTATAATTTTCATAATCATTTATCATATTACATTGTAATAATTTATTAATGTTAATGATTTATTATAATATTTTTCTGAATACTATATAGCATTTATTTATATTATTAATTTTTTTAAGAAAATATACTCTACATATACATTGTATAAAAACATAGGGTATTATTGTTTTGACAATCATCCCACTAAGGATTCATTACTTCCTTACACAATAACATAGTTTTTTAATTTGATAATCATGATTATTTTAAAATCATCGATAATATAAATCTAATATAAAAATTGCAGAACGCTATTATATATATCACTCTAGTTTATTCTTGAATCAACCTTATCATTAAATGACACCAAGATATTCCCCAAATAGTGATTAAAATTAGAAATAATGATATTTTTGGAATGTAGAATTCATACTCTATAAATTTTACATAATATTTTCCATTTTATAAGACCATTATAGAAATCATCAAATAAATATCATGATCTTATTTTTTTAGAATATCTTGGAATTATTTAATAATGAAAACTCAAAATTTTTATATAAAAATTAAAAACGCATTATTCATCCCGTACATAAGGATATAATGTGAATTTATAATCCTAAATAGACTCACTATAAAATTATAATTAACATACATTTTAAAAATGTATTATTTTGATATAAATTCACTTGTCACCATTATTTGACAACTTCTTGATTGAATAACCACCATTGAGAAGTTATGATCACCTATATACTGAATAAATAGGGTATCATTATAGGGTAAATGATACAGTTCTTGAGAAGTCTTATGTCAATATCACAATAAAAAATCCTGAAATGTATCCATCCCTCAATATTGTTTGTAATGTATAATATTATAACATATAATGAAGTAATAGGGTATATAAAACCTCTATCTATGTTATCATCATGATTATTTATCAATTCCAATAATTCAATTCCTCTCATTCAAAAAATAATCATTGTTATTTTCAGGACAATAAGTATTTGTTCAATTAAAAATTCAAACTGATGGTTAGAGGGTAGATTAAAAACTCATTGAAAAGTATATTGATAAATTTTAATATAATTTTAATATATTTAATATTTTTTCATGAACAATTTGAGCTAAATATTATTAATTATTGGGTATTTACATGCACATTATGTATTTTATTACAAATTGATGTTCATTTTGAACTTGTAAAAGATATATGATCACAATATGGTTCATAATAATAAACGAACATTCACTGAAGTGAAAATTTAAAAAATATATATGTTAGGATAAAATCTATGATTAATATCACAATGAATTAAAACACGGGAATAAAAAATATATTTTATATAATTTTCTCCCAATAAATATAAACAGTGGGTTTTTATTTACATAGGATGAAATCATTAAAAAATCGAGTGTCTTATATGATAACACAATATTCGTTATCTGTTTCTTTTAGAATTTTATGAAAAAATGAATGCTTTGAATGTGAATCATGTAATGTTATTTTTATTTGAATATATAAAATTGTAATACTTATTAACTCCAAATTTACATGATATTAATAATGATTTACTTAAACTAAATTGGTTTGTTTGAAAAAATATAGAACATTCTAGTAATTAAATAAAAATAAACAATAAAATGAATATAAAAAATCTATAATAATTTTTCATATCATATTCCACCCTCCTTCTAACTTGTGATATTTTTAATTTAATGAAGCTTTTTGAAATGTGCCTATTGTGGGGTGTGAAAAAAAACTATTTACAATGTTAAAATATCGTATAGTGGTTAACCTAGGTTGTCTCCAAAGAGAAGCATTAATCAATCACTTATGTCACATTAAATTTGATAATGAAGTGGGGTTGTTTTTTATATTGTTTGGTTATGAAAACCAAGTAATGAATCTAAAGAAAGAAACAACGTAAAATATTTAAAACAAGTTGCAAAATAATGCAATTAAAAATAGTGATAATAATTGGGTGAACCTTTTCGGGTTGGTTTTCAGTTGTAATTTTATAATAGTTCTAATTTTATTCAATCCTCTTCTGCTATGTCGATTTAAGTGATATTTCACGATCACTTCCTATCACTCTCTTAGTAAATGATGATGGTGAGATTAAACATTAACAATATATTAGATCAGTCTACTCTTTTTCCTATGTTTAAAATATATGTTGGAATACCATCAATTGAGTTAGGAAATTTCATTTCAGATCCTGTTTATCCCAAACAATTATGAATATTCAATACCCCTTCCACATGTACTGACAATCGCTAAGTACTTCACTACTAAGACCTGATATATTCCATAGTATATAGACCATAACCTAGTAGTGGGAGATTGTGAACCTTTACCAGTGAAATAATACCAACAAAATATTAAATCAAATACAATCGTATAAGATAATAAAACCGTTTATTAAAAATTTAAGCCAACACTGTTCAAGAGAAAGAGTTTTTATTCAATAAAATGCAAGATCTCAAACCTTACAAAAGAAAAAACATAACCATCCCTAATTACCCAGAATATTAACCCCAACAATGTAAGGGTAGTTGGGAAAAATGGGGAATAAGAAGGCATTATAAATATATGAATAACATAATAATGAAAAGAAAGAACATAATTTTTATCCTTCAGAATCTTTCCACTAGAAAGATAACTTCGGTTCTCCCACAATATCATCAAATCAGGCCGAGGTCACTTCTTATAGGAGGTGAGGAATGGATTTATCCATATACCCATAGTTATCAAGGAATTTGGAGCTATGTTTATTGATTTATGGCCGAATTATTTTAAGTGATATTTTTTGTCATCCAATCACTCTTCCACTACGAATATTTTGACAGGTTGAAGGGTGGATTAATGAAATTATTTCTTCATGAAATTTAATGGGAGGATTCCTTGACAATTATTATTTCGAAACCAGATGAAATCATCCATGTTCCTAGTCGGTAGCCGGAAATATGGATCATTGAATGATGCATGGTGCATTCAATCGGACACAATAAGTGTTCACATTGACCGATTTTGTTTTTCTTGTTGGCGTTCGAAATGGATTTGGGTATAGAAGACTTATTTGTATCCCTAAAAAAATATCATCCACAGAAATAAATTAATCATGTGAATTGGATTAAAATTTTAGGAGTTATGCTCGAAATACATAGACAACATAAATATGTTTAATGTACAGAATTAACCACTTTTCACTTTTAATGTCCAAATTCACCAAAAAACATTAAGTGATGTAAATAAGATCAAATTGAATAATGATAAGGGATTAAATAATTTAAAAATTTGTATAAATATGAGAATATGATCATTATCAATTCCCCCACACTTGTCTCTTGGACTTATAGACAAGTAAACATCGATATTAAATTAATAAAAATTTTAAAAAACATATCCTTGAGATCCAATAATTTATCACCACGAAAGAAATTATACCATGCCTCATCAAAAAGTGATTTTTTTAAGTTCTTAATTTTATATCATCCAATATATTTCTTTTTCATTTCTCCCTCGATGCACATAAAACACTTACTTAACTTTCATTTTCTCTCATCACACAAACTTCAATGTTTCAACAATGTCTTTATAATCCAATACTCATGAAAGGGTCACCATAGGTTTGATAAATTCCTAAATCTCCACCTGATATGAGTGAAGGACATATTTTTATAATTAGTAATTTTCAGGGTTGTTCTGTGGATTTAGGTTGGTAGGATTAAGATGTGAAAAATTTTGAGGCTGAATTTGGGGAGTTTGGCTCTTTTTGAAATAAAATTGCATTATTCTAATTTTTACTCAAATATGGTCTCTTAATCAATCCAGTTAGTATCAATTTTGCTCTATCAACATTAAAAATCAATGAAATTTCAAACCATTAATCATTTTAACAGCAAATGTTTCAATCATTACATGATTTTTCTTGAATGATCAAGATAGGCACAACTTTATTTCAATAGATGTTCCAGAAAGGAACACCTTTTCAAACATGAAACATCCTGAAAAGGAACATATTTCAATAGAATGATTTTTTACATCAATAATAACAACTCTTCAATGATTAATTTTCAACCCAAATTATCTCCAAATTATGTATCACAACACAAGTCAACCTCCACCCACACTAATGTTCAAATAGATTATGAAATTTTATTTCAAGATCAGGTTGGATAGGGAAAATTGTCTTGTAATGTGGCAAACCTAATAGGATATTCATTTCTTATAAGGGATAATAGATTAAAATTTCATGTTAGGATATAATGAAAAAGATTATCATAAAAGGGGGATTTAATACCAAATAAAATCCTCAATCATTTAGTAAAAATGTACCTCAAACACTCATGTTTTGACAAAAATAAATCAAATTATGGTTAAATCAAGCATGGATTGAATCTATCAAGAAGTGAGTAGAATTAAAAGAATATGAAAATTAGGTTTAGAATCCTCATAGGAAAGTGATTTAAAATATAAAGATAGTGAATTCTAGAATGGAATTAAAAAATCATAATAATTTTCATGAAATTTCGAAATATTTAAACTTAAAAAAAACATTTTCAGCATTCATTTAAGATCTGTATCAATGGATAAATTTTTTCACTCATTGATATGGATTTCAAAAATGGAAATGAAAATCATTTCATATCAAATGAATTAAAAACTCACAAAAAAATTGAAAAACACACAATTTGGTTGGAAAACAAAAAAAATAGAAATTTGAAATTTCTAAACAACAAAGCTTCCCTCCCCCACTCATAAATGTTGCAGTTTCTGTAATGCATTCAAGTGGATTTAACATGTATGTAAAATTTAAATTTAATCACAACAAGTATTTAAGTTTAAGGGAAATTTACAACCTGACTAATTAGTATTGCAATGATGAGTCAATCTCTTTAGTATTTCACACAACAAACATATAAGCAAAAGAAGAAAATAAAACAGAATAAATGTATTAAAAGAATAAAGTTGACATAGATTATGAAAAGAATTATAGATCTTGGTTTAGTACCCCATGTGGGCCTTGGGTTTAGACTTCCTCCAGATGAGTAGTTTCAGTTGGTTATCCCCAACCAGATGGTGGGTTGAATTTCTTTGATATGAACCACCAACACATCTTCCTTCCAGTTTTTACTTCTTCCTTTTGGATGAGGACTCTATGGATATAGTACATGAAATCCACCCCCATGAAAAATATATTCATCTTGTATGGTGGGGTAGGATAAAGAATGATTCCTCCTTTTTCTTGGATTCCACTTGCATGACCACTTCTTTATTCTCTAGTAGTTTCCCAATGATTTCTGCATCGAAACAATAGTCAAATGGAAAACTAGTGAGTAATTCAATTTGAATAAAATTAAAGCATGAAAAAATAAAAATAAAATTATTCTCTTTCAAAGGGATCATCATGTGTCTCTATTTTTCATGGAAATCCATTATTTCTCCTCTTGAACTTCATCCATTAAGTGTGAATCATGTTTAGGGAGCTATAGGTGTTCTTCAACAGGTCCATATTCTTTTTCTACCACATCCATCAAGATAGTACAATTGTTGGCCAAATAAGAAAATTTATAACAAGGGGAGGTAATGCTCCATTCCAATTTAATAAAATCAGAATGAAATTATTCTAAAAAAATATTATATCCCGGAGTTTTTTTAGCTTCAATTAATTCTTTAATTGAAGTTTCATATTGTAGTTTAATTTTATAAGATATATGTAGGTAGTCATTCTCATTCATCTTTTCATTCAATTCGACCACTTTGGTGGGGTCTTCCTTCAATGGTTCTTGTTCTTCTACTTTTTAAGGAATATGTGGATCATGTAATTTTTCACCATCAGTCCAAAATCCAGCTAGATCTTTTTGGTCTCCCATATTTAGCTCAATAAAAAATTCTTTTTTCATGGCCTCTTCATGTTCATGCGTAGGTTCTGGGTTTTCAATCAATGCACTGACATATATTAATGCATGTTCTACTTTGTTCTCTAGTTTTTATATTTCAATTATATGTTCTTGTATCTAAACTATTTTATTACCATACTCATCTTCTTATTCCACTTTTGTGTGGTTTTCCCATAAATTAAAAATATGATCATGTGGAAACATCATGGAAAAATATATGTTTTTTGTTTTTTTGTGAAAATTGTCAAATAATTATGATGCGATAGTGGAACTGCCTCCATTGAAATAGTGCCATGTTTTGACATTAACCTATCATAGGATCTGAAAAAAAACAATTATTTACTATGTTAAAATATTTTATAGTAGTTGACCTTGGATTTCTCCAGAGATGAGCACTCAACAATAACTTATGTCACATTAAATTTGACAATGAAGTTGGGTTGTTTTGGATATTGTTTGGTTTTGAAAACAAAGAAATGAAATTAAAGAAAGAATTAAAGTAAAATATTAAAATTTTTTGAAAAAATGAAATTAAAAATTGTGATAATAATTAGGTGATCGGGTTGGGGGTTTTTTTAATTGTAATTTTATCATAGTTTCAATATTATTCAATCCTCTTCTGCTAAGTCAGTTTAAGTGATATTTCAGGATCACTTCTTATCACTCCCTTAGTAAATGGTGATGATGAGAGTAAACCATAACAATATCTTAGCTCAGTCTAATCTATTTCCAATGTGTTAAACAGATGTAGATAATACCCTCAACTGAGTTATGCAATTCTTGATTGGGTCATGTTTAACCCAAATAATTAAGAATATTCCATACCTCTACCCCACGTACTGATAATCGCTAAGTACTTCACCACTAATCCCTAATATATTCCATAGTATATTGACCAGAACCTTGTGGAGGGAGATTATGAACATTTAACAAGGAAATAATAACAACCAAACGTTTAATCAAATACAATCGCATAAGACAATAAAACAGTTTATTAGACATTCAAACAAACATCGTAGAAGAGAAAAAGTTTTTATTCAATAAAATGGAAGAACTAAACCATTAAAAAAGATAAAACATAACCTTACCAAATAAGTAAGAATACTTACCCCACTATGATATGGGTTGTTGAGAATAAGGGGGAATAAAAAGGAATTATGAACCTAAGAAGAACAAAATAAAGAAAAGAAAGAACAAAATTTTTCTCCTCTAGAATTTGTCCACCAGAATGATACCTTTGATTCTCCCACCATATCATTGAATAAGGACACGTTTACTTCTTATTGGAGGTAAATAATGGAGTTTTTCATCAATGTAAGATGTTTCATGGTATTTAAATCCATGTTGAATGTGTTATGTCCAAATTAGTAGACCAGACTTTTTCTAGATGCAAATCACTATTCTACCAACCCTATTTTGACAGGTTGAATGACAGCATAAATGAAATTATTTCATATTTAGATTTAATTGGAATATTCCTTGTCTATTTTTCTTACGAACCCACTTGTAAGAATCAATGTTGGTGGACAGTAGCCTGATATATTGATCATTGATTGAGGCATGGTCCATTCCGCTGGCCAAAATAAGAGTTCACATTGACCGATTTTGTTTGTCTTATTGGAGTTCGAATAGGCTCTGGGTCCATAAGACTTATTTTTAGCCCACAAATTATTTCATCCTAAAAAATTTTATTCATGTGAATTGGATGAAAATTTTAGGAGTTATGCTCGCAATACAGAGGCAACATAAATATGTTTAATATCTAGAATTAACCACTTTTCACATTTCACTTGAAAACTCACCCAAAAACATAAAATGATGAAAATATGATCAAATTGGATAATGATAAGGGTTTAAATAATTTAAAAACATATGTATAAATATGAAAATATGATCCCTATCAGTTTTAACAATGTCTTTCCTAAAATTCATTATAAAAGTCAAAAAATTTAACTAAACTATAATTTGAACCATGTATGACCACCTATCAATAAATGAAATATATTTTATATCAACTAAAATATCTACACAAGATAGTTTAAAAATTAAGCACACTCACAAACCTAATGGTTTTTTTATTAGTATATGTTATTTATATAATGTCTTATTTTAAACCACAAGATATATTTATTCTATATATTTCCCACACACTAAAATTCCTTATAGATTTATCATATAAAAATATTGTCAACTAGATATATATATATATAATATATATGAAAAAGGGTTATATAATACACTTATAAATAGGTAAATATAATTAATGATTCGTAGAAAATATATCGTAAACATTTGAGGAACATAAACATGTTATAAATGAGATGATCAATTCTATTTTATTGTATAATAAATAAACCATCATGAATCATTAATAAAGAATCATACGTCAACACATAGGAATATTTAATCATTAATAGATTTTCTTGAAACAAAACACACACTATAGAATCATGTTGTGAAATCAAAAGAATTAAATTGAGTTATAGAGTCATAAGTCAATAATATGGAAGGATAATAAACAGAAATTATCATATAATATGATATATATCTCTTCCATGATATTTAAAACATTTGCAACATAGTAAAATAAATTATTACATGAATAACATTGTAGTTATAAGAACATGAAAAATGTTCGCACGATTAATTTTGAACATATCTAAGAAAATAATTTCTAAAAAAACATAATCATTCCATAAGATAAAATATTTAATATAATTCATTATTGTATAGTGTAATTTTGTATGATCCCATCAAATAATAATAATCCTTATATATAGATAACACATGATATTGGATATAAATAAAATATTTATTATCCCAATGAAATAAAATTTGTGAAAACATTTTTATATTTTATAATATAAGAAGGATTTATGAATTTGACCAGATGAGACACATCATTAATTCACCAAAATGAAACATACCATAAGCGAATTTATTTGGTGATAAATTATGTATACTAAATAGTTATAGATGGTGGATATTTAATTTAGATAAATAATTTGAAGTTAATAAATGATAATATTTTTCATAATTATTTGAAGAATATTGAAATAACTCACCTTCAATAATTTGTTTCAAATGTAAAAAATCCTGTTAAATAATTATTTGATTAATAAAAAATATTGATACCTAATATTTTTAAATAATGAAGTTAAATTACTTGAAAATTGTATTTTTTGTATTAAATTATTATAGATATAGAAATAAGAAACTTTTAATTCAATATTTAATGTTTTGGAATTAACCCACCTAAAAAATAGAGATAAATTTTATGTTTTAAAATAAATAATGGTAAATATTATTATTTAAAAAGGGAATACATATTATCTTATCAAAATAGGAAAATATATGTTTTTCGTAGAAAACAGAATATACGTGTATTGATGTTATGATTAAATTTATTATGTTATGGTATCCATCTTTATATATCTTTCCAATTTTCCATTAATTAAAATGAAATAATCATTTAGGTATTGTTTTGGGTTAATGCGTCCATCAAGTAATATATCACATTTTTCATGTACATTCCTTATTAATTATCAAAATATATTAAAATAGGATTCAAAAAAATAAGAATATACAAACAATATCATTACTCTTTATTTATATTGATATTATTACAAATGAAACCACTTTAAATATTATTTAATTCATTGATTAAGGTATTCTCATTGTTAGTCATTGTAACAACCTACTGGAATAGTGTATTAAAATAATATCATGGATTTATATTATATCATAATGAATGATAAAATATTATATAAATAATTAATTAATATTTCATATAAACACAAGAGACTCATCCCAGTTTGCGAGGACTCAGTAAGTTGATCCATGTGACCTGAGATCAAATCAGGGCATAGATATGTTTTTGAGTTATTGTAGAAGGAATAGTATCAATAATTGTATCATGTACCATAGAAGACACTATAATAGTTTTTGTAGAAGTTACTATAGCTCCTAAAATGATTCATCTGTTTGGGATTTTGGGCCACTAGTTTGGTCCTAAGGTACATAAAGGCCTTTTCGTCACCCAAGGCCATCATGCTAGTAATGAATTCAGGCCAACTCAAGGCCTTCAGAATACCTTAAGGAATTCGGGCCACCTCAACGCCTTCAGACAACATGAAATTGTGCTTAAATGGACTAGGCAGACTCTACTAGAAGCAGACTCTATATGATGATTAAGAAAAGGGTACATTAACCAGAGCATATCTAACAGATTTGGAAGAATGAGAAGGTATGGAAATTATCATCAGGGCCATCCAGTGCATGCATGATAATCCTATACCAACATCAATGAGAAGGTGTACAACCAAACAACATGATATACATGCTGGGTAGAGAAGTTACATATAGTTTTAGTCTATATAATTTCTTCTATAACTTTTGGGTCATGTAATTTCATGAAGCATAAGGGCCATGTAAAGGTTCCCCTTCAACCCTTAAAAGGTGGAATGTAAAAAATAAATAAAAATAGAATTTCATTCGGCCAAATGTAAAAATTATATCATATAATATAATTTTTTTCAATCGTAAAATATTTTTGATAACTTTTAAAAAAATATGAATTACTCTTGTCAATATGAATAGAAAATTAATTTTGGAAATAAGGAATGCCATTGATCATTAAATAAATTATATAAAAAATAAATATTTTAAACAATACTGAATATTATAAATTATTTTATATTTAAATAGTGTATATATAGGATGTCCTGTATAAATATAATTAATTTATTAAATTCATGTTTCCATGGAAAATGATAAAAATATTTCCATTTAAAATAATGATAAAAATAAACCATACTAAAAATATTCAACACTTTATTAAAAATAATTAAAGAATTTAATATTATAATAGAATAAAATTAATAAATATATAGTCATGAATAATTAAATTCACAAAATCATTCAAGGAATAGGGTATTGGAGGAGGAGGATTCCAATACCGAAAAAGTGAATTGTTCACATTCCATGAAATGAGTAAATAATAAGACCATGGGGAATGTGAAACAGTTCTGATAAATATAAAAACATAAAATTATATTAACCCAAGAATATTATGTTGAGGTGGGGTGGGGTGGTTAGAATATAATATTATAATAATAACACATATGGATTACCTTTCAAAAATAAGATCAATTTGAAATTGATATTGAAGAAGGAACCCTCACTAAAATATTATCATAAGAATCAAATGAATATAAGAGGATAACCATTAATTGGACATTAAAATATCATGAAATATAATATAATAATTTATAATGATGTAAATACGGTAATGAATAAAATATTAAAAATAAATAATTTTTTTCAATATCAAACAAGTTTAATGGATTTAAAATATATATAAATAAATCATACATTAATTCCTAAATTACACTAACATTACCGAATCACCTTACATAAAAAAACTAACATATTTACCTATTTTTTTAATATTATACTATTAAAACCCATTTTTATAAATATCATTTATAATTATTCTCATTGTATATTTTATTTAGTACTTATTTATTTTTAATATTTATTTGAGTTATATTGATAGTTATGAATAAGATTCATAGTGACAATTTCATTATTCATCCTCTAACAAATTAATAATTACCAAATGAAACATGGTACTAGAATTAATTATTTATAATTTTTTATAATTTTTTAATTACATTCCTTGGATGTTTTTTTGATCCTCGATGTTGAAATAGTTATTAATCATATTTCAGTTATTTCAACAGAACATGTGTTTATATTTTCGTTAAAATGTTTAATATTAATGTTACCATTGATGAACCAAAATCAACTCACTGTGTGATATTTATTTCAAATATTTCTTTTAATTAATTTCTAATAGCCATAAAATATATTATTTTATATAATTTTACATCTCGGTGTTTAGATTGTCCCAAACATGAAAATACCATAATTATTAGATGATTATGGTGATGAATGTTATTTATTTTGGCATAATTTCAATTGCATAATGAAATATTTCAATATTTTTAATATGTTTAATTATATTATAAAATATATTATTAAAAATTAATTATATTTGAAGAAAAAAATAGTTATAGTGATTAAGAAGTATTCTGCATGAACCCAATAGTGGAATTTTTTGATTTATTAATAGAAATGGTAAAATATGGATAATTACTGTTCACAAGGAATGATACAGTTTATTATAAAAAATAATTTTTTTATTATAGAGGTATGATATATATATATATATATATGGGAATGTAATCAATAAAACAAAAATAAACTTGATATATGAGTAGTTAGATTGAGAACATGTGTTTTCCCCTAGAAAACTCTATAGAAATTGAGGGCTTATGATATTTTTCTAACCAGAAGGTTAAGTGAGGGATATAAGTTTTTAGGGGAAAGTAATATGTCAGTTTTTTAAGAGTAATTAAAAATGTATTGTGGTATTGAAGAAGATATGAGAGTTTCCTTTATGAATATGTTAGAATGGAATTTTTTTAAATTTTTCAACTTAATATATAAAGATAAACATTTAAACTTTTCATTGTGACTCCATAATAATACATAATTTTGTGGTTTATAATTTCTTATATGAAAAGTAAATAGATCTCAAATAGAATTTTTCTTATCATGTTAGTAAATTTATCCCATATCTTAACACTTTTTACCTTTATGTATTTTTCAAAAATAATAAGTAATTATATATATAATTCATTATTTCACCACCCAACCCACTAGGGCACAACTGGATGGTGGAAATCTTAGTGTGACTTCCACAAAACCATCTCTAATATGATGGGATCTACAAACAAGTGTCAAGTTGAAAATAGTGAAATAAGAGGTCTTTTCATGTGTACCTATAGAAATGCAGAAATGGAAATATCCCTGAAATATTATATAGATATATGGATAGAAAAAAAATTATATATTGTAACACATGTGTGAAATAGGCTATACGAAATCATCAAAGTGAAGAATCGCAATAAAACGTTATAAAGGGATAATAGTTATTGAAAACTAGAAATGAGTTCCTCATCGGTATATAACTTTTATTATAGTGAATGAAGGGGTCCTAACTCTCAATCTCAACATCTCATCGCTTAACGAGTTCAACTTATATATGTATAATTATTCTCATCTTAACCATTGTCCCTTAATATCACTATTGATCTATTTATTGTCTTTATTAGACACTACACATAAAGGTGACACCCATATAGGGGTGAGTGTATACATACCTATTAAGACACCTTGAAATAAAAGAAGTGAGGAATAAAAATATAATAAATTCATCTCAAACTAAAAGCAAGAGGGAAATGATCCAATAATATATTCCCATAATGAAATAGATCCCAAAAACAAATATATGAATAGTGAGTAACACAAAAGCTATAATGATCCATATTTGGTTCCCATACCCATACACAACCTCTCAAGAATAAGCTTTGTGGATGGCTCCTCAATATTGTACTGAATATTTGTGGGAGAACTATGTCCTATAGAGGATCATCCAACCACCGAAGCTTAGTGATGGGGGGAGTTATAGTCTCATGATTCATTACCCTCACCCTAATATAGAATAGGGTAAAAAATAACTCTATATATGTGATGTGTATGTGGGAAATACTATAATTACAAGATCAATGTGGGGGTCAAGCCACAACTACCCCCAACCCGCCTCTATAGGACAGTAGCTGGAGACTAGCACAAAAGGCATAACTATCATGGGAAGACCTTTCCCTAAACCCCTATACACAATCACACAACCCAAATAATGAAAAAGTGTGGGTTGAATGAAGAAAAGGTTCAAAAATTATATAATGTAAATAAAACATGCATGAACCTCTAGACTATACAAAATAAATATAGTGTTTATTGAAAAGTATAGGGGGGAAATTTACGTGCATCTAGAAATATGTCATAACCTAGAAAAAACTATAAAAGTGTAAACAGCTAAGAGATCCCAACTCATGTATTGCATGTTATGACAATCATGTGTGGTCCAAGAACCATGTATCTATAATTTCTTTTGAAGTCATATTTAGCCTATCTATCGTCTTCAAAAGACACTACACCTATGGGTGAAGCCCAAGTAGAGGAGAGTATATACTTACCAAGAAGGACATCCCAAAAGGGTGAAGGGGGAGCAGTAAGAGATACAACAGAAGAAGAAAATAGTAGATAAAACGTGGTACAATGAAAGAGTATAGCTAATTCCAACAAGATTATGAATGTAAGCTCATCCAAAAAAAAATTGTACACATGAGTATATGAACTATTCATTGATTCTTCACCACCTATAGTAGGAGAGTAGAAAGATACAACTATGAGAAACTAAACATGTAAATAATGTGGCATACCCCATGAATCTTCAGCTCTCTTAGAATGAGAATATCCAAAACCCAACATTGAATCCATAAGAATATATATATATATATATATATTCTCAGTCAAAGAGTAACAAATGAGAGTGTAAGGGGATCTCCATCTTACAGCTCATCCCAAGAAGAACTGTATCCAATAGTTCCAAAATCCATCCACAATGTCCAAAATCCCACTCATCTTCCATGCACATATAATTATAAGGAACTAAATCACCACACATTGATATTATCCACTTTGCATGGCTCTTACTCACACACATGATTTTTTGTTTCATCATAAGAATGTGTCTGGGTGGGGAATGACTTCATCTTCCCTAAGAATCTACGGCTACATAAAACCACTTCTCATCCTTATAGAGCACATTTCATCGGGGAACACCACCACATAACCCTAATAGAGGGTAATGACTATGAAAAGTAATTGGGGGAACACCATTGTCTACCCTTGTTGAAGTTTAATTGTAACACCCCAAGATTTCATAGTGTGTTATTTCTTCAAAATAATTCAATAACTTGCACTACACGCAACACCGAGTTCAATTGCACCATGACTTACCAAAAAAAAATCCATTCAAAAGAGGTTATGAATAGTATTAACCGAATTTTAAACATTATATAATCCTTATAATTTTAGAATCCATATTATGAGTTTCTTAGATATAATGCAAGAACAAATTCATTTTCAGTATTGCACTTTTATCAACGTTTAATAGTGAACCCTTTTTAAATACAATATTTTAAACTTTTTGACTAAATGGGGACATCAAAAATTTAAAATGAAACATCCCAAGCTTCCACGATACACTTTCTTTGAATAATATAGTAGCGTGTGTTGTACGCAACCTTGAGTTTTAACACACACCACAACCAATCAAACTAGCCGTTATGAATAGTAATACCTACTTTTTGAAATTATATATATTTTATATTTTAAAATGTACTTCATTTTTGGATTCGGAATATCGAATTTAGCCTAAGGTGAAATTTTGGTACATTTCGGATAACTTTCATATTTTGATGAATAGTGAAAATTACTAAATTTTAATTAAAAACAACTTTTTTAATCAAAATAATTAATAGTGATAAATTATGAATTTGAGTGGTTTTAAAGTATATTTAGAATATATTTTTACCATTCAATTTAATGTTTATCATTGGACATAATTTTACAATTAAACCGAACATAAACAAGTGTCAATCTTTTGATAGTTATTATCTCTTAAAAAACACGCTTTTTGTTTTGACAGCGGGAATTAATTTTAAATTAATTTCTGCCACTTCTGTGTTTTGAATTTATAAAAATGGATTCCATATTTGGAATCAGGATGTTCAAATTGTGTAAATAGGTAACTTTTATTTTTAGACATTTTGAATAGTTACTGTGGTAAATATTTTATTTACCATGGTTAAAGGGTAAATCCGGTAAATAAGGGTTGAAAAAAATAATATTATAATAATACTAAATTACCCTAAAACGTGTCTTAACCCTATTGGTTGATACATGGTCGACCATGGGAATCTTTGGGTCTATTTTGGGACCCCATGGATCCACTTGTAAGTGATAATGACACATTATATTAATAAAGTTAAAATAAAAATAAAAATGGCATAAGCTTACATCTTTTAGAAGAACAATTTTTACATAGGGTTATACATGTTGGAATTTCGATTATAAATATTCATTAGAAATATAAAAAGATTTCCTACATAATTTGATTTTATTTATAATTTTTAGACATTAAATAACTTATTTTATTTATGACACAATGATGATGCAGTAATTACTATAATAGTAAAAAATTAAAATAATTTATATTATAAATACCCAAATAAATATAATATGAAACTTTTAATGAATTAAACTAATTTTCTAGGATAATATGATATATTAGGATTGATTTAATTGACTTTTTCGAAGTAATCAATCTGTTATGAGTTTCACAAAAATCAACTATTGAATAGTGTCAAAATTGACATAAAAGAGTTCTTAAAACAAATATTATATTATTAATTGATATTAAATTCCTAAAAATCTAAGGTTCGGCCAAGAGACTTATATTATGATAGGTTAATCATTAATGGACCACTTGGGGGTCTCTTGGACGTATATAGTAAGTTTATTAACCATATTATATAAAAATACAAAGAGACATTGTAAAAGTGAAACTAATTAACTTAGAGTTAATACTTAAAGATAAGGTTAATATAAGTACCCAAACCTGTCTAAATTCTATTGGATGAGTTGTTTTCGACCTATCCCCACCTCATCCTTTGAATAGTCAACTTTGGATCCTTTAGAAACCGAATATGAATTTATTATAAATTAATATTTCTAGCTTTTCCAAAGGTGCCCCTCACCCCTCTTATAAAAGGGCACTCCTCCTTCTCATTTCTTCACACCTCTCAAGCCACTTGGCTCGTCCAAACTCTGCCCAAATAAGCTCCCCACATCCCTCTCCTCCTTCTTGAAGCTTCCCCTTAGGCAGAAAGCATTTCAAGAAGTCCTTTGGTTCCAACCAAAGTGAGTTACCTAGATTAAAGGAGGTTAACCTACCCCAACAAAGGAAAAGTACAAGGAAGTGAAGAAGTAAGTTATGAATGACCTGCAGGGATATTATGTGGGGATATGAGTGTGGATTATGGAGACAATATGTTGTTGTAGTAGTTTTTCGTTTAATGATGTAATGTAAAACATATGAATATATCTAGTGTTTCCAAGGCTACTAAACCAATCGGTCTTTCGAGATTTGATCTTTCTTGTGATAATGCCAATGTTACGAAGTGATGCACCGACTCTGGATAGCTGGGGTCAGGGCGTTACAGTTGGAATCAGAGGGAGGTTTAGTACAAACCTTGGAAGCTAGATTTAGATAAACTCTGATTAGAACACGTAGACCTAAGATGAACTTTGAGGATTAGTATAGAAGAACTTCCTAGAATTTTGGTATTGTAGAGATTTTGTGAGTTTTCCGAGCAATACATCCCTGTCTGGATACGAGCAGGTAGAGGCGGCTCTGGCACAGATGTACCTAGGGGTAAAACCTGAAAACACCGCTTTGAGCTAGACTCGAACGGGAACTGGTGCACGACAACGGGCCTTGCTGCACTCTTGGTTACGACACTCCCGGGGGATATGCTTAGGATAACTCTCATTTTCATTACAAATCATTATGAAGGGTTTATGAGTATATACTTCCTCAAAGAAAACATTTTTATGATTATGGATTATATCCATAAATAGTTAAGTGTTTTATAAGTATGGGATTATGTATTTTGATTCATAAACTGATCTAGTTTATGCCATTGTTTAGAAATGGCGCCCAGTAGAAGGAATGAGAACTCCAGAAATACACATGATTCAAAGAGAAGGAAGGATCATATCTTTCATGGTCTTAAGCTAGAATTTATAAGAGAAATAGTATCCCATTTATTATCATCATATGAAGAAATAATATCATGTGTTGATAAGATAAGTAAAGAGTTTACTGAGTCCTATGGCTTTGAAGGGAAGCAAGAGAAGAAAAGGATGGAAGAGAGAAAGATGGATAAAGGGAAGAGGGAAAAGAAGAATTTTCCCCATATGTGGTAACTGTGGAAAGAAACACCCTGGAACTTGCCTGAAAGGAATGGGAGTTTGTTATAAGTGTGGAGGAAAAGGGCACAAAGTACGTGACTGCAAGGTTAAGAAAATGGTTTTAAATGTACAATGCTTCATTTGCAAGGAGTTTGGACACTACGCGAACCTATGTCCCAGTCATCATACTATGCCGAAAATGATGTTATTGGATAATAATCATGTTATGATACTACCACAGATGAAGAGGAATGATTAGAGTTCTTATGTTGATTATGTCAATTGAGTGTTGTATCAACAATGTACTTGTTATAATAATTATGGAGTATATAAGGATTGTACTGCAGTACTATTTCATTAAGGACTTGAGATTGTGTGGAACAAAGAAAAGTGACTCAATAGCAGGATAATTTTTGGAAAATATATGGGTGAGAGAATGATAAACCATAATATAGTTCTGATACTGAGGTAGTAATTTTGGAATAATACATGATTGTTTTGGATAAATTATATTGGATATTCTTGACTACCCTGGAACTGATTAATGATATTCCATCATTGTTGGGGTTTAAAACATTTTTGGATTAATGAAGTATATCCAGCTTTCTATATGGAATAAGGGAGCATGAATGTAATCAATAAGGAATATGGTAATTCAAGATGTTTCAGTGTATTAAAAGAATACATGATGAAGGTATTCATATGCTATTACGGGGTAAAAAGGTTCTACATTATGTTTACCTTACTTATAAATGTTGGACTGTGAGTTTGGACAGAAGTATTTTGGATAGTTCTAGTTTGGATTATTTTGGATTTCCATAAAAGGACAACCCAGAGGTCGGGCGGCAACCCGTCGCGTCCGGCAAGGCTGCGAGGCTTGAACCCACAACCGAAGGGCGACAAGGGTGTATCACCTACCACTGGCCCACAAGATGTCCTGGATTAAATAATGTAGTTTTTATTAAACGATCTTGTAGATAAATTTTAAATTAGTTTATTTTGGAACCCTATACGAATAGTGTAAATAGAATTTTTTTTACATTCTATTATCTTTTAGAGTGAAAGATGAGTTTGTGGTAGAAATTTATTAATGGATAAAACTCTAATTATAAAGTAAGTATATCTCCTTATGATCTTATCCAATCTCATAAATAAATTCCTCAACATTAATAAAAGTAACTTAGAACAAAATTTTTTTCCTAGATGATACCTTAAATCATCACTAATTTATGGCTTTGGGATTGTTGGCCTTTTCATAGCCATTTCTCTACCACTCTCCATCAGGTAATTGATGGTTAGATTTCTCTTCCATATCCATATTTTCCTACATGGAACCCTAGTATGTGTTATTTTCGGTAATCTTCATACTTTCCACTCTTTATTTAAAATATAGGCCTCGATAATTCATTTTTCGATGTGGGATTTCAACTAAGATATTTTAAAACGTCAAAAATGTGTTACCCTAATACCCTATGTTTTGTTGAACCGATGGTATTTCAAATCATCATAGATTGATGAATTTAAGGACCTCAATTATACACTTGTTTGTGATTGATGACCTCAATCACTACCTATAAATATTTACGTTTTTCCTCCGATTATATGTCTCTAATTGCCACCAATGTTCTCCTAATCGAGATCATAATTTGGTTGTGACCCTTTGATTTCTCTTTTCCTCATATTAAGACTAAATTTTAGTAACCCAATTTCCGATGTGGGTTTTCCCACAAATATATTTTCTATTTTCAACCTTTTATTTTCGAAGAACAATTTCAAATTGCGAGGATGCAATTTATTGAAGGAGGGGAGAATGTAACACCCCAAGATTTCATAGTGTGTTATTTCTTCAAAATAATTCAATAACTTGCACTACACGCAACACCGAGTTCAATTGCACCATGACTTACCAAAAAAAAATCCATTCAAAAGAGGTTATGAATAGTATTAACCGAATTTTAAACTTTATATAATCCTTATAATTTTAGAATCCATATTATGAGTTTCTTAGATATAATGCAAGAACAAATTCATTTTCAGTATTGCACTTTTATCAACGTTTAATAGTGAACCCTTTTTAAATACAATATTTTAAACTTTTTGACTAAATGGGGACATCAAAAATTTAAAATGAAACATCCCAAGCTTCCACGATACACTTTCTTTGAATAATATAGTAGCGTGTGTTGTACGCAACCTTGAGTTTTAACACACACCACAACCAATCAAACTAGCCGTTATGAATAGTAATACCTACTTTTTGAAATTATATATATTTTATATTTTAAAATGGACTTCATTTTTGGATTCGGAATATCGAATTTAGCCTAAGGTGAAATTTTGGTACATTTCGGATAACTTTCATATTTTGATGAATAGTGAAAATTACTAAATTTTAATTAAAAACAACTTTTTTAATCAAAATAATTAATAGTGATAAATTATGAATTTGAGTGGTTTTAAAGTATATTTAGAATATATTTTTACCATTCAATTTAATGTTTATCATTGGACATAATTTTACAATTAAACCGAACATAAACAAGTGTCAATCTTTTGATAGTTATTATCTCTTAAAAAACACGCTTTTTGTTTTGACAGCGGGAATTAATTTTAAATTAATTTCTGCCACTTCTGTGTTTTGAATTTATAAAAATGGATTCCATATTTAGAATCAGGATGTTCAAATTGTGTAAATAGGTAACTTTTATTTTTAGACATTTTGAATAGTTACTGTGGTAAATATTTTATTTACCATGGTTAAAGGGTAAATCCGGTAAATAAGGGTTGAAAAAAATAATATTATAATAATACTAAATTACCCTAAAACGTGTCTTAACCCTATTGGTTGATACATGGTCGACCATGGGAATCTTTGGGTCTATTTTGGGACCCCATGGATCCACTTGTAAGTGATAATGACACATTATATTAATAAAGTTAAAATAAAAATAAAAATGGCATAAGCTTACATCTTTTAGAAGAACAATTTTTACATAGGGTTATACATGTTGGAATTTCGATTATAAATATTCATTAGAAAGATAAGAAGATTTCCTACATAATTATATTTTATTTATAATTTTTAGACATTAAATAATTTATTTTATTTCTGACACAATGATGATGCAGTAATTACTATAATAGTGAAAAATTAAAATAATTTATATTATAAATACACAAATAAATATAATATTAAACTTTTAATGAATTAAACTAATTTTCTAGGATAATATGATATATTAGGATTGATTTAATTGACTTTTTCGAAGTAATAAATCTGTTATGAGTTTCACAAAAATCAACTATTGAATAGTGTCAAAATTGACATAAAAGAGTTCTTAAAAAAAATATTATATTATTAATTGATATTAAATTCCTAAAAATCTAAGGATCGGCCAAGAGACTTATATTATGATAGGTTAATCATTAATGGACCACTTGGGGGTCTCTTGGATGTATATAGTAAGTTTATTAACCATATTATATAAAAATACAAAGAGACATTGTAAAAGTGAAACTAATTAACTTAGAGTTAATACTTAAAGATAAGGTTAATATAAGTACCCAAACCTGTCTAAATTCTATTGGATGAGATGTTTTCGACCTATCCCCACCTCATCCTTTGAATAGTCAACTTTGGAGCCTTTATAAACCGAATATGAATTTATTATAAATTAATATTTCTAGCTTTTCCAAAGGTGCCCCTCACCCCTCTTATAAAAGGGCACTCCTCCTTCTCATTTCTTCACACCTCTCAAGCCACTTGGCTCGTCCAAACTCTGACCAAATAAGCTCCCAACATCCCTCTCCTCCTCCTTGAAGCTTCCCCTTAGGCAGAAAGCATTTCAAGAAGTCCTTTGGTTCCAGCCAAAGTGAGTTACCTAGATTAAAGGAGGTTAACCTACCCCAACAAAGGAAAAGTACAAGGAAGTGAAGAAGTAAGTTATGAATGACCTGCAGGGATATTATGTGGGGATATGAGTGTGGATTATGGAGACAATATTTTCTTGTAGTAGTTTTTCGTTTAATGATGTAATGTAAAACTTATGAATATATCTTGTGTTTCCAAGGCTACTAAACCAATCGGTCTTTCGAGATTTGATCTTTCTTGTGATCATGCCAATGTTACGAAGTAATGCACCGACTCTGGGTAGCTGGGGTCGGGGCGTTACATTAATACCTAGAATAATACATCGGGGAACTCCACTTCCAAACCCACTAGGACGGGAATGCTTAGAAAGGGTCCTCGACAAACTACAATACCCAGTCTTTCTTGTGGGTAGCTCCCAGAAAGCTCTAGTGATTTGTACAATTGTAGCCACCATCGGGGGTCACCTCAGTATGTTATAAGAATGAAGACATTAACATCGTATCTAAAAGGAAACAACTGAAGAGAACTATCATGTTCTACATAGAAAAACACTCATGATAGGTTACTGATGGGCCAAAATCTTACATCAAAGGAAGGATATTAATAAATTTGAAGTTTTCTTTGTAGATCTCATAGTGAACCCAGTTTTTTATGAGGTCCACTTAACATGTGGCCTCACATAATATCCATTTTGTTTACCTTGATGGAACACATCTCCCAACCTTGTAGGGGTACACACAAAGTAGTTTGACTACATGGCATGTCCAACCAATATAGGACTGGTTCTTGTGTTGTTGGTCATTTCTGTGTACTCAAACCTTGTATCTTTGTACTAATGCAAATGAAATTTCAGAAAAAAATGGGAAGCCTCCCATGTCGTTTAGTCATGTTTGTGTACTTTGAACAAGGTGTCTGTTTGGCCATGTGATCTATCCCATAGATCATCCACACAAAATGGATGGTATATGGTGTGTCAATATAAGTACATTTTGTTCCATCCTTATGGGTTTCAAAAACCCTATAATCACCACTATAAGGGGATACACACTTTTTGTTGTTCATTGAACACATTTTTTTGTTCAGTTTTCACCTATTTTCTTGATCTGATCTCCACGAACTAAATCCGAAATGACACCTTGGATTTTGAATTGAATCATTCCTAAACAAAGAGATCGGGTTATAGATTTCAAATTTCATCTATTTCTCATTGTTAATTATCTATAATCATTGATGTGTTTTTCTTATATCATTCCTTGTTCAACCTCACCCCCATTCATCTTTAATTTGTTCTCTATCAAGAGAATTATACCTCCTTGCTTTGTAAGGATCCTGGATATATGCTCATTTAAACAAACCATTCATATATCATAAATTCATTATAGATCTGGGTGCCTAATTGTGCTCATTATTCATGGAAATCATCAGTATAGGACCTTGAGCATCCAACCAGTGATTAACATGAGGAAAATGGGGAGATAAGGCCCATGACCCACGGTCAATTCATCAAGAACAATCGTTCTGGTCCAATCGGTAGAGAATGAGTAGTACATATTTGAAAACAATTGAAACATAGTAATATTTCAATTCTAATGCTCATGAAAAGGCCCCACATATAGATCATATCGAAGAAAGAACAAAATATCTTCTCAATACTTTATTAAAGGGATTAAAAACACCAGTTGATGAGTTCTAACTCATATTGGTTCACTCATTGATGAAGAACATGTGTGCCTATTTAGAAGGTAGATATATTGGATAAATCATTATTTGATTCATGTTTATCCAAGGATTCATCATCGATCAACCAAGATTCATCTGGGGAAGGAGGAAGAGAGAGAAATGTCAACATTTATAGGATTATGTGGCCAGCACTGTACAAATATCTATTACAATATATTTATAAAAAAATTGTTTCGGTTAAATGAAGTTTTTATTCAATTAAATAAATCCACTTAAAGCTCTAATGGTGTGAGATGGGTCTAAACATCCCATTTCGACCCATTTTATATCGTTCTATCAAAAAACACTTCTTTCTAGACCCTACCATTGTCATAGATTTATGATACGATCAACCATTGAATATGTATCCCATTTTCACTAATAAGGTGTCTCCATAATAAAAAATATTTTTAATATTTTTATAAAACTAGTTCAAAGAACACCAGTCCTTAGATTCACATGTCGTCTTATTTCCTAGCTCTGGGAATATATAGAGAAATACATTGATGTCTGACAAAGAAAAAATTGGGTCACTTTATCATTACCTTCTTCAAGATTTATTCCCTCAAAAAGAAAAACATGAAAAATCACACATGAAATTGATTTCCAAAATGGTTCTCCCACTCCTAGGAACTCACTTACATGTTTTTGTGCTGCCACTACAAGCTAACAAAAGGGATCGTTAGTCCACACATGGTATAGTCCCTTCAATACTCAATCACCACAAGGTGCACCAAAAAGGTGGACCAATCCCTAAAGTCTACCTCTCACTAGTCAATGATGTATGTGGGGCCATGAATGTGTCTCCTCACTAGTGACGCATGGAAATCATCATCCACCTGCTCAATCTATGGGGGTAGGGTGTTAAGTTATGCAACCTCACAAACCTGTTGCATGATCTAGAATGGAATGATCAACCTTTGTGATAGATTTACTCCCCAGAAAATGACAATAATACTCATTGTGGGTAGAATATCAAGAATGAATTGTTACCCAGCTCAAACTCCAAAGGCATACGATGGAGGTCTTCAAAGGATTTATATCTTCTCTGGGCTATCCTTATCTGATCATGGATGTCTTGGACTTTCTATGTAGTCACATCCACTATCTCTCAGCCCACCAGAAAATACTCAGTGATCTCTATCCAATATAATGGTGACATGTAGGGTATACCGTACAAGTATTAAAAAGGTAAAATATTTATGGTAGAGTGATAGTTTTTGTTGTAAGAAAACTCTATGAAGGGAAATTGATCCTCCCACCTACCTTTAAATCGAAACAGGAATTACCTCAGCACATCTTCTAGCACCTAGATAGTGTGATCAATTTTTTCCCCATCAGTATTGTGGTGAAAGGTTTTACTCATCCACAATTAGGTCCCAAAATTCACATGAAGGCCTCCCAAAAACAATGACATAACCAAAACCTCATAATTAAAGACAATCATCAATGGTACTCTGTGAAAGAGAATGATCTCACGTACATACAGCTACTCAAAACACTCTACAAACTATTCTCCCTGATAGTAAGAATGTGTGTGGACTTGGTGAGTCGGTATACTATAACCGTTGTGGAATCTTGGACCCTTGTTGTACATGGACGACGTGTGAACTATTTTATGGATATTCCATCACACTTCATCTCCATAATCTTAAGAGGATGAAATAGAATATCAAAAACATGGGGTTTAACCTTTACATGATGATAGGTGATGCATTCCGAGTCAATCATATCTATGATACATCTCATGTTGGGCCACCAAAACTATCATAGATGACTGAGCTCCACAACACTCACTGCTAGCTCCAGTTGTGGTGTGTCCCTCTAACATAATGCACATTGGCACTAGTGCTCGCTCTAGAACACCGACATTGGTGGGGATACCCAGGGGAAAAAAGTTGGCATGTATCTACCTATTGATTCCATTCTGAGACTTTCATACTAATATGTAGCTTTCCGTGATCATTTCAAGAGTGTATCATGTATGTTATGTGATCCTCTTTGTGTACTAAGCCTATGTTATTCTTCTATATTGAAGTTGAAGAAACTCGTGGATTTAGACTGAGTTTAAGATAGAGGATTAGTACTCCCCATAGAATCTTCTTTGGAAGTCATTCCATGAGAGTGTTGACTCATCAGAAATCTATGTTAGGAGGCTCCACCATTAACCTTCTGCTCCATGGAAAAGACTGGCTTCTAGTGCCTTCAACTAATCTATCAGGCCCTGAACTAGTGTGAAGATATAGACCACCAACTCTAGCCAATCCTATGCTTCCTGAGGATATTGGTCGCCAGGGAACATCAGTTTTCTCTAATTCTGGAACTCATGGAGCACACTAAACCTACTCACATCACCAGATTTACCTATGGGGATGATCTTCTTCTCAATTGGGGGAGGTGTCTCTACATACCCACCTAAAGGAATGGGGTCAGAGGATATACCCCGAACTGATGCCTCATAATCATTGGGTCATCATCATGAACTGGATATGGTATTTTGACTAGCTGTCATCGTGAATGCATCATGAAATTTATCAAGGAGTACCATAGTGAGATAATCACGTGTATATATATATATATAACTACAGTAAAGGGGGATGAATCATGAGGGATTGTGAAAGACTCAATGTATTATGATGCAAGTACCATTGATCACAATAACAAACTCATAAGAATTATGAGTCAACAAGAATGTAGTTAGGGTCTTTGTAAATTGATATGTCAAACAACCATACCATCACTAGACTCCCTTATCAAGGAGCCGCATTCGATACACATTAAAATAGTTTCCCTAAACCCATCCAAATCCTCTTAATGGGAAAAGTGTGAACAACATCCCAAAGAATGAACATTCACTAATACCAAATGTTTCATGATGTCACATAAGTCCGGGCTTGATCCACATCTACCCCAAGTCTCCCTCCAATGGCTAGGGGGTGACAACTAGTGTTGAAGTCATAACTTACTCGAGGATGTATTTTCCAAAAAAACCCATACAAACATACACATCAAAATCTATCCAATACTTCATAAGGAAATAAGAAATGATGCAAAAATACATAAACTAATCCACGCATGCATGAACCTCTAAATAGTACAAACTATGGTAGTGTATACTGAAAAGTAATGAGGAAGAATACTTTCCCATCAGAGATACGTCCCAACCCTTCAAAAATTAAAAATAGTAAATTGTTTAGAGAGCACAAATTTAGTATACCATGATATGACTAATGTATATGGTCTTAGAACCTAGTATATCTAAGATCCTCTAACGTCACGGTCGACCATTCAATCATTTGTAAATGACATGACCCATGTGGTCTGTAATGACCCAAAGTTTCATTAATGGAAATCCCTCTTGATCTAATTAAATTTATCTTTATTTTTATATAAAATTTCAACTTCATTGGTTTTATGGTAATAATTTTGACCGTTTATAATATAGTCGTTGAACAGTGATCACGTGATTAGTATAAATATATGGCCTTAACAAATCCAAATTTACTCAGACAAAAGAAGAAATGGCCTCATCCAGAGGAATTGATCCATACGAAGCCCATTTTTGGATCTAGGAAAAGAGTTGGCATCCTTGGGCTTCGCTCTTGACCAAGCCCAAGTTGAGCTTTATCATGTCAAGCTTGAACGGGACCGTCTACGGGAAAAGTGGAAGTTGATATAAATTACCACTCGAGCGATGTTATCCAAGCCACCACAAGAGTCTGTCACCATCGCACACCTTACCCTTTGGTCTTATGCGGCTGTTTTAAGGGGTTATGTAACTAATCTATAGTACTATGTTCATGTACATTATGTTTTTGTATATAATAATTAATATAATTTCTTGTGATTATTGATACATTGTAAATAGTTTTTAAAGTACAAATGTTGTTTTTAGTTATTATTTAATTAAGAAATCTATTTTATTAAAATAAGGTATTTTTGAATTAAATATTATTTTAATAAAATAATATTTTTATTATTAGAATAATATTATTATATATAATTGATCATATAATTGTATGAATGCAATTATAAATTTTATTAAGGTTTGAAAGCCATTTTTGTCCAAACCCGTGAATTTTAGAAAAATGTCAGTTTTTATTTTAAAAGTAAAAATTAACATATTAAGAAAATTATTTAGATAAAATAATTGTTATTATTTGGAATCAGGATGATGAAATTATCCAACGGTGAATTTTTCATAATTTTCTGAGACAGTCAAATTTTTATGTAAAAATTAAATACCGTTTAAATATATAATGTGTTTTGTGACATCATAATGACATAATAGTGATGTAATAAAATACTATAATCTTTATGTTCGGCCAATATATGTTTGAAAATTAAAATAATGTGATTTTGGCTTTGTTTGGATTACTTTTAGAAGAATTAATGGACCCCTCAAGAATTATTAAACACCTTGTCTTTTTAAATTAATTTCCTTGGGAGTGTGACGCACCTCCACATAAACAACATTAATATTTTAAGAAGTTCGGACATTAGCCTTATAAAATATTTTTTTACTCTTCCCTTTTCCAAAACCCATGGGAAAAAACCATGCGATGGTTTGTGGTTTGGATTTATTTAATATAAGGGGTCCCAAACCTAAATAATGAAGAATTCCCTCACATTTCCTATATAAACCCACCCAAGCTCCCACTTCCTCCTCACTAAAAGCCTTTGGAGTTCGTCCAATCTCTGACCTACTCCCTCTAGAATCCTCCCAAGGTGCCCCAAGCTCCCAATAATCCTCTCACAAGCCTCTCTCTAGCCTTTGGAAGCACACTTCCCAGTAAGGGGTTTTCTTCCTTTCTCATTTTTGTCCAATTTTCTTTAAGTTTTTTTGCCCTTTTAATTTATATTATGAATATTGGGGAATGGTTTCTCACCTCTCTCATTATTCCCTATATATGTTTGAATGATGGGAGACCCATTATATCTCATTAAATTCCTCCCATGTACACCCGTTACTATGCCGAAATTCTGAAAGGAACTTCTCTCACCTCTTTTACATTCAAACAATACTTTTGTTTCATGAATCTAAATTCCACAAAAATTGTTGGGACATGTATCTATATTACCTCATTACTAACCATTACATGTAAATATGATGAGTAACCCCTTCCTCTCCCATCAACCATTTTTTTAATTCTTAGGTCACACCGTTACGCTGCCGAAATCGCACAGATTTTCTAAGCAAATGTCATTGTGTAGTGAATACCATACCCATTTCACAATCAAGGGTATTCACAATTATTCACATTTACTTATATATTATAAAGTTTCATCTATGAATTCCACATTCCTTTACTGTGGAATAAATGATTATGTTTTATGAATCCATGTTTTATGATCCATGTGGTACACTTATGCATGAAATGAAATGTTTAAGAAGGGTGCACCCTTATAGCGCTCCAATGCATTGGGCAAAGTATAGTATCATGATACGTCAAGTGCAATGATTGTTGACTCATGATAATTCAAGTGCAACGAGGTTTTACTCATACTTTAGGTGCAATGAGGATTTACTCATGCTCCATGTGCAATGAGCCTTGGCTCATGCTAATTCCATGTTAAGTGTTATTGTCACATTTCTATGTTATGACTATCATGCTTTATCATGACTTTATGTTCATGTTTTTCTTATGCTCTATTGATATGCCTATTTTCTAACATGTATTGTACTCCTCATGTTATTCCATGTGTACTCCCTTACTAGGCTTTATATCTCGCCCTTTTCTTATGCATGTCCTCAGGTTATCCCATGAAATGCTAAGTACGAAGGAATGTAGTGGTCATGTAAAGGAAGTTTTAAATAAAGATGTTGTATTTAATGTTTTATGTTTTTATGTAATGATCCTAAGCACCATAGATACTAAACCTCTTGATCTTCTTTGTTGTATAAAGTGATGTTTTATGTAATAAATCAGGTTTAAGTTTGTAATAAAAGCATGGTTGTCATACTTGGTATCAAAGGATAGGTTTAGTTATTTTTGGGATTAGGATTAGAAAACCCTAGTAAAGCCTTAGAGACAAGATTAAGTATAATAAAAAATCCCTAAGTATTGGTATGTACTGAGTAAGTGTTTTATAAAAAAAATACATCCCTGTATGGATACGAGTAGGTAGAGGCGGCTCGACACAGATGTATCCTATGGGTAAAACCAAAAAACACCACATTGAGCTAGACTAGAACGAGAACTGGTGCACGACAACGGGCCTTACTGCACTCTTGGTTACGACACTCCCGGGGGATATATTTTGATAAATTCACAATCTTAGTATGAACCATTATTTAGGGAATTAAAAAAATCCCCTAAGAATATATGTTAGAAAGTAGACCCTGAAAAGCCTAGATTGAAGCCTAAAGACTCATGAGTAAAGGAAATAAAATTTTATTTATATGTCATCAACTTTTTTATTTGGATTACCCTTTATGTGTTACCCCCTAACATTCCTTTTATTCTAGCCAATGGCTGGTAATATGAGGACTCGGGCTAACAACTGATGTGAAGATCAGTGTGATGATTGTACTAATGAGATGCCCAATCCAATGGGAGAGGGAATAGTGAACTTTTTCACGCTTCTCTCTCAGCTAACTCAATCATTGAATTGAAAAACAGGTCAAGAGGAACGTCCAAACCCCCTAAGAAAGAACAAGTCGCTATCGAGAGCTTTATGAGACAAAGGGCTCCTACTTTTAGTGGATCATCTGATCCCACGATCGCTGAACAATGGATCAACTCCATTGAAAAGTTCTCCTCCATCCATAAATGTTCTAAAAAAGAGAAGGTTCTCCTAGCGGCTTATCGTATGGAGGGTGAAGCTGATCAATGGTGGACGTTGATCAAAAATAAGAAACCTAAGGAGGATATCATGGAATTGGAATGGAAGGATTTCCGGAAGATGTTTTTCGATAAATATTTTCCACACAACCTCCAGATTAAGATGGAAAGGGACTTCCTTTCCCTCAAGCAAAAAAGATGAAGAACCTGTTGGAGCGTAAGAGGCAAACTTCACAAGGCTTGCACGATACGCTTCCAGCTTTGTTGTTACCCCCGAATGCAAGGTTGACCGCTTCTTTATTGGCCTGAAGCCTAGCCTGTGGAAAGCATTTGTGATCCGTGACTTCGACAGCTATGAGGAAATTGTCTGATGTGCCCTCAAGGTTGAAATGGAGATTGGAGAATCACAGGGGTATCATGGGGACAAGGAGCATAGGGTAGAATTCAATACTGGCTGTCAGATGGATAAATCCAACGGTGCTAAGAAGATCCATAATCCCACATGCCAAAAGTGCAGAAAGAAGGACCCTAGAAATTTCCTTAAGGGGACGAGGAAATGCTTTAGGTGTGGAAGAGAAGATCACCTAGCTGTTAACTATTAGTAAGAAAGACCCGCGACTACGATAAAGGAGAGGAACACTCCGTTCTAACCTCAACGCATTGTTCGATGCAACAAATGCAATGAACTGGGTCATTTTACAAATTTGTGCCCTAATCCAAGGGTTTTCGAAGACAACCAACAACCTCCAAAGTAGCAAGGAAGAGATTTTTCCATCACTTCTACCCATGTGAACCCCGAAAATGATGTGGTGACAGGTACGCTAGTTAATCATTAAATAATAGCAAACATACTTTTTGATTCAGGTTTTACACATTCTTTTATATCTCGAATGTTTAGTAGAACAATCCCAGCACCACCACAAATGATGGAAGTGAAGATGTCGGTGAGTACGGAAAATGGGGCACTCATTGCATCCCAGGAATATAAGTCATCCCCTGTTATAATATGTGGATTGAATTTCCCAAAAAACCTCGTCATACTTCATCTAGTGGAATTTGATGCAATTCATGGCATGGATTGGCTTTCCTTATATAAAGACAACATAAATTGTCAGGAGGGGGAAATCACACTCCATATGGAGAATCAACCCCCGATTCTTTACAAGTGTAATGAAAAAGATGAATCTCCTTTAGCTCCATCATCTCAAGAATGGATATTACTGCCTTATGGGCATGCATATCTGGATCAGATGATTGAGTCCAAGGAAGAAACCATCCTTGAAGAAATGTCTATTGTGAGGGAATTTTCTGAAGTGTTTACCAAGGAACTGCATGGTCTTCCTCCTAGAAGAGATGTTGAATTCTCAATTGAACATATACCCGGGGATTTACCAATATCCAAGACTCCATATAGAATGGCTGTTGTATAACATGAAGAGCTGAAGAAACAACTACAGGATAATCGGGATAAAGGGTTTATACGCCCAAGTGCTTCACCATGGGGTGCACCAGTCCTCTTCGTCAAGAAAAAGGATGGGTCAATGTGGCTTTGCATCGATTATCGTGAACTTAACAAAATCACGATAAAGAACAAGTATCCTCTCCCAAGAATTGATGACTTGTTCGATTAGCTGCGTGGAGCACAATACTTCTCAAAGGTGGACTTGAGGTCGGGATATTATCAAGTAAGGGAGAAGAGGGAAGATATCACCAAAACTGCTTTTCGCACAAGATACGGGCACTATGAATTCATAGTAATGCCTTTCGGACTCACTAATTCTCCAGAAATCTTCATGGACATAATGAATAGAGTATTTAGAGATTACCTGGACAAATTTGTGGCAGTCTTTATAGATGATATTCTAATATACTCCAAAACCAAGGAGGATCATGAGGAGAATTTAAGAACTGTACTAGAGACTTTTCAAAAGGAGAAACTCTATGAAAAGTATAGCAAGTGTGGGTTCTGGTTGAAGGAAGTCTCATTCTTGGGAAATATCATCACAAGCAATGGGATATCTGTGGATCCCTCCAAAATAGATTCAATTGAGGGATGGACGAGGCCAACATCGGTAACAGATATCTGTAGCTTCTTGGGGTTAGCTGGATATTAATGACAATTTGTGAGAAATTTTTCATTATTGTCCATCCCTCTTACCAAGCTAACACAAAAGGGAGTAAAGTTTTCTTTGAGTGATGAATGTGAAGAATGCTTCAAGGAGTTGAAAAGGAGGCTTATCACTATGCCCGTGCTCACTTTACCCACAAGTGGGTAACTTTTTGTGGTATTCAGTGATGATTCAAAGAAGGGCTGAGTATGTTTTCTGATGTAGAATGATAAAGTGATATCCTATGCCTCAAGGCAGTTGAAAATCCCTGAGCGAATCTATCCAATGCATGATCTGGAGTTGGAGGCGGTGATATTTTCCTTGAAAATCTGGCGGCATTATCACTATGGAGAGAAATGTAAGGTATACACTGACCACAACAGTCATAAATATATATTCACACAGAAAGAGCTTAATATGGTCCAGAGATGATGGATAGAGATCATCAAGGATTATGAATGTTCAATCCATTAACCCCATGGGAAAGAGAACAAGGTGGCAGATGCCCTAAGTAGAAAGGATCCATCGATTCTATTAATGATGAGAATTTTGAAGGATCCAATCTTCTTAGACTTGATGAATATAGACATGGGAATCATAGAGAAGGGAATATCATCAATCCTTTAACAAATGATTGCTCAACCGTATCTTTTGGAAAGGTTAAAGGATTCTAAAAAGGATGATGTGGGAATTCTAGAAAAAATGGAAGCTATCGAAAAAGGGAAATCCTCGGAGTTTAATGTTAATGAAGAATGAATTGGGCAGTTTTGGAATAGCCTATGTGTTCCATCATGTCCGGAGGAGAAGAAAGGAATTTTGGATGATGCACATAGTTCAAATTTCTCTATTCACCCAGGGAGCATAAATATGTATCGAGATCTCAGAGAAAAATTTTGGTGGGATAATATGAAGAATCAGATTGATGGATACACATCAAAGTGCCTGGTGTGTTAGCAAGTGATGGCAGAGAGGCAGAAGTCTAAGGGGATGATGCAACCAGTTCCCATACAAGAATGGAAATGGGAAAACACCACCATGGACTTTGTCACCGGACTTCCGAGGACATCCAAAGGAAAAAATGAAATCTGGGTTCTTGTGGATCATCATACAAAGACTGCACACTTCATTTCTATTTGGGAGAATTTCTCATTGGATCAACTGGAATGGATATATATCATGGAAGTGGTGAGGTTGCATGGAGTACCACTATCTAATGTGTCTGGCCAAGATCCAAGATTAACCTCTATGTTTTGGAAGAGTCTTCAACATGCTCTGAATACTGAACTGAACTTCAGCATGGCCGATCATCCTCAAACTGATGGAAATTCTCAGCGGAATATCCAAAAACTTGAGGATATGTTGAGAGCGTGCTCAATGGACTTTAACGGAGGATGGGATCAACATCTTCCTCTAGTTGAGTTCTCTTATAATAACAGTATCCACTCAAGCATCCAAATGGCACCATATGAAGCCCAATATGGGAAAAGGTGCAGAACACCGGCATGTTGGGATGAGGTCAGTGAACGTAAGCTTCTTGGACCAGAAATGGTCAAGGAAATGGTGGAGAATGTGAAAACCATTCAGCAGTATATCAAGGCAACCCAAAGTTGATAGAAGAGATATACAGATAATTGTCGATGATACCTTGAGTTTAAAGTTAGATACATAGTTTTTCTACACATATCTTGGTGGAATAAGGTCATGAGGTTTGAAAGAAAGGGATGTTATGTCCAAGGTATATCGGCCCCTTTGAGATTATTGATTGTGTCGGGGTTGTGGCCTATCGACTAGAACTTCTACCTACAATGTCCAAAGTACATGATGTCTTTCATGTATCCATATTAAGGAAGTACATACCAGACCCTTCACATGTACTGTCTTCTAAGGTGGTACAATTGGAAGATGATCTTTCTTATAAGGAGAAACCAGTGATGATCTTAGATCATAGAGAAAAAGTTCTACGAAATAAGACAATACCCCGCGTCATGGTGTTGTGGAGAAACCACAAGTTTGATTAAGCGACTTGGGAATCGTAGGAAGTGATGAAGCTAAGTTACCCACATCTGTTTTAGTGTGGGAAAAGGAAAATTTTGAGGGAGAAATTTCTTAAGGGGGAATATTGTAACGACCCAACGTTTCATTAATGGAAATCCCTCTTGATCTAATTAAATGTCTCTTTATGTTTATATAAAATTATAACTTCAATGGATTTATGTTAAGAATTGTAACCATTGCTAATATAGTTGTTGAACAGTGATCACATGATTAGTATAAATATAGGGCCTTAACAAATCCAAATTTACTCAGACAAAAGAATCGATGGCCTCATCCAGTAGAATTTCTCCATACGAAGCCCATTTTTCGGAGCTCAAAAAAGAGGTGGCGTCCTTGGGCTTCTCTCTTGTCCAGTCCCAAGATAAGCTTCATCGTGTCAAGCTCAAAGAGGACCGTATACAGGAAAACTGTAAGTTGATAGAAATTACCACTCGAGCGATGTTATCTGAGCCACCCCAAGAGTCTGTCACCATCGCACACCTTACCCTTAGGTCTTATGAGGCAATTTTAAGGGGTTATGTAACTAATATATTGTACTATGTTCATGAACATTAATTTTTTTGTATATAACAATGAATATAATTTCTTGTCATTATTGATACATTGTAAATAGTTTTTAAAGTACATATGGTGTATTTAGTTATTATTTTATAATGAAATCTATTTTATTAAATTAAGGTATTTTTGAATTAAATAATATTTTAATAAAATATTATTATTATTATTATTAGATTTATGATATTATATATAATTGATCATATAATTTTATGAATGCAATTATAATTTTTGTTAAGGTTTGAAAGCCATTTTTGTCAAAACCTGTGAATTTTCGATAAATGTCATTTATTTTTTTTAAAGTGAAAATTAACATATTTAGAAAATTATTTAGATAAAATAAATGTTATTTTTTGGAATCTATATGTCAAAATTATCCAATGGTGAATTTTTCTTAATTTTCTGAGACCGTCAAATTTTTGAGTAAAAATTAAATACCGTTTAAATATATAATGTGTTTTATGACATCATAATGACCCAATAGTGATGTAATAAAATACTATAATCTTTATTTTCGGCCAATATATGTTTTACCAATAAAATAATGTAATTTTGGGTTTGTTTGTCTTACTTTTCAAAGCATTAATGGAACCCTCCAGACTTATTAAACACCGTGTCTTTTTTAGTTAATTTCTATCGGAGTGTGACTCACCTCCACATAAGCAACCCTAATATTTTAAGAAGTTCGGAATTTGGACTTATAAAATATTGTTTTAATCTTCCCATTTCCAAAATCCATGGGCAAAAACCATGGGATTCTTTGAGGTTTGGATTAATTTAATATAAGGGGCCCCAAACCTAAATAATAAATAATTCTATCACCTTTCCTATATAAACCCACCGAAGAACCAACTTCCTCCTCACTCAAAGCCTTTGGAGTTAGTCCAACCTCTTCCCTACTCTCTCTATAATTCTCCCAAGGTGCCCCAAGATCCCATGAAGCCTCTCACAAGCCTCTCTCTAGCCTTTGGAAGCACACTTCCAAGAACGGGTTTTTCTTCCTTTTTCATTTTTATCGAATTTTCTTTAAGTTGTTTTTCCCTTTTAATTTTAATTATGAATGTTGGGGTATGGTTTCACACCTCCCTATTACTTCCCTATTTATGTTTGAATGATGGGAGACCCCTTTATCTCTCATTAAATTCCTCCCATGTATGCCCATTACTATGTCGAAATTTATATAGGAACTTCTCTCTCCTCTTTTACATTCAAGAAATACTTTTGTATCATGAATCTATATTCCACTACAATTTTTGGGACATGTATCAATATGACCTCCTTACTTTCCATTAAATGTAAATATGATGAGGAACCCCTTTCTCTCTCATCAACCTTTTTTATGAATTCTTATGTCACGTCGTTACACTGCCGAAATCACACCGATTTTCTAATCCAATGTCATTGTGTAGTGAATACCATTCCCATTTCACCATCAAGGGTATTCACCTTTATTCACATTTACATATTGATTATAAAGTATCATGTATGAATTTTGCATTCCTTTATCATGGAATAAATTATTATTTTTTATGAATCCATGTTTTATGATCCATTTGTCACACTTATGCATGAAATGAAATGTTTAAGAAGGGTGCGCCCTTATAGCGCTCCAATGCATTGGGTAATGTATAGTATCATGATACGTCATGTGCAATGAGTGCTGACTCATGCGAATTCAAGTGCAACTAGGGTTTACTTGTGCTTTATATTCAATGGGATTTACTCATGCTCCATGTGCAATGAGCCTTGGCTCATGCTAATTCATTGTTAAGTGTTGTTGCCACATTTCCATGTTATGATTATCATGCTTTATCATGAATTTATGTTCATGTTTTTCTTATGATATATTGATATTCCTATTTTCTAACATGTATTGTACTCCTCATGTTATTCCATGTGTACTCCCTTTCTGGGCTTTATAGCTCACCCTTTTCTTATGCATGTCCTCAGGTTATCCCCTGAAATGCTAAGTATGAAGGAATTTAGTGGTCATGTAAAGGAAGTTTTCAATAAAGATGTTGTATTTCTCGTTTTATGTTTTTATGTAATGATCCTAAGCCCCAATGACACTAAACCTCTCGATATTCTTTATTCTCTCAAGTGATGTTTTATGTAATAAATCATGTTTAAGTTTGTAATAAAAGCAGGGTTGTCATATGGTCAAATCCCATGCATGGGGGATTATATACAAACCCATTAGAATGCCTCAAAATAGTGAAGGGGGACAGGTAACAGATACAACTGAAGTGGAGAAAATTGATAGAATAAGATACAATGAAATATTATATCTCAAGCCTACATGAGAGTGTAAGTAAGCTCATCTAAACATAGGGGTATGAACTTAGTGAATTGATGAACTACTTGTCATGTCTTTGCAACATATTACAGGAGAGTAAACTCATCCAACCATGAGAAGCTAAACATAAAAATCACATGGAATACCCCACCTATCTTTTCTTCTTCTAGAAGTATCATATCCAAATACTTGGTGGGAATATGGTAGAAATAACACACACATATATATAAGCTCAGTTAAAGAATCAAAAAATGAGAGATTAATAGGATCTCCATCTCACAGCTAATCACAAGAAGAAGAGTAGCCATTTGTTCCAAAATTACATCAACAACCCCTAGTATCCCTCATGTATACCTTGAATATATAAGTCTAAGGAACTAAATCACCACACCTTGACACTATCTTCTTGGGGTGGAACTAATGATCCTACACTAATTTAGGTCACATCATAAGAAATAATATTAGAGGGGAATGTGTTCATCTTCCTCATGAATCAATGGCTACGTCAGACAATGTATCGTTCCTATTCCACATTGTAGTGGGGCCACAATCTCCAGGTAAGGAGCACATGACCTTATAAGACAGAAGGGTAATACTTTTCCGGTCATCAATAAACTCAACTGCCTAGCCCTATTGGAGGGTAATGCTAAATAAAGCTCCTTATGGAACTTCATTTCCCATAATTCATGGAGGGTAATGCCTAGGAAAAGTCATCTAGGAAATCCATTGCAGAGCCTTACTAGAGAGTAATGCTATGGGGAAGTCATCAGGGAACTCTAATGCCTATAACTAATTACTAGAATTATTGGATATTGCCAAATTTATATAGAAACAATTTAAAAAAACTATGGCTATAGCCTAATATATCCCATTGTCTCTTAAGCAACCCATGGCGCTACGACCCCAACCCTCACGATTCCACCCCCGATGTGGATTTCTCCCCCCTGCGATCCAAAAAAACCCTCTCCCAATGCTTCCACCCATCTCCCGATATCCTCTGATGACAACGCGACCACCATACATCAATCGTCCGATGACGATGAATCCACCCATCTTCAATCCTCCTCCAAGGACGTGGCTACCCAACATCCCCACGATCCTCTTCTTCCAATGTGGCTCCACCTCTGCCTCCCCCTTAGGCCACCCTCTTCCTTGAACCACATTTTTTTGACAATTGCACCATTTAAGGGTCAAATAATATTCTTCCTTTAAGGAAAATAATTGATTATATTATTTTCCGTTTTTTGTACATAATCTTATTTTGGAGATTTTTGGGGGACTTTGGTTATATTTGATGAGTTATAGGTCATTTTTTACTGTTCACTTTCTATAATAGCTTGCAAAATAGCTTTTCAATGTTGTGTGCACTAGCCCTGTTGATGGAAGAAATGACCATTGTTTTTGGAACACAATGTATCCCTTATAATTTTTTATATGGAATCAATAACACCATTTCATGCACCACAATGTAGTTTATGAACATTTAATATCATGTTTTTTGTATATATTTTCCAATTAGTGAATTTTACTCTTAGATTACATTTTTATCAAGAAGAAAATGCGTGAGACTCTTAATAGGAGGAATATTATTTCAATTTAACGTCTTGAGAATCATGATATCCATTTGATTCATTGAATTCCAGTCAATCTAAAGGATTTTTTTGAAATCATAAAATCGTTTCATTGTGGCCATTTTTTACCAATTTATGTTTTTTTCATGTTTAGAATAATTTTTCACACTTAATCACTTTTATATTTCATTTTTCACCATCCTTTATTGATTCCTTTTTTGGGATTCGGTGTTGAATTTTGGAATGTCTCTTTCATGGAATAATTTTACATTTGTTTACTACAATATTTGATCATGGATTATAATGGTCTTATATTTTTAACTTTACTTGGATATTTTATAAAGGATAATGGTTTTTTCGAAATCTTCTATGGGAGATTTCATGTACTTTGTTAAAAAAATGTGTAATAGAAATATAAGTTTCCATTGATAGTGTTTTTGTTACAGTTTTCTATATTTTTTTTATTTTTCATGCAACATTAGTCGGCACAATAGATACCAATCCTTATATATACATGTTTTTTATATTTTATTATATTTATTAAATTTAGTTATTTTAATTATGTTATATTTTTTGATAGGATTGTATTCGTTATTTTATGGTATAAATAACTTTATTTTTTATTAATATATATCTATGTTTTAATTAATTAGTTAAACCTAGTAATTTTATTATTAATTTTTATATATGACTATGATTAATGTTTGGTGATGTAGATCCATAGGGATTATGGGGTGGGGTATACCTCTATTTGTGGGTTTCCTTATATAAAATTATTTTTGTGATCCCATAGACATACTATTTTTTGGGATTACAAAACATTTCTCAATGTTTCAACGTAAATGGTTATCTAGATAGATTTTCTCAAATGCAGATCAAAATTGATTGATTTTTTCCTATTATAGTGGGTTTAGTACCTTTCTAATGTATGTTGTTTTTCTACACAAAACATTCATTAGAAAAATTTCGTAGGAAATAGTTTCATAAGAATCATTGTTTCTATGGAAATTAAATTATGTTCAAAAGTAGATAATAGGGTAGTTTTTTTTCATGTTGTTCGTAGGATAAAATTATATAGGTACACTTATGCATCAATAGTTCATTGAGGATATATTTGACCTAGTAATGAACATTTAGGATTATAGTGTCAGTATTTATAGCATTATTCTCCACTAGGGTATGGAGGACTGGTGCTGGGGGGGCTGGTGGAGGGGGTCTGGTGTAGGTGGGACTGGTGCAGGGCGGTTGGGGGAGGGGTTGGGAGTGGTGGTATGTGCTGGTGGGGCGTGCTGGGGATGGGGGGAGTGCCTCAAGGGGGTTGGTGGGGGGTGATGGCTGGTGGGGCTGGGGGTGTGGTTCTGGGGGCTGGGGGAGTGGTGCTGGGGGTGGAGGAGAATCGTACAGGGGGTTGGTGGGGGGGCTAAGGGCTAGGGGAGGGGCTGAGGGTGTAGTGCTGGGGGCTGGTGGGGAGTGTTGTAGGGGGATGGTGCTGGGGGCTGGGGGTAGTGGGGGTGGGGGTTGGGGAGAGGGGCTAGGGGGCTGGGGGGAGTGGTGCAGTGGGGATTGAAATCAAATTTGTTAATTGTTTTTGAAATGAACAAAATAGCGAAAATGATAGGAAATGAGAAATATAAGATGAATATGAGTTCTTATATATTCTTTTTGATGATTATATGCTGACAATGCACAACTTTTTTATATGATTTCGTATGATAATTGAGATATATATTGGAAATAAATGTGAATAAGAGAATATGTAATGGAAATGATAATATGGAAGAATGAGGTATGCTTCATGAATGTGTAATTTCTATTGTTTATGCATGTACTGATGCAATAATTATTGATATTATGATGAACAATGAGTGTGTTTGTGGCTGTTTTATGTTTAAATGATCACCATAAATTATCAGTCTAATTGGAGTGACTAAATTATGATATTGTAGTAATAATAGAAAGGAATTATAGAATATATATTAGTAATAGGTTCATGTATAATTTATCATCACTGACCACACACACACACACACATATATATATGAAGATGTTATATCTCATTTCTTTTCACACTATTTCATAATAGGCCGTTTCTTATGATGAGGAAAATTTTATCCACCACCATAGATGACAGCAAGTTAAACAATGGATTTAGGTAAGATTTATTTTATTTTTATTCTTCGGACAAATTTTAATTAGGGCATTTTTTATTTTTGGGTTCATTATATTTTTGTAGTTCTTTCTGGATGTCATTGAGGTGGATTCGAGTTACCGTTGACGAAGGATTACAAGTGTATGCATAGGTAGGAATATACATATATAAGTTACCCCTTTATATATACGAACTCAAGGGTGTACGAATATATATATATATATATATATATATATATATTCGGTCTAGGTGTGCTTATATATAGATATAAAAACTACATACATGTGTAAGTGTAAAGGGGTATATGAATGTGTAGCCATATATCTAAGGACCCCCTTATGCATATTTGACCATAAAAATATATTTATAGGGGCTAGGTGTCCTTATATATATATGTGAAGTTTTATAAACATGCAAGCAGAAAAAATGGAAGATTTGAGTTGTCATCGTCAAAAAAAGTGCGCCTTGAGGTTGAGGTTAGTTCCCTCTACCTAAACCTTTAATTTGAATTTTATAATTGGTAGTGTATTTTAAAAACAAGTTTTCATTATTTTATAATGTGTATATGCTATGAAAATTTGTTATCGCTCCTTGAAATGACTTTTTCACCTGTTTTACATGATTTCCCCAAGCCATCAACGTGGACTAGTAGAATGTTTCAGCAAACTCAATAGTAGAAAATTAATGTTCCTTCACTTTAGAGATCATAGTGCCCTCATTATGAGAGAACATTAACTGATAATTCTAATAAAAATCTAAATCATAAAGAAAATAATTATTTTCATTTAATCAAACACAAACAACAAGACTTGAAATCTTGAAACATTCTTAAGTAACATCATTGTGAAAAACATGACCTCTAAAAAGACAGAATTTATCTTATTAAAATAAAACCACCTAGGCATGATACAAGGTGTGACCAGGGGTTTCCCACTATGAATCCATACCCCTAGTAATTTCATGCCTTGAACTGAGTTTCATAGCTAGAAATGTTCGAGATAGGGGGTTCACCCCTCAAATAACCCCATTCAAGACATAAAACCCCTGGGCCACAACATGAAAGGATACAGTGGCTTAAATTTTAGTTATTTTCCACCTTGATCCTCCACCAACATCCATGAAAACCATAAAGGTTCAAACAGGGAACTAAAACCAAATCCAAAAAATACCATTTAGGAGCATCTAATGTTAAGATTTTTGATTCAAATTCCAATCTAAGCAAGAACCCATGCTTTACATTAAAAACAAAAATTTCCTCCAAAGATAATGAATCGTAAACCTGTGGGGTATTACAAACTCCCCATATTAACCCTTCTCATGCCCAAGAGGCCATGGTATTCGTCAAAACATGTCACAAAAACTACATTTCTTGTCAATTCCTAGAGAACTCAATATTCTCCATCTCTGAATTTTAAACATGTGTCTGTTACACAAATCCAAACACCAAGTCACACTTTGCACACAAAGGGATCAGGGGATATCCAGGAGGGGTGTCTAGGAGTAATTTGGGGGTTTCCCTAGAGGGAGGGGGTTTCTAGGGGTGTCTTGGAGGGTGTCCAAGAGGTATTAGAGGTTGTTTCCTTTCTTATGGTATGACATTGCTTCATGATAAACCAATCATGATTTTTGTAAATGTGAATATTATTTCACATGGAATTTTCATATTTATAACTTCATCTAATGTTCCATAGATGAACCTTGGGAGAATGGTGGAACAATTCATGTTTGAACATGCATTGTTTTTTATTTTATTCTGAATCTTTATAGATCAATTTAGAGAATTTTTTATATTGTACTACTCCCACATTCCCTAAGATCAGAATCAGATACAATTTTTTTAATCTAATAGATTTATTGTTTTCAGTTATTTTGTGGTGTAGGTAGGGATATAGAAGGGAATAAAATCAACTTTACAAGGTAAAATTTTCATAGTTCATTCATCAAGAAGCAAAAAAAATTGATGTATTGTTTCTCGGTTACCTGACATATAATTTTTATCATCATTTTACACATATTTAATCTTTCAGACAAGAAATTTCTTTCTATCCACCCATGTGATTAAAAATATTTCAATACTCTTTCAATTAACTACTAGATAAATTTTTTTGATCATAGATTTGCTTGAACATGAATTGTTTTTGTTAATTTACTCTGAATCTTCATAGATATGTTTAGAAATTATTTTATATTTTTCTGCTTATACTTTCCCTATGATTATAGTCAGTTACGTTTTTTAATCGAAATGATTTATTGTTATCATTTCTTTGTGTTGTGCGCCGAGATGCCGTAGGGATAAAATAATCTTTACATGTTATATTTTAATTGAGTTCTTTAATCTAGAAGTGAAATGTTTAGGTGCGTTTAAAAATTTATAATAAATGTTTTTTTGCTAAAATAAAACATCTAAACTAATTTCTATTGATATATAATATGAGCCTTTTTTTCAATTATATGCACTCATATTATATTTACATTCAATATGATTTATAAAGTTTAAACAAAATTGATGTTTTAGAATTAAAGTTAAAATATGAATCTAAGGAGTTGGTATTAAACATATCATAAATAGGAGAGTGAGGATGCTACACCCCGGGAATAAGGTATTTCTCTATTTTATTATTTATTATTTATTTTAAGAGGATTAACAGGGTCATATGATTTACTAATTTTTTTATATTTTTTTTCAAATAGGTATATATTTTATTCCATTCAAGTTCTTGGATTTTATTCATAATGATTTCTGCATTTACCATGTGGGAATAATTTATATGAATTTACCATGAATATTTCGGCATTTACCATGTGTTAATAATCTATATGCATTTACCATGTGGTAAAAATGTTATCTAATGACTTTTTTATGTGAAGGTATGTTACTGCTATAATGAACTGTGTATGTTTTACCATGTGGTATATTTACTCTTTGTGTGACTCTCCTTTTCTATCATGTAATCTTACTTCTATAAGAATTTCAATTTCATCACAGATACATTATTTATTTTAATCTCCTCTATTTAAATTAGTTGTTTTTTATTTATTATTACATGATTATTATTTAAATTCTAATTTTTTATTCAATATTTTGAATTTTTTACTCAATATTCTTCATGACATTAGATTTTTACTTTTAAAGTCATGATATTCAGGTACTACATAAATTCAGGCATGTGACCAATAATCAGTTTGATATTCTATTTCTTGTACAAGTGAAAATGACATGCAGGTTTCAGGAGGTCCTTTTCCATGTTCTTATAATTACTTCACTGAGGATCTGAAAATAAGGTATAAAATTTTTCCCATTGAAATGTAATTATTATTGAAATATTTATAGTTAATTAAAAGAAAATATTTTTCATATGATTTTCAAATCCATGAACCATCAGCAATTCGTGATCTGTTTCATTAAAGTAATTAATATGAATAAACAAATATAAAAGATAGTTTTTGTTTTCAGATGTTTCCAAATATTTTAAATGTATAGATATACTTATCAACTCACTATGGATTTAATTGATTGAATAGTTTGATGGTTATAATCCCTTTTATTCGAATATTTTGAACAAGTAAATTTATGTTTTCCCCTAAAATTCACTAGGGTGTTAAATTTCAATTGTATAATCTTTTTGAAGTATTTATTTCCCAAACTATTTCATATTAATGTGTCAATAATTCTACAACTTCTTACAGGATTCTATATAACAAGATTTAAATCCTGGAAGCTTTCAAGGGAAAGGTCATATTCAAAATTATTGTGTCAATGTTGATTCCCAATGTTATGTTTTATTTGTATTTTGTGATGGCTTATAAAATGGACTTTTTACAGATGTCACATAGCTGGAAAGTAAGACGAATTAAAAAACACAATTATTTTACCTCTTAGTATGTTTCCTATATTCATATATTCTTTAGGAATGCATATTAAAAAAATTTCAATTGAGGAGAAAGTAAATATTGTCATATATTCCCTTTGTCTCTTATATTTTCATGGGTAATCGATGTCATCATATTTTATCATACTCATTAACTATGTCACAAAACTAGATAGGCTTCATAAAATCAAACAATTTTGAATTTAGGATTTTGACATCCTTGTTATCAAGACCTTTGGAAACACAAGAATTGAACTCATGATTTAGGAGTTTCTATTTTACCATATCATTTAAACATCAAGTATTCTCTTAACGGGTTTCTTTTATGCACTTATTATGGTCCATTTGTCCCCACTTTATGATAACATTCTATCATGTTTATCAATTATGTTAAACAGACTGAAAAAATCAGAAATTTTTTTTGTTTCTGGAAAAAAAATTTTAGAACCATTGATTGTGTGTTTCCTTGGAGGGGTAAGTGTGGAGGATCTATTTCTTATGATCATTTGTATCACATGAAAATCTATTTTCTGTACTAAATATATTTTTTAGTGTAGATAAATGCAATGGAAACAACATTAGAGTTTTCTATGAGGGGAATACTGATGACCTCCCAATGCCTGATAAATTTGAAAATCTATCTAGGCTTCACAAAATAAAACATTTTAGGATTTACGATTCTAACAACTAGGTTATCAAGTAATTTGGAAACATAGTAATTGGAGTCATTATTTAAGTGTTTCAATTTTATAGTGTCATCTAAACATCTTGTATTCTATTAGGGTTGTTCTTATATGAACTTATTTTCTATTAATGCATATTGGAAAATTTTAAAATTATGTGAAATCGAATCCTTCTATATATTCTCTTAGTTTCATCATGGTTTCAAATACTCCTTGAATATTTCTTTTGAATTTTATGAAACTCATTAACATATTTAGTATTGAAGGTGTCTGTTCACGTTATGTTTTCCAGTCCATGAGTTGTATATGTTTTCTCAAATGACCTTTAGGATTCTTCTTTTCGTGCCATGTTTGTCTCATGTCGTATATTTTCTTTGAGTCTTACCTTTTCATGGGTTATCGATGTCATCAATATTTATCATACTTCTTAACCACGTCTTGCTAATTTTATCCTACCCAACATCTTTAGTACTGATGGTGTCTATTCATGTTATGTATTTAAGTCCCGGAGTAGTACGTGTTTTCTAAACTATGAGAGTTCTTTAATAAGGTTTTCTGGGTAAACTATTCTATCCATTTTACATCTCCTTCATAAAACGTCTTATCATGTTTATTAGTTATATTAAACAATCTGAAAAAATCAATGGTTTCTGTTTTGTTTCCAAAAAAATATTCAATAACCTTTGTGTGTGTGTTTCCTCGGAGGGGTGAGTGGGGAGGATCAATTTCTTAAGATCATTTGAATCACATAGAAATCTATTTTATGTATTAAATTAATTTTTTGGAGTAGATACATTCGAGGTAATAAACTTTGGAGTATGTTATGTGAGGAATTTTGATGACCTTTGAATTCCTGATAAAGTAACACTACTTTCAAGGCTTCACAAAAACAAACATTTGGGAATATATGATTCTAACATACGCGTTATCAAGGTCATAGGAAACACAATAATTGAACTTGAGATTAATTAGTTTCCATTTAATAGTATTAATTAAACATCACGTATTATCTAAGTATGTTTCTTGTATTCATTTATATTCTAGGTATGCATATTAGAAAATTATCAAATTATATGCAATCAAATCTGAAATTAAATGATTATGTCGTGAAAATTGATGAGTAGGGTATTAGTTGTTTTTAAACCAATGAAATATATTTAGTGTTTGGGAAATTTCACCAAAGGTTAGTAGATCCTATGACGTAATACAATTCAATGGGTTTGGATGTTAGTAGGGAGTGGAACTAGTAGGAGAAGGTTGGATGGGTCAGAGGGGAAACTGGTAGGGGTAGGGGGAACTATCAGGGGAGGGGGGACTCGCAAGGGGGTGCAAGGGGGGTTGTTAGGGGGTAGGGGGGATAGCCGGGGGAGATGAAACTAGAAGGGGAGGATTGGAAGGTAGAAATTGGTAGTGGGAGCAGGAAATTGGAAGGGGTGCAAGGGGGACTGGTAGGGGGTGCAAGGGGGCTGGTCGGGGGGGTGGGGGACTGGCAGAGGGGCGAGGGAACTGGAAGGTGGTAAGAATGGAAGAGGGAGGGGGGACTAGCAAGGGGGAGGGGAAACTTTCATGGGAGGGGAGAACTAGTAGGAGGACTGGTAGGGGAAGGGGGTGCAAGGGGCATGGTGGGTGGGGGTCCAGCGGGGACTGGCAGGGGAAGGACAAGGTGGGGTGGGGGGACTAGTATGGGGAACTAGCAGTTGGGGTGATAGGTTCTTTAGAAATGGGATGGGGTATGGGAAACTAGTAGGGGGAGGGGGATGGGTGGGGACTAGGAGGGGGAGGGGGAACTAGAAGGGGGAGGTGGACTGGCAGGGGGAGGGGCGGGGGGAACAGGGGGAGGGGACTGGCAGAGGGAGGGGTGCTTGGGGGAAGGTTGGTGGGGGTGCAGGGGGGAAAGTAGGGGGAGAACAAGGAGGGCTGGGGGACTGGTAGGGGAACTTGTAGGTGGGGTGGAGGTTTTTCTCGAAGGGGGGGAGAACAGGCAGGTGGGGGAGGGGGGCTTTGTAGGGGGTTGGCTACTGCCGAGGTGGGGGTGTAAGGAGGTTGTCTAAGGGGGGTGTCTAGGGGGGTGGGATACTGTAGGGGGTGAAAGGGGATTTCTAGGGGGAATGGGGGTGAAAGTGGGCTTTTTATGGGATGTAAAATACAGCTGTCCAGTGGGGAGGGAAGAACTCTGAGGGGGAGGACATTTCGGGGGGGCTGTCCAGGGGGTACAACAGGGGGTGTAGGGGGATGTCTATGGGGCTTGGGCGTGCAAGGGGGATCTACAAGGGGGTGAAAGCGGGTTGTCCAGGTGCTGGGCTACTATGGGGGGGGGGGGGTGGGGTGCAAGGGTGTTGTCCAAGGGGTTGCAAGGGGGTTGTCCAGTGGGGGCAAGGGGGAGGAGGGGTTGTTCAAGGGGGGTCAATGGGGTTGTGCTGGGGGCATGGTGGTGTCATGGGGTTGTTCATGGGGGTTCATGGGGGTGTTCAAGAGGTGTAGGGGGTCTATCCTGGGGGTGAAAGGGGGTTGTCCATGGGGTTCATGGGGGTTTAGGAGGGCAGGTGTTCAAGGGGTGAAACGGGGTGTTAAGGGGGGTGAAAAGGGATTCTCCAGGCAGTGCAAGGGGGCTGTCCTAGGGGGGGCATGGGGGTGCATGTGGGGTGTTCAAGGGGGTTGATGGGGGTTGTCCAGGGGGTACAAGGAGGTGTTCACGGTGGGGAAAGGGGGTTGTTGAGGGGGTGTAAGGGGATGTATGGGGGGCAAGGGGTGCAAGGGGGTGTTCAAGGGGGGTGAAAGGAGTCTGTACAAGGGGTTTAAGGGGGATGTGCAATGGGAATGGGGGATGTCCCAGGGTAGGGGGTCTGACAAGGGGGAGGGGCAACTCGCAGTGGGGTGGGGAACTAGGGGAGGATATGTTTTTTATTCCATGTAAATTCTATAACCATGGTTTTAACCCTATACATATAACCATAAGTGTCATAGTTTTATCTATGGTCGTACGAGCCAACTGCCACTATTAAACCATGGCACTAAGGTCCCTAAGGCCATGGTTAAAATTGTTGCAGTAGGCCCCTAAATACATGGTTAAAACTGTTGCACTTGGCCCTTACTTCCACGGTTGAAACCATGACAGTTTTCCCTACTACCACCGCGATAGTGGCCATGTTTTTTTGAATCTTTGGCCATATGCTATGCCTCGGTTTTAGGACCTACGACCACTATTTCAAATCACGGCCATTGGTGAATTTTTGTTGTTGTGAATACTAGAGGGTAACTCCCCGGAAAAAAAATCTTAAAACTCAACTACCAAGACCAACTGGTGAGAAATCCAAATAAGAAGTTGTCAAGGAACTCTACTACCCTACCCTGCTGATGAGATATTCTTGTAAAGGACCCTCGTGGAACTTTACTATCCATCTTTGGTAGAGTTTAATGCCTAGAAATATGTTTTGATCATTTATGGTCGATTTCATCATCATGTTTCAGCTCATGTGTGTTCCAAGCCCATAGTATTTCACATCATACCATGAAATCCACAACTAAGGGAGCATCACATTCTACATAGAGAAGAACTTTGGATAGGATACTCACTGGCAAAAATATGTGTTCAAATGAAGTAGATATAAAACTTTTAGGTTCCCATGAAGGAGATCATGGTTATCATGGAAATTTAGGGTGGCCAAAAGTTGGGTGGCCCCACTTCATAGTTTGGTTGTGTCCTAGGCTAACACAATCCTCCCAACCATGAAGGTGTACACACAGTGTAAGTGAACTACAAAGTGTTCCAAACCTATCTCATGACTGGGTTGTGTGTTTCTGGGATTTTCTAGGTACTCGGACACCCTATCCATATACTATAGTACATAACATGTTAGGCTACATGGGATGCCAACCATGCAGTCTCATCATGTCCGTGTACTCGACACATGGCATGTTCCCAACTGTGTGATCTATCACATGGATCACTCACATAGAAAAGAAATAATATATAGTGTTGAGATAATTACATGTCATGACATATTTATGGGTTTAAAAAACCATACGGTCACCTCTAGAAGGGGATTTAATCCTTCAGTTCTTCATTTAACATGGCCTATAGTTAGGATTTTTCCAATTTTCTAGATCTGGTCTATTTGGATTGAATCCTTCAAAAACACCTTTGATTCAACTTTGAATCAGTCAAAAACTCCCTGATAATGCCATGGATTTCATATCACTTCCACTTCTTATTGCAAATCTTCTTTGATCATTGGTGAGGGTTCCACCAATCATTCTACACATCTATGCACCTCCATTCATCGCTAATGTTTTCTTTATCCAATGAATCGATCATCATTTCTTAGAAAAAATCTTATATTTATTATTGTTTCAATATACTATTTACATTTCTTGTATTCCGGATGGATCTAGGTTCCCAATCAAGCTCTGGCTTTCCAACAATTGTTGAGCCAGGACCTCGAGGATCCAACTGTTGAATAATGTAAATATATGCTTGAGAAAAAACACAAAAATAAATATTAATTGATTGAGGACAAGATTTAATGGCCAATTGATCTTGAATGGACAATTTATATGGGAAAAATGAAACAATGAAATATTTTAATACTTAGTCTCATAAAAATGATGAAATAATAGCACATATTGATGAAAGACCCAACGATCCTCTAATTCATTTAATCATAGTTTTAAAAACCGTAATTGATTAGTTTGACCTTATATTGGATCTCCTAATAATGATGAATGGATTTGCAAACCTCTAGCATAATGAATTTTCATTCATCGTGCTTATATTTTCATTTATTCATGTATTCTCTGTCGATCTATCTTGATTCCTCATAGGAAGGAGGAAGAGATATCATCGACAATATTCGCTGGATTATGAGGCCAACCCTAGAAAAATCATTATACCGGTATATTTATGAATTTTTTAGTTTATCATAAATGAATAGTTTAATTAGCAGAATAATTATGTAAATCCACTTAATACACATCCATTGAGTGAGGGGTCCAAACATCCTGTGCCATCACTTTTTATGTCACGGAATGTGTAAACACTCAATTCTATACCCAACCATGGTCTCAAATTTCTAATCTGATCAACCATTTAAGAGTTCTAAAATTTTATTTAAGAATCATCATGACCAATATAAAATAAATAGAATATTCTTATAAAAATTTTTCTGGTCTCTTTATGCCCCAGGAATACACACCGTATCATCTCCTAACATTGGAAATATATAGAGAAATATTTAACACTAAAAATATAACTTGGATTGATAGTGGAGCAATATCTCTTATTTCACTCTAATGACCAAACCTAATCACTACCATTGGACACTTTTCATTTAATTAAGTGTCACACACATAACACCTCATGTTATAACCATTATGGAAAAGAGATGGCCACCATCACTTTCTACATGGAAAACTAATTTGGATTGGATATCCACTAGATGAAATCTATATAACAAGAATTGATATATAGAATTTGGAATTATAATATGATTAAATAGATAATGTACAAAGGTTCACATTGTATGGGTACAATGTGGAGCACTTGGGTGTGTCCTCGCCTACACGTAGCTCGGTTGGACATGTGGAACTACAAGTTTTATGCATTTAGTACACAACATATCTTGGATTGCTGATGTACACACTTATTCTATGAGAATTTAATTATGTAATATATCATGTTCCCCTATACATAGGAAATTTCAATGTACACAGTCATTGTTCTGGTAACAATCCAATGTTCATATACCTGGTCATGAATGTGTACTCTGGCCATGACTGTCAAAAACTTGCCTGGGTACCCTAGTAACCCGATAATCGATCCAGCCCTAACATAGCTTAAAAGGTGTTCCTAATCCCCACAGTTCGATGACTAGAATTTTACACCATTCAACATGCAAGTGGGAGTGAATTTTACATATACAGTGTGGAAGAAAAAGAAATATGGAAGTAGGTTTACAAAAAGAAACACCTCTATGCATAATGTAAAAGAAGTCAACATGGAATTAAATACCAATGTACTACCACCCAAGTACAAAAATAGAGGAACAATACCTCATTCCCTAAGCACATAACTCCCCAAGTCCAAAGTTGAACAAGTGGTTCCATCTCTAAACAATTATTTCCCTTTGCTCGAACCTTGAATGAGATAATATAAAAACACTTGATGTCATAAGTAGGGCGTGATCTAAACAAACATAGTAGGGTCTCACACAATATTCAGTAATAGTTTCCAAATATGGATTAACCAAAATAATCCTTTTAATTTTAAATATAAATTGTTTTGGAATATGAAGTATTATTTAAACAAATCATTCTATACAGTTCAAATGATGGATAATAATTTAATGAAAAACATTACAAATTATGTGATACTTATAAAATAATAGATCAAATAAAACATTTATATAAAATAGTATATATATATATTCAAAGGTTACATAAATTTTTTTTACAACATTGGCATACATTTTTATCCCAAATATAAATAATAAGAGAGGAACATGGTCATCTACCAAATAGGTATGATAGTATTTCCAGCTATTGGACTCCTTACTCTCTAATTGATCTCATCAATATGTGTATACACAAGTACCCATGACACTTGCTAATGGTGACTCTTTACCATCCCATCTGGGATATGACACACTTCATATATTTTTTAGAACATTGTAATAGCATATAGATTGTCCACATAACTACCCAAATACATATGTCTTGAATTCTATCTTACACAATCAATGATGGAAAATTTATTTTAAAACTAATTAAAAAATAATTAAATCACATTCCCCCTTTTCAAAAATCAATATTACCATTTAAAATAAAAAAATTTAATAAAAAAACATGCCTATTTCAAATGATAAAACAGTTGGGTTTCTTTCAAAACATCTTATGATAAATTTACAAGTTTAAAATCTCTTTAAAACCAATTTCATAATTTTCAAAACTCATTTTCAAAAATAAATAAAAAAATTTAATTGTAAAATTTTCCATCAAATTTACCATTTAAAATCAATAATTTCCATCAAAAAATTTTAATAAACACACCCCAATTCAATGGAATTGGGTGGTTTAAAATATTTTCATGAAAAAATCATTTCAAATAACCCAATTCAGTAGAATTGGGTTTTATCAAGTCTATTAAAATATATTTTGATCAGTAGAGTTTAAATAAACTGTTGAAATAAATTAACCAATGTACGGTTATTCCCATTTGTTATCAGGATGGAACAAACAACCTGTTCTCAAAATGTAATACTCACAACTACACCCGTCAAAGAGAAAAAAGGTATATAAGACCTTGAAAATCAACCTATAAATGAGATCAAGCATCATGAATCACATATCCATCAACATCAAGATGATCTATGAAAATACCAAAGGAAAAAAAAGAGATAAAGACCAATAACATTGGAGAACGCTTACTCAGAAATCACACCACAGGAGAAATAATGATAAAATGTCAAAAGAAAGGATCCATAAGGGTTGTAGAGATTCAAGATCGCATGGGGTAGGCTTTGGGAAAGTGGAGATGAAACTGGAGTAGAGGAAAGAAAATATCACACCTGTGTTGCCTGTAAAAAAAATGAAATCTAGGTATTTCATGTTGTGTAATTCTATTTAACGTCATGAAATAGTTAATAACTGAAACCACCAAAAAATATGATGACATGAGTTAAAAATCAACCATTAAATAACTAAAGACTTTTAATTTCTTATAATGATTTGAAACCTTCAAAACCTGATTCCTTTCATGACTTGTATATAGATATTATTATATGTCGTGTAACCTAGTTACATAGTGTGTCACCCTCCCTCACTCTACAGAACAAATTCGTTTAAGATGAGAGTCCCAAAAATCTCATAATTCACCATTATAGGTATCATCCCAAATCATTCTCAACCCTACATAATCAACAAAATTTAAAAACCCCAACATGGTTAATGTTATGCATGTTGGATTAGTAATGAGAAGTTAGAACATCCCCAGCATAAAAACATTATATCCCAATAAAACCTATGTAGAATATTCCATGCCAAAAAGAGGAAGCCAGTACTCTCTCATCAGCACCTCATGTTTCCACATCTCTTCTTATCATAACCATACAATTATAGGATAGAAAATGAAGTTTTCTTCCTCGCACAATGTACCTTGGTCTCAAAATTAGTTATCATGGTTGGGAGCTCATTCAAAGAAAAATAAAGTTCAATCTCAAGAACACTAAAACTCAAAAAATGAGATAGATTAGAGAGATACATTCTCAATAAGAGATATGAAATATGTTATTTATCCACATTAGATGTCGTGGAAGTGATAAATGGTATGCATATTTCCCCAGTTTCTCAACAACCTAGAACAATCCTACAAAATGAGTAAAAATATTCCCTTTCCTACCAAGTAGTATATGACCCAAACGAGGTGATAAGTTCTAGAACTCCTAGTCAATAATTGTAAAATCCACAGGTCTACAAAATTTATAAAAAGAAGAATTATATAGCCTCTATGCTGTCAACAATTTCTAATGGATTAAATGAATCTCGGATGTTTTCTCTTCCACCAGACATGGTCCAACCTAGGAACTTTCCCCAATATCCGACTAACATAATGAAGGTTTACAAGTTTGACTGTACATGTTATAAAAAGGTTTCATTATAATCACAAACTGGTAATTATTGTTATAATAAAACTCAACCAATCCCAAATAATCATCACTAGCCCCACTAATGTTGAGAAAAAAAACACAAATAATATCCTTAAGAATCGATATAGCTCTCTCCATTTGGCCATCTAACTGAAAACAATAGGATGTAATCAAATGAACACGAGATCCCAGTGCCTCTAAAAGGCCATCAAAAATGATAGAAGTAATATATGTATCTGTATCATAGACAATAATAAGATGTAACTCCATGCATATGAACTATCTCATTCACGTAGATATTTACTAGCACCTAAAATTTGGCTGTATCATGAATGTGTATGAAGTGAACTGACTTCCTTATCCTATAGATCATAACCCACATCACATTCTTCTTTCTCTGGGTATGATGCAACCCACCAAAAAGACCAATTATATTTCATACAACATCCATGTAGGGACTATAAGTGGTTGATGTAAACTCGAATGTTTTTTATACTAGACCTTCACCTGCTGAAACATATATAAATGAATGAAAAACATAGGAATTCAACAACTCATACCTGGACACCAAAACATCGTCTTCATATCATAGAAAATCTTAGTGGTTCTTTATTTCACAATCCAATGGTAGTTATAAAAATCTTATATCACATCTTTCATTTCTGTTAAAGGCACAATAAAGCAACCCCAATAGCAGAGATCACCTTCATTGGAGAACAATCACTGAGCCTTTATCTCCCCACCATAAATAGAGTCTCTAATGAAATGGAATTGATCATCACTATTTTGTTTCTGAAGAATCATATAGATAAGAGAGGGAATCAACTGAATAATTTCTATAGAAACTTTATCCCCTTTCTCATAAAATCTAATATGCAATTATGCATAAAGTCCCATAAAATTCTACTATTCCAAATATTATGTCAATAACTAGATTGGAAGTTTCCTAAAAAATGAATCTACAATGGCATTCCCTGTCCTTGGGGTATAGGTGATGTAAAAGTCGAAATATTGTAGGTACTCCACCCATTGCCTTTGGTAAGGATTAAATTCTTTTTGTGAGAAGATATAACTCAAGATTTTGTGGTCAGAATACATAGTAAACCATTATCTAAAAATGTAGTGTACCCAAATCTTAAACATGTGTATCACAATAACATGATCAAGGGAATAGGTATGATAATTATTATCATGTGGCCTAATATTAATAGATCCATAAGAAACTACCCAAAACCCCTTTATAAGAACTCAACATAATCCTGATCCCAATTCACTAGAAAAGACCACATAGTCCAGCCCGACCTCAAAATGAGTCAACACTAGTGTGATTGTCAAAAGATGTTTCATCTCAACCAAATAACTCTAATAATTATCATTCCATGAAACTTCACCCCCTTCTTAGTCAGATTAGTTACCAGATAATCCAACATTGATATGTCCTTCACAAACATGTTGTAATATCCAGCTAATCACAAGAATCTATAAATCTTGAATACATTTTGTAGTCGTTCCAATGTAGTAACAGCCATCACCTTCTTAGGATAAACTGTTATACCCTGTTCAGGAACCATGTTTCCAAATAATTTCACTAAAAAATTGCATAAATCACACTTTGAGAAATTGGCATAAATTCAGTGATTTATCAGCAGACTAATAACTATTCCTAGATGATGCATATGATCCTCCTTGTATTTAAAGTAGATGAGGATTTCATCGAAAAAAACTACCACAAATATATCTCAATACTTGTGCAAAATCATTTTCATTATAGTCATGAAAATAGAACGATTATTTGTTAGACCGAAGGTCATAACAATTCAATCATAATGAACCTACCTGATACTAAAGACAGTTTTTGGAATTTCATATTCTTTTATCTAGAGTTGATTTTTACCATATCAAAGTTTGATCTCCAAAAACCACTTCTCCCCATTCAATTGATCAAACAAACCATCAATCCAAGGAAACATATACTTTTTCTTTACCCAAACTCAATTGATCATTCAATAATCAACACACTAGAAAATATAAGGAATACCCTTTTAGTGAAGAGAACCAAGGCTAACCAAGGGGACATGATTATGAACAATAAGCATTTCCCAAGAATATCATCCAATTGGAACATTATCTCTTTCTACTAAGCTAGTTCCATGGGGTAAGAGGGTATTGAAATTGGTTGAGTAACAGGAATTAATTCAATAGAATACTCAATTTCCCTTAACTTTGGAAAAGTATAGAAATCATAAGGAAATAGGTTGGGAAGTTCGATGATGACTAGAGGGAGATCACTACCAAAAGATTCTTTCTCCAGATCAAAATAACAAAGAGATATCACTTTCCCTAACTCTAGATTAGAAGTTACGGCTCTGCTCGATCTTGGGTTCCATTCCCCTTGAATGACAAGACAAATACCAATTGGTGTAGTATTTTAGACCCACCAAAGAGAAAAATCAATCTAGGATTTATTAAAAACTATCCAATACATCCTATATATAGTGTCATTAGATTTCATGTTGAGGACCATGCAACTCCATCTTATATTGACATTGGATATAGATAAGACAGAAATAGGACTAGGAGACCCCACTCTATCATTGTAGCAATGGTTGTTGTAATATCCATTTCACAAGATAGAATCTCCATAGGATGATTAAGAATATTTACAATAAAGGTGAAAATAAATGAGTGAGGTGAAAAAATTTCAAATAAATCATTCACTAATAATGAAGCTATAGTAATGGTGCCTCTAAGAGTCGATAGAACCATGTATGCTTCTTCTGGAGACTCTTCCACTATGTAAAGTAGCATCATTCTAGATACCGATGGATATAGCCATTTTATACATGAATAAAATTATTTCCCAACAGTTCTAAGAGGTTCTAATGATCATGATCTACTACACGGTGTTGAAAAATTATGGTTGAATCTACATAAATGTCTTCAAAACCAAAATGACCTATAGTTCTTGGGTGTCTCATTGAAAACCCTTGTAGAATTTCTTATATTTTCACACTAGAGGAAAATAAAAGTTTATACACCAAGCATTGTTGATGTTTTGGAATGAAAATTCCATTGAGAAATGTTATGAGAATAATCACACATCTGTTTTCCCTTGAAGCAACAGATGATTCTTTTGGGAGAAAGATGAACATACGTCGACACTGACTTTCCAGCAATTTCCTTTCAACCATAATTTCCCAATCCATAACATCTGAATAAGTGGGAATATTTAGCAAGATAAATGTACAATTAATATCTGAAAAAATTTCCTACATGAACCATTGAGGATTCATCCATTCACTAGATATAATCTCTGGTGCACACTGTATAATCCAAGAAAAGAGATTAGAATACTCAGTCATGATTTTTTCTGCCTCCTCAATCATGGAAAACTCCACATCCTTCGCCAACGCCGTTGGCTCTGGATGGAAATGGTTGATGAAAAGACCATGAGTTAATCCCACTCTATTCCCTAATGTTTCATTACATTAACCATCATTTCCCACCATCTCCTCCTCGGTCTATCTTGCATAAAGCTTGAACAAATAACCTTGACCATGTACAGTGTCTCTAAAAACACAAACAGATGGTATACATTTCCCAACAATTCCTCAACATGTTTAGGATCACTAGAGCCATTGAAAACTGGTGTCTTCTAGAATATAAAATATAGAGTATTATTTCTATGAACATTACCTTGAGTATCCACATCTTGTGGCTTGATAGGGACTAGTGGTGGTACTTGTCGCAAATCTGGGATAGTGTGGATAATCACCATGACTCGATTTTGATCCAAAACATGATTTTCTTGTTGATATTTTGTAGTATCCTTTTCCTAGATTAGATTCACGTGTATTCTCTGAGGAATGATGCTACACAACATTAATAGACAACAAGGGAGAAATAAAACGGACACTGAAACTGACCAACAAGGGGAAATTATTTCCAATAGATAGAAAATTGTGATTTGGATTCTACTCAATCCAAATCACAATAGGGAAAATACTAGAACTAATCCACAAGAAATCTTTCCCTAACAAAACATAGATAATTAACATCCATTGTGATGATATATGGCTAGGAAGTTTAAAAAAACTACCACCTATGTTCTTATAGTATTTATACAAAGCATACGAACTTAAAGACAAAATCTCACCAGCCTCCTTTGGGAAAACATTATTACAAACCATCATGATTACCCTAGTAACCCAATAACTGAGATGGACTTGACATAGCCCGAAGGGCATTACCAATACCTACAGGTCAATGGATTAATCCTAGAACCAAATAACATGCAAGTGAGAATGAATTTTCCGCAAAATTTTGGAACCAAAATAGACAAATAATTATTCATAAAAAATAAACTCTCTTGGGAGTGATGTACCAAATGTCAACATTGAATTAATGCCCAATTTATTACAAACAATGTACCAAAAATAGGAAAAACACCACAACCCCATAAGGACATAACTAACCATGTACAAAGTTCATCATGTGGATCCACCTCCAAGTGATCATTTCCCCTTACATAAACATGGAAGAAGATACTCTACAAATACCTGATGTCATAAGTATAATGTGAGCTAAAAATCCATGTAGGGTCTCACCATGGATTTCATAATAGTTTCCAAATTAAGATTAACCAATAGAATGCTTTAAATTTTAAAAGTATAGATGTTTCTCATTTTAAATAATATTTAAACAAATCATGTTATACAGTTCAAATGATGGAAATTACATTATGAAAAGTTTGTAGAAATCATATATTATTTCTAAAACAATGGCTTAAATAAAACATTTATATAAAATATTTCATAAAATAAAAACTGTATTTAATGTATATTGACAATAATTTAATACATTTATATCTCAAATTAAAATAGCAAGAGAGCAATATGGTCAAATTTCCAATATGTAACATAGTATTTCTAGATATAGGACTCTATACACTCTAAGATATCCCACCAATATGTGTATACACAAATCCCCATGACACTGGCCAAAGGGGACTCATAACCATCCCATCTTGGATGTGACCCACTATATGTATGTTTAATAACATTTTAAAAGAATAGAGTGTGTCCAAATAACTCACCAACGACCTAAGTCTTGCATATTCTATAACACAATAAATAATGGGAAATTTATTTTAAGTGTATATAAAATACAATAAAATCCAATTATCCCATTTCAAAATGTCAATATACCATTAAAATTGAAAATGTGTTTCAGTAAAGAAAATTATTATTTCACAAGATAAAAATAATTGGTTAATATAAAAAATTCTTAAGACAATTTCAAATGTTTGAAGTCCATTCAAAAGTAATTACATCAATTTTACAAAAAACTTAAAAATATAACTGAAATAATTTCCATCAAATCTACAATTTGAATTCAACAATTTAAATCAACAAATTTCCATAAACACACCCCCAAATCAATGGAATTAAGTGTTATCCTAATTTTTGTGCCCAATACTTTTAAAATCTCACAATTCCCTAGAATTGGGTGCTATCAAGTCAATTGAATGAAATATTATACAATTGAATTTAAATCCTCTGTTGAAAGAAATCATTCTATGTAAAGTAAATCAATTTTTCTAATTGAGATAGAACCACCTACCTTTTCACAAAATGAAAGACTCGCAATGCCACTTATCAATAAGAACGATGGCGTAGATAACCTAAAAACAAAACATAGAAATGAGATCTGACATCATCAACTATATTTACATCAATTTCAACATGATCCATTTAAATCACAATGGAGGAAAATAGATAAAGACTAAGAACAAAAAATAATGCTTTCCCAGGAATCACACTGCATATGAAATGAAAATAAAATATTAAAAAAATGGATATATAAGGGTTTTATAGATTCATGCTCACCTGGGAAGGCTTTGGGTTAAGGGATTTGAAGCTGGAGTGGAGGAAATAAAAGTCCTCAATCATGCTTCTTATTAAAAAAAATAGCCAAGGTATATCATGATGTGTAATACAATATCACATCCTTAAATAATTAATATCTGAAACCATTGAAAAATGAAATTCAATGAATTAAAAAGCTATTATTAAATAACTCACGATGTATAAATGTTATTCATGGAATGTCACCTTCATAGCATGATGACTTTCATGAATTGAATCCACGTATCCTTACATTTTATCTAACCTAGTTACATGTCATGTAACCCTCGTACCACCAATAGAAATATATGGTTAAAGATAAGAGTCCAAAAAATATCCGACCTCTCTATTATTAGTATCTCCCCAACCCATTCTCAACACTTCCAATTCAATGAAAAGGAAAAACCACAATAAAGTTAACAGAATACAAGTCAGATCAATAACTGGATGTCACTTGGACTGAATACCTCGGTATGTCCATGAGGTGTGCACCCATGAGGTTGAAATTGAGCCACTAGTATTGGGTTACACAATGTGAATTTTTCATACATATTGTGTGAAATATTAATCCATTGGATACCCAAGTCACTAGATCCATGGGACTACAAAACATGTGTTTCAGGACTATACGACAGGAATATATTTAATTTCAAAAAACTGGAACACATTCAACTAGTCTACAACGAACCACAGTGTATTCTATGAATCAATCCATATATTAAACTATTGTGGTGGGATGTGTCTAATATATTCATAATGTAAGATCTTGGGTAAATAATATTATCAAGAATCCATCCCCTTGTATCGCACCACCAACTACTAAATATCATGACCCAATTATCCAGGATCCACCTATGATCCATATCAAATATCCCATGAAGCCACATCTATCATACACAATGATTTTATAAAATATATCTCTTTAAATTGTTTTGTTTTTTGATGGCTTGCATTAAACATGAGAGTAATTTTAAATTATCTATGATGCACTATTTAAATATTACTATTTAATGTTATAGTTATATCCTAGCCATAAATTTAAAAGAATGTTTATTATTAACTAATTTGTTAAATATTTACAAATTTCATACTCAATATAAATGTATTGATAATTACATAGTAAATAATAAATAAATTTTTAGTAAATTTATTTTAATATTTAAAAATATAGTTTCTCTAAAATTGGGTTTTCTTATGAGTCAATACTATAATTGTCATCAAAAAATTGAATTTTTTTTAAAACAATAAATTTATTATTCTGATTCATAATTAAAAAAAATAGGAAGAATTTTTTGATAATTTTTTGAAAATATTAATTTTTAAGTGAATAGTAAAAATATGGATCCTTATAAAAATTCCATTTTCCTTATATTAAAAAAACTAACATTATAATATAAAATTGATCACAATATAACTTATGTAAAATTTAGATTTTTGTTTTCTAATTACTTATATTTTCATCATCCTTATAACTTCTTATCATATAAGTACATTTTTTGGCATAAAAACACATTTATCCTGAAAACTATTTTTCTTCGAGTTTTACTGAATTAATTTTAAAATTAGTTCATCCCCTTATGTTAGTTGAATACAGAAAAATGGATTTCATATTTGGAATTTTATGGAATAAGCCTGGAAAATAATCATATTTTGTTCTTTTTTTTATTATGAACAGTAAGTATAGTAATTTTATTACCGCGATAATGGTATATTAGTTATTTTTGGTTAACCAAAAAATATGGACCATAAAATTATGATAACACATTAAGAAATTATATTTAATGGTCCCATTTTATATTTAATCATATATTATTATGTTACATGTAAATTTATATCCATTTGGATAAGAATATTAAACTTATAAAATTTTAATTCAAGAAAATTCAAACATGGCACACTCGTGTTTTTAATAACCATAATATTTTTAATATTGGGATTTCCATAAGATATATTACAATATAAATATTATATTATTATATGAATGATTTATATTCATCAATGAATTTTTATTTATCATTGAAATATTTACCATGTATGAATAAACAACTCTAACATAATAATGATTTTGTTAATGAAAAAAATCAAATAAGTGACATTAAAATATTTCCATATTAGATAATTAATTTTATCCAATATTTTTAAATATTAGTATTACTTTTTAGAGAATTATTAAATTGGTTTTTATATTTCTGTTGTTTATTGATGTTATTAATTACATTTAATTGAATACTGTCAAAAATTGAACATATTGATATAATTTGAAAAAAGTATCTTTTTAAATTTTTTTAAAATCATAAAATTGTTAAATAATGATAAAGGTGAAAATATATATTTTAAAATTTTTTTTCCTACTCATATTTTGTAAATCATGTTAAATTTGGCTACGTAATAGTATTATTATATTGTAATCTTTTTTTTAATTACAACAGTTCCCCTCGCTATAATTATTAATGGGAACCTCCTATCTCACATCATTATACAAAATTGAGGCTTCTAGATCATCCACCCTATAAAAATATATCTTCCCCACATCCCTCAATACATTAAATAAGTTTATGTATTCTTAAAGAGTTCAACCATCGACCGGGGTAGAGTAAATCCTAATGAGCACTTTGGAAGAAGAGGTAACGGCCTTAAGTGTTTTTTTCGGTTCATTACCAAACCATAATCTAAGATGTTTATCATAAAATAAAATATTAATTATTTTAAATATTATTAAATATTACTAATATTACTAGAATACAATTATTAACCTTTTTCCCACCAAAAAAGATGTTAAATTATCACTCTTGAATACATACAACTTACAATCTCCACGAAGCGATACTATTCATTTTCGATAGCCGTATTTTCTATATTGTTCTAATTATGCATTTATATTATTTATTATATTTATCAAATAATTATTCTTATTTGATTAATATATTATATCAAAATTATTATCTTCTAAACTGTTGGAAAATTATAAGGTCACTCGTTCATAGGTATGGACTACCACCAACACAAATTGATGTTTTTTTATTTATATTTCAACTGTACATCGATGTTAAGGAGGTCATATTTGATCACTGAATATGATATATTTATTATTATTTAAAATGATAATTATTATTTATATTTTATTCATTCCATCGTATGTAAAATGAAAATAACATTGATTCGTATATAGGACTTACCGTGTCCTTGAATGGTGTTATTAGTTTTTCTATCTATAAAAATTATAAGTGATTTATAATGAGAATAAAATTAAAATATTCGATATTTATATCATGATTAAAAAAATTTATATGATGGAAACATGTTAAATATATAGGTAATATAATTACCACACAAAAAAATACGTGAAAAGGAGAAGGAGATACCTCAAAGAACTGATATTTTAATAAATAATTGATAAAAAACAGAGATAAAAGTACATAAGTAAATCATATATGGTATGATGTATATATATATATGATTATGGTTGTCATGTATATTTATAATGGATATATATTTATTATATATGAGGTTCCATTGTTTTTTAAGAAGTCGAAGATAAGGTAATTAATATTTGTCAAACATTTATTTATATGGGACATATGTGTTATGCAACACTTGTTTCATCTGTTTGGTATATATAATGACCTTGATTATATATTTTGATTAATATAATAAAAATTCTTATATTTCCATATCCATATATATTTCATTCATCATTTAGATTAAAATTTAAATGATACAAGAATATTAATGGTTTTATTTTAAAATATAACTATTATTTTGGATTCTCTATGATTAAATATCCAATTGAAGATAAATCCCTTACATGAATTATAAAAAAGTATTCAAAATATACATATTGTACAATGGAATTATAAATAAATTTTATCCTTGTGTGGATTTTAGAAAATTGTTTTAAATGAACCTTATTTTCATTTTATGAATGATGTACTTTGTGACTTATGTGATAAAATATATAGATTAAATGTTTTTTTAACTTAAATAAGATGAACATGTTTTCAAAAATTAATGGATAATATTTTATTGAAATAATGTTTTTCTTGATTAATTGGTTATTTTCAAAAAAAATCATTTTCAATTTTGTTATTTTAAAGGAAACTGATTTCAAAATGGAATGGTTATTTTCCTCAATAGTGTTTTAATGAATTGTTTATGTCATTGATAATCATAAAGTAGACAAAAATATAAATTTCACTTATACATTTCTAGGTGTATGATCAAAAGATATCATAGTTATTATTTCTATAGCTTTTTTATTTTTATATTTACTTAATTTTTATGAAACTCAATTCTTTTCCTGGGAATGGATATAATGAGATTTTGGATAAAACCATTTATTTTCATGGGTTCATATATGATAAAATATTTATGAAACAAATTTATTTTCATGGGTTCTATTATATTGAATACTTATGTTATTTTGGAACACATATGTATAATTATTATATTATTATGGGTATGACATATATATCACAATAATGAATTGAGTGATGATTAATTTTATAAGATATCAATGGGTACCATATATGTTATCACAAACTCAAAATAGGGTACTTGAGAGGTTTTCCCAAGACTAATGTAAGTACATGAGTGGTTGTCCCAAGCCTAGAATGTTAATAATGTCATTATGGGTATCCTTGAAAAAAGGTTTTCTATGATTTTGTGTTTGAAAAAATATATTCATTTTTCCAATATTTTTATCTTATAGATCCTGTTAATTAATTTTATAATGATTAATATCATATTTACTACCATGATTTATTCAATGAATTATGTTTATGGTCTATAATATATAAGGTATAAAATTTAAATGTTATTCTCATAACCTTATACTGATGTTATACGTATGTGATTATTTATATCTCCCTTGTTCACCCATACTCAGAATTAGAGATCACCCTTTATTAGGACTTATTCCCATGTAAAGAAAATATGTTTTATGTATAATATGTCTAAAAATGGTGCTAAATATTAAGAAAATAATGGGAGAAGATGTAGTTCACCTGTGAACAGGGTGTTTGTGTATTTGTGTTACCAAAGGCACTAGACCTAAATGATTTTATCATGGATCATTATGTCATGTATTTAATATTTACCCATTTATATGTTATATCTATATATGAAATGTAAATTCCAGGATAGTTTCTATAAAATTATGGATTTGTAAACCTTTAAAAATGATATGAAAACATTACTAAGAACTCCTAGGGTAATCCTATGTATAAGGGTACATCCTTATGTACGATAAACGTAGAGCTATGGGTTTCCTAAAAAAATACTTATATAGATAATAAATGTTTGGGGATCTAGAACAATTGTACCTTGGGGTAAATAAAAAAATGTGTCTATTCATATTAACATGATTTTAAAATGGCGAATAATAATGGGTATTGTTGAACATCTAGTTTAACACTCTAAGGGGATTTTTTTGTAAATTCACTAACTCTAAAAAATCCATCATGGTGAATTTAAATATAAATTAACAAATAATGACCCATGATAATCAAAAGGTGTCATATATTGAAAGAACATTGTCATGATTTTAGACTTCCTATAATTGATTTTCTATTATTAAATGGTTTCCCTCTATTATTATTGTTGATCACACTCTGATTTTTGTATTTAGAAAATTTTTTGAACTATGAAATTTTGTTTTATTGTTGGATTTGATATAAAATAAAATGATTGTACATATGAAATTCCAAAATAAATTGTTATTAAAATGAAAAAATATTTATGTAACATACTGTTACTCATTCCTTGTATTCTGAAACCCAGTTTTTAATAATTCTTTGGTTGTGGCTTGATTGAGGGTTTTTTTGGTGAAAACATCTTTAATTTTAAATGTTATGCGGATATTCATGTTTGGCATATATTTTTCCAAAACTATGTTACCTACTTTTGAAAACCATGATATAGGAGGCAGTGACATTTATCACTGTTGGGACATGATTTGAATACATGTGCAACCACCTATGAAAAACCTTGCAACCTATTTAAAATAGGTGTGTTACTAGGGAAAATGTTTTCGTATAGTCGTGTGGCCCTAACAAGATAACCATGCATACATGGTTTTTTATATGGAAATTGTTTTAAAATTCTCTAATCCCCTCTTTTAGGTCGCTAACATACATATACGACTCCACTAAAGATTCTTCTTCCTTTAAGGATCCTAGGAGAAATTTTTATCCCCTATATACCCTAACCCCATATGATTTTTAAAGTTAGTATAATGATGAGAACTATTATTTCAGTAGGTTTCCTCTTACTATTTTCTACTTACCGATATATCCTCTTTCCTACAAAGAGTTTTGTTAATCCTCAAGTTGGTTAAGGGATCCAACCACCACTATTTTGATTCATAGACAAAGGTTTTATTATTGGTGTCTCATTAGTGATGTTCCTCATTAGGGAATCTAACCACCACTATTTTGTTAGGGCCACACGACTATACGAAAACATTTTCCCTAACCACCACTATTAGCCAATCAAAATTTTTCCCAAAAATTTTATTGTTTTAATTAATTATATTATTTTTGAATCTAATTTTATGAAATTTCATTAAATTATTTGGTTAAAAACCCAATTACATTGAATTTTTTGATCTATATTTGAAATTGGAATTTGGTATAAAATTTGGGGGAAATTGATATTCTATTGAATTTGGGATCAATTGTGAAAATGTTGGAATTTTATGAAATTTAAATTATTTTATTTAAATTGTGAAATAGAGTTTTTAATATAAATCTGAATTGGTTTCGAATTTGTGTATGAGAAAAATTTCATGAAATTGTTTTTATAGAATCATTTGGGTTATATCTTTGAAAAAGTTATGTTTTGATTGAAACCCTATATTGAGATTTGAAATAGAAATTAGAATTTTTAAAATGGGAGAATCCAATGAATTTTATTTCAAACTGTATTTAATATAAACTTTCCATCACTCATTATTTATTATAGAACATGAAATCCTAAGTAGTTTGTGAGTTATTCAGGACAACACTCTACGTTTTACAACATTCCAAAACATAAATTGAGTAAGTCAAATCCCCAATGGAATGGAGACGAAGTCCTATAGATTAGTATCAAAGGGGATGTGTGTATACATATATTTACATATATCCTTCATTTTGAAGAGTCTTATAGCTTGTAACATTTGTACATTTTGGAATATGACCAGGTTTCTCACTTGTTTATTTATAAAATATAAATGTATTGTAATGTTAGTAAAATATTTTACATGCCTTTCGAATTTATATAAACGGTTTTATATAAAATATTTTTTATCAGATACTTAAAGTATTCAAATCATTTGAAATCAATATCATGATTTGTTTGTATATTATTTTTAAATTATGAACCATTTTATTTAAATTCAAAATCTTTATATGCTTAATTAAATTTCGGAATGTATTATAAAAACCTAAGTTATACCAACTAGGTTTTTCATCTAACCTCAGCAGTGCCTTTAGAAGTTTTTAGATTATCTCCTTCTAGGTTTGAGAAAGGTAAAATCACCACATGGAGTTAATTCTAGATATTTGTCTTTGATTTTGGATATTTGAGTCTACTGGGGCATGGGTTGTTCTTATAGTTTTCCTGTACTTTACAGTATTACTTTGGGTTTGATAACCTATTTTACTTCTGGTAAGATTCTCCCTATAGAGTTTCATATTTAGGTATACTGATTTGGAATCTTATATCCACAAATATTTGGAAAAACTCATTCCCATATTATTTTTTATATTATTTTTGCCTCTTTTCCCCAACCCATGGGGATCAGGAACCCCCATCTGGCTTTTTCAACACCAAATCGGTAATCAGTTTACCAGGGTGCCCAGGATGGTTCATTAAAAATTAGTGTTCAAGGAGGTTGTGATTCTTGTATTTATGTCTACCATTTTTTTATAATCATTTCAGGATATCGGAGGTTGTTATGATTGAGTTCATGGATATCACTCATCATAATGAACCATAAGTCACTAGGGGTGGTTTGTAAAATTCATCTTGAGGATTACTTTTATTTTTTTCCCTCATTTTAATTTGGATAGATTGATATCAAAATATTTTTTATAATATATTTTGGGATTTATTTCACTTGTTTCTTTGTTCGTGGGTTAATGTGATGTCTTGAATGTTGTCGACTAATGTTGTGTAGAATCATGCTTCCAAGAAGATGTGTGAATATGATCCCGAAAGAAGTTGTTGATGAACCTCTGTGAGATAATTTTCTGAAGGTCCTGAGTCAATTTTAGGTGACTGTAAATACCATCAAATTCCTAGGACATGCACCCCAACTACTTTCTGTTCAGGCTCCTGATGGGAGACCTCAGAGGGATGATCTCTAGAATAATTCTCAGGAGATTCATTTTTAAATTCCACCAGTGCTCAAAGGCTCAAATGATCCTCAAGAGGTTGAGTAGTGGTTGAGAATGATGGATAATTTAGTATGGTTCTTAGATACACCTGAAGAAACCATGGTGATGTGTGTTTCCTTTATTATAGAAGGACAAAGAAGGAGATAGTGGGACACAATGGTGATGGAAAAGGAACATGATGTCTTAGAGTGGAAACACATCAATTATCTTTCTAATGAATAGTTCTATCAAGAGTCGACACTATTAGCCAAAGCACTAGGTTTTATAAACTCTAGTACGATGACTTGACTGTTACTAATTATTAAAACTTTTTTTCTATGTTTTTTAAATTTTCACGTGAGATAGTATCCAATGTAGAGATGAATGATCAACATATCAAATTGGGAAATCAACATGATATTTGATATCATGAATTCTTCCAAAAGGTTACATATTATGGTGATGTGCTTCAATTAATAGTAATGGTAAAAATAGACCTGGATGTAGTATTAGGGTTGTCCATAGATCCTTTTAATCCCAGTAGTAGAATGAATTTATCCTATGTAATGATGAGGTCTAATGACTCTCCTGACTTTTCTGGATAGAAATTTAATTATAGACCTCCCTTAGTTCCTATAAGAGTCCCATTGATTTGTTACCAGTGTAAAAATCCAGGGAATTCAAAGATGTTTTTCACCAAGGCACCAAAAGTAAGTGCTTCATTAAAATGTTTAGGTCACTTATAGAAGTTTTGACATGTATATTACACTCCATTTAGTTCTAAAAGATCATCATCACCTACCAAAACAACACTACAATCATATGATTTATTGAAAATTGTGTTCTAACTAGATGAATCTAAAAACAGAGCTTGTTCGCATAGTTTAAGAGTCTCCATAGAATGTGGATATGGGTCTATTGACTATGATAGGATCAATTTCTATAGATTAATTATTTTTTATTGATATAGTCCTTATTGTCTAATCTCATTTATTTATTTCAACAATTATTTTTAATAGGAAAAATATTCCAAAAAATATTTTATCTTATGTGATAGATATTACTTCAATCCTTATAAAAAATAGATAGAAGGGACCAAATATTCCTTCTTGGGTTTTCTCTCTATTTGATGATGAGATTTATTGGAGTTTATGGTTCTTGAAATAAACCACTTGAAGTCAATTTTATGATGGATTGGATCATTTCCAATAAATCTTAGGTTTATTTATATATTCTATGGATTTCCTTTACTAAAATTGATGGTGTATATCATATCATTCATGGTCAATGGGACCCAAGGTCGAGTAGTGTAGGAACTTCTTATCTAGATATGGGGAAAGTGATATCTCTTTTATCATTTGACCTAGAGAGAGAATCATTGAGTGGTGATCTCCCACAATTTTTTTTCCAGTTTCTCAACATGTTCCCTTTGAAATTCACTATTTTTTTCACTGGTAAGGGAGGTGGAGTTTTTTATCAATTTAGTGCCTTGAATCAACCATTTTGAATTCCCCATTAATAAATTAAACCACATAAAATGAATGAGTTAAAGACTCGGTTAGAATGTATTCAAGATAAAGGCTTAAAAACCTTATTTTATTAGATTGCGTGGTATCGGTTATCTTTAATAAGAAGGTTGGTGGATCACTATGCCTTTGTGTTGCATATCAAAAAAAATTGATAATGAATAAGTATCTATTTCCATGGAATGATTATTTATTTGAGAAATTAAAATGATTGAAGTGGTTCTGAAATATTTATCTTTGTTCTAGTTACTATCAGTTGAGGGGAAAATAATATGACCTTTAGAAAATGGCTATTTAGAGTAGTTATGACCATAATGAGTACCCTTTCATTCCATTTATTCTAAAAAAAACTCATGTAACATTTATGGATTTAATAAATATCATTTAACATGATTATCTTGATTCCTTCATGGTTGAATTTGCGGATGGCATCCTCATTTACACTATGTAAGAGGAGGGACGTGTGTATCGTATAAGAGAAATTATGGAATTTTCGATAAATCAAAAACATAATTCCAAGCTAGTAAAATGTGATTTATGGATACAAGAAGTGATGTTCTGGGGACACATGGTGTTAAAACATGATATATTCATTTATCATGAATTTTTAAAGGATGGTATAAACTAGGAAGGATGACAATTTTATAAGATGTATAGATTTTTCGGTATAGCTAGATATTATTACTAGTTTGCAAAGGAATTCTCAAATATGGACTCTCTAATGAATACTCTAACTCAGAAGGGTTTATATATTCAAGAGTTTAAAATTAATAGAGTTATTTTATTGTGCTAAATATTATTTTGACTATTTCATTGGTGTTTACTTTCCATAGGTCAGGTAGGGATTTGTGGGATTCTATGTTGCATCAATTTCAGGTTTGGTATGTGCTCTTATGCAAGGAAATCATTTTGTTGGTTATGGATCTCATCAACTTAGATCACATGAGAATAATTTCCTGATCTGTGACCTTGAACATCCATCCTTCATGAATTATATTAACATTTTATAGCATTTCTTTTATAGATAAATTTTTATCATCTTTTTAGACCATAATAGATTCAGTTATACCTTCTCTCAAAATTATTTCAATCTTCACCAGAGATGTTTGGTGGAATACCTACAGGATGTCAACATCGGAATCCAGTATACCCCTTGGATGTGGAATGTTTTCATAGATGATTTTTGTATTAAAATTACAAATTAAGTCGTGAAACATCTTCAAAAGGATGAAACTCTATGTCTCTTTATGTGCAGTTATATGTTATGGTCCAGGAATTAGGGGCCTAGGTTTTTTTGGCCAGTGTTCCATTAAAATACACACTTCCCATGATGATTATTCATGATCAAAATATTGATGAAGAGTTTTTCACATTAGAGAATATTTTGATGGTGTGGATACCATGCATAAATTATCATTCTCCATCTTGGGAATTCTATTAAATCATAATTGATTTATTGTCTCAATTGTGGTAAGGGAAGATGTGATGGGTGATTTTTATAATTTATTGTGTGTTTTATACCCTAGAACCCTAAAGATGTTCTATGACATGCTACAGTAGTTCTGGTGGAAAGGTATTAGACTGGGGATTATGAAATTTTTCCCTCATTGTTACTATTTCCAATAGTTCAGGGTTAAGCCCCAAAAAATGTCGTATTTTCTTCAAAAAATTCATGTCCCGGCTTGGAAGTGGGATCAGATATCCATGGAATTATTGGTAGTGTTTTCATTAACCCAAAAACAAAAAAATGTGATATTGGTTTTGATTAATAGGAAAAATAATTTCGCTCACATTATACCCATTCATGATACAATCAAGGTTTACCAGTTGGGAATTATTAGTGTGAAATAGATTATTCAGTCGCTTGAAGTTCAATCTTCTATAGTCATAGGGATCATTAGTTCACTTCTCACTTTTGAAGAATACTTCATGAGACACTGGATCTCATGTCCATTTAAGTATGACATACCATCTACATTCAGATTTCTAGACAATAACTATTATAAAAATTCTTGAGGATTTGTTACATGCCAGTGTTCTTGACTTTGGTCAGGCATGGGAATACCATCTGGGGTTGGTTGAGTTTTCCTATAACAATTTTCACTAGTCTATGATCAGAATGGATCTTTTTGAGGCCTTATTTGGTCATCCTTATAGATTTATGTTTTGTTTGTTAGAGAATTGTAAATTTTACTTCAATAGACCATGCTTGGTTCATGAGAAGATAACAAAAATTCTGTTTACTCTTCAAAGAATGGTCATGAATAAAAAAAGGTATAAGTCTTATGATGACTACCACCATAGAATGTTTGAATTCTTAGTTTCTAATCATTTATTCATTAACCTTTTAAATCTATTGGGTTATCAATGTCTTGATAAGAAAGTGAAGCTTTTGGAACATTCTACAGGACATTTTGATGTTGTTGTTCAAGTGGGAAAAGTGGCTTATCAATTATCACTTCTACCATTATAGATGTTAATACATAATGTGTTTCTGGTATCATTGCAATTAAAGTATCAATCTGATCCATCTAATATTCTATGTTTGAGAGATATTGAGGTTGAACCTGTTTTATCTTTGATTGAATAGATAGTTAGGATAGTCAATTCAGAAACCAAGGTACTCTTTTGGAATTAAATACCTATAGTTCGAGTGTTATAGAATCACAGTTCTAATAGTCATGATATGTGGGAGAGGGCGGCACTGATGATAGAGTAGTTTCATCATCCTTTTGGAATTGATGTTTCTTCGTAGACTTTTTTTGGGAGAGAAATCTTCAATGGTGGGGTGGTTGTATCATACTTTTACTATTTTAAGATATTCATAAATCCATTTTTAATCATGCATTAATTGGGGTTCGATTGAGGGTTTCTGGGTGAAAACATGATTAATTTTGAATTTTATGGGGCTGTTCATGGTTGTTCCATGGTCTGCATACTAGAGCAAACATTTCAAACTGAGATAGTGTGGTTTTTCACAGATGGTGCACAGTTTGGAAGACTGTGTGACCATATATTAGAAACTACGATAACCATTTAAAATAGGTTCATGACTTCAGAGAGAGGTTTTATCTGACCATGTGGTGCTTCTTATCTAATTATTCATTAATGGTTTTAAGTTAAATTTTGCCTTACAATAATCAAAACCCCTCTTTCAATTCTAAAAATGATCTATACAACACCATTTTTGATTACTCTTCCTTGGATGATATCTGTAGCAAATTTTGGCCCCTCTAAACCCAAAAATAGGTTATTTTAAACTAGTAAAACGTTGTTCAATTTTCATTTGGTTGGTTTCATCTCCCATTTATCTATCTTCAGCTTTGTACTCTTTCTTCTTTTTGGTTTTATAGATATCTCTATTGGATGGAGAATCTAATCCCCATTTTTTGAATCTTAATCATTAGTTTTATTATTCATTTCATGTTGACATAATTCCTCTTTATATAATGTCATATAGGGTGTTGTGTTTTTATATACAATGATCCTGAGGTAGCTGTTTCCATTTTTATTGGTCAATTTGATTGACTGTAAATTTATTACATTGATTTTCATTATTTGATTTCAATTTAATTTATTTAAAAAATTCATTTATTTGATTAAAAACCCAATTACATTGAATTATTGGATTTGTATTTGAAAATGTATTTTTGTCTAAATTATATAAGAAGCTCAAATTTCACTGAATTGGGGATTTATTTTTAAACTAATAGAATATTGTGAAATTCAAATTATTGAATTCAAATTTTGAAAGTTAATATTAAAATTGAATTATTAATTGATTTTAAATCCATGTATGATAAAATTTTTATTAAAATGGTTATAATAGAAACCTTTGGTATTTATCTTGAAAAAAGGAAAGTTTTACTTGAAAATATTTTTTTGGTTTTTTGAATAAAATTTTCATGTTTGAAATTGGAGATTGGGATGAATTGTATTATTAACTATCTGTAAAATAAATTTTCCATTATTGTTTTCAATTAGAGAACATGAAATACTATGTAGTTATTGAGTTATTTGGAATGAAAATTTAAGATTCAAGATGTTCCAAAACATAAATGCATTATGTAACATCCCCAACTGGATGGTGATGAATTCATCATTACCAGTGTCAAAGGGATTCTGTGTATACCCAGATTTCAATATCACCTTCAGTTTGTGGATTTCAATATCCTTTAACTATCGTAGCTTTTGTAAGATGAGTGTTTTCTTCACTTTTTAGTATTGGTGATATAATTGTATACCAATGTTTGTAAACTATTTCACATTCCTTATTAATTTATATAATCTATTTTTGGTAATATTCATATTCATCCATTTATATATAGTGTTTACATTATTAGAAATCTAATTCAAGATTTTATTATACATTATTTTTGAAATGATAAACCTATTTATTTTATCAGGGAAACAATGCTTCTTAGATTTTGTTCTAGTTGTTGATATTTGAGATTGGAGGGTTGATTACATTAGTGATTGGGTTTTCTAATATTTTTCAGATACTTTACTGTAGTACATTAGGGTTTTTTAAACATATTACTTATAGTACACATGTTACTATAGAGTTTATTTTGTATATAAAATGATTTCTTATCTTATATCTAGAATATTTGTTTGAAATTACATCCCAATTTATGTTTATATAATGCCTAGTGCTTGTCTCCAACTTTTGGTATTGGGAAATCACATTGATCTAGGTTGTGAGAGGCTCTACTTACAGCCTACTAGGGGACCGGAGTTCATTTCATTATAAGAGGTCATACTTAATTAGATATACCATTAGGTAGTAAAAAATTTAAACATGGAAGTCCTCTATAACACAACAAATAAGAGAAAGATTGAGTTCGTTGATAATCATAGAGTGGAGTAGATTTATCTTCCTACATGTTATGAATTAGGTAATAATATCGTAAATAAATATCTCAAAGGAATGGGAAGATGTATTTTTCATGTAAAAGAATGAGACATAATAATGAATTTCCAAGGAAAAATGAGTTTTTTAGAAAATTAAATATAAGTTTATATCGGTCTCCTAAAGGTATTATCAACTAATGATCATTTTAAATGAGGAAATTTTGTGATTTTTTTAATTGATGTTCTTGGGGGGATGCTCATGAAAAAGATCTAGAAGGTTATATGAGTAATGGTTTTATTGATGTGGATGACGAGACAATAAATTTACCTATTAATGAAAGGTGGTATTCATAAAAAAAATCCAATTTAATATTTATGAAGAAGTGAAAAGATTGAAGTATATATGAATTGGGATTTGATATTTATCAAAGATTTATTATATTATAAGTATTAAGTAGAATCTATGGATTATTCTGAAAAATTCTTTATTAAATTATTTGTAATAATATATTTAATTTTACAAGTGGTTATAAAATGTGATTTAATGGAAATGAGATATTTTATGAGAGAACATGAGATTATGGAAGGAAAACTATTAATATATGTTTGATGTGGGGATAATAATTATTATTTTGGATAAATAGATGAATGATGTTGATAATTTATATTTTATATTATTTATGATTATAGAATTGGATAGTGATTTTATGATAGTGTGATTCAAACCATATTAGATGAAGTTCATTGCATTTTCCATTTATGTGCGATTTTCAATAGGGTGTTATTTTATTGGAGGAATAGGGTTATTGTTAATTTTTAGAATAATTAATTGTTACATTATATTTTTATATTAATTTATGTTCTCACCATGTTTTATTGATATATATGACAATGTTTTTAACACATAAGGTATGTGACACTAAGAGCTAATGATAGATATTAATTTTATATTGATTTCGAAATAATTGTGAAATTATTTTTAAATTTTTGGGTTTTAAATTTTTTGAGGCATATTTTGGAGCAAATTTAAGGTTTATTAATTAAGGATAATATAATTTCAAACCGTACAAATTATTTTTAATTTTTAGCAATTTAATGTATATGTTCATATTGTAAAACATAATCTATCAATTGTTTTAATATCTAAAGATAGGAGCAGTATATTTTCATCTTTTTAGGGACTATATCATCTATTTTAAGTTGATATTAATTCATTAGGCATGATAATTTCTATTTTAATATACATCATTTGGAAAAAAAAGATCGTGATATGGTGGAAATTTATTAAAAAATTAAGTTCTAAATTTCAAGTATATATATTTCCTAATGTTAAAAATAAATCCAACATTGGAATTCCTAAAAAATTTTAAAGGAATTTTAGCACAAAATTTATTTCTAGTAACCATCATTTTGGATGAATTGGTGGTCTTTTCATCAATTTTGGTTTATGGTATTATGATTTTTAAATTTATCAATAACATTAACTTTCTTATGACTAATGATTTGTGGATATAAATTTTCATTCATTTCCATATCTTCACATACACAATCTTTTCGCCTATATTGAAGTCTTGTATATATTATCCCAAAATACCTTCATGCTTCTCAAAATCCCTTTTCAATAGAAAATTATTGTAACCCTTTTTAGGATGTGTGGTTTGAAAAAAAAAATAGTTGTCAATCCGTTGACTGTAGAGTACAAATAAAAGTTGTGATGAAAAATTTATTAAAGAGGTGAAGAACTTAACACCCTTAGATTTTAGAGAATATTTCTCTTTAAATAATTTTATTTCTTGGATAAATTTTATTGCACAAAATACCATGTTTAAACAAACCATGATACACTATAAAAGTATTACCATTTATGTTATAGATATAACATAGAAGTTAATTTTTTATTTATGAATGTGATTTTATAATTAATGATATATATATATATATATATTTGGTTGAATATGATCGTATTGATAAAATTTTAGTAAATAATAACACACTTTTTAGTAAAAACATTTTATTCTTTAAGAATACATTTTTCTAGAAAAATTGTATTTCTTATGAGGAAATATTATAATTAATTTTTAGATGTTAATAATATTATTTTAAAATTTTTATTTTATTTTTTATTTCAAAATTTCAAAATTATCTTAGGATGATTTTGCATAATTTTTTTAAATGATTAATTTTTTTTAATAGTGAAAAATACCTATTATAATACAATTTTAATTTTCTGTATCTAAAAAACCTTTATTGTTTTAATTTGACCTCAATTTAACATAATTAATATTTATTTATAGATATTATAGCAAATTATATTTTAATTATCCTTATAATTTCTTTTCTATAAGCAAATTTTGCAGCTTAAAACCCATTTTTCAAGAAAACGTTTCATCCTTGGTTTTTCTTGGATTTTATTTATATTATAATACCTTACTTGTAGTTGTTGATTTTTTTTAAAATGGATTCCATATTTGGAATAAGTGAGTCCAAATTTCATAAATTGTTCATTCTTAAATTTTTTCATTATGAATACTATCTAAATTATTTTTATTATCACTATAAAGTTAAATCATAAATTTAGGTTCAAAATAAAATTATAGAGACGGTTAAAAGACCCTAAAAATTCTTTAACCTTATTTTATGAGTCTAGATCATCTATAATGATCCATTATTCGGTTATATGAAATTTTTTCTCTAATGGGAAAAGATTATGTCCTTTAAAAATATTAATATTTTAGAAAAGTCATACATTTCAAAATATTTCATTAATAACTATAATATTACTAATATTGGATTATCTAGACAATATTATATTATCTAGTTGATTAATGAAATATTTTTTAAAAATTTGATTAAATTTTTTTGATTGATTATGTTACAAAAACCTATGTGTTTCTTTGATTTCGTGCATGACAAGCGCCATTGAGCTTCAGCAAAGAATTGATTAATATTATCATAATAAGGTCGTTAAGTTTGTGGTTTTAATAGTATTAAAAAACATTTAAATATAAATATAAAATTCCTACTCAGTATAACTTTATTAATAAATTCTTATTAATAATATATCATTTTTTAGTAAAGTAATTATATTCATCGAAAATATATTTACCTGAAAAGTAATTTTTAGTTTATTTTACACTATAATTATTTTATATATAATTTATAAATATTATTTTTTAAAGTAAAATTAATTTTTTGAATAATAATTTTGAAATTACATTATGGTTAAATTGGATATTTTTCTAAAAATATTGATTTTTCAATAAATAATGAAAAATTCTAGTATTTTGAAATAAATATTTTTTTATTAAATTAATTAATTTAAATTCAAAATTATGGTTTTAATTTACAAAATTATTATTCAGTAATATTTATCTTACTTAATTACTATTTAATCATCCATATACTCAATTTTAGTATAAATTCACTTTTTTGGTTTAAAAATTGGTTTTTTCAAAAAATTATTTTAATGTGAAAAATGTTTCTCCATTTTAATTAATTAAAATAATCCCTAATGTTGAAGGAATTGAATTAAAATTTTAGAATATATATTACTAAATTTTAATTTATATTATCACATTATTATTGAAACATGGTGTTAATATAAAATCATGTTTTGTTTGACAAATATAGACTTCTCAAAGCCCTATTTTTTCGTAATGATTGGGAGTTTTTTGAAAACTAAATTTTTACACTATTATTAAAATAATGTGAAAAAATATATTTCATTTTAAAAAATATATATTTAAATTATATTATGTGGAATCTTTGAGATTTTCTTGTAACGTATCATTTTTTGATGAATAATGAAAAATAATGAACTCTAATTAAATATAGCATTTTTATTAAATTAATTAAAAAATATAAATTGTATTTAAATTGTATTTAATATTAATTTAGTCCAGTTATACATCCATTGTTACAATTTAATTCATTGGGATATAATTTACATTTAATTTTGATAAAAAAATATTTAAATATTTTAGACATTTTTATCTTTAAAACCATTGTTTCTAGTCCTGTCTGTGTAGTTAATTTTCACTAAAAATATTGCACATATGTGAATAGAATTTGGAAAAATAAATTCAATAGTTTGAATCATCGTAATTAATTTTATATAATATGTTTGACATACATTTTTTCCGAAATTAATAGTACAAAAAAAATTACCGCAATTAAGATAAAAATGGGATTATGGAGGTTATACTAAATCTGTACGGGTTAAAAAATGAAAACTATTCAAAAACATGTTGTATGTATCTATTATTAGTTTATACATTCTGAGATAGATATATTTATATTATAATATCCCATTGATAAGAAAAAAATAGCTAGTTGAATTATTTATTTCAAAAAAATACTAGTGTGTCACACACGTCACTTAAAAAGGCCACCCCTTATCTTCTTCTATTAACATCAGAAAACCATCTTTGGATAGGCCAAGATATATTTAAATAACTTCTATAATTCTCTCATGTCATCTTATAAGCCTTATTTTCAATTATAAATATAACCTATGAAGTATTCTCATGAAAACCTATGAATAATACCTGAATAATATGTAAAGATAATTAAGAAGTCTTTTTGTTTCATTTATTCCAAAAAATCATTGATTTTGTTATAACGTTATCATATGATAAAATATTTACGTTAAATATTATAAAATTATTTGATAATATGGGAATGAACTTCAACAGTCTCTACTTTTATCATACGGGTAAAGAAATCATCAGTCGTGTATGGAAATCTACCACCTCACGAACAGAGGTCATTTGTTTCTTGATTACCTCATATAATGGTTTTTAATAATGATGGATTTATTTATTAAATTTTAAAATTATGATATTTTTTTCTTCTGTTATTATTATTTGATGCATACTTTCATGCTTCCCATTTTTTAGGGATATAATAACATCGCTCATGTGTACGGCAAACCACCTCTTTACAAAGTGATTTTATTTATTCACGCTTTACATGGAAGGTAATAAGGGTGGTATTAATTAAAATCTTTGATATATATATATATATATTAAAAATTATTCTCTAATTATAATATATCATTTACATTTAATTATTTCAATATGATTATAGAATGGAAATAGTCCTCATGTGTATGTATGGCTACCATATCCATGAACAATGTATTTAATTTTTCAACATTATATTTTATATATTAATATAAATACATATATATTAAATATATATAATATTTATATCATGGTAAAAAATATGAATATTATGGAACCATAATCAATGTAATAAGACCCAAAAAATTCAGGACACGTATTAAAAATAGGTTATTACATGAAACATGACTTTAACCAGAAATTAGTAATTAATGGGTAATAAAAATAAGTATGTAAATAAAATATTGTATTATATATAATTATGGTCTATAATATATATTTAAGAATCATATATTTATTATATAAGTAGTTGGAACATGCACAATAGTTGTCAATATTTAATGAATGGATTTTTAGTCTCTCTTTAATTTCTTAGAGGCTTATAAAAATTCACCATTTATTAATTTTTTTATTGTGTATAGATTTCCCCTTTTAATTTTTATATCATAAATTTTCTCTGTTTTATTATTTTTAATTTTTAATTTTATTTTATTATTTATTGGGCCATAGGACCTGAAATATTACTGAAGCTGTACTGGATTTCTTTCTCACCTTTTATATCGGTGAGAAACATGCCATATTCCCCAACTATTACTATTATGTGTTTTATATACTACACATGAAAATAAATTATGATATTTATCCTAAATATTATTGGGATTTAAACATCCATTTTTGGATCCTTCATTAATGGGTTTTACAGTCCAGAAGTTATCTAAGTGGTAAGCGATTTTCACTCAATTTTTCTTCATTGAGAAATACATTATGTTATTCACCTATATTCATTCATGATGTGTATATTAATCCCATATTACATTTAATATCCAGAATTTATTTATCCTCGTGATATTTTAAATTCAATTTTATATTATTACTTCATGGGGATTACAATTCAAATATACCAAATCAGTGATGATTTTATTCTACAATCTCATCATTTAGCGGGGTTGTTTATGATTATGTCTCTCACGATATAATATTATTATACATATCTCATGAAAATATGGAATTTTCCACTCCTAATGTAATTTATTATATTTTAATGTAATATAGAAATTTTTTCCACTCTTAGGTACTTAAAATAATTAAGAAAATGATTTTTATAAATTATTACTTTATTTATCTCTTCGATCGAGAATCTTTTTTTTTAAAAACCATGTTCTCAATAATTGTTTAAAAAATGTTTTATCATAACCATTTTATTTGTAAAATAAAATTTACCCAAGTATGAAATTTAAATTAAATATTTTTTAAGAAATATTCATGTCATTTTCCATTCAATGACTTTTTGGATTTTACTAAAAACATTAAATGAATCTTTGTTTCAATATGTACAGTAAGAATAAAACATCATCCTATAAGGACCATTATTTTCTTCAAAGCTTAATTTATATGTTTTCAATGTAAATTTCAAATAAAATGATTTTCATTTTTTCTATGATTTAATTTTTTTTGTTTTTTTAATTATAATGGTCATTTTAAGCATAAAATGTCTTATAAGATTTTTATTGCTTACTCTATTTGATTTCAAGTTTATTTTCAACAAAAAGTATTTCGAAAATTATTTATATTTTAAAAAAACCAAATAAAATACTTATTCTTTAAGGATTTTTTCAAATGATCTTTATAAATAAGTGTCCTTCTATGATGAAACCCATTGATGTTACCTATACTATACTAGGGAAATTAACATAGAATGCCATTTTTATTATTTCAAAGAATGGGTTATTATGACCGAAAAATAAAAAATTTATCTTCCATGGATTATACCATTATATAATATGTATGATACCCAAATATTTTTAATCTGTTATAAAATTATGAAACAACAAAATTATTATGAATCTTATCTCTTTTATACTAGCTATGATATGAGGAAATGTTTATGAAAACCAATTCATTTCATGGGTTATGATATGATGATTCTTTTATGATTTGGGACACATCTCAATATGGTTTTTAATAGGATATGGTGGGTACCCATATACACCTCCAATGAATTGTTAAATTATTAATGTTATAAGATAACTTATAGTACACATGATGAAATCCATGACTCAAATCAAGGTACACATGAGGTCATCCCCTGCCTAATGTAGGAACACATGTTGTTAGCCCAAGACTGGCATGTTATAAATGTTTTGGTGGGTATCCATGAAATAAGATTTTCTATTATAATGTGTAAGTCCCAAATTCATACCTAATTCCAATATTATTTTCTCATGGATGATTTTATTTTATTCCCTTATGATTTAGGCCTTATGAACTTCCTATCATTATTCCACGACTAATGCTTTTTTGATTTTATATTATGGGTATGGTTTTTCAATGTTAAATGCTTGTTTAAATAAACATAAGCCCATGTAATTATTACACATCTCACTCATTTAACCTTATTAATCTTCCAATACAAACCTTTCTTATATTTCCTTATTTATGATTTAATGATATGGATTACATATGATAAATCTAAAAAGGATTATAGTTATGTATTTTATAGTGGGAGCTGATTTAGTTTACCTATGGACTAGATGTTTTTGTTTAAATGAATTCAATGAAACTAAAAAATTATGATCCAAGATAGCGTGTTTAGGTAATTAACTAAATATTCATCTAAAAAGATATTATATCCATGTATTAAGATATTATGAATCTATAGATAATATAATATTAAAGGATTAATTATCATTTGGAAATTCGGATGATAAAATAATAGTGAGACCCTAAGGATATTTATATAGATATTTTTATCGTTGTCTCAAATATTGATTCAATGTACACGGAAATGACAAATAATTTTTCTAAAAAACAAAGAAAATGATTTCCAATAAATTATATTCTTATCTAGATAGTAAAATAGCTATGGATCTAGTAGAAAAGTCCATGTGTGTAAGAACACCTAAATGGGTTCATTGAACCGGTTAGTATAATCACATGTTGCATGAAAGTGGGCAATTATTCACACCTAGTTTGAAACTCCCACAGGATACACTTTAGAGATATTATAACTCTATATGAAACATCATGGAGGATTAAGACTGATGATGATCATGGATAAATTATGTTAACAAATAAGGTTTCATATATTTAAAATAATATTTCTTTATTTAGACCTCCTAAATGATTTTTGGACTATGTATTTTTCCTATATTACTCGAATTTATCACTCTATTGTTTCTGGTTTTTCGCATTAGTGGGACTTGAATGATTTGGGTAAACATTTAATGTGACCAAAAATTTGACAACTGGCTATAAAATTTGATGATGACTCGAGTAAAGTATATTGTTTTCATGTGCAATTAGTTATCATAATATTTAATTAACAAATTCATATTAACCAATAATTTCACTAATAAGTTAATTCAATTTTAGAGTTAATTCAGATTTCAAATAATGGAAAACATGGAGGTAGAGAGATTTAGTTTCCTAGAAATAATGATTCTGAGAGGAAGCTTTATACGATATATCTATAAGAAAATATATGATGTTTTATATGTTGAGAAAAAAGAAAAAATGAAAGCAATCAGTAAGGAAAAAATGAAATGATCAATTAATTAAATGAATGGAAATTTTTTTCTCTATATGGTATTATCAATAGAGGAATGTTTTAACTATGATAAGTATGGGAATTAATAAAATAAATGACCAAATTGGAAATATCTTGAGGGGAATCAGTAAGGTTGTATGAGTAATTTTTTACTAGGAAATCTCAGCAAGAGAAAAAGTCTCTGACTATTAATTAAAATAAAGGAAAATTATAACAGACAAGCATTAAAGTCCAAAATAGACAATTACATGTCATAAAAGCCATACTAATCTCTATATCCATCGCCATTTCCATGATCGGTTTCTTTATCTCTAGTGATCAATTCCTATTCTGAGCATTCATAATACTTTAGAGTCTTCACATACTTTTATCTGCGATTTAGTTTATCCAAGTACAAAAACTCCTTCGAAGAATTTTTCCATTTTCTTCTGCTGATAGGAGATCTAATAGGCATCGGCTTTGGCAGAGAATAATAATCCTTATGATTCATTCTTCTTAGTGGAACGGTCATATCTACCTCATTATATACCACATCCTTCTTTCCATGCTGAACAACATCACTATAAGAGTTTAGAACTCGACCACCAGCATTCTTTTTATCACAATCAAATATTTCCCCCCATTTCATAGTGATAATCATATCTTAGTATCCATAATTCACTACATGCACCTTCTCGACATGACTCTTAGTGTCAACCAGTGTTAAAAACTAGTTTTGCGCCACATGCTCTTGACCTTGAAGTTCCCTGTCTTGTAAAAAATATTATCCAGATACAGCCTCATGAGAAAAAAAATCCTTTCTTCATGTTTCCACCAGCACTCCTTGGGAGCTCCTCCTCAGCATGAGAGATTCTCCCATGATTCAAGTCCTTTTAATGATGGTAGGTGCCCTGCCCTTGCACCTTCTCGATCTTATTGCCACTATGATCACAAATATATCCCAAACACAGAACCCCACTATCATTCAGTTCCATATCTTCAACAGACACCCAGCTAGGAGACAGAGTAAGGGAAACATGATCCTGACCCACTTCCAGTTCCTCATTCACCAGACCAAAAAAGCAGTTACTAACTTCAATACTCGCCACTTGCTACACAGGTTGTGTCTTTATCCCAGGTGAGGCCCTCACACATCCACAAGTTTCATCCAGGGACCCCTCCCTATAAATTACTAACAGAACCGCTGAAGTCCTATTTATCCCTTGCGAGTACCACTTCTTGATTCCCACTGTCCACCCCAGTAAATTGAATTACCTACTTCACAGAAGTCTCCAAACCTCCTGAATCAATCTCCCCAAGACCACACCTCAGCCTTCTAATCACCTCATCCACCATCGGATTCAAGGACTCCTTCACTGCCCCCATTCACCCACCATTCAATATATTTAGACTAGAAGGACATGGTTCTATCCGCATTCCAATACTCAGATCCTAGTCCCCTTGTTAAGAGTTTAGTTCCACCATAGCTGCAGCTTGTTCAGCCGAAACCACAGCTGCAGCCTGTTGAGATGAAACCACCTACAGAATCACCCTTCTACAATGGCCATCATCCATCATATGCCCCACTTTGAGGCACTAAGAGTAGTAGTCAATCTAGGGCACAAAAACAAAAGACTATTTATATCTAGACTCTTCACTCACATAAATGAACATCGACTTGATCAGAAGTTTTGATAAATCAACATCAACACAAATTCTTGGTCAAACAGGGTGGCATGCAACCCTAGTTCTACTGTACAAGCATAAATAAAAAACAACTAAATTCCCAAGAAAGCTGATGATGGAAGGGTTATAAAATCGAAGCGGAAATTCTATAAGTCTTACCCAAACATCCATGGTCGTGGATTCAGTCTTCATATGGTAGTCATAAGACCAACGGAAGAGAATGAAACGAGAGCCATCACATGTACGCGTGGCAGAGTACCAGACCAGGATCAAATCTTCTTTTGACCCAAAGTGAACCATTAAGTGATTAGAATCATGAAGACCCATGGTGGTGTGCTCTTATAGATTCCACGAATCAAATTTAAAGGGATCAAAATGATCCAAAGGTAGGCATCATTGCATGAAGTGAGATATCAATGTCAGAATCAGCAAGGAAGAGGCATCGGTGAACACTCTGGCTGTGATCGAGTGCTACGGAACCCCATCATGCAACTCTGAATCTCTGGGGGAGAGAAACTTTTTTTGGAATGAAGTCAAGAAGTTAGGGTTTAAAAAAGGAAAAGGCTTCGATTATAAGAAGGATGCAAAGATCCCCCCTCCACCAAGGGTGGAGGGATCTACTCGGAGGCCATCACGGCCTATGGTGGAAATCACCATCCCAAAACCCTAGCTTCCATCGTTCTTCCTTCTAAACCTATGAGTAATTGTTATACAGAAGATGAGTAATCGAATATGAATGATATATTAATTTATTGTTATATTGATAAATAAAATTTTTAATCCTAGTTAATTGATTGAGAAGGAAGTGGAATGATTGAAGTGTTTATGATCTCAAAATCAATAATTTTGTTATTTGAATTATGAGATATATTAGGATTGTTCAGTAAACTTTTTCCATTTAATATTTTATTAAATATGATGAAATATGATAATGTCCTAGATTAATTATTTTATAGAAAGTTGATATTCATCGAAAAAAACGATTAATTAAAATATAAACCTTAATATGATCTATATTTTTTGGTAAAGATGTTGGGAAATATATATATGTTTGATATTAATATGTAAATTCCATAGTACTAAAAACATGAGAATTGATTAATTATTTATGGAAAAATAATTTTTTAGTATCATTAATGGAGTTTACATTGTATTTTAATTTAAGGAATATAACTAATAATCTATTTTTATGTATGGAATACAAAAAATGTTTATTTCAATAAGTTTTTATTTCAAATCATTGTTATTAATATGTTTCAATAGAAGCCTTTAAGAATGTAGTCACATTTTCTGAATGTGACAATTAAGATCTTCATAATGATATTTGGAAGATTAATTTTATATCAATTTTAAAAAACAAATGTGACATGATTTATAAATTTTTAATTATAGAATGGTAATAAGGTCTTCCATTTCTGAAATGGATTATGTAGATATTTTTAATAGGATTTAGAGAATAACATATTACTTTACCTATTGAATGATTATGCATAATTTTTTTAAATTTTTTTTATCAAAGATAATTATAGAGAGATAGAATGTTTTATCATTATATTTATGGATCTTATGATCCACTAGACCTTTATTCATAACGAATCACCATAATTTTATGGAGTCATATATGAAGGGGAAATTGTTTATGTCATAATGAAACGATGTTATTTTTCTTCTCAAGTCAAATGAAATCAATAATGAATATCCTCTCTTCAAAATTAATCAACATTATGAAAACAATGATGAAATAAAAAAAAATCATGTTAGCAACATTTTTTATAAAATCAATATCCTTTTCAGAACTCTTTCATTTATAATTTTGAATTTTTAAACCTTTTTTTGATCATACACATTATTTTGGCCAAGGATCTATATCAATCTATTTATTTATACTTATTTTCCCTGTCATATTTCACACATCCCACTTATTTTATCATATGTGGAAACCAAGTAAATATTTACCCTTGATTACCTTTATGTTTCCAATATTTTCATTTTTAAGGAAGTTCGATGATTTATTTAAATGACGTTTGTTTCTATGATATAATTTTCATATGTTAAACCATTGATGACTCAAATAATTTTTTTGGGAAAATTTATCTCATGGTTATTAGATTGTGAAATTATAATATTTGATGAAATATTTTAAATGAAAATTTATTTATATTTTTATATAGCATATGTTACACATAGCAACGAGTTTCTTCGATAGCGTGCATGAAATGGGGAGCCGAGATTCAGTGAAGCATGGAATAATATAATTATAATATAGAAATTTTGTGTCAGTGTATAAATATTATTAAATATATTATGAAAAATTAATGTAGATTTCCAATATAATATGAAGTTATTAATAAACTCTTGTAAATAGTCAACCAAGTCTTACTAAAGTAATCACCTTCCTCAAAAATATGTTTTCCTTAGAATTGATTTTAATAGTATAAATAATTTAAATATTTTTTACATTAATTTGAAAAATTGAAATTAATTATAGAAATAATCATTTAGAAATTATTTTATGGGTAAATTCATGGATTTTTCGAAAAATATTTATTTTTCAGTGAATAGTTAAAAATAAAACTTTTAGTAAAATTGTTATTTATTATCAATATATTAAGTAATTGAAATGAATTATTTCTTTTTAAATTAATATATTTATAATTTATTAATATTTATCCCACTTAATTTCAATTCAATCATCTTTATACATGATTATAGGAAAAGTTAATTTTTAGTTTTTTAAAAGTGTTTCTTTCATAAAACTATTTTGATGTGCATAATGATTCTCCATTTCAATTTATTAAAATAATATTTAGTAATGATTTTTTAAAAGTAAATTAATATATTAAATGTCATTTACCTTTAACTAGATATTAATTTTGTGATTATTATTATATATAGAGTTTGTATAAATTCATATTGTGCATAAAAAATATACTTCTCAAAAAACGATTTTTTGAGCAGTCAGTAGGTTTTGTTTTAAAAACAATTATCGAAAAAATAAAATAATTTATTTTAAAATATATATAATTTATTAAATAATAATGTTAAAATTATATTAGGGTCATTTTTTGGGGATATATTGGAATGTCTCATTTTTTGATGAATATAAAAAATACTGAATTCTAATTGAAAACTAACTATTCAGTTAAATTTTTTCACAAAGATAAATTATAATAGAAATTTTATATAATGTAAAATTATTTAAATTATACATTAATTAGTCTAATTTATGTGATTTTAATCAATATCAAGTTGAATTAATATACAACAACTCTATAAAAGTTTTGACATTTTTTCTTAAAACCCCACAATTCTCGATACGTCAGTGAGATTAATTTTAAATTAAACATCTCACCTAGTGTGAATGTAATTTTACAAAACAATTATTTAATATTTGGAATAATTATAATTTATATAATCATATAAATTAAAATCTATTATTTACAAAAATTTATAGTAAAAAATGTAAAAACTTATTTACCATTTTTAAGGTGGAAATGGGTTTATCCAGTGTTATACTACAAATATTGTGATATAAATAATCCAAAACTAGTAAAAAAAATATTTTGGATCCATATTTAGAACTTGAAAATTATTTTTTTGATAATGGTTCATTATATAAGAATTGTGTCTAGAAAAAACATGGATTGAATTATTTATTTAAAACAATTACAGGTGTGACATTCATCAAACTTATAAATTCCCACCCCTTGTCCTATCCTCTTCACACCTTCAAAAAAATTGGAAAATCACTAAAAAAATCAATTCCCAACTTCCCCACTCTAATCCGATAAGCCTACTTTTGGACATCAACCCATACATGTAATTATTTATGTGAAGACCTATAGAGGATACTTGAAAAATAGATAAGGTCATCAATGAGAATTTTTTTTTATTACTTCTTCCACTTAAATTATTTATATTATAAAATCATTATATAAAAATTCATTTTACTAATTTTTCTGAGATGTTTTTATGATTTGGTCATTTCCTACAATAATCTCTACATCCAATAAATGTGTTATGAATTTATCTTTCGATTTTAAAATAAACAGACGTCACATGAACCTATTTCATTTGTTTTTACATTACAACATCTCACATTCTAATATAATTATAGATTTATTAGTTATATATAATATTATTATATTCTTTTTCTTCTTTAATTATTACATCACACATAATTTTATTCTTTACATTTTTTGGTAATAAAATAATGTTGCGTGTGTGCACGGAAAACTACTGCCTCCTGATGCAACGTAAGTTGTTCACGATTTACATGGATGGTAATAAGGATAAATTTAATGATTATATGTGATGTAAATTACATAAAAACGATTCTTGAAGGATAATATAAATTTTAGAATTATGTTTTTCAATATTCCAAGAAAATGGAAACAATATTCACATGTATGTACGAACTACCGTCACCATGAATAGTTTATTTCATTTTCTATCTCTATATATTATATATTTCTATTAAAAAATCAATATTCACTACCAATTTTTTTATGTGGGGGTAAATATATACTATGAATTATTCATATGACTCATATCCTTTAAATTATTGGGTTTTACATATCCTTTTGAAGATCTCTCTTCCATGGTATTTACTATTCAAAAGATACCAAAGCAATAAGGAATTGTTTCTAAATTTTCCTTATTTGGGATATATATTATGTTATTACCTTTAACTCTTTAACAATTTTTATGTTCATTTCATTTTACATGTAATATAATTAATTTATTTATCCTAAGTATATTTTATTTCTCATTTCTTGTTATTCCATCGTGGGACTTATGATTCAAAGATAATAAAGTGGTTATGATTTTATGTTACAATCACATTATTAGTCTAAATTAGATATGATTACGTTTCTGATTATAAAATATTATGATATGCCTCTCTATAAACACATTAATTGTCATCCCCTATGGTTAATCATCATATTTTCTTATTATTATTCTATTTATTTAAATAATTGGTACATAAAATAATTGACAAACTCTTTCCAATAAAATACTAAATTATTTATCTATAAGGTCGGGATCGGTTTTCATAAAATACCATGGTTCCTAAATATGTTTTCAGAAATTACTTTCTATTCTCTAATTATTTTAAAACAAATTTCCCATGTTTTACATTATATGGAAAATATTACACGGATATTCATGTTAATTTCAAAACATTTCTCATTTTTTCATTTCCTAAAAATATATTATAAATATTTATTTTAACAAGTATTCCAAGAACTAAACATCTCATCCATATAACCATTAATTTCTTTTTATATTTATCAGTATTTTTAAATTTAATTTTAAAATAAAATAAGATTCACAATATTTAATTTTTTTAGAAATAATTTTTCAAATATGAATGTATATTTTCATCAAAAAAATTTAAAATTATTTTGAAAGCTTCATCTATAAGCTTACAAGGTTATTTTTTTAAAAAAATATCTTAAAAATAATTATTTATCCAAAACATCATTTTAAATGAAATTTTTTTTCTTCATGTAATGTTTTGAATTATAATTCCAAATCATGTATGATCTATGATGACATTAGATGGTGTCTCTTATGTGTTACTGGATCTATGTACCGTGGATATTATATCATCCCAATAACGATATGTAGGTATACATTAATAATTGTCATGTATTATCTTTTTCATTGACTAGGTAGGGTTGGGAATGAATTGGGAGGATACATATAATGGTGAATTCAGAGATTTATTGGAATATTATTTTTAACTAGCCATTTATGCATGCTACTCATGGGTTACACGTCGGGTAATTATGTTACATGAAGTGTAACGATCACTATGATAAGACTATGACAAGATTCATGTCATGAAAAAAATCACACCATAAAATGTTACACGTTTTCACTATCCATTACAAGTCGTGAGTTATTTAATGAATTTTTTTCAATTTAAAGCAACATATTTTTCAGTGTTATTCAAACATAAAAATTTCAAAATGTGTTGTTGGATTACACATCATGTAATACCCCAACTCATATTTTTTTAATGGGTAGCACGACTGAGTTCTTGTTTCACCTCCTATCTGGCTTCATTTCTCATGACCCAGATCCATCTCTAGATGATATTGAAGCCTTCAAACCCCTCTATATAAACTCATTTAGCATTTGACCACCATTACGTTGTTGTTGTTTTCCTGAGTAATATTTCTCCCTGGCTCTTTGTCTTTGTATATTTCTCCATTATTGAGACATCAATAGATCATCTTGAAATAAATCGATCTATTCAATGTGATGTATGATCCCATATCTAGGTTTTGTTTTGAAGTCTTCTACGGCTTCTTTATAATAGATAGGTGTCATTGAAAGATTTGAGTTTCAAGAAAATAGGTATGTGATTCTTTCCCATTTAGCTAAATTAATTAACATGAATTTTGTTGATTTACTTAAGATGTTGATTTAAATTCAATTTCTAAAAATTCATTCAAATGATTAAATAATAAAATCAATTTTTAGTTAATTTAGATATTTAAAATATCTTTGGCATGTAAATTAGGAAAACACACAATTCCATTAAATTAATGCATGTTAATGGAGAGTGGTTGATTTAAAATTCTTAATTAAATTGGAGGTTTGATGGAAATGATTTCAATTAAAATATTAATTTTAATTGTGTAAATTTATTTTGAATTATATGTAATTGGTTTTGATTCGATTTTAATCTTATGAAAATGGATTAAAAAGTTTGGATATGAACTTATTGATTTTATCTTGGTAAATATGAATGTTTTTTATTTAAAAAATATCTTTTAAATGGAAAATTTGGATTATAATTATAGAATGGGATTTAATTTTACTTTAAGTAGTCTTAAAATAAATTACCCATCATTGATTGTGTAAGAGAACATGCAAGCCTTAGATAGTTAGTGAGTTATTTGGACACACTCTATGCTATTACAACATTCTAAAACATACAGGCAATGGGGAAAATCCATGATGGGTTGGTGATGAGTCACCTTTCGCCAGTGTCATGGGGTGTGTGTATACACATATTGATGTGATCACATAGAGATTTCAGAGTCATGTAGCCCAAAACTATCATACCTATTTATCAGATGACCATGTTTCTCTCTTGTTATTTGTAATTGATATATAAACATATGAAAATGTTGTAAAACTGATTTTCATGCCCTCTAAATTTATATAAACTATTTGATGTATCTATTTTATCTAAACCATTGATTTATAAACTTTCCATCCCTTATAAAGTGATTTATTAAAATATTTTTCACCATTTGAATTGTACAACATGATTTGCTTAAATATACATTAAAATATCAAACTTATTTATTTAATAAATTTGAATTCATTTCTTTTCATAATATATTATTGGTATCTATTATGGAATCCTTGGTGAGACCTACTGGGCTTTTTTAGCACACACCCTATTTTTTCCTTTGGTTGTTTATTGATTTTTTCTTTATTTTTCTATCAAGGGAAATGATTTATTTAAGTGGATCTAGCTATTAAACTATAGACATTGTGAGTTTTGTCCTTATGGACATATGTTGTTTCTTTTTTATTTTTGTATTTGGGTTTTAGTACTTTGTGACTATTTTTTCCATGTTTTATTCTAGTCATTTACACCCATTAGAGTTTCATTTGTTATTCATAATGAATTGTCTCTTTTTTTCTTCCACAATTCCTATAAAAAAACAACACCTTGTTTCAGTAGTATGATGTGAGAGGCTGGTCACTAACCAATGTGGATTTTGAATTAACTTCGGGCTATGTCAGCGCCATCTCAGTTATCGGGTTACAATGTTTCCCAGGGTAGTTCATGAAAAATGGTATCAGATGAGGTTGCTGATCTTTAGTCTTATTGTCAGTATGTAGATGAAATATTATCTTTACTTAGGAGGTAGTTGTGATTGAGTTCCTAGCTAACTCGCAACGTAATGAACATTAACTCACTAGGTGTGGTTAAGGATGGATGTCTTTTATATTAATTCTAGTCTTTTCCATATTGTGATTTGGATGGAGTGAAATCCAAATCTCATTGTTCCATCTGTTGGGAATGATATCCCATGGTGATCAATTTGAGTGTTAGTATGATTTCATCCTTCTTTTTCTACTAATGTTGTGTAGAATCATGCCTCCATGAATATGTGTAAAGATTATCTAGGAGGGAAATTCAGAAAAACCGCAGCGGCCAAATCCCCTACTGTATCCTAATCTACTTGAGTTGATTGTACGCATTTTCCATCCTCTCGGACTAGAAAGACCTTGGGTTCTCATTCAGGGTCTAGCTATAGATCATCATGGGTATGTTCTCTGAAATATTTTTCAGGAGCTCATTTTCTAGAATCCACTATTTTTAATAGGATCCATTGATCCTCTACATGCTGAGGAATGGTTGGGAAATATAGAACAAATGTTTCAGTTCTTGGAGACAAATTATGAGATCAAGATAAAATGTTCCACCTTTGTACTGGAAGGACTGACTAGGCGATGGTGGGAAATTATTGTAATGACAAATAAAAATAATGGGTTATAGTGGAAATACCTCAAGGTGATTTTCACCGACCAGTTCTATCTATATTCTATGGTGTTAGCCAAGTCTACTAAGATTTTCAAGCTTGAGCAGTAAGATACAATCATGATTGAGTATTCAAATCGCTTTGCGGAACTTGTGTAGATTTTAGGTGGGATTCTATCAAATGAGTTGATGAAGTCTCGATAGTTTGAGTGGGTACATCCATCAGATACCAATTCCTAGTTTTTATTTATAAATTTACCCATTTATGCTGATATACATGATAGGGGGATGATGGTCGAGATAGACCTAGATGTCATGTCAGGTTTATCAAGATTTTCATTCTCTCCAAGTGGAAGTGTGAGGTCCTTCAAGGTAAAACTGATGTATGATGATTCTCACTCTTGTTATTAAAGTTGGGTTCATTCCAGACCGCCAAATGTTTCAGGAGGAAGTCCTTTTATTTCCTATTAGTGTGGAATGTAAACATATTCTAAGAGTTTTTTCACTAAGGCACCCATGAACTATAGCTCCTGAGGATGTTTAGGACACCTACAGAGATTATTTAATAACTTTTCTACTCTATATAGTATAATAGAGTCATCAAAAACAACTTAAAATGTGGGGAAATTATATACTTCAAGTATATATGGTTTCAAAAAACAAGAATCTAGAACCAAGCTACATTACATTGTGGAATAGTCTCCGGAGGAATAAAACATGTGTCTAACAACTGTAAGAGGTACCATTACAAACGATTAGTCATTACTAACTACTCTATTTGATAGTTGTACATCTCACAAATTTATGTCATCCTGTATTTTTAATTTTCGTAATCATTATGTGGAGATTTTATCTGGTGCAATGGATATTACTACACCCTTATGTACAAAGAGAGAGTGAGATCTTCGAACTCCTATTTATGTCTTCTCTCTATCGGATGATAAGACAGCTTGTAAATTTCTAGTCCCCAACATTAAATATCTTTATGGAATATTTGGGATGGATTATCTCATTTAAAATAAACCCCATATTGATTTTTATCTTTGACAGGTCTACCTTAGTACACCCAGTTCTGTGTCTCTTTTCTTTAAAGGAGAATGTGACATAAGGATGAGAAAAACATGACCTTCTTATCTAGATATGTGAAAGTAATATTAGTGTTGTCTTTTGATATTAAAAGGTAATCTTTCAATAGTGATCTCCCACTAGATATTGTCGAGTTCCCAGATTTTTTTCCTTCTAATCTCTCTATTTTCCCCTATAAATATATGTCATTTTCTTCTTTGAAATAATATCTGAAACCTAAGCAGTTTAAATTCCTTCTTAATGCATGGATCTAGAATAAATTAAAGAGCAAAATTTATATGTGGACTTCTTCTTGAGAATAGATTTATACACCCAATCATGCCAACTTGGGTGGCGCCAGTTGTTTTCAAAGATTTACCTTCGATCTGGTTACTATCTGTTGAGGATAAAAGAATATAAAATTCAAAAAACACCATTACAGCGTAGTTAGGGCCATTATGAGTATATTTTTATTCCCTATATACTAATAGATGCTTCTGCAATTTTCATGGCTCTAATGAACACGATTTACAACGAGGATCTTGATACCTTTATGTTATTATTTTTTGATGACATCCTTATTTACTCCAAGACCAAGGGTGATCATATGAATCATCTAAGAATAGTTCTAAGTCAAATGATTAATAACTAGAATTCTTCCATGATTTCAATGTGTGATTTCTGGATTGGGATAGTAAACTTGTTAGGACACGTGGTGTCTAAAAAGGGAATATTTTTTCCCTAAAAAGGTAAAGGATATTATGAATTGGGAGAAACAATGAAATTTCTTTGAGATTATATTATTTTGGGGATTAGCTGGATATTATTGACTTTTCTTGAAGGATTTCTCGAAGTTGGATTCTTTGGTGACTTCTATGACTTGGATGGGGGTCAAGTTTTCTTGGAATGAAAAATTTCAGAGTTATTTTGTTGAGCTGATACGAGTTTTGACTACAACACCGGTGTTGACTCTTCCAATTTCTGAACATGGCTATGTTGTCTTTTGTGATTCATCAGGTCAAAGAATGGGTTGAGTTATTATGCAAGGAGATCATGTAGTTATCTATAGATCTCATTAGCTTAGGCCATATGAGAGGAATTGTCCTACCCATGACCTTGAAGATGTAGTTTTGATGCATGCACTTAATATTTGGTGGTATTACCTATTCAAGGAATGTTTTACTACATATTCATACAATAAATATTGAGTTTCATCCACTTTAAAAAAAATTGAGTCTTATTTAGATGATTTTGGTGGAGTACCTAAAATAATTCGACTTTGACAATGGCTAATAATTAAGGAGAAGGAATTTCATTATAGATGCATTGAAGAGGAAACATCCAACCCATTCATTGAAAGAATCTTTAGAGGAGTGGAAATTCATGGCTCTCATTTAATAGTTTCATATTGGAGTTTAGTAGAAATGGATTTATGCTTTATTATCCAGCATTTAGTTGACATCCACTCTCCTAGATATGATTCTTCATGATCAATATATTTATGGGTAATTCGATAGCTTTAGAGACACTTTTAATGGTAGGTAGAAAGTTTACTTGCAGTCATTCTCTAAAGAGGGGATTCTAGGATATCATAATATTGTTTTGTTATATTTGCAGAAATATTTGTCTTTATGCGGAATTTTCATAATTCATTGTGGATTGGGGACCTAGGAACCACTAATATGTTCTATGACATGAAGCAGTGGTTCTGGTGGACCAGTTGAGATAGGGCATTGTTGCATTTGTCAAGAATTTCTCTATGTTCTAGCAGGTGAAGTTCGAGCATTAGAAACTATCAGGATTATTTCAACCACATCAATTCCCTACTTAGAACTGGGATGAAAAATATATGGGCATTGAGGTTGGGATTCCTCCTACCTATTGAAATAATAATATGATATGGGTTGTGATCAACATGTTTACCAAGGCAGTACACATCATACCCATTTGAGATATAGCCAATGTTGAGGAGTTGTAAAGTATCAACGTGAAAGATAATTTTCATCTTCATGTAGTTACATCTATTAATGTTTTGATTGGGATCATCAGTTCACTTCTCGCTATTGTAGATTCTTTACGAAGGCACTAGGATCTCAGGTCTATTTGAGCATGGCCAACCATCCGCCGTCAGATCGGGAGATAGAGAGAACTTTACATATTATATAGGATACACTTGAAACATTTGTTCTTGAATTTTGTGGGGATTGTGATGATCACATGGGTCTAGTTGAGTTTTCTTATAACAATATTTATCATCATGCAATCAGATTGGAATCTTTGGAGGCCTTGTATGTTCGGCTTTCTTAATCATCATTTTGTAGGTTAGAGATTGATGACAGTTCTTTGGTTGGACCATGGTGGGTGCAGGAGATGACAACAAGGATATACTTAATTCATCATATAATTTTGACAGCACGGAGCTAATATAAGTCTTATGTTAATTGTCCCTATATACCATTGGATATCTCAGTTGGTGACCAGGTGTTCTTGAATGTTTCACCCCTGTTGAGCCATCAATGACCTGGGATGCAAGGGATTCTTGATCCTTGTTTTGTGGGACCTTTTGAGGTTGTTAAGTAGGTGGGGAATGTTTTATACTATTTAGAACTTCCACCACAAATAATATTGATGCATGATGTATTCCATGTATCACAACTCATAAATTATTTATCTGATCCATATCACTTTTTTAGCATGAGTGATCTTTATAATGTACCTGATTAATTCGTGACTGGGTGAAATGTCATGATAGGTGATTATGAGACCAAGTAACTTCATGGAAGGAAGATACCTTTGGTATGTGTGCTATGGAAGCATGTTTATGATCATTATTGGATGCGAGAATGTGATTCGTTGATGAGAGATTATTGGCCTCATATTTTTTCATGGAAGATTTTTTATAGGCTTTCTAGGGATTGAAAGTTTTTATGGTGGGGATGTTGTAACATCTTGTTACTGATCTGATAGTTATACCTTTATCTCTATTGTGTATTTTCCTCTTCATTGACTGGGTAGGTGTGAAAATGAATTGGGATGATTCCTATAAAGGTGAAGTAAAATATTTTTTAGACTCTCATATTTAAAATAACTTTTCAGCTGGCTTATAGAGGGTTACATGTTGTCACACTATGTTACAAGATGTCTAATGGTCTCTAGGAGCATATTGTTAGAATATTTGTGTTGTAAGAAGATTAAAACTGTGGAAGGTTACATGTCATGAATTATCTAAAGAATGGGTTTCAATTTAAAGTGTCCCATTTTTTGGTGGTTGTGAAACTTAACTATTTCACGATGTGTAGTGGGATTACACATCATGTAATACCCTGACGGTATTTTTTTTAAATGGGAAGTGTGGTTAAAATCTCTTCTATAATCCTCTCCAATTTTTTTTTATTTTGACCTAAAACCTTCCCTTAGAGATCTTGAATCATTATTAAACATTCATATCCTCTAATTCAATATTTTATCATCATTACATTGTGTTGTGATAACCAAGTATGTTTCATCCCTAAATATTGGCATTTTATTCTTTCACCACCATTTTTTTCAATTAATCATCCTAAAATTGAAGGATCTATTCTCTGTGATGTGGCATCTCATCTCTATTTTTTCTTTAGTGGTCTTCTAGAACATTCTTCTTATTGATGGGATCCATTATTAGCGATGATTTTTAGAAAAAAAGGTTATTGATTCCATCCCATATAGCCAAATTAATTAAATTTGACTTTACCTGGTTAACTTCATTTTCTAATTTAAATTCGATTACTCAACATGAATTCAATTGATTTTATAATAAATCCCAATTATAGTTAATTGGGATATTTTAAATTGTTTTGGATTGAGAATTTCAACCCCCCCCCCAATTCCATTGAATTTGGGTGTGTTTATAAAAATTGGTTGATTTAAATTATAGTTTTGATGGAAATTATTTCAATTAAATTGTTTAATTTAATTGTGGAAATGAATTTTGAAATTTATGAAATTGATTTTGAGTAGATTCCAAACTTATTAAAAAGTCTTAAAAAGGTTTAATAGAAACCCGATGGTTTTATATAGTTAAAGAGTCGTATATATGTATTAAAACCATGTTTTGGTTTTAAATGAAAAAATTGCATTAAAATGGAATAATGCGACTTAATTTTATTTAAAATGGTCTTAAAATAAATTTAACATAATTTTTAGTGTAAGAGAACATGAAATATATCGGTAGTTGGGGAGTTATTAGAACACACTCTACGCTATTACAACATTCTAAAAAATACATACAGTAGGCACATCCCTGATCTGGCGGTGACAAGTCACCTTTAGCCCCTTTCAAGGGGAAATGTGTATACACATATTTCTAAGATCACATAGATAGTGTGGATTATTTTGTCATGAAACCTCCACACCTATTTGTAAGATTACTATGTTACTCACATGTTATTTATATTTAAGATATTAATATATTCCAATGTTCTAAAACTAATTTTAATTCCTTTTGAGTTTTTATAAACAATTTAAGTAACTCTATTATCTAATACATTGTTTTATAAATAATCCATCACTTATATATCCTTTTAATAATTTATTTTCCATTATTAGAATTTTATAGCATGATTTTTTAAAATATTCATTAAAATTTGAAACCTATTTATTTTAAAACATTAAAAGAATTTATTTGGTTATTTTATTATTGGTTTCTATTATTGAATCCTTGGGGAGACACTACTAGTATTTTTTCACAGAACCTAATTTGTACATATGTTGTTGGTAGATTTTTCTGTTATTGGTTCGAGAAAGGGGAATGTACCTATGGAAGTGTAACGTCTCAGAATTTCCATGTATTTGTTTTAAATTACATGGCATTATTTCGAGACCACATGCTTTGATGACATGTGATCTAAGGCCCAGTGAGCCTAAAATGAAATTTTGATCTTTCTTAGTTCATATAAGAAAATGTGTGAGTGGGTTTTTCTATCTTTTGAATCAGTTCTTGGATAAAAATGTGAGGTCTACATTGATCACGAAACACCGAGATTTTCCTAGAAAGGGCTTAATTTCAACAATAAGGGGTCGGACTGAAATGTAATTATTCATAATTTTTGGAAAATAATAAAATAGATTTAATAGTTATTTTATTTTCTTTTATTTTTCGCCGTTGACTGGTGGAAAATGGTGTTGCGGTGTAGTGATGAGGCACATTAATGGAAGTTCCTTAATAGACCATTTTTTTTCATAGTAATAGCTATGCTATGTCATAAAAAATAGCATAATGACGCAGTGTCGCAACATAAAATAAATATTGTGATGTGTTTTCTTTTAATAACATGGTGGGAAAATCCATTTTTTTAATTTCCTATGATGAAACTATAGAGAAATTCCTCCCCTGCGATGAATGAAAAATTCTAGTAGGATCTCTAGCAACATTAACACTCTATGAGGAATGGTACCAGGAAGCGAAGAATTCCAACGTAGCTTAAATAATCGAGGGAGAAGAACTTCAATAAAGAACGTAGACTGAGGTAGGGTTTATTTGTTTTATGTTTTCCCCATTCTTCATTCTAATAGAAGAAAGAGGATCAATCCATGAATAGGTTGATCCATAGATCGTCCGTTCTTGTGGGAGGTAGATGTTTCTCGGTTTTTCAATATGGTATTGAATTATTGTTGGTAGAACAGCATCCCTAAACCTCCCCTTATTTTAATCCTCTAATGCAGAGGGTTCGGGCAGACACGAACATGGTATGGGCCCATTTTCTTGTGCATTCTTCATGGTTGCAACATCCAAATGGAGGCAAAGAGGATCTAAAGCCTTTGTAGGGAAGAGAGAATACTCCAGAGTACATAGGAGCAAGTATCATGAAGAACATACCTCCGGAAATGACCTGAAGGTCCATAGAAGAACCCTTCGATGTGGTTGCACTGGCGGTGGACCGTAGAGGCGACCACGGGCAGGTGGCATTACACCATGATGGAGCTTTGGGACAACTTCGTGGTTAACCGACTGTAGCGGTGTGGCAAGTTCCGACAGCTAACGGTGAGTGGATGCAGCCACCGTACCACAATGCTTCACTATGAATGTGGAACCACATCGCATCAAATGAGTCAAATATGTGGTTGATCGACCACATCTAGGAGAGTTGGCCCCATGGATGACCCGTGAGGTAGGGAGGGCACTAGACATGGCTGCCTGCCACATCCCATCTTGGATGACTGGGTAGGCTAGCAGGTTAGACCCATGTCCAAATAGACTGGACCCGGGACGGAAAAGGTCAGGGTCGTGTCAGTAGACCCGAGTCAGGTCATTCCAGCCAGGTCTAACTGAAACCTTACCCAATTAGACGCTTTTTTGGAAAAATGTCAATATCTCTAAAATCGGGTGATAGATTGATGATCTGTTTGCAGCAATGGAACCCACGCGATAAATCAGATATTTTGGCATACTCAATCAATGATTTCATGTAAGTTGGAATTATAATAATGGCTTGGGGAGTGGTTCTCTCGAGATAATGTATTATATGTGCAAAAACCCTACGTTTGGATGAGACCTAAAGACTGCTGATGAGAGACCCTGTGTGGATTGGATTCTATGGCTCATTAGGAAGTAGCATCTCTATGATCCAGAAGGCTCATGGTGGGGAGAAGTGTCTGTGTAACTCAGCAGACCAACGATACACCACAAGAGGAGTACCTTATTATTCTCATTGGTGGGATGCAGCTACTTTGTGACCAGGCATGCCCCGTGTGGGAAGCGACTTCTGTGTGACCTAGTACACCCATGGTAGTCATCAAAGATGAGTAGCACAACAGTCTTGAAGATTGTGGGAAGCGGCATCTGTGTGACCCAATATACCCACAATACTCATCAGGGACGAGTACCGTAGCAGTCTTAAGGTTAGTGGTAAGTGGATTTTGTGTGACCTGGTAGGCCCAATGTATTCGTTGAGGAGGATTTCTCTAGTATCCCATGGTGTTTAACATTATGATGTATGGTCTTACATTCCTACTATAGAATATACCTGGTGAGAGGTGTCTTGTATCATGATCATGTTTGGTGACCATGATTTGTGGTTTGTTTGAGGATTGTTTTGGGGTATTTCCTTAGTGTTTTGGGGTCCCTTTGGAGTATATTGTTAGTCACCCATTCAGGGGATTCACCCACATGTGTTGTGTCTCGTGCAGATGGCCAATTACGTGACAGAGGACTTGGTGGACCCAGACTTGGTGGTTCCCAGTGAGACCAAGTACGTGGGGTGTAAATTTATAGCTTCAAGCATCTACATTGTACTTACCCATCTAGTGGGGTTTCTAGTCGATAGCTTTTAGTGTTTCTTTTTTACTTTCATATTTTTCAGTTAGTATTTTATTTGGTTTATATTCTGGCCAATTTGGATTTTATTTTTACTTTTACTCAGTAGTTGTTTCATGGAATTCTTGTTTACTTTTCCATATTTGTAATAGTGTTGTGTGTGCATGCATACACATACTTAGGAAAATGACTCCCACTTGCTAGTTGATGCCTTCGGTGCTAGTCACCAACCCTTGGCCTTTGGGAGGTGGGATTGGGGTATGTCATGGAACAGTACCCAAGGGATGGGTTTTGAAAAAGTGGTATCAGTGTAGTCTGATTCTACCTCAATTACTAGAAGTATGTTATTTTGTTTTTGGTTAATAGTGTTAAATGTTTTGAGTTCAAATTTTAAATTCAGGGAGTCTAGGGTTGGTGTGGCAGCTGATGTATCCATACTACATGACATTAAATTTTTATTTTTATATCTATACATGAAAACACTAGTTGCATAGTGTCTACTTACAATCTTCTTGAAAAAGAGTCATCTCCCCAGGTATAATCTTCTAATTGCGGAACATCTTGACCTATTTCAAGATGCATCCACTCAGACATCTAGCTTGGATTCTAATTCATGATCATGTGGAAATCCCTCCTAGTGATGAGGAATCAGTTCTGGGACTAATGCCAGAGGTGGCCACGTAGGATGGTGCACCAGTGTTTCCACCACCTGTTGATCAACAATTACTACTGGAGTTATAGGTTGAGGACACACGTAGGTTTAGCGCCTTACATGAGTTCCCAAGACAACGACCTCCCAGATTTAAGGGAGAGACAAATGCATAGGCCCCGGAGGACTGGTTAGAGGCAGTGACCTGGGTCACCCTCCTAGGGAGGACACTGCTTGACCAAATAGTGATCTTATCTGTGAGCCTTATTTAGGTAATCATAGAGGGATTGTGGAGTCTGACGATTCAAACTCATGAAGAGATGAACCTCACATGGACAGACTACGAAATGATTTTTTTAATGGTGTTTCTTCCAACAAATGTTTTATCTATGTGCATTTCTAAAATGATTCACCCTCAGCAGGGCAACTTGTCAGTGGATGAGTACTCTGTGAGGTTTACAGACCTCTTTCACTACTCTATTGACATGGTGCAAGACCATTTATTTAGGTCGTGGACCTTTATCCAAGGACTCATATAGGATATCAAGGTATTAGTGGAGTATCTCAACATCACCACTCATACTTAAGTGTAAGAGTGATCCCTTCATTTCGAGAGATTACTAGAAAAGCATGTACTGACATCCAGAGCCACCAACAGTCCTCAGGATGTATAGTCTTCTGTTGTGAGTAGAAGACAACTTACATGGAGACAAAAGTAGGCCAGGTAATTATGTGGGTGACCCTAGGACTTAGGGTGGGATGTGTGGGATTCTAGAGTAGAGAGAGTTTGTAGGGAACCAGGTTTCACTTCATGTGCAGCGGGCAGGGACCCATTTCACATGACTGCTCAACCCGCCAAATGGATGATCAGCAGACGGTCAAGGGACCTCCAATATAGAGGCAGATGTTCAAGCGAGGATATATTCTGGGTGGTGTTTGTGGTATTGGAGGAGGTTGTGCATCAGAATGTGGATGACGGTTTGAGGTCTTATCAACACCACCCCCGGGTGGTACACCATGGGCTTAGGGAGCCAGAGAATATGGGAGAGACAAGATTTTGGTGATGAAGGCCTATGACCAGGTCAACCTAGAGATGATTATAGGTTGGATCTAGGGATTCTCTACCATATCTATAGTTATTATATAATTAGTTTCTAGTCTCTCTTTCTTTTCCATGGATCTATTTGGAGGCACAGAGATTATGGTAGAGTCGTTAGCTCAATCCTTACTATTAGAGACTCATACATGAGGGGATTAGATGATTACTCACTGGTTCTGGTACTGTGAACTTACTCTAGGAGTAGAGATCTTGGGATGGGTTCCCCTAGAAACAATGTCAAGGCCTTACAATGTCATCATTGATATGGACTTGTTATCTACAGTCCATGCTCATATCAACTATTTTAGAAGCTGAGTGTGGTGTTTCTGTTAGGATGGGACCGGTTTTTCCTTCACTAGTGATAAGGGAACCATTGTAGCATAGGATTGACTATCTCAGAGGTGGGTGCAGGTAATCACTCAACAGTTGGCTAGCTGCACCCTCATTGCGGTGGATGATAAGTGTCTGAGAATTCCATTAGTGTTGGACGAGTTTGTGATGTATTTCCAAAGGATTTTCTCGGACAACCTCATCATTAGGAGGTAGGAGTATGCATTGACTTTTACACCAATATGGAACCAATATCCACACTATAATATCATAAGTCTTCTGAGGATCTTAGTGAATTGAGGGTACAGTTGGAAGACTTGGAATAGAAGGGGTTTGTAAGGCCTAGTGTTTCGCCATGGGCAGCCCCAATGTTGTCTTCCAAGAAGGCATATTGAAGTTGTAGAGACCCGAAACATGACATACATGAACATTAAATTACTTTTTTGGAATAATTAATATATAACAAAAACAAACACACAAGAACCGTAATATTTTAGTGTCTTTGGAAACTCGGAACATAATCTTCTAATCGTGGTGAAAGACCTTCAATATCTCCCATAAAGATCATCCCCTTTTGTTTTCTTACCTAAAACCTTTCTTTATATCCTAGGGAAAAGAAAACATATAAAGGGTGAACTCAAATTATCAGTAAGGTTATGAATGGAGAAAATAAAAAAACCATATACATTTGAACATAAAAACATGAACATAATGTTTAAACATCGAAATCTTGAGCAATGACATAAAACATGGTAGTATGTAAGGCATAGATCATAATGGAACATCAATCATGATAAAATAGCTTGGAAATAAATCGTGTAATTGTGGAAAAAAACATTAATCACTTGATATTATTTCCATAGTAGCCAAGGCATTGCTGCCAATACCATCTTACTAGACAAAGTCCCTTACTGAACCGAGTTCAGTTCTCATTCCAGTCCTGTATCACTGGACCAGATTTACTAGTCATTCCAAACATATCAATCTCATGAGATATAAATCTTTGCCTAATGAATTTGAGGGATATATATTCCCTATCCATCTCATAATGAAATCATTTTTCTTGTGCCACAAAATAAACATAAATCATTCATCATAACCCAAAGAATAAAATGGGTTTCATAAACATCATCCCATCATAACATAATTCGAATAAAACAAAGGGGTATCATTTCATCATAAGAAAAGTTAAACCATGTAAATCATAGGGACATTATACTTGAAACATATACATTTGAAATAATTTCCTCTTAGATGTAAAATAGTTTTGAAAAAACACTTGAAATGAATTTTTGAGGAAAATATCCTTTCTTCTTGAAAATAATTTTCTTTTAACAAATTGACATGAAATTTTAAAAGAAAGGATTTTGTTGGAAATAACCACCAAATGTTTTACAGGAAGCATCATGGAAATATAGTGCTATAAAACCGTAAAAATTTGTTCATGACGTATAAGTTAAAAAAACATTCTCCACATACTTTTGTCGGAAAAGTAAAAAATTAACTCGTATGGTAAACAAAAGAAAGATTTATTCCATACGATGTGGTAAAGGTTAAAAGGGGTAAAAATTACTTTAAACATACATGGAAGAAAATTAAAAATTTTATGAAAGAATTTTGAGAACATATGGACATGGATAATAAACATAACCCCAGTAAATACTTACGAATAAACAATCTCAGATAAGAATGAGATTGGAATAATTATCCCTTACCTTATGTCCGATATGCTTCGTATATATCCAAACCTCCTGTATAATGATTTAAATAATGTCATTTACTTATTAAAGAATCATATTCATTGTTATGATATCATATATGGTTCAGTTATGACTTTATATTACCGGTTCTTTTGTAAATTCCATGTTAAAGCAACATTTTGGGTAAAATAGTTTCATTTATCGTCCTTTTTTTGACTTGTAATTATTCATATGATTACTTAGATCATGATTAAATAATTAGAAAATATAAAACATGATTTATATATAATATTTATTCAGAATATACATATATATTATAGTTCTATAAATGGAATGAAATACATCGTCCATGGAGACGGTAGGCCGCACGTATGCATGAATACTGTTTTTGTTTCCTTAATAAATTTAATAGATGTAAGTAAATTACATATAAATAAATTAAGTATCATTAATATGTCATATATTTCATTATTACTTATTATATATACTTTATAATCATTCTTGAATTGTTAACAAGGAAAATGAATCTCATCGCATCGTGGAGACAGTAATATGTACTTACGCACGAGAAATGATATCATTCCCATATTTATTAAATGGAATTGGAGTGGATGATATAATATCTTAGAATCAGTATGATTTTATAATAATCATATATAGTTATTCTTTACACCATTATACCCATCCAGGTAAGGTAGTTGTGAAAAAAATTGATTACACCACGGCGTTGAGACGGTATTCTGTACGTACGCACGCGGGGTGATTTCTTTTTCCGTAGGATGGATAGAATGTGAAATTAGGTTGTTTAATATTTATAATAACATATAAGAATATAATTAATACTTATGTTATTACTTTATAATTCAAAAACTAAAGAAGAGGAAGTAGAAGAAGAAAAAAAGTTGAAAGAGTCGGTAGAAGAGATTACCTCTTCCACGATGCACCTCCATTAAACTTCTTCTTAGGGCTCTAGAGTTGGTATTTTGAGAAGACAATAACCTCTATGATATAACTATATAGGTTTAGAAGAGTAATTTTCAGGTTTTGGCCAAGCTTCAAGGCTCAAAAGGGTGTGAAGAGAAGAGGGAAGGGGTTCTGTTTTTATAAGGGAGGAGAGGGGCACCTTAGGAAAACTTAAAATATTTTTTTATAATAAAGTCATATTCAATTTTTAATAGCTCCAAATTAATTAATATAGAAGCTAAGTTAGGTAGGGTTAGAAATACACTCAACCAATAGGTTTTATACAAATTTAGGTTACTATTTTATCCTTATCATTTATATTTAACTCTAAGTTAAATAATTTATCTTTTACCGTGTCTTTTTGTTTTCTTACCCTATATGGTTATTAAACATACTATAACAAGCCTAACTAACCCCATGTGGTTAATTATTAATATAATAATCTTTATCTAAGTCATTTTTATGAACCTTAGATTTTTAGTAATAAAATAAAAATTAATAATATAATATTTATTTTAAAAACTATTTTATGTCAATTTTGACACTATTTGGTACTTGATTTTTGTGAAAATCATAACAGCATGATTAGTTCCAAAAAAGTTAAATAAATTCATACTAAAATGTCATATTAACCTATAAAATTAGTTTAATTCATAAAAAGTCTAAAATTACATTTATTTGGGTATTTATAACATCAATTATGTTAATATTTCATTAATAATGTAATTACTGAATCATCATTGTGTCATAAATAAATTATATTATTTAATGTATTAAAATTATAAATAAAATACCAATATGTAGGAAATATTTTTATTTTTACAATTAATATTTATAGTCGAATTTATCTTATGTATAACCCTATACTAAAAATGTTATAGTTATTCATCTTTGATTTTAACTATTTTAATTCTTCTTTAAATAAAATAATAATAAATTTCCTAATCTAATCCAAGTGGACCTAAATGGTAATATTTTATTCCTAAGGTTGTGTTTGGCCGAAATTAAACTTATCCAATAGAATTAGGACATGTGTTAGGGTAATAATAATATCATTTTTACCCTTAATTACCCTATTTACTTTTAACCGTGGTAAAAATAGTTAAAAGTCACTATTCACAAAAAAAAATTATTTTTATCTTATTGAACCACATTTTAAGACTTGATATTTACCGTGTCTCTTGTATTTTCGAAATTCCACTCACAGAAGCGGTAAAATTATGTTTTATGTAAATTTTCAAATTCTCCTAGGAGGTGGGTAAAAGACGGTTAAAAGTTGAATAAAATTTTTATATATCTAAAATTATTATAAAATAACTCCAATGAATTACATTGAACTTATATAGGTATTATGTATCAATTTTGACCTAAAATAAATTTAAAAAAAATAAATAATTTTTTAAATAAAAAGTCGTTTTTTAAATAGTAACCCTGTGTTTTCACTTTTCATCATAAATTGAAAGTTTTCAGAAAGACACCAAAATTTCACCCAAGGCTAATTTCGATATTACAAATCCAAAAATGAAGTACATTTTGAAGAAAAATTCAAAAAGTTGGTATTACGATTCATAATGTCTATTTTATATAACATATCGTTGTTTAGTGAAACTCGGTATTGTGTACAACATACGCTATCGTGGAAGGTCGCGATTGTGTGTAATGCAAGACAAGTCACGGTTGCATGTAGTAAAATACTCCTTTGTTGTTTCATATAACAGAATCCAACCATATTTCAATTATACATTGAATATATAAATATATACACACACTCAATGTTGCGTAGAATAACTACTATCAAACGAACATGAAATTGTGTGTAACACGATCTAAGAATAGTATTGTGTATACAACACGCTAATACGGTGTTGCGTATAGAACAAGTTAATTTGGGTGTAGTGTATAACACAAGACAACAATAAAATTAAAAAGAATAATTCTCATAAAATCTTGGGTTGTTACATTCTACCCCCCTTAAAAAAAATTCACCCACGAAATTCGTCGGGGTTATAAATGGTTTTTTACATGGGAGTTTCTTTCATAGAAACCTACATCATAAAAAAAATACTAAAACATAGTTTTAAAAAGTGAATTATGAAACATAATGGTTACCCAAATTAACTCATCATTGGATTTCCACATAGGAGAACTTAGGTGAAAACATGGATATGGAAGAGAAATCTGACCATCATGTTCTGATAGAGAGTGGTAGAGAACATGGCTATGAAAAATCCAACTATCACAAAGCAATAAATTTGTGATGATATAAAGTAGTATCTTATTCATCTTATATAAGGTCACTAGGACAACATTTTTGGTTTTCAAGATCATTTCCCTAAAGTTGAAGAATTTGAATTAGAATAAATACTTACTTTATTTCGATATAATCTCATCACTGTTCGTGCCTTGAACAATTTCCACTTCATCTTTCAAAGAAATAAAGTTGAATTTGTCATTTGTGAAGTGTTAGCAGATCATGTGATAGAATAATGGGTCATTCCATCTATCTCAAACAAATGGTTAGCAATAGTTATATACATAAGTCCATCTATGGTGAGATTAAGCATATAGCGTTTCACAAATGGACTTATACTTCATCTATCATACCGCTTAATAAAATAAAACTAGTTTCTACTAACCGGGGACTTCCTGTAGGCCACTGGTAGGTAATAAATGTCTGTCACACTTCGGTTGTGGGTTTGATTCTCGCAACCTTGTCCGACGTGATGGGTTGTCGCCCATCCTATATGTTGTCGTTTTTCTAAAACTATACTATTATAACATTCTATAAATAATGTCGAAAAATGTTCTATCCTTAAACAATACTATCTTATGTCCAATATAATCCATTCCAATATTTATGCTAATCCAAAATACATATGTCTAATCTCATAGTATAATGAAAATGATTACTTGAAATGTCACATAACAAGGACGTGAATACCATCATTTATCCCCAATATATCATAAGATATATCTTGTTGGTCACAGTCCAAACATGTGAATACCTAAATCATTTATTCTTTTGAAACATGAATTACCATAGAACCTTAGTGAAAACGTGAGTGCTGTCAAAAGTTAACTCTTTCCACACACCAAAATCCCAAAATTTATATATACTCCAACCATGATATCACTTTGTTCTTATATCATTCATGAGCTCATTAATACTATCAAAAATTTCATTTTCTCTTTATCCCTTAATTATGCACATATCATCTTATTTCCAAAAATATTTGAATAACCTTTCATGGTTGCCGGTACCATATTCTTATTGAAAACCACAATGGACCAATATAGAGATATTTCAATATACTGTATAAGTACCTCAAAAACATTATTATTGAATTCCAATACATAAGCCCTTTAATCCGTCCTCTTCAATTATTGGCATGGAATAGGTCCTTCCTCGATTTAGAAGTAACTTCTTAGGTCAGGGCATTGAGTTGGGTAATGCCCATGTTTTCTGCAGATAAGAGATTGAACTCCATAACAGTCTGTCACTCTATTACCCTTTTCTACACATAGATAACATCTTCCCCTCCATTTGAGGTTTTCCTCATGGTTCTTCTTCTCTTATTGAGATATCTCAATCATCCTTTCTCTATTCTCCTCACCATGAAAACATGCATAAAATTCCATCTTCCTCTTATTTGATGACTTAGGAATACAACTAAAGTTCACCTTATTAATCATATATCGTGATTACTGATTCGGCATAATCACAATATCATTCTCTCCAGGCGTTACATAATTTCGTGGATCATAGTCACCAATTTAACCATTGGAATCAATGTTAACTAATTTGCTTCTCATTCCCTCCATTGACTAAAAACAAAAATCATAGTGTAAGAACCCGTTAAAATAACGAGGAACCACATAATCATAAAAAGTCACTTATGTGATGTCTATATTATCAAAAATTCATTAATCCATAACACCTTTGGTTCACCCTAGGTTATTCATGATCGTCAACATAATTCTAGGACTCTAAACTATATGTATACTTAACCTTAAGGACTCCCCTAGACATACCTTATAAATATCTCCATGGATCTCACTAAAGTTCTAAAATCATAGATTCCAAATATTGACTAATCATTTTCTCTAATACCAATTGTATATACCCAAAACATGACATACATGGAAATTACATTACTTTTTTAGAATACATAATACATAACAAAAACAAACACATAAGGACCGTAATAGTTTAGTGTCCTTGGAAACTCGGAAAAAAAATCTTCTAATCATGGTGAAAGATCATCAACATCTCCCATAAAGATCTTCCCCTTTTGTTTTCTTACCTAAAAACTTTCTTTATATCCTGGGAAAAAGAAAACATATAAAGGGTGATCTAAAATGATCATTAAGGGTAAGAATGGAGAAAATAAAATAGACCATATACATTTGATAATAAAAACATGAACATAATGTTTAAACATCTAAATCTTGAGCAATAACATAAAACATGGCAGTACGTAAGGCATAGATAATAATGGAACATCAATCATAATAAAATTGCTTGGAAATAAAACTTTTAATTATGGAAAAACATTACGAACATGATATGATTTACATAGTAGCCAAGACATTTCTGCCAAGACCATCTTAGTGGACAAATTCCCTTACTGAACTGAGTTCACTCCTCATTACAATCCTATATCACTGGACCAGATTAACTTCTCATTCCCTCCATGTCTATCCCATGATATATAAATCATTACCCAATTCATTGTAGGTAGATATAGGTCCCACCCATCTCATAAGGAAATCATTCTTACTTGTTCCACAAAATAAACATAAATCATTCATCATAATCCAAAGAAAAAAATGGGTTTCATAAACGTCATCCTATCATAACATAATCCTTATAAAACAAATGGATATCATTTCATCATAAGAAAAGTGAAACCATGTAAATCATAGAGAAATTATACTTGAAACATACACATATGAAATAATTTCATCTTAGATGGAAAATAGTTTTGACAAAACACTTGTAATGAATTATTGGGGAAAATATCCTTTCATCTTCAAAATCATTTTATTTTAACAAAATGACATGAAATTTTAAAAGAAATGATTTTGTTGAAAATAATCATGAAATATTTTACAGGAAGCTTCATGTAAATAAGGAATTATGAAACTATAATAATATGTTCATGTTGTATAAGTTAAAAAAACATTCTCCTCGTAAATTTTTCTGAAAAGTCAAAAAGTACCTCATATGGTAAACAAAAGAAAGATTCCTTCAATACGATGTGGTAAAAGTAAAAAGGGGTAAAAATTAATTTAAATATACATGGAAGAAAATTAAACAATTTATTAAAACATTTTGAGAACATATGGACATGGATTATAAAAATAACCCCAGTAAATACTTATGAATAAACAATCTCGGATAACAATGAGACTGGAATAATTATCCCTCACCTTATGTCTGATATGCTTCATATGTATCTAAACCTCCTATATAATGATTTAAATAATGTCATTGACTTATTAAAGGATCATATTCATTGTTATGATATCATATGTGGTTCATTTATGACTTTATATTACCTGTTCTTTTGTAAAGTCCATGTTAAAGTAACGTTTTGGGTAAAATCGTTTAATTTATCGTGTGTGTTTTGACTTGTAATAATTCATATGATTACTTAAGTCATGATTACTTAATTCCAGAATATAATACATGATTTATATATAATATATATTCATAATATAAATATTTATAATAGATCGATAAATGGAAAGAAATACCCTGTTCATGGAGACGGTAGGTCATACGTACGCATGAACGATGTTTTCATTTCCTTATTAAATTTAATAGATGTAAGTAAATAACATATACAAAAATTAAGTATCATTATTATGTCTTATATTTGATGATTACTTATTATATATACTTTATAATAATTATTTAATGGTTAACATGGAAATTGAATCTCATCGCGTTGTGGAGATGGTAATCCATTAGTATGCACGAGCGATGATTTCGTTCCCATATTAATTGAATGGAATTGGAGGGGATGATATAATATTATAGAATCAGTATGATGTTATAATAATCATATATAGTTATTCATTACACCATTACACCCATCCAAGTAAGGTGGTGCTGAAAAAAATAGATTACACCACGGCGTGGAGACGGTATTTCGTACGTACGCACGCACGGTGATTTCGTTTTCCGTCAGATGGATAGAAGAGGAAATGTGGTTGTTTCATATTTATTAAAAAATATCCATATATAAGTAATATTTATGTTATTATATAGTAATTAAACAACTAAATAATAGGAATTAGAAGAAGAAAAAAAAACTTGAAAGAGTCAGTAGAAGAGATTACATCTTCCTCGACGTACCTCCTTTAAACTTCTTCTTAGGGAACTAGAGTTGGTCTTTTGAGAAGACTATAACCTCTATGATATAACTATAGAGGTTTAGAAGATTAATTTTCAGGGTTTTTCCGAGATTCAAGACTCAAAACGGTCTGAAGAGAAGAGAGAAGGGGTACCCTTTTATAAGGGAGGAGAGAGGCACCTTAGGAAAACATAAAATATTATTTTATAATAAAGTCATATTCCATTTTTAATAGCTCCAAATTAATTTATTTCTAAGATAAGGTGGGTATGGATATATAGCCTCTCAGACAATAGGTTTTAGGCAGGATTAGGTTATATTTTATCCTTATCATTTAGATTTAACTCTAAGTTAAATAATTTAACTTTTACCGTGTCTTTTTGTTTTATTACAATATATGGTTAAACAACATAATATAACAATCAAAAAGAACCCCAAGTGGTTCATTATTAATATATATATTCTTATCTAAGTCATATGTAAGAACCATAGATTTTTAAAAATAAAATAACAATTAATAATATAATATTTGTTTTAAAAACTATTTTATGTCAATTTTGACACTATTTGGTACTCGATTTTTGTGAAAATCATAACACAATTATTAGTTCTAATAAAGTTACTTAAATAAATAATAACATGTCATATTAACCTATAAAATTAGTTTAATTCATAAAAAGTCTAAAATTACATTTATTTGGGTGTTTATAACATCAATTATGTTAATATTTCATTAATAAGGTAATTACACCATTTTTATTTTTTCATAAATAAATACATTATTTAATGTCTTAAAATTATAAATAAAATATGATTATGTAGGAAATCCTTTTATATTTATAATTAATATTTATAGTTGAATTTATCTTATGTATTACCCTATATTAGAAATGTTTTTGTTATTAATCTTTGATTTTATCTATTTTAATTTTTGATTAAATAAAATAATAATAAATGTCCTAATCTATTCCAAGTGGACCTATGTAGTCATATTTTATTCCTAAGGTTGTATTTGGTCAAATTAAACTTATCCAATAGAATTAGGGCATGAGTTAGTGTAATAGTAATATCATTTTTACACTTAATTACCCTATTTACTTTTTACTGTGGTAAAAAAAGTAAAAAGATACTATTCACAAAAAATTATTTTTATCTTATTGAACCACATTTTAATCCTTGATATTAACTGTGTCTCTCGGATATTAGAAATTCCACTCACAGAAGCAGTAAAATTATTTTTTATGTAAATTTTCAAATTCTACTAGGAGGTGGGTAAAAGACGGTGAAAAGTTAAACAAAATTCTTATATATCTAAAATTATTATAAAATGACTCCAGTGAATTAAATTGAACTTATATAGGTATTAAGTATCAATTTTCACCTAAAATAAATTTAAATAAAATAGATAATTATTTAAATAAAAATTTGGTTTTTAAATAGTAACCTAGTGTTTTCACTATTCAGCAAAAATTGAATGTTTTCAGAAAAATACCAAAATTTCACCCGAGGCTAATTTCAATATTCTTAATATAAAAATGATGTCCATTTTGAAAAAGAAAATTTCCAAAAGTGGGTATTAATATTCATAATGGTTAGTTTATATAACATATCGTTGTTTAGTGAAACTCTGTATTGCGTACAACATATGCTATCATGGAAGGTCACGATTGCATGTAATGCAAGCCAAGTCAGTGTTGTGTGTAGTGCAAGACTACTTTGTTGTTGCGTATAATAGAATCCAACCAAATTTCATTTTTACATTGAATATTATTTATATACACACTCAATGTTGCGTATGATAACTACTATCAAACCAACATGAAATTGTGTGTAACACGATCCAAGAATAGTGTTGTTTATATAGTAAGATAATATTGTGTTTCTTATAGAACAAGCTAATTTTTGTGTAGCGTATAACACAAGACATCAATGAAATTAAAAAGAATAGTTCTCATAAAATCTCATGATGTCACAGAAGCTTAAGGAATTGCATGGTGTTTCAGAGCCTAAACAAGGTGAACATGATGAACATGAATCCAACGAAATGGATTGATGAACTATTAGACCAGATGAAGGCGGTGAGGTGGTTCTCAAAGATATACCTCAAATTAGGCTATCATCAACTACGAGTACGGGATGGGGACATACTAAAGACAGCCTCCAAATGCCGATATGGCCACTACGAGTTCTTGGTGATGCCCTTTTTTTTGACAAATGACCCATAAGTTTTCATGGGACTCTGGAATAAGATCTCTCATCTATGACATATAAGGTACAACCCTTCATGTAGACAGACAAGTTCTAGTAAATTTTATAGGAGTTGAGGCAGAGACTGACAAGTGCCCTAATCTTGAGACTACCAGAAGAGAGAACTAGGTATGTATTCTTTTGGGACACATCAGGGGTTGGATAGGGTTGTGTCCTGATGCAGGAGTGATCATTGATCACCTATGACTCATGAAAATTGAGGCTGCATGAGAATAACTACGCAACACACGACGTGGAGTTAGCAGCAGTGGTCTTTGCCTTGAACATGTGGTGGTACTTCTTGATGGGTGAACGGTTAACCATCTACTCTTACCACTGGAGACAAAGGAATGTTTTTACAAAGAATAACATAAACATGAGACATTGGTGATTTCTGGATTTCATCCTGGACTATGTATTTGAGATTGTCTATACTCTTGGTATGGGGAACGTGGTGGCAGATGCACTCCGATGGTGGTCTGGTTTACAGCTACTACGTGAGGAGACATATTAGCAAGTCGCATTGCAGATATCCTTTGTGGAATGTTATAATTTATCATACCTCCAGTAAATGAATTTCACTCCCCCACTATTATATCAAATTAGGATGGAAAGACTTCTAGAAGTTGATTACGAGGCCTGACGTGCTCAGTTATCGTTAGGACAGGCCCCAGATAGATTTTCAATAAGTGGGTAGCATGTCATCCTTTTCAGGGGATGCACCTTAATACCAGTGATGTTGTGGGATGTGTTTAAGGAGTTCCATACATCCCCCTTGGTGGTATATCTTGAAGTGGTGAAGATGTACCAACACCTCCAACATTAGTATTGTTGTCTAGAGATGAAAATAGTGGTGGTAGAGTTCATCTCATGATGCCTCACGTATCATAACGTGATGGTTGAGAATCATGTTTTAGTAGGCCTAGCCTAACCGATTGAGGTTATGGAAATAATGTGGTATGGTGTCTCCATGGACATCATGACATGGTTACCCCGCATGTCCAAGGGCCAAAATTCAATCTGGGTGATCATTGACTGAATCACCAAGGTGGATCACTTCCTACCCATCTAAGAGCATGGATCGAGAGAGGGAATGTGATGCATCTACATCCATGAGATAGTTTGGCTTCATGGGGTGCCTTGGAAGATCAACCCAAAACATGAAGAAAACTTTACATCTTGGTTGTAGAATTGATTTTAGGAGCCGTTCAGGACTCAGGTGCGCTTGAGAACAGCATTACACCCATAGATAGATGGTCATACGAGGAAGAAAATACAGACCAAGGAGGACATACTTCATGCTTATATCCCTGATTTTTTTTTCAGTTGGGAGGATAACCTACCATTGGCTAAGTTTAAATACAACAAAAACTATCACTCCACCATTGGAAAGGCACCATTTGAGGCCTTTTATAGGTGGCCATACATACCCCCTTTATACTGGACAAACCTAGGGGAGTCAGCACTCATGGGAATAGAGTTGGTATGGGCTACCACTGAGAATGTAATGATTATCCAGGAGCAGATGAGAACTACACAGACCTGGTAGAATTCACATTTCGATAGGATATGGACACCCTTGGAGTTAGAGGAGTGAGACCACGTGTTCTTTTAGGTATCACCCCAATGGGTTTTGCAGAGATTTGGCTGGGGCGGCAAGCCATATCTGAGGTTCATCGGACCATTCTAGATTCTCAGAAGATTTTGAAAGGGGTCATACCACCTAGCTCTTCCCCCACATATGAATTGGATGCACGATGTTTTTCATGTGTTGTGGCTGAGAAGGTATGTGCACGACACATTGCACATCATCGACTAGGGTGATCCAGACATTGATGATGGGGAGACATTTGCCGAATTCTTAGTGGAGATAGAGGATCGATGGGAGTGGGTCCTTTGTGGAAAATAGATTCTTCTGTTTCACGTTCAATGGTAGTATGATAATCTCTAAGAGAGCACATGGGAGTGGTACACACAAATGTGTGCTCGGTACCCCCATTTGTTTGATTAGCCTTTGTTTTGGCTTTTGGGAATGTAAAACCCTAATGTAGGGAGAATGTAATGTCCTGTAATTTCCATGTAATGTTATTCATAATTATAAAAAATTATTTTGAGACTACACACATTAATGAAATGTGATTATGAGGCCCTGTGATCATGGAATGGAATTTCAAAACTTTTTTAGTTAACTTATGTAAACTTACGATCGTGTTTTTATGATTTCTAAATTACTGCTCGGATATGAAATATGTGGTCACTATTGAACTTGAAATGTAATGTTTCTCATAGAAAGGAACTCATTCCGATAAGAAAGGGTCAGATGGAAAAGTTAGTTTTCATACTTCTCAAAAAAAATTAAAATAACATAAAAAGTGATTTTATTTTCTTTTCCTTTTCATCATTGAGAGGAGGATGATGACACTATAGTGTAGTGATGAGGCATGTTAAAGGAAGCTCCATAATGGCCTATTTTTTACTGTGTAACAACTACTCTATTTCATAAATAAAACAGCATAATGAAGCAGTGTTGCAGCACAACAAAAACACTGTGACATGTTTTCTTTTAATAACACAGTGGATAAATAAATTGGTGGAAATTACTCTGAAGACCCTAAGACAAAATTCCTCTTCAATGTTGAGTGATGAATGCCAACTATATCACTAGAAACATTGACGCTCTACGAATAATAGGACTGAGAAGTGACAAACACCAGCATAGCTTAAATACTCGAGGATGAAGCACTTCAATGATGAACATAGATTGAGGTAGGGGTTTATTTGTTTAACATTTTTCCATTTCATCATTCTAAATGACGAACGATGATCAAATCATGAAAAGGTTGATCCACTGATCATCTTTTCTTACCGGGGGTGATGTTACTTGGGTTTTCTATTCAGAATTGAATTATTGTTGACAGAACACCATCCCGAAACCTCCCCCTATATTAAACCTCTAACAGGGAGGGTGTGGGTCACAAAAAAAAAGGCCTAATCCCCTCCTCTTGTGAGTTCTTCTTGGCTGCAACGTAAAAATGGAAGCGCAGAAGATCTGAAGCCTTTTCAGGGAAGAGGGGATCCCTCAGAGGTTGTAGGTGCAAGTGGCATGAAGAATGGAAAACCAGAGCGAACATGGGGTCAATAAATGAACTTGCTAGTGCACCAACACTGGAGGAGGGCAAGGGCGGGTGATGGAATGTCATGATTTCATGCCGGTAGGATGCCTTAGTCAACTGATTATGACGGTTTAGCAAGGGATGTAGGTTGGGCATGCATCTGGCAGTAGGGGGACAGATCCACGCAACCATGTCGGCGCACTACGGATGCGGAACCACCCGCATACCACTAGGAAAACTATAATCAATCGACTTTGGTTAGTCGATTTGGCCATGTGGATGACAAGTGGTGCAGGGAGAGAGCTAAACATGGTCATCTACCGCGTCCCAGCCTAGTGGACTGGGTAGGACAATGGGCCATACCTGCCCTGTTAGGTTGGATCCTTCATCGAGGGCTGGGTCTGCGTCTGTTCGGCGAACCCAGGTCGGGTCGGGTCAGACTGGAATCAGACTCAACAGACACCTTTTTGGAAAAAACATCAATATCTCGCAAACCAGGCGTCCGATTGAGGAGTCGTTCATAATGTTGGAGCCCACGTGATGAGTCAGATATTTTGGTATAACCTATAAATGATTTAATGTAATTTTATTCAATGAATGGATTGGGGAGAGGGTCCCCCGAGATCAAGCGTGCAACATGAGGAAACCCTATGGTTGGATGAGACCTAAATACTACAGACAAGCGACCTTGTGTGGATCGCATACTATACACTAGTGGGAAGTGGATTATGTGTGACCTGACAGCTCCTTGGTGGGGAGTCACCTCTGTGTGACATAGTAGACCCACGGTACGTGACAGGAGGATTACCTATGTATAGTCATAGGTGGGAAGCGTTATCTGTGTGACCCTACATGCCCATGGTGTGAAGTGACTTCTTTGTGACCCAGCATACCCACAGTACTCATCAGGGATGAGTACCATATAAGATCTAAGGTTAGTAGTATATGACTTCTATATGACCCAATAGGCCCAATATACAAATTGAAGAGGATTTCTCCAACAGACCATGGTGTTCGATGTTATGGTGGATGGTGTTATTTTCCTACACTAGAATATACCTTGTGTGAGGTGTCTTGCTTCATGATCATTCATGATGATCATGATTTTTTGTTAGTTTGAGGATTTAGTTGTGGTATTTACATTGTGTTTTGGGGTCCCTAATGAGTATATTGTTACTCACCCTTTGCACGAGCTTCATCCGCCAATGTCGTGTCTGGTGCAGACGACCCTCGACTCGGTAGATGACTTGGTGGCCCAGGACTCGGTGGTGCACAATGAGACCAGGTAGGCGAGGTGTACTTATACAGCTTTTATCAGCTTCTCTGTACTTAAACATCATGTGGGGTTTCTAACAGGTGGCTTCCAAAGATTCTTTTGTACATACCTATTTGCGAGTTAGTCTTTTATTGGGTTTGTATTCTGAACCAGTTGACTTGAATTATTACTTGTACTCAATGGTGGGTTAATGTCATGCTTATTTACTTTTCCATCTATGGAATGTGGTTGTGAGTTCGTTCATAGAGGTACTCAGGTTAATTTTAACTACTTTCAAGTTGACGCCTTTGATGCTAGTCTCCAACCCCTAGCCTTTGGGAGGCGGGCATGGGGTATGTCATGGCACATGCCATGAGTGACTGGTCATGACAGGGAGGTGGGATCAGTTGTTAAATCTTGGTTTTGGTGAGTTGTTTCCTTGTATACATGGGTTTTTTTTCTTTGTCTTGGTTCTTGGGGTTTATTAATTTGGGTTTGTTTATTCACTATTACATTCTAGTCGTTTAAACCTGGTAGAGTTTCATTTATTCTGCATACTGGCTTGCCTTTGTTCTAATTTCTACAATTATTATGGAAAAACGGTTCCCACATTCAATTTTATGATTCCAGGTGCATGTCACCAACCCATGGAGAATAAGAAGGCCCTTCATGTTTTGTTAGGGCGATATTGATTATTGGGTGACTATGGTAACTAGGATGGTTCATGTAATATACAATTATTATTCTTTCCCTGAATATTTTATTATAAAAAGATGTTCATGAAATCCATTTCTCTTCCATGGGATATACCATTATATAATTCTTATGTGCACTGATTTTTTCATGGACTATGAAATTATGAAATTATGAAATGATGATGAAATTTGACTCTTTTTCGCAGATTATAATACATTGACATGTTTATGAAACCCATTTTATTCCATGGGTTATGACATGATGAATGTTTTATGATATTTTGGAACATAAAGTTTTTGTTTTAATGATGAGATGTGTGAGACCTATCTCTCACTCCAATGCATTGAGAAATAATTTATGTTATATGATATCAAAGGGTGAACATGAGGTTCTCCAATTTAGAAAAGATAGTATAAGAAAGGTAATCCCTAGAATGGAGAATGTACAGAGGTGTTTTTCACAAAAGTAACATTTTATTAATTTATCAGTGGTTACCCTTGACAAAATATTATCTATTCATACAGGTATTACACAAATAGATGTCTAATTCCAATTTCATTCTCTCATGGCTAATGTTCTTAGATTCCCATATGATTAATGTCTAATAAAATTCCCATAATTTTTCCATGACTCCTGATTGTTTTTTTATATGCATGATAAAGTTTCTAAATGTCATAATCATGTTCTCAAATACTTATATTAAAGATATTCTTAGATATATTCCATGTTTAACCATACTATCCATCTAATGTCACCCTTTCTTATTTTTCCCTTCCTAGAGTTATGAAGAAATTTATAACATATGATATGTATAAGAAGGGTAATGACAATGAACTTCATATTGGGAGATATTTTTGTTTACAGATGGACCAGTTGATAATGTTTCCATGTTTCCAAAGACATGAAACTATTATAGACCGCATGGGTGTGTTTTAATACTGTATTGAATATTCATATAAAATGATGTAATATACATGTATGAAAATCCTCCATCAATAAAGATACATTAGCCAATAATTATAATTTCTAAATCTAAAAGATTTATATTCAACATGGAAATTTATTTTTAATTTTTATTAAAAAATATCTACCTTAAATATTATACAATTTAGATGTAGTATTAATAAATTAATGGAAGAATATTAATAAATGATATTGAAAATTTCAAATGTATTAAAATTTGTGATTATTTATGTGATAAAAAAATTTTATAGACTAATAAGACTTATTTGGGATGTATTAAAAATATTTGGTGAAAATTTCTATTATCTTCTAAATATTATTAAATTCATTGTATTTAATGGTGTCAAAATTGATAATAATGATATTTTATGAATATAATATTTTAATAATTTATTTTCATGTCAAAAATATCATAAATTTTTAAAAATGGGATAATATATGGTCTATAATGTAATACCTTGTGAATTTAAAGGAAATTTAAAAACATTTGTGTCTAAAATAGTAATATCTTATTTTAGTCTTTTTAAAAATTTCAGTAGTTCCCCCACTAAAACTATACTAAGGAATCTTCACCCTCTCTTAATTAAACCCCATTAATCCCTCTAGATCAAAAATACTATGTGACATTATTTTCTCCACTTCCTTATCCACATTATAGAGGTTATCTAAATAAGTCACTCAGAAAAAGAGGTTATCGCCTTAACTGATCACATTATTTTTAATAAAATAATATAAATCCTAAAAATCAATTAATTTTTTCATAAAATTAAAAATAATTTATTATATATATATGATGAAATATTATGTTAATTGAAAAAATCTTTATACACCATCTTTCTCACCGAACAAGATGTGAGTGTAGCACTTTTGCGTTCGTATGGGTTAACATCACCACATAGGGATAAAATTAATTTTTAATCACTTTATTTTATGGATGAACATTATAATAGGATTAAAGTTTATAAATTATGTTTATGACATATTTAATATTTTTTAATGAAAATATCATGTCTACCTACTGACATTTTAAACCATCAAAAAAGGATAATATTTTTCATGGATTCGTATAAACTATCACCGTCACGAATCGATGTGATTTTTTTATTTATATATTACATAGATTGAAAAGAAGATAATGTATTTTATTAATATAAAATTATATGTATTATATAATAATTATTCTTTAATCGTATAATTATTATTCATCTATATTCATTACATCCTATGAAATTTGGAAGCATAATTACTATGTTGGTATGACATATCATCTCCATTAGAGGTGTAATGTATTTTTCTATCTATAACTTTTATAAATTAAGAAAAATTTGAATAAAATGAATATATATGATATTTGTATAATAATTAACATTATAGATACAATGGTTCTATTATCAACATACATATACCAAAACTACCAAGCCTAAATATACATGAAAAATGAAGTATATACAGTAAGAATAATGATTTGAATAAATAATTGATTAAAATGGGTGATATAAGGATATAATTAGTTCCTATGTTAATAAATTTATAATAAATATATATTTATTATGTCGTAGGTCTCAATTATTACTAAGGATGTCAGACCTATGGAAATGGATTCTCATCACACTTTTATTTATGTGGCAAATATGACTGATATAACAATTTTCTCTTATATGTGTTAAATATACTACACATTATTATAATCTATGAAAATTATGATTAAAATTATTTTATTTTCATATACATCACTTTTTTTATATTAGGTTGTATAATTCAAATTATATGTAAGTTGTAATGGTTTTATTTCACAATTTTTTTATTATTCAGTATTATTGATGTATAATTATCCATTGGAAAATATTTCTCTCCATGTTTTCAAAAAATTCAAAAAAAAATTAGTATACTACTAGGATTGATTAAATTATTTTTACCGTTATTTTAAATTTTATGAAACTATTTTTAAAAAAAACTTTCTTATCATTTTGAAAATAAAGAAATTTGTGAATTTTATTGAAAAAAATATTAAAGGAATAGTTTCCTAACTAATAAATCATGAATGAAATTTCTCATCTTCATTAAAAATTATTTAGTTGAAGCATACATTACAATATTTTTTCAATGAATTTTTTTTTCATTTACATGTCTATAGTTTTTACATATATTAATTGATTTTAAAATAGGAATTTGATTTTCTTCAAGATTTCTTTAATGGTATTTTATTGATCTTTCAATTTATAAAATAAAAAAAACCCTTTATTTAAATTATAAATTATATGAGGTATATTCAAAGTACCCCATCCTTATTCTTTCATTGTATTTTTTCTGTTTATAATAGATTAATGATTCTGAAACCAATTTATTTTCATGTCTTTTAATATGGTATCTGTTTTATAAAACCCAATTCATTTCATGGGTTCTAATATGATTAATGTTATTAGAAACAAATTTCGTTTTGTTGTATATGATATAATGAATTATTTATGATATTTTATCCTAAACATGTATAGTTTACCTGATGTTAGGGGTGGGACATATATCTATCTCTATTTAATTTGGAATTGATTGATTTTATATGAGCTCAATGTCTATAAGAACTGTTATCCCAAGCCCAAAAGAGAGTACATGGGAGGATATCATATTCCTAATGTTGGTAAATGTTTATATAGCCTAATCCTATAATGTTATGAATATATTAATAAGAATATATAAAATATGGTTTCCTATAATTATATTTATGACACAATATATATATTATTCAAATGTTATAATCTTAATGATTATGTTCTTTTTTTCATTATGATTCACATCTTATGATATTATATAATTTATTCCATAACTAAATATTATGATCTATTATATTTATGGAATAGTTTTCAAATGTTAATATCAAACCCAAACAATTATGTATTCTTTAGTATATTATTGATATCTCCCATACTTACCCATTTAGGGAATCCAAACTCACCCTTAATTTTGTTTTATTCCCATGTTTTGAAGATCAATTTTATGTACTTTAAGACTAAAATTGATGTGATATATGAATAACATAATGGGAGAAGTTTTAGTTAACCTAGGAACAGGTTTTTTATGTATAAAACTTCCTAAAAGAATAAGACATAACTGATTCTAATACAGATCATTATGTTATATAATGAATATTTATTTATTAAGATATAATAAAAAATTATAAAATGTATGGGATATTATAACATCACACCTATGGCATTATTTCAAACCTAAATACAGAAAATAAGAAACAATATATCTTTCAAAATACCTATAGTACAATGATATGTGAATGGGTTTTCATAAAATCAGATGACAACGTATTACCGATGATAAATTCTCAGAGAAGGGAAGAAAAAAATATAAATGTACGGAACATATGTAGAATTTTTATCAATTAGATTCTTTTAATTGATAAAAAAATTGGTGATCATAAGGAATAAATTTTTATTCAAATAATAAATGAATATTAAAGTTATTGTAAAGAAATAAAACTTCCAAAACGCATGGTATATAATCAATCCATTATTTGAAATATAGAATTTTCAGAAAATAATGAAACAATATTCCCTAAATTGTGTTTGAATCAATATATGAAAATGAATAGTTCTATACCATTTTATTTGGTGAGATATGGGAACATAATTAGCTATGATGAATCCTTTGAGGAATTATTAATTCTAAATGATCCATTGTTATTCATCAACAGAATTAATCTATGAATCCTACAAATATCCTATTGTTTTTCATTTAACCATAACTATTCCTTATAAAAATGAATATATTCGAGAGGATTTGGTTATGGGTACTTATATTAATTAAATAGATTAATTATTTATTTATTTAAAACCCACTAATTGTCACCTCTAACAAAACACCATATGTTTATCATTATTATGACTCCCCTATGGTAAAACCGAAATTCCGGAATCAACCCCAATAACATATTTTTAATAATTATAACAAATAAAAAGGGGAAAACTAAATCCAAAAATATTCATTTTCATGATTTAATATATATTACTATTTTGAATATATTAATAACCTAACATTTGGCACTCAGGTTCCCATGAACATTCCTACATGATTCAGTTCTAAAAAAGTATAATAACCAATGTAATGGTCAATCCATATATGATCCACTCATAGTTCTCAACAAACAAGGTGCAAAACATGAACAGGGGACTATACTCTATGTCCATATTTCCACATTTGATATCATTCATCTTCCCATTCATGTATATCCTCAACTAAAACACAAAGAATACATCCTACACATAGTCTACATGTGGGGGAAGTGCTATGTGATAAGAAACCTCACTAGAACTACATTATATATCAAATAAATTGATGAACATTAGGTATACCCTAGTTCCCAAGACAAACCATTATAATCCTCATCTGGGGGTTATACTTAGGAAATTATAGTCTCACTTCTCAACATCCAAGGGCCTACAATGTCAACTTATATAAGATTTTTATTACCTCTATAATTTAATAATACCATAACAGATTATCTGAAACTTATCTATCATTCCCTTCACCATATGAGGTCATACATGAGATGTTTGACCAATCCCAATCTAGAATAAGGCTGACCTACAAGGTCTCTAATTAAAATCATTGAAATTTGAAATTATGAAAGTAGATTCATATCTATTATACTAAATAACTCTATCAAAGGATATGTATCCTCACTAAATTGTTTGAATATTAACAAATAGGCACTCCTAAAATTCTCTAAACAAAGATATTATACTCGGTCTTTATATTTTTTTAGGGCTGAAACACCACATGCCCACCCTCAATTGAGCGCTTATGGCCTCCAAAATACCCTCAATAATCAAGATGTTAACATTAATTTTCAAAACATCTCAAATAGATATATGGAATCTTTTTAGTATAACATTCATTAAATTAAACAAACACTCACAAAATTATTGTAAACATATAGTGCCTTTGGGAACATAGACACATAAAAAATTGCCTATAAGTGAGATAAATCATCCACACGTTGAACTTTTAATTATAATCCATCTTAGAAATATCATAAACAATAATATTGAATAGATATGAATTAAAGGAATCATAATAAAGTGTGAGTTCATATGTTCTGTAATCATAAAAAAGGTTTATATCAGTATATCATGTTAAAAAAGGTAAGATAACATTGGAATAAAATTTTAAATCCATTCCCTATATTTAATTGACTATAAAAATGATTCTTGGAATAAATCATGGAATTTTATAAAACCTTAATCATAATGGAAAAAAATTGAACCATGAGAGAATAACATTGGATGATATTTATGGAATACAGAAAATCATAGAAAATAATTTACTTAGTAGTTCATGTCACATTCCAAAGGATTCCATATTACATTTTATTCACTTCGAAGACCATCATAGTAGTAATAGTTCACACAAAATACTATTATAGTGGAAAGCGTCCCTTACTGAACTACATGGACTCCCAATTCCTTAACATTTCTTATCATGAGATACCAATCTTTATCCAATTTATTATAAAAAGATATAGGTCCCTCCAATCAAATAATTGAAATCATACATTTTTATTCTATTATATCATAAAAAATTCACCATATCATAACACATGAAAGGGTATGTGTTTCCTAAAATTTTTATCATTAAATAACCTTTGGAAAAGAAACTTATTTCATAATCATTTCACCATTTATCAAAGCATGTCCCATGAAAAATAAAGTGGGTTTTATAATAATTTTATCATCTTATAACCCATGGAAGAGAATCGAGTTTCCAAAACAACTTTTCATAAAACATAATATTTCAAGATACAAAATAATGATTTTATCATAGATGTAAAAAAAATTTCCCTTTCAAATTTAGTGTAAAAAACAGTTTATTTTGAAAATATCATGATTATTCATTTAAATTTTTTTTTTAAATTCAAAAATGGGAAAAGTTAAATTTAATAACTCATTTTTATATTTTTAAAAAAATATTTTAAACAATTTTAAAAATATTTTATTAGAATAAAAAAAGTTTTCTCTCGACGTGATAAATTAAGATATTTTTTTGTTAAAAATTATTTTTAACTATTGAGTATATTAAGAGATAAAAATGAATAAAAAACATGTAATATCATAAAATAAATATAGGATAGTAAAATAAATGTCTTTCTTGAGTTATTGATCATAATATTTCACAATCTAATGCATAATTATAAGCAATCTAGATAAACGATAGGATTCTAATATAAAACTCATTACCTTGTTGGTAAATTTGAATTGTAAACCCCATGAAATGATAACATTAAATGAAACATATAATATCAAGAGATTTAATAAATTCATTATATTACATGTTAATGGGTCTGTTTGTATTACTCCTAAAAGAAGATAAGTGTGTAACATGACATTCATCCCAATGAATGAAAATTGAGAAACAAAATATTTTACCTTAAGTATAAAAATCCTTCACACACTATTAAACCTAAATTATTAAAAATATATGTTTATTATAAATATATTATTAAACCTTGATTATATTTTTCATACCATATATGATTTAAATATGTACTTTTAAAAATCGTTTATCATCCAATCATGTCAAATCCATGTTTTGGGAAATAACAACATTCGTTTTTATATATGTTATGATTTTTTATATTTATTTTTTAAGATGATAATGTTTTAATAATATACATATTTTAATAATGATATAAATAACATATATATTCATTATAATTTAATTTACCATAATCCATAAGACATAGAAATAGAAAATTAAATACACTATTCTTCTAGAGGATATAACGTACATATGCATAATTTTTTTTACAATAATAGGATTGGAAGAATCGAATTTAAATTATATACTAACATTATAAATTAATTTTTCATTTCATATATATCACATATTTTTATTAAACCTATCCTTATTAAATTATGTGGATTGCGTGAATGAATCACATCTCTTTGTGAGGTGGTAGTCCACCATATACATGAACGACATTATCATATTCTCATAGGATGTGATATATGATTTTATATGTGATATAAAATTTATATAAGTAAAATAATAGTATTTATATAATATATAAAAGTTTAATCCATCATTATATTTCACAGTCACAAGTGGTGATGGAAAATGAATAACATTGGTACGCAGGACAGTATTCTGCCCTACCAATAAATGATAATTTATTATCCCATAAGATGGAAGTGGATCTGGTTATAATCCATTCATATAAAATAAAAAAATTATATATAATATATTGATGATATTTTGTCAAAATGTTTTAATTAAAATTAAAAAAGGTTGAGGAAGAAATAAAATAAAATTGATCATCAAAGAAACATACCTATTCTTTGCGATACCATCATGGGGTTACACAAAACTATTTACTCAATGGATTTCTGAACAAAATAAGGAATATTGGTTGAGATGAGTGGCATTGTTTTAATTTTTTGAAAGAATAAGGTTTACCCAAATATTTCACATGATAAAATGGAAAAAATGCAATATTATTTGGAATTTATCATGATAGTGTCAACATATGGACCAAAAATAGGGTGTTTAAATGTTTCTCTTCGTTTTTAACATCTATATTTTTAGTTTAAGCCTAATATAATCACAAAGGATTCCTTAACAACAATAAATAATTTTTAATGTTTTTATAATTTCTTATGGAAAATAATGAAGCCAACCTCATTAGATAATATAAATTATTCTTATTTCAAATATATAATTCATTTTCTCAAATTCCATGAATATAAGTGTAAAATTTTTAATCAAAAATTGAACCCACATGTGGGATGAGAAAGCGGTTTTCAATGGAAAAATATTAAAAATATTTAAAAATATTATATAAATATTCATTATTAAATTATTATAAGGAAATAAATTAGACTAATTTATATATTGTTGAACTAATTTTACTATTAAACCAATTTAAAATAAAATTTAACATTTTAAATTATTTAAACAAAAAGTATGTAATCATTAAAACCATTATTTGTTTCTATTCATTGAAAAATTAATCATTCCTAAAAGCAAATAAAATTATAAATAAGATGATTTTTAAATGAAAATTTAAAATATAAAGTTTATTTTAACAAATTTTTTTACTAAAGTTATAAAATAATAAGTTTAGTCTGTCTAACAAAATGAAATTAAAAACCTCTTCTAGAAAAATAATATTTTAAAAACATATAATAAAGTTAATAATAATTATATTAATTAATCAATATAATATACTTATATAAAACCACAAAAATTAATATTTATACTGTTTTTATTCTTATACATTACACAATTTTTAACAGATAATTGTTTACAATGTTGATTAAATTATTTAATTAATATTTTCTCATGGTTTATTAAAACGCATTCTTTATACTGCACAAGCAATGAAAAAAATCAATTTATTTGAAAAAGGAATCATAAATATTTAGGAGATAAATTCTACCACCATAAAAATTAGTTTATAAATTTAAATTAAGTCACACTGATACAAAAATATGAGGGTGCATCTATCTTTTATAATCCCTATCATCAAATATAGCTTCCTCAAATTTGTGGTTTTTCCACAAAACATTATCTATGTGGCTAGCCATGTTTTGTTAAAAACTCTCTATAAAATCAAAAATATCAACCATTTATTCCTTATAAGAAATATATTTCTCTATAAGCATGAAAATTTATTTCACTACATGTGGAGGGTCAGATATATACTTCTATAGGATAGATACATGCAACACATCAAGAACTTGGGAGAGGTTTTGTGGAAGCACCCACAGATAGACTGCCATCCCAACCCAGTCAATAATTTCTAAAGGGAATAATATAAATAGAGATTGGTTTTTTAATTATTTCTAAATATCTTAACATTATTCAATGTAAAAAATTCATGAAAACACCTTTTCTCCAATATCAAACTCCAAATCATGTTAGTGATATTAAGTATAACCGTTCTTCCGACTCTAAGCTTCCATGGTGTGTTATTGAATTGTTTGAACTTTTAATAAATTTATTTACCTATCTAAGGTTTGAATATATTTCTTTCTCTATATAAATACTAGTATTTTTGAGTTATACACTTCATTCCATGGAGTTATTCATAAGGATTCATCTAAATTCTATACTAACAACTATTTTTTTAAATGAACTAAAGAATTTGTTGATCCCAACTGTCATTAAAATATTGAGAATAACAGATCAACATACCCTCTCAGGTTTTTATTGTTCTTTCTGGAAAACCATATGTTTAAGGGTGATATGAATTACTAAAACAACACCATTTCAAGAGCTTGCTAAAAACATTGGCTAAACATTGAAGTAAAACTAAGATCCTGATCCTGTATATTTAAATGTGGTACTCTATAAAAATTTTCCACTTCATTAATAAATATACCAGAATGAAAATCAAGGGAAAAATATTCTCTGATAGAGATGATGTCTAATGAATTTTTATAGATATGAGATAAAACCCATATAGGATTATTCCCTTTAGAATTTTTGGGTACTGCGATGAATAAATCCACGGTGATATTTTACCATTTCCATTATGATATGGGTAGTGGATGTAATATTCCCATACAAGTTTTTCTCTTATAATTAACACGTTAACATATGAAGAACAATGATAAAAACTCTGTGATATCTCTCTCCATTCCATTCAACTAGATATATTCTTTCACATCTCTATACAAATTCATACATCCATGATGAATAGATAATGAAGAACTATGAGCTTCCTCAAAAAAATCATTCTTCAAATCTATTATATTTGGAATATTAAATAGATCTCGAACATTATTAATCCATAATGAACTAGGATAAACTTTGAAGTATCTCTATCCAAAAATTTAAACTTTATATCTTCTCTCTGCTCTTATTTTTTCATCACATGGATATATGGATTAGGATTCGATTAACTAATATATGGTTTCTATAATTCATTCCTGATTTCAAGATCTACTAATTTATAATAAAAAAGTGTTATATCTTTTTAACCTCATTATGATTAATATAGCAAGATCCTTTCAAATCAAATTAGAAATACCATTTTACATGTTTCTGGGGTTATAATGTATTCATCACTCGTAATATTTAATTAGCTATAACAATTTTCTCCAGAACAAATTGAACACCGTGTATATGAATATATCAAATATTCTTTTGATCGGTATATATATCAAACTACTCTCTGTACAGATATTTCATCTATATCTTTAATGCAATAATTACTAGAAGATACTCCAAATCCAATGTTTGGTAATATATCTCATGAACCCTCAATTTTCATCAGACATAATGGATAACCTCGTCATTCTACAACAAAAAACATCCCAATACCTTCTTGGATGTGTAAATAATGATTAAAACCCGTTTTCTTCTAGATGGTAATGTAAGAATTGGTTCTTTGAATAATCTTCTCTTAAGTTCCATGAAAATTTCTTCATATCCCTCAGTCTCGAGGAATACGTCTCCCTTCTATGTTAAGTAGGATAATGGATTACATAATCTTAATAAATTATCATTTGAACATCTATAATATTAAGATAATCCAAGAAACTATAATCTTTTTCACCATGTTTGGTATGAGACAACAACCAATAGACTTCATCTTTGATTGATCTTCTATTATATCCTCCCTTGATATAAGGAATCCAAAAAAATTAGACTATTTGTTACCAAAATTCACACCATTTATACTTTCATATAGTTTATCTTTCATCATAGTCTTTAGTACAATTATCATGTGATTTTAATGGTCTTATATTCAATTTGAAATGAAAAAAATATCATCACTAAATAGAACACCAAAGTGATCATTGGAATCCTTAAATAATATATTTCGTAAATAAATGAATATAGTATAGGAATTAATCATTCTGAAATGAACTACTATTTATTCATAGTATCCATACCTTGTACAGAATTATTACTTGGGTATATCCTCTATATTTACCCTCAATTGTGGATATCCAAAACAAAATTTGATCATGGAAAATTATTGATCATGGCACAGTTGATCAAATGGGTTATCAATACATGTTTTTTGGATAATTTTATTTGACCATGATATTTTTCTTCTCTCAAAGTTAAATGGATATTCTCACAATCCCATATTTACTTAAAAAAATAGTATCCCCCAATTTTGGCACACATAGGAAAATTAATTCCTTTCCAAGGTTCTCTTGGAGTTTATTTTTTAGTTATTACAACTCAATCAAGGATAACATGTTAGGAGTCTGTGAAATTGTGTGACCCCTAGTATAGGATTTATTGAATAATCATCATCATGATTCAATGGATTACTTTAGACATATTTTTGAAATAAATTAAAAATAAATCACACATAATAGGAATATAATTTATGATTGTTTTTCTTAACAATAAGAGATAAACACCTTGACTAAATAGGATTCGATACTTATATAATGGGTGTAATATCCATCAGATATTCATATATATCAATATAGTGATAGGAAATCATTATTTGGATTGAAATATAAAATTTATGTTACCTTCCTCAATAATTTATTTTGTCTTTATGTAGATAAACCCAATCAACTCCAAATATAAAATAAATTTAACCTAATAAAATAATGACAACATTTTCCTAATGCAATTTCCAAAAAATGCAAAATTTGTAGGATTTATATACATGATATGTGATCATCATACCATTAGGGGTTTTCACTGGTAAGTATATATATAAATATTTTGGATTCATATTCATACTTAAGGAAATTTTAAAAATACAAATGATTGGGTAGGTCCAGAGTAATGTAAGAAATTTACAATTATAAACTATATTGTATATATACCTTTCAACAAATAATTTTCACACACATCATATAAAATAATTATCACATGATATTTTACTTTATCCATAATCAAAAAAGGTTAGTGAAATCAATCATCCTCACTATCCGTTGGATATTATATCTAGTTTTTATAGTTCCCATAATCATTACATTTTTAGTATGTGTGTGTGGGTGGTTCATTCTAGGCAGCATTCTCTCTATTATCACCATTATATAAAATCCTTTCATAACATCATAAATAAATTAACAAATTATCTTCCATCACAAATATAAAAAATTTACAATTTTACTTAATAGGATTTCATCCACAATTCATTATACACTTACAACTTGAACGAAATATTTTCTTCTTCTCAATAAGGTTTTTAGTGTTTTGTTTTAAACTGCATCTTCCTTTTCTTTTGAAAACCCGGACATTGATTGGATATCTGATCACCATTAACTACTTGATAGAACATTGAACAATTTCATCAAATATATTAATGTAAATTCAGGAAAACACACTTTAGAGACTTTGTTTCAAGATAGTGAAGATTCTACAATCATAATTTTGATGTTAGATGATAATGCTAGAAGAGTATATCACAAGTCTGGTAAAATATTATTCATAGGATCCAAAAAATCAACAAAATAATGTGTCAGATCAAAGAATTTATTAACCATTTTTTATGAACAATATGAATAATTTACATACTATAAAATAATCTCTAAAACATACCACACGTTGTGGAGTGAATTTAAGCATTTTCCATTATATTCATGATGAGACTACACCATTGGTTTGCTTCACCATCAAATGATAGACATCTAAAATGACATTTTTCATGTTCTAAACATTGGAGAACGGATAATATATTTTCATTGATACTGATAAACTTTTTATCAACTAGAAGATCAATCGAACTACTGAAATGAGGTAGAAATTACCTCATGAAGGACTCAAAAAATGTTTTTCCTCCATTTCTTGTTTTAAATTTCAATATAAATCATATATTAAGAATGATTTTTGAGAATAGAAATGATAGTTTCATTCGATATCACATAATATTTAGATTCCCAGTAGTGCAACCATTTCATTTTCCATCTCACAGTGAACTAACGTGGTTCTTCCATTTTCCATCCGTTGACTAAATCAAAATGTATATAGTAAGAAACAACAATACTGGTGGGGAAATAAAAAATCATGACGAATAAATTATAGGATGTATAAATCATGGATTCATATTTATAGTCAATAAAGAATTAGGTTCATTATAGGTCATTCGTTTTCATAATCTATTTAATTTCATTATATTAAATTTTAAATGTTTTGATAATTTATAAATCTGTCCCCCCTTGGAGTCTCAATATAAGGGTGTAGTAAGCTCCATTTTCATGATCCAAATTAAAATCAAGTCCATATAAATGCTACATTGTTATAGTTATCACCCCTAGTTACCTCATTCTAGAGCCACATCAACTGTTATTATCCACAAAAGAATGTAATTTCTTAAAAAGTACTCACTCTATAATTTACCAATATTATATGACATTTTATTTTTGTTTGACTCATATGTAGACTTATGGATAGAAATATACTTAGATATTTCATTAGAGTTATCAACTATTTTATTATATCCTAGTTTCTAAAGTAAAACAGAACAAATCCATTAGGACTAACTATAATGACCAAATTTACTCATTAATTGCTAATATATATAATTTTTGTGAATATTCATTACATTACAAAATCAAATTCCTAAAGATCATAATGGTATAGTTTAGGTGGAAATATGAACATAAATAATGGTCTATAAGTAGGATAATTCATATTCTACTATGTTATACTTATATATAAACCTTCTTAGACATAACATACATAATACCATTAATTATAACTTAGTGAATGGAATATATGAAAGGGTGAGATCAGATTCTCAGAAAGGGTTAAAAAATGGAGATAACGGTATATAATGAGAATAAGGGTATGGTTACATTTAAATAATATTTCAAAACCATACCATTGAAATCATAGATCATAAATATGATTCATGGAATAAATAACGGATTGTAATAAAACATGAATCATTATTGAAAAAAATAACATCTACGATGAGATCATAACATTCAAATAGATTTTTGGAATACAAAAATGAATAAAAAATCATTTCATTAGTAGTTCAAGTCCCATTTTCAAGAAAAACATAGTGGTTTGGATACACTGCATAAACCAACATTGTATTCAAGTTTCCCTACCAATACTACAATAGTGGATATATTCTGTTACTAAATGAATTTTACTCCCCATTATAGTCATATCTATCTGATGAGATATTAGTATTTAAAAAAATATTGGTGGGAGATGTAGGTCTGACCCATCACATAATGAAAAATAGAAATAGGTGTTCTATATGATAAAAAAATACATCTTACCAAATCACTTGAAAATGGTTTTCAAAAACATTTAATCAAGACATAATACGTAGAGATGAAATTGGATACAAAATAATATCATCAGTTCATCAAATCATATCCTGTGAAAAAACAAGTGGTCTTTAGAATAATTTTATCATTATATAATCTATGAAAGATAAACGGGTTTCCTAAAAAAATTCATCATAAAAATAAACCATTTGGTGAAATAATAAAGATTATATCACTGGATTATAACCTAGTAATGAATATATAACCGTAAAATAAGTAATCTGAGATCGAAAAATATTTTGAAATAAAATTCACATGGAAGGTTTCCTGGGGAACAAATCCTCTCATTGAAAATAACATTTTAAAATTAAAAAATAATAATATATTGTGGAAATATATTTATTGGAAAAAAACCATGAAAAAATATAAAGGATTATTTAAAGGACATAACTCTTATTACATTGAGAGATTATGTCCATGTAATGCATATTAAACTAAATTTTTCATTCACTTTTTTTGTAAAATATAAACAATCCTTATTTGGAAAAATAAATGGAGATTACTTTCAAACCACTTTTAAAAATAAAATCTTGGGAGAAAATTCATCAATAAATAATTTATATAATTTAAAAAACAAAATTTTAAATCATTTTTAGAAAACTTGTTTTTCGAGGTAAAAGGTATTTCTTTCGTGGAGTGAAATAAAGACGTTTTTTTATTGATAACATTATATTGAAATATCAAGTACATAAAAATAGAAAAATAAATTTAAATATTGTTTTATCTCAAAATAATCATAATACAATAAAATATATGAGTTACTTGATAGATAAATCATAATATTTTGTTATTGGAATCAAAATCATTTGCAATCCTGATAAATAATGAGGTTTTAATATAAAACCCTTACATTGTCGGTATTATTATATCATAATCCCCATGAAAGATTAATTTTATGTAAAATATATAATATAATTATAATAAATAAATTAAATATATTACATGTTAAATTGTCTTTATATAGAAATCCTAAAATAAGATTGGTGCATAACATAACATATCTCTTATAGAAGGAAAATTGAGAAACAAATTTGTTTCATTAAGTAATGATATTATTAATACACCTTAAAGATCCTTTATAATAAATATAAAATTATTATATATATATTTTGGATCCATATTTATATATATCATACCATATATGACATAGTTATTCTATTTTATTCATAGTTTATTTACTATTCCATGTTAAACTCACTTTTCATACAATAACTATTTTTTTTGTGTATGTTTTGATTTATTTTTTCCACTTAAATTAATCATGGTTAAATGATATATATTATAATAAATATGTAATAAATATCATATATATTTATTATACATGTATTTATAGTAATCCATAAAATTTAGATATTGAAAATTAAATACACCTCCATTGGGGATTGTTAGTTTTACATATACATGAATATTATTTCGATTTTATTAATGTTTTGAAAGAAAGATACATAGATAATATATTATTATTACATTATCTCATTTTTATTTCATATAAATGATATTTTTTTAATTAAAACTATCTTTATTACCTTCTATTTAAAAAATAAATGAATTGCATCGCTTTGGGAGGTCGTAGTATGTCATACACGCGAGTGATGTTATTGTATTCACCTACAATTGAATGTAAAGAGGTATCTATTATATAATAATTAAAAAAGTATAATAATATCATATATATCCGGTATAACCATTTAATAAATTTTCATATCTATCCATGAGATGGGGTGATGTAAAATGAATAACACCAGTTCGCGAGGTGGTTGTCTACCTTACATACGAATGATTATGTCATACCTCATTTGATGAATGTGGAGATAGATGTAGGTCATAAAAATAACAAAAAACATATCACCCATATGTAATATACTATGGTTTTTATATTATAAGGGTTTAATTATAATTTAAGGTGGTTTAGGAATAAAAAGAATAAAAATTATCATTCAATAATGTTACCTCTTCTTTGGGTAACCTCTTTAGGTTTACACTAAAAGCCTTGATAGATTTATTTCATTAAAAAATAAGGATTATAGAAAAATATTAATAAATTATGTAATATATTTAGGTATTTCATGACTGAAATAAATAGTTTTAGATATGTGATGTGTAAAGGAGAAGGGGTGACCTTTTATAAGTGTAGTGAGCGGCATATATATTTTTTTTTGGAATTAAAATGGTGTGGTAGCATTTTTCAAATATTATAAGTATCCAAATAAGATCATAATTTATTCGTAAACTTCATATGTATAAAATATGTTCATAAAATGGGATTTTTATAGGTTGGGGTTCATCATAACAATGTTTTTGTAACCCCCGATAAACCCAATTTTACATTAACCTTGGTAAATATTTTATCCAATTTTAAATTTCAATTTAGATAATAAATATGATGGAATTATTAGATAACATGAATTAATGTTATTCAAAATATGGAATCTATTTTTCCAAATTATATTTCCAGGAGTTAGATATGTTAATTTAAAATTAAACACGTAAGTATGAAGATAAATAAAACATTCCAAGAGAAAATAATTAAAATTATAAATATATTATATTATAAATGTTTAGTATTAAAATGATTCTAACGACCTATATTTGATAAAATAATACATAATTCAAATAAATTTTCATTAAAACCCCTTTAAAAAATAATAAAATCTAATAACATTCTTAATAAAAATGGTAGCTTTCAATAACAACCAGTATTTTTTACTATTTATCTAAGAAATATTCTTTAAAAAAATAGTAAAAATTAACACTATGATAACTTTCTAATACTAAATTTAAAAATTAATATTATATTTCGAAAAAAAATTCTAAATGATTTTGAAATGATTTTTTCCATTCTCACAAAAATAAATAAATAATATTTTTTTTGTGATAATTTTATGTTCCTCTTATATAAATTATTTACTACAAAATTAGTTTTTTATCAATATATTTTCTTTATATAAACCCTTTATACAAACTATTTACAATGTGGTCATTCCTAGTCATTTCTACATGTTTAGTGGATAGATAATAGTATTATTTTTTAGAATAAAAATATTAATATTTTCTCATTGTTTGTCAAAACACTATGTTTCTTGTAATGAATGATTTCAAATAAATCTAATAAATTTGAAACAAAATTGAATGATCAAGGTGTTACATAAAAAATTATGGGAAAGTATGATCTTCATGGGTACTCAATAAAGCCGAATGTTATCCCATATGAACAATTGCCCCAAAATATCAACCCAACTATGCTTCGTGATGGAAAGAAAGCGTGATGACTTTCTGTGGGCGTCAATAATCAACTAGATAGAATCATAGAGTCTTGATGATTATAGAATCACTATAACCAATTCCATTCATATTCTATCCTAATTACATTATTATATCTCAATTGGTTGACTCAACCATGTTCTATACTAATGTTTAAACATTACCTATTGACATGTGTGACATCGCGAGACAAACATGGTGGCACTACACCTCATTCCATAACCAAAAAACTATTTAAAAGCGTCATTATACATCATTTGCAAAACATGGTGTATATACAAGATGTAGGTTTGAAACTCCCTAAGCACCTTCTCATGCAACATCACTGAAGCCACAATCCATCACTTATAAAGGATGTTTTGACCCTCCTAAAATAACACAATAAAAACCTATTAAGAATATATAGTCATGTTGAACCTTAAAATCAATGTCTTACAACTAATACTTTCTCACATAATAGATATGTGGTAGAAAATCCACCATCGATAGAAGATAATATACATACTTATCTTTTTTAAGGGTCAAATGAAAAAAGGTAACTTTACAAATCATACATCCCCATTAAAAGAAAATTACATTCTATTAAGGGAAACTACCACCATGTTTCTCTTCCCTAGAGTATATACTATCACAGTGTAAATATAATAATGGATCTCCAACCAATTTCTATTTCTGATGTTAATATCTCACTGAGTGGTTATGTACATTAAATTACGATATCCTATATAAAAAATTAAACACTCACCCGAAATATAGTGCCTCGACATTGTTAGAGTGAAGACTATCAAAAACAACACAATGTTTTGGGAGTCAAAATTCTTTTCCTTCATAATCAACTACCTTAATCCATAAAAAATATATTCCAACCTATTCATCGACATGCATCTAAATTCATAACTATAGGAATCAAAAAACACCATGTAATCAATTTTCTACAATGATAGTATCAAAAGAGTATTACTAGTCGTGCATAGCATAAAATCCATGATGGTACTCCAAAACAACTCATTATAGGTAAAAAAAATCACTTTGAACATAAATTTATTAACATGGATACTATCATGTAAATATTTTCCATGAGTATCATATATTAACCAAGAATACTAATAAAACTCTACACCTATGACATTCTCTTGGATAGCTCTAAATGATGCACCACATCATCCATTTCTGGTATTAAAGATAGGTTCTTCTCAAATATTAAATTACCCAAAATGTGAACCTCACATATACAATATTTGCACTTTAAGAGTATATAATAAATTATCGGCTTCCAGAGTAATTGTTGGTTCGTCACAAAATTTTTTATGTTCTCCTACTATAATTTATAGTGAATGAGTATTCCATCCATGAATACAACAATGAATAAGTCTATATATGGATAAAAATTCTTATTTGTGAAATCTATGAACACATTGGGGCACTTAGTCTCATTGAAAGGAATATATTGGAACTTATAGTGTCTGTAATGTCATTATAAAATCATTATCATCATCATATCACCCTAAAAATTACATCTAATGGTTGATATAGATGAGATTAATCATAGAGAACCATCTTCAACCATTCAAAAATTTAAAAAGGATACAATCCAATGTAATTGGTACTTGTTCTTAGAAGTACTTAAAAGAAGACTATATAGTCAATACAAAAAAAAATATAATCCATATTTTTCATGAACATATCCATATCATTCCAGAGGGATACACTAGGTCTTGTAAATACATTTTCCTAAAGGACTTACAACTACACCCTTAGTTCCCTTAGTTTAAAAGGGTTTATATGACATTCCAAAAAAATATTATTATAGTCTTCAGGTTTATGTTAATGCGGAAGTAAATATATATGCACTAATAGAAATTATTGGGATATAATTGGGGAATAATTATATATAATCCTCAAATTCCACTCGTATATATATGAATATAGATCCCATGGAGCTGAGAGATAAAAAACACAACTGATGTTTGATATGTTGCAGCTTCCTGCTCAGAATCCCTTCCTACTCATATATAATTTCTCTCTCACCCATGAAACAGAATCACGTTCCATGACTATGGATGAATCTAAATCTCCTATGAGGATAATAAATCTTTTCACAAACTATAGACAACCATTCCATACCAATTTTATTGTAATAAGGTTTTATCTCAAATGCCAAAAAGAAAATTGAGAAACTATATCCGTTATTTCCTAACTTACACTACAAAAAGATGTGTGATATAAATTAATCACACCATGTAAGAACCTATAGACATAGATTCTAGGATAAAGTATGAACTATTATATCTACCTATTAAATGATATATATAGATAATGGAATGATTCAAAACTATGCCAACATATACAAGATAATGAGTATAAAAGAAAATGACTATACATCAAATCATCGTAGGAGAATCCTAGATGTATCCCACCATATCTTATAACTACCTACAACACTAACCAACAGTACTATATTCATAGTTTGGGCCCTTGTGTGGTAGTGGTTCTAGAAATAAATTGGAAAGTCTCCTGAGAAGTGATTATACTCCCTCTAGAGATTCACCAACTCCTATACTAGAACCACTTCACAAGGAGACACCCTAGTCATCCCATAGAGATCCTTGATCATGATGATGCCTCTTCCACTAAGTACTATTGACTATCATTGTGTTTTCCTATCCTTATTGGGATGAGAAATCATGAGCCCCAATACCTCACCCATCACTACCATTTTATCACCCATCACTAAGATGATTGTATCCTCTACCGGATCCTAATTCCATAGATCCATGTGAATGATTTTAGGAATGAGTATTTCTATTTCAAAAAGACAATAAAATTTTTCTCATATTTGAAGTTGGAATGACTCTTCCCCAAGATGAACATGGATTTATCAAGTCACTAAAAATCAATCTTATATGAATCTCTCATTGACCATATCCCAATCCACCACTCTTGAATAAATTTTAATTTTTTAAGTGACCATGATGTCATGGATTTATCTCTAAAGGATCTTCTCAAACCTCCATTCCTAGAAGTATCTATTTAATATCATACCAAGGGAGTAACATATGAGTTTGGTAAACATAGTGGCCTACTCATCAACAATCATATCAGAATTTTGTAGCTTTATAAGATCATTAGATGACATAGATTTCAACCATAAAGGGTAATACTATTCATATAACTTCTACTAGAATTCTGACCAGGTGATAAAAGCCTCATCATGATTCTAGGTAATCTGAAACCACAACTTCCCTATTACTCCATGAATAATACTTAACTCAATAAAAAAATATATGATTTTTCTAGGTAAAGGCATGCCTATTGATCTATAACTCTTCCTCGAACCAATAATCTACTACCTAATGGTTTAGATAATTAAGAAACCTTATCATTTACTATTTTTATTGGTCGTATAACAAGCTATGGAATTATGAATATTCATTCCAACATTCTAATGCTCTATAATGTTAAACACATATTTGATCATCCTTTCTAACCACATGGGAAAAGTCCTCCTCGGTGGGTACTTGAACTGAGGTGTCATCACTTAACTAATCATTTTCATGATCTTGAATATTAATCCTAGATTGTTTTTATTCTAGAGGCATCCAAAATGTTATCATGTTATATCACTGTTCGATGAATATATATGGGTATTTCACCCGAGAATTAAATAAATGTAAAACATCCCAATCCTATATGATGCATGTACCAATTGATCCTTATAACCAATTTATCTATATTATTAGACATTAAGAAGGTAGGTAGAGGGTTTATGAGTATTTATATTGGTCATCGTATCAACATTGGGTTCCCTATCCTGATAACTAAACTCAACAAACTCTGATACAGATTCTCCATATTCCCAAACAAACCTCACCCATGGTCATACTCTAAGAAGAAACCAAGGGGAAATACCACCTCTGATACCACTCTATCATGCCCCAGGACACTGGTGACTATATGGATTGTGGGAAGCCATGTTTGATAATACTAATCTTGCCTCCAATAGTCATGGGGCTGGAGAAAAGATTCATTTAGGAATTACTAAAACCAGTAAAAATAGATTATGTACCTATACGCATTTACATGACAATATCCATTAAAAAGTGTAGAGTTATTAGAATAAACTGAAACATGTAGTGTGATACCCATGCATGAAAAAATCATCAAGGAAAGAATAAAATTTAATCAGAATAATTTGAAATTATAAAGGGAGAAAATAAATTCCTAACCCATAAATGATGTCCCTATCAAAAAAATTGAAAGAGGGTGGATGAAGAAGTTTTAATTAACAATCTTCTTTGAGGGCCATTGAATGGGGTGAGGTCTTCTAGGAAAAACTATGATCTCCTAAAACCTGGTCCCCAAATATCACTTCTATTATGTCTATCTTCTGAATAAGTCACAAAATTTTTAGGAGAATCCCATAAAATTCTAAGTATATACATACACATCATGGCATAAAAAAAGGATGACATTGAATGATGAAAATGAAATCTCAACCCGCAAGTATGAGAGAAATGAAAACAAATTTTTTTACTCATATGATTCTAGAGAAGTAGTAAAATGTGATATACATCACCATAGACCAGACATGAAGGACAAATTAGCCTACTACAACAATGATCCATGTCCAATTAACAGAACCATATGTAACGACACCACAGTATTAGTAGTATGACCTACTTGATGAAACTGATCCTTATAGATGAGGGATAACTAACTCCCATAGAGGACCCACTCACAAAAAACTCAAATATAGGGGATTACCACTACATAGATAAATAAATTCACCTTGTTATAATATAGGGGAGTACAAACACTACCTTGGTAAAGAGGAAGGGTACCCATGGCATTTTGCATTAGGGGAGTACCAACCTCGATATCTCTTTGGTGAACAAACCTGATCATTACCATAACAAGAAATTTTAAAGGAATCATCACACTCATAAAACCTCCATTCATATCTCTAATTCCAAAATTATTTCCCAAATAATGTTCTATATGAAATAAGTATCATGATACAGATCTTTCTCACTCAAATGTGTTTCCTAAAGAAGGAGATACATAAGTTTTAATTCTCACGGAATAATATACAACATGTGTGTTCGGTTTCATAGTGTGTGATCTCTTCTTTATACTTGGTTGTTTCCACTACTAAACATATCTTGAGAGTATATGTGGAGCTACATGGTGTATACATGATGGTCATAATGTGTCTTGGCTATTAAGGGTATGTTTTTGTTCTCTTGACTTGTTCTTATGTACTATGTTCTGTTCCCATGTACTATTTTCATTCCCATGTACATTTTCCATGTTAGGTTTGCTTGACCATGTCTGGTAACATGTTCATGTCTTGGTACACTACTCATTCTAGTTTACATTGTTTTTCCATGATGGTGTAACCCCAAGGTATACTGAGCACCCAATATCATGACTTTTTCCATTTATGAATCATACCTATTGTTTGATATTTAAATTTTCCTGCAACCCAATCATCCACTTTTAAGGGACTACACATTGCATGGTCCAAGACTAAATTCCTTGTATATCCGGATTTCCCAGAAAGTGACTCCCCAGAAACAAGTCTCACCCACACTCCAACCATCACTAATTGTTCAATGAGTCATTAATGAGATCATGGATATGGGGTCAATGGTTACCAATCCATAATTGGGGGATTGTTTCCAGTGACTTTATCTTCTTCAGAATCCATCACACCAAATCTATCAACTAAATACTAAAACACACTGACTATGGATTCACAATCTAACCCATATCCAACTAAAATATCCCACAATACTGCATCATGATATGGTAAAGAATTAGATCTCTTATATGGATATAATAAAACAACCATTAAAAACAATTCTAGGTTCAAAAATAATCATTCTCTCTGTATTTATTGAATATATATTTAATGTATTATCGACGATGAACTAATAATGAACAAAGGGGGGAAGGCACAAAACAAAAAAATAAGGAATTAACAAGACTATTGTTCAACATGAATTCTATTAAATTAATATAATTTAAAGATATTATGTGATAAATAATTATTCAAAATAAACTGAACAATTAGGTTTCTGCGAAGAATGACTAATACCATAAATAATTGTAGTTAAAACATCTATTCTTGGAAAATACAAGAATGTTTGAAAAAAATGAAATTATATTCCATTCCTTGATTTTGGATCAATAGTTAATGAATAATGGGTCTTTTCTATTTTTATTAATGTGATTTAGGAACATCACTGGAACAGACAAAACCTATGCTGAATGGTCACTACCCCATGATAAATTTTTTTTGTCAGTGACGTTCCTCCTTAACTGACCAAATTATCCCATGGTTAGGAGGTTAACCCTACTGATTCAGCAAAATGATTAATATATATAAGAGATTTAGGTTTTGTGTATTTAAATGAATTTATTAAATGAATTTATTAATTAATTTTTTATCTCTGTAATTATAACCTCTATTCGAACTCCCTCCAGCATCCATCATTATGATGTTCCTAGGGTAAACTCCATAATTTGGAATTAAATGTAGACTCGAATTTCTTATTTATAGTTCCATCCAATGCGTAAATTTTTTTCTTAAAGTATATTCTATCATGATTTAATAGAGATTGAATTTTTCGATATATTTATTCTTGGGTCATGTGACCCGAAAACATACATCCAACACTGAAAAAAATATAGACAAATATATAGAAATATTTAATGTATTAAACCAAAAAACAAGGTTAATTACTCAATAATTTTACCCAAAAAAATAAAATTAATATTATTATATAATTTTAAATAAATTAATATAAATATGGAATCAATTTTAGAATAAAAAAATTATTATTTCAATGAAAATAAAAAACATCTAAAAAGTATTCATTTCCAAGAGAAGAATTAAAATAGTTTCATTTATTAGAAATTATAACAAATATTTACAATAATTATATTATATTCTTTGAAAATTAAAAAAATCATTTAAAAATATATTATTTTACTAATTTGTTGCATCTTTAATTGTGAAAATATTTTATAATTTCTATGTTATTCCTACCCCTCAATAGGGTAAAAAATGTTATTATTTTATTAAGAAAAATATATTTTATTATTTCCAAAAACGTTGTTTAAAAGAATTTCTAAAAAATATTAAAAAAATAATATTTACATTCTAAATTGAGGAATAATATTTTCTTTGTATAATTTAATATTATAATTTAATAGTTTTTTCTTTATAGGGAATAATGAATTTGATGAAATAAACTTTTTATATAGAAAAAATTTGTATTTCATTATCTAGATCTCTTTATATTATTACATTCAAAATTATTATTTTAATAATTTTATATTTATATTATAATAATATTTATTTTAAATAAGTATATTTAATTTATTTATAATCCATTATGTTATTTGAGAAATAAAATTATAATATTAAATCATATTAATTTTTTATCATCTAAAATTAATAAATTTTTATTGATTTCAATATTTTATTCACTATAAGTTTTCATTAGTGTATAATTTTTTAAAAGTATTTATCTAAATTATCACATTTTTATTTTGTTCATTTTTTTGTACAATGATCAATTGACAACCTATTTATTAAGAGTAAAATACATAGTGAAATTTCTTAGTGTTACAACATGAAAATGAACAATATAACATCATACTTACTTGGAGTATTTTGAATTAATGTAATAAATTACACTCTAATATTTTACCACATTCGTATAGGTATAGGAAGACGTTTAATGACTTCCAAAGTATGCTGTCTTCACCTTCTACTTTTGCAATCTAAGACATCTTGACACATAGTCTTTAATTTTCTATATCGTGGTATCCCACCAAAATTTTCCAATATATAACTATATATCAGGGTGAAACAATAGTGAATAGATAAATTTATTTCTAATTATTCTTGTATATCTATTTTCATATTTGGTATGATGGGAATAAATAACATTTGACAAACATCATGATATCAACATTATAGGTGTTATTTAATAAATTTCCCAGCATTCACTATATTAAACCTCCTTTGTAAATCCTTATCATTCTTCTAGGACTTCTCATTCACTTTATTAATAATGTATTAGAAATTTCATATATAATAATAGATGGTTCATCTCACCTAAAAAATTAAATATCCATATTTACTATATACCTAATCATATGATTCATGTTATTCCTCAAATATACATATAAAAAGTCCCCCATTTAGATTGACTACTTGAATAAGAAACATCAATTTAATCTGGGTAAGGTTGTTATATACCTGAGTGCTTCACTATGGTGTGAACTAATACACTTTGTGAAAAAGGATGGATAAATCCATATTTTTAATGATTATCAGAATATTAGTGAATTAATTATAAGAAAATGTATGATCTACAAAATTTTGAAGATCTTTTGAAAAAACGGTGATGATTTCAATATTTCTGAATTATAGACCTTCTATTTAGATAGCAAGGTTATAGGTCAAAAGGAATGATATTTAAAATTTCCCTTCCTCACTGGGTTTGGAAACAAGTAATTTATTGTGATTCCCTATTGACATTGAAATTATCATGTAGTAATTAGGTATTTCATGAAAAAATACATTAGGTATCACCCAAAAAAATCCATGGTAGTATTTATTGATTATATTCTAATATTATATAGTAGAAAATAAGAGCATGGTGATTATTTTCAAATTATTTAAAATATTTAAGAAGTTATAATATATATAAAGGATTAACAATTTAGAATTATGGATAATGAATGTATTGTTTTTATCTATGTAATATCTATAAGGGGAACATATTTAGATTCTTTAATAATGGATATTATTGATGAATGACCATGACCAAAATAGTAATTATGGTCAATTGTTTACATGAGTTACGTAGATGTTATAGAAATTTTTTTATTAACTACTCAAGTTTATCTTATTCACCAACTGTGTCAACATAGAGGGAAGTGTTGTTTGTAGAGATACTCAAATATGAAGGATACATGGAACTAATGGAGATTTGTTTTCACAGCATTTGTGTATACAAAACATTATAATGGGGAACGTTTTTAATATACACTAATTCTTCCAAATATGGATTAGGTTTAATCCTCATATAAAATTATTGTGTAGTTACTTATTTATCATATAAATATAGTATTCTACCATAAGATTACTGAACATAACATTAAGAGTTGGAATTACAAACCTATTCAGTAAAAATTTGCTGAAATTTTTTATAAATTCTAAAGTGAGGAATATAATTTGACCAAAAGGGTTTCAAATATATATTAATAATAAAGGATTTATGAATTAACTAATGGATATGGATGGATTTGATAAAAAATTATAACTTCCTAGATCATTACCTCTTGGTGAAGGTAGAAATGGTGGATGATGCAATAATCTTGAAATATAATTCCACAATATCTATAATGATTATTGAAATAACCCAATAATCATGGATCATTAGATTATGAATGTTGATTTCTTAATTTGAGGTGGTAAATAATATCTTTTAAAACTTACTATTCAATCATCCAATCATACAAAGATCAAACAATCCCATAAAGTTTATTCAGGGAAAAAATGCAGTTATTATTTTATAGTTTAGAATTGGTAATTATAGAGTTATATGATTTGAAATATAGATTTATTCTCATATAATCAGGAAAAGGATAGATTATTTTGAGTATCCCTATCTATCATCATTCTTTATACATTTAAGATTCATGAACATTTATAGATATCTAATATAAAATAAAGTGGGAGAGCATAAAAAGGGAAATTGCAGAATATACATATTAGTTCTTGGAATTCTAGTGAGAAAACTATAAACAAAAAAACATTAATGTTATGTGTAAACCATTAATCATAAAATAATTAAAAGATGAAAACATTACCATGGGTTTTATTATAGAACAGCCTAAATCATATAGGGACTATAATAATATTTGGGTTATTATTATCCTCCTCACTATGTCCCCCCATTTAATTTCCATTCAGGAATATTTCTCTAATAACCAACTCTCCAGGTTATACATAAGGGGTGTTCTACTACATAGTGTACCAATCTATGTTGTATCTTATTGAGAATGGATGTTTACCTCAGGGAACATGAAAATTCATTAGAAATAATTGGATTAGTATTTATGTTACAACATAACCTATAACCTATAGACATGTGGTCAATTTTAGAGGAACATCCAAGATCTTGACAATATGATGATTTGTTTTGTGGAATTAAAATTACTTTTTGAAAAAACATATTCCCCTAGTGAAACTAATAACAAACAAATTTTTAAATTTTACCTTTCATCTAAAAATTTATGAGGATCTATATTGGAATAGATTTATGTATCTAACTAAATGGGACAATGTTTGATAGAGGAATCTATAAACAGTTGACAATATCCATGAAATAATGGAGATGGTTTAAATCATCAAGTGAAATAAGAATGTTTAAAAAGGTTAATTGAATTCTTTTTAATACAATAGTAAATGAGATATGGAGAATGATTTTTTTGCCAAGGTATTCCCCCAAATATTTCCTTGGATGTTGGATATGATAATTATCTTGAAGGAAATATTTATCCTAGATATATCATTCTCTTGGAGATCCGTACCCATGTATGAGAAATACCTTATATATAAGAACTCCCTCCAAGCATCTCTAATGATCATGATATCATCTATGTATTTATGTAAATTAATTAAATTCATTACCCATCATAAGTACTAATATTAAAAGCCATGGAATTTGAATACAATCTATCATATAAAGTAAAATAAGTGAAAATTATTGATCAAATATATCAAGGGAAGTATGAAAACACCAATAAACTATTTACCGTTATATGGAGGAATAAAAAGTTTAAGGAATGAATTTGGGTAACAAATAATGCAATGATATAAAAATACCACCACTTTATTTTATCTATGTATTCGATTTTTTAGAAAGAGAAATTATTTAAAGTGGTATAATGAAATGATACACAATTTAATTTGATTATTCTTTAATTAAAATTATTATATTTAAAAAATATCTCAACACACAATTGTAAAAATTAATAAACATTTCACTTTTTAATAAAATCTGTATTGACTACATTCAATTTTCCATTAAATACTGGGATATAAATAGTTGTAACAATATAATGAAGAATAGTCTCTTTTAATACTATTTTTAAAACTATATCTATGTAGATAATAAAATATCCTAATAATTAAAATTTAGATTCTAAGGTTATTATTTTTTCAATGTAAAATATTTTATAAATACAAATAATTTTAACAGAATACTAAATATATATGATTTAGGATAACCTATAACGATGCAATTTTCTATATAAATTATTATATTATTTATAATTTATGTATGTGAATTACATAATTGTAAACATTGATAAACAAAATTCCTTATTGTAATTATTATTTCAATATTAACATAAGAAAAAAATTGAACAAAAATTATTTTTGATAAATAATTATAGTTTCTTATCTTGAAAAAACTGAGAAATTCATATTTTTATAACTATAAATGAAAGACAAGTAAATTTTTTGAAATGAAATAATTAATATTTATTAATTAAATTAATGAATTTTAATTATTTTTTAAAAAAACATATTAAAATTTTAGACAACATTATAATACTTATGTAGCATTTAAATTATATTAAAAATTGTTCTTTGGACGGATAATTTAATTCATTTTTTAATCATATTTTTTTTGGTTTTTCCTCAATGATAAAAAATATATTTTATATTAAACCAATTTAATATATTAATTTTCTAAATTTTTACAACTTTTTAGTAAACAAAAATTCTAATCATAGCAACACACTTTTCATAAAAAAATTATGCGTTATTTGCAAGTTTTTTTTAAAATTAAGGTTTCAAAATTTTGGAAATTATATTATATAAAATTGAATAAATAATTTTAAATACCTCACTTTAAACATAATAATATGTTAAATTTATGATTTTTTATTAAAATTCATTTTCTTCGGTTACAAATTAATTGACCTAGTAAAAGTAAAAAATGAAAAAATTGATAATCTAGGAGGAAATTATCCAAAACAATTAATCACTTTTTTTCAAATGAATGGTGAGGTCTGTGTAGAACAAAACTCAAAAAAACTATCTTTTTCAATTTTTATCCTTTTACCGTTTAATTTTTTCATTACATTATTGAAAATGTAAGTTATGCTTTCTAAATTTTAAACCCCTTTAATTATAAAATTGGGAAACTTTTTAGTACTACTAGTTAAACATTTAACATAAAATATCTTCTATAAAAATATGGAATATTTATACTTTTGTAGCCCCATACAAAATTATTTTTTCTATCATTACCATTTCTTATCTTTGGGAATGTATTTAGAAGGTTATTTCTAAGAGAATACTCAATCTTTTCTAGTATGTATTAGCTCCTTCTTAAACCATATATCTTAATCTTCCTCTTCCATTTTTTTGTATACAAATTAGCATAATGAATTTTTTATAGTATAAATGACTAAACAATGTTATATTAATGGTAAAAGACTTAATTATTACTTTCTATACACCTTGAAAAAAATAACATCATTTGTTCATTGAGAGTACTATCGTGTCTTCGAAGCAGCGTCTTCCATTTTTCATCAGCATCTCTTATGTGTTTTTTTAGTCATCGTAATGACAAATAAATATGATATATGATTTAATTATAATTACTTAAATTAAATTTATTATCTAAAATTAACCTGTCTCATTTTCTGAAAATTGATAATGAAAACAATTTATACTAGCAGAATATACCCTCCAAGAAGTAATGTTTTTTATTTTTCATCTTGAACTGTTATTCATTATAAAAATGTTATAAAATTGTATTCAAACCATAATAATATACAAAAAATATAAATAAATTTATTTACTAATTATACAATAACCAAATTACACCATAATCAGGATTACCAATTAAATTATATTATATTATTCTTAGTACTTTTTAAGAACCTCCTAGAACAATACGATAAAATTATAACACTGATGAATATATGTTACTATAAACTGATAATATATCATATATATATAAGTGTCAAATAATATCATTATCATTATTTATGGATAACTGAAAAACATAAAATCATTAAACTTTCATCCATCGATACAGATCAATAACACAGAACTAATTCATCGGTGAATTAGACTTCATAATATCAGGACAAAGTACAATGGCGTAGAATTGTAACATTTTATGTCTCAAGAAATATTATTTCCTGCAACATTAATGGATTATTAAGTAATTAAACTGGTAAAAATAAATCATATCGAAACCACTATTTTGAAACAATTACAACAATAAAATTATAAACACTCCAAGTGGAAAATAAGAAAAATGAATTAATATTAATGAACCAAATTACAATTAATTAGAACTTTTAAACAGAATATATATACACACAAGTATATATTATTATTATTATTGAAATAGATCATTAGGATTTTTATCATCGTGATACATGAGTTTAAATCACTTCTATTAAAAGAAAAGGTAAATGTATGTGATTTGATAACTAAATCTACTTCCATTGAGTTGTATGATTTATTCATGAATTTCATTCCCCTATATTCACTATATAATATTTTTTAAATGAAATTATATCTCAAATAACTGGGTAATAATATTTATAAAGAAAATAAAATTCCTTGAATATTTTTATCATCACATTTTCTATGAAAAAATAAAAGGTATTCTTATAACATAATCATGAAAATTAATTTCACATTAATGATTGCAATTTTTTCAAGATATCTATATTATTTTTTATTTTCAATTTTCATCTCTTTGATGAAAAAATATTTATGCCTCTTTGATTTATAATTTTGTTATCACCCTCTATTTTTATTTATTAATCTATTTTTTGGGTGAACAAATTTTTTAGTGTTATTATATTTCATTCATTGGGGTTATATTATTCCATTTAAAATGTATAGAAACCAATTTCTATTACCAAGTGTTTTATATGAAATAATTCCATATAAATATTTCCTAAATACCTATTTAATTTCCATGGATTCTCTATAAAATTATAATGATATTTATTTAATAAAAATTTAAAACCTAGTTCAATTCCAATTATTCTTTATTATGTTATAGGTGAATGATTTTATATTTGTATTTATAGGTGTGAATGATGCTGTGTTTTGTCCAATATCATCCTAAAATGAATTATATAAAAGAATATATACCATGTGAAATATATATGTGATTATTATTTTAGTTTCACATATACACAGGCACTGATGGTGTGTGTAATGAATATACTAGTTCTCTATGATACTTTTTCCAATTCTGAAAAGATGTTATGAATTTTTAGATCATGATTCCAGGGAAAAGGATTTTGTTGAATATTTTTATCCCAATTTTGGGTTATTATGTTTCCATTATGACATTTATTTTATGATAATTTTTTCTTCCATATATTAAACCAACATTATTGATATTTTAATTCATTGAATATTCAATAGTTAAGCTCATCCATTATTATTATTTCATTATACAAGTTATGAGGATGAAATCAATTAATGGGTTTCTTAGAGATAGTTTACTATGAGACCCAATCCGTGAAATGTTGAGTATTATTTTAGTTTAATTTTTTTCTAGATAATCAGTCAATAAAAAATTCTATAGACTTATTAATTTGTAAGATAAGTTGGGAAATGGAATATTTATTAATGTAAAATATTGATATAAATATATTTCTTATCCCTTGTCTCTATAAGTGGTATAAAATGATTTTTTAATAATTATAGTAATTGGTTTATTGAAAGTTTGTGAAAAACCTACAGGTATGTCAAAAATATTTTTCATTGTATAGGAGACCATTATGATGTTTTCATAAACTATTGATTATGTGATTTTCTCAAAAATATCATCCTTATCATGATACTACAAGTGGAAGAAGTCACTAAAATAGATGTACCTAAGGGTAATAACACAAAAAATTATTTGTTTTCAATATCCCTAGTGACTATAAAGTAGATAATTTTCTTTTTTACAATAATTTATTAACTATATATTTATATTCCTTATAAAGATATTATGTAATTTCTAAATCAAAATAGATTTACATTTATTAAACTCTTTTTTATAAATTTTATTTAGAAAAATAATTTATAAATTATTTAATTATAATTTTATAAATTTATTTTAATTTTTCATGTTATCATAAAAAATCCACATGGGTTGAAATTTTCCTTTTTTTTATAATATTTATTTTGCAGTTAATATTGAAAAATCGTGATTTCAGTAAAAATGTGATTTCATTTCAATAATTTAAATAATTTAAAACTAAAAATATTTTTTTAAATATGTATCATTTAAATTAATTAATAAATATTTATATTTAATAAAATTAATTACATTTTAATCATCATTATACATGATCTTAGTGTAAGTTTATTTATGGGCTGTAAAATATATTTTTCAAAAAAAAAATTAATTAATGAATAATGTTTCTCCATATAAATTAATTAAAATAGTGTTTTATGAGTAATTAATTAATATTTATTAATAGATTATATATCAAATATTATTAATTAAAATTATTATAATGCTTATAATTGGTCATAGAGTTAGTATACAATCATCTTATGCTTGAAAAATACATTTCCCAAAACCTACATTTTCATCGCTTATTTGGGTTTAAAACAATTATTTAACTTATTTTAATTTAATATATTAAAATGTATTACATATTTTTAATCATAAATTTATATATAATATGATATGCTAAACTGAATTTTTTTCATAATGACTAGTGAAGATAATAATAAAATCTCTCTTCACTGATGAAGTCAAAATTGGTTTAATCTGTTGTTAAACTGCAATTATATGGTTTGCAATTCCCTAAAAAGTTTCAAAATTACATTATGTGGCTATTATTTCGTCCTTATAAAATCTAATACTCAATAATAGTCTATTTTATATCATTTTTCGAATCCATAAAATGTGTGCATACCTTCACATTTTCATTAAATTTAAGTGTGTCATGTCCCCCAATAATCAAAGTCCTCCCACACTCATCTCTAATTAACTCCATAAAAGAAATTTGATGAGGAAAATAACTATAAATATATCATCCATACATCACTATGCACATCATAGAGTCATTTTATTTTATCATAATATATTGAAACATGATTTTTTTGGTGACTATTATATCCATTTTATGTTAAACAATGTAATAGCGATAAAAATTCAATATCTAATGGTGAACAACATTCGGGAAATTAGGCTCAAAATTAATATTTATAAATTAAAAAAATTTAAAATTACAAAAATTGTGATTTATTCCCCATGTGAGTCTCTCAAAATCTCTTTATTAAATGTAGACACCAATATATACCTCAACGAAACAATAGAGAAAATAGCTCATTAAGTGGAGGAATGAGGGACATGAATCAATAGTAGATGGGTGAGAGTAATAAAAATATCATAATTTAGTCACAGTATAATTGTCAAAATTATTATGAAAAAATTATATTAATACATAGAATGTGGAAATTTCAAAAAATGGAGCATCATGTCATAGTGGTCAAATACCACACATAGTTGTGAACAAAGCCATCATCATGTTCACACATAACATTATTTCAGATATCAAAACATCATCATTATGCAAACAACAAGAACCAGGTCCACACATAATGTAATTAATGTCACGAGACATATAATATTTCCCAGTTCATTGGAATGATATATAATTCTTATCCCACCTGTCCCATGATTAATTATTATAATGAAAAATGACAAATAGAAAGTATAACAATAATAGTCATGAAATTACCCATGTAATGGAATGGGTTTGAATAATAATTAATAAAATATATTTTTTTGAATAATTATTGTGGTTCAAAAATGGATAGGTAAAAACATATCTGGCCTCTATATCATCATTCTCTAGTAAAGAAGAAGTAATACAAGATGAATCATCGGTATTTTTTGGAAATAAAAGTATTTACATAAAAATCATAGTGTTTGGATTAAAAATAATTCTCGAATAAAATAAAATATTTCTATCATAAAAAATTGAAATAATAGAGAAATAATGTTTACGGAATATAAAGGGAATATAATAATTAAGTGAAATTTTTATAAACCAAAGAAAATGAGTGGGGTTCAGGAATCTCCTTTCCTTAAATCCTACTATATTTCATCATTTTTTTCATCCTTAACAATTAACAATGGTTTATCAAAAATTGAACCAATAGTATTTTTTTTATTTTTTTTTACTATTTATAAATTACTTAAAATGTATCATATATCTTATTTACTATTTCTAATGTTGAATTGTTTTGATATCATTTTTAATTTAAAATTTTCATGTTTTTTATTGATTCAGCTATTTTTATCAATATTATTTAAACATAATTTTAATTTATTTTAGATTCATAAATTATATATATAAATATATACATTTTTATGTTATAAAATAGTTATTATGACTATACATATGGTTGGTGATAAGATAATAATTGGAAAGTTCCTCAATGGAGATAAAGTGGCTATTAATGGGACATTGTCAAATGAGAATGAATATGAAGTCATAAAAATTAATATGACATAAATATACTAATTCTAGTAGGATAACATTTTTAATATAATATTATGAAAATAATAAATTATCATATTATTATTTGGGTTTAAAAGGGGTGAAAATAAAAGAAACATATGATAGGAGAATGAGACGTAAATTTGGCGAGAGCTTTCCATCTTATTTGAGTTGTTTCTTCACTACTGTTACAAACCCCAATTTTTATTGGAGTTATATGACTCCAAAGTTTCCATACGTATTCTTATAGTTTCATGATAGAGTATTTTTATAGATATTTGTCATCAGAATGTTTGGGAGGTGTGATTTTCCAAGGGGAGGTGTAGTGGTTATTTATTCTTGAGGAGAGGGTTGTTGTTTGAATAAAAACATAATGAAATAAAATACATCCAAGGTAAAACTTGTAACCATGATATTTTCAACATTAAAAAACATATTTTTATTAACTAATTTTTTAATACATTCATTCACATTATAATTATTATTTAGTAGTTTAATAAAATGGAATGGTTAAAAAATTAAAAATTATTAATTTAACGTATTATTTTATATTTTATACATTAGAAGGTACTATTTAAAAAAATTATTATTTCATTTTAATGAATCATATATCACAATTAATATCTTTTTCCCAAGGATCATGTTTTATAAAGAATTTTTTTCAATATTATGAAATGAATGATTTAATTTAAGTTATAGTGGACCCTAAAAAAACTGCATATATACTATTCACATGAAAATTTACATATTTCATAAAACAAAAAATAAAATAACATTGGGAAAATTTTAATGATCTAATTATTAAAAATTAAATTTATTTTATAAAAATAATTTTTTTTGATCTATGTCATTTTAATTGTTAGTATAAATATTTTTTATAAAATACTTTTAAAATACAGTTTACCAAAAATGTACGTATATTTTTTTTTAATAATGATATTTGTTTTTTGGAATTATAATATTTATATTTTAATAAATTAATCATGGTATATATTAATTATATAATAATTTTTTAATTTTTTTTAAAATTAATATTCTTTCGGTCGTGTTACTATTTTCATTGGTTAGTGTACCATTAAAAATAGTTAGGTTACTATTCCAGAAAGTCAGGTTGAGATTCTAATAGTCACATTACTGTTCCAACTATCACATTACATCCTACAAATACCTTGTCAATACATTATTCAATATTCATCTCAATTTTTCGAAGGCTTAAACATTTAAATTTTTTATATTTTCAGTTCAGTTACATATATTCTATTTCATTTATATAGGGATGTTCATGAGAGAGATGATTATAGATGATTGGGGTTATCAAAATTTTTCAATTTTAGTTTTTCAATTTTATATTTTTATTCCCAGGGTAATATTTTTAATTTTAATTTTTTTTAATTTCTAAACAATTCAATGAATTTTGTTGGTGAAATAATTTTTGGTTGGTTTCTCAATATGTTATATTTGTATATAGTATATAATGCAATATAATAACCCTTTATTTCATAAAATAAACATCATTTATATAAACTGGATTGTCACATTATACCGCCGTTTAGAAAAACTTTTCCCCGATATTTTAAATGATAATCATGTTTTATAATAGTTAAGGGTAAATTTTTTTCTTTTTTTATGTTGTTCATTCATGTTTTTCTCCATACAAACTATTTTTCTAGATCAAATTGAAAATGTGTAGATTTATTTCATAGGACTCGGACTTTATAGTCACTGATCAGTAGTAGTTTCTCCTCATACGATAGTTCATTCTCTAATTGTACCAATTCCATATTTAGTACATTTGAGGGATTATTTACTGCCATCCATATGATAGATGTATGAATAAAATCAGGAAATTGATTCATTTTCATAGACCATTCATGCAGATATTTCACTGATCCTATGTGATCAGGGGTATCAATAGGGATAATGTATAAATGGATTAGCTTCCCTTTAATTCCCAACTACATGACTCTATTCCACGATTATATTCAAATAAAAACATTGTCACCAACATCAAACTCCAGGTTCCTTTGATGGTTGTCAGTATAAAAATTCTACCAAAAATGAGTATAATTTTTATATTTTTTGATGGAATGAAACATATCTATAATATCTATTAAAATATTATGTCGATGTAGATTTTGTTTTCCAAATTCATCCAGAAAAGTTAGTTTTAAAAATCACTTCCCAAATAGATCTTCATATAGAGCCATTTTAATCATTACGTTGAAGAGGTTGTTGAATGAGGATTCAACTAATGGGATATGTTAATCCCAATATTATTTTAAATCTATTGAGATATCTCAACATGTACTCATATTTATAAATATTAATACCAAATTCCAATTGTTTGTGGGTGATAGGACATGATAAAATTCAATAAGGTATTCATAGAATGTTTAAGACATATCCATAATTTAGAAGTAAACCTTGTATCATAATCATATATGCATAAAAATGGAACACCTTGCTTCCATACCTCCTCCTTTACATAATTATCATTATATTTTTAAATAAGGACTATTCTCAACTATTATTGAAGTGTTTTGTCTTGGTCGTTCGATCCACCACAACCCATATTGCATTATTTTTATTATATTTCTTTAAGAGAAAATAGACAAAGTCAGTGGTGAAACTTTCACATTTTCCCATGGTTATAGGATATGGGTTTTCCTTCCCTTTGTATATATATCACTATGAATGGACTTGTTGGCATAACGAGAATCATAAAATATACTTTGAAATATATTCCTTTATGTTGTCTCACTATAAGAGTTTTTAAATATTATAGTATATCCATGTGCTTGCAGTATGTATAGTTAAAGATTTACTATATTAATTATCTAATAACTAATTATTTATCTCAACTAATGAGGATACATAAATCCATATTCCAATCTGAATAACACGATCATCATCTATATGTAATTCATGGAGGTTCCCTTCATAACATCTTCAACCTTATTTTGAAGATATATTTTATCCATTTGGGCCTCCTTGATCTTCTCTTAAATAGATGGTTAAGAAATCATTTTCTGAAATTTAGGATGTTTTCTTTTATATAATGATATGTTGATTGATACATTTAATATCCCTGAAAATATAGTCATCATCAATCAACATCATGGATAGAGTAGAGTGTTTTTTATTCAATGAGCATAAACTAAATTTTTCTCCTTTCATGTATGGTAGAAAATAGATAATTCATATTCTATTATTTCCTCTATCAATATTCTTTATAACATGATGATCGCAATAAATGTGAATATATATTAAACTCTTATGATCATTCTATTTTTCACATATAACAATATATATATGTTTCTGTGTGTTTTTAAATAAATTATTCTATGCAAAGATCAAATCTTACAGCTCTTGATCATGTGTCAGAAATATATTCTTATGTATCATTTGTTTCTGTGAGGACTTGGATATCATTTTATCATTATGAATTAGCTCGACACAAAAATATTTTATTGATCATCGCTATATATAAAAAATTACACTCTAATTATTATTAGTTTTAGTTCATGTGCATTGATAGGCTCTTCTTTTTCTCCATAAAGCATTACTCGCAATCATCTATCTAGAAATATTGTACCTCGTTCAATGTTAACATAGTTTAAGGTCTATAAAATCATGAATGAATTCAAATAAAATCAAAAATAACATTCTAATACAATAAAACTACATATTTCTAGTACACTAGTGAGTGAATACTGTTTCTTAATTTCACTTTACTTTTAATGGTCCACACAAATTCACACACTTGTGATCACATACCCCATGAATATAATTTTTGGAATCCGAAACTCACATTTGTTGAAACTAGTATACAATTTATCTTTCATTAACATCTCTTGTCAAATCCATAGATGATCTTCATGTTTTTCTTATGCTTTGTGTAAATGACAATAGCATCGATATATAATACCAAAAAGATTCTAGGTAGTATATATATAATATATTCTTCAAATCCCAGAATATTTCTTGGGAATTTGTATGAATAAAGGGAATCATTATAAACTCATTGTTCTCATACCTATTGTGAAAAACACTTTTTTGAATATCATCCCTTTTCAAATTCAGTTGATAATATCAATAATGATGATATAATATTGAGAAGTATTTATCCCAATATAGTTGATTGAAAAAGTAATTAATCCGTGATAGGGGATATATTTTAGTTATATTTATCCTTTTGATCTATAAAAAATCTATACACAGCCACAGTGGTCAATCCTTTTTTCTTGAAAAAGAGAAATCTTGTATGCTAAGGAGATGCAATAATTGTCACGACCCATCCTCGGGGCCCGTGCTGTGACTACCATAATCCTACCTTTCATAGGCCAGGGGCTAGTGACTAGCACAAAGGTGTAAATCCCTATACTGGTAATGAATTTCCTTTATAGAAGTAAACAAACACAACAGAGTACACACCTGAAGTAAGAACAAGAAAAACTATATAAAAAAGTAAGTGTTGAAAATGAAGGGGCTGGAAATACAAACCCAACAATAAGTACAATACAGCTGAAAATCTAGTAGAACAATAGTAAAGTAAAACAACAACAACGGAGTCATCCTCCAGAAATCCCACCAGAAGGGTGGGTACAGATGGCCTCCTCAGCACCCCAGGTCCGTTCGTCTGCTCTGTGTACATCTTGCCAAGTGGTCCACCTCCGGGTACCATCCAGCTCCACAAGCCTCCTCCACGATCAGATCTTTCTATCATCTGCATCCAACACAACGTCGTTCAGGCATAGCCCATGCAGGGGTGAGTATACGATACTCAGTAGGGACCCCGAGACCCTCGAAGGTCACCTAGAATTCATGAAGGATAACCACAAAGGAAAGATAAATCCTGAAGTAACAACCAACCCTACTTAGGTATATGGCCATATATATACCTAAGTTATCAATCTCAATTTGTCTCTAACTCTAGAGCCCAAGCACAACCTAGTCTATACAGGAAGAAAGTCAATCTCATAAATAAAAATGATTGAAAGTAAAGACTCAACTCACACAGGTACACATCTTTCATATAGAGATAGAGATGATCAGATGTAGTCACTGATTCATCGACGCTGCCGAACCCACATAAGATTCCAGTACAGTTGTCATCGTTGCGGAACCCACAGAAAATTTCAGTACAGTTGTCATCGCTATCGAACCCACGGAGGATTCCAGTATAGTTGTCGTCACTGTCAAACCCTCGGAGGATTCCAGTACTATTGTCATCGCTGCCGGACCCACAGAGGAATCCAGTACAGTTTTCATCTCTGTCGAACCCACGGAGCATTCTAGTACAGTTGTCGTCGCTGCCGCAGCCCTCTCTAGGGTTCCTGCACACAACACGCTTGATTCCTGGAGGGTATGCTCCTTAAGCAAAGGGTTAAATACATAAACTATCCCTAATTCTAGATTTTATGTATCCTGAAGTTCCGTCTCATCAAAGAAAACCAAAAGCGACAGACGGCGCGTCAATCGGACGCCCAGTCTGAGAGTTATTAGCTTTTCCATTCCAGGGGCCTAATTGGATTTCAGGTACAATCCAACCCTTCCATACTACAATATCACCCAAAAACTATATGTAGTATACCAAAAGGATTGTCGCGTCAAATGTAAACCATCATAGTTGACGGCACGACAATCGGATGTCTGTTCCTTAAGTTATAAGTGTTTCTACTCCGAGAGCCTGGTTGTTTTTGAGTTTGAACCAACCAGTCCATACGAAAACTTATCCAAAACCTTATGTGTAATAAACCTAACCGACCGTCTCGATCTGAGTAATCATACTCTACTGACGGCGTGTATATCGGAGGTCCATAGCAACTATTATGGGCGATTAACTGAAAATGGTCCGAAGAGGGGGGGTTTGGGCCCAGTCCGACCTGGCCCAACCCACTATGGGTCGGCCCGAACCGGGTTGACCCGACCCGGGTCTGGGTCTAGCCTGGTATGCTGCGGCCCGGCCCGGCTGGCATGGCCTGGCCTGTGGTTGGCGGGTGTGGGGGGGGTTCCACGTAATGCTGGCGCTAGGACGGCGCCGCCTAGCTTTCCCCGAACCCGTGCTGCGCAGGTTCCCTTCCTCCGCCGCCACGGCTGGTGCAGCATCTGTTATCTTCCAGCTGTGCGCTATAGCAACGCCACCTCCATGCGGCTGGTCGGTGCTGGCCGTCGCCCCCCGTCGTCGGCGAACCACGCCGCAACAACCTTTCTGCAGGCCACCGGAGTCATTCTGCTGGTCCGTTATAGATCTCGTCTGTGCCTATGGCCTCCTCGGGTCCCGCACTTCACTACGATGGCCTCAAATCAACATTTCACTTTCGTTCATTCTTCTCCAAACATTCAATGCGTCAATAATGAAATGGAGAAGGGTCCGGACTTGTTCGTTAGCCCGTACCCACCGCGTTAGAGGCGCAAACAACTACTCAACAAATAATCACCCAAGTTTGTGGGTATAAATTACATAAATAAAATTATAAAAAATCCCCCTACCCTGAAATTGATGTCACACGTTGTCGACCGCGGAAGATGAGCATCGGAGAAGAACGGGTGTTGGAGATAACGATGTCGTATCCATTGACATCAGGGAAAGAAGAAAGGATGAAGTTGTTTCACGTTCTTTGATTCGTGGAGCTTTCTGCACATTCTTCATCAGAGAAGAACACTTTTCATTTTATTTCTCCAGAGGTTCCCCTCAAAAATATTTTCTATTGAAAATATTATGAAAGACTTCTCCAATTTTTAAAGAAGTTTCATGCAAATACCATTAATTAAAATTGATATTTTCCAATTTAATTAATGAGTTCATTAAATTAATTGTGTTGGCATACTTATTAAGAGGGAGGATGAGAGATCTCATTAATATGGGAGTTGTCATAATAAATGAACGGAAGATTAATGGGGGTTGAAGGGAGTTGAAAGGTCAGGGGTTCATGTGGGCACCACCTCACACTATCCTCTTCTGGGAGGTTATGTGGTTGTGGGACCCACCTATAACTTTCCCTTATAGGATATAACTAAAAACTTTTAAATAAAATTGTTACATGACAATTTTATTTAACTCTTAATGAATCCCCAAATTTTAAATACCACATATGACAAAACGCAACTACGGTAGAGGTCCCATTAGGTGAACACCGGCACTGCGAGTTCATCAGTGCCCTCGGATTTTGATTTCGAGCACCAGTTCAAAAGATACAAAACCCCGCACGTACGTTTACTGAACGTACCTGAAAAAAACATTAGAAATTGATTCCGACCACACCGGGCCTCGGAATCAGGCGCCGTTAAAAACTACGGTCCTGTAAAATTCCAAATTATATAAGAAACAATTTTCCTTGAAATTTCAGGGCTTTACATTACTCCCAGCTCAAGGATTAATGTCCCCATAAATCTACAACACACACTAGGGAAAAATCGGGGTATTGTACACGCATCAAAGCCTCTCGCTCCCATGTGTTCTCTTAGAGGTTCCTGTGCTTCCAGCGAATGCGCACAAGAGAAATTGACCATCCCCAAAGGACCCGCTCCTGTCAATCCTCGATCTGCACTGGGACCTCCATGAACTTCCTCACGTCATCAATGTCTAGCTCTCCATAGTCGATGATGTGGGTCGTGTCGTGCACATGTCTCCTCAGGTAAGATACATAGAAGACGTCATGCACCCGGTGCAACTAAAGTGGAAGATCCAGGCGCTAATCCACCTCGCTTACTCTTCTGAGGACCTGGAAAGGTTCGATGAAATGTGGAGATAACTTTCTGCCCCAGCCAAATCTCTGTAGACCTCATCGAGGTGCGACCCGTAGGAAGATGTGTTCACTATCCTCGAACTCCAGTGGTCTCCATCTCTTATCAGCATAGGACTTCTGTCTGCTCAGTGCAGTCTTCATCCTATCCTGGATAATCTGCACCTTCTTTGTCGTAGCCTGAACCATCTCGGGTCTTACAACTGCTGACTCCCCTGTGACAGTCCAGCACATAGGTTATTTTCAAGGTCAGTCGTACAGTGACTCGTAAGGGTTCATCCTGATGGTGGAGTGGTAGCTGTTGTTGTAGAAAAACTCCATGATGGTTATGTGATCCTACCAGCTCTGACCAAAGTCAATGACACATGCACGAAGAATTTCCTCAAGAGTCTGAATGGTACTCTCAGTCTGACCATCTGTGTGAGGATGGAAGGTGGTGCTCAGACGTAGCTGCATCCCAGAAGCCTCATGTAATCCCTTTAATAGCCGGGAAGTGAATCGATCATCTCGATCGGAAATGATAGATGATGGAACACCATGAATCCGTGTGATATCCTGAATATAGAGGCATCCCAATATCTGTACCGATCCCTTCTCTCCGATCGGTAGGAAGTGGGTCGACTTGATGATTCGTTCTATGATCACCCAGATAGAGTTGTGTCCCCTGGACGTAAGTGGAAGCCCCGACACGAAATCCGTAGATATCCCATCCCACTTCCACTCTGGGACCTATAAGGGCTATACCAAGACTGGTGGTACCTAGTGCTCTACCTTCACTTGCTGACAGGTGAGGCATTGTGAAATGAACTCCGCTACTGCCTTCTTCATACCCAACCACCAGTGATGTCGTCTGAGATCTTAATACATCGTCGCAACTCCTGGATTTACCACTAGAGGGGATGTGTGGAACTCCCTCAGCACCTCCTCCTATAACCTCAATTTGGGTGAACTAGTTAACCTCTTCCTCAGATCCTGAAAGCTCTGCTGGCATCTCTCTGACCACATGAAGGGCTGCCCCTTCATTGTCCACGCTGAAATAGGTGTTTCATCTCTGGAAAAGTTTGGCACAAATTTAAGTCTGGTGGACTCCTGAGTGATCGACTACACACTCTTATGCATGATTCCATCCTTTGTTGCCTGGGGTTTCCTTTTCTCTTACCAAGGAAAACCCCATCTGATCGTTGTAGATAAACCACAACCTTTTTTCCATATACAGTAAATCTGTGTATGAACTGTGCTTACCCATTCCATACCCAAATTAAAGTCATAAGGCCTTGATGCTACCTCCAAGAGGTTCTAACCGAAACTCTCTCCTCAAGGGTCAGATCACACCATCGGCATAAGTGTGATTATCGAGTCTCCTCCAAAAGGTATCTCCAGATGTGAGGATAAAGTCATCGTCTTTACCGGGAACTCTAGGTCTGGGACAAGATTCATGGAAGAATGATATGATTTGTAACTATGTCTATTCACATGGATGCTAATATTAGAATCAAACGGTACCTCGAATCATTCTTAGAGCCCTTGGGTCACACTCCTTGACTGCATGCAGTTACTCTCTCCCCCTCCCCTCCAACTCCCTGAGCCTAGTAGGGACTACAAAGGTAGGTGGTTGCAACATGTCAAAATTTTCACCACCTCATGATGCTCTCCTAGCTCGGCTTCCACATCTGCTGCCCTGCAGATTCATATGTCCTTAACACTTCCTCTTCGAAACCTTTTACACACTCAGGTCTCTGAGACTAGCGCCAGTTTCATGCTTCCAACTGATAACATTCACTAACTGTTACCACTCAGCCACTGAACATTCAACCACAAATGTTCTCTCAAGCACCCTCACATAAGTGGGAATGCATAAAGGAAATTGAACTGGATCAGATATCCTAAAACATGCCTTCCTCAGATGCCTAAGTTCTAAAGAATGGTTCATTTCATATCCATCGAGTACCAGGGAATATATGTATTCCTTGATGAATTCTAAGATACCAACATGTCGTCCTATCGAAGTTGTATAAGCTCTAGAAAACATTCCTCCACCTCATCAATCTAGTCCTCAGGAGCCGATGGGTCGGGCTCGCTTCAGAACGTGAGGGATATCTGGTGCAGAAACACATGTAATGCACTAAGACTACAAGTGTCCTCTACTATTACCTCACGTAGTGTTTGCTGGTCAATGGAAAATGATATAGTTGGCACACTGCCCAAATGTACCATCTAGGAAAATGGTCCAAGTACCAAAACCTCATCACTATGCAGACCATCCTCATGGTCACTCACTGAAAAAGATTAGTAGCTAAGATCAATATCTACTCTACTAGTGTCTCAAATAGGCGGAAAACTCCAGTAATCGCCACCATCCAGTAATCTGATTCCTGGGAATCTATCTCACCTCGAAACCTCGGAGGCCTCTGCCACTAGAACTCATGCAACGCACTTAGTCAGCATGCTTCGTCCTTCAACGCGACGGGTGGAATCTTCTTCCTAATAGGTGGTGGTGCTGCAGTTGTGCCACCCGAAGGATCCAACATAGTAAGAGGGACCTGCACTGGAACCTCGTCGCTCGGTGGGCTGCCATTATGTACTATCTCAGGAACCCTAGATGGATTTCTTCACAGCGGCATCTTGATAAGTAAAAGGTGTGTCCCCGTCAATAAGTTATACCTGGTGAGATGACTAAAAGAGACCACAATGGAAACTATTGAAATACACATACAATAATTGTTTTTGTGCACTGATTCCGAAAAAATAGGTCAGGGTCCTGGTGTATGGATACTTCGGCCACCGAACTAACACTGGACTCCATGGACTGAATACCACACTCAATACCCTTAACACTATTTCTTCACAGAAAGGAATGATCAGAGCCCTGAGTTCTGTGGTAGAACCGAATCCTATGATACCAATTTCTCACAACCCATCCTTGGGGCTCGTGTCGTGACTACAACATGTCGGCCTTCCAAAGTCCAGTGGCTGGCCACCAGCACCAAAGGCATAAATCGCTATACTAGGAAGGAATTGCCTTTATAGAAGTAAACAAACACAACAGAGTATGCAACTGAAGTAAGAACAATAAAAACTGTATACAAAAGTAATTGGTGAAAGGGAAGGGGCCGGAAATACAGTCCCAACAGTAAGTACAGTACAACTGAAAAGCTAGTACAACTGTAGTAAAGTAAAACGGAAACCATTGTGTCATCCTTTGGAAATCCCACATGAATGGTGGGTACATATGGCCTCCTCAGCACCCCAGGTCTGTACGTCCGCTCCGTGTATGACTCTCCAAGTGGTCCACCTTGGGATACTGTCCAACTCCACAATCCTCCACTACGATCAGAGTTTTCTGTCGTCTGCATCCAACACAACGTAGTGCGGGAATAGCTTGTGCAGGGGTGAGTATACGATACTCAGTAGGGACCTCGAGACCCCCAAAGGTCACCCAGAATCCACGAAGTATAACCACAAAGGAATGATACAATCACAAAGTGATAAAAAACCCAACTTAAATATATGCCCATTCATATACCTAAGTAATCAATCTCAGTTCGGATCCAAATCTTGAGCCCAAGCACAACCCAATCCACACATGAAGAAAGTCAATACCATCAATAAAAATAATTGAAAGTCAAGACTCAGCACACATAGGTACACATCTTTCATATAGAGATAGAGATGATCACATGTAGTCACTGATTCATCATCGCTGCCAAACCCACAGATGATTCTAGTACAGTTATCGTCACTGCAGAACCCACGGAGGATATCAGTACAGTTGTCTTCGCTGGTGAACCCACGAAGGATTCCAGTACAGTTGTCGTCGCTGCCAAACCCACGGTGGATTCTAGTACAGTTCTCATCCCTGCTGAACCCACAGAGGATTCTAGTAGAGTTGTCATCGCAACTTAACCAATGGAGGATTCTAGTACAGTTGTCGTCGCTACCGAACCCACGGAGGATTCAAGTATAGTTGTCGTCACTGTCGAACCCACGGAGGATTCCTGTATAGTGGTTGTCGCTGCCGCAGCCAGCTCTAGGGTTCCCGCACACAGCACGCACAATTTCGAGAGTGTCCGCTACTCGAGCAAAGGGGTTGATACATCAACTATAATGAAGTCTAGATTTGATGTATCCTAAAGATCCATCTAATCATAGGGAACCAAACTCTACAGACGGCGCGTCAATCAGACGCCCGGTCTAAGTGTTATTAGCTTTTCCGTACCAGGGGCCCGGTTGGATTTTGGGTACAATCCAACCCAGCCATATTCCAATTTCACCCAAACCCTATATAGAATATACCAAAATGACCTTATCATCAAAATTAAACCAAAGTAGTTGATGGAACGACAATCGGATGTCCGGTCCTTTTGTTATAAGCGTTTCCGCTCCGGGGGCCCAGTTGGTTTCGTGTTCAAACCAACCCAGCTGTACCCAAACTTCACCAAAACCTTGAGTGTAATATACAGAAACGAATGCCTAGATTCTAGAAATCATTCGCAACTGATGGTGTATTGATAGTAGGTCTGTAGCTCAAGTAATTTTTGATTAACTGAAAAGGATATGAAGAGGGGGGGTAGCGTCCACGTAACCGCGTTGCCAAGCTGGCACCGCTCGACTTTCATTGAACCCACGCGGTGCGGGTTTTCTTCCTCTTCCATCGCAGTTGGTGTTGTGATGGTCTTTCACAGGTGGTGCGCTAGGCCGCCACTGCCTCAGGTCACCAGCGGCCCATGCCACCGCGCCATTCCGCGGGCCACCAGAGTCATTCTGGTGGTCTATTTTAGCTCCCATCTGCACCTACGACCTCCTCAAGTCCTGCTCTTCACTGCGATGACCTCAAATAAATGTTTCCCTTTCTTTCAACCATCACCAAAAACTCCGCGCATCAAGAATGATACGGTGATGGGTCAAGACTTGTTCGTTAGCCCGTACCCACCGTGTTAGAGGCTCAAACAATTATTCGACAAAAATCACCCAAGTTCCTGGGTATAAATTACATAAATAAAATTATACAAAATCCCCCTACCTCAAAATTGATGTCACACTTTTTCAAGCCATGGAAGATGATCACCGAGGAATAACGGGTGTTTCGGATGACGATATCAATTCCGTTGACGTCGGGGAAAGAAGAAAGGATGATGTTGCATCACATTCTTCGATTTGTGGAACGTCATTCGTGTTCTTCGTCAGAGTAGAACAGTTTTTATTTTATTTCTCTAGAGGTTCCACACTAAAATATTTTCAATCACAAATATTATAAAAGACATATCGAATTTTTAAAGAAGTTCCATGAAAATCCCAATAATTAAAATTGAGATGTGCCAATTTAATTAATGAAGTCATTAATTTAATTTCATTGGAAAACTTGTTGTGAAGGAGGTGGAGAGATCTCATTAATATGGGACTTGTCATAATAAAGGAAGGGAAGATTAATGGGGGATTTATTGATTTGAAAGGTTAGGGGTTCGTGTGGGCCCCACTTCACACTATCCTCTCATGTGAGGTTATGTGGGTGTGGGCCCCACCTATAACTTCCCCTTCTAGGATATAACTAACAACTATTAAATAAAATTTTTACACAATAATTTTACTTAATTCTTAATGAATCCCTAAATTTTAACTACCACATACGATAAAATGCAACAGCATTAGAGGTCCCCTTAGGCAAATACGAGCGCTATGAGTTTATTGGTGCCCTCGAATTTTGATTCTGAGCCCCATTTCAAAAGATAGAAAAACATGCATGTATGTTTACTGAATGTTCCCAAACAAAACTTAATAAATTGATTACAGTCACACCGGGCCTCGAAATCAGGCACCGTCAGAAATTGCAGACCCATAAAATTCCAAGGTATTTAAGAAAAAAAATTCGTTGAAATTTTTGGGTCATTACACTAAGTCACATGAAACCTTTGTCAAAATTATTTTTTATCTTAGTTTATATCTCCTCCATTCCAAAAGGTTCCATAATATAGGGGTATGTTCAGATAGGGATGGTTTTATATATGATATATTTTGATAACTCTGCTTCATGATCTATGTGGAGTCCTGCTAACTCATTTTTAAGTATAAAAGTGCATTCACTAAAAATGGGCATTTCCATAAGGTGTATGCTTCCATTCAATGAAAATATATTCTATTGCTATGATCCTTCATATGGAATAATCACTCACAATAATGAGTTACTTTCAAAATTACATTCAGGATCTTCATTTCATTTTTATAGTAGCATTGAATGGTAAATATTAGAGAAATAGAATTCCATTTCCTGGAAATTGATGTCTTCTATATAATGATATAAAATTCATGACCAGTATAGCATAAAATTCTACTAGGGGTTGGATTCAATGATTTGAATGAATAATATTTCCATAAATTATAATAGGAGAATATTTAAACAAAAGGGTTTTAGTGATCACAGAAAAAGATTTTCTTACAAATATGTATACAAAAAAGTATCAAGACATCAATTTAGGATTTTATAAAACCGTTATGATGTAAATTAATGTGTGGAAACAAAATAATGAAAATCATTTATCATTTTAGAGTGAATGGGAAGTGTATCACGTATAAATTTATTTTCGTGCTCCACATCAGCCGTAGCTATTTTATAAGTGTTCCCTTGCTCCTTTGACATAGGTCATTGCTGATTAAAATTACCCTCATGGACTTATTCTTCAATTAATTGTCATGAAATGTTCCCTAGCTCCCTATTGTTCATGTATTAAACTGTGGTTGTTTAATTAGGTTGGTTTATCCTTTCATACATCACATAGTTCAACATAGTCATTTTTATTTGACATTCATGATAATTTTGGCCTTCTCTCCCACACATGAAGCATTTTTTCATCCCGTTGAGAAAATTCCTAGGATGTCTCTCCCAATATTTTAAAAATGTGATTAGTTGGATCCTCTATCATATATTTTAATGTTACCCATAATATTGGAAATTCATTCTTATCTTCATCTCTCAATATCAATGAGACCATTGACCAAACTATATCTCTAATTTTATAGCACATGAAATTTAAATTATTAACTCTCATATTTTGGGTAGACATATCAATTCAAAGGTATTATTTAAAACCACTAAATAGTATATCTATTTTTATGTCTTTATATAATAAAAAATAGGGCATAGATTTCAATCCATTTGATGTCCTACTAGTAATCTATGACTCATTCACACTCTTTTTTCTCAAGATCTAGGAATTATAGCATCAATTTTATTCAAATAGTTGCTGGGAAATACTTATTATATATAACTTCTTAAAATCTTCCCACTACATTTTTTCCAATTCATCCTTCATCATGGGGTTATTGTTCAATTATCTTTAATGATTAGATTATCTATAAAAATGATATAAGTCAAGAGTCACATTCTTTAGGTTAGAGTGGTAGAGCACAAAAGGGTAATCACAATTGAGTTAACCTTGTATTCAATAATAAGTGGATTAGAAGACCCACTAAATATTCATGGTCATTTCCAAATAAAATAATTGATATCTAATTTCTCTTTTGGGGGTAAAGGAAGATGTTCCACATGGTTCATGTTTTTATTCATATCATGAGACAAAACTGTAAGTGTCACCATGATGTTTTCAAATCCTCCACTCATGGAATTGAGGATTCCCTTCGAATAATCATCATATTGACCCTAACATAGGTTATTGGACTGGCTTTTCCTAGTTCCCAACTTTTTCTAAAATTGTGATGTTTTGAAAATAATGTAAGACAACAAGGAATGAATAAATATAAAATTATACTACATAATTAAATATAATGACATATATTTTTGTATCAATTTGTTTATCCTTTATCGAAAAGTATTATTCTTTTATTATTACATATTCCTAGGTTTATACATATGTTCTTCCCAAAAATTCTATATTAATTATTCATAAATTTTCTAAACCATTATTAGAAACGAACTATATTGAAAAAAGATTTTCTCACATAACTATTACAAACATAATCTGATAAAAAACGTAATAGAGATACAAATAATGGAACAATGATATAGGCTCTTGCGAAAATAGTCTTATATAACAATTTTAAAGTTTAAAGAGTAGTCATTTTTTAATGTTTTATTCTTTATCTGTAGAAATTTATTATGATCGGTTCAGTACATGTAATCAGCTAATAATATACATTAATGAAAGGGGTGAGAAAATAGAACATTAAATAGAGGAATAAGGGGTATAAATCAATAGTAAATAAGTAATAATAGTTAATATAATCATATTATAAGTATAAAATCATAATAAATATCATCAGGGAAACATTTTAAAGAGAAATTGAATTTGGATTGTACATATAAATCAAATATATTTTCATTGTGGTCAAATACTACGCATAGTTATGGACAACAATAACATCACGTTTACGCATAACATATGATCATATGTAATAAAATAATAATTAAGAACAAATATATTATCATTTTAGTGAAAAATAAAGAAAATATAATGATAAAAATAACATTACACAATGAATTGTAGGGAGATATAATTCCCCCTTGTGGCATTATAAATGAAAATAATTTAGGATTGTATATAGAAAGTATAACATGCATAGTAATAAAATGACACATGGCCATGAATAGATTTCATAATTATATTAGAGATAATAATTTCATAAAAAAAATTGTTGTTTCAAATGAATCAATTAAAAAATATTTTTTATAAACATCATCAATCTTGTGTGAAGAAAAGAAAATCATAATGAGTCAGGGATGTCTTTTGGAACGAAAATTAATTATAAAAAATATTTTTATTTGAATTAAAAATAATTTTGACAATGTGAAAAACATTTATATTCCCAAAAATGAAATTCAATAGTTGTGAAAAGATATTAAAGAAAAATTATATTAATATCCATAATTAAAATGATGAAAAAATGGATAACCTAAAAAAAGTAGTTGGGTTAGAGAATCAAGGTACAGTAAATCTTTTTTATTTCATCACTTCTTCAGATATCAAATAATACACATATGTTTATTAAAAATAAAACATTAGATAATTATGTTAATTTATTTAAATATTTATTAATTATAAAAATTTTATTATATTTATTAACTTCCATTTTTATATTGAACCATTTCGATATAAACTTTTCATTAAGAAATTCCCATTTTTAATTGATTCTATAATTTTGGTCAAGGTTATTTATAAATAAGTGGAACTAATTCATGAAGAATAAAAAAAATATATTTATACATTTATATTTCTTAGAAAATTTTTTATTTCTATTCGTATGGTTAGTGATAAGAATAGAATTGGAAGTATCTTCATTAGTGGCTATGTGATTGTTAACTCTACATTGTCCAATGAGAAGAAATTTGGAAGTATGACTATTTCATATGTCATAAATATAATAAATATATTATGTTAATATAATAAATATAATTTTAATATAATAATAAATTGTAATTATATTATTTGGGGTTGAACATGATAAAGAAAAATAGAATAAGGAGAGGGGAATGTGAGGAAGAATTGGTGAGATATTACCCACATCTTTGTGTTCCTTTTTCTCAACGGTTTTGAAATAATTTTATGATTATAGTGGGATAAATTTAGTATATACATCGGTACTAAAAGAGGCTTGAGATAGTGGATATAGATATATATTTGGATTTGGAATGTAAAGGAGGATTGGTTTTCCAAGTGGAGGGAGAGGGGTTGTTTTTACATATAAATAGGTGCATTTTTTGAATAAAATGTTAAATAAAAAACTATATCCAAGGAAAAACATTGTAACACTGATATTTTTTAAAATATAAAAAATATTTTAAATAAATTATAAGTTTATATGGATTTTAATAAATTTTTAAATAGAATTATTTATATCAATCCAAATGAAATTTTGAAATAGGAAAAAATAATATTTAAATGTAATTTTTTGTATTTTATATTTTTATAAGTAATTATTATGTTTATAAATATAGTTCATATTATATTAAATAATATTTTATCATATTAAATATATCTTGATCAATCATAATGTAATAGAAATTATTCATTTATTATTACATCACTAATGATGTAATTTATGTTACACTGTCTATGGAAAAACCAGTAATTTTACTTTTTACTAGGAAATTTATATATTTCAAAAAATTTGTAAGAAATGATCAATGGAAAATTTAAAAATGATTATTTTCAAAAATTATATTCATTTCATTAAATTAAATTAAATTTCTATCTTAGGAAATTTTATTTATTAATATAAATAATATTCTTTGGGAAAATAATTTTTAAATATTGTTTTTTAAAAGGTTATTTTATTTTATTTGAGTTTTTTTATTCATGATATTTTTTAGAAATATAATATTTATATTTACATAAATTAATCATGATAAATATTAATTAATTCAAAATTAATTATTTTATGCTTAAATGACTATTGCAACAGTTAGGTTTCTCTTGTGAATTGTTTAGTTACTATTCCTAATAGGTGGGTTATTATTCCCAATGGTCATGTTATTATTAAATAAGTCAAATTACAATTTCAATAGAGACATTACCTATTATAGATAACTTTTCATTCCTTCATTATTTATTCACTTCAATTCCTCTTAATGTTTTACATTTTAATTCTCTATAATTTCAACTGGTTTTGCAAATATTCTATTTCTATTTTAGAGAATTGTTTGTGGGAGGGTTGAATATAACTGATCATGGTTATCTAATTTTTTCCATTTTAGTTTTTTTATTTTCTATTTTCCCAATTTAATATTTTTCATTTTAAATGGTTTGATTTCTGTCAAATGTATTGATTTGAGGTAATGAAATAACATGTTGGTGGTTTCCCTATGTGTTGTTTGTGTATAATACTATATAATATAATATAATGCACCTTAAAATGAAGAAATAAATATAATCAATAAACTATATCTTGTTATAGAAATACACTATAGAAATTAATTTTGTATAATACAAAATAGTATGTTTGAAGAAGTCATATCACACATAATTGTTCCTTTTTGTTTTCATTCTCCTTCCACATCCACTAAATATTCATCAACCCCGAATGTATAATAACATATAATATCCCATATTCTGGGATATTATTATATTAACTATATACAATATTTCCATCTCATCGTTAATAAAATGGGAAACAAAACAATCTTTTGTGTGAACAGAAGATTACAGCCCCGTGAATCATTGTAATTCATTTTTCATCACTTCCTATCATGGATTTTAATAATATCAAATTTAATATTTCTGTGTGACATTATTGAAATATTAATATTTATTTAAGTTTAATTTACTATTTAATTTTTACCATTCCATTCACCAAAAAATGATAACATTGTTCATGCGTATGAGTGGACTACCTGATCTACAAAGTTAGGTGATTCACTTTTTCATCACAACATGACATTGATGATATATATAATTATAATTAAATAAATAATATTGTATTAATGTTATGACTATAATTTATAAAATATAAAACATTACATACAGTCTTCCAAAATGGTCATTGAAATTGAAAACAATATTCATGCGTATGTATGACCAACTGTGTCCATAATTGTAACATGGTTCATTTTTTATAACCATTTTTTATATTATTTTTAAAATAACTCTTGATTCCCAAATATTAAAAATATTTCTTGAATATTATGCTATATATGATATTATAATGACCTCTTTGACCATATTCACCTACAAAAGCTATTTTTGACATATAAAGTGAATATCATCAAATGATCTAAAGTGAACATAAATGAATAACTAATTGTGTATATAATACTAAGAGACAATATAAAAGGAATAATAAACATGAAAAGGGTTCTTAATAAAGTAAATAATTAATATTATTTTAATATTCTATATGATAAAATACAAACGACATGATTTGGAGTCATGGTAGGGGTCCCCTAAACATTAAACAATGTTTTTATGTTATAATTATTTACTTGATAAAAATTATATTTCTTGTCCACGTTTATAAAATTTTATTAAAAATATTTAAGGACATAAAATAATGAAAAATAAAATTAAAAAATACTCCTTGTACTTTTTCTAAGGGGTTCTAAAAAATTTATGTTTTTTATATATTATTCAACTTTTTTAAAAAAGTAAAAATAAAAGCCAATTTTGACATATATATCAAAAAACATTCCCTCACTATAACTGTTATTCATTGTTTGTATTCCATTAAAAAATTACATGTTTTATTAAAATGGAAACCATATTTCCTTTTTTGGATATTTATTTATTAAAAGTGAGATTTTTAAAGGAAAATTTTATTTTTATATCCGACTGATTTTTTCATATGTGTATAAACAATTTGTTCAAGGGTTTAATAATAAATAGATTCAAGATTTAAAAAAAATTATTCTTGATATGGTTTATGGACATTACATAAGATAATTAGATACACCAAAAAATTTAACAATGGGTTTAACTATATTATATCTCAAGGTTTGAAAGGTGAACCACATTATAGTAGTCCAATTAATTAGGAGATGATTATATTATATAGGAAATTATACATGAAATCAGACAGAATGTTATTCAAAATTTTAATTTTATTCTAATGTTACTATGTAGATCATTAACTAAGGATTCAACATGACTTTTCAATGTAGGATAATTAGTTTTCATGGGAATTGGTTTCCAATGTCTAGATAAATTTTCTTTTTAAAATAAAAATGACTACCATTTTGGGTAAAACATTATTTTGATAAAAAGGGTTTTCATGGGCTTTTATGCTTTTCACTAGACTAGTGGGTTTCTTATTTTTATTTACATTAGTTATCATTTGTTTCTCATTTGGACTTTTTAAAATCATAGTGTTGAAGAATTGGTAATGAAAATAAATATGTCACGTTGGAAGTCCTGGTCATTTTTCATTAAATGATATTTCATTTTAGGTTAAAAGTTATATATTATAGAGGAAATAGAAATTAAATAGAAATTACCACTATATAATATATCATATTTTATTTAATATTTATTACCCTATTCTATTAAACTATAAAACTAGAAAATTATAGAGTGAAATAAAGTGAATTATTTTTTAAATAATCAAGAATACTTATTATTTAAGTTCTACTAAATATAGATGGTATTATATCAAATTTGTAATAAAAAATTAGTGTTTGTGATATTTTTAATAGTATAAACGTGAATGATTTTACCTTATGGTTATGTTAAAATGATATGGAATTTGAATATTTCCATTTTTTTCATCTGAATTCTATTTTTTCGAAATGTTTTTTAGGGGAAACAAGGAATCTCTAATAGGAAGGATCTGAGATTGAAATATCCTTCTAAAACAATATCTTTATAATGATAGAATTGGAATATAGAAATATTTTAATAGATACTTAATATATATTTTAAATGGGGGTAGTATGTAAGCCATAAAGAAAACATTATCACCACAAAATAAAATGTATATAGTTTATTATTTCATGAACCCCCCTCCCCCTCGGGTTATTGCTTGATTTTAAAATCCAGTGGTAGCTAGCTGAGAGAACAATTTTTATGAAAATATATTTAAAATCGTGAGTTTTATTGAAAACCAAATGGAAAATATATGTATTTCTCATTTTCATGGTGAGTTTGATTGATTGTGGTGTTTATTTAAGAATATTAACAAATAAAAATAGCTTTATTCCATTGACTGGGAAAAATTTAAGAACATATTTCAGAAAAAAATATCTCCCTATGATCACTTGATATAGAATAGAGAAACATTTCATGGAATTTAAGAAAAAAGTATTAATATTTAGTATCTATATTAGAAATAAAATTTAAAATATTAGTAGGGTATATAAAAATAATTATTCAGGATGTTTAAAGTAAACGTATTATATTTGAATCATTGTTCAAACAATGTTTCTAAAGAGTTTTGTCCTTACGAGTCTTTAAATCCTATAAGAAAGTTTTTCATAATACATAAAAAATTATATAAACTAGTCTGAAATTTATTTTTAACATAATTAAAAGAGTAATAAATGTTCTAGAATGTAGGAAATGTCGAAGAATGTATCAAAAAGTATGCATGTAATTAAATAATGCTGACGTATTTTGATTACTTTAGTAAGAAAGATCCTTGATAATTTCTTATTAAATTTTTGAATAGTTTTTTATATTGTACGTTATTTAATGGATCATTAATGTAATGGAGATAATCATGAGTAATAAATTAATGGGGTAATAGGTGTCCTTATAATGATTTGATTTCAAAGTAGTAATGTTATGGGAAATTATGTTTACTTGTTTCTAAAGTTAGTTAGTATGGATGTAAACGTAAAACCCTAATACATTTTGGAGATGGAATAGGCTCATTTATAGTTACACTTTTGACTTTTGTTTATTATTTTTAATTTTCTTTTACCTTGGGGTGAATTTGGGTGAAATATTATTCTTTTGAAAGGAAATAAGAAATTAGATTGTCTGTGAAAATATTTCCCAAACTGCGCACCCCAACCCAAAAACTATGCCTCCATTGATTGTGGATATTTTCATAGTTATAGAATAGTTTTTCAAATTGTTCCCCCTATTATGAGAAACTATGAACTCCCAATAAGAGGCGCATGGTTTGGATCATGGTAAGGGGGAAATGTTGTTCCCCGAGCAGAAGACTGTGTGTATGAGATTTTAATCCCTTGGAAATTATTTTAAAAAATACTTAACCCCCCTATAATACCCCAAAATTCCCTAGATCATCCCATAGTTAATTTTATCCATTATAGAACATACTTGAGGGATTCCAAGTCCATCGGAACTCTGTTATTTGTGATTTAATGCCTGGTTTACAGATTTCCTTCTCTTCAGGTACCTAAACTCATTACAATTGATCTCTCGCCATTATCATATTCTTTTGGTGGATTTGTATCCTCTATTTTGTAGGTTCTAGATCTTTATTTGAAGAATATATATCTAGGATTGTGGGACTATTTCTATAAATAATCTATATTGATTTTTTTTATCTTATTTAAGGGTTTTAGATTTGGATCTCGTATACATTGTTGTGATGATCAAATTTTTGGAATTTCCATTGGTGAGTGTTGATTGTAAAAACTAAGGATGGTTGTCTATAATTAAAATAAAAAATTCAATATTTAAATTAAATTTTTGTAATTTCATAATTTTTATTATAACTTTAGTAGTTCTGTTATTGATTAAATTAATTATTTTGGTGAATCAATTATTTAAGGACACGTTATATTGGGTATTTTGTGATTTACAGATCAAGATATTTAATTGTATAATGTATTATGAGATATTGAGTTTAAATATTAGTGATAATTAATTTTATAATTCATTTTTAAAAATTTATTATGAGAATATAGATAATTAGTTTTGGAAGTAATTATGAAGTATTCAGATTGTGATTTAAATAATTAATTGTGGAATTAATTATAGAATTATGATTTTGGGAATATTGAATAATTGATTGATGAATTAATTAATGGGATTGAAATGATTAATTAATTAGGGAGTTAATTAAGGGGATCTATGTGATAAAGAAATTATTAAATTATTAATGACTTAAATGTGGTTAGATAATTGTTGAACTGAATAATAGATTTTAAGTGACAGACTAATTATTTAATTAATTATTGTATTTGATGTGATTAATTATATGTCAAACTGATTAATATTGTTGTTGTGGTTAATTAATTTTCAAATCAATTAATATTATTGATGTCATTAATTAATTTTCAAATTATTTTTAATTACGCATTTGATTAATTAATTATTGAATTAATTAATGTTACTAATGTGATTAGTTAATTTGTGAATTAACTAATAGAGTTGTGGTTTTTTTGCTAAATTTAAATTATTAATGGAATTATTGAGGATAATTTATTATTAAATTCATTCTATATTGTTTAATTTTATCGTGTTCATTAAATTATGAATTTAAGAATGGTAACATTGTCATTTATTTGAGAAATAAATAATTGAAACATTTTCATTCTAATATCTGAACTATGGTTGGTAACATGAACATTAAAGTATTAATTAATGAGTGGTAACATGTTCATTCAATGTTTTGATTTAATAAATGTTAATAATGGAATTATGAGACATGAAATTCCATGGGAATAGTTCGGACTCCAGCACCAGCCAAAGCATGTACTGAGATATGGGTTTCAATAGACACAAAGGTGTTTATGTGGTTAAATAAAGAATAAATGAAAATATGACAACTATTTATTTATTAATTGTGTTTTATTCATTATAAAAGTGAATACACTATTATTTTACTATATATTATTTTTGACACCATTAGTGGTGGCCTACTAAGTTGTCCTAACCACCTAATGGGGATGCCTAATTGGCACCCAAATAGATTAAATCACTGAAAGACTAAATAAAAGAAATTTCCATGTGTTAGGTGGTTGTGTTATGATGGAGCGTCGATGAGGGAATCAGATGTGTTTTTAGGTCTATTTTAGAATCCTCAATGTAATTAATTATTAGTTTTCGTTTGGATACATGGTGCATACAATATCATGACGCATTTTGTGTTTTTTTTATATTGTATATTCAATTATGGTCATCATGTGACATTGTAATCTTCATGGTTAAGGTTTTATATTATTTATTATTTATCTATTTTTATTCGGGTGTATTACACTGAAAAAGATGGTGTAGTCTCCCCATGAAATATATTAGACCCTAGTTTCTAGTTCATAGCCTCTAGAATATGTGGAATCAAGATTGAGGTCATGTGACCAATAAGGTCGTGGAATAGGTGACTTACACATGATATGAGATGTTAAAAATTGGTATTTTAGTAGGTTTATTTTCTTTTAATTGGTGTTACTATTTTGGGATTGGTAGACAATATAATCAGAAGAGTCTGACCTTAATTATCCTATCAGACATTGTAGTAGCTAACCTATGTATGGGGAATAACCCATCTACCTATGGTGGGATTGTTGTTACTCTTGTTTTTTATTACAATTGAATATTATTTCACCTTGGTTGGCAAAATTTTAATGTTATGTGGTTTTTTATGAAAATATTTTTTGAAATTTCACTCAGTTCTTGGTATGTCATGAGGTTTTATTTTACATCCATCATTATAGGAACTCAGTGATACTGTGACATGTTTTATTTTAGGCATGCATGTGAAAATGGATTATGGGAAAGTAATTAAACATGAACTTTTTTTCCTTTCCTATGAAATTTAAATGACAATGGTTCCTAAAATGAAATTGAGAATGAAATTAAAATTATTAAAGATGAGATTAATTGTATGTCTAAATGATATACAAGAATATTGAGAATGTGTTTACCCTTGCTTATTAAGACCTAAGTGTTGGATGGTTAAGGGTAGTGATAATGCCTTAGTTTTGACCATGTGGGGACGATTAGGGAAAACAATTCACGTGGATAAATATTTTTGATCATATGTAATTTTTTTTTTTTGAATTGTTTTCTATGGTGAGAGTGTGAAATTTTATAGATTATTACTCCACAATGATGCTTGTTGAGAGTAATACAAAAGGAAATGTATATGGATGATCCTATAGTGGTGGAGCCTGAGGCATTGACTCCTCTAGTTGTGGATGTCAGAGAGTAGTTCCAAGAGAAATTCTCTTTCATCTTTGAGAGTATGGAAAGAGACTCAGGTAAGGTTTTAAAAAGTATGTCTGGTTTGATGAGGGTGTTTCAGTCACATCACCCTTTGACATTTACTGGATAGTGTGGACCAGAGGGACTTCAATTTTGGAATAAGAACATAGAGATTATACTTGACCATTTATAGAATCCTTATGATTATAGGGTCAAGTTGGCTACTTGTATGATTCGAAGATCAATGAAGTGCTTGTGGGACATTTCGACATAGACTGGACAGGGTGATAGTAAGTTATCGATGTACATTTTGAGAGAATCTTTGAGAACTTCTATATAGAGAAACTGATGAAATATAGATATTTTGTAATCATAATGTTGAATTAGGGGATTATGTCTCTCATGGAATCTACTAGACACATTATAGATATCCAATTCTTTGATCCGGCTTTGGAAGGGCATGAGACATGCATGGTGAGGTATTTTTAAGATGGTCTTAAAGGTGAAATTATATCCCAGGTTAATGTTTCCTGGTCAAATAAGTTTGTTGTTGTGGTGGATAATGCTCTCATAGATGAGGGGGGTATGAATGAGGCTTCTAGTGAAGGGAAAATAGTTTCATCTTTACAATTAAGAGGTGCGACTCCCAATATCCAAAAGCATCTCTATGACACCATTAGTTAGGGTAGGGGGAATCAGGGACTTAGACAGAGGATTTAGTTTCATAGGATCTTAATCAAGTGATTTCTCACTAGTGTGGTAGGTCAAGTCACATCTAGAGACCATTCCCCCGACCATCAGAAGTGTGTTGGCCTTCGGTCAATATGGGACATCAATAGAATTTCTGTAGGGCCCAATCACTGAAGAGTAGTTATATATGATATGGAAAAAATGGAGTTTTGGAAGGAGAGCTTCTGCACCATATCAATCATGGAGATGGAATTCTATCGGACTATGTGGTATAGATAGTGGACATGACTTATTTCAAAAAGAGTTCTTGTATTAGTTGAGTGGTGTATCCCAAAGGAGTATGACTACATCATAGGGAAGAAGAGAAGGAAAGATACATGTGGTGTAGCCTATACTTGTGGAAAGTGAGGCGGGACCATCGATAGTGTGAGGTTAAATTCCTATATCCTCTATTTATCAATTTTTTTATTTGATACCAGTTACACTCATTCGTTTATTTCTTCAACAATTATTAATGGTTTGATCCTGGCAGCAGAGTTGGTGAGCAAGGTTTTGATGATAGACACACCTCTGGGAGTACAGTTGAGAGACATTTTCATGTTAAAGGGATTTTCTCTCGAGGATAGAGAGTTCCATTTTTGGTGGGATCTATTTATTCTTGACTTGTTTGGATTACACCTAATTCTAATTATATATTTGTTAGTATAATATAAATACCATGTAGACTGTTATCACGGTAGAGTGACTTGTACATCTTTTAAGTGTGATAGTTATGTTCACTATGGAGAGTGGGTTATCCATGGATGGTGAGAAGTTCCAATTACTCATCAACTGGGACAGCTCACATCCTAAGATAACAGTCTATTACAAGATTATGGAGGTGTAGGGCGGTATGTCCTTCAACCTATACTGGATCATTTTTGACATATCAGGGTTTCCACCTGAAAGTTATGTGTAATTTAACCTTGAGCATATTCCTTGGGATGAGATAGTTTCTATTCCCCCTTACATAATGGTCCCAATAGAGCTTCAATAGTGAAAAAATTTTCTAGAATATTTGGTGGATAATGGATTCATCTATTTGAGTTAATCACCATGGGGTTCGACCATTTTTTTCTAAGAATACTGTTAATAATATTCCCTTATGGGTTAACTATTGGATAATGAATCTGTTGATAGTGAAGTACCAGTATCCACTTCCATATATCGACATTTTATTTCACTATTTGAGGGGATATTGTTTCTTTTACAATATGGACATGAGATCAGGTAATCTTAAGATCATATTTTGGGCTTCTAACATACCAAGTACTTATTTTAGATGTAGGAATAACCTATATGAGTTCTTTGTAATGTTGTTTGGGTTAAAGAACATAATAGTAGTGTATATGGACTTGATGAACTTGATTTTCCATATGTACCAATATCAATTTATGGTTGTGTTCTTGGATGAATTCCTTTTTTAATCAAAGACCCTTGAATACCATGCCCAATATATTGACATCATCCTGAGAACACTGAGAGAGAATCAATTATATGTCAAGCTATCTAAGTGTATGTTTTGGATTAATCAGGTACACTCTTTGTGTCACATCATCTCAGATAAAGGTTTCTTGATATATCCTTATATATTATAGGAAGTTGTTCTTGAAAGTATCCAAACAACATATTCAATATCTAAATCTTTTTATGGTTGGCTGGATATTTTTTGAGACATATTTTTGGATTTTTATGGTCTTTTTATCATCTCTTAGGATTGTACAAAAAGGTGATAAATTTTGATTGGTTGGAATAATGTGATAATTCCTTAAATGATTAGAATAATAATCTAACATCCATACCATTCATGATCATACCAAATCTAGGTAAGGATTATATAGTGTATTACGACCCTTCTGTGATCAGACATGGAGAAATGTTGATGCAAGGAGACTGAGTAGTGCCATATGGGTCTCAACATTTAAGGCCACATGAATGGAAATAGATTATTCAAGAACTAAATTAGAAGTAGTGTTTTATGTTTTTAAGTATTAGTGGCATTATCAATTGGGGGGAAATACTACTATGTAATATAAAATGAGAGCATGAATTATATATTTCTGCAATTACATTTAAAACTTCAACAGTGGGGATGGATTGTGTATATTAAATTTTCCAATTTTTGATATGGGCTATATTTAGTGATATGGGAACAATGTTGATGTTTCTATTACTCAGATAACATAGAATTAAGTGGTTCAAGAGTCTAGTGCTCAGTGGAAGATGATGGATTTACTAGCTAAGATGCGCGTTGTGGTCTTGGGGAGTGATGAGTAGATGACTCTCATGTTAGTTTCAATTGATTTTAAACAATTGAGATGGATTAAAGATAGGTACTATGAGGATAAATAATTTTTTATCATGAGGGAGAACAATGATGTTGTGAAGTCGCCATCCGATTGAAGAAAAGATGGGGATGTGGTTATATATGTCAGGAATCAGTTTTTTGGGCCTAGAATAATGCGACAGGAGATGATGCGTGAGTATCATGCCAAAAAGTGGATTCTACATCCAGGTTTAACCAAAATGTAGTGTGACCTATGATAAAAATTTCATGGTCTAAGAATGAAAAATAAGATATTAGGGTTCACGACATTGTGCTACACATGTCAGTAGGTGAAGGCCGAACATCAACAAACTAGAGGATTGCTAAAGCCATTACCCATTCCAGAATGGAAGTGGGATGATGTGATTGGGGAATTTTTTGTGTTTATCCTAAGTACACCCTTGAAAAATACAATATTTTAGTGTTTTCATACCGTTTGATAAATTTAGAACAATTCATGACTATATGGGAAACCATCTCAGATAAGAAGTTTGGAGAACTGAATGTTCGCGATATAGTTTGTTGGCATGGGGTTCCACAAACTACTATTTTAGACTTTTAATTTCATTTTACATTTCTCGTTGGGTATGCATTAAATAGTTAACATCGTACATAGGTTTTTTTTAGATTGAATTTCCTCCTGTAGTTTTATGGGATGTTAGAGCGTACAATATATGTGCTTGAAGATATGATGCAAGAATGTGTACTAAAATTCTAAGGTTCTACGGAGATTAACCTAGAGGTAGTGGATTTCACCTATAAAAAAGTTTATCAGGAAACTATACAGATATAACTATATGATTATCCTTGTGGTATGAAATTTAAATCACCTCTATGCTGGATTAAGGAAGGGGAGTCAGAGTTGTTAGGACAAAGTCTCATGTAGGAGACATTAGAGCAGTTTTAACTGATTAAAAAATATGTGGATATAGATCATAGTGGATAGAATTAAAATAATAATAGATGTATATGATCCCGAGAGTTTACATTGGGAGATCATGTAATCCTTTTGGTGTCTCCCAGATTGAGTCACCACAAGATATGCAGATATGAAAAATTGGTTCCTAGGTTTGTTAGACTATTTGAGGTCATGAAGAGTATCAGGCCAGTGGCATACCAATTGGATATTCCATATAGATGTAGTACTATTAATGGTTTCTTCCATGGTTCAAAACTTCAACAGTATCACCCCAAGCATTCTCTTCTAATCGATGTTGATAAAGATGAGCTTAAAGTAGATGCATCATTGGAGGAGCATCTGATACATGTGTTGGATCAATCTGAGAAAGTGTATTGGGGAATGAAAAAGTTAACAGTTCATGTATTTTTGAAACATTGATGTGTTATAGAGGAATATTGGTAGATATAAGAATATTTTAGGGCTTAATAGCGCAATCATTTTTACTTGGAATCTTAGAGTTGGATGGGAGTGCATCTTAAAGATGGGCTATTATAAGGTGGGGAGATTGAAAAACCCCGCTCATTTTTTTAGATGTTTCAAACTCATTTATAGGTAGTTTTTCTTCATTGTGTAGTGTACTGTTCATTTTGGTTTTAACTTGGGGTGTATCTTTGTGACATTTTTTACTTTTTGAAAGATGTCGGCAAGTCAATGGATGGTGCACTGTTTTACAAAATTGTGCACCCCAGTCCAACAAACTGTACAACCCTGGATAGTGGGTACTTTTATGTTTGTCAGATGGTTTGTCACATTGTTTGACCTCTCAGGAGAAACCATGAACCACCTATAATAGGCACATGGTTAGGTGCACAATTAGGTGAAACAATTCCCCCCAAGAAGCTAACCAAGCATACATAATTTTAATCCCCCATAAATAATTAAAAAAAACATGAACACCTATTTAATACCCCCAAATTCTCATCCTGGCCCCATAATCATTTTATTCCCAATCCAGAGTATCTGAATTATATTCCAAGTCTTTCTATCCTCCATTCAAGGTGATTCCAAGCGTGGTTGGTAGATCTTCATTTGTTATTGCGTATGACCTCTTTCTAATTGATATCAACTACTTCTACAATTGTTTTTGTAGAGTTTTTATCCTCTTTTTTGTGGGATATAGTTCTAGAGTTGATTAACATGGATCTAGGATTGTATATCTAGATATACAAATAATAGGTGTTGATTTGATCAATCTTAATTGGTGGATTTACATTTATACCTCCTTCCACATCATTATTTTACTCAATATTTGGGTGTTTCCATTAGTGAGAAATATTATTCAAACATGAGGTGGGGGTTTATAATTCATATGCAATTTATTTTTAAATTACATGTATTTAATTGAATAATTTCAATTTGATGACTAGAAATTGTTTTCTTGATTGAATTTATTAATTTGGAAATTAATTTATTGAGAATATATGAAATTGATGATTTGTAAAATTATAAATTGAGATAATTAATTATAGAATTAATTATGAAGTATTGATTTTATTAATTTGAGATAATTAATTGTATAATTAATAATGATATATTGAGTTTTATAATTGAGATAATTAATTTTTGAAGTAATTATGACGTTTTTTAATGTGATTTAGATAAATACTTGTGGAATTAATTATGGAATTTTGAGTTTGTGGATATTGATTAATTACTTAATGTATTGATTTCATTAATTAGTTTGGTAATTTATTAAGGGTATTGATGTCATTAAATAAATTTATAATTAGTAATTAAATTGGTGTGGTTAGATAATTTTTAAATTGCCTAATAGAATTGAAGGGATTAATTAATTATTTAATTAATTAATGGATTAGATGTGATAGGTCAATTTACTAATTAATTAATATTATTGATGTGATTACTTAAATTCCAAATTAGTTAATATATTTTAGGTTATTAATTAATATTTAAAATAATAAATATTATTGATATGATTAATTAATTTTCCAATTAATTAAAGTAATTTATATGATTTGTTAAATGTTTAATTAACCAATGAAATTGGGATGTTTAATTAATTTTTGAATTAGTAATATAATTTTTATGGATAATTAATTGGTGAATTAATTATATGTTGATTTATAGTAGCATGATCATTGAATGTGAAGTAATCAATGGTAACATGGTCATTTTGTTGAGAAATAAAAAATTGGAACACCATCAATCTAATGTTTTAAGAGTGAATGGTAACACGGGAATTAAAGTATGCATTAATTAATGGTAACATGTTCATTCAATTGTTTGAATTAATGGATTGTAATAATGGAATTTTAAGACATGACATTTCTAGGGAATAGTTTAGACACCAACATAGGTTAAAGCAGGTAATAAGGTATGAGTGTCTAGGGGTCCCAAATGTTTAAGTGGTTAAATAAAGAATAGTTGGAAATGTGATAATTGTCTATTTATTCATTTTTAAATATTACTAAAACAATTTCATATCCAATTATTTGATAAGATACTATTTTAAATATTAGTGGCAGTGGATTACTGAGTCATACTCACACCTTACTCCTCCTACATAGTCGGAACACTAATAGATTTCATTTTTATAGGATGTGATAATAGAAAATACCATTTTTTTAGGTGTGATAGTTGGGATAAATCATGGATGATGGAACTAGATGTAGTTAGGGGCCCCTTTGGAAGTCTTCAGTGTCTTTTCTATTGAGTATTCAATTTGACACTTCGTAAGTATAATAGAACGACACATTTATTGATAGGTTTGGTATTCCATCTTTATTTTGGCCTTCATGTGACATTGGAATATTTTTCGTGATGATTATATATTTGTTTATTTTTCATTTTTTTCCATTGGTGTTTTACTCTGAAAAATAGGTTATAGTCTCCCCAAGAATTAACATAGTCCCTCGCTACTAGTTTAAAGCCTCTAGCATATGAGGAGCCATGCTTGAGGGCAGGTCAATGACTAGCTTGGGGAACTAGTGTATGGAACTTGGGATGGGATGTTACATTAAATCATCAAGACCAAAATAAAATTGGTGTGGAAAATCATATTATACTAATATAGTTGATTCTTTTCCATCTAATTAGGTAGTGAGAGGTCTGTTATTTGTTTTCTCAAATTATTAAAATTCCCAATTTTATCTTGTATACTATCATTCCAACATTTATGAGAATTTATCAAGTAAAATAGTAATAAAACCTCATAATATGAAGATACAACTCTTAGTGAAAACTATGGGAGGAAATATAAAGTAATCTAATATTAATATGAATCTTATTATTTTAATTAGTGGGATAGACTTTGTTGAAAATCATGTTGAATATCCCATGGTATAATTTGAAATTATCTTGGGGTTGGATTTTCATTTAGTTTATATTTATAAGATCAATTGATGGGTACTATTGTTTTTTCAATGATTTCATAACATTGATAACCTTCCATTGGGAGGATAAATTGAATAGGGATGACAGTAAAAGTCACCATGATCATTTATTAGAAAAGAAATTAATTTTTAAAATTAGTGATAAAAATTTAGGAAGAGGGAATGATGTAATTTAGCAGGGAGATCTCTCGCAGTCTAGGGTTTTCTTCCACCACTCTTCTTCCTCTCTTATCATCTTCTCATACAATATTTAACATTTCCATGTTTATTTCATGGCTTGGGTCAAGTGATATAGCTATCGTGGTGTGGTGTTCATCTGGGACACCCTATAGTTTCACAGATTATAGCTCTGTCGACATAGTTCCCACCATTGTTCAACCTTCTCTAACAAAACTGGTTGGAAGGCATTTGGTTTTACCCTAACTTCAGCCTCATAATTTTATAATCCATCTCCAATTGTGATTCATTCATTATTCCTTCTTAGTGTTGGTATCTCTACTTGGGGTATTTATCGGTTCATCAGTTTTGTGGTTTCACATTTTTTATCTCTAGAAATGAATTTGGTATTATTAGTTCTCTGGTGGTTACATTATTGGCCAGGCATCCTAATTTTGGACACACCGAAGACTAATTTTCATGATCTATTTTGTCTCTACGACTCTAATCCAATTTTCTCTTTTCACCACTACCATTTCTCTCATAAAATATGTTTAATAATCCATATAAGACTACTTCGAAGTCCCCCTCATTGATTTGGGTTGTGTGGGTGTCTTTTGTAATGGTGGCCCAGATCGAGGTCCTTTATTCTTTGTCAGTTTCTGGTGGTTTTTTGTGTGGATAGTGCTGGTGGTTATGACTCTTCTTCAGCATTCCAATGCTTTTTGTTGGTTTATGTTGGTTCTCCCTTATGATCAATTTTGTGGGTTTTGGAAGGCTTCAACAATCGGTGATGATGTGTCATACACGATGCTACTCTTGGAGGCATAGTTTTTCTTAATGGGAGGTATGAGATGTTGTAGTTTTTTCTCAACTGCATCAGCCTATGTCAATATCTGATTATCTGGTGACTGTGGTTTGGGTGGAAAGGGTGCACTGGCCTCATAAGATATGGTGCGGTTGTAACATCCCCAAATGATAAAGGGTTAAATGACTAAATGATATGACTCATTTCAACACGGTGCACCTTTCTTTTCGGGAGCCTACCTAATTAGAACTCCACAGTTAAGCGTGTTTGGCCTGGAGTTGTGATCAGGATGGGTGACCTCCTGAGAAGTTTCTCAGGGTGTGTGTGAGTGAGGAAAAAACACACTACAAAGGACATGTGTTGGCCTGTGGGTACTGTCATTAGTCAGATAACCCATTCGGGCACGTGGGTGGGACCTTGGGTGGGTCCCACGTGTTTGTTGGGCAAATAGTGGGCAAGGACCAGTTCTCACATTTGGTTTCAAAGGGAGGTTACCCAGCCTTAAGTGCAGTGCACTGCCTAGGTTGAAATGTAGGTCCCACAACAAGGGCGTTTTCCTCTAAAGGGGGGTGATTGTAATATCCCCAAATGATAAAGGGTTAAATTAATAAATGATATGACTCATGTCAACAAGTTGCACCTTTATTTTCGGGAGCTTACCTGATTATAACTCCATAGTTAACCGTGCTTATCCTGGAGTAGTGATCTGGATGGGTGACCTCCTCCTAGGAAGTTTCTCAGGGTGTGTGTGAGTGAGGTAAAAACACACTGGAAAGGACATGTGTTAGCCTATGGGGATTGTCCTTAGTCAGATAACCCGTTCGGGCACATGGGTGGAACCTTCGGTGGGTCCCACGTGTCTGCAGGGAAGATGGTGGGTAGGGCCTAGTTGTCACAGTAGTGCCACTGCTTTATGATTGGTGTCACCAGTATTGGTGTTCCGGGCAGCCTCAATGGTGTTGTAAGGTGAGACGAGGGTGTGACTCATGGTACATGGATTTGAGGTGATTAGTGGGATCATACAGCAGGTTGATTGGTGATCCTGGTCGGGCGGTGTGGGTCGGGTTTAAATCCTGAAGTGTTCCCTCCATTTTAATGCAGCTCTAGCTTTAGGTTGGATTCTATGGATCACCTTTTTTTTCTTTCTTTTGGAGTGGGTCTAGTCTATGAATGGTCTTCGGGATTGGCCTGCTCATACTTTGTATTTTTTTTGGTATTTTTAGCCTAGTTTATTTTACTATTATCACTAAACCAAGAAGTTATTTACTTGAAAAATAAAAAAAAAAATATTTATTATAGATTACTAATGTTCTAGTAATGAAAGAACATATGGATATTTTTTAAGAAGATTTTTATTTTTCTCATCCTGATTGGGAGGTTGAATACATAATTTGAATCATATTTCAAAATAACCCAATCAAATATCTCAAGTATATCATTTTGAATTGAAAATATCACTATAAGTGTTTCTATAAAAAGGTAACATTCATCATAGATCTTTACCAAGGGTAAACTTTTTTTAAAAAATAATTATTGTTCAGTGACACATTACATTGATTATAGATCCTTAAGAAAATTCACTATATCAAACATGTCTCACATTTATCTTGTCAATGATTTATTTGATTATATATAGGTAGAGAATAATTTTTCAAATATTGATCTTAGGTGGGGTTAACATCAGTTAATGATGATGGACTTATATTTTCTAAATCTAATATTTCATAATAGATATGGTTATTATGAAATTTTAATTATTCATTTAGGATTATCCAATATAATAGATGTATTTATGGACCTTATAGTTATATTTTTTCTAAGAGTGATTATTTATTTTTATGGTTGTGTTGAATGATTATATTTTATTATATTATATACTTTTTAATGAATATAAATGACACCGAGGTATTTTTTTTTTGAAAATCGTAGAGTGAAATAAACGATATGGAAAATTTAGAAAGTGTTGATTTTGATGAAAACAATTTCTTACCTAAGAAATATAATTTCTAAAAATTTAAGAAATCTTAAACCATAAAAAAATTGAATAATTTATAGTACCTAAAACGTTTATAAAGATTTATAGATTTAATATATTAGTTGGTAAATTATAATAGTTTTTTGATAACTATCCTCAATTTTATACCCAATTTAGAAATAAATCAAAAAAGGAGTTATATTTTTTTGTAAATACAAATATGATGGTTTTTTATAAACAAAAATGATGTTTTTCTAAATCTTTAGTTTTGGGCCTCAACATAAGTAATGGTGAATTTTTCATCTACAGTGATGCTTCATTAATGAGCCACAGTTTTGTTTTCGGGTATAATGATCATTAATTTCTTACTATTCATATAAACTGAAGCCTCATAAGAATGATTTTACTGCACATTCCATAAAAATAAATGTTTTAGTTTTTCATTAAAAATATAGAGGAACTAATTATATGGATCCAAGTGTGAAATATATATGAATAATTAATGATTGATAAATATATTAACCTAAGAAGAGTTTAACATGAGGAAATGAAGGTGAATAGAATTGATTATGTATTATAACTACATATTCCAATTCTATAATGTAATTGCAAACAATGTAGCCAGTTATTTGAGTCATAAAAATAATACTGTATTAATCATGATATGTTTTTAATAAAAACGTTTATAATAGATTTAATAAATTATAGACTATAATTTGATGATACATGAACATCATATATTATGTTTCAGGTGTCATTACAATGGTATATGTTATAAATAACTAATCAACATTAGATGGTAGATCAATAAATAATGTAAAGGGATGAATTGGTTTAGAATGGTATGTTCCCTAAATTTAAAGAAGATAATGATGGTATTTTGAGATTTGAAAAGTGATTGTGTGTGCCTTCTGATTCCTAGTTGAAGAGATAGTTGTTGTATGAATCTCATAGTTCCCAATTTTCCATTCATACCAGTATTACTATGATGTATTGATACTATCATGTGTATTACTAGAGGTATTTAATGAAAAGAGATTTTTATGACTACATATTGAATCCATTACATGAAGAATCTTCACCAAAATATCTAGTGATAAAAACATTGGTATTTAATTTTCAGATTTCTTTTTTCATATGTGACAAAAAATTTTCCATCTAAATAAAATAATATCAAAAGGTAAATTTTGAACACATACGTATAAAAAGACATTCTATGTATATAGTTTTAGTTGACTAAGGAAAAATCATTCATAAATTAAACTTCTGACATCCAAATATAATTTTCCAATTATACCCATATTTTTATATTACATATCATGTAATCCTAATTATCCATAAGAATCGATTCAGTACAAAATTAATTTATCATCATTTTTGATAAAATGGGGGAAGGAAATATAAGAAGGGTCAGATAAAATTCTCATTCATAATAAACATTATAATTAACAATTATATTTCATCGAAGTTCATGAACATATCATAAGAGAAACCATAACCACCAAAAATATATCAATAAACTTGTGGCACATCATAAAAATTTACCAATGGAATGTTTCATGAGAATTAATAATAATGATCCACATGATGTAAATTTTGATAAAAAGAATCATTTCACAGACATATAAATTATAATGAAAAAATATTGGTGTCTTGGGTCACTATATTCATAACCAATTTTAAACCCAAGTTATAAATTTCTGGAGGCTTGTTAAATACATAAGTTAAAACCTCTATTGGAAGTTCATTTGTTTCCTACAATGAAAAGTAACATAACCCAATGCATTTAGAAACTATATGGGAACACTATTTATATAATCTTTATTAGCCTCACCCGGTTCTATTTAGGCACAACCATCATATACTATACATCAGACATACCCATGAGATATAATGTAACACCACCCTTTATATAAGCTATATTTGGCTTAATATTTTATCACAAAATATATCCAAGTACATTCAAGAATAAAACATTTCTACTCCTTCACTTTTCAATCATAATGGTGACAAATTTTCTTTTATATCTAAATTCACTCATAGAAAATAAATGGGTTCCATGAGAATATCAAAATCCATCAAAAAATAATAAAGATGGTATCAATACAACATATACTCTGTGGGGTGTAAATATCATTAAGGGATATTTGTTTTTATAAATATAAAACCCACTAAAGTATCATTAAAATAATAATGAGGAAAATAACGTTTTAAATTTGAATAAAATCAAATAGCATCATGTTAGATTGAAAATGATGTTAAAGGATCACCTGGAATAATAACTGAGGAAAATATAAATTTATTTAAGATAAAGTATATTTAAAATAAAAAACATTATTATACATTAAATAAACTATTTTCATTGAGAATAAAATTTGAAACATAATAAAGCAACATTATAATATTAAGTGTCTATAACAACATGAATTATTTTTATTTATAATCATGTTGAACCAAATATTACATTCAATGTATTGGTAAATGTGAAAAATTTCCACATTAAGAAAACTATATAAGGATTAGATTCAAGTAAATTTTTTCAAAATACAATTATTAGTAAAAATATCATAAAAAACCAGATTAATAATTTTAAAAAAATTTATGAAATCCTAGATTATGATGAAAAGGACTTTCAATCAAATAAAGAAATGATTTTGGATTTAATAAAAAGGTATGAAATAAAGAGAGATAAAAATTGTACAATTATTTGAAAACATAATGAGTAATAAGAGTAGAATAAACATATATGAGTCTACTAGACAATAATCTAAAAATTTCCATCAATGGAAGGTCATCGATAAATAATCCCATACCAATCAATAACATAAATTCCCTGGACGACATAAATTTATTAAAACATATAATACGATGAATTTTAAATGTTATTGATATTATATTAATGAGGTTACATATTTAAAAATTACAAAAAAAAACATTGTTCATAACCTTTAAATATGCCTCAATAAATCAAAATTTAGATGAAGTCCCTTACCTCGAGTCAATACTTTCCATATATATCTTCTAAGTCTTTTATAATAATTTTTTATCAATTATTTTATTTCATAAGAACATTTAGAAGTTTAATACCTAATAAAAATTTTAATTTTTTTATTGTAATATTTATATACATAATCATTTAAGTAAACATCAATTGATTTGGGGACATTCGTTTCATTTTTTAAAATATATTTTCTGTGCGGAAAATATTCTAATAAGGAATTACCTCAAAATATCCAAAAAAATAAGATAATTATCATTTTTATTTATCATTTATAATTTTAGAACCAATCATGAAATATGGTTCTGAAAAATTAATTATTTTACAATTATGGAGACAATTGATGATACATGCACATGAGTAATGATTCAGTTTTTGATTGATCACTATACAAATAAAGTATGTATCATTTTAAATTTTATAAAACGATAATAATATCATAAATATAATATTATTTATTTAAATAAATATATATATATATATATCAAAAATGTGATTTAGTGTTGAAAAAATGAATCATATCACTTCATAGAGGTGGTAACCCAAACGTACACATGGATGATGTAATAATTTTTAATGAGTCTAATGGTAAGAAATTAAATGATATATTATATTTATTAATTAAAAATATGTCATTATTATCATAATAATTTCATATATATCACATATATTCATTATGATTATCATTATTACATTCAATGTAATGTGCTAGTGGATAAAGAATCACATAGCTTCGCACCATCTGACGTATACAAAAACACCATTTTGTCCAACAAAAATGGAAAGTAAAAAAGTTATATATGATAAAATAATTCCATAATTATAATAATTTTGAAAACATCATGAATATATTATAAATCCACCTTTATAATGTTCCTTATGAAGATTTGATGTAAAATTAATTCTGTCCATACAGGAGGGTATAATCCACCGTACACATGAATGATGGTTTCATTCCCCATTTAAAGAAAGAGAAGATAGATTTAGAAAATTACATTAACATAATATAATTTAAGTATATCATAGATATATGTATTATTATATCATTATAATTTAATAAGTTATGGAGGAGGTGGATGAAAAATAATATAAATATGATCGGTTAAGAACAATACCTCTTCTTTAAATAACCACGTTTGGTTAACACCAAAATACTTCATATGATAGATTTCTGATGAAATAAGGGGATTTAGATAAAGATTTTTAAAATTATAATGTTATTTTTACATGTATTTTCCTAGCAGTATGTGCTTTTTGATGTCAAGAGGAGAGGATATGGGTGACCTTTTATATCTGATGTGATTGGCACACAAGTAATTATTGAAAAAATAATTGTTAACCATATTTTTTTAATTCTATAAGGATATAAAATAGACCATTACAATGAAATAGATTACATAATATCATAATATTTTCATTAGAAATAAATAAGATAAATTTTTATGTAATTTTAGAAATAATATTTTTAGCATTACCTTGTGATAAATCTGTTTTTACCTTAACTATGGTAAAATATTTTTAATGTTTCACTATTAATTATGACAAAATATTATATTGACATTATCAGATAATAAAAATTTTTGAAACTATAAAAATTTAATACATTTTTCAAATTAAAGTAAAAAATTAGAATAATTATTTTAAAAAATAAAACCCGAATATACCATAAAAAAGATATCTTCCAAGAAATATAATTTTCAATAATTAGATTATTTTATATCACCTATATGAATAATAATAAACATTTTGTGAATTTTATATAATATTTATTGATATATGACCTATAAATTTAATTTAAATCATTCTTAATTAGAGGGTTTTAATGAATTAGAATGGATAAACAATATACGTATTAAAAACATTTTCTGAAAAAAAAAATTAACCCAAATATAAAGTTACACTAAAATATTTAATAAAATTATAAAAATTTAAATACATGAGATAAATATAAATAAATAATAAATATTGTACATTAAAAAAGTTAATTCAATATTCTACTATTTAATTATTAGTTTATTAAAAAAATACACTTTAAAAAATTGAATTATTCACTGTATATTGAAAAATAAAGATTTTACAAAACAAAAGTAAAACATTTTTTATATGATGATTAAGAAACTAATGGTCATTTTATCAAATAAATATTCTAAAATATCATGAAATTTGTTATAATAATATCTCAAAAATGGAAAAGAATATTTTTTAATGAAACAATATTTTTTGTGTATAAGATGACTTTACAAAAAAATTATTGAATATTTACTAGGAATTTATCAATAAATTAATTTTGAGTAGAATATATATATATATATATATATCATAAATTAGTTTCTAATTTTCTTACCCACCTATCTAACATCCAGGTTATAACTTTCATATATTTCATAGTTCATTTAGCTCGATGTTACATGTCGAATTTTCTATTGAACATAATGGTCCACTTTCAAAATATCATGGTTTTACAACCAATTCCCCTTTTAATAAATTGAATACTTAAAATTTTAAAATATTAGCATTACATAAGGGTTTTAAATTTTTAAATATTTTTTATTTGAAAATAATAAAATATAAATAGATAATAAAACTTCTACTTGAAACAAAAGGGAGTGAAGTACAAAGGCTTCCTAGAAGAATGCATAAAAAGGTTTACAAGAATGAAAAAAAATTATTGGATGTAAATAAATGGACATGGAATAAGAATATAATTACAGAATAATGATTTATAGTGAAATATACCACTTATCATATGAAATTCAAGGAACATGATAATGGAAAAACCCACAAAATAATAAACCAATGTTTTGTGAAAAAGAACAAAACTTCATTAAAATTTAACAAAATAGGATAGAATTTTATTTCTCAGGATCCAAAAATTTTGGTTGAGTAATTACAAACCATATATACTCAAAACATATAGTATTATAATTACTTAATAAGTTTTATTTTAACCTTTAATCAATTTCCACTAAAATTTCATCTTTTTCTCCAAACAATGAGTATTCAAGATGAATTTTTCAGGCCTGAAGCACTACCATTAAAATTTAAATGATATAAGCCCATAATAGGGGTAAAAAATAATCCTTATTTTGGTATACAATATTCGACAAATGCTGTTAGCACAAGGTAAGATAGTTCCCATAATAAAGAATCTTTCATATAATGAAATAATATATTAAACTCCAAAATTGAAATGTAATATGAAAAGTTAAAATATAATAATTACAAATATAAAAGACTAAAACCCCCAAATAAGGTAAATAACATCAAAATGAAATAAAAATTTGTCGTCAATGGTTATCTCATGCATTTCCTCTTATAACCCCAAAATTGTAGTGATTTTATTTTTAAATAAATTTAATTACTTAGTAACCAAATAAAATTTTTTCCCCATGGATATCAATATTATAAAAATTATATTACTATAATTTTTGAAAAATCAATGCACATATAAACCCTCAATGTTATAAATACCATAAAACACATAACCAAATATTATTATAGAATAATATACATTAAACCAAATAATTCCATATACTTTAACCTAAGATAACTTCTCGTAATGTGTTATTAATTACATAATGTTATCATCCGTTAAAACCATAAAATTGGTTAATAAAAATATAAACATCTATTAAAAATTAAAATTATATAAAATTAATACTATCCCTAAATACTAATATAACATAATATTATCTTCTGTTATCTAATCCCCTTTCTAGTAACAACAATAACAGACTTAACTCGCTACTCTCATTTAATAGGAAAACACAACATTTCATTTTTGGATTTGTTGATGATAAATGTGACCCAAATTTGAAGCTTCTTCTATTTTTCCACTATACCAAACTCTTCATATTCCATTTTATTTCATCATTATCATCATCCATATACAAAAATTCAATAAATAATTATTCCATATCATTTATAATAACCTGCAAAACTGAAACATAATAAGGGACATATCAAATGATCATTAAGGGTAACCATATGTATTAATAATTAAATAGAATCAAAGTGCATGAACATTACATAAGAGAACTAAATCCTATCAAACCATGATCAATAATCATGTGTCATTGAATAATTATTCTTTGAACTAATGTTTCATTGGAATCAATAATTATGATCCATGTTATGTAAATATCGATCAATGGAAACATTTAAATCCCATAGATAGTGTAAAGAAGACATATTAGTATATGGGATATCATATTCATAACCAATTTTAAACACATATTTTAAATTAATGGGGATTTTTTAAATCCATGGGATATACCCTCCAGTAAATATCTCATTCAAAACTCCAAATACAAGAAACATTAACCAATGTATTAGATCATTTTCTAGTCACGACAATTGAATAAGCTAAATCATTCTCAGTTGGTGCTGTTTGAGAATATCCATCATATATGTTATTCCACGCTCACATGTGAGCTATTATGGGGTTGAATAATTCATTTAATTGTTGTTAGTAACAATCATTTATAATAAATATTGTCAAATTACAATTCAAAAATAAAAAAAATATGATTCATTCAATTTTAAATAATAATAATGAATTTTTATTCATAGCTTGATTAACCCCTTAAAAAGGGGTCCATGACAATCACATAATCCATCAAAATAAATAATAAGGTTGCAATTAATAAAATTTATCTTGTGTATAATTTTTGTAACATCAGGTGTTTTTGATGTATATGAATCGAAAAGAGTAAAATATCATGAAACATATTCTTGAGGAATAAAATCATTCCACATTATGATACATTAAAGGATGCCTTAAAAATAGAATATTACTTTGAGAGATTAATTGGAAAATTTCTAGAGGAAAATATACAATGTATATTCAAATTTTTTATTTAAAATATAAAATATTATAAAACCTTAAATAAATAATTTTCAACTAAAATAAACATTGAAACATAAGCATTGTTCTTTAAAACAGTGATTTGTCACAATGGAAGGAAATTTCTTTTATGCTGGGTATATTAAAACAATTATTATTTATAAATTTTTTTAAAAAGTAAAAAATAAACTATTTAAAAAAATAACAACAATAGTCCTTTTAAATTAATTTTTTAAAAAATGAAATTGTAGGTGAAAATAAATTTTAACAGTCATAGTAAAATATTTTTCAATCAATTTTAGAAAAGATTGATTTTGATAAAAATATAATCTAGATAGAAGAGAGAAATAAAGTTGGATTTTGTTAAAAAAACCTTATATATTTTTAAGTAACAAAGAGAGGATATGGTACTATTACCTAAAACCCAATTAATATAATAAGTATAATAAAAATAAATTGTTTTATTTGAAAAAGAAAAATTATTTTCTTTTAAGGGAAATTCAAGTATAAACAATCCCTTTACTACTCAAAAACCTTCAAGTAAAATCTCCTTGAATGAGATAATTCAAAATAATTAGATAACAATGATTTAGGAAGTATTCATGATATATAATAAAATATTGGTTGTATATATACCCCACATAATATATATTAGTATCATAATATTATAATATTCCTGAGATAAGGAAAATGGTAAAGAAACCCATTACATAGTGTTATACAGTTCTTGAATGTCAATTAACCACTATATAATTAACTTATAATAATTAGGTGATTTAATAATATTATTTTAAAGTATTAATAAATTATATATAAATAATTGTATTAATTTATTTTAATAGAATATTTTAATAAATAATCAGATAATTCCATATTGACTATGTTAAGGACTATTTGTTCATTGATTCAAAAAGTATTTGATGTGATGACCATGGTTAAGGAGGTCATTATTTAAAAATACACCAATTAATAATGTAATGACCCAGATTTCTTCAGGCCATTCCCTTTTGAAAATCCAGTTTTTGTGGTGTTTTTGGGGGACATAGTGGCTAGTTTTGGTAGTTTTCCAAAAATCTTGTTTTACTAATGGTGGTACAACAAATAGTGGCACTAAATGGTGGCACCGAATAGTGGCTCACCGAAAAGTGGCACACCAAGAGATGAAACCATGACTCGCCCAATGGTTAGTCGCATCCGACAATTTTACAAATTTTTAGTTTTTTTAGTATCACACCTTTTACATCGTATTTCATGTATATCGAGTTTAAATCCTTGTTTGGTTGTTTCTAAAGGAATTTCAAAGGTTCATTAGTGGTTGTATGGCTTTTGAAAATCAGGGTCTTTGGTGGTCTTTTCTGGTCATGGGTGACTCTTTATTATGGTCATTGTTTCCTTCAAAATAATTGGAGTAAATATCAACATGATTAATCATGTATACCCAGTTGAATGAAATGGATGCCTCAGTATGAAAAACCTCGTGTGATAACCCATTCTTATCAATGTGAAAATTGAAGAACCATGTTGGATAAATATGAATACACCATGTTTGATAGGCACGAATGTGTCTTGTGTATTGTTATATTCAACCTTGTTTCTATGATATTTGTGTGGTGTTGTGGTTGGGAGTCTGGTTAGGTGTATGGGGTGGTATATGTGGTGTAATTGAATATCAGGTTGAGAGATTGATTCATTGTGTAATTGATGAACATGGTAGGTAGTGAAACTACATTTGAGGATTTGTATGGGTACCATGGTTGTAGGACTAGATTGTGTCATGATTTCATGTTTATGGGTGTGTTTGGTGTGGTGTTAGTGTGTGGTGGGACTAAAATTATGTTATTTTCTGTTCTTTTTTATGAATAGGTGTTAAAATTGAAATCATTTACCATGGAACCTCTTCCCTTTTTCAATATTGGCGATGTCAAAATTTCGACTTATGCTCTTATAATTGGTGTTTTTCAGTGACTGGAATGGGAGTAATCATCAATTAAGAATGAACAAACTATAGTTAATCAGGTTCTTCTCCTTCTAAGAATAGTTTCTCATGTTTTGATATTTAGTTGCCCTGGTAGGGATAAAGTTAATAAATGAACATGATTATAACATATAATGACAATTAGTTAAATAGAAGGGCTGGGTTGATGTTTTAGTTGTGGCTGTTGTGTGGTTTTTCATGTAGGGGTAGAAACAAATGTGGTATTGTGTGGCCTGGTTGTATTTTTGGAATCCCATAGAATGTGCTAAGTGTACCTAAATGTGTAAACTTATAGTGCCTTATGTATTTTAAAAGAACCCCACCTGTGTTGATCACTATGTGCCGAACACCCCCATTGTTATGGGGGAGTGTGTCTTTCCTAGCAACCAGGTGGGAGGATGGATGGATCGTTATTGTCCCTTCCCTAATCCCTCTTATTTGAATTTATCACCCAAGTCACTTCAAATAGGTTTCAATGCCTTTTGGTTTAATACTAGATTTATGGTATTGGTTGCGTGAGAGCATGTTTGTTTTTGAGGTGTCTTCAGGATGAGGCCTAGTTGTTTTTAAGAAGGGGTTGGTATGTGTATGGTTGAGTTGTATGTGCTAAGGATTGCGGTCTGGTAGTTTCCTAGGTTTCTACGGGCAGTATGTGTGTCATTATGGCCTTGTTGTGTGTGGGTAGGTAGTGATGGTGGGGATTGTGGTAGAAGAAGATATGTCAAGATGTCCCAGTTAACCACTAGGAAGTAGTGTGGGGTACCCCAATAACAATGTTCATAAATTATTACATTACTTGACTTGTGTCATTTGGTGAGCATGTCATGGTGAGGTTGGGGTGGATGGTATACCATGTTAGGTTATTTTGTTGTTTCTGTTGTTTTCTCATGGGGGAATTAGTAAGCCTCTCCCACTTATGCATGATGGACATTGGTTTTTTCCTTCTGATTATACTTCTTTTCTCAGCTTACATATAGAAAATTGTTTTCAATTTTATAGGGAGAATACACGGACCCTGACAGAACATATTATCTCAGACGATGGGGATGGTTATTGTGTCACTGCTCAGTTTTATTTTGGTATTTACATTGGAGGTTTCCTTTTATTTTAAGTATTTTTACTTTAACCATTCACATGGGGTGGATTTGTGTAACTTTTATATATATCTATATTGGATTTGTTTTAGTTTTGTACATCTTGTATCCCAATCATGGTTACTATAAAAATGGAAATACTTCACATTTTTTGTGATATTTCTAAACACTTGGTGTCTGTCACCACCCCGAGGCTTATTAGAGGCTGAACTCAGGCGGTCATTCTCTCCACATTCATCTGGAATAAGGTTCGTCAGTACAAAATGATATCAAAGGAGGTTCATAGATACTATTATGTTCGGAATTATGCATAGTGAGGTTTTCTTGGGTTGTTATGAAAAAATGTAGATGATCTTTTTTTTTGACATATTCTTGGGAATACTGGTTAGGGAACTAGATTTTAGGGGGGCACATGATCTGATGCAAGGACTCTAATCTTACTGAACAACCAAGTGAGGATACACTCCTTGAGGGGTAGAGACCCTAGGAAATGTACAAACATCATGATAACTTCGGTTTCTATTTGTTTTGATCATTTCAAGAAATTCAAATAAACAATGAGTGAAATTAAATCCTAAACGAATTCCTCACTACTCGAGATTAGGAGTTCCTTGTTTTCCTTTTCTGTTATTCCTCTCTAAATTCACCAGTTTATAGTATGAGTAGTGGTGGGTCCAAAGGATGGACTAGTTGGCTGACGAAGGGTTGATAGAGAGAAGGAGGAAAATCATTGGGAAAAGATGATTTGACCCTTCCCATGACAGACTCTGGGATAATATATGGGAAGTGTCTCGTACAATGAGATATAGAGTTAGCTTGAAGAGTTGGTGATCACATTCAGCTTGATCTAGGCTCAAATAGAGTATTGGGTTCCTCTATTAGTAAGACAGCTGAGGGAAGAAACATGTAAGTGGTGGATTCTTTACCTTAAGGAGAGGAATAAGATTAATGTTTCATAGCCAGACTTCGGGAAGGAGATCCGGCCGGAATTCTTTTATTCCATGATGAAAGACAAGAAGCGTCATGAGCTACTATCCCTATAATAGAGGAGTAAGTCGGTGAGGGAATTGGGTATCAGTTTCAAGGATCACTGATATTTTTATCCAAATATCATTCTGGAAGAAGAGTCTCGGGCGAGGTGCTTAGAGGAGGCACTTTGTCCTTCTCTCCATTATACAGTTACTAACATGACCCAACTAAAATTCCTAGGGGATCATAAGAAGGAAGAAGTTATAGAAAGGATGAACTTACAAGGATTTCTTCCATGAAAGGGAGGTCATTTGATTTCCAAAAATTTAAGGCTATCACCAAAAAGTCTCTAGTGTCAAGGCCTTCCTGGTTTCATCTAGTGGGAGCCAACCCCAACAGTTTCAGTTCCAACCTACTAGTCCTTTCTCTTTTCCCATGAGCCTAGGGCTGAGGTGTTTTTCTTGTGGATCTCATGGGCACAAAAATAGCTATTGATCAACTAAAGATCAGTATGGTGGAGGTGCAAGGTTCAATTCCCACCTCAACAACAGTTTCCATCTAGGCCTTTTCAGTAGCAGGGAAAGTAGGCCCCTACTCCCCCGAGGGAATGCTATGTAAGAGGAGGCCGACCTTAGGGTGATCATCAGGGAACTCGACCAGGGCATTGCCTAATATCTTTTCGATCGAATATGTATAGAGGATATTGGTGTGGTCAGTTTCACACAGCGGAGGTAGCAGTTTTTATGGGGATAGAGATCATTTGAGGTATGATCAGTTTGTTCAGCACTCCTAATTTTGATTTTTTTCTATTCAGGAGCTTCACACACCATCATTTCACCTACTCTATCCCACAACTTCGGACTAGACATTGAGATGCTTTCTGTTCCCCCAGTGTTGAGTACACTAGTCAGAGGTTAGAGAAACTTGTTTGATGTTTGTAGAGGATGTAGACAAGTGTTGGGGTCACAATCGTACTATGGGGATCTCTTTATACTATAGATTCATCCATTCATTATTATCCCATGCATAAAATGTTTGTACCCTTTCTTTTATTTTAACTACTATTGTTAGAGAAGATTCAAGTTTTCAGATATGACAAGACAACATGTAGTTTTCATTGGTGAATGGAGATTTCGGGTGGGAAGATTGCGCTTCAAGACCCTTCCTTCATTGTTGGTCAAGCTGTCAATGGAATCAGTGGATATTGAGACTGTGGGGACTCTTAGGTTTTCTGGGGAGTTCTTGGTTGTTTTTTATAGGGAGTTTGTGACTCTACCCCCTCAGTGTGATATTGATTTTGGGGTAGACGTGCATCATGAGTCCTCAATGATTTAGATTGATCCTTATCGGATGGTGCCTTCTGAGATGTAGGAGTTGTGGATCCAGATTGAAAATATAATGGGGAAAGGCATTATCTGGGCCAATCTGTCACTGTGGGGTGCTTCATTGAGATTTTTAAAGAATAAATATGGTGTTGTGAGGTTGTGTATAGAATATTGGAGGTTGAACTAGGTGACATTCAAGAACGGTTACCCTCACCCAAGGATAGTTGATCATTTTGACCAGCTGAGGGGAGTGAGTTTATTTTTCAAAATTGATTTTTGGTTCTGTTATCACCAATAGACATTGAAGGAGGGTGGAATTTTGAAGACTGCATTCATATGTAGTTATGGGAACTTTGAGTTCATATTTGTTCCTCATTGTGTTACGAACATGCCAGCCCTATTTATGGGGCTCATAAACTCTGTCTTTTGTGAGTTCTTGGACTAGTTCCTCATTGTATTCATCAATGACATTATAATCTATTCAATGTTAGATAAGGAGAATAACAAGCATCTTAGGACTATCCAAGATATCCTTCGACACCACTAGCTCTATGGAAAGGTGTCTAAGTGCATGTTTTGGACATGGTAGGTCCACTTCGTTTTTCATATGTTCTATCAGAAGTGTGTAGTGGTGGACCCATAAAAATTCATGGTGGTTGTTTCATGGGAAGCACCCAAGAATGTGGTAGAAGTTTGTTGTTTTTTGAGTATTAAATGATACTACTCTAGATTCGTACCAGATTTCTCTCGAGTAGAATCTTCATTGATGGATCTGGCTAGAAAAGGGAAAACCTTTGTGTGCTATGAGTAGTGTTAGACTACTTTCAGCTATCTGAATGGGAAGTTGGTCAGTGATCTAGTTCTTAGTTACCGTAGGAAGGGGTGATGTTCGAGGTGTTTTGTGAAGCTTCTCGACTATTCTTGGATTGTGTGCTGATGTAGTAACAATGAGTGATCTCTTTTGGGTCTATGATGTTACATCCCCATCAATGTAACTATTCCACCCTTGTAATGGAACTTGTAGTGGTCATGTCTGTTCTGATGTTTTGGTGGAATTACCTCATTAAAAAGAAAATTGTGGTCTTTATACATCACAAAACCTTGATTTATATATTTTCCCAGCGAGATCTAAACTAATGAAATTAAAGGTTGACAGACTTTCTCCAAGATTATTATTTTGAGATCTTGTACAACTTAGGGAGAGAAAATTTCGTGGATGATGCTTTGATCTGAAATTCAAAGAAGGAGGTAGTTTGGGAATCGACAGAAAGTTGGAGGGAGATATAAGAGTTGGATGTGTTGCCCATAGATGATGGAATAGATGGAATTAGAGGATACCAATTTCATAAGAAAGTGGAGTCTTCTCTGATGTGGCGGGTGGAGGAGTATCAGTAAAGAGACATAGAGGTGGAGGTGATACGTGATGAAATATTGATGGATTTCATAATAAGATTACCTAGGGCATTGGGACGATGTGATGAAATTTTGTTAATATTGGAATAATTGATGAATTCAACTCAGTTCATAGTGATCAAGAGTTGAGCGTGGTGGATTCCTTAACATAGAGGTATATGGTTGAGTTTATGGAGCTGCATGGAGTTCTGAGGTCCATTGTCTCAAATCGAAATACACACCTTACGTTGTGAGTATGGAGGGAATTGAAATAAGAATTTGGCACTCAGTTATGTCTCATCACTACTTTCCACCCTCAGATAGAAAGAAAAATAGATAGGACAATGCATACATTAGAAGACATATCGTGGGCATGTGTTCTAGACCTTAGTGGGCACTAGGTTAGATATTTTCCCTTTTTATAGTTCTATTAAAATAATATTCATCATTATTCCATTGGAATGGATCTACATGATGAATTATATTGAAGACTGTTTCGTTCACCCTTATTCTAGAAAAAAGTTGGGGAGGCAGTTGTTCATGGACTAAACGTGCTGCAGAGTATGACTTAGAAGGTGTAACTTCTCTATGAGAAGTTGAAGGCAACATCAGACTGGCAGCAGTCATTTTTCAATTTCTGGATAAGACCCCTGGAGTTCTAGGTTATAGATAATGTAGTATTAATGGTTTCCATCGATGTAGAGATCATAGGTTTAGTAGAGGGAGTAAGATTTCTCCCAGGATTATGGGACCTTTAGAGGTGTTTGGATGAGTTGGAGAGGTGGAATATTAGCTTGAATTGCCTCCAAATTTAGGTAGGATTGACTACATATTTCATGTATCCTATCTTTTTTGGTATCTTCATTATGACTCCCATGTAATTATTTGGGGAGAGTTGGATATCGAGGAAAATGCAATGTTCTTGAGCTATCGGTGGATATCCAAGATCATCAGGAAAAGGTGTTTCCGAGGTGGATTATTCCCTTAGTTTGTGGGTTGTGGAGGAATAGTTTCCTGGGGAAGAGTACATGGGAGTGAGAGGTTCAGATGTGTGCCCAGTACCCTGAGTTTTTTTAGTTTTTTTTGTATGTGTTGATATTTAATGTAGTGCTTGACCTTGTTTCCCATTAGATGCATTGTTTCTTTTTTCTCTAATAAGTGATGAAGTCCTGAAACATGGGAAGGGTAGGACCTCTTCCCTAATCTAGATACATTAATTTGGATATGATTAAACCCATGCGGATAAGATAGTTTCGCCCAAAGAAGATAGTATATTATCATGGAGGGACTAATTCTCCAATCAATGTGTATACATAGTGTGACTTTCAGAGTTGTGTGGTTTTCTGGGGTCGTAGATGTTAGGGAGGTGTTCTTAGATATGAAGTTTTTTCCTCCAAATTTTAAACAACGTAAGGTGGATTATCATTAAGAGGTATCTTAAGGGGTGGTTGTTCGGACCCCTTTTTCTTCTAATTTTGATTTGAATAATAGGGGACAAGAATAGTTAAGAGGTATCATATGTAATGACCTAAATTTCTTTTGGCCACTACCATGTGAAAATATAGTGTTTGTAGTGTTCTTGGGGGACATAGTGGCTTGATTCGAATGTTTTCCAAAAATAAGGTTTTTCCAATGGTGACACACTGAAAGGTGGCACAAAATGGCGTCATCAAACCATGGCACCGAATATAGGAAGACCGAAAGGTGGAACCAAACGATGGTACACTGAATCATGTCATAATGAATGGTGGAACCCATTTGTGGCACCCAATAGTGTCACACTAAAGGGTGGCGCCGAATTGTGTCACTGAATGGTGGTACACCAAACGGTGGCACCGAAAGGTGGCATACCAAACAGTGGAACACCGAAGGGCGGTACACCAAACAGTCACACCAAATGAAGGAACAATGAACTATGCCACTAAACAGTGGCACCAAACTATGGCCCACTGAATAATGGCACACTGATTGGTGACAGCAACACTCACCCAACTGTGAGTCACTTCTGGCATTTTCCCAAATTTTCATTTTTTCTAGTTTCTCCCAATATTCTCAACTTCTCCCCTCTTACATCTTATTTGACATAAATCAAGTTTAATACCTTTTTTAGGCATTTATGAAGGTATTTCAAAGGGTATTTATTAATTCTTTAATATTCTAGTGATCAGTGGACTTTAAAATAATCCAACCACTTGGTCTTGGCCATGATCCTACTTTAATGACTTTTAAAACAGTTCTTCCTTTGATATAGGATTTGGCTCCTCAAAACTTAGATATTCCATTACTAGTGTGTTTCTGTCCCCTTATGATATTCCTAGAGCCTTCCCTTACAGTGGAGTAGCATGTTGTTTTCTATCCATTTATTGAACATATCTTTGAGTTTTTCCTTGGAATTTTCCTATTTCTAGTGTAACCCTCTATTTTTTATGAAAGGAAGAGTTATTGATTGTCTAATATTCCATGTAGGGTCTTTCCTTTATCTCCCATTTAATTTCGTACCATGTAGGGTGGGAGTAGTAATGTTATTTTGTGAAAACGTCCAAATACCACATTTAACAAATATAATTTCTAATAAAAACTTGATAGTGGGATTGAAGTGGATTGATGTGGATCATCTATTTTATTTTTTAGATTTATTTATTATGTGATATGTTGTGATCGTATGGATTATAATAATCATGCTCTTTGGTGGTTATCTTCTATTCATCGGTGACGCTTTATAACTATTATTGTTTCTATAGGAAAAATTTGTGTAAATATCAATCTCATTAATCACATATACCCAATTAAATGAAATAGATTAACCAAAAATAAAACCCTTATGTGGTAACCACATCTTATCAAAGTAAAATTAAATAATAGTGTTGGAAAAATCTAAATACACCCTATCTCATAGGTGTGACTGTGTGTTATGTATGGTTCTATTTGACCTCGTGTATGTGTTGTTGGTGTGGTGCAATGGTTGGGAGTGTGGTTATGTGTATGGGGCAGTGCATGTGGTGCAATGGAATATCATGTTGAGATATTGATTGATTGTGAAATTGATGAACATGTTATGTTTGGGGAAAGCATCTAGGAAGTGTTTGGGCAGTAGGGTTGCCGGACTGGGTTGTGTCATGGTTTCATGTTTATGGGTGTGTTGGTTGTGGTGTTGGTTTGTGGTGAGACTGTAAGAGTGTTGTTTTCTATTTTTTTTATGAATGGTTAATAAAATGTAACTCCTTTACCTTGGTCCATCTTCCCTTGTTTATTGTCATTAGTGCCTAATGTTTAAATGGTTCTTTCAGGATCAGTGTTTCGTGGTGCATTAAATGGGTGTAATCATCGATGAAGCATGAAATCGCTTTCCGTAATTAGGTTATTCCACTTTAGAGAATGGTTACTGATTTTGTGGTTGATAGTTGCTCAGGTAGGGATAGAGTAAATAAATTAATTATATTATAACAAATAATGATGATTGGTTTAATGAAATGGGTGGGTTGATGTTTTAGTTATGGTTGTTGTTTTGTTGCACATGTGCGGGTAGTAGAAAAGGTGGTTTTTTGTGGGCTGGTTGTATCTTTGGAATCCCATAGTTGGGTTGAGTGTTTTTTAACTATATTTTTTAACATGTAGTTCCATATATTTTTTATACGCACCTCACCCTTGTTGAGAACTATGTGCTGAACGCCACCTTTGTTATGAGGTAGGGTGTGTTTCTTAACATCTAGGTGGGAAGATGGATGCTAGGTTATTGGGTCTTCTCTACTCCCTCTTCTTAGCATTTATCACCTAATACCCTTCAGGTTGGATATAATGACATGAAATTTATTTCCAACTTTATGGTATTGGTAGCGTGAGAGGTTTTTTTCCATAGTGTCTTCAGGATAAGGCCCTGAGTTGTTTCAGGATAGGGGTGGATGTGGGAGGCACATGTGTCTGCGGGTAGAATTGTTGTGTGGTAGTGGCCTAGGTGTCTTCGGGATTAGGCTTAGGTGTTTTCGAAAAGTTTTAGAATATATGAGTCCTTAGTGTCTGGGGTAAGGATTGAATTGTGGTAGTGTCCTATGTGTCTGCATGCAGGATGTGGGTGGTCGTGTCCTTGGTGTGTGCGGGTAGGTTGTGACGGTGGGGCTTGTGGAAGAGATAGATGTTTCAGGATGATCCAATTAACTAGTGGGAAGTAGTGTGGGGTACCCAAATAACAATTTGCATATATTATTACATTACATGACTTTCAATATTTTTTGAGCATTCCTTGGTGTGGTTGGTCTAGATAGTTTACCTTATTTGGTTCTTTTGAAGCTTCTCTTGTTTTCTCAAGAGGAATTAGTATGCCTCTCCATCTTGTGCATGTGTTACTTATGTTTCCCAACATAGTATAATTGTATCCATACCCTACCTATATAAAATTATTTTTAGGTTTCCAGGGAGATTACGTGGGCTGTGTTGAACCTTAGTAGCTTAGATTTTGGGGATGTTTGATGCGTCACTACATAGATTTATTTTGGTACTTACCATGGTGTTTTCCTTGTATTCTCGGCAGTTTTACTATAAGAATTCATATGTGGTAGATTTTGGTTTATTTATATATAACTATATTTTTTTTAGTTCGGCACATATTTTATCCTACTCTTGGTTACTATAAAAATGGTAATGTCACCCATTTTTTGATATTTATACACCCTTGGTGCTGGTCACCACCCTAGTGCCCATTAGAGGCGGGATGCAGTAGTAACTATCTCACCTTCATCTTGAAGAAGGTGGTTTGTCACAAATAATCATAAAATTGTTGTAGTTTTTACATATTTTATAACTTTAAAGATAATAATGGTGGATCGTGATGAAAAATGAAATATGTTACAGTCATATATATGGTAGACCATACTTATGCTTGAGTGATGTTTCAATTTTTCAAAGATCATTGTATAGATAAACGAAACGTTTATCATGTAATTAATGATGAAAGTTTCATAAATATCATATTATTTATATAAATAACCATATATATATCATACATATGATTTTTTTGATGAAAAAATTATCAGATCCTTTATTATAGTAATTGTCTTTACACACGCACTAACAAAGCAATCATTTCTTTGTCAGGGTAAATGTATGAAAGAAATGGATATATTTCATTTTAGAATGATAAATATGTAATTTATGTTAATATTTTTTTCTATATATCACAAATATACTTAAATATTATCCTTATCAACTTCCATGAAAATTGTTATTGAAAAAGGAATTACATCATTTTGTGGGGTGGTCATTAGGCATACACAGGAGGGATGTTATTGTATCCCCCGTAGAACAGAATGTAAGAAGATACATTTGATATAATAATAACAGAAGTATAATGATATTAAAAATATCATATATAACCTTTGAATCCATAATTATAAAAATAATTATTATGAGGGTATGGGAAATGAATTACCTTGGTTTGTGAGGCATTATTCCTCAACACACATGAATGACGGTTGTGTTTCACATTTGATGGATGATGAGGTTGATATAATTTATTACATTATCATCATAACATCTCTATAAATTTTACATAATGGTTTTATTATATCATCAAAATTAAATATTATTTTAATAAATTTTAATACGAAATAAAATAAAAAATGATTTGTTAAGCATGATATGTGTTTTACAGACAATCTCATTTGGTTTACACCAAAATCCATTAGTGGATAGATAATCAAAACCTGGGATCTGATTCATGATTAGTGAATTAAATATGGTAAATTATAAGTTATTTTACAAAATAATATACAATTGAGGTCTAAATAAGAGATGAGATGGTGTTCCCTGTATAACTTATGTGAGTGGAACACTTATAATTATTTAAAATTAAAAAAAGGTATAACCATGTTTTTCATAAGAAAAGTGCTTGAAATTAGAACCTTTTAACGACATATATTATATTAATATTAAATTTAAACATCTAATATAAATTAAAATTTTTTAGTTCATTATATTCTTAACACCATTATAAATCAATTTTTACATTGAACATGGAAAACGTTTGTTACTATATTTACTGTATAGTATGGACAAAAAGATAATATACTTTTAAGAGAAGAAAAAATTTTATGATTCAAATTGTTGAATCAAATTTTCTATATTTAATCAAAATTTTGAAATTATATTATTTAAATATTAAACCAGTATACATTATAAATAATAGGTTTTTAGGAAATGTACTTTCCATGCATAAGATTGTTTTATATTATCAATATGAATAATAATAATCATTATATTAATTATAAATAATATTTTCTGATTATATATCATATAAATTTAATTTAAACCATACCATATTACAGGGTTTTTAAATAATTAAAATCTAGAAACACTATACACTTTAAAAGAATTTTTAGAAAAAATAAATTCTTAATCACAAAAATAAACTTATTCTGAATTATAATAGAAGGGTTATTAAAATTTAATTGAATTGCAGAAATATATATATATAGTTATATTATATCATTAAACTATATGTATATCATTATCATACTTTAAAAATTCTTAATTTATAGAATAAATTGATAGATTTACAAAAACATATATCTTCTACTATTCAAGGAAAAATCATTATTTTTTAAAATATGTAAATATTTTACCATAAGTTATTTGTGATATTATTATTTTAAAAGAATTAAATTTATCAAATACATTTTTTAAATCCCTGAAAAATAAATATTACATTTTACCACAAAATGGAATGAAATCAATTTTTGAAGAAAACATTATTTTGACAAATAAACTGAATTTAACAAAAATTGAATGCTTTTTTAATAAGAATATATTAATTGAATAATATTTTTTTGAATATTTATATATATTCCATAATGTATATAAAACTATTCATAATATTGAATTTAATCACATTGTTATAATTATCATTTATTTTGTTGGTCATTTAAGTCCAGTGTTGCATGTCGAATATAGTATCAAAAAGAGAGTTCCTCTTAATATATGAGGGTGTTACAAAAGTAGAGTGAAACATAATTAATGGGATTATTCCATTATTTTTTGTGCTACAGTGTAAATGGGAAGTTATACCCATGTATTTAACGGTGGGATTTTGAAATACATCTTAAGGTAATAAGGTAATTTGGCTTATTATTTACTGATTAAATATATCTATGAATTTCTATCCAATTTGATAAAAAATGAATATGGATCATCATTCTTAACTTTACATCAATGATATTATAATTCTACATGGGGTTCATCTCTTTGTTGTTTCTAACTATGATCACATATTCACATCTAATTTTTTAAAGGACGTCAGAAGTAGGGGTAATAAATTAAATTTAAGTTCAAAATTTAATACTCAACATAATGGAAATTTATAGTGAATTATTCAGTTCATATAGGACTCTATTAATTCTTGGTTAATATATTTCCATGAAATTTTGTATCATCACATTATTTTGGTTTATTTTTTCAAAAAATAACAATTTATATTCATGTATTAAGATGTAATATTTTATGAAATTATTTGGAAAATGATGTTTGATGACTATTTTTTGGTATGATGTAAGAAAAATGTTGTTTATGGAACTAGATTTATTATTAGTGATTTCTTAGATGGTGAATTCAATTAAGAAAAATTTAATGATGTCTTATAGAAGGAATAGAAGTAATTCAGATAATTATAAGAAATATCATTATTTCAAGGTAGTTGATCATGTATTTCTAAAAGTAACTCCTTGTAAAGTTGATAATAATTTTGGTTTATATTGAAATTTAACACAATAATTAATTGAAACAAATGAAATCATGGAGAATTTTATATTAGTTTTCGACCATGTGGCCTTGAATCTGAGTTTATCCAAGGTAAAAAAACATATTTCATGGTTCAATGTTAATGAAATATGTGCTAGATTCATCTCATGTTTTGATCAATTAATTTCATTGTACCATATTTATTATTCTTAAAAACAGAATGTTCAAACTCTTAACCATATAATTATTTTTTTTTAGAATTTTTTACTTTATAATTCTAATTTTTTATGGAAAACCCATATGGTTGAAGAAGATCATTGGGGTCTAAAATTGTGATACAGAACTGAAATAAAAACATTTTTAATATGTGAATTAAATTGTAGAGAAAAGTTTTCAAAAAAGAGGGAAGAATGTTACAACTGAGATTAATATTTAAGAAACCATTATCATATATATTAATATTTATGAATAAGATTTTGATATTCATTAAAAAAATATTAACTATTTTATAAAATTTGAAAAGAAATAGTTTAATTAAACTCTTTTAAAATAATTGTTTATTTAGATTTTTAATTTCAGAATTATAGCATTTTAATTTGTAAAATTTAATTTTATTATTAGATTCAGTATATCGAAATTAAATTTCTTTTCAATTTTATTATTTTTCAGAAAATGATTACTTTTTATTAAATAGTAAAAATTACTATTTTCTATAAAACTAACATTTATTTTCAATAAATATGGTAATTTGAAATTGACATTGAGATTGAAATTTTATTTCAAGTAACATAAGTTTTATTTATTAATAGTAAGTCCAATTATATATATTTAAATTATCTTTATACTATATTTTAATATATCTTTATTTTTTGGCATAAAAATTCATTTAATTGAAAAAGATTTTAAAGTGAAAAATGTTTCTCCATTTTAATGATTTCAATTGACATAAGATGAGGAATAATTTAAATTAAATGTATTTATAATGTATATATATGTGTGTAAATTTAAATTCCTATATTTATGATTAATAGTAATATAGTTAATATAAAATCATCTTATTCTTAAAAATCAGGTTTTCTAAGAAATAGCTTCTTCATCACTTATATAGGTTTAACATTTCATTTAATTATTATAATTCTAAGTATTGAATTTATTTAAATGGATTATATATTTATAATTTTCATATTTTTTATTATATATTTATTAAAAATTAAATATTTCATAATAATTATTGAAAATAGGAAAAATATTTTACCATTTTTTATGATAAAATTGGTTAACCCGGGGTCTAACAAAAAACTTAAAAGATAAAAATACCTAAACACTTTTATGAATTATTAATTATTGAAATATTTATTACTTAATCTCATATAATTCTCTACAATGGTCCGTTTTTTTATCCTTTTGGCATTTGTTAGACATTGGTACACTTTTTTGTTTTCAAAAAATCCAATTGTGTCATCTCATACACTTACAAAACGACGCCCATCTCCTCCATATTAACATATTTAATGCCTTTTGGTTCATCCTATAAAGTAAAAAATCCCTTCCATAATCACATAACCACATCATATAGGCCTTTTGTGATCATAATGGATGTATAGATGGAATTTAGGTATAATCCTAATAAAGTTCATTGAAGAAGATGTAATCTTCTAACCAAAATTTGTTTTTGTTTCTTCTTTCCCCACCAGAAAATATTATTCAACAATTTTAATATAATAATATCAGTATCTATAAATCTTGGGGTTGTTATATGTTAATTTAATAACTTAAATCTATCTCATCTTCTGTCATATGAGAAACTCAAAATAGTCATTCATGTATATGATAGACTACCACCATATGAACTGATGTAATTTCATTTTCATCAACATATACAATGACTATTTATAATATTGGATGTATTATTTATATATGATATTCATTTGATATTTATCATTACGAAAAGATTATATATCATTTAATTTTCACCTTTTCACTCATTGAAAAATGATAATGTCATTTTTCAATAGGTGTGGACTACAACCTCAAGGAAGTAATGTGATTCTACTGTTAATCACCACATCACATGGATTATATATATTATTAAATTAAAATAAATAATATTTTATATCTTATATCAAGATAATTATAGAATGATGAAATATTGATTACCTTTTTCCATAATTATTGTTGAAAATTAAACATTACACATGCATTTGTACATCCTACTATTTAAATGATGGCGTCACAACTATTTTTTCAAAACCATATTTCTTTATTGGATTAGAAAGAATAATTTTCATATAAATAAGATAAATATTTCATGGTTAGTACACTTCATATGATATAATTATAACATATTTCACTATAGTCCACCTACATATGTAATTGTTTTTCATGTATGTCGAATATCACTGAAAAAAAAAGTGAACATAAATGGATATGTAATTTTGTGTAGAATGGTAAGATAAAAAAATAAAGGGAAAAATAAATATCTAACATGTTATTAGTAATGTTAATTATTATCCTAATTTTATTATTCAGGAAGATAATGACCATATGATACAATTTGGTATCAATGTTAGGGACACATTAACTTTAAACATCATTATAAAAATTTTAATGAGTTATTTTATAAATAATTATCTTATATGTCAATTCCATTAAAATTATTTGGAAAATAATTTTTTAGGGAAATAAAATAATTATATAAATACATTTTTATGTTTCCATTTACTTTATTCTGTGTTTTCAAAAGTTTATATTTTTAAGAATGTCTAACTTTGATTACAAAATAAAAATGTGATGATTTATTTTAACTTATATAGTAATAATGACTCTACCCAAAACCTTTACCATTTTTAATGTTTTTTCTTAAATTAACAATTTTAATTTTTTATATTAAGAGAATACATATATATATCTTTTAAGGAATTTTTTATATCAAAAATGTTTTATAAAAAGGAATTGTAAACTGATATTCGAAAAGTTTTGTGTACAGGTTTAAAATAGTGTCTCAAGGGTTTTATAATAAAAATATGATAGAATAAAATTCTTTATACATGGTATGGTCCTTAGAAATTGTTTATGATAATATGTGAGTTTGATATGGCTTATATAATGGGTTTAGCAACATTATATCTCTATATTTGACAGACTGGGCCTAATTAAAGGATAATATATGAAAAATTTACCATAATTATAGCTCATAAACTTAATTGGATCCCCATTATACCTCTACAATTCATTGGTTAATTATTATGTTCTCAATATACTTATATTTTAAGAAAGTTATGTGGTTATTAAAATTTTTAAAAATTCTATAAGGATTCTATTAGGATAATATACTATGGCACCAACATGAATTTTATATAACTGCTAATTTGATTTCAAGGATGTTTCTAAATCTCAAAAAGTATGATAATTAATCTCTTGAAATGAAAGATGAATAAATTTTTGGGTAAAAAGTATGTTTTATAAAATCTTAATCATGGGTTTTTATTTATTTCCCTGGACTAAAAGATTTATTCATTTTATATACTTTGCTGAAGTTTTTGTGCTCATCCAAAACTAAAAAGTAATTTTTCAAATAGTTTTTTGATGTATGAGGGAATTTATGTTGTCAATTTTAATGCCCTAAATATTGTTAATAAAAATTAATAATTTTTTAGTTTCACAATTTTATATTTGTGGAAAATTTATTACTTAATTGATGGTTCCACTGGGTAAAATATCAGTTTTCTATATAAGAGTTATGGCCTAATTATCTTAATATATATACATAAATGATCAATGTGAATGCAAGAAGGACAGTTCTAGTTTAAATAATCAAGAACATATAATGTTCAAGAAAATGTTCTTATAGTGTTTCATATTAATTGAATCAAAAAATTATACATGAAAAAGTTCCCTAACTATAAACCATGTTTGACACTCTTAAAGGATATGGTTTAGTCATTTAACACTCTCATTTTGACCTATTGTAAGAGATTTAATTATTTATAGGTTGTTAAACCAGAAACAAAATAAAAATTTATAAAATATATTAAATCCATGGGATTCAAAAAAAACTGTTTTCACAGTTTTTATGAGAAATTTATTCTAAAATCATAGGTTTTAGTTGGTATATTACACTTCTACAATTCATTTTTTGATATCTTGTTTAATGAAATACTTGTTTTTTTCACTTGGTTGAATTTTACATGATATTGAGGATAGATTGGGAATAAATATATTAAAATAATATTTATTAATAGTGATAGGGGATATTATTTCATATTTCAGATCATCTATTTATCGAGTATCAACATTGCAAAATCATGAACACCACTTTGATGTAAATTTCATAATATGTGTCTTGATACCATTAAATATGTTATTTATAGCCAAAATAATGAAGGAACTCAGTATTTTTGACATTCCTATTTTACATCTATATTCTAATGTATTTTTATATGAACAACCTCGTATTACCCAAGAGCATGATATTTTGTTTTTTATTGAGTAGATACTAATATTCATGACTATCTCATAGAGTCCATACCGAATATCCCCCACTAAATTATTGTAAGGGAATAGGCATTTTCAAGTGAATATATATTCCCCTTATAAACCCACATTTTTATCATGGGGTGAACTTATCCTCTCTTTCAAATATGATAATGGATCTAAGAATCCATTAATTGATTATCATGGGAATAATAAAATCATTTTCAAAAACAAGTATCCTATATTCAATATCGATGACCAATTTGATTAACACTAGGCAAGGAAATATTTTACAACGATTGAGCATCACATTGAATGTCACTATTTAAGGGTCAAAAAGGTTTATATTTTCAGAATATATTTTTGAAAATGTATGTAAACATTTAATTTGTAATGATTTCTTATAGATTCTAGGAAAAAATAAATTTTTTATTAAATTATAATTTCCATTGCTGTAATTTTAGATGATGATGATATGTATTCTATGATAAATCAGGAGAATGAAGATAATTTGTATATGGTTTTGACATCCCTATGAATAGAGATACATTAATACAATTTTATGAATTGAGAATTATTCCTATAAAATGTATCATTATTAGTTAATGTACTATTTAGGAAGCCAATATATATAGATACTTTAATTATATATACAATCAAGAAACGGCAAAGATTTACCACATTTATAGATATCCATAATTTTTTTAGTTTATCTAAATATTATAATTTTTTTGGAGTTAATTATCTAGGAAATAACATAAAATAATAATGAGAACATTTAATAGAGTGATGATTATTTGGATAATGGAATGAGACTAAGGCTTCAAAGAACTAAATTATATGTTTGTCACTACACATTTACATATAATAAAATACAATAGGCAATGATATTAATTTATAATTATTGTTTTAAAAAATTTATAGTATTCAAATTAATATAAAATTGAATTTTTATTACTTATTCCTTATTTTAAGTAATGACCCTTTAGTAAAATTACTTAATGCATGATTTAGAGTAAGTAGTAATGTTTGTTCATTACAAAATTGGAGAAATTATCTCTATGTTGAAAAGTGTTACATATAAATATATAAAAGGATTTTGAAATATACATTCAAATGAAAGTATATAATCATAATAAAATATAGATGGTAGGATTTGATAAATTATATTTACTATTCAAAAAATTACAACCATGGAAGAAAAATATGGTGGTTGATGCAATGAGCATGAAATATCATGATACTCCATCCATGAAGAGGATTGAAGAACACTCAATAATCATTTATCTTCAAATGTATATACAATAATTCATAATAGTTGGCTTAAAATCTTATCTTACAGAAATAATTGATAGAAATTTAATTCATGAGGATATCAATGATTCCTTGAAAGATAAAGTGAAACAATAGAAGGTAATTGTGAGTATTCAAGAGTTTGAAATTAAAAATTATAGAGTTATAAGGTTTAGAAACAAATATGTGTTCCATTTAAAATAATAATAAATAAGTAAAATTGTATGATTATCATAGATAATATTTCTATATCCACCTTTGAAACATGAACAAGTGTTGAATCTAAAAAATCTTCTCATGGGAAAACCTGAGGATGAAAATCTCGAAATTAACCACTTGATTCATAATATTTTGTAATACTAAGGATTACTATAAAATGGTTGAGGGTATGATTCCACAATTAAATTAACTAGTATAAGAAGGGTAAAATTTACCATTAATTTCATTATAGAACTCCCCAAAACATCAAAATAACATCAGTCCATCTAGGTTGAAATGAACATCCTTAACAATTCCTCCCACTTAATTAAAATCAAACAATATTTCTATGTTGAACAAGTCAATATGATATAAATAGGGTGCATGGTAAGACATTATGCAAAATAATATCAATTGTATCTTAACATGATTAATATTTATAAAAATTTTCTAGAGTATAATTTTGATATAATTAGAGACTGAGGTTAATTTCAGTGTTACTTATCACCCTCATATAGATGTTAAATCTTAGAGGTTAGTCCAAAATCTGTTCAATATGATGAGATCCTATTATATGGAATTAAATTTATTTTTTTATCAAAATAACCCCCTAGTGTAGTTCTTATAAAATATAAATTTTATGTTTTTTATTTTAAATTGTACCATATGAAACTATGTATTGGAAGTGATGTAAAACTACAAAACATATAGTTGAAGAGTGTAAACATATAATAAATTATCTTGTAGATGAAATAATATATAAGGATAAATCATTCAATTTCAACTAAATGTATAAAAATTTTATGCTAAGTGTAATACAGATATTCATCGATGAGATATGGTGTTTTAATTTGGTGACAACATGGCTCCCTAGATATCTCTATAGAAGCATGTTATGAAAATTTGGAATAATGGAAGGTTAATACCATTTTACATTAGTCCCTTTGAGATCCATGGTCATGTTAGGGATAACAGATATTTCTCTTCACTCCATCCATTCCCCTTTTGTGTTCATATTTTATTCATTGTTTTTTTAGGATATATGTAAGATAAAACTAAATCTTCGACATAAGTATTATCACCATAATAATCCTATCTTCTTATTATTCTTATTAAAAAAATCTATAAAAACCATAATATAATTAATTAAATATAATTAATATTACATATTATGATTAAATTATTTGTTAATCTCATAGCTATTCGTCCCCATCGACATTAAAAACCAATGAACATCGACTGTGTATTTGGAAAACTACAACTTCTATGAAGAAGCATCTTATTTTATTCAACATTGTATTTCTAGAATGTTTTTAAGGGTGGGAACGATGAAAATATATGATATATTAAGATATAGTATTTATTTATTATTTTTATAAGATTATTTTTTCTATACCGTTACTCTGTATTCTTTTTGATGAAATGATAATGTTAAATTATTGTATGTCAGGACTACCACCTCCACAATGTAACATTTTTCATTTTTCATCTTGTATTTTTATTTATCATAAAAATATATTTACATATAATTCATCACTTTAATAAAATAATGATAATATTATTATATTTCTACAATATTTATATTGAAACCAAATAACCAGATAATCATGATTATATGTTAACCTGTAGTTTGTTCTTATTGAGATTATTTAACTATTTATTTAAAAAATGATGTAATATTATATAATAGATGAATATGATATATTAGATAATAATAATATATTATATATATAATTATATAATATTTTAATTATGGTTCATTATGGACAACTCACAAAGTATTTTCTTCATAAGGTAATCGATCAATGCAATTTAATAGGCCAAAAGTAGTTCATTAATTAATTCATATTCATGAAATGTGAAAATCCTCACATTAAATTCAACTATAAAATTTATTTCATCACAATAAATAAATTATAGTACCATTAATTTGTATTTAAATATTTAATTTTCAAAGATGTATGGTTGACATAGCTATTATGAAACTGGTGCAACATTAAAATTATAGACACCTCATATTGAAAAAAGGAAAAATGAACAAATATAACTGAATAAAATTATAATCAAATAAAATATTAAATGGAAATTTATGTGAATAATTTTATAAAATAGTTCATAAATATATTTATCATAATGATATGCTATATTAAGGAACATATATGAAAATTATGAGTAATGGTAATGGATTTGATAACTTAGTCTCATTCTATTTATTTTTACATTTTCATCATTTATATGATTCCACTAAAATCACTAAATCATCTTTTTTAGATTAATCAATATATTATAACATTGGGTAAAAGAGATTCTAATTGAAATAATGTTCATGGGAATTATTAATTTTTACTTTTTTATGAGAACAACGGAGTTATGTTTCTTATTTCTCCCTTATTTGTCACTACTATTTGATTTTTTGGTGAGAAATATTTCAGAGCCAATCAATTTATTTCATGGTATTTTTTTCATTTAATGTGTTTTGAAACCCATTTATATTAATAAGGGTTATTCATTATTTTAAAGATGAAATATTATCATTTAAATAATCTATTATAAATTTTTATTTCTATGGGTTCTCAGTAGATATTGAATGATTTTTAATTAATGGTTTTTTGTAACCAATTTAATTACATTTTTTCTTTATGATGTGATTAGTTAATAATTTTCATATTGAACTCATACTTATCGATGATGTAAGGTGGGAATAATATTATACTTCAATTCATTGGTTAATAGTTGGTATCTCATGGGGAAATTATTCATTGTTTTTCTTACACATAGGTGTGGGAACGAATTATGTGAACAATGAAAGTAAGGAATAACTTAGCTAATATTTGTGCCATATGGTAAATATATTATGCATTTTGATATCATACAGACATTATTAATGTATTGTGTTAAATATTAATGATCCCTAATATAGTAATTTTGATTCTATGAAGATATTTTTCGGTTTTATATTCTATTATAATTTCTATTAAATATCACAACTATTTTATGATCATCACCTCTAACGATTTTATATTTCTCATATGTTTCTGTATTTTGTTATTGTTATAAAAAAACCATGTAAAAATGTTCCTTCATCGCATATTATGAATTCATGCTCATCTATTTAAAATATTTTAATTACCCATGTTTTGAAAATGAGTTCTACTTATGAGAAATTTATAATATGGTTTTGTAGAGTGAATTAATGAAGAAGTATTTGTGTGTTTTAAAATAAGTTATTTATGTGGCTAATCCTCTAGGACATTAAACCTAAGATAGTTTTTTTTGTGAAAAAAAAAATTGATATGGAAAGTTTATTCATGTAAAATAATGATTATTTTTTTTATTTTTTTCCCACATTTATAATGTGTTTCAATGAGGAAATAATTTTGGATTTATATTCATGAAATAAAATTTAAATAATTTCATAAAGATATAAGATATTGTAAATAATAAATCACCATTGACATGATTTGAATTTTTTACAAATTAAAAGAAAATTATAAATTTTTTAATATATATTTCAATATTTCAGAATTTATATATATATATATGAGAAATATATAATCATGTTGTATAAGAGAAGAAGGTGTTTGATTTTATGGTGTATTTCTTTTACAAAACTCCCAAATCTTATTTCAAGAATATAGAGAGACGATACATAATTTTTATCAAGGAGAGAAAAGAGGGGAACACCTATTTATACTGATCTAGTAAGTATTATCAATTATAGATTGTGAATTTATCTTATTTAAGACTTTACACAAGAATACCTACCTATCTAGCCTTTTTTTATAATTTTGAATAGAAACTGTAGCAGAAGAAACCCAAAAGATACGTGTATATTTCTAAAACTAGGTCAAAACTCAAGGAATTTGTAACTTGGGTGTATAACTAGTTCATGGATAATTTTCTTAATTGTATTACCGACTACTATTTTGTTGGATTTTTGAAAATAATGAGTTACCACTATATTTACCTGTATAATTAGTGGAGAATATTTATTAGTGTATACAACTTACATGAGAATGAGTAGGATTTTATGTTGATCCATAAAAATATTCTTGTATGATATCATCTAATAAAAGTAATGAATCTTAATTGGTATCTAAAGATAATATATATTAGATAATGAACTCTAACATGATCAAGAGGTTTAATTTTGAGGTGGATAATTCGAAAAAAAAATCCCGATTTCACCACCCCTTTAAGTGATCAATCTACCATAGGGAGACATAATTTCCCTCCTTGAAAAATAAACATAGATATTATTTAAGACTACTATATTATGTAGATATTAGGTTATTTTATATAATTTTTGACCAATAACAATGAAAATATTAGACAAGATATAACTTTAAAAATCATTCAATGATACACCACAATATGAAATTGAAACATGCATCCTATAATGGAAATAATAATCCATTGATTAATATAAAACGAATCAAATCCTTTCAAAATATATATCCTTAATTGAGATATAATGAATGTGGAAAGGATATTTGGATATATATAGTTTAATGATTGATTTTGAACATTTGTGGTTATTGAAAAAAAATATAGTTGAGGCGATAAATCAAATAGAATGTCGGAAATTTAAGGTGATACTATTTGTGAATTATTTTATTCAAGATAATTAAGATGATATGGAATGAAATTACCTTAATTTAATACATAATGATGTAAAAATTTTAATATAGTAATTTGAAATATTTAAGAGACAATAAACTTATTCAACCGACTGTGTGAAAAATCTATAAAGATTTATAGGTAATTTCTATAATTTTTTTCAACTAAGACAATGATGGGAACTTATCTCACAAAAGTTTTCATTATATGATGATATTATATAAAAGGTTATTATAATATAGAATAAACTTCATATGTATTATACTTTAAAATTAAATCCAAATAAGAAAACAATATATGATATTGAGAAAAAACAAATGGTGAAATGGAGTTGTAGAGAAGGATATAACATCAATAATATGATAATTTTGGAATGAAACAACATTGTACATCCCTATTAAGAATGAAACTTTTTTAAAAATATGATATGTTTTTTATTTTTATCATGAATTCAAATGAACAATGTAACTAAAAATATTAATTTTTATAGTTGTATGTTGATGGGTCACTATTATTTATGATTTCTTAATTATCCTTGGAATTTACCGTATAAGGGGTAATACAGAAATAAAAAGTTTATAAAATTGTTAAAACATATTTCAAGATCCACTAATATATGATAGTTGGTATATTAATCCTAAATTGATGATTTATTTTATTCAATATCTATACTCATTTTTACGATTATCATTAATATAGTATAATCTGAAAATTCTCTAAGTAGGAGTTTCCAGTAAATAAAACTCATCAGAATGGGGTTATAAAGAAAATATTTTGGGAATTTTAACAATTTAAAACATAATCTACCCATAACTAAATTATTTTTAATATGGATTTTAATTTATTACTTTTTAAGTATCATTTTGGATTGTTATTTAAGATATTTGTAAAAAAACACATAAAAATGAAACCCTTGTAAAAAATGAACACTTCCACTGAATATCAATTATTTCAATAAAAATAATTCTGAAATATATAAACAAGTCTTGTTCTAATCTCATTATTTCATTAATAATGAATCGTCATAGTCTAATGGTAGGCCTTGAAATATTAGTACTAAACCTTTGGCCCTATTAAAATAATTTGAAATGGTGGTTTGATAAGAACATTCATATGAGATACAAAAATATTGAAACTCATTAGTCTATTTTTATATACATGAAATTAGATAAAAAAATTAACTTTTAAGTGGTAGACATTGATCTCAAATATTCTTTTAATTATTCATGAAATAGGATTCATAGAACATAGATTTTTTTGAATCGTCTAATATTAAATCATAAATGAAAAATAATAATCATAGGTTCTTCATTTAAAAAAAGGGTACTTATAATTTCAAAATTGTGAGAAACATATTAACCACCTTTAAAGGGATAATACACATTAATTTGAACATAAGATCACTAACATATAAAATTAAATAAAAATACATCCATTAAAACACTTTTTTAGATATATAATACTCAAGTAGGTTCCTTGGGATATAATATTCTTATAACTCATACAATGATTTTAAAATAACTCTTATAAGTTTAATAAACTACTTTTTTAATTATAATATAACTCCAAGGTGAAAAAAAATATCCAAATGCATTATAGATATAAATCAAGCTCGCCTGTCATCAATGAAAATGATCTAGTACTATAAAATATATAAAATAAATTAAATATTTCATTTTCATCACAAAATTGCATATATTATTTTTCTTAACATATGTGTACAATAGATTCAAGATTTTTGAAAAATTATGGATCCCAATAATTTTTCTTTGAAGAATATTTTTAGAAAAATTCCCAAAACAAATGGAAAATTGATATTTTTTTTGAAATCCCATTAGGCATTTTATAGGAATCTTATTAATGAATAATAGTTATGGCATTCAGAAATTATTATCTTTTCATATACATTAAAATAAAACAGTTTGTTCACATTTTTAATAATTTCATACTAACAAATATATAATATAATCAAAATATTGATTTTAATCCACTATAAAAATTGAAACAATTAATTTTAGATATCATTTATTGATATTTGAATAATAAAGAATATCATCACTATAAAATTTAAATGAACCATAATATGGAAGAAAGTGATTGGAATGATAGCATTAAAAAATTAATAAAACCAAGTAACAAACAACATTGATAAAATTTCAATAAAAATATTATTGAATAGAAGAATGTGAAAAAATTTAAAATCACCTGATTTTCATTAAATTAATAAAAGAAATTATATCGATCTATATTGTGACATCCCATGTTTTAAAATATTATTATTATTAAATAAATATATTAATTAAGTAATATAATGAATTAAATTACTTGAATGATAAACATTTTATTTATACATTGACTCAAATACATCATTACTATATAATAACTAATTTGACAAACTCTCTATTTGTGATAGTATCACAACTCGAAAACCTCTGATTTGGAAAATAAGATCAAATTTATATCTAACGTCACTCAAATCCACCATGGTTAGAAAATATCATGTGAGGAAGATACAAATAATTCAAAGAGTTAGAGGAAAATAGAGAACAATGTTAGGAGATAGAAAGAAGAAGCTTCAATGCATTTTGGACACTTTAGTTACCCCTATGGTAGGGGTATTTACAGAAACTGTTTTTTATTTTAAAGGTGATGGTGACATATAAGAGTCATTTGGGAAATCCCATTTAGTTAAATTTAAAATAGAAATTAATTATATATTTTAGAACTATTAGTGATATGTCAACATTAATATTTTTCCTTGGAAACTACCTTTGTAATATGATTGTACAGAAAATTATTTTGAATGAAAAAATAACAATCTTTTAGAAAAACATATAGCTTTGAAAACTACTAAACTAATCCAAGAATCTTATTTCAAGTAGTAATAATGTAAAATACTCCAATGAATATAAGAATACCAAGTCTAAGATTAATAATAATTAGAAAAATAATTACGAGAATAATAGTGTAAATATAGAGATAGAAATGAAATAAATGAATCATTTTTGTTTTCACGATTTATGGTTTATACAAACATCATATTTGGATATGTTTATAGAGAGCCCTTAGTTTATAGAGAGACTGGGTTTAATCCCATAAGATACCATATTAGTATCATGCAATGTGTGTGCTTATGTTTATGGGGTGAGTGTGTCATTGGTTTAGATATAAAAAGTAGAAAAATTCAATCTCATTATTATCAAAGAGAAATTTTTCAATTGTGATATGTGATCTCAGTCATCCATTCGAGATTAGGTTGATCTAAGATATCCATTCCCTTTCCCCTCGATCGAACTACCAACTGTGTATCCCTTAAGACACTAGAATTAATATTGTTTATCCAATCAAGATAGGTTGATCTAATAAATTTATTCATTTGTGGTTCCTCTTCTCCATCATAATTCTTATTCCCTGTGAGTTTGAAGTTGGTGATACCCTCAACGTCCATTGATTTATTATTCCACAACTATTATCCCTCTCAACCGAAGGTCCATATCACTTTTACTGTCTAAACACATAATATTATAGATGATAGAAACTAGAAAAACAATTAATAGGTATCCCCATATCAATTAAAAAAACCATTAATAATTGATGAACACCCCTTTTCCACAATACTCAGTTTATCATAGATGTACTATCATATTATAAAATAGGTTTATATATATGTATCCATCAACTTTAACTCAAGATTTGATTTTTGACACTGTATAGATTCTCATAGATCAATTCTTCTCTTCATATAAATGATTATATAAATATATATATATATATGTGTGTGTGTGTGTGTGTTTGTGATTCAATATTTTTAAGAAAATTGATTTCAGCAGTTAGGCATCCTTCTTCTTGAACATAAATTCGATGGAAAATCCAAAATAAACCATTTGAAACCCCTCAGTGCAAGTTAATATAAAATATTTATAGTTTATTATCCCTTATGAAATCCTTAAATGATGTATAAATATTAGTTTGTAGTGGGAGGAAATTTTCCTAATAAATTAGACCCAAACCACTTATAATTTCACATGTAAAACTCTCTCATTCTCGGTGAACCAATGACTTAGTAGAAAATTCATCCTCATTTTTACAATATTTATGTATGGTAAAACCTTTATTTTAAAATATTTGATTCTGTTTTTTTCATATACGATATATTTATTTGATATTAATTTTAGGATATTCTAATTTTTAAATTCTATTTTTAAATTTAGTTTTTTTTACATTTAGACTTTTTATTTGGACCTTATAACTTTTATTTTAAATTGTTAAATGATTTAATAAATGTTATTATATTCATTCATAATGTTTTATTTTTAAGATATGGAAACAAAAAATAACAACACATTTCTTGTAATTTATCAAATTTTAATTCTAAGAGGGATTTTATTTTATTAAAATATATATGTCTATATTTTCAGTATGAAAATAAATTATTTTATTATCTCTGACTAAATAAATGCAATTAATTTATGTGTATAATTTAATCAATAATATCAATCATTTTATGTAAACCTATGATTGCCAGTCATAAGATGAGATATGGACATTTTAATAAAATTTTACATTTCAGTAATATTGAAGTTTAATTTTAATGATCTTCGTCTTAGGTTCAGATCCATTGAATGAATTATGTTATTGTAAGATACTAATTTTAAAATGTATTTTATGATATTACTGGATGAAATTATAATACAAGAATGATAATTTTTCTTTAATTAAATAATCATGTTTTTAAGAAATGTAAAATAGTGATGAGAATTATTTTCTTCAAATATTCTAAATAATTTTCTTAAATTAATATATCTATATATATATATAAACATAAATTCATTAATTTAATATATTTCCCTGGATTTTAAGCAGAAAATATGATGAAAATATATATATATCTGAGGAAATATTAAAATATTTCTATAAAATTTAACACTTGGAAATTAAAACATGGTAGGTAATTGGTGATTGAAACTGTCCCTTGGGATTTTCGGTAGGCCTAGATAGCCTTCAATGTTTCATGTGGCCCCCATGTTTTATTTTCAAAATCAAGAATAATGCATTCTTAAAAATAATTAAATTTCCTTAAAAATAAATTTTTTAGTGTAAGTATTTTAAATTTATTGTAGTATATTAAATGAATTAATAATTTGAATGATATTTTAAAATGTACCTTTTTAAATTATTTTCAATAGTATATTCAAAATATATGGTTAAAAGTATTTTTCAAAAGATAATTTTCAATGGATATTTAATAAATGAGATTTCACTTATTATAAAACCCCATACTAGGTTATTTGATTCTAATCAAATGTTTTTAAAATATTTTCACATGTATCATATATGTTCATAAAATTCAATATTTTTCTAAATAGATTGAACAGAAAATGAAAATTAAGTATTGGATATTATTTTTGTATAACTCTGATAACTTTTTAGTGGGTTGTTTAATTCTTTAGAACCTAGACCGGAAACTTTCATGGTATATAAGTGTTCGGTGTTTAATTTTTATTTAAATATTATATGAAAATATATACATAAATTTTATGTAATTAATTTGTAATTGATGGTCTGGGTATATAAAAATATACACAAAAAATATATAACATGGAGTGTGCATTGTATAAGAGTCAATGAATAGAAATTGAGGTAAGAAATCTCCAAACCACAAGTCTGAATCAAAACCAATGTAGTTTAAATCCTATATAAAAATATATTTTGATTTTTTTAACTATTAATAAATTATTTCAGATTTATCAACTTATTATTGTCACTAATATATAATTTATTTATATGTATTATATTGTTTTTTGAATATGTAAAGTTCAGGTCAGACCTTTTTTGGACATTTCGTCAATAATTTCCCTAGATCACTGATTAGTTTACCATAGTAAAATCATTCAATGATAGATAATCTCTATAATAATAATAACAACATATATATTATGTTTATGCATTGTATATTTTTTTAGAATCGTCCATGAATGTTAGACTGAAAAAAAATCATATCACTTTGTTGATGTGGTAATCCACAAGTACATACGATCGACATTACCATTTTCAAAATATTGAAAGAATAAAAATTTATGTAATATATTAACATTATATTATTTTAATTATTTATTGAATATCATATATATTAATAAAATCCTTTATAAAATTCAACCATGTTATGAGGTTATGAAAAATGAAACTGGTTATGTCAGGACACGTCCCCTGGGGCTCGTGTCGTGAGAACCCCAAGCCCGCCTCCTGAAGGCTAGGGGATAGCCACAAGCATAGGAGATGTAAACCTGCTTGTGGGAGGCATTATCCTAGATACCTTTACACACACACACTCCAAACGAAGTCCCGTCTCATAAAAGGGAAACAGCATACCACTGAATAAACTGAGTGCAATTTCAACTCAAAGAAAGTGGGCCAGAATACGAACCCAAGGAAAAAAGTACTGAAAACTATAATGTATGAAAAGTACTCTAATATCCATATACTATAAACCACACATGATCATGAAACTAGTGATTCTACTAGAATCCTATGTAGTACATCCTTTTTTCCCAGTCCTATTTGGCCCATGCCTGGTCATAGGCCACCAAGTCCATCGTCGTAGCGTCTGTCTGTCCCGTCTCCCTGAGCACCTCTGTTGAAATGTCTGTCATCTACACTAGACACAACATGTGTGGGAAAAGCCAGTGCAGGGGTTAGTAACAAATTAATTAGTAGAGACCCCAAAACAAAAATGAATAACACAAATCAATTTCTCAAAGTAAAGAATGAAATACAATGTAACTCACACCATGTTTGTTCTTGGGTAGTAAGCGTAGAATCTTTTGTCACAAACGAAGAACTCCTTGGCCACTAAAACAATCCTAATCTATCGATTAAAATGATCCATCTAGGTCACATAGATCCACTTTCCACTAACCATGAATTTTTTTGGAACTCATCCCTGAAATGTATTGTGGGTGTGCTAGGTCACACAAAGCCACTCCCCAGAGTGGGCCTTCCAGGTCACACAAAGCTACTTCTCACCTTGGACGCACTGAGGTACTCCTCCTTTAAAGTATCATGGGTCTGTAAGGTCACACATAGTCGCTCCCCACCATAGGCATGTTGGTTCACAAAGATCCTCTTCCCATTGGGCCATTCTTGAGTAGCCTTCAAGTATCAGGCAACCGTAGGGTTCTGTACATAGTGCACATGGAAGAGTCTCTCCTCAATCCATTCGTTGCTTCTCGGCATCCATGAATGTCACCACAAATAATTTCTATAGATGTTTCTCCTCGATAGATTCTAAACACCGAAAATATCCCATCAATCATACATGAGGTGTTCAAGATAGAGGCTTTTTAGTAACAAGGAAACTGTTTGTGATGGGGCCTAGTCCGACCCGGTCGGACCGACCCAACCAAACTATCATGTAGGTTCCTCATACCCCATTTCATTTTGACTGACCCGATCAGACGTAGTGTGGTTTGGGGTCGTTCAAGTCTAAACTGGCCATTGGGCCACGCCCAATAGGCCTCGTTGGACCCAGCTCGGTTGGCTGAGGATCTAGCCTATTCGGTTTATCGGTGACCAGGTCTATCTGGACCAGCCAGAAGGGGTGCGGGTCCTACCTGCCGAAATGGTTTCTACCCCACCATCATGAGTATGGGCACCTGATGCGAGGTCCATCCTGTCGGCGTGGATTCGGCCCACTGGACTCAGATCTGGCCCTCTGGGCAGTGGGACCAGCTCACCTGTTGGGGGAGTGCACCCCGCAGGTCCGAAGACTAGTCGTATTAGTAGCTCGTGGGATGTGACGGGGATGTGCTGGACTATTTCATCCCTCCATTTCCATATGAATCTCACAAGGATTGGGTCACTTGTTCACGTACCCGTGGCCGATGACGATTGGCCACCCTCTACGTCACCTATATACTGAGTCAGCGGGTTGACCCCGGTCAACTTGGCACTTTGCTGGCACTACAGGTTTTCAACACCTCACCCCGATCGGCCTCGGATTCGGCCGCACAAGCTCATTGCTGGGTCATGCCACTCCACCTAGCTTCTAGCATGGTTAGTGGCCTAATCATGTAGTATGTAATGTGGTTGGTGCATGCCGCCGAAGTCACTGTGTGTTGCCATTACCAGCATCGGTGCGCTGGTAGATCCTTCAGCAGACCACCTGATGCACTCTCATGATATGTTCTTCGTGCCGCCTACGCTTACGGCCTCTAGGGGAATCCTCTTTACCATGAAGCGTTCTATTCCACCTTGTCATCGATTTGGTGAAAACATTCACCATGACGGCACAAATGGAGTGGTTCGGGCCTTTGTTCGTCTCGGCCGACACCCATTACGTTAAAAGGTTTAAAGATGGAGGAGGTTTGGGAAGTCTCTGTTCAATCATTAAATTCCATGATTTAAAACCAAAAAATAAAACCCCGAGAAAGAAAGACCCTCATGCATAAACACAAGAATCACAGGTCAACCTGTTTGTGGGTTGACATGTGATTGTTGTTTTTAGAAATGGACAGAAAAGAGCCACAAATAAAAAACCCCTACTTCTTTAATGTTTTTTTCCACACATTTTTTCTCTATGGGTTAAGAAATTTTTGTCTCTTCCTGGCTCTGATCTCCAAAAGTCGTTATCAAAAAAGATGAAGTTCCACCGATATTTTTCATTCTTTTATGGTGTGGTAGTCCGTCAGAGGTTCACCCTATAATCCTCTATTTTATTTAATCCATATTTTCTTAGTGTGTTGAATTATAAATAGGATCACATCTCATTTTTCCCATTATGATGTGGCATCGCGTCATTATGTTTTTTTTATTTAAGAAACATCATCACTATTACACATCATTAAGGCATCGTTCACTATGAGTTTAACAAGCCATTAATGAGCCTTATTGATGTGCATTGTTGCCACCCTGTTGCATCCCCACAGCGTCGCCATCTGCCACTCAAAAGTGAGAAAACAAATCAATTAAATTATTTTATTATTTTTTCTCAAAAAGTTTGAAAAATATCTTTTCTACTCGACCCTTTCAAGTCAAAGTTAATTCATTTCTAGGAGAATCTTTCCTTTCAGAATTCAAAGGTTCCCTTATATTTTTGATCTTAGTGATGGTTCAAAATATATAAAATCCTACTCGCATGTTTTCTAAACGTACATTAAAAAATACTAAAATTCTATCTTGGCCACTTTGAACCTTGTAATTACGTGTCGTCAAATTTTCCGATCTCAAAATAAGTCCATTTAAATAAAAAATAATTACATGAAAATTATGAGACATTACATTCTCTTCACCATAGGGCTTTTCCTCACCAAAATCCAAAACAATAACAGAAAAATATGGGGGCACTGAGCAAGAATCTGAGCCTCCCTCTCCTATGTGCTCTCCTTGAGATTCTTGTGTTTCAATCAGACATGCACTAAAGGAATTGATCGTCTGCATAAGACCTCCTCCTATTGATCCTCTAGCTCCACTGGGAACTCTGCATATGTCTCTCCATCGTCAATGTCCACCTCTCCCATACGGATGGCATGTGATGGATCATGCACGTACCTCCTCAGCTACGACATATAAAAAACATCATTCTCCCAATGCATCTATAGGGGAAGATCTAGGTAGTAAAACACCTTGCCAACTCTTACCAGGATCTGAAAATAAATGATGATCCTCAGAGATACCTCACTAACCCAGCCAAATCTCTTCAATCCTCATCTGGGTGAGACGTGAAGGAATGCAAGATCTCCCTCCTCGAACTCCAAGGGTCTCCAACTTCTATCAGCATAAGTCTTTTTCCACCTCTTTTCAATCCTCAGCAGGTCCTGGATTATCTTCACCTTCTTTGTGGTATGTCGTACTAGCTTTGGACTCATGAGTGCCAACACCCTTGGGTTCTTCAAGCATATGGGTGATCTGCAAGGTCTCCCATACATGGCCTCAAATGGTGCAATTTGTATTGTAGAGTGATAAATGATGTTGAATGAAAGCATTACCAATGGAAGGTGGTCCTCCCAACAATGACCAAAGTCAAAGAGGTAAGCAAAAATCATGTAATCCATGATTTTTGTGGTCTTCTCTGTCTGACCATCCATATGTGGATGAAAAGTTGTGCTCAAGCATTGTTGCATCCTGAATGCCTTCTGTAATCCCATCCACAACCGGGATGTAAAGTGGGCATCACAATATGAGACGATCGTCAAAGGCTCCCCATGAATCCACAATATCACTTGGACATAGAGGTGTTCTAATACCTCTAATGATACCTTCTCCTAGAAGGGTAGGAACCGAGATGACTTGGTGAGTCGGTCAACGATCACCCAAATAAAGTCATGACCTCTAGACGTGCATGGTAACACCGTCATGAAGTCCACTTAGATGTTGTCCCATTTCCACTCTAATACCTTGAGTGTATGAGTCAAGCCTATTGGAACTTGGTTCTCAGCCTTTACTTGTGGACAAGGGAGGAATCGTGAAACAATCTCAGCCACTGACTTCTTTATCCCTGGCCACCAGTATTGGCGTCGAAGGTCTGGGTACATCTTTTCCACACCTGGATATACCTCTATTCAGGAAGTATGGAACTACCTCAACACCTCATACAAAATCTCCACTGGTACTAAGTCGCACCCTCTAAAAAGGATGATGTGCTCCCCACCAATCAAAAATCCATCAGGAGCTTGTCCTGAGGATATCTAAGGACATCAGGCCTTACAGTCAACAACCCATAGTTGTGCCTCCAAGACTCGCTATACAAATGGGGTAGTAATATCCATATACTTGTGGTAAACATATTCACCATAATCCATGAGGGACACATGTATTGTGACTAACCACTATGTCGCCTCACTCATCAGCTACAACCTGGTCCTCTTTATGATTGCGTCGGCCACCATGCTTCTCTTCCGGGAGTATATACAATCTCAAAATCATATTCCTAGAAGAACACTAGCCATTGTCGATGTCTCCGGTTTATTCCCTTCCATGAGAAGATATACACCTGAGACTCTTATGGAAAGAGTAAACTGTAAACTACTCACCCATCAAGTTGCGCTTCCACATCTTCAATGCAAAGACCAAGGTTTCCAAATCAATGTCGTGGGTCATACATTTTTATCTTGCTACCACAACTGTCATGATCCAAATGTGATCACCACTTTTTCCTACATTAGGACACAACCAACAACAGTCCCTGATGTGTTATAGTGAACTATATACCCAATTCCCTCCTCTAGTAGTTTCAAAATGGGGGAACTAGTCAGTCTCTACCTGATCTCCATGAAACTCTGCTGTCATTTCTCTATCCACATAAAGGGTTGTCCCTTCCATTTCAATGTTTATATGGGTGATGCTACCCTGTAAATGTTTTTAATGAACCTTATATAGTCACACACTATCCCGAAAAAGATATTCACCTCATTCACACTCCTAGGAGGCTCCCATGAAATCCCCTCCTCTATCATTACTGGATCTACTGCAACTCCAGCCTCTGAGATGATGTGTCCCAGAAAATGGACCTCCTATATCCAAAACTAGCACTTCTAATGCTTACCATAAAGACAGTTCTCTCGGAGTGTATCTAGGAATATCCATAGGTTTGTAGCGTGCTACTCCTCTAACACTGAATACACCAAGATTTCATCGATGAAGACCATGAAAAATAGATCGAGCTAGGGATGGAAGATCCTGTTCATGAGGTCCATGAAAATTGTGGGGGAATTGGTCACGCCCAAAGGAATCACTATGAACTCATAGTGTCTATACCAGCATTTGAAGTTTCTCTTAGGTAAATCCTCATCCGTTACCTGAAGAAGGTGATTGTCTGGTCTGAGATCTATCTTTGAGAACCACTTCACTCCCTTGAATTGGTCAAAGAGGTCATCAATTCTCATTAGTGGGTACTTGTTCTTCACATTAACCTGGTTCAGGAATTGGAAGTCCACACACAACCTCAAAATCCCATATTCCATCATGGAAAAAAATCATTGTGGTTGCCCGTGGTGAAAGGCTGGGCTTGACGAACCCCTTCTCCTACAAGTCCACCAGTTTTAACCACATATTGCGAAGCTCTGTGAAGGCCATTCAATATACCGGTGTGGATATCAATGTCATCCCGGGGTACAAGTCGATACAGAAGTCTACCACTATACGAGGAGGTTTTCCTGGAACCTCATCAGAGAAAACAACTTCATACTCATCCACCAAAATAGGGATGTTTGGTCTCCTCTTTTCCACTTCACCAAGGGTGAGGGTAGCCAGCTGGTGAGTGATAGGCTACACCCTCCTCCGAGAGAGTCTATCCAATGCTGAATGGGTTTCCCTTTCTCTGATGAAGGAAAAATGCATCCCATCTTAATATACACACTGTAATGTATGCCTAAAACAGTCAATTCGAGTACAAACTTTGGATAACGAGTCCGTACCCATGATTATATCGTAAGGCCTCGACACCTCTACTAAGAGATCCCAGCCGATGCTCTCGCCTCCTAGTGTGAGCTCACACTACCAGTTCCAGTGTGTAATCATCGAATCATCTTTATTGGGAGCCTCTAGACATTACCATCAAGACAACATCTCCACCTGAATTACCAAAATCTGAATGAGAGCCATATAAAGGAAGTAGCGACTAGAACCTGTGTCTATAAGTACTGCAGCTAGGGTGGAGAAGACATAGATCATACCTCATATCATCTCGGGATAGCCGTGGTCGTAATACTATACTTCCTAGAGATGAGCTCACCACTATCTTCTTGCTCCCTGATGTCGGGGTGGACCACCTAGGGGTGGTGGAGGAAATATCTCAAACCATCACCCACCGCGTACCGCTTGGACATCTCCCCTACCATGCGCACCGCCCTGCGGGCCTCCTCGCTCAAACCACTTCCACTACCTCGGCAGCCCCTCAACCATTCGTCAGTCATCTGTATAGTGGGTCGGACAACCATGTGTCATGTGTCCCTGCCCGCTGCACATGTAGCACTGCCTAGTTCCCTTCTAACTCGCTCCATTCTAGGATCCATTTACCACTGACCCCATGTCTTGGGGTCTTCCATTAAAAGATATAACCCGATAGGACCCACAGGTCTACTATCTGCTGCCTACCTAAGACTCTGCAGCCTGGAGTCTACAGGTAGCTCTAGTAGTAGGTGTGTGCTCCACCAAGAAACTCTATGTCCTAAGGGCTCTCTCCAGCACCATGGGCTATGTAGGGATGCTGAGAGACACCACAGAAGCCCTAATATCCCAGTTGTGTCCATGATCAAAGGCTCGATCCCTAAAGAAAGGGTCTCACGCCATATCTGTGGAGTAGCGGGAAATCTCTTTGAAACACATGGAGTATGTGGACACCGTCATGTTGTCCATATGTAGGTGAAGCAGCTCTTGGATGCACATAGAGTTCAAGGTCCCGGGAAAAAACTCCACGCGAGAAATCCTCTCAAGTCAACCCAAGTGAAGATCACCTCATCATCAGTTTGGATGGTAAAACTCTATCATCTCCCTACTGATCCCTATAGAAGGATCACTGAAAATATCACCATCTAGTCAGGTGGTATCCTTACTAAGTTGAAGAATCACATCACATCCTCCATCCAATCCTCAGCAACATAAGGATCTGTCTCTCCCCTGAAATCGGGAGGTCTCTGTCACTGAAATTTGGGTATGGAACAAAGCCTACAAATGTCCTCTGTTGGAACCTCCGGTAGTAGATGTTTACCATTGGGTGGTGGTAGCATTTTTGCACCACCTAGTGGGGCCACCTCTAGAACGGGTCCCTAAATGGACACCTCGTCGCTAGGCGGGATGTCCCCATGACCTCGTATCGGGATCCTGGCTATTCATCAGCATATAGGAATTCTAAGATAGATCAATATGTACCATGGTTATAAGGTTATACCTGGTGAGATGACTCTTTTTCAAAAAGTGAGGAGACACTTATGCAACCATTGTTTTCATTTATTGAGCTGAAAATAGAATTCAAGGTCCTGGCGTATGGATATGTCGGTCGCTGCACCAAGACTGGACTCCCCCGAATCTGAAAGTTGAACTCATAATACTTAAAATTGTTTCCCTAAGAAAAACAATAGACTCTCAGACTTTGAGGGGGATGTTACTGCTCTCTAATACCACTCTATCTTGACCCATCCTCCTAGGCTCATATGGTGACTACCTCAAGCCCACATTTTGAAGGCCAGGGGCTAACAACTAGGGATGAAGGCATTAACGTACAAGTGTGTGGCATTATCCTAGGTATATGTACAAACATACACAACAAACCAAGTCCCTACTCACAAAAAGGAAATAGTATACCACTAAATAAACTGAGTACAAGTACATCTGAAAGAATGAGGGGCAGAATACAAACCCATGAAAAACGTACTGAAATATATAAAGTTCCAAATGTGCTTTGATGGAAATCTGTCGTAAACCCACCTGATCGTGAGAGTAGTGAATCTACTAGAAGTCAAAGTAGTACATCCTGTTTGCCTGGTCCTACTAGTCCCTGCCTTGTCTTTGGCCACCAAGTCCACCGTCGTAACATTCATATGTCCCGTCGCCCATAGATCCCTTGTCGAAACATCGATCGTCTGCATTAGACACAACCCGTGTGGGGTGAAACCTGTGTAGGGGGAGTAACACATTACTAATTATGGACCCAAAAATAAAAAGGAAGAACACACAACAATATTCAATGTAAAACATGAAAGATAAGTCATCTCACACTAGGCATGTTCTAGGGTATTAACAGTTTCATCATGTGTCACAAATGTCGAACTCCACAACTGCTAGAGAACTCATCCTCTATTGAGTACAGTGGGCCTTCTAGGTCAGATAGAGCTACTTCCCACCAACCTTGAACTATTTTGGTAATCATCCCGGATTAGTACCATGGTTAAACTGGGTCACACAAAGCTGCTCCTCACCGTGGGCATGTCAGGTCAAACAGAACCTCTTCCCTCCTTGTTCGAACTGAGGTACTCCTCCTATCGAGTACCACGGGTTTTCTAGGTCACAGAGAGCCTATCCCCACCATGGTCCTGCTGGGTCACATAGAGCTACTCCCCACTGGGCCATCATCAAACAGTCTTCAGGTATCAGCCAACTAGAGAGTTCTGTACATAGAGCACTTGGTAGAACCGCTCCTCAAGCCATTATTTACATCTTAGAATCCTTGAAAGTCACCCCAAAACATGTCCAAATATCTATCTACTCTCAAGGGAACCTATGCTATAAAAGGCCCATCAATCGGACGTGCGTTTTTCATGATATGTGTGTTTTAGTAACCTGGGGTCCGATTGTAATGGGACTCAGTCCGTGCCAGTCGGACCGACCCAGCCAACCCGGATCGGGGGTTCCACAAACCCCTTGATCATTATGATGGACCTCACCTAACCTGGTGTGGTTTGGGGTCGGTCTAATCCAGCCTGGCTAGTGGGCCAGGAACAATAGGCCTCACTGGACCTGGCCCGATTGGCCGAGGATCCATCCTGCCGGGTTGCCTGACAAACTAGTCTAGTCTGGCTTATCCCGAAGTGGGAGGGTCTGTCCCACCAGTGTAGGGTCTGAACCACTAGTGCGGGTCCTGCCCATTAGGTAGATAGATCGGCCCAGCTTGATGGGGGCACGACCTATTGTGGGGGGGGGGGGTCCACCTGCTGTCCTGAAGACCCATCACGTTCGCGGCCAGTGGGGTGAGCATGAGATGTGGCAGACTGCCACGTCCCTCCCTATCTGAGTGTGGTCTACAACGAGTGGTCTGCTTCTTCACACACTGATGGCCAATGATGACTAACCTCCTTCCATTTCACTCACTGACTCAACCAGTGGGTTGAACCCGGTCAACACGGCAAGATGCTGGCGTCACGGGTCTCTAGTGTCGTGGCCCAATCGGCCACAGATTTTTACCGCACCAGTGTGCCATTGGGGTGCACCGCTCCACCTGGATGTTGGCACGACCGACGAACTACTCCTATCATCTGGCAGGTAGTTGGCGCATGCTACTGCAGCCGCAATGTGGTCTCACTGTCAGCACCAGTGCGTCAGTAGATCCTTAATTGGACCAATGGACGCACTGCGTTGATTTGTTCTTCACACCGCCTACTCTTACAGCCACCGGAGGGAATCGCCTTCACCTCAAAGCCTTTAAAGCTGCCTTGCCATAATTTCAGAAAAAATGTTCACCATGAGCTCCCAAATGGAGGGGTCTGAGCTTTTGTTCATGTCAGTCCGCACACTAAACTTTAGAAGGTTTAAAGAGGGGGAGGTTTAGTTAGTCTCTGTTCAATCATTACATGACAAGATTTGAACACTAAAAATAAAACCCTGAGAAATAAACACCCTCCCAGAAAAACATACAAATCACGGGTCAACATCTTTGTGGGTAGAACTATGTTCTTAAATTCTATAAATGGATAAGGAAGAACAACGAATCAAAATCCCCTACCTATTTGGAATCCATTTCTGCAAGTTCTTCCTCAAGAGGTTAATACGTTGATGTCTCTTCTCGATTCCGATATTTTAAAGGCGTGATAAAGAAGATGAAGTTCCTCTGGTGTTCTTTGTTCTTTTCTAGGGTGGTAGTCTATCAGAGGTTATCTTGAGAAACTTCTAATTTCTTCAATCCTTATTTCCCCTATGTATCGATTTATAAATAGGTGCACATCACATCGTTCCCATTATGATGTGATCTCACGTCGTTATGCTGATTTATATAAGAAACAAAATCGTTGTTATGCATCTTTAAAGCATCGTTACATAGCGAGTTTAACAAGCCATTAATGAGCCTCATTGATGCGCATCATCACAGCCATGTTGCTACCCTGCAGCTTCACCATTTGTCACTCCAAAGTGAGAAAGAAAATAAAATAATTCATTTAAATTATGTTATTATTTTTCTCAGAAGGTCCGAAAAAATAACATTTATACCTGGCTGTTTCCGGCCGAAGTGAAGTCATTTCTTGGTGATTCATAGAATTCTGAATTCAATGGTGCCCTCAGATTTTTGATCTGAGTGAAAGTTCGAAAGATATAAAATCTGTCTCGCACGTTTACTGAAAGTACCTTAAAAAATTTCAAAATTCTATTTCAAGCTGTCCAGACCTCATAATTACATGCCGTCAAATTTTTCAATATCGAAATTATTTCATATCAATAAAAAAATTACATGGAAATCTTGAGACATTTCAGTTCACTTCATGGAGGTGGTATTTTACTAATATGCAAGAGATTTTTTTCCATAGGATAGAAAAAAATAAATGAATTACAATTGTATCATATAACTAAAATTATATCAATACATTTTATATAAAAAAATTAAATTATTTCATCATTGTCAAAAAATAATTGAATATGTAACAAGAATAAATAAATATGACACACTTGGAAAATAATTATTCATCTTGTTTTGAAAACCATCCTAGGAATACACCTTAATAATCCCATGGTTGGTATAATATAGAAACAAATATTTCTATGACATTCGTATGCTTTTTTGTGATTTATTTTTCAATGTTTTATTCAAGGTAAATAGATCATATGGGGTAGTAAAAATATAGGAGCTGGTACACTATTATAAATGAGTTGATTGGTACACTTATAATTTTTATAAACATATAAAATTTTTAAAAGAATTCCACATAGTAATGACCCCAAATACTATGCAATTGACAATATATGGTGATGAGGTTCTAAATAAAATAATCTAATAATTTTTAAGATATAATTTTATTGGAATATCACTTTTTATTTACCTTAATTACCTAGATTTACAATTTATAATGTTGAATTTCTTTAACCATAATCACTACACATAATAACCAAAAATAAAATTTTCCTTATAATGAAAAATGAACAACATGATTGAAAATATGGAATCAATTTTTTAAAATTCAATTTATATTTTTTTCTGAAATTTCTTTTAATATATGTATGAAATATATGAAAAATAATAATTCCTAGAAAATTTAATTTTATAAAATAAAAATGGGCATATTCCAAATACAATTAATATTGAGTGTTAATTAATTATTTAGACTTTTAATAAAATTTCCATTATTTTAAATCATAAATAAATTGAATAAAAAATGTGAATTTTTGAATTTCCTTTTTTTAACGAAATGATTATATTTTTTGAACATCACCATTTTCACAATTCAGTCAAAAAATAATCTAAACAAAAAAATGAAAAAAATACTCATTATGTTATATTTTATATGGTGGTGTAAAAAATAAGTTAATTTGTTTGATAAAATTTCCATAAGGTACATAATGTAATAATCATATTCTCCAACATGAACCAATAAATCCTAGTTTAGAAGAAAATGTATTTTTGGAGAATAAAATGAGATTATTCGCATTCCATGACTCATAACACCAATTAAATAAATTTTATTTAATTAAATTGGATTTATAATCTAATTATTTCATAATAATCATTTATTAATTGTGATTAATTTAATATATTTATATAGTAATATGTCCTACATATAAAAATAATTTTATGAAAAATATCTATTTTAATATCAAAAGAATCTGACCTCATTTCAAAGGAATTGAAAAATAAAGTATAATTGATTATTATTTTTTTTCTGAATAAAATCATTTATATATATTTTAATACATGGTTATTCATATTCATACTACCCAAAAAAATATCTATGTTATAATGGTTTTATTCAATTAAAAAATTATATTATACCAGGTTTCATTTAAGCTCGGTGTTTTATCTGGCACACGCTATAAAATATATTAATTGGTGAAAATAAATTCTAAAGTATAGGATTGTTACATTATACAACATTAAAAAACATATAACTTTATAATTTTATCTAGTGACTGATAATTTGGGTTTAAAATATTTTAAAAAATTCCATGGTGTGGAAAATAAAACATAACATTATTAAATAAAAAACCCTTATTAATGTATAAAAAATTATTTTTTGGAAAAACTCATCACTAAAGGGTATATTAAAATGTCATTTTGAAATTAGAAAAAATTGTAATACTGGGGTCAGTTAAAATAACACGAAATTGAGTTCCCAAGTTAAAAGAACAATGATGATAAGGGAGAATATAGACATGCAATTAAGAAAAACTTAAGAGATAAAATTTTAATTTTATAAATGTAGAATATTTAATCAATTATTCGGAAAATATTGTAGGTGGATAATATTTTGATATACATGATTATTTTGTGGATTTTAATTATTCCATTATAAATTAAATATACTTACGATATTTATTTCTATTCTACAAGAAAAATTTAATATTCTGGTTCTGTTTTGTGAGTTTTTTCACTTCTATATCATCTCATACCTAATACAATGAATATTCAAGATCATATTTATAAACCAGAAGTAGTAAAATAAACATCTAATAGATCACAAGATCCAGAACAGAAAGAAAAGATATGTATCCTTGATTAATCTAGTTGTCAAAACTAGAATTTGGTTAGAAAATTGTTAAAATAAAATGAAATATTATTAAAAAATTAATTATAGAAATATGACATTAACCCTAGATTACTATTAAATATATCTATAAAAAACAGAGCTTAATGAACTTCAAAATATAATTGGAGAAAACTAAATCACAAATTTATAAAGATTTTATCTCATATTCTTCCCTAATAAACATAAAATTTATGTCCAAATAACATTAATCACTCTTAATTTCACATAAAAATTTATGTACTAATTATATAATTTAAAAAATGTGTTTTTCATTTTCATAAATATCCAAATTACCAAAAATATATATGAAAATATTATATTATTATAAAATATAATTAATTTATTATATCTTTAATGAAATCAATTAATTTATATTTATATTTTTTTACATTAATACAAAAATATTCCCAATGTACTTACAACATTAACAGTACCATTTATTACTTAATCACCAAATTACATTTCAATATGTTGGTTATCTTAATAACAGATCACATGTTCAATAAATTTAATAACCCTTTAATCCAAATCTATAATTACCATGACATAGAAGACATATTAAACATAATGGCCATAAATACCATTACGCATATTTCCACTTTATATAAAAGCATTATTCCCAAAATAAAATTTTGAATAAACCACAATTTAATATTAAGTGACATGTATACCTTATTTTTTTATTAATAAATAGTAAATAATTAAAATTTATTTCTATCATGTAATGCATAAAAATTGATTTTATAAAATAAAAACAATTATCATCTATAGACTTATTAACAAATAGAGGTATCTAAAACTCTAGCAATATATTAATATGAATCCTCCTAATCTTTAAAGTAATCTATTTCATTAAATCATCACAAACTATAATAATTAATAACGTAATCAAAACATAATAATATTATTTATAAAAAATGTTTTGATTTATTAAATTTTGAGGATTTTATTGGTTTATAGATTCAGTTAATTAGGAAAAAAATATCAAATTGGAAACCATTATGATATATGAGGAAACTTCATCCCAATATCAATTTTTTAAAATATTATTTTTAAATTTATACTCCTATTTAATTCAAAAATCATTATCTTCATTAAAGATAAATCTACAGTGTGGAAAATTATACCTTTATATAGTTCTTTATCATCATTAGGCCCTATGAAAGATGTAAAAACCCAAAAATTCATTAATAAAAAAATCCCTTTTTTTAAATGACTTATTATGTAAAATGGTTATAAAAACGTATGAATTAACTTAATTTTATGTTTATTGATTTTAAAATACTGCTAAAAATTGTGATTGTAACTAATATAGTCATTGAATAGTGATCACATGATTAGTATAAATTTATGGCGTTAACAAATCCAATTTACACAGACAAAGGAAGTGACGGCCCTATTAAGTAGACTTGCCCCATACGAAGCCCATTTTCCGGAGCTTGGAAAGGAGGTGGTGTCATTGGGCTTCACTCTTGTCCAAGCCCAAGCCAAGCTTGAACATGTTATGCTTGAATGGAACTGACTATGGTAGAAGTGTATGTTGATAGAGATTACCACATGAGAAATGTTATCCGAGCCACCTCAAGAGTCCTTCACCATCGCACACTTTACCCTAAATTCTTATGTGGGTGTTTTAAGGGGTTATATAACAAGACCTGTAACGCCCCGACCCCAGTCACCCAGATTCAATGCATTATTAAATAACATTGTCTTGATACAAGGAATCATGTCCTGAAAGTCCGATTAGTTTAGTTTCTATGGATGTACTAGATACATTCATAAGTTTTACATTACATCATGAAATAAAAACATCAAAAAAAATTACCGTTTGAACACACTAATATGCTTAGTTTATCCCAACAGAAAAACCATAAAATACTTCTTCACAACCTCAGAAAAATAAAACATAGAAAGGGGTGAGCTCAGATGCTCAGTATGAATAATAATATAGTGGAAACTTTAATAAATAAGCATAAAAATTTAAGGAAATGTATAAGACTAAAACAATAGACTTTTAAACATTAAACATAAGAATAATATGGAAATGATAAAATCAAATAATTCCATTTACTTATTCACATGGATATTCTACTAGTAGACTAATCACATGCAAAATCAATAGCCATTTTTATAAAGATGGAATGCATAATGTCATACATCATAACCACATCGTCAAGGCCTTGTGCTATGACTACAAATAAGATTTTTTTCAAGGCCTTGTTCCAAGACACTAGTTTGTCTCATGAGACCTACTGATGCATCGAGGAGCTATAGCGGGCTCCATCCATCGCATACTGTGTACAATGCTTTCCTGATATTAAAAGGTTTAAACACAAAATAAAAATTCGTATTAAAACTAGCATAATAAACGTGAATAAATTATCCATAAACCATGAATGGTGTAAAAATAACACTTCCATGGTCAAAAATTTCACAATCCCTCTTATATAGTAAAAATGTTTTTTATCATAATAAATAAACTTCAAACAATATCAAAATCAATCCAAGGATGTTGACGTAGATGAAATCAGAACATTTATAGAAAAATATCTCATTTTATTTTCAAATAATTTAAAAGTTATATAATTATAAAATAATACATTTATTTTGAAAATATTCTTATAATCATTCATGGGAAGCTTCGACGATGTTATATTGGAGGAAAATAGCTGCACCCGCCGTAAAAGTTAAAAAAACATTCTTGCCTTAATTTTATCAAAAAGGTCATAAAGTACATTGTTTGGAAAATGACATTAAAATTCATTTAAAAATAAATTAGGTAAAATAAGAGTATAAATTACTTTAACTCATTTTCAAGTATTTTTTTTTGAAATTTTTTTTTAAAAAAAAAGCAGATATGGATGATAAAGAGGTTCCAGTAAGTACTTATATAAAAACAACCTCGGAGAATAAATAGATTGTGAAATTAACCATTAACTTGAACTTTTCCTTAGTGGATGGTATGTTAAACACCTATATAATAGTTAAAAAAATTTATTAAATTATAAAAGAACTATATACATAAATATGATATCATATATGATCTTCAAATACTTCTTTGTTAATAATATTTTAGTAGTATCATCGTTTCAGGTGATAACTGATTTGTTTTACTTATATGAATGGTTACGTAAGCCATGTTTGTTATGGATAGGAGTTATTTGATTCATATGAAGAATTATATTATGTTCATAAAATTTATTTTTAATTATAAAATTAAAATTATTATTGAATGATTATGATGGGGAATGAATCTCGTCGCGTTCGTGGAGAAGGTAATCTGTAGGTACACCCGAGCGAAAAAATCATTATATTGATGAATAAATTGTTTTAATGGGATGTAATATCATATATAAAGAATAATTAACATGTTAAATTTATTATTCACATCATTTATACTCATTATTATACCCATCCAAATAATGAAGTTTTTGAATAACAATCTATACCACGACGTGGAGACGGTAATCTGTACGTATGCACGTATCGTGACATTGTCATTTATAGGATGGATAGAATAATGAATATGGTTGTACTATTTTTATAATAACATCATAGAATATAGAATATACTGGAGTTATTCTTGTATAATGGAAACAACAAAGAAATAGGAAGTGGAAGAAGAAAAGCACTTGAAAGTGGTGATGAAATATTTACCTCTTCATCGGGTTCTTCCTTTTGATTTGATAAAAAGGACTACATAGGATGGCTTTCTGACCAAAGGAAGGCCTCTAGGATGAAGGGAGGAAAGTTGGGAGGATATTTGGGTATGGGTTGGCAGAGAAAAAAGGCTTTTTATCTGGTAAATTAAGATAAGGTGAAGAGCCCATTTATAAGAGATGTGAGGGTAACATTAAGAAAAGATTGAAATAATATTTTATAATAAAATAATTTTCTGATTATAATGGCTCCAAAATGAATTATTTAAATGATAAGGTGGATATGTGTCTAAAACCTCTCAAATAATAGGTTTTATATATGTTTAGTTCATCATATTAACCTTATATTTTAGATTTAACTCTAAGTCAAATAGTTTGACATTTACCATGTCTCTTTGTATTTTTATATTATATGGTCAATAAACATACTATAACAAGTCAAGAGAACACCATGTCGTTCATTATTAATATATATAACCTTATCAAAGTCATTTTTCTGATCATTAGATTTTTGGAATATTATATCAATTAATAATATAATATTTTTAAAAAAACACAATTATGCCTATTTTGACACAATTTAGAATTTGATTTTTTTGGAAGCCATAAAAACATTATAACTTAGAATAAAATTTATTTAACCAACCATAATATGTCATATTAATTTAGAAGATTATTTTAATTTTTTATAAGTCTCAATTTACTTTTATTTGTATATTTATAATATCAATTATTTTAATATTTCATTAATAAGGTTATTACTGCATCGTCATTGTGTCATAAATAAATTAAATTATATAATGTCTAAATATTATAAATAAAATATAATTATGTAGGAATTTTTTTTGGATTTCTAATTAATATTTATAGTTGAATTAATATTATGTGTATCCCTATATATATATATATTATGTGTATCCTTAAATTAAAAATGGTTTAGTCATTAAATGTTGAATTTAACTCTATTAACTGTTCTTTAAATAAAATGATAATAAATGTCATAATGTAATCCAAGTGGACAAAAAAGGATCATATTTTATTCTTAAGGTTTTTTTGGTTGAATTATACTTTTCCAACAGAATTAGGACATGTGTTATGGAAAATATAATATCATTTTTCCCTTAATTACCCTATTTACTTTTAATCGTGGTATATAAAAGTGAAATTTACTATTCACCAAAAATTATTTTCATCTTATTGAACCACAATTTACTTACTGATATTAACCGTGTCTCTCAGATTTTCGAAATTCCACTCATAGAAGCAGTAAAATTAAGTTTTATATAAATTTTCAAATACTCCTAAGAGGTGGGTAAAAGACGGTAAAAAGTTCGATGAACATTTATATATATTAATATATTATTAAATGACTCCAATTAATTAAGTTGAATATATATAGGTATTATGTATATATTTTAACCTAAAATAAAGTAAAATAAAAAAGCTAATTATATAAAAAAAATTCGGTTTTAACCAATAACTTAGTGTTTTTTTCACTATTCATCAAAAATTGAAAGCTTTCAGAAAAATAAGAAAAATTCACCTTAAGCTAATTTCGATATTCTGAATCCAAAAAATGAAGTCCATTTTGAAAGAAAAAATTTATAAAATTTCAAAAAGTAGGTATTAATATTCATAACAGCTAGTTTGATTGGTCATGCTGTGTCAGAATCTCGCATGTTATTGCATTATTAAAAGGGAAACGTACTATGGAATCTTGGGGTGTTAGAAGAACCTAGTACTAAGATTATGTATATTATTATTGTATATAGAATATACATTCTTTTTATTATTGTTACTTTGTAAATAGTTTTTAAAGCACAAATAGTATTTTTAGATAATATTTGACTACGAAATATAGTTTTATGAATTAATGGATTTTTGAATTAAATAATATTTTAATAAAATTTTATTATTATTATTAAATTCATTTTTAAATATAAATTATCATATTCATTTATGAATGTAATTGTAATTTTTATTTTGGTTTTAAAGTTTTTTTTGTCAAAACACATGAATTTTCGAATAATGTCGGTTTTTATTTTAAAAGTAAAATTTCACATATTTAGAAAATTATTTAGATAAAATTATTATTATATTTGGAATTAGGACATCGAAATTATCCAAGTGTAAATTTTTTATAATTTGTTGAGACAATCAAATTTTTGGGTAAAAATTAAATACCATTTAAATATATAATGTTTTTTATGACATCATAATGACCCAATAGTGTTGTAATAAAATACTATAAACATTATGTTTGTCCAATATATTTTTTTCATTAAACTAATGTAATTTTGGATTTTTTTTTTGAATTATTTTACAATGATTTAGTTGAACCTTCAAGGCTTATAAAACATTTTGTCTTTTTAAATTGTTTTCCTTGAGAGTGTGACTCACCTCCACATAATAAAACCAATAATTTTAAGAACATAATCAATTTTCCTTATAAAATATTGTTTTACACTCCCCTTTGGAAAACCCCATGGGAAAAAACTAGGGATTAGTTTGTGGTTTTGATTAGTTTAATGTGAGGTCTCCCAAACCTAAATAATAAAGAATTCCTTCTCTTTCCCAATATAAACTCACCCAAGCTCCCACATTATTTTCACTCAAAGAATTTTGAGTACATCTAACCTCTTCAATCATCTCTATATAATCCTCCTCAGGCACCCCAATATCCCAAGAATAATCTCTCAATCCTCACCCACGTCTTTGGGATCACACTTCCAAGTAAGGGATTCCTACCATTCTCATTTTATCTAAGTTTCTTAATATTGTTATGCCATTTTATTTTCAATTATAACTGTTAGGGTATGAATTAGAACCTCCCCCATTCTTCCTTATGTATCTTTGAATTATGATAAACCCATTTCTCTCTCAATAAATTCCTCCCATGTAAACCCATTTCTATGCCGAAATTCCAAAATTAATTTCTCTCTCTTCATTTACATTCAAGCAATTATTTTGTCTCATGAATCTAAATTCCATTAAAAAATTTGGAACATGTATATATATTACCCCCTTATTTTCCATTTAATTTAAATATGATGAGACATACATTTATCTCTTATCAACCATTTTTATGAATTATTATGTCACCCTATTACTCTTCCAAAATTGCACTACTTTTTTCCAAGAAAAAGTCATTGTATAGAAAATAACATTCCCACTTCTCTATCAAGGGTATTCAACTTTATGCACATTTACTTATTGATTATATAGTTTCATGTATTAATTCCACATTCAATTATTGTGGAATAAATGATTACGTTTAATGAATACACCTTTTATGATCCATGTGGCACACTTATGCATGAAATGAAATGATTAAGAAGGGTGTGCCCTAATAGCGCTCTAATGCATTGGGTAAAGTATACTATCATGATGCATGATTTGCAATGGGTGTTCACTCATGATCATTCAAGTGAAACAAGGTTTTACTCATGAATCATGTCAAATTAGGGTTTACTCATGCCCTAAGTGCAATGAGCCTTGGCTCATGCTAATTCCATGTTAAGTGTTGTTTCCACATCTCCATGTTTTGATTTCATGCTTTATCATGACTTTAGGTTCATGTTTCTCTTGTGCTCCAATGATATTCCAATTTTATAACATGTATTTTATTCCCCATGTTATTCAATTTTTATTACCATACTGGTCTTTATAGCTCAACATTTTTTATGCATGTCCTCAAGTTATACCATGAAATGCTAAGTACGAGGGAATGTAAAGGTCATTTAAAATAAGTTTTCAATAAAGATGGTGTATTTCATGTTTTAATTTGTTATGTAATGATCTTAATCCTTAAAGACACTATAAATATTGAACTTTCTTGTTGAATCAAGTGACGTTTATGTAATAAATAATGTTTAAGTGCGTAATAAAGAGCAGGGTTGTTATAAAAATAATATATGAAAATATGGGTTGAGTACAGAAATGTCAAAAATATACACAAATTTATTGAAACCCATTATTCCATTTATATAATCATGGAATACTATAATAAATAATTCCAATTAACATAATTAACATTGAGCACAAATATTTGTATTTCTGACACGTAAAATAGTTTTCATATTCAAATTATTTTAACTTGACATATAACAGTAAATCCTAATTTCAAAATCAAAATCTTGAGGGTGTCTTGTAATAAATGTGTAGTCATGAAAATATGGTTTCAAAAAAATACTTTTCATAATTACAAGAATATATACATTCCTTTAAACTTAATCTCATTAATATATCATTTCAAATAAATAAATTTCCATTAACACTATATTTTAAGAATATAATTGTACTTTAGGTACATTGTGACATAAAAATTATATCACACTTGAAATTTATTCTATAAGAACTCTTATAAGTGGAATAACCAAATTGGTCAATTAATATATAATTCCATGGTGAATCAAATAATTAAAATATTAATTAGAGAGTTATATTTGTATCCATTATAACTATGATAAATTTTAGACGACTATATTGAACATAAAACTCAAAAAATATTTAATTTAATTAATAATATCTATTAAATTATTTGGTTTAAAATATATGTATAATAAAATTTAGGCATCAAGTAATATTAATTATAAAAATATATTTCTCATCAAAACACTTTAAATATAAAATAATATATTAATGGTAAATTGGTTATTATTTATAAAAAACTAAAACATTTATATTAATCATTATACAGTATAACGGTCTTGATGAATGAAAATTCCATATATTCCTTATACCTAAAAAATAATTTCTTTTTCTATATTTTTATGAAGTTAAAAATAAAAAAAAATATTGAATTTTTTTCAATTTAATACCCTACAAATAATGTTGAAAATAATTGAAAATTATCATTACAAACATTTAAGAATTACTATGACCTTTAGGTCGAAATAATTAAATAAAAAAATGTTTTAAAAGAGTATCCTTTAAATATTTTCATACTCTTGAATCATATGTTTATATAAGGTTAGAAAATGTAAACTATTTTTAACCCATGTTATATTTAAAAAAATTAATAATAATATACATCGACATGGAATTATATACACCAAAAATAATCTTGGAGTAGACATGGAATTATTTTCAACAAATTGAAATTGAAATGATAAATCCCCTAACATCAATTCTAAATCAAAAGGTATATATATTGAATCATATTTAATAAATGTTTATTAATTTTATATTTTATTTTGAAACTATTTCATATTAATTACATTAGTTTTATCATTTTTATTTCATTTATTACAATAATTATATATTTTCTTAATCAATTATTTTTATGCCAGACATTTTGAGATTGTTCGGTTCATAATCAAAAATAATAGTTACATAACCATTTTTAAGGGGGCTTTGTTCTATCTTATCTATATTATTAATGATAAAATAGTCATAATAATTTAGCATTAAATATAATTTTCAAACTACCCATGAATTCTGGATAGAAAAAATGATTCATAACACTTCATAGAGGTGGTAATCCAAATGTTTGAAAGAGAAACATTATCATTTTCAAAAGTATGGATGGGTAAGAAGGTCAGTAATATCATATCAATAAATAATCAAAATTATGAAATGAATATAATATATATTCCTAAAATCAATCGTTAAAAACATCCTTTTGTATGGATAATGAAAGATAAATTTTATCACCTTGTAGAGGTGGTAGTCCACACAAACTCCTGAATGATGTTATAATTTCCTATAGCATAGAAAACGAGCTGAATATAGGTTAGAATTTAATCAAAATGAATTATAAATATTTTCTTGGAAATGATGTAATTAGTCTATCATTGTTTAATAAAATTTAAATGTGGTTGATTAATAAATAAAGATTAACGAAACTGTAAAATATTATACCGCTTCTTTGGAAATAAATATATTGGGATACACCTTAATACATAACAGGATGTATATTGGCTTATACAAGTACCAATGGAAAGGGTAGATGGATGTTAGAAATGTATCTTTTCAGGTATTGGTTGAGATTAATGGCTAATTTTTTTAGTAATAATTGAATAATGTTCCCTCTTATATGTGAGGGAAGTTGAATTGTTGTAATTTTCCTAAATTTTTAAACAAAATAAATCAATTTATCAAGATATTGGAGCTTAAAACTATCTAATTTATTATATTAGATTACAATACTCAATATACCATCATTAAATAACTATTATGATAATATTGAATTTCCTTAACAATTAAAATGTACCCTAATTAAATAAATTTTCACTTCACAAATGTGGAACATTTTTACCATAGTTACTATTAATAATTAATCAAAATGAAATTTAATACATAAAGAAAATTATCCTTATAAATAAATAAATGAAATAATTTGTTAAAATTAAAACGATATTTGTGAAAGAAAAAAGTTTAATATATATTTTAAAAAACCCAATGAGTTCTTTTTATTAAATTGTGTTTTTATGAAAATATGGTCATATACAAAAAATACTGATTCCTATAGAATGTTTTGGATTATTTTTAATAAAATGGGTTTTAATTTATATTTAAACCCAACAAAAATAGACTATGCCTATTAAATTACATTTTTATAATGAAAATAAATTAGATTACTACATAAAAAGATTATTTGTCACTGTTGACTCCAATATAAATCATAAAAATATCAAATATTCATCCTCAGATATATTAGTTATGATTATAGGACAATTTCTTCATTTTTTCAAAGAGAATTTATATATGTGGCACAAATTTAGAATAATATCTTATCACAAAAATCCATATGAAGCCTTATTAAGGGAACTATATATATAAAACATAAATTCACATTATTCCCACTATATGACTAATAAATATAATTATATGGATTATAATTCATTATATTTGACACATAATATAATTACATAGCAATAATCATTCTTATATTGAGATTAATTTAATCTACTAAGATAAAAAAAATTGTTTATATATAAACTATTTTATGGAAAATTTAAATTTTCATAGTTTACATTGTGGATATAAGAAAGACATAAGGGGGAACTTATGTTGGTCTATTCAATGATGTGGATTAAAAATTTTAAATTTCCAAATTATAAAATTATCAACACGACCTAATAGTATGTTTCATTTTCATGGTACATCCAATTTCTAGTTGAAAGGTTGAAACAAATATCACTGCCACCCTTGGTGAGTGTTTTATTTAAAGGATCAATAGGATGGAATTTATAATAGTTTGTGAGCAAAATATGATCTTAAGAAATAAAAAATTTATTCCCAAATAGAGAACATTTCCAAAATAGATCATAATTGAAATTATTCAGCCACTAATAGTAAATATAATAATATTGAGATTCAATAGAAATAATATTTATAGACTGAAACCAAGGATAAGAATCAAATACATGAATTATGAGGTTCTAATTCCTAAAAATCAAAAAAAAATCTATGCCGCATAATTATTATTGAAATTTTTCAAAGGAGAATGTAAAATAGTCTGACAGGGGTTGAATAATATTATTACCAGAATTATCTATATAAGAGAATTTAGAGATAATGAAGAGAGATTTTGAGTTGAATATTGATCTCCTCATTGATTATGATAAATGATTCAATAAATTGGACACTACCTAATTTAAAAATATGATAACACCCTAATCAATTTGTAATCCTCTCATAAATCATGGTATCAAATTGTGTACTCTATTAATAAATTGGTATGATGAAATTAAAATCAGGATTCAAATTCATATATATGGGAATGTAACTTAATTTTCATGGGGTTCTTTAATTTTCCCTATAAATTTTGGTTATCAAAATTATGAACCACTTTGATGGGTTTTTTGAGTTTCATACTTCTCAGTGTTTAGTCTGGATGTTTTGTGTGTGACGATAGTTGAATAATTTCTTGATTTTGAAGTTTCTTGTTTCACTTATTATTTACGTGATATTTCTTTAGAAATCAATTTGTATGTAGGTAAATACCAATATATCTTACATAATCTCATAGATGTAAAGTGTGACATAGAATGGTGTGATTTTTACATTTTTCCCAATAAAAGACATGATTTTATGTAGATGAAGTGATATCAATCCTGATTTGGGGGTATAAGAAATGTTATATATATGGAAGGAAAGTGTTATGTGACGATATGGGGGCATTAGGTTGATGGAAAATGTGTTTTGTATTAAAGAATTTTTTTTTTTATATGTTCTTTGATACCATCATGGTTTGGATTTTTTATGCTTTATTGTTTTTCCACACTTCTATTTTACATGGTAAACACATTTTTGTGATACTTTTCTTTGTTTTTCGAGGCATTAATTTTCTCTCTTTCGCCAATATTTTTTTTAAACCCATAATCCTCAAACCATTGTCTATATTTATTTATTTTTTTTAAAAATTCCTATTTCATGGAGTATGATCTAAAATTTATGCATCATGATATTTATACCTTTTCCATTAATTGATTTTTTCTTTATTTCTATCTAATTTATAATAAATTTATGAATGATTATTCATTTTATTAATTTTTTATAAATTGTGTTGAGTATAACACATTCTATCAAACATATTACTTAATGAAAACAAAATTGAAAATATTATGGTTTTACATTAAGTATCTAATAATATAAAAAATTTATTATACTTTCAGAAAATATTCATATACCTTGGTACACATTAAAATTATCAGAAGTTTAATGGATTTTTAAAAGAATAATTAGAATATGAACTATACAATAATCTATGTTGAACTGGATATACCCATTAAAATGGTGAAATTTATGGTAAACATGTTATATTTTTTCTATGTGTCTTGTAATTTAATTTTTAAAATTTATTTATTTCTTATTCAAGGATTATTCATATTTAGTATCAATATTATGAGCTCTAATAATTTATATTTAAGACAAGTGTAATAAAATATCAATCTTTTATGGATCTAATGATCCATTAAACGTTTATTTTCTTGATTCAGAAATTAAAAAAACACACATATTCATTCATTTTAAAAATATTACGGGGTAATATATTAAAAACTCAGTCAAATAAATAAATTATCATTTATATAAAATACACAAACTAAGTATAAACTCTCTTTATATTCCATGATTTCTTAAGTAAGATAAATTTATTAAGGGGAAAAGAAAGGACTGTGAAAGTTTTCATACTCATCCTCAACTATAAGACTAATTAAGATACATATAGTTGATAAGTAATATTTATTAAATAGCTCCCCAGTCTTACTAAAATATATATGTGTATATCTTTTTAGAAATAATATTTTGTATCATATCATTCTTACAGATAAAATTAGATTAATTTATTATCTATAAATAATTTTAATTATAATAGTGAAATTTATTTAAGGGGGTACAACAAAAAACCCATTTGTTTTAGAAAAAATTTCAATTTAAATAAATAATATATTTAATTTCTTATAGCCCACTAAAACATCAATTAAAAATAATACACAATATATAATCATTTGAAATATAATTTATAGAATACACTTTATTGAAAAAAAATAAAATGGGAGACCCCTTTGAAAATGGGTTATGGAGGATCCAACTCCATATCGAGGACGTAAATAACAAAAAATCCTAAATCCAAATTTACCATGACCCAAAGGTATATAGTGACATAGCCTAATGTTTTTTGATTTCGAAATCCCATTTCTACATAGAAAATCGAACTCTTCTTTATAGACCAATAAAAAACAAAAAGGTTGTCTTATATAGGAAGACACTAAAACCCATTTTCTATCTAACCATGAGTCAACACACATGTGTAGGTTGACCTACACAACATGATCATCCCTCCATATCAACACTTTCACAAATCCACCCTCACCTATATAAAATGAACCATATTTTATCAACCAATTGACTATATCTATATTTATACTATGTTGACTGGTATGAAAAGGAAGATAAACCACTATAAGTTGAAACACTTCTATAGTTAAACCTTTGAGTATATGAGAGTAATAATACAAATGATTCATCCTTATACATGAAATTGAGTTGGAAAAAATTGGAAGAAATTGACTCAGACAACCTAATATATAAAAAACATGATCTTCATCTTCCAATAGGAGATCGAAAATATATTTTCACAGACATGAAATCTTTCCATCACTATCCACCAATCCATAAAAGAGATCAAACCATGTCGACAGGAAGAGGTGTTGTAAAACCAAATATAGAAATAAAAACCTATCTACATCATTAATGGCTACTAACCTCAAACATCATATCACCATGGAATTGTGGGCCACTATAGAGTCCTCTAAATCTTTATGAGCATCATCTAATGGCCTTCTAAAAAAGATTCATCCTGTATATATTTAATCAAAATGAATAATATTTATTACATATACAATTTAAAAATGATATATATATATAATATTTTTCTATTTATAATTTTTATTTTAATTTAATGGTAATATTTATTAATTTTATAATTTTAATTCAATGAAATTAATTTAATATATAAATTAATATGGTAAATATTATCTTAATTTGAATTTATCAAATTTTTATGAAAAGATTAATTATATTAATAATGATAAAAAAATATCTTTTTCACTAATACTACAACTTTTAGGATTCTGTCATAATGTAAGATATATCTAAATGTTTATGAAACATTTTTTATAGATGAATTTTTTTAGTAATAATAAATATAATGAATTTAAAATATTTAATGTGGTATTTAGAAATTAGTGTTTGATATTTTTTAGAATATGTCTAATCATTTCATTAAATAAATTATCATTCTTCTTATTGAATCCTAATGAATTATTCATAGGTTTATTTTTTGTTTGTGAATTTTTTTACTTTCAAAAAGTCTCATTTTTTTAAATGTTGTCTAACTAATGACATGGGAATAAATATTATATAATATTTGTTTGTCATGTTAATTTTTTAATTAAAAATATAAATTTTTTAAAATAAATTTTAATTATTTTTTAAAATATTCTATTTGTTGTAATATTTAAAAGCATTTGAAATTGAATTTTATAAAATGGATAACATACATTGATAGAAAATATTGTCATTTGGTAATTAATTAAATTTCAATTTTATTCATTGTATTACCCCACCCAATACAGTGAAACTAACCATGGTTAAACCTTAGGAACCTCATGTATTTTCCTGGGATTAATTCATTTTATGTGGTCGAGGGTTTTCCAAGATTATTTTTAGAGGTTCAAGAGATAGATATATGAATATAGATTGATGTTAGGAAACAACTAACTCATTGGTAGCCAATGGGGGAACCTAGTTTTTAGCATATATACACTAAATAGATGGTGCCCTAATTTGAAAATTTCAATTAGAGATAAGGAAACTAATTTTTTTAAGTTCAACTTCACTTCTTATTTAGGGGTTTCTACCACTTTGGTTATTAAATATCTTCTTATTACCTCCTCTTATACATTTGTATACTTTATGGTTCTCCATCATCCTTTAGATATTTTATATGTTGTTGGGTGAAATCAAGATCCTAAGGTATGTAATAATAAATACTTCCTTTTTTTCCTTCATCTCATTTTACAAAGTAAGCTCTATCAACCTTTATTTATAGCATGTCCTATTATTAGGGAATATCTAATTTTCCTTTTTCAACAAATTTAGGTTAAACCAGAAGATGATAACTAATGAGTGGTATCCTCTAAACCTAAGGATGGTGGTCTCTAAGAATAACCAATCAAGATTCTATTTTCACAAGATTTACAATTGTGTCTTGATTCCATTATTTCCATGAATTGGTCTATTCATTAAATTAAATATTGTTTCAAGATATCATATGATAAAATTACCTTTTAGTAAGAGTTTTACGATTGAAAATGTATATATCCATGTGGAATGTCTAGAAAATTGTTAACTATGTTAATATATAAAATAAGAATTTTGGAATGAATAGGTGATTGTGAGATAGAATTTCCCAACCATTGATAATATGGAAGATCTTGGATCTTTTAATTTATACATCAAGAATGATAATGTATGATTTTATAATGAAAATGTTAGAGGTTACATGGTATTAATGAAATGTGATGTTTAATTCCTATGTGTATCCATGAATTGAAATTGATAGGGGAAAATAATTATGGGTAATATAATTGTTTCTTTTTGTAAATGATAAAACTTTTATGCAATGGGAATTAAAATTATATAATAATGAAACATAATAAATTAATTTAAATCCAAGGAATTCAAAAGGATATTGGGGTATAATGTAATGTAACATGAATGGATATTCCACAATTGATTAATTTATATGGGGGAGATCCTATATTATAAAAAGAGGAGAAAATATAATAATGATTGGTCAATTACATTAGGGAGTCAACATCCTGGTTTCCTTCGTGATATGTGTAGAGATGTTCAATCTTGTAATTTGGGATGATCTGGATTATTAGTATGTAAAAAATAGTGGACCATAGTGTGTAGTGTACATCATTTATAGTGTTGAGAATGATGGAGGATTATGTTTTGGTTGAGTAAATTGCAATTCCATTCAAGTGAAATATTTCAATCCCATTAAGAATTGCTCAAGATTCTTCGAGAAGGGAGTATCCATTTCTTCGTATGGAACTATATTCAATAATTAATGATCCTATTGGGTCATAGAAAATACCCCCCCCCCACCCACATGAGAAAAACATTTTATGAAAGATCAAAATTTATTTTGTGCCTTATATTGGTTGGGATCTTATTAATCCAATTACATGATGGGGGAATTTACCTAGTAGAATTTTAGAGTTGGTGATAAAAATTATCATCTGCATAGAGTTATAAAACTCCTAAATTTTCATTTCATTAACTAGTCCCACAACTATACTTCTAGACCCAACCTCCTAAGTGACCCTCATTTTGGGGGATCCTTCAAGATTCAATTTCTTACTCACACTCCAAATTCCCTAAAAATATTCCTCCAAAGAGATTGCCTTTGCATTCATATAATAATTTTTTGTGCACATTCCATGGAACCAGAGTTTTGGGATGTCCCAGCTCGAAAAGAAATAGACATCATGACCAATGAGCTCACTAAAAGAGATACAAATAGGGACATTCACTCTTCTTTAAGTATTAGGTAAAAATATTTTTCTAAATTAGGGATCTAGGAACAGTGAAACATTGAGGAAAGGGAGATCCAAATAGAATTTATCTCCACATATGTAGATATTTCAGGGTTATATATGTTCAAAATTATGATCTTATAATTCAGAATGATTTGATTTCTTTTTAGAGTGTCACCCAAATAATTTGGATCTTATTTTTTATACAACACATTTCATTACTACACAATTGAAATGATCCCAGACAGGGAGAACATGAATAATAATTTTTTTTATCTATATATTATCCAATTTTTCATATATAATTAGGATTCAAAAAATTAATATATCCATCTCTAATGATCCAACACAATATGGTTTGGAGTAATGATATTTTTTATTAGAGGGAAAGTTATAAATGGATAACTCCCTTATCTATATGGTTTTCATTACTCACACAAATCATTGGAATACTTTATAAGATGATGAAAATTCCTTCCACGACATTTCATGCTAGTATATCTAAAACCCATTCCTTCTTGAATTGGATTGATTATCCTTTCCCTAGATGTCTGGTTACATCATCCATTAGAGTGAACATCCAATGAGATAAAATAAATTATTATTTTCGATATTTTTTGTAATATATTTAGTATCGTATGTATTAATAGAGAAATCATGGGAATTGAGTAGATAAAAATGTTGATGAGGGTGATTAGTCCACCAATGGATATAAATTGATTAATTCAGTTGAGTATTTAGTTTGAGATCAGCCTAAATGTTGCTAGTGGAATGGTGAATAATAATTAGTATGGTCTCGAGAATGATCATTTCCAACATAAAAATATGTTATTTGGAAAAATTTAGTGCATTTGTTTTCCTCAAGTAACATTTTTCCTTCAAATAATGATGTTTTCTTGACGAAAGTTACATTCATGGTAAATAAAAAAATTGATAATTGAATTTCTTTCTTCCAAATTATGTGTGTAATTCATTAACTGATTTACCATATATTTATTTATGGATTTAACAAGGGTGTAATGGATTGATTAATCATTTATTCAATATGGGGACTCATTGGATTACAATGGGATTATGGCTCCATCTATTCAAGGAGGTTTAGAGCTTTGTAATTCTATTATCTTCCTGGTATTTTAAAGAGATTTGTAATTTGTAATGCCTTGGAGTGGATATCCCTTAAATTTAGATATTTTAATTCATATTTAATTCCATTATTCAATGCCAAATATTTTCTTGTGGTTCCTCTATTAATACTAAAAATGGTTCTCCCTTGATTTGGAATTATTGTGAGACAAAATGATATTAGTGTCACCAAGGATTCTAGTAAAATGAAATTCTTTAAATTCCATTGACTGATGGTTTATTTTATTTAGTTTATATAATTACATGTTTGAAATCATTATAATTATTGGATTATAAATTAAATAATTCCATGTATAACTTTTATGGATTATTGAGTACATGTTGAGAAGGCATTTTCTAATTGATCCTCTATGGATTCACTCGTGATTTCATATCTTATGTATAAATTTTTACAAACCATATGAGTAATAAGAGTTAGGATATACATCAACCTAATTATATATAGTCTATTTATTTGTATAGAATCTGGGATTAAACTTTGTTTTCACTGAAGAATCCAATTTTTTAGGTTTTTTTATTAATATATTTATGTAGTAAATAATTATTTTAACCTTAACTATTATTCATGAACATGTTATATAGATATATTATTACATGAAACCCATTAATAATGGATTTTTGAGTTTTAATCACACCCTAACTAAGCCTCCATGTAATATGGGTACTATAGATGAAGACAATCAGATTTCATTTTTAAGTCTATGTAAATTTCAAATGGTGATGACTACATCGATTATGATTGGATTTCTAAGAGGGGGTAAAGATATTGTGACTGGGATGCATATGAGACAAGCTGTGAGTAGTGTATATTTTTATTTTTATTTATTCATAGTATTACTAAATATTTATGATCTTCCTCTAGGTGATTGATTAGAGTATTCTGGAAAAATATTATTATTATAACAATTTGATATTGTAGGTACAATAATCACTTTCCATGATCTGGTTGTGATGGTTATTTTTCTTTATAAAAGAGATTTATTATTATTAAAATACTACTTTGGAACTGAATACAATTTATAGTTTCCAGATGATATCCTTATAGACCATCATTATTATTTATAAACCACTAAAATATGTGGAGGTGTCCTTGATACCATGTAGCACATGTTGGTTTGGTTCCTGTTAGATTTCTAGGGTGGTATGGAAGCGAAAATGCATATCTATCCATATTTTATTTTTTTTAACTAAACTGTAATCCAATATATACCACTATGTATATGTAGGAATATGGTAATGAACATGCTCTGAGGTTGATCAACCCACTTATTATGGAAAAGACCATATTCCTATAGATGGGATAGAATCTTTTTTAGAATTTAAAAAAGAAATTTTATATTTTATCACCACCATTAAATCATTTAGTTTTCCATGTAATTATTTATTATATGTATCTCTTATCCATATGTTCAGTTAATATGTGTGTTTATTAATTCATCATACAAAAAAATAAGATTTGGTTTTCATTTGTATTCCAACTGTGATTGATATATTTGGTTCTTTGATTTTTTTTCGGCGTTGGATTTAATTAATACTTATTTTATCTATCCTTATAATTGTGTAAATCATGATAAATCCTTCAATGTTTTATTGACCATGGAGACTTAGAACTCTTGTATATATGTGTGTCTTAAACAATATATAGGTCATTACGGATTATTTGTGTACTTTAGTTACTATATCGGTATGATATGTATTGGGATATATCCAATATTGATTATGTGAAATTATATAGGTTATTCTAACTAACCCTAGTGGGTGTATTTGGGTCAGATAGGGAGCCTATGATTATCAGAACTCAAGATGTGTGGGGTGTTCATTAGTTGGATGCTACACTATTTTGACCTCTTATTTTAGTGTGGTCCTGAGGACCATTAGGATATTTTCTTTTTGGAAAATTGCTCGATGTCGTTTATGTAAGTAGTGTTTTATAAATGTGAGACCTAGAGGTAGTTTTTGGGAAGACTAGTTATCAGGTTACAATTATATGTTTTGATCATTCTCCTTTGAGGGGTGACATTTTTTGGGTATTAGTTTAAGGGACTTGTGGTAAGAAAAAATTACTATTTATAGAAACACATCGTTGATTATTCAGATTCAAGGATCATGTGACAGTAACCTGTAATATGTTTTAGGCTAGTTTTGGATGTTCATTAGAGGTGAATGTTTTTGTTGAATTCTAATGTTATATTACATGTACTAGATGTGCCTTGGTTTATGTGGCTTAGCAATAATGAATTTACTTTATAATACTGATATGTGAGAGGATGAAAACTAGTTGGTTGACCCAATATTATATAATTCCATTATATGATTGGAGTATCAGCATATTATTTAGCCTATTACACTAGTAAATGGTTTTTCTATTGAGTTTTAGTATGATTATGGATGAGAACCTAAAGTTATAGTTCATTGTATTTAATCCTGATTATAGGAAAATATTATTTGGATTCATTAAATTTTCGGATATAGATGATATTTTTGAATATTGTGCCCACAAAAGTTAATGCATTAGGTTCTAGAAATGAATCTAGGGAAGATAGGTGGTTGTGTTCCAAGTTATGACACATGAATATTTCACGCATGTTACTATAGATCATATATGATAACTATTGTTCGTCAAAGTAAAGTCACAATATCATGGTTAGTTTATTCATTAACCATTTGTGTCCATAACTAGTGAAACATTATACATGATAGGATTAGCTAGGTAATATGTATTATTCGTAGTAGTGAATGTGATAATTTGGATTCAATTAGTTTTTATGGTGTAAGAATGATGAACCATTGATTTATAATTGAATAAACCTCGTATACAATGACCATATTGGGATTGGATCACTCGAACAATTCATGTGTAATTCTGTTATGAATCCTTTAAGTCTAGAAAATGGTCACATGATCGTATGGTGATATTTCTATTGTGATTAATGGTTCATGAAGTCTAGGAAGAGAGGCATGGAGGCTTTGTGGGTTTGTTTATCAATTCCCTCTCGGGATGTGGGGATCAATAATTGGTGGTTGAATTCAAGTCAGTGGCCCATAAATTTTGGTGTCAATTTTGAGGCCCAAGTTGTGAGGGTTTATTTTAGAAGATAGACTGACCTGAAACAATATTTTCCACCCATTTTTGATGCATTATACTAGAATCCGTGGATAAAAGGTTACTCTATCTTAGTAAGAGAGTCACACATTTCTTATAAAATGTTACATGTTTAGGATTATCCTAAAAATATATATACTAACTCCACCAAGGATTAATACACATTAATAATATATTGATGAGATGGGATAATTAATAAATCTCATAAATAGTCATTCAACCCAAATATATAAATTTTTATTATCTTGCTTATATAGATTATAAAGACACTTATTTTTCATAATATAGAAAAATAACCATATATTAAATTCACTCATAGAAATTCCATGAGACTTAATCATGTTCAAATCCCAAAGAAGGGAAATTATAAGATGGGTAGATCTCCAAATCTTATTAAGGGAAATCTTAAATGAAAGTCTATATTTGTCAGATCATAATCATATTGAAATTCATAAATAAGGATATAATTTATAATTTAAAGAAAATATATCAATAATTTATAACAATAGAAATAAAATATATATGTATCATATCTAATTATAATACTTTTACCTTGGAATGATAAAAAATAAAAGAATCTTATAATGTGATCCATGCATTTTTGGAAACAAAGTGGCCTAATAATATACATCATAATTATTTTAATTTTGAACCTTGATACCCAAAAACTCATTCACTGATAAAATTACGAGTATAATAAAATTACATCACACCCACCATTAAGCAACCAAGATACTCATGAACCAGTTCACACATACAATTGTGTCAGAGATAAGTGTCACCACACTCACCCTTTGTGAGCCAAGAAACCCATTAAACTACTCAAGTAAGATTTCTTTCTCAGGTGTTATTAAAATTCACCCTATTAATTGTATGGAGATATAGTTACAACACTTTTAATAAAACACACAATTTTTCCACTTTTAATCCTCAATCCCATCAAAAAATATTAAAAATATTGAAAACCTGGTTTTATGGAATTATTAAATGGAGTATCCTAGAAAAGAATCAAAATCAAAATCAAATGATATTATAACTTATTCAGTAAAATGTAATACATTATAAGATAATATAGATAGTTATCCATAAATCTAACCCCAATTTTGGATTGTCGATTTAAATTTTGTGAAAAATGAATCATGAATTTGGCTTTCTAGAACCATTCTATTTTCATCAGTATAAAAGTCAAAGTTATGGCTCTCATTCAAAAAATCCTCTTATTTTATATAACCACATAAAACTAAAACCATTCATATAAATTATATGGGTGAGAACTAATTTGTCCCTAAAATATAGGGAGTAAATACATCAAAATTGAATGCCTTGTAAAAATAATGGTCAATACCAAATTATATGTCTCAAATAATTGAATTTATGTTACCTAGTCCATTTCCTTTAGACTAGATTTCCAAAAAAATCATTAACTTCCTATAATATTAATATAAATATCAAAATTAAATATTTAATAAACTTTTAATATACATTTACATATTTACTCTATATTAATAGAACTTTACTTCATAAATTTGGTTGTTTTAATCTCATTTCAACATCAGGTGTTAATACTATTGACCATTTTGAGATAGGTTTATAAAATATTTTTGGGATTTAATTTTTCTAAAAAATTTCATCAATATAAAAAAATAATCATTTCTAGTTTGTGTTTTTAGCACTTATGTTGTCACAATACAATCATATGGTAGTTTTAGTGGTGTTTCACGAAAACAAAAATAGTGATATACTTGTTTTGGGTTATTTACCCATATCAATGAATTACCTTATAATGATCCTCAAATTTTATATTATCCCAAATGAACCACATGACTAATATTTATATTACATATATTTATCATATATTCTAACCTCATATAAACTAAACTCATAATTTTTTTAGTAATGGAAAAATAAATACATGTGTTCTGGGAGGCGATAGTCTATAAAACACAAGATTCCTATATTCATTTCTTTAATTGATAAATGGGTTCTTTGATAATTTGTGTAACATGTTTATAATTAAATATAAGTATAATCATGATAATTATGTTAAAAAAATTTATGGATAAATGAAATTATTGGAAGAATAAAATTCTATAATTTTATATAATAAAGAAATTGCTGATGCGATCTTATACCAAACTTCTTCTATAATCTCAATTAAAATGGGATTAAACCATCAAGTGTTTCTTTTTTGAGAAGATTATATTCTCATTATGGTGTCTAGAATAGTTTAATAATGTGTTTGGTATAGTTTGGTTTAATAATACTTGGTTTTTATGTGATTTGATGTTAGGATAGGGGTGTACCCTTAATAACTTAAAATCTTGGGAAAATTATTAAATACCTAGAACTATTCAGTAATAGAAAATAACACTCAAGGAATGTGCCTAAAAATTAATAAATAATTGATTTAGGGAGAGATATCATTAATAAAAACTTTAACCAGTAAAATAAAAACCTGTTTTAATCATTATTGCCTTGTTACCTATAAGGTCACTCATTTTACCATTTTTGTTTTTACCATCATAACTTGTTTTTACTTAGGTGTTTATATTTTATACCAAAAATTAAAATAGACCATATTAAATAATTTGACCATAATTATTCAAAATTTTAAATAAATTTGTTTATTAACATTTGAAACAGTGGGGAAATTCTATATTAAAATATAAAATGAATAATATAAAAAAAATATAACATTATTTCAATAATATGAAATATCAGTTTAAAATCTAAAAAAAATATTTAAATATTTTAAATATCTTATAAAAAATATATTTTAATTGAAAATGTTGTTTTAAATGTTTAATATGCACTTATATAAAAATAATTTCATTAAATCATGTTATTCATGAAAATGGTATTTATCATTATTCACATAAAAACAAAAAAAAATAATAAAAATATCAATAATTAATCATAAAATTTTGTTATTATTGATAATAAAAAATGATGTTAATATTTTAAAAATAAATTTAAATGATTTTCAATTACATTATTAATAAAAAAATCCCAAAATTATAGCTCAAAATTGATCATATTGAAAAATAGATTTCATGTATTATAATAATTCATTATTATTATATACTATAAGGTACTTATTACTTTTATTATGTTATAAAATAAGTATTTTAAATATTTTTTAGTATTTTTTAATTATAATATTATTAGTTTCTAGAAAGAAAACAAAAATTCTATAAAAATACATTTTGAATAATTAAAATATTTTACAAATTTATGTATCAATAAAAATTTCATTTAATTAGTGTTAAACTAGTCTCACTTTGAATTGTACAAATATTTCATATTTTTTTACTATAATTCATAACATCTAATTCCATTTATAGTTTTATAATGGTTATAATTTGTATTTATTTTTTACCAAAATATTGTAAAATTTTCATATGGTTTAGTATTTAATTTATAGAAAGTTATCAATCATAGTTATTTTTTAGTGCTAAAAAAATATGGGTAACTAAATTATGACCCCATAAAAATTATTTAAATTTTCATTATGTAGAATAAAATGAGTTAAGGTACTTTTCAGTTATCACATCAATTGGTTACCACATATCCCCATCAAACTTATGATTATTCCATAGAAAATTAAGAGGGGGAGTTTTATTTTCAAAAACACCTTTTCTCTTCGAAGAAATGTCTACATGGGAGTTCCTTTATAGTAAAGGTCAGGTTTTAAACACAATTTTAAAATATTAGAACATTTTATGAATCTAGAATTAATTTCTTCAAAACTGATACATTGAAGACATCATTAACATGGGAGAGGTATAGAAAAAGCACAATGTGATATGATATGACTCTAATATGATCAAAGATCTTGAAAGGAATAATTTTCCTAGGTATCATTTTTCCTTTATTCCCATATATCATAACCTATTTATAGGGAAATGTTTAGAGAAATACTTTAACAACAACATGAAATTGTGGATGTGATTAATGATTATCAGTATAACTATTTTTACCAACATTTAACCATTTTGATTTACCACTGAATCATTTTTAAAATCTATTTAATTCAATGGAAAATGTAAGACCATACTCGATTTAATTCTTAAAATTTTTCCCAGCTTGTTTGAGTCATCAATTTCTTCCCATAGAGAGTCTCAAATGGATACATTTTGATGATGGAAAAGAAAATATTGTAATAAGAGAAATATATAAAAGTAATATAAAGATACGACTATAATTATAAATCCATTGATTAAAATATCCGTATATACTGTTGAGGTTGAACAGTTTTCGTAGATTATTTTATTATATTAAGGGTGATAAGTGGTGATAAAATTCATCTCACTCCCCGAAATAACCCAAATTTATTTTCATAATCTTGATTTAAAAATAAAATAGTGATCAAATATAATTGAGATTATTATAATGTAGATCATAGGAGCCTCCTCAAAATATATATTGGAATGATGATCCAATTAGATATCTTCTCTTCTTCAAATAAAATTCTTTTACATTTTAAAGTGATCGACTATAACCCATATGACATTGTGACCATTAGATGCCCATGAGATTATTATGATGAATCCTATGTTATACCTTAACATTTATGTATAGATATGGATAATGATCTCATTTCTAATTTAGGGTTATGTTAATTTTCATTAACGCATTAACAATGAAAAAATAATGATATATACTTTTTGTATTACCTTTTCATGGAAAGACATTTTTCTTCATATCTCTATAAAAGTTGAACACTAGAATATTCTCTTACTTCTTTTATAGTTCTACATTGTAATTCTTGGTTTCTTTCATTCTTACATTAATAGAGGGTAATTCTAAAACATTGGGTAACATATTCTAACTATTTTTATGAACTCTTAAATTTCTTCTTTTTACTATGATTTGGTAGGGTTTTGTTTGGGGTTTCTTTGGGTGAATTGTTGAAAACTTTTGAATTTTCTAGTTTAGATCCTGGTTAGATCATGGTTTCTATAAACCATGCAACCAAAAAAAGTGGGATCTTTCATGGTTGGAACAATGTATGACATGATGTATTCCCTCTTAAGAGAAACTATGCATCCAATTCATAACCTGAGCATGGCTTGAGAAAGTTTTGGCCAAACCTCTCACCTTTCCCAAGGAAACTATTACGACATGTTTTTAAGTGATCCAAAAATGTTAATAAATTTCTAAAGCCCCTATTTCAGTTCTTCTACATACCAGTACAATCTAAAACCAGTTTTTCCTAAACTTAGAGATCCAAATAATTATTTGTGGCCCCTTGAATACCTCTTGGAAGTGGTTAAAAGCTAGAGGAATTCCCTTTGATTATCTAGATTTAGCTTCCTCATCTCGATCACATTCTACCATAGTCTCTCTATCTCTCTATACCTCTAGGGTTTTATGGAACCCCATAATGATATATGGATATAATACCATATGATTCAAGAATATAAACCCAATTTTAATTCTTGCATCCATTGTTTTAGTTATTTTTGATAAAATTATGATTTTGGGTTTGAAGCTGCGAGATGTTGTGACTCCGAGGTAGGTGGTTCCATTACAATTATGAATTTATATTAAACCTAAATGTAATCTTTAATTTACATTGTTTTAATGAAATTTAATTTCATGTTTTTGCTTAAATTTATGTCAATTTTTCTGTTGAAAAATCTCAATTTCATTGAGTTGTTGTTTTTAAGAAAAATGGGTTTTTGGAATGAAATTGGAAAACATCCAATTCAATTAAATTATAGGTTGTTTAGGAATTTTGGAAAATTTAAACTATTCAATTTAAATTTTTCATTTGATGGAAATTTATTTCATTAAAATTTTGAATTTAATTGAGTAAATAGTATTGATTGATATTTTGGAAAATCCCAAATTCAATTAAAATGGGTTTTTGTGGTGAAATTGATGCAATTGTATAAAAAGTAAATTTGATAAATTTAATTATGAAATAGATTGTGAAATCACATGAATTGGTTTCAAATCTTTAATTTTGAATAATGTATTAAATGGATTGATGGAAACATTAGTGGTTTATCTTTATGAAAAGGAATGTTTTTTTATTAAAAGCCCATTATTGGTTTTAAAGGGAAAATGAAATATTTGAAATTGAGAATGGGATTAATTGTATTTTAATATGTATTAAAATAAATTACCAGTCATTTTTTACTAGAGAAAGTGTAATCCTTATGTAGTTAGTGAATTATTTTGGGTGGCACATCATGACATACAATGTTCTAAAAAATCATATCATCCCATCACATCCCTATGGAGATGGTGATGAGTCGTCATTGGACATAGACCTAATAAGTAGTATGTGGGTTTTTATAACTTCAATGTGTTGTGTTTCTATTTCATGGAACTATTGTACCTTTTTTAATATGGCCATGATTCTTTCTTGTGTTTATTTGAAATGTTTATAAATGAAATTGTTGAAAACTATTTTACGTTCCTTGTGGATTTAAATAAATAATTTTACATTGAAGTGTTTATATATGTGCTTTTTTGTTAAGTTTCATTTATGTAAACTGACCTTCCATTAAAAAAAATTCTATTTTTTGAAATATAATTCAATCATTTGAAATTTGAAGAATTAATTTCTAAAGTATTTTCACCTTTTTAATTATAAGGAATGTTTTTTTAAATTTACTTTTTTTATTTTAAACATATTTATTTTATTTATGAAATTATATAATTAATTAATTAGAAATTGTAATCTTTTTATGGATCCTTTGGGTGAATGATAATAGTCTTTAGATCACACCATACTTGTGCCTTCATGTGTTTGTAGATTATCTTTCTCCTTGATCAAGAAAATGAAAAGGATCACTAAGAGGTGGTTCTAGTTATTGATTTTTTTATCGGTGAGTTTCATCCAAGTTCGTACATGGGATTTTTTTCTAATTAGTCTAGTATGGTGGTAATACATGGGATGTTATACCATTTTGACAACTCGTACATTACTCCCAAAGGAGTAACTTTTGATATGCATATTGTCTTGTTTCTTTTACTTCTACAATGTTTGTGGAAAAACTACTCCCACATTCATTTTCATTGATCCCAAGTGACAGTCATTGACCTAATGGGATTTGGAATTTCCTTTAAGTTATTTTAGTTTCGGTGCGGCTGTCAGATTACCAGGGTACCCGAGATGGTTTGTGAAAAAGTGGTATCGAAAGGTGGTTTATCTATTGTCTTCAAGTCTGCATGTATTGGTGAAATATTGTTGGTATATATAAGGTAGTTTAGATTGAGTTTTCGGCTAGCTCTCACCGCAATGAAACTTAAGTCATTAGGGGTAGTTTAGAAAATATGCCTTGCTGATTAGTTATATTCTTTTTTCCGTTTTGATTTGGATAGATTGAAATAGAAATCTTGTTCGTTCTATCTGTTGGGTTTAATTTCCCATATCCATCTATTTTACTATTAATATGATATCTTCTTTTTTGTATAATGATTTTTTTTAGAATCATTCCTTTGAGGAGATGTTTGAATCATATCTAAGATGAAGCTACAGGTGATCCTTAGTGAGATATTCTTGTTGTAGATCCAAATCTGGTTGATGTGATTGTGTGACAAATCCATGCTCTATGAAAGGAACCACCTCAAGTTCTTATTTGGGATCAAACTCTGGGATCTGGGAGGGATGTTCTCAAGAGTTCCTTCACCAGAATCCAGAATTGTTAAAAGGATTAAATGATCATCAATATTCTGAGGAATGCTTAAGTATAATGGATCATTTATTTCGGTACTTAGATTCAACCGAGGAGATCAAAGTGAATTGTTCCACCATCATGATGGAAGGAACAAGAAGAATATGGTGGGACACTATGGGGATGGTGATGAAACTTGGGGGATTATAGTGGAAAGTCATTAAGGTTCCTTTCACTGACAAGTTCTATCTACATTCAATGTTATTGGAAAAACATATAGATTTTTTAAAACTAGAAAAGGCTAATAGGGCCATGATAGAGTACAAAAAAACTTTTTTCTCATATCATGAATTTCACACCTGAGATTTTTTAGAATGATAAGATGAAGGCTCGATGGTTTGAGCTGGTACATTTTTAGTATATTCATTTATAAGTTTTCATAATGAATTTTTCCTCCTACGATGACGTTCTAGATAGGGCACTTCTTATTGAGATGGACATGGCTGGAATGTTCAGGTTATCAGAATACTCTTTCTCTCCCAATCTTAGTTTGAGTTTCTATAAGGGAATGTGGAATCATGATGATTCTCATCACAGTTCTTCATAACAAGGTCATTCTTTAACTCCTATAGTACTAAGAAGATGTCCTTTGATTTTCCACCAATGTGTAAAGTGAAGACATTCAAATAGGGTTTCCACTAAGGCACCCAAAAACTATAGATCATGTGGACATTTATGGAACTTATAGAGATTCTTACATATTTATTCCACTCTTCATAGTGGAATTGGGTCATTATCATCTTCAAAAGAAGTAGGGGAATCATATGCTTCATGTATAAATGGGTTCCAGCCATAGGCATTCGGAACAAAGAAACTTCTTGCAGTTAAATAGTCTCTAGAGAAAGAAAATATAGGTCCAATGTTAGTGATATGCACCATTACTATAGCTTAATAATTATTGATTACACTATTTGATACTAGTGTATTTCATTCATTTATTTTAACACATATTACTAATTTAATTAATCTTTCTATGGATATTTTTTCTTGAGAAGTTTATTTTACTACACCCCTTGCTATAAAGGGAGAGAATTTCCTCTATAGTTGACACGTGCATATCATGGGGTGTGGAAAAAATTATTTAATAATTTAAAATATAGTATAGTGGTTAACTTAGGTTGTCTCTAGAGAGGATCACACAACAATCATGTTTGTCACTGTGTTTTTGAATTTGTTTGGTTTATAATTTGAGATAAATGAAACAAAAGGATGAAATTAATTAAAATAATTAAAATAAATTGAAATATCATGTGATTGAAAATATTAATAAAAAATTGGGTGATCATTTCATGGTTGGATTTCCAATTCCAATGTTATAATATTTTGATTTTATCCATTTCTCTTCTGCTAAGCCAATTAAATTGAGATTCCACAATTGATTATTCACAATTATTTGGTCAATGTTTTTGGTGAGAGTAAACATTAACAAGATATTAGTTTGGTCCACTATTCTTCCTTTTGTGAAAATGTTCTAGTGAATACTCTTAGCAAATTTAGTAAATTCCCAATAGGGTCTTGTTTATCAGAAACAATCTTGAATATGCACTATAACTCTCACACGTACAGACAATTGACAAGTACTAAAACAATAAGATATGATCTATTCAATAACATATAGACCATAACCTTGTGAAGGGAGATAATTATCATTTAACAAATCAATTATAACAACAGAATCTAAAATCATATATGATTGCACAAGAAAATAAAAACAATTATTACAATTAAAATCAACATGAAAAAGAGAGAAAAAACTTTTTAATATTAAACACATGAACGCAAACATTACAAAATGGAAAAAATAACCTTCACCAATCACTAAAAATATTTACCACTCCATGGTAAGTGTAATTGAGCATAATGGGGATGAAGAATACATTACAAAACTAATGAAAGAAAATAGGGAAAAGAAGAACATGAAAACGTATCCTCCAGAACATCAGATTTGGTGCTCTCATTATCCCATAGAATCAAGTGGAGGTCCCTTCTTATAAGAGATGTGTAATTAAGTTGGCCATCCACCCACTAATTTTCATATCATTTGGTGAACTGTGGAATGAGTTGTGGACAAATTAGTAGCCCGGACATTTATGGCTACTAATCACTATTCCATCAACCCAAATTTGACCATTTTTAGGGTGTCCTTAATCACATAATTTATCCACAAAATTTAATATGCAGCTTCCTAGTCGAGTTGGATTTCTAACCCAGCCAGAATAACCCAATTTGGTGGTTGGTAGCCTGATATATGGATCATTTATTCAAGTAAGGTTCATTCTACCTTCCTGAATAAGTGTTCACATTGACCGATTTTGTTTGGTTTGTTGGAGTTAGAATTGGATTGGGGTCCTAAATACATATATGTAGCAAACAAGCCATGTCATTATAAAAAAGTAATCATGTAAATTGGATGAATATTATGGTAGTAATGATCGATATACAAAGGCAACATAAAGCTGTTTAATATCAAGAATTAACTACTTTTCACATTTAAGCTCAAAACTCAACAAAAAACATAAAAGGATGAAAATAAGATAAAATTGATTAATGATAAGGGGTTAAATCATTTAAAAACATATGTATAAATATGAAAATCTGATCTCTTTCAATTCCCCCACACTTATCACTTGGACTCCTAGACAAGTAAATAATGATATTAAATGAAAGAAAATTTTAAAACACATATCTTTGGGATCAAAAAATTTAATTACCACGAAATAAAAGATATCATGCCTCATCATTAACCATTATTATATGTTCTAAATTTATTTCATTAAATATATTTATTTTTTATTTCATCCCCCATGCACACAAAACACTTACCTAACATGCATTTTCTCTCATCACACAAATATCAATTTTTCACAATGCCTTCCTCATCCAATACTCATGCAAAGGTTACTATAGGCATGATAAATTTATTCATCTCTACCCAATTTGAGTCAATGACATATGATTATAATGAGGAATTTTTACGGTTTTTCTTGTGTCTTTAGGATGGTAGGATTTAGATATGAAACATTCTGAGGCTGGATAAGGGGGCTTGGCTCTTTTGGAAGAAAAATTTCATTATTCTAATTTTTACTTAAGTACAGTCTCCTCATCTTTCCACTTAGTAGTAAATTAGCTCCATCAGCATGAAAAATTAGTGAAATTTCACACCATTCATCATTTCATCAAAAAAAGTATCATCCATCTCAAATATGATTTTTCTTGATTGTTATATATAGGTGCAACTTTATTTTTCAATAGAAACTCCATAGAGGCCCAAATTCTCATACATGAGAGTTCTAGATAAGTGAAAAATTTCAACAGAATGATTTTTTTTCAGTAAGAAGAACATATCTCCAATATTTTTTCCACACCCAAAGTATCACCAAATTAGGTAGTATAATAAATGATAGTTTCCCCGACAATTAAGTTCAATTAGATTATGAAATTTCACTTAAAGAGCAAGTGGGATAAAGAAAATTGGCTTGTAATATGGGTAACCTTACAGGATGTTCATGGATTATATGGAATACAAGGATTAAATGTAAAAGGTGAGGCATAATGGAAAATATTATTTAAAAAAGGGGGCTTTAAAACCAATGAAATTCCTCGGACATTTAAAACACAAGCACCTCACGCCCACTTGTTTTGACATGAATAAATCAAATTCTCGTTAAATAATGTATGGTATGGTTATTTTATGAAGTTAGGTAAAATTAAAGAATATGAAAATTAGGTTTAGATTCCTATTAGAAAGGTTATTTCAATGAAAAAGATAGTGATATGTGGCATGAGATTCAAAAATCAGAGTACATTTCATGATATTTCCAAATATTTGAACTTGAAAAAAGTCAATTTCAGAATTAATTTAAACTTTGCTTTGTGGGATAAATTGTTTCACATATTGAGAAGGGGTTAAAAAATTGTGATGATAATCAATTCAGTTCAAAAGTTTTAAAAACACACAAAAATTGGAAAAACACACAATTTGTTTTAAAAAAATTGAAAAAACAAACGATTGAAAAGACTAAACTCTAAAGGTTCCCTCGACCACACCTAAATGATGTTGTGGTCTCAATTAATTCAAATGGATTTAACAAATAATTATATTTTCAATTGAATCAAAAAAAAAGTAAGTGTTAAGGAGAGGTACAACATGACTTATAGGAAGTGAAACATTGATTTAAGCTTCTAAGTGATGCATACAAGAAAACCTACGAACAACAGTATACAATAAAACATAATAAATTTATTATAATAAAATTAAAATATAAATAGAGTGATAAAATAAGGATATATCTTGGTTTAAGAGGGCCCTAGGTTTTGACTACCACCATATGGGAAGTTCCATTTGGTTATCCCTAATCTGATAGTGGTGGAGTTTCTTGTTCTTGAACCACCAAGACTTATTCATTCCATCTTGTTCTTCTTCCTTTTTGTAGGGGACAACATGGATATATTGCACTAAATCCACTCTAATTAGAATGAGATTCATCTGGAATTGTGGGGTTATGAAAAAAATGAATCATCCTCTATAATGGTTTCCACTTGCACACCCTCTTCATCATTCTCCACTGGTTTCTAAATGTAAGCTATATCAAAAGAATAATCAATGGGAGAATCAGAAAGTAATTCAATTTGGATAAAATTAAATTATGAAGAATCAATATCGAATTTCTCTCTTTCAATGTAATAATTATTTGTTTCTTTTTCTCATGGAAATCCACATGGAACTCATCTTGACCTCCTTCCAATAAATGATCAACATGTTTGTGGAGCTCTAAGTGTTCCTCATAAGGTGTATCTTCTTCTTTTTAATCCTTCAAAATGGCAATACAATTGTTGTTCGAATCTATAAATTTATAGCAAGGGGAGGTAATACTGAATTTAGATTTTATAAAATCATAATGAAAATATTATAGGAAAATATTATCTCCCTGAGTTTGTTCATCTTTAATTGCTTCTTTCATTGGAGGTGCCTTTGTAGATGACTTTCACAAGATAGAGGTAGGTAGTCAGGCTCCTCAATCTTTTCATCAAATTCCATCGCTTTGGTGGTGTATGCCTTCAATGGCTCTAGTTCTTCTACTTTATAAGGAATATGTGGATCAATTAGTTATTCACACTCATTACAAAATCCATCTAAATATTTTTGATTTCCCCCATATAGCTCAATAAGAAATTATTATTTCTTACCCTCCTCATATTCGTGCTTAGGTTATGGTTTTCCATCAATGCAATGAAATATTTGAATTCAACTTCTAATTCGTTCTCTAGTTTCTCTATTTCATTTCTAAGTTAATTTATCCGTAATATATTATAATCAAACTCATATTTTGTTCCACTTTTCGGTAATTTTTTCACTTATTAAAAATATGATCATTTTAAAACATCATGGAATATTATTTTTTTTTGTTTTTTTTTAATTGAAAAATCATAAATATTAATAAATATATTGTGGAAATGACTCTCAAGAAATGGCTCTATGTTTTGACACATGCCTGTCGTGGGGTGTGGAAAATAAATTATTTACTATGCTAAAATATAGTGTAGTGGTTAACCATGGTTGTCTCCAGAGAGGAGCACACAACAATCATGTTTATCACTTTCTTTTTGAATTTGTTTGGTTAAGAAATTTTGAGAAATGAAACAAAAGGAAGAAATTAAGTAAAATATGGAAAATAAATTGAAATATCATGTGATAAAAATAGTAATATAAAATTGGGTGATCAGTTTAGGGTTGGAATTTCAATGGAAATGTAATGAAAGTTCGATTTTATCCATTTCTATCCTACTAATCCAATTAAAGTGAGATTCCAAAATCTCATATTCACATTTGTTTGGTCAATGGTATTGGTGAGATTAACCATTAACAGGATACTATTATTTTTATGCTTTCTTCTTTTTGTGAAAGAGTTTCAGCGAATACTCTCAATTAATTTAGGCAATTCCCAATCGAGTCTTGTTTATCCCAAACAATCTTGAATATGCACTACAACTCTCACATGTACTGACTGTCGCCAAGTACTTCAACACTGAGCTCTGATCTACTCCATCATATACAGACCAAAACCAAGTGAAAGGATATTATTATGTTTTAACAAATAAATTATAAAAATAGAATCCAAAATCATATATTATCGCACAAGATAATAAAAACTATTATTACAATTGAAACCAACATGAAAAAGATAGAAATATTTTCTAAACATTAAGCACAAGAACTAAAACATTAAAAAATGGAAAACCAAACCATACCCAATCACAAATAATATTTACCCCACCATGGTAAGGGTAATTGATAATAATGGGAATGAAAAATAAATTACAAAACTAAAGAAATAAAGAGGGAAAACAATAACATGAAAATATATCCTCTAGATTCTATCCTCCAGAAGTTCAGCTTCCTTTATCCCATTATCCCATCAAATCAGGATGAGGTCCCATCTTATAGGAGGTGAGGAATGTAGTTTTCCATCTACCCTCAAAGTTACAATAAATTTGGTGCAGTTTAGAATGAGTTGTGGCTGAATTAGTTGACCTGACCTTTTCTTGTGGCCAATCACTGTCCCACCAACCCTACATTGATCATTTGACAGGAGAACTTAATGTCATAATTTCTCCATAAAATTTAATTTTAGGATGCCTAGTATATAATGTCCCGGATCTGTGTGCCACTCAATGTGTTCCCCAAACCTGGTTGGTCACATGACCTCAATCTCATTTCCCCAAATGATAGAGGCTGCCGACTAGCTATGAGGGACCAGGTCTGATAGTGGGGAAACTATGCCCTCATTTTTCAAAGTGTAGTACAGTGGAAAAGATAAATAACATACAACAGAAGAAGTCGTAAACAACATACAACTGAAATAGATAATTGAGTAAAAGAGAACCATCATTCATATATATCAAGATACAGCATGTCACCAATTCTATAAAAATAGCCAGAACAGGATATACTACAATATAATACAATACAACTCAAATTACAAGGTACAACCAAACGAAACAAAGCAGAGAAAATAAAACACAGTAGCATCACAAGCCAAGGCTCGGTCCCATGCTCTCCTACTTCTCTGTTTAAATCATGTACCTGTATAGGGACACTTTCCCCTGTTGAAACCTAAAATAATATCGTCTGTTTGGGCCGAAGACATGACCCAAACAAGGTGTGAGAAATAAATCTCAGTAGGCACCCACAAAAGGCCGAAGCCCAACTAACCGTGAAAATGTGTAGCAGCAATGTGTAGTATTAAATGCAATAAACTAATCAGTTCTCAAAAGTAACTAACTCTACCAGTTATATTTCCATTTTAATAATAAATTAACCATACCAAGACTGTGCTTTAACTTGGTAGGTACAACATATGAAAATCACCATAGTGAATATTCATGATAACACAATCCTAACACATACAATTCATACCCTCAAGTAACCAGAATAGAAACCCTCAGGTGTCTGCCCATAGGCATAATAGATATTTCCCACAGGCGTACGAAGTGTTTCCCACAGGCAAAGAATCTACTACCCATGGGCACAGAAAGGTTGCCCACGGGCTAAGCAAATCATTTCCCTCAGGCAAAGCAAAACACCACCCGCAGGATAAAGGAACCGGGCCGAGTCCAAAGCATAAACCAACAATTTTTATACATTGTCTTTCAAGAAAAAGAAATGCACAATATAATCACGGAATACCCTTGGGAATCCTGGCCAAACGGCTAAAAAGAGGAACACACCCTCGGGGTGGTCCTGGATCGAAACAGTGATCCCAAATAGTAGATCAAACTTATCATTAGATTATTTATACAATTCTAGAAATCTTTTTGGAAAAGGCCACATCCATACGACACCCCAACATGGGTTAGTAGCACAAAGGTACAAAAAAACACAACAGTTGGAATTTAAACACCAAACCACCTACCTCAATCGCCCCTAATCAGTATACGTGAACAACGCCTCCCGAAAAAAACGATAATGGAACTGAATTGAGGTGAACAAAATCTCATTCAAACTCAAATAAATTTCCCTCAGGAATGAATTGGTTAAAAAGGAACTAGGAGAAGGAAGGGATTACCCATACGATCCCAACGTGATCGACAGAAGCAGAAACAGATTCCCGATGCGCAGTTGGGAGATCCTCTAAGCTCTGGTTGTCCCTTCTGCTCTCCTACAACATTCTAAGCTTGCTCTATGAATAGAGGAGGCTACTCTCCATTTTAAGAAAAAAACCTACACAGAATGTACTATCAAGTATATGGCATGTACTTCTTATTTTTTTTAACTGTTCCTCTGGAGGATTCATTCCACCGTGGCATTGTTCATCGGTCGACATGAGTACATGTGTAGTCCTGATTACACAGAGTGTACTGTAGCTCCACCGGTGGCTGCCTCCACCACCTTACTGTTCACCTACTGACTGAATACACGGCGTGTAAATACCTGATACATGGCGTGTAGTCAGTTTTTACACCCTTCCTTGCCGACAAGCCAACAGGCCCTGTGTACTAATCTCACGCGGCCAGAGTACATGGCATGTGGAAAAGTACACAGCGTGTAGTCACAAAATTTGGTATTTTTCCCCATTTTCCATATTTTCTCAAAAACACTTAAGGAAAAAGTAAAGTAAGAAACTCATACCTCAAAATGAAGAACCAGGTTCTTACAAACTTCCCCCCTTTGAGAAATATTTCCCCGAATTTCCCTTCCAAGGGTGGAAATGATAAAGCTCAGAATAACTCTAGCCACTGAGCACGTACGTCAGTTTCCCGCTCACAGGTTTCATCCTGCACTCAGGCTTGCTGACATAGCACCCCAACAAGAGGAACTGACTGGCCTCAGAGAACCATATAACTCCTATCAAAAATACGAATCAGATGCTCCTCAAAGGACGCTTCAGCCTGAAGCTCAACTTCCTGGGGATGAAAAATGTAAGACGGGTCTATGTGATAACGGCGCAGCTGAGATACATGGAAGACGTCTTGCATGGCCCGATACCTTTGTGGTAACTACAACCAGCAGGAAACCAACCTAACTCTCTCCAGAATCTCAAAAATCCCATCATACCTTAGTGAAAGTTTATCATGTCTCTTGATCTTCCTGTGTCCCAACCATGGTGAAAAATGTAAGAAAACATGATCCCTGACCACGAAATCCAAAGCTCATATGCGGTGATCAGCATAAGATTTCTAACGATACTGTGCGGTAGCCATCTGCTTCTAAATAAACTGGACCTGCTCTGAAGTCTCCTACATGAGATGTGGCCCCAGTAAAGCTACATCACCTACCTCTAACCGGCACAAGGGTGATCGACATGGCCTACCATATAAAGCCACATAAGTTTCCATCTTAATAGTTGCCTAGAACTATTATTATAGGACAACTTGTCCAGGGTTATGTGCTTCTCCCAAGAGCCCCCAATGTCTAGGATGCATGCACGAAGCATGTCCTCTAACACATGTAATGTATGCTCAGAGTGGCCATCAGTCTGAGGGTGGTAAGCTGTGCTCAGAAACACCTGTGTACCCACTGCCCTCTGAAAACTCTACCAGAAACAAGACATAAAGTGGGCATCTCTATCAGAAATGATAGAATGATGGAACCCATGAAGACGTGCTACCTCTTGAATATACAACATTCTGAGGTCGTACACACCATAGTTCTCCTTGATCAGAAAAAAGTGAGCTACCTATGTAAGTCTGTCTACAAAAACCAACACGGCATCACTGCCTCAAGGTGACCTCGGCAATCGTGTCACGAAATCCATCACAATATCATCCCATTTCCACTCTAGAATGGGTAGCTGTTGTAACAGTACCACTAGCCTATAATGCTCCGCCTTCACCTGCTGGCAGGTGTAACATCTCGTAACAAAACTAGCTACCTCTCTCTTTATACCCAGCCACCAATATTGACGTCTCAAGTCACGGTACATTTTGGTAACTCCAGGATTAAATGACCAGGCTGAAGCATGAAACTCCCACATCAGCTCCTCCTATATATCCCCCGGATCCCACACTTCTCCATTGAAATGCAAGACCTCATCGTTGCCTATCGTCCATCCAGGATGAGGGTCCTCACTTTCCACCGACTCCCATATAACTGGGCCTTGTGAAACCGATAGTTGTCTCATCCTCACTCTATCCAAGAGGGTAGAAGTCATAGCTAAAGAGGAAAGATAGGTCTGCCCCTGACTGTTGTGCACCTCCAAATGAATCTTAGAGAACAAATCCATAAGGTTCCACTCACTACAGGCCTCCTGCACTGCCTGAGTCTGAGTCTTCCTACTCAGTGCATAAGCTACTTCATTACCTTTACCAGGTGTATAGGAAAGCTCTAACTCGAAGGACTGAAGGTATTCGACCAACTTTCACTATCTCAAATTCAGGTCACGCTGAGTAAAGATATATTTGAGAAATTTTTGGCTGGTGAAAACCACAAAATGTTCTCCCAAGAGGTAATTCCCCCAAGTACACATCGCCTGAACAACTGCAGCCTACTCGAGGTCATGCGTCGAGTAATTCCTCTCATGTGGCCTCAACTGTTGAGACCCGTATGCAACAAATCGATTGCCCTGCATCAGCACTGCTCTTATCCTAATACATGATTCATCGTAGTAAACTGTATATCTCTTCCCTTACTTTGGAAGTATTAGGACTTGTGTTAATGTCTACTTTCCCTTTAGCTCTTAAAAAGATATCGTGCAAGCTTCTGACCAAACGAACTTCACACCCTTCTTATTCAAACCCATCAACGGCACTGCTAAGCGGTATAAGTCCTGTAAAAAGCACGTGTGGTAACCAGCCAGCCCCAAGAAACTCTGTTTCTCAAACATGTTCTTAGGCTGATATTAGGAAACTACTGCTCTCACCTTCTCTAGGTCTATTGCAACTCGTTCCTCTAAAATAATATAAACTAGGAAGTGAATTTGGTCCCTCCAAAAGTGGCACTTTGAGAGCTTAGCATATAGATTATGCTCCCTTGGTGTACTCAGTACGATCTCAAGATGGGTGGCATGGTCATGCCGAGTGTGAGATTACACCAATATGTCATCCACGAAAACTACCATGAAAAATCCATATAGGGATGGAAGAAATGATTCATCAGAGACATGAAAACTGGTGGCACATTTGTAGTCCGAACGGCATAACCAAGTACTTGTATAGACCATTTATAATCCATAAATCTGTAAGTGGTATATCGGATGGTCTGACACATAACCGATGATATTCAGACCTCAAGTCAATCTTCGAGAACACTTGTGCTCCTCAAAGTTGATCAAAAAGGTCATCAATCCTCGGTAAGGGATATTGGTTCTTAACCGTCAACTAGTTCAGCTTCAGATAATCCACACAAAGTGTGAGGGTACCATCCCCCTTCTAAGAAACAGGACAGGCAAACCCCATGGAGAAGTACTGGGTCGTATGAAACCATTTGACTGCAACTCCTCCAACTGCCTCTTGAGCTCCTGTAACTCAGGTGTGGTCATATTATAAGGAGGAATGGAAACCGGTACTGCTCCTGGAACAAGATTAATTGAGAAATCCACCTCTTGCTCTGGAGTTAGACCTAAAAAGTCATCCAGAAATACATCCCTGAAACGATCAAACACTAGAGGAAAATCCTTCTAACAGGTTCCCAAATCATCTAGGTATTAGCTCGCGATTTGGTTTTTCAGACCACCTTGCCCATGATGCTCGGGTCCTGCTTGGCTCGCCTGGACATCCCATTCTCCCTTGAATAGAAACTCTCCACCCTCTGGTGATGTGGAACTCACCCTGTGATGATAGCAATCTACAATTGATTGAAAGGGAACCAATCAGTCCATACTGAGAATGACATCATAAGATGTCATCTCTAAGACATAGAGGTCCCACAGAAAGTGACACCCACCAACCTCTAGGGGGCACTCCATGCCCTGACACACAATAACCGTTCTAGTTTCCAATGGAGTTTCTAGCGTGATAACATCAAAAGAAGAAGAAACACAGAACCCAAGGCTCTCCACAACGGGCACAGATATAAAGCTATGTGTAGCACCCGTATTGAAAAGTACGAAAAATAAAACAGAAGTTACTAGAATAGTACCTCTGACAGTAGAAGATATGGGATCCTGATCATGCTGGGTCTGTTGCGTTGCATATGCCTGCCTAGTGTCATGACCCTGCAACACAGCCTAGCTACCCTAAGCTATCCTACCCTCCTTCCCTTGAGATCCAAGTGTCTGGCTATAATTTCCATGACCACCATCTCTGCCTGCATGCCCTAACGTATTCTAGTTTCCCGACTGGTAAGAAGCCACTGGTCCTGCTCCCACATGCGGAGTCTGTACAGAACCCCTCTCACTAGACACTGGTGGAAATTCCCTTCAAAAGCGATATAGATGAGCCATCCAGCCGCAAGCTCAGCACTCCACTAGGTCATGTGGACACTGAGGTCTCTTGTGCCTCTCTCTACCACACTAGTAGCAAATGACCTGGCCACCTGATGAATTATGCTGACTAGCACTACCACCATGGGAGAAACTCATCTGTCTCTTCCTCTTGCTAATAGAAATAGTACCACTAACTGGTGTTGAACCACCCTGGCCCACACTACTATTTTCCCGTAGGTTCCGCTCAGTAATCAGTTCCTAGTTCACAATAGCATGTACGGTAGGTTGCCTGAAAACATTCACCAGTGCTCGGATGTCACTCTGAAGACCATCCTCAGAGCGTCCAGCCCTCAACACCTCATCACCCACCAGAATAGGTGAGAAATGATGAAGCTCGGTGAAGCGAGTAGAATAATCTATCACTTCCATAGTGCACTGCTACAGATTCATGAACTCTCCAGCTCAATCTTCCCACAACGTCTCTGGGAAGAAGAAGTCATAGAAGAATATCTGAAAAACTTCTGACGCCAAGTCTCAGTGATTCTAAGACTAGGTGGTAACATACCACCACATATTTGCGGAATCACGCATCATGTATGTAGCGAGCTTGACTCTCCACACTGGAGAAATCTCATGATTCATGAATATTGTCTGCATTGAATCCAACCATGACTCCATAGCCTGCGGTCCTCCAACCATGAAAAACGTAGGTGGATGCTACTGCTTTCAGTTACAAGTCAGCTCTGCCATAGATGTGGTGGCCTTCGGTGCTCCCCAGAAGGTCTACAAGAACCGCATGAAGACTTCACGGAACTGCTCCATCGTGCCTGTGTCCGGTATGATGGCTGGTGTCGCATCTGGCACTACTGGTGGATCCAGTGGTAGCCCATGGCCCACCATCTCAGATGAAAAATCATCGCCACTCTCCTGGAAAACAACCGGTGGTCATGTCGGTGGCATGACTCTACGAGGTCAGACGCACACATTAGATCAAGATTATCAAAGACTGAAAACAAGTGGTGTAAGAAGGGAACACGAGATGAAAAGCATTCAAATTTCAAAAAACATGACTACATGGCTTGTATAATTACTACACGGCGTGTTGTCACAGGTCATCCACATGGGCGTGTACTTTAGCCAAAACTGGTCGTGTAACACCCCAACTACACGGCGTGTTGTCCCAACACACGGCATGTAATTGAATCCTTCGTCCATGCTTGAGTCCTTCCACACAGCTAGGCCACATCGCTCTCCAAAAAACCAACCTCCACGACGTGTATACTATAAACTTTTATTGTCCTGTAGTGTTCATCACACAGCCTGTGTACCCAGGTCACACTACATGGCGTGTTCCAAAAGACATGGCGTGTTGAAAGAATCCCCCAGATCTACCTGTGTTGCTTTCTACATAGCCGGATACTCGGGTGACACTACACAGCGTGTTCCAGGCAGACGCAGCATGTACTTGGAAAGATAACACGGACCCGTGTTATTCGGGACACGTTCGGGTACCTGGGTTAGACTACACAGTGTGTTCAAGGTAGACACGGCATGTGTGTCTTAAGGTTTCCTCTGTCAGTGTTGTTAGTTACACGGGGGACACCGGGTCTACACTACATGGCATGTAAAATCGGTACACAGTGTGTTTCCCCAAGCCATTCCCTACCTCATGTCCCCACCCACACGGTCTATGACACGAGAAGAGACTACACGGCGGGTACTGTGGGTACACGGCGTGTACTTAAAAAGTTTTCCTTTCTTCCTGAACAGAAGAACACACGGCCTGTGTCTAAGGAACTAAATGGCGTGTATGCTGGGTTTTCTAGATAGTAAGCCTCGTAAACTACTCTGAAACCCAAAAAACACTGAAACTAACACCTAAGTGAGAAATTCTGATCTGTGAGGGCCCATACTCCCAGCGAATCAATGTTTGGAATCTTACACATGTTATAACAAAGTAAAAACATCAATGATCCAACATATTCAGGATATTTAGGGCCCATACTCCTCATGAACTAGAGTTTGGCGTTCATTCTATCAGAATTTCACACAATAAAACCCAAACAGAAGTAGGTATTTATCAAAGCAGTTATCACAATAGCAAGCTCTTCTAACACATAAACTATCACAACAACATTCAATTTATAATGCACCTACATGGCATGGAAAGAATTCATGACATGTGATTGCTATCATGTGCCTAAATGATGGATGAGATAGAACACCCTCATCTCATAGGGTTGCAACAAAATAAAACCCGTGTATAACATTTAAACAGCACAATCACAAGTGCGTCACCCAATGATGAAAATTAGATCAACTGTAAAATTACAAAACCAACAATAATCAAAATAATCTAGGTAGACTGGGTTTTTCCTATGCACAGGTTAGCTACTCCTGGGCACAACTTATTACCAACAAACGTTTCTGTCTTATCCCTAACTAAGGATCCTAACAGTAATTCAAATTAAATAACTCCTCTGATAACACTTTGTAACATCCTGGATCTAGGCGCCACTCAATGGGTGACTCGAACCCAGTTTTACACAGGACCTCAAGTGCATATCCCCAAATGCAAGAGGCTACCGACTAGCAGTGAGGGCCCAGGTCTAATAGTGGGGAAACTATGCCCTAATTTTTCAAAGTGTAGAACAACGGAAAAGATAAATAACATACAACTGTGGAAGTAGTAAACAATATACAACTAAAATGGATAACAGAATAAATGAAAACCAGAAGTCATATATATTAAGATACAGCATGGTAATAATTCTATAAAAATAGCCAGAACATGATATACTGCAATACAATACAATACAACTCAATGTTCAAGGTACAACCAAACTTAACAAATAGAGAAAATAAAATGTAGCAGCATCGCAAGCCAAGGCTCGGTCCCATGCTCTCCTACTTCTCTACTACAATCATGTACATTTATAGGGACCCTTTCCCCTGTCGACACATGCAACAATATATTCTATTTGGGCTGAATACATGACACAAATACGGTGTGAGGAATAAATCCTAGTAAGAAGCCACCAAAGGCTCGTGCACAACTGTCCATGAAAATGTGCAGCAGCATTGTGCAGTAGTAAATGCAATAAAATAAGTAGTTCTCAAAATTAACTAACTCTACCAGTTATATTTCCATTTTAATATTAATTTAACCAAGCCAAGAATATACTTTAACTTGGTATGTACAACATGTAAAAATCACTATAGTGAATATTCATGATAACACTTTCCTCAGACATACAATTCTTACCCTCAGATAACCAGAATCGAAACCCTTAGGTGTTTGCCCACAGGCATAACGAATAATGCCCACAGGTGTATAAACGTGTCACCCACAGGCACAGAATCTACTGCCCATGGGCACATAAAGGTTTCCCACAAGCTAAACAAAACACTACCCTCAGGCTAAGAAAAATACCACACACTGGCTAATAAACACCACCCACATGCTAAAGGAACCGGACCGAGCCCAAAGCATAAACCAACAATTTGTAAACATTCTCTCTCAAGAAAAAATCAATGCACAATATAATAATGTAATACCCTCGTGTAATTATGAGTACCTGGTTATTTACTTTTTACTAACCAATGCTCTTGAGGTCTTCATTGAATTAATTAAAAGTACTTTCTATGAGTATATGAACACATTTTTGGAAGTATCGGTAAATGAAATCATTTTTTACTCTATACATGGGGAGGATCATGTGAATCAACTTAGAAATGTTCTGATTTTGATGAGAAATGACCAACAAAATTCCAAGCTTTAAAAATGTAATTTCTGTATTTGAGAATTGAAATTCATGGGAAACATTGTGTTGAAACATGGGATATAAATTGATCCTGAGAATGTCATCTTTGTGTTGATAAGATAACAATTGAAAATAAATTTCCTTATTTGAAACATCATGGGTCTAGAGGGTTATTATCTACAGTTAATTAAGGACTTCTCACAGTGTTCTTCTTTGATGAATTCCCTAACTCATAAAAGAGTATTGGTTGCTTTGAATGAAGGATTTCAAAATTATTATGTAGATCTGAAACATCATTTTCTACTAATATAGTGTGGACTCTTCTAGAGGACTGACTGGGCTATGTGGTCTTCTATAATGCATCAGGATCTGGCCCATGTAGTGTTCTTATCCAAGGTGATCATGTTTTTATCTTTGGATCTCATCAACATAGGATACATGAGAAGAATTATCTGACAAATGACCTCAAACTTAAATTTCTGATGCCCATGCGCAAGAGTTAGAAGCATAACCTTTACAATGAATGGATTGCCAACAAGATCTTGAGTTATATCTTCTCTCAAAAATATTTGAATCTCTGCCATAGGTGTTGGGTGGAATACCAAAAATCATTTGATTTTAACATATCTTATACCTATATGAAATTGAATATCATTGTGGATGATTTGAAAAGGAAACGTATTTCCTCGAAAGTGAAAGAATGAATATAAGAGTGTAATATGATGGCCCTCTTGGCCCAATTGCATATTGGATTCCAAAAATCAGGATGCGAGGTTTCTTTATCAAATGTTTAGTTGACATATGATCTTATTGATATGATTCTTCAAGAAAAATATCTTGATGGTGAGTTTTTTTTCATTATAGAATATAATTATGGTGGGGAGACCATGCCTATATTGTCATTATACATTGAGGGAAATATATGCTTTAGGGAAAAAAATTGTGCCATTAGTGGTATGAAATGATCTAATTGGAGAATTCATTAAATCCTAGTAGAATTTTCACCTAGAAACCGTAATGATGTTCTATCATATGTGGAAAAACATTTGGTGTCCATTTATGAGATAAGGATTTGCTGGTTTTTAATTTCATTTCTATATGTGCCAGCAGTTTAAGAATGATCACTAGAAACCTTCAAGTTTTCTTCAACCACTTCCATTCCCAACTTAGAAGTGGTATGAGATCTCTATATACATTGTGGTTAGGTTGTCACATACCCAATAAAAGAAGAATTCGATATTGGTTGTGATCGATATGCTGAAAAAATAGGCTCATTTTTCCCATTCACGATACAACCAAATTTTAGGAGTTGGAAAATCTATATGTGAGAGAGATTTTTCATTTTCACAGAGTTCCATCAGTTATATCTTCTGAAAGGGATCCTCAATTAACTTCAAATTTTTTGAGAGTCCTTCAAGAGTCAGTGGGATCTCATGTTCAATAGAGTATGGTATACCATCCATAGTCGTATGAACAGATAGAAAGAGCTATATAAATTCTTGAGGATATTATTCAGGCTTGTGTTCATAGATTTGGTGGTTCTTGGGATGATCACGTGGGGATGGTTGATTTTTTTAATAACTATAATTAATAGTACACAATCAAGATTCCACCTTTTGATGCTTTATAGGGATGCACATATAAATATATGTTGTGTTGGTCAGAGATTAGTGAAAGTTCCTTGGTTGGACTCTGTATTGTGAAAGAGAATCCATCAAAGATTCAGTTGATTAATCAAAGAATTATTATGACACAGAGAATATATAAGTCTTTTCTTGATCTTCTTTGTAGGTTATTGGAGTTTTCAGTTGGTCATATGGTTTTCATAAATGTTTCACCCTGGTTAGGTCATCAACATCTTGGGAGGTAACACAATATTTATCCTCATTTTGTGGGACCTTTTCAGTTTGTTGATCCTGGGATGAAATTTTCTTACCGTTTAGATCATCCACTGTAGCTGCTGGCGATAAATAACATGTTCCATGTATCTTATCTACAAATGTATCTATCTGTTCCATATCATGTTCTGAGATTGCATGTTCTTGATGTTGAATGTGAATTATCCATGAATAGATTTCTTATCATGATAGTTGATTCTGAAACCAAGTTAGTTTATGGGACAACAATACCTTTGTTTTGATTGTTATGGAATCATGGTTCTGATAATCATGATACATGGAAGAGGGAGGCACTAATGAGGGAGTATTGTCCTCGTCTTTTTGGAAATAAATCATCTTCATCTGCTTACTATGGAGAAAACGTTTCTATAGTAGGGAGGTCGTAACATCTTGTTATGTTTTTTAGGTATCCCTACACCCCTAATTTTTTGATATTTTTTGTTGGGTTTCTTTGGGTGACTTTTTGAAATATTTGGAATTTTCTGGGTTGGTGAAAGGTTTATGCACAACTTTCCCAAATCATTCTCTCTATTACATGAAAATTTTTCTCTCTATCAAAATAAACCATTCAAATCAATGCATTTGTATGTTTAATGGTTGGTGCATAGTTAGTCAAGTCTTACAGTCTCTTAGGAGAAACCATGCATCACATTAATAACTTGGGAATGTCTTGCACATGGTTTGTCTATACCATGTTTCTTTTCCTAAGAAACATTTCATACATGATATTAAGTGATCTGAAATGTTATTAGAATTTATAGAAACACTATTTTATATCCCTAAAAGACAGGTACAACCCAAAACCACTTTATACCAACCTTATAGCTCCCAAGAAGGATTCTTGTCCCCTTAGATCCCTCCCAAAATCGATTTGATGCTAGATTAATTCTCATCGATCTTCTAGTGGTTAGCTCTCTCGCCCTGATCTTTATCTCACATGATCTATCTTATTCTCCCTCAGGTTTCATGGATCCTAGTATTGACTTATTGATCTAATACCATCTATTTTGGGAATTTAAACCTAGTTTTGATTCTCTTTTAAATTTCCTTCTTCTTCCATGGAAAATCTTGATTTAGGGTTTGATTCTTTGAGATCTAGTTTTTCTGAGGTAGGTGGATCTATTAAAATAACCAATTTACATTAACCCAAAATTGATTTGATTAATTTAAATTTTATGAATTAAAAAAATATCATTTTGGTTAAATGGATTTCAATTTTTTTGTTAAAAAACACAATTCCATTGAATTGGGGTTTTAATGAAATTTGTTTTGCATGAAATTGGAAAAGCACCAATAACATTTAGTTGAGGTGTGTTTATGGAAATTTTTGAAATTTAAATTTTAACATTTAAATTTTTTATACGGGGTAAATTGATTTAATTAAAATTTGGAAATTTACTGTGGAAATTATTTTGATGGAAAATTCTGAAAACCCCTAATTCCATTAAATTGGGGGTTTGTTGTGAAATTGATGGAATTATATAGAAAATTAATGTAGTGGATATAATTGTGAAAGGTATTGGTAAATTGTATGAATTTGTTTCAAATCCTTTTTTGTAGAAACTATATTCAAATGGTTTGATGGAAAACTTAGGTTTCATCTTTTGGTATAGGAATATTTTTTATTAAAAACATGTTACGGTTCTTAAAGTTAAAATTGGAATATTTGAAATAGAGAATGGGATTAATTTAATTTTAAGAATTCATGAAATAACTGACTCATCATTTTTTGTATTGGATCAAATGAAATACATTTGAATTTAGTCAGTTATTTTGGGTGACACTTTATGACTTACAATGTTCTAAAACTTCATATTATTACATAACATGTCTAACGTGATGGCGATGAGTAATCTTTGGCCTTAATCTTAAAGGGGTATATATACGTATTATTCATTTCACAGTATTGGTTCCCTATAGCCTATAACTATTGTACATATTTATTATATGACTATGTTCCTCACATGATTTTATATCAAATGGATATATATTCCATTGTTGTAAACTATTTTACATGCCTTGTCGATTTAAATAAACTATTTTATATAAAAGTGTTTATTTAATCCTTTTTATTTAAATTGTCATTTGGGTAAAGAACCCTTTTATTAAAGAAAAATTCCATCATATTAAATGTATTTATATCAATTGAAATATGAAGCCTGAATTTTTAAATTATTTCCATTTTTTTAATTTCAATGCATGATTTCTTTAAATTTTCTTTTGGTAGGACAACCCAGTTATTGGAAAAATGAAACAATTTTTTTTAATTTGGTATTGACATCATGTTATGGATTCTTTTGGGTGAAATCCTATCAGGATTTGGATCACACCCGACTTGTTTCCTCGGAAGATTGAAGATTATCTTCTTATATAGTCAAGCAAGAAAATGAGATCACTTGGAGGTTTTTATAGCTTTTCATTTGTGGACATAGTGAGTTGAAACTGAGTTGGTAATTGGGAAGTTTTCATTTTTTTCTGGGATTATAGTAGTTCATGGGTTGTTAAACCCATATCACATTTGGTACATTACTCCTAGTGGAGTTTCTTTCGATCTTCATGTATTCTTTTTATTTTACTTCAACAATTTTTGTGGAAAAACCATTCCCACATTCATTTTGCATAATTCTAGGTGTTAGTTTCTGACCCATAGGGATCGAGAACACCCTTCGGGAAATGTCAGTGTTAGTTTGAGTGGTGGGTTATGAGGGTACCTAGGCAGGTTCGTGGGACATTAAAAATGTCAAAAATCACCCACACCATCAGGATATAGGGATTCATCTTTTATAGATCCAATATAATTTTATTTTTTCTCTCAGCATCACGAATAACATACCAATAACATTGAGACAAAAACCTTTAGCCACCTTGTTTTAAATTATAATGTGGTGTTTTATCAATTATTAATAATAAATTATTATCATTAACAATCTTCTTTGAGACATTTTTTTAATTGTTCAATGTGAATAAATAGTTCATACTTTTTATATTAGTTTATATATCAATCCTCTCACAAGAATCGTAATGATTCTAAAATGTTGATGATAATTTCACAATGGATAATTCCAAATCACATTTTAGATAATTTTTCTCATTATTCATTAATTAGAATGAGTAATATGAATTTTCATTTTCATTTTTACTGAGGAAGAATATCATTTTCTTTAATGATGAATGGCGATAAACTACACACCTTTAAACACAATAGTGTTTGTAATCATAGATCCAGTTAACACATTTTCTTTTAGATTATTTAATATTTACTCACATTCATCTTCTCATAGAAACAATATCATTTCCATTTTATCTTGGTTAAAATATTTTATAACCATAATAAATTTATCAAAAAGAAAAGATAATTTCCATTTTTCCCATCAAAACTCAGTATTCCAATTGTAGTGGTTGTAATAGTCTATTTCTCAATAACAAGAATCATTGATGGATATATAAGTATACCATCACATCAAATTAAATGACACATTAATGAAATTTTTTATTATAAGAAGTGAAATATTTTGAGTTTCGAAGGAAATCCATCCATCTCCATGGTCTTCAACAAAATCCTTGTGTAATCCTAGTTAAATTTAATAAATTTGGAATGTATTTGGTTATTTTCAATATATTCTACAAACATAAACCTAGATAATCTCTAAAGACCCTATTTATAAAATCTTTGCAGACATAATAAGAATTGTTGTGTCCAAATGGACTCACTATAAGCTTATGGTGTCCATATATTGTTTATAATCCACCATTTTGAATATCCTTCCATTTTACCATCAATTAAAGATAAACATATCATAGTCCACTTTTAGAGAAGAATTGATCTCATAATAGTTGATTTGAATAAGTCCTCAATACATGTTAGAAAATCTTTAATTTTTATTATGGTTTTTCTTAACTCTCAATATTTGATTCAAAGATGAAATGTTACATCCCTCTTTTATACAAAGAGGAATGGTGAAACCCATGGTGAATCACCAGGGTGTATAAGCCATTTGAATATTATCTTGTAATTTCCATATTTAATTCCACTTATCCAATTGATTTCACTCAATATGGAGTCTATTTGAAATCAAATAACTGAAGGACGAGTGAAATTAAATATTTGGAATCACATTCCATTATAAGACTAAAAAATTCATCATGAAATAATTCATCATATTCTTATACAATAGTAAAATTATAGTTGTTGACATACCCTTCGATAATATGAGTTGGTAATCCCTTATTTTATATATTGGGACCCAAATTATATAAATTAATTAAAAATAAGGTATTGGATCATCCTTGCATTGATACCTTATAGTTGGATGATTAGGCATATGGAGTGAGCTTTCATTTTCATAGCTATTGATTTGGGAAATATATATGGAACTATAGTAAATACCATAAAGTATGCGAAAGTAAATTATGGGAAGCAGAATTATATTTTTAGTTATATCTCCAAAAAAATATGTATTAGAGATGATTTGTACAAGATATTTTCATTTAGTGTGAAATGATGTGGTTTCATGGATATTTTGATATTTTATTTTTTAAGTGGTTTATAAATATTATTCTCAAACTTGTATGATAGAAAATAATTCAAAGAGACATAATCAAATTAGTCATTCACTATTATGGAGTGTTGAATGGGTTTAGATTTCACCACGTCATTTTTATAATCTAACTCTATAGTAGTGATGATATATGTACTCCCTTTTTCATTTGGTTTAAGAAGTGACTACTAACTATTATCTTCATTAACTCAATCGTATGGGAACTGATATTCATAATACCAAACTCAAGGAATCTAAAAAATGATAATCAAGGGTACCATCAGCTTGGGCCTTCTTCTACATTGTGGTGTTCTTCAACCTATTTCCATTTCATTATTTGTCACATGATATGTGTCCTATTTTACATCACATGAAATGTTATCTATAACGTCAATGGAAATTATCCAAGTGTTTCATCCCACATATTTTACTTGTGCATATTTGGGAATTCATAACCCTATAAGACTATTGATTTGAAATATGTTATACTCCATATTATTTTACCTATATACAAAGTCACATGAGCCCCTATCATCCATTTCAACATTAATTACCCTTCAAAAACAATCCTCATAGAATCCAAATTACCACACAAATTATTTCATCTGAATAATTTGTTTTAATACCCCAATGAATCAATCAATATACTTCATAATTTTGTATATATAATCTGAGGTGTACCAAGATAGTATCATGTTGTTTTCATCATAAGGTCTAACAAAATAATTTTCCAATTGACTAAATTCTATGAATTTTTATTAATCCTTAGCATAAAAAGTATTAGGGAAATATTTAGTGAATAATATATATTTGAAAACATCAAAATTAGTAGAATAAGATTCCAAAAAATTTTATACTCCTCATTATATTACACTTTTGGTCAACATTACCATACATAAGATAAACACAGAAAATTACACTCTTATTATATAGGAGTTGAAGGACATAAAATATAGTTTCCCTCAAATTAATACATTACTCAATAATTAATGGGTTTTAATGGATATAAATGGATTATGGAGGTTGATTCCTAAAAGATTCAATTTCAACCTCCTCTATTAAAGGTGTTTCTGGTAGAACCAAATTATTCAAGTTATTATTCCTCATATGATCTATTTGAAACAATATTTCTATGATATTCTGATATCTAATTGCCATCATAATTTGGAAATCAAAACATTCTCCATCACAAACTTTATTAGCTCAGTTCCATATTGTTCCTACCATATCATTGATAGAGAAAATTTCATGGAGGATACATAAATTAGTTAACATATAGTGTATAAAACAATGATTATGACATTAATAAATAAAAAATAATGACCATATTATTCTGTACTAAAGCCAAATGTTTCAATAATTTTTATAATTGATTAATTCTCTGTTATATTTTATATAACCCCACTAGTAAATATGAAAATCATATCCTTCATAAGGTTTTATTAATGAGATTGTTAATTAAGAAAATTAGTTTCCCAAAGAGACTTTATCCATGTATGTACATATGCATATCTATTGTTCACCTAGTAATGGTTGAGTTAATACCCAAAATTTTTATATTGGTTTATTTGCAATAGGTAAAACTATTCCACTGAATTTATCCAATATATATAGTCCTCACAATACTGTATTTTCCTCCAAATCAACATTGTCTATATATAACCAAAATATCTTGGTGATATCCTAAACATATCCTTATATTTTTTATAATGTTTTCTCATCAAAATATAAGAAATAACTAATTCTAACTCTCTTACCAACTAAAAAAAATATAAAAAATATAAATAGTATGTTGATACCAAGGATAAATTAATACATCCCGTAGATAGTCTCATAAACCAATGACCATATGGTTTATTTTTTTGGATACTATAATAATAAAAACAATTTTTGTAAATGTTTTGAACATTTTTGTAAAAAAATTTACTCTTAGACAATCCCTGGGGTATAATAATTTTCAAATCCTAAGGAAGGGAAAATATATCAATGGGTTATTTCAGAGGCTCAGTAGTAAACAAAATAGAAAATACCATAATGGTCAGATCATAACTATATAAAAAATCATTAAAAAGGAAAATAAATGATTTCAATGAACAAAAATATATAATTATTATCTATAATAATTCAAGACATACCTACCATCTCATCTTTTAAAACATTTACCCGGACATGTGAAAATAAAACTAGAGGATTTTAACCTGATCCATGGAAGGTTGTAAAGAGAGTTACAAAAGCATAAATATTGGAATTATCATCTCGACTAACCAAGTTAACCTCCATATTATTCAAATTTAAAATTGTGAATAGATATAAACACCTCCACAGTCTCTTTTTTTAACCAACCTACTTGACAACCTTTTCACACTTAAAATTGTTTATATTTCAGAAATTTATAACACTCACCCTTTGTGGACCTATATACTCACTAACCAGTTCACATAACATATATATCTCATTATATATAATACAACATCAAATTTATTATTTTGATATATAGGTCACTCCCTTCATATAATCCTTAAAATTATATACCATCAAAAAATATTCACACATCAAAAAATAAACCATGGAAATAATAAAAAGGTATCAATAAATTCTCAAATGGTATCTCATAAAAGTATATCAAAATTAAAATAAAATGATTCCAAAATATTTTAAAAAAATGATTACAGAGTCAGATATCATAGAATGTGAATCATGAAATAAAACTCTCTTTGTGATAGATTGCTTAATGATAAAAAAAAATAATGAAAAAATATTTTAAAAACATTTAGTATTTATCATTATTAATAAAATAGTTATGAACCAATTTCAAAAATGTACCCTTTAAAAATAAATTAATTCTAAAAAATCCTAGAAATAGGCTCCAAGAAAATACCATTTCCCCATAAATAAAGGGATAAAATCAATAAAAATACAGTGTTTTGGGAAAACAATGTTCAATAAGAAATTGTATAACTCAATGAATGATGTTTGAGTTAACTAGCCCCTATACTATTCTCTTGGTATTTGAGGAAGTGTGTTAACCTCAAATATTATAACAATAAACATATTAATTATCTATTTCATTATATTAATCACATAGATTTCAATTTATTCTCTTCATTAATAACAACTATATTCATGTTTTAGATTTCTATAATCTCTTTTAACCATCGGGTGTTTATAATCATAACTATTTTGAAATAGGTATACAAAATAATTTTTTGTCTTCATCATTCTAAAAAATATATACATTTTAAATCCATTAATGTTAATAAAATTTATGTTTTATAAATATGTATAGTTTTATAATTTTATTCAATGGGAGCTATATTCATACTTCTGGAAAATGAAAATGTTGATGAAATAATTTTGGGTTATTTATAGATATTGATGGATTAGATTATAATTATAAGTACTTTTTTTATAATAAAAATTCATATTAATTTAATATAAATTAAAAATATATAACATATAATCATTTAATATTAACTAAAACCATAAATGTTTTCATGTGAGGAAAATGAATCATGTTTCATTATAGAGGTGGTAGTGTGTGCAGTCCATGATTAACATTTCCTTTACTCATTATGGAAAACTTTTTTAGGAATACAAACATCTTATACAAGTTTTTTCATGATTTCTAATATAAATATCCATTAGTTTCAACCCATTGATCATGATTATTTGGTTATTTTTAAGACTATGGTAATAATGATCAATGTTAGACTAAAAATAAAACATATTTATTTTATTCTACAGAATTAGATCCAAAATCATTTCAATAACAAAAAATTTCATGGAATAAATGGGGTGAATATATAGAGAAAACTAGTGAGATAAAAATAATATAATGGTAGAAAAAAAAGATAAAGATTCATAACATATGATTTAAAGATATAACATGATATCATAAAATATATGACTCATGAGTAATTATATGGAAGCATAACATAATGAAAATGGTATAATAAGATCCTGGAATCATATTAAATGTGGAAGAAACATATACAGTGACATAAAAAAGTGTCTAGGTTAACTTACTAGGAAATATCACATGGTAGAGAAAGTCCCACAATGTATTAGGTTTACTCCCTAATCCCATACATAACGCCGCATGAGAATAATTCCTTACTAAATTCAATGGAGCACTATATTGTAACATTGATCAAAACATATTCGTGATTAATCTATGGAAAATAATAGAAATCAATCATAATATAATAGTTATATATTTAATTAAAATGGATTGCATAGTAATACCTCAAATAATAATTGCAATAAAGTTTAAAATAAATTAATTTTAAAAATAAAATAATTATGTATTTCCCATTATAATTAAGGAAACAAATATAGGAATAAATTATATTGAATTATATAAAGAATTTAGAATAATACCATAACATAAATTGATTTAATTATGGATAGAAATTTCATTAATTATAAAGTGGATTATTTTAGGAGGTAAATAACCCTTTCACTTTGAAATTACTTCATCAAAGTCTAAAAATTTGAAAAATATTAATGAATAAACATTCTTTAAAAATATCCATGGAATCTTATAAATAATGATTCAAATAATTTTGTGGTCATGATAATGGTTAATTATGTGCATGTTTTATAAGATATAAAAACATTCCTTTCAAACTATTGTAAAATTGTTAAAACATACCACACATGGAAATATAAAATACGATAACACTCATAAAAATTTATAAAAATTTATGAAAATGGGGAAGAAATAAATTAATTAATAATTTCTATAATGTTACAAGTAATATTTAAAATATTTTTTGATGACATTAACACTGAAGAAAAATGATTTTTGAATGAATAGTGGAATGATGTCTGATTTTCCTAAAAAACATTCTCACATATTTTTAGTACCAAAGAGATTGAAATGGTAATTTTTCATGAAAAATCAATGATTAGCACGAGTTAAATAAAAATAAAAGGTTTTATAAGGCAACAATGAGTTTTTCTTCAAATAAATATTTAATATTAAACAATACCGATTAAAATTTGATTGGAAAACCCCATTATAGCTTTGGTAACTTTTGAATCATAACACCCATTAATGATGTAAATTAATTGAACCAAAAAATTTCATAAATTATTTTTTATTAATTATATAATATATAAATTTGATTTATAAAATACATTTAGATGAAATTATTTCAAAAAAAGAGCATGTGTCTTAGCAAAGGATGTTTTGATAAAAAACCCTTCCCTCAAGTCTAGAAATTGTCATGTATTTCTATGGTATCCTATATAATAAAAGTATATCATTTATTTATTTTTTGAATAAAATTTTATGGTTTTATAACATATATTTAAGGAAATTATTTCATTTTCTAATTATTTATTTAATAACTTAATCATTTATTTACGTGTTGAGTGTTTTTAGGATATTCAGTTCAATATTCCAAAATGGAGTCGGTGTATCAACCATGTTCAAAGGGTACCATATTCCATCATATCTATAATAATTATAATTTTTAATAAATAAATTATATTGTTAAAAATAACCATGAAGTATGGTTATGAAAAATGAACTATGATATTGTCAAGGAGATGGTAGGTCAAACGTATGAATATTTAACAATTCCACCTTTCAATGAAAAATATAGAATAAAATTAATTGTTATTTTATATTAAATTAATGATCATAATATCATAAAAATTGATATTAATTAATTACATTTATATATAACATACATGTGATACATAGATAAAAAATAACATCGTTTATAGAGGTGGAAGTCCACTATAAAGATGAACGATATTATCGTTTTTACATGGGTGGTACGGTAAGAAAGTATATGACATATAAATTTTATATAATTATTAATAGGTCAGGAATATAATATAGAAATATTACATCCATAATAATAATTTTTTGAGATTTGGAAATGGAAAAACAAATTACATCAGTTCATATGGCGGTAGTTTTTTGTGTATAACAACGATGGTTTCAATTACCATTTGATGCAAAATGAGAAGTAGTTGAGTTTTGAAATAAATATTGTAACATATTAATAAATTATAGATATTCATTAGATTATATCAAAATTATATATTTTGATTCGATGCAGGCATAAGAACAAAAACAAATAGTGTTTCTTGGATAAGAACAATACCACTTTTTTGAACCTCCTAATTTGGATTAAAACTAAAGCCTCCAATGATTAGATTTATGACCAAAAAAAGGACTCTATAACATGGGAAGTCAATTGAAGAAGTAATATTAGAATAAATTTCTTGATCAAAAATGTTTCTTAATGATAAATATGAGAGGATTGGGGGTGCCATTTGACTTGTGGGGGAGAACAGACACTTGTAACTTTTAAATGAAAAAGTTATACACGCATTTTACACAAGACAAAAGGCTCCCAATTAGATCATTATAGATCTTTAAAGGTAACAAGTTTGAAATATTTCTATAAAATATGAATTTTCTATGATATTAGGTTATTTCAACACATATATTTTTTGTTCCCAAGAAAATGTGTAATTGACATAAACTTTTTATTCCTTAAGAACTAAAATTTACATTAATGTATCACATGATTACATATAATAATATAACGATAATAATCTTATCTTTAGATAAAAACTAGAAATTTTTTTCGTAAGGAATGACAAAGTTAAAAATGAATACACATTTATATTAAACTCAAAATCCAAAGTACAACATACATCATTCCATTAATAGATAACCCTAAATCCCAAATAACCTCACCATTAAAATATTTTATTTTTTTATTCCTAAAAAAACATTCATACTGAATCACATGTTTGACCAATAGGTTATATATACCAAAACCTTGTAATCAATTTTCAAAAAAATCATTAATCAGTAAAAAATAAAAAATAAAAAATAAAAAATATTTGATCCTAAATCATGACTCCAAAAAAACATATTGATTATTAATCAAACATTAAATTAAAAACAATTTATATGAACTACTACATAGTGAATTCTTATGGTTTGTGTTGTACCCTTCTCTCCCTTTGGTTGTGGGTTCAATACCCTCTACTTAGAAGGATATGATGACTCATCACCCGGAATATGGGACTTAATTTTTCTAGAACTATATTAATATAATTCCTAAAACATTCCCAAAAATATGTTGAACAACCTCAAATTTACATTAATCATCAAATTATTTTTTAACCACTTAAATCATATATATAGCCCATATTCCCCACATAATTAAACAGTATTCATTAAAAATATTTAACTTTACATCAACAAAATAAATATGATTATATTTTCCTTGATAATTTTTCTCCAATAAAATATAAGTTTACTATATTAATAACATGCTATTTCATTAGTACTGTTCAATATATTCATGAAAATTCTTAAATAAAAACTACTCTAGGGAAATCCTTAGAAGTATCACGATTCATAAAACCAGCATACAATAAATAAAATTAATTAAAACCATTGATTCACAAGTTCAAACACCTAAACAGATCAATATATAAACTGAAATTATTAAAATAATAATGGAAAATTAAATTTTTATTTCCCAGAACATTTAAGGAAAAATGTGGGATACCAATCAAGGTCAATATCAAGTGAGATAAAGAGGGAAAGAAATGAAAAATAATTAATGAAATAAGTATGGATTTTAGATTCAAACACCCTATATATGTCACGACCCGCCTTCACCAAAAGGAGGGAAGGGTCATATGATTGCCAGGCCCTTCCTTCTTTAAGTTGAAGGAGAGATAATGACCCCCAAAACCCACCTTCAATAGGTCCCGGAGTAGCGACTAGCACCAAGGGTATAGAAAATTCTCGCAAATGGAAGGCATTACCCTTTTTATTTTATAGGATCGAGAGATAAGGAGAAGAAAACCCAACAACACCAAGGTAGAGAGAAAAGAAAAGCCAAAAATAAACCATTCCCACATGCATGTTTCAAAAGTAAAAGCCACAAGGTGCAAAAAGGTGACACCAAGGTAAGTACCAAAAAGGAAAACAACAACTGCAACTACTCCAAAAGTCTGATCTAGTAAGGTCCTGCGTAATCCCCGAAGTCCTCCTGGAAACCTGAAAGCAGTTTTATATATGTAGGGTGAGCATACAAGTACACTCAGTAGGGAAAACCAAAGACTCTCGTGCACAAGTGGGGGAATGTACTAAAGTCCCGTGAGAAAAGAGTAAACTAAACACCTATCAAGGTAAACTATCCACCCCAGGCCTCACCAAGGCACACTCCCCAAATAATGCAATTCAAGTAATTTATATAATAAGAGCACATCAATGTTTGGGTACCCCGCGCCACTTTCCCACTGGTTATTGAGACATCCTAGGCATCAGACCAATCTCGCCATTCTCACCGCAGTCCCACTGCCACACCCACCCGCACACACCTGGGCCACAACCACACATAGACCCACTGCTGATATCCCTCCCGCACACACATGGGCCTCAACCGCACGCAGTCCCACTGCTGAATCCCGCCCGCACACACCTGGGCCTCAACCGCACCCAGTCCCACTACTGAATCCCACCCACACACACCTGGGCCACAACTGTCACACGTAACCATGCCTGCAAACACCTAGGCCAGAACAACCACCACCATGCCCGAAGACACCTGGTCCTCATCCCAAAGACACTTGGGAAACCACCTACCGCACACACCTGGCCAACCACCACACTACCCAACCTGAAGGTTCATGGGCTAATAATGGACTTCAGGCCATCACATCCTTCCCAAAGATACTTGGGCTATCCGGAAAAGGGAGCAGAAAAGGAGCTAATAACCAGACACTAAGAATAGTGTTGGGAAAAACACCCTCCCCCATGAAATGGGGGTGTTCGACACTAGGTTCTCAACTTGGGTGGGGCGCGAATAAGAAACACAAAATTAAAAGTATAGATATAGGTAACAAGCACTCACCCAAAGCTAGGTTTTTCTTCAGACAGCCTATAGATCACAACAACACTCAAGTCCGAGTCACGACTCATGATAACAACCCATCATCCCATTCTTGTTTCATGTTCAGTAATAATATTGGAGTTAAGCACTACTGGGCATCTAGTAGGCATAGGCATAAGTCCAGAAAAGTAAACAGTCAAACATCAACCAAAACATCCACACCTGGTTCTCAATAACAGAGGATTCCACCCCAATTTTTGATATGAACAAGTGACCACCCGGATTTAAAACTCACAACCACCGAATGTATAAAAAGAACAGGGGATCCCATCCCCCTCCCACATCTCCAGCAATCAGCTCGAAGGGAAAACAACCAACTACCACCACCAACACAAGCAGGGCCTTGCATGTATTTTCATATTTAAATGACTTAACACACTCCATGATTCAAATTCTGTGTGTTTTAACCAGGGGTTATCACAAAAGGAATAATCCTGGTGCCTCAATTTATTTGGCCGGATATACGTGATTAACCAATTCACTTTTCACAGCAGGAGTTTACAACCACATCAAGCTATTTAAAACATTAGTAGGGGTTCATTAGTGCACAAAAAACGAACACCAACGGCATCGATTTTCAGGAGGCATAATCCAGCACAACTCAACAAGATGGTCATAAGAGAAACAGCATCAAAACATAAGACAACATCAACGATCACAGCCCCCCTTCTTTCTTTATAGAATTCGTTCGTTATCTTTAATTAGGTCTGGTTTATCCAATTCTACATAAACAAAAGCACTCCCACCCCGCATGATACACAAAGAGAGAGGCAAAGTAGAAATTCCCTACTTGTTGATAGATGATCGACGTTTAGGCCGGGGGCGCAGAACTTTACGGATAACGATGCGGCCGGTCCGACGCACCAGAAGCTGTTTGTGAAAGTCACGATGGAGGAAAGGAGAAACCGCTACTATCCCTTAGTTTATAGGAGTCGGGGACGGTTGAGGTGAAAACGTGAATCCGCGTAAGGCGCGGGGGTCATGGGTTGATCACGAGGATTCACTCGTCACAAAAAGGGGTCGGGTGGTTTAATACAACTCATGAATTGATGAAGCATTTAATTAAAACTCTTATGGGCGTTGCGGGTCTTAAAACACAGTTAAACGAGTCAGAATAGGGTTTAAAACCCTATTCACGCAAAGGAGCGTTACTGGAAACAACTTGACAAGGCCGGGTGATGCCGATCGGTCTCACCGATCGGTCCCACCAATCGGTATCACCGATCGGTCCCGCCGATCGGTCTCGCCGATCGATCGCGCCGATAGGTCGCGCCGATCGGTCTCACCGAGACGCCACTCCTTTAGAACCCGGATTTTGGTAAACGGAAGGACCAAGAGAGTATGGGTCATCACATCAGATACCTCTCAAACTATTCTCGTCCCCGAGAATTTAGATAAACCAGAAGGGAAGGGCGGGTCTGAACAACCACCCCAAAAGATACCTCTCAAGAGGGAACCTCATCGCTAACTAAGAACATCTTCCTGTCATGAACCAAGCAACATACCATTCCAAACTGCCCGAGTACGTGGGTTGGGGAGTCTCTTCCCCCATGTCAAGATATTATCCGCTTTGGGTGGCACTGACTCACCCGCATGGGTTTAATCACATCCACCTTAATGTGTCTTGATTAGGGGTCGGGTTCTCTCCTTCCCTATAGCTGGGGGTTTTCACACACAAGCAGAGGAAAGAAACCAGTACATTTCATATCCAAAGGACAAAACGTTCTACCACAACAGGTACAACAAGGAACAAAACTCAAAACAACTCTGGATACTGGGTATGCATCTGTGCTTCCCTTTCCCACGTACTCTCCTCAAGCCCACCATGTCTCCACAATACGTGAACCAAGGGAATGGTTCGCCCACGAAGCACCTTCTCCTTGCGATCCTCGATCATCACTGGTCTCTCCACAAAGGTCACGTCATCCTCGATATCCAGCTCGACCCAATCAAAGACGTGCGAATCATCGTGCAGATACCGACGGAGCTGAGACACCTGAAAGACATCATGTATCCTTAGTAGCAGTGGTGGCAACGCTAGCTGGTAAGCCACTTCGCCGACCCGCCGCAACACTTGGAAGGGTCCGATAAACCTAGGGGAAATCTTACTCCCCTTGCCGAACCTCCGCTGACAACACCGAGGGGAGACCTTCAAAAACACGTGGTCCCCAACCTCAAACTCCAAGGGCCTCCTCCTGGTATCAGCATACGACTTCTGTCAGTCCTGGGCTGCCTTCATTCTTTCCTATATGTGTTGAACCTTCTCTGTCATGTTCTGCACCACCTCCGAACCAAGGATGTCTGCCTCTCCTACTTCGGTCCAACACACAGGCGAACGGCATAGCCTCCCATACAAAGCCTCAAACGGGGCCATGCCGATGGTAGAGTGGTAGATATTATTGTAGGAAAACTCTACTAGAGGCAAGTATTGCACCCATGACCCTCCTGAGTCCAGAACACATGCTCGCAGCATATCCTCCAAGGTCTGGATGGTGCGCTCCGTTTGCCCATCTGTCTGGGGATGGAAAGCAGTCCTAAGGCGTAACTGGGTGCCAAACGCATGCTGCAATCCTCTCCAGATCTGCGAGGTAAACTGTGCATCCCTATCCGAGACTATAGACCTCGGAACTCTATGCAACCGCACCACCTCATCCACGTACTTTTGTGCCAAAGCATCCACAGCACTCGACTCCCTGATCGCCAGAAAGTGAGCCGATTTTGTCAACCTGTCCACTACCACCCAGATGGCGTCGTACCCTCCTTGGGCCTTGGGTAGTCCCATGAAGAAATCCATTGAGATGTCATCCCACTTCCACTCGGGGACACCTATGGGCTGTAGTAGGCTGCTTGGAACTCGATGTTCAGCCTTCACTTGCTAACACACTAGGAACTTGGCCACAAACTCCGCCATTGCTCGCTTAACTCCAGGCCACCAAAACTGCCTCTTCAAACCCTATTACATCTTGGAAACTCCAGGGTGTACCGCCAGGGGTGAGTTGTGGAACTCACTGAGGACCATGCCGCGCATCGCCTCTGGGACAAACAACCTCCCCTGGGAAAAGAATTTGGTTCTGACCATCCTCAGTCCATCCCTCCGGAGCATTGCCCTGGTCAACTTGGTTACGCATTACTTCGCACTCTAGCTCTCCCCACAGGGACTCTCCCACCTGCTGAAACAGGGATGACTGCACTGTCATCTGATATAGGCAGCCTCTGCCGCTATCCATCTTCACATCCAGGTGTAAGGCAGCAAACTCTTCCATTTCCTTCCAGGCGTCCGCCGACTCTCGGACCGTATCCTTCTGCGTCCTCCTGCTCAAAGCATCGGCCACCACATTTCCCTTGCCCTCAGTATAAGAGATATCGAAGTCGTAATCCTTGAGGAACTCCACTCATCTCCGTTGTCGCAAGTTTAAGACCCGCTGGGAGAAGATATACCTCAAGCTTTTGTGATCTGTAAAGACCAAAAAGTGTTCCCCGATGAGGTAGTTACGCCATAAATTGAGCACAAAAACGACCGCTGCAAGCTCTAGGTCGTGGGTGGCGTAATTACACTCATGGAAATGCAGCTGCCTGGACCCGTAAGAGATCACCCCTCATCGCGGCATCAACACGCATCCCAGGCCCTATCCCGAAGCATCGCATAATACCTCATAGACCTTCCCTTATTCTGGTAATCTCAGCACTGGGGCACTGACCAACTGCTCCTTCAGATAGCTGAAGGCTGACTAGCACTGCTCACTCTATATGAAAGCCTGGTCCTTCTTGGTCAGAGTCGTCAAAGGGGCTGCTACTCGGGAGAAGTTGGGTACGAACCTCCGGTAGTAACCTGCCAACCTGAGGAAACTTCGGACTTCTGCCACATTCTTGGGGGTTTCCCAAGAAACAATTGCTTCAACCTCTGATGGGTCGACCGCTATCCCCTGCTCCGACACTACGTGCCCGAGGAAGTGCACTTCTCGTGTACAGAACTTGCATTTTGACAACTTTCCATATAGTTGGTGCCATCGGAGGGCCCCCAAAACTATCCTCAGGTGCTCCACATGGTCCTCCTCCGATCTAGAGTATACCAGGATGTCATCGATGAACACAACCACGAACCGATCAAGGTACTCCTGGAAGATGGAGTTCATAAGCCCCATGAACACAGCCAGGGTGTTCGTAACACCGAAGGGCATGAATACAAAATCGAAGTGTCCATACCTGCACATGAATGTTGTCTTCGGGATGTCTCTCTCTTTCACCCTCAGCTGGTGGTACCCAGACCGCAGGTCGATCTTTGAGAACCATCCTTCCCCTTTCAGCTGGTCAAAAAGATCATCTATCCTTGGGAGAGGGTAGCAATTCTTGATCGTCACCTAATTCATCTTTCTGTAGTCTATGCACAGCCTAAGACCTCCATCTGACTTCTTTGAAAACAAGACCGGATCACCCCACGGTGACTCACTCAAACGAACATAACCCCTCTTCATCAGATCGTCAATCTTTATCTGCAACTCTCGTAGCTCCGAAGGTGCCATCCGATATGGATCCATAGAGATTGGATGAGCGCCGGGCTGCAGGTATATCCCGAACTCGATATCACGTCGAGGGGGTAGAGTCATCACCTCTTCAGGAAAGATGTCCATAAACTCACGGACGATCTCTGGAACTTCCACCATTTCCTCATCTATTGATTCTACTATCAGCTCGGTCAACAAGGAGAGGAGAGGTTCCCCTCTCCTGTTTCCCTTCGGACTGCTCCGTTCGCCGGTGAAGGTAACACGCCAACTGTCCAAGTCTGAGAACACCACCCTCCTTCGAAAACAGTCGATGACGGTGCACACTGAAAATATCTAGTCGATGCCTAGGATGACATCGTATGGCTGAATCTGTAGCAGAAGAAGATCCTGAACCGACTGATGTGGCCCTATCATCAGTCTACATCCCCGACAAATGAACAACAAGTCGGTCTGACCTCCAACTAGTGTGCTCAACACCAGGGGCACTGGAAGTCTCTTGGCATCTAGACCCAAGGCACGGGCTAGACTGGGTGCAACGAAGGATTATGAAGCACCGGTATCGAACAAAGAATAAGCAACAGTGCTAAACAGATTGATTGTACCTCGAACAACCTTAGGCCCTGCTGGGAATACTGCCTCTGAAGCGTGCAACTATCCACGCCCAGCTCCCCTACCCCTCGGTTTTCGGCTATCCCCCCCCCCCCCCCCGACCACGCCCTGGTCGAGGTCCCTGTGGAGCTCCCTGAGGTCGGCCTCCTCCTACGTCTGCCCTCAGAGGAGCGGGAGCTCACTGTCCCTGCTGGTACTGCTGGAAAGGTCTGGCTGGAAGCTGCTGCTGGGGCGGGTGCTGGGGCTGACTTCCACTGTTGTACTACACCCAGTCTGGGCACTAACTCCGGAGATTCCCAGGGCTCCCAGAGATGAAGCACAGTGGTCCCGAGCCCGTAGGAAAAGGGCGAGGGCCAGGGGGTCGAAACTGAAACTGTTGCGGCCTGCTCCCTACGGGTCGGAACCTAGAGGGTCCTGACGCTGGAGGCCTGGTGCTGACGGCTTTCCCCTTTGATGGTCCCAGCTGGGTCCCCTCTCATGACACTCCCCCTAGATCATGCATCCACTCCACCACTTCGGCCTTCTTCTGGACCTCCAAGTACGTCGGCAGGGTAAAGGGGGTAACAACATACTGGAGGGAGGGTCGGAGTGCCTCCTCCAAATGTCTTGCCCGAGACTCCTCATCGGGAAAGAGGTCCGGAGAAAAACGTAGGAGGTCCTTGAACTTGATACCTAGCTCCCTCATAGACATACTCCCCTGCTGGAGGGAGAGTAGTTCCTGCCTCTTTTCTGCTTTCATCGTCGAGGAGAGAAACTCCGCCTGGAACTCCTTGTCGAAACCCACCCAAGCCACCTCAGATTCTCTCTTCTCCCCTAGGTAAATCATCCACCACTGACGTGCCACTCCCCACATCTGGCTAATGGCCAGGGGAACTCAGTACTCGGTCCGGGCCCGAATCAGGCCGAAGGCTATAACTAGCTCCTCTAGCCAGCCTCCCGTCCTCATATCGGAGGTGATGCCCTCATACTTCTCGAGGGCCTGTCGCTGGAAGGCTCGAATAGTCTTCTGCCACTTGTCGTCCTCTTCCTCTCGATTAGCTCTCTGCCGATTGGCCAAAGTAGTCTCAGGGGCCTCGATCACCTGTACCACATTTGGTCGCCTTCCAGGTGTCATAGCTGCAAGGTAAACAAGGAATGCCTAATCCCAAGCAGTGCAGAATATCATTCTTAAAATTTATTAAGATTTAAATTTATTCTTAATTCCCAATATATCCCAGAAACACAAGAACACAAGTCATTATGATGCATGTACCATTCCTAGGGTCTCTACCCTGCAATCAGTGTGGCCTCACTTGGTCGTTCAGTAGGTCCAAAGACCTTGCATCGGATCACGGGGGGCCCTAAAATCTCGTGTCCTAGCCGGTCTTCCCTGGCCTAATTCACGCTCCAAGGTCACCCAACGCCATTGCCTTACCATCCCATGCAATCCTCACTGTGCCTAACTCCAGACTCTGTCCTATCTCTCAACCATCCCCCTCTGATACCATTCTATCACGACCCACCTTCACCAAAAGGAGGGAAGGGTCAGCTGATTGCCAGGCCCTTCCTTCTTTAAGATGAAGGAGATATAATGACCCCCGAAACCCGCCTTCAATAGGTCCCGGAGTGGAGAATAGAACCAAGGGTATAGAAAATTCTCGCAAATGGAAGGCATTACCCTTTTTATTTTATAGGATCGAGAGATAAGGAGAAGAAAACCCAACAACACCAAGGTAGAGAAAAAAGTAAAGCAGAAAATAAACCATTCCCACAGGCATGTTTCAAAAGTAAAAGCCACATGGTGCAAAAAGGTGACTACAAGGTAAGTACCAAAAAGGAAAACAACAACTGCAACTGCTCCAAAAGTCCGAGCTAGTAAGGTCCTGCGTAATCCCCGAAGTCCTCCTGGAAACCTGAAAGCAGTTTTGTATACGTAGGGTGAGCATACAGGTACACTCAGTAGGGAAAACCAATGACTCTCGTTCACAAGTGGGGGAACGTACTAAAGTCCCATGAGAAAAGAGTAAACTAAACACCTATCAAGGTAAACTATCCACCCCAGACCTCACGAAGGCACACTCCCCAAATAACGCAAGTCAAGTAATTTATATAATAAGAGTACATAGATGTTTGGGTACCCCGTGCCACTTTCCCACTGGTTATTGAGACATCCTACACATCGGACCAATCTCGCCATTCTCACCGCAGTCCAACACCACACCCACCCGCACACACCTGGGCCACAACCACACGCAGTCCCACTGCTGAAATCCCGCCCGCACACACCTGGGCCTCAACCGCATGCAGTCCCACTGCAGAATCCCGCCCGCACACACCTGGGCCTCAACCCCACGCAGTCCCACTACTGAATCCCACCCGCACACACCTGGGCCACAACTGTCACACGTAACCATGCCTGCAAACACCTAGGCCAGAACAACCACCACCACGCCCGAAGACACTTGGGCCTAATCCCGAAGACACTTGGGAAACCACCTGCCGCCCACACCTGGCCAACCACCACACTACCCAGCCCGAAGGTTCTTGGGCTAATAATGGACTTCAGGCCATCACATCCTGCCCGAAGAAACTTGGGCTCTCCGGAAAAAGGAGCAGAAAAGGAGCTAATAACCAGCCACTAAGAATAGTGTTGGGAAAAACACCCTCCCCCATGAAATGGGGGTGTTCGGCACTAGGTGCTCAAATTGGGTGGGGCGCGAATAAGAAACAAAAAATTACAAGTATAGATATAGGTGACAAGCACTCACCCAAAGCTAGGTTTTTCTTGAGACAGCCTATAGATCACAACAACACTCAAGTCCGAGTCACGACTCATGCTAACAACCCATCATCCCATTCTTGTTTCATGTTCGGTAATAATATTGGAGTTAAGCACTACTGGGCATCTAGTAGGCATAGGCATAAGTCCAGAAAAGTAAACAGTCAAACATCAACCAAAACGTCCACACCTGGTTCTCAATAACAGAGGATTCCAGCCCAATTTGTGATATGAACAAGTGACCACCTGGATTTAAAACTCACAACCACTGAATGTATAAAAAGAACAGGGGATCCCATCCCCCTCCCACATCTCCAGCAATCAGCTCGAAGGGAAAACAACCAACTACCACCACCAACACAAGGAGGGCCTTGCATGTATTTTCATATTTAAATGACTTAACACACTCCATGATTCAAATTCTGTGTGTTTTAACCAGGGGTTATCACAAAAGGAATGATCCTGGTGCCTCAATTTATTTGGCCGGATATACGTGATTAACCAATTCACTTTTCACAGCAGAAGTTTACAACCAGATCAAGCAATTTAAAACATTAGTAGGGGTTCATTAGTGCACAAAAAACGAACACCAACGGCCTCGATTTTCAGGAGGCATAATCCAGCACAACTCAACAAGATGGTCATAAGAGAAACAGCATCAAAACATAAGACAACATCAACGATCACAGCCCCCCTTCTTTCTTTATAGAATTCGTTCGTTATCTTTAATTAGGTCTGGTTTATCCAATTCTACAAAAACAAAAGCACTCCCACCCCGCATGATACACAAAGAGAGAGGCAAAGTAGAAATTCCCTACTTGTTGATAGATGATCGACGTTTAGGCCGGGGGCGCAGAACTTTACGGATAACGATGCGGCCGGTCCGACGCACCAGAAGCTGTTTGTCCGAGTCACGACTCACGCTAACAACCCACCATCCCATTATTATTTCATGTTCAGTAATAATATTTGAGTTAAGCACTACTGGGCATCTAGTAGGCATAGGCATAAGTCCAGAAAAGTAAACAGTCAAACATCAACCAAAACGTCCACACCTGGTTCTCCACAACAAGGGATTCCACCCCAATTTGGGATGTGAACAAGTAACCACTCGGATTTACAACTCACAACCACTGAAAGTATAAAAGAAAAGGGGATACCATCCCCCTCCCACATCTCCATCAATCGGCCCGAAGGGAAAACAACCAACTACCACCACCAACACAAGCAGGTCCTTGCATGTATTTTCAGATTTAAATGACTTAACACACTCCATGATTCAAATTCCATGTGTTTTAATCGGGGGTTATCACAAAAGTAAAGATCCTGGTGCCTCAATTTATTTGGCCGGATATACGTGATTAACCAATTCACTTTTCACAGCAGGATTTTACAACCACAACACGCAATTTAAAACATTAGCAGGGGTTCATTAGTGCACAAACAACGACCACCAACGGCCTCGATTTTTAGGAGGCATAAGCCATCAAAACTCAACAAGATGGTCATAAGAGAAACAACATCAAAACATAAGACAACATCAAAGATCACATCCCCCCTTCTTTCTTTATAGAATTCGTTCGTTATCTTTAATTAGGTCTGGTTTATCCAATTCTACAGAAACAAAAGCACGCCCACCCCGCATGATACACAAAGAGAGAGGCAAAGGAGAAATTCCCTACTTGTTGCTAGATGATCGACGTTTAGGACGGGTGCGTGGAACTTTACGGATAACGATGCGGCCGGTCCGACGCACCAGAAGCTGTTTGTGAAAGTCAAGATGGAGGAAAGGAGAAACCACAGCTATCCCTTAGTTTATAGGAGCCGGGGACGGTTGAGGTGAAAACGCGAATCCGCGTAAGGCGCGGGGGTAGTGGGTTGATCACGTGGCTCCACTCATCACAAAAAGGGGTCGGGTGGTTTAAGCCGACTCATGAATTGATGAAGCATTTAGTTAAAACTCGTATGGGCGTTACGGGTCTTAAAACATGGTTAAACGAGTCAGAATTGGGTTTAAAACCCTATTTACGCAAAGGATCATTACTGGAAACAACTTTACGAGGCCGGGTGATGCCGATCGATCTCACCGATCGGTCCCGCCGATCGGTCCCGCCGATCGGTCCCGCCGATCGGTCCCGCCGATCGGTCCCGCCGATCGGTCCCGCCGATCGGTCCCGCCGATCGGTCCCGCCGATCGGTCCCGCCGATCGGTCCCGCCGATCGGTCCCGCCGATCGGTCCCGCCGATCGGTCCCGCCGATGGGGCGCGCCGATCGGTCGCGCCGGTCGGTCGCGCCGGTCAGTCTCGTCGGTCGGTCTCGCCGATAGGTCTCACCGATCGGTCTCACCGATCAGTCGTGCCGATCAGTCTCACCGAGACGTCACTCCTTTAGAACCCGGATTTTGGTAAAGGGAAGGACCAAGAGAGTCTGGGTCATCATAATATAAACCTCATTTAATATAGGTAACCTTCATATTCATATCATCCTTGATATGATAATCAATATGGTTGGACAACATGTCCCATGTCTCAATATATTCTACCAAATTGATTTTCCTTTTATTTCAATCTCATTAAAAAATGTAATATTTTATGTTGATCCTGAACATCTTATTCTAATTAGTACACAATTAAATAATTATTTCAAATATTATGTTTATAACATCATTTATATCATTGATATCAATGGATTTTTTTAACATTACTTCTATAGAATACCAAATAATCTCTAAACAATTTTCTTTTTATTCATCCCCCTTTCTTTCTTTTCTTTTCAGGACATCAGAAATCACTAATTTATGAACCTAAAAACTGACCATTCCTTCAATATTCTTGTTTTCCTCACATAGAGAAACCTCTCTTAGCCTACCAAACAACTGATTAACACTTTTATTAATTGTTAATTCACCCAAAATTATACCAGTTTCATTTTTCTTTAACCCTCATGATGATATGGTTACAATGGTTTTTGGAATATTTGAATAATCATTGTGAGGCCTCACCCCACTAATGGTGAACTAAAAAATTTCTAGAGAAAATATTTCCCTTATTTTCCTTCATTGAACTAGGAAAAAACATCACAGCCCCATCAAGTTGCTGTTAATAATTCTATATTGGTTAAGAGTCTACATATTAATTGTTTAGTTCACTATCCTCTATGAACCTTGGATGAACCTTCTTTTATTTACATATTAGATTTTACATTATCTAAAATTTTGGATTAAAGATCTCTTTTTAATTTCCATTCAAGGATGCGAAATGGTTTTGGAGCTTAATTAGACTTATAGGGTCTCGTTGTTCAAAAAAATCCATGTTTTAGTCAAAAAAGTATTTAGATAAGAAAAATCTTGCATCTTAGAAATCTCTCTTCAATCTAGTTTGGTAATATCACACATGGAAGAATCGAATTGATCAAAATAATATCCCTTTTTCAAACCTCCAATATTAACTATTTTATATAAAGATGTAGAACCCATAAGAATACTAGTCTCTCACAGGTTCTACTCTATCAACACAGAATCATCAACTTCAAATCTCATCTTAGAAAAAATGTGAACAACTCATTGATTTTTATTAAAATTATTAGTTTTTTCTAAAGAGAAACATGAGTGATTACCTCTTCAATAATCAAAATACCAGAGGATAGTCTGGTGGGAGGAACTGGAATTATCACTCTAGGAGCATTCTTCTTTTAAATACTCCTGAAACCACTACATCATCATGGAACCCAGTGAACTGGATCAATACATGCATACCCAACATCATTAACTAGCTCTATATCATTATTTCCTTGGCCCAATGAACTGCATCTCCAAACCTATTGGATATTTCCCCTAGAATGGAAAGGGAATAAAAATTATTTCCGAAAATTGAATCATACTACCTCATTTATCTATTACGCTTTTTCAATATTAATTGACATAAAATCATCATTAGGATTTGATACATCAATTTCGATGCAAATGTGATGAGAAATTATTGTTAACCATTATCTATGAAAAAAATCCCTGATATGTTCATATATATAGTCATGTCATTAAACTTATCCCTAGGGTTCATAATAAATAATAAAATGTATAATCCTGAAAAATAACTACACATTAGTTATATTGAATATATAGTGACCCAAGCCTTTCACATATAATATTAAAATATTTTTAAACCAAAAAATATATTAATTACAACTCAATTTTCATAAGGCCTAATGTATTTGGAATATTTGTTACATAATATATCCATGTTAGAGTAAAATATAAATTTTTTATTTTATTCTCTATAATGATCTCATAATTCCTTCCATTCTTCTAAAACTACTTCTATTAACCTAGGGAATACAAAGTCAAAATGGGAGACCTAAAAAGACCCCTATTGTAATAAACATGATTACAAAGTATAACTTTTTGTCAATTGTATAATAATATATCAAATACGATAATTATCTTAAATAATCACATTGAAGCATAACCAAAATCACACCAAATCATAAGATCATGTAATCATAGTAAATACAGTATCATCATATTGCATGACATGAACATGATTCAATGCTAACTGCAAAGAAAATATCACAAGGTGGATATAATGAAATAATGGATTGGGTTTACTCCCTAATACCATACATGATGCCTCATATGACTAAATAGTTAAGACATGAATTTGATCATTGTATATGAAAACCCAACAAAAAATATTCCAGAATTATATTTTCCATATAAAATTAAACAATCATAATTAATAACATAAAAATCACCCCTAGAATGAAAATCGGTAGAATAATCGTCCATTATATCATAATAAAATGAAATTTAACAATAAAGGAAATAGAGAAATGAACATGAGGAGGATATTACACTATCAATGTATGGGATAATAACGTTTGTATATATGTGAGAGAAATATATAAAAAATTTATATGAAATATATAACATAAAGGGTTTCATCATTAATGAATATTTCATTAAAAATATTACTTGGAATATTTTGTGAGAAAAATACCCTTTTCAATTTTAAATAACATCTTCAAAATCTAAAAATTAACAAAATATTATAGAAAAAATTTCATTAAAAACATTTCCTTACAAATTCATAAAGGTTGATTTAAATAATTTAGTGGTTAGTGTGGTTGGTAATTTCATATATATTCCATATAAGTTCAATAAAAATTCACTCAAACCATTATTAAAAGGTTAAAAAGTTTATCCCTCAAAAAATGAAAATGTTATTATTTCCAAAACCAATTATAAAAATTAATACATGTATTTATATGAATATAATAAATTACTTGAATAATGTAAAATATATTCTTTTAAATATTTTAAGAAAACATAGATATTAATGAAAAAATATTTTCATCCAAAAATAAAAATGAAGTCAAAATATATTTTTTATAAAACATTTTATATACTAAAGAGTGGATAATATAACTATTATATGAAAAGTTAATGATTAAAAAGAGGTGAATAAAACTAATGGGTTTATTTAAATAATGATCAAAACCCACAATTAGTAAGATATTGAAACATAAACCATTACTAATTTTGTGACTATCAAATCATAACTCATATGATGGATATAAATCAATTGAAACATAAAATATCATTATTTATGAATGATTAATGATATAATATTTTAATTGGTAGTTTACAGATAATTTAAATGAAATTAGGTTTTCAAATTAACTTGTTTTTCAAAAATGATATTTTGAAAAGAGACCCTTATCTTGAGTCCTTACTTCATCATGTATGTCTTATATATCCTCTATAACAAAAATATATAAAATATTTTTTACTTTTTAAGATTTTATATGAATAATATCTTATATTTAAGAAATTTAATTGTATTATATTTTGATTGTATTTTACTATACAATCATTTTTTCCACATTGGGTGTTTTGGGGATTCAGAGTTCATAATTTCAAAATAGAATCAGTGTGTCTGACATGGTCAAAGGGGTCATTGTTAAATCATATCCAGAATAATGATAAGTATATAACTATTATTTTCATTCATAAATTATACTTTTATAAAAAACAATTAATTATGATTTGAAAAACTAAACTACCTCACAATCATGGTGACAGTAGGATGTACGTATGGATGTGCATAGTTTGCACCGTGAAATGACAATTATAGAATGTAATTATGTGGTAAAATATATTTATGTAATGATAATAATATCATGAATATCATATTATTTCATTAAATACACATAAATACACCATCTATGTGATGAGGTAACAAAAATAGAATAACATATATTCGTGATGGAATAGTCTTCCGTACACATGATGGATGTTATCATTATTTCATAGATGGTATGGTATGAATGTATATTATATATTTCCCATAATTAGTTATTAATATGATATGAATATATATTTATAATATTAAAATCATACCCATAAACATCATTTATTTTTTATTATGGAAAATAAATTACATCGGTTCGTGAGTTGGTAGTCTACAATACACACAAGTGACGGTTTTGTTTCCCATTTAATGAAGGAGGATAGAGATATATGTTACTACATTAAAATAATATCATATTAGTATTTTTCAGATAATGATGATATCATACCATTATTATTTCATTAAATTTTAATGTTGTGGGAGAATAAATAAAAAAATTATACTCAGTTAAGAATGATACCCCTTCTTTGGACCACCTCTCAGGATTGCACCTAATTCTTACGTATATTTCATTTCTAATAAATTAATGGACTCTAGAATGTCATGTTGAAAGTAAGCAATGTATTTGTTTTCCAATTTTATAAATCAAAATAATTTTAAAGCTTAAATTTGTGAGGATAGGGGTTTTTCTTATATATTTGGGGGAGAATACACAAATGGACTTTTCAAAAATAATAAGTTATAGACACGTTTTACAAAGCCTGTAAAGACTTAACAAATAATAAATTACTTATTTATCAATATACTTTCTTTATCCTCCCTAATTAATATTTAATATGCATTTATTATTATTTCAATCAACGCATATAATGTATAGTTTATAATTGTGAGGTTTAAATAATATTTTTCTAATAGTATATCATGGTTTATTTAAAATTTTGGGTTTTGTGTTGAATACATTATTGAATAGAGTGTTCTCTTAATTTAGTGAGTTTTTATAATGGGTATGGATTTTAATGAATGAAACATCATCATATTAACAAATATGAATTATAATGATAATTATGTTATAATTTTTTTGACAAAATAACTATCTAAAAGAAGAAAAGTAGATAATGAAATAGAATAAAAAAAATATAGGATTGGAAATTGTACATCACTTCTTGGATGTGTCCATTCTGAATGGGGATAAAAATATCATGGATGGTATTTCTAGGGTAATAAAAACCTACTTATAGTTTCTATGATTGTTGAGAAAAGGTTTTTTAAGATTTTAGGTTTATTGTAAGTGGTTGTGTTGTGACAGGAAGTGAGGATAGGAGTTGACCATCCAAAAGTGAAAATGTGTGTCACTTTTTAATATTCCCAAAACATTTCAATAATGGGAATTCAACCTAATTAAAAGTTACTCTAAAATAGATAAATAATGTAATGGAGAACATATATGGTTTATATACACATCCACCAATCAATTAATAATATTCTAAAAACATGTTGGGCCCTTTATAACTAAGGTTTCTCGTTTTAACCATTTTAGTTCTAAACATGGTAACTAGTTTTACCTATTTAAAATATCCTTTTTCTGAAAAACAATATAATTATTATAAAATTATGACCTATTAATTACAAATTTCTATAGTATTTTTTTTATATTAAATTTTAAAAAATTTTGAAATTAAAATTTGAAATAGTAAATTTATAATGTATTAAATTATTCTCAAAAATTTTAAATTAAATTAAAAATTGTCAGTTATGGGGTTTACAAATTTAAAACCCATTTTCAGAATTATAATATCACATATCAAATCCATATTTGGTATAATAAATATGTTTATTAATTTTTTAATTTGTACTTATATAATAATAATTAAATAAAATCATTATATTGGTAAAAACTAGTTGTTATCGATAAACAAAAAATAAAATGGATCATAAACATGAAAAAAAATTCAAATTAAGATTCTTTAATTTTTCTCTATATTAAAAGGAAATTTTTTTTAACAAAGGTAATTTTTTAAATCGATTATTAAAAATACCTAAAATATAGCTATAAATAGATCATATTAAAAAATACTTTTTAAAAATGAAAACAATTATTTTATATAATTCCATATAATTTAATTATAATTTTTTTAAATAATTTATTATTATTATCAATATATTTCACTTTTATTTAATCATTATATCAGTAGTTTCTCAAAATAAAAACCCAATTTATTAAGAATGTATTTTTCCTCATAAAATGCTTCACAAAAGAATTCTAGATATTATAATTTAATTTAATTAGTATTAATAATAGTATTTATATTCATTAAACATGTATTTTATATTTTCATTACACATATTCATACCTACTAGTTGAAAATGTTGATTCCCAATAGTAATATTTAATAATTATATTTTTCCAAAAAAAATATTCAATTTCTTTTAATTTGGTGCAATCAAAAATATTTTTTTTATGGAGGAAACACACGCATCATTTCATATGTTGTGGTTTCATACAATTGGGATCCTACCATCTTTTATTATAGGCCCCAAAAGTCACTTAATATTATTTTATGAATGTTTTAATTATAGTGTTCCCTGAGTTGGGTATATGTTACATTGGATTTCTAGAGTATCCATGTGTTTTAAGTGAGCTAGCCACATATGATTATTGTGTGAGATAATGTATATTGTGTGACCCATTGTGATTGTAGTTTTCAATTGGTGGAAAACTGAAAATAAAACTCATATGGCGGGGGCATGATATTCAAGGGTATGTTTCTCTCAGGATTATAAATTGTATTAATTTTAAAAAGAAGTTATGAGACTAACCCTTAGATGGTCATGATAGGACTGGATATATGTGAAAATATTTTTTAGATATAATATGGATTCCATTTGGAATAACCATGGTGGTTTCTATATGGTCCAACACGGTGTTTGACTAGCATAATTAAACATAGGAAGATTTTTGATGATCCAAGAATGGTTTGGTGTACAATAATAATAGATATTTTTCATGAAAGTATGATGAAATTTGTGAGTGGATGGTGATTATGAGAACTTGTAAATTAAATAATCATTAATTTATGATTTATTTATATAAATATACAAAAAATACTAGCTAATGTGATTTGGTGGCCTGGTTTTATTTGAAAATTAGATAAATAACATAAAAACATTGAACAAGTGTATAAGGACATTATTCACAAATATCAAAAAATGACTTCACCTTCCATAGATATGCTAAAACTCTATGGGATAACCTAGGGTTTTAAATAAGAAAGGGGAGAGATATGAATCCCAATAATGTAACAAGTAAGTAATAAAATGTTTAATGTAATATATTTTTTCAATAGATATATTATGGTAATATAAGAGGTGTGATAATCATAAACGTCAACATAAAATCATGATATTAATTGATAACATTAAGACCACATATGAATGTGGAAACTACATAAAAGATGAAATAAAAAATATATTTGAAGTCTAACCACCAATAAAGCTTAACATAGTGTTCTGGGGATAACCTCACATGAAATAAAAACATTATCTATAAAATTGGAGAGCTATATAATTCTTGGCCCTCTGGTTGAATTCATAACATGTACATGTGTAACTCGGGCACCTATACCATTCAACATATGTATGTCTTTCAAAACTATAAATCCAATGATTATGGATTATGGGTCACCCATATTGAGGTCTCAAATTAATGATGTGTAGGTACATCAAGGTGAATACCATTGAGTTGAAATGCATATGGGTATTGAAAATAGAAAATTCTACCTTCTAAACTTGAGTTATATACCTAATGTGAGTTGAGTCTTTACCATGGTGGTACTTTTACCTACGTGGTTTTACCTTCATGGTGTTACCTTTTTGGTACTTCTACCTTCTTGGTCTTACCTTCATGGTGTTCGATTTATGGTACTGTTACCTTCGTGGTATTACCTTTGTAGTACTTTTACCTTTTCGGTGTTCCCTTCTTGGTGTTACCATTGTGGTACTTTTACCTTAGTTGTGTTATCCTCAAGGTTTTACCTTTGTGGTATTCTTACCTCATGGATCAGTTTTGTTAAAGGCTTAAAAGTTTGGCCTTTATGTTTCCTCATGTATGAGATGTGTATATTTTAATAACATAGGTAAATGTATGGGCTACCACCTAAGTAGATTTGATTTCTGCATCATGCGTTGGGATTGAAGTATTGCTTGGTGGTTTGTATTTTTTGGAACACTGGGAGACCTTCAGGGGTCATAGGGTCCCTACTGAGTATTATTATACTCACCCCTTCGTGGGCTATGCCTGCACCTTGTTGTGTCTGGTGCAGACGACGGACTGCGTCAATTGAGGCTGAGGGATCCAGGATTGGACAGTGCTTAGAGGTGGACCATTTGACATGACGTTCCGCAGTGACTATTGATTGAGAGTTTTACTTACCCTTCAGGTAGGATCCTCAGTGGATGATCTTGGAGTTGTTTTCTCTTTGATTTTTACTTGTACTTTCCAGTTGGTCTTGTATTCCAGCCCCTTTAATTTCAGTACACTTTTTACTAGAGTAGTTTACTTCGTAGTTTCTTCTTGTTGTGTTCATGGATTATGTGTTTGTATAGTTTTAAAGGCAATGCCTTCCCTTTATAAGAGATATGCCTCTCCGGTTCTAGTCGTCATACCCAGGCCTATGGAAGGCGGGCTTAGAGTAGTGACGTCATTGGCCCCGAGGGACTGGTCGTGACAATGTGGTATTAGGAGAGTCGGTTCTACCGAAGAACTAGAACTCTGATCTTTTCTATGTTCCAATAGTGTTATGTGTTATGAGTGTGGTTTTTAGTTAGGGGAATCCATTCTTAGTGTGGCGGCCAATGTATCCACACACCAAACCCTAAATTATGATTTCCAACTCAGTTCACAAACACCTCGATTGCGTCTGTTTCGAAAAGTTTTTCTCATGATTTATTTGAGTCATCTCACCAGGTAAAACATATTGACCATGGCGCACCTGTCTTCTTTCAGGATTCTGCCACATAGATAGCCATCCATGATTCCCGATAGAGTACACGATGACCGACCACTGAGCGATGATGCCTCGGTGCATATCCCTCTTACGGTGTATGTACCTTCGGGTGGTGTACCAGCAACACCAGTAGCTATCGGTAAGACCTTTCCACCATCCGTACTAGCAGAGGGTTCACGCTGACTAAGAACATTGCATGAGTTTCAGTGTTAGACGACTCTGAGTTTCCAAGGCAAGATGGATCCGCAGGCTGTTGAGGACTGGCTGGAGGCTGGGGCTAGAGTTTTTTCGCTTAATTGGGACACCAGCTGATCTGATAGTGATCCAAGCTTCCAATCTCTTTTGGGGAGCGGTTGTGAGATTGTGGAGTCTGACACTTCAGATACACGATGAGGCAACTTCACCTAGATGGACATCGAGGGAATTTTAGAGCAGAGTTCTTCCCAACGACTCTATGCTCAGTTCTTATATAAGATTTGATGTACTTATAGCAGGACATCATGACCGTGGCCCAGTAGTCGGTGAGGTTTGATGATTTCCCCCGCTACTCCCCCGACATGGTACAAGATCATTTTTTAGGGATCAGACCCTTGAATAGGGTTTCCCACAGGATATCAGAGCATCGATGATATCACTCAGCATTCTGACGCGGGCTACAATGCTAGAGCGAACGCTTTTGTTGGAGAACTTCCTAGCTGAGCAGGCACTGATAGCAAGAGCAACCAATGGACATCAGGTATCAGAGTCATCCGCAAAATGCAGTATATGGATGAAGTAATGGACTAAGCAGGAAAAACCTTCTAGTGTTAAAAATTAGGATATAAGTTCGACGGTGTGAGGCTCACTGGATAGAGGAGGATAGATGAGTGGTAGGTAGTGCTACTCTTGCGGTGGGCTGGGTTACATGACTCACGACTACCCGATCCGCAATATGAACGACCAGTATACGGTTGAGGGAACATCGATCCATATGTAGAGATTTGATCGATGAGGTCCATAGGCATTAGGAGGACATGGCAGAGGATCTGACCATGCAGTAGGTAGTGGGTGGAGATTTGTAGTTCTACCGCCACAACCTCCAAGTGGTCCACCCCAACCATAAATAGTAGGAGGATAGGGATGATCCCAGCTCTAGGTAGCTGAGGCCAACATCCACGGTGCTCTAGAGATGATTAGAGGTACAATCTAGGTCTACTCCACCCTAGCTACAATACTTATAGACACAGGTGTCGGCCATTCTTTTATTTTCATTCCCTCGTTTGGAGTTCAAGTATTATGATTGAGTCGTTGGCTCAATCCTTATGGCTAGAGACTCATATGGGTGGGGATTAGATTATTACACACTGGGTCTGGCAGTGTGAGCTTACACTAGGATGTGATAGCTTTGACTGGGATCTTCTAGTAGTGGTGTCGAGGCCATATGACGTCATCTTGTGTATAGACTGGTTATCCACAGTCCATGTCCTGATTGACTTTCTTATGTGAAAAGTGTGGTGTGTCCACGAGGATGGGACCGGGGTTTTTTTCACTAGTGAGAAGAGAACCTTTCCAACATAGGATAGAATTTCTTGTAGGTGGGTGAAATTGATCACACATATGTTGGATAGACTTACCCTCAGAGTAGTTGATGTTGAGAGTCTGAGCTATCATGTAGTGGTGGACCAGTATGTCGTTGTCTTTCCTGATGATGTTCATGGAATACCTCCACATAGATAGGTAGACAATTACATTGACCTGTACCCTGGGACGACATTAATATCTACACCATCTTATCGGATGGCTCCCGCGGAGCTTCGTTAGTTACAAGTAGAACTGTAGGACTTGTAGAGAAAGGGGTTCATAAGGCACAATGTTTCTCCATGGGCAGTCCTGATTTTGTTTGCGAAGAAGGATGATGGGAGTTTGAGACTATGTGTGGACTATTGTCGCCTGAACCAGGTGACCATGAAGAAAAATTATCTACTTCGAAGTATTGATGATCTCTTTTATCAGTTTAAGGGAGCATGATGGTTTTCAAAGATAGACCTTAGATTAGGCTATCATCAGCTCAGGGTACAAGATGAAGATGTGAAAAAGATGGCATTCAGATGTCGGAATGGCCACTACGAGTTCTTGGTTATTCCATTCGGTGTGACCAACACCACTTTATTTTTCATTTTAATCATGAACATGATCTTTCAGCCATACCTTTATCGCTTTGTTGTGGTCTTCATCGACGACGTCTTGATATACTCGGCGTAGGAGGGGGAGAAATCCTATCATCTGCAAATAGTTCTGGATACACTCTGAGAGCATCATATTTATGGTAAGCTCTAGAAGTTCCAGTTCTATATATAGGACGTCCAATTTCTGGGACACATTATCTCAATGTCTAGAGTTGTGGTAGATCCGGTGAAGATAGAGGCAATGATTGATTTGGATCCACCCAGGAGTGTGACCGAGGTGCGGAGTTTCCTGGGATTGGTTGTGGACTACTAGAGATTCGTACTTATCTTTTCCAGAGTTACGTCACCCATTTCATTATTGAACAAAAAGGGACAGAACTTCGTATTCTTGGAGATATTACAGTAGATTTTTCATATGATGTGGTAGAGACTGATGATTTCCCCCATCTTGAGACTACCAGAAGAGGGCTTTGGGTGTGTAGTCTACTGCAACGCATCCGAGACTGGATTTGGATGTGTCTTGATGCAGGTGTGAGAAGTGATCGTGTATGGTTCTTGATATTTGAGATAGCATGAGAGGAACTACGCTACCCATGACTGGTACTTAGCAATAGTGGTCTTTGCGTAGATGATATGGCAACATTACATGATGGGTAAACATTTTACAGTCTATCTAATCACAAGAGTCTTAGGTATATCTTCTCACCGAAGGACCTAAACCTGAGACCGTGATGTTGTCTAGAGTTTCTCCAGCACTATGACTTTAAGATAGTATACACTCATGGGAAAGGGAACGTAGTGGAAGATTCACTCAATAGGATGTCTGGTCTGCAGTTGCTGAGTGAGGTGATAGAGAAGCAATTCGTGTTGCACATATCCTTTGTAGAGACAGATGGAGCAGTTTACCTTCAGTCTATGAATGTCACTCACCACTTCTTCAGTGAGTTCAGAAGGTACATCTTGGAGACATTTACTGTGAGGCTTGACGTGCTAAGATATCCTTAGGACATTCCCCTGATTGATTTTCTAAAGGTGGGGATCACATCATCATCATTAGAGGACACACCATGGTACCGGTGGCGCTATGGTAGGAAGTATTGAGGGAGTTCCATACGTCTTCTCTAAATGTACATCCTGGTGTGGTGAAGATATATTAGGACCACCAGTGTCAACACATGTGTCTAGGGATGAATAAAGTAGTGTAAGAGTTTGTTTCATGATACCTCACATTCCAAAAAGTGAATGTTGGGCATCTAGTTCCAGTAAGCGTAACATACCCACTAGAGGTATCAGGGTTGAAGTGGAATGGTATCTCCATGGACATTGTGATAGGGCTTCCACATACCTACAGGGGACATCATTCCATCTGGGTGATCATTAACTTACTCACCAAGTAGTCCCACATCCTACCCATCTGTGAGAAGGGATTAGTAGAGCTCATGGGACACCTCTATGTACAAGCGATTGTACGACTTCATGGGGTTTCATCAATGATCATCTTTGACTGTGACATACATTTTACATATCGGTTGTAAGGAGGATTAGAGGTGGTATTTGGAACTCAGCTATGTTTGAGCACCACCATTCATCCATATATGGATCGTCAGACAGAGAGGAAAATTCAGACATTGAAGAACATGCTTCGTGCTTGTGTCCGAGATTTTGGTTGTACTTGGGAGGATTAATTTACCTTGGTGGAGTTCTCATAAAACAACATATATCTCTCCACTATCGGTATGGAACCATTTGAGGCCTTGTACGGTCAACCAATAAGATCACCTCTAAGAAAAACAGACTAAGGGGAGTTAGCAATTATGGGTCAAAAGTTGGTACGAGCTACCACAGAGAAGGTGCAGATCATCCGGGAGCAGATAAAAACTGCATATAGTAGACCAATGTCTTATGCTCATAGGATATGGATACCTCTAGAATTACTACATGGGGACCATGCATTCTTGAGAGTCTCCCCACGATGGGGACTCTGGAGATTTTTCTGAGGTGGCAAACTCTCAATGAGGTTTATCGGACCTTTTCGGATACTTTAGAGGATTGGAGAGGTGGCATATTGCTTGGAACTGCCACCACAGTTAAAGAGGGTTCATGAATTCTTCCACATATCCTAGCTGAGAAGATACGTGCATGACCCATCTCCTATCATTGACCATGGCGAGTAGAACTTGGATGATGGGGCGATGTCTATGGAGGTTCCAATGGAGATTGACGATCGACGGGAGTGGGTCTATCATGGAAGATCGATTCCCCTGGTTCGTTTCCACTGGAAGCAAGGGAACCTACAGAAGAGCACATTGGATTGGGAGTCTCAGATTCATGCTTAATACCCTTATTTGTTTCCTTAGTCTATATTGTGGCTTTCAGGGATGAAAATCCCTAAGTCATGGAGAATTTAATGACCTGGATTTTTCAATGTCATTTTTTTTAATTATATGGAATTATTACTAATCTATAAAAATTGACGGCACATGATTCCAAGGCTCAGTGTGCCTAGAATGAATTTCTAAATATTTTTAGATATATTTAGTAAACACATGGGTGGCATTTTTTACCTTTTGAACTGGTGCTCGGATTAAAAATCTGAGAGCACCGTTGATTCCACAGTGCCAGGATTTTCTTAAGGGAGGTTTCACTTGAGTAGTAGTAAGTTGGGAGAAAAAGATAGATTTTGGACTTTTAAAATAATAATAAAATAACAAAGTTATTTTATTTATCTCTTTTATTTTCCTCTAACAAACAAGAGACGGTGGCGGGACATCGACATGTCAAGCCATTAATTGTCTATAATCCTCAATCATTGTAACAACATCATTAGAATTTGGGAGGTTCATTCATTAAATGAACCTCATAAATTCCCAACGGCGTTACTTAACCCCCCCTCCCCCCTCTTATATATATGGAGCTCGGGAAGGAGTATTGGCATGGCTTCACCAAGCAAAGAATTCTGGTAAAAAACCGCAATGCCAACCACTAGGAGGATGGAACCGGTTCCAGCAAGCAGTAACGAGCACCTCCAAATCACGAACTGACAAACATCGACTCTTCCTCAAACGCAGAGGTTCTCTAATGATCTTCAGGTAGATTTTTTATTTAGTTTTAATTTTAGAATAATTGTTGAATATTATTATTCCCTCATGATATCAAGCTAATACAGAGGGAGGAGGCCAAACAAACATGCCTCAAACCCTCTGCTACATTGTTTACCAAAGGGTTCTTCATGTGATTTTGTTCGGATTGGATGGATTTTGGAACGGCAAGACAAGCGGCAAAGCAGGTGTCCTGAGAGGTTTGTTGGCACCTTTAGATGGAAAAATGGGCCACCAAATCTCACTCAGTAACCTACTGAAGATAGTTGAAAAATGGTGCCAGCGAGGGAATTGATAGTAGTGATCAGCATCGGCTTCCGTGGAGGAGGAGACGTGCCATCGCGCACCACCGGAGGAGGAGGCCGAGGCTTTTCGGTCATGGAGGTTGAGTAGGGTGGCCGAAACTAACCGGGTATGGAGGCGGCGTGGAGCACTGTTGGAGGTGGTCGTGGCTCGATGTGGTGGCAGTGGAGGGACCCACCTAATGTGGGTCCCGCGTCGACGGGGTTGTGTCACGGGGTGTCGCCGCCTAACAAACCAAATGGATAAGGCCATTCGGGAAAACCAGGGGGAGCTGCTCCCCCCACCAACTCCTGCTAGGGTATACCTAAGCTAGCGAGTCACGCCCTCCATGTGTCGGGCCACACAAGCCTAGTGGACCATGCCCCTCCGCAGGTCGGCCCATGCGAGCCTAAAAGACCATACCCTCTTCGGTCCGGGCCGCACAAGCCCAAAGGGCTGTGACCTCTGGGGTATGGGCCGCGCCACCCTAGTTTTCCCCACCATCCGTGTGTTAGGTCGTGCAAGCATAGCAAGCTATGCCCTATGTGGTTTGGGCTGCTCCCCCCACCGGGCCTGACCTAGACCGGGTCAGGTAGGGTCGGTTCTTGTAGGTCGGATCGGACCCGGTCCCAACCAGGCCCAGTTTTTCTTAAAGGGCCATAACAAGTGAACCAGATGTCCATTTGAAGAACCTTCTGTGGTGCTGGGATCCTAGGAGTGAGACAGACCTTTGGGAATAATTCACTTGAGATTTAGTGAAATTTTGAGTACGCCTAGGTTGGATTGAAACAAAATCCAACAGGGCTCTCAACATTAAAATGCCAATAACTCACAGGTCGGGCGTCGAATTGATGTGTCTTCTGTCACGTTGGAACTCTTCCAACATTTTGTTCCTTTGGGTTACTCTTTTTGGGAGTTTAGTTGTTGTAGAGGTATGACCAATATCTCGAAGTGTAGATTCCACAGAACTTGAGCGTACATGGTGTGAGGAATCCTGTGGGTTTTTTATGTTAATAAAGAACATAGATCTAATGTGCATCAGCATCCATCGATCTTGTGTGGGTTATCACTTAGCGATCCTGTGTGGGTCAAAATCTATCGATCATGTGTGTGTAAGTGTATTTCAATCCTATGTGGTTCAACATCTATCAATCCTATGTGATTCAGCACCAGAGTATCTCGACAGAATAAGATGATCTTGATTTACAACTAATCATCTGTACTTTTTTACTTGAGTTATATACCTGTTGTGAGCAGATTATTTACCTTTGTGGTACTTTTACCTTTGTGGTATTACCTTCATGGTGTTACCTTTGTGGTATTTTTACCTTTGTGTTGTTACCTTTGTGGTAATTTTACCTTCATTGTGTTACCTTTGTGGTACTTTTACCTTCATCGTGTCATCTTCGTGGTGTTACCTATGTGGTATTCATCCCTCATGGATCAGTTTTTCTAAATGAAAAAAAGTTGAAGCCTTATTATTCCTCATGTATGAGACGTATATATTTTGATAACTTCGGGCTCCTCTGCCTGAAACCCTTGATCACACAGACATGGTGGACTTCCTCAAGCCTAGGAGGTTCGAATCACATCATTTTGAGACTCCAAAAAAGAAGCAGACACTCCATTTTCATGATTCTGTCGTGAAATTTCATACAGAAGATGCCCTTGATGAGCATAAACGCATTCATCCTTTCTTTGGTAGATCCCAAGGGATCTTGTTTCAGGATGCGCTGAAGAGCTCTGATCCAAGCACAGAAATGATGACAAAGCCTACTCTTGTCAAGTGACTTGATGATGGTGGGTTCTCTTTGGAAGCGGATCCGAATTCTCTTCGTCAATGCACACAACTGTGAAAATTCTCTTTCAGGGGCCACGTCTCCTACCTTAAAGGTGATCTTCCTTGGAATCTTTCCAATTTGTATACGCATATAGCTCATTGTTGGAATGTTTTGAACTGGAAACTGATTCCAATAAGAAAAGGATACTTTCACATACTATTAAAATAGTAAGGAGACCTAGAAAAGGTTTGGAAAATTGGAAACCTTAATCTAAAACCGGGACTGCTAAGAATTTCTAATTGGGACTCTTTTTTTAATCTGCACACATACAGAAACACAATAGCCCTTGTTTGGGTCAAACTTCATGGACTTAATTAATTATTTTGCCAAGAAAAAATTCTAAATGGAATTGTTTCGTGCAAAGGGACCCCTTTGAAATTTGATCACGGAACTATAAATACTGACATAGGGTACTTTGCTAGAATTATCGTGGAAATTAATTTAGATTCAAAACTCCCTAACACACCCAACTTCACTGCAAATGAACGCAAAACAGAAATCTGAATTGAATATGAGAGGAAACGTCCCTTTTGTGACCTTTGTAAAACTATTGGTCACACAATCTCTAATTATAGGGTGATTAGAAGCTATGTAATCCATTTAATTGAAAATTATTGGAAGGAAACTAGGGGAAATAAAAAATGATAAATCTCTCATGATGTAGATATCTAAAACACCCAAAAAGAAAGCTGAAATTTGGGTAAAAACACTGTATAACACACATATGGGGAACCTTTTGTATAAACAAGGAAGATGTTATAGAAGAGGAAGACTCCACTATTAATGAATAAAGAATTTTGGAAGAACTATAAAATCAAGTCTTAGACACCGTAAAGATATAAAATGAGAAGGAAAAATCTTCTCAAACCTCATGGCATATCCTCATCCAAGATACAGATCATAATCTGGGTAAGAGGGATAAGTCATCTGAACAAGTGAACTACAATACTTGCAACACATATTCTACACCTCTAAATAAGGATGATTGTTCTGAGGTTATTTCAATTCAAAATATGGTGAAACACACCTTCGATTCGAGTAATGAACAGATCAAGAATCTACATCCTGTAAATGCCACTGAAATCTCAGAGTTAAAGATTGAATACAGCAGTAAAACAGATAATGTAGACTCCCCTCATAGTCAAGGCACATCTGTTATTCTCTCTTAAAATCAGACTTCTACTGGACGCACATTAGAATCTGGAAAACTATTGTCCATCCAGAAAGACACTCTGGTCATAACACAATGCACTACTAATCAATTAACTGAAACTGTTACCGAAAAACTGGAACCTGTCGACCCTTTTATGGGAACTCCACCCTTGGTAGAAACTCCTACACAAACCCAAAACACCAACAACTACATAAAACTGATAGCAGTCGAGCAACCTGGGGTGGAAGAAGAACTTTCTACAAGTATATCTACAATCACAATTTCCTCTTCTGATTGGCCTGGTATTAATATTGTTTCCATCATGTCCTATAACATGAATCCCACAACTCCAAACCTTAAGGATTTAGCAATGCAACATACTAACAAAGGCACCTCTCTTATCCTAAATAATGAAATAAAAATGAAAAATGATAAACTAGCTTCTACTATCCCACCACACTCTAAAACTATAAGAAACCCATCCATTTTTTGATGTGTTGAGACTCTAAATAAACTGTCTAATACTGATGTCGTGGCACCTGAACTGGTTGATCTTAATAGAAAATTATCAACATAGGAAACTAAGCCCTTGTAGGTTAGGAATGTTTCTGTGGTGAAAATGTAGTGTTGTCCAAACCAGGATAGTATCAAGAAGTAGTATGCAGTCACTTCTCAGGCACCTGGTACAGCTCACTCCCTGCCTATAGATACTATGAGTAATCTGATACTTGAACCTGCTGTGAATATTACCAATAATTCTAGCAATAATAAAGAAAAGACCTCTCATAATAAGGAGGTTAGAAAATATTCAAGAAATAAAGGCTCTGGAAAAAAGAAGAAAAGAGGTTCTACCCAAAAAACTAAACATTAATGAAGATCCTTTTGTGGAATATTCAGGGAATTGTTAACTCTGACCCCTTTATTGTGTTAAAAAGAATGATTGACACTCATCATCCCCTTTAATTTTCTATTATGGAGAAAAAAATCAACTATGCCTCTAAATACTTTTACTTATGTCAAAAAAATTATGTTTTTACGGGTGCAATCACTAATATCCTTAATGTAGAGTCTTTATGGATCTTCTCGCATTTCTCTTTACAGAATACTCGTGTCTACAATATCACTGATCAGATTCTTACTTGAAATTTTAATATTGATGACACACAAATTTTATTCTCATTTTTTAATGCTAAGATTAGATACCAAGAAATAAGAATGTTTTGGAATGAACTCTCTTATCTTGGCACAAATATTAATGCACCCTAGTTTATTATGTGTGATTTTAATGCCATTATCAACTCAAGCGAGAAAATTAGACCCTCTCACGATTCTATTTCCACAAGAGGATTTAAAACCTCAATAGATGACAACAACCTCATATAAATCAATCTCACTGGTACAAAATACACTTGGTATAGAAGGCACTACAACAAAGTAGTTTCCTCCAAGATGGACAGAGCCTTTATGAATTTACTTTCTTTAGATAATTGGGAAACAATCTATAGTATTACTCTTCATAGGAAGAACACTAATCAACACCCCATCCTGGTCAGTGTCTCTACCAAAGACATGAAACCTCGTTTTCCTTTTAGATTTAACAATGCTTAGTTCTCTGATGATGATTGCTCTTGTATCATTCAAAACTTTTGGTCCTAAATGTCTTGTAACAATGATTTCCTTGAATGTATCCTCAAATTAAAACATCTAAAACAGACTCTAAATATATGGTGCATCTCTAAAGCCAAAAAAATCAATAATTACATCATGACTCTTGAGAAAGATCTCAGTGATCCTTAAAACATAAACACTGCCTATAATATCAACACTAATCCTACTCACGAACTAAACATTGCGGTTAAACATAATTCCCTACTAAAATTAAAATAAAATATGAAAAAACAAATGTTTAAAGAAAAATGGTTAACAGATAGTGATAGAAATAATAAATTTTACAATTCTATTTAAAGAATTTGGAAGGCCTACACGATGTTAACTCTTTTAATGGATGAAGACAGGATCCTTGACAATGAGTATGATATCTCTCATCATATCGTCTCCCACTATGAAACTGTTTTCCTTGGTCTTGATATAAATAAATATTTCCTACCTAAGTTCATTCCCCTTGTGATCAATGGTGAGGACAACTCCTTCTTTCTTAACACCTCGATGGATCATGAAATCAAAGACAATGTCTTTAGTCTGAATCCAGATAGTGCCTCAGGCCCTGATGGATTAAACAATTGTTTTTTCTAGCATTATTGGGTTGTGATTCGGATTGATGTTCGTAAAATTGTAAAAACGTTCTTAACCAATGGGGTTATCCCACATGCCCTAAATTCCTAGTTTCTCACCTTGATTCTGAAAGCGGATAACACCTCGGAAATACATTTGTTTAGACTCATTTATCTTATCAACACCCTTTTTAAAGTCATCAAAAAAATAATTTCCATCAAATATTCCACTCCCATGAACATAATTTTCTCATGGAACAAATTTGGTTTTATAAAGGGAAGATCCATTCATGACTGCATTTTCCTCACTTCTGAGTGTCTAAATAATTTAAATAAAACTAATAGGATAGGCAACATAGTGATTAAAAGTGACATCAAAAAAGCTTTCAACACCATATACTGGAGTTTTATCATCAAAGTACTTCAAGGTTATGGTTTTAACACCTATCTTATAACAGAAATCAGAACCCTATTCATCATGGAATCTATCTCCAACCTGGTCAATGGCGCACCTAAAGGATATTTTAAATTCAAAAAATATGTCAGGAAAGGTGACCCTCTGTCTACCATTCTCTTCTCGATAGCATAAGACTACCTTAGTCATCTGATCAACATGATGGTGAGCCAGAACAAAATAAAGCCCATTCATGTCTCTAGGAACGTGAACGATCCTTCTCATCTCTTTTATGTTGATGACGTCATCCTTTTCATTTAGGGGGATAAAAGAAACATTCATAACCTCAAAAATGCGCCCTCACACTATGAAGAGGTTTCTGGACAAGCCATTAGCTAGAACAAATCTTGCATCTTTTTTGGGATTAATTTCCCTCCCGGTAGAAAATGTAACATTCTCCGTGACCTGGGTCTGAAAGAAGGTATGCTTCCATTCACTTATCTTGGTGTTCCTGTTTTTTGAGGTAGACCCAAATCTTTTCCCTTTGTGACTATTATTGAAAATTTCCTAAATCAGTTATCTTCTTGGAAAGGTAAATATCTCTCTATGGAAGGTAGGACTTACCTCGTAAAATCCACTATTGTCTCCATGATGGTTTATTCAATGATGGTCTATAAATGTCCAGTTTGGCTCATTAAAAATGGAACACATCCATGAAGAACATCATCTGGACTGATAGAACTCTAGAAATAAAACTTGTGACTGTGCCCAGGTCAACTTATTGCAAACCCATCGAAAATTGTTGTATTGTTACTAAAAATATCATTTACTTTAATGGATCCCTTCAAGAAAGACTCACTTTGAACCTTTTTCAAAATTCCTCTGAAGATATTTCCTTTCTAAAAAATAGGTTTCCTGACAAACATAAAATGGGAAATTTTAACTTAATTAACTCATCTATCTGGCCTTCCATAAAAAATTCCTTCTCTAATATTATTCAAAACTCTATATGGATGGTCTCTAGAGACTACTCCATGAAATTTTGGTTGGATAACTGGACTGGCATGACATTAATTTCCTTGATGCCTCCTGATCAAACCCTTGATAATACTAACATCTCTATGAGAGACATTTTATACTCTCAACATGATCACCTTCTTGAAAATATTATGAATATTATTGAAAACTGCTCTTTCTCTCAGGACAATGATTTATTAACATGGGAACCTTCTCACAATGGTATGCGCAACTCAAAAAATTTCTACAAACATTATTTTTGTAACTCAGAAATTGACTATAGTTGGTTAAAACACTTAAAAACCCATGGATAAAAACATCACGCTTAAACCTCACAAGGCGTCTTTCCCAGAACAGAGTGCCCACAGAACATTGCCACCAATATTTGGGTATCTAGATCTACTCTAAATAAAAAATCTATAATCAACACAGGAAAGATTCTAACCACCTCTTTCTATATTTCACTACTTCTTCTTCTCTTTGGAACTATATTCTTGACATTTTTTACTGTAGTTGGTTGAAGTTTAATTCTATCAGTGCTCAACATAAAAAATTTGCAGAAATAGATGGGTCTCAACAAATCAGGAACCTATTTTATTCTATGGTTTCGGAGCTCCACCATGTGATTTGGTTTGATCAGAATTCTATTATTCATAATAATTACTCATTCAAACAAAATGCAGGTCGGATGAGGATCCTCATTGCCATACAAGAAGCAGACTCGATTCAAAATGGACATTTCCAAAATGCCATACATGACTTTGTGATCCTGAGGCATCTCCAAATTAAAGGTAATTTCTATCAGCTGCATCATACACTGGAGGTGTTCTAGAGAGCCCCCCTGCCAGGATGTATCAAAATAAATATTGATGGCACCTCTAAGGGAAATTTGGGACCTGGAGGGTGTGTTGTTTTCTTCATAAATCACCACGACTAGATCCTTGGATGATTCATGGTTAAATGTGGCATTTTCCCCTCCCTCGAAGCTATTAGGATGGGCTTGATTCATGACATTACCTTTTCCAAATCCTTTTTTTGGAATAACCACTGGATTGAAAGTGACTCGACGAATATCATCCATGAAATTTGGAATGACATAATCCTCCTTGCTTGGACGATTACTACCCGTTGGATGGAATGCTCCCATTCACTAAGTGATCGTAACTATTTCATCACACATGTATATCATGAAGAAAATGTGGTTGCATATAGTCTGGACAACATGGGAGTCAATCAAGAATTTACTTGGTTCGAAGACCTACCCATTGCTCTTCTTTCCTTTCATGAAAACGATTGTAATATGATCCTGTATTTTAGACTCTTGTAATATTTATTTTTTAATAATATTTATGCTTTGGTCATTTTTTACCAAGGCCTCACCTTTAAGAAAAATATATAAAACAAATTAGATTTGATGACAACTTTGTGCTTTGTGATTGAGGTCTTTCTTTATTGTTTTTCCTTTGAGGGACTCTAGGATACCATCAGGGGTATCAGGGTCCCTACTGAGTATTGTTATACTCACCCCTATACAGGCTATGCCCGCACCTTGTTGTGTCTTTTATAGAAATTGGACATCGTTGATCGAGGTTGAGGGATCCAGCACTAGACGGTGCCTAGAGGTGGACCATATAACATGACGTGCAATAGTGACTACTGATTGAGAGCTGTAAATAACCTTCTTATAGGATCCTCGGTGGATGATCCAGGAGTTGTTTTTTATTTCAATTGAACTTGTAATTTCTAGTTGAACTTGTATTCTGACCTATTTACATTCAATTCAATTTTTACAACAACAGTTTACATCGTGGTGGCTTCTTGTTGTGTTCTTGGATTGTGTGTTTTTACAGGGTTAAAGGAAATGCCTTCCCATTATAAGGAATATGCCTTTCTGATGCTAGTTGCCAGCCCCTAGCCTATGGAAGGCAGGCTTTGGGTAGTCACGACATGGGCCCTGGGGGATAAGTCGTGATAGGTTATATAAAAAAGAGTGGTGCATTCATTATTGTTTTTAAAAATAGGTTTTGGTATCAACCTGACAATGTAATCTGATACCCAAACCATACCATGATTATTTCTGATTGCTCCATCCAAAGAGGAGTGGATTTAATTTTTATTTTTGGACTGTAACCAAACTCATTACAATGATACCCTTGGTGATTTTTAATTCAATATTTTTTATAAATAAATTATTTTCAAACATTAAATTAAAATATAGGTTTTGTAGGATCAAATATTGGATTATAAACATAATAAAATGAATTAAAAAGTTAATTATATTAAATCTGAAACATAATTTGGTTCATGTATGCTATTTATAGTATATATTACAAAAATGGTTGACTCTCTAATGTCATAATACATAATATTTTAATTTTATAAAAAAATTTGACAATATTCTAAAATTATGAAATAATCACTATTAGGTAATTTCAATGTGTTTACATTAAGAATACTATTTATTCTATAAAAGTAATTATATAAATAATATAATTTATACATTTAAACAAGAAACTCAAAATTATTGAAAATTAATTTTTTTTAAAATAAAAGTTTTCTAAAACTTATAAAAAGTACATTTGACAACATAAAATTATATTATTAGGTATACTCAATAAATATTATTTAATAATATTATGTTTTTATAATATCATTTATTTGAAAAATTTAAATCCCAAAAAATATTATCTTGGTTTCAATTATTTATTTCCTTAAAATAGATTTTATATATCATCATTTTGAAATCATACTTTTAATAAAGTAATTATTTTATAAATATAAGGTAATAGTAGACGGTTAAATTAATAATTAATTTATTGTTAAACATAAAAATTAATATTTTATTTTATTAAACTATTAAATTATCTATGGGTAATGTGTGTGATTGTGATATTTTCTTGTGGTGGTTTAAGTAAAATGATTTGGGTCATGATCTTGGTGATCTTGAACTTCTCACATTAAAAGTTTTACTTATGCTTTATTTATTGAATTTGGACATAGTTTTGGACATTTAAAAACCCACTGATTCTATGTCCCTTTGAAAATATGATAAATGGACTTCATAGGGTATGATCTTATTGGTTGAGGCCATGAATTTATTCATCTCTATCAACTGGATTTATCCCAAAAAATAATAAATTCTCATCAAAATGATAATTGTAAAATAGCTATATTAATGATGGTTTGGATTCATAATAGTCTTCTAAATCTGAAAGAATATGATATATAGTGGACTAAAAGAACCGGTTTAATGAATGGGTATTCAATAATTTTATTTCATAATTATGAATTTACTCAATTAAAAAAGGGAATTTCATTTGTAAATTATCGAGTCATTAAATTCATCCGCCTTTCAAAATTTCACGTGTGAAATATTATATCATACACTAAAATAGATTACGGTACTTCTACTTCATCACCTATTTTATTTCCAATGTCACAACTTCAAACATGTTATTCCACTATATAACATTATTTAGGTGAGTTTTCTTGTTTCATATAAAATTGTCTTTATAATATACTATTTTCCTCTACTTCTCATTGTATGAAAGTGCATTCTTAAAGGGTACCACCATCTAATTAAATACATGGTTGGGGTCTGTTATGAACTTTCTTACATGGGATATGTGGAATACATCATGTAATTGAGATATGTAAGGAGGGAGTTATAGTCTATATTCAATTCCCCAAATATGATCAAGTATCTCAAATGGAACAATGTATATAAGATAAGGCTTTCCAATATTCTAAAACATTACGACATTATTCCATGGTGATATATGAAGGAACACATTATCTATGATCTAAAACAATAGTCTATATTTGTGATTGTCTATATATATTTTCTATAAAAAAAATTATTTGATATTACATTGAATGTTTTGAACCATATATATCATCCATTGGTGAATATATATGCCCATCAGCTTCCACTCTCTAACGCTATATGAACATGTCGGAGTCCAAAACCTCTTCTTATACAGATCCTCATTAGGTGAAATTTGATTGATATAATGAATAATATTGTTATATTATAACTCTACAAGGAGAAAGTGTTGATCCTAACATCCTTGGAAATCCATTTAACATGATCTCTAAATATCATTTAGAGATTGTAGGGTTAGTTCTGGCTAACCATCCTCTGAGGGTGACAAACAGTGCTGAATAATAGATTTTTATCTAAAGTTTTCTAAAGGAATATCCAAAAACCTTAGGTAAAACTGATATCATGATCAAATATTATAAATAATTTAAATCCATGATTTCATACCACCTACCGACTATATATCATGGTTAGTTGGTCAATAGAGAAATCAGACTTGATAACAATCAAATGATATGACTTTTTAAGGATTTTGACTACTGCTTAGATGGTGTAATCACATTTAGTGATCCTTGAAGATACTAGGATAAAATACATTGTTATGTTTTTCTATTTTCATACTATTTTGGGAAATGGTGGTATTATAAACTTTTAATTCTATCATTAATCCTTGACATGCTGGAATACCATGATTCATGATACATATTTTTCAATCTCCCTCTTCATGTTATTCAACCATAAGTTTTTTATTCAAATATCAATACATAATATATATTCTTGGATAAATTAATAATGGGTTATTAACATATTCTAAAAGTTCCCAATTCTGACCATGTTTTTACAAGACGCATATATGGGTTCCAAACATTATAAATCAATCTTTATCAATATTTAAAAGTGGAACATTTGGTACATTTTTTTGTTGAACGTCATCATATTTATAGACATATTTTCTCATATCAAAAGTTGTTGGTTGAGCTGTTTTTTTGAGAAAGGTATAATGAATATCCTTTTTTTAATCCCATTTCCATCCATTGTATATTTAAAAATATTGGATACCTAAAAATTCTCATTATGTGTATAGATGCGAGATCCTTTCTACCCCCAACATCATCCACATTGTTTTCTTTCCTCCGAATGTAATTTCTTGAACACTCATAATCTATGATCACCTCTAACAACCATTGCTAGTCCATATTTAAATAGTTTTTTGTGATTATATACTTAAGGATTTTATAACCCTTATATATATCACTCTTCTAATCATAGATGTAATGATGAACAAATTCAGACGCTACAACCAATTCTTGATCATTTATTATAAAGTTTTATAGGTGGATCAATAATTTTTGGGAGGAATATGAAATCAGTTTCTCATATTTATTGGGTAAAAAATCCAATCCCTTTCTGGATAAATCATTGTTGTTAAACATTCACACCCCAATGGTGGGTAATGTAAGAATTGGATTAGTGATTATCCTCTTATCCAAATTTTTACTTATCTCTTCATAGTCATTAGTCCAAGCAAAATTGAAACTCTTTTATGGTAGCCTAGTCAGTGCGAATGAAAATCTTGAGAAGTTTCTTAGTTATTGATGATATTTTATAGTACAATGGAGGGTGTATCTCTTTGGAAATTGTGAGATATGTTTCCCTTATTTTCAGAAATAAATTTTTTTGATTATCCACATCCTTAAATTTCAAGGATAATTATTCAAACATTTCTTACAAGTGGTATGTTTCACTTTTTTTAACCATGACTTTTCTCAATTTCATAGTCTAGACTATAATCAATTCTTTTCCACTTATAACATATCCTATTAGACCAAACAATTTCAACAATATTCTTTTTTTGTTGGGGGAACATCAAAAAAATTCTCAAATTTATCTATTAGTCAAATGGCTAGAGATTTTCATATACTCAAATCTAGACCACCAAAGAATCAATCAACTTTATCTTCAAGGAAGATAACAAAGATGAAGGTGTATCTTTTAGGTTTTATAAATTTTTTCTTATACAACCCAATGGATTCAGCTTCCTTTTTCATGATTCTAATGTACTCCAACACTATATTAAGTAGGAGAGTGTTGGGATAACATCGATAAAAAACATTTTCCATAACTATTTCAAATCCATCTATTCATTCAACTAATCATGATTCATATTTTTGGTCCATTTACATCATTTATCATCTTCTCCTTCAATATGATAAATATAAGACATGACCTTCACTTTCATAGAAAATTGAATAATGGGGATGATCTTCATAATATATTTTATTCATTGTACATCAATTAATGGATTAGTAGATATACTAAAATTTAGTGACACTTTTTTTGTAAATTTTATAATTAAAATATCCCATCTATTATCAAGATTTTAGAATTCCACCATATTTATGTTTTAGTTAAAAACATGATATAAATTAGAAATCATTTTCATGATGTTTCTGAATCCAACTACCATCAAATTGGAAATCTCATTTTCGTATTCATCACACTTCCCCTTGAATTTTTTGTTGACTTGTTTCCAAATATTTTAAGAAATTGAATCGAATAATAGAAAATTTATGATTGATAATTTTTAAAATATAAAATAAAAACTAGACACTATAAACATAAAATAGATAATGAATATATTAAGTATTCCATAAAATTCAAGTTCATAATTAAAGAAATTTTTCCAATGTTAAAATCATATCAGTATTTTTGATCCATTAATAATGGTTCATAATAATCATTCCAAATTTATAAATTATATCCCTTATTATTGTAGAAAAAGGTCTGTAGAAAGGATCATTATTTTGTATCATGTGATGATAAAGTCTAGCCAAATTCACCCTTATCTGTGTTATTACACCTACGCACAACTATACTAGTGAAACATAAAATTTAGGTATCTATATAAGGATGTGTTTACATGAAAATAAAATACTCTATAAATTTATAAAGATTATTTCTTTTCTTATGTTTTTTCTTATTCTTAAGGATTTCATTCCCATTTTCTAATCACATTCCCAAGAATTACTTGGCTTTTCATTGATACAAACTATGAAAACAAATTTATTTAATATACAATATTACATAAATTAACTAAATAAAAGTACACATATGACAATACAGAAATATTTTCAGGCCTATTGTCCTTGTGAAATTGTATAAATAACATCACAATGTATAACATGGGTATAATTTCATTGTTCAAAATATTTAAAGATTACACTAATATTCCATGGATCATCTAAAATTGAACTGGATAACCTAGGGAAGCACATAATAATGGGCTGGATATAAATCATAGTAAAATAATAATAAAATTATAACATGATGAATTCCATATAGGTGAGTCGATATTTGTTTCAAGGTAACATTTTAGGGGTGATATTCCTAAACATGATCATAGAAGACTAAAATATTCTGATAACATGAAAAAAACATAGGAATGTGGAAACAATGTAAAACATGACATCATAAATATAATTTATGTATAATATCCAAGAAAATAGATAATTGTAAGCTTAGGATATCATAACAAGAATTATATATATAATATCAAGAGATAAAAACATTTTCTAATGAATTTAAGTGCTATATAACTTTGGTAACACCTGTCATTTTCATAACATGTACATTCATAAGTGAGACTCATAAATTATTCAACTTAAGAATTTATATCATCTCTATTAAAACTATGATTATAGAGTCTGGGTATCATATACGGATTTCACCCTTTAATGATGTATAGTTTAATCATGTTGAATACCCTTCAGGGGAAATGGGGATGGGTATTCAGAACACAAATGGTTTTCATTTAAAATAGCTATAAAATTTCGGCATCCTAAAAGTGGTACATAATGAATCATATACGGGTTTTTTTGAGAGTGATAGGGTTCTCTAGTTACCTTAAAATAATAGATAATGTAATGGGTAAGTGTAATAACACATCCCATCATGAACAACATGAAATGTAATTCTATAAAATAATGAAGGATATTAAATAATATGGAGAAATACAGGATCCCTTACCAATAAAGGAACTTATATAACCTTTGGAGAATATTCATAAGATCTAGGGGAAAATTGGTTAGGATATAGGGAGGGATGAAAAGAGTATATTTGTCCAAAAGGTGTATTTAGTGAAGTGTAATGAGTAGTTGGGGGTTTATATAACAAAATAGAAAGTTATTTTTATTTATTTCCAAATGTATGTTTTGGAATCAATATGATTTTGTGATTCAAACCACAAACAACCCCATGGTTTTGGTCCAAAGTTTTTACCAAATATGAGTATACTTAATTTCATTATATTTAGATTAATATAACTCTTTAAACTAATTCTCCTAGTGTTTTGAATGTGGGTCTTTCATTTAATGAATTTATTTTAGAAACATAAAATATAATATAGGTTTTAGAGGAATCAATAAGTTTTTGTAAAATTAATTAAATACAAATAATATCACGTCATTTTAATGGGTAAGCATAATTTTGTTTTTGGATATATTTTTAGTACATATCACATCAAATTTTTTATTTTATACATCCATAACATATACTATATCATTATACCATATCTATGTTTTACCAAATAGTTTGACAATCTCAGAAAATTATAAAAATTATGTATTAGACAATTTCAATGTAAAGAGAAAAAAATAATATTAACTTCATAAAAATATTTCTCAAAATAATATAATGAATTATTTTAAAAAAAATTCCCTATTTATTATAAAGTACATTTTTTACCGAAATTTTTTCTAAAAATTATATATATTTTAATAATATTTATAAAATTTTTTCATTCAAATTTTATATGTATTATTTAATAATAATATTTTATTTAAATATCATTAATTTTAGAAATTATTTTACTCATAAAAATGTTTTTTTATTGAATCAGTATATTTCCTAAAAATACAATTGTTGTTTCAATAAATCATAATATAATTTTTTTCAATATATTTTTTAATCATTGTAAATTAATAATAAAATATAAATAAAATTAAAAAATTAAAAAAATATAAAAATTCATACTATTAGTGTCTAGATACATAGAACATAATTACAACAATCAATTCCATAACGTAAAGTTATGCAATGGTTATATTTTCATGGGGTGGTTCAATTTAGATGTTTTGGTCCATGATCACAATATGCATAAATAGATATCGTAAATGGATTTCATTGTTAATTAATAGATTAATATTGTCTTGTGTTTAGTGAATGGAAAATCGTAGTGATTCTATCTTTGTTAGAAGCATGGATTATTGGGATTTATTGGGTAGGATCCCACTACTCATGGCCATCGATTCATTCCTCTATGTTAATTTTATTAATCATATAACATAATATATAATAATCCTAATGATCACTATACTATGTCTATATTATCAATGGATATAATGATTAACATGATTTTAATTCTAATAGTTCCTAGTAAATTTTCATGTGGTATACATGAGGACTCTAACGAAGTCATTATTATATTCTAGTGTGATAAACATTGGCATTATAGGATTATACCATGTGGCTATATAGATGATGATGTGTTCTATAATGTGTGGGGATGGGTTCAAGTGACTAGTAACTTTTATGGTCTTATATTGTTTTTATGGTGGAATATATGATAACTATTTTTTGATTTACACTATACAATTAAAATTCTAGGGCCGATAAATTTTCCACCAACCCCCCTTGATGAATAAATATTCTAATTCAATAGGAAGGTATTCATTCCTTAGTTGAAATTCATATACTAATTCATTTGTAGAGAATCATCCCTCAGAAGATTTTGATATATTGATTAACGGTTAGGGAATAATGACACAAAATGATAATTTTATATTTATTACAATGTAGGGAATGAACACATGGATTATATGGGAACATTGATTCCCCAATAAGAAATCATTCCATCAATATGATATTGAGACAACTAATTTCCTTCTATGAAGTCATCCCCACATATAATATCATGCCTATCAAATCATTGGTAGAGTTCCATCCAATATATTATATAAGGATTTACAAATTCTATTTAGGGTGAAAAACATATAGATGATAGTGTTATATAGATTCATTTGTAGGCTCCCATCCCCTATATGAAGTTGTGATTATTGATTCCTAAGTGGGACTTCATACCACCATAATGTGTTTTCATTATTCTTAAAAACATCTTAAAATTTTTGAAGAATTTATAGTTGACATTGGGTTTTATATTAGACCCTGAGGGAAAAAATATTTCTTCACTATTATTTATTAATTTATTTACTTTTCATGACATATCACAAGATTCATACATTACATTATTGATTATGTTAGGGAAATTATTATTGGTGTCCTTCTCAGTTTAACTCCAAGAAATCATAGGTATCCATGGAACATTAGTACATTAGTTAAATTTTTAAACCTGAACATAAATTAAATGAAATATTAATATTAATATTTAAATAACAAATCCTATATTTTATCCCACAACATAAGGACCTACAGGTTTATTCTATTGAAAATTTAAAATATAATAATATTACTTTACATAATATGGGAAAAATATCATCAATCCTTATACCCTAGGGATATTCTACACATATTTCAGGATATATACAAATTTATACCCTATGAAATATATGTATTAAAAGGTTTTGAGCTCAGATTCTTATTATGGAAAAACATATCATAATTTTTTTAGATCATAAACAAAATGGTAAACATGTGGGAAACCTAAATAATTTAATAAAAGATCTTATGACCATTGATGATAGTTATAAAATATGATATAAAAAAATACAATATTAATAAACCATCATGGAATCATACTAAATTATGACATGTCTCAAAATACATATCAATAATAAAAAATATGTGGTAATGATATAAAATTGTCAAATATATTAAAGTAGAAGGTGTAACCATGAAAACACCGAGTTTCTCTAAACTGAAACATCTTTTAAAATATTGGATTAAAATGATAAAAATGAAGGAAATAAGTCACAATTGTAATCACAGAAAAAAATGATAAAAAAAATTTTCTCTAGGCCTATGTGAAAAAAATATTAAAATACATAAATGATGATGTGACCAAACCCATCGTTCATACACATATATAAAAAAATTCATTATGTTCATACCTAACTATATCATGAGATATACTCATAATGACTAGATTGGTTGGGGATATTTGAATCCATCAATCACCATCTACACATATATATTCCTCTTAATAATAACTAAAATAACATATTAATGAACATTAGGAAAAATTCAGGGTTTCATATAATATTCCAAAACATCACATTACATGAACTAAATAAATAGCAGGATATAAAAAAAACACATTTTCTATATAGAGTCATGTAATAATAACATATTTATAGTTTTTTAAACTTCACTTCATGGTAGGTAATCCTTGGATAAAAATAGAAGTGAAATATACAAGTATTTTATAATACCTTTTCAACAATTATTTAAAAGATGAAATTAGAATTTCATTAAAATTATTTTTAATATAATGTAAATAAACATAAATTAATAATTATAAATTGTTCAAAATAAAATATCCTTGAAAATAAACAATTGTTGAGAAAATAAATATAGAGTTGAAAATAATGAAATGAAATGTTATTGATTTTTTTAGGCCATTTGAAATAAATATCATCCAGGAAACATTACAAATAAGTGGTAATGGAAGCTTTTATCACTGTATAATATAATATATAATTCTATTTCCATAAAGAAGACAATTTTTATAGAAAAAACATAGACACGGATGAAATGATTGATTTTTAATAATGAAAATTTTTCATAAAAATGTTATATAGTTATTTAATAAAATATTTTAACATATAAGTGGCCAATGATTATGTTACATAATTATCCATGAGAAAAAGTGTAAAATCCAAAAAAAATCATAAAAATAAATAAATCACAAAAAAATATATTGAAGTAATAATTCCTATAGCCTAATGAATTAGAAACAGATTCAATGAAATCTATATATATTTTATGATAAAAGAATATAAGGAGCCTAAGATAATGATCTATAAATGGAAATGAAAAAATCACTAAGTAGAATAAAATTTCATATGTGAACTAAATTTGGTATTCAATTGAAAATATAAAAACATTATGATGCAAAGTATCAAAAATGTTTCATGTTGTTGAAATGACATAATGAATCCCTTACAATTAATATTGATTTCTATCAAAGTGATTCAACTTCCTATATAAAAACCATAAATATAATAATAACTAATTTCATAAATATATTCATACCTATATCTATTTTGATTTTTCATTCATAAATTTTATCTATATGTATATTTGTTAGTATTTACATATTTTTTCCCTTTAATTTTTTTCTATTTTAACCATTTCATTAGTTTCATTGGAATGATTTTCTAGTTTTATTTCCACCAAAAAAATAATCATTTTATGTTTTTTAAATTCTAATTAATATATTAATAATACAGACTAATGAATTATAAATTTCCTTTTATATGGTGTTCAATCCAAATTTATGATGATAAAATCGACATTAGGCACACTTTGTTGATTATCATATCTATTGAATGAATTTCTCGTAATTATAGATATTTATTGTAATGAATACATTTAAAAAAATAAAATCATTATATATATATATCACATTATATTATATATTATTTTTTTTAAAACACACAAGATATAATTTTGGTGTGTTGTTCAAACATGTGGTCAACCCAACCCTATCAAGAATATATAATGATTTGTGGATTATTATGAGAATTTTTAGTTTAAATATCATAATAACAAATTAATAATGGTCATATATAGAGTTTATTAATGTAATATAACAGAATTTGATAGAATTAGAATAAAAATAATCGATATTATCATTTTATATTATGCGAATAAATTTTTCATTTATCTCAGCATACCTGTGTGAGATAGATAATTTTATTAAAATTTATTTCCTTCAATATATTAATAATATAGTTAATAAATATTTCTAAAACCTTATTCATAGCATAGAAATTATATTAATACTTTAATACCAGTTTAAATACTACCTATTTCTATTGGTGATGAAATGAAAAATAAAAAAATGCTCGTGGCATGGAGGTGGAAGTCGAAAAGTACATATGATTGCCATTTTCATTTTCCATATTATGTCAAAAAGGAGAAACATGGTATATAATTTGAGAATAGATAACTTATAAATATATATAATAATAATATATTAAATTCTCTATTAGGATCACAATTGTATGGTTGTGATTGATAATGAAACATGTTACATTGTAGAGAATGTAGTCTGTAAATGGCACATTTAATGTTTTTTGTTATGCATAATGGAAAAATAGAGGATTGGTAATTATTATTCGATAATTATAATAAAATTATTTCATAACTTATATACTTATTTTATCATTATAATATGGTTAAAATAAATTTTAGGTATAGTAAAATTATATCAATAAATATAAAATATTGAGGAGTGATTAGAAATCGATACTGTTTTACATGGATTATCTCTTTTGTGGAGGAGTTAAACCTTTAAGGGCTGTAAATTTTATAAAAGTTTCTTATTAATATGTATATAAGTTTTTAAGTCAAGTATGCGTATTTTTTGGGCTAACATAAGGGTTTTTTGTTGTGATGATAAGATTTTAGATCTCTATTTATAGGTGAAAAGTGAATGATTTTTTACAAATATAGAAAAAATTCAATAATTTGAAGCCAATATCAATGAGGAAGTACCCAAAATTGTGAAATAATTGGGAGGATAAACATATTAAAATTATAGACATATATTACTCATTAAAAGTAATGTTTATAATACTTTATACATGTCAAATATTAGTCAAAACATTTTGACCATTTTTTGTTTTCACTGGTGTAAATAGATTTTACCATACAGTGTTTTTATTAATGGAAAAAATTAAAATTATACTTATCATATAATTTGGAACTAATGATTCCATATTTAAAATCAGAATTTTTCCATTCATTTTTATAAACTGAATAAAGTTAAATTGGAAAAACTAAGTCATTAATGTGTTATATTAATTTTTTGAAAATTTTAATAAAACATATTAAAAGTCAAATTTATGATTAAAATTTTAAAGAAAATTAAATTTATAAATTTATATTTAAAATAAATAGTTGATTTTAGGAAATGGGTTCATAAATTTCAAATTTATAGTTATATAAAAATAATAATATGCTAAAATTTATTTTATTTCTAAAATATATGCTTTTACTATTCACATTAAACTCAAACTTTTAAAAAACATCCCAAAAATTCATCTTAATCTTATATTTATATGATAAATCTAAAAAATGGATTTAATTTATTCGAATTATCTTCTTTACATTTTAATATTTTACATTTTACTTTAAAAACATAAAATATAATGAATATTCATTTCATAGAAAAATACTTTTGGTATTTTATTGATAATTTTCCAGAAAATACATAATTAATGTACTGTTAATATACCTCATTATAAAGAATTTTACGAGATCACAAAAATAAAAATAAAATTATTTAATAATTTATTTTTAATCATAATTTTAATATATTATAAAATTAACATGTATAAAAATTAATGATATATATCTATACATGTAAATATTTAATATTTAATCATAATTTCTATATATGAAACCCATTATAATATTTGAGTGAGACATAATAAACAAATAAGCTCTAGTTTCAGTTTCTAGTGGTATTGTGGTTTTCATGGATCATATGACATTTTTCATGAGCTTTAACTTGATGAACTAAGATTTTTTTACATAAATATTACATGTTTATTGAAAAATAGTCATTAAGTTTTACAAAAAACACTCTTGAGGACCATATATGTTTTGTGTTTTTGGAGAATAGATACACAATATTCTTATCTCATGAAATATATTCAACATCTACCTTAAATATATCCCCATTTATAATTCATAATAGGTATATTCTACATAAAACCTATCTTTATATCTTGGGGAAATGGAAAATAAGAAACGATGAACTTAGATACTTAATAAGGGTAAACATGAGATATGTTAATCAATGATCGTATTCAAGCATAATATAAGCATAAGAGTATGTTATACTAACATGAAAATTTAATTCCAAAACTATCATGGATCATAAAAGAGATTTAAAGAATATTTCAAAGTAATTTGTAATAAATGACTCGTAAGAATGATAAATCATCATAACTGAATCATGACCCATATTTTTATGTCATGCATGTGTGTGGATTTATCAAAGTATAAAAACCATTTCACATTAAAAGGATAACGACAAAAACAATATTATCAGGAAACATCACATCTTTCCCATTTTCGATCAAACACATCAACTTGTTTCCCACATTGGATTAACAAGTTTGACTTGATTCCAATAATATATTAAGAAATTCTGCTTTTTCCAATAGTTATCTCATGAGGTATAACTCTTTACCCAATATATTGGAGTGATATATAGGTCTCACACATCATTTGTTATAATTTAACCTTTTTCATTGGAAAAAACATATCCCCCATTATATAATGAAAACTATAAACCTCTATGACCTAATATTATAAAACATTCATCAAATAAAACCCCATGAAATGAAATGGGTTTTAGAAACATTTCATTATATCATATCTCATTTAAAAGAAACTCATTTCCTAAACACCATGCTATCATAAATATAAACCATACATAGGTTTAATAAGTATCATATCAATGGATCATATCTATAGAATATTTAAAGTATCATCAAAGGATTTCATCATTGATAGAAATTGATTTTTAATGATCACATAGTATAATTTTGGAAGAAAATAACATTTCCATTTTAAATTCACTTCCCTTTTTCAAAAAGGTATAAACATTTAAATTAAAATATTTTTATTGTAAATAAATATATAAAAATTTAAATTATGATTATAAGGATGGAGGTATCATGATAGTGGGAAAATCCTCTCCCATCTTAAAATTTAAAAAAATCCTTTCATATTTTTGTAATAAATGTCACAATGTACCTAGTTGAGAAAATGACCAAAATATTCCTTTAAATCCATTTTGTAAAAAGTAAAATATTATAAATAATTATTTCAAAAATCTATAAGAGAATATTAAAAAAATTGTATTTTTTTAGAAAATATCGATATGGAACATAAATATTCCCCAACTGAGATATGAATATAAACGTTCTCTAATATTGATGAGATTTGGAAATAAACCCTTAACACTTCAGTATCATCTGAATGAGAAAACCCAATGAAATAGAGACCATTATATGAAAATATTTTATCTCATTATTTTCATTATTTTAATCTTAAATGAAATTAATTATATATATACATGAAAAAAACATGTAGTGTATAAGAAATTTGTCCTATGTAAATAAAAGTGAGATAAAAATCCATTACCTTAGGTTAGAATTCCATTGATTGTAAATCATCTTCATGTAAAAAAATTAAATTTAATATAATATATAATAGAAATTTTTTTATTATATTATATAAATTCATTATATATTTAAATTCATCCTTAATGACAGAGTTAAAAAAGGAATTACACCATTCATGGAGAAAGTTAGCCGTAATTATACATGAACATTGTATTCACTTTTCGAAAGATTGATTGAATGAAATGTAAAGAAAATCACCTTTATATATTTATTATTATATAATATATATCATATATATTTTTCATATCCATCCACCTTACCATCTAATTAAAATAAAAAATAAAAACATATCACATCACTTCATGGAGGTCATAGTTTACAAGTACGCACAAGCAACCATGTCGTTTTCCAACCATTTGGATGATAAAAAGGTAGATATGATATTATAATTTCATAAGAATAATTATTTTCTAAATATAAAATATAAAATTTAGAGACATTATATAAACCATAAATTAATTATGACGATGGAAAATGAAATGCACTATTACATGGAGACACTAATCTATATGTAGACAAGAGCAATAATTTCACATCCAATTTGATAAACTGGGGATAGATTATTGTGTTTTAATAATACTAATAAAATTTAAGAATATTTTGGATACATAATTTGTAAATTTATGAAATTTAAAAGAAAAGTTACTTTTAAAGGACAACAAAAAAGAAGGATTCATTCTAAAATCTTATAATTTAGATAAGTTATTTCATAAGAGAATTTTTGAAGATATTTTCTTAATATAATTTTAATTTTTGTTAATATAAGGGAGGGAGAAGGATTCATTTTAAAATTTAGGAAAGGGGAACTTTGGAAATTTTGAGAATGATTAGTTTTTAATAAATTAAATCTCAAAAAAAACATACAAACTGCCAATAAATGAAAATGGTATGATTATTTAGAAAATATATTATTATCATTCTCCTCTTGTATGATTTTTATGATTTTCAAAAAATTTAATAAAATATCATTTTCATAAAATATGAGGTTTTTTAATTCTGGCACTATTCAATAAATTGATTTTTAAAACATAAAAACTAAAAACTAAATTATAAAAAATTATTTTCATAAATCCCAAAAATATTAATTTATTTATGAAATTATTATAACATGTTAATTTTTTCATGATATATTAGTTTTTATATTTTTAATATCATTGGTTTGATTTTTCCATTAATTGAATAACTACTGTTTTGGTGTTGAGGGAGTATTAAAGGTAAATATTTATTTCTTACTAATTATAAACAAATAACCATCCTGAAAATAATTTCATTAGGAAAACCATTTACTTTTATTATTCATCCGTTACTAATTTTTCTTATGTGAACACATAACTGATATTTAATACTTAGAGTAATACATTTTGACACATTATTTGGTTTAAATAATATATACAGAATTTTCATGAAGTGTCAATTAAACAACAAAAATTTATTCTTAAGGAGATATGGGTCGAATATATTTATTTCAATAATAATTAATATTAATAATTAAGTAGTTAACACTTATTTTTATACTATACTGAAATAATTTACTATTTACTAAGATGTGAAATTTTACCATGGTTACACTTCATATTATCCAAAAAAAGAAGAATATTTAAAAAATATTTACCTCATAATTATAAATACACAATCAATTTTTTCAAATTCAATTTCTAGAATTGGAATAATTTTTTTAAAAAAATAATTTCATAAAACACAATGAAAACCCACTTTTTAAGAAATTCATTTTAATCCCAATAATTAATTATACTGAAATCATGTAGAATGATGATATAAATGAATTCAATTAGATTAAATTAAATAAGTCTTATTTTACTTTGAGTTAAAATTAAAATCATATTAATAATTTATATAAAAATAAAATGATGGTTTTATTAAAATCAGTATTTTTCACTATTTACATAAAAATAATACATTTTAGAAAAATAACAATATTTCAGCCAATTAAAAGTTTTATATGTTTATTGTATAAATTAATTTCATATTCTCAAATATATTTTCAAAAAGAAACAAAAATTAATTATAATAATTTTTCACAAAAATCAGTTATAATTTTTTTCGGAAGAAGTATATTTTCTGTTGAATAAAATGACACTAATAAAAGATCACTATTAATTAATAAATATTTATATTGAGTAGTTATTTTTTATATAATTCATAAAATAGCTAATCCTATTCATACTATCCAATTTAATATAAATTAAATATCATTAAAAAATAATATTTTCAAAACTATATTGTGGTTATCTTAGACTCATAGTTGAGTTAAACACAATATATAGAATAAGTTAAATATATTGGAAAGAAAAATTTCCTAAAATATCATGGAGTTAAATTATAAAACACCCCTTTATGAAATTTCATCATCACGATTTTATCTCGGTAATAAATGGTTTTACATTTGAATTTGTTTAATGAAACCCACATTGTAATAAGGGTTAATAAAACATCCTCTTGAAAAGAGAGAAAGGTAAGTATAAACATCATATGGGATTATGGATACTAGGTTTACAAATTGTAAAACATTATTCGAAAGTGTTGATATACAAAATATAGAAAATTATTGTCTATAGAATATGTATCACAAGAAATTCAATGATCATGATATAGTTAAAAATCACAAAACTTTAAACAATATATGTGGAAAAGAACATCAATTCGTCGGAATTAAATGTTAAAAGACAACATTTTTTGTCTAAATATGACTTCACTAGGGTTGATGAATTCAATTACCCTATATACTATGAACATAAGGAAATATAATAACATGATAAGTTGAATTTTTCCCATTAATCAATTTCCCTTACAACATCATCATTTTCTTTAAATGATGAGCAATCTAGATGAATTTATTATTCCTCTAGAACAATGATCAAATTTCAATGGATCACATAATCCAAAAATGAATAAAAATATATTTCCCTTACATTTAGATATTAATCAAATCCAAAATGATTTTTTATGCTATCTTTGATGGAAAAATACATTAATGTCTATAAAATCATTAATAATGGAAAAGGTTATACTTAATCCAATATATAAGTTGTAAATCATAGAACTCCTCGAAATTATGGATCACCAAATTCAAGACCCAAAATTTTAGAACGAAATTCACAATGATCAACATAACAATAATCCCCATATATATATCTTAATCTCACATACATATTAAGTGAAAAACATGGTCATATATTATCATGAAAAATGGTAATAACCTAAGTCATTATAAAACATTAATGAATAAATATGTGATTCTCAAATTTAACATTTCTGTAATGACCCAATATTTTTCAATGGAAATTCCCTTCTTATAAATATGTCATAATAACGTTAAATCACAACATAATTAACTTCTATGTGCTTTGTAACCCTTAAAATGTTTGTTTTTCACTTCTGTGATGTGATTTTCGAAAATCTGACATAAACGGTTATAATCAGTAAGTTATTTGGAGTCCAATAAGAAAAACATAATTTTTATTGAATAGTAACCTACCCAAATGAATAGTAACATACCATTATGAATATTGGTATACCATAATGAATAGTAGCCTTACCTCTGATAGTATATGAATAATATTTAAGTGAAAGTACGATATACCCATGCTTTGGAATAAGTAAATAAATGTTTTAAAACTATAGTTCTTAGAATAAATTATGATTTTAATTAAATATTAAATTAATCATATTTAGAAAATTATTTCTGAAAAATGAACTTAATTTTTGGATTCTACACATCAAAAAATGGTTGGGGTGAATTTTTTGGGATTTTTATGAAATACTTGAATTTTTATAAAAAGTGAAATGCATTAATTTAAAAAATAAGATAAATAAGATAATTATAGAGTCATGCATGATGTTCTACTGAAATAATCCCAATTATTTCGGATTCACATGATAAAATTACTATTCTTGGTCATGGGGGACTCAATATTCCTTGTCTTTTGGGGAAATAATAAATTAATGAATTTTATATTGAGAAATCCCCTTTCTCCACTACTATAAAAACCTCATCTCACTCCCTCTTCTCTTCACTCCTCTCAAGATTAGTGCCTTCTCCAAATTCTATCCAAATATCCTCCCAACCTTTTATCCCACTTCCATCAAGCCTTGGTCTCATAAAAAGACCAAAACCAATCCCTTAAATAGGCTTTCATGGAAGTTTGGTTCAAGAGGTAAATTCCTCTTTTCAATTCTTTGTCTTCCCTTTCAAGGTCATTTTCTTTCTTTTTCTATTATTAACTATCCTTATCCAAATGTGGTGATAAACCTAGACCCATAAATGTACTGGAATGTTTTCATGATAGTGGAATTATTGTTTTCATCTCTTCCTTTTACCTTCTTTTATACTAATTGGTGAGAACCCCATCCGAGATGTGTCAATTTACCACATTCAAGGATGATGGGATTCCAATTTATATTATAATTCTCAATTATGGTCAGGGAAACATTATTTCTATGGTTGATACAGATTATTATATATTTCATATACCCTATTTAAGGTTCTGTAATCACATTGTACAAATGGTATTTAGTTATAAGTAAAAATTAGTCCATTGAAATCAAAACCCACAAATTAACTGAAATAGTTATCATTAATGTTCTATATAATAATTTATCCTCATACCATTTAACCAAGTTATATAACTTACTTATAACACCTATGTATAATCATAAATAATATAATAATTCAATTATGGAGATTTACATCCATTCCACATGAACTCTATTACTTAAGAACAAGTGAACCGTTTATGAAAGTTAAAAAAACGAACACTACAAAACGGAAAAATTTAATATAATAACTTATAAATAAGGGAATAAATGAAATAAACAGAATTATTATAAACTAAATACATGTCTAATTTGTTTTTAAATGCATTGTTATGAATTATAATTTCATATTCAAGGAGCATAAGTTCAATAGCGGAACACGTTCGGATTTAACGTAACGGTTTTTCCACCCAAACGTCCATTTTCATTCGGGTTACTTTTATTATCTATTACCTCAATGAAACTCATTGGTATTATTATATACTCCTAAAAAATAATGTGTTTGGGTTATATATATGTTTAAAACCCCAAATATTTTCTTTATTTTGTGTATGGTTACATTTTTTAAAAGGAACTTTTTAAATTATTTTAGAAATATAAGCCTGATCCAAGGGAATTTCTCTAATTCTTACCTATTTTCATGGGCACTCTATAATCTGTTTTTTGAAACCATTATCATTATAAAATAAATAATTTTATTTTGAAAATACTATCTTACTTCACTTCTGGTTTTATAAAAATATTTTTACAAAATAACTCTTCTTTTCTAAGTAAAAGTGTATTTATCTCAAGATTTACTCGATGATTTTATAAGAGTGTCTTCATCTATTTCAATACTCTTATTTATTAATATGTATAATTGGGATTAGTATTCCATGTTATCATATAAAATATTTAATTTAATGGTTTATGATTACTTTTTATTTGGATTTTCCAACATAAATCTATTCCCCAATTTACTCTGAATGGTTAGTGGTTATGGTTAATGTTCGGTGGGAGTTATTTGCATTTAATATATTAATTTGAATATAAATTTATATATTGTTTATGTTTATCCCAATTCATATAAGGAATTTATTGGACATAGTAACTGTAACACCCCAGGTAAATAAAGAATATGAAATTTTTATATTTATCCTTATTTGTGAATAAAATGTCAATATTAATTTAAAGGGAACACTATACTCGATGGCTTACCCAATTCCCAACAATGAGTTCCTTTGAAATCATACGTTGCACTCTAATAATAAAGTAATATTATTTTAAATGGTAGTTAACAGAAAGTCGTTGTATTGTCAGTAATGAATAGAAATATCTAAAATATGATTATATATATTTGCTAAATGTTTTTACTTTTATCCAATAAATTTTAGAGGCTTAAAATACAAATGAATCCCATCTTAAGCATTAAATACACTAGTATTTTTAAAAAATTGTTTTACTACCTTTTGATGGAAAACAATTTTTTTAAATAAAACTTTTGACAATTTTATAAGATCTATTTTTCAAAATAAATATATTATTTATGATTGGGACATTGAAATTTACCTTGGGTTAATTTTTGGTATTTTCGTGACAATGTTCATTTTTCAATGAATAGTGAAAAATACTGCATTTTACATCAAAACTACTTTTTCATATAATTTAATTATATGGTTATATTATATTTTTAATTTTTTTTAAAGTGTAATTAGAATATATTTTTACCATGTAATTCAATTATGGTCATTTGGATTAATTTCACTTTGTAATTATTCATAATCAAATGTCAAACTTTTCATAAATATTGTTTCCAAAAAACCCACTATTTGTTTTGACAATGGAAAGTTTTTTAAATTAATTATTGCAATTTATGTGTTTGTAATTTGGTAAAATGGATTACATATTTGGAATCAGAAGGTCCAAATTATGTAATTAAGACTCTTTTGTTTTTGGACATTATGAATAGTAACGACGGTAATTATCTTTAATTATCTTGATTAATGAGTAATCAGGTAGTTAAAGATAATAAAATAATATCATAATAATGAAAAATTACCACAAAATGTGTCATAAGGCTATGGGTTGTCTCATGGCCGACCATGGGATTCCTTGTTCCAAACTTGGGGGCCCCATGTAATCACTTTTGTGGGGAAGTGACTTTTTATCTTTTTATTTTTAAAAAATGTTAAATGTAACAAAGAAGGTATAACCTAAGTAAAATATTTTTAATTTTGTCTACATAAATGATATTTTGGACTATAAATATTCATTGGAAAGATAAAAATATTTCCTACATCATAGTATGTTTTTATAATTTTAAGACATTAAATAAATGAAATTATTTATGACATCATGATGATGCAGTGATGACCACATTATTTAACAATTTAAATAAAATGCAAAGATAATGTAAAATCTAAGACCTAAACATGTCCAAAACCTATTGGATGGGTGGATTGAGAATTCTTATCACCTTATCCTTGAAACACATCAATGTGGGACCACTAAAATCATAAAATCATTTGCAAATAATGTTACATTTTATACCTTTCGAAGAATGCCCCTCCTCTCCTCTTATAAAAGGCCCCCACCTCTACCTCCTTACCCACACTTCATAAGACTTTGGCTCGGCAAAACCCTACCCATTTTGTCTCTCCACATCCCTATAATACTCCTTGAAGCCTCACTTTGGGCAGAAGTCTTCCCAAGGAAGCCTTTGAGCTCAAATCTAAGAGAGTTACCCGATTTTAATGTAATGTCTTCACTTGAGTCCTTTTGTTTTATTTTTCTTCTCCAACCCCCTAAACTCTTTTTATTCATTTATTTTGTAACAACTCCAGTATATTCAATATAATAGGATGTTTTTATAAGAAGGAATCGAGCTACAATTACACACACCTACATCTAATGGTTAAAGAACATACTGTTTCTGTGGATGGCGAATTTCTGCCTCCCGAAACGATGATTGTTCAACATTCTTTTAACACCTTCAAAGGTGTCCATTAAGATGACACTATACTTATATATGATATATAATATTTTTATGTTTTACTTAAGCTTATGTATTTTTCATTTATGGCATACATTTATGGTTTCCATTATGGTTAACGCGATATCTTCATTTAAGGAAGTGCGGACTACTGCCCCCTCAAAGTGATGTGATTCGTTGATGCCATATGTGGTACGTATAAAGGATGGATTTAAAGTTATTATATATGATGTTATATTGGAATTATAATATACCTTTATATCATTATTATTTTCTTTCCATTAAAGTATGAGATAGAAATGAAAGTAGCGTTCATGCGTACGTACGGCTTACCGTCTCCAGGAACGGTGCATTTCATTTCTTATCCCCAAATGTAATGTTTTATTATTGGTACATATATATAATGGATATATATGATGTATGTTACATATAAATTATTGATATAATTCTGTAATTAAAATATACATACCTCTCATATAGTTTTAATTCCATTTATATGACATAGAAATGAAAGTAACGCTCATGCGTACGTACGGCTTACCGTCTCCATGAACGGTGCATTTCATTTATTTCCTCTAAATGATTATGTGATATTATAAATACATGTATATTCTGGATATATATGATATATATGATATCCAAATCAGGAATTTCATTCTGGATATAAGGAACCTTTGACCCCACGAACAATATGTAATTGTAAGAAGTCCACTTTCGACTTAAGAACCAAATATCGACAAAACAAACATTATTAACTTAACGATTACATAATTTTTATAACATAGAAATAAGTTATATAAAAAGAATAATAAGATTGTAAAAGGTTTTTAATCAAGTAGAAATTAACTCAGGTTTATTATTCAGGAGATTAAAGAATGATCGAGTCAAGTCGGACCCAAGGTAAGGGATCCTACTCCTCCCTTTCTTTTTAAGTAAACTCTTTTATGTCATTCCTTTTAAAGCTCATATTTCTTGTTATTGGGATGTTCTTTTATATTAATATTACTGTAATTTTTATGTTCATGTGATGAGAGACCCTATTCTCTCTCATCAATCCATTTTGGAAGTTTTGAGTGGCGCCGTTAGGCTGCCAAATTTTCGTAAGAGATCTAACCACTCTCTTTCTTTTTAAGTACCCTCCTTTATGTCACTTCTTTTAAGCTCCTATTTGTTATGTTGGGGGATGTTATTTTATATTATTATTTCTATAAACTTTATGTTAATATGATTAGATACCCTATTTGATCTCATCAATCCATTTTTGAATGTTTTATGTGGCGCCGTTAGGCTGCCGAGTTTTCGTAAGGGATTTTTCATCTCACTTTTATTCCCGTGAGATTTATGCTACATTTGCCAAAATTTCCTTTTAGTGGTGTATGTACTTCACATTATTCTACTCTTTGTGTAATATACTTTTGTTTATGATTATTTACATCAATGATTTATTGTCCTTCTTTCATGGGGTCTATGTTTTGGAAGATACCCAAGTCGGTAAGGGAACCTTTCACCTTCCACTTTTTAAAGGACTTCTTTTGTTGGGTATTTGAATTTACATATTGATATGTTGGGATATGTTCTCATATATCCTTATTGATGTAAATTTTATGTCCAAGTGATGAGATACACTTTTTATCTCTCATCAACTCCTTTTGATGTGGCACCGTTAGGCTGTCAAGGGAAATTCTTAACCCAATTTCGATTTCTTTGGGTTCAACATGTAGTTATTGAATATGTCATCCTTTGAATATGTGTGAATGACCTTTGATTATTTTACACTTAATATCCACTTATATTTGGTGTATTCGTTTGTCACACATAATTATGTAATTGATTTATCCTTAAACCAAGGATATCGTCTTTGTATGGGACTTCGTCTCAATCTCCTTTCATTGAGGCATATTTTGTTTTATACACAACCTTCTTTTATACAGTGTATAAACCCCTTTGACTTTTACGTTTATTCAAAAGGAATCTTTTTTATATGAAGCTTTTACTAAACGACAAAAGGGAATGTTTTTGTCGTACGTATGCAGCGGCAACGACTTCTCCGCTGCTCTGACCATTATTTGAGTTTCGGCTTCCTCTACCAGTCATACCTTTTTTAAAAAAGAAAAATAAATACCATGTTTGACTTTTCTTTTATTTTGGTATTGAAAATGGTTTTCATAATATTTTTATATCAATGTGTGGTATTGATATCTTGTGATTGAAATGTGGAAATGTTATGTTTCCTTTATTCATGTTTTATGTGATACGATTATGTTGAGTTTCTTGGGAATTATTATGAAGACGGGTGGTTCCGTGATAAACTAAGGGCGGGTGAGCCCGATATAGCTCTCCAATGCATTGGTTAACGCAAAGGAGTGAAATGTTAAGGTTTATCCAAAGAGATTTAGTGAATATATTGTGATGGTTATTCCAAACGTAACCAAGAGGGTTACTCCCTACGTAAGAATTTTATGAATGCCTCAAGTTAACTTTATGTGTTATGATTTCTATGATTTATTCATGATTTGATGAGGTACATTAAAGTACTTATGTTTTATGGGTAAAGTATTATTTCATTCTTATGTATATATGAACTCATGTTTCTTTTCCATATTTTTTTATAACCCTTACTGAGATTTTTATGCTCATCCCAAGTTTTTGAAATGTTTTTCACAGGTCAAGGGAAAGGTACATGATGTGATGATAGTGTCAAGGATGGGTCAAGAAAGAATCCGTGTTTTATTATAAATATGTTTCCATTGATGGGAAGAATGAATACTATCTTTTATGTAACCACTTTGTTTAAATGTGGAATTTAATGCAAGTTTCATGATCTAATTCTCTAAAACACTAAACCTGAAAAGATCCTAAATGTGTAATCTTGTAATAACTCAAGATTTAGTAAGGTTTAAGGATGGGTCCTTATAGTAACTGTCGGGTGGGGCCTACTATAGCCCCATCTGTGCATTGGTAGGTCTCATGAGACAAACTATGGTCTAGGCACAAGGCCTTGACAAAATGATTATTTATGGTCTAAACACGAGGCCTTGACAGTATGGTTATGTTGTCCCGAATTATGCATTCCCTAATTATGAAAATAGTATTTATGGTTAATGTGGTTATTCTATTATTATAATACCCACGATTATTTTTTGTTATATCAGTATTTACTCAGCTCATTTTTCTACCATATTAATTATTCACCATGTCTAATGTTTATGTTATCTTCTGCTTTATTTATTACCCTTACTGAGAATTTGATCTCACCCCTTTATTATGTTTCCTTTTCTCAGGACACGAAGAAGTTTAATATAAATAACATGCTGAAATAACCTTGGAGTTATGGATGTTGTCTCAGGAGTTTTTATGTTGTATTTTATTTCATGTTGTAATGTTTAACTTATGTATGAATATTTTTTTCAATGACACTAAACTACATGGTCATTCGGGATGATTATTACTTATTTGAATTCCAATGTAATCAAATATGGCACCGGCTCTAGGCAACTGGGGTTGAGTCCTTACAGTTGGTATCAAAGGAAGTTTAGCCGAAAACATGGACACTAGATTTAGAAAATATAGATTTGGAAAGAGTCCCTGAGATAGTATTTGAGAATAAACATACAAGAATGCCCTAGTATTTTGGTAAGGAATATATTATGTGGATATTTCAAACAATACATCCATGTCTGGATATGAGTAGGTAGAGGTGGCTTTGGCACAGATGTACCTAGGAGTGAAAGCTCCGACATGGAGTTTCGGGCATGACACGGGGTATCCTAGTACATAACAATGGCCCTTGCTGCACTCTTGGTTATGACACTCTCAGGGGATATGCTTAGTATAATTCACATTTTCTTTACAATCCATTATAAAGGATTAAAATTTAAAACTTTCCTCAAAGAAACTATTTTTGTGATTATGGGATTAGCCATGTGTAGGATTTCAATTTGTGCTATGTATTTTGTTAAGATTATACATTATGATTCATAACCTAATCTAGTGTATGCCATTATCTATATATATAGCCTAGTGGAAGGAATGGAAACCGCTCGAATGCATGTGTCTCCTATAGGGATTTACCTCCGATGTAAAATAATGATGTTGGCTCTAGTGCAGTGACTGGTGCGGAGAAACATTTAATTATACTGGGAAAAATTACTCAGGTTATGAATAATAACATTACATATATGGAGAATCCAAATCCACCACATGGAGGATCTATGTGAGATCACTTTATGCGACAACAACCTATTTCATTCAATGGGACTAAAAACCCATCTATAGTAGAGTAGTGGATATGTTTCTTTGAGATGCTATTTCTCTCTTTAGGAGGCAGTGAAAGAGAGAAGGTTGTCATGGTCGTTTATCATCTAACGGGAGATTCTGATCTGTGGTGGCCATTAATCCAAAACACCAAGGAGGAAGAAGAAATATAAGAGATGTAATGGAGGGATTTTAAGGAAATAATCTTTGAAAAATATTTCCCTCACGAATAGTGTGCTGATATGGAGAGGCAATTCTTGAATCTGAGGAAAATGGAGGATGAACATGTTGCCCAGTATGAAGCCGACTTTACAAGGCTAGAAAGGCAGGTTGTAGACTACATACGTAATCAAAGGATAAAAATTGATTGATTATTTTATGGTTTAAAACCATTCCTCTAAAGGGCTCTAGTCTCCCAAATATTCTCATCATATGAAGATATAGTCTCAAGGGCTATCAAGACAGAAAATGCATTCTCTAAGTTTTATGAAATTAATGGAAAGAAAGAGAAGAATAGGGATGCTGAAAACTCTTGGAAAGTAAATAAGGAAATAGGGAATAAGGGAAGAGTTGAATTTCCATTATGTAGTAATTATGGGAAGAAAAAACCTAGCACTTTCCTGAAGGGAATGGGTGTTTGTTACATGTGCAGAAAAAAAATCCACCTATCTCAAGATTGTAAGTGGAAGAAAGAAGCTACCAATGTTCTGTACTACAATTGTAGGGAGATGTGACATTATGCACATGAATTTCCTAAGCATTAGGAAAATGTTACCCAAATAAGGCCAAGGTAGAAAGGCCAAGATTTTGCAGTCACAACTACGGAGGTTGAAGTTCCTAATGAATTTGTGTAAGGTACATTAATCATTCCATCGAACATAGCCAATGATTTATTTGATTTTGGATCTCTGCATTCATTTATATCTTCCCAATCTTCCAAGAAAATTAGACATATCAAATTTGATTTAATAAAGGAGTTATCAGTGAAAACTTCTAGTTGATGTATCATTTCAACAAAGGCGTGTTGATTAGTCCCCTTCATGACACATAAACATGCTTCAGTTTCTAACCTTGTTATCATAAAAATGGTTCACTATTATATAACTCTCCATATGAATTGTATATGAAATCATGATTTGAAGATCTATTGCAAGAAGAAGGAAGTTACAATATTTTAGAATGGTGTATAATCCCTTATTTTTAGTCTAGAAGCCTCGCTATTGGATTCTCATCTAGATCCACCCCCAATAGCTCTACTAAACTCAATTATTGGGAAGAAACAAAATCAAATAAATATCAGTGAGGAGATGAATGTAAAGATAGAGGATATACCAATTATACAAGAATATGTTGATGTCTTTCCAGAGGATTTACCTGGAAATCCTCCAGTGCAGGAAATTGGGTTTTCTATTGAATTAATCCTTGTTCAAGGCCCATATCAAACACCGATTATGGAATGGCCACTTTGGAGTTAGTGGAACTAAAGAAACAACTAGAGGAATTGAGTGATAAAGGATTTATTCGACCCAGTGTTTCTCCATGGGGAGCCCCTATCCTCTTTGTCAAGAAGAAAGATGGATCCATGAGGTTGTGCATTGATTAGAGAGAATTCAATGTTATTACAATAAGGAATAAGTATCCTATACCCCTAATTAATGATTTATTTGATAAAATTCATAGAGCCCAATATTTTTCAAAAATTTATCTTCGATCAGGATATCATCAGTTGCTTGTGAGAAAGTAAGACATTCCAAAAATAGCATTCCGAACCAGGTACCAGCATTATGAGTTTACAGTAATGACTTTTGGACCAACTAATGCACCATCCGTTTTTATTGATCTAATGAATAGAGTTTTAAAAGAATATATTGATGACTTTTTGGTTGTTTTTATTGATGTTATCTTGGTATACTCTAAAAGTCATGATGATCATGAAAATCACTTGTGCACTATTCTGAAGACACTTACAAGAACTAAATTATATGGGATGTTTAGAAAGTGTTATTTTTTGCTACAATCAGTATCCTTTCTAGGCCACATTGTCTCTAAGGATGTAATATTGATAGATCCAGTGAAGACAAAACCTGAGCAAGAATGTCCTTATCTAACGACCCAAACTGAGGTACGTAGTTTTATTGGTTTATCAGGTTATTATCGGTGTTTCTTTCCGAGAATCACCCGTTAAGCCAACCCAATGCACAAGATCACATGAAAATTGGTTATGTTACTATGGAAAAAGGAATGTGAAGAATTTTTTGAAGAATTTAATATGAGGTTAGTGAATGCTCTGATCTTAACCCTACCTTCGAGGAATGATGTGTTTCTTATCTATAGCGATGCATCAAAGAAAAGACTTGATAGTGTCCTTACCCATAATGATCAAGTGATTGCCTATTCATCAAGGCTGCTAAAAAATAATGAACAAAACTATCCAACTCATGATCTTGAGTTAGCAATAGAAATCTTCACTCTGATGATTTTGAGACATTACCTCTATCGAAAGAAAATGTGACATATATACAGATCATAAGAGTTTGAAATATATATTCTCACAGAAAAAACTCAACATGAGGTAAAGGAGATAGATTGAACTACTAAAAGATTATGATTGAACAATAAACTACCACCTGGGAAAGGAAAATAAGGTAATAGTTTCTTTTAGTTGAAAGGATCATGGAGTTTTGAATAGTATGAGAGTTGAAACGGATACGTTGTTCATAGATCTAGTAAAGATGGATATGGGAATTATCAAGGAAGGTAACAAATCACAACTTTTTCAAATGGTTTCCAAAACATCTTTACTGGAAAGGATAAAAATTTCTCAGGATAATGATGAGGAGTTTCAAAAGAAAATTAAAGCTATAAATGATGGGATGTTGATGGACTTCACTTTTGAAGGTGGTATTTTGAAAATTGGAAAGATGCTTTGGGTTCCTTTTATTCCTGAGATTAAGTGGGAACTGTTGGATGGTGATTATAACTCTAATTTCTCTATACACCCTGGTAGAACAAAGATGTATCAAGATCTCTAAGAAAACATTTGGTTGGACAATATGAAAAGGGAGGTTGTTTAATATACATAAAAGTTCCTAGTATGTCAAGAAGTGAAGGCTAAGATGAAAAATTCTAAGGAGATGATGAAATAACTACTCATTCCAACATTGAAGTGGGAGAAAATTACTGTGGAATTTGTCAATGGACATTCAAGAACATCCAGAGGAAATAGTTCTTTATGGGTCATTAGGGATCGTCTTACAAAGATAGATCACTTTACCATGATTTGAGAGGACTTCTCACTGGATAAACTTGCACGGATTTACATCAAATAAGTGGTAAGGTTTCATGGAGTACCACTATCTATTGTATCCGACTGTGATTCTATATTCACCTCAAAGTTATGGAGAAGTCTTTAACATGCTCTAAGCACTGAACTTAACTTCAGTACGGCCAATCATCCTCAAAATGATGGACAATTTGAGAGGGATATTCAAACATTGGAACACATGTTGATAGAATGTTCTATGGAATTCAAAGGGGGATGAGACCAACGACTTCGACTAGTTTAATTCTCCTACAAAAATAGTTTCCACTCGATCATCCAAATGGAACCATATGAATATCTTTATGGGAAAAGGTGTAAAACACTGGTGTGTTAGGATGAAGTGGGTGAGCGTAAGCTACTAGGACCTAAAATGGTCAAAGAAATAGTGGAGAAGGTGAAAACAATTCAGCATCATATCACAGAATCCCAAGGTCGATAAAAAATTTATGCAGATAATCATCGATGAGACCTTGAATTCCAATTTAGAGACTTGGTATTTCTTCGCATATCTCTATGAAAGAAGGTAATGTGGTTTAGGATGAAAGGAAAGCTATGTCCCAGGTATATCAGCCCCTTCGAGATCCTTGATCGAGTCAAAGCTATGGCCTATCAATAGGCACTTCCACCTACCATGTCTAATGTACATGATTTCTTTCATGTATCACTCTTAAGGAAGTACATACCAGACCCTTCACATGTACTCTATTCATAGGTGGTACAGTTGGTGGACGTCTTTTCTATGAGGAGCATCCCGTGAAAATCATGGATCGTGGAGACCAAGTTCAATTCAACAAGACTAATCATCTGTTCAAGGTACTATGGTGAAACCATATGTACGAAGAGGAAACATGGGAACTAGAGGAAGAAATGAAGGAAAAGTAACAAAAACTATTTTTGGCGTAGATTGTAAAATGAATTTTCGAGGGCGAAATTTCTAAAGGGGGTAAGATTGTAACGACCCAATATTTTTCAATGGAAATTATTTTCTTATAAATTTGTCATAATCACATGAAATCATAACATAATTAACTACTAAGTGTCATGTGACCCTTAGAACATACTTTTGTCACTTTTATGGTATGAATTTCAAAAATCTGACATACACTGTTATGATCTGTAAGTTATTTGGAGTCCAATAAAAAAAACTCAGTTTTCAGTGAATAGTAACATACCCTTATGAATAGTGATATACCCTAATGAATTGTAACCTTAACTATGGTAGTATATAAATAATATTCAAGTGAAAGTACGATATACCTATGCATTGGAATATGTAAATAAATATTTTAAAACTATTATTTTTATAATAAATAATGATTTTAATTAAATGTTAAATTAATCATATATAAAAAATTATTTTTAAAAAATGGACTTCATTTTTTGATTCTACACATCAAAAAATGGTTGGGGGTATTTTTTTATTTTTATGAAACACTTTAATTTTTATGAATAGTGAAATACCATTTTTTACAAAATAAGCTAAATAAGATAATTATAGAGTCATGCATGATGTTCTGTTGATGTCAGCCCAATTGGTTTTGGTTCACAAGATAAAATTACTATTCTTGGTCATGGAGGACTCATTATTTCTTGTCTTGGGGGGAAATAATAAATTAATGAATTTTATATTGAGAAATCCCCTCTCTCTCCTCCACTATAAAAACCCTCTCTCACTCCCTCTTCTCTTAACTTCTCTCAAGACATGTGCCTTCTCCAAATTCTTTCTAAATATCCTCCCATCCTCCTATCCCACATCCAAAAATCCTTGGTTGCATAAAAATTCCAAAACCTTTACCTTAAAGAATCTCTCAAGGAAGTTTTGTTCAAGAGGTAAATTCCTCTTTTAAATTTTTGCCTTTCCTTTCAAGTTCAATTGCTTTCTTTTTCTATTATTACCTATCATTATCCAAATGTTGTGATGACTCTTGTACCGTAAATGTACTAGAATGTTTCAATGATAGTTAAATAAGTTATCATCATCTCCTCCTTTTACCTTCTTTTATAGTAGTAGCGAGAACACCATCTGAGATGTGTCAACTTACCACATTCCAGGACAATGGGATTTTGATTTCTATTATCATTATCAATTCTGGTTGTGAAACCATTCTTGTTATGGTTGAACCAAATTATTATATATTTAATATACCCTATGTAAGGTTCTATAATCCCATTTTTCAGATGGTATTATGTTATAAATAAAAATGATTTTGTTGTAATCCAAACACACAAATTAACCAAAATATTTATCATTAAAGTTGTATATAATAATTCCTCCACATACCATGTAACCAAGTTACATAAATTACCTATAAAACCTATGGATGATCATAAATAATATAATAATTCAATTCTGGCAATTCACATCCATTCCGAATGAACTCCATTACTTAAGAACAAGTGAACCGATTATGAAAATAAAGAAAATAAACACTACAGAACGGCAAAATTCAATATAATAATTTATCAATTAGGGAATAAATGAATTAAATATAATTTTGATAAAATAAATTCATTTTTAATATGTTCTTAAATAGTTTATTAATAAGTATAATTTCATATTCCATGAGCATAAGTTCAAGAGCGGAACACGTTCATATTTAAGGTAACGGGTTTTCTACCCGAACTTCTATTTTCATTCAGGTCAATTTTGTTCTCTATTACCTCAATGAAACTTTTTTTTATTATGTATTCCACCAAAAATATGTGTGTCAATTATATATATGTTTAACAACCATAATGTTTCCTTATTTTAGGGATGGTTACACATTTTTAAAAGGAACTTTCGAAATTGTTTCTGAAATACAAGCCTGATCCAAGGGAATTTCTTTAATTCTTACCTATTTGCAAGGGCACAATATAATCTATTTTTGGAAACAATTATCATTAAAAAATCACTAATTTTATTGTTAAAATACTATCTTACTTCACTTCTGGTTTTATACAAATATTTTTCCAAAAGAAATCTTTATTTCCAAAGTAGAAGAGTATTTAACTCAAGATTTACTCGAAGATTTTATAAGGGTATCTTAATCTATTCCAAGACTCTTGTCGATTATTATGTATTATTGGGATTAATATGCCATTTTATCATATACCATATTTAATATAATGGCTTATTATTACTTTTTATGTGGATGTGTTATCTTAAATCCATTCCCCAATTTACTCTGAATGGTTAGTGTTTATGCTTAATGTTCGGGGAGAGTTATTTTGATTTAATATATTAATTTCAATATGAATGTATATGTTCTTTATGTTTGTCCCCATTCATATGAGGAATTAATTGGAAATATTAAGAGTCATTTGGGTCCAGCTATAGCGCATCGGCTCATCAGTAGATCTTATGAGACAAACTTTGGTCTTGACACAAGGCCTTGAAAAAATGATTATTTATGGTCTTGGCACGAGGCCTTGACAGTATGGTTATCTTGTCCCGCATTATGAATTCCCTTATTGTGAAAATAGTATTGATGGTTCATGTGGTTATTCAAATAGTAGAATACCCATTATTTTGTTATGTTATTGCAAAATTTACTCAGCTCACAATTCTATCATATTATATTCAAGTTTATTTTTTGAGGCATGTGTTTTCAATTATTCACCGTGTCTAATGTTTAGGTTATCTTCCACTGTATTTATTACCCTTACTGAGAATTTGAGATCACCCCTTTATTATGTTTCCTTTTTTTAGGACATTAATAAGTTTATTATGAATGACATGATGAAATAACTTAGGAGTTATGGATGTTGTCTTAGGAGTTTCTATGTGGTATTTATTATCAAGTTGTAATTTTTAACTTATGTATGAATCTTGTTTCTAATAATACTAAACTACTCTGTCCATCAGGATGCTTATTCCTTATATGTATGCCAATGTAATCAAATAAGGCACCGAATCTGGGAAACTGGGGTTAGGTCCATACAATTATACTTTTTCTTCAAATAAAACTATATACTATTGAATGTATTACATAAATCAAAAATTCAATATAATTTATCTATGATGACTTAAATAACATTATAATCAAATCACTAAAAAATTTAAAAGGTAACCAATACTATCTCATCAATGTCCATTGTAATAGTGTACCAACTACACATTATTATCTCTACATTGGACACATATTAAAGGTTATCTTTCCTTAAATAATGTTTTCCAAAAAATATCATCTTATAAATAAATCACTTTTCATGTTTATTAATGTCCTTTAAAATATAATTTAAATTCATTAATGTAAGAATTATGTGAAATAATCTATAGATCATTAGAGATTCTTAAAATCAAGAAAATTTATAAATAAAAAACTATTACAAAAATAATTCTTAAATACCAATATATACTCATTTCTATCATTAAACTTCCTTCTTAATCCATTAACTTGGATTCTTCATCATATTTCCTAAGACATCATTCCTTACATATGTCAGTTATAATGTTATCAAAATCAATGAAAACCCATTTTTCGTATAATGGTGTAGATCCTTTTATCGGGATTTCCCCTTAGGATGTCAATTTGAATAATTCCCAGTCTTTCAAAATTTAAAACATTTAACTTTTGATGATCACTTATTGAAATTATTTTTCTTATCCATTGTGATAAATGAACCATTCACTTTTCCTCACTAATTAATAAGTATATCTTCTTATTTTTCATACGCAAAACATCATTGTATTTATATGGGGAATTGTCTTCTATGCCTCTTCCCGTATTCTTCGCTGGATGAAAATTGATATTTATTTTATCTTTGGTCATCATGAAACGCTTTTTTCCGCTTGTTATGTGTGTCCAGAAACTCACCTAAGATAATATTGTTCATAGTGATATTTTTGATTATTAATAATATCATGTATCCCCCTTCCATATCACATTTCATTTGGTTTCTCAAGAGGAGAATCATTACATTCTCTTTAACATTCACTATTAAAATGAATCCTCACTATTTTATCCATTATCTAAAAACAAAACAATAGTGTTAGAAACTATAATCATAGTGGGAAATAGAACAATCATATTTAATATTTTTAAATCGTTAACCCTTTTTTTAATATATTATACATTTGAATTGTTCTAGACTGTCTATGATGATCATATATTCAAATCCTTCATAATAGTTATTAAATAAAATATTAATTAATCTGAACTATATCCCCCAAACATGTCAAACCAGATTTGTAGAAAGGATGTTTCCGTGTACCTAGTGATGATCGAGTATAGATAAAAGCACCCATTTTAGGGTTATTATCTCATGGTTCAACTATCCAAAATCACATGAATTTTTTATCTATAAAGAGGTTTAATTTAATTAAAATCAAATAATATCTACCTTACCAAAACATTTAGATGTTTTACTATTCAATGAAATATCCCCGTGTTTTTTACTATATTATTGTAATCCAAATCAGCAATGGTTTTTTAAACCTCCAACGAATACCATATTTAAAACCCCATGATTTTCATATATTAATATTAAATATTAATAGATTAATATCCAATAAATTTTATTGAAAATAAACCATATATTTTTATTTATTTAGTGACTTTGGAGAATAGATACAAAATCATCTTTTCCCAGAAAGATCATCAATATCTCCTATAACGATCTCCCCATTTAATTCTACTTATAAACAAACCCTATATAAAACCTTTCATCATAAACAAGGGAAAGGAAACATAGGAAAGGGTGAAATCATATTATTTTTTATAGTTAATATGAGATATATTAATAGATTATAATATTCTATAATAAGATATAAATATAGGTATGACATCATAACTTTCAATGATTGGTTCTAATCTATTTGGTATCATAAAAAAGAGTCATGTAATTAATCACAAAAGTTCAATAAAATGAATCATATTATTGATAAATAATCCTAACTCAATCATAAACCATAATTAAAGGTCATTAATGTTTGTAGAAAAATCACAACTATTGAAATAATTTCATTTTTCAAGGCTAACTACAAAGAGAAGCACATAAGGCATCATCACCTATTTCCCACTATAGATAAATTAGATTAACTTGTTTCCAATAACAGATAAGAAACATAAACTAGAATCCAAAACAATATCCTGATATATAATAATTTACCGAATTCATTGGATGGAGATATGAGTCCAACCCATCATTTTTTATAACATTACCACTATCCTTGGTTATAACATAACCACCTTCCCTGTTTATAACACGACAAACAAACATGGTTAAAACATAACTGCCTTTTTTCATTATAATGTAAACACTATCACATAATGGATACCACACATATGTGTTCCAAAAGATCATAAAAAATTCATCAAATTAGAAACTGAAAAAATAAATGGGTTCTATAAACATTCAATCATAACATACCCTATAGAAAAAATAGGGGTTTTATAATCACAATGTCACCATAAACATAAAAAATCCATAAAATAAATATGGATGGAATACCTGAATAATATTCCTAATAAGAAATTAGTAAAGTCATTGAATATCATCTTATATTTAAAGATATTATGAAATATCACATCGAATAATTTTTGATAAAAATAACTTTTCCATTTTAAAATCACTTCTATTTTTAAAATAAAATATTAACTTTTAAATGGGAAAAAATATTCCAAAAAATTAAACCTTTTAAATGATGTTTTAAATAATTTAGGAGTCATTATTAAATGAAAATATTCTCATTCATTATATGTTAAAGCCAAATTATTTTGTAATTTTTTCTGAAAGTTCACAAAGTGCCTCATTTGGAAAATGAGAAACCTATTTTTTTGAATCCATTTTTTATAAAATAAAATATGGTAAAAAAAATTCCATCAATTTTTAGAGAATATTTATAAACCCATACCACTTTGGTATAATTTTAACCATAAGTACCATGTGAGATATTAAATTATATGGATATTTATATCCCATACATATGATGATCATAATTGTAAAATACAATCTTACTATGCATATAAAAAACAAAAAATAAAACATCCTGACCCAAGTGCAACATATCAGCACCCCATGTTGGTCAACTATATGACCTGAAGAAGGCCTTCCTATATGCCAGAGGCTGGAGAGTATATACAAGGTTAAATTATATAATATGGGGAGACTATAACTACTTTATAAAAGTTTGAAAACAAGATAAATAAATAAATAATCACCAATAGGAAATTACCATAAAAAGACTAATAAAAAATCACTTGATGAACAAAAAATATCCAAAACTAAGGATGTTGATATTTCATCCCAAATATGTGACATGTGTGTAACACCCTTGATATTTTATGAAATATATTATTTTTAATTTATTTCATGTCTTCCATTTAACACAATCTAGAAATAGACTTGCGTATACCTCAAGCTAACACGGGGTTGTGTGCATTGCAAGCTAATATTCATGTAGCATACAACACAAGAAATCAAATAAATTAAAAAATCATCTATTTTATGAAAATCTCATGGTGTTACAATGTGTGAAATGAAAAACCAAAATAAAGAAATTCTTACACTTTAATGTACGTCCTGAAATAATTTCTTTTTCCCTCATCAATGCTCCATCCCAAAGAGGTGATATAGTATTTGTTTCATGCTCATATCATGTGCTATAAACTAGAAGTATATTCACGTAATGATCAGGAAAAAAATTTATGATGTGAGTAAATCATAGTAGGCCAACATAAATGGAATATAAAACAATATTCTTTCAATAATCATGTATGTAGTTGTATAAATAATAAAATAGAAGTGATAAAGTAAGTAGTTTACATATTGAATTATTCTTTATTCAGCCACAAAAATACTTACGTTCATGAAGAATCCTAAACCATCAATTTATACTTCATCCCATGATGGATTCTAAACCATATCACAAATTAAATTTCTGTTAATTATAACAATGGGATTTCTATATCTATTTAATTAAATTCCTTTCGTGACCACTTTTATGAATAGTCCAACTCCAACATTTCTACACATAGAATTTAATTTCTTACACCCTGTGGTATTTTAAAGATTGATTCCCTATCCCACACACCTTTTATCTATCAATCACATATGATATTTTTAAGCATCCTTCCATGTTAGACACATTTATATCAGTCAATAACCCATGGTATTTTAAAGCATCATTCCATGTTACCCACATGTATAGCATATATATCACAATATAACATGAATAAAAATTTCATCCACATAATGGTTAGGAATCATTAACCTTCTTTTAAAACATCTTCAATATGGTGAATCTTTTGGATTTAATAAAAAAAATCTCATCACATTACGTCACGAAAAATAATATTGATAATTCACCGTTAAACCATTTATAAACATTTAATTATATAGGCCACTTACCCTTAATGGGTAATCCGAAAAACCCATAATTCCCCTTATAAATCAAATAATATCACAGTAATCATAAATTTTATAACCCCAATTTCCAAATTCAATTTCCCATGATCCTCCCATTCCCTTATGAGAATAAAATATTTTATCCTATTCCATAATTCTACTAAATAATTAACCAATTATTTAATCAATTTATGATACAATTTCTAAACATCAAATATATATTTTACAATTAAATACAAGTAATTAAAATCAAGACTTCATGAATTGACAAATAGAACACCTTCCTCATGGTCTTTGACAGTAGTTAACCTAACAAAATTTACCCAAATCTAAATATATGGATTTGGATCATGATGAATAATGAAATCTAGATCCAAATCCTATAATCAATGATAAATGATTCAATATACAAAAAACCATGATCTATCCCAACTCCAATGGTGAATAAAACACACCACTTCCTCATAGAAGAGAGACTTGAGATAGAGAAGCCCGCATGAGGAGAGAACACATTCCAAAAGCATTTAAGATCTTACAACTGGATCCAAAATTGATAAAGAACATAGTTATAGTGGCCTAGAAAACAACTGTATAGCTTCAAAATTCATATAAATGACTATTGGTCCATGTAGAGGTGATTAGGGATTAAAAAAAAGGGGTTCAAAAATTGTTTACAATTTTTTGGGGGATTTAAAACCAACATGCACTATTTCATATACTAGGCGCATGGTATTCCCAAACCGTGTGTCCAAACCATGAACTTGTCTTAGGTGTCACATGATTATTACTAATAGGTCTCATGGTTTGACCAATCATTTTCAAAATATGTGATCCCACTCTATATTGAGTTTCATTCTTTTTTTATGGTTGGGCACATAATTTGGGAAACATGTTTACCAACCATGCACTGCAAAAAAAGCCTCTAGAAAAAACTGAAATTCGATTGTTTCACATGAATGACACCTAATGAAAAATAAAAAATGATATACTTAAAATAATAAAAAGAACATTAAATTAATAAGAATTTATCTCTATAAAAGGCTTATATCTTTCAATATCCCCACACTATAAAAGATCATCTTCCATCTGTACTCCCATGAATCTCTAAGATTTTAAAGTAAAAAAGATTGGTCTACTGGGCCTGCATATCTACTTCCCTCTATGGTGTTTCTTCATGAACACACCCATGTTTCCACAATAATCAAACAATCAGCATGTTCTTACCCCATAACTCTTTCTCACTATGATCCACAACCCATTTCAGATGCTTCTTAAAGGATACATCAGTCTCAAACATAATATCATCTACATCGATCACATGAGAATGTTTGTGGTGATACTCCCAATGATGTCACACATGAAAAATATAGTCTATATCATTGTACATTTGCTGAAGATACAATCGTTACACCACTACCATGATTCTCTCTATAACCTCAGATTGTCTATCAAACCCCATATCAAACATTATCTATCTTTGAATCCTATGGTTATGCAACCTACATGACTACCCAAAAGAACACATGATAAACCACCGCATATTCAAGTTGTCATTATCATCTATCGTCATAAGTATTCTATCTACTCTAATCTTTATCTATACATTTTCATATCAACTAAACATGCTCTGATATATACTAAATAGAAATTAATCCCAACTCCTCCAACAGAAATGGTTCCATCTAGCTTAGAGGTGATCTACGTAGCCTACCATAAGGATCCTCATATAAAGCCATCTGAATTATCACCTAATAATTATTATTATATGAATACTCAATGATTATTGTGTTCTTCTCCAAAGACCCACAAAAGTCTAAAACACACATCCACATATTATCCTCAAGAACATTTATATTACATTTTTATTACCCATATGTTTTGGGGAGGAATGTCATGCTTAGTAATTCATGTATACCAAGATAATTTTATATTCCCTAATTAGAGAAGTGAGTTAAAGTATGAGTCATAGTCTGAAACTATAATCCATTGAACCTCATGTTGATCAACTATCCATTAAACATACTTTTATCTCAGCTGAGCTACAGAGAATGTCTTGGGTATAGAACCGAAATTTGACATTTTCATCTGTCAGTCTCTAATGACACCAATATATTAATCATTCTACTAAGGTATCCTCTAGAGACTCAACATAAAGTATATGGTAATGTTGTCCCCCTTATATTCTAGAATTTAATAAAAATACTAAACCACTAGTTTTTTGATGCTAGACCTTCACTTTTTGATAGGTGTATCATCATCTTATAAACCCTACAATATCATTTTTCATGCCTACTCACCCATACTTTCTATGTAATTCATGGTACATTTTGATCAAACATGGATGCACCACTCACATTATGGTGTGATATTCATGCATGAACTCCTATATCACACACATAAGAACAACAAATCTATTCCAAACATAGATTATCTCATCGTCATCTATGGTCCAATATGAATATTAATCCTTACATTTAAGGACATTCCTCATGGACAAATATTATGGATCCTCCTACTACATCTCCCTAATATAGCTCAAAAGTATGGACTCTATTGAGATTGATATGAGACTCATATTCTCTTTTCAATCCTAAACCACAACATGAATCTCATATAGAAGACCATCCTTTTCGACTCTACGCTATAATCATGATCTTCCTTAGTCTATTTTTTCCTTCTCAAAGAGTTACCAATATTATTTTCTATATTGGGAATATGAGCCATCTCAAATCATATGACTATATATACTCAAATAATCTCCACTTCTACAGATTTAAATACCTTTGTAAAAATGATATACTTTAATCTTTTTTGGTTAGAGTACAGAGTAATATTCCTTCCTAACAGATATTATCACCACCACTTCAAAACATAAACTTGTAGTCTTAACTCGAGATATTTTTTAGGTTAATTCTCTTTATGTGGGATCAACTTCTATGACCTATAATCCACAACACAATATCCTTGCATAAAAAATTCTCCTATAATGATTCCATATGCATCGAAAAACACTATATACACCTCACCTAACGCATGTTGGATAAATATTAAAGTAGTAGTAAAATTATTCTTCAGCTCCTGGAAATAATTATGTCATGTTCCATCTCATTTAAAAATTATAATCTTGTTTTTGAAGCATGAAATTGGTGATTCAAAGAGGGGAAATCAATTTATGAATCTCTGATAATTCTCAAAAATCCAAGAAAACAATGCATATTGAAGACATTCTTGTGTAACTACAAATAAATCACTTCACATGCCTTCAATATGTCAATTGACATACCTTCCTCTATGATGATGTGTCCCATGAAATGTACCTCATCAATCCAGATTTTGGACTTAGATAGATTGATGTATAGTCGATGTTATCTCACTGAACCTAGGACAATGTCACGATACTGAGAATTATCATCATGTGTCTTTGGTTACACCAAGATTTCATCAACAAACACTAAAACAAACTGGTCTACGTATGGGTGGAATATTTGGTTCAACAAATCCATAAACATTTTAGGTGTGTTATTCAACCCAAACAGAATCACACTGAACTCACAAAGGATAAAAACTATTAACCAAGATGTCCATGGTATATCATAAGGTCTAACTCTCAACTTATGATAACAAGATCTCATATCAATCTTTTAGAACACACAGGATCCTCTCAACCTATCAAAGTAATCATTAACACACACAAAAGGATACCAGTTATTCAGTGTAATCATGTTCAACTTCTGGTAGTCGATATATAAGCACATGTCCCACCATCCCTCTTTGAAAACAAAACTACAAAACATCAAGATGATTTTTCTAGATGGATAAAATCTATACCCATCATCTCTTCCAGTTGATTTTTCCACTCATAAGATTTATTGGTTCCATTATATATGGTGGAATAAAAATTCGATTGGACCTCAACATGAGCCCAATTGTAAATTCCATATCATTATCATATGGTATCCATGTGATTTATTTAGGAAACACATCCTAGAACAATTCCACTGTGTTTGGAAATACATCATGCTTCACACACCCATCATCTAACAACAAACTTACAATCATGGAAGTGATCTCTCCTAGCTGCAGATGAACGGGTCCTACAAGAACTATATGGATATCCCAATATCCAGGATATACATAATTGTCACCATTAGGAGATGTAGAAGTCACCTTCTTATGGTATAACTAATATGGTCTTAGTATGAAACTAACTAGTATATACCCAAAATTAAGTCAAAGACTGAGATATAATGAATGTAATGATTATATATGAAATTATACTCACTCACCTTGAAAGAACACACTGGTCACAAATAAATGTCTCCATTATATACCCCCAATGCTGAATCAATTGTCATAACCCCACTAAGAAACTCCACCACTGGACTCAACTAATTTAGAATTTGAGTAGATATAAAATAATGATAGAAACCAGTATCAAATAAGGCACTAGAATCTATAGAAACTATATTAATAGTACCAATAACTATTGATGGTCAAGACTCTCTAACCATAAGTGTACACAAAAAAGCATGAAACAGTCATTCCCTTATGTCTTGTGATGTATTCTACATCCATTGAGTTGCACCACTCAACAAATATGGGCTCTCTTTCCCAGAAGTACCACGTCCACTTCCTTGAATTCCACGACCTGGAGAACTATAACATATGTAATGGTATAGTGTAGAATGCCTCTTCCCATTCAATGGTTCTCCCTAGATTCTGCATCTCTACCATCTGTTATGGATTCGTATAGAACAGTTGTAGATGTCACATACAACATCAAGCATAAATCTCTACTGGTGTTGAAGGACACTTTCTATGAATGTGTCCCATCATACCGTACTAGTAATGGATCACTAGAGCTATATCCTGAGTAACTGAACCTTGACATAGTCACTCTCATTCCACTTCTATGGATAGAATTATTTTAGAACCACTTCTTTCTATCTGAAGACATACCTCTTTGTCATCAAGAAGAAAACAACTACATCTCACTAGATTTCTCCTTCATGTTCCCCTCAAGTATGAGAGCCTAATGAATCACTTTTAAAAACTTTTTTGGAAGGAAAATATTAAATTGGACTAAATTTCACATTTAATACCATCTTGAACATGATTTAATGTAGTTTAATCATATCTTTCTAATGTTGTAATTGAGTGAAAAAAAACCAGAAATGCATTGTGCAGTCCGCCACAAACATGCACCACTAGGTCACCGTAAAAAACATAGATTCCTTCTCCTTCCTAATAATCTCAAGATAAAATTTATATAATAACATCTCTTTATTTTCCTTTCACTCTATATTCTCTTGGTGTCCTTCCTAAGTCTAGATATCGCACTAAAAATTTTCCTGAACACATAATGTATAGGTTTCCATCTTGACTCTCTTCTCATTAGGAGACTCCAGTTTTTCTAGAATCGTATGGATAGACTCAATTCATTACTCAGCTACCTCTGGTTCACCATATATAATGAAAGTAATAGGGTTCTCAAATTGGAACACCCATGTCACATCAGAGATACCGACCACAACCATATCGGGGTCTCTTTCTATAAACTAAAAAAACCTAGAAATGTTCTCACATAACTACTCCCCATCAACATTTCCTAAAACTATCAAAACCTCTAGTTCTAGTACGAGAGGATCATTTCTATAAATTTCTTCCTACCTTCCTAAAAATAATTGTTGTAATGGGGGAATATCAATACAATTCAAAACACAACCCTAGGACAAAAAATTCAATAATATCACATTTACATAAGAGGGGTTCACATTAATCCAAAACATGTCATTCCCACATAACCCATCTCATGGTCAACACCTTGGAATTAATTCTAGACATAAAATCTCTAACATGGGTTGTGGATCTCATATGCTATGAAACTTTTACAATTTAAGTTTCTAAATATAAAATAATTTATCCACTTAAATTAAAAAATCATCATTTATTATTTCTCAATTTCATATTAGGAACCATTTGAATTTAATATAAAGTAAAAATGAAAATAATTTTCATATAAATAACTTATCTAGAAATTATTTCCATGCATGCCTAAAATGATGCATTCCATATAAAAAAATTTATTTCCTAAAATTATGAATTCTTACTGAACTATTATTTAATTTCAGGCCTTGATGAAAAAATATATGAAAACAAAAATGTCACAAAAGAAGTGCATCACCCATGTAGAGATAACATGAAACTATAAAATCAAACATCAACAACAACAGTCCCTCCCTGGGTAGTTGGGTTGTCCCTAAATCATTGGGTAGCTACTCTTATAAAATTATTTATTACTAAGGTTTAAATCTTCCAAGTATCCTATATAATTTTCATAAATAGTAAGACAAAAAAAGAAAAGGAATCCCCAATAATAAAAATTTGTAAAATCATGACCCAGGTTCCATATACCATTTCCATTATTCAGTCTATTACAATATCTCAAGTGTTCCTCCATGTATGTCATAGGTAGACAACTAGCAAAAAGGGTCAAATATATAACAGGGGGATGCACTAATCTCTTAATAAAAGTTTCAAAATAGAAGAAATTAATAAACAATCACCAAAATTAAATACCCATACCCATAATAATACTAGTATCACAAGAAAACCAAAACTAGAATACAATATCCAAAACTAAAACAAAATATTTGTGTTTCCAAATACCTATCATGTATCAAATGAGAAAAAAATAAATAGGAAGTGACACACCCAAGAAGGTCTTGACATCATATGGGGTTCCCTCATACATGCTCTATCCTAGAACAACCATCTAACATGGGGATTATTCCCATATCTTGTCTTTCAAACATGAATTCTTTTCAAGTATCGATCAGGCAGCTCGAGTAAGCTACGAATACAAATCAATAGGCCAAAACTATTTATATATATAAAAATATGTAGTCAGTAACAATGTATATAGCTTTATTAACTATGAAACACAATTTTCAAATTATTAATATTACATATTCAATTATTATTTATTAAAATACATAAATCACCAGGTTCTTGGGGACACCTGAACCATCATTACCATATTCATCCCATGTAGATGTCTAAACCTTATCACAAATTAAAATAAAAATTGATTATAACAATGGGATTTCTTTATACGTTTAATGAAATTAATATCATGTAAACATTGAACCATATTTTTGTACCAACATTATTTGTTTTAAAGCATCATTTCTAGAACCTCGTGGTTTTTTTAAGAATAAATTATAATTTGATACCCCTTTTATCATTCAATCAATCATTCCACGTCACACACACATATATCAGTAAACCACATTTTGGATTTTGAATGATCACTCAATTTCCCACAAACATATATCAGATATATCTAATGTAAAGATATGACATGTATCAAAATTTTATATACATAATGGTTAAGATTCATTAATCATATTTTTTAAACTTATTCATTAAATATCACCATTTCAATCTATTAAACAAATTTTTTTCCGCATTAATTTGAATGGAATAATATGAACAATACACCATTATACTATTTATCATATTTTAAACATATAAACCATTTACCCTTAATTTTTAATCCAAACATCCCTTAATTGAAATTAAAAATCAAATCTTATCACATTAATCATCAATTTCATAACCACAATTTAAAAATTCAATTTATGAATTTCAAACCATTTAATTATCACATGAGAATTCAATTATCCAATTCCATGATTCCATTAATTAATTAACCAATTAATTAATCCCATTTAAGATGTTATTTCTAAACATACAATATAATTTTCAAAATTAAATACATGTAATTGAAATAAAGAATATGGGAATTTACAAATATACCAACTATATTAAAGTTGTTTATGGATGTTCACCCAAAGTTTATTTTCCAAAATTTAAAAGGAAAGATAAAGATCATGATAAAGAATGTGATATAGAACCCAATCCTAGAAACAATATCAAAAGTATCTACATAAAAAAAATATCTAACACAATTACAATTGGTAATAAATCACTCATCTTCCTCAGGGAAGAGATATAGGAGAGGGATGAAACCACATAGGAAGACATCACATACGTGGAGAGGTGATGATCTGTCAATCAGATCTTCAATTCATGAGCTAAAAACAATGTATCAATGTGTTTAGATTTGGTTATGGGGTATTGTGCATTTATATTTTTGAGTTTTTCATTTTTTTTTACAATTATTATGTGTATTAAAATCCCTCCTTTATTATTTTCAGTATGGGTCCAATGGTTTTCTCAGACCACGCACCCAAACTGTGGACCTTGCATAAGGGTATCATAGTAACAACTAAGAGAAAACATGTTTTGATGAAATATTCTCCAAAAATGTAATCCCCTTTAATATATGGGAGTGTGGTTTATTTTGGAAGAGTTCATGGTTTTGGGAAACCCTAACCCAATATTGAACTACCCAAGACTCATATATAAACTTCTAAAACACCACTGACACAACAAAAATATCCCCTAAGAAAAACCCAAAAAATATATAATAAAAAAATTGTACTTGTAGAACAAACATGATTAAACTCTAGAAAGTTATAGGATCTTACACAAAATAATCATGTTGTCTATAAGTCATTTGTCTGACATAAATAAATGTGATTTGAAAATCTAAGACCATAGGTCCAAAATCCATTGAATTTTTTTAAACTTGTAAATTATAAATTTTATCTTTTTATACCTATATACCATAATAATTTACAAGATTCATAAATAACATATATTCAGTACATATTTAATTTCATCCATAATTATAGAGATAGAAAATGAATTACATAATTTGTGGAGACATTAGGTTTTATGTATTCATGAACATTGTATTAACATTATGAAGGATGGAACAAAATAGAGTTAAATAATAATTCATCTATCAAAAATCATTATTATATAAAATATATCATTTATATTCTTCATATACCTCATACTTAAAATTAGATTTAACAAAAAATTTCAAATGATTCACATCGATTAGTGGAGGTGGTAGTCCACACGTATGGACAATTGATGTTATTTTTTTTCCTTAGTTTGGATGGTGAAAAGGTAGATATGATATATTCATTTTAAGATAATAATTATTTCATAAATATCATATAAGAATTTTAATCCCATCATATTAACAATCCATGAAATATGATGATGAAAAATAAAATATATCACAATGCATAGACTATATCCATACGCACATAAGATAGATAATTTCACATCCCATTTGATGAAATTATGAAAGATAATGGTGGTTTCATATTAATAATAATAAGTTTTAAATTTTAGTGTATTAATGATATTTTTTGTGAATAATATAACATATTTAAATGATGTAAAAGGATAATAACAAATTTAGTGATTGGTTCAAGTGTTTTCTTATTCCTTCACACGACTCCCATAAATCTCTTACTAAGGGATCTAGGGTGGTATTTTTATAAAAACAACACCACTATAATGTTTTTATGTAATTTTAGAATATATATTTTTTGGTTATGGTTAGTATAGATGGATTAACTAGGTGTAAAGAATTGAGGGAGGAGGATTCTATTAATAATTTTTGTGACGGGCACTTTTTCAATTTTTATAAATATTAATTTATAATAATTTCAATATCAACCCAAATATCTTCAAAAAAACATAAAACCTAATAGGGAATGATATTTTATACCTTATTTTTTTAATTTGTGCTATTTTAGTATTTTTATGATTTTTTATAATTTAATAAAATATTATTTTCTTAAAATACAAGTTCTGTCAATTTTGAAACTATTATTATAGTGACATTAAATTCATCAAGACAACAAAATAAATGATAAAAAAATTGAGTGAAAACCTATAATGTTATTATTACATAAAAAATTACATTATCACATTAATTCTCTCAAATAATAATAATTATAATATTTTTACACCATTTCATTTATTTTTTGTTAAGTGTATAAATATTATTTTTGAGTTGTGTAAGTGTTTTAGGAAATTATTTAATTAGAAAAAATTTAAAAAAACATCCATTATGAATATAATTTAACCTGGAACAAAATTACTAGTAATATTCTTTTATAACTAATTTTTATCTCTATGTGGAAACCTTAATGTTATTTAAAACTAAGAGGGTGACATTTTGATACTTTCTTTATTTTGAAAAATAATATTTCATTTACATAGAAAAGGTTCCATTAAACAATTAAAATAATAACCTAACATGATAAGGACTAAATTTAAATCATAAAATATTCTTTTTTATGTAAAATTATGGCCTTATCACTTAGATTTATCCCTCATTTTTACGATTAAACCTTCACCGAGGTGATAATGTTTAATAGGGATACTATTCTTTTTTTGGAAAAAATGATACAGTACTATTAACCAAATTTAAAAATAATTCTTATAAATCTGTAATCCATTATTGGGGATTAAATATAAATAATATGAATAAATTAAAGTTAAAATAAATTCATAAAACATAACAAAAAATAGTTAGAAAAATGATTTTTCAATCCAAAAATGTACTTATATCAAAATCAGTTTTAATGATGATTAAAATGAATTTAATTATATTATATCTAATGAAATAATACTTATTTTACATTGATGTAAAATTGAAATCTTAATTACACCTTATAAAAAATTAACATGATAATTTTATAAAAAAAAATTAATTTTTAATATTCACTGAAAAATCAATATTTTATTAAAAATAATAAATGTTTACCCAAGGATAAATTTGATAAGTTTGTTACAAAAATGATTTTCATTTATAAAATATTTTATTCTAAAAGTTTCTAATATTAATTAAAATATTTAATCTATAAATTAAATAAAAATTTATTTTAAAATAAAATATAATTTTGATGATTAAAATGGATTTACTAAACATTGAGTGATAAATTACTAAATATTTATATTGTGTATGTACATTGTATATAATTATTAATTTAGATGCTCTTATTAATAATAATAGAGTTAATTTATAGGTGGTGACATTAAATTATAATATTTTATATAGTATATCTTGGTTCTCTTAAACACATGGTTTTGTGTAACTCATGCTACAAAAGAAGAAAATTTATTTAAAAGAAAACTTTCATAAAATATAAAGTTGTTCAATAGAAATTATAAAGTATATGGTTTTTCATAAACCATGGTTATTAAACTAAATCATTTTATTAGTCAAGGAAAGCCCTTTTATAGGATACCATCATTCTAAGATTAGTAAATTGGGATTAATAAGGAAGATTTCATCTTCAGGATCCCATCTTCGTACTTTCATTATCGATTTTGTGCTATGGTCCCCTAAGTTTATTGGGTATAATTTAAGGATCATATTTAATAATCAAAATATATGATAGATTTTTATTTTAGTTAGTAATCATGTCTGAAACAAACTATTTAGTATATTACTTATTTAATGAGAACATAGAGTGCCTACTGATGGTGTTATATTGTCCCCACTTGTATAAATTATGTTCTCAAAATTGCAATTATTACTTACTAAAGAATATACTTATAGGATTCTATAATATGGATTGAAAATAATTTTTCTAGTGAGTTATCAATCATATCTAATCAACTATAATTAAAATAATCCAAATATAATTTTTCATCATTACTATTTGAGTTAAATACCTCTCATGGTTGGGAGTTTTGTCATATTTTATTTCTATTTATGTTCATAATTCATACCTACTGAGACTGATTATCAAAATTTGGTTTAACGTATGAAAAATGATTTCCCATTTTTATAATAGCCACACCACACACACTTACCTCTCTTTCACGATGGTTGCTAATGTAACGAAGAAACTCTAGTTAACATCAAACCTAGCACCCAGACCATTCTGTCACATACCATAAGGTTGTTCCTGATCCCCACGGACTGGTGACAAAAACCCAAGCATCGAACAGAAAACCAGAGGGAATTATTTCACCCAACCTGAACAAAAACAAGGCATATATTTACATCGATCAAGAATGAATAGTTTGAAGTTAATAAAAATATTCCATAACTATGAGAATACATTAGAAACAAAATGACTATAAAAGAAAAAAAAATCTCCGAGAGAAAAGTCTAATTTCAAAGGACCAAACCCCAATACCTACTCCATGTGACGGTGTGGATGAACTCCCACTATCTCACCACTAGCAACATAACTCATCTAACATGAAACCTCAACTCCCCATTTCGGCACTTTTCATTTCCTTGCATTGTAAGACATATATATTTCTTCACACCACTGAAGAGGTGCATAGGGTTTGAGCAAAAATGGTCAATAGGATCCCACCCAGGTGTTCCATAAAATATATCAATATAAAAATTAATGTGTGATCATTTCAAATAAAACATGGTATAATAAGTATTATATTATTTTTATAGAAAACATGGTACACATTTCCCTATTCCATATATATAAAACAAATGAAGGTATATCGTTTATGAAGAAAATTTAACTTATCATCTTTTAAGAGAATAAACATTCATATCAAGGATAAAACAAAAAAACAATGAAAAGCAGCAAAGAATAACTTGTATCAATACTAAGGATCTCTATTTTTCATACTATAAAACTACTCAAACCACAATCAATCATTTTCATAATATTATTCAAAGAACATAATCCTAGGAATCAGAGGAATACCCCATGAGTACCCCCCCCCCCTCAAAAAAATTCAATATCATTCCCCTAGAAAAATAGGCCTATGAAAAAGAGGAAAGACCCGTGAGAGAACATCTCTATAATCAAAAAAATATGGATAATTTCCTCAAGATAAACCTTCAACATATGTACTCAAGGTAACCCATGTGATTTTTTTCATAATTTATTCTAGTGCATTGAATAGAAATTTCAAAACAATTTCACAAATCAATTTCAATGCTTTGAAAATACTCCTTTTATTTCCGTTTATCAATAACTAGGGAAAAATCATTTTTCATTAAAAAATATTCTTAATAGGTACAAAAAAATAATTTTAATTACTTTTATAATTTAGTTTATAAAATATGAACAATAAGGTTCATCAATATGGGATAGAGACAGAACTAACTACCTTGATGCTCAGGTCTCACACGCCTACAACAAGATTCACCAAGAAAAAAACCCAGAGACATAAACAAAGGCACTAGAGCCTAGTCCAAATATCAATGAACCTACATAATTGAGAAATATGGTAGACAAAAATTGGAAGCACAAAATATATCAAGAATTAAGATCAGTCATACTAGATCCATGAAAGGAAGGGAGTCTAGAAAGAGACCGCACAATGTATCTAGATGAAGACATGAAGAAAAAAACTCAAACCCACGAATCGGATAACTCAAATAAATGGTGCTACCATGATCAAGGTAAATGATGAAGAAGAATGGTCATGAACTAGGTGATATGCACCACAGCCGCAATGATTATAGAATGTCAAATAGATTGAACAAGAAGAAATGGAGTCTCCCAAAATCATCATAGAGAAACCATCGGTCAAGAGAAAGGTATAGCTCGTAGCCAAAATGGGCACTCAAACTCATACGGTTTCCTAAATCATATATTATCGAGTAAATAAATGATGTGTAATACTTTTACACATCATGAAATCCACGACATCCAATAATGGTGAAAAACATATCATCTGATATTAAAATCCGATCATTAATTAACTCAATATGTGTAAAATCTCATCACATTGTGTAACCTTTCACATCTTGAATCATTTTAATGACATAACCCCAACAACCATTACAAATCAAGTATCCTCAAGACATGGCATGAAAATATCTTGAATATTATATAAATCCATGAAACTGTCATCTAAAAACTCCCAGCCAAAAAAGGAACATGGAGAGAGGGAAAACATACCCGATCAATATAATAGGATGTTTCAAACTCCTCACTGTAAGGAATTTCCATCCCTGGGAATTCATGTAAAAGATGTAACCTTTCAAAAAATGAGTCAACTTCCCCCTCATCCACAACTTTTTTTCTCATGTCTCATGAGAATCTAACCCTTCTTGCCATAAAACTCAAACCAACGGGACTAACTTCCTGTACAAGACATTTACTTAAGATACAACAATCTCAATCAGTTTCTCCAAGACAAAAATATCTGGATCTAAATCAATATCATAACATCTCAAAGTGTGAGTGGGATAAGGATCATACTTCTTTAGATTAGATATGGTTAAAGCATCATGAATACTATTCAATAGAACTAGAAATTATAACTAATATGCACCATTCCTTAGCTGATCAGTGACCTCAAATGTTCCAACATATCTCAGAGAAAACATTCCCTATTTTCTAAGTTGATTATGTCTAAATCAAGGAGAAAATTTCAAGAAAATACAATCACTAATGGAAAACTCTAAATGATGATTTCAACAATAAAAAATATTATTTTTGTCAACTCTGGGCTATAACTAGATGTTCATGTATATCAAGAATCTTCACTGACATCTCCAAAACCAAACATGGTCCATCCAGAGCAACTTCTCCCACCTTAGCTCAACAAAGTGGTGATATGCCTAGGAAAACATAAAACACCATAATGGATTCCATTCTGATCGACGACTAATAAATTTTGTTATAAAAAAAACTCTACCAATCCTAGATGGATATCCCATGATCCACGGAAATCCCAAACCCAACCAAAAATCATATCCTCTAGGATTTGTATCACTCTCTCTATTTTTTTATCTTCTTGTGGATGGTATGTTGTGCTCAACATGTCCTGAGTTCCCATAATCTCTTAGATACTTGTCTAGAACCTCGAGCTAAACCTAGGATACCTATCTAAAACAATAGTAGAGGGACTCCAATGTATCCTTAACTCCATTTTAGAATACAACTTACCCAGAACATCAACCTTAGTGGTATCCTTGATCAGAATTAATTGATAAGAATTGTTCAACTAATAAAAAACTACATAGATGTTATTTCTTCCTTAACTATTATATGGTGATCCAACAGAGAAATCCAGGGATACCTCATCCTATTTTTCCACTATAACTAGAAGAGTCTAATGAAATTGAGAGGGTTTCAGGTGCTCAACCTTTATCTGTCGGCAGGTGTAACAATAGGAAACATAATCAAAAATGGAATTCTTCATACCTAGACACCGAAATCACCTTCTAATTTCATAATACATATTTATAGTTCCTTGATTAATGGACCATTATGATCTATGACAATTATAAAATATTAATCTCCTCACGGACAATGTGATAAAAACCCACTTTCTAAAGTGGAGCACCATTTGAAGAAAGAGACCAACTAAGAATGACCTATGAACCAGAAAGGCTTTCTCATATTTCACTATACTCATCATCCACCAACTAACTCTAAAAAATACACTATAAGAGAAATGATGATAACTGAACACTAGTCTAAACCATACCAGAAACATCATCCTTAGATTCTATGTGAAACTGATTGAAAATCCCAATAAGGGTCGACTCCCCCCGTCGATTTCAGAATACCCTATGATGGTACAATCCTTCTAGGAGTGACTGTAATGACTTTACCATTCCCTGGGTAGTAAGTAATATTGAAGTAAAAATTCTGAAGGTAGTCTACCCATTATCTATGTATGAGATTTTAAACGTTTTTTGGAAAGATATAACTCAAACTTTTAGGATCAAAAAAGACTTGGAACCATTCCCCAAAAAGATAGTGTGCCAAAATTTAACCGCATGCATAGCTGTAGGAAGCTCAAAATCATTAGTGGGCTAATTATTGTCATGTGGTCGAAGCTGAAGAGTGTTTTGTACTACCACATGGTCAACTAACGTAATCATGCATCCCAAAAAAGAACAAGGAGAATCAAAAAATACAACATACCCCTTACCGGTCATAGGTAAGATCAAATAAAAGCCAATGTTATATATTTTTTCAGTTCATTGAAAGAACACAAAAAATTAGCATACTATGTGAATTTCACCACCTTCATAGTAAGAGGAGTCAAAAGTGATGTCATATTAGAGAAATCCATAACAAACTGTCAGTAGTATCTAGTAAGACCAAGGAATCTCAGTATCTCAAATGCATTTTCTGGTTCTCTCTCTAACAAGACATCATTCTCCATTTTAGGGTTTAATGATAATTCATGTTCATAAATCTCATTCCATAAGATCATAACTATTTTAATTCATAAACTATATTTTAAAATCTTTCCAAACCAATAGAGACTTCTTAGAATTTCTCAAACCAAACTCATATGGTTTTTGTGCATAGGCTCATATTTCAAATAAACTAGAATATCATCTATGATCAGTACCAAAAAATAGTCAAGATATTGATGGAATATCATATTCATGAAATCCATAAAAAATGATGCATTTTTAGGTAGGGCAATATTCAACAACATATATTCATAATGGATACAACTACTCCTAAAATATTTTTTCTATATATCAAACTCCCGAACACTAAGCTTCTTACAACACGAATGAAGATCAATTTTGAAAACCATTTCCCCAATAAATAAATCGCAAAAATCATCTACATGATGAAAAGGATACATATTCTTAACTGTTACCTGATTCAGCTACTGATAGTCCAGACACAACCAAAGTGAACTATATGCCTTTGTGGAAAGGATCACTAGGGCTACCAAAATAGAAACACTAGAGAGAATGAGAGCTTTTTCCAATAAGTAATCCAATTGAATCATGAACGCTTTAAAATATACTAGTTTTATACGATAAAAATGTATCTATATCAGATGTATACCTAGAACTAGGTTAACCGTGAACTCTACCTCACTCTCTGGAGTAAGATTAGAGAATTCATTTAGGAAAAGATCATAAAATTTTGAACAGCAATGGGAAGATCAACAGGGGAATAAAATTCATCAGCCTCACTCATAATAACAGACATAAAACTACTGAGCTCTAGGAGAGAATGTCCTACAGGACTAGACCTAGTGTCCCACTCCCCCAGAAACACATAGATATCCCATCAGTTTTTAAAAATAGACCATTTCAATGATAACAATAAACCTAAGTTCAATGTGCAACAATCCAATCTATACTGATGATAATGTCAATTAGATCTAGATAAATAATGAAAAAAACCCATACCAACACTATATTAGCTATCATTAATAAATAATAAGAATATTGGAACCCATTAACTTTCATCTTACCAAGAGGCATCACTAACGACATTAAAAAATAAATAACTTTCCTTGGAAGTTTAAGAATATCAACAAAAAATGTTGATATAAACCTGTTGGGGGTACCAGTGTTAAACAAAGAAATTGTTATAAAAGATGAAATAAATATTGTACATAATATTGTTTTTGGTCATGAAATGGACTCTACTATAAATTCATAGGCTGAATGTAATTTCTTCACTTCTAAGGCCTATGGTAGGATCCCTTTAGTCCTTTAGGCTTTTGACTTCCCAGTAGTATCCATTTGATCTGATGGACCCTAAACATAACAAGGAAATTTCATATCCTGAAAGAAGTGTTGTAAGTGAAAAAATCTTCCATAGATATTGAATCTCTTCATGGGAATAGGAAAATAATGTCGTGTGTGTGTCCTTTCCACATCGATAGAATTTTAGAGACACATTTTTTGTGGGAGTAGATGGTGTACAGGAGACTCATTACTGAGACTCACCTTTATCACTCCTATAATGATCATGCCACTTCCTATTATTACCATGTACATTACTGAATCTACCCTTGGAATGAATATAAGAGTTGGAAGATACAACCATGCCACTTTTTACATCTCTACAATAAGATCTCAGTCTACCATCTTCGCATAGGAATAAATTTTTAACATAAATACATGTGATCTAATATTTAGTTCCAAACCCCGCAGGTACTTTGAACCCTTCAACTGGTAATTATTCCCCAAATCCGAATAAAAAATAAATTATTAGAAACCATTTGGTATATGGTAACATAAGATTATATACCATCTTCAAAAATAGAAACACTATATACTTTTCCAACATCAGGGACTCTGGAAAAACTTTTGGAAGAGCAGGGTTTCTAAACACTTCCAATCTAAGTCCACTTATCTATATTCTTAGAATAAGGAATAACACTATCACTTACCACAAACCATGATCATAAATCATGAAAACTTTGCCTTGATATTCTTAGGCGTCTCTAGGAATTCTAAGATTTGATTGATCATATCCAACCAGTCCTCTACCTCTTAAGGTTCATTCATTCCATTAATGGATGAAGGCTTCTCGTGAAAGAATTCATGAGATCGATCACTCCCTCCAATAGCTACTAGTTGTATCGTAAAAAATCATTCTAAAATCATTGTGTGTTTCGATCAGCAACACAAGCTTCCCATACGTGGAAGACGTATAGAAGGAATACTATTGCACACTAAAACATAAGAACGATTAGTCAATAGAGAAAATATCATTTCAAATCAGAAAACAAGTTAGAAGAAGATGAGATTTTGAATACATCCCAACACTAGAGAAACATAACTTGACGTCCCCTGGAAAATTGAGTCTCGTTATGATAAGTGATGGCGAAAAACTTATCGCAACATACTTCTCAAGTCCTAAAAATATCATCTCTAGTCTAATAGATCTCCTTATGTAAAGAATCTTGAGGAAACAACTCCTCCAATACCATTTCGTAATGAACTGACCCAAGTTTCCATCAAACCTATCAACTGAACTATTTAGTCACATTCACAAAGGTCGTCTTGATCCCCATGGGCTAGTGACAACCACCTAGGCATTGAATATTAAAAAATGGGGGACAATTTCTCCATAATTGAACAATATCATGGAAAATATATACACTATGAAATAAGAAACAAAATAAATCTAAAAAATATATTCTATAACTATAAGAATTTATTGGAAACAAATTTACACTGAAATTAGCAAAAATATCCAAGAGAAAAGTCCATATGAAAAGGACAAAAAACCCAATAGCTATACTATGTGATGTCGTGGATGAACTCCACCCATCTCAGCCCCGTCTACCCTACTCAGCTGACATGAATCCATGTTGCCTCACTATGGTTCCATTTATCTCCTTACATTAGATGATGTACATAGGTTTGTACACCACTGAAGTGGTGAGAATAGTGTGATCCAAATAAAACATGGCACCATAAGAGGTAAAGTGGATTTATAGAAAACATGTTAATATTTTCCCTTTTTCAAAATTCTAAAACAAAAGTAGGTATATCATTATCCAATAACATTTTCATATGATCTTACATAAGAATAAACATTCATATCAATAATCAATCAAGTGTATAGCCTGGTTTCTAGAACATGTGCCCAGGGTGTATAATAATACCCCAAGAGTAAATCCCCTAACAATATCAACTTCATTCCCCTAGAACAATGGGCCTTGGAAATAGAGGAAACCCCCATTAGAAAACCTCTTGATAATCACAAAAAATGTGTATAATGGCCTCAATAAAAACCATCTACCTAATTACCCAAGGTTACCCAAGTTATCATTTTCAAAATTCATTCAAGTTCTTTAAACATAATTATCAAAACCATTTCAAAAATCCAATTAATTTATTTGAAAATAACTCATTTATTTCCAATTATCAACAATTAGGGAAAACCCATTTTCATAAAAAAACTATTCTCTACACACACTAAAGAGTCCTACCAATTCCATCTATAAATAATTTTACAAAAAAAATAAACAATAAGGTTCATCAATATAGGCTAGAGATAGAAATACCTACCTTGAATCTCAGGTCACACACGCCCGCAATAAGATCCACTGACAAGGAAAACCCAATGACATCAACGAAGGGCCTAGAACATAGTCTATATATCTCATAAATGATCCAATTGAGAAAGAGGGATAGTAGAAAATAGGAAACACCGCATACCTCAAGAAATAAATAATTCCATACCATGAAAGATAAAGGAATGACCTCTGAAACAAGAGGGTTTCTCATTGAGATAGTGATAATTTTTATCCATCATGCTCAATTTTCCTTCCAGTTATAGATTTTAAAAAAAGAAAAACTGTTGATATGAGTGAAAAACTAACAATTTAAATATATTAACACAATCATTAAAGGAATTTAATCCTAAAAATTATTTTTTTTTACATTTGTATGATGTCACATAGTTATTTAGTTCAACCCTTTTCAATCATAGAATGAACTAGGCCACTTTAGGTTCAGTTATATTACACTTATCACCCAAATAACTCAATGTTAATTGGAAATAAAAACTCTATTGTGGTTTATACAGATAATATGATCAACCAACACATTTCCTCTAAGAATGTAACAATAGGATTATAGATAGGACTAATTTCCAAACATGATATGATAATTAAGCCAATACCTGACACATCCTTATTAGGTTTATTACCCCGAGTTATATCATTTATCAATTATTCATACAGTTGTAGAATCTAGGAAGTGATTTATTGATTTATAAAACCATCAACTCAATACATCACCAGTATTTGAGGATATCACCATATACATAAACTCTTTTATAGTGTTTTCACTGTAGTTTTAAAAATTAATCACTAAAAATAATTAATTAATACTAAAAAATAAATAAAACATACTATTATATCGACTAATGAAAATAAATATAAACCTAAAATGAATAGTACATTAATATCTTTATTTAACTAATATATATCACAAATAGTTTCATAACCTAAGGACCGTATATTTTACTGTCCTAGATATTAGCTACATAATGACCATATTTAATAAAACATGGAAAATTTACCAATAATAATTATCATATATTCTATCTCTAGACATATAATATTATATAATCATCTTTACCCACTAAGTAAAGGAAACATAAAAAAATTAGAGCTGAGACACTCTGTAAGGGTTAAGAAAATAAAAAATATTTAGATTATAAAAATGAAGTATAACAACAGTGAGATATAAATATCGTAATATAAAATCAGAATATCAATGATTATAGTCATAAAGAGTGATAATTAGACATATTATCATAAAAAATATGTAAGTGTGGAACAACCATAAAAATAGGAATGCCTTTTTCAAAAAACCCATTATTCCCACACCTGTGGGGTTAAACGTTTTATACCCACGCTTAACAATGTGAGAAAACCCATCACTACCATGCATAGGTGAACAAAATAATTATTTCAAATCATTAATATCTCATGAGATATAAAAATAAACGAATCAACTGGTGGTAAATATAGAACCAAACCCACCATTATCAATAATCATTTCCTACAAAGCCCATAAAGAATTAAAGGGTTATTAAAACTTTGCCAAATATAATAACATGAATCAAAGAAACCACACTATTTGAAAATATCATTTTACAAAAGGAATCAAATTTTTGAATGATATTTAGGCTGTTAAACACATCACATCGTGATAGGAAAACAATGAAGAAAAAAATTGTGTGAAATACCAAAGAATTAATAAAACATTTTAAACAATATTGTTAAAGAATAAATAATATCGGACATAACATTTTTTAATGGAAATTAAATAAATTCCAAAATCATACTATAACGATATAAAATAAATGTATTTGTAAAAATAATAAAAAATCAATCTATTAATTTTTATGTGGTATATAATGATCAAAATTCTATTATTGATATTTTTCGAAAATATTTAAAAATCCATCCTTAGAGAAACATTGGGGAACTAAAATTTCATAAAATGTGTAATGGAGTATTTAAATAATTTAAAGAAAAATAGGTATATGGATTTCCTTAAATAAACCACATTCTATAATAAATCCATAGACATGGAAGAAAATATTCATTAGTAAAAATGATAATTATTCTTAACAATGATATGATATTATTTTCAAAAAACAATTCATATAGTTGTAAATTAAGCATAATAATTAATTTCCCTAGTGAATAAGATGAAATACCACATAAAATAAAGTGTTTTTAGGTTCAATAATATCTTTTGAAAGTATATTAATTTATGAATGGTTATGACCTAGTGAATCTGGAATTATATTGAAGAAACACTTAAAAAAATTATAATGGAAGAATCATATATAGTTGGATAAATGATCAGAAAATGAAAATATAAACCGCATTAAATGGAATAAATCTTAATTTTTTAAATAAATTGTGTACTGAATACACCATATAAATGATGTTATGGTTTACAATATCAATCATGTACCCTGATGTTCAAAATGCTACAATTAAAACCTTACCTTTACTCATTATTTCCATGTATTTTCAATATCCCTCCGTATAAAAAAAATAAATATCATAGAAACTAAATTCATAATAAAATTTATACATAAATATATTTCTAATATTAATTATAATTCATTATATATATGTTGATTTTTGAGTTTTTACCTATTTTCCAACAATGGTTGCTTATAGTTTTTAATGTTAGTATTAGTTTAATATGTGTGTTATCAGTATTTTTTCACCCAATGTTTATTATAAAACATTAATTAGAATTACTATAATTGATTATTTATAATTATACCTGATTATTAATTTCCATTGATGGGTTTTTTATTCTTTATCAGTAAAGGTTAAATCGAAAATTAACACACTTAATTTATTTTCTTAACCAATAAAATAATTTTTATTAAATTTTAATTTAATATTGATGTATATATTCCATAACTAAAACCAAATAATAATTCAAATATTTTTATAATATTTTTCAATTATTTTTTTTCATAGTTATCTATGAAATTATTTTATTGTATTGTTCTAGTAGCTAGTCAAACAGATAAAACCATGAACATACCATGATTAGTGGATGATTATGAGTCGATTTCATTGTAATATTATTATAAAATAATAATAATGATTATATTTAGTGTTTATAATTGTGATATAAAATATTTTTATTTGATAATAATATGATTTAATTGAAAATAATATATTACAAAATATGAATAATTTATTTTCCTTCTCAGTATTCATGTTTGAGATAGCAAATTTTATAAGTATTATTTCAATTCATATTATCATAATGATATTACATATTTAATAATAAAACATTATACATATATTTAAAATCAAATATATATATATATATACTAAAACCATTCTCATGACTTCACTTGTTAGGAGGAATTGAAATAAAAAATTGGAATTGATAGTTTTATGGAGTTTATAGTCCACATGTATGCACATTTAGTGATTTCATATTCCATAGATTAATAAAATAATGTAATATTTTTTTGTCATTTATAAATGTAAAAAATATATTATCAATCATAATTATATATATATATATATAATTAACTCTAAATAAAAAATCTTTTTATAGTGGTGATGTAAAATGAAACATGTTGTGTCGTCGAGGTGATAATATGCACAACAAAAGTATCATATTTTCATATTTTATAAGGAGAAGAAATAGGGTGGTAAATTTTTTATAGTAATTATATTTACAAAATAATACAATAATGGTGATTATTTTATCATAATAAAATATAGAATAAATGTTTTTCGAAAAAAAAATAACATAATGAAATAGAAAAGAGGTAGGAGTGATTAGAATGATATACCATGCTACTAGGGATATGTCCTTTGACAAAGGGAATAATATGTTGAGGTAAGTTATTCATAGATGAAAAATACATCTATAATTGTTAAAAGGATCTTTTGGATAGGGTTCTCTTTTTGTTAGGTAATGGGTTTTCTTTTACTAGATTTGAGCCTAGGAGAGCCTCTTTTAGATGTAAAATATTATATTTTTTATAAATACCCAAAATAATTCAATAACCAGAATAATCTATCAAGGAAAATGGCCCCAAAATTTGAGAAATAATGGAGAGAATAATATTTGAATTTTAGAAACACCTCATACACTATATTAGAAACATTATTTTAACATTTTAGTAAAATTAAATCTATGGTTACTGTTTTTTAATATTTTTTTCATACCATGGTAAATAGTATTAACCTAGGTGATTTATATTTCATTCTCCAAACTGAAATAGACATTCTTTGATTATTTGGACTTGATTATTCTAATTAAAAAAATTGATATTTCATTTTTTAAATTTAAGAAAAAATAATTTCTAAATTCTAAATTTAAAATGTAAAATGAATAATTTAAATTAATAATATAGAATATGGTAAAACTGAATAATATTTGACTATAAATTAAAATAAAATTTTTTAAAAATATAAATTCACATTAAAAAAAATATTTTCTTGTTAAAAAGTTTTTTTAAAATTTCTAATTCATACTTATATATTTATAATCTCATAAAACTCTAGTTATTTGTAAGAATGAAATTTATTACTATTCACATAAAAATAATTTTTTTAGAAATATCCCAAATATTAATGTTAATGAAATACTTACACAATAGATTTAAAAATTAATTTCTTTTGTTATTAATTTTAAATCTGAAATTGTGAATTCTTTTATATAAAAACATAAAATATAGATAAAAAATAATTTTTATAGAGTGACTTATGTATGTTTATTTTAATTTTATAATAAATTAATAATTAATCTATTTTTATTATATAATCATGTTATTCAACAAAAATAAATCTGTTCCCTTGAAATGAAATGAAAAGTTAGGGAAAATATATTTTCAAATCATAATATAAATTTACAAAAAATGAGTTTTTTAATAGTGAGGAATTTCGTCATATGTGTACAATTATAAATATTTTATTAAATTTTTATATAATCCTGAAAATTACATAAAAAACCCTTGAGATAAACATGTAACACATAAGGATCAGATTGGTTCTGGTTTTAGTTTTTTGTGGTCATTCATCTAATTGGGATCTTGTGGAAATCTCTATGATCTTGAACTTCTCGTGTATAGGGTTTTTCTCATACTGTAATTTCTTTAGCTCATCTTGATCTTGGTAAAAGTAGACTCATATCCAAGACACCTCCTATCCAAGTTCATACAAGTGGGATTTCTATGGAATATGTAGGCTTATAGATGCCATTTATTTTTTACGTTATTTTGTATGTTTATTATATCATTACTTCAATTTATTCATGATATTTTTACTATGTTATTTAATTTTAAAAATATAAAATATTTTTTCATATTATTTCAATATATTATTTTTTTAATGATATTTAATATATTATTTATTTAGGAAGAGTACAGGTTGAAATCACATGTTTTCATACAAGAGGACTACATGATCAAATGTTCAGGTAGAGAAGAGGCCCAATGCTGCCAGAATAAGCTGAATAGATAGGATTGAGTAATGATATGAAGCTTGGGAATTGAAGTAGAGACTCTTAATCTTCATTATTATTAATATTTATTTATATAATCAACCATGTCCAAAATCAGTCATGTTTTTTTATTGTATTGAAATATTAATTGGTTATAAAAAGTTTTTTGTATTATGCATGAAAAATATAAATAAATTTAATGATTGTTTTTTTGTTATTTCAATAAATTTTTACACTATATTCAATGTATAGTCATGTGGTGGAAATTCCATATATACAAACAAAATTTCTGTTTCTTTTAGCATACAAGGTGTCCCTAATGTAGTCACATAACATTTTAGTCAAGACACTAGATATTGGACTTTATTTGGGGAGTTACATATGAAATTAATGAGTAATATGAATTAATAATCATGTATCATGTAATTAATATATAAAAGGTTAATATAAAAATTATATATATATTCATTGTATGTAAAATAGTTGTATATTTGGAAGTTTATTATATATTATAGGATATATGGTTGTTATGTATATTCGCAATGGGTATATATGAATCAAATAAAAATTTGGAGAATTTAATACATTTATGTAATTAATATGTTTAACATAGAATACTTTCCATGAAATTAACAAAATATAGGTTTTTTCAACAAAAGGAAACTAATTTGTTTTAAAACATATATATTATTGTAAATAATTTTTTTGTATAATATGATATATTTTGAATTCAATTTATTTCTCATAAATGAAAATTTTAAAAAATATATTGAAAAAATTCATTGAATAATTGGTAAAATAAAAAAAATATTACAATAAAAATAATTAATATTTTTTATGTTATGTGAATTGATGGAATTTTATCAATAAATAATTTTTCATTTTTCATTGTAATATATTTTTCTTTAAAGCCTATATTTCTCATATTTAGATTATAAAATAATATGAAGTGTATTGGTTATATCTTAAAAGTATGAGTTATCCATCCTCTATTGAACATTACTTATTAAAGATTAAAAATAAAGATACCTTTTTTATTTAAATATTGTTTTCAAAGAAACTAAATTTTTTATCACTTATTTCAAAAAATAATAATTTTAATGATAGAATATTAATTGATGGATTTATTTTATAGAATCATGGTATTGAAACTAGTTTATCGGTTTACTTAAATATTGGGTAAAATATTATGTTATTGAGGATAAAATTTTGTTTCTATATTAAAAACGAGATTAAGGGAGTTAAAGTAAAAGGATAAAACCCAAAACTTTCTCTAGCATAATCATTAAATTATGTGGATGATGATATTTATCATATTTTTTCTTCATTTTACATATTTGGATCTACTTTATTTGTCAAATTTTGTCCTTACAACTCAGGGAATGAGTATTTGTGATAATAACCCACTCAAAACACATATTTAGTTCCCATTTTTCACCCTTCCCAAACAAGTAATTTCTTTTTTTATTATCTAAAATCTAAGCACATATTCTGTATACAAAATCCTCTATTCAATGTTAACATATATCCTAGAGTGTATTCTAATGAAAATATATTTCTTCATTATATTTTTGAATTTCCCCCTCATAAAAGTATCTTATAAATATATATTTCTATTATAATGATAGTAAATTATCATCAGTGTTCATCATTATATTTATATAACACTATAGTCTAATTCCTTATTTAGTATAACATGTTTTTATTTGGGTCGATTCAATAACCTATACGAATTAAGTAACTAATAACCATCATTTTAAACATTAATTAGTATAAAGAAAATAATAATAGCAATTTATGATATTAATGATTAAAATATGATTTGAATTTGGTCTTGAAAGGTGATATAAAAAATTAAATGTCATTATAATGTAACATGTTATTATCGGTAAATTATTCAAATAATTATAATCTTAAGTATCATTCTCATAAACATTACCATTAAATTACATTAAATGAATATAAGAATATATAGTATAATTATCATGACCCCTAATTTTAATACATAAAAATAAAAGTTTACTAAATTAATATTTAATATACAAATTATATTTTCACCCCAAAATTTTTAAATTCTACATTCTATTTAATATTCGATAAAAAATTTCATTATATATGTACATCATCTCCCACTATGTTCTTCATAATTAACACCCCTATTAGAAAAGCCATATTTAAATCAATTATTTATAACCTGTGGAATGGAAATATAAGAATGTGTGAGATCAAAGGCTATGTTAGGGTAAATTGGGGAGATATTAATATATAGTAAATATTAAATTTATAATAATGGTATGTGGAAAATATATTAAAAAATTTATACTATACCATTTATATCATGTAATTCCCTACCCCAGTTACCCAGAGTCGGTGCATTATTTTAATACATTGGCATGATTACAAGGAATCATGTCCCGAAGGACCGATCAGTTTAGCAGTCTTGGAAAACAGATTACATACATGAACGTTACATTACACTTTCTAACATACAAAATAGCATAAATAATCCTTCGAGAATTCCATTGTTCATTTAGGTTAAACCTGCATCACAATCATAAAACACTTCTACAGATCCTGGGAATATAAAACATAATGGGTGAGCTCAGATGATCAGTAAGGGTAAATAATTTAGTAGAAGCTATAAAATTTTAAGGCAAAATGTGTAACAAAAACAAGATCATTTTTAAACATAAACTTGAACACAATATGGTAAAAAATAAATCAAACATTACCATATTAACATGAACATGTATATTCAACAAGTAGAATAATCACATGTAATTATTAATTTCATAATGAGGGAACGAATAATTCTGGACATTCTGAAACATTTTGTCAAGGCCTCAACCAAGATGTCTAAAAATAATTTAGGCCTCGACCAAAACCATATATCAAATTGGGAAAGGCCCTAGACAATTCCACATATAACTTTATCATGAGACCTACCAATGCATAGAGGAGCTATAGCAGGCTCCACCCATCACTTACTAAGTCTAATTCGTTCCTCATATGAAAAGGATTAAACATAACATAAACATTCATATTAAAAATAGCATAGAAAATGTCAATAATTTATCTATAAACCATGATTGGTAGAAAAATAACACATCCAAAGTCAAACATATCACAAAACCTTCAATACAATATGGAAGATTTATATCATAATAAATCAACTTCAAACAAGATTAAAATCCATCAAAGGATGTTGATATAGATGAAAATGATTTGTAAAACTCTTTGAGAGAAATATCCCTTTTTCATGATAACATTTAAAGGTTACCCAATTTAGAAATGAAGACAATAAAAGTGTCCCATACCACTTGAAAACTTTTTGAAAAGAATTAACATTTTAAAAACATTCATGTCCATATAAATAAATCCTTAGAAACCATTTTGAAAGCATTGACATTATTGAGAATGATTTAGAAGAATAAATATTTAAACCATTTAAAATGATGATCTAGTTAAAGAGTCTCTTCCATAAAACCTTAAAAGATTTTTTTTGAAAACAATTTCTTGAAATATTGACTTTGATGACAAATATGTCCCAATAAATACTTACTCATAAATAATCTCAGATAATAATGAGATTGAGGAATTAACCCTTACCTTGTATTTTCCATTAGTAGAGGGTATGTTTATCCTCCATCATAATGACCGTAGTATGTTATTAAATTATACAACAACTATATTAATATTTATGATATCTTATATGACTCATTTATGACTTTATACTCCCCATTTAATAATAACTTCCATGTTAAAGTAACATTTTGGGTAATAATTGATTTCTTTATCATACATGTTTTAACTTGTTATTCTTGTTCTTATCACTTAGATCATGATTTTCATACTCCTATAAAATAATACATGATTTATATATCATGTATATTTAGAATATAAATATTTATAATAGATTTATTTATTAAATGGAAACAATGTTCATGGAGATGGTAGGTCGTACGTATGTATAAACGTCGTTTCTATTTTCATATGTAATTGAACGGAAGTAAGTGATTGAGATATATATATATATATATATATATATATATATGTTTGTATGTATATAAAGTAGAATTATTATATCAAATATTAAATACAAATTAATAATATACATTTTTATAATCATCGTTTAATGGTTAATGTGGAAACGAACCTCATCGCGTCGTGGAGACGGTAATCTGTACATACGCACGAGTGACAATATCATTTCTTTAATGATTAAAATCTATGTAATTTTATAATATATTAATTTTATAGATAAATTAAAATTTTATTTTAATTATTTATATATATGTTACTCATCATTATATCCATCAAAATATCGTAGAGTTGAATAACAAATTACACCACGGCGTGGAGACGGTAAGCCGTACGTACACATGCATGGTTACATTATTATTAATAGGATGGATAGAATAACGAATATAGTGGTACCATATTTATAATAAAATCATAGTATGTAGAAGGTACTGCAGTTATTATTTTGGTATGAATACAACAACGAAATAAGAAGTGGAAGAAGAAAAGAACTTGAAAGAGGGTGGTGAAATTATTACCACTTCTTTGGGTTCTTCTTTTTGATTTGATCAAAATATCTTCTTAGGTTGGATTTCTGAACAAATTAATTCCTCTAGGCTTAAGTGAGGTAAGTTGAGAGTATATTTGGGAAGGTTTTGGCCAAGACAAATGGATTTGTCAGAGTGATTTTGAGAGAAGGGGAAGTTCCCTTTTATAAGAGGGGTGAGGGTCACTTTAGGAAAATATTAAAGTATTAATTTATTATACAATCATAATCGGTTTATAACGGCTCAAAATAAATTTATTTCAAGTCTTAGGTGGTTGTGGCTTGAAATATTCTGAACCAATAGGTTTTACACATGTATAGGTTACCATTTTAACCTTATCTTTTAGATATAACTCTTAGTTAAATAGTTCAACTTTTACTGTGTCCTCCTTTATTTTTACACTATATGGTTAGTAAACTTACTCTAAATTTCCAAGAGAACCACGAGTGATTCCATAATGACATATATTATATTATTTAATCCCTTTGTCCAAACCATAGATTTTTAGGAATATTATACCAACCAATAATATAGTGTTTGTTTTAAAAACTATTTTATGTCAATTTTGACACTATTTGTTATTTAGTTGTTTGTTAAAATCATAACAGCATGATTAATTCGAAAAAAAAATTGATTAAATCAACCCTAACAAGTCTTATTAACATATAAAATTATTTGAATTCATCAAAAGTCTTAAATTACATTTTTTGGGTATTTATAATATCAATTATTTCAATCTTTTAATAATAGGGTAATTACTGTATCATCATTGTGTCATAAATATATTTAATTATATAATGTCTAAAAATTATAAATAAATTATAATTTTGTATGAAATCTTTTCATATTTATAATTAATATTTTTTTTACTAATTTATCTTATGTATAACTCTATATTAAAAATGTTTTAGTTATGAATACTTGAATTTAACACTTTTAACTCTTCTTTAAATTAAAAAATAATTAGCATCCTACTCTAATCTAAGTGGACATAGACGATCATATTTTATTCCTATGGTTTTTTTTTTGGTCGATAGAAAGTTATCCAATAGAATTAGGACATGTGTTAGGGTAATTATAAAATAATTTTTAACTTTAATTACCCTATTTACTTTAAACCGCGGTAAATAGAAGTCAAAAGTTACTATTCACCAAAAATTATTTTCATCTTATTGAACAACATTTTACTTACTGAGGTTTATCGTATTTCTAAAAGTTTTTAAATTCAACTCACATAAGTGGTAAAATTATGTTTTATGCAAATTTTCAAATTGCTCCTAAAAGGTGGGTAAAAGACGGTAAAAAGTTCAATAAAATTTTATATATCTAATATTATTATAAAATGGATCTACTTAATTATGTTGAACTTATAAATATATTATTTATCTATTTTGACCAAAAATAAATTTAATCAAAATTAATAAATATTTAAATAAAAAGTGTGTTTTAAACAATAACGCGGTGTTTTTCACTTTTCATTAAAAATTAAAAGTTTTCAATGAAATACCAAAAAATGACTCAAAGCTAATTTTTATATTACAAATTCAAAATTGAATTCTATTTTACCAAATTCAAAATATATAAGTTTCATTTATTAATTTAAAATTAATTTTCGTTGTCAAAACCAAAAAGCAGCTTTCTTAAAAAGTAAAAACTATCAAAAGATTGACATCATTTTATGTCAAATTTAATTGTGAAATTACTTATAATTACCTAAATTGTATTAAATGATAAAAATATAATCTAATTATACTTCAAAAACATTCAAATTCATAATTTATCACTATAAATTATTTCGATTAAAAAAGTTTTTTTTAATTAAAATTTAGTAATTTTCACTATTCATAAAAATATGAAAGTTATCGGAGAAGTACCAAAATTTTATCCAAAAAAAAATTTTATGCCCTGATTCTAAAGAATAATTAAATTTCATTAAATTTATTATATAAAATTTCCAAATATTTCTCTTAAAAAGGGTTCTCCATTAAAAGGCGGTAAAATTGCATTTTTTGAAAAATACTTATTTTATCTGAAGAAATGAATTTGTTCTTATATTTTGTATAAGAAACACATAATATGTATGTTAAAATTATATAGAGTATATGAGATTAAAAATTCAGTAAATACTGTTAATAACCGCTTTTGAATGGTTAATTTAGTAAGTTGTGGTGAGCTCAAACTCGGTGTTGCGTGTAGCGCAAGCTATTGAATTATTTTAATGATAACATACTGTGAAATCATGGGGGGTCAAATTCTCCAATCCTTCAATAAATTGAATCCTAAAAATTTGAAATTTTTCTTAGAAAATGAAATGTTTAAAACAGAAAAATACCTTTGTTGAAACCTCATATCGGAAATTGGGTTAATAAAATTTAATCTTAATAAGAGGGAAAGAGAAATGAAAAAGTGACCACCAAATTATGATCTCGATTAGGAGAACATTGGTGGAAATTATAGAAATATATTTGTAGGAAAAACATAAATATTTATAGGGATTGATTTATGTCATCAATCACAAACAAGTGTACAATTGAGGGCCTCAGAGCCATCGATCTATGACGATTTAAAATATCACCAGTTCCACAAAACATAAGGTATTAGGATAACACATTTATGGTTTTAAGATATCTTCCCTAAAGTTTAAGAATTAATTTATTCATAGAATAAGATGAATATATATATACTTGACAATTATAGTTTCATCCTTCAACTAATTCCTACCACAAACACATCTTTCACTCAAACGATAATAAAATTCAAAAATATTCTATTTATCCTAATCGTATAGGGTTAAAAAATGAATTTATATTCATTTTTAAGACTATTTAATAAAACTAAATTATACAAACTAGGACATCACATAGGCTAGTGGTAGGTGATGCACCCTTATCTCCCTTTAGTTGCGTGTTCAAGTATTATGGCCTTGCCGGACGTGAAAGGTTGTCACCCGACCTCTGGTTTGTCCTTTTTATAATAGTCCAAAAATAATCTCAAAAATAATTTCACCTTAACAATAGTATCCAATGTCATTCTTAATCGATTCCAACCTTTAGACTTATCTAATGTACGTTTGTCCAAACTCACAGTCCCAAATTTATAATGAAGTTATACACAATGAAGATCCTTTTTTCCACGTAATAACATGTGAATACCTTCGTCATGTATTCTTTTAAAGCATAGTAACAACCTGAATTATCATATAATCGTATTGATTATATTCATTATCTCTTATTTCTTATAGAATACGAGATATATTCCTTATATCCAAAAATTTTGTAAACTCCAACAATAATGGAATATACAAATCATTAATCTATTTAAAGGTATTCAAGAATATCCAATATAATTTATCCAAATCTATCATATCTTATTCCAAAATCACTACCTTAGTATCAGAATCATATTATGGTTTATCTATCTCTCAACCATATATTTTCCAAAAAAAATTAACCTTCCATTTAGTTAGTTTTCTTGGTTCCACGCAATCTCAAGCCCGTAAGGAAATTGTACTATAGTACAATCCTTATATACTCTATAATTCTTATAACCAGTACATTGTTGATACAATACTCAAATGACATAATTATTTAATATCATCATAAGAACACTAGTCATTACTCTTCATCTGTGGTAATATCATAACTTGATTATTATCCAACAGTATCATTTATGGTATACTCTGATGATTTGTATGTTAATTCACGTAGTATCTCAACTCCTTTCTGATGAAGCATTGTATATTTGAAAGCTTTTTCTTACCCTTGAAATCACGTACTCAATGTCCTTTTTCTCCACGCTTATAACAGACTCCCATTCCCTTCATGTATTTACCAGGGTGATTCTTTCCACAATTATCAAGTATGTGAAAATACTTCTTACCCTTATTCCCTTTTATCCTTCTTTTTCTCTACCATCCTATTCTTCTCTTGCTAACCTTCAAAACCATATGACTCAAAAAATTCTGTACTTATCTTATTAACACATGATACTATTTATTCATATGATTATTATACATGGGAGACAATTTCCATTATAAATGTTGGATTAATACCATGAAATATATGATATTTCTTACTCTTTGGATCATGTGTATGGCTGGAGTTCTCATTCCATTTACTGGTCTCTATTTATAAAAAATGGCACACACTAGATTAGTTTATGAATCACAATACATAATTCCAAACTTGTGAACAGTTAACGTAAGTTGAACAGTTTATGGATATAATCCATAATCAAAAAAAAATTCTTTGAGGAAGTTTATACTCATAAATCCTTCATAATGGTCTGTAAAGTAAGTGATAATTATCCTAGACATATCCCCCGGGATTGTCATAACCAATAGTTCAGCAAGGCCCGTTGTTGTGCACCAGTTCCTATTCGAGTCTACCTTAAAGAGGTGTTTTTGGGTTTTACACTTAGGTACATCAGTACCATATCCACCTATAACTTCTTGTATCTAGACATGGATTTATTTCTTGGAAAACTCCTAAAATATTTACATTACCAAAATTCTAATAATTTCTTCTATATTAATCCTCCATGTCTATCTTAGGGTAATGATATCTAGTCCGAGTTTTTCTAAATCTAGTTTCCAGGGTTATTTATTAACTTCCTCTAATACCAACTATAACACCCTAACCCAAGTTACCTAGAGTAAGTGCATTATTTTAATACATTGGTATGATTATAAGGAATAAAGTTCCGAAGGACCGATTAGTTTAGTAGTCTTGGAAAATAGATTAGATACATGAACGTCAAAATACACATTCTAACATACAACATAGCATAAATAATACTTTGATAACTCCATTGTTCCCATAAATTAACCTTGCATCTCAATCATAAAACACTTCTTCAGATCCTAGGAAAATAAAACAAAAGAAAGAGGTGATCTAAGATGCTCAGTAAAGGTAAATAATTTAGCGGAAGCTGTAAACTTTTAAGGCAAGATGTGTAACAAAAACAATAGCATTTTTAAACATAAACTTGAACACAATATGGTAAAAATAAATCAAAAATGACTATACTGACATGCACATGCATATTCTACTTGTCAAATAATCATATGTAATAACTAATTTCATAATGAGGGAATGCATAATGATATACATTCTGAAACATTTTTTCAAGGCCTCAGCCAAGATGTCTAAAAATGATTTAGGCCTAAGACAAAATCATATATCAAATTGGAAAAGTACTCAACTAATTCCACGTCTAATTGTCTCTTGATACCTATCGATGCATCGAGGATCTATAGCGGGCTCCACCCGTTACTTACTAAGTCCAATCCATTCCTCATATAAAAAGGTTTAAACAAAACATTAACATTCATGATAAAACTAGCATACAAAATGTCAATAATTTGTCCTTAAACCAGGAATGGTATAAAAATAACACATCCACAGTCAAACATATCACAAAACCATCAATACAATATGGAATATTTTTATCATAATAAATTAACTTCAAACAAGTTTAAAATCCAATAAAGTATGTTGACATAGATGAAAATGATTTCTAAAACTCTTTGAGTGAAATATCCCTTTTTCATGAATACATTTAAAAGTTACACAATTTAGAAATGAGGACATTTAAATTAATCTTTGAATCAAAGTTTCCCATACCACTTTGAAACTTTTGAAAATAATTAACATTTTAAATACATTCATGTCCATATAAATAAATCCTTAGAAACCATTTTGAAAACATGGACATTAATTATAATGATTTACAACAATAAATATTTAAAAATTTTAAAATGATGATCTAGTTAAAGAGTACCTTCCATAAAACCTTAAAATATTCTTTTTGAAAACATTTTTATGAAATATGGACATTCATGAAAAAAATGTCCCTCTAAATACTTACTCATAAACAATCCCCGATAATAATGAGATTGAGGAATTTACCCTTACCTTGTACTTTCCTTTAGTCGAGGGTACATTTAGTCTCTGGTATAATAACCATAGTATGTTATTAAATTATAACAGAACTATATTAATATTTATGATATCATATATGACTCATTTATGACTTTATACTCCCCATTTAATAATAATTTCCATGTTAAAGTAACATTTTGGGTAATAATCACTTTCTTTATTGTGCGTGTTTTAATTTGTTATTCTTGTTCGTATAACTTGGATCATGATTTTAATATTTCCAGAATATAAAACATGATTTATATATCATATATATTCACAATATAAATATTTATAATAGATATATTTATTTAATGGAAACACCATTTATGGAGACGGTAGGTCGTACGTAAGCATAAATGTTGTTTCCATTTTCATATCATGTTGAATAGAAGTAAGTGATTGAGATATCTGTAAATACATACATATATATGTATATGTATATATATGTATATATCTAGTTTCATTATTATGTCATATATTAAATAATAATTAATAATATACATTTTTATAATCATCATTTAATGGTGAATGTGGAAATGCATCTCATCGCGACGTAGAGATGATAATCCGTACGTACGCACGGGCGACAATATCATTTACATAATGATTAAAAGGTGTAGAATTGGATGATATATTAATTTTACAGAGACATTATAATGTTATTTTCATTATTTATTTACATATTACTCATCATTATATCCATCCAAATAACATAGTGTGGAATAACAAATTACACCACAGCGTGGAGACGATAAGCCGTACGTACGCATGCATGGTGACATTATTATTAATAGGATGGATAGAATAATGAATATAGTTTAACCATATTAATAATAACATCACAGTATGTATAAGGTATTGGAGTTATTATTTTGGTATGGAAACAATGAAGAAATAGGGAGTGGAAGAAGAAAATAACTTTAAAGAGGGTGGTGAAATTATTACCTCTTCTTCTGGTTCTTCATTTTGATTTGAACAAAATGGATCCTTAGGTTGGATTTATGACCAAAGGAAGGCCTATAGGTTGAATTAAGGGATATTGGGAGTATATTTGGGTTGGGTTTGGCTGATAAAAATGGCTTTGGAGGAGTGATTTTGAGAGAAGGGGAAGTACACTTTTATAAGAGTGGTGACGGTCACTTTAGGAAAAGATTAAAGTATTAATTTATTATACAATAATATTCAGGTTATAATGGATAAAAATGAATTTAATTCGATCCTTAAGTGGTTATGGGTCTAAAATCTCTCAACCAATTGGTTTTGGACATGTTTAGGTTACCATTATAACACTATCTTTTAGATTTAACTCTCAGTTAAATAGTTTAACATTTACCGTGTCCTCTTGTATTCTTAAACAATATGGTTAATAAACTTACTATACACTTCAAAGAGAAGCTATATTGGTTCATTAATGACATATAATATATTATTTAATCCCTTTGGACTAACCTTAGATTTTTAGGAATAAAATATCAACCAATAATACAGTTTTTGTTTTAACAACTATTTTATGTCAATTTTGACACTATTTGGTATTTGTTTTTTTGTAAAAATCATAACAGCATGATTACATCAAATAAAATTGATTGAATCAACCCTAAAATGTCATATTAACTTATTAAATTATTGGAATTCATCAAAAGTCTCATATTACATTTTTTGGGTATTTATAATATCAATTATTTCAATCTTTTATTAATAAGGTAATTACTACGTCATCATTATGTCACAAATAAATTTAATTATTTAATGTCTAAAAATTAAAAATAAAATACCATTATGTAGGAAATATGTTAATAATTCTAATGAATATTTATAGTCTAATTTATCTTATGTATAACTCTATATTAAAAAAATTAGTAATAAAAACATGAATTTTAACACTTTTAACTCTTCTTTGAATTAAATAATAATAAAAGACCAAATCTAATACAAGTGGACCTAAAGGATCATATTTTATTCCTAAGGTTGTTTTTGGTCTAATTACACTTATCCAATAGAATTAGGACATGTGTTAGGGTAATCGTAATATCATTTTTATCTTTAATTACCCAATTTACTTTTAGCCACAGTAAATAAAAGTCAAAAGTTAGTATTCACAAAAAAAATATTTTTATTTTATTGAACAAAATTTTACTTACTATAGTTAACCGTGTCTCTTGGATTTTTTAAATTCAACTCACAGAAGATGAAAAATTAAGTTTTATGCAAATTTTCAAAATGCTCCTAGATGGTGGATAAAGGACAGTAAAAAGTTTAATAAAATTTTATATATCTAATATTATTATAAAGTGACTCCAATGAATTAAATTGAACTTATAAAGGTATTATTTATCTCTTTTTAAGTAATATAAATTTAATTAAAATTAATAATTATTTAAATAAAAAGTCGTTTTTAAACAATAATGCAGTGTTTTTCACTATTCATTAAAAATTGAATGTTTTCAGAAAAATACCAAAAATTGATCCTAAGATAATTTCGATATTCCGAATTATAAAATGAAGTTTGTTTTACCAAATTCAAAACATATAAGTTGAATTTATTAATTTATAATTAATTTCCGTTTTCAAAACCATAAGCAGGTTTCTTAAAAACTAAAAACTATCAAAAGATTGACATGTGTTTATGTCAAATTACTTATAATGTCCTATATTGTATTAAATTATAAAAATTAAATGTAATTATACTTCCAAACCCTTCAAATGCATAATTTATCACAATAAACTACTTCTATTAAAAAGTTGTTTTTAATTAAAATTTAGTAATTTTCACTATTCATCAAAATACGAACGTTATCAGAAAAGTACCAAAAATTTATCCCAACTAAATTTTTATGACCTGATTCTATAAAATAATTTAATTTAATTAAATTTAATATATAATATAGTCAAATATTGGTTTTCAAAACGGTTCGCCATTAAAAGGTGGTGAAATTTCTTTTTTTGAAAAATACATATTTTATCCAAAAACATTAATTTGTTCTTATATTATGTCTAAGAAATAGATAATATGGATGTTAAAATTATATAGAATATATAATATTCAAAATTCAGTTAATACTATTCATAGCCGCTTTTTAACGGTTAGTTTAGTAAGTTATGGGGAGCTCAAACTCGGTGTTGCGTGTAGCTCAAGCTATTGAATTACTTTAATGAGAAAATGTACTATGTAATCCTAGGGTGTTACATATCATAAATCATAATTTTGTATCATGGATTAATCATGATAGTTTATAAGACATTAACCATAAATATATCAAAGAACATGAGACATGAGAGAATAACTAGGGTATTAGACATAAGTTTTTGCAATTAAATAATCATAGAAAATCACTTCCCTAGTTAAGGATCACGTCCAAGACTATCACAAAAGATTTTGTTCACTCCCCATTATAGCATATCATTTTTCAATGTTTACTCCAAAGAAAATTTTAATATACAATGTCCCAAACTAATCTTCGTTCACTCTCCATTCCAGTCCTTAGGATAACATGGTACATGAATAATTACCAATTTAATTAGAGGGATATATAATTATAGGATCACCCAACATATAATTAACGTCATACATATCTATTTCGCAAGATTAAAAAACACTAATTCTTGCATAAAATTTTGAAATGGATTTTTCTTATAAAAATTTTATTATAAAATAAATAATATGTTGGAGGATGTAATGTCCTGTACCCTCCTGGGCCAGTACATTTCCAAAAAAACTTGTTCCCGTCAGACGGTTCCCCTAAAACAGTGGAACAGTTATAGTGGAACTTGTCACGGCAGCACCATGACGGGGGCACCGTGATGGTGGCACTGTGAGGGATACACTATGATCCTGGTACCATGATTGTGGCACCGTAAGGTTGTCTCACTAAATGGTGTCCCACCCTTGTACTTTTTTCTAGTTTCTGACCTTTTCCACTCCCGCAATGCAGCTTTTGACGTAAAAGTGTTTTAATTTCCCTTTCAATGCCATTTAAAATCCCATAAATGATATCTAAAATCCCCCAAGAGTCTGGTGACCCTTGACTTACCAAAACGGGTGTCTTTTGCTCACTTTCACACCCTTTTCCCATACTTTCCAGTTCAGCCCCTATTGTGCATTTTCCACTGCTTAAAGGAAACCCATTAACTCACATCCATTATGGCCACCTCTTTGATGATAATTATTAAATAACAATTAATTTCATCATGTGTAACTGTCCAACCACGTGGTGAAACCACGATCCTCCTTTTAAGCTGTTCAAAATTCATATCTGGTAACTCCAGGATCTCGCCTTTTTATCGCATGGGAATTCTTTTCTCTTCTTCTTCTTCTTCTTGTCTGGTCTCTTTTCCTTTTTTGGTGTGTTTGGAGCCCCCCTTCCTGATGCTAGTGGTGAACCTATAATGTATCCTTTTATGCTCGCACTTGGAGTCCCCAGAGTTCCTACCCTACAAGTTGTGCATTCCCAATTCTTGGCGGGTGGAGAAAAACTTTGATTGTTCATCATCCCTCTTTCATTATTTCTTCGTCTCTCTTTACTGTGTATCATTCGGGGTGGTTATGTTAATTTATCTATGGGGATAGATGAATCCAAACATTAACAAAGATAATCAATGGACTTTTAATGAATTAATGGGTGTTTTTGATGATGTTTCTATACTCTTTTACACTTGCTTACATGTTGTGAATTGTATGGGCTCCTCTCCACTAAAAATCATAGTCGTTGGTGGTCTTTCCTTGTGCACTAATGAACCACTATCTTTTTTTATGATTGAATTATTGTAACAAATAAATTGGTTAATCATGTAAATTCAGTTGATTAAATAGATGTCTATTGAACAAGAATCCTTGTGTGATCACATAGGGTAACCAAATAGAAAGAAGGAACTCAATTAATGGTGCGATTGAATCCAGAAACTCCCTTTCTCTTTCATGGTAATATGTGTGTTTTTTCTTCTAGATTTCATGTGAGGTGACATGGATGGGGATAAGATCCCCTTTTGTGGTGTAGTTTTTAGTTTTTGGATATGAGGCCATGTGGGGTCATATGGTAGGGATTGGTGTGGTTCTAGTACTTAATGGGATCTCACATATCCCTTTTGTTATTGTGACTTTACAAGAGAACTGAGTTTGAATGATTAAATTATTGCTTGATTGTTTTTCCTTCCTTGGCTTGTGGCTAAGCCAGTAAGATTCCCTATAGTGTAGAATTATTTATATGGAACCACTTGAATGTGACAACAAGAATGGGTTTAGTGGGGAATTGTTTTATGGGGATGAGTTGTGACATTATTGTGGCTATTGTGCTTTTTATGAATGAATAGTAATTAGGGTGTTTGTGCATGGTATTGTTTCAGAACCCCTAGGTTGGGATGAGTGCTTGTTTACCTATTTGTGTAATTTTAGTTTGTGTGTTTCTTATTCACCCCTCCCCCATGTTGAGAAATTCATTCCAGACACCATCATTTAATGGGGGAGGGTGTTTTTTCTAACACTCCTATGAGTGGCTGGTTATTAGCTTCTTTTATAATCCCTTTACCAAGTAGACCATGACTCTTGGGAAGTCTGTGACAGCCCGAGGTCCATTATAGCCTAGGATTATTTGGGAAGGGGAGTTGTAGTGGTTGGACCAAGAGTGTGCGGGCAGGTTCTTTCCCAACTTTCTTTGAGACGAGGCCCAGGTATCTTCAGGGCGTGGTAATAGTTTTTTGGGCCTAAGTGTCTTTAGGAATGGTGGTAGTTGTTCTGGAAAATGTTTTTACGGTCATGGTTATGTGTGGTTGTTGTGGCCTAGGTGTTTTTGGGCAGGATGTGTAGTTGTGGTATCCCAGGTGTGTACGGGAAAGGGTATAGTAGTGGGACTGTGGTGAGAATGGCGGGAGAGGTCTGACGTGTAGGATGTCTTCAGTAACTAGTGGGAAAGTGGTACAGGGTACCCAATATTTATGTTCCATTACTAGTACTTTACTTGACTTGCATTATTTTTTGAGTGTTCCTTGGTGATGTTGGGTGGATAGTTTTCCTTGATAGGTGCTTCAGTGATCTCCTTTTCCTCACATGGCAGTAGAATGCCTTCCAACTTGTTCAAGAGAGCTTTTGGTTTTCCCTACTAAGTATTCTTGTATGATCACCTTACTTATATAAAACTGATTTAAGGTTTCTAGGAGGATTTAGAGGACCGTGTCTAACTCTATTAGTTCAGACGCTGGGATAGTAGACGTTGTTGTTGTTTTTTCTTTTTGTACTTTCCTTTGTGTTTTCTTGTATTTCTGTAGCACTTATTATTGAAACATGCATATGGGAATGGTTTGTTTTGGTTTTACTTTTACTTATACTTTTGGTGTTGTTTTGGATTTATTATCTTATCTCCCGATCCAACTAAATAAAAAGGTGAATGACTTCCATATTGCATGTGATCATATACCCTTGGTGCTAGTCACCACTCCCGGACAAATTGAAGGTAGGTCTCAGGGGGTCATTATCCCTCCTTCAACTTGAGTAAGGAATGGGTTGGCAATATGTTCCTGCTTCTGTCACCTTAGTGAAGGATGGTCATGACAGAATGGTATCATATAGAGGTTTGAGAGATAGAATGGAGCTCAAGGTTAAGAACGGTGAGGATTGAATGGGTTGGTAGGGAAACAGTGTTAGGTGATCTTGTTGTGTGAAATATAATAGGGAATACCAGCTAGGACATGGGATTTTATCACCCCCCCCCCCCTTATCCGATTCTAGGAATCTTGACATTCCAAATGGCCAAGTGATGATACACTAATTGTAGGGTATAGACCTTAGGAAAGATATATACATCATAATGATTTGTGTTATTGTGTGTCGTGGGTATTTTGGGGATTTTAAATAAATAAAACGTCTAAGAAAAAATATTAAAATAAATCTTCTACACAACTTGGGCTTAGTAATTCTTTGTTTACCTTGCAGCTATGGAACTCGGATGGCTACCCCGGGTAGTGCGAGAGATTGACGCCTAGGAGGCTGATTTTTCTGATCAATAGAGGGCTGATCGAGAGGAGGAGGATGAGCAGTGGTTGAGGATGCTTTGTGCCTTTCAGCGACAGACCCTTAGAAAGTATGAGGGAAGTGTCTCGGACATAGAGATGGAGATCTAGCTCGAGGATCTGGTAATAGATTTCTGCTTTATTTGAGCTCCGATGGAGTACTGGGTTCCTTTGGATGTCATCCAGATGTGGGGAGAGGCATGTTAGTGGTGGGAGCTCTATATCAAAGAGAAGAGGGAGTATGAGGTTTCATGGACTGACTTCGAGAAGGAGTTCTTGGCTGAATTCCTATCTTCCACGATGAAGGTGGAGAAGTGGAAGGAGATAACCTCCCTTCAGCAGAGGAGTATGTTAGTGAGGGAGCTTGGGATCATATTCATGGATCTCATTCGTTTTTCTCCAGAACTCTTTCCAGATGAGGAGTATCAGGCGAGACGTTTAGAGGAGGCACTCCGACCTTCCCTCAAGTATTCTGTAACTCCCTTCACTCTACCAACATACTTGGAGGCCTAGAAGAAGTCTGAAGTGGTAGAGAGGATTTTCATGCTGGGAGGTTTTCCCAAGAAGGGATCCATTTTGGCCCATTAAAGGGGAAAGCCAATAGCAGGAGTCATCCAGCATCAGGGCCTTCCAGGTTTCAACAACTGGGGAGTAGGCCCCAGTAATTCCAATTCTAATCTCTCGGTCCTTGGCCCTTCCTTGTGGGTCCAAGACCAAGATTCTTTGTCTGTGGTAGTCATGGTAATATTCGGAATCATTTCCTAGATTGAGTGCAGTAAATTGGGGTGGGTAGGTTCAGTGCCCACCTCAGCAGTATTAGATTCTAGCCAGGCCATTTCAAGAGAAGTAGTAGGGACAGCGAGCTTCCGCTCTTCTGAGAGAAGACGTTACAGAAGGATACCAGCCTCAGGGACCTCCTCAGGGACCTTGACCAGGTCGTGGTCGTGGAGGTAGCTGAAAACCGATGGGTAGAGGACCTGGGAGTGGGTAGTTTCACGCTATAGAGGCAGTAGTTTTAGTAGGGCTAGAAGTCATTCGAGGTACGATCATCTTGTTTAGTACTCTTGCATGCGCCTTGTTTGATTCAGTATCTTCACACTTTTTTGTTACACCTAGTCCAGCCCATGCCTTGGGTTTAGATGCAGAGAGACTTTCCATACCATGGGTTTTCATTACGCCAGTCGAACATCATACCAGCATGTCTCATGTTTGTCAGAGATGTAGACTGATGTTTTGACCGCATCAGTCCAGTGGGGACCTTCTTCTAAAGCAGATGTTGTCGTATGACGTCATTATAGTCATCGACCAGTTGTTCTCTGTGTGTGTCATTATCAACTGATTCTAAAGAAGGGTCATGTTTTCAGCTATGGAAGGACAACGTGTAACTTTCTTCAGTAAGCGGGGCTTCCAGGAGGGATGTCGGGGAGTGGAACCACTTCTTTCCTTGTTAGTAGAGCTGTCAGTGGAGTCAGAGGACTTAGATATTGTGGATGTCCTGGTGATCGTTAGTGATTTCATGGATGTCTTCCCTGAAGAGGTGGTGACTCTACCCCCCTCGATGTAATGTGGAGTTAAGGATATACTTGCACCACAGTGCTCGTCCGATTTCGATTCCTCCCTATCATATGGAACTTGCTGAGTTGTGGGAGTTACGGGTTTAGATTGAAAACCTGATAAATAATGGTTTTATCCGACGAAGCATGTCACCATGGGGTGCTATGGTCTTGTTTGAAAAGAAGGCAGATGGTGGTCTCAGTTTGTGCATAGACCATCGGAGACTGAATGAATTAACGATCAAGAACCTTTACCCTCCCCCAAGGATAGACGACCATTTTGGTCGGTGGAAAGGGTCAGGGTGGTTCCCCAAAATCAAACTGTAGTGAGGACATCGCCGTTTGATGGTGAAGAATGGTGACATCTCGAAGACTCCCTTCATGTGCAGTTATGGGAACTTTGAGTTTGTGGTCATGTCATTTGGAGTTTCCAATGTTCTATTCGTTTCTATGGGGCTCATGGACTGTTTCTTCTAGAAATATCTAGACCGGTTCATAGTCAAATTTATTGATGAAATCCTGATCAACTCAAGATCAGAGGAGGACTATGTTGAGCATCTGAGGATGGTTTTAGGGGTCCTTCGGTAGCACCATCTCTATGGGAAGTTGTCCAAGTGTATGTTATGGACATGAAAAGTTCACTTCTTTAGACACATGGTGTTTCAACTGGGGATATAAGTGGATTCATTAAAGTTCATGTCATTTATTTCATGGGCAACACCCAAGAACATGGAGGAGGTTTGTAGTTTCCAGGTTTTAGCGGGTTACTACCTTCGATTCATGCCCAAATTTCCTCTTGTTGCATCACACTTGATATCCTTGAACCAAAAAGACTAGGCATTTATATAGAGTGAACAGTTCTAGGAAGCATTTTTTTTATTTGAAGGGGAAGTTGGTTAGTGCGCCAGTACTGAATTTTCCAGACGAAGGAGAGACATTTGATGTGTTTTGTGATGCTTCAGAAAAAGGCTTGGGGTGTGTTCTAATGCAACATCTAGGGGTGATCTCTTTTAGTTCTAGGAAATTACATCCCCATGAGTGTAACTATGCCACCAACGAACTGGAGCTTGCAGCGGTCGTGTTCCCACTATTGTTTTGGCGGCATTACCTCATTGGGGAGTGCTTCATTTTCTTCACGGATCACAAGAGCTTGAGGTATATATTATCCCAGTGGGATCTAACCTTACGGTAGTGTAAGTGGAAGGAGTTTCTTCGGGACTACGGCCTCGAAATATCTTACACTAAAGGTAAGGTTAATGTGGTGGCTGAATCCTTGAGCAGGAAGTCATAGAAGGATGTGGTTCAAGAGTTGGTAGATGATTGGAAGTTGATCAAGGAGTTGGGTACCCTACACCTGGATGTAAGGGTGGAGGATGGCTGAGGCACACTATTCTAGATGATAGTGCAGTCTTCTATGTTGTAGCAAGTCGAGGAGTCTCAGTGGAGGGACATAGAGGCTGAAGTGATGTGCGATTGTGTTAGCAAAGGTGATGCTCCGAGATGATGGTCAGATGACAGGCAGAATCAGAGTTTGTTTCATGAAATGTTTTTTTTGTCCCAATGGTAATGTGAAAGATTGTTCATGTTGATTTCCATAACACACCCCTGGCAGTACACATAGGAGTTTCTAAGATGTACCAAGGCTTTACGGGTCAGTTTTAGTGGCCCATGGTGAAGCAGAAAGTGGCATATTTTTTAGCAAAGTGCCTTGTGTATCAGTAGGTGAAGGTTGAACACCACGTCCCAAGAGGTATATTAAAACATTTAAATGACCTCGAGTAGAATTGGGATGGCATATCGATGGATTTCATCATAGGACTACCCAGGGTTCAAGGAGGCTATGATGTAATCGGGGTATTGGTAGACCGGCTGAAGAAATCAGCTCTCTTTCTGGAAATCAAGGAGTCAATTGTGGTGAATTCTTTAGAACAGAGGTATGTGGACAAAGTGTTGCGGTTGAACAGATTTCGAAGGTCCATAGTATCTGATTGGGACACCCGGTTTACCACGTAGTTCTGGAAAGGTTTGCAACATGATTTTGACACCCATCTATGCCTGAGCACAACTTTCCACCGCCAGACAGTTCGGCAGACAGAGCACACTGTCCAGATGTTGGAGGATATGCTACGGGCATGTGTTTTGGACTTTGGAGGATCTTTCATATGTCACTTTCCCCTGGAAGAGTTTGGATACAACAATAGCTATCACTCTACCATTGGTGTGGCTCTATTAGAAGCCTTGTACGAGAGGTCATGTCGCTCACCTGTGTGTTGGACAGAGGTTGGGGAAGCAAGTGTTCTTGGCTTGAAGGTGGTATGGATCATGGTGGAGAGGGCTCAAATTATAAGAGAGCGGATGAAGGTGGCTCGGGACCATAAAAACTTGTATGCTGATCATAGGAGGAGACCCTTGGAGTTCTAGTTCGGGGACCACAAGTTCTTGAAGGTCTCTCATCTGCATGGGAAATAGAGGTTCGGCAGGGGAGTAAGCTTTCTCCTAGGTTCTTCAGACCCTTCGAGGTGTTCTGGTGGGTTAGCTAGTTTTCTTATCAGTTAGTGCTACCACCACCACAGCTGAGGATACACGATGTCCTCCTTGTGTCTTAGCTCCTTCGGTATCTATATGATTATTTGCATATCCTAGATAAGGGGAGATGGATATCCGAAAAGATGCGATGTTTGTAGAATGACCAGTGAGGATTGAGGATCATGAGGAGAAGGTGCTTGGTGGAAGAACCACTCCATTGGTTCATTTTTTATAGAGGCATGGTGGGCTGGAGGAGAGTACTTAGGAACGGGAGGCACAAATGTGTGCTTAGTACCCAGATTTGTTTTGGTGTTTTGTTCTATTTTGTTTTTTACTGGTTTGATATGTAGTGTTTGACCTTGTTAACTATGAAACGGATTTTTTTCCTTGTTCTCTGGATGTGTGTGAAGAGTCCTGACTGTGGGGAGGGGAGGACCTGATCCCTAATCAAGACACATTAAAGTGGATGTGGTTAAACCCATGTGGGCGAGTCAATGCCGCCCAAATATGATAGTATCTTGACATGGAGTAAGGGACTCCCTAATCCATATGTTTAAATAATGACAACTTTATATTTTTTTGTGGTTACGTGAGGGAGAGGTGTTCCAAGATATCAATGAGGTTTACTCTTGAGAGGTATCTTTGAGGTGGTTTTTCAGACACCTCTCTTTTATTCGGGTTCATCCTTGACTTCTCGAGGACGAGAATACTTTGAGAGGTATCTGATGTAATGGCCGAGACCCTCCTGGTCTAGGACTTTTCCAAAAAAAACTCAGTCCCATCAAATGGTTCCACCGAAACAGTGGCATAGTGACGGTGGCACCGTGAGGGTGGCATCGTGACAGAGACACTGTTAGGGTGGCACTGTGAGGGTGGCACCATGAGGGTGGCACCGTGACCGTGGCACTATTATGATGTCTCACTAAGTGGTGTCAAACCCTTGTTCTATTTTTTCCAGTTTTTGATTTTTTCCCCTTCCACAACGTATATTTTAACATAAAATGGTTTTAATACCCCTTTCAAAGCCATTTAAAATCCCATAAATGATATCTAAAATATTCCAAGAGTTATTCGACCCTTGAATTACCAAAACTTGTGGCTTTTCCTCAGTTTCACACTCTTTTCCTGTACTTTTCTATTCTGCCCTTGTTGTCTGTTTTCCTCTATTTAAAGGTAACCCTTTAACTCACAGCCTCTATGGCCACCCCTATAATGATAATTATTAAATAAAAATTGATTAAGTCATGTGTAATTGTTTAATGGCATAGTGAAACCATGATCCTCTTTTTATACAATTCAAAAATTCATATCCCATAACTCCAGGATCTAACCTTTTTATCACAGGAGAATTCCTTCCACTTCTTCTTCTTCTTGGATGGTCTCTTTTCCTTTTCTTGGTGAGTTCGAAGCCCCCATTTCTGATGCTAGTGGTGGACCTATACTAGATCCTTTCCATCTGGCACTTGGAGTCCCCGAAGTTACTCCCCTACAAGTCGTGCATCCCCAGTTCTTGGTGTTTCGGGAAAAACATTGATCGTTGATCATCCAAGTAGGGTTCTTCCTTTATTTATCTTTACTGTGTATCATGCAGGGTGGTTATGCTAATGTTTCTATAGGGTTGGATGAAACCAAACCTTAACAAAGATAACAAAGAAACTTTTAAAGAATGAAGGTGTGTGTCTGATGATATTGTTGTACTCTTTTACCCTTTCTTACAAGTTGTGAATTATATGGGATTCAGTCCACTAAAAATCATGGTCGTTAGTGTTATTTTCTTGTGCACTAATGGACCCCGTCTTCTATGATGACTGAATGGTTGTAAAAGGGAAATTGGTTAATCACATAAATTCAGTTGATTAAATGGATGTCCAGTGAACAAGAATTTGTGTGTGATCACCATAGTTAACCAAACAGAATGAACGAACTCAATGAATGGAGTTATTGAATTTGGAAACTCCTTTTCTCTATCTTGGTAATATGTGTGTCTATTCTACTAGATTTATTATGGGGTTACATGGATGGGGATGGGATCCCCTATTGTGGTGAAGTTGTTGGTTTGTGGATCTGAGGACGTGTGGGGTCGTATGGTGGGGATTGTTTTCATTCTAGTACTTAAAGGGATATCATATATCCCTTTGGTTATTGTTTCTTTACAAGAGAACTGAGTGTGAATGCTTAAATTATTGCTTGATTGTTTTTCCTTCCTTGTCTTGTGGCTATGCCTATTAGTTGGCTGGTAGTGAAGAATTATTTAAATGGAACCACATGAATATGATAACAAGAATGGGTTCAATGGGGAATTGTTTTCCGGGGAATATTTGTAACTTGGTTGTGGATATTTTGGTATTTATGAATAAATAGTTATGAGGGTGTTTGTGTATGGGCTAGTTTCGAAACCACTAGGTTGGGACGAGTGCTTGTTTACCTATATGTATAATTTTTGTTCTTATGTTTCTTATTCACGCCTCATCCAATTTGAGAACTTCATACCAAACACCCATATTTCATGTGGGAGGGTGTTTTCCCAACACTCCTATGAGTGGCTGGTTATTAACTCATTTTCTGCTCTTTTCCTGAGTAGCCCAAGACACTTTGGGGAGGATGTGATGGTATGAGGTCCATTATATCTCATAATTCATTAATAAGGGCAGTTGTAGTGGATGTCCATGGTGTGTGAGGGTAGGTTGTTTCCCAAGTTTCTTCGGGATGAGGCCCAGGTGTCTTCGAAAATGGAAGTAATTTTTCAGTACCCAGTGTCTTCGAGCATGGTGGTAGTTGTTCTAGCCCAGGTTTCTATGGGCATGGTTATGTGTGGTTGTTGTTGCCCAGGAGTTTTCGGGTGGGATGTGTGGTTGTGGTAGCCTTGGTGTGTGTGTGCGGGATATGGCAGTGGGATTGCGATGAGAATGGTGAGAGAGATGTGACGTGTAGGAAGTTTTCAATAACCAGTGAGAAAGTTGTGCGGGGTACCCAATATCGATATTCCATTACTATTACTTTACTTGACTTGCATTATTTATAATGTGTGCCTTAGTGAGTTTGGGTGGATAGTTTTCCTTTATAGAATCTTTGGTCATCTCCTTTTCCTCACAGGGCATTAGAATGCCTTCCCCTTAAGTACGAGATCTTTTGGATTTCCCCACAAAGTATACTTGTATGCTCACCCTATGTATACAAAACTAATTACAACTTTCTAGGAATATTTCAAGGACCGTGTTGGACCCTACAAGTTCGAGCATTGGGACTGTAGACATTTTTTTTCTTTTGTTTTGGTAATTTTCTTTTAGTTTTCTTGTATTCTTATATCACTTATTACTAGAACATACATATGGGAATGGTTTATTTTGGTTTTAATATTACCTCCAATTTTGGTGTTTTTTGGGTTTTACTATCTTATCTCTCGATCCAAAAAAATAGAAATGGGAAATGCCTTCCATATTTCATGTGATCCTATATCGTTGGTGCTAGTCTCCACTCTGGGACCAATTGATGGTGGGTCTCAGGGGTCATTATATCTCCTTCAACCAGATGAAGGAAGTGCCTGGCAATCTGATGTCCCTTCCCTCATCTTGGTTAAGGAGGGTTGCGAAAGAGAGAATCAAGTTTAATAGAATCATCCTTAAATTATCATCATCATAATACATTCAAATATATAATGTCTATAAGATCTTACCCCAATTAAATAAAAAATAACATCAAGGATGTTTTCATGGATGAAAAAATCCTTTAAAAAATATCTGAACTATATATTGAGGAAAATAAACATTCCAATTTGAAATAATATATTTAATGTATTGAGAAATCAATTTTATTTTAAAATAAACATGGAAAAATTATATATAATTTTAAATCATTGATTATTCATGATAATTAGAAATTTTATTCAATTCATGTATGTGAAAATATTCATTCCATTGAAATTTTCAATAATAGTCCAAACAACCTCATTCAGAAAAAGAAAAGATGATTCAATTTAAATTAATTTTTAAAAATAAAAAATGGGTAAATTTAATTTTAAAAAACATTTCTTATTAGTGATATCATTTTTGAAAATATTTTTTAAAACCTGGATATAGATGAAAATGGATTTCCTACTGAATAGATAAATAAAGATAGTTTTTCTAAAAATCATTCTTTTAATCTCTTCAACTCTTAATTATATAAAATTGAAATTTAAAAAAAATTAATCCATATATATAACTATATTATAATAAAATTACACATATTATTGAGGTAGATTTCATAAATCCATATCATAAGAAACATGATCATAAACTAATTGATAAAAAATGAGATTGTAATAAAAAATCATTTACCTTATGTTCAAATTTCATTGAAAGAATATAATATATTATATATTAAATTAAAATTTAATATATATCTTTAAAATATTCATTAATATGATTATAATATCACATATGATCCACATATAACATTTCATCACCCATAAATTAATAATTCCTTATTAAAATAATCATCTTTAGGAGTTACCTATTTCATTTTTCATAACAATTTCAGTTTAGTATCTCTAGTATAAGTGCATTGATCATGGTTCCATGTTATCTATAATTTATATCCTAACATAAATATCATATTTATTCATTATATATATATATATATATATATTCATCAAAAAATGTAGATACAAAAAAATAAATGACACCATTCTTGGAGATAGTAGGCTATATATTCAGAAGAATATTGTTTTCAGTTTTCAATGGATGGAATGAATGAAAGGAAAATAATAATTAACCATTAAATATTATAAATATTATAATATATATAATTAATTCAATCCATATTACTATCCTTGTAATATTTAAATAAAAAACAAATCATATCTCTTTGTGGAGGTGGTGGTCGTACACTTGAGAGACTTTATCATCATCCAAATTATTTGATGGTAAGAAGATAAATATAAAATCATAATTATAGAAGATAAATTATTTTATAAATATTGAATATAATCATTAAACCCTTATTTTTTTATCTGTGAAATATGGTGATGGAAAGTGAATATTTACACTATAAGGATGTAATAGTCCAAACATACGTTCAAGGGATACTTTCACATCCCTTTTTTTGGAAGTAGTTTATTATCATATTTTAAATAATACTAATAACACTTTAATATATTTATGATACTTTATTTTATGTTTTATTATGAATTAAATATATATTGAGTTTTTATAAGAAGAAATAATTATAATTATTTTGGGTAAGATGATTAATTTTTCTTTGGTAGACCTCCTTTATATACTTTTAGAATGACCCTTGAAATGAAATTTTAGGAATACCAAAACATCTACTTAATGGATAGAGAATTTGAGAAGTTAATTTTCTTTGAAATGATCAATATATATTTATCATTTTTGTGTAAAGAAGATAAATGAGTGGTATCCAATTATATGTGGGGGATATGACACACGTAGAATAACATGAAAGATTACAATATAATAATGTCATATTAAATTCAAATGATTAAAAATTAAAATATATATAATGTTTGGAATGTATAATGTTGATATATTTATAAAATAATAATTATAAATGTTCAATAGGAAAACATACATTCATCTCTTTTTTTAACTCTCTCGTAAACTAGTCATGACATTAACCGTGGTCACAAATATTTTATTATTTATACTATTTATTATAGCCAAAAATTAATTTATCATGATTAAATAATATTAATTAGTATTAAGAAATTTATGGACTAAATTTAGAAAAATTTAATTGATAGAATTAGCTAAATATACTTTCAAATAAATACCCCACAACACGATGAAAAGTGTCTTTCCAAAGAAATTTGTTTCATAGGTATAAATTGTTTTCGTATAAAAAATCAACATATAATTGATTTCAATGAAGAAAATTGGATTAAAAATAATATAAGTGAATTAATTAACTCAAAATAAATTTAAAATAATATGTATCATTTTAAATAATTTAAACTAAATTCATTTGTTAAAAAAACAATATGATTTTACTATTCATATAAAAATAATATTTTTCAAAAAATAATATAATTTAAATAAAACAACTTTTTCATAATTTGATTCATAAAATGATGTTAAATTTTTCATATAAATTTTAAAAAAATACTAATAATTTATTTTCATTATTTGTTATCAAAAAATATTAAAAATCAATTTATAGTGAAAATGTTTTTTTAAGCTTATAAAGTCTTTAATAAGAATTGAATACTTAATTATCAATATATTTCATTAAAAAAATAAGAATAATTTTTAAATGTGTATATTTTTATTCATTCCTCTAATTTAATTTAACTTTTTTAATAATACACAATGTTATTATTCATTTTTGTTCTGCTTTAGCTATATTAAAATCTATTGATGAAATTAAATTTAATTTGAAGAAAAATATATCCTAAAATCACAAGTCTCTACACTATAAGAAAATTACAATGATTTTTCTATCAAAATTTAGTTATTATACTTCAAAAAAATATTGTATCACTATTTTATATTTTCATTAGGTTCCTATATATATTCTTCAAATTTGGGATTCCTTTGGATAAAATTAAGTAGTTGGGGTGTCCGATTCCATAGCACTTTACATATAAGATCTAGGATTTCTACCATTTTACATTAAAATAAATGATCTTGCTCTTTTGTTGTAACATATATTTTTAGTACATGTGAAGGATTGGGCATGCACTTATTTATGAGAGATACATGGATCACATCAGGAATTTGAGAGAGGTTTAGTATAATCTTTCAGTGATAAGCAACAGTTACTTCTAGAGCAAGAATACATAAGAGAGAAATATACATTGGGCCAATATTTCCCTAATTTTTTAATATCATAACCATAATTCCTGGATATATTCAATGTGATGTTGTCTCACCTATATTGAATTTCATATTTCCATAATGATTTTTATTATAAATTTTTTTCGACTCTAATATGCATTAACTAGTTACTAAATAGCTCTAAATTTATCAATGATTTCTTCATATATATTTGTTACCAATTTATTTTTCGTCTGAAACATCATCCCAATACATTGGAATCATAAAATTCATTCCATATATAGTTTAAAAAGGATCAATATAAATTATGGAGTGAATGTTATTTTTTGTAAGAAAAATAGACAGTATTTAGGTGTTGACCCCAACCACATTTTAAATCAATATAACAAGACCTCATTATATTATTCATGTTTTTAATGACTCTATTATAATTAATACATTTTTATGAATTATAAAAAGAACTTAAACACAACACTAAATCAAGATCATTGTGATTAATTCTCTATAACATCATGGTAACTCTTATATCGTAACCAGATATGATAGAATCTGGTACTCCCTAAAACCTTTCCACATTCATAATGAATATTCTGAAAGGTGATAAAAGAATAGATTTTTTATTATTTCAATGAAATGTGATAAATTTATATTTCAATTAAATAAAATGAAAATATATTTATTCTCTTTAGATGTTTTTGAATGTACATGATGAAATACATGATGTAGTTTTTAGATTTCCATTCTTGTAGGGATAATGGTTGTAATATCCAATTATAATTATATCCATATGACTAAACTTTCTAAAATTACATGAATTGAGATATATAATATAAAATATCTCTATTAATTTTACCCCACTAATATTAATTCAGAGATCAATATATTGGTTTATATTTATTGGATGAATATTGAATAAAGAAAATTGCACTTTATTAATTTATTCATCTTAATAAACGTTATTGATAGGTTAAAAAAAGGTTCCTAAATATTATAATTCCACTATATTCAATGTTGTTCTAAATAAAATTTCTCACCTTATTTTTCATATATACATATTCTCTCTATACCTCATTAAACATAACATTGATAGAGGGATGAACCTAAATTTTAGATAGATATGATTTTCTCCATTCATTCAATAAATCTAGATCTATTCGTTATCAATCAAAAAATGTTTTTCTCTTTAGTCAACCTCGTCATTGGTAAACTAGAATGATCATTCAATATAAAATAATTATCCACCTTTATCTTTATACTAGTATGGTAATGTGTTGTGTGTTCATAATCATCAATCAACTGTAACCAAATTTTATAACGCATATTCATATTTTTTCTATTAATATTTACATTAACCTTTAATGATAAGTATATATTTAAAACAAGTATACATAAATATTATTCCACTATATATTGAATTTCAAAAAAACCACATCATACTCTATATCCTGATTTGGGTAATTTTTCTCAAGAACCTTTTATTTTCAGGAGGCATATTCTATCACCATATAATTCTACTTGATGTTTCATCTAAGTCCCTTCGTTGATGCATCAGTATAGATCACAAAACATTTCCCAATATAAGGTAATATAAACACATTTTTTCTAACTAAACTTTTCTTTTTTCCTGTGAAATCTTCCTCAAACTCATTTATCCTATCAAACATGGATCCCTTCTAAGTTAACATGGTTATCAGATTAGACATCTTTTATAAATTCTCAATAAGGCAACGATAATATGTATCTAAACCAAATTAGCTACAGATCAAAGTCATCGAGGTTGTTTAGGGATAAAAATATATAACTGATGTCTTTTGTAGATTCATTGATACAACCATGCTTGGGTTTATGTGAAATAAAAATAAAAAAATTTCTTATCCAAATTAACACATGATAAATTTTTTAAACAACATATATTTCCTACAGGTTCTCAATATAATACTAAATATTTATTCATAATCTTCCTTTAACATTAAATATATAATAATTTCATCTATAAATAATACCAAAAATAGATCACAGTAATATGTAAAGAATATATACCATAAATCCATGAAGATATCAAGTGAATTAGTAAGAACAAATGGAATCAAAATAAATTCATAGTGTCTATACCTATTACAAAATTCCATCTTGGGTATATCCTTCTTCTTGTATATTAATAGATGTTATCCATATTGATGTAAAATATTTTAAACATATTTATCTCCACACAGTTGATCTAACATGTTTTCTACATGGTGTAAACAATACTTTTGCTTGATAGTGAATATTTCATGTTCTTGATATTCAATGTATAGTTGTATGAATCCATTTTTCTTCGTAAAAAAGATTAGGTGGAACCCAAGGTGATTCACTTATTATAATGAATCCCCAGTGAAGATTCTTTTAATTTTAGGCCTTCAAAACCTAGAAATGAATTTGGGAAATTCTCTATTGATTACTTCAAATATATATAGAATCAATAATGAGTTATATCGAAAACACATATCTAGAATTATGTGGAAGACATGAAAACTATTCCATTAAGAAATCATCAATATAAACCATAATAAACATATAGGAGATGTTTATTTTTTCCCTTACCTTCTCAGAAAAAAACCCATTTTAATTGGAATCAAGACTAATATAATTTATATAAATTCCCTTGATGATTATATTTGTATTTTCATTAATAGATGATCATTTGTTGGTTTGGAATTCCAAAAATGACTTCCATTAATTACTAATTTATGAGTCATTTTTGTAAATAAATCTAATCCATCCCTAGGATAAAATCCTATTAAACTAGGGGAACATAACTCGAGCTACATAAAGCACATTTCAATCAAATCTTATTGGATAAGAATCATAGGCTTGAGATGTGATCATAATACTATTACAGGTTTCACAGATAATTAATTATCTAATAATTGAGGTGGTGTTATGATACCCCAAGAATATTCATTAGAATAAATAGAGTGGGAAGATCCAAAACCAAATATATAGTAGTAGTTCTAGAATGGTTTGTATGTGTACATTAACCTCTTCATTATCAATCCCTATATCAGTAATATTCATTACATGAGATTTTGCCTTTTATTTGGGATTGAGAGGTTCCAAACATCAATACTCATTAGTATCCCTTGGATTTTAGAAATGGTTAGTATAATAAAAATATTACTTGTATATATAACACTTGAGTGTGTGAGTTTCATTCGATGGTTCATTTTAACTAATATTAACTACATTGTTCTTATAATCATAACAACATTCTATTATATCATTACATTAATTACCCCACAAAAAACATTACCTCGTTCATTCAAGAAAATTTCCTATATATTCCTTTCAAAACATTTTACATGAAGGAATTTACATAATTTATCTACTAAATGTTCTTACAATTTCCTCTTAATTTTTTATTTCATTTTGTATTTAAATAATATGATATATGGGTAAATCTAATATCCATATCAACGATGACTACACATTAAAAAATTTAATTATACATACTGATGTCCCATATGGATAATTCTATTCAGAGACTTCATTTTAAACCACTAAAGAATTGAAAACCCATACATTTTGTTTAGATGATAATAACTCAATTATATAATTTATTTCTTTTGAAATCTACCTTGTTGGTACTAATAGATTCATCATACTTATGTTTAGTCTCAAGGAATTCATTTTCTATTTTTGTATAATGAATATGAGTAATGTCAATATTAAACAACTACATCTTAAAATATTTCAAGTCCATGGATTCAATCTCCTCAAGTTACCACATGTAATTAATAAGATTCCTCTAATGATATTGTCCACATTCCAAAATATAAATAGCCAAAATTATATTTTAATGTTCCTAACACTAGATAATAAAAACTAAATTGAATGTAGTACTAATCTCTTTCCAAGTAACAGATGGATCCATAGACCAAATAAATAGATATATCCTTATGATCTACTCAATTAATTGTTACTCTCATAATTTCCCATTCAATTTATATTCATGATTGATAGAATAGTGAAATTATATAAGCATAAAAAATTGTTTTTCATTCAATATCCAATAATATATAGTTTATTTAGAGTAATATCATTGCAATTTATTTCAAATTTAAACATAAATATTCAATCTGGAGTTATCCATAGAAAAAATCCAAAAAACATGTTTTGATAAACAACAATCATATAAAGAAAACAAATAATAATGTAAAACCATTTATAGGATGTCTAAACCATGAAACCTGCATTAAAATTTATTAAACCATAGGTTAAATATATGCCATACATGATCATTATGTATTCAAATGAATTTTAATTGTTCATAATGAAAAATTTATTTAACCCAAGAATATTCCATTTTACTGTGAAAATAGGTGTGTAGTTGGTACACAGTGCATGTACAAAAGAATGTTTAATGAGATATACTTGAGAAACACTTCTTGGGGTTAATTAACATAAAATAATCTATCTTAGAACCACATAAATATTTAATATTGGTATTGGTATTTTTTAAAAGTAAAATATCATCCATTAATTACCATAACATAGGATGTTATCATATACATAAGAATATCCATTGTATTCTCACAGATGATTTTTCACCCTAGTTTCTAATTTATGCTAATGATTTCAATGATTCCAACTATGGAGACTCGTTTATTTACAATATAAATATCACATCTTATTATATGAATACTCAATACATAAAATCATCATCTATGATATAGTAGTATTGGACTAGTCTCATTTGATACATGGAAAGATAAAACATTATAATTGGGATCTATATGAAATATAACTATATAATTTTTAACAATCACCCATCGTAGAAATATTATATATAAAACTATTCTTTATATCTGGTGGAAATAGAACATAATATAGTGAGAGTTGATATGTTTAGTAAGGGTAAATATGGGATATATCAAATGGTTAATAATTAATAACACCAGAATATGGTTATGTGGGCATGAGGGGAAAATTTTAAAACTATATGTAATATATCATTGATCTTAATCTTGTATAATTCCACGATCTTAGAAATTCATACGACATTAATCACACCAAGGAATCAATGAAAATGATATGTGAGTGTAAAAAGTTAGAATGAGACATATGTTCTTAGAAAAGATATCATCATAAAAAATCATTTTCAAAGTCAAGGATCAAATCCAAGATTATCATAGTGTATTGGGTTTAGTAACTATTACATTATATATATATATCCAAGGTTTACTCCCAAGACTGTCATAGTGAACAGATTCCTTTATGGAAATAGGTTCACTCAATATTATAGAACTTATTATTTCATGATATATCCATAATTAACCAACTCCTTATAGGAATACATAATTCTGGTCCCACCCAACAAATTAAAATCCAACATATGTTTTCCATAAGATCATAATATATTCATTATAGGATAACCAAAGGATATGGAACTTCTTTAAAAAAAATTCATCATAAAAAATAATACTATTTAAAGAAAACCAGGATCATAGAATCATATCAAAACCATACTCATAATAGTCCATCCAATGAAATAAATTTTATGGAATCATTTAATTATAACCCCAATAACTCATATATAACATAAAAAGTTTTATCATGGATGAAAATTTACTTTACAAAACTAATGTTACATATCCAGTGGGAATTTTTCTTTTAATATTGAAATAACTTATTTAAAATAAAAACATCCCAAATATTAAAGAAAAATTTTATTTTTAAAGATTATTGAAACTATATAAAAGAATCTACCAATAAATGTGTATTAATGATAGTTTGATATTCCATTCATGATATATATGTGAAAAAAATTCCTTTTACAATTTTAATAAAATGTGAAATGTAACCTATTTAGAAATTGATAAGAATGTTAAATTTTACCCATTTATTAAAAATTATAGCATGATTAAACATAATTTTAATCAATCATTAGGTATTTATAAAATAAATCATGACAATCATTTATAAAATATAGATATTCATGAAAATGGATTGTTAATCGAAGAGAGAAATAATGTTGGATTCCATTAAAACAATAATTCAGTCTTCTGAGATCATAGAGAGAGGAAAATTATTGGAAAATGTTAAATATCTAAATGTAACAAGATTTTAAGAAAATTCAAGCAATTATTTAGAGACATGTATTATAATTTCATCATTGGAAACCTGGTCATAAACAAACTTGATAAATAATGATATTTTCACAAAAATCTCATAACCGATATTTGATTTTATTCAAAAGTACTCTAAAAACTAACATTTTAAATTTAAATATTCTATAATTTTAAAATTTGTCATTTATATGTTTATAATCTTTTATATGATCTATATATAACTTTTCAAAATCCATGTATTATTAATTTCGTATTAAATTCATTGTTTCTCTGAGTTAGTTGTTTCATTTTTAAAGATAATTTCACTTCAATATTTCTTATAGTTGTAAATTTTTTATGTTTCAATAAAATTTTGAATTTAAGTGTTGATATAAATATGATATATATTAATTATATGTATATTTAGAGTCATATATAAATGTTTGAGATATAAAATGGAATTACATCATTCATGGAAATGGTAGGTCATATGTATATATGAATGTTGTTTTCACATTTCAACAGATGCAAGAATAGAATTGTAAATAAAAATTCACATTTATAGAATCACAAATATATCTTATATAACTTATATTTTCATTTAGTACATCCTTATTACCATTCTTGTACTGGAAATATGAAATATAAATCACATCATTTACTGGTCGTGGTCGTCCACACATATGCACGAGTAATGTTATCATTTGTTAAAGTATAGTAAGTTCAAAAGTAAAATATTATTTTATAATTATAGAAGATTAATTAGTTCATACATATCATATTTAATGTTTAATTGAATTAGATTTATAATATTCAATAACTACCACTTCAAAATCCTGTGCTAAATTCATCGACTTTACATTAATGAATTTGATAATAAATAATGTGACCCAATTTTTTCCAATTAAAACTACAATATAAGAATGAATTATTAGATCAAATATATAAACCAATATACCTTTAAGGTTTAGTGTTTTAGATAATTTGGACTAACTCATATCAAATTGGATTCATAAACAACAGATTCATGTAGATGAACATGATCTCCTGTTGTACCAAACTTTTATTATTTCACTTTTATTCATCACCATCATCATTGTAAAATCCCATATACACATAATTCATTCATCCCCATTATTTGTAACCTGGGGAAGAGGAAACATAATAAGGATGAGATAAACAGGATAGTAAGCATAAACATAATCATTAAAAATTGAAATTCATCGATGAGAATAAGAAGTTCATATGGCTATAATGGAATAATCAGTGAGAATGAGAAAATTGTAAAATTAATCATAGCCATCAGTACCTATATCATAAAATATGAAAATGTGGAATAAAGGAGTCATTATAATCAACAATCATGAGCCATGTGATATAATTATTGTTCATGAGTAACCTAATAGCCTTATAAAAATTGATTAAACCCCCTTTTGGAAACATGGAGCCTCATATTATGCTTAAAATTGTGTAATAATATGTGTAAAATTCTAGGGTCTCTATAGTTGGTATCAGAGGAAGGTCTAGTTATTTTCGGATACTAGAAATAGATCACTTTAGTAAGAACCTTATGGATGAGACTATGTATAAGAAGGAAACCCTGAATTTAAGTAAGTACATAGTTAGTAGTTTATCATGAAAATACATCCATATACGGATACGAAAAAGTGGATATGGATCTGGAATAGATGTATCTAGGGGTAATACCTGAAAACACCACTTTTATCTAGACTCAAATAGGAACCGGTGCATGAAAATATGTCTTGTTGCACTACAGTTTTAAAACTCCTGAGGGATATTCTTTGGTAAATTCATAAGATTTGTACAAACCATTATTATGGGAATGAAAAAAATATCTCAAGAATAAATGTGTGGAAACATATCATGGATAACCTAGATTGAAACCTAGTGAATCACAAGTTAGGATATACTTTTCCATATATATTTTATCCTTTTATGGTTAAAATTTTCTTTTTATACTTATTATTTATGTATTCAAGCCCTCTGATTGTATGTTCTTTTTATTAGTTAATGGGGAAAATAGAAGAATATGTGCCAAGAATAAATGTGATAGGAAATGTGAATATTTCCCTAATTATATGCCTCGTATGATAGGAATGGGTGATAAAAACATTATGACACTCTGTGCTCAGCTGGTTCAAGTTTTGAATAATAACTTGAATCATGTGGAACACCCTCCTCCCCCAAGGAAATATCAACTTTCCATAGAATCCTTCATGTGTAAATGGCCTCTATTGTTTAGTGGATCTTTAGATCCTCTTCTCATGGAACAACAGATTTTCTCCATTGAAAATATATTTACTATTTTCAAGTGCTCAGAAGTAGAGAAATTCATATTGGTAGTCTATCATTTTTATGGGGAAGCTGATCAGTGTTGGACATTGATCAAGAATAAAATGTCTCGTGATTAAATTGATTCCATGGATTGGGAGGAATTCAAGAAAAAAATTTCAATAAATATTTTCCCCAAACCCTCCATCTCATTATGGAAATATAGTTCATCATACTTAATTATAAGGAAGATGAGTCCATCGGGGTGAATGAAGAAAACTTCACATGTCTTGCAAGATATGCTTCTGGATTTTTCATGTACACTGAAAGTATGATGGATCTCTTATTTTGCAGACTAAATCCTAGTGTATGAAATTTGTTGGGGGTTCGAGACTTCTATAGTTATGAGAAGATTGTATAATGTGCCCTCAAAGTTCAAATTTAGATCAGAGAGCTCGGTGATAAAACGTAGAAAATGATGTCTAATATGGGTGGTTTGGTAAATAAATCCCATGACAGAAAGAAGATCAAATATCCCACATGTCAAAATTGGGGGAAGACCCATCCTAGGAACTGTCTAAAGGGTGCCAGTAATTGCCTAAAATATTGAATAATGGTACATCTAGCTGAAAATTTCCAAAGAGATACAAAGAATCCCACTAATGTGAAAGAATAGATGAAGGTTCAGATCAACACTCGTCCATTATTATAGCATTTCAACTACAAGAAATCTGAGCATTTTGAGAATAATTACCCTAAGCCCAGGGTTGTCAGAGGAAATCAACAAAAAACTACAAGGAAACTAAGAAGGGATTATGCTAACATCCCTACTGAGGTGAAGACAAACAATGATGTTCTGATAGGTATGCTAGTTATTCATTCAATAATAGAGAACATACTATTTGATAATGGTTCTACACATTATTTCATATCTTGAAATTTCAGTAGAACTATTCAAACACCACCTCAAAATTTTGAGATTTTGTTATCAATGATAACATAAAATGGGGAAATTATTGCATTCAAAGTATGTAACTCCTCCCTTATTAAATATTGTGGGCTAAACCTCCCAAAAAATCTCATCATACTTCCTTCAGTGGATTTCAAAGTTATCTTGATCATAGGTTGGCTATATTTATACAAATCCAACATCAACTATCAGAAAAGGGAGATCACTCTTCACATCCCAAATAATCATCCAATTATTTACAAGTGTATGGAGAAAGATAACTCTCTTTTAGAATCATTGTCTCAATTGTGGATAGTACTACCTTATGAGAAATCATTCCTAGCTCAAATGATAGAGAAAAGGGAGATAATCATGCTCAAATACATGCCCATAGTGCGGGACTCCAATGATGTATTTCCCGATGAATTTCTTGTTCTTCCTCCCGATCAATAGGTTGAGTTATCAATTGAACTTATTTATAGATCTCTACCAATATAACATAAACCTTATAGAATGGCCATATTAGTGTAATAATAGCTAAAGAAGTAGTTACAAGAGAATCTAGAAAAGGGTTTTATACGATGGAGTGCTTCACCTTGGGGAGAACCAGTCCTTTTTTTCAATAATAAGGATGGATCAATGCGCCTATGCATTAATTATCGTGAGATCAATAGAGTCATGATAAAGAACATGTATCCACTAACTCAGGTAGATGATATGTTTGATCAGCTTTGTGGGGCCAGTCATTTATCTAAGGTGGACCTTTGGTTGGGATATCACCAATTAAAGGTGAGTAAGGAAGATATTTCCAATATTGCCTTTCGAAAAATGTATGGGAACTATGAGCTCATAGTGATTCCCTTCAGACTCACTAATGCTCCAGAAATTTTCATGGATTTAATAAATAAAGTCTTTAGATATGACCTAGAAAAAAATTTGGTAGTATTTATCGATGATATTATGATATAAACCAAGAATATTGAGGAACATGAAGAGTATTTGAATATTGTGCTAAAGACTTATTGAAAGGAGAAACTATATGAAAATTATAATAAATGTGAGTTCTGAATGGAGGAAGCATCATTCATGGGTCCTGTTATCACCAGAAAATGAATATTTGAAGACCCTCCAAGATATAGGCAATTGAAGGGCGGCCCAGGAAAACATCTGTAATGGATATCCATAGATTTATTGGTCTAGATGGGTATCATCGATGACTTATGAAAAACTTCTGACGATCATCAAAACCAATGAACAATATTAAAGGGAAGGGAGTGAAGTTCTTCAAGACTCAAGAATGTGAGGAATACTTGAAGGAGGTCAAAATAAGGCTTATCACTTCACTAATACTCACGCTCGCAACATGTGGAGTACTATTTATGGTGTAAAGTGATGCTTCAAAGAATGGATTAGGCTGTCTACTAATGCATAATGTTAATGTGATAGCCTACACCTTAACATAGTTAAAAATCCATGGGCGAAACTATCCCATGCATTATTTGGAGTTGGAAGTTGTGATCTTTGCTTTAAAAATCTAGCGGCATTATCACTATAATCATAAGTGTGGGATATGTACTGATCAAAAGAATATCAAATATATATTTTCATTGAAGGACATTAATATAAACTAGATAAGATCATTAAATCTCATCAAAGATTATGAATGCTCAACCCACTAACAACCTAGTAAGGAAAATATGGTAGAGGATGCTCTAAGTATCAAGGATCCTGCATCTTTATCAATGATGAGAGTTGATAAGTATCCAATTTTCTTATATTTGTAGAGGATAGACATGGAAATCATTAAGAGAGGAATAGCATCAACCCTTTCTCCACTAATTTCTCAACCATCCATCATGAAGAAAATAAATGATGCTCAATGAAATGATGTGGAAATTCAAAAAAGGGTGGAAGATATTATAAATGGGAAATCCTCTGAGTTAAATATTGACATGTATGGGTTCATAATATTTTGTTCATGATTATGTGTACAATATGATCCATAGATAAAGAAGGATCTTCTGAATTTTTCACATAGATCAACCTTCTCTATTCACCATGTGACCACAATGATGCATCAAGATCTTCAAGAGAATTACTTGTGAGATGATATAAAGAAGAACATTGATTAGTATATATTAAAGTGTCTGGTATGTCTGCAAGTGAAGCCTTAAAGGAAAAAGTCTAAAGGGTTGATGAAACCACTACCCATACCAACATGGACATGGGAGAAAATTACCATGGACTTTGTCAATGGACTTCCAAGGACATCCAGAGGAAATAATTCATTATGGATCATTGGGTATCATTTCACAAAGATAGCTCAACTTATCATAATATGAGAGTAATTCTCATTGGATCAACTTTCATGGATATATATCAAAGAGTTGGTTAGTCTATATGGATTTCCACTATCTATTGTATCTGATTGAGATCTGAGATTCACCTTGAAGTTCTTTAAAATTCTCCAACATGCTCTAAGCCTGGAACTAAACTTTTTTAAAACCTATAATCCTAAAATTGTTGGAAAATTTGAGCAAACTATTTAGACAATGGAAGACATTATGAGAGCATTTTCTATGGACTTAAGAAGAGGATGGTACCAACATCTTCCACTGGTCAAATTCTCCTACAACAATAGTTTCCACTCTAGAATTTGAATGGATCCATATGAATCCCTTATGGGAAAAGGTGTATAACAGTGGTTTGTTGGGATGAATTTGGTGAGTGTAAGCTGTTATGACATGATATGGTCAATGAAATGGTGGAGAAGGTGAAAACTATTTACGAGAACATCAAGGAAACCCAAAGTCGAAAAAAGAGATATGAAGAAAATTGTCGATGAGACCATGAGAATAAAGTTAGAGACATGTTATTCTTCCGCATATCTCTATGGAAAAAATTCATGTGGTTTGGGAAGAAAGGAAAGATATGTCCCAGGTACATCGACCACTTTGAGATTTTTCATCATGTTAGAGTTGGGGCCTATTGTGAGGACCCAACTCCAAAAAACTAGGAGTTAGTGCCTCCTGAACATGATGTGTCATTTTGAAATAAAATCATGCACTGAAAAACTCACATCACGTCCCATACTGAGGATCGATTTTGGTTCGGGCTCTGGGAAACTGGCAACATCCGGGGTGTTTCATCTGATAAAAGCTATTACCTGAATGTTTTAAATCAAAATGTAGAGTGAGCATAAGAATGCCCATTAACGGGTCTTAAAATAAACCAATGTAACTTTTGAAAGCATTCTTTAAAACTATCCATAGAACATTCTCTTAAGGAATAGTATAACACATGTAACATAACATAAAAGTGCTCAATCAAGATTTTCAAGGAATACTTGAATCAATTATGTCATTTTTGAAATGATTAATAAAGGTCATCATAAACAAATATAACATATGATTATTTAAGCACAAATTAAATAGTTAAGATTAATGCATAATCAGAGTTGTGCATGAAGGAAACAACTTCAATTTCATAAGTTGGTTACTATCTTACTGAGCGATAAACACAAGTCATGCCCTAAACCTTTACTTGTGACGTCAATATGAACTTGATAAACACAGAAGGACAAGAGTAGTGAAAGAATAGACATATCATTTTGAAAATAAATTGTAACATAACATGAATACATGGATTCAACAATTCATTTAGAAATTAATGAACATATCACCAAGGTCCATCCCCAAGGTGTCATACAAATTACCAAAGTTATTCACCAAGGTATCGTAAAACTTGTCATCTATAGAGATTTATTCTTTACCCAATGCATTGGAGCGCTATCAGGGTGCACCCTTAATATATCTTAACTTTCATGTAGTCCAAATAGATCATAGTTTACCTAAACAGGATTGTATATTCAAGATGTCCCATACCACCTTGAATAATTCATTTTCATATTACCCAAGGTGTCCCATACCACTTTGGGGAACTTGATTCTTGGTTCATTATTATGATGTGTCATATTCATGTAGGATGATCAATTATATGGACAAGGAAAAACCATTATACAATTAGTCTATAAACACAAGACATGACAGATAACATTACAAACATGGAATAATTAATCAAAAGAAGGCATGGTTTAGTAAACATTCTATGTACAAAGGAAAATTACTAAACCACATAAAATGGTAGATTAAAAGGGGTTGTCACATGAAATGAAAAAGTCATACTCTTTAAAATTCTTGCTTCATAGAAATGAAATACATAGATACTTTTCATTGAATATAATGCTAAATATGGCACTGAACATGAAAATATGCTAAATCATAAACATGATTAACCTACAGTAAACATAGTAGCAAATTCATTATGTGATAAAATTTCATGCGAGCATAACATGATTTACAAATTAATTTATTTTCTAATATATTTGGGTCAAGTCAGAGTATATCCCTTTGACATTAAACGTGTTTAATAATATTGAAATTATTTTAATCAAGCCCATTAGTGTACACTTAGATACCAAAAATATATAATAGCATAGACAAACACTAAAATCTTACATGTACAAAAATATTAAGAACCATTACTTGAAATTAGGGTTCAAATATTAATCTTAAAAATACATACATACATAACAATATATACACCAAGTTTATATATGGGTTTTCTCATAAATTAATCATGGGCCACTAAATCCCTTAAAATCTGAAAACCTCTAACCCTCAATCATTTATTTGGTAGGAACCAAACCATAGAGGGTTTTTTTATATATATGAAACCATATTTACATAAATTTATGAAAACTGAGATTTTAAACTATAGCATAACTATACATAAACTAGAAGCCTAAATCGCACCTAGAATATTATTTAAGGGTTAGTATTCAAGTCTTAAAAATCATAAATGATTGTATTGGAAATCATATATGTATAAATAATTATACACATAATAATACAAAGTTTATAAAAAAATCACATATAAAATAGATTCAAATCAAACTTTATAAGTATATAAATCTCAGTATATCATGATGATTATTTGGAAACCTTAAGAAAATAGTTTGTATTGGGATTATATATGTATGTAAATACACCCTATTATACACATGTGTAATTTGGGTTTTTCTTAATGTAACATTTTGAAGGAAACCCTACATAGTCTAAATGATTACTTACCCCTAACTACACATCATATAACTCCCTGTAAAACCTTATTACATGGAGGGTTTTCGAAGTATTTATGTATATATATATATTGAATAACTGTATAAACACGATATAAAAATAGGGCCTGTAAAAAAAGAATAACCGGAAGTAAATAGTTATTCACGTATAATCTTCATAAACAATAATCTGGAAAACATTCATGGAGAGGCTCAAAGTAGAAACATGTTTGTATATATATTTATATATGTGTATATACTATATTAATCCTATATACTAAACCTCTCATTTTAGGTTTTTTTTTAAAACTATAACCTTTAAAAAAGAACCCTTACATTTGTAGCCATGCAGGTAAGCACCCTTGAAACCCTCTGTTTAAAACGAAGGGTTTTCATGGTATGTATATACATGTAAACATAAACTATTTTTATACATATATATATATATATACCGAGGTGTAAGGATGGGTTTGGAAAAAACATGAAAACAGAGCACCCTTACCATGACTACGAAGGACATTCAGATCAAAGGGAACTCGCTGGTTTTTTGGGGAGATTGAGAGGAGTTTGGGAGTAAGAGGTAGTCCATGAGGGGTAGGGGTTTAAGAAGAGTCTTTGTTTCATTTAATGAGACTTGACCCAAGAGGTAGGCCGGTATGATGGGGACGAGATTATAATGCCCTAGGAGGTGGGGTGTGCAAGATTCAAGGGGAGTAGTGGAAATGGAGGTGATCATGGCGTCCTTGAGTGAACCATTGCACTGGTTACGGGACCACGACGTGAGGAAGAAGGCGAAAGAGATCAGGTGGGTGGGAGGAAGATAGAGATGGGACCGCAGGATTTAAAAGAATCAGCGGTCGGGATTTAATCATGGAAGGATCATATGGTTATGGTGAGACGCAGGTGTTCGCATGACCTTCGATCGCGCAGACGGTTCCGATCATTTGTGAGATGCAATGAACGGCCCGGATTTCGCAACACCGAACAATTGGCATCCCACATCGAAACTAACAGAATAAGGGGAGCGGATTATAAGCCAAATCGTGCTTCTCTCATGGAAATGACACAAGCACCCACTCCCCGGGGCCTTATAAATGGGCCCATGTGGGCCTTGGCCAAACCTCACGCACCGCGCGCCGCGGGCTATAGAAACGGGCCCATGCAGGACCTGGCCGATGCTCTTCTTGACTCATAAAAAGTTGGGTCATACCAAGCGTGCACTACTTTGGAGCTTGTGACCCTGATTGTTGCTGCCTCAGGTGTCACTGGAACTTGGTCTTGGCCTTGAGGGCTTGGCCCCAGGGCTGCCCTCAGCTGGCTGGGTCCCTCTAAGTTTTTATTAAAATTTTATTTAAGAAAAATTTAAATGTTTGAAAATATAGAAACAGAATGGTTTCATAAAAAAAATATGCAATACTAATAGTTTAAAATTGAATTTGTATAAACCTTTATATGTTTTAAGAACTTATAACTTTTAAAATATAAAATCCAATTTATAACATACTCTACCAATTGATTTAAAAGATAAATAGTTTCTACTAATTCAAAATACATAGTTTTAAAGATCTAACCAAATATATTTTTCAATAATCATTAAATGTATATGATTATAAGATACTATTTGAACATGCCTTTCAAAACATTTAGAAGGTCTTAAAATACTAGGATTTCAACCATTTGGATTTTGTAAAATCAATTAGGTTCTTTTATAAGAGTGATATTTTATTTTAAAATTATGATATTTGAAAATATATTTCAAATCATTTGAAAATTATAACATACTTAAAATACCAAAAGGTTATAGAAACCATGTTTTTATAAAAAGATAAACTTTAAAAACTCAACGGTCCAATATATATAGAGGTCATAATTTCTAAAGGACCCCTATAAAAACAACGGGGTAGGGTGTTTCAAACTCAAGGTAACTGAAGAAGATGGTGCTCCCAATCCCACTGATGAACAGTAGGGTATTCATGATTACTTTGGTGATGCTTTTTGCTTTAGTTGACTCGAAGGATCTTCTTTACTTACTGGGACTAGTTGGGGTGATTGGGGGACTTCCAATAGTTCTAATAGGGTTTTTAATAGGTATTTTTGGTTAGTGTGTTTACTCTTTTCATCTCAGTGTATTGTAAACACTACAATGTTCTTAATTTAAATAAAGAGACTTATTTTTGTCCTTTAATTTTTTTTTGGTTAAAAGGACTTCATCAAAAGTGAATTCATAGTATCATCATTATAAGATACCCAAAATTCGGGGTGTTACGTCATTTCCCCTTCAAGAAATCTCATCCTCACAATTTCTTTCACAAAAGTTCTCTCATGTTCTCACCATAACCCCCAACGAAGAGGATCCTTAGGTGTGTTCAACGGAAAACCCAAATTGGTGCTCAACTCCTCTAGTTCCCTGATCTAGATAAGCTTCGAGCAGAAGGGGTTTAACTCATTCACTAAACACTTGAGCTTCCATAGGGAGGCTCGAATGGTTCAAAGTTTTCAAATGTCCATATGTACCAATGTATGAAGAACTCATCGATTTACGTCTCAGTCGAGAACATATAAATTATAGACGTTGTTGTATAGGATAACGCTGAAGAGTTGGTACATGTAGGTCTCACAAACATTTCCCTCAAAAGCACTCTCTTGAAATTTTACTCTGGCTATATAGTTTCAGCCTAGGGTGAAGCACAGGAAGAGCCCTTCGTCGTATTTTCCTCTCGATTTACGCTTGTCCAATTGTGTTGAGCCTATGTAGTAGAAGATGGAAGCATTCCCTTGACAGGTGTGGAGAGTCTCCAGACCATTTTTCAACTCAAACAATGGTTTGCATGTTCCTCACGGGTTTGTGAAGGGACGATACTCGTCTTCACAGGTTTTGATTGTGATAATCTCCAGTATCTCAGTAGAAAGAGATAACATGTGGGTTTGTCCTTCCATCTGAAAGTTTAAGACAAGAGTTCAATCAATTGAAATCCATCCAAAAGTATAAATAAAGTAAAGACAGGTATGGAAAATATAAAATTTCAATAAAACATAAGTTTATCACTAAACATCAGTGCTTGAGTTTCCCCTAATGACCTACTATATGAACTCCACACACAGAAGCAAAACTCCCTAACTCCTCAAACCAAACATATGCTGAGCATTCAGGGTTAAACTCATGGGGGCACCTGTGACATCTCGTGAGTATATCATGAGGGGTATGAAGTTGGGAGGTGTCAAAATACACTTGTTTTCTGCAAGTCAGTCGGGTGGACTCATCTCCAAACATTCTGAAGTCCAACAACTAGCCCCATAAGCTGTAGTTCAAGATTTGATAAAGATAGGCCGCTTGGAGGTCACCGGCAGTAGCAGCTTCTTGAAAAGTTTTGAGGGCCATAAATCCAAAGTCCTCACCTACTGTGAACACCCAGAAAAGTCCCTCATGGTACCTACCCCGAAGTAAATAGGAGGAGAATTGGGTCATCATTATAAGGAGGTAATCCAATCTTAACCCTGGGTGTAGCCGAAGCACCCATGGTGAGTTTTACATGTCGTTATAGGTGTTTTCATTTCATGTGTATATGGGAGTAGTTTAGAAAATTCTCTCGGCTAGCTAAATACACAATGGTCTCTAGGGCCTCATTGGGGAGAGACAAAAGATTAGTACCTTCGTTTTCCATTTGAAAATTAAGAAAAATCATTTTTTTAGTGATGCTGAAGTATATATTTCTTTGTTTCAGTTCTGGTTTTCCAGAGTTATCCAAACTGAACCCTCTGATACCAACTGTGAGGACCCGACTCTAGAAAACTAGGAGTCAGTGCCTCCTGAACATGATGTGTAGTTTTTCAATAAAAACATACACTGACAGACACACATCATGCCCCATACAGAGGATCGAGTTCGGTTTGGGCTCTGGGAAACCGGAAACTTCAGGGATGTTTCATCTGATAAAAGTCGTTACCTAAAAATTTTAGATCAAAATGTAGGGTGATCATAAGAATGCCCTATAAGGGGTTTTAAAATAAACAAATGTAACTTTTGAAAGAATTCATGAAAACAATCCATAGAACATTCTCTTAAGGAAAATGGTAACACATGTAACATAACATAAAAGTCCTCAATCAAGATTTTAAACGAATACATGAATCAATTATGACATTTTTCAAAGGTGTAATAAAGGTTATCATAAACAAGTATGACATATGATTATTTAATCACAAATTAAATAGTAAAGAGTAATACATAATTAGAGTTTCATGTGAAGGAAACAACTTCAATTTCATAAGTTGGTTACTGTCTTACTGAGTGATAAACACAAATCATGCCCTAAACCAATACTTGTGACATCAATATGAACCTGATAAAAACATAAGGACAAGAGTAGTGATAGAATAGGCATATCATTTTGAAAAGAACATGTAACATAACTTGAATATGTGGCTTCAACATTTCATTTAGAAATTCATGAACATATCACCAAGGTCCATCCCCAAGGTGTCATATGAATTACCATGGTTATTCACCAAGGTGTCGTAAAACTTTTCATATATAGAGATTGATTCTTTACCAAATGCATTGGAGCGCTATCAGGGAACACCCTTTAAATGTCTTAACTTTCCTATGAGCCACATAGATCATACATTAGTTAAACAAGGTTGTATATTCATGATTTCCCATACCACCATGAATAATTAATTTTCATATTACCCAAGATGTCCCATACCACTTTGGGTAACTTGATTCTTGGTTCATTATTTTGAGGTGTCATATGATTGTTGGATGATCAATGATGTGGAAAAGAAAAAATCATTATACAATTAGTCTACAAACACATGACATGACAGATAAGATTACAAACATGGAATAATTAATCAAAAGAAGGCATGGTCTAGTAAACATTCTATGTACAAAGGAAAATTACTAAACCACATCAAATGGTAGATGAAAAGGGGTTGTCACATGAAATGATAAAGTGATACTCTTTAAAATTCTTGCTTCATAGAAATGAATTACATAGATACATGTCATTGAATATGCTGCTAGACATGGCACTGAACATGAAAATAGGCTAAATCATAAACTTGATTATCCTACATTAAACATTGTAGCAAATTCTTTATGTGTTAAAATTTCATGTGAGAATAACATGATTTACAAATCTATTTATTTTCTAATACATTTGGGTCAAGTCTGAGTATATCCCTTTGACATTCAAAGTAGTTAATAATATTGAAATCACTTTAATAAATCCCATTAGTGTACTAATAGATACAAAAATATAGAATATCATAGACAGACACTAAAATCCTACATGTATTAAAATATTAACAAACATTACTTGAAATTAGGGTTTCAAACATTAATCTTAAAAATACTTACAAACATAACGATATATACACCAAGTATATATATATATTTTCTCATAAATTAATCATTTCCCACTAAATATCTTAAAATTTTGAAACCTCTAACCCTCAATCATTTGATTGGTAGGAACCAAACCATATAGGGTTTTTTATATTTATATGAAACCATATTTACATAAATTTATGAAAACTGATATTTTAAACTATAGAATAACTATACCTAAACCAGATGCTTAATTCACACCTAGAATATTATTTAAGGGTTAGTATTCAAGTCTTAAAAATCATAAATGATTGTATTGGAAAGCATATATTTATAAATAATTATACACATAATAATAAAAAGCTAATAAAAAAATTGCACATATAAAATAGATTCGAAACAAACTTTATAAGTATATAAATCTCTATATATCATACTTATTATTTGGAACCCTTAAGAAAATAGTTTGGATTGGGATTTTATATATATGTAAATACACTTGATTATACACATGTATAATTTGGTTTTTGCTTAATGAAACATTTTGAAAGAAACTCTACATAGTCTAAAAGATTACTTACCCCTAACTGCACATCAAAGAACTCCCTGGAATGCCTTATTACATGAGGGGTTTCTAGGTATTTATGTGTATATATATATATTTAAAAATGTATAAACACGATATAAAAATAGTGTTTTTCAAAAAAATAATAACTGAAAGTAAATCATTATTCACGTATAAACTTCATAAACAATAATCTGGAAAACATTCACGGAGAGGCTCAAAGTAGAAACATGTTTGTATATACATATATTTATATATGTGTATATAATATATTAATCGTATATACATAACCTCTCATTTTAGGATTTTTTTTAAAATTGAAACCTTTAAAACAAAACCCTTACATTTGTAGCCAGGCAGGTAAGCACCCTTGAAACGCTCTGTTTAAAACGAATGGTTTGCATGGTATGTTTATACATTTAAACATAAATTTTTTGTATAAATATATATATACCGAGGTGTAAGGATGGGTTTGGAAGAAACATGAAAAAAGAAAACCCTTACCGTGATTGCGGAGGACGTTCGGATCAAAGGGAACTCGCTGGTTTGCTGGGGAGATCGAGAGGAGTTCGAAAGCAAGTGGAAGTCTGTGAGGGGAGGGGTTTAAGTAGAGGCTTCAATGCACTTAATGAGACTCGAACCAAGAGTAGTCCGATATGAGGAGGATGAGACTACAGTTCCCTAGGTGGTGGGGTGTGCAAGAGTCAAGGGGAGCAGTGGAAATGGAGGTGATTGTGGCGTCCTCGGGTGAACCAGTGCGCTGGTAGCGGGACCACAACATGAGGAAGAAGACAAAAGAGATCGGGTGGCTGGGAGGAAGATAGAGATGGGACTGTGGGATTTAAAAGAATCGGCAGACGAGATTTAATTGTGGAAGGATCGGATGGTTACAGTGAGATGCAGGTGTTCGTGTGGCCTTCAACCACGCGGACGGTTCCGTTCAATCATGAGATGCAATGAACGGCCCGGATTGTGCATCACTGAAAAATTGGCATCCCACATCGAAACGAACAGAAGAAGGGGAGCTGTTTATAAGACAGAGCGCACTGCTCTCATGGAAATGACACCAGCACCCACTCCATGGGGCCTTATACACGGGCCCCTATGGGCCTTGGCCAAACCTCACGCACCGTGCGCTGTTGTCCTTAGACACGGGCCTACGCACGACCTGGCCGAAGCTCTGGTCGGCTCATAAAAGTTGTCCCACACCAAGAGTGCACTACTCGGGAGCCTATGACCTTGATGTTCATTTCATCAGGTGTCATTGGACTCGGTCTTGTCCTTGAGGGCTTGGCCCCATGGTTGCCCTCGGCTGGTCGGGTCCCTATACGTTTTTATTAAAAAATTATTTGAGAAAAATTCAAATGTTAGAAAATATGGAAACGGAATAGTTTCATAAAAAATATTTAATAATAATAGTTAAAAATTTAATTTGTATTTTCTTTTATAAGTTTTAAGAACTTATAACTTTTAAAATCTAAAATCCAATTTATAACATACTCTACCATTTGATTTAAAAGATAAATAGTTCTTCTTAATTCAAAATACATAGTTTTAAAGATCTAACAAAATATATTTTTCAATAATCATTAAAGGTATATAATTATAAGATACTATTTAAACATGACTTTCAAAACATTTAGAAGGTGTTAAAATAATAGGTTTTAAACCATCTGGATTTTGTAAAATCAATTAGGTTCCTTTATAAGAGTAATCTTTTATTTTAAAATTAGGATATTAGAAAATATAATTCAAATCATTTGAACATTTTAACTTACTTGAAATACCATAAGGTTATAGAAACCAAGTTTTTATAAAAAGATAAAGTTTAAAAACCCAACGATCATATATATATAACGATCATAATTTCTAAATGACCCCTATAAAAACAGCTGGGTAGGGTGTTTCAAATTCAAGGTAACCAAAGAAGATGGTGCTCCCAATCCCACTGATGATCATCACGATATTCATGATTATTGTGGTGGTGTTTTTTTCTTTAGTTGACTCAAAGGATATCTGATACTCACTGGGCATCGTTGTGGTGATTGGGGGTCTTCAAATAGTTCTAATAGGGTTTTTAATAGGTATTTTTGGTTAGTGTGTTTACTCTTTTCATCTCAGTGTATTGTAAACACTACGGTGTTCTTAATTTAGATAAATATCCTTATGTCTGTCCTTTAAATTTTCCTTTGGTTAAAAGAACTTCATCAAAAGTGAATGCATAGTATCATCATTATAAGATACCCAAAATTTGGGGACTTACACCTACTAACAAGTACTTGTAACTACCAGTTCTAAAGTACATGATGTATTCTATGTATCCCTCTTAAGTAATTACATTAAATATCATTCACATGTACTATATTCTGAAGTGGTTCAGTTAGAGAATGGTCTTTCTTAGGAAGAGTATCTAGTGAAGATCTTTGATCATAGAGATAAAGTTCTACACCACAAGACAACTCACCTGATCAATGTACTATGGTGAAACTATAAGTATAAAGATGCAACATGGTAACTAGAGGAATCAATGAAGGAAAATAACACACACCTGTTTACAGCTTAGAATGTAAAACGAAATTTCAACGGTGAAATTTCATAAGCGGGAAAGAGTGTAATGACTTAATTTTTTACCAATGGAATTCCATTCTTATAATTATCTATTATATTATAATCAAATTTTAATGCATATAGAAAATAATAAAATTCTTATAAATTACTAATGTGTAAAATAAAATGTATCTTTATATGTTAGGTAACATATACTGATGAAATAGTAACTTAACCTTTGGAATAGTAACGTGACCCTAATGAATAGTAAATTGACCAATTGAATATTGACATCACTAATGAAAGTATAAATAAAATTTTAGCATTTTATATGTGACCCTATGATATAATTATATCATAGTATAAGTAAATAAATTTTTTAAAAAAATTATTAATAATGTGTTTTTATTTTTGTAAGACTTCTAAATTATATTAAAATTATATTATTGATTTAATAAATTAAAATAAAATTTATTTTCATAAAATTAATTCTTAAATTATTATTTTTATATCTTATGATCATAAAAAATTATGAAACCTTAATTATTTTTTCAATATGTAAGAAAAGTAGTTTTAATTTTAAATTTTTTATTTTCGAACTAAATTATAATTTTAATTAAAAATTAAATATAGAATATTTAAAAAATTATTTCTTTAAATGGAGTTCATTTTTGGATTCTACACATTAAAAAAATTAGGGTGAACTTTGGTGATTTTTCCAAAAATACTGGAATTTTTTGTGAATAGTAAAATATGATACTTTATGATAAATGATAAATAAATGAATTTCTTCATTGTGCTTGAGTCATGGAGGATGTAACTAAATACTTCATTGATCTCACATGCTCTATTTTCTGATTTTGTTTATAATAATCAATACTATTCATGGTTTTGAGCAAAAAAATTAAACTAATGATTAGATTAATTGGACTCCCCTCCTCTCCTCCACTATAAATCCCACCCCTATTTACCTCCACTCCTAACACCTCTAAATCCTTGTTCCTAGTTCAAATTCTACTCAAATATCTCCCTAGTACACTGTCCCACATCTAGAATCTCCTGGTCTCCAAAAAAGTCCAAGACCTCTCCCTTAAAGAGGATCTCAAAAAAGATATATTCAAGAGGTAAATTATCATTCTCTTTTATTTTCATTTATTTTCATGTTTCTTTGTTTTCATTTGTATCATCACCTCTCCTTAAAAAAATGTTTTGATAACTCTAGTACATTAAATTTACTATCATTTTTTATGATAATGTAATAATTCATCATCATATATCTTTTCACCTCCTTTTATACTATAAATGAAAACACTATCCGAGATGTGTTAATTCATCACGTTCAAGAATGAAAGGTTTTCAATTTCTTTTACTACCTTCAATTCAGGTCAAGAAACCATGTTTATGGTTAAACTATACTATAATATATGTATTATATCTTATTTAAGGTTCTATAATATTTTTTAAATATGATATTAATTTATAAATCAAAATGTGTTTGTTGTGATTAAAAATCGCCAATTAACAACAACAGTTATCATTAAAGTATTATATAATGATTCACCTTTAATAAAGATAAACAAATTAATTTTATAACCATGTAATCATCTATATTTTAACTAATAACATATAAATACAATTATATAAAACTATTCTCATCTTATATGTTTATCATTACATGTATATATGTAAAGCAATCATTAAAACTAAGGGAACAAACCCTTCTAAACAATGAAATTGAACCTCTTAACCCACCAAAAAGGCCACGAATGAACTACAAAAGGTTATAATAAACAAATTATATGAATAATAGGTTTTTTACATATTAATTAATGAATTTAGTTTATTTAACCAGGATATTAATATCAAGTGAATGACACCGTTGTACTTAAGGTAAGAGATTATACTTGAACCTCCATTATTCTTTCGGGTAGTTCTATCTTTATTTTTACCCAAATAAAGTTATTTCTAATTTTTATGCACATATTCTAAAAAAATTATATTGTTCCAAAATTTTTATCAAGATCTATTCATAATAATCTTTTGGGTATATACATGTTTTTAAATGATTTCTTCCACAATTCTTCCCAAAAATCAAGTTTGTTTTAAAGGAACTTCCCGAATTATTACCCTTTTTCTAGTACACTAAATAATATATTTTTAAGCCGCCATTATTTTTATAAACCTAGTATTTTTATTTTTAATGATTCATTGTTAACTTTTTGTCTTGTATAAATAATTATTCTCCTTTATGTATAAAATGGTATTTGATATTTTCCCTTAACATTACTAAAATGTTTTAATTATAAAGTTTCTTAAGTACTCATTTTACATGTTATTACGTCAATTTGACATCAATTTTCATGATATATTCCCATTCCACCGTATTATTTTCCATGCATGATATAATTCCTTTCCTTTAAGGACATTTTTATGATACTCCCATTTGTTAGGCTTTATGGCATTATTATGATACCTAATTATTACTATGGGTAACCATTATGTTTATGTATGATTGATTATGTACGATTATATATGTGGAAATAATATTCATGAACATGTTATGATGGGTTAATATAGATATTTCTCCAATTCATTGGGAAAATTTGAGTCTCATGAGATGTTATGTGCAACAGTTTTGGTGATTAGCCTTGACTCGTGCTACCAAGTGGAATAGTCTTTGTGGTTAACCTTGATTTGTGATCCTCTATGTGAAATAATCATTAAATAATGAAAATTTTGTGTTTTATGTTTCTATAAAATGACTATGAATCCGTGTTTATATGATCCCATGTTCATATTCTATGATTCCATAAGTTCCATTCCTTTTTTTATCATTATGCCATGCCTTCTAACCCATGTGCTAAAGATTTATTCTTATATTTATTCCAATACTTGGATTTTTAGCTCATCCATTTTTTCATGTTATTCATTGGTTATTCAATGAATATGTATTAGAACAATGGAATTTAAGAGATCTTTATGAATATTAAATAAATAAATGTTTTATCTAGTCCTATGTTTTCAGTTTTATGTACCCAGTCTTCCAAGACACTAGAATTTATGATCCTTGTCCTGTAATATGATGCATTATTATGCTTAAAATCCTGTAATATAATGTTTAAAATGATATGGTCACTATAATAATAACATATGAAAACAATTGTAAAATTATATAAATCATGAAATAATGGGTCCATCCATAGGCATCCAGAATGAATCTTTTTCACATGGTGGAAGAGTCTTCAGAGGAAGAAGATACGGGTCCAACGACAGTGATAGGTTTCATCACTGTAGATTCATCACTAGTGACTTATTTATTTGATATTGGTGTATCTCATTCATTTATTTCAACATGTATTATACGTATTCTTACTCTTCGTATGGATATTTTGAAATATGTGATGGATATTACTATGCCACTTGGAATAAAGAGAGATCAGGGTCTTCATAGTCCATCTGGTGTTTTCTGATTATCATATATCAATCATTCTTGTAGTTTTCAAGCTCTCGAATTTGTAACCTCTTGATGTAATATTTGGTTTGTATTGGAATATTTCAAACAAATCATGGATTTATTACTATCTTTGAGATATTTCCTTTACAACAAATTATTGGGAGAGAAATATATTTCAAGGAGAATAGGAATCATGGTTGAGTAGACTCAACCCATCTTATCCACAGTTGGGGAAAGTAATATTCATCTTCTACTTTGATCTATTGTGACAATACTTGACCGGTGACCTCCCTCTATTTTTCATTAAGTTTCCTGATGTTTTCCTTTTGGACTTGTTTTGTTTTCCACTACTAAGATAGGTAGAGTTTTCAATTTATTTAGGATATTGTAAACAACAAATATCTATTCCTTCTTACTTCATAAAACAAGATGAAATGAAGGAGTTGAAGATTAAGTTAGATAATATAATATATAATGGAATTAAATTCCTAAGTGTTTCACCATGGGTGGAACTGATTATCATTCCTAATAAAGATCATGGTTCACATCACCTTTGTGAGGATTAATTGAAACTAAATTGTGACACACTAATGAAAGAGTATAAATTCCTATAAATTGAAGGTCATTTTTACTAGTTGAATGGGGGAAAGTGGGTACCGAATATTGATATACGATCTTGTTACCATCATTTGGGAACTAAATAATCTAACATTTAGGAAACCGTCATTCTAAACAAGTAAAACCACTATGAGTACCTTTTATTAATTTGTTCAAATAAATTATGCTATAGTATTTATGGATTTAATGAACATGATTTTCCTTGAGTATTTTGATAGCTTTTTTGCAGACTCATTGGATTACATCCTTGCTTACTCTATGTTCAATCAGGATCAAATGCGTCATCTGAGAGTAGTTATGGGACTGCTGAGAACTCACCGACTTTATGGCATTATTTTGAAATATGATTTCTAGATTTAGGATTTGATGTTCTAGGGATACATGGTGTTGGAACATGGTAAATCAGTTGACCCTAAGAGGATGAAGGGTGTTATGACATGGGAGTACCCACAACATGTTTTATAGATTTTTATTTTATTATGTTTAAAAAGATATTGTCACTAGATTGTATGTAATTATCAGTGTTAGCTTCTCTCATGATTTCTCTAATTCAAAAGGGAGTATTGTTTAATTGGGGTGTAAAATATTAGGATTATTTTACTGATCTAAAATTTATTTTGACTACTAAACTGATTTTGATTATTTGGGAGGCCATTCAGTTATATGTGGTCTTCTATGACACATCAGGATTATTTTTGGGTTCTCTTTCTATAAAGGGTTGATCATGTCATTTCTTAGGGATCTTAAAAGATTAGGCTACAAGGGAAGAATCATCTGACCCATGACCTTGAACTCGCAGTTTTGATGCATTCACTTAAGAGTTGGTATCTTACATATTGGGTTAAATTTTTTCTATGTATTTAGACCACAAAAGTAGGAATTATATTTTCTCTTAAAAATATTTGAGTCTCCACCAGAAGCATTAGGTGGAGTATCAACATTCTTTCAGTTGTGGAATTGCCTAAACCCCATGTAAAGGGAATATCATAGAAAATGCTATAATATGGAAACTTATAATGTAGATCTCAAAGGAATCATTAAAAGAGCTGAACTTCCTGGATCATTTTTCATAGTTTCATATTGGTTTTTTAGAATCAATGATATAGGTTTCTCTGGATTGTGTTTAGTTGGCCTCCTCTCTTATCAAGTTGATTATTTGAGAATAACAACTCAATGATGAGTATGCTACATTATAGAATCTCTTCATAGTGGGGAGATTACAGTTGTGTGGTCATTATCCACTGAGGGTATTCTATGTTTCCAGAATCATAACGTTGTAAATATATTAGTCATGGAATATATTATGGGGGTTTTAATAATTATAATTGGTCAGTGCACCTATTAACCATTGGGATATTCAATGATATGTGGTCTAGTTTCTTATAGCTAGGTATCATATAAGGAATTACTAATTTTTTCTCTCATTGTTATACATGGCAATATGTGAAGGCCGATCAACAGAGACCTTTGAGATTACTTCAGCCACTTCGACTTCCATCATGGAAGTGGGATGAGTTATCTTTGTAAATTATGTTTGGGTTTCTATGTACATAGACAAAGAATAATGTGATATGGGTTGTGATTGATAGTTTGACTAAATTGTCTCACTTTATATCCATCTGTGATACAAGAAAATTTGAGGAGTTGGTAAATCACTCTGTGAAAGAGGTTCTAGATTTTCATAGAGTTACGTATATTAAATTATATAATAGGGATACCTAGTTCAATTTTCACTTTTGAAGAAGCCTTCATGAGGCACTAGGATCTATGGTCTGTTATATCATGACATACCATCCATAGTTGGACGACCATAAAAAATTAGCTATATAGATTTCTGAGTATATTCACTATAGGAAAATAACCTATTATCAATAGTTTTTATTTCCATATAGCGGCAGTTTAAATCACCACTATATGCTTTGTCAGTGGTTTTAGGAAACTGCCGCTAAATTGTGCATCGGGAAACTCTTAGTGGCAATTATATCTGTTTCGTGGTAGTTTAAATTAAACGTTGTAGTTGCCTCATTTCTCAGCGGTTCGGAATTTTTTAGAGGCGGTTTTATGGCTTGTAGATCTCTTTTATTTGTGGCAGTTATAACTTCCGTGAATAAAAAACACACCCTCATCGAAAAAGTGCCACTAAAATAATCAAAACCACCGTGGAATACACACAGATGGTGGGAAACTGTAATGGCGATTTTAACCGCTGCTACGAGAAAAATACCTATAAATAGCGGCGGTTAAAACCGCCGCTAAAATTTTACTTGTTTCATTTAGCGGTGGTTTAAACTGTCACTAAAAGCTGATCCGGGAAAACAAATAGCAACTCTGCATTCCCTACACCAGTGCCATGAAAAACAAACCATTCTAGGAATACAAATAGTCTAACAGAATACATACTAGTCAATATGAAAAGAGATCCCTAGATAAGCACAATCATATGCATATTTCAGTAAAGGAATATAGATAAACATATCACATGGCCATTAGACCTTTAAAAAAATTATAAACATGCATTTCTGTCATATTCCATGGAAACAATGCCAAGCCTAGGTTCAACCTATTCCATCCATAGTAGTTCCAACCCTGACATAACAATTCATATCAACATACATCCCACTTGTAATATATGATAAATTATGTATGATATTCGTAATTTATAGTCATTCTCTCATATCATTATTCTTATCTAAAGATTTCATATTATTATCAATAGATATCTCTTGCGTTTACCCTTAATGAACATCTTATTTGACACATTCTTTTGTTACCCTAACCACTAGGTTATAAAGAACTACTACCCAACCTATGAATTTTCATGACTTGATCAATCAATTACACGATCACATAAAAATAATTTGAATTTTTCCAAGATGAATTCTTTGAAAATAAGTGCATACAAGATTGGACTTATATTCTATAAAAGTGAGTACTAGTAATGCATAGTGGAAAAATAGTGCATACAGTAGTCATGTCACAATTACTTTTTATATAAGTGAAAACTAGTATTGTATACAAGAAAATAAGCACATATATGAATATGTATATTGGAAAAAATAAAATTTGTAATATATATAGAGAATAAAAAGAGATTCCATGTATAAGATGAAATAACATCCTTTAGTAATATAAATCAAAAATTCACAAAGAGAAACTAAAAACATAAACTCATGTATGCACTTAAGTTATGAAGTTAATTTTGTGTGATTTTATCCTCATTAATTATTCAATGTAATCTTTCCTCTACCTTTATTATGAGAACGTAGGATATTAATTGTTTGGTAACTCTACAATAGGGATTCCCATGACCGGTTTTAGATTCTATGAGCCTTATGGGCATGTAAATTTTTTCAATGCCTTCCTTATGATCCAAATATAATCACATAATTTAGTCTATCATCACACCCAACCCATGATGCTCGATTCCATCTCATCTTTCTCGTACATCTTATTCACCCTTGGGAATAAAAAAACCTACCCTATGGTGATGTGAATAACACCCTTTGGCGATAACAATCAATGTAATCATAGTAGGGGAACAATCATTCCATCCCAACAATGATGTCAAAACCATCATCTCGAGGAAAACAAGGTCCCATATGTGGTGACACCCACTTATATCAAGGTCCACTCCCTAAACTAACATAAATTCTCTAATCAAATCCCCAAAAAAGTTTTGAGTGTCATCACTTCATAGGAAAACTAATTGTTGATCCCAAGGATCTCCACAACATGCACAAATATTAAGGAATGAGAAGCACCTTGTTGGGAAAAAATCCCTCAAGGTATCATTGAATCATTTTCTAGGTGATTGTGTTTCTTGACCAAGTGTACATATTTGTTGTGATAATTGACAAAGAAAACAATGACATAAAAATTCGTTGACAAAGGGGATTTCATGGTGGCATGTAGATTTCAAGGGTTGTGGTTAATGATCCATGTTTGATTCAAGAACGTCGACAAAGGAATGGATGATCTGGAGGAGATAAAAAAAGAGCAGATATAAGGTGGAATCATTGTCTTGAAGGAGTGGAAACCTTCGTTCCATATGTTTTTCATGATCAGAACATCAAAATATGGAAAAGGTAAAAGGGGTGCCCAATTTGTAGGGTTGGTTGTGCAAGTGACTTGCGCGGAAGAGACTTGCACACCATCGTACAGGGTGTCCAAATGCCTATAAATAGAGGTTGAACCCTCCTAATTTGGTAAGAGTTCAACACTTAGAGAAAATAAGAGCTCCCATCGCGTAGGTGTGGTGGTCGCTCAAGTGATGGTGTGGTTGCGCAAGTATAAGTTGTGCGCCAGTTGTTTGTTGCATGACAAGAGTGGTTTGGGTGTGAAATGAAGGGAGTCTCCCATGTTTTGAGTTGAATAAGGGGGTGTCGCGCAAGTGGTTTTGTGACACTTGTGCTCCAGGTTTTGAAGAAGCGCGATAGTTTACGGTTGCACACCAAAATTGGTTTGGGCATAAAAGGTTGTGAGTCATGCAAGTTTAGAGTTGAAGAAGCTAGCGTCGTGCAAATGGATGAGTTGAACTTGCATGCCAGTTTTAACTTATGCGCAGAGACTTGCATGCCAGCTTGGGGAAGGGTTCCAGGTATGGTTGGTGCATGGTAGTGATTTAGGGCTATGTGGAAGCTGGAATATTTCCCGATACCTTCTGTGAAATATGAGATTCATCTATGGGTGAAAGTTGAACATCAATAGAGCATCTACATACAACAGAGGATGTATTTATTTGTGATAATGAAGAGACATACAAGTCTATAAACTGTGAGTTGATCCTTTCTAGAGTAGTGAGAAAAGGAAGAGGAAGAAGGTGATCCTCTCCACCAGTAGTGATCCAGAGAGATAGAGACAGGGAGTGACCCTTAGGAAAGTAGTGAGCAGACCTTAAAAATTGTAAAGGCAGTGAGCCTGGGAATAGAAGTGATATGTACCGAACTTTGTAAACATCAGTTCGCTTTTAGTGGATTTGTTACATCGGCACATCACTGGTGTATGCTCCTTGGATGTAGCCCAGTGAGGGTGAACCAAGTAAAAATCATTGTGTGATGTGCATCCTTTAGTTTCTGTTTATACTTTGCTACAGGAAAGAGAGAGAAGAGCATCTTGCTTAACAGCGAGACAAGATCAATAGGGGTAGTTGTTTTGATCTGTCATACCCTGATTCACCCCCCCCCCCAGGGTATATAACCTAGTGGACCTAACACACCTATATCCAAAAAATTAGATACTAAATTGGAAGCTACCAGAATAGTACACCTCACTATAGAAGATCCAACACTCAGTTCCTCACATATTGGTCTCACATTATACAACTATACATATCTGTGGCCCTAATATATAGCCTAGATACCTTGATTAGGTCCTTTATTCTTGTGATGTAAGTCATGTGTCTGGATAATTTGACCATGATCACCACTTCGGACTGATCGATTGGCCAAATAATATCTTCCTTCCTAACATGAAGCTAATTTCCCCACTCCTAAATGTGGAATTATTGTAGACACCCATTCAATGTATACTATAAGAAAATATCTACAAAAATCCTGTAGATGGCTCATCCTACTGCAATCTCCACACTCAACTTGATTACTATCATATAGTACACCCATGTATCCATGCCTCCCACACCAATGATAGAAAATATAATTACCAAAACCAATGATCTAGAAATTATTCACTTAATGATAGGTCACATTGTGTCACTTCCTTTCACCAAACACTTTTCCATTTGGTCAACAAACTGAACTACCATGCTTTGTGCCCAAACAATACCTTGAGTTATGTTATGTAATATAAACCTGATTTATTTTTGATATGGTGGACAACCAAAATACATTCACCTATTATAAAAAACATGATTGTTCCCAAATGAAAATCATATCACCCTAGACGGATCATCCATAAGAAAAATATGCACAAAACCTAAAAGCTCGAAAAGTGAGTCAAACAATCCATAAAAAACATAGAACCATACTATAAATGCATAAAATGTTTGGCCCTTTCAGTCCTAAAATTATATGGAAAACATACTCATAAAAAATGAATCATCACAATAAATAATCGACATATATATTGCATACCACACTCGAGAAATCAAGACATGAAAAGAAACATTAGAAATCAATAAATTGCATAAAAGGAAACTATGTGCCACACATGACACATATACCAACCAACTGTTCCCATATTTTTTCAACACATTAACAATACAACTACACACGGTCCAATGATGAAAACTTATCATCACCCTCCCCACCTCCATCTCCACTTCCTGATTTCACCTGTAAGAACGTTATATTGAAAATTAAATACTCTAGCATATTTATATTTAAACATAAAACCAATAAAATTTTGAAAACTAAATGATTTTGAATTTTTGTTATTTACCTACTTACCACCAGTCGATGCACTACCACTGGGGTCATATCTGCTCATCTTCTGATATATATCAGTCATCGCTTTCTACAAAGTGGATATCTGAGCCCCCATGTCTTGAACTGTGGTTCGTAGAGAAGAAATCTCCCTCTTATAATATATAGGTATGGAATGACTGTAATCACGAGTAGATGCATCTGGAATCCCGGGTGGCCTACCAAAGACCTCAGATGGTACAGGCCCAAAACCCATCCCCTACACTCTTCCAGGATGATCCTTCCCAAGGACTTTAGCAACAGGGTCATTCTGGGAGACTGAGTAGGACTACCAAGGATTGGCATCCGATTGTTCTTTAATTTTTACCAATAAATAAAATATTAATATATATTAACATAGTAAAAACTGATAATAATTTATTATAGTAAAAAATTGACTTCATAGCCCAACTTTTTTTGTAATCTCATTAACAAAACTTATATCAGATTTTTTGTGAACATCCAGCCACACTTCAGTTCGAGATGCTTCATGCCCTAAACTCTATGACTACATTAAGCAAAGATAAATCGATAGTTTAATATATTAAATAGGTAATATTTTCTTATAAATATTTAAACTAATGAAAAGATTACCACAATCATTTGACTTCTAAAAAAGCATTTTGACCCCGCAATGTGACGGATGACTTGCTTAGCCCAGTTTGATGCATTCTGTCTTGAAAGATTCTGAAATAAATAAACTGCAATTAAATAGTAATGTTTTCAATTTCATCTCTTCTTCATATACATGTGTAAATGTAAAATGAGGATAATATAATAATATATATTTCAACACCATCCGCTTCTCATCATGATGTATGTCAACAAAAACTATCCATTGTTCTTTCGGTAGCCCACTGGGTAGCTTCTCATACATTTGTTGCACGGTCAACGAAGTATCATTGACATCGCACCATAATCTCCATTTGAAGTCTTTCCATTTCTTACCCAGATTTTTTAACGTCCACTTTCATGCTAATACATCAGCAACTCTAAAGTGGAAGAACATCATTATACAAAAATTAATTTTGAACATATTAGTAACATGACATTTGATTAAACCATAATGTATGAAAATTACCTTTCTTTGGGAATCAAAAACAACATTTTTCTTTCTTCAAGGCATATGTCTCCAATAATCATAAGAAATAGGTAGGGAAATGGGCTCCGCAGCTAGTTGGCCAAGAATCCGTCCAAGTAACCCCGTGGCATCATCCGAAAGTACCCCCAATGAATCAAATGGCACGACTATCTTCTCACCATTAATATTCCAAACCTCTAAACTTTTTATGTTTTTCTCCACGGTTTCATTTTTTTCATCTTCAATGAGAAACAAATTAGTATTAACAAAATGCAATAAATTTATTTATATTAAAATTTGTACCTATGACAGTGAACCTCTAGTATGTCTGTGATGAAGTGGAAGGGTCATGTTTCCACCCCACTACTGAGGCTCTTGAATGGACATTCAACGACTGAACCTCTAATGGGACACCCACAGACGGTGTGAGAGATGGTACAGGGGGAGATGGTGCAGGGGTGTAGGTAGCTGGTGGCTCAGATGTCGTGGGGAGGGAGACAGATGGATCGTCATCTGTCGTAGTATTAGATGAAATAGTATACCACGTGTCCATTGGTATTCTTATCATTTAATCAAAAGAGAATTTTGTTTAAAATATGTATTTCCAAAAAAATATGCTGAAAAGAAAATTAAAAATGATAATAGATGCCTAGTACTAACATACAAAATATATATAACAATGATAATGAGTGACTGCACAAATGAAATAAGTGGTTGCTAAATGAATAAATAACTATACATACAATCATTTTCCCCTTCAATAATGTCGGTTTCCTACTCCATTACTTCATCCACTTCATTCATCCTGGCTAGACTAATATTTTCAATATCATGATAGAAAAATAATTCTGCTTCTTATTGTTGATGAGATTCAATTTCAGTGGTCAAATATTCCACTTCATCACCTATATTATACAAATCTCTTTGTATTATGTGAGAAACTACACCCCACACTTCATCCACAACATCATTCAGATAATATACCATTTTTTATTGTGATTATAAGATATATGGATCATGCAGTTCACGATCACCAACATCCATCAAGCGAGAGAAGTTCACGGAAGTAAATTTCAAGGAATCTCTTTTAACACCTCTGATAATATCGACCCAATTGAATTTGAATAAAACAACAGAAAAATGCCCATGGTAGTTTAATTCAATAATATCAAGTAGATTTCCATAGTATCCCACTTCAAAAAATGTAAATATTCCACTATTCTGTGTTTTAAAACCCACTTCTCGATCTATTGTACGAAATCTAAAGACATTCACATTGTAAGCATCGAACTTTCTAACTTGTTTTATAGGACCTCTAGAATGAAACTTGAAATATTCTGACAACCCTACTCGAGTATCAGTATTCATGATCTAAGAAATAAATATAATTTATTAGATTTACAAAATTTACGTGTCAAACTAATATTCGTATTTATTGAAATATTTATGAACTTACACGTCGTGCAAACCATTATATAAGATCTTTATTCATATCTTTCATTATATCTTTCTCATTTTGTGTTCGGGCTCTCATTATTCTCTTTATTTGTATCCTCATCTCTTCAATAAATGGATCTACAATTTCACTATTCAGCAGCACATATCTATGTTCCTGTAATAATTCCAATTCTGTCAGAGTCACATTTGACGTCCTCCCAACTGATCAACCAATAAGAGGAAATATTTTTGATTTCTGATGTATTTTAGATTGATTATATGTGTCGTCAACACGTACAACTCGATTAAATATTGTCTCAATATCATCCAAGTATCTGGAACAAAAGGTAAGACACTCCTCATCTAAATAACCTTTAGCAATAGAGACTTCTGGTTGAGCTTTATTTCTCATGTATTCTTTCAAATGCCTAAGATATCTGTGAAATAAAATAATAATTATTATGCAGTTATTTAAATGAAAAAATTGTTTACTTAACTAAAAAACATATAAATAAAATACCTCTCAATTGGATACATCTATCGATAATGAACGGTGCCTTCTAATTTATCTTCCTCAAAAAAATGCACAGTAAAATGCATCATGACAGTAAAAAACGATGGAGGAAAGATCATCTTCATTGTAAAAAGGGTCAATAAAAACCTCTGGTGGTGGTTGTCAAGCTGAAATTGATGTAGAGATTTCTCACATAATTGCCTAAACACTGTGTGGAATTGGAGTACAACAGTAGTAACTTCTTCAAATAATAATGTACGCAATGCCAATGGTAGTAACTGTTGTAACAAAATATGTGAATCATGGATTTTCAATCCATGTAACTTACGATTCTTCAAGTCAAAACACCTCGAGATTTTGCTCGAATACCCATCAGATACCTTCACATTATTTAAAATTCAAAGGAATGTATCTTTATCCCTATTTTTCATTGAAAAATTTATCAGAGCATACTTTTTATTCTCACCTGGCTAGAGATCATGTTTTATGTTCATTACTTGTATGTCTTTACAAACTTTGAGATTATCCTTCGACTTTAAATTCTCATTAAGAAACGTGAAAATAAAATTTTCACAGACATTATTCTCAATATGCATCACATCAAGATTATGCCACAATAAATTAAATTCCCAATACAAAATTTTGATGAATAGACTTTTTTTTCTTCCATTGTTTCATTCTGATTTCACTTGACGAAGCACTTCGGACCCATTTTCTGCTATCATTCCAATGATGAACCTTCCCAAATTTTGTTTCAAAATTTAAATTTGTTTCAATATGTCAGAACAAGTTAACAACATTGGAGGAGGTCTATGATCAATAAAACCATTAAATTTTTATCTGTTCAGCTAAAATCTATGAGATGCATCAATAAATCTTCGATGGAACAAGAAGCACCATTTCCTACTATGAGGCAGTCATTTGGGATCAAAATCAATGTTACAAATGGGACAATCCAAACCCGTGTAAGTGTTTTAACCAGATAAATTCCCAAGCCTTGGGAAGTCACTAATGGTCCACATTAAAGAAGCATGCATTTTGAACATTGTTTTAGAAGAAGCATCAAATGTCTTAACACTATTGCTCCATAAAATCCTGCAATTCATCAATCAACACCTACATGTATACATCAATAACATTTCCATGCATTTTTTCCCAGGAATAATCATCTAAATGATAAAAGATGTTTGTTGCATACACATCCATGGATTCAGATTGTAAGGGATCAAAACAACTATCCAAATGCTATAACTGGTACTCAAAGTCCCAAATGTGTTGAATCCATCGGCATCCAATCCCAATTGAACATTACTAGGATCATCTGAGAAATCTGGATGTAATGAATCAAATGAATTCCACGACTATGAATCTCGTGGATGTCTCATTAACCCACCATTATTATTATCTACAGAATGCCACTTCATGTGTTCTGTGGTTTTCGATGACGTGAATAATATTTGCAATCGAGGTTTCAAAGGAAAGTTACGCAAAACCTTTGCAGGTGTGTTCCTTTTCTTCTTCTCCTTGAAATTTTTTTGATTCAGACATCCAACATCAAACTTTGAATTCCATCTAGAAGAAGAACATTTTTTCAATTATGTCTACTTGAATACTCTCCCCAATAAAGCATACAATCATTGGTACACACATGTATTTTTGTATAATTCAAACTAATCTTGTTAACAACTTTTTTCATATCATAAAAAGACTCATGGATTTTTGCTTCAGGAAATGCATCACGAATCAATTCCAATATCAGGGAAATTTCCTTATTTGTAATTCCACATAGAAATTTGATATGGTATAACTTCAGCAGAAAAGAAAACTTTTAATATTTTAAACACCCGCTATACAACTCTTGATTTCCATTTTCAACTAAATCATGAAACGAATTTTCCTTAGTGAAGTTTTCTCTTACATTTGCCTTCAAATAATCAAGAGGAGGATCCAATGATATGTTAAAATCTGGATCTGGTTGTGTTACTGTCTCAAAAACATCACTTGTCTTGTAGCTATTTGTAGCACCCTCATCTGGTTGTTTTTTATGTTTTGATGTTGATAGTGGTCTCTTGTAGTGCCAAATTCATTATTTATAAGGTTTTTCATTTCATTTTCCATTGTCGACAATGTTGGGAGGTCATTCTGTGGATTGACATCAGTGTTCATCCTTTCTATAACGTTTGATTCTCTGTTCCAAATCCAACACAAATATTGACCTGTGAATTTCTTCAATATTTAATGTTCATAAACTTTATCTCTCTTCAACCATCTTCTAAATTTACATTTAGGACATGGACATCATATTATCCCTTCAACGGATTGATTGGAAATCTCAAAATCTAAAAACTCATTCAAACCCTTAATATATTGAGGTGTGTTCCTTAGTAATGTGATCCAAATTTTATCCATGTATATCACAATGTGCCTACACAATATTAAAAAAAATTAAAACACATAACTATTACTAAATAAGGAAAGAGATTCATATATACTAGTTTAAAAAATATGTAAATATGTTGCATAAAGTTTTACTATATCAATAAATATGGTAAATCACCCACTATTGGTGCCATCTAAAGTAGAACCAACACAAAGGATTATAATTAAATTAAGAGATTAGGGTGACTGAACAAAGTCCAACCAGATTACTCAACTTAAGAAAGTTGGAGGTTCCCCTCTCCCATTAAATAGAATAATTCTAACCATTGTTTGATGCGGCTCAATATTTAGGGGGAGATATGATCCAGGAGGGGATGTTCTAATAATGACATGTTATTTAGCTAAAGGAAGATCTGATTAAATCCAAAAAATGCATGAAATAAGTGATGTAATAATTATTTCAAGTCTCATTTGATATAAAATATGATTTAAACGTGTCATGGATGATCATGACTCAACAACTGCTGTAAAGAAACAAATTTTTTTTTCAAAAAAACTTGATCTAGAAGTTTCATGCTGAAGTAAAGTCAATTTTTGAATCAAGAATTACATAAAAATGGATTATTCTGGAACAAAAAGATGTTTTTAAGCCTTGACTAAAAGAATCAATGATTTCATATTCAATCTGGTTTATAACAAGGGATATCAAGAATTGAATTTAGTAGAATTAGACCACTAATAAAGAAGATTTACCATCCATAACATCTCGTAATAATGTTTGTAAATATATTTTTATGAAGGTAAACCAATTATAAGGGATAGAAATCCAGATATAAAGAAGAAACATCCATAGTTTAAGATAAATATATTTACATAAAAAATAATTGGAAATTTTAAAAATGTGGTTGATGTATGAATAAGTAATTTTCATAGGATTGGTCAATGTTCATATCAACATATATATTAATCGAATAAGAAAATAAGGCCAGATAAGTTAGTGAATAAATAAAAATCACCCTTTGGAAAAAGTGAAATAATATTGTAAGAATAAACCTCCTAAGAATATTTCACATAGGGAAGGTAAGAGGCCTTGGAATCAAAATTTGAGAAGTTTATGAAATGTACATCATCTAAAAGAACAAATAGAAAGGAGGGAAGTTAGCAGTATCCATGTTGAAAGTTAAAACATTCTAACAATGAAAAAAATGACATGTTAGTTATATAGATGGAAGTTATAAAGAAAATTTGGAAAATAAAATAATCACAAGAAGAGTATAGTTAAAAAGTAAAAGATTTGATTCCAGATAAAGATAACTTAGTTCAATGTGTGTGGTGAAACATGGATGGAAATGCTCCTAGAGATTTTTATAAAATAATTCCATATTACCAACAATGCATAGAAATAAAACCTCCTATAATACTATTTTTTAATGAACCAACATGGGACCCAAAGAGTATTCTTGATCACCATGGGCTAGGGAAAAGCACCTGGTTATCAACATGCATAACCATGGGAGTGAATTCACAGTAAAATAATAAGACAATATCTCTCATATATAACAAGATAAATATGATTAATAAGATTACATCATGGATGAAAAATTACATTACCATGAGAGATAAATAAACCAATCCAGAAATATTTGAGATGTCATATTCGGCCACAGGATTGAGTTATATTAAAACCATTGCCTCATTTTGAATTTAGAGGATAAGTATAGAAACATTTGAGATGTCATATTCGAATATAGTTGTGAAATTCTCAAAGGACTATTATGCATTCCCTTTTTAAGTGATCCGTGGAGAAATATTAGAATTAAGCCAACTAATTATTTTTAAGTGTATAAAAGTAAAACGACATTGTGGAGTGGTTATCTGGTGCTTTTCTACCCTAGGGATAATTTTTACATCTATTATTATTTCCACTGTCAGAGTTTCCACCTATGCTCGTATGGAAAAAGGTGATCCCTCCACTAATATTCTCTTAATGTACACCTTTTCTACCATCAAGTTAATCTCAATTTCAATGAAATTATCGATAGAAACATGAAACCCTTAGAGTGATTCTTAAGTCATAGAACCAACTCAAACACATATGATTTGCGAGATAAACTAGATGCCACTTCTAGTACAAAGTGAGGAAGGTAAGTAAATTGTGCTCTATATTACATACCTGAGATATCTCTATGATTATGATAAGAAAATGTAGTTTGCTTAATACATGAAAGGTATATTAGAAGAAAATTTTGTTAAAAAATTCCTCAAATCCATCCTATGTAAGGTATTGATCAACCTTCACATAGATGACTCAGTCTCACCATTCTCATGACAGTCCTTTGAGTATGCACACTACTATATTTAATTTAGTCCCATCTATAGTTCCAAGAAAATCATAGATCCTATTTATCCAACCAATACATGACTTTGAATCTTCAGGTCCCAAGTCACCCTATAATATTGGCAGGATTTCCCATTGAAATTACAATGATTGATCCATATAATGTGGTTCCTCATTCCAATTTTTTCTTTTCCACTACCCAAAAATATTTCACTATTCTTATTAATAGTTACTTTTTTACGCATGGTTTTGGTGGAACCACATTCCAAGTATCACACTCCTGCTAATTTATAGGTCTTCTAACCAGTGGTATTTTTTTCTATAACCATATTCGATGTTATTAAAATCATTACGTAGTCACCATCTAACACTTTAGTTATAGGTTTTATAGTGTGAAATAATACACAAGTAAGATCAAAATAGAAATTTTTCAAAGTAAAAAAGCATGAAATATAATGTGAATGATGAATTTATGGTGTTAAGTATCTTTAATATTGTTGATAGACAACTCTCATTGGATAAACTCATAAGGATTAGGAGAAAACACTCCTATATGTGTTTTAAAACACTTTTAATACTCAGACCACCAAGGTAACTTGAATATTAGTATGAAGAGGTTATATATACCTTTTAATGCCCTATATTTCAAGTCCTAAAACATCCTATATCCATACCTAACTTCCTAAATAATAAATCATAACAAACTAATATCATTTGTAAAATCACAACCCCAACTGATCACCATAGATAATATTGGAATGCCACTAAACTTAGGTTCATCCCACAAACACTAAAGGTTAGAAATAAACACCTAGGGTTAAGAATATTACTAGGGGATGATTTACCCTTAAAATACATAACCTTCAGTGGAATAACTCTAAGGGTAAAATTTCAATATGGTGCATGAGAAAGGAAAACCAAACTACAATAATATAAAATAATAATAATAATCAGAGATACAATAAACAAAAATATCCTCAAATAAGTCTATAAGACAAATGACTTAAAAAGGTAGAATAAGGAGCCAAAAATGGAACTACCCCAAGATAAAAACCACTATTATCTCTAATATCCCACCTCTATCACCAATAACCACAAAATAAAGGTTCTACTCTATAGAATTAAGAGGTATTTCTTTTACCTATACCATTTCAAACTTCATATGCACCAAGATGCATATATGGGGTTTGAGTATGTACACACAGTAGACAGTCAACCAAAGACTTCCTAATCGGGATACTATAATAAAAACAAGTTATCTCATATTTTATATAAAATAAAAGTGAAGCTAAAAACTAGTTAATAAGATACATATAACCAGTGGAAAAAAACTCACACTATAGCACACATCTTGATCATGAAATCCAACACCCATAAAAACACTAACACTTCCCCTCTGGGAGCTATATAGTAACCTAGTGTATCCTGAATCTGAGTAGGACTAAATTAATAACCCAAAATCATTATTAGAAACCCATCCATTTAACCCAAGTCATCACTTGGTGGTACAATCTATGTTCCGAATTAAAGAGAATTGGTATCCAAATCCAAACCAACAAAGGTGAATATATATGAATCATGAATGAACACTAACCTCTTCTAAGACATGTTTATACACACAAAAGGGTTGCATATTTCTATAACCCTATGCACCGAAGGCTCCAAAAAATATGAAAAACAATACCTACGACTATGAAAACCATCGGCGGTAGGTGAGGGGAGCTGACCTAGGGTAGGAAATTGACGGGTCAGGGGAGAAGGAGGCATCACAGTTATCGGGGGGAGAAGGGGGGTCAGCAGCGACGAGCAGAGAGGTCACCGATGGCATGAGAGGGGAGCGGAGCTAGGGTTGGGGCTCCTTAGGGTAGAAACATCTCGGGTGTTGGGAAGAGGGCCAGCTCGAGTGAGGGGGGGGGAGTGTCTCCATTGTATAAAATTAAATGGGTTTTATAGCGGTTTTTAATAAACCACCGCTAAACCATTTTACGGAAAGGTTTAGCTACGGTTTTCTAAACGGCATCTAAAAGACCGCCGCTAAAGGAAATTTATGTTGTAGTAATTATTCACATCTATTTCCTTGGTTTTATAGGGACATAAAAGGTTTATTTAGAAATATTTAATTTTTCTGATAACAATTTCTACCAGTCTAAAATCCGGATGGATCTTTTAAAGGCCATGTATAGCTGACCTCAAAAATATCTATTGTGTTGGTTAGATATTGTGGAATATTCCTTGGTTGGACCGAGATTGGTTCAAGAGATATAATCAGTGAATCTGTTTATTCATTAAATAAAGTTGGTAAAACATTGATGGTAAAAATATAAAAATAATTCTTTCATATACCATTGGAATTTCTAGTTTATGATAAAGTGTTATTGAATGATTCAACCTGATTGTGTCATATATGGCTTTAGAGGCAAGGGAAACTCACTCCTCATTTTTGGTGACCATTTTAAGGTTATTTAGAAGGTGGGAAAGGTTACATATCATTTATAACTTCGCCCATAGTTGATGTTGATACGTAAATTATTCCTTTTATATCTTCACTAAAATTATCTTAATGGTCCAAATCATGCTACGAGCTAGAGTGATCTTGACTTTGAACCTGATTAATCAATGATTGAGCATCCATTAAGGATAGTTGATTTAAAAACCATGGTACTTTTTGGGATTATGATAATGATTTGTTGAGTGATATGGAAGCATGGTCATGATAAACACTACATGTGGGAGAGGGAGGAAATGATGATAGAGTAGTGGCCTCAAAAATTTTACTTGGAAGCTTCTTAACAATATTTCATTGGATATAAAATCTCTATGGTGGGGAAGTTAAAACATCATGTTACTATTTTTAGGTATTATTAAACCCCTATTTTAATCATTCTTTGATTTAGTTTCATCTATCGATTCTTGAGTTTTAATTTGGGTAATTTTAAAGTGATTTTGGGATATGCTATTTTGGCACACAGTTTTCCTAAAACGTGCACCCAACTAGTGTAAACCCTAAAAATAAATGTTGTGAGGTTTTACATTGTTGGTACATAGTTCTAAAAACAATTTTCTCAAAAAGGAAAAACCATGAAAACCCATAATTTCGGGTGTAGCGATATGGTGCATGGTTTTTCTAACCATGTATCCCTTCCTAGGAAATTGTATTTGTGACTTTTAATTAATCAAAATTTCATTAAAAATATATAATCCTATTTTTTGATCTATTCTAAAACCCAAATATCCCTATTATGGTTTCAAGGGTTGATATAACTCTCACGGATCAATTTTTTCTCCTTTAAATCTCATTCAAGGATGATTGATGATAAGAGATTCATGAATGGTCCTTTCCCAGTAAAATTCTAATTCTCATTATCTATCTCCCAATATCTTCCTCTCGCTTCTTTAGGTTTTTTAGATCTCATGTTGTTATGGGATCAAATCTAATTTGGTTTAGATATTGAATCTGGGTTTTATTTTTTCATCTTTATTTCTGATTTTCTTCATTGAGGTTTCTCAGATATGGCTTTGTGATTTGTGATCCCATTATCTCGAGGAGGGTGGTTTTTTTTACAGTTGGAAAAAATTTATTTAACCCAAAATTTAATAATTTATATTAAATTTATTTCAATTAAATTTTGAAAACCAAATATCTTATAAGATGGGGGTTTGAATTAGATGTGGTAAGAAACTGAGTAGAACCCCAATCCCAGTGAATTGGTGTGTGTTTATAAAAATCAAAGGAATTTTTGAAATTTAATTTGTGAAATTAAATTTGAGAATCTAAATTGTAGTGTTTTATATTTCAAATTGAATTTTGAAATAGATTTGTGAAATTTATATAAAATTTTTATTTTCAAAAAATTGATTAAACAGTTTTGATAGAAACCTAGTGGTTTTATTTAGGAAAATTGCTTGAATTGATTAAACATTTGATTTTTTTTAAATAGAAATTTTCATAATGAGATGGGAAAAATATGTTGAATTGTATTTCTAAAATTCTTAAAATAAATTTACCATTAATGATTTTTTTATAGAGAATATGAAATCCAAGATGGCTCGTGAGTTATTTGGGACCACAAGGTATTGATTGTCCATAAAACTAATAATACATATGTAGTATGTCACAATCCCAATGGGATTGTGATATGTTCTTCTTTGACCAATGTATGACGTAAATGTGTACAAATAATTCCATAATAACTATTTTAGTATATGGGATTCCCATAACCTGGAACAATTATACATCTTGGTAGGTGACCACATTTATCATTTTTAATTATTTGATTTACATTCTAATGTTTTTAAACTTTTTTCGAAATTTATTTTGAATTTATATGAACTATTTAATATAAAATGTTTTATTGATAAATTTTTTTAAATTATTTCCATAAATTGAAATGTAAATCATGATTTGTTTTAAATATTTATTGTAATTTCATGCATGTCTTTCTAAAATTGACAACTTTATTTGGTTCATAAATTTTGAAATATTATTAATGAATCCTTGGTGAGACCCTAATGGGTTTTTAGATAATACACTACATGTGTCTTTTTGTGTTTTTTCTTTTCCTCCACCCATGCTAGAGTAAGGGGAAAGAACCACTTGGAGGTTGTTATATGTGTTTATCATTGGAATTGAGATGCTTTGTCTAGTGAGACTTGGTTTGTTATCCAATTTTCTGGTACTTTTTTGTTTTTCCTTTGTAATATTTACTTAGTTTTCTTCTAGTATAGTTCTCCCTATGGAGTTTTCCATTTAGAATAATGATTTTTATCTCATTATTCTACTATTTTTAGGACATTTAATTCCCACTATCATATTGTATGATTCTAGGTGCTATTTTAGAACCCATGGGGATCATGAACTACCTTAAACCCATTTCAAGACTAGCCCTGTGATTAGGGTACCAAGGTATCCTGGATAGTTCATGACACCAAACTAGGCATAAATATTTTAGGAATACTTGGGACCAGAGGATAAATCCAAATATCCCAACCTTTAATGAAAGGAGTAATAGATGGATCCTAGGGATGACCTCTTGTCATCCTAAATAGTAAATACATGTCTCAGCAGGCCCATAGATAGTGTCCAGTGAATCATATATCGGTAACTCTAGCTATATCCTAAATAAATAATTGAAGCATAAACTCATGATGGGTGTTAGTTTAATTACAGTTACCCTTGTCTAACATCATAATTATATGTTCTTAAGTAACTCCTAGTATCACAACTTCTAAAGACAACTCACAAGTGACAAAACAGGTTTTCAAATTGGATTTTTTGGTCTCTAACATCGGTTACCAAATGATGTTGTTGCAGGTGACATTGTAAATAATTTTTTCACTTCCCAAGAAGTCTCGATGGTAATCCAACAAAATATCTTGACCCTCCACTGTCATGAATTCCTAATCAAATGGATATATTTGAAATATGAATCCCTAATGATCTTCAATGGATCCACATTGAAAAAATGGATCTTAAACCAATAAAAACTAATTTTAGGATCACAATAAATACCATAAAATCTAGAGAAATTTTTTTAAATTTTATCCAACTACATATATTTCCACATAATTGTGTCTTTCATCATCTGAACATGTGTTCTCCCCACATTGAGAATTATTCCATAACAAAATACTCTAATTCATTGGAACTTCCTCCACTTGAATAACTGATTGTATCACCATATATACATTTCATTATTGCAAAAAATGTTCCAAACACAATATACCCATCTATATATGAAACCACCATTCTAATGTTAGAGCATCCGATTTTTCTTTGTTTCAAATATATACAACAGTTATTCCTTCATCCATTCACAAAAATGGAATTTAAAATATTCCTCAAAACTCCATCACTAATTCCCTAAAATACCTTTGTTTCTAAAATAGAATATTTGATGTTGTTCCCATATAACCCCATTTTCTTTAAATAAATAACGAATTCTTATATAAGACCTCTTATGAGAACACCTGACTCCAACTACTGATATGTTACCAATAATTTGATCCTGATAACATCAAGGATAAAGGTACCATGTTATCATCCAAGAACACTACTTTAATAAAAAAATATTCATTGACACTATAAGTTCAAACCATCTATTTATATTTCCCATATCATTCCATACTATGACACCGACATACCTATGACCCGACCATCCATATATCATTATATATAATCCAGAACACAATTCCCACACCCATACTACACTAAATACCATATCTAAAACTATACATAGAATTAATTACATAATACAGTAGACCCTTATTCATTTAATAATTACATATCAAATTCTATAATGATAGTCCAAAGACCAATCACATAGATCCAGGACCTCTCTAACATGCAAGTTGTATTTCCATGACTTTTTTCAAACTAGCCACATTATTAGGGACTATATCACCAATTCATTAGATCAGAACCTCATCCATTATAAATCAGAATCCATCTATTCACTCATGATATGTGTCGTAATGGAATTATTCACTTATAAGAAAGAATCATCACAATACCAAATTCACCCCTATCATGGAGGGATATTCTTCATTTCAACATAAATTTTGGGAAACCAAGCATGTGGTATCTCATCAAATTCCACTGTCTCCCTCAAAAGATAATCATTATTACATAATAATAATTCAATAACTCCACATACATCAGACGTGATTTCTATGAATTTCAATAGAATGAAAACTATCTTATATCAAAAAAATTATTTATCTTTTGTACATTGATTTACAAACCTGAATCACTCACTCAGGAATCCATCCTCAAAGTCACAAAAAAACCCAAAACTACCCTAATCAGAGGTTTCCCTCAATCATAGACTTTGACTCTTTATGGTTTGAGAAAAATATCATTGGTCAATAGGTTATTCCTTCTTGAACCAAAAACTAGATATCCTGAAGGGTCATATCAATTGGTCCAATACTTAATAAACCTATATCAACATCACACACAAAAACGTGTTTTAGACTAACTTTCTACAATGGAACAAATTCTCATTGTGATTCCTCACAAAAGGTTGCCCCTATAGAATCATGTATCACTGCTCAAGGTCATACATAGACAAACAACTACGTAATCTAATAAGATATATATTCATTTCATCACAATCCTTGGATCAGTTACATAGAGTACCATTCCAATTTATGTGGGAAAATTAATATTGGTTATTACTAAAAAATTATATAATTGATCCTATGTGGAAATCACCCCTAAGGGGTTCATCTATAATCTCCTAAACTCCTACACCAATCTCTCAAGGTCTCAACTCATCCCTTTATGAAGAGACCACGACACCACGATAATCACAGTACCTATAAGTCCTTCGATCATAAAAAAATATATATTTATAATTTTTTCAAACTATGTATAATTAGACCTAGTACTAATTTGAGAAAACACCCAATGGCAAGTTTTTAACATGTTAAACAGTATATCATCAGTTTTTAGTGAATAAAGTAACACAACATGGCCTATCACATTAATATCCTATGCATTTGGAGTGTTGAATGTGATGGAACATGCCTTTATATGCCATAATACAAATACAATAGTTATTCCCTTTATAATGTGAAAATAGTCAGGGTCCACAAACCATAAATCGTAAATCTAAAATATCATTTGAATAATACAATGTGGAAATAAAAATCAATCATAATATCACCAGACATGAACTTAAAACCCTTTACATGATAACATATACATCATTCGAGAAAGGTGTTTATGATGCACCATAATGAGTTCCATTACAATTCTTGTACTTCCTAATGTCTCTTGTCTACCAAATCCAATAATAGTAAGAAAATATAAATAGAAATCATTAATACCACTGCATAAAATATTTCCGTGATACATCCTAACACATTGAATCCTTTAAAATATATACTATTTTTTATAATTCATTCCACAAGATACCTCAAACGTAAAAAAAATGAAAAAATATTAAAATTATATTAGTAATAAAGAAATAATAAACTACAAGATGGTAACCAATAATAATTATTACCATTAAAAGCTAAATAATTTTTTTGAGCTAAGTTGAAAAGTTTATTTTCAATAAAATCCATTTTATTTTTATTATATATTTTCTTTCCAAAATCTAAATTTAAAAGTTGTATAATTAAAATTGGATAATCTAAAATTAATTTTTTAACTCAACATAAAAATTTTCTTAGAATTTTTTTTTAAAATTTTTACTGAAATAATATTTTTTCAGGTGAAGAATAAAAAACAACAATTTTATATGAATTAGATTTTTTTAAAACTCTTTGATAAAAAAATATATTTTTATAATGTAAAAAATATTTACAATTACGGTGTAATTTTATTAAACCAATGAATATAATTTTAGCAAATCCAATAATATTTTATGAAAACTATTTTTTGCATGATCATTAAATTCAATGTTTGCTTGAGGAAAATATATTTCTGATTTATTTAAATGGCACATTACTCTAATATATATAAAATATAATATTCAAAATATTATTATAATCATTAAAACTTAATTCCTTATCATATTCATAATGTTTATTCTTTAATTTTACATTTCTATAAAATAGGACTTTACATATTACATGAACTCAGGTAAAGATTAATTTCCATACACATTTAAAGTTAATTTGATAAAATGATTATTATATTTGAGATAATAATTTTATTATTATTCATTATATAAAATTTTATTTTTTATTATAAAATTTAGATTGTTAAGATTAATTTTATTTTTAATGATAATAGAGAAAAAATTATATATAAATATTGATTTATAGAAATCAAGGACTTGATATAAAATCTATTACATTGAAATACATTAAAATATTAATTTTTTTTATAACCATTAAAAAAATTATATTAACACTCATTTATTTTAAAATTTGTATTAAATAATAATAACAATACATATTGGTGAAATTTTTATTTTTCTAATAAACAAATTTTCGACACATTATCAAATTTAATTTTTAATATAATTAAATAATATATATTTATTTAATTGGATTAAATTTTTCTTAAATTTATAATTAGGAAATCTAAATTCAGTAAAATTGGTTTCCTAATATGTTTAATAAAACATAAAATCACATAGTGAAAAAAAAAGTTACCTAGGTTAAAAATTAAATGAGTAAAATGAAAAAATATTGTAAAAATATATAATATGTTAATAAAAAGTGGAGAAATCCGTTTTTTCAACTTGATAGGAAAATATCCTCCAAAATATCATTAATTTATATAAATCAGTTCCTTTAAACTTTGAATAGTGTTAGGTATTTTTTTAGTTATTGACGGGGTTTCCAAAACAACCATTTTAATTTCTTAAAATAGGGAACCACTTAAACATTTAATAGACGAATATACCATAAAAATTATACCTATAAAATAATCCCTACAAATATATCCAGATTCATATCCCACAACACTAATTCTCGGGTCACATGTAGTTTCCCTAACACATTTAATTTATAGGGAACATTAAATTGAAATAATCAATTTGCTGATATAAGTAATATCTACTTGTTAAGTTTCTCTTTATAATGTTACTCATACAAATATATTTTCACCCTATTAATGTAATGAAATTAGTATCATTATTATACAGATTTGTTTTTATATTAATAACAAAACCCTTAGTTATTCATTTCTATTATCACGACCCAACCCACTTGGAATTTTCCCAGGTTGGCAATAAGACGAGAGTGATACACCAAGACCAACTCTAATAGGGCAGTATTAAGAGAAATTAACTAATAAAAAAAAAATTATCAGAGGCCATAGAATAATTAACTTTTACTTGCACAAAATGATAAAATCATAGAATACAATATATATATATATATATATATATATATATATATTAGAGAGAATCATCTAGTGACTAATCAATTAATAGAAGAAACACTTAGAAAAATACATTAGATTAAAGCAAGGAAAAATATATTTTATATAGGTAAAAATAAATTCCAATCATGAAAAAGGGACCCCATCATATAACTCTAAAAATGGGGAAACTGAATAGATCCTAACAAACAATCTTTGAGGTTGGCCACATAACACCAAAAAAAACTCCAAGTACCACTGTACAACACCAACACTAGGCTCACTAATGTTATTGTCCATCATAATATATTTTTCATAAAAATGACAAAAGATTTCATAACCCATTTAGGGGTAAGTGTTAACATGCTATTTATGATTCATTGAAATCTAAAAAGGGGAGAAATATAAATAAATAGTTCTATCAATTGATAGTCATTGATAGAAATAAAACATAATCATTGTATATGATTGTACTGAAACCATTGTGAATAATGGAGATATATGTCAATATCCATATACATATATCAATTATGATGAGTTTTCAATGATCTCTAAAGGTCTCATCTCCAGTTTTATGAAATACATAAATCCTAAAACAGAATTAGAATTGTGGTCCCACTCCTCCATATTGTTCATAATACAAATGGTGGACAATCACTAAGCTCACTAAATCAACATCCCAAACCAGGTTTTCTGAACCACCCAAAGAAAATGTAACCATCATAGACCTCCCCATTAGTTCACTCACTGGTGTTATTAAAGGAAATGTATGTATACCCAAACTACATGTATTTATAGATTTTATTTTTCAATAAAATAGTTTTTATATTTTTATATTTTTTTTACCTTGTAATTATTAAATTATAGTTTTGATAAAAATGAGATGTTGATAAGATAAAAAAATTGTATTTTAGGGAAATGTCTAGCATCTTTTAAGACAACCTTTTGATGAATTCTCCAAATTTTGAAATAAATTATATGTTAATAAAATAATATTATTATATAATACTTATGAAATATAAATTACAATATAATTTTATAAAGTGAAATTTAATTTTCAAAATGGCTAGGAAACTGTTATTTCAAAAAAAACCCATTATTATTCAATAATTGGGATTTTTCTGTTAAAAGTATAAATTCACATATTTAGAGAATTTTTAGGATAAAATAAATATTAATTTTGAAAATATAAAATCAAAATAATATAATGGTGAATTTTTCATAATCTTACTAGACATTTGAATTTTGGGGAAAATGTTAAATATGGTATAATTATACAACATTACATTATGACAACAACACCCCCAAAAGTGATTTAATAAATAATATTATTTGTATCAAATAAAATTACATTTCCCCTTTTAGATAATTTTTTTATTTTATTTAATTAATTTTATAAACACTTATTTAATCCTTCCGAAACTATGATGTATTTTATTATTTTAAAATATATACTTCATAAACATGACTCACTTCCCTATAACCAGTTATATGATTTCAACGATATTTTTTCATGAAAATATAAAATTTATAAATTAATTATACAGTGGGTGGAACCACTATAAAACACCATGGTATGTTTTTTTGTGGGGATCATTTCATCATATAGAGTCCAAAACCTATCTTTAGATGCTAATAAATAATTCCCCAATCTATCTCTATATTCAAACAGCAATCATCACATTCTTATTCAATTAAACCCATTTTAGAAAAAATTTACTATATGATTACCTATCTATATCCCTCCTAAGTGGTCCTAGAACTCTTAATAAGCTCCTCTAATGCATTTAGAAGTGCCCTCTAAAGGTAAGGGATCCTTTCCTTCTCGTCTTTATTCAAGAACTTCTTTGTAATAATCCTTTTTATTTTCAATTATTCATGTTGGGATATATGTTTTCACATATATCATAATTTAATTATGATATAAAATTAATTTGAGACCCCTTTAAGTCTAATTAATCACTCTCATAATACATTATATATCCCCATTATGCTTCTCAAATTATCTTCTGCTTTTCCATGCTAAATATTTGTATAGTGAATAACCATACTCTTTTACATTAAATGTATACATCAAGTTTCACCTATTATTCATTAACCAATGATATAAGTCCCCGGACTTAATGATTACTTAATCTTGAGTTATTACAACATTACACATTGAGGATCTTTTCAGGTTTAGAGCTTTAGAAAATTAGATCATAAAACTTGCATTACATTCCACATTTAAACAAAGTGGTTACATAAAAGATAGTATTCATTTTTCCCATCAACGAAAACATATTTAGAATAAAACATGGATTCTTTCTTGACCCTTCCTTGACACTATCATCATATCATGTACCATTCCCTTGACCTGTGAAAAACATTTCAAAAACTTGGGATGAGAATAAAAAGCTTAGTAAGGGATATAAAAAAATATGGAAAGGAAACATGAGTACATGTAGACATAAGAATCAATGAAATCATACTTTACCCATAAAACATAAGAACATTAATATACCTCATCAAATCAGGAATAAATCATAGAAATCATAAGACATAACGGTAACTTGAGGCATTCATAACATTCTTACATAGGGAGTAACCCTCTTGGTTACTTTTGGAATACCCATCACAGTATATTACCTAAATATCTTCGAAGAAACCTTAATGTTTAACCCCTTCGTGTTAACCAATGCATTGGAGAGCTATATCGGGCTCACCTGACCTTAGTTTATCATGGAACCACCCGTCTTCATAACAATTCCCAAGAACCATAACATAATAGTATCACATAAAACATCCATAAAGGAAACATAACATTTCCACTTTTCAATAAAAATATATCAATACAAAACATTGATATAAAAACATTATGAAAACAATTTTCAACACCAAAATAAAATAAAAGTAAAACATGGTATTTATTTTTCATTCAAAAAAAGTTATGCCTTGTAGAGGAAGCCGAAACTCAAATAATGGTCACGGAGACGGTAAGCCGTACGTACGCATGAACACTACTTCAATTTCTATTTCATATTTAATGGAATTAAAACATAATGATACATTACAGTATGGTATCATATATAATATCATTAAATCTATCCTTTATACATACCACATATGGTATTAACGAATCAAATCACTTTGAGGGGGCGGTAGTCTGTACTTCCTAAAATGAAGATATCATGTTTCCCCATAATAAAAACCATAAAGGTATGACATAAACAAAAAATACAGAATCATAAGGAAAACATAAACATATTATATATCATATATAAATAGAGTGACATCTAAATGGCCTCCTTAGAAGGTGTTAGAATAATATTGAACAATCATCATTTCGTGAGGCAGAAATTCTCCATCCATGGAAACAGTATGTTATTTAACCATTAGATGTAGGTGTGTGTAAGTGTATCTTGAATAATTATTATAGAAACATCATAGTATATGGAAGATACTGGTGTTGTCACAAAATAAATGAATAAAAAGAGTTTAGGGGGTTGGAGAAGCAAAATAAAACAAAAGATCATTAGAGGAGACTTTACCTTTGAATCGGGTAACTCACTTCGGTTTGAACCAAAAGCGTTTCTCAAAGAGCCTCCTGCATAGAGTAAGGCTTCTGGGATGAGTAGAGGGATTTGGAGAGAAAAAATGATCTGATCTTGGCCAAGCCAAATGCTTGAGAGGTGTGGTTTTGGGGGTAGAGGTGGGGTCCTTTTATAAGAGGAGAGGAGGGGCACTCTTGGAAAGGTATAAAATGTTACTTTATTTTCAAATGCGTTTCAGATTTTAAAGGTCCCACATTGATGTATTTTGAGGATAAGGTGATAAGGGTTCGAAATATACTCATATAATAGGATTTTGGCATGTGTAGGTCTTAGAGATTACATTATCATTTCATTTTATTTAAATCGTTAAATAATGAGGTAATCACTACATCATCATGTTGTCATAAATAATTTAATTTATTTAATGTCTAAAAATTATAAGAAAACTACTATGATGTAGAGAATATTTTTATCTTTCCAATGACTATTTATAGTCAAACATCTGACTAGTATAACCCCATGTAAAAATTGTTTTAGTAAAATAATACATGTTTGTGTCATTTTTACTTTTACATTAAATAAAATCCATTAATATCATTATCTTACCCAAGTGGCTCCCTGGGGTCCCCCAAATCAACCCATGGGTTGTATTGGTCGGCAATGACACATCCAATAAGGTTAGGACATGTTTAATGGTAATTTCATATTATTAAAACATTATTTTTACCTTAAATTACACTAATTACCTCTAATCGCGATTAAAAACTTAAAAGTTACTATTCACCAAAAAATTATTTTAATCCCATTGAACCAAATTTTACTTCCTAATGACAACCATATATGTCGGATTTTTGAAATTCAAAACACATAGGTGGTAAATTTTCATTTAAACAAAAAATCAGTTTTTTAAGTACCACTTAGTGGTTTCACTATTCATCAAAAATTGATGTTTTTCAGAAAAATACCAAAACTTCACCCTAAGCTATATTTGATATTCTGAATTCAAAAATGATGTCTATTTTACCAAATTCAAAACATATAAGTTACATTAATTAATTTAGTAATTAATTCCCTCTTTCAGAATAAATAGCGTGTTTTTATGAAACAATATATATCAAAAGATTGACACTAGTTTAAGTCCAATTTCAAAGTGAAATTAATTCCAACGACCACTATTGGATCAAATGGTAAAAATATATTCTAATTTCACATTAAAACCAACTCAAAATATAATATAATCATATAAACAAATTAGATTAAAAAGTGGTTTTGAATTAAAATACAACACTTTTCACTATTCATTAAAAAATGAACATTATCAGAAAAATACCAGAAATTTATACAAAGTAAATTTCAGTGTCCCAATAATAAAGAATAAGTTTATTTTGAAAAATATAACTTATAAAATTGTTAAAAGATAAATTTAAAAATGGTTCACCATCAAGAGGCGTTAAAACAATCTTTTAAAAATAATAGAGTATTTCATGCTTTAGGTTGGATTTATTCTCATTTTAAGCCTCTAAAACACTATCTAATTCCTAAATAGACATAGATAACTATATCTATTATTCATTACTTACTTGGGATGTTACATCCTTCCCCCCTTTAGAAAATTGTGTACCCTCAATTTATTTACTTATAGAATAAGTGGGGGTATTTATCCCTCATAGCATTTTCAGATTCTCATGTTGCCTCTTCAACCATATGGTTTTTCCACCAAACCTTTACCTGGTGAATTACCTTATTTCGCAACACTTGCTCCATTCAGTCAAGAATCTGGACTGGTTGTTCTTCATAAGAGATATTCTATTCCAACTGAACTACCTCTGGGCTCAAAACATGAGATGGATCTGGCATATACTTTCTCAACATTGAAACATGAAAAACATTGTGTACCTGAGATAAACTCGGAGGTAAAGGCACTCGGTAAGCAACTGATCCAACTTTCTCCAGAATTTTATATGATCCAATAAACCTTGGACTCATCTTCCCTTTCTTACCAAATCGCATCACACATTTCCATGGTGAAACTTTGAGAAAAACATGATCACCTACCTCCAAAGATAGATCCTTCCTCCTGTTGTCTGCATAACTTTTCTGTCTGCTCTGAGCTGTTCTCATGTGTTTCTGAATCAAATGAACTTTTTCTGCCATCTCTTCTACCAATTCTAGTCCCATCAGCTTCCTTTCACCCACTTCATCCCAAAAATCTAGAGTTCGACACCGTTTACCATATAATTCCTCAAATAGAGCCATCTGTATATTGGAATGAAAACTGTTATTATAAGAAAACTCAACCAAAGAAAGTTGTTGGTCCCAACATCCCTGATAATCTGTTGAACAAGCATGTAGCATACCCTCCAAAGTCTGAATCGTTCTTTCTGACTGTCCATCTGATTGAGGATGAAAATTTGTACTAAAATTTAATTAAGTACCCAATGACTTCTGAAGGCCTTTCCAAAAGTTAGAAGTAAACCTGGGATCACGATCAGATATAATGGAGAGAGGAACTCCATGTATCCTGACTATCTCTTTAAGATACAATCGAGAAAGTTTATCTAGAGATAAAGTATCTCTAATAGGAAGGAAATGATCATATTTAGTCAAGCGATCAACAATAACCCAGATTGCATTATTACCTCAAGATGTCTTCGGTAATCCCACAACAAAGTCCATGTATATGTTTTCCCATTTCCACTCTGGCACTGGTAAAGGTTGAAGCGTCCCTTTCAGTAACTACCGCTCTGCTTTAACCTGCTGACAATTCAAACACTTCACAGTAAAATCAGCAATATCTCTTTTCATTCCATCCCACCAGTAATACACCCGCTGATCTCTGTACATCTTAGTACTGCCAGGATGAACTGAAAACGGGGAACTATTAGCCTCACATAACAACTCATTCTTCAACTGTGAATCACCAGGAACACATAATCTCTTCCAAAACCTCAAAACACAATCATTATCAATGTTAAATTCAGGCAACTTACCCTTCTGAACCAACTCTACCTTTTTCTGCAACCCATTGTCTTTCTTCTGCGCCTGCTTAATTCTGTCTGATAGGGATGATCTCACTGATACCTGAAACAAAACAGAATAACGTCCTACACCAACAACTTCTATTCCAATGTTCATCAAATCAAAAACCAAAGGATCTCATTCCAAACGCAGCATTGTTAATGAAGCATTACTTTTTCGACTCAAAGCATCAGCCACTTTATTTTCTTTTCTGGGATGGTAACGAAATGAACAATCATAATCCTTGATTAATTCTAGAAATCTCCTCTATCTCATGTTTAATTCTTTCTGAGTAAATATATACTTTAAGCTTTTGTGATCGGTATATATTTCACACTTTACTCCTTACAAATGATACCTCCAAGTTTTTAAAGCGAAAACAACAGCATCTAATTCCAAATCATGTGTAGGATAATTTACCTCATGAGTTTTTAACTGACATGAAGCATAAGAAATTACCTGATCATTCTGAATTAAGATGCAACAAAGTCCTTTCAACGAAGCATCACTGTAGATAACAAACTCCCCATTCTTGGAAGGTAGTTCCAAAACTGGAGCATTCACCAATCTACTTTTCAACTCCTTTGGTAGTAACCTGAGTCAACAAATCTATCACTGCAACAAACTATTTAGTTCTGATTCTAACCATCTCAGGATAATGATTTGAAAGGTCATTTCCCTCGGTAAGCCTTCCCAGAAAATCTTTTCTGTTTCCTCTATGAAAAACCATTCTTAACATAGAAATATCTTAGGTGAAGCAACATGGTAATCTTTAAATTCTATATCATTTCAATTTGACCATAAAAAAATATTTTTGGATAATTATTTAATAGAATTCTAACTCCTAAAGTTATCTAAACCGACCTCTGATACCAAATATAAGGCCCCAGACTTAAACCTTACTTAATCTTGAGTTATTACAATATTACACATTGAGGATCTTTTCAAGTTTAGACTTTTAGAGAATTAGATCATAAAACCTGCATTACATTCCACATTTAAACAAAGTTGTTACATAAAAGATAGTATTAATTTTTCCCATCAATGGAAACATATTTATAATAAAACATGGATTCTTTCTTGACACTTCCTTTATAGTATCATCATATCATGTACCATTCCCTTGACCTGTGAAAAACATTTCAAAGACTTTGGATGATCATAAAAATCTCAGTAAGGGATATTAAAAAATATGGAAAGGAAACATGAGTACATGTATACATAAGAATCAATGAAATCATACTTTACCCATAAAACATAAGCACTTTAATATACCTCATCAAATTAGGAATAAATCATAGAAATCATAAGACATAAAGGTAACTTGAGGCATTCATAACATTCTTACGTAGGGAGTAACCCTCTTGGTTACGTTTGGAATACCCATCACAGTATATTCCCTAAATCTCTTCGGAGAAACCTTAACATTTAACCCCTTCGCGTTACCCAATGCATTTCAGAGCTATATCGGGTTCACCTGCCCTTAGTTTATCACGGAACCACCCGTCTTCATAACAATGCCCAAGAACCATAACATAATCATATCACATAAAACATGCATAAAGTAAACATAACATTTCCACTTTTCAATCACGAGATATCAATACAACACATTGATATAAAAAAATTATTAAAACCATTTTCAACACCAAAATAAAAGAAAATTAAAACCTGGAATTTATTTTTCATTCAAAAAAAATTATGGCTTGTAGAGGAAGTCGAAACTCAAATAATGGTCACGGCGGCGGAGAAGTGGTTGTCGCCGCATACGTATGACAAAAAAAATTCACTTTTGTCGTTTAGTAAACACTTCGTATAAAAAAAGATTCCTTTTGAATAATAATAAAATTCAAAGGGGTTTATACACCGTATAAAATAATGTTGTGTATAAAACAAAATATACCTCAATGAAAGAAGATTGAGATGGATTCTCATACCTCCGGTCTGACATGACTCGATTGTTCTTTAATGTCCTTAATAATAAACTTGAGTTAATTTCTACTTGCTTAAGAACATTTTTCAAGTTCATTATTCCTTTTATATCACTTATTTGCATGTTATGAACATTATGTAATCATTTAAGTTAATAACGGTCATTTTGTTGATATTTGGTATTTGAGTCAAAAGTGAACTTCTTATATTTACAAGTTGTTCACGTAGTCAAATATCCATTATCTCAAGAATGATATTCATGATGTAGATGCCATATATATCATATATATCCAGTATAAACATGCATTTATAATATTATATAATCATTTAGAGGTAAGAAATGAAATGCATCGTTCATGGAGACGGTAAGCCGTACGTACGCATGAACGCTACGTTCATTTCTATGTCATATTAATGGAATTAAAAATAAATAAGAGATATGTATATTCTAATTCCAGAATTATATTAATCATTTAGATTTAACATACATCATATATATCCATTATATATATGTACTTACAATAGTACATTACATTTGGGGATAAGAAATGAAATGCACCGTTCATGGAAACGGTAAGCCGTACGTACGCATAAACTCTACTTCAATTTCTATTTCATATTTAATAGAATTAAAACATAATGATACATTCCAGTATGGTATCATATATAATATCATTAAATCTATGCTTTATACATACCACATATGGTATTAACGAATCAAATCACTTTGAGGGGGCAGTTGTCCACACTTCCTAAAATGAAGATATCGCGTTTACCCATAATGGAAACCATAAAGGTATGAAATAAATAAAAATACAGAAGAATAAGGAAAACATAAACATATTATATATCATATATAAATATAGTGACATATTAATGGCCACCTTTGAGGTTTTTAGAAGAATATTGAACAATCATCGTTTCGTGAGGCAGAAATTCGCCATCCACAGAAACAGTATGTCCTTTAACCATTAGATGTATGTGTGTGTAAGTTTAGCTCGAATAATTCTTATAAAAACATCCTAGAAAATGGAAGATACTGTTGTTGTTACAAAATAAATGAATAAAAAGAGTTTATGGGGTTGGAGAAGCAAAATAAAACAAAAATAGCATTAGAGAAGAATTTAACTTTGAATCGGGTAACTCCCTTTGGTTTGAACCAAAAGGGTTTATTGAAGAGCTTCCTACCTAAGGAAAGGATTATAGGATGAGTATAGGGATTTGGAGAGACAAAATGATCAGATCTTGGCTGAGCCAAAGGCTTGAGAGGTGTGCGTAAGGAGGTAGAGGTGGGGGTCTTTTTTAAGAGGAGAGGAGGGGCACCTGTGGAAAGGTATAAAATGTTACTTTATTTTCAAATGCGTTTTGGATTTTAAAGGTCCCAAATTGATTTATTTTGAGGATAAGGTGATAAGGGTTCTAAATATACTCATCCAATAGGTTTTTGATATGTTTAGGTCTTAGATTTTACATTATCTTTTCATTTTATTTAAATCGATAAATAATGAGGTAATCACTGCATCATCATGCTGTCATAAATAATTTAATTTATTTAATGTCTAAAAATTATACAAAAAATACTATGATGTAAAAAATCCTTTTAACTTTCCAATTACTATTTATAGTCAAAAATATGTCTTTTATAACCCCATGTAAAAATTGTTTTAGTAAAACAATACATGTTTGTGTCATTTTTACTTTTACTTTAAATAAAAGCCATTAATGTCATTATCTTACCCAAGTGGCTCCATGGGGTCCCAAAAATCGACCCATGGGTTGTCTTGGTCGTACATGACACATTCAATAAGGGTAGTACATGTGTCAAAGTTATTTCATATTATTAAAACATTATTTTTACCTTAAATTACACTAATTACCTCTCATCACGATTAAAAACTTAAAAGTTACTATTCACCAAAAATTATTTTAATCCCATTGAACCACATTTTACTTCCTAATGAAAACCTTGTATGTCAGATTTCTGAAATTCAAAACACAAAGGTGGTAAAATTTCATTTAAACGAAAAATCAGTTTTTTAAGTACCACTTAGTGGTTTCACTATTCATCAAAAATTAAGGTTTTTTAGAAAAATACCAGAACTGTAACCTAAGCTATATTTGATATTCCGAATTCAAAAATGATTTATATTTTACAAAATTCAAAAAATTTAAGTTAAATTAATTAATTTAATAAATAATTCTCCCTGTCAGAACAAATAGCATGTTTTTATGAAATAATATATATCAAAAGATCGACACTAGTTTAAGTCCAATTTCAAAGTGAAATTAATTCCAACAACCACTATTAGATCAAATTGTAAAAATATATTCTAATTTCACTTTAAAACCAACTCAAAATAAAATATAATCATATAAACGAATTATATTAAAAAGATTTTTTCAATTAAAATACAACACTTTTCACTATTCATTAAAAAATGAACATTATCAGAAAAATACCAGAAATTTATCCAAAGTAAATTTTAATGTCCCAATCATAAAGAATAGGTTTAATTTGACAATTATAGCTTATAAAATTTTCAAAAGATAGATTTAAAAATGGTTCTCCATCAAAATGTAGTAAAACATTCATTTAAAAATATTAGAGTATTTCATGCTTTAGGTTGGATTTATTCTCATTTTAAGCCTCTAAAACACTATATAATTCATAAATAGACATAGATAATTATATCTATTATTCAATACTTACTTGGGATTTTACATGTGAAATCCTTGTATGTAACCCAAAATCATTAGTCATGGTATTAAAATTGATTAAATAAATCCTTATATTGTCTGATCTATGTGGTACACTTATACATGTACATGATATGAATATGAATGGTGGACCCATTATTATATGGCCTTCCATTTCATTGGGTAATGTTTTGGTCTCATGAGACAATATGTATTGGATTAGGGATTAAGCCTAATTTTTTATGGGACTGTATCCACTCTGTGATGTTTTCCTTGATTTTAGCCTTTACTTATACTTATTTAGTGTTTTATGTTGTTTCCACATTCCTATGTTGTCTTCATGTTATGATCGTATATCATGCTTCTATGTTGAAATTTTTTATTATAACCCCTCTAATGTTACCATGGTCAACATATTGTATTAAATTTACTGTTTCAAATTATTATATAATTTAATTATTCCCATAATAGGATTTACATCTCACCCCATTCTTTTTTATGTCTCTAGGTTATACCCTTCATTTTTATAAGATTAATAGATTTTTAACAGCATGTTATGGAGATTTTTCATTAGTAAATGTAGAATTTAAAAATTTCTATTATTTATACGTTATTACCAAATTGAAATATGTATGATGATATTGTTGGGTTGTATTAAGTGTGTATCTATGTAACAAATTGAGAAATAAAGTGTATAAAAGATATGGGTTGTTCTTTGTGGTATCATAAAAATGCCTTGTTATTTTCAGGATTATAATTAAAAAATCTAGTAAAAACCATATTGAAAAGTCTAAACAAAAGAAAAAATCCAAAAAAATGGTAATGTATAGAATAAGTGTTTTATAGTACAATAAATCTCTATCTAAATAATATGTGTAGGTCTATCTCTAGAACAGTTATACCTAGTGTGAATAACTCTAAAAAATAGAATTGAGTTGTAGTCGATCGTCACTAGGTGCACAACAAGCCATGTATCATAGCTAGTTCGAAAATCCCATGGGATTTTCTTTGGGGAATTGACAATATATTAATGACCCATTATGAAGTGAAAAATAATTAAATAATATTTTATGTAAGAAAATATTAAATGTATAACATATATTAAAATATATAAATTCATATGTTATGGAAAATAAATCATTTATGAGTTATCCCTATAATATTCATCATTTCTCCTTTTTTATTACATTAAAAATTCACATCCCTAAGTATACATTGGATTATGAAAATGATTAAAACCAGAAACAAATATTGTAAGTCAGTCTTATCATCAATTTATATATACATAAATTCAAATCATGCATGTTTAATAAGAATATCCAACCACCACGACACAATAATGAAGTAAAAATATCTTTAAGAATGTAAAATGGGGAAATTATCGCAACCTATGTATATAGATCCTCCACTATAAATAAATTTTGGATAAATTTCCAATAAAAACTTCTAAAAGTATCTTTAGATTAATTTTATGCTATTTTGGGAATGTATTGTCCTTCTATGTATAGTGACAACATGTACTTCTAAGAGAGGGAAATCACCAGCCCTGATGTAATAAAAGTCATCCTCCAATTCTATACATGTTCCAAAATGAGGATGAATATTCTTTTGTATCGTCATCCAAATAATGGAAATTATTTCCATGTGAGAAAGTGTATATTACTCAAATTACCAAGGAATAGAAATGATCACACTTGATGAAATGCATAACATAATGGAATTCAATTATGTGGTTCCTGTAGAATTTCATAGTCTTTGCCCCAGATGAGATTTTGAGTAATTGATCAATTTTATACCCTAGGATTATCCAATATTCATGACTCCATATAGATTGAACATAATTGAACATGTAGAGATGAAGAAAAAACTACATGTAAATTTATATGATGTGTTTGTATACCTATGTGCTTCATAATGTAATGCACTGACCAACTTCATCAGGAATAAGTATGGGCCAATGGTCCTCTAAATTGAAATACCATGAACTCAAAAAAATATTGATAATTTATATTTGTCCACATCCTTGGATTGATGAAATTTTTCATCGAATATCTGGATACGATAACTTCTATAAGATGGATCTTCAGTCATGATATTACCAATTAATGTTTTATAATGAATATATATGGATGACTAATTTTTTATACAAGTTATGAGAACTATAACATCATTTTGATTCAATTTTTACTCACAAATACTCTAGAAATATTCATAGACATGACCAATAAAGTTTTTTATAATTACCTCAACAATATTTTGGTAGTATTTATTGATTAATTTCTCATCTACGCTAATGTAAAGAGGAATTTAAGGATAATTTCAATGTTGTATTGAAAAATATTGGAAATTGTAAGTTATTTTAATTCATAGTAAATATGTGTTTTGGATTTAGTATGTGACATCCATGTGGTATGTTATCACCAATAAATGGATATATGTGGAATATTAAAATATAGTGGAAATTGAAGTATGGTTGAGACAAAAATATTGGATGAAAATCCATACATTTCATGGATTTTATAAATATAATCATCAATTTTTTAGAAACATTTCATGATTGTAAAGATAACTAACTAAGATAAGTCAAAAGGGATTCAATATTTTTCAAAATAATGAATGAAAATAATGGTTTATAGGGATAAATAAGTGGATAATCCTTAAACATGTGCTCACATTACCCACGAGTGGGGCACTATTTGTGATCTATAATGATGTATCCAAAAGTTATTGGGTTTAACAATAATTAGTGTTAAATAAATGATACATTATACCACCCTCTAATTAAAGATTCATGACTATATAATACCAAACACCTGATCTAGAAATGGGTGTAGTAATATTCACGTTGAGGATTTAATGAAATTATCTATATGGAGTGAAGTTTGAAGTATATAAGTATAATTAATGCCTCTTATATATATTCAAAAAATGGAGATCAATATTAGCCAAAGGAGTTTGTTATAGAAAATCAAGGATTATGATTTCTCAATCCATTGCCTTCACGGGAAGGAAAATAATGTGGTAGATTTTCTAAGTATAATGGATCACATAACCCTATCCATGATAGGAATTTCAAGGGATACTATAATTATGCACATAAAAGGGATTTAAATGGGAGTAATAAAAGGATCATCATCCTACCATTTTCAAAAAACATCTCATAAATAAATTCTTGTGAGGATCAGGAAGGATTAAAAAGATATTGAAGTGCAATATAATAAGGTATTCAATATGTTGTAGTTTATCATTTCTAATTTTATAGTCAAAGGTTTATAAAACCATATATGTTTCTCTAAAAAACTAGAACTGAAGTGGAGTCTCTTGGATAATCCACATAGATCATCCCTCACTATTCATCCTAGAAGCAGGATGAAATATTGAGATTTGATACCAAATTTAATGTTGGAGAACATTAAGTGGTAGATTTCATAGATTCTATCTTGATTCTTGGTAATAAATCTTGTTAAGGATGAACAATAGAAGTCAAAGGTATGATTAAACCATTCCCTATTCCAATATGGATATGTGAAAACATAACTGTACATTTCAACATAGGACACCCTTAGATTCCTAAAGGTAATGAATCCATCTGTGTGGTTTTTAAACACACTATAATGTTATGGAATTTCATTATTATCAAAAAAATATTTCCCTCTTGAAAAATATCTTAAAATATACATACGGGAAGAGGTTATACTTCCTTAAATTCCACTTTTTATTATATCTGATTGAGAAATATGGTTTACCTTGAGGTTTTAGAGAATCCTACAATAAGAACTGGATATAGAGATGAGTTTTGTAATTCTTATCACACTCAGATGGATGGTCGGTCCGATAGAATTATTGAAACACTAATGGATATTATATTATAACGTTAAATTAATTTAAAAGATATTTTAATCATAACATTACCCCCGAAGAGGTCCCTTAGAACAAAAGTTTATATTATATAATTCAAATAGAACCTCATATGGAACTCTATTAAAAGAAGTGTGAGAAAAAGTTGATTGAAACCCTTGGAAGATAATGGAATATGAGAATAATAGTTTGAGTTTTGAGATAAATTATTCCTTCATATACTACCAATGATGTATATCAAGAGGTTTTTTAAGAATGGAAACAATAGTCCAAAATTCATCATCCCCAAGAAGATCCTTGATTACATTGGAGTGGTTTTCTATCGAAAAACACAATAAAATGACCTATTTCATGTAAATAATGTATTCCATGTACCCCTCATGAGAAATTACATGCCAAAAATATTACATATACATAATATGTACATTGTAACATTATGTAATGATCATTCAATTGAGGATAATCCAATGAAGATATTAAATCATTTTTAAAAGTTTTTATGGAACAACACAACTCACTTGGTCAAACTATTATAACAGAACCAAAAGCATGAGGAATAAATATGAGAATAGAATAAGGAAATAAAAAACTAAGTACATGCATTAATTTTAGTGTATGAAATAATTATTTCAAAAGAAAATTTTCCAAATGATACAATAATTTTTTGAGAAGTATGATTATAAAGGGATTTCACTTTTTAATGAATAAATTACATATTAAGAAATGTATTTATATAAATTATATGCCTTAATTTAGTTATAGTGGAAAATTATATGTTATATTCTATCAGATGTAAAATATGGTTTACATTGGAACTATCAGGTTTATAGTCTTTGTATATTGATCATATGATTATTAAATATTTAGGATTATGGTAAATCCAATTTACAAAGACAAACAAAGTGGTGGATCAACCTGTATGATTTTACCCTATGAAACCCATCTATCATATATTCTAGGGTAGATAACATCAATGGATGTTCTCTTAAACAATACCATGATGAGATTAAACAACTAAATCTTGATAGAAACTCTTTATGTGATAAGTTCGAGCTCCTCAAGATCACGAATCAATCCATTTTCTCTGAACCACCCTAAAAAATATGTTCATTTCCCTCCTTACCCATAAGGAATTTTCTTGTATAATAAAGATTCAAGTTTCTACGCCCATGAAGTATGAAATGGTATACAATTATTTTGTGAAAAATAATGGTTATATTTATATTTAATTAATACTTTATAGTGGTTAAATAGTATGTTTGAAAAAAAAATTGATATGATGAAATAGAAATTGTATTTTTTGGAAATGTTTAGTATCAATAAATAAACACATTTTGAGAAATTCGAAATCATTTAAAATAACTGATATTTTAATAAAATAATATTATTAAATAAATTTTGTTAAATATAAATTATTATATAATTTCATGATGTAAAATTTAATTGTTTTAAGGGTTGGAAGTCTACAAATAAAAAAACAATTTTTTTCAAATACTTTTGGATTTTCGGTTTAAAATACTAGGTTCTCATATTTGGGGAATAATTTTGATAATAAATATATTAACTTTTATATAAACACATTGAGATTAAACATTGGTTAATTTTTCATACTTTTCTTAGATAATATAATTTTTGGGTAAAAATTAAATTTTCCATAATTTTTTTGTATGTATTATGACATTATGAAAGCCCAAAACGATTTATTAAATACTATAAATAATATCTATGTCCAATAATGTGTTCCAACTTTAATATAATTCATTTTGAAATTATTTTATTATTTTTATTAAACCATAAGGAATCCTTAGAAACCTATTTTATATTTTAATGTTTTAAAATCAATATTTTATGAACATGACTCACTTATACATGACCAGTGTTGTTATTTAATTGTGTTAAGTTAGTTACCTTATAAATAATAAAATAAAATCCTATTTTTTTTAAAATCTAGGAAATGCCAAGGTATAGATTGTTCTTTAGATTAATTTGACATATAGGGTCCAAAATCGATTTTTATAAAAATATAAAGAATTCCACACAATTTTTTTTATAAAAACTAACCTAACCTAACATTCTTATTCAAAAATAAACCTGTGGATAATGATTTCTCTCTACCCTTACCACTCTATAACCATCTCTAGGTGCCCCTAATCTTCTAATAATCTCATCCTGTTCTTCTATTGGTTCCCTTTGAAAGATACAACTCTTTACTCATGAAAAACCTCTATAATATTCCTTTTGGTATTTCCAACATTTTATGTTAAGATATTATTTTCATCATCACTCATATTGGATATATGATTTACTTGTTATGAGAGACCCATTTAAGTCTCAACACCCCTAAATTTTCCCATTATGTATCCCTGTTATGTTTCCAAAATAATCTTTCAATTTCCCTTTAAAAATAATGGTCTTGTAAATACACATTACCATTTCCACCAAAGGGTATTCACCAGAATATACCTATCCTTAGTTGATTGGGGAATTCCGTTTATGTTACTAACACTCCATGTTTATATGATTGAAATTTTTTACATGTGTCCATATTTTTCATGATCAATATGACACACTTTGGCATGTGCATGATATGAATTTTATAGGATAGTCTAAAAATATATATCTGTAATAGTCACTTGGTAATGTTGTTATCTCATTATAAATTTTGAATAAGATTATGGAGTGCACCTATTCTTGCATGGTAATTTTCCACCACTTGATGTAGTATTTTCACATATCTATAACTTCTATTTATGTCATGTTTCATGTTATTGCCACATTCCTATATTGGAATCATTTTTTCATCATATATTATTCATTGAATATCATGCTTATAATTCTAACCCCTAATATGTTACCATTATATGCCTCTTGTCCCATATTTACAACTTTAACATTTTATATTTTTTTATTATTCTCTTAATTGGATTTATGGAAAACCTAATTCTTAGGTACATCATCTAGTAATCCAATGTAGTTTCAAAATACAAATGAATTTTTAAGAGCATGGTATGGAGTTTTATTTAATGAAGTTGTATTTCTATTATATTTTTTAATCTTATATATGATATTATCCTTAAAAATAGTCCTCATGATAATCTAGGGTTTCATTAAGTGAATATATCTGTAATAAATCATTAAATAATGTGAAATAAATATAAATGTTATAATAGTATCATTATCCTAGTAGGCTATCAACATGGATGCATCCTGAATGTTAATAATAAGTACAACAGTAAGATGTGTATATCTAGGGAGATGAAATATCAAATACATGAAAGTGAAAATACCAAACCTTATATGATTAATAAACATTTGATTCCACTAAAACCAATTTCTCGACATGCTAAGACATAAAAAATGTAGTTAGAGTCCTAGTATATTGATATGATAGTCAGCACACTATCATTGGGTTCCCTAGACTAAGAGATTAAGTCTATACACTAATACACTATCTCCATTTTTTCCCAAACATATCAACATAACATGTGAAACATCAAATACTATAATGTGGAAAAAGCACCTTTGGTACCACTCCATCATGAACAATCACACTACCTCTCCTACTGGGATAGTAGTAAACTATAAGTGACACCTGAATACCATCCCCAAATGGTTAGGTTAGAAGAAAAGATATATGTATGAAAAAACATGAAATGAGAGACCTTAGACTATTGTACATGTACCCTCTAACAAACAAAAATCAATAAAATAGTGAATTGATATATAAAATACAAAAACATTTAGAGTAATAAATGCATGCAAAAAACTATAGATTCAAACCATAATAAAGAAATATGATCAATGAAAATGTATTCGAACCATAAAATAGTTTCTATCATGATAAAAACTAGAAAAGGGGGAAACAGGATAGATTCAAGCTAATAATAAAGAAATATGATCAATGAAAATGGAAATCGCCTCAATGTACCACTATGCTCCAGCAATTACTGGTTCACCGAAGTCACCACGGATCATACATTCATCATCATAGGAAATGACATGTTTTAAAATATCAAATTCATGGGTTAGTATAAACATACTTAGTAGGATTCCCCAAATACCAGAAAGGCATTAAATATAAAAAAACCGGGAGTTCAACTCATATAAAAATAGGGAATGGTAACTTAATCATTAGATATGGTAATAGTAAATCCCCAGTCAAGAAAAGAGATAATTCCCAACCCATGCAGCTTGAAACGGTCAGTAAGGACTCTTCCTATGACTCCAAATTTCCAATCAATTATTCCATGAACCATGTGAAACCTCACAATAATCAATGTTTTGGGTAAACTAAACTGTATTGTGCTCCATTGTTTATGGAGAAGTGTCTATTATGGAGGAAATTCTCCTCAAAAAATATTGTTAAAAAGTGAGCATTACTCTATAGATAGAATACCCATGACTTATGTTGTATAGGGGAGTAAAAAATTTATATATATAAAGATTATGGGGGACTCATTACTTGGTTTTATAAGGGAGCAATGACCACATCATCTCTTTTTTGACCAAACTCGACTAAAGTGATAAAATGGAAATAACTAGAAGCATAATATCACTCAAACACCTCATTTAGTATATGTGATTCTAGAATAAATCTAACCATTTTACCTAAAAGGAAAAATACTTTGATTGGATATATTTGGTCCAAAATATGAGCCCCAAAAGCGATGGCACGCATCGTATAAGTCTCTGGGATATGTATCTAACATTTACATCATATCATATGAAAAGTCACATCACCTACATGCTTGGGTGTGTCCTCTTACAGATGAAATATTGGTATCTATGTCTCACATCGTGGTTTGTTCAAATGGGAACTAATACATTTATGTTCACCAGGGATCCTGGGTGTGTTCCCTAACAACATGGATTGGCCAGTTATGTATCTAAACAAAGAATGTACCTATTGGGACACAACATATACATTCTACTAAGATCTGTGAAATTTTCCCCATGCATAAATATCAGTTACTTGGGTAGTATCCCATGGTTTGTGTATTGGGATGTATGGAATATGATAGTTCTTTTATCCAAAAGACAATTCATTATGAGATATCATAGAACCCAGCATGTCTTACTTTGGATTATATGGTCTGTACTAGTTTTTTTAAAATCTAAGTACATTTTTACATAAATTACATATCTAGTAATCAAGTCATCCTTTCTGTCATTTAACAAAACCATAATTGCTAAATTTAATGGATATCATCATTGATCAACATTTACCATACTCTAGTGGCCGTAAAATGGAATTATGTTCCCCTAATCAGTAACTTTTATTGTGTTCGAGGCTATTTAGGGACCTAATCCATTAGGACACCACAAAAAACACTAAAATAATTCTCAATCGATCCAAAAAATGTGAATATTTTGGTGTTTTAAACATATATCATGAATTATGGTGTCAAATCCCCCTTGAATCAGGCTCAATAACATTGAATCATGACTCCATAGACTAATGGTTAAGAACATGAAGAATAGTGGTGGGTATATTCATGGGAATGAGGTGATATCACCATTGTATAATGAGAAACTTACCAATATTTATAAATAAAAAAATGATTAATTAAGTGAAAAGTATATCTAACTAATTAGGTTCAAGAACATTATTTAATTTTAAACTCATTCAATGAATATAAATCACCAATAAAATGACTATATGAAAACTACATATAATGATGAAATCAAAGGGGGTGAAATCCAAAAAAATAAAAAAACCCTACATCAGTAACATATTGATCGTTTTTGAAGAACACATACACAAGAGATTATGATTAGGATCCCACACAATTCTTTATTCATCTGATGAATCCCCTCATATGTTCATCATCCATCAGGGTTACCAACATCAAAAGTGAAAATAGATATTTCCTCATAAAATATTATATCCCATGGTTATATTATATCCCCTTATATTTTTTATAATGGAGAATATATTAAGAATATGAAACGATTAAATGCATGATAAATGAAATAAGATTAATATAAAAAAAATTAATGGACCCAAAAAACTGAATTATGTGGAACCATTAACATTGAAAAACATTATATCATTCTTACGGTAACCATATCATCCTAAAACAAACTATGGTATATGGGTTTCTTACCAATGTCCCAATAAATTGGAAACCAATTTATTTCAAAACATGTGTGTGAATGTTTTAATATATATTAATATTTATGTTATATTAATATTGGTGTCCTTAGACTCAAAAAAAATGTAGCCAACATAGGGAAAAATTATTGATATATCTGTAGAAAAATTAAATAGATTAAGCTTTCAAAACCAAATTTGTTACATCAATATACATATAAAAACATAAAATCATCAATCATGTGTGTGTGCATATATTACCACCTCAATGAAGAATAGATTCTTCATTTTAATTCAATTTTTTCATTCATTGTAAAAACATCATAAAATCAAATTTTATAGCATAAAAATAAAAATAAAGTCACTATGTTTCTATTATAATGATATTATTTCAACTGAAACTCCTCCTTAAACATACACACCAATTGAGTAAAAATTTATTCAAGTTTAGGTTGATTTAACCACCTATGTGAAAAATAATTTAAATATGATTAAAGATGACTATGGGACCATGGAACCAAATATTATTAGAATATATTATAAAAATAATGTTTTATATATGGTTTAAAAAATTTTATAATAAGTTTTTAACATATTATTATATTAATGTCTAGTTTGAATAACATTATCAAAAAAAGTACAGAATAATTACAGTTTCACATAACCTAATAGAAACACGTAAGGGATGAAATAAGAATATTTTAGATCAATATAAGTAATACATTATAGAATAATAAATGACATATTAATTATTTACTTGGTATTAAATAATGGGTTATAATATAGTAAATATTTTTTAAAAGTTTGGGGTAGAAGGCTCATTTTATTATTAAGGAAAAGCAAAGACCTCTTTTGATTGGGTAGAGGGAGACCCATTACATAGCTTGAAGGCCCAAGAGCATGAAAGCCCATTTTCTAGCCTAAAGGGCCCTTTAGTGGATATTAATGCTATAGTACCATGGCTGTTGCAATACCTATACCGCTATAGAACTCGTTATAGTACCTCCACCGCTATAATTTCACCACCGCTATAGTTCTACCCCTACTATATTACAATTGCAGTAATTGGGGAAATTTATCCTTGTAAGGAATTGATCCTGGACCTTTTTGGATGCCAAGAACGAGCCTTTTTAAAAGAATTATATTTTTTATTAATTTTTATAAATATTATTTTAAGTTATATGTATTTATTTTTTGAAGGGTATAGCTATATCAACTATGAAATGAAACATGGTAAGGATTTTTCATATCAAATTCCACTCTTGGAGGAAATATTTTTTTTATATAAATATTTTCTTTTATGTGATGTATATGGGGAATTTTTGAGATATAATATAATGGACTATATTATGATAATTTTTTATGATGATAAATTTCATTACCACTCATTCAAGGGATTTATTAATGTTTTACTTAATCTATAATGGTTGTTTGTCTTAAATTTGAATATGTTGAGACATGTTTAAGCTATATACCATGATTCCTTTTCAATGGTTTAAAAAACAATAAGATAATTCATTATTATAATACTCATATATTTTATGATATTCAATTTTCAATTTGATTTTATACCTATCGTGTGTTTTTTATTAAAACCCTAAAAAGGTTGTAGTGGGTTTTCATGAAAAAAATTCTCATTGGATTGTAATCACTCTTCTTTGAATATTAAAATTGAAGATTGATTTATTAAAATATATGGATATGTTATATTAAATTTAAACCATTTTCTTAATTAAATCAACTTTTACACTAAATTTTACATCGTTAATGATTCTATTGTTTCGGTAAAATGAGTATCTTTTGTTATATTTCTCATCACTTTAAATTTATTTTCATCCATTTCCTTATTTTTACTTACAAAACATATTCTCACATTCCAATTGAAAAATCTATTTGTTTTCATCTACAATGATCTTTTTATTAACCGTAATTAATTTATAGAAAATTATTTTTTTACATTATGGTTTTTTCAAAGAAAAGTATTTCAAGGGAGAAACATTTTTTCTATCCTTTTAAAAATAAACTGTTTTCTCCTAAAAATCACATTTATTGGATAGTCCTTGTTTATCGTCATTGATATTTTATTTGTAACTATTTATAAAAAAAATTAAAAATATATATATATCTTCTTCCCAATATCAAAAAAATAATTTTTATTATAATTTAACCTATATATTTTATAATGATTTTAGATTTTTTCTTTGAAAACAATAGTATTTACACTTCTATTTTACCTCCCAGTATTATCCCCATGAAGTGATGTTTTGATTATAATATATATGTTATAATTTAATGATGTTTTTTTGGAAAAATTTATCATCTTATCAATGATTACATTGGTACATGTTTTTCAAAAAAAACCCATGTTTTTCATGGATTCGTTATAATATGATTATGATTGATTTAAGTGGCCAACATATATTTTGATAATGATTGGTGAGGTCATATATCACCCTCTAATTAATTGGATTAAAATTATATCTTATGAAATATTTTGGAAAGGATATAATTATTTTGTTCACATTGGTGTGGGAATAATAGGATTTCACACAATTTTAAGTGTAGGCATATGGATTATTTTTCATATAATTATGTATATAAATAGTTTTTCTCACATTTTTCCTATAATTATAGCTGACCAACATTTCTATATTTCCTATCCAGATATACCAAATTTCCATGTTTTTATTTTGTTTTGATAAATATTCCCGATTCATTCAATTTCAAATAAATTTCATTTTTTTCATGATTGTTATTTATTTTTTAAGTATTCCTGACATTAATGTCTTGTTAATGTGTTATATGCTTGATAATATATGATTACATAACAATAATTTTATGAAATTATTTTTCTCTAACATGTTTTATAATTATCATCTTTTGTGTTACACTCTTTAAATTGGTTGTTTATCATATTCCTCATGTTCACCTACAAGTTTATGATCTTTTAAATTATGATATTTTTTCCTTTAATAATCATTTAAAACAAATAGATTTATTATATTTATCATGACTAGTATTTGAATATTATTTTGTCTTTTTAGGTATCAATAATATTTCCAATAGAGTCATATTTATGGAGAAATGTTAACATGTTTAGTAAAATATAATGTTTATGTACTGAATCTATAAGATAGTAAGACTTTCAGTCCACCTATTTTTTGACTATTGGTAAATGTATTATAAAAATAATATGATTGTTTTTATATTTATGGTATTCTTAGATTAGGGTCACTATACATTTTCCAGGACCACTAACTAGTTAACACTCAAATGGTGGTGATTGTACCTCTAGCACACCTTCCAAAATGAAATAGCCTACCGACTACACATGGGAATTTATGAAGGTATCACATTGATGGTATACCCAATATATTAGAATTAAAAATGCATAAATAAGAATCCATACATCACACATTATATAGTATATATAATAAAAATGAATATAAAGGTAGAAGTGATAAATTTATTCATGATAGACAGTAAAAGAAATTTCATAAATTACTAAACTATCAGCCTATACAATAATTGACCACCAACTAGTATGATAATAAATAAATACTAGTAAAAAATAAATAAAATTAGTTGGATAGAAAAACTAAATTAACCCCATGCCATCATACTTTCTAAACTCATATGAGCCAAACTTTTTTAATATTCTAAATTTAGATTCTCCATAAACCTAGTCTTGCAATTAATTTTTTTGATCCACCATGGTCCCAAAGATCCATCAAAACAAAAAAAAATGTGTGTCCAAAAAACTGAAAGAAACCACCAACATGTTCTCATAGAAACAAAAATATATTGTTATAAGTTCATTTGATATGCTCGAAATAAATTAATAAATTATAAAAAATAACCAACAATGACTACATTATCCCAATATTATAATTACATTGAGAATATTATAAAATTGTTCCAACACAATTTCATTTAATTAATCTCATGCACATACAATATTAGTAATACATACCACCATGAAGAGTTCTCTCTAAATAATCATAAACCACCACTATAGGGGTTTTCAATATATTTCAACTCATACATATTCTTATGGGTTTTTACTATCAAGGGAAAATTATTTAAGATATAATATATCTACCATGTTAGTGTTTTATCATCCCAGCTTAATCACCATAAGTATCACACACCAATTGAATGCTTCAATAAATACCCATCCAAGTATAATAGATTATCCTCGATAGTAAATTTGTGGCAGCCCCATTAAAAGTGTCACATAACTCTCTACTATGGGAGCATCCTCCAATGGGTATAATCCAAAATATATCACAAACCAAGTTAATGATCCAAGAATTAGCTATCGCAATATACCATATCATGATAGAATAACCCCTTTATCGGTTTACACAAATTATAACTAAGTAATATACATTATATTAGAATCTATCAAGAATGGCCTATATATACATTTCATTTTTGGGAACCAAGGTTGAATAATATAATCTTATCCATTCATTCATGGATAAATAGATCGATCTAATGAAGAACCAATTGTTTTCCTCAATAATGTCATCATATCCCTACAATAACACAGGTTGGGTCTTGGGAAACACATAAAGGAAAATCCAACTGAAAAATGAATAAATAAGTGAAGCATAAACCCATAGTGTGGGTTGTTGAATTCTAAGTTATGATGGATTACATCATCAACATGGGTTCTAAAGTGACACCCAGTACTGTCGCAGCCCAAGTGATATATGTGCACATAGTTTTTTCCATTAAGAAACCTATTGCGTTCTCCAAGGTTATAAGTATTTAGGGGAAACATCTCGTGGGTCCTCAGTCACTATTAATAGTATATATTTATGGAATAACTCATCCCAAGGAACCATTATCAAGACAACATGGCCTCATTGACAATCAATGGTATCTAACACTATAAATAGACACGAGATGGATCATAGCCCATCTTGATTCTCATGGTTACACAAGTTTGATACACCCACCCAACACATCACCATAGACTGTGTTCTATCAACCTTGGTTATGAATAAATCATATCATGGACTCATCCATCATTCTCCAAGGTGAACTAGCTAGTTCATAGGTATGTCAGGTCTATTGCATTATTTTTAATCTTATCCAAGAAATTTTAATTTATTGAATTAATCAATTATGTAATTAATAAATTAAATTAATAAGTTTAAATTATGAATATCATAAAATTAAATACATCAATCACCTACATGATGAGACTTTATTCAATTTGTATAAATAAAATGTATAAATTCCACAATGGAATTTACGCATAAAAAATACCATCATCCCATGCATTCCCAATTTATCTCAAAGGGCTTTCAGATCTTATAAGGCTCACCATAGTCCATCTATCCTATTTGAGGATAAATAAACACCATCTCAATTACCTAATCTTGTAACTAAATCAAAAAATACTCAAAAAAATAATTATAAATTTATAATTATGTAATTAATTAAATAAAAATTGGCATAATAGGTGAAAACTCACTATGTTTATCATCCCATTTAACTCCCTCTAAGAGAAAACTGAGGCTCCATCTCACACCCCCATCTATACATTGAGATAATTCCCTGATAACAAAAAACTAATAATTATAAAATTTAGATTATTTTTCTAAAAGAACAATTAAAATCAAAATTGTGGAACTATATGATGAATAATGGGGAATTAGGCATTATTGGAATCTCATGACTCCTTTATTATAAGAATAATAAATCCCAATTATAATTTTGTGATTCCAACATGTTCTGATGGAATAACCAATTAATACCTAGATAGAGATGATTGAAATTAGAAAATATCTAAGAGATGGAAAAAGGATGGAATAAGGTGATACATATTGAGAAAGTGTTTTTTCAACAATACTCTATACTATTATAATTAGGGGAGACTATTGAGCTTGTATTTGTTTCAACAATACTCAATCTTTTTATGATGATTTTGATGCTCACAAATTCACTTGTTTGTTTTTATAATGATTTTAGTTTGAGTATATATTTTTGGAAATTAATATTCTTTATTTTTCAATTTTGAAATAATATTAAAGTGTTTACTCCACATGGAATATTTGGAAAAGTGATTGGAAATCATTTTACTATGTTCTGGAAACACTTTTCAGACCCAACGTTGAAGAGCATAGTGTATGGATAAAATTCTACGTTTAATTTACAGGAGTTTAGAAAACTATGGCTAATAAACCTTAAATTTATAATATTATAAAAGTATAGAAAAAAACCTTACGTAAGTATGGAACCCTATGTTTGCTTTAAAAAAGTATGGATCATCACCCTTACTTTTATAATTAACCTTACATTCTTATGAAAAGTAGGGATCATGTATCTTACATTTTTATAAAGAGGAAAGTATGAATAATATACCATACATTTAAATGTTTAAGAGATAAGTATGGATCATTAACTTTAAGTTTAAAGAATAGATCACCAACCCTATGTTTAGCATTAGAGATTTAAAATACAACTTTATCATGTAATGGTCTTTATGCGGAATTTCAGGTTGATTTCAAGCTAGATTCAAAGCCCAATATTAAAGAAAATATTTCACTGATTTAAAATTGTTTATTTGTGATTAAAATGATAAATTTAAGAAGAGTATTTCATGTTTATTATTAATGGAAGTTACTACTAATCTGTTATTCAAATTTTTAAATATCGCAATTCTTAAGGAGAAATTTGTGGATCTAAATTTGAAAGGAAAATGGTTCTCTCTATTCATTATATATCTTTGTTATTTTGAATTGCATATAGAGAGACGAATCATAGTGAAAAAGATAAGAAAGAAAACTCTCAAGTTTTTCCACTACAATTTTTACAGAGTAACGCGAGTCATATAGATCTGTTGTTACCAAGATCTATATGGCTCTATTTTACTGAAGAAAGGGAAAAGCGTTAAAGATTATTAGTCTACATCAAAGATCTACCATGAATATATTAGTATTGAAATTTATGATTTTATTTCAATATTTGTTTTCAACTAGATTGACTTATAACCTCTCTTACCTGAAGAACATCTTTTCTGAAGGAAACGAGCCATCTTCTATTAGTTGTGTTTCACTACAACTGTGAAGAACAACTAGAATGTATTTTTAGACAAATACTCTTTTCATTTTGAGTAACCTAATTCTTATAATAAGTTGTGTATTTGGTTCTTTGCATGAAATAGAAGGCTCGGTTTTAGCCTTATCTTGTAAGGGTGTTAATTTCTTGCACTCAGTTATGGATGGTCTATTGATAAGAGGACAGGATAGTGAAAATCACCAAGCTCGTATAGCAGAGCACTGGTGGAGTGGACTTGGGTCCTTCTGTTCCCCAAACCACTATACATCTATGTGTCCTTAAATCTGTTTATTTTCTATTGCATAAACATTCTGATAAAGTTAAAGGACATATTTGGAAATCATCATGATTCTCGAAGAAATTATAAAAGACACAATTCACCCCTCCCTCTCTTGTGCATATTTGGTATAAAATGATCCAAAAATTGGTATTAGAGGTAGGGCTTTCTTTTGATAAATCTATAACAAGATGAATGTTTAAAATGACTATACACATAGTATAATGGATGATAAAAGAGGGGGAATGTCAATGGTTTGAACTTCATACATTAATAGTTAAAACAATGGATTTTGTAAGTCGATGATGATCATCTATCTGAAAAATCATGGTAACAGAGTCTACTAAAAACATTTTACATCTTGTGAAATTCCTGAGAAACCTGAAACATGGAGTGCAACTACTGAAGTAGAGTATGACATAAATTAAAAATATATGAATGCTATCATCATTGTTCTAGGACCAGATTAATCCAATCCTGTATCTCAATGTTGTATTGCATATGAGAAGTGGCAGATGATTACAATTTCCTATGATGGAACGACAATGTTAAACAAATGAGGTATGCTATAGCATATTTGAAATTTGATACTTTTTGAATGCTTGATGGTGAAAGTATCACTTAGATTAATGGAAGTCTCACAGAGATTGTAAACAACATCAATGCGTTGGGAGACCCTATCAAACAAGAAGATTAATCCTTGAAAGTACTGAGAGTACTACCACCCAAAGGGAATGGAATATCAGCAGCTATTAAAAAATAAAATCCTATTAAAAATATAACTATGAGATAATTGATTATAACACAAATGATATATGAAACTAAGATAGAAGATTAGGAAAATGATAATAAAGTATTAATAAAAAGATAAAATACTGCCCTGAAAGTTACATCTCAAAATAAGAGAAGAAAGATGAAACATGAAATTAAAAATTAATAAAGTTCCCAATCATCTGATCCATAAATGGAACTGGCACAGATGGCCAAAAATATCAGCAAATTTTATTAGAAAAAGAAAGGATTTAGAAAAACCTTCAAGAGAGATGAGAAAGATCCCAAGGAAGTAAGATTCTATGAATGAAAAAAAGATGGGTCACATAAGTCCTAATTGTCCCCAATTAAAAGGAGAAAAGAAAAAGAAATTTTTCAAAAACAATGATTATGAGGAGAAAGACAAAAGAGCAATGAAAACTACTTGAAGTGTTTCTGAAGATTCCAGCAGCTGATCAAATTCTGACTCATAAAAGGAAGAATAGAATATAAAATAAAATAAGTGCTATATGCAGAAGATGATGAGGTATAATCTTATTACTCATCTAATTCTAATTCTAGTTCTAGTTTCTAAAATGATACACTTGCAGCCTATTGTAATATGCTGGAACAGAAATGTGATTCCTTATTTAAGAAACATAAATCACTGAAAAAAATTCACTTTTCAATTTTAGGAGAAATTGACACTCTGCTTAAACAACATCAAGAGTTAACTGAAAAATATAACTCATCAACCACAAACTATACAAATAATTAAACTAAAATAAAAACAATCCAAATATAAGTAGAGACATAAAAAATTCAAATCTTCTTTTTACAAAAGTATAAAATTCCATAAATGAAATTCTTAAAAATAATGTGATTAAAAATGAAAGATATGGAATATACAGTAAAGGTGAGAAACCCAAACAATATAAGAACTATTTTGTTCCATGTATAAAAGGTATAATTTGCAACTAATGTGGAAAAAAAGGTCACATATCTAAAAACTATTATTTAAGGAAACCTAAAATAAGTGGGATTAAGAAAGAATTTATTAAAAGTATTTTATATGATTTTATTGATTATAGAATAATAAAGAAAATCTAGATTCCAAGTTCTTTGCTAGATAACACCGCTGGAACCAATTGAATATGGGTACCAAAACAAACTTTTTTTTAATACCTTTGTAGGAAGAAATTCACAGAAGATGAACTGAAATATGGTATATGGACAGTGGCTACTCCAGACATAAGAGTGGGAACTCATGGATCTTTAAAACATTAACTCAAATGGATGGAGGATTAGTCGCATTTGGTCATAATTTGAAAGGTAAAATAATTGACATTGGAACTATTGGAGATCCATAAGTTGTCCCAATAAATAAAGTACTCTATATAAAAGGATTGAAACACGACATAATAAGTATCTCTCAGCTATGTGATGATGGTTATTTTTTTTTACTTTTATAACAATTATTGTTCCATTTATAATGATTAATTGCTTAAATTTAGAGCACCCAAAACTGATAATGTTTATACTCTAGACTAAAATTCCTCGTGTAAAAAAAAGTAAATTGTTTAACATCTAAGAAAAATGAATCTTGGATCTGGCGTAGAAGACTTAGATATTTCAATATATATTATTTACATAAGTTATCTAAGAAACAACTAGTTTCTGATTTAACTAGTCTTAAATTTGATAGAGACTGATTTTGTGATGCATGTCAACTTGGCACGTAGCACAAATCATCATTCAAATCAAATAAAAAAATTCTTACATCTAAACCTCTAGAACATATCCACATGTATTCGTATGGACCTTCAAGAATAGAAAGTTTTTATAGTAAATTATATTTATATGTTTCATTGATGACTATTTTATATTTACTTGGATTTATTTTCTAAAATATAAAAATGAAACTTTTACTCTATTCGAAAGTTTTTTAAAAGTTATTCAAAATGAAAAAGATTTTAAAATAATTGGATTAATAAGTGATCATAGTGGAGAATTTGAGAATTTTGAATTCAATTCGTTTTGCTCAAATTTTGTATTAATATCACCTTCTCTACCCCAAGAAGACCTCAACATAATGTGATAGTTGAATGAAGATATAGATCTGTCTTGGAAATGTTTAGGACTATGCTAAATGAATACAGTCTTCCTACCTATTTCTGGTTAGAAGCTGTAAGTATAGCCTGCTATATAATGAATAGTGTTTTAATTAGAATAATTTTCAAAAAGACACCCTATGAACAATAGAATAATAGAAAATAAAAGTAAAGTACTTTAAAGTTTTTGGATGCATGATTTACACCTTGATCACCAAGGACAATCTTGGTAAATTCAATCCAAAGTCTGATGAAGACATTTTCTTAGGATATTCTACAACTTCAAAAGCTTATAGAATTTTCAATAAAAAGTCAAGGATTGTTGAAGAATCAGTTCATGTAAAATTTTATGAATCACATTCCTTTGAGAAAATAAATATCAAATTAATGAATATGACTATAATGATAACATGAGACTTAAGAACTTGAAAGATGATTTTGAAAAAGATATAAATAAAATTCAGTCCATTTCAGAAGAACATGACCCTGATGAACCTAATAGTGTATTACCGAGACAATCTTGAACCCTAAAGAATCACCCTGTAGAAACTGTTTTAGGAGACCTAGACACATGAATAATTACTAGAATAAATATAGGAAATATAGTTGAGTTTTCTACCATTGTATCATAATTAAAACCTAATGCATTAGAAGAATCCTTAGTTGATTAAAGTTGTATGATTGCAATGCAAGAAGAACTAAAGTATTTCAAGATAAATGAAGTTTGGAATTTAGTTGAAAGACCACAGAAATATCCAGTTATTGGAACTAAATGGGTCTTTGTAAATAAACAAGAAGGTCAAGGAATAATAACTAGAAATAAATCAAGACTAGTAGCTAAAGGTTATAATCATGAAGACAGTATGGATTATGATGAGACCTTTGCACCTGTAGCTAGATTAGAATCCATTAAAATCCTTTTATCCTATACATCTCATATAAAATTTAAATTATTTTAGATGGATGTTAATTCTACATTTTTAAATGGTTATTTAATGGAGGATGTTTATGTTGAGCATCCTCTTGGTTTTGAAAATTCTCAAAAACAAGATTCTATTTTTAAACTAACTAAAGATCTTTATGGGCTTAAACAATATCCTAGAGCATGGTATGAAATATTAAGTTCTTTTATTTTGAAAAATGATTTTATTGTTGGAATGGAAGATCCAAAATTATTTAAGAAAACTGTAAACTCTAATATTCATTGGTTCAAATTTATATGGATGATATAATTTTTTGATCAACAAATAAAAAAATTCATATGTTTTCAAATTTAAGGAAAAAATAATTTGAAATGAGTATGATGGTAGAATTAAATTTCTTTTTAGGACTTCAAATTTAACAAAAAGATTTTGGAAATGTTTTGAATCAAAGAAAACACATTAGTTATTTACTAATGAAATTTGGACTTGAAAACAATAAGACATATACAACTCCTATGTGTAATAATATAAAACTTAATTTTCATGAAACTGTAAAATCAAATGAAAATAAGTTATATAGATGTATAATTGATAGTTTATTATACCTTAGTGCTAGTGGGATAGTTACAATGTACTCAGTATGTTTTTTTGAAAAAATTCAATCAAATCCTAAAGAATCTCACTTAAGTGATGTCAAAAGAATTTTTAGATATTTAAAAGGAACTATTTTTCAATCTCTTCTCTATCCAAAAACATCTAATTTTAATTTCATTTCATATTCAGATGATGGCTATAGAAGATGTATATTATATATAAAAATCACCTCAGGAGCCTTACACTTTGTAAGTTAATCTTTAGTTTCATGGTCTAGTAAAAAACAACCCTCATTTGCCTTGTCAACAACCAAGGAAGAATATGTGTCTACAGGTGGTTGTTGTGCACAAGTATTGTAGATGAAAAACACTCTTAGGTACATTGAACTAAATTTTAATAATACAATAAAAATAGATATTTCAAAAAATCCTATTAATCATTATAGGACTAGGCATATTAATATCAAACATCATTTTCTAAGAGATCATGTTCTTAAAAAGGATATATTTTTAGAATTTGTAAGTACAAAAATTCAATTAGCTGATATTTTTACTAAACCACTTCCCACTACAAGGTTTGATTTTATTAAGAGGGAGTGGGGTTTATTTAATTTTAATCTAAATTTTAATTTTAATTTTACTTATTGGATTAAATAAATTTTTATTTTATTTTAATCTTCAATATTTTAAATAATTTTATTATTTCTTTTTAAAACAATTTAAAATTCCATTTGTACTATAATAAAACATTTTCCCGCATACGTTTGTACTTTATTTTAAATAGTGTCATGATTATTATGTATGTAATGACCTAGGAATCAAGGTTTTCTGAACCAATTTCAAATTCCAAACCCGTTCATTTTCTTAAAACCTTTTGAAACACAAAAACCCTTACTGCCTACGTCTACCTTTGACTGAACCTTTGAAGCCCTAAACCTTCGATCCATTAGAAATTTGTGACCATAATGGCCATGACAAAGAGAATCGATGAAGGAGAGGCTATTTATACTGAGCATCGACATTTAGAAGGAAGGAAGATCTTACAGGGCAAGGTAATTGATTTGGAATGGTGGTACCAGATCAATATAATGTTAAAGCAAGCTTTGGATTTTTAGAATCTCGAACAAAAATTCAGTGATGAAAAAAAAAAGAATTTATGTATGAGGTAGAGTTGTGAAATTTCTTTAAATATGTTCAGTTTAGTCTTTGAGATACAGAGGACTCCATATTCGTGAAAATTGAAGATCAGAATTTTTCTATTTTGTCTGTGGAAATAGCTAGAATGTTAAACTGCCCTCATGGGGGAAATTTTAACTTTCATTTAAAATCCATTAGAGATAATGAACATAAGTCCGATTACATTATGTCATTTTTATTTGGTTATATGAATATCAGAAAGATGTTAGTCTAGGATTTGGAGCCAGATCAGAAAATTATTGTAAAATTTGTTCACACAGGAATTGCCCCAAGGATATCTGAAATGGAGAAGATTTTATATCCTGGTATGTATTTGATGTTTCTATTTCTGAGTGAAATAAAGTTGAATTTTCTAGTTATATGATAATTTATTTGAACTAATACTATCATCCAAAGTTTAGAATGAACTTCTATCCCTATGGGAGGTTCATTTTAAAATTATTTTTTAAGTATTATGTGGTGATATAGTAGATTCCAGTGGGTGGTGCCATAACAGTAACATGTTCAATGTTGGAACACTAACAAAAACAGAATTTTTATGGTGCAATGTGAAAGGAAGGATTATGCCTGTTGGTGATGATGAAGATCATAAGTCTACTCAGGGAGAGAAAATAGGGAAAACTAAAGAAGGAATACCAGAATCAAGGACTAGTGATGTTTCAAAAAATATCAAGAAGAATTAGATTTGAAGCAGTTGTTGCACCTGCTAATGAGGGAAATAAAGAGGGACTTTAGATGAAAATACATAGAGTAACTCAAGCTGGTGAGCAGCCTGTTCAAAAAAATATTATTACAAATGGAGAACATTTAAGGTACATATTTTTAAGAGAATTTATTTCTCGGGTTGAGGTGGTACCTCAAACTAAAGATGTTGTACCACAGGAAGAGGCAGAACCTAGAGAAGTTGAAGTGGCTTGAATTGAATCTTTTCAAAAATTGTCTTCACAACCTACTGAAGTTATTAAAGAAAAACAATTTCAAAAAAACCAGTTCTAGAGGAAGTAAATGAAGATTATCATGAAGATAAAAAACATTATGAAATTTTTAACAGAGGAAAGAGTCCATAGGAAGTTCATACTAAAGTTTTAAATGAAAATTTTTCTATGGATGAGTAAGTTCATGAATCTTAGGAAAAATTAGTTTAGAAACCAGTGGAGAAGGATACAGATCATAGATCTGATGCTCAATCACTGCTTTTAATTTTAATAAATCAAGTTGAGAAACTAGCACTGGGAACCTCTGATTATGAGAATAATCATGTGGAGGAGTTAATCAGAAAATTTAAAATAATTAATGCAAAAATTGATTCTTTGAGAATAGCATTAGAGAAGGAGAGACAGAAGTTTTAGAACATGAAAAATAGTTCAGTTTCAAAAAGGGAAGTGAAAGTGTTTAAGAAGGATATGTTAGCATAAGTTTGAAAAATAAAATTTGAAATTTTACTAAAATACGATTTGGAAAAATTCAAAAACTTCCTGGAAAAACAGTTTGTAACTGTCAATGGAAGTCAAGAAAGTACATCAGGTACTCTTCCTGATATGATCAAGAGATTCTAGGCCATTACAACTGTAATGAGCAATATGAATGACAGGTTGCAGAACTTACAATGTAATAGTTCTCCATTGTATGTTTTGTTGGATAATCAAAAGCCTCTTGTGGAGCAGTTTATATCATATGAACTGGTATTAAGAGAGTTACTCAATAGATTCACTAAAAATCTAAATCAATTCATTAAAAATGAAGAATGATTGTATGAGTTTTTTAGATTCAATCTGATTGAAGATATTCATTTAACTCCAGAAGGAAGATATCTGAAAATTTAGTTAGGAGATGGACTGATGAAGAGGTTGATAATGTTGTTAGTAGAGCTGAAGGAAGTTGTTCAAAGGCTCTTAAACCCATTTTCAACTCTTTTAGAGAAGCCTTGATTCTTGTATCAATTAATTACTTGTAAATATATTTTTATAAAATCTTTTTGAATCTCATTTTTTTGTTTTTTAAATTTTTTAACTATTCTGTTTATGTTAGAATTCCAGAATCCAGATTCAATAATACATAAAAATTTTATGACAGAATTTATTTATGTTTAGTTCTACATTAAATGTGTTATATTCCTTATTCTATCATTCATTTTTATATCATAAAAAGGTGAGAAATAGGAAAAACACAACATTTTATTTTAAAATGGATAAATATTTTTCTCAGGGGAAAAATTGAGATATAATACAACATTTTATATTTTTTTAATGGGAGAAATTTGGATAAATAGAAAATATTATTTTCTTATTTTAATTTTATAATTGGAGAAGAAATTTCTAAAAGAAATTTTAAAGAAATTTTAAAAAAAATTATTTATATATGGTATAACTATAGATAACACTTTATTTATTTCTTATTGAAATAATTCTCTTAAAATAAAATATTATTTTATCCTTACAAATTTATAAAATAATGAAATTAATTTCATGGGTTTTGTGATCATCAAAAAAGGTTAGATTGTTAAGTAAGTGTTGTTTTCAGAAATTCTCTATCCTATTATTATTAGGGGAGATTGTTGAGCATGTACTGTTTCAACAATACTCTATCTTTTTATGATGATTTTAATGCTCACAAATACCCTTTATTGTTATTCTAATGATTTTACTTTGAGTATATATTTTAACAAATTAATATTATTTATATTTCGGTTTTGAAATAATATTAAAGCATTTAATTCTCATGGAATATTTGACAAAATGTTTGGAAATCTTTTTAGTGTTTTCTGGAAACATTGTTCATACCCTACATTAAAGTGCATAGTGTAAGGATAAAATTATACATTTATGTTATGGGAGTTTAGAAAATTATGGTTAATCAACCATATGTTATCGTAAAAGTATGGTAAAAGAACATTTTGTTTAGAAGGAACCTTAAGTTTATAATATCAGAAAATTATGGAATAAGAACCTTAGATAAGTATGGAACCATATGTTTTTTTTCACAAAAGTATGGATCAGCAGCCTTACTTTTATAATGAACCTTGCATTCTATTGAAAAGTATGGATCATGTATCTTACATTTTGATAAATAAAAAATTATGAATAATATACCATACTTTTGAAACATGAATAGAAAAGTGTGGATTATCAACCTCATATTTGAAGAATATATCATCAACCCTATGATTATCATCGAAGATTTAAAATACAACTTTATCATGCAACGGTATTTATGCGTAATATCAGCCTCATTTCAAGCCAGATTTAAATCCCGATATTAAAGAACATATTTGACTGATTTAAAGATGTTTATCTGTGATTCAAAGGATTGGTTTAAGAGGAGGATTTCATGTTGATTATTAAGGGAAGTTATGAAATCTTTGTTATTCAAATTTTTGAATATCACAATTTTTAAGGCGAAATTTGTAAATCTAAATTTAAAAGGAAATTCTCATATTTATTAATTTTATATCTTTGTTATTTTGAATTACATATAGAGAGACAAATTGTCATGAAAAATATAAGAAGAACAAGATCTCGAGTTTTTTTACTATAATTTTTACAGATTTATACGAGTTACAGAGATTTGCTGCTATGAAGATCTATCAGAATCAGTTTTTCTAAGGAAAAGGAAAAGCATTAAATATTATTTTTCTACATATAAGACCTATCATGAATCTATTATTGTTGAAGTTTCTGATTTTATTTCAAGATCTCATTGCAACTAGATAGACTCAGAACTTCTCTTACCTGAAGAACATATTTCCTGAAGATGATGATCCATATATTGTCAATTGTGTGCTGCTGCAACTATGAAGAACAACTGAAATGCATTTTTAGACAAATACTCATTTCATTTTGATTAACCAGATTCTCATGCTAAGCTATGTATTTAGTTCTATGCGTGAACAAGAAGGCTCTGTTTTTTCCTTATCTTGTGAAGGTGTCAACTGCCTAAACTCAATTGTGGAAAATCTGTTGATAAGAGGACCAGATAGTGAAAATTACCAAACTTCTGGAGTAGAGCACTAGTGGAGTGGACTAGGGTACTTTTGTTCCCTGAACCACTATACACCATTTTTCCTTCAATTTTTTTTTTCTACTACATAAATATTCTAATAATGATAAAGTACAAATTTTTCAATCATCATTATTCTCGAAGAAATTATAAAATACACAATTCACACACATCTTGTGCATATTTGGTATAACCCGATCCAACAATACAAACCAGGAATCAAAGAATAGGGCCTAGAAAACACATCTTTAGTAATACTTGAAGAAGAAAGTTTGGAAGATCCCTCCACTGTTATATGAATTTTATGAAAGAAAAATGGTTGGAAGAGTTACAATCTCACATGTTTATATTGTTAAAAATTACTATTTTATTTATAATTTGGTAAAATTCATGTCTGGGATATAGAGTTATCCAACTCTTGTACCCTCCACAACCACAATACAACTATTTCTCATGATCACCACACACAGTTACATAAATCATGCACCAACCATGAAGTATGTATTCATAGTATCACAAACACTCAAATAGTATTTTAGGCCGAGCCACATGGATTCACAATATATTAACCTATAAAATTTTGGCCACACAACTAAGATACCTAGTTTTAACTAACTGATCAATGAATGACCCATTATATCTTCCTAAAAAAATTCAACACCCAGAGCCCCCCTCAAACAATCTTGAGATTTATCCCCAACACCAATGGTTCCTCTCTAGCCACAATATCGTCTAAACTTTTCTTTTTCAGAAATACCAAAAATATTAATTTTATTTGAAAACCTAATACAAAATTCAACCCATCCTCTAAATTGAAAATTCCAATTCATTATGGAATGTTCAACCCATATAGATACTGTATCACAATGTAAATATGATAATAGTTGGGGTAGTATAGCCACCTCGAAAGTATTGTATATGGTTTTATATCTCGTGAGATAGATATGGTAATTATATAATGAATACTATCTCTATAATAGGAAAAAACAATAGAAAACTCACTCCAAATTTGGAATAAATTATGGATTTCTACTTCACTATGTTATGGGAATCATTAGTCATTCATTCTATACTATGATTTTTTCTAAGGATTGTGTTAATTCTACTTATTTTCCCAATGTTATACATTATTTTCATGATATGAATAATTTTTTTAATATTTTATTCTCCAAATATGTTACACTTTCTTATGTTATGAATTCATTTATTTCATTATGTGTTTGAAAATTATATTTTAATGACCTTAAATTGTTTCTATGTATCAATACCATTACACATCATGCACAAGAAAGATTTTCAATTGTCACTAATGATCCCATTATCTTTTCATGAGTATTATAAAATAGGATTTGTATATAAATAGTTTTTTTATTCATTAGGATTAAATGAACTAGTTTTTTAAGTTATGTAATGAGAACCTCATGAAAAACTTATAAATAAGTTTGAGTATGGGATAAAAAAATATATTTTCTTATAAAGTGGATGTTTTTTTGGGTTTTCCTATAAATTAAATATCTATCTTGATACAAGAATAAATATATTTATGTGCCATGTATTCACCTTGGGGTAATCAAATAAAAAAGTTTTGGCTAATACTTTAATAAATTATAATCCTTATTCACTAACAGATTGCCTAAAACTAAACACCTAGAAAGACACTCCATGTTGATATTATTTGGTTTATAATATACACTACATAAAAAAATAAGATGGATTGATTTATTATATACTTTGATTGATTTATAGCTCAAATGATCTGATATAATTTTAGCATTGGGGATACTTTCATTGGGATTCGTGTTTGATCATCTCTCAAATATGCTTCAGTACATCCGGTAAACATGTTCACCTCATCGCTTACAATGATAACCATTTGAATACCAATAAAATATTCTAAAACCGGTAATAAACTAATTTTTTTATTTATGTGATTCCTCTATCCTAATGTTCAATCAGTTGAAAAAAATAATGTAAGGACATATTTAATTTCAATTGAATTAGTGTACAACTCCTTCATCACCTTCAAAATTGTAAATAATATGACTTACATTATTACAATGATTTCAAGACTTATATTTTTCTTCTTCACTATTGAATAAATTTTTCATAGGACCAATACCTCTAAAATATTTATATTATCAATTTCATCTACATTATGCAGTAACAAGATTTCACTAGATTCATCCGTCCCTTCTACTTATCTAGTGTTCTATAGAAACACTAGGTATCATAATTTTAAATAAAAAATTATTTCTCTAATTCAACATTAAATATTATATTTGTGCTTCACTACATAAAGGCTTCCCTACTATATTTCAAAATCAGATAATAATTATTTAAATATAAATATTTTTCATCACTCTTTGTTATATAAAACATTTATGTGTTTTTTCCTATAATTATGCATTTCTTATTTTCGATTCAAATTAAAATTAAAACCATCATGTTTCTTGAAATTGTTATTATAACTAATAATTTATATCTCTTATATAGTATATCATGACCATCCAAATAAATTTTACTGATATATTATGTTAGAATAATAATAATATGAGTTAAATGAATCCAACTGAGATATATTATTTTAATATGTCTATATAAGGATATTATTTTGTGGTTACCCCCAATTTGACCTTACAAGAGAGCTCAAAGAGGTTATTATCAACCTATGGAACATTCAATGGAATAACATAAAGTCTGTGATGTAGAAGTTTTAAATTTACAAGAGAAATAAAAAATGGGATGAAACTCTTTCACAATGTGGTCTATATATAGCAACAGTGCCCTCCATATTTTCTTCTAACTGTGTCATGGAAAACAAATTTAAGTGATGGGGGGTCAAAAAAATTTGAAATCTAAAAGTAATTGACCCAACCACCTAAATGGAATGGTCATTCACTATATTAATGAACACTCTAATGGAAACTCATTTTCATTTTGGGTACAAGATATGAACCTTAAGTTCATATGGACCAATTTTTCACTTACTATCAGTATTATAACCATCATGACATGAATGCATAATTTTTTGGAAATGAATAAATCAATGTCTTAAAGATATTATATGTAAATTAGATATGGTGAAAATATTCTTCTCCAATAAAATTCTATAGTGAAATTTAATAACTTGAAACAATGATTTTTTCCTCTAATTCTACTGGCATTATGATGTTCATCCCAAATTTATAATCACTATGAACCATAATTATATCAAATTAATTAACTCTCAAAACCCCATCACCTCACATGTATTTTTTATTTTAATAATATTGGTTCATTAAAAATATAATTCCATATAATAAATCATATCAACTACTTTAGAAAAATCATCCAGTATTTTTTTGAAAGTAATGAAAACACTAGAGTACATTTCCATTGTGATCAACTATTTGACATCATGAATGATTTCAAACCTCCACTTCATTTTCATCACTTCGATATAAAACATACGATCCACTTCAATATTAGTATGGCATGAGAATTCTACCAACACATATGAATAGAATTTTAAATTTCCTTTCACAATAAGGATAGAGATGTTCATGAATAACATTAAAACTCCATTGAACATCAATTAGTCAAGAAAATATTTCCTTCAATATATCAACCAACTCAAATTCAAGAACATCAAACCATCTCCCCATCAAACCATTTATGTTATTTTATCTAATCATAAAATAATTCCAAACAAGTATAAACTTTCATGGGGACATCTTATCTTCCTCAAAAATCATAGATACTTTATTATTCATAATCATTATTTAATTATTATCTCTATTAATTATATATAATACTTATTATTCATCAATAGGATTTATTTATCCAACTAATAATATCATACATGTAACTTATTCATCACTATAATTCGTAAATGTAATCCTTCAAAATGTTGAAATCACTGAAATACTTCTTCAGGTACATCCATTTAAAACAATTGAAAAATAGTTAATATATCAAAAAGTGTGAACACTGCTCTAAACTATAAAAAAACACCATCATTAGCCCAAACCCAACCTTCACCTTCAATATCTATATGAGGGATTCTTAGGAAACCATGTGGAATAATATCCAATGATGGGGGTGATTATATAACTCTATAGGGGATAACTGATGTAGTCTCTTACTAATTGGAATCTATTTTGATTTTCACATGTAATATGGTCAATAGAAATAGTAAATAGTAAAACTTTATATATTTAAATGATAACTACCTTCTTCTACTAGATGCAAGAATTTATCTAAGCATATCATGGTGAAAATTCCATAAAAGTAACCATTTTTATCTTCAGGTCCAATACCTCAGTGAACAATACATTCTTCGGTCAGTGTAGTCATGTTTATGATAAGATAATGTTAATTTTTCATATCAATAAGGACATCTATCCACTCCCTAGTTATCACTAAGAAAAATATAGTGTACAATAAAATTATGGGTAATATTTTAGTCCCTATAGAACATTGAATCATCCATTCATGGGTAATATACCCATCCTCATATCACATATCAACTACTATAGATAGAATCTCATCCTAGGGAAATAAAATCACTACATATTCTTCATTAAAAAACGAGAATAATATGGGAAATATACTCATCATCATCGAACATAGGCTTAAATAAACATGGGTAATATAGAAGTCTTTGTGGAATAGGCAGTAAATAGTTGAAATATTACCATCCTCAGGCTAAGAATAGTGCGACCCTAGTAGAAATATACCCATATTTAGACATAGAACAATATCTTGAAAAACAAAACACATTCCAAATACATCAGTAATCTTGATTCATCCAAACTGACTTTGTGAGAAGAATATAGGTGTCCAAACACATTCTTTAACAACCTCATACAACATAGTCGTGCATACCGATCCATATTGGTCTGTAAATGGGGCATAGTCTAGGTTCATCTAGGTCACAATAAAATATAGGTTCCATAACCAAGGAAAACCTTCCCAAAATATATTTTCATCATCACTTGGGTTTCTATATTCATTTCAAACAACAAAATTTTCATAGGTAAGGATAAAATCACTTAATACATAGGGATTTACATAAGTAAATAGTCTTAATGATGGTCTATGACCATCAAGTATTTCAGGGACTCATGAGGTTAGCCCTCTCACTTAGCCATTCAAACTAATCTAGGGCCTATTCACCAAGTTCTAATCATGTCAAAAGGGATTGGATCCCTCATCCCATTGATGACTCAACAACCCAAAATCTTGCTACATTTATGGGGTTTTAAAAGTTACACCCTATCATAGAACTCTATGTCCACACTAACATCCAGAATGAATGCATCTCAACCCACTATGTAAAGGATAAAAAAAAACTAGGTATGTTCTATCCTCTTAAGAGGTTGGGAAGAAACTAGTTATCTCAAAGTTATCGCATAGACCTCCACGGTCTTCACCTTTGTCAAAACACTATTATCAAGAGGAAGGAATGTGATCTTAAACTAGGGCCACTAAGAATTATAATGATCGATCATTCCCCTCAAGGGTCTATAAGTAACAGCATACTGTTGTCTAGGCTAAAAATTTTGAATTTAATGCATCATGTCAATGAACTAGGACCAATGTGAACTAAGAAATTTGGTGTTCTCCTATATGGATTTATATATCCCCAAACATTTTAATATAAATTAGGTATTTAAATTTCATTACACTATTTCATTTAATAAATATAATGAAATCTTCCTCTATAATGAAATCATATGCCCACATGAAACCTAACTAGAATACATAACTGAACATGTACACCAAACCAACTACCATAAATTGATGATTTTCCAAGTTATGTCCATAGGGTGGAATATCTATTAATTATAATCGATAAGAGAGTATTCTTGGTCCATTCTCACATCACTGACTAATCTTCTACCCCATTCCAACAATCCTAAAAAACTAATAAAATAAAATATAATTAATTACATATTTTAACTAACACTATTAATATTAATTGAAAACACTAAATTCTAGGGTTTCATACTAGAACCAAATCCAAATATCCTTGAGAGGTTGAGGATAGATTCGTGATGCCAATCCTAGACACATTTCTAAGTGAAGGATAAAAATTAACAGTTAATTTAATTTAGTTTAAATTAAAACCCTTAAATAATTTCATGGGATGATGTATTATTGATGATTCAACCAAAAATACAGGCACAAAAATCTTCCTAGGAGGCCCTCTAGCTATGAATAATAAAATATCCTTGTCTATCAGGAGATTCCAGTATTCATCAATGAATTCACTATTGAAGAGATGACCATAATATAAAGTAATTAATACAGTGGTACCAAAGGACCAACAAATATGGTAGAGAGTATAAAATATATTGGATCCGGGTCTAATTCCACTAATAAAAACTCCCATGAGGGTTCTAGAAGGTAATAATATATGGGAATATCCCTGCCACACATTCCATTTTAAGAAATCATAGGAATATTTCCTAAATAAAATGGAGGGGGAAGGTCATTTGAACATTTAATTCCTATAAGGACTAGCTCAAATATTTCTACAAGCTAGTCAGTTGAACCATTACTCTTATGGGAGTCACTAGGTAGCCATCATCTTGTCGTATGTTGTTATAGTTTTATTTAGGAGCCCATTCAACCCCACTGTGTGCAAAGTTTTTTACATCAGCCATTCCCTTTAAAATATAAACCACAATGCATAAAAGTTTTATGGGTAATCACTTCAAAAATTTTATTTCAAAACTCAGATAAAAATAAATCTTATCTATAAATTTAAAATTAAAATTTCCTTTGATACTTTTTATCTAAATTGTAAATATGGGCATTACAGAAGAGTTATATAATAGATAACTTTTCCCTTGATCTAAATATTTGAAACTATAATTTAGTAAAAAAATATCATATATTCACAATATTTTTTTATATATTATAGGTATTCTCTTTTCCATCATGATAGAAACATGAGAAAATATACTTACTTGAATTATTTTTATTCTGTAAGCAAAATTTTATACATTCGTTCCACATTGTGAAGTGTTTTAATTCAATATCATATCCTACCACATGAAATGTATATTCTTGAGGATCAATTCCTACTTGATGAACTCTAATAAACATCGAATTGGTCATATGGAACAGAAATGGATGAAAATATACTTCTCTTACTTATATATATTAATCAAGACAAAAAATATTTGGGCACAAAAAAAGATAATATCGAATATGATTATAAATTCGAATGAAAAACAATATTTATCAAAAATTATTCAATAATAACACTCAATGTTAAAAATGAATCCTAACATAAATAAGTAACACTAAAAATATTCAATATTCACAATAAAAAAAATTAATCCCAATTATTGAAATGATTTGGTCACAAATTCAACCAACATAAACATAAAATTTATCTTCAAATAACAATAACTTATAAATTCACATATAAAAAACTTTTTCCCTCTAATCATATAATATATCTAATATGAATTCACCATCCCTCAATAACTAAAATTACCCTAAAACCATACTACAATAATATATGATTCCAAAAGCTAATTCAAATTTTATTCCAAAAAATACCAACATAGAAAATAATATTGTATTAACCTAGAATTTTTAATTAATAATTAATTTATAAATAAATTTGTGTTATACATTAACATATAAGTATTGTATGCATAGATAACATAGTGTAAAAGACATTAATTAAAAACCCATGATCGTAACATTGTTCAACTATGAAAACTGTGAAAATCCTAACATTATAATAAAAAAATAGAAAATAAAAAACATAAAATGGGAAAATAAATATCACCCCTATATTCTAGAATCATCGCCACAATGAAAAACACTATAGAAAATAAAAAAAATAAACCAATAAAAATCATAGAAAATTTTTATATATAACCCTGTGAGTAAATTTAGTAAATATTCAGTGAAATAATTAAGTGGTTTTTATTGGAGATAATGTGACTATTGTAATTTTAATTTGACCATTGGAATAGTAGTCTCACTATTAGGAATAGTAAATGAAATATGAGGAATAGTAACAAAATAGTTAAAAGTACTAATTTAACCAATAAATAATAATGTTTTATATAAATAATATTTATCATGAGTAATATAAATGAATTAAAATATTATAAAGTTGAAAACAAAATATCTTGTTAAAAATCAAAGGAAATATAATTACATTTTTAATAAACTATATTATAAAGTAGATTTGGAAAAATAGTATATATTATATTAAAAAAATAAATACACCAATGTAATTATTTTTTAATAAAATTAATATCTGTGTTAAAATAAATTTTTGAAATTTTCCAAGTGTTATATTTAGGTAATTTTACGAAATAAATCAATTTTCTAGTAAATAATAAAAATATAGTATTCCTAGTAACCAGTGTACCTTAAACTGTATCATTCATGATTTAATTAGGACCTATAAATTTATAAAAACTAAGTCTCTAAAAAGTAGATTTTATTTTTTAAATGATTTTTTAAAATATAATTAAATTTATTTCTCAGATTAAAAAACTTCTCCCAAAACCTAAAATCAAAGGTGGTCCCATAAAATTCCATTTTTCTATTTTTCCCATATTCAATTTTAATAATGATTGTTATTTTCAATAATAATGGTGGTTACAGACATAGAAAATCTTACATATTGATATAATATGTATATTGTAAAAATCACTATTATATGTTTTACCATTGATATAATATTTTACATAATACTTTATTCTAAATAATAATTCCCCTCAAGTATAAATAAATCTTCTCCCTCCCCTTGGAAAACACCTCCTACATCACATGGAAAAGACAATTTTCTTCCCAAGTCCTCTCTTTTAATCCATTATCAACCTTTGTGATGTTCTAGTGTAATTTAAGACCAAATATGAAGCATGTATAATTCCATAAAAGGGAATAAAAATTAAGTAAAGGGTGTGTTTTTTCTAAAATATTCACTCTTTTTTCTACTTATCTATCTTTTCCCAATTTCATTAAAAATAAAACCAACTAAGATTTAATTATTCAAAATTATAATATTTTATTAATCATTTTATCCAACTATAAAAAATATAATTTTTATATATTTATATTTTATACATATTTTTCATCAGATTTGGCCAATGTTACCATTAATACTCGATTAACTACCAATAAGGACGTTTAAAACTCCTTTAATATAACCAAAATAACATATGGTAATAATAACATATTTATAATATAAAAATGTATTAAAAAAATTTTAATATTATGAAATGAATTAACAAAATTATTAACTGCCAAGATCAAAAAATAGTAAAATTGAATAAAAAAATAAAATTTTAAAGGAAAACAGGATATCAAAGGGACTAAACATTATCCAAGGAAATTATGAAATATAATTAAAATATTATAATTTAAAAATAGTGGAAAAATAAAAAAAATCAATTATTTATCAGTGTTTTAATAAAACTGTGTTTATTATTTAGTTGGTGGAAAATATATGAAATAAATAGGGATTTATGTTATGGGTGTTCTCAAACCAAACTTTATTTTCTTTGGGTATCCCCTTTTTAATGACATCATCAATATATTGATTCCTCTAATGTATCTTAAATATTCATTCGCTGTTTTTCCTTTTTATTCTAAAGGATTCAAATATTTCAACATTGATTTTTATTCTAAATACAATGATTTTCAAAAAATAAATTTCTTTCAAAAACAAATTCTTTACTCATCATGTGTTATTTCTTTAAAAAAATGCCCATTTATTCCAAGTTATGATATCCATTTTTTAATTTTCAACAAAAAATATTAATCATGAATGTTTTTATTGTTAAATCTTTAAGGAATAAATCCATTTCCATGGGATATTCTATTACTATAATTGTTGTACGTTCTATATGGAATGCATGATTTTGAGAATTTTTAATGTGAAGGGTGGGACAAGAAATATATATCCCTCAAATTAATTGGTTAATGTGATGTATCTCATGAGATAATGTATATTATGAATAAACATAATTCTGTATCTTTTCAGAATGATGATTTTATGATTTATGAACATATGTTATGTGTGGATATTACTCCAGCCTTATTCAAAACTATGTGTTGTATTTAAACACTTTGAAATAATGATTCAATTATATACGTAACCACAATCCATTCCATTATCAAATTATTCCCTCATTGTTTTTATTTTTATACTATGTTAATTTTATGATAATGGTGATGATTATTCTCACAAATGTGATATTGATTCATGCCTCGGATTCCTGCAATTTCATCCTTCCCCTTTGTAACAAAACATAATTATATCAATGAGATTTATCTTCTTATAATTATTTCATATTTAATTATTCACATAGAGGACACAATATAAACATTATGAGTGAGTAATTAATTAAATAAGATTAATTTGAATAAATTAAGTAACCTCTACCGATGGAATAGTAAAGTGACCTCTGGAATAGTAATATGACCATTAGGAATAGTAATTTGACCAATAGAATAGTTACCAAACCTAGGAAAGTGTAAATAAAATTTTTTTTCCCTTATAAATGAAAATTTGATATATTTATATCCAAGAATAAGAAAATAAATGTTTTCAAAATGATACAATAAGTGTTGGTATTTTTGTAAAGTTTAAATGTTTATTTAAATTTTTAAAAAAACATAATTCTTTAAATGAAAATTTATTTTCATGAAAAAATTAATAAATTAATATTTCTTATCTTATGATTATATGATAATTTTTAATATAATAATTAATTATTAAATGTTTCCAAAAATTAATTATAATTTTAAAATGATTATTTTTCTAATAAATGAAGACATTAATAAAAAATTAAATTTATCATATATAGAAACATATTTTAAAAAATTGGAATATATTTTTTAGTTTTTCATGTCAAATAAAGGTGAAGGTTAATTTTTTTTATTTTTCAAAAATAGTTTATGTTTTGTTGTATAGTGAAATATAGTTATTTATGGTATTTAACATTTTTTCCAAATACAAGACTTTATTTGTCACATTTGTGTCATGGATGGTGTAATTGGAAACTATATCCAAATTAAATTATTTATTTATTATTTTTTGTAACCATAATTAACAATGTTTAAATTCTTGACCAAAAAACTAATGAATAAAATAATAAAAAATCCTCTCTCATCCCACTATAAATATCACCCATCGCCAGCTCTTCTCATCACACATTATAAGAAATAGTTCCTACTTATATTCTACATAGTTTCTCTCCCAAACCTCTTCCTCACATTTTGTCCTTAAGACATCACTAAAAGACCATATCCAAGTCCCTTATGGAGGTTATCATGGAGATAACACCAGAGACGTAAATCATTCTTTCTCTCTCTTTTAATTTTTTTACTTCTTTTTTTCCTCTCCTCAACTCCCTATCAGAAAAATGGATTGATAAATATAGTATTTTCATATACAGTAATTTTATTATGTTAATGGAATAATCCATCATCAGCTCTTTTATCCTCTCTTTCTGTTTTAAAAAATATAATATCATCTGTGAGGGGTCAATTCACCACATTCAAGGAAGAAGAGTTTTTGTTATTCTTTATAGACTTCAAGGATAGTCATAAAAAAATTATGGTAAAACATATTATAATATGTGTATTAAAACTTATTTAGTGTTCTATAACTAGTATATATACTTAATATTAACTAATAAAACAAAACTAGTTTGTGATGATCGCAAAAACCCAAAAATAATTTAAACAGTTATTATTAATGATCTCTCTAATGAATCATCAAATATCTGAAAATATAAATACATGGGACCATTTAAATTATCTAGGTTCATAAATATCATATAATTACACTTTCATTGTTTTGAATTGATTTTAAAAAAACTCATATAATTAAACTTAAGGTAATTGATCATAAAATCATGATATGAACACTCCCAAACGATGAAATTAAAAACAATAAGTCATAAAAATAGTCATAAATTAACAAAATAATAATAATAAATTAAATACATGTTAAATATATAATTAATTAAATTTATTATAAATGTAATTTTATTATCTAGGACATTTAGTAAAAGTGTAGTATACTTTTGGACAAGAGTTAAGGGATTATCTCCAAACCTCTATTTTTTCATTCGTGTTATGAGTTCTATTCTTACCCCAATTTAATTCCTAATAATTCTTGTTTACTCATCCTACATTATATTTTTTTGTTCAAAACATATTTACCAATATCGATTTTATATTTTTTCATTGGAAAATACTTGTTTTATAGGGTCCCCTTCTAAATTCCACCTGATAGGTAATCCCTTTTAATGGGAGATTCCCAATTTATTACCCACTCTCAAGTACCATTTATACTCGATAATAATACACCATTAATTTTATGAAATCACCCATTTTATCATGAGAAACAATATTTTTTAATTTGTGATTTTATACAAAAAATTATTACATGTTAATTTTTAATGTTTCTTTAATATTTTCCCTTAAACAAAACTAAAGTGGTTCATTTATAAATATTCTTTTAGAGTTTTTTAACATGTTTTCAATCCAATTATACATCATTTTTTATTATCTGTGTATATTTTATCATATGAATTTCCATTAATTATTAAAATATCTTATTTTATGTACACTAATTTGATATTCACTTTTGTTATGTATTGTGATATCATTATAATACCCATTTCCTTCCATGGGAAACCCTTATGTTAACTAATTATGTTTGATTTTTAATGTGGAACTCAAATTCATGAAAAAAATTTTGATGGGTTCTCTTAGATATCACTCCAATTCATTGGTTAATTTTTAGTCTCATGAGACATTATACTAGGACAGGAAGTGAACCTGGTTCGTTTATGGGACTATATACACCTTGTGAAATAGTCTTGTAAGTTACCATTGGCTCATGATTATGTTATTTTGTATGTTGTTTCAACATTTCTATGATTCCATGATTACAAGACCCAATGTTCGACATGTTTTTACTCCTTATGTTTATTCATGTTTCTTTCCACTTTATGTCATTAGGTTATGCCTTCTAACCCATGTGCTTTGATTTATTTCAATAAATATTATCTTACTGAGATTTCTAGATTATCCTTTGGTCTATGTATCCCCCAAGTTATCCTATGTAGATGTATGATCTCAAAATATGTTAGAATATCATTATGGAGTTTAAATAAAATATTATTTTATTTGGGATTCATGTTTTATAAGTATATACCTAGTCTACGAAAGAAAATAGACTTTATGATCCTTAGTTTGTATTTGATAGATAGTTATTCCTATAATCGTGTAATAATATGTGTAAAGGTCTAGGGTCTCTATAGTTCATATCAGAGGATGGCCATTTAATTTTGGAGTTTAAGACTAAAAAAAATTATTATGAACCATAGGGAGAATCTTATCACCATGGATAACTTATAATGAAACTTGGGTTATTAAAATATAGTAAATACCGTCCATTTAAAAGTTCATTCTCATATCATAAAAGTTTAATTTTTATATTTTTATTAGATAAGTATTCAAAACCCAATGATCATACTTTCTTTTTCTATATTAATGATTGGAAATAGGAGAACCTGTTCATCAATCAATGTGACAGGCAATGTGATGATTTCACTAATGACATGACTAACCTAATGAAAGATGGAGTAACACATATTGTGGTGGTTTCACTACATTTATCATAAATTAAATATAATAACTGAAATATATTTGAGTTTCCCAATACTTAAAATAAGATAAGGATGGAATCTCATAGAATATAATGTGATAAAGATTATAACAAAAAGAATAATAAATTCCCTATGTGTGAAAATATAGGAAAAAATGTCACATATGTTCTCTCAAGGGGACAATGATATTACTTAAATGTGGAAAATATGGTCACAAAGAGGCCAATTGAAAAAGGAAAATAAATATTAATTCTAAAATGTGTCGTGAAATAAAATCCAACATATTGTGACATATACGATTCCATGTCATAAATGTGGAGAATTTGGGCATTATCCAAGTCATTGCTCTATTCCAAGGGATGAAAATAATAATTAGAACCTACAATCTTATTGACCAAGGGAATGATTAATCCCATATAATGAGATGGATGATGATGTTTGAAGTATGACCAACCTCTACACCAGTGTTTTGTTTGTGTTGTATTAGCGTATCATGTATGTTTTTTATGTTCATTGAGTCACCACCCCAGTGAATTCCTTTCTTCATGGAAAAATATATTATTGTCATATCATATATTAATTTTTATTGAAATTTACTACTTTAAAATCAAATTAATCTTCCTTTATTATATTTCAATGTTATATTGGGCAAGGATTGGCTATTGTTATATAAATCCAATATCAACTATCAGGAAAGGGATATCACTCTTCACCTCGTGAGGCATCCTCCTATAATGAAAAAATGTTAAGAGGAGGATGAATCTCCTTCAAAATAATTATCTCAATTGTGTATATTAATTCTTTAATAACAATCATATCAATACCAAAAGATTGAGACAAAGCATAAAATCTTGATCAAATATATTCCCATTTTGAGGGACTATATTGATGTGTTCCCTATATAATTCCATGGTCTTCCTCATGATTGAGAGGCTAAGTTCTCAATTGACCATATTTATGGATCTAGAACGATATCAATAACCCCTTATAAAATGGCCAATTTTTATATAGAGGAACTGAAGTAGAAGATACACGAATATCTTTACAAGGGTTTTATATGACCGAATGCTTCACCACAGGGTATGATAGTCCTCTTCAAGATGAAGGATGGATCAATGCACACTAAATTGATTATCGTGAGCTCAACAAAATAAATATAAATAAAAATTATCACCCACTATAGATATATGACTTTTTCAATAAACTATGTGTGACCAAGTATTTCTCTAAGGTGTAATTTTTGTTGGGATATCACCAATTAAAGTTGAAGAAGGAAGATATTCCAAAGACATTTTTCGAATGAGGTATGAACATTATAAGTTAATGGGGATGCTATTCAGACTCACTAATGATTGATAAATTTTCATTTAATTAATGAATATAATTTTAGATATTACCTCATAAAATTTATAGTAGTATTTATTGATGACATGATAAAATACCACCAAATCATATTAAGGAGAATTAGGAGCATTTCAATAATATTCTAAAGAATTTGTGAATGGATAAAAGTATGAAAATTATAATAAAGTTGATTTTCAGATTGACGATGTACCATTCATGAAGATTTTTTTCTCCTGCAATGGCATATTTGTTGACCCTTTAAATATAATGAAAATTATAGAGTGGCCCTTTCAAACATATAAATCACGGATATATATATCTTTCTTAGTCTATCTTGGTATTACCACTGATTTTTGAAAAAATTATCATGATTTTTGGACCCACTAACTAAGCTTAATGGTAAGGTATTAATGTTTTTTATAACAGTCATTTTGAATACTACTTCAAAGAGTTTAAAAGAGACTTATCATTTTAGTTTTAATCATAGTAATGAATATTTTGTAACTCTTAGTGGTATATAGTTATTACAAAAAAGAAGGGTTTAGGTTTTTTACTAATGAAAAATGATAAAGTGATAGCCTGCATTATAAGGTAGTTGAAAATTCATTTGAAAAAACTTTCAAATGCATGATTTTTAGTTATCAGTTTTGATCTTCAAATTAAAAATATGGTTGCATTGCCTATTAGGGGAGAGGTGTGAGATATATAATAATCATATGAGCCTAAAATATATATTCACATAGAATTATATTAATATGATTAAGTGAAGATGGTTAGTGATCATCAAGAATTATGAATACTCAATCTACTACCATTTTAATATAGAAAATAAAGTATCATATTCTCTAAGTATAAAGGATCATGAAACTTTATCAGTGATGAGAATTGAGAAGGATCCATTCTTATTAGACCTGCGAAGTATGGACATGGGAATAATTAAGGAAGTAATACCAAAAACCATTTTTCAAATGATTACACAAACATCCTTTATGTTGAAAATAAATTATGATCAAATAAATAATGATGAAATTCACAAAAAGAAGGAAGCCATCAGAAATGGGAAACACTCAATGTTAAAAATCTATGAGGAAGGAGCCCTAATATTTGGGTCACGACCATGTGTATCATCTAATCCAGATATAATGAAATAGAGTTTGAATGATTCAAAAAGATAAACCTTCTTTATTTACTCGGGGACCCAAAAAATTTATTTTTATATCTTGGAATACTGTTGGTGGGAAAAATATGGAGAGAGATATCTCTTAGTATTCATTAATGTTCATGGTATAAAAATAAGTTAAGGATGAAAGGAAAAAATCCTAAGTGGATGAGGCAAACATTACCCATACCAACATGGAAATGGGAAAAAAATACATCAGAATTTATCACAGCACTTCCAAATAACTCTAAAGGAAACAATTTTATATGGTTCAATCTATATTTTCTTAAAAATAAGTCTCACTTTATCGCAATTCAATAGAAATTCCCACTCGATCAACTTTCATGGATATACATCAGAAATGTTGAAAGGTTTCATGGTATTCTATTATTGATTATATTTAATGGATATCTTAGATTCACCTCCAAATTCATGAAATTATCCAACATGCTCTAAACACTATTATGAACTTCACTACCACTTATCATCCTTAAACTAATGGCCAATATCAGAAAACTATTAATAAATTAGATGAAATGTTGAGAGCCTGGTCTATGGTCTTCAAGGGAGGAGGGAGAATCATAAAACTATGTTTCAATCATCTTACAACAATATTTTCAACTAAAGCATCCAAATGGATCTATATGAAGACCTTTATAGAAAAATATGCAGAACATGAAGTTCTAGGATGAATTCGGTGTAAAAAATATACTTGGACATGAAATGATCAATGTAATTATAGTAAGGTTGAAAACCATTCTACATCATTTCCTAGAAACCCATTATTGAAAGAATTTATGTGAAGATAATTATTAATGAGAAATATATTTTGAAGTTGGAGACATGGTATTCCTCTATATATCTCTATGTAAGAGAGTCCTGAGATTCAGAGAGAAAAAAAAAAGAAAATTCTCATATACATTTTCCCCTTAAATAATCTTGATCGTGTTAGAGATGTGGCCTATTGACTAATAGTTCCACCAAACATGTCACAATTATATGATGTAATCCACTTATACCTCTTGAGTAACATTATATCAAACCCCTCACTTTTACTTAATTTAGAGGTTGTATAGATTGAAGATAGTCTCTCTTAAGAAGAATATGTGTTAAAGATATTGTTTCATAATGATATAGCTATATTAAATAGTATTACTCACATAAAAAACAAAATAAAAAAATTAAGAATAAATGAAATAATAGGCATTTCTAGAAATTAAGGAACCTATACTGACGGAATAGAAACTTGACCATTGGAATAGTAATATGTCCATTAAGAATAGAAATTCAACCAAAAGAATAGTAACCACACATATGAAAGTTTAAATATCATTTTCAAATCATATAAATGAAAATATGATATATTTATATCTTGTTATAACTAATTTTTTAAATGATAAATTAAGTATTGGTTTTTATGTAAATCGTAAATGTTTACTTACAATTTTATAATTAATATAATGATTTAAAAAAACATTATTTCCATTATATATATTTATAAAATAATATTTTGTTGTATTTTGATTAGAATATAATTAAATGAGACCTTAATTAATTTTTCAATGTGTCCTAAAATGAGTAATAATTTTAAAATCGTCATTTATTGAATAAAAGATGATTTTATTAAAAAATAAATTTCTCAAATTTATAAGTTCATTTTCATAAAATTGATCTTATTTTACATTTCTACACATTGAAAAATGGTTAAGGAGAATTTTTTAAATTATTCTAAATTATTTAATTTTTTGTGAATAGAGGAATATTTCCATTTATGGTATATAAAATGTAAGAAAAATATATGAATTTTTAGTCATGTATGAGTCTTGTACGATGTAATTTGACACTATCTTGAACTCATATACACTAGATTCTATATTTAGTCACATTAATAAACACTATTGATAGTATTGATCCAAAATAACTAATTAATGAATAGAATAATCAAATTCACCCCTCTCCTCCCATAATAAATACCTCTCATCAACACCTCCAATCCTCACACCTTTTAAGCCTTGTAAAATTCATTTATTATACCCAATTACTCTATCAAGATTCTTCCCCGCGTTCTGTCCTTACTGGTCTCACCAAAATACCAATTCCAAATCTCATAAGGAGATTCTCAATGAGACGACACTCAAGATGTAAAACCTTCCCTCTCTCTCTTTTAATTTCACTTTTTTTATATTATCCTCACCTATATAGACCAAAGATTCAGGATAACTCTATTATATTATATATGATGAAATTGTATTTATTTTATTGAATAATCCATCATCAAATCTCTTATTCTATAATTTGGTTTCTAAAAATAAAAACATCATCCATGAGGGGTCGATTCATCACCTTCTGGAACAATGAATTTTTGTTATTCTTTACCACCATCAATGATGGTCTAAAAAAAATTAAAACAAAATATTATAATATATTTTTTATAACATATTCAGTTTTTTGAACTGGTTTGTACACATAATATTAATAGATAATATAAAACTAGTTTGTGATGATCGAAAAAATGCGAAAGTAATATAAATGGTTATAATCAACATTTTATATAATGAATCATCCTAATATATGAATAAAAATTATATATGGGACCATTTGAAATTATTTATTTTCATAAATATATTATAATTCTTTTTCTATTATTTTTATTCCTTTTGAAAAAAACTCCCATAACTAAACTCCACAGAACCTATCATGAAATCATGATACGAACATTCCAAAAAGAATAAAATTAAAAAATATAAGTAAACGAAATGGCCATAAATGAACATAATAAAGTTATAAAAAAATTAAATACATGTATAAGAGGTTATGAATTAAATTACTAATTAATATTAATTAATTTTCTAGGACATTTATTACAATTTAAAAAAAATAATTTCAGACATTAGTAAAGGGATTCTCTCTAGACATCTCTATTTCCATCAGGTTACGCTTTCTCTATCCTTACAAAAATGTAATTCTAAATTATTATTATCTATTATTATTAAATTCTATGTGTGTGTTACAATAAAATATATCTATGACCACTCTATATTATTTTATGTGTAAATTCATGCTTTATAAGGTCCCATTATCAATTCTTCCTAATAGGCAAGCCCGATTAAAAGAAAATCCCAATTCCATATCAATTTTCAAATACCATGCATAATATATTTTAAGAAACCATTAATTTTATAAAATCACCCATTTATCAATAAAACTATAGTTTTAAATTTATCTTTTTATATAAAAAATTATTCCTTTTTACTTTTTAATGTTTCTTTAATGTTTTACATTAAACTGTACTAGAGCGGATCATTTCTAAAGATTCTTAAAAACTCTTTTTATATGTTTTGAATTCCATAGGATATAATTTATCATAATCTGGTCCTATGTTTATTTATTAATGGCCTTCTATTATTTAAACCCATTCTTTCGTTGACCATAAAATGATATTCACTTTGGTTATGCTATATTATAAGGTTATGATACCAATTTCTATCCTTGGGTAACCCTTATGTTTATTACTTATGTTTGATTATTAATGTGGAACACATAATCATGGTCATGTTATGATTGATGAACCTAGTTTTTTATCTAATTCATTAGGTAATGTTTCATCTAATGAGATGTCATGTTGGGATAATGATTGAACCATATTCCTTTATGGAACTTTGTACATCATATGAAATATTCTTTCCGGTTAGTTATGAATCATACTAAGGTCATGTTATATGTTGTTTCCACAATACTAAGATGAAAAAATTAAATAATACAATTTTATACATATTATTATTCCTTGTATTTATTCATGTTTCATGCCTTTTTATGTCATCATGATATGCCTTCCCACCCATGTGTTATACTTTATTTCTATGTTTATTTACTAACTGTGTTTTTTAGATCATCCCTCTTATATTTATATTCCCTATTAGATCTTATTAATATATAGTATTTAAAATAAAGTTAGGATAACATTATATAGTTTAAAAACTGTGTTTTTATTTTGGTTTCTTGTTTTATAATTATATACATATTCTTCCAAAGGCACTTGAATTTACAGTCCTTGGTTTTTATTTTATGGATAGTTATGCCTAAAATCATGTAGTAATATGTGTGAATCTCTAAGGTATGTATACCCTTAGTGGGATTTTAGCTCCCCACTATATTTGATGTATATCCTTGGGTGACTATATATACTATGGAGAACATGAAATATTTTAATATGATAATGATGAAATATTTTAATAATTTTTATTCTATATTATTTATAAGTGATGGTTGATAATAATGTATCTAAGATTTTAATCCATTCGATACATGAATGTATAATTATTATTTTTTTAATCAAAAAAATGTGGTCATAATATTTTACAAAAATGGGATTTATACACTTGTTATCTTATGTATGGTTCAGTTGTTTTTTAAATTATGAAACATTAGTCAAAATACAAAGGATATGCCTTAGTATTTGTAATCATCCAAGAATATTTATTTTCAAAAAGGATAAAAATTGTGATCTAATAAGATATTCATTTATAGTTATTTTCATAATATAATAAATTATTTATATAATCACTAATAAATTATTTTTATTTAAAAAATATATATTTTAGAAAATGGTGGGAAAATTTGAAACTAGGAAAATATCTAATGTGAAAGATAATTAAATAATTATCTAAATTATATCCCCAATGCCATGGGGGTGGATTTCCAAACTTTATGATAATTCCTACCAAGATATCTTAGGATATAAAAAATAACCAAAACCATGTGGATAATCCTCATTTTTCGAAGGTAGATATACTAGGTATTGAGTCTTTTATGTGGCAATGACCACCAATATGTAGTGTATCTTCTAATCCACTTTTCCAAAAATAGTGGGTTAGCTCAATGTTGAAGATCCTTCATGTGGTCCACTATATTGAGAAGGAGAAGGTCATTCTGGACATATATCATTCATATTTTTATGTTATTCAGTGGTTATCATTGATAAACAACAACAAGATTAAGGATGAAATGGATGAGATGGAGTGGGAATACATTAAATAAATATTTCATAAGAAGTATTTCCCTATAAAAATTTTAGTGATGATGAAGATAGAATTTATAGTGCTAATAATAAATGGAGTTGAATATGTCATTTATTTCATGGAAAACATAAAAATTATTTTCAGATATGTCTTTTGAAATGTTATCATCAGTGATATCAAAATACATAGATTGTATAATAGTTTAAAAAGATACATTTGAAAGGCTATAGCTATTTAAGAATTTATAAGTTGTGGTGAATTAGTTAGATGTTCTTTCAATATAGTGATATATTTTAGAGATTGAACTTCTTTAAATGGGGATAAGAAGATAATAATTGAGTTTCATTCTGGTTTCTCAAATTAAAAATTAGAAAATAATATCCAACCACACAAATTTCTAAAATATTGTAAGGTGCATCATGGGAATTTCCTCAATAGAATAAATAAATTATTTAGTTGTGGGAGTGAGGTCCAACAAGCTCATGAATATGGAAGTGACTTGAATAATATGGCCAATATGATGAATTAATGGAATGAATCTCCTAATGAAACACCTATATTTTAATTAGTCAAATATATTGAGTAGAGGAATTATGTAATCCATTTCACTAAACCACAGGTCCTTAAAGGTCATCGGAGTCAAAAACCACTAAACCCAATAGTGCAATAAAAAGCTTATGTCATTGATACTACTAAAGTGGATCATTAAAATTAATTCACTGAAGGTACACTTCATATTCACTCATTAATGGAAAAATAACACTATGATATTATGGTTCTACACATTCCCATATCACATGAATGTTTTTAATAAATTCTATTTAAATACCCCAAACCATGAAGTAGATGTATCTTTAAAATCATATAGGGGTATGATCATTTCTATCCAAGTGTTAGACTCTTATCCAGTAAGGATCCATGGGATGATTCTTTAATAAATATTTTAGTCTTTCCCAATGGGAAATTTGATGCTATAAAAGTCATGGATAGGCACTAAATATTTAGATCACACACCAACTATTAGGAAAAGGAAATCCCTTTTTGTATTCCAAAATATCCCATTATACAATATAAATGAAAGGAATCCCATGAATATCCATTTTAAAATACCTTAATGGTATGGTCAATGAAACCCAATAGAGATTCATACTTTTCCAAAATTATTAAGTTAAAGGAAAGTATCCAACTTGATGAAATGACCATTATTAGGGAATGTAATGTTATATTTCCTAAAGAGTTTCCTTTACATACCTCATATAGTGAGGTATAGTTCTTAATAGGACATATACTTGGATACACTCATATATCTATGTTCCCCAATAGTATGGTCCTGATAGATGTAGGGGACTTAAAGAAACAACAATAATAGGGTTTTTACAAAGGGTTCATACACCCTAATGCATCACCATGCGGTGCGTCAGAAATCCTTTTAAAGAAAAAGGATGAATCGATATGGATATCAACATATGGAGGTGAAGAAGGTAAATATTCCTACTACCATATGTGGATTTTATAGACACAATGAGTACATATTAATGCCCTTCAGACTTAATAATTCCATTTTAATCTTCATGGATTTAATGAATATAGTCTTTAGGGACTACGTCAAAAACATTATGGTCATGTTTATCATTAGTATCCTGATTTACATCAATAGTAAGGAGGGACATAAAAAGTGTATTGGGATTTTTTTGGAGATACTAAGGAATGAGAAAGTGTAATCTATGTTTATAAAGTGTGAATTTTGAATGAATAAAGTCACATTCTTGGGGAACATGATCACAAGTCAAGGAATTTTTTTTAACCCTTCAAAGACAAAAGAAATTTTGGAATGATCCATACCCACTATATTCTTAGAAATCTATACTTTTCTCGGATTAATTGGGTATTAATAAAATGTTTTTAATAATTTATCATGATTGACTAGAATACTTACTTTCTTATAGGAAAATGTGTGAAGTATGCCTAGGAAACTGAATTTGGGGAAATATTTGAGGAGATCAAAAAGTGGATAATCACTAGACATATACTCACACTAAAAAAAATTGGATAATATTTTGTGATATACAATGATTTAGAAATAAAGGCTTGGGTTTTTTACTCATACACAATGAAAAATCGGTATCCTATGCGTCATGAATATAGACAATCCAAGAGAAATACTACCCAAATGCATGACCTAGAGTTAGAATTTGTGATCCTTACCATGAAGATATATAGGTACCATCTGCATTCTAAGAAGTGTAGAATATTTGATGATCATAATATTCTAAAGTATAAACTCATGAAGAAGGATCTAAACATGCATCAAAGAAGGTAGTTAAAGATAATCAAGAATTATGATTGTTCTATTCACTTCAATCAAGGAAAGGATATCAAGTTAGCTGATGTTATTTGTAGATAATAACCATACTCTCTATCTATGATGTAGATTGAGAATAACCATATCTTCATGGATATACATATGATAGATCTGGAAATCATAACACCAGTTGATACATCCTACCTTAAGGTACTGAGTTCATATCCATCTATCCAAGGGAATATCAAGGAGGAATAATAGAAAGATCTAGAACTTCAAAAGAAGGAGAATGTAGTTATAGAAGGGTTATTTTATGAATTCCATATTAATGGTGATATTGTGATTAATTTTGTAAATATGATTTATATTCCTTTATCACCTGAGAGAAACAAGGATCTATTGGAAAATTCACATATATCATTATTATCATACCATCTTGTAAGGTCTAAGATATACCAAGATTTTCAAAAGAACTTCTAATAGAATAACATGAATGAATGGATTGCGGAGTATATCTCAAAGTTTTTCTATGTCAACATGTTATGAAATAGAAGAAGAATTCAAAATGGATGATGAATCCACTTCTTATACTCACATAGAAATGAGATAATATAATTATAGACATTGTTAATGGTCTCCTAAACACATCTAATAGAAATAATTTGATATAGATTGTGCTAGATCAACTCACCAATACTGACAACTTCATCACTGTTCAGGAGGATTTCCCTCTTGATCAAAAAGTCATTAAATCCTTAAAGGTTGGGTTATGGCTACTTGGGATACCACTTTTGATATCTTATGATCATTATATAATTTCATGTCACAACCCCGCTCCCCACAAGGTGTACCCTTCCTGGGATGGAAATTTGAGAAGTGAGATAGTAACCCCCGAGTCCCACCTCCAATAGGACCTAGGTTGGTGACTATCATAGAAAGTATAGTAAACAAACAAATGGGAGGCATTACCCTCTAAGATAACACATTAGAAATATAGAGATAAGATATACACCAACCAAATCCAACTCAAACTGAAATATAAATGAACTCCTAATTACACATATGTAACGTCATGAAAAACTACTACCACTCAAAGGGAAAACTTAAAGTACCAAAGGAAAGTAAAGAAGGCACCAACCACAAATCCAAAACTGCTCCTCCAACCCCAAGCTAGTAGTAACCAACTTGATCTCCAGCCTACTCCAGGTGACCTGAAAAACAATTTACATATATGTAGGGTGAGTATGATAGTATACACAGTAGGATCCTCCCTGGAGCCTCTCGTGAAAAATGAAAGAAATCATGCTAAATCATGGTGGTCAACAAGTGAAACTAACTTGTCACCAAAATAGGTATACTAAGTTCCCATACTCACCATGGATAATCTAAGCAAGTATCGCATACAAGATTATATAATATAATAAAGAATATCAAGGTTACCCAGCTACCACTTCCCTCCTGGTTTGCTACTTTTCCCCAATGTCGCTCATCTGAATCCATCTCTCTCAAAAAAGGATTGCACGCAGACACCTAAAAGAAGCACCACAACATGCACCTCATACAGCACAACCACAAAGTCAATCTGACCAAAGTAACCAGGTAGTTTCTGGGAGCCACCACAGCCTGCACAATGTGTGTCATAAGCCAAGTATTAAACCTCATGCCATTACAGCCCATACACTATGTACGGATCCTCAAGCAATCATAGCCTATACATGTTACACCAATAGTAGTCCATAGGAAACTATATCCAGAATATATGAGTGTGAATAAACACAAGCTATTATATCTCTCTACACACATATATGGGAAAAACAAACTGTTGTGCCTTATAGAACAAGTAACTACCAAGAGAAAAGAGTGGAGCCAAATGGGGTAGCCATCTATACATCCTCCCACCAGAATTCTGGGGAAAACACCCCCCCCCCCCCAGGGCTAAGAATCATCAAGGTGTAATTTTCCCTAACTGACGAGGTGTGGTATCATATAAAAAACAAAAAATTATAGAATGTATTATAGCTCACAACCACACTATGGGCATATCCTTAACCTAGACTCAACTGTAGATAATGTTTCTCAGACTCCCAGCTTCCACTTCTAAGACTTTGTATCTTATAAGCACACAACCATTTAAATAGATTTATTATATTACGTTCTTCCATTTTTATCAGTTTCAATTTATGTTAATCAATTCATTAAACATTAATTAACCATTAACAACTCCTCATTATATTTCATTAGCATCGCACCCAACTTTAGTGCCCTCTAGGCATAACCAAACCAAGTCCACACCTTCTCATAAATATTACCTCGGCATTGCATCCTAGCAAGCTCAAACCCAATGGGTTAACATCATTTATTCAATCATTTATTAACAGCATTATTACTTTCCCATATTCCCATACATTATAGAAAAACATTCAAAGATACTAAACACAAAGGGTCTCAATATGGTGGGTAGTTGAACTACCTGTCAAGTCTTTTCCACCTATAGAAATAGTGTACACCCATCCTCCCTTAAAAATATAAACACAGAAAGCATGTGGAATACCCCATGCATATTCACCACTTTTGGAACGATGGTAAGCAAGAACATCTTCCTTGATCAGTGGGAAAAGTAATGTAGATTAACAACCAAAAAGATTCAGCAAACATCTAATCATTCACATCCAACATGTTTCATCATCTCTGGTGTCCTCCCCAACACCCACATGCATAAACCGATACATTTCGCCACCCTAGGCATCAACTGTTGTCGTAAACAATGGGCCTTCTTTCCCCCACATATCACAATAGCAATCTAAGCTCACATCACAACACAATTAGTAGGAAACAAAAAATCATATTAACTGAGCTCTTGGCACTTAAATAAGTCATTCTTCCTTCACCCGCAATGAGCTCTCACAGCTCCAAGAATAAGGCTCTTGGCCTTTACAAACAAGAGGGTAACTCAGAACCCTATGATGAATTTCTTTTATCAAATAGCCAGTTCTTTAACCCATATTGAATTAACCTGTTCATTAATAGTAGGTTCAAACTATAGATAACCTAAATAGAATGTTATCATACCTATCACAAATTTATACATGATTACTACACCAATTTCATTAACATCAAATTACAACAACAACAACCGTATTTATTTACATGCCTCTTTATCTTTGAAAAATAATTAAAAATAATAATAGTTTACATTATTTACCAATTTCTATCAAGAATTAAATTCTAAACAAGGCAACCATAGATATAACACTATTTAAAAAAATAAGAGTTAATAACATACGATTGATGCCAACTGATTTATCCAGTTCACATATTTATTATGTCAATTATAATGTGATCCATAGGCTAAATCATGCTAACTCTAAGATTAAACATAAAAGAATAGATAGGTAATGAATCCCCCACCTCAAAAGGTTCGTGATGTTCTTCACATGAGAATTTTTCACTCAACATATCACGATTGACTCCCCTGTGACAACTGCATCCACCCAAGGATGTCGTGGCACGATCGCACCAACTGACACACAAGAAAACTCCATTAGAAACATGTACATCACATTCCATAACATGGAAAGGAGAAACGGGAGAATAAGGATCCAAGAAAACACAAGAACGGAGGTAGATCATACCTTCTATCGGTGATGGATCGACACTTGCTGCTTGCAACAAAATAGGGGGTGCGCATGCAACAGGAAGAAACTTCAAGAGGAAAAGATCCAAGGATTAAGGTTCAATCACACCACTCTTATGGGAAGAAGGAAAGGTTAGAGCATATCCCACAAGAGAACAAGTAGGTAGAACAAGGGAGGAAGAAATCTCATCCCTTTAGAATAGTAATGGAGCAGCGGTTTAAGATACGCTGGATTTTCTCATTAAAAGTGGATCACATTAAACCATGGGGTTTGACCAAGTAAAGGCTTCCTGAGACTTAATAAAATTAATATAGGAGTTATGGTATTTGAGTTGGCCTTATATCCCTTAAAATTCCTTTCAGGCATCTTACGCCAAAGGAAACGTAAATGGATTGAAACTGTTGGAAGTTGGAAACACTGTACACCTACCAATGCTGAAAACATTTTACACCTACCGATGCTGTAAACATTGTTCATATAATACCTCACTGATACTGAGGGAACTATTCACAAAATGACTCACCGATACTGATTTCACTGTTCACGTCTATCTCACTGATGACACTGTTCACATCTGACTCACCGATACTGATGGCATTATTCACAAAATGACTCACAAATATTGATAGCCTATTCAAAAAATTACTCAGTGATACTGATGGCACAGTTCACAATATGAATAACCAAAATTGATGGAATTGTTCACAGAATGACTCACAAATACCAATAAAACTATTCATAAAATCAATCACAAATACCGAAGGCACTATTCACAAATTGTCTCACCAATACAGATGGCACGGTTCATATAATGACTCACCAACACCGATGGTACAGTTCAAAAAATGGCTCACTGATACGGATGGAATTGTTCATAGAATGACTCACTGATACCGATGGCACTATTCACAAAATTACTCATCAATACCGATGGTACTATTCACAGAATGACTCACTGATAATGATGGAACTATTTACAAAATGACTCACCGATACCGATGGAACTGTTCAGAGAATGACTCACCATTAATGATTACACTTTTCACAAAATGACTCACTGATACCGATGGAACTGTTCACATAATGACTCACTGATACCGATGGTACTGTTCATAAAGTTGGAAACACTATTCACGGAACTAGAAATTTGTAAAAGCGTTAAGGATAAGCCACCTTGACCTCCCAGAACCACTTAGACTCAATATTTCATCAAAGGAATGGACAAGAGAGCTTCGGGCCATTACATCAGATACCTGTCAAAACATTCTTGTCCTTGAGAATTAGAAACCAACCTAAAAGGAAAATGAAAATGGGTCTGAACAACCACCCATCAAGATACCTCTCAAAATAGAGAAATCCACAAAAATCAACAAAATAAATTCATCACATAAACATGAAAGTTATACAACTACAAAACCAATATCATTACATTAAAAAGAGTTAAACATAATACAACGTGGGGTACTAAGCACGTATTTGTGACTCACACTCCTAGGTACTCTCCTCCACACCACCGTGTTGCCAAAATACACAAACTAAGGGGATATCACACCCATGAAACACCTTCTACTTGTGGTCCTAGATCTCTACAGGCCACTCCTCGAAGGATGCATCATCGTCAACATCAATATTGCCCCAATCAGTGATTTGAGAGTCATCATAAAGATATAGATGGAGTTGTGACACATGAAAAACATTGTTTATTCAGCTCTTCTATGGGGGGAAGTGCTACTCGATACGCCACTACTCCAACAGGACCCAAAACCTTAAAAGGACCAACAAACTGAGAAGACAACATACTCACATGACCAAACCTTCAATGCACATAATGGGGAGTTACCTTAAAAAAAACATGATCCCAAAAATCAAACTCTAAAGGTCTCCTCCTTTGATCAGCATATGATTTCAAATGATTATGCACTGCCTTAATCCTCTCACAAATCATCTAAACCATCTCTATCGTATTCTGCACTAGTTTTGGTCTGAGAATCGCTGACTCTCCAACCCCAGTCCAGCACAATAGAGAAAGGAAAAGTCGTCCATACAATGCTTTAAATTGCACCATACCGATGGTATAGTGTAAACAGTTGTTATAGGTGAACTCCACCATGGATAATGGCCTCATCAATGAAAATATGAAATCCAAGACACAAGAGCGCAACATGTATTCAAGAGTTCGGATAGTTCGCTCTGTCTGGCCATCTATCTGTAGATGACAAGAAGTGTTAAAGTATAGATGGGAACCAAAATAATTATAGAGAACTCTCTATTCCATAGAGTTAAAATGAGTATCTCGATCATAAATGATCATCCTTGGGACTTTGTGCAATCTCACCACCTCATCTAGATATTTCCTTGACCAAACCATCACTATCCTGGACTCCTTGATCACTATGAAGTTGGATGATTTCATTAAACAATCCACTATCACCCAAATAGTAGAATGGACTCACTGAGATCGAGGTAAACTAGTAAAAAAGTCCATTGAGATGTCCTCCCACTTCCACTGAGTAATATCTAACAGCTGTAGGAAACCATTGGGGTCACGCTGCTCAGCCTTTACCTTCTTGAAGACCCAACATCGAGAAACAAACTCTACAACTGCATGCTTCATCCCAGGCCACCAAAACTAACTCTTCAAGTCTCACTACATCTTTGTCACGCCATGATGCACAGCTAAAGGTGAACTATGGAAATATCTAAGAATTGTGTCACGCATCCCCAAAGGAACAAAAATTCTTCCTTGATACATCACCTGGTGTTATTCATCCTCAGAAAAACCATTAAGGGCCTTTCCACAAACAACTCAGTCTCTCTAGACCTCCACCTTTATATCTCCCAACTGGGACTCTTCCACCTATTACACAGTAGATGAATACAAATTCATCTGAAAAAAGATAGCCTCTACCCCCCAACTTCTCCCTTATCGAGATGTAACGTTGAAATTTCTTTCATCACTCTCCAAAAATCACCAGATTCACACACTGCATCACTATGTGACTTCCTTCTCAGTGCATCAACTACAACATCTCCCTTTCCAAGTGTATACGTGATTTATAATTCTTATTACTATAATTAATCCATCCACCAATGAAATCATGAGATTGAGTCACATTGGGAGAAAACATACCTCAGGCTCTTATGATCGATGAAAACCATAATGTACTCACCAACGAGGTAATGTCACCACAACTTCAGAGAAAACACCAGAACTTACAACTCAAGATCATGGGTGGAATAGTTATGTTCATCAGAACACAACTACCAAGACCAATAAGAAATAATGGATCCTACTAAATTAAAACCGATCACAACCCTAGATGTGAAGAATCGTATAAAACATCAAAATAAACACCCAATGCAGGAATAGAAAGAACTAAAAAACATACAAACTTATCCTTTAGATACTAGAAAGATTCCTAACTCTGATAAGTTCACACAAACGTCGGATCCTTCTTGTTCAATGTTGTCAGAGGAGTCATAACCTGAGAGAAATTGGATACAAACCTCCTAAAGTATCCTATAAGACCAAGGAAACTTTGCACCTTTATCATTGTCTTTGGGGGCAGCCCAAGTCACAAATACTTTTCTCTTAGATAGATCCATAGCTACTCCCAACTATTATATAACATGCCCCAATAAATGAACTTCTCATGCCCCAAACACACACTTCGACAACTTCCCAAAAAACTACTGTTAATGAAGAACTATCAAAATGGCTTGTAGATGCTCTGTATTATCCTTCTCAGATACGGAGTACAGAAATATAGCGTCGACCAAAACCACCACAAACGTACCCAAGAACTTAGGGAACACAGCGTTCATCAATCCCATCAACACTTCTGGAGAATTCTTCACACTGAATGGCACTACAAGGAACTCATAATTCCCATGATGAAAACGGAAAGTAGTCTTCAGGATATCCTCATTTTTCACACAAAGATGATGATATCTTGACTACAAGTCAATCTTTGAGAACCAACTTTCACCCTTCAGTTGATTAAATAAATAATCAACCCATAGAAGGGGATAGTGATTCTTCACTATCACATTGTTTAAGCGATGATAATTGATACACATCTACAAACAACCATCATCCATCTTCAGGAACAAAACTGGTGTGCCCCACGGTGACACACTCAGCCAAACAAAAACCACAGTGTAACAGACCAACAATCTATATACACGTCCCTCATAACTTAGAAGGGGCCATCCTATATAGAGACACAGAGATAGGATATGCTCATGTATTTAACTCGATTGTAAACATGATCTCTCATTGAGGGGATTATGCTACAACCAATTCTAGGAAGACATTAGGGTATTCTTATACAACCCTAGGAAACACCAACTGTTGATCCTCTAAATAATTCATCATCAGATTAGAAATCAAGGATGATAAGGATGGAAAATGCCTCTGACCCATATGAGGGTCTCGCTCACCAACAAACATTGATATCTCTCAATCAGCATCAAAGAACACCACCTGCCTCTTGAATAAATCCACAATAGCCTACACCAAATACTACCAAGCCATGATGAGGATGAAATCATATGGTTGTATCCGTAAAAAAGGGAATCTCCCCAAGAGAGGTGTTACCCCAACAATTGCTCACAGTCTCTTCATACTTCAAAAAATTCATCTCAACCTACCACTAGCATAGTCAATGCCAAGAGAACTGAAAGACTCTCTACCTCAAGTCCCATAGAATAGAAAAGGGCGGGTTATATGAAGGAGTGCATCTCTCCTAAATCCAAACAGGCATACACCCAATTAGAAAATAGAAAAAGGGTACCTTGAACGGTTTTTGGGTCACTTGGCACTAGCAACACTAAAGCATGAAGTATACCACAACCTCCTCCACGACCTCTAAGACCCTGATGATGACCACCAACATAGTCATTATTCACTCTCTGAGGATAGTGAGCATCATGGGGTATTCCTCTGCCTTCCCCATTTTCTCTCCATTGATCCAAAGCTAATGCAACCGGCTGCTACTCCCTCGGTAGGAACTGCCTCAATGGAGGAACCTGAAGTGGAACACCTGGGGCATCATGAATTATCTGAAAGGTCAGGAACTCTCTCTATTGATGACCTATTCCTCCATAAGAAGAACAAGTGTCTGGTTCCTTGGCATAGGCCTCAAAACCGCTGCCCTGGGTGAAACGAGATGTTGATTGCTGAGACCTACCCCTGGCCGAACAGAAACTCTTCTGACCTAAAAACTAGGAACATCGGACCACAAATCTACTTCATGGGGAATCATGATGAATCCCCTCTCAGGATGATCAGATTCTGGCCAATGTCTTCTTGACAAACTCTGCTCTTTCTAGCACCACAAGATATGTCTTCTGCATAAATGGGATGACCTGGCGCTGGATCTATATATGCAAAGCCTCCTTAAAATTCCTTTCCCTGGCCACCTCATCTAGAAATAGGTCCAAATCATATTGTAAAATATTCCTTAAATGGATTAAAAACTCCATAATATAGGAGCTCCCTTATCGAAGGGTAAGTAGCTCTGGGTGACTGGACACCTTCGCGGTCGAAGAAAGAAACTCAACTCTGAATTTATCTCGAAACTATTCCCACAAGATCACAAACTCCTCGTGATCTATAGGGAACAAGAACCACCACTGCCACACTGCTCTACACAACATCATCACAACCAAACACACTTTGTTCTCCTTCCAAGCATGGATCGTATTGAATTATATCTCAACCTCCTCAGACCATTCTTCTATGACTTCATCTGAAATGGAGCCCACATACTTATTCAAACACTGGCACTAAAACTTTTATAGCTTCCACCTCCAAGTTTCATTGTCATCAACCTCTACTATGAAGCGATCTGTTGGCGTAGCCTATTGGACATCATCTACGAGAACCAGAAGAGGACATCGACCTAGAGCCATATGTGTAAAATAAAAAATACTTAGAGCTCATAAACCTATAATATGGAAGGATCAACATTAATTAATTAATTATTTTCTTTTATTCATTTTAGGTTATCCTATCCCAAGGTCTACCCTTTCAATCACAAGCACAAAGAATAATGATGCATGATTGTTTCCTAGGTATCTACCCAGCAACCTGTATCACCTCATTTACAAGCCATTATAAACTTAATGGTTCATGCTTCAAATCATAGGGGTCCCAAAACACCTATGTCTCAGCTGGTCTCCAGTGATTACATCACTTGCTAAATTTAACTGACATCGTTTCCCTACCAACCCATGCAACCTCACCAGTTCCTAACAAGAAAATCCATCCTATACCTCAACCATACCTTTGATACCACTCCATCATGACCCCCTCCCCACAAGGTGTACCCATCTTGGGCTGGAAATGTGAGAAGAGATATAGTGACCCCCTGAGTCCCACCTTCAGTAGGCCCTGGGTTGGAAACTAGAATTGAGGGTATAGTAAACACACAAATGGGAGGAAGTACCCTCTAAGAGAACACATGAAGAGAAGAGGGATAATAGAAACACCAACCAACTCCAACTTAGAATGAAATATAAAAGAAATCGTAAGTACACATATATAATGTCACAAGAAAATACTATAAATGGAAGGGAAAACTACAAGTACCAAAGGAAAGTTAAATCAGCAGCAACCAACATCTCATGCAACCCCAATCTAGTAGTAACCATTATAATCTCCAACATTTTCCAAGTGACCTGAAAATAGTTTACAAATATTTAGGGCGAGTATAACAGTATACACAGTAGGATCCTACCCATATCCTCTTGTGAAAAAGTAAAGAAAGCATGTTAAAGCACAGTGAACAGCAAGTAAAATTGACTCATCATGTAAACATGTATGCTAAGTTCATAGCCTCACCATAGAAACTCTCACCAACTATCGGATATAATAGTATATAATATAATAAATAATATCAAGGGTACCTCACTACCACTTCCCCACCGGTTTACTATATTGCTCCAACGTCACATGTCCTGAGCCATCTCTCTCCAAAAACAATTTCCCGTAGACACCTAGGAAAAGCACCACAACATGTACCTCATGCAGCACAAAAATCACATCCACATAACCAAATTAACCAAGTAGTTTCTAGGATCTAGAAAATATCACATAACTTGAATCATACGTCGGGTATTACACCACAATCCATTATAGCACATAAAACGAGTAAGGATCCTCAAGCCATCACAACCTACACACATTACACCTATTGTAGTCCATAGGAAACTATATCCATGATATATTTGTGTGAATAACCACAAGCCATTATAACACTCTACACACATATAAGGACAAACCTAACAATTGTTCCTACCAAAACAAGTAACTACCAACAGAAGAGAGTGGGGAGAAAGGGGGAAATCATACATCCACCCTCCCACCAGAATGTTGGGGAAAACACCCCCCCCCCCCCCGGGCATAGAATCCCCTGGTGTCAATTTCCCTAATTGATAGGGTGGAGTAACGTATAGAAACAAAAAAAATTAGAATATACTATATCTCACAACCACACTATAGGAATAACCAAGACATGGACTCAATTGGAGATAATGTTTATTGGACTCACAACTGCCACTACTAAGACTAGGTATCCTATAAGTACACAACCATTTAAAGAGATTTATTATATTACATTATTCCCTTTTTATCAGTTTCATTTTACATTAATCAATTAATTAAAAATTAATTAACCATTTACAATTCCACATTATATTTCATTATCATCATACTGAAGTTGCATGCCCTCTAGGCATAACCAAACCAAGCCCACAGCTTCTTAGAAATATTACATCAGCATTGCATCCCAGTAAGATCAACCCCCATGGTTTAACATGATTTTTTAATCATTTATTAATAGAAATATTAATTACCCATATTCCCATGCATTATAGAAAAAAATCTAAACTACTAAACATAAGGGGGATCAACATGGAGGGTAGTTGTACGACCCTTTAAGCCTTTTCCACCAATAGCAAGAGGGTAACTCAGAACCATACAATGAATTATCTTTTATCAAAAAAAAATTCTTTAATATATATTGAATTAACCAGAAAATTAATAGAAGGTTCCAACTATGGGAAACCTAAATCGAATGTTATCATACCTATCACAAATTTATACATGCTTATTGCACCAATTTTATTAACATCAAATTAAATCTACAACAACCGGATTCATTTACATGACTCTTTATCTTTGAAAAATAATAAAAATTAATCCATGTTTACATTATCTACCAATTTCCATCATGAATGACATGATAAACAAGGAAATAACAAATATTCACTATCTAAAAAAACAAGTTTCAATAAGATATGATTGATGCCAATTGATTTATCAAGTAAAAATATTTATTATGTCAATTCTATTGTGATCTAGTGGATAAATTATGCTAAATATATGGTTTCATGTAAAATAATAGATAAGAAATGGATCCCATACCTCAAAAGGTTCTTTATGTTATTCACACGAGAATAATCCATCCAACAGATTATGATTATGTCCCCCGTGACAACTACAGCCACCCGGGGATGTTGCGGCCATATTGCACCAACCGACACCTTAGAAAAATCTATTAGAATCATTGAGATCACATTGCATAACATTGAAAAGGGAAATGGGAGGAGAAATATCGAATAAAACACAAGAATGGAGGTAGATCATACCTTCTATTGATGATGGATTAATACTTGTGGCTTGCACCAAAACAGGGGGTGCGCATGCAGTAGGAAGAAACTTCAAGGGGAAATGATCCAAGGATTAATGTATGATCACACTGATCCTATAGGAATAAGGAAGGGTTCTAGAATCTTTTAACAAGGAATAAGAAGGTAAAACATGGTAGGAATATATATTGTCTATTTAGAAGATCTATGGAGCAGTGGTTTAAGATACGCTGGATTTTTCAATTAAAAGTGGAATGCATTAAACCATGCAGTTTAACCAAGTAAATGCATCCTGAGACTTAGAGAAATTAATATAGGAGTTATGGGATTTGAATCCGCCTTAAATCCCGTAAAACAAGGCCTTGAATGTGTTTTGTATCAAAGAAAACATCAAAGGGTAAAAACTATAGGAAGCGGGAAACAGTGTACACCTACCGATGCTGGAAACATTGTACATCTACCGACACTCAAAACATTGTTCACTTAATGACTCACCAATTTCGATGGCACTGTTCAAAAAATGACTCACTAATACTGATGGAATTGTTCACATCTATCTCACTGATGACATTGCTTACATCTGACTCATTGATACCGATGGCACAATTCACAAAATGACTAACCGATACTGATGGAACTATTCACAAAATGACTCACCAGTACTGATTGCACTATTCATAATATGGAACACCAATACTGATAGCACTATATATAGAATTACTCACCAATACTGATGGCAGTGCCTAGAAAATGAATTACTAATACCGATGGCACTGTCCACAGAATGACTCACTAATACCGATGGCACTGTTTACAAAATGACTCACCGAAACGGATTGCACTATTCATAGAATGACTCACTAACACTGATTTCACTATTCACAAAATAAATCACTAATAATTTTGTCATTTTTCACAAAATGAATCAGTGATACTGATGGTACTGTTCACAAAATGACTCACTGATACTAATGGCACTATTCACAAAATGACTCAACGATACCGATGGCACTGTTCACAAACTGACTAACAGATATCAATGGAACTATTCATAGAATTAATCAATGATATCGATGGCATAGTTTACAAAATGACTCACCAAGACCGATGTAACTGTTCACATAATGACTAACCAATACCAATGGCATTGTTCTCAAAACTGGAAACACTATTCACGGAACTAGAAATTTAGAAAAGTTTTGGGGATAATACGCCTGGACATCCTAGAACACCTTAGACTCCAAATTTCAGCAAAGGAATGGACTAGAGAGGTCTAGGCTATTACAGTTCACATATAAATTCATGAAAATTCTCTAAAGCTATTTGAGTGCTAAAGTGAATTTGAGTATGGCCAATCATACCCAAAAATATCTCCAATCTGAAAGGACTTTTCAGAAAAATAAATACATTCTAAGAGTATAATCAATGTAATTTAATGGATAACTGGTTCAACATAACCCATTATTTATATTCTCTTACAATAATAGTTTCTACATGACTATTAACATTTCTTCCTATGAATCTCAATGTGGGAAACAATTTAGAAATCCTACTTATTGGGATTATAATGTAATAAAAAGATAATTTTTGGACTTCTCATGTTTCAATAATGTTTTAATAATCACAATTCATATACATTCTTTATAGATTGTTAATCTTGATTAACCTATATAAATCATGTTACAGATGATTAGTTTCTTTATGCATTAAATAATTATTGAAAAATATTTTGTTTGAAATGAAATTTTCTTATGAATGATTAAATTTAATTCATTCTATGAATATCACTATTTAAGTCTGTGTACCGAGATTTGACCAAGTCATAGAAACTGTGAGTCTGCCACCGGTTGTGTTTTTTTGGCAAAGGACCAAGACATTATGACCATTCAGACACTGTAACCATACAGACATTGTGACTGTCTAGACACCGTGACCATCCAGACACTGTGACCATCTAGACATCGTGACAATCAAGACACCTAGACCATCCAGAAAATGTAACCACCCAGACACCGTAACCATCCAGACATTGTGACCATCCAGACACCGTAACCATCCAGACACAATGACTATCCAGACACCGTGGCCCTCCAGACACTGTGACCATCCAGACACCATGACCAGACACCATGATCCTAACACCGCATCTGTGTTATCGGTTTTTGATCTCTATACAACTATTTCATCATAGCTATCTCACCGCTCAAATAAAAAGGAGAAAAGGTTTCAACGAGACACCATTTTCATTAAGACGCCATTTTCATGGAGACACCATTTACAGACAAATTGTAACACCATTTCATAATCTGTTTTGTCATTTTTTTAATTTAATTTCTAACTGTCATATTTGAAGATTTTAAATGCACTGATATAATTAATGTTTCTTTGTAGACATGTCACCTGATAGTATAAGGTACAAGGTGTAGAATTCATACATCATGTCAGCTCTGAAACATGCATTCCATGAAAAAAAAAAGAACAGCGTGTCCAAGAGAAAAATTTGTGATCATGGTTATTGTAGTGATGATAGTGTAATAGAAAAACAAGTGTGTGCGTGATAATGAAGATGCATAAGCAATCATGCAACCCTACACTGCTGAAGAACACACATGAAGCATACTCAAATCCCATAGTTGATAACATTTTCACATCATCAACTCCACGAAGAATAAGAGCCAGATTTAGCTGACCTACGATGCTCTATTTTCCGTGAGAGGACCTCATTTCTGCATCTACTTCATCCCAAAAGTCCAGGGCTTCATAGACTAACACTCAGAGAACTTCTAACTTTATATCATCATCTTGGATCTATTGTGTTTTATTTTTTTTATCTTTCTAGTAGTGTGTGTGTTTATATTAAACATGCACTATCTCCTGCATCAAACTGACAGATACAAGATATCCTTTCTCTTACATCTTTTTATACTTGTGTATTCCTACGGATAAGTGTGGAAGAGGTCCATGTGTGACTTGTTAGTTCAAACACATGAAGAAATGTGGAAAAGGTAGTGAGACAAATATAGTATTGTGTACTATTGTTACCCCAATCCAGGGTGTGGATCAAGTTTATTTATATAAAGTTCTTGGTGGTAGTTTATCACCAAGTGGAGTGGATTAGGTCTCACCTTGAGACTGAACCACATGTTTTATATCCGTTGTGCTGTTAATTTTAGTGTTCTCTATTTTACTATTTAATTTAAAAATCACTAAATTTACTTTGATAAATAATCTTGGAAAGAAGTTATAACTTTTTTTCCTTATTAAAATAGCTTCAAAATTAATGTTCATAACTGATATTAAGATTACTGAGAATTAAAAAATCTTCTAAGAAGTTATTCAAACAGTCAAACTTTCAAAATCGTATAACCTTGATTGACTGGGATATATTTAAATTTATTGGGGAACCTTTTTTAAATAATATTTTTTAAACATAAATTGTGAATAGATACTCAATTCACCCCCCCCCCCCCCCCACCTTGAGTACTCTACTCTGACCAACATTTGGTATCAGAGGATTGTTTCTCAAGACTCTATTTTTTACCCTATTAAAATATGATTGTAGTTGTATTTTAAAGATCTATAAATTTCTGTTATTTCTAAATTTCTATCTATTTTAAATTATTTATTTATTGGGGACAATATATTGTATGTTTATGCAACAAATAGACCACCATTCATTAATGGAACCAATTATGCTCAATGGAAAATTAAAATGAAAATGCATTTAGAAAGTATAAGGTTTGAAATCTAGTCTTCAATTATTTATGAATATAAGATTCCTGCTACTGATTAAATCAATTGAGATTAACCTACCAAAACTACCAACAATAAAAATTCCAAAACTATGATGCTTTATACTGTTCTTTAGGATATGAGGAATTTAATAGTATCTCTACAAGTAAAACAGGCCATGAAATTTGGGATACCTTTTCTGTTTCACATGTAGGAACTTCTACTTTGAAAGAAATGTGACTTAATACTTATACTATTAAATATACTAACTTTAAAATGAAACCTGATGAGCCTATTTCTGACATGTATCTCAGGTTCAACGAAATTGTCAACACAATTATTTCTCTTGGAAGAGAAGTCACTGCTAAAGAACAGATTATAAGGATTCTCATATGCCTACCTGACAGATGGAGAGGAACCATTGTATCTATTAGATAGTCATGAGACATCATCAAGATACCTCTAAATGAACTCATTGGAAAACTAATGATGTATGAAAAGTAATTTAAATTCAACAAGGAAGAGGAGGATGAACCCAAAATAAAATTAGTTGCATTCAAGACCACAACCTCTAAACACAAAGAAAAAATGGAAAGTTGAAGTTTTTGTAGTGAGTTACATTAGTAAACAATCATCACCTGACAGTGATGAGGAGGTGGCTCAACTAGCGAGAAGGTTTAAGAGATTTTACAAGAATACGAATTTTTTCTAAAATACTAACTTCAGGGGAATATATGATTAGAAAGGAAGTTGGAAGAAAGATTGTAAGATAAGTGAGAAGTCTGATGAGATTGTCTTCTATAAATGTAAATGAAAAGAACATATCAAGCTTGAATGTCCTAAGATCAAGTACCAAAAGAAATAAGATAATAAACATAGAAAGTATAAAAAGCAAATTAAAGAAACATGGAGTGATTCTGAGGACAGTTCAAGTGACTCATAACCTTCACATGATGAATAGGCTAACAAAGACAATATGGTTTTTATGAAAAACACATATAAGGTGACACTGAAATCTCTTCTACATAATTCTTATTATTCTGTAGATGAGAATAACTCTAAAAACATGACTAATAAAGAAATGTTTGATTATTATAATATGCTTGAAGAGACATTCAATAAACTAAAAGATAAATACAAGTTTTTAAGAAAAAACATGATCTCACCTCAACTGTTAAAACTAAACTCACTATAAAAAGGGAGAAAAGTGCACAATTATTCAAAGAGAACAATGAACTAAAATTATCTAATGAGAAATTGAAAGAGGATCTTGAAAGGTTTACTAATTGTAAAGATACCATGGTACAAATACTAGGTAAACAGATTTCTCCTAATTATACTACTAGGATTGGCAATCAACCTGGTAAAAGAAATTTTGGAAGAACTAATTTGGTTTCTAAATCTAGGAAATATTACTTTACTCCTAGTTTTGGAATACATTCAACTATTTCAAGCTATGACACACTCTCTACTATTTCAAGCTTTTCTGAACCAAATATAGTTTATTTTTCAAATACTTTACATAATGCTTATAGGAAACCTATATGGTGGATATGGGTTACTAAGGCACCAGTTGTTAATATTATTGGACCCAAATAAGTATGGGTACCAAATTTGTTATTATCTGACTATTTTGTAGCCAACTGCTTAAAGAGTTCCTGTAAAAGCTTATTGTACTTGGATAGAGGGTGTTTAAGTCATATGGTAGGACACTATTCATGCTTCAAGAATTTAATAAAAATTGATGGAGGACATGTCACCTTTAGTGGAAATACCAACGGAAAAATTATTGGCCTTCGCCAAATCAGTTACTCTATCTCAGTTTTAAATTCTAAAGTACTTTTTTTAAGGATTGAAATATAATTTTTCTAGTATCTCGCAACTATGTGATGATAGATTTCATGTAAAATTTAAGAATGATGCTTGCAATGATTTTAATTCTAAAAATGAATTAGTGTTTTCTTAATTAAGAAATGAAAATGTATATTTTGTTAGCAGTCATTCTTTAGATTCTCAAAATGCTTCATGTTTACTTGTGTTTCACAAAGAATCTTGGATTTGGCATAAGAGACTAGGACACTATAACACTCACTCCCTTAGAATGTTAACTCGAAAAGGCTTAGTCAAAGACCTACCCAAACTTGACTATCCAAATGATAAATTGTGTAATCTTTGTCAAAAAGGAAAGCAACACAAAATTTCCCTCAAACCAAAGAAAGAAGTATCAACTTATCAACCTCTCGAATTGGTTCACATGGATTTTTTTAGACCATCTAGAGTTTCTAGTTTAAATGGGAATCACTATGTTTTTATTCTTGTAGATGAATTTTCTAGATATACTTGGACTTTCTATTTGGCTCAAAAAAGTGAAGCCTACTCTCATTTTATCAAATATGCCAAAACTGTAGAAAATCTTAGTGGACAAATAATTAAATCCTTAATAAGTTATCATGTTCGTGAGTTTGAAAATAAAGAGTTTGAATCCTTTTTCTCACAAAATGGCTATAGTCATAATTTCTCTACCCTTACAACACCTCAAAAAAATAGAGTTGTGAAAAGAATAAATAGATCCCTGCAAGAGATTTCTAGAACCATTCTTAGTGAATATGACTTACCTATTTTATTTTGGGATGAAGCTGTAATTGAAAAATTTTATATTATCAACAGAGTGTTGATTATACCTATCCTTAAAAGAACACCATATGAGTTTTGGAACAATATAAAACCCAAAGTTACCTACTTAAAATTATTTGGTTGAAAAGTAGATATCCTTAATAATAAGGATAATCTTGACAAATTTGCATCCAAGAGTGATGAATAAATATTCTTAAAATATTAAATTTCTATTAAAGCCTATAGAGTGTTCAGTAAAAGAACTAAATATGTGGAAGAATATGTCCATTTCAAATTTGATGAAACATATTCACAAGGGCCTAAGACCGCTCTAGAGAACATGGGGAATGATGTATCAAATCTAGAAATTAATTCAAAATCCGCTAAATATTTTATAAAGGAATCGGTGAAAACTTCCAGTACTCGAAATTTTTTAGATTCTGGTCACAATGAACCAGATCCTATAGAAGAACCTGAAATCATGAGTACTTCTTTTTCTAGAGCTGTAAGAACTCTTAAGAACCATCCCTTAGATGTTGTTGTAAGAGTATTTGATAAAGAAACTCAAACTAGAGATTCTCATAGAAATTATGTTAAATATCAAGCCTTCAAGTCACAACATGAACCTAAAAACATTAATGATGCTATCAATGATGAATTTTAGGTGATGTCTACGAAAGAAGAATATAATCAGTTTGAAAGGAATGAAGTTTGGAAACCTGTTGAAAGACCCAAAGACACATTCACCATATTCACTAAATGGGTGTTTAGAAATAAGGTATATGAAGATGGTAATATAGTTAGAAATAAGTCAAGATTTGTTGTACAAGTCTATAGTCAAGAAGAAGAAATTGACTATGAAGAGACCTTTGCACTAGTAGCTAGACTTGAAGCCATCAGAATTCTGGTTACTTATGCTAAACATCTAAATTTCAAACTATATCAAATGGATGTTAAAAGTACATTTATAAATGGGTATATAGCTGAGGATTTCTTTGTTGAGAAACCCCCTAGTTTTACAAACCCTCATTTTCCAAATTATATTTTTATGTTATCAAAAGCATTGTATGGTTTAAAACAATATCCAAGAGCTTGGTATGATAGATTAAGTACTTTTCATATTTCTGAAGGTTTTACAAAAGGAATAGTTGATCCTAACCTTTTTATAAAACGAATTTTCAGTGAGGTTTTAGTAGTTCAAATCTATGTAGATGAAATTATCTTTGGATTTTTAAAAAATTCTTTATGTATTGAATTTTCTAAAATGATGCAAAAAAAATTAGAAATAAGTTTAATGGGTGAAATAAAATTTTTTATTGTATTTCAAATCTTTCAAAATAATGATGGTATTATTTTAAATCAAAGTATATATACTATAGATATTCTAAAACTTTTTGGATTAGATAGCACTAAAAGTAGTGACACTCCAATGGGTACTTATTGTAAGTTGGATCTTGATAAAGATGTAAAATCTATTGATCAAACCAGTTAAAGAGGAAATATTGGATGTTTAATCTACTTAACTACAAGCCAACTAGACATTATGTTTAGTGTGTGTATGTGTGCTAGTTTTCAATAAAATCCTATGAAATCTCATTTAAATTTTTTTAAGAGAATTTTCAAATACATCAAGCATACGCCTAATCTAGGACGATTCTATCCCAGAGGAAAATCATTTGAGTTAGTGAGTTATTCTGATACTGACTTTAGTGGTTATAATTTAGATATAAAAAACACCTCTGGAACATGTCACTTTTTAGGAAAGTCACTAGTATCATGGTGTAGTAAGAAACAATAATTTGTTTCATTATCTGCTGCAGAATCTGAATACATAGCTGCTGGCAGTTATTGTCCTCAAATTTTGTGGATGAAACACACATTACTATATTATGGATATCAATTTAGGCATGTGCCTATAAATTGTGACAATACAAGTGCTATTAACATCTGAAAAAATAATGTTTCACTCTCTAGGACAAAACACAGTGAGTAAGACATCACTTTTTCAGAGATCAATATTAAAAAGGTAATATCAATTTAAAATTCATTGGAAATGAATATCAGCTTGTTGATATATTCACTAAAACACTAAATTCTGAAAGAATAGATTACATCATACATGAATTGGGAATAATAAATATTAAGTAGTAAGTATGTTGTTTCACATTTTACAATTTCACAAGTAATTGTCTTAATATTACTATTTAACTCTAACAGTTCTATAGTTTTACTCTCTTAAGAGTTACTATTTCATGTTTACGTTCTCACAGTTACTATTTTGTGGTTAATGCTTGGCACTTACTGTCTCAAACAATACGGTCGCACAGCTTATAAATCACATTGTTACAGTCTCACTATGAATGTTTGTTATAGTCACACCGTTAATGTTTGTTACGGTCTCATCGTGAATGTTAGTTACTGTCTCACCCGGAATGTTTGTTACAGTATAACTGTGAATGTTGATTATGGTCTCATCGTAAATATTCTTTATTTTTTTATTTTTACATTATAACCCGTATCATGGTAATTCATTGTTTTATTCTTTTTTACTTTCTTGTTCTTTTGATCTCGCGATGTTTGATATCCCTAAATGAAAAAATAAAAGAAGTTTCACTTGTTCTTCACTTGAGATCTCTTTTCACAATATGTAACCCCTCTTTCAACCTCTCTATCTCTCGAACCTTCAGTGAATTCCCAAGATGAAATTTCCTTCATCGTCAACTCCTAAGAAGTGCAGTTCAAAGAAAAAGTTGAAAATCATGCCAAAGTTAGCACCCGAGGGCCCTCTGAATCCAAACCTAGTGAAAAAATTAGTGGTACCTGATAAGGAGATATTCCCTACATGGATTCTATCATGTATGTATTTGGTGTTGAAGGTGATAATAGAGCAGGTCTAGCTATATTTGTTTACAAAGGAGTATAGTCCAATTTATCATAAGCTAGTTTCCATGTTTTACCAGTATGTACAATTTTCTTTTGCTTTAGAAGATGGGTATGTTTTACGAAGTTGGATCAATGGCCATATTTTTACCTCCTCTTCTAGGTTATGGGTTTCATGCCTTAGGATACATCATGAGGGTATTTGTGAGGACTATTAGAGACGTCCTCCTCCTCTGAGTGAGTTCTTTTTTTTTGAAGAATCATTGAGAAGATTAACTAGAAATGAAACCAAGAGGAGATTCATAGCTTCTGAGATAGATGGTGAATCTAGACTCTTCTTTAAGTTTTTTTGAAATTTGGTTAGCCCCAAAGAAGGTTAATTTGTTGTACTTAGGTATCGATATGTATTTTTGATACATCCCATGAAAAATGGACATAAGATCTACCTTTACAAGTATATTATACACCATATGTGTGAGTTGATCAAAACAACCTCCAAGTCAACCTCCTTACTTTATTCAAGGCTTATCTCAGCTATGCTTCATGAAAATGGATTGGTTGGACCAGATGAAGAAGTCATAAAGGATTATGAGTTATGTATTTCCAAAGTTATTATAAATAGAATTAAAATCAATTGGAATCCATGGAGGAAAACATGGGTGGAATATAATGATAGAGTTTAGGAATATTTTACCCCGGTGGGACACCATTCAAGACCTAAGGATGTATTTGATCCTCGTTTGGAACTATATGAACTTGTTTAATATTCTAATGTCGAATAAGAGGAAGACAATACACCTGCTCTTCAAGTCCTATTTTAAAAGGAAGCGCTTGTTCCTAACAAAGTGGTTGATCTGGAAGAACAACTTGTTTCCAAAGAAGAATTTGTTGCTAAGGAAAGTGGAAAGAGTGTTGTAGAAGAGCATATATAAGAATATCTTCTTTTTGTGCAAGAATCCTCCCTTGAGGATCACTCGGAGGAACAAGTTGTTCTTGGAGTTATTCCTTCTATAAAAGAGAGAATGGAGAAAGCCTTTCAGTTGGCTAGAAAGGAAATGGCTGAGGAAATTAGGGATGAATTTTTGAACATAGGTCAAGGATACAAATCTATCAGTACTAAGAAATATGCACATGTTGAGGGGGATCCACCCCCAAATCTATAATCTGTTAAAGTCCCTAATCCGATTGATTCAAGCTCAATGGATAGATAAATTCCCTAGTTATTTTGATGTGACTGGTTTCCAGGAAGTCTCGATTAAAGGAATTGATCCATCTACTATGTTTCATTTAAAACTGGTATCTACACTTAGAGCTATCTCTACCAAGGAACCCGAGCCTGTCTCAGCTTCTAAACCTAAACCCTCACTAGAATCACCAAACTTGGTGAATAAGGATGATCTAAAAGCTTTTGGAGTTACCCAGTTGGATGAAGTTGAGAAACTATTGAATACCCAACCAGCTCCTGTAACCAATTTAAGTAAGAGAGATGCTTTACTAATGTTGGAAAAAGTCGTATGGAAGATTCAACACAAGATGCTTCATGAGATTCAAGAATTCAGAGTTAAGAATAAACTGCTCAATGATAAAGTAAAAACTCTCATAGGTATTTGTGAAGATATGAAGAAAGTAATGAACTCAAGACCAGAACCTGCTTCTCATCCTATGGAGGATATTGTTAGTCAGACCCCACAGGAATTATCTTCACTGATTCAACCTCATCTAACCTATTTAGATAAACAAGTAACTGAAAGAAACAATCATATTCTTCAAGAGATGTGTGAGCTCGTTATTGGTCTTAACAAGTTAATTGGTGAGTATAAGGGATGTCTCTAGAAAGTTCTAAATCAAATAAAATCCATTACCTTAGTTGTCTTTACTTCTTATACTTCTGGACAACCATCTCAATATACTTTAGACAGTGATTTTCTCATATAGTTGTCAAAGAAGAACTTCAGGTTGTGCTCAGTGGATTTGATAAAGAATATCTATCTATGTTTATCAAGAACAGTGGCATAGTTCTTGATTTGGTGAGAATACATTTCAAATTTACCAATGATTCTCAGCAAGAAATTGGTAAGAAGGTGGTATTCTACTTCAATTAGATATTCTCTAAGAATGACATGATCAACCACTTCAAGTACCTTGTAGAGAATCTGAGGATTCCTTTTATAACTCAAGCCTTCAAAACTCAAGTCCAAAAGCTAAAATATTTTACTCCTCTATTGTATAAGTTTACAGAGAACAATGATGACTCTGAGAAAGCCATGTTGTATGGTTTTGTAATCATTACTAACTTCATAAAACTTTTGTGGCCTTATCTTCACGTTCAGAGTACTGCCATTGTCCCTCCTGTAACTGGTCCTCTGAAATCTGGTTTTCCTAACTTCTCATCTTGTGCCCTAGGCTCCACATCTAGGTCTGTCTCTCAAGCTCTGAGTCAGACCAGGGATGTAATCCTGGATAAAAAGTTGCCTTCATCTTCTACTCTACCTACCTTGGCCCCTTCAATTTTTGAAGGACTCTATTTACCATTTCTGTCCACTAGTTCACTCCCTTCCTCCACCTCAACCTTTGCTCCTATAGATTCTTCTTCTTTTGATGTTGTTTCCAAGTGAAAAGAGAAGACAAGCCAGTGATAAAGAAAAATGACTGGTATCTTTTTCTAAGGATGTTTTATGTATTCATGTTACTTACTATTTGTACTGACACATTTTACCATTCTTCTACATTGTTCCCTTTATTCTCTACTTCTTATTTACTCTTTTTGATAATCTTATAAGGGGAAGAAATATGTATTCTATATGCACTAAATTCTCATTTAAGAAGAGACACATTACCTAAAAATAAATCTCTCACTAACATGATTTGTGATCATAAAAAAGGGTAAGATTGTGGGACTCCTCATGTGTTAATAATGTTTTAATAATTATAAATCATATACATTCTGTAAATCTTGTTAATCATGTTTAGTATATCTAAGTAATGTGTATAGATGATTAGTTTCTTTATGCCATAAATAATTTTTGAAAACTATTATGTTTCTAATGAAATTATCTTATGAATGATTATGTTTAATTTATTCTATGAATATAATTGTTTAACTCTATATACAGAGATTTGACTAACTATGAGAAACTGTGAGTCTACCACCAGTTGTGTTTTTCTTGAAAAGGACCAAGACACTGTGATCATCCAGACACAGTAACCACACAGACACTGTGACCATCCAGACACCGTAACCATCTAGACTCTATGACCATCCAAACACCATGACCATCCAGACACCGTGACCATCTAGACATTGTCACCGTCTAGACACCCTGACCACCCCGACACCGTCACCATCTAGGCACCATGACCATCCAGAAATTGTGACCGTTCAAACACATTGACCATACAAACACCATGACCATCCAGACACTGTGATCCAAACATTGCATCTGTACTACCAGTTCCTGATCTATATACAACTATGCCATCATAGTTGTTTCACCACACAAAGACAAAGAAGTAAACAATATTTCAAGGAGGCACCATTTTCATGGAGACATCATTTACCGAAAGACTATGATACCATTTCTTAAGTTGTTTTGTTGTTATTTCAATTTAATTTCTAATGGTCATATTTGAATATTTTAAATGCACTAACATAATTAATGTTTCTTTTTATACATGTCACCTGATTGTACGAGGTACAACGTGCATTATTCATGCATCCTGTCAGATCCAACACATGCATTACAAGAATAAAGAGAACAATGTGGCAAAGAGAAAAGTGTGTGATCGTTGTGACTGTGGTGACAACAGTGTAACAGAAAAACAAGTGTCTGCACGATAATGAAGAAGCACGATCTTTCAAACAATCCGACACTACTAAACAACACATGAAGAAAACTCGAATCCCAGATTCGAGAACATTTCTACAACATAAACACCTCTAATAACACGAACCAAATCTATTTGACCTACGATACTCTGTTTTCCATGAGAGGACTCTATTTTTTCATCTGCTTCATCCTAGAAGTCGAGGGCTACATAGACTAACAATCATAGCACTTATAACCTTATTTCATCATCTCTGCTCTGTTGTGTGTTATTTTTTTATCTTTCGAGTAGTGTGTGTGTTTGTATTAAACACGCATTTTCCCCTATATCAAACTGAAGGTTACAAGATATCCTTTCTCTTACATATTTTAACTCTTGTTTATTCCCATCGATAAGTCTGGAAGAGGTCCATGTGTGAATTGTTAGTTTAAACCCATGAAGAACTATGAAAGAGGCTGCAAGACATGGTCCTGTTGTGTATTCCCATGGATAAGTGTGGAAGAGGTCCCTATGTGAATTGTTAGTTTATACCCACGAAGAAATGTGGAAGAGGCCGCGAGACTTGGACAATATTGTGTACTGTTGTCACCCTGATCTAGGGTGTGGATCAAGTTTATTTATATAAACTGCTTGGTGGTAGGTGATCACCAAGTGTAGTGGATTAGGTCTCAGATTGAGACTGAAACACTTGTTTTATATCTATTATGTTGTTAATTTTATTATTCTACTTTTTAATTTAAAATTCAGAAATCACTAAATTTACTTTGACAGTTAATCTTGGAAAGAATTTATAATTGTTTTGCCTTGTTATAATATCTTCAAATGTAATGTTAACAACTGATATTAATATTATTGAGAATTAATCAATCTTATAAGAAGAAATTTAAACAGTCGAACTTTCATAACCATATAACCTTGATTGATTGGGTTGTATTTAAATTTATTGGGGAACCTTTTGTTAAGAATATTTTTTAAATAAATTTTTTGAATAAATACTCAATTCACCCCCCCTGATTATTCTACTCTGACCAATAATAATTATACCTAATATAGTGGAAGAGATGATAAAGAGGGTTCAATAAATCCGAAAACTTATAAAATATGATCATATTCAACCAAAGTGATATACTAATAACCAAAAATGGTACCTAGAGTTGGATGTTGGAGACAATGATTTCTTTCGAATATCACCTTGAAAGAGAGTCATGTGGATTTGAATGATATGGAAGTCTAGCCCAAGGTATATTGGAACCTATCATATCCATGATTGCATAGGATCGGTGTCCTTATATCATGCACTTCTATCAAATATGGATCATGTTTGTGATGTGTTCCATATATCACTATTGAGGAAGTATATACTCGAACCCTCACATATATTTATTCAGGAGGTTATTTAACAAGAGAATGACCTCTCATATGAAGAGAAAATGGTGAAGATCTTGGCCTATAGAGAACATTTTATATGAAATAATAAAACTCTCAATGTCAAACTGTATTGGTGGAATCATAATTATGAAGATGAAACTTGGGAACCAGAGAAAACAATAAAACATAAGTACCCTCACATATTCATAACTGATAATATGAGTTGGAATTTTTGGGGATGAATTTTCTGAAAGAGGAAGAATGAAATGACCCATAATTTTTATATAATAATTTTTTCATAAATAAATCTTTGTTGTAGTATATTATATAAGTATTATAAAAATAGAGAACATAGAAAAATGAACATCAATTTAATTCATCAATAAATATCACTAAATTAGTTAAATATGATACTAATAAATAATCCAAACATTATAATTGGAAAATTGTATAAAATATAAAATACAATATGGAAAAATATGGATTGCCCCAATATATTAGAATCGTCACACCTACGACAAACTCTATAGAAATGATACAAAATATTAGTAAAATAATCAACATATTAGAAGATCAAAACATTTAACCATTATATTAAGTTTAGTTAATATTGTTTTAAATAATGAAGTTATATTTATAGGACGTAATGGGACTATTCAAATAGTAATACGACCACTGGAATAGTAACTTGGCCACTAGGAAGACTAAACTTACCATTGGGAATAGTAACAGGACTATTATCCTCAGTAATATAACCTCAAAATAAATTTTATTATAAATAATAATTATAATGAGTTATACAAAAAAATATTATATTAATGAAAAATAAATATCATGATTAAAAATTCAAATAAAATACCAGCACATTTTTAATAAACTATATTTCAAAGTATTTTATAAAAATAATTATTATTATACTAAAAAATAAAATTAACTATGAAATAAATTTATATTTATAAAATGAATATAATTTTTTAAATAATCAATTCAATTTTTTCTAAGGGTTATGTTTTTTAATTTTATGAAATACTTTAATTTTCAAGTGTATAGTAAAATTATAGTTTTCATATAACTGGTGTATCTTAAATTATATCATTCAATATTTAATAATGATATAATAATTTATAGATCATGAGGTTCAGAAAAAATATATATATTTAATTTCATTAATGAGTCCTTAAAATAAAATATTCTTCATTTAAAAATATTAGAATCACTTTACAAAACATTAAGTCAAAAGTGATCCCATAAAATAATAACTTATCTTTTTTCCAATTTCATATTAAATTAACAAAGTTTATTTGACTTATAATGGGGTTTAAAGACCTAAAATAATTATATTTTACTTCTATATGATTTATGTAGTCCAAAATTCACTTCTAAAATTATTTCCTTTTATATAATATTTTATTAAATATTTTACTCTGAAAAAGTTATCTCCTCAATGATAAATAACACATCTTTCTCCCATTGGAAGACCACTCCTCTATCACTAGAAAAAACCCATATTTCACCAAAAATATTCTCTATTAAGCCCATAAAGGCCTAATGTATGTTTTAAAGTAAACCAACTCCATTCATAAATGATTTTAGTGCCGTATAAGAGAAACCACACTCTCAAAAGAGTATTTTTTTCCCAAATCTTATCTCTAATTCTTAATCTCTTCTATATTTTCAAATAAAGTCTTATATTATTATTATTTTCAGAATTTAAAAATTATATTAATTATTTTATCCTAATTTAAAAATTATATTCTTTATTTACTTATACTTTATACCATTTTTTCTCCATATTTGAACAACATTTCCCTATATAGTTGGTTAATCAACAATGAGAAATTTTCCAAATCCTTAAACATAAAAAGACTAAAGTATGCTAAAATAGATTATTTATAATATATATATAGGTGTAAATTCATTCTACTAACTTATAAATGACCATGAAAAAAATAGAAATATCGAAGAAAACTGGGAAAATTTTAACGTAAACCTGATTGAAAAATCAATATCCTTTAACCAAGGGAATTAATAAATATATTCACATTTTTATTATTTATAAATAGTGTTATAATTGAAAATAAATGACTTATAGGTGAATTTTTTAGTAAAAATATTTTTATTATTTAGAAGGTGAGAAAGAAATGAAATAAAATGGCACTCAAGGTTAGGGGATTCACAAACCCCACTACTTCTCATTTGGTTATTCCTTTTCACTTCATATTCGGTGTGGATATTCCTATAATGTTACTTAAATATACTATAAATATTATTCTGTTAACATTTCAATGATTTACAAGTTTTAAAATTTATTTTTAATCTAAAAAAATGATTTTCTTAAAATAATTTTCATTCCAAAACTAATCTTCGACTCCTCAAGTGTTGTTTGTTTTCCAAAAAAAATGACTTTTATTCCAAAGTATGATATCCATTTTTCATTTTGGAATCATAAATATTATTATTTAACATATAATTTATGGAATCCTTATGAAGAAAATTCACTTTCATTATTTCTTTTAGGACTATAATTGTTATTTGTTCAATGTGGAAAGCATGATGTTTAGAATTAATGATGTGATGGGTGATAACAAAATTTTATACCCCTCCAATTCATTAGGTAATGTTATTTCGAATGAGATGATATATATTATTCATGAAAATGATTATATCGTTTTTCATAACGATGTTGTTATGACATATGCACATATGTTATTTATGGATATAATGATAGAAATGTTCACTACTGTGTGTGTTATTTTACCACTATGACATGATGCTTAATTTTTATGAATTCCCACATTTATTGAATTTATGAAATAAATATCTCTTGATATTTATGATGATCATATGGTTTTTTTATGATGATGATTATGCACACCCATGTTCTATTGATTCCTGTATATTTTTTCTTCTTTATTCTCCTAACCCTTATGGGGATTTTACCTCACCCCTTTCACTAGTGTTTATCCTCATGTTATTTCATGTAATAAGGATAACGTGAATGATTTTAAGTGGGTAATAAAGAAGAATTTTAAAAATTCCCATGATTTTTCTGTTTAAGTGAAGTAAGATCAGAACTATCCAAAGATGCCAAAATTTTCGATCATTAAATTTATAATTATTATTTTGTTTATCTTAAAATTTTTTGTAATAGTGATGTAAAAAACTAAGGTTACTATAACTATTTCTATTTGAATTAATCACATATTTTTTCTAATTTATTGAACATATTCCAAAATAAATTTAATAATATATTCACCAAAACACTATTCAATATTGTGGTTAACAATACAATAGATCATAGATTACCAAAAGGTAATTAAATGTTTTATCAAAATTAAACTTATTTACCTCAACATAAAATATCATATTGTCCAGAAATGTTATAAATAATTTTTAATATAAGTCCAATAATTATGGAATCATTATTCCAAAATAAATTTTTTTTTAACACAAGTTAAACATAAACGTTACACATATATAAAATGTCTATTATAACTAAATAAAAGTTTATAAGTTACAACTATAACATAAAATGTCAAATAAGTGGCTATACAATTAAAATTATACTAAATCCATAATTATCATCCAATAATTGTATCTAAGAAATTAAAATCTCATAATCAAAATAATCATATCCAGTAATGTTTTCTGAACTATTCCTTTGATACATACTATAATTCTTCATACCTTAATCAACCCATAATTACAAGATTTCTAATAATGGTCACATGTTCATATTTATTTAGGATATTTTTTGCTATGAGTTTCAGGTAATTTAGAAAGAATCAGATATAGACCAAACAAAAATATAATGTTGGAACTTATTCTAAATATAACTTTTTAGGCACACAAATAGGATTCCTCAATTGAAACAAATGTATCCTTAGAAACTAATTTTATTCATTGATAATGATTCCTAAAAGAGGAAAGGTATATACTGATATAGTTTTTAATCATCCTTATAACCTATGATTTTTTTAAATAATGGATGAGCAAATGAATCATATTAAGTGTTACAATAAAAAAAGAAACTCCTTAGTCTACATTAAAATTAATTAAATTCCATAATTTTTTTTCTTTTATGTAATAAATATTATGGTTAAAATATTTCATTTCTTACTCAAGAAATAAGATTCATAACCTGAAAATTTTTGTAAATTATCTCATGAAAAATATTTATGTAATAATAATAGTAATAATTTTTTATTTTATGAAAAGATACTTATAAAATATTTACTTTAGATAGATATTATTCACCCTTAAAAGTGGAATAGACATTATTGTAATAAAAAATTCATTGGAATACATTCTGAAATTGAAATAATTCACTAAATAATCATTTTACTATAAAAAAAATTTATCAATGTACCTTTGGATAATTTCTCCATAACACTCTTGTAGAATCTCTTATAAGTACTATTAATGTCTGAATAACCTACTCACTTAATTCCTACATAATTACCTATAGAATAAAATCATTACCCATTGAATTAGTAAGCTTTATTTTGCTAACATGTTAACGTAAAAAATGTTCAAGGAAAATAACATAAGTAAAACACATAAACATATTCATTTTAAAATTAAAATCACATAATTTAATTTGTTCAATATATACGTAAAATTAATTTTGGTCATCATTTAAAATTAAGGATAAAAATTAAATTTCATAAATAAAAATTTATAAAAAAAATTCAAAATAATGGGACATTTGATACTCTTTTTAAAACCAACAATTGATTTTAGGGGAATGTTCATATTTGATAATGGTAATGATTTAGGTAAATTTATTTCATACCATATACATTAAAAAAATTCTTTTTGAAGATCAGAAAAAATTAAAGAGACCGCAATATAAAATCTGTTAAAAATAACCTTTTCTAATACTTTTTAAATATATTCAAAAATCGTTTAAAATGGCTATTATTAAAAATTGATGAATAATAATGATTATTATAGAAATAATTTTATGAATCTCTTCATTTATGAAAATTAGTTGGAATAAAAACTATAAAATGAGATATATAATAGAATTTCCATTACTAGTTTGTTAATATTTCAAATGAAAGATAATTCAATTTGAGAACATGAAAGGTATTTTTGATCTCTTATATTTTAGAAAATTAATTAAAAATTAATTCAATTTTGAAGTATATATAGAAAAAAGATAAAACATGTGGTGGATACACCATGGGTCTCAATGAATGGAAATTTAGATGATAAATCCTCTTACCTTTAGTATAAATAAGCATTTATGTCATTTAAATCATGTATAAAAATGAATATTAAATATTTAATTTATTAAGATCATTTTTATGGATTATTCACTAATTATTATCCCTTTTATTTCATTTATTTCCATATTTTATATAGTTACTAAGTAAGATAAGTTTATGTCAAATTATTTTATGATTATTCATCTATAATAAAAAAACATTAGTTTTTCAAAATGGTTAAATGTGACATTATTATATAATCTTTAGAATATCCGTCAAAATATAATAATCATGTTTATATATTAAATAAAATTTTAGTACCATTCACAAATAGCATAGATATAAAATGAGTCTCAACTCCTCATGGAGGTTATAATACACATGCATGCAGTAGTGATGCTATCATTTTAAAAATGATTGATTGGTAAGAAGGTAAGTAATATACTATATTTATAGAATAATAATTATGTAATTCAAATCAAATATATTAATTAAATCTATAAAAAACAATCCATGTGAGGTGTTTATTAAAAACAAAACACATCGCTTCATGGATTTGGTGGTACACAGGTATGAATGAGTGATCATTTCATTTACCATAGAATGGAAAAGGATAAGGACAAGGGTTGTACCGAAATCATAATAAAAATTCAATTAATTTAAGATATGGATGTTAACATTTCAATACGTTCAAAGATTATTTGAAAGAGTTAGATGAAGAAATAAATATGAAACACATTGTAATAAATTATACCAACTCTTTATAAAACCTCCCTTAGCTTAAAAATTAAGAATTAAAAGGTAGGAATTTTTTTAAAACCATGAAATATATTTTAATATCTCACTTTTTTATACACAAATATAATATCTATCTTTGTGAATATTCAGAACATTATAATATAATCCATTCCATAATCATAGAGGCATAGAGTCTTTTAAAATTAAATATACATTCTACTTATAATATGAATGATCCTAAATATCTACCACAAATATATCCACTCATATTATTCTTCATACGGATACCCTACTAAAAAAATTCTTCATAACTTGGGGAATATTAACATGAGAAAAAGTTGAGCTCAGATTCTCCATATGGGTAGACATGAGAGATATCAATTAGTTATCATATAAAAGAATAATAAAACAATAAATGAGTTATATTTTGACTATAACATAAAAAATCATTTAATATCTTATAAAAATCATAAGTATGATTTGTTTTATAAATCAATAGAATTTAAAAAAATCAATCAAATGAATGATAATTTATCATAACTAAATCAGTATCCATAAGTTCATTTCATAAATGTATTTGGCACCATAATATGTATAGAAACTATTTTATATTTCATCTTTAAATAAAAATACAATAGAACTAGGTATGAATGCCCATTTCCCCAAGTGAATCAAGAAAATCTACTTTTTTCCCATAAAATATCACGCACATAGACTTGTTTTACATAACAAAGCAAGAACATCAACTAGTTTCCCTTTAAAATATTAATAGATATAATTCTATTCCAAATGAATTTGATGGTTATATGGTTCCCAATTTTCATTTAATTAATATTATAGATATTTATTCTATAATATAAAATAGTCATCATCAAAAATACCATGAAAAGAAATGGGTTTCCTAAACATTGAATTATAACTTAACTTAGAGACAAGAAATTTGATTCATCAACATCATGCCATCATAAGCATTAAACATCCTGAGAAAGAACACGATGGTATCCTAAGATCATATCCAAATAATGTATAAGTAACATCAAATTTTGGCTTCTTATATGGAAAATTATTTTCAATGATGAATTTGAATAATTATTTAGGAAAATAAAATTTTAATTTTAAAACAAATTCTCTTTTAAAAGATACACACATTTATAAATGAAATAATTTTATTTAAATATAAAATTTAAAAAGTGAAAAGGTTGTTTAAAATAATTAATTACTCATGAATGTCGGAAAATACAATTTTGAAATATATGTGAAAAAAATATTCCTTGCATTTTTCTGGATAATTCACAATGTACTTCCTTTGGGAAAGATAAAGATATTCCTTTCAATACATTTTCTAAAAATAGTAAAACATGGGTAAGGATAAATTTAGACAATATTATGTGAATATTAAATATATTTCTAATTATTTTTAGAAAAAAATTTCATTTAATTGAAATATTAAACAATATATACATAAAAAATAATCCCGAATAGTGATGATATTGTGAAAGAAACACTTACTTTAATTCATGACTATGTGTATTAATGTCAAAAATCATGTATAATAAGTATGAATTTATGATAAATTTATTCCAAAATCATATTAATATATATTATACCATTTATTATTTATTTTTTACATCATATCACCTATTTATTGATACTTTGTTATTAAAATCACTCGTACTTGTGAATATTTCTTGGTTTTCCATGCGAGTTCTGGTTTAGCAGTCCTGGTCCTTATACATTGATCATGGTACCATCATCTCAAAAAAAAATATAATGATATAAAAATAAAAAATATTCATTATATACTTATTTATAATTATTTATATAAAATTCAGATAAAAAAATTAATTACACCGTCCACGGATATTGTTGGTCGTACATACACATGATCATTTTATACTCATCAAGTTTATCCTTTTTACCATCAATATAAAATATAAATGAAAAAATATCACATCACATCATCATCGTGGTAGTCCACACATATTCACGAATGACGTTATCATTTCCCAAAGTGTTGAATGGTAAGAATGTAGAAATTTATATTATCATAATGTAAGTATAATTATTCTATAAATATCTTAAATAAACATTACACCTATAATAATAACCATCCATTATATATGGTTATGATAAATGAAATGTATCGCAACATTATGATGGTAAAACGTATATATTCAAGTGAAATACTTTGAGTTCTTATTTGAGGAAAAATATGGTCAATAATGGTGTTTTCATAAAAAAAATTAACATTTAATCATATTTTGGATAATAAATTTATTATTTTGTGATAAATATCATTGTTTTATGGGATGAAAATAAAATTAGATAAAATAAAATTATTGGTTAAGCCGATTAACACTTATTTGAAATGACTATTTAGATCTCATCTAAAGGGATATAGGGTCAGAATTTTGTGAATTAAAGCACCTTTAAATTGTATCTTTATAAGTTTATAAGAGAAACTGGTATAGTACGGCAGAGATAGAATTCTCTAGGTTGTGTAAATAAGTGAGGGATGAGGTTCCCCTTCATAATTCAGGTGAAGGGGTCTTTTGGAATTTTATATGAAATTAAATATAATAAAACAATATTAGATCCAAATACTTTAAAATGATCAGCAATTATAACATATTGTACAATGGGGTTGAAATATCCTCAAAAATAAATATTTGTACATATTTAAGTGCTATTTTAATCTTTATCATTTGTTTTAGCCCAATAAATATCCTATTTTAACATTAAATGTGGTAAAATATAATTCACTATTAAAAGGTTATCATTTTACATATAATGAAACAATTTATACATAAATTTATAAGAAATGAAATTGTGGACCAGATCATATTCCATTTTTTTAATTATGGTTTTTATAATTTATAAATAAATAAATAAAATAGAATTTTCATAAAATATCTTTATTGTCAATTTTTTTATTATTCATTACTTCGAATATAATAACATCATGAAAACAAATATAATTTGAAAAAAAATAGAACATCCCCAGAAATTCTTTTTAATCTATAAAATTATTAGATCACCTTAATTATGTCAACTTATAATTTTAATCTTTTCAATATCATTTTTTTATTAATTGAATAATTACAACATCAGGGTTTTGTAAGAATTTAACATAATTATATTCTCACTAAAAATTCAAAATAAATTATCATGATGATGAAAAATCATTTATATTTAAAACAATATAGTCAAATAAATCCTCTGGTTATCACAATATTAAAAATATTATACTAATTAATCATGAGAGTGTGAAATGTTTTACTTTTCAAGAACTAAAATACTATTATGGTCATAATATCATACAATGGTCCAGAAAAGGGAATATATCCAGGATTTGGATTCTAATTAATGAATATAACAAAAAAATAACATTTAGGCACTTCTTTGGGTCATTTAATTGTCCTTGTCTTTTAAATTTTAACATAAATTTCCTAATTAACATTTACCATGCTAATAAAACAATTATAATTACTATTCATATAGACCAAGACAATAAGTGGACCAATTACCAAATTTAATCCTCTAGATTAAAAAAAATTGAGAATTTTAGTTAATTCAATACATATAAATGAAATAAATTAATTTTAAATTGTGTTCATAATATGAGACAAAATATTTTTGTATTAGAAAAAATACATTTTACCCATAAGATTGGATTTATTCTTATCCTATGAATATGAAAATATTTGTTTAATGTTTAAATTGGATAAATATATAATACCTACATTTCACTTAAATAATTCACCAATGCTATTTAATTTAATTTATTTATATCGAAATACATTACACTCATGAAAATAAATTTCTAGAAAAAACATCACATTTATCATGAAATATTTTTTTATTCTAATCATTTCATATATAATGAATAAATTTGATAAATTAATATAATATATATTTTTCATAAAATAATAATTATTATTCATTCCTTTAAATCAAATCGTTAGGCGGCAATGGAAACCTAAAATTTTTATAATTTAATATTGTTCGTTTAAACTCCTTATTCATTACAACACAAGAAATATAGAAATACAAAATATTTAAAGATAAATATTTCAAAAAAAATATTATCTTTTTACATTAAGTACATAGATATGTGTGTATAGAAATTATTTTGGTCGGTATTGGTGGATTAAAAGTTTTTAAAAACTATTCAGAATATATGGGAGAGGATCTATTTTATTAGTGAGGGGAGTGGCACACTTGCAATGTTTCAAAACATTTAAATATTATAAATGTACTAATCATTATCATTTTTCTAAAAAAGAATAAAATTGTGAATATAAGGTTATAAAGGTTGAAATAAAATCATTAAATTTGAATAAATTGGTGATTTGGTAGCCTTATCGGTTATTATATATTATAATTAACCAGATATAATAGAAATTATTGTAACAAATTTTTACCACAGTTAAAATATGTTATGTTTGAACCTTAAAATGAACTCATTGAAAAATATAGACCTCATGATTTAAAAACATAAATCCATTTTTTGATATTAAATGTTTTTATTTTTCTAAAATTACATTAAATATAAGAACACAATATACATAGAAATAGATTTTTTAAAAAGGTTGTGTTTTTAGACATAAAAATGAAATTATAACAACATAAAATACAATGTTGATTACTATGGAATAATTTATTTATTTATTTTATAAAATATATAAAATGTTAATTTAAAACCAAATTCAAAAAATAATACAACATTTAAATAACTTTTATAATTACATGAAATGAAAGTTTTTTAAAAAAAATCAATATCGATATTCACTCGAAAATTAATATTTCAAGAAAAACCTGAAAATATTATTACATAGATATATTTGATATTATGATACCATAACATACATACATTCTTTAATATAAAATTATTAAAAGCTTCATAAATTAATTATAAATTTATACATAAAAAGAAATAAAAACAATTTATGAAGAAAATGTATTTTTGAAGCATAAAATGATTTTATTCTCATTATATGTCAAATTATGAAAATTAAATGTTAATATTATTTAAATTAGATATTAAATATAAAAAATAGTATATACATATATCAATATTGATTAAATTAATCTACTAATAATTAATATATTGAATACATGAAAACAATTTAGGGAAAATATCCATTTTAATTTTAAATGAATTCATCTTCATTTAGAAATAATTGATAATAAATGTGTAACTTGATATACATTTTATTAATTTAGAAAATTCAATATATATTTCACATTATAAAAAATCCAATGCATACCCACTAAACCAACAGATATGTCATAACTATCAAAATAAAATAATAAACATTCTGGAATATATTGTGGTTTCTTTAAACATGGTGTTGTATATACCACACACTAAATAATATATTTCATAATGAAAATGAAAACTAATGCTCTTTGGTTTCAAATAAATTATTTTCATTCCAATAATTATGGAATTTGATATTTTTAATGTGTATGTTTTGATGGAAACCTCACCAAAGTGAATTTAATTTATTTTTTATTATCTTCATTAATGGATGATTATAAAATTATTTATGTTCAAAAATAGTATTGATGAGATTATTAAAGATTTGGTGATGATGTAAAATTTTCATAAAACTATAATATCTGTTTAATATACTGATTTAATTTTGTAAAAAATTACTGAATAACCTTATGTGGTCAAAATAAAAAATAACCATTCAATGATTTGATAGAAAACTAATATGAAAGGACCATAAGAAATGAAATATAGATGAAAAATATTCATAGTAAAGTATTAAATAATTTTTAATTGGTTATTTATGATTATATAAGTTTTAAAATAAGTGGAATTTTTTGCTCAGGGTTTATATGACAATCTTATTTTTATTCATGATTATTATGCTAAAACAACCATTGAAAAAAACTATAAGTATTTTCCTTTTTAAACAACATTCGTTTAATTCTTCTCTATTTATCTAAATAGATTATAACATTCCCTTTTATTTCCCTCTAATTTATTCTTAATATGTGTAGACCCGGTATTATCATACACAAATTTCATGCCTTTTAATTAAATATAAATTACATTACACGTACACACCCTTTGATGAACATAAAGGTATAATGCCAATAGATAAATTCAAAAATAAAAAAACATGATCGTAAGTGTTCTAAATAATCTCCCATATATGTCCTTAATACTATCACTATTCTTAGACTTATAAAAAGTAATACCTATCATCATACCTTGGGGGGAATAAACATAAGGAAGGGTGATATAATATTCTAATTAAGGATAAAAAAATGAAATATCAATAATATAAGAGCTTAGAGTTATGATAATATGAGAATAATCTTTTAATATTATACCCTACATATAATAGATCATAAAAATGATTAATTTTATAAATATTTTTAGTTCATAATACATGAATCATAATGGGGTCAAATAACATGATCCATGAGATTATAATATTGGAATAAGAAATAGACTTGTGGCATAAACACAAAAATAGAAAATTATTTCCCTAAGAGTCCTGGCTCATTTCCTATACTAACATGGTAGAATGGGTTCACTCCCAAAACCATTATAGGGGCTATTTGAATTTTCAATTTTGAAATTCAAATTTTTAAAATATTTCTTAATGGTCATATGGATTTTGGATGGGGTGAAGCTGACTACGTAATGACTAAGGATTAGTCATTTTATGCTTTTTTTAATTTAGATATTGTGTAGTATGTCTACTGAGTTATTTATTTTTGATGTGTGGAATTTTTTCATATTTGAATTTTTAATTGTGTGGTTACCACTAAACCATAAATTTCGTACTATAAAATCAAAAAATATATTTGGAGGTGTGTGAAAATTAAACATATGTGTGAAAAATATCATAAAAAATTCATCATATCATAACCAATGAAAAGAAATGGGTTTCATAAAAATTTAGTCATAACATAAGAATGGAATAGAAATATGTTTCATAATCATTTAATCATTTTATAATAATATAAAATGTGTAAATAAATAGATGTTTCATAATAATTTAATAATGGTTTAACTTGTGGAAGATAAATGGTATTTATAAAAATATCACTATAATAAAATAATATTTTCACAAAATAATAATATTGGATTCCTTCGATAACAGAACTATTAAATCAAATTTTACATTAAATGAAGTAATCATAGATTGAAAATGATTATAAAAGATTTCATAAAACTTTTTTTTTTTTGAAAATAGCCCTTTAACATTGAAAAAATATTTCTAAAGCATAATTTTTTTCAAAAAATAATTCCTTGAAACAACATGAAAAGATATAAATGAATATTCAAAAATATAATGGGCATGATGGGTGTAATTTCTATTCATTTCATACATTTTAAAATAAATATTTTCTTTTAAATTATTAGTAATAGTTAAAAGAACATTTTTTGGAAAATGACATGATTATTCCATTTAAAAAAACTAAAAATAATCATACATTGGTAAAATTTTCCTCTATATTTAATTTTAAGAATTATAAAAACTTTTTTGAAAAATGAAATCATAACACATGATTTTGGTTGAAAAGGGGGTGTCGAAAGAAGAGATAAATAAAGACAATTTTTCTAAAAAATATTACTTTAAACTATTGAGTAGATAAACAAAATAATATAATGGGAAAATTTTATTATTAGGTAATTTATATATTAAAAAAATTTAAATCATTCTCATTAGATATATATCATAATATTTCATCATTAAAATCATAATCCAAAACAATCCCAATAAATGATGGGATTTTAAGAAAACTTATTACTAATTGGGTAACATTGAATCAAAATCCCCATAAATGAATAAAAAAACAAATAATATAGTATCCTTAAAATAATTATATTTATTAATCCATATGTCAAATAGGATGTATATAAACATCATAGAATATGGTAGGGGAATAATATATCTTATATTCCAATAAATGAAATTTGAGACAAAAAATCCCTTACTACATTAGTAAATTTTGAATTAGAAATTCCATGAAAGCGAGATAATAAAATGGATATATATATATCATCTTAAATTTAAGTATAATAATCATAAAATTTTTTCATGTTAATTATATACACAATATAATTGAAATAGGTGGTGAATATAGAATATGTGTCCTAGAAGTTAAAAGTGAGACGAAAATCCCTTACCTTATGTCCTGAATTTATTTTTAAAAATTAAAACCTCCAATATAATAAATATATTCTTACTATAAATCTATTAAAGAAATAATATAATTTATATCATGCAATTTATTATTTACTTATAAAATATTGTTATCCATTTATCAATAATTCTTTATTAAAATCATGTTTCATGTAAAAAATGCTCAGCTTTTTTTATATATTTTTATTTTTTATTTCCATTCCTCTTACATTGATCACATTACCATAATATCCTAAATGTTTACTATGATATAAAAATCCTATATATTCAATATATATGTATTTATAGTAATATATAAAAGTTAGACATTGAAAATGAAATACACTATTCATAGATATGGTATGGCTTTTGTGCGCATGAATGATGTTTCCAATTTTTATATGGATAGAGTGAAATAAAGTTAAATAATATATTACCTTTTTATAATAATTTTTTTGTTATATTTACATCATATATTTATATTTTATCATATTCTTATTAACTTCCATGTGTAGCATACATAAATAATGAATCAAAATTGCATCGCGAGGGGGTACTCTGTTATACACACGAGTGACATTATTGTATTCCCTGGAATGGAAGGTTATGAGGTATATGTGATATAATAATTACAATTTTATAAATATTATAAAAATATAATATATACTTTTTAATATATACTTATTACCCTCTGAGTAAAATAGAAATGAAAATAAAATAATATTGGTTCGAGAGACGGTAGTCTTCCATACACACGAGTGGTGTTATTAATTTCCAACAAGGATTGGATGGAAGAATATTTAAGTGATATAATAGTTCCATATTTATAATAAAACAATAAATTTAATACATATAAATTAAATTCATCCTTATATATATCCAAATAGGTGCTGAAGGAAAATGAATATCATCAGTCTGTGGGGCGGTAGTCCTCCATACTCACGAACGCGGATTTTGTATCCCATTTGATGGAAGTGGAGATGGATTTAGGTTATTTAATTAACAAAAAATATTTTTGGTATATTTAATATATTGAGTTTATTATATAATATTCATTCAATAATAATTTTAGGATCTTTATTAATAAATTATATAAAATGATCTCCTAGGAATGGTACCTCTTTTTTAAGAAAAAAAATCTTTTAAATTACACCAAAAGGCCTCATAGGGGGGACTTATAAAAACATAGGGATTCAATGTTGAAAATAAGGAATTAAGTTTTCTTTTTGGATTCTTTTTTATGAATAAGTGGGTTTTGGAAGTGTAAAGTGGAGAGGAGAGATGGTGGCCTTTATAAGAGAGGTGATTGGCACACTTGTAATTTTGGAGAAGAATAAAATGTGACCACATTATTCAAATTAAAAAAATATAAAAAATAACAGGTTACTTTTTATCCATAGATATTATAAATCTGAAATAATTCTATAATAAAGGTTTTTTATATGTTTATATTTAATTTTAATCCTTCTTTCTTTAGTTCAACCCCTCTAAAAACCAGTTATAACCTTGACCGCATAAATTAATTTTTCATGTTTTTAATATTCACAACGTTAAAATTTTAAATTCACCATATTAGATATTATAATTTTTTATTATTCCAAAAATGGAATTAATCTTTCAAAATTCTTTACACATATGTGGAAAATTTTAATTTAAAATCAATTCACCTAAGTGATGAAAATGTTGTTTTCCAATGAGAAAATTTTCAAAATTTTAAAAATATTTTATATCAAAACTCAATATAATAATTGATTAAAATGAAAAAATTGGTCATATATATATACATATAATTTAACTAATATTACTTTTAATCCCATATTAAAATAATTTTGGATATTTTTAAATATTTTAAAATAAATGAAAATTCATAATAAAATCTAGTATTTTCAATATTATATAAAAAATATATATTTTTAGAAAAGACTCAAAAATAGGATAATTATTATATGATTATATAAAAAAATAATTTCATTTTTTCAAATAAATTTCCTAATTTTTTTTAAAAATAAGTGTGAATAATGCAATAATGCAGAATTTTTGTAAAAATTACGTTTTAAAGAAAAAAATTAAATATGTTCTTATCTATTTCCTTAAAAACACATAAGATGAATATTAATATATTTTATTCAATATATAATAAATTATTTTCCTTAAAATGATTCACCAAATGTGATTTATATAATTTAATGAGGCAAAACAAGTTTATTTGCATAAATTGATTTTCAAAAATTATTTCCTTTATTTTTAAATGGTTTTCTTTTTTATTTAAAATTAATTGGTCAAAACTAAAATCCATTTATAGAAAATTTTAAAGAATATATTTTCATAATTTTGTTAACCCAATTCATTACCACTATTCAAATAGTCAAGAAATAAAAATCATATTTAATAATATTATTTTTAGAGAATGTCATATTTCATTAAAACTTGGTGTTCAATTTAAATAAAGATACACTCTGTGTTGTGTGTAACATAATGAAAACTCATTTAATGTATAATTAATGATATACAATTTTTTTTTGGGAAACCCAAAATGTTAATAAGAAAAAATTTATTTAAAAATCTAGAAAACTCGAGGTGCTACATTCTACACCCCTTATGTTAATTATTTACTCACAATTTGAACTTATGCTTGGAAAATAAGATTTTTACATTTCAAAATCTTTTATGGGAAACCTATATGATAAAAAGGGTTAATAAAATGTCATCTTAAAAATATTAAAGGAGATGTGTGAAGGTCATCAAGAATAACACATACTAGATTTTGAAATTGTAGAACATAGGGGGTATGTGAATATTAATACATGAAAGAAACGTGTAATGGACAAATAACGATGGATAATGATATATATCATTTCTTATAATAAAGTTAATGATATTGTAAAAATAAACAACCAAAAAAAATTATAAACCAAGTAGTTGTTAAAAGGTTCTTTATATCATTAGAAATGATTATAATCGGTAAAAAAATATTATTTCAAGATCCATTTCATAATGTATAGTTATTTTTAAAAGAATATTTACATAATTGATTCAATTAAATTTCATAAGAAATCTCATACTTGGGATATACCTTAGTAAATATTCTCTTCATCTATTACTCCAAGGGGTGAAATTTTAATGTCTCAATAACCAGAAGATAATAAGAACCATAAAATTATGGAAATTATATCCTTATATATATAGTTAGTGTCAAAAATAAAATTGTTATCACCGGGTAGAACATATTTTCATATTAACATAAAATAAATAATCTATAAAATATCATCTGAAGTTCAACATAAACTATTTCATAAATTGTTAACCTTATAACCCATCAAAAATTCATAATACGAAATTAAGTTCACTAAATCAACTTAATATTAATCCCTCAAACAACATGATGTAAATCATAATGTCACATACCAAAATATGTAAATTAATTAATCATATATTCACTTGAATAAATTTAATATCATTAATAACCATAAAACCTTAATGAAAACATACGTTCATTCAAAAGTTAACTCTTTCCTCATTATGTAAATACAATCATATATTCTTCAATATATTCCCTATATTAAAAAATAATTCAAACTCCAACAATGATAACATATACCACTTTATAAATAAATGATTGTTTAGTTATAGTGTCATCAATAATATCTAGCTTATTTATCTATACCAATCATCACACTATCAAAACTAAACATCATTTTCAAAACATCATGAACATATTAAATAATTTTTTTCCTTAATCGTTTATTTCCATTAAATGTCATATTTTTGTTAAATTTCATTTCTAGGTTATCAATACCACTCATCATATTCTAGAAAATTACAAATGGATAACTTCTTATGGAAAATACTTATATATTTAATGATTTATAAAACCTAATTTATGAATTATAAAGCTTAGAAACATAAATTATTACACATCATTCATAAAAAACTATCATTGATTTAAAATATTATTCCTCAACACCTCTTTCCCATAATACCAAATATGAATCTTGACTTAAGATTCATAGACCTCAATTAAATCAGTCTTCTTACTTTAAAAAACAATACAATTAGAACAAACCATAATATTCATATTTCATTATTATTCTAATCATCAGTAGTAGTAAAACCATTACTCATACAATCTTTCTAACTCTCTTCATGGGCATTCCACCAAGGGCATCGACTTGTATAATTCTAATACTAACCGAATTTGAAAAATATATCCATTGATGATACCTTATAGGGACCATTATTATCATATATTTCATTAATTCAGCATTTCGTTTTTCCTAGTCCATTACTTTATTTTTCCTATATTTTCAAAATTTTAAAAAACACCTTATTATATTAATACATTCCCAAGGGTGATTCTACCAATATTATTAATATATAAGAAACTGAATATTATTTTCTCTCTGGTCTCCACCACACAATCTCTCAATGAACTATATCCTTATCTTGTTTTACAAGTTCATGAGTTGGTTATGTTGAATTGATTTATAATAACATCATGATAACGGATTTGGAATTATCATAATATCCATCACTCTAGTCATTATTCCATTTTTTCTCATTAACATGGTGAATTTATCACTCAAATTAAACCCAATTCCTAATTCTTAACACTATTTAATAAAACCAAAAATAATATTGTGAGTAATAATAAAAAAACTAGTAAACCACATAATAATGAAAAATCAATAATAGGATGTATAAATCATGACACATTATTTTAAATCTATGACACCACAGGCTTTTCCTAGGTTATTCATGTTCATTATTTAAATCCTTAATGATGGTTAATCAAGAGCATATGTATTTACAAATCCTTTCCCAAGATAGTGTCAAACCTTTTGTGAAAAAAGTATCATTTTCATGAACCAATTGATTATTTAGTCCATATCAATGTTCCCTTTTGGTGTTATATACCCTAGGTACATTGATTATAGAGATACATCCACTTTTAGTTTCCATACAGGGATGTAATTTCATAAAAACCAATCTATCTATCCTTTACTAAAATTCAAGGATATTTGCATATACATTGACTCATCCACATAATTATCTATAGAATTATCCCTAGACATATCCTTAAAAATATCCAATGGGATATCACTAAGGTTTTATCATCCTAGTTTCCAAAGGAAAAATAAACCTTTCCATCGATACCAACTATTAAAACACAAAATTATCATACATATATATTACATATTATAGATGAATATTCATTACCATATATAGACAGAAACCTATGGATTAAAAAAAATTATTTCCATTGTAAGCATGGAAATATAAACAACTAGATCATAAGAGTTATACATTGTATCCCAATCAGTTCTTCAAAGTAGACCTCATTCTCTGAAATATCACATATAATGTCTATAATCATAGACATGGGAAATGAGACATAAAAAAGGGTGATCCTGGATGCTCAGTAACTTTATGTCACACTAGCTTTTTTTTAAATTAATTTTTATCTTATCTTGGTTCTGTGTCCTCATGCCAATTGCTGGGCAGGGTCCCAGATTAAATTTTTTTCATTTAGTATATCCACTAGGTTTCAGACATGTGCATGGTTACAATGGGATTGGCGGTGGCCACACGGCTGGCCAAGGGGTCGGGAAATTTCTAATTATCATTATAATTATTATTATTATTATTATTATTCTTATTATTATTATTCTTATTATTATTATTTCTATAATTATAATCTTAATTGTTAATAAATTCTATTTATATTATCTTTAATTATTATTATTTTTATTATTTTTATTTTTGGTTTTATTATTGTTATTATTATTTGTATCATTATTATTATTATTGTTCTGGTATTATTATTAATATTATTAATATTATTAATGTTATTAATATAACTATTATTAATATAATAAAATGAAAAAAATAACAAAACCCTAATCTACCCGTATACACGAACCCCCCCCCCCCCCCCTATTTTTTCCCTGTTCAGCACCATGGCCCGCACCACTTTCCCCATTCCATGCGCAACCTTGCCCCCCTCCTAACCTTCTCCGTAGATCCTCGTCGGCGCCCACTACTGTTGCTCGGCCAGCCACCCACTCACACCCCGGCCAACCACGTTTCCCCACTACGCTCTAGTTCCCTGGATCTAGTAGGTCGCCACGCCTAGCGCCCTCCTACCTTCTTCCCACACGCGACCACACGCAGACCACTGGGCTTCCTCTGGTCGCCTCCCATTCTCCCCTCTTCCCGCTAGGACCTCACACCATCCTGTTCGCACTCCGACTACCCGTGGACCACCTCTCTGGCCACCTAGGACCCAACGCTCCAGCTCCAGCCAGAAATAGCTCTGGCCAAGACCCCTTTCCAGAGCTCCGACCTCTACGTGCATATACCCTACCACTACAGCAGCCTATCTGCACCCAAAACCCCCTTCACAACACTTCTTCCCCCCTCCGGCATGCTGACTTCACCTTGCAGTGTTTTTTGGAGTTGTGTTTTTATCTAAATTAATTAAACCTTAGTGTCTAATTTATGTGTAGTGCGTTTTTCTTGTTGTGTTAAGGTGTGTGAGGTGTTCTTGAGGATTGCTTCCACCTTCTGCATAAGCAGTGTCATGTTTTCACACCTTTAAGGTAGTTGAATCCATAATTTTTCCTTTTCGATGCAATTCCACAATGCTTGGTTCTTCAACTATAATTATTATTTTTATTCGATTATTTGTTTTACACCATTTCCATATCCCTAATTAGACTTTCACAATGTTTATTAGTTTTTATAATTTGTTTAAAAGTTTCTTGTGATGTTTCTCTTCAGTTATGCCTCGTATTGGTTCATTTAGTGTTTTTGATTAAAATCCATATATGTGGTCATACTAAATTTTTTTCCTTAGGTTCCAAATATTGTTTTGATTTATTTTATTTTTACATAATTCGCACCTCTGATATATCTATAGTTTGATGAGAAGGGTAGTTTTGTGTTATTTAAATTTATTAAGGATGTATTTCTATTTTAATTCTTGGGAGTTTCCCAGATTTGAGGTACCTAGGATGTCTATGGAAATTATCGATTCTCTTTTAAATTAGAAAGATGATTTTTATGAAATGATTTTCCCTTTGGGATTCTTGTGATGATGTTATTGGTAGGAGAATTTGGTTTGGATAATGTCAAAGCTTGTGTGTGTGTTAAAATGCTTGGAAAGTAGGTTTTATGGTCTTGTTGGGATTGTATTGTATTTATTTTTTCAAATGTTCTCGATTGGTGGGTTTGGTTTCTAAATCAATTGATGATTTTTTGGAACGAGTTTTAAAATTTTATCTTAGGTTTTTAGTGTACAATTGGATGGGTTTATTGTTAAAATAATTTGGCATGTGTTTTGGAACTCAAGGGCCCGTTTGGCACTTTTGACCCAAGGAAAGTGTTTATACTAACTATCAAAGGAGATTGTGTTTTGGTGGAAGTGTATTCCCTATTGGAAACTTGAAACATTCTATAAAATGATTTAATGTTTAAATGGTGTGATATCCCAGTTGGCACTTTGTTAATGTAAAATGTTAGAATGTGTATTAGGGGTGCTCTTGTCTAGGGTAACCCTTTATGGATGAACGCATAGGAAGCATTGGTGTTTGGGGTAGGAAAGTGCAGGGAGATTAGTCACGCGTGTGAGAGCCTTCATACTTACACAGTATTATTATCACCACTATGGGTTTTTGGGCATCTTTTAGATGATTGAGTGATGGTTTCTTACCAAACCTGATTAGATTGTTTGTTACCACTAGATTTTTTGATAGGCCAGGTGGTATTTGCCACTGGATTGGTCAGTTAGGGCAGCCAGTTAGTTATAGATTTAAAAGCTTCACAGTATGCCAGTAGGTGGTTCTGAAACCGAGTACATCTTGGGGTCTTGTAGGGATTTTTAATATCACCCATGGTTTATCTTTTTATCTTTTTTTCATGGGCCAAATCATTCCCAATAGTAAAATTTTGATGCCTGACACTGGTTGTCGGCCCGTGGGGATCGAGAACACACTTTGGGCCATGTCATGGACCGGCTCGATTGACCGGTTCAGGGTCGACCCAGGTTGATTCATGAAAAAATGGTATCAGAGGGGTCCTTGTTATTTGGGGTGTCCAGTATATAAATATTAGGACTTTCAGGACTCGAGAGGTATGTATGGGAAAAACTTCATGAACCCTCGCCTGTTGTGAACCTCGAGTCAACAGTGTAGTCTAGGAGTTGAGTCTTTGTCTTGTTCTGGTTTTTTTTAGATTTAGGGATGATAACAGAGGCCATCCAATGTTACATCGTGGTTTCACTTGGAGTAGTGACCCATTTAGAGTCTGAGTACACGGTTTAAGTTCCTTCTATTGGTTGATGCTTACTTGGTGCATGGACCAGTATCATGCCGCCTAGTTAAGAATGACTACCAATCCCTCACTTTAATAGTTTGATGCATGTTGAGTGTTATCTTGGATTTGATTGTTGTAAGTGAACTTTTGAAAATGAAAAAGGGGTTTTGAAATGAGAAAGATTTATTTTAAATGGATTTAAATTTTTGAAAGGGATTTTTTTTTAAAAACTGAAATCACTTGGTCTAAAAATTTAGTGCATTCTTGGAACTATTAAATATATGGTTTGGGTCAAACCTCGGGTACTCTTTGTAACACCCCGAGCTTCCACGATACGCCTCTCTTTCAATAATGCAATAGCTTGCATTGTACGCAAGTTCGAGTTCTAACACACCACAACTAATCAAAGTAGCTGTTATGAATAGTAATAACCACCTTTTAAATTTATAGAAATTTTATATTTCAAAATGGACTACATTTTTGTATTCCTAATATTGAAATTAGCCTATGTTGAATTTTTTTGTAATTTTCTGAGAACTTCCAAATTTTTATGAATAGTGAAAAATACTTAAAACAACTTTTTTAATCAAAATAATTTATAGTGATAAGTTATACTATTTAGTGGTTTTAAAGTATAATTAGAATATATTTTTACCATTTTATCCAATGGTGGTCATTAGAATTAATTTAACATTGAAATTGGACATAAACAATTGCTAATCTTTTGATATAAATTGTTTTTTAAAAACACGCTATTTGTCGTAACAGCGGGAATTAATTATAAAATTAATTAATGAAACTTATATGTTTGGAATTTTGTAAAATAGACATCATTTTTGAATTCGGAATATCAATTATAGCTTAGGGTGAAATTTTGGCCTTATTCTGAAAAACTTCAATTTTTGATGAATAGTGAAACCACTAAGTGGTAGTTAAATAACTGATTTTTCATTTAAATGAAATATTACCACTTCTGTGTTTTGATTTTCAAAAATCCGACATACATGGTTGTCATTAAGAAGTAAAATTTGGTTCAATGAGATCAAAATAATTTTTTGGTGAATAGTAACTTTTAAGTTCTTAATCGCGATTAGAGGTAATATGTGTAGTTTAAGGTAAAAATAATGTTTTAATAATATGAGATGAGCATGACACTTGTCCTACTCCTATTGGATGAGTCATGGCAGACCAAGACAACCCATGGGTCAACTTGGGGACCCCATGGAGCCACTTTAGTTGGAAAATGACATTAATATATATTTATTTAATGTTAAAATTAAATTGACACAAACATGGGATGTTTTACTAAAACAATTTTTAAGTGGGGTTAAACAAGTACAAATTTTGATTATAAATATTCATTAGAAAGATAAAAATATTTCCTACATCATAGTATTTTTTTTATAATTTTTATACATTAAATAAATTAAATTATTTATGACATCATTATGATGCAGCGATGACATCATTATTTAACGATTTAAATAAAATGAGAAGATAATGCAAAATCCAAGGCTTACACTTGTCCAAAGCCAATTTTATGAGGAGATTTAGAACCTTTATCACCTTAGCCTCGAATTATATAAGTGTGGGACCTTTAGAATCCGAAAAGCATTGTGTAATAATGTAACATTTCAATCTTTCCAAAAGAGCCCCTCCTCTCCACTTATAAAAGGCCCCCACCTCTCCCACCTCATTCACACCTTCAAGCCATTTGGCTCGGCCAAACTCTGCCCAAATACTCTCCCAACATCCCTCTCTTACTCCTAGAAGCCTTACTTTGGGCAGAACTCTTCCCAAGGAAGCCTTTGGCTCAAATCAAAAAGAGTTACCCGATTTTGAGGTAATGTCTTCTCTAATGTTGTTTTGTATTATTTTTCTTCTCCAACCCCCTAAACGCTTTTTATTAATTTCTTTTGTAACAACATCAGTATCCTCAATATACTAGGATGTTGTTATAAGAATTATTCGATCTACACTTACACACACTTACATCTAATGGTTAAAGAACATACGGTTTCTGTGGATGGCGAATTTCTGCCTCACGAAACGATGATTGTTCAACACTCATATAACACCTTCAAAGGTGGCCATTAAGATGTCACTATTTTTATATATGATATATAATATGTTTATCTTTTACTTATGTTTCCGTATTTCTCATTTATGGCATAATTTATGATTTCCATTATGGGTAAAACGCGATAATTTCATTTTAGGAAGTGCGGACTACCGCCCCCTCAAAGTGATTTGAATCGTTAATGCCATATGTGGGATGTATAAAGGATGAATAAAATGGTATTATACACTATATTATACTGGAATTATATTATACATTTATATCATTATGACTTAGTTCCATTAAATATGAAATTGAAATGAAAGTAGCGTTCATGCGTACGTACGGCTTACCGTCTCCATGAACGGTGCATTTCATTTCTTACCTCTAAATGTTATGTGACATTATGAATGAATGTATATACTATATATATATGATATATATGACATCTAAATCATGAATATAATTCTGGATATAATGGATATTCTACCACATGAACAACTTGTAATTATAATAAGTTTATTGTTGACTCAAGTACCAAAGATCGACAAAACGACCGTTATTAACTTAAATAATTACATAATGTTCATAACATTGTAATAAGTGATATAAAAAGGATAATGAAATTGAAAATGGTTCTTAATAAGGTAGATATTAACTCTAGTTTATTATTCAGGAGGTTAAAGAACGGTTGAGTCAAGTCGGACACAAGGTAAGGGAACTTCTTAACCCAACTTCAATTCTTTGGGTTAATCTCCTACTTTCAAATTACTTCATGATATTATTATGTCCTATCTTGTATTTGTACTTTCTTTATGTGTATCTATAGTGAATACACCTAATAGATCTATTTTATTTGTAAGGGTTTACTTCACAACCTCTTCATTATCCAAGGTTGTTTATACATAATTATCTACTGGGACCTCGTTATCATCCACATCCATGTTTCTTCAAAATGTATTTCAAAACATCTTTATTATTTACAAGAATATGGGTTAAAGTCATGTATACACTTTTCGACTTTTATAAGAGGAATCTTTCCGCCGTTATAAAATCTTCAAAGCTTTCCTTACAAGCTTATAAGAATATTTTCAAGAAAATGTTTTGTTTTATATGGCCCTTAAATGATTTCAAAAATAGAAAGTGATATTTCTCTAAAAAGTGTTTTGATTTCATCTATGTCAACATCCTTTGATGGATTTTACGCTTATTTGAAGTTGATTTATTATAATACAAAACTTCTATATTGTATTGAAGGTTTTGTGATATGTCTGACTGTGGATGTGTTATTTTATACCATTCATAGTTTATGGTGAAATTATTGACATTTTGTATGCTAGTTTTAATACGAATGTTTATGTTATGTTTAAACCTTTTCATATGGGAATGCATTGGACTTAATATGTGACGGGTGGAGCCCGCTATAGCTCCTCGATGCATCGGTAGGTCTCATGAGACAAACTAGTGTCTTGGCACAAGGCCTTGACAAAATATTATTTGTGGTCTTGGCACGAGGCCTTGACTACGTGGTTATGATAGTCTGGCATTATGCATTCCAACATTATGAAAGTGGTTAGTGATTTTTCATGTGATTATTCGATTAGTAGAATATCCATGTGAATGAGTATATGGCATTATTTCATTTTACTTTTGCCATATTATGTTGATGTTCAAGTTTAAAAGGCTTTTGTTTTAGTTATACATTGCCTTAAATGCTTATGTTTTCTTATAAAAGCTTTCGCAATATTGTTATCCTTACTGAGCATCTGAGCTCACCCCTTTCAATGTTTTAATATTTTCCAGGATGTGAAGAAGAGTATTATGACTGACTTGCAAGAATATTCAGTGAGGATATGAGTGTGGACTATGAAGACCATGTTATTGTAGTTTGTTTAATTTTTGATGTAATGAAAGAATTATGAATGTATCTAGTGTTTCCAAGGCTACTAAACTAATCGGTCTTTCGAGACTTGATCTTTTGTGATCATGCCAATGTTACGAAGTAATGCACCGACTCTGGGTAGCTGGGGTCGGGGCGTTACACTCTTTGTGAACATTTTCACATATGAGGGAATTCATGGGAAGTGCATGTTGGTGTGAATGGATGAAAGAGGATGAAGACATGTGCAACGATCCATGGGATTACTGGGGTGTGCACTTGGAATTAAAGGCTTGACCTTGTTTTTCTAAAGATATTTTAGTGGAAAATGAATTTTATAAATTGAATTGGGTTTGTAAAGTGGTCTTGGTATTTGAAAATTGACCTTGAAGAAAGGAAGTTTTGAAATTTAAAATGGAAAGGGGATTTTGAACGAGGAATTTTTGAGTTGTGTTTGTTTTTTCTTGTTTCTTTTGAGTTGGTTGTTTTGGATGAAGGCACTTTCTTTGATGTTGCTTCATCTTGATGTCAGTATTGAATCTATGTTTTTTATATTGTTTAGAAAATGTAACCCAGAAAGGTTTAAATGGTTTTCGATAATCCATTCCCAGTTTTTGGTCCTTCTCAGACATTGCATATCCTTCATGGTGATCAGGGTCTGTTAGAAGCAGTAGAGTGGCTTGAAGAGGTCGAACGCATCTTCAGGGTATTGGGAGATCCCAAAGCTATCAGAGTGCATGCTGTTAGGGGTTCTTTTGAAGGTCCAACTCTGGACGAATGGGATTTGGTCTCCCCACCATCACTACAAGTTGAGATGACGGGGATGTATTTAAATCCACCTTCATCTGATTGTTTATACCTGAATAGGTGAAATCGAAGAAAAGGAAATAGGTCATGCGTATTAAACAACGCGTACGAATGGTGAAAGCATATGTTGACCATTTCAAGGAGCTGGTGTCCTTTTTTCCAGAGGTAGCATCACAGTATTTGATGAAGACTACTCTCTTTATCTAGGGTCTTCATCCAGAGATCAAGGGGTGGTGATCCTATCTAAATACCATCATTTCGAGATGTTAGTGGATGAGGCATTCTTTGCTGAGTTGGTCTTTGGAGAACAGGTGCTTGGAAATCCATTGAATCCAGTTACTCATAAAGGTTACCCATATAGTGAGCGGGGTGTGTCAGAGGGACTCATTTCTAAAGAGTCATTTGCAGTGGTTCGGGCTTCTAGTTTGTTGGACCATTTAGTGGTGTGCCACTAGTGTTGCCGGTTCGGGCACGTGAAGCCATCATGTTGCATCCCTCCGAATATGTGTCATCATTGCGGGTGTTTGGGTCACCTAGAGAAGTTCGGAAGGAAGCATAGCCTGAAGAAGATGTTGTGACTAGAGGAATTTCAATACCTGACTATGAGGCAGGAGATGCTTCGTCCATCAGAGCCCCAGCCACAAGCCTTGGGGTGTAGTGCGCGTGTAGTCAGGAGTTGCTAGGGGTGTGAAGCCTTAGTTCGGGTTTTGTGTTATATGTTGTATGTGGAACATTTAAAGTCTTTTCATCCTTTCTTTATCTATTATTAACTTTTCAACGTCGTTGTATGTTTATTTCTTGGTCTTGGAGGTATAATAGACATTTTCTATTGTAATCAAATAGTTTTGTTGGATTATTGTTTTCTAAATCGTGCATTTTTCTTAAAAGTTTGTGTTGACCCTTGTCTATGTTGATCTCAGTTTAGCTATATTTTTTAGAGATTTAAGTTCCTATAGAAGAATCAATTCTTGTGGTTATGCTCGGGTTTACTGTCTGAGTTAAGTTATGCTTGAGGGTTTTTCTCCAGTTTTCAGAGTTTTGGTCCAGATCGAGAGTTTCAAGGTTCAGTGGGGGAGTTCCCTCTTGTTATATAAGATATTTTGGATTGGTTGGGAGTTCTCGTGTCACCCCCCTCCATGGGTGGTATGTATGGGTGTTAAAATTTCCACACTAGTCTAGTTATTGTGGTGGGGAGAACCCTCTCTAGTTCTCCCATTCTCTTATGTTTTGGTTTTTTTTTGTTTCATTTGGGCATGGATTCTTGTTTGGTCCATCATTCGGCTGGGTGACTTTTTGGGGGTACAAAGTTTCTGTGGTGGGGATAATTGTCACACCCACTTTTTTTAAAATTAATTTTTATCTTATCTTGGCTCTAGGTCCTCACGCAAAGGGTCGGGCAGGGTCCCAAAATAAAAATTTTGTGGTTTAGTATATCAATTGGGTTTCGGACTTGTCCACGGTCACCGTGCGGTTGGTGGTGCTCGCGCGGTCGGCCTAAGCGTCAGGCGCTTCTGCCTCCCCTCTAGCACGCGGACTTCACCTTACGGTGTGTTATTCATTTGAGTTGTGCTGTTATCCAAATTAATTAAACCTTAGTGTTCAAGTTTTGAGTAGTGCATTTTTCTTGTTTTTTTAAGGTCTGTCAGGGGTTATTGAGGATTGATTCCACCTTCCACGGAATAAGTGTCACATTTTCATGCCTTTAAGGAAGGAAAATCCATAATTTTTCCTTTCTGATTCATTTCCACAACGCTTGGTTCTTCAATTATAGTTATTATTTTTATTCAATTATTTGTTTTGAACCATTTCCATATCTCTAATTATACTTGCACAATGTTTAAAAGTTTTTAGAATTTGTTTAAAAATTTCATTTGATGTGACACTTCAATTATGCCTCATATAGGTGCATTTAGTGTTTTTGATTAAAATTCATATTTGTGGTCATGCAGAATTGGTTTCTTTGTATGCCAAATATTGTTTTTTTATTTTTTTTGTTTTTATATGATTCGCACCACTGATATACCTATAGTTCACTGTGAAGGGTAGTTTTTTTGTTGGTTAAATTTATTAAGGTTATTTTTCTATTGTGATTCATGGCAGTTGCCTAGGTTTGAGGTACCTAGGATGACTATGGAAATTATTGTTGCTATTTTAAATTAAAAAGTTGTTTTTTTATGAAATTTTTTTCTCTTTGTGATTTTTTTGATGATGTTTTTTGGAAGGAGAATTTGGTTTGGATAATGTCAAAGCTTTTGTGTGAGTTAAAATATTTGGAAATTGGGTTTTATAGTCTTTTTGGGGTTGTTTTGTATTTTTTTCAAATGTTATGGATGTTTGGGTTTAGTTTCTAAATCAAGTGATGACTTTGTGGAAAGGGTTTTGAAATGATATTTTGGGTGTTTAGTGTACCATTGTATGTGTTTAGTGGTAAAATTATTAGGAGTTCATTTTGGAACTCAAGGGCCTATTTAGCACTTATGACCCAAGGGAAGTGTTTATACTAACTTTGAAAAGATATTGTGTTTTGGCGGAAGTGTATGCCCGATTGGTAACTTGAGACATTTTATAAAATGGTTTAAAGTTTAAATGGTGTGACGTTTTTTTCATAACTTTGTTAATGGAAAATGGTTGAAAGTGTATTTGGGGGTGCTCCTGTCATAGGTAACCCTTTATGGGTGAACTCATAGGAAGAATCTGTGTTTGGGGTAGGAAAGTGTCGTGAGATTAGTCATGCGTGCGAGGGCCTTCTTACTTACACATTATTGTTATCACAACCATGGGTTCCTGGGCATATTTAAATGATCAAGGGTTGATTTCTAACCAACCCTGATTAGATGGGTTGGTACCCCTGGATTTATTGTTAGGCCAGGCCGGATTGGCCACTGGATTGGTCAGTTAGGGTGGCCAATTAGTTATAGACTTAAAAGATTCACTGTACGCCAGCAGGTGGTTCCAAAACCGAGTATGTCTAGGGGTCTTCTAGGGATGTTTGGGATCACACATGGTTTTCCTTTGATGTTATTGTTTACTTTCAGCTATAATTGTTTCATTTCTAGATTATACTGTCACTGGTTTCCTTTAGCACTGCCTTGTTTGTCTTCTTTGGATTTTTGTTTGCAAAATTATAATTTGTTTCAGAAATAGAACATGGTGTGCATTTCGTTTTTGTCAGTGGGTAAATGAAACTGTTTTATTAAAGTATGGAAAACCTACTTTCATAATTTTATTTCAAACTTTTGTTAATGGATTGTTTCAGGAAAGGGGGTGTTGGATTCTATGGTTTACCTTGGCAACCCTACTGAGGATTTTTAATGCTTATGCCTATCTATCTTTTCAGTAGCTGGTTCAGTTTCTTGTTCAGGTTTTCTTGGCTAAGTTGCTTTTAATAGGAGTAAGGTTGTCCTTTGGTCGGGAGGTGACCTTAAAGGTCATGTGGAGGTATGTTCGGTTTTACTTTTGTTCTACTTCTAGTTTTATTTTTATCATCAATTCTATTTAACTATTTATCTTTTTTTTCAGGGAAAAAATCATTCCCAATAGTTAAATTTTGATGTCAGGCACTAGTTGCAAGCCTGTGGGGGTTGGGAATTCCCTTAGAGCCATGTCATGGACTGGCTCGGGTGACCGGTTTAGGGTCGACCATGTTTGATTCGTGACAATTTATACAATGTAAATATCAATATAACATGATAATATGGGTATGAGAACATAATAATGATATTTGAAAACAATACCCTACATATCGTAGATCCTAAACGTGCGTCATGGAATAAATCCTGGCATTTCATAAGGCATGAATAATTATGGGATCAATGGACATGTTCTATAATAGAATGTCAATGGAAGGAGACATAACTTTTTTTCAGACACATAGGCCTAAAAATCATTTCCTTTGTAGTCAAGGCTAAAAACTACAACTTTCATACTAGAATGGGTTCACTCCCTAAACCATTATAGTATTCATATTTTACTCTCGAGACTATCATAGTGGATAGAATCTTGTACTAAACTTGGATCAGCCCCCATTTCACTCGTATTTATCACATTATATATTAAAATTTATCCAATGCATTTAAGGGAGATATAGGTCCCACCCCTTTGGGTTATAATTTAATCCCAATCCATAGTTAAAATCTAATAAAAACCACATATATGTGTTCCAAATATCATAAAACATTAATTATATAAAAATACATCAAAATAAATGGGTATCATAAATATTTCATCACAAGATAACCAATTAAAGCGAACTAATTTTCATAATCATTTCATAATTTCATCATACCGTAACATCTTGAAAATAATATGAGTTTCAAAGGAATTTTATAAAGCTATAATAATTGATGAGAAACAGGATTCTTAAAAAACATTTCATTATAAATATAAACAAATTGAAAATATTATGAATGGATTACATAGATAATATCTCTAGTGAATCATAGTATACATTATAGTATAACATCTTGGGTGGAAAATTATTTTCCAAGATTACATGGAACATTTCTTGATAAAAATATCTATTCAAATTTCAAAAACACATTTTAAAAAATAAAGCTTTTTCAAAATATTTTTATTATAAAATAGGCATGGAAAAATATATTGGAACATTCAAATAAAATAATTGACATGATGGTGTGAAAATATATTAAAGGAATGCACATTAAAAAATATATCCTTTCAAATTTTCAAGAAAACCCAAATGATCATTGTTTGGAAAATGAAATGAAGATTACTATAAAAAATTAAAAAAATAAAAATAGGTAAATAATTTTGTATTACATCATTTGGATAATTTTAAGGAAATTTTTTAAAAAAAAATTAGAAAAAACGGATTTGGGTGAAAAAGGATTTCTGATCGAAGAGAGAAATTACTATGATTTTTCTTAAAAATATGCTTTTACACTATTGACTACATGAAGAGAGGAAAGTAAAGGGAAAACATATATTCTAATTACATAAAAATCATATAATAATTTTCAGTAGTTTCTTTTTATATATAACATAATAGGTCAACATTGAAGCATAATCATAAACAATCCCAATAAAAGACGAGATAGTAACATAATACTACTTTGAGTCTGATAATATTGAATTGTAATACCCATGAAAAAATAAAATAAAATGAATCATATAATATCATTAAATAAATTTTATTCATGAAAAAACATGTAAAATGGGTATTATATACACCTCATAGAAGAAGATAGGTGTATAACATAATTTATGCCCCAACGAAGTCAATTTGAGACAAAAAAATAGATTACTAATTTTATAATATTTGAATCAAAAATACAAAAGAATTGTGATACTAAAATGGATATATAAATTACCATATATAAAATGGTATTAATTATAAAATAAATTCATGGGAATTATATATACCACATAAATGAAATAGGTGATGAATATGGCATGTGTCTTATAGACATTAAAACTCAGATGGGATTCCCATAACTTATTTACAGACTTACTTCAAACGCATTGGATACTAATGTATAATAAGAATATTTTTATTATAAATATATTAATTATAAATACTCATCATTATCAGAACTTATATGTTTGATTATTATTTTTTTACCTATTTATCAATATTTCCTTGTTAAAATCACTTTTTAGGTAATAACTACCATTTTTGTGTATATTTTTATTATTATATTTTTACTACATACATGTGTTAATTTTTACATAATAGAAAATTAACCGTGGTATAAATATCATATATAATTCATAAAATATAGATATAGAAATTGAAACACACCCTTTATAGAAATGGTAGGATGTATATACACATGAATGTTGTTTCCATTTTCTGGACACATTCAAAGAAATAATTTTAAATAGAATATTACTTATCAAGAATAATTTATATTTCATAAGTAAATCATATATGATTATTTAAACTTATATTTTTTAGCTTGAATTTCAAGAGTATGTGAAGAATGAATCACATCACTTCACGAGGCTATAGCCCGCATACACACGAGCAATGTTATCATATTCCCACAAAATGGAAAGTGATGAGGTATATTTATTATCATAATTCTAGAAGTATAAATATTTTAAAAATATCACATTTATTAATTTAATTTATCCTTATTACCAACCATGTAAAATATAAATGAAAAAAAACACACTCGTTCACAATGTGGTAGTCTGTTATACACACGAGTGATATCATTGTTCGATAACAAGTTTGGTGGTAAGAATTTAGATTTGGTATTATAATTAAAAATGTATAATAATATCATAAATATAATATATAAACATTAAATCCATAATTTAATTTTTCTATGAGAGTAGGTGATGGAAAGTCAATACCATCAGTTTGTGAGGGTGTAGTTCCCCATAAAAACAATGATGATTACGTATGTCATTTTATGGAAGATGAGATGGAATTCTCTTATCAATTTAATATGATAAAAATAATATATATATATATAATATAATTATTTTTTTATATCATCATTTTTAAAAAATAATTAAATGAGTCTGAGGAAGAAATAAAATAAAATTCTTGATAAGGGATGTTACCAATCCATTGAACAAATTCTTTTAGATTAACAAAAATAATTATTAAGACAGATTTCAAACTAATATAAGACTTATCGGAGGAGAGTTTGGAAGTGATTAATTTATTTGGGAATTTATTTTCTTAACAATTTGGTTTAGTAAGTGTGAAGTTGACTAGAGTGGTTTTGGCCATGAATATGTGAGGTGAACGAAAAACATTTAATTTTTGAAAAAAAAAATGTGTGCCCATATTTTTCAATTATACAAGGATCTAAAATTGTTCAGTATCAATACATATTGGTTGTCATGCCTATATATAATTAATCTCACGGATGTGAAGAAAATGCGGTTTTCAAGAGAAATTTTGAAAAAGATTAAAAAGTTGAGATATATTAATTTAATATTTAATTGATTATAATGACACAAATTGGATTACTAGATTTATAATTCAAATATATTTACTTTTTTAACAATATTAAAATAATTTTGATGTTTTAAATTCTTTAAAATAATATAAAATTCTTAATGAAATCCTTTATTTTAACTATTCATAAAAAATTAAAATTTCAGATGTTTCTCAGAAATCCACTATAAGATATTTTTTACAAAATGATATAAAAAATGAATTAGATTTTAAAAAAAAATATATTTTATAAAATTGAAAAAATTTAATTCTAAAATAAAATGTGAAAAATGAGACAACAAAAAATTTATAAAATAATACATCATTTAAGTGGAAAATTGGACATATTTTTATTTCATACCTATGAAAAAAAAAATATTCATTTTAATAAACTATGTTGAATAAATTATATATTAATTTAATTAAAATAGTTTAAAAAAGATATTTATTTATCTTATTCAGATAAAAATGATTCTGAAAATAAAATTATTTTTTCAGAATAAGATTTCTTGTATTTTTGAAATTCCTATTATTTTTAATTATAATTAATTTGTCACCAAATAAATCATTTAATATAAATGTGTAAAACATATATTTTTACAATTTTATTATTCAAATTCAAACCCCCCATAAAAATATCTAGTAGAAAAATAAGATATTAAAAATAATATTTTAACAGTTTGTCATGTTTTGTAAAAACACATGATTGACTATAAAGAAAGCTACACCCAATGTTGCATGTAACGTATGCTAGACAAAGTTTTATATATAACACAAGCTAAATTTAATATTTCGTGTAACCTAAAATATAGGAAGTGTAGTTTTTTCTTGAAAAAAATTAATCAAAATATATTACGGTTACGTAAAATGTCTCATAAAATATTTTCATAGAAATCCCACCTTATTTTTCTTCTTGGTCCTGAATCAATTTTCGATATATTAATTTTCAATACAATAAATATTCATTTAATTTTAATACATTACAATGATTTTGAATACTGGTTTTCAAATATATCTAACATTACTTGTAAATTTTTAAAAGGAATATTCTTGTCCAATTTTGAATGATATAGAGTTGAGGTTTTACCAAAATGTTACTTGAATTTTTTTATCATTTAATGGATGAAAGGATTTTCCAACCATATTAAATGTAATTTTATTTAATGCTTAATTCTATGGATTAAATTTATATTCTAAATGAAATTTATTTTATCATATTTTGTAAATTAGTAATTAAAATTTTATCAAAAGAAAAAGGATATTTTTGTATTGTTTTCTAAGAAAGGTTTGAATGTTCATTTTATGGTACATTTATCTTGGTAAACATCGTTTTTTTATTATTATGATCTAAAGGGTGTGTAATATAATTGTATAATCAACCTTATTTCACTATATGTATAATGGCCATGTTGTAAAATTTATTTAATTGGGAAAATATTAACATTTCAAAAGATTTTTTTCAATATGAATGTACATATTGTTTATGCATTCGATTATAATTAATTTATTTCCTATGATAAAGTAATTTAACATATTTATTGATGTGAAAGGATTTTTATTTTCCATATATGTATCTTAAATTCTTTTGAAACATACTGGTTTGTTATTTTTTATATCTCATACTTATTTATATATGATTTCATTAAACAAGGCCTTAATGACAAGATTATATTATATTATGAATTATATCATTATAAAAATAGTTACTCTTATTCATTCGATTATATAATTATATTTCTCATACACAGATATATTCCCATTTTATAATATTACTTATATAGAATAATTTATTATTATTTATATATTCAATTTTATTTAGTCTTTTTTTATTCAATGATATATTATGTTTTAAACTTTACATTAATAACATATAATATTACACATTTATTTTTTTCATTATATATAGTAATATCATGAATGGATATGTGAATGATTTTATGGGACATACTAAAATAATTAACAATGTTATCTGTATAATTTTATATGGTATTTCATTTTTTTCAATTGTATTATGAGAATCCTTCATGCATCTAGACTAGGATGACTTCTATAATAATTGATCCTTCAAAATGTAATATCATTTATATTACACCAATGTATTAGGATATTCAGCAGATTTGGGTTACCTTAGTCAGGGTATTATAAATTGTATCAAAGGATAGTTAGTGTAAACCTTGGGAAATAGATTTTTGAAAAATTATATTACTGAAGAAAAAAACCAATTCCATAATGTTTATATAAGAATATTTATAGTATAATATAGTGAATTTTTGGTTTAGTATGTAATATTTCTCTAATAGGATGGATAAACGTATCAGGATACTAGGATGTGGGTTCAGATATTGAATATAATTAGAATTTAACACCCTATAAAAGGCAGGTTGAGTAGAAATCCATCTTCCCTCTAATTACCATGACTAGGCCTAAGAATAAACACTAGGTTTGACACCCAAGGGGGATATAATTTTTTTATTGAAATTATCTTTATGAACCATTATTTAAGATTTGAAAATTTTATTATCAATAGAATGTATTCCCAAATATATTAATCATATGATTCAAAGATCATCCATGTAAAAATATTCAATTTATTTTAAGAAAATTCTAATGGTATAAAGCGATAAACTATGATTAAAAAACATTATACTATAGGTGAATCTATTTAATTCATTTTAGTATAAATAATATCTTGAAGTTGGAGTGGAAAATATATCAATGTACTTATTATGTATACTGATTTCTCTCCTCATGAGGGAAATGAATTTGGAGATGGATATAAACAGATGATGTCAATATTGAGGATGTTAACATGGGTTATTACCAATAATAATGCCTGTATAGTTTAGCCATTAGATCTCAAACATGGTCCAACAGTTTTGGACCACATTAAGTGATAACAAAATTATTAATTCAATGGTAATATAAATTGATTAATAGAGGATAAATTGATCATGTATTAAGAGAAGATATATACTTCTTTATGATTTATTGAAAAATATAAAGTAATCAATGGTATTTTTCATCGTAAGGGATACATTGATCAATGGTTGTCATTGATCCAGCTGAGTAAGGAGACAGAGTATAAAAAGAGTTTGTTTTGGATGAAATTTATTGATATATTCTTCAAAATATACTTTTATCATTAGAAACAAGCTTATATGGAGAGGAAATTAATCTATCTCTGGAAATTGGTAGGACAAATGTTTTTAAAAATTAAATGAACAATACATAGTCAGATACTCATACTATAGATTACGCACCTAAACCTATATGTATTATTGATAATATTATTAATTGGAAAAAAACTATAATTTGATGTGAATTTTTCTCTCTCAAAGTTTTATTATAGTAATATATAATATCATGTTCCATCAAAGAAGATAAATAACTCTCATTGTTTTATGTTTATAAATAAAATAAGAAAATAATTTGTTCACTAAGAACTCCAAAAAATATCGTAATAAGGAATTAGATAAGTTTGTGATTTACATTGTGTAATGAATGTGGAAAGAATCATTATTGACCCTATAAGATTGGAATGGTTCTTCAAATTATGTGTTGATAAAAATTCCATCAGAATAATGATTGAAATAGAAATAATGAATCTTCCATTATCTAATAAATTAGACATAAGGGGATGAAAATTATTCAAACCATTTCCTCTTTAATTAATTTAATCTGAAATATAAACATACATGGGGTAATGGCCAATATTATGTGATTACAACAATATAGGTTGATTTTCTCAATGATGATGTGATAGTTAATTTTAATATGACCACAAATTTTGCTACTGCATTTATTGATTCTGCATCATTACACTAATTTATATCATCCATGGTTTCCATGAAAATTATATACTACTATATATCCTTAAAAATAGAGTTAAAGATAATTTATCCTATTGGAATTCATTTCTAATAAATTATATATTAGTAATTCCCTATTATGATACACCGACATACAGTATTTGTAATCATTATTGTTATACATATGGTTTATTTTTATATAATACTTTGAATTTATTGGATTTAAAATTATAATCAGAAAATTTATTTCCTTGAGAAGGATGTTATGAATAATGATATATGTTTATAATAACTTTTATTCATATTGGATAATAAATCATCTAAATCTTTTCAGAATACTACTCTAGTTTTTATCCCTAATAAAATTCATTGAGAATATGAGTAGTAAACCCCAACCAGTGGAAAAGGTGTCCTTAGAATTTAGTATGAAACAATTTTAAAAAAATATTTTGACATTTTTCCCAAATAACTACTGGGAAACACACCTAGTAATGGAGTTTATTTTTTCTATTAATTTCACCCACAATATAAAACATATATCTAAGACACCCTAAAGGATTTTTATATTATAATTAGTATAATAGAAGAAAAAACTATAGGAATAGTCTAATATTGGATTATAAACCTTAGTGTTTCACCATGGAGAGCCCATGATATTTTTGTTAATATTAATGATTGGTATATTTGGTTCTAGGTCAATTAAATAGAAATCAATGCTATTACAATAAATAATAATCCTTATATTCTTAATATTTATGTATTAATTAACAAACTCCAAGGAGTTTATAATTTTTTAATGATTTATATTCATAATGGGTGTCATCTTGTATGATTAAAGGAGGAGGATATTACAGTGATGACATTTCATAAGTTATATAGAAAATAAGAATTTATAGTAATAGAATTTTGATTAACTATTGAACCCTCTATTATTAAGGATCCTATGTACAACATAATATATTATTATCTCTATAATGTATTTTTATATTTATTAATGATATTATGATGTTCTCTAAATTACATGGAGAGTATAATAGTTAATTATTAATAATTATATACTCAAATAGAAATGTAAACATATGAAAAATTTATCAAATGAATATTCTAGAATTATAAAGATTCATTTCCACAAAATATTGTCACTAAGGATGGAATATCAATTGATCCTTTAAATAAAATGTTGGAAATGTAATGGAAAAAAAATATTATATGTATGTAGTTTCTAAGGATAATTATTAGAAAAATGATGTATACACATGGTTCAAAACCATGGGTATAGCCCCCAAAACTGTGGGTATAGGTTATACCCACAGTATTGGGAATTGTGGGAAACTCAGAAGTTGGTATAGATCTAAAACTTATACCCACGGTTTACCAAACCATCGGTATAGGTTTTAGAAAAATATTCGTTGTGGGTTTCGATCCCACAACCTCCTCTTCTAACACCCTTCACCACACCAATACAACTACTTAAATTATGTAAATATATATATATATATATATACCTAAATATATTAATCTAAACTATGGGTATAGGAGGGAAAACCATCAGTATAGGGTTTTCCAATAGTATTTTTTTTGTTCCCATGGAAATTTTTTCCCACATTCACATAGGAGACCAATACACATGGTTCTCTCTAACCATGGGTACATGTTTTTTCTCACAGACCTATACCCATGGTTTTTCAATAGAAATATTGGTATAGGTTCGGAACAGACCCATATACCTACATCTTTGGGAAAATTTTGTTTATAGGGTGACTTATACCCACAGGATTTCCCAAAACCAAGGGTATATAGGCTTTTTCTAGAAGTAGATTAGTATGTTACTAAAGATGATATTTTCAAATTTTTTCTCGATTAGCTGCCCAATTAACCAAATTAAAAACTAATGGGGTTATGTTTATATGTTCAAAATAATGTAATGAGTTTTTTAAATAATTAATATTTAGATTGAAAAATATTATGATATTAAAATTATTATTAGTAAGGGAATTATTCTTGATATATAGTGATGCATTAATGAAAGTTATTGGATATATCCTTATATAGAATGATAGAGATGTGCAGCCTATACATGAAGGAAGTCAATGATACATGAAATTAATAATCTAACCCATGAAAAAAAATAGTAGTAATAATATTTACATTGAATATCTAGATGCAATACCTTTATCGTGAATGATGTGAAATATATACATATCATAAAAGACTAAAATAGATATTCTTAAAGAAATAGCTCAATATGAGGATGGAATGAACTAAACCATGAATATGATTTCTTAACACACTACCATCTTAGGAAGATGAATAAGGAGGATATTAATTGCATAGGAATGATCATAGAGTTTTTCTTAAATTGTGGCTTTAATAAGTTACTATATTAATGGAATTATTAACATTAGATATTGAAATCAATAAATATGGTAAATCATAAAAGCTATTAAATATTATTGAAAAGTTATCCTTATTAGAGAAAACAAAATGTTACTAACTTGATGATTTAAATATTAAAAAGAAAATAATATCCTTGAAGGATGGTATGTTGGTTTACTTTATATACAAAATTTTATAGTGAAATTATGGAAGATGATATGTGTTCTATCCATGCCTATGGTGAATATAGACTTGTTAGATAAACTCATTTCTCAAATTTAAATATACACTCTGGTATCACCAAATGGAATAGGGAGATAGATGAACCATTCTAGTGTTTTAATAATTAATGGTAAATTTTATAAAATGTGTCTAGATGTTATGAATATCAATAGGTAATGGTTGAGAAACAACAACTTAGAGGATTAATTTAACCTCTATCAATTTATATATGGAAATGGGATGATATTACTATAAAAATTGCATATGAATTTCCAAATAATCATAGAAAAAATGATTCCATATGACTAAATATTCATCACTTTACCAAGTTCACATATTTCCTCATAATAATGGATAATCTACATCTTGAGAGACTCATGTGTCATGACCCAGCCCAAGACAAGGCTCAATCCACAACTACCCCAAGCCGCCTACATATGCTAGTGGTGGAGATAAGAGTCGATGAAAAAACTAAATCACTTAGGTATTTTACTAAATACCTATAAGCACAAATATAAATATATATTGATGTAAAAGTGCATAGGGAAAGAATAAAAGAATCAATACTAATTTAAAAGTGAACCATGCTTGCATGAACCTATAGACATTATAAAAGTATGGTAATGTAAAAAAAGTGAATGTGAAAAATACAAGCCCAACAAGAAATGTGTCACAACCATATAGAAAATTGTAAAAGTAAACAACTAAAAGAGAGCCCATATCTTAAATCCAAAGCTATGACCCCAGTATGTGGTCTAAGTACCTTGTATCCCTAATCTATTATGTATTCAGAGTTTACCTATTGTTCATCCGCATAAGACATGATATGTGCATGAATAGACCACGAAAGGGAGAGTATAAACATACCCAATAGGATTTCATGAAAGATGATGGGGTTGTAAGAGATAAAATAGAAGAGAAAAGAGTGGATAACACAAGGTATAGTGAATGAGTATTTCTCAACCCAAAAAGATAGTGAAGGTAACCTCATCCAAATACAAGGGGCTCAACAGGATGAGTAGATGAACTACTCATTGAGTATTTTCTTTGTATAGTAGCAGAGTAGACTCATCCAATCACGAGACTCTAAACATAGAAATCATGTGGAAAACCATGTGCATCTACACCTTTCATAGAATGAGAGTGTCCACATCCAATGTGTGGGTATAGATGGATGATATATATATATATATATATATATATATATATATATATATATATACTCAGTCATAGAAACCTAGATAAAGGAGTAAGGGGATATTTATATCATATATTAGCATAAGAATAAGAGTATCCCAGAGTTCCAAAAACCATCAAGGATGCCCATCATCCCATGCATCATCCCCGAATTAACAATAAAAGTCTAACAATTCCTCATCACCATGTACCATAGAAGAGTGGGTACAAATTCAAATAAAATGACCCATGCCCTGGTATAATAAGGGGATGCGAGTATGGTGGCGTCGATGACCCACTACCGGAATCCACTGGATGGTAGAACTCAGAAGATGTTAAGGACCCACTACCCAGTTCAACTGGAGGGTTCCACTCAGAAGGCTTCAAGGAACCACATCCTAGTACAAATGGATGGTACCACTCAGAAGAAGTTGAATACCCCCTACCCATCTCAACTGGAGGGTACCACTCAGAAGATGTTGAGGAACAATTGCCTAGTTCAACTTTATGGTACCTCTTGGAAAACGTCGAGGACCTAATACCCATCTCAACTAGATAGTACCATATAGAAGACGTTGAGGACCCACTGCTCAGCTCAACAGGATGGTACAAGTTGGAATACATGAAGGACGCACTACCCTTCTCTACTCTAGGGTGCGACTCAAAAGGTCTCTGATGATCATACATAATCATTGTCATCATATGGTGTTTCCTTATCAGTTTTCATGGCATGAACATTTCATACGATATCTCTAAATCCAAAATAGAGATAATAATCACATTGTACAAAAAAAAACACTTAGAATAGGATTCTCTCATGCTAAAATCTATGTTTAAAATAAGAAGATAAAAAACCTCAAATTTTCATCAAATTAAGGTACACGTCATGTTGTGGCCCCACAAGGCTTGTGGTCTTGCTTTGTTGCTTGTCTGTGTCCTTTCTATAACACAGATTGCTAGAAATTTCATACTACATGGAATGTACAGGTACTATAAGACATGTCTTGGCCAAAATCCTAATGAATGGATGAGGCTCATAATCTGTCCTAAGGGAAAATCCACTATTCCATTAATATTCCTCTGATAACAGCCATTGATGGCCAAATGGGTCATAGCATTTCAATCCTCAAGGAATAACGCTTGGGATAAAAACTTTATTTTCCCCAATAAGACACCTAGTGAAAACGGAACATTTCACTAAATCATGCATGAATGGTGCTTCACGGGCCGGAGCAACAATTCGAAATTAAATCCCTGAAATTAATCTTGAAATGTCTGCCTTAATTTTAGTTTTCCAACTTTGAATGTGGTTTATCAATATAATTTCTTATGTAGATGTTATGATATATTAAATATTATGAAAAAAAATATTATTATTATTATTATTGGGTGATCGTTGTCCAGAGGCATGAGACCAAAAAATCTATCCCACATCGCTCTTAAAATGACTGCCTCAATTCTACGGTCATGTTTTTGCTGACGATGCATCAATCCGACATCATGTGAAGAAGTCATAGGTGTATTAATTTTTGAAAATGAAAATAAATAATAATATTACTTTATTATTATTTTAATTTAATATAATAATCAATTAAAATTATAGTGACACACAAAAAGTCCCTCAAGATGTTGTACACAATGAAAAAAATGTTCCTCTTCCATTTTTTTGACATTTTATCATTTATAATACCAACTTAAATAAATTATAATCATTTATTATTAAATTAATATAAAAACCTTTACAAAGGGAGATTATTCATACCAATATTCACTCCCCAACCTCAGGCGACCCAACATTTATTTCCCTTAAATTTAATAAATTCAACTCTCAAAATTAAATTAAATTAATTTTCATGATTGTTGATGCCAATATGTGTAGCGACACCCCTTTAAGACCTCATTTTAAGAAAATGGTCTATGAATTTTTATTTCAAATAAAAATAATATTAATTAAAACCTATTAGTTAAAATGAACTTTTTTATTAAATTAAAATCATTTCATTTAATTAAAAACACAATTTTCACATCAGCCTTATTATTATTATTATTTATAATAATAATAATACACCTCATTTTATTTTTCTCAACAACTCACCATTATTTTTAAAAATTATTATTGTTATTTTTTCCCTTCTTATACCTCAATTGACCACCTTTTCAAAGATCTAAACACAGCCACCATCAAGTCCTTATCGAGAAACCTCTACTATGAGACCATGCACACATTCTCTGATCAAAACCGATCTTGTTACACAACACATCATTATCACATGTCAACTATGAAAACTGGGATTATTGACCCAATTTCAAACCACCTGTGATCACAAATACATTCTTGTGGTACCAATTCTATCCATTCAAAAAACAACAACCCCCACATTTATTAATCTTTTCACAAACTATAGATTCTTGTGTCATTTGTGATACCTCTAGGAACCCTAGGGTTTGACCCTTCTTGAACATGTCCTGATAATGTCAACTCATGACACCATGGTCCAACAACAAAGAACACAAAGAACTATGGGAGAAAATCACTAATAAAAAAGGTGGTAATTATCATTAGAGAATCATTCCTTGCCTATGATTTCATTGTGGGAAAATGGGGTGAGAAACATGGCATTGACAAGAAATAAATTAGAAGGATAATTTATTCCATTACACGAACTCATTCAAAGGTTCAAATTATCTATGATCAAATAGAGGTAATTTATCATGAAATATATTTTATTTATAAGGGGATAAAACCACTTATAATGAGTTTTATCTTGATAATGAATCAATCATTGGTGTAGAATTCATCCTCTATCAAAGAAGGTGATCGGTTGTCTCCACCACCTGTAGATTCACCTCAATCCGATCACCGGTCATTATCTGGTCATGATCCAACAATGAAGGATGTTATCCTTCTACTCCATAGTAATGTAAGGGTTATGTGGCCAAAATATGGAAAAATTTCATAATACGTCATTTATGGAGGGTCAAATTAGGTCAATTAATAAAACAAATAAATTATTTATTTATTTATTTTAAATATACCGTCTAATGACTATCTCATCTGAACATCCCACGCCAACCATAATTATTTCATGAAAAGTGTAAAATCCATGTTCTAGATTCAATTGTGGTCTCATATTTCTATTTCAAGACTCTTTTTATGATATATTAAACTTTTTCAGAAAAAATATGAATTACTAATGAAATTATATTTAATATTTTTTTTTAAATTAAAATCTAGGATCATGAGGCCTCAGAATCATGAACCTTCTTAGTGACTTGATCTGAAAATTCCTGAGGAATACTCTAAAGGATTACCTGAAAAAACTAGACTCTCTAAATTATTCCCTTAATAAAATATTTTCTCCCCGGAAAATCAAAACTAAATAAAAAGGTGGGGATAATTATCCCACATATGGATTTTTCATATATCTTCCCAACACCAGGTTGTACATCCAAATGAGAAGTTTGAAACTCCTCATCACCTCCACTCATAATGTGATTGGAATCAGTATTCACCTCAGAAATAGGATGATGTGATTACCTTCTTCAGATAATCCATCAGGTGAAACTTCTAATGATATTTAGTCATTCAAGACCTCGTAGCCAATTTTACCCAGAAGGTAGTGCCTCTACATCCTCATAAAGAATAATACCACTTCCAATACCAGGTAGATAGTCTCATAGTTCTATTCATGGTTTCAAAAGTACCACTACTCATATGTTAGAACTTCTTATCCTTGCATCAAGTTTAATACTGAGCATGCAAGGTTAATAATGAACAAGGAATATGAGTATACTCATCTAACCACTATAAACTAAATGAGGAAATAATGTGGCATACCCCACATATACATTCCTCTCTTGTAAGGATAGTTAACCCAAAATATAAAATCCACCACACCCACTAGCTGGATCCAACTAAATAAAGTTTCAGGTAGAAAAACTCTCCCAGAAATGCCAAGTAATTCTTTAACATTCCATCGGAAAACCTCACCTTGAACATAAAAGTATTGGAAAATTTTTCACCACATCTCAACATTATCTTCTTTTGGTGGAAATGAATCACCTACATAGTTTTTTTCATGTCACAAAAATGTATCTAGGTTTGGAAAGCGTCCCTCTTCATCATGAGTCCAAATCTAGGTCAAACTACGCAACATCTTCTCCAAGAATCTTATATGAAAACAGATGTCAATTGTATGAGGTATTAATGAACAACAAAGGGCTTCCCAAATGTTCAACTGGATATTACTAGGCCCTCTGTTTTCCAAAACCAACACATCATCCGGCTCTGAACACACAATTTAGATGGACTCATCCACCACACCTCGATATTATCAGCTTTGTGCAGCACTAACTCACCCCCATGATTTTGATCATAACTAAAAAACGTGTCTTAGTGGGGGAAGTACCGCTCTTCCTCATGAATTTGAAAACATGTTGAGAAACCCTGGCATAGGGTTACACTGATGCCTTGCATTACCCTATTATAGGTGGGAATGCACAAGGGCATAAACACTGGCTCGGATATCTATGCAGAGTCCCACCTCAAACTTATGTGCTTGGAAGTAGCTATCTCAGATCATGTTATGGGAGTAACATGTAAGGTATGTGAACCTCAATTCACACTCAGCCACTATCATCCTTCCCTTATCTAGCTCCATAAGCTCCTGGATCCATACTCAGTGTAATAAGGGTGGGTAGTATTCCTCACATAAGAGATTCAAGAAGTCAAGCCAGGAATGTTTTCACCCATCATGCATTTACAAAGAAAGGATCCACCATTGCCCAATTTTTCTATGGAAGAGGCTAGTCAATACTGCAACTACCCTGTCCATCAAGGTTCAAACAATCCTGAAGATACATACCATCGACTCTATCCAATCCTCTACTACCTAAGGACAGGGCTCCCCATGGAAGCTTAGAGGTCTCTAACGATGGAACTAATAGAGCATGAAAATCATGCATGTGTCTTCATCCTACTATGCTGGAATGATCTATTTCTTGACATTGAAAGGTTCTAACACCTTCCTACCTAAATCAAGGGGTATCATGATGTAACCTAAACTATGGACTCATCTCTCATATGATTGTCATCACAACAAGGATCTAATATCCTAGTTGGGTATTGTCATGGAGGAATCCTAAATCTATGTGGGAGTACCATGGTTAGATGAGAATATATTTATAAATAGAGAGAAGACTCAATAAGGAAATTCAAATACTCAATCCTATATAATCCATGTAACGTTAATCCATATAATAAATAGATCAACATGCCAAGTCGACAAGCAGGTATACAAGGTCCTGGTAAATTTATAAGTCAGCTGTCACACCGTCATTGGATTCCCTGACCTGAGAACCACACATGAAGAGAATTGAAATTTTTTCCCTAAAACCAACCTAATCCTCTAAAGGGGATATGTTTAAATAACATCAAAAAGAAATAAGTTTCTCTGATACCAATGTTTCACAAACCAATCCAAGTTGGGGCTAAATCCACAACTACCTATTACTGCCTTCATATTCCATGAGTGGAAACAAGAATCGAATACATATATAACATAAGGAGGAATTTTCCTAACTACCTATACATAAACACACACGTCCATATCAATGAAAATGTACAGAGGGAAAGAATAAAATCTGCAATAATACTATAAAGTCAACAATGCATGCATGAACCTCTAGATAGTACAAAAGTATAATTGTGTAAAGAGAAAAGTAAATGGAAAAAATACATGCCCCACCAAAAATTTGGTCAAAATTGACAAAAAAATGAAAAAATAAATAGCTAAAAGAGAGACCAGATCCTAAATCCCAAGTTACGACTATTGTATGCAGTCCAAGCACCTAATATCCATAAGCTTCTATATAGTCATGGTCAACATTTCCATTGTCTTCATAAGACACAATACGTGTGGTAAAATACCATGTAGGGGTGAGTATAATAATACCTAGTAGGATGCCTAGAACATTAAAGTGGGATTAGTAGTGTATACTATAGAAGATAAAGATAGTAGATAACACATGGTACAATGAACGAGTATAGATCAACCTAAAAAACCATAAAGGTAACCTTGTCCAAATTAAATGGTATCGACATGATGATTAGATGAACTAATAATAGAGTCTTCACCGCCTACAGAAATAGAGTATACTCATCTAATCAAGAGAAAATAAAAACAGAAAGCGCATGGAATTCCCAATGTGTCTTCACCTGTCATGGAAGGGGACTGTAAAAATACACGGTTTGGATACAAAATAAGTATAGATATATATACTCAGTCAAATAAAATCAATGGAGAGAGTAAAGGAAACTTAGACTCACATCTAATAACAAGAATAAGTGTATCTGATAGTTCCAAAAGTCCATCAATGATGGCCAATTTCACTGTCATCTACAAAGATGTTATCGTACAAGTCTAAAGATTCCTTGTCACTATATCAGACAACTGAGTGGAATAAACTCGAAGTCGAGGACCCAAATCCTATTATAAAAGGTGGGTACCACTTTGATGGTGTCGAGGACCCACTAACCATCTCTTCTATATGGTTCACCATGGAAGGTATTGTGGATCCACTGCCATGATCAACTGGACGGTACTACTCAGAAGGCATGGAGGACCTACTGCCCAAATCAAATAGTGGGTACCACTCGGAAGCCGTTGTGGATCCACTTCCTATCTCAATTGGAGGGTACTGCCTAGAAGACATCAAGTGACCATATCCAAGATCAACTAGAGGGTACCACTTAGAATATGTCGAGGACCCACTACCAAACTCCAGTGTAGGTTACTACTCAAAAGACATCAAGGAACCACTACCCATATCAACTAAAGGGTACCACTAAAAAACATTGAGGAACCAGTACCAAGATCTAATAAAAGGTACCAATCATAAGGTATTTGATGATATTTTTAGATCATGGATATTGTCAAGTGTTTCCTTATCATGTGTCATGCCTAAAAAATTTCACATCGTTTCTTGAAATCCAAAACAGAGGGCACCATCGCTTTCTAAATGGAAAAACACTCCGTATAGGATAATCATGTTCTAAAATCCATGTTCAAACATAAATTCAAAAAATTTATAAATTTAGTTAAATTTTTTTTTACTCATTATGTCATAATTATCTTATGTTGAGTGTTTTGTAATTTTTTTGAAATAGTTTGCTTTTGGAGAATAGAAAAGGTTAAATTTTTCTATAAACAGTCATTTATTCACTTTCCCATTATGCATTTCTTCAATGAAAATATAGTCCAATTTATTATTTATAAGATAATTAATTATATATTAAGATTAATTATCATTTATTTTGGTATAAGTTTAGTGTACAACCAAAAATTCATTTTTTAAAAAACTATATTTCTAGTTTTGTTTTTTAAATTTATATTAAAATTAATTTTGTAACCAAAGAAATAGAATCATTAAATATAGTTATCAAATTTCCAATTCTGAGGTTCAAATTATGTAATAAGATAAATTTCTATTTCAGTTATTGTGAATATATAAATTTGTATAATTGTTGTCACAATAGTAAAGCAATCAAACCGGTATGTTAATGTTATAACCTTCGGATAAAGTCATAAAAGATCATCTAAATTAATATAGGGCATTGTTACTCTATCTTTTATTACTTTATTCATTGAAATATATTTTTTTAAATGAATATAAACCATAATAAATTAACTTATAATATTAAAATATTATGAATAATTTCAATTATCCCACTCACATCACATATAAAGGGAAACCTAGAATCCTCTACTCCCCAAACTACATGATACACATAGCTCAACCAATCCATAGAAATGTACCTTCCAATTATTCCCCAATATAAAAAAAAATTTACTAGTATTTCAAAAATAATAATTCATGAAGACATAATTTGAAATCCAAAGGAGGTTATAAAAGGAATAGTTATATGTTATTTACAATATTTTTCAAGTTATGTTCATCATAAACACCCTCCAAATCCTATATAAACATATTAAAATAATTAAATAATCACATTAAATATAATTAAATTATTTCAAATTAATAGTATTCCTATATTATATCAATATCCTATCATATGGAAAATTAAAACATTACATTTGAGTATGTATGGCATACCGTCTCCACATAGTGGTGTAAATTAGTTTTCATCACCACTATACATATATTGTTATATAGGTATATTTAATAAATATATATTAAAATAATAAAACAATTATAGTTATAAAAATATATGATAATATCCAATTTATTCCCCAACCACTAATTATAGAATTATATTTACATTTTTTTCTTAGGTGTGGACCAACACCTAGAGGAGATGATGTGATTTGTTTCACTATTAACATAATGAATGGTATAGTATAAAATTATATAAAACAAAAAAGTTAAATTTTTTAAATTACTAAAATTCAAGATATTATTGATCAATTTCATAATACATGTAACCATGGTCAATACCCCAAACTAATTTGGGATAAAGTGACCAAATGAAATTATATGAAAAAATTCGACAAGAACTATTAAATAATGGATATCATAAAATTATAAATGGCCATGAAAACAGATATATAGATGAAAAATTTTACTAATAGAGTATTTAATAAATTAAATTTAATTATTTAGGAACTTATAATGAATTATTCCATGTATATGTTAGATAGAATTATTTGTTATACAATTTCATTCTTTTCATGAATGTTTTGGTACAATATTCCTTTGGATGTAATGATAAGTTATTTATATTTTAATAATCCAAAATTTTCATCTCTTACGGTTAAATATGGATTTTCTAGGATTTAATTTCACTTCTGTATCTTTGGTTCTTTGAACCATTGAGAAAATATTTTTAATGAAAACTGGTATTATTTCTCCTTTTGGGAGGGAATATTTATCCTCCATATCCTTGTTCACTAATATATTTTGAAGAATTTTTTTACTATTCATCGATGATTAATTAAAGTCATTTTCATCTATTTTTATCTTTATATTCAATTTTTTGGTAATATTCTAGTCAGTTTCTAGATGAGGTTCTTAAAAAAAAATTAAAAATAATTGAATGGAATCCTTGTTTCAACATTTACAAGAATTAAGGTATTTCCCACCACTCTAAATATTAATTGATTTGATAATATTTTTACATTTTTTATTTTTTAATTACAATGAAAATAATTATATAAATGTTTTAGATATTTTTATTTTAACTATAATTAAAAAAATGTTATATTTAATAATGTTTTCAAAGGCACACAAGATCATTTAAATATATTTTAATCTATGTAAATTACCATTTTTTATTATTAATCATTACAAGGGATAACATATAACGATACCATCCACCTTATTTCACATGATAGAAAATGATCAGGTTGATCAATCTGATGACTATAAAAAAGTTTACCTTTTCACATTCTAGTTTGGAATACTAATAGTTGTGTTTGTTGTGTATTGATGTTTTCATTTCATTATTTTTAGGAATTCATTGAGCTTAGTATGTGATGAGTTGAGAACATTATCACCTCTCTATGCATTTATTGGACTTATGAAAAAAAACTATTTCAGGCATTTTTTATAAACATACCTAATTATGTATGATGTATTGGGATGAAGCCTTGATAGTATGATTATGATATCTAACATATGAATTATATAATAATTAATCTAGTTATTGTTGTCCATGTGATTAATTTTTATGTCATCCAAGGATATCTTCACATTTTATGATGTTGGTTATATATTTTATCTTATTATTATTTTTCTATTCAATATTAATATTTCTTTATTTATTCAATAAAAACTTCTATTGTTTACTCTCCCTCACAAAGAATCTATGCTCACCTTTTTATTTTTTTATAATTTACATAGGATATATAGAATGGATTAATGAAATATTTTATGAATATAATAGGATAAATTATAATTTTATCAAAAAATGATACATTTTTTTAGTTTTTTCAAATGTGAGGTGGAAATCATGTTTATATATAGCATATCGAGATATAAAAACAATTTATCTTGTATTATGTGTTCAATTTCATCTAGTGATAATTTTGTAAGATAAACACTGTATTTGGGTAATTTAAGTCATGGTGTTATGTAAGGGAAATCATGAGTGTTCATGGATTAAATGATATGCTACTAAACATATGAGTTATGAATATTTTTGCAACATCATGTAACCAATGTCTATTTCAATCCCTCATAATTTTATCTTAAGAGATATGAGATGATATTTTCCATGGAAGTGAGATTCAATCATAAATACATAAAGATGAATTTACATTCTTATCATATGATGTTATAATAGTAAATAATATGATTAAATCACATTATTAAATAGCCAAGTCATAGAATACCATTAACATATAGTAGCATAATATAAATTTATCATGCTCTATGATATAACATTTTTTTAACATATGATATAGAAAAAATATACATCATATGTATAATGGATTTAGTGAATATCCTCATCAATCACTTTCATTTAGTATAACCTCACAAAAATTTTGCAATTTAACATCTTATTATATCATATATAATAAATACAATAATATATCCAAAAATCATTTTTAATATCACCTATAACATTTTTGGAATACAGTAACCAAATTTACAATGTATGACATCATATATTATAAATTATGAATATAAAAAAATTAAAAAATATATGAATGACTGTTAGAGATATCCTCTGTGTAAAACTCATTCTTTATTTAATCAAATGCTAAATGTTACCCCAAGAGACTTTCTTATCTCAAGAAAATTGATATTAAAAATTTAATCTAATATTGTTCCCTATAAAAACATCTATGGATCTCAAGTTTCAAAATAATTTGGTCTAAACTATTTAAAACGTTAGTATCTATGTACCTATATTGACTAGATGTGTCATATCAATGATTAAATTTTTATATTTTCCATTTATCAAAGACATCTAGTAAAAACTTGATAATGAGTATGTAAATCCGATATAGTTACTCAAGCATTCATGATGCCCTGAGAATACAATGTCCATGTCAATTAAGACCACACTTTTCATTCATCCTTATGGATGATCACATAACATGCCCATAACCAATTATATATTCACATCTTATGTATTAACTTGTTTAATTATTTTACTTCCATAGTCTATCTTAGTATAATTCCAAGATCATATAGTAATTTTATAGTGTAAAAATAAAATCATGATTAATAATTTCTCAATGAAATTATTAGATTAATTTACAAATACACCTTCACCAAATAATTATCACAAGTTGGGTAATAATTACAAAAATTTATGAAGTTAACCATTCCTAGTATCTCAAAAAAGTAATTTGTAGTGAAATAAAAATATAAAACATGAACTGCAATAATATTGAAGAAATTCTGTAGGAAATATAGGGGTGTACATTTTGATCCATCTAGTATACAAACATGTTTTTTGACTATATATAATATTTCGTCTTTTTAATAAATTGAAACCATGATAAAAATAAAATTTTGATATAATATATAATAATATATAACAAACATCTCTAAGGTATAACTATAAGTTATATACTCATATTCTAATTTTTATTTATCTTTATATAATTTATGCAGTCACCATGAATGAATGATAAAGTAGAGATTTAATTAATATTTTATATATTATATTCAAAAACTAATATACAAATTCTAAAAAGGCCTTATAGAATAGAATGTCTTGTCATTTCTTGTGTGATACAAAATAACATCAGCCCTATGTTGACGTCATTTTTAAAGGTTTATTATAATAATTATATATATATGTGTAATTTATTCCATATCAATATGAGTAAATTTACAAAATCCCTCATAAAAAATCCATAGTGAGAAACATATATGAAATAAGTAATTTTGAATAATGGTGGAACATTGAAGTAATATTCATAATGTTCAACTCCTTCAAAAACTATTCAAACTCATTATCCTCATAACCAAAAATATTTTTTTGTATATAAATTATTTTTTATACTTATAAATTTGTGTTTCCATCATCATTATCATTCATGGAAACATTTACATGAAATATTTCCTAGAAAACATTTTGGTTATAATATATAACTATTTAAATTTTTCTTTACCAACATATCATAGACTTTATTAGGAAATATATTTACATTCACTAATAATTATGTCTATTATAAAACTACATGTATTTCCTTCTAAACATTTCTAATGCCACATATACTCTCACTACCCTCTTAGACTCTATACTCTCTCTAAAATATCATGATATGATATAAAAAACATTCCTTTTAGATATAAAACATATTTTCATTAGTGTGAATAAATAAAAAATAATCTATTTTATCCCATTCTTTATCATTATCTCATTATTAATTAAATATTGTTCTATTTCCAATTATAATTGAAGGATCATATTCATTTTAATTTAAAAAATCATCTAAATAAACTCTTTAACAATTCATACAATATTTTATTCCTCTTTTTTTGGAACCAACCCCGTCTACCCTAACAATATCACTCGAACCAATCTTGGACAAGACTTGGAGAGGGTCTCAACCCCAAAATGGTTGGAAAATGATACTTTAAAATCAATGGATATTAAATAGGTAATGGTTTCAACAAAATAATATATGTAAAAAGGGGTTTGGAATAAGTATTGTGTATGGTTTCTCTATATGATGGATATTTATATGCCGAATTAAATGCTACGAATAAACATCACAATCACATGGCATAATGATAATAATATAAATAAAGAACCAATTGAAACATGGTATTATATGAATAAAATATAAAAGGTACAACAAATATTAGAGAGTGTAATGGGTGTAGGATGGGAAATAGAATAAGAGATACAATTTCTAGTATATTAATTTTTAATAAAAAAATACATATTGTTATGAATCACCCTATGACATGAAGAAATCATCCCACCATGTCACGTCCATATCCAAAGTAAATCTAATCATAAATTCCCACCACTTCTATATGGATTCATTTATATTCTTATATTAGATGAGACATGGATAAATACACCAATTAGTTTGTATATTTTTTAGAATAATGATCCTAGTATGATCAAAAAAATTGGTTTTATATACCACATTTTTTAGAAAAAAAAATTTATTCTTATTTGAAAATAATTATATGAATGTAAAAATTAACTATTTATATCAATGAAAACAAGTTCAATTGAAGATTTATTTTACCATATGAAACCATGTAAGAAACTATAAATTTGACTTTCAATGTGAAAATAAAAAAATTTAATTCACCTTATGGACAATATAGTTATGATCTCCTAAAGAATAAAATATATTGACATCTAAGGAATTGATAAAATCACATTACTATCTCATGTAAATGTGTTTAAAATTATTTCACTAGATAGGACAATACACCTAACTAGTTTATAGGGTCTATTATACTATTTATGATTTCATTCCCTTATTCCTAGGGATTATCATGAGTGTTAAATATATATTTTACCTTTCATAGTCAAACCATTTTCATGTATTCCAGTAGATTATTAAAATAAAATCACAACAGTCATTTAAGTAACAATATTCTTTTAAAATAAAGGATATAATTAAAATAATTTTATAATGTATACATCATTATTAAAGAACCTATACAACCCAAAGAATATAATTTTTAAAATTTATTTTTAAAATACCAAAATTAAATATTTGATTCAAATGTTAGGAATATAGAACCATATATCTTTATTGAAGAAATCACATGTAACTATGATGAATTCACTAAAAATAAAATTGAGTACCCCTAGATGGAATGAATAATCTGTAAAATTTGTAATCCACACATTCCAAATTAATAAACATGATATTTAGGATGATATTTCCTAATGGTATAATGAAATAAAATGAAACAATAATACTAGAAAAAAATAGTAGAGTGGAGAACATAATTGTTGATTTCATAGATGATCACAAGTAAAAATAAAAAAAAGCCACACCCTAGGATGAGGGAAAATTCTGTTCATAACTAAGAGGTTTTTGGAAGTAATTTGGATGAGAAATAATGGTTATAGGATTTAAATTTGAGTAGGGTAAAATAAAAAAATCAATATTTTTAAATGATAAGCAGAAAAAATTTTATTTGATGAAATTAGATAATATGTGTTGAAAATAATAACATGGTTTACCACAAGTTTTAGCCACATGGTTTTCTAAACCATACACTTACCATACAAGTGGTGATATATTTACATGGGAAGTCATATAATGTGGTTGTATATACTTCTAAACAAAGGTAAAATCATGAAAAATATATATATGTCAAGAATATATGTTTTATATTATTATTTCAATGTTATCCTTGGGTATATGCCAACCACACGGTAGTATCAGTTTCCCTTTTTCATAAATTTTTTAATGAAAAGGACCCTAAAAGGAACATATATGATAAAATGAAAAAATAATATATTTCATACCTAAAAATGAAATCATTTTTTGATAAATATCCCCACTATATGTGTTTCTACACCAAGTAATTAATCATGAATACTGATCGAAAAATGAATGAGTCCCATATTATTTCCTGTGAGTGTTACTCTCCCATGTTTCATGAATATAAGTACCATAAATCCACAATACAAAAAAAATAGTACATGTAGGGAACATTGACCATGGATCCAATGATCTATATTTAATTATTGGGGATAAACACATACAACTTTATTTCAAACTCTTCTAAATTTAGCCTATATAAAGGATAAAACTAATACCTATTCTATTTCGAGACACGAAACACTTAATTAATTGTAATAAAATTTGATATAAATGAAACATAGAAATAAACCATCGTATCTCATTATAGAATATCTAATTTCCATACAAATAAATGTAATATCTATCCCTAATTATATAATATGATGTTTCCCAAATAATGTTATTATTTCACAAACACCAGGAGTCCCACTAAAATTTCCAATTGATGATGAAGTTAGTGATGATTTGATTTATTTTGATACAGAAAAATCACTATAATAACATTGAATTTACTTTACCACTCTAGATTTCCTCTAGACTAGACTATGTCATGCTAAATATGTCCCACATATCTTAGTCAAAAAAAAATAAAGATAAATATTAATTGTGTTGACACTATTGGACATTTATTTAAGTTTTTAGGATGTTTTTGGGTTCAAAGAGGGTGTTTTGAGTTGTTTTAGGAAATTAGAGAGGGACTAGGGCCTTTCTGAAGGCCACCACGGTCACAACCAGGTTGAGATGACCTCTATAAATGTCTAAGGGGGTTTTCCAAACCCCAAAATACATCCAAAATTTCTATTAGAACCACTAATCCTTTGGAGAACAAAAAGGAATTGTTGGGACGTTCTATAATATTACATTAGATACCTCTCAAAAAATATATCCTCAAAGATAATTTAAAACATAAATCAATGAGAAGGAAAATAAAAGGGTTGACTGAACAACCACCCCCTGAGATACTTCTCATGAATCCCTCCATTAAAGGATCACAACTACATCACTAAGCGAAACAAAACACAATGTTGAAAAACACCAAAAATCAACTCCCAAACACTCTCCTTTAGGAGATACCTATAAAAAATAATTAACATAATAAATGAATCAAACCAAAATATTCTATCCCATGAGCCTGAAAAATAAAAACAACCATAAATAAACAATAAAAATGAAGAGAAAAACATAAAAAGAATAAGATTCTAAGATTTACACCTCAACTAATGTTCCAATGTTATCTCCTCCACATTAATTTTTTTCTATAAGAAATAAACTTTGGGACTAGAACACCCATGTAACACCTTGTATTAGCGGTCCAAGATCTCCACTGGCCACTCTATGAAGTTCTTGTCATCATCAATGTCATTATTTCACCTATAGATGACATGATAATCTTCATGAAGATGTTAGAGAACATAAAATACATGGAATTAATCATGTTTTTGTCACTTATATAGGATGTTCTATATGATACGTGATAGTTCAAACATGATCCATTTCCTCAAAAGGACCAAAAAATAGGTGTGAAAGAGTTATCTAATGACCAAACCATTTATGCTTAGGATGAGGGGTCACCATAATGAAAACATTATCTCTTAATTCTAAATCTATAGGGATTTTTATACTATTTTCAAAGGGAATATTTGAATCCTTCAATACCTTTATCATCATGGAAATTAACTAAACTATATATATCATGCCCAATGCTAGTTCTACCTTGATAATTATGAACTATCCTACTACAATTTGGTATAATGGGGAATAGAACGTTCTACCATAAAATGATTCAAATTTAACCATTCTAATGGTTTAGGGGAAAATATTAATTCACAAAAACAGAATGAAAGGTTGGGAACTCATCAAAGATGTTTGAAATTTCCTATCATAAGAACATAACAGGTTCTAAATAGTTTGGATAGCCATTTATGTCTATAAATGTATCTATTTGTGAAAACTAGTTTTAAGGAACAACTATGAGACAATATAATTTTGATGAACTCTCCACAACCTATAGGTAATATGATAATTACAATAATATTTTATCATTCTCAAGAATATATGGTGTCTCACCACAAACTCTAGATACTAGCTCAAAAAAATCCATTGATCTCCACAACATGATTTCTAAAAACTGGGGTGATTTATTTAAACTTCAAACTATGCATTATATAGAATTATATTTAAAAATATAGAGGTAAAATAGTAAACAATTTAACATGATTTCCTACCATGTCTAAAAATGAACATTTTATACCTAGACAAAACAACTAGGAACATAAAGTGTAGCCATCACCTTTAAGAAGATTAAATATCATGAAAAAAAACTAAAACTGAACCCTTCAACCTCAGCCACCAAACCTAACCATAGATAGCATGGTACATATTTCTCACAATATGATTTACTTCTATGGATTGAATGCCAAACTCATCGATAACCACTTAATACATCCCAAGATGAATGAAAATACTCCATAAAATAACATTTGGGTGACATCATACCCATACTAACCATCAACGACAACACCATAGACAACTCAATGTCATTCAAACTCTACCATAGAATACCTTTGTAGGGAATCCTCCACTAAATGTACCAAATATAACTTTTTTATCTTCTTAAAATTTAATACTCATCCACTAACCACTCTCATATGATTATTTATCACTTAGAGCACTTCCATAACACTCATGTTTCTATAAACAAATGTACAACATCAACATGATAATTTTTGAGAAAAAACACTAAAACATTAAGGTTACCTGTTATATATGATATCTATAATTCATAGTCCATCATGAACTCCATCAAATATAAATGAAGCATAATTATATTATTCTAGGATAAGATCTACCTTAGGCTCTTATAATAGATGAAAAGTTGAAAATTCGTTATGATTTTCTAATAGTTCCACATCATCAAGGAAATCATAAATTTCTCTAACTCAAGATAATGAGTGTTATAGTTATTTCCATTGGGATGTGAATAATAAGACCAATTAGAAACATCCAATCTTGGATTCCTGAATGCATATCCCATTATAATACGAGAAGCATCATTGAAACTGCAAACTAAACTACCTCTTCTAAAAACAAATGATCTATAGAGATGAATAAAATAACTATTAGACACATAAAATCTTAGTTTCACTATTGAATCCATAATAACAATTTATCCTTTCTAGTCACGGTTTTTATATGATTCATAGTCAATGAGAACTCAATTAAAAACTTCATATAATAGAATATAAGACCAAGGAAACTCCACACCTCTGTAACATTCCTGGGGGCTTCGTAGGAATCAAATTCCTTGATTTTCAAAGGATCCATAACAAAATAAATGTGAGGATAAAAAATTATCAAATTCAATATACATCATGATCCCATAACTCACAATTCAAAATCTTCCCAAATAGTTGATGAAGATGTTGAAATACCAAAACCACACACATATTATTTGTGTGTTCCATATAAAACATGAAGTATACAAGGATATAATCAATGAAAACACCATTAACTGATCATATAAGTGTATTTCAGTTTCTCAATATCACCTAATTCTAGTGACAATAGTTTATACATAGGCATAAACTATCATTGACCTTATTCACAATAAAAAGGAGCATCCCAAGGTTACATGCTTCATTGAAAAAAACAACACTTTAAAAGATCATTTATCTATAAATCCCCCCCTCAACTTTGATAGTATCATCCTATATAGAGACATTAATATCAAACAATTTCCTTTTTATATCTTTACTCCACAAATGATCTTTAATTGAGGGGTAATTTCAAAATATCTTTAAGAAGGGAATCGGTGTAATCTTCCATATACATGGTAAACATTTCTGGTTGAGAATATAATGAAGTCATCAAAAACTCGACCTTATAGGAAGATAAGTAAGGAGTAAACCAATTACCCATCCAAGAGTCTTTCTCTCTGTAGAACACTAAACACAATCAATTAGAATTACAATACACTATTTTCACAATGATGAAATCCAAAATAACATGAACAAAAAATATCTAGTAAATTTAAATCATAAATTTATATGGATTTATCTTTAAAAATTATAATTCTCCCAAAGAGTTTTATTTCCCAAGAATACCTCACAGTCTTGATATACATCATAAATATAAGAAAAAACTATAAATTTTATAAACAATACCAAGAGAACTAAAATACTCTCCACCTCATATCATAATTCATAGACAATGGAAAGTGATATGAAGGAGTGAATAACAATTGTATTAGAAAACATCATGAATCCATATAAAAAATAAGTAATGGGTACTATCAATGAAATATGACTATCCTAGTGATAGAAAATCCAACTCCTTAAACTGTCTATGAGAATCTCTACAATATATCTAAAACTGATAAAGATAACCTCAGTTGTATCTGTCTTCTATCTATGAATGAGGAGTATCATGGGGATAGTATAAAACTACATTTTGTCTGATATTCCATCATAATGACTGAGAACCATGATAATAAAACCTTTTTTGAAATTCACCAATGGTAGTTCTAGAAGTGGAACACCTTTTACACACTACTTGGTCATAAAAATTATGAAATATAACCACTAATGACCACGAAACCCACATGAGAAATAAAAATATGATCACTTTATAGGGGATTAAGGGAAAATACATATAAAAATGATACATTTAATGATTTTACCTTTAATTTCATATCATAATTATCTTCTACTCACGAAATTGAGAACATCATAGAACTGTTATGAAATATAGGGAATCAAAATAACTCTCTTCTAATGATGATATAGTTCTACCCAAAATCATACTCACAACATCTTCTCTTTCCTTAACCTCAAGTTATGCTAAAAATATAAATGGGTGGACATGTTGTTGGATCTTTAGATAAAAATACTCATCAAAATTCATTTACCTGTCCTCCTCATTTGGAAATAGTTTTGAAGAATATCAGAGAATAGTGCTAAAATTGATCAAAAACTCTCACATGATAGAACTCTCATGTATAAGGTTAAGTATATCCTAGATACTATATTCCATTTACATCAAAGAAAGAAACTCAGTATAAAATAGATCTTCAGTCATGAAGCGACTAAGTCCTTATAATCCACAAGTAATTTGGATGACCACAGCGTAGTTTCTCCACGATGGATCGTTATCACTAATGAAAGTTATTAAACCTTATGATTATTGATCAAAATGAAATTCATATCCAAATACTATAACTATAAATCTTTCACTAATTCTAAAATATATCCCTCATAATTTTATAGAATATGCTTTCAAAACATGTAGAGTTTCCTCTCGCAACGGTTGTCATCGGCGACCTATACTCTCTGGAAATTTTTTGCGACATCCTAATAAGAAATATAAGTGTGAAATTAATGATAATATTGACATTTATCCATTCATACATAATAAAAAATTGTTGGGGTCTCTTAAATATTTAATATGGAATATTTAATATTGATTTATTAATTTATTCATTTATTTATGTTTTATCCTAATCACAATTTATACCCATTTCTAACACAAGCACAGAGAAAAATGATGCATGATCCATTACTAGGTCTCTCCCTCGTAATCGGTGTCGGGTATAAATTTTCTTTGTAGACTCAGTAAACATAATTGCATGTTCATTAGATCATAATGGGACCTAATTCTATATTCCTAGAGGGTCTCCATTGGTTACCTCAAATACTATGTTTTACTAACACCATTGAACAACCAAAATATTTATCATTCACCTGTACCTACCTCCAAACTCTATACAATCCCTCAGCCAGAGATTTCTGTGCCACTCTATCATTCCCCCTACACTAAAGGTACCCCTCCAATTTCATTAATGAGATAAGGGATATAATGACATTTGAAGCATTCCCTAATAGTTCATGGGTTAGAGAAAAGTATTGAGTGTATGGATACACACTGGTGGGAGGCATCACCATCTATAGTGAATATAGGGATGGAGAGATAAGATAAAACTATCGTTCAACTATATCTCAAGATAAAATAAATTATCCCAAGTAAAATCAAATAACAATATACAAACTAAAACATAATCTTAAAAACTACATCTACAAAAGAAAAGTGTTGATAGCTACAAAAAAGAATAAATAGATCATGAACAAAACACAAGATTTTAATTTCCACCCCAGTCTTCAACAAGCACTTATGGTCCTGAAAAACAATTTAGATATATACAAGATGATCATAACATGTATAATCAAAAGGATACTCCCTATATCCTCTCAGAAAAAATATTTACAAATCATAATAAGTCCTATTAAAAATAATTAAAGCTAACACATCACCAAACCATGTATTCTATGTTACTATAGTCTCTATGGATCTCTCAAAATTTATCTCAACAAGTGATAATATATTATAATATTATGATAAGGTACCCTGTTATCACATAACCACTGATTTACTACTCTTATCCAACATCTAATGTCTTAAGGAATCCTTATCCACTAGTATTTTCATTCAAATGATATATGGACTTCTACACCATACCAGTCACCCCATATATCACATGATCTAATTATCCAATTAAAAATATCCAAATACGTACTGTGTAGTTTCTATAAGCCACAACATCCCAATTGTCAAGTATTATAACTCAAGAAATCACAATAAATGCATGAGATATATATATATAATAAACTATGGGATACTGTATATAGGGATACTTTTTTTTTGAAATAACCAAAATAAATTGCACCCACACATATATAGAAAAGGTAACCACCATGTATAACATCATTTAGTACATCTAGGAGAAGATTATGGTGCATGTGGATCTAGTCAGTCATCCATTCCTTACCAACTTGGTTGTTTGGGATAACACCTTACTAGAGTGAAATAGTATTCATTATCCCATACAAAAACTTTTGGTGTAGTATATAAAATCACATAACATGCATGATATATATTTCCCATAACCACACTCTAGGTATCAATCTAGTCATATGATCAAATATAAAAATTATCTCTCAAATATCTTGGTAGAACTCCTATGTTATATTTATAATATAATAAAATAAAAATTTTATAAAAACATTCATTTATATAATTCCACTACAAATTACATATTATGATCAATCATTCAATCATCCATTGAAATTACTTTAACAATATTACCAAATGATTCTAATTCCATTAAAACATAAACCAACTTGTCTCGTAGTTTATTAACAATGTCCTCATTAGGATTCTATTCAAGAACTATAAACATGTGTTAAAACATTTATTATTTCAAATTATTCCATAGTTTTAGGTACTCTAATACATTTCTGACGAAACTCTAAAGGATACATAGACGAAGAAAAAGAATCTTCCCCAAGCAGGAATAAACAGAATATATAAATAAGAAGCCTTATTATCTGGATCATCATGGGGATTTATTGACAAGAAAGCATATAAAATCTACCAGAACAACTGGAATTCTTATCTTTGACCTACTCCATAAGTCCAAGTTCCATCACCAACACAACCATGCATATCACCCTAAATCCATCCCATATTCATTTACACTAACTATGAAAACAAAACTGGGCATCACCACCAATGTCTTTCTTACCATTATACATGACAGGATCCCATCATTTCATATAAAGAGGCTCACATCTAGATAAATCACACAAGGTAGAAAGAAAACAAGAAAAGACAACAAGGAATCATGGGCCAAAACTAACACATTCATCCTTTAAATAGAAATAGGGACACTTGACCCAAAAATTATAACTTTATCAGACTATCATGCAATTAAAATAATGAAATAAATAATTCATTTATCATAAGTTACTACCATAGGAAACCTAATAGATCACATATAAAAAGGTATGAATTCTTTAAACATTATTCCAAGCATAATATTCAATTTCAGGACACATTAATGAATTAAATTTTCAATTAAAATTACACTATATTATTCCAAAAAATAGTATATAAGATTTATATTATTTATCCAAATAAATTAAAATAGGAATGAATTATTACAATTAAACATGAATTAAGGATAAATTTGATTTAAATTAAATTAAAATATAAATGGTTTCATTTAAACAAACATATTGAGTTTTTTTACCAATAAAAATTATTAAAACTAGACTTTTAAACAACTTATATCATACCAATAATGTCAAATAATTGAATAAAATTTTATAATAAACCAAATCTTATTCATATATGACACAATATTTAAAAACTCAGGGGGGGAATAATTATCATAGTTTAATAAGATGCCATTGATACTTCCAAACCCAATTTCCCTTAATTTATTTGGTTTAATAATTTTATGTTTAGTTCCATAATTACCCAAAGATAAAAAACCTCATTACATAATAATTTCATTTAATATAATAGATGATTCAATGAATCCCCTAATACAATTATAAGTTCAATTTTATTTTTCAAAAGTAATGATGAATGAGGTTAAAGCACCACTGGAAGAAATATTACATTTATAAATGAAGGATGCATGGAACCTCATATACATAAACCACCAAAAACCTATCAAAAATAGAAATCAAAATAGATGATTTTTTTACCACAAGCATCTAACTAATAGAATGAATGAAAAGGAGAAAATATCAGAATGTTACTCTGAAAAATAGAAGTTGATTCGCAATGATTTGAGTAAGAATCTACATGGAATGGAACAAGTGGTAACAAAGTAGGTAAAAATAACATGAACCAATAATGAATTCCATCAATAGAGCTCCGTAGAAATAGATCACGTAAAAAACCCTATGATGGAAAATGTATTTATAAAATGAAATAATGTTAAATGAGGGACCACATATTGGTTAATAGATGAAGAAACCACCTAAAAAGAAACTTCAAATACCCTTATTATGTTACATTAATTTTCTAATTTAAAACCATTATTTTTTAAAAGAAGTATGTAAACATTTTGGACATTTTAATGTTATCAAGAATTCCAACATGGATTCCACCATGTCTTGGACAACGACTTGGTGGTTCTTAAACAATACAACTTAAAACACAATATCCTACATCACGACACCCATATCTAAGTAGCTTTACCATTTCTACAACTTCCAAAATTGATTGAAAAGATATTTACCCCTTCTTGTTTTGGATATAAGACCCATCAAAAAACAATTCCTTTTTCCATACCCCCTAAGGGCCTTTTTAGTTAGTTGTTTCAGACCAAAGAAAAAAAAGGCACAAAAGGGTCATTATAATTGTTTGACAAGAAATTTTTTAAGACGTGGAAATGTAAAATAGCAAGGTTATGGGAAGATTCACATAGATGATTATATTTTAGGTTCTGGTGCTGAAGAACCATCACAAAAAAGGATGGACCACAGTGGAACAAAGGTAGTGTTTGAGCATTTATTGTAACTACTTAAAGTACTACATTCATTTTCAGATCCTGACTAGTTTGAAATAAATAAAATTATGAAACTTAATTGATATTATTGAATGATTATTTTTATCCTTTTATTCCTCTATTACTTTATTCAGGGACCTTCATTTAGCATTCAATAATTTTTTATTTTCTATGGTGAACCTACAGCTCAGTTAAGTGACCTATCATGATGAAACTCCAATAAAGGATGTTGTAGATTGTTAGTGTTTGTTCTACCACCTAGGAGCCCTATTGGTCTCATAAATGAGGATTTCAACTTGGACTATCTGTAATTAGTTGATTTTATTCAGGGAACCTATAACATACTATGATTTTAAGAGATATATTATTTAAAATAAATTTAATTTTTTACACACCTTCAATTACACACAACACCCATTTTTACAAAACTACAATATACCATTCATATTATTATATAAAACTTACAATTATAAAATATTTATTAAAAATATAATTCTGAATAGGAATAATAAAATATGAAAATTAAGTATAAATATTTTAGATAAAGAAGATATATTTTGGTAATTATTCATATGTATTGAAAATAAATTTAGCTCAAATAATTTTTTTATTTATTTTTATAAAAAAATAATAAAATTAATTTTGGAAATGTAAAAAAAATGAAAAAATTAAACTCGTTTTTTTGTCTCAACCCATCAAAATTAGTTTATGGTGAAATTTTTGAATTGTCCTAAAAGGTTTATTTTTTTAATGAATAGTGAGAAATATATGTTTTTATTAAAAAAAGAAATTTAACTTCTATCACGATCAGTTTTAAATTTCATTATAAAATGGTTTAAAATAAATATTAATTAAATGATTTTATGGTTAATCTAATTTATTTCATTTTAATAAACTAAAAAGGAAAAACCCTCTTCTCCTCTTCACACATTGAAAGAGTTTTGGTTTGAAAAATAAATGACCAGTTACCATACATAATTTCCTTAAAACTTATCATATTCTATAGTTTTATTATTAAATCCCTTAATAATAATTTTTGTATTAACCTATGGTTATTGTGCAAAGAAGAGGCATCGTTATTATTAATGAAAATTTAATTTATTCCATCTTTAAAATCCTACAACTATTATTAAAGTATGATGATATTAGACCATTATTATCTACCTTATACTAATATGTTATTTTTAAATGGAAGAACCTATATCTATCTCACTCTCCATCAAATGGGAAATAAAATCATCTATTGTTTGAACAGTGGACTACCGCACCGTGAACCGATGTAATTTTTTTTCTTCCACATCTTGTCACTGATAAAAATAATTATGGTTTTAAAAAATTCATATGAAATTTATTTTAAAAGTATACTTATTTAACTATAACACACAAATAACTTATTTCCTTCTAATTCATTGGAAGACAATAACATTGCTCATGCGTACGTGTGGAACACCTCCTCTATGAAGCGATGTGATATGTTTTTCCTTTAATTTTTAAATTTATGATATTAAAGGTTTATTTTATGAAATATATGTTATATATCTAACATATCATTGATCATTTAATGGTTATATATTACTCACCTTTATTTCATTTTGTTCATCTATAAAATACAATTAGCGTTCTTACATACATATGGAATGCCATCTCTATGAACAATGTAAATCATTTTATAACAATAAAATTAAAGGTTTTATAAAAATAAATACATAAAGAAAATATATATTATATTTATATCATGATTTAAATTATATATATTATGAATCCAAGATCAAACTAAAATAATCAAAATTACCAAATAGAAACAAACATGAATAACAAAGTAGTAATTACATGAAACCTGGTTTTAACAAAAAATTATTAATAAATTAGTGACAAGTAAATCCTATATTATATGATATATATATATATATTATGCTTATATAATTGATATATAAAAATAATTTATTTATTATATTTAAGGTCCTAATTTGTACATATAAAGTCAAGACATGAGGTAATGGATTTCTAATCTCACTTCTATTTCTAGAAGACTTATGCCATATCCACAACTTGTTTATTTTATTGGGTGTATATATCTAGTCTATAACATATTATACAGTGAATGTCCAAATTTTACTGATATATAATGTTTTATTTTAATTTATTATTGAATGGTTCTTACTATTTTAAAGTTACTAATGTTGAAAGGTATTTTTATCTCACTCTTTATTCCATGGGCCACATACCATACTCATCACTTGATTATTTTATGCGGTATGCATTTCATCCATGAATTCATTTTATGATTGCTTTCATGATAATTATTGGATATATATATATATATTTCAATATAAGGTTCTTTTTATCATGAGTTTTATGATTCAATCATTATCAAAGTTGAATTGGTTTTATGATACAATCTTAATGTTTACTAGGATTGTTTGTGGTTATGTTTTTTATGATTAAGCATTATAATATACCAATCATGAAAATTCATTAATAACATTTTTTTATTTTTATTTATGTTTAATGAACGTTTTCCTGTAATTTTCCTCTCTTATTATATTAAAGATGCAAAAATAATTTTTTTTTGAAAAAATTACTATTTATTCGTCCTATTAAAAATCCAATTTATTTTACACCCACGTTTTATTAAAATGTTTTAAAGAAATGATATAATATTTTATAATTATTTTTTAATTCAATTTTTATACACATTTTAATTTATATGAATCTTTTTAAAGAATGAACTTTTAATTTTTTTAGATAAGTTACTTTTCACTTTTTACAAAAAATATGAAAGGAATCTTTGTTTCATCATACATAGAATTAACATAATTTTCTATCATTATGAAAAAAAATCATTTAAATCTTCAATTAAATTTAAAAAAGGATATTATTAGTGAAAATTTTATCATTAATATTTAATTAAAATTTTCATATTGTTTAATTTATTTAAGAATTTCTTGTATATTTTCATCTATTATATTTTAATGATATATTTATATAATTTAAATTCATCAATGATAATAAAATTTGATATCTATTATGTTTTAATTGTAATAATATCTAATTATACAATCCATATTCTTTTTATGTATGGTTTATTTTTATATTGAAAATATTTTTAGGAAATTCATACATCAAATATTGGTTATGCTATGATGATATGATGAAATTTTTAGGAAAATTTATTTTTACAGGTTATGTTATGTTGAAATATACATAAATACCATATACATTATATGCGATATTATACGATTAATGTTTTTGATTTTTAAGGAAAAAAATTATGTATTATGATATGGGTGGTAATTTTATCTTCCTCAAATTCTTTGGGTAATGATTAATGTTCTATCATATAAGTTTGGTACACCGAAGGTTATGAATAAGCCAAAAAAATTGGTAAACATGATATTTTAACAAGAAGAAAAAAATAAAACACGATAGGTTATCCCAACCCCATAACAATATGGTACACAAGAGGTTATCCCATTCCTAAAATAAAATGGTATACATTAGGATATCCTAGTGCCAAAAAGAGGGTACAAGGTAGGTTATCAAAGGACTAAAGCAAGTACACATATAGTTATCCCAAGTATAAAATGTTATAATGAATTTGTGGATAGATTTAACATATAATTTTTTATACTTATGTGTATGCCCAAAATATATGTTATATGTCACAGTTATTCTCTTAAGGCTTACGATCTTTGGTTCATTCAGGATTCATGTCTTAGGAATAGCTATGATTTATTCCATGAATCATTATTATAAAATATGTTATTTATGGTATGGTTTTTAAATGTTATTATGATGTTCTCATACCCTTATGCACATGTAATGTTCATATCACCCTTTTTTTAGTTACTTAGAATATGTTGTCACCATTTATTATGTTTAAATTCCCTAGGTTATGATGAAAAGTATTTTTTATGATTTGTCTATGAAGGGTTCTGGTTATGATGAACTTAGTGGGATGTGATATAATTCACCTATGAACTATTTTAATATGTATAAATTTTTCCAAATACACCAAGACTAAATAATTCTTGCACGGAACATGTTGTTATGTATTGAATAATCATATATTAATAACTAATATCTATCTTTTAGAAGTTAGGGTTTATAATGTTGGTGTCATTTAAGGGATGATTCAACAATTGGAAACTATGATGTGAAATAATTAGTGATAACCATAAGGATAAGTATATGTATAGAAAAATATCCTAGAATTTTGGTGAGGGTTAGAAGAGTGGTTTCTAGAAAATTACATCAATGTCTAGATACTACATGTGTATGTGGTTCTACCATAGGTGTACCTATAGGTAACATCTCTAAAAATTGAATATTTTGATTTGAATTGATCATCACCAAGTGTGGGAAAATGGACCTTTCATCACTCCTAGGGCATATGTTCTGAAATTTTACAAACTCTTCATGAACCATCATAAAAAATTCTAATTGATTATGACAATGAATGTCCTAGGTAAAACCAAATTTATTATATATTGAATAGAAGGGGTCATTATTTATACATCTTATGAGTGATCATTCATGATTGATCACTTTGATTAGTTATGTTTGGTGGTCAAGAAAAAAAATTATGGTGGTTAAGGGATTATGGATAGAAAAATGAAGTCTGGGCAGTGACATGTACACTCAAATATTAAAGTATATTATTTGTGATAAGTTTTATAAATAAACATATAGAATTTAAATCCTCTAGGAATTTTAATTACCATAATCAATTATTATATGTTGAATAATAAATGAATTCCCCTACAAGCTTGATGATCAAATATCAAGTTTTTAATTCTTTATAGGATGAATTTAGTTAGAATGTCATTCATACAAATATCGCTATTCGCCCCACTATTGAATTTGATTTATCTTATGAATAGATTGGATTTTTCAATATAATTGAAACATCAATTAATAAATAAGATTAGTCTCATTTTGTATTCCAAACAATCATAAGATCGTCAATATATTTGATGAAAAATGTTAAAATTAGTTCGATATCATATGAATTCTATAATATTGTTTCATATACAAAAGGAATCATTATCATTGATGTTTTTGAGAAACTCAACATTAGTGATATGCCTATTGTTCTATTGTTTTTTATGTTTTTCCAAAATATTTTCTTAGTATTCCACTATAAAGTGATTTTGAGTTCTCAAAATAAATCATAAATAGTGTTACACCTTATTCAAAGACTTCCTAAATAATTTTCATGATTTTTTTATAGAATTGAAGAAGAATTCCACACTGGGGTTTTTAAGTTTTCCATTTTTCAGGTTCAGGTCATGTTTTCAGCCATTTCCCTAGGGAATCATGTGTGACGGGTTTAAATTTTATTGGGGTATCCTTTCCTTTTATCCATGTTCTAGCTTCCCCCCTTTAGGTTTCCTTTCAATTTTGCTGCAAAATGGAGAGTTTTTGGTGGGCAGGCTCCTACACACGGTTGGCATACGGTTAGTGATTACTATGCACTATCACACCCCAACTCCTTAAATTATTTTATTTTATTATTTATTGGTTTCGGTTAGCCTCTCCAAGGTGTGCGGTGATCACAAGTCTAATATTTTTTTAATGTTTAATGATTTTGTTGGGTTTCGGACACGTGTACGGGCACCGCACGGTTGGTAGTAGCCGCGCATTCGGTCCACGTACTTGTGTAGTTATCTAATGTTAAAAATAAATAAAAATTTATAAAAATAAAATGGGTTAAATGTTTTCACTGAAATAATAAAAATATTATTATTGTGTAAATAATAATAATAATATTATTATTAAAAGTGTTATTATTGTCATTAATATTTTTAGTATTAATTGGGTAGTAAAAGTATTTTTAATATTATTATGAGTAAATTACTATTAATAAAAAATATTAATGCTAAATTATTATTAATTTTGTAAATATTTGAAAAAGAGTAATAAAATGAACAAGATTATTATTTTTATTCTTCTTACTTTTATTATTATTATAATTATGTTATTATTAATATTAAGACTTTGATGTATTATAATTATTATTAATATTGTTATTATTTAGATAATAAAATGAAAAAATGGGGCGGTGAAAACCCTAGTTTTTCTGACAACCCCCCCCCCCCCACCCGACCCTACCTCATGCACGATGCGCGTCTACCCCATTGGGTTCTCCATGTGCACTCAAACCCCCTCTCCCGGATAGCCTGCTCTAGCCCTGCTCCATTTATCGCACCTCCACTTATCCCCCCCCCCCTCTCCCCCTAGGTGGGGCACAGCACAACCCATCCAATAGGCCCCCTACTCCCACTCAACCTGCAGCGACCCAACGACCCAGTGTTTCCCTCCTCATCTCACCCGACTACCCTTTGGCATGCTCCCCAGATCTGTTCAGAGCCCTTACCCTAAAAACACCTCCACCCTATTGTGACCTCCTCCTTCCACAACGCCTTGTTCCCAACGCGAACACCTACCTGTGACCCGACCTATCTTATGTCCTTCCAACGTGGGCCAAAATGCTCTTCGTGGTGCCCCCACACTCCTACAGTGTGACTGCATTTTCTATTGCCGACAACCAGCTTCTTCATCGGTATATTTCATTTTTTTGTGTTTTTATCAAAACAACCAAACCCCAAATGTTTTGGTTTGTGATTCACATGTTTTTCATGGTTTCTAGGATATGTGATTGATTTATCGGGACCCGTTGGTCCATGCTTTGGCATTCGCCGCCAAGGGCGAGGTGGATGAACCTGTTCTGTTACGCCATCATAGTTTCGAGTAAGAGTCTAAACATGATGTTTGGTTTTTCTCTGCTTAATTTAGATTCTTATGGTGTATATGAGCCCTGGTAAATTAATTATAGGTTTTTTGGTCTTTTCTTCCTTAAACATGGGTACCTCTTGATGTTATAGTGAATTTTTGGTCAATGAAAGAGCATGTTCATGCATATACTTAAGGTATGCAAATATAATATACGTATATATATATTTCTTCCATGTACATACTCCATCATGGAGTAGGGGATATGTTCTTTGGATTATATATATATATATATATATGTATATATATATAGGTATGTTCATGCAATTAGAGGTGGGTTTTGAGTGGTCGCCACATATTTCGTCAAGTGCCAAAGTTTTCGGCATAACCTGGTTCCACATTGAGGTAGGATTTTCCATCCTTTACCACATCCGGAGATTTCCATATGCACTTTCATTATTTCATTTAATTTATAAATGTTTTTTCATCTATATAAGAACTATATTTTATTCATTTTAATGTTTTTATGAAACTTAGAATTGTTAAAAATAGCTTTGAAATAGTTCCCTAGGTATGTGTAAGTGTTTCCATACCCTTGCTCCCATTTATAATCCACTTAATGCTTGTTTTTTTTAATTAAATATTATATTATATTTATCACCTCTATTATGTTTATAGTTAACTTATGGTAGTGTTTTCTTATTGAAAGATTTGATTAAGAAATAGATTTTTGGATGCTCCTCTATTTATGCACATGTTTATGCCCTGACAACTTGGTTGGAACTAAATGCCTTTATCTTAAAATAGTATTTTTGGATGTCTTGAGTGGTGTTTTCTTGTAGAAACATTTTATAGAACTTGTTTTTCTGGCATTGGTTGTGTTTATGGAACTTAGTGTTTCTGAAGAAATGATTTCAAGTGTCTCTTTGGAGGTTTGACGCACCATTAGATGTTGGCACATCCATCGGTGCACTAGGTTCACACATGGATGAGCCCTCAAATGAAAATCGTGATTTGAATTGGTATTTTTCTTGAATCCTTAGTTTTCTAAGCTTTTCCGGTTTTCTAAATGTTGTGGGTCTCTTCATGTGTCTCTTTAAATTGTTTTGAAAATAAATCCATGAGTTTATGACCATTTTGATTTTTAAATATAAAATTGGTGTTTAGAGTTGTTTTAAAAGAGCTTTTCTAAAATTTTCATAAAGTAATTTCATTATGTAAAACTAAAGGCCCAATTGACAGCTCTAAGTTTTTGTAAAGTGGTTTTAATAACCAAATTATGTGATGGGATGATTGGAACTTTTTATGTTTGACATATATGTGTGTATAAATATATAAGTATATGGGGTTCTTCTATCAAGGGTAACCTTTAAGGGTGAATTCATAGGAAGTGTCCTTGTTTGCGTTAGGCAAGTACGGTGGCGACATAGTAGGGTGAATCACGTGTTCGGGGGCCTCCAACTTACACAGTATGATTATTATAACCACAATAGGTTTCTAGGCATCATTTAGTCAATTGGGTGATGGTTTCATACCCGCCCCGATTAGATAGGTTGGTACCCACTGGTAGGTATAGAGGCCGGATGGGGAGTACCACTAATTTCTTTTTCTGAGAGGGTGATCAGTTGGTTATTGACTATGGGGCTTCACCATACGCCAGTAGGTGGTTCCGAACCGAGGATGTCTAGGGGTATTCTAAGGATGTTTAGGATCACCATGGTTACTTTATTATATACTTTTCTTGTTTACTATCAGCAATAACTTTGAGTTTTTTTCCATTTTTTGTTGTTTATTCATTTCTTTTAGCACAACCTTAGTCTTTCTATCTTTTTTTTTATAAAATTTCAAATGGTTTTAAAAATAGTATATACCATGTGTTGGGTTTTCATTATATGGGAAAAAGATGTTTGTTATTTTAAAATGTGAAAAACCTACTTTCATACTTGTATTTCAAACTTGGATTTGTGGACTGCATCGAAAAAGGGAATTTTTGGATTTAGTGGTTTATTCTTGGCATCCCTACTGAGCATCTCAGTGCTCACGCCTATTGTATCTTTCCAGTTGCAGGATCAGTTTCTTATTCAGGTTCCTGGTTCAGCTGATTAATGTTGGAGCAGTCTTTATTCTGAGCAGGGTGGTGACCTGAAGGGTCACAAGGAGGTATGTATAGTTTATTTTATTTCCGCTTCTAGTTTTATTTTCTTATCATCAATATTTATTTATTTTGTTATCTTTTATTAATGGTACATATCATTTTAAATTGTTTTATTTAGATTCTCAACACTAGTTTCTAGCCCGTGGGGATTGGGAAGTCCCCTTGGGACATGTTACGAGCTGGCTGGGTGACTGGTTTGGGGTTGACATGGGTCAGTTCACGACAAAATGGTATCAGAGGCTGCCCTTGATATTTGGGGTGTCTGGTAGAAGGATATTATGACTTTTGGGACTCGGGAGGTATGTTTGGGGAGCGCGTCATGAACTCTTGCTCACATCGATCCTCGAGTCACTAGGGGTAGTCCAGGATTTGAGTCTTTTGTCTTGGGTTGATTTGGATTGAGGGATGACAACAGAGGCTAATCAATTTATGTTGCGACCACATGTTGGGTGGTGACCCATGTAGAGTCCAAGTACCCAATTCAATGTTCTCTTAGTGGTATGCCTTACATAGGTCATGGATCACCACCATGTCTCTAGGTTAGTCATAGACACAAGATCCTCATTCTGAAGGTTTCTTTTTTGTTTTTTTTTTGTTTTGATTTCAGTTTATGTGAGTGTGGGTTGAAATTGAAAGCGCACATTTAAGGTGAAAATGGTTTTGGAATGAGAGTGCTTTCCTCAAATTGTTTTAAATGGGTAAAGTGGGTTTTTAAAAGGGGAATTGTTTTGATATGGAAGGTTTGGTATTTGTTTGGATTTGATAAGGAAAAGAGATTCTTGGACCTTAACAAGATTTATGAAGGTTCAAATGTGTGTGGGTATGTATGGAGATTTTTTGGGGGAACTTTTCCATGTATGATGTAAGCGGGATTGGATGAATGCAAATGTGGTAGTTTATAAGGGCCACAGGTGAGTTTTTAAAATAAAAAGGGAAATAAAATTTTGGGAATTGAATTTGGTTTAAAAATAGGGTTTCATTATTTTGAAATTCATTTGGAAATGTTTCCATTTTGAACATTTATATCAAATGGGATTTTTTAAAAGATGTTTTTGGTTGTGATAGAGTTTTTTTGGCTTTCGAGCCAGTTTTTTTGATCTTGAGGTGTTTCTTTTGATTGCTTTTTTGACTTGATGTTGTTTCAACTGTTTTTTTCATGTTGTTCTGACTATGTGGTCTAGAAAGTTCCTCAAAGTTTCTAATGAGTGATTCCTAGTTACCAGTTAGTTTCGTGTGTTACATGTTTATCGGGGTAATCAAAGTCAATTTGAAGCAGTTGCATGATTTGTGGAAATAGAATGTATCTTTGGTTTATTGGGAACTTATAAGGACATTAAGGCTTGTGTTGTATCAGGTTTATTTGTGTTTCTAGTTCTAGAATAGTGAATATAGTATGTCTCATGGTTGTTAGAGTTTGGGTTGTAGTTGGGGGTGGTCGTATTTCATAAGGGTTCCCTACCTAGAGAGGGGTGCCTGCCCGAGAAACCTGTTTCTGAAAAATATTCTTCATTAGTGTCGGCTTCTATTTTTTCAGACCAATCTATTGTGCACCACCAGTATGGCCAGTATGGGCATTCTAAGCTATCATGTTTCATCTCTTTGAAAATGTACCACCATTTTGGTTGGTTGAATCATCGAGCGGAAGAAGGAGTTAGGGACCAGAGGATGCAAACGTCTGACTGTGAGGTAGGAGATGCTTCATCTATCAAGGCCCCATCCATAGGTCTTTGTTTGAAGCTTGAACACAGTAAGGAGTTACCAAGGGTGTGTGGAACCATGGTCCGGATCATGTTTTCAACCTTGGGATGAAATATCCAAAGTTTCTTTATTCTATTTTTCATCGTTGTTGAAAGCTCATCCTTGTTTTGGTGGTGTGATGAGCTCATTCTACCACAATTTAAGTGGCCTTATCTACTCATAGTGTGGCTTTAAAAATTTTCATTGTCCTTCAATGGTGGTAAGATCATGAATAAATTGACTCATTTTGATTTTGATTTTGGTCTCAGATGTGTACATTATGGTCATGTTCAGTTCCAGGGAATGAATTGGTGGTGTTTCTAGGACCATTTCTTAGTTAGGATGCCTCTCTATGTATTTTCCCATAGTTTGTTCCTGTTTTTTATGGGGGTCCTCCATCATAGTGACTTGGTGTTCCAGTTTTCCTCATAATGGTTATAATTCTAGTTGTGGAGTTATTTTGTTAGCGTTGAGAGAGTGGATTGAGTTCAGGCTAGGAATTCCCTAGTCTCTGGTTATAATGAGGATTTTATTTAGTCGGTGTGGGATATGTTTGAGTTAATTTAATATCCTCAGGTAGATGGTTCATGTCACGACCCGTCCTCGAGGCCCGTGCCGTGACTACCCCAAGCCCGCCTTCCATAGGCCAGGGGCTAGCGACTAGCACCAAAGGCGTAATTCCCGATAACTGGGAAGGAATTGCCTTTATAAAAGTAAACAAAACACCATAGAGAACAAGAGGAAGTAATACACTAAGTACAAAAGGAAGTGATGGAATGTAAATGGGCCAGAATACAAACCCAGCAAAAGTACAGCTACAATGGAACAAAAGTACAACAGAAAAAGACAAACAGCTGGAAGAATGGAAGCAGCTCCTGGGTCGTCTTCCTAGGATCCTACCTAAAGGGTAGGTATAGATAGAGCAGCTCCTGGATCATCCACCATAGATCCTACCTGAAGGGTGGGTACAGATGCCCTCCTCATCACTCCACGTCTGATCGTCCGTCTATCTATCTCCTCCGGGTACTGACTCGTCGTGAGATCCACCTCCGGGTACCGTCCAGTCCTCGAACGCTCGGCCTTCGTCAGCGTTGTCTATCGTCTGCATCCAACAAAACGAGGTGCGAGCATATCCTGTGCAGGGATGAGTATAACGATACTCAGTAGGGACCCTGAGACCCTCAAGGTATCTCTAAATCCAACAAGGATAACCACAAAGCAAAATCTCAATAGATAACTCTTACTTAGGTATAAGCCCATACTTATACCTAAGTCATCAGTAACCCATCTCAATCATGAGGAAACACAAAGGTTATGAAATCAACGGATAACCTCTACTTAGATATATGCTCAAACATATACCTAAGTTATCAAATGACCCATCACAATCATGAGGTAAACACCTGGGTCATAGACTCATCTCAAACTAGGATTTTATTTATGATGTCGAAACCACGGCTGCTGCAAACTCCTCCTTTATCGAGTACAGTGGGCCTGCCGCTACAACCAAGTACGTCCCACTAACCTGGACTGCTGAAGTACTCCACCTATCGAGTACTATGGGCCTACCGCTGCAACCAAGCGCATCCCACCATGGGTCTGCGGCTACAACCAAGTGCACCCCCTCATATCCTACAGAGGTACTCATTCTGTCGAGTACCGCGGGTCTTCTGCAACAACCAAGCGCACATCTGTCATGGGTCTACTGCTATAACCAAGCACACTCCACTGGGCTATCTGAATCACTATGAGACGATCAATCAGCAGTCTTCAAGTCTCAGCCAGCTACTAGGTCTATGCACTCTGCTAGCTCGTCATCGGGAGGGTCTGCTCCATGAGCTACTAGTCGATAATCCAAGTCTCACAAAGTCCCACGATGAAGTATCACAAAGGACCGTCTCATCATAGGGGTCTCAACGCAATAGATAGCGCGTCAATCGAATGCACAGTCTATGAGTTATTAGCCTTTTAGTCCCGGGGGCCCAGTTGGTTTCATGTACGAACCAACCCGACCGTATCTCAACTATACCCCGAACTCTCATAGGGTATACTCATAGTGACTGTTTCTCAACATGATCACCAATGCCGCTAACGGTTCGTCAAACGAACGTCCGGTCTGAAAGTTATCATCTTTTCCGTTCTAGGGGCCCAGTTGGATTTCGAGTTCAATCCAACCTGTCCACTATCCAACTGCATCCAAACCTCGGGAGAAGTATGCCAAAAGTTCCGTCTCATCAAGAGGAATCCAAAAAAAGTTGACGGCACATCAATCAGACGTCTGGAGCTCATATTATAAGTGTTTCTGCTCCGAGGGCCGGGTTAGTTTCGGGTTCGAACCAACCCGTCCATAACCAAAGTTCTTCGAAACCTTCAGTGTAATATTCATAAACGTCCTTCTCTATCCAAGGATCACATCGCAACTGACGGTGCATTGATCAGAGGTCTGTAGCCCAAGTTATGGGTGTTTGAACGAAAACTGCCCGAAAATACGGGCTTCGGGCCCGGTCCGACCCGGCCAGAACCGGGTCGACCCGACCCGGGTTCAAGTCCGGCCCGCTTGGGCGCGGCCCGGCCCGGCCTGGGAGGTCCGCTTGCTAGCTCGGTTGCCGAGCTGAGCGGATGGGGGGGGGCGCTGCCCCACCTGGTTTAATGAAACACGGCCCCACGTGGGGGCCGCTCCTCCTTCTAGCCGGGGGTTACGAAACCCCGGTCTCCTCCCTGAACGGTCGGCCCGCTCTAGCCGGCCGGTTTCTACCGCCACGGGACCGGCGCAGTCCCGTCCCCCTGCTCTGACGTTGGCGGCCGGAAATCGGCCGTAGCACCCTACTCCACTGTAGCCAAAGGCCGCGGCCTTGGTCCGACTGGCGCGGCACGACGGTGTCGCGCCCCTCCGCTGTGGCCCCGCTCCAGCCGTGGTCTACTCCAAGTTCTCCGGCGTGGCACGATGGCACCGCAGCTTGTTCGACTTCAACGGCGCGACGCGACGGCGCCAAGGCTTGTTCGACTTCAATGGCACGGCGCGATGGCACCGTGCATCTTCGGCCTTTCTCATAGATTCTGTGCGGTGTAACGACATCGCGCCGCCTTTCACGTGCTGCAACAAATTCAAACAAACAAGGGGGGAGGAGGGTCGGCCGTGTTTGTGCGGTCCGACCTCCTCCTATTATAGCAGTAATAGGTGGCCCAATTTGAAATGAAGAATGGCGACGGAAGAAATCACAAACACACAATAAAACCCCTACCTCGAGTGTAGTTGAATGAAGGCTCATCGCGGAATTGAACGTCGCGGAAGAAGGTGTCGTGGAAGAAATTTTTGCACATGTTGATGGTGATCGTCTGAGGAGGAACGATGTCTCTCTTCCTTTGACGCGGGAAGAAGGAATGAAGAAATGTGCGTCGGGTCGTCGATCTCCGCGAAAGGCGTCTCTCACCATCGCCCATCGTCGGAGGTCGACGTTCTTCGCGTTCTTCTTCGAGGAAGAAGAACTTCAAGACTTTAAGAAATTCCCTCCAAAATCCCCTCGCACAACCAAGACAACACTAATAAAAATAAGTGTTGCCTTATTTTTATTACTCATGCCAAACGTTTTGAAATTCAAAATTGAATCAATCAATTAATTGAATTAATTGAGAAGTTTAAACTTCCCAAATTAATGAGGCCTTTAAACATTAAGTTAAACGTAAGAGTTGAATCTCAATTAAAGGGGGGGTGTGGGTGTGTTACCTAAGTAAAGGTGGGGGGGTTTTGAGGAAGTTGAAAAGGTGGGGCTCGTGTGGGCCCCACCCCACAAATATCCTACCTAGTGGAGTAGGATATAGTGGGTTCCACTTCCACCACTTAGCTTAGGTTAAACAACCTTAAATAAGATAAAAATTGGTCGCACCATTTTTATTTTATTCCTTTACTTAACCCAAAAATTAATAACCACGCCCAAGTAAACACAACTCTAAAAAAGGTGTTTCTAAGCAAATATTGGCATTGAGGTTCAATCGGTTCCCTCAGAATTCGATTCCGAGCACCGGTCAAAAATTAGGAAAACCCGCTCATTCGTTCACTGAACGTACCCGAGCTAAACTTCGGAAAATGATTCCGAGCACACCGGGCCTCGGGATCAGGTGTCATTAGAAACCGTGTTCTCTTAAAATCCCAAAGAAAATTAAGAAAAAATGTCATTGAAATTTTCAGGTCTTTACATTACTCCCACCTCAGGGCTCTACGTCCCCGTAAAGCTTTAACACAAACTAGGGAAACAAAAGTGGTACTGAGCACGCATCTGAGCCTTCCGCTCCCATGTGCTCACCTGGTGGTTCTCGTGCTTCCAATGAAAGTGCACAAGAGGAATTGACCGTCCTCATAGGACCCACTCCTGTTGATCCTCAACCTCTACTGGAACCCTGCAAAAGTCACCCCATCGCAAATGTTCATCTCCCCATGGTCGATGATATGTGTCGGGTCAAGAACATATCTCCCCAGTTGAGATACGTGGAAGTCGTCGTGCATCTGGTGCTATTGAGGTGGATGGGTCCAACGGTAAGTTACCTCGCCTACCTAGCTGAGGACCTAAAAAGGTTTGCTGAACCTCAGAGATTGCTTGCCACCTCGGCCACATCTCCATAGACCTCGTCGAGGTGAGACCCGTAAGAAAACGTGGTCGCCATCCTCAAATTCCATTGGTCCTATATTCTATCAACATAAGACTTATGTCGGCTCTGAGCAGTCCTCATCTGCTCTTGGATGACTTGGACCTTCACTATCATGGCATAGACTATCTCTGGTCCCACAAGAGCTCCTTTGATTTCTTCTTTTCCGGTAAGAGAAATCTTCTCTCATCCCCTGGACGAACCATGTTCTTTGCCTAATACAGTCAATCCGTACATGAATGATGTATTCATTCCATGGACGACGTTGTAAGGCCTCGACGTTACTACCAAGAGATCCAACCGTCACTCTCGCCTCTAAGGGTCGAGTCACACTGTCGGCATCAGCATGAGGTAACTGGGTCTCCTCCAGTAGGAATCTTGAAAGTGAGGGTCAAGTCAATAGTTTAAACCGGAACCTCTTAGTACACAAAAAGGAAGGAAGAAAATGTCACAAAGGTAAGTGTCTTTTTATTATTTTAGCTCATAGTACAAAGACACAAATGTAACAACAACATGGAACTAGAAGTACAAAGACCAAAAAACCACTAGTTCCGCTCCTTTCCACTTGCTTCCGGAGCTCCGTAGTCATATGCTTCTACTGCCTGAAGCTGAGATCTCCCATGTCCATCTGTTCCCTGGGGTCGGGGTGGACCTCCTGGTGGTGGTGGTGGCAACACCTCGAGGTGTCGTCCACTTCCAAGTACACGGCCAGCTCCCCATCCTCGGCCTTCTACTCCTAGCGGTCCACCTCAATTGAACCTCTGCCTCTGCCTGGGAGGTTCTTCATTTAACTGCTGGTCATCAGCATGGCGGGTCGGACAGTCATGAGCCATGTGACCAACCCCACCGCAGGAGTAAGACTGTATGTGCATGTTAAGTCGTTCTACACCCCGGGTGCCTCGCACACACGATCATGTGTCATGCGGTCGACCACTTGTAGGTCTGGTCTTCTTGGACCTCTGCATCATCTGACTACTGCCCGCTGCAGAAGAATCTACCGCATGCCGGCTAGTGGTGGGTCTTGCTACTGGAGACTGCTCAGCAAGGAAACTCTCCACTAAGAGGGCTCACTCTAACACCCATGTCTGCGCCGGGATGCTGTGAGAAACAATAGAAGCTCTAATCTCTCGCCTGAGCCCCTGCTTGAAGGTTCGGGCCCTGAAGAACGTGTCACGTACCATATCTGTGGAGCAGTGTCAGAGGTCTGTGAACCTCACTGAGTACTGTTCCACCATCATGCTACCCTACTTTAGATGTAGCAACTCCTGTATACACACCGCTCGAAGGGTGGTGGGTACAAACTCTACCCGGAACAGGATCTCGAAGTCTGCCCACAGAAGTGTCGCCTCGTCATGCATCTGGAGCATCAGGCTCCACCATCTGCCTTCTACTGCCTGAAGGAGGATGGCAGAAAGGATCACCATGAAGTCTGCTAGAATCCACATTATCCTGAAGACTCTCACCACAGCCTCCATACAATTATTATCTTCCTACGGGTCCGTCTCTCCCCTGAACCTGGGTGGCCTCTGGCGTTGGAACTCGTGCAGTGCGCTCAAGCGACGTGCACCCTCTGATGTTGGGGCTGGTGGAATCGATGGCCCAACAGGTAGTAGTACCGATGGTGCCTCCACTGGTGCCTCAACTGGTATAGGGCCCTATACTGAGGCCACATCGCTCGGCGGGCTGTCAGTACATACAACTCTCGGGGCTCTAGCTGGTTGTCCGTGGGGAGGCATCCTGAAAGAAACAAATGTGACATGGTCAAATGATTTATACCTGGTGAGCTGACCTGGTTTGAGATGTTTTAAGGGAAAACCTTTGAAAACACACACACAATCAGTGTTTTCGTGTACTAAGTAGGAAATCAGAAGTTAGGGTCCTGGTGTATGGATACGTCGGCCGCCCGCACCAAAACTAGATTCCCTGAACTGAAAACCACACTCGGTACCCTTAACACTATTGCTTCACAGAAAAGGAATATCAGAATTACAAGTTCTGCGGTAGAACCGACTCCTCTGATACCAATTTGTCACAACCCATCCTCGGGGCCCATTTCGTGACTACCCCAAGCCCGCCTTCCATAGGCCACGGGCTGGCGACTAGCACCAAAGGCGTAATTCCCAATAACTGGGAAGGCATTGCCTTAATAAAAGTAAACAAAACACCACAAACTACAGGAAGAAGTAATACACTAAGTACAAAAGGAAGTGCTGGAAAGTAAATGGGCTAGAATACAAACCCAATCGAAAGTACAGCTACAACTAAACAAAAGTAAAACAGAAAAAGACAAACAGCTGGACGAATGGAAGCAACTCCTGGGTCATCCTCCTAAGATCCTACCTGAAGGGTAGGTTTAGATAGCGTAGCTCCTGGATCTTCCACCACGGATCCTACCTGAAAGGTAGGTACAGATTCCCTTCTCAGCACTCCACGTCCGATATTCCGTCCGTCTGTCTCCTCCGGGTACCGACTCGTCGTGAGATCCACCTCCGGGTACCATCCAGTCCTCGAACGCTCGGCCTCCGTCAGCAATGTCCGTCGTCTGCATCCAACACAACGAGGTGCGGGCATAGCCCGTGCAGCGGTGAGTATAACGATACTCGGTAAGGATGTCGAGACCCTCAAGGTCTCTCTAAATCCAACAAGGATAACCACAAAGAAGAATCTCAATAGATAACTCTTACTTAGGTATAAGCCCATACTTATACCTAAGTCATCAGTAACCCATCTCAATCATGAGGAAACACAAAGGTTATGAAATCAACGGATAACCTCTACTTAGATATATGCCCATACAAATACCTAAGTTATCAAGTGACCCATCTCAATCATGAGGTAAACACCTAGGTCATAGACTCAGCTCAAACCAGGATTTTATTTATGATGTCGAAACCACGGCTGCTGGAAACTCCTCCTCTATCGAGTACAGTGGGCCTGCCGCTACAACCAAGTGCGTCCCACTAAACTGGACTGCTGAAGTACTCCACCTGTCGAGTACTGTGGGCCTACCGCTGCAACCAAGCGCATCCCACCATGGGTCTGCGGCTACAACCAAGCGCACCCCCTCATAGCCTATAGAGGTACTCCTTCTGTCGAGAACCGTGGATCTGCCGCTACAACCAAGCGCACTTCCACCTTGGGTCTGCTGCTACAACCATGCGCACCCCACTGGGCTATCCGAATCACTCTGAGACGATCAATCAGCAGTCGTCAAGTCTCAGCTAGCTACTAGGTCTCTGCACTCTGCTAGCTCGTCACCGGGAGGGTCCACTCCCCGAGCTACTGGTCGATACTCCAAGTATCACAAAGTTCCATGAAGAAGTATCACAAAGGACCGCCTCGTCATAGGGGTCTCAACGCAACAGATGGCGCGTCAATCGGACGCCCGGTCTTTGAGTTATTAGCCTTTTAGTCTCAGGGGCCCGGTTGGTTTCGTGTACGAACCAACCCAGCCGTATCTCAACCGTACCCCGAAATATCAAATGGTATACTCATAGGTACCGTTTTTCAACATGATCACCAACGCCACTGACGGTTCTTCAAACAGACGTCCGGTCTGAAAGTTATCAGCTTTTTCGTTCCAGGGGCCCGGTTGGATTTCGGGTTCAATCCAACCCGACCACTATCCAACTGCATCCAAACCTCAGGCGAAGTATTCCAAATGTTCCATCTCATCAAGAGGAATCCAACAAAGTCGACGGCACGTCAATCGGACGTTCGGAGCTCATGTTATAAGTGTTTCCGCTCCAAGGGCCCGGTTGGTTTCGGGTTCGAAGCAACCCATCCATACCCAAAGTTCTCTAAAACCTTGAGTGTAATATACCGAAATGACAGTCTCGATCAAAGAATCACATCGCAACTGATGGTGCGTCGATACGAGATTCGTAGCCCAAGTTATGGACATTTGAACGAAAATTGACATAAAATAGGGGGTTCGGGCCCTGTCCGACCCGACCCGATACCCCCTGGGTCGGCTCGAACGGGGTCGACCTGACCCGGGTCTGGGTCCGGCCCGCTTGGGCGCGGCCCGGCGTGCTGGCGCGGTCTGCTGGCCAGTTCGGTGGCCGAACTGAACGGATGGGGGGCGCGTTGCCCCCCTGGTTTAATGAAACGTGGCCCCCACGTGGGGGTCGGTCCTCCTTCCTCCGGGGGCTACAAACCCCTGGTATCCTCCCTGAACGGCTGGCCCGCTCCGGCTATCCGGTTGCTGCCGCAATGGGACCGGCGTGGTCCCATCCCCCTGCTCCGACGCCGGTGGCCGGAAATCGGCCGCTGCTCCCTGCTCTGTCACGCCCCTCCGTCGTGGCCCCGCTCCAGCCGCGGACTCTTCCAAGTTCTCCGGCGCGGCACGACGGCGTCACGTCTTATTCAACTTCAACGGTGTGGCACGACGGCGCCGCGCTTCTTCGTCCCTTCTCATAGATTATGCGCGGTGCAACGGCACCGCGCCGCCTTTCACGTGCCGCAACAAATTCAAACAAACAAGGGGAGAGGAGGTTTGGTCGTGTTTGTGCGGTCCGACCTCCTCCCGTTATTGCGATAACAGGCGGCCCAATTTGAAATGAAGAATGGAAACGGAAGATATCACAAACACACAATAAAACCCCTACCTTGAGCGTAGTTGAACGAAGGCTCATCGCGGAATTGAACGTCGCGGAAGAAAGCGTCGCGGAAGAAAGTTCCGCACACGTTGACGGAGATTGTCCGAGGAGGAATGTTGTCTCCCTTCCTTTGACGCGGGAAGAAGGAATGAAGGAATGCGCGTCGGGTCATCGATCTCTGAGGAAGGCATCTCTCACCGTCGCCCGTCGTCGGAGGTCGGCGTTCTTTACGTTCTTCATCGAGGAAGAAGAACTTCAAGACTTTGAACAATTCCCTCCAAAATCCCCTCGCACAACCAAGACAACACTTATAAAAATAAGCGTTGCCTTATTTTTTTTACTCACGCAAAACATTTTGAAATTCAAAATTGAATCAATAAATTAATTGAATTAATTGACAAGTTTAAACCGCCCAAATTAATGAGGTGTTTAAACATTAAGTTAAATGTCAGAGTTGACTCTCAATTAAAGGGGGGGTGCTGGTGCGTTACCTAATTAAAGGTGGGGTGTTTCGAGGAAGTTGAAAAGGTGGGGCTCGTGTGGGCCCCACCCCACAAATATCCTACCTAGTGGAGTAGGATATAGTGGGTTCCACTTCAACCACTTAGCTTAGGTTAAACAACCTTAAATAAAATAAAAAATGTTCGCACCATTTTTATTTTATTCCTTTACTTAACCCAAAAATTTAATAACCACACCCGAGAAAACACAACTCCAGAAAAGGTGTTTCTAAGAAAATACCGGCGCTGCGGTTCCATCGGTGCCCTCGGAATTCAATTCCGAGCACCGGCTCAAAAATTAGGAAAACCCGCTCGTTCGTTCACTGAACGTACCTGAGCTAAACTTCGGAAAATGATTTCGGGCACACCGGGCCTCGGAATCAGGCATCGTCAAAAACTGTGTTCTCGTAAAATCCCAAAGAAAATTAAGAAACAAATTTCCTTGAAATTTCCACATCTTTACAGTTCATCTCATAGAATGCTTCATGTTACAATCATTGGTGTGGTGTTCATTCCTTGTGGAGGAGTTGAATGAGTTCGGTTTGGGAGTTCTTGGGTCCCACCCCCCAGGGGTGGTGTGTTTTGGTATCAAGGTTTTCGTGATAGTAAATTCTTATGGTGGGGAGAACCACATCATTTTATCCTCTCATTCTTCAGTTGTGGTCACTTATTGAACTGGTCGAGTGTGATGTGTGTTGGGAATGGTCACCTCGAGGCTCTTGGATCCCTTTGGTTTTGTCTGGGCATGGACTCGAGTGGCATTAACTTTTGGATTGGTAACTTTTTGGAGGAAAAAAGTTGTGGTGGGGATAATTGTCACTCCCTGACTACATAAATTATTTTATTTTATTATTTGATGGTTTCATTAAGCCTCTCCAAGGTGCGGGGCAAGCGTGGGTCTAATATTTTTTTATAACGTTTAATGTTTTTGTTGGGTTTCGAACTACTGTGATGGCACCGCATGGTCTGTGGTAGCTACACAGTCAGTCCACGTACTTATATAGTTATCTAATGTTAAAAATAAATAAACTTTTATAAAAATAAAATGGGTTAAATTTTTTCTCCATCATAATAAGGTGGCCCCGTTTTCCAGTGTTTGCCAAATTTTTGGGCCTGAAAATCGAGAAATAAAGACAAGTGGATTTTGGAAAAGGGAACTGTGTGTCGTTGACTTGAACTAGAAGAAACTTTCATGCCATATGTTTTTCAAGATCATAGGATCAAAATTTGGAAAAGTAAAGAGGGTCGCGCAGGTATTGGTGTGGTCCCACAGTTGACCTGCGTGTTATGAAGAGGCTTGCACGATGATGCCTTGGATGGTTGATAACTTGCATGCCTATTGTTTTTAAAGATCATAAGATCAAAATATGTCAAAGGAAATATGGTAACTCGGGTATTGTTTTGGACACGCAAGTGACTTGAAAGGGAAGAGACTTGCGCGTCGAGACTTACGCACCGAGGGGTGACTTGCGTGTTGCTGCGTAGGTTGACCAAATGCCTATAAATACAGGACCACCCCTCCTCATTTTTTATGGAGTTCAACACTTAGAAAAATCATAGATCTTGTCGCATTGGTGTGGTGGTCACGCAGGTGGTGTGGGGTCGCACAGGTGGACTTGTGCGCCAATGTTTGAAGTTGTGTGTTGCTTGGTAGTTGTGCACCAATATTGGCTTGGGCGTAAAAGGGATTGAGTTGCGCAGGTTTGGAGTTGCATAAGATTGTGCCGCGTAGGTGGTAGAGGCATACATGCATTCCTGTTGTGACCTACGCGCCAATACTTGCGTGTCGGGATAGACCAGCGCGCCAAGTAAGGTTGATTCCCTAGCAGTATTTTCGGGCTATGTGGAAGCTGGAAGTTTGCCTGATACCTTCGTTGCAAAGAGAGATTCATCTACCGGTGAAAGTTTAACTTCAACAGAGCATCCACATACAACAGAGGATGTATTTATTAGTGATAATGATGAGACCTACAAGTCTATAAACTATGAGTGGATCCTTTCTGGAGCAGTGAGCAAAGGAAGAGGAAAAAGGTGATCCTCTCCACTGGTAGTGAGCCAGAGAGAGAGAAACAGGCAGTGACCCTTGGTAAAGTAGTGAGATTACCCTAAATTTTTTATAGGCTGTGAGCTTGTGAGTAGAAGTGATCTATCTCGAACTTTGTAAACAGCAGTGCATTTTTAGTGAATTTGGTATGACCGAAAACTTGTCGGTGTATGCTTCTTGGAGGTAGCCCAGTGAGGGTGAACCAAGTAAAAATTGATGTGTCTTGTGCATCCTTTACTTTCTGTTTATATTGTTCAACGGGAAAGAGAGATAGTGGTGTTTTTATTAACAGAGAAACAAGATCAGAACGGGATTTAATTTTTAATTATTCATACCTTGATTTACCCCCCCCCCCCCCCCGCTCAGGGTATTAACCCTTGTGGACCTAACAATTGGTATCAAAGGGAAATGTTGATATTAGTTCTTCTCTCAATGGAGGTCACTAATCATAAAGGGATTCCGATCTTCGATGAATTTAATTTTCAAATTTGGAATAATCAAATGCAACACTATATCTGATCCTTGGGAATGGATGTGTTTTCAGTAGCTATATCTGGTATCACAGCTAATATTAATAGTGGTGCATTATCAGAAGCTGAGCATAGCGAGTTGGATGCTGATTCCAAAGTAATCAATGCCTTAGGGGGATCCCTTTCCAATCCAATCTATACAAAGGTGATGTCATGCAAAACATCACATGACATGTGGGAAAAGATTTTGAATATATATGAAGGGGATACAAAGGTCAGAGAGGCAAAGATGCAAGTGTTGTGGAACAAGTATGAAGATTTGAGAATGAACCCGAATGAGTCTATTGATTCATTCTTTGACAAGGTAAATGTTGTGGTAGAAGTCATGCGAGGTCTTAGTGAAATTATCGAAGTCATAAAAATTGTAAATCGTATCTTGAGAAAACTTCCACCTCGGTTCAATCTGAAAGTTTCTGTTTTGGAAGATAAAGACCAGAAAAAATTAACATTGTATAACCTGCACAGCACCCTTGTTGCATATGAAATGAGAAACGATTATAACAACGCTGTGAAAAGGGACAAATCCAAAGAGGTGGAATTTAAGGCCATGAAGAAGCACACCGTTAAAGATTCTCAGCAGGAATAAGAGACAGATGAGGTTATTTCATTCCTCTCCTCAAACCTTCAAAGAGGAAAAGAAAAGTTCAAAGGGAAACTTCCTCTTGCATGCTTTAGATGTGGAAAGGTTGTACATCTCACAAAAAGATGCCCCAAAAAGTTTCAAGAAGAAAATGACGAAGATGATGTTGAAATTCCCAAGAAGAAATATTCATCCTATATTAAAGGGAAGAAGCAGTTCAAGAGAAATTTATTCAAGAAGAAGAATATTCCTTCACAATAAATAGATATTTCATAAGAGTTTGAGGTTTAAGAGGTTGAGGAGATTGAAAACTATAAAGATCTTGGAGAAAATGCTATGGTGGTGGTCATCGGTAGTTCGCATGAAAAGGAAGAAACTGACGCTGGAGAAAAAGAAGAAGAAGTTGAAGGAAGAGTTGATATAGAAGCCGAATTGGAAGCAGCTCTTTAGGAGATAGACATTTGGAAAGACAAAATGAATAAATCCAATAAAGTGGTTCGTGATTCCAAACTCTATATGCAATAATAGGATGAAAAAAATTCTGATCTGTTAGAAGAAATTCAAAGACTAAAATCTTTAACACCAGAGAGCTCAGAAAATATTGTTGACTATAATATTAAAATTGAGGAACAAAATAAGGAAATTGATTGTTTGACTAACACGGGAAAGGAGCAGGTCATACGTATCAAAGATCTTGAAGAAGAAGTGGTCAGTCTATGACAAAAAATGAAGGATCATGAAAAACTATTCACCTCGAATGTGATGTTAGGAAAGCAGGTCATTTCAAAGACTGAAAAGGTGAAAGAGGAACCTAGTTGTTCCGCAAGAAAGAAGAAGAAATTGAGCTCATATGTTAAGGCTGATTCAGGGCTTGATAAGAAGCAAAAATCTATGGAAATTGAAGTCATATTTCAAACACCCGTCCCGAAATTGAAGGTTGATGTGGGCAAAAACCAGAATCAGAATATTCTGAGATCCCAAGGGGAAACTCATAGTGCTAAAGTAACACGAAGGAAGGAAACTTATATCAGGTGTTATTGTTGTGGGAAGATGGGACATTCACAGTATGTGTGTTCCATATCCAAGAGATATCGAAGGGAACAAGAATAGAGGTGGAATCCAAACAAAGAACGGTTTTTGAGAACATATTTCGAAGGACACTATTTTTGGTGCAGAGGATTTGGGCACATGGCTAGGTACTGCACTTTGACCATTCAGATAAATGTGCCAAAGAAGAATCGAAACCTTCACAAGAAGTAGATCAATAAACCAAAAGGTGATTTAAAAATACAGAATAGATTTGAATCTTTTCAATATGAATATGGTCCATCATACTCTGAGAAAGAACAGAAATCTCAATCCATGCCGAGTGTGAAGGAAAAAAGTATGGACCAAGAAGAAGAAAAATGAGAAGTTCGTGGTGGCAGAGATTTCCCTTAAAGCATCATATTGCTCTGGTGTGTGGATCCTTGATAGTGGTTCCACATCTCACATGACGGGTAATAAGGATCTTGTTACAAGAATAAAATATGATAAAGAAGGAGTTGTCAAATTTGGAAACGATGAAGGCCTGAAGATTGTTGGCTCAGGGAAAGCCAAGTTTGGGGGAAAAGAAATGAGATGTGATGATGCCTTGGTAGTAGAGGTTCTTAGTCATAACTTTCTCAGTGTCAGTAAACAATTTGACTTTGGGAATTCTATCCGATTTACCAAGAAGATGTGTGTTGTGAAAGGAAAATATGGAGCAGTTGTTCTACAGGGAAAAAGGACAAAGGGATATCTTTACCTTGTAGGTGGGGAAGAAGATACATGCCTTTTATCTATAGAGGAAGAAAACCAGATGTGGCATAAGCGACTTGGTCATCTTTTCCAACCATCCATGGAATATCTGGTAAAGTGTGATGCTGCTAGAGACCTTTCCAAACTATCGCATGATCGCACTCATAAGTGTGATGCTTGCCAACAAGGGAAGGTCATCAGAAAGAAATACAGGCCAAAGGAAAATAAATCAACTAGAGTGCTCGAATTGTTGAATTCTAATGTATGTGGACCTATCTCACCAAGAGTTATAAATGGGAAAAGATACTATATTATTTTCATTGATTATTATAGTATAATGGCATGGGTATTTGTCATTACCCATAAGATAGAGGTGTTCAGTTGCATAAAGTAGTATAGGAGGGAATCAGAAAATATTCTTGGGCAGAAAATTCTGATGTTTCATACCAAAAATGGTACGAAATTCACAAACTGTCAAGTCAAAGACTATATCGAGAAACATGGGATAAGGCATCAAGTTTCATCAGTGAGAACTCCCCAAAAAAATGGAGTGGTTGATAGGAGAAATAGGATCATCAAAAACATGGCCAGAACAATATTTATTGAAAAGGACCTGTCAGAGATATTTTGGAAGGAAGCAGTTTTGATGTCGGTCTAAATTTCAAATAGGTCTCTGTTGTGTCTGATGGAAGGGAAGACTCTGTATGAAATGTGGTACAGAAAGAAACCAAATTTGAAATACTTTCAAATATTTTGGAGTAAGTGTTTCATTCTCAACAAAGAAAATCATAGGAATTTTGAGTCATGAGGAGATGAGGGGATATTCCTTGGCTACTCATGGAAAAGAAAAGCATATAAATGCTTCAAAAAGGCTAGGAAAAATTGTTGAGAAAAATGATTTCACTATAGTTGAAAATGAACAGAATACTCTATGACCTAGTAAATAGTTTCTGGATGAAAGTGATGATCAGGTAAGCAGCACAGGGGGAGTAGAAGTGGCAGAGGCTGACTCTGAAGAATTTACTGATGACGAAAAAGAATGTTTCATGTCTGTGTCTACAAGGAATCCAAAGAGTCGAGCTGAAATTGATAGGAAAAATATCATTGGTGATGAGACAGATCCAGTTCAGACTCAAAAAATGAAATCAATATAGAAAACATCATTTTTATCTTAGGTGGAGCTGAAATGTTTTTCTGATGCAGCTGAAGATGAAAACTGGGTTCAGGCTATGAATGAAGAGCTTGATCAGGTTGAGAAGAACCAGACATGAGAGATTGTTTCGAGGCTAGTATATAAGAATGTCATCGGGACTCAATGGGTCTATTGCAACAAGATGAATGAATATGGAATAGTGATTCGGAACAAAACACGGCTAGTGTGCAAGGGATTCTCTCAAATAGAGGGAATAGATGTTGATGAGACATTTTCACCAGTTGCTAGGCCGGAGACAGTCAGATTATTTTTGGTCATAGCAGTGTAAATAAAGTTCTAAGTGTTCCAGATGGATGTCAAATCTGCATTCTTGAATGGAGTTCTGGAAGAGGAGGTGTATATTGAGCAGCCAGATGGTTTTCTCATTCATGAGGATGAGAACAAAGTTTGCAGGCTGAATAAGGTGTTGTATGGGCTGAAACAAGCACCAAGAGCATGGTACTCAAGTCTTGATCAGTACTTGAAGAAGCTTGGTTTCTAGCGTGGGGGAGTTGATTACAATATTTATTTCAGCAATGACGGTAATCAAAGGATGATGGTGCTGGTTTATGTTGATGACATAATATTTTTCGGATCAGATGAAGCTCAGTGAAGACAGTTCTCTGAATTCATTAAAAATGAGTTTGAAATGTCAATGATTGGAGAGCTAACATTTTTCCTTGGTTTACAGGTGACACAAGGAAGTAATGGAACTTTCATTTCTCAATCCAAATATTCCAAGGAGGTTCTCAGAAGGTTTTTAATGGAGAATTTCAAAGAGATGAAGACTCTGGTTGCTACCCGGATGAAATTATCAAAATATGAGGATGGAAAGGTAGTTAATATCACAAAATACTGGAAAATTATAGGAAGTTTTCTATAATTGACCGAAAAAAGGCCTGACATTTTTTTTACCACATAACAAGCAGCGAGATATCAGAGTGATCCCAAGGAAATCCACATGATTGCAGTGAAAAGAATACTTCGGTATATCAAAGGCGCTATGGATTTCGGTCTGATGTATAATGACAAATCTCAATCAGTGTTATTGGGTTATACAGATGCAGATTGGGCCGGATCAGCAGATGATAGAAAATCAGTGTTAGGAGGTGCATTATATCTTGGTGGATTGTGTATTTCTTTTCTAAGCAAGAAGCAAGATTGCATTTCATTGAGCACTGCAGAGGCTGAGTATATTGAGGCCACTCAAGAATGCACACAGTTATTGTGGATAAAGCAGCAGCTTGAAGATATGGGAGTTGAAGTAAAGTCTCTGATCAGAATCCAGTGCGATAACTAAAGTGCTATCAATCTTAGAAAAAATCCCATCCATCACTCAAGGACAAATCACATTGAGATCAAACTTCATTTCATCAAGGAGAAGGTTGAGAAAGGAATTGTGAAATTGGAGTATGTGCCTACCGAACTATAGGTTGCAGACATTCTGACAAAGGCCTTACCCAAGGAAGCGTTTGAAAGGCATCGACTGGCTCTGGGGGTTCATTCAACTCCCTACACTTAAGAGTGTGGAGGTGGAACCTCTTACACCCCCCCCCCCCCTCTCCGCGAGGTATGATGTGTTTTTCTATAATGTACTGATATTTGTTCTCTACTCTGTTACAGACTGCAAAGGAGTGACCTCTGGGTTCTTTGACAAAGGGGGAGAAACTAGTGATTGTTCAAGGGGGAGACAGTGTGGCTACTTGAGAAATCATGATAGATACGGGGAGAAGTTGACAAGTAGAGCAGAAAGATAGGGGGAGCAATGAGAAAGGAGGAGAGTATTAAATCTAACTATGTTAGAAGTGGTCAATCAATGAACAGATATCACGATAGCTGAGGATCGTGATAAAATCATAAGAGTGTTTTTGGAATGCAGTAAGAATATTTCCGAGTATTTCCAAAAATTCCAAAAAAATTGGTATTAGTTTGGTGTCAACAGTGGATGTCAGAGATGAATTGATTTATTGATTAACTTTTCATTTACTCTTGTTTCTCAAGTCGAGTATTTCTCATGTGGGCTTAGAGTATGTGTTGAGTAAATCCTTGATCACTATCAGAATCGCAAAAGGTGAATGGTGGCTGAAGAATTAATGATGTATCCTTTTATGGAAGCATTTTTAACAAACCCAAAGAGGGATATTGTTTGTAAAAAATCCCTCAAGGTATCATTGAAGCATTTTTTAGGTGATTGTGTTTGTTGACAAAGTGAACATATATGTTGTGATTGTTGACAAAGCAAACCATGACATACAAATTTTGTTGACAAAGGGGATTTCATGGTGGCATGTTGAGTTCAAGAGATGTGGTCAACGATCCATGTTTGATTCAAGAATGTCGACAAAGGAATGGATGATATGGAAGCGGTACAAAAATAAAAAATGCAAGGTGGTGTCGTTTTCCATTGTTTTCCAAATTTTTGGGCCTCAAAATCGACAAATAAAGACAAGTGGATTTTGGAAAAGGGACTTGCATGTCGTTGACTTGAAGTAGAAGAAACTTGCAGGCCATATGTTTTTCAAGATCATAGCATCAAAATTTGGCAAAGGAAAGAGGGTCGCGCAGGTATTGGTGTGGTCGCACAGGTGACCTACGCGTCGTGAAGAGACTTGTGTGTCGATGACTTGGATCCTTGAGAACTTGCATGCCTATTTCTTTTCAAGATCATAAGATCAAAATATGGCAAAGGAAATTGGTTCGTGCAGATATTAGTTTGGTCGCGGAAGTGACTTGTAGGAGAAGAGACCTGCGCGCCAAGACTTGCGCGCCGAGGGGAGACTTGTGCGCCGCCACGTAGGTTGACCAAATGCCTATAAATACTGGACCACCCCTCTTCATTTTTAACGAATTTCAACACTTAGAAAAATTAGAGCTCCCATCGCACTGGTGTGGTGGTCTCACAGGTGGTGTGTGGTCACGCAGGTGGACTTGCGCGCTAGTGTTTGAATTTGTGCGTTGATTGGTATTTGCGCGCCAATATTGGCTTGGGAGTAAAAGGGATTGAGTCGCATAGGTTTGGAGTTGCAGAAGAGTGTGTTGCGCAGGTGGTAGAGGCATACCTGCGTGCCCGTTGTGACCTGCGTGCCGATACTTGTGTGCTGGGATAGACCTGTGCACCAAGTAAGGTTGATTCTCCAGCAGTATTTTTGGGCTGCGTGGAAGCTAGAAGTTTTCCTGATACCTTCAGTGTAAAGAGATATTCATCTACGGGTGAAAGTTGAACTTCAACAGAACATCCACATACAACAGAGGATGTATTCATTAGTGATAATGAAGAGACCTACAAGTCTGTAAACTGTGAGTGGATCCTTTTAGGAGCAGTGAGCAAAGGAAGTGGAAGAAGGTGATCCTCTCCACCGGTAGTGATCCAGAGAGAGAGAAACAGGGAGTGACCCCGGGGAAAGCAGTGAGATGACCCTAAATTTTTTATAGGCAGTGAGCCTGGGAGTAGAAGTGATCTATCTCGAACTTTTTAAACATCAGTTCGCTTTTAGTGAATTTGGTATGACTGGAAACTTGTCGGCGTGTTCTCCTTGGACGTAGTCCATTGAGGGTGAACCAAGTAAAAATTGTTGTGTCCTGTGCATACTTTACTTTCTGGTTATATTGTGTAATGGTAAAGAGATAGAAGAGTGTTTTTCTAAACATCGAAACAATATCATAACGGGATTTAATTTTTAATTAGTCATACCCTGATTAACCCCCCCCCCCCCCCCTGCTCAGTGTATTCATCCTTGTGGACCTAACCGAAAAAAAAGGAAATAAAATGAACCAGATTATTATTTTTATTCTTCTTACTTTTATTAATATTATAATTATGTTATTATTAATATTAAGACATTAATGTATTGTTATTATTAAGATAATAAAATGAAAAAAGGGGGTGAAAACCCTAGTCTATGCACCGATCCCCCCCCCCCACCCCCACCCTGCCTCATGCGCACTATGCGTTTGACCCTTTGGGTTCTCCCGGTGCACTCGGACCCCCTCTCTCAGCTAGCCTTCTCCGTCCATTATTTCATTTCCATGCCTCTTCTTAGCCCCCCCCCCCCACTTATCCTTGGTGTGGCCCATCAAAACCCTATCGGCCAGCCCTCTGCTCCCGCTCAACTTGTAGTGACCTGACGACCCAGCGATGCCCTGCTCATTCTGCCCGGCCACCCTCCAACACACTCCCTAGCTCCGGTTAGAGCCCCTACTAGACAACCAACTCCACCTTGTTTCACCCTCCTCCTTCTTCAATGCCTTGTTCCTAGTGCAAACTCCTACCCATGACCCGAACTATCCTGCGGCTTTCGAGTGCAGCCTGAAACACTCTATGTGGCACCCCCACACTCCTCCGACATGATTGCATTTTCCCTTGCCGACAACCATCTTCTCCACCAGTATATGTCATTTCTTTTTTTATCAAATAAACCAAACCCCAAATGTTTCAGTTTTTGATTCATGTGTTTTTCTTGGTGTATAAGATATTATATTGATGTATCGGGACCTATTCGTCCATGTTCCGGCATCTTGTGCCATGGGCGAGGTGGAGGAACCTATTTTTCTACACCGTTGTTGTTTTGAGTAAGAGTCTGAACCCGCTGTTTGGTTTTTAACCAATTAATTTAGTGTCATATGGTGTATATGAGTCCCCAGTAAATTAATTATTGGTGTGTTGGTCTTTTTCGCCTGAAACTTTGGAACCTTTTTATGTTATAGTGATTTTTTTGTCTATGAAATATGGTGTGCACGCATATACTTAAGGTATGTATATATAATATATTTGTGTGGGTGTGTGTGTCATCCATATACATATTCCCTCATGGAGCGGGGGATACATGCATTGGAATATGGATATATGTATATATATATATATAGTTATGTGCTTGTGAGTGCGGGCCGGTTATGAGTGGTCGCCACCTATTTTGTCAAGTTCCAAAGTGTTCTTCATGACCAGATTTCTATTTTAAGTAGGAATTTCCATCCTTTCCATCTTCTGAGATTTCCATATGCACTTGAATTATTTAATTAAATTTATAAATGTTTTTTGAATATTTATAATCATGATTTTTTATTCATTGCAATATTTTTATGATGCATAGAATTGTTAAAAATGGCTTCAAAATAGTTCTCTAGGTATGTGTAGGTGTTTCCATACCCCTGCTCCCATTTTTAATATATTTAATAATTGTGTTCTATTAATTAAATCTTAGATTATGTTTCTCAACACTTTTATGTTTATAGTTAACTTATTATAATGTTTTCTTGTTGAAATATTTGATTAAAAATGGATTTTGGGATGCTCCTCTATTTATACAGATGTTTATGCCTTTCTAACTTGGTCAGAACTAAATGCATTTATCTTCAAATGGTATTGTTGGATGTCTTGAGTGGTGTTTGATAGTAGAAACATTTTATGGAACATTTTTTTCCTACGTTGGTTGAGTTTATGGAACTTAGTGTTTTTGTAGAAAGGATTTTTTGGGTCTCTTTTGAGGTTTGACACGCCATTACATGTTGGCACATCCATGGGTGACCTAGGTGCACACATGGACATGCCCTCAAATGAATATGGTGCTTTGAATTTGTATTTTTCTCAAATACATAGTTTTCAAAGTGGTTCTTGTTTTCTAAATGATGTGGGTCTCTTTGTGTGAATCTTTAACTTCGTTTGAAAATAAATCCATGAGTTTATGCCTGTTTGGATTTTTATATAAAAAGTGGTGTTTAGAGTTGTTTTAAAAATCTTGTGAAATATTTTCATAAAGGAATTTTATTATGTAAAACTAAAGGATTGATTGACAACTCCAAGTGTTTTATAAAGTGGTTTTGATAACCAAATGATGTGACGACCTGATTGGAACTTTGTATGTTTGACCTGTATGTATGTATGTGTGTGTATATATATATATATAAGTATATGGGGTGATCCTATATAAGGTAACCTTTATGGGTTAATTCCTAGTAAGCTTTCATTTTTGGGGTTGGCAAGTGCTGTGACGACATGGTAGGGTGAGTCATGTGTGTGAGGGATTCCTACTTACATAATATGATTTTTATAACCACCATGAGTTCGTAGAAATATTTTATTTGATCAAGTTATGTTTTTTTTGCAGCCCTGATTAGATGGGATGGTACCCACTGGTAAGTATAGAGGCCAGATTGGGAGTGATGTTGATTTCTTTTTCTATGAGGGTGATCAATTGGTTATCAACTATGGGGATTCACCAAAGGCCGAAAGGTGGTTCCAAACCGAGTACGTCCAAAAGTACTCTAGGGATGTTGAGGACCACCCATGGTTACTTTATTATATACTTTTCTAGTTTACTTTTAGCTATACATGTTATTTTATTTCTATTTTGTATTGTTTATTCGTTTCTTTTAGCACAACCTCGGTCTTACTGTATTTGTTTTGTTTATAAAATATCAAATGATTTTGGATATGGTATGTAGCATGTGTTGGGTATTTTTTATATGGTAAAAACATGTTTCTTATTTTAACATGTGAAAAACCTAATTTCATACTTGTATTTCAAAGTTTGTTTATGGAATGATTCAGAAAAAGAAACTTTTGGATTTAATGGTTTATTCTTGGAATCCTTATTGAGAATCTCAGTGCTCATGCCTACTATATATTTCTAGTTTCAGGCTCAGTTTCTTGTTCAAGTTCTTGGTTCAGCTACTAAATGTTGGTGTAGGCTTGATTCTGCGTTGGGTAGTGACCTGAAGTGTCACAAGTAGGTATGTACAGTTTATTTTCTTTCCACTGCTAGTTTTATTTTCTTATATTCAATTTTATTTATTTTCTTATGTTTTATTCATGGCAAAAATAATTCACAATGGTTAGATTTTGATGCCTGACACTAGTTTCCAACCTGTGGGGATCATGAACGCCCCTCGAGACATGACGCGGTCCAGCTCGGGTGACCGGTTCAGGGTTGAACTGGGTTAGTTTGTGACATGCACCCAACATAGAAAACCATGCGGTAAGAGACAGAACCTACCCTGTAGCCTCCACACGGCTATGAACCTTGTCCCGGGTAAGCATGTGGCTGGGTCTCCTTAGGTAGCAGTGATTTCATGATCTCTTCATGGTTTGGAAAACTGTGTGGACCAACTCTGCGGTCATGCCAGTTCATTGAAAATGATTTCCTGCTTTTTCTCCCTCCTCGATTTTAACCCCTTTGGCCTCATTACATGACCCCTAGGACACCCTATCCCTAGGCGTGCCTCCCTCCATCTCCTCCTCTCCTTGGGCTCTGATTATTTGGAATTTTTGGTTTATATCCTTCAAGATCTCTCATTTAAGTCTTATTCTCTCTTGTTTTCCTCCTCTTTTAGGGTTTCCCTCTTCTCTTTTGGGGGTTTTGGTTCTCCAGTAGGTATGGGGTTTGATTTAGGGTTTTAATTGTAGATACCCTAAGCTTGGCGTACATGGACATTACATTACTTTTGCGGAATACTTAGTACATAACAAAAACACACACACACAAGGACCGTAATAGTTTAGTGTCTTTGGAAACTTGGAACGTAATCCTCTAATCGTGGTGAAAGATCTTCAACATCTCCCATAAAGATATTCCCCTTTTTTTCTTACCTAAAACCTTTCTTTATATCCTGGGGAAAAGAAAACATAAAAATGGTGAGCTCAAATGCTCAGTAAGTGTAATCATGGATAAAATAAAACATACCATATACATTTGAACATAAAAACATGAACATAATGTTTAAACATCAAAAGCTTGAGAAATGACACAAAACATGGAAGTATTTGAGGCATAGATCATAAAGAAACATTAATAATGATAAAATAGCATGGTAATAAAACATGTAATTGTGGAAACCATTAAGCACATGATATGATTTCCATATTGGCCAAGGAATTTCTTCCAAGACCATCTTAGTGGACAAAGTCCCTTTCTGAATCGAGTTCACTCCTCGTTCCAGTCCTGTATTACTGAACCGGTTTAACATGTCGTTCCAGCCATGTATATATCATGAGATATAAATCTTTACCCAATTCATTGGAGGGAAATATAGGTCCCACCCATCACATAATGAAATCATTCTTTCGTGTGCCACAAAATCAAAATCATACATCATAGCATAACCCATGAAATAAACTGGGATTCTTAAACATCATGCCATCATAATCCATAAAAAATTGATATCATTTCATCATAAGAAAATTGAAACCATTAAAATCATAGATACATTTTACTTGAAACATACATACGAAATAATTTCATCTTAGATGGAAAATAGTTTTGAAAAAAAACACTTGAAATGAATTCTTGAGGAAAATATCCTTTCTTCTTCAAAATCAATTCTTTTCACAAAACGTCATTCAATTTTAAAAGAAAGAGATTTTGTTGAAAATAGTCATGAAATATTTTGGAGGAAGCTTCATGAAAATAAGGCTTTATAAAACCAAAAAAATCTGTTCGTGCCGTATAAGTTAAAAAAACATTCTTTTCGTACTTTTGCTGGAAAAGTCAAAAAGTACCTCGTAACGTAAACAAAAGAAAGATTCCTTACATACCATGTAGTAAAAGTAAAAAATGGGTAAAAAGGACTTTAAACATAAATTAAAACACCTTTATAAAACATGGACATGGATGATAGAAATAACCCCAGTAAATACTTACGAATAAGCAATCTCGGATAAAAATGAGATTTGCAAAATTATCCCTTACCTTAGATCTGATTTTCTTCGTAAGTGTCCAAACCTCCTATATAATGATTTAAATAATGTTATTGACTTATTAAATAATCACATTAATTGTTATTATATCATATATGGTTCACTTATGACTTTATATTACCCTTTCTTTTGTAAATTCCATGTTAAAGTAGCGTTTTGGGTAAAATCGTCTCATTTGTCATTCGTGTTTTAACTTGTAATTATTAATATGATTACTTGGATCATGATTACTTATATCCAGAATCTAAAACATGATTTATATATAATATATATTCAGAATATACATATATATAATATATCGATAAATGGAAAGAAATACACCGTTCATGGAGACTGTAGGCCGTATGTACGCATGAACGCTGTTTTCGTTTCCTTATTGAGTTGAATGAAATTAAATAGATGACATAGATATATATACATAAATTCAGTAGCATTATCATTCCATATATTTCATTATTATTCATTATATATACATTATAATCATTCTTTAACGGTTAATCATGGAAAATGAATCTCATCGCGTTCGTGAAGATGGTAGTCCGTACGTACGCACGAGCGATGATATCATTCCCGTGATCGTGGAATTGTATTGGAGTGTATGTATACTATTTCAGAATCAATATTACTTTACAATAATCATATATAGTCATTATTTACACCATTATACCCATCCAAGTAAGGTGATGGTGGAAAATAGATTACACTACGGTATGGAGATGGTATTCCGTACGTACGCACGCGCCGGGATTTCGTTTTCCGTAGGATGGATAGATGGTGAAATAGGGTTGTTTCATACTTATAATAACATATCAGTATATGAGTGATAATGATGTTATTACTTCATAATGAAACAACTAAATAAGAAGAAGTAGAAGAAGAAATAAAGTTGAAAGAATCAGTAATGAACATTACCTCTTCTTTGAAGCGCCGCTTTGAGACCTCCTCTTAGGGCACTAAAATTGGTCTTTGAAGAAGACCGGGACCTCTAGGATGTTTCTAGGGAAGTGGATAAGAGAATTGGGCAGGGTTTGGCCGAGATTTAAGGCTCAAAGTGGTGTTAGGAAGAGAGGGAGGAGGTGCCCTTTTATAAGGGAGGAGAGGGGCACCGTTGGAATTCTTAAAAATATTAATTTATAATAAAGATAACCCCACTTAAAAACCTCCAAAAATGACTCATATTCGAATATTAGATTCTATAGGGTTGTAATCTCATCAACCAATCAAATTTAGACATGTTTGGATCTTATTTTAAACCTTATCATTTTGATTTATCCTTATTTAATCTATTTAGGTTTATTTATGGTAATAAAATTCTAAATTTTAAATTATAACAAATAATTACATATTTGTTGTTAATTTTCCATAATTGTTTACTTTATAACATTATAGACCATATAAATTTAAATTTATAATTTTTAAATATTTTTGTGATTTTTAAAAAAATTTATAATATGTTATTTTTATAAAATAACAATAGTGTCAATTTTGACACTATTCAATTATTTGAATTTAAATAAAATATATACAGAAGATATTTTCAAAATAAAATCTTTAATAGATTCATAAAAGGTCATATGTATCTAGAAAATTATTGTAGAACATTAAATAGTTCATATAATATTTATTTTATTATTTTTAAAACCATTTATTTGGTTTATCTCTTAATAAAATAATTACTACAACATTTTTGTATAATTATTTAATATACTTATATGTTGCATAAAAATTAAAAAAAAAATCCTATGATGAATATAAATCTATTAACTTTCACAATAATACTTTTACTCGAATTTATCATCTTAAAATCACAATAGTTAAATTGTTATATTTATTAAATTATGAAGGTGACAACTTTGGCATCATTTAAAATAAAATAATATAAGTGTCATAATTGCTTGTATAAGACTCCAAATGGTCAAATATTTGTCCATTGGATGATTCTAGTTTAAATTTACATGAAAAATAAGTTTTGGTAAGGGTTTTGTGCCTTTTATGGTCACTATTAGTTTAATAAAAACTATATTCTTGATTTTTCACTAGATAAATAATTTCGGCATCACTATTGTGTCACAAATAATGATAATTATTTAATTCCAAAAAATTCTAAATAAATTCTCATGATGTGGATAATTTTGTTAGATTTCTGTATACTATTAATGTTCGAAGTTTCATGAAGTTTATCACTAACGTAAAATTATTATACTTATAGTATTTAAGAGAGTGACATGTTGTCACTTTCTATGGTTTTAATAATAATTAAATTACTTTCACGGAAAAAGTCCATTAAATGAATCTCATCCAACCCTTAGGTGATTTGGGTCGACTTTTAGTCATCCAATAGAATTTTTCCAAGTGTTAGGGTAATTTTATAATCTTATATTTACCCTTAATTACCCGATTTACCTTTAACTATAGTAAATAAAATTTACCGTAGTTACTATTCACAATGCCCAAAAATAAAAAGTAGCTTATTAAAATAATTTGGACCCACTGATTCCAAATATGGAATCCATTTTTCCAAATTCAATACACAAAAGTTGCAGAAATTAAATTAAAATTAATCTCGTTGTCGAAAGAAATCGGGTTTTTCTTGAAAACATAACAAAAGATTGAATTGATTTAACATACGAATTCAAGGTAAAATCAATGATAATGATAAACATTATATTAAATGGTAAAAATATATTCTATTTATACTTTAAAACCATTCAATATTATAATTTTACCACATAAGATATTATGATGAAAAAAGTTGTTTTTAATTAAAATATAGCGTGTTTTTACTATTCATTAAAATAGGAAAGTCATCAGAATAAAATGAAAATTTTATCCAAAGTAAATTTTTATTTCTTGATTCCAAAGAAGAATTTTATTTTGTTAAATTTAACTTATAAACATGTCAAAAACTAGATTTAAAGTGGTTTCTCCATCAAAAGGCGGCAAAACTGCATTTTTTTGAAAAATACTTATTTTACCCGAAAATTTTATTTTGTTCTTATACCATGTTCTAGAAAATGTGTAAGATGAATAATAATGTTATAAAATTCAAAATTTAGTTAATACTATTCATAACGGCTAGTTCATAATAATATTATAATAATATATCGCTGTTTAGTAAAACCCGGTATTGCGTACAACACACGCTATCGAGGAAGGTCGTGATTGCGTGTAATGCAAGCCAAGTCAGGGTTGCGTGTTGTGAAAGAATCCTTCATTGTTTCGTATAACAGAATCCACCCATATTTCATTTATACATTGAATATATATATATATATACTCAATGTTGCGTAGAATAACTATTATCAAAATTGTGTGTAACACGATCCAAGAATAGTGTTGCATATACTGCAAGCTAATACGGTGTTGCGTATGGCGCAAGGTAATATTGGTGTTGCATACAACACAAGACATTAATGAAATTAAAAGAATATTTTTCATAAAATCTCATGGTGTTACATTATACCCCCCTTAAAATGAATTTCGCCCTCAAAATTTGTCGGGGTTATAAATGGTTTACTACTCGAAAGTTTGTTTAATAGAAACCCACATCGTAAAAAGGAATACCAAAACATGGATTTAAAAACTAAAGTATGAAATGTAACGGTTACCGAAATTAACACATCACTGGGTTTCCACATAGAAGAACATAGGTGAAAATATAGATATGGAATAAAAATCTAACCATCAAGTTCTGATGGAGAGTGGTAGAGAACATGGTTATGAAAAAGCCAATAATCATAAAGCTATTGATTTGTGATGATCAAAGGTACCATCTGATTCATCGTATATAAGGGAACTAGGACAACATTTTTGGTTTTCAAGATAATTTCCCTAAAGTTGATGAATTAAAAGAAATACTTGCATGATTTTGGTACAATCTCACTGTTGTTCGTGAATTGAACAATTTCCACTTCATCCCTTAAAGAAATGAAGTTGAATTTTTTATTCGTGATGTGTTAGTAGATCATGTGATAGAATGATGGGTCATTCCATCTCTTTCAAACAAAAGGTTAGAAAAAGTTATAAGTCCATATTATGGTTATATTAATCTTATATGGTTCCAAAAATGAACTTATACTTCATATATCATACCGCTTAATAAAATAAAACTAGTTTCTACTAACCAGGGACTTCCTGTTGGCCAGTGGTAGGAAATAAAGGCCAGTCGCACTTCGGTTGTGGGTTCGATTCCCACAGCCTTGACCGATGCAATGAGATGTCGCCCGTCCTGCAGGTTGTTCATTTTTCTAAAACTACATTACTATATCATCCCATCAATAATATCGAAAAAAATGTTCTATCCTTAAACAATACTAATTTATGTCCAACATAATCTATTCCAATCTTATTCTTATTCATAATATTGCAGTCCATTGTCATATTATAGTGAAAACGATTACCAGAGATTTCATATAAGAAGCATGTTAATACCATCATTGATCCCCATATATCATAAGATATGTCTTGTTGGTGACATTACAAACGTTCGAAGGCCTTAATCATGTATTCTCTAGAAAAAAAGAATACCCACTGAACCTTAGTGAAAACATGAATGCAGTTAAAAGTTAACACTTTCCACATACCAAAATACTCAAAATTCTATATACACAAACCATGATATCACATAGTCCTTATTTCAATCATGAGCTCATGAATACAATCAAACATCTCATTATCTTCTTATTCCTTCATTATGCGCATATCATCTACTTTACAAAAATATCTGAATAACATTCCATGGTTACTGGTACCATTCAACATATACTTTCAAATAATTTTAGGAAAAACAATAGTGTAACAATCCTTAGATGATTCTTTATTCCATAGTACCATTAACTATACAACATAACTCTCGATAAACATACAATCATTACACTACCTTCTAAAACAACCGACTGAGGTTCAACACTTCTTTCAGCTCAAATATCATTTGTAGTCTCATCATCATCATCTATATAAATACTACCCATATGACCATGCTGATTCTCTTCATGAGATTTTCCATTAGGGCATTGGTTTGCATAATGCCCGTACATTCCACATTTAAAACATCTAATCATTGTTGATGTCGTAGCAGTACCATAATCCTTGTCCATGGTGTTAACTGAACCTTTTCCTTTGCACTTACAGGATTTGTGTCCTTCATTTCCACACACAAAGCATCTTCCAGTTCCTTTGACACAATCTCCCTGATGCCTCTTCCCACATGATTTACATGAGGGAAATTGAACTTTCTTTCCTCTATGATCACCATGAAACTCCATCTTTCTCTTATTATCAGAGTCAGGAAACTTACCAAAGTTGAGATTATTGATCATATTATGAGATTGCTGATTAGGCATAATAACGATATTTGGACTTCCAGATCCTGTTTCATTTGGTTTCTCATGAAGAAAATCATTCCATTGTCCGTCATATCCTCCATTATCATGAATCTTCCAATTTCCAGCCATTTTCTAAAACCCAAAAAGAATAGTGTGAGAGGCAAAAATCAGGCTAGGGAAAACAACATAGTAAAGGGGGGGCACCCTCAATATCTAACACCTTAGGTTAAATTCTAAGATTGTTACTGTAGTTCAAGGACTATATCCTATACGTATTCTTATCCTTAGGTACATCCCTAGACATACCTTAGAAATATATCTAGGTATCTCACTAACGTTTTCACATCATAGTTTCCAAAGGTTGACTAAACCTTTCCTCTGATACCAACTGTAGAGACCCTAAGCTTGATGTACATGGACATTACATTAATTTTGCGGAATACTTAGTACATAACAAAAACACACACACACAAGGACCGTAATAGTTTAGTGTCTTTGGAAACTTGGAACGTAATCCTCTAATCGTGGGGAAAGATCTTCAACATCTCCCATAAAGATCTTCCCCTTTTTTTCTTACCTAAAACCATTCTTTATATCCTATGGAAAAGAAAACATACAAAGGGTGAGCTAAAATGCCCAGTAAGGTTAATCATGGATAAAATAAAACATACCATATACATTTGAACATAAAAACATGAACATAATGTTTAAACATCAAAAGCTTGAGGAATGACACAAAACATGGAAGTATGTAAGGCATAGATCATAAAGAAACATTAAGAATGATAAAATAGCATGGGAATAAAACATGTAATTGTGGAAACAATTAAGCACATGATATGATTTCCATATTAGCCAAGACATTGTTGCCAAGACCATCTTAGTGGACAAAGTCCCTTTCTGAATCGAGTTCACTCCTCATTCCAGTCTTGTATTGCTGAACCGGTTTAACTTTCCATTCCAGCCATGTCTATCTAATGAGATATAAATCTTTACCCAATGCATTGGAGGGAGATATAGGTCCCACCCATCTCATAATGAAATCATTCTTTCGTGTGCCACAAAATAATAAATCATACATCATAGCATAACCCCTGAAATAAAATGGGATTCTTAAACATCATGCCATCATAATCCATAAACAATTGATATCATTTCATCATAATAAAATTGAAACCATTAAAATCATAGAGACATTTTACTTGAAACATACATATGAAATAATGTCATCTTATATGAAAAATTGTTTTGAAAAAAACACTTGAAATGAATTCTTGAGGAAAATATCCTTTCTTCTTCAAAATCAATTCTTTTCACAAAACTTCATGCAATTTTAAAAGAAATAGATTTTTTTGAAAATAGTCATGAAATCTTTTGTAGGAAGCTTCATGAAAATAAGGCTTTATAAAACCAAAAAAATCCGTTCGTTCCGTATAAGTTAAAAAAACATTCTTTTCGTACTTTTGCCGGAAAAGTCAAAAAGTACCTCGTAACGTAAACAAAAGAAAGATTCCTTACATACCATGTAGTAAAAGTCAAAAATGGGTAAAAATTACTTTAAACATACATTAAAACACTTTTATAAAACATGTACATGGATCATAGAAATAACCCCAGTAAATACTTACGAATAAGCAATCTCGGATAAAAATGAGATTTGCAAAATTATCCCTTACCTTAGGTCTGATTTGCTTCGTAAGTGTCTGAACCTCCTGTATAATGATTTAAATAATGTTATTTACTTATTACATAATCATATTCATTGTTATGATGTCATATATGGTTCAATTATGACTTTATATAACACTTTCTTTTGTAAATTCCATGTTAAAGTAACGTTTTGGGTAAAATCATCTCATTTGTCGTTTGTGTTTTAACTTTTAATTATTAATATGATTACTTGGATCATGATAACTTATATCCAGAATTTAAAACATGATTTATATATAATATATATTCAGAATATACATATATATAATATATCGATAAATGGAAAGAAATACACCGTTCATGGAGACGGTAGTTCGTACGTACGCATGAACGCTGTTTTCGTTTCCTTATTGAGTTGAAGGAAATTAAATAGATGACATATATATATATACATAAATCCAGTAGCATTATTATTCTATATATTTCATTATTATTCATTACATATACTTTATAATCATTCTTGAATGGTTAATCATGGAAAATGAATCTCATCGCGTTCGTGGAGACGATAGTCCATACGTATGCACGAGCGATGATATCATTACCGTGATTGTGGAATTGAATTGGAGTGTATTTATACTATTTCAGAATCAATATCACTTTAAAATAATCATATATAGTCATTATTTACACCATTATACCCATCCAAGTAAGGTGATGGTGGAAAATAGATTACACCACGGTGTGGAGACGGTATTACGTACGTACGCACGCGCGGTGATTTCTTTTTCCGTAGGATGGATAGATGGTGAAAGAGGGTTGGTTCATACTTATATTAACATATAAGTATATTAGTGATACTGATGTTATTACTTCATAATGAAACAACTAAATAAGAAGAAGTATAAGAAGAAATAAAGTTGAAAGAATCGGTAACGAACATTACCTCTTCTTTGAAGTGCCTCTTTGAGACCTCCTCATAGGGCACTAAAATTGGTCTTTGAAGAAGACCAAGACCTCTAGGATGTTTCTAGGGAAGTGGAGAAGAGAATTGGGCAGGGTTTTTCTGAGATTGAAGGCTCAAAGTGGTGTGAGGAAGAGAGGGAGGAGTTTCCCTTTTATAAGGGAGGAGAGGGGCACCTTTGGAATTCTTAAAAATATTAATTTATAATAAATATAACCCCACTTAAAAACCTCCAAAAATGACTCATATTCAAATATTAGATGAGATAGGGTTTTAATATCATCAACTAATCAAATTTAGACATGTTTGGATCTTATTTTAAACCTTATCATTTTGATTTATCCTTATTTAATTTATTTAGGTTTATTTGTGGTAATAAAATTCTAAATTTTAAATTATAACAAATAATTACATATTTGTTGTTAATTTTCCATAATTGTTTACTTTATAACATTATAGACCATATAAATTTAAATTTATAATTTTTAAAGATTTTTTTTATTTTTAAACAATTTTATAATATGTTATTTTTATAAAATAACAATAGTGTCAATTTTGACACTATTAATTTATTTGAATTTAAATAAAATATATACAGAAGATATGTTCAAAATAAAATCTTTAATATATTCATAAAAGGTCATATGTGTCTAGAAAATTAGTGGGGAACATTAAATATTTCATATAATATTTATTTTATTATTTTTAAACCCATTTATTTGGTTTATCTCTTAATAAAATAATTACTACAACATTTTTTTATAATTATTTAATATACTTATATGTTTCATAAAAATTAAAAATAAATTCCTATGATGAATATAAATCTATTAAATTTCACCATAATACTTTTAATAGAATTTATAATCTTAAAATCACAATATTTAAATTGTTATATTTATTAAATTATGAAGGTGACAACTTTGGCATCATTTAAAATAAAATAATATAAGTGTCATAATTGCTTGTATAAGACTCCAAATGGTCAACTATTCGACCATTGGATGATTCAAGTTTACATTTACATGACCAATAAGTTTTGGTCAGGGTTTTGTGCCTTTTATGGTCACTTTTAGTTTAATAAAAACTATATTATTGATTTTTCACTAGATAAATAATTTCTGCATCACTATTATGTCACAATTAATGATAATTATTTAATCTCAAAAAATTCTAAATAAATTCTCATGATGTAGGTAATTTTGTTAGATTTCTGTATACTATTAATGTTAGAAGTTTCATGAAGTTTATCACTAACTTAAAATTACTATACTTATAGTATTTAAGAGAGCGACATGTTGTCACTTTCTTTGGTTTTAATAATAATTAAATTATTTTCATGGAAAAATTCCATTAAATGAATCTAATCAGACCCTTAGGTGATATGGGTTGACTTTTAGTAATCCAATAGGATTTTTTCAAGTGTTTGGGTAATTTTATTATCTTATATTTACCCTTAATTACCCGATTTACCTTTAACTATAGTAAATAAAATTTACCGTAGTTACTATTCACAATGCCCAAAAATAAAAAGTAGCTTGTTAACATAATTTGGACCCACTGATTCCAAATATGGAATCCATTTTTCCAAATTCAATTCACAAAAGTTGCATAAATTAAATTAAAATTAATCCCGTTGTCGAAAGAAAACAGGTTTTTCTTTAAAACATTGCAAAAGATTGAATTGATTTAACAAAAGAATTCAAGGTAAAATCAATGCTAATGACATTCATTATATTAAATTGTAAAAATATATTCTATTTATACTTTAAAACCATTAAATATTATAATTTAACCACATAAGATATTATGATGAAAAAAGTTATTTTTAATTAAAATATGGCGTGTTTTTACTATTCATTAAAATATGAAAGTCATCAGAATAAAATGAAAATTTTATCCAAAGTAAATTTTTAATTCTTGATTCCAAAGAAGGATTTTATTTTTTCAAATTGAACTTGTAAACATGTCAAAAACTATATTTAATGTGGGTGCGCCATCAAAAGGCGGCAAAACTGCATTTTTTGAAAAATACTTATTTTACCCGAAAAAATTATTTTGTTCTTATACCATGTTCTAGAAAATTTGTAAGATGAATAATAATGTTATAAAATTCAAAATTTAGTTAATAATGTTCATAACGGCTAGTTCATAATAATATTATACTAATATATCGTTGTTTAGTAAAACCCGGTATTGCGTACAACACACGCTATCGAGGAAGGTCGTGATTGCGTGTAATGCAAGCCAAGTCAGGGTTGCATGTTGTGAAAGAATCCTTCATTGTTTCGTATAACAGAATCCAACCGTATTTCATTTATACATTGAATATATATATATATATACCCAATGTTGCGTAGAATAACTATTATCAAAATTGTGTGTAACACGATCCAAGAATAGTGTTGTGTATACTGCAAGCTAATACATTGTTGTGTATAGCGCTAGGTAATCTTGGTGTAGCATACAACACAATAAATTAATGAAATTAAAAGAATATTTTTCATAAAATCTCGGGGTGTTACATTAATCATGGGTTTTTGGGTATGATATTCTTGATTAGGTTTTCTTCTTTCCTCTGTGTGGTTTGGTTGATGTGTAGATGGGATTTCACACAATTTTCCAGAAGGTTTTCCATGAGATGTAGGTGGTTACATGCCCTAACCTTGTTAGATGGATTTAATATGTCTTTTTGAGTTTATAAATGTGTTTATTTGGTTTGATTATGTGAAGTGAACAGTGTTTCTAAAGTGATTGGTGTGTTTATATATTGTAAATGAACTCTAAAAAAGGAATTGGTATGTTTTGTGTGTGTTATAATGAAATTTTTCTAAGATGCGGTTTAGGGATTGTTTGGAAGGTGTGAAATTTATTTCTAAAGGTACATGATGCGTGTGTATGTTTACATGTGGACTTTCAATGGAAAATAGATCATTTTGGTCATGTTATCCTTATTATGTATTTTGAGTATAAATTGTGAAATGTTTGAATGATGAAAAGATTGATTTAAAAATTGATTTTAGAGTATGAGTGGGTATATAAAGGAACATGGCCCATTAACTTGGTTGGTTTTAATTTTGTTTTTTTCTTATACTATGAACGGGAAATTTTGGAATTATAGAAGTGATGGTTAAGGTATTAAAATTGGGTTTTTCTTTGATGTTTTTAAAATGGTAAATGGGTTTTTTATGAAGAATTGTGATCCCCTTGAACTATTTGGACTTTTTTTTGAGAGTGGTGGTATGTGTGACAATGAACTTTAACTCAAGAATAAGGGAACCCCGGGTATCTAGGTGGGTGGACTAGCCCTTGTACTCTAGTGATATGGAAGTGTCTTTTCCTCAATTCACTTAGTTGTATTGACATTTACAACACTAACTAAACTATGATGATGATTTTTCACCACTATATTTTTTTATGTTTCTCCTCTCACATGGATCATGCATTAGGATTTTGATGGTTGTGGTTACTATACCACCTTTCACCGAGGTATGAGGTTCTAGAGTCCTACATGAGATAGATTAAACCTAGGGGATTTACCCATGGTGCTCCACTATATATGATGTGCTTCAATTTTTCAGCATATGGAGGACCACTATAGTTTATGTGCTATTTATAAAATCCCTTTCTCATTTAAGCTAGTGTTTCCGAACTAGTTTTCCCTCAAAGTATTCCTTTTTATCTGTTTACCTAAGAATTTTTTTTCTTATAAGTTTTTTGAAAATCTTTAATTTTTATAAGCATGTTAGATTATCTTTTTAATGTTGTAGCATGAAACCTATTTCCTATGTGGCATCCTTCTTGTCTTTGGATCACACCCTACATACACCCTTGGGTATATATAGATCTTGTTGTACTTTTATTCTAGGTAAATCCAAGATGTTCTGTGATCATGTTGTGGGTGGTTAGTGGTATTCTCTTATGGGATTGGTAGCAGAATCTTGAAGAGGTGGTTCCTAATGTGGAATGAAGGTTTAGGTTGGAGTTTTTAATTTTCTTTATTGTAGTCCCATCTGAGGTTTTTATTTAAAGTGTAAACCTCAATTCTGAAAAAAAATGTTATGGGATTGTTTTGTGGTGGAATTTTAGTTTTGGCATATTTAAAAGTTTTTTTGTTTTTATATAAGAAATTAGATAAAAATAATTCCCATAGCAAGTTATTGATACCCAAGATCTAGTTTCCAACCCCAGGGGATTGGGAACAACACCTTTAGCCATTCCACGGACTGGGTAGGGCAACAGGTCGGATGGAAACCCAACTTCGTTCGTGACAAATAAAATCTAAGGGAATCATCGAAAGGGCTCTATTTGGAAAAGTGTTTAATCATTGGGTGAAGTTATTGTTTTTATTAATAAGAAATATTGATCCATGTGACTCTTCATTGATTATAAGAGCTAAATAATTTAACAATCAAGAACATGTATCCTCATTCTTGAATTAATGACTTGTTCAATCAATAGCATTGACCTCTATACATTTCCATGATTAAACTTCATTCTAGAAATCATCAATTGAGGTCAAAAGTTAGATATACCAAAGATATTGTTCTATGATTATATAGTGATGACATTTGGAATTACTAATTATGTCACTATCTTCATGAATTTAATGAATTCATTCTTTTGATATTACCTTAATCAAATTGTGGTGGTCTTTTTAGACCATATTATTATATATTCAATGATTAATGAAGAGTGTACAGATCATTTCAAGATAGTGCTAAAGACTATATGAAAGTTGAATCTCTATGTAAAATATAATAAGTTTGATTTTTGGCATCATTAAGTCTCAATTTGGTGAATATATTCTCAAGAAAGGGTATATCGATGGATCAATCAAGGACAATGGATATTGAATGTTGTCCCATATTAACAACTATGACTGAGACATGAAGTTTTATTTAGATGGCTAGAAATTATCAATATTTTGTATAGAATTTCTCATTAAAATATAATCAACTCACCAAGTAAACTCAGAATGGAGCCTTGTTTGTCTGGAAAAATGAATGTGAGGGAAATATCAAGTAACCAAAGATAAGATTATTCGGTGCACCTATTCTTAAATAACCTTGAAATGGATATAGTTTTGGGTTATATAGATATGCATTTAAGTAGAGACTATGATGCATCCTCATAAAGATTTACATGGTGATAAATTATGAATAATGGAAATTTATGGTTCATGAGAAAAATTACCCAACTCATGATTTGGAGATAGTTGTGGTAATGTTTATATTAAATATATATAGGAATTGTCTTTATGGATAATGATGTGATATGTATACTGATTGGAAAATATTGAATTATATATTCACATTGAAAAATTTTATTATGATCTATAGAAAATGTTCATATCTGATTGAAGATTACTAAATCCTGGTACATTACCACAATGGAAAGAAAACACGATATCCTATGCTTTTAGTTGAATGCATCCTTCTGGTTTATCTATGATATGGATCAAAAAAATATTCAAAATGTATGGATTTTCAAACGATGGATCTTAAAATTTTATTTTTTGTCGAAAATTCATATCTTTCTCAAATAAGAGTTTGACCATCTATACAAGTGAACATTAGAGAGGTGCAGATGTAAGACTTAGAGAATCCGAAGAAGGATAGAAATGTTCCTACATTTAACCTTAATTATTATTGAATGATATGGATCAGGGAATGTGTATGTTTTCTATCCATTCTATATTTGATAGATCTATCAAAGGAAGCTCATAATTCCTCGATATTAATTCATCCAAGAAGTATAAAGATTTATATAGATTTGAATGAGTATTTATGGTGGGAAAACATGATAGGTATATTACATAGTTTGTACCTTGGTGATATATATGTACACAAGTTGAGGATAAGAGAAAAATGTATACTGTTATATTACAACCATTTTATATATTCCATAATGTATATAGGAACACATCTCCATGAATTTTTTCATCAGACTCCCCTAAACATATAATGTGTACAGTTCTTTATTTGTTGTATCTAATCTCATTAAAAATTTATCACACATTATTGTTATCAAATAATATTTATTCCCTGATCATAATTCCAGAATATACATTAAGGAAGTGGTATGGTTTCATGGAGTACCACATTCTATTTTTTCTGAAAGTGATCTGAGTTTTACCTTGATGCCCTGGAAAAGTCATCATCGTGCTATTCATAGATAATTGAGTTTCAACACGGTATATCATCTCAGATCAATAGTCAGTATGTGAAACAAATTCACACTATATAGGATATGTTCATATGTTTGTCTATATATTTTAATTTTCTCTAGGATTAACACCATCCTCTACTCAGGTTTTCATACAATAATAACATTCATTCAAGAATTCAGATGGCACATTTGAATCCCGTTATGGAAATAATAGTATTAAACTAACATGATGGGATGAAGTTCAAGAAAGAAAGATATTGGCACATTTTGTGGCTATGTAAATTGTATAAAAAGTTAAATCCATTCAACATCACATCAAGTAATCCTAAAGTTAATGGAAATGGTATGTTATTAATAATCGGCATGTTCTGTTGTTTCAATATGGGTTGAATTTTTTTCAATGAATATGAAAATAGAATAAGTTTATGAGATTTGAGTAGAATGTAAATTTGATCCAATGGTAATTTTTTCCCATTTTAGATTAATGATTTTATAAAGATATTCATTTATATCTTGGAGATTCCACCAAACCTCTATCAAGCCCACAATGTGCTCCATAAATGTCTTATAAGGAGGTACATACTTGATCCTTCAAAATTACTAAACTCTTAATTCATTACACTAGATCATGATATTTAAAATAAATAAAACTCTATGGATATTTTGTATCATATAGAAAATTTTATATAAAAAAACTAGTAACATGTTAATGGTTTCATAGAGAAAACACCATCTTTAGGAACCTACATTGAAACATGATGATATGATTTTCCTCAGTTGTAATCAATTTTGTGTATCAGGGTAAAAAAAATTGGTAAAATTCATTTTATGGAGGGTAGAATCTAACACCCCAAGAAATCATGAAATATATATACTTCAAATAAATTTAATGACCTATATAGTATTCATTGCACGTAAAATTGAGTTATAATGAACCGCAATAAGATATTAACATTATTATTTAAGCACGATCCCAATGACCTAGCCTCTAATAATGGAACTCTAAATATGAATAAAAAAATTTGAATGTTATGTATAAAGGATTTATATAATGAAAAAATATTTATAAAAAAGTACATATTTTTTGTAAAGTATTCATATTCTTCGAAAATATATTTTTATTAAAAAATATTTTTATTTCTTTTTGTGAAAGAATGTTGAAATATTTTCTTTCCAAATTTATAAAATTTATTTTCAAAAATGCACATAATTTTTAGATTATAAATGTCAAAATAATCATAGAGTTAATATTTGAGATATTTCAGAAAAGTATAATTTTTTAATAAATAGTTAAAATGACTGTTTTTATTAAAAACTAAATTAATATTTCAAACATTTACAATGTTATAGTTTCATTCAATGGTTTCAAATTAATAAAAGATTAATAATTTTATAATTATTCTAATTTAGATAATTATAATTTATTTAACATTTAATTTTTATATTAATATTTTTTATACTTATGATGATTATCTCCTTGGAAAACTGCTTTTTCCTTAACTCTACGCATTTTATTTTAAATAAAATTCATCCAAGTCTATGATTTGAATTTTTTAAAATGTATTTAATATTTTAAATATTAATAATTAATATTATATCGTATGTGTAACTAAATTTTATACTATAATTAATTGTAAATACTATAAAAATTAAATACCATAGCTATGTTTAAAAGGTTCTTACATAAGGGATAATATAAAATAGTAATGGATTAAATGAAATAAAAACGTTTATAAATCCAATTTTATGGCCATATTTTTACCTTATTTCATCTAATGTTTGTTAATGTACCATTTTTTCCAAGTTTCATGTGTAAATTATTTTTATGATATGTTTTTTTCAAAAAATCTAAGTGTTTCTCCTCCCCCTCCCCAATTATAAATGGTAACCCACTCTATTATTAAGTTCACACTTCAAATTACTTTTAGTTAATCTATTAAATACTTAAATATCTTCATTAATAAACTCCCCATTTTCCAGAGGAATTTTTTTATTATGAAAATCTTCTATGTAGGCATTTCGTGTAGCCTAAGGAGGTTTTCCAATAAAGATGTATCGTTCATAATGAATTGTTTTTTTAGTATTTCATCCACAAACATTAAATATTATATAGATATGATATATAATAACATAATTATATCCCATATAATTATATGTCATTATTTTATGGAATACCCTATATCCATCTCATTCTCTATAAAATGGAAAGTAAATTATTGATGTTGTGTATGGCAGACTACTGTCACGCGAACTAATGTAATTCATTTCCCATAATAGAGTCTCATAGCTGGATATATTGATGGATTTAACATATTTATATAATAATTTTTCTATAAATATACTTATGTGATTATAATATCAAATATATCTTCTTACCATCCAATCTAATGGAAAACGACAACATTATTCCTATGTACATGTGGATTAATCCATCCACCAAGTGATAGGATATGTTTTTCATTTCAAATTTACATGGATTGTAATAAGGATACATTTAATGAATATATATGATATCTATGAAATATAAATTATTAAAATGTTTTTATATAATATCTACCTTTATATTGATCCATTTTTCGACAAAATGGAAACAACAATCATGCATACGTACAACATGTCATCACCATGAATATTGTAATTCATTTCATGTATATTAATATAATGGGTTAAAATAAAGACATATAAAATGAATATATATATATAATTTATTTCATGGTTAATTGTTTTAGTATATTTAACCATGATCAATGTAAAAGGACCGAAAATACCCAACCAAAACATACATGAAAAATTAACCATTTATTACATAAAATGCAATTTTAACAAGGATTTTCTAATAAGACAGTAATAAATGGTTATACATAAATCATATATGGTTTGAAAATTTTGTGAATTTTCATTTAATATATTTATAATAGGTCTATAGTTATTATACATTATGGTTGAACATTAGGAATAAACTCAATACTTGAGGAATGGGATTACCCCTCTTACTTCTTTGGGAGACGTTTGAAATATTCATGAATTTTTCATTATGTGTATTGTATATATATCCCTATTTATATGTTAGATCTTGAATATAATTATTTTAATGATGTTTAAGGTGTCATTTTTTTATTCTTTAATGGTTTTTATGATTCAAATGATAACAAACAGATAAGGAATTTTGGTCTCATTTTTATTTCTATGGGACACATGTCATGCTCATCACTTGTTTCTTTTGTGTGGTGTATGGAAAACAGATTAATTAATTATTTAATTTCAATCATTTAAATTATGTGATATGCATATCAATATATGGTTATTTCTTTCATGTTTCTTCACATTCTTCCATTACCAAATTGTTAATGGTTTTATACTACAATTGTAATATTTTTCATTATTATTTATGATTAAGTTATTGATGATGAAACCATATGATATAACTCTCATAAAAAATACATAATATTCTTATACTATATTTATTAATGTAGAATACATATTTTAAATTCCTTTTTGCATATTAAAGTTTTAATAATATCAAAAAATGGTTTTAAGAAAAACCACCTTTATTTCTATCTTCAATCAAAAAATAATTTTCCTTCCTTGTCCATAATTTCTGAACCTATTTTAAAGAATTTTTTTAAAATAATACAGTGATTATTAATAGTTATTTTACCTATGTTTTAGTTTTTAAAAAAAATATTTTCGATTTAATTTTATTATCATTTTCTAGATAATAAGCATTTTACCTTTTATCAAAAATAAAAAATAAATATTTCTTTTATTGTAAAATGAATCAAAAGAATTTCCCACCATCATGACCAATTAATGATTTAAATTTTCCATTACTTGTTTAAAATTATATTCTCATATTAAAATTATTCTTTAATATTTATGAAATTTTTATATAAAAATGATTTTATTTAAAAATAGAAAGGTTATTTTCCTTAAGAATATTAAACTTTTAATAAGCTAAATGGGTTCATTGGTTCTCCAATTATTTTATATGAAATCATAATTTTATAGTTATATATGTCATTAGATAAAAGCTCAGAATGGTTAGTGATTATGTTTACAGATTTGGGAAAGTTCTTTAAATTTAATATGTATATGTTGTTTATGTTTAACCACATTAATAATTGGAATTAATTAGACTTATAAATTGATAGGTAGGACACTCTATATCCCCTCTATTCATTAATAGATCTCATGAGAAAAAATGAATATGGACTAGACCGAGGGATTCACCATATTCAGATATGGTTTTGGGTGAGGCCTTAACCATTTATTTTCGGATGTCTTGGATGAGGCCTCAATGATATGTTTAAGATATCTGGCATAATTCATTACCTCATTATGATATTGGTAACTAATAAATCATTATATTATTTTACTTGTAGAATATCCATCGTTATGTTTCATAAGATTATTTATACAGAATTATTTATTTAGATTTTATTCCTGTCATATTATGCTCATTATTTAGTTCTAATGGCATGTGTTTTTAGTCATTCAACATGCCTTATTATTTATATTAGCTTCCAATGTATTACATACCCTTACTGAGCATCTGATCTCACCCTTTTCTTGTGTTTTATTTTTCAAAAGGCTGTGAGGATGTATATTATGAATGACTGACATGTATAATCTTTGATTTTATGGGTGTTACCAATGGAATTTCATTATTTTATTTCTATTTACGTTGTAATAAAATGTTCACGTATGTATAATATTTGAGTTTATGGGTGTTCACCCTTTTCTTATGTTTTATTTCTGTTTGGTTTTGGTGTTGAACATGTAACTAAAATAATGGTTTTTGGTAAGGGCTCATTTGGTTGTGACTTTTAGTTTAGCATATTTTACTTTGCTCATTGTTTTTTGGATGTTTTTCCTAATCGGGTGAATCATTCACAATGTGTTATTTTGGTACTTGTCTACTTTTTCCAGCCCATGGGGATCGAGAATGCCCCTCGAGCCTTGTGGAAGACTGGGTTAGGCGTCGGTTATATGGAGACCCGATTTGGTTCGTGACAAAATGGTATTAATGGTTTAGTTTAAGCTCTTTGGTTATTTTATTTGGGATGAGTCGGGATAGACAGAAGTTGGGACAGTCGGGGCTCATAATTCTAGTTGTGAGTAGGGTTCCTGGCCCGCACACATCATGATAGACCTTGAGTCTCCATGAGGTGTCGAGATGCTTGTTTGACTTATCTTCCAGGTGGGACGTACAGGCTGAAGACTCTGCATGGACATCGGACGGGGAAGAAGTGGTTTGGACACTACGTTACTTTTGCATGTTTGATTTACTGATGATTACTTTCCTTGATGAAAATTTTATTTTTCTTCAGACATGATGTATTAATTATGTTCTTTTTGTTATTGTTGCACCATGAAGCAGGATGCCTCCCCAGAGAGCTTACACGCACCCACGGGAGGAAACCGGAGAGAGTACTCCCTCTCTTCTTGATCAGATAATGGTAGAAGCTATGGTCTGAGCGGTTCAGGATTTAGGAAAAGTATAAAATCCTACTCCCTCTCATATTCCATCCAGAGGAGATGTATCAGGCTCCAGGAAGGATAAGTCTCTGGAGTTTCTGAAGAATAAACCTCTTTCATTCTGAGGTACCTCAGAACCTCAAGAGGTAGATGAATGGATTTAGAAGATAGAGTGTATGTTTGAGTTCCTCGACACACAAAAGGAGATGAGGGTAAAGTGTGCCTCTTTTCAGCTAGAGGGTCCCAGTCACAGATGATGGGAATCGGTTATCCAAGCTGGGATGCATGAGTAGATGGGTTGGAAGGAGTTCAAGGTCGTCTTCAACGAGCAGTAATGTCCTAAGGTTTTGACTTATGCTAGATCCCAGGAGTTCATGGATCTTTACTATGGTGATCAAACAGTGATGGAGTATGCAAACTACTTTATTGATCTAGTGTGGTACGTGCCTGAGATTGTTTCAAGTGAATACTGGAAATCTCGGAAGTTTGATAAGGGACTTCAACCATAAATCTACTCTCAAGTCTTTTTATTCAAGCTAGGAACTTATACTGAGGTGGTCAATCATTATTTCATGGTCAAGACTGATCAGAGAGAAAAGTAACGAATTCCTGGAGTTATGTCAGTGTTTGGAATTAGTAGTTCATCTGAGAAGAAGAGAAAGTGTGATGAGAATGGGAAGAAGGGTGGTGACAACTCAGGCCATCCTTTCATACAGACTTCATTTGTGGATTCTGGTACAGGATCTGTTGTTCGCCATCAGTTTGGGAAGGCAGGGCACATCCGACCTGCATGTCCCACTATGCCTAGACCTTGTTTTCGATGCAGAATTGTGAGACATGTATAGCGCTTTTGCAGAGTGACACACCCTTATCAGAGTGGGGTAGTGTATGTGGCTTCCGATGGAGTACCAGTTCAGTCAGAACCAACCAAGACTATGGGATGTTGGCTTGGGCGTCATGGCGGTAGAACCATATCGTCCTCTGGGAAGATCCAGGTCAGGGAAGATCCATGGGTGAGTGGTCATTCTCAGGTAGATAGTAGACATTTTTATGATGTGGATCAGGCACAAGTGGGATCTAATGTAGGACCTTCAACTGTTGGAGGTACCATTATTATTGCATCTTCTTTAGCTGTTGTCCTTTTTGATACTGGTGCATCTTACACCTTTCTATCTGCTTGTCTTGTGAACTTCTTAAGCCTTAAAACCAATCTTTTATCTATTGTAATGGATTTAGTGACACCGTTGGGTAAGAAAAAGGATCAGGGTCATAGGTTCCCATTATGCACACTTTCTGTGTCAGGAGTTGAAATGGATTGGGATTTCTTGGTCCTTAATATGGACCAATTTGATGTGATCCTCGGTAAGGACTGGTTGGTGCGCTTCCAAGTGAATATTGAATACTATTGGTGTTGAGTCAGCTTTACGGAACCAAATGGGATTCCTCGGTTATTTCATGGAGAATGGGATCCTTGTTCAGGTCACATGGGACCTACACTTCCTGAGTTGGGGAATCTTGCTTATTAGTTGTCGTCACTTGCACTGGAGGACGATGGTGGTGCTTCTCAGAGTGGGTAACCTCCTATCTTGGATGAGTTTCCATAGGTATTTCCAGCCAATTTTCTGGGCTTACCCCCGGAACAGGACGTGGAGTTCTTGATTGAGTTGGCACCAGGAACACATTATATATCTTTTCAATCATATCGCATGCCCCCCACTAAATTGATGGAATTAAAGATATAGCTGGATGATATTGAATCCAAAGGATTCATTCTCCTGAGTGTCTCTCATTGGGCTACCACATTTTTATTCTAGAAGAAGGCTGATGGAACCCTCTGGTTGTTCACTGATTACTGGAAAATTGAATAAGGTGACCGTCAACAATAAATACCCTTTTCCTCGGATTGATTATTTTTTCTCCCAAATGAAGGGGGGAAAGTGGTTCTCCAAAATTGAATTGCGTTCAGGATGCCACTAGATCAGGGTGAGAGAATCATACATCATAAAGACAGCTTTCAAAAGTAGGTACCTCTTATTTGAGTACTTGGTCATGCCTTTCAGATTGAATAATGCTCTGGTATTTGTGGATGACATCCTGGTTTATTCTGAATCTGAGGAGTAACATGAGCATCACATGTGCATCATTTTGGTCACTTTGCAGGACCACCTCCTGTTTGAAAAATTCTTGAAGTGCACATTATGGGTCAGGGAAGTTAAAATTCTTGGGCATGTCATCTCAGAACAAGGGGTTTTAGTGGATCCTGATAAGATCAGTGTAGTGATGTCATGGGAATAGATGAGGAATGTGTTTGAGATCAGAAGTTTTCTTGGCCTGGAAGTTTATTATAGGCGTTTTGTTTGGGATTTCTCACAGCTTTCCTCCTCCATGACTGCACTCACCTAGAAAGGGGTGAAGTTTTAATGGATCCCTCAGTGCCAGGAATCCTTTGATTAGTTGAAGCGACGGTTGACCACAACACCTGTGTTGATATTACTAGAGTCCGAGAAGGGATATGTGGTTTATTATGATGCTTCAGGTATGGGCCTTGGTTGTGTACCCATGCTAGATAATCATGTGGTGGCTTATGGTTCTTGTTAGCTTCGGCTGCATGAGAAGAATTATCTAACTCATGACTTGGAGATGGAAACCGTGATGCATGCCCTGAATGCTTGGTGTCACTACCTCTTTGGGTATAAATTTGTGGTTTATTCTGACCATAAGAACCTAGACTATATTTTCTCTAAGAAGGATCTCAATCTAAGGCAGCACCACTGGATCGAGTATCTGTAGAGATTTGACTTCGACATTGTCTATACCCCAGGAAAGGGTTATGTGGTGGTTGATTCTTTGAGCCGGAAGGTACCAGTGCAGGCATTGAGGAAGTCTAGTGATGAGTGGACTTTGATGGGGCTCTTCTCCCAAATGCACTTCGAGAGCAGGTAGCACAGTGGAGGAATTTTCATGGCTATCATTCAATTTATTCCTTCTCTTCTGGAGTTGATTCACCAGGATTAGCCTACTGGTGAGTTGTTTCAACGATCTATGTAGTTTCTTCATGACAGGGAGACTCCTTCTGATTGGTATTTATCTCCCGAGAGGATCTTGTGCTTCAAGGGCCGGGCAGTGGGGTCGTTGACTCTACAGAAGGTGTTGATGCAGGATAGCCACCATTCTCAGTGGGTCATCCATCCTAGTACTACCAATATGTATTACGATGTTCATCGCTAGTTCTGGTAGCCAGAACTGAGACGAGACATAGCTGACTTTGTATTGAGATGCTACACTTGTCATCAGGTGAAAGCAGAGCATCATAGACTATCTGGTATGCTACATTCATTATCCATTCCTACCTGGAAGTATGATAAGGTATCCATTGACTTTATTATTGGATTTCATCATACACCTCAGAGAAGGAACACTATTTGGGTAGTGATTTATCATTTGACCAAGTCATCTCACCTTATCCCGATTATTGATACAGCAAAGGTGGAAGAGTTGGGCCATTAGTATATTCAGTAGGTGGTTAGAATTCATGGTGTGATGTCAGCGGTTGTTTCTAACAGGGACCCCCAATTCACCTCTAGGTTTTGGGGAGGCCTCCAGAAGGCTTTGGGGTGGCAGATTAAGATGAGCACGGAATATCATCCTCAGACGGATGGCCAGACGGATCAGGGAAATCATATTCTGGAGAACATGCTTTGTGCATGTGTGTTGGATTTCGGAGGTTCATGATATAACCATTTGGGATTTGTTGAGTTTTCTTATAATAACAGTTAACAATCCTCTATTAGAATGGAACCCTTTGAGGTGATCTACGGTCAGCCTTGTCGGTCTCCTTTTTATTGGGTTAAGGTATGCGAGACCTCACTTTTGGGACTATGACTAGTTCAAGAGATGTCTGAGAAGGTCAATCTGATTAGACAGCAGTTGTGGACATCTTAGTGTCACCAAAAATCTTATACAGATCAAAGGCGACAGGATCTTGAGTTTTTAGTGGGTAACCGGGTGTTCTTGAAGGTGAACCCTCGCTTGGGTCACCACCGCATGGGAAAGCAGGGGAAGTTGACATCGAGGTATGTTGGGTCTTTCGAGATTACAGAGAGGATTGGAAATGTGTAATATAGGTTATCTTTTACTTCATAGTTGATGTAGATTCATGACGTATTTCATGTCTCCCAACTGAAAAAGTAAAAACCCAATCTGTCACATGTGTTGAATTGGGAGGAGTTGTAGATAGAGTCTGATTTATAAATATTTGAGAAGCCAATGTGGATAGTGGATTCTCAAGAGAAGGTGATTAATGGGAAGTCAATTCCTTTGGTTCACATTCTTTGGAATCATGGGAATGAAGAGCACAATACTTTGGAGCGAAAGTCGTCGGTTGACCAGTAGTACCGATTTCTATACTCTGATCAGGCTTCGAATTGACTTTCCGAGGGCAGAAAGTTTCAATGGTGGGGAGAATTGTCACACCCGGACTTCTCTTTGAGGTATGTTTTTAATTTTAATTTTTATCACATAAGTTGAATTGCCTTTTTATAATTTTTTTGTTGGAATGTAGGATGATAACGATATTAGTGTGCACTTTTTGCGTTCATAAATAAACACTGCCTTGACAATGCCCGACGAGCTGATAGGGCACAGGTGAAGCCAAGAGGCCTATCTGGTGTGCAGGTGAACCTTTTTATTATTAACGTTTTAAATGTGTATTTTTTTATTAACATCCACATCATCATCATCATTATCATCATTATTATTATTATTATTATTATTATTTAACCCTTTATTAATTTATATTATTAAATTCATTTATCATTTTTATTTATTTATTTTATTTTAGGTTGGTTTAGTTTATTTTTTTTATTTTTTTGGTTCCTATTTGATTTTTTTTATTCCTATTCTTTTTCTTTTCCCTCTTTTTTTATCCTTTTTTTCTATTTATTTCTTTTTCTATATTTTATTTCTTCTCTCCCTCACACTCTCTCCCTCACACAGTGCATTGTTCATTCATTTCTCCTCCTGGTTCACACACAAGTAGCTCTCCCTAACCCTAGTAGCCACATCTCACCTCTCACTGAATCGGCTCCCACACAATTTCCTTGGTTGGATCCAGCACTGGTGACATCGCACCTCCCTCCCTCTCGGCCCAGCTACACCGACCCCATTGCACCCTCCTTCCTCCCTCCTCTACCACATCGGGATGCTCCTCCCTCCCACTCTACCCAGCCACTTTGACAGCATCGCACCCTCCCACCTTCTCCTGGCCACTCCCCCCTTCTCTCGTACCTCCTCCCTCGCTGGTCGTTCCCCCTTCAACTCTCTGGTCATGACCCTTTTGGTCAGCACCTCTTTCCGATGAGGTTACAACCGGTTCAATTCTCCTTCTGGCACCCTCCAATGCAACCGACCAGCCTCTTGAACCTCTCACCTTAGGTGCGGAGTAACCTAGTTTTGATTCCTTTCCGTTTGGTGGTGTTTCGTTTAGGGTTTAGTTTGTGTTTGGGTTATTTTTTATTTATTTGTGTGATACCTTGTTTTAGGGTTTTTTGTGGTCTACTTGAGGTGTGGTGGGCGTGTAATGGTCTTTGCACATAGAGTTTGAGAAATTTTCTACACATCGGTGGGTGATTCCATGTTTAAGGAAAGATTAATTAATTGGGTAGCTTGTTTAATTATTTTAACATATTCATTTATTAGTTTCCAAAGGGTGTATATGGTTTTATTAATAATTTTATGTGTTTTTGTGTTGGTAGTATGTATTTATGAAATATTAGTGCCTATCAAATTTATGTAGTTATTTTGTTAGAATGTGAATGAGTTGCAATCGTGTTTTTGATGTGTTTCAGTGTGTATTGTGTTGTAAATAGGTTCTAATGTGGTTTTTCAGAACTCCATGAGTCTTGCATCTTTTTTTTAAACTGTTAAATAGATTTTTGTAGTGCTGGTTTAATTTAGTTATAACTTTTAAAAAAAATTCAACTGGTTATTTGACTATGTGCATAATGTATGTTGAGTTTTGAACAAAATTACTATTGTCCGTAATGTTTTAAAAATGCATTTTTTGTATGGTAAGTGAGGCGCAACACTTAGATAATGCGTTGTGTGTTTTTAGTATATAACTTTGTCAAGAAATGTGGCATGTTTAACTTAATTGAGCACAAAATAGAAAGCCTAAGTATTAGCTGAGCAGACTAGGACTAGTGCAATAGTGACACAGAAGTGGCCTCGACCCAGTTTCACTCAGCTGGTTTGACAATTACAATACTAAAAAACTATGGCTGACATTTGGGGACCACTGGGTTATCTATGTGTTTTCCAACTAGTGGCTCGTGCATGAGAGTGTATATTTTTGTGGTTATTACTTCTTTGTTCACCGAGACACGATGTTCTAGGGCCCCTTTTTATACTAGTACCTATAGGGCCTCTCCCACTTTGGGGATCTTGGATTACATTTCACTCACCAACAACATATGGTGTAACCTTTGTGGTGTTATAAAAATAAAAGTGTTTTACTTTCTTTTTAAACCTTTTTCCCTTAAAGTTTTAATTCATCAAACTGTTTTATTTAAAATTGTTTAAGAACGTATTTTTATTCTTTGATTAAACTTGAAACTATTTTTGTCAGTTAATCTTTACATGTGGAATCTCTTATTGGTGACATCATATTGAGCATTATCTCACACCCTACTTATACCCTTGGGTGTAAGTAGATTTGGTTATGTCTGATATAGGTAAGGGTAAGGATTTTGGGAGTGGTGGTTCAAGTTGTTAGCTGACAACTTGATGTGGCGTAGTGGAGATGGCATGAGGGTGGTGTCCTCTAGCCAGGTATGGTTTTTGAGTTGGTTTTTGTCCACCATGTTTTTCTGTTTTTTGGGTTTGGTTTTGAACTTGTAACTAAAATCCAAGTTTTTGGTAAGGGTATGTTTGGTTGTGACTTTTAGTTTGGCATATTTTACATTGTTTTTTGTTTGGTATATGTTTTTCCTAATTGGGTAAATTGTTCCCAAAGAGTTATTTTGATACCTAGGCACTTGTGCCATCCCATGGCGATTGGCAATGCCCCTCGAGCCTTGTCATGGACCGGGTTGGGTGTCAGTTAGATGGCGCCCCGATTTGGTTCGTGACAGATACCGTGGTTTAGGATATTTACCACCTACCAATTTTTTTTAATTGTCAATGATTTTTTTATTAGAATATAATTTTTTAAATTGATTTATTTTATAAGTATTTTAGTTATTATATAGTCCTTCATTTTTCATTTATTCATTCATTTTTTATATAACATTTAACATTTAATTTTCGTATTTCTCATTGTTGATGTTAGTATCTGGTTCAATTTTGAATAGAATTATATCCTCATAAATCATGTTTTTTTTATTTTTATTTCAATATGATATATTATTATCTAATTTAATTATAATATTTCCCAAAATACATAAATTGATTCCGAGTCTTAATATTTAGTTTTCTTATTTTGAAAACCCCTCTTATAGTGTAGAATAACTATTTTTTCATAATAATACAACAACCATGACATATTAGGAATAATTTATTTATCCTATATAATATTAAAAAATATTGTAAACATTTATTTAAATAACTTTAATTTTAAAAATATTTACAAAAATGATATCAAAATGTATTCCATATAAAAATTGACCATTTATTGAATCCTTCATTACCTTCACACCATTAGAGTACTCTATCATATAAAAAAATATGAGTTGAGAGTAATGTTCCTTCCATCATATTACATTTCATTCCTTGGAAACCTTTATTGAATCATTAAATATTTCTCCTATAATCCTATACCTAGTGTAGATCAGAATTAAAAACTAGTCATATTGGTTTATGTTTCTCAAACATTAAGAATATTACTTCTACTTAAGAATGATTCATGCTTTCTGTACCAGCATAAAATATTTTTACAAGAATTTTATCATCCGTAATATTGATTTCAACTTCCTATATAAAAACAATTATGCAATTTATCTACCATTAATGATATTATTATTTATGTATCGTGTTTTATTTTCATTTAATGAGGACATTTATTATATGTGCTCAGACAAAATGTATGACCCATTTTAAATTCCATTATATAAATTAGTATTCCAAGATTTGTATTTTTTCATGACATATATAAAACTAAAATATAAACTATTTCATGAATATATCTTTCATGTAATCTTGTTAATCAGGTCACATATTACTCTTATAGAGTTTAGTGTATTATTCATTACGAAATCTATTATAGATATATCCTAAACTCTCTTCCACTTGTATCCATCATGAGGGTTTCATAGATAGGTATAACCCAATGACAATAAAGGTATTTTTAACCTATTTCTTATGGTTAGACATCTCCTCTATTACTTACATAAGTTTATCTATGAGAACCCACCATTAACATAATCCTTCATCGATGGATCATCATGTTATTGACATATTACTTATTTGGGAGGAAAGATATATAATATTTTAGGTGAGTTTAATATTAGTATCATATCTCACATATTTACTTTACATGTATTTATATATCAAATGATTTATTTAAGAATAAAATCCTTCCACTAAATCTATAATTTTTTTAACACGATTGGATTTAACATTTTAATCATTTCATACTATATGATACTAATCCAAATTAAAATATATAAATATTCATTCTCTTCTAAATTCAACACATTTAAAAGGTAAAGTAAACCCTTCTATGTATACTCATATAATAATATGAAATCAAAAACCCCATAAGTGTGTGTTTAGTGTGATAGATAACCAACCCCTACTTCACTAGATAATTCACAAACCATATTGATAGTGAGAAGTCTTATCCAATGTCCCTCTACCTAAGGATATGTAATAGAGGCCCCAATTTCATTATAACTCTAATTCCTAACAATTATAATATATTATTAATAAATAAATTCAATATCACAACCTTATACAATCCTATGTAAATTTAAAAGAAAAAAATAAATTATGATACCTAAAATGTAACTCCTTATATGTATGTATAAAAACATATAGATGTATTTCAACACATTAAACTAAAGAATAAATCCATTAATAATATAAAAATTATTATACAAGGAACACCATAAAAAAATTCAAGGTTCAAAAATTTATTATTTCTAAAAATATTGAATTTTAAAAATATATATTGGAACAAAATATCATTAATTTGAGAAGGAAATGAATTTGGAATGATATTTCACCTTTCACACACACCTTAATAAAAAATGATATAATGAATCATAATACTATATCACGAATAATAAAACACCAATATCAATTTTCCCTCAATAATTATGGAAAACCTCTTGCATAACATCCAATCTCTCAGACAATGCTACAAAATTTCTCTGAGTTATATTGAAAATACATCTGAAATCCACATAACGATATGTCTTCCTACCACTATTGTATTTTGAAATTTTAATTATTTCTATTAAAATATTTATCTTATAATCTCATGAATAAGGGTTTATACAAATTTATATAACCATTCCTATATTTCTACTTAAATGTATCTAAATTTCCCCTAATATATATATGAAAATTGGAAACCATTGGGTACTTTATCTATTATAATTTTAATAAATATTAAAATTAGATGTTTCTAATTAATGAATATGTAACTATTATATTTTTTTAAAACTTCCATGTATTAAAAATCAAAAAAAACAAAACGATAATGGATAGTGTTTTCCCCCTGCTATATTGTATGCAATATTAATCCATTGATGTTATAAAATAATCTAGCAAGGGTTTTTTCTTATGGAGATATTCATTATTAATTATGATTAGGTCGATGTTCCATGACATCGGATAGAATAATTTTAGAAGTAAATCGTTAAAAATGGTATTGAGTTTTGTATAAATATTTTGGATGTAATAGACCTAGTGGATTCCATTGATTGATTCAATATGAATGTTTCTATCATTAAAATAATTAAATATCGTGACTATATTGATTTAGAATATCTGATGTGAATCAATAAATATTCATTTGTATCAACACTATATTGATTGTGATAAAAAATGGAATATATAGAAATACTACATCTTATAAAAATTTAATCTTGGAAAAAATGTTATGGGAAATTATCCCAAGAAATGATTATTTAATTGGAGTAATCCTTTTTTTATTAAAATAAAATAACAATTTCAAAACATCATTTAGACTGTAAAAAATAATATGAAAATAAAATATTCGTGTGTTCATTTTCTAATCATCTCATAGGTATTCATGTAATTAATAGAAATAAAATTATACCAATTGATAATAATCCTATATGAAAAATGTTCATCATGTATAGGCCTTACATTATTCCCTAATATTTGATTATGATCATCATGTAACCCCCAATAACTTATTTAATAATTTCAATACCCGAAAAGTTATCATTAAAAAAAAAAATATCTAAGTACAATTAATTTAAAAAAATTGATTGATTCATAACAATAGAGAAAAAATTCTTTAATTATAGATTCATAATTGTGCTTATGTAAAAAATTATTCCAAATCTATATCTTGTTAGAAATCTCATATTGAGAAATATTACTTCATAATATGCAGATTATAGTAATCTCTAGATAAATGATCATCTAAATATTTATTTAAGTGTATATGATTTTTCATACAAATTACACTATCTAGAATGGAGTTACAATATATTCTCCAAGGACTATAGAACACTTTCCTTTATTATATACTAACACACAGCAAAAATTACTTAGAAAGTGGTATATTCCCATGTGTATTGCTTTGCACCATTATTAATCCATAAATGAGTATATTATCATCAACATCATCATTCATAATGTATATTTTCATAATAAATCATTCCATGTAATATTAATGGGATAAAGTTATAGAGGTCAAAGGATTCTTTCCAAAAATGATTTTATAATCATTTGGAGAGGATCAAATGTGAAAGAACAAATAAATGGGCTCCCTATGATCCCCCTTTCTTTCCAAATCATCTGAAGTGAACTTTCCTTCCCTCCAAGTGTGATTGATCTCAATATTATGATTTGTATCAATCCTTTACCTCTTCATAAAATATGATATCTACCTTGTAGGACTTTCCTTTCTATGCAAGATTCCAAAAAGAAAATTAAAATCTGATTCCCCCTCTGTAATTTTAAAATTATAAGGTCTACACAACATGAGTCCATTATCCATCCATCATGCTTCCAATACAATAGAGTTACCCTACCAATAAAAAGAAATGAATAAAAAATAATAGAACCATGTTTTTCACACACTATACCTCCTACCTTAATTTCTCTATGTTGGAAAGAATCGTCCATATTAAGTTTCATCCCAAACACTAGAGGTCTATAGAAAATCCACCTCCCATTGCAGATCCTATCTGACTATCCAGTAGTAATGGATGCTCTTGGAATTATTCTGTATACGGATGCCTCTTCTCCCCCACCATATAAGACACATGCAATATACACCACTATTTATTTCACGAATACCTGAATCTAATAAACATAATATTGTTTTCCTTCCCAACCCTTGTCTCTAGCCTCCCTATAACCCAAAAAACTGTAGTGAAAGCTATCCCTTGAACAGATACATCCACCTCCTTTTATCCCACAACCTGGAACATGTTTGTGATAAACTCAGACACTCAGACCATGTTCCCCACAATTCCCATTAAAATATCCATATATCCCCATATTCCATGCACCCATTCCCCATTAAAAATGGAACTCTATTTATTATCTTGGATTGGGATAGCATATACATAGATAAAGAAAAATAATTTCCCTCTACTACACATTTTCATCGGTTGTCAAGGCTTAATTACTAAGTCTCTAAACTAAAAAATTTATTTTCACATGAACATATCTACACCATAGATTAAAATCCCATGTATCATTACCACAATTAACATAAAATATGTCTTGATAATAATGGCTAGAAAAATTCACAGAATACGAACCTAAAAACATGAACTAATCAGGCTCCACCATCAAGTAGATGTTTAGAAAAAAAAAATTATTTTCAAAGGTTGTATTGATGATCCCAAGATATTGTTCCACTTCTCTGAACAAGATAATATGAACTATAAAACCCATGAAAAGTATAGTATAGGTAGCCCAGATATCCTTCCAGTAGTTGATCTCACCTCTACCCACTACACATCGCACATTATCCTCCAATATTTCTATATGATCAAACATCCTCTCTACAATTATAGATAACCTCATAGATCTAACATTCAAAATTTTCCACTACAAACTTTTTTTATAACTTATAAATCTACCCACAAATATTTAATGTCATTTATCTCCAACATTATTCCAGCTTTCATGGAATCCATGGCCTTAAAAACATCAGGAATGCCAGCTCCTACATCAACAATGGAATTTCCATTCTCCTACATGAATCCTAAAGTAAATTATCCAAATGATTAGAATCCCAAATGAAACTTTTCAATATTTTATCAAAATGATCAATTATCACTATCGAGGCCTTAATAACCAACAAAAAATACATAGGTATGATGACTAAAATGATATTCACCAATGTGATACACCCAATAAATGAAAGAAAACTATTTTTCCAATTTGAAAATCCATTCCATAATTCTATTTATAATTGCATAAAAAATAATCTTCTTAATTATACCATTGGATATGGGAATACTGAAGTACAAAATAAAGAGTTGAAGTCTTTTCTTACCCAACTTAATTTGAATAATTATGCTTCACTGGGTATAAAATCTCATGGATATATACACATTAATCTTATCTATGTTAATCCTTTTCCCAATTACACAACCATAAATCTCCATAATTATTATAGGTCCATAAATTGGTCATTGTATTACATTAAGTAAAATTAAATTATCATTCGAAAACATCAAATTTGATATGATACTTTCCCTCTTTCAGTTTTTATAAGGCACGATAGAACTCTCTTGCATACATCTATTGGTATTTCTGGTAATAACCTCATAATAAATATTAAAAAAACAAAGAGAAATAGGATCATCTTTCCTAAGACCATGGAGTGTATTGAAAAAAAAATATCATTCCCATAAAAGAAATTAAGAACTATAGTGTTGAGTTACATGTAAATAGATGGTCACAAACTGAATCTTTAAACCCAAGTCTTCTAGTAACTTTAATAGGGAAACTCTACTAATTTTTCTCATATGATTTGTCAATATTTAAATTAATAATAGTGTCAAAGCACAAATATTTCATGTTCAATTCCACCACCATGTCCTATGTAATTATAAAATCCCCTTGTATTCTCTTACCATAAAAAACCATGCTTCTCGTCTGAATAAATTATTATCACAACATATCTCAATAATTTATTTAAAAGACCTACTGATATTATGTATAAGAAATTACATAAGCTTATCATATGATATTTGGTGATGGAGTTTATCTAGGGAACCTTCGAAATCAACACCACTCTGGCAATAAAAAGTGATTTCAGTAGGGAACAACCCCCCCCCCCACCCACTTTCAAAAAAATAATATAACACATATTTAATATTCTCCTTAACAATGTCTCGGGTTTCTACAAATAAAGAGCCCAAAAAATCTGTATAAGGTGAGATGTCCTTCTTCAAACTTGTTACTACCTCATGTATCTCATCTTCATTCATAAAAGCAAATTACTGATCATTATCCCCCATCAACCACCATCTTGGGTATTCATTTCCTAGAATCCTCCTCACTTATAATAACCTCAACTCTATGGCCCAATGTAATATAAACCCTAAAAATGGCCATCAAAATGCCCTAACTCCAACATTCATGCCACCTCGATGTCATCAGTATAAAACACATCCTAAAGATTCATGTTAACTTTCTTAGATACATTCCTTTATTTTATATATGCCTAGAATAAATATTTCCTATGATACCCCACCCTCATCCATGTCTCCTTATACATCTCCCTATAAATTCTTTCCAACAACAGCATCCTTTAAGCCAACCCAATTTGCTTCTACATTATAAAATTAAACAGATCATCATTAAATGTTATTAAAATATCCCCATAAATTATTTTTATCACTCTTTGTAACTCCTCTAGGTTTTAAATTTTGTTGGGAATAATCGACATCCAATCTTGTATGTCCTTCCATAGACATTAGAGATGAAACGACAACCCATAAAATTAATTTACCATTTCCAAATGATTCCAAGAGATTCAAAAAAAAATGTGAAAACACTACATCCTCATCTAGTTCCATGAGAAGCTAAATATTTACATTCTATTATGTTCCTTTAAAAAGGATACCACCAATAGAGAATGATTGGATAACAAGCGAGGAAGTTGAGAAACTGAATTTTGAGTAAATGAATCCAGGTATTATATGTTGGTGGGGCATCAATCTGGTATGCACCGAATAAAACTACCCCCTTTATGGTTGTTACACTAGGTTTATATGATACCAAAAAACCCAAGAACCATTAGCGTGTTTGACACCATAAAATTTATAAAATTCTCCATGGGTTTATTAGAATGACCCACTCCACCAATTTTATATGAGACGTTCCCTATGAAATTAAATTCCCCTCCCAAAACTATGGAATACCTTCTAAGTTGAAGTAAGAAATGTTCCCCCATAGCGTATATCTATCCTCCACATCATACTTTCTATAAACAAACATAAAAATAATATATGATCTCCTAAAATTAATTTTGGTAGTAACATGTTACAGAGATGATTCCACTCAATCAACCGTAAAAAATTTATTATAGAAAACTAAATATATGGGTTTCCTATATTAGTCATCAAGAACTCTGATAAACATAGTCTTTGGGAAAATGTGGAGATCTTTTCCCAATTCTTTTGGTTCTAGAGCATCAATAACCATGATACGTTGACGATGCGATTTAATAAAAAATAAGGGAATTTTTTCCCTCAGTCCTATTCCCCTAGCATACCAAACCATGATAAAAGTCATTAAAAGGTGGAGAAATAGATTTTCATCAAGAGGAATATCGTACATTCTTCCTTGACTTGGAACTTAGATCTTATTTAATTCATAAAAAATAAATTAAACAACTAGTGGTATGGGAAGATAAGTCCTTCAGTTCTCCCTCCTCTTTAGAACTAGATCCACCCATGGAAAATGAATCTGGATCCATGTATTTCAGTACCTCAAACATTTTTTTATATAGTGACATGAACAGTAAATTCAGTCCATGCCGAAGGAATTTATTAAATCAACTGGTTAAAAAGAAAATTCAAGGTCTAATAAGCTTACACCATCTCAAAGATATAGAGACAAATTCAGATTTAACATTGAGGAATAAAAGATAAAAAATGAGTTTCCAGACCTTCTCTTAGATATCTTCCTTGATCGTCAGATAAATAGAAGATCTTTCAAGGTATCTAGGTACTCTTAGCTCAAGTTGACATGTGGTTTAGCACTGCAGTCCAAATCAAACAAGAATTACCTGCTATCATGTGGTAAATAGACCGAAGACAGCTCAAGGATGCTCACAGCAAAACAGCAGGCTTCAATGTAGCACAAGTTCAAAGGAATAAAGTGACATCTGAGCAGATAAAAATATATTAACATGGGTCACCTCTTCACTACAAAATTTCTCATTATAACCTATTAGAATTCCTCCTCCACAAAAGAAACATAAAATTCCTCCATGTGCTTTAATAAAGCAGTGGGACTGAAGAAAGGCAGTGCTGAAAAAAATCACAAGATGATTTAAACATGAATCTCCAGGTTAAATGAAACCATATCTCATCTTCAAGCCAGAAATCAGCCAAAGAATATCCAAGAAGGATATTTCGATTGAACAGCATTGAAAAAAGTTACATACCGAGTAGGTTTCTTAAAGAGCAACATAATTGAAAAGCTCCGGCAAAGTCCCCGAAGGAAACATTAACTAAAGGAGAAGTATGATGAAAACAATCAATAGTGATGCAAAGAAAAATCAGAAAGCTAAAAATCAGACAGGGAATGATTGCATAAAAAATTATTCCCAAGAGATAACATGGAAGTCAAAGTGAGGATCCTTTTTAAACTCTTCCACCACTTTAAGGAATATTATCTTTCTGAGTTCTAGGTAGTTATCAGCCTTCATTCATAATTTTTGTATTGTCGGAATGAACGTGTATCATTATCATCCATCCAAGATCCAAGTTCCTCAGACAAATACAACTTATCTCCAAGTTGGTATGCATCCCGATATGCAGGTTCATTTTCAGGATCACTTTCAGAGTTATCATAGTCAAATGAAATAGATGAGGTAGATGAATGCTAGATAGTTATGGGTTATAGGGGGCATCGGCCATTTTCGGGGGTGATGGAGGATCAAAATCCTCCTTTTTGGATGGATCCAGATCCCTTGTAACAATAGTTCATTACAGTTGGTAATAGTCTCTACGTTTTCTAGTTTTTCTTGGATTAGGGGTAATGAAGCCATCAGCATCAACCATTTCTTTTTTCCCCTTTCTGGCTCTTGATCTTAAATAGGATTCCTCAATCTGATTAGGCTGATCATCAGCCCCCCGTAAGGAGTCTTCAAAAACTGAAGAATCATTTCGATCCTTATTTTGTGTATCATACACTTCAAGGTGCTTCTCATATTCCTCTGTCAGGGGTGTAGGATCCATATTGGGGGTATTGGAATTGTTTGATGCATGAATAAGTCCTGACGTGTCCTTAGTTTCAATAGGGTGTCATATAGAAGGATCACCTTTTTCCATAGGGTTTTCATCCTTATCCTCATGGTTGGGCTTAATGTCTTTGGATATTGATGTCTCGCTGATAGGTCCAGGGACATCAATGGGGTTTATGGGTTTAGTGTTAGCAGCAGGCCGTAATGTTTGAGCAGAAATGCTCTTTTTTGAAGTAGTCTTTTCCACCCAAACTGACCTAGGACGAGTTGGGGGAGGTTCAAACCTTTTATCCTCACATTAATTTATCATATGACCAATTCTAGAGAATCTTTTATAGTATGCTAGAACATTCTCAAAGACAACATCCTGTATAAATAGGACGGAAACCACTCATGCAAGGTCAGAGCCTCCACCTGATTTTTTATGAAGGACTGAGACACCCTTCCATAAATAATCACACCTCATACATGGTGTGGGATGAAAAAATTATGAAGAAACATGAGAATTATACAGGTTAGAATAAAAACCCAATGTAAACAGTGAATTACCTAAAAATAATGGTCACAAGATAATTACTTGGAAAATAGAGTTTCATGCATGTAGGTATGCATATAAAAAACTAAGGAATAAACTTTTGGGTGCCAAGATAGTTCATTTCATGCATCCACACAATTTGAAAACATTATCCCCACCAAAATCCCCCCTTGGGGTTTGTTCCCTTCCTGATGGTCACCAGAAAACATAAAAATGACAACCTGATCTCCTAAACTACCTCCAGAGGATTATCCAAAGGAACCAAATTTCCTTCATTTGAAATTTTTGACACCTCCTCAAAACTAAAAAAATATGAAATAGCATGATGAACAACCCACATCGATCACCTCATCTCTTGACTACCCTTTGATACTTCTTCTCCTATAAAAATCCCATGAGTGACCCTTCCAGAATAATTTCACACAAAATTGGGTTGCATATTGGAAAACTATACTTTGGCACCAAGACAAAGCCTCACCACACTTGTGAATTGTCTTTTCATTGCCACATATAATAAATTGTACCGATAAGTCTCTACTTATCCATGTCATGAATGACTATACTATGATAATACTCATCAGTACTTAATAGAATATAAAATAAAATAACTCTCTCTTTGGTAACACAACTAAAAAGGAAGTTTCCCTTATCATTTATAATGATTATAAAATATATCTAGATTTAGTTTAAATGTAATTATTCAGACCAATAAATACACCATAATAAACCATTTTTTAAGAACTGATATCATAAAATCCTTAGTTATTGTATCAAAGTATTTTATAATATTCATCTTGGTATATTTGATAAATTACATGTTTTGTTATATTATAAAATTGTTATATAAGAATTTTTTACAGAGGTACTTCGGAATAATTTTCTATTGGAAAAAACTAAATTCATTAATAGAAAAAACCCTTCCAAATAAAAAGAAATTTTGAATTTTCCAAAATTTTACAACTAATTCAGTTGAAACTATTTTAATGTAATATTGATATATATATATATAATATCAAAATGTAAACTATATTGAAACCCCAAATAACTAAGAGTTTATACCTTAAGAAAAAAAATTATTCATGAAAAAAATCAATCAACCTAAAGTGGTGATTGTGAATTACCCTCTAGAATTCCTAGATAAAAATGATAGGGAATTCATTTGAAGCAGTGTAAATATAGGGATATATTGAATAATTTCTTCCCTAACATCACCAATGTCATTAATGTTAGTAATATTTCTCTTATTAGCCTCATCTAACATCCTTCCAATGGAATCAATTATGAACTAAACATTCCCCATTGATGGTTTACTAAAAAAGTATTAAAAATACCCAAAACATATACACCTTGAGACTATTCCCATAAGATACAACTTCATTTACATTATTAATATATTCAATATTTATTTTGACATACATTATCTTATAATTATTATCAAGGAATTTATAATTAAAAAAAATATTATTGATCCACTTATCTCTAAATCTATCCAAGGAATTTCCACCTCTACCCTATACATAAGATTATTTAAAATGTAAAATTACATTATATTGTCAAAGCATGTAATAAAAATATCATCATGATCACTTTTTTATGCCTTGTATGATTATTTTTCATAAGTATCAATATTTCATCTATTGAATTCACTTATCTTCCCTTTTAAATTCATTAATTTTAAATCATAGGCATACTAGCATTTTTTAAAATCTATTCTTTCCCAAAAATACAGAACATTTTTCCTATAATGATAATGATTTAACCGAAAAATATTATAGAAGAATATTATCACATTTACCATTCTATAATTAATGTATTGAGAATATAACAATGGTCTAAATTACTCATTAAGAGTGTTTTAGATTTAATCTCTTCCAATCCATTAATTAATCAAGGTTTCATAATTATTCGATTATGTTTTGTTACTAAAAAACACCTTAGAATGGGGTTTTGGTTATGCTTGAAGAAAAATGTGATGAAAAGATTTCTATAATAGATTTCAATTTCATTAGGTTTCCAGTTCAGAAAATTTAGAGTAAAATTGAGATATTTCATACTCTTTTTGGATGTATTAGGGAACTACATCGGAGTGTACAATTACAATACCTTGATGGTTGTAAAGAAAATAGAGGTTTATCCCCCCTACATTGATTATGGTGTTTTGAGTAGAAATTATACCTTTATAAAACTATTAATCCCAACATGGGAGTAATTGTGGTTTGTTGTAAGACAACATAATAGATATCCCATGGAGAAACATAGAATCAATTATCTACTACGATAAAACACCATGCTTAACCATAACAACATTCATTTGATTCTAGGATGGATAAGTTTATTTCTAAGCTTAGTGGTGTAGGGTGAGAAAATGTGTAATTCTAGGCATAATATCCACATCATAGGGGGAAATAGAATATATGGATACTACAACATATAGGATCTACATAATGACTACATCTTAAGTATAAATAGAGGTAGTTATTCGAGCTATATATTTTTGTAGTTGGGTAATTAAAAAGAAACAACATGTTAGAAAGAATGAAGTGGAGTTAGAGACTATATGGATATAACAGCATAAGTCATTTTGACCATAAAACAAGGAAAATATACAAACTATATCATAGTGGTCAACATAGGGGATCTGCATAATTTTTATTAGAAGTTTAGAGAAGTTACCAATAATATAGTACCGATCCATGATCATGTATTTTCTAAAACATACAAATTATATAAACCACATTATACTGGTAAACATTTTACATTTTCTATTTACATGAACAAGATTTTTAATTTAAGGATTCTTATTTTTCTATGTATTGTCTTGGAATGTTGTATGGATTATTTTTGGAGATAGATATTGTGAAGAAATGAGATTCCAAGGTCCAATGTGCCCGAAGATAATTTTTTAAATATATTTAATTATAAATGAATGAAATATTATAAAATAATTGAATATCTTCTAAATTGGAGGATCATATCATAAATATGATCCCACCTTTGAGTTTAGGGCATGGGTTTTTTCCAAGGGACAATATATCTATAGAATTTGTCAAACATTCGAGGTGGGTGTGTTCATGGGTGGAAGTTTAAATAAATCAATTGAATAGATTAATTTATTTCATTAATTTATTTGTCATGCATTTTCTAAATAAACTCATCTATGGATAAATCCTAGGTTTATCCACATAACCCTAAAGATTTAAGGGAGAGTATTGTGCGAGCATTTTTGGGAGAACTTTGATCGAATCATGGATCGTCGATCAGTGTACCAACAGAATGTGTGGATCTCTAGCACCCTACAGTGCATCTTTAATTTCTTACAAGGCTACCCAAATTTAATAATTAATATGACTTGGAAAGACTACTAAAAATATAGTACTTAGAAATCCCATGTATCGAACCCACATGTACAATCGGTATATTCTAAATTAATTAATCAAAGTGAAATATAAATTATTTGATTGTTTGAAGAAAGAGAAACAGATAAAATTATTGGGTTTGATATCAAAATAGAGTCATGCCAGGCTCTTCGATTTTAGATTTCATGTTCTAGGGATTCAAATAATATGATTCTATTTAGGTTTGGCATCAGAATTGGGTCAGAAGGGATCCTCAGTCTGGGTACCCTGCACTAATTCTATGATCGCGCTATTAGAATGGTCATCTACTAAATACAATCACAAAACTAGGAAACCCAAAACCCTATTTAAACATAACTAACCTATATTTCATAGTTTTCATAAACAAATTTGAATAATTAATTTATTCAATGAAATTAAAATTCTCAAAACACAAAAATGGTCATGCAATATGAAAATAAGATGAATTAGAATTGAATTAATGGTGTAGTAGGAATCCAAATTAAGAATAAGATATAGAAATATTCCCTAATAAGAATATAATCCTATAATCACATCACCCAACACAAATATAACTACTCAATAATTCTAGAAATAATGAGAAATAGTAGCACGGTTACCTGAGGAAGAAAGGTGGTGAAGAACACTAGAGAAGTAAGGCTCTAGATTGTCGATCCATGAGTGAGTCTCATCAGTGCGACATTTCTCTTCCTCCTTTGTTCCAGGATACCCTTATGTTGTGTGGTCAAGGCTTATTTTTATATGAGTTTCATCAACCCTCATTCATTATCATATTTATTTATTTTTTCCCATTATAATATTCAAGATGTGTAATATTTTACATAATGTTTAATCCTTGAGTAGCAGATTTTTCATATTTGTCCTACACTAAGAATTCATGTCATGTATTTATGTACACGATGTGTAACAACTTTTCAAGCACTCACCTCATATCAGTTTTTTGAGTTGTTTTTCAAATCACTAGTCATAGTTCTTTAATCCCTTTAGTGTGTTGTTGTAATGGCCTGGACCTCTCCAGACCATTACTTTGTGAGAATATTCGTGTATGAGGTGTTTTGGGTGGACAAGATGACTCATTTCAAAACATTTCAAAACACCAAAGTTTTCAAGTTTTCCAACAGTGTATCATGACAATGGTGTGTCACCCTGGTGGTGTCACCCTAGAAGTGTCACCATGGTGGTCTCTCACTAGCAGTCACTCGCTGGAGGTCGCTCACTGGCAGTTGCTGGCTGGAATTCACTCGCCCAGCGCTGCCTTAGCTAGCGGTGCCTCATGCTAGATGGTAGAACATCTGGCGGTGTCTCACTCAACAATGTCTCACTGACAATGGAATGTGTTTCATTTAATGGTGCCTCATATAGTGGTGCATCTTTTGATGGTACTTCATCAAACGGTGCCTCATCCAGTGGTTCCTTGTTCAGTGTTACTTCTTTTGGTGGTGCCTTGTTGAGAAGCACCTCATCTGATGGTGTCTCACAAACAGTGTTTCAAACTTCTTCCAGTTATGCATGTTTTGCATCTCCTTTGACATAAAACGTTTTTAATGCCTTATTTTAAAGGATTTGAGACCGATTAGAATCCCATAAATCATATCTTAAATTCCCTAAGAGTGATGTGGATTTTAATTATTCAAAGCATGTGATATTGACCAGATCCTCCTTTATTGGAAAATCAAAATGTATTTAAATCTATAACTCATTCTATAAAATTCTAATCTCAAGATATCCCCCCCCTTGTTCTTCCTTATTACTATATCTTGGTAAGGGATTACCCAAACCTTTATTCCTATAGGATCCATGTAGTCAAGCAGTAGCCATTGGTTTGTGATTCCCTAGAGTTTTCTTTCTACATTTTCACCCATGTTTCAATACAATCAGGACGTCTTGATCATCTTTTCTTCCATGTATGTTTTCCTTCATCTGTATTAATTGTGCATCATATGGGATGTGTATATGTATGTTATGTCACGACCCATCCTCAGGCCCGTGCCGTGACTACCCCAAGCCCGTCTTCCATAGGCCAGGGGCTGGTGACTAGCACCAAATGAATAAATCCCGATAAAAGGGAAGGAATTTCCTTTATAAAAGTAAAAAAACACAACAGAGTATGAAAGTGAAGTAAGAACTAAGTAAAATTGAGTACAAAAGTAAGTACTGGAAAGTAAATGGGCCAGTATACAAACCCAACTGAAAGTACAGTACAACTGAGAAAGAAAGTACAATAGATGAAAAGCAAAGCAGCAACCACTGATTCGTCATCCGGGAATCCCAACTGAAGGGTGGGTATAGATAGTCTCATCGGTACCACGGTTTCGTTCGTCCACTCCGTGTACGTCCCGCCAGGTGGTCCACCTTCGGATACCATCCAGCTTCACAAGCCTCCACCTCGATCAGTGTTGTCCGTCGCTTGCACCCAACACAACGTAGTGCGGGCATAGCCCATGCAGGGGTGAGTATATGATACTCAGTAGGGACCCTTAGACCCCCTAAGGTCTCCTAGAATCCAAAAAGGATAAATAAAAAAGGAAAGTTACAATCACAAATATCAACCGACACTACTTAGGTATATTCCCATACATATACCTAAGTCATCAATTCCAATTCAGCTCTAACTCTTGAGCCCAAGCGTAACCCAGTCCACACAGAAGAGAAGTCAATCATACCAATGGTAATGATTGAATAGTCAAGACTCATCTCACACAGTTATACTAATTTTGAAGAGAGGTTGAGATGATTAGATGTAGCCTCTGAATCATATCCTCTGTCAAACCCACGTAGGATCCAAGTATAGAAGTCATCGCTGCCGAACCCACGTAGGATCCAATTACAGTCTTCATCGATGTTGAAACCAAGGAGGATCCAAGTACAATCTTCCTTGTTGCTGAACCCACATAGGATCCTAGTACAGTTTTCTTCATCATCGAACCCACGGAGGATCTAGGCATGGTAGTCGTCGCAGTCGCAGTCAGCTCTAGGGTTCCCATACACAATGTAATCGATTCTGGGAGGGTCCACTTCACGAGTAAAGGGCGTAGATACATCAACTATCACTAATTCCAGAGTTGATGTATCCTGAAGTTCCATCTCGTCAAAAGGAATTCAACGCGACAGACGATGCGTCAAATGAACGCCCGATCTGAGAGATATTGGCCTTTTCGTTCCAGGGGCCCAGTTGGAAATATGCTCGTTCCAAACCTGGACATTTACCAAAGTTTTCAAAAACTCACTTAGAGTATCACCAAATTACTACCTTGTCGATAGGATCCCAGTGTCGTAAATGGTGCGTCGATCGGACGCGCAGTATTTAAGTTATTCACGTTTAAGTGAATAACGGGCCCGGCCCCTTAAGCCCAGTGGGCAGGCAGGTCGGGTCACCCAGTTTTGGTAGGTCCGACCTGGTAGGGGTGTCAGACTAGCCTAAAGATTTGCACAGCCCATCCTGAAGGGCACCTCACAGCCCGAAGAGGGTGCGGCCCAGCCTGAAGTAGTGTGGCCCGGCCCGAAGAGGGAGAGGCCCGACCCGAAGTGGCACGGCCCGGCCCGGCGGGGCACGGCTCGGACCGGCCCGGTGCGGCCCGGCCTAGCTGGGCGTGACCCGGCTGGGCATGGCCCAGCTAGCTCAGCCAGCTAGATGATCGGCTCGGCCCGAAGGCCGAGCTGTCCGAGGCGGGGGCGTGGCCCCCAGCTGCCCGAACCGACGGCGCAGCCCTCCAAAACTAGCTGACTAGGCCGGCCGGCCTTCTGGCGCAAGTGGACCGCTTGGGCAGGCCACGGGTTTCTTCAGCGTGGCACCCTCTTGGCACTGCGGTTTGGCGCTGCCCGGCCGGCCGGTTCTCCAATGCGGCGCCCTCCTGGCGTCGCGGCTTGCCACCACCCAGCCGGTCGACGGGCCGACCGGTTCTTCCACCGAAGTAGCCCGCTCGAGCGGGCCGCGGTCTCCCACAGTGTGGTGCCGTGGGGTGCCACGGTTTCCTCCTTCAACCCGGTTCTTCCTTGGTTGAGCGGCCTGCGGTTGTGGGTCGCGGTTCTGCTGTACGTGGCCGGCGCACGGCTGTCACTCCCCTCACCACATTTTCCAATGTTATTCAATCGCAAACAAGAGTCTACGGAGGTTCGCCGAGCCATGTGCATTTGGCCCGCGCCCTCTGCGTTAGGTGTTATCAGTTGGCCGTATATAAACAACGATTTCCAACAAAGAACGGGGTATGAAAAAATTCACTTCAAAGTATAAACCCCTACCTTGAATAAGGTTCACGGTTGACAAGTGTCGTGGATGACGGTGTCGTTTTCGTCATCGTAGGAGTGCACCTAAAGAGGAATTGGAGTCTCTTCTCTTATCGTGGAGAAGAGAAAAGTGGGTGCGTTATCGTTTTTCATGGAAGGGAGTGTCATTCTTCTCCGGAGGTGCGATGTTCCTCAACAAAGGAGAAATTCCCTTATTCCATCACAAAATCTCTCTCTCAAAAGTTCCCCCAACAAAACAAGTGCCAACCCAATTAAAATAAGGCTTCCCCTTATTTTAATTAAACATTCCAAGCATTCAAAATTCAAAATTTAAATCACTTAATTAATTAATTGAATAGGTTCAATTAATTAATTAAGGTGTGTTGGCCAGAGTTAAAGAGGAAGAGAGAGAAGAGGAAGAGTTACAATTAAGAGAAGTTAACAAATTAAAGATGGGGGTTTAGCGAAAATGAAAGGTTGGGGATCATATGGGCCCCACCTCTCATATATCCACACATGGAAAGTTGGGTGGGTGTGGGACCCACCAAAAACTTCTCATGGGAGGAATTAACCTCCTTAGATATTAAATTAAATTGTTCCAACAATTTTATTTACTTCTTAATAAAACCCGAATAATTAACTTCTCCTACCGTGCAAACGCAACAATGGTAAATGTCCCCATAAGTAATTACCAGTGTTGCAAGTTCATCAGTGCCCTCAGATTTCAATTCCGAGCACCGGTTCAAAAGATAGAAAAACCCGCTCGTCTGTTTACTGAATGTACCCAAGATAAACTTTGGAAATTGATTTAGGGCACACCGGGCCTCGGAATCAAGTTCCGTTAGAAGCCACAGATTTTTAAAATTCCAAAGTATTTAGGAAAAAATTTTCCTCGAAATTTTCGAGTCCTTACATTACTCCCACCTCCGGGTTTTACATCACCGTAAAGCTACAACATAAACTAGGGAAACAAATGACAGTACTGAGCATGCATATGAGCCTCCTGCTACCATGTGGTCTCCTGAAGGTTCTCATGCTGCCAACTAATGCACACCTGAGGAATTGACCATCCACTTAGGACCCACTCTTGTTGATACTCGATCTCCACCGGGACATCCGTGAATGTAGCCCCGTCATCGATGTCCAACTCCTCGTGGTCAATGATGAGGGTCTGGTCGTGCACGTATCTCCTCAACTGAGATACGTGGAAGATGTCATGCACCCGGTGAAACTGATGAGGTGTAAGGGCCATGCGGTAAGCCACCTCGCCTACCCTACTGAGGACCTGGAATAGTCTGATGAAGCATGGAGACAACATTCCACCCCGGCTAAATCTCCGTAATCCACGTCAAGGTGTAACCCGTAAGAAAATGTGGTCACCATCCTCGAACTACAGTGGTCTCTGTATCCTATCAGCATAGGACTTATGTCTGCTCTGTGAGGTCCTCATCCGCTCCTGGATGATCTGCACCTTCTCCATCGTAGCCTGAACCATCTCTGGTCCTACGAGTGCTGACTCCCCAGGGTCAATCCAGCACAGAGGTGATCTGCAAGGTCAGTTGTACGGTGCCTCGTATGGTACCATCCCGATGGTGGAGTGGTAGCTGTTTTTGTACACAAAATCCACCAAGGGTAGGTGATCCTCCCAGCTATGACCAAAGTCAAGGACACTTGCACGGAGCATGTCCTCGAGTGTCTGAATGGTCCTCTCCGTCTGGCCATCTGTCTGATGATGAAAGGCGGTGCTCAGGCATAGATGCGTCCCAAATGCCTCCTGAAACCCCTTACAAAGCCGGGAAGTAAACCAAGCGTCTCGATCAGAGATGATAAATGATGGAACACCATGAATCCGTATGATCTTATGAACTTAGAGGCATCTCAAGCTCTCTACTGAGCCCTGCTCTCTGATCGATAGGAAGTGTGCCGACTTGGTGAGTCGGTCTATGATCACACAAATGGAATCGTGTCCTCTATAAGTACATGGAATCCCCATCACAAAATGCATGGATATCATGTCCCACTTCCACTCTGGAACCTCTAAGGGTTGTACCAGGCCTGCTAGTACCTGGTTCTCCACCTTCACTTGCTAGCAAGTGAGGCATCGTGAAACAAACTCTGCTATAGCCTTCTTCATACCTGGCCACCAGTGTTGTCGTCTGAGGTCCTGGTATATCTTTGCCACTCGTAGATGTACCGCTAGAGGGGAATTGTGAAATTCTCTCAGAACTTCCTCCTGCAATGCAACTGGTACCATGGTATGTCCCTTGAAGAGGATGACTCGCTCTCCTCCTTCAGAAAATCCATCAGGCACCTGCCCTATGGAAATCTGAGCACATCGCGTCTCACAGTCAATGCCCCCACGTTGTGCCTCTCTGACCCACTGAAGTAGTGGGGGAGTGACTGTGAGAGAATGTAGAAAGGTTTCCCCATCTCTATCCATAAAGGATATCTTCAAAGTGGCTAACTGCTCTGTCGCCTTTCCAAGTAGTTGAATGCCCGATCCCTTACTAAGATCATCAGCCACAATGTTCCCCTTCCCAGGAGTATAGACTATCTCAAATTCGTAGTCCTAGAGGAACTCGAGCCATCACTGCTATCTCAGGTCTAGGTCCTTCTGCAAGAAATGTACCTGAGACTCTGGTGGTCAGAGTAGGCTGTAAAGCTCTCACCCATCAAATAGTGCTGCCACATCTTCAGGGCGAAGACCATTGCTGCTAACTCCAGGTCATGGGTAGTGTAGTTATACTCATGATTCCTTAACTATCGTGAACCATAGGCGATCACTACCCGCTCCTTCATCAGGACACACCTGAGTCCGATCCCTGATGCATTGTAGTAAACTACGTACCCTACGCCCTCCTCTGGTAGCCTCAATATGGGCGCACTGGTCAATCTCTGTCTCAGCTTCTGGAAGCTCTGCAGGCATCTATCTAACCACACGAAGGTTTTCCCCTTCTTTTTCAAATCTTAAAGCGGTGTTTCAACCCTAGAGAAGTCTGGCACAAATCTCCGATAGTACCCAGTCAGACCTAGGAAACTCCTCACCTCTGTCACACTCCTAAGTGGCTCCAGAGAAAGTTCGGTCTCGATCTTCATAGGATCCACTGCAACTCCCACCTCTAAGATGACGTGCCCCAAGAAGTTAACCTCTCGAATCTAGAACTAACACTTCGAGAGCTTACCTTAATTCGGGTTCTCTCAGAGTGTGTCTAGTACAACATGTAAGTGGTAGGCGTGCTCCTCCTCAGTATTCGAGTAAATCAGTATGTCGTCGATGAAGACTGTGATAAAATGATCGAGGTAAGGCTGGAAGATCCTGTTCATGAGACTCATGAACACTTCTGGTGCGTTGGTTACGCCGAAGGGCATAACCAAGAACTCTTAGTGGCCATACCGACACCTGAAGTCCGTTTTCTACACATCATCATCTCGAACTCTGAGCTGATGATAGCCTGACTTGAGCTCTTTCTTCGAGAACCATCGTACTCCCATGAGCTGATCAAAGAGGTCTCCAATCCTCAGGAGTGGGTACTTTTTCTCTACAGTCACCTTATTTAGGCAATAGTAGTCGACACATATTCTTAAGCTCCCATCCGCCTTCTTGGCAAATAAAATCAGAGAAGCCTAGGGTGAAACACTGGGTCGGATGAATCCATTTCCCTGTAAGTACTCTAGCTGCATCCATAGCTCATGAAGCTCGACGGGAGCCATCCGATATATTGGAGTAGATATTCATGTTGTCCTGGGATACATGTCAATGTAGAAATCTACCTCTCTGTGAGGAGGTAGTCCTGGAATTTCTTCAGAAAAAATGTCCGCATACTGATCCACCACAACAGGAAAACTCGGACTCCACACATCAACTGCTCCTAGGATGATACTAGCCAACTGATGTGTGATCGGATGCCCTATCCTTTGCGTAAGTCCATCCTGCACTGCAAAGGCTCCCTTCTCTCCAATGAAGGTGAACCTACTCCCATCTGTGCGGACACACCGAACTTTGCGCCTAATACAGTCGATCTAGCCATGGAATGTAGATAACCAGTCCATACCCAAGATGATGTCATAAGTCCTCGACGTCGCTACATGAAGATCTCATCTGAAGCTCTCGCCTCCTAGAGTAAGCTCAAAATACCATCACCGGTGAGTAATCGTCGAGTCTTCTCCCGTAGGAGTCTCTAGCCATAAGGATCATTCCAATGGCTCCGTAGGAATCTCTGAGCTCCGAACAAGGGTAGAGGAAATAAAAGAATGACTCGCTTCTGTGTCTATAAGAACTGCAGAAAGGGTGGAGTAGATACATATAGTACCTCAAATCATCTCAGGTGCACCGTGGTCGTAGGCCTCGACTACCTGGAGCTGATACTGCCCCTGTCTTCTAGCTCTCTGTGGTTGGGGTGGTCCTCCTTGTGCTGGTGGTGGTAGAGCCTCGAAGCCTCATCTACCACCCACTGCTCGGCCAGCTCCTCTGCCTCGTCTGCCTACTCCCTACACACCTCCATGGTCGAACCTCTACCTCTGCCTCGAAGGTCCCTCTACTATCTACTGCTCCTCTGCATGGTGGGTCAGGTAGTCATGAGCCATGTGGCCCTACCCACCGCATGCACAGCACTTCCTCCCTCTCATATTCCTGGATCTGCTGTGTGTGCCTATTACATCTGAACCAGTATCTGGAGGTCGCCCACCTGATGGCCTGGTCCTCTTGGACCTCTGCGACATCTGTCTACTATCGTCAGCAGAATACTCCGCTACTTGTTGCCCTGTGGTGGGTCTCGCTGGTGGCATAGGCTCAGTAAGAAATCTCTCCACAAGAAGGGCTCACTCTAGTACTCCTGCCTGCGTCGAAATGCTGAGGGAGATCATCGATGCCCTGATCTCATGCCTCAGTCCCTGCTTAAAGGTTTGGGCCAGGAAAAATGGGTCTCGTACCATGTCTGTGGAGTAGCATGAGAGGTCGGTAAATCTCGTCGAGTACTGGGCTACGGTCATGTTGCCCTTCCATAGTTGTAGTCACTCCTGGATGCACACCGCACGGATGGTGTCTAGAAAAAACTCTGAGCAGAAGAGGCTCTCGAAGTACGTCCAAAGTAGAGATGCCTTGTCATGAACCTAGAGCATCAGGCTCCACCATCTACCTACTCCTGCATGCAATAAACTCATGGAAAGGATCACCATAAGTTCTACTGGCGTCCCTACCAATCTGAAGACTCTAAAGATAGCCTCCATCCAATCCTCGGCTGCCTGAGGATCCGTCTCTTCGCTGAACCAGGGCGGCCTCTGTCGCTGAAACTTGTGCAATGCACTCAGGCGGAGTGCACTCTTCACTCCTAGGGCTGGTGGTATCAGTGGCCCAGCGGGTAGTGGTACCGCAGGTACCTCCGCTGTAATGAGGCCCTGCACCAAGGCCTCATCGCTCTGTGGGCTGCCATCTCATACGTAACTAGGAACCCTAGCTGGCTGCCTTTGTGTAGCCATCCTGAGAATAAACAGGTGTGCCACAGTTAGTACAGTATACCTGGTGAGCTGACACAAAGTAATCACAAATAAAAATTTTGAAACACACATGCAATCAATGTTTTCATGCACTGAGTCGGAAATCAGAAGTCATGGTCCTGGTGTATGGATACGTTGGTCGCCGCACCAACACTGGACTCCCTGGACAGATAAACAACTCAATACTCTTAACATTATTGCTTCACAGTGAAGAAATTATCAGACCCCTGAGTTCTACAGTAGAACAGAATCCTCTGATACCAATTTGTCCTGACCCATCCTCAGGCCCGTGTCGTGACTACCCCAAGCCCGCCTTCCATAGGCCAGGGGATGGAGACTAGCACCAAAAGCGTGAATCCTGATAAAAGGGAAAGCATTGCCTTTATAAAAGTAAACAAACATAACAGAGTACGCAAGTGAAGTAATCACTAAGTAAACAGAGTACAAAAGTAAGTGCTGGAAAGTAAATGGGCCAGTATACAAACCCAACAGAAATTACAGTACAACTAATAAAGAAAGTACAACAACTGAAAAGTAAATCAGAAACCACTGAGTCGTCCTCCGGTAATCCCACCTGAAGAGTGGGTATAGATAGTCCTGTTGGTACCAGAGGTCCATCTGTTCGCTCCGTGTACGTCCCGCTAGGTGGTCCACCTCTGAATACTGTCCAGCTCCACAAGCCTCCACCTCAATTAGTGTTGTCCATCGTCTGCACCCAACACAATGTAGTGTGGGCATAGCCCGTGCAGGGGTGAGTATACGATACTCTGTAGGGACCCCGAGATCCCTGAAGGTCTCCCAGAATCCACAAAGGATAAACCACAATAAAATTTACAATCACAAGTATCAATCGACAGTACTTAGGTATATTCCCATACATATACCTAAGTCATCAATTCCAATTTGGCTCCAACTCTCGATCCCCAGCGTAACCCATTCCACACAAGAGAGAAGTCAATCACATCAATGGTAATGAATGAATAGTCAAGACTCAGCTCAAACAGGTATACTACTTTCGAAGAGAGGTGGAGATGATTAGATGTATCCTATGAATCATCTCCTCTACCAAACCCACGTAGGATCTAAGTACAGAAGTCGTCGCTGTCGAACCCACATAGGATCCAAGTACAGTAACCATTGCTGCCGAACCCATGTAGGATCCAAGTATAGTTTCCATCGCTACTGAACCCATGAAGGATCAAATTACATTCTTCCTCACTGTCGAACCCACGTAGGATCCAAGTGCAGTCGTCTTCGTCATCGAACCCATGGAGGATCCCGACATGGTAGTTGTCGCAGTCGCAGCTAGCTCTAGGGTTCCCACACATAGTGTACTCAATTCAAGGAGGGTCTGCTCCACAAGTAAAGGGGGGTTGATATATCAATTATCACGAAGTCTAGAGTTGATGTATCCTAAAGTTCTGTCTTGTCAAAAGGAATTCAACAGAACAGACAAAGCGTCAAACGGACACCCGGTCTGAGAGATATTGGTGTTTTCGTTCTAGGGGCCCGGTTGGAAATAATTTCGTTCCAAACCCTTCTATTTATCAAAGTTTTCTAGAATGCACTTCGAGTATTTCAAAAGGAACACTTCTTCGATAGGATGCTATTCCCGCAGATGGTGTGTCGATCAGACACACGGTCTTTAAGTTACTCACATTTAAGTGAATAACGGGCTTGGCCCATTAAGCCCAGTGGGCTGGCAGGTCGGGTCACCCAGTTTTGGTGGGTCTGACCTGGTAGGGGTATCATACCGGCCCGAATATTTGTACAGACCAACCTGAGGGGCGTGGCCCGGACTGAAGTGGCACGGCTCGGCCCGAAGAGGGCATGGCCCGGCCCGAAGTTTCGCGGCCCGGCCCGAAGAGGGATCGGCCCGGGCCGGCTCGGCCTGGCCCGACGCGGCCAGGCCGGGCGCGGCCTGGCTGGACACAACCCAGCTGGGCGCGCCCCGGCTAGCCGAGCGGCTCGGCCCAAAGGCCGAGCGGTCCGAGGAGAGGGTGCGGCCCCCGGCTGCACGAACCGGTGGCGTCAAGCGGTGCCGGCCTTCTGGTGCAAGAGGCCTGCTCGGGCGGGCCACGTGTTTTTTCATTATGGTTCCTTACAATCTCCATAGTTCGGCTCCACCCAGCTGGACGACGGGCCAGCCGGTTCTCCAGCATGGTGCCCTCCTGGCATCGCGGCTCGCCTCCACCGGGCTTGCCGACGGGCCGGCCGGTTCTTCCGCTGAAGCAGCCCACTCGGGCGGGTCGTTGTCTCCCGTAGTGCGATGCCGTGGGGTACCACAGTTTCCTCCTTCATCCTGGTTATTCCTTGGTTGAGTGGCTCACAGTTGCAGGTCATGGTTCTTCCGTACACAGCTGGAGCACGGCTTTCACTCCCATCACCGCATCTTCCAATGTAACTCAATCGTAAACAAGAGTGTACGGTGGGTCGTCGAGACGTGTGTGTTTGGCCCGCGCCCTCCGCGTTAGGCAGTAGCAATTGGCCATATATAAACAATTATTTGCAATGAATAATGGGGTACGAAAACATTCACTTCAAAGTATAAACCCCTACCTCAAATAAGGTTCACGGTTGACAAGCGTCGTGGATGACGGTGTCGTTTTCGTCGTCGTAGGAGTGCACCCGAAGAAGAATTGGTGTCTCCTCTCTTGTCGTGGAGAAGAGAAAAGAGGGGCCCCGTCGTTCTTCGTGGAAGGGAGTGTCGTTCTTCACCAAAGGTTTGGTGTTCTTCAACAAAGGAGAAATTCCCCTCTTCCTTCACAAAAGCTCTCTCTCAAAAGTTCCCCCAACAAAACAAGTGCCAACCTAATTAAAATAAGGCTTCCCCTTATTTAAATTAAACTTTCCAAGCATTAAAAATTCAAAATTTAAATCACTTAATTAATTAATTGAATAGGTTCCATTAATTAATTAAGGTGTGTTGTCAAGAGTTAAAGAGGAAGAGAGAGAAGAGGAAGAGTTACATAATTAAGAAAAGTTAACAAATTAAATATGGGGGTTTAAGGGGGTTTGGGGAAAATAAAAGGTGGGGGATCATGTGGGACCCACCTCTCATATATCCACACATTGGATGTTGGGTGGGTGTGCGGCCCAAAAACAACTTCCCTTGGGAGGAATTAACCTCCTTAGATATAAAATTAAATTGTTCCAACAATTTTATTTACTTCTTAATTAAACCCTAATAATTAACTTCTCCTCCCATGAAAACACCACTATGATAAAGGTCCCCTTAAGAAATTATCAGCGTTGCAAGTTCATAGGTGCCCTCAGATTTCAATTCCAAGCACTAGTTCAAAATATAGAATAACCCGCTCATTCGTTTACTGAACGTACCTGAGCTAAACTTCAGAAATTGATTCTAGGCACCCCGGGCCTCAAAATCAAGTGTCGTTAGAAGCCACAGACTCGTAAAATTACAAAGTATTTAAGAAAAAAATTTCCTTGAAATTTATGTATCTTTATATGTTACTACTCTGAATATAATTGTTCCTGGATTAATAAAGATAATTAAATTGTCAATAAATAAAAATACATGGGGCTAAGAAAGTGTCACATGATCTTTCTTAGTTATTTTTTATTGTGATTTGTATGGAATAATTATGTACTAAAAAACTTGGTTGTTGGGGACTATATTTTCACATGGTATAGTTTATGGAATGAATTTTTTTTCTTTCCTTTAATACTTTATATGAAAATTGTTAACCAAGTATATTTTTCTAATAAATGGATGTCTTAGAATCATACTAATTTTTATAACCCCAGAATTAACAAATGGAAATTAAAGGAGGTATGTCAGGTTAAATCTGAATATATCTTTATTTGGTTCGAATGGTGATGAAGTGGTGGGAATGGTTGTGCATAAAGGGTTAGCTTTATTAATGTGTTGATCTAGGTGTGGTATGTTTATGTAGTGGGGATACAGTTCGGGTGGTGGTTTAATGTGTTGCTAGATGTAGTTGTGAGTTGGCGGTTTTTTTGGTTAGAAGGGTGGATTGGGCAGGATGACTTCAAATAATGATGGTAGTTGTTGGTATGGGTGCTTTTCCATTGAAAATAGGTAAAAATATTAACCCCGTATCTAGAGATAGATATATGATATATCATGAATGGGTGTTAAATGGGATGTTCATGGAATGATGTATCTTTAGTGTGAATATGCCTTTACTTATCAGGATCTTCAACTTCAGTAATGACTTATTTTATGTTGCTTAATTTCTCGGATAGCAAGGGAATGGTCAAATGAATTGTTTGAGAAAAAATAGAAATTCATAAATAAATTTTTTGGGTAATATAAAATGGGTTCTATGGATTGATGTGTGGTGTTGTGCTTTTAGAGGTGGCAGTAAAGTTGGCAGTGTTGTGAGATGGTTGTTTGTTTGAGAACCCATAGATTATTCTTGAGTGTTTGATAACTTATATTTGTATACTTTTATTTTCCTTGTGATTTCTATATGCACCACACCCTAGTTGATCATTATATGCCGAACACCCCTGTCATCACAGGGGAGGGTGTATTTCCCAAACATCCTGGTGGGAGGACGGATGTTAGGCCACCCACTCTTCCCTACTCCCACTTTCAAGTGGTGATAGCCCAATATTTTTTGGGCAGATTGTGGTTTGTGAGGCCCAGGTGAGTGTGGAAGAGTTGGGATTTCCCATGTGTCTTTGGGATGAGATTAATTTTGATTTCCCAAGTGTCTTTAGGATGAGATGTATTTTTTGGCCCAGGTGTCTCTAGGCGAGATGTGATGTCGTTTGTGGACCAGGTGTCTGCGGGTTGGATGAGGTGTGGTTTGTGGCCCAGGTGTCTGTCGGCAGGATGTGATGTGATTTATGGCCAAGGTGTCTGTGGGAGAAATGTGATGTGGTTTGTGGCTCAAGTGTCTTTGGGAAGGATTTGGTGTGGTTTTTGAGGCCCATGTGTGTGTGAGTGGGTTTTGACATGGTGATTTTAGAAGAGGTAGGAGAGTGAGGATGATTTCCTAAAGGAAATAGTGGCTAATCAGTGGGAAAGTGGTGTGGGGTACCCTATCATTGATGTGCATTATATTACCTTACTTGAATTGTGTCATTTTTTGAGTGTTCCTTGGTGAGTTTTGGATGGTTAGTATAACTATTAGGTTATATTTGGTTCTGCTATTATAAGAACCCGGATCTTCATTCAGGTATGTTTTTCCTTTTGTCTGGAGTTTTTAAGAAAAATGGATTTTCTGGAAATTTTCAAAGTACACGCCGTGTACTTTCTGAGTACACGCCGTGTACTCTGATCCAGCTCAAAGCCGTGTGCTGGTCATACCGGGCCATACACACGATGTGTAGGGGTCAAATGGAGGCCGATTTTGGCGAATTAGGGAAAGGACCCAGTACACGCCGTGTACTCCAAAAGTACACACCGTGTACTTTCTTTTTTTTTTACTAAACGTACCGGGGTCGCACCTAACCCCAATTTTCATCTTCTTCTCCAGTTTTCGTCCACCTGAGAGCGACTGTACGACTAGATCTTCGACGAGCTCCCGCCTCACCATATGTTCTCCGATTCGAGCACGGTCAATTGTGTTGGAATCGCAGCGGTGAGTTATTCCTTCTTCTTGAGTCTTGTTTCTTGATTCCTCCTGGTTTCCAAGTTATCATAGGTTGAGTGTTTTGTTCATTTTCTCAGATCTACGTCGTTCCAAGGGGAATCTATCGTCGTGGTTCACAGATATCGATCACCTAGGAACAAGGTAGGTGGTTTGTGCCTTTATGTAGAAATTTGATGAATATTTTGTGAAATTCCACCAATACCCTTGAACAGGGTATTGCGTGTTCCTGTTTTTCACTTGTTGTATTGCCTGATTTTCTTAATTTCTAGAGTAGATGTTTTGCCGATGATTATGGTAGCTTTACTGTACCTTGAATGTTTGCTATGCTTGTTCTGCCTATTTGGCGTTTTTCCAGTTTCCATGACTAGTTGTAGGATTGTGTACCGTTGCCTTGTTTTGTTGTTGAGCCTTATTTGATAGACAAGTAGTTCTTGAGGTTTACTTGGAAGATGTACACGCACACAGAGCATGTTTAGTTTCACTCAAGACTGTGAGAACCTAGAGTAGTTAAACAAATGGAGAATTGATGGAAGGGCTTCTCCAAAGTGTCTTTAATTATGATACGAGACCACAGGGGGAATTGACGTTGAGTTCTACCTCAGAGAGTTTGTAGTTCCTCGATGCATGCCATAGGGGTAATAGACGTTGAGTGCTTCCTCAGAGAGCCTTTATCACATTATGAGACTATAGGGGGAATTGACGGTGAGTGCTTCCCCAGAGAGCCTACTTAATTTCTTGACTAAACCAAAGGGGTGAGATTGTTTGTTCCACCTAGAGGGTTTCTAGTACTTATAGGTTAAACCACAGGGGTTAGGCTGTGAGAGCTACCCAGAGGGTTACCTTTTTCCTTTGTTACTGGTTGATTACTTGTTCTCTTCTTTTGTTAGAACTATGTATTGTAGCTGTTTGTGCTTTCCTGTTTACTGCTTCTTACTTTATTACTTGCCTTGTATTCATTGACTGTTAGGCACAAATCTTTGGGTGATTGTCTACTGGGATTGTATCTCACACCCTGTTTGGGCCATGCTTTTGGTCCCAAGTAGGCTATGTTGCTACAGGTATAGATAAGGGAAAGCACCCTTCTACTTCAGGTTCTTGATTGCACTGGACTGCATAGCATGGGACCGAGCTGGGGCTCGCGATGCTGAGGAGTTTATTTTGTTTTTCTTTTTCACTTGTTTTCAGTTGTATTCCAGTACATTGTTGTGTTTACTTCTTTCCATAGATACTTGTACCTGCTGCATCATTTTCATCATTGTTATATATATTCATTGCTTCCGCTGTTTAGTTTCTGTTGTTATGCATGTTGTTACTGCTTCCGCTATTGACTATTGTTTTTCCATTGTATACCTTACCAAATGGGGGAATAGTTTCCCCACAAACTTACCAAGTCCCTCGCTGCTAGTCGGCAGCCTCTAGCATTCATGGAAATTCACTTGAGGTCATGTGGAAAACCGGGTACGGGGCACCAGTAGACGGGATCCGGATTCAGGTCGTTACAAAGTGGTATCAGAGGAGTTCTTTTCTCTTCCTTTACTGTTTGGAGAGTTTAGCCAGGGATAGGAGGGATTCGGTACTTGGTATTAAGCTATGCTCAGGAGTAGCTAACCCATGTACAGGGAAACACCATACTACCTCGTTAATTGTAGTTTGCTGGTTTTGAGTTTTATGGTTGATGTGTTTTCACCTAGAGTGATTCACGTGACTTGTGCAGTTGTTGTTTTGATATTTCGGTTCTATTTATGTCATGACCCGATGAGATGAGGGTATTTCATATCATGAATCATATAGGCACTTCTAGAAATCACATTCCATGCACTCTTGCCATGCCATCTAGGGTGCATTAGTGATTGCATGCTGTTGTGATAGGCTTTGTGTAGATTATGCATGCTGTTGTGATAGAAGCTTGATAGAATCCCTACTGTTATGTTAGAGAGCTGCTGTTTTTCCTTGTATGTGACTACAGGAGATGTCGAGCTTTGATTCGTAGGGAGTATGGGCCCTCACGGATCAGAATTTGTCACCTATTTCCCTTGTTTCTAGTGTTTCTGGGAGTCTGAGCAATTTCTGAGCTACTGCCAGAAAAACCCAGAATACATGGCGTGTACTTTTTGGATACACACCATGTAGATTTCAGGCCATGTCACTGACCGTGTGAGCAAAAAATGGTGTCATGAAAGAAACTTTAGGAACATGCCGTGTATGGTAGGTACACGCCGTGTAAGTTCGGAGCCATGTACCCAGTCGTGTCACTAACAACACGGTCTGAGGAAGCTCAGGTAGAACACGTCGTGTCCTTAGGGAACACATCGTGTAGTCCTGTCCAGGTGGTCGGTCATGTCATGAACAACACAGGCCGGTGTTACCTTCTTTTCCACATGCTGTGTTTGTTCGGAACACGTCGTGTAGTCTTGTCCAGGTACACAGCTGTGTCACGAACAACACGGGACGAGGTCACCTTGCCTATGCATGTCGTGTTTGTTCAGAGCATGTCGTGTAAGGTTCAGCCATGTAGAGGTTCGTGTGTTTCCCAAACACAGGCCGCCAAAGCCTTGTCTAGTACATGCCGTGTGTGTTAAGAACACGCCATGTAGTCTCGGGTTAATTCAGACCGTGTGGGTTAGCCGTGTAAGGAGACTCAGGCAGGGGAATAGTTTTCAAGTACACGCCATGTGTGGGTGCAACACGCCATGTAGATTGAAGTGTACATGACTTGTAGGGTAAGAGTACATGCCCATGTCAGTGGGTTAATAAGACACACCGTGTAGTTTTATACATGCCGTGTAGTCGTGTTTTGCAAACTTGTGTGTTTTTATTCCCCTTTTTTAGTTTTGTACTCTTGTGTTCTCTGTCCTTGTTTTCCTGATCTAAGGTGTGCTTTTGATCTTTCAGAGCTATGCCAACGAGACGTCCTCCGGTTGTACGTCTGTCATCGGGCAGTGATCAAACGCCAGATAGGGCTGATCAGGGACTTCCTGCCGATCCTCCATTCAGGCCAGCCTTGGCACCGTCTATTATACCGGTTGCCGGTGTAGATGTGCAGTTCAGGGAAGGTTTCATGAGGATGATGCAGGCCTTCTAGGTATCTCTGCCTACAACCACATCTATAGCAGACTTGATGCGGTTTTTTCAGTAGTATCATCCTCCCACATTCTCAGGGGAAGGAGGACCTCAGGCTGTAGAGTCATGGCTGGAAGCCATGCTGACTATCTTCAAGCATCTGAATAAGCTTCCAAAGAGGCGGGTTAAGCTCTCCACCTACATTCTCCGAGACTCCGCCAAGAGGTAGTGGGACCTGATCTCACAGGCAGGTCAGCAGCAGGCTATGGTTTGGGAGGAGTTCCTGCGCGTGTTCTATGACTACTTCTACCCGGAGACCCTAAGGGCTGACCGAGCCTGGGATTTCATGATCTTAGAGCATGGTACTCTTTCTATCATGAAGTATTCCACTCGTTTCACCGAGTTTTAGTGCTTCACGCCCCTCAGGGACGGGATTGGGGTGTTCTTAGAAAGGAAGTTTGATGATGGTCTTAGGTGGGAAATCCGCTCACGGGTGAACATCTTCCAGTTGACTTCCATTACTTCCATCGTCAACCAGGCACTGATTGTGGATCACAATCTGAGAGACTCTGGAGTTGCGAGCCAAGGCAGTTCTGCTTCCATAGCTAGTCTTCCTCTAGATGACAGCAAGAATCGTCGTAGAGAGCCTACACGTGGTGATCAGAGGAAGCGAGATGCATCGTCAGGAAGCCAGGTGACATGCTACTAGTGTGGCCGGTCAGGGAACACGAGGCCGTAGTGCCAGAGGTACCCTGTGGAGTGCCGATACTGCGGCAAGATGGGTCACCTTCAGCGATTCTTCCAGGTCTTCTCACCAGAAGCTGGTGACCGGGGTTCTTCCATGACTCCTCGTTCAGGAGCAGCACTTCCAGTTTCTCACCAGTCGGGGAACTGAAGTTCTTCCGGCCGTTTGGGCCGAGGTGGAGGTCGAGGCCGTGGCGGTCAGCCACCAGTTCCTCAGCACCAGCAGGGAGGTTCAGCTCAGAGTGGTCAGCCAGGGGCGTAGGGCCGCGGTACAGGCCAGTCTTTCTCCATGGAGCAGAATTATCAAGAGCAGGATCCTGGCCCTTCTACTGTTCGAGGTACGATTTTAGTAGCCTTAGTTTTATCTTCCGCCCTTTTCGATACTGGTGCTACACATATCTTTATATCTGTTGTGGTTGTGGAGAGCCTTGGACTCTACATCTTTTCTTCTACCGATTCGTTGACACTAGACACACCTTTGGGAATGAGGACATCTAGTGTACGCCAGTGTAGAGAGTGCCCTCTCGAGGTTGTAGGGTATCGTTTCTTATGGGATCTCTATGTCCTAGAGATGAAAGGCTATGATGTCATCCTTGGCATGGATTTGATGATTCCCTTTCAGGAAGTCGTCAACTATTATCGCCGCAGAGTGAGTTTCGTTTCACCAGAGGGCGAGTCCTTTCTTCATAAGGGAGAGCGGGACGTTCGGGCGAGTCAGGCAGGACTCGATCATGTTGGGCTAGGAGGGGTGACAGGCCAGATTTCTAGTCTTTATATGGATGATCAGGGGACTCCACAGTTGGATTTCCCCCCAGTGGTGGATCGCTTCAGGGACGTCTTCCCAGAGGACTTTTCAGGTTTGCCTCTGGAGCGTGAGGTAGACTTCTCTATTGAGCTCATGTCAGGAGTGGCACCGGTGTCCATTCCTCCCTATAGGATGGCCACACCTGAGTTGCATGAGCTCAAGAAGCGGTTGGAGGAGCTACAGGCTAAGGGTTTCATCCAACCCAGTACATCTCCTTGGGGTTCGCCTATCCTGTTTATAAAGAAGGCAGACAGTACCCTTCGGCTTTGTGTGGATTATTGGAAGCTGAACCAGTTGACGGTCAAGAACCGATATCCCTTACCGAGAATTTACGACCTTTTCGATCAGCTTTGAGGAGCCTGAGGGTTCTCAAAGATCAAATTGAGTACGATTATCATCAGTTGCGCGTTAGACCATCAGATATACCTCTGATAGCCTTCAGGGGTAGGTATGGTCTATACGAGTATACAGTCATGCCGTTCAGTCACACAAATGCACCTGCAGTTTTCATGGCACTGATGAACCGAGTGTTCCATCCTTACTTGGACTCCTTTTTCGTGGTCTTCGTGGATGATATCTTAGTGTACTCTCACACTCGACACGACCATGCCACACATATTGAGATTGTTCTGAGTACACTGAGAGAGCATCGGCTTTATGCTAAACTCTTGAAGTGCCACTTCTGGATGGATCATATTCACTTCTGGGGTCACGTCATCTCAGAGGCAGGAGTATCAGTGGACCCAAAGAAAGTGAGATTTTTAGTTTCCTGGGAGCAACCGAAGAACGTCTTTGAGGTATGGAGTTTCCTATGGTGGTTGGATACTACAGACGTTTCATTCAGGACTTTTCTCATCTAGCATCACCTTTGACAGGTCTGACCAAGAAGGGGTGAAGTTCTTATGGTCAGATTCTTGTGAGTCAGCCTTTTAGGAGCTGAAAGGGAGGTTGACGTCAGCATCGATACTAGTCTTGCTGGAGCCAGGTATGAACTACACTATTTACTGTGATGCTTCAGGTATTGGGTTGGGAGCTGTGCTTATGTAGGAGGATGGAGTCGTTGCGTACGGGTCTCGGCAGTTGAGGCCACATGAGATGAACTACCCTACACACGATCTAGAGTTGGTAGCTGTTGTTCATGCCTTATGCTATTGGAGTCACTATCTGCTGGGGGAGCAATTTGTGGTATTCACTGACCACAAGAGTCTCAAGTATATTTTCACTCAGTAGGATCTGAACCTGAGACAACGCAGGTGGGTTGAGTATCTTCAGTCCTTTGATTTTGAGCTTGCCTATACGCCAGGGAAAGGCAACGTAGTGGCAGATGTGTTGAGTAGGAGAACTCAGATTCAGGAAGTTCAGGAGGCTAGCAGTGAGTGGCATCTGATGGATCTGTTCTCTGAGATGCATCTGGAGGTTCACGATAGACAGGGACAGACTTTACTATCTTCTGTAGGTGTTACCTCTACACTACTTGATCAGGTACGGATGAGGCAGCTATCTGACACTGAAGGCTTAATCTTGCGGGAGATTATGTTAGGAGAGGACCCTTTTCCCGGATGTGTAGTGGGTGAGGATGAGATCTTGCATTTCCAGGGACGCGTATGGGTGCCAGCAGACATACGCGAGGAGCTGATGCGGGATTTCCATTCCTCAGTTTGGGCAGTTCATCCTGGCATCCCCAAGATGTATCGAGATCTTCATCGCTATTACTGGTGGCCAGGTATGAAGAAGGATGTTGTTGGTTTCATCCTAAGATGTTCTACTTGTCAGCAGGTGAAGTTAGAGCATCAACGACCAGCAGGCCTTTTATACCAGTTATCCATTCCAGAGTGGAAGTTGAATGATGTCACAATAGAATTTGTGACTGGGTTGCCGAGGTCGCCTCGAGGGAATGATGTTGTTTGGGTTGTCATCGACAGGCTTACGAAGGTGGTTCACTTATTTCTGATTAAGGAGACCTTCAGTATTGATGATCTGGGATGACTTTACATCTGAGAGATTGTTCATCTGTATGGAGTTCCACACTCCATTATTTCATATAGGGATGTGTGCTTTGCCTCTCAATTCTGGTAGGTACTTCAGAAGGCCTTGGGTACACAGGTACTTTTGAGTACATCATACCATCCCCAGACTGATGGCCAGTCCGAGCACACGATCCAGGCGCTTGAGGATATGCTCCAAGATTGCATCCTAGACTTTGGAGGTTCTTGGGAGAAGCATATTCCTCTAGTGGAGTTTGCCTACAATAACAGTTTCCAGGCGACCATTCAGATGGCACCATACAAGGCTTTGTACGGTAGGCAATGTCGATCACCCTTATGCTGGTTGGAGGCAGAAGAGGCATCTTTGCTGGGACCTCATCTCGTTCAGGAGACCTCAGAATAGATAGAGTTGATTCGGAAGAGGATGGCTATGGCACAGTCTCGACAGAAGTCTTATGCTGATCAGCGGAAATGACCTCTAGAGTTCGAGGTTGGGGATCAGGTGTTCCTGCGTGTCGCACCGAGGCTGGGACACAAGAGGATTCAGAGATAGGGTAAGCTTTCACCGTGGTACGTCAAACCATTTGAGGTCATGGGGAGAGTGCGACCGGTCGCATATCGGTTACAGCTACCTCAGATGTATCGGGACATGCACGGCGTCTTCCACATCTCTCATCTCCGACGTTACTTTTCAGACCCGTCTCATGCCTTTCAGCCAGAGGAAGTCGAGCTTGAAGTGGATGCGTCGTTCGAGGAGCATCCTATCAGGATTATCGATCATAGTACAAAGATCCTCCATGGGTGGTCTTTTCCTCTGGTATGAGTGCTATGGCAGCACAGGCGAGTACAAGACGAGACCTGGGAGAAGGAGGCCGATGTACGATCGCAGTGGCCGGAACTGTTTGGGGATTCTTCTTCTACGCCCCGTTAGGGAAATTCGGGGATGAATTTCTTTAAGGGGGGAAGTTTGTAAGAACCTGGATCTTCATTCAGGTATGTTTTTCCTTTTATCTGGAGTTTTTAAGAAAAATGGATTTTATGGAAATTTTCAAAGTACACGTCGTGTACATTCTGAGTATACGTCGTGTACTTTCTGAGTACACGTCGTGTACTCTGATCCAGCTCGAAGCCGTGTGCTGGCTGTGTCGGGACATACACACGGTGTGTAGGGGTGACGTGGAAGCCAATTTTGGCGGATCACGGAAAGGAATTAGTACACTCTGTGTACTATAAAAGTACACGTCGTGTATTTTCCTTTTGTTCACTAAACGGACAGGGGTCGCACCTAACCCTAATTTTCATCTTCTTCTCCAGTTTTCGTCTGCCCGAGAGCGACCGTATGGCCATATTTTCGACTAGCTCCTGCATCGCCGTCTGTTCTACGATTCGAGCATGGTCAATTGTGTTGTAATCACAGCGGTGAGTTCTTCCTTCTTCTTGAGTCTTGTTTCTTGATTCCTCTTGGTTTCCAAGTTATCGTAGGTTGAGAGTTTTGTGCGTTTTCTAAAATCTACATGGTTCCAAGGGGAATCTGTCATCGTGGTTCATGGATATCGATCACCTGGGATCAAGGTTGGTGGTTTGTGCCTTTCTTTAGGAAGTTGATGAATATTTTGTGCAAATTCCACCAATACCCTTGAACGGGGTATTGCGTGTTCCTATTTTTCCCTTGTTGTATTGCCTGCTTTGCTTGATTTCTAGAGTAGATGTTTTGCCTGTGATTATGGTAGCTTTACTGTACCTTGAATGTTTGCTATACTTGTTCTTATTGTTTTGCGTTTTTCCAGTTTCCATGCCTAGTTGTAGGATTGTGTAATATTGCCTTGTTTTGCTGATGAGACTTAGTTGATAGCCAAGTAGTTATTGAGGTTTACTTGGATGATGTACACACACGCAGAGCATGTTTAGTTTCACTCAAGACTGTGAGAACCTAGAGTAGTAGACCAAAGGGAGAATTGATAGAAGGGCTTCTCCAGAGTGTTTTTAATTATGATACGAGACCACAGGGGGAATTGACGTTGAGTGCTTCCTCAGAGAGTCCGTAGTTCCTTGAAACAGGCCACATGGGGAATAGAAATTGAGTGCTTCCCCAGAGAGCATTTAGCACGTTACGAGACTATAGGGGGAATTGACGGTGAGTGCTTCCCCAGAGAGTCTGCTTAATTTATCGACTGAATCAGAGGGGTGAGACTATGTGTGCCACATGAGGGTTGCTAGTACTTATATGTTAAACCATAGGGGTTAGGCTGTGAGAGCTACCCAGAGGGTTACCTTTTTTCTTTTTTACTGGTTGTTTACTTGTGCTCTTCTTTTGTTAGAACTATGTATTGTAACTTGTTGTGCTTTCTTGTTTACTTCTTCTTGTTTTATTACTTTCCTTGTATTCATTGACTGTTAGGCACAAATATTTGGGTGATTATCTACTAGGATTGTATCTCACACCCTATTTGGGCCATGCTTTTCGGCCCAAGCAGACTATGTTGTTATAGGTATAGATAAGGGAAATCTCCCTTCTACTTCAGGTTCTTGATTGCACTAGAGTTGGAGAGCATGGAACCGAGCCGGGGCTCACGATGCTGAGGAGTTTATTTTGTTTTTCTTTTGCACTTATTTTCAGTTGCATTCTAGTACGTTGTTGTGTTTGCTACTTTCCATAGATACTTGTACCTGCTGCATCATTGTCATCATTTCTATATATATTCATTACTTCCGCTGTTTGGTTTCTGTTGTTATGCTTGTTGTTACTCCTTCCGCTGTTGACTATTGTTTTTCCACTGTATACCATACCAAATGAAGGCATAGTTTCCCCACAGACTCACCAAGGCCCTCGCTGCTAGTCGGCAGCCTCTGGCATTCAAGGAAACGCGCTTGAGGTCATGTGGTGAACCGGGTATGGGGCACCAGTGGAGGGGCTCCGGATTCAGGTCGTTATAGCTATTTTCTTATAGTAGAATTATTATGCTTTTTTCACATGTATAAGATAGACTTTGGTTTTCTAATTGAGTAGACCTATATTCCCTTCCTATATATATAAAACTATTTTCGAGTTTCTAGGAGGATTTTGTGGACCATGATGGACCTTACTAGTTCAGTATTGGGATATTTGTTATGTGCCTTCTTAGATTTATTTTTGGCATTTACTTGGAGAATTTTGAACTTGTAACAATTATATTTTAAATACATTCATGTGATATGGTTTTCCCTTTTATTTTATATATTTCATGAAGTTGTTTTTTGGATGATCCATCATATATCTTGATCTTGTCTTAAAATTTCATGATCCCTCCCATATTTTGATATTAGTATACCCATGGTGCTAGTCTCCAACCGAGGGCCTACTAGAGAAGGGACTCAGGGTGTCATTATCTCTCATTCTTCATTTCCAGCCTAGGAGGTGTATCATTGGAGGGAAGGGTCATGACATAATGGTATCATAAGTGATGGTTGATATATAAGATAGATTTTGGGGTTAGTTATAGTGATGATTTCATGGATTGGTATGGAAAAAGTGTCAGGTGATCTTAGTGTGTGACATAGGTCAGGGAAGACCACCTAGGACATGGAATTTTAGGGCACCCCATGATCTGATGCAAGGACTCGGAGCCCACCGAATGACCAAGTGAGGATACACCATTTTCAGGGTAGAGACCCTAGGAAAGGTACATGCATCATAATGAATTGTCTAATTTTATGAATTGGGTTGTTTTAGGAATTTTTTAATGAATAAAAAATGATTTAAATGAGTAAGAATGAATCTTAAATAAGAATTCCATACTATCTAGGATTAGGAACTCTTTGTTTACTTTTCACCTATGGATCCTTGTCATTGTCCACATACGGATCGGGTAGTTGAGGCTTGGTAGTCTGATCTGGTTGATCGATGGAGGGTTGATAATTTTGAGGAGGATGACTAGTGGTTGAGGATGTTGTGTTCTTTATAGTGACAGGTTTTGGGAAAGAACAAGAGCAGTTATTCAGACATTCAGACATATATCTAGCTCAAGGATATTGATATCGTATTTAATTTGATTTAGGGCCTAATAGGATACTGGGTTCCTTTGACTATCATCCATATGTGAGGAGATTTGTGTCAGTGGTGGATGCTTTATCTGGGGGAGAGGAAGGAAGAATACATTTTGTGGTTCAACATTGGGAAGGAATTCTGAGTATATTTCCTTTCATCGATCATGAATGATGAGAAGAGGTAGGATCTTTTATCCCTTTAGTAGGGAAGTATGTTAGTATGGGACCTGGGGATCATTTTTAAGGATCTCCTTAGTTTTTTCCTGGATCTCTTTCTGGATGAGGTGTCTCATGAGAGACATCTTGAGGATTCTATTTGTCCCTTTATCTAGTACACAATAACACCTTTTACATTATTGACATACTTGGTGGTTTAGAAGAAGACAGAGGTGATCGAGAGGATTCAATCGTGAGGAGTTCTACCACAAGAGGGGATCCAACATAGTTATTCAAGAGGCAGGGTAACCAAAAGCAAGTCTTAAGATCCAGGACCTTCGAGGTTTCAACAGAAAGGGATTCGACCTCAACAATTCCCTTTTTTACCTTCCATCCTTTGTTTCCTTCCTATGGACTTGGGTACAAGATTTTGCTTTTATATATTCTCTATAAATCTTCATATCTAGTGCCTAGTAGCCGTTTTAGCTCAGTTTGGTGGAGGTGGATTGGCCTAGTGTTAGCCTCAGTAGCATTTGACACTGAGAAAGTTTCAACAGTAGGGATAATTGGTTTTTTCTACACTGAAGGGATATGGGGTGAGTAGAGGCCAACCTCAGAATGTTCCTCATGTTTAGGGGCCTTGAACCGGGCATGTTCATAGAGGTGGTCATTAGAAAAGGGGTATAAGAGATGGGTATGGTCAGTTCTACACAGCGGAGGTGGATATTCTAGTTGGACTATTGATCTTCAGAGGTGCAATGAGTTTTTTTAATACCCTTTATTGTTCTTTGTTTGATTCAGTAGCTTCACACTCCATTTTTTCACCCACTCGGGCCCATGATTTTGGACTAGACATATAGAGACTTCATATTCCCATGGTGTTGATTACACCAGTCAAGGGACAGACCAATTTGTTTGATGCGTTCCATTAATATAGACTAATGATGGGACCACATTAGTCTCATGGGGATATCTTCTTACTACATATGTTACCATACGATTTCATCATCAGCATCAATTGGTTGTATTATGTGCATTATCTTATTGAATGTTTTCAGAGGAGATTCTTATTTTCATACATAGATGTCCAGCATGTAGTTTTTTTAGAGTGGAGTTTTCATGTGGGAATTCAGCATATGGAGCCTCTACTTCCCTCATTGACTGATCTATCTGTGGTGTCAGTTGATGCTCAAATAGTTGACGTTCCCTGGGTTTTTTGAGAGTTCCTGGATGTTTTACCCAAGGAATTTGTGACACTACCCCCTCAACATGATGTTGAGTTTGGGGTAGTATTAAAGACTAGTGTTTCTTCTATTTTGATGACTCTTTATCAGATGCAACCTTTTAAGCTGCAGGATCTAAGGATTCAGATAGATGATCAGATGAATAATGGTTTTATCCAGCTAAGTGTGTCACTGTGGGGTGATCCATTTTTGTTCTTCAAGAAGGAAGATGGTTCTTTGAGGTTGTATATAGACTTCTGGATGTTTAATTAAGTAACAGTAAATAATTTTACCCGCTTCCAAGGATAGAATACATTTTCGTCCAGGAGAGAGGAGTGAGTTGGTTTTCCAAGGTCTAACTGTAGTCTAGATATCACCAATTGAGGGGGATGAAGTGTGATGTCATGGATACTTCCTTTAGGTGCAGGTATGGGCCCTTCAAGTTTGTAGTTATGTCATCTAGTGTTATGAATACACCAATTATGTTCATGGGTATTATGAACTCAGTGTTCCATGAGTTCTTGGATCAGTTTATATTTGTGTTCATCAATGATATCTTAATATACTTGAAGTTAAGAGAGGACCATTCCAAGCAACTCATAACTGTCTTGAAGGTTCTTCGATGCTACTATCTCTATGAAATGTTGTCCAAGTGTAGGTCCTGAACATGAGAGGTGAATTTCCTCAAGCATATGGTGTCTCAGTAGGGTGTATAAGTAGACCCATCAAAGGTTGAAGCATTTGTTTCATGCACAACACCCAAGAGTGTGAAAGCGGTTCACAGTTTCCTTGTTCTTTTAGGCTATTATTGGAGGTTCGTACTGGATTTCTCTTGATTTACAGCCCCATTGATATATTTAACCCAGAAAGACCATTTTTTGTGTAGTGAGAAGTGTCAAGAAACATTAGGCTACCTGAAGGAGAAGTTGTTTAATGCTCCAATGCTCTAATTTCTTGAGGAAGGGGTAATGTTTGAGGTTTTATGTGACCCTTAACATCTGGTATTGGCATGCATCTTAATGAACCGGTGAACAGTGATCTTCTATGGTTACGAGAATTTATATCCCCATGATCATAACTATACCACCCATGATCTAGACCAAGCGACACTCAAGTTTTTGATGAAGTTTTCACGGAACTACCTCATTGGTGATTTCTTTATGGTCTTCAAGGATCACAAGACTTTTAGGTATATCTTTTCCCATTAAGATTTGAACTTGTGATAGTGTATATGGATGGAGTTTCTTTAGGAATTTATTTTTTAGATAACCTACATTTTATAAAAGGGGAATTGTTTGGTTTATTCCATAAGTCGGAAGTCGTAAAAGGAGATTTTATTTAAAATATGAAGATTCCTAGAGAGTAATGGAGGAGTTGGTATCATTTCACTTGGATGTGAGACTGGAAGATTATAGGAGATGTATTTTTCAGATGATAGTTTATACTTCTCTAATGTGATAGTTGGAAGAGTCTTACTTGGGGGACTCAGAGGTAGAGGTGTTTCACGATCATGTTGGCCATGGAGATGCTACGGAGGGATGGTTAGAGGATGGTCAGAACCAGATATTGTTTAATGGAAGGTTATTTGTTCTGGTGTAAATTCAAAATGAAGACCTTTTTTAGTTTCATAAATCACATTTTGTGGAACACCATAGAGTTTCCAAGATGTACCATGGCTTGAAAATAAATTTTTGGTGGACTAATATAAAATGGGTTGTGGTGGAGTTTCTGATGAGTTGCTTGGTTTTCCAGTAGTTAAGGCTGAGCATCAGGTTCTCGGTGGTTTTTTTCATCCTTTGGATGTTCCCAAGTGGAAATAGGATGACAACTTTATAGATTTCATCATTAGGTTATCAAGAGATCAGGGAGGTTGTGACTCTATCTGGGTGATAGCAGATCAGTTGATCAAATTGGCTCACTTCTTGGTGATCAAGGAGTCTAGCACAGTGGATGCCTTGGCTAAGAGGTACATGGATGAAGTGGTGTAGCTATATGTAGTTTTGATATCCATTATACTGGATCGGGACACATTCTTTACCTAACGAGTTTGGTGGGGATTGTAGCTTTCTTTTGGTACCCAGTTACACCTTAGGACTACTTTCCACCCCCAGATAGATGGGCAGGTAGAGAAGACTATACAAATTTCAGAGGATATTTTGAAAGCATGTGTCATAGACTTTAGTGGATCTTGGGTATGATACCTTCCCCTAGTATATTTTTCTTATAATATTAGCTATCACTCTTACATTGGCAATGCTGAGTTTGACACTTTCTAAATATGATTGTGTGATTACCCATTTTATTGGATTGAAGTTGGGGAGACAAATACTCTTCATCTCGTGGTAGGGAAGAGCATAACATAGAAGGTTTAACTGGTTCATGAGAAGATGAAGGTTATGCAGGATACGCAGAAGTCGTATTCAAATTGTAAGAGGAGGACCTTGTAATTTTAGTTTTGGGATGACATGTTCTAGATGGTTTCTCCTTGACATGGGAAGCAGAGGTTTGGTAGAGGGACTAAGATTTCTCCCATGTTTGTTGGACCCTTTGAGGTGTTGGGTCAAGTTGGATAGGTGGCATACCAATTGGTGTTTCCACAATAGTTGGAGAGAATCCATGACGCCCTCTATTTATCTTAGCATCATTGGTATCTACATGATGAATCCCATGTTCTTGACTGGGGAGTGCTAGATATCGAGGGCAATGCGTCATTCATGGAGCAGCCAATTGAAATCCAAGATCGTTAATATAATTTTATGTGTGGACTGGCCAATCCCTTGGTTCGTTTCTTGTGGAGACATGGTGGTTTGTAGGAGATTACTTGGGCGTGATAGATGCGTATGGGTGCCCAAAACCCAGAGCTATTTTGTTTTTTTCATTGTTTTTCTCTGTGTAATTTTTTTTTGAATCTTATTGATTTTTAAATGATCTATTCTACTTTTTTTCTAATGTGTGGTGAGATGTTTGATAATTTATTGACATATGAAAATGGGAGTACCTTATTCTTAATCAATACACATTAACTGAGGTGCAATTAAACCCATATGGGTGAGTCAGTGCTGCCCATAGTGGATAGTATCTTGACATGGAGGATGGAATTCCCAAATTTGTGTGTTCAGGATGGTGTGGTCTTTGTGATTGTGTGGCATGTTTTGTGATCATTTGGGTTGATGTGCTAGTTAATAGATTTCAGAGTAGGTGTTCATGGATGTTGAGATATCCAATCCATCTTTCGAACAACACAAGGAGGTTTATCATTGGATGTTAGTGTGTTTAGTTGATAGTAGTGGTAAAAGTGTAGTGAGGTACTTGAGTGGTATCTTGTGGGATGGTTTTTTGAAGCCTCCCTCTTTTTTCCTTCTAGGTTGGTTTTGAATTCTCAAATGAGGGAATAGTTTGAGATTTATCTGATGTAATGTCCAGGACCTCTCTGGTCCATTACTTTCTCAGAATCTTGGTGTATGAGGTGTTTTGGGAGGTCATGGTGAATTATTTAAACACTTTACAAAAAATCACAGTTTTCCAAGTTTTCCAAAGGTGTATCACAAAACAATAATTCGACCTAGAAGTATCACTTTAGATATGTGACCTTGGCAGTGTCACCCTAGTGGTGTAATATGACAACCCTGCTTTTATTACAGACTTAAACATGATTTGTTACATAAAATATTCACTTGATACAACATGGAAGATCAAGAGGACTAGTGTATTTGGGGCATAGGATCATTACATAACAACTTAAAACATGAAATACAACATCTTTATTGAAAACTTCCTTTACATGAATACTACATTCCCTCGTACTTAGCATTGCATGGGAAAACCTGAGGACATGCATAAGAAAATGGGTGGGCAATAAATCCCAGTATGGGAATAAACATGGAATACATGAGGAGTACAGTACATGTTAGAAAATAGGCATATCAATAGATAACAAGATAAACATGAACATAAAGGCATGATAAATCATGATAATCATAACATGGAAATGTGGCAACAACACTTAACATGGAATTAGCTTGAGCCAAGGCTCATTGCACATGGAGCATGAGTAAATTCTCATTACACATGAAGCACGAGTAAAACCTCATTTCACTTGAATTAGAATGATTCAACACTTATTTCACATGATTTATCATGATATTATACTTTACCCAATGCATTTGAGCGCTATAAGGGCGCACCCTTCTTAAAAATTTCATTTCATGCATAAGTGTGCCACATGGACCATAAAACATGGAATCATAAAACATAATCATTTATTCCATGATAAAGGAATATGGAATTCATTCATGAAAATTTATAATCAATAAGTAAATGTGCATAAAGGTGAATACCCTTGATGTAGAAATGGGCATGATATTCACTACACAATGTCATTGGCTTAGAAAATCGGTGCGATTTCGGCAGCGTAACGGTGTGACATAAGAATTCATAAAAACGATTGATGGGAGATAAAGGGGTTCCTCATCATATTTACATGTAATGTACAGTAAGTATGTCATATAGATACATGTCCCAATAATTGTAATGGAATTTAGATTCATGATACAAAAGTATTTCTTGAATGTAAATGGGGAGAGAGAAGTTCCTTTCAGAATTTCAGTATAGTAACGGGTGTGCATGGGATGCATTTAATGAGAGAGAAAGGGTCTCCCATAATTCAAACATAAAGAGGGAAGTATGATGGAGGTGAGAAACCATACCCCAACATTCATAATTGAAATTAAAATGGAAAAATAACTTAAATAAAATTGGACAAAAATGAGAAAGGAAGAAAAAACCCTTACTTGGAAGTGTGCTTCCAAAGGCTTGAGAGAGGCTTGAGAGGGGATTCTTTGGAGATTGGGGAACCTTGGGAGGATTCTAGAGAGATTATTTCAGAGGTTGGACGAACTAAAAAGGCTTTGAGTGTGGAGGAAGTGGGAGCTTGGGTGTGTTTATATAGGAAAGGTGAGTGAATTATTTATTATTTAGGTTTGGGACCCCTTACATTAAACTAATCCAAACCACAAATCAGCTCATGGTTTTTGCCTGTGGTTTTTGGAAAAGGGTAGAGGAAAAAAATGTTTTATAAGGCCAAAGTCTGAACTTCTTAAAATAATGGGGTTTCTTATGTGAAGTTGAGTCACACTCCCATGGAAAATAATTTAAAAACAATATGTTTATAAGTCTTAAGGGGTCCATTAATGATTTTTAAAATAAGTAAAACAACCCCAAAATCACATTATTTTAATGTTAAAACATTTATTGGCCGAAAATAAAGTTTATAGTATTTTATTACATCACTATTGGTCCATTATGATGTCATAAAACACATTATATATTTAAACGGTATTTAATTTTTACCCAAAAATTTGACTCTCTCAGAAAATTATGAAAAATTCACCGTTGGATAATTTTTATGTCCTGATTATATAAATAAAATTTATTTTATCTAAATAATTTTCTAAATATATTAATTTTCACTTTTCAAATAAAAACCGACATTTATCGAAAATTCACGGGTTTTGACAAAAATGGCTTTCAAACCTTAATAAAAATTAAAATTGCATTCATAAAATTATCAGATTATTTATTTTTAATAAAAATTATTTTAATAATAATAATAATAATTTATTAAAATATTATTTAATTCAAAAATCCGTTAATTTAATAAAATGGGATTCTTAATTAAATAATAACTAAAAATGCTATTTGTACTTTAAAAACTATTTACAATGTATCAATAATGACAAGAATGTATATTCCTTATTATATACAAAAATAATGTACATGAACATAGTACTAGAGATTTATTACATAACCCCTTAAAATAGATGCATAAGACCTAAGGGTAAGGTGTGCGATGGTGACAGACTCTTGGGGTGGCTCGGATAACATCGCTCGAGTGGTAATCTCTATAAACTTCCACTTTTCCCATATATGGTCTCGTTCGAGCTTGACATGGTGAAGCTCAGCTTGGGATTGGTCAAGAGTGAAGCCCAAAGACGCCACCTCTTTTCTGAGCTCCGAAAAATGGGCTTTTATGGAGCAATTCTACTGGATGAGGTCATCGCTTCTTTTTGTCTGAGTAAATTGGGATCGTTAAAACATTATATTTATACTAATCATGTGATCACTATTCAACGGCTATAAAAGTAATGGTCACAAATATTAACATAAAACTAAAGAAGTTGACATTTTATATAAACGTTTTATATAAAGAGACATTTAACTAGATCAAGAGGAATTTCCATTAATGAAACTATGGGTCGTTACATGTAATTGTAGTGGTGGCACCATGGCGGTGTCTCAATAGTAGTTGCTCGATGTCAGTCACTCACTGGCAGTCTCTCACCTAGTGGTGCCTCATCCAGCGGTGCCTTATGCCTAATGGTAGGACGTTTGGTGGTGTCTCACTTAAATTTCTCTCACTAAAAGTGGTAGGTGTTTCATCTGATGGTGCCTCATCCAGCAGTGCCTCATCTGGAGGTACTTCATTTGAAGGTGTCTCATCAAGAATTTCCTTGTCTTGAGGTATTTATTTTATCGGTGTTTCACTGGAAATGTAACTTCGATTTGTTCCTTGTCGAGCGGTGCCTCGTCTGGCGGTGTCTCGTAAATAGTGTTTCTGGTTTCCTCTAGTTATGCCCTTTTTGCATCTACCTTAATGTAAAATGTTTTTAATATCATATCTTCAAGGCTTTGAGACTAATTCAAATACCTTAAATCATATCTTAAATTCCCTAAGAGTTAAGATGATTTTAATTGGTCAAATTGTTTAGTCTTGACCAGATCCGCCTTTATTGGAAAATCGAAATGTATCTAAACCCATTACTCAGTTCAACTATTTCCAAACCTAAGATATCCTTCCCATTATCCTTTATTCTTGATTTCTATTATTATATAATTCCATGAACCTTTATTCCCATATGAGTCATGTAATCGGGCTGCAGCCTCTGGTTTGTGATTTCCTTTAGTTTTTCTGGCAGCATGTGTGCCCCTATTTCAGCACAATGAGGAAGTCCCCATCATATTTTCTTCTAAGTAGGTTTTACTTCATCTTTTTTAATTTTGTATCATTTAGGATGCGTATATGGATGTTACTATTTTTAATATAGTTATTTCCAAATTAATAAAGACAATTAAACCATATTTAAATGAAAATAAAGGGGGCTTGGAAAGTAGCGCATGATCTTGCTTTTTAATTTTTTTTTTATTGTGATTTGTATGGGCTAATTGCACACTAAAAATAATGTTCATTGCAGGCCCATGTTTACACATGGGATACTTTATGGAATGAATCTTTTTTTTCTTTGAACATGTATATGAAAAATTTTAACCTAGTATAATTGGATAATAGATGGATTCCCTAGGATTATGTTATTTTGTATAACCCCTAAATTAACAAGTGGAGATTAAAGTAGGGAGGTTATTTTAAATCTAAATATGTATTCATTTGGTTTGTGTGGTGATGAAGTGGTTGGAATGACTATCCAAAATGGGTTATCTTTATTGAACTGGTGATCTGGTTGTGGTATGTTTGTGTAGTGGGGTTGTATATCTGGTTGTGTTTTAATGTATTGCTGGACATGGGTGTGAGTTGGGGGTTGTTTTGATTGTCATGGTTTTTTGGGCAGGATGACTTCAAAAAATGATGGTAGTTTTTTGTATGGTTTATTCTCCATTGATAACAAGTATAAACCTTCACCCTGTATCTAGAGATAGATATACCATATATCATGAATGGGTGTTAAAAGGGGAGTTTATGGAATGATTTACCTTTAGTGTGAAGTTGACTTTATTTATCAGGCTCTTCAACTTCTATAATTAATGTTTCTGTGTTTCTTAGATTCCTATATAGATATTTAATGGTAAAAATAATTTTTTAACAATGAATATAAATCATTAAATAATTTTGGCAGGGAATGTGAAATGTGTTATATGGATTCATGTGTGGTATTGTGCATTTAGAGGTAGCAACAAATTTCGTAGAGTTATGAGCTAGTTGTTTGTTTTATAACCCATGGGTTGGGATTGAGTGTTTGGTAAGATATATATATATATATATATATATATATATATATATATATATACTTGTATTTTCCTTGTGATTTATATACGCACCCCACCCTAGTTGAGACCTATGTTCCAAACACCCCCATCGTCATGGGGGGTCCTTCCAAAACATCCTGGTAGTAGGATGGATGGATGGCCACCCACTCTTACTTACTCCCTATTCCAGGTGGTGATATCCCAAGATACCATAGGAAGATTTTGGTTTGTGATGATCAAGTGTGTGCGGGCGAGTTGTTCTTTCCTAGGTTTCTTCAGGATAAGATGTGTTGTGCTTTCCTAGGTGTCTTTAAAATTACCTCTTGTTTGTGGCCCAGGTGTCTACAGGAAAGATTTGATGTTGTTTGTTGCTTGGGTGTCTGCGGGAAAGATCAGGTGTGGTTTGGGGCCCATGTGTCTGGGGATGGGATGTGATGTGTTCTGGGGACCAAGTGTCTACGGGCAGGATGTGATATGTTTTATGGACCAACTTTCTATGTGTAGGATGTGGTGTGGTTTGTGTCCCGAGTTTCTATGGGTGGGATATGGTGTGGTTTGTGAGGACCAGGTGTGTGCGGGTAGGTTGTGATTTGGTACTTTCAGAATAGGTTAGATCAAGATGACATATTACATTAGGAAAGAGAAAATAATCAATGGGAATATGGTGCAGGTTACCCTATCATCGATATAAATTATATTAGCTTAATTTACTTTCATTATTTGGTGAGTATGAATTGGTGAGGTTGGGATGGCTAGTATACCTGTTAGGTATTGTTTCATTCTTCTATTTTCTCACAGGGGAATTAGTATAATTCTTTCACATGTGCACGAGAGACCTTGGTTTTCTGAAAGAGTATACATATATGCCCACCCTATGTATATAAAACTATTTTTAGGTTTCTAGGAGGGATTCACAGACCATGATGGACCTTACTAGTTCGATCTTGGGATAATTTTTATATCCCTTTTTATCTTTACTTTTGGTATTTACATGGATAATTTTGTAGTTGTAATAGATCAATTTTAAATACATGCATGTGGGATGGTTTTTGGATTTATTTTATATATGTCTTAGGTTTTTTTTATAGATGATCCATCATATATTTTGATCTTGTTACAAAAAAAGGCTAATTCCTACCATATTGGGAGATATGTATACCCTTGGTAGTCACCAACTCGAGTCCTGCTGGAGATGGGTCTTAGGGTCCATTATCTCAGTTTCTTCAATTCCATCCCAAGAGGGGCATATTTAGGGCGAGGGGGTCCTGACATCTCTCAACTCATTAAGTATATATTCTTTGGTGGTCATAAAATTTTTATGTGTTTCCTCTAGTCAGTGGAATTGATTGGTCATTGTTTTCCCTTGGAGTTGAGGTTGAAACCCAAGTTGTGTCAGTTGAAATCATTGGCCCTGATTTTTTTACTGTTATGGTTATTTTGGCCTCCAACCTTATTCATAATTTTGTAAATTATAATCTAAATAATTCACATCTTCATAATATATAACTTGGGTAATTTTATTGGCCATCATTTCGTCGAGTTTATTTGACATTACATTCACTTGGGTGGAAACCCAACTGTTGTATTACTGTGCACTACATTTCTCTCCTTTCTTCTAGAATCCCATTAATAATTTTTGTTGGACATCTCATCTAATGACTCATAGATCTCCTATAATGAATTTTGTATAACTGAACCTCCTATATCAGCATCAACTATCAAACAATTTCTCTATGATAATCCTTTATAGTCATATTGAATAATAACAAAAATTCTATTACATGATGAGGAAATAATATTATTAATCCTGTGAATCATTCCCATGATCTACATAATTATTCTTTAGAAAATTGGTCAAAAATTAAAAACACTTAATAGTAAATCCATTAAATTTGGGGGTGGTAAAAACATGTTAAGAATATTCTAACCAGATCATCCCATGTGGTGATTGAACCTAGAGGAATACTTTGGATCCACTCATGTGATATGTCCTTCAATGAGAATCTGAATATGAAAATCCTTACAACATCATTAGAAACATTTTCAAATTGGAATGTGTCATATAATTCCATGAAACTCCCAAGGTTTGAGTTGGAGTCTTCAAGAGATAGCCTGTAAAATTGGAGTGAATGTGTGATCATTTGAATAACCATCAGCTTGATCTCAAAATGCTAAGCAGTGATGAGGGTATGAGAATTATCTAATAGAACCCCATTTGTTAGGGTCTTTCATATTTGATCATTGTTTTCCCCCTATATATTTTCATTAAACCTTTGGTCATTATCTCTTTAACAAAACATGATCATCTCCTTAGAATTGATCCCTTCTATCCATGATGTTTTATTTTTAATCACACTCTTCCTTGTTCTTTCTATACTGGCATAAAGTATTGTCATACTCTGAGTTGAATGCAAGATCTTCAATATCTTCTTTCCCATGAGTGGGTTATTTGGTAAATGTGTTGTTACCAAAAACTACATCACAAAAAATAATAAGTTTAAAAAAGTGAATTAAAATAAAAACAATTATCAAGATTCCAATTTAGTATAAAAAAGAATAAACCATTTCCACAAAAATATATAAAAATTTAAAGCCCATAGGGAATCATTAATTTCCTACTAGGCTGCCCAAATTTAATAGTTTATAACACTCATAAAAACAACTAAAAATATAGTACTTGAAAATCCCAAGTATCAAACTCATTGGGATGATCTATATGATCTAAATTAATTAATCAAATTTAAATTTCAATTGTTTTATTTTTTGAATAAAGATAAGAAAATATATGGATTGAGCTTGCTATAAAAATAGAGAAATACCAAGAAAAGTGATTTTAGTTTTGTGTGTTAGGGATTCAATTAATATGAGTCTATTCAGGTTTGGTGTCAGAATTTGGTCAGCAAGGACGCTTAGTCTGGGTGCTCTGAAATAATCCTATGATTGTACCATTGAAATGGCCATCTACTAAATGCATTCACAAAACTAAGAAACACAAAAAATGTTATTTAAAGAAAACTTAACTACATTTCATAATGTTCAGACACAAAATATGCTAATTAACTGATGCAATAAAATTATAATTCTTAGAAAATAGTAATAGTTATGAAATATGAAAATAAAAAGAATTGCAGTTGATTAAAAAATGTTGCAGCAATCAAAAATAAGACTTAGAAATATAAATAATCTATAAGTATAACATCCCCCCTACAATTATATCACCCTACATAAGGAAAACTACTTTATTATTCCTAACATGATGAGAATGAGTAGCATGGTTACATGAGGAAGTGATGTGGTAACTAATGGTGGTAAATCATGACTCCATATCATCACTTTGTGGGAGTAGCTAATCAGTGTGATATCGCTCTTCCTCCTCTGGTCTTGGATAACATTTTTTGTGAGGTAGAGGTTTATTTTTATAAGGTTTTTCATCAACCCTCTTCCACCAATGTCATTATTTTTTCGTCTCTCAAAACTTTTAGGATGTGTAATATTTTACATGATGTGTAATCATTAGGCATTTGATTTTTCATAACTTTCCCACCCAAAACATTCACTCTGTGTATTTTTATATATGAAATGTAACTTCTTTTCATAAATTAATTTCATGTAATCAGATAGATGATGTGTAATTATACATCTCCAATTCCAGATCTCCATTGAATCATCAAAACTCAAGTGTCACTATAATATTTCAGACTTTTTACCCATTTTCCAAAGATAAGTTGTATCCTAACATTAACAAAAAACAATTCAATCTATTCCATAATTGGAATGATTAATCATTTAAATAAAGAAATTAATTTATTGAAACACTCTAAAATATGTATATGAAATATAAATATCAAATTTTCCTATACTTGAATCAATACTTGTTCTCCAGGATCAAATGTCAAAATACTATGAAGTGTTTTCAATATAACACGATCAAATTTCAATTTCTACAAAAAAATGATCAAATGGGAAATTAAATGTTTGAGCATCACAAGTAGAAAATTCATCAATACCCTATTTTGTAAATATTACCAATCAACAATGTATTTTAATTTTATTGTTTTGAAATATTCAAGTTTCTACATTCATCCATTTTCATTTTTCAATTAATTATTAACATGAATTCCAATTTAAACTTACCTCATTTTACTCATTCTGGTCATTTTCAAGGTAAAATTTTAAATAGAATTTAGTACATGCCTCAAAAACGTGTCACTTACCATAGGCTTTCGAGGCATCTAATTTCTCTACTACATAAATATATATATCACAATTAAACTTGAGAGATTCACCATTAAAGTTAAAATGACTCTGAGTCATTAGGGTATGTAGGAAAATTATGTAAATCAAGTAAAGCTCAAATGTAAACAAACAATATCAATGAAAATCTTCCTTTATAAATGTGATTTCTCTCATCCCCCCAAAAATCTAAAGAGTGGGATCATGATACATGTATGCACAATGAATGAACCAACCTCTCTATCATTATATATATATATATATATATATATTAATTTTCAAAATTTAGGCCTTTAAAAAAAATCACATTCAATACCTAACCACATATGATCGAAAGATCGTCAATAGGGTAAATTGAAATTTTTTATCCTCCCAAGATGCAACCCACTTTTTTTCTTCTTTTCAAGTTTGTTTTAGCAAGAGAGGTGAATAATAAAATACAATTAAAGATTCCTTATACTCTCCCCATATCATAATAGAACATCCCACACCAAAATATTCCCAGTGCATTATATCTTGGTACACAATATAATGTTATTTCCCTATAAATATTCTTTTACATATCATTAAAAACATCTAAAGGAATGTTGGAATAGATTAAAAAAACTTGAAACATGGAATATTTCTGAACAAGATTGTTCATGGCATCTATGAGATTAAAAGGTATTATTGCAAGGTGGTTATCAAGATAAGGGCTAATAAAAAAAGGCTGCAATCATTTTAAAAGTGACTCTATGCAGTCATAACTTTGATAAGATGAAATGTTATTTATGGAATAAAACATGCCCTGGTTTCTCAAAAAATATATCAAAGAAATTGTTGAAAATATTGGATCAGTGGATATCTCAGGAATGATATGAATGGTTGGGAGAACTACCAATGTAAATGTACACAAATAATTAAATCAATTAATGAAAATATCATAAATGTAGTGCATGGACAAATCTTATTAATATTTTATTTACAATAATCAATATTTTCCCTTAAATCATGATTTTTTAAATCCTAATCCACACAATTATATCTACTAATTGATTTCCCAATTCTTATCATTTAAATTTATTGATAAAGAAATCTAAATTCATAGAATGATGATCATATAATGAATTTTTTATCTCTTAGTTTAGTTAAGTAAATAAATAATCAAGTTTGGGAATAAAATTTGTAATTAAAGCTCTAAAATGTTTAAAATTTGAGGAATATAGTATAAAATTAAAAAATTATAATGATTACTTCCCTTTAAAATTGATACTTCAAACATGGGTCATAAATTTACTTCCTTATCCTTTTCATGAATTTTAAATTCTCCCCATGTCATGTAATTACTCTGCAACTTCTCCTCTTTCTACTTGATTTTTCCTACTTTCTGCCTTTGAGGGTCCTACAAAAATAAATATTACACAAGTGAAAGTATAGATAATAAAAATGAAATTTAAAAATATTTATGGATGAGTTATTTCTCCTAAAAACAGAAAATAAATTTCTAAAAATACTAAAAACTCAGGTTGCCTTCCAGAAGTTCTTTTTTTAATATCATTGGCTTGACCTTACATACTTTATCTCTAGGTGGTTGATGATGTGAAAGAGGTTACCTAATTTAGAACAAAAAAAATATGTCATGATTCCCTTGTGTAAATGGGTCCTCTACCTTTCTCTAAAAACAATTTCACTCTCCCATTAGTAAATACATTCTCAACTTCCATGGTCTTTATCCAGTAGTTTTCATCCCTTCTTGAAAAATCAAATGGAAGTTCATGGACTATCCAAACCTATTCCACTTCATTGAATTCCTCTTAGATGATATTTCCACTAATTTCTTTATCTATTTCCATAAATTTATTAAAATTATTCATCTTTTTCATAATTTCTTCTTTACTTTATACATCAACTACATTAGATATTCTTCCATAAAAAATATCATCCTCTGCATTCAGTAAACTATATTTTAAAAATTCATCAATTTTATCGTCTGATTTCTTCATTTCATGGAAAAAATTGAACTTCAATTATGATCCTTAAACTCATAAACATAATTTTATATTGTGAACATCATTTAGTTACCTTTATATAGTTAGTAATATTCTTCCCATTATTATATGGATCCTCTATTCATACATTTCCAGCACCAAAAATCCTCAGAAAAATAGAATGTGTCCACTTGGACAATAACATATTCAACTATACCTCGAGGTAGACTCACTATTGTATCAACTAATTAAATCATAAATTTATTTTTTCCATATCTCTCAATCCTAGAATCTAGAATGTTTCATATGAAATTATATTTAAACAAGAACCTAAATCATATAAATCACTACCAAAATCATTAGAATAAATAATAATTGAAATATTAAAAAAAACTGGATCATTATGCTTCTTTAGTAGGATACTTGATAATACTACTGATATTTCTCCTACCAGTTTAATGGTAGATAATTCTTCAAGATTCTTTTTTCATCAGTAACTCATTCAAAACATTTCATAAACAAGCATGTTTTTATTGGCTCAGGTAATGTAATGTTGTTGTTTATCTTTTTTAACATCTCTAAAAACTATTATTTTATTTCATCAATATTCACCTACTTTCATAGATTTAGAAATGGTAGTGGTGGTCGGTACGGTGGTGGTTCTTCCTCTTCATTATTTTCCTTAGATTCTCTATGATTTTCTTTACTTGGTTCTACTAGTTTGTTTTCAATTATTTTTCAAAATATTATAGGACACTCCCTTGTGTCTTGATTCTAATTCAAAGAAATATGTATTTCAGATCTATGTGGGGAAGCTATTTTGGGAATCCTATGAGTACTCTTCTTGGCTATTTTATAAGTAGATCAGTAATCTAATCGAACTAACTTTCTAATATCCTCATTGTAGCTGGTCAGTTTTGTGAGTCGTTTTTTAAATATCTGATATCATTTCCTTAATCCCTTGAGTATACTATAAACTATTTAAGTGATGATAATGTGGTGTTCATAAAAGTTTCGAGGGTTTCCTCCAGTGAATAGACATGACTAGTTAGTATTATCCCTTCTTGTTATGTTTTAAATCCTTATTATCTCAGCTAAAATCATTGGCCTTTTATTTTTCAGTTGTGGTTGTTGTTGGATTCATATATTTTCATAATTCGGACAATTATAATCTAAAATATGAAAATAATCATAATAAATACCTTGTTTATTTTTATCGGACATCATTCCAATGAGTTTCTTTTACATGACATCCATTTGTGTGGAAGCCCAGTTATTTTTTCCCATGTGCACTTTTGGTGCTCACCCTTCTTCTAGATTCCACTAAAAAAATTTATGGGCATATAATCTAATAACCCATTTATTTTCTATGGTGACTTTTGCATAAGTGAGCCTCCTACAGCAACATCAACTATCAAATGATTTCCTAGTGACAATACTACATAGAATGTTTGAATTAATAACCACATTTTAATGTCATGATGAGGACATTATCTTATTAAACCATTGAATCATTCCTATAAACTATATAAATATTTTTCAGTACATTTCTCAAAATTTAAAAACACTTATCGGAAAATATATTGACATTGAGATTGGGAAAAAACCATTTCAATATTTTTATTACCAGATCCTCTCATGTTTTTATTGAATGTGGATCAAGACATTTGATCCACACATGTGTATTTTCATTCAATGAGAATATAAAGAGGTGTATCCTTATGAAGTTATTTTTGAAATTTTGAAATTGGAATGTGTCACACATTTCCATGAAACTCCCAAGGGGTGAGTTGTGGTCTTAATGAGGTATCCACAAAATTTAAAGTGAATGGTTTCTCATTTTAATTATTTCCAAATTGATCTTGAAATGTCGAGTAGTGATGGAGTGTATGAGAATTTTCAGATTAACCACCATGTTTGAGGTACTTTCATAATTGACAAGTGCTTGCCCCTGGATTTGTTCCTTAAGCCTGTAGTCCTTCTTCTAGGAACAACACATCATCAGCTCCATGGAATTGATCCCTTCCATCCATGGTGTTATATTTTTTCATAGAATCTCTATTTCCTTTCTCTGATATTGTATTTTTTTTCAAACTCTGGTTTGAATAAAATATTTTTAACATTATCTTTCCCACAAGTGGAGTATTCATGAAATGGATTGTTATGAGAAACTATAGCATGACAAGAACAATAGTAAAAAAGATAGTTAAAATAAAACAATTATCAAGATTAATAATTAAAGTAAAAATAGAAAAATACATAATGAAAACGGTGCCAAAAAATTTACATCCTATATGGATTCATTAATAATCTACAAGGCTACCAAAATTTAATAATTTATAAGAATCAGAAAGACCAGTAAATATTTAGCACATGGAAATCCCAAGTTTCCAACCCATAGGAATTTTTAGTATATTCTAAATTAATTAATGAAATTTTAATTGTAATTGTTTGATTATGTGAATAAATATAAGAAAATAGTTATATTCGGTTTGATATTAAAAGTGAGGAATTTCAAGATCAGTTATTTCATGTTTGTGTTCTAGGTATTCTATTAATATGGATTTATTTTGGTTTGGTGTTAGAATTGTGTCAGTAGGGATTTTTGGTCTTGGTACCATGCACTAATCCTATGATTTCACTATTAGAATTGCCATCTACTAAATTCAGTTACAAAAATAGGTAACCCAAAACCCTATTTAAATATAAATTCCCTACATTTCATAATTACCATACACAAAATGGGATAATTAATTGATTCAATGAAATGATAATCCTCATAATTCAAAAATGGTGATACAATATGAAAATAATATGAATTGGATTTTAGTAAATAGTGTTTTAGTAATTCAAAACAAGAATAAGAAATAGAAAATATCCCTATGAATTATATCCCAAAAAAATCACCTCACCTACCAAAAATAAAACTACTCACTTATTATAGTAATGATTAGAATGAGCATCATGGGTACTCGAGGAAGAATGACAGTGAAAATTGTAGGCAAACCAGGGCTCTGAATAATCACTCTATGAATGCATCTCATTAGTGTGGCATTACTCTGCCTCCTCAGGTCTAGGATACCCTTCTATTGTGTGGTTGAGGTTTATTTTTATAAGGGGTTTCTTCAACACTCACCTTCTAGTGTCCTTATTTTTTGTTCAACCGAAACTTTCCCGAAGTGTAATATTTTACATGATGTGTAGTCATTGAGCAGTGGATTTTTCTTATTTTTTATACCCTAAACATTTAGTTCATGTATTTATGTTCACAAAATGGAAATTATTTTCAAAAATTTATGTCATGTAATCATATACTCAATGTTTAATTGGTCATCTATAGTTTCATATCTCCATCGTATCCTAAAAAATATAGTATCACATCGCTTCATTTCACTTATTGTGAAAAGTATCTTTTAGCTCCAATGTTTTCCTATTTTCACTACTATTACAAAGATAAGATGTATCCTTCCATGAAACACATAACAAATCAATATATTCCAAAAAAAATAGGATTAATCGATTAAATAGAGAAATTAATTTATTAAAATAGTATAAAATATGCACATGAAATATAAATATCCATCTCAAAAATGAAAACAACACAAAATCATTCTTTGCTAGTGATTGATCCTAATCAAGGTAATATTTTGTTTTATTTAGATTCATTCCATGTTTTATTTCTTATTTTAAAAACATGAATCAATCGAATAATTGATTCATTCATGGGTTGATCATATTGAGGGTGTTGAATTATTTGGGGGTATTTGGGAGTATTTATTTTTTTAGTTTTCATTCACCATTCTAATGACAATAGATCAAGACCAACCCGAAAATGGTTGAGGTTCATCAACCATTTGTATATTTTCTAGAATTCATCCCACCGTTCTTCATGCATTCATTACTACTGTTTTGTTTGATTAGTGTTTCATCCAAAATATAGAGTAATCAATCATTCCACACCAGTTTCTTGGAACAACATATTGATCTTGCATATCCTAGCTTGATATGAAATGGGGAACATATAATGATGGTAAATATATTTAATCTATCAAGAATTTGGTTCATGGTTGTTGTTTAAGAACGTGACGGTGGAACGACCTGATAGTGAGGATTTACCATGTGTTTTGATGATCTAAATTACAATGAGCAGTGAGCGGCGATATGTGGTTAGAGAAGATCCATGATCTATGGGTATGACCAACAACATAAACAGATGTGATGGCAGCTTGACATACTTGGAAGAATAATCTTCAATTTCTATGAAATCCCATGCTACACGTAGTTAAATCCCATATAACACTATTTGTGGGACCCCCCTATATGGCGCTTGGGTTCTATAGAGAAATTAAATATCACACATATTTTGATAGTTGTCATGTGGTGTGTGTCCCTTTCTTATAATAGCATTATGTTCCACAAAGGGTACATGGACAAGGATGGGAGTAAATGCGATTGCACATGTTGTGTACTTAGTCTCAGTCCTGACTATATATACATGGACATGACTAGCTAGACACATTCATGATTAGGAGTGAGTGTGATCAGACATGATTTGTACCATGACATGAATAGGGTAACTTTCTATGTTACATGGGAAGGAATTGGAATTGAAGGGACATGAAATTTACAACTATTACATTCCATGTGCACCTTCAAGGATTTATTAGATCAATTTCCCACTTCAACTTAGACAAGTTTCGTTATGATGTGTTGCCTTGATCCTCTTCCCTTAATAGATTTTTATGGAATAAAATTTTATACCTATGATGGTGGTGTCTTTAGAGGTACTTTATTCTTGGATAATGCTATTAGAACCCATCTGTGAGGCCTTCAGTGAGATCCTTTATCATCATATTACCCTCATTGGTGTTTTTTTATTGTCATGACTGACACTACTAAGTCATCAATAATCTACTTAACGGGTTAAACTAGATTGGTTTTTTGGTATACCCTATTGAAATGGGTGTGATATTAATTTGTGTATCGCTCTCTTCATTCTTCTATTGTGTAATTTTTTTTTTAGAGAACTTATGAGAATGACATATCATGCAGATTCCATCAATGTTATCTGACTCATAAAGTGTGTACTCCCATATGAGTGTTTTGTGTAACCATAGAGTATGAATCCTAAGATGTAATTTTGATTGTTAATTTTCATGAGACTACATGAATCTATTTTTTATATGTATATATTCATGTTATATGTTCCCTTGACATATACTTGTGATGAGATGAAAACTATTCTTGATGTTATATGCTTAGAGGTTTTTGGGTTTTGTACTGGGTATTGTTATAATCACCCATACATGGAATTTTCCCACACATTCTGTCTCTAATGTAGATAGTCTACTATTTAATGGAATCTCAGAGGGACTAGGACTGGGTACAAGTGAACTAGATAGACTAAGGTGTGTTCCTTCAATTTCATTTGATAGTAGTCCTCACCCATCTTATAACTTTGAATCATTTTTATTTTCTTTATAGTGGTCTTGTATTTGGCCTTTTATTTATAGTACTTTTTAAATACTCTGATAGTGGGATTGTAGATTTTTTCAAGAAAGAATATTGGTTGTATTCATTTCATTTTTTATGGTATTGGACATGTGTGTGTGTGTGTGTATTAGGAAAATGCCTCCCATGTGTGTGATATTACCACTCAATGCTTGTTTCTAGCCCCTAGAAAATTATTAGTGGACCTGGGGTAGTCGTGGAATGGTCCCCAATGGGATAGGTCATGATAGGGAAGCATATATTAGGTGTTTTTGAATACATGGTTGGGATAGAGATATTTATAGTAACATTAACTAAAAAATTTAAAAATTGAATTTTTTAGAAGACATTGTTATATATCTCAACATCTTGGATAGATAATTTATATGTGTAAAAAAAATTAATCCATAAACGATCATTTTAGTCACTTCAGTCATGGTTTAATGAGTTTAGAAACAAAAAAATAGGCAACTAGTGGAAACCACAATCTGGAGGATTCAATTATTAATTTCTAAAATCTCTATATAAAATATTAAGGGACTCCACAATTATTTTGTTCACTATAGACAATTGGTTCAAGGATAAATTTTGAAAAATGTGGGATATCCAATTAATCCAAGTGTTGGGTATAGTTTGTATTTGGAATGTGGGTCCAATGAGAGTATGGTCATCAAATAAAGTCAGTCAAAAGTATTTTTTAAGAGGATTTTGTTATTATGTAGTAGTTATGGCCACATACCATGATCATCATGTTACAAAAAAGATTTAATATCACTATGATTTTATAGTGTAGTGTTGGAGGAAGAAAAAATAAATTTAATGGGTTGTTAATGATTTAATTAATGATTTATTATGTTCATTAAATTATTTAAAATTAAAAAAAAATGAATCACTATGGGATTTAATTCATAATTCTAAAGAACATAATGACAAAGTAGAAGGAAGAAATTTTATGAAATAACTAGAAACATAGAGAGAATTATATATTTTGTGAAAAGGAAAATATAATAAGATCTATGGGAAATTCCCTCAATATGAATCATGATTTCCCTTAGTAAATAATGAAGTAGAAGAATTGATATTGTATAAAAGGTGTAATTTTCATCAAATATTCATGAAATATTGAATATTTGCAGTATAAGTAGTCCATTATTCCATGTATAAATAATAAACTGTTCTTTTATTATTTATAATAATTTTACTCCTAGAGTTTCATTTCCTTCACTTAAAAAAAATTAATCAAAATTATAGTTTCTATGTCATTGAAATATCACCTTCAAATTTTTATTTCATCAGCACAATTAGGGTGAACCATATAAAAATATCCTATGTCATTTCATTATGATTTTACTCACAATATATTTTGAGTGTATAAAATCTTCATGTGATTCTATAAAAATTATAACGAGATCATTGGTAATTGACATTAAGAAATTTGAATACTACGATTCACCCAATACCACACATAGGGTTTTATATGTGATTGGGAAAAATATTTAGTATAAAATTAGAAGGTTCAAGATATATTTTTATCACTCTCATTGAGGAATAATGGGAGAAATTTTTAATCATAAGAGAATCCTAGTCATTGAAGGATATAATTTATAAATATGAAATAAGTGAATGAAACGTTATTATAGCTCAATGGGAATTGATTTGTATTTGAAAACTCTACACAATATTTCTCTTATAATGGATAATTGATCCCACTCTTACAAGGATATATAAGAAATAGAAGTTGAAACTAAAGAAATTAATTCATAGGGATATATTTGGAAAATCAAAGCTACACAATGTTGATGTCCTTTAAAACTTCTCTTTCAATATTTTAGAATCTCAGTAACATAAACATTGGTAATTTTAATGTTCATGAGGAATTGTTTCAATTATTGTGAAAAATATGAAGACCGACATATGTGACTAAATTATATGTTCGATGAATTATTTTATCCTCTGAATATTTTAATTGATTATATGCATGGTCTTGTAGAAAATATTGACAATGTCATAATTTTCAATATGTTATTAATATGACAACCGTCATGATTCAAAATTATGATATCAATACATGAACATAAATATATATGGGATGACACATTTGACTATATTTATAATAATTTCAATGCATATGATATGAAGAATAATGAAAATTAGTGTATTCTAATGGAGATAAGCTCGAAGGTTTCATTTAATGCAATTAAGTCACTTTTGATGAGAGAATATCATTAAAAATAATAATTTTATTTGGTGATGAAATTTCATTATTCTAATTTTAAGATAGGAAAAGGAAAATTAGAATTGAAGAATAAAAATTATTTTAGTCAACAAGAAGAAGTAGAGAAACCTTTTTCCAGTTGTGGTAAAAAATTTCAAGATTATTTTGAGGAGGAAGTACATGTAAAAAAACCATTCAAATGTGTAGAAATTGAGAGAAATCTGCAGTGAAAATTCATTAAGGTGAATTTTTTTATCTCACAGAGGAAAAATATCATATTTAATATATATATATATAGAAAATTGAAGAATATTGATACCTTATTGAATTTTTTGAGGTTATCATAGAAAAGATACATGTGGATGATATTAATTAAAAATAAATGTGAATAAATAATGAGGATGATCATAAAGCTTTCAATGAGGAAACCATTCAGAAAATATACATTTAAATGACTAAATAAAATAATTCCAACAATTTTAATAATGACTAAAAGATCTACATAAAGACCTAAGAAGATTAAAAGTAATAATTGTGGATGGATATGAAATAATATATAAAAATTATAATAACTCTAAGAAGGAAGATGATCTTATGCTCAAAATCATAAAGCATGCCTGAATTATTGATGGTTAATCTAGCTTAGTCGAAGGTCAGGTGAAAAATAATATTTTTTCTCAAAGGTGAAGACATAACATTGTGATATGTGTGTGATGATATTTTAATTATTTTCAGAATTTTTGTATCATCAAGATGATTGACTACACCTTCCACTATGAATATTTGTTGGGTTCCTATAGAGTAAGATAGTGTTATACCACAATTACAATTCATCAAAGAAAAATGAAAGTCTATTGAAGGACTAGATCGCAAGAGGAATCCAGAATATAATGATTCTAAAAATCATTCATCAATACCTTAGAGGAAGGTTGAATTTCATGAAACCAAAAATGTGAAAATAAAATTTACAAGTGTAGGAAGGAAAAAAAATAAGATACACTAAATTTGGTTTCATTTATATTAGAATTTAACACCGCCTCATTTTAATATGGATTTAACTTTAATAATATCAACCATTTTAGATATATTGTGGTACATGCAACTACTGATTAAAAGGAACAATTAATTATAAAAAATTAAATATGTTACAAGATAAAGAAATGAAATAATTTTTAAAAAGATAATTGATTTTTAAAATCATTAAATAGTTTTAAATCATATAGGAAAAAATACATTGATTTGTTATGAATTAAAGATATTTTCTATATTTATTATATTTAAGATGATTATAATAGATTTTTGGATAAACTATAATAAAATTTTTGGTAAAATAAATTATTTATTTCCAATAATTAATTATAAAAATATAAAAATTAAAATAATATGTTTTTAGGACTAAAAATATTTTGTTTAATGACATTGATATTTTGTAAATTAAATATCTTTTTCTATGAACTTTAAATTTATTAATAATTTTTCATGGGGTCATTAAAATGAATTTTATTATTTAATATTCATACAATTTACAAATCATTTATGATAATTAGGTTGCATGAAATACATATAAATTCTATTATACACATAAAAAGGAATGTTTTATGATAATTTGTTTTGATTAATTACATGTACTTATATTAAATTTAATTTTTATGACTATTAAATTTGAATTTATTAAAATAGTATTAATATTTTTAACATTCATGTTCAACATAGATAATAAGATCCATTTCATTTTTATTCATAAAAATAAGACACTGTAAAAAAATTTAATCACCACGGTAAAGGAATAAATAGGGTAAATAATAAAAATTATAGAATAATTTCAAAACATTTAAAAAAACTATATCTAAAAATGAAGGGATAATTTAATTCTCAATAAACCATTATATTTCCCTCTATAATTTTAAATTTTTAATCCATGTTACATGAATATAACATTAAATTTGTAATAGTAAATGAGTATTTACAAAAATATCACCCTTTTGGTCTATAAAATGAAATCCCCACTACCCACCTCAAGAAAAACATTACATTAGAATTATATTGAATCACTATAAAATTTACCTCCCTCTTAATCTTTTCTCATGATTCAGAACCTCATATAATAAGAAAGAATCTCAATCGTCTCATTTTCGTGAGGCATGTGGCATCCTAACCCTGTACTCCCATATCTGGTTCAACAAACACATTCATTAAACAAAATAATTAAAACAAGGTGACATTAACTTATCATTATATTAAAATATTACCATAGTATAAACCTTAAAACACATAAATTGCATAAAATTATACAGAAAAATGTTTTTGTTTCTTTGATTACCAATTACATTAGAATCATATTTTACTAAACATGTGATTAATTTCACATTAATCAAACCATACTAGATTTTTATTAGAAATTTAATATGAAATAATAATATTCATAGCATGGGGGATATAATCACAAGGTATTATATCAATTAAATAGTAAAGAAAAACTCAATATATAATAATCAAATATCATATTTGAGGATAAGATGAATTTATGTGTATTATAAAGTAACATAAAAAATCATACACAATAAATAATTCATCTAAAGTCATGAGTTTTGGACTAATGATTGTCATAACATAAGGTATGGATCAAAAGTGTTTGGAAACAATATATAACAACCATTTTCTATGAGAGCATAACATAGTCATTAGTATAACCAGAAAATTGTGACATCTGTCATGTATGTCACAAACATTAGTATAGAAATCATATTTCAAGGATACAAACAAATACATTCCTCAAAAAGTAATATAAGGGTAATCACCTATGTACCTTCATGGTCATGGGAGAATCCACCTTTATACCATTTTTCTTGGGATAATTCCTCTAGTGTACCCCTTTGTCTTTGTATAAATACTTCTATATACCTTCTCGTCTAGTAGAAATCCTCTAGTGTAACCTTTTGATTTTGATAAATACTACATCAAACCATTTGTTTGGGACAAATCCTCCCATATAAACTTTTAATTAGGGTAAATCATCCCATACACCATTTTTCTTATGAAAATCCACATATTTAAAATTTATGTTTAGATAAATCTTCCCCATGTACTGTTTTTCTTGGAATATATCTTATCTTATGCATATTATATTATTATAAATCCTCTAATGTACCCATTTAAGATAATTATATATAGTCATTACTAGTGAATTAAACTATGAAATAAGACCCAACCCATTAGTCATCCTCACATATGTTATCACTTAAAATCAATAATAATCATATTGTTAGGTCCAATAGGTTAGATACCCTAAGAAGGGGGTGAATCAGGGTGTGATAGATAAAAAAACCATCTCTATTGATCTTGTCTCGCTGTTAAGCAAGACTATTTTCTCTCTCTTTCCTGTAGCAAAGTATGAACAAAAACTGAAGCATGAACAGGACACAGCTATTTTTACTTTGTTCACCCTCACTGGGCTACGTCCAAGGAGCATACATCGGCAATGTGCTGATGTACCAAATCCACTAAAAGCGCATTACTTTTTACAATGGTTAGGATATATCACTTCTATTCCCAGGCTCACTTCCTTTACAAAGTTTAGGTTTAGCTCATTACTTTCCCAAAGGTCACTCCCTGTCTCTCTCTCTCTCTAACTCACTATCGGTGGATAGAATCACCTTCTTCCTCTTCCTTTTCTCACTGCTCTGGAAAGGATCCACTCATAGTTTATAGACTTGCAGTTATCTTCATTATCACTAATGAATACATCCTCTGTTGTATGTGGATGCTCCGTTGAAGTCCAACTTTCACCCGTAGATGAATCTCACTTTTCACCAAAGGTATCGGGCAATCTTCCAGCTTCCATGCAGCCCTGAATCTATGTCGTGAATCAACCTTACCTGGAGCCCTTCTCTAAGTCGGAACACAAGTATCGGAGCGTAAGTTATAACTGGCGTGCAAGTCCACCTCAACCACTTGCGTGACACAAGCTTCTGCAACTCCAAACTTGCGCGACTCACACCCTTTTTTGCCCAAACCAATATTGGCGCACAACCATCAACTATCGTGCTTCTTCAAAATCTGGTGTGCAAGTCCACCTAAACCACTTGTGAGACACCTCCTTATTTAACTCTATACATGGGAGACTCACTTCCTTCCTCACCCAAACAACCTTAGGCACACAACTATCACCTGGCACACAACTTCTACTTGCGAGACCACACACCACTTACGCGACCACTACACCTTCGTGATGGGAGCTCTGATTTTCTCTAAGTGTTGAACTCTTGCAGAATGAGGAGGGTTCGACCTCTATTTATAGGCATTTAGACACCCTATGTGATGGCACTCAAGTCTCCCCTTAGCGCAGAAGTCTCAGCACGCAAGTCTTTTTCACGCAAGTCACTTGCACGACCAATAATAAAACTTGGGTGCCCCTTTTCCATTTGCAATATTTTGATGTTCTGATCTTGAAAAACATATGGTGCACAAGTTTCCTCTCCTTCAAGAAAACGGTGCTCAAGTCCCTTTTCCAAAACCACTTTTCTCCATTTGTTGATTTTCAGGCCCAAAAATTTGGCAAACACTGGAAAATGGCACCACCTTATATCTGCTCTTTTTGTACTGCCTCCAGATCATTCATTCCTTTGTCGACGTTCTTGAATCAAAAATTGATCATTTAACTAGATCCCTTGAACATGACAGGCCACCATGAAATCCCCTTTTTCAACAAATTTTTATTTCATGGTTTGTTATTTCAACAAACACAACACGGATGTCCACTTTGTCAACAAACACAATCACCTCAAAATCCTTCAATGATACCTTGAGGGATTTTTTCCCAACAATATCCCCCTTTGGGTTTGTTGAAAACTATTCTATAAAAAGATACATCGTTAACTATTTATCTGCCATTCGCCTATTGAGATTATGATAGCAACCAAGGATTTACTCAACACATACTCTAATCCCACATGAGCAATGCTTGGCGTGAGAAACAAGAGTAAATGAAACGTTCATCAATGAATCACTTCAACTCTGACACCCATTGTTGACACCAAAATGATACCAATTTTTTGAAATATTCTTACTGAATTCCAACACCACTCTTCTTCTTTTATCATGATCCTCAGCTATCATTATATCTATTCTTTGATCAATTACTTCTAGCATCGTCATATTTAATACTATTCTTGTCTGTTCACAGCTTTAACTTTTGTCAATGTTCTTTGTCCTTGAGTGATGAACTAGACATGGGGTTGTTCCACATCCACACTCTTTTAAGTGTGGGGAGTCTACTGAACTCCCAGAGACAGTTGATGCCTTTCAAACACTTCCTTTCATAAGGCCTATGTCATAATATCTGCAACCTATAGCTCTGTAGGCACATACTCCAAATTCACAAGCCCTTGCTCCACCTTCTCCTTGATGAAATGATATTTTATCTCAATGTTATTTGTCCTTGAGTGATGAACTAGACTTTTTCTAAGATCGATAGCACTTGAGTTATCACATTGGATTCGGATCAGAGACTTCACTTCAATTCCCATATCATCAAGTTACTGCTTCATCCACAATAACTGTGTGCATGCTTGAGTGGTCGCAATATACTCAGCCTCTATGGTTCTTAATGAAATGCAATATTTCTTCTTGCTTAACCAAGAAATACACAATCCACTAAGATAGAATGCACTTCCTGGTGTTGATTTTTTTTCATCTACTGATCCGGCCTAATCTACATCTGTGTAACCCAATATCACTGATTGAGATTTGTCATTATACATCAGACCGAAATACACGGTGTCTTTGATATACCGAAGTATTCTTTTCACTAGGAGTATGTGGCTTTATTTTGGATTGCTTTGGTAACGTGATGCTTGGCATGTGGCGAAAACAAGATTAGGTCTTGTTGCTGTTAGGTATAGTAAACTGCCAATAATCTCATGTATTCAGGGATATTAACTGCCCTGCCACTATCATCTTTTGATAATTTCATCCTGGTAGCAACCGAAGTCTTCATTTCTTTAGAATTATCCATTCCAAACCTTCTAAAAACCTCCTTGGTGTATTGGGATTGAGAAATGAAAGTGCCATTATGTCCTTGTGTCACCTGTAAACCAAAGAAAAATGTTATCTCACCAATCATTGACATCTCAAACTCATTTTTCATTAATTAAAAAAACTGTTTGCACTAAGCTTCATCTGATCCACCGAATATTATGTCATCGACATAGACAAACACCGTCATTCTTTGATTACTATTTTTGTTGATGTAAATATTGTAATCAACTCCACCACGTTGAAATCCAAGCTTTTTCAAATACTGATCCAGCCCTGAATACTATGCTCTTGGTGCTTACTTTAACCCATATACTGCTTTCTTTAATTGACAAACTTTATTCTCATCTTCATGAATGAGAAAACCATATGGATTCTCAATGTAAACCTCTTCTTCTAGAACCCCATTCAAAAATGAAGATTTGATGTCCATCTAGAACACTTTGAACTTTCTTTGCACTACTATGGCTAAAAATAATCTGATTGTCTCCATCCTTGAAACTAGTGCAAATGTCTCATCAACATCAATGCCCTCTATTTAGGAGTATCCTTGACACACCATTCATGCTTTGTTTCAAATCACTGCGCCATCTTCATTCATCTTGTTGTGAAAATCCCATTTAGTCCCGATGACATTCTTATCTACTGGCCTTGAAACAATCTCCCACATATGATTCTTCTCAATCCTGTCTAATTCTTCATTCAGAGCCTGAACCCAGTACTCATCTTCAGCTGCATCGGAAAAACATTTTGGCTCTTCCTGAGATAAAAACAATATTTGATGCAATGATTTAATTCTTCAAGTCTGAACTGGAGTTGATTGATAACCAATGATATTTTTTCTGTCTATATCATATCGACTCCTGGGCTTCTGTGTAGAAGCTGATTTTTCTTCTTCATGTTCATCATCAGTATCATCTTCTGTATCAGTATCAGCCACTTCTACTCCTCTGAAATTTCTTACCTCGTCATCACTTTCATCCATAAAGTGTTCATGGAGTCGTTGAGTATTCTTTTCATCTTCTACTATAGTGATGCCATTGCTCTCAAAAAAATTTCCCAGTCTCTTGTTGAAGAATTTATACACTTTGCTTTTACCTGAGTAGCCAAGGAATATCCCCCCATCTCCTCATGACTCAAACTTCCTGTGATTTTATTTGTTGAGATTGAAACACTTACTTCCAAATATTTGAAAATATATCAACATTGGATTCTTTCCATACCAAATTTCATATGGAGTCTTTCCTTCCTTCAGACACAACAGAGCCCTGTTCGAAATATAGACCGATGTCAAAACTGCTTCCTTCCAAAATTTCACTGGTAGGTCCTTTTCAATAATAATCATTCTAGCCATGTTGTTGATGATCCGATTTCTTATTTAAACTACTCCATTTTGTTGGGGAGTTCTCACTGATGAAACTTAATATCTTATCTCGTGTTTCTCGAGATAGTCTTCTACTTGACTGTTTGTGAATTCTGTATCATTATCAATACGAAACTTCAGAATTTTATTCCCAAGCATCCTTTCGTATTCCCTCCGATACTGATTTATACAACTCAACACATCTGATTTATGGGCAATGATAAATACCCAAGCCATTCTGCTAAAATCATCAATGAAAGGGACATAGTACCTTTTCCCATTTATGGATCGTGGTGAGATAGGTCCACATACATCAGCAAGCACCAATTCAAGCACTCTGGTTATTTCTGTTCCTTTGGATTGTATGTCTTTTAGATGATCTTCCCTTGTTGGAAAGCATCGCATGAATGAGTATGATCATGTGACAGTTTAGGATGGTCTCTATCAGTATCACACTTTACCAGATCTTCCATAGATGGTTGGCATAAATGACCAAGTCTCTTATGACATAGCTTTTTTTCTTCCTCTCTAGATAAAAGGCATGTATCTTCTTCCCCACTTACAAGGTAAAGATTTCCCTTTGTCCGTTTCCCCTGTAGAACAACTGCACCATATTTTCCTTTCACAACACACATCTTCTTAGTAAATCGGATAGAGTGCCCAGAGTTACATATTTGACTAACACTGAGAAAGTTATGACTGAGACCCTCTACTACCAAGACATCAGCACGTCTCATCTCTTTTCCCCCAAATTTAGCCTTTTTGGAACCAATAATCTTAAGCCCTTCATCGTTCCCAAACTTGAAAACACCTTATTTGTCATATTTAATTCCTATAATGAGATCCTTTTTACCTATCATATGGGATGTGCAACCACTATCAAGGATCCATACACCTGAACGATGTGAAGATTTAAGGGCAATTTCTGTAAATACACCTTCTCATCCTTTTTATTTTTAATCCATGTCTTCGACTTCAAACACGAGGTGTTTTGAAGAATTTGATCTTCCTTAGAGTGTGATGGACCAGCTTCATCCTATAGAGCTGCAAATCGATTTTGCGTTTTCATCTCACTTGACGATTCCCTAACTTACTGCTTATGACTACTTGAGTTTTTCTTTGGCACATTACTTTGTATGATTGATGTGCAATATCTAGACATGTTCCTAAATCCTCCACAATAAAAATAATAACCTTCAAAGGATTTTCTATAATATTGAGCTCTATTTACCTACCACTATTATTCTTGTGCCCTTCGGTATCTCTTGGATATAGAAGACACATTTTGTGAGTGTCCCATCTTTCCACAGAAATAGCACATAATGTTAGAAGCATTCCTATGTGTCACTTCTGTACTGCTGATTTTCCCTTGGGATATATTAATATTCTGTTTCATACCCAAATATATCTTCACTCTCAGAATGGGTGCTTGCGGTTTGACATCAATTTTTACAGTTTTTTATTTTTGATCAAGCCAAAATTCATCCTTATCATCTGAGCACGATTGCTTCTTCTTTCACGTTAAAATAATAGCCTCCTCTATCATTTGTTCTATCCTCTGAATGACCTAATTTCCTGATGTCATATTGGGAGTCAAGATTTTTTCTTGATCCTTTATTTTTCTTCAAAAACTGGCCACTTATTTTTCTAGTTCTTTGATACACGTGACTTGATCTTTCACTTTTCTATTTAAGCCATCAATCTCCCTTTTCTGTTCTTCAATATTGAGTTTATACTCACTAACTGATTTTCAGTTTTCTGGTGTTGATAACTTGAGTTTCTCAATTTCATCCATCAACTCAGACTTCTCTTCTTCCTACTGCTGCATATAGAGTTTGTCATCACAAAAAACTTTGTTAGCTTTCTTTGTTTTGGCTATCCAAACATCTATCTCCTCAAGAGAAGCTTCTAACTCAACATTCATATCAAATCATCCCTCAACTTCTTCTTCTTGTTCATCATCTTCAGTTTTATTCTTATTCTGAGAACTACCAACAACTGCCACCATAGCATTTTCTCCACGATTTTTGCAATTTTCAATCTCCTCTACCTCTTTAACCTCAGAATCATTTCAACTGTCTATTTCTTGTGAAAGAAGATTCTTCTTCTTGAAGAAATTTCTCTTGAACTGCTTCTTCCCTTTCAATAGGCGGAAGATCTCTTCTTGGGAATTTCAACTTCATCTTCATCATTTTCTTCTTAAAACTTTTTGGGGCACCTTGCGGCAAGATGAACAACTTTTCCACATCTAAATCAAGCAAGTATAAGTTTCCCTTTGAATTTTCCTTTTCCTCTTTGAAGATTTGAGGAGAGGAATGACATTACCTCATTTGTATCTTCTTCCTCCTGAGAATATTCAATAGTGAGATTCTTCGTGGCCTTAAATGTCACCTCTTTAGATTTCCCCTTTTCCACAGAGTTGTTATCATCATTTCTCATTTCATATGCAACAAGGGTGTTGTACAGGTTATCCAATGTCATCTATTTTGGGTCATTATCTTACAAAACAGAAACTTTAGGATTGAACCGAGGTGGAATTTTTTTCAAGATGTGCTTCACAAGTTTTATGTCTTCAATAACTTCACCAAGACCTTGAATGTATTCTACTATGACATTTACCCTGTCAAAAAATGCATCAACAGACTCATTCAGGTTCATTCTCATATCTTCATACTTGTTCCATAACACTTGCAGCTTTTCCCCTCTGGCCTTTGTATCCCCTTCATATATATTCAATAGCTTTTCCGATATGGCATGTGATGTTTTGCATGATGTCACCTTTGTATAGATAGGATTGGATAGGGCTCCCCCTAAGGAATTAATTCCTTTGGCATCTGCATCAAACTCTTTACGTTCAGCCTCTGATAATGCACCACTTTTGATATCAGCTGCTATGCCATGCATTACTACTGTGAACACATCCATTACTAGTGATCGGAAGTAGTGTGGTATCTGATTCTTCCATAGCTAGAAATTATTCCCATCGAAGATTGGAATCCCTTTATGATTGGTGACCATCATTTGAGAGAGAACCATTGATATTAACCTTTCCCTTTGATACCATTTGCTAGGTCCACTAGGTTAGATACCCTGAGAGGGGGGTGAATCAGGGTATGATAGATAAAAACACCTTCCCCTATTGATCTTGTCTCACTATTAAGTAAGACTCTTTTCTATCTCTTTCCTGCAGCAAAGTATGAACAAAAACTAAATCATGCACAAGACACATCGATTTTTACTTGGTCCACCCTCACTGGGCTACATCCAAGGAGCATACACCGACGTTGTGCCGATGTACCAAATCCACTAAAAGCACACTGCTGTTTACAATGTTCAGGATATATCAATTATATTCCCAATCTCACTGCCTTTACAAAGTTTTGGGTCATCTCACTACTTTCCCAAGGGTCAATCCCTGTCTCTCTCTCTCTTTGGATCACTACCGGTGGAGAGGATCAGCTTCTTCCTCTTCCTTTACTCACTGCTATGGAAAGGATCCACTCACAGTTTATAGACCTGTAGGTCTCTTCATTATCACTAATGAATACATCATATCTTGTATGTGGATGCTCTGTTGAAGTACAACTTTCACCCGTAGATGAATCTCACTTTGCACCAAAGGTATCGGGCAATCTTCCAGCTTCCACGCAGCCATGAATCTCTTTCGTGAATCAACCTTACCTGTCACACTTCTCTAATCTGGTGTGAAAATATCGGCATGAAAGTTATAACTAGTGCGCAAGTCCACCTCAACCACTTGCACGACATAAGCTTATGCAACTCCAAACTTGCACAACTCACACCCTTTTATGCCCAAACCAATATCGGTGCGCAACTATCAACTGTCGTGCTTCTTCCAAATCTGGAGAACAAGTCCACCTCAACCACTTGCACGACACCTCCTTATTCAACTTGAAACTTGGGTGACTCACTTACTTCCTCGCCCAAACCACCTTAGGCGCGCAACTATCACCTGGTGCACAACTTCTACTTGTGCAACCACACACCACTTGCGCGACCACCACACCTGCACGATGGGAGCTCTGATTTTCTATAAGTGTTAAACTCTTGCATAATGAAGAGGGGTAGACCTCTATTTATAGGAATTTGGAAACCCTGCATGACAGCATGCAAGTCTCCCCTCGGCGCGCAAGTCTCGGCGCGCAAGTCTCTGTCGCGCAAGTCACTTGCGCGACCAACCCTAAAACTTGGGCGCCCCTTTTCCCTTTGCCATATTTTGATGTTCTGATCTTGAAAAACATATGGCGTGCAAGTTTCCTCTCCTTCAAGACAACGGCGTGCAAGTCCCTTTTCCAAAACCACTTTTCTCCATTTCTCGATTTTCAGGCCCAAAAATTTGGCAAACACTAGAAAACGTCGCCGCATTGTATCTGCTCTTTTGGTACTGCCTCCAGATCATTCATTTCTTTGTCGACGTTCTTGAATCAAATATGGATCATTTAACCACATCCCTTGAACTCGACATGCCACCATGAAATCCCCTTTGTCAACAAATTTTTATGTCATGGTTTTCTTTGTCAACAAACACAACACGGATGTCCACTTTGTCAACAAACACAATTACCTCAAAAATGCTTCAATGACACCTTGAGGGATTTTTGCCCAACACATATCTTAATTAATCTATGGAATAAGAACAGGTTTCTTAATTATTCCAATAATATTATATAACAAAAAAATTAAGGTTAATAGGATATAAAAAATATCATTTCTTAAAAGGAACCATGTTATAATAAAATATAAAGAATTATTAGAACAAAAAAATTTAAGATATAAACCTCATAGAAAAAATAGAAGTGGAAAAAATTTATGTAATTTTTTTTAGAAATTGTTATAATTTCTAAAGTCTTAAATGCATTAAAAAAAATTTGAGAAGGGAAATAACATACTTAAAAAATAATATTATAAAAAATTAAAAATATAAATGCATTAAAAATATAAATTTTATAAAAAAAATATGTTTTATAAAGGAGAAATTATATTTTGAAAGATCAGAAAAACCTTGTTAATGTTTTCAAAACACCATTATTTGAATACAAATATCATTAATGGGATATTGATTTTTTTTAAATGAAATAGGGGACTTAGAAGATCATTAGAGTTAAAAACATTTTAAGTTTCCCCTATATAAAGGAGAATATTTTTGCAATTTAAAATCCTGAATATGGAGTAAAACACTATTAACAGAGTTTTGAATAATTCTTAACCAAAATTCATTTTCACAAAAAAAATACCTTAATTAATGGTGATGAATATAGAGTGAAACAATATTTATCTAGAAAAAATGTATATATATATAAAAAAAATCACTATATTATATAATGTATCAGTAATTGTAGATAATTAAAAAAGAAGAGACATTATTAGTCAAGGGAGATATTTGAGTCATGAATATCCCTTAAAATTTGAGGAATTTTAAACTCAAAACCTCTTAAAATAGAGAGATAAAATTAAATTGAACCTAAAGTAACATTAATAAAGGGAATTTTATGATATAAGATCTAAAAAAGGTATGAAATAAACTCTCTAAAATAAATGTGTTGTATAATTTAAAATACATAGAAAATATAAGAATTTGATACAAAAAAATCCTTAACCTGTATTCCTAATAAATCCTCCTTACTCTAACTTTATATAAAAATGACATAAATATCTTAACCATGTAAATTAGAACCAAAATTTAAACCTACTAACCTTTTTATAATTATGTTTTAATAATATATTAATATTTATTAACTGGTTACATATTGTTTTCATAATCAGGTTATACAAATTTTAGTTTTTTGTTTTGTTCAATCATCATGAGGATGAGATCAGTTCTCAAAAGTGGTATTCATGTTAAAATTAATGGGATCATAAAATATAAAAAACATTTTTATTAATGATTACATAGGTATCATTTTCATTAGGTTGTATACGTTTATATGAATTGAGGAAATAAAAATCATTATGAAGTATTTTTCGATATATTTAACATTCAAAAGATGATATATATAAATATATAAATTAAAAACTAAAAATACAATTCAATAATGATAATAATATATATATACACACACTATTATTACATGTTATTTCAAAAATATGACTTACCATAATCACTTATCATATAATCATTATCACTTCATTTAAAAAGGTTATAAAACCAACTCAAATGATAACGTATAATATTGTTCTCTTGATTAAGGGAATTTATTTAGATAAGATTTATATCCCAAATTAAGAAACTTACATATTTCATTATTTTCATATATTTGTAGTTAAATCAGTTCCAAGATCCATCCATGATGGCCAGTGATCAAAAATCAAATGAATTATTCATAGAGATGGCATTTTGTATCTATACATAACTAAAATCTCATTACACTAAAAATGAAAAGAAAGATAACATATGATATACTACAATTTTAGATTTATAAATATCAAATAAAAATTATAATTAATAAAATTCATCTATTTTAGAATCCATGATATGTTGTGATGGAAAACAAATTATAACTCTTTGTGGATGTTATAGTCTGCATGTACACATGATCAACGATATTATTTTCTTGTTGGATGAAAATTATTTAATAATTTTTTTAAAATAATAATAATAAAATTTTAGTATAGTAATGATTCTTTTTCATTGTATTAATATGTTTATATATTATTTAGGAAGTATTACAATAAGATAAAAACTATGAAAATGTAATTTTCGCATTGTAATCTTCGTATTATTCTTGGAAATATCCTTGGAAATAAAGGCATTATGAAAATGTAATGAAACCAAAAGATTATAGACAAGGTATGAGGTTCTCTAAGGATTTATGTGGAATATATAAATAATATATTTTAATGGGAGGCTATAATATAAGTGGTTGAATAGATACCTTATTATTAGTGAAGAGAATGTTCATTTGGGAAATTACCATTGCATTTTCCATAATGTAAACTTAATATTCAACGGTCAATGGCTATAAAATATAGAAACGAATAGGGGATTTTGATTTTGGGTCCAAAATCGCTAATAATACCCATTTTTGGGGAATCCATTAGTATTTTATGTTTTTTCATTTTAATATTTCAATATCTACCCAATTTTACATTTATCTTAGTAATTGAAATTTATACTAACAAGTAATTTTAATGAAAAAATTAATATTATCAAATTAACTATTTTGGAAAATCTGATTTCTAATTTTTAATTACATTTTTAAAATAAAATTTTATGGGATTAAAATGTTAATTTTATGTTTAACACACATAATATGAGAAAATAGTTTTTAGAAGAAAAAAATGTGTTCATAAGATTATAAAATTCTGAATATGATAAGATTATAAATGAAATAAATTTTTATGATTTTGTTTAGTTTATAATAAAAAATTATATTTTTTGGTTTTAAAATCAAGGAAAATAATATTTCATCATATAATAAGATAATTACTAAAATGAAAGAAAAACGTTTTTAAAATAATATAATTTAATTTAGTCTAAAAAATGTTCGACAAAGTATTTATAACATAAAATAATACTATAAGATGGAAAATTTTATTAAATAAATGCTTAATTTATTAAAAATGTTGGTATTTAATCTTATAAGATACACCTACATAACAGTAAAAAAAAAATCCAAAGAAACTCTATTTTTCAACTAAAAATCACTATTTAAAAAAATAAATTTTAAAATATGATTTATTTTAAGTGAATAATTAAAAAATAATTTTTATTATGAAAAATTTAAATTATATATTTTTTTATAATTTAATAAATAATTAAAAGAAAATATATTTTATAGAAAAAAAAATCAATATTAACTCAAAATAATAATTTATCTTCCAAAGGTAACAACATTATAGGGGTTTTTCTATAGTAATGTACATTATATAATTAATAATATCACTAATATAATATGTTTTGTTTTTTCCATTAGGTTTGGGGCGTCACACATGTTATCGAACAAACCATCAGTTTTACACGGTCCATAATTTCAGGTCATTACATTTTATACCCTTAAAATAATTTCACCCATTATATTTAAATTATCACAAACCAGATGAAATGGATTTAGGAATCCATATTATAGAGATGAATTTGGATATTATTTCTATATATATATATACCATACCAACATAAGAAATATATATATATCCTTAAGATATACATATCCCTAATATTGAGTTTTTCTCTAAAAAGTTGGAAAAAATATATTGTTATTCATTATCATGACTAATATTTTATAATTTGTTTAAAGAAGGTTCTTATTATCATAATTTCAGGGATAGGATATTATTTTTAATGACAAACTTTTTTTCATTACTCTATATAATTTTTCCTTTATATAGTGGTAACCAATACATCACTAAAGTCTTCTTAAATTTATCTAAAAAAATGGTAATATTTTTTTAACAAGAAATATTCATATATAATCAACATGGAATACAATAAAACAATATGTTTTCATAGATAATTAAATGATTTGGTTTATGGTTTAAGGTAATTCAAAATAACCTTAGGTGTATACGAATTTCTATGACAATATTTTAATTATAACACTATAAATATATATTAGAGGGTGAGTGTACCCTTTACCGTAATTTTTCCATGAACTACTTTGAGTAGTATTGATAATATAGGCTTTCCTTTATTTCATTACTTTTCCAGGATTTTGATATTTTTTATCCTCGTTATAAATTTGGTTAGATAAGTGTTTTTTACAACACACAATCTATAGACAATTAAGGTACTATAAATTATTCACCTCCATTCAATGATCAATATAATTGCCACAAATAAATAATTATGAAATTAATAGCTAGTCGAACCACAACTAAAACACATTCATTTTCCTTTAATACATTCCCCTGAGTGATTATTCCAATATTTTTTATAATTTTTAAGTTGAATATTCATTCCATTGTCTTCTTTATTACCCAGTATTTTTTGAAACATTAATAATATTTTTTTTAAAGATCAGCTGTTTGGAATGGTTTATGTTACTAATACTATATTTAGATATTTTTCTAAGTATTAACTCAATGTTTTCAATTGTCGATTCTATAAAAAATGGTTTCTCATTAGAAAAATTGATATATTTTCCATCATGACCATTTTTTATATGGTTTTTCCTTTCACCAACTAGTTCTAAAACCAAAGAGTAAATAATGAGTGATTTATATTTACATAATAATTATATTATGAGATAGTCAACCTCAAAATTTTTTATTCTTTGAGAACCCCACATTTGAATATATTTCCACCAAAATCACCCTTGGTTTAATTTAGTTTTCATTAGTTAGGGTTCTATCAAATTCCATCACTAAATTCATTAATATAAAAAATAATATATAAACACTTCTAAAGATACTATGATTAACCAAATCATATCCCCTGATAGTTTCAAAATAGGTGTGCAAATGTTCCTCTTTGTCATTCACTATGTCATGGATGAGTTAATTCCCAACAAATAATGTTTAGGGTCATCACCCCATGGTACATTTGTGCTAGAGGAAAATTCTACATAGTGTATCCAGACATGGATTTAATTTCAAGGAAAACCACATATTCAATGAATTGGGAAATCTTAGTAATGTTATCATACAACGATAATTATTTATTAGACCTATCCCTATGGTTTTCAATAATTTATCTTGTCTGATTCCCCATAATAAAAAAAATATCCTCTAAAATTACTATACACTGTATTAACACAAATTGAGATAAATAGCATAGAAACTCTCAAAATTAGTGTTATAAATATATTTGATAAACATTGGAATTGGAAAAAAGTTTGATGGATCCATCCTTATTATATATCATTTTCATAGGATGAATTATAGAACTCAAAAATCCTCTCACAATCATAAAAATGAAAGTCTTTACCTCATTGAAGACGAGTTACATTGGATCTCATTTTTTATAACATATTAATTAATTCAAAATAACATGAACACAAAAAAACCAATTGATACTTCTTATAACGTATAATAAATTTCATAACCAAGGGAATAAAATCATTAAAAAAATAATTTAAGATTATTAGTATGGGAAAACCTATTAAATAAAAATAAAAGAACCTATCGAGAATTTGATAATCATACGAGTGTAATCCAAATAAATACAAAAATCATACCTAATAAATCATAGATTTAATTTCCCGAGTTATGTAATAATTATAAGAATAAAAGAAGACATATATTTTCTGAGAGTGGAAACGGTATCTAATAAACATGTTATAATATATAATAATGTATTCATTAGTATAAGTATAAAAATATGATATTGTTCAACTATAGAACAAATTTAAGAATGGAAATATCATTTCAAGGATACACACTAAGAAATTCATGATATTTTAGGCTTGGTATAATCACATGTGTACCTTCTTCGGCTTTAGATAATATTCACATGCAAAAATTATATTTGGATAAATCCTACTATATAGCTTTTTGGATTTGGATATATCATCTGGTGTGCCCTTTGGTTTGGGATACATCATCCAGTACTACCTTTATAGGATGATAAATCCTCTTGTCTACCATTTTTCATGGGGTAAATTCTAATTTATATCAATTATATTTTCAAAAATCCTCTATTTTACAACCTTCATTACAAAAAATACTATCATTTATCTTTTTCCTAGGTTAATTACTCCCATGAACCCTTTGAATTAGGAAAAATCATCCCATTTACCATTATTCTTGGGATAAATGTTTATATTCTCCCATTTGAGCTCATCACATGGAAACATTATCATTTAATTAGAGGAAGTTATTAGACCTAACCCATCAATCAATCATATATATCATTCCATATAAAATAAATGATGAAAAAAATCATGATGAACTCATAGAAAATGATAGGGTTACTTATTAGTTGAAAAAAATGCATTAATATAAAATTAAAAGTTCATAATATATCCTAAATCTTATTTTAAAATGGGTTCATATTATAATAAAATATATCGGATTTTAAAAACATCATTCTATAATATATAAACCATGGAGGAAAAATACATGTGAAAATGAAAAGTTTTCATAAAACTGTTTATACATTTTTATAAAAGATGACATTAAAAATACATTCATTTTTTTGTAAATTAATGGGGAAGAATTTTGAAGAAAAAAAATTATACTTCAAAATAAAATATCCCAGATAAGAAATTATTATTATCTAAAAATTTAGAGTGGAAGGTCAAACATTTTATTTTGAATGTATGAATAATAGTTTTTTAAAAAAAAAAAGATGAAAACCCATTCTTTTAAGACATAGAAAATAAAAAGATAAAAAAACTTTTAATGAATAAAAGGGAATAAAAATATCATTATATTTTTATGAAATATATTTCCCACTGGGGAAAAGAGATAATTGGTCAGAATTTGAAACATGGATATTAATGAAAAAATCATTTAAAGATATCAGAATTATGCTTATCAAAATTTCATTTCTACCAAAAAATAGATTCATTAATGAAGAATATTTTTTTTCCAAACGTGATTTTCCTATTAAAAATTTGTGAATAAAAAATTAGATCATTATTTTATAGATATGCTTAATCATTAGGATAATAGATAAAGAGAAATGATTATCGACCAAGAAAAATATTTCAATCTAGAAAACACCATACAATTGGGGGATCATTTAAATCTAAACTTATTGAAATAGACAGAGAATTAAATTTAACATAAATTAAATTTAATTATTGGAATATAATGATATAAAGTATTAATTAGGTTTAGCATTACTAACATAATATAAATTATGGGTATAATAAAAAAATGTGTCTCAAAGAGAGGAATTTAGACGAAAAACACCTACCTTGTAATCCTAGTTGAAGGACCATCCTATAACCGCTAATATAATGAACATTAATAGCTAAATAAAAATTTTCATAAGATTAATATAAAAATAATATAATTATAAATAATATTTTATAAGTATATATTAAATATATATTAACTGGATATAGTTTTTTTCATTCTGGGGTGTTATAAAATTCAGTTGTTTCTTTTATAAGAAATTCAAAAAGACAGGATCGATTCTCAATATGATGTTTTAACTTAATCATTACCATATTAAAAAATATATAATAGTCATTTTTTTAATGATAACATATTTAACATTTTCATTAGTTTAAATATATTAATATGTCTTGTGAAAATGGAAATAGTGATGGAAAATTTTGTGTCATATTTATTGATCGAAAGGTGATGTATTAATAAATATTTTAAATATTAACAAAAACATATATAATTGATAAGAAAATATTAAATATACCACTATTAAATTTCACTAACATTTTATGAAAACACATATATTTTTATGAAATAATAATTATAAAATCTTTCGCAATAGTAGCAATGCTAACCCAAATGATAATTTATTATAATGTTTTGATTAGTAAGTGAATGTATTTATATAATGAAAACATAAAAAAAATTTAAACATAAAAAATTTACAATAATCATATAACCTCAGTATATCCATTCATAGGACTATCCATCATGTGTTATGATGAAAAATGAAATTCAATATTCATGGGAGAGATAGTCTACACGCACGCACGATTATCAATATGATTTCACAACGAATAGATTGAATGTTGATATATGATAAATTATCATTTAAAATTTATAAAAGTAAGATTATAAAATTATAATTGATAAAAATATATTATTTTAATATGATATGGGAGTCTACGTTGGAAAATGAAAAACATCGCCTCATGGTGGCGGTAGTCCAGAGATACGCATGATAAATGTTTTTTTCTTGGTGGATGAAAATAATTGAAAATTTATATCTGACACAAATAATGAAATTTAACTAAACTAATGATAAATTTTTAATTATATTAATATGGTATATATTATTAATGGATCATAGAAAAATAAATGTACAATAGAAATTAATAATCACATTGGAGGAATGAGTTTTTTCTTAGAAAACTCATTTGTATTGAATGTATTATAACAAATAATTGTCTTAATATTATTATGAAAATTGGAAAGGTTTCTAGGTGGATAAATATTCTAATGTTTAAATAATAAATTTTATGTATAGGTGAGTCTTGATGTGGTGGATGTGTTAAATTTTTAAAAGTGAAGATAATGGTAGTCTTGGGAGTAACAATTACATTTTAAATTGTGTAATATTACTATTAAAGGGTCAAAAATAAAATATGTAAAAGGGTAAGTGATGTTATAATATATCTAATATCATCTGAACCATTAATTTTGGAGAAAACATTGACTATCATGTTGTATTTTTCTATTAACATTTTGACTTTAACCCTAATTCGCATTTACCTTTGTAATTAATTTTTAAACATATTTATATATTTTAATTAAGCAAACTAATATTTAATATTTTACCAAATTATGAACATTTTGATTTTAAATTAAGAATTATATTATCACGTAATACTTTTAACTGATTGAAAGTTTGATTGTATGATTAGACAAACAATGTGAACAAATAGTTTTTAAAAAAATGTGTTTTCTATTAGAAATTTCATGTATAAGATAAGATTTTCATAGATACAGAATTTAAAAACATAAATTTTTTTATTATAAAAGTAAATAAATATCACTCACTTTCAATGAAAGATAAAACTGAATTTCACAATAAAAATAGTTAATTGGAAGAAAATAATGAAAACAGTTTTTATTATTGTATCATTTTAATTTACTTCTAAAATTATTTTATATAGGAATTTTATGATGAAATAATACATAAAAATGCATTATATTATTCCTTAGATACATATTTTACTAATTATGAGGTTTTCTTAAACTTCTATGATTTTATTATATAATGATATTGACATAAAAATTATAAATTTTGAAAAATTGTATATTTCAAATAAAAAACCATTTTAGAAGAAACTCAAAAATTCATAATAAGATAATGATGAGGTATGGAAGTAAAAAATAAATTTTATGCAATAAAATTTAAATTTTATAAATAGAATATTTTATTTTTAAAAGAAAATAAATAGCATATTGAAAACCATAATTATTGAAAATAACATTTAACCTTATTAACATATATCTATTACTTATATTCCAACAATAATAAAATTTAATGATTTTATATCATAGTGTTTATTATGAATTTATTAATAATTTTGTTCTAGTATGTTTTAATTATTTACTTTTTTTGTATCATGTAACACATGTTATCAAATATAACATTATTTTTAGACAGTCAAGAATTTGAAGTCATTACAAGTCCCATAAAGAGGAATTACAGGCCCCCAAAGTAAGTGTTATATTCACTTTAATCAAACCTATATATATTTTTTATCCACAGATAATGTAATATGATTTTTAAATTTAATTATTTTTCACTAAGATGTTATTATTCTTTAATATTCTGATTTTTACAACACAATAACATGTTGATACCCATTCAATCATTATAAAATGTTTTTGTTCATATAGATTTTACCAGCTACAGTATAGATATTATAATATTTATATTAAGATTTAATAATAAAACATAAAATCAGTAAAATACATTTAAAAATGGGTAATTAATTTAATTTCTAAATTTTAATGTGTTAATATTAAAAAAAATATTCATCATAAAATTCAATTCATTTTTTAATTAAAAATTAAACAAAATTTTTATTTATTATAAATTCCATTAGAAAAATAAATACATGTTATTAAAAATCACCATGGGACTATATAAAAAATTATAAAACGTGTATTACTTCATTATGAATATTCAAGTGGTGTTGATCATATGAAATGGAAGTGTTGACCAGAACCGCCAAACTGAAGTATGCATGGAATACAAAAAATTTAATACATGAATATCAATTTTAACTATAAAAATTTATTAAATTGGTAGAAAGGAATTATAAATTATTTTTATAAAGTTATATAACTATAAATAATTTTCTTAGTGTAGTTTTTATCCTATCTTGCCAAGCAGAAACCAAAGGTAAGGATTTTTTCTTCAATATCACTTTGAATTCCAAATTGTTTGTGTATTAATTAAAATATGGAAAAATTGTATATTTATTCCCTATAAAAACTGATTTATTTTCACCTCTTTATCCTATATCAATTTATTACATTATATCTTATAATTACACTTTCATTTGGTTCAAAATACAACTAAATGAATGCTTTAAAGTGGAACTAGCCTTGTTTCTTCTTTTCAGACCAGAATTTCTCTATCACCACCTGTTTTTTTATATATTTTACATTAAATAAATAATGGTTTTAATATAGTTTATAATTCTAAAAATAAAACTAAAAATTAACATGTTAAATTTTTAAATAAAAAATAATACAATATAGATGAATACATAATAAATATTTTAAAAAATAAAAATAATTATAAATCCGCATGTAAGTAAAAGTATAATAAAATTAATTATGAAAAAAAATTATTATAATAAATAAAAATTTTATGTACATCTTAATTAATGATATTTTATCATCTAATACCAATAAAATGATTAAATCTTAATTGGTAAGAGATAAATAGTAATTTCATTCTATATAAAACAACATCAAATATAGACAATTTTCTAACAATATTTTTTAAAATGTTGTGTATTTTAATCTTATATAAAATTTTTCACTTTAAAATAATTATTATAATAATATTATTGAATATGGAAAAAAATAGATTTAAATTCATTTAACTGTTAAATGATATGAAATATGATTAATAAATCTAATATACAAATAGGATTTTTCCAATAAAAATAGTTTTCCATTAAATTATTATGGTTTAATTTAAAAGATAAATTAAAAAACATAATTAATTTTAATTTGATAAGATAAATATAATTTTTTATTTAGAATTTAAAAATTATCTTACGGATATTTTTAATGATTTCTCATAAAAGGATATTTTTTTAATAGTTAAATTTTGGTTTTTATAAATACCCCAAATTTTATGACATCATTGTAATATAAGGAAGTGAAAAAAATTGAAAAGTTTTTCTTGATAAAATATGAATTTAAGTAGTAATTTAAGGAAAATAAATGTTATATGTTAAATATAAAAACACATATTCAAAATTTTGGAACCAATGTCATATTTTATTCTAATAAAAAAGAATTTTGGTTTATTTTTCTTTAGGTAATTAATAACTAGATTCCCATCAGTTTTGGAATTGTTTGAAAGAAAAATAAGACTTATTTATTTAATTGTATACGTAAAAATATTATAGAAATTAATTCTAATCGATATATTTTTTGTAAATAATATTTTTTATTTGGAAAAATATAATATTCTAATTATTTGTTTTTTGCTTATCCATAATTATATTGATGTTACTTTTCATCACATTTAGAAATTTATTTCAATAAAATAAATATTCTGTCTCAAAATATTATTCCCAATATTGGTAAATAATATCAATTTAATTTTAGAGCAAAAAAATAAATTAACAAGGTTGAAATATTTCTCCCAGATAATAGTTGAAATAAAGTAAAAGTGATAAATCATGAGGTAAAGTCTCAAAATACCACAAAAAACGTATTTAAATGGGTGTATATGGGCTTTAATGGACTTATATTTACATAATATCATTATTTATAAATTATTTATCCATATTACTTTAATATGAAATCCATTTTTATATAAATTTTCATTTACCATACTTTCACCAATTCCACTTTTAAAAGGACCCTTTCACCACCTCTATAAGGCCCCAGCCTTTAAAGATACATTATCTTGAGTTAAATCAAGAATTAAAATTGAGTATCACTTCAACTTTAAGGTTTCATAGAATTAGGCCATAAATATTAACTAAAAACTCAAATATTACAAAGTATACAAGTTTACTTGATATCCATTTATTCATAATCTAAAACATTTTAAAATAAATCATTATTTATTTTTTTAGATAAAAATCTTCATAACATTCAAATTGACTTATTCCTTTCTCTTACCCATCGTTATAGCCAATGTAAAAACATTTCAAAAACTTTATATGAGCACAAAAAATCTCAGTAAGGGATATAAATAAGGAATGAAACCATTAGTCCCTGAAAATTTTAAACTCATGAAAACATTTTCACAAAATCATACTTTCACCCATAAAAAATAAGTTCTTTAACATACCTCATGTATTCATGAAAAACTTCTTAGAAATCATAAACCATAAAGTTAACTTTTTTCATCCATATCAAACTTACATTGTAGCTTTCACAGCCACGTAGGGAGGTACCATCATTGTCATGTTTGGAACACCCATCACAATATATTCCATAAATATATTAGGAGAAACAATATCATTTACCTCTATATCATTACCAATGAATTAGAGAGCTATCATGGGCTCAACTGCCCTTGGTTAATCATGTAATAACCTATATACATAATCAATACCCAAGAACCATAACATATTCATAACACATTGGCAATCATAAAATACAAAAAAATTTCCCCCTTGTAATCACAAGATATCATTTCAATATATTGAAAAAATCAATTCATTATCAAAACCATTTTCAATAACAAAATACCTAAAAAGGTAATAAGTTATTTATTTTCCTTTTAAAAAATTTAAGGCTCATATAGGAATTCAAATATCTAATAATGGTCATGGCAGCGGAAAAGTCATTCTCACCGTATACATTAAAAAACATTCCTTTTTTTATTTAGTAAAATGATTCATATAAAAAGATTTCTTTGGAATAAATTTTAATTAAATTCAAATTAAAATGGGTTAATTATACACCATATAAAAAAGTGGTGTATAACATCAAAATATATCACAATGAAAGGATATTGAGCAGAAGTCCCTTACCGTGAGTCCAAATCGTCACATAAAATTTTTATATTCTGGAATAATAAAATAAGGTTAGTTTCTAATTTTTTTAGAAAAAATTTTAATTTCACTATTTCTTTCACATCACTTATTAACATTTTATAAAAATTACATAATTATTTAAGTTCATATCAGATGTTTTGTTAATATTCTGTAATTGAGTTGAAAATAAACATGGTTTGATGTCACTAGTCTATGTCCTACTAATTCCTTCATCTTTAGAAATAAAATTAATGAAATTATTTTCATTTTTATACATGAAATATACTTTTAAATAAATAAATTATGTCTGGTTATGTAAAATGTGCATCATTATAATCATGGAGATAGTAAGTTGTATGTATGCATTGGTAACATTTTCTATTTTTCATTGATCGTTATGGAAAGAAGGTAAGTATTATTTTATATTTCCATAATGATAATAACATAATTAATATTATATTAATCATTTAAATATACTTTTATATATCATACTAGTAATATAATGAATAAAAACAAGTGACATCGCTTCGTGGAGGTAATAGTTCACACGTATGCACGAACGACGTTGTCATTTTTATACACAAGGAAAGTAAGAACATAATTGATATATTATTATATTATAATGATCAAAATTTCAGGAATATCACATAAGAACATAAATTCCATTAATATAACCAGTATTGAGAGATGGTTACAAAAAATAAATTAGATCGATTCGTGGAGGTGATAGTCCACACGTAAGTACGAACGATTAATTCATTTCTCATTTAATGGAAGTGGATATAGATTTAGGTTATTATATTAAAATAATAAAATATAGGTATATTTAGGATACTAGATTTATTATTTCATCATGGATGAATAATATTTTATGGAAATGGAAGAAGAAATAAAATAGAAACACTTCAATAAAAACATTACTTTTCCTTCAGATAATTACATTTGTTAACACCTTAACACCTATAGGAAGGGTGTTCTACCAAAACTATGGCCTTAAGAATGTGGGAATGGATTCTAAGAAGTATTTTGGGAATATATTTTTATAGCCAATATGTTTTTTAAGTGTGAGTAATAGAGATAAATGGAATACTTCTTATAAAAGAGGGGAGGGGCACCCTTGGAATTAATAAAAGTATTAAATTAATATAAATTCAATTTAGATTCTAGATGGGCCCAAAATAATTTATATAGAATAGAGGATGATTATGGGTCTAAATATAATCATCCAAATAAAATTTTTTAAATTTCAATTTTGTTAATCGTTATTTTTTTGTTTTAACCCCTTTTAACTCTTATAATTTTATCAAGTAATTTACACTTTGAGGGTCAAAATAAATACCACATCATCAAAAACATCCAATGAATAAGTAATTATTGTAATTTAAAGAGTTATATAAGCTTTTTGGATGAATATTAGATGTTTATAAATTTTATTTCATTTAATCAAATGTTTAATATTTAAAATATAAATTATGTCAATTTTGAAACTATTCATTACAAAACTTTTTTAAAATATCATAAAAACTTGATTAATTCTAAAAAAATAGATAAAATAAATCCTAAAAATTTATTTTAATCCCGAAAAATCATTTATGGAATAAAATATTTCAAATTATATTTATTTTTGTATTATTAATATCAATTATTTGGTTCTTTCTTTAATAAATCTAATATTGCATCATCTTTGTATCATAATTAAATTTAATTATTTAATTATTCAAAATTATAAATAAATTACCCTATTATAGGTAATATTTTTATATTTATAATTATTATTAATAGGAAAATATATCACTTAAATAACCCCATATTAAAAAAATCAGTAAAAAGAGACATATTTATGACATATTTTCCTTTACTTTAAATTAAATGTTATAAATGTCATAATCACACCCAAGTGGCATACAAAGGTCTAAACTTCAGTACAAGTATGGTAATAGTAGATAATAACTCATCCGATAATATTAGTAAAAGTTCTATCATAATTTTATAACATTATAATAATTATTTTACCTTTAATTACCCTATTTACCTTTAATCGTGGTAAATAAAATACTAAAGTAACTATTGACAAAAAAAAATTATTTTGATCCTATTGGACCAAATTTTTTAAAATGATTACAACCATTTCTATCCATTTTTTAAAATTAAATTAACCGAAGTGTTTAAATTATTTTTAACTCTAATCCTATTGATGGATCAAGAAGACAGGTTTTTTAAGTAAAATGTTCAGAAGTTCACATAGTTTTCCAATTTAATTTTAATCTGAAAAAGTATACAATGAACTAAATTGGATTAAATGATAAAAAAATAATCTAATTACAACTTAAAACCATTTAAAATGGTAATCTAACAACATAAACAAACTAGACAAAAAACGGTTTTGAATTAAAATTCAATAGTTTTCACTTTTCATTAAAATATGAAAGTTATCAGAAAAATACCAAAAAATTATCCAACCTAAATTTTGATATATCTATTAAAAATAAGAAGTTTATTTTATCAAAAATAATGTATAAAATTGACAAAAATTACATTTAAAAAGGTATCTCCATCAAAAGATGGTAAAAATTATTTTTTAAAAAAATATTCATTTCATTCATAAAATTGAATTTCTTCTAATGTCATGTCTAGAAAGCAAATAACATGGATTTTAAACATAATATTTAATTTATATTTCATTAATATAATCAAACAAAAGTAATTTTATTATTTTATAAACATAATTAATCACACTTAAATAGTTTTTCATAAAAGCAGATCCTTTATATTCAATTGGTTTTTATTTTCATTTCTATTTAATTTTCTAACAAATGAATCATTATATAAACAAGTTTAAACCATATTTTTATAATTTATTTAATATTATTCATTCTCTCCATTCTAACGGATAATAAAAAACAGAAACTTAAAATAATAATATTAGTAATATATTATTTTTCGGTGTAACTCATACTTATGTCCAATGTAAGATTTTGGAGAAACCCATTGTTGTGTGTCAGGTACGCTATCAGATATATTTTCCTTTTTAAAGTAAAATCTCTATGGAATTCATAATTATTAGAAAATATTAAAAAGTATAATTCTATAATTATATCAGATGTTACATCTTTCCCCTCTTTTGTAAATTACATCCACGCAATTTTAAATTTGGGTTCAATAACTAAGGTTTACCTTTTCAAAATACATTTTTTAAAATCCAAAATTGGAAAAAGGATTAAAAAATATACTTTAAAAGAAATAAAATGAAGTACTAAGGTCACCCAATATAACATATACTAGAATTCCATGTCATAAAACATGTATATATAAGAAAAACCAACCATCGTGTTCTAATGAAGAGTTATATAAACATGATCAGGAGAAAGATAACAATAAAAAATCACAAACTCGTGATGGGTTAAATGGTATTTGATTTCATAGTAGGACAGGTAAATAGAAATTTTTTTCTTTAATATCATTTTCATAAAGTTAAGGAATTATTTTACAATTTAGAATAAAAACATAAGGAAATACACTTACATAACAAGTAGAGTTTCATCCTATAATCAAATTCCACCAAACAATCATCTTTTTCTCCAAATAATAAATATTTAAGAGGAATCTTTTAATACCTAAAACCCAAGAATCAACTTATAGATAATCACATAATCTATGAAGTATTAACAATTTATTCATCTTATCTTGAAAAATTAACCAAAACCAAAAATTTAGGATAAAATAATATAATTCCCCAAATATAATAAACATAAAAAAAAGAATGACTACTTTTAATCTCCAAAATTAAAAAATTAATACCCAAAATACAACATAGACAATTTAAAAATTAACTTTCCTTGAAATTCCTCAAATAATAAAAACTAATATTGAAACCCAAAATTCAAAAGGATTTGATCACATCTTATTTTAGGATAGGTTTTAATATTTACCTCCAAATAATATAATTCACTATTAATGTCTCATACCAAAAAGTAATTCCCAAATCACATTTTATCTACGATAGGTTAATAATTTCCATAAATAACTAAATTCCCCATAAATTCTTAATTAAAAATCAAAGATTCTACCAAAATATAATTCAACCATTACTCCTCAAATAAATTCCAATAGTATTCAATTTACCTTAATTATATAAAGTTCCCAAAATAATGAACGTCTTCTAAAATAACATTTATCACTTAATCCCTAAATCATTTTATAATACCAAGGATATACATTTGATAATACAGAAGTTACAAAAATCAACTTGTTATTATTTCATAAACTATTTAACTAAAAAAGAAAAAGTCATACTAACCAGGGACTTCACGTAGTCTAGTGGTAGGAAATAAATCTGTATCACCCTTCGGTTGTGAGTTCTATTCCTACAGTCTTGTTCGATGTGACAGGTTTTCACCCTTCCTACAGGTTGTCCTTTTTCTGAATCTATATAATTATTATAACTCTTATAACATTTCCAAAAATGAGATAAAGTTCTCAAAAATTATAAGAACATATTTTAACCTCAAAAGTTATCTCATTCCCTTCATTTTTCATACCAAAATGTAATATACTATAATTACATAAAAATAATGATAATATAAACCCTAATGTTTATTCACACATTTATAATTATTTCCATACAATAAAATATAATTCTTTCTTGAATAAAATTTTCACATAATAGACTTCAGGGTTACACATAATAGAAAAAGTCTTCCAAAGTAATCCCATTATCAAAAAAGCATTAATACTTTTAAAATTTTCATCATCAATAAATCTAACATAACTCTAGAATCCCTTATATATTTACTTTTTAATCAATCATCAATATTCATGATTTTTTAACCACAATTTTCTATATTATTTCTTAATACTTGTTTCCTAAAAACAAAAACATTAATCATTTAATAATATTCAACAATATCAAAACATGAGTCAAGAAAGTAATCCATAACTTTCATAAGTCATTTTGTGTTTCCTTATATTAAATTATAATGGCATCAGGTATTGCTAAACATATATTTTTATGGTACTCCTGATCCCATTCATGAAACTTCATTGTAGGGCATTGATTTTCATAATGATCATGCTCCCCACATTTAAAAAATTCAATTGATAACTCAGAAAGAACTTATTTCCCTTTCCTGGACTCAACTAAATGCTTCCTCTTTTCCTAGCAGTTTATTACTTTATGTCCTTCATTACCATATATATAACACCCTCTCATCCCTTTTAAACATTTTTTCATGTGTTTCTTTCCACATCCTTGACACAAAAGTTATTGAATATATGTACCTTTAGGATTATTACCTAAACTTCCATAGGGATTCATTTCTCTAAAATATAATGCATTAGAAAATTCACTAAGGTTCTAGTGGTTAATCATGACTCCTAATAGTTGGTTTATAATGACCATGACTATTCTAATTTCATATCCTACTTCATTCACTTTTTTATTTAGAGAACCACCATATTTTCCTTCACATCCATTATTTTTTTGGCGCCTGCTAGATCCATCCATTTACTAAAACCAAAAAGGTTAGTGTGAGTATGTCAAACAAATAATCATATATTATCTTATGGGGAAGATAAATAATAATATATATTTATTCATGTTATCTCAAACTCATTAAATTTATCTAAAATAACTAAGACTATTTCTATTATGCTAACCATTTTGGTTGTATATAACTTGTAACTTATGCTTAAATATAACCACAACCTCTAAAGTTGTCTAAACCATCCTCTGATACCAACTATAAGGCATCGGCCTTTAACGTTACATAATCATAAGTTAAATCAATAATTTACATTGGGGATCTTTTGAGGATTATAGTTTCATATAATTAGGCCATAAATATTACATAACAACTCAAATATTACAATGTAGAAAATTCTACTCAACATCCATTTTTTCATAATCTAAAACATTTTAAAATAAATCATGATTTATTTTTCTAGATAAAAATATTCATAACATTCATCTTGACTTCTTCCTTTATCTTACCCATCATTATACCCTGTGGAAAAATATTTCAAAAAATTTATATTAGTAGAAAAATCTAACTAAGGGATATAAATAAGGAATGAAACCCTTAGTCCATGAATATTTTAAACTTGTGAAAACATTTTCACAAAATCATTATTTTCACCCATAAAACATAATTTATTTAACATACCTCATGAAATCATAATATTCCTAAAAAACTTTTTAACAATCATAAATCATAAAGATAAATTGTGTCATCCATATCATACTTACATTGTATCTTTCACAGCTATATAGGGAGTAACCTTCATAGTTACATTTGGCCTACCCATCATAGTATATTCCCTAAATATCTTATAATAAACCTTTTAATTTATCTCCATATCATTACCCAATGCATTGGACAGCTATCACAGGCCCAAACACCCTTATTTTATCATGTAACCACCCATATACATAAGGAATTCCCAAGAACCATAACATAATCATAACACATTAACAATCATAAAGGAAAAATAAAATTTCCGCATTGTAATCACAAGATATAATTTCAAGATATTAACAAAATCAATCCATTATCAAAACTATTTTCAATAATAAAATACCTGAAAATTTAATATCCTTTTTTTTAATTTAAATACAATAAGGTTATAGAGGAGGCCAAATATCAAATAATGGTCACGGCGGCAGAAAAGTCGTTATCGCCTTATAAATTAAAAAACCTTCCTTTTATCATTTAGTAAAATGCCTCATATAGAAATATTCATATTAAAGAAATTTGAATAAAATTAAAATTCAAAAGGGTTGATTATACACCATATAAGAGAAGGTGGTTTAAAACATCAAAATGTGCTTTAATGAAAGGAGATTGAGGAGAAGTCCCTTACCGTGAGTCTGAATCATCACGAAAAATATTTATATTCCTGAATAATAAAATTAGGTTAATTTATACTTTCTTGAGTAACTTTTTAAATTTTATTATTTTTTTATATCACATATTTCAATGTTATAAAAATTACATAATTTTTTAAGTTCATATCAGACGTTTTGTTGATATTGGGTACTTGAGTCGAAAATAAACATGGTTAGATGTCACCAATCCATATGGTCATAATTACTTCATCTATAGAATAATATTCATGAAACTATTATAATTTTTATACATAAATTATACTTTTAAATCAATCCATTAAGTATGGTAATGAAAAACAAACAACGTTATAATTATGAAGATTGTAAGTCGTACGTACGAATGAGTAACATTTTCCATTTTTCATTTATTGTTATGGTAAGAAGTTAAGTATTATTTTATATTTTAAGAATGATAAAATAGCCTTAATATAATATTAATAATTTAATTATACTTACATATATAATATAAGTGATATAATAAAAAAATGAGTAATATCGCTTTGTAGAGGTGATAGTTCACACGTACGCAAGAACGACGTTATCATTTTTATGCGCATGGAAAATGAGAATTTAATTGATATATTATTATCATATAATGATTAATATTTCATGAATATAAAATATTAACATTAATTCCATTATTATAACCATTCACAAGAGATGGTTATGGAAAAAAAATTAGATCGGTTCGTGAAAGTGATAGTTTACACTTACTCATGGACGATTAATTATTTTCCCATTTAATGGAAGTGGAGATTGATTTAAGAGACTAGATAAATAAAATAAAATTTAATTATATTGAGTATACTGGAATTATTATTTCATCATGTATTAAGAATATTTCAGGTAAATGGAAGGAAAAATAAAATAGAAATACTTAAATAAAAACATTACATTTCCATCATATGATCCCAATTTTTAACACCTTAATACATCTAGAAAGGTTATTATACATAAAATAAGGCCAAAATAATGTGTGGAGGGATTATATGAAGGTTTTTTTGTATATAGTTTCCAAACCAAAAGGTTTTGGAAGAGTGATTAATATAGAGGAATGGGTGCCTTTTTATAGGAGAGGGGAGGGGCACCCTTGAAATTATTAAAAGTATTAAATTAATATAAGTTTAATTTTGATTATAAATGGGTCCAAACTCATTTATTTTGAAGATATGATGAGTAAGAGTATAAATATAAAAAACCAATGAAAATTATACAAGTTTTATTATTTTTTTAATCCTTTTCATTTTGTTTTAACCCCTTTTTAACTCTTACCATTTTATCAAGTAATTTACACTCAAACGGTTAAATTAATTTCCAAATAATGCCAAAAATCTAATGAATGAGTCATTAGTTATATTTTAGAGTTATCTAAACTTTTTTTCTGAATCTTATATTTATAGAAATTTTATTTTATTTAATTAAATATTTTATATTTTAAAATATGAAGTATGTCAATTTTGACACTATTCATTACATGACTTTTTTAAAATATCATAACAACTTGATTACTTCAAAAAAATAGATTAACACAATACTAACATTTCATATTAATCCATAAATTCATTTATAGAATCAAATATTTCAATTTTATTTATTTTAATATTATCAATTTCATTTATTTAATTCATTATTTAATAAATCTATTACTTCATCATCTTTGTGTCATAATTAAATTTAATTATATAATTCCTAAAAATTATAAATAAATTACCATGTTGTGGGTAATTTTTTAATATTAATAATTATTATTATTAGTCAAATATATTACTTCTATAACCCCATATTAAAATTATTTTAGTAAAAATAGTCGTATTTATGATATATTTTCCATTACTTTAAATTAAATATTATAAATGTCATAATCACACCCAAGTGGCTTCCAAAGGTCACCATTTTGGCCCAAGGATGGTAATGGTTGATAATAACTCATCAAATAATATTTAGAATAGTTTTAGGTTAATTTTATTATATTATAATATTAATTTTACCTTTAATTACCCTATTTACCTTTAACCATGGTAAATAAAATTTTAGAGTTACTATTCACAAAAAAAATTGTTTTCATCCTATTAGACCAAATTTTTCATACTAATTACAATAATGTATGTCCATTTTTAAAAATTCAATTCACAAAAGTTATTAAATTAGGGTTAACACTAATCTCATTGATAGATCGAGAAAACATCTTTTAAAGTAAAATGTTCAAAAGTTTACATAGTGTTTTAATTAATTTCAATATGAAAAATCAACCAATTAACTATATTGGATTAAATAATAAAAACCCCATCTAATGATAACAAAAAAAACTGTGAAAAAGGATGGTATAATAATATAAATAAATTATACAACAAAGTAATTTTGAATTAAAATGCAGTATTTTTCACTATTCATTAAGTTATGAAAGTTATCATAAAAATACCAAAAAAACAATCCAATCTAAATTTTTATGTCAAGATTACAAATAAGAAGATTATTTTTTAAAATAAAACATATAAAATTGAAAAAAAAATATATTTAAAAAGGTTTTCCATCAAAAGGAGGTAAAAAGACTTTTTTGAAAAATAATCCTTTTATTCATAAAATTTAATTTCTTCTTATATAATAACTATAAAACATATAAATTGAATTTTAAAAATCATATTTAATTTATATTTGATTAATATAATCCAACAAGAGAGGTTTGATTATTTTATAAACCCAATAATTCACACTTAAATAGTTTTTCATAAAAACACATTCTTTATATTCAATTGGTTTTTATTTTTATTTCAAATTAATTTTCTAACCAATGAATCATTATATAAACATGTTTAAACACTAATTTCATAATTTAGTTAATATCGTTCATTCCCACTATTCTAACAGTTATGCGATAACTACAACTTAAAATAATATTATCAGTAATATATTATTTTTCAGTATAACTCAGCATTTTGTGCAATGTAAGATTTTAGAGAAACTTGTTATTGCGTGTTAGGTACGCTATCAGAAATAGCATCCTTTTTAAAGTAAAATTACTACCTTATTCATAATTATTAAAAAAATAAAAAAAAAACTTTTTCTATAATTACCTCGGATGTTACAACCTATATCCTCTTTAAATATGAAGCCTCTTTAAATGAAAAGCTTCTTTAAAAAAACTTACCTAAAACTCTTATAACTTTTTTATAGATTATAGTCTAATAAAATTTCCATAAATCAAATCCCTAATAAAATTTGAAATGGACTTATCCTGAAAAGTAATTCATGATCTCCAAATCACTCCTTGAAATTTCTTTTCATTTAATTTATCTAATACTACCAACAATACATTATAAACATCCAAATATATTTAACTAAGAATAAAAATATTCTAAAATGTTATTAATTATATGTAAAAACAATTATCTACCATCCACCCATCCATTCTATAGTGAAAACATCTCTAGTCTCTGGGACCATTCACCATCTCCATTAGAAGGCATATTACATTTTTCATCACATCCTAATATGGATGGTTCTATAAATTTATATAATTGAAAAATACTATATTTATTGCATAACTAGTATTATTTATAGATAAATATTCCATTATATAAATGAAAACAATAATAAAGGATTATATTAAATTTGGCCACCAAAAATGTGCATATCATGATATCTTTGACAATTTGAATTTATTTTGGAGAATTTTCTAATATAAAAGATAGTTTTGAAAGATAAAATATATAAATTCCATAATTATATAATTTTTTGGGTTATGTAAAAATTTTGATAATGACATAAACCATGTCCAAGATACATAAACTATTTTCAAAAAAACAACTAAATATCCCAAAGTATCCTATATATGAAACAAATATGATATATGAATGACTTATGATAATAAATATTCATTGATAAGTAAAATACAAGGGAAAATTTATCTAAAAAATATATATTATATACATAATATAATTACATATGGGGTCAAAAAACTTTGAACTAAGAGTAAATCCAAGGCAAGTGTTCACAGTCTCAATTTACGTTCCCTGAAACTATTTTCAACTTAGAGAGAAATTATTTTTAACTAAAATGATGTATTCCCAATCACATTTAATTATTTAATTATAAATAACTTTTCATTTTTAAAATTTTAATTCCTATATCATTATCTCTTTCTATGTGATTTTTATTCATAATTATTCATTATTTATTTAGTTTTTATTAACAAATTGTCAATAAATTGAGTTTTTCTTCTCTTCATTGAAATTTTTTTAAAATATTATTTGAATTATGTCGTATAATTGATTTATATTTTAGTTCCACTAAATATACATATATTTATATTTCATCAATATTATTTAACTATTGATATATTTTTTTATATCACATGTTACATATATAATAAGGGATTCTCATCTCCAATTTCCATCAATGGTGCATATTTCAAATTATGAACCTATTTTAATTTATTGGTTTCTATATGCCTAGTTTTACATATATCATCATTATTACATTTTTATTCATGTTAATGAAATATATGTTTAATGTTCTATCTTTCAATGGATTTTAAATCAATGGTTTCAAAATCCATAAGGGTTTTCTAATCAAAATTTTCTATCCATTGGTCAATAACCTTCCTCCTTGACTATAATTTTCAATGCTTCTTTTATTACACAATTTTTCAATTTTTTATGGGTTTTTATAATTCTCTATAATTAAATTAAAATTTTACATCAACATATTCTTCTGAAATTAATTTCATCAACCAAAAAAATTATAATGTTATTTAGAATAATTTTCATCATTTTATATGAATCTTTCTCCTCTATATACATTTATTTCATAAAAAATTACTTAATTTCTCATTATGGAAAAAATATTTATTATAATATGCATTACTAATAATTCTATTTATCATATTTGAAAAATAAATTTTTAAACTTTTTCTCCATTGTGGGTTTCTCTCTAACAATCCTTCAAATGTAAAAATGTGTTTCTTTTTATACTCATACATTATTATCATGTTCAAAAAATGTATTTACATAAACATTACTTAATATAAATTTTTAATTAATAAGTATTATTCTTAAAAAAATTTACAAATTCATCCTTTTACTATACAAAAATTAATGTTTATATTAAATTATAACATTTACATTTATATAAATAAAAAAAATCTATAAACACGTCTTAATGAATACAATTTCATTTTAGTTTCTATCTAAAAAATCATATTTTATAGTGATAATTTTTCATAATCACTATCTAAATAATTTTCTAAACTTCATTAGAGATTAATGTTTTGGTACCAACTAATTTTCTATTAATTCCGTGTTTTCCAATACCATTTTGAAAGGATATGAAAACAATTTTCATTTAATTTGGTTTTCATGATATTATTAATTATTAATCTCATCCAGAAAAAATATTTTTGGGATTCTATTATGGGATTTTTGTGTCCATTAGAGTCTTTAAATGCATTTCATAATGCTTTATTCCACCTGATATATTATTGAAATACATGGATATTTTTGTGCATTTTTTCACTCAACCCATTTTTTCATGGGTATATTTTTTGTTACGTTTGATCAAAACCTTATACATGATAATTATTTTGGTTATCCATTTTCACAATTTTTTATATTTCCATTACATACTCATTTTACATATTTCAATGTTATGTAATATTCTATAGTTTGGATTCTATATTTTAGGGTTATTTTAACACGTTCATGCACCATTGTATAATATTTTTTATTCTAAGATAGTCCCTTGATTATCCTATACACACATTCCATAATCTATGATGCTATAAAATTTTATATGATTATCAATTATTATTAAGTTGTCTTTTGGATTGGATATCCATAACCTCTTTTTGATTATAATCTAAACTCATTGTTATGTATTCCCTTACATACTATTTGATCTCACCCATTTTTTTTTGATTTCTATAGGTTCTAAAAAATATAATTATATAAGAAATATCTAGTTGCTTAATAATTTTGAAAAAATGTGTAGCATGATAAATGAACTTTATAAATTATTTAATCATTAGTTTATTGGGAAAATTTACTTTTTTGGAGAGGAATGTGTTTTTTTAAATAATTATATTTATGAATTATAAAAATTTCTGAACAATTTTTTTTACAGAAGTAAATTAATATCTATTGTTTCTACTAAAATTATGGATTCTTAATTTTGGATCATATATAGTATTAAGAAATAATTTTTTTAAATAATATATATATTTCATTAAATCTAGTAATGTGGGTTTGTGGTGTCTTAGTTTATATAAAAGTCTGATTGTAAATAATATTTTTCTAGAACATGATTAGAGGGTAAAGGACCAATGAATCTTAATAATTCACCTCCATGACCATATTATTTATATATTTTCATTCCTATTATTTTTATCTAGTTTAATTATTTTATAAGGTCATTTTATATTAACACTGAATTTCAATTTAAATATAGTTGAAAATAAATCCTCTTGAAATTTCATAGTGGGGTTATCTTTTTCATTATTTTAATAAGTTTGGAATGAGTTTAATTTTTATTTTTTTCCCATTGAACTCAAATTTCAAATTTAAAGTTCATTATTTATAATGAATCTCAATTTATAGGTTTTATTGGTTTTCCTTAGTAAGTTTTTTTCTAATTATATTTAAAATGTTTCTGGTTAAAAATAAAATTTATTGAAAGGAAAATGTATTTCTATTGATATTTCCAAAGAATATTTTATATTTTCTTATAAAGGTGTTCTTCACTAATTTAAAAAAAATTATGATTCATTTTATTAAATGGGGATATATTATAATTAAACAATGAACCTTCTTACTTACGATAGAATATGATAATTTTCTATGTAATTTTTTATACATCCCATTTCATTCCCATCAGTTAACCAAGTTATAATGAAATTAATAATTTTTCAGGTTCCTCAGCTACACATGTAAATTGTTTATGAATTATATGATTTTTGGGTGTGATATATCTATCTAATATTTTGGATAAATATTTATATCATATGATAAAATCATTTGAAACACAACTAGATAGCCCATGTCTAAGATATTATATGGTAAAGGGGATAGACCTCATCCAAATGGATATGGGAAAAATGTAGATATAATAAGTCAGTAATGTTATAAATGAGATACTAGCATAGTCCCCCATAATTTGAATGTCTTGGTGGTTAGCCTTGAAATATGTTCTGATATCTATACTTTCCTTTATTCCACAAACAAATTTCACTCTCTAAATCCCATGTAATGTTTACTCATACTGTGATTATGGAATTATGAATCATTTATCATGAAAAAAAAATTATTATCTTGATTTAGGATAAAACAAATTAGTCAGATAATATTATGATATTTCATTACTCATTGATTATATTCTCAAACACATGTTGTTATCTTATGATCACATTTTATCTTTCGCTAATATATCTTATGTTTATCCTCACTAAGCATTTTATTTCATCTATTCTTATTTTTCCATTCCTTAGGTCTTGACCAAGGTAATTAATAATTATTTTTTCAAAAGGGTTTCATGTATGATGATTAAATGTGGGATATGTTTATGTTCATAAAAAAAGTTTTTTAAACACCTAATCAAAAAAACAGTGAATCTTTTAGTTCTTTATTTTTTATGTAATGTGAGATATAATAGTAATTCTATAAAAGATATGTGATTTTTATCCTGGTAAGGCACTAAAAATTGCATTTGGTATCAATAATAGTATATATATATTTTATTTTAACATTAGGTTTAGGATAATGGGTGTTCCATATTTCAGTTGATATCAGAGAAGGGTTTCATTATTTTTAGTGTTTAGATTATGATTTAATAAATTATATAAAATAAAAAACAATAGTGAACCAAAAGTAATGTGGGGTGAGTATAAAATCCATTGGTTGAAATAAAGTATTCATTACATGGGACATATTTGGATTGATTTTCCTTATGAATCGATTATTACTCTATTTATGTATTGATACTCTCACTATCAATTTTGGTTTTAGTAAATGTAATATACCCAGAGGAATTGAGTTAAAAGTTAATGTGATAAAAAAATTCAAAAAAAATAATCATGAGAAACCAAATATAATAAGATTTAAAAAAAAATATGGATATGCTCACCCAATTGTCTTCTTATATAAAAAATATTGAAAAAATTCTTGAAATCCTAAATAATCAGGGGAGGGAAAACCTCATCAGCAATTCTATCATGAGGCAATGTTAAAAATCATTTACTATATCTATTAATCATCTAATTTTTTAGCAATGTATTAAGAAAATAGATAAAAATAATATTTTCTATTCTCCCACACTTCGATAATGAAATGGTGGTATTTTTATTGTATGGTATAGATTGTAAGATTAATAAATGATAGAACCTAATCAAGAAGATAATAAATGATGAAGAAATAGACTCCCCAGAATATTTCATATTTAATATGTTATTTTTCAATATATATCTTCCCCCAACTTTTCTGAAAAAATAGATATATTTTTCCTATAAAAAAACAAACATGAAACTATTTGTATCTAACTAGTGAATATTATAAGGCATTTTTGTTTCCCTTCTTGTATAATAATTAACCCTAAAATAAAAAACATTCATTTTTAGTGTCTTAAAAAACACCTAAAAAGGAATTTTCTATAAGGGAGATTAGTATATAATATGAAATTTTTTTGTGTTAAATCATTGTAGAAATAGAAATTGAAAACTCAAATTTTTCTTATGGTTTTGGGGAAAGGAATATATAAGAATGGTTTTTCATGGAAATTATAAAAAAACCTACAGTGTAAAAAAATATTTTAATTATCAATGAAAATAATGTAGAAACAAGTATAGGGGTAATTTCCCCCAAGGTACATATAAATATTTTATGTTTGAGAGAGGAATCGATGAAGGAAAATAATTTCAAAGGGATATAATTAATGAATGGAATAATGAAACTAATCTTCCACTGACTCACTAAGTTTTAAATTGTTAGGTTTATAAAAATTTTATATAAAATTGAACCACAAAAGAGAAATTGATGATACCAATGTCAAAGGACTCCTATGATCAGAGAGAACATTAAGAAATATTCAATAACAACCATAATAGTGGGTTAGAAAAATGATGATGTTAAAGGTATATTAATCATCAAATAATGAACCAAAAATATATTATTTGATTCACTTCATAACAATTATTTTTTATCTATAATGTTTTATAATATCATAATATCACTATTACTAGGTCGAGATACTAACATATTAATGAAACATTTTAATGGTGTGATAATTGCATCACAATTATACATGTTTTATTGGATTGATGTTTTTTAGAATATGATTTATTTAGAAATTATTATTCTCCCTTATATTGAATTAAAATTTATTTAGTGTATGGTTTGGATATATATATATATATTCAATATTAGTTTCATGGAATGGAAAATGGCACTTCACATTCCAAAACATCCCATTAATTTTTATCAATAGAATGATGATTATGAACTTTTTTGGAACATTATTTCAATATTATATTTTTATTACATAGATCATATTTTTAGATAAATAATCATTATTATTGATAAATTTATTGTTTTTGAATCATTTGATGTATTTACATAGAAGTTTTTACATCATAACTTTTATATTTTGGTATAGTTTTATATATAAATCATACCTACTACTAATAAAATATAAATGAATCTATATAAAATATCCCAAATTGAGTTATAATAATACAATAACAAATTCTATGTGATTCATGATAAGGTATCAACATGACATTGTACTTCACTATGGGGTGTAACAATTCATTTTTATAATAATATGGATGTATAAATGTGTATATATAATGGTTATTTTATCCCCTTATATGAATCACTTGGTCCAGGAATAGGGTTCACCAAAAGGAATCATGTGAACCTCTCTTTATTCAATAGGTTTCCAACAAGTAGAGTGGTCCAAAATGGTACATTAGGATACTAAAAATTTAGTTTCAAATTCCCATTAGAGTACTCATATAAAATGAGTTTAATCAAAATTCAAGAAAAAAAATTTAAATTTTAGAATAATAAAATAAATCAATAACCCAAACATAACATGAAATAAGACAATTAAATTCAATTCCCAATATCATACAATCAGTAATTTGGATCCCCATAGGTTGTTGATAAATTTATAAAGAAAACAAAAAAAAATAAAAAAACATTACAATAAATGTCATGGTTCATGACATAGAATAACCTTAACCCCAATACACTAGAACCTACTCAATAATATTTTATAGACCCATGGTCCTAGAAAAATCCCAAATCATGAATTTTCATGTTCATCCTGATTCCTTTGAAACGTGTGATAATAAAAGAAATAGAATACCACTAACAGGTACTTTATACAAGTAAAAAATGTGTATAATGGTGGATGAACTGATTGAAAAAATAAATACATAAATAAAATTCAAAATATTAGGCTATCATGTGAGAACTAGGTTGTCACAAACCCAATCTCTTCCTTCTCTAGCCTAATAGTAGAAGAAAGATCTATTGCAACCATAGTAGTAAGATACAACCCACAACCCAAACCTGACCCATTATACATATCCAGATTCACAACCTTACCCATTATTTACCTCTCAATGATATCATTTGTTACCTAGTGAACCATCTTGAGGGTCCTTTAGATTCAATCACATACACATCGACCTATACCGATGGCACTTGGGTGGTCCAATCATTTATGTCGACCCATCCTATGTATTATTGGGAGGTTTAAATATACACACCAAATGATCAAAAAAAAATTATATTACATATCATACAATGTATATAAATAAGAAACATGGTTCAATAAAATAAAAACAAGAATAGAAACAATAACCACAGTCACAGGCTATCTTTAATGACTATTTTGGCCCAAGAAGATCCCAAAAAGATCCCGTATGATCTTGTCTCTCACCTTGAAAACCAATCCATCACCTAGAAACCCATGTCGAGTATCCACATTAATTTCACTATAAGTTATCACTCCAACTACGATGGGTCTTGTATACCAATAAAGACCTAACCAATTTCTTTAATATAATATAAATATGTCTCTTAGGGATACACACCTAGTGTATTTCAATATATATATATAAATGTCTAAAAATTGGATGGGAAATCTAATTTTATGAGTTAAAATTCAAAAATAACCAAAATCACCACCTTAAGAAAGTATGATACCCCAAATTAATAAAATTATCTCCAAAATCAAAAATTGTGGTCATTAGAAAGGGTGAAATTGAAAAACACAAATAAAATATGTTCTTATGTTTGAATGGTTTGAGTCAAACCCAAAGAGTACCGTTGGGATTAATGAAATTATAACTATGAAAAAATTTTAGATGGATGGAAAAACCTTCCTATGGAATACTCTATTTCTAGAAAAATATATAAGGGGATATAAGAAGAGAGTGGTAATGGACAATGGTTGTTTAATGGTAAAAATAAGAAGATAGAAATTAATAAATCACCCTAAAGGATTTCGTGGTTTGAAACATAGTCTCGCACTATATAATTTCTTAAAAAAATGTAAATGAATAAAATTATTTTTTAAGCTTGAAACTTTGTTTCAGGTCGTGAAATTACTCCACAACACTTGAGTATCTAATATTCTCTGTAGGTCCTCCAGAAAAAAACTCTCTAGCTATTAGGACACAATCAAAAATTCTAAAAAACACAGTTACACACATTAAGGCCCAAAACATATATTAAAATTCACCAAAAAAAATTATGGGCGGGTTAAAAATTCCCCCATTAATGAATTCATGTCCTTGAGTGGTCTAAATATGTTTCACTTTCAAAATAACCATCCGGTCATCCCAAACATCCATCTCCAACACCATAATCTTTCCCTATAAACATCTATACAACCATAAAAATTGAATAAGGGGAACTACCCTTCTATATATCCCTTCATTTTAGTACACATAATATATAGTTGACACACCATAAAATATATACCTATTTCTATCGTTTTATTTAACACTAAAAAACCCACTCCCCAATTCTAATTCATTCCCCTTAGCCACAGTACCAAAATACCATCATTCTTCTGGCCATCTATCCCAAAAAACACCTTTATCACATTCCATTAAATGGTTCACATCTTGATTCATATAAAGAAACATTATTTCACCCCATGAACCATTTAATGAAACATATTTCACTACAAAAAACTTTTCAGGAAATGGGATTCACCCCATGAATCAATATACGAATGCACTAGAATTCATCTGAGTCCTTCCCAATAATGCATAGTTTTCTTCTATTATTGGAATCATAAGGTCACACATGACTACCTCTAATTAGTTTCAACACATGGGAATCTCTCACTTTGGTATCACATAGTTTTTTATAGACACATAAAATCTTAGTGCCCACTCTTACCCAAGGGATATGTTCACCCACACACCACTCCCGACAAGTACTAAGGAACATCAATTCCTACCAAACAACAAATATAAATTATCTTAGTATCTATCAAAAAATGAAACCCATTATCCCTACCAAAACATTCTCAAAAACTTTTCACCTTTTATATCTTTCAACCATTAACATTTAAGATGCATCACACACTCTACATGGTTGTCCTCCTCCTCTATAACCACCACACAGAGCTAACAACCCCACAATGAAATTCAAAAAAAGTCGCTAACTACTTGATTCAATGGATTCTTCTACCCACATAACATTACAAAAAACTCTAGCACACATTATAGAGAAAAATTATTATCAAAAATCATATATCCCAAATCATTATTACACTACTTTATTCCCTCATGCATCATTACCACATGATTAGTCACTACTAACCAAAGGCATTGATCCCATAACATACAATGTTAGTGGCTTAAAAATCCTAACATATTTTAATTGGTCCTATGTTTTATACTCTACACTACACCATATATTTCATAATAAAATAACAAACACTACTCTATTGTGAAACTCAAATACCCAATATCAGACACACCTAATTTCCTATAAAACAATAGTTTGGTTCATGAACCATATTCATAGTAACTGTTCTAATCATAAAAAACCATTTTCATCGATCTTTTGGATGAATTCTTCGGATGGATCTCGGTCACACCCATTGATTTGATATAACCACCAAACAACGTTTCCTTAACATGTAAGAGAATCATGAAAATTATCAATAGTATGAATAAATTCCAAACATGAATCTCACATTAACTCTATAGTTAGATCCTCTATTTTCTTATATAATAGCCATTCTCAACTCATGAGAATTAACACATATCTTATTTTAATTTTCTTATAATCACATTTCTATCATCCTCAACATGAACACACCATGATTAAATATAGATATCTACAATATCCACTCTACATATGTAGTTCACTAAAGAAAAAACCATTAAGGATACATCTAAGAAATCAAAAAAATTATAAGAAACATCACTCTATCATGGAATACAAAAACCAAACTACTCACTAGAAGTCCAACCTAGGATAACCCATTAAAAATCTGTGGTTCGTTGAATCTTATTATCAATGACACCATAACCTTTAAATTTTATTCCATTCATGTCACATATTATCATGTATTAAGACCATAATTTTCCATGTCGACTCTACCACTTTGACGAAACTCTACTATCCTCATAAAACTCTATGACTCATCAATGGTTTATAGAAAAAAATTAATAGCGATCCTTAAACAATAACTATACTAAACTTCTCATAAATCTTATCTATATATTATTCACAACCTAAAATCATGGTTCATTCCATGAACCATTGTATGTAGAAGAACCTCCATTTCATGTCATTACAACTTCCAAAATATCACCTATTATTAGTTACCAAGTCCCTAAAACTTTAACTATAGTCTGACCCCATATAACTAAGACATCACATGGCAGTGAAACTTGATCTATCAATTCCTAATCAAGAATAAACACATGTGTTCTCCATTGTCTGAGTTAAATACTATCACACACTTAAAACCAAAATGGTCCAACTCGATTTTCACCCATGGTATGGAGAACAACCCACTATCATACCTATCAAGGCCTATGAAACACTTCTATCCCACTAAATGTTATAGAACCATTGTATAAGAATAAATACCATAATTTTATATTGATATTGCCTTGACTCTAAATGGTATATCCATATTTTAGGAAATTAGGAAAACACCACACAAAAACCATATCCAATCCATGATTCTCCACCAAAAAAACACCCCTCAATCTCATCCACTAAATAGTTTACTTATAGCTCAAAGTTTACATTGGTACTGACCACCCATATCCCAACTAGGGAGAGTGAATCAGCGATTAGACAATAACCACCCAATACATCCTCACCAATTCAATATTCTATTGCTAACTAATTCTCATGGTCAAAATGGACAACCACATCTATGCTCATCCCCTCATGTTAGGTATTCATTAAAAACTAATATTCAAAATGCATAATAATCAGATAAAAATTCAAACCCAAAAAACTACCCTAAAGGCCCACCAAAATGGACACACACAAAAAATATTTACACCCTATATGAAAGTTCCAAATGTGCCTAACTAAAATACCTCCACTACAAAATAATCTATTTTCACTATTTTAATAATATAATTTTCAAACCAACCTTTGATGAAAATAATTTTCAAAAACCACATTCAAACCATTTTGGGATAAATCGTATTTAAAATACCTTTTAAAAAAATTATCATGATAGAAACATATATTTAACCCATCTAAAATCGTTAAATAAAAATAGTGAGTTCAAAAATTCTAAAGCATAAAAAAATTATAGTTCCTATTATAATCAAAACTCAATTTAAGAAAAACCATTGAATAATTTCCACAACCATAGGGAATTTTCAAACACATTTAATAAATACATCACTTTCAAAATACCTTTAGTGAAAAAAAATCACTTAAATATATGAAAAATATTTTTTTTATCTCTCTTCCTTCCTCTTATAAAATTCAAATATTTAATATGATCTCTATTCTTTGATCCTTTCCACTATAAATGCTAAGAGTATTTATATAGAATTTTGTTATTCATCCCTATAGATCGTAGGGCTGGGATCACTCTATATCATCTTGATTATATCAAAATATGTGAGGTGACCCACATAATTTAGTGTGCTCAACATCATGCATTCAAATGGAATAAATACCTACAATTTTAATCCTCTCTTTTTTTGTTTTAATTTTAAATAATATCTTCTTGATTTCTTGGACACCACTTAATCGTGGTGCAATAAACCTATTCATGGAATGATAACCTCAATCTCAAACCATTTTATGATGTGACAAACTCATTCATGGAATGATGATAAATCAATACTCAGATCCATAAAATTCACTAAAGTATTCTAATACCTCCTTTTTAATTCTCTGAAGATCGTGGTGTGGTCCTTCTAAATCTTTTCAATTTAACCATCCTATCATGGCATGACACTTTGATTCATGATGTGACCTTCTACTTATCTTGATAAGTTGTGGTGTAACCATCCTTCTTGTAATGTAGGTCTCCATACTTCTATAATATCTTAAATCCACCCAGTCACCCTTTATGTTGGGACATATCCTTAAGGTAATGAGCATATCAACTCCATAATTAATCAAATATTCCTAAACATCCTTCACAATGAAACCAATTATCTCACGGTGGAAACCACACATCTCTAAATTTGATAATGTAAAATATCATATTCATTTTAATAAATGTCATATGAGTTTCAAACATTTTAAACAAACTCCATGACTTAGCAAATTTTAAAACATATTCAATTTGTGGTGTGAATATTTTTATTGTGGAGCGAACAATGAAAATCCAAATATAGAAAAGTAAAATATCATGTGTTTTCTATAACATCATACAACACAAAATATTCTATAATTACCAAACTTTTTCACCAATCACGCATTTTGGCATGACCATTAGTATCACAACATAACCTATAGTTTTTATATATGATCCTTATAAAGTCTCAGAATTAAAATTTTAAAGTGGTAATATTCCATTCTTTAAGTGACATTTAACTTTACAATGCAATATTAGTAGTTGTGGTGTAAACTCTTGTTTTCATCGAATATTAGAAAAGGAAATCATCTTACACATTCATCATATCCCCCCACATAAGAACCTCACACATCAAGTAAATTTCCAAATTCTTAAATTCAACTCCACCTATCATGGTGTAATGCAAGATCTCATTCCATGACACATAATTTCTTAATACTTCCAAAAAAACCATAAGTATCATCATATAGCCTACCTCAATAGAATACCTTCTGGACATGTTGAACTTTCAACACTCTCATCTCAAATTCATCAATTAAAATGTTATGAACATGATATATAGTGATATCAACTTGTATCTAAGTATTTATTTCTAGTGAATCTATTTAGGTCTTTAATAAACACTTCTTCAATGCTTTACATTTAGTGATTGAAAACTCTAGATTCAACACCAAATAATTTCAATAAAGACTCCAACCCTAGTAGCCCAGAGTTGGAGTTTACTTTATTATAGTGGAATATTTTACAAGGAATAACATCCCATAGGACAGAAGAGTTTAATATTTTGGGAAAAATAGATATATACTTAAAGCATACATTACAAATGAAATTATAAAATACTATATATTTATTCCATTAAAAACACTATTAGCCTCCTAGATTTACCCACATATCAGTCATAGTATATATCATAGCATTCTAGGAAAAATAAAATATAAGGGGTAAACTCATATGCTCAATAATGTTAAGTTTATAGTGGAAGACATCATAAATAAATAATCATAAACATTAAGGTAAGGTGAATAACTAAATCACAATCCAATTAAACATAATTTTGATCATAATATGGAAATAATAAATTATAACAAAATAATGTCATATAAATAATCACATAATAATGAAACATAAACATGGATATTAAACTAATCTAATAATCATATGGAATATCAATAAGTAATCTCATAATGTGGGAATGTATAATATTGGGCACTATAAACATACCTTTAAAGCTTTTTCCAAGACACCATACATAAACAGGTAAGGCCTCAGCCAATACCCAAACTAGTTTGTCTCATGAGACCTACCGATGCGTCAAGGAGCTATAGTGGTCCTTTACTATCACTTACTAAGTCCAATGCATTCCTCATATGAAAAAGGTGAAACATAAGAAACATAAACACTCATATTGAAAAACTATCACACGAAATGTGAATACTTTAACCACAAACCATGAATGGTATCAAAATAGCACATCCATAGTCAAAATAATCATAAACCCTTCAATAAAATATGGTGAATGGAATTATTTATCTCAACCATAATCAATCATAAGATCCAACAAATTATGTTCACATAGGTGAAAATAATCTAATAAACTCATTTAAAATTTCTTGAGATAAATACCATTTTTTACTTTGAAATCACTTATTAAAATCCACGCAATTATAAAAGAAAATTTTTTATTTGAAAATAACCTTTTAAAGTTTTAAATTAAGTATATAAATATTCAGGTTTCATGAGAGTGGAAAAATATGATCATTCCATATAAGTTAAAAAAATATTCCTTCACTAAACAAAAAGTACCTCATTTGAAAAATAAAAAAATGATTCCTTAAAAACCATTTTATAAAAAATAAAACATTTGAAAAAAATACTTTAAAAATTTATAGGATAATATTAAAACCCTTTTTGAAAACGTTTTTAGAAAACATGGACATGTAAGAAAATATTTCCCCAATGCAGACATAAACTTAAACAATCCAAAAATAATAATGAGATTGTTAAATAAACCCCCACCACTCTATAATTACTAGAATTGTATGCCCCATGAAATAAAGAAAATTATATGGATATTAAAATTCCACAATCTTAATAATAATAATCATAAAATACATTCTTCATCAGTATATACACTACATAAAAGAAAAAAAGTAGTGTATAAGGTATGTGTCCCACATAAATAAAAGTGAGGCAAAATATCTTACCTTGAACTTTCCTTTAGTTAAATGTGATTTAACCTCTTATAAAATAGTTTAAATAATTTTATTAATTTACACTAGAACCATATTCATATTTATTATAACATATATGATCCTCTTATATCATTTTGTTAGTAATAATTTGTTATTACCCTTGTTTTGAGTGTTAACTACTTCATTTTCCTATGCATGTTTTATCATGTAAGTCTTGTTTATTATGAATAGGATGTATTTATTTCATCTTAATAATTTTATTAGGTTCATAGATATCATATTTCTTCATTATATATATTTTCATAATCATTATTTAATGGCTTACATGGAAAATGAATCACATCGCTTCATTGAGATGGTAGGTCGTATGTACGCACAAGCGACGATATCATTCCCTTAATGGTGAAAGGGAAAGGAAGTGGATGGTATATTAATTATAAAGAATAAATATCATGTCATAAGTACCATATATATCCAATATGTCTATAATTATACTCATATAATTAAAGTTTTGAGGAAAAATAGATTACACCACGGTGTGGAGATAGTAAGTGGTAAAAAACCAAACTCCCTTCTGTTAGAGATGTTACTGATGAGCCGAAAGCAAAGAAGCAAATGTCTATGCCAGAAGAAAGTGGCATTGCTAGCAGGACAAGATCAGGAACATGACCAGTAAATCCTTATCTGCCAAATCAAGTTATTGTGATTGAAAAGGAGTTGTGTGTAGAATGGTTGCTGCCTAGCAAGTCCTTAGTTCTCGAAGTGCTTGAAGATCAAAAATGGGTGGAGTGTTTTTCGAACAACAATGGTCCCTACTTTCCAAAGTTAGTGAAACAGTTTTATGAGTCTGTAACTTTTGAGAAATCTGAGAATGAAAACTGAGTGACTTTATTTGTAAATGGAAAGAAGATATCCTTTTCATCTGTTGAATGGGCTGAGTGATTAAAATTTCCACATGAAGGGGTATCTGGATACGTCTCGAGATCCATGCCACCTACCAGTGATATTTTCGACTATGAGACTACTTTGGAATATCTGACTAGTGATGGAAGCCAAAGACAAGTAGTTGATGTAGAAATGGATGGAGAGAACAGATTGTTGTTCAAATTTGTTCAACATGTCTTGATACCGAGGAGAGGAGACTTTTCCAATTTGAGATATCAGGATATCTATATCCTACATATTTTAAGACATTGTGTAAAAGTTAATTTGTGCAGATTTCTGATGATCCAAATGGAAGACATGACAAGGCCTAAATCAAAGACAAATGTCCTATTCTTTGCTAAGTTAATTTATGTGATGATTAAAGAAAAAGGGGTAGCTGAGTCTCAAGATGAGACAGTGTTAGTTAAGAATAACTTTTTTATCACCTCTACAGTCCTCAAATACATGAGGATCAATTGGAACCCTTGGAGAGGAGAATGGGTCAATGATGACCAGAAGGTGTATGACAAATTCAATCCTGTGGATCATCCTTCAAGACCAAAGGATGTGAGGGATCAAGGTCTGGGACCTGATGAAGAGGATCCAGAATACAGTGATGATTCAGAAGAGGAAGAGTACTCTGCTGATGAAGCAGGAGACCTTGACTTACCTCCTAGCCAAACTCCTGAAAATCAAGATCAACATAAATCAGATAAGGAAGAATCTATTGTAGAGGATGCTGAAGTGGCTGCTGTAGAGAATGAAGAAGATGTTCATGAAAGTGAAGCATCTTTGTCAGATGATTTGAGCCTGAGTCCAGTGATTGGACAATCTTTAGTCCCTCCTACGAATGCAAATGAAGTTGAAATACCCTTGCCTAGTTTGGAAGACCCTTCAGCTATTTCATAGAGAGAATTGATAGTGGAAGATTCTCCTAATAAAGAAAGACATACTGAAAATGATGAGAATGCTGTTATCTTAATTGAGGATGCACCAGTTGAGGGGGAGTATCAAACCAATGTTGTAAGTGTTAAAGTGGCTGCTGGAATTGAAGATTGGGCAGAATACCCAGGTTTTATAGTCTGTGGTTTAGACTATCCTGATTCTGACAATGAAGCATCTCTCAATAGACCTAAGATTACTTATGATGTTGAGACTGAGCTACTACCTGAAGATATGGTTAGAATGCATGACCTGGATATTTTAAAGAAAAAGCTTAAGGACGGTTTTGTGGAAGAGGTAAAGAAGATGGAAGATTCTTTGGTATCTTCAATACAATCGATCATGACTAACTCAGTGGTTAGTTTAGCATCTGAAAGAGTACCCACTACAGTTTCACCTACTGATACGATCACCAGGGCTAATCTGGAATCCTTGAAGGATGAGCTGAAAGAATATTTTAATGCATCAGTTGCTAATATGAAGCTTTGTTTTTCTGAAGGGATGAGCACGTTGGAAAGATATTTGGAACTCTCTCTAGGTTGTAATTTGTCAATCTTCATGGTAGAAATAGTGGAAGAAGTTAAAGACTGCCAGGATCAAGTTTCTTGACTTGAAATAGATCTTGAAGCTCTAAAGGAATCTTTTGTTTCTATAGACTCTTACATGAGATCAAAATCCCAAGCAGACAAGGACTTAGCCTATGTCAAGAGTGTGGTAAGCTAGATGGTTTCAGTGTTTGAAAGTTTTAAAACTTCCATGAAAGATCATGTTAAAACCAAGGATTCTCAAGTTCAAAATCATATCAGTGGGTTGACCAAGAACTTCAAGGAAACAGTAACCTTCTCTGTTGGTTCTATTAAATATAAATCCTCATTGGATTTGAATCAAATTCGAGCTGTGATGAAGGATGAGCTTGGTTCAGCTTCAACCAGTGGCTATGTGGACTCATCCAAGCTGATCAGAGTTTTGATTTATACCCGAGATTCAGCTAGAGAGATAATGAAGATAGTTCAAGACTATATGAGAGAAGCATCTTCTTCTCATAAAGAAGGGAAAGATAAAGTGGACTCCTATTTCCAAAAGATTTACACAAAGAATCAAATGACCAGTTACTTCAAGCTTCTGATAAAAAATATGAAGCTACCTCCTGTCAATCAAGCTTTCAGAGAACAAGTTATCAAGATAAGGGAATTGACTCCATCATTGGACAAATTTATGGAGAACAAGGATGAATTCATATCTGCTATAGAGAGATAAGTAGGAATAATTATGGATTTCAGGAATCTGTTGTTGCCTTTTCTACATGTTGATGATAGGCCAGTGATTGTCCCTCCTGGCTTACCATCCTCTGCCTCTACTGATTCTCCAGTTCAGATGACTCCTGCCCAAGCAATTTGAAGCCTCACCTTTATGATCACTCAAATATCCCCTCAGTACATACCAGGAACAGTTTCTGTGCCTCATCCTCCAATGGTCATTTCCAGGATTCCTAATCCCTAACCTCCAACCACTTCACCTGAATCCTCTTTTTCTCCCAAGGGAAAATCTCACATTGAGGATGTGGATTGACCAAGTGGCTAGATTGTTTTATAGGAATCCATTGTATTTTTTTTTATTTCTTTGTACCTTATTTGGTACATGAAATGAATCTGGTTTTTATCTCTTGTCTCTTTTTTTATTTTTATTCTTATTCTCTATGGTTTCCCACTTTTTGATTATCACAAAGAGGGAGAAATATTTTACCAAGCTTTTACAAAGGGGGAGAAGTATTCAAGGAAGAATAAATAATGGGGAGAAAGTATCAATGGGGGAGAAATTTTTATCTAAGGAAGAGTTATCTTGCTTTTCCCCTATGATACTGTTACATTTCATTCTCTGATACCATTTTCTCTAACTCTCTGATGCCACTAAAGTTTACTTTTGATATCATTACATTTAATTTTATCTCTGATACTATCACATTTTCTTCCACCTCTGATCCATTATGTTCTATAACATACTGTTTCTCTGAGATAATTGCATTTAATGATATATCCTCTAATACAACAGCCCAATATTTTTTAACACAATAATATCATAATTTGTGATTATCTAAAAGGGGGAGAATGTTGACCTCGCCTGTTTTGATAATCCCAATTATGCTTTCATATACTTTGATAATCTCAATCTAATGATTTTCTATATATTAATTCTTTCAATCTGTGATCAAGATGATAATAATATTAAAATAATCCATGAGATATGTTAATCCATGTCTATCTATGTTTATATGAGTTCTGAAGTTCTTCTAACCCATTCGGATATGCTTTTCATAAAACAGGCAAGTGTTAAGTACAAGAGCTACTGATCTGGGTATAGCTACTGATATAGAGCTACCGGTACTCAGTCTACCGATAAACAGAGTCACTGATAAGCTAAGGCTAGCGATATGTACAGAGCTACCGATAGAAACTGAGATACCAATAGAACAGGTCTACCGATATGCATAAGTCCACTGGTAAGCAAGTCTACTGACAGATTCAGTCTATCGATACAGAACACTAAGAGCTACCGATACGAGCTACCGACCGACCTACTGATACACAGACTGGAGACTGATATGAACCGACTAACACAGTCTACTGATACAAGTATAGAGGTAGTGATCGAACCAGTCTACCGAGCTACTGATAGAGTAATTCTACCGATATAAGGAGTTACTGATACCTAGAGCTACCGATGCCAACAAGCTACCGATGCAAGTTCAAAGAGCTACCGATGGAAGGTTTTGCTACACAAAAGACCACCCTACACATTTACCAGCATGAGCTAAAAATGATTGACCAACCAGTCAAACTCTATACTCTCAATATTATTTCTTTATTAAGCTAACAGTTACATGGGTTGTTTTTAATGCAGTTAATGTTATTTAATGATCTATGTTTCCATGTCAGGGAACCGTACCTAGTACCCATGAAAAAGGTAATCATTCCAATTTTCCAGAGATGAAAGCTATAAAAGGGGAAGATAAATACCTAGCTGAATATGATGAGAAGTAGAGAACACTGGGTGTGCATACTACAAGCATCAAGGAACAAAGAAGGCACACGGGTGAAAAAGAAAAGGGTTGAACATCATTCAAACATGGTGCATTCGTGAAAGGCTGCATCCATACTTCAAGAACACTGGACATACACGAAGCTACTCATTTTCAAGGAGAACACAACCTTCACCTTGAGTGAAGAACTACCAAAAACACTTCATACACTCAAGCTGACAATCTGGACCAAGAATCAAAGAAGAAAACGACACTCTGTTTTCTGAGCAGAAACCAGAGAAGGACTCAAAAGTTTTTCTGATCAACCAAACGAGTCCAGAGTTGCACTGCCAATCACTAAAGCTTTTCTAAACTCTTTCTCACTTTCTTTGGTGATTCTATCTTTACATTTCGAGTAGTGTGTGTACCATGTTTATTTTACACACACACTGTCTCCTAAACTAAATTGGAGTATTCTTAAATCCTCACTCAAACTTCATAACCCTTTGTTTCCCACTGTGGATAGTGGTAGAGGTCGAGTAAGACCTGGATAGCCTGTGTGCTTTTGTTTGTGTTTCCCATGTAGAATTGTGGTATAGGTCTTTGGACCAAGACAGTAGTGTGCTGTTGTTTACCCCTGATCCAGGGTGTGGATCAATTTATATAAATTTTTGAGAGGACTAAGTCTCAGCTTGAGACTGAACCTATTGGTTACCTCTGTTGTGCTTTTTAGTTTAAGTCATAAGCATACTATATATATTTATTTCATAATCCGATGCTATTACCTTGAAATATAAAACTATTTTAAAGTTACTTTGATATTTAAATTATCAAGTGTTTATACTTATTATAAACCAGTATGTTAGTTTCAAAAGTTAATTTAATCTTCAGATTAAGTCAACTAAGACCTAATCAATCTTTGAGAAACTGATTGAACATTTACACTCCGTATAGATTTACTAAAGTTTAACTTTGTTTTTAAATTGGGGGATTTTAAGAGAAATATTTTTAACCGAAATTTTTATTGGAACTCAATTCACCCCTCTCTTGAGTATCCACTCTGACCAACATTTGGTATTAGAGGATTGTTTTTTTTAAAGGATTGTTTACATACTCTGTTTTTCAACTGTGATTTTAGTTGCATCTTTAAAGATCTTAAATTTCTGTTAGTTCTAAATTTTATATCTTTAAAATTTCTTTTCTAAAATCAAGTTATGGACAATAGACTAGAGGGTGCTGCTAATAATATGCCACCTTTCTTTAATGGCACCAACTACGCCCAGTAGAAACTTAAGATAAAAATACATTTGGAAAGTATGGGTTTTGATATCTGGACTACTATAGAGTCATAATATAAAATTCCAGAAAATGAAAGAACAACTTGGGATGAACCTACAAAGACTTCTTACAATAATAACTGTAAAGCTATGAATGTCTTGTACTGTGCTTTAGGAGATGAAGAGTTTAATAGAATATCTGCTTGCAAAACTTCTTATGAAATATGGGATACTTTGGGTGTTTCTAATGAATGAACAACCAATGTTAAAGAAATGTGATTGAATACTTATACTGTTAAATATGATAATTTTAAAATAAAAACTGATGAACCTATTTCTGATATGTATCTCAGGTTTAATGAGATAGTCAATACAATTAATTCACTTGGAAAAGCTGTTCCAGCTAAGGAACAAATTATGAGGATACTGAGATGTCTGCCAGAACGATGGAGTGGCACTTTTGTTTCAACCAGAGAGTCATGTGACATTGGATCACTTCTTGTAAAAGAGTTTATTGGTAAATTAATGATGTATGAAGAAGAACTCAAGGTGAACAAGGAGGAAGATGATGAACCTAATAAAAGATTTGTAGCTTTCAAGTCTACTGCTTCTAAGAGAAAAGACAAGGAGAAAATGAAAATACAAACTGAAAGTTCAAACAGTGAAGATTCTGATTCATACAGTGATGCTGAAATGGCTCAAATAGCCAGGAGATTCAAGAAGTTCTATAGGAAGAAGAAATTCTTCAGAAAATATAACTACACAGGAAAGTATGACAACAAAGGACATTGAAAAAGGGATTGGAAAAAGCCTGACAATGAGGATGATATAGTCTGCTATGAGTGAAAAAGGAAAGGACACATAAAGGATGACTGTCCAAAACTGAAATTCAAAAAGAAATATAATTATAAGGACAATAAGTAAAATAAAGCTATGAAAGCTACTTGGAGTGCTTCGGAGGACAGCACAAGTGAATCTGAAATTTATGATTCTGAGAAGAATTGTGCCAACATGTGTTTCATGACCAACACATCTGAGTTAACTTTAGATACTCCTGTTTTGAATTCCTATTATTCTAGAGATGATGCAGAATCTGATTCTGATTCTGAAAATATGTCTAAGGCTGAAATGTTTGAATACTGCAGTATGATGGAAGAAACATGTAATGAACTTAAATACAAATATAAGTCATTAAATAAATAGCATGCTTTCACTGTCACTGCTAAATCTGCCTTTGATATAGAAAAAGAAAAGATTGCTCAACTGTTAAAGGAAAATACTGAATTGAAAATGTCTAATGAGAAACTAAGAAAGGACTTAGAAAAGTTCACAAATGGAAAAGATACACTTAAACAAATGTTAGGAAAGAAATTTGCACCTAAATACACTACTGGTTTGGGATACCAACCTGGAAAAAGACAGTTCACTAAAACCCGATTTATTCATAAGTCTGGACAAAATTCTGCTTATTCTAGTTCTAGAAATTCGTATTCTTCAACCAGTTATTCATATGGTTATAGATAAAATAAAGTTTATCTTTCAAAATCTATTGATTCTATAAATTATATGAGACCCATAAGACAAATATGGGTACCTAAAGCTTTGATTGCTAACCTATCTGGACCGAAGAAAATCTGGGTACCAAAATCATTTCTTACCTAAACCTGTTTTGTAGGAAACATGTTTGAAGAGTTCTTACAAGAAGGTATAGTACTTGGATAGTGGATGTTCAAGACACATCTCTGGAGATTATTCATGCTTCAAAAGCTTAATAAAGGTTTATGGAGGCCATGTCACCTTTGGTGATAATTCTAAAGGAAAAATCATCAGCCGAGGCCAGATTGGTAACACTGATTCAGTTTTAATTTCTAAGGCTTTATTTGTTGATGGACTTAAATATAACCTATTAAGTATTTATCAGTTATGTGATGATGGATTTAATGTGAAATTTGAAAATGATTCCTGTAATGTTTTTAATTCTAAGAATGTTTTAGTATTTTCTGCTTTAAGAAATGAAAATGTTTATGCTATTGATTTAAATGCTTTAGCTAAACAAAATGTTACTTGTTTAAATGCTTTTCATAGAGAATCTTGGATGTGGCGTAGAATATTAGGACACTAAAACATCTATTCACTTAGAAATATGACTAGGAAAAACTTAGTTAGAGACCTACCTAAACTTGAATTTCCAAATGAAAATGTTTGTAATCCCTATCAAAAGGGAAAGCAACATAAAGTTTCTTTTAAATCAAAGAAAGAAGTTTCAACTTCTCAACCTCTCGAGTTGGTTCACATGGACTTGTTTGGACCTTCAAGAGTTTCTAGTTTAAATGGTAATTACTATGTCTATGTTCTAGTATATGACTTTTCTAGATATACTTGGGTATATTTCTTAGCTCACAAAAAGTGAAGCTTGTTCTTACTTTGTTAAATACTCCAAATCTATAGAAAACCTTAGTGGAATTAAGATTAAAACCGTGAGAAGTGATCATGGCCATGAGTTTGAAAATCAAGAGTTTGAATCTTATTTCTCACACAATGGCTATAGTCACAACTTTTCTACTCCTAGGACACGTCAGCAGAATGGTGTAGTAGAAAGAAGGAATAGAACCCTTCAAGAAATAGCTAAAACCATGCTTAATGAGTATGATCTGCCTATTTACTTTTGGGTTGAAGCTCTAAATACAGCTTTCTATATTATCAATAGAGTCTTAATTAGACTAGTTCCCAAGAAGACCCCATACGAACTGTGGAATAATAGAAAACCTAAATTTAGTTACTTTAGAGTCTTTGGATGCAAAGTTTTTATTCTTAATACAAAGGATAATCGGGAAAAGTTTGCTTCTAAAAGTGATGAAGGAATTTTTATTGGTTATTATTTAACTAGAAAAGCATACGGAGTCTTTAATAAAAGAACCAAATGTTTGGAAGAATATGTTCACATCAAGTTTGGTGAAACTGATCCACATGAGCCTAAAACCTCTCTTGAAAATCTTGAAGAAGATTTGAGTTTCTATACTTTAATGATAAATCTAAAAAACCTGCTGTAAAAATATCCAGTTCTGGACATATTCCAGAATCTGCTTCTTTTGAACCCAAACTTGTAGATAAACCTGAAATTTCCAGTCCTACCTTTACTAGATTAACAAGGATTATAAAGAATCATCTGTTGGATGTTGTTGTTGGTAATCTTGATAGAGGAACACAGACTAGAGCTTCTCTAAGAAACTAGGTTGAACATCAAGCCTTTATTTCAAAGCTAGAACTTAAAAATGTCAATGATGTTATCAATGATCAATTTTGGGTAATGTCTATACAAGAAGAGTTAAATCAATTTGAAAGAAACAAAGTCTAGGAATTAGTTGACAGACCTAAGGAAACTTTAACAATAGGAACTAAATGGGTTTTTAGAAACAAAGTTGATGAATCTAGAAACATAGTAAGAAACAAAGCTAGGATAGTTGAACAAGTATATAGTCAAGAGGAAGGTATAGACTATAAGGAAACCTTTGCACCTATAGCTAGATTAGAAGATATTAGGATCTTATTTGCCCATGCTACTCATCTGAATTTCAAGTTATATCAAATGGATGTTAAAAGTGCTTTTCTAAATGGTTTTATTATCAAAGATGTTTTTGTTGGACAACCACCTGGATTTACTAATCCTCATTTTCCAAATCAAGTTTTTAAACATTCTAAAGCTCTATATGGTTTAAAACAAGCTTCAAGATCTTGGTATGATAGACTTAGTAATTTTATTATTTCAAAAAGTTTTACTAAAGGGATTGCTGATCCAAATATTTTTATTAAAAGAATTTCTAAAGATGTTTTAATAGTTCAAATCTATATTAATGATATTATTTTTGGATCTTCTAAACATTCCTTATGTACTGATTTTTCAAAGAGTATGAAAAATGAATTTGAAATGAGTTTAATGGGAGAACTCAAATATTTTCTTGGATTTCAAGTTTTCCAAAATGAAAATGGTATTGTTTTGAATCAAAGTAAATATAAAAAGTATCTTTTAAAATGTTTTGGTTTGGATAGTATTAAGGAAAGTGATACTCCTATGAGTACTGTTTGTAAATTGGATGCAGATGAAACTGGGAAACCAGTGGATCAAACCAATTAAAAAGGTATGATTGGAATCTTACTTTATCTTACTTCTAGTCAACCAGATATTATGTTTAGTGTGTGTATGTGTGAAAGATTTCAAGCTAATCCAAAAGAATCTCATTTACTTGTTGTTAAAATAATTTTTAAGTATCTTAAACATACTGTAAACTTAGGTTTGTTTTACCCCAAAGGACAACCCTTTGAGTTAATGAGTTATTCAGATACTGATTTTTCTGGTTGCAAGTTGGATAGAAAAATCACTTCAGGAACATGTAACTAATTGGGAAAATCCTTAGTATCTTGGTGTAGTAAAAAGAAGAATTATGTAGCATTGTCCACTGCCGAAGCAGAGTACATAGCTGCTGGTAGTTGCTGTGCACAAATTTTGTGGATGAAACACACTCTTTTGGATTATGGATATGACTTTAAGCACGTTTCAATCAACTGTGACAACACTAGTGCAATAAACATCTCGAATAACCATGTGTCTCACTCTGGGACCAAACACATAGATGTAAGGCACCATTTCTTGAGAGATCATTACCAAAAGGGTGATATTATTCTTGAGTTTATAGATACTGAACATCAATTAGCCGATATTTTCACTAAACCTTTGAGTTCAGAGAGGTTAAGTTACATTATACATGAGTTAGGTATGTTTAACCTTGATCGGTAGCTTATCTCACCGATGTAAAATTCTCACTGATATGAAATTCTCACCGATGTGAAATTCTCACCGATGTGAAATTCTCACCGATGTAAAATTCTCACCGATGTAGAATTCTCACCGATGTAACCCCACTGATAGGAATTCTCACTGATAGACCCTACCGATGAGTGCATTGTTTTAAACTTCATTATGCCGCTAGAATTTGAATCATTTTTGTGTTATTTCATTTTATTTATTTATTTTATGATTCCTAAATGATAAAACTAAAGTCCGAGCTACTTATAAATCCACCGAGCCTCAAACCTTTAACCTCAAACCTTAGCTCCTGAATCCTTAGAGAACCCTAAATCCGTCGAATCCGAGATACCAAAAACCAAACTCCCTTCTATTAGAGATGTTACTGATGAGATGAAAGCAAAGAAGCAAAAGTCTATGCCAGAAGCAAGTGGCAGTGCTAGCAGGACAAGATCAGGAAGATGACCAGTAAATCCTCATCTACAAAATCAAGTTATTGTGATTGAAAAGGATTTGTGTGTAGAATAGCTGCTGCCTAGCAAGTCTTTAGTGCTCGAAGTGCTTGAATATAAAAAATGGGTGGAGTGTTTTTCGAACAACAATGGTCCCTACTTTCCAAAGTTAGTGAAACAGTTTTACGAGTTTGTAACTTTTGAGAAATCTGAGAATGAAAACCGAGTGACTTCATTTGTGAATGGAAAGGAGATATCATTTTCATCTTTTGAATGGGCTGAGTGCTTAAAATTTACACATGAAAGGGTATTTGGATATGTCTCAAGATCCATGACACCTACCAGTGATATTTTCAACTACGAGACTGCTTTGGAAGATCTAACTGGTGATGGAAGAAAAAAGACAAGTAGTTGCTGCAGAAATGGATGGAGAGAACATATTTCTGTTCAAATTTGTTCAATATGTCTTGATACTGAGGAGATGAGACTTTTACAATTTAAGATATCGGGATATCTATCTCCTACATCTTTTAAGACATTGTGTAAAAGTTAATTTGTGCAGATTTCTGATGACCCAAATGGAAGACATGACAAGGCCGAAATCAAAGACAAATGCCTTATTCTTTGATAAGTTAATTTCTGTGATGATTAAAGTAAAAGTGGTAGCTGAGTCTCAAGATGAGACAGTGTTAGTTAAGAATAACCTTTGTATCACCTCTACAGTCTGCAAATACATGAGGATCAATTGGAACCCTTGGAGAGGAGAATGGGTCAATGATGACCAGAAGGTGTATGACAAATTCAATCCTGTGGATCATCCTTCAAGACCAAAGGATGTGAGGGATCCAGGTCTGGGACCTGATGAAGAGGAACCAGAATACAGTGATAATTCAGAAGAGGAAGATTCCTCTACTGATGAAGGAGGATAACACGACTTAACTCCTAGCCCATCTTCTGAAAATCAAGATCAACATAAATCATATAAGGAAGAATCTGCTATAGAGGAGGTTTAAGTGGCTGCTGTAGAGAATGAAGAAGATGTTCAGGAAAGTGAAGCATCTTTTTCAGCTGATTTGGGCCTGATTCTAGTGATTGGACAATCTTTAGTACCTCCTACGGATTCAAATAAAGTTGAAATACCCTTCCCTAGTTTGGAATACCCTTCAGCTATTTCATAGAGAGAATTGATAGTAGAAGACTCTCCTAAGAAATGAAGACCTGCTGAAAATGCTGAGAATGTTGTCATCTTAATTGAGGATGCACCAGTTGAGGGGGAGCATAAAACCAATGTTTTAAGTGTTACAGTGGCTGCTGGAATTGAAGATTGGGCAGAAGAACCAGGTTTTATAGTCTGTGGTTTAGACTATCCTGATTCTGACAATGAAGAATCTCTCAATAGGCCTAAGATTGTTTATGATGTTGATACTGAGTTACTACCTGAAGATGTGGTCAGAATTCATGACCTGGATATTTTAAATAAAAAGCTTAAGGAAAGTTTTGTGAAAGAGGTAAAGAAGATGGAAGATTCTCTGGTATATTCAGTACAATAGATCATGACTGACTTAGTGGTCAGTTTAGAATCTGAAAGAGTACCCACTGCAGTTGCACCTACTGATATGATCACCAGGGATGATCTGGAATCCTTGAAGGATGAGCTAAAAGAATCTTTTAATGCATCAGTTACTAAGATGAAGCTTTGTTTTATTGAAGGGATGAGAACTTTGGAAAGATCTTTTGAATTCTCTCTAGGTTGTAATTTGTCAATATTCATGGTAGAAATAGTGGAAGAAACTAAAGACTGCCAGGATCAAGTTTCTAGACTTGAAACAGATCTTGAAACTCTAAAGGAATCCGTTGTTTCTTTAGACTCTTACATGAGCTCAAAATCCCAAGCAGACAAGGACTTAGCCTATGTTAAGAGTGTGGTAAGCTAGATGGTTTCAGTGATCGAAAGTTTTAAAACTTCCATGAAAGATCATGTTAAAACCCAGGATTCTCAAGTTCAAAATCTTATCAGTGGGTTGACCAAGAACTTCAAGGAAATAGTAACCTTCTCTGTTGGTTCTATTTCATCTAAATCCTCAGTGGATTTGAATCAAATTCGAGTTGTGATGAAGGATTAGCTTGGTTCATCTTCAACCAGTGGCTCTGTGGACTCATCTGAGCTGAGAAGAGTTGTGCTTTCTACCAGAGATTCATCTAGAGAGATAATGAAGATAGTCCAAGACTATATGAGAGAAGCATATGCCTCTCAGAAAGAAGTGAAAGAAAAAGCGGACTCCTATGTCCAAAAGATTTACACAAAGAATCAAATGACCAGTCACTTCAAGATTCTGATAAAAACTATAAAGCTGCCTCCTGTCAATCAAGATTTCAGAGAAAAATTTAGCAAGATAAGGGAATTGACTCTGGCATTGGATAAATTTATAGAGAACAAGGATGACTTCATATCTGCTATGGAGAGAGGAGGAGTAATAATTATGGATTTCAGGAATCTGTTGCTGCCTTTTCTGCATGTTGATACTAGGCCAGTGATTGTCCCTCCTGCCTTACCAGCCTCTGCCTCTACTGATTCTCCAGTTCAGATGACTCCTCCCCAAGAAATTCGAAGCCTCACTCCTATGATCACTCAAAGATCCCCTCAGTACAGACCAGAAACAGTTTCTGTGGCTCAGCCTCCAATAGTCATTTCTGGGATTCCTAAACCCTCACCTCCAACCACTTCACCTGAATCCTCTTTTGATACCAAGGGAAAATCTCACATTGAGGATGTGGATTGACCAAGTGGCTAGACTGTTTGATAGGAATCCATTGTATTTTGTTTAATTCTTTGTACCTTGTTTGGGACATGAAATGAATCTGGTAATTATCTCTTTTCTATTTTTTTATTTTTATTCCTCTTCTCTATATTTTCCCACTTTTTTATTATCACAAAGGGGGAGAAATATTTTAGCAAGATTTTACAAAGGGGGAGAAGTATTCAAGGAAGAATAAATAATGGGGATAAAGTATCAAAGAGGGAGAAATTTTTATCTAAGGAAGAGCTATCTTGCTTTTCCCCTCTGATACTGTTACATTTCATAATCTGATACCATTTTCTCTAACTCTCTAATGCCACTAAATTTTAATTTTGATATCAATACATTTAATTTTATCTCTGATACTATCACATTTTCTTCCACCTTTGATCCATTATGTTCTATAACATACTATTTCTCTGAGATAATTGTATTTAATGATATATCCTCTTATACAACTGCTCACTATTTTTTAAAACAATAATATCATAAGTTGTGATTATCAAAAAGGGGGAGATTGTTGACCTCACCTGTTTTGATAATCCCAATTATGATTTCATATACTTTGATAATCTCAATCTAATAATTTTCTATATATTAATTCTTTAAATCTGCGATCAAGATGATAATAATATTAAAATAATCCCTAAGATATGTTAATTCATATCTATCTATGTTTATATGAGTTCTGATGTTCTTCTAACCCATTCAGATATGATTTGTATAAAACAGAAAAATGTTAAGTACAAGAGCTATTGATCTGGGTATAGCTACTGATATAGAGCTTCCGGTACTCAGTCTACCGATAGACAGAGTCACCGATAAGCTAAGGCTACCGATATGTACACAGCTACCGATAGAAACTGAGCTACCAATAGAACAGGTCTATCGATATGCATAAGTCCACTGGTAAGAAAGTATACCGACAGATTCAGTCTACCGATACAGAACACTAAGAGCTACCGATACGAGATACCGACCGACCTACTGATATACAGACTGGCAACTGATATGAACCGATTGACACGGTCTACTGATACAAGTATAGAGCTACTGATAGAACCAGTCTACCAAGCTACTGATAGAGTAAGTCTACCGATAGAAGGAGTTACTGATACCTAGAGCTACTGATGCCAACAAGCTACCGATACAAGTTCAAAGAGCTACTGATGGAAGGTTCTGCGACACAAAAGACCACCGTACACATTTACCAACACGAGCTAAAAATGATTGACCAACCATTCAAACTCTATACTCTCAATATTATTTCTTTATTAAGCTAACAGTTACATGGGATGTTTTTAATGCAGTTAATGTTATTTAACGATCTCTGTTGCCATGTCAGGGAACCGTACCTAGTAACCATGCAAAAGGTAATCATTCAAATTTTCCGGAGCTGAAAGCTATAAAAGGGGGTGATAAAGACCTAGTTGAACATGATGACAATTAGAGAACACTGGTTGTGCATACAACAAGCATCAAGGAACTAGAAGGCACACGGGTGAAAAAGAAAAGGGTTGAACATCATTCAAACATGGTGCATTCGTGAAAGGCTACATCCATACTTCTAGAACACTGGACATACATGAAGCTACTCATTTTCAAGGATAACACAAGCTACACCTTAAGTGAAGAACTACCAAAAACACTTCATACACTCAAGCTGACATGCTGGACCAAGAATCAAAGAAGAAAACGACACTCTGTTTTCTAAGCAGAAACCAGAGAAGGACTCGGAAGTTTTTCTGATCAACCAAACGAGTCCAGAGTTGCACTACAAATAACTAAAGCTTTTCTAAACTCTTTCTCACTTTATTTATTGATTCTATCTTTACATTTCGAGCAGTGTGTGTACCTTGTTTATTTTACACACACACTGTCTCCTAAGCTAAACTGGAGGATTCTTAAATCCTCACTCAAACTTCATAACCCTTTGTTTCCCACTGTGGATAGTGGAAGAGGTCGATTAAGAGTTGTACAGCCTGTGTGTTGTTGTTTGTGTTTCCCATGTAGAACTATGTTAGAGGTCTTTGGACCTGGACAGTAGTGTACTGTTGTTTACCCCCGATCCAGGGTGTGGATCAATTTATATAAATTGTAGAGAGGACTAAGTCTCGGCTTGAGACTGAACCTCTTGGTTACCTCTACTATGCTTTTTAGTTTAATTCATAAGCATACTATATATATTTATTTCATAATCCGCTGCTACTAATTTTAAATAAAAAACTATTTTAAAGCTACTTTGATATTTAAATTAGCAAGTGTTTATACTTATTGTAAACCAGTAAGTTAGTTTCAAAAGTTAATTTAATCTTCAGATTAAGTCAAATGAGACCTAATCAATCTTTGAAAAACTGATTGAACATTTACACTCTATATAGATTCACTACAGTTTAACTTTGTTTTTAAATTGGGGGATTTTAAGAGAAATATTTTTAACAGAAATTTTTATTGGAACTCAATTCACCCCCCTCTTGAGTATCCACTCCGACCAACATATATGATACTTTATTTATTACTTTACTATGTGAAAAATATACTAAAATGAGTATAATAAGAAATGATCTTGAATGAGTTGGTAAGACAATTATCTCTTCTTTGGTGAACTTCCTTTAGATCTCTTCTTAAAGGATCTAGGGTGGGTCTTTTTGGAAGACTAGGACAACCAAAAATTTTCTAAGGATGTTAAGAGTAGAATTTGGTAGGCTTTGGTCCATCTATATGGCTCTAAGTATTTTGAAAAAGTGAGGGAGGTGTTTCCCTTTTATAATTGTGGTGACGGACACTTTTGGAAACTCCAAAAAATTAAATAAAAATAAATTAATTTTCATTTTCAAATGGATAAAAAGTGATTTATTTATAATATAATATGATTATGTGTCAAAATAATTTCAACCGATAATTTTTATACACGTTTAGGTCATATTATTACCCATATATTTTGTCTTTAACCATTATTTAATCTCTTTAACTATTACCGTAACAACATTTGTTTTTACTCATTGAAGGGTAATACAGTTACTATAAAAGGTTTAAAGTCATCCAAGTGGCTCTAAGAGGCCATAAAAATATCCTAAGGATGGTTTGGTCTAAAATAAATCATCAAATAAAATTATTAAATGTTACATTGTAGTTTTCTAAAATTTATAATATTATTTTTACCCTTAATTATCTAATTTACCCTTAACCGTGGTAAAAACAATTACTAAAGTTACAATTCATATTGTAAAAAAATAAAAGGGATATATTTACTAAATTGGGAACTTCTAATTCATAATATTTAATCCATTTATCATAATTAAAATCATATAAATTTCAGAAATTAATTTCATATTAATCCTGCAGACGGGATGAAACAACGGGTTTTTAAAGTAAAAATATTCCAAAGATTGAAATGTTTTTATATCTAAATTCAATGTGAAATTGATTAAAATTACCTAAATTGGATTAAATGATATAAAATTTATCTTATTGTGCTTTAAAACTAATCAAAAATATAATTTAACACTATAAATTATTTAGATGAAAAAACTATTTTCAATTAAAATTGAGTTTTTTTACTATTCATAAAAATATGAAACTTATCTAAAAATACCAAAAACTAAATAAATGTAAATTTTGATGTTATAATTTCAAATAAGAAGTTTATTTTTTAAAATATAATTTATAATAGTGTCAAAAAATATATTTAAAATAAGTTCACCATCAAAAGGTGATAAAACAGTCTTTTTACAAAAAAAAGTATCTTTTATGCGTAGAATTAGATTTATTCTTATATCATGTCTATAAAATACATAGGATAGATGTTAAATATTATATTGAATATATTATGTATATATATATCATTAATATAATCCAAAATTGTGATTTTTTTTCAACACACTTGTGTGCATTTAAATAGTTTTTAAGAAAAAGATTTCCTTCTATTTTGAAAAGGGTTTTATCTTCATTTATAAATAATTAGTCACAAAATAATTAATTATATTTAAATGTGTAAACCATATTTTCATAATTCAGTTGATCTTGTTCATTCCCTCCATTATAATATCTAGGTTATAATGGTATCATTTAAATAATAATATTTATTTGTTCGTTTAATCGTGATGTGGTGTATCATGTATGTTATCGAACATAGTGTTTCATTTTAAAACCTTAGATGTTATACTTTAAGTTACAATGATTGAAAAAAAGTATAAAAAATACTTTAGGTTATAACAATAGGTGTTAAGTAATACTTCTGGTTTGAAATATTATGAAGGGTCACTTAAATGTGCTTCATGGTCCATTTCTTAAACTTTATGGTAACTTAGATTCAACTACATAGTGACATGCATCATATTATGATTAAGAAATTATATTGAAATAGACACAATAACATGATTATAACTTCACAGTTTATTTTTCCCTTTGTATTGATTACTTATGGGATTTAAAAATGGGATTAATTCTATCATGATAACATCATTTTAACTACACAATCATTTATGGCCTTATTCATGGTATCTGGTGACTATCAATAATTTCCATAAATACTTACCATGATGTTTTGAGTTTTTCTACAAGATGAATTTTGGTTATCTTCGAGGTTATTTTCACTGATACATAATCAAATATTTTTTTACTTATAAATAACTTCCAATAGATCCTTTTTAAGTATTGTGAGTTTTTATTAAATATTCTTGATAATTTGAAATTAATTCAATGTAATATGATAATTCTCATTAAAAAACACATTTAACTCATAATAAACATTAATTTTGAATCATTAAAACAATAAATTTCTAGAATTTTCCATTATAATTTTTTTCAAAGATGATCTCTATAATAATTTTATAGGATCTTTCCATTTTTCAATATTTCCTATAATAAATTAACTCTTTTTATAGTATCTTGAAACATTTAGGGTCCTAAAAGAGTTTCTTAACCTAATTCTAATTATGATAAGGGGACATATATAGTTTACCAAAAAATCATAAAAATGTTCAATTTGTTTAGGATATTGATAACTAATATCCTAATAAATTACACTAGATACAATTGTTCCTAAGAAACTCCAAAATACAAGTCATGTTATTAAATAATACATTTCAAAAATAAAATTGTACACTTGAATTAATACTCTATTTAAGACGATACATTATGATAAAACTTACCTAGGTACCCAAATCACATTAAAATTCGATCAAGAATCAAATTGTTAATCTCATTTTTTATATAACACTATTTGTATTAGCATTCCACGATACATGACTATATATTTAACATGAAACTTAATTCCTCAACACATGTTATTTTTTAATTGAAAAAAGTGAGCAATTTTAAAAGGTCATTAAATCACATCTTATATAGTGTCAAATCTACATAGGGACTTTGGAAAACTTTTCATGAATTCTATGGTCATTTTATCCCATTTTTACTTCAAAAAAGATAGTTATTGAAACATAATACCCAAAATCATATTATAATTTATCAAGTTTTTTTTGGTATAATGAGAGATTTACCAAAAGTAAAATTCTCCTTTATTGAATAAAAGAAAAATTTCAAAATTATGAATGAATATTTCTTACAAAATTCAGGATGCCAAAAAATAGAAAATCTCATCGGAAATATCATTACACCAAATCAACTCAGGAGTAGTGATATATTTATTATGAAACCCATCATCCAATTGATTTTCCTCATAGTAGGTATGTGTAATGATATAGTTCATAGATGAAATATCATCCATGCAGTGATCCATCTGGTCTTCATCTTCTATGAAAGATAAATAGTACCACTTTTGATATATTGAACCATGGTGGTTGATTCACATTCAATCCATAAATTGAGTTATTCATATTGTTTTTAAATATACACCATATTAATAATACCAATAATTTTATCATAAACAGGTGTGGGGAATCCACAATAGTCAAAGAGACATCCCAAAGTTCCCCCATGATGATTTTTGAAAATCGCACTATAACCCAGGGGATCAGATTTCTTTTTGAGGCACCATCCATATTGCATTTAATCTAGTCAAGAAATGGAGGTATCTATATTACTTTAAAAGTTTGATAAGGAGGATGATAAATACTAGAAATACCAAGATGCTTTATCATAATAAAATCATAAATCGAGTTGTCACAATATCCTTTTTGGAGATCATTTCCATGCTTAAAAGCAACAAAAATATAAGCCAATATAGAATTTAGATTGAATGAAATGCCTTTATAAACCCATTTATTATAAGTATTCCATATAATTTTAATATCCTTCAAAGTGACCACAATAAAGAGGATTATAAGTTATTGTGAAAGTGGATAATTCATGCATGAAATCAGGTGATCCCATATACAGTCTGAACTTGGAATTGCAATTTCAAACTAATCTGTTATAAAATTTCATAGGGATGAAGAAGTAGTGTATCCCAATAATTTATAATCAATTTCATCCCTATACTAGAAACATAGATCACATCTAGAACATAGTCTAATTCCAACACCCTACAATAAAACATTAGTGGACAGTTTGTAATACATAACTCTCCATGCCAAAGAGAACCTAGATGGAAAAATAAATTTTCTTCCCAAATCCATAGCCTAGATGCTAGTCCTCCCTTGTATAGCCTCTTGATAGAAGTCCTTTGAATATATACTCACATTATAATTAGGTTCCCACAAAATAGTGTCATCTCTATTGATGAAATTATAATTCAAACCCACTTCTTTGATACCAGTAAGAAGAACATCCAATGAATTATCTAATTTCCATTTAATCAATACATTAGTGTCAAAATAAGTGTTAGAAGATATAAGAGTATTTATAAAAGGTGTAACTATCTAGTTATCAAGCCAAAAAATCAAGGAAGAGCTAATACTGGCTAGCTAATGTTAATTCATGGAAATGGTGGAGAAGTAATTCTTGAGGGAATGCCAAAAAAAGAATCCACATAATTAAAATTCCTATCTTTGAGCCAGTTTAAAAATATTTATCAAAGAAAATAGAGATTATGACTACCCATTTATAAATCCCCATAAGAAACTGAAAAGATTCATTGAATTTATAGAAATTTTTAATTCCCAACCATCATTTATCAATAGGTTTATAGAACTTATTCCATGTAACTGTTTCAAATCTCCACTATAGAATACTTCCATTATAGAAAAAAAATAATATAGGTGTTAATACTCGTAATGAGAGTAGTATTCCATCTATTAACCATAAAAGATTAAAAAAATTGATACAATCATGTATTTGATAAGAATAACCTTTTCGGTCATCGATAGAGGCTTGCCTTTCCTGGAAGCCAACTAATTTATGACTTGGATAATAATTTGACAAAAATAACTAACATGCAGTTTTCCCCAAAAATAGGGAAACTAATATAGTAGAAAGAAAATATACCTTCTATAATTCTTGGATCTCCAATAATAATCAATTTTTTGACTATAGTGATATTTTTTCAAAATAAATGAAAGATTTATTCCAACTAATCTCATGTCCTGGTACTTCATCATAATTAAAGAGAGTATCTTTTATATTCTTTATATTTATTTTTCCCTCTTTAGTGAAAATTAGAATATCATAATCATATAATAAATGAGTGGGGTGGCAAGGCCTCTTGAAGTGTTAATTGTATTGAAGTTATGGTTAATAAACATACTGTCACGACCCGACTTAATGGGGCTCGATCCGTGACTCCCCAAGCCCGCCTCCAAAAGGCCAGGGGCAGGCGACTAGCGGCGGGTAGGCTATCACACACATGGGAGACATTAGCCTAAGGTACCTGTAAACACACACCCATAAACACCTCCATGCAACAGTGCAGAGATATAAAAAAACTGAAAAGTAAATGCATGCATACACTATCCCATAACCAAATTATAGCAGAAGAACAAAGGGAAAAACAAGGCCCACCAAAAGAAAACTACAAAAGCGCATCCAACCTGCTCTGAAGAAGGGGAACGCTGCCACAAACACCCACCGGAAAGCTCCCTTGGCACTGCATCGGCAAACACCCCGGTCAGTCTTGCTCACTGAGCTTCGCCTACTCCGGGTCCTCCTGGGACTCTGTCGAAAGGCCTATGGTCTGCACAAGACACAAACATGTGTGGGAAATGCCCATGCAGGGGTGAGTATAAACATACTCAGTAGGCACCCCAAAAACCCAAAACTGAAGAGAGAAACTGAAAGGAAACAGTCCACTCATCCCAGCCAGAGGGAACCCAGACGAGAGAGAAACTCCATCTCGTGACCATCCTCGGCTAAACACAACTAGTCAGCTCAGCTCAGGTACATGCCCATACATACACCTTGAACAATCTAGATATACTCAGCTCACACCACAAAGCCACAAGAGGTACCGACCTCGTCACCAGCAATTGTCCACAACCAGGAGAGCACACCACATGAACACTGTCATCCCAGATGACACTCATCCGAGAGATACACTCCATCAGTTTTCTCACAAACCTCTCAGACGCTCACCTGAGAGATCACGCTCGTCGGATAGCGTCACTGAGGAGGCCTCGCTGAAACAACATAACCACCAAACTCCTCGGATAGGGGATCACTCCTAGGGTCCGCTAGGGGATTCCAGAACCCACTCCGGTATCCGAAGCTCACAGATATGGGATCACTCCCAGGGTCCGCTGGGGGATACCACGACCCGATCTGGCATACGTAGTTCACACAGATAGGGGATCACACCCAGGATCCACTGGGGGATACCACAACCTGATCTGGCGCTAGACAGAAGCATGTCACATAGATAGAGGATCATCACCCATATAAAGGTGGTCACGATGATACCAGAACCCTATCTGGTATAACTCGCGATGTAGGGGATCGAACCGACGATGCTGCAACCCTACCGAAACCACGCGCTGAGTAGGGGATCGCATAACCAATGATACTGCAACCCTACTATACACCACATGTTATGTAGGGGATCATATACCCGATGATGCCACAACCCTACTGATCACGACCCACTGCGTAGGGGATCATATTCCCAATGATGCCACAAACCCTACGGGGTTAACCTGCTAGATAGGGGATTGTCGCCCGTGAATAAGCGGTCACAGCGATACCAAGAACCCGATCTAGAGAAAAGATACTAGAGGATCCCGCTATGGGCCCACTGGAGGGATGCAACAACTCTAACAGTTTAAACATCCCATCGAGAGGATCACAAACCTATATGAAGGTTGTGATTCCACACGAACCCTAGTGGGAATGAACCAAGGGAGTACCCTCAACCACTGCTGGTCCAAAACGTTGTTAACCCGAGCAACCCACAACAATGCCACACTGCACATCTCCAAGTCCAAAACCGAGGCCACTATCACAATCTACGCGGAAAAACATGCAGGATAGGCTGCTTACTCGCCCGAAATGGAGCACCGGTGAAAAAGGCACTATTCACCGTAGCTAGCTCATGCGGGACCCACACAACAATCTTGAAACCCATCAAGCGGATCATACAACGGCGATCCTCTTGGAAAAACAAGCGGAATCGACTACTCGCTTGTCCAAAACGGACACCCGGTGAAAAAGGTATTATTCACCGAAGCCAGCTCCGGTGGGGCCCACGCCTCGATCCCAAAACACATCGAACGGATTGCACCATTGCGATCCTCTCGGAAAAATAGATAGGATCGACTAATCAACCGCCAAAATCGGACTCCTGGTGCAAAAGCTGCGTTTCTCCGCAAACGCCAAAACCCGGCCTCGTGGGGCCCACACCCCATTCTCAGTCCCAACACCCGGAAACCAACTCAAAAAGTCTGTCGTACCATCAGGGTCTCAACTCCACTGAAGGAACGTCATTCGGACGCTCCGGGTAGAAGTTACAACGGCCCAAAGTCGTAAAATAATAGAATATTATTATTTTATACGACGTTTCTAACTCCCAAGCCACGATCCTGAACCATAAAATTCTCAAAGTTAGTTCAAAAGGTCCGTCTCGACACAAGGAGCATGTCGCCGCAAACGGCTCGCAAATCAGAGTTTCGGTTTGTGAGTTACCGGGGTTTAAAGAACCCCCAGAAAATCCTGGTCGGACCACTGCCAGCCTCGCCATAAACCACCGCGCCGCCGCCGAATTCCGCCGCGCCGCTGCCCTGCCACGCCGGATTCTGCTATGGCCGCCGCCGAAATCCGGGATTTCCGCCGGAAAACTTCGGGGGACCCCCGGGAGCACCCCGGTGCTCCAAAATCAGATCTGAAACATGTTTCGGAAACCTTAGGACCCAAACTATACAACCCTTATAACGATTTGAAGAAAAAAACAAATAAACGATGTCCAGGATTTCAACACTCAAACCGCCTACCATTTGGCGGATCGCCAACGCTTTGCGTGCTCCACTGCTGCTGCTGCTCGATCTAGGAGTGATCGACGTCAAAATCTGAGCTCAACGACACCTTGATTGCTTGATTTGGCCTCTGGATTGTTCTTCGCCAAATAGGTTAGGGGAGGGGCTTCCTCTCCTTCGTACGCAAAAAGGAGAGATAAGGGGAGAGTGATTTATTTATTTAATTAAATCCTCTCCTCTCCGTCCAACTGTTCGGCTCCCGATCGCCTTCGACCCGGCGCCCGATGTGGATAAGGTTTAGGGTGCCCCAAGGGTAAACACGACATTCTGAAAGCAACGGTGTACCCAAAATTGTGATCTGAGACTCTGTTCATGAGTTATTCGGGCCGACGCTCGCACACTAACTTCTCCATTTATTTACGAAAATGCCCCTGGTGGCGTTTCTCACCGCAGGCCCGCGCCCGCAAATTTTATACCTCACCGAGGGTAAACGGCACGTTCCGGACGCAACCGTTCCCTCGGATTCCCGATCTGAGCTATCGTTTAGGAGATATCACACCTCTGCCACGTGCATAGTATAAAAATACTTAATATTTTTATAAAATTAATTCCGGGCACACCGGGCCTCGTAATCGCACGTCGTCTTCGCGCCTAGCTCTAGAATTGTTCGTAGAAATATTCCAAAGTCTGACAGGGCCAAAAACCCGAATCGCTACATCCTCCCCCCCTTAGAACTTTTCTTCCCCGAAAAGCCCTAAGCTCAAGGCAAGCGATTGGACTGTCAATTGGGTCTCCCACGCCAGCAAGTTCACCAACCAACACCCATGCCCGAACACATAGGTCATAGGGACTCATCCACCACACCTCAATACTATCTTCTTTGGGCAGCACTGACTCGCCCGCACGGTTTTAATCACATCATATAAATGCGTCTAGGTGGGAGAAGGAGCCCTCTTCCTCATGCATTCAAAGCATGCCGAACAACACACACATAGGGTCTTACCAACGTCCTGAACAAAACCTGAGCATCCAACAGAAAATAAGGGTACCGCTAAACAGTGTCTATCAAACTACTGCAGTAAGTAGAAAACACACAAGGCGTACCTCTATCCATCCACGGAGCCTCCGGGTCAATAGCCTTCAGAGCATGCAGTTATCCTCACCCTCGGACACCATCTCCCTGAGCTTAGCATAAACCACCTGGGGGTGGAGGTGGTGGCAACTGATACTGCCTAGCACCTCCTCCTGCTGCACCCGCTCCGCCACCACGTCTGCCACCCTGCGGACCTCCTTTCTCGAGACGCTGCCTCGGCCAAGGCGGTCCATCGACCGACTCCCTATCAGTAGCACATCGGGTCGGACAATCTCTAGCAAGATGCCCCGACCGTCGCAAGTGTAACACCGCCTCTCCTGTGGCTGACCAAAACTGGCATGCGAGCCCTGTGAGCCCTGAGCCTCAGATCCTCCATCCTGGGGTCGCCTCCTGAAACATCGGCCATGTCCATACCCCTGAGTCTGTCATCGACTACCAGATGTTGATCGGACTGACGAATTCTCAGCTCTCACGTGCCCAGCACTAACAGGGGGAAACTGCTCATCCAGAAAGCTCTCCACCACCAACGCTCAGTCCAGCACTCCAGCATAGGTGGGAAGGCACAAGGAAACCACACTTGCTCGGATGTCCCTACGTAAGCCTTGCTCGAAGGTCCGAGCCCTGAAGAATGGGTCTCGAACCGTATCCAGGGAGTAGCGTGATAGGTCTGTAAACCTCATTGAGTAATCCGACATAGTCATGCCATCCTGTCAAAGCTGCAGAAGCTCCTGGATCTGCACTGACCTCAGCATCACGGGATAGAACTCCTCCCTAAAGAGCCGCTCAAACTCTGCCCACATGAGCGTCTCCTCGTCATGGGACTGCATCACCAGGCTCCACCATCACCCAGACGAACCATGCATAAGGCTCGCTCCTAGGACCACCATCTGATCTGGTGGTTTCCTCACTAGGCGGAAAACTCGGGTGACTGTCTCAATCCAGTCATCAGCTACCTGGGGGTCTGGATCACCCCGAAACCTCAGAGGTCACTGCCTCTGGAACTCGTGTAGTGCACTCAACCTGTGTGCAACCTCGTCCTGCACTTCCGGCACAACCAACTGCTCGACAGGTGGTGGCTCAACTGGAGGACCACCTGGAGGTGCAACCTCAGAACCTGCGCCCGGCTCCACAGCCTCTACACGGGGCGGGTCATCAGCACAATCCTGTTGCGGAACCCTTGCTGGCCGTCATCGTGGAGGCATCCTGAAATACATTCAAGATGCACCATAGTCAAAGAGTATATCTAGAGATCTGACTCAAGAAGGACAAGGAAAACCCAAAACCCCAGTCCTATATGATGTATGTACCGTTATGTCCCTGCGACCAGTGTACGAATGTCCCGAGTCAAAAGGAAGGTTATCAGAGTCCTGGTGTATGGATACGTCGGCCTCCGCACCAACACTGGAGTCTCTGTCCTGAAAGCCAATCTCGAAACACCCTAACACTACCACTATGAAACCCAAACCAAACTCACAGCTAGACCAGTTATGCTCTGAGATCCCAGAGGTGGAACCTCCTCTGATACCACTCTGTCACAACCCAACCCAATGGGGCTCGAGCCGCGACTCCCCAAGACCGCCTCCAAAAGGATAGGGGATGGCGACTAGCGTCGGGTAGGCTATCACACACATGGGAGGCATTAGCCTAAGGTACCTGTACACATGCACCCACAAAAACCTCCATTCAATAGTGTAGAGATATAAAAAACTGAAAAGTAAATGCATGCATACACTATCCCACAACAAGAGTACAACAGAAGAACAAAGGGCAAAACAGGGCCCACCAAAAGAAAACTACAAAAGCGCGTCCAACCTGCTCTGAAGAAGGGGAACGCTGCCACAAACACCCGTCGGAAAGCTCCCTCAGCACCGCATCGGCAAACACCCCGGTTAGTCTCGCTCACTCAGCTCCGCCTGCTCCGGGTCCTCCTGGGACTCCTTCGAAAGGCCTATGGTCTGCACAAGACACAAACATGTGCGGGAAAAGCCCATGCAGGGGTGAGTATAAACATACTCAGTAGGCACCCCAAAAACCCAAAACTGAAGAGAGAAACTGAAAGGCAACAGTCTGATCATCTGAGCCAGAGGGAACCCAGACGAGAGAGAAACTCCATATCGTGACCATCCTCGGCTAAACACAACTAGTCTGCTCAGCTCAGGTGCATGCCCATACATACATCTTGAACAATCCAGATATACTCAGCTCACGCCACAAATCCACAAGAGGTACCGACCTCGTCACCAGCAATTGTCCACAACCAGGAGAGCACACCACACGAACATTGTCATCCTAGATGACACTCATCCGAGAGATACACTCCATCGGGTTTCTCACAAACCTCTCAGACGCTCACCCGAGAGATCACGCTCGTCGGATAGCATCACTGAGGAAGCCTCGCTGAAACAACATAACCACAAAACTCCTCGGATAGGGGATCGCTCCTAGGGTCCGCTAGGGGATACCAGAACCCACTCCGGTATACGAATCTCACAGATAGGGGGTCACTCCCAGGGTCCGCTGGGGGATACCACGACCCGATCTGGCATACGTAGTTCTCACAGATAGGGGATCACACCCAGGATCCACTGGGGGATACCACAACCCGATCTGGCGCTAGACAGAAACACGTCACACAGATAGAGGATCATCGTCCATATAAAGGTGGTCACGACGATACCGGAACCCTATCTGGTATAACCCGTGATGTAGGGGATCGAACTGATGATGCCGCAACCCTACCGAAACCACTCGCTGAGTAGAGGATCACATAACCAACGATATTGCAACCCTACTATACACCTCATGTTGTGTAGGAGATCGTATACCTGACGATGCCACAACCTTACTGAGCATGACCCACTACATAGGGGATCATATTCCCGATGATTCCACAAACCCTACGGGGTTAACCTGCTAGATAGGGGATCGCCGCCTGTGAATATGCGGTCACAGCGAAACCAAGAACCCGATCTAGAGAAAAGATTCTAGAGGATCCCGCTCTGGGCCCACCAGAGGGATGCCACAACTCTAACAGTTTAAACATCTCATTGAGAGGATCACAAACCTATAAGAAGGTTGTGATGCCACACAAAACCTCGTGGGAACGAACAAAGGGTGTACCCTCAACCACTGTTGGTCCAAAATGTCGCTAACCCGAGCGACCCGCAACAACGCCACACTGCGCATCTCCAAGGCCAAAACCGAGGCCACCATCGCGATCTACGTGGAGAAACACGCAGGATAGGCTGTTTACTCGCGCGAAAAGGAGCACCGGTAAAAAAGGCACTATTCACCATAGCTAGCTCATGTGGTGCCCACACAACGATCTTGAAACCCATCGAGCGGATCATACCACGGCGATCCCCTCGAAAAAACAAGTGGAATCAACTACTCGCTCGTCCGAAACGGACACCCGGTGAAAAAGGTACTATTCACTGAAGCCATCTTGGGTGGGGCCCATGCCTCGATCCCGAAACACATCGAACGGATCACACCATTGCGATCCTCTCAGAAAAACACACAAGATCGACTAATCAACCGCCAAAATCGGACTCCTGGTGCGAAAGCTGCGTTTCTCCGCAAACGCCAAAACCCGGCCTCGTGGGGCCTGAACCCCGTTCTCAGTCCCAACACCCGGAAACAAGCTAAAAAATTCCGTCATACCATTAGGGTCTCAACGCCACTGACGGCACGTCATTCAGACGCTCCGGGTAGAAGTTACAATGGCCCGAAGTCGTAAAATAATAGAATATTATTATTTTATACGACGTTTCTAACTCCTGAGCCAAGATCCCGAACCATAAAATTATCAAAGTTAGTTCAAAAGGTTCGTCTCGACGCAAAGAGTGCATCGTCGCTAACGACTCGCAAATCTAAGTTTCGGTTTGCGAGTTACGGGGGTTTAAAGAACCCCCGGAAAATCCTGGCCGGACCACCGCCAGCCTCGCCGGAAACCACCGTGCCGCCGCCGGATTCCGCCGTGCCGCCGCCGCCGCCGCCGGAAACCGCCGTGCTGCCACCCTGCCTCACCGGATTCCACCATGACCGCCGCCAGAATCCGGAATTTCTGCCGGAAAACTTCCGGGGACCCCCGGGAGCACCCCAGTGCTCCAAAATCAGATCTGAAACATGTTTCGGAAATCTGGGGACCCGAACTATACAACCCTTATAACAATTTTAATAAAAACAAAAAATAAATGGTGTCCAGGATTTCAAACCTCAAAACACCTACATTTTGGCGGATCGCCGATGCTTTGCGTGCTCCGCTGCTGCCGCTGCTCGATCTAGGAGTGATCGACGTCAAAATCGGAGCTCAACGACACCTTGATTGCTTGATTTGGCCTCTGGATTGTTCGTCGCCAAAGAGGGGAGGGGAGGGGTTTCCTATCCTTCGTACGCAAAAAGTAGAGATAAGGGGAGAGTGATTTATTTATTTAATTAAATCCTCTCCTCTCCGTCCAACTATTCGGCTCCCGACCGCCTTCGACCCGGCGCCCGGCGTGGACAAGGTTTAGGGCACCCCTAGGGTAAACACGACATTCTGAAAGCAACGGCGCACCCAAAATTGTGATCTGAGACTCCTTTCAGGAGTTATTCAAGTCGACGCTCACACACTAACTTCTCCATTTATTTACGAAAACGCCCCTGGTGACGTTTCTCACCGCAGGCCCGCACCCGCAAAGTTTATACCTCACCTAGGGTAAACGGCACGTTCCGGATGCAACCGTGCCCTCAGATTCTTGATCTGAGCTACCATTTAGGAGATATCAAACCCTCGTCATGTGCATAGTATAAAATACTTAATATTTTTATAAAATTAATTCCTGGCACACCGGGCCTCGGAATCGCACGCCGTCTTCGCGCCTAGCTCTGGAATTCTTCGTAGAAATATTCCAAAGTCTGACAGGGCCAAAAACCCGAGTCGCTACACATACTGAGCAGGATCCTACTTAATTAATCTTCAGAATTTGAAAAAATAATGGCTGAAAGAGGGTCACCTTGCCTAACAACTCTGGTGTAAGTGAAGTAGGCATCATGGGATTCATTGACAAGTAGGAAAATATGTTCTGAACTTAGAATAATTTTGACCAAATTGATAAAGATGTCATCAAAACCAAAATTACTTAACACCTTGAAAATCTAGCCTCAGTCCAATGTGTTAAAGGATTTGTTAACATCAAGATTGAGAATGATATTTCCCCCTCAAGTAGATTTTATGAGAATATTAATGTATTCATAGGTAGTAATAATACATTCTTGAATATTCATACCTTTTATGAATCCAAATTTATTCTGAGACACATTCTTACTAGTAATGTTGGAGAGCCTTTTGGAAAGAATTTTCCCAATAAATTTATAAATAGTATTGAAAAGATCCATTGGCCAAGATAAATGGATCTAATTCTCATTATCCACTTTGGTAATGAGAACAATGAATTGAGCATTGATGCCCTATGTCAACTGACCACCCTTGAAAATTTGACTAAAATTTATGAAAACATCAGCATTAAGGATCTCCCAATAATTTTAAAAAAATGAATTTGTAAACCAATTTGAACCTATAGAGATTCCATAATTTAATCCAAAAATAACTTCCTTAATCTCAAAATAGTGGGGAATAGCAGTAATTTTTGAGTTATTTGTATCACTAACTAGTATTGGAATGATACCACCCATTACATCCATGGTAATATTGGGCCCATCAAATAGGTTTTTGTAAAAATAAACAACTTTGGTAGCCAAATCCTCTCTCATATCAAGAAACTCCCCAATATTGTTAAGATTGTCCATATGTCTATAGAGTTTCTTGACTCTTTGCAGAGAGTTGAATGTTTTTTTATTACGAGCACTTTCCTTGATCCATTTGAATCTAAAATCCTTTTAATGCATGCACTCTTCATGATTTAGAAGAATATTGAGATCATGGATGATCTTATTTTCCTACTCAAGACCTATAGAAAAATCACCACTATGTCACTTTCTTTCACAATATGAAGCCTAGATTCGGTCTGAATAACATTTTCCTCAAAATGGATAAAGTGATCTCGATTCCAAATTTTTAATATCGTCTTAAGAACTTTAAACTTAATCACACAGTCCAAAGCATCCTTCTTATAACTTAAGTAATTACAAGTTACATGAACCACTTTTTTACATTCCAGGTGAAATTTCCAAGAAATAATAAATCTAAATGGTAAAGGAGGTTTAGTCACTCTGTTGAAAAAATTAACCATAAACAGGAAAGGAGGTTTAGAAGAATTGGTCAAGTCTAACCACTCATCAGGGTTAAGAATAGTGTTGAAATATCCAAGAAGAGTCCAAGAACCTCTCATTGTGATTCTGAGGGTCTAAATTTTCATCTAAATAAATCTTCCTTCTAGATAACCATTATAAGCATAAATAATAGAAAAAAATTGTGTCATTCACAAAAAATTATAACTTTGAGTGACCATCATCTCTGTAGAAATTATTAGGGATACCCCATCAAGTCTCAAATAAGAAAAACCCTAAAGCATTTTGATATCACTACAAGATTGATTATCACTTACCATTTGATATCCTAATTTTTCAAGAATAGTATACTTGTCATAATAATAAAAATTAGGTTCAAAAAGACCTAAAATATTAGGCTTGTGTTGACTGAAAAAGAGAATATAAGAATAAACTATCTCAAAGTTGTCCAAACCCTGATAGTTCCAAAATATAATCTTTATTTAAACTTATTCTTGGATCTAGATCCCCCTCATTTCTTTCCACCAAAGTGTTTGTTCTGAGATGATCTTATGATTGAAACAAATTGTTTATCATCCTTACATAGACAAAATATTTTCTATTTACATGGGATATCATCATTGACAGAGTCCACTACCTTAAATGTATCCAATGGATTAGTAAAAGCATGACAGTGTCCTCAAGTAGGAGCCATATTAAGGGTGAAATCACGTCCAACAAAAGACACCTATTTTGAAGTTTTATTGGGTAAGATACATGAAATTTATAAATAATACATGTAGCTGGAATCAGTTATATCATCCTTATATTGCACATGTATTTTATTAGGGGTAGTGTCTAAATTAACACTCTTTTTAACCACTGACTCTTTCCTTCCACTACTGCTGACCAAAAGTTGAAGAACCTAGTTTTTGACTTAGGTATGGATCCTTTAAATTTCAGTATAAATATATACTTTGGACCTTTTATGCATGCCAAACGGGTTATTAAAGGTCTCAGGGGTGTTTGGGGTAATTTCAGAGCTTGGAACCCATATTTTGGGAAATTTGGGTAGGTTGCATGGTTAGCACACGGTTTGGATAACCATGCAAATTGAAATTTCCATACATAACCACTTCACATGATTTGTACACAGATATGTGGCCTAATCATGAAATGTTCCCCTCTACCCAGAAAACCTAACATGGTATCCGCACAGTTTTCCAAACTGTGTGGAAAAAATGTGCACAGACTATTTTTATGGGTAAATTTACTAAATTGTCCTTAATGATCTATTAAGACAACTCCATCTTTTCTAATTTGAGATTATGCAGGATTAAACTATTTCTATCTCAATTTGGGGATTTTTGAAGATCTAACCTTGTAATCAAGATATCTCCTTTATCTGGAAACCGATCGAGCTTTCGTTCATCATGTTGGATGTGTAACGGTAAGTACTTGAGTCCTATTGAGACGTTCTCTCTCTCTTTTTCTCTTGACCGAGATATCGGTGTATGAGATTTTTTCTCTTTTTAATATATCTACTCTGATCCAAGATAAATCAAGGGCCAATATTGGAGTATAAGTATCATACAATCCTAAGATGGGTGGTCTATAACTCATCCCTAAAGATCCTCGATTTTGGATTTGTCATGTGGGGACCACCAATTTCATCAGGTGTCATTTATAGAATTAATATTCCATTCGTATACTCATTAGTTATTTATGGATATGATATTCTCATATATGTGATTAATTTTTGGTGGTTATGACCACAAATTCATCCCTTTCATGTCGAAGGTTATGCCATAATTATTTCTTAGTGTTTTCACATGTTTGTGTCACTGTTTGGGTGTTCCTTGGCTTCACCACTCTAAGGGTAAGTGTTTCTATATTAATTGGCTTGATTTATATTGTGAATTTCATAATGGAAAGTACCATGTATGTGTACCATGGGACCCGCCTAAGGTAAGTGCATAAATTTGATAATTAAATGTGGATGATTAATTGGTTTCATATTTGTAGTACCCCTTACCACATTAATGGAAGGTAGTGACGTGAACCTTAAATTATGGAATATTCCTTAAATGGATTAAATGAATGGTTTCATGCTACTTGTCATTGTCACACTAATGAAAGGCAAGGCTTGAACCAAATTACTTTATTAAAAGGTTTCATGCTACTTGACCTTATCACACTAATGAAAGACAAGGCTTAAACCAAATGATTTGATAAAAAGGTTGCAAGATAATTGACCTTATCACACTAATGAAAGGAAATAATTGAATCAAATGAAATATTATATGAATTTATAATCAAATAGGAATGTCCTAACTTGATCCCTCCTTAGATTCAGATCAGATAATTCCATGAGCACTCGGGGACCCCATTCTGATTCAAGGATATGGCTTGCATAGGTTGATACCCACCTAGATCTCGATCCTTTTCTATTCTTGGATTCCCAATATAACAATGTAGGATCCCTACATATTACTACAGGATGTCTTGGATACATTCTTTGGATCCATCATTGACAAGTATGTGCCATGGTTAAAGGCCATTGGGCCTTATCTCTACTTAGCCCCATTTTACCTTGGTCGATCACCTTGGACTCGCTAGGTGCCACATTGTGGAATGACTTAGATTGCACTCTTACCCCATGCCAGGCTATGGGTATTACTGAGTTAGAAACCCTTGAGTTATGCATCACCTTAGTTATTACCTTGGGACTTCACTATTAAATATCATTGATCATGGTTTCCTTGTTATATCTTGGAACATTCACTATTTATAATATAATGAGGTGATGTCAGTGTTGGCTCTACCTCACATGACCTGTCAACATAAATTGGTAAATTCTTAATTAATAAATTGTTTACAGGTTCAGACACCAGCCAAGGGAAAAAGTAGGTACTTGGGTATTTAGTTACATTGTAATGATTTACTTTATATATGCATGTCTTCACACTATTACATTTCCATTACATGGGTCGAATGTTATAGACTTCATTGGTGGAGGCCCACTGAGATTTATCTCACACCCTCTTCAAGGACTGTTTGGTACCCTAAGAAGATTACATGGTTGTAGGTGTTGACAAAGGGAAGTATACGGCTTAAAACACATGATTTCTTGTTGTTTAGTATGGAGCTTGATAGCAGATGACCGATCCAAATCTATGGATGCTTGGGATAGTCTTTTGATTCCTTTATACTTTTTTGGTACATGTTATGTCTAATGTCTTGTATCCATATTTTCTAGTTTTCTAGTACATGACATATCATCATCTATTATTAAATGTTATTCCATTTATTTCAGTTATTATTATTTTTATCCCTATTTTCCATTGTGCCTTATATTTACTTATATTACTTCTGTCATTTACCTATGTTTACTCTCACCCACAGTCCTACACTTCGATAATGAGGGAATAGTCTCCCCATGGACACACCCTAGGCCCTTGCTTCTATTCGACAACCTCTGGCATTAAGGGATATGTTCTTGAGGCCATGTGGCACACTGGTCTCAGGGCACCTTTTGAATGGAATCTGGGTTTGGGATGTCACAAAAAGTAAATCCCTAGTAGTTTTGATAAAATTAACTAGGGAGTTAGGTGTGTCTCTGAATTTATCAATGAATTGAATCCTTTTGAGTAGGAAAATCCACCATTTTGGAATATTGAGAAAGTATATTACCATATTCAAAAAGTTTAGATGAAAGAATCTTATCTAGCTATGGGTGTGTATTAGAGATTCCATCATTCATAGAGTCCAGCAAATGTTGAGAATGGACAAGAAAGTTAAGGCTAAGATTAAATGTAATTTACCTACCTGAACCATCAACAAAACTCACATATGCATTGATAATTCTATCATCTATGTTCAAAATAGTATGTGAGGCACAAGTTGTAAAGATACCATCAGTTTGAGGGTTTTTATCATATCACCTATTTTTATAAGATTTATCATGGTGTATATACTGTATGGAAGAAACAATATCTACAATATCATTCCCAAATTAAATAGAAATACCCCCATCCTCATAAAATATATCTTCATTATGTGTTAAAAGACCACAAAATACACAAATGGATTTAAGTTTGAGGACAGCTCAGAAAAATCAGGGTCCCTTTCCACTTTATCAATAAGTAGGGACCAATATTTTTCCTTGACATTTTTTACATCATACGATCTTGATTTATTATTTAAGTTAAGAATAGCATTGAAATATCAAAGAAGAGACCAAGAACCCTTTATTGTGATTATAAGGGTCTAAATATTCATCCAAATATCTCTTTATTCTTAATAACCATTTTCATCGTAGATAATAGAACAAAATTGTATCATTCCCAAAAAATATATAACTTTGTGTGACTATATACTTTATAGAACTTATGAGGGAGACCCCATCAAGTATCAAATGAGAAAAAACCCAAAGCATATTGATATCACTTCTGGATCGATTTTCCCTTGCCATTTGATATTCTAATTTGTCAAGAATATTAGACTTTTCATAATAAATCATTTTGGGATCAAAAAGACCTAAAATATTAGGGGGGGTTTACTGATAAAGAGACTAAGAGAATTAACTATCTCAGAGTCGGCCAACCCCTAATAGTTTCAAAACATAATATTTATTTAAACTTATTCTTGGAGCTAAAACCCCCTTTTTTCTTACCACCAAAGTGTTTGTTTATCATTCTTACATAGACTAACTATTTTCTATTTACATGGGAATTCATCATTATGGGATCCCACTACCTTAATTATATCTAATAGATTAGTAACAGCATGAAAATGTCCATGGGGAATGCCTTCCAAGGTGGAAAATGAAATAGTAATAGATTTATCAAGGATTCTTTCATGCAATTCATTAATAACTAATTGACCATTAGATATGTTAATAGTAACAAGAGAATCTAGAGAAATTTTGACTTCTATATTAAATTGTGAGTCCTTATAATACTAATAATAAATACTTTTTCTCCCATCTTGTGAAGATCCCACATGAGAGTGAGAACTTACTTTGATATTCTTTCCAGTGGAATTCATTGTATGACATTCTAAAGTAATCTGTTAAAGATCATAATAAGTGGTACTATCAGTACCATGGAAATCAACTTCTTTCTTTCACTGAGTATTAGGATTAGAGCATCCCACTGTGTGCTTATGATCAAAAGAAGTGGTCAAAGAGGAGAAATGAACATCCATTGTAGTGGACTTGGAAATCTCTTAAAACTTAAAATCTCTATGTTTGATTTAAGTTTCCTATGTAGATTCATTCAGGTTAGATCTAAGTAAGGTATCATGTATTTCACTATTGTCCATTTTGAAAAACTTTAGCATTTTATCTCTATCAATACTGAGAACCTTAACATTAGGAATGATAAATCCAATGGAATTATAAACCTTCATCAAAAGACTCTGTGTAGGATGAAGAATAGGATTTCTAAATTCCTTATTGTAAATTTCATGAGGTTTACCTTAAGTATTTGATTCTTTCTGGATACTTTTTTATCAAGCATAAGCCATATTAAGGGTGAAATCACTTCCAACTATATACACCTATTGTGGAGTTATCTCAGGTAAGATGCATGAAAATTTTGTAGAATCCCTATAGTTCCATCAATCCTGTCATCCTTGTATAGTATATGGATTTTATTAGTGGTAGAGTTTGAATTAACACTATTTTTAACCACTGACTCTTTCCTTCCACTACTTATGACCAGACGTGAATCTCTAATAGTGTTGATTACATCAACTAGGGATTTGGGTATTTCTTTGAATTTACCAATGCATTGAATCCTTTTGAGTAGGAAAATCCACTATGTTGTAATATTGAGAAAGCATATTACCATATTCAAAAAGTTCTGATCAAATAATATCATCTAACTATGGATGTGTCTTGTATATTCCATTGTTAATAGAGTCCATAAGAACATGATAATGACCAAGGAAGTGTAGGATAATATTATCTATAATTTCCCAACTAGAACCATCAACAGAACTCATAGATACATTGGGAATTCATTCAACTGTGTTAAAAATATGATGTGAAGCACAATATGTGAAGATGCCATCAGTTTGAGGGGTTTTATCATCTCCCTACTTTTTATAAGAATCATCATGGTGTTTGTCCTGAAGGGAATCAACAAGATCCACAATATCATGCTCAATTTTAATATAAATATCCTCATACTCATAAATTATATCTCCATTATATTCTATAAGACCACTAGAAGACACAAGTGGATTTATTTTTGAGTATGGATCATACAAATCATGGTCCACTTCCTCTTCATAAATAAGTAGGGAGTAAGATTTTTCCTTGACATTTTTCATATCATAGAATCTTTATTACTTATTCACCCACTTTATAGGTTCATCTTTTTTGATAACTCATTTTTTCATGGAAAACCACATTTTATTTATTACTTCAATTAACCTCACTCTAATCACTAGTGTTAGAGGAGGTCTTAACTTTATTCTATATGACTCTATAGCTAGAAATTTTGTTCCCTATAATGGTATAGAATTCACAAAATGGGGGGATGAACTCATATTCAACCTTTACCTCAATCTTATGATCATTTGTATAAAAATTAATAACAATTGAAAGCTTGGTATCAAAGTTAGTATCAACTAATATTTTGGAATATAAACCCATTTCTCAAGTAAGGGTTCTATGATCTGTCTTCAAGGGAATTCTAATATAAGAAGTAAGGTCATTCAAGATTTTAAGATGCCAAAACACCTAATTCAAACCATATAATATTACCCAGACTTGATCCATTGAATTCATTCAGTTGAAAGGATCAAAATTGATGTTAATTTTTGAGATCATCAAAGTTCCAAACTTTAAATTAAGATTACCAGTTTTTCATACTAAATCAAGATCATCGTTTTATTGCATAATTAAATGAAATAAACTTCTACCGATTGGGATTATCTTCTAATCAGATCATCCCTAATAATGTGAAATTCTATGTTTGAGCTCATCATTGGACCATGGATTGTCTCCCTTGGAGTATATAAGATGATCAAAAATATATAATTTTCATAAATAGAGCCTTTTTTAAGAGTAATCGGATCCACAACTATAGAAAATCTACCTTCCTCCAATATTTTAAAATTCAGAGGCATGGGAAAATCATCCTTGATGGAATCTGAGCTAAGAAGCACCTCGAAAAAAGTGATTCATTTGCATTTTAATGTGCCAAAAACCCCTAAAAGATCTAGTTTATACAAAATTTTATTCTCAATTTTAGTGGTTTCACAAACTACATCCTTGAAGGAACACTCCCATTATGAGCTAAAGGAATCCACAATTCGAAGAAAGATCAACAATATAAGAAATCATAGCTGAAGTTCGCCAATAATCATGAATGATTCAACCAGAGATCTATATTCTCATTGAGATCTATCAAATTCCTATTCAACTTTATCATGTTGTAAAATAAATAAACATAAGAAAACATTGTGAATTAATACATCATTCATTTACACTAAAAAATTATATTATTAGTTAGGTTTCCATGAATAAAAATTGGCTAAGTATAACATAACTTCTAGAATTCATATTTTAAGAATAATGTTGGCAACACCAACTTGAGTCGTAGTTTTCAAAATAAGGAGGTTCTAAAATTGGAAGATGAATTGGAAGTGGAAGATGGAACATGTGGCAGTGTCTGATGAATACTAAAAAACAGATGGTACAAGTGTGGAAGAGCTCCAATTATCTTTGGAATAACTCTAAAGAACTTGTGTAAGAATACATTGGTAGTTTTTAAAGGTTGTATAAGATTCTCCAAGAGGTATAAGATAGATAATTAGTTGTCTTTCACTATTCACTAGAAATTGTGAGTTAAGGCAGCAGAGTTTTTGGTAACTTTAACCAGATGGAGGGCATTCACATAGATCCAAAGGTGGTGGATATCTTCTACATAGATTGAATATAATTTGCACTATATATATCATCTAGAATCATCTTTAATTTGGACGATTGTGATCACTTTTTTATCACAGTCTTGTAATCATTCTATTATGTAATTAATAAAGAGTATCATTGTTTCTTCTATGGAATATGATTAAGTTCTCAACCACATAATCTATTTGTTGTTATATGTTTTGAGTGTAAGTAATTTTGTTAATATTCTTGTGTTTTTGTTTTATGAGTTTAGTGTGATCAAGGTGATTCAGGACAAGATGTTAGAACTAATTCCCTCTTTGAGAGGTTAAAATTGTTGGGGTTAGTTCCCTAGATTCTACAACTTTAAACTTTATATTGCTCATATATGCAAAGTATTGAATATTAAAAAAAATATTATCATAGATTGATGTTTATTATCTATAAAATTAAAGTGATAATGTTTTGATAACATTTATCACATCAAAATTTCAAATCAGTTCCCTACTATGATGATAACCTTCAAGTGATATAATAATATTATAGAACATATAAGTCCTATGGTCGAATGACGTCGTCTTATGGGACACAAATGATGTAGATTATAAAGTGTTTGATTCTTTTAAGTGGGTCAAGATTCATCTCATGGTGATCACACTTGGTAATCTCTAAGATAGAATATTATAACGAAATACCCGCAAGTAGGATTTCTATATAATTTCATCTCATTGGATTTTTTTTATCTATAAAAGTGTATATTGGTCCTTAACTTGAGATTATTATTGATTCATATCATGAGTTGTGTATATTAATGTATTTACCAAAATTGTGATGGTATATGTTCCTAGAGAAGTAGGCTACATTGGGTGTGTCATGGGAGATATATAATTAATGAATAAGTCAACAAAGTATTTTTTCCCCTTAAAACAAGAATATGATATCTCATAATTTTTATTGAAATAGAAATCTCAAACTAAATCCCATGGCCATGGTGATTGACAGGTTCATTTTATAAATTCAAAAAAATACATATCAATCATATAAGTTGCTGAAATGAGTATAAAACTTTCTTGATGAGATATCTAGACAAATAGATTATATTACACAGTGACCATTCATACGTGGTTATTATCATTATGACATTAACTTATTCATCTATGGGTGTCTTTATGTGTTGTTAGACTTTTATATTGGACATTAGGTAGATCTTTCGAATTTCATTAAGTAATAGGCCTATATGGTCACCCATTTAGTGTATCCATTGATCCCATTTGAAATAAATATTATTCTTAAGACCTATAAATAATATTTATTTAACATTTATTGATCAAAAATATTTAGTCACTATATTTATGTGAGTTGACTATTAAATAAATATTTATCCACAAGATAGTGGATAAAATATATAGTTATTGAATGAATAATATTTATTATTTGAGGTTCAATAAATATCTATGAAGGTGGATGGGAAAATTTTAGTGACCAGTGATAAAAATGATAAAATATTAAATATAATTTAAATAAATAAGGAATTAATTATTTAATAAAAATGAAATTTATTTTTTAAATTTGATGAATTCTATTATAAAATAATATGATTATTATTATTGGAATGGGTAATATATTAGGTTTATTATTTAATTAAGGGACTCTATAAAATTATAAATATTAAACCATTCCTTTATATATACCAATAGATATCATTTTAGAGAATATATGAAAACAGTTATGTTATGCACAATGAATCCTCTCCCTAGAGAATTACCTATATAAATAACATCTTTAGCATTCCTCTCTAGGCTGAGAGAATTTCACCACCTCCTTCCTTCCTCAAAATATCAAGAGAACAAAGATAGAATCCTTAAAACCTAAAGGATTATTTTATGATCAAAGGAAATTGGTTCAATATGATGAAAATATAACACCTGAAATTTCATCGAAGGCACTATGAGATTATAGAGCACATGTGGATCACCACTAGAGGTATTATATCTTTGATTCAATTAGTGAAAATACAATATAACTCAAATGAGGTTTTAATTATCATCATCTACATCAGAAAAAAATATAATGACCAAGAAAATTATTATTATTAAATTAATTATAATGTTAACATGAAAATATTTTATCTATGTTTTAGGATTAATTTAATCTAGTTTCTTCAGTTATATTAATTATAAATGATGCTTTTTTATCATGTTCTTATGGATTATCCATTAAATCTAACAAAAAACTATTTGGGTATGATCTCAACCAACTTCTGTTGTGCCTAAACCCTTCAAGTGGTATCAAAGTGATGATAGTAAAATTTATAATTATTTAATTATTTGTTGATCAGAATCAAAAAAAATGTTACTTTTTCATTTATGTTTTCATTTTTAACCCATAAATTCAATATACCATGTTCATTCACCTTCATTTGATCAATAAAAATATTATGAAAATATGGAGAAAATTTAGAGATACCATCTAGAGGTATTAGAGATTCCTGATGGAAGACATGGTTATGTGATATGTAATTTAAAATTACACTTTTTGTGGTCTAGTTAACCACACCATAAAAATTTATAATAAATATAGTATGTTGTATGGGATTCATTTCACTACATGTATTAATTATGCATCATGTAATAGCTTTCATACTAGAGCATGGTTTGATGGGATATACAACATGTGGTAGATATACATGTCCTGTAATCTCACAAATTTTACAAAGAAATTCATGGAAACTACATGGTAAAATACACATAATTTATTAAATACACGATGAATTTGGGATATCAAACTAGGTAACAAAGGTTATTAATAATTACACAGTGTGTAGAAGGAATACACATTGTGTAACACATTTTTATCTAGTGTGGAATACACACTGAGTCACTTGGTGTGTGGTGTGAGATTTTATAAAGGGTATTACATGTCATGTAGCTGGTGTACACATCATGTAATTCATTAAAACTCATGAAAATCACATGGACTTAATTATGTGTTGTGGTAGTCAAAACTCATGGAGAAAATATTAATTACATTATTAAATATTAGTACAAAACATGTAATTGGTGTATATATTGTGTGAAAATATTTTCTTTGTATGATATATAAATACTAAAATTAATTATTTTCTTCATTTTCTACTTTTACATTACATGTTTACATGTAATAAACACCCTAAAAATTAATTAGGGTGTCGTTGAATATGTTACCTCAAGTATATGTCATGTATCAAATTCAAGACTAAATTTAAAATGACTATTAATGTACACACCATGTACCTATTCACTACACATTGTATACTTAATTAATTTTAAATAAAATTAATTTGATTAACTAAATTAAAATTTTAGAGGATGGTAATATTATGTATCTACATGAATTTTTGGATTAAATAACTAATATAACAAATTAATTAATTAAAATATCAGTAATTATTAATTTAAGATAAATTTATCTCAATTAATATAGTGATTTGAAATAAATGCAAGCATGTATGAATGTGATGTCATTTTATATATGTGATTTATCATGATCTTTACTAACCAATGTATGTGTTGTGGTTTTTCTTAATTTAATATTATGGAATGGATTGTTTTATATGTGATAAAGTTCTAATAAATTAAATATTATGATCTATATCTTATCCCCCCACCTTTAGTGTGATATACTTTCATGTCCATGGTTTATTTCATTTATCTCATACCCCCAAACTCCCCTAACCTTACTATGATTAAAACATGTATATTATGGTGCTCCAATGAGAGGAGGTGGTTCAGAACCTGAATCGAGGTCAAAGCAAACAAAAAGATAATACAGTTGGTGGGGAAATGATACACCTCGAACCAAGACCAACTTAAATAATTTTCCCCCTAGGTTCATAGGTTGACTTATCGTCCTCTTGATAAATTAACTGTTAAAAAATTGTAATCAAGTCACTTTATTTATTTTATTTTTTCAAAGTAAATGGTTATCAATTTCATGTGATGCATGTTTATATGATGTTAAACATGTTCATATAAACTAAATAACATAACAAGACATGAAAGATAAAGTAAAATAAATGGATTATGTGTAAATTATATCATCATGACATGGTTAATGAATTATATAAAATCCACATGATTTTAACAAGGAATGTAAAGGGTAAAATAATGAAATTTATAAAAAATAAACCAAGTCCCACAAGTAAATATTAAGTCTAAAGCCTTTCATTATCTATGTTATGATAGACCCACAACTAAATTTTTTATTATGCTATAATTAGGGGAACTTTTAGTTATTAGGTAATTAAAACACATATAATGTTTCAAATTAATAAAACTTGTATTGAATGTAATATACATAGTCTATTCAATGAAAATTTGGATTCAAGTATTGAGGATATCTGAGTTTGGATTTTAGTATTGGGGAATCCACTAAATAGATAAAAGAGTTACAAGCTATCAATTGGCAATAGTACCTTACCAAATACCTTATTATTATTTTCATGTTAATATGTTTGGTTATAGGAGTGTAAATAAGGATCCTTTACACTAGAATTTCCACATGATTGGACATTATAAGTCCAATGGTGATGCTTATTGGGACTTTATAAAATAGTGAGAGATTAATCAGTTAATTAAAACTATTTTATATCATATATTTGGTAATCAATATAAAGTAATAACTTTAATTTTATTTTTATTTAAAGAATATAAATTTCATAAATATCCCTATGATTAATAATAGAAAAATATAATCTATTCTCCATCAGTAAATTTCATGAGTGGTCTGTGTGCTTACTCATTGTATTATGCGAGGAATGGAAGATTTATGTGCTAGAGGCCCCAGATCCTGATCTACCAAAAAATGAGTAGAGTGAAGAAGATTTATCTATCTAATTAAAACACTCAAATGATGTGATATATGTCTAGTTTTTGATTTTATCATCAATGTCAGATGAACTATAAGAGTCTCATTAGAAAAAGTATACTTATATCATTCTCAATCATCTCTATTATCTACATTTTGAGAGTGATATATAGGATCAATTTGATATATTTAAGGAATTATTTACATGAAAACTTGGATAGGGGCACTATTTAAGCCTTATTTGATCAAGATGATTATCTATATTGAGAATATAAACATTTTTGGGTCTAAACTACCAGATTAATTGTGCATTGATCTCATTATTTATTTATTCTCTCAAAGATTATATAGCTTTGTTGTGAATTTTAATGTGAATAGAATTGAAGACTATATCCTTGATCTCTTTACTTTGCTTCACAAAGAAGATTAAGATTGAATTGTGAGAATCCTTCTATATTTATAGTGAACAAGAGGAAGGGAAAAATCTAAAATACCTAATACTAACTATAAGTCTAAGGAATCATCACAATTCATGTATAAGAGGAGGAAGATCAAGGGGGGGTAATGGAGCCAGATTCCATCTATTTTACATGTGGAAATAAGGGTCATAGGAATAATAAATAAACTATAGAAATGAAGAAATGGTAAGCTTCAGGTTCATTCATTATTTATTTCAATTTTCTATTTCTAAAAATTAGGTTTTAAATGCAACTTATAATGCTCACAATTTTATCCAATTATAGGAACCAAGTATATTTAGAAGAGTTTCATGAGGGGAGGTGGATCTATAAGATACTAAAATAGAAATACTCGTTACGGTAGTTATTGGATATTATCACCTCAAATTTCTAATAGGACTGATCTTGTTTTTAAATAACTATTATTATGTGAAAATCATTACAAAAAACATTATTTATGTATCCTGTCTTGATCGAGATGGTTTTATTTTTAAATTTGGTAAAAAATACTACTAATATTACAAAGATAGAATATTTTATGATATGGAACATATTAATAATGGTCATTATGTGTTGGAATAATAAAACCAAGTATTATAAATTGATAAAGAATCTAGTTTTCATGACTCATAGTACACCCAACTATGGTATCACCACTTAGGTCATGTAAATAAAAATTGTTTGAAGAAGTTATATAAAGATGGATATTTAGATTCATTTTAACAAAATCCACTTAGAATATGTAATGCTTGTCTATAAGGAAAAATGACCAAACCTCTATTTAGTGGAAAGGGTGAAAGATCTATAGAGATTCTTAAATTAGATTATATAGATGTGTATGGATGTCTTCTTATTTAATAAAGTGGTGTATTATCATACTTCATAATTTTTAGTGATGAATTTAATAGATATGGATATATCTAATTGATGAGGTATAAGTTAAATACCTTTGAGAAATGCAAGGAATAGAAAAATAAAGTTAAGAATATGCTTGGTAATAAGATAAAGAAACTTCTCTAAGATCATGGTAGAGAATATTTGAACCAAGAGTTAATTGATTATCTAAATGAGTTTGGGATCCTATCTCAACTCACTATTCCTTATACACCAAAATGGAATAGTGTAAATGAAAGGAGGAACCCCACCTTCTTGGGCATGGTGAGGTCGATGATGAGTCATGCATGTCTTCCATTATTATTTTGGAGATATGAATTTTAGAAAGAGGAGCATATACTAAATTGAATGAAAACTAAATCAAAAAATGTTATTCTATAGGATATTTAGTACAAAAGTAAACCTTTATTTTCAGATATTCTATTTTAGAGTTGTGTAGCATTTGTTAAGGCTATATTTGGAAACAAACTTTCACCCCAAGGACTAAGTTTATATTTATAGGGTATACAAAGAAAACTTGAGGGAATTACCTATATGACCATTATATAAAATAATTTTGGTTAACCAACATCCCATATTTCTTGTAAAGGAGAATATCTCTAATATAGATAGTGGGATCAAGATATTCTTCGATGAATTCCGGGATCAAGATACACAAAAGTTGGCACAGGAAGATATTAAACAAATCCCTATGGAAGATGGTGTTCTAGATATAAAATTACTACACAGGAGAATAAGAGAGGTTATATATTTAAAAATATATGGTTTTACAGTTATTGAGGATAGTGACTCATTATTAGTTGAAAATAATGAACAGGTGATGTACTAAGAAGCAGTAAGTATCATGGAAGATACAAAATAGGAAGAATCCATTAATTATAAGATAGAGTCATTATACCAAAACCAAGTACAGATTTCATTATATCATTTGGTGGATGTAATTCCCCTTGGTTATAAATGGGTATTCAAGAAGAATTATACATAGAAGGTAGATTCATTGCATATAGGTCTAAACTAGTTTAAAAAGAATTTAAATAGTGTCAAGACATTTAATATCAAGAAATATTTTCACTAGTTTATATGATAAAATCCATCATAATTATACTTTCCAAGGAATCTTACCAGGATTAAGAGATTTAGAAAATGGATTTAGAAACAATTTTCCTTAATAGGAACCATTTAGAAGATGTTTTTATGGCACAAATAGAAGGTTTTGTGACTCTAAAAGATTATAACAATGTATTAAAGTTGAAAAGATCAATTTATATATTTAATTAATAGTTATGGTCATGAAAAATTTACTTTGATGAAACCATAAGGGAATTCGGTTTCATAAAGAATGAATGTTATACTTGTGTCTATAAACAATTTAGAGGGAGTACAGTCATTTTATAAATATTATATATCGATAAAATATTATTAATTTTAAATTAGATAACAGTTTTATAATCTATTAAGACATGGTTAAACACATAGAAGCATACATTATTGGGATCAAGGTCCTTTATGATATATCTAATAGGTTTCTTCTACTAAATCAAGATATATATTAATAAGGCACTAAATAAATTTAGTATATAATAATCCAAGTTGGGATTTATTAGGATATCACATGGCATCCATCTCTCTAAGAAACTATGACCTCATACACAAGGGGGGAGATGGAGGATGACTAGGATTTCATACACTTTATCAATTGGGTTGATCATGTATGTCATTCTATGTACTAGGCTAGATGTTTACTACACCTTGAGTGTGGTAGGTAGATATCAATTAGAACCAAGAGACTTCCATTTGATGGTAGTCAAGACTATACTAAATTATTTGAGGCATACAAAGGATGTGCTCCTAGTTTATTGGGGATAGGAGAAGCTTTCCATCATAGGATATACATATGCTAATTTTTAACCAGATCAGGATGATATAAAATCAAAATAAATATATCTCTTCGCCCTCAATAGAGGATTTGTGCACTAGACGATCTCAAAGAATTTAGGGGTCTTTGATTATGTATTTGAGTCCAAGTATATTAAAACTACTTATATATATAAAAATGTAGTGTGGATATATATATTTATCTAGGTTATTTCTGTAGTTCATCTAATTAAATATCTTATCACATTGTACTATGATAATACTATAGTTGTGACTCTTTCAAATAATCCAAGGCTTATCTATAGAATGATCACATACTAAAAAAGTATCATCTCTTGGTGGAATTTTCTTAGAGATGTGAGATCATGGTAAGTAGATTTTACATAGAGGATGGCATAGAGGACCCATTGACAAAAGCTCTACCTTAGCAGAAGCATGAATATCATGTGAGAACAAGCAGATTAAAAGTCATTAAAATTTGGATCTAGTATAAATGGAAGTCTATTGGAGTTGGTTCCTTAGAGCCAAAAAAATTGTACTTTAGATTGATTTTATATCCAAATACATGAATATTAAAAAATATATCATATATTGATTGTTATTTTGTATAAAACTAATGTGATAATTTCCTAGAATATTTTTGACATTTAAAGGTCTTATAAATTCTTTTCAATGGTCAGAACCTTGAATTTCTATGAAAATATTCTACAATATATAATTCCCATGTTTAAATGATGTCATATGATGGGAGATAGATAATAAAGGCTATAAATTGCCTAATTCTTATAAGTGAATTATGATTCATCACAAAAATTTCTCACTTTGTAATCTCCATGATGAGAGATTACATGGACAAACCCATAAGTAGGAAATATAAATGCTTTCATTTTATTGGATATTCCTCTCTATAAATTCTTGTATTAGTACTTATAATTGAGATTTTTATTATTTTATATAATGATTTGTGTATTATTATGTATTTTCTAAACCATGGTGACCTATGTTTAGTGAATTAGGATACATTGGGTGTATCATGAGTTATATGATATTAATGAATTAGTCGACAGAATATTTATAATTTCCAATAATGGAAGGTGATATCTTGACCCTTTGATTGAAATATAATTGTTAAATTAAATTCCATGGTCATAGTGGTTGATGGGTTCATTTCAAAAATCAATGAAATGCATATTGATCATATAGGTTGATGACACGAGTATGCAACCATCTTGATGAGATATCTATAAAAAGGGATAATATTACACAATGATCGTTTGTATGTGGTTTTTTTCATGGTGACATAAACTTGTTCTTCTAAGGGTGTCTTTATGTGTTTCAAAATTTTGATATTATACTTTAAGAGGGAATTCCTAATCCAACTAAGGAAAAGTCCTAGAGGGTCACACAGTTAGTGTATCTATTATCTAAGTTGGAATAAATATTATTATCTTGATATGGAAATAATATTTATTTAGGATTTATTGATCACAAATATTCAATCACTATACTTATGTGAGTTGAATATTAAATAAATATTTATGCACAATATCGTGAATATAATATCTATTTATTAAATGGATAATTTTTATTATTCAAGGTTCAATAAATTATAAGGAAGGTGGGAAGACTGAGTTTATTATCCAATAATAGAAATGATATAAACTTAAATATCATTTAAATATATCCAGAATTATAAGTTTGATTAAAATGATATTTACTTTTATAAGACAGCGCATGCTATTTTATTTTATTAGTATTATTATTATCATGGGGAATATATTAATTTTTATATTTGATTAAGTTATATTGTGCAATTATCAATTTTAAAACCTAGTTGTAACAACCCTGAATCTAGTAACCTAGATCTGATGTCTACTTTATTACATGGGCATAGATATATGGGTTAAAATCCCAAAAGACCAATTATTATAGTAGTCTTGAAGAGACAAATACATATATTATACCCATTTACATTGGGTACAAAATATAAAAAAAAAGTAATAGAAAACATTTGGCATCCTTGAACTCATTCAAATAATTATTATTCATATCTTGAGAAGAAGAAATAAAATAAGGGTGGGATCAAATGCTCACTAAGGGTCATATACAAAAAGAATATATCCTGAATCAATAAGGTATAATCAATATGGAAAGGTAAATAAATGATCAAAATTTTCATTTAATCAATAACTTGACTATCATAATTACAAAAGGCATAATCAATATGGAAAGGTAAATAAGTAAAAATACAATCCATTTAATCAATAACTTGATAACAAAATGCATCCATGGATAATATCAATACAATTACCACATCCATAATAATATCTGAATTATCAATAAAGGAAATGCTTTATATTGTACATCAATATATTATACATCATGATATTTATATTATCAAAACCATTCTCAAGATATTTTAAAACTATGGGTAAAACCCCACTTAATTTGGCTAACTGGTTTGTCACATGAGACCTATTAATGCATCAAGGGGATATATAATTTTTGGCCCCACCAATCACTTGGATTTCTAAATCATTCCTCATATATAAAAAACTTATATAATTTATAAACTATAATAATTATCAATAAATATCTGTATCGTGTAAAGGATATGTATTTTTCAATATTTTCCCAGCTAATAAAATAACTTTCAAAGTAAACATTATACGTATAAATGGTATAAGGTTCAGGAAATAATCATATCCATGTTTTAAATAATATATATATTTTATTTAATTGTAATGTACAGTGAAAAAAATAAAAATAATTTGATTGTCTCAAGATAAATTAAACAATAAAAAAATTAATCAAGAGATAAGAGGTGACCTTTGGTTCATCGGGAATATAGTTTTTTTCAACAAAAGCATATCCTTTGGAAGAATAAATATATTTGAAGTAGAAAATTAAAATAATATTTTATAAATTATTTTTCTTTCTAAAAACATTGAAACATTTAGAAGATGATATATTTCATAAAATGGTTGTGTTAGTGGGAAAGTTTGTTATTTTTGTATATGTTAAAAACATTACTTTTGACTTTTGTCAAAAATGTACCTTTCAAAAAACAGTAGAAAGATTCATTTAAAACACTTTTTAAAAATCAATGATAAATTAAAATTTCCTAAAAAAATCATTTGAGTAACTAAAAAAATTTGTAAAACAATTTTTAAAAACATGGAAATGGAAGAAAAATATATCTAATTTAATAGAGAATTAAATTTGGTTTATCTTTTAAAAAATTATTTTCTTAATTCAAGTACCAAATAGAGAAAAATTTGGAATAAATATATGTAAACTCCTTAAATTTCTATTGGATAATAAAATTATTGGATCTTATGAAGGAAAAATGATAAAATTCCTTTAACACGATTAAAATAAATCCAAAAGTAAAGTGGGATTATAAATAGATTCTTACCTCTTTGGTAACTTTCAAATTATAAACCCTTTAAAGAATAAAATTGAATTAAAAAATATAAACAACATAAATAAATATTTATTCATTTAAAATATATCAAAGGGTTGTAAATTACACAACATAAAATTGAATAGGTTCATATTAACAAATTCGACTCAATAAAATGGAAATTAAGATGAAATCCCCTACCTCATGATTTTCTTTAGTTGAATGTGATTTAATCTACTGTATAAAGGTTTCAAGGATGTTATTAATTTATAACATAACCATATTCATATTTATAATATCATATATTATCCTCTTATGACATCTTACCACTTATTTGTAAATAATATTTCATTATTAACATTGTTTAGGGTGTTAATATCCTTGTTTTCTCATGCATGTTTTATCACAGAAGTTGCAATTCTTGTGCATAGGATACAGATCCATCATATCCAAAATTATAATAATGTTATAAATATCATATTTACTCATTATATTCATTTTTGGAACCATTCGTGAAAATTTTACATGCAAATGAATTACATCTCTTTGTGGAGAGGTAGGTCGTACGCACGCACGGGCGATAATATCATTACCTTAATGGTTTAAAACGTAAGGAATAGGATGGTATATTAATTTTACAGAATTAATATCATGTCATATATATAATATATATTCATTATTTCTATCATTATTTCTATTCATGTTAGTCAGTGATCGAAAACAAATTACATCGGTTTGGGAGGTAATAGTCTATCATACACATGAGTGATGGATTTTTTCCATTTAATGGATAAGTAGATGGGTAAATATTATTCCATAAACATAATAAAATCTCATTATATGGGATATAATGTTTTTATTATATTATAATTTTTAACGCATAATTTAAAGTGATGAAATAATAAGTAAAAAAGAAGGATCTTAGTGAAGAAAATTATCTTTTCTTATAAGAACATCTTCTGGATCTCTTATTTGGGAACCTAGAGTGGGTCTTTTTGGAAGAACAAAAGCTAAATAATGTGAACAAAGATTTTGGTGAGTAATTTTGGTGGGTTTTTGTCAATTAAAATGACATTAGGTGTGTAAAGAAGTGAGGGGTAGTGCCTTTTTATAATTGATGAGGACGAAACACTTGGAGTTTTTTAAAAGAATAAATTATACCCACATTTTTCACATTACCCAAGGATATAAAATTGAATATTCTCAAACTTTATATGTGATAAAGTCTAAATATGTCTATAAAATAGGAATTATAAAGTTTTTATGTCATTTTAACCCTTGTCATTATAGATTAACCCTCGGTGAACCAGTTTTTACCTTAACCATGGTAATTAATTTTTACTATTTTTACTGTTAATTATGACTAATAAATAAGTTTAACTTGTTATATAATATTAATCATTATGATTCAAAATATGGAATTCATTTTATCAGATTCAATTCTATAACACCATAAGTTTTTATGACCCTTTTTTTAATAGATTAATTTATTTGATGTCTCGTGTTGTATGATACTCCAAGTTAAAATTTCATTATATGCTACACCAAGATAATATTGCACTACACGCAACACTGACTTGGATTGTGTTACACGCAACACTAACTTTCTATGAAAAAAAGTTTTATTATTATAATTATTTAAAAAATATAGTTAAAATATAGCCATTAAAATTGGTAATATGGAAAGTAATAAAAAAATTAAATATTTTTTATATTTTTTAATGTAAATATATCATATTAATATTAAAACAAATAATTTTTGGAAGTCATTATATGGTTGAAAATACTATTTTCTCCAATTAGTTGTTTTTAAGTCCTTATGTGAACAATGATAAATTTAATTTTAGACACTTTTAGAATTTTAATATGATAAAATAAAATTTTAATTTTAATTTATAATGTCTAAATTATCTTATGGTAATTTTTTGTTGTTTTTTTAAAAAACATCATTTGTGGGTGAACAGTGAAAAAATATTGAATTTTAATTCAAAACATCATTTTCATCTAATTTATTTATATTTTTAAATTATATTTCAATTTGGTTTTAAAATTTAATTAGATCAATTTTATATAAATTAATCAAATTTAGGTAATTTGAACCAATTTCACATTATAATTGGATATAAAAACATTTCAAGCTTGTAAACATTTTTACTTAAAAAACTTATTGTCATGACACATTTTCTAGATTAATTTTAAATAAATTTATTCCAATTATGTTATTAGAATTTGGAAAATGGATTCCATATTTGGAATAATAATAATTTATAATTTATAATAACTTAAACTTAGTTTTTTACCAAAAATATTAGTGAAAGTAATTAAAATTAATTAAAGTGATTAAGGTAAAAACAAGATTACTTAATGGTTAAACTTTAATATTAAAAGTAAAAATAACATATAAACATATCCAAAATCCATTTGATGGAAATATTTTTACCAATTACCCCATTTTATTTGAATTGGGCTATTATAGGAGTCACATTCTGTGAGGCAGACCTCTCAACATTGTTTACCTTTTATATTTACAAAAAATATCACTCCTCCTCCACTATAAAAGGGAACCCCCCCCCCCACTTCTTAAAACCTATCAATAAAATTTATCTAGTACAAACCCTTCCTAAATCCCCTCTAAACTTACCTACCTTAATACTAGAATCATACATTTTGGAATAAATCCAACCGATGAATCCCTTTGGTGTAAACCAAGATAAGTTACCCAAAGAAGAGGTAACATCCTTCTACAATATCTTTTGTTTAATTTTCACTATCCAACCCATAATATAATATTATTACATGATTATATGATAACCACTATATCCTCAATATTCTTATATGTTCTTATTATAAGGTTTATACCTACACCTACACACACTTCCATCAAATGGGAAATGAACTTATTGTTCGTGTGTACGGTAGACTACCACCTCGCGAAATGATATCGTTCGTTTTTCCTTTACCACCTCTCATGGTTGGTAATTGTGAGGTACATAATGTTTTTAGATGTTATATATGATATTTATTATGTATCTATAATTATTTAATTATTATATAACACATACATTCATTCTTTCCCTTTTTTGTAAATATGATAACTTCATTCATGGTCGTGTGGACTACCACCTTCTCAAAACGATGTGATTCGTACACAATTTGCATGGAATGTATTAAAGATGGGTTTAGTAAAATTATATGATAAATATTAAATAATAATTATACTTCAATTATATTATATATATAAACATATATTTCATTTAATTTATTTCTTTCAAAATGAAAATAAAATGGAAACAACATTCATGCATGCATACGGCCTACCGTCTCTATGAATAGTGTATTTCATTTTATATTTACAACTTTTATAGATTACTATAAATATTTATATACTAAATATTTATGATATTTATATCATGTTTTAAAATATTTAAATAATTAAATCAGGGTCTAAGTTATAGGATTCAGAATAATAATTCAAAACATATACAAAAAACGGAAATTACCTGAAAAGTAACATTAACATAAAAATTTTAATAAATGGGTAATATAGAGACATAATAAAATAATATATGGTATTAGATATAATAATATTGTTCTTTGGTAGATTTATAATAAACTTATATTTATTATAAATGAGTTTTTAATGAGTATGATGATATCCAATACATTAGGTGAGGGTTTTCTATTCTCACTTTCATTTTTGTAAGATTTACGCCTTATTCACCACTCATTTATTTTGTTTGGTGCATATACTAAAAGTGAATGTATTATATGATTATTATCCATAAATTTGTTTTTGTTTACATATACATTTTATGATCTCTGTTTCATGGTCTTTTGTGGTTCAAAAGTTATCAAATCAGTAAGGTAGTTTTGTCTCAATTTGCCTTCTTTGAGACACATGTCGTGTTATGCACCTATATTTTTATATGAAGTGTATACACTACCCTTTTACATTTTATATCATTAATATAATTATTTTAATGATATTTTAAGCTCCATGTTATTTTATTTTATTCCATGGGTAGTATGATTTAAAGTTACAAAGTTGTAACAGTTTATTGTAACAATCTCATCATTTATCAGGATTATTTATAATTATGCTTTCATTAATGAAATATAATGATAGATATTTCCAGAAAAGTCATGAATTTTCTTATACTATGTTCTTTAATGGTATATTCATGAATTATTTCTATTTTTTCACTCTTTTTTACTTAAAAATAATTAATAAAATGTTTTTAAGAAAATCTAACTTCATTTCTCTCTTCGATCAGAATTTTGTTTTATTCAAAAATCATGTTTTCAAAAAAAAATCAAAAAATTTAAAATGATATTTTGGGATAATTTTCAATGAAATTTTATTTTAAAACTATTTTATGGTTTTCAAATATTCCTTTATAATTTTTCAAATCTATTTTCAAAGAAAAAGGTTTTCAAAAATTCATTTATACTTTAAAAATCATTTTTCAAATAATAAAGGATATTTTCCTCAATAAATGTTTTTAAAAGATCTATAAAAATTATTTTAAATCCAAGATGACATATATTGGTGTTACACATACCTTTTTTTGAAAATTATCCAAAGTTACCTTTCATATTATTTCTATGAATTGTTTATGTTTTGATGGCATGATGTTTATCAAAACCATTTATCTTTCACAGGTTATATACTTATGAAACTTACTTATTTTCATGGGTTATTCTTTGATGAAATGATTATGAAACATATATATTTTTCATAGGTTACGATATGAGTACATGTTTATGATATCCATTTCATTTCATGGGTTATGATATGATGAATGTTTATAATCGAGTAGTACACATTTGTATGATATCATTATGAGATGGGTGGGACCTATATATATCTCCAATGAATTGGGTAAAAAATTATATCTCATGAGATATACATGGTTGGAATGGGGATTGAACTTGGTTCAGTAAAGGACTTTTTCCACTAAGATGGTCTTGGGAGTGAACATTGACTACTAAGATGGCCATAGGAATGAACCATGAATACCAAGATAGTATGGGGAGTGAACCCATACTACTAATATGGCCTTGGTAGTGATGTCTTTACTACTATAGAAATCATTTTATATGATTATGTGTCTACCACAATTCCATGTCTTATTCCTATTTTATGATTTCATGGCTTATTCACTAGATTCTCATATGATTCATTTCTTATGAACTGCTAATATTTATGTCATGATTCATGCTTCTGATCTTTGATATACATTGTATGGTATTCTAGTGTTATGACCATGTTATCATACCCTTATGATCATCTTTATGCTTACATACCTCCCTTGTTTACCCTTAATGATCATCTGATATCACCCCTTTTATGTTTCCTTTCCCCAAGTTATGAAGATATGTATTATTTATGATGCATCTAAGAAGGGTGTTAGTCATGAATAACCTATTGGCAGATAACATAGATCACTTATGTACATCTGTTTATGTTTATAGGTTTCAAATGGCACTAAAATAATACGATCTTTGGGTGTTTGTTTTTGTAATGTATTAAGTATTCTATAAAAATGATATATTATTAATGTATGTTAATCAAGGGTCTCCATAGTTTTTATAATAGCAAAATTTTAGTTAAACTTTGGAAAATAGGATGAGAAAACCATAGTGATAACCCTAAGGACATGTCTAAGGATAAGTATAAGGATAAGGAAAACTATAGGAAAATGTCTTAAAATTTTGGTAAAGGATGGAAAGAGTGGTTCCTAGAAATAAATCCCTACATGGATACTACAAGTGGATGTGGATCTAGCGTATATATACATGGGGTAACAACCCAAAAACCACCATATTGAGCTAGAATCAATCGTAAATTGGTGTGCGATAATGGTCCCTATTGCACACCTATTTTGACACTCCTGAAGGATATGCTTTGGAAATTTACAAACTTTTCATAAACCATAGTGAAGGATTTAAATATAAGTTGTCTATGAATAACATAGGATAAACCTAAGGTGTCATAGATTAAAGAAGGTTTCATAATTTAGATATCCTATATGTGGTGCTTCATGATTATGTGGTGCCTCACTTTGATAATTGTTTCAAACTCTATGATTTTTTTGTTTTAGTCAATGACTGGAACTTGAAGGAACCCTATTAATGGTGATTACAACAAACAATGAAATTATTATCCCCCTAATCAACTGAATACTATGGTATTTGGAATGAAAAATATCATTTTTATTCTCACCCAAATTTCTCAAGTTATGAATCATGATGGACTTCCAAATGATAAAAGGAGGGAACAACATTCTATTGAGTCCTTCATGAGGCAATGTCCACCTTGTTTCAGTGGGTATTTCGATCCACTTGTTACTAAATAAAGGATTAGTACCACTGAAAATATATTCCCCATTATCTAGTGTTTGTAACTTGAGAAATTCATTCTGGTTGTTTACCGGTTAAAAGGTGAAGCAGACCAGTGATGGAATCTAATCAATAATATTAGGTAGTGAGATAAAATTGAATCCATGGATTGGGATGAGTTTAAGAAATTATTTCCAATAAGTACCTTCCTTGTATTCTTCGAAAAAAGATAGAGAAATAGTTCCTTGAGTTAAACCGAAGGGGTGATGAATATGTTGGAATGACTTGCAAGGTATGCTTCTGGTATTATCAACGAAGCTAAAAGTAAATTTTATAGGTTCTTTAGTGTCATAAATCCAAGTATCACAATAAAGTTTTCCATAATAAACTTAAGTAGCTATGAAGAGATTATGAATTATGCAATCAAGGTGGAAATGGAGGTTGGAGTTACATATTAAACTCATGGTTTGGAAAAAAAGGGAAGATGGGGTCCAAAGGAAAATATAAAAACCATGAAGAGAAGAAGATGAGATTTCCTTTATGCTCTAAGTATGGAAATAATAATGGAGGAAATTGTATTAAGGGTTCCAATAAATGTTTTAAGTGCAGAATGAAATGTCATCAGACAATTTATTATCATGGTAATGGTAATAAGTAAGATAAAAATTCGAATGGAGAGAAATCTACGTAGAATTAAGCTACCTCTCTTTTGTAACTACCTAAACCTAGAAACCCAGAGTCAGTACATTATTTTAGTATATTGAAATTATTAAAAGTAATCAAATCCCAAAGGATTTATTAGTTTAGTAGACTTTGAAAATATATTACATACATGAACTTTACATTACAATTCAAAACATAATATAAAACATAGATAATTCTTTGAAAACACCATTATTCTCCTAGATTAACCCTTAACATCAATCATAAAACACTTCATGGAATCTTGGTAAAATAAAACTTAATAAATGGGTGAGCTCGGGTACTTAGTAAGGTTAAACAATATAGTATAATATTTAATAAATAATAATAAACTTTTAAGGAAATTATAAAACTAAAATAAAAGCGTTATAAACATAAAAATGAACATAATATGGAAAGAAATCAATTAATTTCATTTAAAAAACCACATGGATATTATACTAGTTGAATAATAACATGTAATATCAATAACTAATCTTATAATGAGGGAATTCATAATGTCAGACATCAAAATCATACTGTCAAGGCCTCGTGCTAAGACCATAAATAACCATACCATCAAGGCCTTGTGCCAAGATACTATTTTCACTCATTAGACCTACCGATTCATCATGGTGTTATAGAGGACCCCACCCATCACTTACTAATTATAATTCATTCCTCATAGGAAAAGGGTGAAACATAACATAAACATTCATATTAAAACCAGTATAAGAAATGTTAACACTTTAACCATAAACCATGAATGGTATAAAAAATATCACATCCATAGTCAAACATATCATAAAACCTTCAAAAAAATATGGAAGATTGTATCATAATAAATCAACATCAATTAATCATAAAATCTAACAAATGGTGTTGACATAGGTGAAAATAATCTAATAAATTCATTAAAACTCTTTGAAATAAATATCCCTTTTTACTTTGATTTCATTTAAAAGTTACACAGTTATAAAAGAAAAAATTTCTTTTGAGAAAAAAACTCATAAGATTATAAGGGAAACCAGAAAATTTTAAGGCCTTATAATTGTGAAAAATAGCCACTAGCTCTATATAAGTTAAAAAAATATTCTTTTCTTAATTTCTCGAAAATGTCATAAAGTGCCTTGTTTTGAAAAATGACATAAAGATTCCTTTCAAAACGTTTTATAAAAAGTAAAAAATGGGTATAAATGACTTTAAAAAATTTTATATGAATAGTAATAATATTTTGAAAAACATTTTTAATAAACATGGACATGGATGATAAATATGTCCCAATAGATACTTTTGTATAAACAACCACAGATAATAATGAGATTGTGAAATCAACCCTTACCTTATATTTTCCTTTAGTCAAGGGTGTATTAACCTCCTATATAATGGTTAAATTATGTTATTAAATTATTCTAGAACTATATACTTATTTATGATATCATATATGATCCTCTTATATCATTTGTTAATAATATTTCAATATTACCATTGTTTTGGGTGTTAACTGATTCGTTTTCCTATGCATATTTTGTTGTGTAAGTCATGTTTGTTGTGCATAGAATGTATTTTATTCATATTCATAATGATTTTAAGTTTATAATTATTATTTTTACCCATCATATAAATTTTATAATTATTCTTGAATGGATAATGTTTGAGAATGAATCTCACCGTGTCGTGGAGACAGTCTATCGTACGTATGCACAAGCGACGGTATCATTCCCTTGATGGATAAATGGTATGTAATAAGAGGGTATATTAATTATAAAGAATAAATATCATTTTATATTCATTATTTATATCTATTATACTAATCATTATATTCATCCAAATAAATTAGTGTTGAATAACAAATTACACCACGGCGTGGGGACGTTAAACCATACGTACGTACGCATGGTGATATTGTTATTCGTAGGATGGATAAAAAGAGGAATATGGTTACCCAATAATTATAATAACATCTCATAATTTATATTATACTTTATTTATTATTTTTTTATGGAAAAAATATAGGAATAGGAATTAGATTAAGTAAAGAACTTCGAAAGCATTGATAAAACAATTACCTCTTTTTCAGGTAACTCCTTTTGATTTGAACAAAAAGAATTTTTAGGTTGAATTTATGCCTAAAGTATGGCCACTAGGATTAATATGTATAATTTGGTATGATAAGTGGGCTTGATTGGCAGAGCCAAAGGGCTTTATAGGGGTGAATAAAAGATTATTAGTGCCCTTTTATAAGAGAGGGGAGGGGCACTTTAAGAAACTCCAAAACTATTACTTTATTATAAAATTATTTTTTGTTTCAAATGGATAAAAATTGAGTTATTTATAGGTTAATATGATTATGGGTCTAAATAATCTCAACCAATTATTTTTAGACAAGTTATTTTTTATATTTAACCATTAGTTAAGCAGTTTAACTCTTATCGTGTTTACTTATCTTTTTATAATATAGGGTTAATATTGTAAGTATAAAATGTAAAACGAATTAAAATTGGATAATTTATAACCTCTTTGAAACTATCCTATTTATTTGTACGAGCCTTATATTTTTATGAATTTTATAACATTTAGTAAAATATTATTTCTTTTAAAGTATCATTTATGCCAATTTTAATACTATTCAATCTTTTCATTTTAAAAATATCAAACCAACATGATAACTTCAAACCAATACTTATAATATTTTTATAACATGTCTATGTTATCTATAAAATTAATTTATTTCATTAATTAAGTCAAAATATATTTATTTTAATATTCTTAATATCATTTATTTGATATTTCTATTAATAAAATAATTTCTGCTTCACTATTGTATCATCATTAATGGAAATTATTAATTTATGAAAATTATAAATATTTTTCTACAATTTATATAATTATTCTAACTTTCAAGATACTATTTATATTCTATGTTATTTCCCAGTAATCTCTATATTAAAATTAATATACTTATATAAAATGAGAGTGTGATATTTTGTCACATTCATTAATTTTAATAATATTCATGTCATATTCATGGACAAGGGTCCATTAAATGATTAAATTTAGAAACATAGATGATAAGAGTCATATTTAGTCATAAAATAGGATTTTTAATGGTGTTAGGGTAATTTTATAATATTATTTTTACCTTTAATTACCTAATTTACCCCTAACCGTGGTAATAAAAAAATTACTAAAGTTACTATTCATAATATCCAAAAATAAAAGTAATCAATTAAAATAATTTGGACCCACTGATTCCAAATATGGAATCCATTTTTTAAAATTTTAAACAAAGAAGTTTTAGAAATCAATTTAATATTAATCCCTATTAACAAAACTATAAAACGGGTTTTTCAAAAGTGAAAACCATTAAAAGATTGACATTTGTTTATATCTAATTTTAATGTGAAAATAATTCCAATTATATAAAGTATATTAAATAATAAGAAATTAATATAATTATACTTTAAAACCAATTAAAAGGACAATATAACAATATAAATAAATTAAATGAAAAGCACTTTTGAATTAAAATGCTGTATTTTTTCACTATTCATTAAAATATGAAAGTTATCAGAAAAACACTGAAAATTTATCCAAACTAAATTTTGATATATTATATCCAAAGAAGAAGTTTATTTTTTAAAATTTAATATATAAAAGTTTCAAATATTGAATTTAAAATAGGTTCTCCAATAAAAGGCGGTGAAACTACATTTTTTGAAAAATACTTCATAACTGCTAATTTAACAGCTGGGTTATATATTATATTTAATAATAATATTTTATTAATATATTATTATTCAGTAAAACTAGCTCTTTCATGTAACACAAGCCAACTCATTTTTGTGTGTATTATAAAATTAACATAGTGTTTCATAAAAATAAATCAAGAAAAAAAATTAAATTTATTCAGAAATGAAAATATTGTAAAGTCATGAGGTGTGACAATCTCTCCTCCTTCAATAAATTGTGTGCTCGCAATTTTTGAATTTGGATTTGGTAACTAATGTTTGATTATTCAAATTTCCTTTATTGTAATCCCCCATCAGAACAAGGGTTGATGAAACATCCGCTTTAAAATAAAGAAAGGGAAGTAATAAGGTTACCAAAGATAACACATACTAGGGTTCCATATAGGAAAAACATGGATATGAAAGAAAAATCTAGCCATCATATTCTGATGGAGAGTGATAGAAAATATAATTAGAACAAAGTTAAAAATCACAAAGCTCTAAATATGTGATAATCCAAGGGACTATTTGATTTATTAGAGAAAGTACTAGGATATAATTTTTGATTTCCAGATCCTCTCCCTAGAGTTGAAGAATTAATTTACTTCATAAACTAAGAACACAAGGAAGCATACTTACTTGAGAAGTAGAGTTTCGTCCTTTAACTAATTCCTACCAAAAACTCATATTTCTCTTCAAAATATAATAAAATTAAAAAAAATCTATTTATCTTAATCGTATAAGGTTTCAAAAATGAACATATATTGTTTAAATAAAGAAAACTATGTTCTACTAACCAGGGACTTCTTGTAGGCCTCTAGTAGGCGATAAATCCTTGTCACGCTTCGGTTGTGGGTTTAATTCCCACAACCTTGTCCGACGTGACGGGTTGTCACCCAAATTGCATGTTTTCCTTTTTCTAAAAATATAATGTTATAACATTTTAGAAATAACCATTGTATGTTCAACATTAAATAAATGTTTTATACTCAAACAATAATATTCAATGTTCAACTTACTCCATTCCAACCTTAAGACTCAACCAAAATACATCCATCCAAATTCACTATACAAAAAGATTAATAAATTTCAAAAATCAATCTTAACATTAGTCTCCCCAAAAAAACATAATGTAGCTCTCATTGTCAAATAACAAATATCTGATCACCTTTAAATCCTTAATGAAAACTTTTATGCTTATAAATCCTTAACGAAGATGTATTATAGTACAGTCCTCATTTATCTCATGATTCCTATAACCAGCACACCAATGATGAAATAATTCTTGAATGCAAATACAAAATAACCTTAATCATTCCAATTCACTCTTAAAACCTTAACAATGCTTGAACATTGTATTCCTTAATACCTCCTTCATTTTTTTCCCTTTTGTAATCTCTTCATCATTAGAATTATAACCATTCCATGTATAACCTTATTGATTCTAACTATTGACCAAAACTCAAAGCACAAAGTGAAAACACAAATCATAGTGATATTCTCATGAAGATTAATTTATAGGGTATCTAAATGGTTCCATCTTCTTATCAATCCATAAATCCAAAAGATTAATCTAGGTTATCCATTACCAAATATAAAGAATGATATCTTATACTTAGACTTATCGTCAAAGTCAATCTTAGGGTAATGTACCCTAATCTATGTTTTATAAATCTAATTTCCAAGGTTGTTGCTAAACTTACTCTAATACCAACTATAACACCCCAACCCCAGAAACCCAGAGTCAGAACATTATTTTAATACATTGGAATGATTACAAGGAATCAAATATAGACAGACTAATCAGTTTAGCAATCTTGTAAAATAGATTAAAAATATGAACTTTACATTACAATTAAAAATATAATATGAAACATAGATAATTTTTTTAGAACACCATTATTATCTTATATTAACCCTTCATATAAATCATAAAATACTTCTTGGAATCTTGGGAAAATAAAACATAATAAAGGGGTGATCTCAGATGCTCAGTAAGGTTAAACAATACAATATAATCTTTTATAAATAATAATAGACTTTTAAGGTAAGTATAAAACTGAAACAAAAACCTTATAAACATAAACATGAACATAATATGGAAAGAGTAAATGAAATAATTACATTTAAACCTTCACATAGATATTTTAATAGTCTAATAATCACATGTAATATCAATAACTAATCTCATAATTAGGGAATTAATAATTGCGTACATCATAACCATACCATCAAGGCTTCATGCCAAGATCATAAATAACCATATCGTCAAGGCCTTGTTCCAAGACACTAGTTTTTCTCATTATACCTACCGATGCATCAAGGGGATATAGTGGGCCCCACCCATCACTTACTAAGTCTAATGAATTCCTCATATGAAAAGGGATAAACATAACATAAACATTCATATTAAAACTAGTATAAGAAATGTTAATACTTTAACCATAAACAATGAATGGTATAAAAATATCACATTCATAGTCAAAAATATCATAAAAACTTCAATACAATATGGAATATTGCATCATAATAAATCAGCCTCAATTAATCCTAAAATTCAAGAAAGGATTTTGACATAGATGAAAATAATCTAATAAATTCATTAAAACTCTTTGAGAGAAATAACCCTTTTTTACTTTGAAGTCATTTAAAAGTCATGAAATTATAAAAGAAAACTTTATTTTGAAAATAAACTTATAATATTTTAATGGAAGCTTCAAAATGTTAAGGATTTATAATGGTGTAATATAGCTTCCCGTTCTGTATAAGTTAAAAAAAACATTCTTTCTTTAATTTTTTGAAAATGTCATAAAGTACCTCATTTTGGAAAATGCTAAAAAGATTCCTTTCAAAACATTTTATAAAAATTAAAAAATAGATATAAATAAATTTAAACAATTGTATAGTAATAATAATAATATTTTGAAAAGAAATTTTAAGAAACATATACATGGATGATAAAGACGTCCTGGTAGATACTTATGTATAAACAACCTCGGATAATAATGTGATTGTCAAATTAACCCTTACCTTGTACTGTCCTTTAGTAGAGGGTGTGCTAACATCTTTTATAATGGTTAAATTATGTTATTTAATTATTCTAGAACCATATCAATATTTATTATATCATATATGATCCTCTTATATTGTTTTGGTAATAATATTTCATTATTACCATTGTTTTAGGTGTTAACTACTTCGTTTTCCTATGAATGTTTTATCGTTTAAGTCGTATTTGTTATGTATAGGATGTATTTAATTTATATCCATAATGAAATTAAGTTCATAATTATTATATTTACTTGTTATATAAATTTTATTATCATTATTGAATGGTTAACATGGAGAATGAATCTCACCACGTTGTGGAGACGGTAGGTCGTAAATACACAGGAGCGACGGTGTCATTTCCTTGATGGTTAAATGGTATAAAATTGGATGGTATATTAATTATAAATAATAAATATCATATTATATTTATTATTTATATCCATTATACTCATCATTATACTAGTTCAAATAAAGTAGTGTTGAATAACAAATTACACCGCGGTGTGGAGACGTTAAGTCGTATGCAAGCACACATGGTGATATTGTTATTTATAGGATAGATAAAAAGTGGAATATGTTTGTAACATTATTATAATAATATATTATAAAGTAAATTATATCTAAATTATTAAATTTGTATGGAAACAACAAAGTAATAGGAAGTATAAAAATAAAAGAACTTCGAAAAAGTTGAAAAAACAATTACCTTTTTTCGGATAACTCTTTTTGATATTAACAAAAGGACTCCTTAGGTTGGATTTCTACCCAAATTATATCCTCTATGATTAATTAAGGGATGTTTTGAGGATAATTGAGTAGGTTTTGGCCGATCCAAATGGCTTTATAGGTGTTAATAAAAGGGAAGTAGGGGTACCCTTTTATAAGAGAGGGGAGGGGCACTTTAGGAAACTCCAAAAGTATTAATTTATTATAAATTTATTTTAGATTTAAAATGGATAAAAAGTGATCCATTTAGACGATAATATGAGTATGGCTCTAAATACTCTCAAAAAAATATTTTTACCCAAGTTTAGGTAATAAAATTAACCTTATCTTTTGGATTTAACCCTTAGTTAAACAGTTTAACTCTTACCCTATTTACTTGTCTTTTTATAATATAGGGTTAATATAGTTACAATAAAATGAAAAAAAACCAAAATTGGATAATTTATGAAATATTTAACACTATCCTGATTATTTGGCTGAAAATTATATTTTTATGATTTTTATAACATTTAATAAAATATTATTTATTTTAAAAGTATCATTTATGTAAATTTTGATACTATTCAATATTTACATTTTTAAAAATATCAAACCAACATGATAACTTTGAACCAATAATTATAATATGTCAATAACATGTTTATTTTATCTATAAAAGTTTTTTTATGTCATTAATTAAGTCAAATTATATTTATTTTAATATTTTTAATATCATTTATTTGATATTTCTATTAATAAAATAATTTATGCTTCACTATTGTGCCATCATTAATGCTAATTATTTAATTTCTAAAAATTATAAATAAATTTCTATAATTAAAGAAATTATTTTATTTTTTTGGAGACTATTCATATTTTATGTTATCTCCTGGTGATATCTATATTAAAATTAATATGCTTATATAAAATGAGAGTGTGATATTTTGTCACATTTATTAATTTTAATAATATTCATGTCATATTCATGGACAAGGGTCCATTAAATGATTCCATTTCTAAACTTAGATGATAATGGTCATACTTAGTCATCCAATACTATTTTTACTGGTGTTAGGATTATTTTATAATATTATTTTTACCTTTAATTACTCGATTTACCCTTAACTGCAAAAATTACTAAATTTATTATTCATAATATCCAAAAATAAAGGTAACCTATTAACATAATTGAAACCAAATAATTAAAAATATGGAATCCATTTTTAAAAATTTGAAACATAGAAGTTACAGTAATTAATTAAATATTAATCATGTTTGACAAAATGAGAAAATGGGTTTTTTAAAAGTAAAAACCATCAAAAGATTGACATGTGTTTATATCTAATTTTAATGTCAAAATAATACCAATGACTTAAAGTATATTAAATTATAAAAACTTAATATAATTATACTTTAAAACTAATTAAAAAGATAATCTAACAATATAAATGAATTAGATGAAGAAGCAGTTTTGAATTAAAATGCTGTATTTTTTACTATTCATTAAAATATGAAAGTTATCAGAAAAATACAAAAGAAATATCCAAACATAATTTTGATATCTCTAATCAAAATAAGAAATTTATTTGGTAAAATTTAATATATAAAAGTTTGAAATATTTGATTTAAAATGGGTTCTCTATTAAAAGGTGGAAAACTGCATTTTTTGACAAATACTTCTTTTATCCAAAAAAATTGAATTCTTTTCTTATATCATGTCTATAAAATACATAATATGAATGTTAAATTTATATGGAATATATAAAATTCAAAATTTGTTTAATATTATTCATAACCGTTAATTTAACGGCTAGGTTATATATTATATTAAATAATAATATTTTATTAATATATTATTGTTCGGTAAAACTGGGTCTTGCATGTAACATAAGACAGGGCATTATTGTGTGTATCATAAGCTTAACAAGGTGTTACATAAAAATAAAGCATTCAAAAAAATTAAATTTATTCAGAAATTAAAATATTGTAAAGTCTTAGGGTATTACAGCTTCGGTGCAACAAGTGTAAGGGGAATTGGTATTATGCTAAGCAATTCCCAAATTAGAAGGTTAATGATGATGATTGATGTTAGAAAGCTAGATACAAGGGTAAATCTCATATGATAACTATTTCTAATGAGTGTTTTGATGACGATGTGGTGAAAGGTACACTTACCATCCACTCTAGAACTGCTAATGTCTTATTTGATTATAGATCTACCCACTCTTTCATATCTAAAGAATTTTATAAGGGTATTAAGATTATAAAAAACAATTAGATGTGGAATTTTTAATGAAATACCCTAATGGTATGATGATTTTATCTCAAGTCTATGATTCCTCTCTAGTTGATGTTTGTGGGAATATGATTCATGAAAATCTTTTCATTCTTCCTATGGTTGAATTTGATGTCATCTTAGACATGTATTGGATTTCTTTTCAAAAATCCAATATCAATTGTCGAGGAAGGGAAGTTATGTTTGATATTTCAAACCAAACTATTATCATCTATCAATGTGACGATAAGTATGAACTTCCTATGGATATTACATCTGGTGTGTGGGTCTTAATTCCCATTTAGAAGGGAGGTTTTTCTCAAATGGTTGGGGAGAAATTGACTTCGATGACATTCCTATTATTCAAAAGTTTATGGATGTATTTCTGGAAGATTTTCCTAGCCTTACACTAAAACATGAATTTGAGTTCTTGATAGAACTCGTACCTGGTTCCACACCAATTTTAAAGACTCCTTATAGAATGGCCCTAGTTGAGTTGTAGGAATTAAAAAAGCAGCTCCAAGAAAATATTGGTAAGGGATTCATTCGGCCAAGTTTGTCACCTTGGGATGCACCTATTCCTTTTTTTGAAAAATAAATATGGGTCAATGTGAATCTACATTTATTATAAAATGTTTAAAAATATCATGATCAAGAACAAGTATCTTGTTCCCTGTATTGATGACTTTTTTTATCAATTGTGTAGAGCTCAATACTTTTCCAAGATTGACCTTCATTCTGGATATCATCAATTGAGGTTTAAGAAGGAGGATATACCTAAGACTTCATTTTTCACAAGGTTTGGACACTATGAATATATAGTGATTCCTTTTTTCTTACTAATTCCCTAGATATCTTTATATATTTGATTACTAGTCTTTAGAAATTACCCTGATCAATTTGTGGTAGTCTTTCTAGATTATATTCTTATCTATAAAAATAGAAAATAAGATCTTGAATACCACTTGATAATTATACTAAAGATCCTAAGGAAGGATAAACTATATGAAAATTTTACAAGGTGTGAATTTTGGATGCAAAAGGTTTCCTTTTTGGGTTATATAATATCAATAGAGGGTATAGTAGTAGATCCATCAAAGATGGGGGATATTTAATGTTGTCCTAGACCAACCACGGTGATTGAGATCTATATTTTTCTTGGTTTATATGAATATAATCGATGGTTTTTGAATAATTTATCATGATTATGTAATACTAAGACCAAGTTTAATGAAAAGGGTGTCAAGCTCCTTTGGTGAGATTAATATGAGGAAAATTTCAAGGAACTAAAGAGAAGGTTAGTCAGTTCACCTATTCTTACATTACCCTATAGTGCATAAGGGTTTGTAATCTATAGTGATGCATTTAAGGAGGTATTAGGATGTGTTCTTATACAAAATAACATGTTTATAGAAAATTCCTCATGAAAATTGAAGATTCAAGAGCATAATTACCCAACTCATGATTTGGAGCTAGGAGTGATAATTTTTTCATTAAAGATATAGAGTCACTATCTTTATGGAGAAAAAAGGCATACAAATACCCCTCATAAAAGACTAAAATATATATTCACATAGAAGGTTTTGAACATGTTCTAGATAATATGGTTATATTTGAAAAAATATTATGACTACTCAATACATTACTACCCTAGGAAAGCAAACGAAGGGCTGAAGCTTTGAGTCTAAAAGATCATGATATCTTATCCTTGTTGAGGATCACAAAATATCTGATATTTATATATTTTGAAAGGATAGACCTAGAAATATTGAAATAAGGGTAAAATAAGATCTTGATCAATTAAAATTTTAACCCTATATCCAATTGAATATAAAATTGGCATATAAGGAAGATATAGATATGTAAAATAAGGTTAGAAATGTTCTGGAGTTTAACCTTGATCAGGATGGAATGATAAGTTTCAGGAACCGTGTTTGTGTTCCTTCCATACTAGATTTGAAGGAGTTGTTAGAGGAATATCATATCTCTTTATTCTATATTTATCCTGGAAGTATAAAGATATAAAGAGACTTGAAATAATACTACTAGTGGGATGGCATGAAGAGAGATATCGCAGAGTTTGTATCTCAGTGCTTGGTATACCAAAAAGTTAAGGTGGAAAGAAAAAATTCCAAGGGGATATTGCATCCCTTACCCATACCAGAATGGAAATGAGAGAACATCACTAATGATTTTTTCATTGGACTCCCCAAAACCTCTAAAGGGTTTAATGATATATGGGTTTTAATTAATCTCCTTACTAAATCAGTACACTTCATTGCTATCATAGAATACTTCTATCTAGATCAACTTGTCAGGATATATATTAAGGAGGTGGTAAGGTTGTATAGGCTACCTCATACTATTATATCTGGTTGAGATCCAAGGTTTAGCTCAAATTTTTGATGAAGTATTCAGTAATCACTTGATATATAATTGAGTTTGAACAATACTTATCATCCTCAGATGGATTCTCAGTTTGAAATAACAATTCAAGCCCTAGAGGATATGTTGAGATCTTATTATTTGGATTTGAAAGGTGTTTGGGATCAACACCTTCCTTTAGTTGAGTTTTCTTAAAACAATAGATTTCACTCAAGCATTTAGATTTCTCCTTATGAATCCCTCTATTGGAAGAAATGTATAACTCCAACTTGTTAGGATGAAGTTGGAGAAGGAAATATATTGGGACCTGAGATTATTGAAGAAATAGCTGAGAAGGTTAGAACCATTCAACAACATGTCAAGGCATCTCAAAGTTAGTAGAAAAGTTGTGTTGATAACCATCGGCGTGATCTAGAATTTGAAGTTGGTGAGAAGATTTTTCTATGAATCTCTCCTTGGAATAATTTTATGAGATTCAGGAAGAAAGGGAAACTAATACCTAGGTATATTAGTCCCTTTGAGATTCTTGATCATATCAGGATGGTGTCTTATCTCTTATCACTTACTCAAAATATCTCTCAAGTCCATGATGAATTCCATGTATATCGATTTATGGATTACTTACATAACACTTCACATGTACTAAACTCAGAGGTCATATCATTGGAGCAGAATCTTTCTTATGAGGAAGAACCAGTTGAAATTATGGATCATACAGGGAAAAAACTATGAAACAAGACCACTCAACTTGTAAAAGTTTTGTGGAAAAATAACCATCTATATAAATCTATATGATAACTTTCATATAGGATAGTGTAGAATTATCCTCATTTTTTTGTATCATAATGATGAATTTCAAGGGAAAAAACATTTTAAGGGGGTATAATATAACACCCCAAGTTTTTATAAACCTTTTTTTATAATGAATTAATTTATTTGATGTATTTCATTTCACAATACACCAAGTTAAACTTTAATTATAAGTTACACAAAGATAATCATTCACTACATGTAACACTGACTTGGCTTGTGTTACATGCAACACTAAGTTTTTACGAAACAACATTTTATTATTATAATTATTTAAATGAGGTAGTTAAAAAATATTCATTAAAATTAGTAATATTAATAGTAATAGATAAGTTTTAAAAATTATTTATAATTTTTTTATATAAAAAAACATATTGATAATAAAACATATAATTTTTGTTTAAGTCATTATATGTTTGAAAATACTATTTTCTCAAATGAACTGTTTGTTATGTCCATCTCTAAACAATAATAAAATTAATTTTAGAAACTTTTATAAATTTAATTTGATAAAATAAACTTTATTTTTTATTTCATAATTTCAATATTACATTCAGGTAAATTTTTGGGATTTTTCTAAAAAAACTTCATTTTGGGATGAATAGTGAAAATACTGAATTTTAATTCAAAATTTCTTTTTTAACTAATTTATATTGTTAAATTATATTTTAATTTGGTTTTAAAGTTTAATTAGATCAATTGTGCATAAATTAATCCAATTTAGTTCATTGTAATCAATTTCATATGATAATTTGATATAAAAACATTTCAAACTTTTAAACATTTTCACTTAAAACCACGTGGTCACGACACATTTACGGGAATAATTTTAAATTAATTTATGTCACTTCTGTGATTAGATTTTTAAAAAATAGATTACATATTGATAATAAACATAATTTATAATTTATAATAACTCCAGCTTATTTTTGGACAAAAAATATTACTAAAAGTAATTAAAATTAATTATATTGATTAAGGTAAAAACAAGATTACTTAATGGTTAAACTTTAACCTTAAAAGGAAAAATAACCTAGACACACGTCCAAAATCCATTGACTAGAAATATTTATACCATGTACCCTATTAGATCTAAATTTGGAAATTATTGGAATCATGTGATGAAAGGGAGGCTTCTCAATAGCAGTTACCTTTTATATTTACAAGAATGTCACTCCTCCACCACTATAAAAAGACACTCATCCCCCCCCCCCCCCACACACACACACTTATTCACACATCTCAAGCCCTTTTATATTGTCTAAAACCTATTAAAATATCCTTCCAACTTCCCTATATTAATCCTAGAAGCCTTCCTTTGATCATAAATCCCTCCAAGGAATCCCTTTCATGCAGACAAATAGGAGTTACCCAAAGAAGAAGTGACATCCTTCCACAATCTATTTTTTTTAATTTACATTCTACACCTCCAAAAATATTCTAATTCCATGATTATATAATAACCTCAATATCCTCAATATGATGAGATTTTTTCATTATATGGTTTCGACTGACACCTACACACACTTCCATCAAATGGGTAACAAACTTATTGTTTGTGTGTATAGTAGACAATCGCCTCGCGAAATGATGTCATTCATTTTTTCCTTTACCACCTCTCATGGTTGGTAATTGTTATGGATGTACTATTTTTAGATTTTATATATGATATTTATAATGTATTTATTCTTTTTTAATTATTATATAATACATACCATCATGTTTCCCATTATGTGTAAATACAATAACTTTCTTTGTGGACATGTGTACTACCACCTCCTCAAACCGATGTGATTTCTTCACACTTTATATAGAATGTATTAAGGATGGGTTAGGTAAAATTATATAATAAATACGAAATAATAATTCTAATGTAATTATATTATATATGTTGGAACCAGAAAACGCATCCATGTAATTCACCAAATGCTTCTATATATGATCCCATAGCATAGCTCATTCCACAAGCTTTGATTTGACTGGTCGTAGATCCCAAACATAGTTACAGATCCAAAGTTATGGCTATTTGAAGTCAGGCTACTGGAAATATCCTTCCAAGACAATTTTGGGGCTAAGTATGGATTTGCGCGTAAAAAGGGAATCCTACGCGTAAAAAATGGATTTGCACGTTAAAAGGGAATCTTGTGCGTAAAAAATGGATTTGTTCATAAAAAGGGAATCTTGCGCATAAAAAATGAATCTTGCACATAAAATGGCTTTGCGTGGAAAATTGGAATGGAATTTTAGGCGCATCGACATTCAAGGCTTCACCTATAAATACAATTCCACCCCCTTCTTTCAAGAGGGCCCCTGGAAATCGGCTGCCGTTATAATGCGTGTAAGTCCGTATTTTCTGTGCCTGCACGTAAAACCCCCATCTTGCATGAAAAACATCACTTTTTCACATAACGGGGCCTACATGCCCAATTTGGAAATAAAAGCACTATTTTTACATGCAACAATGCCACGGTGCCCAATTTTTCACGCGCCAATGTTGCACCTGTCCAATTGCATGCACACCTCCTCTATTGCACGCAATTCCTCCCCTATTGCACGCAATTCTTTCCCTATTGTGTGCACGGCCGCCTATTGCGCGTACATCTCCCATATTGTGCGCACACCTCCCCTATTGTGCTCAATTCCTTCCCTATTGTGCGCGCATCCCCCTATTGCACGCACATCGCTCATATTGCGTGCACACCTTCCCTATTGCATGAAATCATTCCCTATTGCATGCCAACCTTCCCTATTACATGAAACAGTGCCACGATGCCCAATCTTTCGCACACATGTGCCAAACAGTGCAATATTGCACGCAACCTATCCTACATGTAGCACATTTTACATGCAACAGTACATAGGCCTGCACCTACTGGTCCATACCACAGGGTCAAAGCCCCCGCACCCCCGCTCGGGGTCAGTGTCGGGCTGCGGTCCCTGCCCTCCAGGCTAGGACATCGTCATTTTCCATTGTGCCCTTATGCGCAGCCGCCTTCCACCTATGGGATACTATGATTTGAGATACTCCTCCGCACACCATGAAACACCTTGAGTTAGCATATTTCTCTCGGTATGTTTCCCATGTCGTGAGTTGAGATTCTCATCATCAATCCCCCTGATTACCTTGATTCAAACCATTCCTTAACCAACTCATCCAAACCTCATCACCTAACTCCTATGCTAGGTTGAACCAGAAAGGGCCGCCCTTGCGTAAGACCCAACACCAGCCATTGCTAGGCACCTTTTGCCTAACAGTCCTCTCTACATGACTATAAACTGTAACATACCCTATCATTCAATAATAAGATGCCTCTTGTTCCAAATAATATATTCCTTATGTGCTAAGCATAAGATGCCTAATTCCATGATTTCAGTGGCATAATTTCAAGAGCATTGGAATCTATTTAAACATTCCATCACTCCACCCCATGATTTGTGTGTCCTTCATTCGGATATTCATCCTCTTCCATGTCTGAATGGACCCCCAATGGACAGGTCCCATGCCGTATCGGCTCACCTACCATCTTGGTCCAATTCCCCATAAGACTTTGGACAACACTTTGATTCAGGTCCTGTGTTTCGAACACGGTCAGCAGTCGACCCTCATTTGTTTGTCCCCATTTTAGGCTAACACAATATGGATTTTGTGTTTCGAACATGGTCAACAGTTATCCTCCATCACCATGCCATGCTCATTTCATTCCGAATGTCGGGCATGTGATTCACACTTTTCATCTCCCTTTGTTAGGACCGATTCCAACACCCCTTGGTGTTATCCCACTTGTGCACATGCGCATAGGTGTTGGACCCAATTATATACCCCAACCCACTAGTGGGTTGGGATTCCCTCATGGCCACACATGAGGAAGACATTACAGGATGCTTCCTTGAGTAAGCCTCATTCACCATTGTCGCTCCATAGCAGCTCCTGTGCAGCTTCCTTGCATAAGCCCCATTCACCATTATCGCTCCATAGCGGTACCCAAGCTGCTTCCATGCGTAAGACCCATCCACCAGCGCTGCTCCCTTCGGCACCCGAGCTACTTCCATGTGTAATCCTCACACAACCCCTTTTTCGGCATGCTAATGGCTATTGTTTCTTCGCATAGTCACGCTAACGTGGACCCCAATGGGATCACCTCACGACATCCCCAAGTCATGGTGTTTCCGGTCCCTTTGCTTCACCAAGGTGTATAGGGTGACTGTTATCTAAGTCCTGGGGGTGCGAAGTGAAAGCACCTTCATTTGAGCTGTAGGACGTTAAACTTCCAAGCACCTTCGTCCTCATCACATGACGTTAAACTGTGACATCGCCCCATGACTTGCATGTGGGGTGCCCCGTCTCGGACATTCTCTATGCCCACTGGTCTCCACGAGAGTGAAATCATTCCCCACATGGAATGGCATCCTATTTGTCATAGTGGTGTCTGTCCATGGGGAAAGGGCCACCACCCTGGTGTAAGCCCCAAGATTTCCTTGCAGGAGGTAGTACCCCTTCTCCTCCTCTATTCTTGGGTGACAAATCCCTCTCTTGTTGGGCTTTGTCATCACCTGGGCCTCCACCCTAGAGTAAGTCCCAATCTCCATCTCCCTGGGCTATGAACTAGGCGTAAGCCCCTGTTTCCTCTATGGTCTACTAACCATGTGTGATCCTCACTCGACTTCCCATAGACGCACCTTTCGCGACGTGGTCATTAGGTCTTTGCGCATAAAATGCGCTACATGTAAGATAGGTTGCGCGCAATATTGCACTGTGTGGCATAGGTGCGTGAAAGATTGGGTGTTGTGGAAATATCGTGCATAATAGGGAAGGTTGGCATGCAATAGGGAAGGATTTCTCACAATAGGGAAGGTGTGAGCGCAATATGGGTGATGTGCGCGCAATAGGGGGATGTGCGCACAATAGGGAAGGAATTGCACGCAATAGGGGAGGTTTGCGTGCAATATGGGAGATGTGCGCGCAATAGGTGGCCCTACGCGCAATAGGGAAAAAATTGCACACAATAGGGGAGGAATTGTGCGAAATAGGGGAGGTGTGCATGAAATTGGATAGTTGCAACATTGGAACGTGAAAAATTGGTCACTATGGCACTATTTCACGCAAAAATAGTGCTTTGTGCACAAAATTGGGCATATTGGTCCCTTTACGCGCAAAAGTGATGTTTTTTGCGCAAGATGGAGGGTTTTACATGTAGGCATGGAAAATGAAAACTTATGCACATTAGAGCAGCAGCCAACCACCAAGGGCCCTCTTGAAAGAAGGGGGTGCACTTGTATTTATAGGTGAAGCCTTGAATGTTGGTGCGTGTAAAATTTCATTCCAATTCTCCGCGCAAAGCCATTTTACGTGCAAGATTCCTTTTTTACGCGCAGGAGAAAAAATCCATTTTTTACGTGCAGGATTCCCTTTTTATGTAAAAATCCATTTTTTATGCGCATGATTCCCTTTTTACATGCAAATCCATACTTGGCCCCAAAACCGTCTTGGAAGGCCATTTCCAGTAGCCCAACTTTGAACAACCATAACTTCTGATCCGTAACTCCGTTTGGGCTCCACGACCAGTCAAATCGAAGCTTACAGAATGAGATACGCTCTGGGATCATATATGGAAGCATTAGGTGAATCACATGGACGCGTTTTCCATTTCCAACAAATGCCCCCTAAGAATGGGGTCCAACGAGGATGAGGAGTGTTAGGCGGACCACATTATGGGGAAATATCTGAGGAAAATGCATGTGTTAGGGTCCATTGTATCTCGATCGCATTGAGAAAATATCCAACTAAATCTCTATTCCCACATGAGCCATTCTTGGTAGGGAAATAGATAATAGAAGGTAATTCACCTATACAAGAGTGATAAACAACGGAAGCTGTGAGAGGATCGGAATAGGACATCGAACACCATTGGGAGCATCCTAAAAGAGGGAATGAAGCTAGAGAATGGGGATGTCTGAATAGTTGATTAATATTTCTAGTGAGGGAGAGGGAGACCTGACTGGAGAATGAAGTTCTTAAAACAATCGAATTACCACCTTCCCAGTGTGCTCTAGTGCACGGGCAGGGTAATGCAGGGGAATTGGAATTCAATCCGAACATAAAAAAATGGAAAGGGTGAATTACAATACCCTAGATTCAGAACACTATGGGGATGGTGTGATAATAAAGGATAACTGTTGACCATGTTAGAAACATAGTATCCAAATTGTATTAGCCTGAAATGGGGATGACAAACGAGGGCTGACAGCTGACCACACTAGAAACATGGGGCCTGATTTAGAATGTCATTCATTGGTCTTCCAAAATGTTAGCCCAGGATAACAGGCGAGCCATAGACCAAGCATCTGTACTATTAGGGGGTCCTTTTAGATGTGAAAGAGGATGAGGGTCCGAATAAGGGGTGAGCAAAGCATGAAATGGTTTGTTCAAACAGAACCCAATACTCTTGACATTACACCACTGTGGTAGAAACACATCAGGTGGGTTCACCAGTCTGATCATGGATCATTCCTACTTCTAGACAGGACCTCTCTGGTGAGGATGCTATCACATCCCAATGTTTATCGTGGGGCATCCCGAACTTGTTCAGGGTAAAGCTTCAATTTCAGGGTTCCCCAAAAGAGTTCAGGCCAAGGGACCGAAAAAAGAGGGGGAACAAGATTCATGATTCCTGGGGTTGGACCCTATGCGTACCACTTGTGTGTCTCTACGTATCTCATGAGAATGAGAATCAAGCCACATGTAGTTCTTGAACATGGAGTGGCTGGGGGCAACACTGATAGGTAAAACCCTCTCCAATAAGGGATCTGGTGCATCCCACGATTAACATGGGGCATCCTGAACTTGTTTAGGGTAGAACCACAGTTTAGTGTCATGCATCAAGGACATAAGGAATCTTGTAGTTTAACGTCATGCGGTAGGATGAATATTGAAAGGGGATATCCCAGGAAGGGAGTATGTGGTGTGGTAGCTATAAACCCGACGTGAATGGGTACATAAGAAGTCTTCACCACACCACATATCCCTGGAGGAAGTTCTTCAGGTCAAGGAACCAAAAGTGAAAGTTAGGCTGGGCCCAAGGCAAGGTTCCAGGATGTTCCTACATACCCCATTAGGATGGGAATAAATCCATATATAGTTCTGAGGGCACAGTTTAACGTCATGCAGGATGATGAAAGGCACGTGTGGCATGGCTGCGCTAGTACATGTCCCACTAGAACTACTAAGCCCACGTGAGTCGTGCTCGATGTGGGAAATAAGGATTAGTGATGGTAATTTCCTAGAACAGGAAGGAACATGTTAGGGGTGATGGGGAACTAGGTGAATGACGTCCCAATGATGCTGATCCGCCTATATAACGCACCTAGATGCACGGAAGAGTAAAGCCGAGTATGTTGGAATATCACATGAACATAAGGAAGTGGAAATATATGAATCATGATGCTCAAGATCTGGACCACAATGATGGTGGGGTGAAAATAGTGGATGGTTATTTACCATGTTAAAAACATAGCATCCATATCATGTTAGCCTGATATAGGGACAGATAGATGAGGGTCGACCTCTAACTATGTTCGAAACACAGGTCCTGGCCCAAATTTCGTATGGGGTCTTTAGGGATGTTGGCCTGAGATGGTAGGTGAGATAAGGAGGCATCAGACCAAGCCGTGAATGGGGTACCTTCAGATGTGAAAGAGGATGAGGATACAAATAACGGGCTCATGAATCTTGGACATGGAACGAGGGGAACGTCCCCATGAAAATTTCACACTTCGGGTTCTTTTTCAGAACACATCTAAGTATGATAATGAGACGTATCAGATAGAGGGAGTTGAGTCCCTTCCCAAAAAAAAGGTTCATGCAGTTGCACACTTTCAACTTAAGGTCCTAGGGTAGACCATTAAGGGGGGATTGATTTAATGGATTATGCGCAGGGTGGCGAAATAGCCAAACATGACATGCAATTCCCATAGGGAGATCTTAGTTTTGGGTCATAGAACTCGGACCACGGATGGTAGGAAATGAGAGATACAAGGTGATGTAATTATAAGACCTGACATGAATGAGGACCTAGTATGGATCACTGTGCACTTATTGGGGGAGTTTTTTATGTCAAGGGACCAAAAACGAAAGTTAGGTTGAGCTTGAGATAAGGTGCACAGACATTCCTACATATCCCATGAGGACGAGGATCAAGCCATGCGTAGTTCTAAGGATAGAACAGTAGGATACTGATGCTAGGGATAATAAGGTTGTGCAGGTATGGATCTTGTACCAAAAGAAGTGGTATTTGATATATCTTGTTTGTCCTTTAGGATGAATGATTTTTTTTGTGAAGCGACGGGCCTAGGATAAAAAGTCTTGGAATCACCACAAGAATCAAGCCATATAAAGGCATTGACAAATGGTATGGCATGTGACTGATACCAAACATGATGTACCCTCAAGTGAGGACACCATGATGCAGTGACGTTTTCTGTCGTGCATCCAGGATGATAATGTCACAGTTTAGGGTCATGTGATGGGACCAGGTGACATAGTTTAACGTCATATGGCTTGGACGTATACAGGAGAGATGAGGTTCCAGAGGGGATGCTCACGGCATGATAAAGCATACCTGACATGAATGAGGATGAGTTCCACACCATACCGTGCGTGATTACAAGGAAGAAACCTCAGGCTAAGGGGCCAGGAAAGATTAAGGGATAAGGGGAAGGAGAAACTTTCTCCCAATTGAGTTGGACCCAAAGATGAGATGTCAGGGTGTTCCTATGTATCCCATCGGAATGGGAATCAAGCTGTACATAGTTCTAAAAGAGATCTTAGTTTATGGTCTTAGATCTTGGACCATAGAGGTTCGAAATACTTCTAAGTAAGTAAAAAAGATCAACCTGATCTCTAAGCTCATGTGAGTCAAACTCAGTGTGGGAAAAAAGGGTGGAAGAGGTTTTTTGCAATACCTGGAACGCACGCCAAAGGGAAGTCAGTGCGAAGCCCCAAATGATGCCTTTACCATGGATTTTTTCCTCCTAACATGAAAATGTGAACTGATGGATAGTGCCAGGAGTGTTAAAATTCAATTTTTACATGATGGGGTGGAAAATAATGTGAATCATGTAACCAACATTAAAGGATTTAAGGTTCTGGAATGACGGTGGAAGATAACTATTGATTGTGTTCGAAACACAACATCCATATTGCGTTAGCCTGAAATGGGGACAAACAAATGAGCGTTGACCGCTAACCATATTCACAAAGTGGGACTTGTATCGATTTGTTGTCTGAAACCCTCGAGGATGTTGGCCCGTAATGGTAAGATAGCCCTTAGGCCTAGCATCCATGCCATTTGTGGGTCCCTTCAGGTGTGAAAGATTATGGAATCCCAAATGAAGGGGAACACAAAGCCTGAAAAATGGGTGAAATCATGTCCATGTAGAATCTAACACTCCAGGCATTGGACCAGAGTATTCTTGGGCACATTGGTGAACCACTGTAGAGGGTCGAGGGGCTCAACTTGGGAGAATTCAATTTGGAAAGATGATTATAGAACAAAAAGATGTAGAACTCTCAGGAGAAAGAGGTACATGGAGTGGTTGTTACAAACCCAACGTGAATGAGTACATAAGCCCCTACCACACCATATATCCCTCTCATGGAAGAATCCAGGACAAGGGGCCTAGATAACAGGGAGATCTCTAAGAGATGGGGCTAGACCCAAAGTCTAAACGTTTGATAGGTCCTACATATCCCATTAGGATGGTAATAAAGCCACACGTAGTTCTAGAAAAAGGATGATACAAATAAGGTCCAGATACCCCCAATGAGGGGCGTGTATGGCACAATGAGTAACCTGACGTGAATAAGAACGTGAGTCCATACCGTACAACCCTAAGTGAGAACTTGGGCTAGGGGCCTGAAAAGGCTGAGGGGCCTGAGGCTAGGCCTTAGACAGAAAGTCCCAGCCAGTTTGCAGTTTAACATCTTGTAGTGAGGATGAAGGTAGGGGTAAGGTATCTCGTCCAGGGATGTGTACGGCACGGCGAGTAACCCGATGTGAATGAGGACATAATCTCACACCACGTTGTACAACCCTAAGTTAGAACTTGGGCCAGGGGCCCAAAAAGGCCGAGGGGCCTAAGGCTGGGCCATGTACAGAATGTCATGGCTAGCTTACAGTTAAACGTCTTGTAGTGGGGATGAATGTGATCTTAGTTTAGGGTCATAGATCTCGGACTGTATATGCCTAGTTTAATGTCATATGCATGGGACAGAGAGGGTGAATCATCGTTCTTATAGAAGACCACAAAGTGGCAACAATGATGGAGGACAATTTTTGACTAGGTTCGCAACACAATATCCACCCTTTTGTGACCAGAAGAGGGAAAACAATTGAGCGTCAACCGCTGACAGTATTCGTAACACAAGACTTGTATCAACTTGTTGCTCGCAATCTTCAAGGGCGTTAGTTCGTAATGGTAGGAGAGCCCTTGGGCCAAGCATCCATGTCATTCGGGGCCCTTCTGAATATAGAGGGTGATGGAAACCCAAATTATGGGTCATGCCGATCATGGTAGGGGCTGTGATCATGGAACGGATGATAAATTAATGAAGGTATATTTCAAGGGGATATGTGTGGCATGGCGAAATACACTAACGTGAATGAGGACATGAGTCCATACCACACCACACAATCCTAAATGAGAACTTGCTCCAGGGGCCCGAAGGGGTCAAAGGACCTGAGGCTGGGCGTCCCGGCCAACTGTAGCCATATGCCCTCTTGTGCGGTTACCACCTCATCACAGCTCTTAAGCCCACATGAGCAGTTCTCGGTGTGGGAAACAAGGAGTTGGATTCGGCTTTCCCTATCATATAAGGTTTCGGATAGCTGGTATCACCTGAAGGGAATCACAACTCGAAGATATAGTTGGCAGGATAAACCACCACACTCAATGTTTGGGATCTACGGGGGTGGTAACAACAACAAAGGATAACCACTGACCATGTTTGAAACACAGTGTCCTTATAGTGTGACCTGAAATGGGAACACAAATGAGCATCAACAGCTGACCATATCCGCAATGCGGGACTTGTATCAATTTGTTGCTCAACATCCTTGAGGATGTTGGCCCAAAGTAGAAGTAGAGCCCTTAGGTTGAGCATCCATGCTAGTCGGGGGTCCTTTTGGATGTGAAAGATGATAGAGTCTCAATCAAAGGAGTGGGTGAAACATAGTTTTTCCCATTCATTTTAATGTAAATTAGGGAAGTAAAAGTGATGGACATCTCCGGGGAGTGGGACATATGACAGGATTGAGATGAGCTCGATGTGAATTGGGGAAAAATCATGTACCATACCATGTGTCCCGACCCGAGGGGGAATTCTGAAGTTTGGGCTAGGCCAACAGGAAAAAAATTTGGGTGTTCCTATGTATCCCATGAGGATGGGAATCAAGCCGTATGTAGTTCTTAAAGGCCATGCAGTTTAACATCATGCGGTGAGTACATGGGAGACTAGAAGAACGAGGAGGGAGCATAGGGTGTGATCATCAAAATCCTGACATTAGCGGGGCCAAAGAAGCCTTCACTATGCCATGTAAGGATCCTCCAAGAGTTATACCCCCAGGAGGATAGTCAAAGAAGAGAGTTTGGGGGATAGACTCAAGACAAAATGTTTGAGAGTTCCTACGTATCCCATGCGGATGGGAATCAATCCACACGTAGTTCTAAGGGTGCGGTTTAACGTCTTTCAGGACGACATATAGTTTAACGTCATATGGGACATTTTATAGTTTAAAGTCATGTAGGACTGAGAAGTTTAAGGTCGTATGGGACCAAACAGTTTAGGTTCATGCTAGACCCTGCAGTTTAGGGTCATGCAGGACCAAACAGATTTGGTTCATACTGGACCCGGCAGTTTAGGGTCATGCAGGACCAGCCAACTCAGGAAAAGTATTTCTTGAGGAACTTGGCATTGGTGGGATGAGTTATATGCTCACCATCCATGGTTACTATTGAGTACTCACCATTGGGGTAAACCTTGTGAACAATGAAAGGTCCTTCACATTTAGGCACCAACTTGGGTGGTTTCCTGCTAGGTATCATTGGCGTCCTAAGGGCCAATACCAAATCACCTTGCAGGAAAGAGCGGAGGTGAACCTTCTTGTTGAAGGCTCTAGCTATATTATTTTTGATGCCTTTCCAGATTGTGTAGGGCATGAATCCTATTCTCATCAAGTGCTTCTAATTCAGCCAGAGGTATTTCAGCTACCTTATCTGGCACTCGCTGGTCATGGAGCGATGTTCGTAATGAAGGAAACTGAATTTCGATGGGCAGAAAGGCCTCAGTTCCATACACCAGGGAATATGGGGTCACCTAGGTGGAATTACGAGTCATTTTCCAATAAGCCCAGAGGGCGTTGGGGAGCTTGTTCGGACAACTCTTCTTATTCTGACCAACCATTTTCTGCAAAATGTTAGAGAGGGTTTTGTTTAACACCTCAATCTTTCCATTTTCTTGCGTATGATAGCGAGAGGTATGGTTAGAACGGATGTTGTACTTAGCGTACAATTTCTTTAGCTCGTCCGCTAGGAATTTTGTGCCATTATCGGTGAGGATGGCATGAGGGACTCCAAATTGGTAGATGATGTTGGAACTCACAAAGTCAACAATGGACCGGGCCTTAACCTCCCTGAGAGGCACTACCTCTACCCACTTGGAGAAGAAATATGTAGCTATCAGGATGAATCTACACTGGAAAGTTGTCGCTGGTGGATATGGTCCCATGACATCAAGTGCCCATACCGAAAATGGCTAAGAGTACTTAGTGGAGTGGAGAGGCTCTGGCGGCTGATGCATAAAGTTAGCATGAATTTGACATGCATGGCATCTCTTGGAGAACTCAATGCAATCATGGATCATGGAGGGCCAAAAGTACCCCAGTCTTTGTATTTGGTGAGATAGCTTCGGCCCAGTCTGGTGGGTGTCATAGGAACCGGCATGAACCTCCTGCATGACCTGATAATTCTTGAATCCTTGGATGCAACAGAGGAAAATACCATCAAACTCATGCTTGTAGAGGATCTGATTATGACTTGGACCATCCTAGAGGGTAAACGGAAACGTGTGGCATCGGATTCACTCACGCTCAGCCCAATCAGCCTGGAGGAAACCATTTTGTACATATTTGACAAAGGGGGATCTCCAATTGGGAGTCACTTCAACCACTACATCTAGGGATCCTGACGTGGAGGCTCCAGCAGTAAGATGGCACATCTACAGGTCGTTGTCGTCATCTGGTGAGATAGGAGCAATGACTCTCCAATGTGCCACATGGATAATTAGATCATTCTACTTAGGTTCTGCAAGTGATATAGCTAGGCTGGCCAGGGCATCATCTCGACCATTCTGAGATCGAGGGAAATGAGTAACTTCTAGGCGAGATGGGAATTGGGCCATTAGCTGGAGAGTGCGCTCCAACAATGGTACGAGCTCTGTCTTTCTGACAATGTAGTCACCGTTGATCTTCTTGATGACTAGTTTAGAACCCCCTTTCACATTCAAATGGGGCACATCAATCTCGAGGGCCAGCTCGAGGCCAGTAATGAGAGACTGATACTCTGCCTCATTGTTGGTGCAGCCTTCTGACTATAGTAATGAGTACGAAAAAATGGCTTGTGATGGGGTAATAAAGATGATACCCAAGCCTACCATGTTGAGCCTGGGATCATTGAGCCTCCTGCCGGTGGGGCTTCGGGAAGCACCATCGAAGTGCATCTGCCATCACGTCATGGCTTGGTCCACTGAGAGGATCGCCTCCTCAAAGAAATCCAGGTCCGGATACTGGTCAGCGGGGGTTGGAAGGGCAGAAAGGAAGTCTGCCAATGCTTGTCCCTTGATAGCCTTCTGGGGAACGAACCTGATGTCAAAATGCTAGAGGATTACCGCCCACCGAGCTAGATGGCCTGTCAGCATGGGACTGTTCAGAATGTACTTTAGTGGGTCTACCCGAGATACCAACTATACCTCGTGGTGCTGCAAGTAATGTCACAATTTTTTTACAGCGAATACCAGCACAAGGAAACTCTTTTCAATGGGGGATTATTTGGTCTCCGTATCGAGGATCATACAACTGAGGTAGTAAAGGTTGTTCTCCATCCCCTCATTGTTTTTCTGGGTAAGAAGGGCACTGAGAGATTGTTCCAGGGCGGTCACATAAAGGACCAGTGGTTTTCCAGAGATGGGTGGCATCAAGACTGGAGGTTGGAGTAGATACTGCTTGATCTCATCAAAATAAATATGACAATCTTCATCCCATTCGTAAGCGGTTCCTTTCTTCATGAGCCAATAAAAGGGCTTACACTTTCCAGCCAGGTTCATGATGAATCGGCGTATGTAGGATAAGTGGCCTTGGAAACCTCAAAGCTCTCAAATATTTCTTGGAGGAGACATATGGATAATGGCCTTGATCTTCTTTGGGTCAATCTCAATGCCCTGTATCTGACAACGAAGCCAAGAAATTTTCTATAGGTGATCCCGAAGGCACAGTTCAATGGTTTCATCTTCAGGTGATGGGAACGGAGGAATCTAAATACTTTCTCAAGGTATTTGAGATGGTCATGACACTGGAAAGATTTGACCACTAGATTTTCCACATATCATTCCACCAACATCCCAAGGATTAGCTTAAATATGTGATGCATAGCTAGGTGGTAGGTGGAACCTGCAATCTTTAAACTAAAGGGCATAACTGGGTAACAAAAAGTACCTTGTGGCGCCTTGAGGGCTGTGAACTCCTCGTCCTCGAGGGCCATTCAGATTTGGTTGTACCCAGAGTACCCATCCATGAAGGAGAGGGCTTGGAATCCAGTTTTAGCATCAATCAACAACTCCATCACAGGAATGGGAAAACCATCCTTCAGATAGTGACGGTTTAGATCCCAGAAGTCGATGCATACTATGATCTATTTGTTCTTCTTCTTTACTAGCACAATGTTGGCTAGAAATTTGGGGTACTGGACATCCTTAATAAAATTGGATCTGATGATCTTATCAACTTCTACCTCTACCATGGCACCGTGAGAAGGTTGCATCTTTCTGGGAGGCTGCTTAAACTCGTGATGATTTGTAGGGAGACCGAGGTTATGGACAGATACCTGAGAATGTAGTCCAATAATCTCATCATAAATCTATTAAAATACATCACGGTGTTGTTTCAGGAAGTCCATGTACTATTTTTTCTCCTCGAGGGGCATGGAAGCACTGATCAAGGTGGGTCTCGGGTCTGCCTTGCTACCGAGGTTCACCTGTACCAACTCATCGATTGTGGCAGATACACCCACTTCAAAGGTAGAGGGAGAATCCTCTAAACCCTCTTCTTCACTTGTGGAGGGGGAATCCTCAGTGGGAGGAGTCACTTCTGAGTCAATAGATCCCGACAGGAGGCTGTTACCCGCCTAAGCGGTAATGAACACTGCATCGGAGGACCCCTATGCTGCCACAACCATAGAAATTAAAGTTGTTGATTCAGTCCCATTAGGCCTTTAGCCTAAGGGGCCACGCTTGATGATATCAAATAAATAATGGCATGTTGCCTTGAGCCAGTTAATTTCAGCATGATGGAACAAGCACGTATGATGTATTTTTGTTTCCATGGGGTGGACATACTGATACCTTATGGGGGTAGAAGGATCCGGGATCACATGAGCCTGATTTGTATAGGAGTATGAGGTGATTTTCCACCATCGCTTAGACTTGGGAATGTGTTACCCCCTCATCCCAGACACAACAAAGAATTTTCCCATGTTCGAGGTTGTAGCCTCCAACCGGTGGATTGGAAAGACGTAGGCATCATCTAGATCTATCCATGGGTCAATTGCAGTCGTGGAATGCTCGACCTCGTTGGTCTAAATCTTCTTGTCCTTGATCTTATAGTAGTTGGCATCCAGATAGCAGACCTCACAAGAGGCAAAGGGAGATGTGTCACCTTGAAGCATGCCCACTCAACCATTAAGGGAGTACTTGAGGCACTGGTGATATGATGAGGGAACCACCGCATACAGGTGGAGCCAGGGTCTTTCCATTAACGCATTGTAGGTGGTGTCCTGGGAGACTACCATAAATTCGGTGCTGGAAACTAGGCCACCAAATTGGGTCTTCAAATGGATCTTACCAACCGGCATCTGTTCTGTCCTATCATAACCTTGGATTCTTAGGTTTGAGGGACTTAGATCATCTTCAGACAATCCCATCTTTCGTAGTGTTCGAGTCGGGATTAGGTTAATTCCAGAGCCCATGCTAATAAGACAGTGATGAACCTCCACGCCATTGAACTGGTCAGTGATGTACAGTAGGTGAATGTGCCCCTGTATGGGGGAGCCTTCATCTTATCTTGAGAATGAGATAACGGCTTGAAATTCATCATTTTCAACCGCTTCAGCAATAAATATCTTTGTAGATGCTACCTCCATCTCAAACTGGAGGGGGCTTCTTAAAGCCTCAGTGAGGGCCTCGCGCATATATGACGATAGTAAAAGGGCCTTAAGGATGGAGAGCCTTTCTGGAATACTAGAAAGATGCTTGAGAACATCGTACTTCTATTCCAGGCATGAACTTCTGCTTTCAGGTGGTCACTCTATGACAGGAGGTATGGTGGGCCCTACTAACTGGACCGACGGCTGACTGGTACTAGGAACATCCCAATGCCCACTATTCAAAGCATGAGAAGTACCTACCATACTAGGGATAGCTGGGACTAGTCTGGGGTGGAGCATGGATGATCACAACGAGGCCTAGGTGGCCCTGCTTGGTCCAGTAGCAAAAATGGTGGTGGTGGCAGGCCTGATGACACCTGATGAGGAGGCTGGTCATGCTGAGCTCTGCGCTAAGCTTGCTTTCTGGTTTCGGTAGCATGCACATCCAGGCTAGAAGTGCTGACTGAGGCACTCCGATAGACCATATATCCACGGCTCCGTCGACTCTAAAAATTACTAGGAACATTGGGAGGATTCATTTGGCTCTCCTCATCATCAAGAATCATGTAGGAATTTACCAGGTCTATGGTGTTAACCATGGCGTACCCTTGGTCGTCACTTAAAGATTTGTCTACTACTGAACAGATTATAGGAAGGATCGCCATCTATGTGGGCATGAAGTCACTGAGAGTGCGGGATGATTATGGCATTTGTGGGGAATTTTCTTTCCCTTGCGTCGCCAGTGTTTGCTCTTCTGGGAAGAGGCAGGCTGAGATGACGATGTAAAAGTGGTGGTTGTAGCTTCTGAAGGCTCTGGCCGATTCAGTCATGCCCGGATGACACCATGGGAACGGGCGACTATTTTTCAAGCCATCCAGTCATCATAATTCTAGGATCTGCGACTAGAAACCTGATGCCACTCACCCTCATTGTCATTGCTGTTTTTTGGCCTCACAAAGACGCATGCTACATACACCAAGGTTGGGACCAGCCTAACTATATTGTTCTCAACCTGGTCTTGGAGCTAGTCTTTGAACACATAGCACTTCTTGAGATTGTGCCCCAGCATCTGTTGATAGGGACAGTAATTAGGGTGATCAGTAAGGTTTTACTCTTCCAGTATTCTACACTCAGAAAAATGCACAATCCCCTATTCCAAGGCACTGTGGATGTAACTGGGGACTTGTGTCTCATTGAATTAGTAGGTCCAGTTTCTCCTATCTGGAAAGGGGGCCTTGGATCCTGACCCTAAAGGGGGCTGTAGGAGCCTATCGAGGAGGCAGAGCCTGATTATCTCGTCTGGGTGGTGGTTGCGTGTTGCGCAGGGGCGCCTGCCGATTTTGAGGTGGACGTTGATGGGATGGAGGCTGCGCCTGTAGTGACAATCCTTTGTGAGGTTGCGGAGGCAGCTCCACTAGCAACAACTCTAATCTCCTAGAGGCCTCTATTGGGACACTGCGGTGGGCTCGTTCCTAGAATCCCTTCTCGCGGGGATTGCAAGATGTAACACATGTGCCTGTTTAGCCTCCTGTAAGGCTTCCTCTAGGCGTTGGGCCCTATCAGATAAGTCTCGAAACCCCCCAGGATAGTTATATATGATCAGAGAGGGAACCAGTTCCATCTTAACATTTCCCACACACATCGTCAGTAATTTATCCTGAGTCAGTGGCATGTCGAGGGAATACGTGAGTCCTTTCCACCGGGTGACAAAGTCAACGACGCGCTCATCGGGCCTCTGCTTGCACTTGAAGAGGTCTGCAACGCTCTTTTTTTGCGTGGTGGAGCTGAACTAGTAGAGGAATTTCCTACAGAGTTCCTCTTAGCCGATCACCGACTTCATGGGGAGCTGGTTGTACCAGACAAACACAGGTTCTTCCAATGTCTGCACAAAACACTGGAGTTTGGTGGCTTCTTGCTGCGCTGGAGTTCCCAACATTGGGCCACACCTTGAGGTAAAGTGGGCCAGGTGCTGTGGCAGGTCCCCTGTCCTGTTAAAGGGGGATAGGGTGGGATTTTTGAAACCTGGGGGTGCTGTCATATCATCCAACCATGCTGGATATGGCTTTCCATCAAGTGGGAGTGCCACCTGTCATGTTTTTAATGCCTCAAGGTGGGAAATGAGTTCCTCCATTGGATCATATGGGCAGGGGTCCCTATATTAACGGGGATCCCTAACCACGAGTGTGTTGGCGGGTTCTTCAATATGGTAACCAGGCCCATGGCTTGTGGATCAGCTAGTGGCATGACCCTTAGGGTAGCTGGGGGAACCCGAGTTGGGTCTCTTGGATTGTCACATCGTTTCGGAGGGTTTGGTGAAATATATCATGCCCTCTTGTCGTAAGTTCTAGCTTCAGCCATGTACGCGGGGTCAGGATGGTTGGGGTCACTTGGAGGCAACTCGCCGAGAGGAATTTGTTTCTGCCCTTACTGCCCTAGCCTAGAATTTTCGTAGTCTGGTTGTTGCTCAACAGCCTATTCAGCCAGGAAGTCATCGAGCAACTTCTTTTTTTCTGAAAGTTGCTAACACAATGTGGCTTTTTTCGGGGTCTTCCTCCATCTTCTGCACTGAGCTAGATGGGTCAGAGGTTTTGGCGGCTCTGAGATGCTCTTTACCCTTACTGTGATTTTGGCTAAGGACTAATGCCTTGGTGGGTGCAGGGAGACCCAGCAGGCTCCTCTATTGATGAGTAACCCTTCCTGAGGGGTCCAGTAGTTGCGGCATGCCTTCAGGGGGTAGGTCCCCATCCAGGAGCTCCAACTCATTTTCCTCTTCAAATAGGTTGGCCATGTTGATCGTGACTCTACCTAGGGGCATGTCCTCAATGTCGCCTAGTGAGTCGGGTTGTCATCGAATAGGACTAAAGAGGAGGGAAGCATATTGCCCCCATCCACAGATCTACAGGTGGGGGAAGGCTCCATGATAATCTTGCAGAGTACCTTGAAACTCTAAGTGCATTGATGCTGGAGAGCCCTATGGCAACCTAGTGACTCAGGGCACTGGGCCATAGGGAGTGCGGCCAAATAAACTAGATGGAATTTCTCGCCAATGTCTTCAAAAAGTTCTTGGCTCCTACGATAAACCACTCGCTGATGATGAAGGAAAAAGTGCATCGCCTAGAGGGTTTGACGGAAACACTCAACTTCCTTTGGGGTGATGGATTCCGGTGCGCAGAAATTCAGTGCTGCCATGGGCCAAAACATATCAGTGAAGTGGCCTTCTGTGAGGATATTCCATAAGATCCTTGGCTCGGATTCAGGTTTTGGACCTTCATTACCCCACTCGTCAACCGAAGGCATCTGAGGAACCAGTGGCGGTACTAAAGCAGACCGTTGGGACGGTAGGCTGGCCGGTGGAGAGTATGCAGAGCGAGCCAATAAACTACCACATCTCGGGTTTTCCTCCAAAGAGTGTAGCGACATAACCACCACATCATGGTAGGATGGGCTGATGGATGCAGTTCCTAGTGCAGGGGATGGGGCTACTGGTGATGGGTCACACTGCTTCTCACCCGCCATTGGTCCCCAGAATAGCTCTTTGTGATCTCTAGTTGAGGTAGAGAGTGCTTCTGGTGACGACGGTGGTGATTTCACAATCGTAACCTACAGGGTTTCCAAATTTTCTTCCTCCTAAATATACCTGTAGAGTGAGGTGGGAATCCGATGGACCTCACATTCTAGGAGTACTAGGCTGATGCGCCTCATTCCTGCCCCATCCCTTGACTCGGAGGAGCGAGGGGAGGGTTCATGCTCTGAGTCGTACTCTGCTTCAGAGTCTGAGAAGTGGACTGGTTTGATCTTTGTCTGGACCTTCCCAGAATTCTTCTTATGGTGGCAACAACCCGCCTTCCTGCCCCTGGATGGTTCTTCGGGACAGGGTAGATTTCTGACATGAGAAGGTCCTTCGGTCGTACTGGTGCTGGGGCGGAGAGGGTTTCCACCTGATTTAGTCGGGGTGCGAGGAGAACCGAGACAGATATCAAAGGGGACATGGGGAGGACCTTTTTGGGTAGCACTGGAGTGGGTAAGACCTCCTTTGGATCTGGTAAGAACATGGGGGAACCTCCATGATTGTTTCCCCTGGTGACATCCATATGAGAAGGGTCCTCGTACTGTTCGAGATGAACACGTGTAGGACCTCTATGCTAGGCATTGGTGAAGTGAAGTCAGCCCTCACTCCTGCTACGAGGACACAGGGAGGGTCCACACATTGGAGAGTGACCATATGTACAATGTCCCCATACCAATGATCTATGGCGGAAGGAATGACTCCATATCTGGTGTAGTGGGCATGGGAGAGACTTCCATACTGAGCATCACCTCCGTGGGGAGGACCCTCATTTGGATTGAATGTGGCATAGGGCAGACCTCCATATCAAGCTTAGAAGTGGGTAAGACCCATGTTCTCCATGGTAGCAGTACGGGGAGGACCTCCGTACTGGGTGGCATTGCTGCGGGCTAGTCTGCGGCGGCCACTGCCTGTGCTGGCGACCAAGAGAGTCAACCCAGCCTTCCCATGGGGCGGCTGGGGCCTCAATCCAGGTCAGGTATATAAATATATTTGCTCAGCGTACATAGATAGTTGATGATATGTGTCAGCGGTGGCTTGGGATACAGTATCCTCTGACGTTTACGCCCCTTGGCAGATGTCCTCTTCGGCTTGCGCCCGACGCTGGCATCGGGTTAGATGAACCGGATCCGGTGGTGCAGGTTCAGGAATTACCTTCTCTTTGGCCAGTAAGAATGGGTGGTAGTGCTGACATGGCCTGGTGGGAGCCCTTACTGGGAGCCCCTGGGATGGGATCCTGGCTGGGCTACCCCTGATCTCCCCTACCTCATCGGCGTAAGGTATGGAGTCATCCAGAAGTTCTAAGGAGAGGCTCCTAAAATGGTTATATGTTGGAGTGGGGAGAAGTGGCTCCTTTCTAGACCCTAGGGGTGGCGTTGATGACGAGGCGTAGATGCCTCTAAATCCAGGAGGGCCATATCCCAAGTTGGGATAATACCCTCCTCCTCGTACCAGCGTACGAGGTCATTGATCACACTTCATTGGATGAAATCTGTGGGATATATGGGGTGGAGGTGCCCAACAGTCATGGCCATTGAGACCATCGCAGAAGAGGTGGAACTACACAGGACTATCCCATTGGTACTGCCCCTACCCCTACGTCAGTGTGCAGGTAGTGATTGAGTTCCGAGTGCAGCAGATTGGTTTCTGAAAGTATGGAGATTAACTTATCAGTGCTGAAACAAAAAAGGGAATTGACGACCAGTTCCCCAACTCCATTCCATCTTCCATGGCTAGTAATATGGATCCATGCTGACAATGTCACTGACCGGGACATCTAACGTTTTGACTACCCCATATTCTGGTGAGTTTTATGCGAATCCCGTTATTTTCTTAGCGGTACCCGGTGCCAAATAGCTGGATCTAGTAACACGCTAATCCACTGATGTCTCAAACGCTACTAATATCCATATCGAGGAGAATATATTCATGTATGGTTCGCCATTTTTGTTTTCGATGATTTCACTGAGGTGTGTGTGTCCGCCTTGTTTGAGGACAGTGGCGCAGTTTGTTGCCCCGCATTCCCACTTTCCAAAGGTGGGTGGCATCCATTCCTTGTTTAGGGATGTTTTCTCCTTGATTTAAATGGGATGATGGGATGTTGGTTCTTCCTTCCATGGATTCCTCCTCGAAACTCCTCACCTAGTCCGGGTCTCCCTTATAGATTTAAGACATTGTTCGTGAAACCCTTCCTAGTGCCATATCTTCATGGACACCATTTATTTACACTTTTGTCGGGACATTCCAAAGGGTTCGGTCAGGGCAGCAACCTTCGGTCAAGGGATTAGTCACATTAGACATCACTGGCGTGTCTGGACGCTAGGACACCGGCACGTCTGGGTTTCTTCCCCTTATTATAGGGCTTCTTGAGGGTATATAATCCCCATGAATCCCACGTTAAACACGGGGAATCATATGCCATAGGCATGTATCTGAGGTTTTTCTCAGCTTCCCATGTTTAACACAGGGTATGTCGTGAGTTTAACGTCTAGCAGAGATGGATCAGAATAATCAGAACACTAATTAGAGTGGATCAGATGGGTGAAACCCCTGGAGGGAACATTGATGTTGGGGCTAATGTGTGGTTAGCTTCTCGGTTATTGTTAAGGGGAATGGGGAATGAGGTGGCATGATCCCACCGAGATGTGGCGGCCTGGGTAAGAATTGGGATGGATGGTGGATGGTTTAATGAGATGGGTGGAGAATGAGATGGAGTTGACTCGAGGATAATGATGATGTTGGGATTGAGTCTCGAAGATACCTTCTACATATCCCTATGGTAGGGAATCAAAGTCCACATAATTTATCTGATGATGACTTACTACCGATTGGGGATTTCAATAGCTTACCACCAGATGGTGGATTGCAATGGATTACCGCTAGATGGGGTCACAAAAGCTTACCGTTAGATGGGGTCACAACGACTAACCGCTGGACGGGATCGCAACGGCTTACCACTGGATGGAATCGCAATGGCTTACTGCTGGATGGGGTCGAACCTCAGGGAGGATTCTTACATACCTAATCTAGGAGACAAGGATCAAACCCACATAGTTCCTATGGTATGGGGGTCGGTGAACCGGCGTGGAGGAGGACCTGGGGTCAATGGTTGTTGGGCTTGAACCTTAGGTAGGTGTCCTGCGTACCTTGCCTTGGAAAGGATCAAAGTCCATGTAGTTTGGGGGGGTGCAACGGCTTACCGTGGACTAGGGAAACAATATATTACCTCTGATTGAGGTCCATAGTTTAACATCATGCAGGACAGGGGTGAACCGACGTGAAGGAGGACCTGGGGCCCAGATAGATGGTGGGCTTGAACCTCGTGGAGGCTTCCTACGTACCTCGCCTTGGCAAGGATCAAAGACCACGTAGTTTAGGTGGGATTGGGAGAACCGACGTGAAGGGGGTCGGAGCGACCGGGTGTTGGGCTTGAACCTCAAGGAGGCTTCCTACGTACCTTATCTAGGATACAAGGATCAAAGTCCTCATAGTTCATGATGGTGTGGGAGCTGACGTGAAGGGGGGTCAGAACCAATGGTTGTTGGGCTTGAACCTTAGGGAGACTTCCTATATACCTTGTCTTGTCAAGGATCAAAGACCTCATAGTTCATGGGGTGTTTGGTGAACCAATGTGAAGATGGTCGGGACTAATGGGTGGTGGGATTGAACCTCAAAGAGGATTCCTAAGTACCTCACCTTGGCAAGGATCAAAGACCTCATAGTTCAGGTTGGGTGTGGGGCTTACACTCTAGGCTTCCCTGAGAGGATGTCATGGTTGATGCTTTCTCTAAGACTGCATGAGTCATACTCGGTGTGAGAAACAAGAGACAGCAAATACCTAACAATCACATCATGAAAGGTGCGTCTATAGGAAGTGGAGTGGGTATCACACGTGGTTAGTGGCCCAAAGAAGAAACAGGGGCTTATGCACGGTTCGCAGCCTGGGGAGATGGAGATTGGGACTTACTCCAGGGTGGAGGCCCGAGTGGTGACAAAGCCCAGTGGGAGAGGGATTTGTTACCTAATAAGAGAGGAGGAGAAGGGGTGCTGCCTCCTATAAGGAAAGATAGGGTCTTACACTAGGGTAGTTTCACTTTCCCTGCGGACAGACACCGCTCTGATAAAGAGGATGTCATTCTATGTGAGGAATGATTTGACTCCCTTGGAGACCAGTGGGCATAGAGAATATCCAATATGGGGCACCCCGCGTGCAAGGCATGGGGTGAGGTTGCAGTTTAATGTCATGTGATGAGGATGAAGTTGCTTGACAATTTAACATCCTACAGCTCATATGAAGGTGTTTTCACTCCGCACCCCTAGGACTTACATAACTGGCACCCTATACACCTTGGTGAAGCGAAGGGACCAGCAACGCCATGGCTAGGGGATGTCATGAGGTGATCCCATTGGGGGATCACATTAGCGTGGATTTGCAAAGAATCAATAGTCGTTAGCATTCCTATGCAAAGAATCATTAGGTGAAGCAATGCATTGTGAAACACCACCTAAGGGACTTTAAAGTTACTTCGTACGAACCTATAAGTTCGTATGGGAAAACGGTGCGTGAAGTAGATGTTTTGGGCGCGGGAGGCACCCAAAAATGATGTTCGGAAGAGAGACATCGAACATGTGTGCACAAGGAGGGAGTCTTGTGTGAAAAATGGAACAGTTTCATGGAAAACGCCGGTTCGGTGTGCAATTGAGACATTTGCACGGAAAAGACTGGGTTGGCGTGCAATTGGAGAGGTTTGGACCGCAAAGGGGGTCTGTGGTTTTGTGTGAAATTAGTGGGGATTGCAAGAAAGGAATATGGGTTGTGCACAATTTGTAAGAGATTGCATTCAAGGAATAAGGATTGCATGCAAAGGACAGGACTCAAAGGTATTTGGACTAGGGTTAAGCCTGAGTGGTTCGGCGCAAAGGCGGACCCCTGGGCGACCTGTCGCAAAAAATCTTGTACCTGAAAACCATCTTTTTGTGTGCATGAGAGGTATATTTCACACAGATGGGACATTTTGGATTCTTCAGCCATCGGAAGTTGAAGGGGCTCCCTTATATTTATAGGTGCTTGGGGACGTCAGATCCATGCAGAAATCGGTCCACGCAAAAGATTGTGCGCCAGTGTCGGCAGCGTGAAAGTTCAACCACACGGGGTTGGCCACGCACAAATTTCTGCACCCGCGGTTGTGGGTGTGAAAGTTTCCACACCTGTATGGAAAACTTCCTCGGAACCTGTGGTTTTCTGCGCGATAGAGGTCTTTTCATGCACACTTGAGATTTTTTCACACGGCCCTGCCGAGCCCCCCGGAATGGATCACCGGGTCAAAATATGTCTTCTCTTTGTCACGCCAAAACCTCCTTCAGCCCTTGATCATTTTTCAGCTTCTACAATATATATATATATATATACATATATTTTATTTACTTTCTTTCTTTCAAATGACAATTAAATGGAAACAACGTTCATATGTACGCATGACCTACCGTCTCCATGAATGTTGTATTTAATTTTATATTTATAAATTTTATAGATTATTATATATATGTATATAATGAATATTTATGATATTAATATCATTTTTAAAATTATAGAAATAAGTAAATCATGATCTAAGTAAGAGTGTCAAAAATAATAATTCAAAACATTTATGAAAAACAAAGCGGATATAACCCGAAACATAACATTAACATGGAATTGTTAAAAAATGAGTAATATAAAGCCACAATAAAATAATATATGGTATTATGCATAATAATATGGTTCTATGATATATTTATAATAAACTTATATTTATTATACAAGAGTTTTGGATGAGTACGACGAGAGTCAAGACATAAGGTAAGGGTCTTCTTATTTCACTTTTATTTATGTGTGATTTATGACTTATTTACCACTCATTTATTTTGTGTGGTATATATACTACCTATGAATATATTAAATGATTTTTATACTTAAACTTATGGGTATTTACATATGAATTTTATGATTTTTATTTCATGGGGTTTTACGGTTCAAAAGTTACCAAATCAGTAAGGCGGTTTTGTCTAAATTTTTCTTCTTTGAGACACATGCCATGTTATGCACCTATATTCTTCTATGAAGTGTATACACTTCCATTTTACATGTTATATAAATAATATCCTTATTTTAATGGTATTTTAAACTTAATTTATTTCATTTTATTACATGGGGAGAATGATTCAAAGTTACTAAGTGGTAAGAGTTTATTGCAACAATCTCATCATTTATCGGGATTGTTCATGATTAAGCCTCCATTAATGAAAAGTTATGATCCATATTTCAAGAACACTCATAAATTTTCTTCTCATAAGTTTTTTCATATATCTTAATTAATTAGTATAATTTTTTCACTCTTTGGTAGTTAAGATAATTAAGAAAATATTTTTAAGAAAATATGACCTCATTTATCTCTTTAGTCAGAAATCTGTTTTATTCAAAAACCATGTTTTCAAAAATGTTTTCAAAGAAATGTTTTTATAATGACATTTTAAGATAATTTTCAAGGAAATTTTATTATAAAAATATTTTATGGTTTTAAAATCTTACTTTATAATTTTTCAAATCTATTTTTAAATAATTTTGTTTTTCAAAAAATCATTTTAGTTTTAAAAATATTTTTTCAATGAAAAAAAGGATATTTTCCTCAAAAAAAACGTTTTTAAAAGATTTTTCCAAATTATTTTCCATCCTAGATGAAATATGTTTATGTTACTCATGACTTTATGGGGAAATGATACAAGGTTTCATTTATATTCTTTCTCTGAATGGTTTATGTTTTGATGATATTATTTTTATGAAACTCGTTCCTCCTTCATGGGTTATATGATTATGGAACCCTCTTCTTTTCACAGGTTATGCTTTGATGAAATTATTCTAAAACCTATCTCTTTTCCATAGGTTATGATATGAATACATATTTATGATACCCATTTCATTTCATGATTTATGATGTGATTAATGTTTATGATCTAGTGGCACACATTTGTATGATTTAATTATGAGATGGGTTGGACCTATATCCCCCTATAATGCATTGGGTAAAGACTTATATATCATGAGATAGATATAGATGGAATGGGGAGTGAAATCGGTTCCTTAAAGGAATTTTTCCACTAAGATGGTCTTAGGAGTGAACCTTTACTACTAAGATGGTAATGGGAGTGAACCATAACTAACAATATGGTAATGGGAGTGAACTCATACTACTAAGATAGCATTAGCAGTGATGCCTTGACTAGTATGGAAATCATTGTATATACATATGTGTCTTCCACAATTCCATGTATTATTCCTATGTTGTGATTTCAAGTATTATTCTCTTGATTCCCTTATGATTCATATTTTATGAACTACCAATATTTATTCCATGATTCATGTTTATGATCTTTGATATGTAGGGTATGATCTTCTAATGTTATGATCATGTTCTCATACCCTTATTCTCATGTTTTTTTCTTACATATCTCCCTTATTTACCCTTACTGAGCATATAATATCACCCCTTTTTATGTTTCCTTTACTAATATTATAAAGATATTTATTATGTATTATTTTTTTAAGAATGGTGCTAGTCATGAAGAACCTAGTGGGAGATAATGTAGCTCACTTATAAACTGGTTTTTATGTTTCCATGTTTCCAAAGGAACTAAACTATTATGGTATTTGGGTGTCTATTTGTGTAATGTATTAAGTATTCAACAACAATTATGTAATTTTTATTTATTTTAATTGATCATCACTATAAATTCATATAATTTTTAGAATTTAATTTAAAATTAAACCAGTAGATGCGATGAAAAAATGGTTCTCCAAACTAAAAGTTTTCAAAAGTATAAAAAGTTTTTATATAAAAATTGATCATATAATTTATTATAATGACATAAATTGAATTAATTATAATATAATTAAACTAATTTTACTTTTGAAACGATTTTAAAAAAATATAAGTTGTAAATTATTTAAACAAAAATGAGGTTTTCAATAAAAATCAGTATTTTTCAGTATTCATAGAAAAATTAATCTTTTTAGAAAATTCTAAAAAAATACAATATAAGATTCTTTTTACATGATGATTTAAAAAATGAATTTTATTTTTAAAATACATTTTATTAAATTCTTAAAAATTAATTTTAACATAGTCATGAAAAACATGATGAAACTGTTTAAAAAATATAATTTTTCAGAAATATATTTCTTCTTCTTTAAAATTATATTTATTTTTATTTATAATACATTTATAAATAATATATTTATATTCACATATATAAACCATATATTATTCATAATTTATTTATTCTTATTCATACCTTCCAATTTAACGGATTGGTTATAATGGTATACTATTTTATAGTTCTTTTATACTCAGTGTTGCGTGTATCACAAACTATAGAAGAGATTGAAGGAAATATATCATAAAGTATCATATTGTTACATTATTCCCTTGTATAAAAATTCCATCCTTTAAATTTCTGTGGATATTACCTTTTAAACAAATAAGGGTGATTCTTCTTTATAACATCCTCTTGATCCCATGTTGCTTCCTCCATTTTATGATTTCTCCAAAGTACCTTTTCAAGCAGATTCATCCAATTAATCAATAACTACTCTCTAGTATCAATAATCTGGATGGGATCTTCACAATAAGATAAATTTGGTTCCAATTCTATCTCTTTAGAGGTGATCACATGAATTGGTTCTAGCATGTACTTATTTAATAATGATATATGGAATACATCATGTACTAGAGTGAGTTTTGGTGGAATTTATAATTGATAATACATGGATCTAATTATTTATAGAATTTAAAAGGTTTTTATACACCTAGGGCTTATTTTTCCCTTCTTACTGAACCTTAAGAAACCCTTCCATGGAGATACTTTCAAGAAAACATGATCTCCCACTTGAAATTGCAAATATTTCCTCTAGTTCTCAGTATAAATATTTTTCCTACTTTGAGCTACTTTGATATGAGCCTAAATAGTATTTACCATTATCATTATCTCATCAACAAGTTCTAGGCCTACAAGTTTCCTTTTACTAACACTACTGGAAATTTAGGCTATAGCCACGGTTTTAAACTGTGGCTATAGGTTATATCAATGGTTCAATGAACTGTGGCTAGTATTGGTGTAGCTATAGGGCAAGACCTATAGCCATGATTTCAAACCATTGATAAAGGCCTATATCCACGGTTCAAATCATGGCTAAAGGGCTATAGCCATGGTTCAAAACCATGGCTATATGGTTTTAGCCATGGTTTAAAATTGTGGCAATAGACCTTCAGCCACGGTTTGAAACTATGGTTGTAGGCCTTCCCATTTCATAAAAAAAAAACCACACCCCCCCCCCCCCCTTGAACACCCCCCTACACCCTCATGCCCCACCTGGACAGGCCCCCTGCACCCCCTTGAACATCCCCCCTGCACCCCCATGCACCGCCTAGATAGCCCCCCTGCACCCCCTTGAACATCCCCCCTGCACCCCCATGCCCCCCTAGACAGCCCCCTTGCACCCCCTGTATAACCCCCTTGCACCCCCACTAGACCACCATTCCCCCCCTTGAACACCCCCCCCCCAAACAACCCCCTTGATAGCCCTCTTACACCCTCTTGCACCCCCTAGACAGTCCCCTTGAACACCCCCTGCACCCCCATGCCCCCCTGGACCCCCATGCCCCCCTGCACCCCACTGGACAGCCCCTATGCCCCCCCCCCCTTGGACAGCCCCCTTGCACCCCCACTGGACACCCCCTCCCCCCTTAGACACCCCCTAGACACCCCTCCCTCCCCCCTAGACACCCCCCATGGACCCCCCCCCCCCCCCGGGACAGACCCTAGACAAGCAGACCCCCCCTTAGACAGACCCCTTGCACCCCCACTGGACCCCCATGCCCCCCCTGAACAGCCCCCTTGAACACCCCCCCTGGATAGCCCCCTTGACATCCCTATTGCACCCACTTGCACCCCCCTAGATAGCCCCCTTGAACACCCACTACACCCCCCATGCCCCCTGGACCCCCATGCCTGGACACCCCCTCCCCCCTAGACACCCCCCAAACACCCCTCCCCCCCTAGACACCCCCATGGACCCCCCCCCCCCCCCCCGGACAGACCCTGGACAAGCAGACCCCCTGCCCCCCCCCCCCCCCTAGTGCATCAAATATTTCTGGAAATATAGAAACAGATGGCTTGGTGGATGTAGCAGGGGGATTTCTCTAGACTGTTCAACAACTATTTACAGCTTGGGTGTGGAAAAACTACCCAGTTAACCATCTATTTTGGACCGGGAAAGTAGCTGTTGAATTGGTATTAGACAGACAAGGGGTGTATTGAAGAGTCTCTGCAAAGGGCCAAAGAACTGAAAGCAGTCCTTGCTGTTGAAAAATAACTCAGTATAATCTTAAGGTATTTCCAAAGGGCTAGATAATGGTTTCACTCATACACATGTTTTGATCATGTATGATAACACTAGTGTCATTAGTGTATATCTAATAATTTGACACATCACTTGATGGATGGACATTAATGTAAGACATCATCCCCCCCCCATGAAGACCCCCCCTGCCAGTTCCCCCCCCCCCTCCTGGACACCCCCTTGCACCCTCCCCACTACCCTGCAGACCCCCCTGCCCCCCCCCCCACCAGTATCCCCCCTACCATCCCCACCCCCCACCCTCTTGGACACCCCCCTTTCACTTCACCTGCACCCTTCCCCCTACCCTACAGACTCCCCCTTTCACCTCACCCCCCCCCCCCCACCTGGACACCCCCCTTGCACCGCACCTGCACCCTCCCCCTGCCCTGCACCCCCCCCCCCCCCGGACAACCCTCCTAGACACCCCACCTGCACCCCCCCCCCCCCACCAGTATCCCCCCTACCAGATAATTATTTTCCATCCTCCTCATTCAAGGAAGGATCTTGCTTATATGGTCATATATATTCATTGGTGTTTCACCATGAATTAAAGTAATAAAATGATCTCTAACTCAGGTGGTAACTCTCTTGGTTCATAAAATATGTAATGAAATTCAAAAATAAAGTATTCCATTTTCTACTGGTTTTCTTCCCAAGGATGGTTTTTCTTGGTAACAAAACATTTAAATTTAGTTTTCCAAAACCAAAACTCTAAAAGAAGAATCCATGGGGAAAATGTTTGTTTTAGTTCTAGTGGTATTCATATCTGCTTGTCTCCCCATGTAATCTCACCACTAAGCCATCCCAAATGAACTCCATTGATTTATGTTTCTAATTTTTGAAAAATATAAACAAAATTATTTCCCAATTCATTCAAAGATTCAAATATGGTCCACCTGTGTCAAACACTTGATCCTTATTAGTGAAAAACATTCTTCATAGTCACCTAAACACCCTTACAAACCCCTAAGAGTACTATCAATTTCCGTCTCCAAGCCCAATTCTAAACTGCTTGGTTGGCCTGGAGACTACATTGGAAACCTTGGAAATATTTTTAGAAATAAATTTGTCACTTTATCCACTATCTAAATGAACCACCACTGAAATATCTAACACATTCCCTGAGAATTTCATAGAATCAACACCTGATTTCCACATACTTCTGAATTCTAAAGCTTTTCTGGCCTCTACTATTTCATCATAGCTGAGAGCTATTGAACTAGCATAAAAGTAAGGATCGCTTCCAGAGTTATTGAGTGAGAAAATGGAGGACGTTCGCGACTGGGAGAACGTTTTTCCGTGGTTAGCGTCCAACACTGGCACTATAAATGGATGAAAAAGAGAGTAAAAAACCCATGGAAAGCATCCATGGTGTTGTAAATGGATGATAATTAAAAAAAAAGACATAATAATTATGTTGTGCTGTTGACATCCATACAAAATGTCTGACAAGAGTTGTGCTGCCAGATTTTATGGGAGATGATCTGTATGGTGGGATCATCAAAGAAGAAAGGTATTTAAATTTTTTTTGGATGATAGAGGACATAAAATTACATTGGGCAAAACTTTTCAAGGTTGGTACCACACTATACTGGTTTTTTTCCTGGTACGGTGCAACGCCAAACTTGTCATGGGAAATGTTTAAACCTGCTCTAATAGACAAGTATGGGCAGCCAACGGAAAAGGAATCATTTCAGAAACCTAGTGCAATGGAGGAGCAGTTTGTTTCCACTCTGAAACAGCAGGGAAAGGTAATTGTTAACCTGAGTATTAGAGTGGAAAGGCGGGAAAATAATATTGAGTGGCAGTAGCGTCCGCAATTACTATGAGGTGGTATGAAGAAGCAATTTGAACCAGAATTACATTCATTACGTGTGAAAGAACAAGTATGCAATGCTACAAAGATTACAGTGGATCTAGGGAAAGAGGAGTTTGTGCAAAAATAGCCCACTCAAATCAATACAAAACCATTGAAATCAGTACACCAAACTGCTGCAACATTTGGGTCAAAACTTCTTGTGTTAGTAGAGATCAGTCCTACAAATCTAGGTTGCAAGGACTGGAATTGGTCTGGTCCAGAGTTTGAAGAACGTATTGAAGAGGAAGTGGATCCAATTGGGGTAGAAGAATCAGCGAACTTGAGCATAACGCAAGATGCACAAGATCTTCAAGTTTGTGAAGATTGTATTTTGGGAGAAGGAAAAAAATTAGAGGCAGTAAATTTGGAATTGTGTCGGATTGGTCAGAAAAAGATTGATTCAGTGTGGAATGACTACATATTTGTTCTACTAGAAGAACAGATGCAAAAAACTATGAAAAATTCATCGCTCAAGTTATGTGATTTGGAAGAGCACACAATAAAGAGAATTAAAGGTCTAGAGCTGCATGTGGAACACAGTTCAGAAATTGGAGGACAAAGAGAGTCACCCATAGATTATCTAAGTAAATGAGGGAGCAAGAAAGCAAAGGAATTTCGCGGTTAAGGTGGACACAAAATGCTAGTGGTTTCAGTTTGTACATAATTTGTGACGAGAATGTTGAAAAGAGTTCAAACAAGTGCTGAGGGAGAATGTTTGGGGATACGAACATCTCAAAAGTTTGCAAAAGTAAGATACAAAAGTTTGCTTAAAGAGGGAAGGAATAAAAGATCATGAAACCTCACACCGAAAGGAGACTCATTTTTTTTTAAAACTAAAGAAGTGAAGGAAGTGAAGAAGTTGGAAACAGGTTGGTGGCATGATGGTGCAATGCCATAGCTGAAATTACTATGTGGATTCCCTTGCACAACTACTGAACTTCTAATGGAGTTATTTCTACTATTTATTATTCAATGGAGCTAGGTCAAGGCCTTTCCAGGTATCGACTGGTTGCTAAAACTTTTTTTCAATCATGGTATACTAGCAGCGATGGACATGAATGCTCCTGAGGCTATTGTGGACTCAGGACATGAGGGCTGGAAAGACTGCTTCCTCACTGGAAGCAAGTTAATTTGCATTTGGAATTTTTTGAAACACAGGTTTCAGTTTATTCAATTAGGCAAGATAGATCTTGGATATATTTCTACTAAGGATAGTATATGTGGGAAAGTTTACTGTGTTTTTTTTCCATGTGGGAGCTGTATTATTTTTCTAAGGATGACTTTGCAAAACAGGAGATGTAAATGGTACTGGAATAGTCTCCTTGGGGGAGTGATGGTTTCTGTCACGTTGTGTTTGAAGGCGGTGGTTCAATAGGGGATGAATTTTCAGATGCAGAGATGACAACCTTAATTGTTTTTGCTCAGCTTGATCCAATTTTCCTAAATAGACTACCTGTTCTTGCACCTAGATTGGTTTTACAAATTGGACAATTTTTATTGATAGATAGAACAGGTATTACAAGGACACTTTTTATTATCAACAAGCGTAGGACAAAGAGAGTGGCAGGCTGCTATAAATAAAATAATGAAGTTTCAGTGTCAGTATATCTTGGGCAAGGAAAGGAATGAAACCAGTCCTGAAGATGTTAGTGTTATGCATATTGTTTCTGGCCTCTTGACAGAAAAGGGTGACATGATTTCTTGGAATAATGGTCAGGAGGTGATTTCGGAAATAAAGTTGCTCCTGGTTTTGTAGATGCAGCTGAAGATGCATCTTTATCAAGAAGTAATGTTGCTCAACTTTTTGGTGGGTATGAATGGTCTTTTGAAGTTTCCAACATTAGTAGGACAGCTATATGGACTGGATATGATATTTGGTAAAGTGATCCAACCCTGGGTTCTGAGAGAAGTGTTTAACAGCACACTTCGAAGAGTGATTCATCCATATATGATATGTTTTCTCTATAATTAGGCTTACTCCTACAGAAATAAAAGACGTTGATTTGTTGTTCATTTACTTATACTTAGTTCTAGTGTGAGATTATTTGTTAGGCCAGAGTCCTAACAACTTATGATAAACAGTTTTACAAAATTCATGGCGTTCTGTTTTTGAAAAACATTTACACTTCCAATTCCAGAAGAAAACCACTCAAATAAGTGTCAGAATAAAAATTTTAAATAATTAATCTAGAACCACTTATATAGAAGCACTTATCTTAAGTGATACGTGATTTAAGTAGTAACGGATCCTAAGATAGCTTTCCGAGCTTAAAATTAAGCCTTTGATTGAGGATGGTTAACCAAGCTTATCTGAATCCTAGGATCTGTTTGGTATGATGACATACTTTTTGATGGTAGCATAAAAAGAATGAGAGGGAATGGGAAAGGGATTGTGGATTCAATTGTTGTGGAATAGTCGGGAGGCGCAACGACAGAAACGAGAAATGAAAGAATAATAAAGAAATAAAAAAATAGACACGGGACACACAAATTTACGTGGTTTGATAATAACCCTACGTCCATGGAGATTCATAACTTCACTAATTCGAGAGAACAAAATTATAGAGTTTTCTCAGTCATAACCCTATCCCTAAAATGGGCTATAAAATGAAGAAGATGATCACTATTCCAAAAATTAAGTCCATGTCGCTATAGTGAACAGCATCCACCTTTGTCAAAATGTTATAGTCCTATTGACTCCAAAGTCTGCAATGCTACAGTGCCTATCAATGTCGGTTGGTCAGCTCGACCTGCACCAGTTGCAGGCCACAAGCATTCGGCCCAACCGGATCAGGCTACACCAATCCAACAATCTCCCTTATTGCATCCCTTAATGATAAGGAGGTTAAGAGTTCCCTTTTTTCTCTAAATCTTGAGAGTGTGTCTGGTCCTGATGGGTTCACAAATTAATTCTTTATGTTCTACTGGGACATAGTTCATGATGAGCTCCTTAACACTATGAGGGAGTTCTTTAACCATGCCTCAATGCCCTATGGAATCAACTCCAATTTTATTACCCTGATCCAAAAGAAGGAAAATGTCGTGGATGTAAATGATTTCAGACCTATTACTATTGGGAATACCTTTCCAAAAATCATTAGAAAAATTATTTCTATGAGGTTAGGTCTCATTTCTCCTGGGTTTATCTCTTCAAATCATCCCCCCAGACAGCCCTTGGACACCCCCTGGACATCCCCCCTGGACACCCCACCTACACCCTGCCCCCTGCCCTACAGACCCCCCCAACCCCCCCCCCCCCCGGGACAGCCCTTGGACGCCCCCCTGGACAGCCCCTCCTAGAAACCCCACCTATACCCCACCCCCTGCCCTACAGACCCCCCAGACAACCCTTGGACACCCCACCTGCACCCTGCCCTGCAGACCCCCCCCCCCCCCCCGGACGGCCCTTATACACCCCCCCTGGACAGCCCCTCCTAAACACCCCACCTGCACCCTCCCCCCTGCCCTGCAGACCCCCCTGCCCCCCCCCCCCCCCCCGGACAGCCCTTGGACACCCCACCTAGACAGCCCCTCCTAGAAAATTCTATATCCATCAGTACCTTCACTTCATTATGAAAGAATGCTAAATGAACAATGCCTTGAAACTTTTCCAAGAATCGTCTTTTTCTGACTTAGTCTGAATAATAGACTTCCACCACTTATAACTCAGACCCTCTAGTAGGATGGTTACAAAAATAACCTTAAGAGACTCATAAATCTAAAGCTGGATAAAAATATCCTCAACCTTCAGTACCAAAACCAATTCATCCTAAGAATCTTGTTACCCAGGAATTATTGTGGGGCTACCATCTTGATTCTGGGGGGTTGTTGCGGGCTGGAATGCTGGTGGCAGCAGGCCGAAATGAAGGTGGAAGGGGGCTGGTGTGGGCTGGATGTGGCTAGAGAAGGGCCAAATCACGGCATAAACACAGCGTGACCGCAGCATGTTGGCTCGGTCTAGAAACATCTGTGGGGCAGCATCTTCTGGCCAGGAGTGAAGGGAGCGGGAGGAGGCTGGAATGCTGGTGGAAGGGGGCTGGTTGCAGGTGTTGGGGGGATGGTGCGGGATGGTTCGAAGGTGGTAGGGGGGGCTGTTGCGGGCTGGAATGCTGGTCGCAGCGGGCTAAAATGAAGGTGGAAGGGGGCTGGTGTGGGGTGGATGTGGCTGGAGCAGGGCCAAATCACGGCATTACCGCAGCGTGATTGCGGCGTGACCGAGGCATGACCACGGTGTGACCACAGAGTGACCGCGGTGTGACTGCGACATGACTGCAGCGTGTTGGATCATTCCAGTGACATCTGTGGGGCAGTATATTCTGGCCAGGAGTGAAGGGAGCGAGAGGAGGCTATAATGTTGGTGGAAGGGGGTTGGTTGCAGGTGCTAGGAAAATGGTGCGGGCTGATTCGAAGGTGGCAGTGGGGATGTTGCGGGCTAGAATGCTGGTGGCAGTGGGATGAAATGAAGGTGAAAGGGGGTTGGTGTGAGCTGGATGTGGCTGGAGCAGGGCCAAATCACGGCATTAACGCGGCATGATCGTGGCGTGACCGCGGTGTGTTGGCCCTGTCCAGTGACATCCGCGGGGCAGCATCTTCTGGCCAGGAGCGAAGGGAGTGGGAGGAGGCTGGAATGCTGGTGGAAGGGGGCTGGTTGCAGGTGTTGGGGGGATGGTGTGAGCTGATTCGAAGGTGGAAGGAAGGGCTATTGCGCGCTGTAATTCTGGTGGCAGTGGGCTGAAATGATGGTGGAAGGGGCTGGTGTGGGCTGGATGTGGCCGGAGTAGGGCCAAATCATGGCATTACCGTGGCGTGACCATGGCGTGACTGCGGCGTGACCGCAGCGTGACCGCAGCGTGACCACATCTTGACCGCGGTGTGACCGAGGTGTGACCGCAGCGTGACCGCGGCATGATCGCGGCGTGTTGGCCCGGTCCAGCGACATCCGCGGGGCAGCATCTTCTGGTCAAGAGCGAAGGGAGCGGAAGGAGGCTGGAATGCTGGTGGAAGGGGCCTGGTTGCAGTTGTTGGGGGGATGGTGCGGGCTGATTCGAATGTAGTAGGGGGGCTGTTGCGGGCTGGAATGATTGGGGCAGCGGGCTGAAATGAAGGTGGAAGGGGGCTGGTGTGGGTTGGATGTGGCTGGAGCAGGGCCAAATCATGTCGTTACTGTGGCGTGACCGCGGTGTGACCGCGGCATGACCACGGTGTGACGGCGATGTGACCGCGGCGTGACCACAGTGTGTTGGCCTGGTCCAGTGACATCCGCGGGGCAGCATATTCTGGCCAGGAGCGAATGGAGCGGGAGGAGGTTGGAATGTTGGTGGAAGGGGGCTGCTTTCAGGTGATGGGGGGATGGTGTGGGCTGATTCGAAGGTGGAAGGGGGGTCTGTTTCAGGCTAGAATGCTGGTGGAAGCAGGTTTAAATGAAGGTGGAAGGGGGCTGGTGTGGGCTGGATGTGGCTGGAGCAGGGCCAAATCACGATATTATCACGGCATGACCGTGGCATGACCGTGACGTGACTGCGGCGTAACTGCGGCATGTTGGCCCGGTCTAGCGACATCTGTAGGGAAGCATCTTCCGGCCAGGAGCAAAGGGAGTGGGAGGAGTCTGGAATACTGGTGGAAGGGGGCAGGTTGTAGGTGCTGGGGTGATGGTGCGGGCTGATTCGAAGGTGGAAAGGGGGCTGTTGCGGGCTGGAATGCTAGTGGCAGTGAGCTAAAATGAAGGTGGAAGGGAGCTGATGTGGGCTGGATGTGGCTGGAGCAGGGATAAATCATGGCATTATCGCGGCATGACCGCGGCGTGACTGTGGCGTTACAGCAGCGTGACCGCCGCGTGACCATGGAGTAACCGCGGCGTTACCACAACATGTTGGCCTAGTCCAGTGACATCCGCGGGGCAGCATCTTCCGGCCTGGAGTGAAGGGAGCAGGAGGAGGCGGGGCAATATCCTGGTCGTCGCCCCGCCGGTAGATGATAGAACAGATCAACTATTTAATATGTTATAACAAGGGATCGCCAGAGAAGGTTGTAGTGAGCGGCACAATGATGCAACGTCTAAAGGGCAACAAAATGACGAAAAAGAACCATACACCCTACACAAACCATTTACAAATTCATTCATTTTTCCTAAACATGGATATTTTATTTATAATATTCAAAGCATGAAAAGGAAAGTGTCATGGTCAAGGAATATGCCTACTCAGGCAATGTCATTTGAGTTAAACAAGTATGATAAGCCAATTTATATTATTCAAAGAAAACAAAAACTAACTAGCCACAAAACAAACACCAACAAGAGGCATATGAAAGACTCAAACCAAATCTAAACATGATACGAATAACTATCACTACTCTTTGGTTTAGAAGACAGCGCACCTCCGTTGGAGGGGTTTTATTATAAAATCATGGCATTTCTTTATCACACAATTCATTTAATTATATTTAACATTTATTCTAAAACTCATTAAGCACAAATCAGATGCAATAATTTAAGCAACTAGATCAACATAACTATCACTATGAGTTTTCGCAGACAGCGCACCTCCATTGGAGGGGTTTTATTATAAAAACATGACTTTATTTATCAAATGAAACAATTATATTAAAGAACACATATTCAAGATATGAAATTCAATATAATTAAGTAGAATTAAGAAAGCTAAATTCAATTTAAAGAATTCTTGAATTAAAGAGGCTAGAAGAGGGATCATGCCTCAAGGTGGAACCAAACCGTCCACTTCGGCTCTTGGAGCTTTCTAACTAAAATTTTCTGCTCCCCCACTGGGTATACACACCTTCACACACATGCAAGGACACTTAGCCCCTATGCACACACCCGTATGGCCATGAGCATGTGCAAGGGGATTCTTGAACATATGCTTATATGCATATACCAGTATCCACTCACCTATGTATGCATTTATATATATATACATGGTCACACATATCCCCATACATGTATAATCACTACCATGGTTGACTATACACGTAACGGGGGAACCCACATACATATACTTTATTACCTATGCACACGCAGGCGAGTCGCCCTTAACTTGGATACTCGAAACCATCGAGCAGGGATCAACGCACTACACAAAGGATATTAGGAACATTAAAACACCTAAAGGATGCTACATAACTAGTGAGAAACCAACCAATGGCATTAAAGTCTTACCTCGATTGGGAGAACCAAATCCACCCGAACCAACACGAAATGATCTAACACCCTACTGAAAGCATAATATGGAGCCAAAAAAACTGAAATCCCCAAATACATGAGGTTCGAGACAAGTATTAACCATATAATCTTACCCCGGATCAAAGCCAGCGGACTGAATCAATCTGAACCTCATTTTCCCCCCTTCGTAGAATATAATTACCCTTTGTCCACAGAAAGAAGTAAAAGACCTAAGCATACAATGTGATAAAGAAAATAAAATAAAAACTAAACTAAAACATACTTGTCTCCTGTGACTATACACATCACTGCCCAACATATAAGAACCACAATGCCCTATGGGTCAAATCATGTTCCTACAAGCAAGAGGTAAATAGATACATGTTTCAAAATGATACTATCAAATAGTACATCCTATTAATTAACAATTATTCTTCATGTTAATGGTATATAATTAGTTTGGCTCGAGTTTCAGCTTAATTTGGTTTTGTTTGATATAAGTTTTTATCCCACCTGATAATAAAAGTTTACTAGAGGACACAATTTCTAATCAAATGGAATATATCATAACAAAAAATGGATCCACACCTATGAATAAGGTTGAACATGATAAGAAATAATGTTTTATCATATAGTCTGATGAGTTATAAAAGGATAAACCAAAAAAAATGAAAAACATTGAGAGTTATCTAATTAATCAAGTGAATATGAAATTTTCAAACAATAATAAACATGTGAAAGAAGAGAAAACCATGTTTCCTTAACATAAATGTTTAGAATGTGAGAAATAAGAAAGCTCAAAGAAAATCAAACACTTTTTAGATACAAAGAAAAGTGCTCCAGTGTTGAGAAAAAAGCCTAATAACTTAGAAGTTGATCAACCATGGAAGAAATTTTAGATGAAGAAATATTGACCAATAAAAAGAAGTACAAGTAGTAATTGGTGAATCAAAACTGGATATATATTGTATTAATGTTTGAAAAATCCATATGCAGCTGGAAAAACTAAATCTTGGAGAGAACTGAAATTTTTTCTAGATACTTATGAGAAACCACCATTTGTGAAGAACTATATTGTATTAAACCCTGCAAAATTAGTATAAACATAGTGAAATGTGAAACTATATAGCAGAGAAAAATGATACCGAGATGCTACAGAAGAGAAAATACCATATGCATGATTCATCGGGAGCTCGATGAATCTGTGCTTAGGGAACATTTCTACCCTCTAGTCTATTTCTACGAAGCAACAGTAAGATAGATTTTTGAAGAAAGTAGAAAGTTTTGGTGATGGTGAATGGAAAAGAGAAGTGAGTATAGGGTGTGCTTCACCGAGGTAGATCTCATAGAAGACAGATAATACTGGGAACACCTGGAGGAGTGGAGGGGAACCGGGTGATGGAGGGAGATGTCGACCGGGGTAGGCAAGAACTCTAGCTTGACAGAAGGTGATAATCGAGCGGGAGGAGAAACAGAGGGAAATCTATACTTGGCGTTGATGTGAACAAATTCTAGATCCAGAAAAGGAAGGAGGCGTCACAGTCAATAGAGGGAATTAGGGTGGATTAATGCGAAGGATGGTATTGGAGTATGACGAAGGCAATAGTGCACGGGAATCTGAGGAGTATACGGGAACCGAGATTAGGAGGAAGACAGCGACTGGGGTCTGCGGGGACCATAGGTCGACAAGAGAAAAAGTGCGAGCGTGGGGAGAAACTGAGGGAAACCGCATGCGGAAGAGTGAGTGAGGAAAAATAAATGGTATGACACAAAGGAAGACAATGAACCCTAGGTCGATAAGAGATGAACCCCGAGATGGAGGAGAATCTGAGGTAAACCACGTACCGAATAGGGGGGAGGGAGAGGAAGGGATTGACGCAAAGAAGGTGCGTGGAAGTCAAGTAGAGAAGAAACGTGGGTTTCTAAATGTTGGACACATGGAATGGAGAGGAACCCGGGATTAGTATAGTTAGTAGATACCATGCCTCCACTATGTTTTCTTTCAATAATATTTATGAAAGTAGTAAATTGAACATGTTGAAGAACCTCAATTCACTCTGACATGTTTAGAGGTTTAGTTTCAGAATTATGAAATTACTTATTGTTTTTAGAAAAAATATATTATTCTTGATAACTATAAGTAAAGAGGAAGATGTAACATTTAAAATTTTCTTAGTGGGGATAATATCATTAGGCCCATGTCATCACATATTAGCTTCAATGATGTTAACTTCATTATCATTTTTGAGAATTTTAAATCTAATAATGATGAACCACCAAAGAATAATAAGTGGTTAAATATTCGATTTTATCACTATAGGATAGATCCGTAAATTCCATGATCTCACCTTTATCTTGGGGATGATTCTAGAACATTTATATTTTTAAATATAACACCAAAATCTGATCATGATACATCTTGGTCATGTTTTCTCATACCTGAATCCAAGAAATATTAGAATAGTATTAACATATAATCTATAAGAAACAATGTTGTGTAAATATTTATACAGGGAATCAACCATGATAAATAATAATCATGCTATTAAACATATATTATATCAATTGGTATGTTTTTTTGGGTAAAGATATCAAAATATAAGAAAGAATAAGATCACATGAAATCTTGGTTAAAGATGAGAATGTGGAAGTTTAATGTCATTGCACCACATTCTATGAGGGAATGGTTAAAATGTAATGATTTCATCAAGGATAACTTTAATAAATAAGAAATAATTGGAGTATCTAACATAATGAGAAAAAGAAAACAATGTGTCAATGGATAAATAAATCTTGGAAACATCACATTATCATGTGCCACAATAAGTCTTGGTGAAATATGACACAAACCATACCCTAAAAAAACTAAATATTAAAAGATATAAATATGAAAGAATAATGGAGGTATAAGAGGAATATTTCCTCTATCCATTTAAAGTAGAATAACCCCATAATACATTTTTAGAGGTGGAATTTTTATCCTTAAAAAACAACACCCATCCCTACTAGGTAACCAATCCACCTCCACTGTGTACCTGATGGCCCTTATAAAAGGTCCGCTACACTTTCCATCCCACCGAGTACCTAGTACCCCTCCATCAGGTACCTTATAGAGGCTGTAGCTTTTTATAAACCCATTAAGAGGAACCTAGTGCCTCCCAATTGAATACCCAATAACTACTGCAGTTTTTTGCGGTTAGCCACCACCCTAATATTTGGAAACCAACCCTCTAAATAACCATTAGCCTTAAATGAAAACACATTCCAGAGATGTATTAACTCTTGAAATTCCAATTCATATCCCAATTCTCAAAAATATCCCTTCTTCAGGCAAAAAAAATCAAATTTCCTCTAAAATTACCAGCCCTCTAATTGTGTGGGTCATTAAAAACTCCCAACCATAAGAATTGAAATCCTTGAGAAGCGTCCAGGATGATCCCCTAATTCCCAATTTAACCATCAAAATTTGATACCATCACTTTTTATCGATTCCAATTGTCCACAACTCCCCCATGCAGAATCCCAATCTAGAATAATTGGTTCTTCACCGAAAACCACTTATCCCTCACTCCACACATATCAATTATAATTAGAATAATGTATCTGATTCAAAAACCTCTTTACCATACTCAAACATGTGAAACTATTCCAGTTTACTTCTACACACTGATAACAAAATAATGAACACATAATTGTTCATAAAATGGAGGAGGAGGATCACCTAGAGGGGGTTGGCCGCATCGGAGGCACACCGGAGGAGGTGGGGAGGCCACCTAGGAGTAGCGTTGGTGGGGGAGGTGAGGTGTCCCGCATTCTATGGTAGCGGCTCATGGTGGGGTTGCCTTGTTCGGTGTCAATGATGGGAACCATTGCGAGGGGCACCGTCGGTGGAGGAGGATCGGGGATAGGAGAGGTTACGATGGGTCGAGGAAGGAGGGTCGCACGCAGTGGGTATCGGGAAGAAGGGAACTGTCATGAGAGACGTCGAGGGTTCGGAGGGTCGTGAGGGGCACCGTCAATGGAGGAGGATCGGGGAGAGGAGAGGTCGTGATGGGTCGGGGAAGGAGGGTCACGTGTAGTGAGAGACGTGCAGGGTTCGGAGGGTCGCCTCCATGAGAGACAGAGTTTGGAGGGTCGCAATCACGGGAGGACGGAGGAGGATCCTGACACAATTTGGAAAAAAATCGATTGGGAGAGAATAAAGGACGAGCCCGACAGGATTTGAAAAAAAAAGACAGCACAAATTTTTAGCCACAGCAGTATATACTAAATCATGGATATAAATAAGCTATAGCCATGGGTCTATAAAACCGTGGCTATAGATCCGTGGCTATAGATTAAATGTCTAGTAGTGTAACTTCATCCTAACAAGTTGTAGTATGACATATCTTACCATATAATGCTTCATACGATGCCATCTGAATACTTGAATGGAAACTATTATTGTAAGAAAACAATACCAAAGTTATATACTAATACCACATTCCTTGAAACTAGATCGAGCATGAACTCAAAATGTATTCCAATGTTTTAATAGTTCTTTTGGCCTTTCCATCAGTTTGAGTATGGTAGGTGGTTCTCTAATGAAGCTTAGTATCAAGAGACTTCTGAAGACTCTTCTAGATTTTTTATGTAAAATGGGGATCATGATCAGACACAATTGAAAGAGGTGCACCATTAAGTATTAAAACCTCATTAATATAGAGTCTTGTGAGGTTATAAATAGTTAAATCTTCTCTTATAGTGAGTAAATGTTCATATTTGGTTAAGAGATCAACAATAACCCATGTTGTATAATTTTTTTATATTTTCTGGTAGTCCTGTGATGAAGACCATAGTGATTTCATCCCACTTTCATATAGTAATAGGAATATGTTTCATGAATACTCTAGGATTTTATCTTTCCACCATCATCTATTGACAAACCAAGAATTTTGATACATTAATTAGCAATTTTTGTCTTCATGTTATCCCACCAAAAATGTTCCCTCAAATCCCTATATATCTTGGTGATACCATGGTGTATAAAGAAATTATATCTATGAGAATAATCCAAAAATTACCTTTTTATCTCAAGTATATATGGAACATAGTCTTTTTCTAAATTTCAGAATGTCATCTTCATAAATAAAGTCTTCCAACTTCCCATCATTCACTGATTTAATTTTATTTTGCAAATTCTCATCATAATATTAGGAAATTTTTATCTTTTCCAATAAATATGGTTTCACAACCATTTGAAAAAGGATTTATGTATCCCCTTCCATAATAATTCCCATATCTATCTTTACTATATCTAGAAACATGGGATCCATCTCAATCCTAATTTGGATCAGAAATCTATGATCTTTTCTACTCAATGCATCTACTAATTTATTTTACTTCCTTGGTTGATAGTGTGTTGGAAAATCATAATCCTTGAGTATATTGAGTCATCTACTTTGTCTCATATTGAGATATTTCTATGAAAAGTTTTATTTTAGGCTCATATAGCCTATGTATATCTCACATATTTCGTCATAAGGAAATTGTCTCCATATCTTCGAAGCAATGATTATGGTTTCCAACTCAAGATCATGGGTTGTATAGTTTGGTTCATGATTTTTTTACTACCTTTATACACATGAAATAACTTCATCATTTTTTATAAGGACACAATTATGGCATCCCACCTTTTTATTACTAACTTTTCATTACATTTTACAAACATAGGACCTTTAAAGTCTAGTGTCTTTGAAATTAAGAACAAAATACATGGAAACTTAAAACACTATTTTAAATACCCTTGAAAATCCTCTTTAAAAGTTCATACTATGTACAACTACTGCATCACATAACCTGGAGACATACATCAAAGGAAAGGGTGAGCAGAAGGCCCGGTAAGGAAAGCAAGGGAATCAGTTTACTTGTGATATCAATAAGAACTTGATGAAAAACATAAAAGACATGATAAATGTAAGTATAGGCATATGATAATGAAAATAACTTTAACCATAATGTGAATATGTGGATACAACATTTAATTTAGACATTCATAAATATATCACCAAGGTTCATCCCCAAGGTGTCATAAAAATTACCAAGGTTATTCACCAAGGTATCATGAAACTTGTCATCTCTAGAGATTAAATTCTTTACCCAATGTATTTGAGTGCTATCAGGGTGAAACATTAATATGTATTTATTTTCAGGTGATCCACATATATCATAATCATACATTTTATAAATAACCCAAAGAGAGTAAAATAAATGGGTTTCACTTTAAAATCGTGACGTTTTAAAAGTGCTTAAAAATAAGATCATTATGTCATTTATAACCCATGGAAAGGGATTGAGGGTTATATGTATGTAAATTCTAGAATAAAATAGATCAATTTTATGAACACCCATGGAAATGAAAATAGATTTGGGTATTCATGTAAATAAAACAAGAGAATTTCTTGAGAAAAAGAGAGATTTTGAGACGAAAATTCTGCAACATAACGACTACATAACATGTTTTTAGAAAACATTAAAAAGAGAGGGGAAAAGGTTAAACCACTAATAAATAAATCATAATACAGTATAGGTATAGAATAAATTTTAAATAAGATCATGGTATGTATGTTTGAATGACATACCACATGAAAAGGAAACTTGAAAGAAAATAGAAGATGCGATTTCTTTTATGAAAATTCGACAGCCTAACAGCATCAATTAAAAACTCAAAAAATCAGTTGATGAGAGTGGAAAGGGTCTCTCATTAATTGTACATAAAATGGATAGTAATAAGGATATAGAATACTATACCCCAACATAATAATATGGAAACTAGAAGACATAACATAAAGGAAGTCATGACTTAAAAGAGGAGGGTGAAAGGTTCCCTTACCTTGAAGAATAACTTAGAAAGCTTGAAGGTTGGGACCTTGGGGGGATTGAGGGAAACTTGGTAGGACTCCATGGGAGGTAAAAAGACCAGATATTATTTTATTATTAATTTGGAATTAAATTAATGAAGGAATGGGTTGGTATTTATAGCAAATGTGATGTAATATTTAATTAATTTCCAAGGGACACCTCATCAGTGGTATTTACAAAACCATGGGCTTTCCCATGGTATTTTCCCATGGTATTGGACACTTGATACACCTCATAACATATATTACTATTCACAATTCTACAATAATTATTACATCATTATTACATCATTAATGATGTCATTAATCACACCGAAACTCAAAACTGTATTTTTACTATTCACCAAAAAACAAAACATTTTATAAAAATATCATAAATTCACCCTAACCTAATATAGATGCTATGAATTCATAAATGAACTCCATTTTATGAAAATATTTTTTTAATTATGAGATATTTGATTTTTAAGTAAAAACACTATTTACCTGGAAAAAAATACTAATACTTAACTAATAATTTCTAAAACAGTTATTTACTTATGCTATTATATCACTTCACCATTCAAGATGCCTAACTTATATTTATACTTTCTTAAGTGATTTTACTATTCCATTAGTCACATTACTATTCATAAGGGTAATATTACTATTCATGCTTTACTATTCACTAAAAATTAAGTTGATCTTATTAGACTCTAAATTTCTTATTGGTCACAACTATAGAAGACCATTTTTTGAAAATCATTTTACATTATTAATTATTTAAAGTATAAAATAAAATAAAATACCTTTTTTCTAAAATTCATCAATAATATGGAACTTCTATAAATTCATCCTACATTTATCTCGACATTTGAAATTCACAAATTTAACATAATAAGAAATAACAATTTTATTTATAAAAAAAGATTACACAATGTAACTAAGGTCTCATTATATATCCCCTTATAAAAATTGCATAAGACCTAAGTGTAATATGTTCTATGGTGATAAATCTTGGTGCGGCTCGGACAACATTTCCCGAGTGGTGATTTATATCAGCTTGAACTTCTCCCGTATGTGATTCCATTCAAGCTTCACATGTTGGAGTTCGGCATGGGCTTGGTCTATAGCAAAGCCCAGTGATGCAACCTTCTTTCCAAACTCTGATAGATGGGATTCGTATGGCCTGATTCTATTGGATGAGTCTATAAACTCCTCTTTTTGTATTAATTAACCATTATCACTTGTATTTATAAACAATAATCATAACGTTAAGAATTTAGTTTCCAAAGATCATATTGACCAACGGTCATATAACATTCGAAACCTAGTGGTATTATTTTAATTATACTCACTTCATTAATTAAAGGATATAGTTTTTTTAGTATAAAATAAAATAATACACAAAATCAAGAAACAAATATTATTCGAAAGTTCAGGTCCTACAACAAAAAAGTACCTTATTTGATGAATCACTATATATCAGAAACTAGGGGTGCCCATGGGTCAGGTTGGGTCGGGTTGGAGGGTTTTTTGGACCCGACCCAACCAAAAAAGAATGGGTCGGGTCGGGTCGGGTTGGAGGTGGTTTTTATTTTGGACCTGACCCGACCCAACCCATCTTGGTTCAGGTTGGGATGGGTCGGGTCGATCGGGTTATGTAAAAAAAAAGACGTTGCACGAAGACAACTTCTCCCGCTTCGCTTCTTCTTCCTCTCCTATTACTGGAACACCTCAAATGGATGAATAATATACTCAAAAAGTGGCAGTAACTGTCTTCCTCCCCACCCTTGAGCGTCCGCACTGCATGCGAGAGCTCGTACTTGGCCCGCGCTCGGTCCCGTCACAGCCCATCAGGAAGATGTAGTTACAGAGAATCATATAGCGGTTGTCGCTGAAGTAACAGTTAAGGGTGATGTTCTCCATGCTCACCACCACCGCACACGTCTCGGGGTTGGCTAGGAGGAGGTGGAGGGTGAGGTCGACGGATATGAGGCCGGAGTTTCACCCCATGCCACCCAGATTGTAGCTCTTCAGGTCGAGTCGGAGCATGAATCGGTTGACAATCATGGCGCACAACGACGGTGTGAGTGCAGTTCATGATAAAGATACCCAGCTCCTCTGGCCGGACCTCGGTGCCTTAGAACAGAGAGCTGAGGGTGCCGAACATGACCAGCTCCGCCTTTGCCTGGGACTCCCTCATGAAGAGGTGTGGTGGCCTGGACGTGACCCCGGCCAGGAGGTACGTCTCGTCCCCAAGCCCAGACTGAGAGGTGACCCGACGCTGGAACCGGACCGACTCCTCCCCGAACCTACCGCTCTCATCCGTCATCTTCAAGAACCCAGCATTGGAGATCTTTAGCTTATCATCCAGCCGAAAGCAGGTGAAGTCCACTGGGTACAGTTCCCTCAACCACCTCATATTGTAAGCGGTGAAGACGATGACCAGAGTGGAGAGGTTGGCCCCTATCATGGCGCGAGAGCCTCCCTAAAAAACAGTGGAAACCTGGATGGCGGTACCCGTAACCTAAACCGCCATGGAGATGAACAAGGTGGTGGTGGGGGCGAGGAGCAGAAGCACAGCCGCTGAATTACAGGAGTATCCGTAGCCCAGCTTGATGTACTTGAGCTTCACAGACTGTAGGAAATCAGGGAGCCTCTCCTTCTGATCTTGATCACGGCGGCGAAGGAGTTGGGGAACGCCATTTCTACCATCAACCTATACTCTTCCATGATGGGGATTTTCTCTCCTCTTCCATTATAACATAGGATATATATTAAAAATTGTTTATAAATTAACAGTGGCGTAAATTTGAATAAACAAAGAAGACGCAACACAGGGGTTCTCCATCAGGTCCATTGGGTCGGGTTGGATCATTTTTTCCTCAACCCATGACCCGACCCAACCCAGCCACGGGTCAACCCGTATCAACCTGACCCATGCATATGGATTTTTGAACCCGACCCAACCCGACCCAACCCGGTCGGGTCGGGTCGGGTTGGGTCGGGTCTGGACACCCCTAGATAATGCAATGATTTTCCTCCAAATAAACCAAATTTTATGGGTGGTGGAGTAAAAATATTATTTTTATGATCACATATCTTTCTCAAATTATGAATTATATAGAAATTTAAAATGATATAATAGGGAATAACATTTTTTTAGTCCTTCACAAGGAAACTTTCACCTTGTTTTAGTAGTTCTATTGATCTACTAGTTGTCCTGTAATGGATCAGTACCATTGAAAAGATATTTTCCATTCTCTGGTGTTAGGAACATGAAAAATTTATTTTGGATATCTATTATTTGGAAGGAGAAGTGGATCAATGATAAACGTTTATCAAGAATATGTGTCAACGGGGTGAAATTGACTCCAGGGAGTGGGATGATTTTAAAATATTGTTTTTCAATAAGTACTGTCCTCATATTATTTATATAAAAATGGATAATTAATTCCTTAATATAAAGTATAAGGATGATTAATCCATTAGTACCGATGAAAAATAATGTTACAAGACTTTCATGGTATGATTCCAACCTAAAAGTAAGGTTGATTGATTCTTTTTTGGATTTAAACCAAGTCTCTAGAGGGAATTATCCATAAAGTACTTCAGTATCTATGAAGAAATTGTTCGATGTTCTATCAAGGTGAAAATATAGATTGTAGTTACCCATAAATCTCATGGTTTTGATAGGAAAATAAATATGGAATTCATAGGAAACTCAAAAAACCATGGAGATAAGAGGATGATATTTTATTCATGCTCGAAGTGTGGAAGGAAACATGGAGGAAATTTCTTTAAGGGGACTAGTAAATGTTTTAAGTGTGTAAAGTAAGGTCATCGAGTGGCTAAATGCTGAAGTTATAGGAATAAGATAGTTAATGATGTGAATAATGATAAATCTCTACATAATGAACTGCCCACACTCGAGTGTTTCAATTGCAAGGAGTATGGAAATTATGCTAACTAGTGATCAAATACAAAGGTTAATGACAATGTTCGATATCAACAAACTATTAAGTTTAGAGAAAAAGGAAAATCTCATACGATCTCTATTTCTGATGAGGGGTGTGACAACGAAATGGTGAAAGGTATACTTACTATTCACTCTAGAACTGAAAATGTCTTATTTGAATTTATATATTCCCACTCTTTTATATATGAATAATTTTAAAAGGGTATAAAAATGCCACCCTAATAATTAGATGTTAGATTATAATTGAAAACCCCTAATGGTACAATGATCACATCTCAAGTCTATGATTCTTCTCTTATTGAAGTTTGTGGGAATGTGCATCCTGAAAATCTTTTTATTCTCCCTCAGGTTGAATTTGATGTTATCTTAGGCATGGATTGGAATTTTCTATATAAATACCAAATTAATTGTCAAGTAAGGGAAGTCACATTTGATATTCCGAACCAACTTATGATCATCTGTAATTGTAATGATAAATATGAACTTCCAATGAAAATTTCATCCATTATATGGGTCTTGATTCCTATTCAAAATGGGTATTTATCACAGATCATTTGGGGAACTCAATATCAATGATATGCTTATTGTGTGGGAGTTTGTTGATGTTTTTCCAAAATAGTTTTCTATTCTTCCACCAAATCATGAAGTGGAGTTCTTAATATAACTCATACCTGGTTCTATACCTATTTCAAATACTCCCTATAGAATGTCTCTAATTGAGTTGTAGATATTGAAGAAGAAACTCCAAGAGAATCTTGAAAAGTGATTCATTTGGCCAAGTGTGTCACCTTGGGGTTCACCTATTATTTTTTAAATAATAAATATGGATTGATGTGACTATGAATTGATTATAGGTAATTGAACAAGATCACAATTGAGAACAAGTATCCCCTACCCCGTATTGATGACTAGTTTGATCAACTACATGGAACTCAATACTTTTTCAAGATTGACCTTTGTTCTGGATATCATCAATTGAGGGTCAAGAAAAAAGATATACCCAGGACAACATTCCATACGTGTTATTAAAACTATGAATATATAGTGATGAAATTTGGTCTTACTAATTCCCCTGCTATCTTCATGGATTTAATGAATAGATTCTTTAGAAATTCCCTTGATCGGTTTGTGGTAGTATTTATAGATGATATTTTGATATATTCAAAGAGAAAGAAAGTGTATGAATATCACTTGATAATTGTACTAATGGCACCGAGGAAGGAGAATTTTTATTCTATACTTACCAAATATGAATTTTGTAAATAAAAGGTTTCATTTTTTGATCATATAATATCAAGAGAGGGTATATATGTGGATCTATCAAAGATCAAAATTATTGAACATTGGCCCAGACCAACCACTGTGATTGGGATCTAAATTTTTCTTGGTTTGGACATATATTATTAATGTTTTTTTGAGAAATTATCATGAATATCTAATCCACTCGCCAAGTTAACTCAAAAGGGATCCAAGTTACTTTGTACAAATAAATGTGAAGAAAATTTCAAAGAACTGAATAGAAGATTAGTCATCACACCTTTGCTTGCATTACCCTATAGTGGAGAAGGATTTGGAATATATAGTGATTCATCAAAGAAGATACTAGGATGAATTCTCGTGCATAATTATATAGTTATAGCTTATGCCTCGTGATAATTGAGGGTTCACGAGAAAAATTACCAAACTTGTTGGGTCACCCAGTTCCTTACTGGGTGGGTGAAATGAGGCACAACCCACCTGTGCTAACATATTGTTGTGTCAAACCATCGTTTATTGAGTCGTCGCCCTATGGGATTATCTAACATCTTAGTTGGAAATCACTCCTTCTTAGTTGGGGATCTCTCTGAAGTGATCCCTTCATGAGGGGGTTCCTATTGTGGAGGGTTCAAAAAGGCCACACCTGGGGATTCCCTTTAAAAAAATATGTGGAGGTATTATCTTTACAGATAAAGTTGTGATATATATACTGATCATAAAAGTTTAAAGTATATATTCACATAGGAGATGAATATTCATGAGAGAAGATGATAGGAACTAATTAAATATTATGACTACTCAATGCATTACCAGTTTGGGAAATCAAAAAAGGTGGTTGATGCATTGAGTCAAAAGGATCATTTTATCTTATCTATGATAAGGATAATAAAAGATCCAATATTTATATATTTGAAAAATATGGATCTAGAAATCTTGAAGGAAGGAATTAAATATCATCTTTCTCAAATGAGTGTTTAATCATCTATCCAATTGAATATTAAAGAGGCACAGAAATAAGATTTAGAGCTATAGAAGAAGGTCAGAAATGTTCCTAAGTTTAACCATGATTATGATGGAATGATAAAGTTCAATAACCGTGTATGTATTATTTATATACCATATTTTAAGAAGGAGCTATTAGAGGAGGCTCGTAGTTTATAATTATCTATTTATCTTGGAAGTACAAAGATGTATAGATATTTGGAAGAATATTTCTAGTGGGAAAATATGAAGATATATATTACAAATTTTGTATCTCGGTGCTTGGTATATCATAAATTTAAGGCAAATAGATAAAATTATAAGGTAATGTTACAGACATTTCCCATAATATAATGGAAATGGGAAAACATAACCATCGATTTTGTTATTGGAATACCCAAAACATCTAAAGGTCATAATGTTATTTGGGTTTTAGTCGATCACCTTACAAATTCAACACAATTCATTCCTATTAGAGAATATTAATCTCTAGATTATCTTGTTGGAATATACATTAAGTACATGGTAAAGTTTCATGGAGTACCACATTCTATTGTATCATATTAGGATCTAAGACTTACCTTGAAATTCTAGTGAAGTCTTCAATGGGATTTAGATACAGATTTAAGTTTCAACACAACTTATTATCCTTAGACAAATGCTTAATCTGATAGAATAATTCAAACCCTAGAGTATATTCTAATATCTTTTTTTATGTATTTAAAAGGTGTTTGAGATCAACACCTTACTGTAGTTGATTTTTTTTTACAATAATAGATTTCACTTGAGTATTTATATGGATCCTTATGAAACCCTCTATAGAAATAAGTGGGAACTCCAAGGAATTCAGGCCATGTGAATTTGTGCTTAATGGACTAAGTAGACTCTATAAGGAGAAGGATCCTAATAAGGATTCAGAGTAAGGCGCATTCACCATATCAGAGCTAATAGATTTGAAAGAATGATAGGATATGTAAATTTCAATCAGGATCAGTATTTGCATGAATGGGAATCCTAGTCGAACAACCATATGAAGGTGGAGATCTGATGTCATGATATAGACGCTGGGGAGGAGGAGTTTCAAGAATTTATAGTCTAGATGAATTCCTCTAAGACCTTCAGGTCATGTAATTTCATGAAGCTTAAGGGCTATGTAAGGGTTCCCCTTAAACCCTTAAAATGGGTATTATCAAAAATGAATAAAAATAAAAGGCCTTCGGTCCATTTAGAGTAAATGACAAAGAAAGGTAGATCCATTCATCAGTACATCAAGGCAACTTAGAGTTGATATAAAAGTTATGATGATAATAATTAACGTGATCTGGAGTTCTAAGTTAGTGACAGGGAGTTTCTATGAATTTATCCATGGAAAAAGGTTATTGGATTCAAGAATAAATAAAATTTGAGCCCTAATTATATTATCCCCTTTGATATTCTTGATCGAGTAGGGATGGTATATTATCGCTTGGTGCTTCCACCAAACCTTTCTCAAGTCCATGATGTGTTACATGTATATCTTGTAAGGAAGTACATACTTGATCCTTCACATGTACTAAACTCAAATTTTATACCACTTGAGAAAGATATCTCTTACAAGGAACCACTGGTGGCGATTCTGGATCTTAGAGAGAAAGTACTACGAAACAAGACCACTCACCTGGTCAATTTTTTGTGGCAAAACCACTAATTTAAGAAAGATACTTTGGATCCTAAGGATATTATGAGGTAGAAGTATCCTTATTTTTTATGTCATAGTGATACAATTTCAAGGATGAAATTCTTTTTATGGGTCGTATAATGTAACATCCTAAGATTTTATGAAATATTTTTTAAAAATATATTTAATTTCTTTGATAGATTATGTTAAATGAAGAAGTGATTTTTCAAAAACCATAATATATTATACTATTATAACCTATCCATTATTGTTAGTGTCCTAGAAGTATCCAAGTATCATTGATAGGGGTAGGGGTGAATCAGTGATATATTTTTCTTTTAAGTTTTCTTACTAATGAAACAACCTTTTCCTCGTATTAAATATTTATTTCCATGATGAAAAAAAATCAAACACATGTCCATAGGAACACAAGTATTTATAAGGTTGAATACTCAATAATATTAGTTATATCATTGGTATGGTATGGAAACAATATGATACCACATGATCAACTAAAAACAATCCTTTTCTTTGGAATACAATGAGTAGGATATGATTTTACACACATTTCACATTTTGGAAACAATCTGATAATGCATATGATTCTTCTAGAACAAATGATGTAATATAATTTGTGTAAAAAACATGTTACGGTTCATATTGATCAATTTTCATAGATATGTTCTTAAAAAACAATTCTTCACCTTTTTACCTAACAGTAGGAAAGAACTTCTTAGACTTCATAATGATACTCAGTCTGATTCTATAGTCTGATTCTCAAGTCCTATTGATAAATATGAAAATATAACTCTAAGAATACTGCTAAAACAATTATGAACTGCTTCTTCCTCATTTCTTAAATCTCAATACGATTTTCTAGTCCAATAATCCAATTCAATATGATAATCAGATGAATATGATCTTATCTATTCTCATTTCTTCCCCTGTCCAGCAAACCTTCCTCAGGAATACTCAATCCGTAAAATTCTTCTCCCAAGAAATTAGGAGATTCTCTTTCTTCTTTATGAATAGTACTTCTGTTAGAAAAGTAAAAAAGTAATTCCTCCTTTTATATGTGAGCTAAATCTGGTATGGGTAGGATTATGAGAAATTTTTCTTGTTCAACCAAATTTTCTGAAATCTTGATTTTCCTTAAATTCCAAATACAGCTTTTACTTCTTCAAATCTTCTCCACTCTTCTCGCTTATTCTCAAAACTTTTCTAATCTACTCAAAACTTCATCTTGCTTTAGACTTTCTTATATTCTTTAGTCTGATTCTGATTCCACGTTTTTATTTTCTCATTACGATGCTCCATACAAAATAAAGGAGGTAATATTCTCATTATTATTTATTCATTATGATAAAGACATATGATTCCTCAATACATTTCTTTGCACTAAAACTCTGCATCAATTGAGAAAAATTGCATCAATCATATGAGAATAAAATGTTTTTTCATTACAATCCTCGTAATCAAATTCTCATTCCGATGTCTTCATTATGATGGATATAGTAGATTTCTTTTCCCCAAATTAACCATATGAAAACAATTATTCAAACTTTCTTTAATAGCTTCAAGAAAATATTATTTTCTTCTTTTCTAAAACTAGTGATCTTGGGTCTAATGATGTTATCAGTGTCAACTCTAGTCTGATAGTCTTGACTCAATTGATAAACACCTATCATAGTTCTTATTAATCTTGAATAAATTGAAAATAAAATCAAAGCATTTCTTTTCTATTGACTCATTTGATAAGTAAAACAAAGTTTCCATAAAATAATCAACAATTCATCTTGATGAGAAATGGTTGAATTCATTGCTAATTGATCTCTGATTTTATTATTTATATTGGTCACCAAAAAAATTTATTCTTCTAACAAATTCCAACAAAAATTATGCCTCTAATAAGACTTTACATATGATATAAAAAATATACCAATGGTATGAATCAGTGTATGAATACATTATGATAGATCAGTGGCACACTGTTTCTAATGGACTAGTTTCAGCAGCTTTGACTTTAGCAACTTCGTTCCTTCTATGAATACTATTTTAATCAACTTATTTTTATAAATATTTGTTTCTCGTGGATTATTGGACTAACTGAAAACTAGTATCTTCATAACTTCACATTCTGATTGACCTTATCAGCCAACAAACATTTTTGTATCTAATGATCTCACACTGATGGACTGACACCAGAAATATTTAGATTCAGCAAAATTTTTCTTTCATAAACATCACTTGTATCATGTCTTCCTCATGAATTTGAATATGTTTAAGATCACCTTCAGCATTGTCTAACTTATATTGGGAAGTATTTGGGACTTCCTTTCCTTTCCAGCATACATCTTTCTTTCCAACCCTTAATATGATTCGCAGCACTACCCCTTTTTTACATAGGGATTGCATCGCAAGTTTTTCAAACAATTGTGATTTTTTTTAATTAAAAAAGAGAAAATCATTGTCAAATTTATATCAGATCCATGAAAAGTCTGATTCGCTTCCTCATTATGATCATAACCTCATTCTGAAACCGATGTGAGTCTGATGAACCATTTCTTCAATAAAGATTCTTCTCAATCTAATGGAATTCCTTAAGAAATGTGAGATTTATGTTCAGAATATGATGGTTATTCTGGTCACCTAATGCTTTTATAAAATGAGTTGATTTATTTCCTTTGACAATAAAAGACAACACCTACAAAACAAACATCTTCCTGATTACAATGATGAGTCTAATCTTTATGTTGATGGTTCTAGGTCCTATTAAAAGCTTCACAGACAACTTTATTCAATTAGTATTTCTATTAAATTTCTCAACATACTCTCTTTATTCAATATAATAAACATATTGATCTACTGACAAAAAATACAACCAAAACACAATTTGGTCCTAACAATATCCCCCTTTGTGTTTGTTGTTAATACCCACTTCAAAACAATATCACTTGTTTTATTTTCTCACCTTTTATTCTCCCCATTCCTTTCTTGTTCCTCGTATTTATTTTCTCTGCCCCTTATTGACAATAAAATCCAAAGTGGGAATCATGATAAGTTCCCCCATTATTGACAAATGATCTCATTTCCAAGGGTTGGAACTTTCTATCAAGATTTTGAAATTATTATTTAGAAGAACATAAGTATCACATGATTTTCTTAACAAATATCCTTTAACTAAACAACTCTTAGTCTATGTGGGAAATGCTAGTGTAGAAAATAAGAGTGTATAATCAAGGTTTTCAATGTTGTCCATAACACAACTTTCATGTGATACATTTTCATGTTTATTTCATCATTATCATTTTTGGGGAAATATTGAAAGGATTTGTTTAAGATAAAAATAACCTTCACCCATATCAAAAAACATATCAGAAAGTTTAGGTGTATAAACACAACTTTCAAAAACTCATATTTTGTAACCTCGTTACTTTATTTTTCAAAAATAGTAAGAAACTCATTAAAACCAGCTTCTTTATTTTGACTCCTTCAATTCCATGCAAGTTAGTAAAAGTATACAAAATTTTGGGGAATAAGGAGGAACCTCAATTGTTTATCAGATTCAACAATCGGACTGAGAGTCTTCTCTCATTCTTGACTTTTCCTTCTTTTTCATGGATTTTTTATTGGATGTGTTTTCTTTATTTTTTTCATCCTTCTCATATTTTGTAACAAATTTCTTCTCATAAGTACAATCTTCTAATGAGGTTGTCAAATTTTCCTCAACTTTAGTAACATATTTGTTATAATTTGTTTGTAAAATCTTTTTCATGTCTTCTTCTTGGGCTAGAAAGATAGTCAAACGTCTTTTAGTAACATGCTCATCTTTCTCACATCTATTTTTTGGTTCTTTATGTCATAATCTGTTGATATATTTTTATCAAAAAAATCTCTTTTTTAGAAATTTTTTTCTTCCCTTTTTCTTCATCTAATTTCTATGCTTCTTCCAACTTTCTAGACATTGTTACTTGTTCTAGCCAAATAACTAAGCACTCTTTCTTTTCGGAATCAGTATGTTTATTTTTATCAGGTTTCAAAATACCTTTCTCATCTTTCTTCCTTTAAAAGGATTGACTCCCCCTCAAAATTTTCCTTCTATAAATCTTAGAATAGTTTTAATATTGTTACTTAAACCAACACATATTTTTCATATTCCCAAATCCACCACAATTCTAGTAGTACCCATAGAAGGAATACCTTCCTTTGTAACTTCCATATTGTCTAGAATTGTTGACATGTTTCTCAGTAACTTTCTTAACTTGCATTAGGTCCTTATTGACTACCAAACCATCTGTTATCAACTGGAATCTTCCTTTACACCTTATTTTTCTTTTTAGCTTTATCACAATCATAAGTAATAGAAAAATTTTCAAAATTTTTATTTTTAGAAACTTCTGACTTCTCAACTTTTTTGGTCTTGTCCACATACATAGCTTTTGAATCATTCTTATTCTTAGAGAAAATTTAAGATATCTTCTCATCCTTTAAAGGTAATTTTTTATCCTTCTTAGGTTTAGCCTTTACATAACTTTCACCAACTTCAGAAATATAATTTTTGGAACTTGTAACCCTTTTCATAGCTTTAGAGAGTTTTTGTTGGACAAGTTCCAACTCTTATTCTTTTTCCTTCAACTCAATTTATAAATGTTTGTTATAATTATTTTATTTCTCAATTGATTTCTTAAAATCATAAATATCTTTAAACAGCTTAACATTTTCATCAAGATCACATTTTTTATTTTTATTTTAAGATTTTTCACTTTTCTACTTCCTTATTTCATTTTCAAAACTCCCAATCTTCCTCATACATTCTTTCAATTATTCTTTAAGATGAAATTATATTTGAGTTTCTTCTTCTTCAAAAATAATAGTTCTGAATTATTTATTGTTAATTTTGGAAATGAAATTATTCTCAATAACATTTTTAGTATATTTTTTAGATTCAACTTTACTATCTTATTCTTTAGAACAACTGATTTCATTTTAATTAAAATTTTCCTCATTAAATATTTCAATAAACATGTTTTATTCAACACCGTTTATAAATTCTTCACTATTATCATCCTTAGATAAAAATATTCTCCTTTTGTATTTGGAGAACTTCTTATCTTTCTTATTAGAATATAATTTTTCTTTATCACCTTGTTTCTTCCAAGATCTTCTTGGCCTTCTTTATTCTTTGTCACTTTCTTCTTTATCCCTTTATTCTTCATTAACCCTTTGAGGAAAATTGGAAACAAATTTCTCAATGGATCCATAACAAAAACATTTTAAGGTAATTTTCCCTTTATACCTTCTTGTACCTCTTTTCACTTTTTTATAAAACAAGGATAAAATTTCATCATGACTTTTACATACCTCATTTTCATAATCAGGTTCAGGAACATCTTCTTCATCAAGAACCATCTTAGACTTTTCTTTATTGGAAGCCTTGAAATACATTTCATAATAAATTTTTTTTCCTTTCATAACTTTCTCCCTTATCATCTCATAAGTGATGAGATTGTTGGACTCCTCATATTTTAATCATGTTTTAATGATCACAAATCTTGTTCACAACTCATGGTATAACCTTTCACAAGATCCTGATTCAAAATCTTATAAATCAGGCTTGAATAATATTTGAATATTGTAAAATATATTTGATCTTGTTCAACAATGTTTTATTATATTAGTGCTTAAGTATAATTCATTCTATGAATATTATTTCTTAATACAGTTTTACAAATATCTAGCTAAGTTCGAGAAACCGTAAGTTTGCCACCAGTTCTGGATTTGGGCAAAGTCCCTAACACCGTAACCCAGACACTGTAATCCCAAACACCATAACCCAGACAATGTAATCCCAAACATCGTAACCCAGACACCATAATCCTAGACACCATAACCCAAACACCGTAACCCTGATACCGTAACTCAGACACCGTAACCATATTCAAATTTCATAAAGTCTGTGACACCAGTTCCTTACTACCATTACCAATACATTGTTACCTAAGACACTGTGATTCTAACACCACATATGTGCTACTGTTTCTAAGTGATACCATTTCAAGACAAACTATGACACTATTCTTTAATCTGTTTTTTCATTTTCAACTTAATTTCTAATGGTCATATTTAAGTCATTTAATAGCACTGACATAATTAATATTTCTTTATAGACATGTCACTTGACAGTACGAGGTATGAGGTTTAGAAATCATGAATCTTGTCAGATCTAACACATGCACCCTGAAATAAAGATAAGAACACGAGACTCAGAGAAAAAGGAGTGAGTGTTTTGAAAAACTAACACATGCATGCAACAATATAAAACTGAATAACACACAAATCACTCTTGACCCCAAAAGGCTGAACTACCGTAGATCAGATCCTTATACATCTTCGCAATACCAACTCAAAGAATAATATGATCTACATAGCTCACATCATCAAACTGGAAACTAAAGCACCAAACTTGTGATACTCTATTTTTTACAAGAGGACTTGATATTTGTATCTGCTTTATCCCACAAGTCTACAGCTGCATAGAGAAACACTCAGAGCATTTCTAATCCTTTCTCATCATCTTTGCTCGGTTGTGTACTGTTTTTATCTTTTGAGCAGTGTGTGTGTGTCTGTATTTAAACATACACTATATCCACTATTAAACTGAAGGATATAATATATCCTTCCTCAAATATATTATTAAATCTATTTAATCCCATAGATAAGTGTGGAAGAGGTCCTTTTGTGACCTGGTAGCTTATACCCATGAAGAATAATGGAAGAGGTCGTGTGACCTGTACAGTCTTGTGTACTATCATTTACCCTGATCTAGGGTGTGGATAGAGTTTATTAATATAAACTACTTGGTGTAAAGTTATCACCAAGTGGAGTAGATTAGGTCTTGTCTTGAGACTATACCGCTTGTTTTATCCGCTATGTCTTTTTTTTTTAGTTTTTTCTCTTCTTTACTTTATATTTCAGAAAACTAAATTTTACTTTGATAGTTAGTATTGGATAGAAGTTATAATTGTTTTCCCTATTAGAGTAGCTTCAAAATTTGTATCAATAACTCACATTGATATTGCTGAGAATTAATCAATCTTCTAAGAAATTATTTAAACAGTCAAACTATTATAACCTTATTACCTTGATTAACTGGAATGTATTCATTTTTATTGGGGAATATTTTTAAGTGGACTTTTTGAAAGAAATTTTTATAGATACTCAATTCACCCCCATCTTGAGTAATCTACTCCGACCAACATTTGGTATCAGAGGATTTTATTCTTGTTAAGGCTCTGTTTTTAAAATACTTCAATTGTGATTTTAGTTGTACTTTAAAATCTGTAAATTTTTATTAGTTCTAAATTTCTAGCTCTTTAAAAAGTATTTCTCTATTATGGATAATAGACTAGAATGTGTTGCAATAAACAGACCTCCATTATTTAATGAAACTAATTATTCCCAATAAAAAATTAAAATGAAAATACATTTAGAAATTATGGGTTTTGAAATTTGGTCTTCAATTTTAAATGAGTATATGATTCCTTCTACTGCTAGAACTACTTGGAATGACCTAAATAAGACTGTTTACAACAATAATTTCAAAGAAATAAATGCCTTATACTATGCCTTAGGAGATGAAGAATTCAATAGAATTTATTCATGTAAAACATCCCATGAAATCTAGGATACTCTCTATTTCACATGAGGGAACCACTAATGTGAAAGAAATGAGACTTAATAATTATAATATTAAGTATGATAGCTTTAAAATGAAGCTTGATGAGCCTGTTTTTGATATGTATCTTAGGTTCAATGAAATTTTAAATACAATGATCTCTCTCGGAAGAGAAGTTACAGCCAAATAAAAAATTATAAGGATTCTCATATGCTTACCTGATAGATGGAGAGGCACTTCTGTCTCTATTAGAGAGTCATGTGACATCAGAAAATTACCTATCAAAGAACTCAATGGGAAACTAATGATGTATGAAGAAGAGTTTAAATCCAACAAGGAAGAGGAGGATTAACCTAAAAAAAAATTTGTGGCATTTAAGACCACTTCCTCTAAACACAAATAAAATGAGAAACTACAAGTCTCTATAGAAATTTCCAACAGTGAATAATCATCACCCGATAGTGATGAGGAGATGTCTCAATTAGCTAGAAGGTTTAAGAAATTTTATAAAAGGAAGAAATTTTTCTGAAAGACTAACTTCAAAGGAAGATATGATCAAAAGGTAATATGGAATAAATATTGGAAAAGAAATAAAAAGTCAGATGAGATAGTATGTTATGAATGTAAGTGAAAGGAACATATAAAGGTTGATTGTTCCAAGCTCAAGTATAAAAATAAATATGAGGACAAAGATAGAAAGCATAAAAAGGCAATGAAAGAAACTTGGAGTACTTCTAAGGATATTTCAAGTGACTCAGAGTTTTCACATGATGACCAGGCTAATAATTCCAATATGTTTTTCATGAAAAACACATCAGAGGTAACCCTGGAATCTCCTGTACAAAATTCCTATTATTTTGGATATGGAAGTGATTCTGAAAATATGTCTAAAGAAGAAATGTTTGAGTATTGAAATATGATTTAAGATACATGTAATAAACTAAAAGATAAATACAAGTTTTTAAAGAAATATTATGCTCTTACCTCAACTGTTAAATCTAAACTTGTTGTAGAAAGAGAGAAAAATGTTCAATTACTCAAAGAAAACAATGAATTAAAGCTATCTAATGAGCAATTGAAAAAGTACCTTGAAAGGTTTAATAATGGTAAATATACCTTCATAAAAATTCTAGGTAAACAAATTTCCCCTAAATACACTACTGGTATTGGCTATCAACCTAGTGAAATAAATTTTGAAAAAACCAATTTTGTTTCTAAATATAGAACATATAGTTTTATTCCTATTTTAGGAAAACATTCTGTTAGTTCAAACTATGATACATTCTCTACTATTTCTAGCTTTTCTAGACCAAATAAAGTTTATTTATTAAATACTTTACACAATGCTTATAAAAAACATATGAGGAAAATGTGGGTTTCTAAAGCACTAGTAACTAATATTACTGGACCCAAACAAATATGGGTACCAAAGTCTATTTTTATTTGACTATTTTTTAGGGAAATTGTTTGAATAGATCCTATAAAATCTTATGGTACTTGGAAAGTGGGTGTTCAAGACACATGATAGGAGACTATTCATGTTTCAAGAACCTAATAAATATTGATGGAGGACATGTCACTTTTGGTGACAATGCCAAATGAAAAATCATTAGTCTAGGCCAAATCAGTAACTCTAACTCAGTTTTAATTTCCAAAGTAATTTTTGTTGATGGGATGAAATATAATCTTCTTAGTATCTCACAATTATGTGATTATAGATTTTATTTTAAATTTAAAAATAATACTTGCAATTTTTTTAATTCTAAAAATGAATTAATATTTTCTACATTAAGAAATGAAAATGTATATTCTGTTAACTTAGATTCTTTAGTTTCTAAAAATGCTTCATGTTTAAGTGTATTTTACAAAGAGTCTTGATTTTGGAATATAAGACTAGGACACTGTAATATTCACTCCCTTATAAATCCAACTAGAAAAATTTTATTCAAATATCTACCCAAACTAGAGTTTCCAAATGATAAAGCATGTAATCCTTGTTAAAAGGGAAAGCAACACAAAATTTCCTTCAAACCAAAGAAAGAAATTTCAACTTCTCAACATCTCTATTTAGTTCACATGGATTTTTTCGGACTATCTAGAGTTTCTAGTTTAAATTATAAATACTATGTTTATGTTCTTATAAATGAATTTTCTAGGTATACATGGATTTTCTTCCTAGATCACAAAAGTGAATCCTACTCTCACTTTACTAAGTATGCTAATATTGTAAAAAACCTTAGTGGACTTAGAATAAAATTTCTAAGAAGTGACCATGACCTTGAATTTTAAAATCAAGAGTTTGAATATTTTTGCTCACAAAATGGCTATAATCATAATTTCCCTGCTCCTAAAACACCTCAATAAAATGGAGTTGTAGAACGAAGAAATATGACCTTGAAAGAAATTGCTAGAACCATGCTTAGTGAATATGACTTACCTATTTATTTTTGGGATAAATCTATAAATACAGAATGTTATATTATTAATAGAGTGTTGATTAGACCTATTCTTAAAATAACCACATATGAGTTATTGAAATATAGAAAAACCAAAGTGTACTACTTTAAAGTATTTGGTTGCAAAGTCTACATCCTTAATACCAAGGAAAATATTGAAAAAATTTCATCTAAGAGTAATGAAGGAATATTTATAGGATATTTAATCTCTAGTAAAGCATATATAGTTTTTAACAAAACAACTAAATGTGTGGAGAAATCTATCCATGTCAAGTTTGATGAGATAGATCCACATGAGCCTAAGACCTCTCTATAGAATCTTGAGGATGATATGTCAAATTTAGAAATTAATGCTAAATCCTATAACTATACTGTAAAGGAATCTATAAAAACATCCAATTATGGAAATTCTCCAAATTCAATACATAATGAACCTAAACCTGTTAAAGAAACTGAAATCACTAGCACCTCTTTTTCTAGAGCTGTTAGAACTCCTAAGAACCATCCTTTAGATGTTGTTGTAGGAGATTTAGATAAAGGAACATAAACTAGAGATTCTTTTAGAAATCAAGTTGAACATCAGGATTTCTTGTCACAACTTGAACCTAAAAACATCAATGATTCTACCAATAATTAATTTCTAGTGATGGCTATGCAAGAAGAACTTAATTAGTTTGAAAGGAACAAAGTTTGGAAACTTTTTGATATACCTAAAGACAGTTTTACCATAGGCACTAAGTGGTTGTTTATAAATAAAGTAGATGAAGCTGGTAACATAGTTAGAAACAAGGCTAGATTGGTTTCACAAGGCTATAGTCAAAAATAAGGAATTGACTATGAGGAGACCTTTGCATCAGTAGCTATACTTGAAGCCATTAGAATCTTGCTTTCATATGCAGCACATCTGAATTTTAAACTATATCAAATGGATATCAAGAGTCCATTCCTAAATGGGTATATATCTGAGGATGTATTTATTGAACAACCCCCTAGCTTCAAAATCCTCACTTTCCAAATCATGTTTTTAAATTATCAAAAGCTTTGTATGGTCTAAAACAAGCTCCAAGAGCTTGGTATGACAGATTAATTACTTTTATTATTTCCAAAGGTTTTACAAAAGGTATAGATGATCCTACTCTTTTTATAAAATGAATTTCCAATGATGTTTTAGTAGTTCAAATTTATGTAGACTATATTATTTTTTAATATTCAAAAAATTATTTTTGTATTGAGTTTTCTAAAATGATGAAAAATTAATTTGAAATGAGTTTAATGGGTAAACTAATATTCTTTATTGGATTTTAAATCCTTCAAAATAAAGATGGTATTATTTTAAATTAAAGAAAATATACTAAAGTTATTCTAAAATATTTTGGCTTAGACAACACTAAAAGTAGTGATACTTTAATGAGTACGGATTGTAAGTTGGATCTTGATGAAGATGGAAATTTTGTTGATCAAACCACTTATAGAGGGATGATTGGAAGATTACTCTACTAAACTTCTAGCCAACCTAATATTATGTTTAGTTTAGCTATGTGTTCTATCTTTCAAGAAAACCCTAAAGAGTCTCATTTAAATGTTGTTAAAAGGATTTTCAAATACCTCAAATATACACCCAATATAGGATTGTTCTATCCTAGAGGACAATCATTTGAGTTAGTTAGCTATTCTGATGCTGATTTTGGTGTTTGTAAGTTAGATATAAAAAGTACCTATAGAAAATGTCACGTTTTAGTCAAGTCTCTAGTTTCATGGTGTAGTAAGAAACAAAAATTTGTTGCATTATCTACTACCAAAGATGAATATATAGTAGCTAGTAGTTGTTGTGCACAAATTTTGTGGATGAAACACACATTACTAGACTATGGATATCAATCCAGACATGTAACTATAAATTGTGAAAATAAAAGTGCTATTAACATTTCAAATAATCCTGTTTCACACTCTAGGACAAAGCATATTGATGTAAGGCATCACTTTTTGAGAGATCATTATCAAAAAGGTAATATAATTTTGGAATTCATTGGAACTGAAAATCAGTTTGCTAATATATTCACTAAACTATTAAATTCTAAAAGGATAAATTACATCATACATGAATTAAGAATGATAAATCTTAAGTAGAAATTTTACGGTCTCAAACTTAATATTTCACACTTACTGTTTCATAGCTTACTATTTCACAACTTATGGTTTCATGATTAGCAGTTTCAAAAGTCACTATCTTAGAATTATTGTCTCACTTTCACGGTTTCACAAGTTACTGTCTCGTGTTTATGGTCTCAGAGTTACTTTCTCTTAGTTACTGTCTTGCACTTAATTTCTCAAATGATGCGGTCGCGCTGTTTAGAGCCACACTGTAAGGATGAAACCAGGACAATTTTTTCTAGTCTCACCGTGACAACATGTTCTTGCCTCACCACAAAGACTCAGTTTTTATATTTTCTTTAATTTTATTTCTCATATCACTGTGTTGATTATTTTATTGTTTTTATGTCGCGATTTTGAATTTTCAACACTTGAAATCCCTAAATGATAAAAACCCAATATCTTTCACTATTTTCTTCACTCGAGCTCTCTTCTCTTGAAACCAAGACCCCTATCTTTCAAATCGTAGCTCCTCTTTCAGCCCTTCATCTCTCTTGAACCCACGTTGAATGCCCATAATGAAGTTTCCATCTTCATCAACTCCTAAGAAGCACATATCTCAGAAGAAAGTTAAAAGGGAACCAAAAGTAACGCCTGAAGGACCATTGAATCTGAATCTTATTGATAGAATAGTAATACCAGAAAAGGAAGTCTGTCTGAAGTGATTTCTGAAAAGTAAGTCACTAGTTTTGAAGGTATTGGAAGAGTAGGGATGGTTGAATTGGTTCATAAAAAAGACAAGGCTGATTTATCCAAAACTTGTTTCTCATTTTTATCAGTATGTCCAGTTTTCGTTTAATACTGAAGATGGTTTTGTTGTAAGAAGATGGATTAATGGTCAAAGGTGTACTTTTACCTCAAGGTTATGGGTTGGATGCCTAAGGATACCTCATGAAGAATTATTTGAGGACTACCAGAGAGGTCCTCCTCCTCCTAGTGAGGTTTTTGTCTTGGAAGAGGCCCTAGGAAGTTTGACTAACAATAAGAAGAAAAGAAGGGCAATTACTGTTGAGTTGGATGGTGAAACAAGGTTTCTATTTAAGTTTATCCAAAATCTTATCAGTCTAAGGAAAGGGTATTTTTCTACTCTTAAGTATCAAGATGTATTCTTGATACATATTATGAAAAATGGGCATAAGATTAATCTGTGAAATTTTATTATACTTCAAATGTGTGAATTGATTAAGACAACTTTTAAGTCTACATCTTTGTTATATTCAAGATTAATCTCTGTAATTTTGTCTGCTAAAGGGGTGGTTGTCCCGAATGAAGAATTCATCAAATATTATAAGTTCTATATCTCAAAGGATACAGTCAGAAGAATGAAAATAAGCTGCAATCCTTGGAAAAAGTCTTGGGTGGAGGACAATGAAAAGTTGTATGAAAATTTTAATCTGGATGAGAATCCTTCAAGACCTAAGAACATATATAATCCTAGTTTGGAACCAGATGAAGTTGTTGATTATTTGGATGAAGAAGAAGAAGAGGCAGTTGTTGCACCTAAAGAAGGAATTATCTTGGACAAAGAAGAAAGTGGTCTACCTTTTCTATAAAATGTATTTGAGAAGGATGTACCTATTACTGAAAGAAGTATAGATTCAATGGAAGAACCTGCTTCTGGAAAAGAATCTGCTACTAGTGTAAAAGAAAAGGTTGTTCTTGAGGAGCACTTAGAAGAACCTACTATTGAGGAAGAGGCTATTATTGAGAAACATTTAGAGGAACAATATGATCCTAAAATTATCCTATCTGCTGAGGAAATAATGGAATAGGACTTTCAGCTAGATATAAAGGAAATGGGTAAGCCTATTAGAGATAAAAATTTAGAAATAGGTCAAGGGACTAAATCTCTTAGTCCTATAAGAGATGCACCTGTTGAGGGTGAGAAACACCCCAGTCTAGAAAGTGTTGAAGTTCCCAATTATGTTGATCAAATCACTATGGATACTTGGTATAAGTTTCCTAGCTACTTTTATGTGAATAATACCCAGGAGGCCTTGGTTAAAGGCATAGATCTTTCCACTGTGTTTCAATTAAAACCAGTTTCTGCTCTAGAAGTCATCTCTGCTAAGGAGCCTGAACCTTTCTCAACCCTTGTTCCTGAACCTACACAAGAACCTTACGTTTATATGAGTCACAGTGATCTGAAAGCTTTTAGATATACTTTTTTAGCTAGATTTGAAAAGATCATGAACTCATAGCCTGCTCCTGTGAAAAATCTTAGTGAAAGATATGATGCCTTTCTGTTAGAGAAAATCATATGGAAAATTCAACCAAAAATGCTTCATGAAATACAAGAAGTTAGAATTGAGAACAAGCAGTTGAGTAAGGTGGTAAAGTCTCTCAGATCTATAGTTGAAGATATGAAACAATTGTTGCAAACTGGACTATCTCCTGGTGCTCATCCTGTTAAGGATGTTAGTGATCAGATTCCACAGAAAGTTGCATCTCTGATTCAACCAAGCTTGAATTTAATTTATGAAAAATTGGATGAGAGAAACATCAAGATAGTCAATGAGATGTGTGAGCTTGTTGTTGGTATTAAAAATCTGACTGATGAGTACAAGGGATGTATACAAAAAGTTTTAAATCAACTTAAGTCTCTCACTTCATCTATTACAACTTCCAATGCCTCTGGATAGTCATCTCAACCTATAGACAGTGATCTGATCAGAACTATTGTTAAAGAATAACTTTAATCAATGTTAAGTGGTTTTGAAAAGGAAATCTTATCTGTTGTCATCAAGAACAGTGATAGAGTACTTGACTTAGTAAGGATTTGCTCAAATATTTCTAATGATGCTCAGGAAGAAATTACTAAGAAAGTGTATTTCTACTTTAATAGGATTTTCTCTAAGCATGATATGACCAATCATTTCAAATATCTTATAGAGAATTTGAAAATTCCTCCTGTCACTCAATCCTTCAAGACTCAATTCCAAAAGGTGAAAGATTTCACTCCTCTATTGGACAAGTTCATAGAGAAAAAAGATGATTTTGAGAAGTCAATATGGTATGGTGGTGAGATCATTACTGATTTTATTCAATTGTTGAAGCCTTATCTTCATTTGAAAAAGCACTGCCATTGTGGCTCTAGCAGCTGCACCTTTACGGCCTGGCTCAACCCCTTCCTCATCCACTACTTTTGCTTCTGTCTCCATGTCTGTATCTTAGGCTTTGATCCAGATTAGACCTGTTATCCTTGACTAATACTTGTCTTGGTCTTCAACCAAACCCACTATGGAACCTTTTATTTTTTAAGGGATACCTCTTCCTTCTCTGACAGTTAGCTCAATCCCTTCTTTAACCTCTATTTCTGCTCATATGGATCCTTCTAATTCTACTGCTAAGGGAAAAGAGAAGACTATTGGTGCTGAAGAGAAGTGAAAATGTATTTTGATAGGGATATTTTACACTTTTTTCCTAATGATTATAATGACACATATCTTTCCATCTAATGCAATATGCACTATTGTTGTCTATTCTCTTATTTACCTTCATTTAATGTTTATTTTCTTTTTCTTATTTCTTTTTGATAATCCCAAAAGTGGGAGAGTAATAAGAACAGAAATATAAATCCTTTGATTTGTGATCATCAAAATGGGGGAGATTTTTAGACTCGTCATGTTTTAATCGTGTTTTAATAATCACAAATCATGTTCACAACTCATGGTATAACCTTTCACAAGATCCTGATTCAGAATCTTATAAATCATGCTTGAATCATGTTTGAATATTGTAAAGTATATTTGATCTTGTTCTATAATGTTTTATTATATTAGTGATTAAGTCTAATTGATTCTGTGAATATTATTTCCTAACATAGTTTTATAGATATATGGATAAGTTTGAGAAACCATAAGTCTTCCACCGGTTCTGGATTTTGGAAAAGTCCCTAACACCATAACCCAGACACTGTAATCCCAAACGTCATAACCCAGACACTGTAATCCCAAACACTATATCCCAGACATCGTAATCCCAAACACCATAACCCAGACACCATAACCTTGATACCGTGACTCAGACATTGTAACCAGTTTCAAATTTCATAAAGTCTTTGACATCGGTTCCTTACTTCCATCACCAAGACATTGTTACCTGAGACACCATGATTCTAACACTGCATATGTGATATCGGTTCCTGATCTCAATAAAACAATGGAATCATGACTGTCTCACCACTCAAAGGCAAAGAAGAAGACATTGTTTCCTGGGGACACCGTTTCCAAGTGATACTGTTTCAAGACAAACTGTGACACCATTCTTTAATCTGTTTTGTCATTTTTAAACTTAATTTCTAACAGTCATATTTGAGTCATTTAATAGCACTGACATAATTAATGTTTCTTTATAGACATGTCACCTGAAAGTATGAGATACGAGGTGTAGAAATCATGCATCATGTCGGCTCCAATACATGCACCCTGAAATAAAGACAAGGACACAAGACTCAAAGAAAATTGAGCAAGCATTTTGAAAAACTAATTCATGAATGCAATAATATAAAACTGAAGAACACATTAAGCACTCTTGACCCCAAAAATCTGAACTACCATATATCAGAGCCTCAAAAATTTTATCAGTACCAACTCAAAGAATAATACGAGCTACATAGCTCACATCATCGAACTGGAAACCAGATCACCAAACTCGTGATACTCTGTTTTTTATAAGAGGACTCGATATTTGCATCTACTTTATCCCACAAGTCCATAGTTTCATTGAGAAACACTCAGAGCATTTATAATCCTTTCTCATCATATTTTCTCTGTTGTGTACTATTTTTAGCTTTCGAGCAGTTTGTGTGCATGTTTGTATTAAAACACACATTGTATCTAGTATTAAACCAAAGGATACAAGATATCTTTCCTCTCAAATCTTCTTACATATGTTTAATCTCACAGATAAGTGTGGAAGTGGTCCTTGTGTTACCTCGTAGCTTATACCCACGAAGAATAGTGGAAGAGATCGTGTGACCTGTACAGTCTTGTGTACTATTTTTTACCTCAATCCAGGGTGTGGATCAAGTTTATTAATATAAACTTTTTGGTGGAAGGTTATCACCAAGTGGGGTGGATTAGGTCTCGTCTTGAGACTGAACCACTTGTTTTATCCACTTTTTCTTTTGATTTAGTTTTTTCTCTACTTTACTTTATATTTCTGAAAACTAAAATTTACTTTGATAGTTTTTCTTGGATAGAAATTATAATTGTTTTCCCCTATTAGAGTAGCTTAAAAAGTTGTATCAATAACTCAAATTGATATTATTGAGAATTAATCAATCTTCTGAAAAGTTATTTGAACAGTCAAACTATTATAACTTTATTACCTTGATTAACTATCTTGTATTCATTTTTATTAGAGAATATTTTTAAGTGAACTTTTTGAAAGAAATTTTTATAGATACTCAATTCACCCCCTCCCCCTAGAGTAATATACTCTGACCAATAGAGAGTACTATGAAAATCATCCATAGATAATTTTTTAGGGTCTCTATCTTCCAATAAGGAAGCTTTTACATCAAACTTGTCAGGAAGAATTATCAGAATCTTATCAACAATAGTATAATCTTTCAATTTTTCACCAAGACATCTGATAGTGATAACAATGTCATTCACCCAAGTAAAGAAGTCATAAACTTATTCATACTCACCCATATTGAGATCTTTATACTTCAATCTATAGATTTGTAACTTTGCCTTATTCACTTTTTTATTGCCTTCATAAATATTGTTCAGTTTATCCCAGATATCTTTGGCAAGGGAAACACCTTTTACTCTTAGAAAATCACTTTTGTAAAGTTATGAGAGTAAAGCATTCTTAACTATTCCATCATTTGCAAGGGTTTCCTTATCAGTGTTTATAAGAGGATCATTCTTAGCATGAGGGGTAAAACTATCTTTATTTTCTTTTGAAACATAATATCCAAGGGATATAAGATATGGAAGCATTCTACCTTTCTAGATATGATAATTCCTATCATTTAAGATCAAAATCCCCTTACTGTTTACACAATTCAGATTCTCCATCACAAATTCACTTTCAAAACTTCAGCAAAGAATAAATGAAGGGAACCATCACTCTGATACCACTTGTTAGTGTCCATGCAGAATTCAAGTATCACTGAGAGGGTAGGGGTGAATCAGTGATATTTTTTCTATCAAGTTTCCTTACTAATGAAAAAACTTTCACCTCTTGTTAAATATTTCTTTCCATTCTGAAAACAAATCAAACTCGCATCCATAGGAACACAAGTATTTACAATGTACACTACTCAATAAGAGTAGCTAAGTCCTTAGTATGGTATGGAAACAATCTGATACCACGCGATCAACTATAAAACAATCCTTTTGTGTGGAATACAATGAGTAAGAAATTCCCTTACACTCATGCCACACTATAGAAACAATCTGATAGTGCATATGCTTCTTTTATCACAAATGATGTAATAAAATTTGTGTAAAAAACATGTTACAGTTCTACTTGATCAACTTTCATAGATATGTTCTTCAAAAACAATTATTCACTTTTTTACCCAGTAGTAGGCAAGAACTTCTTGAACTTTGTAATGATACTCAATCTAAGTCTCCAGTCTGATTGCTCAATATGAAAATATAACTCTGAGAATATTGTTGAAACAATTATAAACTTCTTCTTCCTTGATTCAAAAATCTCAATAGGATTTTCCTAGTCCTATAATCCATCTCAATATGATAATCAGCTGAATATAATTATCTCTACTCCTTTCTTCTTTTGTTTGAAAAACCTTCCTTAGGGATACTCAATCTAAAAACTTATTCTCCCTAGAAATTCAAAGATTTTCTCTTTATTTATAAAGGGTACTCGTGTCAGTAAAGTACAAAGTACTTACTCCTTTTATAGGTGAGCCAAATCCAATTTGGGCGGGATTATAAAAAAATCATGCTCAACTAAAATTTCTAAAATCTTGATTTTCCTTGAATTTTAGAAACATATTTGAATTCTTCGGCTATTCTCCACTCTTATCACTTATTCTTGAAACTTCTCAAATGTTCTCACAACTTCATCTCACTTTATACATTCTTACATTCTTTAGTCTGATTCTGATTCCCCATTCATATTTTCTCATTATAATGCTTTGTACTAAATAAAAGAACTAATATTCCCATTCTAATTTCTTCATTATGATGAAGACAGATGATTCTTCGATATGTTTATCTACACCAAAACTCCGCATCAATTTAGAAACAATACATCGATCATATGAGAATAATATGTCTTCTCATAATGATCCTCAGAATCAATTGATCATTATGATTTCTTCATTATGATGGAAATAACATATTGCTTTACACCAAATGAACCATATGAAACCCATTCTTCAAACTTTCTTTAACAACTTCAAGTAAATCTCCTTTCCTTCTTTTCTCTGACCGATGGTCTTGGGTATAATGATGTTATCAATGTCAACTCCAGTTCAATAGTCTTGACTCAATTGATAAACATCTATCACGGTTCTTCTTCCTTTTGACTCAATTGAAAAAAAAATCAGATCATTTCTTTTCTCTTGACCCACTTGATAAGGAAAACAATGTTTCCATAAAACAATCAATAATTCATCTTGATGAGAAATGGTTGAATTCATTTCTAATTGATCTCTGATTTTCTTCTACATATTTATCACCACAAACTTTTCTTCTTCCAAAAAAATCACACAAACAATTATGCCTCTGATAAACGTATGCATCCAATATACAAAAGATACCAATTATATGAATTGGTTTCAGAATCCATTATGATGGATCGGTGTCACACCATGTTCAATGGACCGGTTCCAACAGCTTTGACTTCAACAACTTATTTCCTTCTTTGAATATGATTCACATCAACTTATTTTTATAAATATTTTTTTCTCATGACTTATTGGTTTTACTAAAAACCAGTATCTTCATAACTTCATATTTTGATCAACCTTCTTAGCTAACAAATGTTTCTTCATTTGGTGATATCACACTAATAGACTGAGACTAGAAATATTTGACTGAAATAACTTCCTTCTTTCACAAAATTCACTTGTATCATGACTTCCTCGTGACTTTGAATATGTTGAAGATCAACCTCAGCATCGTCTGACTTACATTGGTAAGTATTTGTGACTTTCCATCCTTTCCATCATACATATTTCTTTTCGACCCTTAACACGATTGGAAGCACTCCCCATATCTTACATAGGGCTTGTATCATAAGTTTTTCAAACACTTTTTTTGTGAATTAAAAAACAGTAATGCATTTTCAGGTTTATATCAAATCCATGCAAAATCAGATTCTCTTCCTCATTATGATTAGAACCTCATTTCAGACCCAAGGTGAGTCTGATAAACCATTTCTTCCAGGAAACTTCTTCTCAATCTGATGGACTTCCTTAAGTAATGTGAGTTTGATGTTCTGAATATGATGGTCAATCCAATCACCCAATGCTTTTACAAAGTGAGGTTATTTATTTCCTTTGACAACAAAAAAAACATCTGCAAAACAAACATCTTCCTGATTATGATGGTGAGTCAAATCTTCATGTTGATGGTTTTGGATTCTATTGACAACTTCACACACAACTTTATTCAATTCGGATTTCCATTACCATTATCAATATACTTTCCTTCTTCAACATAAGAAACATATTGATCTATTGACAAAAAATACAAAGAAAACACAATTTAGCCCTAACAATTATATCGGTGGGTATGAATAGGACTAACTAAATTATAAAAATTATATGATTTTTACTTGTATAAAATAAATTCATTAGCTATCAATTGATTAGAAATGAAAATAAAAACCATTTTAAAGTAAAAGAAATGTTTTTATGAAAAATTGTTTTTATGCACGCAATATGTTTATCTTAATAAATTAAATTAATCACTATTTTTGAATGATTTTAATGAAATATATATTCAATAAATTTTTTATTATTCATATTGTATTTTTTCTAGGTATGGTATAAGAATAAATTTAGTTTTATGCTTAAAAACTATATTTTCTAAAAATGGTTTCGTCGTGTTTTGCACGCCTATTTTAAAATTAATTTGTGCCAATTTTAAAAAAATTATTTCAAAAAATTTAACTCATTTTTTAAATCAACATGTAAAATTTATATTAGCATGAATTTTTGAGAATTTTCTGAAAAGATTAATTTTTCAATAAATAGTGAAAAATACTTATTTTCATTAAAAATTTCTTTTCATTTAAAGCATTCACAAAGTTCTATTTTATTTTAAATGGTTTTAAAAGAAAAATTAGTTCAATTATATTTTTATTAATATAATTTAGGTTATTATAATCATTATTTTGTTTGTTTTTTATATAAAAACTTTTTATACTTAAGAAAACTTTTTCTTTGGAAAATCGCTTTTCATCGTGGTTATAGGTTTAATTTTAAATTAAATTTTGACACTTTTTTGAAATTTATTTGAAAAAATGAATTAAATATTTGGAATCATAATATTTAATATTAGGTAATTAGTTCAACTTAATTTTTTTCATTATGAATAGTAAAAACATTAAAAATTAATTACCACAGTTAGGGTTAAAATGGGGTTTTGTGCATTACATGCGCTTGTGTTAAAATTAGTCTTTCATAAACATAGTATTTTATTTGATAAATTATATTTAATATTTATAATCATTGGGTATAAATTATCTAATAATTCTCATTTTATTTTTAGGCTTAAAGGATAAATTACCTAGGTAAAAAAACTAGTTACCGTGGTTAAAACTAAAATGGTAAAAGTAAGTAAACTTAGAGGTTAAGGGAATAAAGTGTTTAAAATGTGTTTATATTTTATATTTTGATGTGTTTATAAACCATATCTTCCCTCCACTCCATTATTTATCAATTTTTTAGGCACATGGATTTAGAGCGACTTCCCATTATTGAATAATTTTGGGTATTTATAAAAATACCACTCTTTCTCACTTATAAAAGGGGGTCTCCTCTCCTATTTTCTTCACACTCCCAAATCCTTTTGGTTCAGCCAATAACTACTCAAATACCTTCCTTACTTTCTATCCCACTTCCTATATTCCTTGTTTTTATTTTAAAACCCTCTTAAGAAGGATTTTAGAGCTAACCTAAAGAGGTTGTCTGAAGAAGTGGTATAGTTCTTAACCATGTGTTTTTGTTTTATTTATTCTTCCACCTCCTTCAAATATTATCCAAATATTATGAATTAATAACACCATTATATTACATATAATAATATTTTATTATTTTATTTTCATAACTAATATCTATCTCTCACTCCATCAAATGGAAAACGAAATCGTCGATCGTGTGTACAGCGGACTACCACCTCGTGAACTGATGTAACTCGTTTTCTATCACCACATATCATAGATGGATATAATGATGGATTTAATGTATATATGTGATATTTATAAAATAATTATACTTATATAATTATAATATCATATCAATATTCTTACCTTTCAATCTGTTGGAAAACGATAATGTCGCTCGTGCGTATGTGTGGACTAACGCCTCCACGAAGCGACGTGATACGTTTTTCATTTTATTTTGACATGTATAGTAATAAGGATAGATTTAATTAATATATATGATATCTATGAGATTAAAATAATTCTGTAGATTTTAATTAATATTTACCTTTCTTTTTTTTGTCTGTTGAAAATTTAAAAACAATGTTCATTCGTACGTACGGCCTACCATCTCCATGAATGGTGTAATTCATTTTTATACCACTAGATTTTATAGATGAATATAAATATTTATATAATTAATATATATTATATTTATATCATGATTAATATTATGGAGTTTATGTAACCGTGATCAAAATACAAGGACCAAAAACCACTGAACCAAAACATAAAAGAAAATCAAAGCAGTTATCACCTAGAACAGTGTTTTTAATAAAGAATTGATAATAAATGGGTGATAAAAGGGTTATAAATAATCATATATGGTATTATATATATGTGTGTGTGATTATGGTTATAGAATATATTTATAATAAACCTATATTTATTATACATGAGTTTCATATGTGTACTAAGAAAGTCGAGACTTGAGATAAGGGATTTTCGTCTCACTTTTACTTCTATAAGACACGTGTCATATTCATTACTTTTTTCTTTTACGTGGTGTATATTCTTCCCATGAATGTATTTTATAAATATTATCATGAAAATTATAGTGATTTTCATATCCATCTATGGTTCTCTCTTTCATGAGGTTTTGATTCGAAAGTTACCAAAGTAGTAGGGTTTTATGTTACAATCTCATTGTTTATCAGGATTGTTTATGGTTAAGATATGATGATGAAATCTTATAATCTATCTCTCAAGAAACTCATTCATTTTATTATCCTCTATTTATTTCTGTAGAATACATTTTTTTCAATTCATTTTCCTCTCTTTAATAACTGAAGAGACCAAATGATTTTTTGTAAGAAAAAATGACTTTATTTCTCTCTTCGTTAGAAAATCAAATCTATTACATGTTCATATTTTCTAAAAATGTTTTAAATAATATTTTTAATATTCATTAATGATTATTTAAATTCATTTCTACTCATTTTTTACTTATTTTACAAAAAATTTTAAAATGAATCTTCTTGTTGTTTTCTGAATTTGGTTTTTTTGACTTTTTACTAAAATTGTGAAAGGAATCATTATTTTTACACGTACAGAATGAACAGATATTTACACCATCATGACCGCTCAATGATTTAAATATTCATTTAAAATTTCACAAAGTTATTTTAAAATAAAATGCTTTCTTTAATATTTGGTAAAATTTTTAATTTTTAAAAAGTGATTTTCAAAGTGGAAATGGAATTTTCCTCAAGAATGTTTTTAATGATCTTTTAATGAAATTTCTATTCATCAATGACAAAAAACCCTTGATTATACTTATGCTCTAATAGGGATATGATCCAATGATAAAATCCATATTATTTATTTGGATAATCTATGATTATGATGAAAATATATTTATGAAACTAGTTTATTTTCCATGGGTTAAGTTTATAAAACTCATTTCTTTTCCACGAGTTGTGCTATGATGAAATTTTTATGAAACTCATTTCTTTTCATGGGTTATGATATGATGAATGAATTGTGATCATGTGACACGCATCTATATGATTTTCATTATGTGATGATTGGGCCCAGAATTATATATCTCTCCAATGCATTGGGTAATGATGGAAATCTCATGAGATAAACAAGACTGGAATGAGAAGTGAACCGAGTTCACTAAGGTACTTTATCCACTACGATGGTCTTGGGAGTGATCCTTGACTACTATGATGGTTTGAGGAGTAAACTCATTCCACTATGATAGTTTTAGCAATGAGCTTGGACTACTAAAGAAATAATTTCCTATGCTTATGTGTATGCCACAAACTTATTTCTTATGTTAATGTTATGCTCTCATGGATCATGTTCTTTGATTCCTTTATGATTCATGTCTTATGAACTACCAAGGTTTATTCAATGACTCAAGTTTATGATCTAAGATATGCAAGGTATAGTTTTCAAATGTTATTCTCATGTTATCATACACTTATGCTCATGTCATGTTGATATCTCTCCTATTTACCCTTACTGACCATCTGAGATCACCCTTTCTTGTGTTTCCTTTCTCTAGGTATTGAAAAAATGTATTATGTATGATATGTCTAAGAAATGGGCTAGTTATGAAGAACCATTTGTTTATGTATCCAAGTTTCCAAAGATACTAGACCTATACAATTCTAGTGTGGATCGTTATGTTATGTAGTGAATATTCATTTGTTAAGATGTGATATTTGTATATGGAGAGTATGGGTCTCTATAGGTATCTCAAGGGTTCAAAAGCACTGACTCTATGTTTTGGAATGGATGATTTGTTACTAGGATATGTTGATGTGGAAATTGGAGGAGATACAGAGACTTATAGAAGTGCCACAAACTTTGTGTTTGCCTATAGAGGAACTTCCATAAGTTAAATGTCAAGACTTTAATTGGTAGTTGCACTATCAACCACTGAAGTGTAGTATGTTGTGGAAGCATAGGTAGGGAAGGAGATGATATGGTTTAAGGGTTTGTTGGTGGAGCTCAAAAGTAAGCAAGGGAATATAGTGTTATTTTGTAATAATCAGAGTACAATCCATCTTGATAAGAATCTGGTGTTTCACTGAAGGAAAAATTGCATTCAACTCAAATATCACTTTATGTGAAAGCTTGTGGTGGAAGGAGTATTGGAGCTACAAAACATAAAAGGAAGTCAAAATCTAGCTAATATGCTAACAAAGGTCATGGTTTGGGAAAGTATAAGGCATAGTTGCGCCTCAATGGGATATGGGTGGCTAGGAAGAAAATGATAGAGACTCGCTGGTTGTTGTTGTGGAAGGAAGGAAGGATCTAATAACTTAAGTGATCCAAAGGATTTGGTGGTGAAGGTGAAAAACAATTATCAAGTGAGAGATTTGTATGTTGTGAAAAAACATCTAGATAAGTGTAACATACCTTTCAGAAGGCATGTTTTTGGAAGTATGTTGATGAAACCAGCTGGAGGCATGGGTAGCGAAACTAGGGGAGTCTGAAAGCAAAAGTTGGGGTGGAAGCGGAAATTGGAGTAGGTGGCAGTGGCTGATGATTATCGAAAACAGATGGTGGAAGTGCAGAAGAAGCTCTGACTCATTGGAATAACTCTAAAGGACTTGTGTAAAAGTGGTTTAGTGGTTTGCAAAGGATATGTAAGATTCTTCAAGAGGGCTAAATAAAATAATCAGTTGGCTTGCACTGTTCATCGGAAATCAGGAGTTAAGGTGGTGGAGTTGTCGGTTGCTTTAACCGAATAAAGGGTCGTTCACATAGATCAAAAGGCGGTGGAGATTGTTTGTATAGATCGAATAGTGGTGGCACTGTATCTATCGGCTAGACTCGTTTATAAATATGATGAGTGGAAACACTTGTTTTTTATCGTAATCCTGTAACCATTCTCTTCCATGATTAATAAAGAGCAGCAGTGTTTCTCCCATGGAATAGGATTAAGTTCTAAACCCCATAATCCATTTGTTTTTCTATGTTGTGAGTGTGAGTGTTGTGCTTCTGCTTGTGTGTGTGGTCTAGAAGGTTCGTGTTATCAAGGTGATCGGTCAATTAATCTCTCAAGTTTTAACCAAAAACTGAGATTGATCAATAAAACCATCTCATGCACATGGAATAATGGGAAAGTAAGGCTTTGGATCCATAAAAATCCTCTTAAGACCAAACAAAACAACATAAACAACCTAGAACGAAGCCTGTTAAGTGAAAATAAAAATAAAAAACGAACTCGTATAAAATGGTGTCTAGTAAAATAGATTGGACGAACCATGTTAAATCAAAACCAATACTCTAGTTTCAAAAAAAACACATGAGGTGATTGATTCAAAAATTTAGTTAGGCAAAAATAAGGGATTGTTTATTAAACATCAAGCCTTGAGATAAGTTACACTTGGACAAGTAACAAGGATGTCATTTACTATATTACGGGACTGAGTTGTCATTAACAAAGTGAATAAGTGTGTTAGCATGATTTTTATCCTTGACCGTGTTAATTATATCTTTTATACTCCCATCTTGGACCTACCGCACTACTGCAAAATCAGCTTTTAACATCATTAGAAAACCCTGTTATCAGTGATAAAAAATATTGATGTCCTTATGTAACCCCCCCCCCCCCATCAGCACTCATCAGGACCTCCCCCTTCCCTTTATCAGTGCTTGACCACTGCTATTGACCACATCTATGTGTGACTTCACTTGGATTCGAACCTGAGACAACTACCCTCACGCACATTTGTCTTTACCAGTACTTTGTTATTTTGTTTTGTATTTTATGATACATATATCTACTTATTAATATATATTTAGTTACATTTTGTTATCCATATATTTATTCATATATTAATATATTTATTTATATATTTATTTTTAAATACATTTACAAAATATGTTGTGTGTGTGTTTATAGATAAATAAATATATACATGCATATATATATATGTGTGTGTGTGTGTGTGCATATATATATATATATATTCATATGTGTGTGTCTATAAATATAATTATACATATTTAGATTTTTTTACATATATTATGTATTAATATTTATATACATATATTAGAATATATAGATAAATATATATTTGTTTGTTAATACATACACACCGAAATATATTTATATATATATACACATTGTATAGGTATATAAATATTCATACATTTCTATTATAAATAAAATGGATAATATTTTTTTAGATATGGTTTATATATTTAGAAAGATATTTTATATGTAAATATGTTTACATATTTATATGTATAATTAAATTTTTATGTGTAAATATATGGAAATATATATGTGTGTATGTATTTAATTATAAATAACACTACAATATGAAAAATGATAAAATTTAAATGTCATAATATTCATATCATAACCCTTAAAAATAAATTGAGACTCCACTAAAAAAAGATAAGACCCCCTTAAACGTAGGTGAAATTTCATCAAATGTTCAAAAATTAAGGTACTCGACAAAAAACTCATTTTTAGAGGTCGTTCGAAGCATTTTTAACCACAGAAAAATGTTGATAAAGGATCCCTCCCTCACCACATCATATATCTTTTCACAAAATTCGATTTGAAATGTGATGAGACTCAAACATACATCCAGATTAAAAATTATAACACGTTCGAGTCATGTTTTCAACTTATTTTATATCATTTATTAATTTATTGAATTTTTATATCAAATTGTTATTAAATAACTATTACTCAGTAATAATTAATTAATATTATTTTTTAAATTATTTTACAAACCATTTTTCACTAAATATCTTGTATATTAAGTGTGTTTACATATTTAGTGTTGTATAAATCATATTTTATAAAAAAATTATATTTATATCAATATAAATATATTTATAAATTAATATATGTTTTTAATGATATATATTTTTTTATTAAATATACCTTTTATGAGCGTTAAAGCAAACATTATAGTGATGATAAAAGAAATACGTTTATTAACGCTAAGAAAAACAAAGATAAAAGTACTATTTATTAACGCTAAAAAAAACGTTAATAAATGGATATTTTTATAACGTTTTTTTTTGTTAGCACCGATAAAGATACCTCATTTATCATATAAAATCACTTTAATCAAAAACTTATCTAATTTTAAAATTATTTCATTTTAAACTTAAATTTGAAAAAAAAATGCTCAAGGGTCTCATTTTTGAATAAATGATACTTGGGGGTCTTAAATTTGTTATTGTATAAAAAAATAAACCGTAACTATAATTATAATTATAAATTATTTAAAAGTTGGTTATAAAAAATAAGTACGTCTGTGAATTTATCAATACATTTAAAAATTCATTTATAAACAATTCTTAAATCATCTACAGCTACGTTTCATGATCTTTACGGTACAACATTTTTAATTTTATTGTACTGCTACTGATATTCGTCATTAATATTATCATTCTTTCAAAAAAAAATCTTTATTTCCATTTTTTAAATTTACGCCACTTATTATAAAATAATTTTAAAATTATATAGATTTTTTTATATAAAAAAACAGTTCTTTTTCCAAAACTGATTTATTTATGTAGTTTTTAAAATCATTTTTAGTAATTTTAAATGGGGATATTATAAAATAAAGATTTCGTCGGGAATCCGATCCGTTACGAAGGCTGCGCCGTCAGGTTCGGGATCCCACGTGCGAGGCGGTGAGGGGTGGGCACGCGACAACGTACGAATCTTTGGTCCCATCCCCGGCTGCCGCCACCGGCGCGTGGGACACGTCAGTTAGGCCGGGATGAATGACGACTGGCGGGCGGACAGCATCCGTCGGCTGCGGGCAGACAGAGGGGCACAGTGAAAGCGGGTGCGCAGCTTTATTAGGTGAAAGGCCGGCGCTTGCGTGCCTTTTAGGAAAATATCAAAAAAAAAAAAATTAATTAGTTGGATCCGATAAAAATAATATTGACTAATTCACCATAATTAATAATAATACATTATTATTGATTAACAATAATAATAATAAACTGTGTAATTAATAATGATGAATAACTAATAACTATTGATAATCGTTGAAAATAATATAATTAATAATGAAGTTTCTAACAATTAACAATTTAATCAACAATATTTAATATTGAAATTAATAATAATTAATAATGCAATTAGTAATAATAAGTGACATTGAAATGAATAATAATTAAAAATATAATTCATGAATGGTTTGATCATTACCAATTAATGTTAAATATCAATGTAATTAATAATAACTATTGTTATGACTAACAATAAATAATTTTGTAATTAATAATAATTAAATTATTATTATTATTTAGATATTCTTGCTTTAATTAATAAAAATCACTGAAATGATAATGTACTTAATATAATCGTTAAAATCTAGACATTGAATTAACGAGTATGAATTTGAGTAAACATATCATGAAATATTAGCATAATGAAAATAAAGTCTACTTTTAATACGAATGAAATTCAATTAGTATAGCTAAAACAACAATAAAATCATTTTATATACTTAAAAAAAATATTTTTCTAAAATTAGTATTTGATTTCAAGAAAGTAAGTATATTATGATTAAATAATAATAAAATACATTGATAATATGAATAATTGACTACCAATAAATTAATTAATAATTGATAAGAAATAAGAATAAAAGAATAGTTAACATTTTAAAAAGCTATTTTTCAATATGAACAGTTTCCCACTATATTTTAGAATTTTATTTAATATTGAATTTCAAATTTTAGAAATTTAATTTAACAAAATAAACATCATTTTTGGATTAAACATAATATTATAAGCTAAAGATGTTTTTTGAGATTTTTCTAAAATAATTGATTTTTTGGTGAATAGTGCAAAATACTGTTTTTGAAAATACTGTTTTTATGACATTTATCGTATATAATCATAACCATATACTTATGAAACATTTTTTACCAAATACATGTTTTATAAGTAACATTGTATATTTTATAATATTATGTTTGAATTACAAGCGTATATTTGATATTTTAGAGCATAAGTAATATTTTCTCAATTTTTTTTAATATACTACATTTTTATTTTAAAATTATTTTTTATCACTTTTATAAATTGAACCGGAGAAAATGAATTTCAAATTTGGAATTAGTAGGTCCTAAATATGTAAAAAGAACTACTTTATTTTTAGTCATAAAAATAAGATTACGAGTGTAATGAACTAACCCGAGATACCTCCAAAACTGATACCGAAACCGATCCGCTACTAACCTGAAGAGCATTATCAATCTTCACAGGCTAACAACTAGCACCCAAGCATCAAACAACAAACAAGGGGAATGATTTCGCACAACTCGAATCAAGATACATGACATATATATATAAAGGAAAACCGGAAACAAAATACATGTCGTAATTAAAGAAAGACAACATTAGCTATACGACAAAAAAACAGCAAGATAAAACTCTAATAAACATGTCCAACAACCAAAAAGGGACAACTAAAATCGGAAACAACTACTGTATGTGATAAGTGGGCAACATCCCATCATATTACCACCGACTACTTGTACCCAACTGACATGAACCTCGCCACCTCAGTGCGACACCTTACATTTTCATGCATCAAAAGACAATACAAGGTTTACACATCCCCGAGGGAATGTGTAGAGTATGAGCTAAACAAACTCAGTAGGATCCCACTCAGGAGTTTCATATCAAGTCTCTGTATAATAATCTCAATATGCTCAATTTAAGGAAAAAAGACACGATAAGCGGTTAAAACAGTTGTATTTCAAAAGCAAGGTAAACAGTTCCCCTTTTTTCCACGGTTCCAAAACAAGCCAAGTCAAACAGTTTCAAAACATTTACATTTATCAAAGTAGGTATATCAAAGCCAAACTAGTACAAAGGAAAAACACAATGGTAAAACACGTTTAGGATAACTAGATCACTTGTACCATAACAACAATTGACAACCAGTGCACACTCAAATCCCTAGAACTCGTGCATCAAAGTTGAGGAAATATAAGAACATCCCAGAAAGTGAACCCCCTACAATGTCAATCAGGTCATAGAGCCCATGCATCTATGGTCTAGGATATAAATTCACCTATCAATGTGAACTTCCCCACAAATTCAATGGATACGACCCAACACTAAACCCTCCACCTAGGTACCCAAAGATCCCATGTGGTGCATTTATCAAATCAATTTCAAAGGGCTTTTCATATTTCACAAACCATTCCAAACAACCCTTTATCATTCAAAAACATGGTTTGAAAACCCATTTCACAATTCATTTTATAAGCAAAACACATTTCTTTTACCAAGATAAGGGAAACCCATCTTTTCTCAAACACGTTTACACACACAAATCAACCAACACTAGAATCATGCTCATTCAATTATAAAAAAATTTATAACATGAAGAGCACTTACAGTTCAAATGCCATAGGTTAGAAATGAAACCACCTACCTCAAACTCAGGTCACACACAAACCGTGACATGATCCATACACCGAGAGCGGAATGGGAACACAAAGCAATGAATGGAGGCCCTCAAAAAACTCTCACGCCACACCACAACCAACAGAAGATCCAGCCTCTGGAAGACTATCACACAACAAATCTATAAGGGATTAAAAAAGAAGCATCATCACATGATCACATATCCCACAAATTCAACCCAACACCACTGCCAAAACCCATAGAAATGAAAAGAACAGGAAGAGAATGATCAGACTTACCAAGAGAAGAACAACCAACCAAGCTGAAGATCAAAGCACTAAAAGGAGAATCTCGAAAAAGAAAAATCCACCCAACGACACCTGGAACAACCCTTGGGTTTGAGAAATGAAACACAAGTCAAATGAGGGAGGAATTGGGAATGCAATGCATAAAAACCCATTGGGCAGAAACATTAAATGGTGTGAATTCTTAGGTGTGCATGTACATCGAAAAAGGCATTGCCTCAGATTAAAAATCCCGAGCAACCCATTCACGATGTGAACATAATTCATGTCCTAAACATTTTTCACACTTTGAACCAAACTCACGGCCCCTGCCCAGAGTTAATCCATGTCGTGAATATACGATTCATAGTGTAAACCTGTCCTGTAGCCAACACCCAACCCTGGTTCCTTTAGAAAAATCCTCAGGTCATCTCTAACACCCTCCGAACCCAAAGTACAAACTATTAAACATCAAAAAGAGTGCGTACCTTAACCTGAATGTTATAATTATTCCTACCATAGTACTTTCCATCTCCATAATATCATATGAAAGAAGGGTGCTCCATAAAGAGGTGATGCCACTACTCACTCTTTGAGGATTCACGCTCCGAAGCCTTGTGAGAATATGATTTGTGTCGCTACAACACTTTGACCAATGAAATAGACTTTCCACACAAGACTTTCACCTAAGAATCAATGATATTCACTAGTTTATCCATGATGGAAACATCTTGTAATACCTCAAGACTTTATGATATATTTCTTTTTAAATAAATTTAATCTCTTCGATAGCTTGCGGTATACGCAGCCCTAAGTTTAAATGAACCATAATATAATATACCGTTATAACCTAGCTGTTAAATTGGAAGGTATGAATATGAATAACAAAATTATGAAAATTATATAGTTTATACATGTATAAAATAAATTTATTGGCTATCAATTGATTAGAAATGAAAATAAAAACCATTTGAAAGTAAAAGAAATATTTTTTTTGAAAAACTGTTTTTTATGCGCACTGTGTGTTTTTATCTTAATAGATTAAATTAGTCACTATTAGTGAATTATTTTAATGAAATTTATATATTATATATTCAATAAAATGTTTTATCATTTATCTAATATTTTTTAGGTATGAGATAAAAATGAATCATGTTTTATGCTTAAAAGATGCATTTTTCTAAAAAGCAGTTTCGTCGCATTTTGCACGCTTATTTTAGAATTATTTTTTTTACCACTTTTAGAAAGTGTATTTGAAAAAATGAACTTCATTTTTCAAAATCAAAATGTCCAAATTATCTGAGAGTGATTTTTTTAGTTTTTTTGAAAATTTTAATTTTTTCAATGAATATTGAAAAATGTTGGTTTTTATTGAAAACTGTCTTTTCTCTTAAAACATTTAAAAAGTTCCATATTATTATAAAATTGTTTTAAAAGTTACATTAGTTCAATTATATTTTTATAAATCCAATATATATCATTGTAATCAATTTTGTGTTGAAATTTGATATAAAAACTTTTTGTACTTAAGAAAATTTTTCTTTGGAAAACCGTATTTTCGTCATGCTTGTGGGTTTAATTTTAAATTAAATTATATAAATTATGCAAATTGAATTGGAAAAAATGGATTCCATATTTAAAATCAGTTTTATTAATATTAGGTAATAAGATCAATTTAATTTTTGGTCATAATGAAAAGTGAAAACAATAACAAATTAATTTCTGTGGTTAAGGTTAAAACGGGTTTACCAGGGGTTAAACAAAAAACAAGGGTAATTTTTCCAATTAAACTTGTCTAAATAAAATATTATAGACATATTTCAACCATATCACATCCAACCTTTGAATCTATGACTATTTGGATGCATTTGGCTTGGGAATGACTTTATCATTTTGTATTTTTTAGGAAATTTTGAAGGGGTTTGCAATGACCCGAACTTTTATAAATGAAATTCACCTTTTAAATGAGTAAATTACTTATCAAGAAATTAAGTTATAGAAAGCACATGCACCACTTTGGATATTTTGAATAGTTATATGGTCTGTCAAATTTAAAATACCATTAAGCATCACAACCGTTGATAATATAGCTATTGGACAATGATCATATGACTAGTTAATATAAAGGGTTATGATAAAGTCCAACTAACAAAGATGGAAGAAGTGATGGAATTTATCAGTAGGATATTACTATATTATAATATCCCTTATTTTTTTAGGTACATCCCTCTTTGAGTTTTTCATTGAACCTCTTTTGTTTGAGTTTTTCGTTGTTTTAACCTTGATGGACGAGTCTTGTTCAGAAATAGAGAGCCATTTTTGGGGAAAATGACCTAAAATTTGGGGATGTATGTTTTTTTTTGAATTAACATAGTCTAGGTATAAACGTGTTAAATGAGATTATGAGGGTTTCCCATGAATTTGGAAGGCTTCATAGGTGTTTCAGGAATTTTCACAGAAGATGGGTTGAAAACTGTCCACTGGACAATTACACACCATGTACATGTTACACGATGTGTAACTATTTCTAGACACATTTCATGAATTGGTTCATGTCGTGAAGTGATTACACACTATGTATCGAGTTCACATCGTGTAGGTGATTTTTTGTCGTATCTCTTTAATCAAGAAATACACGACATGAAAGGGTTACACGCTGTGTACTTCTTGTGAGCAGTGGATTTAAGCCTACTACACATCTAATTTATTTAATTTCACCAGTTGTGAAACCCCTCCTCCCAAGCCCTAGGCAATTCCCAGTGATTTTGAGGTGATTTCATCACCTTCGGACGTCAAAACTTGGTGTTTGATCCCTCGTTCTTCTTGCAATCATCTGTGCCTTAATCCTTGTTGGCGTTTGCTATTGGAAGTGTTGTGTTGATTGCCAGATAAAGGTAGGGGGTCTAAAACCTAACCCCATGGTCTGCTTAATTCTCAAGTATGTGAAATATTGTGATTTCACCAACAAATTGTGTGCTTTAACCAATTTAATGATGAATTGAATTATTCCTTGGACTTCTTTGGATCCAATTGATAGCGACCTAACTTATTGCTACCCATTGGGAGATATAATCCTTGAATATATGTGTGTGTGTGTGAATTGGATAATGAATTAAAGTGTGTTTATCATGACATGAGATTTAGAAGATTTCTTGATATTGATTTATCGCAGAAATGACCTTGTTTATTGAAATAGATGTCTTGTTAATGGTTTATGACCAAATTGATAAATGAAATGTATAATTGAAAGATTAATGGTAATTTTTAGAATTAACCATTTAGTCATATGATGTGATATTGTGATATCTTTATTTCTATGATATGTGTTGTGATTCATGCTGAAATACTTATATTGAGTGGGATTTTCCCAGTCACATGCTGTAATGCTTATATTTAGAGGGTTCAACCTAATCCCATGCTGTAATGATTATATTGAGTGAGCTCTGGCCAGTCCCATGCTGTAATGCTTATATTGAATGAGCTCTACCTAGTCCCATGCTGAAATGATTATGTAAAGGGCTTGTCCCAGAATTGTGTGGTTTTTTCCATGGATATATGGTTATGGTTGGAATGGTTGTGTTACATGCTCAGAGATATACCGACATGACACCAAATTAGGTTATTTGGATATATGGTCATGGTCAGCATGGTTATGCTACATGCTTAGAGATATTATGGCATGGTACCGAAGCAGGTTGATTTGTATAATGGAATAATTGATTAATTAATACACCAATTTATCACTTTATTGCATGTACTCATTATCACACTAGTTATGTTTAGACACGATGATGTCGACCTAATTATTTTTACTCATACCCTACCTGGGTCATTGTTTGTTACCTGAGTAGATTACATGGATCCATGTCTGGACAAGGGAAATGGACCTTGTTGCTAATTTTTGATTTTTGGATGGGATAAAGTTTGGAGACGGGATGGACATGGGGTTCTAGACTAGGGTCTTTTGAGATTATATTTTGTCTGCTGATTATTTTATTTGTATTATTTTCAGTTTTACATTTAGATACATCTCATACTGCCATTACATGATTCATTATTATTGGTTTATTGGTTTTTCCTATATTCCCAATTATACGATATATTGTTTCCTCTATGTTTTCGTTACTTTGATATTTATTTATATTGTTTATTTCTACTATATTGTAACTCTATACTAGAAGGTATAGTCTCCCCACTATACTGATCACACCCATGCTACTAGTCGTTAGCCTCTGGCATATGGGGAGGCATTCCTGAGGTCTCATAACCAACCCGTTTTGGCCACATGATAGTGTTAGAACATGGGACATTACAAAGTGGCATCAAAGCATCAAGTTTTTATTTTTTATTTCTTTACTATTTAGGAAAGGTATAAAGGAGACTAGGATGTTTCAGGACTTGGTAATAAGCTTGTTCATGGGAGAACTAACCCATGTATGGGGGAAAATTTGAGTGCCCAGGGATGAGATTGCTATCTATGATGTTCTCTTGTTACAATTGATGTTATTTCACCCCATGTGATTCAAATGTTATGTGATGTTATTATTTATTGATATTTCTACTCGTGTCTTGGTATAAAATGAGATGAGTATGCATACATCATGATAGAAACATAGGGATATATATTGACATGAATTGTTCATGATAGGGACATATTTATTGCATGTATTATATACTTTCTTATGTGAACTATGGAATAAGATACCTATTATATCTGATTAATGAAATGAAATGAATTGATATGTCATGATAAAACACTTTGTAATCCATGTTTAGAGAGATCAATAGTAGTGGTTCTCTATTGTTGTCACCTATTGAGGTTGACCTTATTATAGAAAACGTTCTAAGGAGTGTGTTTTTCTTTTATAGAAAATGCCTCCTCATCATCTTAAATTTGAGTTTTAGGAGAGTGACAATAAGCATGCTCCTAACACAATTGAACCGAAGCTTCCTATAGCTCCTGGGGATCAGATGGATGTTCAGCTTCACAACAGCTTCCTGAGGGTCATATGATCCATGGAAAGGGGTACTGTTTACACCATGCCTATGATTTCTAAGATGATGAGAGAGTTTCAGCTTCAATATTAACCTAAGTTCACTGGGGAGGGAGTCCCCCAAGTAGCTTAGTTCTAGATCTAATCAATACAGATGATCTTCAAGCATATTGAGACACCCACTAATAGGAGGGTGAAGCTTGCTGCATATATTCTTCGTGGACTAGCCAAGTTTTGGTGGGACATTCTATAATAGATTAGGTAGCGAGAGGAGCTACATCGGAAGTACTATGAGGTGAAGTTCTCAAGTCACTTCTATTTAGAGACTTTTAGGGGTGAGAAGTCCCATGACATTATTCACCTAATATAGGAGGGCATGTCAGTGATGGACTATGTCTGACGCTTCACTGATCTGCAGTGCTTTGTGCCATCTTTAGATGCTAATGAGATATCTAGGGTGAAATGTTTTTAGGGTGGGATTCGCTATGAGATCAGGTCACAAGTGAATGTATTCCATATAAGCAGTTTTAAGGATGTGATGAATTATACACTCATAATGGAAGGAAATACGAGAGAGGCCCTGAGCAATAACCATGCTACTTTAGCAGGGAAAACTGGGAGCTCTTCTTCTTGAAGAAAGAATCTCCGTAATGATAGTTTTCACCAAGGTAATAGAAGAAATATTAGTCAGGGCAGTGGACAACCATATTAGGACCATGTTCCATTGTAGTGTTTCTAGTATGGAAAGTTAGTCCACAAGAGACCTTAGTGTCCATAACCCACTTTGAAGTTTCGTGATTACGACAGGATGGGCTACCTTTTGTGGTTTTGTAGGGGCATGCGACATAATAGTAGTGGTAGGGGATCATGAAAGTTACCAAAGTTTGTAAATGACTCAACCACTCCCCAAAAAACAGGTAGCTAAAGTTCCACCAGACGTTCAGCTCGAGGTAAGGGATGTGGTACCTTGGAGAAGGAGCAGCGGTTTTAGGCAGAGGGAACAATATAGGGGATCCAAACTGAATCCTAGGGTAGAAGGTATAGTTTGATGCACATTATACAGTCTACTCTAGCCAGTGTCGATGCAAGACCTTCTACTATCATATGTACGATCCTTATATCATCTGCCATTTCTTGAATTTTGTTTGATACAAAAGCATTGAATTCCTTTTTTATCTTATATTTTTAAAAATGGTTTGATCTTGGATGTGGAAATATTGGATGGTGTTCAGACCATCAATACACCATTGGGACTGTGGTCAGAGAATATCAAATGTAGAAAGGCATGTTCTCTAGAGATCAGTGGTCAACGTTTCTTTTGGGAACTGTTTGTGCTGGAAATGACATGCTTTGATTTGATTCTTGGTATGTATTTTCTAGTGATATACCATGATCATATTGAATGTTACCATATGAGAGTTACATTTCCATCTCTATAAGGTGGTGGTTATTCTCACCAAGGTGAGTGGGATCTTTTGGCTGATTGCGCAAGACCAATTCAGTGCAGATTATATTATCTCACAACCCAGATAAAAATTCTTTCTCTAGATGATAGTGGAATGTATCATGATACTTTTCCTCCATTCTTAGACCATTTTCAATATGTATTTCTTGATGATTTCTATGGATTACCACCCAATATAGAGACTAAGTTCACGATCAAGTTGGTATTGGGAGTAGAGCCAGTTTCTATCCTGCCTTATAGAATGACACCGAAAGAGCTTCAGAAGTTGAAATTTTAGTTGGAAAATATTGAAGCTAAAGGTTTCTTACAACATAGTATATATCTATAGGGTTATCCAATTATTTTCACCAAGATGTATGATGAGACTTTTCACTTATGTGTGAATTATCGAAGATTGAACCAGATGAAAATCAAGAACCGGTATCCCCTTATGTGAATAAATGACCTCTTTGATCAGCTAATGGGTGATAAGATCTTCTCCAAGATCAATTTGAGATCATGATACCATCAATTGAGGGTGATAGCATCAGACATACCTCAGAATAGTTTTAGTAGTAGGTATGGCTTGTATGAGTTCATAGTGATGCAGTTTAGTTTGATGAATGCACCAACGATATTCATGGTCTTGATGATTAAGATCTTTGATACTTTTCTGGACCTATTTTTGGTGGGTTTTTTCAACAAAATATTAGTGTACTCCTAGTAAGTATAATATCACACCCAACATCTTGATATCTTCTTGATTATATCAAGAAAGCATCAACTTTATTCTAATCTATCTAAATACAATTTTTGGATTAATAAATTGCACTTCTTGGGCCATGTCATCTCAGAGGAAGGATTGTTAGCTGACCCATAGAAGGTTGCAACCATAGTATCTTGGGATCATCCCAAGAATGCCTTCAATATTCAAGTCTTTTTGGGTTTATCTAGTTATTATCATTTCTTTATCCAGGACTTCTCCTGTCTGGCATCATTGATGTCTAGGATGACCAAGAAGGAGGTGAAATTTGTTTAGTCAGATACTTGTGATAAATATTTTTAGGTGCTAAAAGGAATAACAACCTCAACACCTATCCTCACTTTACCTATTCCAGGTAAATCATATACCATGTACTGTGATGCTTTCAGAGTTAGAATCAAAGCAGTTTTGATACAGAAGGATTGAGTGGTTGCTTATGGCTCCAGACATCTAAGACTGAATGAGAGGAATTACCCTACTCATGATCTGGAGTTCACTGTGATGGTACATTCCTTGATATGTTTAAGACACCATCTTATGGGTGATAGATTTGTGTTATACACAAACCATAAGAGCCTTAGGTATATATTTTCTCAACAAGACCTAAACCTTCAAAAAAAGAGGTGGGTTGAGTATCTAGAGTCTTTCAACACTTAGTTGGCTTATACATCGGGAAAGGGAAACATCACTACCTATGCTTTGATATGGAAGATGATGAAAAAAGCAGTGTGTGAGTCTTGCAATGAGTAGTGGATGGTGACACTCTTTGAAGACATGCATCTAGATGTTCAGGAGTCGTAGGGACAAGAATATCTAACTTCAACATTTTTTATGTCTATTCTTTTGGACTGGATCAAGAAAGAGAGGTTATCTGATATAGAGGGATTAGTTATAAGAGACACCATATATGGTGGGGAGACACCATCAGGATGGTCTATTGGCATTGAAAATTATCTTATTTTCTATGGATGAGTATGGGTTCCTACAGGCTTGCACAAGGAGCTGATGAGAGTGTTTCATGCTTATAGATGAGTGATAAATCTTAGTTTAAAAAAGATGTATCATGATCTACATAGAAAATACTGGTGGTCAAGAATGAATAAGGATACAATGAGATTTTTGGAAATATGCTTCACCTATTAGCAGGTGAAAGTAAGCGTCATAGACCATTTGGGTTGTTATAGTCTCTGCCCATTATTGAGTGGAAATGATATGATGTCACTATGGATTTTTTGATGGGATTACCTAGGACACCCCATAAGAATGATGAAGTATGGGTGATCGTGGATCGACTGACGAAGGTATCCCACTTCTTTCCTATTAAAGAGAACTTCACAATTGATGATTTGAGTAGTCTTTACATGCATGAGGTAGTTTGACTACACGATGTTCTAAGGAGTATCATTTCTGATAGAGATCCTCATTTCACATCTAGGATCTTAAAGGGTCTTTATAAGACTATGGGATCATAGGTTCTTTTGAGTATAACCTATCATCCTCAGACTGATGGCTAATCTGAGCAGACCATTCAGGTTTTGTAGGATATGTTATGAGCCTGTGTTTTGAATTTTTGTGGTTTATGGGAGCATAATATGGAACCTGTGGAGTAATAACAACTTCCATTCATCGATCCATATGGAAAATTTTGAGGCTTTATATTGCAGACCATGCCGTTTGCCTCTTTGTTGTCTAGAGATAGTTGAGTCAGTGCTTGTTGAACTCAGTATCGTACATGATACATCTAAGAAAGTTCATTTGATTAGGAGGTGGTTGGTAACCATGCATAGTAGGAAAAAAATCACATGCTAAAAATCAGATAAGATCTATGGAGTTCAAGTTTGTTCATCATATTTTTCTTCGGGTGTCACCTAAGTTGGTGCAACGCCATATCAAGAAATAGGGAAAGCTAGAACCCAGGTTTGTCGGGTCGTTTGAGATATTGGAAATGGCTAGTCTAGTGGTGTACCAATTAGACCTTCCATATAACTATAGTTCCACACATGATGTGTTTCATGTGTTGCAACTTTAGAGATATTATTTTGACCCTTCTCTTGCGATATATGTCAAGGATGTCAAGATTTGTGATGATGCATCCTTTTAGGAGAATCCGATATAGATTGTGGACCATAGTGATAAGTATCTATGGGGTAGGAATATACCTATATTTCTTTCATAGTGGCATCATGGGCGTGTATAAGAGGAGACTTGAGAGAGGGATTTTGATATGTGAGAACAATGGCTAAACTTTTTTTTTGAGACTCTATAGTGATTCTTGGAGTAGCTCGGGGAAAATCTATTATATGGTGGGGAGGTTGTAACATCTTATCTTTTTATAGGTATGTCCCTATTTTAGTTTTTCATCAAACCTCTTCTGTTTGAGTTTTCCATTTTCTTAACCTTGGTGTCTGAGTTTTGTTCGGAGACAGAGAGACTTTGTTGGGGTAAATGACCTAAATTTCAGGGATTTATGTTTGTTTAAATTAATGAAGTCTAGGTATAAATGTGTTAAATGAGATTAAAAGGGTTCCCTGTGAATTTAGAAGGCTTCAGAGGTGGTTCATGATCTTTCGCTGAAGCTAGGATGAAAACTTTCAAGTGGACAATTACATACAGTGTGCATGTTATACGACATGTAACTATTGCTGGACGCATGTCATGAACTAGTTCATGATGTGAAGTGGTTCCATGTCATGTACCAAGTTCACATTGTGTAATGTTTGAGTAGGGTTAAAATTAACCAAAGGAGGCATGTTTTTTGGTGTATATATTTAATCAAGAAATACATGACATGAAAGGGTAACACACCATGTATTTCTCATGACCAACAATTTTAAGCTTACTATGCATCTGATTTATTTCATTCCACCGATTATGAAACTCCTCCTATTGAGCCCTAGGCAACTACCAGGGATTATGAAGAAATTTCATCACCTATAGACATCACATCTTGGTGTTTTATCCTTGGTTCTTTTTGAAATCATCTGTGCCTTTATCCTTGTTGGAATTTTCTACTGGAAGCATTGCGTTGATCACTAAATAAAGACATGGCATCTAAAACCTAACCCTATAGTATTCTTAATTCTCAAGTATGCACAATATTGGGATTGAACCCAAAAATAGTGCACATTAATCAATTTAATGATGGATTTGATTATTCATTAGACTCATTTGTATCTAATTGACAATGACCTCGCTTATGGATATAGGTTGGGTAAGCTAACCCTTGAATATATATATATATATATATATATATATATACATATGAATTGGATAATGGATTAAAGTGTTTTTAGAGTAACATGAGATTTAGGTGATTGGTTGATATAGATTCACCATGGAAATTGTTGGAATGGTTGGTATGGTTGTGCTACATTCTCATAGATATTACGACATGGTGCCAAAGATGGTTGATTTGTGTATTATATTAATTGATTAATTAATACACATGTTTATCAATTTATTTCATGTACTCATTATCAGAACACTTATATTTAGACATGGTGGTGTCAACCTACTGAGTTTCACTCACACCCTACTCGAGTCATCGTTTGGTACCCAAGAATATTACATGGATTCAGTTCTAGACAAGGTTAAGGGACCTTGTTGCTGATTGTTAATTTATGGATGGGATGAAATTTGGAGACAAGACTGACATGGGGTTTGGTATTGGGGTCTTTTTGAGATTAAATTATGTTTTTTTATTCTTTTATTTGTATTGTTTTTAGTTTGACATTTAGATACATCTCATCCTTTCATTACATGATTCATTATTATTGGTGTATTAGTTTCTTTTTTATTCCTAGTTGTATGATATATTGTTTTCACTATGTTTCCATTACTATGATATTTATTTATATTATTTATTTACATTATATTGTAACTCTATACCAGGGGGTATAGTCTCCCCACTATATTGATCACACCCTCATAGTTAGTCAGTATCCTCTAACATATGGGGAGGTGCGCTTGAGGTCTCATGACCAACCCATTTTGGCCACATGAGTGTGTGCTAGAATAGGGGAAATTAAACCTATGAAGCCCATTTATTAGAGATTATAATGGCGATAAAATCACTGGGATTTTCCCTTAACTAATCCCAAGTTGATATTCAATAACTAAATCATTAAAGAAACTATTTATGAGATAATTTCAAGCTCATCGTGATCATAACCCAAACCACCACCCCAAACCGCCCCGGGAAAATCTCACCATCGCACACCTTACCCTTAGGGAATTCACTGGTGTAATAAAGGGCTATGTATCTAGATCCCAATAGTATGAATTTATATATAGTTATTTTCAATAAAACAATGATTATATTTATCCTTTTATTATCACTTTTTAAATGATTAAATAATGAGTTTGATAAAAATTATATTTTGATACGATGACACACAAATTGTATTTTTTGGAAATATACAGTTTCAATAAAGGCACACTTTTTAATGAATTAAATATTTTTTTGAAATAAATTATATTTTAATAAAATATTACCATTAAATAATATTTATTAAATATAAATGATGATATAATTTTATAAATTCAAAAATAATTTTTTGTAGGGGGTCAAAAAACTGTTCTTGTAAAAAAACAAGTATTTTTCAATAAATGTGGATTTTTGATTTACAAGTTTAAATTAAAATACTTAGATAATTATTTTAATAAGATAAGTATTATTTTTTAAATAATCACATAAAAATTATCCAATGGTTAATTTTTCATAATTTTTTGAGACAGTCGAATTTTTGAGTAAAAATTAAATACGATATAAATACACAATATGTATTATGACATCACAATGAACCAAAATTGATGTAATATATTCTATAAAATGTATCCACTACCAAATAAACATTTTCCATTTAAAATAATGCATTTTTTAAATTATTTTATTAATTTTATAAACCCTTAATGAATCCTCCAAAACCTATATTACATTTTAAGGTTTTCAAATCAATTCTTTGTAAACATGACTCACTTTCACATCACCAATGATATTATTTTAATGAGATAAATTATTAAACATGTAAAATAATGAAAACTACTCAAATTTTGAAGAAAAATTGGGCAAAAAATATGGTATGGTTTGTAGTTTTTATTACTTTATCATATAGAGTCTAAAACCTAAGTTTGGAAATTAATAAAGAACTCTCCTACCTTTGGCTATATAAACCCACCAAACCTCCCATTTATCTTCACTAAAAACCCTTATATAATGAAATTATTCTTCCCTTCCCTCTATATATTCTTCCCAAGGTTCCTCAAATCACTCAAGAAGCACCTCTCAGGCTTTTAGAAGCACCCTCTCAAGGTAAGGGACCCTATCCTTCTCTTCTTTATTCAAGAACCTCCTTAATGTTATGGATTTTGTTTTCCATTTTTTCATATTGTAATATATTCTCACACATCTCTATTAAAAAAATTATTATTTCCATGTTATTAAAGTCCCCTTCACTCTCATTAATCCCTCAAATGAACCTTTATGTACCCTTTTATGTAGTTGAAATTATCCTGCGATTTCCATGAAAAACATTTTTGTAGTGAATAATTGTACCCATTTCCACTCAAGGGTATTCACATATATGTACCTATAATTCATTGATTAATAAATTCCATGATTTTAACCCACACTCCTTTATCATGGGATTAAATGTGATGAAATATTTCCTTATGTTGAATGATCTATGTGACATACATGACCATGTACATATTATGATGGGTGTACCCTGATAGCTCTCCAATGTATTAGGTAATGTTTTAGTATCATGAGACATCATGTATGAGATTAAGGAGTAAACCTAATTTATTATGGGACTCTATCCACCATGTGACATTGTTGTGAAAGTTAGTATTGACTTATGTTTATGACATGTTTAAGTTGTCTCCACATTCCTATGTTGCATTTATGCCATCATGTTATATCATGAATCATTGTTCAAGATTATAATAACACCCCTATTATGGTACCTTTATATTCCTCTTGGATCAAATTTACTGCTTTATCTTATGCTATTATTTTTATTCACTTACTGGGCTTTATATCTCACCTGTTTCTTAGGTACAGACCTAGGTTATCCCATGTAGTTTTAGAAGATCCAAGGAAAATAAGGGCATGATTCAGAGTTTATAATTAATTATGTTGTATTCCTATTTCAATTTTTATAATATGTTCCTAATTTCCTAAATTCACTAGGATTCATGATCTTTGGGTATTTTTTATGTGTACCTTTATGTAATAAATCATTAATTAAAGTGTAATAAAAAATGGGTTGTCATAGTTGGTATCAGATTAAAGTCTAGTTATTCTTGGGAATTAGGATTAAAAAACTCCAATGAAAGATTTAAGTATAAGACTAAATATATGAAAATATACCTAAATTTTGGTAAATTATACAGTAATTGGTTTCAAATAAAATAATACCTATCCAGACACTACAAGTGGATATGGCTCTAACACAAATGTATCTAGGGGTAATAACCCTGAAAAGGGTTCATTGAGCTAGACTCGATCATCACCTAGTGCACAAAAATGGGTCTTTATACACACTTGGTTTGACACTCTTGAGGGATATTATTTGGTAAATTCACAAGCTCCTTACAAACCATTATTAAGGGACCAAAAAATTCTTATAAAATTTTATGTTAGGAAAAATATCATGGATAACTTATACTGAAACCTAGAAATTCATAGGTTAAATAATATATATCAATTATGAGTTATCCCTATAATGTTCATGGTTTCCTATTTATTTGTTTAATATTTTAAGAATTATCATCCCAAAGTCTATTTTGTATGAATTAAAATATTATAACCATAATCAAATAGTGAAATTTAGGCTTATCATCCATGGTTCTAAAAATTCTTTCATACCAAACAAGTTTAATAAAACTATTTAAACACCACCACAAAACATGGTAGTTAAGCTATTGGTGAAAAAAGAAAATGGGGAAATTATTGAATTCTAAGTATATAAATACCCCCTATCAAAATTTTTGAGATGAAACTCCTAGGGAACCATGTGATACACTCTTTAGTGGAATTTAGTATTACTATGGGAATGTATTGGATTTCCTTATATCGAGCCAGTATAAAATTTTGAGAGCAGGAAATCACCCTTTGTATAATGAATTGCCCTCCAATTCTATACAAGTGTAAAGAGAAGGATAAATCTTATTTGGTATTAACATATAAAGCATGGATATTATTGCCTTGTGAGAAAGAGTATCTAGTGAAAATGATCAAGACTAAATAAAATTTCATCCTTGAAGAAATACCTATTGTAAGGGAATTCACTGATGTGCTTCCCAAAGAATTTCCTGGTCTTCTTCCCAGCCATGAGGTTGAGTTCTCAACCAATCTCATACCCAAAGATTTTCCAATATACAAGACTCTATAAATAATGAAATTTTTTAAATTGAGGATATAAAGAAAAAATTATAGGAGAATCAAGATGAAGGCTTTATATGTCCAAGTGCTTCACTATGGGCTGTACCTATCATCTTCATTAATAAAAAATATGGTTCAATGTGCCTATTCATTTATTATCACGATCTCAACGAGATCATGGTAAATAACAAGTATCTTCTAACATGGATTGATGACCTATTTTATTAGCTATGTAGAGCCCAATATTTCTATAAGGTGGATCTTCAGTCGGGATGGTATCAAGTAAAGGTGATGAATGAGGATATTTTCAAGACCATTTTTTGTATAAGGTACAAGCACTATGATTTTAAAATGATTCTATTTGGACTCAATAATTATCAAAAAATCATCATGGACTTGATGAATAAAGTATTTAGATATTACTTAGATAAATTTTTGGTAGTCTTAATAGATGATATTCTCATCTACTCCAAAATCAAGTAAGAACACGAGGATCATTTGAATATCGCACTAAAGACCTCAAAAAAAAGTATACGAAGTACATTAAAAGGAAATTATGGTTGGATAAAGTAACATTCATGGGGTATTTTATCACCATAAAAGGTATATCTTTAGACCCTTCAAAAATAGATATAGTTGAAGGATGACCCAGACCAACCTCTGTGATGGATATGCGTAGTTTCCTTGGATTAGATGGGTACTATCATTGATTAGTGAGAAAATTATCATGATTTTCAAGACCAATAACCAAGATAACTCAGAAGGGGTTAAAAATTTTATATAATGATGAATGTGAGGAAAATTTTTAAGATATGAAGAAGAGTCTTATCACTGCACCTGTGCTCACATTACACACTAGTGGAGATAGATTTGTGATCTACATTGATGCATCAAAAAATGTCTTGGGTTGTGTACTCATGAAAGATTATGAAGTGATATCCTTCTCTCCTACCAACTAAATATCCATGAGTAGAAATACCCAACTCATGATCTAGAAATGGCTGTGATGATCTTCACATTAAGGATTTGGTGGCATTATCTCTATAGGGATAAGTGTGACATACACATAGACCATAAAAGCCTCCAATATATATTCACAAAAAAGGAAATTAATATGCACCAATTAAGGTGTTTAGATATGATCAAAGATTATAATTTTTCAATCCATTACCATCATGGTAAAGTAAACAAAGTGAAAGATGATCTGAGTATAAACGATCCCGCAACTCTATCCATGTTGAGGATTGTAAGGGATCAAATATTATTGGACATGTAAATGATAGATATGGTAATAATAAAAGGATCTTCATCCCAACATTATCAAATAAATACTCAAAATTCAAGTCGAATGCGGATCTTCATTTCCATACATGAATCTACTTCGATTCAAAAGGGCCATTGAAAAAACATGGTGAATGATTTTAGCATTCTGCGATGTCTTCATGTTGATGGAAACTTCTGCCAACCCCGATGTACCTTTTAAGTTTTTTAGAACACTCCTTTACCTGGATGGATTAATTTAAATGTGGGTGGAACATTCAAAGGCAATCCGGGCCTTGCAGGCTATGGTTCCATCTTCAGGAACCATCTTGGTCAGATCCTCGACTGCTTTTAGGGTAGGTGTGGATTTGCTTCTTCATTTGAGGTGGAGATGATGAGTATGATTCATGCCATTTATTTTGAAAAGAATCATGGTTGGAACAACCTATGGATCGAGAGTTACTCAACCACCATCGTGTAGGTGATATGAAATGGCGTGATACACCTTGCGTGGCCGATCACCACACGTTGGATGGACTGCACTTGCTCGCTTCTTGACATCAACTTCATCATCACTCATATTTATCGTGAATCCAACATGGTTGTTGATGGCCTTTCCAACAAGGGGATCAATCAAAATATCATTTGGCTAGAAGATCTTCCTTCTGATTTACCCCCCTTTATAATAAGGATTGTAATATGTTTCTATCATTTAGAATTTTGTAATCTCTTTCTTTTATAATATTTGGGCCTTGGTTTTCTGGACAAGGCACCATCCTATTAAAAAAAGGATCTTTATCCCACCATGGTCAAATAACTAATCAACTATCCATTCTTAATAGGATCAAGGAGGCCCAGAAAGATGATGAGGTGCTACATAAGAAGGTAGTGAATATTCCAGAGTTCAACTTTATTGAATATAGAGTTATAAGGTTGGAACCCAAATATGTGTCCCATCAAAACCAGAACTAAAGAGGGATCTTCTGGATGATGTGCATTTCTCATAATTCCCTATTAATCTAGAAAGAATCAATATATATAAATATTTGAAGCAAAATTTATAGTGGGATAACATGAAGAGAGAGATTGTGGAATCCATATCTCAATGCTTGGTATGCCAGTAAGTCAAGGTTGAATGAAAAAAGTTTAAGGGTACGATGAATCCATTTCCCATACTAGTATATAAATGGGAAAATATAACCTTGGATTTCATAGTAGGACTCCCTAGAAAAAATAAAGACAATAATTACATCTAAGTGGTAGTCAATCACCTTAGAAAGTCAGTGATTTTCATTGCTATCGAGGAATATTTCTCTCTAGAACAACTAATCAAGATATACATAAGGGAAGTGGTAAGACTGAATGGAGTTACACTCTATTATATTTGATAAAGATCTGAGGTTTAACACTAGGTTCTAGAGGAGCCTTAAGCAAGCATTGAATGTAGACTTCGACATGATGGGATAAAGTTGGAGAGCAAAAGATGACGAGACATAATCTTATTCAAGATATGACAGAGAAGGTTTAAACCATTCAACATCATATCAAATACTTAAAAATTCAACTACAAAGATATGTAGATAATAATTGATGAGACATAGAGTTTATGGTTAGAGATAAAGTGTTACTTTATATATTAGAATAGAATAAATTCATGAGTTTTGGGAATAATGGAAATATTAGTCCAGGATACATAAGTCCCTTTGAGATCCTTGAATGCATCAGAGTAGTGGCCCATCGACTTCCAATCCCACCTAACCTATCTCAAGTACATGTTTTGTTCCATGTATCCATATTGAGGAAGTACATACCAGACCCCTCACATTTACTAAATCCAGAGGTGGTACCATTAGTGAATGATATTTCATATGAGGAGAATCAAGTGAACATATTAGATCATAGAGACAAATTTATGAGAAATAAGATAACTCAGTTGGGCAAAGTGTTGCGTAAGAACCACAAGTTTCAGGATGTTACATGGGAATTGAAATAGGTGATGAAACAAAAGTACCCTAATCTGTTTTAGTGTAAGAAATGAAAATTATGAGGGTGAAATTTCTGAAGGGGTGAATAATGTAATGAACCAAACATTTATAAATGAAATTTTCCTTTTAAATGAGTAAATTTATTATTAATAAATGTAGTTATAGAAAACACATACACCAATTTGGATATTTTGAATAGTTATATGTTTTTTAAAATTTAAAATACCATTAAGAATCATAACCATTGATAACATAGCTTTTGAATAGTGATCATAAGACCAGTATATATAAAGTTTTATGATAAGTTCCAATTGAAATACATAGAAGAAGCGATGGCCTTGACTAATAGAATCATACCCTATAAAGCCCATTTACCGAAGCATCTGAGGGAGATAACATAAATGAGATTTTCACTTGACAAAGATCAATCTGAGATTCAAAAAATAAATCATGAATGAAACCATTTATGGGATAAGTTAAAGATAATCAATATCAAAACCCAAATCATGTATACCAAACCACCCTAAGAAAATTTCACCATCGCACACCTCACCCTTAGAGGTTCGCTGATGTAATAAAGAGCTATATATCTAGACCCTAATATTATAATTTTTTATACTTTTATTTTAAATAAAATAATTATTATATTTATCCTTTTAATATTACCTTTTAAATTATTAAATAATGATTTTGATAAAAATTAGATTTTGATATGATGAAACACAAATTGTATTTTTTGAAATATGCAATTTTAATAAAGAAACTATTTTTAATGAATTAAAGAATTTTTAAAATAAATTAAATTTTAATAAAATATTACTATTAAGTAATAATTATTAAATATAAATTATATTATAATCTTATAAATTCAAAAATAATTTTTATAGAGGTTAGAAAACTGTTATTGTAAGAAAAACTAGTATTTTTCAATAAATGTGGTTTTTTGATCTAAAATTATAAATTATCATGATTAAAGAATTATTTTATAAAATAAATATTATTTTTTAAATCATAATATTGAAAATTTCAAATAGTTATTTTTTCATAATTTTCTATGATAGTCAAATTTCTGAGTAAAAATTAAATATGGTATAACTATATGGTATATATTATGACATCATAATGACCCAAAAGTGATGCAATATATTCCATAAAAGTAATCCACAACCAAATACATATTTACCCTTTAAATAATGTGTTTTTGATATTATTTATTAATTTTATAAACCCTTAATGAATCCTCCAAAACCTATATTATATTTTAAGATTTTAAAATCAATTATTTGTAAATATGACTCACTTCCACAACACAGAGAGTATTATTTTAATGAGACAGGTTTTTAAACATATAAAATAATGAAAAAAATCCACTTTGGAAGAAACCATATAAAAAACCATGGGATGGTTTGTGGTTTTGATTACTTTATCATATAGAGTCTAAAACCTAAGTTTGAAAATAATAAAGAACTCTCCACCCTTTTTCTATATAAACCCACCCAACCTCCCATATATATTTACTCAAAACCCATGGATTAGGAAATTAATATTCCCTTACCTCTATATAGTTCTCCCATGGTTTCCAAAGCTCTTAATAATCCCCTCCTAAGCTTTTAGAATCACCCTATCAAGGTAAGGTATCATATCCTTCTCCTCTTTATTCAAGTACCTCCTTAATGTTATGCCTTATATTTTTCATTTTTTTATGTTGGAATATGTTCTCACACATCTATATTTTTTCATTTATGATTTAAAAGTGATTATAGACCCCTTTCACTCTCATTAATCCCTCCCTTGAACCTTTATGTACCCCTGTTATGCTGCTAAAATTATCATGTGATTTTCCATGAAAAACATTTGTGTAGTGAATACTCACCCATTTTAACTCAAGGGTATTCACCTTGATTTACCTATACTTAATTTATTGGATAATTCCATTTATTTAACCCACACTCCTTTATCATGTGATTAAATGTGATGAAATATTTTCTTATGTTGAATGATCTATGTGGCACACATAAGCATGTACATATTATGATGGGTGCAACTAGCTAGCATTGTAATGAATTGGGTAATGTTTTAGTCTCTTGATATTTTATGTATGGGATTAGAGAGTAAACCTAATAAATCATGGGATTATATCTACCATGTGATGTTGTATTGTAAATTATCCTTGATTGATGTTTATGACATGTTTTAACTTGTCACCACATTCCTATGTTGCATTTATGCTATCATGTTATATCAGGGATCATTATTAAAGATTATGATTATCACCCATATTATGTTAAATTTATATTACTATTATCTCATATATACCAATTTAACTTATTAGATTCTTTTTTTATTCCATTATTGGGATTTATATCTCACCCCTTTCTTATGTACATCCCCAGGTAATCCCATGCAGTTTTAGAAGATCCAAGGAAAATAAGGATACATTTCAAAGTTTTTAATTAATGATGTTATATTACTATTAAAATTTGTTAATACATTTTCATAATTTACCAAATACACTAGGCTTAAATATCTTTTAGGATTTTTGTATCTTTACCTTTATGTAATAAATCATGAAATAAAGTGTAATAAAATATGGGTTGTAATAGGGTCCTCTCCCCCACTTATAAAAGGAAACCCCTCCTATCCTATCCACACCTAAACAAACTTTTTTTCAGCTAATACTTTCCAAAATACCTTCCTTACATATCTAACCATGAACTAGAGTCCCTATTTTTTTCATAAAACCATCCTAGTAAGGATTTAGGTATAAACCTAAAGAGGTTATTCGAAGAAGAGGTATAGTTCTTAACTATGTATCTTTGCATTATTTATTCCTCTACCCACTTAAAATATTCTCCAACTATGATAAAAAAGTAACACCATTATCTTAAATATACTTATATATTATTATGTTAATGTAATAACCTATATAAAACCCCTCTTATATCAAATGGGAAATACAACCGTCGATCATGTGTAAGACGTACTACCGCTTCACGAATCGTTATAATTCGTTTTACATCACCACCTCTCAAGGATGGATATAATTATGGATTTAATATATATATATATATATGATATTTGTGAAATAATTATACTTTTTTAATTATAATATTACATCTACCTTCTTACCTTCCAATCTACTGTGTACGTTTGGACTACCTTCTCCACGAAGCGACGTGGTGCATTTTTCACTTTATTTTATCATGGATGGTAATAAGGATAAATTTAATAAATATACATGATATTATAATAATTCTATAAAGGTGAATTATTATTTACTTTTCCTTTGTTCCATCCATATAAAAAATGGAAACAACCTTCATGCGTACGTACGACCTACCGTCTCCATAAACAATGTAATTAATTTGTCTATTTTAACTTTTATGGATGAATCTAAATTCATATATAATGAATAAATATGATATTTAAATCATGATAAAAATTATTTATATAATTTAACCATGATAAAAGTACAAGTATTTAAACTACCAAACCAAAACATACATGAAAAGTGAAGTCATTATAACCTGAAATAGAGATTTTAATGAAGAATTGTTAATAAACGGGTGATAAAAGATTATAAGTAAATCATATAAGGTATGATATATATTATTATGATTAATTAATATATTTATAATAAATATATATTTATTATACAATATTTTTGTACACATACAAAGAAATTCGGGCTTGAGGTAAGAGTTTATTTCACAATCACATCATTATTCAGGATTGATTATGTTTAAGTCTCTTTTGCGGGAATTATTTAATCTTTCTATATTAAACCCAATATATTTTCTTATCCCTTGGTTGTTTATGGAAATTAAAATTTTTCATTCATTTTTCACTCTTTAAGTACTCAATATACTGAAACCATGTTATTTAGGAAAACTGACTTTATTTTTCTACTCGACTGGGTAATCTTTTCCTTCAATATCCATATTTTCCTTAAAACGTTTTTAAAACTTTTTTACTATTTTCTAATGATTTATTAAATAAATTTATACCCATGTATTTTACAAAATGGGTTAAAAGGAATCTTCTCGTCATTTTCTGAATGAGTTACTTTTTGACTTTTTACCGAAAATGAGTAAGAAATCTTTGTTTTAATGTACTCGACATGAATAAAATTTCCTGCTATCATGAACACTCATTACTTTGAATATTAATTTAAAAGTTTCCATGATTAAATTCAAAAAAAAATTCCCTATTATTCTATAAAATTGTAGTTTTTACAAGTGATTTTCAAAGTGAAAATTTCATTTTCCTCAAGAATGTTTTAATGACATTTTTATGGATTTCTATTCTTCAATCACAACAGAACTTATTTTACTTATGATCAAATAGGTATATATTGTTATTATACCATCTTTATTATTTATCTATATGTTTTATAACCAGTTTGACTGAGGATGTACTATTTTGATACCATTTTCCATATTACTCCAAATGGTTTAGGATTATGTTTATTGATTGGGGAAATTACTAACATTTCATATGGTAGTTTTTCAATATTAATGTTTACATTTATTATATTCACCCATTTCATATGAGGAATGAATTTGACTTTGTAAGTTAAGAGTGGGGCCTGTTATATCCCCTCAATGCATCAGTATGTCTCATGAGAGAAACTAGCTTTGGTATTTGGCTGAGGCCTTACCCATTTATATAAGATGTATTATCATAAGGCCTTGATGGTTTGTTTATGATGACTAAAATTATACATTCCATCATTATGAGATTATTTATTTATGTCCATGTGATTATTTGATTAATTATTATATCCATAGATAAGTTTCATGCTTATATAATTATTTGATCATCATTTAGTTATTCCATATTATTCTTTATGATCAAGTTATTGATTAAATGGAATGTGTTTTTAGATATTTATCTTTCCATATTGTTTAATAACCAATATGGATACCAGGAAGTGTAATATGATTGAAATGAAGGGATATTCTAAAGGTAATAATAGTGTTCTCAAAGAAAATACTATGTTATATTTTAAGTTTTCAATTGTAATGTGAGATTCAATTGTGTATCTAGTTTACTAAGACTACTAAACTATACGATCCTTTAGGATGTGATCACTTGTATCTTATGATAAATTAGTAAAGTAACCACCGATTTTGGGATACGAGGGTAAGATTATTTATAGTTTGTATCGGAGAAAGTTTAGTAAAAACCTTGGGAACTAGATGTAGGAAAACATAGATCAAAGAACATAACACTATGAATGAATTTGAGGATAAGTATAAGTATTGAATAAAAAACTAAAGTTTTGATAAGGTATGCATTTTTTGGATTTAATAGAAATAAATCCCTATTTGGATATTACAACTAGATGTGGATCTAGCATAGTTATACATATGGGTAATAACTTTTAAAAGGGCACATTAGTATTTGACTTGATCATCACCTGGTGCATGACAACGATCCTTGCTGCACACCTAATTTGACACTCTTGAGGGATATGATTGGGTTAATTCATATATATTTTAAAAACCATTATGAACTATTTGAAAATATTTTTATTATTTGAAAACCTTATCAAAGAAACCAAGTTTATGATTCTAAGAATATCTATGCATAAAATTTTCAATTTATGTTAAGTGTTCCAATAGTTTTGGAATTATACATTATGTTCCATAATGTTATGATCTAATCTAATGTATTAAATTATTTAGAAATGGATCTTAGTGGAAGTAATGGGAACCATATCAATGCACATAATATATGCAGGGATTTCCCTCCTGGGAAAGATAATGAAGCTAGAGTTGGAGCGACAGCTGGAGATGAAAAAATTACAACTATATTGGGGAAATTAACTCAAGTTATGGCCAATAACCTTTCCCCTATGGAGTATACTACTTATCCAAAATGTAGTGTAACAATGTTAAACCATTTCATGCATCAAAAATCTCTATCATTTAATGGGACTACAAATCCATTTATAGTTAAGAAATGGATAAGTTCCTTAGAGAATATATTTCTCACTATGGGAAGTAATGAAAGGGAGAAGGTTTTCATGATATTTTATCATCTCTCAGGAGATGCAGATCAGTGGTGGTCATTGATTCAAAACACTAAAGATGAGGAAGAAATGAAGAGAATGGAATATAAGGATTTTAAGGCACTCTTATTGAAAAAATATTCTCCTTATGAGTAATGAGCAGATATGGAGAGACAATTCTTGAGTTTAAGACAAATGGAAGAGAAATTTTTTTCAAGTATGGATCCAAATTTATAAGGTTATAAAGGCATGATGTGGACTATGTATATAATCCAAAAAGAAAGATTGATTGTTTCTTTTGTAGTATTAAGACAATCCATTGAAGGAAAACAGTATCCCAAACATTCTCATCATATGAGGATATAATATCATGTGCTATCAAGACTAAGAAAAAATTATCTTAGTATTATGAATTCAAAGGAAAGTAAGATAATAAGAGGGAATTTGAGCACTCTGGAAAAGGAAATATGGAAAAAGGGAAGAAGTGGAGGGTAGAATTTACAATTTGTAATAAATATAGAAATAAACACCATAGAACATGCTTGATGGGAATGAGAGTTTTCTAAAAGCGTGTAGAGAAAGGCCACTTGGATCATTATTGTAAGGGAAAGAAAGGAGCTTCCAATTTTCAATGATTAAACTATAAAGAGATGGGGCACTATAAAAATTATTGTCCCAAGCATCAAGAAAAGTTTCCCTTGAAAATTACAATAGATCAAGAACAAGATTATACAATCAAAATAGTTGAGGTTTAAGTTCCTAAATATGTGGTGGTAGGTACTTTAATCATATCCTTAAATTTATATAATGATTCATTTGATTCTATATCTTCACACTCTTGTATATCTTCCAAGTTTTCGAAGAAAATTATATATTTCCCTATAAACTTAGGAAGGGATTTACTAGTCAATAATCCTAGTAGAAGTCTCACTGAAATAAGGATGTGTTGGTCAATTCCCATTATGACACATAAATGTTCCCTATTTTTCAAATTCATTATTATACCTATGGTTGATTTGGATATAATTCTTGGTATAGACTGGATTTCAAAATATGATGAAAAAATTTATTACAAATAAAATTAAATCATTATTCATGATGAATATTTGGAATTCCTTATCTTTAGAGGGGAGAATTAATCATCCAAGTCATGTCTAGATCTACCCCCATTAGCTATTCTTAATGAGATCCTTAGGTAAGAAGAGTTGAAACAATCTGAAGATTTAAAAGGTAATATTTAAATTGAGGACGTACCTATTGTACAAGAATACATTGATTCATTTATTGAGGAATTACTTAGACATCCACTAGAGAATGAAGTTTCATTTTATATTAATTTAATGCCTAATATAAAACCAATATCAAAGAATCCTTATAGAATGAACACTGTGGAATTAGTGGAGTTGAAGAAAAAAATAGAGGAGTTGTGTGATAAGGGATTTATATACCCTAGTGTCTCACCTTGGGAAGCCCCAATTATTTTTATTAAGAAGAAATATGGATCTATGATCTTGTGCATTGATTATAGATAAATAGATGTTATTAGAATAATGGAAAAATATCCCCTACCTTGTATTGATGAATTATTCAATAAACTTCATAAAGATAAATATTTTTCAAATATTGACCTTTGTTCTAAGTATAATTGATTTCAAGTAAATAAAGAAGTATTCCAAAGACAACGTTTCAAATGAGGTATGGACATTATGAGTTTATATTAATGCCATTTGGATTGACTAATGCACCGTCTATTTTTATGGATCTAATTAATAGAGTATTCAAGGAATATCTTGATGATTTTTGTGGTTTTTATTAATGATTTATTGGTGTATTATAAAATCTATGAGGACCATGAGAATAACTTATAGATCATTTTTGAGACTCTTAGAAGAGAAAAGTTATATGTGAAATTTAGAAAGTGTGAATTCTGGCTTTAGAAAGTTTCCCTTTCTTGGCCATATTTTCTCTAAGGATATAATCTCAGTCGATCCTATAAAGACAAAGGCAGTACAAGAATAGCCTATTCTAATGAATATAAATAAGGTATGTAGTTTTATTGGTTTTTCAGTTTATAATTGGTGATTTTACCAAAAATTTTCTTAGTTGGATAACCTGTTAACCAAGATTAATCATAAAGGGGTTAAGTTTATATAGAAAAAAATGTGAAGAATGTTTTGAATAATTGAAGAGGTGATTAGTTAATGCTCCAATTTTTAATCTACTATCATAAAATGATGGATTTATGATATATAGTTATACATTAATGAAGGGACTTGGTTGTGTCCTTATATAGAATGATAAGGTTATTACCTATGCATTAAGGTAGTTAAATATTCATGAAAAAACCATGATCTTAAGTTGGTAGCCATAATATTTTATTTGAAGATATGGATACATCATCTATATGGAGAAATATGTAAGATATACAAGGATTATAAGAGTCTGAAATGCATATTTTCATAAAAATAGCTCAATATTAGGAAAATGTGATAGATTGAGATACTCAAGGATTATGATTTCTCAATACACTACCTCCCAAGGAAGGAAAATATGGTAGGAGATGAATTGAGCTAGAAAGATCATAGAGTTTTAACCAAAATGAGGATTTAAAAGGATCCTATGTTCATATATCTATTAAATTTGAATATGGGAATTATTAAGGAAGGGGTAATATTGCTCCTTTTTCAAATTATTTCCAAACCATATTTGTTGGAAAAGACAAAATGTTCTCAACCTGATGATGAGAATTTTCAAAAGAAAATTAAAGTCACAAATGATAGAAAATTTTCAGTTTTCATTTGTGAAGATGGCATTCTAAAATTTGTAAAGAGAATACGTGTTCCATATATACCTGAGATAAAGAGGGAATTTTTGGATGATTCTTATAGATCAAATTTTTCCATACACCCCGGTAGCACCGATATGTATAAAGATTTGAAGGAATATTTTTGGTGGGATATTATGAATTTAGAAATTACTGATTATGTGTTAAGATGTTTAGTTTGTCAACAGGTGAAGGATGAGAGACAATATCCTAGAAGATCCATGAAACCTATGCCTATTCATACATGGAAATGGGATGACATTACTATAAAATTTTCCAGTATATTACCATATACTCCTAGAAATAATGATGCAATTTGGGTTATTATTGATTTCATTACCAAATATGAAAATTTCCTCAATATAATAGAAGATTCACCTATGGATAACCTTGAATGAATCTATATTAATAAAGTTTTAAGACTTCATGGAACACCTATTTCAACTATTTCTGATTATGAACTATGTTTTATATCAAAATTATGGAAAATTCTTCAGAAGGCTCTTAATATTGAGCTTCATTTAAGCACTACTTATCACCCTCAAACCAATGGATAGTGTGAAGGGATTATTCAAACATTATAAGAAATGTTGAGGTCATTCTCTAATAAATCTCAAGGTATGTGGGTTCAGTATTTACCTTTGGTAGAGTTCTCCTATAACAATAACTTCCATTCAAGTATTTATATAGTTCTGTATGAAGCATTATATAGGAAGAAATGTCATACTCCAAATTATTGGGATGGAGTTATTGAAATGAATCTTATAGTCCCATAACTTGTGGAGGAGATAATGACAAAGGTAAATATTATTCAAATCCAAATCAAAGCATATCAAAGAAATAAAAATAGCTATGCTGATAACCGAAGGAATGATTTGGAATTTCAAGTGGGATATCATGTTTTCTTGAAAGTATATCCATGGAAGGATATTATAAGATTCAATAGGAAATAAAAACTAAGCCCCAAGTACATCATAACTTTTGAAATTATATAAATAATTAGAGCTATGTATTACTGTTTGGTAATTCCCCCAAGTCTCTATAAAGTACATGATGCGTTCCATATACCATTGTTAAGAGAAGAACATGACAGACTCAATACATGTGATCACCTCTAAAGTAATAAAATTAGAACTTGATCTATATTACTAGGAAGATTTTATCTAGATTTTGGTCACTTAAGAATAAGTGTTGAGGAATCATATGACTTATATGATAAAGGTACTTTGGAGAAACATACAATATAAGAGGTGATGTGGGAACCTAAGGAAATTATGGTGAAGAACTACCCAAATCTATTTATGAGGTGGCATTATATAAATTCCAAATTTGAAATTTTTATGAAGGGGTAAGAATGTAACACCCCAACACCTTATGATATATTTCTTTTTAAATAAATTTAATCTCTTCGATAGTTTGTAGTACACACAACCCTGAGTCTAAATGAACCATAATAAAGTATATCGTTACAACCTAGACATTGAATTGGTGGGTATGAATAGGTATAGATGAATTATGAAAATTATATGGGTTAAACATGTATAAAATAAATTCATTTTTATTGATTGATTTTAAATTAAAATAAAGACTATTTGAAAGTAAAAAAATGTTTTTTTTGAAAAACTGTTTTTATGCGTGTAATATGTTTTTATCTTAATAAACTAAAATAGTCAATATTGGTGATTTATTTTAATGAAATTTATATATTATTTATTCCTTAAATTTTTTTATCATTCACTTGATATTTATGTTAGGCTTTGGATAAGAATAAATCCAGTTTTATACTACAAAACTGTATTTTTCTAATAAACCATTTCGTCACATTTTGTGCACTTATTTTAAAATAATTTTTTTACCAATTATATAAAATTAATTTTAAAAAATGAAATTAATTTTTTAAGTCAACATTTAAAAATTATCCTAGAGTGAATTTTTGAGATTTTTTTGAGTTTATTTTTTTTGATGAATAGTGAAAAATACTGATTTCTATTGAAAACAGCCTTTTTGTTTAAAGAATTTAAAAAGTTAAATTTTGTTCTAAAATTATTTCAAAATTTAAATTAGTTCAATTGTATTACGATCAATCTAATTTAGACTATTTCAATAAATTTTATGTTGAAATTTGATATAAAAAATGTTCGTACTTAAGAAAACTTTTCTTGGGAAAACAACATTTTTGTCACTCTTATGGTTTTAATTTTAAATTAATTTATGCCAATTATGTGAATTGAATTAATAAAAATATATTTAATATTTTTAATCAAAATAATTAATATTATTTAATAATATAAACTTAATTTTTGGTTATAATTAATAGTGAAAATAGTAAAAAATTAATTACAATGGTTAAGGTTAAAGCGGGTTTACTAGGAGTTTAAAACAAAAGATAAGGGTATGGTTACCAATTAAAATTATCTAAATACTATTTTAGGTAAATATTTAAACCTTATCCTATCCCAAATTTTAATCTATGGTCATTTGGAGTAATTTTTCTTAGAAATCACTTTATCATTTTGTATTCTTTTTGTAAATTTCCAAAGGGGTCCCCTCCCCCAATTATAAAAGGACGCCCCTTTTCATTTCCTATCCACACCTAAGAGGAATTTTTATTAGGAAAATAATTTCCAAAATACATTAATTACATCTCTACCCATGAACTAGAGTTACTTTTTTATCATATAATCATCTTAGTAAGGATTTTGGTATAAACCTAAAGAGGTTTTCTAATGAAGAGGTACAATTCTTAACCATGCATCTTCATATTATTTATTCCTATAACACATTAAAATCTTCTCAAAATATGATAAAATAAGAAAAAAATATCTTCCTTATAATGATATTTTATTATGTTAATGAAATAACCTATATCGATACCCCCATCCATCAAATGAGAAACAAAACTGTCGATCATGTGTATAACGGACTACCACTTTGCAAACCAATATAATTAATTTTCCATCACCACCTCTCATGGATGAATATAATAATTGATTTAATATACATATATCCATATTATATTTATGAAATAATTATACTTATAGAATTATAATATCAAATCTACCTTCTTACCTTCCAATATGTTGAAAAAGGATAATATCGCTCGTGCGTACATGTGGACTACCACCTCCACGAAGCGATTTTCATTTTATTTTATCATAAATGGTAATAAAGATATATTTAATGAATATATATGATATAATAATTATTTTTAAAATTTAAATTATTATTTACCTTTCCTTCATTCCATCCCTAAAAAAAATGGCAACAACGTTCATGTGTACGTGCGACCCACCGTCTCCATGAATGGTGTAATTCATTTTTCTATATCTAACTTTTATGGATGAATATATATATATATATGTATATAATGAATATATATTATATTTAAATAACTATAAACATTCTGGATATGATGGATCCATGATCAAAGTACAAGGGCTGAAAGTACCAAACCAAAACATACATGAAAAATGAAGTAGTTATTAATCGGAATAGTGATTTTAATAAATAATTATTAATAAATAGGTGATAAAAATTTATAATTAAATAATATAAGGTATTATATATATTATTTTTATTCATTAATATATATATACAATAAATCTATATTTATTATACAGTAGGCTCATACACATATTAAGGAAGTTAGACCTATAGTAAGGGTTTATTTCACAATCTCATAATTATCTGGGATTACTTATGTTTAAGTCTCCATTAGGGGAAATATTTGATCATTCTATATTAAAACCAATATATTTTATTATCCTATAGTTATTTATGGAAATGTAAAGTTTTCCTTCATTTTCCACTCTTTAATCACTCAAGATACTGAAGCTATGTTTTTAAGGAAAACCAACTTTATTTTTCTACTCAATCAGGGAATCTTTTTATTCCATATCCATGTCTTTTTTAAGATGTTTTAAAAATATTTATAATATTATATAATTTTTTATTAAATACATTTTACCCATTTTTTTTATAAAATGGGTTGAAAGGAATCTTCCCATTGTTTTTTTGAATGAGGTAATTTTTTACTTTTTATTAAAAATGAGAAAGGAATCTTTGTTTTAACGTACTCAGTATGAAAAAAATTTCCCATTATCACGAATGATAATTGTTTTTATGTTTCCTTTACAAGTCTCCAAGATTATTTTAAAAGAAAATTTTTCCCTAATATTATAGAATTTTTTAGTTTTTATAAGTGATTTCAATGTGAAAATGATATTTTCTTGAAGAATGTTTTAATGACATTTTTATGGTATTTCTATTCATCAACAAAAAAACACTTATTTTACTTATGAACCACTAGGGATATTTCATAATGATATCATACTTATTATTTTTCTAGATGGTTTATGATTAGTTTTATTGGTGATATACCATTTTTATATTATTCATCATATTACTCTGGATGATTTATGATTATGTTTATTGATTAGAGAAATCATTAAAATTTCATATGTTAGTTTTTCAATATGAATGTTTACAATGATTATGTTCAACCATTTAACATGATGAATTCATTAGACATAGTAAGTGATAGGTCGAGCTTACTATAACCCCTCGATGCGGTTGTAGGTCTTATGAGACAAACTAGCTTGGGTATTTGGATGAGGCCTTACCCATTTATATAATATGTCTAGAATGAGTCCTTGATGGTATGTTTATGATTTCAAATATTATTAATTACCTCATTATGATATTAGTTATTTATGTCCATTTAATTGTTTGATTATTTATGATATCCATGGATAAGTTTTAAGCTCATGTGATTATTTATATAGAATTATTTGATCATCATTTAGTTATGTCATATTATTCTTCATGCTCAAGTTATTGATTAAATGGAATATGTTTTCAAATATGTACCTTTCCATATTAGTTATTCCTTATTTATTCATGATATATTATGTAGTACACATACCCTTACTAAGTATTTGAACTCACCCCTTCCACATGTTTTCTTTCCCCAAGATTCTAAAAAGTATATTTTAATTTATATCTTGGGATATAATAAATAGAACAACGGTGTTATAAAATAAAATACTATGTTGTATTTTAAGTTTTAATTGTAATGTGAGATTCAAGTATGTTTCTAGTTTACTAATACTACTAAACTATTAAATCCTTTGAGACGTGATCACTTGTATCTCATGCCAATGTAAAAAAGAAACCCTAATTCTGGGCTACTAGGTTTAGGGTATTTACACATCAAACTATAATTAAATCTACTCCAAAATCAGAACATGGGAAGCATTAAGATGGTACTTCTTGAGTTGAGATATATAGAAAAAATTATGAATACCTATCAAATTATCCAGTAAAACAAACCAATAAGAAACCTAACCAAGCTGCTTGGTGATTTAAAATGATCCAACATATCTTAGATCCTGTTTTCTCTATTTTCCAAGTTGATGGTGACATGATCGAGGAGATACTTTCAAGAGGACCCAGTCACTAATGGAAAACTCCAAAGGATGAATCCAAGGGTCTGCATACAATTTTTGTTGACTCTAATCTATAACCAATCATCAACATATATACTGAATCCTCCCCGACATCTCCTAAATAAGGCTTAGTCTCATAAGAGAGGCCTCACCCACCTCTGTCCAACAAAGAAGTGACCTGCATAGGTGACCATACAAATCCTTAAAGGGATATATTATTATCGATGATTGGTAACTATTATTATAAGAAAAATCAACCACTCCCAGATGAATATCTCACAATCCTTTGAAATATAAGACGAATTCATGAATTATATCCTCTAGGATCTATATAGCGTGCTCTGTCTGACTGTCCGTTTATGTTTGGTAACCTGTACTCAATCTGACCTAAGTCCCTATCACCTCCTGGAGATTCTTCCAGAATCTATAAGTAAACCTAGGATCCATTTCCAATACAATGGTTGAGGGAACCCCATTAAACCTCATGATCACTTGTACATACATCTTACTTGGATCTTCAAACTTGGCGGTGTCCCTGATCATAATGAAATGAGATGATTTTATCCACTGATAAATCACCACCCATAAAGAATTTTTACCTTGGGGAGTCCATGGAAATAAAATAATTAAATCTATGGAAACCTCATCCCATTTATAAACTGGCACAAAAAGTGTCCAGAGAAAACTATAAGGCTTTAGGTTCTCTTCCTTTATCTACCAACAAGTGTAATGATGGGATATATAATCAGAAATGTCATGCTTCATACCTGACCACCAAAAATTCCATCTCATTTCATAATACATTTTCATAGTGCTAAGGTGGATGACCCATAAATATTTATGACAACCATGAAATATTTAATTCCTCATGGATGATGGGATGAAAATAAATCCCTGAAGTAGAGAATACCATTAGAAGAAAGAGACCAACTAGAAATGGTCTCACAACTGTTAAAGGTTTTTTTGATTCCTCTGAACTCATCATCCTATTGTTTCCATATAGAATAGACTCAAGGAAAGATGATAATAATTTAACACCAGTAATAACTTTACTTGAATCATCCTATTTCACATCCAGATACAATTGATTGAAAAAATAAATAAGGATCCACTCCTTCATCAATTCCAAGAAAACATGTTGTAGAAATTTTCAACTGAGATCTTTATCTATGAAATTCCCCTTCCATTAGGTGTTGGCGATGTGAAATTAGAACATATGGAGGTATTACAACCACCTCCTCTACCTGAGATTCAATTCCTTCTAAGAAAAGACATATCTCATAATCTTATTTTTAGAAAAGATAGTGAACCTCTCCACAAAAAGATAATTTCACCAATACTTAAGTGCATGCATAACTATGATAAAATACAAATAATGAGAAGGGTAATTTTTCTCAGTTGGATGAAGATTATAAGATCCATAGGCCATAATGTGAACATCCTTAATAAGCATTCAACCCAAACCAATGCCAAAATAATCATAGTACACCACATACCCCTTATTGGTCTCAAGAAAAATCAAAATAGGAGCTGATGCTAGAAGTCATTTCAACTCATCAAAATAAGTATAAATTTTTTCATCTCAGGTGAAATTTATCCCTTTCTTAGTAATATATATCAAATATGAATCCAAATTTTATAAATCCTTGATGAACTATTGATAATATCTAGCCATACCTAGGAATATTTGTATCTCGAAGACATTTTGTGGTTCCTCCCATGATAAGATAGACTTCACCTTCTCAGGATCGACTGAAAGTCCATGTTCTAAAATCATGTTCCCCAATAACTTCAAATTTTGGATCCATAAATTTCATTTCTAAAGATTCCCATAAAGGTGGTGGATCCTTAATATTTCAAAACCATATTCAAATGGTGCTCATGCTCACACTCAGTTCTCAAATAAACCAAGTTATTATCCACAAACATCATGCAAAAGGTGTTGAGGTATTGATGGAATATTCAATTCATAAAATCCATAAAAATTGAAGGAGCATTAGTAAAACAAAAAGTAATCACAAGATATTCATAATTTCCATACCTTCTCCTAAAAGTGAACTTAGGAATATTATACTTCAAAACCTTAAGATGATGATAACTTGACCAAAGATAAATTTTTGAAAACCAATTCACCCCCTTTAAGTGATCAAACAAGTCACCCACATGAGGAAAAGGGGAATTATTATTAATAGTCACTTGTTTCATCTTTCAATTGCCTATGCACAAACTAAGTGAACCATCAAACTTCTTGGAAAAGAGTACGGGATACCCATGAAAAAACACTAGGGTGAAAAAAACCTTTCTCTATTAGATCGTCCAACTAAATATTGAACTATTTTAGATCCTCAAGTTCCATATAGTAGAAGGGTATATATATCATATATTTACCCAACACCAGATCAATCATAACTCTACCTCCCTTTATGGGGGAAGATCAAAGAATTAATTTGAGAAAACATCAGGGATGCCCCTAACAGCTGAGGGAAGATAACTAATATAAGAAAAATCATTTGGATTAACAACAAAGGTAGAAAAAAAACTCCTAAGATCTTAGTAGGAAGGTACTGCATGATCAAACCTCATATCAAACTCCCCAAAAAACACCTAATATATCCTACAAGTATCAAGGAATAAAACACGATGATGATAAAAATCAATCTTATCATAATGAGAAACTATCCAATCTACCTTGATGATAACATATAATAGATCCAGATCAATAAATAATAAATCCTATACTAACTCTGCACTAGCTAATTATAGGGAACCCATAAAACAATAAAACCCCACCCCTTCCTCTTTCCAAGAGGTGTTTCTTACTCCATAACAAAGGACATGAGCTATGTTGGAAGTTTTATAACATAAAAAAATGGACAGATATAAATGAGTGTGAGGAGCCTATATCAAAAAGATCATTTTATATAGAATATGAAACAAATATGGTAACTCTCATTGTATTTGGGGTCACATTAACCTCCCTTGGAAACTCATTTATAGTGTGAAGGTGCTTCACTCTTGAAGATTATGGTTGGAGCCTTGTGAACATTGAAGCTTATGATAACACCACAATGGACATTGGAGCTGAAGATCCTTGACCATAATGAAGTATGGAAATAACCTGTATGAACCTATTCAAATTGGATTGGTGGAAACAAGAATTAAATATCTTTATGGGTGTAGGACAATTACATCAGGTGTTCCCTACCCTTACACACTGATAGTAAGTTAGGGTCACACTACTAGATACTACTAATGGTGTAAAGGGGGGATGCTGATGAGAACCATCTCTACCACCCTTACAATTATCTTTCCACTTCCTCTTATTTCACAGTACACCACTAAATCTACCACTGGATGGAAGAGAAAAACTAGATAATCTAATCTTTCCAATTATATTTATTTCTACCATCATAGCCCTATCAACTGTGTTAGCATAGTTGGTAAGCTTCAGTAAATATAACTATGATTGGATATTTTATCACAAACTTTGTAGGTATTTTTGATATCTTAACTAATCATTAATCACAACCTTTGGATAATAAAACTCACCCTATAAAATAGTTTATGTATACCGACACTGAACTCTCTCCCTGCTTCAAATAGAGGAACTCTTGATACTTTAATATCATCAGAGACTCTGTAATGAACTAATGAAAGAAGAGGGTCTTGAAACCTTTCCAATACAATACCACATGTCAATTTGAATGTACCATATTATCCCACCACTACTTGTTGGGACCTTCAATGTTGAATGATTCATATTTCACCTTGATAACCACATGTGTATCTAGGAAGTCAAAAACCTGATCGATCTTGTCCAACCAGTCCTCCACCTCTTAGGGTTCATTCATACCCTTAAAGGATGCAGACTTCTCACTTAGTAACTCTTGATATCAGTCCTTATCTCATAAATATCCTGGATATACATCAAAATCTTAGTTTTGAGATCACATTATGTTTTGGTATATGACACAAACTTCCCCCATGATAGCTTCTAAAAGATTCTGATCCAAAAGGTGGATTCCCTTGAGGAGAATCTCTCACTACACCCTCTTGTGGAACCCTTGGAATATTCCTTAGTGTCATGTTACTACATAAAATAATATAATAAAATGATCATATAATAGGATAATATTAGTTTAAACCATAAAAATGTAAGTAGAGACTAAGATAAATATAAAAACCCCAACATAGGATGCAACGCCCCGACCCCAGTTACCCAGAGTCGGTGCTTTATTACATAACATTGGCATGATACAAGGAACCATGTCCTGAAAGACCTATCAATTTAGTATTATTGGAAACAAGATACATACATAAGTTTAAAATTACAACTTAAAAAGAAATAAAACACTAATTTATTCTATTAAAAACATTCAAGCCTTATAAATTATGCCTACAAGTCACTCATAACTAACTTCTTCATATCCTAGGAAAATAAAACATAAGAAAGGAGTGAGCTCAAACACTCAGTAAGGGTAAGAAAATACAGCGGAATATAACATAAACATTAGGCATAATGAATAATTGAAAATACATGCCTTTATAAATAATAAACATGAACACTTTATGGAAGAAATATGAGCTGAGTAAATAATTCCATAATAAAACATGGTCATTGGTATTCTACTAATCGAATAACCACATGAACCATCAATAATATTTTCATAATGAGGGAATGTACAATGCGGGACATTCTGAAACATTTTGTCAATTCCTCGGCCAAGACGTCTAAAAATGATTAAGGCCTCAGCTAAAACCATATATCAAAAATTGGGAAAGGCCTCGGAAAATTCCACATCTAATTGTCTTATGAGACCTACCGATGCACCGAGGAGCTATAGTGGGATCCACCCGTCACTTACTGAGTCCAACACATTCCTCATATGAAAAGGTTGAAACATAACATAAACATTCATATTAAAACTAGTATATGAAATGTCAATACTTTAACCATAAACAATAAATGGTATAAAAATAACACATCCACAGTCAAATATATCACAAAACCTTCAATACAATATGGAAGATTTGTATCATAATAAATCAACTTCAAACAAGTTTAAAATCCATCAAAGGATGCTGACATAGATGAAATCAAAACTTTTTGAGAGAGATATATCTCTCTATTTTGAAATCATTTAGAATTCATGTAATTATAAAAGAAAACATTTATATTCTTATAATCTTTTAAGGGAATCTTAAAAGGTGTTATAATGACAGAAAATAGCCGCACTCTCCGTATAAGTTAAAAAAACATTCTTTCCTTAATTTTGTCGAAAAGGTCGTAAAGGTCCTTGTTTGAAAAATGATGGAAATATTACTTTATAAAAAGCCATAAAAGGGTATAAATGAATTTAACACATATTATATAAAATAGTAAAAATGTTTTGAAATATATTTTTATGAAACACAGATGTGGATGATAAAGAGTCCCCAGTAGATACTCACGTATAAACAACCTCGGATAATGAAGAGATTGTGGAATTAACCCTTACCTTGTACTTTTCCTTGGTAGAGGGTATGTTAACCTACTTTATAATAGTTAAATAATTGTTATTAAATTATACAATAATAATATACATAAATATTATATCATATATGATATTTTAATATTGCTGTGTTAATAATATTTTAGTAGTATCATCGTTTCGGGTGTTAATTGATTCATTTTCCTTTATATGATTGGTTACGTAAGCCATGTTTGTTATGAATAGGATGTATTTTATTTATATCCAGAATTATATTAAGTTCTTAAGCATTATTTTTAATCATAAAATTAAAATCATTCTTGAATGATTACGATGGGGAATGAATCTCATCGCATTCGTAGAGACAGTAATCCGTACGTACGCACAAGCGACAATATCCTTATATTGATGATGAAATCGTATGTAATTGGATGGTATATCATATATAAAGAATAATTAACATGTTATATTTATTATTTACATCAGTTATACTCATTATTATAACCATCTAAATAATTAAGTGTTTGAATAACAAACTACACCATGACATGGAGACGGTAAGCCGTACGTACGCATGTATGGTGACTTTGTCATTTATAGGATGGATAGAATAATGAATATGGTTGTACCATATTTATAATAACATCATAGTATGTAAAAGTTACTAGATTTGTTATTTTTTTATGGAAACAAAAAAGAAATAGGAAGTGGAAGAAGAAAAGAACTTGAAAGAGGGTAGTGAAATTATTACCCCTTCTTCAGGTGTTTTCTTTTGAGTTGATCAAAAGGGATCCTTAGGTTAGATTTATGATCAAAGTAAGGACTCTAGGTTTAAGGGAGTATATTTTAGAGGATATTTGGGTGGGTTTTGTCTGAGAAAAATGGATTTGTAGGTGTGAATTTAAGAGAAGGGGAAATACCCTTTTATAAGAGAGGTGAGGGTCACTTTAGGAAAATCTTGAAATATTATTTTATATTAAAATATTTTTCGGTTTTTAATAGCTAAAAAATAATTTATTTATAGGATAAGGTGTTTATGGGTCTAAAAACTCTTAAAAAATAGGTTTTAGACAGTTTTAGGTTACCATATTTACCTTATCTTTTATATTTAACTCTTAGTTAAATAGTTTGACATTTACAACGTCTCTTTGTATTTTTATATTATATGGTTAATAAACTTAATATGACAAGACAAGAGAACCCCAAGTGGTTAATTATTAATATATATAACCTTATATAATTCCTTTGGACGAAAATTATATTTTTAGGAATATTATATCAATAAATAATATAGTATTTGTTTTAAAAACTCAATTATGTCAATTTTGACACTATTTAGTAATTGATTTTTTTGAAAGCCATAAAAATTTTATCACTTTGAATAAAATTTATTTGATCAACCATAACATGTCAAATTAACCTATAAAATTATTTTAATTCATCATAAGTCTCAATTTACATTTATTTAGATATTTACAATATCAATTATTTTAATATTTCATTAATAAGGTAATTACTGCATTATCATTGTGTCATAAATAAATTAAATTATTTAATGTCTAAAAATTATAAATAAAATACCATTATGTAGGAAATATTTTTAGATTTATAATTAATATTTATAGTCAAATTTATATTGTGTTTAATCCTATATTAAAAATGGTTTAGTTATTAAACTTTGAATTTAACACTTTTAACTCTTCTTTAAATAAAATAATAATAAATGTCCTAATCTAATCCAAGTGGACCAAAGAGGAACATATTTTCTTCCTAAGGTTGTTTTTGGTCTAATTACACTTATCCAATAGAATTAGGACATGTGTTAGGGTAATTATAATATCATTTTTACCATTAATTACCCTATTTACTTTTAACCATGGTAAATAAAAGTCAAAAGTTACTATTCACCAAACATTATTTTCCTCTTATTGAACCAAATTTTACCTACATATATTAACCATGTCTCTCTCATTTTTCAAATTCAACTCACAGAAGCGGTAAAATTAATTTTTATGCAAATTTTCAAATGCTCCTAGAAGGTGGGTAAATGACTGTAAAAAGTTCAATAAAATTTTATATATCTAAACTTATTATAAAATGACTCCAATGAATTACATTGAATATATATAGGTATTATGTATCTATTTTTACCTAAAATAAATTAAAATATAATAACTAATTATTTTAATAAAAAGTCGGTTTTAATAATTACACAATGTTTTTCACTATTTGTCAAAAATTGAAAGTTTTCAAAAAAATACCAAAAATTCACCCTAAGTTAATTTTGATATTCTGAATCCAAAAATGAAGTCCATTTTGAAAATTAAAATTTATAAAATTTTAAAAAGTGGGTATTAATATTCATAATGGCTAGTTTGATTGGTTGTGGTGTTTTGAAACTCCAAGTGGCATACAACGCAAGCAACTACATTATTCAAAGGGAAACGTACCATGGAAGTTTGGGGTGTTACATAGGAGACAATCTTCCCAACATCCCATGGTAACTTGATACTCATCATGGAAATAGATAGAAAAACACTCAACATAACCTAACTATAAAGTTCCGAACATACTATATCCTATTTACCTTATGTCTGAAGATAAGGAAACTTGAGGGAAAAACCACCTTTGATAGAATTTGTAACAAACCAACCCAGGATACCTTAAAAAACTAGCACCTGAATCGATCCACTGCTGACCCAAAAGGGATTATCGACCCCTACAGGCTGGAGACTAGAACCCAGGAATCAAACAAAAAATAAGGGTAATGATTTTTCCCAACCTAAATAGATATACATAGTATATATATAGAAATTAAACTTGAAATATAAAATATTCTATAATCAAAAAAAGGATGGCGATAGAGATATAACCCAAAAGGAGCAAGATAAAACTCTAAAGAACATGTTTATAAACAAAAAATGAAATCTAAAACTAGAAATAACTAATCCATGTGATAATTAGAAAATATTCCATCATATCACCACCAACTACCCATACCCAGCTGACATAAGCTACGCCACTTCATTGCAATGCCTTGCCTTTTCCTACATCAAAAGAAAATATAAGGTCTACACATCCCTGAGGGAATGTGTAGGGTGTGAGATAAACAATATCAGAAGGATAATACCTAGGTATTACATATAAAGTTTCTATATAATAATCCTAATATTTTCAATTTAAAAAAAACAAGTTATGATAAGCAATTAAACAATTTTGTTTCAAAATCACGACAAACAGTTCCCTTTTTTCCTAGAGTTCCAAAATAGGATAGGTAAAACAGTTTCAAAGCACAATTTCCAAAAAACCATTTACATTTATCAAAGTAGGTATATAAAATCAAAAATAGTAAAAATATAAATCATAATGATAAAACATTCCTAGGATCACAAAGTTTAGGATAGATAGATAACTTGTACCATAATAACAATTGACGACTAGTGCACACTCAAGTCCCTAGAACTCATGCATTAAAGTCTTTGGAATAGAGAAAAAACCCAAAAATTAAATGATAAAACATTATTTTTTAAATATTTTATTGATAATAAATGACAAAATTTCCTCACATTGTTTTAAATATGTTTATTTACAAAATATTTGGGATTAGATCATTCATTTGAAAATTTGATGAAAATTCTATTTTCACCCTTTTAAAATTCACTGTAGTTTTTCAGACATAAATATTTTTTTGTAAATTATTTTGACTTAAAATTTTGTAACTATGTTTCTGATGGAATGGGTTATAAATTATATTTAGTACATGGAAGCTGGATTGTGCATTTGAGTGGGATAAATGGGCCATAAAGTCAAAACTGGACTGGATTCACTAGATTGAATATTACTTCAGTGTTTGGGCCGTATCTTCTTCATCCATGCTTGGATTGGCCCCAAATTTGGAGGGTATATCTAATACCCAATTACACACAAATAATTTTTTCTATAATAATGGTTAATTCATGCGTTTTGTAGTTCAAAGATGCGGTGAAATTGATATTAAAATATTTTTCCGAATTTCCCTTTCACACTTAAAAAAGTTTAGTAACCCTAGCCCTTCCAAACTCTATTTAAATGAGATTTTCACTATTTGGGAGGGTTTTTAGAGGATTTTTGAAGGTGCGGATGAAGGGTTGTCTCTTGGGATAATCTCAAACCTCTTATAAGTAGTAAGGACTTGTGAAAATAACTCTTCCAAGAAGGCTCTCCTCTCCCACCTCAACTTTGTATTTCATTGTTTTTATGCTTGTAATGTGAATTTTATTCAATAATTATTCTCTATTATTTTATTTTAATCCTTATATTTTTGTTATTGGTGCTGTAATACAATAGAGAAGACAAGATTGGGTTTTACCCTTTCAATCCATTGCTTATGAAAAACTTCTCCATGATGAAAACTCCGCCCATGGAAGAGTGATTTCCTTCATAGTTGATCTAATCCCTACTCCACTCATTTATTTATTTTGAATCCATAAACACACTGTAATTCATAAATTGTGATCAATTAATTGATTTTTAATTTCTAAGTTACTCGATTGACTTGCACTTGACCGTGTGGTCGGGATTGTGTAAATCGTGTGAGTGAAACCTCAATCGCAAAATATAATCAACTTGGGATAGAATTGTAGGGCTTAAGTATCATCCCAAAACACAATTAATTCTAAAATCTAGGTAGTATATTCTACCCTAACTTACCATTGATCATAATTTGTCTCTTGGATCCCAATCAAAGTAGGGTGCTGTGATTGGAAGTCCCAAAGTTGACCTAAGGCTCATTTTTCCAATATTTATGGTCGTGTTAATTTCTATAGGGTTAAGAGGTTGAAAAGGTTAGAGGATCATAACTTAAAGAATTATAATAATATGGGATAATTATAAATTAATGATTAAGGGGTATATTAGATCTATTATATATTCTCATACAAGTGTTTTTAAAGAAATTGTATCTTTGATTTTTCCTTCTCATTTTTTGTTTAGTTTATTGTTTGAAAGTCACTAAACCAAACCCACCCATATTGTGTTTCATTTGTTTTCACTTATTTTATCATTTAATTCAAGACTATTAAGGTTTGTTTAATTCACTTCCTTATTGAGATAATGACCTAGGTCAACCACTGTGCTGCACTTAGTAAAATCACAAATATTTTTGAGAGCATGCGCGATAACGCTCATCAAATTGGCACTGTTGCGGGGGAGGAAAGTGTTTTATACAACCAATTTTAAGTAAGTTATTTGTTGTTATTTTTTATTTTTTTTATTTTCTTCTCATCCCTTTTCTTTTTAGTTCTTTCTTCCCCACCTCTTCTTTTTTCAGACCATCAATTGAAACCTCAATCCATGATATTGGTGTCTAATGTTTTTTGTTTCTCTCCTTTCTATGATTTATGAAATGCTCCCACCCTGAGGATCTCTTTGATCTAAACCTTGAAATTGAACACATCCTTAGGGACTGAATCAAACAATCTCGATCTATGGGAAGTGTCGAAATTTACCCAACTGTTGAATCATCCACTATAGGAATTTTGAAATAGGATACCCATATGAAACAAATATTAAACTAGATCCAATGGCTAACAATAATAACAATGAACTCAATAGGACCATTATAGAGTTGGCTACACCCGATATTAATTAACAACCTACATGCATTGCATATCCAACTCTTGAATCATACTTTGAGATGAAATTTGGGTTAATTTGCCTTCTTCCCAAATTTAATGGGTTATCTAGTGAGGACCCAAACAAACACCTTAAAGAATTTAATGTGGTATGCTCAACAATAAAACCTAGAAATATCTCTGAAGATCAAATCAAACTAATAAAATTTCCATTTTAACTTGATGGAACTGAGAAGTATTGGATGTATTATTTACAACCTAAAGACGTAAAATGTTGGAAAGATTTGAAACATATTTTCTTACAAGGATTGTTTCCAGCATCAAGGAACACTTCCATTCAAAAGAAGATATTAGGTATCAAGAAAGCACAATGGGAGTCAATGTATGAGTATTGGGAGTGATTCAATAAGTTGTATACAAGTTTCCCACATCACAAAATTAGTTAGAAAATCCTCATCCAGTACTTCTATGAAGGCCTCAAGCTTATGGAGAGAATAATTGTGGATGCCACAACTAGATAAGCATTGGTGGAAAAAACACCAGTAGATGCATGTGCATTGATCGATAAGATGGCACAAAACTCCCAAAAATTTAGTAATTGAGGTACAACACATGTTAGAGGAGTACATCAGGTAAGTCCTTATTCTTTTGAAAATCATTTGATTAATACTAAGTTAGAGGAATTAACCTCTATGGTGAGAAATATTTCTTTGGCACAAAAGATATCCCAACACTCTCTTATAAGCCCTTGTGGAATTTTCACTGAAATAGACCACCCGACTGATTGTTTCCCTCAATTAAAAGAGAAAGAGGATTGCTCAACCATATTCCCTATAAGACCATATCATCAGCAACGACAACCACATACACAGAATAGGTATGATACCTTTTCTCCTATATACAACCAAGGGTGAAAAGATCAATCGTACATGAGGTATGATTCTAGACAACAACAAAGGCCCCCTTTTCAGAAAAAATTCCAGTAGCCTCCACCTTACCGATAGGGTTTCCAACAACCCCAAAGGAGATTTGAAGCTCAAGCATTAACAAGTCAAAAAAAAAGGAAATCCCCAACCAAAGTTAGATTCTAACACTGATGATATTTTGAAACAAATTTTTCTTAATCAATAGAATGATTTGAAGAGTCAAGATTCGGAGTTAAGGGAATTGAAGACACAAATGATCCAGATTTCCTCTGCCCTCCATGAACTGGTAAGTAAGAACTTCGAAAATATTCCTTCCCAACCTAATTCAAATCCCAAGGGGAATGTTAATTCCATAAAATTGAAAAGTCGGAAGCAAACAATTGATACTTCTGCACCTACCATTCCACCGAGATTCACCTCAAATCCAGAGAGGCCCCATTCTAGAACCACTGATGAGAAGCCCAAGGAGAAAGAAAAAGGTAAGAAAAAGAATGATGATGTTCCTCCTAAACCCCTTCACTTTCCAAACAAAGTTGCACAAATCAAGAATATGGATGAAGTGGCGATGCAAAAAGAAGTTTTGGATACATTCAATAATGTTGATATCAACATCCCTCTACTTGAAGCAATAAAGAAAATCCAAATGTATGCCAAATTTTTAAAAGAACTTTGTACCCATAAAAGAGGGATCAAGGGAAATTAGAGGATAAATATTGGAAGGAATGTGTCATCACTGATTACACCAATTATAACAATGCCAACAAAGTGAAAGGATCCTGAGACATTCACCATACCATTAACTATAGGGGAGTTACACTTTTTTTGATGCTATTTGTGATTTGGGAGCTTCCATAAATGTGATTCCTCCATTTGCATTCTCTTCTTTGTAGGTTGGTGAGTTGAAACCGACAAGAGTAGTGGTGCAGTTAGAGAATAGAGCTACGACATACCCCGTAGGAGTCCTTGAGGATGTACTTGTTTGGGTAAGAGAAATTATCTTTCTAGTAGATTCCTATGTGATTAACATAGAGGATGATCAGTTAAGTTCCCATTCTCCCATTATCTTAGGTAGTCCCTTCCTTAAAACTTTAAAAATGATCATAAATGTCCATCAGAGTACACTTTAGATAGAGTTTGGAGATGAATTAGTGATATTTAATGTTATGGTCTCCATGAAGTACCCCTCAGAGGACCACAATGCTTTTGTTATCTCCCATTTGAACCACCAAATAAAAATCCCATGGAATTTGATTGTCCTATGCTTAAAGGGATTATGAGAATTGGTTCTAGTTTGATGTCTAAGAGCACTTCCACACCGGTTTCTAAAGCACAAAACTCTCTTATATTTGATTTTGAAATGGATTTATATTCTGATTTTGATCATTTGAACTCTGATTATGACATGGCTATTGAGTATACTGATGGATTTGATGCTTTATTCTCTGATTTTAATGATGTATATTCTGATAATGATGTTCATTGTGAACATATTTCAGTTCCTTCAATTTCTTCATCTATACATCACCCCCTACAATGGAACTCAAGACATTTCCATTGAATATAAAATACTCATACTTGTTGAGTGGTGAGAAATTACTTATTATAATTGCTAACAATCTCCCTTTTGAACATGAAGAAAAACCTTTAAATATTTTGAGGGAGAACATCAGGGAAATCAGGTGGAGATTGGATGAAATATTAGGTATTAGACCCTCCATTTTCATGCATAGGATTCTTTTGTAGGATAGGGTTAAACCAGTTAGGCAGCCAGAAAAGAGACTCAATCCAAACCTTTTGTAAGTTGTTAAAAAATAGGTTGAAAAATTTCTTAAGGTAGGTATAATTTATCTCATTTTAGATTCATAGTGGGTAAGTCCTATTCAAGTTGTGCCTAAGAGAAGTGGTGTTACTATTGTTAAAAATGATAAAGAGGAGTTAGTTCTAATGAGGGTACAAAAAAGTTTTCGTGTGTGTATTGATTATATGAAACTAAATCAGTCCACTCATAAGGAATATTTTCCCCTCCCATTTATTGATCAAATGCTTGAGAGACTAGCTGAAAAAAAAAACACTATTGTTTCTTGGATGGATTTTCTGGATATTTTTAGGTTCCTATTTCTCCATAGGATCAGGATAAGACAACATTCACTTGTCCATTCGGTACATTTTTCTACTAGAGGATGCCATTTAAACTTTGCAATGCCCCGGGTACTTTCCAGAGATGCATGGTGAGTATTTTTTTTCAGATTTTATTAAGACCTGTATGGAGGTATTTATAAATGACTTTATAGTGTATGGATCTTCATTTGACAAATGTATATTTAGTTTGGGAAAGGTATTGAATCATTGTATTGAGAAGAATTTGGTCTTGAACTTTGAAAAGTGTCATTTCATGGTAGATCATGGGATTTTCTTAGGGCATGTAGTGTCAAAACATGGGATAGAGGTTTATAGATCTAAGGTAGATATTATTTCATCCTTATCCTATCCTTCATGTGTGCGTGATGTTAGATATTTACTAGGGAATTCATAATTTTATCGGCAATTCATCAAAGATTTCAGTAAGATTTCCCTTCCTATATTGTGATTACTTCAAAAGGATTCTTATTTTGTGTTTGATGATTTTTTGTAGGACTTACTTTGATGAGATAAAGAAGCATCTGACCACTCCACCAATCATACAGACCTCATAGTGGTACATTCCATTTAAGATTATGTGTGATGCTTAAAACTTTTCAGTTGGAGACGTCTTATCACAGAAGGTGGAGGGGCATTCACATATGATTGCCTATGCATCAAAGACATTGGATTCTGCTCAATAAAACTACACAAACATAGAAAATGATTTTATTTCTATTATATTTACTTTATATAAATTTCATTCATATTTATTGGGATCTAAAGTAGTTGTTTTTTCTGACCATGAAGATTTGAGGTACCTCTTGAAGAAGCCATATGTAAAACCCAGTCTTATTTGATTAATGCTTCTTCTTCAAGAATTCGATATCAAGATAAAGATAATAAGGATTCAAAAAACCTCATGGCGGACCACATGAGTAGTATTACTCACACATTAGAGGCTGACACCTTGGACTAGGTACCACTTCAGTACACTTTCCCCGATGAGCATATTTATTCCATCTTAGGTACGCATCCTTGGTATGATGATTTAGTTAAATACCTTATTGCCTATGAAATTCCTGAAAATTTTAAGAAACATCAAGTACAAAAGTCAAAGAGTGAGTCAAGATTTTATGTTTGGGATGATCCATACCTATGGCGCATGTGTTGTGATCAAGTTATTATGAGGTGTGTTCCTGATCATGAGTTTGATTCTATTCTGCATTTCTGCCATACACTTTCATGTGGAAGACACTTTGGACCCTAATGAACAACTAGTAAAGTCTTAGACTCTATATTACGTTGGACTAGCTTATTCCATGACGCCCATTTGTTTTGTAAGTCATTCTCTCATTGCTATCACACTGGGAACATTTCTAGGAGACACGAGATACCCTAACAACCCATATTATTATGTGATATTTTTGATGTATGGGGCATTGATTTTATGGGTCCTTTAACTAGTTAATTTGATTTTTTATATATTTTGGTTGCTATTGATTATATGAGTAAATGGGTAGAGGATAAGGCCATGAAGGTTGATGATTATCATATTGTAGTGGACTTTATCAAGGTATTTTTTTTAGGTTTGGAGTACCAAAGGCCATCATCATTGACCAAGAGACACACTTCTATAATCAGAATCTGGCTTCCCACATTTTAAAGTAAGGGGTGACACACAAAACATCAACACCATACCACCCCCAAAAAAATGGCCAGGATGAAGTTTCAAATAATTAGTTGAAACAAATTTTAGAGAAAACTATGTAGATGAATAGGAAGGATTGGCACAAGCACTTGGATGATGCACTTTGATCATATAAGAAAACATACAAGACACCCATTGGTATGTCCCCATTTCGGATTGTTTTTGGGAAATCATGTCATCTCCTAGTGGAAGTCAAGCATCAGGCATATTGTGCTATAAATAAATGAAACATGGATTTGACCCAAGATGGAATTAAAAGGAATCTTCAAATTCAAGAGCTTGAAGAAATTCGATTATCATCATATTAGAACTAAAGGCTCTATAAGGAAATGTCAAAAGAATCTCATGACAAAATGATCCAACAAAAGGAGTTTCATGTTAGAGAGAAAGTATTACTCTACAGTTCACGACTAAAGCTGATGCCTATTGAGATTACAAAAGAGGACACTGGAAGAAGCTTTACAGTTAATGGGACACATTTGAACAAATATATTGAGGGACTTCCTACCGATGCGGTTGATTTGATCAAATTGCATGACCCCATTATTACTTGAGAATATCAGCTTGTTCCTAATCCTTTCACTTTTATATTATTTTTTCTATTTAAAATTATCCATTTCATGTGAATGTATCATTTCATAAGTTCACATTGAGGAAAATGAAAAATTTTAAGTGTGGTGGAGGGGACAAAATTTTGGGGTAGATATTTTAGATTTTCATTTGTGCGTTTTGTGTGTGTTTTGTGTTAAATTTTTTGCTAAAAATTTCATAAAAAAAACAAAAAAAATCATGTAACATGCTCATTTAGATATGGAATATATGGAAAATGAATAATTTCAAAATTAATTAGTTATATGATAATAATGAGTAATATTTCATCATCAAGGGTTGATTTTTATAAAAATTGAAGTTGTCAATGATATGATTGGTTGTGTCATTATAAAAACTTTTAGATTTTGACTTTATTATTTGTGATATTTGTTCATGGTAAATTTTTTCATTGATTTCTCCACACAAATTTTCAATCAACCATGACTTTTGAAAAATTTTCTACTCAATTGAAGGTATATTCAAGTTAGTTAAAAAAATTAATTGGTTGATCCATACGTTCATTTATCTTCTGATCAGTTTCATTACTATACTGAATTGACCTATGCATGTATACCTGTTATTTGACTATTGTACTCACTAAAAAAATAATAAATGAGATAAGTGATGAAATGTACAACATATGAGGATATCTAGGTCACGAGATTAAGGTTTTGACTTTTGGGAATGCTTAAGTGAGTGGGTATTAAAATATGATTGCAAAGAAATATAGAATAGGTTTGGTGAATTAAACCAGGTAAGAAGAATTTTTTTACTTGATATAAATATACTGAATAAAGGGTGGATATATGATCTTGAAATGGTTGGCACACACAAACACACGTGGGGAATTAATGTCATGGTAGAACCAAGACTTGTTTCACTATGATTAGTGTTATGAATATCACTGGATTTTGTTTTGACACAATTTATAAGACAATGAATTTTAAATTTATTAATATTTACTCTTTATGATATTATTACTTTGCCTATATTTCCACTTTGGATTTAGAAATATGAACATGCATATTTTGTCACAATTTTTTTCGAATACATGATATGAGGTTTTTCCCAGGAGTGAAAAAGGGTAAGTGTGGGGGAGCTGATAAAACACGATTTTGTTGAATATTTTATTGATAATAAATGAAATTTTTTTCTCAAATTATGTTAAATATTTTTATTTATAAAATATTTGGGATTAGATCATTCATTTGAAAATTTGATGAAAATTCAAGTTTTACCCTTTTAAAATTCTATGTAGTATTTCATAAATAAATATTTTTCTGTAAATTATTTTGAATTAAAATTTTCTAATTATATTCATGACTTAATGAGATACAAATTATATTCAGGACATGGGAGCTGTATCATGCATTTGAGTGGGCTAAATGGGCCATGAATTCAAAGATGGACTGGATTCACCAGATTGGATATCACTTCAGTGTTTGGAAAATATCTTCTTCATCCATGCCTAGATCAACCCAAAATTTGGAGAGGAGCTCAAAGAACCAATTATAAACAAATAATAATTATGTAAGGATGGATAATTCGCACATTTTGGAGGTCAAATATGAGGTGAAAGTTGGATAAAAATATTTTTCCGAATTTCCCATTCACACTTAAAAAGGTTTTGTTACCCTAGCCCTCCCAAAATCTATTTAAATGATATTTTCACTCTTTTGGAGGGTTGTTATAGGGTTTGGGAAGTTTTTTACAAAGGTTTGTCTCTTGGGATAATCTCAAACCTCTTGGAAGTAGTAAGGACTTGTGCAAAGAACTCTTCCAAGAAGGCTCTCCTCTCCCACCTCAACTTTTTATTTCATTGTTTTTATGCTTGTAATGTGAATTTTATTCAATAAATATTATGTATTATTATCTTTAAATCCTTATATTTTTCTTCTTGGTGCTGGAATATAAGAGTGGAGATGATATTGGGTTTTCCCCTTCCAATCCATTACTTATGAAAAACGTCTCCACGATGACAACTTCTCCCATGGAAGAGTGATTTCATTCATAGTTGATCTAATACATACTCCCTTAATTTATTAATTTTTAATGCATAAACATACTATAATAAATAAATTGTGATAAATTAATTGAGTTTTAATTTCTAATTTACTCAATTGACTTACACTTGACCGTGTGGTGGGGCTTGTGTAAATTGTGTGAGTGAAACCTCAATCGCAAAATCTAATAAACTTAGGATAGAATTGTAGGGTTAAAGTCTCATACCGTAATATAATTAATTCTCAAATTTAGGGATGAGATTATTCCCTTAATTACCATTGACTATAAGTTATCTCTTGGATCACAATCAAAGCAGGGTGCTGTGATTGGAAGTCCCAAAGTTGACATATGGCTCATTTTTCCAGTATTTGTTGTCGTGTTAATTTCTGTAGGGTACGAAGGTTGACAAGGTTATGGGATCATAATTTAAATAATTATAATCATATAGTATAATGATAAATTAATGATGAAGGGGGTAGATTAGATCAACTATGTCTTCTCATATTAGTGTTTTTAAAGAAATTGTGTCTTTGATTGTTCCTTCTCGTTTGTTTTTTAGTTTATTTGTTTAAAAGTCACTAAACCAAACACCCCTATATTGTGTTTCATTTGTTTTCACTTATTTTATTGTTTTAATCAATCCTATTAAGGGTTGTTTAATTCAATTCCTCCTTGAGATAATGACCTAGGTCATCCTCTATGCTATACTTAGTAAAATCACAAATATTTTTGAGAGCGTGCGCCATAACACTCCTCAGTAAAATCCTACAATTTCAATAAGGTGTTAGAGCTAATGAATATATGATATAAGATAGGAAATCACCTATTAATGTGAAATTACCCACAAATTCATCATGCATGGCCTAATACTAAACCCTCCACCTAGGTACCCAAGGTTCCCATGTGTTGCATATATCAAATAAATTTCAAAGGGATTTGCACATTTCATAAACTATTCCAAAAAACACTTTATCACTCAAAAAAAAGATTTGAAAACCCATTTCACAATTAATTTCACAATTCTTTTAAAAAAATAACTTTATTTTACCAAGACAAGGGGAAAAACCATCTTTTCTCAAAAACTCGTTTACACACACAAATAAACCAACAACATAATCATTCCAATTTATATATAATTTTTTTATAAAACTAAGAGAAATTAAGGTTTAAATTACATAGGCTAGAGATGGAACCACCAGACTCAAACTTAGGTTTGAACCAAACCATAACAAGATCCACATAGTAAGATAGTAAAGGGAATATAAAATCAATGAACGGAGGCCCTCAAGAAAGTCTCACTCCACACCAAAACCAACACATGATCCATCCTCCAGAAGATGATCACACAATGGATCTATAAGGAACTAAAGAAGAAGAATCATAAAATAATCACAGATCTCATAAATGTAGACCAAATATACTACAAAAACCCATAGAAATGAAAAGTATGGGAAGATAATGCTTAGACTTACCAAGAGTAGCCCTAGGGCTCGAGAGAGAAAATACAAGCCGAATGAGAGAGGAATCAAGCATGAGACACATAAAAAGCTGTTGGGTACATTACACAACGTGAATTCCTAGATTTTCATGTACACTAAAAAATTCATCACCTCAGATTAAAAATATTGATTTAACCTTTAATGACATGAACATCATTCACATCCTGAATGTTTTTCACTCTCTAAACCTAACTCATGACCTCTGGCTAGAGTTAATTCAGGTAGTGAATATTTGATTCATGGTGTGGGCTAGTCCTATAGCTAGTACCCAGGAACAATTCTTTTAGAAAACCCCCAGGTTATCTCCAACACCCTATAAACCCAAATAAAAAACTATTAAGCATTAAAAAGGCATTGTATCTTAACTAGGATGTTACAATGGGGATTAAAGCTAATTACTATGATAATGATAAAATTATTTTTCATAAAGAATCATTTTGTTAACATTGTATTATTTTTATCTAATAAAATAAATTAATCATTCCTCAATAGTTATTAATACTATATATAAATATATTTACACTCATTAATTTATAAATCGCTACTAAATACGATTATGAACACTTAATTGTGAAAACATTATTTTCTAGAAACAAACTATTTTTCTATACATTATATGATTTAATTTAAAATTTTATTTCAGTATATTTAATAACCAAATTGGATTATATAGATACTAAATTTGGGTTCAACACTCCCAAATTTGGTAAAATTGGTTGCCTTATATTTATAATAAAATATAAACTACTTGGTTTAAAACATGTTACTAAGGTAAAAACCCAAATGAGAAAATGTAAAAAAAACAAATAGTAAATAACTAAAAACATGTTTAAAACATGTGAATAAATTCTGTTTTGAGCCTTTAATGACCTAAGGACACACTAAAATCCATTATTTAAAACGTTTTGAGTAATTAACCTTTGAATAGTGTAATGATATCATTGAAAAGTAAATGTTATTCACAAAAGTTCCCATTTCTTCACTTATAAAAGGAACTCACTTCCTCTAATTCATAACACACCAATAATTTATAATTTATTCTTGAAAATATAGAATTTTGTTCCTAATAGAACCCTATTCCAATTTCTTCAGCCTATGTTCACTATTTTTTAGATTAATGACTCTATTTCTAAGGAGTTTTCTAAGAGAAAACTCAAGCTCATGACATAAGAATTACCTTCCTCTTAGTCTTTTCTTCTCAATCTTCCTCTTCCCAAAATCTTATATCCATAAAAATATAATGAAATAAGTATAATTATTATAATAATATATTATTATATAAATTAAATAACCATAGTTTATTCCTCTCCATCCATAAATAAAATAAAAAACAAAAGCGTCATTAGTCCATTCACACTGACTACCACTTCCATGAATCGACATCTTTCATTTTTTTTTTCACTTCATATCATTGTTGGTTTTAATGAGGGGATTAATTAATAAATAGGATTTAAATAATATAAATATTATTATTAAATTTCAAATTATCATATACCTTAATTTAATCTTGTTCTTCAAGAAATAAAAATGTTAACCCTGTGTTGTGTGGGCTACCATCTCCATGGAGTAATGTATATCATTTTTCACCTATCTTATTTATTATTTATTAAACCATATTTAAATATGAATCACCACATTAAAATTATCTAAATAATATCATTATTCTTATGTAATAATGATATTATGACCAAAAGAAACTAATTTCATAATCATAATCATTCATTAATCATAGTATATTCATGTTTGGGTCGGTTTGACCACCTACTTGAATAATGTTATGAAATTATATCATGGATGACTTTGAAAACATAATTAATGATATATTTTGATATAAATATTTAAATAATTATTTTTTGGTCCTAAAAATGATATATAAATATTTAACTCAGTAACTAAGAAAACACCTTTCATTGTTTAAGAAAATCACCGAAGTTTGTTTTTTATCGAATTCATCTTTTTAGATAGAGTGAAAAACTCATCAAGGGAAATTGAAAATTTATAAATCATTATAATTAATAAATTATAGAAAATTTAGTCAAATTGAAATGATGAAACTTTTAAGAAGAATGAATATTGACATCGCTCCTACAAAATTGGTACAAACACTCAAAACTATAAACACTTAATGTAAGAAAATAGGGAAAAAAACTAATATACATGTAGATAATGATTATAAATTAAAATTATTAATAGTGTTAGGTATGAATAAGGTTATAAAATATTATAATAATACATTAATTTTTGTTTTATAGGATTTTAGAGTGCATTCGACTAAGCAGGAATAAAGGTAAAGGGTTTTCTTGACACAAATATTTTTATTGAGTCATAATCACTCCACTTCAATTATAGTACTTCAAGATGGAATTATACTACCCTATGATGATGTTATGTTATATTTAAATATTTTTTAGGAAAATAATATTTCAAAATGACGTTTTCTTCCATTCTAAATCAATTATTTCATAAAAAATGTAATTTTGTTAAGAATAATTCCCATCTTTTTTATGAAATTTCTTCTATATCCATGTTTTTACTTCTCACCAATGTTCACATTCCCCTAGTGGAATTTTTTTTTGTATCCAATGATCCTTTTATTCTCATTTATTAATTTTAAAACAAAGTTTTTATTATCCTTTTAATTATATGGGTTTTCAAAAAAGGCATTTTAAAATATTTAAAATGCTTTTCCTTACCATGATTTTATATTCTTCCCATATAGTACACATTTTGAAATATAATTTATTACTTATCAAGGTATATTTATTGGAATTTGTTTTGATGTAATTTTTAAAGATTTTTTTGATTCATATTTGAAAAAATGGTATTTGGAAAGTGACTTGAAAATCATATATATTTAAAATGATACTAAGAAACTCTTTTCAAGAAAAATAATTTTAGTGATTCCTCCTCCATCTTAAAAGGATTCCTCTCTAATGGATTAATGGTTCATAAATCACCCTATATGTACTATTATTAAATAATCCTTTTGAGAGATTATGTATTTCATATCAAATAATCATTTTTATGAGATACCATTTGGAAAAGTTATGAAACCAATTTTTTTATCATGGGTTATTTGTGATAAGATGAATGATTTAGTTTTAAGGGGAACTCATGTATATGAATGATGATTGTTGGGGTCTTATATCACCCTCCAATTCCTTGGTTAAGGTTTTATATCTCATGAGATAATTATTTTTATGTGTGTATAATTTCAGTTTAACTATGCTCATAAGGTTGTGCGTGGGTATAATTACACTTTAGCTATGCTCACAAGGTTCTGTGTGGGTATAATTGTGGTTTAACTATGCTAAAAAAGTTGTGTGTGGGTATAATTATGATTTATCTATGCTCACAAGGTTGTTCATGGGAATAATTATGGTTAAGATATGATCATAAGGTTGTTCATGAGTATAATTTTAGTTAAGCTATGCTCACAAGTAAATGAATTAACATAATTATGGTTAAGTTGTGTTCAAAATGATATATTTTATTATGCCTATGTTTATGCCACACTATAATGCGTATTATTATTCCTATGTTATGTTATCATGACTCATATGTATTGAATAATGTTTCTAAACAATTTTGATTCATTCCTTTTGTTATTCCAAGCCTTATTCCATTACTAACGATTTATGTTCCATGCTTTGTTGGGTATGATTTTCTTATGTGTCTTGATTATACCTAAATTCTAATATTATGATCACTTATAAAATTTGACTGTTATCACTTATGTTTAAAATTATTGATAATCTAGGCCTACCCCTTTCTTATGTTTCCATCACCCAGGTTATTAAGATGAGTGTAACTTATGAGAAGTATAGAAGGGATCTAGTGTGGCTCGATTATAGAGAAATATTCACAAGTTGTTTAAAATAAGTTTCCTATATAACTAGTTCTGAAAGTCACTAAACCTTCCATTCATGGTATTGTGAAATTATTTTGTGAGATGTAATTCTTATCTTATTTAAATGATATAAATGAATGATATTTTTATCTTGGGTCTCTATAGTTGGGATTAGAGCAGTGTTTAATTATTTTTAGGATTAGTTTAGTTATTTTTTCTGGATTAGGATTAGAGAAAATTTGTGAAATCCCTAGGGACAAGTCTAAGTGATAAGTTTATTTATGGGATAACATCCTATTTTTTTTGCAAAGTAGATATTGTGTGATTTTATTAGAAATAAAATCCATTCTTGGATACTACAAGTGGATGTAGGTTCTAATACAAATGTACCTAGGGGAAATAACCCTAAAATATGAATGTTGGGTATTAACTTAATTTTCACTTAGTGCATGGAAAATAGACCTAATTGCACACATGGTTTGAAACTCCTAAGGGATATTCTTTAGTTAATAAAATCCTGTTTACAATCCATTATACAGGATTTATCATGTTAAGGAATTATGATAAGAAGTATAGGAGAGCCCAAACTAAAGAAACCTAGATTGAAATGAGAGTGATTTAGGTTGAATTGAAAGAAAATTTGATGGTTTTCAAGAATGATAAATTTTGAGGTTGAGTTTTTATGAGAACATTTAAGATGATTCTATTATAATTATCCACCACTCATGTTAACATCTTTTGGTTTTAGTAATGGATAAATCCTGAAGGAGTAATCAATTTAACAATGGATGTGATGAAAAATGAAATGATTATCCCAATGAGAAACCAAATGGGATTGAAAATGGACCCAATACTATATAATAATTCTATCCTAGTTTATGAGAAATAACATGACCCTTTTCAAGTTCCCAAACACACCAAGTAAGAAGAAAGTTTCTATCAAGTCTTTCACATGAAAACACCCACCACCCTTCAATGGCTCTTTTAATCCACTTATTTCTGAGCAATGGATCAATGTGATTGAAAATATATGTTCCATTATCCAATTATTAAATAAAGATAATTTTATTTTATATTTTTATCATATAGAAGGTGAAGCTGATCAATGGTGGACTCTCATTGAGAATATGAAAAAGGAGGAAGTTGACTCTATGGAATGGGAGGAATTCAAAAAGGTATTCTTTAGTAAATATTTTACATGAACTCTTAAAATGAAAATGGATAGATAATCACTATATTTGAAATAAAAGGTGGATGTATCAGTGAGTACCTATGAAGTAAGCTTCATGAGACTTGCAAGGTACACCTCTCATTTTATTACTGACCCTGAGTATAAGATCAAATGGTTAGCTATAAGAGACTTTGATAGCTATGAAGAGGTTGTTCGATGTGTAATTATGGTGGCAATAGAAGTTGGGGACTCCAGATACAAGAAAAGGAAGATGGAGTTTCATGGAAACTCAAATAAAAAACCTCACGGAGGAATGAAAGTTCAACTACCTATATATAAAAAATGTGGAAGAAAGTGCCTAGGAACTTTCCGAAAAGGAACAAGAGAACATTTAAAGTGTGGAATGATTGACCATCGAGCTTGTGATTTTGTAGGGGAGATGAATAGGACAACCAATGCAAAAAAGGAAAATAATGTACAATACTTCAAATGAAATTTTTTTGGACATTATGCAAATCAGTTCCCTAAACCAAAGACTAATGAGGATAATGAATGTTAGTAGCCTCCTAAGCCAAGGGAACAAGGGAAAACCTATGCGATCACAACTAATGAAATTGGAAATGAAAATGAAGGATGAATGATACACTCATCACTAACTCAATAACTACAAGTTCCCTATTTGGTTAATGTCCTACCCACTTGTTTATATCTAGAAAATTTTAATGATGAGATATTGAGTTATCAATAAAAAACTCATATTTGTATGATAATTACATCCCAAATCTATAACCCTTTTTAGGAGATTTTTATGGGAATATACACCCTATAAATTCTTTTATACTTCCTTTAGAAAAATTTGATGTGATTTTGGAAATGGATTTTTTCTCTACATAGATCCTATATTAAATAACAAAATAAGGGAATTTAGCTCAAATAATTGAAGAGAAACTTATTAGCAGGGTTTTGCCTACTATGAGGGCTAAGTGGTGCTTTATAGTCTTACATATGATAGTGAAGTGGATATTATATAATTAGTCTGGATTACCTTATGGATACCATTATCCATTTTCAATAGTGAGTAATAATTAAAATTACGAGGACACAATTTATTTAAGGGGAGTAACGATAAAATATTTTACTATATATATTCCTTAAATAAATAATATGTTTGATAGCTTGCTACACAACCAATGTTGAACTTAAACAAAAACCACGATACATTTAGATAAAAATATAAGAATTAAATATAAATATTAAAACATAACTATTTAATTAGAGGGTATGAATAAAAGTAACCACAATATAAAATATGGGTATAATGAAAATAATTTCTGATCTTAATACCAATGAAATTCAATTAGTATAGCTAAAACAACTAAAAAAAATCATTTTATTCTTAAAAATATGATTTCCTAAAATTAGTGTTTTATTTCAAGAAACTAGGTATATTATGATTCAATAATAATATAATATATTAATAATATAAATAATGGATTATCAATAAATTAATTATTATTAGATAAGAAATAATAATAAAGAATAATTAACATTTTATAAAGTCATTTTCCAATATGAACCATTTTCTACTATATTTTGAGATTTTATTTAAATATTGAATTCTTAAATTTTAGAAATTTAATTTGACAAAATAAACATCATTTTTGGATTAAGAATAATAATATAAACTTAACATTAGAGGAAATTCTATTTTTTTATGATAGGATATTTGTGATGGAATGAAATTACTTTGCAAATTGTCTTATGGGAAAATTCTTTTACAAGGGATAAGAAATTCTATCACAAAAGATATTGTGTGAAATAGTTTATTGTGATAGAATACCTATTTCGTTTAAAAGGCTTTGGCATGACTGCGTGCTATGGTGGGAATTCTATATTTGTAATGGATTCGAAAAATAGTCACAAATAGTTTCTGTGGAAAAACTTTTTGCGATGGGCCCTTCATAACAAGTTTTATTTATGATAGATCCACCGCAAATAACCTATTGGCAAGATTATTTGTGACGGGTTATCTGTTGCAAATAATTTTGGATGTGCGTGATTTTTTTACAACCGATCTTTAATCTGTCACAAAAAACCATCACAAATATGCGGTCTATCAAAAATATTCACCATAAAAAGTACTTATTGTAATGAATATCCATTGCAAAAAGTCCATCGCAAAAAACTAACTATAACTATGCCTCCTCCCATCTCATACTCTCATTCACTCCGACACTCTCTTATTCACACATTCTCTCCAAGCGTCATCCATTGTTCTGATTTTCAATGAAATAACTTTGAAGCATTTTTTACCTTATTTAATTGTTATTAGTTTTTGTGTGTGTTTATTTGTTATTCGATAATATGTGTTTATTATTTATTTATTTATGTAAATTGTTTATTAGTTCAATATGTTAAAAGTTGGTATAAACAAAAAAATATTAGTATAAATAACTAACATTAATATAAATCATTAAAAAATAGTATAAATATATCGCTAATTAGTATAATTAAAAAAATTAGCATAAATGAGTATAAATTAATTAAAAATATTATATATTAAGTAAAACTAGTATAAATGAATAAAATTAGTATAAATTTAATAAATTTAATATAAATTATAAAATTAGTTTAAACTAGAAAAATTTGTATAAATTAATTAAAAAGTTTAAATTATTATAAATTATGATAATTTAATAAGTATTAGTATAAATTAGTATAAATTCATAAAAATTAGCATAAATTAACAAAAAATAGTATAAATTAATAAAAAATAGTATAAATTTAATAATTTTCTAAAATAAATAAAAATTTGTATAAATAAATAAAAAATACTTTAAATTATTTCAAATTAAATAAATTAAAAAATACTAGTATAGATTAACATAAATTCATAAAAATTAGTGATAATTAATAAATATTAGTATAAATTAATAAATATTATTAAAAATTAGTAAAAGTACATTACAAATTAGTATAATTAATACATAATTAGTGTAAAGGAGTACAAATTAATTAATATATATATATATATATTAAGTAAAATTAGTATAAATTAATAAAAAGTAGTATAAATTTAATAAAATTAGTTTTTTTATTTATATAATTTTTTTAAATTAATAAAAAATAGTTTAATTTTTTATAAATTTAGATAATTTAATAAATATTAGTATAAATTAGTATAAATTCATAAAAATTAGTATAGATTTAAAAAATTTTATGTAAATTTAATAAAATTACTTAAAAAAATAATTTTTTTGATAAATTAGTAAAAAAATAGTTTAAATTATTATAAATAATAATATTCAAATAAATATTATAGAAATTTCAATAAATTCATAAAAACTAGTATAAATTTATAAATATTATTAAATATTACTAAAAATTAGTATAAATCTTCTACCAATTAGTATAATTAATAAAAATTTTTATAAATGAGTATAAATTAATTAAAAATTTTATATATTAAGTAATTTTTTTATAAATTAATAAAAATAGTATAAATTTAATAAAATTAATTTAAATAAATATTTTTTTATAAATTAATAAAAAAAAGTTTAAATTGTTATAAATTATGATAATTTAATAAATATGAGTATAATTTAATATAAATACATAAAAATTAGTATAAATTAACAAAAATTAGAATAAAGTAATAAAATTTTGTATAAATATCTTGAAATTCGTTTAAATAAATAAAAGTTTGTATAGATTAACAAAAAATAGTTTAAAGTTTTTTAAATCATGATAATTTTATAAATATTAGAATAAATTTTTATAAATTGGAAAAAATAAGTATAAATTATTAAAATATAGTGAAAATTAAAAAAATTTAAAAATATTATTATGAACTAGTAAAAATCTATAGCCAATCAATATAATTAATAAAAAATTAGTATAAATGAGTATAAATTATTTAAAATTTTATATATTTAGTAAAATTAGTATAATTTACTAAAAAATAGTATAAATTTAATACAATTAGTTTTAATTATTAAAAATGTATATAAATTAATAAAAAATAGTTCAAATCATTATAAATGATGATAATTTAAAAAATATTTGTATAAATTAGAATATATTAAAAAAAGAGAGTATAAATTAATAAAAATTAGTAAAAATTTGATATATTTTTTAATAAATAAAAAATATAATGAATTAATAAAAAATATTCCAAATTATTATAAATTATGATGATTTAATAAATATTAGTATAAATTAGTTGAAAATCATAAAAGTATTATTAATTAGTAAAAATTAGTAAAAAATAATAAAAAATAAAAAATATTTTTAAAAATTAGGATAAATATGTCGTTAATTAGTATAATTAATAAAAAATTAGTTTAAATGTGTATAAATTAATTAAAAATATTATATATTAAGTCAAATTAAAAAAATTAATAAAATTTGGAATAAATTTAAATTAATATTTTTTAATTTTTTTAAAATATTTTAAATTATTATAAATTATTATAATTTAATTAAAATTAATAAAAATTCATATAAATTCATTAAAAAGTTACAAATTAATAAAAATTAATAAAAATTTGATAAAATTAATTTAAATAAATAAAAAATTGTATAATTTAGTATAAATTATTATATATTATAAAAAATCACTAAAAAATTTAATAAGTTTGTATAATTTACAATAAATTGATATAAAGTAGTATAAATTATTAATATTTAGTATAAATTTTTATAAATTAACAAAAATGAGTATAAATTATCACAATTTTTTTTTATAAATTGATATAATTTATAATAAATTATTATAAATTTGTATAAATTGATATAAGTTAGTATAAATTTTATAAATTAATAAAAATGAGTATCAATTAGTATAAATTAATAAAAATTAATCAAATTTAGTATAAATTAGTATAAATTATTAAAAATTACTAATTGTTTTTATAAATTGATATAATTTGTTATAAAATGTTATAAATTACTATAAATTATAAAAAATTATTAAAAATAAATATAAATTATTAAAAATGAGTATAAATGAGTATAAATAAATAGAAATTCATATAATTTATTATAAATTACTATAAATTGTCATAAATGCTAATTTTTTTTATAAATTAATATAATTTATAAATAAATCTAAATTAGAATAAATTATTATGAAGTTTTAAAAATTAGTATAAATTAGTATAAATTAATAAAAATAAGTATAAATGAGTATAAATTAATAAAGATTAGTATTATTTAGAATTAATTAGTATAAAGTTTCTCAAGTTACTAATTCTATTCTTTTTAAATTGATATAATTTACAATTAATTGATATATATTAGTATAAATTATTATCAATTAGTAAAAATTAGTATAAATTAATAAAAATGTGTATAAATTATTATATATGAATAAAAATTGATATAAATTTGTATAAATTATTATAAATTATCCAAAATTTTGATAATTAGTATAAATTAATATTTATTTAGAAAAAATTTATATAATTAAAATAATAATTATTTATAATTGTTTTAGATGATTATATACCAAGGAAATAATTTTTTTCTGTTATAAGATAATGATGGGATACATCATGAAAACAATCCAAATGGTTTTAGTAAGAATCCTATCTACATCATGGGTGTTGAAATTTTTATATCATTTGAAATGTCATATTCAGAGTTTGTTTTTGAATGAACAATTAAAGGAAATAAATTTCCTATAAATTTCTATGAGAGAGAAAAGATAGTTCATAATTTGGGACTTGGTTATCAAAAGATTCATTCCTGGTCAAATAAACACATCTTATATTTTAGTGCATATAAATCGCCGGTTAATTATACAATATGTGAAAAATAAATGTATCAATAGGTAGAATAAGGAAATTCTATATTTATTCGTGTCAAATTGTTGAAATATTTTCCAATTACATTCAGAATGAAATGTCTATTTATGTCTTGCAACATAGCTACATTGATGACATAGAATAAATAAAATATTTCTATCGATAAAAGATTAAATAATCCATATGATGGTGATTCTTGGAAACATTTTTATTAGGTATATCTTTCTTTTTCTTTAGAACCCCATAATGTATAACTGGGTCTTTCTACTAATGGTTTCTATCTATTTGGTGATTATAGAAGTCACTATTCTTATTGGAATATTTTCCTTACTATATAAAACTTACCTCTCTGCATGTTGATGAAAGAACCATATATATATATATATATGACATTGTTAATTCCAGGACACCTAAAGAAGAATATTGATGTTTATTTGAAGACAATGATTGATGAGTTAAATTTATTTTCAAAATGACAATGTATCTACATATGACATAGTTTTAGATAATATTTTTATAGTAAAAGATTCATTAATGTGGAAAATCAATGACTTTCATGTATATGGTATGTTATTTGGATGGAGTAAACTTAGTCCATAATCTTATCCATACTTTATGATTGAAATTAAAGAATTTATTCTTATTAATAGAAGAAATCCCTAATTTTTTATTTTCATTGAATATTTATTCCTATAGATAATCCATTTCAATGAAATAGAAATAATTTTACAAAAGGTAAATTTAAAAGAGATAAACATCCAATAGTGCTCTTAGGTATTCAAGTAAAATTTATTATCTCTTTATTAACTCCCTTTAATTTTTCACCAACTATAAATTAATATAAAATAAGTGGTTTTAGGAGCAATCACAATTGGATAAAATGAATTATTTTTTTGGAGTTTCCATATTGGTCCAATATTTTGATTCTTTATATGTTAGATGTAATAAATATTGAAAAGAAATATTTTAAAAAAATATTTTATACCATGTTGGACACAATTGGGAAGACCAATGATAAAATAAATCCATGGTTCAATCTTGAAAAACTTTATAGGTGTCCCAAACTTAAGTTATTTGAAAATGAATGATTACAAATTTTAATGAGTCCAAAAGAATTGTTTACACTTTCTAAAGAAATTCAATTATTATTTGGTCAATAGATTAGAGATTTGAGGTTACCAGATGTATATACCTCTAATTTTTCTTATTACACCTAAAATGAAAATATTACTGGGTAAAAAATCCATGATTATCACAACATAATGGAAAGATTACTACCCATTGGCCTCAAAGGACTATTGAATTCTTAGATATGCAATGTGTTGATAGAAATATGATATTTCTTTTGGTAAATTTATGTAGAAAAACAAATTATGATACACTTGGTACAATAAAATAATTTTTTGTTCTAATTTTATTTAAATTATAAAAAATATTTCCATTTATCTTATTTGACTCAATGGAACATTTAATATTACATTTTTCATATGGAACTAAATATAGAGGGATAGTAAAATTATGATGGATATAATCATTTGAGAGATGAATGAAAAAATTGAAGATGAATTTACATAATAAAGCATCCATTAAAAGGTCAATTACTAAAGCATACTTAAAAAAAAAAATTTCAAGTTTTTAGTCTTATTATTTTCAATCCAAATATCCTTCAAAACATAACCGAATGGGTCACAATAAGGGAAATTTTTATGATGCCATAAAACATTGATTATCAGTATTTAATTATCCTAAGCTTGGTTTTGGTTGTTACCATGAATGATGGATTTCCAATGAAGAACTACCCAAAGCTCATACATATAATCTATTCAACTGTGAATAAATTACATGATTTGTGTAGTAAGTAATATTTTTGTACTAATATTTTTTTAAAGATTTTTTAAAAGTAAATTTTATGATTTTTTTGTAGATTATATTATGATCATATCAAAAAATAGTCCACACATATCACCCCAAATTATATTAAAGAATATAAACAACATAATTTTTCCCATCTATTTCAAGGATTTGTATGTTAAATTGTTCATGACCGAACATAAGAATAATTTTTTATTTTTTATATATAGCTATCCATTTTTTATTTATTTAGGTATCACAACATGTAGATAAATTTGAAATCAGATTATGTTGAGTGGGTAATATGACATCCAAATTAGTAAAATATTATCCTGATAATTTTGTTAATGGATTTCTATTTCATACATGGGCATATGGAGAGTCAAAAAATTAATGAAAAATGGTGATTGTTTAAGATGATACCATAATGACGTAAGTGAAGTTGAATCTTATGGAATGATGGATGAAATAATTTATTTATCTTATCTAGATAAAAATAATGTAAACATGTTTAAATTTAATTGGTTTTATACTAATTGAGGGATGTTAGTTAATTCACAATATAGAATTGTTGATATTAAACATAAAAAGTGTTCTTATAGAAAATGAATCATTTCTGTTGGTATATCAAGAACATCAAGTGTATTATAAAAAATACTATATTTATTTGATATATTTAAATGATATTTGGAGTAGAATAAAAATTAAATCTCATGATAATCAGTTTATAGAACATGAAAGTGGTTTTATTGAAGTACAAGATTTATTAATTTTTTCAAGAAACATTGAAAAATATATATCTTAATCAAAGAGATATAAATATTAATGACAAGACCCCATAGTTAAGGGGTGGTGGTGTTGATAATGTTAATGATGTAACCAATGACTATGATGTTACAATATATGATGAAATTGAGGATAGTATGGAATTTTATGATGAAGATGAGGAAGGTGAAGATGTCGACACTAATGAAACTATAAGTGAAACTGAAGACAAAGATGAAGATGATGAATGTGAAGGATGTATTATTTGTTTTTAGTAAATATATATTAGTTTCTTATATTTTATATATACATTAACAATTCATTATAGGTAAATTTTTTTCATCCAATTGATTTAGAAAAAAGTTTTTATAATTTTTAAATTTCTTATATTTTTTAGAAATCAAAACTTGTTATAAATTTATTTATACATTTAAAATGGATCAAAATTATGGTGAATTTATTCTTTCCTTGACTAAGGATATATTACCTAATGATGTGGATCATGATTTAACATCTGAGGGTACTGAAGTGAAAATACCTAATAGGAGGGGTAGGGGCCCTATGTGATTGATGATTCCAGATCTTGTTCTAGTGCGATGTCCATCTCTTGACTTTGATCACCACCAGAGGAAGTAAATTCAAATAATAATTATATTTAATTTCTATTTAGTGTGATTTATTTATTATTTATGTTATTTTTCTTTATTGAAAGGGAATTCCCCTGTGTGGCCTTTTTGAACCATCCACACATGGAAACCCCCCTCCCCCATGAAAAGGTCACTCCCATGAGGTAGCACCCCAGCCGGGGAAGGAACCATTGCCAGCTGAGATGGAAGAGCGTCCTGGAGGGTGAAAGACCAACAATAATGGTCCGTCAAGCGATCCGTTGGTGATTGGGTCGCACCTCATTTTTCCCGCCTAGAGGAGACCGACCGACCCAGCAAGGCGGGTGGATCCCGGGGGAGAGGCTCTATGGGTGTCATGGGATCATGTTCCTATGGAGTTACTTCATATAATGTTCGATCACTGGTTGGCATGTAAAAAAATATATTTTAATTTAAATATATAAATTTTATAGTTTACTATATCCTAATATATTTTAAGGGTTTATGGTCTCCTATTTATGAGATCTTGAAAACCTCTATTTGGGAGGCATGAGAAGCTTGCATGTGTGACTGTTTCGATCATTTTTATATAATATTCAAAGGAGAGCTATGAATATATCATTTTAAACTATATTTTATGAGTCTTGTAGGACTCATAAATCCTATTATGTCCCTATATAGTCTTGGGAGTGATTGTGCACATACTGTATTGGAGAGACTTTCGAGTTGAGATCTAGTTTTGGTCACTATAATCAGGGGAGAAAATATGTCAAACATAGAGATAAGAGTCATATTTCAGTATAAATAATCATCATTTAGTAAGTACTAATACATTATAATTTTATGTATTTATATTAATATTTATATTTAATACTAAATTCATTTGATAAATTTATGTAGTATAGATTTGATCCAAACATTACCGAGTTCGATATATACAAGAAGTTGTATTGTGATTAATACTAGAAAGGTTATTGGTGAGAGATAACGACATATTATAGTCATAATTTTTCCCATTTTTTAATTAAAATAATATTTTTTTAGCTTCTCAATTTTTATTCATATAGTTGCAGGATATATATGAGAAAAATATTTCTCATCTGCATGAGAGTCTGGCCATGACAATGATATATTATATTTAGTATTTTTTCCTATTTTTTTAGTTAATATAATATTTTTTTATCTTCATAATTTATATTCAGACAATTGTAGGAGACATATGAAAAAGATGTTTCTCACATGATTGAGAGTTAGGCTGAGGAAAATGTAGGAGATGAGGGCTCGTGCGAGTCACATTTTGATGAGGCAGATTAGATGCGGGTGATGGTGAGTGGACTTCAAAAAGGTTGAGTGATTGGTATTGGTTCAATATCAATGATGAATATTTTTTTTATGGAATTAAATATATATAATTATAAATGAAAAACCTTGATATTTTAAAATAACACCATGTTCAATAGTATATACAATAAACAACATTGAGTTTAAACGAACCACAATATACTATTAAAATATTGTTATTTAAATGTGACCGTTATAACCTAACCGTTAAATTAAAAAGAATAAATAATATTAAATAATTTATTAAATATATATAATTTATTAATTGATATAAATTTATTTATAAGTTCTCAAGAAATAATCACTCAATTTTTAATAAATACATTTTATTTTTCAAAAATATGTCTCCTTAAAAAATTATTTTTTCCTTTTGAGAGAAAAAATTTAAATTAATTTATGAAACTTTTATAAATCTTATTTTATAAAATTAAAATCATTTTTTAAATCATCATATCAAAATCAACTTAGGGTTAAATCTTGGTATTTTTCTAAAATGTTTTATTTTTCAGTGAATAGAGAAAATTACCCATTTTTCAAATACCGTTAGTTCTTTTCATTTAATAAAGTAATTTAAAAGTTCCAATATATTTTTTATTTGGTATTAAAGTGAAATATTAACCATTATATTTATAATTATATAATTAATTTCGTTTGAATCATCAATTTTCATGATTTTGGTGAAAGATTATTTTTATGCTTAAAACAAGATTTTCTGTAAACTATTTTTAAGTGCATAAAGTTTATCCATTTTAATTAATTAAAATGACCCTCAGTATGGAAATATTTAAATTAAATTTATATATTATATATTTATTTATGTGAAATTAAATTCATCTAATGATGATTACTATTCATATAGTTAATGTAAAATCATCTTTTTCTTGAAAAATACATTTATTGAAAGACTATTTTTCAACACGTTTTTCTAGTTTAATTTTAAATTAAAATTTAAAAATTATATGAATTTAATTTTATAAAATGGATTAAATATTTGAAATCAGTATAATTAATATTATATAATAATGTGAACTTAATTTTTGGTTATAATGAATAGTAAAAACAGTAAAAACATGTTACCATGATTAATGTTAAAATTGGATTACCAGGGGGTTAAACTAAAGAGGTAAAGGAAGTAACATGTTTAAAAAATGTTTATTTTAGAATAGTGGAGGTTAGAATCAACCATATCCCACATAAAATACAATATTTATCATTTTTTGAGGCACTTGTCTTGAGAGTGACCTCCCATTATTGAATAGTTTTGGGTATTTACAAAAATGCCACACCATATCACTTATAGAACAGAACCTCATCTCCTACCCTTTAAACACTCCAAAAACCTTATAGTTGATCCAATACCTACCTCAATACCTTCATTACTTACTTAATCATTTCCAATAATCCTTGGTTTGATCATATATTAAATCTAGGAAGTCTTTAGTTATAATCCTAAAGAGGTGGTCCAAAGAAGATGTATTGTTCTTAGTTGAGAATATTTATTTTATTTATTCTTATACCTCCTTAAAATATCACTCAATAATGATGATATAATAATATAAATATATACCATATAATATGATGTTATTATGTTAATGTAATAACTTAAATCCATCTCCTCTTCTATCTAATGGGAAATAAAACCATCATTTGTGTGTACAGTGGACTACTGCCTCACAAACCAATGTAATTCATTTTCCATCATCACCTATCACATATGTTAATGATGATAGATTTAATATTTATATATAATTATAATTAAATATTAATCATTATATAAAATTAACATATCATATACCTTCTTACCTTACCATCCATTGAAAAATGATAAGACCGTTTATGTGTATGGCGGACTACCGTCTCACAAAGCGATGTGATTAATTTTTTATTACTATATCACATAGATTGTATATTTAAGTGTTTATGAAAAAAATTAAATTATATTTATGATAATTTTTTTATTATTTAAATATAAAATAACACTTAACTTATTCCCATCATGATCATTGAAAAATAGAAAGTTAAACATGCATACGTATAACCTACCGTCTCCATGATTCTAACATAGTTTATTTTTCAAGTCCATAATTTATGGTTATTTTTAAAAGTATAATTTTTATATAAAAATCATAATTATTTCATGATTATTATTATATATATGATGTAACAATGACCCTTTGACCATGGTTAATACACCAATTCCATTTTGAAATTATGAACTGAGCATCCCGAAAACACCCAATGTGGACATAAATGATTATGTAATTAAAAATATCATTAAAATAAATATATTAAATGGTTTATGTATAAGGGATTAAACCTATAAAAGTTTCTTAAAATAAATTTATATAATTTTATTATATAGGATATAAGATATATACATGGTAAATCTTGGATTCGATGTAAGGGTTTCATCTCTAAACTTCCATATTTGAGATAGATGTTTTTTATACAACTAATTTCTTTTAAATGGTGTATATAATTCAAATTTACATATTAAATCATGAATCCTTTATAATTCATTATATTTTAAGTTTCAATTCATTTAATTAATTCATGGAATTATGATTCAAAATTTACCAAAGCGATAAGGGTTTTTGTTTCAGTCTCATTTTAATCGAGATTATTTATGATTGAATTTCCATTACAGGAAATAATTTGATCACTATCTATTAAAACTATTTCCTTTTCTTCTCCTATGGTTATTCATTAAACTTTCAAGTAATATTTCAATTTTACTCCCTTTGGTACTTAAAATTATTTAGAAAATGTTTTTAAGAAAAAAGGAATTTATTTATGTCTCTAGTTGAAAATGTTTTTTATTCCACATTTATGTTTTCTAAAAATACTTACAATTTTTTTTAAAATTATCTAAATTATTTATTGAAGAAATTTTTACCCATGTTTGACCTTCTATATAATGGTTTGAAATGAATCTTCTTGTCATTTTCTAAATGATGTAATTTTCAACCCTTTTAAAAAAGTGTGAAAGGAATATATTTTTAATTTATACAACATGTACATAATTACCCACAACCATTAATACTCAATTATTTAAAAATTAACATATAAGTTTCCATGTTTATTTCCAAATAAAAATTTTTCTATAATATTTTGGAAATTTTTAAATTTTTAAGAAGTGATTTCAAAGTGAAAATGGTATTTTTTTCAAGAAACATTCCATTTAATCAGTTAAATATAGTTTCATTAAAAACAACCTTTGATGTTACACATTACTTATAAATTATGTTTTTATGTATATATTATATATACATATCTTATTCTACCTTAATTTTATTGGGGTAATACTTTCCTTATATCCATCTATCAAATTAATTTATTATGAAATTTCATTTGATTATTATATGAGACAAGATTATGCAACCCATTTTCTTTCCATGAGTAATTATTATGTTTATGACTTATGATTTATTTATATTTTTTGTAAAAAATAATCATGACTCATGTTATATGTTTATTCCACATTTTTTATGATTCCATAATCTTAAGATACCATATTATTTATTTTATGATCCCATGTTATTACCCTTGAGCCTTCTCATGTTATAATTTTGACTCACAATTTATGTTTCCTTATCATTTTTATTACCTTATTGATATTTTTAGCTCACTCCTTTTGTCTATGTATTCCCAAGGTTATCCCATGAATTTTAGAATCTCAAAAGGATTTAAGAGATCATTATGGAAAATAAAGTAATTTTTTTATTCTCACTTTGATGTATTACGATCCTATTCTCCCAAATATACTTGGTCTCACGATCTTTGGGTTGTAATTAATGAATGTTTATGTTAAAAATCATGTAATAACATGTATAAAAGTATTGGGACACTGTAGTTGGTATTAGAGCAAATGTTTAGTTATCCTTTGGAAACCAGTATAATAAAAATTTAGTGATAACCCTAGGGATAAGTCTAAGGATAATTCTAATTATAGGAATATATCCTGGAATATTGGTGAATGATAGAGAGAGTGGTTTCCATGAAATTAAATCCTTATCTAGACACTACAAGTGGAAGTGTCTATGGAACATTTGTACCTAGGGGTAATAAATCTAGAAAGGGTGCATTGAGTTGGACTCAATCATCACCTAGTGCATAACAATGGTTCTTACTATACACCAAGTTTGACATTATCATGGGATATGATTTTGGAATTCATAAACTCTTTATGAACCATTATGAAGAACTTGAACAAATTATCAGGTTATAAAACCTAAGAGGAAACGTTACCATTGATAACCTAGATTGAAACCTAGATACTCATAAGTCAGGATATACTTATCATTTATAATTTATTCATCCTAAGTTTATAATTTTCCCTTTTTATGTTTATTAGTTAATGTATTCTCATCACGTTTTATTCTTTTAGTAAACAGTGATAAATAAGAGAAAGCATGCTAATAACTAATGTGATGTGAAATTTTATGATTTTATTTATGAGATTCCTAACCTAATGGTTTTGGTAGTTAGACATATTGTTATCATGACAAATAAGATATCTTGAATTATGATTAACAATTGTAATATAGTTGAATTTCTAAACACATCAAAGAAGATAAGGATTACATCTCATGGAAGTTTAAGTGTCAAATATGATAAAGAAATATAGATTCAATTTACCACATGTTAAATATGTAGGAAGAGGAACCATGGAAAATGCCTTAAAAGAACTTGAAGAATCATTATGTCTGGGAAAGGAGGGCACAAATATGATAATTTTCAATAAATAAATAAATAAAGAGTTCAGTTAACAAGACACATGGAAGTAAAGTTCAACTTAAGGAACCCCTAATAGTTCAATGTTGCACATGTGGGGAACTTGGTCATTATCTGAGTCAATTACCTAATCCCAGGATTAATTCCTATGGTACTATGTTATGAAAACCATTAAAGTGGAATGATTTAAGTTTTTAGGTTTTGGAATCCAAGAATCATGTTATTGAGGGTTTTTTATCATGAAACTTATAAGGATCAGTCTTTTAGGATTTATAAGAATATTTTTAATGGTAATAACAACCTAGAATACTGATTTAATGGTAAGGTGATATTTTATGTGAAAACAAATAATTGAGGAAAGTATAATATTTGATATGTACTTGATGTTTAGTTAGTTATATCCAATTAATATTATTTTATTTTGTGGGAAAAAATAAGCTGTATAGAAGATTTAGTAGTTAATAACCAATTTAATTATTAATGTTATTTTTAGGATGATCATTATATTTTTTGGGGATATTGATGTGGAACCATTTTATCACAGTTTTCCATATCTCTTTTGATTAATTAGATGATTTATTAATGGTTAATTGATATTTTAATAGATAATTGTTAAATTTGGATATTTTTTTTTGGAATTTACTATTCTTTGAATTTTATAATGAAAATGTATGTTTTTGTATACTAAATTTTTCCCAGATACTATAGTTAAAAATGTTAACATGGTTATTGAGAAAAATTATTTACTTCTTCAAAAAAAATTGACAGCTATTGAAATTTTTTGTACAATAAATATGAAGAAAAGAAGAACTGCTACTTTAAGTGTCAAGACTGATAATATAATCATATTCAGGTTGGAAGTCTCCCTAGAGTATCTTGAAGATGAATTCCCCAGTGCTGAATTTGTAGCTGAAGGATGCCAACACTATTACTCCTTACAATTCTCGACTTAAAAATACATGTTACCATGGCTGATTGTGAAGGGTCTATGGATACCGATGATGGTGAATATTCTACCACCTCTTTTGATGATGGTGTCCCCATTTAAAGTAAGTTGCAATGCAGTCACTACTGAGGACTATACTCAAATGTGATATAATGTGAACTAATCCACTGAAGATCCCACATCTCCTGTTCTAGTTGATTATGCTTCTCCCATACTCACTAAAATCCATTGTTAATGGATGAAGGTTTCTATTTAAATAGATAATCTTGGAAGGAGAATATCTCAGGGTTGAGAGAAGCATATCTGACTGAGAAGACATCATGCTCAGGCTGCAGTTCCTCTGGTGCATGATGATTTTAATTCAGTGGCATAACTAGAGAAGAAGGGTAAAATCCGTTATATGGGCCGGTCAACTATGCCAAAAAATGCATAATTTGGAAAAATGCCTACATCAAAAAAGGATACATGCAGAAATGACCATGTTAAGATCAAACACCTACATTTAGGTTTAACTATATAGTCCCAAATGACTACATGAAGGTATTTGACTATGTCAAAAATTCCTACATCGAAAAAGACTATGTAAAGGAAAATAGATATGTAAAGGGAAATGACTACGTGAAAAGAAATGGCAATATTGACATTTTTCTACATCACCATTCAGCTACGTCAACCAAATTTAACTATGTGAAAGGAAATGACTACATAGAATTTTGACTACATCAATAATCAACTATGTAAAAAGAAATAACTACTTGAAGGAAATGGATATGCTAACCCGAACAGATACTTGGGAATTGAATATGTAGGAAATCGTGTATGTTGATGGAAATGGTTATATAGATTAAACCACCCATATTGACCCAAATGGTTACGTGAAAAAATCAGATATATCATTCATACAGATGAAAGTCATGTTTGTTTTCTATATGGAACTCCTACCTTTAAAACTTGTGTGAGGAAGCTAATAGTAGTTTTAAGGAGGCATGTGAGAGTTAGTGAATGACTATTAGAAGGTAGTTTTAGTAAAAAAAGAAAATAGAAAAAATATATATTGTAGTAAAAAAAATAGAACCCCTTGAGACACAAGATACTGAGGATGGAAGATGAGAATAGAGGGTAGAGGCAGAGAATGCCCGAGGTGAACAGGGAGGAGGAAGATAGAGCAACACAACTTTGTTATTATTTTGAAGCCAATCAGAGGGAATTATTTCTATTTACAGTTTCTTTTTGATTTATTTATTTTTTCTAAAATTATCTATGAATATATTGAATATATTTTCTAATATGGTTGGCTAATTCTATCTTGGGGTAATGAGGTTGAGGTGGTAGATATATTTACCTCACTCAGGTGTTAGGAACTATAATAGTCCACCCTTTTCTCACTGATTAAGTTATTTATGAACTTCAACTGTCCAAACTCAGTGGGAGATATTTTGGTTGCTTCTTTCATTAATAACTTATCATATGTAAGTATATCGGAGAAGAGGGAAGACCATACTAGGGAGGGTCGCCATGTTTCCTTAATGTGTGAGTAAATAGGTCTTTAGGTAAGAAGATGAATGATCCGTTCACCTATTGACTCTCTACTCGAGAGAGTTGTTCAGACATTATTCCTGGTCCTGTAATGTCTGAACTTGAATGAGTGAAAACAAAATAATGAGTAAAAACTATAAAAATAAGTCATCCAACTAATAAATTTTCCTTGCTCCATCTCTTGAAGTTATATAATTGCTTTCCCTTATTTCCATCCCTATGTATTTAGCCCTATTTCCACTCCTAGACTTCATTCCATCATCCAAATCACCATATTTACACACACTTTTCACCCTTTTATATTTTATATGATTTTTTTGTTTATTTGGTCACACTTGACACACCTTCTATAGATGTACTTTCTTGTGGATTAACCCCTACTCACTATAACACTAGTATTAAGTAGTGTTTATAAATAATTAATTTTTTCTGAAAAATAGTGACGACCTAGGCCACATGGATAAATTTTTACAATGTTACTAGGGAAGGAAATTCATGACCAATAAGGAAACTGAAAAAGGGGAAAGAAAGAAATACTTTTCTATTTTTTAGTTTTGAAAAGGGAGTGAATTAAAACTCAATCATCATCTGATGAACTAGAGGAATTCATCCTAAAAATTATCAAATATTTGAGTGTATTGAAACCCAAGAATAAATTATCTATAGAAAATCCTGATGAAGAACTGGTTAATCAAAAAAAATTAAAATCTCAACTTGGAGGAAAATATCAACCATCTACTAATGAGAAATATAATAATGGATATAGTGAGTCTTAGAGAGTTTTAGGTGTCAACTGTGTCAAATAATCCATATTGTATTAGCCAGACCCAAAGATCTAGAAACTATGAGATTAATAAATCTCACCTCTCCATGCTGCCATCTTATAATGGATTATCCAATGAGGTTTCACTAGATTTCATCAGGGACTTTATACCACTGTGCAATAGTTTCCACTTAGAGGACTAAGTGAGGAGGAATTAAAGTTGATATATTTTTTTAATTTTTCTTGAAAGGAAATGAAAATGTATGGTTTTATAAATTATATGAAGTTATTTTTGATACATGTGACCAAATTTACAATACCTTTTTCAAGAATTTCTACCCAAGTAGGATGATTTATAAAATTAGGCATAAAATCTTTGGGGTTTTATAAGAGTAAAGTGAAGTATTCCATGAAGATCAGAACATGTTCAAATAGATTCTTAGAAAGTCCCCCAACCATCAATTTACACCCCAATTTCTCATGGATACCTTCTATAATAGTCTTACACCACCGTATCATTAAACTTTGGTATATTTTTTCTGAAAAAAAAATGATGAGCTCAAGAATATTTTCAACAATTTGGCATAGAATTCCCCATAAAAATGTTCTAGGAGGAGGACCATTATTAAGAAGGAAACCAAACCCACATTTAAATGTGAATCATATTCTACTAGTGTTTACAATAAAAATTATCAATATATTCTTAGGGAGAAGTTCTATCAATGTGGAATGCATTTCCATTCAAATTCCTGCTTCCTAAACATTGATATGCCGAACTAAGCCCCCCAAAATGCTAAAAATGCTAGATATGGACTTAGAATGCTTCCCAAGGATAGTATGTTCTCAAATAAATACAACCAAGTCTATCAGAATCATCCCAACTTGTCTTTAAGGGAGTAGGTAGTGCTAAGACATCATGTTCCCCCTTATTTTCAACAGAATAGCTAGTTGTTTAAATCTCAACCAAGGGCCGAGCCTTCATGTTCACAAGATAAATTTAAAGGGATGTTCCAAAAAATAATGGTTAGTTTCAATGAGAAAAAATAGAATAGTAGTTTTGATAAGGCATAGAAATAAATTGGGTTTAAAAACCCAGAGATTCAAGTAGGTCAGTTAGTTAGAAGTGTAGGAGTTAGAGACAAAGGGAAGCTTCCTAGTACCATTGAGTCAAATACTAAAGAGATTTCCATGGTAGTCACCGCTAGGAGTGTTCACCAAATTCATGAGGAATTTACAACAGATCCCAAATCAGATCCCAATGAAAATTTTGTGGAATCGGCTGAACACACTTTAGAATCTACACTATCTGGAAATTTTGAAAGCTTAGCTAAAATTCAGTCACAACCTATTCTACCTGCTGAAAAATCATAATAAAAAGTCCTAAAAACTATGGAAACTGAAATAAATAATAATATTATAAAGGAAGATAATAGGGTTCCTATAGTAGTGATGAATTTTTCCCCAACCATCATCTTCCCTCTAAGAATTAAGAAGGAAAACTAAGATTCTGAATTGTTTAATTTTTTGAAGTTTCTTAAGAAGTTTAATATTGATATCCATTATTTTGAAGCTATTATTCAGATCCCTTTTTATCTAAAATCTATCAAGAAAATTTTTTCAAGAAAGAAAACCTTGGAAGAGTTTTATACCTATAATCTTATAAAGGAATGTAGTGAAATAATTCATAATAGGATACCTCCCAAATAATAAGACCCGTGGAGTTTTTTATTACTTACACTTTCAACAACAAGGTTTCCCAATTTAATTTCTTGTGTGATCTGGATGTGAGTATTAATTTTATTCCCATTTTTTATTCCAGAAATCGAATCCAGGAGTTCCAAAACCTGTTATAGTTGGTTTTTATCTTTCGGATTGATCTATTACCCACCCAGTTGGAAGGGTAGATGAATTTATTATTGGAGTGGGTAATCTCTTTTTTCTCACTGAATTTCTTATTTTGGATATGGAACAAGATTAAGAAGACCCTATTATTCTTAGAATATTTTTTCTTGCTAAAGGGGGTTATCATCGATGTTTTAAAGGGAAAACTTATTTTTAACCTTGATTATCAGAGAGAGAAATTTAATGTCTGTAAAATTACTAAAGAACCACCCTAAGACTATTTCATACCAAGAGACAAGTTTCTAAATGTTGATGAATTTTTAGATGAGGAGGAAGATAAGTTTTTAAGGATAATTTAAGAAATCAATGATAATACTATATTATTTGTAGAAACTTATATGGGAGTTAGTTTTTCCAAGGATAAATATCCCTGTATGAATTTTAAGGGGAATTCCTAGGCCACTTAGATGATTTTTCTTAAGAATATATTTTGATCTCACTAGAGGAACCTCTATCCGGAGTATTCTTGTCTGACACTAGTAGTGATGAAGAAGAATCTTTTTACACTTAATTTGTTTTAGAGAAAATATGAGAATAATGGACCTCTAAAACCCAAATGTCTCCCTTTAAGATAAGTACTCACCACTATAGAGCTCAAACCTCTACCAGTTCATGTGAAGTTTGTTTTTTTGTTAGGAAAATCAACTTTACCAGTCATTATTTCTTCCATAGTAGAGGGATGTCAATAGGATAAACTACTTGATCTTATAAATATGTTTAAATATGTTATTGTCTAGTCTATCATAAATATCAAGGGTATTTGTTCAAAAGTTTTCATGCACAAAATTATTGACCAAGGGTGGAAGCTCAGAGAATACTCAAACCAAACATGAAGGAAGTTTTTTGAGAAGAAGTGATTCAACTAATTAATGCTGGAATAATATTTCATATTTCAAACAGCCCTTGGGTAAGCCTTATTTAGGTATTACATAAGAATATTAGTGTCACCATGATCACCAATGAGAATAATAAATAGATTCAAATTCAAATAGTTAAAAAATGGAGAGTCTTTATAGAATAAAAAAACTTAACTTATCTATTATAAAATATCATTTTAATGTTGTTTTTAGATCAAATGTTGGAGAGGGTATCTAAGAATCAATTTTTCTAATTTTGGATGGTTTTTGTGTGTATAATCAGATTATCATTTCCCATGAGGACCAAGAGAAAACCAAATTAATTTATCCATTAGAGGAATTTTTTTACAGACAGATGCCTTTCGATTTGTGTGGTGCTTTAAATACTTTTCAACATTTCCCAAATGCAATTTATTATGATATGATTAAGATATCTATAGAAGTATTCATGGATGAATTCTCTATGGTGGGTTATAACTTTGATTTTTTTTGAAACATCTAGAATTATCTTTGAAAATATTTAAAGAGAAAAACCTTGTCTTGAATTAGGAAAAATTTCAATTCATAGTAGTGAAAGGAATTGTTTTGGGACACAAGGTTTCCAAGAATATCCTAGAGGTGGATACTACGAAAATTGAGGTCATTTAAAAGCTATCAACACCTGAAAATGTCAATGGTATTAGAAGTTTTTTAGGAAATGATGGATTTTATAGAAGATTCATCAAAGAATTATATCAAATCACTAAGTCACTTTGTTCACTACTTTTTAAATACGCACCATTCCTGTTTGACGAGAAGTTCTTGATATCTTTTAATTTTCTTAAGGAAAATTTTACATATTCACCCATTATCATAACCCCAGACAAGGGTATTCCTTTTGAAATCATGTGTGATAGTAGTGACATGGAAGTGAGAGTTGTTTTTGTTCAAAGTAAAGAGAATAATTTTTACTCTATCTGTTATGCTAGTATATTTCTTGATGAGGCACAAAAGAGTTATGCTATTATAGATAATGAACTGTTAAAAGTGGTGTTTTCCTTAGAGATATTTAGGCAGTATCTAATTGGATCAAAATTCATTGTTTTCATAGATAATTCAGTGCTTAAGTACTTATTATATAATAAGAAAACTAAATCTCAATTTATTAGATGAGTTTTTTTGCTTCAAGAATTTGATTTAGATTTTGAGGATAAGCATGGTGTGAAAAATTTCATGAAAAATCATTTTTCTATGTAATATCCCAGGTAATTATAGAATAATACCTTTTCATATCTATTAATATTTATGAATAATATATTAATTTTATGTTAAAGGGTATGCTTTTCCCAATAGCATACTTGACACACAACAACGAGTTTCTCTGAAATCTTACATTGCACACAATATAGAGTTATACCGAAAAATAATACAATAATAATATTATTATTTTAAATGGTAGTTAATGCGTAGCCGTTGTATTGGAGGGAATGAAAAGAACTAAATAAAATATTATTATACATGTTTTTTAAATATTTTTACATTTATCCAATAAATTTTAGAGGTTTAAAATGATAATGAATCCAATTTTAAGCATAAAATACTCTAATATTTTTTAAAAAGACCATTTTACTGCCTTTTAATGGAGAATTCTTTTTAAATCTAGTTTTTTTTTCACATTTATATGTTATATTTGACAAAATAAACTTCTTATTTATAAATGGGACATCAAAATTTACTTTGGTTGAAATTTTGGTATTTTTCTAATAAAATCCATATTTTAATGAATAGTGAAAAATACTTCATTTTAATTCAAAAAAGACCTTTCATCTAATTTTTTTATATAGTTACATTGTCCTTTTAATTGGTTTTAAAGTGTAATTGGATTAAGTTTTTATCATTTAATCCAATTTTGGTTATTGGAATTAATTTCACATTTAATTTGGACATAAATACATGCCAATCCTTTGATAGTTTTTACTTCTTAAAAACCCACTTTCTGGTTTTGACAACAAGAATTAATTTTAAATTAATTGCTAAAATTTCTGTGTTTTGAATTTATAAAAATGGATTCTATATTTGGAATAAAAATTTCCAAATTGTGTAAATATGTACCTTTTATTTTTGGACAGTATGAATAGTAACTTCAGTAATTATTTTTATTTACCACGGTTAAAGGGTAAAATAGTTAAATAAGGGTAAAAATAATATTATAATAATATAAAACTACCATAACACATGTCATAATATTATTGTATGATTTATGTACAACCGAAAAAATCCTTAGGTATACATTTTAGCATTTGGGAGCCACTTGAGTACAAAAATGACATGTTATAATAATTAATTTAAAGTAAAGAGAAATATAACACAAACATGTATATTTTTACTAAAATGATTTTAATGGGGGGTTATATAATTGATATCTTTGACTATAAATATTTATTAGAAATATGAAAATATATAATACATCATGGTATTTTATTTATGATTTTTATACATTACATAAATAAATTTATTTATGATGCAATGATGATGCAATGATTATCTTATTATTGAATGATTCGAATAAATGATATTATATATATTAAAATAAATGTAATTTGAACATTTGTACACCATAAATTATTTTTTTGGATGACATTGACATGTTAGGGATGATTTAATTCCTTTTTTTTGATGGAATCAAGTTTTTACGACTTTAACAAAAATCAATTACTAAATAGTGTCAAAATTGACATAAATGAATTAAAAAAACTATTTTATTAATTGATATAATAGTCCTAAGAATATAATATTTGTCCAAATGACTTATAAAATGTTACAAATATCATTAATAATCCACTCTTAATTCATTTGTCATTTTATAGTAACTATATCAACCATATAGTGTGAAAATACAAGAAGACATGGTAAGAGTTAATGTTTTTAACTAAGTGTTAAAGCTAAAATATAAGGTTAATTTTGTAAACTAAAATTGTCTAAAACCAATTTTATGAGATTATTTAGACCCATAATCATGTTATCCTCGAAATATATCACTTTTTATCCATTAAAATTCTAAAATCAACTTATAATAAAATAATATTTAAAGACTTTCCTAAAGTACCCCTCCTCCCTATTATAAAAGGACACTACCTCTACCCACTTACTCACACCTATCAAGACCCTTAGATCATACAAATTCTTCTAAAATAATCTAAAAACATACCTCTCTTCCTCCTAGAAGCCTTAAATTTTGAAGAATGCAATTCAAGAAATCCTTTTGGCTCAAATCAAAAAGGAGTTACCTAATTTAGAGGTAGCGTCTTATCTCATGCTTGTTTCCTTTATTTTCTTTCTCCAATCACTATGATCTTATTATTATATGATTACATAACTAAAAAAGTATCCTCAATATACTAGTATGTTTTTATGATAAGTATTAAAACTAAACTTACACACACCTCTATCTAATGGATACAGATATACTGTTTTTGTGTGCCTCGAACTACTGCATCCTGAAATGATGATTGTTCAATTTTCTCCTACCACCTCTCATGGTGAAAATTATGATGAAACTATATTTATATATGATATATATTATATTTATATTTTCTCTATTATTTTTTAATTTTTATTTACAATATACCATTATGCTTTCCATAATTTTTAAATACGATAATTTCATTTGAGGAAGTGCGGACTACCGCACCCTCAAAGTGACACGACTCGTTCATTTCATATATGGAAAATATAAACAATGGAGTTAATGAACTTATGTAACATATATAACATATATATTATATTTTAATTAAAATATACCTATTTATCATTTAGTTTTCATTTCTTTAATATGACAAATAATTAAAAGTAGCGTTCATGCGTACGTATGACCTACCGTCTCTAAGAATGGTGCATTTCATTCATTATCTACAAATATTATGGACATAATAAATACATATATACTGAATATATATGATATTTAAATCTTGAATAATATTATGAATATGATGTACTTTTGACTACATGGACAATTTACATCAAAACAACTTCATTTTCGACTCATGTACCAAATATCGACAAAACGACCGATATAGATTTAAATAATTATGTAATTTTTGTAACATAGTAATAAGTGATATAAAATGAATAATAAACTTTAAAAAGGTTCTCATACAAGTATAAATTAACCTAATTTTATTATTTAGGATTATAATAATTGTATATAATGAGTCGGACTCAAGGTAAGAGAAATCTTAACTTAATCTCCATTAATTGATTTAAATATCCATTTTATTGGTTTTGTTTTTACAAGAATATGTGTGAATTAAATTGGATTGTTTTACACCGAATATCCACTAATATTGAGTGTATTTATATTTTTCACACCTAATTATGTCATTGATTTATCCTTAATCTAATTATATGATCTTTTTAAGGGACTTCGTTTCAATTTCTTTTCATTGAGACATATTTTAATTAATACACGACCTTATTTATACGGTGTATAATAAACCCCTTTGAATTTTAATTTCATTTAAAAAAAATATTTTTTCTATAAATAATTTTAATAAATGAAAAAATAAATGTTTTTAACATATGTGGCGGCAACGACCTCTCCGTCGCTGAAACCGTTACTTGATATTTGGATTCCTTTATAAGCTTTGATATTTTTTTAAAAAGGAAAATAAATTCCTAATTAAAATTTTGGGTATTTTGGTATTGAAAATGGGTTTTAAATTGTTTTGACTATTTCTATATCTTGAAATTATTTCTTGTGATTGCAAATGAAATTTTATGTGTGAAATGTATAAAATTGAAATCTTTAATGAGGTATGATTATATAATGGTACTTGGACATTTGACAGGTGGTTATGTGATAAACCAAAGATGGTTAGTTATGTGATAGACCAAAGATGAGTGGTTCCGTGATAAATCAAGTATGGGTGGTTACGTTATACCCTCTAATGAATTGGGTATGTAAGTCGGCCGTATGGTTATTCCATTTAGTGATATGTGTAAAATTTGACAACATGGTTATTCTATTTAAGTATTTTTTTGTCCCAAGTTACCTTTATATGTTATATGTTTGTTTCTAGAAGATTTATGGTAATATTTTGGTTACATAAAGGATAAGAAATGATCTTATATTTAGTGAAGTGTTTTTACTACTTCTTAAAGGTGAAAATTATTACTTTATGATAAAGAATTCATGGTTTTCATGTCTTCCAAAGACTAACAGTTTTCCTTCTTTACATATCCCTTAATGATATTTTTATGCTCATCCCAGGTTTTGAATTTTTTTTCACAAGACTTAAATAATAATAGAGTCAAGGATGGGTTTAATGAGAAGTTATATTGTTAAAACATGAAACGATACCATATTTATTTTTAAAGAGTTTTTGTTTTATGAAAAAATGGATAGTGAGTATAACTGTATACTTGTAATATTTAAGTTTCTATGTATGAGTTATGACCTAATTATCTAAAGATATAAACCTGAAAAGATTCTCTAAGAGAATGAAATTAAATTGTTGACTTATGTCAAGATAAAGTAATATTTAAGGCTGGGACCTTATATTTGGTATCAGAGATTGGTTTAGATAAATTTAGAGGTTAGGGTGTTATTTAAGCACAATGGTTAGCATATTAGAAAGAGTCATAGTTATTTTAGATAAATTGAATGATTTTTAGATAACATGAATAAGTCTTAGTGTTTATCCTCCTCATATGATAGTATATTATGATTTTATTGATATACTCACACTAACCCTTTTTAGTTTTAGTAAATGGTTGGATCTAGAAGACACCAAAGTAAAAATGGATGTGAAGAAAACTATGCTAGTTTTCTAAATAAGAAGCCGAATGAAATGTGAGCTGAAATGAGAACTCTTGTGTTTGTTCTAAAATAACTATATAGAGTTATGATTGACCACTTGGACCTTGGTGTTTTTTCTAAGGAATCATATATGTGAGAAATGAATCCCTATGGAAGTTAAGGTAATAATAATAAAGGTAAGTATATTCAACAAACTACATGTCAACGATGTAGAAAGAAACACCTAGGAAAATGTTTCAAAGGGAGGGGAAGATGTTATATATGTGGTAATGAAGGTCATAAAGTAATAACCTGCCATGGAAAAAGGAAGCATTCAATTTACTCCAGGAAAGGGAAATAAGTTATTTTTAAGGGATTAATTGAATGTTTTAAATGTGGTGTGCATGGTAATTATGCAAATAGATGTCCTATGAAGAAGGTTCAAGAATGGGATCAGCAGGACCATACAAATACATGTTTACTGATACCTAATTCCATTCCAATTGAAGATGAGGAAACTGAAAATGACATATGAATGGTAAGGATTATTTCTTAGCTCATTTTTTGATATTATTGAATCATAGGACATTATGAATGATTTTGTTTTGAGTAAATAAGTATTAATGAATAAGATGGAAAACCATGGATAAAGTATCATGAATAATTTTCAATGATTAAGATGTCTACATTTTAAGAATTGAAGAGTTATGTTGGATCTATGGATGATTATATGTTTAAATGTATTAATGATGGGATTAATTTGGAAGACTTATAGTATGTGTAACCTTTAAGTTTGTTATATAAAAACAAGGAATAATTATCTTTTCTTTTTTGGATATAGTTATAAAGAAACTTTAGGGTTTATATGATCCTTGAATTTGAGGTAATTACGAGTTATTACATTTTGAGATAAAAAATGAAAGGCATGAGATAAACTTGAGGTTAAATTATGTTATGGTTATTTTGATGATTTTATCTCATGTTGGTAATGTTATAATAATTATATAGTTTTATAAAAAGAACAACCCACAGGATGGGCGACAACCCATCGTGTCTGAAAAGGCTCCAGGAATCGAACCCACCACTGAAGGGCAACAAGGGCACATCGCCTACCATTGGCTCACATGAATTCCCTGGTTAGTATGACTTATTATCTTTAGTTAAATGATTCTATGGAATAATAATAAGTTGATTTTAAGAACTTATGTTTTATCAAATGGATGTCCTTAGTATAGGAAAATTATTTGGTGATTAAGTGATAAATGTTATTTTGGAAGACGTTTTCTCTTTTGGGAACACTATATGCCTAAGGAAAACAAAATACTATGGGATTTCATTTTAGGAGTAATGGTTGAATTTTATTTTGGAAGAATCTATATTTTTATTTTGGATAAATGGAGATTTGGGTTATTTGTAGATATGATTAACCTATCCTGGTGAAAATTTGATTAGTTTAATTACTTTTTTGGTATGAGACATTAAGAGTGGTTGATGTTATTTGGAGATAAATTTTAAAATTTATCTTGCAAAACTATGTAGTCAAATCATTCTGAGTTTTGGGTTTAAATAGTAGTTGAGTTATTTTGATTAATTTTAACAAATTTTGTTTTTTGAATAGTCTATGTAGAATGTGGGTATTACTATTGAATTTTGGAGATTAAAAGTATCCCTTCTCCTTATAAAGGACTATCATTTTTGGGGGATTATCTGATCTCGTACTAACCATTTTGGTTTTGGTTAATGTCTAAAGATGGGGAAATATATAGTTCATGTTTTGTGGATTATGTGATTCTCTAGAAGTTTATTCTAGTACTTCAAGTGTGACCAAGTCATCTTGAATACTCATCATTTGGAGAAAAGATATGTGTGTGGTAGAAATTTATTAAAGGAGGAAACTCAACGTGTCAAGTAAGAATATTTCCTTATATTCTTATTCTAAGTAGTAAAAGAATTCATAAATTTTATGAAAAGGATATTAAAACAAAAACGTCTTCCATTTACTTTTAATACAGTTAAATCAATGGCCATTTAACTCATCACATGTTTGTGTTTTTCTGGTTTTTAACTTTCTCCTGATCATTTTTTCTATCTCTCTCTATCAGAACAAGAAGATTAGTTTTTCTTCCATATCCATGTTTTCCTACATGGAATCCTTGTATGTGTTTTCTTATGTGACCTTTGTAATTATATTTATTTCCTTTAAAGTGGTAGTTTTATTAAATCTTTTTCCAATGTGGGATTTTCAATGAAGTTACTGAGCCAAATTTTAAAATTGTGAGGATGTAATTTCCAAAAGGGGGGAATGATGTAACATCCCCAATATTTATAGAATAATACCCTTTAAAATATATTAATATTTATAAATAAGATATTAATTTTATGTTAAATGGGACTCTTTTTCTGATAGCGTACTTGACACACAACAATGGGTTTCTCTAAAATCTTAAGTTGCACACAACATTGAGTTATACTGAAAAATAATACAATAATAATAATAATATTATTTTAAATGGTAGTTAATGCCTAGACATTGTATTGGAGGGAATGAAAATAACTAACTAAAATATGATTAAACATGTTTATTAAATGTTTTTACATTTATCAAATAAATTTTAGAGTCCTAAAATGAGAATGAATCCAATTTTAAGCATAAAATACTCTAATATTTTTAAAAAGATTGTTTTACCGCCTTTTGATGGAGAACTTTTTTTAATATATTTTTTTTACATTTATATATTATATTTGAAAAAATAAAATTCTTCTTTAGAATAGGGACATCAAAATCTAATTTGGTTGAAATTTTGGTATTTTTCTGATAAAATCCATATTTTAATGAATAGTGAAAAATACTGCATTTTAATTCAAAATCACCTTTTCATATAATTTATTTATATTTTTAGATTATAATTTTAATTGGTTTTAAAGTTTAATTAAATTAAGTTTTTATAATTTAATCTAATTTTGTTCATTGGAAGTAATTTCACATTTAAATTGGACATAAACACATATCCATCTTTTGATAGTTTTTACTTCTTAAAAACCCGCTTTTTGGTTTTGAAAATGGGAATTAGTTTTAAATTAATTACTAAAATTTCTGTGTTTTGAATTTGAAAAAATTGATTCCATATTTGGAATCAGAAGGTCTAAATTGTGTAAACATGTACCTTTTATTTTTGGACATTATGAATAGTAACTTTAGTAATTATTGTTATTTACCACGTTCAAAGGGTAAATTAGGTAAATAAGGGTAAAAATAATATTATAATAATTTAAAACTACCCTAAAACATGTTATAATCTTATTGGATGACTCATGGGAGACTAAAAAAAATCCTTAGGCCAATCTTTTGGAATTTGGGAGCCATTTGGGTATGAAAATGACATGTTATAATAGTTAATTTAAAGTGAAGAGAAATATAACACAAACATGAATCTTTTTACTAAAAAGATTTTAAGGCGGGGTTATATAATTGATATATTTGACTATAAATAATAATTATAAATATTAAAATATTTCCTATGTAATGGTATTTTATTTATGATTTTTATACATTAAATAAATAAATTTATTTATGAGACAATGATGATGCAGTGATTACCTTATTAATGAAAGATTCAAATAAATGATATTATAAATATAAAAATAAATGTAATTTGAAAATTTTTATGCCATAAAAAATTTTTTTGTATGAAATTGACATTTTAGGGATGATTTAATACCTTTTTTGAAGGAATAAAGTTTTTATGACTTAAAAAAAAATCAATTACTAAATAGTGTCAAAATTTACACAAATGAGTTTTAAAAACAAATACTATTTTATTAAATGATATAATAGTCCTAAAAATATAATATTTGGTAAAATTACTTATATAAACTTAAAAATTTAATTAAATATCCACTTTTGGTTCTATTGGTATTTTATAGTATCTATAATAACTATATAGTATGAAAATACAAGAAGACATGGTAAGAGTTAATGTTTTTAACTAAGGGTTAAAGCTAAAAGATAAGGTTAATTTTGTGAACTAAAATTGTATAAAACCTATTGGTTGAGATTATTTATACCAATAATCATCTTATCCTAGAAATATATGACTTTGGAGCCATTATAATTCAAAAATTAACTTATAATAACATAATATTTCAAGACTTTCCTAAAGTGTCCCTCCTCCCTCTTATAAAAGGCCACAAACTCTACCCACATAATCACACCTATCAAGCCCATTGGATCATCAAAATTATTCTAAAATAAACTCCCAAAATCCCTACCTTCATCCTAGAAGCCTTAACTTGTGAATAATGAAATTCAATAAATCTTTTTGGCTCAAATCAGATGGAGTTACATGATTTAGAGGTATGATCTTCTCTCATGATCCTTTCCTTTATTTTCCTTCTCCACTACATATGATCTTATTATTCTATAATTACATAATAAAAACAGTATAATAAATATACTATGATGTTTTTATAATAAGGATTCGAACTACACTTACACAAACCTCCATCTATTAGACACGAATATACTGTTTCTTTGTACGATGAACTACTGCCTCACCAAACGATGATTTCTCAATTTTCTCCTACCACGAATCATGGTGGACATTATGAAAGAACTTTATTTATATATGATATATATTATATTTATATTTTCTATATTATTATTTAATTTTTATTTTCAATATACCTTTATGCTTTCCATAATTTGTAAATACGATAATTTCATTTGAGAAAGTGCATACTACCCCCCTCAAAGTGATATGACTCATTCATGCCATACATGAAACTTATAAAGGATGATGTTAATGAAATTATGTAACATATATAACATATAAATTATACCATAATTAGAATATACCTATGTATCATTTAGTTTTTATTCCTTTAATATGACAAAGAATTGAAAGTAGCATTCATGCGTATGTACAACCTATCATCTCCATGAATGGTGAATTTCATTTCTCATCTACAAATATAATGGAAATAAAAAATACATATATATATATATTATATTTAAATCATGAATAATATTTTGGATATGATGGAATTTTGACTACATGGATAATTTACATCAAAACAAGTTCATTTTTGACTCATGTACCGAATATCGACAAAATGACTCCTATGAACTTAAATAATTATGTAATTTTTATAACATGGTAATAAATGATATAAAGAGATAATAAACTTTAAAAATGTTATCAAGTAAGTATAAATTAACCTAAGTTTATTATTTAGGAACATAACGATTGTACATGACGTGTTGGACTCAAGGTAAGGGAAATCTTAACTCAATCTCCATTCATTAAGTTAAATATCCATGTCATTGGTTTTGTTTTTCCAAGAATATGTGTGAATGAACTATGATTGTTTTACAAAGAATATACACTTATATATAGTGTATTTATATTTTTCACACATAATTATGTCATTGATTTATCCTTAATCTAATGGTATGATCTTTGTAAGGGACTTCATCTCAATATCATTTCATTGAGGCATATTTTAATTTATACACGACCTTATTTATATGGTGTATATTAAACCCCTTTCACTTTTAATTTCATTCAAAAGGAATATTTTTCTACAAATCATTTTACTAAATGAAAAAAGGAATTTTTTTAACATATACGATGACAACGACCTCTCCACCGCTGAAACCATTATTTTCTATTTGCCTTCCTTTATAAGATTTGATGTTTTTTTTAAAAAGGAAAGGAAATCCATTATTCAGTTTTTGTGTATTTTGGTACTAAAAATTGTTTTGAAGGTATATTTACTATTTTAATATCTTGAAATGATTTCTTGTGATTGAAAATGAAATTTTATGAGTGAAATGTTAAAATTTGAAATCTTTGATGAGTTATGATTATATAATGGTACTTAGAAATTTTAAGGGTGGTTAGGTGATAAAACAAAGATGGGTGGTTATGTGATAAACCAAATATTGGTAGTTATATGATAAACCAAGGATGGGTGGTTACATTATAACCTCCAATGAATAGGGTGTAGAATTTGGCCATATGACTATTCTATTTAGTTATATGTGTGGAACTCAACAATATGTTTTTTCCATTTATGTATATTTATGTCCCAAGTTACCTTTACATGTTATATGTTGCTTTTTATGGGATTTATGCTAATCTTTTATTTACAAAAAGTGAAAGCAATGAGATTATATTCATTGAAGTTGTTTTTCTACTTCTTAAAGGTGAAAAGTATTACTTTATGATATAGTATTGATGGTTTTATTGTTTTCTCAAGAAAAATAGTTTTCCTTCTTTGTGTATCCCTTACTGATCTTTTTATGATCATCCCATGTTTTAAAATATTTTTCATAGGGATTAAAGAAGAATAGAGTAAAGGATGGGATCAAGGAAAATTCATGCTATTAAAACATGAAATAATACCATGTTTATTTTTAAATAGTTTTTTATGAAAAAATGGATAGTGAGTAGAAGTATCTACTTGTAATATTTAAATTTATATGTATGAGTTATAATAAAATTCTCTAAATATATAAACCTGAAAAGATCCTTGAAGTGAATTAAATTCATTTTTTGACTTATCTCAAGATTAAATAATGTTTATGGTTGGGGCCTTATAGTCTAGGCTACCCAATACCCTATGTGAAGACCCTAGGGAGATAAAATTTTCTTTTTATAGATGATAATATTTTCATAGTTTCTCAAAAGAGTTCTCTTTGGTTTTCTAACTTTGTTTATTTTCTTGCTGTTGGAATTATACTTACAAATTTTTCTCATGACCAGAAGAAGAAGTTTATTTCAATGATCAAATATTATTTCTAGGATAAAACTATTTTATTTAAAATGTGTTCTAATGGCATAGTACAAAGATGTGTTCCTTATGAATAAACTTTTCCCATTATTGAGAGTTGTCATTCATCTTTAAGGAGAGGACATAATGTTAGTGAGAGAACTACTCAAAAAGTTCTATAATATATATTCTATTGGCCTATACTACTTATAGATGCTTTATGTCTAGTTGTAGGATGTGATAAGTTCCAATTACTTGGTAATGTGGGTAGGAAGCAAGATTTTCCCCATAAGGGTGTTTTGGAAGTTGAGATCTTTGATTTTAGTGAATATACTTCATGAGACCATTTCCTTATATCTATGGAAATGAATATATTTTGGTTATAGTTTCTTATGTTTCCAAGTGGGCAGAAGCAATTGATCTTACCAATAACCACTTTAGTAGTTTGATCAAATTTTTCAAAAAGAACACATTCTCCTGGTTTGGAGTGCCAAAGGTTTTTATTATTGAAAAAAAGACTCACTTTAATAATTAAAATTTCAAATATTTGATAGAAAATCATGGTTGTACACAAAAAATAATACCCATATCATCCTTAATCTAGTGGCCAAGCTTAGGTATCTAACAGGGAGTTGAAATAGATATTTGAGAAGATTTTCAATAGCTCAAGGAATGATTGGTCCTTAAATTTAGATGAAGCACTATGGGGTTATCAATATGCTTTTAAAACACCAATTATTATGTCTCCATATCATCCTCTATTTGGAAAGGATTGTCACTTTCATGTGGATAACTAACATGAATCATTTTGGGTGGTTAAAGAATTTAATTTTTATTTTAAACTCCTAGGGAAATATGACTACTTGAATTAAGTGTGTTGGATGAATTTTAGAGAGAATATTATAATAATAAAAGGATTTATAAAGAAAGGAAAAAATATTTCCATGATTTTATAATTCAAAATAAGCACTTATAAGTTGGTCATAAGGTATTTATCTTCAATTCTAGGATGAACTTATTTTTTAGTAAGCTCTGATCCCAATGGTCAAGCCCATTTACAATTTTGAGAGTGTTGGTAAATGGAGTAGTGGAGTTAATTGGACTTGATAAATGGCTATTTCTGGTTAATGGACAAAGAGTTAAGAATTATTTTGAGGGGAATCCAAAGGATGTTTATTCTCTCTTATATCTTCATGATTGATTTTTTTTCCAACTGAAGACTCTAAACTCAGTTCTTTATGGGAGCCAACCTATGGTTCCTTATTTTTTGTTTTCTTTGATTTTCATTTAGTTATTTATCATTTTTTCTATAGAATTTTAATATCTTCACTCTACCATTTTTGAGCAGTCAAACTTTTATTTATAGGGATTTGTATCTTATGGAGTCTAGAAGTTTTATTTGGTTGATCTTTTAGAATCCTGCCTCATTTTAGGGAAGTGTTAATTCTAATATCACCCATTTATTTCTTCTTGCTGATGGAAACAAAGTGAGGGGATACCCTATTATTTTTCTAAAAAAATTTATACTTTATTTTATTTAATACTCCATTTTTTATGTCTTGATAAATTGTTTATTTTTATTATAAAAGTGAAAGGAATGAACTTCCAATACTAATGTTATTTCAGAAACTAATTGAAAATGTTTCAATGGTGCTGTTTTTGATCTCTCATTCAACCATATTTCGATTATTTTAACTATTGAATTATTATATCAAATTTTTTCTTTACTATTTCCCACTTTAAAATTCATAATTGGGGACAATTTTGAGTTTTAAGTGTGGGGGAGAGGTGACTTTGTCTTATACTTTAGCTGTGCTTCACTTATACTACATCAAAAAGCCCCATTATTTTTTCAAAATGCCACCCCTTTTCATAAATTCAATATATTTGGGTCTATTTAAATAGCAATTTTGGGTGTCTCTTTATAAGGAACTGTCCTTAAACATTACATAATATTGAATTAAATGAATAATTCACATTGAGTATCTTTTCAGGTTTAGAGTTTTAGAGAATTAGGACATAACTATTACATCTCAAAAGATTACAAGGTAGACATATCTTCATAGTTTCCATTTTTTTTCATAAAATAAAAACTCTTTAAAAAAAGAGTCATGTCTAGTTCCATGTTTTAGATAGCATGACTTTTCCTTGATCCCATCCTTGACCTTACTCATCTTTAAGTCCTCTGAAAACATTTCAAACTTGGGATGAGCATAAAAAGCTCAGTAAGGGTTATAAAACAAAGAATGAAAACATTTGTTCATAAATAATTACAAAACATGAACTCTTTTACTCACCTCATGAAATCATAAGATTTATGAAAGACATATAGAAATCATAAATCATAAAGGTAACTTGTGGCATCCATATCATACTTACATTGTAACTATCACAACTACATAGGGAGTTACTTTGGAATACCCATCACAGTATATTCCCTAAATATCTTAGGAGAAACATTCACGTTTACCTCCGTCATGTTACCCAATGCATTGGAGAGCTATCTCGGGCTCACCCGCCCTAGGTTTATCATGGAACCACCGATATACATAAATAATTCCCAATAACCATAACATGATCATAACACATAACATAAGCATAAAGGAAAGATAAAATTTCCACATTGCAATAACAAAATATCATTTCAATATATAGAAATAATAAATCCTTTATCCAAATCATTTTTAATACCAAAATACATAAATAGAGTATATGGTATTTATTTTTCCTTTTAAAAACATTCCGGCTTGTTAAGGAAGCCAGAGATCAAATAATACTCACGGCGGCGGAAAGGTCGTTGTCACCACTTACTTTAAAAAAACATTCCTTTTTTTCATTTAGTAAAAGGCTTCGTATAAAAAGATTCCATTTGAATAACATGAAAAGTCAAAGGGGTTTATACACCGTATAAAATAAAGTCGTATATAAAACTAAAAATGCCTCACTGAAAGGAGATTGAGACGAAGTCCCTTACCTCATGTACGACTTGACTTGATCATTATTTAATATCCTGGATAATAAACTAAAGTTAATTTATACTTGATTAAGAAACTTTTTCAAGTTTATTATTCCTTTTATATCACTTATTACCATGTTATAAACATTATGTAATCATTTAAGTTAATAACTTTCGTTTTGTCGATATTTGGCACTAGGGTAAAAAATGAACACCTTATATTTACAAGTTGTCCATGTGGTCAACAGTCCATTATATCCAGAATTATATTCATGATTTAGATATCATATATATCATATATATCCAGTATATACATGTATTTATAATATTACATAACATTTAAAGGTAAGAAATGAAATGCACTGTTCATGGAGATGGTAAGCCGTACGTACGCATGAACGCTACTTTCATTTCTATTTATTATTTTAATGGAAATAAAACATAATGATACATAGGTATATTATAATTCCAGTATACTATCATATATAATATCATTAAAACTATCCTTTATACATCCCACACAAGGCATTAACGAGTCATATCACTTTAAGGGGGCGGTAGTCCGCACTTTCTAAAATGAGATTATCGTATTTACCCACTATGGAATACATAAAGGATTGATATAATTGGGAAGTACATAAGCATAATGAAATCATAAACATAATATATATCATATATAAATACAGTTTTATCATAATGGCCACCATGAGAGGTGTTAAGATGTAATTGAACAATCATCGTTTTGTGAGGCGTTAGTTTGCCATCCACAGAAACATTATGTTCTTCATCCATTAGATGGAGGTGTGTGTAAGTGTAATTAGAATCCTTCTTATAAAAACATCCTAGTATATTGAGGATACTGGTGTTGTTACAAAAGAAAGAAATAAAAATATTTTAGGGGTTAGAGAAGTAAAATAAATGAATATAATTTAAGAGAAACCGTTACCTTTAATTTGGGTAACTTTCTTTGGTTTGAACCAAAAGGACTTCTTGAAGTGCCTTCTGCCTAAGGTAAGGTTTCTAGGGGGAGGATAGGGATGTAGGGAGCTTAATTGGGTAGAGTTTGGACGAGACAAATGGCTTGAGAGGTGTGAGGAATTGGTTAGAAGTGGTCTTCTTTTATAAGGGGGAGGAGGGGCTCTTTAGGAAAGTGTGAAAATATTATTTTATAATATAATGATATTCGGTTTCTAATGGTTCAAAAATCATTATAGTTGATGATAAGATGAGTCATGGTCGAAATAAAATCATCCAATCAGAATTGGAGATGTTTTGGATAATATTTTAATTATTATAATCTTATTTATTTAAATCATTTATTAATGTGATAAATACTGCATCATTATTTTGTCATAAATAATTTAATTTATTTGATGTCTAAAAATTATAAAAAAAATACCATGATATAGGAAATATTTTTATATTTCCAAATAATATTTATAGTCAAAAATAGGATTTATATGACACCATATAAAAATTAATTACTAAAAGATATTTGTTAATGTCAATTTTGTCTTCACATTAAATTAATTAATCTAAATTGTCATTATCACTCCCAAGTGGCTAAATGGGGTCCCAAAATTGACGCAAAGATGCCCATGGTCGTAAATGAATCAACCAATAAGGTTTGGACAAGTGTTAAGATAATTTTGAATTATTATAATATTTGTTTTACCTTGAATTACCTTATTTACTTTTAACTGCAGTAAATAAAAGTCAAAAGTTACTATTCACCAAAAATTATTTTCATCTTAATGAACCACATTTTACTTCTTAATAACAACCATGTATGTCGTATTTTTGAAATTCAATTCACAAAAGTGGTAAAATTTCATTTAAATGAAAAATTCAGTTTTTTTAACTACCGCTAAGTGGTTTCACTATTCATCAAAAATTGAAGTTTTTCAGAAAAATACCAAAAATTAAGCCTAAGCTATATTTGATATTCCGAATTCAAAAATGATGTCTATTTTTCCAAATTCAAAACATATAAGTGTAAATAATTAATTTTAAAATTAATTCCCGTTGTTAAAATAAATAGCATGTTTTTAAGAAAGAATAACTATCAAAAGATTGATACTTGTTTATGTCCAATTTCAAAGTAAAATTAATTCCAATGACCAAAATTGGATTAAATGGTAAAAATATATTTTAATTTTAATTTAAAACCAATTAAAAAGATAATCTAACCATATAAATAAATTATATGAAAAGGCACTTTTGAATTAAAATACAATATTTTTCACTATTCATTAAAAAACGAACTTCATTAGAAAAATACCAAAAAATTACCTAAAGTAAAGTTTGATTTCCCCATTATAAAGAAGGATTTTATTTGGTCAATTAGAATGTATTAAAGTGACCAAAACTATATTAAAAGAGGGTTATCCATTAAAAGGTGATAAATCAGCCTTTTAATGTAAATTAAGCTTAAAATTAGATTCATTCACATTTTAAGCCTCAAAATTTTATTGGATAAATGTAAATACATTTAACAAACATGTATAATCATATTATAGTTAGTTTCATTCATTCCCACTAATACAACGACTAGGAGTTAACTACCTTTTAAAATAATAATATTATATTATTAGTGTGCAACGTAAGATTCCAAAGAAACCCGTTGTTGCGTATCGGGTACGCTATCGAACATAGTAACCCCTTTAAAGTAAAATTAATATTTAATTCAAAAATATTAATAAATATGAAATATGTCTTATTCTTCATTTACCTGTGATGTTACATCCTTCCCCCCTTTTGGGAATTGTGTCCTTGCAATTTTTATTCACTTATCAAAATAAGTGGGGGTATTTATCCCTCATAGCATTTTCAGATTACCATGTTGCCTCCTCAAAAATGTGGTTTTTCCACAAAACCTTTACCTAGTGAATTACCTTATTCCGCAATACTTGTTCTCTATGGTCAAGAATATGAACAGGTTGTTCTTCATAAGAGAGATTCTCTTCCAACTGAACTACCTCTGGGCTCAAAACATGAGATGGATCTAGCATATACTTTCTGAATATCGAAACATGAAAAACATTGTGTACCTGGGATAAATTTGGATGTAAATCCACTCTATACGCAACTGATCCCACCTTCTCCAGAATTTCATAAGGTCCAATGAACCTCGGACTCAAATTTCCCTTTTTACCAAAATGCATCACACTTTTCCGTGGAGAAACTTTGAGAAAGACATGATCACCTACCTCAAAGGAAAGATCCTTCCTCCGGTTATTAACATAACTTTTCTGTCTTCTCTGAGCTGTTCTCATGTGCTTCTGAATCAACTGAACTTTCTCTGCCATCTCTTCTACCAATTCTGGTCCCATCAGCTTACTTTCACCTACTTCATCCCAAAAAGCTGGAGTTCGATAACCCTTTCCATATAATGCCTTAAATGGATCCATCTGTATACTGGAATGAAAACTGTTATTATAAGAAAATTCAACCAAAGAAAGATGTTGGTCCTAACTTCCCTGACAATCCATCGAGAAAGCACATAACATATCCTTCAATGTCTGAATTTTCCATTCTGACTGCCCATCTGATTGAGGATGAAATGATGTACTAAAATTTAATTCTGTACCCAATGACTTATGAAGGCCTTTCCAAAAGTTAGAAGTAAACCTGAGATCACGATCAGATACAATTGAGAGGGGAAATCCATGCAACCTGACTATCTCTTTAACATACAACTGAGCAAGTTGATCTAGAGACAAAGTATCTCTAATTGGAAGTAAATGAGCACATTTAGTCAATCTGTCAACTATAACCCAGATTTCATTATTACCTCGAGATGTATTTGGTAATACCGCAACGAAGTCCATGGATATATTTTCCCATTTCCACTCTAGCACCTGTAGAGTCTGAAGCATCCATTTCAGTAACCGCCGCTCTTCTTTAACCTGCTGACAAGTAAAACACTTCAAAGTAAAATCAACAATATCTCTTTTCATTCCATCCCACCAGTAATACTCTCAAAGATCTCTATACATCTTAGTATTACTAGGATGAACTGAAAACGGAGAACTATGAGCTTCACATAACAACTCATTCTTCAACTGTGAATCACAAGGTACACATAATATCTTCCCAAATCTCAAAACACAATCATTATCAATGTTAAATTCAGGTAACTTACCCTTTTTAACCAACTCTACCTTTTTCTGCAACTCACTGTCTTCTTTCTGCGCTTGCTTAATTTTGTCTGATAGAGATGATTTCACTGACACCTGAAACAAAACAGAAGAATTTCCTGCAACAACAACTTCTATTCCAAATTTCATCAAATCAAAAACCAAAGGATCTCATTCCAAATGTATCATGACTAATGAGACATTACTTTTTCGACTCAAAGCATCAGCCACTTTATTTGCTTTTCCCGAATGGTAATGGATCGTGCAATCATAATACTTGATTAATTCCAACCATCTCCTCTGTCTCATGTTCAATTATTTTTGAGTGAATATATACTTTAAACTTTTGTGATCAGTATATATTTAACACTTCACTCCATACAAATGATGCCTTTAAATTTTTAAAGCAAAAACAACAGCAGATAATTCCAAATCATGTGTAGGGTAGTTTAACTCATGTGGTTTCAACTGACGTGAAGCATAAGGAATTAACTGATCATTTTTCATTTAGACACAACCAATTCCTTTCAACGAAGCATCACTGTAGACAACAAACTCACCATTTATGGAAGGTAGTTCCAAAACTGGATCATTCACCAATCTTCTTTTCAATTCCTGAAAACAATCATCACATTCTTTTTTCCAGATAAACTTAACACCTTTTCGAGTTAACTTAGTCATTGGACTAGATAACCGTGAAAAATTTTCAACAAAATTCCAGTAATAACCTGCCCAACCAAGAAAACTACGAATATCGGTTATATTTGTTGGTCTTGGAAATTTTTCAACAACTTTTGTTTTAGCAGGATCAAAAGTTATTCCATTTTTTGAAACAGTGTGACCAAGGAATGAAATTTGTTGTAACCAAAACTCACACTTGCTAAATTTCCCATAAAGTTTCTTTTATTTTAAGGTTTGAAAGACTACCCTTAAATGACTTTCATGTTCCTCCTTAATTTTGGAATAAACCAAAATATCATCAATGAACACAACCACAAACTTATCCAAGAACTCACGGAAAATTCTATTCCTAAGATCCACGAATACAGCAGGTGCATTGGTTAACCCAAAAGGCATAACTACAAATTCATAATGGCCATATCTAGTATGAAAGGTGGTCTTCGGAACTTCTGCTTCCTTTACTTTCAACTGATGGTACCCCAATCTCAAGTCAATCTTCGAAAAGTACTGAGCTCCCTGGAGCTGATCAAACAAATCATCTATATGAGGCCTAGGATACTTATTCTTAACAGTGATGTAATTCATTGCTCTATAATCAATAAAAAGTCTCATTGAACCATATTTCTTTTTTAAAAAAAAGACAAGAGCACCCCATGGTGATGTGCTAGGTCGAATGAAACCTTTATCTAATAACTCTTGCAATTGCTTCTTTTACTCTAAAAGTTTAATTTGAGCCATTCGATAAGGGGGTTTTGAAATTTTCTTAGCATTAGGAACTAAGTCAATAGTAAATTCAACTTTCCGATCAGGTATAATACCAGGAAACTCATCAGAAAAAACATCAAGGTACTAATTTACCACTGGTACATCATTAATCTGAACAGTTCCTTTGTTTTCAACAATATGTGTAAGGTAACATTCATTTCCATCTATCACTAGTTTCTCATCTCCCTGATATGTTATCAAAATCAAGGGTTCATTCTTGTACACAAACTATAAATCTTTCTAAAAAGAAACCTCTTTATCTCTACATTCAATCTTAGTATGATAAAAAGAAAGCCAATCCATGCTCAAAATAACATCAAACTCTACTAGAGCCAAAACAATAAGGTTTGTAGGTAGATTATTTCCGCACACAAGGACTGGAATTTTCTTATGTTTTCTTTTTGTCTAAAAATTTCCTCTAGGTGTTTTTACCATAAGTTCAGTATTCATATCATGAGATGGAATTCCAAATTTACTAGAAAACTTCTCAGAAATGAAAGAGTGTGTAGACCCTGAATCAAACAACACATTGGCATAATCGGAACAAACAAACAGTGTACCTGATACAACATCATTTGATGGCCCAACATCTCTTGAAGTAGTTGCAAAGGATTTCACCACCCCTTTCTACTTATAGTCTGGCTACTTTCCTTCAGTTGAGTTCTTTGTTGGACACTAATTTTCATAATGACCCATTTCATTGCACTTAAAACATTTTACTAACTGTAAATCAGATTTTTTATTACCACTACCCTGATCTTTTTCAGTGCAATTTCGAGCCTTATGTCCCATCTCACCACATCGGTAGTACTTACCAGAATTAAAAAGACATTCCCCATAATGATTTTTACCACATTATTCACAAATTTTAAACATAAGATTCTTACCATCATACTTTTTGGAAGAGTTCTTCTCTTTCGCTTGCCACCTCGACCTCTTATTCTGTTGTTTGTCAAAGAATACCTGTTCATCAGCAAAATCCATTTCCACATTCTATGCACAACAAAAAAGTTTTTCATAACTTTTGAACTCATGAGAGGCTAATGATCTTCGATATCGTGGCTTTAATCCTGAGTAAAATCGATTTATCTTACTATCAAGATCTCAGATGAAATTTGGTGCATACCTTGCCAGTCGAGTGAAATTTTCTTCATAAGCATCCAATGAGTCATCCTCCTGCCTCAATTCTAGGAATTGTTTTTCTATTCTAATACGAACCACCTTAGGAAAATATTTCTAAAGAAACATACCTTTGAATTCATCCCAATCGAGAGCATCAACCTCCTCACTATCCCTGATATTTTTCACCATCAACCACCACAGATCAAATTCACCTTCAAAATGGTAAACAACAAGACTAACCTTTTGATGTTCTGAACAACCCATGTTATTGAAAATCTTTTCCAGTGCTTTAATCCAACCTTCAGCTAGCACAGAGTCAGATGATTCTCTGAATGATGGGGGATGTTGCCTCATGAAATGCTCCACTACTGACCTGTTCCTCTGTGGTTGATCTGGATGATATCGTACATGGATACCACCACCATTTATAGCCTGATTCCACTGTGCCATCGCTGCAACAAACTGCTCAGTTCCAATTCCGACCATCTCAGGTTGCTGATTTGGAAGGTTGTTTTCCTCCCGATGTCTTCCCAACATAGCTGCCCGGTTTCCTCTACGAAAAACTATTTTGAACATAGAAATATCTTAGGCGAAGCTACATGGTAATATGGAAATGCTATATGATGTCAATATTAACATAAATTACTTTATGGATATTACTTTAAAAATAACCTAACACCTAAAGTTATCTAAATAGACCTCTGATACCAACTATAAGGACCCGACCTTAAACATTATATAATACTAAATTAAATGAATAATTCACATTAAGGATCTTTTCAGGTTTAGAGTCTTAGAGAATTAGGAAATAACTATTACATCTCAAAAGATTACAAGGTAGACATATCTTCATAGTTTCCATTTTTTTTCATAAAATAAAAACTCTTTAAAAAAAGAGTCATGTCTAGTTCCATGTTTTAGATAGCATCAATTTCCTTGATACCATCCTTGACCTTATTAATCTTTAAGTCCTGTGAAAACATTTTAAAACTTGGGATGAGCATAAAAAGCTTAGTAAGGGTTATAAAACAAATAATGAAAACATTTGTTCATAAATACATACAAAACATGAACTCTTTTACTTACCTCATGAAATCATAAGATTTATGAAAGACACATAGAAATCATAAATCATAAAGGTAACTTGTGACATCCACATCATAATTACATTGTAACTATCACAACTACATAGGGAGTTACTTTGGAATACCCATCATAGTATATTACCTAAATCTCTTAGGAGAAACATTCACGTTTACCTCTGTCACGTTACCCAATGCATTGGAGAGCTATCTCGGGCTCACCCACCCTAGTTTTATCACGAAACCACCCATATATGTAAATAATTCCCAAGAACCATAACATGATCATAACACATAACATATGCATAAAGGAAAGATAACATTTCCACATTGCAATAACAAAATATCATTTCAAGATATAGAAATAATAAATCCATTCTCAAAATCATTTCCAATACCAAAATACATAAATAGAGTATATGGTATTTATTTTTCCTTTTAAAAACATTTCATCTTGTTAAGGAATCCAAAGATCAAATAATACTCGCGGCGGCAGAAAGGTCATTGTCATCGCTTAAGTTAAAAAAACATTCCCTTTTGTCATTTAGTAAAACGCTTCGTATAAAAAGATTCCTTTTGAATAACATGAAAAGTCAAAGGGGTTTATACACCGTATAAAATAAAGTCGTGTATAAAACTAAAAATGCCTCAATGAAAGGAGATTGAGACAAAGTCCCTTACCTCGTGTCTGACTTGAATTGATCGTTCTTTAATATCCTGAATAATAAAATAAAGTTAATTTCTACTTGTTTAAGAACCTTTTTCAAGTTTATTATTCCTTTTATATCACTTATTACCATGTTATAAATATTATGTAATCATTTAAGTCAATAACTTTTGTTTTGTCGATTTTTGGCACTTGAGTAAAAAATGAACACCTTATATTTACAAGTTGTCCATGTGGTCAATAGACCATTATATATAGAATGATATTCATGATTTAAATATCATATATATCATATATATCTAGTATATACATGTATTTATAATATTACATAAAATTTATAGGTAAGAAATGAAATGCACTGTTCATGGAGACGGTAAGCCGTACGTACGCATGAACGCTACTTTCATTTCTATTTCTTATTTTAATGGAAATAAAACATAATGACACATAGGTATATTATAATTTCAGTATAATATCATATATAATATGAAAAATAGATATTATTTTAAAATCAATGTTTTCACTTTACTTCAATGTTATCCTTATGTGGAACCCATTTTTGTGTTATTTCATATGACATTTTTATTCCCCTTTCTCTGTTTTTAAGAGGAAGTTTTATTAACCCATTTTAATATGTGGGTTTTCCACAAAGGAATTTTCAAATTTCAAACCATTGATTACAAATAAAAAGTTTAAATTGATAGGATTTAATTATTTTAGAGGGGTTGGGTGGAATTAAACACCCCTATAATTTAAAATGACACTATGTTCGATAGTGTATAGAACATGCAACACTGAGTTTAAGAAAACCCTGATATACTATTAAAATATTATCATTTAAACGTGATCATTATAACCTAGCCATTAAATTGGAAGATATGAATGTTATTAACTAATTTATTAAATATATATAATGTTCCTAATAAATATAAATTTACTTATAAATAATTAGGAAATAACCACTCAATTTTTAATAATGACATTTTATTTTTTAAAAATATGTTTCCTTAAAAAATGATTCTTATTTCTTTTTGAGAGATAATATTATAAATAATTTATGAAAATTTTAGAAATTTTATTTTATGAAATTAATTTTTTATTAAATCATTATATTATAATTTACTTAGGGTGAAATCTTGGGATTTTTTTTGAAATGTTTGATTTTTCAGTGAATAATGAAAATTACCAATTTTTCAAATACTGTCATTTCGTTTCATTTAATAAAGTAATTTAAAAATTACACTATATTTTTGATTTGTTATTAAAGTTAAATATTAACCATTTTATTTATAATAATTTAATTAATTTAATTTGAATCATCAATTTTCCTGATTTTGGTAAAAGAATATTTTTATGCTTAAAAACATGGTTTTATACAAACTATTTTTAAGTGCGTAAAGTCCATCCACTTTAATTAATTAAAAAAACTCTATTAAGAAAATATTTAAATTAAATTTATTTATTATATATCTATTTATGTGAATTTATATTCATATAATGATGATTACTAGTTATATAGTTAATGTAAAATCATCTTAATCTTGAAAACCCATTTTTCGACATGTTTTATAAGTTTTATTTTAGATTAAATTTTGAACCTTATATGAATTTTATTTGATAAAATAGATTACATATTTTTAATCATAATAATTAATATTATATAATAATTTCAACTCAATATTTATTCATAATGAATGGTAAAAACAATGAAAATTTGTTACTATGGTTAATGTTAAAACCTGTTTACAGTGGGGTTAAACTAAAGAGGTAAAGGGTTTAACATGTTTAATTTTTTTTTTGAATGGTGGAGGTATCTATCAAATATATCACCCATTAAATCCATTATTTATCAATTTTCTAGGCACCTGACTTGAGAGTGACTTCCCATTTTTAAATAGTTTTGGGTATTTAAAAAAAACCCCGCTCCCTCACACTTATAAAAGGGAACCTCCTATCCTCTGATTTACACACTTCAAAATAATTTTTGGTTCATCAAAGAAATAAAAAAAAACCTTCCTTAGTTCCCTCAAAATTTTATAGAAGCCTTTTTTTGATCATAAATTCAATATAGGAAGGCTTTAGGTATAATCTTAAAGGGGTGTTCCAAAGAAGAGGTATCATTATTAACCAAGTATCATTGTTTTATTTCATCATATAACTCCTTAAAATATTAATAAATCATGATTATATAATAAAATAAGTTTATAAAATATAATATGATGTCATTATATTAATTTCATAACCTAAATCCATCTCCTCTTCCATCAAATGGAAAACAAAACCATCATTCCTGTGTATGGCGGACTACAGACTTGTAAACTGATGTAATTTATTTTCCATCATCACCTATCATGGACGTTAATAATGATGGATTTAATGTTTATATATTATATTAATGATATATTAATCACTCTATAAAAGTAACGTATCATATACCTTCTTAACTTACCATACATTGAAATCTAACAACATCATTTGTGTGTACGACGGACCACCACCTCACGAAACAATGCGATGTTTTTATTATAGCATCACATGGATGGTATAAGTAAGTGAATTTAAAAAATTATATTATATTTATGATATTATTATAATTATGTAAATATAAAATAACACCTACCTTCTTTCTATCATGATCGTTAAAAAATAGAAACGGTACACATGCGTACGTACGACCTACCGTCTCCATGATTATAACGTAGTTCATTTTTCATAAACATAATTCATGTTTATTTTTAAAAGTATAATTTATGAATAAAAATAAAAATTATTTCATTACTATTATTCTGTAGGTTATGTAACAATGACCCCTTTTACCATGGTTAACACACTAACACCATTTTAAAATTATGAACCGAACGTCCTCAAAATACCCGATGTGGACATCACTGATTATATAATTAAACATGTAATTGAAATAAATGTAGTAAATTATTTAAATATAAGATATTAAACATAAAATAAGTTCTTAATAAAAAAAACTATATATTTTTATTATACAGGATATAAAATAGATACATGATAAGGCCAGAACTTAAGGTCAGGGTTTCATCTCAAAACTCCCTTCTTTAAGACACACATTCTTTTATGAAACTAATTTCATTTAAATAGTGTATATATTAATAATTTAAATATTATATCACGAGTAATTAATTATTCATGATATTTTATGTTAAAATTATTTTCTTCATTCATGGGGGTTTTGATTCAAAAGTTACCAAAGTTGTAAGGGTTTTCAATCTAATTTTAATCAAGATTATTTATTCTTGAATTTACATTGTAGGAAATTATTTGATCATTGTCTGATAGAACTCTTTACTTTTGTTCTCCTCTTGTTATTAATAAAATTTTCAAGTAATAATTTTATTTTCCTCTATTTAGTGCTTAATATTATTGAGAATTTTTTTATAGATAAAATGACTTTATTTCTCTCTTTAGTCTAAAATGATTTTTCTTCCATATCTATGTTTTCAAAAATTATTTTAATTTTTTTAAAATTTATAAATTATTTATTATAGAAAATTTTCCCATGTTTTAATTTTTACATAATGTTTTTAAATGAATATTCTTATTGTTTTTTAAATTAGATATTTTTAACCATTTTACAATAGCATGAAAGGAATGTTTTTTAACATATATGACATGTATGAAATTACCCGCCATCATGAACACTAATTTATTTGAAGAAATTTTTATCAATGATGATAACCTGTGATGATATGTATTGCTTATAAATTATGTATATATGTCTCTAACATATATAAATACCTTATTATACCTTACTTTTATGATTAAATACATGGCTTATGATCATCTCTCAAATTCATACATTATGAAATTTCCTTTGATTATGATACGAGACAACATTATGAAAATTATTTTCTTTCTATGGGCAATTATTATGTTTATGCCATATGATTTATTTTTATTTTGTAGCACAAATAATCTTGAACATGTTATTATGGGTGAACCTAGATAGCTATCCAATGCATTGGGTAAATATTCAGTCTCATGAGGCATCATGTATGGGATTAGGGAGTAAACCTAGTCCATTATGGGACTTTTTCCACCATATGATATTATCTTAGCATTTATCCCTGACTCATGTTTATGTCATGTTATATGTTGACGACATATTTTTTATGATTCCATGACCTTATGATACCATGATATTTATGTTATGATACCATGTGATTACTGTTTATCCTTTTCTTTTATGATATCATGTTATACTTTTGAATCATAAGTTATGCTCATGTTTATTCCCTTACTGGGATTTTTTGGCTTACCCCTTTGATTATGTATTTCCCAGGTTATCCCATATAGATTAGGAGATTAAAAGGATTTAGGAGATCATTATGGAAAATAAAATAATTTTTTTAGTCTCAATTTGATGTATTATGAACCTAGTATTCCAAATACACTAGGGCTTACAATCTTTGGGTGGTAATTAATGGATGTTTAAGTTAAAAATCATGTAATAATATGTGTAAAAGGTTTGGGTATCTATAATAAATCTCAAAGGAAGCATTATAGTCATCTTAATTTGCTGCTATAGAGTATGAGGAGAGGCAATGATCTCTAAATGAGGTCATATAGGGATCAACCATAGAGAAAGAAAAGAAACATTTACAATGAGATCAACAAAATGAGGATATGATAGAGTATATGCGAAGAATCACATGTAGTATGGGGATGAAGTTCACTTTTCTAGATAGACCTGATTTCCCCCTACAAGACCTGGTTTTTTACCCCCTTAGTGACATTTTATGATGTATTTTATATAACATTATTTTTTGCTATATTTTAGTTTAAATTTTATAATGAATGAGTTTTATTTGAATTTTTATTATTTTATATTTTTTTCATTATTTGCAATGGAATAATATTTCTGTCGCAAATAATGTCAGCCTTAAATTATTTACAATGGAAATATTAATCCAAATAAAATATTTTTTTTGTGAATAAAAAATTGATCCAATGCAAATATCTTTTTTTGATAGATCAATATTTCCATCACAAATAATTTTAGTCTCACACTATTTGCGATTGTCTGTCAAAAATTTGTAATATTTGCAACACTATTAACCACGATGGTATATCTGAGATTTATGTACATAAAAAAGTTTTACGTTGGAAATCTATCATAAATAGTCTGTCGAAAAAAATTTAAATTTTTCTAGTGTAAAATGAATTTTTTGGATTTTTATAAAATAATTTATTTTTAGGTGAACTGTGAAAAATACCATAGCGTTTATGAAATCAATTGGATATAATAGTAAACTAATACCTATGAAAACTTTTTTTGAACAAATATATGTTTTATAAGTAAAATTATATATTTTACATTGTTGTTTTTTAATTACAAACCTATATTGTATATTTTAGAACATAACTAATATTTTTTCAATTTTTTTTAATACATTATAATATTTTTATTTTAAAAATAATATCTATCACTTTTATAAATTTAACCAAAAAAATTGTTTTCAAATTTGGAATAAATATTATCTAATTATATAAAAAGGACCATTTTATTTTTATACATAAAATTAATATTATGAGGATTAAAGTTAATTATTATAATAATGGAAAACTGTTTTTCTTAATGATTTTTTATTAACATTATTTAATTTTTATCTAATAAAATAAAATAATAATTTATAAATAATGATTAAACCTATTTATAAATATATTAAAATCCATTTATTTAGTAATCTATACTAAATATTATTAGAAACACTTAATTGTGAAAACATTATTTTCTACAAAAAATTATTTTTCTATATATTATATGATTTAATTTAAATGTTAATTTTATAATATTTAGAAATTGAATTGAATTAAATAGATTCTAAATTTGGGTTCATCACACCTAATTTTTTTAAAATTATTTATCTTATATTTATAATAAAATATAAATTACTTTGTTAAAAACTTGTTACCATGGTAAAAACTAAAACAAAAAAATGTAAAAAAATAATAGTAAATCGATAAAAATATGTTTAGAAAATGAGAGGATATTTTGAGTTTTTATAAACCTAAGGAAACCAAAACAAATTATTTTGAAATTTTTTAATCCTTGAAATTTTAATAGTATAAGGATATCCTTGAAAGTTAAAGAGTATTCACAAAAGTGCCATTTTTTTCACTTATAAACGAGACACACTTACTCTACTTAATACCACACATATCTCTTTTAATTTATTATTGAAAGTATTCAATTTTGTTCCTCATATTATTAAAAACTACTTACATAGGCCTCTTTGAAATATTAGTTATCTTGAAGCCTCTATTTCCAATGATATTTCTAATATAAAACTCAAGCTCACGTTGTAAGTATTAATTCCCTCTTTGTGTTTCATTCATAATATTACTCTTCCTAAACTCTTAAATCCATATCAATATAATTAAAACAATATAAATATTTTAATGAGATGTTATTATATGAATGGAAAACCATTTTTTGTTCCTCTACATCCATTAATAAAACAAAAAGCAGATGCGGCGTTAGTGTGTGTGCATGAACTACCACCTGCACGAATCAACGTCTTTAATTTTTTTCATTTCATATTTCATGGTTAGTAATAATGATAAAATTGAGGAATAAATAGGATATATTTAATATAAATATTATCATGAGATTTCAAATTATCATATACCTTAATTCCCTTTCATTATTTGAGAAATAAAAATATTATCCATGCGTTGTGCTAACTATGGCCTCCACAAAGTAATATATCTTGTATTTCACCTAGATTATTTCTTAATAATAAAAAATATCATTAAATATCACTAATAAAATTAAAATTATCTAAATAATATCATTATTACCCTTTAATAATGATATTATTTCCAAAATAAACCACTTTCATAATCATAATTATCCATTAATCATGAAATGTTCATGTTTGGGTCTGTTTGACCACCTACTTGAACAATGCTATGAAATAATATCATGGATTACTATGAAAACATAATTAATGATATAATATGATATAAATATTTAAATAATTATTTGGTTTTGTTTTTGGATAGGATAAATTTGTATTTAACTCAATAACCAAGAAAATAGCTTTTGTTCGTTAAGAAAATCATTGAAGACTGCCTTTTTTCAATTTCATCTTCAAGGATAAAGAGTTAAAAAAACCATCAGGGGAAATTGAAACATTATAAATAATTATAAGTAATATATTATAGTAGCTTTAATAAAGTTTTAATTATTAACTTTGTAATAATAACAAATACAGACACCACACCTTTGAAACTAGTATAAATGTTAAAAACTATAAACACCCGATGCAGGAAAATAGAAAAAAAAACTAATATAAATATAGATAATGATAATAAAAGAAAATTATAAAAAAATTTAGGTTTGAATATATTTATGAAATAGTATATTTATATTTTTATATTTTTTATATAGGTGGTTAGAGCACATTCGACTAATCGGGAATAAAGGTAAGGGGTTTTCATGACTCAATATTTTTCTTGAGTTATAATCACTCTACTTAGATTATAATATTTCAAGATTTAATTATAATACAATATGATTATGTTATGTTAAATTTACATATTATTTTATGGGGAAATCATGTTTCACACTAAAGTATTTTTACATGATGAATCTATTTATAAATAAAAAATGTAAATTTGTTAAAAATAATTGCCACATCCTTTAATAGATTTTCTTCAATATCTATGTTTTTTACTTCCCACCGATGTATTATTTTCCCTAGTGTAAACTCAAATAATTTTTATCTCCAATTATCATTTTATTACCCTTATTCATTTTAAAACAATGTTTTCATTATCCTTTTAATGATGTGGGTTTTTAATAAAGGTGTTTTATAATATTTAAAAGGATTTTCCTAACCATGATCATTTATTATTCCCTTATAATTAAAAAATTTGACATATTTTTTACTTATTATCTAAATATTTTTATTATATTTTTTTGAAGTAATGAATTCATAAGTTTTATCATCATCTTTAGAAAAAATGTTTTTTGGAAAGGGACTTGAAAATCATGTATTTTTAAGGTGATATTAAGAAACCGTTTTAAGAAAATCCTTTATTATGATTTCTATTCCATTTTTAAAGGATTGTTCTCTAATTTAGTAATGTTTCAAAAACCACCCTACATGTTCTTTTGTTAAATAATCATTTTGGTATATTATGTTCATGGTATCAGATGATCATTTATTTATGAGATACCATTTAGAAAAGTTATGAAACCTATTTTATTATAATGAGTTATTTATGATAAGATGAATGATTTGATTTTAAGTGGCACAAATATGTATGTATGATGATGGGCGGGGTCATATATAAAACTCTAATGCATTTTTTAAAGTTTTATATCTCCTGAGATAATGTTTTTTGTGTGGGTATAATTATTGTTTATCTATGCTCACATGGTTGTGCCTGCATATAATTGCCATTTAACTAATCTCAAAAGGTTGTGAATGGGTATAATTATGGTTTATCTATGATCACAAGGTTTTTATTGGGTATAATTGAGATTTATCTATTTTCACAAGGTTGTTCATGGGTATAATTACAGTTTAGCTACACTCACAAGATTGTGCATGAGTATAATTGCGTTTAATCATTACTCATAAGTCTATGCGTTGATATAATTGTGGCTAAGCTATGTTCAAAATGATATATTTTATTATGAATATGTTTATTACACACTCTTATTCATATGATTATGACTATGTTATGTTCTCATGGATCATGTTTATTGATTAATTTTTCCACACTCTCTTGATCCATGATTTATTTTATGCCAAGTATTATGCCATGAATCTTGATTTATGTTATATACTTTATTAGATATGATTTTATTATGTATCTTTATTATGTACAAATTTCCATATCATGATCACTTATGATGTTTTATTGTTATTACAATGACCCTTACCCCAATATCTTGGAGCTGATATCTACTATATTACATTGGAATAAGATACAATGAATCAAATCCCAAATGACTAAATAGTTTAGTAGTCTTGGAAAACTAGTTACATACATGAAATTCACATTATATTTTAAAACATATAACACAAAATGTGTTTTATTGGATAATTCCATTATTCCCCTTAGTGTATCCCTACATATCAACCACAAAACACTTCCTAATATCCTGGGGAGAATAAAACAAAAGAAATGAGTGAGATTAGATTCTCAGTAAGGGTAAGAGTTCAATGGAAACCATGAATAAATAAGGCATAATCAAATGGAAAGGTAAATAATTGAAACACATTCTATTTAATCAATAACTTGAGAATAATATGATAGGAATGAATAATGATCAAATAATTCTATATAAATAATCACATGATCTTGAAAACTTTACCATGGATATTATAACTAATCAAATAATCACATGGAATATCAATAAATGAATTCATGATAATGGAACGAATAATGCTAGAAATCTAAAACCTATCTTTGAGGCCTTGTTCGAAAACATCTAATACCGTTGAGGCCTTGTTATAATACATCTATATAAGTGGGTAAGGCCTCAGCCAAAAGCCAATCTAGTTTTTCCCATGAGACCTACCGATGCATCGAGGGGATGTAGAGGCCCCACCCATCAATGAATAAGTATAATTAATTCCTTATATGAAAGGGGTGAAATATAATCAAAATAAACATTCATATTGAAAAACTAGAATGTGAAATATTAATAATTACCCTAATCAACAAAAAAAATCATAAACCATCCAAAGTAATAATAATGGTATTAAACTGGGACATCCCTAGTCAAACTATTATTAAAGCATATAAATAAATAATAAATATGATATCAATATAACATATCCCCAGTAGATCATAATTATAACAAATGATTTATGTAATTGATGAATATAAATACCATAAAAGATCCCCAAAAACATTTTTATGGAAAATAACATTTTCCTTTTGAAAATCACCTTTCACAACAAAAAGTTCACAAAAAATTTTGAAGAAAATTTTCTTTGAAAATGAACTAGAAATATTTTAAAATCATATTTAAAATATTGAGTGTTAATTATGGTGAAAATTTTCATTCATGTTGTACATGTTGAAACAAATATTCTTTTTACATTTTCAGTAAAAGCCAAATGAGCATTGTTTTGAAAATGACATAAAGATTCCTTAAAAACATTTTTTAAAAAGTAAAAATGTGTAAAAATTTATTTAATAAATCATTTTTAAATTGTTAAAAACATTTTTGATAATATTTTTTGAAAACTTGGGTTTTGATAAAGAATACGTTTTTAATAAAGAGAGAAATAATGTCATATTTTCTTAAAAACATTTTCTCAATCATCTTATGTAACAAAGAGTGGAAAAATATAATATTACATGAAAATATTCATAAATAATAATATTTTAATAATATATATATATTTTAAGATATAAATATCAAATAATTCCCCAAATGGAGACATAAACAAAAATAATCTCGAATAATAATGAGATTGAGAAATAAACCCTCACCACTTTTGGTAACTTATGAATCATAGTCCCCATAAAAAATGAAATGAAATGAAAATTTAAATAGAATGAATTTAAATATATTCCTCACATATCATATCAATGGTATAGTGTATACACCACAAAAATAAAATAAGTGGTGAATATGGCATATGTCTCATGGAAGGAAAAGTGAGACTAGAAACCCTTACCTTGAGTTTGAATCATCATATACATTCTTTATCTTCCTGAATAATAAAATTATGTTAAATATTTAAATTTTTAAGGATTTTTTTTAGGTTTATTAGTCATTTTATTTAAATTATTACCATGTTACATATGATTACTTAATCAATTAAGTTTACGTTGGATGATTTAATGATATTTGGATTATATGTCAAAAATGAATTTGGTATGTTTACTACAGTAAAATAGGTTATTATTTAAGAATATAAAAAATAATAATCAGGATATAATTATCATATTTATATATCAGTTATATTTTTAAAATAATTAATTAAATATGGTTATGAATAATTAACTTTGTTACATTCATAGAGATGGTATGCCGTACGTATGCCTGTGTAATGTTTCCATTTTTCAATGATCATTATAGAAAGAAGGAAATTAATATTTTATATTTCTATAATTATAATAATACCATGTATACAATTTTTTTAAATATACTTATATATATCATACATGTGGTGTGGTGATGAAAAGAGAGTTACATCGCTTCGTGAAGGCGGTAGCCCACACATATACAGACGAAATTACTATCTTTCAATGTAAGAAGGAAAATGATATATATTATCTTTTATAATGATAAATATGTCATTAATATCATAATTATTTCATTTATATCAAACATATTAATTTAATTTATCCTTATTATCTTTTATGTAAAGAGTTAGTGAAAAACGGATCACATCGATTCATGAGGTGGTAGTTTTCCATATATACGGACGAAGTTATCGTATCCCAAATAGAATGGAAAGTAAAAGGGTATATATGATATAATTAATATATTGGTATAATTATTTTATAAATATCAAATATATACTTTATATACATCAACATACCAAACCATGAGAGGTGGTAATGGAAAAATGAGTGACATCGGTTCACGAGGTGGTAGTCTGCCGTACACATGAATGATGATTTCTTAACCCATTTGATGAAAGTGTACATGGTTGTAGGTAATGAACTTAACATGAAAATATATATGTTTATTTAATATAATGAGGTTATTATATATTTATGGTATAATAATAATTAAAGGAGGTGGATGAAGAAATAAAATAGAAACGATCGTTGAAGAATGGTACCTCTTATTCAGGTATCCACCATAGGTTTGCACAAAAATAATTAATAGGTTGTATTTATCCCAAAATAATTCTTATTTAATGATATAAGGGAATTTTGGATGGGATTTGGGTAGGTCTTTTCTGATGAAAATAGGTTTTAAGGAGTGAATAAGAGAGGATATGGGGTGACTTTTATAGGTCATGTGAATGGAAAAAAGAATAAAAATAGAGTATTTTTAAGACTTAGACATTATAATGTCTCAATATGGCCATAAAATATATTTTATACTAGTTTTTAGGTCATTTTAACCCTTATCATTTTAGTTTAACCCCCATATAAATTAGATTTTACCTTAACCACGGTAAATATTTTTTAATTTTTTTACTATTCATTATGGTAAAAAAATAATTTGGCCTTATTAGATAATATAAATTATGATTATTAAAAATATGGAATATCATTTTAAAAATTATATTCATAGAATTGGAAAATTTTAATTTAAAATTAGCCCTATAGAAGCGATGAGAAAAATGGTTTTCAAGGAGAAAATTTTCAATTGTTTATAAAATTTTTATATCAAAATTAAATATGAAAATGATTAAAACAAAATAATTGGATTAATAGATATATAATTTGAATAATTTTACTTTAAAACAAATTTAAAATATAATTTAACTTTATAAATAGTTTAAACAAAAGACAATTTTCAATTAAAATTCATTATTTTTTACTATTCATCAAAAAATAATTTTTTTAGAAAAAACATGAAAATTTACCCTAAGATAAATATGCCGATTTCAAAAATTATGTTTATTTTTTCAAATAAATTTTCTAAAAGTGGTAAAAATTAATTATAATTTTTTTTCACAATGTGCAACTAAGTTACCTTTTAGAAAAATATTGTTTCTTTAGAAAAAATTTATTTTTCTTTCAAGTAGTTCTAATTTTATATCTAATTAATATATATCACTTATATTTATTTTATACACGTGTAAACTATATAATTTTCAAAACTTATTTATTAAATTTCATACCCACCAACTTAATTCTTAGGATATAATAGTCATGTTTAAATAATAATATTTTAAAAGAGTGTCGTGTTTTTTTCATACCCAGTATTGTGTGCATTACAAGATATCAAATAGATTTAATAAGAAAAATATATCATAAAGTATCAGGATGTTATATTCCCATATACACTTAGTTTTTTGTTTCATTCACTATATTGAATTTTATGTTCATATTTTAAAATATCGGGGTGTTACATTATATACCCTTAAATAAATCTGGTTCTTATAATTTAATCTTGATATTGGAAATCAAGTGTTTGGAATTTGAAAGTACCTTAATTGAAAACCCACATCGTAAATTTGGAAAATAAAAAATTATCTTGATAAGAGAGAAAGTGATGTGTGAAGGTCATCTAGAATAACACATATCAAGTTCAAAAATAAGAGAACATAGGTGGGAAGTAAAGATTTAGACTTGGAAGAAAAACATAATTTCCAAATAAAAATGGAGAGTGAAAGAGATCATTGATCATAAGAAAGTGAATTATATTGTAAAAATCAATAACTAAAAAACTATATAACAAATAGGAGAGAATCACTAATGGATTATAAAGATGATTTTTTAGTCCAGAAGCACTAATGGATTATAAGATCCAAAATAGAATCATAAGTCATTCCTTCGATCTCTAGTTATCATTATAACAAAATGGTTGGTAGAGGTTATCCGATATGAATAAATTTTTATATGGTTAAGTAATACATTAATATCTAATAAATCATACAAAGTTTAACTTAAACCATTTCATAAATGGTTAATCCTATGACCCTTCCAAAAGATTAATATCCAAAAATTTAAAAATAAGGTCACTAAATTTCAAAAATGAACTTATCATCATTCCCCCAAATAATAATAAGTATCCTATAATCAACACATACCAAACATGTGAATAAATTCATCATGTATTCTATTAAAACATGGTAATAACATGAATTACCTAAAACCTTATTGAAAACATGTTCACTTCCTTATTGTTTAAATAAAACCAATATGTTTTGATATATTCCTTAAATCCAAAAATAATGTAAACTCCATTAATGATAACATGGACCACTTTTTCAACAAATCATTAATCAGTTCCAAATTATTCAATAATATCTAATTTAATTTATCCATACAAATCATCTATTTATCCCAAAATCAAGGACATATTAAGGGTTATATTTCACACAATCATGTGTTTTTAGGAAGTTCAACTTATCACTGCATCATTTTTACTGGTCATCGGTACCGTTCATCATGTGACTTCAAATCCTTAATGAAAAAGTACTATAGTACAATCCATATACATTTCATAATTATTATAACAATTATATCATTGATAAAATACTCAAATGAAATAATTCTTGAATCCAAGCACAAGTATATTAATCATTCTGCTTTGTATGGGGTAATAACATAAGTTTGAACATGATCCATTAACTACTTTTGAGGTATATTTCTTGGATTCTTGGGGAATTCGTTTTCATAGTGCCCCATATCCTTATAGTTGAATCATTGAAAATTGAAAACCTTTTTCTTTCCATTGAAATAATGAGCATAGTGGAATTTTCCTCCACACATGTATCAAAGTCCCATTCCCTTTAAGCAAGTACTAGGGTGTTTCTTTTCACAATTATGACATATTAAAAAAATATTTCTTTCCTTTCTCCCATTTAACCATTTTTACCTACCGTCCTCTTCTTATATTTATTCCCTATTAAGCCATAATAATTAGAGAATTATTTATCTATCTTGTTATCACTTGATAATATATCCTCACATGATGAGAATTTTTGGGATACTAATTACCTTTGAATGATTCTCTTAATCCCATCAAAGAAATCATCATTATTACCCTTTGGATTATGTGTATTGATTTAGCTACCATTACTTATACTAGGAACCATTTCTAAATGATTTAATACACTATATTATATCATATCATTATGAAACATAATGCATACTCCCAAAACAAGTGAAATACTTAACATAAATTGAAAATTTTATGCGTAAATAATATCATAATCACAAACATGGTTTCTTTTGGGATATATTTATTTTCAAATCCTTCATAATGGTTTGTATAGAAAATGTGAATTATCCTAAGAATATATCTTAGGAGTGTCAAACTAGCTACACATTAAGGACTATTGTCATGCACTAGGTGACGATCAAGTCTAACCCAAAGCTCCATTTTTAGAATTATTACCCCTAGGTACATCAGTTCTAGAACCAATTCTACTTATAGTATTTGAACATATATGTATTTGTTATAAGAAACCACATAATCTCTACATTAACTAAAAAACATTATTTTCTTTGTTTATCCTCAATGTTTATCATAGGGTTATGTTAACTATTCTATTTTTTTCTCAAGCCAATTTCCAAGGTTTCTACTACACTTCCTATGATATCAATTGTAATGACCTCGACCCCAGTAGCCCAAAGCTGGTGCCTAATTTATTATATTTGTATAATATATAAGAAATCACATCCCAAAGGACTAAATAGTTTAGTAGTATTAGAAAACTAGATATACACTCTAAATTCACCTTAAATTTTAAAACATAAAATACAAAATGTATTTTATTAGAGAAATAAATTATTCCCCTCAGTACATCCTTATATATTAAATATAAAACACTTCTTAGTATCATGGGGAGATTAAAACATAAGAAAGTGATGAGTTCAGATGCTTAGTAAGGGTAAGAGTAGAGTGGAAACTGTGAATAAATAAGGTATAATCAACAAAGAAAGGTAAATAACTGAAACACATGTTATTTAATCAATAACTCTATCATAATATAGTAGGAATAAATGATGATCAAATAATACCATATAAATAATCACATGAGCTTGAAAATTAACCATTGATATTATAACTAATTGAATAATCACACGAAATATCAGTAACTGAATTCATAATGATGGAATGAATAATTTTGGACATATAAAACATAGTGTTGAGGTCTTGTGCCAAGAAATCTAATACCGTCGAGGCTTATGGCAAGAAATCTACATAAATAGGTAAGGCCTCAGCCAAAACCCAATATAGTTTGTCTCATGAGACCTATAAATGCTTTAAGGGGATATAGAGGGCCCCAAAAATCACTTACTAAGTCCAATTAATTTTTCATATTAAAGGGGTGAGTCATAATTGATATAAATATTTATATCTAAAAACTATCATATGAAATTTTAATAATTACCTTTATCAATAATTATAATCATAAAACATCCAAAGTAATATAAATGTTATCAAATAGGTACATACCTAGTCAAACTGATCATAAATCATACAAATAAAAAATAAGGATGATATCAATATGACATATCCCCATTGGATAATAATTAAAATTAAAGGTTTATGTCATTAATGAATAGGAATATAGCCTTTGCATTTTGAAAATTACCTCTTACAAAAAATTTTTAGAAAACACTTTAAAATTTATTTTCCCTAAAAATAACCTTGAAATATTTTAAAATAATATTTAAAATAGTGAGTGGTCATAATGATTAAAAATTATTATTATACCATATAAGTTAAAAAAAAGATTCCTTTCACATTTTCAGTAAAATACAAACATGCATTATTTTGAAAATATCATAAATATTCATTTCAAAAAACTTTGTAAAAATTTAAAATGTGTGAAAAATTAAGTAATAAATCATTTTAAAAATGTTAAAAACATTTTTGATATTTTTTTTTTAAAAAAAACGGGTTTTGATGAAAAATGATTTCTGACCGAAGAGAGAAATAACGTCAGATTTTCTTAAAAAAAATTCCTAATCATTTTAATTATAAATGCATGAAAAAATAGTAATATTATTTGAAAAGGTTAATGAATAATAATATGTGAAGAAAATATATTGATTTTAATATATAATATTAAATAATTCCCCAAAGGGAGTTGTAAATATACACAATCCCGAATAATGACGAATTTATGAAATAAACCCTTACCACTTTGGTAGCTTCTAAATAGTAAGCCAAATAAAATAAATGAAATCAAATTAAACTTTAAATACCATGAAGTTAAATATATTCATGATATAACATATCAAATGGGTAGTATATAAACCACATAAATGAAATAAGTGGCAAATTTTTCATATGTCTCACAGAAGTAAAAGTGAGATGAGAAACCCTTATCCTGAGTCTGACTCATCACATATGTTCTTTAGATTACTTCATAATAAACCTATTTTAATTATTTAGTTTATTAAAAACATTTTTCAAGTTTATTATTTCTTTTATTTCAATTTACCATGTTATATATGATTAGTTAATCAATTAATTTTACGTTGGATGTGTTGAGGATATTTGGATTATGTGTCAAAAATGAATTTGGTAGGTTGAATATGGTCAAAGAGGTCATTATTTAAATATCTATAGAATAATAATCATGAAATAATTATCATATTTATATATCAATTATAATTTTAAAACCAATCATGAAGGTTGGTTATGAAGAATGATTTATGTTACAATCATGGAGACGGTAGGCCGCATGAACACATGAGTAATGTTTCCATTTTTCAATGATCATTATGGAAAGAAGATAAGTAATATTTTATATTTTAAGAATGATAATAATATAATTTATAAAATTTTATTTCTTTAAATATACTTATATATATTATTCGTGTGGTGTGGTGATGAAAGGAGAGTCATATTGCTTTGTGAAGGTGGTAGTCCACATGTACCCGAACGACGATATCATTTTTCAGTGTAAGAAATAAAATGATATATATTATATTTAATAATTATAAATATTTAATTAATATAATAATTATTTCATTTATATCACTTATATTCATTAAATTTATCCTTATTATCTTACACATAAAAAGTTAGTGAAGAATGAATCATATTGCTTTGCGAGGCGATAGTCCACCATACACATGAGCGCTACTGTTGTATCCCCTACAGAATGAAAAGTAAAAAGGTATATATGATATACTTACTAAATAGATATAATTATGTTATAAATATCTCATATATATACTTTATATCCATCATCATACCCAACTTTGAGAGGTGGTGATGGAAAAATGATTAACATTGGTTCGTGAGGCAGTATTCCGCTGTACACACGAATAACGATTTTATAACCCATTTGATGAAATAATAAATCGTTTTAATTAATGAAATTAACATAAAATAACCTAAATATATTTAAGATAATTATTTTATTATACCATAATCTTTTAGTAATAATTTAAGGAGGTGAATGGAGACATAAAATAAAAACACTCGTTAAAGAACGTTACCTCTTCTTCGAGTATCCTCCTTAAGTTTGCCCCAAAATCCTTCCTAGGATAGATTTATGAAAAAATAAGGCTTATAAGATGAGATTAAGGAATTTTGGAAGGTATTTTGTTAGGTATTTTCTGATTGAAATAGGTTTTAAGGTGTGAATAATATAAAAAAGGGTGTGGAATTTTATTGGTGAGGTGAGCGACACACTTGTAATTTTTCAAAAGAAAAATAGATATCCATGTTTTTAACATGACAAAGGATCCAAAATAAATTATTATCAATAATTAGAAATTATAAGGTATCAATATGTCCATAAAATATATTTTAGACAAGTTTTTAGATCATTTTAACCCTTATCATTTTAGATTAATCCTCAATAAATCCATTTTTACCTTAAACTTGGTAAATAATTTTTTTCAATTTTTACTATTAATTATGGTAAAAAGTTAAGATGAACTTATTAGATAATATAAATTATTATTATTACAATAATTTAATCCATTTTTATAAATTAAATTTATATAATTGGAAAATTTTAATTTAAAATTAATCTTTAGACGTGATGAGAAAACGAATTATCAAAGAGAAAATGTTGAAAATTTTGCAAAGTTTTTATATAAAACTTCAATATAAAAGTGATTAAAATGAAATAGATCATATTAATATATATATAATTGAACTAATTTTACTTTAAAAAAAATTTAAAATATAATTTAACTTCATAAATAATTTAAACAAAATACATTTTTTTCAATTAAAATTCAGTATTTTTCACTATTAATAAAAAAATGAAACTTTTTAGAAAAAATCCCAAAAATTCACCCTAAGATAATTTTGATATATTGATTTCAAAAATGAAGTTGATTTTTTCAAACAAATTTTATAAAAATTTTATAAATTCATTATAAATTATGTTTCCAAAGCCTGACTAAACCGATTTTTTTGGAAAATATAATTTTATAGAAAATATTTCTTTTTCTTTCAAACAGTTCTAATTTTATTTATAATCAATAGATATATATTTTTTTTATTTTATTAATGTTTAGACTATATAATTTGTATAATTTAGTTATTATTATTAATACCCAACAACTTAACAGTTAGTTTATAATGCTCATGTTTTAATAATAATATTTAAGTAGAGTATCATGTTTTGTTCGATCCCGGTGTTGCATGAATCATAAGATATTGAAGAGATTGAATAAAATGAAATATACCGTACAATATCTAGATTTTATATTCACTTATAATCTTGGTGTTTCATTTCATACACGCTATTGAATATGACTCTTAAATTTTAAAATCTCAGGGTGTTATTGTTATCACTTATGTTTACCCTTACCGAGTATTTGAGTTCACCCCTTTCTTTTGTTTCCATATCCTAGGTTATGAAGATGAGGGTAACTTATGAAAAGTATGTAAGGGATATAGTATTGTTATATTGTGGATAAATGTTCCAAAATTGTGTAAAGTAAGTCTTATATGTAACTGGTCCTCAAAGACACTAATCTTTTAGTTCTTGTGATTGTGATATGTAATGATTATCTTATGGAAATGATGTAAAAGAAAGGCATTTTTACTTGGGTCTCTATACATGACCTTGAGACCAGGATCCTTGAGATACATTATTACTATGATTACATTATAAATTTTTTAATTACATTATTAGGTATTATCAATTATTATTTTTTACAATATTAATTAACTAATTTATTAATAATTATTAATTACATTATTAATTAATAATAATTATTAATAATATAATTATTAATTATTCATATAATTATTAATTATATTATCAATTAATTGCATTATTAATAATTAATAAATTTTAGTAATTATTACATTGATAATTAATTATCAATTACATATTTAATTATTATTAATTACATTATTATTTATGCTGTTAATTATTATTAATTAAATTATTAATTATTAATTATTAGTATCAATTAATCAAAGATGACATGAACTACAATTTTGAAAACCATGACCCCGAAAAATGTATTAGAAAACACACACACACACACACACACACACACACACACGATACAAAGGGTTTTGATTTAAAGGATGTGATACACACACGAACAAAACACAATACATAGAAAAGTGACATGAACAATCATCAAAGATAGCATGACCTGCCACTTGGATTTCTACAATCCACTGCATTAGTACATGAAAAAACATAAAAAGATCAAATATTATCTTTTTTTTTTCAGTTACCCACATTCTTTTCATTACCTCAACCTTTAGGGTGATATACTCTTCACTATTTTAGAGTAATACATGGGCTACTATGATCATATAAGGTTTTGATGGTATCATAATTATCTTATTTTATTCGTTTCATGCATTGATGTGCATTCAGAGTTAGAGGGTTGAAATCCATATTCTGATGAATTTCTTAACATAACTGTAGTATTAATTTCTTTATGCTATGAGGCTGGTGGATCCTTATGGGGATGTGAAGCCTCCTCAAAATCTCAATTTCATACTATAAAACAATGTCACATTTAGCCAATGGATTTATACTCTTCCCCAATTAGAGTTTATGGAATCCCTCTAGAAGATCCAATTTCTTAACCCCCATATAACATACGTACAAATTGGTCTAGTTATATCAACCTTATGATCTAAATAGAAATGGACTAAAATCATGATCCCTTTTTTGGAATCCTTCTCTTTTAGAGAGGGATAATTCCCATCCTCCTCAAATAACTCCACATTAAAGGCTATAACACAAATTATCTTGATACATTTCATATAAAAATCACCGAAATGAGTGGTGATAATACAATAAAGCATGGTGAAGAAGTTTAGGGAGACAATCTTTAAAGCCTGTTCAAAAACTACATTACTATAGTAACTAACCTCATCCTTTATCTATCCCATGGAAATGTTATCACCCACTACCTTTACAAATATTTTAGCTTTCTTGGTTATAATAGAGATATGTTTATTATCTGTTGCCTTTCCTGGTAAATTCAAAGAATCATTAATAGCCTTTTCAATTCTATCTTAATCAACAAGCATGTTTAAAGTGCCACAAGACTTACCATCCATAGGAAATGAAACACCAGGGCTGTAAGAATTGGGAGGGTCTTCGTTATTCCCCTTGGTCTCCATTCCTACAACAGACACATGAGTAACTAGATCCGTAGCCATGGAACTTATGGAATCATCCTGCATTTTCTGAATATAAACAATGAAGGTTAATCCATAATGAGCCTATGCAGCTTCCATAGAACGATCCTTCATTTCTACCTCAAATAACTCCTTGTTCTTAGATTGTCTAGTCCTCTTGGGCTACAGTGAAAAATCTCCTGCATTAATAACCACTTTTCTAAAGGAAAAATATTAATCCATAAAAAAATTAGTAGAGTCTCCACCAACATCACTGTTAAGGTCCTAAATTTCATTATACTCATCCATATCTCCCCATTAAATTCAAGACCCATATTTTATTGTGGTATTAGTATGATCTATACAATGTTAAACCTAAGAATTGTTTTTCATAAAATGTGTGTCAAAATTTGAAATAAGGATCTTTTCTTGGAAAGAATTACTAGATTTTGATCTAATAACCACATCAAAAAAATAAATTGGTTCTTGAATTAGTTGAGAAACCCTAGCCAATTCAGCCATATGGCCTTCAACCATGCCCACTAGATTATTGGAAGCCAGTAAAAATTAATACTTTTCAACTAGACAACTGTTTTTAGGTTGTAAAATCCAATTGATAGGACTAGAAACCTTGGCACTCATCAATTTTTCTATTTTAACTTTCTTAAGATCAACACTAGACTCCTTTCTCTACTTACCAATAGAGGGGTCTATGATCCTATCATTCCTTAAATTCCTATTTCCCTAAAATAAAAAATCACTAACCTCCACCATTGAAAATTGAAATTTACAATTCTTAACTAGATGCCCAATATTTTTATAATTAGATCATGTCTGGACCTTCAATAATCTTTCCTTAATATTCCAATTTAATAGAAATTGAAGAAAAAATTAGGTAATTGTTCATAATCAATAAGTAGATCAAATTTTAATTCATTCACTACTAAATAAACACCTTTAATAAGTGTAAAACAAAGGTAAACTTCAAAACAAAATTCCAGAACAATTATTGTACCTTTCAAGTTTATTCTCCCTATCAAATTTTATGGGAATTACAACAAATGAGGTAACATCCTAGAAAAACTCATGGTTCTAAGAAAAATAGTTGAAACCTTAATTAGAATCCATTATTGATTAATTGAGTTTTTTTACCCTTGTTAGATCAAACTAGGGATCCCAATCCTAGAGTCTCAGGGTCCCCAAATTAAAAAAATAAATATGAAAATATAAGCTTTAAATAAATAATCTTTTGAGGGAGAGGTAATGTAAAATAAATCCATTGAAATTAACAAAATACACTAGACATAAAAACCCAAAAACCAATGAACCCAAGTAATTAAATCCTCTAGCTTCCATTTATTACTCTTATGATGTTGACACAACCAAGCAATGATAGTGTTTTTGCAGTCCTCAATCTAATATTGGAAGAATTTAGGGTTTTCTTCTATGAATAGCAAGACTCCATTCTTTGTGATATTTTCTAGGAATGTGCAAAATCAGTCTAAGGGTTAGATAAAAACCTATAATTAGGATATTTATCTATATTGGAATTCAAATTTCTCCTCAAATCAATCGAATACTTATTCAAATCAAAATACATAGCTTAATGGATCGGATGGCCAACAAGAAATAACACCACTTGAGTCGAGTCTCAAACTGTGCCTTTAAGAGTGACTTCATCCTTATTCAAGGGATAATAAAACACCTCACATGGATAAAAATAGATATCCAAACCGGATCCCATCAATTCAAAGACTTAATTTTCATGAAGAACAAGAGAGAAAAGCTCTAGATTTTTCTTCATCATAACCCCTTATTATCAATTAATAATAATTATTTATGTAATTTATATATTGATTATGTAATAATTAATAATAATAATTAATAATATAACTTTATATAATTACATTATTGTTAATTAATATTAATAATTATTATCAATTATTACATTCATTATTATTTAAAACATTATTAATTTATTTTAATTAGTGATAATTACCATATTACTTAATTAAATTATTGATTATTATTATTTATGATATTAATTATTATTTATTACTATTAAATACATTATTAATTATTACTAAATAAATTATTGATTACATTTCCATTAATAATAGTAATGAATTATTCTTAATTAATTTTATTACTATAAATTATGTTATTAACTATTAGTACTATTTTTCATTTCCCATGGGGTTAAGTCAAGCGATATTTGTCAGGTGACCACTTTTTGCTTGGGATGAATTGGGATAAGGTCAAGTCTCACCCTATTTGTAAGGTCTGAGATCACTATTTGTAAGGATTTCAAGCACTAGTGTGTCCCCACAGGTGAGTAGTAAGGGGTGGGAGTTGGTATCCAAGAAACCAGAGTTCAAACCTCAAAATAAAATAAATTTCTTTGTATTATAGTGGAATTGTGGTGAGAATTTTAGTAGGAATTGTAGCATCCTCAAATTTTTTCAAGAAAGACCCATTTAATTTTTTATAAGGCCTTTAGTGTAATGACTTAAACCATTATTGGTTGTGAATTCCTGAGGGAATTTGATTTTTTGTATTGGTGAGGGTTTTTTTTGAGATTTGGGAATCAAATCGGGATTCTGAGTGTTTGGACATCATTAAAAGATGTTTTTTGATATGACTAAAGGCATGGTAAGTTTATTGGGTGTTTAATAGAGAGTCATATAATGTGTGGGTGGTTGGGCTATAAAAAGTTTGCAGCATCAGGCCATTCATGATCTGAATGGTGTCATTCATGCCATGAATGACTTTCATGGGGTAGATTTTAAGTCATATACAGGGAAGAAGGTAGAATAGATTCTACTCAAGAGAGTTTATGATATAAATCTATGGTTTATTTCATGAAAGTTTTGTCCAAAAGGGACCCTCTATATAGAAGAAGATTCATGGCATGAACCCTATGTTAACATCGTGAACCCTCTCTTTACATTGTGAACCATACGGGCAACCTACATTTTTGGTGGACATTTGGTAAATTTTTATAGAGGTTTTTCTTTTAGGAATACTTATGGGTCCTTTGTTTTTGGTCATCTAATAGAGGTGGAGATCCCTCTTTGGCTTCCCTCTCTGCCTTCCTATGTTTCCTTAGACCAAGATAATTTTGGAGTGTTCATCATGTAGATTTAGGGAAGGTTTCTCTTCTCTTCTCCCTATTGTCTCTACTATGTTTTTAAAATTTTTTAGATAGGGTTTGAAATGATTATTTCACAAGATCATGGATAAATCATTATGGCCATTGTGGATTTAGTGTGTGGCTTATAGAGGAAATCCCAAGAGGGAATAGTAAATCCACCGTTCATTGTTTTGCATAAGGTATATGGTTAAAAAAATTTATATATATTTTCTAGATAATTTTGGGTCAATTGGTTGTTGAATTAATGATGTAATTTGGGGTTTTTCATGGATTAGGTTTTGGTGCATTTCAGGAGTGGACCACCACCCAATTTTCATTATTCTAGTGAGTGTAAAACAATTGATGAGATTTTGGTAATTATGCCTAATTTGTTTAATTTTTAATTTAGTTATAAATTTTTATAAATAGGCTAAATAATTAATTTTAATTTTTATAATTAAATATTGGATGTCATATATTGAGGTAGGTTTTAGGTAGTTTAAGCGATTCTTAGGAGGGACTAAGGTAGTGATGGACAGACTATAAAAAATAAGTTGCTTTGTTTAAGGTAGGTGGCCTTGACTTTGCTAAGTATCTTGCTCATTTGGTGATTTTATGTTTGCATTCATTCATTAGTATTATTTTCTATATATTTATAGTCTTGTTTGAGTTACCTCATAAGGTTGGGATGGGCTTGCATCGGCCTAATATTCAACATGGACTACATATCTTGTTAAATGCTTTGATGGTGTCACATTGGTCAAATGAGTGCTGATGGCCATCTTTATGATTTTTAGAGGTGTGTGTTGGTTTTTGAAGAGTAAAATGAATTTAATTTTTAAAATTTATTTTAAAAATGGGTTTTACTAAATGATATTTTCCATGAAAGCTGTAGATTTGAGAAATGGGTTTTGAAATGGTATTTCAAAAAGGAATTGGTGTTTTTCAAGGAATTTTTTGATGGTTTTGTCCATGGTCCAAGTGTGAATAAGGTGGTATGTTATTCCAATTGAAATGGTTTTAAGATAGAGTTTTGACTTGGTTTTCAAAGGAATATTGAGATTATTGGTTGTGTTGTTTTGTTCCATTTAACCTCATGAGGGAAATGCCCTATTTTCCAAATCTTATATTCTTATTATGTATCCCATTTTTGATTTCATATTGACTGTATGTTTCATGATGATGTATGTTGTGTGTTTATCCCTGTGATTTCTTTTTTTGGTATCAAGTGGTGGGTTGGTCTGAGTGGATATAATATACCCCTTGGAGGGTTAGGTGGATCTTGATATGGGTTGAGAAATGAGGTTATGTCCTGAGTGACTAGTGCCCTACTGGCGAGTTAGTGAGCTTGTGAGATAGGCTGCATACCTTGCGTTTCAATGAATAAGATAACTTAGTGGGACTATTATGAGATGGAGTCCTAGATATTTGTGAATGATGAACCCTTCATGAGTAAGATGGTTGGCTTGATCATTATGGGTCATCTATGAGAGAGATGCGTTGACCTGATGAATGAATGTTAGGTCAATCATGAGTGATTTGATTGGGTTTAAAATGCGAGATCATATGATGGGACCACCATGAGTGAGATGGGATCTGAGTTGTTATGTGTTTTAGGTTACAGATGGTTTTCCCTACCTCAAGTGAAAAGGTAACAGCTAGTAAATGACATAACATCCCTTAAGCGATAAGGGATGGGAATATTCTTGGAATGAGATCAGATATAATATGATACCCTACCTTTATTCTCTGGGTATGAATTTAGGACTTAGTTAAATAGCCCACCCATTACAAACTAGACCAGATACCCTAATACACCAGTACCTGAATCAGTCCTTACATAGCTCGAAGGGAATTATCTATCCCTATAGGAAGGCAACTAGCACTTGGAAACATAAGGAACATTAAATGGAATGGTTTTTCTATAAGACAATCCATCAATACATAATAGCATAAGGTAAATCAATACATAGTCAGTATTCCAAACACTCTTCAAGGATAAAGTACCATAAAATTGATGGATATGACCCAAAATAAAACATTATCCAAAAGAAAACAATATCCATCAAGACAAAGTATCACAATATCCATGTAACAAGTTGACCATAACTCTACTGGTCACCATCATCACTCAAGGATCTCATGAATCAATGATACCCTCCTCCTCCAAGTAGATCTTTTAATTTTTATGGATATGTCATAAAAAAATCTACAAAAACCTAAAGGTAAAGGTAGGGTGTGATCTAAATAGCCCCATAGGGACTCACTAAGCATTATATAATCAATTCCATAACAATTAATCCATTTATACTTTCAATTTAAATAAAACAATACATGGAATAGAATTTTGAATATTTTCAATCAAAACATGATTCCAAATCAAGTAGATGGAAGGTATATTAAAATAGGCTTAAATGACCATTTTATATAAAACATTTATATAATATAACTGGAATAAATGAAACAGTTATATAAAAAATGGCATATATAATCAATTTAAATAAAGAAAAGAACCATGGTCATGTTCCCCGAGTTACATTAATTAAAGTCTCTTGGATCCTAAACTACTAAATAATCAATCACAACTCAAGTATGTGTGCACACGTCCATAGACTTTGGTCAACAAGACTAATCAATCAACATCCCATGAGGGACAATCATTCCAAACTAGGTCTATTTATATTTTTCATCATTAATCGATTTATAGGGAGTCAGGGTCTTAATGTGTATGATCTAATCATCGAATAACAACTCAGGATCACATGTGCTTCAATAAATCAATCAATCATGGGAAAATGAATCATTTCAAATCAATTTATCATCCATAGTTTAATTACCCAATTTCAAGTTGAACATTCCTTTTTCAATTTCAAAATAAAATCATGGATTTTCATCCAATTCACGCATTTAAAATTATCTTTCATTTAAATCCAATTTTCTCCAAAATCAACATCAAATCATTTCTCATTTCAATATATCATTTTTTTTCTCAAAATACACCCAATAATTTTAATGCCATTGAAATTGGGGGTTTTCACAATTTCCATGCCCTTTTTAAATCAAACGTCAAATCATTTAAATAAAGGTTTTATAAATAAATTGAAAACCCATTTAAATACAATAAATAAATTTAGGGTTTTAATTATTGGTTAAAACCTTATAGAACCACCTACCTTTGATCATGTGATCAAACAAATCAACACCTACAACAGAAAACACAAATTAAGAGATAAAGGAAAAGGAGATCAAGGAATCAAACCTAGAATCATGATCCCTAAAAATAGGTATTATATCCACAAAAAATATGATAAAATATCACTCTATAAGAATGAGATAAAGGAATATCATAAGAAAACCAAATGATAGGTGATTTACATACCAAAAGGAGATCAAACACAAACATAGGTGCCTCTATGCATAAAGATAAGGTATTAGAGGAGTTAATTTCACATATTGAGAGCCTCTAAAGACCAAGGTGTTATTTTAGGGTAGAATGGGGGAGGGGGAGGGTTATTAGGAGTTAAAACATGGTTCCTAATATTTTAATAGAATTTTTTAGGGGATTAAAAATCCATGTGCATGGTTTCCTGGATGGGTCACATGGTTAAGAGTAATTGTGTGCCCTAACCATGAACCCCTTATGAGGATTCTGAATGGGGTGCATGGTTTGGCCACAAAGTTATCTTAACCATAAACCAACTGTGAAAGCCCCCACTATCCAAGGGTTCATAGTTTGGAGGGGATAACCACATGGTTTGGATAAACTATGCACCCCCTTCTAGTAAACCCTGATATGGTGTATGGTTTAAAGGGAGAGACCACATGGTTTGGATAAACTATGTTCCCTCTAGAGTAACATAAAATGGTGCATGATTTTATGGGCCAAACCACAGAATTTTTCCAAACTACATTCCAATTGTGTATATCCCCAAGGGATTCAATTTTTTTTGAAAAATTTCCTAAATGACCCCAAAATAAGAAACAACAAGGGGAGATCAAAAAAGGGGTCAAGAAGTACCTGAAAAAAGGTAATGGGATGTTACAACCTCACCACCATAAAAACCTTATTTCCCCAGAAATACTATCAAGAAGATTCCATATCAAAGACATAAGGGAATTTCTCCCTCATTAGTGCCTCATTCTCCCAAGTCATATGTGAATTAGAACCAAACTTCCATATCACATGGACCAAAGGTATAGAATTCACATTAATAACCTTCATCTCTGAATAAAATATCATTATAGGTACTCAATCATGGATAAATCGGGTTCCACATCCAGATATACCTTTCTAAAGGGTCAGAAAGACAATTCCTAATCTATGATTCAAGAAACATGTTATGGATTGACATCAACTATGGTAGCAAGGATAAATGGTAATCTGTACTACCAACCCGCACAACAATCTCAAAAGGTCCAAGATTTGTCGGTAAAATCCTTCCCTATTTTCCAAGTCGTCAGTGACCCAATTGAGGTTAAACTCTCAAAAACACCTGGTCCCTAACTAAAAACTATAAAGTTCATCTATGATGATTAACATAATATTTATACCGGATCTGATCAATCACTATTCTCTAATGAATTAATTAAACCTTAGATTTTTTCTCTTAGACCAAACTATACCCTACCAATAAAGCTTCACCTATCTTCGACTGACACAACAAAGATTTAAATAGGTGGCCATACCTGGACTCAAAGGGTTCCATATGGATGGATTAATAGTAACTATTTTTATAAGAATGATCAACCATTCCCAAGTGGTTATCCCAAGTTCTACCAAAGTTGAGAACACAAGTACAAAGCATGTCTTTCAAGATTTTAATAAATCATTATATCTATCCATCCCTCTATGGATGAAATTCCACAATCAAACTAACCTTGGACCCTAAAAAATCCTAGAGGCCTCCAGAAAAATGAAAAGTAAATTGAGGGTCTCTATTAGGGGTTATAATATATGGAACTCCATGCAATATGAAAATCTCCTACACATACATGCTTTCGAAGTCCACAATTTTGGCTGTATATTGAATGGGAAGGAAGTGAACCAATTTGGTTATTTGATCAATCACTACCCATATAGTATTATTATTTTTAAGGGTATGTTTCAACCTAACCAATAAATCCATAGAAATATCTTACCACTTCCGAGTCGTAACTAGAAGTGGATGAAGTAATAACAACCTTTTTTGGTGCTTGACATTAACCTACCAACATGTATAAAAATGGGAAATGAAATAAAAAATGTACCTTCTCAAACTAGACCACTATAATCATCACTATATATAATATAATATCTTCATTCTTCTAGGATGCACTTCCCACTAAGAATTATAGAAATACCCCTCCATGAACTTTCTCATTAGAGAAGGAACAACATACCCGTTTCTAAAATACATGAAACCCTTAGAATATAAGACCACTCATGAATGGTCTCCCAGCCATAAATAGAGTCCCTAATTCCACAATATTAATCATCAAGCTGATGATCTTGAATAATCATATCCAGAAGAGAGAAGGCCATGTGAACATTTTTCAGAACAATCTTGGTTAGATCCTCCCAGACTCCCAACTGTAATTGTCCTAAGAGAGCTATCATATTCTACTATTTTAATGATTCTTTCATGGCTTGGGAAAAAATCTTCCAACTAAAGGAATCATAAATGACATTCATTTTACCACAAGTCTAGGTAATGTCTAAATCAAAAGACTACAGGCACTCTACCTATTACCTCAGTTAGTGGTTCAAATATTTTTGAGAGAAGATATAACTCAGTATTTTGGGATATGAATAAATAGTAAACCTTTCGTAAAAAAGGTAATGATACTAACTATTAAGAGAATCCATTATATATTCTAGTTCAATATCATGGGTAAGATAGTTATTATCATGTGTCCTAATATTTCTAGGACCATAGGGTACCACATGATCACCTTTTATAATAACACAGACCAAACTTGAAATAGATGCAACACAAAAGACCACATAGAACTTCCTATCCTCTGGAAGAGTTAACAATGGAATAGAAGTCAAAATATGTTTCAACTCATTAAAAGTATTCTAGAATTTCAGATCCCATAAAAACTTCACTCCCTTTTGAGTATGAGGGTTCATTAGAGAGGCCATTATTGATAAATCTTTAATGAACCTATGGAAATAACCCACTAAAACCAAGAAACTATGAATCTCAAAAACATTACATATTTACCACTATTTCATAAATCCTTTACCTTCTTAGGATCAACTGAAATACCATGGTATGAGACCACCTGCCCCAAAAATTTCTCTTCCTAAATATAGGAATTTCATTTTGAAATATTCATGTAAAGTTGGCGATCTCTCAAGATTTCTAAAAATTATATCAAATGATGCACATGGTCTTATTTACTTTTCGATAAAACCAAAATTTCATCCACAAATACTATAATGAATAAGTCAACATACCCATTGAATATCCTATTTATCAACACCATAAAAACTATAAGAGCATTGGTTAGAACAAATGAAATAATGAGATATTCATAATGGTCATAACTTCTCCATAAGGTGGTCTTTGAGATGTCATATTCGTTAATTCTCAAATAGTAAAAACCAGATCAAAGATAAATCTTTGAGAACCACTTTGACCCTTTCAACTAGTCAATAAAATATTATATTTGAGGAAATAGAACTTTTTATTTACCTTAACTCATTTCAATTTTCTATAATCAGAAAATTTTGGAACCATGACCGTTCTATGCAGGAAATGTAGTATGGTTCATGTTTTTTTTCAATCCTCATTGGAAGTTCATAATGTTTTCCAATAAAGGTATCATACAGTTCAAGCAGACAATAGTATTGAAGGTGGCGTCGTTTCCCAGTGTTTGCCAAATTTTTAGGCCTAAAAATCGGTAAATGGAGAAACGTGTGTCTAAAAAAAGGAATTTTTGCGCAAGATTGAAGGTGATTTGGAAACTTGTGTGCAAGTAATGTTTCATGACCAAAACATCGAAAAATGGAAAAGGCATGAAGTGGGAGAAATATGAGGTTTCATGAAAGAATCTTATGTGCCCAATGTGATTCCAAAAGGGGTTTTGCATGCTCCAAAAGAATCTTACACGCACCAATAAATAGGATTTGTAAACTTGCATGTAAGGTCATAGAAGCCTATAAATATGCAACTACCCCCATGAAAGAATTAAGAATTTCCCAAAGAAAATACAGTTGCTTGGCTGTGCGAAATATTTGCATGTGAAAGAATTGCAGAAAGTTAATATTGTGCACAAGGTGTTCCTTTAGTATGAAAAGACCAATTGAACCCTTTGGTGTATTTGTGCGAAATATAAGGGTTGTGTGAAAATTAAGGGTTGTGTGAAAGTCAACTTGTGTGACAAATCCCAAATCTTGCACGCAAGTTCAGGTATTTCACACAATCAAAATATTAAGATTCTAGCAGGTTTTTGAATATACAGTTTGTGTGATATGTGCTTTTAAGTGTATCAATTCAGGACTTTGATGAAAGAAGTGTCTTTTACTGTCCAGAGACAAATAATTAAATGAAAATCTACTAAAGCAACCTTCAAGTCGATAAACTAAGTTATAATTATCTCAAGGCAGTGAGCTAGGGGGAGTCAACAGAAGTGATTTGAGGGATACAGTGAGCTATCCCTGAACCTTTGTAAAGGCAGTGTGACAAGCATAGAGTGACTGTGACCAAACCTTTTAATACACAAACTAGTGAACAATAGTGGATTTAGGTATGACCGAAACACTGTCAGTATATGATCCTTGGATGTATCCCTTAGTGGTGAACCAAGTAAAACTGCTGTGTCATCTCCATGTATGTGATTGTTTGTTTTCTTTTCATATACTTCATACAGGTTTAATAGGTTCCTTCCAACATGGGAACAAGATATGTCACATTAAAAGAAAAACTTGACACCCTGATTCACCCCACCCCTCTCAGGGTGTTCTAGGGTCCTACAAGTGGTATCATAGGGAGGTTTCCAAAAGTTAAATCTGTTTTGTAGAAACCGTATAGAATTCAATGAATGTTAGGGGAGTACCCCTATTTAATGGAAGAAACTTCTAGATATGGAATGAAAGGATGAGATCCCATTTAAGATCACTTAGAATGGGAGTTATGTTCTCTACTATTCAAGGAATTCAACTCACTGATAAAACATGAATTGCTATGACTGATACAAATATGAATTTTCTTGATGCTGATTCTAAAGGAAAAAATGTTCTTACTACAACACTCTTTGATCTTATATCTCTGAAGGTGATGAGTTGCACCTCAACAAAGTCTATGTGAGAAAATCTAGAGAATATTTTTGAAGGAGATAGAAAAGTAAAAGATGTGAAACTACAAGTTCTTCATAACAACTTTGACGATATGAAGATGCATCCTGATGAGAATGTAGATTCATTCTTCAATAGAATTATTGAAGTAGTGGGTTCGATTTGAGGTCTTGAATAAGAAATCAAAGACATTGATACCATGAAGAAAATATTGAGAATACTTCTGCCTATATATAATGAAAAGGTTTAAACCCTTAAAGAAAGAGATCTATCTAAACTATATCTAGATGATCTGCTAAGTAGTTTAGTAGCATATAAGATGAGAGTAAAATCAGAAGATGCTATGACTCATGTTAACAAGGAGATGGAATTCAAATACATGGACAAACTAAAAATTTCAGGAGATAGTGGTAGTGAAGATTATGAGGAAAAAGAAATTATTTCTCTCATTACCTAGAATCTGATAAAAGGAAAAGGTAAATTTAAAGGTAAGTTACCTCTGGCATGTTTTCATTGTGGAAGAGTTGGGAACTTTTCCTCTCAGTGCCAAAGAAACTTTGATACTGAATAGAGAGAAGTGGAAGACATTGAGAATCTTTGGAAAAGGTTTTTCAAAAAGGGAGACATCAAAACTAGAAAGAAATTAAAGAAGAAGAGTTTTTTTTGTGAATAGGAAGATGATGATAATGAATTCTTTGAAGAAGAAGAACCAGAATTTAAAACTGGAAACCATGTTTCCATGATGGATACCATTGAAAATTTATAACCTTTGATAGATAAAGATAAAGATAATAAGATGACTCCTAATGTTGATCCCAAGTTGCAATTTAAGGATGCCTTTGGAAAGATTGATAATAAATGTAAAGGATGAAATAAGGAGAAATAAATGGAGGAAGAATAATCAGAATATGTTGATGATCTTGAAGCTAAAATTGAATGACGAGAATAACTAGTGAGAGTTCAGTCATCAATCCTTGAAAACATAGATGATGTTGTGGAACTAAAGCTTAGAATTTAAGAACATGAAAAGGTCATCAATGACCTTATGTCCAGACAGAAAGAGAATTCCAATACTGTTGAGGGTCTTGAGGAAGAAGTTTATACTCTTAGGAGTAAACTTGAGAGTCAATCAACCAAAAAAGTCGGAAATAAGAAAATATAGTTTGGAAGGTTCTCAGATGAAAAATTTCCAGTAAGAGTTAAGCGTGGTTCCAATGGGGTTGAAATTATTTTTAATGATCAAAGACCAGCATTCTTGGGAAACAATGGAATCAGTTTGGATTCTGGAACGTCAAATTATGAAAATAAAGTGGACCAGAATAAAGGCAATCTAAAATTTGATAATGTTAAAAAATCACTAAAAGTGCTAAAGAAGAGACCCCTCAATCAATTTGAAAGAAGATCTGAAGGTTCTTATAGAGCTCCTAAAAATTATGGGAAGTCAAACTATTTTCCCATGAAATAAATCATGAGGAGAAATAGAAACGAGAAGACACCTCCTCTCATGAAATTTTAGTTCTCTATATATTTGGGTCACACCATGTCATATTGCAAAGAATCGAGGACCTATCTGAATAGTGAAGAGCTAAGAGTTCAACTAATGAGAAAAAATTCATATCATACATCTTATAGTAGAAATAATTTCTATGGATATTGTTTTCAGTATTCTAACTTTGGCCATAAAGCTGTACATTACAGGAAGATGAATGACGATATATTCTCATGCAACACTCAGAGAGAGGTGAATACTCACCAAACATACCGTGTGGCTATATCAAATATGTTTTGACCCTTAGAAAAAGAGTATGAACATGAATATCCCATGTACACAGAAGATATATTTTAAAGTCCATCCATATCTTACACTCAATCTAATATCTCATTGAAACAAAAGAGGAAAATTGAAAAATAAAATCTTGCAGAAGTATCCCTTAAAGCTACATAGAACAAAAAAACCCAGATTCTTGATAGAGTATGTTCATCCCATATGATAGGGAATGATTACCTCTTAATAAATGTTAAGAAAATATTTGATGGAATAGTAAGGTTTGGTAACGATGGTTTGTTGAAGATTAAAGGTAGTGGAAGTACTGAGCTCGCTAATTGATATCTCAAGAAAACTGAAGTCCTTTATGTGGACGATTTGCGTCATAGTATCCTCAGTGTGAGTCAACTCTGTGTCTTGAGACTTATAGTGACTTTCAATCAAAAGTTCTGCACTATAAAGGGAAAGACATGGAATTATCTCATGAAAGGATATAAAACAGATAAAAATTTATATCAGGTTGACAGTAAAGATAACATATTCCATCTAACAGTTGAATAAGAAAACAACCTATGGAATCGAATATTGGGTTACATTAATAAGTAAGACATGGAAAGGTTATCTAAACTAAATATAGTCATGGATATACCCATCTTGAGTGTGAACAAGAAAAGGAATGTGATGTTTGTATATGAGGGAAGATGGTCTGCAGTTCCTATCATCCAAAGAAGAAAAGAGCATCTAATCTTCTTGACCTTATTCATACAGACGTATGTGGTCCAATAAATGATTTTGTAACACATGGATAAAGGTAATTTGTCCTTTTCATAGATTATTATAGTAGAATGGAATGTGTAATGGTCATACATAGAAAAATAAAAGTGCTTTATTGAATAAAAACTTATTGCCAAATCATTGAGAATGAAACTGGATGGACAATCAAAGTTCTTTGATATTAAAATGGAGGTTAATACACATTTATTGAGTTTGAAAATTACCTAGAGAAACATGGAATACAACATGAGGTGGATGATGTGAGAACTCCACAGAAAAATGGAGTAGTTGAGCGTCAGAATCGACAGGTGAACAACATGGCTAGGACTATGATGATAGAGAGTCATATCTCTCACCATTTTTGGAATGTATCTTTTGAAGTTTTAGTTCACATTAAAAATCAAATAGGTATTTATATGGGTGAGATAAAGACACCATATGAGTTGTGTCATGAAAGAAATCCCTCTTAGAAATATTTTCATGTTTTCAGAAGTAAGAGTTTCATCCAAAACAAAGAAGTAAATAAAGGGAAGTATGGTGAAAATGCAGATGATGGAATATTCCTTGGATTTCCAATGAATATAAATTCTTACAAGTGTTTCAATAAGCGATTGGGAAGGATTTTGGAAAGCAGTGATGTTAATATCATTTAAGATAAAACCAAAAATGCTTTAGGGAATTCATATGATGGTAAGAGTGAATATGAGGTTGTATGTGAACCTAAAATGAATGAAAATAAAGAAGTGTAATATGGTGTAAAAAACTATTAGGAGTCATGTCTTGATGTCAAATCAGAAGAGGAATCAAAAGAGGAAACCATGGTTGAAGAGAATTGAACTGAACCTCACATGAGAAATTGAAGAGATGAGATTGATCCATCTAACATAATTAGGGATAGGAGTGAACCCACACAAACAAGGATAATGAGTAATAATGCACAATATGAATTCTTATCTGTGTTTGAACCGTCCTCATTTGAAGAGGATAAAAAATATGCATCATGGGTCAAATCCATGAATGAAGAGTTAGATCAGATTGACAAGAATCAGACATGGGATCTAGTCAAGAGACCCTATGGTCAAAATGTGATTGGTACAAAGTGGATTTTCAAGAAAAAGTTTGATTAGCATGGAAGTGTTATCAGAAACAAGTAAAAACTAGTATGTAAAGGATATTCATAGATTAAAGGTGTTGATTTTGAGGAAACTTTTTCTCCAGTGGCTAGACTGGATTCAATCATGCCTTTTCTTTCCATGGAAATCCAAATAGGATACAAAGTATATCAAATGGATTTCAAGACAACATTATTGAATGGTGTTCTTGATAAAGAAGTCTACATTGAACAACCAGTGGGTTTTCTTATTGGTAATGATGAAACAAAGGTTTTTAAACTAAATATGGCCTTCCATGGTTTGAAGAAGGTACCACAAGCATGGTATTCCCGACTGTATTCTTATCTCAATAAGCTGGAATTAAAAAAAGGAGGAGTAGATCACAATATCTATGTTAATAATTCTCTGAAATATCAAATATGCACCAATATCAAACAAAGTTGTCACTAAAGATGAGACTATAGTGATGTTACCTCTCAATATCTTTGTACCCACATCAGCTTCCTCTAAAGACTATTACACTACATGAATAATATTCTTTCAAGATTATTGAAATTTTAACCACTTATTTCTTGAAGAATATGATTACACTAGAGTAATTTTAGTATATGATGATCCCATAGAACTTTTCAGAGTAGAAAATACATGAAATAAGTTCTTTAGGTGACCTGAGCTTCTGCATGAACCATAGATCTTAGGTGTCTTAATGAAAACCTATTTCAAATTCCCAACCTTGAAACAATTAAATCAAGTCAAAGGGCCTCTACTAGGAACTTTAGGAGTTCTGGATGAAACCTGCTATTGAGATCCACTGTGGGACTCATCACACTTCCTATTTACTTTAAAGGAACTAACAAAACTACCATTGGGAGGAATGGTAACTCCCGTCAAGATTGACTTACTAACCAATCCAAGATTGTTCATCAATGATATATCCATCACATCCACATAATAAGTGAGTTTTAATATAAAAACATAAGATCAAATATCTAATCAAAAATACATGTAGAATCTTCAAGCCTTCATCTTCTCATTCATCACTACCTCAGGAGAAAACTAGACAAGTTTAGAAAAATGGTTTGCATATTGATTCATGATCTTATCACCCTTGTAGAGGTTGAGAAAATCTATGGACTTTTCAAAGACCATAAATTCTATATAGAACTACAACATGAAAGGATCTCTATAGTCTTTACACTATAAACCCTCTTGATTATTTTCTATAACCAATAAATCCCACCATCTCCTTCTAGGTATTTATAGATTAAAGGTAGAATGCTTCACTTTATTTTAATTAGGAATTTTGAAGAATTAAAAAACTAGATCAATATATTTCAACCAATACTTATCCTCTTCAGGATCATTTTATCCTTAGAAAGATGATGATTTCTAGTGAATAAATTTTTTGATCATGATCTCTAACTTCATCCCTTCCAGGTTTCACAACTGGAACTTAAATGGAAATGGGTGTCACTACCTATCCCAATACTTAGAAAACACACACCACTATCTCAAAAAGATAATGGTCAACTAGAATATTTTCTTATTGTGGTTCATTAGTAGATTTATCCTATAGACTATTCAAATGTCCTCTCAGAGGCATGATACTACACAATATCAACATGAAACACTAAAAACATTAGCAAGGTTACTCATATCATCAAATAAATCAAGGAATATATGGATATTAATTCAATAAAAGGGAATTCAAAATTATAGTATTTTAGAATACTAAGATCAAACTGGGAAAAGATTAGAATCAAATCAAATTATTCCTCAAGGAAACTTTTCCCACACTCTCATGAAGACTTAAGGCTCGCTACAATGAGAGTTAGCTAGAAAATTACTCATAAATAACTCTTATGTCCTAAAATTCCTACCTCCTATCTGCCAGGACATCCCAAACTACATATCTAAATCAAGGAAAGAAACTTAACCCCATATGATACCATTTTTCATAAACCACCTCCAATAACTTGCTACACCAGTATCTGAACCGGTCTTGACATATCCCAAAGTGCATTCCCAATCCCCATGGGTTAGAGACTATTACCTAAAATCATAAGGAACATTAAAGGGAATAGTTTTTCCAGAATAACAAACTGTAAATACCTAACAACTAAAGGTTTATCGATACATAATTGGTATACCAAACACTCCTCAAGGATAAAGTACCACAAAACCAACATATATATCCCAAAATAAAACATCATCCAAAATATGATAACATCCATTAAAAAAAATTCACAATCCCCATGTAACAAGTGAACCATAACTCCACCAATCACCACCATCACCTCAGTGTCCCATAAATCAAGTAAACCCACCATATCCAAGTGGTAATTTTACTTTTTCTGGACTTGGCATAAAAAATCTACAAACGCTTGAAGGAAAACGTAGGGTATGATCTAAACATCCAAATAGAGTCTCACCAAGTGTTCCATAATCAATTCTATAATAATTAACCAGTTATGATTTAAAGATAAATAAAACAAGTCATGGAATGGAATATTCATATTTTCAATCAAATCAGGATTTAAAATCAAGTAGATGTAAGGTCTATCAAAACAATCTTAAATGAACATTTTATATAAAATAATTATATAAAATAGCTGTCATGAATGAAATAGTTCTATAAAAAATTTCATGAGTTATATAGTTAAATAAATAAAAAAACCATGTTCATATACCCTGAGTTATTTTATTTACAAGATCTAGGATCACCACACTACTCAATCATCAATCATGACTCAAGTATGTGTGCAGAAGTACCTAGGATCAGGTTAGTGGGACTGATCAATCAATATACCATCAAAGATAATCATGCTCAACTAGGTTTAGTTAGAGTTATCATTGTCAATCCATTTCTAGGGAGTTAGGGTCCTAGCGTGCTTATTCTAATCACCCACTAACTACTTGAGCTCACACATGCTTCAATAAAATAATCAATCATGGAAAAATCAATCATTTTAAATCAATTTATCATCACCAGTTCAATTTCCCAATTTCAAATTCATCATGCCTTTTCAATTTCAAAACAATATCTTGGGTTTTTATAAAATTCATAACTTTCAAATCATATTTCATTTAAATAAAATTTTCTCATAAATCAATATAAAATCATTTCATTAAACCATGTCTCATTTCAACTTATCATTTTTCTCAAAACACACCTAATAATTTCAATTCCATTGAAATTTAATGTTTTCACAATTTTCATTCCTTTTTAAATAAAATGTAAAATCACCTCAAATAAAGGTTTAATAACTCAATTGAAAACTCATTTCAATTAAATCAAGTATTTTAGGGTGTTAATTATTGGGAGAAGACTTATAAAACCACCTACCATTAATCACATGATCAAACAAATAAACACCCATAATAATAAATGTTGATGAAGAGTTGAAGGTTAATTAAATAAAGAAATCAAACCTAGAATCAAGATCCAACAAAATAAGGATTAAATCCATAAGAAAAATGATGATCTATCACTCTATAAGAAGTATATAATGTCATATTGATAGAAAACTACACATGAGGATATTTATATACTAGAATGAGATCAAACACAAACACATATGCTTTGATCTGCATAGAGAAGGGGTTGGAGGAGTCAATTTTGTCTCTTAGAGCCTCAAAATACCAAGGAATAATTTGTGGGTCAAAATGGGGGGGGGGGGTTATTAGTGGTTAAACTAGGTGTCTGATGTTTTTGAAATAAGTTTTCAGGGGATTAAAAATCCACACAAACAGTTTCCTATATGAGCCACATGGTTAGGAGAAACCATGCACCCTAACTGCACGCCCTTATTGGGATTTAGGATGGGTTAAATAGTTTGGTTGCACAATTAGATTAACCATGCGCCAACCATGAAAACCCCAGCTATCAAAGGGTGCATAGTTTAGTGGGGGTGACTGTATGGTATAAGAAAAATGTGCACACCCTTCCAGTGCACCATAACATGGTGTATTATTTAAAGGGAGAGGATGCACTTTTTGGAAAAACCGTGCACCCATCCTTCAGAGTAGCATCACCAAGAGCATGGTTTACTGGAAAAAACTGTACAATTTTCCCTAACAATGTGATAATTGTGCACAACCCCATGGGAATCCAAATTTTCCAAACTCAATAAATGACCCCAAAACAAGACCCAAAAAAGAGAGATAAAAAAGGAGTTAATAAGTACCTAAATTAAGGTAAAAAGATGTTACACTACCCAAAATACTTGAGTATGAGTCAATATTTTGGAACAAAGTGACTTTTTTCCAGGACAAAGTTAATGTATATAGGTTCTGGTGTCATGGTGTCCTAGTTAGTACATGATAACCTGAATTATGTGATTGAATGGGAATTTTGTGTTATGTTTCTAGGTGAGTGTGTTACAAAGACATTACTATACCGATTATAAATATTTCATGCACATCCTCTTGATCACAACAACACTCATTACTATTGAGGCCTTGAGGATTCCTACTAGGTTGTTATACTTACCCCTACCCATGTACACAAAATGGGTTTCACTGTATGTGGGTGTAATTTCATGGTTTCTCTTAAGAAATAGGTATTTCTTTGAGATAAACATGTGGTTCAGTCCATATGTCATGGAGTTCATGTATTTGGTAGGATGGTACGTGAGTTGGGCTAAAGGTCTTATGATTAATTTTCAGTTATGGCCCAATGTGTACCTACCTATGTGCATTTTATTATATATGATGCCTATTATTCCATGCTTATTTTTATTATGCTACTATTATATGGTTGTTTCATCATATAAATTATTTTACAACTTTCTATTATAGAATTCAGGGGCCCATGGGGCTCCTTGTTTTATATATAAATAGTTTTGATAAGTATGTTATATAGATGGGTTATACCAAATTTTTTATATATTATAGAATCCTCTAGTTGGTAGCCTATAGTGTATGGGGAAGTATTCTTGAGGTTATGTGGAATCCTTACATGGATTTCATTTGGGTGGTACAAACTAGGAAGTTATAAAGTGGTATCAAAACATATATTGGGATAGGTAGTGTAGTTAGAAATGGATTTAAGATGTTGATACACTAGAAGTAGATTGAGTTCATGCATGGATAGTATCAAATCATTTAAAAACCAAGTTTATAGGGAAGATTGAGTGTTGGGACTAGGCACTCTAGGATGAGTGAGGTGTTGGATTAGATTAAGAATCCCAAGTTAGATGGATGAGACTCAATATGAGTACATAGGTCTTAGTTTGGAGATAGTGATGTCACAACCCCCTCCCCACAAGGTGTACCCCTCATGGGCTAGAAATGTGAGAAGGGAGATAGTGACCCCCGATTCCCACCTTTGGTAGGCCCGAGGTTGGCGAATAACACCGAGGGTATAGTAAACACATAAAATGGGAGGCATTACCCTCTAAGAGAACACATGCAGAAGTGAGAGATAATACATAAACCAACCAACTCCAAATCATACTTCAATATATAAGAAATCACATGTTCACATATGTAATGTAATGTAAGAACTACTACAACTGAAAGGGAAAACTGAAAGTACCAAAAGAAAGTAAAAATAGTAGAAACCATGAAGCCTGAACAGATCCTGTAACCCTAAGCTAGTAGTAACCAGCCTGATCTCAAACCTGCTCCAAGTGACCTGAAAGATAGTTTATATATACCTAGGGTTAGGATAATAGTATACTCAGTAGGATCCTCTCGTGCAAAAGTAAAGAAATCATGCTAAAGTACAATGAACAACAAGTGAAACTAACTCATCACCTAAATAGGTATACTATTTTCCAATCCTTACTGTGGATACTCTCACCAAGTTTCACTTAAAAGAGTATATAATACAATAAAGAATATCAAGGGTACCCCGCTACCACATCCCCACTGGTTTGCTACTTTTCCCCAACATCGTATGTCCTAAGAATCTCTCTTCAAAAAGGCTTGCCTACAGACACTTGGGTGAAGCACCACAACATGTACCTCATGCAATAAAAAATTGCCTGTAGACACCTGGGTGAAGTAACACACCATCCATAGAACCAAAAGTAACATGGTAGTTTCTAAGATCCACCAAAGCTGGCATAATGTGTATCATACGTTGGGCACTATACCTCAAGCCATTACAACCCATACACGGATTAAGGATCCTCAAGACATCACAGTCTATACACCTTACACATATAGTATTCCATATGAAAATATATCCATAATATATGTGTGTGAATATCCACAAGACATTACATACCTCTATACACATATATGGGAAAAAACTAACCACTATGCCTACCATTACAAGTAACTACCAAGAGAAGAGAGTAGGGCCAAAGGGGGTAGTCAACCATCCATCCTCCCACCAAAATGTATGGGAAAAAACTCCCAGGGATCCTAATCCCTGAGGTGTCATTTTCGATTACTAACAGGGTGGAGTAGCATATAGAAACACAAAAATTATAGAATATACTATAGCACACAACCACACTATGGGCATAACCCAGTCTTAAACTCAACTACAACTAACTTATCTTGGGCTCCAAGCCACCACTGATAAGACTAGGTATCCTATAATCACACAACCATTTAAATAAATACATTTGATTACTTTATCCCTTTTTATCAGTTTCACTTTACGTTAATTAATTCTTTAACCATTAATTAACTTTTATTAATTTCACATTACATTTCATTAGCATCACACCAAAGTTTCATTCCCTTTAGGTATAACCAAACCAAGTCCACAACTTCTTAGAAATATTACCTCAACATTTCATCCTAGCAAGCTCCAAACCCATGGGTTAACATTATTTATTCAATAATTTATTAACAGCAGTATTACTTTCCCATATTCTCAGGCATTCTAGAAAAATATTTTAAGTTACTAAAAACAAGGGGGCTCAATACAGTGAGTAGATGAACTACTCTTCAAGTCTTTGACACCTATAGTGAAAGCATAAACCCATCCTCCCTTGAGAAGCTAAACACGGAAAGCATGTGACATACCCCATGTGTCTTCACCCCTTTTGGAAGTAGTGTAAGTAAGACCAGCTTCCTTGAGCAGTGGGGAAAGTAAAGCAGATAAATAACCAACATGATTCAGCAAGCATCTAATCATTCAATAACCGACCCATTTCATCATCCCTGGTGTCCTTCCCGACATCCACAAGCATAAACCTATGCATCTCACCACTATAGGAGTCAACTGATGCCACAACCAATGGGCCTCCCAGCCCCCACATATCAAAATATCCATCCAGGTTCACATCACAATACAGGTAGCAGAAAACAAACATCATATCAACTGGGCTCTTGGCCCTTAAACAAGGCATTCTGCCTTTACAAGAATTGAGATCTCACAGCTCCAAGAATAAGGATCTTGGCCTTTACAAGCAAGAGGGTAAGTTATAACCATATCATGCATTATATTTTATCAAAAAACTAGTTCTTTAAAACATCTTGAATTAAATGATTCCTTATTAGTTGGTTCCAACTGTGGGAAACCTAAAATGAATGCTATCATAGCTTCCACAAATTAATTAAACAATTAATTTTACATGACTTCAAACAACAAGAACCAACATGCTTCAGGTTTAACAACCAACTGAATTAAACATGCACATTTACATCAATTTGATTAATATCTAATTACAACAACAACAACAACCAGATTCATTTACATGCATCTTTATCTTTATCCAATTAATTATCAATTAATTACAGATTTACATTCTTTACTTATTTCACCAATAACAACATGGTAACAAGAAAATAATAGACATCACACTATCTATAAGATCAAGAGGCAAAACATTGTCACGGTGCAAAGTTACAACATGCGATCAAACCAATTCTTTTAATCTGGTTCAAGTATTTAATTTGGTCAATTCCATTGATATCCAAAGGGATAAATAATGATAACTCTACAATTTCATGTAAATAATTAGAGAGGCAATGAATCCCTTACCTCATAACGTTTCTAACATTCTTTGCTTGAGAATGAATCAAAGTATCAGATCACGATTGCCTTCCCTGCAACAACTGCATCCTCTCAAGGATGTCACGACTCAACTGCATCAACAAAAACCAAAATAAATTCATTTAAAACCATAGAGATCAAACAAAATAGCATGAAAATGAGAAATGGGGGAAGATGGATCGTGGAAAGACAAATAACGGTGGTAGATATTACCTCAGATTGAAGACAAATCAAAGAAAGGAAGAGGGGAACCGATCTAGGATGAAGGAATCCCCAAATGTTGAAGAGGGAGACATTCTGGACATCTAAGGTCAAAAGGGGGTGAGCTCAAGACATAAGGTTTTAAAAACCCAAGTAGTTGGGTGTATTTAAAACACCCATCAGTGGGGAAGTACACAACATATACCTCCTCGTCACGTTCTATACCACCTCGAGGTGACTTATGCTGAAAAAAGCATCACCTTATCACTTTGTTTAATTTTTATGAAAACTGAATGGTACACATAATGTAACCCTTGGTCACATCATGTAACCCCCTGTTTCTATCTTCTCATGACCGAACTCCTCCAGACTTCCCCTGATCTTTCTCGAAGCACCTCAGTCTTCAAAAACACACAGAGGGTTGATCCACGCGAATCTGAGCCATTAAAAGTGAGTTCTTCATGCATCATGATAGTAGTATTATTAGGGAATTAGAGTGTTCTAGTAGGCCATGTAGACACACATGGGAGTTGGAATGAATTTGATGTGGATGGATTTTTACCAAATTCCAATTCATTCTTTAAAGCTTATCCCCTTTGGTACTTGAACACCTGTTTCTTGATAAATTATATATGAATATTTTTTCTTTAACTTATATGGACATGACCACATGCAATGAAAATATATAAAAAAATATTAGCACACAATAATTTTACAATTTTCATCCCTAATATGGTAAAAATACTTCTTTCCATGTCAACTCTTATTGATTCATGAATTCTCCACTATAATTAAATCACCAATTACAATCCATGGATCACCTTGAAACCTTTTCCACCATATTAAATAGGTAAAAAGTCTCCAATATATTATGAAAGTGACGAGATATCTATATTGAATTCAACTGTATTTATATCAATCTATTTCTATTATTATTTCCTCCTTCTGAACTAGATCAAAATCTATACATGGATGTAGATGCACCCACAAAATTATTTACTTACTCAACTCAGATTAACTTTGAATGAAAAAATTCTTTGATCAATGCTTATAAAACTTGACCTCTGAAACTATATATAGATTCAATTTCTTCACATAATCTATCACTATAAACTCAAATAAATATATTTATTCTTCCTGTTGATGACCCATTAGGTTTAAAAGGCTCAACACACTATTCTTCATCTTTGTTACAAGTTCCAATAGATCCTTATTAATCTCCTTATTCACCACATATTTTATTATATATTACTTATTTTCTTCCTCACTACTTGATTGAATGGATTCTTTTTCTTATACTTCAAGAGCGCTAGTCAATCAATTTATCACCATTTTCACACACTTATATCACACCAAAATCTATAGAACATTCTTTTTATTTTATTGTATGGACACACAGAACTTTTTCTTTGATCTCCTAAAGATACACATCTCTCACATGTACAATAAATTCATTAAATGAATTTATTCTTATAAAAATACCATAAATTTTATATTTAGTAGAAATAATATCTCCCAGTGAAATAAAACCATAATAAAATACCCATTATGTATTCCCATTTTTCCCATGTGTTTCTATTTTACACTCAAAGCATATTCCAAGATTAAACTTATTAAATTATCTCCATTTTGAAACACAACCACATTAATTATTATTTTTTGATTATATAGGATTGAATTTAGATTCTTCCTATTTTAAAAATATATTCACAAATTATAAACTTCAAAAATCTTCATAGTTGGATATAACATACACAAAAAACATCTTGTAGTGTGGAACTCCCATGGAAATATTCTACGAATTACAACTCAGTTTTTATTTAATGATCGAATAGTATTAGATAGAAATAGTTTAAACCTTGGTATACAAATTAATTTTGAATGGTTTTTAAATCTTTCTTCATTAATGACTAGTCAAGAGCTTGATCTTTAATGAACTTTAAAGATTTAGTGGAACTTCATCTAGATTATTCTAAAAAACTAGATAAATTTATTTTTAGTATCATGAAGTACATCTAGTGTAAATCCCCTATAGTTCTACCTAATTTTCCATATCATGTCTTGAGTAATATTCATGATGTTTTTACCACTTAAGAACAACTTTAATATCATAAAACTTATATTTCCTCAGAATTATTTTTTTTGGAAACTCACTATTTCATCTTCCATTGATCTTCCCTTTTAATGGATAAATATGAGATCCTTTATTTATTTAGAAGATTGTATCATACTCCAATTTAGGTGTTTATGATGGTTATACCATGATAAAATAACACTTAAATCATAGAATTTATTTTTTTATTCATCAGATTAAATTTGGAAACTAGTGTTTTCATCCAACATAACTTCAAAAATTCCCTAAGTCTTGATGACTTACGCTAGGGAATTCCAATACTCACTCTCACCAAGTCTTATGGTAAAAAATTACATTATTTTCTAGGTAATTAATTTTAATCTAGTATATTTATACAAATTTCATTATTTATGGATTAATTACATGCAAAAATTCTTACTCTTGGAACTTCCAAGTCATACATTTGGTAAGGCTTACATTCAGAGACTTACACATTGTGGTTGAAGTCCTATGGTCATCTATAAAAGACTCACGATATTTCCTTTTAAAAATTTACACTTCATATAAAGGTTATATGATCATTCATTTATAAATTTTCAGTAGACTTCAAAGTGATATGGTCGATAGGGAATCCATATAAGGGAGTCTTATTATTATTGAAGACTTCCATTCAACTATATGGATGAATATGAATCACTCAGTATTTCATAGACTTACATTGATGCTAAAGTATTAAAATCACCTCAAATTATTACACTCCGAACTAGAAGTATTACAATCATCATTAAGTCTTACGATCTAGTATACAAAGTTATACTTTTATAACTTATCCACTTTTAGTGAACTACGAAATTTCTGATTTCTATAGATGGATTCAAATGTGATTCATATTTATATAGGGTTTCTCAAACTATATAAAATAATCTATAAATTAATAAAATAATTCCAAAACCCTTAAAACACATATATGAGGTGTTTGATCATATAAAATAATAAAAATATATAATTTTAACAAACTCCTATATTGGTCCAGGTGTAACTCTTCCTCAATCAATCATGAGCCATATCTATTCACAATATCTCTACTTCAACATTCATAAAATTAAATCTTGTTAAAAAATTGATAAATAAATCTTATTAAAGCTATCTAAAATAGGTTAAGTGGTCAAATAATTTTCATCTGTTCAACTTCGTAAGTGACTATTATTAATTGGTTAGGCCCAAGGAATCTATCCATCTAGTTATTCCCAGCACCTTTGGTCTTCTTCTTTTGCATTGATTTATCATGGTTGCATCTTCTATTTCATGGGTGGATACAAAAATCCATAACCTGAGGTATCAAATTTATATTCACTCATATAATTGACTTGATATTTAATAAAAAATAGAACAAACTTAACCATATTCCACCTTTGGCCGCAATAGTCTCCTACTTTTTGTTTGTTGTCAAAAAACATATCATACCATGTCAATGATATTTTCTCACCTTTTTTAAAATAAAAGTATTTATACCCCTTTTTTTATAGTAGGGTTAAAAAATTATTTCCTTCTACCCCTTCTATTTTTTACACCACTTGGATATCATTTTAAGTATAAGGGAATTTTTTCTCCAAGTGTCGTTCCTGCTTTTGATTTTTATCTAAGATAATTTTAATAAAAAATTATCATAAAAAATCATATTATCCCCATGTGATTTCAGATACCAACTATTGATACCACCTATAATCAATAATGAATTTATTCCATGAGAGAAATAATTTAGCTAAAATCATTACATACCAACTATAAGTGATTGTAAGAACTGAGGATTATAAAATCATTATCTAAAATTAATCTTGGCATCAAGTTTCTCTTCAAAATGTTGCATCAAAAAATCATCGCAAAGTCTACATGAGTTAACCCTTTGCAAAAAGAAAGAGTGATAAGTTTAGACAATAAGGTTTTCCATATTTTCACAATATGTGATACCAATTTCTATCTTTCACTTATTAGGGTAATCACAAATATATTTTCAAGAAATATTAGGAATCTATGCTCACTTAAACAAATACATCAAAAAATTTCAAGTTCTCGGGATTTTCCATTTAGTTAAATAATCACCCCCATTTATAAACATAATTTATATACATTAAAATGAAGATGGTAGAATGAAATCATACCTTATCCTTATGGTTTATAATAGGGATTACAGTATTCCAAATTCAACATAATTTTATAGATTTCTAGCTATATTATATCTTTTGAAAGACCCCCCTTAGGGATGCCTTCAAACATTCTTCACTTCTAGTTACAAATTTTAAAGAACAACTAAACACAATTAGGTAATGAATTGGATCTTCAGTAGATCTTCAGTTTAAGAAAAAATTTTAAGATTGAATTCATAGCCCAAAAACTCATTTGTTTGAAGGTATAAATTTTTTTGACCTCTCCATGCTTGCTGACCCTTCTAGTCTCCAATTCTATTCACTTTTGGATAGTATGGACTTATTCTACTTTCCATCAACCTTATTAGATGTATTGGAATACCCAAATTTATAAAATAAAGCACTAGATTTATTTTTATATTTATCTAGATTTATAGACAAATCTAACTGATCTAGTCATTTGGTTATACAACCTTTGGGAACATGCTCAAACTTGTTCTTGGGTGTGGATTCCTTCTCTATAGTTTTAGTTTTAGAACTTGAGATCATAGGTAGTTTCCCCTTTTGCTTCATCAATTATTTTTGTTAAGTCATCCAAGTTATATATTTGAAATCACTATGACTATCCTCCTTGAGCCTTCCACACACTTCATTATTAGCTTTCACCTTTCCCTTCTTGGAAAACTTATTATACTCTTCCCAAGGAGTGTGTACAATCATTCCAATTCGACCATCTCCCTCTTGGAATGAATCTCTCTTTGATTTTAGTTTTCTCCAATTTAGTTTAATATTATTTTCATATTTCAATGGTATATCATATGGAATATTTTACTAAAATATAAGAATTTATTGCCTATTGGTATGAAATCCTTCTCAACATCCTTCACTATCTTCTTGGGTGAATTGTCTTTCACTGATTTAGAACCCAAGGCAGACTTGTATTATTTACTTACCAGATTCTATTCTTTTTGTGGGTATATCATTTTATTAATAAGTTGACGATACCTTTAAATATTATAAGATAATTCATTATAATAATGACCACAAATCTTTCACATCTCACATAAATTCCTCATATTTTTTATAGACCCCACTTTGTGTATGTATTGTATTTGTTGTCAACTAATTGTCATTGGTTGTCAGCGGTGTCAAATGAGAAAATATGATCTCATTTTGTTCAATATGATTAGGTTTTTTCAAATTTAATGGATCTTGTATTAAGACCTCAATTACTTGATATTCCAAGAAATATGTGAATAGTTTGAAGACTTTGAGTTTCAAGATTATGTATGGATAATTGTTAAGGTAATTACTGAAGAATTGTTAGTGGTTGAATAATTCTCCTTGTAGATTATGATGATGCTTTACTAGTTTGTATTTATGAAGTATCACAACTTATTTGGAGAACTTGTTATGCAAGCCTTATGAAGGAAAGAGGGAGTAAAGGCATTTCCAATCGTATTCAAGTTTGATTGGAAAGAAAGATATTTCTAGAAGACAAGGAAGTTTCAATACTATCCTTTGAAAATATGAAAATGCTAAAGGTGATCGATCAAAGTTTAAATATCATGATGGATGGGGATCATGATGAAAGAAAAGGGGTGGTTTTGGAATGTTGTGGTTTTTGGTATAATTTGGTTAAAGCTAACAATGCATCAATGTGTGTTTATTGATAAATCTAGATGAACGAAAATTAGTATGGTTTTTGGTGCCGAAGAATAATTTTAAGGTGGCACCATTTCCCAGTGTTTTCCAATTTTTTGGGTCTCAAAATTGAGAATTTGTTTTATGGAAATGGAAGGAATTTTTGCAAAGGATTTTGCGAAGTATAGTTTATAAACTTCATAAAAGGTACGTAGACCATGAAGAATGGTACAAGGATCATGAAATATGGTAGGCAGACTGTATAGGAAAAATAGTTCATAGGAAGGCTTGTGGTTCATGGGAGGCAAGTAGTTCCTGGAAGGATGGAAGTTATCAGGATGGATCATCGTTTGAAAAAATGAGGTAATGATTTGAGGAGCTGTGAAGGGTTTCGTTCATGAAAGAGATCAGCCGTCGTGAAGGAATAGTGGTGGTACGCAGATCTTGGAGGGAAAAAAGGTTCACGGGAGGATTTATGTTCACAGAAGGCTTGAAGTTTGTGGAAAAGTCTTTCATTTTCATAATGGAGGCGATGATCCATTTTCAAATGGAATCGGCCATCATGAAGGATCAAAGGTGGTATGAAAACCACGTAGGGAAAATAGTTCGTGCGATGCTCGCAGTATGCTGGAGGCTTGAAGTCAGTGGTGAAGGAAGTACCACATTAAAGTTTAGGGTAAATTGGATTAGTGGGATTTATGGATTTATTTTCCTATATAATGGACCCTAATCCCATCATTACATGACATAGAATTTGCTAAGAAAAGATCATTTCTACTGGAATAATTTAGTGAATTCCGGAGTATTTCTCACTGAAGAAATTATACAAAAGATAAGAAATCTTGTGGGGCACTATGGCTTGAAAAAAATGATTTGTGAAGGGGAGTTAGTATGCAGAGATAAAGGAGTTCGCGTAATGAAGGTAGTTTATAGAGAAAATAGGTTGTCCGTGAAGCATCATTAGTCCATGAAAGAATCAGTAGTCCATGAAAGTGAGGGAAATATGTAGAAGATAAGAAGGTTCATAAAAGAAGAGGTAGTCCATGGAGAAATATGCGATCCATAGAAGGAAGGGAGGCTCATGAAGAAAAGGCTATTCACAGAGCAAGGGTAGTCTACAGAGCATTGAAAGTATGTTGGGCATCGATTATCTATAAAGAGGAGGTAGTTCGTGGAAGGGAAGGTCGAAGGCAAAGCACTCACACTATATGGTGCAAGGTAGTAAACAGTGAAAATTCGCAGCCACATTTTGGGGGAACAGTTCGTGAGAACAGTTCATAGGGAAAGTTTGTAAAGGGAAGGCTATCCTCAATGCACTCGCACCATGCGATGAAAGATAGTTTACAGAGGATATAAGACAATACATGAAGGAGAAACATCACATAAAACCATGTTTGTACATGGTTGATACACAATAAAAATATAATAACAAACACACACAGTTTGTGTGAAAAAGTGTAAGAACCCGATTATTATTCTTGAGGTACGAGCTTCTTCTTTTCCTTTTCCTTAAGTGTTTTTGAGAAAACAAGGGAAATGTGGGAAAAATCCCAATTTTATGGGTACACGCCATGTAATTTTTTTCACATGATGTGTACTTTGGAAGTGTGGGATGAGAACACAGGGCATGTAGGCTTGTCGACGATTAAGGGTGTAAAAACTAACTACATGCCATGTACTTAGTAATACATGCCATGTAATCAGTCGGCAAGTGAACAATGAGGCGATGGGAAGTAGCCACCAGTGAAATAGTTAAAAAAATAGTACACACTGTGTACTTGAGAGTATACGCCGTGTAGTTATGTTTTTTCATTTAAAAGAGGTAGTATCCTCCTCATTCGGCAGAGGAGGCAGAGGACTCACCAGGAGCTGCGGGAGAGGAGGCCGAGACTTGGAGGAGCTCCCGATCGCTCACCGAGACTCTGATTCTTCTGACATCAATCTCGTTTGAACCGTTCGGGTAAGTTCTTACCTCTCCTTGAGTCTCTCCTTCCAATTCTTTCCCTAAGGTAAGTTATTTGGGTTTGAACGGGTAATCATTTATCTCAGATCTACGTCGTTCTTGGTTGTTTTAGGAGGCGCCTTTCACATATATCAATCAGAGGAGATCAAGGTAGGTGGTCTTGTTTTTAATTCCAACAATCGAGTTGATTTTGTGTACCGTTGTGCCACGCGCCCATGTTCAGGGTGCCATATAGCTGAGACTTTGACTAATGAGATACCTAGAATTGCATAGGTAATCTAATAAATAAGTTTAAACTGCTGTTTGGGATTGTTTCTTTGATCTAGGTCCACCCTGAGGGTACGTTTACCTTGTTTATCCATTGGGATAGGATACACATGGGTATGCCATGACTATAACATGTTTTGAGTTTTCTTGAGAGAAAACATATATAAATTTCTTACTTATGAATTGGGCTCGGCCGGTTACTTGTTTTTTCTATGGAATGCCTGAGGGAAATGTTTTGTTTAGCTTAAGGGAAAGGTTCTATTTAGCCTATGGGCAAGGTTTTTTTTAGCCTGAGGGAAAGGTTCTATTTAGCTTGAGGTCAAGGTTTTGTTTATCCTAAGGGTATGGTTTTGTTTAGCATGAGGGAAAGGTTTTGTTTAGCCTGAGGGCAATGTTATGTTTAGCCTGAGGGCAAGGTTTTGTTTAGCCTAAGGGAAAGGTTTTTCTTAGCCTGAGGGTAAGGACTTGCATGTATGAGGACAATGTTTACTTTTAATATTCACTGTGGTGATTTCTTATGTTGTACCTGCCAAGCTAAATCACATGCTTAGTATTATTATTGTCTTTTACTTGTTCGATAAACTGGTGTGGTTTCTGTTGTGGCACTGGTATAAGAGATTGTCGGTCGAGGCCGAGTCTCAAAAAAACTCAGAATTCAATTATATTGAATTGTAAAATGATAATTAAAATGACATTGTAACTGGTAGGAATAGTTACTTTTGAGTACTTCCTAGTTTAGGACATTTCATTATTGCACACTATGGTTGTACATTTTCACTGAAAGTTGGGCACGAGCCTTTGGTGGTTGCCTACTGGGATTTATTTCTCACACCCTATTTGGGTTATGTCTTGGGCCCAAACAGATTATATTGCTATAGGTGTCTATAAGAGTAAGGGTACCTACACAGGAACATGATTGTTGCAGAGGAGTAGGAAAGCATGGGACCGAGCTTTGGCTTGCGATACTGCTGCGTTCCTATTGAACTGACTTGTTTTTTTGTTGTACTTTGTATCTTGTGCTGTATTGTATCAGATTGCGCTGTATCCTGTTTTGGATGCTTTCTTAGAATTAGATACTTGTTGCATCATCATATATATGATTGTTGGTTATCTTTTACTTCAGTTTCGTTGTCTATTTCAGGTGTATATTATTTAATACTTCTGCTTTTGTATGATTATATTTTGTTCCATTGTGTTACAATTTGAAAAATGAGGGAATTGCTTCCCCACTATCAGTCCTTGGCCCTCGCTGCTAGTCGGCAGCCTCTGGCGTTTGGAGAAATGCGCTTGAGGTCATGTGACCAACCGGGTTCGGGGCACCGTTGTGTGGCACCTGGATCTGGGAAGTTACAAAGTGGTATATGAAGAGTTTCTTTTCTTTGACTTACTGTTTGGATCCTGTAGCCAGGGATAGGACGAAATAGGTACTTTGTAATAAGCGGTGCCTGAGAGTAGCTAACCAGTGTACATGGAAAAGCCAATTTACCTCATGTTGCAATTTTTCTAGTTTTGAAATTATTACAGTTGATTTGATTTCACCATTGGGTCACGCACTTATGGTGTGCTGTTTATATTTTTATACTTGGGTCATATTTAGTTGCAGCCTGATGAGATGAGGGTATTTCATCTCATGCATCATTTAGGAACATGTTAGAATCACATGTCAGGCATAATTTCCTTTCCATGTAGGTGAATTAGAAATTTCATGTTGTTGTGATAGATGTTGTGATAGAAAATTCATGCTGTTGTGATAGGTACCTTGATAGATACACCTACTGTTGATAGGGTATTGTTTGTATGAGGTTTTGTTAGAATGAATTCCAAACTTTGGTTCTTGAGGTGTTATGGGCCCTCATTGACCAGAATTTGTTGGATCATTGACTTTTTTACCTTGTTTATAACATGTATAAGATGAAAAAATTTGGTTCGTGGGGAGTATGGGCCCTAACGGATAGGAATTTGGAACTTTAGTGTTCGTTTCAGTGTTTTTTTGGGCTCCGGAGTAGTTTCTTAGGCTTACTGTCTGAATAAACCAAGAATACACGCCATTGAGTTTTGAATACATACCATGTGTTCTTCTGTTCGGGAAGAAACTATTTTTCTTAAGTACACGCCATGTACATTATGTACACGCTGTGTAGTATCTAACCATGTCATAGGCAGTGTGGCCAGAGACATGGGATAGGGATGTTTTTGTGGAAACACGCCGTGTACCGGTTGTACGCGCCGTGTCGTCTTGACCCTGTGTCCGCCCGTGTAACTAACAACACAGATGGGGAAATCATAGGTGATGCATGCCGTGCTAGTTATAAACACTCCGTGTAGTGTAGTCTTGGAATCTAGCCATGTAACTAACAACATGGGTCAATGTTTCCTTTCTAGTACACACTGTGTACCTGTGGGATATGCCGTGTAGTCTTTACCGGTGAGAGACCGTGTAGACTTGGCCATGTGGCTAGGGAAATAGGGTAGTGTACATGCCATGTGTGAGTGTAACACGCCATGTACCTAGGTTTGAGACACGCCCAGGCCGGCATCAGAACATGACCATGCGAAGGCCTAAGGGTACACGCCGTGTAGATCTTATACACGTCGTGTAGTCTCTTTTTTCCAGTTCCTGTGGATCTTTCCCATTTCCGTTGGCACTCTTAACTAGAAAAAAGAAACCTCGATAGTAAATTAAACTAAGGCGTGTGTTTGACCTTATAGATTCATTCCATTGAGATGACCGTGTTTTGTTTTCCAATAGAGTGGTGACGATTATACTTCAGAGATGGTAGGCCATGGGATACCGGTGGATCCTCCAGCAGTGCCGGATGCGGCGCTAGATGTTATACCGGACACAGGCGTGGATGCACAGTTCCATAAAGGCTTCATGTGGTTTATGCGGACCTTTTAGGGTTCACCGCAAGTTTCCACATCTATGGAAGAGCTGACACGTATATTCCAGCAGCAACATCCACCTATGTTTTCAGGGGATGGAAAACCACAGGCTGCAGAGTCATGGCTGGATTCTATACAGACGATCTTGAAGCATCTAGAGACGCCTCCTGGGAGGAGGGTCAAGCTTGCTACTTACATGCTATGTGATTCCACCAAGAGATGGTGAGATGTGACCACCCAGACTGAGCATCACCAAGACATGGCGTGGGATGATTTTCAGGCATTCTTCTATGACTTTTTCTTTCTAGAGACGCTATGGGAAGATCGAGCTCGAGAGTTTATGAATATATAGTAGGGAACCATGTCAGTGATGGACTATCCTACCCGCTTCACCGAGCTACAACATTTTGAACCTTTTCTGGTGGGTGATGAGATGTTGAGGGCTAGATGCTTTGAGGATGGTCTTCGATATGACATCTGAGCACTGGTGAATGTTTTCAGGTTGTCTACATTGCATGCTATTATCAAACAGGTGTTGATTACTGAGCAGAACCTGTGGGAAGCTAATGGCGCAGACTAGGGTGGTTCGACACCGGTCTCTGGTACTCTTTCTACCAGCAAGAGGAAGAGGTAGATGGACTTCTTTCACGGTGATAGTACTAGCCAGAAGAATTCAACAGCTGGATAGACAATGTACTATTAGTGTAGTAAAGAGGGGTACAAGAAATTTCAGTGTCTACGTGACCCAATGGAGTGCCAAGCTTGCGAAAAGATGGGTCATCTTTAGCATTTTTATAGGGAGTTTACAGCAGTGACTAGTGAGAGGGGTTCTGTGTAGACTCCGCATGCAGGAGCAGGGCCAACAGCTTCCTACCAGTCAAGAAATTGGAATACGTCAGGACGCTCAGGCTGAGGTGGTGGTCGTGGCCATGGTATCCTGACAATAGGATCTCATAGATAGTAGGGAAGGTCAACTCAAGGTAGCCAGGCTGTGTTACAAGGCCGCGACACTGGGTAGACATATGCAGTGCAATAGACCCAACAAGAGAAGGATCCCGGACCTTCCACTGTCAGAGGTACTATTCTAGTTACTTCTGTTTTATCTTATACACTTTTTGATACTGGTGCTACACATAGCTTTATATCTATTCCTATTGTGGAGAGCCTTGGGCTCTGTGTTTCTTCTTCTTCGCACATCATGATGCTAGACACTCCATTGGGAATTAGAATGACAGGTGTGAGTCAGTATAAGGAGTTCTCCCTAGAGGTTTGTGGGTGTCACTTTCTATAGGACCTCTATGTCTTAGAGATGATAGCTTATGATGTCATTCTCAGGATGGATTGGTTGGTACCCTTTCGAGCCTTTATAGATTTCTATCATCGTAGGGTGAGTTTTATGTCACCAGAGGGAAGAGAGTTTCTATACAAGGGTGAATGGGATGTCCAGGTGAGCTGAGCTGGACCCGAGCATTGTGGGTGAGGTGGAGTGATAGCCCCGATTGTGAGTTTATATCTAGATGACTGAGAAACTTGTTAGAAGGATTTCCCTCTAGTGGTTGATCGTTTCCAGGATGTCTTCCTGGACGACTTTTTAGTTCTACCTCCGGAACGAGAGGTGGAATTCTCTATTGATCTTGTTCCAAGAGCGGCACCGGTGTCCATTCCTCCTTAAAGGATGGCCACGCCAGAATTACAGGAGCTCAAGAGGTAGTTAGAGGAGTTGCAAGCTAAGGGTCTTATCCGACCCAGTATTTCTCCCTAGGGTTCGCCTATCCTTTTCGCTAAGAAGGAAGATGGTACCCTCAAACTATGTGTGGATTATCGAAAATTAAACTAGTTTACAGTTAAGAATCGATATACCTTACCGAGGATTGATGATATTTTTGATCAAATTAAAGGAGCACGAGTATTCTTGAAGATTGAATTGTGATCCGAATATCATCAGTTGTGTATTAGACCATAAGACATACCACTTACAGCCTTTTGGAGTAGATATGGTCTATACGAGTACTTGTTCATGCCGTTTGGACTCACAAATGTGCCATCAGTTTTCATGGATCTGATGAATTGTGTATTCCACCCATATCTAGATTATTTTGTGGTAGTCTTTGTGGACGATATCTTGGTGTACTCTCACACTCGACATGACCATGACACCCATCTTGAGATCGTACTGAGTACACTGAGAGAGAATTAGTTATATGATAATCTCTCAAAGTGCCACTTTTGGATGGACCATATTCACTTCCAGAGTCATATTATCTCTGAGGTAGGAGTTGCAGTTGACCCAGAGAAAGTGAGGCCATTAGTTTCTTGGGAGCAGCCTAAGAACGTGTTTGAAATACGAAGTTTATTGGGGCCGACTAGTTACTATAGGCACTTTATACAGGACTTCTCCCACTTAGCAGCGCCGTTGATGGGTTTGACTAAGAAGGATATAAAGTTCATTTGGTCAGAGGCTTACGAGATATCCTTTCAGGAGTTGAAGGGAAGGCTGACATCAACACCAGTCCTAATACTTCCCGAGAAAGGGAAGAGCTATATAGTTTACTGTGATGCATCATGTATTGGGATGGGAGTAGTGTTGATGCAGGGTGATCAAGTAGTTGCATATGGGTCTCTACAGTTGATGCCACATGAGAGGAATTACCCGATGCATGATCTTGAGTTGGCTGTAGTTGTTCATGAGTTACGCTGTTGGAGACATTATCTCTTGGGAGAATATTTTGTGGTGTTTACGAACCACAAAGGTCTTATATACATTTTTACCCTACATGAATTGAATTTTATACAGTGAAGGTGGGTTGAATACCTTCGGTCCTTCGACTTTGAGCTTGCCTATACACCTAGTAAGGGTAATACAGTAGCTGATGCACTGATTAGGAAGACTCGGATACAGGCAGTGAAGGAGGCCAGTGGTGAGTGGCAGCTTATGGCTTTGTTCTCTGAGGTGCATTTGGAGGTACATGATAGTCATGGGTGAACCTATCTTTCATCCTTAGCTATGAATTATACCCTCATGGATAGAGTGATGATGAGACAACTATTATATTCATAAGGCCTAGTTCTATGGGAGTCGGTGGTAAGTGATGAACCTCCTCTTGGTTAGACGATAGGCGATGACGAGGTACTGCGTATCCATGGACGAGTGTGGGTTCCAGGGGATATATGCGAGGAGTTGATGTGGGAATTTCATACTTCATCTTGGGAAGTGAATCTTGTAGTTTTCAAAATGTACTGTGATTTGAGGCATCAGTATTGGTGGCCGGGTATGAAAAGAGAGGTAGATGGTTTTGTTACACGATGTTCCACCTATCAGCAGGTGAAGGCGGAGCATCAGAGGCGAGCCGAAATCTTATAAAAATTATGCATTCCTGAGTGGAAATGGGATGATGTCGTGATGGACTTCGTGATCGGGTTACCGAGGTCACCTCGAGGAAATGATGCCATATGGGTTGTTGTGGACGGGCTTACGAAGGTAGCTCACTTTTTTCTGATCAAGGAGACCTTCGGTGTTGGTGAGCTCGAGAAGTTGTATATCTGAGAGGTATTACATCTTCATGGGTTCCCTTGTTCTATCATTTAAGATAGGGATACCCATTTTACATCTTGTTTTTGGCAGATTTTTTAGAGGGCACTGGGTACATAGGTGCTTCTGAGCACAACCTACCACCCTCAGACCGATGGCCAGTCAAAGCATACAATACAGGTGCTGGAGGAAATTGCACGTGCAGGCATACTGGACTTTGGGGGATCTTTAGAGAATCATATACCCCTGTTTGAGTTTTCCTACAATAATAGTTTTTAGGAAAATATTGAGATAGAAACTTCTGAGGATTTATATGGTACGCCATGCTGATCACCCTTGTGCTGGTTGGAGGCAGGTGAGGAAGATTTACAAGGACCACATCTCATTCAGGAGACTTCAGAGCCGACCCCGTTCATTTAGAAGCAGACAGCTACTGCACAGTGTCGTCAAAAATCTTATGCTGATCGTCGCAGATGACCCTTGGAGTTCATGGCCAGGGATCAGGTTTTCTTGCATGTTTCACTGAGGTTGGGACACAGGAGGATCATGAGATAGGGTAAAATTTCACTGAGGTATGTTGGGCTGTTTGAGAATCTGGAGAGAGTCGGGCCGGTTGCCTATCGGTTGCAGTTACCATAGAGGTACCGGGCCATGCACAACTTCTTCCACATATCTCAGCTGCACCGTTATCACTCAGACCCATCTCAGGTTTTTCAGTCCAAAGAGGTTGAACTTTAGGTTGATGCATCCTTTTAGGAGGATCCGATTCCTATTGTTGATAGGAGCATGAAGGTTCTTTGAGACTGATCAGTTTCTCTTGTATGGGTGCTATGACAACATGGCCAAGTGTAGGAAAAAACCTGGGAGTGGGAGACCGACATACATGCTTAGTGGCCATAATTGTTCCCAGCTATATCTTCACCACCATTGGAAGGGAAATTTGGGGATGAATTGCTTTAATAGGGGAAGTTTGTAAGAATCCAGTTCTTATTCTTGAGGTACGGGCTTCGTCTTTTTCTTTTCCTTAAGTTTTTTGAGAAAACAAGGGAAATGTGAGAAAAATCCCAATTTTATGGGTACATGCCATGTACTTTTTTTCAAACGCCATGTACTTTGGCTATGCGGGATGAGAATAGAGGGAGTGTAGGATTGTCAGAGATTAAGGGGGTAAAAACTAACTACACACGATGTACTTAGTAATACACGCTGTGTAATCAGTCGGGAGGCGAACAATGAGGTGGTGGGAAGTTTCCACCAGTGGAATAATTAAAAAAATAGTACACACCGTGTACTTGAGATTACACGCTATGTAGTTATGTTTTTTCTTTAAAAAGAGGCAGTATCCCCCTCATTTGGAAGTGGAGGCAGAGGAATCACCAGGAGCTGTGAGAGAGGAGGCCGAGAATTGGAGGAGCTCCCGATTGCTCACCGAGACTTCGATTCTTCCTCCGTTGATCTCATTTGAACCATGTGGGTAAGGTCTTCCCTCTCCTTAGGTATCTCCTTCTAATTCTTAACATAAGGGAATTTATTTGGGTTTTAACGGGTAATCGTTTATCTCAGATCTACGTCATTCTTGGATGTTTCGGGAGGCACCTTTCACATATATTGGCCGGAGGAGATCGAGGTAAGTGGTATTGTGTTTAATTCCAACTTTCGAGTTGATTTTGTGTACCATTGTGCCATGAGCCCATGTTCATGGTTTCGTATGGCTGAGACTTTGACTGCTGAGATACCTAGAATTGCATAGGTAATCTAATAAATAAGTTTAAACTACTGTTTGGGATCATTGCTTTGATCCAGGGCCACCTTGAGGGTGTGTTTCCCTTGATTAGCTATTGGGACAGGATACCCATGAGCATTCCGTGGTTATAGCATGTTTTGAGTTTTCTTGGGAGGAAACATATATAAATTGCTTGCTTATACATTGGGCTTAGCTCATTTAGTTTTTTTTTCCTATGGAATACCCGAGGGCAGTGTTTTGTTTATCCTGAGGTCAAGGTTCTATTTAGTCTGAGGGCAAGGTTCTGTTTAGCCTGAGGGAAAGGTTCTATTTAGCATGAGGGAAAGGTTCTCTTTTGCTTGAGGGAAAATTTTTGTTTAGCTTGAGGGAAAGGTTTTCTTTAGCCTGAGGTCAAGGTTATGTTTAGCCAGAGGGAAAGGTTTTGTTTAGCCTGAGGGAAAGGTTTTGTTTCGCCTAAGGGTAAGGACTTGCATGTATGAGGACAATGTTTACATTGAATATTCATTGTGGTGATTTCTTATGTTGTACCTGCCAAGATAAAGCATAGGCTTGGTATTATTATTATCTTTCACTTGTTCGATAGGCTGGTGTGTTTTCTGCTATGGCACTTGTATAAGAGATTGTCAGTCGAGGCTGAGTCTGGAAAAAACTCAGAATTCAATTATATTGAATTGTTAAATGATTATTAAAATGACAATGTAACTGGTAGGAATAGTTACTTTTGAGTACTTCATAGTTTGCAACATTTCATTATTGCACACTTCTGTGGCACATTTTCACTGAGAGTTAGGAACAGGCCTTTGGTGGTTGCCTACTGAGATTTATTTCTCACAACCTGTTTGGGTCATGTCTTGGGACCAAACAGATTATATTGTTGCAGGTGTCGATAAGGGGAGGGGTCCCTACATAGGTACATGATTGTTGCAGAGGAGTAGGAGAGCATGGGACCAAGATTAGGCTTGCGATACTGCTGCATTCCTATTTCACTTCTTTGGTTTTGTTTTTCTGTACTTTGTACCTTGTGCTGTATTGAATTAGATTGCATTGTATCCTATTTTGGATGCTTTCTTAGAATTAGAGACTTGTTGCATCATTATATATATGACTGTTGGTTATATTTTTCTTTAGTTCCATTTTCCATTTCAGGTCTATATTGTTTACTGCTTTCTCTTTTGTATGTTTATATTTTGTTTCACTGCACTACACTTTGACAAATGAGGGCATAGTTTCCCCACTACCAGTTCTAGGACCTCACTGCTAGTCAGAAACCTCTGGAATTTGGGGAAATTCTCTTGAGGTCATGTGACCAACTGGGTTTTGGGAACCATTGTGTGGAAACCGGATCTAGGACGTTACAAAAAGAACCAAACATGCATTTAATTTTATATTTTCACAACGAAGAATAGAAGTAAACCAATACAATCATGTGTTCATATTGAGTGTTAGAAAATGAAAATAAGACATTGCTACATAATTTTACATTATTGTGTGTCTAATAAGAATAGATCATGCCCACATAAATATTGATTATTATTTAGGGATGATTAATTTTGATAATTATAATTTTACCTGATATTGATTGATTTAATATTCACAAATAAAGATTGTAATTCTAGCAATACTTAGAAGAGGAGATTTCTGTATAGTAAGTATTGCACTAAAGAGGAAAGAGAAAATAAGAGACAAAGATCTAATGACCAAATTGATATCGTCTGATTATAATTTGGGTTAGAGATAATTATATTCTACAGTCTACAACACATTCATATTATTATCACTAATAGAAGAAGAATGTTGTGAAGATTTTGGTTTGCTATTGGGAAGAGTTAGGAAGAGTTACTTGCATGATGATATGAAATCAACAACCGAAGAGAAAAATATCAAAACATTATTATGGCATCCAACATGTCTCAACAGGTGGAAGACTTTCTTGGTGTAACAAACCCTTATCAATAATGAGAAGATTATCTTGGGAGGAATTATAAAGATCCATCCAAGTGCTATAAAACACACACTATTAGATTGTTTTCATAGTGCCACACGAGTGTAAGGGTATATCCTACTCGTTGTAACCATATACAAAGGATAGTTTTCTACTGGTTGTGTGCTCAGGATTATTTTCATCCACGCCAAGAACTAGCTACTTTTATTGAGTAGTGAACCATGTAGAAATATCGTCTTCTATCTTTACTGCTTTCATATACTTACATGAAATAAGAAAAATAGAATAAAAGAATCAAGATCCCAATAGGTCTAAGAGGTACATGGATAAAAACTTGAAATTTCATTAAAAAGTCTCCAAAACTAATTCACCCCCTCTTAGAGTTAGGTGTATCCCAAATTGGTCCTCTCATTTTCAAATATATTCTTCAAATACATATGCTTCACTTTCTATGAGGTCTTGTGCTCTCCAAAAAGTTTATTCCCATATTCAGTTTTCTACCCTATATTTAGGCCTTAAAGAACTTGTAAATGCTGATTTTTTGTATAAGTCGATGAATATATGTCCAAAACTCTATTATTTTCAACATTAACCAATTAATCACGTTCTTTTCACTTTAGGTGCAATCAATCCAAATTTTCCAGATTGCACGACTTGAAATTTTTGAACATATATACCACTATTTTGGGAATGGTTTTAGGGGAATATTTTCTTCTACTTAAAAACCTCATCCATTGACTTATTAGTGGGTTTCTCACCATTTTTTGTCTTTCTTGTTTGTATCATTTTCAAACATTGACCAACACTTTTCATCATTAAAAATTTAGTGCAGTAAAATTTCATCAATTAGTGTTATTAAAATTTCCATGAGATTGAGGAGGTGGATTATTTAGCTATTCTCAATCACTTTGATCCACCATTACAAGGCTTCTTATATGAAATTCTCACTTTTTTAGTTTTTTTGGTAACCCACCTTTTCTTAGTAGATAGAGAAGTTAGAGATATGTCTTCCAAATACTTCAGTTTTATTTTTAACTCCATAAATTTTAGGATGATATTATTCTTATCATCTTACAATGATCTCAAAATGTATTTTAAATCATTATTTAACTTTTTAATTTTATCCACATGAACTTTGTTTTCTCTTGTAAAGAACATTCAAGATCCTTTATCCTTCTTATCTTGGCTTTCAACTGCACACTTTTGACATCCATAAAGACTTTGTATAATTTATATAATGTGGGGAACAACTCCTGAAAAACCTTTTCTTATAAATCCTTTTAACATTAATATATCTAAAATTGTTGATCAGTTAAAGAAAATTTTCCATTTTAAAGTAGGGAATATACTTTTTTTGCTTTCACAAGCTTTATGAGAGTGTGTTACCAGTCATTATATTTGAAAACTCCTATTCTAATGCATCAAACTCATCTTATAAATGTATTTTTTATCTATTAGTCCCTTGATATATGAGATCATACATGTAAAAACTTATTTATTGACCTATTTCAAATAATACTTAACCACAATATAGAGTTCTTCAGTAGATTTAATGCATCCATTTTCACAAATTTAACATGATTCATAATAGAAATAATAATAAAAAAATTTAACTAATAAATATTCACTATTTTGATTACCTTTGGAAAAATGATGTTTCATATTTATTTCTTATAAACTTTGTTATCTTTATCACCAATTTCTTATTCTTGTTTTTATATTACTTTGATGATAACTCTAAGTCTATTTGAGAAAGAATATAAATGGTTTATTCCATCCGAGGCACGACTTCAAACTAAAATCTATACATAATATATATTAGATATAACAAGTGGAAAAAAATTTATGAACATATTAGCACAAATCTTCTTATTATTATTATATTTTTATTTTCAATAAAAAACCAACTAAATGTAATGTTATCTCTAATACTAATTTAAGTGTTTCTATGTATAGACTGTACAGACACACCTGAGTAGAGGGGGGTGGGGGTGGGTGGGTAAACTAGGTGTGGACCGATATTTACCAAATTATTATTATTTTTAAATCTTATCCCACTTGGTAATTGAATCTCAACGTTTTTTTGGATAATATATATATCTTTTTGTATTTTAATTAATAGACCACAACCACATGTAATGAAAATATTTAAACAAATATAAACACATAGTATTTTTATAAGGTTCTAACCCAATGTAGAAACCCTACTCCTTTTCTTTTAAACTCACATTAAGTCATAGATTCTACACTATAATAGAATCATCAATTACAATGGGTGGTTAGGGATTATCCTGAAACCTCTTCCACTATATTACATAGGTGGGGTTACCATTTTACATAGGTAATAATCCTCCCCTATAAAACACAATTAAAGGGATCATTACACAACTTTCCACTATCCTCATCTCTTGATGGTTCAAATTTTTTCCTTCCTCATTTAGAATTAGATCATAATTTTTATAGGGATATTGTTTTAACCACAAATATGACATGTTTCCTCAACTTAGAAGTAAATTTGACTTCCAAATATTCTTCAATCCTTACTCATGAAAATAAACCTCTTAAAATGTCCACAACTTCCAGTTATTCATATAACATGTCATTTGAAACCTAAATATTTTTTTTTCTTTTTTAAGACCTAGTAGGTTTCATAGGCTCGATATACTCTTTTTCATCTTTGATATAGTCTGTAGTGGTCCCTACCCCTCCTCCTCTTTTTTTACTATAGGTTATAGTGGATCTTTATTATTTTATTCCTCACCACTACTTATAGTATCTTATTTTACTTATACTTCATGTTAACTTTTCCCTATTCTTCTCATAGTTTTCATTCACCTAAATCACCCAAAAATAGACAATTGAAACTTATTATTTTGTTTTATGTATACATAGAGCTTCATTTATTCTCTCAGTGATATTAAAACTTATAAGATGCACAAGAAGTTCATTAAACGTGTTTATTATTTTAAAAATACTGTAAATGGTATTCTAAGTACACAAAATATCTTCCAGTACAAAATTAATATAATAGAATACTCATTGCAGTTTCCCGTGTTTGATGTGTTGTGCTTCTTCCATAGAAAGAGTATTTAAAGAATAACCTTATTAAATGATACCCATTTTTGAAACATGACTAAATGAAGTATTATTTTATTATTATTTTGGATCATATTAATTTTCTTTAACTACTAAAATTGTGTCCTCTAAATCCTCAGTATAAAAATATTTATAGTTGTATAAAAAACATACAATAGATATCTTGTAGCATGGAACTCTCTTGGGAAAATTCCCTGACTTCCATATCAGTTCCTCCTTAATTCTCAAATAGACTTGGATAAACAAAATTTAAACACTATTATACAGATCAAGTTTCAATTTTTTTATAAATTTATTCCTAAATGATAAGTAAAGGACTTGAACTTTAATGAATGAGATATCTACATTGGAACTTCATCTGAATTATTCTTGGAAACTAGATAAATTCATTTTTAGTATCAATAAGTGCTTGCAGTGGAACTCATCCTTCATTATTTCTTAAAACATACCCATGTTATGCTTTAAATAAGATTACATATGTTTTTATTCTTATGAAAATCTTTGACATCATAAGATTTTTATTTCCTCTTAAATAATAAATTCTTTAAACTCCATATTTCATATTGCTTTGATCTTCCCTTTTTATGGATGAAGATTGGATTATTTATTTCTTGAAAAGCTTGGAAAACACCCCAATTTAGGTATTTTTGATGTTCATAACAAGATAAAATATCTATTGAATAATCCAATTTTTCTTCTTCATCTAGTTAAATCTAGAACCACATGTCTTAATCTAGTGGAAATTTCAAATATCCGTTAAGTGTTGAAGTCTTACACTAGAGAATTCTAAGTCCTACACTCACAAAGTCTTATAGTGAAGAATTAATTTCTTATATGGGTACTTAAATTTAAAATAGAATCTTTATAAATTTTTTATTAAGTATGGAATGATTAAAATCCCAATTTATTATACTGGGAACATCCAAGTCTTATGTTTGACCAGGCTTACATTCATAAACTTTCTCTTAGCGGCAGAAGTCCTACACTCAACTCTAGAAGACCTATGATCTTCCATTTTCCAAATTTTTTATTCATATAAATGTCATATGATAATTAATTTATCAATTTTAAGTAGACCCCAATAAACTATGATGGGAAATGAATACATATGATGAAGTCTTATTATTGGAGATGACTTATGTCCAACTATATGGATGAGTCTACACTACTCAGTATTCTGAAGACTTACACCACACTTGGAGTGTTATGATCACATCAAAGTATTACACTCAACACCTAAAGTATCACACTCACCCTGAATTATTACAATTCAGTAGGCAAAGGATTAAATTTAGGACAAAACCATTTTTCAGTGAATGCCATAATTCTCTATTTTTATAGATGGATTTAAACAAAATTCAAATTCCTTTAGGTCTTCTTAGACCACTTTAAATAGTATTATAACTCCTTTAAATGATTATTAGAATTTTTAAAATAATTACAAAAACCTTCCAACACATATCCAAGGTGAAAGAACATATAAAATACTCAAAATAGAGCATTCTAGTGAACTCCACTACTAGCTTAGGTGTATCTCTTCATTAATCAATCCTGATCCATCTCTGTTCCCATAATCCCTAATTCATCCATCATAAAAAGAGAACCAATCAAACACTTGATAAATAAAAATTCTTCAAGATATTAAAAATAGGTGTAGTGGACAAATATTTCATATCTATTCAACCACATAAGTGACTATTACTAATGTGTAAGGCTTAAGGAATCTATTTTATAATCTATTACAAGGAACTTTGGTCTTCTAATATTCTATTAATTAATCATGAAATAATATTCTATTTAATAGATTGGTACACACATCCATCAACTGAGCTTTCACCTTTTCATTCACTCATATAATTGACTTTATATTTGATAAAAAATATAGCAAACACAACCATATACAAACTTTGGCCACAACATGCATGATAAATGCGGCTATGGGTGGTTTTTTTTGACATGTCTCCCCATAAAAATCCATTATTAATTGAAGAAAATTAATATATAATTGTTTTTTCTCACATATATTATATAAGGTAATTAAATTAATATAAATTCAAGGGGTTTATTTGAATTTTTTTATTATTCTTGTTTTATTTCCATAGGTAATTGTTTTTCAAGATGTGTAATTTTTTTGAGAGAAACCTAGTTTTTGTAGGTTCCAGGAATAGTGGAAGAATCCTTGGTTGGTATGAATAACTCAAGTTTTATTCTTAAATCACATGTTATCATTTCTTTACATAATCAATAGATTTTTTACAATGAAAAATGGTAGAGTAATGGAGTAAATTAGTATACTATAACCCTAGGTATATAATCATCACAAGTAATTTATAATTAATTTATGAGTATATATAGAATTAACTCAACTTGTTATTATGATTTTATTGATGATATGATGGAATAAATCTTATCGCATCATCATTTCACTATAGGATCCAAGTAGATAATCTCTGTAGAAGTGATCCAAACATGAACTAAAATATCTGAATGATGTCATGTAATCACAGATTACTAGAAAGACTAATCCTAATCACTTTCTTTGTTTGTGGTTGACCCCAGCTAAATTCTTCTTGAGAGAGGAATAAATCCTGATGATCTTTCATTATACTGAGAGAGGAAGAGAGGAGAGCACTCTAGATATCTTGATCTCTCTCTAGGGATTAAGAGAGTCTCACTCTATACATTGAGCACACCAATTTTCAATTAAGAAAGTGATATATCTATATATATATATCTTATATTTTTTAGGGTTATAAAATCACACACAATCCCACAACCATATTTAATTTTATTAAATGACTCATGTCCAATAATTATAATAATACTATTCATTTATTGACATGTGAGACACATTAAGAATATAAATAAATATCATTTTTATTATTCATCCCATTAAACTCAGTACACTTTCCCTTATTGAAATTTATCAATCATCAAATAATATTTCATTAAATAAATGGAACTACATTATTCTATGAAAAATATGAAAAATATTATATTTGAAAAACTTGAGAACTGATATTTATTATTATTATTTGACTCAATTATTCTTTCGAATAACTTTTGATAAAATTATGGTGCTCAACCAAACCCAAATAAATATTATTAATTATAACTTTTCAAATTAAATACTATAATTTAACTAAGATTGTGAATACACTTTTTGTGCGACCCTCTAGTCCTATTTCTCAGTGGCATTAGGCATAACCACCTAAAGTCGAAGGTTATCATCTAGAGACACACTAAGTAATCCATTGGAAAGGAAGTTAATATTGCAATAATGTCCAACCTCCTATGAATGTTTTCCATGTAATATAATCCTTTTATCACAATTTCTCTAATCAAGAAGGTTGCATACCAGTTCCATCAACATATATTTTCATTGTATCTTTATTTGATTTTTTTTTAAAATGAACTTTCCCATTGAACACTATGGACATGAATTTAAGTAATAAGTTCTATTACGATTAAAGGGACTAAGATATCAACTTCCTTTTAGGGATATCTGGGATAAATATTTTATCAAATTATTGATTAATTCTATATCATTCATGACACACCCAACATACTCTACTTTTTTGTGAACACAAGAAGTCATGGTTTTCATCAATACATAAAAATACACGAGTCATGATATCCATTAATCATAATATTAATGTCTAAGGATCAATACATACATTTTTAGATAGTAAAATCCAATGACACATGGAAATGTAGATTTTCGATTAACAGTCCTATTCTTATAACCTACAATCTTTGTGATTACTGAGGGAGAACAATAAAAGAAAGTGTCTCAATGTATTATAAGTATCCCACCCCTAATATCCTTTATTTCATGTGTCCCATCATAAAATATCATCCTACCGTTGAATAAGGTTCAAGAATAATGTCATGGAACATCTAGGTTCTCGTCATAGTGGGGAACATTCTGGACCTTTCAGTGAAAAATATATTCTAAGGACATTATCACATATAGATATTGTATAGATGAACATAAACTATGTAGTGAGAAAAATTATTTGATAATAAAAAATGTAATCAAGAACTAAACAAGTTGGTTCTAGGGCACTAATTATAACAAACTCTCACTTGCACTAGATCCAACTTACAAAAACCTTCAGTCCACTAGATCTTACATGATACTCATGCTTCTTCTGAGATAAATCCTTTATTAAGGGGTATACCATATTTTTAAGTGTGGATACTCTTCTCACTAAAGTTTCACCTCATCGACAAAAATACATCCAGAGATGAAACATCAAATGTATGTGATTTTCCCTTTGGTGTGACCTTGGATCTTTGGATAGGGACACCACTATAGTGTTATCATGGTAAACTATGATATGATCTTTATTAATAGATACAACATCAAGATCACGGACAAAGTTGAAAATCTAAATTGCTTCCTTGGATGCATCAGAAGATGAAATATACTTTGAATCCTCTATATAATTGGAAAAAACTAGTTTATTTAAGATCTTCCATCTCACATATCTTCTACTGGGACAAAATATATATCCAAACTGTGAATTCATATCATTATAATTTTTCATAAAACTAGCATCTGTATAACCTATACTGACTATTTCTTCATTTACACCATAAACCAAGAACATTTCCTTAGTACAGCTCAGATACTCAAGGAAAACCTTAACAATAGTCCGCTGTTATTCTCTTGGATATTCTTGATATATTCCTACCATGATAAAATTATATACAACATAAATACTTGTAAATAACATAGAAAACATGATGGATCCTATCATACAATCATATGAGATCTTACACATTCTCTTTATTTACTCTTGTGTATGAGGAACATTTTTCTTTTAAAGATATATACCATATGATATTGGAATCAATCACCTCTTGGATTTTTTTTATATTGAGCCTCTTCAGTTTCTAGTCAATGTATGTACCTTGACTTAGGACAAGCATCCTCTTATATCTATCACACATGATCTTGATCCCTATATTGTAGGTTAATTAACCCAAGTCCTTCATGGAGAATAAATTTCTCAACCACATGTTAACCTCTTTTAAGGAAGGTATATTGTTTCCAATTAGTGATAAATCATAAATATATACTACTATGAAAAAAACTATACTCACACTAAACCAATTATAAAAACATGAATCATATTCATTCTTAATGAAAAAAATTATTTTTATGGATTCATAGAGTCAAATGTTCCATGATTTGGGTGCTTTATTTAATCCATAAATGTACCTCTTCAACTTTCCTACATTTTTATCATTTTTCAGAGACACAATACCTTATGGTTGTTTCATACACATACTCTTAAAGGTTATCATTAAGGAAAGTCGTCTTAACATCCATTTTCCAAATATAGTAGTCATTGTGATCTGATTCTAATCTCTCTACTACCTCCTTTCATGAGAGTGGATCATCATTTTCAACCAATAAGGATTCATAGTCATCAATACTATAAAACTATATCTCCCCAATTATCTTACCTCCCTTGTGCTATTATGTAGTACTTGTATTTCAAGAATAACATATTCTATGGGGACCTGTGGAATTAATTCTCTTACCACCTCATGTGTATATTGAGAATTAACTTAATTGAATTTAATCTTGCTCCTATATCCTTTTTGATGATGTGATCCATCTCAAGAAAGACAATCTATATTGAAATATTTACTTTCTTATACAAAGGGTTGTAGAGGTGGTATACCCTTATTTACTTGGTATATCCTATAAAGATACACTTCATGCCTTCTGGGTGCTATTTTTTTGCTTGAGATAGCCTTAACAAATGCCTCACAACCCCATGCATGGACATGTGACAAAAAGGGTTTGTTTTCACTCCATAAATCTTTAGTAATATTATTTTTCTATATTAGCTAGTACTCAGTTTAGTAATTATAATTTCATTTGTAATTAATATTCCCAAAAGTATAGTGGAAGACTTGCGAGACTCATCATCAACCATAACATTCCCAAAAAGGTACAATTTCTTTTTTCACTAACACCATTCCACTATGGTGTATAAGGTGGAGTGAGTTGATATAAAATCTCATACTCCTGTATAAACTTAATAAACAATTAGTTAATATATTCAACACCTTTATCCGATTGAAGTTTCTTTATATTCTTACCAAACCAATTCTCAACCTTATTCTTGAACTCCTTGAACTTCTCAAAGGGCCTATACTTGTACCTCATTAAGTATATATAACCATACCTACTCAAGTCATCGGTAAAAGTAATAATTTATGATTATCTACCTCTAGACTCTAAATAAAAAGGTTCACACACATAAGTGTGTACCAAATCTAGATGTTATGTGGTCCTTTCACCTTGACTACCGAATGGTGGCTTTGTTTTCTTAACTTGTAAATAATAATGACATCTTTCAAGTGGATTTATCTCAAAAGGGTCTGAATAACCATCTTGATATAGATTTTCCAAATTCTTATTATTTAAATGACCAAGTTGGTGATTCCATAACTGGGTTTCATATGAGTCACATGTATAAGTTTCATTATGAATTTCTAATATTTAATTTTTGTAATTTATTACATAAAAACCACTATTCAGGTTTTCCATAACATAACATATTCTATCTTTATAAAATTATAAACCTTTATTTCCAAAGATAAAAATAAATCCATCCATATATAAATAAGAAATGGAAATAATGTTCTTGGTAACACTAGGCACATAATAATAGTTCTATAAAACCAAAATCAATCATGTTAGAAATGTGATATGGTAGTCTTTAATGGATAGAGTAGGCTGCTTACTCCATTTACAAACCATAAATCCACCTTACCTCTTGAAGCCTTCTAAAATCAAATTCGTTCTCGTATTTGGATACAAATGTTAGCACCACATGTGATATATAATAACAAACTTATAGTTATAGAATTATTACAATTGATAAGGAATGCACTAAAAGATTCACCTTGCTTTTTTGATGTGGTTAAATTTATCTTCCAGTCAATTTTATGGCCACATGTAAAACATAAAACATCATATTACTTTCCTTAACTCTAGATAATATTCTTCTTAGAGGTATGGTTCTCCATATCTATAGGCTTGGAATGAGTCTTCACCCCATTTTTTTGTTTCTATTATTCTTATTCACCATAAGGATAGTGAGTTTATCATGCCCAATTCCTTTATCAACTTGGAGGATAAGAGTAAGAATACATGGTAGTGTCTTCTTGATATTTATCATATTATAATTCATAGTAAAACTAGAAATGTTTTTGGGTAGTGAGGATAGAATGAGATCTGTTCACAACTCACCAGGGATCTTAAAACCTGATATGTCCAAGTGCTCAATGTAAGAAATCATCTTGACTATATGTTTCCCAAGTGGTGTTAAATATCCAAGATTACATGTAAATATTGCATTGGAGGTCTCATATATCTCTCATATCTCATTATCTTGAAAGAGATCCCAAATGTGAGAAACTATATTATACACATTCATATCCTCATATCAATTTGAATGATCATTGGACCTAGAGGATAATATAAAGCATTGGAAAACCATTTCAACATCTCACTAGCCTCTTTGGAAAGTGATTCAAGAAGTGTGGTTTCCAGTATGTACAATTTCTGTTCATGGTGTAGTATAATTTACAAGTACCTTTATGATTTCTAGAAATTTTCTCTGGTGAGAAGGTTATCCTGCCCTTATATGGATCACATTTATATTTTCAATTCCGTTTGATTTTCCATTTCTAAAAATTAAGAGCAGATAATTAGTAATTTTCTTGATTACAAAAATAGATTAATACATTTAAAATTAATTAAATTCCATTAATCTACAACTATTTTTAGAAACCTAATAGTCCTCCCTATCCGTTTTGGAATATCTTGATGCTTAGATATTCTACTTGAAATGATCCATATTCATATTCTCATAACCCATACTTGGGTCTGAAAATCTCTTCTAATGGTTTTAGGTAGGTGTAATTTTCAAACTACATTAACATGTAGTTCCTTGATCTATTGAATGGACTCCCCAATCTTGAAATCCCATTTTATAATTTCCTCAACCATTTCCTCTTAGTTACACCAAGTCCTACTTGGGCAGTCAACCCTTGATGTAAACTAAGTTAAGACAACCCAAAAAACTAGTCTAAATTTTACCTAATAATTTAAAGCATCCCAAATTAGGTTAGTCAAACACTTTTAACTATGAGTTTAATTTTAATTTTAGTAGTGGAAGGCTAAGGAAACTTTTTATTTTATTTTGAGGGAATTTTTTGCTTATATGTAAATCCCATTTTTATCTTTTCACATTCCTTATTAATATTATGTGGATTTTACTTAAGCGATTAATCATATCTGATAAAACATTTATACATAATATGATTATATTTTATTAATTATTTCATGATTGTTAATTTATTTATTAGGCTATCAAAAAACATTCACAAACAAAAATAATTAACCATGCAACTAATAGAAATAAAATATAAGTGGCATGATCAAGAGATTCACCAATGGTTAGTTTATATAGAAAATGATAAAATAACCCTCTAACCTATGGGAAAGAACCTTGAACTATAGATTGGTTTATGTTGACGTATTTTACATTGGTTCCTATTCATCACCTTGATTGGTTTTGAATTATATTCTTAACTCGAAGAACCTTCTGTTACTTGGGAGATCCATCCTTATATAATATTTTACTCACATGTATGTGAGGTGATCCAATGTATTGGATAAATGGGGTTTACATAAAAGAAACTGGGGCCACACAAGACCTTGAATAACAAGGAGGGGATGACATTTAGGCCATCAATAATTATTTAATAGTAATAAATTAAAAGAAACTAATCACACACAAGGGATGGAATAATTTTGTGATCATCTACATATTAAGTAATGAGAAAAAATTTTCAATCATGTTATCAATTACATTGGTTCGTTCTTTAATTAAGACAATGAGAAAAAACATAATCTAATTAATTCAATTTTATCTTAATTCTATCCAACCATACTTTACTCACCATCATCTATAATTTTAAACAAAAATAACTCCATTTAAAATTAATGTTGTATATAGGTGTACTTGGAGGCAACCTCATGTGTCCATCAAAATTTTAACAAAGAAATTAAATTAATTTATAATTTTTAATCCTATGAAATTTCACATGCCATCGAATGAATGACATATGAAACACATAATAAATTGGTTTAATTATATATTTAATTATTTTCCAATAAAAATTTGAGAAAACTTCTAGAAGAAGACTACCTAAAATGTATAAAAGTACACATTGTGTAATTCTATTCTACCCATGTCCACACCACACAACTTGATCTGGCCGTGTTGCCTATGGTGTGTTGGAGTTGCTTACCTAGAACCAACTTCAATATAATTTATAATAACCCATATTCATAGTTTTGAATATTAATAAACTCCGTATCACATCATTATTTTTCTTCTTCTTAACGTAGTATGTGATAATGACTTAAGAGTAGTTGTCATACTAAAAGGTCATAGCAATTCCCTACTATGATGAGAACCTAGAAGTTCTAAGACACTATTCTTAAATATATATTTCATATCCAGATGGTATCATTTTAGGGACACAAATCATACAATCTATCAGGGGTAGAGACTCATAGGACTTTGAGGCTCCTTCTCATGGTGTACGCCCTTGGTAATATCTAGTGTAGAATATTATGATAATGACACCCAACAGTCGGAAATTCACATTTATTTGTGTCATTGTATGTTCCACTATATGTACATGTGTATTGATCCATAGACTCTAAGATTATTATTAATGAGCATTATGAGTCGTGTACTTTGATGTATTGATGTAAACCGTGATGACATATGTTTGCAATGAGGTAGGATATGTTGGATGTGTCATAGGTAATATTTCATTAATTAATAATGAAATAAATCATTTTCCCTTATTTTATTTAACATAATTTTATATCTTAGGCCCATTTATGGAAATTATATAGCCTAAATAAATCCATGGCCATGGTGTTCAATAGGAAAGTTTGAGTTCTAGAAAGTCAAATAAGGAGACATCAAGCACATAGGTTGATAAAACTGACATAGAACCTACTTGATTAGATATATCATGGTAAAGGTATTATATTATATAGTGATCATAATTATGAGGTATTATGTCATTTCAACATTAAATTATTTCTCTATGGGTTCCTTGGCATGTTGCTAGACAGTAACCTTAGACTTTATGATGCTTTTCCTAATGCCACTAAGAAAGAGGTCTAGAGGGTGACACACTAAATATATATAGAATATTAGTTTAATAATATATTATTATTTATTATTTAATAAGTTGAATAAATATCATTATTACTCATGGTTTAATAATTATTCATGTTTTTTTGATCGCATATATTTTTTCAATAGTTATTTAAGAGAATATTATGCGAGAATAATATATAATAAATATTTATTTTCTATTTAGGGAATATAATATTTATTTATTATCAGTTAATAATGTTTTGATATTAATTTATTAAATAAATATTCATTATTCAAAGGCTAATAAATATTGTGGAGGAGTGGAGGACCGAGTTTAGTGGTCTGGTGAGAAACAATATACATATTTAATATTATTTGAGTAAATAATATTAAATTTTAATTCACAAGTTTAATGCATGTTGAGAAATAATAATAATAATAATATTATTATTAACATGAGGTTCCACAGGGATTAAATAAATAATATGGGGAACTTGTGAAATTATTTATTTCTACCCCTATCGGTATATAAACCAAACTATATTATTTTTCAAGAGATCCAATTAATTTGTTTTTTTTATGCACAATAGATCTAGAGAATCCTCTTGAATCCATACTGAGCTCCCTTATCTAAGAACAGTCCCATCAATAGAGAATGATCTTTCTCCACCATCCACTTTCAAGTTAAGAGAGATCAAAGAAAATGATTTGGAAGTGATTCCCATGGAGATCAAAAATAGAATGATGCAATCATTTGGATCTTCCGTGCTAGAACCCAAAGACTCCTACAAATACCTTCAGAGATTTTTGGAACATGCGTGGATCACATCTAGAGAGAATCTTCTCTTGATTCCTACAATGCAATGACTATACAATATGGATCTATTTTATAATCCATCAATGAAGAAAGAATTCATACAATGTAATTCTTTAATTTATTAAATTAATTACAAATTACATGTGATGATCCTGCACTTGGTTTCAGTATTCTATCCATTGTCTGTTTTCTTTCATTCAATTATTTCTATTATAATATTATTTATCATGTCAATCTCATATTGATCATCGACCATGACAAAAAGAAAAGTTGGGAATTCCCTATTGCATGCTTCCACTGCACCCAAAACCTCCACCATGGATATGTTTGAGGTACAAAGTGTGTACTAGGAATACACAACATGTAACCTCATATTGCAGAACTTACTAGTCCTCATGCCATGTATCCAATACATGACTCACTTGGGATACCCCGTGTGCTCAGCTGTGAGACACAAGGTACAATATATAGTTTGTAGTGGTTCAATTACCTATAGTTCTTCAATCCATGTGGTGGACTGTCTAGATATACACATAGATACATTTTTTTTGGATCTTAGATCCAATTATATTGGATCTATCCAACTTTATAATGAGATATATCCCTGTAAAGAAAAACTAAATGGTGTGTACTCATTAAGTACACAATGTGTACTTTCTTTTTCTCTAGGTATAAGATTTAAAACCTTGAGATGGTATTCAAGAGATGATTATTCATTTTTAATCATTAATAGATTACTGGTAAAGTTATCAAGAATTAAGAAAATAAGAGATGATGGAGTTCAGATATTAAAAAAAATTATGTAAAAGAAAACACAAACACATGCAATACCACTTATAGGTTCAATATATATTAAAAGAATAATTTGTGGGTATGACTAACTCAAATTTTAGTCTTAAATCATGTGTTATAATCGCTTTACATAATCCAGATATAATGTGTAATAAAAATAGTATATTAATAGACTACATTAATACACTAGTATCATAGGTTGAGGGTCTTTATATGTAATTTATAATTAATTTATCTACATATATTGAATTAACTCAACATGTAATTCTACTTTTATTGATGATATAATAGAATAGATCTTGTCCCACCATCATTATGATATAGGTTCTAAGTGATGAATATCTCAAGTAGTAATCAACACATGACCCATAATCTCTGAGTGATACTATAGAATTGCTGGGTGCTAGCACTATTGATATTGACCACTTGTGTTGTTCATGGTTGATTGCTTCATAATTCTTCTTGAGAGGGTAAAAAATCTTTATGATCTCTTGTTTTCTTGAGAGAGGAAGAGATGAGATCACTCTATATCTCTTTATTTATTTATAGGTATTAACAGAGTCTCATTCTCTCCATTGTGCATACAAAGTATTAATTAAGAAAGTGATATGTATAGATATTTATTATATCTAGTTTAGAGTTAGAAAATCACACACAATCCCCCAACTATATTTAATATTATTAAATGACCCGATGTACAATAACAATAAAAAAAACAATAACAACAACAATTTCTTGACATGTTTGGTGAATTGAAAATATAAATAAATATAATTTATACTATTCATAAAATTAAACTGAGTCTGCTTTCCCTTGTCGGCATTTGCCGATCCTTGACTAATGGATATTTAATTAAATAAATTTCACTGCATTTTTATATTATAAATATAAAAAATATTATATTTGAAAAACTTGAAGACTAATATTCATTATTATTATTATTTTACTCACTTATTCTTTCAAATAACTTGTGATTAAATCATGATGATCTACCAAAACCGAATAAATATGATTTATTCTAACTTGTTAAATTCATTGCTACAATTTAACTGAGATTGTGAACATGCTTAGTGTGTAACCCTCTAGGTATATTTCTTAGTGGAATTGGACATAACTGCTTAAATTCCAAGTGTCATGAACCAACTTGGGTTAATTCTGAACTGGTCACTCGAGCCAGCCCGTGACAGGGCTTGAGAGGTGTTTCTGATCCCCTTGGATTGGAAACTAGTTATAATAATCAAATATCACACACTTGGGAATGATTTAAACCATAAAGAACTAATAAATAAAACAAGACTGAGTACAAAATACAAATAAGAGAAACTAAAAATCAATGAATAAAAAATAAATACATAAACAACTCTAAATATAATGACATTAGAAAAAAAAGAAAACTAAAAAGAAAGCTGAAACCAGACCAGAACTGATAAAATATCCATGTGACCTCTTGTTCACCACCATCTATAAAACCAAAACACTCTAAAGGAAAACCTAAACAAAAGATGAACCAAAAAAATAACTCAGTTCTACCAATGCTATGTGACACAAGTAGGGTGTAATAAAAAACCAATAAGTAGGTAAGAACCACATAATCCATACATTTCCTTTCCCAAAACAGTCCATACACACAATTTAGAAAATAAATTTAATGAAATTATAGGGTTTGAACATTTTAAAAGTGAAAAAACTTTATTTATTTTAAAAACTAGTTTAAAAACTAAATTCCAAGTTGATAACACAACCCAGAAAAAAGTATAAACTAAAGGAAAAACAAGACCAAGAAAAAAATCAGGGTATATCAAATAAGGCTAATAATAAATGAAAATAGTAAAAGTATAAGAAGACAAATACTAAACAAACAAGTAACCCAAGTGCTGTAAAATTGAGTAATAATATACAAAAAAGTAATCATAGGAATTTGATAAACATACCTATAAGTAATCCCTGTACACACTCATTTCAGACCCACCAACCAGTATATAATACAACTCTATAGGAAATAAACAACCTAACTATTCTAAGTTAGCCTCACTGGTGGCAAAACCCACCTATCCTAACTTCTTTTAGGGACTTCAAATATGTCTAATCAAAACCAAAAAGAAATATTCACTAAATTTTCTAAATGAAGCCTAAGAATCCCATGATAATAGTATAAATGAGAATGATTAGTTTATCACATGCTTGACATTAAACATAACTCATAGATTCCACCATGCATGCCTTGACCAATCCTCGACTACAACTATTTGACGGTGCTGTCATCAGAAGGATCACCATAGGGGTTCCCATCATAAAAATAAAATTAAAAAGTTTTAGTAGGGCCTACATTTCATATGAATTTAAAACCATTTCTAGTGAAAATACCTTTCTTCTCAAAGTAATTACCAAAACCAAGGTTAAAATGTAATTCATGCTTATAAGGTGCCAAATAGACCTACAATAATGTTGAATTTTAAACTACAATTCTAAGGTGATAACTATATAAATCTTTAGAAATCACATGTTGGAACCTCATTTGACATTTTTTGGAAAGCAAAAATGTATTTATAAAGAACTGTGAGTTTCTAGTAATCTATTTGTAATGTAGAGTGGATAATAAAAAGAAAATGAGGGAATAATGTTTCCAAAAATGGGGTTTCAAAATGGAAACTTTGATGGATTTCAATTTATATGCATGTGTTTTTATCCACATTTGAACCAAGTTCACATATGTATATGACCACATTTACCAAAATATATGTGGACAACCATAAAAATTCCCAAGGGTTTAACCAAGAAGGAATAAGGAGTGGCACACTAAAACATAAGGGTTTACACACAAAATCCAAACCACAAATAGGAACAAAAACCCACATTCCAAGCCCAATTTCACATGTCACCCAACTATCAAACCCATAAAAGATCAAATAAAATCTCAAAATACCCTAATTCAATCTAAAATTTCAATTATAATTTTCTCAAACACCTTTCATACATGTACATATAGGAATAACTAGGAAAGTCCCTTGAAAAACTATTTTCATTAAATTACCGACATGTAATCACCATAATAAATCAAACTATTATATAAAAAACATGAATAAAACATTTAAAAATTATTTAGTAAGAATAAATCATTAAATGGAATGTTCTAGAAAAGAAATAGATAGAAACACCTATCTTAATTGTGTGCGAATGTGACGAAACTCTAAGAGAAGGGAGATATTATCCCAAGAGATAATTGGAACTCTTAAAAACTAAATAAACACAAGGAAAAATAACCTATCCACCCCTAGGGTTTTTCCATTAGGGATCAGAGCTAAGGAAAACCAAGAAACCAAGAGAGGGTGAGGCATAAAAGAGGAAAATGACTAAAACTCAAGAGAAACTTACCTAGGAACCTTGAAGGAGCATTAATGATGGAAGGAGAACCAAAGGAAGGAGGGTTGGGGATCCCCCATGTTATTCCTATGTAAAGTGGGAGAGGATAAACCTAAAATAGGGTTAAAAAATGAGGGTAAAAGATATAATTTCATATTTTTTAAGAATATGGGTAAGTTGTAAGGTTTTCCAGACTGTGAAGCAACCGTGTGTTCCCTACTATAAATAAGGGGCGCCCACACTAACTGGCCACATGGTTTGGGAAACTCTCTACCAACCATAAAATAGGTTCTATAAAAATGATAGAGCATCCTTACAAGATTACTGCATGGTATCTATTAACTGTGTGAAATCAATTCACCTTATCTCAGACACCACTGTTAGGCCACAAAATTACTCCTTTGGCTCTCATAGTTTTTCCCAAACCATGTGTAGAACATGAAATATCAACCATGTAAGAACAAAAAGAACTAAAAAAAACCCTTTACCACCACTAGCATATGTTTTCTCCCCAAACTTTTACCATTAACCATGAATAGGGCCAAAAACCACCAAAAACCTCCAAAACTCAAAAAATCATCGCAAAAAACCTGACCAAAACCTCAAACAAAAAAATCAAAAATCAAGAAAAAATAAAATAAAATAAAATAAAATAAAACTGAGGTCTGTGCATGAAAAAAACTTTATAATATAACAACACTCCAAGACATTCACAGAGTAATAATTTAACATTGGAACAACATGAAACCTCCTATGAATGTTTACCATGAAATACAATCATTTTATTGTAATAAATCTAATAAAGTGGGTTTCATACTAGTGTCATCAACCTATATTCTCGATATATATTTCTTTTAATTTCTAGAAATGAAATCACCCATCGAACACCATGGACATAGATTTATATAGCCTGTTCCATTCCCATCAAAGGGCTTGAGATATCAAATTCCATATAGGGATAGTAGGGATAAATCCTTTATCAAATTATCTATTAATTCCATATCATTCACAACACACATAATATATCCTACTTCACCAAGAACATATGTTATCATAGTTTTCATTAATACATCAAAGTATGTGAGTGATGATATCCATTAATGATAATATTAATGTCTAATGATCAATACATGCATCTCTAGATTGGAATATCCAATGACACATGAAATGTGGATTTCTTATTATTTGGTATATTCTTATAACTTCCTATCCTGGAGATTACCTAGGTAGAATACCATGATGAGGTGTCTTGATGTATTATAAGCCTCGTACCACTACTAACATGTATTATCTATGTCCTATCGGAAAATATAATCCCGCTATAGAACAAGGTTTAAGAATAATGTTATGGTACCTCAAGTTTCTCATCATTTTGCATAACTTATATGTCCTTTCAATACAACATATATTTCAAGGACATTATCACATATAAATATTACTCATAAGAAAAATCATGATATGATAAGGAAAATTATTTAATAATAAAAACATGTAGTCACACACTAAAAAAGTTGGTTCTAGGGAACCAAATCCAATATTTTTTAATAGAAAACACATGTGATAGAACATGGTGTGCATAAAATTATTTTATAATTTGGTTTTATTTGAATTGGATCATCGAGTCAGTGATTTTGAAATGATTGGTATTCCTGAGTTTTAAGAATAGTATAAAGAAAAAATGGGTTTTAAAAATGGAATTAAAAATGGTTTTGAAATTGGTTTTCAAGTGGTCTTTAAGTGGGATGAATATTTATTAATGTAATATCTTGGTTGGAGATTTTAGTGGTTTTAGTTTGGTAAAAAACCTTGGATTACAAGTGGTGTTTTGAAAACTAGGTTTATTTTTGATGCATGTAAAATGTTTGGAATGGGTTTTTGAGTTAAGAAAATAATACCTATATAAATAATGTCAACTTGGATTTTGTGCTTTTGTCCTAGAGTGACCGAGATTCTTGAATTTGATTTCAATATTGTGTTCTATGTTGATTGGATAGCACCATATGTGATTAGAAAGTGTGGGCCGATTTGGATAGATTATGGTAAAAGAAACCAATGACTGTTTAGACTGGGTTTTCTTAATTTTATGTGATGGATTGTGTTGACTCTAGAATTGCTTCTTTGTTTAGAAAGTATGTCAAGAATGTTTCATGGGGGATCATCTTTTGGAAGGATCATGGTTATATTATGTTTTTCAGATTGAGTATCTGGATATGAGTGGTTGGTTCTGGGGTTGGACCCCTTAACTTTCACTTTTATGATTTCATGTGTTATATCACTTGATGTGAATTTTTAATGGGAATTATTATAGTGGGGAGAACCATAAGCTCATATATAGATCAATTGTTGACACTTTAGTGTTTTGGGGTCGATGGATGTGAATGAGTAGTGTCTTTATGTTTAGTACTTAGTTTTTTTGTCTTTGACACATGGGAATGAGTGGGGTGGATGCATCTTGTTGTTACATTTGGTAATGGAAACGACATGGAACCATATTCAGAATTCAAGTGTAGTGTTTAAAGGAGATCGTGTGTTGGAAATATACTCAAAATGGTGGTTAAGGGATCTAAGAGTGAGTCTAATCAATGATGTGTTGGAGCATGTGAGTGGAGAGTGATGGTTAGATTGGTTGGTAGAGTATCCAAGTGTGGAATTTCACCAATAGATGGGTTTATAATTTAGCGTGGGTTCCTTATCAGTCCAGTGATACCTCTAGGTATCAAGGCATTGTGGTTGGGAAGTGATATTATGTTATCATTTTCCATCATTTATTTTGAGGAAAATTTAGTAAGGGGATGACAAACCAGTGATTTGAAATTTTATTGAATACTGGAAGGTGGATAATGCATTGAGAGAATCATTCGAGATGCAGTTTATGTGGTTCAAGGATTGGATGGGGTTTTTTGGATAAAATCCTGTGTGGCTAGATTGGTCTTTATAGTTATGCATAAGAATCATGTTTGGAACTCATGGATGTAATGAAACGATTAGATGATCAAGGTAGGTTAGGGTTCATGGTAATAGGAATGACATTAATTATAAAGCATGAGAATTGTTATGGAATCAAGTTTGTAATGACCTACATCATTACGTCTTTTGAATTCTTTAGGGAATTTTATTTTTTTATTATGGGTTTTATTTTGAGAACCAAGATTCAGATTGGGTTTTTGAGTGTTTTTACATGCTTAAAAGGTGTTTTTAGACATGGTTTGAGGCATGGTAAGTGTCTTGGGTGTTTTTGTGAGCATTATAGAAGGGATGGGTGGCCAGGCTACAATAATTTTATAGCATTAGGCTAGTCATAGTGTGAATAGTATCATTTTTACCTTGAATTACTTTAGTGGTGTGGATTTCAGTTCACGAATGGGTGAGAAGGGATGCTACCAATAATATTTTTAAGTGTGAACCTATGGTTCACACTATTAAATTATTATGTAGTGGGGGAACCCTCTACATTGAAGAGGGTCATGGAATTAACCCCATGTTCACACCTTGAACCTTGTGGGAATCCCTCCATTTTGGATTTTTTTATAAATTTTCCTATGTATTTTTATTATAGGAACCCTTGGGATTCTTTAGTTTCTGATCACATGATATATTGGGGGGAGCCCTCTTTAGCTTCCAACTCCCCCTAAATTCAGTCCCTTAGATCCAGATTTCTTGGGAGAGATTAATTTTTCATATTGGAGGTAGTTTTCTCCTCTCTTACCCCTCTTGTCTCTCCTCTGTTTTTTAAAATTTTTAGATAGGTTTTGAAGGGAATATTTCACCAAATAAAGGATAAATCATCATTCCCATTAGGTATTTTATGTTTATCTCATAGAGGACATACCAAGAAGGTGTATTCAAGTCTCCATTCTTCATTTTCCATAATTTATGTGCTTCCACTGATTTATTTAGGGTTTACAATGAAATTTGTGTTAGATTATCCATTGAATTAATGATTCAACTTCAAGATTTTTAATGGATTATGTTTGGGTGTGTGTCTAGAGTGGATCATGACTCATTTATCATGATTCTAGTGAGTAAATGACAATAGATGATATTTTAGGTGTTATTCCTAATTTATTTAATTTATATTTTAATTATAAATTTTGATAAATGAATTAAATAATTAATTATGAATTTTTATAATTAAATATTATACTTCATGGCTTGAGGTAGGTTATTGAGTGTTGAAGAGATGCTTGGATGAGCCCAGTGAATGATGTTTGAGCTAGGATTTAAAGAAGCTAGCTTTGTTTGAGGCAGGTGGCCTTGAATTTTCTAATAATATTTCTCATTTGCTGATTTTTTTCGTGTACCTTTATTAGTATTATTTTCTACATATTTCATATCGTGTGCATGTTTCCCCATAAGGCTGGGATGATCTCACATCAACTTAATAGTCAACGTGTCCCATATTTCTTAATCAAGTGTTTGATGGTGGTTCCATTCTCAAATGAGTGTTGGTGGCCCTATTTATAGTTTTTGGATGATTTTATTAGTTTTTGAAATGTAAAATAGATTTTCTTCATAAAAAAAATTTTAAAATGGGGTTTGGAAAAATGAGGATTTCAAGAAACATCAGTGATATGAGAAAAGAGTTTTGAAATAGTATTTCAAAATGGAAATGGTGTTTTCCAAGGAATGTTTTGATGGGTTTTGGGACATAGGACTAATGTGAGTAAGGTAGAATGTGATTCCATTGGAAATCGTTTTAAGATAGGATTTTTGACTTGTTTCAAAGGAATCTAAAGAGTCTTGAATAAGTTATTTATTCTATGTTACCTCATGAGGGTGATGCCCCATTTTCAAATCTTGTGTGATTATTGTGAATCCCATTTTTGATTTCTTTTGGACCGTGTGATGTATGATGGAGCATGTTGCATGTGTATCCCGATGAGAACTTATTTTTAGTATAAAATTGGTAGGTTGGTCTGAGTGGATAGAATAAAACCCTTGGAGGGTTGATGTGGATCTTAAGATGGTTTGAGATGTGAGTCTAGGTCCCAAGTGACTAGTTCCCTACTTGCGAGTTAGTGATCTTAGGAGATAAACTACGTTCGCTATGTGAAACTTCTTGTATTCTTATAATAGGTGATAGATTCCAGTAGAGGAGAGGGCCCTCATGCCTTAACATTCTATGAGAGAGATAAAATTTTGGGACTCCCATGAGATAGAGTCCTTGATATATGTAAATTATGGGCCCTCTATTAGTGAGATAGATGGATTGAGTGTGATGAGTTATCCATTAGTGAGATGATTGGACCTGATGAACAAATGTTAAGTCATTCATGAGTGATATTACTGACATGAGTGAGATACTATCTGAGTTTTGATGTATTTAAGCCATGGATGGTTTTACCTCACCTGAGTGGAAGGTTATGGTCAGCTAGTGATGTATCCTCCCTTAAGAGAGAAGGGATGGTCATATACTTGGAATGAGACCACATAAGGTATGAAACCCTACCCTATGTCTTCATGTATGTATTAAGGAATTTTTCAGACACCCTAGATAGTATCTTTAGGTTTGGGTTGATATTATGGTACATAATGACTTCTTTCTGGCATGGAGCTAAAGCAGGAAGGGTCAGGAATCCTGGTTACTTAGTTAACACACAATGGCCTAAATTGTGTGATTTTATGTGAATTTTGTGTTATGTGTCCAAGTGAGTGTTTTTTATGGAAATTAACTCTCCTATTATATATATATATATATATATATATTAAATTACCATTCAATTTATCACAACATCACTCAGTACCTTAAATAAATTGAGGATTCATAATGGGTCATTGGTCTCACGCCCTACCCACATACACGACATGGGTTTTGATGTACATGGGTAGAGTTTCCTATTTTATCTCAATATATATGTATCATTTGGATTTATACATGAATTTCATCCATTAGGTCATGGATTCCATAGATATGGTAAGATGGTATGTGAGTTGGGTTAGTGTCTATGTATTTACTTTTCAATTATAGTTCAATATGCACTAGCCAATGTGCCTTTTATTGTATATCATGCATGTAATATTGTAATTATTTATTGTTACTACTTTTTTTATGGTCGATTAATCATTAATAACATTTTAATGTTTTATATTTTGGAATACGGGGGATCTTGGGGATCTATGTTTGATATCTCCAAGGTTTTAGAAAGTTCATTATATAGATGAGTCATGTCGAATTTTCAGAAGATTCAGGAATGGATAAAAGGCTTTCTTTTAGAGGGTATTACCTTTGTTAGGACATCACTAATATTTTATAGCCTCTATTATATGAGGATTCATGCTTATGGTCACATGTAATCCCCATGTTAGCACCGTTTGGGAGGTCTGGGTTTGGGCATTGCATTTAAGCTTGTGGGGGTTAGTGGGTCGATCCAAAAGCCCATGTGAATGTGTGAGTTGTTTACTTTCCTTGTACCCCCAAATAATAGAAAAAATTATTATTTTTCATTAATATTATATTATTATCAATATATTATTGTTAATTTTATTTCATTGTTAATAATAGACTATTATTATACTGCTAAAAAATTTGAACCTGAATCTCACACGAAAAATCTTTGAAAGACGTCAAATTCAACTCCTTTATAAAAGGGTGTTTTGGGTGGAGTTCTCTATTATATATTTTTATTTTAATTAATATAAGTAAAAATGAATATAATAATAGTTAAATATGGTTTTAAATTGTGTATATATGTATAAAATAACAAAATATGACAAAAAATATTTTTTTATGAAAAATCAAATGGTGTGTGTAATTGGTGTTAACACAAGATGGGTTAAAAAAGAGAGGCTTACAAGAATTAAATTGATACAAGAAATAATCCATATATATAGATCTCTTAAGAAATAATTTATTAAATAACTTAAAAAATAACATATTAAAATAATTATTTGAAAAACACATTTAAAAAGACTCATAAAATAACTATGATCATGTTACCAACTGAAATCGTAAACAATTCTAAAATAAAATTAAAACAATGAAACATGATTTTGGTCATAGATAGTATGAATATGAAAAATTAAAAACACATAATTGAAATATAAATTAAAAATAATTATACAATTGGTATGAGAAAATATAAATCCATAAATTTTTTATGTTCCATTAGAATATATATACATGGAGAGAGGGAGAGAAAGAACATTAGAATATAATTAGTGGAACATGTAGATCCTTATTATCTAAGTAAATAAAATGGTTATAATTACTTCCTTATGGATTTAGAATAATGAAACCTTGAGGTTTGTAAGTGGTTTCCAAGACAATCATCACTATAGAGTACTGGAATTTCATGTTTTGAGATTTGTTAATTTTCTAGGGATTTTTTTCATTCAAAACGGATGGGTAAAATTACAATTTTAAACATTTAAACCACCTAAAAAATATTTTTTTGGGTTTTATTGGATTTAAAATATGATTTCTACCTTGAGGTGAATGTTTGGTACAAATCAGTGTAGTTTTAATTTTTGATATTTTATTTGAAATTAATTAATTAATAATAACTCTCACAAATTATCTAGTTTTAGAGAAATACTTAGATATAAAAAATACAATCTTTAATTAAAATTACATTAGAATAATATTTCTCAGGATGTAGTGTTTCATTTAACTTGATATTAAATAATAGTGGGTCCCGGGTTCTTCATGAACCGTTCTTATAAAAACAATGAATTTCATCTACTATATATCATCTGGCATGAAAACTATGGAGAATAATTACAAATTATCTAGAGGATAAACCCGTGGTCCCTTAAAGTAGGATATATAACATGCCTATCAGTCCTGTTTATTCATTTTGATATATTTAGAGTTAAATTATAAATTTTAGTTGATTTATTTTTTATATTAATTTTTTTAAGAAATTGTTTTTATTTTTTATTAGTATGAATATCCTTTTTTTATCACTAAAAAGAGAGTGTTTAACCACTAGAAAAATAAACACCGTCCCATTTTCATGGACTTATCATGACCATTACTACTTACTGTTTTGACTCTGAGTTATATCTATTATTATACAGTCAAAACACCCCTATAGATCATGGTGGCGATCAATGATGTATGGAATAAGAAACAGAGTATCTAGATAATAGGTAATTGGAGATAAAGTGTGTTAATTGTGGTTTTCATGAAATAAATAACCATGGTATGGTTCTTGGAAGAGGTGTATTAACACTAAGGTGGTTATAACAACCCCAAACCCACACTCCCAGATCTTGTGCTAGAAACAAAATATTTACATTTTTAGATTTGATACTAATAAAAGTGACCCAATTTTAGCCATCCAAAATAGAAAACATCAAATAGAATTAATTGTTCAATTATATACATAATTACCTTTTAGGTTTTGAGTTTTATAGAATTAGGAAAATCTCTTACACTATAATAACTATATATTCAAGTGACCATTTTTTCTACTATACACAGTTTTTCTTATTTCACAATAAGTCTTAAACAAGAATCATAAAACTCTTAAAACATGAAACCATTATAGTCACAATTAATTTAACATCATTATCCATAATATGGGGAAATGGAAAAAATAATAATGGTGTGATTAAACACTCTGTAAGGGCAAAAAAAGCATTAACAATTGAATGTCATCAGTGGGCATAATATGAGCATAAGAGTATGCCGACATAATCAAAGTGAATGAGAATAAAATAAGAGAATTAATACCCATAAAAATTCAATAAAAAATCATGATACATGGAATAAATATTTTTTCATAATATAAATGTCTTATAAGTCAATTATCAATATCCATGTAAAAAGAATTCTTGAGAAAATGATCCATTAGAACTCATGAAAAGCATTAAAAAACATGATAGGTATCTATGAAAATCATAAATAAATCATGGAATAAACTAAATAGGATAATTATAATATTATATTAAGACTAACTATAATATTTAATTCTATCATCTCTTAGGAGCTACTCAAATTTAGTAAACTCTGTCATCTCTTATGTGTAAGTTACAACAGTTAACTCCATCACTTTACCCAATGCATTGGCGGGCTATAAGGTCCCAAACATACTTGGTTTATAATTTAAACACTCTAAAATAATCCATACATATTTATGATTACCATAGAATGATAAAAACATTTAGAATCTTTCACTTTTTAATATAACACCCTCGAAAACAACCATCATTCCTTTTTTCTTGATTAACGAGTGGAAAAGAAATAAGTTCCATAATAATCTCTTTTAAAAAATCATAAGAAAACTAGAGAAATAATAAGTATGGTATCGTTGGAACATATCCACATTTTATCATAATAAAATGATAAAGGATATTACTATAGACGATATATATATTCTAAATAGAATTTAATAAATTTATTTGAAAATTGGAAAAAATATCCTTTTATTTTGATAACATTTTATAAAAAAACAAAGAATATTTGAAAAATATTTTATTTGAAAAAACCCATATAAAATTACAAATAATTATTCAAATCAAAGAATTATTAGGACAATGGTAAAATCTACTATTTTCATAAATATTGAAAATAAACATTATCTTTAAACACTTGTAAAGAGAGTCAAAAGTGACCAATGAGGAAAACATTAAGAAATTTTATTTTAAAACAATTTAAAAAAGGTCAAAGATAATGGAAAATAAATTTATGAAATAATTGTTTTTAGAAAATAACATTCTTGAAACAATATAAAAAACATGGAAGAAGAGTTTTGTTAAAATTCTTTAAAAACTTTTAAATAAAATTTAAAAAAATCTCTATGAACTTTTAAAACCAAAAACCACTTGAAAGAAAGAACATAAAAGGAACATAAAACACCATGAATATAAAAAGAGTCATGATATTATATTATAATAGTTATTTTATACACCATATAAATTAATATAGGTTCATCAATAAAAACTTTTCTCAAAGAAGGAAGTATGAGATGAGAAACCCTAGAAACTTGGGTAATACTTAAATTAAGAAAAGCCATTGAATGAAGGAAAATTAAATTATTATGTAAAAAAAATAATTTAAATGAAATAATATGTTAAAAAACATTAATTTTTAAGTAAGTACACCATATGAAATAAATCATGATGCATAACAAGAATTATGTCTCAAAGAATTGAAATTAAGGCTATGAAAACCCTTACAACTTTTATAACATTTGAATAAATATTTCATGAAAGATATAACATAAAATGAATGTTAAATATCACGATAAAATATAAATTCATGTTATAATATCTCATTAGGCACCACATACACCTTATAAAAGGAATTAGGTGCATAATACATGGCCTGTCTAAAAGAAGCAATATTGAGATGAATAATTCATACAAAGATTATATCATTGATTTTAAAATTTAACAAATTAAGTGATTATGTGAAATAATTTTAAAACAAAACCAAAAGTTTAAATAAAACATAATATAATAATAGGTAATTTCACAAATAATATTGGCAAAACATAGTTAATGAAGTATAAGTATTACCTAATGAATGAATATTGAGTCAAAAAACACCTTACCTCGAGTCCAGACTTATTTTGTATATCCTTTAACTCATGTCTAATAAATTTATATTAGATACAATTTTTTTTAAGAAAATTTTAATGGTTTAATAAATTATAATTAAACCATTTATTTCATTTATTTCAATTATATATTTAATTACTTAGTCGATTAAGTTCAAGTTGGGTGTTTTGAGGACGTTCAATTCATAATTGAAAAATAATTTTGGTAGGTTGACCATAATAAAATATGTCAGTGTTCCATCATCTAAAGAATAATAATAATGATATAATTATCATTTATATACCTTAAATATAATTTTATGACCATCCATTAAAGGATTACATGAAAAATGAATCACATCGTTTCATAGAGGTGGTAATCCACACATACACACAAACAACATTACCATTTTCCAATAGATAAAAGGGTAATAAAATAGATGATATATAATATTTACATAATGATAATTATGTCATTAATATTATATATATACATCAAATCCATCATTATAAATGACCATGATAGGATGTGGTGAAAAAAAAACACATTGCTTCGTGGAGGATGTAGTCCAACGTGTGCACAAATGATGTTTTTGGCCCCCATAGGATGGAATAAGAGATAGATAAGGTTATTACATTAACATAATAACATATTAGTATATGGGAGATATTTATTTTAATTTAATTATTATTATATAATTTAAGGAGTTATAATAATAAGTAAAAAATAAACGCTCTGTTAAGATGATTACCTTCTTTTTTAAGAACCTCAATTCGATATTTCCTAAAGGACCCTAGGGATGATATTTTAAGAAGGAAAAAATCAATAGAATTTATATAATTAATTTTATATGAGGTTTTGTTAGGGTATTTGTTGATATAATTATCTCAAGAAGTGTGAGGAATGGAGGAAAAGTGGTGTCCTTATATAAGAGTGGAGAGGGGAACCCTTGAAATTACTTTAAGTGTGAAATTAATATAAAAAATATTTCATGTTGAAGTGGCTTAAAAATATTATGTATTTATAATTTAGTATGTATATTAGTGTAAATAATCACATAAAATAAAATGTATACATGTTTAGGTGATGTTTTAACCCTTATATCTTAGTTTTAACCCACATTCACCCTTTTAATGATTACCAAGATATCAAAGTTTTTTACTCTTTAGAGGTAAAAACATTTACTATGAAAGGAAAAGTGAACCATAAATGGAAAACATTTGAAATTATAAATAATATCCCATTTACTTGGCCCATGATAAGTTTTTTATGAATTTTAAATCATTTAATAGAATATTATTTGACATAAAATATCATTAAAGTCATTTTCGAGACTATTCACATAATTTGACCTTATAAAACATAAAAATAGTAAAGTAATTCGAGTATAAAATTTTAAAATAGAACTATTACATTATCTGTATCCCAAAAATTCTTTAAAAAACATAATACCACAAAAAATATTACTTTTTTTTGTTTTTAAAATCATTTACTTAATTTTTCTACTACTTGCGCAAGCATTATGTCAGTGTTTCATAAGAATTCAAGATAATTATTGCATCACTAAAAATTTAAAATAAATTAACTTCATAAAAAAATTAGTTATATTTCAAAATAACATTTATAATTGAAGTTAAAATAATTTTATCCTTATGAAAAAATATTAGAGTTATTAAAATAGAGAGAGTGACATTTTGGATTTATTATTTACTTAAAATAATATTAAGGTCATTATTCAAAAAAATGTAACCATGTTGCCATATATTAGAATATCAGATGAGGTTTTTTAAAATAAAATTGTAAAATGGAAATAATTTAGGATTTATATATACTGTTAAATCTTTATCACATTATTTTTAATCTTAATTACCTGATTTACCTTTACCGTGGTGAAAAACATTTACCATAATTATTATTCCAAATGACTGAAAATAAAGTTGAAAAACCTACCAAAATTTTATATAGTGATTCAAAATATATAATCCATTTGATCAAATTCAATCATTATGATCTGTATAAATTAATTTTAAAATAATCCCACAAAATATGACGAAATTTGTTTTTCCATAAGAATGCATTTTTAAGTATAGAAAAGTTTTTATATCAAAATTAAGCATTATATCAATTAAAATAAATTAATTGGATTAATTTTAATAAAAAAAACTAATTAAATTTTAAAATGAATTAAAAAAAATGGTACTTGTTAAATAATTGAATGGAAAAGACAATTTTCTATAAAATCTATATTTTCTCTATTCAGTATAAAACTAATATTCAAAAAAAATCCCAAAATTTCACCCTATGATATTTTTTACAAAATTATTTCAAAAATGATTTTATTTTTATAAAATAATTTTTTCAAAAATTCCAATAATTAATTATAATATTCACTCATAAAAAATGATAAAATCCATTTTCGAAGAAAACATATTTTTGAAGTATAAAATGACTTTACTAAAAATTGAGTACTAATTTATTATGAATTAATAAATAAAATTTCATTACATAAAATATTTATATATATTATTCATAATTTTTTGTTACTATTCATACCTACCAAGTTAATGGCTAGGTTATATTGGTCACATTTAAATAGTAATTTTTTATAGTATATAATAATTCGTTTAAAGATTAATATTGCATGTTAATATAGCTATTTAACATAGTATTATTTTAAAATAAATTTTCAGGGGGTTAAATTCCAACCACTTAGAAAATTCATCCTCACAATTTTATCTCGTTTTTAATAAAATGGGTTAAAAACTTTTTTTAAAATCAATTATAGGTAGTGGGATATAAAACATATGATTATAGAAGGAAAATCATTTTTAAAATTTAAAATTAACTTTATTTAAATCCCATATTATAAAAGGGATAACAAAACATAATTTTGAAAAGTGGAAAATATAAATATGAAGGTCACTTGGAATAACATATAATTAGGTTCCCATATAAAGATAACAGGGTGGTTAGCAAAAAATATGGATATGGAGGAGAAAGAATAACATCTAGTGAATAATAAAGATTGATAGAGAACATGATCATGGGAAATTTAATGGAAAAAATCCATAAATACACAAGGGATTTATAATATCATTAATTCATTAGAAATAATGGTAATTGGATAATATTTTTATTTCAAGATATTTTCCCTAGAGTTGTGTAATTCCTTTACCATCAAGACTAAGAACATAAGAAAATATACTTACCTGAATTTATTCAAATAAAAAAAATGAAATTTCATCCTTTGGTTTCATGTTTAAATAATTATTTGCTATTATCCAATCTTTTACTCTAAATGTTGAGTATGGGTTTTTAATGCCTGAAGTAGTAAAATAAATTTCGGAGAGACCATGAGGTATATAAAAGGATTAAAATATATTCTTATTATCTTTACTAAAACCAACATTGTTATCACATAATAGGATAATAAAAAAAATATGAATATGAAAAATATTAGTCTCAAATACTTCAATAATAATACCTAAGGTTTATCTTAAATAATTCCATTAATTGTTAAACCATAAAACTCTTCAAAACATGTTTTCCCTAAAATAACTTGAATTACTATAGAATAATATAATGTAGTTCACTTTACTAAAATAAAAAGTAGACACTTTATATACTAAACTAAAAGTTTATCCTTAGACTAATCGTAAATATTTCTAAAAATATCACCTTGTAAAAAATTAACTTTTCAGCCATCACAGTTAACCCAATATCCAATAGACCATAATTACCACAATGGTTAATCCTTCCTCTAACCCAGTAAGAAGTTTAAATCACCTTAAGAAGTAATCAATTACAACCTTAAATAATAATTTTCTCTATAGAAAATGCAATAAACATTAAACTTATAAACCCATGATAGTATCCATAATTACTAAGTTAAACTCACATTAAAAAAATCATAATCTCTAAATTTATCTACAACATACTCTAATGAAAACTATAACAAACGCAAAACCGCATTCTTATATCCGATGATAGAAACAAAATCTTTGTATTATTGGATTTTATACTGATAAACATAACCTAATTTTATCCATCTAAAACATACAATATGAAATGAAAATATGAGACCACTTACATACCCAAGGACCTTTTATGTTTATAGTTTTAGAGAATTATGCCAAACTCTTATGTAACACTAGCCATGTCTTGAAGTGTTAATTTTTTCTATTATATCCATATTTTATTATTTTATAATAAGTCTTTAACCTTTTACATAGAATCATTCTTCATAACATAGGAAAATTTAAAACATAATAAGGGTGAGCTCAAACGCCTAGTATGGGTAAAAATAAGCATTAACAATTAAATGACATCAATGGGAAAAAATGACCCTAAAGGTATGATGACTTAATCAAAGTGATTGAGTACAAAATAATAGAATTCATAAAAATAGAAACATGGATCCTAAATCATGATACATGGAATAAATTTTAACATAAGACCAGAATCATATAAGTTAATAATTATGAACCATGTGAAAAAAATCCTTGAGAAAAGGATCTATAAGAACTCATGTCAAGCATTGAAAAACTATGTTGGTATCTTATAAAATAAAAAATTAATCATGTAATCACCTAAAAAGAATAATTAAAATATTATCTTAGGATTAAATTACAACAATTATCACTTTTGTTTCTTAGGAGCTACTCATATTTAGTAAACTTTTCCTTCTCTTTGGAGTAACTTACAAGAGTTAATTCTATTTCTTTATCCAATGAATTAGACGACTATAACGGTCCCATCCATCCTTAGTTTATAATATAACCACCCATAAATCATCCAGAAATATTTCCAAGTATAATAAAGTGATAAAAACATTTATAAGCTTTCACTTTTCTCTATAACACCCTTGAAAATAACCATAATTCACTTTTGGCTTGATTAACCAATGAAAAGAAATGAGTTACATAAAAATATCTTCAAAAAAATCATAATCTATGTGAATAAGGAATAAGGATAAAATCATTGGAAAATATCCCCATTGGAGTATAGTAAAACAATTAATTATATCAACACATATAAAAAATAAATTTAAAATAATATTTATGATATTTATTTGAAAATAAGACAAAATATCCCTTTCTTTTGATAGTATTTTATAAAAAAATACTGAATATTGGGAAAATTATTTTATTTTAAAATAACCAGGTAAAATTGTAAAATAATATTCTAATAAAATAATGTCCATGTCTTTGGAAAAATTAGCTCATGTTATCAATATCAAAAATAGACATTATTTTCAAATATTTTTAAAGAGAATCAAAGGTGACCCATATGAAAAATGTTAAGAAAATTAATTTTAAATCTTTTTTAAAAAATATTAAATATCACGGAAAATAAATTAATGATATATTTTATGTTTAGGAAAAAAAATTCTTGAAGTAAGATAAAGAAAATCTAGGTAGAGTTTGGTTAAGTGGCTTTAAAAACTTTAAAACAACATTTTTAAAGAAAACCCATTTAGATCATTTTAAAACTAAAAGACATTTGAAATAAAGAAAATAAAAGGAATATAAAATACCACGAGTAAAAAACAGATTCAGGATATTATATGTCAAGAGTTAGTGTATTCTCCATACAAATGAATATAGGTACATCAATCAAAATATGTCTCAAATGAGGAAGTTTGAGATGAGAAACCCTTGAAACTTAGAAAATAATTGAATAAAAATTCCATTTAATGATGGAAAAAGAATTTTTTCTATAATAAACAAAATTTGCATGAAATAATATGTTAAAACACATTAATTGAGAAATAATTACACCATATAAAATAAATCAAGGTGTATAACATTAATTATGGGAAAATGAATTGAAATTGAGGCCATAAACACCCTTGATGCTTTTATAACATTTGAATCAATATCTTATGAGTGGGATAAAATTAAATTAACTTTAAATATCATGATTAAATAGTCATTCATGATATAATATCTCAATAGGAAGTCTATACACATCATAAAATGAAGTAAGTGGACAATAAAAGGCATGTCTCTAAGAAACAATATCGAGATGAATTGTCCTTAAAAAGACCATATCATTGATATTGAAATTTAATCAATGAAGTGATTATGTGTAAAAATTTTAAAAGCACACAAAACAAGTGGAAATATAACATAATAAAATAATAGGTCATTTCACACATAATCTTGGAACAACATATTTAATGAAGTAGAAGTATAACTTAATGATTTGAAACTGAGTTATAAAACCCCTTACCTTGAGTCATGACTTGCTATTTATGTCCTTTAACTCCTATATAATAACATTATATTAAATATTTATTTATTTAAGAAACTTTTATAGGTTTAATCACATATAATTAAAATATTTATTTAATTTTTTTCATTGACATATCTAATTAATTACCTAGTTAAGTCCATATTGTGCGTTTTGAGGACGTTCAGTTCATAATTAAAAAATAAATTTAGTAGGTTTACCATCGACAAATATTTCATGGATATATAATACTAATAATAAAAATAAAAAAAGAAATTATATTTTTCATACATTAAATAAAATTTTATAACCATCCATGAAAGGAATACATGAAAAACAAATCTCATCGCTTCAGGGAGGTGGTAATCCACACATACACATGAACAACATCACCATTTTCCAACAGATGCAAGGTTAAGAAAATAGATGATATATTATCTTTCCAAAATGTTACTTTTTTCATGATTATAATGTTTTTACATTAAATAAATCATTTTAAACAACTATGAGAGGTATTTTGAAGAAAAATCACATTGCTTTGTGGATGTGGTAGTCCAAACATACACAAGAACGATGTTTTTATTCCCCATATAATAGAAAAGTAGATGAATAAGGTTATTAAATTTAAATAATAACATATTAATATAATGGATATAATTATGTTATTATATTATAATGGTTAGGACATAATTTAACTAGGTAGAAGAATAAGGAAAATAAAAAAACTTGGTTAAGATGATCACCTCCTCTTTGAAGAACCTCCTTTGGATCTCTCCTCAAGGATCCTCGAGATGGTATTTTAAGAACACAATGAAAAGGAACCTAGGTTTGGTATTTTAGGGATAAATCTTTCCTCCTTTATAATGCATATAATGAAATTAATAACTGGTTTTAAAATGGTTTGGTTATTTTAAGTGGCTCAAAAAGTGTGAGGAATAGAGGATCAGTGGTGTCCTTATATAAGAGAGGACATGAGAAACCTTATAATTATTTAAAGTGTTAAATTTAAAAAATTAATTTTTATTGTGAAGTGGATTTTATATTGCTATTATAGGATGAATATAAGTCTAAATTCTCTCATATATTAAAATTGAGATAATTATAGGATATGTTTCAACCCTTATCTTTTATTTGTATCCCCATATTAACCCTTTTGATGACTACCATATTATCAAGTTTTTTACTCTTTAGAGGTTAGAAAAGTTAATATAAAAGGTAAAGAGAACCATAATTGGAAAATATTTTAAATTATTAACCATATCCTATTAACCTGGAAAAATCTATTTTTTTAATAATTTTAAATCATTTAACAAAACATTATTTAATATAAAATAACATTTAAGTCATTTTAATATTATTCATATAATTTTACTTTAAAAAATCTTAAAACTTTAATATAATTAGAATATAAACTTTTAACACATCTAAAATACGTTATATTTACCCTTAAATTTCATGTAACACCATATATCACCCCAAAAATACTACATTTCATGTTTTTAATGTCATTTATTTGATTTATCTACTGCTTGCACAAGCACTATGTCAACGTTGTGTAATCATTTAAGGTAATTATTTAATCATTAAAATTTAAACATAAATTTCCATGATAAAAAATTATTTAATATTTAAAATTACTATTTATAAATGAACACAGACATCTTTTATGCCCATGAAAACATATTAGAGTTATTAAAACAAAGAGAGTGACATTTTAGATTAATTATTTTCTTAAAAATAATATTAAGGTCATTATTAAAGAAATATGGAACTATGTTTCTATTTATTTGAATAATGTATGGGGATGTGTAACCACACAATATTTTCATACATAGATATTGCATATTTTTAGATAAATATTCATTACATTATACAAACACATGCCTGAGGATTGTAAAGGTCTAGTGCCTCTTGAAACTTGGAAACATAAATACCTGGTTCAATAAATATCTATAGCATCCACCACTTATTTATTCATAATTATATATCTTTTTAATATATCACACTTAACACCCTTCTTTATATCCTGTGAAAAAGGAAACATAAGAAAAGGGTGATATCAAATGCTCAGTAAGGGTAAACATGAAGGATATTAATCCATGATCATATGAAATCCTAATATAATAATAAGGTTATGGGATTATGAACATAACTTATGATGTTTATACACAACTTTTCGTAGACCACAAACTTGATTCTTGATAATAAACATTATAATTTCAAAAGAAACAAATAATAAGAATAAGAATAAATCATAACTAAATCGTGAACTATATGTTCATGTCATAAATGTGTGTGGAATCATCATAAGTATAGAAACAATTTTATATGTCATGGTTAATTACCAATACCATAAAATCAAGTTGTGACACCTCTTTCCCATAACGGATCAAACACTTTGACTTGTTTCGCATAACAGATCAAGCACATCGACTTGTTTCTCATAAATATCACATGAGATATATTTCATTACCCAGTGCATTGGAGGGAGATATACATCCAAACTGTTACATAATAAATATTATAAATCTATGTGCCACATGAATATAAATCATTCACAATATCATAACCCATGAAAATAAATGGGTTTCATAAACATTTCATCATAACATAACTCATGGAAAAGAAATGGGTTTAATAAATAACATTCCATCATAAACATAAACCAACTATATAAATAATAAGGATATTATACTTGAATAATAACCCAAATAAAGAATAATTAACATCAAGTAATGTTATACTATATGGGAAATAATTTTTAATATCACTTAAAGTAATTATTGAAAAATAACATTTTAATTTTTTTAAATCATTTATTTTTAACGAGCCACAGATTTTTAAAAGAAAAATTTTTATTTCAAAGTAAAATTTTAATATTTTGGATTAATATTCATGGAATTAAAAAATCATTATGGATGGAAAATATTCTTATGGAGTATAAGTTACCAAAAATATTCCTTCTATATTTTGTTGGAAAATTCATAAAGTACTTTGTTTAGAAAATGATAAATGATTTTTTAAAAATGTTTTGTAAATAGTCAACCATGAGTAAAAATGAATTTAAAAATTCATATTAGAATAGTAAAAATATGTTTGAAAAGATTTTTATAAGACATAGACATGGAATAAAAATATTACACAATGGATACTTCAGCACAAACAATCTTGAATAAAAATGAATTGTGAAATAAACCCTTACAAATAGAATATCATTGAAGTGAGAATTAATAAAATTAATTGATTATGTGTATTCATTATAAATACACATAAAAAAGTGGAAATACAATATAATATTATAAAAATTTATTTCACACATAATCATATAATGACATAATCAGTGAAATAATAGTTTAACCCAATGAATGAAAAATGAGTTAAAAATTCCCTTACTGTATATCTCCCCTTTCCTTATTCATGTTAAAATATATTGTATAATAAATTTGGTTTTATTATAAATGTATTAAATAAACATATACACACACACACACACACATATATTACCATGTATTATTTTTCTATAATATCTTATCACTTGTTTATTAATAATCCGTTATTAAAAATTACTATTCTGGATGATAACTGCTTTGTTCTCGAAGTATGTTTTGGTTTGACGGTCCCTATACATATATGTTGATGATGGTACCATTATTTACAGAATCATTATTATTTTATATATATCATATATTTTCATAAAAAATTTCCTCATTACCATCCATGTGAAATATAAGTGAAAATGAATCACATCTCACCGTGGAGATGGGAGTCCATATATATGCACGAGTGACATTGTTGTTTTTCAAAAGATTGGATGATGATAACTTAGATATGATATTATAATAATAGAGGTAAAATTATATTATAAATATCATATATAATCTCTAATACTATAATAATACCCATCCATGTAATATGGAAATGAAATATGAATTGTATCACTATGTAGAGATGATAAGTTGTACGTACAAACAAGCAATAATTTCACTTATTATTTGATGAGAAAGAGGGTGTATAATTATGTTTTAAAAATCATAATAGAATTTCAGAATATTTAGTATAATAAATTTATTATTTTATGATAAACATCATATATTTATATGAGGTAAGGAAGAGTAGAAAAACAAAGTGATCGGTTAGAGCAATTACCTCTTCTTTGAAACGTCTCTTTTGAATCTCTTATAAGAGGATCTAGAGTTAGTTTTTTGAGAAGACTAGAAAATCTAGAATGTATATATATATAATTTTATAAGATAAATTTTTAGGGTATGGTCATGATACAAGGCTTAAATTTATATTAATAACTGATGAAGGAGTTTCCCTTCTATAATTTAGGTGAGGTTCACTTTTGAAAATTTTATACAAATTAATTTATAATAAATTAATTTTACATCCAAATACCACTAAATGGAATTATATTAGCAGCCAACCTAAGATAATTTTTTAATCTCATTAGAAAAGTTTTGGTATTGTTTTAAACATTATCATTTTTCTTAACCCTTTGTTAACCTATTTTAATTTTAACTATGGTAACAAATTTTTCAATATTAAAAGGTCATCATTTCTATATATAAAGTATCACTTGGAACGTAAATAGCAAATTTATGATATTTTAGATTGTATAATAATAAGTATTTATTTTTAAGTATTTATTTTTAATATTTTTAAATATTTTTTTAAAATATTATTTTGATAAAATATCATTCGTGTAAATGATGACACTATTCATTATTTTGACTTTAAAAAAATTTGGAAAACAAGATAATTTCGAAAAAAATCATTTAATACACCCCTAATATGTCATAACCATCTTGAAAATTCATGTAGAACCATAATTAATTCAAATTATATTTATTTTAATATTTTAATATCATTTATTTGACATTTTCATTAATTGAATAATTACTACATCATCATTGTGTAATTTTTTAAGGTACTTATTTATTCATTAAAAATAAAAAATAAAATACCACTATTTTGATAAATATTTCATATTTTGGAATAATATTTATAGATTAACGTATATTCTTGATGACCCCTTATTATATATTTTATAGTATTTAAAACTTGATTGTGGCATCTTTGACTTTTCATTAAATAAAATATTATAATCATCATAATCTCATCCAAGTGGCCCAAAAGTCATGAATAAATTCACATCATGAAAATAATTTTATTAAGTTAAAATGTGGAAAATATATTTGTTTATAACCTAAATTTATCCTCATGTAGGAATATAAGATATATTTATAACAAATAAAGTGACATTTTGTGACTTTATTTGATTTAAATAATATATAAGTAATTTTCATGGGAAAGTTTCTATTAAACAACTCAATTTCAATCCTTAAATATTAAGGTTCGAATTAAATTCATCAAATAAAATTTTGGAAAGTGTTAGGGTCATTTTGTAGTCCTTATCATTTTATTTTTAACCTAAAATTTCCAATTTACCCTTTACAGTGGTATGAAAATTTACAAAGGTTACTATTCATATTGAAAAAAAATAAAAATATCCTATTTAAAAAATTTAGACCTTATATATCCAAATATTTTACACAGTTTTCAAAAATAAAAAACATTGATGTTTTGATTTTTTTTAAATAAAAATGGAAAAACTGCCACAAAAAATGTCTTTTCGGAAAAATGACACTTTTAAACATAAAATGTATTTATAATAATTTAATGTATAAAATCATTATAAAAATATATAATTGGATTATTTTAAATCTAAAATAAATAATTAAAATTTAAAACTAATACATAACTTAATTTTAATTTTATATACTTTAAAAGAACGTAGTTTTCAATAAAAACCTGTATTTTTCACTATTCATTTAAAAATCAACGTTTTTAGAAAATTTTTAAAAATTAAATTTAGGATAATATTGAAATGATGAATTAAAGAAATGAAATTTATTTCATCATTTTCATTTTATATAACTTTTGTAAATTATAATATTAACTCATAAAAATAAAAAAAACTCAATTTTGAAGAATAAAGTGACTTTACTAAAAATTGTGTGATCCTTTTCTAAGAACTAACAGATATAGAAGATGAAACCAGTAATCCCAGAGCTGGTATACCACCATTACATTATCATTATTCTAAGGAATTAAATCCAGAAGGACTAAAGTGTTTAGTAGTCTTGGTAAACCATTTACATACACGTGTCTTATATTACCAATGAATACACTAATTACAACATAATTTTTTTTGAAGTATAATTTTATTCCCACTTATCATATCCTTTCATATATTTCTTAGTATAATTCTTGTATTCTTGGGTAAAGGAAAAAAATAAGGGTGAGGTCAAATGCTCAGTAAAGGTCAAGTGAAACAAAATAAATAGTGAATCAATGAGCATATTCAATATGGAAAGGTAATAACTGAACACACATACCATATAATCAATAAACTATGAAGAAAGTTCATAAATAGTATAGAATGGAAAATAAATAAAAACACATACTATTTAAATAACCATATAAAGAATAAATAATATGATAAGGTAAATAATTGAACACACATGCCATAAAATCAATAAACTAAGAATGAAATGCATGCATAGATTTTTTCATAGTGAGAATATCATTGATAATAATAACTAAATAAAAATGAAATAAATTCTTAATTTTTGGATGTTATGTTTTTTATGTACATGATACCTTTACCATCATTATATATTCTCAAGATAGTTTAAATCTATGGGTATAATCCCATATATTCTTTTCAGAAAGAAACACGAAGGGTTTGTTTTCAACTAATTTCATCTCATGATACTACTAATGCATTGAGTGGATTATTTACAATAGTACCCAACCCATTTCTGGTATATTAAAATCATTCCTTATATATAAAATAATCGATTTAATAAATAGAAAATGTTACTTATCAAATATCCATATTGATTAAAGAATATAGATTTATTAATATTTCCCCAGATGATCAAATAACTATAAAATTAACTACTATATGTAAAAATGGTATAAGGTTTAGGAAATTTACGCATACATGATAAATGATACGGATAATAAGAGGAAATTAAATGTCCATTTTTTTGAAGGAAAGTTAATATTTCAAAGGGATTATAAAAATGAACCAAGGAAGTGCATTTCAATACTATACTTAGAAAATCAATCAAAAACCATCCAAAGGAATAATAAAGATGGTATCTATATAAAATATCCCAATTTCATTAGAAATAAATTGGTTTTTTCCTTGATTAATAGAAATACTATAAAAATATCTCTTAATGACATTATTGAGAAAAATATCATTTTCATTTTGATTTTTTTAAATCCTTTTCTTTGAAAATATATTTTAAGAAACGTTTTATTTAAAAAAATAATCTTTTAAACTTAAAAAGGAATATTGAATGAAATTACGGTGGATAATTCTGTACATGTTGTATAAGGTAAAAAGAACCTTCCCTTTTCAAGGAAAAAAGGGTAGAAAAGTTCCATGTTTGGAAACTGATAAGAAGATTCTTTTGAAAAAAATTTAAAAGATAAAAGGGTAAAAATTTCTTTAATAAATCATTTTAGAAAGTTTAAAACATTTTCTAAAACATTTTTTAGAGAAAAATGTTTTTAGAAGAAAACCGGTTCTCCGACGAAGGAGATAATTGCAGTTGGGTTTTATTAAAAATATTTTCTAAAACATCTTGAGTACCAAAGAGTATAAAATTGGTAATATTACTTTAAAAAGGTAATTAATAACCACATGTGAGTAAATTGATATATTTTATTAAATAATGATCAAATAATTTACTTTAATGAAAATTCTCGTGGAAAAAATCCTGAACAAAATGTAATTGTGAAATAAACCCTTGAAAAGACCATAAAATTGAAGTGAGAATAAATAAAGTAATAGATTATGTGTGAAAAAATAAAACCAAATAAAACATTTGTAAATAAAAAAATATATTGTAAAAATTTATTATACACATAATCTTATATTATTAACGATGACGATAAATAATATGACCCAATGAAAAGGAACTAAGTTATGGAATTTAGTTACCACTTAGTAATTTTAAGTTCAAATCCCCTTAAGTGAAATAATTCAAATTGAAACTCAAAATACCATTAACAATTATGTTTTCATTATATTACATTTCATATTGAGTATATGTACACCATATATAAGAAATTAGGTGTACAACGATAAATGTAACACCCCGAGATTTTATGAAAAATATTCCTCTTAATTTTATTGATGTCTTGTGTTGTACGCTACACCAAAAGGTTCTTTCACTACACACATCCCTGACTTGGCTTAAATTACATGTAATCACGACCTTCCTCGATAGCTTGCGTCGTATGCAATACCAAGTTTCACTAAACAAGATATTATTATAATATTATTATGAACTAGCCGTTATGAATAGTAATACCCATTTTTTTGAAATTTTATAAATTTTATCTTTCAAAATGGACTTCATTTTTGGATTCAGAATATCGAAATTAGCCTAGAGTGAATTTTTGGTATTTTTCTGAAAACTTTCAATTTTTGATGAATAGTGAAAACACTGGGTTACTATTTAAAAACCGACTTTTTATTTAAATAATTATTTATTTTATTTAAATTTATTTTAGTTCAAAAGTTATACATAATACCCATATAAGTTGAATGTAATTAATTGGAGTCATTTTATAATAATTTTAGATATATAAAAATTTTATTGAACTTTTCACCGTCTTTTACCCACCTCCAAGGAGAATTTGGAAATTCACATAAAACTTAATTTTACCACTTCTGTGAGTGGAATTTATAAAATCCGAGAGACACAATTAATATAGAGGACTAAAATGTGGTTCAATGAGATGAAAATAATTTTTGGTGAATAGTAACATTTTACTTTTATTTACCACAGTTAAAAGTAAATAGGGTAATTAAGGGTAAAAATGATATTATTATTACCCTAAAACATGTCCTAATTCTATTGTATAAGTTTAATTCGACCAAAAATAACCTTAAGAATAAAATATGACCATTTAGGTCCACTTGGATTAGATTAAGACATTTAATATTATTTTATTTAAAGAATAGTTAAAATAGTTAAAATCAAAGTTTAATAACTAAAACATTTTTAATATTGGGTTATACATAAGATAAATTAGACTATAAATATTAATTAGAAAGATAAAATTATTTCCTACATAATGGTAGTTTATTTGTAACTTTTAGACATTAAATAAATTAATTTATTTATGACACAATGATGATGCAGTAATTATCTTATTAATGAAATATTGACATAATTGATGTTATAAATACCCAACTAAATGTAATTTGAGACTTTTTATGAACTAAACTAATTTTCTAGGTTAATATGACATGTTAGTATTGATTTAATTAACTTTTTTCTAACTAATCATTCTGTTATGATTTTCACAAAAATCAATTACCAAATAGTGTCAAAATTGACATAAAATAGTTTTTAAAACAAATATTATATTATTAATTGTTATTTTATTCACAAAAATCTACGGTTCGGAAAAATGACTTAGATAAGGTTATATATATTAATAATAAACAATTTGGGGTTCGTTTGGCTTGTTATAGTAAGTTTATTAACCTTATAGTGTAAGAAAACAAGAAGACACGTTAAAAGTAAAATTATTTAACTTAAAGTTAAATCTAAATGATAAGGTTAAAATAGAAACCTAAACTTGTCTAAATTCTATTGTATGAGAGGATTTAGACCCATACCCACCTTATCTTCGAAATAAATCAATTTGGAGCTATTATAAACTGAATATGACTTTATTATAAAATAATATTTTATGTTTTTCCAAAGGTGCCCCTCTCCTCCCTTATAAAAGGGAACCTCCTCCCTCTCCTTCTCACACCACTTTGAGCCATCAAGATCGGAAAAACCCTGAAAATTTATCTTCTAAACTTCCCTAGAAACATCCTAGAGGTCCTGGTCTTCTTCAAAGACAAACCCTAGTGCCCTAAGAGGAGGTTAAGAAGAGGCGCATCAAAGAAGAGGTAATATCCATTACCGATCCTTTCCAATTTCTTTCTTCTTCAACTTATTATTATTTAGTTGTTTCATTATAAATTAATAAAATCATTATTAAATATATACTGATATGATATTATAAATATTAAACAACCATATTTCATGTTCTATCCATCCTACGAAAAACGAAATCACCGCGCGTGCGTACGTACGGAATACCGTCTCCACGCCGTGGTGTAATCTGTTTTTGACCACCACCTTACTTGGATGGGTATAATGGTGTAAATAAATAACTATATATGATTATTGTAAAGTTATATTGATTCTGAAATATTATACATACTCTTGAATACAATTCCATGATCATGGGAATGATATCATCGCCCGTGCGTACGTACGGACTACCGTCTCCACGACGCGATGAGATTCATTCTCCATGTTAACCATTCAAGAATGATTATAAAGTATATATAATGAATAATAATGAAATATATGACATAATGAATCTACTGGATTTATGTATATATATATTTCATCTACTTACTTCCATTCAAGTCAATAAGGAAAGGAAAACAACGTTCATGCGTACATACGGCCTACCATCTCCATGAACGGTGTGTTTCTTTTCATTTATCTATCTATTATATATATATTTACTTAATATATATGATATATAAATCATTTTTTACATTCTGGAAGTAAGTAAATCATGATATAATTAATAATAATATCAAGAACAACAAGTACAAACACGTACGATAAATGAAACAATTTTAACCAAAACGCTAATTTAACATTGAATTGGAAAATGAACGGGTAATATAAATACCTAAGTGAACCATATATGATATAATAATAATGAATATGATTCTGTAATAGGTCAATGACATTATTTAAATCATTATACAGGAGTTTAGGATACATACGAAGCATATCAGACAAAAGGTAAGGGATAAATTTTCAATCTCATTTTTTTTATCCGAGATTGCTTATACGTAAGTATTTACTGGGGTTACGTTTATCATCCATGACCTTGTTTTCTAAAAATGTTTTCATAAAATGTTTAATATTCTTCTATGAATGTTTAAAGTCATTTTTACCCTTTATTGAATTTTTACCACATTGTATGAATGGAATGTTTCCTTTGGTTACCATATAAGGTACTTTTTGACTTTTTCTGACAAAAGTATGAGGAGAATGTTATTTTTAAATTATACAGCAAGAACTGATTTTTACAGTTTTATAACACCTTATTTTCATGAAGCTTACTGTACATGATTTCAAGACTATTTTCAACAAAATCCTTTTCTTTTAAAATTTCATGGCATTTTGTGAAAAGAAAATTGATTTTGAAGAAGAAAGGATATTTTCCTCAAGAATTCATTTCAAGTGCTTTATCAAAACCATTTTCCATCTAAGATGAAATTATTTCATATGTGTATGTTTCAAGTATAATTCTCTATTATTTAAATGGTTTCACTTTTCTTATGATGAAATATACATTTGTTTTATATTGATTATGTGATAATGGGATGATGTTTATGAAACCCATTTTATTCTTTGGGTTATGATGAATGATTTATGTTTATGTTGTGGAACAAGTAAGAATGATTTCATTATGAGATGGGTGGGACCTATATCTCCCTCCAATGCATTGGGTAAATATTTATATCTCATGATATATACATGGTTGGAACGATAAGTCAATCCGGTTCAGTGTTACAGGATTGGAACGAGGAGTGAACTCGATTCAGAATGGGACTTTGTCCACTAAGATGGTCTTGGAAGCAATGGATTGGATACTATGGAAATCATAAAATGTGCTCAATAGATTCCACAATTACATGTTTTATTACCATTCTAGTTTATCATGACTAATGTTACTTTATGATCTATGCTTTGTGTACTTCCAAGATTTATGTCGTTTCTCATGATTTTGATGTTTAGATTTTATGTTCAAGTTTTTTCATTTGAATGTTTATGGATTGTTTTATGTTATCTATACTTACCCTTAATTAGTATTTGAGATCACCCTTTATATGTTTTCTTTTCCCCAGGATTTAAAGAAAGGTTTTTGGTAAGAAAAAAAGGGGAAGATCTTCATGGGAGATGTTGAAGATCTTTCACCATGATTAGAAGATTATTTTCCGAGTTTCCAAAGACACTAAACTATTACAGTCCTTGTGTGTCTGTTTTCATTATGTATTAAGTATTCTAAAAAATTAATGTAATGTCCATGTACATCAAGATTTGGGTCTCTAAAGCTGGTATCAGAGGAAAGGTTTAGTTAACCTTTAGAAATTAGGATTTGAAAACTTTATTGAGATCCCAAGAGATATTTCTATGGTATGTCTGGATATGTCCCTAAGGTTAAGTATAAGTATAAGTTATAATTCTAGAATTACGTTAACGATTTATAATTAAACCTTAGATGTTAGATATTGAAGGTACTCCCCCTTTATTATGTTGTTTTCCTAGCATGATTTTTGCCTCTCACACTGTTCTTTTTGGGTTTTAGAAGATGGCTGGAACCTGAATGGGATGAGTTCAAGAACTTGTTTTTCAGTAATTACTTCCCTAGTATTCTTTGAAAAAAGATGGAAAAGAAGTTTCTTGAGCTTAAGTAGAAGGACGATGAATCTGTTGGTATATACAAATTTTTTTTAAAAGACTTGCAAGGTATGCATCTGGCTTTATCATCCAACCTGAAAGTAAAGTTGCTCGATTTTTCAGTGGTTTAAAACCAAGCCTTTGAAGGGAATTATCTATAAGAGACTTCAGTAGCTATGAAGAAATTGTGCGTTGTGCTATTAAGGTAGAAATGGAAGTTGGTGTAACATATCCATCTCATGGTTTTGACAAGAAACAAAAGATGGAGTTTAAGGAGAAATCTCAGAATAATGGTGAAAAGAAGATGAATGTTTCTTTATGCTCAAAGTGTGGAAAGACGCACAGTGGAGATTGTCTTAAAAGGACTAGAAAATGTTTTAAATGTGAAAAAGAAGTTCATCGAGCAGCAGAGTGTCGATGTAATGGAAAAAAGGTTTCTAATGATGTGAATAAAGAAAAGACTGCAGAGAATGCACCACCAACACTTCAATGCTTGAAGTGTAAGGAAATGGGGCATTATGCTAATCAATGCCCTAATCCAAGGGTTAATGATGATCAACGTGAACAACCTCTTAAGGAAAAGGATAAAGGGAAGTCACATGCGATCACTATTTGTGATGTTGAGTATGATAATTATTTTTTGTAATGATTAAGTGTTTATGTAATGGGATTTCAAAATAGTATCATGGAATCTCATTTATAGTATCGTGGAATTTTGAAATATCTGTGTATTGGTCCATTGTGGTTTTCTATAAGAATATGGTACCGATAACCATGAAAAATTGATTCAAATATTTTGGAAAGTAGATGATATGTGCATAATGATGAGATAAGGAGAAAATGAATTGTTTGATAGTATTCATGAGCTCCTGCTAGATATAAGAACTAAGTGATATCATGGTTTGAGTATATATAATTTTGAGGATTTTGGTATGTGAAAAGTGTTAACTTTTAACTGCATTAATGTTTTCACTAAGGTTCAATGTGTATTCATTTTTCAAAAGAATACATGATTAAGGAATTCGAATGTTTGGAATGTGACTAACAAGATATATTGTATGATATATGGGGGATAAATGATGGTATTCACGTACTTGTTATGTGACCTCACAAGTAATCATTTTCTTTACACTATGAGATTGGAAAGATGTATTTTCGATAAGCTTAAAGGGTGGAATGAATTAATTTGGACATCAGATAGAATTGTTTAAGGGTATATTTTTTTGATATTATTTATGGAATGTTATAATAATGTAGTTTTAGAAAAAGGACAACATGTAAGATGAGCGACAACCCATCACGTCAGACAAGGATGTGGGAATCGAACCCACAACTGAAGTGCGATAGGCCTTTATCGCCTACCAATGTCCTACAAGAAGTACCTGGTTAGTAGAAACTAGTTTTATTAAGCGGTATGAAAGATGAAGTATAAGTCCATTTTAAGAGCCATATACGATTAATCTCACCATATATGGACTTATGTATATAACTTTTCCTAACCTTATGTTTGATACAGATGGAATGACCTATCATTCTATCGCATGATCTGCTAACACTTCATATAAGACAAATTCAACTTCATTTCTTTAAGAGATGAAGTGGAAATTGTTCAAGGCATGAACAACGGTGAGATTATACCAAAATAAAGTAAGTATTTCTTCTAATTCAAATTCTTCAACTTTAGGGAAATGATCTTGAAAACAAAAAATGTTGTCCTAGTGTCCTTATATCTGATGAATCAAATGGTACCTTAGATCATCACAAATTTATAGCTTTGTGATTGTTGGATTTTTTCATAGGCATGTTCTCTACCATTCTCCATCAGAACATGATGGTTAGATTTCTCCTCCATATCCATATTTTCACCTATGTTCTCCTATGTGGAAACCCAATGATTAGTTAATTTGGGTAACCATTACATTTCATACTTTAGTTTTTAAAGATTGGTTTTGGTATTCCTTTTTACGATGTGGGTTTCTATTAAATAATCTTTCGAGTAGTAAACCATTTATAACCCTTAAGAATTTCGAGGGTGAAATTCATTTTAAGGGGGGTAAAATGTAACACCCCGAGATTTTATGGAAATTATTCTTTTTAATTTTATTGATGTCTTGTGTTGTACGCTAAACCAAAATGTTCTTTCACTACATGCATCCCTGACTTGGCTTTCATTACACACAATCACGACCTTCCTCGATAGCTTGCGTCATACGCAATACAGAGTTTCACTAAACAAGATATTATTATAATATTATTATGATCTAGCCGTTATGAATAGTAATACCCATTTTTCTTGAAATTTTATAAATTTTATCTTTCAAAATGGAATTCATTTTTGGATTCAGTTAATGTAAATAATCTTAGAGTGAATTTTTGGTATTCCTTTTGAAAACTTTCAATTTTTGATGAATAGTGAAAACACTCGGTTACTATTTAAAAACTGAATTTTTATTTAAAAAATTATTTATTTTATTTAAATTTATTTTAGGTCAAAATTTATACATAATACCTATATAATTTCATTGTAATTCATTGGAGTCATTTTATAATAATTTTAGATATATAAAAATTTTATTGAACTTTTCACCGTCTTTTACCCACCTCCTAGGAGAATTTGGAAATTCACATAAAACTTAATTTTACCACCACTGTGAGTGGAATTTCAAAAATCCGAGAGACACGATTAATATAAAGGACTAAAATGTGGTTCAATGAGATGAAAATAATTTTTGGTGAATAGTAACATTTAACTTTTATATACCACGGTTAAAAGTAAATAGGGTAATTAACGGTAAAAATGATATTATTATTACCCTAACACATGCCCTAATTCTATTGGATAAGTGTAATTCGACCAAAAATAACCTTAGGAATAAAATATGACTATTTAGGTCCACTTGGATTAGATTAAGACATTTAATATTATTTTATTTAAAGAATAGTTAAAATAGTTAAAATCAAAGTTTAATAACTAAAACATTTTTAATATGGGGTTATACATAAGATAAATTAGACTATAAATATTTATTAGAAAGATAAAATGATTTCCTACATAATGGTAGTTTATTTGTAACTTTTAGACATTAAATAAATTAATTTATTTATGATACAATGATGATGCAGTAATTATCTTATTAATGAAATATTGACATAATTGATGTTATCAATACCAAAATAAATGTAATTTGAGACTTTTTATGAAGTACACTAATTTTATAGGTTAATATGACATGTTAGTATTGATTTAATTAAATTTTTTCGAACTAATCATTCTGTTATGATTTTCACAAAAAATCAATTACCAAATAGTGTCAAAATTGACATAAAATAGTTTTTAAAACAAATATTATATTATTAATTGTTATTTTATTCCTAAAAATATAAGGTTAGGACAAATGATTTAGATAAGGTTATATATATTAATAATAAACAACTTGGGGTTCGTTTGACTTGTTATAGTAAGTTTATTAACCTTATAGTGTAAGAAAACAAGAAGACACGGTAAAAGTAAAATTATTTAACTTAAAGTTAAATATAAATGATAAGGTTAAAATAGAAACCTAAACTTTTCTAAATTCTATTGGATGAGATTATTTAGACCCATACCCACCTTATCTTTTAAATAAATCAATTTTCATCTATTATAAACCGAATATGACTTTATTATAAAATAATATTTCTAGTTTTTCCAAAGGTGCCCCTCTCCTCCCTTATAAAAGGGCACCTCCTCCCTCTCCTCCTCACACCACTTTGAGCCATAAATCTAGGCCAAAACATGACACATTATCTTATCCACTTCCCTAGAAACATCCTAGAGGTCCTGGTCTTCTTCAAAGACCAACCCTAGTTCCCTAAGAGGAGGTTAAGAAGAGGCGTATCAAAGAACAGGTAATATCCATTACCGATCCTTCCCAATTTCTTTCTTCTTCAACTTATTCTTCTTTAGTTATTTCATTATAAAGTAATAACATCAGTATTAAATATATACTGATATGTTATTATAAATATTAAACAACCATATTTCACCTTCTATCCATCCTATGAAAAACAAAATCACTGCGCGTGCGTACGTACAGAATACCGTCTTTACACCATGGTGTAATATGTTTTTGACCACCACCTTACTTGGATGGGTATAATGGTGTAAATAAATAACTATATATGATTATTTTAAAGTTATATTGATTCTGAAATATTATACATACTCTTCAATACAATTCCACGATCATGAGAATGATATCATCACCCGTGCGTACGTATGGACTACCGTCTCCACGACGGGATGAGATTCATTCTTCATGTTAACCATTCAAGAATGATTATAAAGTATATATAATGAATAATAATTAAATATATAACATAATGTATCTAATGGATTTATTTGTATATATATATATATGTCATCTACCTACTTCCATTCAAGTCAACAAGGAAAGGAAAACAGCGTTCATGCGTACGTACGACCTACCGTCTCCATGAACGGTGTGTTTCATTTCATTTATCTATCAATTATATATATATATATACTGAATATATATGGTATATAAATCATGTTTTACATTTTTTAAGTAAGTAAATCATGATATAATTAATAATAATATCAAGAACAACAAGTCCAAACACGTACGATAAATGAAACAATTTTACCCAAAATGCTACTTTAACATGGAATTGGCAAATGAATGGGTAATATAAATAACTAAGTGAACCATATATGATATAATAAAAATGAATATGATTCTGTAATAAGTCAATGAAATTATTTAAATCATTATACAGGAGGTTCGGATACATACGAAGCATTTCAGAAAAAAGGTAAGGGATAAATTTTCAATCTCATTTTTTTATCCGAGATTGCTTATACGTAAGTATTTACTGGGGTTACGTTTATCATCCATACCATTTTTTCTAAAAATATTTTCATAAAATGTTTAATATTCTTCCATGAATGTTTAAAGTCATTTTTACCCTTTATTGAATTTTTACCACATTGTATGAATGGAATGTTTCCTCTGGTTACCATATAAGGTACTTTTTGACTTTTTCCGACAAAAGTATGAGGAGAATGTTATTTTTAACTTATACAGCGTGAACGTATTTTTACAGTTTTATAACACCTTCAATTCATGAAGCTTACTCTACATTATTTAATGAATATTTTAAACAAAATACTTTTCTTTTAAAATTTCATGGCATTTTGTGAAATGAAAATTGATTTTAAAGAAGAAAGGATATTTTCCGCAAGAATTCATTTCAAGTACTTTATCAAAACCATTTTCCATATAAGATTACATTATTTGATATGTGTATGTTTCAAGTATAATTTATCTATGATTTAAATGGTTTTTATTTCTTATGATGAAATATCCATTTGTTTTATATTGATTATGTGATGATGGGATGATGTTTATGAAACCCATTTTATTCTTTGGGTTATGATGAATGATTTATGTCTATGTTATGGAACAAGTAAGAATGATTTCATTATGAGATGGGTGAGACCTATATATCCTTCCAATGCATTGGGTAAAGATTTACATCTCATGAGATAGACATGGCTGGAACGGTAAGTTAATCCGGTTCAGTGTTACAGGACTGGAATGAGGAGTGAACTCGATTCAGAATGGGACTTTGTCCATTAAGATGGTCTTGGAAGCAATGCATTGGCTACTATGGAAATCATAACATGTGATTAATGGATTCCACAATTACATGTTTTATTACCATGCTATTTTATCATGACTAATGTTCCTTTATGATCTATGCTTTTTGTACTTCTAAGATTTATGTCGTTGCTCATGATTTTGATGTTTAGATTTTATGTTCAAGTTTTTGCATTCGAATGTTTATGGATTGTTTTATGTTCTCTATACTTACCCTTACTAAGCATTTGAGATCACCCTTTATATGTTTTCTTTTCCCCAGGATTTAAAGAAAGGTTTTAGGTAAAAAACAAAAAGGGGAAGATCTTTATGGAAGATATTGAAGATTATTCACCACGATTAAAAGATTATTTTCTGAGTTTCCAAAGATACTAAACTATTACGGTCCTTGTGTGACTGTTTTCATTATGTATTAAGTATTTCGCAAAAGTAATGTAATGTCCATGTACGTTAATATTTGGGTCTCTACAGTAAAGTATGCCTCAAAAATGAAAATTGAGATGAAGTCCCTTACCTTGCATTTCCTTTTGGGTGAAAGTCCATTAGAATCCTGTATAAGGGTTTTAAACATGTTAATAACTTATACTAGATCCATATTAATATTTATAATATCATATATGATCTACTTATAATATCTTATTATCCATTTATTAATAATTTTTCATTATTTTCACTATTTTGGGCGTTAATTGCTACTTTTTCAAGTATGTTTTAACTTGCTATTTTTGTTATTATTATGTAGATAATTAATTAATAATATAAAGGGTTTAAAAAAATATTTAAATATAATATATATTCAGTAAAAATGTATTTATAATAATCCCTAAAGTTTAGTGATATGAAATGAAATGCACAGTTCATGGAGACGGTAGGCTGTACGTATGTATGAACGCTACTTCCATTTCCTTGTTGCAATTTAAAAGAATGAAAATTAAATGATATATATATATATGTATATTATAATTAAATTATCATATTTATGTCATATATGTCACATATTTTTATTAAAACCATCCTTTATATATTATATATATAGCATGAACGAATCACATCGCTTTGAGGAGGTGATAGTCCATACGTCCACGAACGATGATATCGTATTCCCGTGAAAGGGAAAACATGAAGGTATGTGTTATAAAATAATTAAATAAGCATAAATAAATTATAAATATCATATATATAAAATATAAACTATAAAAACATCATTATGTCCTACCTTGAAAGGTGGTAAATGGAAGAATGAAATTCATCGGTTCACGAGGCGATAGTTCGCCGTACACACGAAAAATGACTGCATATCCCATGTGATGGATATGTGTGAAATTATAGGTATAAATATTATAATAAAAAATATGATTATATTTAAGATACTATGGATATTATATAATCATTATATAAAAATAATTGAAGGGGTGGAGGAGTAAATGAAACAAAAGTGGTTAATGAAGAACATTACCTCTTATTCGGGTAAATCCATTGGGTTTATACCAGAAGATTTCCTTGGTTTTATTTAATAAAATATTGAGGCTTCTAGGATTATGTTAGGGAAGTGGGGAGAATATTTGGGAAGATTTATGATGATCCAAACGTCTTTATTGGTGTGAATAAGTGGGAGGGGTGAGTGCCATTTTATAGTGGTGGAGGAGTTGTATTCTTGTAAATTTTGGAAAGAGGGAATTCCACCCATGTTTCTTTCTTTTACATTGGAACCAATAATGTACCAAATTTTATAAAATGGTGGATATGGTCGAAATATTTCCAAAAAAGGTTTTTTTTAAAAGTTTACAGGTCATTTTCCCCTTAAGTTTAAGGTTTTGTCCCTTGTCAAGCTAATATTTCATTTAATTATTGTAATTAATTTTAATTACCTTCACTAATATTTTTGGTCAAAAACTAAGTTTAAATTATTATAAATTATAAATTATAAATATTACAAATATTGAATCTATTTTTCCAAATTCCAATCATATAAGTGGTAGATATTAATTTAAAATTAATCCCACAGACGAGACAACAAAGTAGGGTTTTAAAGTAAAAATGTTCAAAGGATTGAGATGTTTTAATATCCAATTTTAGTGTGAAATTAATTAAAATGACCTAAATTGGATTAATTAATGTATAATTTAAATAATTAGTCATTAAAACCAATTTAAAATTTAATTTAAGAATATAAATTATATAGACTGAAAAACTGTTTTCAATTAAAATTCAGTATTTTTCACAATTCAATACAAAAATAAAATTCAGAGAAAAATAAAAAAATTCAAAATAATATAATTTTGAAATTAAGAATTGAAAAAATAATTTTATTTACATATATAAAATTTATAAAATTCCCAAATAATTTTTTTAAAATAGGTTCTCCATTAAAAGGTGGAAAATTGACTTTAGAAAAATGGAAGTTTTTATGCATAAAATAAGGTTTGTTATGAAATTATATCTATCAAATATATTGGATAAATGTAAAAAATAATTTATTGAATATATAATATATATATATTTCATTAATATGATTCAATAATAATAATTAATTTAATTTATTAAGAAAATAAACCTTTATGAGAATAAATAGATTTTCTTTATATTCAATTGGTTTTTATATTCTTTTTTACTTAATTGGTAACCTATGAATTCATTTTATATTTTTCTAAACCATATATCTTAATTAGTTTTAAACTCCTTATTTCGTACGATGCAAGTTAACTTAGTATTTCATGAATTTAAAGATACAAAGTATATTAAATTTATTTGAATATTAAATATACCAAAATTTCTTGATTGGTAATATTCCTTTATATGTTTGGTTTTTCACGTCATAGAAGCTATTGAATAAAAGTTACTATTTTCTAATTTTAGGGGTGTTACATTCTCCCCACCTTAAATAAATTTCATCCTCACAATAATTGATCTCGAAAATATAGGGTTTGATATTTAAAAATTCATTTTTTGAAATCACACATCATGAGAAGAATGAATAAAATATCCTCTTAATAAGAGATAATTAGAAGAAAAAAAGTTCACATGGAATAACATATCACTAGGTTTATACATAGGATATAATTAGTGGAAAGTAAAAATATGGGCTTGAAGAAAAAGTTTAAATATTAATAGGGATTTATTGAGGTCATTGATCACAAACAAGTGAATGATAAATGGAATGTCAGGATCCTTAAATCCATAAATTTATGACGATTTAAAAGACCATTGGTTCAACAAATATGAAGGTATTAGTATAATTTTTTTAAGATACTTTTCCTAATGTTGAAGAATTATTTTATTGACCAATAATATGAAGAAATATATTTCCTTGATATATTTCAATTTTATAATAACAATTTCATATTTTGGTTTTGCTTCAGTCAAATTATAATTCATTCCTTACTTAAAGAAATGGATATCCAAAAAATTAAATTTGATGGAGGAAGTGTTAAAATACAATTTTAACGAATCGTAAGGCCCATAAAAGAGTGAAAAGTCTTTCCATTTTTCACTAACTATTATCTAAATCCAATATGGTTAATACATTAATCTATGAACCTAAAAAGTGATACTACTGGTTCTTTATTAATATTTATTCATCAAATTTTTTTACTAAAAATAATTACACATTACCCTAGATATCATGTAGGCCAACAGTAGGCACAAAACCCTTATCATCGTTTAGTCATGGGTTTAAGCCCCACAACCTTGTAGGTTTTCCTTCTTATAAAACCATATTAATATAATTTCCAAAATAAATAGGATGGATATCCTTAAAATTTACTAATTAAATAAGCTTTTATCTATGATTTTCAATATAATATATTTTTATTTTTGATATCCTAATAACCTAATTTTACAATTATTACAATGTAATTAATTATCATAACAATAGTAAATGTTATCAATAAAATGAAACACATATCTCTAAAATTTAAGGTAATTATTCTTCAAATACCTTTTCCACTAAAAAAATTATTAAACTAATGAGTTGTATTACACTGAATTTACACAAAAATATACTAAATATTAGTAGAATATCATCACATAAAACCTAAAAATAAGTTTTTAGGACTTATAATTTATGATCGACCTTAATCTCATAATCTTGTGATGGTATACATAACTCTTAAGTTAAAGAAGACGTATGTGATTCTATTCTAATCCTTAAAGTTTATCTTAGGGTTATGTTCCCTAATCTATGTTTCATAAATATAGTTCCCAAGGTTGCTAATAACCTCTCTTTGATACCAACTATAGAACCTTGACCCCATTAATCTCAGATCCGGTGTCTAATACCTTTAAATTTTCATGATTATAAGGAATCAAATCGAGAAGGTCCTAATAGTTTAGTAGTCTTGGTAAACCAGATAGATACACAATTTTTTTATTACAAATGAATTCACTAATTAAAATATAATTTTTTTTTTCGGATAATAGAAATATTCCCACTTAGCATATCCTTGTATATATTTTTTAGTGTACTTATTGGATTTTTGGGGAAATGGAAAAAATAGGGGTGAGATCAAATGAATAGTAAGGGTTAAGTACATTAGAAGAAACAATGAATCAATGAGAATAATCAATATGGCATGGTAAAAACCGAACACACATTACATATAGTCAATAAATTAAGAAGTAAGTACATAAATAGTATGAAAAGGTAAATAACTAAAAATACATTTCATTTAAATAACCAGATAAGGAATAATTAATATGGTAAGGTAAATAACATAACACACATTTCAAATAATCAATAGAATGAGAATTAAATTCATCCATATATTTTTTCAAAGTGAAAATATCATGGATAATAATAACCGAATCAAAATGAATGAAATTCTTCATTATTGGTTGTCATGTTTCCTAGACACATGATACCTTTACCATCAAGATCTCTTTTAAAGGCAGTTTAAATATATTGGTAGAATACCATCTTTTTTTTAGAATAAACTCAAAGGTGTTTTCACCAACTTATTTCATCTCATGAGACTACCAATGTATCAAGGCGATCATTTCTGATGACCCACAACCCATATAGTGCATGACCAAATAATTTTTCATATATCAAATAATATATTTAATTAATGAGTAATGTGCCTTATCAAATATCTATATTGAGTAAAGAATATGGATTTATCAATATTTTCACAAATAATCAAAGAACTATAAAAGTAATTACCTTTGGTAAAAATGGTTTATGTTTTATGAGACAAAAATATCCATGATAAATGATATGGATAACCAAGGGAAATCCAATGTCTAATGATCATAGGAATGCGAATATTTCATGAGGACTACAAAAATGAATCAAGGAAGTGAATGTCAATACCATCCTTGAAAAAATCAATCAAAAACCATCCAGTGTAGGAATAGGGATGGTATTAATACAACATATACCAAGTGGAGTAAAAATAAAGGTTTTTTATAATTTATTAATGGAAATTATATAAAAATATATTTTTAAAACATTCACGAGGAAAATATCATTTTAATTTTGATTTTTTTGAAATTATTTTCTTTGAAAATAATTTTTTAACAAATTTCTTTAAAATTAAAAAATAATCTTCAAATTAATGACAATGGGTAATTATGTGCATTCCGTACAAGGCAAAAAGAATATTCCCTTTTCAAGGTAAAAATATTAGAAAGGTGCCTTGTTCAGAAACTAACAAGAAGATTCCTTTGAAAATAGATTTAAAAAAAAAAGGTAAAAAATTCTTTAATAAATCATTATGGAAATGTGAAATAATTTTTGAAATAATTTTTAGAAAACATGGTATTTAGAAGAAAACGTGTTCTTTAACTAAAGAGAGAAATACAGTTGGGTTTTCTTAAAAAAAATTTCTAAAAAATTTTGAGTTCCAAATAGTGGAAAAATGTCAATATTAATTGAAAAAGGTAATGAATAACCAGAGGCTAATAAAATGTAAGGGTTTATTAAATAATGATAAAATAATTTTCTTTAATTGAAATTCAAGTGTGAATAATGCCAAATAAAATTAAATTGTGAACTAAACCATATATAAGACCCTAACGTTGAAGTGAGAATCAGTAAATGAATAGATTATGTGTTTAAATAATAAATCCACATAGAAATATGTAAATAAAATAATATATAGTAAAAATTTATTATATATATAATCTTATAAAATTTATGACACTGATGAAGTTATATAACCCAATGAAAAGGAATTGAGTTTTGAAATTTCTTTACCACTTGGTAATTTTAAGTTCATATACCCTGAGATAAAATAATATAAGTTGAAACTAGAAATTCACTTAATAATTAAGTATTCATGATATTACAAGTAAAATTTTAAGTATGTGCCCCATTTAAAATATATTAGGCGCACAATAATAAAGTATACCTCAAAGAATGGAAATTGAGACGAAGTTCCTTACCTTGCATTTCCTTTTGGTTTAAAGTCCTTCAAAATCCAGTATAAAGGTTTCATACATATAAATAAATTATAAAATAACCATTATAATATTTATAATACCATATAAACTCTTCTTATAATATCTTATTACCCATTTGTTAATAATATTTCATTGTTTTCACTATTTTAGGTGTTAAAAATCTAGTTTTTTTAGTATGTGTTGACTTGTTATTTTTGTTCTTATTATGTTGATCACAATTTAATCATATAAAGGATTTAAACCATATTTAAATATCATATATATTCATTACATATTTATTTATAATAATCCACAAATTTTGGAGATAGTAAATGAAATACACCATTCATGGAGACGACACGCCGTATTTATGCATAGACGCTACTTCCATTTACTTATCAAATTTAAAATAATGAAAAGTAAATGATATATATGTATATATATATTTATATTATAATTTAATAATAATATTTATTTCATATATGTTACATATATTCATTAAAATCATCTTTTATACTTTCCAGATATAGCATGAATGAATGCCATCACTTGGAGGAGGCAATAGTATAGACATCCACAAACGATGTTATCGTAATAACATAAAAGAGAAGGTATGAAGTTATGTGTAAAATAAGAATAAATAAATTATAAATATTATAAATATTATATATAAACTATAAATCCATCATTATTTCCTACCTTGAAAGGTGGTAAATGGAAGAATGAACGACATCAGTTCCCAAGGTGGTAGTCTGCCGTACACATGAAAGATGATTACATATTCCATTTGATGTATGTTTATGAAAGTTTTGGTAAATATGTTATCATAAAAACATATAAATATATTTAATATAATATTTTTTTATATATTCACGATAAAAAATAATTTAAGTGGTGTAGAAGTAAACGAAAAAAGTGATTGTTGAGGAACATCACCACTTATTCAAGTAACTCCTTTTGGTTTTTACATAAAGACTTCCTTGATTTTATTATTTCCAAGGGTTAGGGTCAAATTATTTGGGTAGGTATGTTGGGATATTATTTGGGAATATTTTGGATGAGACAAATGGATTGGGTGGTGTGAATAAGGAGTAGGAGTGAAAGTCTTTCTATAGTGGAGGAGGAGAAACATTCTTGTAAATTTTTGAAAGAGGGAATTCCACCCATGTTTTTTCCATGAAAAATGGATCCAATAATGAAACCATTTATGTAAAAGGTATAATATTGTATAAATATGGTTATAATATAGATTTTGGACAAGTTTATATGTTATTTTGGCCCTAAGTTTAAGGTTTAGACCCTTGTTAAGCTAAATTTTCTCTTAATCACTGTAATTAATTTTAATTACTTTTACTAATATTTTTAGTCAAAAATTAATTTTAACTTATTATAAATAATAAATTATTATTATTTCAATTATTAAATACTTTTTATCCAAATAATAATAAAATATGTGTAAAAAATTAATTTAAAATTAATCTTGTAGATGGGATGACAATGTGGGTTTTTAAAGTAAAAATGTTCAAAAGTTTGATATTTTTTTATGACCAATTTCAATTTAAAATTTATTCAAATGAACTAAATTGGATTAATTTATGTATAATTTAACTAATTAAATATTACAACTAATTTAAAATACAATTTAACATTATAAATTATATAGATGAAAAAGTAATTTTCAATTAAAATGGAGTATTTTTCACTATTCATCAAAAATGAAACTTCACTAAAAATAAGAAAAAATCACCTTGTGGTAATATTAAAACTTTTATTTTAATAATTAATCTAATTTCAATATAGAAAATTTATCAAATTTCCAAAGATTTTATTTAAAATTTGTTCTCTATTAATAGGCAGTAAATCTGCCTTTAGAAACATATAGGGTTTTATGCATATAATTTGTTTTGTTCTTATCTTATATATATAAAATCTATTTGTTGAATTCCAAATATATTTTATTGAATATATAATATATATATTTCATTAATATCATTCCTTGATATTAATTAATTTATTTTTTTAGTATAAAACACCTTTGTGAGCATAAAAACATTTTCTTTATATTTAATTGGTTTTTATATTCATTTCTATTAATTGGTAACCTAATAATTAATTTTATATTTCTATTAACCATATATTTTCATGAGTTATTTAATTTCATTCATAATCTATAATTTAAAAACTATTTTTATCTTATTATATTAACAAATAATATTTTTTTATTATATTTGTTGTCAGTAAAACTCGGTCTTATGTGTAATGCAAGTCATTGAAGAAATTATTTATTGTGTGCGTTGTAAGATAAATTAGTATTGTGTGCATCAAAAGATATAGAATATATTAAATTTATTTAAAATATTAAATATACTATAAATTATCAGGAGGTTATATTCCTTTCTATATTTGGTGTTGCGTGTCATACATGATATTGAATAAAAAATACTCTTAGAATTTTTGGGGTGTAAAATCCAATACATTCATATAAAGTTGAAACTTTAAATTTATTTCGTAAACTAGTTACTAATATTCATTCACACTAATTTATTGGCTATGTTATGGGACAGAAATAATATTTTAATAATCTTTCACGATTCTTCTAAATCACCGTTGCATGCAACACAAGTTTTTGAAGAGTCATTTAATGAGAAATATTTATTAACAATATTAGGGTGTTACATTCCATCCCCCTTAACCCTTAAAATTCATCAGTTAGATACAAATAAATAAAGATACCTTTGTCTCATCACATCCTCAGGTTTGAATGTATCTTACTAAAATTGGTGGTTCCATGATAAATTTTTTCAAAGTGAGTGGTATTATTTTATAGAACTTTATTTTTATGATCCATAATCTCTAATGATTGTTCTTTATAAGAAATATCTTACTCCAGTAGTATGACCTATGAGATTATTAAATGTGAAGGATCAGGTATATACTTACTTCGAGGAGATACATATTACACATCATGAACCTGATAGAGATTAATTGGAAGTGAGAATAAATAATCTACCAAACCAAAATGATCATGAATTTCAAAAGGACCAATATACCTAGGGATCATCTTGACCTTATTTAAAAATCTCATAATTCTATTCCATAGTGATATTCATGGAAATACATTTTCACCCACTCAAAACTCCATATCTTTTTTATGATTGTTAGTATAATTTTTTTTGAACTGTGAGCTACTCTTAAATGTTTTTGAATAGGTCTAACAGTATCTTCCATTTCCTCAGTTATATCAAGTACTAATAGATTTATTTACAAAACTTTATTCTATCATATTTTAGTTCTACCCTTTTTACCATTGAAGAATTTATAAGGATCCATATGAATGATGGAGTAAACTATATTATTGTAAGTGAATTTTATAAAGGGATGTGTTTATCCCAAGCCCGTTTGAAATCCATCGAGTAAGATCTTTACACTTCTTCTAGAGTTTTAATGGTCCTATCAAATTGTGTATCTGTGTGAGGATGATAAGAAACTCTGAAACTTAACTTTGTTTTCATATTCCATTGAATAATTTGTCAGAAATTCAAGGTAAACCTCACATATCAATATGATATAATGGAAATTGGTACTCCCTGAAATCTTTTCACTTCATTAACATATATTCAGTAAATCTAATAAAGAGATAAATCTTCTCTATTATCATTACAGTGTTCCAAATTCATAAGGAAATCATCTATAACCTATATAAATTTTTTTCCTTTAGATGTTTTGGGAAGTATGATGACAAAATACATTGTAATGTTATCCCATTTCCATTTAGGTATGGTTAATAGTTGTAATTACCCCATATAATTCTATCTCTCCACTTTAAATTACTGGAAAACCAAATTATGAGAAACAAACTCTGCAATATCTCTCTTCATGTTATCCCACCCGAAATATTATTTGATGTCCTTATACATATATCTACTTCTAGGATGAATAAATAATGATAAAATTTGAACCTCATACAATAAATACTTCTTTAAATATAGTATGGGGGAACACACACACTGTTCATAAACCTTACTATTCTATCCTAATAGAAGTTCAACTTAGGGACACTTTTTACCTTCTTCTATAACTCTACATATTCCTTATATGCCTCCTTAATCATCACCTGTATAGATGGTTGAAAATTCATTTGAGAAAGATAATATTTATCCCCTTCGTTTATAGTTTCCAGTTCTATCCTTTAAAAATCTAGAAATATTAGATCTTTGGTGATCCTCATCATAGATAGGCTAACATGTTCCTTTTGACTCAAAGAATTTTCCACCTAGTTCTCTTTCCTAGGGTGGAAATGTATTGATCAATCATAATCTTTAATCAACTCTAACCATCCTCTTTTTAAAATAATCAACTTCTTCTATGTGAATATATACTTTAATATTTTTTTGTTGGTATATATATCAAAATTTCTCCATAAAGATAATGCCTCTATATCTTTATGGAAAATATTACCGCAACTAACTCCAAATCATGAGTTGGTTAATTTTGCTCATGAACCTTCAATTGTCATGTGGAATAATCTATAGCCATGTCATTTTTCATGATAACACATCCCAATCCCTTATTTGATTCATGACTATAGATTATATACTCTTCTCCACTACAGGGTAATGTAAGAACAAGGGTGTTGTATAACCTTTTCTTTAGTTCCTTAAAATTTACTTCACATTCATTCATCCAAAGCAACTTAGTACCCTTCCAAGTTAACATGGTGAGTGTATTTTATAGTAAGAAATTATTCACAAAGAATCAATAATATCCATCAAAACTAATAAAACCTTAGATATGTATCATCAGTGTTGGTATTGAACAACGTTCAATAAATTATTTATTTGTTGGATCAAAAAATATACCCTCTCTTGTAATTATGTGACTCAAAAATTAAGCTTTATGAAGCCAAAATTTACACTTTATAAAATTTTCATAAATATTATTCTTCCACCGATGTGGTTTCCAGGAGATCTCTCAAGTTATTCGAGCTTGGTGTAAGATTTTATTCAGATAATGATTCATTCATTGAGCCAAATCACATTCATCATAGAGGGAATCCGATGATATCTTTCTCAATGAATGAGGTAAAACATCATTATTTGGATTTATTATTTTTTATCATTTGGAAATTCATCAAGAATAGGTCGTCATTGAATTTATTAAATAAAAATATTTAAAAAATTTGATTTTAGGGATTCCATATCGATTTATTGAATTATTACAATGAAATTTTTCTCTTATCATCTAAAAAAGAATGCTATAGATTTTATGTCAGACATTTATGGTCTTTCAGGTATTGTTATATGAAATTTTTGAAATGGCACCAAGACTTTGATTCTTGCACCGAGCTGCCTATTGTTTCAGTCTAGATTAGATTCCATGAAATCCCGCTTCCCTTGTTTAAATAAGATTCACTATTTCTGATCTCCAGCCTTATTGGAAATCCTCTAAATTTGGGCTTTGCAATGAAAAACCTGTCAATACACTCAATTTCTAGGGTTTGGGTCAAGATAGTTGTTTCATAGATATTCCTTCCTAGGTTTTGATAAAAAATGGCAATTCTATATTTTTTTAAGAAGTTGTTTATAAAAATATCCCTACCTATTATGGAGATGTATTAAGCTTGGCTAATCATCGAAGGACTATGGTGTTATGGAATTTTACTTGATGGGTTATAAAATGAAATGGGTTGAAAAGGGAAAAAAATTAGATACAATAGTATGATTTGAAACAACTATTCCTAAAAATTCAAGGGTTTAGAAAACTCTTGGAAGAAAAAACATTATCATTGATATACTTATTGAGGTTAAGACTCAATTTGTTCACAAATATCATATTGTAAATCTATGAGTCATACACCTAAGGACAACAATACCTTAGTTTTTTGGATGCTATTCACAACACTATGGATGCCACCTATGATTCCCTCACTATGGTGGGAGATCGAGTGGAACCTAGTAAATATCATGAAATGTCTCAAGAAGAGGAGGAAAAAAGCTTCCACATTGACTATAATGATTTATCTCATGATTCTTGGGATCAAGTATGTCAGATTGAAGATGATTTTTTTAAATCAAGCTCTAGGAAAGGTAAAAAACTAATGATTGACCCAAATGGTTATATCACCCCACATCCTAATAATACTTGGAAATAAAGAGATTATTCCAATATTGAATGAACAATTTTTACTAGATCCTTTGATGCTGCTAAGTCAGAAAAATTAGACTCCTCTTCACAGCCTATTAATTTTGAACCTTCTTACACAACTGCTACTGGTGATTCCTCAAAAGGATTAATTTTTGATGAGGTTATTGATCCCAGTTTAAAATGTGCATAAAAGGCCAAAGAAGTTTTGAGGGAGGAAATTATCTCTTGGATGAAAAAAAAACGATGTAGTTTTCTTGAAAAAGTATAAATATAGTGAAATAACAATGGATAATTATCTTTAAATCATAGAGTGAATGCTTACTAAAACAATGGAAGAATTTAAATGAAAACTAGTCTTTAAGTATAAATAAATTCCATGGAGATGACCCCATTTCTGGATTCTCTTTTATCTGGTGAGCATATAGTATTAATATTTCGGGAAATACTAGTTTATTTGAGTTTATATGTTCCTTATATGAGATGATTTTTGAGAATTGATGGAATTTGTTTGAGTCTTGTTACTTGGGTATTTTTTTTATCCTTTATGTATTTTGAGGGAAATATACTATTTCAACCAGAAAAATATGGTTTAATTCTTGGAGATGATGAAATTAGTGTTGAAATGACTTTTATTTTGTTTTTTTAACATTAAAGTGATTCTTTAATTTCCCCATTTTTTCCTCTTATAGTTGGGGTTCAAGCTATCCTTTCTCTATTGGATTCTCAATTCAGGACGATGGATGCACTTTTGAAATCTTGTTGTTGGGTCTCCAAGCGATAGTAGATCTAGTATTACAAGGGGTTTAAATATAAATAGAGGAGGTTTCTCTTATTATGAAGACTTCTTGATAGATGTCATGGTGTTTAGCATATCTACCTTCATCAACATTTTTAGATTTCAAGACTACATTGCATGTGTTTTATCTAATCTTGAATTTCTTATACAAGGTTTTTTTCTTATGGTTTTAATTTCTAGTTCGTTAAAGGAAGAAATCAGTTAAAAAATGGATTAAAAATATTGCATGGATAACCACTTAATAAATAATTGTAAGGTTTATTTATTGCTGGACCATGAAATCAAATATTCTTTTATACAATAATCTTAATTTCATTGGAGACAAGTTGATATATTCTCCTTTGCTACTTTGTGATTTACTATAATTCTTTTCATAACAAAATTGAATTTTATAGTCAGTGTAAACTCATTACACCTTGTGTATTCACTATAAATTTTGTTTTAATTTAATAAAGTTTCAGAGGTATGAGTTGGGTGAACAACTTAGGTCTCATTTATCAGTAAAAAACTACCACAAACTGATCAAGATATTCTCTAAAGATTATATTCATTAAATTCATGATGATATATGGGGAATTAGTAAGACCAAAATGAATCACTATAAATTCATAGTGTCCATACCTAGTACATAATGCCATCTTTGGTATATCCTTCTTATTCACCCCCAATTAATAATATCCAGAATGATGTTCAATTTTAGAATATTATTGAGATCTATGTAGTTGATCAAATAAGTCATCAATACAATGGGGAGGATACTTGTTCTTGATAGAGATCTTTTTAAGTTCATGATAATTAATGCAGAGTCACATTGATCCATCTTTCTTCTTAATAAAAGGAAAAGGTGCACCCCAATGTGACACACTAGGGCGTATGAATCCCTTATCAATATTTTCTTGTAGTTTCCTCTTTAATTCCTACAACTCAATTAGTGTTATTCTATAAGGATTCTTTGAAATAGGCATAAAAATAGGTATGAGTTATATTGAAAAGTCAACTTTATGATTCAATGTAATAACTGGTAATTAATCAGGAAAAACATCAACAAACTCCTGTAAATTATTTTTATCCTTATTGTTAAGTTTCTACCCAAATATCTTGAGATAGATAACCTTAATTTATAGGAATTAGGACATTAAATATGGAATTAGTTTCCATTAGAAGTTTATATTCATCCTTGCATTGATATGTGATCATATGTTCATGTAGAATTTGAAATTTAACTTCCCTTACTTGACAATTAATATAGTCTCCATATAGATAAATCCAATCCATTCCAAGAATCACATCTAATTCAACTATAGTGATAATCACGAGATTTGTAGGAAGCACTTTCGTATAACTTCAATCATAGAAGAACTATAAACATGAGATACAATGGTTGTGAAATTAAGAGTCTTCATAGCTAACACAAAATTTAATTATTGAGGTGATATGGTGATACCCTTATCAAATTATTTATAAATAAAATAGTGGGTGGATCGAGAATCAAATAATACATTATCTATTCTAGAGTGGATTGTAGGTGTATCTCTCACCACATTGTTCTCATAACCCACCTCGATAGTTGTTATCATAAGACATTTCCCTTTTTATTTTTGCTTAAGAGGTTGCTGAAGCTGATTATCAAAAACCTTTGGATTCATACAAGTATTGGAATAATGCCCATAGTCTTTTCATTTATATAATTAGAGCACGGGTGGTGCATTAGTTGTGTCTTCTTTTCCATAACTACAATAAGAAACCTATTCATTACCCTTTGATATTTATGGGATTTATGACCCACCTTTCCATACTTAATGCACCTACCATTTCCATTTAAACACTCCCCTTAATGTTTCTTCCTACATTTCTATCATGAAAATGGATATAATTTCTTTACATCATGTGATTTATTCAAGTGTTCATGAGACTCAATATTAATTTTCTTATCAAAACATTGGGAATGAAGGGTATCCACAATTTCTATTTCCACCTTAAGATCACATAAAAAAATTTATTCATAGATATTAAAGTCTATTATGGCTAATTCCCTTTAGAGACTTGGTTTTAATCCAATGAAGAATCGATCAAACTTAACTTATAGTTGGATGATAATACCAGAAGCATACCTTGCATGTCTTGTGGAATTTTCCTCGTGAGTACCAATGATTTATCATCCTTATCTTTAACCCATGTAACTCCTTATCTATATTTATACAAAGAATATAAGGAAAGTAATTAATGAATAATAAGTTCTTGAACACATCCCATTCCAAGGATTAAATTTATTCCTCATGCCTTGTATCCTTGATAAGATTCTAATATTGATCTTATTCACCATACAAATGATAAAAACTAGGACAACTTTTTCATGTCTGAGAAATTGGAGAATAGGGAATAATTTCTCAGTTGTATGGATCCATATCTCAGTCACTAGTGGATCAGAAGATCCACTAAAAGGTGGTGGATATTTCCTTATGAAAATTTCAACTGTATGTTGTTCCCTCCTTCGATCATTTCAGAAATTGGCATGATTTATAGTTTGAGAGAGTTATATGATCATAACTACAAGATTCTACATTCTAGCTCCCATAACATTTGGTTGCTCAGGGGGAAAATTATTTCATTGTTCATTAGATTCAACATTACCATAATTCCTTCGAGTTACAAAAATTAAATAAAACTAAAAATCATAGTGTGAGAAAAAATTACAATAGTTGGAAACAAAATAATCAAGGGAAATTACTTTTAATTTATAACATATTAGGTTTAATCCTAGGCAATTCATGGTCATTACCAAGATTCTAGGATTACAACCTATAATTAGACTTATCATTTTAGTTTATTCTAAAGTTTTATCTTTAAGTTTCCAAAGGTTAATTAAACCCATTCTCTCACACCAACTATAACGACCCAATCATTTCATTCGTAGATATTATATCTTTTTATATGAATATTCATTACATTACACAAACACATGCTTGAGGTTCACAAAGTTATAGTTCTTTTAGAAACATTGAAACATAAATAAATGGTTCATAAAATATCTACATTATATCCCACTTATTACTTCATAATTTGAACCCTTTTTAACATATATTACTTTACACCATTCATCATATATTGTGAAATAAAAACATAATAAAAGGGTGAGTTTAGATGCCCAGTAAGGGAAAACATAGAGGATATCAATCCATGATCACATTTGAGAATAATATAATAATAAGGTTGTGTGATTATGAACATAACTTATGAATTTCATACCACACCTATCATATATCATAACTACGATTCTTGGTAATAAACATTATCTTTTAAATTGACATGAATCATAAGAATGGGAATTCATCATAACTCAAAAAAGTACAATAAGTTCATGTTATAAATTTTTGTGACATCATCAAAAGTATAGAAACCATTTCATATGTTAAGGTTAATAACCATGACCATAAGATAGGCCACAATACCTCTTTCCCATAAGGGATCAATCACTTTGACTTGTTCCCTATAACAGATCAAGTGCATTGACTTATTTCCCATAACAATCTCATGAGATATAATTCATTACACAATGCATTGGAGGGATATATAGTTTCTAACTATCACATAGTGATGACCAAATATATATTTGTTCCACATGAACATAAATCATTCACCATATCATAACCTATGAAAAGAAATGGGTTTTATAATCATTTCATCATAACATAACCCATAGAAAAAATGGGTTTCAAAAATATCATTCCATCATAGACTTAAAAAAGATATATAAAGAATAAGGATAGTATAATTGAATCATAAACCTAGTAAATCATAACTGACATAACATAATGTTAACCTTTATGAAAAATAATTTTAAAAATCACTTGAAATAATTCTTGAAAAATAACATTTCCATTTTTTTAAATCGTTTATTTTTAAATAGCCATGTAGTTTTAAAAGAAAATATTTTATTTGAAAATAAACTTATAATATTGTATAGGAAGCCTCAAGGAATTAATGCGTCATGATAGAAGGAAAATATTACTGTATAAGTAAAAAAACATTCCTTCTGTATTTTTTTTCCAGAAAAGTCACAAAGTACCTAATTTAGAAAATTACAAAAAGATTCCTTTAAAAATGTTTAAAAAAAAAATAAAATATGGGTTAAAATGAATTTAAAAATTCATATAATAATATTAAAAAACATTTTGATTTTTTTCGAAAACATGGACATAGAAGAGAAATATTTAGCATTGAATTCTTAAACATAATTAATCTATAATAAAAATGAGATTGTTAAACAAACCCTTACAAATATCATATCGTTGAAGTGAGAATTAATAAAATGAATTTATTATGTGTATTCACTTTAAATGCGCATAAAAAAGTGGAAATAAAACATAATAGAATCAAAATTAATTTCACACATTATCGTAGAATGACATAATCAATTAAATAATAGTTTAACCCAATGAAATGAAATTGAATTAAAAATTTCCTTACTTCAAGTATCACCTTTCGTTGTTCACATTAAAATTTCCTATAAAATAAATATGGGTTTATTATAAATTTATTTTATCACCATATATTTATAATACCAATTATGAATTTTTTATAACATCTTACCACTTGTTTATTAATAAATTTTTATTAAAATTACTGTTCTTGGTGATAACTGCTTTGTTTTCCAAGCATGTTTTGGTTCGGAAGTCCCTATACTTATAATTTTATCATGTTACCATTTTTTGTAGAATCATTATTAAGTAATATAAGTCATATATGTACGTAAATATTATATTTATTACCATCCATGTGAAATATAAGTGAAAACTAATCACATCGCATCACAGAGATGATAGTCCATACATACACACCAGTGACATAATTATTTCTCAAAAGATTGGATGATAATATGGTAGATGTAGTATTATCATTTTATAGGTATAATTATATTATAAATATCATATATAATCACTAATCTGATAGAAATACCCATCCATATTAGATTGTGATGAAAAACTAATTGTATCACTATATGGAGATGGTAAACCGTACATGCGCACGAGCGGTGGTTTCACTTATTATTTGATGGGAAAGAGGGTGTATAGCGTTTTTTTCATAATAATAATAAAATTTAATAATATTTAGTACATTGAAGTTATTATTTTATGATAAACATCATATATTTATTAGAGGTAAGGGAGATTAGAAGAAGAAAGTGATCGGTCCGAGCGATTACCTCTTCTTCAAAATGAATCATTTGGATCTCCTCTTAGGGTCTTTGGGGTTGGTATATTGAGAATAATATCATCACTATAATGTGTCCAAGGAATTCTAAAATATAAAATTTTAGGGTATGGTAGAACTAAAAGTATTAAAGAGATGTGAATAAGTGAGGAAAGCAGTTCCCTTTTATAATTGAGCTGAGGAAAACTTTGGAAATTATGAAAATATTAATTTATAATAAATTAATTTTCTATCCCAATTGTCCAAAATGGAAATTTATTTGAATATAAGATAACATAAGGTTTTAATATAATCATAAAATAAATTTTATACAATTATTTTTATTATTTTAAACCTTATCATTATGATTAACCCTTAGTTAATCAATTATAATTTTAACTACAGTGACAACTTATTCAATATTAAAAGGTTATAATTTTTATATATAAATTTTAAATTGGACAAAAAATGAAAAATTAATGACATTTTTGACCATATAATAATAAATTTATATTTTTAGAAATTTATTTAGGTTCTTTAAATAATTTAATAATATATTACTTTCCAAAAATATCATTAGTGCCAATTTTGACACAATTCAATACTTTGACTTTAATAAAATCAATAAAATAAGATAAATTTGAAATAAATGCTTTAATAAACCTATAATATGTCATAATAGTCTAGAAAATTCGTGGATAACCTTAATTAATTCAAATAATATTTATTTTAATATTTTTAATATTATTTTTTTTGATATTTTCATTAATTGAATAATTATTGCATCATTGTTGTGTAATAATTTAAGGTACTTATTAATTATTTAAAAATTAAAAATAAAATACCATATTTTAGATAAATATTTTCTATTTTATAATTATATTTATCATTTAAAATATCTTCTGGATATCCCTATATTAAAAATATTATATTATTTAAAACATGAATGTGACATCTTTAACTTTTCATTAATTAAAATACTATAAAAATCATAATTTTATCAACGTGGACCCCAAACTCATAAAAACATTTATATCATCAAAATAATTTTATTAAGTTAAAAATTTATACTTATATTTGTTCATAAACTACCTTTATCATCATGTGGAGACATAATATATATTTAAGATAATGAAAGTGATATTTTGTGACTTTATTTGATTTAAATAATATATAAGTCATTTTCTTGGGGTAAGGTACATTAAACAATTAAATTTAGATATTAATATATTAAGGGTCTAATTAACTTCATACTATAAAATATGGTCAAGTTTTATGGTTATTTTATAGTTCCCATCATTTTATTTTTAACTTAAATTACCCAAATTACCCTTTACCATGGTAAAGAAATTTACCAAGGCTACTATTCATGTTGACAAAAAATAAAAGGAAAATATTTAAAAATTTTGTTCTTATTAATCCAAACATGGTATCCATTTTCAAAAATTATAAGCATATAATTCATATAATTTAATTTAAAATAAAACCGGCAAAACGCCATGAAAAACTATTTTTCCGAAATATACTAGTTTTAAACATAAAATGTTTTTATAATAAAACAATGTATAAAATACTTTTAAAAATACATAATTGGATTTTTATAAATAAAATAAACTAACTAAATTTAGAAACTACTAAATAAATTATTTTTACTTTTAAATAATTCAAAATAAAATGCAATTCTAAATAAAAACATGTATTTTTCACTTTTCTTTGAAAAATAAACATTTTCAAAAAAAATTTAAAAATTAAATGTTGGATAATATTTAAATGATTAATTAAAAAAATTAAATTCATTTTGTGAAATTAATTTTATATAACTTATGGAAATTATAATATTAACTTATAAAAAGAAGAAAAAACTCATTTTTGAAGAAAACATATTTTTCAAGAATAAAGAGACTTTACAAAAAAATTTGTGATAGTTTTATAAGAACATACCAATTCATTCATATTAATTTGTAACTTTATATATATTTAATAAATAATTTTTTCATATTAATTCCCACCAATTTAACGGCTAACTTATAACACAAATATAATATTTTATTAATATTTTGTGGTTCGTCTAAACTTACCATTGTGTAAAACACAAGATTTTGAAGAACCATTTAAAGAGAAATATTTGTTAAAAATATGAGGTTTTTACAAGATATATGAAATAAAATCATCCAATAGAAATAATTCTAGTGTTATATAGATTTAAAAAGCTTCATGACATTATTTTTAACCATAGTAACTCTACTTACCCTTATTGAGGTGACAAATATTTACCACAATTAATATTCATGATGAATAAAAATAAAGTTGATATATTTATCAAATATTTACATGATGATTCTAAATATTTAATTAATTTTATAAAACTCAATCCCTATAATTGGCATAAATTACTTTTTAAAATAAATCTAAAAAATGGGATGGGAAACAATTTTATTGAAAAATTATTTTTTAAGTATAAAAAAGTTTTTATATCAGAATTAATGATAATGATGATTCCAATTGAATTAGTAGACTCATGGGTAATAAAATGAAATAAATTAAATTTTAAAATAAATTTAAATCAAAATGGTTCTTTTTATTTGAATGGAATAGGCAGTTTTCTATAAAATTGATATTTTTCACCATTCAATGAAAATAAATGTTCTTTGAAAAATATAAAAATTACACCCTAAGATAATTTTGACATGATGAATTGAAAAATGATATACTTTTTATAGAACAATTTTTTTAAAAGTGGTGTAAATTGATTATAACATTCTCCTACAAAAAGCAACAAAAACCGTAATTGAAGAAAACAATTTTTTGAAGCATAAAATTACTTTACTAAAAATTGAGTACTTATTTATTATAAATTAATCTATACATTTATATTATATGAATCCTTCATATATATTTCTTATATTTTGGTTATTACTATTCATACCTTCCAATTTAACAGCTAGGTTATAATGCTGACATTTAAATAATAATATTTTTATAATATTTCAGAATTCACTTAAAGCTCGATGTTGCATTTTAGTCCATCCATCGAGCATAATATTATTTTAAACTAATTTTTTTGGTTTTATTATAATAAATTTGGATAATGGATTTGGGCATTGATTAGTGACCAAATATATGAGATGGCATTGATGACGAGACAATGTGATAAAGCAATGACACCTAATAGTGATAAAACACAAAGGAATGATGTTTCCTGGTGTAGAAATTGTGCAGATCTAAGTGAAAAGGGTTGATTTATTGGTTCAAGAATCATTATGGGTTTAATAGGATGGTATTTGGTATACCTATGTCCAATGAAAAAAATAAATTTTTTATATTTTTAATGTTTTTTGAAAAAAGGGTAGGGTTTTTATTATTTTAGAAAATGTGTTCAAGAATGTGTGAAACGCATTAAATCAAATGCTTATTCTCACTAATATGAACATGGTTCACCATTATTTTTATGGTGATAAGTGGCCTGAAATGAATCCAAGCCTCTTATTGACTTCTTGAATAAGAAATGTGAAGGTGGTTCGCGCATCCTATGGCCACCCTCTATAAAATGAGAAGTCCCCACTCCCTAAGCCACTGTATTCCACATATTTTATTAAAAACAATTCTCATTTTGGAATTTATTTTTCAAATCAATATTTTTAGTATCTAGGGAGGTGAAATTTCTTTGTTTTTAAAAAATTTTATTTTTTAGATATTTTATTTATATTATTCACTTGTTAAATATATATTTTTTATTTTTCTATATTTATTTAATTATTTAGATATCTAAAAAAATACTAGATTATATTATTTGAATAATACTAGTTTTCGAAGTTCCCATATATATATAAACCATTGTGGGTGAGGGGGGAGGGTTTTAATTAGTGGTGATATTTTTTAATTTTCTATATGACTGAAATAAAAATTTTCAAATCATCAAAGTTTCTATCCTCTCAACTTTAAAACTAAACCTTAGCTATATAAAATATTAATAGAGGTAAATATAAGTCACATGAGTTTATATAGGGTTCAGTCCCAATGTGGGTACCTAATATTTGATGTGACTGGTTATTATCTTGGGCCACATATATTCACTATATGTTAAATCTATGATTTTATTTTGAGGTATTTTTTTGTTTATTTTGGGTCTTTTATCTCTCCTTAGGTTCCCCATGAATTTTTAGTGAAAATAGAGATTTTAGGCTTAACAGAAGGTGGTGCATGGTTACGGGAAACGATGCACCCTCTTCCAGGAAAGTGTGTGACTAATTTTCATTTTGGATAGTGTAAATTGTATGGTTTGTCAAACCATATGGTTTAACCATGTGGCATGTTACACTTGGTCAATAAGGGACACACGATTACTGCATGGTTTGGAAAACCATGGGACCTATATAGCCCATCAAAAAGTGGAAAATTACCTTTATTCCCTCTTTGATTTTAACCATAATTCACCTCCCATCTACCTCATTCAGAATTTTTATCCATGAGAGCTTCCTTCAAGCCTTATTGGAGCCTTATATCATTAACCTTTGGGTGTTTTTTTGTCATTATAACTTTAAGGAATTTTCATGTAAGCCTATTTTTTCATGATTCCTCACTTCTTCCAGAGTTTCTCCTCCCACCTTCTTGAGTTATTTTTTTCCAGGGGGTTGTTTTACCTAAAGAGGTTCTGATATTTCTTTTGGGTTAAATCCTGGTGTTTATTTTATGATATTTACTCGATAGGGTCTTGTAGTGGTGCAGTTTTGGTTTCACACCAATTTTCTGGAGTTTCAAATTGAGAGGTAGGTGGTTCTATGATTTTACATTATTAGATGAGTTTAGGTTGCTTTCTTGAATGTTTAAATGTGTAATTTTGAATTATTTATGTGGTGAAAAATAAATATTGAAAAGGTTTTGATATGAACATGTGATGAAAATGAGTTTTCTAATGGAAAGTGGTCACGTCACATGTGTGATTTGTTGCAGTGTTTCTTAAATATGTTTTATGCCTTATGTAAAAGGTGAGAAATGTGTTTTCAAATCTATTTAAGGATTAAAATGTTATTAATGTGGATTTTCCAAGAGATATGGGGTTTTGTTTCTTGTTGTATTCTTTGTTGTTCACCATAAATGTGCCTTTGAATTGGAAAGTGTTGTGAATTGTGTTAGAAAATGGTTTTGATGTGAGTAAGAATTTGAAATGGGACTTTCCCATGAAAAAGGTTGGATTCCATATGTATTTTTTATTTTTGTGTTTCTAAATAGTCTTTATGAACTGTACAACTGGTGATAAATGTTTCTCCAATGGTTTTGGTGTTTGTGTGAAATTGAAAGATGGGTTTTTAGGGAAATTGGTGATTTCCTTGTGTGATTTTGATGCTTGAAAAAGTATGTGAAAGTCATAACTTATGTGGTATGTGAAATGGAATTTCAGTACAAAGGGAATCCCATGTATTTTATGTGGGAAAACTAGAATTGGTATGCTAGTTGATTTGGAAGTGGTTGAGTCCAAAATTCATCTAGAAGGATTTCCGATTTCAACACTAACTAAATATGTAATATGATCAGATACCACTAGAATTTTTATATGGGATCCTCTTTAGTGGCTCATGCACGAGAACACTGTTGGTAGTTGATTTAGAGGATTTTGACCACTGAGGTACAAGGTTTATTGGGTCCCATTAATGCTAGTTATCTATAGGGATATTCCCACAGTGCTCTCTTGTGACACGATGCATATGTGATGTGGTTCTAGCTGTCAGTATACAATAGAACATGTGCACATTTTTATTTCAATAAATCTTATTTATAAAAGGTTTTTTCATATAACATGGAATCTTTATTTTAGGTGGAATCCTGCTGGAATTTGGATCACACCCTATATCCACCTTTGGGTGTTTGTAGAATTTGTTTCATATAACCTTGGTAAAGGAAAGATGAATTGTAGTGATGATGGTGGATCTAGTTTCTAGTGTTCCATTTCTTGTAGGTGTTGATGATGGCGGTTTGAGGGTGATTCCCCTCTTGTTTCATTTAGGTTTTTGGGATAGTTTTTTTGTTCCTATTTTTTTATAGTACTTTTGGTTTTGGTAGAGTTTAAAATTTAAGTATTAAAATTAATGTAATTCATTTATTTATATTTATCTGTTATGGTATGTTTACTCTTGTTAATTATCCATGATTAAGTCAATGGGTAAAATCATTTCCAAAGTGCATTGTCGACACCGAGGAACTATTTTCCATCTCATGGGGAAAAAGAGTTCCCTTCAGGACATACCATGAATTGGGATGGGTTCCCGATTAGATGGCACCTCAGATTGGTTCATAATAATAGGGTATTAGATAAGGTTATGCTCTTTTTGGTTCAAGATATTTGGGATGAGTCTGGATAGAATGAAGCTATGATTTTCAGATCTTTAGGTTTTGGTTGCAATTGGGGTGTCTGGGAAACACAACTCATGTCAAGACCTGAGTTTCCATAGGATATTTGGATTTGTTTTGACTTCCCCTCCAGGTGAGATGTACAATTTTAAGACTATATATGGACTCTGGGTGGGGGTGGAGTAGTTTGGTTTGTCTTGTTATTGTGATATATTTGGTTATTTTAAGATTTATGTAAGTTTTTGAGTTTTTTTTTGTTGTTGAAATTTTTTAGAATTATTGTTGGTGGTCTTTTCTTGTGATTATTGCTTGATGTCATAAAATGTATCCTTGAATAATTTCTATGCAACCGTGGGAAGAGGTTAGAGAGAGTTCACCCTCACCAACTGATCAAAGGTTAGTGGAATCTATGGTTTAGGATGTAAAATCTTTGGGACAAGGAGCGGGATCTAGTATTTCTTAGGTTAGGGAATCTGAACCGGGTTTTGGAAAAGAAAAAGACTAGGAGTTCCTCAATAACAAGCCTCCTTGTTTTTAGGGTATCACATAACCCTAGGATAAAGATGATTGGATTGAGAAAATAGAGAGGATGTTTGAGTTTCCTGATAATCCTGAGGTAGTCTGGGTGAAGTGTGCTTTATTCTTCTTGGGATGTCCTAATTGTAAGTGGTAGGTCTCCGTGGTTCAATCTGAGATGCAAAAACATACGGATTGGAAGTATTTAAAGGTTGTCTTCAATGATTAGTATTTTTCTGAGATATTTTTTTGTGCTCTCCTTGGAGTTTTTGGATCATAGATAGGGAGACTAGACCATGATGGAGTATGCTAACCTCTTTGTAGAGTTGGTTTGGTATGCTCCTAGGATCATTTACAATATGCAGTTGAAGGATTAGATGTTCTAGATGGGGTTGTGTCTATAAATTTTATCTTAGGTCTTCTTATTCAAGATGAAGACTTATGATGAGGGGGTTGATCATGATATGATGGTTGAAATTGATCACAGAGGCAAGCCTGGTTTCTCTGGAGTGGTGTCATTAGTGTGGAGAAGCATTTCATCTAAGAAGAAGTGGAAGAAGGATGTGTACGGGAAGAAGGGAGGTGGTATTTCATATCGTCCTTCCTAGATGTATTCATCTATAGCTACCGATATTGGGTCAGTTGTGTTCCATCAAGGTGGGAAGAAAAGTCACATATGATCTGCATTCTCATAATCACCCAAACCTTATCATTGGTGTGAAGCTATGTGGAACTTTCAACAATTTTTCAGAGTGGAATTCCCATATCAATGTGTTACATGATGTGTAGATTCTAAAGGTATTTAAACTTGGTTAGAATTGTCTATGACAATAGGTTATCTATTCAGAGGTTATGGTGGAAGGGTGGGATCATATTCTGGGCAGAATCAGTTCATGGAAGAGTTGTAGGCTAGTGGTCATACTCAGGGTTTGGCCGAGATGAAGAAAATTCTTGTGGTGGATTGAACACTAGTGGAAACAGATATATGTCCTATGATAGTTTGAGGTACTATTCTTATTGAATCATATTTAGGTGTTGTTCTTTTTGATACTATTACTTTAGTTTCTTTTATTTCTTCCTATCTTGTGGATGTGTTAATATTGCTAACCGATCTTATGCTGTATATGACGTAGTTGGTAACACTGTTTGGTTTTGGAAATTGGATTTTTGACCCGAACCATAGAAAAGATTGGACGATACGTTTTAAAATGATCATCAATTTCTATAGGCATAAAATGAGTTTTGTAGAACATGATGGAAGTAACCTAGTTTTTCAAGGTGAACGGGATCCTTAGTAGGGACATATTGGGCCTCCACTTTGTGAATTGGGAAACCTTGTTTATCATATATCTTCACTCAAATTTGTGGATAATGACTGTACTATTGAGTGTGGATTACCTCCTATGGTGGATGAGTTCACAGAGGTTTTTCTATAGGGGTTTTCAGGTTTTCCTCGAGAGAGGGATGTTGAGTTATCCATTTATTTAAAATCAGGAACATAGCCGATATCTCTTCAATTTTCCCATATGGACCCATCAATTTGAATGAATTAAAGGTACAACTAGACAATTTGGAATCCAAAGGATTCATTCACCTGGGCATATCACCTTGGTCCACCCTAGTTTTGTTTTCTAAAATGGCTGATGGATCTCTCTATTTGTGGATTTATTAACTGAAGCTGAATAAGGTAACAATTAAGAACAAATACCCATTTCCCTATATTGATGAAATCTTCAGTCAGCTGAAGGGGTAAAGTTGGTTTTCCAAGATTGACTTACATTCTATTTATCACCTTGTCAGAGTTAGAGAGGTGGAAATTACAAAAAAAAATCAATTCAAAATAGATATGAACACTTTGAGTATTTGGTCAGGCCCTTAGGATTGAAAAATGATCCAGTGGTGTTTATGGATATTATGAATGGGGAGTTACACCAGTATCTTGATTTATTTGTTGTGATATTTTTGGATGATATCCTGGTCTATTTTGGGACCAAGGGTGAGCATGAGTTTTATTTTACAATTGTGCTAGGAACCCTTCGATACCATCGTCTATATGAAATGTTTTCTAAGTGAACCTTTTGGATTAGGGAGGTGAGGTTTATGGACCATGTGATCTCGAAAAAAGGGGTTTCTGTGGAGCCTAAGAAGATTAGTGCGGTGATTTCATGGTAAAAACTGAAGAATGTGTTTGCAATCAGAATATTTTTAAGCATGGTAGGGTATTAAAGAGGTTTTGTAAGGATTTATCATGACTTGATTCATCCATGACATCACTCACCTATAAGGTTGTGAAGTTTGAATGGATCCCAGAGTGTTAGGTGTCATTTGGGGAGCTCAAATGGTGGTTGAACACAATCCCTGTTTTGATCTTACCAGAATCTGGAAAGGGATATGTGGTCTATTGTAATGCCTCTAGTATTGGTCTTGGGTGTGGTCTGATCTAGGTTGACCATGTGGTGTTTTATGGTTCACGCTAACTCTAACCACATAAAAATAATTACCCATCCAATTATGTGGAGTTATTAGTGGTGATTCATTCCTTGAAGACATGAAGTCACTTTCTTTTTACATAAAATTTTGTGGTTTATTTAGATCATAAGAGTTTAGACTACATTTTCTCCCCAAAAGATATGAATATAAGGCAATGTTTTTGGGTTAAATACCTTTAGGGGTTTTACTTTGATATAGTATATACCCTGGGTAAAGGTAATATTGTGGTAGATGCTTTGACCTGGAAAGTTCCAGTGCATGATTTGAAAAAGTTTAGTGGTGAGGGAATGTTGATGGGTTTGTTCACTCAGATGCATCTCAAGACCAAGGATCACAGTAGAGGTCATTTATTGGCTAGTGTTCAGCTGAAACCTTCCCTTATGGAGTTGATTATTTAAGATAAACTGATTGATGAGCTGTTTGAGCATTCTATGTAGTTTCTAAATAGTGGGGAGGGGCCTTGTGAATTTTCATTGTCTCTTGAATGAGTTTTGTACTTCAAGGGTTACTTCATGGTTCCATTATCATTGAGGAAGGTGGTGATGCATGATAGACACCCATATCAATGGGCCATTCATACCGGTGATACCAGGATTTACTATGATGTGAATAGGTAGTTACAGTATCCAAGTATGAGGTGAGACATATATGACTTCATATCTTGGTGTTATACATGTCAGCAGGTTCAAGAAGAGCACCAAAGGAACTCCATTTTTCTTCAGACGCTTCCTATTTCTACCCGTAAGTGGGAAAATATCTCCCAATATTTTATTATTGTTAAACCAAATACTCCCCGGAGGAGGAGTTGAATTTGGGTGGTGATTTACCATCTGACCAAATTATCCCATTTCATTCCAATTAGAGATTTATCCAAAGTGGATGAGTGAGGCTAATTGTTTGTTCCGGAGGTTGCAAGGCTTCATGTTGTGCCATCGGTAATTGTTTTTGACAATAAAACATATTTTAACTCGTGGTTTTAAGAATACCTTCAAAAGGAAATATATACTTAGGTCAAGTTGAGCATAACATACCACCCTCAAATGGATGATTAGATGGAGTAGGAGAATTGGATTTCGGAAGATATGCTTTAGGTATGTGTGTTCGATTTCAAAGTTTCTTCGTATATCCATTTTATATTGGTTGATTTTTCATATAACAATAGTTAACAGTCATCAATTTGAATGGATCCTTTTGAGGTGATTTATGGTCATCCATGTTAGTCTCCTTTGTGTTGGGATGAGGTGGGTGAGACCTCACTATTGGGATGAATCCTGGTAACAGAAACTTCTGATAAAGTTAATTTTATCAAGAAGTATTTGTTGATGGAACATAGTCTTCACCAGTCTTATTGTTATTAGAGGAACCAATATTTGGAGTTTTCTGTGGGTGGTCAGGTGTTCCTGAAAGTGTCCCCTTGCTTGGCACATTGTCATTTGGGTAAATAAGGGAAGTAAATACTAAGTTATGTTGAACCATTCGAGATTACTGAGTGGATTGTTAAGGTGGCATATAGGTAAGTTTTTCCTTATTAGTTGATGTAAATTCATGGTATGTTCTATGCCTCTCAATTGAAAAAGTATAACCTTGATCCATCTCATGTGTCTAATTGGGAAGAGTTAGAATTAGAGCTTGTTTTTTCTATGTTTGATTTAATATAATGGATTGCTAATTATTTGGAGAAAGTACTTCATGGGAAGTATATTCAATTTTACAAATTTATTTTTTAGCTTGGTAATGATGTGCATGATACATGGGACTAGAAGTATTAGGTTAAGGAGGAGTATCTGCTTCTATTTTCTGATCAAGCTTTAGGGTGACTTTCTAGCGGAGAGAAGTTTTCATAGTGTGGAGAATTGTCACATCGATGATTTTGATTTGAGGTTTGATTTTGTTTATTTTTGGTCTTGAATTTATCCAAGGGTTCCCTATGAGTTTTTGTTGAAAAATTGAAATTTTAATCTTGATACTAGGCGATGCTTAGTTGGCACATGGTTAAGGGAAATTTTACGCCCTTGTCCAGGTGAGCATGTGACCAATTACCATTTTGGATAATGGAAACTGCATGGTTGTATCATGATGTGTCAAAAAATCTGGGATAACTATGTGGTGTGTTCCTCTTGGATATTGATGAATGCACAGTTTCTGCATGGTTTGGAAAAACATTCGGGCTAACTATGCGACCTTTCCAGGTCATTAGAAAGTAAAAAATTACCTTTGTACCATCTTCTATTTTAACACTAAATCCCCACCCATCCACCCCATTTAGTTTTTTTGGATATGGTAACTTCATCTAAGACTTCTTGGATCATTTTAGAATCATCATTTTTTTGGTTTTAGCCTTTTAAATTTAGGGAATCTTCAAGTAGGTCTCTTTTCTCATGATTCCTCCCTTCTTCTATGGTCTATCCTCCCTCCTTTAGTTCTTATTTTCTACAGGTTGTTTGACCTAAATAGGGATTTAATTTGTGTTGTTGGGATAAATATTTATGGTTATTGTTTGATCTTTCCTTCATGGGGTCTTGTGGTGGTTTGGTTATCATTTCACACCGATTTTTAGATGTTTCCAAGTGTGAGGTAGGTGGTTCCATGGTTTTATATTATTAGATGTGTTTGGATTCATTTCTTGAGTGTTTAAATGTGTTCTTTTTATTATTTTTGTGGTAAAAAATACATCTTGTAAAGGGTTGAGATGCACATGTGATGAAAATGATTTTCCTAAAGGAAAGTGATTATGTTTCATGTGTTCTTTGTTGTGGTGTTTCTTAAATATGTTTTATACCTTGTGTGAAAGGTGCGTAATGTGTTTTACAAGATATTTAAATGTAAAAATGTGATAAAAGTATATTTTCCTAGAGAAATGTGGATTAATTTCGCATCAGATTCTTTTTTTGCACCTTAAATGTGTCTTTGAATTGTGAAAGTGTTGTAAAGATTGTTATAAAATGGTTTTGATGTGAACATGAATTGGAAATGAGAATTTCCTATGAAAATGGTTCTATTATATATGTGTTCTTCTTGGTTCTATTTCCAAAAGTTCTTTATGAACCATTAAAGTGGTGTTAAATTTATTTCTAATGGTTTTGGAGTTCATGTAAAATAGAAAAATGGTTTTATTTATGGAAAGTGGTGATTTACTTTTGTACTTATAATTCTCGGAACATGTATTTGAAAGTAAAAACTTATTTGATATGTGAAATGGAATTTGAGAACAAAAGGAATCCCAAGTATTTTAGGTGGGTGAACTAGAACTTGTACACTAGTTGATTCAGAAGTGGTTGAGAACCAGATTCATCTAGTAGTATTAACGATTGAAATACTAACTAAACATGTGATATGATTAGAGACCACTATAATTTTAGGATGGGATTCCCTCTAGTGTATTGTTCATGGGAACATATTGGTATTATCTTATTATGTGGAGACCACTAGAATTTTGGGATGAGGTTTCCTCTAGTTTCTAAAGCATGGGAACACTATTGATAGTTGAGTTAGAGGATTTTGACCATTAAGATTCAATGTTTCTAGGGTCACACTAGTAATAGTTACCTATAGGTATTTACCCATAGTTCTATCTTGTGACATGATGTTTATGTGATGTGATTATAGTCATTGGTATAAGGTAGACCTTGTGTACATTTTTATTTCCAGAAATATTATTTGTAAAAAGTATTTTCCTTAAAAATCATTTCTTGAGAAAGTTTTCCTTAAAATGTTTTCTTAGAAATGTTTTAAATATTCTTAAGGAAATGTGAATATTGATTTATCTTCTAATGTTATATAATGTAATATTTATTTTGGGTGGAATCCAACTGGGATTTGTCTCACACCCTATATAAACCTTTGAGTATATGTAGACTTTGTTTTAAATGACATAGGTAAAAGAAATATGTGTCATGGAGTTTCTGGTGGATCCGGTTGCTAATGTTCCTCTTCTTAAAAGTGTTGATGGTGGTGGATTGAGGGTGATGACCCTCTTTTTTCGTGGAAGTTTTTGGGATTTTTTTGTTGTTACCATTTAATTTTAGTTATTTTGGTTTTGGTTAGAGTTTAAACTTTAAATTTGAATATTATTGTACCTCATTTGGTTATGATTATAAATTATGGGATGTTTACTATTGTTAATTATCTATGATTATGTTAATGGGATAAATCATTCCCAAAGTGAATTGTTGACACCCAGGAACTTGTTTCTAGCCCATGGTGATTGGGAATGACCTTCGGTGAATTCCATGAATTGGGCCAGGTGTTGAGTTGGATGACACCCCAGCTTGGTTAGTTACACAATATAATACAAGTTAATAAAAATTATCTATCTATTGAAATTATTATTCCATCTCTCGATAGAAAATAATGTAGGTTCCTACCATTTACAGAGTGTTGGTCTTCTTTCGAGCTTAAAAAATAGACAAACTTCATTTTTTTTCTCAAAATGAAACATATCTAAAATAAATACTCAAATCCTTAAATCACTAGAATATGTACTCCAAGTTCCTTAATTTTATATTTCTCTATAATCAGTCATTTCTTCTCCAACTTTGAAATCCTTTAGATCTTATTATTTTATTTAAATCTAGTAATTATTTAGACACAATTGGTTAGAAAATCTCAAACAACTTCTCTCAGAATTATCAATAATAACCAACCCTAATTTTTGAATGAAATCACTCTATTATACACATCCATTTACAAAATATTATAGAGATTCATGTTGTTTGAACTTCAAGACTTTAAAACTCTACCATTCTTAGTTTCATTCCTTCAAAGTAATTGAATATTTTAGAGTCAGAGGTCTTCATAAAATCTTTCTTGAATCCTAGTGTAAATGATATTCAACTATATCTCACTCATCAAATGAAATCATGAATTTGATTCATGAATATTATATCTTGAATCATGAAAATAAGCATTATCAAATTCATATTGTCTGATTCTCTTACATCTGTGGGAAAACCTCTAAATAATTCTCTTAGAAATAGCCTCTCTGCATGAAATAAATCCTGCCTTTAGTTTTACTTGACCTAAAAAAAACTTATCATTTATTATCTTCTATTCATAAAACTTCTTCATGCATGGTAATATTTTTTTCTTGAGGAAAATCCAATCGAGAATTAATTTGGATTACAATAATAAAATTATCATGCTACTTCTTATGTGTTGAAACTAATCAAGGGATCATCAAATTTAATGTCTATACTAACTTCTAGACTATATCCACATTATCATTATATGTGGAATCAAACATTACTCTATGTAATCTAAACTATTTTGGCTTACTTATATTTCATGAAACCCCTATTCTATTGAAAGAACGATGCCTTTGTTTTAAAAACAACATTAGATTTTCCTAGTATAAATTTATTTTTATTATTATTATTTCATTATCATGTTCGATCTTCTATGAGTTTAACATGAATTATCACTATGTCATGGACCTTTTCTATATAGTGTGGAGTGTGACTAGCCTTATCATTTATTGAAATAATCAATCTTGTTTGAACCATCTTTATCCGAGTTAAAAAACCATCAGATATAGCTTGGATCTTGGTGTGTAAGTCTCCATGATGTTTTGAGTGAATAAACAAAAAATTATTGATACATTTTCCTATTTATATAATTTTCTCATTCTCATCATTATAAATATGTTCAAACATCAATGTAGTCTCACAGAACTTTGGATTAATGAGAATAACCAATCTTAAACAGTCATACACATATATCTTTCAATCATGAGGATCATATCACCATCCAAGAATGCAATTTTTGGCCAAATTATCCCTGAGACATCTCAAATATTTCATTTTCATTTATACTTCTATGAGTGTGTCATTTTATCATATCATATTCATAAATCATAATTCATCCTGATCCCCCAAGTAAGATCACTTGATTGTTGTGGGTGTGTTGCAAGATTACCATTTGAAAACCAATCATCTAGGGAAACATGATCTAGATGAAATTAATTCATAAAAACATGCCCACATTTTAAAATTATTAAAAATTTCCATTGGATGAAGTCTAGAACTAGACTACAGCCTAGGAGGACACTCATTAATTACCCCCGACATGGTATAAGGTTCCATTGAAATCTAATGGCACCATGCCATTTCACCAACACTAGTACTTTGTTATACTACTTGGCACTACCCTATTCTAAACACCCACAATCATCATGAAATTTATGAAATTCACTCACCCTTATCTTCTATATTTCCACCCTCACTGGCCTTCCTTTTACCTTGGATACTATCACTGATGGATGGATTCTTAGGTGGTCCAGATCAAGAGATTGATTTTTTTAATATAATCACTATATGTTTTCCCTTTATAGAGTTTAAAAACTTAAAAATAACCAAAAAATAAAAGTGTTTCTATTATCTATTAATTATAATTTATAGTCACCCAACCATATCACCACATGATACCTTCTTTTGTCTCATATCATCAGATCCCATAAATTCATCTTCATCTAAAAGTTAAAAAACATTCTAAAACAAAATTTTAATTTTTTTTTGACAAATTCAATAATTCTAAACTTAAGGGTTCTTTAAACTCACCCTTTGTATTTCTAGTCAACCTCACCATCAACCACTCTCTATTGTTCATAAAACCATAGACCATATCATTGATAAGTGTCTTGATTGAAGTACCAAAAGGCATTTTATTGCATTTTATGTCATCATTTACATGATATGATTTCAATTGGATATGTGGTCTCAGGTTAAGAAGTGAGTATCCACCCATGTAAGAAGAGTTTTTTATAGGTTGAATAAATAGAAAATAAGAATACCACTTATCATTGGAATAAATGGTTGGATATATTCATTGGTATCTAAAAGCGAAACAATCCGAAGAGTGAAAATCATGTTAGTTTCTAGGATGATATCATTTATACACTCATGGATGAAGGTTTATGTGATCAGAGATGGATCAAGATAGATTAAATATGACTCTCACTTAACCTGACAGATGTTTTCACCAAAATAACCCTATATGAGTGTTTTATTTTCTAAAACAACTCAAATATATGTTTAAATGGTCTTGGAATTATTTTAATAATTCCAATAATCATTTGAATTTTTTTGACATAATTTGGATAATTTTGAAGAAGACACGTATCTAGAAGAATTCCATTCAAATATATATATATATGTATATAGAAATTTGGACTTTAGAGTTCATGAGAAAAATGGATTAGTCCTAAATGTAAGTATTTAACTACTGTGATCATAAATATTTCAATGATCATAAGGCTTTAGGTGTTAAACGTAAGACTTTTAGGTGATCAATATTCTTTGATCTCCATTTTAAAACTCCATTTATTGTAAGTATTTACCAACCGTAAAGCTTTATCATATGTTTTTTTTGTCCATCGTAAGGCTTTGAAGCCTACTATAAATTGAAAATTCAAGATCATGGATATTTTACAGCTAAAAATATGAATTATTCTACAGAGTGTATGTCAATGATTTTTTTCCAAATTTAAGCCTTTAAAGCACCCAATGTAACACTTCAACACTTATAAAAATTTCGAAGTTTTGTTGGATTAAAAAATGAGTTTCCAAATTTTAAATCTAATGATGATGAAACTAAATGTGATGAATAAATTATTGTTTGATCATGTTCTTAAGATCACAAACATCCAAATTAGTGTTTGATTCACAATTAGTAATAAATTGAAGCTGATCTTCATCTATGAAAAGAGAATATCAATGCAATATGAAATAGTTAGTTTCCATAATTTTTTAATTCTAGGAAAATATAAATATGATGATATTGAAGCTGTTATTTTGAGTTTAGAATATCATGCAGTTTGTTCAAACTATAATACAAGAATATTTTGAGTATTATCGACCTTATTATAACCACTTCATATATTATTTTTTCATTAAAATTGATTTTATCAAGTTTTCAAGAATAATAAAAAATTATATCCATCAAATATTATGTTTTTGTTTATTAAGGCCAATAACATTGTGATCCATGATTGTATGTGTTAACTGGAAGAAGAAAAATCTACACCTGATGAAGAATAAAATAATATTTTATTCATCCATGATTCAAAAGTGAGGATAATATGATGAGGGTATTCCTGGATTACTTCCTCAATTTAAAAAGGAACTCACTGGAAATCATGGGAACAAAAAATGGGTTTTGTATACTAGTAATTTTATGTAAGAGGTTGGTTTTTCTTCTTTACATACAAGTTATAATTTTTTTAAAAGAAGGAACACATATATTATTTCCAAATATGCACTTGAGATTATGATAAGAACAAGGAGGGAACAAATAGAAAAATAAAGTAAAAACTACTACTACTGTAGAGGCATGAGGAATGAGTACCTATTAGAAAAAAATACCTTGAAGAAAAAGAAGAATAAAAATCCAGTACAAAAAATAGAAAATAATAATAATTACGTTTTGATCTTGTGCAACCTACTTGGTCTTGAAGAAGAATAAATAGAAAATTGAGTTGATTTTCCAATGGAAATTTCTCGGAAGAACTCGAAGATGTGGATAGTTTAGATCCAAGTTTAAAGAGATTTTTTAAAATATATCATATCAGTTATAGTAACTCATAGGTGTGAAAATTGGTCTAATTTTATTTGTATGAAGTTAGCCAGTGGATAAATAATATCAACTTTTTGAGGAAGAATCTGAAGGGAACTCTTGTGATGGGAATATAAAGAACACGTGGTTGAAGAGGAAGTCACCTGTGGAATATACTAACAAAAAATGTATTATACTGTGTGAATAGGTTTCTGGATGATCTCTAACCACCCATTTAAATTTATGATGTTATTATAATGAAGAACCCATGATTATATAAGAGCTGAAACAATAAAGAGTAGGTTTCCCACATCAAAGTCAAACCTTGTAAAAATACTTATGCCATTTTTACTTTCCTCCTCTTCACTGTATATAGGTTTTTGGAAGGGTAAATTATAAATATGTATATCTGCATCCTAATAGGTGACATAGGATCATAAACCAAAAGGGGTTGAGTTAAAATAAGAATTTGGAATTTGGTAAAATTCATTCCACACAAAATTCACCCCCTCTCAGGTGTATCTGCATAGTCCACTAGGCACTTTAAGTGGTATCAATGAAAGGTTAAATCCATTTGGAACAACTTAATTATCTTAATTGATATCATATCCAAATGAAAAAGCTGACGAGGAATAGAAAATTTCTCCATATAATTTTATTTGATTCATATGAAGTGTAGATTTTAGATTACTAAATAAGTACATGAGATGGAAATTCAAATTTGATATGTATCAAAGATAACTTGGAATCCTTTTCCAAGAATTTTAAGAATAGGAAGAAGAGTGAGGCCAAGAAGAAAATAATTTAACAAGGAATAAATAGGTACAACCACTAGATAAAGGTAGTTAGAGTGGTAAATGTTATGATATATCTGTTGATGAATGTTTTTCTTGTTATAAAAGACCAATCTCTGTGGAATATGTATTTGATGAGTCACTTAATTACATTTATTATGAAATTAATAATTACTTAATAAATTTTTCTAAAGAATATATTGTATATAAGGTTTGATATATTAATAGACCAATTTATTAAAAGTCATGGATGTAGAAATAAGATTATGTAGTGGAAGAATCATTGACAAAGAATATGATATCCTACAACACTCTCACAAATCTTGTAAAATAAAATGAAGAATCTTCCAAACTTTGCAATGAAATTTTTCTCTAATTGATGTGTAATTTAAAAAGTTTCTTTTTTAGAAATATGTGTTTCCGAAGGTTTTGAAGGAAGTATTCCATGCATTGGTTAGGTTTCACAGAGTCCCATTAGATATTAAATCTTTCAAAATAAAAGTTATAGAATAAATAATAAAAGCGTCTATATAATTATTTAATTAAGTCAAGGAGAATTTATGAGGTACAAATATAGAAGTTTAATAGTTAATGGTAAGATCACTTTATATCATTTGAGGATGATAATTATGACCTCAACAAGAAGTACCTTGAGTTTGAAGTCATATTCGAAAATCTATAAATCCCACATACCAAAACTTCACAATATATTGAGAAAATGTGTATTTCCAATAAAACATTATAAATGATTCCTATATTAAAAGAACACGAACAACGGTAGATCTAAGAGCTATAAATTACATGGAGAGGTCTCTATCCCAAGATCATTTAGAAAGGTATATCATGAATCATTTTAATCAGATAGCAATGAATTTTAAGTTTCTGAAAGTGCGTGGAAAAAAATATAAAAACATGGAAGAATAAAAATGGAAGGATATAACCCAATATATCAATGATATTGCTTATAATGAAAGATAATAACTTAAACTAAAAAATACCAAAATTTTTGGGTTCTAGTAAAAAAACAGTAAGCTAGTCATGATGGATAGCCTACACCTGAAGTGAAAAAAGAAAGATAATTAGAATGTGTTGGTGTTACAAGATGTTTGGATATAGGGATATTGGCTTTTAGTATTATATTTTAGTATGTGGAAATAATATAAGTCCTAAATGATGGGGGAAAAATGTTGATGAAAATAAAAAAACCTATTGTAGTGAAAGATAAATCACAATTGAATAAGAATATGTCTATAAGGAATAAATATGATATACAAAATAATTTTTGTGATATAAGAAATATTGGTTATTATAGTAATGATAAATATTGTTATAAACCCACTAGCTATCATACACTTATTTAATAGTAAATATAACCACAAAATAATATGGATCAGGTAAATAAACACAAAAAGTATGCTTTGGGAGTTGAATCCCTAATAAAGGGTTTAAAACAAATCACTCACAAGAAGTCAATGAAAAATGATGATAATTATGTCACTGTAATGATAAGAAAAAATGATTCTACTATGGTAATGTAGGCCACACCATGTACTATTGAAAAAAATCCATGAATTTCAATAATGAAGGGTGAAAGATAGATTTAAGAAGGGATCCCATCCAAGAGAGATATAGTTAGATTAGACAGTGGTTGATATTTTTTATGAATATTATAATAGGTTTCCCTAAAAGGAAATATTGAAATCCAAATTAGAAGTTTTTAAGGTATAAAAATCTAGGCCAAAGTGCTATAAAATATATAGCATAGATTCATTAATAAAAAAAGATAATAAAATAAGAAGGAAAAGAACCTATGAGCCCAAGTTCAAAGAATGGTGATGTTAGAAAATAATACACACCTAAGCATAAGTTTTAGCATGTTATTAAAGGTTGTCTAACTATATATCTAGATCATTTTGAGTTTTCTCAAAATTCAGAGAAATATGAAAAGAGAAAATTGATTTTTATTATTTAGTTAAGTATCCCATTATATCTAAGAAGAATTTTGAAGATGGAAAACATTCATTGCTTCCCAATATATAAGAGGTTAGAAAAATTAAAATGGAGGCATGAATGAAGAGATCTAGACATTTTAAACCAACAATAAAAGTATTTTTAGGTTGAGAAACATTCCTCAACCATGTTTTTCTAGATGAAGATCTACCAGAAGATCCAATCTTTCCCTATTTTTGTTTAGTGGCCTTAAATGATGGGTGTAGAAGGTGGTTAAGGTATGAGAGTGTCCCTTGAATGGGATCTATACAAATGTGTAGATCTACTAGAGATTTATATTTTCCATTGAATCTATAATTATGGATAACTCCTTAAGAATATGAAGGATTAAGTATGGTTTCACTCACCAATTATTTCTTTAACATGTATAAATTATGTTTATAAGGGTGGGGGTGGTATTTTTCTTACATAGTGGGGAATACTTAGAAATTTAAATGTTTTGATGTATTTTTTTTAAGTGAGAACAGATTATAAAAAATCCTTGAAAATCTATATCTACTTTCCCCAAAGTGAGATGAATCGAAACTAGTATCACATGAGGTGAAAATATGTAAAAAATTGTTTTCTAAGCTTATTTATATTATTTTCTATAAAGGAATAGTCAACATACACTTAGAGTTGTTTTTGTAATGGAACATTTTCAAGAGAAATGTGATGCCAAGTAATTTCAGATTACATTGTATTGTTCAATAGTTCTTATAATCACTTGAATGTATTATGTATTGATTATTTCTAAAATTCTTATCTCAAATTGAAGTTGATTGGATCTCTCAAAGGGGTAGATAAATCAAATGGGGAGAATATGATATTTAAATCCTCTTGGATGTAAATCCTAAGAGGGAGATGAATTTTAAGAAGATCCTTCCTTTTTATCTCAAGTGGTATCAATATGAAGTGATATCTGGGATTTAAGTTGAAAAATAAGTTGAAACTATAAATCCTATGTGTTTAAAAATATGATATAATCATATACTTTGAATTTATTTTGAAATGGGGAGTTAATATCATTGAATTAGTCTGATATATATTTTAAAAACAAACAAAAATAAGGATATTAAATTACCTAAAAGTTTTTGATTTTATTTTTTATCATAGATCATGCCAATTTTATTAGTTCAAGTGAGGATGAGGTATCTATTGATGAAGTTAGTGTCCACCCATGTAAGAGGAGTTACTACTATAAGAAATAAATGGAAAATAATAGTATAGAAAATATAAAGATCATAGATCCTTTAAATTGACATCTAGTTAGATTCCTTGATACCTAACATATAACCCATTAGATGAGTGAAAATAATATTATTTATTATGATGATAGTGTTTATAAACTCTTGGTTGAATGATGATAAAATCAACGGTGGATCAGGATTGATTGAAGACGAGTCAAACCTAATATGCATGATATATTAACTGAAATAATCTTATATTAGTTTTTTATTTACTACAACAGCTCAAATATATGTTTAAGAAAGTTTGGAGTTATTTTAATAGTTCTAATAATCATTTTAATATATTTTTAGATTATTTGGTTAAGTTTAGAGAATATCTAGAGAAAGAGGAAGTCTGTTTGAAGACATTTGTAGAAATATGGACTTTGGAGTTCATGAGACAAATGGATAATTCCTTAGCATAAGGCTTTTCCTATTGTGATATAAGAGTTTCTATCAGTTATAAGGATTCAGGTGTTGAACATAACAATTTTAAACGAATGTAAAAAATTTATATCTATCAAATAACTCTACTAATTGTATTCATTTTCCAATCATAAAGCTTGATTGTATGGCTTCACTACCCATTATAAGGATTTGAGGTCTACTGGAAATTGAAAAAGAAAAGAGTGTAATTATTTTAGATATGAACATATTAAATCTACCACTGAGCTTAATTATTTTAAAGTAAATATTTTCCAAATATAATTTTTTGAATATTATAGTGTAAAGTTTCAACACGTGTAAACATTTCAAAGTTTTACTAGATAAAAAATTGAGTATCTAGATTTTAAATATGATGTATCTAAAATTAAACATAATGATGTAAGTGTTGTTAAATAATGGTATAAACATTATAAAAAACCAAATTGGTGTGTGATTCAAGATTCAGAAGAAAAAGAATATGATCTTCATCCAGGGAAAGGGAAGATCAATGCAATATGAAAGTGATAGTTTCTATAATTCTTTAATTCCAAGGAAATTTAAATATGATTATGTTGAAACTATGTGTTTGATATCATAACATTGTGAAGATTATTCAATAAAATATCCAAACTTTCTTTGAGTAATATTTATTGAGTAGAACCACTATATATATTTCCTAATGTTGAAATTTATTTTGTTGGGTTTTTAAGAATAATTTAGATGCAGTTCCATAGAATCTCAATCTACTATTTATTAAGGACCACCTCATTGTGATATAATCTTGTCTTAGTTAAGATAAAGAGTAACTAAGTTGTATGTTTGGGATTTTTCTAAATTCTAAAAGATGCGAATAAATATGAGATGCTAATATCATACTATCAGTTTCCTATGTGTTTTATACAAATATGGTTATTTGTAAAGTATATATTATAATATAGATATTTTAAATAGATGATGAAGAAAAATTTATTCATTTTTTAAATATAAAAGAATATTCTATTTGGAATAATTTCAAAATTAAGGATCATTTAATGATCGTATCCTAGTAATACTCTTAGAGTTGAAAAAGTAGTACACTAGAAATCACGAGAACCTGAAATTGGTATTCTATAATGGTTCTTTTATACTAGAGATTGATTTTTATCCTCAAAATAAAATTTATTGAATTTGGAAAATAAGGAATTAATTTATTATTTCTATTTATTCACGTGATTTTTGAGAAGATCAAGGATAATAAAATAGAAAAAAATTCATCAACTACTAAGGTTGTAGTGGTGTGAAAACTGAGTATATGAGAGAAAAAAATCTCTCAAAGAAAAAGAATAAAAAAGGTCCTTTAAAAAATATATGAAAGAAGAGTAAGTGAGGGATGATCCTATGAAACACATCAGATGATAGTTTTTATGAATAACTAGAATCCATGGAAAATTCATAGGCTGAGTTTATAACGACCCACACTTTACATACATTGTTAATACTTCAAAATTGAATCACACTTATTACAACATATGACAAAACCACAAAGGACCGTATAGGTATAGTGTCTTTAGAAACTGGGAAACATAAACAACTGGTTCATAAATCTTCTACAGTGTCTCCCACTTATTTCATCATATCTAGGGTCCCTTTTAGCATATTCTACTTAATATCCATCTTCCTGGCCTGGGGAAAAGAAAACATAAAAGGGTGAGCTCAAATGCTCAGCAAGGGCAAATAAAGGAAATAAAAATCATATCATATCTTTTTGGAAATTAAAACCTGCAAAAGAGATCATAATATCTTAACATGGAATAAATCATAGAAGTGAAAATGAGGTCCCCATAATCATAACATAAAACTTGAATCTTTGTGGCATGCACACATAATCATGGAAAATCATTTCTTGTTAGTCATGACTCATTGCCAAGACTATCTTAGTGGACAAAGTCCCTTTCTGAACCGAGTTCACTCCTCGTTTCAGTCCTGTATCACTGAACCGAAATAACCTTCCGTTCCAGCCATGTCTATCTCATGAGATATAAAATCATTACCCAATGCATTGGAGGGAGATATAGGTCCCACCCATCTTATAATGAATCCTTTCTTATGTGTGCCACATAATCATAAAACATACATCATCGCATAACACATATAACAAAAATGGGATTCTTGAAACATCATGACATCATAATTCAATTCATATATGATAAAGGAATTCATAAACATAATTCCATCACAACATAGTCAAACCAATGTAAAAATATGGATAGAAACAGAACCCTTTATTATCTTAGATGGAAAATAATTTTGATAAAACACTTGAATTGAATTCTTGAGGAAAATATCCTTTCTTCTTCAAAAACATTTTTCCTTTCATAACATGTCATACAACTTTAAAATAAAAGAAGTTGATTAAAAATAAACTTGAAAACTTGTAAAGGAAGCTTCTTTGAAGTAATGTTTTAAAAATCCATTCATGCTGTATAAGTTAAAAAAAACATTCTTCGTACTTTTGTCGGAAAAGTCAAAAAGTACCTCATACGGAAAAACGACAAAAGATTCCTTTCATATTCTTTACTAAAAACTCACATAAGGGTAAAATTGGATTTAAACTATTTCAAGTGGATGGAAACAATATTACATATTTAGGGAACATGGATGTGGATGATAAAATACACCCCAGTAAATACTTACGAATAAACAATCTCGGATAAAAATGAGATTGTGATATTTCCCTTACCTTAGGTCCGATTTGCTTTGTTCGTGTCCGAAGCTCCTGTATAATGGTTTAAATAATGTTATTGACTTATTCCAGAATCATACATATTGATATGAGATCATATATGGTCATATTATTAGCTTCTTGTTAGTAATATTTCATTGTTACTTGTTACTCGGGTCTTTATAACTTTTTGTTCTTATGCGTGTTTTGTCGAATAAATTCTTATTCTTATCTTTAGGTTATAGATAATTCATTTCCAGAATGGTATTAGTGTAGTATATACCATATTCATTCATTCAATTCATTTATAAAATCATTATGAAATGAAGATCATGTAGAACGAGTCGCATCACATCGTGGAGACGGTATTCCGTACGTACGCACGAGTGATGATATCGTTCCTATGATCGTGGAATTGTATTAGAGTATATATATATTATTTCAGTATCAATATTACATCATAATAATCATATGTAGTTACTCATTACACCATTATACCCATCCTTGTAAGGTGATGGTGGAAAATAGATTACACCACGCCGTGGAGACGGTATTCCGTACGTACGCACGCGTGGTGATTTCATTTTTCCGTAGGATGGATAGAAGGTGAATTAGGGTTGTTTCATATTTATAATAACATATCAGTATGTAAGTAATACTGATGTTATTACTTTATCATGAAACAACTAAAGAAGAAGAAGTTGAAGAAGAAAGAAATTGAAAAGATCGGTAATGGATATTACCTCTTCTTTGGAATGCTTCTTTGAATCCTCCACTTATGGAACTAAGATTGGTATTTGGAGAAGACCAGGACCTCTAGGATTATTCTAGGGAAGTGGAGAAGGGAAAATGTCAGGGGTTGGCCGAGCTTGAGTGCTCAAATTGGTGTGAGGAGGAGGGGGAGGAGGTGCCCTTTTATAAGGGAGGAGAGGGGCACCTTAGGAATATCTCAAAATATTATTTTATATTAAAGTCAAAATAGGTTTATAATGGTTCCAAAGGGTCTTATTTCGAAGCTAAAGTGGGGATGGGTCGCAATACTATCAACCAATAGGATTTAGACAAGTTTAGGGTATTATTTTAACCTTATCAATTAGATTTAACTCTAAGTTAATTAATTTAACTTTTACCGTGTCTTTTTGTTTTCTTTCACTATATGGTTAATACACTTACTATAACATGCCAAACGAACCCCAAATTGTTTATTATTAATATATATATCCTTATCTAAGTCATTTGGCCGAACCATAAATTTTTAGGAATAAAATAACAATTAATAATATAATATTTGATTTAAAAACTATTTTGTGTCAATTTTGACACTATTTGATATATGATTTTTGTGAAAGTCATAACAGAATTATATGTTCGAACCAAGTTGATTAAATCAATAATAATATATCATAGTAACCTAGAAAATTAGTTTAATTCATAAAAAGTCTCAGATTACATTTATTTTGGTATTTATATTATCAATTTTGTCAATATTTCATTAATAAGATAATTACTGCATCATCTTTGTGTCATAAATAAATTAAATTATTTGATGTCTAAAAATTACAAATAAAATACCATCATGTAGGAAATCGTTTTAGCTTTCTAATAAATATTTACAATCGAATTTATCTTATGTATAACCCTATATTAAAAATTATTTACTTATTAAACTTTGATTTTAACTATTTTAACCCTTCTTTAAATAAATTAATAATAAATGTCCTAATCTAATCCAAGTGGGCCTAAATGGTCATATTTTATTCCTAAGTTTGTTTTTGGTCGAATTACACTTGTCCAATAGAATTAGGACATGTGTTAGGGTAATATTATTATCATATTTACCCTTAGTTACCCTATTTACTATTAACCGCGGTAAAAATAGTAAAAAGTTACTATTCACCAAAAAATTATTTTCATCTCATTGAACCACATTTTAGTCCTTGATATTAACCGTGTCTCTCGGATTTTTGAAATTCCATTCACAGAAGCGGTAAAATTAAGTTTTATGCAAAATTCAGTTTTTAACCTACCACTTAGTGGTTTCACTATTCATCAAAAATTGAAAGTTTTCAGAAAAATACCAAAATTTCACCCTAGGATAATTTCGATATTCTGAGTCCAAAAATGAAGTCCATTTTGAAAAATAAAATTTATAAAATTTCAAAAAGTGGTTATTACTATTCATAACGGCTAGTTTTAATAGCATATTGTTGTTTAGTGAAACTCGGTATTGCGTACGACGCAAGCTATCGAGGAAGGTCGCGATTGCGTGTAAAGAAAGCCAAGCAAGTGTTGTGTAGAAAAAGATTCCTTTGATGATTTATATAACATAAAAGTCTCGGGTGTTACAGAGTTTCATAAGTATCACTTGAAGAAATCCTAGAAGTCAAATTCACTCTAAGGTGAGGAAGTAGGTTTTATTTTATTTTTGAAGAGTCACTTAAAAAATAAATTAGATATAATTCAAGAGGAATAAGCTACATACAAACTTTTGTGTTGTGATTATAAAGAAACAATGGGAGTAGACAAACTCACCTATGTAATTTAGTGACCACACTTGTGTAATGTTGTGTGAAAAGGTTTTAGGATGATCCATAGAGACCCATTATAATTAATGATTTGGTTAAAGTGTAGAATTAATAACTCAATGGGATTTGACATAACAAGGAGTATGTTTCCCACATCCGGCCTAAACCCTATAAAAATACCTATTATATTTTTTACTTTCAAAATTTTCACAACATATGGGTGTTTGGAAAGGTAAATTAAAAACAGATCCATTTACATTGTAGGAGGTGAATTAGTTTCAAATACCAAAATGGGTCTAGTTAAAAGAAGAATTTGGAATTTGGTAAAATTAGGCCCACAATTAATTCACCCCCTCTGTTAGGTATGTCTTCCCAGTTCATAGGGACCTTCAATGACCCGACACCACTGGATAAAGTAATGTTTTCAAATAATTTCATCCCTTAGTGATAAGAATTTTTATGTCCATGAATATGATGTACTCTACCTAAACCAACAAATTTTGGTCTATAACTTCCATAACACTAATTATCTAGAGTTTTAAACTCTATGACACTTCCACCTCAATCATCTTATGGAGATGTAACTTTTAAAAATTTATACCCCTTTTTATGAAACCACTAGCTTCATATTTACAAAAGCTAAAATATAGAATTTTATACTTCTTTCCCCCCTTTAAAATAGAATCCAAAGAAAAGTGGGGGTACTAATAATTTATTTAAGTGATGTGTGGGGTATAAACATGAAGTTAAAACCTCATTTTTATTGGGATCATAACCAATTTATAATTAAAAATCTATAAGAGAATTTACCAAAACTTCACTTGTGGAAGCAATAACTTTAGAATATACCCCGTTCCCAATGCTTGGAAGATTGAAGAATGAGCACCCAAGTAATTAAACTATAACACTAAATAAATATAAGAATTTAGAAAATTATATAATAAATAATTATTAGAATAATACTAGGAAATAAAAATAACAACACAACGATATTATATATTTTAAATTTTCCCCCTAATCTACGGGGGGAATACTGCTTCAATTTTATTAAAAGAATCAAAGGGAAAATGATTAAAATTTTATTGGTCTCATAATCACTTTGAAGTATATTTGTAGTCATACCAATCATAGTTTATCCAACATTCATTTCTAGAAATGTAATTACGGCTCTTCTGGTCACCAGCATCATTTGTTCTATGTGGGAAAAAGTACACCTCCTATCAGATTCATAAACAAACCCTTTATCATTCAAAATATACCACAACCTCACCATGCCCAATTAGTCAAATATTCTATTTCCTTGGATATCATAGATATGAAATCATATATATTTTCTTTTGGATGAACATCTGATGTACTAGCCCTTATAACATCATCTTGGATCTTTTGGTGCACTGACACTCTGTCACAACCACTCTATCTCCATGAATTAATTTGAAATATGGTCACTTATTTTTTTTACTTTAGATGAACTAACATTCCCTCATTCTGGTTAAATAAACATCACACCTCAAAAATCTACCACTTGAGATTATTTTCAGTTTTTAAAAAAAGTCTTCATTTGACACCCAAAAAGTCCTCCTCCTTCAAGGTTTCATAAAGCAGTTATAAGGTTTCCCAACACACCTTCCTTCAGTAAAACCAAACAATCTATGGAATAACATAGCGTCAACACTTCTCAAATCAAAAATATTTTCAACATGTTGGTTGGATTATACATCTTGTATATCTTATGTAGATGTGAAAATTATTTCTCTAAAAACATAATGTTTAAGTATTACTTAATCTGAATATGATTCATCCAAGAATAAAAAATCAGATTTCAAACCAAATTAATCACACTCTATGATTCATAAAATGATATCCCAAATTTTTTTTTCTATGATCCTCCACCAAACCCTCAATAACTCCTTACCTACTTTAATTAAAGTAATATACTCCACTTTTATAGTAAAAGTTTTGAATAATGTTCAATGTTTTCATATCCAAATGAATACCATTCTACCAAATGTAAACACATACCCTATAGTTTTCTTCTGTGAATCTGAATCTTCATCAATGTCAGACTTTGAAAAGACTTAAAAATAATTATCTATTCTAAAGAAAATTTATAAGTCTACAAAATCATTCAAATATAATAGGATCAATTTCATATCCTCCAAGTGTTTCTTATATAAGTTTATGATTATCCTACTGAAATCTCCCACTGGTTGTGAAATGTTTGGATAAGCATAAACTATTGAATACATCAAAATTTTGGTAGCATATTCATGTGGAGATTTTTCTATATACTCAACCCAAGCTTCTACTCATGATGAATTATACATTAATATCTTGAAATTACCAACCAAAGGTTTGGTTATGAGTGTTTCTTCTGATAAACTAATTCATTTCACCACATTCTAGACATATTTATCCTATGTTAGGTTGAGTGTACTAAAAGTTAATTCTCATAAAATCCTCATCCCCAAATTATATTTTCTAGAACCAAATCCTATATCTTGAATCTTCTGAATATCTTAGACTTTAACTTAAAGATCCTTTATTTTAATAGACCCTATATCACTTTTAAAACCCAATAATAGTTTAAATTTTATTTTATTCATTTCTTAATGATGGATCTTTTGGTTGATGTTTGGGTTGAGTTACCGATGGACGTTTTTAAGTTTTTGGGGGTTCAAGTGTTTTTTGGACCTATGCACAGTTTGAGGAGAAATTGTGTTGCTATATAAGGATGAGGGTGTTTCCAGTTAATTTTCTTATTAAAATCTTTGAATGGTATGCTTTGATCCAAATCATTCGAGCCAAAGGATAAACTATGTATATGTGGTTGGTGTCTTAGATGAGGCCATTGACTTGTACACGATTAGAAGAAGCTATAAAGAATGCATGAAAGAGGTTTTGTTATTTTTTATAGAGTCAAATTTCATGGTCGGCACACAGTTTTCAAAATATTTCAGTTAGCCTATGTGGGTGTTCTCCTCTTCCAATAGGGTGCACAAGGTTGGAACACCATTTGGAGAATCATGTGGAAAAACCATGTAACTTTCCTAGGTTCATAAAAAGTTGAAATTCCTCTTTCCGCACACTTTATTTTAAACCCAATCATCCTCCCATCACTTTTGGTCAACCTATGTGCATTAAAGGATCTCTTAAGCTCCCCCTCTAGTTCTTTCTATTCCTTTAGTTCCTCCTTAATCTTATAAGGTGAGTTTACCTTGGTTTTGGGGGGTGTTTTCATCTTCTCCTATTCTATAACTCTTGGTTTCTTGGATTTATATAGGTGAGTTCTCAGTTGGATGAACTATTGAGGAAAGGGATGATGTTTCTATTGTGTTTGTTGGATGTTAGGGGTGTGTAGATCATCTCTTGGGCTTAGTTATTCCTTACCTTAGAGTCTCGTTGTATTTACACACTATTGAAGAAGGTGTTTACATCAATTTACTTTTTTGAACATTCCATTTGTTTCTTTGTGTTTCTAAATAAATTATAAATTTCTTTACATCATTTTTATGTGTTAGTATGAACTTTAGTGGTGTTTTCTTGTTGGAAATTCAATTAAAAATTGTGTTTCAAATGATTTACTTGGTTTTGTGTATATATGTATGTGTAAAAAGTGTTTGATAAAATTAAAATTGGTATTTTAAAGTAAAATTTGGTGTTTTTGATTGTTTTTTTGATTGGGTTTTGGTGTTTTGGGTTGTGTGTGAAATTGAGTTGGGTGTGTGGTTTATGTTCATTTTTATGGTTTTATACTTGTGTGTAAATCCTTGTAATCAGTTTTAAGGATTTTATGTTTCATTAATTAATTCCTTGGGTACTTTTATGGTTTATGATTGGTGTACCATTGGATGAGGGAATATATATATGGTAAAGTGGTGCACATATGTATAGGAACTCAATGGATAATAGTATTTAATTAAAAATGTCCACTTTAAACCTCAGATTTCAAAACACTTTTCCCTATTCTCTATTCTCCTCGTTAACCCTCTTTTTTCCAAATTGTTTTTCTAAAACCCCAATGATTCTCAAATAGTTCCTTGGTTCCCAAATTAACTTAAGTGTGGTTGTAAAATGTGTTTCCTAAAGTTTAGTACATTTGTAACTTTAAATGTAATTTGGGAATTCAATGAAAAAAGGATCGTTTGGAACCTCCTAAACATAAATGATGACTTAATATTAGTTTTGGGAATATATTTTTATTTGAAATATTAAAGTCTCAGTTGGTACATTTTGGTGTTTAAAATGTTATTTTTCAGATCATATAGCTTTTAGGCCTGGTTGGAACTTTTGGAATGGTTCTATCTTTGACGGGAACCTCTATGGTTTTCCCTCTCAAGAGAGGGCCATCACACAGGTGGTGTTAAAGTTTGGTCCAGGCATGCACAACATCATATGTGGGTTATTGGTTTATAACATGCATGTGATGACCTAATCATTCTCCATTTACTATTATCATGGGATTATTGGGTGTCATCTAGAGGTTTGAGTGAAGGTTTCTTGTTAGTTCTGATTCTATGAACTAGTACCCCTAGATTTGTTTAGAGGTTAGAAGAGGGTTACCACTAGTGAGGCTAGTTCAGAATACATAGATAGTGGTTTTCTATGGATCTACACCATATTCCAGTAGGTGAGTACGAAATGAGTACATCCAGGGATTTCATCTAAAAGTATTTAGGAAACAACCATGATTAATATATGTATGTTTCTATTTTGTTCCTGTATATTTTTGGTTACTTGATTGTTGTATTTATTTTTCTACACTTTCACTATCCCCTTATATTTATGGTTTTATTTTATATGCCTAATTGTTCATTTATAGATTTATTTTTATTTCTTTATACATTGTTGGGATTGTGTCTCTTATTCAGTATTCAATTTAAAAATTGGGTTTTAAAATGGGAGTTTATTTTAAAGTGGAAATACTTGTTTTTATCTTTTAAAATTTGGGATTTCTAGAATGTGGACTTTCTTGTTTTTAAGGATAAAAACTCTATTTTATAAATTTTATTCAAACTATCATTTTTGGATTATTTTAGGAAAGGACATGTATGGATTTTGTGGTTCTTACTTGATGAGCTATTTATTCTCACACCCTACCTGTTCCACTTAGTGTCATTAGACTTAAGTTATTTTTAATGTTTGGGTTTTTGGGGTTTTATATGGAGTGGGATGGTTTTATTGATGGTGGTGACCTAGAGGTCACATGGAGATTTGGTTAGCTTTTGATTTTTTTAGTTTTTTATTTTATTCTACTGTTATTGTATCTGGATCCAGTGATATTTTTTTCATCCCATGGTTTATGGTTTCTAGATACATGATCTGTTTGGTTTATTTATATTTGTTTATTATTTCTCATAATCGTTCCCAATGTGATATATTTTATTGCCAATGCCATTCACTATCCTGGAAGGATTGAGAATACCACTCAGGCCTTATCGCAGGTCGGGCCATGTGTCAAGTTAGATGAAATCCCGACACAGTTCATGAAAAAATGGTATTAGAGCATCCATTTTTTATTTTTTTGTATCAAGTAGTTTAGAGATAATATTTTTAGGACTTGATAGGTAGGTAAGGGAAGATTTTCACAAACTCTTAATTGTCCTGCGCCTCGATTTTCTAGGGCTAGTATGCGATTTGAGTCATTTGTTTTCATTTTTGGATGTATGGATGGGGAATGACAATGGAGGTTAACCATTGATGTGCAGTGGGATAACTTTAATTAGTGACCTATGTATATCCCTAGCGCATGATACTCTTAGTGTTTGGTGATTTCCTAGGGCATGGTCCACTAAAACATGTGGCTGGGTTAAGCATGGACACTAGTTCCCTATTCTAGGAGTTCAATGTGAGTTGTGTCTTGGCTTGTTTTTTGGTTGGTGTGTGAGGATTTGAAATGAAAAATGGTTTTTTGGAAAAAGTATTTTCAAAAGGAAAATTATTTCAGGGTTTGTTTTTTTAAAGGTGGGTTTTGGGTGTTTGAGTTATAATTGAATGAAAGTTTGGTATTTTGAAAATGTATTTTGGGTAAAATAGTATTGGAATTTGTAATTAAATGGTTATTTTGGAAGGAGGTTATCTAGTTTTATTGGAGGGGTTTGGTTTACGAGTTGTCTATTAGGGATTGGGATGTTCTTTTAGTTGATTTTGTTAGATTTTTATTTCATTTTTGTGCTTTTGGGTTGTGTAGAGAATGCCACCCAGAAAAATCCCAAGGGTTTCTAGCGAGTCTCTTCCTATCCTTAGCCCTACCTAAATTCTTAGTGGGGTATAAGATTCAAGATCTTCTGAGCTGTTTTCAATTTTCCACGGTGACCGAGGTCCATTTTAAGTCATGGAGTGTCTTGAGAACGTTGAATGTTTTTTCACGCCTTTGGAAAATTAGAAGCTATGAGGGTGTGTGCTATTTTGGGATCATTTGAATGTCTAAGTTTGGATCGGTGGAAGGTGATCATTCTAGCATCATAGCAAGATGAGATGTATTGGGAGGTTTTTGAGAACACTTTTTTCTAATGGTTCATACATGTGGAGGTTACGACCAGAAAAGTGGTAGAGCTCTTGGATATTCATCTCGTTCAATGGATGGTGAATTCCTATGTAGTTACTCATTACACCATTATACCCATCCTTGTAAGGTGATGGTGGAAAATAGATTACACCACGGCGTGGAGACGGTATTCCGTACGTACGCACGCGTGGTGATTTCATTTTTCCGTAGGATGGATAGAAGGTGAATTAGGGTTGTTTAATATTTATAATAACATATCAGTATGTAAGTAATAATGATGTTATTACTTTATCATGAAACAACTAAAGAAGAAGAAGTTGAAGAAGAAAGAAATTGAAAAGATCGGTAATGGATATTACCTCTTCTTTGGAATGATTCTTTGAATACTCCACTTATGGAACTAAGATTGGTCTTTGGAGAAGACCAGGACCTCTAGGATTATTCTAGGGAAGTGGAGAAGGGAAAATGGCAGGGGTTGGCCGAGCTTGAGTGCTCAAATTGGTGTGAGGAGGAGGGGGAGGAGGTGCCCTTTTATAAGGGAGGAGAGGGGCACCTTAGGAATATCTCAAAATATTATTTTATATTAAAGTCAAAATCGGTTTATAATGGTTCCAAAGGGTCTTATTTCGAAGCTAAAGTGGGGATGGGTCGAAATCCTATCAACCAATAGGATTTAGACAAGTTTAGGGTATTATTTTAACCTTATCAATTAGATTCAACTCTAAGTTAATTAATTTAACTTTTACCGTGTCTTTTTGTTTTCTTTCACTATATGGTTAATACACTTACTATAACATGCCAAACGAACCCCAAATTGTTTATTATTAATATATATATCCTTATCTAAGTCATTTGTCCGAACCTTAGATTTTTAGGAATAAAATAACAATTAATAATATAATATTTGATTTAAAAACTATTTTGTGTCAATTTTGACACTATTTGATATATGATTTTTGTGAAAGTCATAACAGAATTATATGTTCGAACCAAGTTGATTAAATCAATACTAATATATCATAGTAACCTAGAAAATTAGTGGAATTCATAAAAAGTCTCAGATTACATTTATTTTGGTATTTATATTATTAATTTTGTCAATATTTCATTAATAAGATAATTACTGCATCATCTTTGTGTCATAAATAAATTAAATTATTTGATGTCTAAAAATTACAAATAAAATACCATCATGTAGGAAATCGTTTTAGCTTTCTAATGAATATTTAGAATCGAATTTATCTTATGCATAACCCTATATTAAAAATGATTTACTTATTAAACTTTGATTTTAACTATTTTAACCCTTCTTTAAATAAATTAATAATAAATGTCCTAATCTAATCCAAGTGGGCCTAAATGGTCATATTTTATTCCTAAGTTTGTTTTTGGTCGAATTACACTTGTCCAATAGAATTAGGACATGTGTTAGGGTAATATTAATATCATATTTACCCTTAGTTACCCTATTTACTATTAACCGCGGTAAAAATAGTAAAAAGTTACTATTCACCAAAAAATTATTTTCATCTCATTGAACCACATTTTAGTCCTTGATATTAACCGTGTCTCTCGGATTTTTGAAATTCCATTCACAGAAGCGGTAAAATTAAGTTTTATGCAAAATTTAGTTTTTAACCTACCACTTAGTGGTTTCACTATTCATCAAAAATTGAAAGTTTTCAGAAAAATACCAAAATTTCACCCTAGGATAATTTCGATATTCTGAGTCCAAAAATGAAGTCCATTTTGAAAAATAAAATTTATAAAATTTCAAAAAGTGGTTATTACTATTCATAACGGCTAGTTTTAATAGCATATTGTTGTTTAGTGAAACTCGGTATTGCGTACGACGCAAGCTATCGAGGAAGGTCGCGATTGCGTGTAAAGCAAGCCAAGCAAGTGTTGTGTAGAAAAAGATTCCTTTGATGATTTATATAACATAAAAGTCTCGGGTGTTACATTCTACCCCCCTTAAAAAGAATTTCGCCCTCGAAATTCGTCACTTTGCAACAAACAAATGAGGATACTTCTCCCTCATCATATCCTCAAGCTCCCATGTAGCTTCTTCAAGTTGGTGGTTTCTCCATAAAACTTTCACCAAGCGAGTGGTCTTGTTTCATAGGACTTTTTCGCTACGATCCAGAATCTCTATCGGCTGTTCTTCATAAGAAAGATCTTGCTCCAGCGGTACAACTTCTGAGCTGAGTACATGTGAAGGATCTGGTATGTACTTTCTCAGGAGAGATACATGGAACACATCGTGAACTTGAGAGAGATTCGGTGGAAGCGCCAATCGGTAAGCTACCTTCCCAACACGATCCAGTATTTCAAAAGGACCGATATATCTAGGGCTCAACTTCCCCTTCTTTCCAAATCTCATAACCCTCTTCCAGGGAGATATTCGTAAGAACACTTTATCACCCACTTCAAACTCTAGGTCTTTTCTTCGGTTGTCGGCATAACTTTTCTGTCGACTCTGAGCTGCTCTTATGTGTTGTTGAATAGATCTGACCTTTTCTGCCATTTCATCCACGAGATCAGGTCCTAATAGCTTTCTTTCCCCAACTTCATCCCAGCAAGTTGGAGTCCTGCATTTCTTTCCATAGAGAGCTTCATAAGGAGCCATCTGAATACTGGAGTGAAAGCTATTATTATAAGAAAATTCCACCAAAGGTAGGTGTTGATCCCAACCTCCTTTGAAATCCATAGAGCAAGCTCTCAACATATCTTCTAGGGTTTGAATTGTTCTCTCAGACTGACCGTCTGTCTGGGGATGATAAGCAGTGCTGAAACTCAACTCTGTATCCAGAGTATGCTGAAGACTTCGCCAGAACTTCGAGGTAAATATCGGATCTCGATCAGATATAATAGAAAGTGGTACTCCATGCAATCTTACCACTTCCTTTACATATATCCTGGCAAGCTGATCTAGAGAGAAATCCTCTCTAATAGCAATGAAGTGTGCAGACTTTGTAAGACGATCAACTATGACCCAGATAGCATTATTGCCTTTGGATGTTTTAGGAAGTCCTGTGACAAAGTCCATAGTGATGTTTTCCCATTTCCATTCGGGTATGGGTAATGGTTGTAACATCCCCTTAGACTTCTGTCTCTCAGCTTTAACTTGTTGACAAACCAAGCATCGAGAGACATATTCAGCAACATCTCTTTTCATGCCATCCCACCAGAAGTACTCTTTCAGGTCCCTATACATCTTCGTGCTTCCAGGATGAATAGAGAATGAAGAACTATGAGCCTCATCCAGCAGCTCTTTCTTTAATTCGGGGATGGGAGGAACACAAACCCGAATCCTGAACTTTATTATCCCATCACAATCAAGGTTGAATTCAGGAACATTTCTCACCTTCTTTTGTAACTCGACATCTTCTTTCTGTGCCTCTTTAATCTTCACATGTATAGATGGTTGAACATTCATTTGAGAAAGATAAGATTTTTCCCCTTCCATTATAATTCCAAGATCCATCCTTTGTAAATCCATAAATATTGGATCTTTTGTGATCCTCATCATGGATAAACTAGCATGGTCTTGTCGACTTAATGCATCTTCCACCTTGTTTTCTTTCCCAGGGTGGTAATGGATTGAGCAGTCATAATCCTTAATCAGCTCCAACCATCTTCTTTGGCGCATATTCAGCTCCTTTTGTGTGAAAATATACTTTAAACTTTTATGATCAGTATAAATATCACACCTTTCACCATAAAGGTAATGCCTCCAAATCTTTAATGCAAAGATTACCGCAGCCAACTCCAAATCATGTGTCGGGTAATTTTGCTCATGGATTTTCAACTGTCGTGAGGCATAAGCTATCACCATATCATTTTGCATAAGAACACACCCCAATCCCTTCTTGGATGCATCACTATAGATCACAAACCTTTCTCCACTACAAGGCAGTGTGAGCACAGGTGCACAGGATAACCTTCTTTTCAACTCCTTGAAATTCTCTTCACATTCCTCTATCCAGACAAACTTAACTCCTTTCCGAGTCAACTTGGTGAGTGGATTAGATAATCATGAAAAATCTTTTACAAAACGTCGATAATAACCAGCCAAACCAAGAAAACTTCGGATCTCAGTTACTGTTGTTGGTCTCGACCATCTTTCGATAACCTCTGTTTTTGCTGGATCCACAGATATCCCCTCTTTTGAGATTATATGACCCAAAAATGAAACTTTTTGAAGCCAAAATTCACACTTGGTAAATTTGGCATAAAGCTTCTCTTTTCTCAGGGTCTTTAATATAATTCTCAAGTGATCTTCATGCTCTTCCTTGCTCTTTGAATAGACAAGAATATCGTCTATAAAGACTACCACAAATTGATCAAGATAGTCTCTAAAGACTCTATTCATTAGATCCATGAAGATAGCAGGGGCATTAGTAAGACCAAATGGCATCACTATAAATTCATAGTGTCCATACCTTGTACGGAAAGCCGTCTTTGGTATATCCTCCCTTTTGACCCTTAATTGATGATACCCTGAACGAAGATCAATCTTGGAAAAGTATTGAGCTCCGCGTAGTTGGTCAAATAAGTCATCAATGCGTGGGAGAGGATATTTGTTCTTGATAGTGATCTTGTTAAGTTCTCGATAATCAATGCAGAGTCTCATTGATCCATCTTTCTTCTTAACAAATAGAACAGGTGCTCCCCAAGGTGACGCACTAGGGCGTATGAATCCCTTATCAAGATTCTCTTGGAGTTGCTTCTTCAAGTCCTGCAACTCAATTGGGGCCATTCTATAAGGTGTCTTTGAAATAGGCAAAGCACCCGGTGCGAGTTCTATTGAAAACTCAACTTCACGATTTGGTGGAAGACCCGGTAATTCCTCCGGAAAGACATCATCAAACTCCCGTACAATGGGCATATTCTTAATCGTGAGTTTCTCACCAACTATTTGAGATAAATAACCTTCATTTAGTGGAATCAATACCCATAAGATGGAAGAAATTTCCACTGGAAGGTTATGTTCATCCTTGCATTGATAGACGATCGTAGGTTGATCTGGAATATGAAATGTGACTTCCCTTGTTTGGCAATTGATATGAGCTCCATGTAGAGAAAGCCAATCCATGCCAAGAATCACATCAAATTCCACTAAAGGAAGGATCACAAGATTTACAGGAAGCACTTTCCCACAAACTTCGATCGGAGAAGAATTATAAACTTCTGATGCGATTGATGTGCCATTAGGTGTTGTCACAGCTAACTCAACATCTAATTGTTGAGGTAATACGGTGATACCCTTAGAAATTTTTTCAGAAATAAAAGAGTGGGTGGATCCAGAATCAAATAAAACATTTGCTACTTTAGAGTGGATGGTAAGTGTACCTTTCACCACATCGTTATCGTACTCCACATCGCTGATAGAAATTGCATGTGACTTTCCTTTTTCTTTAGCCTTAAGAGTTTGTTGACGTCGACCATCATCATCAACCCTTGGATTTGGGCATTGATTGGCATAATGCCCCATCTCCTTGCACTTGAAACATTGAAGTGTAGCAGGTTCATTCTGTGTATCCCTTCCTTTGTTTGCATCATTAGACATCTTCTTCCCATTATCACGGCATTCAAATTCCCGATGACCTTCCTTTCCACATTTAAAACATTTACTTGTCCCTTTAAGACAACTCCCTCCATGTTTCTTTCCACACTTTGAGCATAAGGGAAAGTTCATCTTCTTTTCCGTGTGCTCTTTAGATTTTTCTTTGAATTCCATCTTCCTCTTCTTATCAGACCCATGTGACTGATGGGTTACTCCAATCTCCATCTCGACTTTGAGAGCACATCGAACGATTTCCTCGTAGCTATTGAAGTCCCTTATGGCTAACGCCCTTCGAAGACTTGGTTTTAAGCCACTAAAGAATCGATCGATCTTACTCTCAGGTTGGATAATAATACCAGAAGCGTACCTTGCAAGTCTGGTAAAATTTGCTTCATAGGTACCAACAGATTCATCATCTCTTTGCTTCAGTTCAAGGAACTCTTTCTCCATCTTTGTTCGGAGAATACGAGGGAAGTACTTATTGAAAAATAAGTTCTTGAACTCGTCCCATTCCATAGAATCAATTTCATCCCTTTGCCTTGTATTCTTAACAAGATTCCACCATTGATCAGCATCTCCTTCCAAACGATACACTGCTAGGATGACTTTATCATGCTCAGAACATTGAAGAACTGAAAATATCTTTTCAGTAGTACTAATCCATTGTTCAGCAACTAATGGATCAGTAGACCCGCTGAAAGATGGTGGACGCTGCCTCATGAAGGATTCAACAGAATGTTGCTCCCTCCTTTGTTCGTTAGGAAATCCTGCATGATTCATAGCTTGAGAAAGTTGTGTGAGCATGGCTACAAGATTTTGCATTCCAGCTCCCATATCGTTTGGTTGCTCAGGGGGAAAATCATTGCATTGCCCATCGCATTCGGCATTAACACGGTTCCTTCGGGTTCCAGCCATTGACTAAAACCAAGAAGAATAGTGTGAGCAACACTAATTATAATAGGAAACCACATAATTCAAGAATAAAATTTTCATGCTTATGGTCTTATCCTAGGTTATTCATGGCCATTTCTAAGATTGTGTTCTATGCTTAGACTTATCCTTAGGGTTCTTACTAAGGCTTTCACATCCTAGTTTCCAAAGGTTGACTATACCTTTCCTCTGATACCAACTATAACGACCCACACTTTACATACATTGTTAATACTTCAAAATTGAATCACACTTATTACAACATATGAAAAAACCACAAAGGACCGTATAGGTATAGTGTCTTTAGAAACTGGGAAACATAAACAACTGGTTCATAAATCTTCTACAGTGTCTCCCACTTATTTCATCATATCTAGGGTCCCTTTTAGCATATTCTACTTAATATCCATCTTCCTGGCCTGGGGAAAAGAAAACATAAAAGGGTGAGCTCAAATGCTCAGCAAGGGCAAATAAAGAAAATAAAAATCATATCATATCTTTTTGAAAATTAAAACCTGCAAAAGAGATCATAATATCTTAACATGGAATAAATCATAGAAGTGAAAATGAGGTCCCCATAATCATAACATAAAACTTGAATCTTTGTGGCATGCACACATAATCATGGAAAATCATTTCTTGTTAGTCATGACTCATTGCCAAGACTATCTTAGTGGACAAAGTCCCTTTCTGAACCGAGTTCACTCCTCGTTTCAGTCCTGTATCACTGAACCGAAATAACCTTCCATTCCAGCCATGTCTATCTCATGAGATATAAAATCATTACCCAATGCATTGGAGGGAGATATAGGTCCCACCCATCTTATAATGAATCCTTTCTTATGTGTGCCACATAATCATAAAACATACATCATCGCATAACACATATAACAAAAATGGGATTCTTGAAACATCATGACATCATAATTCAATTCATATATGATAAAGGAATTCATAAACATAATTCCATCACAACATAGTCAAACCAATGTAAAAATATGGATAGAAACAGAACCCTTTATTATCTTAGATGGAAAATAATTTTTATAAAACACTTGAATTGAATTCTTGAGGAAAATATCCTTTCTTCTTCAAAAACATTTTTCCTTTCATAACATGTCATACAAATTTAAAATAAAATAAGTTGATTAAAAATAAACTTGAAAACTTGTAAAGGAAGCTTCTTTGAAGTAATGTTTTAAAAATCCATTCATGCCGTATAAGTTAAAAAAAACATTCTTCGTACTTTTGTCGGAAAAGTCAAAAAGTACCTCGTACGAAAAAACGACAAAAGATTCCTTTCATATTCTTTACTAAAAACTCACCTAAGGGTAAAATTGGATTTAAACTATTTCAAGTGGATGGAAACAATATTACATATTGAGGGAACATGGATGTGGATGATAAAATACACCCCAGTAAATACTTACGAATAAACAATCTCGGATAAAAATGAGATTGTGATATTTCCCTTACCTTAGGTCCGATTTGCTTTGTTCATGTCCGAAGCTCCTGTATAATGGTTTAAATAATGTTATTGACTTATTCCAGAATCATACATATTGATATGAGATCATATATGGTCATATTATTAGCTTCTTGTTAGTAATATTTCATTGTTACTTGTTACTCGGGTCTTTATAACTTTTTGTTCTTATGCGTGTTTTGTCGAATAAATTCTTATTCTTATCTTTAGGTTATAGATAATTCATTTCCAGAATGGTATTAGTGTAGTATATACCATATTCATTCATTCAATTCATTTATAAAATCATTATGAAATGAAGATCATGTAGAACGAGTCGCATCACATCGTGGAGACGGTATTCCGTACGTACGCACGAGTGATGATATCGTTCCTATGATCGTGGAATTGTATTAGAGTATATATATATTATTTCAGTATCAATATTACTTCATAATAATCATATGTAGTTACTCATTACACCATTATACCCATCCTTGTAAGGTGATGGTGGAAAATAGATTACACCACGGCGTGGAGACGGTATTCCGTACGTACGCACGCGTGGTGATTTCATTTTTCCGTAGGATGGATAGAAGGTGAATTAGGGTTGTTTCATATTTATAATAACATATCAGTATGTAAGTAATACTGATGTTATTACTTTATCATGAAACAACTAAAGAAGAAGAAGTTGAAGAAGAAAGAAATTGAAAAGATCGGTAATGGATATTACCTCTTCTTTGGAATTCTTCTTTGAATCCTCCACTTATGGAACTAAGATTGGTCTTTGGAGAAGACCAGGACCTCTAGGATTATTCTAGGGAAGTGGAGAAGGGAAAATGGCAGGGGTTGGCCGAGCTTGAGTGCTCAAATTGGTGTGAGGAGGAGGGGGAGGAGGTGCCCTTTTATAAGGGAGGAGAGGGGCACCTTAGGAATATCTCAAAATATTATTTTATATTAAAGTCAAAATCGGTTTATAATGGTTCCAAAGGGTCTTATTTCGAAGCTAAAGTGGGGATGGGTCGAAATCCTATCAACCAATAGGATTTAGACAAGTTTAGGGTATTATTTTAACCTTATCAATTAGATTTAACTCTAAGTTAATTAATTTAACTTTTACCGTGTCTTTTTGTTTTCTTTCACTATATGGTTAATACACTTACTATAACATGCCAAACGAACCCCAAATTGTTTATTATTAATATATATATCCTTATCTAAGTCATTTGGCCGAACCTTAGATTTTTAGGAATAAAATAACAATTAATAATATAATATTTGATTTAAAAACTATTTTGTGTCAATTTTGACACTATTTGATATATGATTTTTTTGAAAGTCATAACAGAATTATATGTTCGAACCAAGTTGATTAAATCAATACTAATATATCATAGTAACCTAGAAAATTATTGGAATTCATAAAAAGTCTCAGATTACATTTATTTTGGTATTTATATTATCAATTTTGTCAATATTTCATTAATAAGATAATTACTGCATCATCTTTGTGTCATAAATAAATTAAATTATTTGATGTCTAAAAATTACAAATAAAATACCATCATGTAGGAAATCGTTTTAGCTTTCTAATGAATATTTACAATCGAATTTATCTTATGTATAACCCTATATTAAAAATGATTTACTTATTAAACTTTGATTTTAACTATTTTAACCCTTCTTTAAATAAATTAATAATAAATGTCCTAATCTAATCCAAGTGGGCCTAAATGGTCATATTTTATTCCTAAGTTTGTTTTTGGTCGAATTACACTTGTCCAATAGAATTAGGACATGTGTTAGGGTAATATTAATATCATATTTACCCTTAGTTACCCTATTTACTATTAACCGCGGTAAAAATAGAAAAAAGTTACTATTCACCAAAAAATTATTTTCATCTCATTGAAGCACATTTTAGTCCTTGATATTAACCGTGTCTCTCGGATTTTTGAAATTCCATTCACAGAAGCGGTAAAATTAAGTTTTATGCAAAATTCAGTTTTTAACCTACCACTTAGTGATTTCACTATTCATCAAAAATTGAAAGTTTTCAGAAAAATACCAAAATTTCACCCTAGGATAATTTCGATATTCTGAGTCCAAAAATGAAGTCCATTTTGAAAAATAAAATTTATAAAATTTCAAAAAGTGATTATTACTATTCATAACGGCTAGTTTTAATAGCATATTGTTGTTTAGTGAAACTCGGTATTGCGTACGACGCAAGCTATCGAGGAAGGTCGCGATTGCGTGTAAAGCAAGCCAAGCAAGTGTTGTGTAGAAAAAGATTCCTTTGATGATTTATATAACATAAAAGTCTCGGGTGTTACAGAGTTTCATAAGTATCACTTGAAGAAATCCTAGAAGTCAAATTCACTCTAAGGTGAGGAAGTAGGTTGTATTTTATTTTTGAAGAGTCACTTAAAAAAATAAAATAGATATAATTCAAGAGGAATAAGCTACATACAAAATTTTGTGTTGTGATTATAAAGAAACAATGGGAGTAGACAAACTCACCTATGTAATTTAGTGACCACACATGTGTAATGTTGTGTGAAAAGGTTTTAGGATGATCCATAGAGACCCATTATAATTAATGATTTGGTTAAAGTGTAGAATTAATAACTCAATGGGATTTGACATAACAAGGAGTATGTTTCCCACATCCGACCTAAACCCTATAAAAATACCTATTATATTTTTTACTTTCAAAATTTTCACAACATATGGGTATTTGGAAAGGTAAATTAAAAACAGATCCATTTACATTGTAGGAGGTGAAATAGTTTCAAATACCAAAATGGGTCTAGTTAAAAGAAGAATTTGGAATTTGGTAAAATTAGGCCCACAATTAATTCACCCCCTCTGTTAGGTATGTCTTCCCAGTTCATAGGGACCTTCAATGACCCGACACCACTGGATAAAGTAATGTTTTCAAATAATTTCATCCCTTAGTGATAATAATTTTTATGTCCATGAATATGATGTACTCTACCTAAACCAACAAATTTTGGTCTATAACTTCCATAACACTAATTATCTAGAGTTTTAAACTCTATGACACTTCCACCTCAATCATCTTATGGAGATGTAACTTTTAAAAATTTATACCCCTTTTTATGAAACCACTAGCTTCATATTTACAAAAGCTAAAATATAGAATTTTATACTTCTTTTCCCCCTTTAAAATAGAATCCAAAGAAAAGTGGGGGTACTAATAATTTATTTAAGTGATGTGTGGGGTATAAACATGAAGTTAAAACCTCATTTTTATTGGGATCATAACCAATTTATAATTAAAAATCTATAAGAGACTTTACCAAAACTTCACTTGTGGAAGCAATAACTTTAGAATATACCCCGTTCCCAATGCTTGGAAGATTGAAGAATGAGCACCCAAGTAATTAAACTATAACACTAAATAAATATAAGAATTTAGAAAATTATATAATAAATAATTATTAGAATAATACTAGGAAATAAAAATAACAACACAACGATATTATATATTTTAAATTTTCCCCCTAATCTACGGGGGGAATACTGCTTCAATTTTATTAAAAGAATCAAAGGGAAAATGATTAAAATTTTATTGGTCTCATAATCACTTTGAAGTATATTTGTAGTCATACCAATCATAGTTTATCCAACATTCATTTCTAGAAATGTAATTACGGCTCTTCTGGTCACCAGCATCATTTGTTCTATGTGGGAAAAAGTACACCTCCTATCAGATTCATAAACAAACCCTTTATCATTCAAAATATACCACAACCTCACCATGCCCAATTAGTCAAATATTCTATTTCCTTGGATATAATAGATATGAAATCATATATATTTTCTTTTGGATGAACATCTGTTGTACTAGCCCTTATAACATCATCTTGGATCTTTTGGTGCACTGACACTCTGTCACAACCACTCTATCTCCATGAATTAATTTGAAATATGGTCACTTATTTTTTTTTACTTTAGATGAACTAACATTCCCTCATTCTGGTTAAATAAACATCACACCTCAAAAATCTACCACTTGAGATTATTTTCAGTTTTTAAAAAAAGTCTTCATTTGACACCCAAAAAGTCCTCCTCCTTCAAGGTTTCATAAAGCAGTTATAAGGTTTCCCAACACACCTTCCTTCAGTAAAACCAAACAATCTATGGAATAACATAGCGTCAACACTTCTCAAATCAAAAATATTTTCAACATGTTGGTTGGATTATACATCTTGTATATCTTATGTAGATGTGAAAATTATTTCTCTAAAAACATAATGTTTAAGTATTACTTAATCTGAATATGATTCATCCAAGAATAAAAAATCAGATTTCAAACCAAATTAATCACACTCTATGATTCATAAAATGATATCCCAAATTTTTTTTTCTATGATCCTCCACCAAACCCTCAATAACTCCTTACCTACTTTAATTAAAGTAATATACTCCACTTTTATAGTAAAAGTTTTGAATAATGGTCAATGTTTTCATATCCAAATGAATACCATTCTACCAAATGTAAACACATACCCTATAGTTTTCTTTTGTGAATCTGAATCTTCATCAATGTCAGACTTTGAAAAGACTTAAAAAGAATTATCTATTCTAAAGAAAATTTATAAGTCTACAAAATCATTCAAATATAATAGGATCAATTTCATATCCTCCAAGTGTTTCTTATATAAGTTTATGATTATCCTACTGAAATCTCCCACTGGTTGTGAAATGTTTGGATAAGCATAAACTATTGAATACATCAAAATTTTGGTAGCATATTCATGTGGAGATTTTTCTATATACTCAACCCAAGCTTCTACTCATGATGAATTATACATTAATATCTTGAAATTACCAACCAAAGGTTTGGTTATGAGTGTTTCTTCTGATAAACTAATTCATTTCACCACATTCTAGACATATTTATCCTATGTTAGGTTGAGTGTACTAAAAGTTAATTCTCATAAAATCCTCATCCCCAAATTATATTTTCTAGAACCAAATCCTATATCTTGAATCTTCTGAATATCTTAGACTTTAACTTAAAGATCCTTTATTTTAATAGACCCTATATCACTTTTAAAACCCAATAATAGTTTAAATTTTATTTTATTCATTTCTTAATGATGGATCTTTTGGTTGATGTTTGGGTTGAGTTACCGATGGACGTTTTTAAGTTTTTGGGGGTTCAAGTGTTTTTTGGACCTATGCACAGTTTGAGGAGAAATTGTGTTGCTATATAAGGATGAGGGTGTTTCCAGTTAATTTTCTTATTAAAATCTTTGAATGGTATGCTTTGATCCAAATCATTCGAGCCAAAGGATAAACTATGTATATGTGGTTGGTGTCTTAGATGAGGCCATTGACTTGTACACGATTAGAAGAAGCTATAAAGAATGCATGAAAGAGGTTTTGTTATTTTTTAGAGAGTCAAATTTCATGGTCGGCACACAGTTTTCAAAATATTTCAGTTAGCCTATGTGGGTGTTCTCCTCTTCCAATAGGGTGCACAAGGTTGGAACACCATTTGGAGAATCATGTGGAAAAACCATGTAACTTTCCTAGGTTCATAAAAAGTTGAAATTCCTCTTTCCGCACACTTTATTTTAAACCCAATCATCCTCCCATCACTTTTGGTCAACCTATGTGCATTAAAGGATCTCTTAAGCTCCCCCTCTAGTTCTTTCTATTCCTTTAGTTCCTCCTTAATCTTATAAGGTGAGTTTACCTTGGTTTTGGGGGGTGTTTTCATCTTCTCCTATTCTATAACTCTTGGTTTCTTGGATTTATATAGGTGAGTTCTCAGTTGGATGAACTATTGAGGAAAGGGATGATGTTTCTATTGTGTTTGTTGGATGTTAGGGGTGTGTAGATCATCTCTTGGGCTTAGTTATTCCTTACCTTAGAGTCTCGTTGTATTTACACACTATTGAAGAAGGTGTTTACATCAATTTACTTTTTTGAACATTCCATTTGTTTCTTTGTGTTTCTAAATAAATTATAAATTTCTTTACATCATTTTTATGTGTTAGTATGAACTTTAGTGGTGTTTTCTTGTTGGAAATTCAATTAAAAATTGTGTTTCAAATGATTTACTTGGTTTTGTGTATATATGTATGTGTAAAAAGTGTTTGATAAAATTAAAATTGGTATTTTAAAGTAAAATTTCGTGTTTTTGATTGTTTTTTTGATTGGGTTTTGGTGTTTTGGGTTGTGTGTGAAATTGAGTTGGGTGTGTGGTTTATGTTCATTTTTATGGTTTTATACTTGTGTGTAAATCCTTGTAATCAGTTTTAAGGATTTTATGTTTCATTAATTAATTCCTTGGGTACTTTTATGGTTTATGATTGGTGTACCATTGGATGAGGGAATATATATATGGTAAAGTGGTGCACATATGTATAGGAACTCAATGGATAATAGTATTTAATTAAAAATGTCCACTTTAAACCTCAGATTTCAAAACACTTTTCCCTATTCTCTATTCTCCTCGTTAACCCTCTTTTTTCCAAATTGTTTTTCTAAAACCCCAATGATTCTCAAATAGTTCCTTGGTTCCCAAATGAACTTAAGTGTGGTTGTAAAATGTGTTTCCTAATGTTTAGTACATTTGGAACTTTAAATGTAATTTGGGAATTCAATGAAAAAAGGATCGTTTGGAACCTCCTAAACATAAATGATGACTTAATATTAGTTTTGGGAATATATTTTTATTTGAAATATTAAAGTCTCAGTTGGTACATTTTTGTGTTTAAAATGTTATTTTTCAGATCATATAGCTTTTAGGCCTGGTTGGAACTTTTGGAATGGTTCTATCTATGACGGGAACCTCAATGGTTTTCCCTCTCAAGAGAGGGCCATCACACAGGTGGTGTTAAAGTTTGGTCCAGGCATGCACAACATCATATGTGGGTTATTGGTTTATAACATGCATGTGATGACCTAATCATTCTCCATTTACTATTATCATGTGATTATTGGGTGTCATCTAGAGGTTTGAGTGAAGGTTTCTTGTTAGTTCTGATTCTATGAACTAGTACCCCTAGATTTGTTTAGAGGTTAGAAGAGGGTTACCACTAGTGAGGCTAGTTCAGAATACATAGATAGTGGTTTGCTATGGATCTACACCATATTCCAGTAGGTGAGTACGAAATGAGTACATCCAGGGATTTCATCTAAAAGTATTTAGGAAACAACCATGATTAATATATGTATGTTTCTATTTTGTTCTTGTATATTTTTGGTTACTTGATTGTTGTATTTATTTTTCTACACTTGCACTATCCCCTTATATTTATGGTTTTATTTTATATGCCTAATTGTTCATTTATAGATTTATTTTTATTTCTTTATACATTGTTGGGATTGTGTCTCTTATTCAGTATTCAATTTAAAAATTGGGTTTTAAAATGGGAGTTTATTTTAAAGTGGAAATACTTGTTTTTATCTTTTAAAATTTGGGATTTCTAGAATGTGGACTTTCTTGTTTTTAAGGATAAAAACTCTATTTTATAAATTTTATTCAAACTATCATTTTTGGATTATTTTAGGAAAGGACATGTATGGATTTTGTGGTTCTTACTTGATGAGCTATTTATTCTCACACCCTACCTGTTCCACTTAGTGTCATTAGACTTAAGTTATTTTTAATGTTTGGGTTTTTGGGGGTTTCTATGGAGTGGGATGGTTTTATTGATGGTGGTGACCTAGAGGTCACATGGAGATTTGGTTAGCTTTTGATTTTTTTAGTTTTTTATTTTATTCTACTGTTATTGTATCTGGATCCAGTGATATTTTTTTCATCCCATGGTTTATGGTTTCTAGATACATGATCTGTTTGGTTTATTTATATTTGTTTATTATTTCTCATAATCGTTCCCAATGTGATATATTTTATTGCCAATGCCATTCACTATCCTGGAAGGATTGAGAACACCACTCAGGCCTTATCGCAGGTCGGGCCATGTGTCAAGTTAGATGAAATCCCGACACAGTTCATGAAAAAATGGTATTAGAGCATCCATTTTTTATTTTTTTGTATCAAGTAGTTTAGAGATAATATTTTTAGGACTTGATAGGTAGGTAAGGGAAGATTTTCACAAACTCTTAATTGTCCTGCGCCTCGATTTTCTAGGGCTAGTATGCGATTTGAGTCATTTGTTTTCATTTTTGGATGTATGGATGGGGAATGACAATGGAGGTTAACCATTGATGTGCAGTGGGATAACTTTAATTAGTGACCTATGTATATCCCTAGCGCATGATACTCTTAGTGTTTGGTGATTTCCTAGGGCATGGTCCACTAAAACATGTGGCTGGGTTAAGCATGGACACTAGTTCCCTATTCTAGGAGTTCAATGTGAGTTGTGTCTTGGCTTGTTTTTTGGTTGGTGTGTGAGGATTTGAAATGAAAAATGGTTTTTTGGAAAAATTATTTTCAAAAGGAAAATTATTTCAGGGTTTGTTTTTTTAAAGGCGGGTTTTGGGTGTTTGAGTTATAATTGAATGAAATTTTGGTATTTTGAAAATGTATTTTGGGTAAAATAGTATTGGAATTTGTAATTAAATGGTTATTTTGGAAGGAGGTTATCTAGTTTTATTGGAGGGGTTTGGTTTATGAGTTGTCTATTAGGGATTGGGATGTTCTTTTAGTTGATTTTGTTAGATTTTTATTTCATTTTTGTGCTTTTGGGTTGTGTAGAGAATGCCACCCAGAAAAATCCCAAGGGTTTCTAGCGAGTCTCTTCCTATCCTTAGCCCTACCTAAATTCTTAGTGGGGTATAAGATTCAAGATCTTCTGAGCTGTTTTCAATTTTCCACGGTGACCGAGGTCCATTTTAAGTCATGGAGTGTCTTGAGAACGTTGAATGTTTTTTCACGCCTTTGGAAAATTAGAAGCTATGAGGGTGTGTGCTATTTTGGGATCATTTGAATGTATAAGTTTGGATCGGTGGAAGGTGATCATTCTAGCATCATAGCAAGATGAGATGTATTGGGAGGTTTTTGAGAACACTTTTTTCTAATGGTTCATACATGTGGAGGTTACGACCGGAAAAGTGGTAGAGCTCTTGGATATTCATCTCGTTCAATGGATGGTGAATTCCTATGTTAACCATTTTAACCAGATTCTCCCATTCTCTCTGGATACAGCTTTAGAGGATCTGCTAAAGGCTCATCTCTTCATTTGGGGTCTTTATCTAGAGATCAAGGAGCATGTTCTCTCATCTGATGAAATTCTAGTTGGGAAAATCATGGATGGGGTAATGATGTATGCTATAGGAACCCATCCCCAAGGAGTTTAATTTTTCGGTTCTAACTTCTTGTTTGTCGGGATGTTCATTTGTGTGTTTCTAGTGTGGTCATTTTGGGCATTCAAATCCATCCTTCCATAATACTCCAAAGACTTGTAATCGATTTGGCCATTGGTTAATCTTTAGAAGTTCAACAAGTGGTGTTTCTAGATGAGTAAGTCTTAGGTGGAGGTTTACATATTCTAATTGTGGGGAAGTATATGCTTCAAGACATGAGGTCTCCAGCTATTGGCCATATAGAGAATCTATAGACACATTCAGTAATTTTTGGGGGTGTGAGGAACCTTATCCCAACTCTTGTCTCCTAAATAAGCATGGATTTAATTTAAGTTGTCCTATTAAATCCTCATTTGTCTTTGAAATTTTATTTTTGTTTTTAAAGGCATAATTTCATCCTTTTATTTCATTTATGTAGTCATGTTTTGTGTTGTGGATTTGGTGTGGTTAATCTTTTGTGAAGTAGTTTTGGTTTCTGGATGTTCTCATTTTGGGGATATTCATATCTTGTGGGATAATTAATCCTTGTTTTTCTTAGTGTTTTTCCGAGTTTCTTTCACTGGGACCCTTTTTATCAGGGATTTGGTTTATGCTGGGAGTTATAACGTTGTCCTGTGTCCAAAGTTCCCATTTCGGTATCCTTGTTTAAGAAAGTTTTTTTGGTGGGGAGAACCCTCTTCTTTTCTTTCCTAGTGGCTCTCATTTTTGTTTTTTCTCTATAAAAGTTCGGGTGTGACTTTTGTAGTTAAAAGGGTCACCTTGAGGTTTGTGGTTTCATTTGGTTTTGAGTTTTGGTTCTCATTCATCTTGGTGACTTTTTAGGGGAAGAAATGTTTTTTTGGTGGGTATAATTGTCACATAGTAACCCTAGTTTCTCATTTATTTTATTATTTTATTGGTGTTTGATCTTTTGGTTGAAGTTTTGGTCAATTTATTAATAAGTTTTTTTGAGTTTTAGAGATTTTAGGTATTTTTTTGGCCTTGTAAAAAGTTAGTGTGCATGGTTTTAGGAGTAACCATAGGGCTGGTTAATGATGAGGGTGTTTTCAATTTGTTTTAATCTTACGTAGTTTGATTGGAATGGTTTTATCCAAACAATGTGATCCATATGAGAAACCATGTGGCACGTGGTTGGTATCTAGGACAAGGTACACAACTTTCTCATGGTAGGAGAAATCATGTAGCAATAATGCTGGAGATTCTACAATTTTTGATAGTGAAAACTTGTACAGATGTCTTATAGTTTTCCAAACCATGTGGCTATCCCATTCTGGTGTCCTCTTCATTTAGTAGGGTGCACACGATTGGGGAACGATTTGGAAAACTATGCGACCAAACCATGAAACTTCCCAAGTTCATTAAAAAGTTGAAATTCCTCTTTCCCCTCCATTATTTTAATCCCAATTGGTCTCCCCTCCCTTTTGATTAACCTAGGCACATGAGGGGATCACCCAAGATCTTCTCCTTGGTTCTTACTCTTCCTTTGGTGCCTCCTCAAGCATCTAAGGTGAGTTTCCTTTGGTTTTTGGTGTGTTTTCCTATTCTCCTATTCTCCATATTTTGTATTATTAGATTTACTTAGGTGGATTCTCTCTTGGATGAACCTTAGTTGAAGGGGTTGATGTTTGGATTGTGTTTCTTTGATATTATGGTGTGTATATCATCTCTTGGGTTTAGTTCTTCCTTCCCTTGTAGTTTTGTTGCATTCACACATCGTTTAGGTAGGTGTTTCTATCCACCTCCTTTTTAGAACATTCCATTTGATGCTTGGGTGTTTTTGAATAAAAATGGGTTTTCAACGAATTTCCTTAGTTATGATTGTATATGTATGTAGAAAAGGTGTCTAATAAAATTCCAATTGGTCGTTTAAATTGAAATTGGGTGTTTTGGATTGTGTGTGAAATTTATTTGGTGCATTAATTCAAGTACCTTTTTATGGTTTGATTCCTCTGTGTAAATCCTTGTAATTAGTTTTAAAGTTTTTATGTTTCTTTAATTAAGTCCTTGGGTACTTGTATGGTTTATGATAGGTGTACCATTAGATGTGGGCATATCCATATGGGAATGGATTTTACATATGGATAGACACTCAAATGATAGTGGTGTTTCATGAAAAATTTCCACTTTAAATCCCATATTTCAAAGGTTATAGGAGTATCTCCCTCCCTTGGTGGAAATACCATAGTAGGTGAATTGAAAACCTCTAGTCCAAGTGATAAAAGATAGAGTAACATTCTATTATTCCATCCATGAAATTTTTTCCATCAAATATAGGAATACCTCTTCTATTTACTGCTTTTATATATTCCATCACATTTAAAAAAGTATCTTATAGAGGGAAATTGGGTTCTGTAACACTAATTGAAGTTTCAAGGAACATGTAAACCAATTAGAGTGGTCTAAATCAGTGTTGATATTTTATAATTTCATTTAATCCGTAAATAAACCTCTAACACTCCTTATCCTTTTGATCCTCCCAACATTAAAACTCAACCTCACCTGTATGCAATAATTGTAAATGTAAATGCAAGGAAAATGGGTTTTCTAAAATGTTCAATCCTAATGTGTACCCCACTCTATGTCGGGTCTGGTTGTTTTTAGGACCCAATATTATAATCTCTAAATGGTTAATAGGGAAGGGGGGTGAATTGACCACATTAAAATGTATTTTTTGAATTTATCTCAGACCAATCCCCTATTTTAATTCATTTGAAGGCGATATTGTCTAATGAGATGAATTTCTACTACTCTAATAGCTGGTCTACACATTGTAGTTTCCTTCCTCTAGTATCTTCATCTTGGGAAAAGTTGATTCAAGGAAGCCATTGGCTGAAGCTTCACAACAAGCTCCGTCATTGGAATACAGAATTGGAAGTCTAGGAAAATTAGTTACCCTTAGCCTATTTTAGTTTAGAGACATTTGAACAGAAAATTATTAGAATTGAAGCCCTTCTGAAAGAATTCTAGGATGATGAAGAATTTAGTTCCTTCGCGTAGATAAAGCATCAATATAACAGGTGATGGATCGGATCCCTCGGCCCAGCAATATTATCCGCTCTGGCCCAGTTGCTATCCCAGGCCTCACGGCTTTAAAACGCGTTGCTGAGGGGAAGGTAGGCACGGGAATTTCAAGCACCCACCAATCTCCCTCCACAACCGATGTGGGATTGGTTACCGGGGCACAGGCGCCAACAATCCTGGCGGGGGCCCAACAATCCTGGGCCCAGGACACAACATCCCCCCCCCAAGCCCACACCGGTCCCGAGACCAACCACCCTTTGATACCAATTGTTGGGTGGAAGAAAACAAGGAAAAGATGGCAAGAGGGGGGTGAATTGCCTTTTAAAAAATTGATTAACAATTAAAAAAACAAAGTAAAAATGCAGCGGAAATAAAGAGGCAATCACACAAGAAATTGATAACGGAGTTCGGCCAAAACCCGGCCTACGTCTCCGCTCCCAACTCAACCGTTGAGAGATTCCTACCGCTTGCTTTTCAATGGTTTTAGCAAGAAACCCACTAGGCTTTGAGGTAGCACTAGGACCTATTACAGCTTGCTTTTGTGGTTTATCAAGAACCCACTTGCTTTTGATGGTTTAGCAAGAACCCACTATCCTTCTTACAGGTGAAGGATAGCTCACCTATGTCTCAAGCTATTTAAAGGAAAGCTTGGCAACCTTGTCACACCTTAGTGGTGATGTGAAACCCAAAGAAAAGAGGGGATGAGAAAATTGGGAGTTTGTAGGCACAAACTCAAAGTTAAGCTCAAAATAAATAAAACACGAAAAACCGTGATTGGGAAGACTTGGGCGCCAATTGGATGATGGAGTTGATGTATCGTGCTTTCCCAAGCTTCTTGAGTGGTGCTCTTGGATGTGGAAATGGATGGAGCACTTGGGGTTCTCTTGGAACAATCCGCCGGAGCTTCGCCAAAATGATCAACAATGTGTCCGGTGGCTTGGGTGACATTCCGGGGCTTCCTAGGCCTTTATTTATAGGCTAGGAACCTTCAAGTATCCGTTGGAGGGCTTTGGAGCCGTTGGAAAAGGCCTCGGAGCCGTTGGAGGCCAAAAAGGAGTTGACTGGTCAAAGCCAACGGCTAGTTTGACTGGTCTACCGGCTGGCCGGTGCATGGCCACCGGCTGGCCGGTGCATGGCCACCGGCTGGCCGGTGCCTTGGAGAATGGAAACTTGTTCTGCCCAGGAGCCACCGGCTGGCCGGTGCTGAGGCCACCGGCTGGCCGGTGGGGAGGCAGTGGCTCCCTCTTGATTGCAGGTGCCACCGGCTGGCCGCTGGTGTGCCACCGGCTGGCCGGTGGTCTGGACAGAAGGATGCCTTCTGTCCAGGCTCCACCGGCCGACCGGTGGTGAAGCCACCGGTTGGCCGGTGGACTGAATTTCAGTCCACTTTGCCTTCTTTCTTTCTTGGCCCAATTCCTTGGCCACCTGATTTGATTCCTATCAACCAAAAACACTTGAAAGAGGATTAGATAAATATGAGGGTGATTGTGATCATGAAAATAAAACCTTGAGGGGTTCGAGAGGTACAACAATCTCCCCCTATTTTGATGATCACAATCACCGAAACAAACAATGTAAAATACTGAGATTAAAGGCAATGCAAAGCATGATGAAAAAGGATTCTCCCCCAATCAATCAAGAAATTTCTCCCCCTTTGTGATTATCAAAAAGAATGGGGCATAAAACTTGATTGAGGGAAATATTTGAAAAACAAGATTTTAAACCAATTGACAATAATACCAATTGTTGAAAATTTTGAAATGAAAATTGAATAACAGTTTGAATTGAAAGTTTTGAATCAAAAATTGAATTGAAAATTTTGAATTGAAAATTTTGAAACCAAGAGTTGAAATTGAAAGTTTGAATCGAAAATTTTGAAATTACAAAAAAGCTTAAAAGATCCTAACTCCCCCTAAATAAAAACAAAAAGTCACCGGGGAGAGGGATTTTGGAAAGAGATGATTTTAGGCCCGGAGAGACTCGCTAAGAGGGATTTTTCAATCCACACTTGCCTCATGGCGGGTCTTCTCCTATAATATTCGTCCGAATAAAAAATCGATTTGGGTTGACCGTACCGGGCGTTTTTACAAATACATTCATAAATAAGGTGCCCGGGTTTTTTGCAATAATTACAAAATTTAAAATCGGAGCTCCCCCTTACAAAAATAGTGGGTGCATGGGAGGAGGAAGCTCGGTTGGTATATCCTAACCCTTGGGTGGTTCTAGATATACGTTGGGAACCAAGCAAATTGTTCAAATTTTGTTCCCCTTGGGTGAACATAGCAAGGGTCTCCCTAAGGTCTTTGATGGTTGATTCCATGGAATCAACATTTGGAAAATTTTGGATTTTAAGGGACATCTCCTCCTTCTCTTTGAGAAGTTGTTCTTTTTCGGAGGAGAGTTTTTTGAAAGACTTTTTCAAAGCAACAAATTTTGAAGATAGTTCATGAAAACCTTTTTCTAGTTGATCTCTAGCATGTGAGAGTTCTTCATAAGATAAATGATTTAAAGAATTTGAATTTGAAGAACAAGAGGAGGAGGAATCGGAAGAAGTTACCTCATGGAATGCCATTAGGCATTTGTTACCGTTGTCGCTCGAGGAGGAGGAGGAGGATGATGAGGAGTCACTCCATGTGGCCTTGAGGACCTTTTTCTTTCCTTTCTCCTTGTGCGTGGCCCGTTTCTTGTTGAGTGGGCAATCGGGCTTGTAATGGACCTTTTCGCCGCACCCGTAGCATTTTACCTTGGGCTCGGATCTTGCGGTGGGTTCTTGCTTTCGCGCCTTGCGAGATTTCTTCTTCTTGTGCTTCTTCATGAATTTTTGCATTTGGCGGGCGAGATTCTCCATTTCCGAGTCGCCGCTTGAAGAAGATGAAGATGAGGAAGATGAGGATGAGGAGGAGCTTACTTCTTTTTGTACCTTGAGGGCGATGTTCTTTGGTGTCTTGATTGGTGTGCCCTCCTTTTGAGCTTGCCTCCTCATTGTGATCTCATATGTCATTAGGGATCCGATGAGCTCCTCTACCGGCATATTTTTGACGTCCTTAGCTTCTTCGATCGCCGTCACCTTTGGTGCCCATGAGCTCGGAAGGACCCATAGAATCTTCTTGACCATCATCTCGGCTGAAACATCATCACCAAGAGATTTTCTACCATTGCAAACGTCAGTGAAGCGTGTAAACATTTCAGAAATAGACTCATTTGGATGCATTGAAAAAGATTCAAAGTCTTGTCTATACATATCTAACCGAGTATCTTTAACTTTGTTAGTGCCCTCATGGGTTACTTCCAATAGTTTCCAAATTTCATGAGATGAGGTGCAAGTGGAAACTCGGTTAAATTCATTTCGGTCAAGGCCGCAATGAAGAGCATTCATGGCTTTGCCATCTAGCTCAAAATTTCTAATGTCGGCTTGGGTCCATTTGGATTCGTCGGGGGTAGACAAAGTGTAACCTCGCATGAAAATTTTATAAATGGGATACCCTATACTTCTAAGAAAAGTAGTCATGCGGGTTTTCCAATAATTATAGTCGGACCCATCAAAAAATGGAGCCCGACCCAAAGAGTAGCCCTCGGGGGCGAAAGAGGTAGATGCCATCAAAAAAAAAAATCTTAACTTTGAAACCGGGTTAAGGAATTACTCAAAGGTCCCTTTGATACCATTGATGGATCGGATCCCTCGGCCCAGCAATATTGTCCGCTCTGGCCCAGTTGCTATCCCAGGCCTCACGGCTTTAAAACGCGTTGCTGAGGGGAAGGTAGGCACGGGAATTTCAAGCACCCACCAATCTCCCTCCACAACCGATGTGGGATTGGTTACCGGGGCACAGGCGCCAACAATCCTGGCAGGGGCCCAACAATCCTGGGCCCCGGACACAACATCCCCCCCCAAGCCCACACCGGTCCCGAGACCAACCACCCTTTGATACCAATTGTTGGGCGGAAGAAAACAAGGAAAAGATGGCAAGAGGGGGGTGAATTGCCTTTTAAAAAATTGATTAACAATTAAAAAAACAAAGTAAAAATGCAGCGGAAATAAAGAGGCAATCACACAAGAAATTGATAACGGAGTTCGGCCAAAACCCGGCCTACGTCTCCGCTCCCAACTCAACCGTTGAGAGATTCCTACCGCTTGCTTTTCAATGGTTTTAGCAAGAAACCCACTAGGCTTTGAGGTAGCACTAGGACCTATTACAGCTTGCTTTTGTGGTTTAGCAGGAACCCACTTGCTTTTGATGGTTTAGCAAGAACCCACTATCCTTCTTACAGGTGAAGGATAGCTCACCTATGTCTCAAGCTATTTAAAGGAAAGCTTGGCAACCTTGTCACACCTTAGTGGTGATGTGAAACCCAAAGAAAAGAGGGGATGAGAAAATTGGGAGTTTGTAGGCACAAACTCAAAGTTAAGCTCAAAATAAATAAAACACGAAAAACCGTGATTGGGAAGACTTGGGCGCCAATTGGATGATGGAGTTGATGTAGCGTGCTTTCCCAAGCTTCTTGAGTGGTGCTCTTGGATGTGGAAATGGATGGAGCACTTTGGGTTCTCTTGGAACAATCCGCCGGAGCTTCGCCAAAATGATCAACAATGTGTCTGGTGGCTTGGGTGACATTCCGGGGCTTCCTAGGCCTTTATTTATAGGCTAGGAACCTTCAAGTATCCGTTGGAGGGCTTTGGAGCCGTTGGAAAAGGCCTCGGAGCCGTTGGAGGCCAAAAAGGAGTTGACTGGTCAAAGCCAACGGCTAGTTTGACTGGTCTACCGGCTGGCCGGTGCATGGCCACCGGCTGGCCGGTGCCTTGGAGAATGGAAACTTGTTCTGCCCAGGAGCCACCGGCTGGCCGGTGCTGAGGCCACCGGCTGGCCGGTGGTGAGACAGTAGGTCTCACTGTTGGGGCTGGAAGCCACCGGCTGGCCGGTGCTAAGGCCACCGGCTGGCCGGTGGGGAGGCAGTGGCTCCCTCTTGATTGCAGGTGCCACCGGCTGGCCGCTGGTGTGCCACCGGCGGGCCGGTGGTCTGGACAGAAGGATGCCTTCTGTCCAGGCTCCACCGGCCGACCGGTGGTGAAGCCACCGGTTGGCCGGTGGACTGAATTTCAGTCCACTTTGCCTTCTTTCTTTCTTGGCCCAATTCCTTGGCCACCTGATTTGATTACTATCAACCAAAAACACTTGAAAGAGGATTAGATAAATATGAGGGTGATTGTGATCATGAAAATAAAACCTTGAGGGGATCCATCAATATTGTCCGCTCTGGCCCAGTTGCTATCCCAGGCCTCACGGCTTTAAAACGCGTTGCTGAGGGGAAGGTAGGCACGGGAATTTCAAGCACCCACCAATCTCCCTCCACAACCGATGTGGGATTGGTTACTGGGGCACAGGCGCCAACAATCCTGGCGGGGGCCCAACAATCCTGGGCCCAGGACACAACATCCCCCCCCCCCCAAGCCCACACCGGTCCCGAGACCAACCACCCTTTGATACCAATTGATGGATCGGATCCCTCGGCCCAGCAATATTGTCCGCTCTGGCCCAGTTGCTATCCCAGGCCTCACGGCTTTAAAACGCGTTGCTGAGGGGAAGGTAGGCACGGGAATTTCAAGCACCCACCAATCTCCCTCCACAACCGATGTGGGATTGGTTACCGGGGCACAGGCGCCAACAATCCTGGCGGGGGCCCAACAATCCTGGGCCCAGGACACAACAACAGGTAGCTCCTTGGGTGGGAGAGAAGCCTCTAAGAAAGGATCAGAAACACTTGGCTAAAGAAAAGTGAAAGGAATACCTGATTCATCCATGCATTCATAAAATAAATGCAGAGATACCAGATTCCAAATATTTGGCTGTAGGATGGCATGTATACTGGGGACTTATAGGCTATTAGGGAAAAGGTGATTTCACATCTCAACTCTATTTTTTTGTGCTCCTAACATGTGTTTGTGGAATGACTACCCAGAGGGACATGATGTCCTTTTCATTTCTATTCCTCAGACAATCTATTCTCAAATCAATGAGAATATTGAAAAGGTGCCTAAGGATGAGGAAATATGGGATACCATTATTTCTCTCAATAGATAAAGTTCCCCTAGTCCAGATTCTTTTCTAATATACTTTTATTAAAGTGCATGACTGATTATTAAATTAGACATGGTGGAGGCTATATAGGACTTCTTCTAGGGAAGTCCTCTCCCTATGGTGCCCTCTGTAACCTCTTTGGGGATGATCCCTAAGGTCAAATATACCTATTCTATAGGTTAGTATCATCCCATTAACATGTGTAATTTTTCTTATAAGATCCTGGCTTTGATCATCAATAGAAGGGTAGCTAAAGATATCCATAATTGGGTTGCTAAGGAATAAAACACCTTTATCAAAGGGAGATCTATTCAAGGAGAAATAGGGATGGCCTAAGAGGTGGTTGATAATTTTAATTAGAAGGTTTTGGGATTGAATTTTGTGATTCATTGGGACATAGACAAGGCTTATAACCACCTTGAATTGAGATACATCATTAAGGTCATGAGAGCAATGAGATTCTTCGAGTTGTTCATTGATATGTTTTTTCAATTCCTCAACTCCACCAAGTTCAATATCCTACTAATGGGGAGGAAGTGTGGTTTCTTCAATCCCGTGAGAGGGTGAGTGGGATTCAGTAGGGATATCCCCTATCCCGTAGTGTTTTCATAATTTCTCATGATGCTATAAGTAAATATGTGCTTTTTAGTATGCAAGGAGGATTTATTAAGATCTACCATTTTAGAACTCAGTGCAATGGGATATCCCATATTCTCTTCACTGGTGACATGGTTTTCTTCATTAATGGTGGGAGTCACTCGATCAGGGGGTTTAATAAAGTCATAGATGTTTACTCAAGGGTGAGTGTTCAGATCATTAACTGGGAGAAAATCCATATCTATATTTCCAAAAAAGTGATCTGATAGACACATGAGGAACATTAATACTAATCTTGGTATTGGAAGAAAGGGATTTTTTATGGAATAAATTGGTTCTCCTATCTCCCATATAAGAGTTCTTGTCAGAAATTTTGAGTGTATAATTAACAAAATCTTCAATCTGATTACGAACTGGAAAAATCGATTTCTTTCTTTTAGGGGAAGGATAAAGCTTGTGAACAGTGTGTTGAAATCCATTACAATTCATATAATTTCTATGATTAATGTTACTCAATCAATATTGAGAATAATTGATCAGATTCTATCAACTTTTATTAGGGATGCATAGGGGATGTCAGAGGCCACTGGGTGACTTAGAGAATATTGGCCTGGAGGGTGGAGTATGAGGGAATTAATGTGAGGAATATGGCTGAGACAATGAGTTATCTTTAAGGTAAGATGGTCTGGGATGTTATTGAAGGGACCTACCTATGGAGAAAGTTCATCAATAATAGATATGGAAACTTACATAGAGACAATTCCCTGAACCCCTCATCCCTTTGGTGGTCTCTAAGATAAAACATCCCTACTCTTTAGTAGAATTCAAGATGGGTCAATAGGTGTAGGGTCTTTAGATTTTGGGATTGTAATTGGGTGGGAGAGGTCTTGGGTTTCCCTGGCAACCCATTTTCTAACATTTCATTTAATAAATCCACATGTTTTCCTCAATTAATTCATGTTCTTATCAACTCGGCTGAGAGGGAGGTTTACAGTGGAATTATAATGGAGGATTCCACCAACATATATTGTTTTATGAGATCCTCCATAGGTGAATTTAAGGCCAAAGGATACATAAAGTTTCTCTATCCACATTAGAACTCTGACGAGTGGGGGATAATTATCTGGTGCAGCTTAATACCCAGTAAGTTTTAATACCTAATATGGAGGATTCAAAACATGGATATTACAAATTAATTGGATATGAAAAGGTAAGATGTGTATCTTTCTTCAATATTATACTACCGTAGTGTGTTTAAGGAGGAGTACACACACCACTTGTTCCTCCAAAGTGACTAGGTGGACTACTTATGAACAATTTTGGGAAAATTTATAGGTTTTATCCCAAGGTATGATAACATTGAAGTCTTTTTATATCATTGGTTCTATGGATCTAATGCAAACAAGCATGAAGAAAAGGGACGTTTAGTTCTTTTCTTAGTGGGATTCTGGTGTATATGGGAGTCCTAGAATTATTCACCCCATTAATATTTTCCTTCAAATATAGTGATCAATGTGAGATCTAAATGCCTTGTGGCTGAGTTTGCATGTATTTTGAGTAGATAAATGAAGATCCCTCCCTTAGGCACTTCATCTGTTTATGAAACCCTACAACCTCTATCCCTGAGTCGAGGGTTTGATGGGTTAGTTGGCACCATCATTCGGTAAAGATTAAACTCAATGTTGATGGCTCTTTCTTTCATGGAAGCGTGAGTGGTGGTGGAGTGGTTCGAGATTCCATTGGATCGGTGATTATTACTTTCAGATCTTTCTATAGAGTTGGATCTTCCCTTCATGCTAAAGTCGAGGTGATGAACAATGGGATGTAATTACACCATCAACAATAAATTTACCTTCCTATCGTCAAAACAGATTCAAAAATAATTTAGAGCTCTAGTAAAGGTACTTCATCCACTCCCTGGGATATCTCCTACCTTATTCACATATTGAGGTCCCTCCTCTAATATGATATTCAGTTTCATCACACTTGTAGGGAAGGTAATCAAGTTGGTGGTTTCTTGGATTCCAAGGCATCTCAACAAAAACATAACACAGTCTTTTCTAGTATGGGTTCCCTCCCCCTGGGGGTGTGGAGTTTTTATTAGTTATTCTCTCGGCCTTCATTTTTTCAAGCCCCCTTGAACTTGTTTATCTTCCTCTAGTTTTTAAATAAAATAATTAAATTTTATGTGGTAATATAAATGATCCTACTATAATCTTCACTCCTCTAAAACACATAGAGATGTGAAACCCATTATAATGGAATCTAGGAATTTCGATGGGAGGTCACAACCCTTATAATGACTTTTATAATCCTATGAGGCACAACCCACAAATGAATTTTTCTCACATAGAGTCTCAACATAGGGAGCTTCCTTTCGAAGTGGTGAAAGGACCCAAAACTTCCTTTCATAGGACTAAGTCAGAACTGATCCCCCCATCTTTTATTAGTTAGGAATAAACCAAATGCATTTTTTGTATGGGGTGGTATAATCCAACCAACCTACCTTTTATGGGTAGTATAACCAGATAAAATTATGAGCATAGAAGAAAGTATAAGTACGTAAGAACTACATAACCAAATGAACAAGTAAACATCTGAATGTCGAGGAATCAGTTTTCTCTAGTAGTGAAGGATAAAATGAGTTAATTCTAGGTAATATAAGTAGTTAATCACCAAGGTGTGTCACATGGTATAATTAAATAATTCCCCAAACCTCTTATATAAAACATCAGATCTATGGAACTATTTATATCATGTTCTTAAATGCACTACACATTGAAAATTTAAATTTTTTATCTTATTATTTTCCAAAGTGGAATGTGCTCGTAACTGCCACAAACCACTTCATTGTTGTTCGAGATATCATTCCTGTAAATTCTACACATGAATTTTCTATTTAAGGTGCATGGGAAACCTTCCCACATGGGTAACTTTCATAATATATAAAATTAAAACAATCCATATAGTGTAAAATTTTAAAACAATTAATATAAAACTAACAATCCATAATAATCAATATTAAATTCACTTGGAACACTCACATAAAACATGCAAGGAAAACTGTTCAAATTTAAAAACCTTAAATTTGAAACATTTATTTTTCAAGAAACCAACGTGAAACTTTATCCCACACAATGGTCATTAAACCCTACATGAAATTATCCTAAAAAAATTCCTTAGCATTGATATAATTTATAATTAATTAATAAATAATTAGATCAATGAAAATAATTTATAATAACATGAAGTAATTTTAATTATAAAAAGAAATAAAAAATATGAAAAATAGAGCATCCTAATCCTGGAAATTTTTTATGTGGTCAATAAATTTAGGGTTGGTCAAGTCTCACAGTAGTTCCAAACTCATGGAAGGTCAATTCTCTCAACAAGATGGATTTTATAGTAGGTTAAAATAAATTTTCCCTCAATTGTATTAAATGTTTAGTTGATCCAATTATATTATAGTCAATTTTTTATAGTCAATCATTTACTCATGAGGCTGATCAATGAATTTGTGAACTTTTATTCTATGGTCAATTTATTGATATAGTTGGTTGAAACTATTCATCCAATCAATCTAGTACTTAGATTTTTTTGATTCTATCTGACACTGTAAATAAACTTGACTGATCCTTTTGTTCTTGTGGTTGGTTGGGGATTTATGGTTGATCCATTTTATTCATGTTGTAGATGGATTTATGACCTAATAAATAATAGTGTACATACCTCATGATCGCTTGATGCTCACTATCAATCCAAGACTTAGCCATATTTTATAAAATAGAAAAATGAAATACTTACAATATATGAGATACCCACCCATATTTTGATGGGTTTTCTCTAAAATTAGTTCATAGTAAACACAAACATCAAAAAACTATATGCTATTGAAATTATAATTATACTATAGAAATATATTTGTAATTATTGAATCAGAAATTAAAAAAGTAGTTAAGATCCACTTCAACATTCTCTCCCTTTTTGATAAGTTAAAAAATTATAAATTCCAAAATTTATCCATATTTTTTAAATTGATATAAAAGATTAAAATTAAAAAAATTTACCATTTTTATCATTTATGGAAAATTATTCTCTCCCTACGATTAAATATTAACAATGGAAATGAAACTTACTGTTCTAAAATCTATATCTTTAACAGAACTAGGTTCCTCATGATGATTACTAGGTAATAAACTAACCCTTCTAAAAGTTTCATTTAAAATTTTGAGCTCCCACTGAATTCATTCATTTTATAACAATGTGTGCCAGATTAAAATTATACTTTTATAATGTAGTCCAAATAGTTTTTGAAAAATATTTCATGGAATAATATATAATGATATTCATTGAATTAAATTTTAAACAGTTATTAAAGTACATACCAGTGAACCAAATTAATGACTCAGACTAGTAACATAATTTAACTCCCCCAAAAAAAAATCTACAAAAATATGTTTACACCATGAAATTTTGAAATTTTATTTTAGGAAGCTTTTCTAAATATAAGAGATTAATAAATATATCAGTAATCTATTTTTTCACTGAAATTTTTTTAAAGACTTATATTACCTTTTGAACCTGGTCTTTATGAAATTGAATTATAACATCAATTTGTTTAGTCCTAGAATGCTGTTAGGTATTTATATAAATAAAAATTTCATAGGTATTATTGAAATATATATTGAAATTTTGAAATTCAAATTTAAAACTGGAAAGTGTTTTTTAATCCATAAAGACTTTGAACAACAAGATTCCACAAAAATAAAATAACCGCTACTGAAAATAATCTTTATACCAATGCCCCTATCCCAATGGTTAGTATAAAGTGTTGGGATAGAGAGGTTTTTCCAATGGATTTCTAAAACTATTCGGATATAGTGATTCAGATTAGTCTTTCCCAATGGGTTTTTAAACCATTGGGATATAGTAGTTTAAAATCATGTTTCCCAACGATTTTTGTAAATCACTGGGAAAGATTATATTTCTGAATGGTTTTTTAAAACTTTTAAGATAGTTTTCCCCTAAAATATAATTGATCCCCCACTCCCCTTTCTAAATTAGATACATTTTTTCTCTACCGGAGTGGTGTTCTCTTCCCAGCTGGCAACCACTCTTATTTCAACGATCCATCCCAGTTCAATTCTTTCAGTTTTTTCCACTTAAAATTGTTGAGTTGGAGTTACATCTTATGCCTTAATTTATTTTGTATTTTTATATACCACGTTTAGTTTATTTCCTTATCCACTAAAATCTCTCATCATTTAGGGTTTTTGATTATTCTTGAATGTGAAATTGTCATGTTCCAAATACATCAGCCGACACAAACACAATGAATTTCTCTTCTTGAACCACTGCCACCATCACTATTTTTTCTAGGAATGTTACACAATATTAATGTTTTAGGGGTACTATATTTTCTCCCATAGGTCATGTTCACATTCATATTTTGTGTAATTTCACCTTGGAAACAAATTTATTTCTTTGAAAAGGTTGTTCCAAAAATTACTTTATGAAATTTTTATGTAATGGTTTGGTTTTTAAGAGATTAATGGAAAATAAACTTTCTACTATTACCATTTCCTTTATTCCTATATAATTAGGCACATATGAAAAAAAATGTGTCAAATTTTCTTATAGGAAAATAATAATTATTATATTAATACTACTTGACCTTTTGGTTGATACACTTTTCTGATTTGTGTTTTCATTGGTCACCACACATTCACAGATATCATTAGTTCCCTTGATTTTTTTTCATAATACCAATATTCCATATCGTTTATATCTTTTTACTCTTTTATTTTAAATGTTATCTATGTATTTTTGACACATGGATCACTAGCATGTCTATAAATTTTGATGTCTTCCCAATGGTCACAAACTATAGTTTCACTATTTTGTAAGCTTTGGGTGTAGTAAATACACTATTCTCATAACTCTTTAATGAATAATTTATATATGAATTCAAATTATTGATTACATAATGGGTTATGAGTTCCAAAAGGAATTTGGGTGAAGTTATATGTGCGAGTCACATGGGTTAAGTGACTTGTGTGAGGCCTGTTAGTGAAGTGACCTATGGGATACACTTGAGGTAAGTGACATATGTGAGGCACTTGGTAATAATTCATCACTTTTCAAAATTCATATTCAAGACTAAAAAACCCACTTTAGATGGAATTAACTCAAATTTTAACCATGATATCCTTTATACAATGATACATTAAAATAATTACATTGGTACTAATGAAATATTTTATGCCTACTTCCATACTTCCAATGACTTAGAAAACTGTTTATATTTTAGATGAAGAAGTTGATGCTTACATCTATGAGATATTGGATATTTTTATACCATGATATTGCCTATTATATGACCCCACACTTTTGAACCTTGTGAATCATTTGATGAAGTACCATTTTTTATCTTAAGGGAGAACAATTACTATTATATGACCACAGATTTAGAATGATGTTCCCATCCTAAAGTGAGTCATAACTTGAAAATATTGGCATGTATTGGAGTAAGGTAGATATAACACATTAGGTTATACCATGAATTCCTTCAACCCTTCAATAAATCATCTTTCTGGATTTATATCATTTTATTTGAGCGCCTAAATGTTTTTAGTTCGTGGCACCGAGATGGAAACCTTTTAAATAATAAACCTTATAAAAAGTATCATTTATCACTAAAGTGAACAATTATAATTTACTTGAATATATTTTTTATTGAACTTAAATATTATTTAATTGATTTCATGAAATGAATTATTGATTTTTTTATAGAATGGATAGAATTTGGATGTATGAAACAGATCGAATCTCAAGTGATTTTCAAAACAATTTAGAGAGATTTTTAGATTTTTTAGTTGATAAGGTTTCAGATATTGGTCACATACACGGTCCATGTTATAATTTTGTTGGAAGACCTTGTTTGAGATGTGAAGATGTTAGATACCATATAACCAAATATGATTTTCAAGAAGAATATTATGTGTGGTATCAAAATGAGGAGAAAATGGAATCTCAAAATGATGGTGATCCAAATTAGGGGGCCAGTTTTGAGAATTCGATATATGACTATTTTCCATTTATTCTTCATAATAAGAAGGAAAGGACGTAGACCATAGAATATTTTGATACGATCACACATGATGCGTCCATTGAAAATGATGATGTTTACAGGGTGAAAAATTGAATGATGCTGTGATGAATCCAGTATATCGACAATGTTGTAAAATGAAAAAGTAGGAATTTTTAACCTGATAGTTTCATGGGAAAACCATGTATGGGATTTATAATACTTAAATCTATTATATTCTTACTTTATTGATGGAGTTAGTTTTAGATGATTCAGATATTCACTCAAACCACTATATTGCATGGAAGTTATTTAAAGAACTTGGATTTTCAAAAAACAAAATTAATGCTTGACCGAAATATTACTGCTTATTCTGGGAGGAGACTACTAAAATAAATGATTTTATAAAATGTAGAACATCCCAATGGAAGCTAAAAGATGACGGAACACCATCATGTGTGCCACATAAAGTAATGTGGAACTTTCTATTGATCCCCAAACTCCAGAATATTTTCATTTCTGATGAAATATCAATAAAAATGTGATGGCATGATACTAAGATAATGAAGAATAATGAAGAGTTGGTTCAACCTACAGATGGATTTTAATGGTAGATATTTGATGCTCGATATCCTAATTTCTTAGCTGACATGCGTAATCTGAGAATGGGTACTTCATGTGATGGTTTTAATCCATTTGGGAAGACACTTACTTCACAAAACCCATGGTCGGTTTTCATACACATTTATAACCTTCCCCAATGGTTATGTATGAAAAAACCTTTCACTTTCATGAGTTTACTTATATCTAGACCTTATGATCCCAAAAACTATATAGACATATACATGAATCCTTTAATAAAATATTTGAAGCTTCTTTGGGTTGTGGGTGTGCACACATACGATTCATGTTTGAAATACATATTTCAGATGAGTGTTGTGATTATGTGGATGATCAATGATTTTCCTTCTTATGAAATGATGTCTAGATGGAGGATGAAAGAAAAACTATCATGTACTATTTGTATGAATAATACTAGATCCAAAAGACTGAAATATCATCGTAGTTTTAGTTTTATGGAACATCAACGATTCTTTCCAGTGGACCATCCATATAGAAATAATTGTCGAAGATTTGACAATACCATGGAGACCGACATTCTATCTCAGCTTATGTTTGGAACAGATGTACTTAATGAATTGAAGGATTTCAGTTTTTCATTCGGGAATGGTCAAATGAAATCTAAAAAGAGGAATAATGTTTCTAATAATACCTATAACAATTGGAAGAAGAGTATTATCTTCTTTGAGTTTCCTTATTGGTCAACCAATTTGTTATGTCCTTGCTTAGATTTAATGAACATTGAAAATATTATATGTGAAATGTTTCTTTTGATTATTCTAAATGTCCAATGAAATAAAAAAATATGATTTATGATCTATGCATGACTTGGTGGATTGGGGGATCAGACCAGAATTTCATCCTATGTGTATTAGTGAAAATAAATGGAAAGTTCCATGTTCTTATTATGTGATGACACCTGTAGAAAAAAAATAAATTTCTATAAGTACTAGAGATTATTAAAGATCCTGATGGATATTCAAGAAATGTATCAAAATGGATCAATATAAGAGAGTTGAAGTTGAAATATTTAAAGACTCATGATTATCACGTCCTTTTCCATGAGTTTATTTCAATAGAAATCCGTCATATTTTTTCCAATAATGTAAGGGTGTCTATTATTCGTTTGTTCCATTTTTTAGATATCTTTGTGTTAATAAGTTTTCTAAGTCTTTATTTAAAAAATGTTGGTGGAGACACCATTAATTTTGTGTGAGTTAGATAAAATACTTCCTCCATAATTTTTCATGGGCATGCTACATCTGACTAACCATATGCCAAATGAAATACCTCTTGGAGGACCTATAGCTTTTTTTGGATGTATCCAACTGAAATAAATATGTACACATTTCAATATATTTTCTAGAACAGGAATCATCCTAAAGGTTATATCATGAATGGTTACTTGGATAAAAAAGTATGGATTTCTGATCAATGTATTTATCTAATATAACTATGAGAATGAATAAACCAATGTAAAATAAATAAGAACAATATGAGAAAATTGAACCTAGTTTTTCATAACTTTCTCAAATGGGAGGAATTCTTGGATCATATACATTGATGACATTAAGCCTTGAAGAGTGGGAGATGGCACATCACAGAGTGTTGTTCAACTGTGATTTGTTTAATGACTACCTCATTTAAGTAAATTGAACATGTATATCTTATCTCAACTATTTTAATTGTACATATATGTTAAATTATTTCTATTTTATCTATAGGGAATATAAAAAAATGAAAAATAGAAGGCATTGTTCTTTATCTTCGAGAAGGAGAGAGACTTTTCATAACAAAGATTTTTATATTTGTTTTAAGTTGAAGGAGGAAATATTGATGTAATAAATAAATAAAATCAATATTTAATTAAGTTTAATCTTTATTTATATTTCAGGTATCAAGTTTTCTTGCTAAAATTGTCTCTAAGAAAATAAGAGCTTTGGATTTTGGTCCTATACCATGGTTCGTGAATGTAAATCAATTGTGATCATTGGGTACAGATTTATTATCACTGAATGAGAAAAGAACATGAGAAAAAAACAAGATGGTGTTTTGATAACTGCCACAACAGACTATTATGCCAGTGCATTAGAGAACATACCTCATTTTAAGAAAGTATTTTATTATAGAGTCATTGAAAAAATAATAATACTGGATTGTTACTCTCATGGTCGAGTCACTATAATGAAATGTTAGTGATTTGATTCGATGACGAGGTATAGAATCTTTATTAATGATTTAGGATTTTGAGTTTTTGACATGACTCACACTCTTACTATCGATTAACTATAAGTATTGGAATCAATGGAAAAACTTGTTTTTTTATGTCAAAGATCATATTTTACCTAAATTTGGGGTCATTATTGAACTAATCCCAAGACATATTTTTGATTATGGTGATGATGGAATTGACACCATACCTAATTTCATTGGACCCGATCCATTTATTACTAATGATGGTGATAGAAATACCAAGTTCTACAACTCTCTTCAAAGAATCAAATAAGTCTTTAGGTCCCTTTCTCTTCTTAGGAATGATGATGTTCTCATTGACTCTGAGGAGGGAATTTCAAATCATGTGGTCTCTTATTTTGATAATATTTTCAATGTCCCAAATATTAATAAATACCTCCTTCCTAATGTCATTCCGGTTATGGTTATTGAGGAAAACAATATTTATTTTCTTAGCATCCCTCTTGACCATGGAATCAAAGACACAGTTTTTGGTCTTAACTCTAATAGTGCCCCAGGCCCTGATGGATTTCACAATGGTTTCTTTCAACAATACTTGGTGGTGATTCACACTGATGTTTGGAAGATTTTTAGAGCATTATTCTCTAATGGATAACCCCCTCATGGGATAAATGCTCAATTCCTCACTCTATTTCCAAAAGTTGACAATGCCTCTGAAATTTATCTTTTTCGACCTATTGATCTTCTAAATACCATTTAAAAAATCATTACTAAACTACTTGTGAATATAATTTCACCTTTATGAAATAAAATTGTTTCCTGGAATAAATTTGGATTCATCAAGGGATGGACTATACAAGACTGCATCTGCCTAGACTCTGAATGTACCAACACCCTCAATAAAGTTGTCCAAGGAGGCAACATTGCCATTAAGTTTGATATTAGGAAATCTTTTGATACCATTTATTGGGGATTCATTTTCAAAGTCCTTCATTCCTTTGGTTTTAATTACACTTTAATCAACATGATAAATTCATTATTCAAATTGGCTTCCATTTTGGTTCTTGTCAATGGTTCTCCTAAGTGTTACCTTAAATTCACTAAAGGTGTAAGACAAGGTGATCCTCTATCTTCCATTATCTTTTCCATTTCCGAAGATTATCTAAGTAGATTGACCACCCTCCTTGTGAATCAAAACAAGTTAAACCCTATTCAGACTGTTAGAAACTTAACTGTGCCTACCCATCTTCTATATTCTGATGAAATCATTTTATTATTCTAAGGGGAAAAAAGAATATTCAGATTTTTAAAAATACCTTGTCCCACTACGAAGAAATTTCTGGTCAGCAAATAAGATGGAACAAATCCAATTTCTTATTTGGGGAAAAAATTATCTTCTTTTAGAAAAAATAGTATTATAAATAGTTTAATAATTAAATAAGGTTCTTTCCATTTCACCTAACCTGGAGTTCCTATTTTTTGGGGAAGGCCTAAATCCATGTAATTTTCCAATGTGATGGACTAGATCATCAAGAAGCTATCCTCCAGGAAGGGAAAGTCCCTTTCAATGGCAGGAAGAATCTATCTGGTGAAATCCACCATTGTTTCCAAGATGGTCTATTCATTGATGGTTTACAAATGGACTACTGGTCTTTAAAAAAAATCAATTCTTATATCAATAAATTTGTTTGGTCAGACATCATTCTTGAAAGGAAACTAGTTACCATCCCCTAGACCACTTTCTTCAAACTTCTTGAAAAAGGTGGTCTTGGCATAGAAAACCTAAGTATTTTTAATGATTCCCTCCAAGCCAGACTCACATGAAGGATTATCCATAACAACTCTGATTCTATATTTTTTTTTCTAAAAGGAAGATTTATTTCATATTTAAAAAAGGGAAATTTGAACTACATTAATTCCTCTATCTGGCCCTATATTAGGAAATCTTTTGCCAATATTATGATTAATTCTAGATGGATGGTTAGTATGGATTCTACCCTGAACTTTTGTCTGGATAATTGGACTAGAACCCCCCTCATCTCTATAGTCTCTTCTAATTCTTTTCTGAAAAAACACCAACACTACTATAAAAAATGTTACTCATTCTTGTATCTCAAATTTTCCTGAGAACATTATTCAAGTTATTGATAACTACATCTTTGCGAATTCCAATGATTTACTCATTTGGGAGCCTACTAACAATGGTATTATTGATTCAAAAAATTTCTATAAACACAAGGTTACTAATTCTAATCTTTATTTTTATTGGCTGAAATATTTTGACAAACCTTAGATTAAACCCTCAAGACTTAGTCAAGTTTTGAGACTTGCCTATAATCATATCCCTACTAAAGTGTGTCTTCTGTCCATTGGAGTCCAACTTGGCTCCAGGTGTCCATTCTTCCACAAACATAGAGAAGATACTAACCATCTATTCCTATCTTGTGCTACTGCCTCTTCCCTGTGGAATTATACTTCTGACATTTTTGACTACAGATGAATTCTTACCAATACTCCCAGCTTGCAATTAAAACGATGTGCGGATCTAGATTTCTCACAAAAAATCAAGAACCTCTTCCTCACTATGGCTACTAAACTCATTCATGTGATCTGGTATGATAGAAATGCTATTATTCTCAAAAATTTCTCTTTTAATCTCAATTTAGGTAAGATGAAAATTATCATTGCCATTAGGGATGCTGCTTCAATCCAAACAGCTTATTGTGACAACATTATTGGTGATTTTGAGATTCTCCGTCGACTTTAAATTGATGGTTTCTACAAACAGCCGAAGCACACTTTTGAAGTGTTTTGGCAAGATTCACTTACAGGATGGATCAAAGTTAATGTGGAATGTGCTTCTAAAAGAAATCTGGGACCTGCGAGATGTGGTGCTATTTTCAGAGACTTCCTTGGTCAGTGTTTGGGATGCTTCTTTGGCAGCTGTGGTACTGCTTCGTCTATAGAGGCAAAAATGATGGGTGTGGTAAATTCCATCAGCTTTTCCAAGGAAAAGGGCTAGAACAATATTTGTATTGAAAGTGGCTCAACCACTATTGTCCATGCTATTTGGGAGGGTGTGGTGCATCTTGCCTGGCCTCTGACCACCTGTCAGATGAACTGTCTTGACTCGCTTATAGGGATTAATTACATTTCTATGCATGGATTTTGTGAAGAAAACATGGTTGTTTATGGTCTTGCTAATAAGGGAATCATCCATGACATAACTTGGAAGGTCTTCTTGCTGGTTGAGCTTCTCCCTTTTTATGATAAATATTATAATAAGATCCCTTATTTCAGACTCATGTAATTCTCTCTTCTTTTTATAATAAATTGTGTCTCAGTTTTTGACCGAGGAAAAATATTTAAAAAAAATCTATGTCTCAAATTATTTGTTTTTTGGTTACAAAGTAGTTATCCTTTTCTAATTAGTTTCATATTTGTTTTCAAATGAAGGAAATAAAACTATATGAGGGAATTGAAGAAAAAAGATGACAGACAACAATCATCACATGGCTGAGATGGGAATTCCTCTGTTAGTGCCTATTGTGAGTATTTTATTTCAATATATATATATATATATATATATATATCCATAACATATAATTTTATGTGATTAATTTTGTTTTAAACTTTTATATAGGATCCAGTACTGAGGTTATTCGATGAGTAGCCTAGCAGTGGTCCCAGTACTCAAGCCGGTGGTACACAGGGGGGGGGGGTATGAGAGATATGCACTCTAGTCAGCGTACTTGTTTAGACCCTACCCCTCCCACTGACGTACCATCTTCCAAACATTATGATCCCACTATGTCGTTAGGGACACATGGGATATTTAGGCCTCCCATGCTTTCACCACCCTTCACATATAATCCTCCTCACCCATATTTATCACATCCCATGACGATTCCCACTCTTCATCTATATTATTTAGTTGGTTAGTCATCCATGCCATCTTCTTTACCATCTACTTCTTTTTCTACGGGCATCTACATTCCTTCTTCGACTCCTTCTCTAACACAGTCTGTGCCTATGAAGCATACACTATGACCCACTCCACCAGTATAGGGAGATTTTCCTTCAGTGGTAGCGGATCTAGAGGGGTCCATGGAGTAGACTTCCGCCGGTATATTTTAGGACCCTAATAATTTTTTACCATAATTTATTTTCATTATAACATGTATTGATATAATATTTGTTTTTCTATCAAAACATATACATATACTGATAGGCGGTAGGGGTGGGGGTGTACATGCATGAGTTTAGTGTGAAACCACCACGTGCAGTTGATGGTGGACTACAACGAAGATAATCAAATGATCAAAAAAAAACAGGGGAGTAATGTTGGAGTTTTTTAGTGACACTTTCCAAATACTTCGGCGTAGTTACTGTCAGTCTGATCTCATGGAGACAATTTCCAAATGAAGTCAAGGATAATTCATGGGCACATATATGGTTAAAAAAATATTTTGTATTTAATGTAATATTATTTTTTGTATTTATATGAATTAACATTTGTTTTTAACTTCATTTTAATTTCCTAGATGGTGAGGGTGCACGACCAGCATTTCTAAAGGATTTAGGTGAGCTTTGGAGATCCTATAAGCACGATTTGTATATTTTCTGGCATGATAGAGTTTTCCTAGAGTTATAGGTAGTACTTGTCATGGATTATTGTTTGATAGAACAGTATATACAAATTATTACTCATTGAACAACTCTCAAGTTTAAGGTAATAATCACATTTAAGGTATTTAACTGAAAATTTTCATTTTTTTCATTGATAATATTTTTTTATCATTTAATTTTATTTAGGAATGATATGGAAAAAATATAAAAAACAATGACACTAAAAAATAAATTCACACATTGGGACATACTATGATGTCAGATCATGAGAGGAAGCAGGTACACGAGTTGTTTATAATTTTTCTTTAAGACATTCACTTTCTGTTGTTTCCTCTATAATTTATTTGATTTATAATGTTTTTATATAATTTTATTTACAAAATTCATTATTGTTAATATATTTTTAATTATGGTTTATTATATTCAATGTTAATGAAGTGGTAGGTATTGAATGTTGAAGGACGTGTGCCTCGAGCAATACTGTTTGGCTTGAGTAGAAGAAAAAAATATGGAAGAGCGGTTAATGAACTGGCACAACAATATATTTTACAATTTAATTAACGATTTAAAATATTAATATCTATTTTGTAACTTTATAATCTATTTATATTTGTGATAGGCTGCTTTAGAGGCCCTTGATTCCTAAGAACCTAACAATTTTGGGCCAAATGATCACTGACATCAGGTGTTGGGAGATGAGCACCCTGGTAGATTATGATGCCAACCTGGGAAGAGTATAGTCTCAATGAGTTATTGTACCTCTTCAGGTACCATTTTTTTTCCACCATGTTTGAACAGGTTAAGGCATGGGTATAACAAGATGAAAAAGGGACACATAGGCGGAAGAATAATCTACTAGGGCTAAACACTGAATTTGTGAAACTGATGAAAGTTTTAAGTCAATCACGTCCACCATATGTCATCACAACATGTGATGAATATATGTTGTTGATGCATTCAATATATAGTGAACCATGTGGAAGTTCTAGTGGTGGTCGAGATGATTTCATTCCAGGTGTTGATGATGGTGAGGAAGAGGCCTAAGATGAAGATGATACTGAGACCAAGGAATAGGATGAGGCTGAGGACGAGGGAGAGGTCTAGGCCAATGGGGAGTAAGAGGGTGAGGATGAGGCCAAGGATAAGGATGGGGGAAGGGATGGGGATGAGGATGAGTATGATGATGATGTTGGAGATAGTGATGGTGATGGTGATGAGGGAAAAATTGATCTGTTACATTTTTGACTGATTTTACTAACATTTTATGTTTTCTGATTTGCTATGACTAAATAGATGTGTGATTAGGTAGGTCATATGATGCTTAACTTGGGTAGCCTAAATACTATATAGTTTTGATCACAACACCTTTTACCAATGTATTGTCATCTTTTTTGATAAAGTAATTAGAGTATTTGGAATTTTGTTATACGGTTCAGAATTCAAAGGATTGATTAGGTTAGTGGCTTACTTGTGTCTTTATTTATTTATCTATTAGTAATAAAACTTTTCTTGACCTGGATGTATGGATTCTATGAATTCTATTTTTACATGGTATCCAAGATATTCCATAATTCTCTTTTTTACATACACTAAAACTCTTGGCTGAATAACTTAATCTTATTCATTATCATTATACCACTTCTTAGCCATATTTCATTGATTCATTTTTATTTGAAATTTTACATTATGGGACACCATTTTTTATCTAGTCTCACTCACATATCATGTTGTACCTGATAGTATCAAATTATAAATATTGACTATATTTATTAACATAGATGATTATTTAAATTAGGGGATTTTAAATTGATTTTAAAAATCGATATTTTCCAACCAAAATTTCAAGATAACTATAATCTACTCAATTCTACGAGTAAATCCTACCCCTCATAAAGAAATAATGCTTCCCTCATTCATAGGGAATCCCAGGAAATGCTTAAAGAAATCGATCACTCAATATCACACCTATCAAGAATCTTTCTGACCACCTTACGATATACCAACGATACTCTCTTCATAGTATGTTCCCATTCATGTACATAGATAAATAATTAAACTCCATCATCTAACCATCAAGAAAAATGAGGATCAACCAACCAATATTTGCTAACCCTAACCTGCTACTCTGATAGACATAACTAGTATCCTACCAAGGAAACCTTATAATCACTCTAGAGAGAGCCACAATATCATCCCACACTGGGATCACCACTATCAACTTGACTCATTTAAATGTATTTAACCAAACAACACCTCTCATGCACAACTTATACCTCGACATCATTCCTAGATACCATCATAAGGCACATCATACCTAAACCTACACATTAAATGGTTGCCAAATACTAAGAGAATAACTATAATAAAATCAAATCATAACACAATAATCACCTTAATGGTATCAATTAATTAAGTCACCTCCAGTAAGTTATTTTATAAAACAAAAAATATGTTATTATTGACAGATTAATTAATCAAAATCCATTCCATACAATTATCAAGAAATTTTCATTTTTTAACAATTTTATAAACACACTTTCCTCATTATGAAAATAATTTCACACACTCAAGTAGTCATGAACATGTCCAAGTATACAAACCTATATGATGCATGAACCCACACTCTCATAACACATCGAGATAAAAGTAAAATAAATAAATAATAGCTCAACTAAAACATCACACTTGAATTGAATTAGAACACTAAAATAAATGAACAACAATATCATCACCATGTAGATTTGACTTTCCTTATAAATGGGTTAGTTACATACTAGTACAAGGTCTATTCCATGTTCCAACAACACATCCTCCCTCCAACTACCATTCTCAAATAGTCTAACAACCAAAAAAAATTCTTTGTGACCTCTTTGTACTGACTCAATTAAAATAGACCATATAAAATCAATGGTAAATCACCAAAAGACCTCAAAAACACCTACCCTTATACCAGAAACTTTAGAATAGTGGTGAGAGTCTATAAGTATCATGGGGATATTATACTATATACCATCCTAAATAAAATTATAAAAATAACATAATCAAAATAAAACATTAGAGTAATCATAAGAAATTACAGCTAAGAGACAACCGATAATAATAGATAACATCACCATGATATAACATGGTAGGGTCTCACCAATTTCCTCCCAATATACATCATTATAGAAAATGTATACATGAATGGGTAAATAAAAAAAGTACCAATGTACGACATGAAACAACTATGATTGGTCAGCAGATGCTACATAGGGAGACCCAACATTGAACCTCACTTGATTTGGATAAGGTTAAAATAGAATTCATCTCAAAAAACAACCCAAAAATCATACCCTTATACTTAAGGGAGGTTCATGTATCTTAGTATCAACCTCCACAATATCACTCAGGATAGATCCTTACACCAAGTCTCGATCTCATATTTATCCTCATATTTCTACAATCTTGCTCAAAGTGAGGTCTGGTATCACATCCTGACTATTAACCAATCACTCGAGGTAGGATCCCATATCATATACCGAACAATACCCTCTCACTCGAGGTTAGGTTATATATTATATCTTAAAACTATCCTCTCACCCATGGTAAGGTATTATATCATATCATAGACACTATAATCTAACTTAAGGTATGGTCATGTATCACATCAAGATCACTATCCTCCACTCTAGGTACGGTCGGATATCACATCCTAAATACTAGCCACTCACTCATATTAAGGTCCCATATCACATCCAAGATACTGGGAAAGGTCCTATATCATATCCTGAACACTACCCTCTTACTCAGGGTAGGGTCATATACTATTTCTCATGCCATGTCACATACCTTAAACCTCTCACTCAGAGTGGATATCATCACTACTGTACAACGTGGTTAGATTGTAAATAATGAGAAACAAATAGTAGTAACAACTCATATCATATCCTTCAATTATCTACAAAACCATTCCCACTTAGCTCCATGTTATAGGGTAGTTGATATATCTCAACAACACGTACCCTTACTAGTGTCACCATCAAAATTTGAACCTTAGGTCATACCCACCTATCATTGTATTTTACATTGTCAATATTTTTTGGTGCATTTACGATGATTCTTTATAAGGTGTTGTATTAATTTTTTTGGTGTGTATTCATCACTATTTAGTATTGTTTTTATAGATGTTGGCAGGGTATTTTCAAATGGTTTTTAGTGTGATTCTGTATATCTCAACAAAACGTACCCTAAAAACCAACAACCCCTGATCTGAGACATCCCAAGATCATTTTAATTTCATCCTGAGATCATGGATAATGATTAGAATCCATCTAATATATCATCTAAGTTTACACTTGGAATTCATCCATGAAATCAAATGGGCTCAAGTATATTTTTAGTAATATCACAATTTCAAAAAGTGGTTTCAAATATTTATTCCATGAATCTAAGATTGATTATCATGATGGTTACATTACCATGAATGAAATAAAAATACCCACTATAGGAGTTTCTTTATTCCTAAATCATTATATCAAGCTCTTGGACATCATATTCAATAACCAATCCATTATTCGGTGCGACTGTGGGGTGAGTAACCTAAAAAAATTATATAGACAATGAGGGTCATGCCCTCAAACCACCAATTGTACGCTCCCCACTATATACCATACCTTAAACTACACCTCATGATCCACCTCAAAAGTTATCATTGGCACATTTTACTCCTCCCAATCCATTCAAATACACTTACAACTCTTGACACTATTTAACTTGGATAATACATGCCAAGGCCCCATATCGAGTAAATTATATAACAAAACCTAATTCATTTCTAGGATATTCTCTACCATAGAGTTACATTTTAAATTCTCTTTCAAAACTCATTGCCAAAATTCACAAGAATTTACATTAAGAACATCATCCATAAAACCCTATATATTACACCACACTATAATATATTAAGGGTATATCAAACCCCTATATATTACAAAACACTATAATTTGGGTTTCCACTCCCCAAAGATTGGGAAATATCCCAATGATCCCTTGGAACTTGATCACAAATGATTATATACTAATTATAAACTAGATTCTAATTTTAGCTCAAATGAGACACAATTGATAGAAAAATTTACTGGCCCAAATCTATATAATTTCATACATTCAAATTTAATAAAGATCATACAATTATTTTTTCATCAATTTAACAATGAGAGAAATAAACTTCCATCACTATTTGGATCATATCTGCAGGTGTTGTGTTTATAGAGATGTTTTTTCCAGGTGTTGTGGTTTCCAGTGGGGTATTCTATTGGGTCTATTGGTGTTATTCTAGATTCTATACAGTGTACTGTAATTGTATTGGTGTTATCCCAGTGGAATACAATTTGGATCAAATTTTTCTATATTAGAGTTATTCTGAATTATGTACAGTGAATTGAAATTGCAGGTAGTTGCAGAGGTAATTGCACAGAATTACCATTAATTTTGAATTCTGAATTCTAAATAGGTTATTTTATTGGTGTTATCATTGCAGGAAATTGAATGGGGGGGGGGGTGTTTCCAACTACTGGAGTTGTAGAAACTCTATGAAAATGGTTTAAAAACTGTTGGTATATATGTGAAAACCGAATCTATACCAACAATTTTATGAAAACTGTTGGTAAAAACTTGAAAACTAAATCCTTACCAATGGTTTACATAGAACTGTTGGTAAAATTATATACAAATGGTTCATAAACTGTTGGTAGAGATATAAAGTGAGTTATATTGCAACAGTATAAAGCTGTTGGTAACAAGTTATACCAACGGTTATAAAAAATTCATTGGTATAATGTGTTGTAAGGATCCATATACCAATGATTATTTATTAACCATTGACATATGTCTATCCTAATGCCTTAATAGCCAACTGTTTGGACAACCATTGGTATATGTTATACGAACGGTTTTAAACCATTGGTATATCATAAGCTTCCAGCAGTGAACTCTAAATAGTTTATAATGCTACTAAATTTTGTTTCTTATAACTCCATAAAACTAATAATTTATCAATAAAGTTACACATAAATATTCTAAATTTTCTTTCTATTTTTCATCCACCAGAATCCTAATTTAAAAAACTAGTTAGTGAAAATAAAGTATTTTTATAATAAATATTATTAGATTCAAATAACATATAACATACATAATTATTCATTTAATTTATTTTAAATGATTTTTTTGAGGATTAAATTGGAATATCCCAGAGATACAGAATAAAAACATCAAATCTGGTCCGATGTTTTCAAATAATACAAGATTCCAATCATGGATCACTACATTTTATTAATATTGGGTTTTTTAGTTCCATTATATTTTATCTTGCATAAAGTACTTATTAGAATATTTGGCGTTTTACTACCATCATAAAAACCCTTTAAACCAATTATTTTTCATATTTTTATTGATTAATAAAGATGCAATCATTTCATTGAACTATTTTGGATCCTAAAAGAACTTATTTTTACCCATAAGAATCATGTAAAAATATAGTCTTTAAATTTTAAAATTTATTGTTGTAGGTTACAAGAATAGTGGAAGTTCTCTTTGTTGGAATTAATAACTTGGATTTTAGTCATGAATCATTTGTAATCATTTCTTTACATGATCAAAACATCATGTACAATGAAAACAATAGATTACTTGACTAGATTAAAATTACAGAACCATGGGTGAATGATATTCACAAGTAATTTATTATTAATTTATGAGAAGATATAAAATTACCTCAAATTGAAATTCCTCTTTTCATTGATGATTCAATGTAACAGATCTTATTTCAACGTCATTTCACTATAGGATCCATGTTCAGGATCTATATGTTAGTGATCCACACACACACTACAATCTCTAAACAACACCATTGAACCACCAGGTGCTAGCACAGATGATCCTAATTATTTTAATTGTTCATGGTTGATTACAGTAGAATTATTATAAACAGAGGAAGGAATTTTTAGGACCTATCATTTATAAGAGTTAGGAGGGGAAGAGATAACTCTAGATCTACCTCTAGGTATTGAGATATTCTCACTGTATTCATTATTCATATTTTTTTAGAAAAGTGATATAAATAGATATTAATTATGATAGGTTTAGGGTTGGAAAATTACACACTTAACCCATTCCAAATCTACAATTCTTCATTAACCACTTATCCAATAATAATAATATAAATATTATTATTAAACACTTTACATGTGAATCATACAACGAATATAATTAAATATCATTTATAACATTTCCAACCAGACCATTAAACTCAGTCTGCTTTCCCACATTGATATTTATTGATCCTTGAATAATGAATATTTAGTAAATAAATATCACTACATTATTCAATGATAAATGAAATAAATATTATATTCTCCAAACTGGAAAATAAATATTTATTATTATTATTTAACTTACTTATTCATTTGAATAACATGTTATTAAATTATGTCGATCAACTAAAACCTAAATAAATATTATTTATTATATCTTGTTAAATTCGATACTAAAATTTAAGTAAGATTTTGAATACACTTAGTGTGTGACCCTCTAGGCCTCTTTCTTAGTAGAATTATATATAACCACCTAATGTCACAGATTAGCATATAAAAACACTCTAATTAATCCATAGAAAAATAATTTAATATCACAATGACATACAATACCCTATGACTATTTAAAATATAATATAATCATTTTATCATGATATCTCTAATCAAGAAGGTTTAATGATGGTACCATTGAGCTACATGCTCAATGTCTCTTTCTTTGAATTCTGAGAAATGAACTCACCCATCAAAAACCATGTCCGTGGATTTATGTAAGAAATTACATTCCTATAAAAGAGGCTAAGATATCAAATTACATATGGGGACAAAAGGGATAAGTCCTTTCTTACATTATCCATTAATGAAATATCACTCATGAAACACAAAAATTATACTACGTCATCATAGACATATCGCATCATGGTTTTCATTTGTACATCAAAACATGCTAGTCATGATATCCATTAATGATAATTTTGAAGTCTAAGGATCAATATACACACCCATAGATAGGAACATATAATGAAAAATGGAAATATGGATTTCCTGTTTATGGGTTTGTTATCAGAACCTTATATTCCAGATATTACCAAGGGAGAACACCATTATAAGGTCTCTCAATATAGTATTAGAATACTACCCCTGATAGCCAATATTTTTGGTGTCCCATTAGATAATATAATCTGTCTATAGAACAAGATTCAAGAGTAATGTCATGGAACCTCTAGGTTCTCAACATAGCAGGGAACTACTATAGACATTTCTCATGATGTATATTACATGGAAATTATCACATTAAAATATTATATTTATGAACCATCATGACGTGATAAGTAAAATTATTAAATAGGAAAAAAAATTAATCAAGTGCAAAACAAGTTAGTTCTCGGGCACCAACTATAATAGACTCCAAATTGTACTAGAGCCAACTGAAAAAAACTATAATTCCACTAGCTCTCACATGATACTCCTGATTCTTTAGGGAAAAAGCCTTCATTAATGGGTAATCCACATTTTATTCTATTGATAATCAACTCATTTTAACTTCACCTCATTGATAAGAATCCATCAAGACATGAAACCTATGAAGTATGTACCTTTTCCTTTGGTGTGACCATTTCTCTTTGAAGAGAGCCTCCACTAAAGTGTTATCACAGTAAACATTGATAATATTTTTAGTACTAAGTACCATGTCAATCTCTTAGAAAAATTTGGGAATCCAAAATACTTCCTTGGATATATTAGAAGCTGCAATATACTTGGAATATACTATAGAATCATTGACAACTAGTATTGTTGATACAAAATACATACGATTATGAATTCATATCATTCTAATATTTCTAAAAACTAGTATCTACATAACCCCCAATGAATATTTCTTTTTCTCCTCTATACACTAGGAACATATCCTTTGTACATATTAGATATTTAAGGATGAACTTAAGAGTTGTCCAATATTTTTTTACCTAGATCTAGTTGATATCTTCCTACCATGTTCAAAGCATAAGAAACATCTAGCCAGGTACACAACATGGAATACATGATATATCATATAGCAGAAGTTCATGGGATCTTACTCATTCTCCTTATTTCATCATGTGTTTGAGGACATATTTTTTTGAAAAGATATATAATATGTGACATTGGAACCAATCTTCTATTGGGGTTTTCTATAAAAAAAATATTCATTATTTGATAAATTTATATTATTTGACTTATCCAAAGAAGCCTCTTGGATCTATCACACATGATCTTGATCCCTAGAATGTAGGATACTTCACCAAAGTCCTTCATGGATAAACACTCTCTCAACCATTCCTTAACCACTTGTAAGTATGGTATATGGTTTCTGATGAGTATTATGTCATCATCATGCACTACAATGAAAATAACTATACTACCAAAAAACGAATTTTAAACACATGGATCACATTTTTTCTTAATGAAACCAAATTTCTTTATGACTTTATCAAAATGAATGTTTCATAACTTGGATTCTTTCTTTAATCCATAAATGGATCTATGCAACTTTTGTTCATTTTTTGAATTTCATATAATTATAAATCCTTCTAGTTGTGACATATAAACATCCACTTTAAGGTTCCCCTTAAGCATTGTATAGTTGACATCCATTTACCAAATATCATAGTCACGGTAATATGCTATGAAAATTAGGATTATAATGTATTTAAACATGGAAATTAGAGAAAATGTTTTTTTCATATTAAATTAATTGATTTTTTCTAAAAACATTTGGCCACTATCCATGCTTTATAGGTATTTAATTTACCTTCTATGTCCATTTGGATCTTGAATACCATTTTAGACCCAATGGGTTTTACATTAACTAACAGATTGATTAAAACCAAACATGATTTTGATACATGGAATCCTTCTTAGAATTTATAGATTATTACCATATTATAGCTTCTATGTTATCTATTTACTCCTTGTAGGAGTGAGGATATTATTTTAAAGAAAGACACAAATGAGACATGGTGTGTACTTAAAAAGTACGCATCATGTACTCTGGTTTTGTCTCGTTAGATCCTTCAGTGCCTCTAAAAGGTGTGAATAGAATGCTTCTTCATTATTAATCATTATAAAATGAATATTTATATTATTGAGAATGAATAAAGAGAATATACAATAATTTTGGATATTAAAACAAATCATTCTAAGTAAAAAAACACAAACACATGAAGCCGATCATCAAATAGAAAATAATTATAAATTAAACATGAGACCTCTCTAATACCACTTGTACGTTTTAGGAATAATAGAAGTGTGATTTTTATTGAATGAGAAACTCATCTTTTAGTCATGAATTGTGTTTAATCATCTGTTTGAATGATCTAAACATTATTTCCAATGATAAAAGTAGATTACATGACTATATTAAACTGACAGAACCATGGGATAATGATATTCACATGTAATTTATAATTAATTTATGATCAGATATAGAATTACCACAAGTTGTAATTTTTATTTCATTGATTATTTGATGGAAATAATATTTTTTCACTATCATTGCACTGTAGGATCCATATGTAGAATCCCTATAGTGGTGATGCACATGTTCACCACAATCTATGAATGATGTCATAGATCTGTCAAGTGCTAGAATGATTGATCCTAACTTATTGTATTGTTTGTGGTTGATTGTAGTAGAATTCTTCTCAAGAGAGGAATAAATCTTGATGATTTCTCATTTACTTGAGAGAGGATCAGAGGAGATCACTATAGATCTCCTGATCTATCTCTAGATATTGATAAAGTCTTACTCAATTTGTTGTTCACACCAATTGTGTTTTTAGGAAAGAGATATAGTGATATATTTATTATGGATGGTTTAGGGTTTGACAACTGCACAAAAAACCCTTTCCAACTCCATATTATTTAGTTGAACCCATTTCCAATAATAATAATAATAATATTATTTTTAAACAATCGAAATGTGCATCACACAAAGAATATAAATAAATATCATTTATGCCATTTTCAATCGAGCCATTAAACTTGGTCCTCTTCCCCTCATCGATATTTACCAATCCTAGTAAAATTACTATTTAATAAATAAATGTCACTGCATTATTATAGTATAAATATAATAAATATTATATTCTCTAAAATTGTAAATAAATATTTATTATTATTATTTACCTCACTTATTATTTTGAATAAAAAGTAATTAAATTACAGAGATAAACCAAAGCCTGAATAAATATAATTTATTATATCTTTTTAAATTCAATACTATAATTTAACTGAGATTGAGGGTACACTTCATGTGTGAACCTCTATACCTCTTTCTCACTAGCATTAGGCATAACCTCCTAAAGTTAAATATTATCATCTAGAAACACACCAATTCACCCATATAGATATTATTTGGCATCACAATGATGTAGAACCTACTAAGACCATTTATCATGTAATATAATACTTTTATCATGATATATCTAATCAAGAATGTTTTATGTTGGTACCATCAACATATATGCTCAATGTCTCTTTATTTGACTTTTCGGAAATGAACTCACCCACCGAACACCATGACCCTAGATTTATGTAGGTAGTTCCATTCCCATTAAAGGCCCCGATATATCAATATCTATATAAGGACAAAAGGGATAAATACTTTATTGCATTATCCATTAATTTAATATCCCTAGTGATACGCCCAACACATCCTACTTCACTATGAAGATATTATATCATGGATTTCATCAATACATCAAAGTGTGTGAGTCAAGATATCCATTAATGATAATATTAAAGTCTAAGGATCAATACACATGTTTTTAGATGGTAACATCAAATGACACATGTAAATAAAGATTTTATATTAATGGTTTTATTCTTATAACCTCTTATATTTGAGATTACCAAGGGATAACACCATGAGAATGTGTCTCAATGTCTTATGAGCCTACTACCACTGAAAGCCTGTATTTTATGTGTCTCGTCAGACACTATAATCTAGCCATACAATAATGTTCAAGAATAATATCATGTAACCTCTATGTTCTCATCATAGTGGGGAAATACTATAACATTTTTACGAGACATATATTCTAAGAACATTATCACATACAAATATTATGTTGAAGAATAATCATGACATGATAAGAAAAAATATTAAATAATAAAGAAATGTAATCAAGTACTAATAATATAGGTTTAAGGGAACCAAATCTAACTATTTCAAATTAAATCACATAAACATCCAAAAAAATGTGTTACCAACATATATTTGAGAATTTAAACTGTCTTTTAAATTCCTTTTAATAAACAAAGTTGGATCAAAATTTCTATTTTCAAAAAAATTATTTAAAAGAAACAATGATAACTTATCATAATAAGATCTAAGAGATTATTTTAAACCATAAATATCTTTTTAATGTTCTAAAACATAGTTTGGTTTAAATTCATTCTAAAAACCCATGGGCTATTTTACAAAAACATTTTTAGACATTTATATATTTAAAATTACATTTTTGTAATCCATTTGAAAATATTTAATTTTACTATAAGCTATATATGAAGAAATAATTATTACAGATCCTAATCATTATACCATGGCTAATTATTCTTCAAAATAAATTACTCATTCTTTATTTAAAGTTTTATCCACTATTCTAGCTTTGTTACAAATTATTGGAACATTTTTATATAACTTATTCCTAATGGTCTACTTGCTTCTCAAAATTTTTGACCCTTAGGAGGTTCAAAAAATACCCATAATTTATTTCCACCTAACTGATTTATCTATTCTTATACTTACATAATCTATTTTTAATTAGATAAATATTTGTCTATATTTTGAAGAAAAAAATCAAAAATAAAATATTGGTAAAAAACATTTTTTAAGGAATGTTTTGTTTTATCACGAGTAGTTACATCACCAATTACTTTTTCAACTAGGAAATTTCAATTTAATTTTAATGTTTTTATATTAGAGGGAAACTTCCTCTAAATTTATGTATCCAAATATGAATTTTCATGTTCTCTAAAGTTAAAATATCTAAACTCTTCCTCAACCTGATCTAAATCAGATTTTATTTTTTTTAAATGGTTTTTATTTAATTTAACATGAATAGATTCTTGAATAACTAATGCTAATTTTTTTAAACTCTATATTCAATACTATAATTATAATTATTTTGAAAAATACCATTATTCGATTTTGAATCATTTTTTACTATTAATTTTGGTTTTAAAATTGTAAAATTTTCAGTGAAATACTCTAAAATATCCAATTCTAGGTTTCACTTCATTCTATATTTCATAATTTGTTTCCTTTAAGAATGTCCTAAGTAGAATTTTATCCAAAACATGATAACCATGATTTATATCATCTTCCAAGAATTATTTTATCAAATTATTTGCATTTATCGTTGTCCTAGCCATTTCATATATTGTACTATTTTTTCCTTTCTACCACACTATTTTTTTGTGGTGTCTTACGGGTTAGAAATTTATTATTAAATCCATTATCCTCACATAATTTTTCAGATTATATATTTGAATTTTCACAACCTATATTAATTTTAATTGATAAAATTGCATGATATTTTTTATTTTTACACCAATTTATAGTGAAAAATAAGTTTAAACAAAGTCATGGATTTATGTCAAATAAAGTAAGTCCATATAAATTTTCTATATTATTTTATGAATAAAAATGAATATCTTTCTCCTCCTAGACCAATAGTTTTCATAAGGATAGATAAATCCAAATGTAAAAGTTGATGTGTCCTAAAATTTTATACTTCCTGAACTAATTTAAAAGTATCCTTATAAATCTTACCATTTAATCATGATTTGTATACATAGGTATTGTCTCAATTTAACCTTTTCATATCCGACACCTTTTTATATTTAAAGATCCTTCATGGTAACATGAAACTTACATGACCCAATATTCAATTCCATTACATTGTCAAATTTTACAACATTTAAACATTTGACATTTTTCTTACTTTACTCATAAAAATTAATTGAGTAAATGTTATCATTTTTAGTTTTATAATATAAGACCGATTCATATTTAAAAACAATAAACGTATCATTTTATAAAATTACATTCATATTATCATAACAAATCTATTATGGGTAAATCTAATTATGTTTTAACCCTTAAATAAAAAAATCCTTTTAATAAATAATAGAATTAAAAATTACAACTTGACTAAGCCTTTTACTTTTCCCTTTGAATTTTCCATAAAGGTAGAAGTACCACTATCAAAATTATTAATAGATTGAAATTTAGATATATCACAAGTCATATGTCATGAACATCCACTGTCTATATAATGCACATCCTTGTTTATTCTTCCTTGATGTGTTTCCTACAAGAGAATATTTAAGATGTTTTTGGTACCCATGAAAACTTGGGTGCAATGGGATTAATATATGAATTTTTAAGAACCCTAATGGATTTTATACATGTATTTATTTAAAAATGATAAGATAATGATTTAGAAATAAATTCCTTAGTGTGACTAAGGAACTAAAGAAATCTTAAGGAACATTCATTTTCAAAATGTCCCTTTATTTAATATTTAATTCATATAACAATAGAAACATTTTCACTTAAAACCTTAAAAAATATGGTATTATAAATTTTTGGTAATAGATTTTCATATCTAAGACCTTTTTTATTTTTGTTCATTTTATTCAATCTCATTATTTTATCATAATTTTTTCCACCTTGAAAAAAATTGGACATATATAATTTCATCATTTAAATTTAATTTTTAAGATTATTATTTTCTTTTAAGACAAAATCGAATTTAATTTTTTGATATTCTTCACAATTAGACCGATATAAGTTAAGTTTTATATTTTCAGGTTGAACATGATCTAGATCTGTTATTAAATTTTCATTAAATATAGAAGGGTTATTTTTTAAATTTTCATTTTCTTTAAGGACTACCTTATTTTTAATCTCAATATTCTTGAATAATCCATTAATCTTGGAAATATTATGATTGAGTTTATAAATCTATTTATACAACTCATATTTATAGATATTATAATTATATTCAGAAGTTGAAGAACAATCTGATTCACTTACATGTTTTGATAAAACTATTAGACACAAGTTTTTTGATACTTTTTTAGAACAATCTTCATTACTCGAATCTAAGTATGAAGTGTAATTCAAACTATAAAATATTTCTTTCCTTTCCTTTTTGTTATATTCTCTCTTATTATTTTTATTTTAAAGTAACAATCAATATGTCTTGATGTTTTTTATTTTTTCTATAGTCAATATAAATGAATTTGGAATTATCATTTAAAATGTTAATACCATTTATCTTTTACCTCTATTAATGTTTAAGATAATACTTTTTGAATCATCTAGATCAAACTTTATAAATTTTTATCCTCCCATTTCTATATTATAATCACTATCTCTGTCAATAGACTATAACTTAGATTCAAAAGATTAAGTAGTAACATGTTATTTAAAATTAATTAATTTCCTTTTCAAAATCTATTCTTAAGAAATATTTTTGTGTTCTAATTCATATTGTAACAATGACCCAATAATCTAATCTAAAGTATTATGTTTTAAATTCTTACTTTCATCCATTTATAACTTTTTAGCATGCCACTTGTTTGGTAAATATCTTAAAACTCTTTAAAAAAACTGAATTATCTAATGTTTCTCCCAAAGAATTCCTGGAATTTACAATAATTTTAAATCTATGAACTATTTGATTAACTATTTCTTATTTATGCATTTTAAATTATCATTTCTCAACTCCAAACACATTTATCTTAGTTTTTATAAGGATATCAAAAATTAAATGATTAACCTATAGAATCATCAATATTTGATGTGTTATTTTTTATGATAATACATGAATTTAGATGTTTATACTTATTGAATAATATAAAAGGTCCATTAACTTATAGTTTAGAACATATTTAATCTCATATTTACCAGTCAATGAAGTAAGGATTTAATAATAAAAAATTAATAAAAACATGCTAAAGCTTTGGTAACTTCTCTAATTACAATTGTTAGGTCCCAAAATGAGAATGTACATCTGGTCACGAGGGGGTGAATTGACCTCTTTAAAATATTTTTTTTAATTTTTATCAGATTTTATAATTAATTAACAAGAATTTAAAATTAAATTAACATAAATATTTTTATATTAGTTCACCTAAATGATCCTACTCTATTATTCACTCATCTCAAACATAGAGAGAAATGACACCAACTATAATGAACTCTATGACTTTTGATGGGGAGTCACAACCATAACAATTATCTTTTTTATACATGGAGGCATAATCTATAACTGAATTTTTATCACATGGAGTCACAAACCAACTATATTCTTTCTGAGGTGGTGGAAGGAACCAAAGTTACCTTTCACCTGACCAAGGCAAAACTATTCCTCCATTTTATTGGTTAGGAAAAACCCACCTGTAATTTTTATATGGGGTTTTATAACTTGGAAATCTTACCTATAATGGGTTATATTACCCATTATAATTTTTCACATGGAATAAAGTAAAAATAAGTAAGAACCACAGAAAAAATTGAACATGTAAATATCTTAGTGTAGAGGTAAAAATTACATCTATTAGTGAAGGATCAAATGAATTAAGTCTAGTGAAGTGTAGTATTTGGTCAAAAATAATTATCACATGGTGTCTTTCAAGAATATCTTAAAACTCTTATATAAATCATTATTTATATCAAACTATTTATATAGTGTTCTTAAATGAACAATATAATCAAAATTGAAATCTAATAGAGTTATTATTTTCCAAATAGTCATGTAAATGTGTCTTCAATGAAATACTTTACACTTATTCCAAATATCATTCCAATAAATTATACATGTGAATTTTATATTTAATTCACTTTCAAAACATTCCCACATGAGTTATTTGAAAATATTTAAAATTAAAACAATATATATAGTTTAATTTTTTAGAACAATTAATATAATACTAACAATACATAATAAACAATATTAATGTCCCTTGGAACACTAGCATAGAAAATGTGAGAAAAAATGTTCAAATTCTAAAAACTTTCATTTGAAACTTTCATTTTTCAAGAATTCATTATGATACTTTATCCCACATGTTAGTCATTATATCTAGATAAAAATTTCCCCGAACCAAATTCCTTATAATATAAATAATTAATAATAAATTAAGAAATAATTAAATCATCATAAATAATTAATAAAATCTTATAATAAATAAAAATACATAGTTATAAAAAATATAAAAAATGGGGCATCATAATTTTGGAAACACTTTCCATACAGTTGATAACATTACAGTAGGTCAAGTATCACGACAGTTACAATCTCATGGTTGTCCAATTATCTTAGTAGTAAAGTTCTTTTGGTTGGGAAAAGTCAACATGCTGTCTATTTTATTGAAAACATATTCAATCCATTTTCTTTACACTTGATTCCATATGTTTAGTATTTTACTCACACAGTCTATATTTTATGGTTTATTACTCACGAAAGTTTTAGTCACAATCGATTAATTGATACAATTGTTTCAAACTCTTCATTTGGTTGATCCAGTACTTAGAAACATTTTTATATATTTTTACATGGTAGATAGACATGGTTAATCCTTTTATTGTTGCGGTTGATTGAGGACTTATAGTTGACCAATTTTGTTTAAGAGTTCAATGAATTCCATGCATCATGATCGATCAGTATACATAAATCATGGTCACTTGAATCACATGATCAATTAAATACTTGGAAATATAATATAAGACAAAATAATACTAGAATTATAATATATGAGATACCGAATTATACTATGAACTATTTTTCTCTAAAATAAGTTATTAATAAATATGACCATCAAAATAATAAATAATATAAACAACAATGTTTCTTCTTTATGTAGTGAAAACATATAAAACCTTTATTTACTAATGTCAATCTTTAAGAAATTATAATAATATAATAGTAAGATTTTTATAATTACCAAAAAATAAATAAATAAAGTGGTTAGGATCCACTTAAATAGTAATTAAATCGATCCACAAATATAGACTATATAAAAAAAGTTAATATAAATGATAAATATATTGAAAATTTACTTTTCTGTCCCAAAGGAAAATAATATTGGTTCCCACCAGTTATAAATTTTGGGTCTTCTTTCAAACCACTAAAATAGATGAACTTTTATTTTTTTCTCATAATGAAAATATTCTTGAATAAATCCTATAGACCATCAATAACTAGAATATGTACTCTTTTCTCAACAAATATACAGTTCACTAAAATTAGTAAATTAATCTTCAACTCTAAAATCCTTGAGACCGTCTGATTTTCTTCGACCTTAATGATTCCTTGAACACAACTGGAAAAAATCTCTCAAAATTTTTATTCTCTTAGAATTATGAATAATGACCAACCTAATGTTTTTAATGAAATTGTTATTTTATACTTATCCATTTCTCAAATAGTCTTGAGATTCCTATTTTAAAAACTGTGATACTTTTTCACTTTCCTATTCATGGTTGAACTCTAGTAAAGAATGTGAGGATTTTGGAGTCAATGGTTACATTAATCATTTTATTCAATCTTAGTGTCAATGATATTTTACTCTTCCACAATTCTCATATTGAATCATGATTTTTATTCTAGGATATTGTTTCTTGAATCATCAAACTCAACATCATCAAATTTATATTATCTAGTTCTACAACTTGTGTGAGATACACTCTGCATAATTCTCCCAAATGTAACCTCCATACATGCAAGCACTCCAGACTTTAGTTTTTCTTGAACACAAAAACACTTATCCTCAACTATCTTCCATTTGAAAAACTTATTCATGCATGGGGATATTTTATTCTGAAACACATGATCTCAATACTTAGTTGGGATTGTTATAATTAAATTACCATGATTTTTTTTTCATTTGATAAGCTCAACAAGGAATCATTAATCTTTATATCTAGATTAAGTTCCATACTATCTCTACATTATAATTACATGAATCATATTACATTACTATTTTCTCACTTATCTTTCTTGGATTACTTATCTTTCATTATATCCCTCAAATGTTGTAAGAATGATAAATTTTTCTTGAAAACATTATTAGATTTAACTATAATTCAAATATGTTTATTAAATTTATCTCATGATCATATTTTAAATTATATGAGTTTCATTCTACTTCTTAGTATTTTTTGGAACTAATCCATATTGTTTTGAGCTATTCTGGCTCGATTATCTATCAAAATAAGAAATATCATTCGGAATTTCTTCATTTTGGGGAAACTAATATAAGAAAAATCTTGGATTATGGTGTTTAAATCACCATTAATGATGTATATATGAAACCCAAAAAATGAAACCCCTATGTTATTATTGCCTATATATATGGACTCTACTTGATAGGGTTCACCACTGCCACCTTGTTCAACAAGGCTGGCATCATCAAATAATTTCTCTAGTTCTTTCTTGTTTTACTTCAAGTATGTATTTTATTTTCTTGTTTTCTTGATTTTTAATAAAACAATTACATTGGGGGTTTTCTCACTGTGTATATAAAATCAAACCAATCTGAAGCATATTATATCTGTTGTCCTTTTATTTTTTACACTCACTGTTTCATTGTTCCAGTAGCTTGTTAAGAAAATAATTATGCTTTGTTTGTTTATAAACATTTTATTAATCTAACTTAACTTGTAATTAATCCATCTTATGAGACAATGGATCTTAGATGTTTTAGGTATTTAGAATTTAATTCCAACAAGTGGTATCAAATCCTATAGTATTCATAATTATGGGTTCTACTAATTTTGATATTGATATATTTTATAGGGAAAATTATTTTAATATTTGGGGAATTAAGATGACAAAATTAATTGACCAGAATGATTTAATATATTCCCTTACTAGTTCTCAAATGAAAATTACCACCACTACCCCATATGAGAATACTTCCACAACTTATGTTGATGTTCTTGGGGAAACTCTTAGGAAATACCTTAGTTTAATTATTTTATCTTTTGGAGTAAAAGTTATTTGAGATTTTTCATATGATTCCTCTTCTACTGGTATATGGTCTAGGCTTCAATACCTTTATATTACTAAGTCCCTTTCTGGTAGATTATATAAGAAAATGAGATCACATACTTTAAAAATTAACACAAGAAATACAGCCAGGATTCATATTTATGAATTCAATAAAATATTGTTAGATATTTCCAAAATCAACATTAAATTTGATGATGAAGGACATGAAATTATACATTTGTTTCCCTTGAAATGAGTGTTTTGGTTTGGAATCACTATTTTCAAACAGTTTCCAATAGATTTGTTTCTAGAACTAGAAACACCCAAGGGTTTTTGTATCCTAAGGGGCCTACTTTCTAAAGGTATAAACTCATTAAGTATTTCGACACACAATGATTAGGAACTCACATTGTTCAAGAGAAAGGGAGGCCAAGATAATCTCACCATTTTGTGGGGAATTATTTCCTACTTCGAGACTCTCTTATATATTTAAGATATGACCATTAATCCTTATTAATTTTCCTATCGTAATGTAGGTTTCTTGGGAAATTTTCATTCAATTATTAGCATTTATGGAAATCATATTAATCTATATACATTCGAGGTTCTTCATCAACGGAGATATTTGTATGTATTCGAGGTTCTCCATCAATGGTATCCTCTCATATACTACTTAGATATTCTTTTTCATTATTATGGAAATCATGGTTTTTAAGCCACTTAGTGGGGCACTCTGAAATTTAGAGTCATTCTGGCTAATGAAATTCACTCTGGAAATTTTTTCATCTAGGAAGATGGAAGTTATTTTGATATTGGGATCAAACCCATAGATGGGATTACTAAATATCCATGTGAAAAGAATTAGAACCCACATAATTTTTTGCTTCTTAATGGGACATAATATACCTTTTAGGGTCATGTGATAAAGACCCAACCATATAGTTTAACATCATGTGGTAAGGAAATATAGGTGGAAGGATCCTTTACAAAGTTTTGTGTGGGAATTACACCAAAAAAATCCAGGGAACCTAAAAAGGATATGAGTTTACAAGTTGGATTAGACTCTTCTAGGGATATGACTCGAAGAGAACAAGTTTTATTTGGAGTGTTGGGTTTGAACCTTATGGAGGATTTCTACACATCCATTTTGGATGGGAAGCAAAGAACACATAGTTTGGTAAGTCTGACAGGGAAATATAACCCATTGAGAGAAATTGATTGGGGATTACTATTCAATAGAATTCCCTTGTAACAGGGTCCATGAGAGTTTTCTTAACTCATAGAGATTTTGGGAGGTTTTATTCTAGGATTTATTATAAGGAGGATGCCTTTATTAATGGAATTATGATTAGACTCCGGAGGAGGATGTCCAGTGAGCTCGGGCCTTAGGTGAAGGCTTCCTATATATCCCAAATATGGTGGGAATCAGATTTCTCATAATTTATTCATTTAGTTGGACTGTGAGGGTGTTGTAATTATCACTAATCTATAAGATCACGCGAGTCATTCTTAGCGTGATAAACAAAAGGATTTTAAATATTCCATAAAAAACACACACTTTTCCTCCTTGACTAGTGGAATAGGTCGGGACTACAATGAAAGAGGATGTAGATATGCCACTTCCCTTTATTATCTTTACATTGGAAGAGGGTCTAATTTAAGGAAGGAATAAAGGTGAAGGGTGTATAGAGGAGTGAGACTAAAACCTCCAACAGAAAAGGGTATGGGATTACATAGATATGGCTTCCCTAAAATGGGTCCCATAGTGGGTAGGGAGAATTTTCATTTTTCAAAAAGGAAAATCAAGTGTGAACCATAACCTCCCTGCTAGAGACCAGGGGATCCATATTTTAATGACAAGAAGGGAAGGACATGATACAAACCCTAATCCTACAAAACTAAGAACTCTGCAACACTGTCTCTAGTGTAAGGGTCTATGTGACCATAAATATTTAAATCCATGGGAACCCTGAATATCCTCACCCTTTGGAGTTACAAGTGTGGAAAAAATCTGACCATAGATATCCAAATCCACATGGGAGACACACTAATGTGAATTTACCAAAGGTTTGATAAACCAGGGGGTTTGGTGGAGGTTTCAACTTTGTCTCTTTCAGAACAGGGAGCCAAAGAAGAATAATCCCTACTATGAGTGGTTTAAAAAAGGGCCTAAAGGATAGCACACATAGGTCGTCTGCATAGGTATGCTATATAGTTATGTTGTGTAGGTCCTAGGAGGAACTGAAAAATGCTTAACACAGTAGGGATAATACTATAAAATCTTGATATGCCTTGGGAAATGGACTACTGGGACAAAAACACTTGGGTGAGGTTCTAATTAAGCACCATGGGTGTCCCTTGATGTCCTTGGAAGAATCAAACACAAGTCTTTTCTTAAGGAAAGGACCTTATGTAAGAGACTTCTTCTTATGGAAGGAGGGTCCTCAAACAAGTATCTTGTATTTTAGACCCTGATGGGACTTTGATCTTGTGTATCCCCTTTAATTCTCTCTTATATCATGTTTTAGAGACCAACTTGAGAAAATTCAGGGGACCTAGGTGAATGATCTATTCAATGAGAGCTTCAAGAGTTATTCCAAATTTTTGAGTTCTCGAAATGGGGAGCCCAAGGGTCCTATTTTTAGGCATAGAGGGGACCTGGTCGAAGAGAGTTTGTTAGCATAGTTCATGGGCATAACTATTCTATGTATATCCCCTACAAAGGGGTGTAAAACATATATAACTGCATAGGTCCCTCATCATAGGTCCTCTGTGTAGGTCCTTGGTGTAGGGGATGTGCCTTTAGGTTGTACTGATAGGAGTTGATCTGGCCTTATTTTGCGTAGGTATACTGCGTAGGTACCTTTAACCATATTTTTTTTCTTCCTTTAAATTTCCTTAACACTTTAAGAAATCCAAAGTTCTCTTCATAATATTTTTTCATTCCTTTATTTACGAAGGGAGTGTCAACAAAATCACCCCTCCGGATTTGATCTGACTAAAAATAGGGTCTCGTACTGAGGTAAGATTATGGGGGAATAGATTATGGAGAATTAATGCTAGATCACTCTTGTCCTATACGTAGGTAAGTCACATAGGGAATAAACATAGGTCATTCAACATAGGTTGGCAGCGTAGGCCAATGGTGCCTATAAATACCCACATTCCTTTTCTATTTTCTTCACCTTCATTTTCAATTTTTGATCTCACTATGTAGCTCATTAGTCCAGCTCTATTACATTGTTCTCTCACAAAGTTCCTTTGAAAATTTCTCATGGTATATCCACTAGAGCAATGGATCTACAAAGAGTTATTTTTTCAAAGAAGATGCACATGAGGACTTTATCGAAGGACCTATGTTGGGTACCTTGTCGAAGTACCTACATGGGTGACCTTGTCAAAGAAGCTGCCTGAGGATTTTCCTTTCCCAAATTAATGAATATTTCTAAGGGAAAATTTGAACATTCTTTAGTCAATATTCCAACTCAATGAGAAATATTTGGTGATTCTCTTGTAGGAAATGGATCACTTGATAACTTCAACTAAGGAAGCTGATTTTCACCAAACCGAAATGATGAAAACAATTGGACCATACTATTATGGAATTGTTGAGAGTACCCTTACTGAGTTAGGGAAAGGCTTGATTCCATATCAACACGAATATCCATGATGAAAATATTTGCCTCTGTATGGGCATGTGCTTCTACAAGATCCACACATTCCATCATATAAGAATTTTTTTCTTAAGACTTGGTTTATAAAACACTTCAACTTTCATTGTATAAATATTACTGCCAAGGGTGTCACTATTCACAAGGGAACAATCCCTATTGTATCCATCCTACAAAACAGTGGTTGTTATCATAATACAAAGGATCATGTTTTATATCCAAGGACACATTGCTATGATTTAACCTTTTACACATAAAAAAATAGATTAATCTAATGGTTGGAAAGAACTCTGAGATCTTTACTCTAGAGGAGGAGCCAGACCTGAATGGATGTGGGAATATTTAGTATGACAAACTTATGCTGAGTTCAGGAAATAGATAGATGAGGTTCACATTTATAAAGCTATCTAAATAGAAAAAACTTATGTTTACCGAAACGACATCATTTAAAAATTACTAAGGCAATAAATTTTGAAAAATTTTCTTCCATTTGAAGAACAGTGAGTTCGACATCAGTTTGTGAGATGTCTACCATGGGTATCCCATTCTTGTGGAGTTGTATGATGAATTTATTCCACCAAAAAACAACATGGGATGATTCTTAGAGAACATCCCCATTGGATCATGAACTATTCAAAATTTTAAATAATTTTCTAAAAGAAAATAAATATCCTCATCATAGGGATGATGTTCATGAAAAAGTCTGGATGTAATATTTTTTAGAACCAGCTAAAGTGAAGGGTCCTACTTACAAATGTCCTACCATTTTACCAACTATAGATAATTGATATGCTTCAGGAATGTTCTAGCCTACATTAGAGAATGGTGATTACAAGCATTGGGGTTACAAGGTTAATCCCAAGATTGATGAAAATGTATGCTTAGATTGATTCCTTACCATGTGGATAAGAATTTATTTTCTCACAGTCTATGGGTCCGATGGCGGTGTAAGGCCATGAAATTTTATTATTGAAATCAAGTTGGTAGATGGGAAATATATTAGGTTGTACACCCCTATATTAGCAAGAATCTATCACTGCCTATTGCATTTAAACAATGGGAATGCTCTATTTAGATTTGGAGGACCATTCCAGGTGTTATGGGGCTGTATTGTAGCACATTTATGTTTACATTCAATGATGAATTTTGTTAGAGTCCCAAATGATCATTTTACCCTATTTATGAAGAATGTTTCTGAGATTCAGCCTTTGAACCTGAAGCCTAATGAGGTGTTGAGGACACCTAATGTATTGGGAGAATTCAACTTCTTTCCTTTTTATAACCCACCAACTAGTACATTTTTTGATAACGGTAAGGTAAATAATTAATAGTTAAGGTCATACATTATGGAATTTAGGGATAGTGTATTATAAACTAGGATTGACGGTGAAATCATATGTGAGCCTTATTTCCCTTATAAGTTTTCTGTCAAGTTCAAAAGTCTTCAAAAATCGAGCACCTTTCCTCCCACATATGTTAGGAATGAGAAGAAACCAATGGAATACCAACAATTATGGATTATGATGGCTTTAGAGACATAAAAAATGTTGATTATGCTACCTCCATTAAATGAATCAAATGAATTAGAGTCTGGATGTTCTAAATATTGGGTTTATTCATACCCTTAGGGGACTTTAACAATTAGTATACATCATGCAGAGGCCATGAAAACTGTCATTCATGGAAATCTTGGAAAAAATTCTTAAACCAAAGATGATGAAGTGGAATCAGAAGCTCCATAACCTTCAAAACATCTTCGTAAAAATCTACCAAGAAGACCAAGGTTAGGGATAAAGCACCTCCATCACCAAGGTGATCTAGTCACCATCATCAAAAAGAGGTTTCTACCTCATCTACTAAATCTCCTAAAAAGGATAGTATTCTTTCATAGGCCTTACAATATGAGGGATTTGAGTTTTCCCCACAACCAACCACATCAAAGAAAAACTATATGCGGTCTTTAGCGATTGAGTACTGGGAAATAATGATCCTTGATCTCAAGGATGCATTGGAATATCTCTACGATGGCCTTTGAATACATAATTTAGGTGATATTAAAGTACCCTATGATTTTAATCTAGATATAAATTTGGATGAGGTATATAAATACATAGAGATGATAAATATTTTTATATATGCAACTGATGACCAGGACCCAAACTCAAAAAAAGTATCCGACTTTCTAGACTGCGGAATACACAAAGGGGTAATTGTTCACCCTGATAAGGAATGAGACATTTTTTTATACTGATAATGTATTTCCATTTTATTTTGTTTAATTTTTGATTCATCATCCACTATCACAATTATTGATGTGATTTTATTTTTCAGCTTGAAATCAGAGAAGGAGTAGCACCATGAAAGGAGCATGAGTCACCAAAGTAAGAGCCTATTGTTACCCCTATTAATACACTAGATGAAACCCTTGGGTCTTCATAACTTTCTATAGGAGGGAGAACCATGATGGAGGTAATTGTGATGGAAAATCCTCATCCATTACCTCAAGATTCTATTAACAAGAAAAGTAGTACAATCTCTCCATTATCTTATGAAAAGAAACACAAGAGAGCATTGAATTTGGTACAGAAAGTATGAAAAAGTGAGTATTCATGTTTTCATATGTTATTACAACATGATTGACTTACTTTTATGTCCAGATTACTTTTTTATAAGATCTACATTATTTTCTTCTCTTAAGAGATGTGATACCAGTACCTCAAGTACTAATAAAGAAACCCTATGAGAAGTAAAAATTCTTACTGTTGAATCTGTTACTTTAAAAAATGAAGTGTCTAGGGATGTAGATACCTATTATTCTATTTCTACAGAGAGAGAGGATGGTTATGGTAATTTTAGATGCATTTCTTATGGGTATCACACATTATTTATAACATTATTTTCTCTATAATGTTTTAGATCTGTTGTCTGTACCGAAGAATTATGTGATGATTGATGTTGATACTCTTGTTTATCTAGAAGAAAAAAGAGAGGACCCTAGGCAGTCTAGGGAAGGTTTTAGTGCTTATCCTAATACAGCAAGGCCTGAAGAAATTTCACTAGTTGAAGAGATGACAGAATAGAATGTCAGTGGATCCAATTTGGGAATCAATCAATATTCGTTAGATACCTTAAATGTTGAGGGTGATATGATATGAAAATCCATATACACAGAAATGATGGAGGCTCTTAATCTAGAAATTGATATTATAGGTTCCATAAAAGAGTTTGGGGACTTTAATGTGGAGTTGAAAGGATGTAAGTTTTCATTATTTCATTTACCTAAAATAATTGTTCTTTTATTTGATATTTCAAATCAAATCTAAATTTACCTATCCTTTTCTTTAGAGAAAGTTGCAAAGGACCTTAAATAACTAGAAATCCCACTCAATCCTGCTTCTATTGATGTTGAAAAAGTACCAACTGGGAATCCAGCTTTAGGATATGCTCTAGAGCCTCTGGTTAGGGTGATTGAGAAAGCTCATAAGAATGCCCCTCCCCAATAAGTAATTGTTTAAACTACAGAAGTTGAGACTAGTGGGGAGGAATCTACTCAAACATCCTAATTATTATTGGGTAAATTTCATTGACTATCATGATCATTATTTTTACAGTTTTGGAGATAAAAATCATTCTAATTCACCATTTAGGGATATAGGCTCCCACATTTAGGTATAAAGGTGAAGCCATTGCATTAGTTCGATTAACAATGGAAGGTGAAGAATCCAAATATTCTAAACAAGCAGAGATAATAACCCCTTTGAGTGATATGATTCTAGAAAATGTTCCTCCTCATAGAAGTGATTCTAATTCAAACTTAGAGTTGTAGGTTTCTCTTAGTATCATGTGTAACAAGACACATAGAACCATTTGGAATATAATCTCTGGGAAGCCTTTGGATGAGATTGCCTCACATTTTTTCCAACTTCCAACGCTGTTTAGTATACTAGAATTTTATGGATTTGATTATTTCCCAATTTATAATGCAGTGAAAGAGACTATTCTCTGAAGTGAGAAATTAAACAAACTATGGAAACATCTTGTAAACTAAAAATAGCTTACCATTGTTGAGGGTTTTCAAGCTGTAGTATTTGTGGAGAAACCAAAAAATTGGAAAAATTTGATGGAATTGAACAAAAAAATTAGGGAGAGAATGAAGAAAATGATGCATCTTCAGAAACAAATGGTACTATTCAAAATAAGGTTCAGAAATTGAAAACATCATTGGTAGAATCTTAATTAGAAGGGATAAATATCATTTAAACTTCCAAAGATACAATTTTTCAAGATGAGGAGGCCGAAGATGCTCAAATGACTAAGCTTTCACAAGCGGTTGATAGGTCACAGGAGTCAGTTCAACAAATGAAGAGTCATTATGAAAGCTTCTTATAATATACAACCAAAGGACTCCATTTTATAGATGTTACTATTATTTTTCTATAAAAATTAAAAGTATTTTGTCTCCAATCATATATTTGTATTCATCCCTAAATTCTTTCGGTAATTGCAATATAAAATATTATTTTCATATCATTTAATCTTTATGTCAGATAATCATTATTTCAATGGCAGGGATGGGGGAACTCTAATTTGTACCTAAGACAAGAGGCTTAGTAAGCACAATTTGAATATTTCTAGGGTCATATGGACAATCATAAAAACCTTTTTTCTCCAGAATTTTTATTTCTTTATATGTCCTAAACCATACAAAGTGTAAGTCTAGTGAGCGGAGACATGACTTTTTCCTAGAGTTCCCTTTGAGGGGTTTCAACCTCGTGAGTGCTATTTTTCTTTTAATTGGTAGTTTAATGTCAATAATGTTGGACTAATAAAACTAATGGTTTAGTTCAAATATCATTGAACATGAATTCTGAAATTAAAACCCAAACAAAGATTGATGGCTAGGAAGGTCTGGATATTACTCAGATATTTCCAAGGTGAATCTTGAGTCTTGATTTTTATGGTCACCAAATATAAGAATTAAATTATTTAAATATAGGGATTCTCTTCTAATAAAAAATTCACCTCTACTTGAAAAACCTCTTATGGTGACTTTATTATTCAAATACAGCTAAGGAATTTGCTGTATAACTAAACAGTGGCATCCTTTGGCTGATAAGTTCGTTATGTAGACGTCATATAGAAGACCTACCTTGGAAAGTACTGAATTTTCAGGTAAAGGAGTTCCTAGTAATTTTGAAATTCTATTACTAATAGAGATTGGGGTTTAAGATTTTGATGTATCAAGACCACAATGGATGGATTTTCCAAGGAAAGGTGTCTGAAAATAAATGGGACCTTCTGTGATGATATAGGCCAAGAATGATGAACCACTCCTACATGAATTTATTGTATGAAGGAGGGTATATTTTTTTAGAAATGAAATTTATAATATTTTTTATGTAGTTTAAATTCATACAAAAAAGGACATTATGATGTGTAGTTTCAAGTCATGCAGTGAGGAAATTAAAGAGGCTTTCGATAATATGCTCTATAGTTTAAAGTCATGCAGTAAGGATATTGAGGGGGATATACAGTTTAGATTCATGCGGAAAGGACAATATGGGGCTGTCCAGTTTAATGTCGTGCAGTAAGGATATTATGGGGCTATACATTTTAAATTCATGCAGTAAGGGAATTATGGGGATATACAGTTTAAAGTCATGAAACAAGGACATTAAGAGATCTAATTTATGGTCTTTAGCTTTGATCATAGGTTTTATGGTTCTCTAATTTTGAGTAGTTTTTTTGGGAATATGCTACTATATTCTGGTATGAAAGGATAATTTCGTAATTTGTGATTTGGGGATTCCCAAATCTGAAGAGTGATATGAAAATAAGACTAATGACTTTAGGGGAGGTCTCTTCCAATAATGAAGTTTCTACTGCTCAAAAAACCTGTTATGGGGGATGTATTATGCAGGGCCACTGAGGCATGTGCTTCATAGAAAAATAGTGTAATCCTTATACTAATAGGCATGTTATGTAGGATAATTTTATGCAAGGATAATTGGGGAATGTACTGCATAGTCAAGTAAAAGAGTTATCAATAATTATGACATTATATTGCTCAAAGATGATGAATGTTTATGAAGATTTAGAACATCCCAAGTATAGAGTCTGGTTTATGGAGAAAATTACATGAATATAGAAGGTGTATTTCCAGTTGTGATTTCTAGAGAATCTGAGAAATATGATCTCTATGAAGTTCTGACTCAAATTTAGGAAGTATGATGCCTATAGTCTTAGGTCATACAACTGGGACCATACTATTATGAACACATTGAATGATATGTGGTCAAATGACCCAAGGTTATTCTAGTATGCTTTGAACAAGTGAACGGGAGAGAAGTAAACCACGGTCATAAAGAATTTCAGGTTGGAAAAAAGGATATGGGACAAATATGCAAAGGATGACTACTTTAAAATATGGGTTCCTACATACCGTCATCCAAGCCTAAAGGGGATAGAAGAGGATTCTCCCAAGAACAAAGTTACCACTATTTGAAAAACCCATTATGGGGGACATATTATGCAGGGCCAAATAAGAAATATGCTCATATCCAAATAGTGGAATATTTTTGATGTCAAACCCATTATGCAGGAGACTTATTCAAGTCCACCTAGGGGAACATACTACATAGTCAGAGAAAAGAGCTCTCAGGTATCTGACATTTTTCACTAGAAGTAGAGGAAATATTATGAAGATTTAAAAGTATTCAATATTAGGAGTATGAAATGAAAAAATGGACAATTTCTAATGCACAAGGGAAGTATTTGGAATGATATTGTCCATGAGTTTGGATTCCATTACATATATCCGACTCATATGTATAATGGAGAATTCTTTTTTTCCTTGGTGGGATCTCTATGGAGAGAATCCAAAAAAAATCATGCATAAATTTTTGATTATATATATGAGGTGAAGAATACTATTTTATCCCATGGTTGGGGCTAGGATCTAAGGCTTAGTCTTCAGTATGTATCTCAATGGGATGCAAATGAATCCATAGGTAGTTATATGGGTAACATATATTTTAAATTTGTGCAGCAAGAAAATTATGATGTTCAATTTAGAGTCATGTAGAAAGGACAATAGGGACTTTGATATGAGGAGCAATTGAATGTTACAGATAGACTAGGGTATAGGGACCCATCATCACTATGTATCTTTTTATAAAAATAATCAATCCACACATAGTTATTATTAGATAAAAGTTCATGTAATATGTGAGAACATATATTGGATCTTCTTATGTAGATCTGACTCATGCATGGGAGAATATATACTTTTTTATATCATGTTGCAATTAGGCCTAAGATTGAAAATATAGACATCACTATGTATCTCATAGGGATGAGAATAAAGATACACATAGTTCTTAAAGAACCATGAAGTTTATTGTCATGGGATGAGGACATTAAGTGATTTTGATGTGAAAAATAATATTTTGGATGGACTAGGGGATAAGACCCACGTGTCACAATATAGCTTTCTAGGACAATAATCAAGCCACACGTAGTTCTTAAATTAAGGCTCCTCCTTCCTAATTTAAATTCACAAGTGGGGGATAATATGGATTTCTTGAATATGGGTTCACACATAAGATGAGAACTTGTATTGATATCCACATGTATATTTGACCTATACATGGGAGAAAAGAGGCAATAATTACATGATGTTGTGGTTGGGTCCAAGATTGAAAGTATGGATGTCATTACGTATCTCATATGGATGATAATCAAGACATACGTAGTTCTTGATAGGGTTTCCCATGTAGGTATGGTCCATACATAAGGAATGGGGGATTTTAACATTGTAAATAAACCCAAGATATGAGATATGGGCATCACTATGTATCTCATACAGATGAGAATCAAGCCACAAATAGTTCTTGGAATTATATGCAGTTTAACAACATGTAGTAAGGATACATGTTGTTATTTTTAAGGTCTTAGATCTAGGACCATTGAAAACCCAAAATATTAATTGAGATACAATGTTTATACATGGAAGCTCTTTACCCAATTCTTAACCCCACTTGAGTTTTTCTCAATGTGATAAACAAAGAGTGGAAAAAGCTTCTTTTGGAACAAAAAAGTAAAACAAGTGAAAGATAAGGGTCTAATGATTGAATGGTGGATGATATGGGATATAGGGATCGAGCGTCACTACGTATCTTGCTAGAGGAAAGAAACAATCCACCCGTAGTTCTTGAAATTGTTCCCCATATCATTAGGTTCTGACATGGGGAAGAGGTATTTTTATAATTTCCAAGCATATGGTTGGGCCTAAATCATGAAATCTAGAAATCACCATGTCTCTCATTGAAATAATAACCAACTTAGAAATCTTATGAAAATTTTATTTGTGCATTGAAAAAATAAAAAGGGTGTTTTCTTTTTTGAAATTTCATCTAGACCCAAGATAAAAGGTATGGGTGTCACTATGTGTCTCATAGGGATGAGAATCAATCCAGATGTAGTTCTTGAATTCCAATGTAGTTTAACGTCTTGGAGTATGGATGAAGATGAACCAACATGAAAAGATATGGATATTGTAGCTGGGTCGGGGTTAAAACTCAAGCATCACTATATATCTTCTTGGAGAAATAATCAAGCCACACGTAGTTCTTAAAATATTCCTTATGCAGGTTTGATTCATACACACAAGAAATAAAGGGTCTTTTTTCCGTTTTTGGGCCAAATATTGGAGATCTAGGCATCTCTACTTATCTCATATGGATGAAAATCAATCCATACATAGTTATTAATGATATTACTCACACCAACTTGGTTTGGATGTGAGGAAGGTTTTTTTATTATGGATAGACCCAAGATTGGAGATCTTGGCATCACTATGTATCTCATTGGAATGAGAATTAAGCCACACATTATTCTTGAAATGATCCTTGCCTACACCAAATGAGTTAGATGTGAGAGATAGGGGATTTTGATACATTCCAAAATAATGGTTAAGTTAAATACACAAGATGGTATGATAATGAAACCATGTATTCTGGAAGAGTGCTTTGTATAGGTTTGGTTCATATATTGTAAAAGGGGAAATAAATTTATTTATTTGTGCCTGGGCCCAAGATTGGAGATTTGGGTGTCACTACATATCTTATTGAAATGATAATCAATCCACACATATTTCTTGAATAATGGTGGAGTTTAATATCTTTCAGTGAGGATATAAGTCACCCAATGTGAAAGAGACATTGCAGCTGGACCAAGGAATAAGACCCTGGTGTCACTATGTATCTTTCTAGGGGAAAGAATCAAGACACACATAGTTCTTAAAAAGGGGTCCCTATGCAGATCTGATTCAAACATAAGAAGAAATGGGGCTTAAGTTCCACTAATGAGTAGAAATGATATGATTAATTCTTCTTCATAGAAGATACTCATCTTTTAAAGGACCACAAGGAATGAAAATTTGTGGTATCTTGGGGTATTTCTTAACGTAAAATGAAAGAGATGTTAGTTATATTGTTTAATTTTTTATAGAGAGAACAAATGACGTCATTTAGTTTAACATCATGTGATAATTATGAAGATTTTATATAGTTTAACGCCGTGAAACATGGACGTGTATGGTGAAATGTAGTTTAACATCTTGTGGCTAAGAAAATGGTTGTCACACACTTTATCCCCATACAACTAGGATGTATTCTATGTAATTACACAGAGTATTTCATCTGGAACTTTGTATTGGTTAGAGTTTTAATGAGCTATCCATCCATTGAGATTAGGTAATAAGCTTCTTTAGAATGGACCTTATATGTGGAGTAAGGTTCTTCCCAATTTGGCATAATCTTTGGAGGATTCTTTCCTTGTATCATTGGATTCTTAAGGACTAATACCAATTCTCCTTGGAGAAATGAATGGAGGTAAACTTTCTTATTGAAGGATCATGCTATTCGGTTATGATAGACTTCATAGTGATGTAATGTATAAAATATATTTTGTTTCAATTTCTCCATCTTATCTAGTCACTTCTGAGATTGCTCTTCTGTAGATAGATGATCAAAAATAGCAACTCGGAGTGAAGGCAATTGAAATTCAATGGGAAGAACTACTTCTGTCCCATATACCAATGAGTTTGGGGTTGACCATGTGGAAGTATAGGTAGTAGTCCTATAAGACCATAATGAATGAAAGAGTTTATCAAGACAAATACTTTTTATCTTTATCCACCAATTCTAGAGTATTTTGGATAAAGTTTTATTGAAAGCCTCTATCTATCCATTTGTGTCTGCATGATAGTGGGATGAATAGTTGGATTTGATATTATATTCCAGATATAACTTCCCTACCTTAGAAGAACATAAATAGTTGTTGTTGTCCATCAATATGGTATAAGGGAAACCAAATCTGGTAATTATATTATATTTGACAAAAATAACAATGATTTTCACTTCGACTTCTTTAAGAGGTATTTCCTTGTCCCATTTAGAGAAGAAATCAATAGTAGTAAGGATGAACTTGAACTTATTGGCTATAGCTGTAGGATAATGTATTACTACATATATTCCCTATATAACAAATTTCTAAGAGTATTTGGTTGTATGTAGAAACTTTGGTGGTTGATTAATTAAGTTGGCATAAACATAGAATGGATGACACTTCTTAGTGAAATCTGCGTAATACTGCATAATCAAAGGCCAAAAGTATCCAAACCTTCAAATTTGATTAGAAATCATGTACCCAGACCGGTGGGCACCACATTATCCTATATGCACTTTTTTTCATGACAGATATAGCTTCATCCCCATCAATGCATCTGAAAATAATTCCATCAAAGCCTCGTCTATAGAGGATCTTCTGGTTATTTGGGCCATCATAAAGAGTGAAATTAACTACTCATTGTCAAACTTTCTTTTTCAAGCTCTATCTGGTTGAAGTACTCTGTCCTGGAGATATTCCTTGATGGGTGCCATCCGTCCTATGGTAGGACTAAATGGTTTGGGAATGAGACTAATTTCAGTGATTTCCTCTATTATGATTTTAATAAAATGTGAAACCACACTAGGATGTGAAATGATAATAGTATTATTGTCTTGATTTGGATCTTCTAGTGCCGTAGCTGCATTTTACAATGCAAAATATTGGGTATTTTGTGACCACAGGACATAAGATAATTTTGGTCATAAAGGAAATTCTTTCATTAACCCTCATACTTATTCATATATGAGGATTAGATCTTCTTTTCTAATGGATTAATCCCTAGTGATCTGTCTAATTACCAATTATGAATAACCCTTCACTTCCAGGTGATTCACTCGTACTTGGAGTGATAATTCAAAGCCTATAACGAGAGCCTGATATTTAACATTATTGTTGGTACCAACTTTTGATAATAGGAAAGAGTACAAAAACACCACCTTTTCTTAGGAGATAATTAAAATTAATAGCCCAACTTTTTTAAGCTTAGGTCCTTCCATTATCTTCCCCATTGAACTTTTGGAAACACCAGCAAAGTACATATCCAATGTTCTAGGACTATCCTATATAGAGAAGATTTCTTCATCAGGAAGTTCAGTATTCAAGGAAATTTCTTCTGTAGATGGGTATTCTATAAGGAAGTCTACTAATCTTGGCCTTTTAATACTATTTGAGGCATGAAATATATATAAAACTACTGTAGAATAACTTCCCACCATGATAGATGTTCTGTCAACATAGAATGACGAGGGATAAATTTGAGCGGGTTATTGTGAGAGGCCAAGTGGACCTCATGATGATGCTGGTATTGCCGTAGCTTCTGAACTGCAAATATTAATGCTAGGTAGCTCTTATCAATATTTGAATATCAAGTATCTACATTGATCATGGTTTGACTAAGATAATAAAGGCTATTTTAATTCCCAGCATTATTCTTCTATGCATGGAAGTCACCGAGTGATCACTCCAAGGATGTCACATAAATGATGATCTATTTTCCTTTAATAAGTGGTATCAATACCGGTGTAATCAAGAGGTATTTCTTGATGGTATCATATGATTTTTGGTAGTAATTGGTCCATTGATATGTGACCCCCTTCTTCATCAATTTGGTAAAGGGAAAACACTTGCCTACCAAATTGGCTGGGAAGAATCAGATGTAAGCTAAGTTTCCTTGAAGTCCTCTCAACTCTTTGAATTTCCGAGGAAGTGACATGACAAGGATAAATGTAGTCTTCTCAGGATCGACTTCGATGTCGTGCTGGAATACACCAAAACTGAGCAATTTTCCCAAGGTTATCCTGAAATCACATTTCAAGGGGATTATCTTCAGATTATGTTGTTGAAGCTTGCTTGAATATGATCTTCAGGCCAATCAGGTGATTAGAACACTGTCTATATTTAACTACTAATTCATCAACATAACATTCAACAAATTTCCCCAATAAGGGGTTGAATATGTGGTGCATTTAACATTGATATGTATCACTAGCATTCTTCAATCCAAAGAGATTTACCTGGTAGAAAAATAAACCTTGAGGGGTTATGAAGACAATAGATTCCTCATCTTCTAGGGCCATCTAGATTCTATTATGACCAAAGTATCCATTAATGAAGAAAATAGATTCTTATCTATATGTTTCATCAATCATGAGTTGTATGATTGGAATTGGGAAAACATCTCTTGGGAAAAGCCAATTGAGGTATCTATAATCAATGAAAACTCTAATTTTCTCATTCTTTATTTTCATCAGGAAAATATTGGCTAACCACTTTGGATATTTCACATCTTGAATGAAGTCGACTTTGATAAGCTTCTTGACTTCAGCCTCAATTTTTGAGGCGTGAGTCGAGTATCTTCTTCTTACTGCCTGCTTGTATCCCCAATGATGTTCTAGTAATCTCAAATTATAGGTGGCCACCTCAGTGTCAAGTCTTAATTTTAGGCAAACACATACCGATGTTTCTTAAAAAAGGACATACACACCTCTTTATCTTCAGAAGTTATGGTCACACTAATCAGAGTGGGGCATAGGTCTTCTTCTATACCCAGATTTATTTATCTGAGTTCATCCATAGTTGTGGAGATTCCTTCCTCAAATGTTGGAGGGGAGTCCATGAGATCTTACTCTTCTTATTATTCTTCATGTTTTTCTTCTTATTCCTTTTCTTTAAGGGTAGGTGATGAATCAAGAACTTAATATCCAGTGGAGGAGTTGGTATTTGGGTATCCTAAAGAGGAGGAAACCATCTCCAACCAAACTGATGATGAAGGATCTTTTTGACGTTCTGTAGGGAAGATGATGGGATGGTAATCACCATCCCAATATTTTTTTCCATGAGTGAAATAAATTATTATATCCAGAATAATGAAGAAAATAATTTTAGAAGTTCATTTTATGGAATGAAGACATATCCTTTTAGGCTTTCTTCAATGTTTGGTGAATCAATTATTTCTCCTGTGCAATCAGGCTCAATTGACAAAACTAAACTTTTATAATCCACCGAATGAGTGCTTGGATTATAGTCATACCTTTAAATTTTTTTAATGTTAAACACATAATCTACTCTGAGATAATTAAATGGGTTATCTGGGATCTTTTCCATACCATTTAGAGCATTGATTATAGTAACATCATTTACCATGGGCTATTTTCGCTTCTTGTGATAAAACTACGCATCAATGTACTAATATTATTAAATTTTGAATGGGGCCTTATCACCATGAAATGTACCAATTTTACCATTGAAACTATATTTGAGACATTGGTTGTACTATGAAGGAATATATGCATGCTGATGTAGCCAAGGTCCCCCAATAGAATGTTGAAAGTATTGTCCTGCCCGACAACCATCAACTCTAAATCAGATATGAGATTCCCAAACAGAGTTCTAAGTATAAACTCGCCAAGAGGTTCTTGATAATTCTTGTTATGATCTTTTAACATCAATGTGGAGGGAGACAAGAGGAATTTAGTGAGACCCAATTAGTGAAGTTTCCAAATGGGAGTGAGGTTGAATCCTGAGCCATTATCAATGAATGCCCGCCAGATATCGATGTCATTGATCTTTCTAGATATGTATATGGGCCTGAGGTGTACTTATAAAATAGCATACTCATCTTGTTCTATGAAAGATATAATGGAATTTATTTCTTCTAGATCGTTATCTATACAATAAAACTATGTGAAAACAACCCCGGTTTCAAAATCTTGTTGGATTGAAAAAGCCTCAACAAGTGATTCCCATAGATCTTTTGATAAATTAAGAGAATCCCGGATTGATATCTTGTCCTGTACTTGTGTTAATTGTGTCAAAACATCATACTTTTGGTCCAGAGGTCTACGTTTTCCATTATGGATATGCTTTTTTATAGGTTCCTTGGAAGTTAATTCTCTTGATGTCAATGAACCATTTTTTGGGGTAAAAGCTAGAAATACTTCTCCTCTTGATGGATTAAGATAGCTAGATCTTCCCACTTTCTGAGGAGTTAGTGGTATATCCATTAATCAGTCTTCTAAGATGATCATGTGAGGGAAGAACATATCATGTGTGGGATAATTTCCTTATTTATTCTGAGAAAATTGGAGGGCTCCCCGATGAGTTTCTACAATATAAATAGTTTGAGCAGGGGTGTAATTGAAATAGTGGCTTCTAGAATTCCCATGTTTTCTTCTGTATCCTTGAACTTGAATAAATCTTCCCCCAGTTCCCAAAAAAAATATGGGGAACTCATGTTTATAATCATAATAATCATTTTCATAGGGATCTATTAAGTGAATAATGTTAATCGAACAGAAGATCAACTCCTCATATGATGAAGATTATTCCCAACATGTTTATTCTTATTGTGACATTTGGAGGGATGATGCCCATGTTTTTGATATTGTTGTCATGAAATCCTATAAGGTCAAGGACAAATTTGGCCTTGACATAAACTTATCTTCTTCTGCTTCCTCTATATTATTTCAGCCATGCTGCTTCTTTGAGAACCGACCTTCATAGGACTGAAATTTTTATAAAGATGAATTTACTATAAAGGAAGTAGAAGGAGACACATTCAGTTGTTTCAATTATGTTCATAGAATGGAATGAGTTCAGTTGATTGTTCTTTTGACCATATAATTATATAATTCATGAGTATTCTTACTTGTGGCATCCAATCATTTGTCTTGCCCAACTGGATCAGTAGAAGTAACACATGCTTTCTAGGCTAGTGGATTTTCAACTTCACTTGCCCATAGTCCACCATATTTTGTAGGAGTTCTTTAAAAAAAAATTAATGGGGTGCCCCAACATTTGATGAAAGGGGAAATAGTTTGGGAGGTCCTGGCCTCCTTCTTTATTGGTTTTGTTCAGTCTTAGAAACTAAACTAAGTTGTGATACAAATTTGAGATGAAGTAGCTTGGGACTTGTTCATTTCAAAAATAATAGAACTTATTTTTTAACTCCTCAAACTATCATCGCCTTTGATCTTTTTTATCGTCTTAACGAGGTGGTCGTTGATCCTAACACTCGAGAGGTGGATCCCTACAATATGATGAGGTCTTTGAAGTAGGAGAAGGTATTGGGGCCTACTTAAGTGAGACTATAGAAACCTATACTTTTCATAATCTTCTTCCTGGAGCTGATGGAATTACTCATGATTTAGATCTAGTGTTTATTATGGAGTTTTCCACCTGTTGAGAAATCAAGGCCAGATCCAAAAACCCACATATTTATTTTATAGGGATTAATGTTGTGTGCAATTCATCAAACTGATTTTCTACAAAAATGGGAAGAAACATTTCCTAAGGGATCGGTACATTCAAGGAGTATGTTAATCCTTTACACAAACCAATGAAATATAATACTCATTAATTTCCCATTTTATTTCAAATTATTAGATTGAAGACTATTGTATTCTACAAAATTAAGCTGAACTGGAAAAGGAATTTTTAAATGAGATCTTCCCATCCTGTAGTCAATTGAGACTACAAGGTTTTATACCAAACGAAGGTTAGACCCTATAGTGATTTCAAAAAAACATATAAGTTTCACTGACTCTTATTTTTCAAGGGTCCCCATCACAGGATCAAAACAAGAGACAAAATTCATCAAGTTTTTCTTTGGATATCTTGAGCCATTAAAGATTAGAAATGATGGATTCCCAATATTTGGCAGAGGAGGAGTCAGATGTACCCATTCAAGATAAAACATTTATTTTCTTGCTGTATAGGTGCATGATTAACTTTTATGGATTCTAATAAGTTAATTATTGACTTAATGGTGTTCATGAGAATTTGAGGAATATCTAGCTATTCGAAGACCTGAATGGGTACGGTGGCTAGATCCTAAACAGGTGAGACAACAGGAAATACCACTGGTGGTGGTGGTGCAGGTGTCTTTCATGGGTAAACCATAGGGGAAGGTCTATAAGGATGTGCCTGGACTTTCTCTTATTGTATTAGAAATGGAGGGAATTCATTATCTACATCAGTACTGAAAAAACCCTCTTTTCTAAAGTACTCATACTGGATGTTAAAGATGAGGATCTTCTTGTGGAGGATGTCTGGTAGGAATGATGCTTCAGAGTAACTCTACACTAAGTCTTCTCAACTCATTCATCTCCTCTTATTGCTGAGAAAATATTTCTTCATGAGAAAGGGATTGACCTTCTTCAGGTATAAGGTAAGACGTAGTATGAATTTTTCCTTTTTTCCTGTTAGATGCCTTTTCAAATGGTGGAATTGGATTATTTGAGGGGAATCCTTGATTCTAGGAAAGCCTCTGATTTATGGTATGATCAGCTCATTCATTTACTTCAGTATAGACTGTATTATGAGAAATAAATTCATACTATCACTCCCATAAATTCGAATCATTTTCTATAGTATCTTACATAATGGAATTAATGACAATTACCAATGCATAATTCATTCATGGAATTCTATTGGTATCTTGGAAATATCATCTTCTTCTTTATCCTCTACAAGAATTTTTCCTCCTATTTGATGGTTCTCTGAGAATAGTTCGGAAGAAAGTAATCTTAAGTTAATCATAAAATAATTTAGTTGTGTGTTTATTTTTTGGATTCTTCCCAAATTGGGAGAAAAATGACTTCCACTAATGAAGGGATTTTAAATGTGAAAAAAACCCCAACCCTATGGGCTGGGGCTATTCTTGTTGTTTTTTCTCAACCCTTTGGGATCTGTTTGTTGACTCTAAAGGTTGGGTTAAAAAATTCCCCAACACTACATTCTAGGATGTCTCCTAAACTACTGTGGTTGATATCACCATAACCTTTCCTCTGATCTTACAAATTCTGGTCTGAACATTGGTTGGGTGAATTATCCGACACTCACTTAAATCACCTTCTTTGAAATACCATTATACTATTACAAACATTTTCACAATATTATGGATGACATCCTCTAAGTAGGATGCTTACTTAATTTTCTCAGATGCTTGATGAAAAATTATCTCAACAGCCTACTCTATTTGGGATTGACTTTGGAAAAAATTGGTCGAGGCATGTTCTTGCTGAGAATGTCTTCAAAAATGAGTAGAATCCATCTGTTGTAGATGGCCTGGGGAAATAAAATTTCATGAGACCACTTTTGGGGGGGTTTTTTGGTTTTGAAGCATAGTAAAATACAATGCTCCATCTGCACCCCATCCTTTGATATGAACACCAGATGATATTTCCACAATGAACTATCACAACCTATTTAATTAATTAAGGCATGCATGTTTAAGGAATCCCTATTGCTTTTAGATCTTTGGAAGTTAGGAAATATGGAGATATTCCAAGACAATTTTCCACTGAAACCCTTCTATTACCTTGAAATGACTGTGATATTCAACATACAATAATACTTTGGAATTCAGATAATGAAGAGTCTTCCATATATTGAGTCATATATCATGAATAAAATATTTTTCCAACATCTCTAGAATGTTGTATTGAGAGGTAGAAAAAGCCAAAACAAGACTAGTATATCACCCTTATCCAGTTGTTTCATGATGTTAAAAAAATTATCTTCATCATTTTCTAGAGGTTTCTCAACTTGTTCCGACTAGAGTGGACTCTTACAAATTTCTTTACTATAATAAATGGGATCAGTTGTTGTTTATTATAATATATTTGAAGGAAAATAACCCAAGGGAGGTTTGGAGAATGACCATCTCCTTGGGCCGTCTTCTAGATGATAAAGTATTTCACTTTCTGTTAACAAGGTATAACACATAACTGACCTTATGTTTTCAAGTGACTCAATATAAGAGGTTCTTCTTGTCACTACATTGTAAGTTGGATAATTTTATTGGCAATGAAAAACACTACCGTAGAGATAACTTTTGTAGTGAATGCCATCATGGGGAGAAAAACCATGGTGGATTACAACAAGGTATAAATCCACTTACTTTGTGGTCTTTTAGAAACATGGAGTGTTTTTTTGGATCTCATACAGAGATATGTTCTCGAGATTGACTGAATTGTCATAAATAAATCCTTCACGATTAAGTGTCCATTGAGGAACTTCAGAATTACTGCTACTACTACCATAATTTTGTAATGGGAGGGTAGGATCTTGATATGAAATAGATAAATGTATGAGGGCTTCAATAACTTCAACATTATGAGGATTCATATCATAGATCGACTCTTAATTCTCCAAATATGCTTGGTAAAAATTCTTCTCAGATGCCTTCTTTCACATAGTTGGGGAAACTTTCTGGGAGAAGTGGTTATCATGGGTAGGTGTATGTTATTTCCATAGGGTGAACATCGAAATAGGATTAATATCTCCAATTGCAACAGGTTTATATGCCATATCCCATTTTCCCTATGATATGGGGGAGTATGCCCTATAACCCACATGGATTGGAACAGATGTCTGTATAAACTATGGGATGAAATGATGATGAGTCATCCCAGGTATGGGGATAGAATTAGATGTTCTTACCTTTGTTATTACTAAAGTTTCTATTATGATATTATGAAAATATTATAGGATATGGGAAAGGATTTGTGTCTTCCCTTTCACTATTTCCAAAATGTTCTTGGTGAATTCAAAGGTCAGAATGAGAATATAAGTCCATTCCATATCTGAAGTAGGTGTATGCACCTAATTTTTTCCTACCATTCATATCAGTGGATACTGACTGTAATCGTGTATGGGGGTTGAAAGTTGAGTCTACCCGAGGTTTTTCATCAGAGCTTTCCGACTAACTTCTCCGGGTGCTTCCAAACAAGACTGCTGGAAGGATTGATCGATGCTGGAAGGTGTGTGTTCATACTGGATATTTTCTTCTAAGATTGGTCAGAATACTTCTTTGACTGTTTCCAGATGGGACTGATGACAGGCTTGGTGGGTGAAAGTGGGTGTATATTCCTTCTTGCAAGTTTCCACCACATTTGGTTGGAGGGATTCTTTTAATGAAACCAGACAAGTCTACTGGATGACTGAAAGATTGTAAGTAAGTGTACATAACTTTTCACAATACTCCACTAGATTTGGATGGTGGGATTGGTTGGGTGCCACCTGATGAGTCTACTAGGTGGAGAAATTAAGGCAGATGAGTATGTGTTCCTGGTCACTATTTTCCACCAAATTGAGTTGGTGGACATCTTCGGAGGGAGAAAAGGTAGGAACATGCTCCCAGTTAGCTGGATGTTTTCTCCGGTGGTTCATCTTCTGTGCCAGGGTATGAGGGACCTAGGCTGAACAACCAAATATAATACCCTCATCATGTTGAGTGTTTGATGACACGTAGTGCTGGCAGCAACAATTGTGGGAAAGAGCTCTTGGGAAGGACCCCAGTGTCTTCAGGATGAGGCCACAAGTTTCCTCTTGGTCGATATAACTAGAATAGTGGAGGTATTTGTGATTGAATTCTAGGGATAAACTCCCAAAACTATTTAATATGGTGATTGGCACTGTATGCTTCTGGACCACCGATCACCATTGATTGGACGACTAGGGTTATTCTTGATTTAGAGGTCATGTTGGGAAGCCTCTAAGTTTGCAATGGTACCAGGTTTATGGTACTCTCAAACCAGTACATTAGAGACCCAACATTGAAGATGATGAGTCAGTGATAGTGTCCTTCAGGTAGATAAGGATCCACCTTAAGCAGTAGTCGAGGTGTTCACTGGTGAAAACTTGAAGAAAGACCTTTGGAATAAAGGGAGTTCTTGGAAATAAGTGTTTGTACATATGAAAAATACAAACAATAAACTCTATAAAAGTAGGATCTTTTGGATGAACACATGTGTGATTGATTTCTTAATCTAGGAATTATTTATCAATTGATAGTGTTCTTAAATATGGTTAACACTATCATCTTGGTTAAGGATTCACGTCGGGTTCACATATGTTTTGTTTCCCTTGAAATCCATGTTTTTCTTAGGAATCACTATTTACAAATGATTTCCAATGGATTTATTTATGTAATTTGAAGCACTCAAGGGTTTTATATCCATAGGGACCTCCTTTCCAAAAGTAGATAGTCGTTAAGGATTTTTCCCCACGAGGCTTAAAAACTCACATTGGTTGATAGGATGGGAGGTCGGTCTCATCGTACCCTTTTCGTCTATGACAAGTGTGATGCCAAGGAGAGGGAAGCTTTGTGGAAAAGGCTGGACAAATTTTGACCAAGGAAATGAAGCATGTTTCATCAGGTGGGATTTTAATTTCATCATGGATTCATCGGAAAATAAAGGAGGCAGAAGTTTTTCTAGTAGTGATCAGCAGGCCTTTGTGTCCTACACTGGTCGGAATGGTTTACTGGATTTGGGTTTTGTGGGAAACAAGTTTACGTGGTGAAACAATCAGAGAGGCCCTCAGTGCACTTGGTGTAGGTTGGATCGGTGTCTTGCTAACCTCTCGGCTTTATATTCCTTTTTCAAACACAAAGGTGGAGCATTTGGTGCAGGATTTATCAGATCAGGCACCTCTTCTTATTAGCTTAGATCACATTCTAGTGAACTATAGATGTTTCTTCTATTCCAGACAATAGAAAACAGATACAAACTTCCATTCAACGATGATTTCGTCTTAGGTGAAACCCATGTAGTATAGATGTTGTATGGGCATGCACAAAAAACTAATAAGGCTAAGAGATGATTTACAACAATGGTTTTCCAACAGACCCATCAGTTCAGCTAATTTGGAGGATCTGAAAGATGAAATTGAACATCTTGGGCGAAGGCTAGAAGATGGCTGGGATGAGGAAATTTTTGGTACTTTGAAAGGAAAGAAGAACCACCTTGTTGCGTTACTCTTGGAGAAAGAGAGGTTTGCTCAAGAGAGATCCCGAAAAACTTGGCTCAGGGAGGGTGATAGAAATATAGCCTATTTTCAGGCCTGCATAAAGGAACGGATGCAGAAAAATGTACCCAATATTCGAATGGCAGATGGGTCTTTTACTCAAGAGATTGGGGTTGTGGGAGGAATGGCTCTTGACTACTTCAAAAGTTTATTGGCTGATCCTAATCCATGTATGTAGGAGGGATACCCGTCGAAGAAAACTGATTTGTTTAATTTTATACCAAGGGTGGTGTCCAATGAGGTTAGTCTTTCTCTTGAAAAAATACCAGATAAAGATGTGGTTTGGGAGGCGGTCAAGGATCTAAATTCTGAGAGTGCTCTGGGGCCGGATGGTTTTCCTGGGTCTTTTTACATTAGCTTCTGGGAGTTGGTTAAATGGGATTTGGTTGAGGCCATTCAGGATTTCTTTAGAGGGGGTCATTTGCCTCATGTTTCTTGTGCGTCAACTCTAATTCTCATTCTGAAATTGAAAGACCCCTCTGCACTCAATCAATACCGGCCGATTTGTATGTGTAATTTTCCCTTCAAGGCTCTTGAAAATATTATCAACAGAAGACTTTCATCTCATCCTCCCCAATGGGTCTTGGAAAATCAGTAGGGTTTTATCAAAGGAAGGTCCACTCAATCCGCCAACTTGAGTTTTTCTAGTCCCGAGCAAAATAAATTACAAATATGAAATTGAAATCCCCTTTTCCAAAAACATTTTAAATACACATTGCTCACCCAAAAGACCTCATACCAAAAAAATTATGGAACCCATCAAAATCATTGAAAACAAGCTAGGTCCATAAGCATATCCCAAGCCCAAGCCCATTCCTTTGTTCAAATTCATTGCCACATTTCATCCAATTCCAATTAAGCATGATAAAGTGTTGTGCATCATAAAAGATATGGGGCCCATTTTATTGTTCAAGGGGAAAAAAATGGAAGCGCTAGGTGGGAATCACATTAAACCTTAAGATGAGTATCCCTTTTGTTTATTTATTATTATTTTTTTTATTTTTTTAACCACAATAGATATGAAAAGACTAACTCTGGGCAAGACAACTATGGAGTCACGATCCCCAAGTGCCGGACGCCACACATATTGTCAATTTCATGCTCTACAATAGAGATATAAAGCCTAACTCTGGGCAAGAAAACTATGGAGTCACGATCCCCAAGTGCCGGACGCCACGCATTTGGACAAAACATTGCTCTATGTGGTCTTTTTTTGTTTTGTTTTTTTTGTTTGTTTGTTTTTTTTAGATACTCAAATTAAACTAAAAGTGACCCCATAACCCTATGCTATAATGAAAGGGACCCAAGAACTCAAATTTACACCCACAATCCAAAAGACGTGCATTGTGGCATTTTTATTAAGAGGATGAAAATGTAAACTTTGAAAAATCACATTGGACAACCGCACTTTCCAAAAACTATGCTCATGAACTTAAACTTTCATTAAAATCAGAATCAAGGCATGTAAAATTTATTTGATATCCAATTTTAGAGTTTGCAATGTGTCTTTATCATGTTTATGGTTAATGGAATTTTTTTTTCATGCATGTTCTTATTCAAAATAAAAAACATTTTTTATCCCCCCCCCCAACTTAGAATAACATTGTCCCCAGTGTTTAAAAAAAAAGTTAGAAGGGGGTAGGAGAGGAGTTCAAAGATAAAATTGAGAATGAAAAACATGGAACAAATTCACCTGGTTTTTAAAGTTGAGGTTCATGATACTCCAAATTACTCCTTTGATCTCTTTGGGGATGTAGGCACCTCCTTGATTGAACATGTATCACCCAAAATAGTTCCTGAACCATAAAAAGAAGGACAAAGCAGAAAAAACAAACAACACAATGATTTATTTAATTCCAAGTACCATCATTTTCATGTTTTTTTTAAATCAAACTAATGATACATTGTCTTCTTTTAAATTTCTGGGTAAGGTATTACTCAGGGATCACACGGCGTGACACGGATGAATACGGTGCTCCCCTTTCATACCCATCCATACTCATAAAAGAAGAACAGGTCAAGAGTCTAATAATTTTTTTTAAACCTACAAAAACATAAATAAAATAAACTGATGATACATTGTCTTCTTTAAATATCTGGGTAAGGTATTACTCAGGGATCACACCGCGTGACACGGATGAATACGGTGCTCCCTTTTTATACCCATCCTTACTCATAAAAGAAGAACAAGTCAACAGTCTATATATAAAAAAAAGTAACAAAATTAAGGAGAAGGAAACAAAAGATGATTCCCAGTGATTGGAAACATGAAAACCACGGGTTGCCTCCCGTGCAGCGCTTTTGTTTAACATCTTTAGCCCGAATTTCACCCTAAATCTATCAATTTTTCTCTGGTTCATATGTTGGCTCAGTTAACTCCTCATTGGTTTCTTGTTTATTGAATGATTCAATGAATGGTTTTAACCTATGACCATTGACTTTGAAGACATGACCACTTGTGGGATCCTGAATCTCTATTGCCCCATGAGGGTACACATGATGCACTAGGTATGGGCCAGACCATCTGGACCTTAGCTTTCCTGGGTGTAGATGAAGTTTTGAACTATACAAGAGTACAAATTTTCCCAGCTCAAAGTGTTTGACTTTGAGATTCCTAGATTGGTAGGCTTGAACTTTAGATTTATTGATCCTTGAATTTTCATAAGCCTCCATCCTAAGTTCGTCGAGTTCATTAAGATCTAATTTCCTTTTTGTTTCAGCCAAAGAAATGTCAAAGTTCATTTTTTTTATTTCCCAAAAGGCCTTATGTTCAATTTCAACAGGTAAATGACATGCTTTTCTATAAACCAATCTATACGGTGACATGCCTAGGATAGTTTTGAAAGCATTTCGATATGCCCAAAGGGCATCTAAGAGTTTCTCGGTCCAATCTTTCCTAGAGGGATTGACAGTTTTTTCAAGAATTTGTTTAATTTCTCTATTTGCCAACTCAGCTTGACCGTTGGTTTGAGGATGGTATGCAGTGGAAACTTTATGAGTAATACCATACTTAGACATGAGTGAAGCGAATGGGCGGTTGCAGAAATGGGTTCCACGATCACTAATTATAGCCCTAGGAATTCCAAATCGAGAAAATATATGCTCTTTCAAAAATCGGATCACAACATGGTGGTCATTGGACTTGGTGGGAATGGCTTCAACCCATTTTGAGACATAATCAATAGCTAAGAGGATGTAGAGGTATCCCTTAGAGTTTGGAAAGGGTCCCATGAAATCAATTCCCCAACAATCAAATATTTCAACGACCAGAATGGGAGTGAGGGGCATTTGATTCATTTTGGTAATGGATCCTAATTTCTGACACTGAGGACAACTTTTGCAGAATTGGAAGGAATCCTTAGTGAGTTTCGTCCAGTAGAAACCACTTTGGAGGACCTTTGCAGTTGTTTTCTTGGTAGAAAAGTGGCCTCCACATGCCTCTCCATGACAAAATTTTAGAATGGACTCTCGCTCAGACTCGGGAATAAATCTCCTAATGATTTGATCAGGACAGAACTTGAAGAGGTAAGGATCATCAAACACATAGTGTTTTACGTCAGAAAGAAATTTCCTCTTAGCTTGGGTCCCCATGAATTTTGGAATGTCACCCGTCACCAAATGGTTTGCTATGTCAGCATACCAAGGGCAATCACTCACTGAATAGAGGTGCTCATCGGGAAATGAATCAGACACAGAGAGGTGGTGTGAGTTGTCTTTTAATTCCATCCTAGAGAGGTGATCAGCTACAATATTTTCAACACCCTTTTTATCCTTAATGGTTAAATCGAACTCTTGAAGAAGAAGGACCCACCTAATCAATCTAGCCTTGGCATCTTGTTTTTGGAAAAGGTATTTTAGGGCTGAATGATCAGTGAAGACAATGGTGGGTGATCCTAAGAGATAAGACCTGAATTTCTCTAAGGCAAAGACAACAGCAAGAAACTCTTTCTCAGTGGTGGTGTAGTTTATTTGTGCATCATTTAAAGATTTGCTTGCATAAGAAATGACATGTGGAGTTTTCTCACACCGTTGTCCTAAGACTGCTCCTACAGCGAAATCACTTACATCACACATGAGCTCAAAAGGAAGTTTCAAATTTGGAGATTGCATGATAGGTGGAGATATAAGAGTTGACTTGAGTGTAGAGAATGATTCCTCACAGCTTTCTGTCCATAAAAATGGAGCATCTTTTACCAATAGAGCACAAAGTGGTCGAGAAATAGAGCTGAAATTCCTAATGAACCTTCTATAAAAACCAGTATGTCCTAAGAAGGACCTCACTTCCTTAACAGTTTTAGGAGAGGGAAGGTGACGAATGATGTCAACCTTAGCTTTATCAACTTCAATCCCTCTACCAGATACCAGATGACCTAGAACAGGTCCTTCCCTTACCATGAAATGGCATTTTTCCCAATTTAGTATGAGATTCTTATCCTCGCACCTTGACAAAACCTTTTCAACATTTATAAGGCATCCCTCAAAAGTATCCCCAAAGATGGAGAAGTCATCCATGAAGACCTCTAAAAAATCCCCCACCATATCCGAGAATATTCCCATCATGCACCGCTGGAAGGTACCAGGGGCATTACATAACCCAAAGGGCATGCATTTGAAGGCAAAAGTGCCAAATGGACAAGTGAAGGTTGTTTTTCCTTGATCCTCTAAGGAGACTTCGATTTGATTATACCCTGAGAATCCATCTAGGAAGCAATAGAATTGATGACCCGCCACTCGCTCGAGGACTTGATCAATAAAGGGTACGGGGAAATGGTCTTTCTTGGTACAAGAGTTGAGCTCCCTATAGTCAATACAAACTCTCCATCCACTACTGACCCTTGTTGGAAGCATCTCTCCATCCTTGTTGGTTATTACTGTGATTCCAGCCTTCTTTGGAACCACATGGATTGGGCTAACCCACTCACTCTCAGCTATAGGATAGATGATACCGGCTTTTAACAATTTCAAAAGTTCTTTTCTCACTACTTCCATGAGATTAGGATTGAGTCGCCTCTGAGGTTGACGACATGGCTTTGACTCAGATTCAAGAATAATTCTATGAGTCCCGATAAGTGGGCTAATCCCAGGGATATTAGATAGGGTCCATCCAATGGCTTTCTTGTGTCTCCTAAGAACATCTAGAAGCATCCTCTCATGATCGGCTTCAAGGGAGGAAGAAATGACAACAGGAAAGGATTGATTGTCCCCTAAGTAAGAATACTTTAGTGATGAAGGTAAGACTTTAAATTCAAGATCAGATTGGTCATGAATTTCCAAGAATGGTTGAGACTTTGTATTGAACTTAGTTTCTTTGTTCAGATTTCTTGACAAAATTGGTTCCTTGTGAACAGAATTTTCATCCACTAAATTTTCCAGAGTAGTGTCATGAATGGCTATGGACTCAATGTTATTGATTTCAACCATGGTATCATTGATTGGTGATTCTAGAAATTCATCAATAGAGCTGTCTGAAAGGGATTCAATCCAAGGAGGCAAATTTCCCTCATGTGAATAAAGAAAATCAATCTCTTCTTGACTTAACCATCCTTCGGTAACTCCATGATGTTCATTGAGTTCATTATCAAAACTACCAATCCAATTAACCTCATTGATCTCTTCATCAACCCCAATTTGAGAGTTTTCATTGTAGATGTTCAAGTCTAGACTCATGTTCCCAAAGGTGATGGTCATGTTCCCATTTCGGACTCGGATTATAGAGTTGATTGTTGCAAGGAAGGGATGACCAAGTATGATTGGGGTTTGCTCCCTAGGACCTAAGCTTGGGTGATTGTCCAGAACAATGAAGTCAGCTGGGTAAATGAAATTTTCAACTTTTACCAAAACATCTTTTAAGATCCCCTTTGGAACTCGAACACTACGATCAGCAAGTTGAAGAGTGACAGATGTGGGTTAGAGTTCTTCGAGCCCTAACTGACAGTACATGGCATAAGGAATGAGGTTCACACTAGCACCTAGATCACACAAGGCTTTGACAACTTTGTTCTCTCCTAGTTCAACATTTATGTAAGGGCATCCTGGGTCTTTCATCTTAGGAGGAATGGTCCCTTGAATGGTGGTACTCACATTAGCAGCCAAAAGGACTTGGTTTTTATGTGAAAATTTTCTTTTAAAAGTGCACAAGTCCTTAAGATATTTTGAGTAGGAAGGTATGGTTTGGATGGCATCGAGAAGGGGAATGTTCAACTTGACTTGTGAGAAGATTTCCCTCAATGTTTCACTCAATTCAGGCTTGGTTTCCCCCCTCATGCGTTGGGGAAATGGTGAAGATTGTGGAGTCGTTTGATGAAGTGTTGTTTCATTCACATTATTATCAGTTTCTTTAGTTTGATCTTGCATTTCATTTGAATTTTCATTAGATTTTGAAGCTTCCCATGGTTTCTGACTTATCTGTTCAGGTTTTTCAATTGATTTCCCACTTCTTAAAACTGTCACAGCCTTTAGTTGTTTGTGAGTTGTTTGAGTGAAACTTGTCTCTCCCCTTGATGTTTGTTGTGGAATGGCTTGTGTGGGCATGGGTGCCTTTCCAGTTTTTATGGTTTGAAGTTCTTGTTTAATGGATGAGAATTCTGAGTTCATTTTGTCCATTTGTTTGCACAGTTGTTCTAGTAGGCTTTGTGGAACATTTTGGGTTGGTGCTTGAGCTTGTGGGTTTATTCCAGGAGGATACTTTGGTTGTTGGATAGATTTTGATTGGAACTGATTATGAGGTTGAATGTTTTGTTGAGGGTATGGGTTGATACATTGTTGTTGTGTTGGTTGTTGATTATCCTTCCAACGAAAGCCCGGATGGTCGTTATACCTTGGATTGAAGGTGTTCGTGAATTGTGGCTTTTGAAAGTTCATTGCATTAACTTCTTCTGGTGGTCCTTCTAAAAGAACATCCTTGATGGAAGGAATGGTTGGACAATTATCAGTCTTGTGGTCATTCTTGTCACAAATTGTACAAACAAGCTCAACAGTTTGGGTTTTGTGGACCTTCCTAAGATCAATCTCCTCAACTTTCCTCGTGAGTGCAGCAAGTTTTGCTCTAAGGTTTTCTTCTTCTCCAATATTGTACATTCCACCAGATTTGGGTGGCTTCTCATAGTATGGTGATGTTCCCCATGTTTGGTTTTGTTCAGCAATATTTTCTAGATACTCGTAAGCATCATTTGGGGCTTTGTTTTTGAAGGTTCCATTACACATCATATCAATGAATTGTTTGTTTCCGGGACCCAACCCTTCATAGAAAATTCTAACTTGTTCTGGGATTAAGAAACCATGGTGCGGTACCATGTTTAATGTGTCCTTGAACCTTTCCCATGTTTCGTAGAATGTTTCTCCCTCTCTTTCAAAAAAGTTTTGTATGCTCTTTTTAAGTGCAATTGTTTTGTGATGGGGGAAGTATTTTTTATAAAATTCTCGTTGAAGTTGGTCCCAAGAGTGAATGGATGCTGGTCTCAAATTGTTTAACCAATTATTTGCTCGGTCCTTAAGGGAAAAAGGGAAAAGTCTCATTTTAGCAGATTCAATTTGATTTGGTGGGCACATGGTTTCGACAATGTCATTAAATTCTTTAACATGAAGGTAAGGCATCTCAGACTCCATCCCATGAAAGGTTGGAAGGTGGTTCAGGACATGGGGTTTGAAAACATATTGGGCATATCCTATGTTATCATGCCTAATGCATGAGGGTGCATTGGTCCAGGTTGGTGTGAGGTAGTCATTCATAGTCGGGTCTGCAACAATTCCCAAGTTAGGGTCCTGCCCGTTATTTTGGTTCCCTCCCCGGTTTATGATTTGGTTTTGTGGGAGATTCTCCATTGTATCGAACTCAACGTCTGAATTTGGAGTATTAGGAAGATTTGGATCTAAAGGAAATAGACCTCTTTTAGTGCTTGACTCCCCAGCCCTAGGAGTATCCACCCTAACTAATCTGTTTGAGTTATCGCGGGTGTAGGCGGACATGCGCCAAAAGAAAAAAAAGCGAGAAAGGGAAAAGATAAGAGAATTGGGATGAGAATAGAAGAATGGGGGTAAGAAAAGAAGGTTTTTGGTCTAAGGAACTTACTTGGTCCCCGGCAACGGCGCCAAAATTTGGTTGCGCCCAAATTTACCCTACGGGTAAAAGCGATCGATGTAGTACATGTAGGGGTCGAGTCCACAGGGACCGAAGAAGTAACCATGAGACGCTATGATTTGGTGAAGGATGGGCTATGAAGTAGCCAACTTTGGTTTTGATTTTGGATGGTTTTAAATAACACTAAGAAACCTATGTGAATTCAATTCAATGAAAATGGGTTGATCTAGGATTATTCTCGGGGTGGATTGAATGAATTTTACTTCTTTAAACAATTTTGGTTTTATTAATTCTTGATGAATCCATTCTTCAAAAATAACACTACCTTCATCATTTTCTGGTTTGGTGCTTACTAAACACAATTACTAATCCCCTATACACTTAGAGAACCAAATTCATGATCTCTCCGAGGTATATGGTCATTTAGTAATTGAATTTATTTTGCTCAAACACAGTAAAGATGAAGAGTAGAAATAACTGAAGAATGAATGTCTTAAATTAATTATCCAATTAACAACAATTCGTTCATAAAATAACATTCAATCCAGCCTTCACATCCTCCTAAGATCAACCCATTAAGGGTTTAGCCCTCCATTGATGGTATACTCTCAATGGTGGGCGGAACATGGCTAACAAGAATTGGATTGAAGAAATTAAAACCGCGGAAATAACGAGCACTCCTCCGTGTGTGTGAATGAAATTCACACCTATGTGTGAACTAATTCACAACAACACAGAGATATCACTGTGCTTTGTGATTAGAAAGTTTTAATAAATGAAATGGAAAATATATAAGAGAAGAAGTTGATTAAGAACATAAAGATACAAAAAAAACTTACATAGAAATGGAAAACATTACAAAGGAAATTTGGAAGCAAAACATTACAATGAAACAAAGCAACCAAGATGATAAGAAAATTTTCCACCCCTATTCCCTTCACCAATATCTCCTTATATAGGCATATTAGGAGCCTTAGGTACATCCCCCAACAATTAATAGAGTCAAATGGAGGGTGAATAATCAAAAGGAAAATGATGTTTCGAATTTGACCCGGAAAACTGTCCAGATTCATCCACCACATTGACGTGTGAATTAGAAATTGAAGAAGGCCGAATCCGGAGTGGCTGTAGAAGAGAAATATCTTCATCCATCTGTCCTCTATGAGATGTAACAATTTCAGGAAATTTAGCTCAGCCGTTTGAAAGTTATAGTCGAAATGGTGGGACGGATTTCTGTGCATTAATGACGAGTCCTCCATTTAAATCTCAAATTCAGATCCCTTTATCATCATGAAAACATCGGAATTAGCTCTGGCCACAGTTGAATAAAATGATCCTCATATTGTTATATTTCTACTGTATAAAGTTGAGCTTCATTGGGCTTGGTTTCTGGGCCCCACATTTGTTTGATGGGCCTTAGGCCCATTATGCTTTTTCCAGCATGTTTCTGCCTTCAGGCGCAAAATTCTCCATCTTCCTTTGGGATTCATTCATCGGACCTAAAAGATAAAATGTTCCAAACAAAGTGATCAATCATATACCAAAATTTAAAATTAAAATGATGAATATTGTAATTTCCACAAGCAAATTATTGAGTGGGCCCAAATTGACATTTTAAGCATGAATTGCACAATGATGGGAAATAAAGTTCAATTTCTGAATTGGACTAAAATTGATGTTTATAAACTTTTAAACACATTAATATTAAGATCTTAACAATGAATATTAGCCACTTTCAGTGACTAATCAGTTAGGTCTGAGGATTAGGGTCTAAATATTAGGGACATATGTGAGTCTAGAGGCTGAAGTGAGTCCAGTGGTAGGAGAAAAGAAAGGGCTCACTCGAAGAAGAAAATATATAAGTCTAAAAATAAATTCATTAAGTGTTTTTGATGCAATAATCTTGGTCATATTAAGAGGAACTACCATAATAAGAATGGTGAATATATAGACAATAGTAATGACCATTCCTTATTAGTTGATCCAGACTTTGATACTACTGATGTGTTAAATGTTTTTGAAATTTACCTCTTTGATGAATGGATCTTGGATTTAGGATGTTCATTCCACATGATTGTTAGGAAGGAGATATTTATTGATTTGAGGGAAATTGAATCTGGTGAGGTTTTTATAGAGAACAAAAGGAGATTTCACATTATGGGAATATGATATGTTTCATTAGAGCTTAATGACAGGACTGCTAAGTCTCTTGAAAAAGTTAGGTGGGTACCTGAGTTAAAATAAAACATAATATCCCTAGGAATACTTGACAAAAATAGGTATATGTTGAAGTCATATTCTATCATTCTTAGAGTTTCTCCAGGATCCCTCATAGTTATTAAAGGAACACTTTATAGTGGCCTTTATGTGTTAGATGGTAATGTTCATAGAAGCAAATTTAACACCTCTCGTAGTTCAGAACTTGATTACACCACCCTTAGGCATATAATGTTAGGAAACACCTATGAAAAGGGCCTTAGTGAACTCAAAAAAATAGGTGAGTTTGAGTAACATCACTCTTAGTAGTCTCCCATTATGTGGGGATTGTGTATATGGGAAAATCAAGAATAGTAAACTTTTTTAGGTCTATATATAAGGCTAAATAACCCCTTGAATGTGTACATTCAAACTTGTGGGGTCCTTCTAGGGTCACATCCTATGGTGGGGGATTATACTTTGTAACATTCATTAATGAATTCTCTAAGAAATTATGGATTTATATACTCAAACATATGTCTGATACTATTCATACCATTATGAAATGGAAAGATGGGGGTAGAAAGTGAGTCTAATAAGAAAGTAAAATCCTTAAGAACTAATAATAGTTCAAAGTATCTATCCATAAAATTAATTGAATTCTTTGAATCTGAGGGAATAAATAGATACAATAAAATTTTTGGAATACCACAGTAGAATGTATTAATATAAATAATGAATAGAACTATTCTTGAGATGATGAGGTGTATTCTTTCCCATTCAAAATTCAACAGGTCCTTCTATGGAGAGGCGTCTTGAATAGTGGTATATCTTATCAAACGTTTCCCATCTTCAACTAACTCTTTTATGAAACCTGAAGAAATCTGGAAAGGTTCACCCCTGAGTCTTTCACACCTTATGAACTTTGGATCCATTTATTACGCTCATACAAACATTGACAAGCTAACTCCTAGGGATGTTAAATGTATATTCATGGGTTACCTAGAGGGTGTTAAGGGGTATCATCTATGGCTAGACAAATCGGGTTATCAAAAATGTATAATTAGATGATATGTCAGGTTTTATGAGTCTTTTTTGTCCAATGATAATGGATCTAAACCTATAGAAACTTATGATGACACTAAATGACCCTATAAAGGCTCAAAACCCCTTGGTGTTGAAGTTCCTTTTGAATCAAGTGACCACTCCAAGTCCACGATCGGTCCTACTCCCCCCATTTCCCAGACCCAAGTTCAATCTGATTCCAATTTAGATTCTGAACCTAAAACTAAGTAACCTGATGATTTGAATAATCCTCATCTCACCCGGGATAGAGAGATGAGAATTATTAGTCCTCCATCCCATTTCAATCAGGAAAAAAATGATTCCTATGCATTCAATACAACACAAAAGTTGTCTAATAATGAGCCTCAAACTTATAAAGAAGCTATTATATCCATAGAAGCCACTAGATAGATGAGTGTAATACAAGAAGAGAAGAATTATCTTCTTAAAAACAACAATTGAGTTATTGTTTCTAGAACTAGTAAACAAAATATCATAGTTTCTAAATGGATTTATAAGAATAAAGAGATTTTTTTTGTAGAAACTAAAATCAAATTCAATTCCTGAATGGATGCTAAAGAATTCATTCAATGTGAAGAAATTTATTATAGTAAAATTTCCCCCTGGTTTTTAAACATTCATATATTATAATTATTCTTTATTTTTTTCAAATTTGATTTGAATGTTGAACAATTAGATGTAAAAACTGTTTTTCTACATGGTACTCTTTATGAAATAATTTATATGACTCCTCCTGATGGATTTTCAAAACAGTTCAAACCTAATCAAAATTTTCTTCTTAAGAAGTATTTATATGTGTTTATAGAATCATCTAGACAATGGTTTAAGAGGTTTGATTAATTTATGATTGAAAATTAGTTTCCTAGAATTAAATTTGATGCATGCTTATTTTATAAAATTGTTAAACTTGAATCTATTTACGTGTTATTTAATGTTGATGACATTATTTTAATCTATAAAAACATGAGGATTATAAATTCTATCAAGAAGAAATTGAATTGTCTCTTTGAAATGAAATACTTATGGCATGCTAATCAAATTTTTTGTATGGACATAATAAGAGATAGGAAGGCTAGAACCTTGTACTTCTCCCAACCATCTTATGTTAATAAGGTTATAAGAAGATGCTTGTTTGATCATGTTAAACCTATTAGTATTACTCTAGGAAAACATTTAAAATTTCCCTTGGATCAATCACTAAGAAATGATGATGAGGGTTCCTTAATTAGTATGTTCTATATTCCAATGTTGTAGGAAGTCTTATGTATTCTATAGTCTATTCTAGGATATATATTTCATTTTATTTTTGTTCTTTTAGTAGGTTTATGGGAAAACCTATTAAGCCTCATTGTAATACATTGAAATGGATATTGACTTATGTCTCCATGTATGATAAACTATGCATTTGATATGATTTAATTAGTAGTTTTTATAATGATATAGTTGTATTTGTTGACTCTTCTTATGCTAAAAATGTTTTCACTTGAAAGTATATCACTATTTTTTTATTTCTTGCATATAGTGGAACGGTCTCCTATAAGTGAAATATGAAGTCATTGTTTTCTCTCTCCACTACTAAGGTTGAGAAAATTTCCTTGATAATCCACTAAAAGAGGATATATGGTTGAAAGGATTGCATTCTGAGTTTCTTTATCTACTGATAGCATAATAGTCCAGTGTGATAGACAATATGAATTACATTTATCTAAAATATATGTATTACATGGTATATCGAATAAAATTGACATTAGAATGAATTTTTTAGGGATATTATAGAATCTGGGATGTTGAGTGTCACTAAGATAACCACTGGGAAAAATCCTACTGATAGTTTAACTAAGACCGTGCCATTTTCCAAATTCACGTATTTCCCTAAATTAATTATTTTAGCTCCAACTATATAAATTAGGTTGAGAGAACATCATCCTTAAATTTCATTCAATTATAAAGTGGATATGTTTTGGTATATATGAACCCTGCTTGTTGCATTTAAATTAAATTAATATTTTTTTGTATATTCTCTCATTCATATTCATCTTAGGGTGCATATTATTTATATCAGACAGGGGATATACGCTATATGGAATTTTTTACATGGGGTTTCATTTTTTAGGGTTTTATTTCATTTACCCGGTTATTTGTATAACATATATTTAATTTTATTTACCTAGAGAGCGGGCTTACCTGGACCATTGATAAACCTAGATCTAACACCCTTCATTTTCTCTGGGCATGTTTCTTCACTCAACCTCAATCCACTATGCCATCGTTGTGTCATTCCTATTGCACCGTGTATCCCATGCACTGTCCTGCCTTCAGTTACTCGAATCGACGACTTGATTTGAGCCGTTTATGTGTCTGTAATCCCGTTCCACCCCCTGAACCACATTCCACCCTCTAACTCACCATCATTGCTCCATGATTTATATTTGGCTTAGAGGAACCTCATTCGAGCAAGGATCACTCTTTTTCATTTGGTCTGGTTGAACTTATGAGTTCTCAATGTGAAGATCCCCTCACTGTCTAGAGGGTTTCTCAAAGAATAAGAAGTAGATCTAGGTGATTTTTTCCACCCGCTCTCCCCTCTATCAAGATTTTGACACTTCTTGCAACCAAAGTTCTTCTCTTATGATGATTCATCGGAGAATTGACTTGGTTATGGGTTCTAGATGACTGCTCTTCAAGAAGGATTTAGATCTTGAACTATATTTCTTCTTAACCTTGCTTCGATATAGATTCTTGGATTTGTAGAGATTAAATTTATTTTTTCATGTATTATTCTGTATCCTTTTTGGGTGTGTGTGTGAGTCTATCCAGAACTAAATGATGCTGAATCTACATGATATGGTTCACTTCCGCCACCTAGTTCAACAAGGTCGGCCTCCTCGGATAGTTTCTCTAGTTAACTCTTATTTTCCTTCAAGTTTATATCTTCTTTTATTGTTTTTTTTTCATGAAAAAATTGTTACCTAGGTGGTGTTCTTGCCATTCATGTAGGATGAAACTGTTCTGAATCACATTATATATGATGCCCTTTAGTTAACAAAGCTTCAATATAGATTCTTAGATCTATAGAAATTAAATTTCATTTGTCCTTTATTGTTCTATATCCTTTTTGGGTGTGTGCGTGAGTCTATCCATGAGTGGATATCATTAACTCTACATGACAAGGTTCACCACTAACACCTAGTTCAACAAGGCTGACCTCCTTATATAGTTTCTATGGGTTTTTCTTATTTTCCTTAAAGTATGTATTTTACTTTCTTGTTTTCTTACTTCATAATAAAACTGTTTCCTGGTTAGTGTTCTCACCGTGCATGTGGGATCAAACCGATCTGACACACATTATATCTACTGTCCTTTTCTGCACTTTTTGTTTCATTATTCCAGTAACTCGTTAAGAAGAGAAGTTTGTTCTATTCGTTCATAATCATTTGATTAATCGAACTTATTTTTTAATTAATCCATTGTATGTGATAGTGGATCTTGGATATTTTAGGGTTTAAGCAATTAACCCCAACAATGATGTTTTTAATGACACATTTTCCTGTTCAGATAATATTCTCATTACTATTTTTATAAATTTATTGCACCATCAACGTAGTCTAAAAAACGTCCATTAAATGATAATAATAGATCTCAAACCCTATGAAAAATATATCTTCTAGTAATGGTGATCACATCACCCTTCATGTATGTGTTATCCAACTGAAATATCTTTTATACACCTCAAATATTTTATTTTCATTTTATTTTTCATGAGTATATAGTTTAATCAAATCATTTATAGAAATCAAATTTCATCCAAATCTCCCAAGCCAATTTATTTGATTATTGTAGGTGTGGTGTGAATTTACTATATACAAACCAATATTAATGGGTAATATGATCTAGACAACATCATTTCATAAAAATTAACCTGTATTTTCAAATAGAAAATAATGTTCACTGGATCAATTCCCACATTAAACTTCATCATGGGGGAATACTCTTTAATTACCACGAACATATCATATAGTGCCATTGAAATCACATGAAACCACCATGTTACATGGAATGTTGTATTTTTCTATTCTTCTTAGAACCACCCCTAATCCAAAACACTTGATCCTCATTCAGCGGTGACATGTTCTAGCCCTTTGTTCCTCTATAGCTGCCGTCATCAGCCCATCTTTGAGGTTGGCTGTTATATGTGATGGTTGGATGTTCAGGTGGTACTAATCGAGAGATGGCGCAATTTTTAAAATACTCAAGATATGTTTTCCCATTGTAGAGTTTTTAATATTCACAATAACACAATAAGAAAAGTGTTTCCATTATTCATGAATTGTAAATTTTGGTCACCTAACCAATTGACCTTAGCCTATATACCGAGGAATCAGATCATCAGAGCTCAAAACATCATCTTCAACTATAACATAAAAACTTTCATAAACAAATGGTTGAAAAAATATACAAAAACATCAGACTCAAAACTCAAGTATTCTTCTACTTTATTTGTTTAGTTAACTTGAAAATAATATAGATTATATGCTTTAAATAATGTGATGTTTGAATGATTTAAATGATGTAAAATGTTTTAATAAATTTAATTATGTTATTTTTTTTGATTTAGATGTTGTTGAATGACTTAATAAATTTACATCATTTATTGTATATAATTTTAAATTATTTCAATTAAGGAATAAATTATTAATTATAATTTATCAAGAGTTAAAATAAATGCAGTAATATAACGAGTGAATGGTCATGAGTTAGACCAAACAATTGATATTTTTTTACATTTTTAATTTTTAATAATTATTTTCAATATTATTTTTGATGGTATGTGTATCATCCCTTTCCCTTTTATATTGGAATTTTATGTTCATGAAAAATTTAATGTATGATAATCACCTAACACCCCTCCCTTTCATGAGAGTAATGTTGTAAAAAATGGAGGTTCTATATGATGTGATGATGTTTGATGATGGATTTTTACACTCTGTTTGGAGTGGGATGATTGATTATATTAGTCTAGTTTATCAATACATATATAGACCCCCTAGAACATGGTTGGTTTATGGATTTTTTGTTAAACCAAACCCAAATTGTATAGTTAATGATAATTTCATCATTTTAAATGATAGTTTATAATTTGTCATTAATGTGAATATATTTATAAAATTTAATAATAAATATACAATAAATAAAATTTAAATTTAATATGATTTAATTTATAATCACATGACTCATATAACTGAGACAACGTATCCAAATTCTATGAGGTTTACAATAATAAATGATGCTAATTATGAATATGATGACGAGAATGTTAAGAGAAATTTTGGATATATCCCTATTATTACCCGAAATTTAATTAATTATACTTTCTATGATGTGGAAGTCTCTGATGATATGATAAGAGATGTCCTAGGTGAAAAATATGCGGTCAATCCACTATGGTAAAAAATAAAATTTGCAACAAGTTATTTTCAACAAGTTATTTTCAACAGGGAAGCCTTCTGTCGCAAATAGTCCATCTGAACAAGGAATTTGCGAATAAAAACTATTCCTGTTGCAATTTTTTTCAATAATTATGGTAATTAGTAAAAAAATTCTTTAATTATAGAGAACTAATGGTAATTTATTATAAATTGTGAGAATTTGAAAAAATTAGCACTATATAAAAAAAACTAACAATAATTACAAAAATTAGTGGTAATTAGAAAAAAACATGCGGTAATTAGGAAAAATTAACTGTAACTAGAAAAAATTATCAGTAGTTAAAAATTAATTATAATTAATTAGAAAATAATTAGGAATAATTAGTAAAAATTAGTGGTAATTGGCAGTAATTAGAAACAATTCCTAAAAATTGATAATAATTTGTGGTAATCAATAATAATTACTGTTAATTAGGGGTAATTAACAAAAATTAGCGTCAAATAGCGATAATTAGTAAAAATTATTATAAATTAATAAAAATTAGGGTAATTAAGTGTAATTAATAATAATTATTTAAAAATAGCGGGAATTAGAAAACATCAGTGCTAATTATTAAAAATTAGTCAAAATTAGCAGAATAACAACAATTAATGGTAATTAGTAATAATTAGTAAATTACTGCTAATCAGCAAAAAATTAACAACTATTAGGGGTGATTAGTAAAAATTAGTAAAAAATAATGAAAATTAAATTTAATTTGAAATAGTTAGAAAACATTAGTGGAAGTTGGCCCTAATTTGTGAAAAATAGCGACGATTAGCTATAATTAGTAAAAATTAGTGGCAATTAGTGCCAATTAGTAAAAATTAATACCAATTAAAAAAAATTAGAAACAATCAAAGGTAATTAGTAATTATCAGTAGTAATTTGTAACAATTAGCGATAAGTTATAATAATTTGTGGTAATTATTAATAATTAGACGCATTTAGTAATAATTTGTGGTAATTAATAATAATTAGGAATAATTAATAATAATTAGGAATAATTAGTAATAAATAGTGGTAATTAGTATTAATTTGGAATAATTATTAATAATCAGGAATAATTAGTAGTAATTTGGAATTCTTAGTGGTAATTAGGAATAATTTGCAGTAACTGACAATAATTAATAATAAATAAAAATAATTAGCATTAACTAGCAACAAATATTATTATTTAGCAATAATTAGTGGTAATTAGAAAAAATCTGTATTAGCTAGAAATTATTAGCATTACTTAGCAATAATTTGCTTTAATTATAAAAAATTAGTGGTAATTGGAAATAATTAGCGATAATTTGAAATAATTAATAAAACTTAATAGCAATTAGTGCTAATTATTAGAAGAGGTAATTATAAATAATTAGTGGTAATTCAAAATAATTATCTATATTAAATAATAATTTGTTAAAATTAGTAAAAATTAGTAAAAATTAATGATAATTAGTGTTAATCAGTCAAAATTAGGGGAAAATAGTGTTAATTAATAGTAATTAGTAACAGTTATCAGTAATTAGTAATAATTAGAGATAATTAGTAACAATTAGTGGTATTGAGTAAAAATTATCAGTAATTAGTAATAATTAGTGGTAATTTGAAATAATTTGTGGTAATTAGTAATAATTAGCTCTAATTAGTAATAATTGGGGGAAATTAATGATATTTAGTAGTAATTAGTAATTATTAGCAGTAATTATAAATAATTAGGAACAATTAGTAATAATTTGGAATAATTAGCATTAATAAGTAACAATTAGCATAAACTAACAATAATTTGCTGTAATTAACAATAATTAGCAATAATTAATAAAAATTATTAATAATTAATAATTATTTGCGATAATTAGTTATAATGTTCAGTAATTAAAAAATAATTAGTGATAATTAGAAATAATTAGGACTAATTATCAATAATTACCCAAAAATAATAATAATAACACTAAATTATACAACCATACCCATAATTAAGCATAGTTAACTGACCAAGGGGGTGTGAGCGAAGTAGGGAACAACAAAAGGTGTGTTGAGTAATGAGTCAAGGAGTCTGAAACATATTGGAAATAGAAGGCTAACCAAGGGGTGTGAGGTGCATGGAGAAACGAGGGTGAAGGGTATGAAGAAGTGAAAGAATTCCAGTGCCCTAGAATTTAGACCATTTAGAGGAGAGGTGTTCATGGGTAAACCTATGAGTGATAAAATATAGAGCATATATGAGAGATAAAAATGACATATTTAGTGATTTTCTTCCTTTTTCATCAACATCTCATTGTGAGAAAATAATGTTTTATCGATAAAGATAATTTAAAGCATCATTATTGATAAAATAATTTTTTTCTCATGATGAGATATTTAACTAGAAAATAGAAAACCCATTAAGAATTTCATTATTATCTCTTGCACCTACTTCCTCTTCCATGTCTCATAGATTTACCCATAAATGACTATCCTCTAATTGGTCTGAGCCTAGGGGTTCTAGAATTCATTACCACCTCCGTTGCCTCTATCCCCTCTCCTCTTGGCTTCCATCTTGTATCATGTTTGGACTTATATTTACCTAATCTATGATTAATAGTTAATAGAATAAATAAGAAAAAATTAGCATTAATTAGTAAAAAATCGAATAAATTACAAAAAATAGTTGAAATTAGTAAAAAAATAGCTAAACATAGTGGTAGTTCACAATTTTTTAGGAAAATAGGCGAATTTAGTGGTAATTAGAAAAGAAGGTTATAATTTGTAAAAATTGGGGACCATTGTCAAAAATTAACAAGCAATATTTCTATTCACTATTATTTTTTAGTTTATAATAATTTATGATGTTTAGTTGTATATATCACTAATTACCATTATTTGGTAACATTTACAATTAATTTGTAATTTTTTTATTTTTTTATTTCTTTTAGATCATATCTTCCTTTTTTTAGATTAATCATTGATTTTTTTATTTTCTATTATTTAGAAAAATATGGAATAAGTAATTATAAAATAATGCTTATTATAAGACCATGATTGAATAAATAATCAAAGAAATACAAATGGTTATAGAATAAACCCTTTATATATTGAGGGAATTTAATATTTTGTTATCATTTTCATCAAAATTTATTTCATAAGGGACAATTAGGTTTCCATGAAAGAAATGTTATGTGATGAGATTTTAAACATTTGACAATGTTGGGGTCATTTATTTTATTTTGGGGTTTGAATAGATTATGTTTTTAGTATCAACTTGGTGCATGAAATTCCAGGATGATACTAATAATTTGGTTGTAGATCCATTAATGTTTCAAACATTATTTATTAAGGTTGATGGTCTGACTTTTCAACAAAAAAGAAACTTATAATGATGTTTCAACTCTTGTGTTAGAACCATCTCGATTTTATGAGTTGCTGAATTCTACTAAGTATGCCTTATATCCTAGTTGTAAGTTAATAAAATTTAAAGTGATTATTAAATTTATGGATGTTAAATCGGATAATGGAATGTAAAATAACTGTTTTGATTAGATAGTTTATTTGGTTAAATCATTGTTACTTGTAGGAAATGTGTTGCCTATTAATTTCTATGAGACCAAGAGGCAGATCTATAATTTGGGACTTGGTTGTTAGAAGATTGATGTAAGGTCAAATGATTTCATCCTATAATATTTTCAAAATTAATCATTAAATAGATTCAAAACATGTAAAAAATTAATGTACAATGTAGCATGACAAGGGAAGTACATATTGGTTCCCATTAAATAATTGGGGCATTTCCCACTTACGACCAGATTGCAACATTTATTTATGACTCACAATACAACATCATTAATGTTATGACACAAATCAAATATTTCAACCAATAAAATCATAAATCATCATTGTTATTGTGATTCAGGGAATTATTTTGATAATTTGAATCCATGTTTTTCATCAGAAGAATGTAATGTTCTATTGGGTATTTTTATTTATGGTTTTTGTCTATTTTATTCTTACAGTAGTTAATATTCTTATTGGACCATATTTATGACTCCATACAACTTACCTCCTTAGATAGTGATGAATAAACCATATATCTTTATGAAATTATTAATTCTAGGACATCCAAAAAAGAATATTGATGTTTTTTTGAATCCATTTATTGATGATTTAAATTTATTATGAAGTAATGGAGTTAGTACATATGATGTTTTTATGAAAAAAAATTCTTAATGAGATCTGCATAAATGTATAAATTTAGTAGCGTCCAAATTCATGAATTATTATTTGTTAGGGGTACAGATGGTTCAAAATAATTTCTAGAATATTTGAGTGGAATCAAAGAATTTATGCTCATTAGTAGATGAAAATCATATTTTTTTTACTGTCATCTCATATTTATTCCAACAGACCATCCTTTCTAAAAGAACAAAAATAATTCTAGAAAAGTTATAATTTAAAAATATGGACCAACAAAAATGATATTTGGTAATGATTTAAAATATATTATCTCTTCATCACCTCCCATTACCTTTGGTCCTATTACGAACCAACAAAAAATAGATAGCTTTGGGAAAGTTCACAATCGGATAAAATGGAATATTTTTTGGGAACTATTATACTGGTCTATTTTTTTAGTATGTCACATGTTTTATGTAGTGAATATTGAGAAAAACTATTTTGATAATAAATTTTACAATTTTTGGACACACCTGATAAGACTAAAGAAAATTTAAAGGCATAATTAGATCTTGTCCAAAGTTACAAGCGACCAAAACTTCAGTTATTTAAAAATGTCATATCACAGATTTTAATGAATCCAAAAGTGGATTATATAGTTTCCCATTAAATTTTATTTTTATTTTTTAGTGGAATGAATATTTGAGGATACTAGATGGTTATGTTTTTATTATTTTTATATGTGTCTTAAATAGTCATATAACCAGATTCACAAGTCATGAATGTCATGTTATAATGGAAAAAATTTATATGATTGGATTTAGAGGTTTGTTGAATTATTCAGTTTGGAATGTGTTAATAAAAATATCATATATTTTTGACATATTTATGAGGTCAAAACTGACTATAATGCATTGAGTTGAAAATAATTTTTTTTAGTTTTATGTAAACTGGTAAAAAATCTCAACCATATTTCTTTGATTCCATGGAATATTTGATATTAAATTTTCCATATGAGGAAAAACATTGAGAGAAGGTAAATTTCTAATAGACATACGCATATGATAGATATATGTAGAAATTGAAGAAAAAGTTATATAATAAAGTATCAATTGAAGGTCGAATTGCATAAGATTATTTTCACGTGAAATTTATTTTTTCTACTCCCATTATTTCCAACATAAAAATACTTAAAAACATAACTGAATGTGATGTAATGAGAAATATTATGATGACAAAATGAAAATTCTATTATTAGATTTTTAATTTTCATGAACTTGGATTTAGTGGAGTTCATGTATGATGGATTTCAGATGATGAACATCACAAGGATAATATATATGTTCTTCTCAACTATGTAGAAATGAAAAAAAATTATAGTGAGTTATAGTTTTACCTATTCTTTATATATTTTCAAAATTAAATTAATATTAATATTATTTTATTTTTATATTATATGATAGTCATATCAATAAATAGTTTCCACATATTACACCAATTATTATTGGATAACATCATAAACATAATTTTTACTACTATTTTCAAAGATTGGTTAAATAATTTTTTTATTTTTGGAAATATAAAATCAAATTATTATTTGTAATATTTTTAATTGTTTTTAAAATTTCTATGTATAACAACATGATTATATAATTTATAATTTATTATGTATATCTAGTAACCCACAATCAAAAAATGGTTAAATATTATAATGAATATATGGTGAATGATTTTCAATTTCATAAAAGTGTATATAGTGAATAAAAGTAATAATAAATAGGGGTCTTTTATTGAGAGGATCTCCTCATGGATAAATTGAAGTTTAATTTTATGGAATACTTGATAAAATAATTAGACTATGTTATCTTGGACTATTATACAATCATGTTTAAATATCATTGGTTTGATACAGATAGATGCTTTCATGTTCATCCACGCCATGAAATCATTGAAATTAATTATAAAAGACTTATTGCCGTAAAAGAACCATTTATTATGGATCATTAAGTACATAAAATTTATTATGAAAATTATTAAGCTACTTCAATATATTTAATTGACTGGTGGATCATTATAAAAATGAAATATTACAAAAATTAGTTTATGTAATGTGAAACTGGTTCTACTAAAGTGAAAATAATTGAAGTGTTTTAAGAGAAATATCCAAATACCTCTTTATATGAAGATACTCAAATATTTATGATGAAACACCATAGTTATAGATCAATGGTGATGATGATTTTGATGATGTAACAAATAAATTTGAAATACCAGGAGATGCTAAAGATGGAGCTCCTATGGAAATAAATGATATTGATGAGAAAAATGACAATATTGACATAATAAAATATGATGATGAGGATGAGGATGAAGATGAATAATGACACAATTATATATTTGTTATAGTCATAATTAATATATAATATTCATTTTCAATTATTTTTAGATAAGCTTTTTTTATGTTTTAGATGGCTGGTAGTGATTTAATTGAGATATTCCATAACCTCTAGGATATTGTGCTTCCTGGTGATTAGCTCAATGCAACTTCATCTAACCCATAGGTTAGTGATAGTCCATCATTGACTTAGACGGATCGTGGTCTAGAAAGACTGATGATTCCAGATCCTATTCCTGAGCGATGTGCATATCTTAATTTCCATCCATGCATACAGAGATATATTTTATTGTGTTTTTCAGTTAATTATCATTAATTATCATTGATTTATTTATATACTAATTGTTTGATTATTTATTCCTTTTTAACATTTTTTAACATATAGATGTTTGATAGGGGAGTGTGATTCTAAAAAATTATTTTTCTAGACATTGGGTCGAATGGGATCATATTCCCATTGATGTTATTCATCAGTTGTTTGATAATTGGATGGTCTGTAAATAAATATTAATTATTTTGAAATTTACTTATTTATTAGCACGATATTATTAATTATTTGTAGGTTTTATGGTATCTGATCAAATATTTCATGAGAGCCTCTATCTAGGAGACTTGGAAGATCTGTATGCATGAGCATTGTCATCTATTTTTGTACATTTTTAGGAAGAGATCCACAGAGAAAGGTGTAGCCATAGTTTTTTATCAATCTTGCTACACCCATTGACCTAAATATATATCATATTCTATTTGAAGTTGATTGTGATACTACTGAATGTGATATAGTTCTCAGAGGATATAGTCATCAGGTCGACATAATTAGGTTAGATACGAGGGCATGTATAGAGTTGGCAGTCGTACATTCAGTACACATTAGGAACATATGGTAAATAATTTTATTAAATAATTTAAATAAAATTTAAATATTAAATATTTATTTTATATTTTCATAGGAAGTTGAGTATCCTAATGTTAAAGAGTTTTATGTTTTTAAGAGGATGTATATTGATCCTAATATTAGAGATATTACTAGTGGCCGATAGTGACGTATTTTGATTTGGATATATTATTTATTTTAAAATTCAATTAAATGAATTTTTTAACAATTTAAATTTAAAATTTCTTTTGAAGGAGGCATATGAGTCAGTGACTTCTCACACATGTGATTAGATTCAAGCTAAGATTTAGGGTCATGATACCACTGTGTAAGGATTTTATGAAGCAGTATGGATGTAGGAAACTCGATAAGCTATCAAGAAAGGATGAGTTGTTGGCATAGATTATTGATTGATGCCTGTCAGTTATTATGGAACTAATGTATGGTCATAATATATCTCTTGGGGTGCTCATATAGAGTCTCCATAATCATATTTAGAGTATGAAGAGAAGTTGCGAGCTTTGAATAAGGTTATAGAGACCATGCATAGGGAGTAGGAAGAAAATTGCCAACACCAAAGACATCAGGAGGAGGAGAAACATTGATGGTAGGAGAAGTAATGCGATCATAGGATAGAGTACACATGATGACTGGAATACAGTATAGGGATAGAGTTCCCACCACCTCCTCCTCCATTTGACCCAACACCTCCATAATGATTGATATATTTTCTTTAAAAATTTCTTATGATAAGATTTTAATGAACATATTATTTGTAATATTGATAGTAATTTATATTTCCATTTTTGTTATATATTTTTTATTTTAAAGTTATTTTAACATATATATTTATATATTTTTTAATTTTTTTATTTAATTTAGTTTTTATTATTTTGACGGGATTTTCTTCACATTTCAATATATTATTTGTGATGGAATACTATTATTGATGAAAATACTATATTAAAATGAGAAGAAAAAACAATAAAACATTCTTATGAAAATATATTCAGTGAAAACTATTTGAGACATAGGCATCATACATCATAAATCTTTTTTTTGCAACGGTCTATTGCTAAAAATAGATTTTGTGACATCTTTTTCAGTCATAGGCTGTTTGTGATGGGTTATCTTCATAAATGACTATTTTCAATTTGGTTCCATTGCAAATAATTACTTTTTCAAAAGTGGTCAACCTTTAGAGGTTTTGTTTTAGGGTATGCAAGAACCAAAAATTATTAAACACAATCTATTATTGATTTTTTTAGTTAAGGTATTTCATGTGAATTTTTTTATTGTGCTTTAATTACACCAAGTAGTGAATTCCCATGCATTATATGTAAATCACCTACATCAACTGATAACATATTACAGTTTGTAAAAGAGTTTTAAAGTAAAAGTACGTCAAAAAATATGGCTAAGAAATACCATATCAATAAAAAAGTTTCATTCGTGGTTTATGATCCAAATATAGGAAAACAAATCATTCAATTTGAAAAATATATAAAATTATGTAAATTTTGATTGTGGGGAATATTTAATAAAAACTTTAATGTTGGATGATATCTATGTTGGTAGGCCCACATACTTGTGTGTACCCAATCTTATTTCAAGATAAGTATACCCTACGTGTAGAATTTATATCAATTATTTTTATTTAGATGATATGAACATGTAAATATGTTCCTTTTTACATAGTACAAAAATTAATACCACAGTTGTTCTAGTACCTGGTATCCTACGAAAAGGATTGGATGGAAAAGAAAAAGGTAATTGTAAAAGTGCTTGTTAATTATGAAGAATCATATATTTTTTCTATAGCCAATGTGATTGTTCTCTATCAATAAACTGGTTGTTTATCATCATGAAACTATCGAGTATGCCTCCTAGGGTAACCAACTTAATCAAATCAAGGTAATGTTCCATAGGTTATTCTAGGTATTCAGGTTGTGTATTGCAACATTTCCTTATTGAAAGCTAGTAATTTGGGTGGAAGGAAAATTTCTTTAGGCAAATTATGTAGGTTTATAACTCATTATTGTCTTATTGGATGTTAATCATGATATTTTCCCACATGTATTATCCATTTCTGAGAATGAAAACATGGAATCATAGAGTTTTTTCTTGGTATGTGTACACAACCATGTTATGAAAATCCAATGGGTGTGTTTGATATATGTAAGAACCCATTTTTTACTCAAGTGTAGATCCTTTTAAATTTGGTCTAAATATTTATTTTGGACCTAATATGGATTCCCAATGAGTTCCAAAAGGTTTTTTTGAGGGGGGGTCTTGGGTTTTTTTGGAGCTCAGAACTCCAATAGGTTTGAGAATACACTGGATGCATGATTAGTAGAAACCATGTGATCTAGGATATATAGTATCTCCTTACTGTTCACTAATAGATTGTGGGGTGATACAGGGTGAACATTTTTCCCTAACCACACAACAGGGGATGCAAGACCATGCTAAAAACTACAAACACGTTGCAAAGGTGTTTTGAACAGTTGGCACATGGATTTCCTAACCGTATAAACTAATGAAAGGTAATGGGTTTGCCCTTAGTTTTAATTAAATGAATTTAAATTATACAAATTAATTAATGGTTTCATGTCCATAAGATTCCTTGTTACTCATATGAAAGGATTGAAATGAACCCCTTGTCTAATCAAATTGAATGTCAATTACCTGGATTTTATTATTGAATAGATAAATTATAAGGTTCCATGAATTTGGTCCTTAACATTATTTTAGGAGTGGTCAGACTCGAGATATCCTTGGAATACTAAGGTAATTCCTTGAGCACTCATGGATTCCATTCCAATTCAGAGATGATTTTTGCCAATGGTGAGACCCACCTTATAACATGATCTTTTTCTATTTGTGTATGCCTGATATGACACTATATGATCTCTACATTATTATTATAGGATTCCTTGGATACAATCCTCAAATCTAGTGTAACTACTATTGAGAAGAGGTGCATTGGATACACCCATGGGCCAAGTCACTACTTATCCCATTTTACCTTGGATGAATTCCTTGGAATCAGTTAGAATAAATATTGTGAAATGCGTTGGGAGATTACCCCATAGATTACACTCTTACCTCTTTAGCTAGGCTACAGTTATTAATTGATTTGGATAGACCCTTTAGGTAAAGGTTTTCTTGGTTATTACCTTAGAACCTCTTCATTATTATTATCATAATTGATTCCTTATTATAAATTGGATCCTTTATTATTATTATCATGTCAGGATGTTAGCGCTAGTTATTCCTCACACAAATTAAATATATAAATTACAATAGAATTTATTATTTAGTGAACTAGTATATGTTTAGACATCAGCTGAGGCTGAAGCATGTACTAGGTTATTCATATTACTATACTACTTTACTTTGATATATTCATTCTTACACACTGTTTCAGCTTATATTACATGGAATAGATGTTATAGGCACCATTGATGGTGGCCTACTAGGATTTATCCCACATCCCATCCAAGCGTCCAATGGTACCTGGGCATATTACATGTATGAAGGTGTTGATAAAGGAAAGATTATCACATTAGACTCCTGATTTCTTTCTTGTATTAGGATGGAGCTTGGTAGACTATGACCCAATTGTAGCTTAGGATGTCAGTTAGTTTTTGGTATATTTTTACTAATTTTTTATATCATGTATTTCCTACTTCTTTGTATCCATGTTTTTAACTAATTAGATACATGGAATATCATTATCATATTTTCTATGTTATATTCTATTGTTTAGTTACTTATTATTTTTGTCTTCTTCTGCTGTTCCATTTGTTTATTCCATTCTACTCCTGATATTTACCTATTATCATATTTATCTATTATTCTAATCACTAGTAATAAGTGAAGAGTCTCCCCATGGACACACTATAGTCCCTTGATACTAGTCGATAACCTTTAGTGTTCAGGGTGGCACTCTTGAGGCCATATGGCTCACTAGGCTCGAGAGAATATCCCAATATTTAATCATCATTGAGTGATTATAGAGGCCATTAACTGTGATGAAATTTCATTATTAGAACATAATGCTTATCATCGATATTGAATTAGAAATATTTCTAGTAATTTCCATAAGAATTTAAAATACAAAGGAATAAATAAAGAGATTATTAAGTTGGGTATGATTTGTTATAATAAATATCTCTTTGAATAATTTATATCATCCTTTTAAGTACATTTATATTGGATTGTTTCAGTTTATTATCCATAAAAGGGAAAATTTGATGAATGAATATAAGGAATTAGAAGGGCCAATCAGGATGTGTGTGATTACATTATGTGGATTTTGAAGGAGAAATGATCATTGGCATATGATGGTGGCAGGTGATATAGCCATATAACCTCTAATACTTTGGAGTGTATAAATTTAAATCCAAACTTGGTTCACTCAATAGTAACAAAATTAGTTCATTATATGACCTCAGACATGCCTCACCATATGTCAAAGGCTATCAACTAGCAGAAATGGTCAAACATGAAAACCCATTTATTTTTAACAATATATTACTTTTATGGTTTATTAATATTCATGATTATAATTTTTTATACATTAAACACGTATATATTTTTGTAATTTTGTTTGAAAGATATTATATAATAAAATCCTATATTCAATTTACATTTGATATTATTATGGTTATATTTTGATGGTAAATATGTTTTATTTAAAGGTTAAATATTTTTTAAATGAATTTTTATTGTGATATATTAAAATAGTAATATAATGGTTAAATATGTTATAAATGTATATTCACATTAATTATACAAATTATTATTGATATTTAATATTATACATAATTTTAATAAAGGTATGAAGCAATAATATACTTTTTTATAGACCTTAAAACTTCCACTTTATCAATGGTATTTTTAAGGAAAAATTCATTAAATTTAAATACTCACCGCATATAAGTTGAGAGACCATATATCACATTCTATATAAATAAATTCATAAACCTTATTGATATTTTTTGGGACCACCTACCTCTAACATTGAGTCATTCCTTTTAAAAAGATATTGAACACCTACTCTCAATCTCATTCAATCACGAACAACCATCACACATCAACACGAGCTATAACTCCATCAATAATTTTTTTAATAAATCATGAAAAAATTTAAAATAATTCTAAAATTTTATTCCATAATTAATATTTGGTAAAAATCTATAAATAAATTGAAATCAGTCTTCCATGGTTAAATCCTCAAGAAAAGAGGTGTACTAAACACTTAATATCCGACCCGAACTTTACCAAACAAAATACCCTAAATCAAATTCCAATAAATCCATTTGTTTCACTCAAAAATGTTTTAAATACCTAAATAATTTAGATTAGTGATATACCTAAGTGAATCCACTAAAAATGTAGTGTGATAATCTTTCCAGGACCCCTTTTATCCAAGATGAGTAAAATCCACATCATATTAATATAATTCTACCATATATAGGTGGATTCTTTATAAAAACCCTATCCCTAGTTGAAAAAAATTAAAAATTAGTGAAAGGTGATGGGTCATAAGAAGAATCAAAGAATAACATTAGATTTACCTTAAGCAATATTCTAGATAAAATGACATTCTAATCCTTTAAGAATCAATGAATATTTTTTGCTTGAATGAAGGGGAGGATGGTAAAATGAGTCTATACATATTTCTCATATTCTGGTTGAAAAATACCCTATTTATCTCTTAATACATCATTTTTTAATCTTATTAATACTTTAAAAAATTTTAAAAAAATCCATGAAACTCCAAATTTGGTGACCGTAGGAACACCTTAAAAATGTATATTATATATCCTCCTAGGAGACTATACATAATATATATAAAATAGTATGTATCAAAACACACACACACACACACATATATATATATATATCACATATCACCTATAAATCTAATGTATCTTATAAGTTCACCAAATTTCAAAACCCCCTGCATATGTAATATATTTATCCCACGTAAGGTTTTTCCCTTAAAGAAAAATCCATGTGTAACATATTTTTCATCATGCATAAATTTTTTCCACTATGTATATTAGATTTCTGTCATGCGTAATTTATATTTCATATACATAATATATGATACTTGGACATATTTCCATGCATAATATATATTACTTCATAATTAAGACATTTTAATTACAAAAAAACTTTACGTGTAATTTATTATACTTTTCATAATAATATTTATTATAAATTTTTTTATGCATAATATTTTTCTTCAATATGTAATATATTCATCCACTAGTGTAATATATATCCCCATGTGTAATATATTTGACTATTTTAACATTCAATACGTAATACATTTCTTTCTCGTATAACATTTTTATCTCATATGTTAACTATATGATATAACTAAATTTCCATAGATAATATATTCTCTTTCATTGATAACATTGTTATCACATATGTAATATATATTTTTATATATGAAATGTTTTTACCATAGCAAAAAACCCATATATGATATATATTTTTCACCTATAATGAATAGGATTTTATACCTATATGATTTTCTAAAAATAAACTAAAACTCAAAATACCAAAATTCACTCCAAACTCTCTTAATATATTTCAGTGCATTTCAGGATTCCATAAACATGCCACCTATTGAGAATAATACCTAATTAGATCCCCAATCCTGATCACTTCATGATACTTGATTTATAATCAATTAAAAAACCTACACCAAGTCCCATTACACATGGTTGACCCAAGGTCTGACCCAACCACCATTATCACATACCCATCCCATTTTTTAATAGTTTAATCACTAAAATATATAAATTTTGATAAAAATTTATTTATTTTTATTAAAAATAAATAAATAATATTATACTCAAACCAGTCTAGGATGTTACAATAAATGGGGCCTTAAAGGGTGTTCATAAACTACAAATCAAAGGATTAATAAAAGATATATTTTATCAATGTGTGATGTAGTTTATTGAATACAATCTATAGGATAATCAGAGTATACAACAAGGGATTCACTTTAGTCTAAAATTCCTTAGAGACATTGATAACATTTTTCGAAACACATCATCATTTCATGTTTGAAGATTAAACCTGGATAGGGGTCATTTTGAAGTAATAGAGTGTCAGTAACTACTCATATAAAATAGTGGTTGACTACTAGTGGTTTTACTAGAACACATGTGCTATGATTAAAGTTATTTCAAGGAACTAAGGTATCCCAATTCACTTTTAATTTCCTATTATGCATCGATTAACTTATCCTATGAACCCTATATCGATCCAGTATATCGTTTGATCACTCCAACTAACTATTATATTTTCCATTGGATTCATGTTGTCCATTTTCATTATTTTACCTTTTATACTAATGCAATGACTATGGACCAAAATATTACCAGTTTTCACCCCCAAAGAAGACCAATGTCTACACCTATTATAAATAAGATGGAATAAACTATAGAATGGGGGTGGGTGTTAGATCTATGATAAATAATATATCAGAGAGAATATCATAATCACAATAAATGTACCAATGTGGAAAGGATATTAAGTTCCCATCAGAGTTGACAATTTATTATTTTTTTCCTAATTGTTCTATAAAAACTTTAATATATGAAAGCTTTTTTATCTTTCTTTATGATTTATAAGTGGGAATATAATTTTTCTAATTATAATTTATTAATATTTTTTTTGGAAAATATATTACATTAAGTATATATTATAAATTTTATATTATATATAGATAAAAAATATATTCTATTATTCATACCCCATGATATTCTTGTTTTTGTTATTGTCATAGAGGGTTATCCCATCCAACCTCTAAGTATATAGTGGACACACAATACCCATCACATTACATCCCCTCTTGCATTCATCCCCCATCCTTGAGGTATAGGGATTATGATTTAGTGATTTGTAATTTCACCTTTGTTGATCACCATAAAATTACCTCCCTTGTAGATAGATGGAGGACAAGGACATATACTTTCCATATACTTGAGGGATAGATGACTATCACTCTAGGGGAAAAGTCAATTATGTAAGGCCCATATTGAGGGTGAATCTTTGAAAATCACTGTTATTGGTCGCTGATATGATTTGGTACATAATATACTTGGAATAATCATTTAGTATGATGGTAGGTTGATCATTGGAATTTCATGATGCATTTCATTGATATTTGTTCACTTCACCCATGCAGGTGATGGCATTGAGAATATTACTATCTTTTCTTTTTTCATGTGAAGACATTCTAAACTTATTAGAGGCATGATATTTGTCAATAATTCTACAAAATTCATACCTATGATGTATTTACATTTACATGGGGAACTCAACTAGGTAGGGAGATATAACTAGGGTTTATCTTGTATTTCATAAACATACATATCAATATACAGTTTATTTCCTATCAATAAGATAAAGATAATAGGAATTGTTATACTCATTCAGATGTGGTTATGAGAGTTTATTCGTCAATTCACTTCCCATCTTCATGTTAGGTCTCTATGGGATGGGAATATAAACTATATGGGGGGGAGGGTGAATAGTCCTATTTTTTCAAAAAATTAAACAAATTATAATTATCATAGTAATAAAAAGTGAAAATAGTGCAGTGGAAAATAAAACTATGAATAAAAAATATTTTTATAGTAGTTCAGATCACCAAGATCTTACTCCACTCTTCAATCTTCTCCAATTGGTGAGAAAAATATTATATACTAAGAGACTCACTTTTGTTAGGTAGAGATTACCTAGTTACAAACATAAATTTTACTCACCTAGTATTATAAAATAATTATAGTCATAGATTTTTCTAACATGGTATTATAACCCTAAAGGAATTTTATAAGAGTCACAAAACACTTGACTTTTAACATGAGTCACACACCACATGAATTTTTTTTGAAGTTATAACTCAACATTATTTTTGAATAGAAGGAATTACTTAAGATGATATATTTTGGGAAGGAAAATATTTAACTGAATCTAGAGGTAAAATAGAAGATGAAAAATAAAAAAATTAAAACACAAAACAAATTAAGAACAATATTTGAGTAGATGATGATGAAGATCGATACAACTTAAGAAATTTGAACACTTTATCAGTAGAGAATCAAACCATGAATTCCTTTATGAATGAACCATTGAAACAATAGTCACAATAGGCATTCAAAACATCACAATTATCATATCAATGTCATATTTTTTGGTATATATAAATATTAAATAAACAATATTGATATTTTTTTAATCACGTCCCCCCTTGATCACACTCCAATGGGTAATCTATGATCATCAAATACCATATCTTATTAAACATGATGGAGTGTATAAATAAAAAACCAAAATATTTCATGGGATTGAGAATAATAATACATATAAGAATATCGTTTAATTATAATTTTAATAATCATGCTCATTATCAAATAATTATCATGGTCTTTTATTCATACACGAAATAGCTTCAGAACACTTCTAATATGATTGTTAACCAAAATATGCATGCTTAAATTAATAAAACAATTAAGAATATATCAAATAAAGTTGAATAAACTTGTGGGTTATTAAATTATCAAAATAATCACTAAATTAGTGCATCATTACATACATATTATATCTATGTTTGTATAACGAATTTATACTCAAAAATATTTAAACAAACATGTACTTATATTTTTAAAAAATATAGCCCATTAATAAATTAAAATAGAAAATAAAAATATATTATATAGGATATATTAATTAAAATAAATAATAATAGTTTATGTGGTTATTATGAATTGGTCACACATTTTATAACTAATATAAGTAGATATTTTTAACTAATAAAATCAGATGCTTTCTACTACCACAATTATTCTACCATTGATATAAATTCTATTCTTCCTGTTGAGGTGGTTATAACACTATGAAGTAAAGTGTTGTTATTATTATAGTTGATGAAGCTGATACCACTAGAACATGATGGTTTCTAATAACAAGGGCGATTATACTGTTAGTTGTGCATTTCCACTTCTTTTTATCCAATCCTATTGTTAGTTATGTGGTGATACTGCTAGTTATAAAGTGATATTTTAGTTCAAGATTGTTTTAAACATCTAGTAGTGAAGTACTTCAATTGTTACTCTAAAGTGAGATTCTACTATTATTTATAAAGATGTATTCTCATTAGTTTGAAAGTGGTTTATACCACTAGTTATGAAGTACTTATACTGTCAGTTCCATAGTGGTTTCTACCACCAGAGGGAGATAATACCACTAGAATAAAACATGAAAATTCTATTTCCTATATAAGGGTAAAAGGTGTATTTCTTTGTGATGTGTAAAGGAAGACTAAATATATGCATAAAGGTATATAAGAGTTTATATATGTCACGTAAAAGAAAGATCAACTTTTAACTTCCCATATAAAGGTAAGATAAAATATCTATATACTCTGTAAGGTTAAAATAGAAAATTATTACAACAATTAATTATTCAAATGATTTAAATTAAATAATAAAATAAATAAATCGATAATAATAAAAACAATAAAATAAAATTTAATTAATTATTAATAATTAAACGATCTTCAATAAAAAAATTTATAGGAATAGATTTTCAATTTAACAAAACTAAAAAAAATACAATTGAAGAACCCTCAACCCAAACAATATCCCTCTTTTTATAAATTAAAAGACCAAAAGCAAAATTTTGATTTAAAAACTACAAACCATATCCCCATTTTATAAATTTATCACAGGTAAAAAATATAACTAAGGAATAAAATGAAAAAAAATATAACTCCACATAAATACATATTTTTCCAACAAATAATAAAAGAAATACCATACCGAAACCCTTAACACAACCAATATACCCCTTTTGTAAATTGTAAAACCAAAACCAAAATTTTGATTTATAAACATCCAAATTTCTTCCCCTTTTTGAAATTTAGCAAAGAGAAAACATATAATTACGAAAAAAAAGACAAAATTACAACTCCCCTTATATTCATAATTTTCTTACTCAGATATAAGAACATTCAAACACTTAATTGAAATGCTCACATAAGATAAATATTCATTAAACCCAGTTGAAACTTCAATTTCTCAAACATAAAAAAATCTAATGGTTTAGTAAATATATCTTCAAGTTGATTTTATTTTGGAATAAATTTGAGAATGATATCCCCTTTATTAATATGATCTTTTAAAAAATAAAATAAAATATTGATTTTTATTATCCTAAAATGTTGTAAAATATTTTTAGATATTGAAATAGCAAATGTATTATCACAATATACATGAATTTTACCCAAAAAAGAAATGTAATCAGTTATATTTTGTTTTATCAAAATACTTTGAGCACAACAATTTGTAGTAGCACCATTCTCAGCCACAACTATGGAAAATGAAACTAAAAATTTATATTTGGAACACCATGGTATTAAACGTATACCGATCAAGTGAAACATACAGAACATATTTTCCAATCAAGTTTATAACCTTAAAAATTAGAGCCCAAATATGAAAAAAATGAAAAACTTCTTATTGGAGTTGAAAAAAACCAGCGTTAGTAGTCACTTTAACATATCTGATTGTTATTTTAATAGAATTTAAATGGATTTATTTTGAATTGGACTGATATCATCCAAATATATAGTTTGAAAATATAATACTAGTCCTTGATGTTGTTAAATAAGGTAGGATTTATATCATTCATTGATACATTTTATCCTTGACAGATTTTTAAAATTCATCCACATACAGTTTCAAATTTGTTCTCATTGGAGTTCTCAACATTTTATATGATTCTAGATGAAAATTTTTAATCAAATATTTAGCATTATTGCTTTGATTTTGAAATATGACAAATTTTATTTGTAAAATTTAAAGACTAAATAAAAACATTAATTATCCCATTAATCAAAAATCAAATTCACTTATTGTAAACATAAAAAATTCATTACTATTAATATCATTTGTAGATCCATATAAAATATCTTTAACATATATTTTTCTACTTAAAATATCATTATAAAATTTCTTTATAAATAATATTGGATCGAACCATATTTTGTTAAAATCATTTTTCAATAAAAATATAGTTTGTATATCATACCAAGCTATTAGATCTTTCTTAAACTATATAAATATTTAGATAGTTTGAAACCATGATTTAAATATTCATTATTTTTGAAAAAAAGGTAGTAGATTGACATAAAACTCTTTATAAATTACACCATTTTAAAATACACAATTTAAATCCATTTAAAATGATTTAAAATTTTAATAATAAGAAAAAGATAAAAAAAATATGAATGGATTCTATTATAGGAATTGATGTAATTGAATATTCCAAATCAACACCTTCTATTTGTAAACATACTTAGAAAACTAGTTTATTATTATTTCTTACACTATTACTAGACTCATCCAATTTATTCAAAGAAATCCATTTTGTTACAATTGACTATTTATGATTAGGAAAATCATCCAAATTATGGAAGTTATTTCTTTCAAATTGATTAATTTTATCATTCATATAATTTATCCAATTTCAACCATTCAATTCTTCCTTAAAATTAATAGGCACTAAATCAGTAATAATTAATGAATTAACATCAAAATTCAAAACTGATTTTCTAGTTCTTATTCTAGATTTTAAATTTCCAATTATATTTTATAAAGAATAATCTCTATGAGTTTTATGATTCATAAAATCAAATTTACAAGCATTATTATCCCACTCAACTGATGTATTATCATTTCCATGATTATCATCACCAGAATTAAACTCTTTAAATTCTTCAATAGGATTATCAAAATCTTCATTCTATTTTTCATTATTTCCAATGAACATTATATGAATAGATTCTTAAATCGACATGGTTCTATTATTATATACTCTAAAAGATATAATATTGTTTAAATATCCTATAAAAATTACTTCATCACTTTTAGAACCAAAATTTTCTAAATTATATTTATTATTTAAATATAAACAATGTAACTAAAAATTTTAAAGTAACCAATATTGGGATTATTTTCCTTAAATAGTTTATAATAATTATTATTTAAGATGGGTTTAATACAAAATCTATATAATATAAAATATAAATTATTAAATGATTCAACCCAATTTTTTTTTTAAATTGAAGTAATTTATCATAGATCTTTTCATTTCTTGAATAGTTCTATTTTTCCTCTCTATAACACCATTTTTTTAGTGTTCTTACGGTAGAAAAATTACAGATGTATTCATTGTCTTCAAAAAAGTTAAAAAATTATATGTTAAAAAATTATCCTCCTTTATCACTTCTAATTGACTTAACTAAATAACATTTTTTATTTTTTAAATTGTTTATAGAAAGAATTAAAATTTTAGGGTATCAGTTTCATGATATTGGAAATGAGTTAAAGTAAATAAACCAAATTCATCTAAAATTTCATACACATATTTATTATTACAAAAAATAAATGTTATAATGGTTCCAAATATATCAATATTATGTAGTTCTAAACATCAGGATGTATTGAAATTGTTAACATATCTAAGTGTCTCTTTGTTATTATTACCCTTTAGATAAGAATCACCCAAAAAACATGTACTTCTTTTTTGAAAAATTTTCAAGTTCCATAACATGTCCATGTTTTTCCAATTTGTAAAAATTTTGAGAGTTAACATTTACCAACCTTCTGAAACAATTAATTTGGTCTATTTCTATTACATTAAAAGAATATTTATTTTTCTACATTAGTTCTTGGAAATATATTGTGTAGAAATTTTCTTTTACATTATGATGAAATAAAACAATATTATCTTTATAAATAAGGCCTTTATTATCTTAAAACTTTACACTCATTCCATTATCACAAAGCTTTGAGATATATATTAGATTGTGTTTTAATCAGTTTATATAAAATAATTTAGAAATTTTAATAGATTTCAATATTCATACTTCTCCAAAACCATTGAACTTTACTTTAGAGTTATTAGAGAAAGTAATAGATATTTCATCACATGAATTAAATGTTAAAAAGTTATAAATATCACCATTCATATGTCTCAAAAACTCGATGTCCATATATTATGAATATCTAGAACCATTTAGGTATATTTTTTGTAAAACATATCAAGAATATAATTGTTTTGGTACCCAAACAATTTTGGGTCCAAATGGATTAGTGATAAAACTTTTTTCACCCATACTAATTAATTATATTTATTATAGGGTACTACAGATGAAACATTATTATAAGTAAAATAACTGGTATGGCCTAATGATTGAGAAAATATTAATAAAAATTTATTTTCATAATTAATTTTTAAATTAAATTTAAATCTTGTAACACTTGAGACATCCATTTTACATATTTTTACAAAATTAGTTTTATACATCTTATCTATCAATTATAACCAAATCCATTCTTATCTTTATTATGTTTTCTCATAGAAATTGTCTTATAAATTTATTACCTTGAAAAAAATTGATAAGGTTTCTTTTTATTCTAGTAATTCATTCTTAATATTTTCATTCTATTTTTGAATAACTTCTAGGACATCACAAATTTTCTCAATTGAACATGATCCTATATTTCTAAATTTCTTATTTTATTGTTTTAGGTTCTTACATTACTTTTTAATTTTACCTAAATCGTCAAAAACTACACTAAATATCCTATATTGATATTCACGTGTTTTTGAAATGATATTTTGTATTCTTTAATTATCATATTTGAGATTTATCAATTCAAAATCTTCCTCTCTTATCTCTTCAACATTTATTAAAGGAAAAAATTATGGTTTTTATTTTCTTCTTAAATTTTATTTTTTTTGTCTTTTAAATTCTTTATATAGTTTATCCATTCTCAAAATATAATTTTGGAACTTTTCAATTTTTTAGTTAATTATTTTACTTCAATTTCAATATCATACTAAAAACATGAACTAGAATTGGAATTAATTATTACCTCATTTAATATTATTGACATAAATTATAGATTGGATAATTCTTTTCCACTTTCAAAATAATCACTGCATGAGTCTGAATCCTCTATAAAAATATATCCATCATGATATGCATGTTTTAACTCCTTGTATTGTTTGTATTTCCCTTATTGTTTGAATTTTGGATAATCCGATTTGATATGACCCTTTTTCTGCACTCATAGCATATTAATTTTGAAAAATTAAATTTACTATGATTACCTTTATTCCCCTAATATCAACGTTTTTATGATCTCTTCTGGGTATTTGAACCTCTATTTCAATTAATGTACTTCTGACATCATTTAGTAAAATTTACTATTCTATATTTCTCACATTACTGAAATTCAAAACCAACGGTAATAATAGAATAAATTTATATTTGATTTGAATACTACACATTTATTTTTGTCATATTATTCACCATTAATGTTCTTCAATGGTATCTCATGTTGAATAAGTGATCCTATCAATTCATCAATTTAAAATTCAATAAATTCCCTACTTTCATTTGTTATGACTATATTAGAGTTCCACATTTAAAGTTGGGATCAAAGTATTATCTAGATTCAAAAATCATTATTTATTGTTTCCCTAAGTATAATCCTATTTTTTATGGTTTATTAAATATTTTATATATCTCGCTGATGGAATCTTCATCATTTATTCTAAATTCTTGAAGGTCAGCCCAATGAATTCCTAAATTTATTCTCTACAACTTATCAGTTCCTTTTAGAGTGACTTTTATAGTCCTCCAGATGTCATATGCAGTTTTACATGATGAAATAGGGATATAAATATTTCAACATCAAGAACAATAAAAATAATTTATAACTTTTTATTTTTTAAATCAATCTATAGAATCATTTCGAGTTAGATTTTATAAATTAACATTAAGAAATTTATAAGTTTTTGACATTAGATCCCAAAATTCATGACCTATATTTTTCAAAAAAACATCAATTCAATCCTTTCAGTATATAATTATCTCTTCCATTAAAATTAGGTGATCTGATTGGATTAAACAACTCCAATTCATGAATTACAATAAAAAAGCATCATATATTTCCTTAGACTGTTATGTCCATGATAATGTTTAGTAAAAAAATTTAATGAAACAATAATCAACAAAAAATTAAGTGTAATAATTGGAAAGATGATGATGAATATTGATGAAACTCAAGAAAATCAATCACTTAATTAGTAGATAATCAAATGATGACTTCCTTAATTATCTCACAAACAAAATAGTAGTTATAGTAGGGATTAATTACTTCACAATTCTCATATCAATATCATATTTCATTGTATGTCTATATATTAATAAACAATACCGCATTTATTTAATCACATTTACTCTCGATTTCATTCCATTGGATAATAATGCATCATTAACTCGAAGATCTTCTTGACTACGAAAGAAGTGTCTTGTAAGAATTGGTGTCCTAGAATCTACTAGTTTTACTTTTATTACATGGATATTTAATGTATTATTACATATTTTTCATTGTTCTATATGACTATGAGGTAATAATTTACGAGAGTATTTGTTGCATTGATAAGGTCATGGAGTCCCCCGCTATGACGAGAACCTTGAAATGATATGCCAATATTCTTAAATATAGTTCTATAGTTAGATGAAATACTATGATGGGACACATATCATACAAACTGTCTTGTGCGAGTACTCATAAGAAGATGAGACTTCCTTTCATGAAGTTTGCACTCGGTAATCTTCAAGATATGAGATTATGAGGACAAACCCACTAGTAGGAATTTTGAATGTTTTGGTGTCATCAGATATTTCTATCTGCGAGTGTGTGTAATGATCCTTAGAATTTAATGTTATCATTATTACGTTTCATGACTCGCACACTTTTATTTAGCGACGAAAACTGTCACATAGATAGTTAGTGGGAAGTAGGGTACATTGAGGGCATCACAAGTGGCATGTTATTAATGGATAAGTCAAGTAAGGATTTGTACCTTCCATTTATTGAAGTTGATATCTCGACCATTTTATTGAAATAGAACCATCTCTCAAAATGATCAACATCATCAATGAAGAAAATACCAAAGATATAGGTATTATTTTATTTATAAAATCAATTAAATTAATTATAAACATGATGAGAAAGGTCCAATCTAAAGGTTTTGGGTATCTTCCTTCTCTATCTGAATCTTTGATTCTATTTTATCGAGACTATAATTCATCATCGAGTTGATCCCGAAATAATCATTGATCATGGTAAAAATTAAAGCAGGGTGCCGGCCCAACCGTGATTCTACTGTTCCCAGAACCTTCAACTGGTATCATAGAGGTTACGTCATAGTTTATAATTATTCAAATATTTCATTTATGATTTACGCATGTAATAATTTAGTTGTTTCAATTCATGTTAATCATTCTGCAAATCTGAATCTTGAGATATGTTCCTCCTCTTTCATTTCTCGTTCACCTTAAAAAAATGATCTTTTCTTTTAATTTTTATTAAAATAAAACAAAGGATCTCATTTAGAGGTGACAAAGGTTCTTGGATGTACAAAAACCGAACACAAGGTGTGTATTAGGCTATACACGCTGTGTAGTGAATGTTCAATGTACCGGGTTTTGTCCGCCAAACAAATCCATGTCATTAGAGTTTGTCTAAGTCTCAATGACTCCGTGTGTTGACCAGGAACATGTGGCACCTAGTTTCTGAATTATACTCCATGTGGCTCACTGGACACGACGTGTAGTCCCTTTGGGTTAGGTTTAGACTATGTACCCCGTACACGAATTGCCCGACAGGAGACCGTGCAATGAGGAACTACACAGTGTGTGGCCTATTGGACACACCGTGTACTCTGAAATTTCTAAAGTACACTCACACTATGTTTCTTCGGGCGTGTACTTCAGATGGACGGTGAAGAATAGTAAACACCATGTAGTTGGAACAAAATGCTGTGTACTCATCCAAATTACATAGATTTGTTAAAATTTATTATTATATTATACAAACCCTTGAGACATGTACCGTCGTGTAGGCGTAAATCAGAGGCACAACACATGATAAGTGTTTTATATATATGTGTTTCATTTAACATCTATGTAATGTTCATTTCTACTCATTAGGTTGTTATAAATAGGAAATAAATGGGTTGCCTGCAAGGTATAAGTTACATACAAAGATAATTTTAAATGAATTTACTTGTTTAAAATTATGGTGGATGAGAATCTCAAAAAATTCAGAAAAGGGTTTAAGATTAAACAATTGATTAATTAAAGATGATAATTAATTGATTCAAGAAAGATTTATCTTAAACAAGAACAATTAAAGAATCAATTTCTAGTTTTATTTATGCATAAATATCATTGTATGTATGGATGATCATGAGATAGACCAAGACCATTGTATGTGGATGGTTTTTTTATTTATTTATTTGAATTAAATTTGTTGTCCTGAGAACCTTCTCCTCATTTATATGTAGGGCATGAATTCCCAAGGTTTGTTTTATGTAAAACCCATTTTACCCCCCACCTGCATGTGGGTTAAAAAAAGGAATATTCAATGGATTGAACTCCCAATATAGTGGAGGCGGTTCAATCTGGAGATAAGATGAAACCAATCCCATGAGACACATAGGTGGATAGGTGGAAAGCTATAAACACGAACCCTAAAGGTTCAAGATGTTTCTCCGCTAGGTCAGGGTTAGTTTATCAACTTCTAGATAAAGTAACCATTAGAAAAGCTCATGATCATTCTCTTTATTTTATTTCTGTCAGTTGCATGGTTTATCAATATGGATTTTTTGTCACGATCACATAATTAATGAATTAAACAAGAATACAAGATAGAAATAAAATAAACCAGACTTATGCATTAATTTTATCAAGACATGGTTAATCACTTAAGTAAGTTCCACTTAATATTAACAAGCTTGTGATAATGATAATAAGAAATTCATGTATAAGAGATAAAAATCTCTCAAATAAAATATTATGTCAGACCAAGCCTTTCGTTACTTAATTAAGGAAAAAACTCAATAAAACTATGTGTTTGACCAACCTTTTTTGGTCACTTACTTTTATATAAGAAGCCCTTATGAAAGGTTTTGGGTTGACATAACCATATTACATCAAGAGGAGTATCCTTTGCTAGACTTGATGTAATAATGGAGGTAAGAGTTGAGGAAATCCAAAAGTCATGATTCCATGATTGGGGAGTCCACTCAACAGATCAAGGAGCTCCAAGACCATAGTTGATAAGGACCTGCCTACCTAAATACCTTCTAATATCATGGAAACTGGATATTCTGTGTTCAATGGTTAGGGCCATTGGGACTTGATAAAATAGTGGGAGACTTAATAAAATTTATTATTTCTCACAAAATGTAATCAAGAAAGTACTAATGATCTTCTCTTAAAATTGTACAATAAAAATGACAAGATCATCAACCACACTATCCCAATGATCAATTCTGGATAAAGACAATAACCTCAATGAAAATAACTTCAAAGAATGGTTTAGATGCCTTTGGGATATCCTACGCCATGAACATAAATCTTTCATACTGGAGTCAGCATTACCTGATCTGCCTTCCAAAGAGGCGAGTGATGAGGATTTCCTTGTCTATGATAAACATATGAATGATGTGGTCGATGTTTAATGTTTGATGTTATCATCAATGTCTATTGAGCTCATGAAGTCTCATGAGAACATTGATTCTTATAGCATGCTCGATCACCTCTGTGGTCATTACTAAGAGAGAGAAAGATAAGAAAGTTTTGAGATCTCTAAGGCACTCATTCAGAGTAATATTTGAGAAGGTGCCCTAGCTAGGCCTCAAGTAGTCACACTCATTGGATACATTGAGCGCTTGGAGGTTCTAGGGTTTAAACTCCCCAAAGAACTGGGCATCGATCTCATTCTCTCATCACTCCCTCAGAGCTCCTCTAACTTTGTTATCAATTTCAATATGAACAACATTGAGAAGTATCTATCTGATCTTCTTATCCTCATTCACCAAGTGGACAAAGATATGAAGTGCAAAAAGCCTTCTGTCCTTATGGTGAATAAGAGGAAAGGGAAGGTGAAGAGCTTTTAGCCCAATGATTCTTCACGACCTTACAAGAAAAGGAAGATAGAAGGGGAGGTAAGGTAACGTGAGGCTATTTATATTGCATGTGGCGAGAAGGGCCACTAGAAGAAGAACTGCACCTAGCCTAAGAAGCCAGGGGAATCTTTAGGTGAGTTTGTTATTGAATGCAATCTATTTTATTCTAAAAATTTATTATTAAATATAGCTTGTGGTGCTCAAATATGTATCCAAATAAAAGAACCATGTAGATTTAGGAAGATTGATCGAGGGGAGGAAGATCTTTGAGCAGCTAATGGATCCAGACTTGCTACTATAGCTATCTAGGACCACCACCTCACTTTGATAATGGGGATGATCTTGGTGTTAAAGGGTTGTTTTTATGTGCCGTCTGTAACCAAAAACATAATTTCTATATCCAGACTCGATATAGATGGATTTGTTTTCATGTTTAGAAATGAATTTTTCTTATTTTATAAATATAACTTTTGTTTTAGTAGGGAACATTTATACAGCGGTCTTTATGTGTTGAATTATACAAACCAAGTAATGGCAATTGATGAAAAATATACTTCACATGACCCATACCACATCATACTTTGTAATCACCAGCTAGGTCATGTAAATGAGAAACTCTTTACAAAGTTACATCAAGAGGGATATTTAGATTCATTTAAACTTAAACCCCTTGGTGTATGTCATGCATGTTTATAAGGAAAAATGACCAAAGCCCCATTCGTTGGGAAAGGTGAAAGGGCTAAATAGCTTCTTTAATTGGTTCATACTGATGTGTATGGACTATTTCTAGTTGTTGAAAGGGGTGGGTACTCATACTTTATAAGTTTTACTGTTGATTTTAGTTGAAATAGATATATCTAATTAATTAGGTATAAGTTATATCCCTTTGATAAGTTCAAGGAATAAAAAAATTAAAATGAAAACCATCTTGGTAAAAGATTTAGAAACCCCGCTCAGACCGAGGTGTGGAATATCTTAATCAGGACTTCATTGATTACTTAATGGAGTTTGAGATCCTATCCCAACTCACTCCTCCTTACACACCTCAATGGAATTACGTAAGTGATAGGAGGAACCACACCTTGTTGGACATGGTGAGATCAAGGATGAGTAAGGAAAGTCTTCCATTATCCTTTTAGGGGTATGCATTACAAACAGTGACACACATACTAAACCAAGTACCAATTAAATCGATAAATGGTATTACATATGAGTTCTGAAGTGGGAGAAAATCCATGTTATCAAATTTACATGTGTGGGGTAGCGAAGCCTTAGTTAAGGCCTCTTCAGGTTACAAACTCCTACCCCAAGGCACAAAGTATACCTTTATAGGATACCCTAAGGAAACAAGGTGATATTACCTATAGAACCCATCAAACTAAAAGGTTATAGTGGCAAGAGATTAAATATTTCTTTAGAGGGAGTGCATCTCCAAAAGAGATATTGGGATAGAGATATACTTTGATGAAGTCAAGGCTCAAGGTAAAAAAGAGTTGGTAAAGAAACATATTCCACAAAGCCCCGTGGAAGAAGAATTTATTCCAGAGACACAAGTACTACGTAGGAGTACAAGAGAGGTTAGGGAACCAGAATGGTATGGTTTTCTAGTTATCGAGGATGTGACTCATTATTAGATGATAATAACGATCCTCTAACCTTCAAGGAAGCAGTAAGTGGCACAAAAATTGCCAAGTGACAGAAATCCATGAATTCTGAAATGGGTTACAAGTATCAAAACCAAGTCTGGATTTTGTTAGATCATCCCGTTGATGTAAAGCCTGTTGGTTGAAAATGGGTATTCATGAAGAAATTGGACATTGAAGGACAAGTTAGTACCTATAAGGAAAAACTGGTTGCAAAAGGGTTTAAATAACATCAAGGAATTGACAATGATGAAACATTTTCACCAGTTATAATGATGAAATCCATCAGAATTCTACTTGCCATTGCAACTTACCATGACTATGAAATTTGAAAAATGGATGTCAAAACAACCTTCCTTATTGGGAACCTTTAGGAAGATGTCTATATGACACAACATGAAGGGTTTGTTATTCCAAAGGATTCCAATAAGGTATACAAGTTGAAAAAAATCCATTTATGGATGAAATCCAGCATCTGGGTCATGTAAAATTCATTTCGATGAAGCCATAACAGAATTTGGTTTTATCAAGAATGAATGTGATCCGAATGTCTTCAAACAGTTCAGTGGGAGTGCTGTTGTTTTACAAATAGTATATGTTGATGACATATTTCTTATTGGAAACGAGACACCAGTCTTATAAGACACTCGCTTTGACGCACTAGCACTTGGAGAATGAGCATTGATCGGAGGTCGTCCGAGAACGTGTGGATCACCAATAGAGGGATTCTAGTTGGGATCCTTACAAGAATAACAAGACAATCTAGAAGGGTAATTCTAAATGATCAACATCATCAACAAAGAAAATACTGAAGATCCATGTATTCTTTTATTTGTGAAATTATTTAAATAATTTATAAACATGATGTGAAAGATCCTCCCTAAATGTTTTGGGGCTCTTACTTCTTTATCTAAATCATTTATTCTATTATGTTGATACTGACATTCGTCGTCGTATTTATCTCGAAATAATCATTGATCATGGTAAAAATTAAAGCAGGGTGCCTGCCCAACCGCGCTTCCGCTGCACCCAAAACCTTCATTTTCTAAATAACCATTCACAATATGCCACATGTTAGAGAATAATAATACTTAGAATAATACCATTTATCTATAATTTTAATTATTATGATCATTATCAGAGAATTATATTTTTTTATTACTTTATGAAATATATTCGAAAAACATGAAATATGATAATTAACACAAACATGTATTTTACAATTAATAAAACAATTAGGAAGATATAAAAGGAAATTGAATAAAATTTAAAATATCAAAATAATCACTGAAATAAAGAATTATTACAAAAATACCATTTTTATGTCTTTATAAAGAATTTATGCGAAAAAACATTTATATATAAATTTAATTATATTTTTTAAAAATACAATCAGTTAAAAAAACTAAAATAAAAAATTAATTTTTTTATATGATGAAAAATTAACGAACAATAATGCTGGTTGATGTTGATACTGTGCAATAGTTTCATATTTTATAACTAGTGAAAGAAGACATATTTTTTTAACTAACAGTAGAATATTCTTACTGCTAATACTATTCTTCTACTATAGATATAAATACTTTCATTCCTATTAAAATGGTGCTACCACTAAATTGTAAGTTGAAACTACTGTTACTATTGAAAAAGTTACTACTATTTGAATAAGATAGTTGCTACAACTAAGGGAGGTGCTACCAATAGTTATGTGGTGCTACCACTAGTTATGTGGTCATACTGTTAGATATGTGGTTCAACTATTAGTTATAAATTTCTACCATTAGTTCAAGAGTGGTTTGTACCACTAATTATTTTGTAATACTACCGTTATTTCAAAATGGGTTTATATGTTAGTTATAAAGTTATCCTATCATTTTTTCAATAGTGATTTCTACCTCAAGTTTTTTACTATTACCTTTAGTTGAATAGTGGTTACTAACACTATAAGGAGATAATACTGGTATACTAAATATATGTATAACGGTATATTGGTTTTTACATGATTTGTGTAAATTTAATCTCAAATTTGAACTTCATACGTAAAGGTAAGATCAAAATTCTATAAAAAACGAAAGTATAAAATAGAAAATATTTTGAAAATTTAATTATTCATAGAACATGAGCCTCAACCCATTTTGTGAGGACTCGACAAGTGCATCCAGGAGACCCGAGACCAAATCCAGGTGGAGACATATATCCAGGTACTGTAGCAGTACTGTAATAGGTACTATAGCAAGCATTGTTCGATCCTGTAGCAGCCAGAACTATTCATCCATCTAGGCCTCTGGGCCACTGGTTTGGTCCTTGGGTCCTGTAAGGATTTCATACCATTCAAGGCCTTCAGGCCAGTTTTCTCTCAAGGCCTTCAGGCCACCATAAGGCCTTAGGGCCACCCCATGGCCTTCAGGACACATGATTTGTAGATGCAGTAGTCAGACTAGAAGGGAAAAGTCTTCAAATGAGGATTCTGGGAAAGTGCATTCTCTTGAGAAAATCTAACTGAAATTGGAAGAACGAGAGGGTATGGCATTTCCATTGGTACCAGACCTATACAACTTTGCATAAGACATCTAGCCAACTAGCCCTATGAAGGTGTAGTGCTAATATCATGACATATGCTGGGTAGGAGAAGTTTCATGTTGTCTTGTCTGGGAGATTTGATCTAAGATCTACCAGTCATTTAATTGTCTCTAAGCCTTTGGGCCTTGAAAGGGTTCCACCTCACCACTTTAATTGTGGATTGTCAAAAATAATAAAAAATGACGGCCTTCAATCCATTCCAACCAATTATTCATAGGATTTAAAATAGAGAAAATAATAATAATTAAATAATAATAATAATAATAAATGATTAATAAAATAACGAAATAAAATGTAATTAATTATTAATAATTAAATTATTTTTAATAAATATTTTTAAATTAAGAGATTTTCAATTTAACAAAATAATAAAACAAATACAATAACCAACATCACAACATAAATAGTTCACATGTCATTGCCTGTGGAAATTATAAAGGACTACCCATACTAATGATGATTTTTTTCTATCATTCTTAGATGAAAGTCTAATATAAAATGTTATATTACAAAAAAATTTAAAAAAATTATATATTGGTGGATTGAAGTGTATAGACATTAAGAGACTACTAGACATGATTTTTACACTTACAGAATCATGCTAGACTATCCTTCACTAGATGATGTATTCTATTTTAATCTGTATACTTATATTATTATTTATTGAAAATAAACAGTTTATTTTACTAATTATAAATGATTTTTTGTTTAATGTTTCATTAATTCAAGATTACTGACTTTATATCTAGAGTGTCCTGCCTTACTACATGTAGTTTATTGATGCCAATACCTACGTGGTGCCTCTTATAAATTTTTACATGGTAGATTTGAACCATTTAGACAATGTTATGAGGTAGCTCAGGTACTTGAAACTCATTCCCAAAACACCTAGAAAGATATAATCCTTATATTCAATTAATATTTCCAAGAAGTGAGACACAAATTAGAAGTGATTTCTTGTACGAGATACTAATATGTAGGGAATATGTATGGAATATAGATTATTGGGGCATCCATAGTGCACATGAATTTATTATACTAATTGAATTATGATACTTGGAAATTCATGAGGTAATTTTTGTATATTACATGATAGATTAAATACTATCATTAATTGGTAAAAATTATTTTCCCTATGAAATGGATCTAATATTAACTGTAATTGAATGCATTATTTTTTAATAGTAAGCTTGTATCAGATGATTATTGTATATATCTGATCCCATAGAGAGATTTTTATTCCAATATTACTATTTTCAAACATTATTAGTTGATTTACGTCAGCCCATTGATAAGATATATCAGGGAATCTTCTTTAATACGGTACAAGATTCTCAAACTCAGGGTGATGTGTCACAAGATGACGAGCTTAAGGTAAACATGACATATGATGATATGAAACCTTGGATGAATATATAACATTATTATCTAGAGTCTTCACCACTTATTGATGATGTTGATCCAAAAACTCACTATAATACTCATGCTGCATCTCTTACTCAGATTATAGATATTCCACTTTCAGATTTTATGACATAGGATATATTGATAGTGAGTCAGGTTGCTTCTTCTAGTGATTCTCATACTTATTCCCATACTTTATTTGAGTCTAAGATAATGTTAGATAGTTAATGGGATATATATTATTCTACCATTTTCTCCAGTGTCCAAATCCTTATTACACAACAACTATATTCTTTTGATATGGGAGATAATTGTAGCTACGAAATTTATTATTTCCATGTGTGAGAGAGTTCCTGTCAACAATCAAATTCCTCAAGGCAGTGTAAAACCCTCAAATTATAAAAGAGTAAAATTTTATTCTATAGAATATGTGACACTAAGAAATGATCTTAAATAACTCATAAAATATATTTCTTTAAATTTATTATCTTTGATAGCTTTCTAAAAACGTAACACCTAGTAGAAATGAACTGTAATATAATATATCATTATAATAGTGCCATTGAATTGGCTGGTATTGATATTACTAGATAAATAATGAAAATTATATGTTTTAAACATGTATAGAATAAATTTAATTTATATATTTTGATTATGAATAAAATAATCATCACTTGAAAGAAAAAGATAATTTTTTCTTAAGAACTATATTTTTCAAAGAAAATAGTTCTATCTACTTTTGCACACTTATATTAAAATTAATTTTTTTTCAATTTTAGAAAATTTATTTTCAAAAATACTTTTTCTGAAATCATAATGTAAAAATTATCTTGGATTTAATTTTAAAATTTTTCTTAAAAGATCAAATTTTCATTGAACAGTTTAAAATACCGATTTTTATAAAGAATTGACATTTCTTTTAAAGAATTTTAAAAAATAAAACTAATTTTATTATTGTTTTAAAAGTAAAATTAGTTTAATTTTATATATATTAATCAAATTTATGTCATTTTAATCAATTTAATATTGAATTTTGATATAAAAATGTTATAATCCTTTGAACATTTTCTCTTTCATAACCCGATATCTGATCGCATATGTGGGTTTAATTTTTAATTGGAGTCTACCACTTAATTAAAATGAATTTAGAAGAATGGATACCATATTTGGAATAATACTAATTTATATTATCTAACAAGTTCAACTTATTTTTTGAAAATTATTAATAGTAAAAAAAGTAAAAATTATTTACTATGGTTACGGTAAAAATGGGTTTACTGGTGGTTAAACTAAAAAGAAAAGGTCTTAAAATGACCCAAAACATTTCCAAAACCCATTTTACAAAAACATTTAGACCTTTTATCTCTAAGGGTTAATAATAAACCATTTTTAGTCCTGTGGAATGATAAAAACGTGGGTCTAATTGAATATTTTTTAAAAATTCCATGTGTGTCCTCTACCCCACTTATAAATAGACAACACTCTCCTCTTCTATTCACACTTAAAAATCCATTTGATTCAGATAATTCATTCCCAAATAAATTAATTAATACCCTCCCAAAATCCTATATCCCTTGTTTATATCAGAAATACAACCTAGGAAGACTTTTTGTGCAAACCTAAAGAAGTTATTCAAAGAAGAGGTAGCATTTGTTAAGCATTTATTTTTTTATTCTTGTTACATATCTTTAAAATATTATCAAAACATGATTATATAATAAAAAATATCTTCTTATATATTTAATTTTATTATTTTAATGTAATGAACTATATCTATCTCCTCTTCCATCAAATGGGAAATGAAGTTGTTGATCGTGTGTACAACAAACTAGCACCACACAAACCAATATATTTAATTTTCTATCACCAGCTTTCAAGGATGGATATAATGATGGATATATATAATTTATATAATAGTAATGATATTATTATACTTTTGGACTTATAATATTACATATGCCTCCAAACTTTCCATTTCGTTTAAAATACTATAATGTCCCCCGTGTGTACGACATACTACTGCCACGTGAAGCTTTGTGATTCATTTTTCTGTTATGATTTTTATGGAATATAAGAAGGATAAATTTAATGAATATATTTGATATATATGAGATAATATTCATTCATTAATGTTAATATATTACTAACTTACTTACCCATTCACATGTTAAAGGAATGATAACATCGCTCATGTGTACGTACGACCTACCATCTCCATGAAGTGATGTGATCCATTTTAAATGTTCATATTTCAATAAAGAATCTAAAAATTTCTATAATGTAAAAAATAATATTTATGAAAATAATATCATTATTGTGATGAAGGATCTATAGCCTATACTCAATAACCAAAACTTTCATGTCAAACAATGCATGAGAAGACAATGCAATTAACACTCGAAACAATGAACATAAAGAAAAATTAATAATGAGAAGTTGATAAGATGCAATAAGAAGATCAAATGTGATATTATAAATATGAATATGATTTTTTATAAATTAATAATATGATTGAAACCATTATATAGTATTTCAAATAATGTTCAACCAAACAGGTGTATGAGGTAAAGGACATCGTCTCAATTTCCATTCACTTAGGTATATTGTAATGTTATGAAACTATTTTTTATATGGTTCATATGATACCCCTTTGACACATAATATATTGATTCAAAAATAACACATGGTATTTTAATTTTTTAAATGAATTACTTCATCTAAGGGGATTTGACTTGAAAATTACCAAGTGGTAAAGAATTTCATAACTCAATTTATTTTCATTGGGTCATATTAACTTTTCATTATCATTGAAATCATATGATTATATGTGTAACTACATGAAAGAGGGTTTTTTTAATCTTTTTCCCTTTCAAAATTTTTGATTTCCTAACCACTACAATATATCAGTAACTACGGTTTTCTCCTAATGAGACCACATTTAAAGATTTTCTTGTCATTTTGTTATTATTATTAACTACATAAAATATTTTTTGAGGTTTATAAGGAACAATGTAAAACTATCCTAATTACTTAAACTAATAAAACATGAAAATATAAGAAATCCAAAGAAAACTTTTAGTGGAAAATAAAATATAGAGAGAATTCAAAAATGGTTAGTGCCTTTCCCAAATGACTCTACGCGGTTATTCATTCTTCGTTGCCTTGAAATGATTTCAGTCTATAAAATCTATAAAATGATAGCCTGAAATATCCAAGTTTAGTGTCTCCTTATGTTTTATAAATTGAATCCAATGTGTAGAATCAGAGTCATCGACCTCCGTTCTTCAATATCTGGTCAATGTAGTGATGGTTATCGAACACATTGATAGAGTCAAACTGTTGTGTTCACAATTATCGATCAAGAATTTTTGATATTCCACAACAAGAGTTGACTGATGAAATCCTAACCATATTAACCTTATAGTACACATCCATTAAAAAAACACCCTAATTTACTATGCATTGGTCAAATAATTTAAGATAAAATTAAATGAAATGACGTAAAGATAATTATCAAACATCAATTGATTATTAAAAAGTTTAAATTTTGGAAATTATTTATAGATTGAAAGAAAATGTAAAATCTCATATTAAAATCACTATAGAAATCCACAAGGTACAACCATAAGAAAATTATCCAATCATATCAAAAAAACAAGATCAATGTTTTATCTTCAACTACATGCACATCATTTTTTCTTCTTCGAGTTCACTGAAAGATCACTCAGCTCCTCTCTCTATCACTCTACTTCAGTGATGAGAAGAAATGTTCTTATGTTTTCTATCTGAACTTCATCTCTATCCTCCCTAATCTATTATGTGTTTATCCTCTTTTTAGTTATGTCTGGGATCAGTTTACTCTTCCCACCAGATCACAGACACATAAAACAACCTCACATTGGTGAAAAACACTTGAAACCATAAGAAATCTCCCTCATTCAGTCACTGTCATATTCTACTTAGAAAATTTCCAATGACCATAGTTATTAAGTCTGAAAGTGACTATTAGACCCACAAAATAAATTTATAGTATTAAAATATCACATGAAACATGTTAATCTTAGTCTATGCTTCTAGGTTCATAAAATTTCAAAAAGTTCTCATAGGTGTCAGGTGCTCAACAAGCCTCTAAAATACACTTAACTATCTTTGAAAAGTGTAGTATTAACCCCACTGAAATTCAGTTTAAAAAAAAGGATCATCTAACAATTTCCATGAACATGTTATGCTTACTCTTGAATGATCACATGGTTAGGTTATCTAGGATCATGAGTTTGCATCTCCATTGGTTTCGAATGAACTAGAAAATGAAATTATACCAAAACAATTGTTATTTGACTAATTCACCAGCACACCCTCACCTCCTTATACCTATGAATTTAAAAATTAGATCCAAATAAAATGACATTAGTGGAATAAAAATACTTCTCCAATAGATACATTCAGAACTTAGGGTCATCCTATGATTCATATTTAATATCCTCAAAATCAAATCGGATCTAGGGATCAACATCTTCAAACACCTTAAAAAATGAACATTGACATCAACAGGTTCATCCGGATCTTGGGTATGGTGGTTGATCTCAGATTTGGGGTTCAGATCCCAAATCATCATCAATATCACAACCTTGACACTTTTTTGACCTCAACACAAGAGATCGACACTAGTTCGACCTCATACACCACCCCAAATAGATAAACCGGCCTCAAAATATTCTATGGTGGCCAGGATTGGGACATTGGTTGACCAGTTCCTAGATCAAATGTTCCAAATCTATGTCGAAGTGCTCAATATCCAGATCTAGTTGAAGGCAGTGGTGAAATATTAGGCTTGTCAGCCGACAAGATGTGTCTCCTTCTCCATCAAAATATGAGATCCAAACCTGGCTTCAGATGATCAACAACACGGTGATTAATTTCAGTATATCAGGGGATAAATCAAGGGATCCATCATATTTTTACATAGTGAAGTCGTCTAATTTATCAAGAAGTCAATAGAGGCCTCATGAAATGTATCCTTTATGGTGGTTAGATCCTCAGTTCCCCTTAAATAATAGTGAAGTTAGGTTCTTACTAAAAATATTTTTTAATTTTCCAAAAACCACTTTTCTAGGTAGAGTGGGGACCTACAAACTTTCCAAAACATTGAACATTTCAATGGGTACAAAATTTAAAATGAAAAATCAAAAGAAAAATCTGTTTGTTAAGGGGCATTTCTTAGATGAAGAATCCTACAAATCACACAATCCACCTGATACACCCTACAACAAGGTAAGACACATCAGGCCTAATATTCCATCCACATCATCACTACCATCATCACATCACCATCACCATACTCTCATCACCGGTTCATTTTCTTCACCATCACATGCCGATGATAGAGCCATCCTCTCACCAACCATCATCGCCGCTTCACTAATGAGGTCCCACATGTCATTATCTTGACATAAGAAACCCATAGAACCAACATCAATTGAACCATCCAACATACCCTTGTACAAAATCACCAAAATCGACCCAATGAAACTAATTTCATAGCATCACCAATGATCAATATACCAGTCATGGACACTTATCACTGGAGAACATCATCGTCATCATCGAGAACCCAAAACAGAAAAATACATCGTCAATGATCTTCATCGAACACCAAACCAATAAAAAACCCAAAAGATGGAAGAAAAATCACTATCGATGATGAAACATCCAATCCATATCAATAAATTAGTATAAAATTAGGAAGAACAATAATGCCTTTAGAACCTCGAAGGAAGAACCGAAGCCTACTTAAGTCGCGCCTCCTGGTACACCATCGAAAGCTGAACAAGCACATCCCAAAAACTCTTAGTAAAATACCACACCACACTGAACAAGGGGAGTAGTATAATATGATTTAAGATCAGATATTGAAGTATTGAATGGTCTAAACAACTATCAATTACTTTTTTAGGACAATAACTCATTCTTTCAAATTGGAAACCCAAAAAAACTGGAATCACTGAGAACTATCCATGCCATCGTGGGTCGAAATTCCTAACCATCCCAATCTTGTATAACAAATATCACATTGGACCATAGATGGAGTCTTTAATCAAGGGACAGATGAAAATAGTATAAGAGGTGAGCAAAGGATGTGACTATGAAGATCAATACCCAAAAAGAGAAAAATAAAACTAGAGGGGAAAACAATCCATAGCGGGAGAAAAGGGGAAACAATGGAGCAATGAGAACCAACAGAGGAAAAAATAAAGCTGACATAGAGAGAGGGAGACAATGCTGTAGGGATGTGTAATGGCCTTTCCCTGAGGCTGTGTTCTTCAAAATGAAGATTTGGTAGATAGAAAATTAGTAAGTTGGCTTTCATGATGGCGAGGACCTCAATCACACCTTCATCCTCAAATTTGGTTTGAGGTGAATCACTCTAACATAAATTATCTTAGAGAGATTATATTACACATATTATTTTACAAGAATGACTTAAAATCATATAATGAGGGATCTAGAATTATTTTACACCCATGTGATAGTGAAATATCTTACGTAGAATAATGTCAGGTGGTGGTAAACCGTTTATGCGTTTCACAAAGGGAGGTATGATAGTGATTGATTATGATGGAAAATTCACAAATTTGTAGTGTTTTTATTCGATGTTATTAGGAGATGAGGTATTTATGACTATTTGTTTTCAAGAAGGGATTAGATTTTAGATCAATTCCTTGGTAAATATCTTCCTCATAAAGAGGTTGTTTGAGGTGCTGTGTTAGGATCTCATTTATAAAGGTAACTTGAATGAAGACAATGGTGGTGGAAAAATCATTTTAGTTGGACGATCTGGTGGTACATATTACAATAGTAGGAAATTACACTGTGAGAGTTTCCACCAGAGTAGTGGAGGAAAAAGTAGTTAGGGTAGAGAAACTATATCGAAGGGAGGTAGCTCACCTGTTTTCTATTAGTGTAGAAGGCCAGGCTACATGAAAGGATAGTTTTCATGACCACCAGTGGAATTTTTATCATTCCATATGATGGGTCATGTTCAGAGGTTCTATAAGAACCCATAGTAAGAATGTAGTGTTGGAGGATCTAGGTTTGTATAGATCACCAACATGGGTTCATCTACTCTATATTAGTCAGGAATTTGACGTTCAACTAGCTATACCAGTTGGGGTGGGGGATATGTTTCTTTGGGACCAGATCCTCCGTATAATTAGGGTAATTCAAATATGGGTACTCAGACTCGATCCCAAGGTATAGGGTTTGGTCAGCTTCATACAGTTCAGCAAACACCTGGAAGTGACGATGCTAGATCATCGACTCTTTGAATTATGATTCTTGTAACTTCTATAATTTCTAGAACTTTATTTGATATTGTGGCCTCCCACTCTTTTTTTATCTTCTTAGTTTGTAAGTTTTTTGGGTTTTATCGGAGGAACATGTGTGTGGAATTATGTAGATTGATAGGCTGTTAGGAGTACGAGAAGAAAATGTCTAGCAATGTAAGGAGTGTTCTCTAGAAGTTGTTGGTTACTGCTTTATTTGGGACTTGTTTATGCCTGATATGTCTGGTTTTGAATTGATATTGGGGATGAATTTTTTTTTTTATTAAGACCACATCGACTGTTACAACTGATGGGTAACATTAAAATCCCTAGACCGTAACACTTATGCTCACCACGGAGAATATGATATCCAGGATGGTTGTGAAGGGATATATTTTTAGTAGCTAGGTGAGATCACAATCCAAGTTGCATGATTATAGGAAGGAAGAGCATGAAACCTTTCCTCTTGTGATTGATCAGTTCCATGATGTGTTTCATGAGGAATTCTCATGGATACTTCTTGAAAGAGAAATTAAGTTCATGATTTAGTTAATTCCAAGAGCTATACCAGTCTTTGTCCCTCCTTACAGAATAGAACCAGTGGAACTTCAAGAATTCAAGACTCAATTAGAGGAGTTGGAGGGTAAGGGATTTATCAACCCATGTATGCCACCTTATGGATCACTAGAATTATTTTACAAGAAATATGATGGACCATTACACTTGTGAATCAACTACAAGAAGTTAAATAAGATGACAGTTAAGAACAAGTATCCTCTTTTGCACATCGATGATATTTTTTACCAACTCATGGATGCTTGTGTGTTTTTCAATAATGAATTGAGGTTAGGATATCATCGACTAAGGGTGATACCTTATGATATACCATATAATTCTTTCAGGAGAAGGTATGATTTTTATGATTCCTTTTTGAGTCTATTCAAGATGATGAATTATCCAAAAGTGTTTATGTCCTTGAGGAACTGAATCTACCACCTGTACCTAGACTAGTTTGTAGTTATTTTTGTGAATGAAATCATGGTGTACTCTCAAACTCATGAATATCATTCCAAAAATCTTTACATAATATTGAGTACACTGAGAGATCATCGACTATACACTAGGCTGTCCAAATCTAGTTTCTGGATCAACAAGGTACATTTCATAGGTCACATCATATCTAAGGAAGGTCTGTCAGTGGACCCAGAAAAATTTCAAGTAGTAGTAACTTCAGAGAAGTAAAAGAATGTTTTTGAAATTTTAAGATTTCTAGGATTGTTGGGATATTACTAGAGGATTATCAAGGACTCATCAAACTTGGTATCACTACTTTAGAGCTTGACTGATAAGGGTGATTGTAACATCCCCAAATGATAAAGGGTTAAATGACTAAATGATATGACTCATGTCAACAAGGTGCACCTTCCTTTTTCGGGAGCCTGCCTGATTAGAACTCCATAGTTAAGCGTGCTTGGACTGGAGTAGTGATCAGGATGGGTGACCTTCTGGGAAGTTTTCTAGGGTGTGTGTGAGTGAGGACAAAATCATACTAGAAGGGACAAGTGTTGGCCTGTGGGGACTATCATTAGTCAGATGAACCGTTTGAGCACGTGGGTGGGCCCTTGGGTGGGGACCACGTGTATGTAGGGAAACTCATGGTACTTGGAGTGCCAGGACCCGATGACCATGTTAGAGTGGGGTGTCTGTGCTGTCACCAGGACCTAGTTGTCACATTTGGTATCAGAGGTGGTACCCATCCATAAGTGCAGTGCACTGCCTAGGTTGAGATATAGGGCCCACTAAGAGGGGATTGTGCTCTAAAACGGGGGTGATTGTAACATCCCCAAATGATAAATGGTTAAATGACTAAATTAAATGACTCATGTCAGCAAAGTGCACCTTCATTTTTGGGTGGGGTGTCTGTGATGTCACCAGGACCCAGTTGTCACATTTGGTATCAGAGGTGGTACCCAGCCATAAGTGCGGTGCACTACCTGGGTTGAGATATAGGGCCCACTACGAGGGAATTGTGCTCTAAAACAGGGGTTATTGTAACATCCCCAAATGATAAATGGTTAAACAACTAAATGATACGACTCATGTCAACAAGGTGCACCTTCATTTTCGAGAGCCTGCCCGATTAGAACTCCACAGTTTAGCGTGCTTGGGTTGGATTAGTGATCAGGATGGGTGACCTTCTGGGAAGTTTCCCAGGGTGTGTGTGAGTGAGGAAAAACACACTGAAAATGACAAGTGTTGTCCAGTGGGGGCTGTCATTAGTCTGATGACCCATTTGGGCACGTGGGAGGGGCCCTGGGTGGGGACCACATGTCTGTGGGGAAACTGGTGGTAACTGGCAGGCCATGACCCAATGGTCATGTTAGTGCGGGGTTTCTATGCTGTTACTGGGACACAGTTGTCAAAGGTGTCATGTTTTAATGATATATAACAGGTATAATTTCTTATAGGAGAAAAAGAATCATTTGACTAATATGCTTATTCCGATCTTACCTGAGACGGGTAAGGGGTATAAATTTTTTCTTGACGTCTCTAAGGTTAGACACAGAGTAGTGTTGATGATGGAAGATCGAGTGATGGTGTATGTGTATCAAAAGTTAAGACTTCATGGATAAAACTAGCCTACACATGAACTTGAGTTGGCCACTATGATCTATTCTTTAAAGTGTTCGAAACATTACCTTTTGGTTGAATGCTTTACTATGTATACTGAACTTAAATACCCAAAGTAATTCTTTTCTCAATGGTATTTGAACCTTTGATAGTGAATATGGGTCAACTATATGCAATATTTTTATTTTGAGTTGGCCTATATAGTATAGAGATAGAGTATTGTTGCAAATGATTTAAGAAGAAAGACATATAATAAAGTAGTTTAGGAGTCTAGTTTTGATTGTAATATGATGGATTTGTTCACTCATATTCTTATAGAGGTTTGGGAGGGCAGGGATATATGAACATTGCATCCCTGTCAGTTGAGTCCATGAATTTGGGCCTGGTCAGGGAGAGAAATTACAATGATTCAGAGTGTTTGGCCTTGAGGGAAAGCCTTGAAGGTGTCAAGTCATATTCCAATTGGACTATCAGTAATGATGATATTGTTTAGGTTTGTGGCCATGTTGTTATGCCTACGTGTATGAGAGAGAATATAATTCATGAGTTCCATGCCTATAAATAGGAAGTTCATTATGTTTTAACCAAAATATATCATGATATTCATAGACAGTATTGTTGGTTAGGGATGAAGAAATAGGTTTCAGGTTTCATGATGTGGTGGTACATCTGTCAGCTGGTGAAGGCCAACCATCAGTGGACGGGTGGTACATTACAATTGTTTCTCATTTCAAAATTGAAGTGGGGTGATTTCACCTTTTAATTAATTTTATTTATTCCAAGTAAACCTCAAAATAATGACACGATATAGGTAATCATCGATCAGTTGAGAAAGGTGAAACAATTCTTACTAATTTGGGAGAATTTTACCATGGACAAGTTGGGTGACTTATATAGTCAGGAGATAGTATGGTTGCACATGGTTCCACAAAGTATCATTTTAGATCATTATTTATTTTTTTTACTTCATGTTTAATGTAAGGATTGAAAAGGAATCTTGGTACCTAAATGGTTTTGAGTATGGCCTTCCACCCAAAAAAATAAAGGAAATCAGAGCATACTATCTAGGCACTGGAGGATATTTTGAGGCCATGGGTCCAAGAATTTAGTTGATCATAGGAAACAAAATTAGGACTTATTTATTTTTTCTATGTCAAAAGTTATTAAGAGACAATTCATATGGAACCATGCAAAGAACTCTATGGTAGTACATGTATGTCTCTGTTATGTTGGATACATGCTGGGAAAATATAGTTTTTGGGGTTGAGTCTCGTGTAGGGGACATTAGAGCAGGATCAATTGATTCAAAAACCTATGACTACAACTCATAGTAAAGAGAAGTCGTATAATAATTGTAAATACTGAACCATTGAATTTGTAGTGGGTGATAGTGTGTTCCTTCAGGCGTTTCTATGGTGGGTCATCGCTGGATTTAAAAACAAGGAAAGTTGGTGCCTGGGTATGTGGGGATGTTTGAGATTGTGGAGAGGATCAGACTAGTGGGGTATTTATTTGATTTCCCACAATGGTATAGTGGAATTAACAATGTTTTTATTATGTCACAACTTCGATAGCAACAACCTGAACCATCTCATGTGATTGATGTTGAAGATGTAGAGCTTGAGGCTGATTCATCCTTCGAGGATCGTCTGGTTCATATTTTGGATCATAGTGAGAAAATATTATGGGGTAAGACTGTGCTATTGTTTTATATATTGTGGTAGCATGGTAACATTTAAAATGATACATGAGAGAGGTAGGACGACATATGATCCTAATGACCCAATAATTTTACCTTGGAGACTCTGTAATTCTTGGGATTGTGGATTGAGGATATGTTTTTATAAGGTGGGGAGGTTATAAGATCCCGAAAATCTAATGAGGTATGCCATATTTATTTTTTGGGTGAAATATATTATTTTTTGTTAATGTTTTATTTTCTATGAATAAGAGGAGGACCAGGAGTGTTCCATGGGTTTACAACAAGAAGAAGGAAGAAAATAGGTTATTCTTGGAAGGACACATGGTTGGTAAATGGTTAGTACTAACTGTGTGCCATAACCATACAGAATGTAGGGGAAGGGTTTATGGTTAATAGGACATACAAGGGGTATCTTGTAAACTATGAATACTTGGAAAGAACCATTTCACATGGCCACCACATGGTTTAAAAAATTGTGTGGGATCCTAGGAAACCATGCGAGCTAGCCCCCTCTTGGATAGTGGGTGGCACATGGTTTAGCCAACCATGGTGCCAAATTGTGTGCCTCATTAAAGAGGGGGAATTTCCCATTCCCCCATGATTTAAGGGTTCTGAACCAAATTTCTTCCCCATTGTTCTTCCAGTAACCTAAGTGATGCACTTATTCCTCCCAATGTCCCAGGGACATTTATCCTTCGATTATTGGCCCTTTGGAGTGTGTTTGGGTCTAAATCAAAGATCTTAGTGAGTCCAATAGTACTTTTCCATCTTTTTTCTAGAAATATTATTGTATAGATTTTCTTCTCCTTCTGAATCCCTAAAACATTAGTTTTCCAATATATTATATGTTTGGGTTTAAAAGGGTGTTTTATTTTGAATCAAAGGATAAGGTTAAGCGAGTGTTCTTCTATGAACTTTAGGTAGGTGTTCTATAAGGTATACATCGTAGTATTGATGTTGGTTATGTGTACATGGTTATGATATTGCTTTTGTAATGCTTAATTTTTTTCTCCTTAGTATGATATGATTAATTGGTATCTAAATGTTGGGTTGGACTTGCCATGATCCCCATGGGATCTAATGTGAATGAATAGACAAGGAATATGGACACCCATGGGGTGGGAAACTCCCTTGAACATGAAGTATTGATGTGTTAAATGAAAAATTGAGGGTTGTATGATATTAAAGTATTTTTAAATGTTATTAACCCATAAACATAGCAAGATGTTATGTTTAGATTAACTTTTATAGTTAATTACTTGATGGTGTGTAGGTGGATAGATGGGAAAATTGGTTAATGGGGCGTGGACTTAAGGCTAAATGACTTCAAAAGGGGAATAAATGGTTTTAATGCCATAAAATGGTAAAATGGTTTTATGTTGGGAATTGAGAATATGATGATCATAAAGAATCGTGGAAATGTGATCAATAGAAATGGTGCACCCTTATTGGGTTTTTAGTAAAATGGTTAATGATGATGGGACTATGTGAATGTGAAAAATGGTTGGTGTCTTGTTGGACTGATGCTCCACTTCTATGGGTGGGATAGTCTAATGCTATAGGTTCCCCTATGCACATTATTTTTTGAAGGAATGGAATAATTCTCATGAACCCAAGGGTATGGAAATTGCATTCCACATCATGGTTGGGATGGTTGGAAATAGAATTTTGTATCCCAATTATATTAATGGACCGAGGATCCATGTTTTCAAACATATGAAACTTTGACATATGGAACATATAACCAGAACAGGCCAATGCAGGTTTGATGAAAATGGGTAAAACATGGAAGAATAAATGAAAGTAATGGTTCTATTAAAATATAAATGTTGTATCATATTTTTTTATTTCCATTATTAAATTTACTTTTGTAGACACTGTATTAGAATTGATATTTTTTAGAAATTGTTGGTTATGTTCTACTGAGTTGTACTCAAACCCTTATCAGGCTGAGATAGGGCACCCAAGAAGAAGTCATAGTTATAGGTTAGGAGAAGGGAAAAGTTCCAATGTTTGAGGGATGATTCGAGATTTGGGGCGTGTATGGATGGGGGGATCAGACAAAATGTTGTGACCCATTTTGGGGATTCTTAAGTGTTTCTTTGTTTTGGGTTTTTCATTACAATTGGAAATCTATTACATGGAAGGACATATTTACTGTTTGGTTGTGGGAATGTACATAGTTTTTGGAAATCATTTTTTTAATGATTCATTATCATTAGTGTTGTTATATGATTTCATATTTTATATAATATGTATTAATCTAATTAATAGTGTATAGTCTCCCCATGTGTTTCATTAGACCCTCACTACAAGGTGGTAGCCTCTGATATTCATGGACGCACACCTAAGGTTATTTTTTCGGGGTACAAATTAGTGGAACTCAGGTCAGAATGTTACACACTCTCTCATCCCACTTTCTATAGAGAGAATATAACCATCCATGTGATTGATCCAAGAAAACATTTAATGGATCAAACAGAAATTATTAAGGTGATAATAGTAGTGCCGAAAGATTCATCATATCTCTGTGCTAGCACCCAAAATTCAAAGAATGGTGAGCATGTTGATTCTTGGATCATGTGTGGATGATCTAAAGGGGTTCAGTTTTGGATCCTTTGAGAAATGAATTATTGTGACTAGATGTATTAGAACACCCTTTTTAATCTAATGAGGAACTCATTTATATATTTTTATACTTATTAAATTAATGCGAGATCTTCAGACCTCTATCTAGGATCATATTTACGGATATCACATAATTACAATTCTTCGATGATGAAAATTTTATATCCTCAGCTCAGTGTCTTCCACTACTTTCCCCAGTACCAACAATTGGTATTTTATGGATTGTGTCAATTTTCCCTACCAATAAAAAAAATATTCTTTAAATTAAGTAGATGTCTTAAATTTAGTCCCCACAAAACTGACCATACAATAATCAGATTTTGGAAGGCCAAGTTATGATCATCCAAAATAATATATGGATTGTTTATGGTTTTTTTTGGGTATTTAAAATGAAAAGTATTTTTATATACATGTTTTAATTTACTCGATTACAATTTTCTCCGATAATTACACTCATATCAAAATTATGGCTAATATAAGGCCAGAATATTACCACTAGAATTATGCTTCCCAATGGCTAGTAATTTCTATATGGTGTGAAATTAGACATGTTAAAAAAATAAACTGCCTAAATGATAGACCATGAAATTTGCTATTATCAATTTTTTTGGAAGGAATCTTGATATGGTGACAATAAACATAATAATTTTTCTAAATTTAAAAATAGAAGAAAATGTGGGGGCATCAGTCTATTGAAGAAAAAAATAGAAAAATTATTCTTTTGCGGGAGATTCCAGAGGAATCTTGTAATGACCTCCTCTCTTCTGGTGTTTCCTCCAATGACTGATCGTCCTCCTCTTCCGTCTCACCAAGTTCCTGGACCACCGCCCCTTATCACCTAGCTCATCCTGTTCCATAGGATCCTCCCATAGAAGCTCCCTAGAATTTCATGTTAGACCACCGCTCACCCTATTCACTAAAGATAGACAACAATCACCTATCCCAATATCAATACCCTCACCTCCTTGTACCATCGGTGTGAGATGCCTACCCCGTTCAATAGAACAATATAAATTCATGGGTCTTATTGGTCCCAACATGATGGTAATGGGGGCAGTGGGTCTTCTCGACCTAAATGTGTCCGAGCATGTTTGCCTATCCCAAAACTCCCTTTCATAGAGTCTTCCCTGGATCAGAATGGGCTTTCTCAGGGTTATAATGATCTTCTTTAGCCCTGCATGGGGTACCCCGATAGGATTTCTTTATATAATCAAAAATTAATTTAATTAATTTTTGCATTAAAAAGTATAATATTTTAATAGTCTAAAAATTTAATCTGATTTTGGTATTAAATGAATTAATTTAATTTTTTAGAATAAAGGTTAAATTAATCTGGGGACTAAGAAAATTAAATTATTTTAATTTAAATAATTCATTTAATTTAATAAATTTTATCATACTTAAATTTATTGAATTTAATTTTTATCACCCTTTACTTTTACCCATATATTAGTCTTGAGTATTAACTAACCATGTTTGTCTATTTTAATTTAATTAATTAATTATTTCATTATGTTTTTTGAATGAAATTAATTGAATAGGACGATTTACGCATCATCATTCTTTTTCTTGCTTAATATATATAAGGGTATATATGCCCAAATAAAAGTGTGTTGTCTGAATTTTTCACTCCCGAAACCCCCTCATCTTCATGTATGTATTTTTTTATTTTCTGATGACATTTTAATTCATAGACCATGCCAAGTCAAAGTTAAATATAGATGACAAGTGGAAACACTAGACCGAGAATGAGTTGCATCATGAGTAAGGCCACGATTCAGGTATGATACCCTAGGTCATGATTAATTCATTTAGTTTAAATTGATCAAAAAATATTAGATTATAAAGACCATTCAGGTATATTAATTTCCTTTATTCATTTTTTATTATTTTATGCATTTGCATGATGGTGTGAAACACATAAAATAATAAATAGTAAAATACACAAATACCCGATAAATTTCGTTCCATTAATGTTTAGTTGCGAGCACGACAACATAGGATGAATAGATTAATAGAAGTAGATTGCATTCATCAAATAATGTAACACCCTAAGATTCTATGGTACGCTTTCTTTGAATAATGTGATAGCGTGTGTTGTACGCAACACTGAGTTCTAACACACCATAACCAATCAAACTAGCCGTTATGAATAGTAATACCTACTTTTTGAAATTATATATATTTTATATTTCAAAATGGACTTCATTTTTGGATTCATAATATTAAATTTAGCCTAAGGTGAAATTTTGGTACTTTTGGGATAACTTTAATATTTTGATGAATAGTGAAAATTACTAAATTTTAATTAAAAACAACTTTTTTAATCAAAATAATTTATATTGATAAATTATGAATTTGAATGGTTTTAAAGTATATTTAGAATATATTTTTACCATTTAACACAATGTTTGTCATTGTACATAATTTCACAATTAAACCGAACATAAACAAGTATCAACATTTTGATAGTTATTATATCTTAAAAACACGCTTTTTGTTTTGACAGCGCGAATTAATTTTAAATTAATTTATGCCACTTATGTTTTTTGTATTTGGAAAAATGGATTCCATATTTGGAATCAGGATGTTCAAATTGTGTAAATAGATTACTTTTATTTTTAGACATTTTGAATAATTACTTCGGTAAATATTTTATTTACCATGGTTAAGGGTAAATCCGGTAAAAAAGGGTTAAAAAATAATATTATAATAATACTAAATGACCATAAAACGTGTACTAGCCTTATTTTTTGATACATGTTCGACCATATGCATCTTTTGGTTGATTTTGGGACCCCATGGAGCCACTTGTAGGTGATAGGGACACTTTATTTTAATTAAGTTAAAATGAATACAAAAATGACACAAGCATATATCTTTTAGAAAAAAAAAATTTACATAGGTTTATATATGTTGTATTTTCGACTATAAATATTAATTAGAAATATAAAAAGATTTCCTACATAATGATATTTTATTTATAATTTTTAGACATTAAAAAATTTAATTTATTTATGACACAATTATGATGCAGTAATTACCATAATAGTGAAAATTAAAATAATTGATATTATAAATACCAAAATAAATATAATTTGAGACTTTTAATGAATTAAACTAATTTTATAAGAGAATATGACATATTATGATTTATTTAATTGACTTTTTTTGAAATAATAATTCTGTTATAAGTTTCAAAAAAATCAACTATTGAATAGTGTCAAAATTGACATAAAAGAGTTTTTAAAACAAATATTATATTATTAATAGATATTAAATTTCAAAAAATCTAAGGTTCGGCAAAGAGACTTATCTAATGATAGGTGTATCATTAATGGACCACTTAGGGGTCTCTTGGATGTATATGGTAAGTTTATTAACCATATAATATAAAAATACAAAGAGACATTGTAAAAGTGAAACTAATTAACTTAGAGTTAATACTTAAAGATAAGCTTAATATAAGTACCCAAACCTGTCTAAATTCTATTGGTTGAGCGGTCTTAGACCCATCCCCACCATAACATTTAAATAATATACTTTTTAGCCATTAGAAACCGAATATTAATTTATTATAAATTAATATTTCTAGGTTTTCCAAAGGTGCCCTGTTTCGGTGCGGATGTGCGTCGGGTTACGCTGTTCCGCCAGGACGCGTTCGCGCGTGCACCCGTCGACCCGAGGGGATGGGCGCGCGGCTTGTGGTCCCGCAGTCCCGCTTTCCAAGGGCGGGCGGCATCCGTCCCTTATCCAGGGGCGTCTGCTCCTTGATCGAAACCGGGATGATGCGATGTCGGCTCCTCCTTCCGTGGACGTCTCCTCGGAACTCATCGCCTAATCCGGGTCTCCCTCATAGATTTAAGAATGCTCGTGAATCTCGTTCCCGGCGCCATATCTTCATGGACACCGGTTAATTACACTGCATCCGCCCGGACGCTCCAAGGAGTCCGGTCGGGGCAGCAACCTGCGGTGAGGAGACCGGGTGGCTCTGGGTGTCGGGGGCGTGTCTTGACACTGCGACTCTGCATGTCTGTCTCCCGTCCCTAATAGGGCTTCTCGAAGGCGTGATGGACTGAGGCATCCCGCACTGGGTACGGGGGACTGTGTCACCTGAGGTTTTCCTCAGCTTCCCATGTTCAACACGGGGTATGCCGCGAGTTTAACGTCCAGTGGGGACGGCATCGGACTGATCAACACGAGAAGTGGATCAGATGACAGAACCCCTTGCGGGGAACCTCCGACGCTGGGGCCAGCACATGGGCGGCTTCCCGAGTGAAGTGGAGTGGAATGAAACGGCATGACCCCACCGAGATGTGGCGGCCCGGGTAAGGATCAGGATGGATGATGGAGTGAAGAGCTTGGACCCCGTAGGGGCTTTCTACGTATCGCGCGTTAGCGCGGATCAAAGTCAGCGTAGTTCGGATATACAGTTTAACGTCATGTTGGACGTCGGCAAGCCGACTCACAGAGAGATCGAGGCCGCCGGGCGGAGGATTGAACCGAACCACCTCGCACAGAGGGGAATGGAACGGCCAGGTGGATCACAGTTTCACGTCATGCTGGACGTTGGCAAGACGACTCACAGAGAGATCGAGGCCGCCGGATTGATGATTGAACCGAACCACCTCGCACAGAGGGGGATGGAGCGGCCGGGTGGATCACAGTTTCACGTCATGCTGGACGTTGGCAAGCCGACTCACAGAGAGATCGAGGCCTCCGGATGGATGATTGAACCGAACCACCTCGCACAGAGGGGGATGGAGCGGCCGGGTGGATCACAGTTTCACGTCATGCTGGACGTTGGCAAGCCGACTCACAGAGAGATCGAGGCCGCCGGATGGATGATTGAACCGAACCACCTCGCACAGAGGGGGATGGAGCGGCCGGGTGGATCACAGTTTCACGTCATGCTGGACGTTGGCAAGCCGACTCACAGAGAGATCGAGGCGGTGGGGAAGCACAATGGAGATACACACGTGCAGTCCCCCACGGAGCGGATTCATAGTTGAATCGACGCAAGTGTGAACCCAGGAGGGGTCCACTGATGGACGAACCGACGTAAATACGACCGGGACGACCAGGTGGCGGGCTTGAACCTCGGAGAGGCTTCCTACGTACCCTGTTTAGAAGACAGGGATCAAAGTCCACGTAGTTCTTTGGGTTTGTAACACTCTACCCCCGTGGGTAAAGGCCACTCCAATCCCGACATCCCTGCAGAGACGAGCGGGTGGGGGCCACATCCAAACCGGGAGGACCCTGCGTGCGGAGCACGGGATCAAGATGCAGACGGTTTAACGTCTTGCCGGACGAAGTACAGTTTAACGTCGTGTGTTGAAGACGAAGGTGCTTGGCAGTTTAACGTCTTGTCGCGCGGACGAGGATGCTTGGCAGTTTAACGTCATGCAGCTTGGACGTTAGGCGGTGGGGAAGCACAATGGAGATACACACGTGCAGTCCCCCACGGAGCGGATTCATAGGTGAATCGACGCAAGTGTGAACCCAGGAGAGGTCCACTGATGGACGAACCGACGTAAATACGACCGGGACGACCAGGTGGCGGGCTTGAACCTCGGAGAGGCTTCCTACGTACCCTGTTTAGAAGACAGGGATCAAAGTCCACGTAGTTCGTTGGGTTTGTAACACTCTACCCCCGTGGGTAAAGGCCACTCCAATCCCGACATCCCTGCAGAGACGAGCAGGTGGGGGCCACATCCAAACCGGGAGGACCCTGCGTGCGGAGCACGGGATCAAAATGCGGACGGTTTAACGTCTTGCCGGACGAAGTACAGTTTAACGTCATGTGTTGAAGACGAAGGTGCTTGGCAGTTTAACTTCTTGTCGCGCGGACGAGGATGCTTGGCAGTTTAACGTCATGCAGCTTGGACGTTGTTTGCCGCCGATGGGTCCGTGTCACTTCGCGCGAGCCTGGAGGGCCGCACGGGAAGACAACGCACAGTGCGGGCACCTGCGATGAAGATCATCGGGCTCCACGCAAGCGGGTACCCAAAGGGGGTCAAAGGAGGCGACCCTGGCGGTTTGCGCGCAAAAGAGGAGCTTTGCGCGCAAAACCACGGGTCGGCGTGCAAAAACGGCGGGCTGACGCGCAATTGGGCCAGCGCCTTGCGCGCGGATGGTTGGGATTGCGCGCACCGGGCTTCGGATAGCGCACGGGGGCAACGGCTCATTCTGAAATCGAATGGCCACTTTGAGAAGGGGGGGTGCGTGCAATCAGACCGGATTGCGCGCACCCCGGGGGCAATTGCGCGCAAGAGGATTCTTTTGCGCGCGAAGGCCTTAGGGTGAAGAATGAATCAAAGGAAAGGAGCCCAAGGGGTTGCGCGCGAAGGCGAACCCCGGGGCCGTATTGCGCGAAAGAAAAGAGGTTACCTGAAGATCGGCATTGCGCGCGGAAGGGGTTGGATTACGCGCACGAGAGACCGTTCGAATTCTGGCAAACCCCCAAAACGTCGGGGGTCGCCTTGTATTTATAGGCAACCCCGGGCGCGGAATCCCGGCAGCGGGCGCGAAATTTCCTTCGCGGGCGCGGAATCAGGACCCAGCGCGCAAGGGATCCGCGCAGGCCACGGGCGCGCAAAATAGCGCGCCGGCCCAGCGCATTGCGCGCATCCCGGGAGGATTGCGCGCCGCGGCTCAACTTTGCGCGCGGCCCTCTAAAATTCCGCGCAAGTCCTCCGGGCCCTCCGGAACAGGCTTCTGACTCCAAATATCACTTCGCTTTCCGCATCCGGAGCTTTGTTTGGGAGCAACGGACTTTTCCGGCGTCTACAAAAGCCCCCCCTCGGAATCTGATCGGCGAGCGGTCGCAACGATCGGGTTCCGAGGGAGACGCCGGAATGCCGAAGTCCTGGGCGGCGCGGGACTTAGGCGCGCAAAAAGGGGCACCGGGCGCGGAATTCGCCGCTGCGGTCGCGCAAAACGCTTTCTGCGCAGCGCGGACCCCGGCCTCGTCTATAAATAGGGGTCCAGGGTCCCGCGTTCCGTACACAGGCCTTCCGCGCGATAAGCTCCAACGCTCTCGTGCGCGAAATTGCCTTTTCCGGCACGAAATTCGCCCGATCGGCACGCAAAACCGTCCGGATTTCGCCCTGCCTTTACGCGAAAACCCGGCACTTTACGCGCCATTCTTCCCGATTGCGCGTCGTCCACTTGGATTGCGCGCCAACTCTCAAACTTCTCTACCAGCCTCGTCCGATCCCGCACGCTGCATCCCTTTACCCGCACGACTCCCGGAGCTTCTGAGATGGCCGCGAATCAGGGAAATGAGGGGGGTGCCGCCACTCGCAGAGCTGAGATGGCGACGAACGAGGAGGTTTACGGAGCCAAGGAGATTGTTTCCAACAATCAATCCTTGTTCGACTTGCTGACGCCGGCCCAGAAGACATATCCACTGTCGGACAACCTGCCGCTCTGGAACTTCGGCATCCTGGATGAGGTTCCGGTGCCAGGGTTCGAGGTTGATGCGCCACGGACCTGGGTGACTCGGGAGGACGAGCTTCCCCGCTATAACATCACCAACAATGGGCATCCTGCCAGGGAGACCAGACACTTGGATGTCTATGTCCTGAACCCGAGGACGCGAACCATCGTCGGAAGTGAGCCTACTGCGGAGAACTCTCCAGCCCTCTACTCGAGCATATATCGCCAGAGTGTCACGGACGACACCAAGGGCTGGCTGAAGGACTGGGACTTGCGGTCTGGGGGCAATTTCACCAGTGAGTGGGTCTGGGCGTTCTGGGTACGCCACACCTGCGATCACTTCGCGGAGGAGCTGCGGTACATCGGCCTGTTTGAGGCGGTGTGGACGTCGCAGTTCCACTTCTACCAGCAGTCCGAGCTCGGGCCGGAGCTGTTCACCCGCTGGTCCCCGGATACCAACACCTTCCACCTTCACCATGGGGAGGTCGGTATCGGTCTCTGGGACATCCACTGCATCGGAGGTATCCCGCTGGAGGGTTACGAGTACGATGAGTTCCTGCCACCGAAGAACACCTGGGAAGACAGGTCACAGACTCCCATTCTGACCTGGCATCTGCTTGACCTGGCTACGCAGCGGCTCAGGATCAAGGACTTCCAGAAGGACATAGCCTACAAGGAGTGGTTCGGCCAGTTCTTGGAGCATGACCCGGCGGTCAAGATGCCAGGCAGGGGGAAGCGGTGCCCGACCGCGGCTCAGAGGAGCCGGAACGGGTCGTACTGGCGGGTCCTGGAGACGGGCGACTACCGCTCATGGGGGTACCGCGTCATCGAGGCCCGGGACCCAAATGTCCGGTACGCGGCGTTCCTGGCCACCTTTCTGAGTGGGTGGCTCCTGCCAGTGCGGGACGCGAGAATGGGCGTTCGCCCGGCGACTCTAGCAATGGCGGGCGCTATGGCCGCCAACAAGAGATACAACCTCGGGGTCCCAGTGTTGGCGAAGCTGTATGCCATCCTGGGACGCATCTCACGAGGGGGGTCGCCACGAAGGATCTGTGGGCCCTTTCAATTCTTCCACGGCTGGGTGGCCGCTCACCTTGGTGGGTACACGTTTCCGAACGCCATCATTCCCCCGGGCAACGGCCTGCGACCCTCCCTGCTGAATATTGCGGGGGTCGCTCCGATGACCCTAAGTGAGGAGGGCGTGCGGATTCGGATTGGCAATCATGCCAATTTCAACTTCAGCCCGTTCCCCACTCCCGTTGGCCAAATGATCGACAACGGGAAGGGTCCGCTGGAGCAGCACGAGTACTTCCTGAACATGCGGGGCGGGGTGCTCGTGGCTCGGATCGACGGGAAGGTGATCTGCGAGCCTTACGTGCCAACCCGGTTCGCCAGGCAGTTCGGGTGCCTTCAACGGATGCCGAAGAGGGTATTCACGGCTGTCCGGGAGGAGACAAACCCTGGCGTCCTTCGTCAGATGTGGCTGATGTTTGCCGCTTTCGGCTCTGGCGACGTCATCACTCTCCCTCCTACCGGAGTTGACGCAGGCTTGGCAACCGAGTACGCCGAACATTGGGCCATCGCGTACCCCGAGGGGCTTCTACGGAAGCCATTTCGGCGACTCGAGGTCACCCGTGCGGAGGCCGGGCGTCAAGGAAGGAGGCGAGGCGCCGCCACATGGGGGAGAACGGAGGCGCGCCAAGCAGCAGAGCCGGCGCGAGCAGGGACTTCGGCGGCGGGTACATCGCAGGCTGCCGCTACGACCTCGGTGCCCAGAGAGGGGGCGCGTGCGGTGGTCGAAGAGCGGCCCGGGAAGCAGGTAAGGCGTCTGCTCGAACCCTCCCACGATGCAGTCTTCCCGGCGCTGTGGTCGGCCTGGATGACCCTGCGGCAGTCACTGGGGACCGATGTCATCTGGCGAAAGATACTCAGAGAAGGAATCTATCTGCCAGAGGTCGGGCGCCTCCAGATCGCCGACAGGGTGGACTTCAACCGGCAGTATGCGTATCTGACGGCCATGGACGAGTACGCGCGCCAACGTGGTCAGCGTGCGGAGCCATCCCTTCTGGTGAAGGTGATGCTCGGTCTCGAGCCCGCTCCAGAACAGATGCCGCCGGGAGAAGATGACAGTAACGACTCCGAGGAGGAGGAGGAGACGGGGGAGGATGAAGGCTCCGAGGGAAGGTCCCATCGGGGGAGCCCGCGGGAGAGCGGCGAGGTGGCCGGCTCTGACAATGTTGATGTCACTGAGCTCCTCGAGGTCCGCTTCTATCCCTACTCAACCTGCTTCATCCATTCTCTTATGCAGCTTCTAACCCGTTTCTCCACCTTTCTCAGGAGCACACGGATGTTGGTCAAGCGTCCTCAGCGGGAGTAGGAGAGGCGCCAGCAGGACAAGGCGGGGGCCAGACACCCATCATTGAATTGACAAGCGTGGAAGGGTCCCCTGCTGCAACTGTTCCTGCGGCGGCCGGGATAGCGGAAGATGACGCTTTGAACTCCCGTAAGTCTCCTTACTTTACTGCTGGTGCTTGCCATTGACGATCCGTGACTAACCACGGCATGCCATGCGCAGTGATCTCAGGACTGGAGGCTCGTCGGGTTACCGAACCCGGGCCATCCACGAGTGGACCAGCAGCAGACATGCCGCCTGCTCCGGAATAGACTTCTCAAACCGATCCGGCCCTACCAACTGCTGATCAGGGGGCTACGGACGTCGGTGGTGCTGCCGTCGGAGAGAGGTCGGGGGCTGAAGAGGGTGTCAACGCCGCTGGGGCGGGAGAAGAAGGTCGCCCAGATGTCGGGGAACCTACCCCCTGTGAGGACATCCCAGGGGCGGACCCTGCAGCAGACCTGCTGGCTGCCTTCCCTGCCTACCGACCCGCTGACCCCGAGGAGATGGATGACTCGGACGCGGAGGCGGTCGAGGAGAGCCGGATAGCGCGCCGAAGGGGGTGGAAGTGAATCCAGCGCTTCCTCAAGCGAGACCCATCGGAGTGGCTGGGGCGCATGGGGTCACTCCAAACCTGGCTGCGCTTCCTGTGTGCCGGGGGAGCTGATGCTCAACGCCTTCATCTGACGGTCCGTGATTTCATGGCCGAAAAGATGCGCGAGAGACTCCAGCGTGCCGACGTCGCACAATGTCGGGACATGTCGGAGAACATGCGGGCGCTCCTCGCGGCGGAGCAGGAAGTCCGGCGTCTCGAAGGGCAGGCGGCAGAGAAGGAGGCCTTCGTCGCAACATGCACCGAGCTTGTGGAGCAACTAGCAGCCCAGCTGGTTGACGCCCAGGTACAGCTGACGGAGGCGGGCCAACAAATGGTCACAATTCAAGTCGAGCGGGAGCGTGCACAGGCCAGAATCGACGAACTGCGTGCTGCGACCGCCGACGAGGAGAGGGCACACAGAGAGCGAGAAGCAGCTCTGGAGGCCGCCAGCCAAAGGGTAGCGGCGTTAGAAAGGCTCATCCAGCACGCTAATCCTTAGGGGCTTTGTTTTTGCCACTCCCAGAACATTTGCTTCCGCTACTTTGATCCATTTGTATGAACCAATATATTTATCTGCATCTTTTGGCTTAACATGCTCGACCACAATTCTTCGTCTTGTGGGAGCGTTAACCAAGCATCAGGCATCCATAATTGGGCCTGGATTTCTGGAGAAAAGAGGGAGGTCATTCCTAAGAAAGGAGACCTCAAGCCTAATCAATGTATCATCCCCCCAACTTGTTCCAACACACGAGCGGGACAATGCTAGGGGCGTTGAGATTTTATCCGAACATAGGGAAATGAGAAAGGGTGAATCGCGTGTCCCGAATCCAGACATCCACAACGGTCGGCCTCCCAGGAAATGCCCAAGACGGTAGGCGGACAGTGGATCGACCATAACAACTGCAATAGACGGACCGCAGGTCATAATTCATATTGCAGGAGGCGGACCACATGTCATCATGAATACCGCTTTGGGGGTTCCTTCAGACACAAGGGTGGAAATCCAGATCAACAGGGCATGCGAAGCGTGGGGCGAAGTGACCATTTGTTCGGATAGAATCCAACGCTCTCAAAATTGCGCCACCGCGGGGAAGGCGTATTAGGCGGATGCACTAATCTGGCCGTGAATCACCCCAATTCTCAGACAGAACCTCTTTGACGAGGAAAACTGTCGCCTCCCATCATTGCGATGGGGCATCCCGAGCTGAATCGGGGAGAGTATCACAGCTGCACCACTCTACCCGAAGTCAGGCCAGACGGCCGGCGACGAGGAGGGGCGGGACTTAGCGATCCCTGAGGCTGGACCCGAGTCGGAATGCCCGGGCGTTCCTACGTACTCTATCAGGCTGGAGATCAAGCCACACGTAGTTCTGAAAGTGCAGTTTAACGTCATGCAGGACGTAGAATCCCGTTTGGGGAGATCTTAGTTTAAGGTCTTAGAGCTCGGACCATAAGGGTAGATCTTAGTTTAAGGTCTTAGAGCTCGGACCATGGGGCTAGATCTTAGTTTAAGGTCTTAGAGCTCGGACCATAAGGAGAGATCTTAGTTTAAGGTCTTAGAGCTCGGACCATAGAGGTAGATCTTAGTTTAAGGTCTTAGAGCTCGGACCATAAGAACCTCAAAGTACGCCGCATCGTGGTCCTATCCCCTGGATATGCGAAGATGCACTAAGGGATAGTGTCAAGAGTGTCGAGATTTTGCCTGGTCAGAATGGGGGGTGGAAAATGTGATGTGAATCATGCGGCCATTCACTCAAGGACTGGGGGCACCGGCGTGACGATATGGGAGTACTTCCGACCGTGGCGGAAAAGCAGCATCAATATCGCACTAACCGTTGATGGAATGAGGCAGCAAACGAGCATCGACCGCTCAATCGCAGGATTCATATCGATTTGCTGCCCGAGGCCATTGGGGGCACCAGCCCGAGTCGGTGGGAGAGCACTGAGGCATTGTGTCCAAACCATTCACGGGGGCTCCACCCAGGGCGTAAGCGATGGGTCCGAATGAAAGGGAGCACGAAGCCTGAAAATGGAAGGAACCTGACCAAGCTGAACCTGACCCTCCTGGCAATAAACCAGAGTACTCTTGACACCAGTGGACCGCTGCAAGGGGTCGAGGGACACGCCTTGAGGGTGGCCTGAAGGCGGAGGATTCCCCAGAGAAGGGGGAATCTCTAAGATGTGGGGGGATGGACCCGGAGTTTCAAACATCCGGGCGTTCCTACGTATCCCGTAAGGATGGGAATCAAGCCACACGTAGTTCTTGAAGCGCGGCGCAACACAATCGGGCACCAGCGCGGGGAAGGGGTGCGGGTCTGACCCTCGCACACAGAAGAAGCGGTATTTGATATTTCTTGTTTGTCCTTAAAGGTGGATGGTTTTTCTTTGTGCAGCGACATGCCTGTGATTAAGGAATCACTGGCGTCGCCACAGTAATCAAGCCATGAAAGGCATTGATGAATGGCGTGGTTATTAACCAGCGCCCAACGTGAGTGTCCCCTGAGGGGAACATCACGATGCAGTGCCGTTTCTCGTCGGGCGGCCAAGACGATCACAGTTTACGGTCGTGTGGTAGGACCAGACAACACAGTTTAAGGTCGTGTGGTTCGGACCATTGAGGAATCCGCGTATTGCGATATGGCGGACTCAGCGGAGGTGGGAACATACCCAGCCCTGCGGTCACGCACGATTCCAGGAGAAGGATCCTGGGATAGGGGCCTGCGTATGTCCATCACCCGAGGGGCAGAGATGCTAGCCTCCAGATATACTGGGCCCAGAACTCGATTGTTCGGGTGACTCCTTCCTCCTTATGGGGACGAGGGTCCAGCTACGCATGGCCCTTAGGGAGGACATCAGCGTATATCCTTGGCGCTCAGATCGTGGGAGCCTCGACAGACACCATTACCCTGGTTGGCCTGCCTAACGTGTAAAGGTGTACTGAAGGTCAGTATGAAGAGAGTGTCGAGATTCCACTACAACGCACAAAGGCGGAGTGTGATGAGGACCGTGAAACCAATGTTCGGAGCCTAAAAGAGCTGACATGGTGATCAAGGATGTCGCTGACCATATTCGCAACACAACATCCGATCGCGTCAGCCTAGAACAGGGCAAGCAAACGAGCATCAACCGCTCAATCGCAGGATTCATATCGATTTGCGGCCCAGGACCCGCCGGTAAATCGACCCGGAGCGGTAGGAGAGCACTGAGGCATCATACCCAAACCGCTAACGAGGATCCCTTTGAGTGACGGCTCAAACAAGAGGAAGCGCGCGGACCGACAAGCAGCACAGGACTTGTCGGGATTGAATCCGACACCACGGGTCATAGACCAAAGTACCCAAAACATGTTGACAGATCACCGGAAAGGGTTGGAGGACTCACCCTGAGAGCAACAAAAAGACAGCAGATCCCTGTAATCAACCAAGAGACGGGGCTGGACCTGAGACAAAAGCGTCCAGGCGGTCCTACGTATCCCATAAGGATGGGAATCAAGGCGTACGTAGTTCTTGAGAGGCAGTTTAACGTCATGCAGGACGAAGAGAGGTGTGAGGTAGTCTCACACACGGGGGAGGCGTATGGCGCGGTCAGTAGACCGACGTGAATGAGGACATAATCCCCCGCTCACGCTACACGCCTCGCACAAAAAAGGGGAACTGGGGCCAGAGGCCCAACGCGGGATAGAGATTCCCGAGAAATGGGGCTGGGCCTAAAACATGAATGTCCAGGCGGTCCTACGTATCCCATAAGGATGGGAATCAAGCCGCACGTAGTTCTTGAAGTGCAGTTTAACGTCATGCAGGACGAAAAGGGAAAGAAAAAAAGGGGGGAGCAGAAGGCATCCCCGAACGTGGGGGCGTACAGCGTGGCGAGAAAAACCGACGTGAATGAGGGCGTAGCCCCGCGTCCACACCATACGCCACATATCCAGAGGCAACCGGGCCAAGGGCTCGAGGTGGGATGGAAATTCCCGAAGGATGGGGCTGGGCCTGAAAACATGAATGTTCAGGCGGTCCTACGTATCCCATAAGGATGGGAATCAAGCCGCACGTAGTTCTTGAGAGGCAGTTTAACGTCATGCAGGACGAACGCTGAACAGTTTAACGTCTTGTAGCTCGGACGTAGTACAGTTTAACGTCATGTTGGACGAATGCCAAACAGTTTAACGTCTTGTAGCTTGGACGAGGTACAGTTTAACGTCATGTTGGACGAAACACTTGGCAGTTTAACGTCTTGCAGCGCGGACGATATGCTAGGCAGTTTAACGTCGTGCAGCTTGGACGTATGCAGTTTAACGTCATGCAGGACGTGGTGCAGTTTAGCGTCATGCAGGACGAACGCTGAACAGTTTAACGTCTTGTAGCTCGGACGTAGTACAGTTTAACGTCATGTTGGACGAATGCCAAACAGTTTAACGTCTTGTAGCTTGGACGAGGTACAGTTTAACGTCATGTTGGACGAAACACTTGGCAGTTTAACGTCTTGCAGCGCGGACGATATTCTAGGCAGTTTAACGTCGTGCAGCTTGGACGTATGCAGTTTAACGTCGTGCAGGACGTGGTGCAGTTTAGCGTCATGCAGGACGAATGTACACTCAGGCAAAGTACTGCTTGAGGAATCTAGCATTGGTGGGAGGAGTGACACGCTCACCATCCATAGTCGCTAGGGAATACACGCCATTGGGATAAACTTTGTGGACGACAAGAGGTCCCTCCCACTTGGGCTCCAACTTGGGTGGCTTCCTGCCGGGGATCATTGGCGCTCTTAGGGCTAGCACTAGGTCACCCTGCAGGAAGGAGCGGAGGCGAACCTTCTTATTGAAAGCTCGAGCCATCCTGCTTTTATGCCTCTCCAAGTTGTGCAAGGCGCGAAGTCTATTCTCATCCAGTGCTTCCAACTCGACTAGGCGGGCTTCAGCAGCTCTGTCCGGCGCTTGCTGGTCGTAGACCGCAGTGCGCAAGGATGGTAACTGGATCTCGATGGGCAGGACGGCCTCAGCTCCATACACCAGGGAATAAGGGGTCATCTGGGTGGAATTGCGAGTCGTCGTCCGATAAGCCCAGAGGGCGTTGGGGAGCTTGTCCGGCCAACTCTTCTTGTTCTGACCAACCATCTTTTGCAGAATGTTAGAGAGGGTCTTATTAAACGCCTCGATCTGTCCATTCGCCTGCGCGTGATAGCGAGATGTATGGTTCGAGCGAATGTTATACTTGGCGTACAACTTCTTCAACTCGGCTGCTCGGAAATTGGCTCTGTTATCCGTGAGGATAGCGTGAGGCACCCCAAATCGATGAATGATGTTGGAGGTCACGAAGTCAGCGATCGAACAGGATTTGACCTCTCTGAGCGGAATCACCTCTGCCCATTTGGAGAAGAAGTCTGTGGCGGTCAGAATGAACCGACACTGGCGAGCCGTCGCCGGCGGGTAGGGTCCCACAACGTCCATCCCCCAGACTGCAAAGGGCCAAGAATTCCTGGTGGTATGGAGAGGCTCCGGCGGCCGATGCACAAAGTTCGCATGAACCTGGCACGCATGGCACCTCCTGGCATACTCGATGCAGTCGTGGATCATGGAGGGCCAGAAGTATCCCAACCTCCGAATCTGGTGGGACAGCTTCGGCCCGGTCTGGTGGGCACCGCATGAACCAGCATGAACCTCTTGCATGACTCGTGGGATCTCAACTCCCTGAAGGCAACGGAGGAGGACACCATCAAATCCGCGTCTATAGAGGATCTGCTCCAGGCCGGGACTACTCTGGAGGACAAACTGCGATGCGCGGCGTCGAACTCGCTCGCGCTCGGCTCGATCCGATGGGAGAATGCCATGTTGGAGGTACTCAACCAAAGGCGTCCTCCAATCAGGGGCTGATTCGACTGCCACATCTGGGGTACTCAGGGCTCCGGGCACAGGGGCAACCGCGGTGAGATTACTTACCGACGAGCCGCGATCTCCCTCCGGGATAACAGGAGCGATGAGCCTGCGGTGCGTCACGCGGACGATCAGGTTATCCTGTTCAGGCTCTGCAAGTAACGCAGCCAGGCTGGCCAAAGCATCTGCTCGACCGTTCTGCGACCGGGGAATATGGACAACTTCTGGCCGAGAAGGGAACCGGGCCATCAGAAGGAGGGTGCACTCCAGCAATGGCACAAGTTCCGGCTTCCTGACAACATAGTCGTCATTGATCTGCTTAACAACCAGCTCGGAGTCCCCTTTCACACACAGATGGGGCACGTCGATCTCGAGAGCTAACTCGAGGCCAGTGATGAGGGCATGGTATTCCGCCTCATTGTTGGTACAGCCCTCTGACAACAGGAAAGAGTATGGCAGCACGGCTTGCTCCGGGGTGATGAAGACGATACCCAAGCCCACTCTATTGAGCTTAGGATTATCGAGCCTTCTACCGGTGGGGCTCTGGGAGGCACCGTCAAAGTGCATCTGCCAGCATGGACCGGCTCGATCGACCGAGAGGATGGCCTCATCAGGAAAGCCTAGATCTAGCGGCTGATCCACGGAGGTTGGGTGAGCAGCCAGAAAGTCTGCCAATGCTTGCCCTTTGATGGCCTTCTGAGACACATACCTGATGTCGAACTGCTGGAGAATCACAGCCCACCGCGCTAGACGGCCAGTCAACATAGGCCGGCTCAGGATATATTTCAACGGGTCTACCCGAGAAACCAACTGTACCTCATGGTGCTGCAAGTAGTGCCGTAATTTCTGTATGGCAAATACGAGCGCCAGGCAGCTCTTCTCGATGGGGGAATACCTGACTTCCGCATCGAGGAGCATGTGACTGAGGTAATAGAGGCTATTCTCTATTCCCTCGTTGTTCTTCTGGGCGAGAAGGGCGCCAAGGGACCGTTCCAGGGCGGTCACATGGAGGACCAGCGGCTTCCCGGATACAGGCGGCATCAGAACCGGAGGTTGCAGCAGGTACTGCTTGATTTCCTCGAAAGCGGTCTGACACTCTTTATCCCATACATAGGTGGCACCTTTCTTCATGAGCCGAGAAAAGGGCTTACACTTGCCGGCCAGATTCGCGATGAATCGGCGTATATAGGCTAAGTGGCCTTGGAACCCTTGTAGTTCCCGGATGTTACCTAGGGGAGGCATCTGGCTAATCGCCCTGATCTTCTCTGGGTCGATCTCAATACCTCGGTATCTTACCACAAATCCAAGGAACTTTCCGGAGGTGACCCCGAAGGCACACTTCAACGGGTTCATCTTCAGGAAACGAGACCGGAGGAAGCCGAACACTTTCTCAAGATCTTTGAGATGGTCCTGACGCTGGCGCGATTTGACTACCAAGTCGTCGACGTAGCATTCCACCAGTGTGTCGAGGATTGGCTTGAATATGCGGTGCATCGCCCGTTGATAGGTGGCACCTGCATTCTTCAGGCCGAAAGGCATGACCTGGTAACAAAAGGTACCTTGGGGGGCCCTAAAGGCAGTGAACTCCTCATCCTCAGGGGCCATCCGGATTTGGTTGTATCCGGAGTATCCATCCATGAAGGAGAGGGCTTGGAACCCTGTCGTGGCGTCAATCAACAGCTCTATCACTGGAAGGGGAAAATCATCCTTCGGACAGTGGCGGTTGAGATCGCGGAAGTCGATGCAGACTCTGATCTGCCCGTTCTTCTTCCTGACCGGCACAATGTTGGCCAGCCATTTGGGGTACTGGACTTCCCTCACGAAGTTGGCTTTGATAAGCTTTTCAACTTCGGCCTCAACCATGGCACCGTGAAATGGGTGCATCTTCCTGGGAGGCTGCTTGAACCCGCGATGGTTCGCCGGGAGACCAAGTCGGTGGACGGCTACCTGAGGATCCAGCCCCGGCATCTCGTCATAGCCCCAAGCGAACACATCACGGTGCTGCCTGAGAAAGTCCATGTACTGTTGCCGCTCCTCAGAGGGCATGGCGGCACTGACCAATGTGGGTCTCGGATCTGCTTCGGTTCCAAGGTTCACTTGTACTAAATCATCGACCGTGGCGGGGACGCCCTCCTCAAAGGCTGGGGGTGCACCTTCCACGTCCTCTCCACCCGGGGAGGGATTGTCCACGGGAGAGACTGCGTTGGCAACTGCATTGGGGCTACCAGATCCTGCTGGGCCGCTGGTGCTGGCACGGGCGGTTGCGGTCATCTCATCAGGAGACTCACAAGCCGTCGAGACCATGGCTACGTCCAACCGTTGAATCGGGAGGACGTAAGCGTCATCCAAACTTGCCCAGGGATCACTTGCAACAGCGACAGGCTCGACCTCACCTGCCAGGATTTGCTTATCCTTGCTCTTGTAATAGTCCGCATCCAGATAACGGGCTTCACATGAGGCAAAAGGATAGGTATCTCCTTGAAGCACGCCTACTCGACCGTTAAGGGAGTATTTGAGGCATTGGTGGTATGATGAGGGAACCGCCGCATGAAGGTGGAGCCATGGCCTGCCCATCAATGCGTTATACGCAGTGTCCTGAGAGACCACCATGAATTCGGTGTTGGCAACCAAGTCACCGAACTGGGTCTTCAAGCGTATCTTGCCGACCGGAGTTTGCTCGGTGCGGTCATACCCCTGGATCCTGAGGTCGGAGGGAATCAAGTCATCCTCAGACAACCCCAATCTCCGGAGCGTCCGAGTTGGAATCAGGTTAATTCCGGACCCCGTGTCGACAAGACAGCGCCGGACTTCAAGGCCATTGAACCGGCCGGTAACATACAGCGGACGAATGTGCCCCTGTATAGGAGGGTCTTCATCCTTACCAGAGAACGAGATAACTGCCTGGCATTCGGCGTCCTCGACCGTCTCGGCGCGAAAGGCCTCTGCAGCCGCAACCTCTGTCTCAAACTGGAGGGGGCTCTTCAGGGCTTCAGCGAGTGCCTCACGCATCTCAGATGACATGCGCAGAGCCTCAAGGATGGAGAGTCTCGCTGGGATTTCGGCCAAGTGCTTCAGGACATCATACTTTTTGGCCAAGCACGAGCCCCTGGTTGCAGGAAGTTGCTCTGCGGTTGGAGGCATGACGGGCCTTGCCGGTTGGGCCGGCGGTCGACTGGTGCTTGGCGCATCCCGCTGTTCATTGGTTGAAGCCCGGGAAATGGTCACCGTACTGGGGTCAGGAGGCCGAGATGGACTCGTGGCAGGGCGGAGCTGATTGCGACGCGGCTGAGGCGGTTCTGCCTGGTCCCACACCACAAACAGTGGCGGAGGCGAATCCGTCATCCCCGGATGGGGGGCCTGCGCACGCTGAGCTCGATCTTGAGCCTGCTGCCTAGTCTCAGTGGCGTGCACGGCCTGGCTGGAGGTACCAACTGCTGTGCCCCGGCGACTCCTGTTGTTGCGGCTCCTCCGACGGTGGCGACGACCGGGGACGCTAGGGAGGTCCACCTGGTGTTCTTCAACGTCGGGAACCGAGAAGGGATTTACCAGCTCGACGGTATTAACCGAAGCGTACCCAATACTGTCATCGGACGAATCATTCACCAATGGGTGGATCCGAGGAGGGATCCCCATCTCCGGGGGCATGAAATCGCCGAAAGTGCGGGATAGTGGCGGAACTGGCGGGGCGCGCTCTTCCTTCTTGCGCCGCCGCCGTTTTCTCTTCCCGGAAGAGGCAGGCTGGGACGATGATGCCGAAGCAGCACCCGCAGCTTCTGGGGGCTCAGGCTGATTCAAGCGCGCACGAATGATTCCATGGGCGTGAATGATCGTCTTGCGGGCCATCCAGTTTTTATACTTCTGGGACCCGCGGTCGGAGACCAGCTGCCATTCGTCCTCATCGCCGCTATCATCATCTGATCCCACGAACACGCCCGCCACTTGTGCTGGAGCTGGGCCCAACCTGATTACATTGTTGTTAATCTGGTCTTGGAGCCAATCCTTAAACACATAGCACCGCTGGATGGTGTGCCCCAGGGCCCGATGGTAGGGGCAGTAGCGGGGGTTATCCGTGAGATGTGCCTCCTCTGGCTTCCAACACTCAGGCAGTCGCACAATCCTCTGCTCCAGGGCGCTCCAGAAATAACCGGGGACCTGATCCTCATGAAATGAGTAGGTCAGGTATCGCGGGCCCCTGGGAGCGTGGTCTTGACGAGGGGCTGGAGGGGCCTGCCGAGGAGGTGGACCCTGATTATCTCGCCTGGGTTGTGGCGGTACATTACGCGGAGGGGCCGATCGGTTCTGAGGCTGCCGCTGCTGGGCCGGGAACTGAGCCCGTGGAGGCGGATTCCTGTGAGGCTGTGGAGCTGGTCTCGCCGGCAGCAGCTCCAACGGCCTGGGGGCCTCTATCTGGGCCACAGCAGCGGGCTCAGCCCTGCTGGCTCTCCTTGCAGGAATCATAGGAGGCAGCGGGTGTGCCTGGCTGGCCTGTTGCAGGGCTTCCTCAAGACGTTGAGCTTTGTCTGAGAAGTCCCTGAACCCTCCGGGGTAATTCTGAGTGATCAGGGAAGAGACCAGCTCGGTCTTGACGTTCCCGACGCACATTGTCAGCAACTGCTCTTGAGTCAATGGCATGTCAAGGGAATACGTGAGACCCTTCCATCGGGCGACGAAGTCCGAGACTCGCTCATCAGGCCTCTCCTTGCACTTGAAGAGGTCTGTGATACTCGTCTTCCGGGTCGTGGAACTGAACTGGTAGAGGAACTATCTACGGAGGTCCTCCCAGCTGGTTACCGACCCGACGGGGAGCTGGCTGTACCAGACAAATGCTGGCCCTTCCAGTGTCTGAACAAAGCAGCGAAGCTTAGCGGCCTCCTGCTGCGCCGGAGTCCCCAACATAGGCCCGCATCTCGAGTTGAAATGGGCCAAATGTTGTGGCGGATCTCTAGTCCCGTTGAAGGGGGCGAAAGTTGGATTCCCGAATCCCGGAGGCGCCGGCATGTCATCCACCCATGCTGGGTATGGCTTGCCGTCCGGTGGGATTGCCACTTGCCGAGTCTCCAAGGCTTCCAAGCGGGCAATGAGTGCCGCCATCGGATCGTCCGGACATGGGTTCCAGTCCTGGCGAGGATCTCTAACCACGAGCGCATTGCATGGCCCTTCAATCGGGTCGTCGACCGGGTCGTCGAACTCGGCAGCTCGTGGGATGGCGGGCGGAGCGGCCCTTGGGGCAGCGGGAGGAATCCGAGCGGGGTCTCTCAGGTAGTCACGCCGCTCGGGAGGGTGTGGAGAAACATACCGCGCCCTCTTGCCATAGGCGATGGCCTCTCTCCTGTCGGTGAACACGGCATGATCACGGTTTCCCGGGAGAGCCTCATCGAGGGGTGGTTGTTCCTGTCCCTGTTGTCCTGGCCTAGGATCACCGTAGTCAGGCCGCTGCTCTGCAGCGCGCTTGGCGAGGAGCTGGTCAACTAGCTTCTTCTGCTCGGCGAGCTGTTGGCGTAGCATAGCCTTCTCGGGATCCTCATCTGCCCTCTGCGTGGAGGCAGACGGGTCGGCGGGCTTTGTACCCTCGCCGTGCTCTTTACCTTTGCTGACGTTTCGGATCAACGTCAGTGCTTCAGTGGGTGCGGGGAGTCCCAGGAGGTTCCTCTGATGACGAGTAACTCTCACCGATGGATCTAACGACGGCTTGTCTTCGGGGGGGAAGCCCCCGTCGAGAAGTTCCAAGTCGTTCCCTTCTCCCGACAGGTCAGCCATGTTGACCGTTTCCGTCCCTCGAGATATACCCTCAGGGCCACCCAGTGAATCGGGCTGTCGGCGAATCACACTGAAGCGTAGGGCAGCGTACTGCCCCCATCCACGGATATACACGTGGGGAGTGGCTTCCTCAATAACTTTGCGGAGTACTTGAAAACACTCAACGCATCGTTGTTGGAGGGCCTCGTGGTGCTCAAATGACCCGGGGTGCCGAACCGCGGGGAGCATGGCCAGGTCAATTCGACGGCACTGCTCACCAATATCCTCCAGGTGCACTTGACTCCCGGGGTATGGCATTTGTAGGCGGTGAATACGGGAGTGAGTCTCCCGGAGAGTTCGGCGGAAGCATTCGAACTCATCCGGGGTGAGCGATTCGGGTGCATCAAAGCCCGGTCCTGCGACTGGCCAAAACTTCTCAGGGAAGTGGCCCTCTGCAAGGACGGTCCAGAAGCTCCACGACTCAAACTCGGGACCCAGATCTCCTTGGTCCTCTTCAATGGATGGGAACGGACGGGGAACCGGCAGTGGTGCCGAGGCGGGCCGCCGGGCTGATGGGCTGGCCGGCGGTGAATACGGCAAACAGGCCGATTGGCCTCCATATCCCGGGCCGCCCTCTGAGGGTGGCGGTGCCCTGGCTACCACATCACGATAGGACGGGCCGGCGAGCGAACATCCTGCCGTAGCATCGGTGCTCGCCGAGGGTGCACCAGATCGTGGTTCGACCGTCGGTCCCCAGAAAAAGTCTCCGGCTTCTCCGATCGAGACGGAAGGCACTTCCGGAGGGGCCGGTACCAACCGCAAGCTTGATCCTTGGGGGTCTACCAGGCCCTCGTTACTCCGGATATACCTTCGGAGAGAAGCTGGGATCACATCGATCTCACTCTCGGGGAGCACGAGGCTGACGTGCCGCATTCCTACCCCTGCCCTTGACTGGCAGGATTGGGGAAAGGGCTCTGTCGCCGAATCGTACTCCGCCTCTGAATCAGAGAAGCGAACCGGTCGGATCTCTGTCCGGAATTCCGTAACATTCTTCCCTCGGCGTCGACGCCTTGCCTTCCTGCCCCTGGGTGGTTCTTCGGGGCAGGGCTGATCTCTGTCCTGGCATCCTCCGGCCGCACTGGTACTGGGGCCAAGAGGACTGGAAACCAAGGTGCGAGGGGCACCGGGACAGATATCAAAGGGGACGCGGGGAGAGATGATTCCGGACGGGCCTCCGGGCCGAGATCGGAAGGTGGGATGACCCATGCCTCTTGGATCGGCCACACGGAGTAGCCCCTGTTGGTGAATAGCGCTACCGCGAGGTGGTCCGCGGTGGCTATTGTCTGTACCAGCAACCAGGAGAGTCAACCCAACCTGCCTTTGGGGCGGTCGGGGCCTCGATCCAGGTCGGGCATAGAAGTTCCCCTGCTCAGGATGCGCAGGGGCCTGGTGACTGGAGCCAGCAGTGGCTTGAGCCAACGCGGCCGCCGTTGCTAGGGCCCCAAGGTGGGCATCCTCTTCCGCTCGTGCCCGACGTTGGCGTCGAGACAGACGAGTCGGGATGAGCGGCGCGGGCAGGTGGAGAGCTTGTTCCTCGACTTGAGGGGCCTGGCGGCGGTGTCGCCGTGGCCTGGCGGGAGCCCTTATCGTGGATCCCTGGAGCGGACCTCGGATAGGGTAGTCCCGGGCATCTTCCACTTCATCCGCATAGGGGAAGGAGTTGTCGGAGCGCTCCGGGGATAAGCTCCCAAAGCAGTTGGACGTCGAGGTAGGCAGCGGTGCCTCCCTGCGCGGCCCTCGGGGGCGGCGTTGGAGGCGAGGTGCAGCTCCCTCGAGGTCTAGGCGAGCCATGTCCCTGGTGGGGATGACTCCCTCTTCCTCATATCTCCGCACCAAGCCGTTGATCACCCTTCTTTGGATGACCTCCGAGGGGGAGAGAGGGCGTGGTTGTCCCGCAACTGCGGCTGCTGGGACGGCTGTGGAACGGGCAGGACCGCGCGGAGTAGCCGCGTCGGTGTTTCCCCTACCCCTGCGCCAGTGGGCGGGCGGCGATCGGGCACGGGATTGGGCGACCTGATTTCTGAAAGCAGGGAGAAGAACCCATTAACACTGACAGGAAAAGGAATCGGCAACCAACCATTAGTGCCACGACGCCTTCCGTGGGGGGGACCCAGGCCCTCGACGTCACGAGACGGAGTGCCCGCGTTCCCTTCCCCAGCCCCTGGCGGGTAAAACTGAATGCTCGGTCGAGCAGCATGCTGGTCTTCCAACACCTCTGAAAGCCATCGGTCTTCGTATCGGGGAGAAGAGATTCACGTCGGGTTCACCATTTTTCTGTTTCGGTGCGGATGTGCGTCGGGTTACGCTGTTCCGCCAGGACGCGTTCGCGCGTGCACCCGTCGACCCGAGGGGATGGGCGCGCGGCTTGTGGTCCCGCAGTCCCGCTTTCCAAGGGAGGGCGGCATCCATCCCTTATCCAGGGGCGTCTGCTCCTTGATCGAAACCGGGATGATGGGATGTCGGCTCCTCCTTCCGTGGACGTCTCCTCGGAACTCGTCGCCTAATCTGGGTCTCCCTCATAGATTTAAGAATGCTCGTGAATCTTGTTCCCGGCGCCATATCTTCATGGACACCGGTTAATTACGCTGCATCCGCCCGGACGCTCCAAGGAGTCCGGTCGGGGCAGCAACCTGCGGTGAGGAGACCGGGTGGCTCTGGGTGTCGGGGGCGTGTCTTGACACTGCGACTCTGCATGTCTGTCTCCCGTCCCTAATAGGGCTTCTCGAAGGCGTGATGGCCTGAGGCATCCCGCACTGGGTACGGGGGACTGTGTCACCTGAGGTTTTCCTCAGCTTCCCATGTTTAACACGGGGTATGCCGCGAGTTTAACGTCCAGCGGGGACGGCATCGGACTGATCAACACGAGAAGTGGATCAGATGACAGAACCCCTTGCGGGGAACCTCCGACGCTGGGGCCAGCACATGGGCGGCTTCCCGAGTGAAGTGGAGTGGAATGAAATGGCATGACCCCACCGGGATGTGGCGGCCCGGGTAAGGATCGGGATGGATGATGGAGTGAAGAGCTTGGACCCCGTAGGGGCTTCCTACGTACCGCGCGTTAGCGCGGATCAAAGTCAGCGTAGTTCGGATATACAGTTTAACGTCATGTTGGACGTCGGCAAGCCGACTCACAGAGAGATCGAGGCCGTCGGGCGGAGGATTGAACCGAACCACCTCGCACAGAGGGGAATGGAACGGCCGGGTGGATCACAGTTTCACGTCATGCTGGACGTTGGCAAGCCGACTCACAGAGAGATCGAGGCCGCCGGATGGATGATTGAACCGAACCACCTCGCACAGAGGGGGATGGAGCGGCCGGGTGGATCACAGTTTCACGTCATGCTGGACGTTGGCAAGCCGACTCACAGAGAGATCGAGGCCGTCAGATGGATGATTGAACCGAACCACCTCGCACAGAGGGGGATGGAGCGGCCAGGTGGATCACAGTTTCACGTCATGCTGGACGTTGGCAAGCCGACTCACAGAGAGATCGAGGCCGCCGGATGGATGATTGAACCGAACCACCTCGCACAGAGGGGGATGAAGCGGCCGGGTGGATCACAGTTTCACGTCATGCTGGACGTTGGCAAGCCGACTCACAGAGAGATCGAGGCGGTGGGGAAGCACAATGGAGATACACACGTGCAGTCCCCCACGGAGCAGATTCATAGGTGAATCGACGCAAGTGTGAACCCAGGAGGGGTCCACTGATGGACGAACCGACGTAAATACGACCGGGACGACCAGGTGGCGGGCTTGAACCTCGGAGAGGCTTCCTACGTACCCTGTTTAGAAGACAGGGATCAAAGTCCACGTAGTTCGTTGGGTTTGTAACACTCTACCCCCGTGGGTAAAGGCCACTCCAATCCCGACATCCCTGCAGAGACGAGCGGGTGGGGGCCACATCCAAACCGGGAGGACCCTGCGTGCGGAGCACGGGATCAAGATGCGGACGGTTTAACGTCTTGCCGGACGAAGTACAGTTTAACGTCGTGTGTTGAAGACGAAGGTGCTTGGCAGTTTAACGTCTTGTCGCGCGGACGAGGATGCTTGGCAGTTTAACGTCATGCAGCTTGGACGTTAGGCGGTGGGGAAGCACAATGGAGATACACACGTGCAATCCCCCACGGAGCGGATTCATAGGTGAATCGACGCAAGTGTGAACCCAGGAGGGGTCCACTGATGGACGAACCGACGTAAATACGACCGGGACGACCAGGTGGCGGGCTTGAACCTCGGAAAGGCTTCTTACGTACCCTGTTTAGAAGACAGGGATCAAAGTCCACGTAGTTCGTTGGGTTTGTAACACTCTACCCCCGTGGGTAAAGGCCACTCCAATCCCGACATCCCTGCAGAGACGAGCGGGTGGGGGCCACATCCAAACCGGGAGGACCCTGCGTGCGGAGCACGGGATCAAGATGCGGACGGTTTAACATCTTGCCGGACGAAGTACAGTTTAACGTCGTGTGTTGAAGACGAAGGTGCTTGGCAGTTTAACGTCTTGTCGCGCGGACGAGGATGCTTGGCAGTTTAACGTCATGCAGCTTGGACGTTGTTTGCCGCCGATGGGTCCGTGTCACTTCGCGCGAGCCTGGAGGGCCGCACGGGAAGACAACGCACAGTGCGGGCACCTGCGATGAAGATCATCGGGCGCCACACAAGCGGGTACCCAAAGGGGGTCAAAGGAGGCAACCCTGGCGGTTTGCGCGCAAAAGAGGAGCTTTGCGCGCAAAACCGCGGGTCGGCGTGCAAAAACGGCGGGCTGGCGCGCAATTGGGCCAGCGCCTTGCGCGCGAATGGTTGAGATTGCACGCACCGGGCTTCGGATAGCGCACGGGGGCAACGGCTCATTCTGAAATCGAATGACCACTTTGAGAAGGGGGGGTGCGCGCAATCGGACCGGATTGCGCGCACCCCGGGGGCAATTGCGCGCAAGAGGCTTCTTTTGCGCGCGAAGGCCTTAGGGTGAAGAATGAATCAAAGGAAAGGAGCCCAAGGGGTTGCGCGCGAAGGCGAACCCCGGGGCCGTATTGCGCGAAAGAAAAGAGGTTACCTGAAAATCGGCATTGCGCGCGGAAGGGGTTGGATTACGCGCACGAGAGACCGTTCGAATTCTGGAAAACCCCCAAAACGTCGGGGGTCGCCTTGTATTTATAGGCAACCCCGGGCACGGAATCCCGGAAGCGGGCACGAAATTCCCTTCACGGGCGCGGAATCAGGACCCGGCGCGCAAGGGAGCCGCGCAGGCCACGGGCGCGCAAAATAGCGCGCCGGCCCAGCGCATTGCGCGCATCCCGGGAGGATTGCGCGCCGCGGCTCAACTTTGCGCGCGGCCCTCTAAAATTCCGCGCAAGTCCTTCGGGCCCTCCGGAACAGGCTTCTGACTCCAAATATCACTTCGCTTTCCGCATCCGGAGCTTTGTTTGGGAACAACGGACTTTTCCGGCGTCTACATGCCCCTCACCCCTCTTATAAAAGGGCACTCCTCCTTCTCATTTATTCACACCTTAAAAGCCTTTTGGTTCGGCCAAACTCTGCCCAAATACTCTCCCAACTTCCCTCAATACAACCTAGAGGCCTTAGTTTTATCGGAAAGCCAACCTAAGGAGCCCTTTTGATCAAATCAAAAGGAAGAACCCGAAGAAGAGGTAATGATTTCACCACCCTTTTCCAAGTTCCTTTTTCTTCCACTTCTTCTTCCTTTGTTATTACCATTCTAAAATAATAACTCCAGTATCATATATATACTGTGATGTTATTATAAATATGTTACAGCCATATTCAGTATTCTATCCACCCTTTGAATAACATTTCACCATACGTGTGTACGTACAGCTTACCGTCTCCACGTCGTGGTGTAATTGTTATTCAATATATTATTATTTGGATGGGTATAATAATGATGTGTAACTCATGTAAATAATAAATATAACATGTTAATGATTCTGTATATATGATATACCATCCATTTATAAATTATTTTAATATCAAAAGAATGATATTGTCGCTCGTGCATACGTACAGACTACCGTCTCCACAAACGTGATGAGATTCATTCTCCATCGTATCCATTCAAGTATAATTATCATTTTATGATTTAAAAATGATGTTTATGGACTTTATATAATTCTGGATATGAATAATATACAACCTATCCATTACAAACATGTATTATGTAACAAAACATATAAAAGAAAACGAGTAAGTTAACACACAAAACGACGATAATACTAAGATATTATTAACAAAGCAATGTTAAAAGAACATATATGATATCATATGAATTTATATTATTCTTGTATAATTTGATAACAATTATTTCACTATTATATAGGAGGTTAACCTACCCCAACCAAGGAAAAGTACAAGGTAAGGGTTATTTCACAATGTCTTCATTATCCGAGGTTGCTTATACGTAATAATCTACTGGGATCTCTTTATCATCCACATCCATGTTTCTTAAAAACGTATTTCAAAACATTTTTACTATTTAAAAGAATATGGGTTAAAGTCATTTATACCCCTTTTTGACTTTTTATAAGAGTTTTATAAAGGAATCTTTCCGTATTTTTCCAAACAAGGTGATTTTTAACCTTTTCCACAAAATTAAGGTAAGAATGTTTTTTTAACTTATACGGCGGGTGCGGCTATTTTCCGCCGTTATAAAATCGTCGAAGCTTCCCTTACAAGCTTATAAGAATATTTTCAAAGAAAATGTTTTATTTTATAAATATATGACTCTTAAATGATTTCAAAATAGAAAGATATATTTCTCTAAAAAGAGTTTTGATTTCATCTATGTCAACATCCTTTGATTGATTTTACGCTTATTTGAAGTTGATTTATTATGATACAAAACTTCTATATTCTATTTAAGGTTTTGTGATATGTTTGACTGTGGATGTGCTATTTTAATACCATTCAGAGTTTATGGAGAAAGCATTGACATTTCGTATGCTAGTTTTAATATGAATGTGTATGTTATGTTTAAACCTTTTCATATGAGAATTCATTGGACTTAATATGTGACGGGTGGAGCCCGCTATAGCTCCTCGATGCATCAGTAGGTCTCATGAGACAAACTAGTGTCTTGGCACAAGGCCTTGACAAAATATTATTTGTAGTATTGGAACGAGTCCTTGGCTATGTGGTTATGATAGTCTGGTATTATTCATTCCATCATTATGAAAGTGGTTATTGATATTGCATGTGATTATTCGATTAGTAGAATATCCGTGTGAATAAATAAATGGAATTATTTCATTTTACTTTTGTCATACTATGTTGAAGTTCAAGTTTAAAAGGCTTTTGTTTTAATTTATACATTTCCTTAAATGTTTATTCTCATTTATGAAAGTTTCTGCTATATTATTATCCTTACTGGGCATTTGAGCTCACCCCTTTCCTATGTTTTATTTTTTCCCAAGATGTGAAGAAGTAATTTATGAATGACCTGTAGGGATAGTATGTGGGGATATGAGTGTGGGATATGGAGACTATGTTGTTGTAGTAGTTTTTTCACTTTATGATGTAATGTAAAACTTTATGAATATATCTAGTGTTTCTAAGGCTATTAAACTAATCGGTCTTTAGAGATTTGATCTTTCTTGTGATCATGCCAATGTTATGTAATAATGCACCGAATCTAGGTAACTGGGGCCGGGTCGTTACAGTTGATATCAGAGGAAGTTTAGTACAAACCTTGGAAGCTAGATTTAGATAAACTCTGATTAGAGCACGTAGACCTAAGATGAACTTTGAGGATTAGTATAGAAGAACTTCCTAGAATTTTGGTATTGTAGAGATTTTGTGTGTTTTCCAAGAAATACATCCCTGTCTAGATACGAGCATGTAGAGGCGGCTCTGGCATAGATGTACCTAGGTGTAAAACCCGAAAACACCGCTTTGATCTAGACTCGAACGGGAACTGGTGCATGACAACAGGCCTTGCTGCACTCTTGGTTACAACACTCCCGGGGAATATGCTTAGGATAACACTCATTTTCCTTAAAAATCATTATGAAGGGTTTATGAGTATATACTTCCTCAAAGAAAACATTCTTATGATTATGGATTATATCCATAAATAGTTCAATTTATGTTAAGTTTTTTATAAGTATGGGATTATGTATTTTGATTCATAAACTGATCTAGTTTATGCCATTGTTTAGAAATGGCGCCTATTAGAAGAAATGGAAACTGTATCAATGCTCGCACTCCATGTAGGTATTTCCCTCCTGCTCAAGATAATTATAGTGGAGCTGGTGATGCAACTGGTGCCGATAAGCTAATCGCCATAACGGGACAACTCACTCAGGTTATGAATAATAACCTTACCCGTATGGAGCACCCTGATCCACAGCATGGAGGATCAATGTTAGATCGATTCATGAGGCAACAACCACCAACGTTCAATGGGAGTACAAATCCTTTAGTAGCTGAGTAATGGATAAATTCCCTAGAGAAAATATTTCAGGCTTTGGGGAGTAGTGAAAGGGAAAAAGTTATCATGGCAGTTTACCGCCACACTAGAGATGCTGATCAATGGTGGTCGTTGATTCAAAACATGAAGGAAGATGATGACGTATAAAATATGGAATGGAGGGAGTTCAAAGATCTGTTTTTAGAAAAATACTTTCCTCGCGACCATCGAGCAGATATGGAAAGGCAATTTCTGAGTCTGAGATAGAAGGAGGATGAGAATGTTGCAAAGTATGAGGCTAACTTTACAAGGTTAGCAAGGTATGATGGAGATTATATACGTAACCAAAGAAGTAATATTGATCGTTTCTTTGATGGGTTAAAACCATTTCTCCGGCGAGCATTAGTCTCACAATCCTTCTCGTCGTACGAAGACGTTGTCTCATGTGCTATCAAGACTGAAAAGGAATTCTCTAAGTCTTATGAATTTAAAGCAAAGCAAGAGAAGAAGAGACCTGCTGATCAATCTGGGAATGGAAAAAAGGGGAATAAGGGAAAGTTTGAATATCCATCTTGCGGTTAATGTGGGAAGAAACACCCCGATACTTGCTTGAAGGGAATGGGAGTCTGTTACAAGTGTGGTGAAAAAGGCCACCAAGCTCGTGATTGCAAGGGGAAGAAGGAAGCTGCCAATGTTCAGTGCTACAATTGTAGGGAGATGGGGCATTATGCAAATGAATGTCCTAAGCTTCAGGAGAACTTACCTCAGAAAAGGACAAGGGATCAAGGCCAAGATTATCCTATCACTACTGCGGAGGTAGAAGCTCCGAAAGACGTGGTGGGAGGTAATTTAATGGCTTCCTCAAGTTTAGCAAATGCATTATTTGATTCTGGATCATCACATTGTTTCATATCTTCCCATTTTGCTAAGAAAATTAGATATTTACAATTTGATTTAACAAGGGAGTTGTCAGTTAAAACTCCTAAGGGAAGTATCATTGCAACAAAGTTTTGTGAGTCAGTCCCCATTAGAGCACATAAATGTTCTTTATCTGCTGATCTCATCATTATACCTATGATTGAGTTTGATATAATCCTCAGTATGGACTAGCTTTCGGACTATGATGTGAAGATTTATTGTAAGAAGAAATAGGTTACGATTCTTGATGACGATGATAAGGAACACCTTATCTTCAGAGCAGAATCATCACCACCTAATTATTATCTAGATCCACCCCCAGTAGCTCAACTAAATTCAATTATTGGGGAGGAAGAGAATGAAATGACTATGGGTGAGGAAAGGAATGTTCAAATAGAATATGTACCTGTTGTGAAAGAATATGTAGATGTATTTCCGGAAGATTTACCTGGACATCCTCCAGAATGAGAAGTTGAGTTTTCCATTGATTTAATTCCTGGATCAAGGCCTATATCAAAGACCCCTTATAGAATGGCCACTATAGAATTAGTTGAACTAAAGAAACAACTAGAGGAATTGAGTAATAAGGAATTTATTCTCCCTAGTGTTTCTCCATGGTGAGCCCCTTTTCTTTTTGTTAAAAAGAAAGACGGATCTATGAGGTTATGTCTCGACTACAGGGAGATCAATGCTATAACAATGAAGAACAAGTATCCCCTACCATGAATTGATGATTTATTTGACCAACTTCATGGAGATCAATACTTTTCAAAGATTGACCTTCGATTTGGATACCATCAGTTGTGTGTGAAGAAGGAAGACATTCCGAAGACAGCATTTCAAACTAGGTATGGGAATTACGAGTTTACTGTAATGCCTTTTGGATTGACTAATGCAACCTCTGTATTCATGGATCTGATGAATAGATTTTTCAAGGAGTATCTCGATGAATTTGTGGTCGTATTTATTGATGATATCTTAGTATACTCCAAAAGATATGAAGATCATGAAAATCACTTGCGCATTATCTTGAAGACTCTAAGAAGGCATGAATTATATGGGACGTTTAGCAAGTGTGAATTCTGTCTTTAGGAGATTTCTTTTCTTGGCCATATTGTCTCTAAATATGGAATCTATGTTGATCCTTCTAAGACCAAGGCAATCAAAGAATGGCCAGCACCTATGAGTATAACTAAGGTACATAGTTTTATTGGTTTGGCAGGTTATTATCGACGTTTCGTCCAGAATTTTTCCCGATTGGCTAACCCATTAACGAAGCTCACACGTAAAGGGGTTAAATTTGTTTGGAAAAAAGAGTGTGAAGAATGTTTCTAAGAACTGAAGTGAAGATTAGTCAATGCTCCTATATTGAATCTACCATCGGGGAATTATGGGTTCGTTATTTATAGTGATGCATCGAAGAAAGGACTTGGTTGTGTCCTTATGCAGAATGATAGAGTTATTGCCTATGCATCACGACAGTTGAAAATTCATGAACAAAACTATCCTACTCATGATCTGGAGTTAGCATATGTGATCTTTGATTTGAAGATATGGAGGCACTACCTCTATGGTGAAAAATGTGAGATTTATATTGATCACAAGAGTTTGAAGTATATTTTCTCGCAAAAAGAACTCAACATAAGGCAAAGGAGATGGCTTAAATTACTCGAGGATTATGATTACACGATACACTACCACCCGGGGAAGGCAATAAAGGTAGCAGATGCTTTGAGCAGAAAAGATCATGGGGTTTTGAACAATATGAGAATTGAAATGGATCCAATTTTCATGGATCTAGTAAAGATGGACATGGGAATAACCAGGGAAAGATAAACATCAATGCTTTTTCAAATGGTTGCCAAACCATCTTTACTAGAAAGGATTAAGAGTTCTCAGACTAATGATGGAGAATTTCAAAAGAATATTAAAGTTGTGAATGATGGTAGACTAAGAGACTTTGTGTATGAAGATGGAATTTTGAAATTCGGGAAGAGACTTTGTGTTCCCGATATACCTGATCTAAAAAGGGAATTGCTGGATGATGCTCATAGTTCTAATTTCTCTATACACCCTGGGAGCATCAAAATGTATAGAGATTTGAAGGAACATTTTTGGTGGGACAACATGAAGAGGGAGATTGCTTATTTTGTGTCAAGATGTATGGTTTGTCAAAAAGTGAAAGTTGGAATGCAACAGCCTAGAGGAGTCATGCATCCTCTTCCTATACCGGAGTGGAAATGGGACAATATTACGATGGACTTTGTCATGGGGCTACCAAAGACTCTTAGAAGTAACGATGAAATATGGTTTATTGTTGATCGTTTTACCAAGTCAGCAAATTTTCTTGCTATAAGAGAAGATCTACCACTGGAACGTCTAGAAAGACTATATATTAATGAAGTTGTGAGGCTTCATGGAGTACCCCTATCGATTTTCTCTGATCGTGATCCCTGTTTTATTTCAAGATTCTGGAAGCGTCTTTAGAAATCCCTGGATACTGAACTTCATTTGAGCACTGCCTACCACCCTCAGACAGACGGACAATCAGAACGGACTATTGAAAACTTAGAAGACATGTTGATATCCTGCTCACTTGACTTTCAGGGTATGTGGGATCAGTATTTACCTCTGGTAGAATTTTCCTATAACAATAGCTTCCATTCGAGTATTCAGATGGCACCATAAGAAGTGTTATACGGAAAGAGATGTCATACACCAACCTGTTGGGATGACGTTGGTGAAAGAAAACTTGTAGGTCTAGAACTAGTGGAGGAAACAATAGAAAAGGTGAAGGTAATCCAAAATCACATCAAAGCAGCTCAAAGTAGGAAGAAGAGCTATGCCAATAATCGAAGGAAGGATTTGGAATTTCAAGTCAGTGATCATGTTTCCCTGAAGGTATCTCCATGGAAGGGAGTCATACGTTTTGGTAAGAAAGGTAAATTGAGTCCCATGTACATCATACCTTTTGAAATTCTAGAACGAATTGGGGCTGTAGCTTACCGATTGGCAATGCCGCCAAGTCTCTCCAAAGTTCACGATGTGTTTCACGTATCTCTGTTGAGGAAATACATCCCTGACCCAACGCATGTACTCACCTATGAGGAGTTAGAACTGGAACCCCATCTATCTTATTGTGAAGAGCTCGTCATGATTCTTGATACGAGAGAACAAGTACTGAGAAATCGGACGACGAGTCTGGTAAAAGTTTTGTGGAGAAACCATAAGATGGAAGAGGCAACGTGGGAACCCGAGGAACATATGATGAAGAACCACCCGAGTCTTTTCATGTGATAAGTATTCTAGAAATTTCGAGGACGAAATTATTTGAAAGAGGGGAGAATGTAACACCCCAAGATTCTACGGTACGTTTCTCTTTGAATAATGTGATAGCGTGTGTTGTACACAACACCGAGTTCTAACACACCATAACCAATCAAACTAGCCGTTATGAATAGTAATACCTACTTTTTGAAATTATATATATTTTATATTTCAAAATTGACTTCATTTTTGGATTTGTAATATCGAATTTAGCCTAAGATGAAATTTTGGTACTTTTTGGATAACTTTAATATTTTGAGGAATAGTGAAAATTACTAAATTTTAATTAAAAACAACTTTTTTAATTGAAATAATTTATATTGATAAATTATGAATTTGAGTGGTTTTAAAGTATATTTAGAATATATTTTTACCATTTAATACAATGTTGGTCATTGGACATAATTTCACAATTAAACCGAACATAAAAAAGTATCAATCTTTTGATAGTTATTATATCTTAAAAACACGTTTTTTGTTTTGACAACGGGAATTAATTTTAAATTAATTTCTACCACTTTTTTGTTTTGAATTTGGAAAAATGGATTCCATATTTGGAATCAGGATTTTCAAATTGTGTAAATAGGTAACTTTTATTTTTAGACATTTTGAATAATTACTTCGGTAAATATTTTATTTACCATGGTTAAGGGTAAACAAGGTAAATAAGGGTTAAAAAATAATATTATAATAATAATAAATTACCCTAAAACGTGTCTTATACTTATTGTTTGATACATGTTCGACCATAGGCATCTTTGGGTTGATTTTGGGACCCCATGGAGCCACTTGTAGGTGATAGGGACACTTTATTTTAATTAAGTTAAAATGAATACAAAAACGACACAAGCATATATCTTTTAGAACAACAATTTTTACAAAGGGTTATATATGTTTTATTTTCGACTATAAATATTAATTAGAAAGATAAAAATATTTCCTACATAATTATATTTTATTTATAATTTTAGACATTAAATAATTTAATTAATTTATGACACAATGATGACACAGTAATTACCATAATTGTGAAAAATTAAAATAGTTGATATTATAAATACCAAAATAAATATAATTTGAGACTTTTAATGAATTAAAATAATTTTATAGGATAATATGACATATTAGGATTGATTTAATTGACTTTTTGTGAAGTAATAATTATGTTATAAGTTTCACAAAAATCAACTCTTGGATAGTGTCAAAATTGACATAAAAGAGTTTTTAAAACAAATATTATATTATTAATAGATATTAAATTTCAAAAAATCTAAGGTTCGGCCAAGATACTTTTATAATGATATGTGTATCATTAATGGACCACTTGGGGGTCTCTTGGATTTATATGGTAAGTTTATTAACCATATAATATAAAAATAGAAAGAGGCATTGTAAAAGTGAAACAAATTAATTTAGAGTTAATACTTAAGTATAAGGTTAATATAAGTATCCAAACCTATCTAAATTCTATTGGTTGAATGGTTTTAGACCCATCCCCACCTTTAAATTTAAATAATACACTTTGGAGCCATTAGAAACTGAATATGAATTTATTATAAATTAATATTTCTAGCTTTTCCAAAGGTGCCCCTCGCCCCTCTTATAAAAGGGTACTCCTCCTTCTTATTTCTTCACATCTTAAAACCCTTTTTGTTCAGACAACCTCTGTCCAAATACTCTCCCAACATCCCTAGATACAACCTAGAGGCCTTAGTTTGATCATAAAGCCAACCTAAGGAGCCATTTTGATCAAATCAAAAGGAAGAACCCGAAAAAGAGGTAATGATTTCACCACCCTTTTCCAAGTTCCTTTCTTCTTCCACTTCTTCTTCCTTTGTTATTATCATTCTAAAATAATAACTCCAGTATCATATATATAATATGATGTTATTATAAATATGGTACAACCATATTCAGTATTCTATCCACCCTTTGAATAACATGTCACCATACGTGTGTACGTACGGCTTACTGTCTCCACGTCGTAGTGTAATTGTTATTCAATATATTATTATTTGGATGGGTATAATAATGATGTGTAACTCATGTAAATAATAAATATAACATGTTAATGATTCTTTATATATGATATACCATCCATTTATATATTATTTTAATATCAAAAGAATGATATTGTCGCTCGTGCGTACGTACAGACTACCGTCTCCACGAACGCGATTAGATTCATTCTCCATTGTATCCATTTAAGTATAATTATCATTTTATGATTTAAAAATGATGTCTAAGGACTTTATATCATTCTTTATATGAATAATATACAACCTATCCATTACAAACATGGCTTATGTGACAAAACATATAAAAGAAAATGAGTAAGTTAACACCCGAAACGACGATAATACTAAGATATTATTAACAAAGCAATGTTAAAAGATCATATATGATATCATATGAATGTATATGATTCTTGTATAATTTAATAACAATTATTTCACTATTATACAGGAGGTTAACCTACCCCAACCAAGGAAAAGTACAAGGTAAGGGTTATTTCACAATCTCTTCATTATCAGAGTTTGTTTATACGTAATAATCTACTAGGATCTCTTTATCATCCACATCCATGTTTCTTAAAAATGTATTTCAAAACATTTTTACTATTTAAAAGAATATGGGTTAAAGTCATTTATACCCTTGTTTGAATTTTTATAATAGTTTTATAAAGGAATATTTCCATCATTTTCCAAATAAGGTGCTTTTTAACCTTTCCGAAAAAATTAAGGTAAGAATGTTTTTTTAACTTATACGACGGGTGAGGCTATTTTCTGCCGTTATAAAATTGTCGAAGCTTCCCTTACAAGCTTATAAGAATATTTTCAGAGAAAATGTTTTATTTTATAAATATATGACTCTTAAATGATTTCAAAATAGAAAGAGATATTTCTCTAAAAAAAGTTTTGATTTCATCTATGTCAACATCCTTTGATGGATTTTACGCTTATTTGAAGTTGATTTATTATGATACAAAACTTCTATATTGTATTGAAGGTTTTGTGATATGTTTGACTGTGGATGTTCTATTTTAATACCATTCATAGTTTATGGTGAAAGTATTGACATTTCGTATGCTAGTTTTAATACCAATGTGTATGTTATGTTTAAACCTTTTCATATGGGAATGCGTTGGACTTAATATGTGACGGGTGAAGCCCGCTATAGCTCCTCGATGCATCGGTAGGTCTCATGAGACAAACTAGTGTCTTGGCACAAGGCCGTGACAAAATCTTATTTGTAGTCTTGGCACGAGGTCTTGGCTATGTGGTTATGATAGTCTGGCATTATGCATTCCATCATTATGAAAGTGGTTATTGATATTGCATGTGATTATTCGATTAGTAGAATATCCATGTGAATAAGTAAATAGCATTATTTCATTTTACTTTTTCCATAATATGTTGAATTTCAAGTTTAAAAGGATTTTGTTTTAAGTTATACATTTCTTTAAATGTTTGTTCTCATTTATGAAAGTTTCTGCTATATTATTATCCTTACTGGGCATTTGAGCTCACCCCTTTTATATGTTTTATTTTTTCCCAGGATGTGAAGAAGTAATTTATGAATGACCTGCTGGGATAGTATGTGGGGATATGAGTGTGGGATATGGAGACTATGTTGTTGTAGTAGTTTTTTTCACTTTATGATGTAATGTAAAACTTTATAAATATATCTGGTGTTTCCAAGGCTACTAAACCAATCGGTCTTTCGAGATTTTATCTTTTTTATGATCATGCCAATGTTATGTAATAATGCACTGACTCTAGGTAACTGGGGTTGGGGCGTTACAGTTGGTATCAGATGAAGTTTATTACAAACCTTGGAAGCTAGATTTAGACAAACTCTGATTAAAGCACGTAGACCTAAGATGAACTTTGAGGATTAGTATAGAAGAAATTCCAAGAATTTTGGTATTGTAGAGATTTTGAGAGTTTTCCGAGAAATGCATCCTTGTCTGGATACGAGCAGGTAGAGGCGGCTCTGGAATAGATGTACCTAGAGGTAAAACCCGAAAACACCGCTTTGAGCTAGACTCGAACGGGAACTGGTGCATGACAACAGGCCTTGCTGCACTCTTGGTTACGACACTCCCGGGGGATATGCTTAGGATAACTCTCATTTTCTTTACAAATCATTATGAAGGGTTTATGAGTATATAGTTCCTCAAAGAAAACATTATTATGATTATGGATTATATAAATAAATAGTTCAATTTATGTTAAGTTTTTTGTAAGTATGGGATTATGTATTTTGATTCATAAACTGATCTAGTTTATGCCATTGTTTAGAAATGGAGCCTAGTGGAAGAAATGGAAATCGTATCAATGCTCGCACTCCATTTAGGTATTTCCCTCCTGCTCAAGATAATTATAGTGGACCGGGTGATGCAACTGGTGCCGATCAGCTAATCACCATACTGGGACAACTCACTCAGGTTATGAAAAATAACCTTACCCGTATGGAGCACCCGGATCCGCTGCGTGGAGGATCAATGTTAGATCAATTCAGGAGGCAACAACCCCCAACGTTCAATGGGAGTACAAATCCCTTAGTAGCTGAGTAATAGATAAATTCCCTAGATAAAATATTTCAGGATTTGGGGAGTAGTGAAAGGGAAAAAGTTATCATGGCAGTTTACCACCTCACTGGAGATGCTGATCAATGGTGGTCATTGATTCAAAACATGAAGGAAGATGATAAAGTATCAAATATGGAATGGAGGGAGTTCAAAGATCTGTTTTTATAAAATTACTTTCCTCGCCACCATCGAGCAGATATGGAAAGGCAATTTCTGAGTCTGAGACAGAAGGAGGATGAGAATGTCGCAAAGTATGAGGCTAACTTTACAAGGTTAGCAAGGTATGCTGGAGATTATATATGTAACCCAATAAGTAAGATTGATCATTTCTTTTATTGGTTAAACCCATTTCTCTGTCGAGCATTAGTCTCACAATCCTTCTCGTCGTATGAAGACATTGTCTCATGTGCTATCAAGACTGAAAAGCAATTCTCTAATTCTTATGAATTCAAAGCAAATCAAGAGAAGAAGAGACCTACTGATCAATCTGGGAATGGAAATAAGGGGAATAAGGGAAAGGTTGAATATCCATCTTGCGGTAAATGTGGGAAGAAACACCCCGGTACTTGCTTGAAGGGAATGCGAGTCTGTTACAAGGGTGGTGAAAAAGGCCACCAAGCTCGTGATTGCAAGGGGAAGAAGGAAGCTACCAATGTTCAGTGCTACAATTGAAGGGAGATGGGTCATTATGCAAATGAATGTCCTAACCATTAGGAGAACTTACCTCAGAAAAGGCCAAGGGATCAAGGCCAAGCTTATGCTATCACTACTACTGAGGTAGAAGCTCCGAAAGATGTGGTGGAAGGTAATTTAATGGTTTCCTAACGTTTAGCAAATGCATTATTTGATTCTGAATCATCGCATTGTTTTATATCTTCCCAGTTTCCTAAGAAAATTAGATATTTCCAATTTGATTTAACAAGGGAGCTGTCAGTTAAAAATCCTAAGGGAAGTATCATTGCAACAAAGTTTTGTGAGTCAGTCCCCATTAGAGCACATAAATGTTCTTTATCTGCTGATCTCTTCGTCATACCTATGATTGATTTTGATATAATCCTCGGTATGGACTGGCTTTCAAGCTATGATGTGAAGATTTATTGTAAGAAGAAAGAGGTTACGATTCTTGATGATGATGATAAGGAACACCTTATCTTTACAGCAGAATCGTCACCACCTAATTCTTATCTAGATCCACCCCTAGTGGCTCAACTAAATTCAATTATTGGGGAGTAAGAGAATGAAATGACTATGGGTGAGGAAAGGAATGTTCAAATAGAAGATGTACATGTTGTGAAATAATATGTAGATGTATTTCCGGAAGATTTACCTGGACATCCTCCAGAACGAGAAGTTGAGTTTTCCATTGATTTAATTCCTGGATCAAGGCCTATATCAAAGACCCCTTATAGAATGTCCACTATAGAATTAGTTGAACTAAAGAAACAACTAGAGGAATTGAGTAATAAGGGATTTATTCGCCCTAGTGTTTCTCCCTGGGGAGCCCCTGTTCTTTTTGTTAAAAAGAAAGACGGATCTATGAGGTTTTGTATCGACTACAGGGAGATCAATGCTATAACAATAAAGAACAAATATCCCCTACCATGCATTGATGATTTATTTGAACAACTTCATGGAGCTCAATACTTTTCAAAGATTGACCTTCGATCTGGATACCATCAGTTTAGTGTGAAGAAGGAAAACATTCTGAAGACAGCATTTCGAACCAGGTACAGGCATTACGAGTTTACTGTAATGCCTTTTGGATTGACTAATGCACCCTCTGTATTCATGGATATGATGAATAGAGTTTTCAAGGAGTATCTCGATGAATTTTTGGTGGTATTTATTGATGATATCTTGGTATACTCCAAAATCTACGAAGATCATGAAAATCACTTGCGCATTATCTTGAAGACTCTGAGAAGGCATGAATTATATGGGAAGTTTAGCAAGTGTGATTTCTGGCTTCAGGAGATTTCTTTTCTTGGCCATATTGTCTCTAAAGATGGAATCTATATTGATCCTTCTAAGACCAAGGAAATCCAAGAATTTCTAGCACCTACGAGTATAACTGAGGTACATAGTTTTATTGGTTTGGCAGGTTATTATCGACGTTTCGTCCAGAATTTTTCCCGATTGGCTAACCCATTAACGAAGCTCACACGTAAAGGGGTTAAATATGTTTGGACAAAAGAGTGTGAAAAATGTTTTGAAGAAATGAAGAGAATATTAGTCAATGCTCCTATATTGACTCTACCATCAGGGAACGATGGGTTAGTTATTTATAGTGATTCATCAAAGAAAGGACTTGGTTGTGTCCTTATGCAGAATGATAGAGTTATTGCCTATGCATCATGATAGTTGAAAATTCATGAACAAAACTATCCTACTCATGATATCGAGTTAGCAGCTGTGGTCTTTGCTTTGAAGATATGGAGGTACTACCTCTGTGGTGAAAAATGTGATTTAAATACTGATCACAAGAGTTTGAAGTATATTTTATCGCAAAAAGAACTCAACATGAGGCAAAGGAGATGACTTGAATTACTCAAGGATTATGATTGCACGATACACTACCACCCAGGGAAGGCATACAAGGTAGTAGATGATTTGATCAGAAAAGATCATGGAGTTCTGAACAATATGAGAATTGAAAGGGATCCAATTTTCATGGATCTTGTGAAGATGGACATGGGAATAACCAGGGAAGGATAAACATCAATGCTTTTTCAAATGGTTTCCAAACCATCTTTACTAGAAAGGATTAAGAGTTCTCAGACTAATGATAGAGAATTTCAAAAGAAGATTAAATCTTTGAATGATGGGAGACTGAGAGACTTTGTCTATGAAGATGGAATTTTGAAATTCGGGAAGAGGCTTTGTGTTCCCAATATACCTGATCTAAAAAGGGAATTGCTGGATGATGCTCATAGTTCCAATTTCTCTATACACCTTGGGAGCACCAAAATGTATAGATATTTGAAGGAATATTTTTGGTGGGACAACATGAAGAGGGAGATTGCTGATTTTGTGTCAAGATGTATGGTTTGTCAACAAGTGAAAGCTGGAAGGAAACAACCTAGAGGAGTCATGCAATCTCTTCCTATACCAGAGTGGAAATGGGACAATATTACGATGGACTTTGTCATGAGGCTACAAAAGACTCCTAGAAGGAATGATTCAATATGGGTTGTTGTTGATCGTCTTACCAAGTCAGCACATTTTCTTGCTATAAGAGAAGATCTACCACTGGAACGTCTAGCAAGACTATATATTAATGAAGTTGTGAGGATTCATGGAGTACCCCTATCGATTTTTTCTGATCGTGATCCCCGTTTTACTTCAAGATTCTGGAAGAGTCTTCAAAAATCCCTGGATACTGAACTTCATTTGAGCACTGCCTACCACCCTCAGACAGACGGACAATCAGAACACACTATTCAAACCTTAGAAGACATGTTGAGATCCTGCTCACTTGACTTTCAGGGTATGTGGGATCAGTATTTACCTCTAGTAGAATTTTCCTATAATAATAGCTTCCATTCGAGTATTCAGATGGCACCATATGAAGTGTTATACGGAAGGAGATGTCGTACACCAACCTGTTGGGATGACGTTGGTGAAAGAAAACTTGTAGGTCTAGAACTTGTGGAGGAAACGATAGAAAAGGTGGAGGTAATCCAAAATCACATCAAAGCAGCTCAAAGTAGGCAGAAGAGCTATGCCGATAATCGAAGGAAGGATTTGGAATTTCAAGTCGGTGATCATGTTTTCTTGAAGGTATCTCCATGGAAGGGATTCATACGTTTTGGTAAGAAAGGTAAATTGAGTCCCACGTACATCAGACCTTTCGAAATTCTAGAACTAATTGGGGTTGTAGCTTACCGATTGGCAATGCCGCCAAGTCTCTCCAAATTTCATGATGTGTTTAACGTATATCTGTTGAGGAAATACATGCCTGACCCAACGCATGTACTCACCTATGAAGAGTTAGAACTGGAACCCGATCTATCTTGTTATGAAGAACCCGTCATGATTCTTGATACGAGAGAACTAGTACTGAGAAACCGGACGACGCATCTGGTAAAAGTTTTGTGGAGAAACCATAAGATGGAAGAGGCAATGTGGGAACCCGAGGAACTTATGATGAAGAACCACCTGAGTCTTTTCATGTGATAAGTATTCTAGAAATTTCTAGGACGAAATTATTTGAAGGAGGGGAGAATGTAACACCCCAAGATTCTACGGTACACTTCTCTTTGAATAACGTGATAGCGTGTGTTGTACGCAACACCGAGTTCTAACACACCATAACCAATCAAACTAGCCGTTATAAATAGTAATACCTACTTTTTGAAATTATATATATTTTATATTTCAAAATGGACTTCATTTTTGGATTCAGAATATTTAATTTAGCCTAAGGTGAAATTTTGGTACTTTTTGGATAACTTTAATATTTTGATGAATAGTGAAAATTACTAAATTTTAATTAAAAATAACTTTTTTAATCGAAATAATTTATATTGATAAATTATGAATTTGATTTGTTTGAAAGTATATTTAGAATATATTTTTACCATTTAATACAATTTTTGTCATTGGACATCATTTCAAAATTACACCGAACATAAACAAGTATCAATCTTTTGATAGTTATTATATCTTAAAACACGCTTTTTGTTTTGACAGCGGGAATTAATTTTAAATTAATTTCTGCCACTTCTGTGTTTTGAATTTAGAAAAATGGATTCCATATTTGGAATTAGGATGTTAAAATTGTGTAAATAGTTAACCTTTATTTTTAGGCATTTTGAATAATTACTTCGGTAAATATTTTATTTACCAAGGTTAAGGGTAAATCCGGTAAATAAGGGTTAAAAAATAATATTATAATAATAATAAATTACCCTAAAACGTCTCCTAGCCTTATTTGTTGATACATGTTCGAACATAGGCATCTTTGGGTCGATTTTGGGACCCCATGGAGCCACTTGTAGGTGATAGGGACACTTTATTTTAATTAAGTTAAAATGAATACAAAAATGACCCAAGTATATATCTTTTAGAAAAACAATTTTTACATAGGGTTATATATGTTGGATGTTTGACTATAAATATTCATTAGAAAGATAAAACGATTTACTACATAATGATATTTTATTTATAATTTTTAGACATTAAATAATTTAATTTATTTATGACACAATGATGATGCAGTAATTACCATAATAGTGAACAATTAAAACAATTGATATTATAAATACATAAATAAATATAATTTGAGACTTTTAATGAATTAAACTAATTTTATAGGATAATATGAAATATTAGGATTGAGTTAATTGACTTTATTTGAAGTAATAATTCTGTTATAAGTTTTAAAAAAATCAACTATTGAATAGTGTCAAAATTGACAAAAAAGAGTTTTTAAAACAAATATTATATTATTAAAAGATATTAAATTTCTAAAAATCTAAGGTTCGGCCAAGAGACTTATATCATGATAGTTGTATCATTAATGGACCACTTGGGGGTCTCTTGGATGTATATGGTATGTTTATTAACCATATAATATAAAAATACAAAGAGACATTGTAAAAGTGAAACTAATTAACTTAGAGTTAATACTTAAAGATAAGGTTAATATAAGTACCCAAACCTGTCTAAATTCTATTGGTTGTGTGTTTTTCGACCCATACCCACCTTAAAATTTAAATAAAACACTTTGGAGCCATTAGAAACTGAATATGAATTTATTATAAATTAATATTTCTAGCTTTTCCAAAGGTCCCCCTCACCCCTCTTATAAAAGGGGACTCCTCCTTCTCACTTCTTCACACCTTCAAAGCCTTTTTGTTCGGAAAAAATCTACCCAAATACTCTCCCAACTTCCATCACTACAACCTAGAGGCCTTTGTTTTATCAGAAAGCCAACCTAAGGAGCTCTTTTGATCAAATCAAAAGGAAGGACCCGAAGAAGAGGTAATGATTTCACCACCCTTTTCCAAGTTCCTTTCTTCTTCCACTTCTTCTTACTTTGTTATTATAATTATAAAATAATAACTCCAGTATCATATATATACTGTGATGTTATTATAAATATGGTACAACCATATTCAGTATTCTATCCACCCTTTGAATAACATGTCACCATACGTGCGTACGTACGGATTACCGTCTCCACGTCGTGGTGTAATTGTTATTCAATATATTATTATTTGGATGGGTATAATAATGATGTGTAACTCAAGTAAATAATAAATATAACATGTTAATGATTCTGTATATATGATATACCATCCATTTATATATTATTTTAATATCAAAATAATGATATTGTCGCCCGTGCGTACGTACGGACTACCGTCTCCAGGAACGCGATGAGATTCATTCTCCATCGTATCCATTCAAGTATAATTATCATTTTATGATTTAAAAATGATGTTTAAGGAATTGATATCATTTTGGATATGAATAATATACAACCTATTCATTACAAACATGGATTATGTAACAAAACATATAAAATAAAATGAGTAAGTTAACACCTGAAACGACGATAATACTAGGATATTATTAACAAAGCAATGTTAAAAGATCATATATTATATCATATGAATGTATATGATTCTTGTATAATTTAATAACAATTATTTCACTATTATACAGGAGGTTAACCTACCCCAACAAAGGAAAAGTAAAAGGTAAGGGTTATTTCACAATCTCTTCATTATCCGAGGTTGTTTATACGTAATAATCTACTGGGATCTCTTTATCATCCACATCCATGTTTCTTAAAAATATATTTCAAAATAGTTTTAAAATTTAAAATAATATGGGTTAAAGTCATTTATACCCTTGTTTTAATTTTTATAAGAGTTTTATAAAGTAATCTTTCCGTTGTTTTCCAAACAAGGTGCTTTTTAACCTTTTCGACAAAATTAAGGTAATAATGTTTTTTTTAACTTATACGGTGGGTGCGGCTATTTTCCGCCGTTATAAAATCATTGAAGCTTCCCTTAAAATCTTATATGAATATTTTCAAAGAAATTGTTTTATTTTATAAATATATGACTCTTAAATGATTTCAAAATAGAAAGAAATATTTCTCTAAAAAGAGTTTTGATTTCATCTATGTCAACATCCTTTTATGTATTTTACGCTTATTTGAAGTTGATTTATTATGATACAAAACTTCTATATTGTATTGAAGGTTTTGTGATATGTTTGACTTTGGATGTGCTATTTTAATACCATTCATAGTTTATAGTGAAATTATTAACATTTCGTATGCTAGTTTTAATATGAATGTGTTTGTTATGTTTAAACCTTTTCATATGGGAATGCATTGGACTTAATATGTGACGGGTGGATCCCGCTATATCTCCTCGATGCATCGGTAGGTCTCATGAGACAAACTAGTGTCTTTGAACAAGACCTTGACAAAATATTATTTGTAGTCTTGGCACGAGGCCTTGGCTATGTGGTTATGATAGTCTGGCATTATGCATTCCATCATTATGAAAGTGGTTATTGATATTGCATGTGATTATTCGATTAGTAGAATATCCATGTGAATAAGTAAATGGCATTATTTCATTTTACTTTTGCCATACTATGTTGAAGTTCAAGTTTAAAAGGCTTTTGTTTTAAGTTATACATTGCCTTAAATATTTATTCTCATTTATGAAAGTTTCCACTATATTATTATCCTTACTGGGCATTTGAGCTCACCCCTTTTCTATGTTTTATTTTTTCCCAGGATGTGAAGAAGTAATTTATGAATGACCTGTAGGGATTGTATGTGGGGATATGAGTGTGGGATTAGAGACTATGTTTTTGTAGTAGTTTTTTCACTTTATGATGTAATGTAAAACTTTATGAATATATCTAGTGTTTCCAAGGCTACTAAACCAATCAGTCTTTCGAGATTTGATCTTTCTTGTGATCATGCCAATGTTATGTAATAATGCACTGACTCTACGTAACTGGGGTCGGGGCGTTACAAATAATATTAAAAATACTCATCGAAATAATAATTTGAAAACACCTTCATTCATTTGAATTTGAATAATACCAGGTTTATGATGTGCTCCTCAACCATAGTTAAGGGTACCTCCTACTATTGGGGATTTCTTTTGAAAGAGATGGTTTGACTGAACTAATTATGGAAGAAAAGGGGTATCCATAACTAAACTATTTCATCTTTAGAGTAAAGAACTAAGTAAATAATAATTATTGTTTTAGAATCCAGGACTTCTATCAACAGATCAAGTAACCATGAGTTAATATGGATGACCATTCAAACACCTTCCTTAAATACTCCAAGTAGTGGTGTAGCCATAGATTATAGACTATGAGGAGAGGTTCAATGATCATTTCTTCTAGAATAATAAAATTTAAAAGTATTAAGATTCTAGTACATAGGTTTTCTAGAGTTTTATAAAATAGTGGGATACATTTAATGATATAAATAATAGGTATTTTCTAATCAGAAATCAAGATAAAAGTAAAATTTTTATAGATTTTACTTTTTGTATAAAATTTAAAATAAATATCATACATGAATTTTGTTAATTATTGTTCAAATAATATGTCCAAATTAGCCTAAGTTTCCGAGACTAGTACATGCTCTTGCTCAATGTCCTACATAGAAAATTGAATAAGCTAGCGTCCTTAATACCCATTAAGCTACATCAAGAAGAAAGGGTGTAAATATTCTTATAATAGACTCATATATGATGAATATAATGGTTATTTCATAATTATTTCATCAATATATGATGTGAGTTGTGGATTATACATCAGGAAATGAATGATATTACTTGTAGTCACATCCTCGAGAAAATTTAGAGGAGAAAGAGAAGTGTAGATTTGAATAAGTGATTATTACACTGGATATGTGTAAATTGAAATATAGATCACAATCTTCATATGGATCCATTTATCGTTTAATTTATACCCATTTACACTAGTTTCATTTAATATTACAAAACAAAAAACATTGATAAAAAATTATTTGTTACCTTCTAATCATGGTTCTCCAAGAAATAAGATATTAAATAAAGATTCATCTTTATTTATTATGATGAACAAGTTGAAAACAAGGTGAAAAGGCCAATGTAAAGTGATACATAAAAGGAACCTTCACTACATAGTTAAAGGAAAAGAGTTTGTCTTTGAACATGAGTTTATTTTCATCGCATGTCATGAAATAAAATATATGGAAGTTTAAATGATAAAAAAATTAAAGTTGAAAGAAATCACTTTTTATTTAGGTATATTCATCAATTTTAAGTAATGTATCTGTTATACATTTTGAGAATTAAAGAAAACATGTATATTACATATGTGTATTGAAATACATTAACCAAGTAAGTATATAAATGTTACAAGAAGCAAGGTGTGTTCTCCAAGTGGTAGTGAAAGGGTGGTTCCTAAGTTAGTGGTGAGAAGTACATAAATTATAACTGCCAAGTTTATTTATTATAGTTGAAATTTTGTTAAGTATCTCCAAGAAATTTATCACATATGTCTTTCTGACATAAGAATATATTATTATAGTTCAAGAATTAATGTTTGTTATAGTTTTAATACTCAACCTATAGTTCATTAATACATTAATCATAGGCAGTACATGATGAATATAAACTGTAATAATTATACACCCAGTTATGGTAAGACAATTATTTTCTATTTAAAAATCAAAGTGGATGTCAAGAATATACCCAATATGGTATTTAGACTTAATGGAGATAAAAAATTTGTATTATTTATGTTTATAATTATTTAGTTTGGAAATATAAATCTTTATAAATAAAGGTATGCCACAAAACTTTAATAATTGGTTTAGGTAGAGATCATGAACTATTATAAGGGTAATCTAGTGATAAATATACTTCATTAAATTATTTTAAGTTCTTATTAGGAAATATTAAAGTGAAGTATACTATATGCATGATAAAAATATATAATATTCTTTGAGTAGTTATCTTGAAAAATACCTTGAACAAGCAATCATCAATCATCATAATGTTGTGTGGAGAGATTCATAAATGCACATTACCTTATACACGTCAATGTTATGCTAATAATAAGGAGGATCAATGAAGAGACTTACATGTTAAAATTGATCAATATAACATATGGTGGAGTAATTCTTAAACTCACATTTCTTTATTTATATCAGAGTCATGATGTAAGTAAAAGTATCATCAATGTTGATACTTATATCAATTGAAAAAAACATCCATTATTAGACATGCCTTGCAAATAATGGTGTTATCCCATAAAAACATGCCAACTATGAGGAAAAATGGATATAATATGAGTTATAGTATGATGAAAATCCACTATGTCATAATAATATTTGTTTAGATGAAAAGAGTTTGTTAAAGATATAAAAAAACATGCATTAAGTATATTGAAATTATCTAAAATTAGAAATATCAATTAAAATTCAATAATGGATTCCATGTATCAAAGTACATAGGGTTTATTATTTTGAATATTGTGGTGGTTATTCATGTTAGACTATACATGGATGGTATGTGAGTTGTACTTATAAGGATTTATTGGTAATAAAAAGTTGTTATGACCAAACCCATTTGAATTTTACTTTTCATAGCTATTTTCAATGAGATTTTTATTGTGCATTGGATATAAAGACAAAAAATCATGGAAGGCATATATACGATGCAACTTGAAAGGGATGGTGACATCACAAAATTCTAATAAGGGGTACAATTTACTAATTTCCATTTTATGATGGAAGTAAGAAATAAAATCATAGAATATTCATTTTAAATGATTACTTTCCATGTTTCTACTAGAGCTTAATGGGATCACCACTATATTCTAAGTAAAATATGTTCGGTAACAAATGGAAAACAACTATTGTTCTTATAGTTAGTTAAAACCATAATGAATGAATCTCTCTAGAGATTGACTTAAACTATCAACTTATGTTTTAGGTTTCATAATATATTGAGTTAAAACTAAAGGTTTCTTAGATAAAGTCAATGCACATATACTGAAAAGGTATTTAAAAAATATAAGTTGGAAAAATTCAAGATAGAATTGTTACCAGAGTCACATGGCATGAATATCTCCAAGAAGACATGCTTGGGTATAAGAAGAGATTAAAGTTGTGAGTTGAATTTCATATGCTTATGTGATGAATTAATCATATATACCATGATTTTTAAAAGACATTATATTCCCAAAATAAAATATATGTTTGGAAAATATCTATTATATCTTGGAGAACTACAAGGGATTCAGTCAGAGCTCTCCAATTGTGCTTGAGAAATTACAAAAGGTATGAACCTGGAATGTGTAAAGGAAGGGATACTAGTTACAAGGGGACAAAAAATATTTTTAACTTTAGATCAATGTGATCATATATCATTGTTAAGATAAGGCAATGATAGATATAAGATCACACAATCTAAGGGGTAACCAAACCTACAAATACTGAGTAAATTACAGCTTTTCAGGAAGATAAAAAAGCATTGAAAAATCAGAAGCTTATTTTTCGAGTTTTCAATATTTCACATAGTAAGTGAATTATTATCATTATAATAATTATTTTACCAGTACTAGCCAAGATATCATGTTTAGACAGTGGTAAAACGATTATATACTCGAAGATATCATCTTCTAAAAAGTCTTAATCAAGAAGTTAGTGTCACAGATAGTAGAATAGACCTGCAATAGAGACATGGAAGAATAAGTGACTAAATACATACCTTTGAAGAAATATAATCTTGTTATGTGAGATCTAACAAGGATAGTTAACATGTTTCTCTTGTTCCGGTGGGAGTGTTGTAATAGTGGGTTCCCTAGATCCAACATAAATTGCACGTTTTGATTACCATACCATGTATAAAAATAGTTATTCATGATATAGAATTACCATTATAGTGTAGGTATTTCTACATTCAATATTTAAATGGAAATTTCTATAGATTAAGTTTCATATAAAATGATTATATCTATTCCCAGACAATAAAGAGAACCTCAAGATACAATGACATTAATTTTAAACATATTCCATATGGTCTAGATACATCATACTTTACGAATATAGTCTATGTCTAATTATCAATTTTTGGTGGATCATAAAAATTGAGACTATTATCATTATGTTCTCACTTAGTGGTGTCTAGTAATTGGGATCATGAGGATAAAACCACAAATAAAAACAACACATGTTTCAAGTGTCATTGGTTGTTCCTATCTACATACATGTGTAGTGGTCTCCTAAATCTAGAATCATTTTCAACATGTCCCACTCGATCAAATACATTGATGATAGGAAAAAACCAAGAAAATGAGGTTGTGGTGTGGAAAATTGTGCTGGGTGCATCATTGGTGACATGAAATTGGTTGAATGATCATGATAGTATTTTTCACTTTCAAGTTGAGGAAGTAATATCTTGAGCCTAGTTGTTTAGGACAGTATTACCCTCATAATTCCTTGGAAAAGGTAGTTGATAGTAATTCCATTCATTTAGATCAAATGAAAATAAAGTAAGAAAGGAAGAAGACATAGGCATGTGTCCTTCATTATGAGATATTTAAAGACAAATAGATTATAATACATAGTACGTGTTTTTTGGGTGATTTTCATTACTATGAGTATTACCAATCTCTTTTAGAGCCTTAATGGGGTTTAAGAATCCACTATTTGTCTGTGAATACTATTAACTTCTATTGAGAACATGGCATAGAGGGTCACACACAATAGAAAATTCAAGAAATCCCCTATTCTAGTGAATAGGTATGTAGGACATGGTGGGACCTACCACCGGGTCTGAGAGCTATCCAAATATTTTTAATCACCAATAAATAAATAAATTCATTATTTCTTGAGTAAAGAATTATAACGACCAATACTTTACATACATTATTAATACTTCAAAATTGAATCACACTTATTACAACATATAACAAAACCAGGAAAGGACCGTATAGGTATAGAGTCTTTAGAAACTGGGAAACAAAAACAACCGGTTCATAAAGCATCTACTTTTCCCCCCACTTATTTCATCATATCTAGAGTCACTTTTTGGCATATCCTACTTAATAACCTTCTTCCTGGCCTGGGGAAATAAAACATACAAAAAGGTGAGCTCAAATGCTCAGTAAGGGTAAACAAAAGAAAAATCAATAAGATCCTGAACATAACATTTTGGAAATCTTAACCTGCAAAAGAAATCATAATTTCATACCATGGAATAAATCATAGAAGTGAAATGTAATCCCAATAATCATAACATAAAACATGGAACTTTGTGTCATACACACATAATCATATAGAATCATTTCTTATTAGTCAAGACTCATTTCCAAGACTATCTTAGTGGATAAAGTCCATTTCTAAACCGAGTTCACTCCTCGTTTCAGTCCTGTTTCACTGAACCGGTTTAACCTGCCGTTCCAGCCATGTCTATCTCATGAGATATAAAATCTTTACCCAATGAATTGGAGGGAGATATAGGTCTCACCCATCTCATAATGATACCATTCTTATGTGTGCCACAAAATCATAAACCATACATCATAGCATAACCCATGTAATAAAAATGAGATTCTTAAACATCGTGACATCATAAAACAATTCATATAAGATAAAGGAATTCATAAAAATAATTCCATCACAACATAATAAAATCAATGTAATAATATGGATAGAAACGAAACCATATATTATCCTATATGGAATATAATTTTGATAAAACTCTTGAACTCCATTCTTGAGGAAAATATCCTTTCTACTTCAAAAACATTTTTCTTTTCTTAACATGTCATACAATTTTAAACTAAAATAATTTGATTAAAAATAAAATTGAAAACTTTTAAAGGAATATTCTTGGAAATATTGTTTTAAAAATCCATTCATTCCGTATAAGTTAAAAAATCATTCTTCTCGTACTTTTGTCGGAAAAGTCAAAAAGTACCTCATATGAAAAACGAAAAAAGATTCCTTTCATATCTTTTACTAAGAACTCACCAAAGGGTAAAATTGTATTTAAACAATTTTAGGTGGATGGAAATAATATTACATATTGAGGAAACATGGATGTAGATGATAAAATACACCCCAATAAATACCAAAGTATAAACAATCTCGGATAAAAATGAGATTGTGATATTTTCCCTTACCTTAGGTCCGATTTGCTTCGTAAGTGTCCGAACCTCCTGTATAATGATTTAAATAATGTTATTGACTTCTTCTAGAATCATAATTATTTTTATGATATCATATATGGTCATATTCTTAGCTTCTTATTAGTAATATTTCATTACTACTTGTTTATTCGGGTGTTTATTACTTTTTGTTCTTATGCATGTTTTGTCGAATAAATTCTTATACTTCTTTTTAGGTTATAGATACATCATTTCTAGAATGGTATTAGTGTACTATATATCATATTTATTCCTTCAATTCATTTATATAATCATTATGCAATGAAGATCATGTAGAACGAGTCACATCACATCGTGGAGATGGTACTCCGTACGTACGCACGAGCGATGATATCGTTCTCATGATCGTGTAATTGTATTGGAGTGTATTTATACTATTTTAGAATCAATATCACTTTACAATAATCATATATAGTAATTATTTACACCATTATACCCATCCAAGTAAGGTGGTGGTGGAAAATAGATTACACCACGGCGTAGAGACGGTATTCCGTACGTACGCACGCGCGGTGACTTCATTTTCCGTAGGATGGATAGATGGTGAAATAGGATTGTTTCATACTTATAATAACATATAATTATATTATTTATACTGATGTTATTACCTCATAGTTAAACAACTAAAGAAGAAGAAGTGGAAGAATAAATAAAGTTGTAAGAATCGGTAACGGACATTACCTCTTCTTTAAAGCGCTTCTTTGAGATCTCTTTTTAGGGTACTAAAATGGATCTTTGAAGAAGACCAAGACCTATAGGATGTCTCTAGGGAAGTGGAGAGAAGAAATTGGCAGGGGTTGGCCGAGTTTGAAGGCTCAAAGTGGTGTGAGGAGGAGAGGGAGGAGGTTCCCTTTTATAAGGGAGGAGAGGGGTACCTTTGGAATAACTAAAAATATTATTTTATTATAAAGTCAAATTTGGTTTTTAATAGCTCCAAATTGATATATTTCGAAGCTAAGGTGGGGATGGGTCGAAATACTCTCATCAAATAGAATCTAGACAAGTTTAGGTCATTATATTAACCTTATCTATTAGTTTTAACTCTTAGTTAATTAGATTGACATTTACCATGTCACTTTGTATTTTTATATTATATAGTTAATAAACTTACCATATACATCCAAGAGACCCCCCAAGTGGTCCATTAATGATACAACTATCATGATATAAGTATCTTGTCCGAACCTTAGATTTTTAGGAATAAAATAACAATTAATAATATAATATTTGTTTTAAAAACTTTTTTATGTCAATTTTGACAGTATTTAGTAATTGATTTTTGTGAAAATCATTACAGAATTATTAGTTTGAAAAAAGTTAATTAAATCAATACTAACATGTCATATTAAGCTATAAAATTAGTGGAATCTATAAAAAGTATCAAATTATATTTATTTTTGTATTTATAACATCACTTGTGTCAATATTTCATTAATAATATAATTACTGCATCATCATTGTGTCATAAATAAATTAAAATATTAAAAGTCTAAAAATTACAAATAAAATATCATTATGTAGGAAATCTTTTTATCTTTCTAATTAATATTTATAGTCGAATTTATATTATGTATAAACCTATATTAAAAATGATATACTTATTAAATTTCGCACCCCGGCTTGTGGACGCACAACTTGTGCACGAGATATGAAACTGAGCGGGAGGGACACAACTTTTCCCTGCAGGCGGTTAGTGCCGGGTGGCACGACCTGTGAGTGGTTCACTCAACCGCGTGCTCAGTGGCACGCGAGCCGTCCAATTCTCCGTTTTTTATGTATGAATTTGGTTTTTATTATTCATATTCTGATAATTATTATTCTTTATATCTTAATATTTATATTATTTATATTGTTATTTATATTACTATTGTAAAATGATTAATAATATATTATTATCATTTATATTATTATCGTTTATTATTATTATTATTGTTTTTATTGTTTGTATTGGTATTACTATTATTATATATATATATATAAAAATCGCTAACCCTAGCCTAAGTTCGCCCCCCCCCCCCCGTTTTCTTTTCCTGTTCCGCCGCGGGCCGCCCCCCTCTCTATTCCCCGCGCTCTCCCCCTCCACTCTCGACCGCGCAGCTCCCTTCATCCGCGACTCTCCCCCACCGCCTCCTCGTGTAACTATCTTGACCACCCCGGCTCCGCTCCGACGCTCCCCTCCCGACCGTTGTGCCCGGCTCCGCTCGCCCTGGCCTCTGTGCGACCCCCGGTTCCCACACCCAACATCCTCCTCCCGCCACCTCCTGGACATGCTTCTCCACCCTCAAGCTCATGCAACCGTCTCCCGCACTCGGCCTCGCTCCGCACATCCGACCACCGACCTCATCAACATCCTCCCCTCCGGCCGCCTCTCCGCTCGCCCCTCCTGCACCCGCCCTGCTTCCACCCTTAGCTCGTTTCCAGCCCGTCCCGCAACTCCACTCCTGGCCGCAGATCCTGTCACCCTACTTTTCCCCGCCAGGCGACCTCCCCCCCCCCCCCTCCGGCAGCGACGACCCGCACCCCCTTTCCCTGCTCCCTCTGTGCTCCGGCCTCCTCGGTGCTGTGCCGACACCCTCAAACCCCAACGGCCTTCCGTGGTTGCTCCAGGACCTCAGCCTCTCCCTCCACATTTTTTTGGTCTCTCCCGTCCTAGCCAGCAACTAACCGGCCAACAGTGCACCCGAATTGGCGCGCGATTCCCTGGTGGTCTCCCTTTCCCCTCACTAGTAGCACCTTCCAGCCGCGAACTTCCTCGCCGGTGCGTTCTTATACGAATGTCTGGGGGTGCCCTTCTTTTTCCAGAACCTAATGCGTGAAGATATGTCATGTGTTTACCTGTCTAGGTTGTGCATAATATCCTTTGAGGCGTATTCCTCTTTTCGCCGAGGGTTAGACACCTTCGCACTTGAATTTTGAAATCATCTTTATCCTTGAGGTTGGATTTCATTGCTTATGCCTCTTTAAATTAAGTTTTCCTTGTTTACTTGATGTTCACTTCTCTTGGGTTGCTGGTTATGCGTTTTTGTTGTTAAATTAATTATATTATGTTGAAATTGTTGGTTCTCCACTGTTTGGATAGTTGTTGCACCCGTTTAATATAGTTGACGAGTTTTGTGGTTGATTAGCTTGGTGCAGATTTAGTTTTTTTATAATTTAGTTTGTTTAACTAGTTTAGTGTGTCTTTAGTTTCTAAATATATATATATATATATATATATATATATATATATATTTGAGTTTGTATTTGATATTGTGTATCATGTATATGCGAGATAGGGTGTGTTATTCTTGTGATGTTTAACATATTTTCATGGATTTTTTATTTAGTTTTTTTTCTATGCATGTCATGCGTTTTTCATTTTAGTAAGTTGGGGTTGTGCATCTATTAAGAAATGTGTTCTTTGGATGAGTTTTGGGTGTGTGGGCTATGAGTTACTTTTGGAAATCGTTTTATAAATTTTAAAGTGGTTTATTAAATAGTGCAAATGATGCAAGTATATTTTGAAAGTAGGTCGAGGTGGTTTCATGTGTTGTTGTTCGTTTGGATTGTTTAAGTCCATGTTATGTAATGTAGTTACCTTTGCAGTTACAGCGCGTTGACAAGTTTCTTCCACGGTCCTGCGATGATCGGCGTACGCGTGTTTGTACGTCTGTGCGAGGCGTGACGCGCCATTGCGTTTGGACAACGAGATGAGGTAGGTCCCCCATTGCACTTGACTTTAGATTTAGAATTTATTAATTGCTTGTTGTTTTATTAATTTTTAATGAATTAGAAATAATATTAGATAATAAAAATTTAAATGACTATTTAGTGTGAAAAGAGCCGTTTATTTTATACCGAACAATTGGAACATTTTCTTGATGGGCGGACACCCAGCTTTGAATGAATGGCCATTTGGCCTTTAAACATAATTCACGGAATTTCAAACGTACTTTTAGTTTTAAAGATAAATGATTTCATCTGAACAAGTGTTTTGGGCTTTCTAAAAAAATGAGGTTTTGCTTTAAAAGTTGTGAAGGCCCGTTTGACACTTTAGTAAAATAAATTATTTTGGAAAACCTATTCAGGGGTGATCTTTTGTGTGTGTTGATTGCATGAGCTGTATGTGATGTTAGTTTATTTTGACTGCTTGATTTAGATTGTGGACGCACCCCTCTTGTATTGATTGTGTTGACATGGGAACCTGGAATATTGAGTGAATATTCTGAGAACGATTGTTGCACTAGTTTAGACCACGCACTGTCTACTGGCCCCATAGCATGGGAATACTGGGTTATTGTTGCTATGGGGATTGGGCCCCTCGGTTAGGCCATGCAGGGATATGCCGGGTAGTATTATGGGCGTTATGACGTCATCGAGTTATGGCATGCCTTCAGGATGATTCACATGTATAGTACGTTCTGCATTGTTCACGATCTCCTAGGTTCGACCCATGTTTCTTTTTGTTTTTATTTGTGTGTGGCGGATGATTGAGAGGTCGATTTCGGTTGCTAACCCATGTGTGCCACTTTTACCATTGCCTTAGTGTGTGTTGTGTGTGATTCTCCTCTTGACTAAAAACTAATGTTTGGATTTCTAAACTATTCGCAAAATGTCTTAAAAATGCAATGCACTTGTTTCTTTCAACATTAAACTTGTTCTAAATTAAAAAGGGAAATGGACTGTTACTTGTTTTAGAAATGAATGTGTGTGGAAACCATATTTTATATAATTTAGTTCAAACCTGGAATTGATAAATTCTTTTTTTATTGGTATGTGCATTGGGAATAGAATTAGTCAGGCCTACATACTGAGTTTTAATACTCACGCCTATAGTGTTTTCTTGTTTTTAGTTCTATTGCAGGTTCCAGATTCTGTTGTTTGCCTTGAGCGATGTTGGTTGTGGTATTGGAAGGTGACCCAAGGGGTCACGTGGAGTTTTAGTCGTGGTCAGGTTAGTGGCGTTGTTGGATGCTCTTTCTTTATTTGCATTTGCACCATTTGTTTCACTACTAGAAAAGGGGGCATTGGAGCCCCCCAGACTCGGGCAACGGCCATTGGTGGTCGCTATAGCTAACCATTAGCGACCGCCAATGGCGGTCGCTAACCTGCATAAAAAAATTCAGGGGGTTTCTGTGCCCCCCCCCCCCCGCGCCCTCGATCTCCCTCCGCCCTAACCCCCTCCCACCCTCACCGCCCTCCCTCGCGCCGCCCTCCCCTCCCCCGCCGCCCGGCCTCCCCCGCCGCCCACCCTCCCCCGCCGCCCGCCCTCCCCCGCCGCCCGCCCTCCCCCGCCGCCCGCCCTCCCCCGCCGCCCGCCCTCCCCCGCCGCCCGCCCTCCCCCACTGCCCGCCCTCCCCCACCGCCCGGCCTCCCCCGCCGCCTGCCATCCGGCCTCCGGCCGCCGCCCTCCGCCCTCGGGCCTCCGGCCGCCGCCCTCCGGCCTCTCGGCCCTCCCCCCCACCCCGGACGGCACCCGCACCCCAGACAGCCCCCGGCGCGCACTCCGGACCGCCCCCCGCACCCCGGACGCCTCCCCGCACCCCGGACAGCACCCCCCCCCCCCCCCCCCCCCCCCGCGCACTCCGGACCGCCCCCCGCACCCCGGATGCCTCCCCGCACCCCGGACAGCCCCCCCCCCCCCCCCCCCCCCCCCGCGCACTCCGGACCGCCCCCCGCACCCCAGACGCCTCCCCGCACCCCGGACAGCCCCCCCTGCACTCGGACACCCCCCTCCGAACCCGGACAGCCCCCCCTCACCCCGGACAGCCCCCCCCCCCCCCCCCGCACTCGGACACCCCCCCTCCGAACCCGGACAGCCCCCCCGCACCCCGGACAGGCCCCCCGCACCCCGGACACCCCACCCCGCACCCCCGACAGCCCCCCTGCACCCCAGACAGCCCCCCTCCCCCGCACCCCGGACACCCCCGCACCCCGAACACCCTTGCCCGCACCCCTGACAGGCCCCCGACACCTCGGACACCCCTCCCCGCACCTCGGACAGCCCCCCCCCCCCCCCCCCCGACCCCGGACACCCCCCCCCCCCCTCGCTGCCCGTCCCCCGTCCCCTCACCGCCTCCTCTCCTCCAGCTCCCCGCCGCCGCTGCCGCCCGTCCCCTCCCTTGCCGCACCGCCTTTGGCTCCGGCTCCCCTTCGCTGCCTCCTCTCCCTCGCAGCACCGCCTTCGGCTCCCCTCCCTTTCAGGTTTGTAGCTCAATCAGGTAACATGAGCTTTCAGTTACATTATTATTTTATCAATGGATCATAAACAAATGGTTAATATTTATTTTGAATATAGTTGATTTGAAAAATGTAAATGTAATAAGTATTGTGTAAATGTTTGTTATACAGATATTATTATGGATAAGAGTTGGATTGATCTTCCAAATCGAACGTCTAGAGAATATTTCAATGGCATTATGCAGTTTATTGACTTCACGAGAGGATTTGAAAGTGACTATATTAGTTGTCCATGTAGAAAATTTGCTAACAGATATCAATTCACACGAGATACTGTGAGGGAGCACCTTTTCTTTAATAAATTTCTGAAAAATTATAAGAGTTGGACTCGTCATGGAGAAGAATATGTTCGTTGTCAAAATACAGATGCAGCTCAGATGGATGTTGATGCAAGGATGACTGATCACTTGCATGAAATACTTACTGAAATGGTACGTGGGTTTGATCCTGAAGGCATTGACATCCAGAATCTTGAGACCGGTGAGATAAATCTTCGCTCTGGTGCAGATCGTGATTCGAGGAGGTTTTATGAAGTACTTGATGATGCGAAAACAGAATTATATCCTGGATGTACTTCTTACAATAAACTGTCATTTATCGTGGAGTTTTTGCATTTGAAGACTTTGAATAATTGGTCAGACACATCATTCGACATGCTTTTGGTTTTATTGAAAAAAGTTCTTCCTGTCGACGCTAAGATTCCTGAGTCGTATTACTATGCTCGTAAGTTGACAGAGAACTTAGGTTTTACATATGAGACTATAGATGCATGTGCAAACAACTGTATGTTGTTTAGAAATGAAACTGCTCATTTGGATATTTGTACGGTTTGTGGCGCTTCCAGGTGGAAAGAGAACAGGGGAAATAAGACTCATCAAATTCAGATTGTGATACAGGGGAAACCGATTGCCGTAAAGCAAATGCGTTACTTTCCCCTTAAACCGAGGTTGAAAAGATTTTTTATGTCATTTAAAGTTTCTAATTTAATTATATGGTATGCAGAAAGAGTTCATGAAAGTGACATGTTAACCCACCCAGCAGACTCTCATGCATGGAAGGATTTTGATAAGAGACATCCCGACTTTGCTAAAGATGTTCATAATGTCCGATTGGGATTGGCAGCAGATGGTTTCAATCCATTAAAGTCTATGGTTGGTGCAACTCATAGCACATGGCCCGTGGTGTTGGTTCCATATAATCTTCCTCCGTGGCTTTGTATGAAGCAACAATTTATATTACTTTCCACTCTTATTGATGGACCTAAAAGTCCGGGGGATAAGATTGATGTTTACCTTCAGCCATTTATTGATGAGTTGAATGAATTTTGGGGCGATGGTGTGATGACTTATGACTGCGAAACGAATGAAATGTTCAAACTGCATGCAGCTTTATTGTGGACAATCAATGACTTCCCAGCTTATGCAAATTTATCAGGCTGGAGTACGAAAGGGGAATTTGCTTGCCCTTGTTGCAATAAAAGTAAAAAATCTGTATGGCTTAAACATTCCAAAAAATGGGCATACATGGGTCACAGGCGTTTTCTCCCTCCCCAACACAGGTTCAAAAAGGACAGAGTGGCATTTGATGGTTCTAGAGAGTTCAGCCCAGCACCAAAGATCATGAAAGGAGTCGAAATGTTATCACAGATTGAGGAAGAAAACATCTGCACGGTATATGAAATTCAGGATTTGGTGGCTCCTCCAGTACGTAATATTCGTGCTGCGGGTAGGCAGTGCAGTCACAATTGGAAAAAGAAAAGTATTTTTTATAGTCTTCCATATTGGAAAACTAACATGTTGAGGCATAATTTGGATGTCATGCACATTGAAAAAAAAAATTTGTGATAACATATTGTGGACCATTTTAGGTGTCAGTGGAAAGTCAAAGGACCATGTTAATGCACGCCGTGATTTGGAAGAAATGGGTTTAAGGAAACAGTTGCATTTACAGTTAGCTGAGGGAAACAAGGCATATATGCCTGCTGCATAGTATTCGATGACTACAGAGGAGAAAGAGACATTTCTTTCCATTTTGAAGATGGTCAAGGTGCCTGATGGTTACTCTTCTAATATTTCAAAGTGTGTGAATCTGACGAGCAAGACATTGCAAGGGTTGAAAAGTCATGACAATCACATATTACTTCAGCAGTTGATTCCAATCGCAATTTGTGATTGTTTATCCCCCAATGTTGTTCAGCCCTTGATTGAGATGAGTAATTTTTTTAGACAGCTTTGTTTAAGAAATCAACGAATGAGTGATTTAAAAAGTTTGCAGGACCGAATTGTACTTACGCTTTGTCACTTTGAGAAACTTTTCCCCCCCTCATTTTTCGATGTTATGGTCCACTTGACAGTGCACCTAACTGATGAAGTAATGGCTGCTGGTCCAGTGCAATTCAGGTGGATGTATCCTATTGAACGGTATTTGAGTACATTGAAAAGATTTGTACGCAACAGAGCTCGTCCAGAGGCATCAATAGCCAATGGTTATTTGATGGATGAGTGTACTACCTTTTGTGCAGAATATCTTACGGATGTTGAAACAAAATTAGATAAGCCCTCTCGGATTCATGATGGTCCAGTTGGAGAAGGAACCACATTTGATATGGACAACATCGAGTGGATACAAGCACATCGATATATCTTGTTCAATACTCCATCAGTTGCACCATTAATGCAGTAAGTATCTTATCAATGTGGTTGTATAACTTTTACATGTTTTCTTTGCATAAGTTGATCTTTTAAACATCACGTAATCATTTGCAGGAAACACATTAATGAGATAAAAGAAGAGATGCATCGTGCGACTAAGTTGCAAATTCAACAATCTCATTATGCGGCATTTCATGATTGGTTCAAGGATTATGTATGTATAAATTGATTTTCATTATGAGTGAAGTATTAAACTAATTCTTTCTGCATATATCAGTATTGATTTTTATAAATTATGTAGGTTCGTAAGCTGAGGGAGTTAGGGGACCCCACGCTACCTGAAGTATTTATCCAACTGGCTGAGGGTCCATCTATAACGGCTCGTCGTTATAAAGCTATTGATGCTAATGGTTTTCGATTTCGCATTAAAGATGTTGAGGACAAACGAGCAACACAAAACAGTGGCATCGGTTGTCCCTTTGTCGATTCTGGTTATTAATATGGTCAATTGATAGACATCATTGAAGTTGTATACACACACGGTTTGAAGTACATATTGTTAAAGTGTAATTGGGTTGATCCAGTGCGTGGATGTAAAGTCGATCAATATCAGTTTTCATTGGTGAATTTTAACTATATGTTATACAGAAATAATGAACGAGTTGAGAATGAACCTTTCATTTTGACATCACAAGCGGAACAAGTATTCTTCGTTACTTTGCCTTCGGATCCAAGTTGGCAAGTTGTTGTCAAAATGTCTCGGCGAGGAGTGTTTTTATTTGAAGAAGATGAACCCGAGACTGTTCTGTTTGTTTACCAACAACTTGATCAACATACCGTAGTTCAACGTGAAGAAGATATTTATTGGGTCAGAGCGGCTGTTGAAGGAGAAACGGTCGATTTTCATGCTTAATGAAAGGTATAATTGTTTTCCCGCTATTCAGTAGAATGTCCTAGGATATCATAAATTATCTAATCATTTTATAAATCCTTATAAGTTTTAATCCTCACTTTTGTAAGTTAATTCAGTCATAAATATTTAGGTTGATTAACTTTCTGATTTTTTAAAATTCATTCACAACTAATTATTCAATCCATTTTTTGTTTGATTAACAGTTGTACAAGTTTGATTTATTAAGAACAATTCAATTTATCTTTTAAACACTTTGGACTCATTACTGAAATTTTGTATGACTGCAGACATGTCAGGGGAAGAGGCAGAAAATCCACATCATCCATCTGAGGCATCTACGTCTCAGGGTCGAGGTATGTTTGAATATCATTGTCTATATTTTTTATGTAATTGACATATATATATATATATAACATTTGTCAATTTATATATAAAATTGTTTTCAACAGGATCAGACTCGGCTGCTTCTTCCTCTCGCAGGAGAGGCCCTGGTCGTGGCATATTATCATGGAATTCCGACACGACGATAGATGTTTCATTTGATGAGGTATTTCATCCCGTGGGACCGAATGCCCCGGCATTTATTCGTCAGCTGGGTCATATCATACGTGACCCACATCGATTTCCATTGACCACGCGTGATTGGGCTTCTATCCCTCAGGACACATTAGATCGTCTATGGAGGGAGGTTCATGTAAGAAAATAATTTTACTTTATTTTCTATTTATAAATAATACTAATATGTTTGATTATTTTCATTATAGCAAAATTTGAAAGTATTCCCTGAAGAGTTTCGGCCCGTGTGTATGAGCAAATGCCGTAAGCTGTGGAAAGATTATAAAGGCAAAGTGAAGAGGGACCACTGGGTACCAAATGTGGGTGCCCTTGACATTTTGGAAAAAGTCCCGAGAGGTGTCCTCCCAGCTCAGTGGCGTGACTTGGTTGCATATTGGTCTACTGAGGGTGTTGCAGTTTGTATATTAATTATTTTGTTGTATATATATTTTCAAGAATATGTGATTTGTTTGAAATTTGAATGAATTGAATGTAGGAGGTGTCAACACGCCATTCGGAGAATCGAGCGTTGCAGGGACCAGCTCACAGGCTCGGGACTCATCACGTGTCTCAGATCCGACATGAGGTATATATTATTCATTTTTTAATTTATTAATTAATATGGTTTTGTGTTTATATTCTTTTAATATACAGTTGCGAGGGTAAGGTGCAGCAACTGATAAAATGTCGGTGTGGATAAGGACTCGTGATCGCAATGATCCAGAGGTTGCAGCATTGATAGTAAGTGGCTGTACTTACCAATAATTACATAAATCTATATATTAACATATATATATATTTATATATATTTAAATATTTCACAGGATCAATTTGAAGCTGAGTTAGAACATCTGCCAGAGGACCAGCGACAGCTTCCCATGCGACGGGATGAGATCTTTCATCGCATTATTGGTCGGGACAGGCATGGCTATAGTTTGACCTATGGAGCAGGGATTCCTCGTTCTGTAGTGTCACGCGCTGCGGTTGTCGGTCCTGCTGTTGCTCATATGACACAACAGATGTCAGATTTTGAGGCACAGCTGCGCGCTTCCGAGGAGACAAATGCGCAATTGACAGCTGAGGTTAGAGCACTACGGGAATATGTGTGTCGAGCTGATGGTACAGGGGATCATACGACGCAGGTATATACTGTATTTATTTATTTAATTTAAATTATTTTTGTTATTAAAATATTTATAATGTTTATTTGTTGTAGGCACCTGGCCCACCAGAAGGAGGTAGCAGGGATGACAACGCGTGACGCACCATATATTCACGAGATATGTTTTTTGTTTTTACTGGTAGGGTTGACATTGATGTACTGTATTTATTCATTTAAGTAATGCATTATTACCATCCATGGTGGTCTTTTAAATATTTTATACACATATTGAGTTTTTGATCAGATAATCTTGAATGATTCTACATTTGAAAAAGTCGAACTAATTCCAACAGATCAATAAATCTGATATTATAGATTATGTATTATCCAATATATTTTTTATAAATTTCTGTATGGTATCGATAAAAGAAATATGTATTAATTAGATGTTATCACATTTATTTTTCACTTTTGTAATCAATGGGATGGCCTTTGCACCCCCGGAGATCCCCCCGCACCCCCGTACAACCCCCCCGCACCCCCGTACAGCCCCCCGCACCCCCGTACTGCCCCCCGCCACCCCCATACAGCCCCCCGCCACCCCCGTACAGCCCCCCGCACCCCCGTACAGCCCCCCGCACCCCCGTACAGCCCCCCCCCCCCCGCACCCCCGTACAGCCCCCCGCACCCCCGTACAGCCCCCCCGCACCACCGTACAGCCCCCCGTACCCCCGTACAGCCCCCCCGTACAACCCCCCGCACCCCCGTACTGCCCCCCGCCACCCCCGTACAGGCCCCCGCCACCCCCGTACAGCACCCCGCACCGCCGTACAGCCCCCCCCCCCCCCCCCGCACCCCCGTACAGCCCCCCGCACCCCCGTACAGCCCCCCCCCCCCCCCCGCGCCCCCGTACAACCCCCCGCACCCCCGTACTGCCCCCCACCACCCCCGTACAGCCCCCCGCCACCCCCGTACAGCCCCCCGCACCCCCGTACAGCCCCCCGCACCCCCGTACACCCCCCCCCCCCCCCGCACCCCCGTACAGCCCCCCGCACCCCCGTACAGCCCCCCCGTACAGCCCCCCCGCACCCCCGTACAAACCCCCGCACCCCCGTACTGCCCCCCGCCACCCCCGTACAGCCCCCCGCCACCCCCGTACAGCCCCCCTGCACCCCCGTACAGCCCCCCGCAACCCCGTACAGCCCCCCCCCCCCCCCCCCCCCGCACCCCCGTACAGCCCCCCGCACCCCCGTACATCCCCCCTGCACCCCCGTACTGCCCCCCGCACCCCCGTACTGCCCCCCGCCACCCCCCGCCGTACAACCCCCCGCACCCCCGTACTGCCCCCCGCCACCCCCGTACAGCCCCCCGCCACCCCCGTACAGCCCCCGCACCCCCGTACAGCCCTCGCACCCCCGTACAGCCCCCGCACCCCCGTACAGCCCCCGCACCCCCGTACAGCCCCCCGCACCCCCGTACAGCCCCCCCGCACCCCCGTACAACCCCCCGCACCCCCGTACTGCCCCCCGCCACCCCCGTACAGGCCCCCACCACCCCCGTACAGCCCCCCGCACCCCCGTAAAGCCCCCCCCCCCCCACCCGCACCCCCGTACAGCCCCCCCGCACCCCCGTACAGCCCCCCCCCCCCCCCCCCCCCCGCACCCCCGTACAGCTCCCTGCACCCCCGTACTGCCCCCCGCCACCCCCGTACAGCCCCCCGCCACCCCCGTACAGCCCCCCGACACCCCCGTACAGCCCCCCGACACCCCCGTACAGCCCCCCGACACCCTCGTACAACCCCCCGCACCCCCGTACAGCCCCCTGCCACCCCCGTACAACCCCCCGCACCCCCGTACAGCCCCCTGCCACCCCCGTACAGCCCCCCGCACCCCCGTACAGCCCCCCGATTGTGTCCTTTTCAGCAGCGCGGCGCGCGCTGAAATGGCGCGTTGGGGGGTCAAAACCACCCGAACAACCTCCGAATGCCACGAAACCATACGCCAACATCCAGGGCGTGAATTGTGAAATGCTCGGCCAGACGGCACCTCATTCGGAGGTGCCGTGTGACTGCGGCGGCCAAAAACGCGTTTCCGGCGCCCTAAAACACCAAAACGGCGTGCGACGGTCCAATTCGGAGCAAACGTGCTCCCAACGACCTGAAACCGCACAGGAACGATAGAAATATTATTCTTGAGATGCAGGAGGAGGCCGCACGTCCATCGGACGTGCAGTGCGCGCGGCACGTCCGATTGTGCCGTTTTCAGCAGCGCGGCGCGCGCTGAAATGACGCGTTGGGGGGTCAAAACCACCCGAACGACCTCCGAATGCCACGAAACCGTACGACAACATCCGGGGCATTAATTGTGAAATGGTCGGCCATACGGCACCTCATTCGGAGGTGCCGTGTGACCGCGGCGGCCGGAAACGCGTTTCCGGCGCCATAAAACACCAAAACGGCGTGCGGCGGTCCCATTCGGAGCAAACGTGCTCCGAATGACTTGAAACCGCACGGGAATGATAGAAATATTATTCCTGAGATGCAGGAGGAGGCCGCACGTCCATCGGACGTGCGGTGCGCGCGGCACGTCCGATTGTGTCGTTTTCAGCAGCGCAACGCGCGCTGAAATGGCGCGTTGGGGGGTCAAAACCACCCGAACGACCTCCGAATGCCACGAAACCGTACGACAACATCCGGGGCGTGAATTGTGAAATGGTCGGCCAGACGGCACCTCATTCGGAGGTGCCGTGTGACCGCGGCGGCCGGAAACACGTTTCCGGCGCCCTAAAACACCAAAACGGCGTGCGGCGGTCCCATTCGGAGCAAACGTGCTCCGAACGACCTAAAACCGCACGAGAACGATAGAAATATTATTCCTGAGATGCAGGAGGAGGCCGCACGTCCATCGGACGTGCGGTGCACGCGGCACGTCCGATTGTGCCGTTTTCAGCAGCGCGGCGCGCGCTGAAATGGCGCGTTGGGGGGTCAAAACCACCCGAACGACCTCCGAATGCCACGAAACCGTACGACAACATCCGGGGCATGAATTGTGAAATGTTCGGCCAGACGGCACCTCATTCGGAGGTGCCGTGTGACCGCGGCGGCCGGAAACGCGTTTCTGGCGCCATAAAACACCAAAACGGCGTGCGGCGGTCCCATTCGGAGCAAACGTGCTCCGAACGACCTGAAACCCCACGGGAACGATAGAAATATTATTCCCGAGATGCAGGAGGAGTCCGTACGTCCATCGGACGTGCGGTGCGCGCGGCACGTCCGATTGTGTCGTTTTCAGCAACGCGGCGCGCGCTGAAATGGCGCGTTGGGGGGTCAAAACCACCCGAACGACCTCCGAATGCCCCGAAATCGTACGACAACATCCGGGGCGTGAATTGTGAAATGGTCGACCAGACGGTACCTTATTCGGAGGTTCCGTTTGACCGCGGCGGCCGGAAACGCGTTTTCAGCGCCATAAAACACCAAAACGGCGTGCGGCGGTCCCATTGGGAGTAAACGTGCTCCGAACTACCTGAAACCGCACGGTAACGATAGAAATATTATTCCTGAGATGCAGGAGGAGGCCGCACGTCCATCGGACGTGCGGTGCGCGCGGCACGTTCGATTGTGTCCTTTTCCGCAGCGCGGCGCGCGCTGAAATGGCGCGTTGGGGGGTCAAAACCACCCGAACGACCTCCGAATGCCACGAAACCGTACGACAACATCCGGGGCGTGAATTGTGAAATGGTCGGCCAGACGGCACCTCATTCGGAGGTGCCGTGTGACCGCGGCGGCTGGAAACGCGTTTCCGGCCCCCTAAAACACCAAAACGGCGTGCGGCGGTCCAATTCGGAGCAAACGTGCTCCGAACGACCTGAAACCGCATGGGAACGATAGAAATATTATTCCTGAGATGCAGGAGGAGGCCGCACGTCCATCAGACGTGCGGTTTGCGCGGTACGTCCGATTGTGCCATTTTCAGCAGTGCGGCGCGCGCTGAAATGGCGCGTTGGGGGGTCAAAACCACCCGAACGACCTCCGAATGCCACGAAACCGTACGACAACATCCGGGCGTCAATTGTGAAATGTTCGGCCAGACGGCACCTCATTCGGAGGTGCCGTGTGACCGCGGCGGCCAGAAATGCGTTTCCGGCGCCATTAAACACCAAAACGGCGTGCGGCGGTCCCATTCGAAGCAAACGTGTTCCGAACCACCTGAAACCGCACGGGAACGATAGAAATATTATTCCTGAGATGCAGGAGGAGGCCGCACGTCCATCAGACGTGCGGTGCGCGCGGCACGTCCGATTGTGCCGTTTTCAGCAGCGCGGCGCGCGCTGAAATGGCGCGTTGGGGGGTCAAAACCACCCGAATGACCTCCGAATGCCACGAAACCGTACGACAACATCCGGGGCATGAATTGTGAAATGGTCGGCCAGACGGCACCTCATTCGGAGGTGCCGTGTGACCGCGGCGGCCGGAAACGCATTTCCGGCGCCATAAAACACCAAAATGGCGTGCGGCGGTCCCATTCGGAGCAAACGTGCTCCGAACGACCTGAAACCGCACGGTAACGACAGAAATATTATTCCTGAGATGCAGGAGGAGGCCGCACGTCCATCGGACGTGCGGTGCGCGCGTCACGTCCGATTGTGTCGTTTTCAGCAGCACGGCGCGCGCTGAAATGACGCGTTGGAGGGTCAAAACCACCCGAACGACCTCCGAATGCCACGAAACCGTACGACAACATCCGGGGCGTGAATTGTGAAATGGTCGGCCAGACGGCACCTCATTCCGAGGTGCCGTGTGACCGCGGCGGCTGGAAACGCGTTTCCGGCGCCACAAAACACCAAAACGGCGTGCGGCGGTCCAATTCGGAACAAACGTGCTCCGAACGACCTGAAACCGCACGGGAACGATGGAAATAATATTCCTGAGATGCAGGAGGAGGCCGCACGTCCATCGGACGTGCGGTGCGCGCGGCACGTCCGATTGTGTCGGTTTCAGTAGCGCGGCGCGCGCTGAAATGGCGCGTTGGGGGGGTCAAAACCACCCGAACGACCTCCGAATGCCACGAAACCGTACGACAACATCCGGGGCGTGAATTGTGAAATGGTCAGCCAGACGGAACCTCATTCGGAGGTGCCGTGTGACCGCGGTGGCCAGAAACGCGTTTCCGGCGCCATAAAACACCAAAACGGCGTGCGACGGTCCCATTCGGAGCAAACGTGCTCCGAACGACCTGAAACCGCACGGGAACGATAGAAATATTATTCCTGAGATGCAGGAGGAGGCCGCACGTCCATCGGACGTGCGGTGCGCGCGGCACGTCCGATTGTGTTGTTTTCAGCAGCGCGGCGCGCGCTGAAATGGCGCGTTGGGGGGTCAAAACCACCCGAACGACCTCCGAATGCCACGAAACCGTACGACAACATCCGGGGCGTGAATTGTGAAATTTTCGGCCAGACATCACCTCATTCGGAGGTGCCGTGTGACCGCGGCGGCCGGAAACGCGTTTCCGGCGCCATAAAACACCAAAACGGCGTGCGGCGGTCCCATTCGGAGCAAACGTGCTCCAAACGACCTGAAACCGCACAGGAACGATAGAAATATTATTACTGAGATGCAGGAGGAGGCCGCACATCTATCGGACATGCGGTGCGCGCGGCACGTCTGATTGTGTCGTTTTCAGCAGCGCGGCGCGCGCTGAAATAGCGCGTTGGGGGGTCAAAACCACCCGAACGACCTCTGAATGCCACGAAACCGTACGACAACATCCGGGGCGTGAATTTTGAAATGGTCGGCCAGAAGGAACCTCATTCGGAGGTGCCGTGTGACCGCGGCGGCTGGAAACACGTTTTCGGCGCCATAAAGCACCAAAACGGCGTGCGGCGGTCCCATTGGGAGTAAACGTGCTCCGAACGACCCGAAACCGCACGGGAACGATAGAAATATTATTCCTGAGATGCAGGAGGAGGCCTCACGTCCATCGGACGTGTGGTGCGCGCGACACGTCCGATTGTGCCGTTTTCAGCAGCGCGGCGCGCGCTGAAATGGCGCGTTGGGGGGTCAAAACCACCCGAACGACCTTCGAATGCCACGAAACCGTACGACAACATCCGGGGCGTGAATTGTGAAACGGTCGGCCAGAAGGCACCTCATTCGGAGGTGCCGTGTGACCGCTGCGGCCGAAAACGCGTTTCGGGCGCCATTAAACACCAAAACGGCGTGCGGCGGTCCCATTCGGAGCAAACGTGCTCCGAACCACCTGAAACCGCATGGGAACGATAGAAATATTATTCCTGAGATGCAGGAGGAGGCCGCAAATCCATCGGACGTGCGGTGCGCGCGGCACGTCCGATTGTGCCGTTTTCAGCAGCGCGGCGCGCGCTGAAATGGCGCGTTGGGGGGTCAAAACCACCCGAACGACCTCCGAATGCCACGAAACCGTACGACAACATCCGGGGCGTGAATTTTGAAATGGTCGGCCAGACGACACCTCATTAGGAGGTGCCGTGTGACCGCGGCGGCCGGAAACGCGTTTCCGGCGCCATAAAACACCAAAACGGCGTGCGGCGGTCCAATTCGGAGCAAACGTGCTCCGAACGACCTGAAACCGCACGGGAACGATAGAAATATTATTCCTGAGATGCAGGAGGAGGCCGCATGTAATTCCCCGACCCCAGTTACCCAGAGTCGGTGCATTATTACATAACATTGGCATGATCACAAGAAAGATCAAATCTCGAAAGACCGATTGGTTTAGTAGCCTTGGAAACACTAGATATATTCATAAGTTTTACATTACATCATAAAATGAAAAACTACTACAACAACATAATGTTTCCACAGTCCACACTATAATCCCCTCATAATATCCCTGCAGGTCATTCATAACTTACATCTTCACTTCCTGGGAAAAATAAAACATAGAAAAGGGGTGAGCTCAAATGCCCAGTAAGGATAACAATATAGCGGAAACTTTCATAAATAAGAATAAACATTTAAGGCAATGTATAACTAAAACAAAAGCCTTTTAAACATGAACTTTCAACATGGTATGGCATAAATAAAATGAAATAATGCCATTTACTTATTCACATGGATATTCTACTAATCGAATAATCACATGCAAAAATCAATAACCACTTTCATAATGTTGGAATGCATAATGCTAAACTTTAATTTCTTTTCAAGGCCTCGTCCCAAGACCTTGGGGCTAACTGTAACCGGAACCCAACCCGGAGTGCCTCTAATAACCGGACACCAACCCGGAGTGCCTCTAATAACCGGAGACCAAACCGGAGGGCTTACTTTTACCAGTCCCTAACCTGGAGGGCTTACTTTTACCAGTCCCCAACCTGGAGGGCTTACTTTAACCAGTCCCCAACCTGGAACATACTTTTCTAACACATTCATATGAAATAAAGGTTGAAATATAACATAAACATTCTTATTGGAACTAGCATACGAAATGTCAATAATTTCACCATAAACTATGAATGGTATAAAAATAGCACATCCACAGTCAAACATATCACAAAACCTTCAATACAATATAGAAGTTTTGTATCATAATAAATCAACTACAAATAATCTTATAATCCATCAAAGGATGTTGACATAGATGAAATCAAAATTCTTTTTAAAGAAATATCTCCTTTTATTTTGAAATCATTTAAGATCCATATAAAATAAAACAATTTCTTTGAAAATATTCTTATAAGCTTGTAAGGGAAGCTTTGAAGATTTTATAATGGTGGAAAATAACCGCACCCGCCGTATAAGTAAAAAAAACATTCTTATCTTAATTCTGTCGAAAAGGTTAAAAAGGACCTTGTTTTGAAAACGACGGAAAGATTCCTTTATAAACCTCTTATAAAAAGTCAAAAAAGGGTATAGATGACTTTAACCCATATTCTTGTAAATAATAAATATGTTTTGAAATACATTTTTAAGAAAACATGGATGTGGATGATAAAGGAATCCCAGTAGATTATTACGTATGAACAACCTCGAATAAAGAAGAGATTGTGAAATAACCCTTACCAATTTGGTAACTTATGAAACATAAAACCCATGAAAGAGGTATCATACAATGAATATGTAAATACACATAAATTAGAGTGTATTACACAAAGAATATAATTATGGGCAGTACATACACCACACAAAAGGTGATGGTGGCAATATGGCATGAATCTCACGGGAATAAGGAGTGAGATGAAAACCCCTTACCTTGTACTTTTCCTTGGTTGGGGTAGGTTAACCTCCTTTATAATGGTGAAATAATTGTTATTAAATTATACAAGAATCATATACATTAATATGATATCATATATGATCTTTTAACATTGCTTTATTAATAATATCTTAGTATTATCGTCGTTTCGGGTGATAATCGATTCGTTCTTCTTAAATGTTTGGTTACATAAGACATGTTTGTAATGGATAGATTATATCTTATTAATAATCAGAATGATATTAACATTATTTTTAACCCTAAAATGAGAATAAGACTTGAATGGATACGATGGAGAATGAATCTCATCGCGTTCGTGGAGACGGTAGTCCGTACGTACGCACGAACGCTACTTCCATTTAATTTTTATTTTAAAAGAATCGAATCCAAATGATACATAGGTATATTACTATTCCAGTATAATATAATATTTTATATATGTTACTTAAGTTCATTAACACCATCCTTTATACGTTCCATGTGTGGTATGAACGAGTCATATCATTTTAACGGGGCGGTAGTCCGCACTTCCTCAAATGAAATTATCGTATGTATATACAACATGAAACGAATAATGGTATGAAATAAAATGGAATTACAGAAGCTTATATATAAAATATATATCATTAATATCATATTTAATTACAGTGCCATCATAATGGCCACCATGAGAGGCGGTAAGATGTATTTGAACAATCATCGTTTCGTGAGGCGTTAGTTTGCCATCCACAGAAACATTATGTTCATCATCCATTAGATGGAGTTGTGTGTATGTGTAGTTTGAATCCTTCTTATAACAACATCCTAGTATATTGAGGATACTGGTGTTGTTACAAAAGAAAGGAAATAAAAAGAGTTTGGGGGTTGGAGAAGCAAAATAAATGAAAATAATTTAAGAGAAATCGTTACCTTTAATTTAGGTAACTCACTTTGGTTGGAACCAAAGGACTTCTTGAAATGCTTTCTGCCTAAGGGGAAGCTTCAAGGAGGAGGAGAGGGATGTGGGGAGCTTAGTTGGGCAGAGTTTGGACGAGCCAAGTGGCTTGAGAGGTGTGAGGAATGAGTAGAAGTGGTCTCCTTTTATAAGGGAGAGGAGGGGCTCTTTAGGAAAGAGTGAAAGTATTACTTTATAATATAATTATATTCGGTTTATAATGGTCCAAAAATCATTGAGGTCGAAGATAAGATGACTCATATTCTAAATAACATCAACCAATAAGAATTGGACGGGTTTTAGATAATATTTTAATCATTATAATCTTATTTATTTAAATGATTTATTAATGAGGTAAACATTGCATCATTATTGTGTCATTAATAATTTAACTTATTTGATGTCTAAAAATTATAAATAAAATATCATTATGTAGGAAATCGTTTTAGCTTTCTAATGAATATTTATAATCTAAAATCCAACATGTATAACCCTATGTAAAAATTGTTCTTCTAAAAGATGTAAGCTTATGCCATTTTTATTTTTATTTTAACTTTATTAATATAAAGTGTCCCTACCACATACAAGTGGCTCCAAGGGGTCCCCAAATTGACCCAAGGATGCTCATGGTCGGGTATGTGTCCACCAATAAGGTTAGGACACGTTTTAGGTTAATTTTGTATTATTATAATATTATTTTTTAACCCTTATTTACCGGATTTACCCTTAACCATGGTAAATAAAATATTTACCACAGTAATTATTCAAAATGTCTAAAAATAAAAGTTACCTATTTACACAATTTGGACATCCTGATTCCAAATATGGAATCCATTTTTCTAAATTCAAAACACATAAGTGGCAGAAATTAATTTAAAATTAATTCCCGCTGTCAAAACAAAAAACGTGTTTTTAAGAGGTAATAACTATCAAAAGATTGACACTTGTTTATGTTCGGTTTAATTGTAAAATTATGTCCAATGACCAACATTATATTAAACGGTAAAAATATATTCTAAATATACTTTAAAACCACTCAAATTCATAATTTATCACTATTAATTATTTTGATTAAAAAAGTTGTTTTTAATTAAAATTTAGTAATTTTCACTATTCATCAAAATATGAAAGTTATCCGAAATGTACCAAAATTTCACCTTAGGCTAAATTCGATATTCTGAATCCAAAAATGAAGTCCATTTTCAAATATAAAATATATATAATTTCAAAAATTAGGTATTACTATTCATAACGGCTAGTTTGATTAGTTGTGGTGTGTGTTAAAACTCAAGGTTGCGTACAACACACGCTACTGTATTATTCCCAGAAAGCGTACCGTGGAAGCTTGGGATGTTTCATTTTAAATTTTTGATGTCCCCATTTAGTCAAAAAGTTTAATATATTGTATTTAAAAAGGGTTCACTATTAAAAGTTGATAAAAGTGCAATACTGAAAATGAATTTGTTCTTGCATTATATCTAAGAAACTCATAATATGGATTCTAAAATTATAAGGATTATATAAAGTTTAAAATTTAGTTAACACTATTCATAACCTCTTTTGAACAGCTTGTTTGGTAAGTCATGGTGCGATTGAACTTGTTGTTGCGTGTAGTGAAAGTTATTGAATTATTTTGAAGAAATAACACACTATAAAATCTTGGGGTGTTACATTCTCCCCTCCTTCAATAAATTGCGTCCTCGCAATTTGAAATTGTTCTTCGAAAATAAAAGGTTGAAAATAAAAAATATATTTGTGGGAAAACCCACATCGGAAATTGGGTTACTAAAATTTAGTCTTAATATGAGGAAAAGAGAAATCAAAGGGTCACCACCAAATTATGATCTCGATTAGGAGAACATTGGTGGAAATTAGAGACATAAAATTGGAGGAAAAACGTAAATATTTATAGGTAGTGATTGAGGTCATCAATCACAAACAAGTGTATAATTGAGGTCCTTAAATTCATCAATCTATGATGATTTGAAATACCATCGGTTCAACAAAACATAGGGTATTAGGATAACACATTTTTGACGTTTCAAAATATCTTAGTTGAAATCCCACATTGAAAAATGAATTAATGAGGCCTCTATTTAAAATAAAGAGTGGAAAGTATAAAGATTACCGAAAATAACACATACTAGGGTTCCATGTAGGAAAATATGGATATGGAAGAAAAATATAACCATCAATTATCTGATGGAGAGTGGTAGAGAACATGGCTATGAAAAGGCCAACAATCCCAAAGCCATAAATTAGTGATGATTTAAGGTACCATCTAGGACAAAATTTTTGTTCTAAGTTCCTTTTATTAATGTTGAGGAATTTATTTATGAGATTGGATAAGATCATAAGGAGATATACTTACTTTATAATTAGAGTTTTATCCACTAATAAATTTCTACCACAAACTCATATTTCACTCTAAAAGATAATAGAATGTAATTTTTTTTTTCTATTTATACTATTTGTACAGGGTTCCAAAATAAATGAATTTATAATTCATCTACCAGATCTTTTAAAAAAAAACTATATTATTTAATCCAGGACATCTCGTGGGCCAGTGGTAGGTGATACACCCTTGTCGCCCTTCGGTTGCGGGTTCAAGTCTCGCAGCCTTGCCGGACGCGACGGGTTGCTGCCCGACCTCCGGGTTGTCCTTTTATGGCAATCCAAAATAATCCAAACTAGAACTATCAAAAATACTTCTGTCCAAACTCACAGTCCAACATTTATAAGGAAGGTAAACATAATGCAGATCCTTTTTACCCCGTAATAGCATATGAATACCTTCATCATGTATTCTTTTAATACACTGAAACATCCTGAATTACCATATTCCTTATTGATTACATTCATTCTCCCTTATTCCATATAGAATGCTGGATATACGTCATCAATCCAAAAATGTTTTAAACCCCAACAATGATGGAATATACAAATCATTAATCAGTTCCAAGGTAGTCAAGAATATCCAATATAATTTTTCCAAAATAATCATGTATTATTCGAAAATCACTACCTCGGTATCAGAACTATATTATGGTTTATCATTCTCTCAACCATATATTTTCCAAAAATTTATCATGCTATTGAGTCACTTTTCTTTGTTCCACACCATCTCAAATCCTTAATGAAATAGTACTGCAGTACAATCCTTATATACTCCATAATTATTATAACAAGTACATTGTTGATACAACACTCAATTGACATAATCAACATAAGAACTCTAATCATTCCTCTTCATCTATGGTAGTATCATAACTTGATTATTATCCAATAGAATCATTTGCATCATAGTCTGATGACTGGGACATAGGTTCGTGTAGTGTCCAAACTCCTTGCAAATGAAGCATTGTACATTTGAAACCATTTTCTTACCCTTGCAGTCACGTACTTTGTGCCCTTTTCCTCTACACTTATAACAAACTCTCATTTCTTTCAGGAAAGTTCCAGGGTGTTTCTTTCCACAGTTACCACATATGGGAAAATTCTTCTTTTCCCTCTTCCCTTTATCCATATTTCTCTCTTCCATCCTTTTCTTCTCTTGCTTCCCTTCAAAGCCATAGGACTCAGTAAACTCTTTACTTATCTTATCAACACATGATATTATTTCTTCATATGATGATAATACATGGGAGACTATTTCTCTTATAAATTCTAGCTTAAGACCATGAAAGATATGATCCTTCCTTCTCTTTGGATCATGTGCATTTCTGGAGTTCTCATTCCTTCTACTGGGCGCCATTTCTAAACAATGGCATACACTAGATCAGTTTATGAATGAAAATACATAATCCCATACTTATAAAACACTTAACATAAATTGAACTATTTATGGATATAATCCATAATCATAAGAATGTTTTCTTTGAGGAAGTATATACTCATAATCCCTTCAAAATGATTTGTAAAGAAAATGAGAGTTATCCTAAGCATATCCCCCAGGAGTGTCGTAACCAAGAGTGCAGCAAGGCCCGTTGTCGTGCACCAGTTCCCGTTCGAGTCTAGCTCAAAGCGGTGTTTTCGGGTTTTACCCCTAGGTACATCTGTGCCAGAGCCGCCTCTACCTGCTCGTATCCAGACAGGGATGTATTGCTCGGAAAACTCACAAAATCTCTACAATACCAAAATTCTAGGAAGTTCTTCTATACTAATCCACAAAGTTCATCTTAGGTCTACGTGCTCTAATCAGAGTTTATCTAAATCTAGCTTCCAAGGTTTGTACTAAACTTCCTCTGATACCAACTGTAACGCCCCGACCCCAGTTACCCAGAGTCGGTGCATTATTACATAACATTGGCATGATCACAAGAAAGATCAAATATCGAAAGACCGATTGGTTTAGTAGCCTTGGAAACACTAGATATATTCATAAGTTTTACATTACATCATAAAATGAAAAACTACTACAACAACATAATGTTTCCACAGTCCACACTATAATTCCCTCATAATATCCCTGCAGGTCATTCATAACTTACATCTTCACTTCCTGGGAAAAATAAAACATAGAAAAGGGGTGAGCTCAAATGCCCAGTAAGGATAACAATATAGCGGAAACTTTCATAAATAAGAATAAACATTTAAGGAAATGTATAACTAAAACAAAAGCCTTTTAAACATGAACTTTCAACATGGTATGGCATAAATAAAATGAAATAATGCCATTTACTTATTCACATGGATATTCTACTAATCGAATAATCACATGCAAAAATCAATAACCACTTTCATAATGTTGGAATGCATAATGCTAAACTTTAATTTCTTTTCAAGGCCTCGTCCCAAGACCTTGGGGCTAACTGTAACCGGAACCCAACCCGGAGTGCCTCTAATAACCGGACACCAACCCGGAGTGCCTCTAATAACCGAAGACCAAACCGGAGGGCTTACTTTTACCAGTCCCTAACCTGGAGGGCTTACTTTTACCAGTCCCCAACCTGGAGGGCTTACTTTAACCAGTCCCCAACCTGGAACATACTTTTCTAACACATTCATATGAAATAAAGGTTGAAATATAACATAAACATTCTTATTGGAACTAGCATACGAAATGTCAATAATTTCACCATAAACTATGAATGGTAAAAAAATAGCACATCCACAGTCAAACATATCACAAAACCTTCAATACAATATAGAAGTTTTGTATCATAATAAATCAACTTCAAATAATCTTATAATCCATCAAAGGATGTTGACATAGATGAAATCAAAATTCTTTTTAAAGAAATATCTCCTTTTATTTTGAAATCATTTAAGATCCATATAAAATAAAACAATTTCTTTGAAAATATTCTTATAAGCTTGTAAGGGAAGCTTTGAAGATTTTATAATGGTGGAAAATAACCGCACCCGCCGTATAAGTAAAAAAAACATTCTTATCTTAATTCTGTCGAAAAGGTTAAAAAGGACCTTGTTTTGAAAACGACGGAAAGATTCCTTTATAAACCTCTTATAAAAAGTCAAAAAAGGGTATAAATGACTTTAACCCATATTCTTGTAAATAATAAATATGTTTTGAAATACATTTTTAAGAAAACATGGATGTGGATGATAAAGGAATCCCAGTAGATTATTACGTATGAACAACCTCGAATAAAGAAGAGATTGTGAAATAAACCTTACCAATTTGGTAAATTATGAAACATAAAACCCATGAAAGAGGTATCATACAATGAATATGTAAATACACATAAATTAGAGTGTATTACACAAAGAATATAATTATGGGCAGTACATACACCACACAAAAGGTGATGGTGGCAATATGGCATGAATCTCACGGGAATAAGGAGTGAGATGAAAACCCCTTACCTTGTACTTTTCCTTGGTTGGGGTAGGTTAACCTCCTGTATAATGGTGAAATAATTGTTATTAAATTATACAAGAATCATATACATTAATATGATATCATATATGATCTTTTAACATTGCTTTATTAATAATATCTTAGTATTATCGTCGTTTCGGGTGATAATCGATTCGTTCTTCTTAAATGTTTGGTTACGTAAGACATGTTTGTAATGGATAAATTATATCTTATTAATAATCAGAATGATATTAACATTATTTTTAACCCTAAAATGAGAATAAGACTTGAATGGATACGATGGAGAATGAATCTCATCGCGTTCGTGGAGACGGTAGTCCGTACGTACGCACGAACGCTACTTCCATTTAATTTTTATTTTAAAAGAATCGAATCCAAATGATACATAGGTATATTACTATTCCAGTATAATATAATATTTTATATATGTTACTTAAGTTCATTAACACCATCCTTTATACGTTTCATGTGTGGTATGAACGAGTCATATCATTTTAAGGGGGCGGTAGTCCGCACTTCCTCAAATGAAATTATCGTATGTATATACAACATGAAACGAATAATGGTATGAAATAAAATGGAATTACAGAAGATTATATATAAAATATATATCATTAATATCATATTTAATTACAGTTCCATCATAATGGCCACCATGAGAGGCGGTAAGATGTATTTGAACAATCATCGTTTCGTGAGGCGTTAGTTTGCCATCCACAGAAACATTATGTTCATCATCCATTAGATGGAGTTGTGTGTATGTGTAGTTTGAATCCTTCTTATAACAACATCATAGTATATTGAGGATACTGGTGTTGTTACAAAAGAAAGGAAATAAAAAGAGTTTGGGGGTTGGAGAAGCAAAATAAATGAAAATAATTTAAGAGAAATCGTTACCTTTAATTTAGGTAACTCACTTTGGTTGGAACCAAAGGACTTCTTGAAATGCTTTCTGCCTAAGGGGAAGCTTCAAGGAGGAGTAGAGGGATGTGGGGAGCTTATTTGGGAAGAGTTTGGACGAGCCAAGTGGCTTGAGAGGTGTGAGGAATGAGTAGAAGTGGTCTCCTTTTATAAGGGAGAGGAGGGGCTCTTTAGGAAAGAGTGAAAGTATTACTTTATAATATAATTATATTCGGTTTATAATGGTACAAAAATCATTGAGGTCGAAGATAAGATGACTCATATTCTAAATAACATCAACCAATAAGAATTGGACAGGTTTTAGATAATATTTTAATCATTATAATCTTATTTATTTAAATGATTTATTAATGAGGTAAACATTGAATCATTATTGTGTCATTAATAATTTAACTTATTTGATGTCTAAAAATTATAAATAAAATATCATTATGTAGGAAATATTTCTAGCTTTCTAATGAATATTTATAATCGAAAATCCAACATGTATAACCCTATGTAAAAATTGTTCTTCTAAAAGATGTAAGCTTATGCCATTTTTATTTTTATTTTAACTTTATTAATATAAAGTGTCCCTACCACATACAAGTGGCTCCAAGGGGTCCCCAAATTGACCCAAGGATGCTCATGGTCGGGTATGTGTCCACCAATAAGGTTAGGACACGTTTTAGGTTAATTTTGTATTATTATAATATTATTTTTTAACCCTTATTTACCGGATTTACCCTTAACCATGGTAAATAAAATATTTACCACAGTAATTATTCAAAATGTCTAAAAATAAAAGTTACCTATTTACACAATTTGGACATCCTGATTCCAAATATGGAATCCATTTTTCTAAATTCAAAACACATAAGTGGCAGAAATTAATTTAAAATTAATTCCCGCTGTCAAAACAAAAAGCGTGTTTTTAAGAGGTAATAACTATCAAAAGATTGACACTTGTTTATGTTCGGTTTAATTGTAAAATTATGTCCAATGACCAACATTATATTAAACGGTAAAAATATATTCTAAATATACTTTAAAACCACTCAAATTCATAATTTATCACTATTAATTATTTTGATTAAAAAAGTTGTTTTTAATTAAAATTTAGTAATTTTCACTATTCATCAAAATATGAAAGTTATCCGAAATGTACCAAAATTTCACCTTAGGCTAAATTCGATATTCCGAATCCAAAAATGAAGTCCATTTTCAAATATAAAATATATATAATTTCAAAAAGTAGGTATTACTATTCATAACGGCTAGTTTGATTAGTTGTGGTGTGTGTTAAAACTCAAGGTTGCGTACAACACACGCTACTGTATTATTCACAGAAAGCGTACCGTGGAAGCTTGGGATGTTTCATTTTAAATTTTTGATGTCCCCATTTAGTCAAAAAGTTTAATATATTGTATTTAAAAAGGGTTCACTATTAAAAGTTGATAAAAGTGCAATACTGAAAATGAATTTGTTCTTGTATTATATCTAAGAAACTCATAATATGGATTCTAAAATTATAAGGATTATATAAAGTTTAAAATTTAGTTAACACTATTCATAACTTCTTTTGAACAGCTTGTTTGGTAAGTCATGGTGCGATTGAACTTGTTGTTGCGTGTAGTGAAAGTTATTGAATTATTTTGAAGAAATAACACACTATAAAATCTTGGGGTGTTACACCGCACGTCCATCGGACGTGCGGTGCGCGCGGCACGTCCGATTGTGTCGTTTTCAGCAGCGCGGCGTGCGCTGAAATGGCGCGTTGGGGGGTCAAAACCACCCGAACGACCTCCGAATTCCACGAAACCGTACGACAATATCCGGGGCGTGAATTGTGAAATGGTCGGCCCGACGGAACCTCATTCGGAGGTGTCGTTTGACCGCGGCGGCCGGAAACGCGTTTCCGGCGCCATAAAACACCAAAACGGCGTGCGGCGGTCCAATTCAGAGCAAACGTGCTTCGAACAACCTGAAACCGCACGGGAAAGATGGAAATATTATTCCTGAGATGCAGGAGGAGACCGCACGTCCATCGGACGTGCGGTGCGCGCGGCACGTCCGATTGTGTCGTTTTCAGCAGCGCGGCGCGCGCTGAAATGGCGCGTTGGGGGGTCAAAACCACCCGAACGACCTCCGAATTCCACGAAACCGTACGACAACATCCGGGGCGTGAATTGTGAAATGTTCGGCCAGACGGCACCTCATTCGGAGGTACTGTGTGACCGCGGCGGCCGGAAACGCGTTTCCGGCGCCATAAAACACCAAAACGGCGTGCGGCGGTCTCATTCGGAGCCAACGTGCTCCGAACGACCTGAAACCGCACGGGAACGATAGAAATATTATTCCTGAGATGTAGGAGGAGGCCGCACGTCCATCGGACGTGCGGTGCGCGCGGGCACGTCCGATTGTGCCGTTTTCAGCAGCGCGGCGCGCGCTGAAATGGCGCGTTGGGGGGTCAAAACCACCCGAACGACCTCCAAATGCCACGAAACCGTACGATAACATCTGAGGCGTGAATTGTGAAATGTTCGGCCAGACGGCACCTCATTCGGAGGTGCCGTGTGACAGCGGCGGCCGGAAACGCGTTTCCGGCGCCATAAAACACCAAAACGGCGTGCGGCGGTCCCATTCGGAGCAAACGTGCTCCGAACGACCTGAAACCGCACGAGAACGATAGAAATATTATTCCTGAGATGCAGGAGGGGGCCGCACGTCCATCGGACATGCGGTGCGTGCGGCACGTCCGATTGTGTCGTTTTCAGCAGCGCGGCGCGCGCTGAAATAGCGCGTTGGGGGGTCAAAACCACCCGAACGACCTCCGAATGCCACGAAACCGTACGACAACATCTGGGGCGTGAATTTTGAAATGGTCGGCCAGACGACACCTCATTCGGAGGTGCCGTGTGACCGCGGCGGTCGGAAACGCGTTTTCGGCGCCAAAAAACACCAAAACGGCGTGCGGCGGTCCCATTGGGAGTAAACGTGCTCCGAACGACCTGAAACCTCACGGGAACGATATAAATTATATTCCTGAGATGCAGGAGGAGGCCTCACGTCCATCGTACGTGCGGTGTGCGCGGCACGTTCGATTGTGTCCTTTTCAGCAGCGCGGCGCGCGCTGAAATGGCGCGTTGGGGGGTCAAAAACACCCAAACAACCTCCGAATGCCACGAAACCGTACGACAATATCCGGGGCGTGAATTCTGAAATGGTCGGCCAGACGGCACCTCATTCGGAGGTGCCGTGTGACCGCGGCGGCCGGAAACGCGTTTCCGGCGCCCTAAAACACCAAAACAGCGTGCGACGGTCCAATTCAGAGCAAACGTGCTCCGAACGACCTGAAACAGCACGGGAACGATAGAAATATTATTCCTGAGATGCAGGAGGAGGCCGCGCGTCCATCGGACGTGCGGTGCGCGCGGCACGTCCGATTGTGCCGTTTTCAGCAGCGCGGCGCGCGCTGAAATGGCGCGCTGGGGGGTCAAAACCACACGAACGACTTCCGAATGCCACGAAACCGTACGACAACATCCGGGGCGTGATTTGTGAAATGTTCGGCTAGACGGTACCTCATTCGGAGGTGCCGTGTGACCGCGGCGGCCGGAAACGCGTTTCCGGCGCCATTAAACACCAAAACGGCGTGCGGCGGTCCCATTCGAAGCAAACGTGCTCCGAACCACCTGAAACAGCACGGGAACAATAGAAATATTATTCCTGAGATGCAGGAGGAGGCCGCACGTCCATCGGACGTGCGGTGCACACGGAACGTCCGATTGTGTCGTTTTCAGCAGCGCGGCGCGCGCTGAAATGGCGCGTTGGGGGTCAAAACCACCCGAACGACCTCCGAATGCCACGAAACCGTACGACAACATCCGGGGCGTGAATTGTGAAATGGTCGGCCAGACGGCACCTCATTCCGAGGTGCCGTGTGACCGCGGCGGCTGGAAACGCGTTTCCAGCGCCATAAAACACCAAAACGGCGTGCGGCGGTCCCATTCGGAGCAAACGTGCTCCGAACGACCTGAAACCGCACGGGAACGATAGAAATATTATTCCTGAGATGCAGGAGGAGGGCGCACGTCCATCGGACGTGCGGTGCGCGCGGTACGTTCGATTGTGCTGTTTTCAGCAGCGCGGCGCGCGCTGAAATGATTCGTTGGGGGGTCAAAACCACCCGAACAACCTCCGAATGCCACGAAACCGTACGACAACATCCGGGGCGTGAATTGTGAAATGGTCGGCCAGACGGCACCTCATTCGGAGGTGCCGTGTGACCGCGTCGGCCGGAAACGCGTTTCCGGCGCCATAAAACACCAAAACGGCGTGCGGCGGTCCCATTCGGAGAAAACGTGCTCTGAACGACCTGAAACCGCACGGGAACGATAGAAATATTATTCCCGAGATGCAGGAGGAGGCCTCATGTCCATCGGACGTGCGGTGCGCACGACACGTCCGATTGTGCCGTTTTCAGCAGCGCGGCGCGCGCTGAAATGGCGCGTTGGGGGGTCAAAACCACCCGAACGACCTTCGAATGCCACGAAACCGTACGACAACATCCGAGGCGTGAATTGTGAAATTTTAGGCCAGACAGAACCTCATTCGGAGGTGCCGTGTGACTGCGGTGGCCGGAAACGCGTTTCCGGCGCCATAAAACACCAAAACGGCGTGCGGCGGTCCCATTCGGAGCAAACGTGCTCCGAACGACCTGAAACCGCACGGGAACGATAGAAATATTATTCCTGATATGCAGGAGGAGGCCGCACATCCATCGGACCTGCGGTGCGCGCGACACGTCCGATTGTGTCGTTTTCAGCAGCGCGGCGCGCGCTGAAATAGCGCGTTGGGGGGTCAAAACCACCCGAACGACCTCCGAATGCCACGAAACCGTACGACAACATCCGGGGCGTGAATTGTGAAATGGTCGGTCAGACGGCACCTCATTCGGAGGTGCCGTGTGACCGCGGCGGCCGGAAATGCGTTTTCGGCGCCATAAAACACCAAAACGGCGTGCGGCGGTCCCATTGGGAGTAAACGTGCTCCGAACGACCTGAAACCGCACGGGAACGATAGAAATTATATTCCGGAGATGCATGAGGAGGCCGCACGTCCATCGGACGTGCGGTGCGCGCGGCACGTTCGATTGTGTCCTTTTCAGCAGCGCGGCGCGCGCTGAAATGGCGCGTTGGGGGGTCAAAACCACCCGAACGACCTCCGAATGCCACGAAACCGTACGAAAACATCCGGGCGTGAATTGTGAAATGGTCGGCCAGACGGCACCTCATTCGGAGGTGCCGTGTGACCGCGGCGGCCGGAAACGCGTTTCCGGCGCCCTAAAACACCAAAACGGCGTGCGGCGGTCCTATTCAGAGCAAACATGCTCCAAACGACCTGAAACCACACAGGAACGATAGAAATATTATTCCTGAGATGCAGGAGGAGGCCGCACGTCCATCGGACGTGCGGTGCGCGCGACACGTCTGATTGTGCCGTTTTCAGCAGCGCGGCCTGCGCTAAAATGGCGCGTTGGGGGGTCAAAACCAACCGAACGACCTCCGAATGCCACGAAACCGTACGACAACATCCGGGGCATGAATTGTGAAATGGTGGGCCAGACGAAACCTCATTCGGAGGTGCCGTGTGACCGCGGCGGCCGGAAACGCGTTTCCGGCGCCATTAAACACCAAAACGGCGTGCGACGGTCCCATTCGGAGCAAACGTGCTCCGAACCACCTGAAACCGCACGGGAACGATAGAAATATTATTCCTGAGATGCAGGAGGAGGCCGCACGTCCATCGGACGTGCGATGCGCGCGGCACGTCCGATTGTGTCGTTTTCAGCAGCGTGGCGCGCGCTGAAATGGCACGTTGGGGGGTCAAAACCACACGAACGACCTCCGAATGCCACGAAACCGTACGACAACATCCGGGGCGTGAATTGTGAAATGGTCGGCCAGACGGCACCTCATTCGGAGGTGCCGTGTGACCGCGGCGGCCGGAAACGCGTTTCCGGTGCCATAAAACACCAAAACAGCGTGCGGCGGTCCCATTCGGAGCAAACGTGCTCCGAACGACCTGAAACCGCACGGGAACGATAGAAATTTTATTCCTGAGATGCAGGAGGAGGCCGCACGTCCATCGGACGTGCGGTTCGCGCGGCACGTCCGATTGTGTCCTTTTGAGCAGCGCGGTGCGCGCTGAAATGGCGCGTTGGGGGGTCAAAACCACCCGAACGACCTCCGAATGCCACGAAACCGTACGACAACATCCGGGGCGTGAATTGTGAAATGGTCGGTTAGACGGTACCTCATTCGGAGGTGCCGTGTGACCGCGGCGGCCGGAAACGCGTTTCCGGCGCCATTAAACACCAAAACGGCGTGCGGTGGTCCAATTCGGAGCAAACGTGCTCCGAACGACCTGAAACCGCACGGGAATGATAGAAATATTATTCCTGAGATGCAAGAGGAGGCCGCACGTCCATCGGACGTGCGGTGCGCGCGACACGTCCGATTGTGTCGTTTTCAGCAGCGCGGCGCGCGCTGAAATGGCGCGTTGGGGGGTCAAAACCACCCGAACGACCTCCGAATGCCACGAAACCGTACGATAACATCCGGGGCGTGAATTGTGAAATGGTCGGCCAAACGGTACTTCATTCGGAGGTGCCGTGTGACCGCGGCGGCCGGAAACGCGTGTCCGGCGCCATAAAACACCGAAACGGCGTGCGGCGGTCCCATTCGGAGCAAACGTGCTCCGAACGACCTGAAACCGCACGGGAACGATAGAAATATTATTCCCGAGATGCAGGAGGAGGCCGCACGTCCGATTGTGTCGTTTTCAGAAGCGCGGCGCGCGCTGAAATGACGCGTTGGGGGGGGTCAAAACCACCCGAACGACCTCCGAATGCCACGAAACCGTACGACAACATTCGGGGCGTGAATTGTGAAATGGTCGGCCAGACGGCACCTCATTCGGAGGTGCCGTGTGACCGCGGCGGCCGGAAACGCGTTTCCGGCGCCATAAAACACCAAAACGGCGTGCGGCGGTCCAATTCGGAGCAAACGTGCTCCGAACGACCTGAAATGAGATTATTTCTTGAATCGAAGTTTTTAAATTATTATAGCACAATGATTTGATATTATATATATATTAAATATATATTAAAACATTTAAAATATATTATATATATATATATTTAAAATATTGTATTTAATAGTATATATATGAATATTTTTACATATATATATATATATATATTTATATTGAATTCAATAAAAAAAATTTTAAAAAAATTTGTTTTTTAGAATAGCGACCGCCATAGGCGGTCGCTATAGGGTGCCCGGCAGAGGCCCTTCCGCGACCGCCTGGCGGTCGCTGAAGGCCGATCTGCCGGCCTTCTATAGCGACCGCCATTGGCGGTCGCTAAAGGCCTCTAGCGACGAGGCAACAGCGACCGCCAATGGCGGTCGCTAATGGCCTTATTTATAGTAGTGTTTCTACTACTTAATTTATTTTTATTTTGGTCTAAATTGTTCCCACCTGTTTACTTTTGATGCCCGACACTAGTTGCCAGCCCGTGGGGATGGGGAACGCCCTTCGGGCCATGTCGCGGGCCGACTCGGGTGACCGGTTCAGGGTCAACCCAGGTTGGTTCCTGACAAAATGGTATCAGAGCAGGTTCTTGTTATTTGGGATGTCCGGTAGATGGAGATTAGGACTGTCGGGACTCGAGAGGTAGGTACGGGAAGGACGTCATGAACCCTCACCCATTCCACACCTCGAGTCGCCAGGGGTAGTCCGGGAATTATGTCTTTGTCTTTTCCTGGTTTGTTTTGGATCGGGGGATGACAACGGAGACAAGCTGATGTTATATCATGATTTCACATGGAGTAGTGACCCATGTGGAGTCCGGGTACATGGTTTGAATTGCTCCTAGTGGTCGACGCAAACTTGGGACAAGGCCCACTACCATGTCGCTAGGTTAGGCGTGACTACTAGTCCCTCTCTCTGGTGTTTGATGCAATTTGAGTGTTGTTTTCGTTCTGGTTGGTGTAAGTGCATTGTTGGAAATGAAAATGGGTTTTTGAAAATGGGACAAATTTCTTTTAAATGACTTTTAATGTATGAAATGGGTTTTATAAGCTGGAAGCTTTTGATTTGGAAATCCGTTGTTTGCTTGGAATTGGTAGAGAATGGTTTGGGGTGAAATATCAGGTTCTCTTTATGAACATTTTCACATGTGTGAGAATGCATGGAAAGTGTGTGTTGGTGTGTGTATGAATGGAATGTGGATAACGACATGTGAAATGGGTCATGGGATTACCTGGGTGTGTATTTGAAATTAAAGGCTTGGCCTTTTCCTCTAAATTGGTATTTTTAATGGAAAAGTGGTTTTGGAAAGTGATTGTGGTTTAAAAAATGGATTTGGTTTTTGGAAAATGGACTTGAAAGAAGCCAATTTTGAAAAAAAAGGGATTTTGAAAAATGAGTTTTGGTTTGTGTTTGCATTTTCTTGTTTCTTTTGAGCTGGCTGTTCTGGATGAAGGTGCTTCCTTTGATGTTGCTTTGAGTGATATCAGTTTTGGATTGGTGTTTTATATGTTGTTCAGAAATGCAGCCCAGAAAGGTCCCCAGAGTTTTGATGAGTCATGCCCGGTTTTTGGTCTTTCTCGGATGTTGTCAGTCCTTCATGGTTATTGGAGTCTGTTAGAGACAATAGAGTGGCTTAAAGAGGTCGAGCACATCTTTCAGGGTATTGGGAACTCCCGAAGCTATTAGAGTACATGCTGTTTTGGGTCTGTTCAAAGGTCCAGCTCTGGATGAGTAAGAGTTGTTCACCCCGCCATTACTGCAGGTTGGGATGATGTGGTATGTCTTTAAAGACGTCTTTGTTTGATGGTTTATACTTGTGGAGGTGAAGATGAAGAAAATGGATGTTCTCATGTGTGTTCAACATGGCCAGCAGATAGTGAGAGCGTATGTTGACCATTTCAAGGATCCTATGTCTCTTTATCCGGGGGTAGTGCCACAGGACTGGATGAAGACTTCTCCCTTCATCAGGGGTCTTCATCCAGAGGTCATGGAGCGGGTCCTCCTTTTTAAGGACCATCACGTTGAGAAGATGGTGGATGAGGTGTTCTTAGAGGTGTTGGTCTTCGGAGTGGAGATGGTTGGCAATCCAGCGTATCAAGTTGATCGTCAAGGTTCCCCATCTGGCGAGCAGGGTGTGCCAGAGGGACCTATTCCTAAAGAGTCCTCTGCAGTGGTTCTAACTTCTAGTTCATCGGATCGTTCATTGGTGTGCCACCAGTGCTGCCGGTTTGGACACGTGAAGCTGTCATGTCGCATCCCCCCGAAGATGTTCCATCATTGTAGGTTTCTGGATCATCTAGAGAAGCTTTTTAGGAAGCGTTGCCTGAGGAAGACACTGTGACTAAAAGATTCTAGTTCCTGGCTGTGAGGCAGGAGATGCTTCAACCATCAGATCCCCAACCACAGGACTTGGGGTGAAGCTCGCGCACAGTCAGGAGTTGATGGGGGTGTGAAGCCTCAGTTCGGGTTTGGGTGTTTAGTGTTTCCAACGAAACATTTAATGTCCTTCCGTTCTCATTCTTTCACTGTTAAAGTTTTGGCATTTTTGTCGGTTCATTGTGTCGTCGTGAGGTTGGGATGAACGTATTCGTTTGTAATCCAAACAGTCTCGCTTGTCGGATTATGGTGTTTAGGATCATGCATTTTTCTTAGAGGTATGTTTGGACCTTGCATGGGTTAATCTTGGTTTGGCGATGTTCGTTTGGAGATATGCCTACGGAGGAGTCTAGATTTGAGGTTATGCTCATGTTAAGTTCTTCATGGAGGTTTTTATCTAGTGTTCGGGCTTTCTTTGGTCTGAGTCGAGAATTCCAAGTTTTGGCGGAGGTGCTGTTTCGCTCGTGCTATAGAGGTTAGTCTGGATCAGTTGGGAGTTCCCGTGTCGCCCCCTTCCCGAGGTGGTATATTTGAGTGTTAAAATTTACACTCTAGTTGAGTCCTTGTGGTGGGGAGAACCCTCTCGTGTTCTCCCATTCTCTTATGTTGTGGTTTCTTCAAGTTTTATTTGGGCATTGATTCTTGTTTGGTCCATCGTTCGACTGGGTGACTTTCTGGGGGCAGAAATTGTCTGTGGTGGGGAGAGTTGCCGCACCCCGTCTTGTGGATGCACGACTTGTGCACGAGATATGAAACTGAGCGGCAGGGACACAACTTTTCCCTGCAGGCGGTTAGTGCTGGGTGGCACGACCTGTGAGTGGTTCACTCAACCGCGTGCTCAGTGGCACACGAGCCGTCCAATTCTCCGTTTTTTATGTATGAATTTGGTTTTTATTATTCATATTCTGATAATTATTATTCTTTATATCTTAATATTTATATTATTTATATTGTTATTTATATTACTATTTTCAAATGATTAATACTATATTATTATCATTTATATTATTATCGTTTATTATTATTATTATTATTTTTATTGTTTGTATTGGTATTACTATTATTATATATATATATATATATAAAAAAATCGCTAACCCTAGCCTAAGTTTCCCCCCCCCCCGTTTTCTTTTCCTGTTCCGTCGCGGGCCGCCCCCCTCTCTATTCCCTACGCTCTCCTCCTCCACTCTCGACCGCGCAGCTCCCATCATCTGCGGCTCTCCCCCGCCGCCTCCTTGTGTAACTATCTTGACCACCCCGGCTCCGCTCCGGCGCTCCCCTCCCGACCGCTGCGCCCGGCTCTGCTCGCCCTGGCCTCTGTGCGACCCCCGGTTCCCACACCCAACATCCTCCTCCTGCCGCCTCCTGGACCTGCTGCTCCGCCCTCAAGCTCATGCAGCCGGCTCCCGCACCCGGCCTCGCTCCACACAGCCGACCTCCGACCTCGTCAACATCCTCCCCTCCGGACGCCTCTCCGCTCGCCCCTCCTACACTCGCCCTGCTTTCCACCCTTAGCTCGTTTCCAGCCCGTCCCGCAACTCCACTCCTGGCCGCAGATCCTGTCACCCTACTCTTCCCCGCCAGGCGACCTCCCCCCCCCCCTCCGGCAGCGATGACCCACACCCCCTTTCCCTGCTCCCTCTGTGCTCCGGCCTCCTCGGCGCTGTGCCGACACCCTCAAACCCCAACGGCCTTCCGTGGTTGCTCCAGGACCTCAGCCTCTCCCCTCGAATTTTTTTTGGTCTCTCCCATCCTAGCCAGCAACTAGCCGGCCAACAGTGCACCCGAATTGGCGCATGATTCCCTGGTGGTCTCCCTTTCCCCTCACCAGTAGCACCTTCCAGCCGCGAACTTCCTTGCCGGTGCGTTCTTATACGAATGTCTGGGGGTGCCCTTATTTTTCCAGAACCTAATGCGTGAAGATATGTTATGTGTTTAATTGTATAGGTTGTGCATAATATCCTTTGAGGCGTATTCCTCCTTTCGCCGAGGGTTAGACACCTTCGCACTTGAATTTTGAAAGCATCTTTATCCTTGAGTTTGGATTTCATTGCTTATGCCTATTTAAATTAAGTTTGCCTTGTTTACTTGATGTTCACTTCTCTTGGGTTGCTGGTTATGCGTTTTTGTTGTTAAATTAATTATATTATGTTGAAATTGTTGGTTCTCCACTGTTTGGATAATTGTTGCACCCGTTTAATATAGTTGACGAGTTTTGTGGTTGATTAGCTTGGTGCAGATTTAGTTTTTTTATAATTTAGTTTGTTTAACTAGTTTGTTGCGTCTTTAGTTTCTATATATATATATATTGAGTTTGTATTTGATATTGTGTATCATGTATATGCGAGATAGGGTGTGTTATTCTTGTGCTTTTTAACATCTTTTCATGGATTTTGTATTTAGTTTTTTTTCTATGAATGTCATGCGTTTTTCATTTTAGTAAGTTGGGGTTGTGTGTCTATTAAGAAATGTGTTCTTTGGATGAGTTTTGGGTGTGTGAGCTATGAGTTACTTTTGGAAATCATTTTATAAATTTGAAAGTGGTTTATTAAATTGTGAAAATGATGCAAGTATATTTTGAAAGTAGGTCGAGGTGGTTTCATGCGTTGTTGTTTGTTTGGATTGTTTAAGTCCATGTTATGTAATGTAGTTACCTTTGCGGTTGCAGTGCGTTGACAAGTTTCTTCCACAGTCCTGTGATGATCGGCGTACGCGTGTTTGTACGTCTGTGCGAGGCGTGACGCGCCATTGCATTTGGACTACGAGATGAGGTAGGTCTCCCATTGCACTTGCCTTTAGATTTAGAATTTATTAATTGCTTGTTGTTTTATTAATTTTTAATGAATTAGAAATAATATTAGATAATAAAACTTTAAATGACTATTTAGTGTGAAAAGAGACGTTTATTTTATACCGAACAATTGGAACATTTTCTTGACGGGCGGACACCCAGCTTTGAAAGAATGCCCATTTGGAATTTAAACATAATTCACGGAATTTCAAATGTACTTTTAGTTTTAAAGATAAATGATTTCATCTGAACAAGTGTTTTGGGCTTTCTCAAAAAAAAATGAGGTTTTGCTTTAAAATTTGTGAAGGCCCGTTTGGCACTTTAGTAAAATAAATTATTTTGGAAAACCTATTCAGGGGTGATCTTTTGTGTGTGTTGATTGCATGAGCTGTATGTGATGTTAGTGCATTGTGGCTGCTTGATTTACATTGTGGACGCACCCCTCTTGTATTGCTTGTGTTGACATGGGAACCTAGCATATTGAGTGAATATTCTGAGAACGATTGCTGCACTAGTTTCGACCACGCACTGGCTAGTGGCCCCATAGCAGGGGAATACTGAGTTATTGCTGCTATGGGGATTGGGCCCCTCGGTTAGGCCATGCAGGGCTATGCCGGGTAGTATTATGGGCGTTATGACGTCATCGAGTTATGGCATGCCTTCAGGATGAGTCACATGTATTGTACGTTCTGGATTGTTCACGATATCCTAGGTTCAACCCATGTTTCTTTTAGTGTTTATTTGTGTGTGGCGGATGATTGAGAGGTCGAGTTTGGTTGCTGACCCATGTGTGACACTTTTACCATTTCCCTTAGTGCGTGTTGTGTGTGATTCTCCTCTTGACTTAAAACTAAAGTTTGGATTTCTAAATTGTTCGCAAAATGTTTTAAAAATGCAATGCACCTGTTTCTTTCAACATTAAATTTGTTCTAAATTAAAAAGGGCAATGGACTGTTACTTGTTTTAGAAATGAATGTGTGTGGAAAACATATTTTATATAATTTAGTTCAAACCTGGAATTGATAAATTCTTTATTTATTGGTATGTGCATTGGGAATAGAATTAGTCGGGCATACCTACTGAGTTTTAATACCCACGCCTATAGTGTTTTCTTGTTTTTAGTTCTGTTGCAGGTTCCAGATTCTGTTGTTTCCCTTGAACAATGTTGGTTGTGGTATTGGAAGGTGACCCAAGGGGTCACGTGGAGTTTTAGTCGTGGTCAGGTTAGTGGCGTTGTTGGATGCTCTTTCTTTATTTGCATTTGCACCATTTGTTTCTGCTGCTTAATTTATTTTTATTTTGGGCTAAATCATTCCCACCTGTTTACTTTTGATGCCCGGCACTAGTTTCCAGCCCGTGGGGATCGGGAACGCCCTTCGGGCCATGTCGCGGGCCGACTTGGGTGACCGGTTCAGGGTCAACCCAGGTTGGTTCGTGACATTAAACTTTGATTTTAACTATTTTATCCCTTCTTTAAATAAATTAATAATAAATTTCCTAATCTAATCCTAGTGGGCCTAAATGGTCATATTTTATTCCTAAGGTTGTTTTTGGTCGAATTACACTTATCCAATAGAATTAAGACATGTTTTAGGGTAATAATAATATCATTTTTACCCTTAATTACCCTATTTACTTTTAACCGTGGTAAATAAAAGTAAAAAGTTACTATTCACCAAAAATTATTTTCATCTCATTGAACCACATTTTACTTACTGACATCAACCGTGTCTCTCTGATTTTTGAGATTCCACTCACAGAAGCGGTAAAATTAAGTTTTATGAAAAATTCAGTTTTTTAACCACCACTTAGTGGTTTCACTATTCATCAAAAATTGAAAGTTTTCAGAAAAATACCAAAATTTCACCCTAGGCTAATTTCGATATTCCGAATCCAAAAATGAAGTCAATTTTGAAAAATAAGATTTATAAAATTTCAAAAAGTGGTTATTACTATTCATAACGGCTAGTTTTAATAATATTTTAATAGCATATTGTTGTTTAGTGAAACCCGGTATTGCATACGATGCAAGCTATCGAGGAAGGTCGTGATTGCGTGTAAAGAAAGCCAAGCATGTGATGTTTGTAGTGAAAGATTCCTTTGACGATTTATATAACATAAAAACAAAATATTTCTCATAAAAGTATCGGGTGTTACATTCTACCCCCCTTAAAATGAATTTTGCCCTTGAAATTCGTCACTTTGTAACAAACAGATGAGGATACCTCTCCCTCATCATATCCTCAAACTCCCATGTAGCTTCTTCTAATTGGTGGTTCCTACATAAAACTTTCACCAAGCGAGTGGTCTTTATTCGTAGGACTTTTTCACTATGATCCAGAATCTCTATCGTCTGTTCTTCATAAGAAATATATTGCTCCGGCGGTACAACTTCTGAGCTGAGTACATGTGAAGGATCAGGTATGTACTTTCTCAGGAGAGATACATGGAACACATCGTGAACTTGAGAGAGATTCGGTGGAAGCGCCAATTGGTAAGCTACCTTCCCAACACTATCCAGTATTTCGAAAGGACCGATATATCTAGGGCTCAACTTTCCCTTCTTTCCAAATCTCATTACTCTCTTCCAAGGAGATATTCATAAGAACACTTTATCACCCACTTCAAACTCTAAGTCTTTTCTTCGGTTGTTGGCATATATTTTATGTCGACTCTGAGCTGCTCTTATGTGTTGTTGAATAGATCTGTCCTTTTCTGCCATCTCATCAACAAGATCAGGTCCTAATAGCTTTCTTTCCCCAACTTCATCCCAGTAAGTTGGAGTCCTGCATTTCTTTCCATAGAGATCTTCATAAGGAGCCATCTGAATACTGGAGTGAAAGCTATTATTATAAGAAAATTCCACCAAAGGTAGGTGTTGATCCCAACCACCTTTGAAATCCATAGAGCAAGCTCTCAACATATCTTCTAGAGTTTGAGTTGTTCTCTCAAACTGACCGCCTGTCTGAGGATGATAAGTAGTTCTAAAACTCAACTCTATATCCAGAGTATGCTGAAGAATTCGCCAGAACATTGAGGTAAACCTCGGATCCCGATCAGATATAATAGAAATTGGTACTCCATGCAATCTTACCACTTCCTTTACATATACCCTAGCAAGCTGATCCAAAGATAAATCCTCTCTAATAGCAATGAAGTGTGTAGACTTTGTAAGACGATCAACTATAACCGAGATAACATTATTGCCTTTGGATGTTTTAGGAATTCCTGTGACAAAGTCCATAGTGATGTTTTCCCATTTCCATTCGGGTATGGGTAATGGTTGTAACATCCCCTTAGACTTCTGTCTCTCAGCTTTAACTTGCTGACAAACCAAGCATCGAGAGACATATTCAGCAACATATCTTTTCATTCCATCCCACCATAAGTACTCTTTCAGGTCCCTATACATCTTCGTGCTTCCAGGATGAATAGATAATGAAGAACTATGAGCCTCATCCAGCAACTCCTTCTTTAATTCGGGGATGGGAGGAACACAAACCCGATTCCAGAACTTTATTATCCCATCACAATCAAGGTTGAATTCAGGAACATTTCTCACCTTCTTTTTTAACTCGACATCTTCTTTCTGTGCCTCTTTAATCTTCACATGTATAAATGGTTGAACATTCATTTGAGAAAGATAATATTTTTCCACTTCCATTATAATTCCAAGATTCATCCTTTGTAAATCCATAAATATTGGATCTTTTGTGATCCTCATCATGGATAAACTGGCATGGTCTTGTCGACTTAATGCATCTGCCACCTTGTTTTCTTTCCCAGGGTGGTAATGGATTGAGCAGTCGTAATACTTAATCAGCTCCAACCATCTTCTTTGGCGCATATTCAGCTCCTTTTGTGTGAAAATATACTTTAAACTTTTATGATCAGTATAAATGTCACACCTTTCTCCATAAAGATAATGCCTCCAAATCTTTAATGCAAATATGACCGTAGCTAACTCCAAATCATGAGTTGGGTAATTTTGCTCATGTATTTTCAACTATCGTGAGGCATAAGCTATCACCATATCATTTTTCATAAGAACACACCCCAATCCCTTCTTGGATTCATCACTGTAGATCACAAACCTTTCTCCACTACAAGGTAGTGTGAGCACAGGTGCACTGGATAACCTTCTTTTCAACTCCTTGAAATTCTCTTCACATTCCTCCACCCAAACAAACTTAACTCCTTTCCGAGTCAACTTGGTGAGTGGATTAGATAATCACGAAAAAGCTTTCACAAAACGTCAATAATATCCAGCCAAACCAAGAAAACTTCGGATCTTAGTTACTGTTGTTGGTCTCGACCATCCTTCGATAACCTCTGTTTTTGCTGGACCCACAAATATCCCCTCTTTTGAGATTATGTGACCCAAAAAATGCAACTTTTTGAAGCCAAAATTCACACTAGGTAAATTTTGCATAAAGCTTATCCTTTCTTAGGGTCTTCAATATAATTATCAAGTGATATTCATGTTCTTCCTTGCTCTTTGAATATACAAGAATATCGTCTATAAAGACTACCACAAACTGATCAAGATAGTCTCTAAAGACTCTATTCATCAGATCCATGAAGATAGCATGGGAATTAGTAAGACCAAAAGACATCACTATAAATTCATAGTATCCATACCTTGTACGGAAAGCCGCCTTTGGTATATCCTCCCTTTTGACCCTTAATTGATGATACCCTGAATGAAGATCAATCTTGGAAAAGTATTGAGCTCCTCGTAGTTGGTCAAATAAGTCCTCAATGCATGGGAGAGGATATTTGTTCTTGATAGTGATCTTGTTAAGTTACCGATAATCAATGCAGAGTCTCATTGATCCATCTTTCTTCTTAACAAACAGAACAGGTGTTCCCCAAGGTGACGCACCAGGGCGTATGAATACCTTATCAAGATTCTCTTGGAGTTGCTTCTTCAATTCCTTCAACTCAATTGGGGCCATTCTATAAGGTGTCTTTGAAATAGGTAAAGCACCTGGTATGAGTTCTATTGAAAACTCAACTTCACAATTTGGTGGAAGACCCGGTAATTCCTCCGAAAAAACATCGTCAAACTCCCGTACAATGGGAATATTCTTAATTGTGAGTTTCTCACCAACCATTTGAGATAAATAACCTTCATTTAGTGGAATCAAGACCCATAAGATGGAAGAAATTTCCACTGGAAGGTTATGTTCATCCTTGCATTGATAGATGATCATATATTGATCTGGAATATGAAAAGTGACTTCCCTTCTTTGGAAATTGATATGAGATCCATATAAATAAAGCCAATCCATGCTAAGAATCACATCAAATTCCACTATAGGAAGGATCACAAGATTTGCAGGAAGCACTTTCCCATAAACATCGATCGGAGAAGAATTATAAACTTTTGATGCAACTGTTGTGCCATTAGGGGTTGTCATAGCTAACTCAACATCTAATTGTTGAGGTAATACAGTGATATCCTTAGAAAATTCTTCAGAAATAAAGGAGTGGGTGGATCCAGAATCCAATAAAACATTTTCAACTTTAGATTGGATGGTAAGTGTACCTTTTACCACATCATTATCGTACTCCACATCGCTAATATAAATTTCATGTGAATTTCCTTTATATTTATCCTTAAGAGTTTGTTGACGTCGACCATCATCATCAACCCTTGGATTTGGGCATTGATTGGCATAATTCCCCATCTCCTTGCACTTGAAACATTGAAGTGTTGTAGGTTCATTATGTGAATCCCTTCCTTTGTTTCCATCATTAGACATTTTCTTCCCATCATTGTGGCGTTAAAATGACCTATGACCTTCCTTTCCACATTTTAAACATTTACTTGTCCCTTTAAGACAACTCCCTCCATGTTTCTTTCCACACTTTGAGCATAAGGGAAAGCTCATCTTCTTTTCAGTGTGCTCTTTAGATTTTCCTTTGAATTCAATTTTCCTCTTCTTATCAAACCCAAATGACTGATGGATTACTCCAATCTCCATCTCGACTTTGAGAGCACATTGAACGATTTCCTCGTAGCTATTGAAGTCCCTTATGGCTAACACCCTTCGAAGACTTGGTTTTAAGACACTAAAGAATCGATCGATCTTACTCTCAAGTTGGATAATAATACCAGAAGCGTACCTTGCAAGTCTTGTAAAATTTGCTTCATAAGTACCAACAGATTCATCATCCTTTTGCTTTAGTTCAAGAAACTCCTTCTCCATCTTTGTTCGAAGAATACGAGGGAAGTACTTATTGAAAAGTAAGTTCTTGAACTCGTCCCATTCCATGGACTCAATTTAATCCCTTTGACTCGTATTCTTAATAAGATTCCACCATTGATCGACATCAACTTCCAAACGATACACTTCTAAGATGACTTTATCATGTTCAAAACATTGAAGAACTGAAAATATCTTTTCAGTAGTACTAATCCATTGTTCATCAACTAATGGATCAGTAGACCTGCTGAATGAAGGTGGACGCTGCCTCATGAAGGATTCAACAGAATGTTGCTCCTTCCTTTGCTCGTTTGGAAGTCCTGCATGATTCATAGATTGAGAAAGTTGTGCGAGCATGGCTACAAGATTTTGCATTCCATCTCCCATAACGTTTGGTTGCTCAGGGGGACAATCATTGCATTGCCCGTCGCATTCCGTATTAACACGGTTACTTCGGGTTCCAGCCATTGACTAAAACCAAGAAGAATAGTGTGAGAAACACAAATTATAATAGGAAAACCACATAATCAAGAATAAATATTCACACTTAAGGTCTTATCCTAGGTTATTCAGGGCCATTTCTAAAACACTAAGATTGTGTTCTATGCTTAGACTTATCCTTAGGGTTCTTACTAAGGCTTTTATATCCTAGTTTCCAAAGGTTGACTATACCTTTCCTCTGATACCAACTATAATGACCCATTCTTTACATACATTATTAATAATTCAAAATTGAAGAACACTTATTACAACATATAACAAAACCAGGAAATGACCGTATAGGTATAGAGTCTTTAGAAACTGGGAAACATAAACAACTGGTTCATAAAGCATCTACTTTGCCTGCCACTTATTTCATCATATATAGAGTCCCTTTTTGGAATATCCTACTTAATAACCTTCTTCCTGACTTGGGGAAATAAAACATACAAAAGGGTGAGATCAAATGCTCAGAAAGGGTAAACAAAAGAAAAATCAATCACATCATGAACATAACATTTTGGAAATCTTAACCTGCCAAAGAAATCATAATTTCATACCATGGGATAAATCATAGAAGTGAAATGTAATCCCAATAATCATAACATAAAACATGGAAATTTGTGTCATACACACATAATCATAGAGAATCATTTCTTATTAGTCAAGACTCATTTCCAAGACTATCTTAGTGGACAAAGTCCATTTCTGAACCGAGTTCACTCCTCGTTTCAGTCATGTTTCACTGATCCGGTTTAACCTACTGTTCCAGCCATTTCTATATCATGAGATATAAAATCTTTACCCAATTCATTGGAGGGAGATATAGGTCCCACCCATTTCATAATGATACCATTCTTATGTGTGCCACAAAATCATAAACCATACATCATATCATAACCCATGTAATAAAAATGGGATTCTTAAACATCGTGACATCATAAAACAATTCATATAAGATAAAGGAATTCATAAAAATAATTCCATGACAACATAATCAAATAAATGTAATAATATGGATAGAAACAGAATCATATATTATCTTAAATGGAAAATAATTTTGATAAAACTCTTGAACTCCATTCTTGAGGAAAATATCCTTTCTACTTCAAAAACATTTTTCCTTTCTTAACATGTCCTACAATTTTAAACTAAAAGAAGTTGATTAAAAATAAACTTGAAAACTTGTAAAGGAATATTCTTGGAAATATTGTTTTAAAAATCCATTCATGCCGTATAAGTTAAAAAAACATCCTTCTCGTACTTTTCTTGGAAAAGCCAAAAAGTACCTCGTATAAAAAACGACAAAAGATTCCTTTCATATCTTTTACTAAAAATTCACCAAAGGGTAAAATTGGATTTAAAAAATTGTATTTGGATGGAAATAATATTACATATTGAGAAAAAATGGATTTGGAGATAAAATACACCCCAGTAAATACTAAAGTATAAACAATCTCGGATAAAAATAAGATTGTGATATTTTCCCGTACCTTAGGTCCGATTTGCTTCGTAAGTGTCCGAACCTCCTATATAATGATTTAAATAATGTTATTGACTTTTTCCAGAATCATAATTATTTTTATGATATCATATATGGTCATATTCTTAGCTTCTTATTAGTAATATTTCATTACTACTTGTTTATTCGGGTGTTTATTTCTTTTTGTTCTTATGCGTGTTTTGTCGAATAAATTCTTATCCTTATTTTTAGGTTATAGATACCTCATTTACAGAATGGTATTAGTGTACTATATATCATATTTATTCATTAAATTCATTTATATAATCATTATGCAATGAAGATCATGTAGAACGAGTCGCATCACATCGCGGAGACAGTATTCCGTACGTACGCACGAGTGATGATATCGTTCCCATGATCATGTAATTGTATTGGAGTGTATTTATACTATTTCAGAATCAATAATACTTTACAATAATCATATATAGTAATTATTTACACAATTATACCAATCCAAGTAAGGTGGTGGTGGAAAATAGATTACACCACGGCGTGGAGACGGTATTCCGTACGTACGCACGCGCGGTGATTTCGTTTTCCGTCGGATGGATAGATGGTGAAATAGGGTTGTTTCATAATTATAATAACATATAAGTATATGAGTGATACTGATGTTGTTACTTCATAATGAAACAACTAAATAAGATGAAGTGTAAGAAGAAATAAAGTTGGAAGAATCGGTAACGGGCATTACCTCTTCTTTAAAGCGCTTCTTTGATACCTCCTTTTAGGGCACTAAAATTGGTCTTTGAAGAAGAGAAGGACCTCTAGGATTTCTCTAGGGAAGTGGAGAGAAGAAATTGGCAGGGTTTGGCCGAGCTTGAAGGCTCAAAGTGGTGTGAGGAGGAGAGGGAGGAGGTGCCCTTTTATAAGGGAGGAGAGGGGCACCTTTGGAATAACTAAAAATGTTATTTTATTATAAAGTCAAATTCGGTTTTTAATAGCTCCAAATTGATATATTTCTAAGATAAGGTGGGTATGGGTCTAAATACTCTCATGAAATAGAATTTAGACAAGTTTAGGTCATTATATTAACCTTATCTATTAGTTTTAACTCTTAGTTAATTAGAATGACATTTACCATGTCACTTTGTATTTTTATATTATATAGTTAATAAACATACCATATACATCCAAGAGACCCCCGAGTGGTCCATTAATGATACAACTATCATGATATAAGTATATTGGCCAATCCTTAGATTTTTAGGAATAAAATAACAATTAATAATATAATATTTGTTTTAAAAACGTTTTTATGTCAATTTTGACACTATTTAGTAATTGATTTTTTTGAAAATCATAACAGAATGATTAGTTCAAAAAAGGTTAATTAAATCAATACTAACATGTCATATGAACCTATAAAATTAGTGTAATTCATAAAAAGTCTAAAATTATATTTATTTGGGTATTTATAACATCAATTCTGTCAATATTTCAGTAATAAGATAATTACTGCATCATCTTTGTGTCATAAATAAATTAAATTATTTAAAGTCTAAAAATTAAAAATAAAATATCATTATGTAGGAAATATTTATATATTTATAATGAATATTTATAGTCTAATTTATCTTATGTATAACCCTATATTAAAAATTATATACTTATTAAACTTTGATTTTAACTATTTTAACCCTTCTTTAAATAAATTAATAATAAATGTCCTAATCTAATCCAAGTGGGCCTAAATGGTCATATTTTATTCCTAAGGTTGTTTGTGGTCAAATTACACTTATCCAATAGAATTAATACATGTGTTAGGGTAATAATAATATCATTTTTACCCTTAATTACCCTATTTACTTTTAACCGTGGTAAATAAAAGTAAAAAGTTACTATTCACCAAAAATTATTTTCATCTCATTGAACCACATTTTACTTACTGACATTAACCGTGTCTCTCGGATTTTTGAGATTCCACTCACAGAAGCGGTAAAATTATGTTTTATGAAAATTCAATTTTTTAACTACCACTTAGTGGTTTCACTATTCATCAAAAATTGAAATTTTTCAGAAAAATACCAAAATTTCACCCTAGGATAATTTCGATATTCCGAATCCAAAAATGAAGTCAATTTTGAAAAATAAAATTTATGAAATTTCAAAAAGTGGTTATTACTATTCATAACGGCTAGTTTTAATAATATTTAATAGCATATTGTTGTTTAGTGAAACTCGGTATTGCGTACGACACAAGCTATCGAGGAAGGTCATGATTGCATGTAAAGCAAGCCAAGAAAGTGATGTGTGTAGTGAAATATTCCTTTGATTATTTATATAACATAAAAAAATATTTCTCAAAAAAGTCTCGGGTGTTACTAGAATAATATGTTTGAATTTACTTTTTAAAAGTATTCACAAGGTATTAAGAGAATATAGGGAAAAATATTATGTGAAAAAATATTATTTTAATATTCATTGAGTTAATTTCGAGTCGAGTTAGATGACTCAGTTTTATCACATAATATATTTAATATATATTATAAATATGTGATAAAATATAAATAATATTTATGAAGTAGTTAGTTTTTCATAATTATTTATTTATTGTTTATTAAGTGGGAATTTTGTTTCTGGGGACTGGGGAACTGTTTCCAAGTATTTGAGTCTCTCACTTTATAAGTAAGAGAGATGCATTCATTTGTTTCACTATTAATTCCAATGGAACAAGAGCATACCTATCCTCCCGCTTCTTGGAGGGATAAAATTTTCATAAGAGAAATTAGTCCAAAAATGATTTAACAGATTGAAGGGATGAGATGGAGGAGATCATCATGATGCCAAAGGATTCATAGGAGCTCTAGGATAGCTCCTGAAATATGATGACTGCATAACATATGATTTATTGGAGAATTTTTGGATTATCTAGAGGGGTTTGAATTTTTATCCTTAGAGCAATGATATCCGGTGACTTGTTGTAATCGAACACACAACTGAACCGAATGTGGCACTTATTTATTTTTTTGTCTCTTAAATTCATGTGGGATCTACATACCTATAATGGGGCTGAGAATGTGGAAGAAAACATAGTTACCTCCATTCAATAATGAAATTTTTAATTCCATGATTCTCCAAGTTCCCCAGTATGCCTTAGTTGCAACAGTTTAAAGATTATTTTACAAGTTTTCAACGGTTATTTTCAAAGAAAGGAATTTTTAAAATGATTTATGAACTTTTTGTTTTAAAATTTAATTTTAAAAGTTAAAAGATAATTTTATTCATGAAGATTTTTAATTAAATTTTTATTCTATTTCTATTCATCAATGACATCAAACCTTTATTTCGCTTATGATCTAATGGGGATATGTTGTATTAATACCATCCTTATTATTTCTCTAAATTATTTATGATCAATTTAATCTTGGAAAGTATAGGAATTATCCTTATTGATTAATTTTTTTAATTATTAACTTTCCCTTGAAATATTTAATTTCATGTTTTCCCTGAATGTTACATTTCCCCCAAAATATCTGTATTATCTATCATGGAAATACCTTTTATTTAAACTATATACCATTTAAGATTAGATATTTTACTTTGAAAGTTATATTATTGACTGGGGAAATTATTGTAAACTCAAAATCCTTACTTGATACAGTTATTTTTTGATAAGGCATATTGTTCATGTATTAAATCAATTATTCTATATGAGAGGAATTATTTGGACTTGAAGATATGGGTGAGGCCTAATTATAGATATCCACTCAATGCATTAGTAGTCTCATGAAATGAATCAATTGACTACCCTAAGTTAAATGGGTTTATGGTGTATACGTACCCATCAGTTTTAAATTTTCTTGAGAAATGTATTGAGAGTAGAGGAATCATGATATCTAAGATCATGAAATCAAATAATTAAGCATTTCCATCATTGAGAAATCAGTTTTTATTATTCATAATATTTTTTCGATGATATTATCTATGGATGCATTTCGATATTATTAAGGGTTAAATACAGTGGAAGATATCAAAAATCAATAATAATAATCATGGTAAAGAAAATAACTGGACATGAATTCATGCTTAGTATGTTTTAACAATAGTAGGAGGTTGTGGGTTCAAATATTGGCTACATCTTTTATTTTACAATACCTATCCCAACAGTTTTAAAAAACCCATTGGGATAGGTCTACCCCAATGGTTTGGAAACCTTTAGTATAGGTTTATTCCAATGATTCCAAACATTGGGATAGACTTATCAGAACAGTTTCCAAATAGTGGGGATAGACCAATCCAAATGGGTTTCCAAACCGTTGGTACATTCATATACCAACTTTTTTGGGAAAACTTTTGGTATTAGTATATTACAACAAAAAATCAACAAATAACCATCCAAACCATTGGTATTGTCTATACTAGTAGTTTAGGGACTTATACCTGTGGTTCCAAACCACTAGTATAAAATATTTTTCCAATTGTGTATGTTAGAAGGAATAATGATATTATCAAAAAAATCATGTTGTAATTTTGTTTTCAAATGTAATATGGGAATTATTTATGTTCCTAGTTTACGAATACTCAAAAATTATTCAGTATTTCATGATATGATTCCTTGTATCTTATGTCTATGTAATAAAGAAGAAACCAGCAAAAGGTTACTAGGGTCAAGGTCATTACAGGAAGGACATGGTATAAGGGAGGGGACATTAGATCCCCTGCATATCACATGAGATATTATAGAGGCATTTACAATATATTCTTCATAGGAGGAGCATACTACAGATTATAATAATTGAAAAAGGAACATTATCTATACACCAGGACGTGGAACATATGAGTGTTTGAGACAATGAAACAAACACCAGTGATACCTTTTTCATTTTTCATAAATTTTGAAAATAAATATATGTTATATGTTCATCACATTTTTATGTTACATTAATTAAAAAATATTAGTTATTATTAATTAATATAAATAATAATTTTGAATAATGAAATAAAAAATAAATTAATATAACTACAAATTAATAATATAATAAATAATTTGTTAATAATTATTTAAGAAAAAAAATAACTAATAATATATTATGTTTATTAACAATTAAAAAAATAATTTCTATAATTAGTAATTAATTAATATAAATAATATATAATAAGAACAATTAATATTTAATAAGAATACCTAGAAATATATTTAACTACTAATAATTATTATTTATCATTTAATTTTTAATATAATTATAAATATAATTAATAATTATCATAAATAATAAAAAAATTGATGTAATGATATAATCAAAAATTAATTAAATTAATAATTGTTACTATTAACAATATTATTAATTGTCACTATTAAAAATATTATTTATTTTTACTATTAACTATATTATTAATTTTTATTATAAACTACCTACAAGGGATTATTAACTACATTATTAATAGTTTCTAATTACATAAAATATATTATTAACTATATATTATATTAGTTTCTAGTTAAAATGGTAATTAGGGGCGTTAGCTGGTTAATGGAGGTGATCATAGTTGAACTCCATTTGGGTGGTGAAGCAGCATGGATGACAGGACATCAGTTGTGGTGAAGGAATTTTATTGAGGAATAACCTTAATAGAATGTGATTTTGAATGCAGAATGCATTCTTTTCCTATGATATTTGAAATCAGTTATATTGGATGGAAATTTTATATGATTTTTAGACCCTTTTTAATAAAATGTACAAGTGGAGGTAGGTAAAACCCTTTTGGGGTGGCCAATATCCTTGTGGGGGTGGGTGTAGGATTTTATATACTTTATACCATAATTAATTTCCTTGATTATTATTCATATTGTCAATTATTAATTATATTATAAATTTTTAAATATATTATTTATAATATTAATTGATTAATTATAGTTATTAGATGTTATTTTATTTTATTTTTATTATTTATTAATTATAGGGTGTTGGTATGAATATGGTTTACACCAGTGTTGAGACCAGCTGACATGAATGGGGTAAACATTAGATGAGACCCATTCTGTTAAATAGTTTTCCCCATCCCCATTTATTTTTTTCAAAACCCTCATGAAAATAATAATTAAGAGTTGATGGTGTTTTATTTTGAAAGGTTATAGTGATGAGTGATTGGTAGAAGTAGGGTATAGAGGTTTGGAACTGCGAATGGTGGAGGAGATCACTCAACTCATTTAGCAGGTCAGTGGCACAGTTATGTATTTTTATTATGGGGAAAGTGGATGGATGGAGAAGATGAATGTGGGTTGTCTATGTGGATAGTGGTATAAAGGCCATTGTTCAATCATTTGGGGGAAAAGAAGTATTCAATCACTTGGCCAAGTCATATTTATTTGGTTGTTTTCCCTTAGGTTGGGGACAAATTTAGGAGGAAAGGGTTGGACCATACAACCCATAGGTCGCTCGCTGAGATGCAGTCTATGATATGTGGGTTATTTTTTTTACATTAATATATTATTATATAATATTATAATATAAATATTATTTTATTATGGTTCTTATGGTTACAAGGCAAAAAAATTAAGAGATTTATTTTGAAGTTTAAATTATTGGATACCAAACATGATGGTGACCTTACCTAAAATACCTTGAGGGCCCTATTTTTTCCATTTTATTGAGTAGAATTTAATTATGGCCTTTGTTGAGTGATTTAGAACTCATAAGATGATTAAATTTGTAATATAACATAAGAAATTCAGGCACATGTTTTTATGATTATGATATATGGGAAGATTCCAATGGAACCCATGATCATAAGTAAAATTACAACGACTGATATAAATTATTAAATTAACTAAATATGAGTATTTAATGGTATTGGTCATGACAATGAGAAATAATGAACCTTTAATGGGTGTTATGAATTGGTAAATATTGTTATAGGTTTCAAAATGGTTGATACAGTCATCTTCACAATTCAGGATGTAATACTTATATTCTTCTCATAATAGGAATGTGGAATTTTCGTGGAAGTGGATTCAAATTTTCATGGAATTGAATTACGATAATTTCTATATTGATTTTAAGTAATTGTTTCATGTTGTCATTTGTGGTGGATATTTGGTTTGGGTGTAATGGTTTTATGTGATTGTAGATGTCACAATCTTATTTTCTATTTTACTCATTATTACAGGAGGGTATAATACATGGAGTATAGTTATTTGACATGAGGGGATTTATCTAGCGATTCACTTTGTAATTATGAAAGGATGATTTTCTTGTGAGAGATTAGTTTGATGCTTTATTAACCTACTTACTGACTCTAGAGGATTAACCTAGAGATTTGTTTTCTTTGAGTCATTCATTGTGATAATGATGTAGAATGTGTATAATGATGAAAGGAAAACCATTCTCCTTAGATGTGGTTTCCTTGTTAAAGGATAATATTACAATGAAATGTTTGATCAGTCATGTGTAATAGTTGATCTATTATATTGTTTTGTAATGAGATGTTAGGGAAGTCATGTGAACTAGTTGAAATTATATATTCTTTCTTAAACATGCTGGTACAAGTATCATTGCATTGAGATAATGATGAGTTGGAAGATGATTTTTTATCAGACGATGATGATGTTATTGGTATGAGGATAGTATGTATTTTAACACAATATAATTTTAATATTTCATAAGGATATTATGTTATTATATTTCTTTGACACTTTAATGATAGAAGGTGCCCACAAACTATTTTTATTTTATGGAAAAGTCACTTCTAGGGTAAGTGAGAACCTCCAAACTAGCCCATTTCCATCAAGTCACACCCTCAAAATGCCACATTACAGAATCCAAATATCTAAATGATGAAACAAAACCAAATCATCACGCCAAGGCCGTCAACACACCTATTTCAAAATTCAAACTATCATCACCGCAAATCACGCCACCAAGGAAACCACATCGACTCAACTACATCTGTCTACACTTCGCCATAATCCCATCCACCACCACAAGCCACAAAAAAACACCAAAACACGCTGATAAAGACATCACATCAACAAGGACTCAATCCTACATGCCTTAGTACCACTTGACTTTTCTCCGATGACCACAAGCAATGTCCAACTGGAGATTCAAGCTCCAACCTCACCATCAAAAAATAACGAAATCACAATCGAAATGAATCGAACTCCAAAAACCAGAACCTCAAGCGAAGATCAAACCCAATCCTTCAATATGAACTACAACAAATGTACATCTACAACAAATGTACATCTACAACAAAGATCAAAGATGACAGAGGGCGCTCTAGTGAAGAACAAACCGACCACCTGGGATTATTTTTTCGAGTGTCCTAACATATAGTTGACACATGAAAAATATATAACCAACTTAATAGTTTTCTTTCACTACTGGAAAAATGGGTATTTGCGACGGGGATAAATCCCGTCGCAAATAGCCCCGTAAAAAATTTATTTGCGACGGGGGTATTTGCCCGCCGCAAATAAGTAGTCTTTTGCGACGGGTTAGCTTTCCCCGTCGCAAATGAACTGGCGCGCTTTGCACGCCAAATCGCGGTTAACGTATTTGCGACGGGCGGTTATTGCCCGTCGAAAATAACCGGCGGCGGTAAAAGGTATTTGGGACGGGGGTATACCCCCGCCGCAAATAGTATGTCGGCATGTTATTATTTGCGACGGGACCCGTCGCAAATAACTATTTAACCGTTGACCGTAATAAATGATGGCTAATGTATTTGCGACGGGTACCGTCGCAAATGGACCCGTCACAAATAATCTAACCTATAAATACCCCATCCGCTTTTTTCAATTCATTCTCAAACTCCATCTTCTCCTTCTCTCAAAATTCTATTTCTAGAGTTCAGCGTTTCTTAAGTTTAATTTTTTTTCTCCGGAGTTGATATTGAAGTTTTCAAGAACGATCAGAGATCAACCTCAGATCAATTTTAAAGGTATTTATGTTCATTTTAATTTAATATTTATTTTAAATTTTTTATTAGTTTCAATTATTCTTAATTAGTTATAATTTAATTATGTTTACATTGTTTTGTTACTTAATAAATTTAAATTATTAGTATTGTTCATAGTTAATGGCAATTAGGAATAATTAGTAATAATTTTCAATAATTAAGAATAAATGCTAATAATTAGTAATAAATACCAATAATTAGGAATAATTATATTATTACATTATTAATATATTTTATTATTAATATTAAAATAATATAATTTTTTATATTATATACAATTCTCCTTTCATCTGTGTGTTTTCTGTCTCCACATGTAATATTTGTATGTGGAGACAGAAAACACACAGATGAAAGGAGAATTGTATATAATATAGAAAATTATATTATTTTAATATTAATAATAAAATATATTAATAATGTTATTATTCCCAATTATTGGTAATTATTCCTAATTATTGGTAATTATATGAATAATTACCAATAATTAGGAATAATTAGTAATAATTACCAATAATTAGTAATAATTAGTAATAATTATCAATAATTAGTAATAATTAGTAATAATTAGTAATAATTACTAATAATTACCACTAATTAGTAATAATTAGTAATAATTAGTAATAATTAGGAATAATTACCAATAATTAGTAATAATTAGTAACAATTAGTAATAATTAGTAATAATTAGGAATAATTAGAAATAATTACCAATAATTAGTAATAATTACCAATAATTAGTAATATTTACCAATAATTAGTAATAATTACCAATAATTATCAATAATTACCGATAATTACCAATAATTAGGAATAATTACCAATAATTAGGAATAATTACCAATAATTAGTAATAATTAGTAATAATTAGGAATAATTAACAATAATTAGAAATAATTAGTAATATTTACCAATAATTCGTAATAATTAGTAATAATTCGTAATAATTACCAATAATTCGTAATAATTAATATTAATTAGTAATAATTACCAATAATTTGTAATAATTAATAATAATTAGTAATAATTACCAATAATTAGTAATAATTAGTAATTATTAGTAATAATTAACAATAATTAGTAATAATTACCAATAATTAGGAATAATTACCAATAATTAGTAATAATTACCAATAATTAGGAATAATTACCAATAATTAGGAATAATTACCAATAATTAGTAATAATTAGTAATAATTAGGAATAATTACCAATAATTAGTAATAATTAGTAATAATTACCAATAATTAGTAATAATTACCAATAATTAGTAATAATTAGTAATAATTAATAATAATTACCAATAATTACCAATAATTACAGATTATTATCAATAATTAAGAATAATTACCAATAATTAGTAATAATTAGTAATAATTACCAATAATTAGTAATAATTACCCATAATTACCAATAATTACCAATAATTACCGATAATTAGTAATAATTAGTAATAATTAGGAATAACTACCAATAATTAGTAATAATTAGGAATAATTACCAATAATTAGTAACAATTAGTAATAATTACCAATAATTAGGAATAATTACTAATAATTACCAATAATTACCGATAATTAGTAATAATTAGGAATAATTACCAATAATTAGTAATAATTAGTAATAATTATTAATAATTAGTAATAATTAGTAATAATTAGTAATAATTAGTAATAATTACCAATAATTAGTAAAAATTAGAAATAATTAGTAATAATTACCAATAATTAGTAATAATTACCAATAATTAGTAAAAATTACCAATAATTACCAATAATTACCGATAATTACCAATAATTAGGAATAATTACCAGTAATTAGGAATAATTACCAATAATTAGGAATAATTACCAATAATTACCAATAATTAGTAATAATTACCAATAATTAGTAATAATTACCAATAATTACCAGTAATTATTGATAATTAGTAATAATTAGCAATAATTAGGAATAATTACCAATAATTACTAATAATTAGTAATAATTACCAATAATTAGTAATAATTACAAATAATTAGTAATAATTACCAATAATTACCAATAATTACCGATAATTACCAATAATTAGGAATAATTACCAATAATTAGGAATAATTACCAATAATTAGTAATAATTAGTAATAATTAGGAATAATTACCAATAATTAGTATTAATTAGTAATAATTACCAATAATTAGTAATAATTACCAATAATTACCAATAATTACCGATAATTAACAATAATTAGGAATAATTACCAATAATTAGGAATAATTACCAATAATTAGTAATAATTAGTAATAATTAGTAATAATTATGAATAATTACCAATAATTAGTAATAATTAGTAATAATTACCAATAATTAATAATAATTAGTAATAATTAATAATAATTACCAATAATTAGTAATAATTAGTAATAATTAGTAATAATTAGTAATAATTACCAGTAATTAGTAATAATTAGTAATAATTAGTAATAATTACCAATAATTAGTAATAATTAGGAATAATTAGTAATAATTACCAATAATTAGTAATAATTACCAATAATTAGGAATAATTACCAATAATTAGGAATAATTACCAATAATTAATAATAATTAGTAATAATTAAGAATAATTACCAATAATTAGTAATAATTACCAATAATTAATAATAATTAGTAATAATTAGTAATAATTAGGAATAATTACCAATAATTACCGATAATTAGTAATAATTAGGAATAATTACAAATAATTAGTAATAATTAGTAATAATTTCCAATAATTAGTAATAATTAGTAATAATTATTAATAATTACCAATAATTAGTAATAATTAGTAATAATTAGTAATAATTACCAATAATTAGTAACAATTACCAATAATTGGTAATAATTAGTAATAATTAGTAATAATTACCAATAATTAGTAATAATTACCAATAATTAGTAATAATTACTAATAATTACCAATAATTACCGATAATTACCAATAATTAGGAATAATTACCAATAATTAGGAATAATTACCAATAATTAGGAATAATTACCAATAATTAGGAATAATTACCAATAATTAGGAGTAATTACCAATAATTAGGAATAATTACCAATAATATTAGTATTATGAAAATAATAAAAAATTTATATAATATTAAAATTATCAATATTTGTAACAGGTTTTGCTTTATTCTCAACATATTCAATTCTTAAAGGGTCAATTTTTAGGTCTATCTCAATAAAAAGTTTGCGTCAGTCGTGTATGATGTAAACTCTATAATTATCCTTACTTGAGTGTTTTTTATAACAAATTATTCAAAACCAGTAATTCTTTTATATTTTATGGAAAAATATGGAACAACGAGGTAGTCAAAAATCATTATTAGGTGACCGCATATGGATAAATCAACGTAGAAATCCAAACGGTTCTGGTTTAAATCCAGTATATGTAGAGGGTGTGGAGACGTTTTTATCATTTGCGGCATCAAATCCAGAATTTGTTTCAGAAGGCAAAATAAAATGCCCTTGTAGAAAATGTGCATTGTGAACATTTGACATGTTTGACAAAGTGGGGGGACATCTCTTGCATTTTGGTTTTCAACCAGATTATGTTTTTTGGTATCAACACGGTGAACGCAGTTCCAGAGCAGGTGATACCAACTTGATTCCGGATCCATCCCGGTTTCAAGATTTAGAACATGATGTTGCAGGTTCATCTGTTCAACATACAGAAACTCTGGCTGATATAGCTTCAAATCTTGAGTTGGCACCGTCTGAATTTTATGAGTTGTTGAGGTCTACTGAGGATGATTTATATCCTGGCTGCAAGATGGGCAAATTAGAAGCAGTTGCAAAATTTATGGCTATCAAATCAGATAACGGAATGTCAAACACCTATTTTGACCAGATATTTTCTTTGCTTAAAACACTGTTACCCGAAGGAAATGTTTTTCCTGCAAATTACTATGAGAGTAAGAGGCTGGTTCGAAATTTGGGACTTACTTGTCAGAAGATTCATGCATGTTCAAATGACTGCATTTTATATTCTGGGGAAAATGAGTCATTGGATAGTTGTCCCACATGTGGGCAACTGAGATATAAATAAGGACAACATGGGAAGTCTGGTTTGATTCTTGTAAAACAGTTGAGATATTTTCCGCTTACATCCAGACTTCAGCATTTATTCATGTCTAAGAATACAGTGACAATGATTTCATGGCATAAAGAGAATATTTCAACCAATAAAAGCTTGAATCATCCAGCCTATGGTGATTCATGGAAACATTTTGATAGAGTGCATCCATCCTTTGCTTTAGAAGCTAGAAATGTTCGACTAGGCCTTTCCACTAATGGTTTCTGTCTGTTCGGATCTTATGGTAGTCAATATTCATGTTGGCCTGTTTTTTTAACTCCGTACAATTTACCTCCATGGATGTTGATGAAGGAGCCATATATCTTTTTGACTTTACTAATTCCAGGACATCCGAAGAAAAATATTGATGTTTATTTGAAACCATTGATTGATGAATTAAGTTTATTGTGGAGTACTGGTGTCAGTACATATGGTGTTGCAATGAAACAGAATTTCATAATGAGAGCAGCATTGATGTGGACAATTAGTGACTTCCCTGCTTATGGGATGTTATCTGGCTAGAGTACACATGGTCAGAAATCATTTCCTTACTGTATGGGAGAGAACAAAGCATTTATGCTCATTCATGGAAAGAAACCATGTTATTTTGACTGTCATCGCAGATTTCTTCTAGCTGATCATCCTTTTCACAGAAACAGATCTCATTTCAGAAAAGGAATAGTTGAAAGGGATGGACCTCCAAAAATGCAATCAGGTTCGGAGTTAAAATCAGTTGTATTTTCATTACCTCCCATCACTTTTGGTCCTACAATAAACCAACAAAAAATTTCTGGTTTTGGGAAAGAACACAATTGGATTAAACGTAGCATATTTTGGGATTTTCCATATTGGTCTGATTTGTTGGTCCGACACATGTTAGATGTCATGCATATTGATAAGAACTGTTTTGATAATTTGTTTCATACAGTTTTGGATACGCTAAGAAAGAGCAAAGACAATGTAAATGCACGTTTAGATCTTGCCCAAATTTCCAGGCGTCCAGAATTGGAACTGTTTGAGAATGTCAGAACAGAAAGGTTACTAAAACCAAAAGCAGCTTATACACTGTCTAAAGAAAACCGTTTATTATTTTGTCAGTGGATTGCAGATTTGAGACTTCCAGATGGCTGTGATTCCAATTTGGGTAGATGTGTAAAGAATGGTCATATTACTGGATTAAAAAGTCATGATTGTCATGTTATAATGGAAAGACTTCTACACCATTGGATTAAGAGGTCTGTTGAATTCTGTGATTTGGGATTCCATAACAGACAGTCTCATTTTTTTGGGAAATTTGTGCGGCTATAGCAGATTATGATGCTCTAGGAAAACTTGAAAAAGATGTTGTTGTAATTATATGTAAACTGGAAAAAATATTTCCGCTGTCTTTCTTCGACTCAATGGATCATTTGATGTTACATTTGCCATATGAAGCCAAATGTGGAGGTCCGGTACATTTTCGATGGATGTACCCATTTGAATGATACATGCAAAAATTGAAAAGAAAAGTACGTAACAAAGCATCTGTTGAAGGATCTATTGTAGAAGCTTATTTGCAAGAGGAAATATATTTTTTCTGCTCCCATTATTTTGAATCTGAGTATCCTTCAAAACACAACCAAATGGGGTGGAACGAGAGGAATATTGATGAAATCGACAATTAATTATCTGTTTTCAACCAGCCAGATCTTGGTTTTGGTGGAGTTTATGAACGCTGGATTTCCGATGATAAACATCATATAGCTCATACGTATGTTCTGCTCAACTGTGAAGAGATGACATCAGTTGTACTGTAAGTGTTTATATCACTTATTCTATCATTTATGTTACAGTAAATAAATTTGGTTTTTATAGGTTGTATGATAATCATATCAAGAAACAAATTCCACAAATTATAGCAGCTGCTCTCAAAGAACGTCGACTGAAAAATTTCTCTCAGTGGTTTCAAAAACTGGTAATATAAATTATTTATCTTTTAGCAACTCATTCAATGTATAGTTTACTATATTGATAATTATTTCACAAATTTTCAGGTGTCTCGACATGCAGATAAAATTGACAAACGGCTGTGTATATTGAGTAACCCACCTTCCAAACTTGTTAATGGATTTCGATTTCACACACATGCATATGGGGAATTGAAAAAAACAATGAACAGTTGAGTTAGCTTGAGAGGATCTCATCATCGAGAAAATGACCTTGACTTTTATGGCATACTTGATGAAATCATTGAACTCTGTTATCTTGGACAACATTACATAACCATGTTCAAATGTCGGTGGTTGGATACAGAGAAAGGCGTGCGTGTTCATCCGACTCATGGAATCATCGATATTAAATGTAAAAGTATTCTCGCAGTAAATGAACCATTCTTATTGGCTCAACAGGCACATCAAGTTTATTACGCAAAGTACTGTGCTACATCAAGAGACTTGACTGATTGGTGGAGTGTAATAAAAATCAAAATTCGAGACAATCAGTTTAGTCCAAGTGAATGTGCTTTCACTGATGTGCAAAGAATTGATGTTTTTCAAGAGAGTACTCAAAATCAATCTTTTTTACAAAGATACATGAGTATCGATGACGACACCCCACATTTAAGAGTCGGTGATGACGATGATGTTAATGATGTCACATATGAATTTGAAATGGTAAGAGATGAAGAAACTGTAACTCGAATGGATATCGATGATGTGGAGGAGGAATATGAAGATGACATTGACATATATGAAGATGATGATGAAGATGAACACTGATAGAATTCCATGGTATTTATATACAATCATAATATGTATATATGTATATATAATCGTAATTATCAATTATTTGCTAACAACATTAACATTTTCTGTTTCAGATGGACAACGCCACATTTCGTGAGTTGGCGGATGCTGACCTGCCTTTCGATGCGGATGAGTTGCTGGCAGCTGACCCTCAGCCTACAGGCGCTCCAGGGAGTACGCGGAGGGGGTGCGGTCTTGCACGATTGATGATTCCTGACCCCGTCCCTGAGCGAAGTCCACATCTTGGGTTTGATCCACGCACACGGAGGTGTGATAACCTATGTGATAATCTGGGGATTTGACTAAGATTTCATTAATCTATTCACATAATAAATGTTTATTATTTTTACAGTTTTCCGCATATAGCAGTCGGACAGGGCAACGCTATTTTGCGCAACTATTTATCTCAGTCGTGGACCACATGGGAGAAGATTCCCATTGATGTGCAGCAGGCCACATTCGACCACTGGTTGGTACGTACGTAAATAAATAATTTTTATTTTGAAAATAATTTCATTTCTAACTTGATATTTTGATTTATTTGTAGGGTTTATGGTATCCGATCGAGGATACCATGCGTGACGCCATCCACAAGGCTTGGGAGGTGGCCATGCGTGATCGTTTTTGTCAGTTTTTGCACAATTTAAGAAAAGCTGCCACGAAGAAAGCAGGAGTGTCAGATTTTGACGAGTAATGTAGAGCACACCGACCAGAGTACATTTCATCCCATGTATGGGATGTATTATGTGCATACTGGTTGAGTGGTTCCTTTCATAGGAGATCATCGGTGGGGAGACAGAATCGGGGGAGACAGGAGGTGACTCATCGAGCTGGGAGTCGTTCTTTTAGTACTCATAGACAGCATCTGGTACGTACATTATTTATAAATATTTTATATAACTATAAATATTAACAGTTTATTTTTTATTCTTATAGGCTATCGAGCACCCTGATATTACAGAGTACGACGTATATCAGAGGATGTATAGTGATCCTGTTACTGGGGAGCTCAGAGGTGATCGCCAGCATCACATCGTGGTCAATATTTTTTGTTTTCAAGTTTAAAAATTAACTGCATATAATATATTCACAATTTTAATTTTAAATTGCAACTACAGGAGTCATATGAGGCCGCAATGTCACAGACCCGGCCTGAGAGTCAGGCCAAGTCATTAGATCAGACCACTGGCCGTCAGTTTGATGAGGCGGCATGGATGCAGGCCACCCAGTATGCCTTCGAGAAGGGCCAGGTAGTTGGTATTAGCTCTCGACTGAATCCCGTAGATTATTATGGCAGTGCTGCGATGTCAGCATCCAGCTCGAGAGGAGCTCGTGCATCTTCTTCTGCTACACAGTATGAGGATCGGTTGCGATCTCAGACTGCACTGATAGAGAGTCTCTGACAGGAGGAGGAGCAGATGTGTCAGCAGCAGCAGCAGCATGAGGAGGAGCGTCGATGCCAGCTGCAGCTGTACGAGGAGCAGATGAGTCGATGGCAGCAGAAGCACCAGGAGCAGATGGAGTACATGCGCCGACTCACTCATGCTTTAGGGATGGAGTTTCCTCCACCGGCATCTGCAGATCCCCCCCTCCCCCCTCCTTCAGATTAGAGTTTGTTTTTATGTTATATAGTTTGTAAAATCAAATATGAATTTTTTTCTATTCGTAGTTTCTGTCTCATTATAAAATATTAATAATATTATATTTTGAAATAACAATATTAATATGAATAATAATATTATTTATATTTTATAATATTAAATTATATATATATATATTAAAATTTTATAATATTATAATTTAATTATATTTTTTTTGTAATATTTGAATTATTTTAATATTTGAATGTAAAATAATTCTATTATTTTTATATTAATTAAAATAACTTATTAATATTTTTTTATTTATGAATTATAATTCTAATATTATTATATTAATTAAATCATTTATTAATATTCTAATTTTTGAATTATAATTCTATTATTATTATATTAGTTAAAATAATTTATTAAAAATTTATAATTTTTATTTGTGAATTATAATTATATTATTATATTAATTAAAATCATTTATTAATATTTTATTATTTTTTATTTTTGAATTATAATTGGATTATTATTATATTAATTAAAATAATTTACTAATAATTTATTTTTTTTATTTTTTTGATAGTATTTGCGACGGGATACTATGCCCATCACAAATATTATTATTATTATATTCATTAAAATAATTTAATAATAGTTTTTTATTTTTTTTCTAAAAAACAGTAATTGCGACGGGGCCCGTCGCAATTACCCTTTTAAAAGTTTTTACCAAAAATACGGAGTCAGATTTGTGACGGGAAGTATCCCCGTCGCAACTACTAGCTTTAGCGACGGGCCTGTCGCAAATAGTTGTTGTTGCGATGGCGTTTTCCGCAACGGGCCCCCATTGCAAAAAGCCATTTACGACGGGATCCTATCGCAAATCGCCCGTCACAAATACCTGTTTTTCTAGTAGTGTTTCCTTATTCCCCACTATTTATAAATTTATATATTATAGTTGACTTAAGGTTCTAATTCTTTAGGGGAACACATTACTAGTTAGGGAGAGTTGGTTGGCGAGGGACCTTTTATATTTTCTCAATATCTAGTTAATATGTAGAAACTTGATGGAAATATTTAAAATTTTCTTTCACTCATCCCTAATATTTATAAAAGCACGTGTTAAGGGTTGATATTAGATGTTAGTCATTGGGGGAATATAGTGATTGTTGGTGAAAGTTTTTTTTATAGAGTTCATTATATATTTTCCCTACACCAAGTTAGATTGGGAAATCTAGATGACCAGCTCAGTAGTGTCCCTTCCATTCCACCAAATATTTTTACATGCAGAAGTTAATACTGACTGTAATATTCTAGTCATTTGGGGATCATGTCACTAGCTGATGGTATTTGGTTTGTGGGAAAAAATATATATTTTTACAATTTCTGCTATTTTACATGTATAGATTTTTACTTGGGGAAATATTATTTTATTGTGCTTAGATTTAAGGATTAGGTAGTTCTCTAGCTGAGGCCGACCTAGATAATATTTGGTGGTTTTGGGTAGAGGGAATGAAATAATGTATTTCTACACCCGACCATTGTTTTTGGTCTTTCTAATTATTTTCCTTGGCTTTTAGAACTTTTGTGGTGGTTCGGGTTGAATCATGAACAAGTTTTCTGAGTTTTGTAAAAAAGTGTGTGTTTTTTAGTTGATGCCACTGGGCATATTGGCATAACACATTTTGGAAAAACCACACGGCTTCGCCCAGGCATCGACACGATCCTCTTATCTTCAGAAAATTAAAATGAGTAATGTTTGTGATTTATTTTTTCATATAAAATTTTTATTGTTGTTAATATTTTTATAGTTATTATTAAAGTGAAATGAATATTTTTTATCATTTTAATTTTTATAATTATGACTATTGTTGTTATCATTAAAAATGTTATTAAGGTTAATATTATTAAAAATGAAAAATGTGTTGGAAATAATTTTTTTATTTTATAATTATTATAATTATTTGGGCTAATATGTTGTACTATTATGATTATTATTATTAATATTACATTTAAAAAATAATTTCAATTAAAACCACTAGTAATAATTATTTATTTTTTATATTGTTATTTTTATTATTTCAATACTATTGTTGAAATTGTTATTATCATTATTATCTTTCTTTTATTATTATGGAATTTTTATTACTTTTTTGGTTGGTTTTATTTATTTATTTAACATTTTTAGGGTTCTTGGACCCCCTCTCCCCTATCTCTTTTCTCTCCTGTAGCACACCAAAAACCCTATGTAGCTCCTCTCCAGCACGCCGCCACCCTCCTGCACTCCCTCCTCTATCGCGCCGCAACTCCTACTTCCCCACTCCTGTCACACTCCCCTCTCCCGCACAAGCAATCCAGCTCAGACCTGCTCTGGATCCCCTAACCGTGCCTTCATCTTCATGGAAACCTCCCTGTGTAAAGCACCACCCCTCCGACACCCGCTGTCCACGTGTCCTCCAGCCGCCCTGCACTGATCGGCCTCCCCTGACCTCTACCTCTTGTCTGCACAGCCTCCTGCAGGCTCCCTGAACCAGTGCGCACCTGGCCTCCTCCAGTCACAGTGACCTACTACCAACCGGCCTCCTTCCACTATCCACATGATGTCTAGAAGGCTACCACTCTCATTTCCTGGCCAGCCTCACCTCGCCGGCGGCTCCCACTTCATTGCTTCATCTAGCCAGCAGTGGTGCAGTGCCCCAACACCGTCCCCTTTCCCTTTCTTGGTTAAAGACTCCTTCGCCAGACATCCTTTTTTGGCGTGCCTTCGGTTTAGCTGCACGATGCCTCTTGACCCCCTTGTGGCATTTTACGATAGCCATTGCCCGCCCCCTTGCCGAGTCGTTGGCATCATCCCCCTTCACTACTCCGTCCATTCGCTGCCAGTGCGTCGTTCACTCTTTTCCAACCAGCGACGGTCCCTACTGATGCACGCCACCCCATTACAACCATCACACGACCCCGTATGTCGAACGTATCTCCATGTCGAGGTAGTTTTTGCACTGTTTCTGGTTTGAATAATAGATTATTAGTTTGGAATTTTTTTTGATTAATGATTTCGGTGTGAAGTTTAGTTTTTAAATGAACTTATTTTGCATTTCATATCTTATAGCATGCTCATGTGAATTAATATGTGTTTTTGATGAAATCCAATCTTGATTTGTTTAATATCTTTTTATAAATTGTACAATTAGTTTATTAAACTATGAAAGTGGTTCTTATTCTGTTTTAGTAGGACATAGGTGTGTGTTTGATCAAAAATGTCTTCGTTGAATAAGTAATGTTTATGTAATGTTGTGTGTTTCTCATTGGATTTTTTTATAAATTTTAAAGTGGTTTATTAAATATCACAGATGGGGTGAATTATGTTCTGAAAACATGTCAAGGTGGTTTTTGTGCCATTTGGTCGTTTTTATTGTTTTAAGTCAGTGGTTATGTGTTTTTATTTGTTGTGTGGTTTGTTGTAGCACGTTGGCGAGGTAATTCTGTGATACCGCAATCATCAGCACACTAATCCTTATGCGGAAATGTGATGCATGTCGCATCATTGTGATTCGAGCTGCGAGTCGAGGTAGGTCCCCCACTACACTTTCCTTTTATTTTAGCATTTATTAATTTCTTGATATTTCATTGGTTTTCGTTAATGAGAAATAATATTAGATAATTATTTTTGGAATAAAAATTTGATGTAAATGAAGTTGTTTATTTTATGCATGGAAATTTAATTATTTTCTTGATGAATTAACACAGAATAGAGAAAGAATTCCCATTTGGCCTTTGAACATAATTCATGAACATTCAAGTGTGGTTTTGGTTTAAGGTCAAATTTTTTCTTCTGATGCGTGAAAAAATGTTATACTTTCTCTAGAGGAATGATGTTTCTTTTAAAAGTCGCATAAGGCTCGTTTGAAAATTTGATGAAATAAATTGTTTTGAAAAACTTTTTTTGGGGTGACTCAGGGGGGATCTTTTTATGTACGTTGATTGTGTGAGTTTATGTGTGTGATGTTTGTGCATCATGAATGGTTACTTGATTGACATTGTTGACTCACCCACTTTTTATTACACGTGTTGACATGAGAACCTGGTATAGTAAGTGAATTTTCTGAGAACGATTGTTGTTATAGTTTAGATTATGCACTGGTTAGTGGTCCATAGTACGAACTTTTCTCTCATAGGGGATTGGGCCCCTTGGTTAGGCTAGGTAGGGAAACACCAAGCGTTTGGGCGTTATGACGTTATTGAGTAGGGCATGCCTTCAGGATGAGTCACACGTATAGTACGTTTTGGATTGCTCATGATCTCCTAGGTTTGACCCACAAATTCTTTAGTGGTAATTTGTATGTGGCAGATGATTGAGGGGCCTAGTTCAGCTTCTGGTCCCTGTTTTCTTCTTTCCCGTTGCCCTTGTTGTGTGTTGTGTGTTTTGTGTGGTTTTCTTCTTGGCTAAAAAATAATTTTTTTTTATTTTAAATTATTTTCAAAAATGTTTTAAAATACAATGCACCTTTTTCCTTCAAAAATTAATCTTGTTTTTAAATTAAAAAGGGCAATGAAATGTTACTTGTTTTAGAAATTAAAGTGTGTGTGGAAATCCATATTTTATATAATTTAGTTCAAATCTATAATTAATAAATTATTTTTTAAGTAGTGATTTGGGAATAGTTTTTGGGTACGCCTATTGAGTTTGAATACTCCTGCCTATAGTGTTTTATTGTATTTAGTTTTTTTTGTAGGTTCAACTCGAGATTTCTCTATGTGGATAGGAGTTGGTGGTTGATTGGAGAGAGACTCTCAAGGTCACATGGAGTTTTATTCATGGTCAGGTTAGCATGTTTTTGTTGGTTTTTTCTTTTTTTGTGTCATTTATTCACTTTGCGTTGTTCTACTTTTATGATGCATTATTTATTTTCATTCGGAGAAATCATTCCCAAATGCTCTCTGTTGATTCCCTAGTGGTTTTTCCAGCCTAGGAGGATTGGGAATGCCTCCCAGGCCTTACCGCGGATCAGCTCAGGTGATCGGTTCAAGGTCTACATGAGTTGGTTTATGAAAAAATAGTATCAGAGATGGTCGGATCTTGACGAACCTTGTTTTTCTGATTGGCCATTCTTATTTGGTTTTGTCATGGTAAAAGGAGTAGGATTGTTGGGACTCAAGGTGTAGGTACAAGAAGGACTTCATGAACCCTTGCTCATTCCAAACCTCGGGATACCATGGGATGTCTGGGTTATTGGTGTCTTTTGGGTTCCTTTGAATTGTTTTATGTTTGGAAATGAAAACGAAGTTGGAAAATTAGCCCTGTAAGCTCACAGGGTATGGAAATCCATGTGGATCCAGAGAAATTTTCCAAGAATTCTCTTTATGATGGTGGCGTGACTCACATATGGCTGCCAAACATATGTCTCTGTCACCCATTAGCACTAGTTTCCCCTTATGGATCATTTGGGTCTTCTTTACTTTTAAGAATTGTTTTGTAAATTTTTAGTTTGAAAATTGTAAAAAGTTGAATTTGAAATGACAATGACCATGCTTTGATTAAGTTATTTGTTCCCTTGTTCCTTAGTGTACTCACCCACAATGGTTTGATGAATTCCCAAGGTGCGGAATCGGGTGTGATTCCCTTAGAAAATTCTCCAGTTGATCAACCTATATACTATGTTCTGGAATTTCAGATGTTGAACCTTGCAATATTTTATGGTCAAGAAAATCATCTTGTGGCAGAGGAGTGGTTGTGGAAGATTGAGAAGAACTTCCATTTCATTGGGTTGCCTGAGTAATTTAAGGTGAAGTTGGATACCTTTATGCTTGAAGGTCCACCATGGAAATGTTTTAAGTTCGTGTCTTGAAGGAATCCTCAAGAAGATCTCACATGGGAGTTCTTCAAGTGATTGTTTGTCCAACAATATTTCTCTGAGTTGACGAAGTTGAGGAACAGGATGGAGTTATGTTGTGATCTGCAAGGTGTTGAATCGGTACTAGAATTCTCTTGATGTTTCTTAGACCTAGTTCCATATGAACAATGGTTTGCTGAAAATGATACCGAAAAGGATCAACAATTTGAGATTGGGCTCCGACTTGATCTACAATCGAAAGTGGAAGAACTCAAACTAACCACCTTATTAGATGTTTTGGGGAAGCCTTTCTAACCGAAGTTGAGTCAGCAAGAGGACATGAGGTGAAGAATCCTCCCCTGGCCTTGGGAAGCAGTGAAAATGATGGAGATATGAAGAATGGAAAGTGACCTGATGTTAGTGGCTCTAATAGAAGAATCAAGAGGCCTTCAGAACTTCAATCATCTTTCTCACTGAGCAACGCCATGATCTGTCACCATTGTGGTAAGAAATGACTTAAGAGACCTATGTGACTGAGTTCTAAATACCCTACCACACCTATGGGAATCTTGGTAACGCATATCGATTCTTATGAGGTGTTTCCAAGAATCACACTGAAGCCAGACCTGACTCGTCAAATGTCACCTTAGCCTGTCAGCAGAAGTATGACAATGTTTGGGATCCATTTGGGGTATTCCCTTTGTAGTGTTCCCTTAATGTAGTGGTCATCTCTTGTAGAGTTTTTGGGTGTTTCTTTTCCTTTAGTTGTGAGAATGGTTATTTTTGAATGTCATTGAAATAATTATTCGATTAGAATTGTGTTTGCTGAAATTTGAGTTCGTGTTTTATGTTTGGGGATTTCTGATGCCTGATTGTGAGGAAGTAGATGCTTTAATCATCAATTCTCTAGCCATAGGCCCCAAAGTAAAGTTGATGCATAGTCAGGAGAACCCCAATGGTGAAAAATGGCCTTGGTTTAATATTTTTCCTTAGTGTGGCTTGTTTTGTGTTCTTATAAGGGAATGAATTTTTTGAAATGGCGATGGAGGTAGTTTTAATTCTCTATCAGTTGGATTCTTACCTTCCCCCCTAGTGGTGGGGTTTTTTGGTCCGCGTGGTAAGCTTTCATATATGGGTAGTCTCGTCAGTTCTTATGGTGGGGAGACGCATAGTTGGTCTCACAGAGTTACATCTGAAATAATTTAGTGTTATCCCGATCCTTATGGGGGGAAGTATATTTGAACCTCCCCGTGTCAGTGTTAGAGTTTATTTTCATGTATTGTTTTGTGGTGGGTGGTCTCGTGTGGAACCACCCAATTTTATGTTCTTCCACTTGAATAAACATTGGTATTTAAGTACACCCAACGGTTTCGTTGGATTAGGATTATGAGAATAAGTGTCAGAGGTGGGTTATGTTCATTTGTTCCTTGGTTGAAATGCATGGGTTGGGTTCTGCTTGGTAGTTGTTAAGGTGTTTTTGTTTTGGGGATGTGTTGTAACTCATAGGATTTTGGGGTCTATTTGGGTCGATCAACTGGAGTTTCTTAAACTTTTGGAGGTGGATGACACTTAAGAAGTATTATCTTTTGATCTAAATCTTATTGTGGATTTTGAGGGTTGGAAAGCGTTATGGTGGGGAGAATCTTCACACCCCGACCCATGTTTTTGTTCTTTTTAATTATTTTCCTCGGCTTTTAATTTTTTTTCAAGGTTCGAGTTGAATCCCAAAAAGGTTTTTTGAGTTTTTTCAAAAAGTGAATGTTTTTTTGTTGACGTCGCTGGGCGCACAGGTAGAGTGCATTTTGGAAACCCTGCACGGCTTCACCGTGGCATTGGCACGATTCGCCGGTCTTCGAAAAATTAAAATGAGTAACATTTGAGATGTATGGTTTTATTTAATTTTTTTATTGTTTTTAATAATTTTATAATTACTATTAAAGTGAAATGATTATTTTTATCATTTTTATTTTTATCTTTATGACTATTATTATTATTATTAAAAATATTATTAATGTTAATATTACTTCAAAATGAAATAAGTGTTTTAAATAATTTTTTATGTTAAAATTATTATAGTTATTGGTGATAATATTGTGGACTATTATTATGGTTATTATAAATATTAAAATTAAAAATTAATGAAAAGTAACACTACTAGTAATAATTCATTCCTTGTTATATTATTATTTTTGTTATTTCACTACTGTTATTGAAATTATTATTATTATTATATTTATTCTTTTATTAGAGAATTTTTATTACTTTTATTGGTTGGTTTTATTTATTTATTTAACTTTTTTAGGGTTCTTGGACCCCCTCTCCCCTATCTCTCTTCTCTGACATAGCGCACCCCAAACCCTACGCGGATCCTCCCCAACGTGCTGCCACCCTCCTACGCACCCTTCTCCATCACCCTATGGCTCCGTATTCCCCACTCCTGTTGCACTCCCCTATCCCACACAGGCAGTCTGGATACTCCATCCTCTAGGTCCCCTAAACACACCTCCAACTACCTGGCGACCACCCGGCGCTATGCACCTCCCCTCTGGCACCCACTGCCCCCGTGCCCTCCAGATTCCCTACACTGATCGGCCTCCCCCACCCTCTGTCACATGTCCACACACCCTCCCACTGGCTCCATGCTCTAAAGAACACCCAGACTCCTCCCGTCGCAGTAACCCTTATCCAACCGACCTCCTTCCACTGTCCCCACACTGTCCAGCAGCCCCCCACTCTCCTTTCCCGACTGGCCTCACCTCATCGGAAGCTCCCCCTTCCCTCCTTCATCTGGGCAGCAATGGCGTAGCACCCTGACACCATCCCCTTTCCCTTTTTCCAGTGCACATCTAGTTTAGCCACACGGTTCCCTGTGACCCCCTTGCTACAATTTCCAGTAGCTATTGTGTGTCCCCATTCTGAGTGGCTGGTGTTGTTCTCCTTCGCTACACCGTCCATCCCCCACTGATGCAACATGCACTCTTCTCCAGCTAGTGAAAATTCCTAATGATGCACGCCTCTCCTTTCCGACTATTTCATGACCCCGTTGGTCTAGCACGTCTCCGCGTCGAGGAGAGGTTTGCACTATTTCTTGGTTGAATATAAGATAATAAATTTGGAGTGTTTTTTGATTAATGATTTCCGTGCAAAGTTTAGTTTTTAAATGAACTTACTTTTCATTTGATATCTTATAGCATGATCATGTGAATTAAGATGTGTTTTTTATGAAAACCAATCATGAATTGTTTAATCACTTTTTATAAATTGTGAAATTTATTTATTTAACTATGAAATTGTTGCATATTCTCTTTTAGTAGGACATAGGTGTGCGTTTGATAAAAAATGTGTTCCTTGAATAAGTTTTTTAGGTAATTCTATGCGCTTCTCTTTGGATTTGTTTTATAAAATTTAAAGTGGTTTATTAAATTGTGAATATGGTGCGAATTATGTTTTGAAAACATGTGAATGTGGTTTTTGTGTCGTTTGGTCATTTTGATTGTTTTTAGACAAGGGTTATGTGTTTTTAGTTGTTGTGTGGTTTGTTTCAATGTGTTGGCAAGGTAATTCCATGACACTGAAATCGCCAACATGAGGATTCCTGTGCGCCAATGTGAGGCGTGTCACATCATCTTGATTCAAGCTGCAAGTGGAGGTAGGTCCCCCACTACACTCTCCTTTAAATTTATAATTTATTAATTACTTGATATTTCATTAGTTTTTGATAAATGAGAAATATTAATAGATAACTATTTTTGTAAAAAATATTTTATGAAAAAAAGGTGTTTATTTTATGAATGAAACTTGAATTATTTTCTTGATGAATTGACACACCATAGATAAACAATGCCTATTTGTCCTTTAAAAATAATTCACAAACTTTCATGTGTGGTTCTGGTTTGATGTCAAATGCTCTCTTCTAATGGGTGAACAAATATTTTTTTATCAAGAGGAATGGTGTTTCTTTTAAAAGTTTCATAAGGCCCGTTTGGAACTTTGATAAAATAAATTATTTTGAAAAACTTTCTTTGAGGTGAGTCAGGGGTGATCTTGTTGTGTACGTCGATTGTGTGATTTGTTGTGTTTGATGTTTTTGAATCGTGGCTGGTTACATGATTGATATTCTTGACTCACCCTCTTTCTATTGCACGTTTTGACATGGAAACCTGGCATAGTAAGTGAATCTTCTGAGAATGATTACTGCACTAGTTTAGATTACACACTGTCTTGTGGACCTTAGTACATACTTTTCTCTCCTAGGGGATTAGGCCCCTCGATTAGGCCAGGTACGAAAACACAGACCATTTGGGTGTTATGACATCATTGAGTATGGAATGCCTTCAGGAAGAGTCACACATATAGTATGTTTTGGATTGTTTATGAGCTTCTAGGTTCGACCCATGTTTTCTTTAGTGCTTATTTGTATGTGGAAGATGATTGTAGGGCCTAGTTTGGTTTCTAGTCGCCATTTTATTCTTTCTAATTTCCCTTGTTGTGTGTTGTGTGTGTTTTTCCTCTTGACTAACAAATAATTTTTTTTATTTTAATTTGTTTGAGGAAATGTTTTAAAATGTAGTGCACCTTTTCCCTTCAAACATTAAACTTGTTTTTAAATTAAAAAGGGAAATGGACTATTAATTTTTTTAGAAATGAAAGCATTTTTGGAAACCCATATTTTATATAATTTAGTTAAAACCCAGAATTAGTAAATTATTTATTTAATGATAGTTATTTGGGAATAGTTTTTTGGTATTCCTACTATGTTTTAATACTCACATCTATAGTGTTTTCCTTTTTTAGTTTCTGTTGCATGTTCTACTCGAACCTGAACACTGTGGGCTAGAGTTCGTTGTGGATTGGTGAGAGACTCCCAGGGTTTTGTGGAGTTTTGGTTGTGGTCAGGTTACTGTGTTGTTTTTAGTTTTTCTTATTTTTTTGTGTCATTTATTCACATTGCAGTGTTCAAATTTTTTGCAGCTTTATTTATTTTAATTTGGAGAAATCATTCCCACTAGATCTCTGTTGATGCCTTGTCACTTTTTTCTAGCTTGGGAGGATCGAGAATGCCTCTTGGGCCTTATCGCGGATTGACTTGAGTGATCGTTTTAGGGTCGACTCGGGTTGGTTCGTGACATGGTTTGCGATTTTTCTTCTTTGATTATTATCCATGTATGATATTGATTTTCTTTTTTATCCCATGGAGGATAACTTGTTGAGAATGTGGATATTCTCAACAGTATTTTTTTATAGGGAATTATAGAATTATTTTGGTGGAACTTCTAGCTGGGTTGGGCTTTGTGATCTTGGGTGACAGTAGAATATTCGTATTTTGGAATTATTTTACAAACTATTGAGGTATATGGGGAATTTAGGTTTTTCATTAAGATAGGTGATAGAGTTTGTTTTTTCCATAACTATAGTTGTCTTACATTTTGGATATTTTGTATGATGGTTAGTGAAATGTGTCATTATGAAAAAAATACACTCTGCCTACTAAGTACAACACAATACCTGTGAATATCAAGTTAAATCCATAGGGAAAAGAGGGAGTTATAAGTGATCTTGATTTTCCTTAGAAACAAAAAATAATCAATAGTTGGGTGTAAGAGTGTGTGAATGAGATAGATAAGAATATAGTGTGGGTTCAAGGTACATGAGAAGCATCATGGTGGGTGATAGAACCATTAAGGTTTTTTTAATTCGGTTGATTATTCGTAATAATGTAAATTATGTGAACACCATGACCAACAAATATTTCCCACTATATAATTTCCTAGAGAAAACCTAGAACCCTAGAGAGAATCTTTTTAAATTAAATTTATAATTAATTTATTTATGATTGGATGAAATGGTTATATCTTGATGGAACTTTTTTTGATGATGTTGTTGATCATAAGTAAAACATTCTAATATTACCTTAGTTTCATTGGATGATCCATGTATAGAATACCTCTAGCAGTGATCCACACATGCTCTTTTAATCTATGGGTGACTAAAACCTTTTTTCTGGGTACTAGTGAGGTGAATCAATTGTCTTGTGTTGTTCAGGTTGATTACTTTAAGATCCTTTAATCTTGAATGAGTTTTTCTCATTCATGAGAAGATGAGAGGTGGAATTGGAGAGAGAAGTACATTGTGTGCAATGATTACCAAGTCTCAATTAACCCTACACAAAAAATATAACCATCTATTTATAAATCTAGGGTTTAGGTTAAAATAAAATTTAATTATTTACATTCCCTAAAATAATATAATAATCATAATCAAACCACATTCCACATAATAATAATATTATGTTTATTTTATTCCACGTACTAACTCATGCAATGATAAATATTATATACCATCTTGTAAATTAATATCAATCACTGGAAATAATCTAGGTTTTCTCCAACTCATCAGAATTTATTGAAATCTTAAATTAATATTTAATTCATAAAAAAATATTTTATTCCAAATCCAAAAAATAAATATTAATTAAATAGGCACATATTCAAATAATTTATTTAGTGAATAAATAATTATTTCTTACCTTGCAAATATCAGTGACAAAAAAACTTAAATAAAATCATTCCTCGGTCTTTAGAATAACATTTATCCTAATAAATAAATTCAAATAGAATCCAACTGAGATCAATAAAAACACTTAGTGTGTGAACCCCTAGGATTATTTCTCATTGACATTATGAAGGGTTGCCTAAAGTCCAAGATTACTTCCTATAAATGGGTAAAGGAACCCAAGAGAAAGAACATTGTATCATAATATCGATAATCACATTGGAACACTACCTATGTAATATAATCATTTTGTCTCAGTATATCTTCAAGCAGGTTTCCTATCTGTATCATCGACCCATATGGATGATTCATATTTATTTTAATATCTAAAATAAAAACATAATTACACCATGGACATTGAATTTAATGTGACGGTTATATTCTAATAAAAGTGTTGAGATATCAAATTCCACAAATACGGAACGGAAAAATACTTCCTTGACTTATATATTAATAAAATTTCATTGATTACACAACCAATGTACCCTACTTCCCATTAATATATGGAATTATATTTGGGTTTTAAATCTACATGCATGATTCACGACATTCATTAAATATAATCATAATGTTCAAGGATAATTACCCATGTTCATAGATAGGCATATCCTATGAGACCAAAACATACAGAATTCTTACCTGCAAGTATGTTCTCATAATATCTAGTCTTTGAGAGTACTAAGTGAGAATATAATGTGAATAAGCCTCGTTTACTTGTGAGTACTCACACATGATAATATGTATTCTATGTTTTGTTATCATAGTAAATTATCCAATCATGGAACTATATTTAATAATATCATCATAGAAATTTAAGGTTATCATCATAGTAATGAACTCTTATGAAATTATCAATGTGGAAGATAACCTTAGAAATTTTTAAACCAAGGTCATTCTGAACGATGAATATTATGTAATAAAATGTTTTTATTAATATTAAAATATTTAAAAATATATGTAATCAAACTAAAAAAATTTGGTTCTATAACACCAATTAGAATATATAGTAAAGTCCCAGATTAACCAAGATTAAATAAATAAAGGGTTGGAGTTTACAATTTTTTTTCCACATTTTTGGGAATTGAATTCAAATAAATGACCCTACACAACCTACAATTCGTGATAGAGATATAAAATACCATCAGTGGATTTCTAGAAACATGTATCCTATGTCAATTACTAGGTATTCTTAGAGAAAATAGAGGTTATTTTGTGATTTTCTTCCCATTATCAATCATGATCATTGAGTTCTCACTTTATGTGATGTGTGAGTTCCACCTTCCCAAAAGGATGGATGATTTTATATGGCTATCAAGACCAACATTCTAGGTTTTCAATCATGCTGAGTACAAGTTTTCAATGTTCTAATTTATTTATATATTTTACACATTCATTTTCATTATTTTATGATTATATTTTTATAGAAAATTGGAACATATTGAATAATACTATGTTTTTTTATAAATTTTAACTGGAAATTGATTATCATTACAGTTACTAGTGAAATATAATCATTTTTAAATGAATATTTGATTATTTACAAATATTAAATATCCTTTTAACATGTTTATTTGTTTTATAAATCTAAAATAAAATTTGAAATTAATTTTGAAATGGAAGATTATAGTTTTGTGTTAATTCTATTCCCTTGTCTTTAGTGATTTTTTAGAGTAAAAGTTATTTTTTGGTAGTTTCAATTGATAATTAGGTTTTATAATTGATCTCGGAATTTTATATTATAAATTTAGTTGAAATAATATTATGGTAATTGAATATTTGTTTATAAAAATTCATTATGTGTTTAATTAAAAAAATTGATATATTGGGTGGTTTAATTTATATTTTCACAGAGATTTAATTCTATAAAATTTTCACCATATTTTTATTTATTTTAAATGATTCATAATTTGATATTTTTTTGTAAGGACAATAATTTGAGGGTGGAACATAGATGATCATCCAATCTGGAGGTATAGAAGCTGGCCATTGGATCGCTTTCAACTAGTTGATATAAGTAAATTTACCAAAACCAAGGATAAATAAATATAGGTCTTGTGATTTGGAACCTAAAACACTAAATATCTAGGTCCTTTTGAAGATGTCAGTTCAATAGTGCGTTGATTAAATTTTCTTACTTCACCGTTGGTTCGTGCATGAGCTAGAGTTCATCTAGAGATCTATTGGGCCTCACTACAAATATAGATTTGATCCAATACAAGATGACTGGTCTAATGTATGCATGTTTAATGAATTTATTGATGATTTGATGTAGGTTTGATAAAGTTTTAGATATTTGGGGATTAAGGCTATTGAATGGTGGTTCAGTGATTCTTGAAAGTTGATTTTTAGATGGTTCATGTGAATCTAGAGTTGTTGGATATATGTTTGGTCAAGGATTTTTTAGTTCATTCATCTTATGGTTTATTCTTCCATCAGAACTAAGAGGTTCATTACTTGACTATTGTCGACTGAGTTGAGGGATCAAATTATCTATTCCTATTATTCTTCTAATCCTCATGTTTGTGTTGATTCAATATTTGAATATTAAATAATATAAAAGGTTGGTTTCTTGTAAACATGATCCATGGGGATCTGAAGGATGAGTTTACTTATAATGATGGTATGATAAATTTATAGATCTTTTCCCATGTTCACTATAAGTATTTCTTAGGGGTTCCAATTAAAGAAGTTATACAATTGAGTTTCTTAAAACAATTTCAACCATTTACCAAGGTGAATTTTTTCTCAATGTTTTATTTGTTCAAGTAAGAGTTTAAGAGAAGTTTCATATGAATTTTACAAGTGGAATTACAGTATCATGTGGCTCATCATTTTAAGGTCATATAAGATGAGACATCAATCTATAATAGTAATATTATGTTCATTTTATGGGAGAAATGGGAGAGTTAGATTTTGAAAACACATAAGTTGATTCATTAACCTATTAAGGTGGTGAAAGGTTGTTTAAAATATTAGTTATTGAAGATAATTAAGACAATATAGGATTCAATTTTCTAGACATACCATCCATTTAATTCTTCGTTACAGCTAAATAAATTCAATTAGAATTTGAGGAAGGTTTTAGGGATTGATGATGATCTTTATGGGAATCATCCATCTCTTTCATATATGAACTCTATATTATCCTAATTATTGAATAAAAATGTTCCATGAAATGAATTTTTTTATTCATTAAAAAAATTTTTACAGTAATTTTCTCTTGTTAATTCAAGCTATTACACTTATTCTATATCATATGTCATCTAACTCTTTCATTACGATGAAATAATTTGTTCAATTTAAAACAAACTTGATTTGGTTTACTATTTGAGTTATAGTTATGAATCTAAATATGATGGTTGATTTTATATAGTTTATCATTTTATGTTGTTTCTAAATTAATTATTCTAGGATTATTTTGAGGTACTAATGGATGAAGAATTCAATTAAATCATTTATATCATTTTAGAAGATGGTTTATTTTTTTAACATTATCGATAGACTTTTAGTCAAATTAATTTGAAAAAAACAATCAATTCATATGAAAATATGACCAAAATGATTATTTGAGACTTATTTATTTAATTATTTATATTTTAGTACTGTCACTTGAAAATGGTGAGTGCAATTTTACTTTAACATGGAAAAACATGAATGGATTTTCTACCAATTTTAGGTGTTGGTTTAGTTTATTAAACTCTATATTTTAAGGAATTATAGTACATTTTTAGTTTGCATATTTTTTTTAACTATATCATTAAAATGATTCTTGATTGAAAACAAAAAAAATTATATTTATACGCTTGAAGCTTTTGTTTGATAATGTAAATACATTATACAATCCCATTTAATTACTTTTCATTCAAAATCCAAAAGTTCACTCTTCTAATAACAATTATCTTTTTTTAATTTTTATCAGTTTAAAAATAGCTAAATCCCTTGAACTGTAACCTTACTTCTCTTAGGTTTAACCATTTGGAGTTTCACTAGATTAAGAATTTATAAATGACATTTTGATCGTCATGAAAAATTATTTCCTTCTCTTAATTTTGTTGATTTTTTTGGTAGGGACGACGTTGAGTTTCTTTTGGTTAAAAAAAGTAAGGAAATACAAAATAAAATAAATAGATAATAAACTAACCCTATGTTATTTTTTATTTTTAGACATAATATTTAAATCTATACTATGTGTGTTTGAGCTACAAATATTATTTTTATATATTGTGCATAAATACTAAAAATATTTACAACTTGTTGTACCTATGTTTTAATATTAGTACCAATGCATATTTTTGATAATTGGGTGAATTGAAGATTCTATTTGGTCTATTCGGTGTTAATATTTTTTTTGTATTTTCTTGAAAATAAAAAATGGGAGGTTTTAAGATATGAGAAAACAAGAATAGATAATATTTAAGTTATTGGGGTTATTACGGACACACTGTTTGGTAGTGTACCTATAACCAACAACTAAAAACCATTAAATTTGACTAAAATCATGAATTTTTTATCATGAACCATAAAAGGAATAAACATTGAATAAAATGTTAACAAAGATTAGTTCTAGGCTTGATTAAGATCATTATTGTCGAATTGAAAGTACCCAAGAGTAGGAACATGAACTAAAAAGGTTATAAAAATATGGTTTGTGAGTTATGGAAGAAAATAAATAAATAGGACAAAATTTAAATGAGTGATAAATAAAATGAATTGGGTGACATTGATATTCTTAATATAGCGTAATGTGAGATATAAATTTTAGAAAAAATAAACAAATTAGAAAATCATGATTTGGATTGTGAGGAATAAAAAATTGTCAAAATAGTAAACTCAATAAATGAAAAACACAATTCTCATAGATTTTAGTAGATCCTAAAGGAGGGCGAAGTGGTGGGTTTTGAGAATAATTGAGGACTAGAATAGGAATGATCTATTGTTTTCTTTCTAACTAAACATAAGAAAATATTATTCTTTAAGAGTTTCAATAGTATGATAGCTCGGGTTGAGAAAAAAATTATATGTTATGAGTGATGAGATAGAGTTTGAAGTTGGGGCATTGGTGGGAGACAACATTAAATTTCAAAACATGACTTCTAAAATTTTTGAGTAGAATTTGAAAAGAGATCTTATATATACTGAAAGTACCAAACAATTAATTTTCAAACTAGTTTTTTATTTTAATGATATGGGATTTTACTTTTTCAAATATTAATTAATGATCACCCACTCACTTATCCTCTCACTAATGATTCATATAGATATTTTTTTAATGAAATAAAAATTATTATTGATAAACTTTGTGAAAAGTATTTTAATATGTAACTTATTGAATTTTAATTTAATTTAACATAACTAATATATGACCTAAAATTAAATCACAATAGTAAATTTATCTTAGACTTTCTTCGGAGGATAAGATTTTTGAATTTGAACTTGAAATAATGATTGATCATACAAATTTTGGCATAGAAAAATGCAATTTCCAAATAAAGTGAGTGTTGAGAATATATTAACACCAAGGTTTTTTGAGGAAGAAAATTTAAATTGAGCCAACTTTGGTTTGAATGTGACTGAGACTAAAATAATTTTCTGTTTGATGTTTTTAATTGAAATTATTTATTTTTCACCCCTTAGTTTATGAGGTTGACTTGAATTTCTATGAAATGTTTCCCAATGTCAATATTTTTTACTTTTGGAATTTTAAATAGGGATTGATGTTCCTAGATTTGATTCACTAAAAAAAATTTAAAATGAGGTCTAATTTTTTTCAAATGAATTAAAAATATTTTCAAATTGATGTTGAGAAATCTCTTTTTGAAATTTATTTTTAAAGCTTAGTAATTTTCATCTCTATTTGAATAGTTATTGATGGATTCATTCTTGAGTAAGGCTATTTAGATAACTCCACATCCTTATATGTAAAATTATTTTATCACCATAATTAATCTATAGATGGTAAAATATATACTTCATTCCAAAAAAGGTATCACACTTTCTATCACTTTCAAGGGGTTCTCCCAAAATAATTATTTAGTTTAGAATTAATTTAATTTTTTTCTAGTTATTTTGAATCCCACCAAACTCATATTTCAGATATATATATATATATATATCATAAAAATATGATGATTTATGGATAATAAAACACACCCTCCATAAAAATTTAGATATTTTTCTTAAATAATTATGAATTTGGACTTTAAAACTATCGTTACTTCAGAGAAACTGATGATTTCCATGATTTAAATAAAAATGGTTATGTGATTTCAATAACAATGTTATATTTTTTGATTTTTAAAATTTGAAGATAAAAATTTCTCACCCTATATTAGTTTTTATATGTATTAGGAGTTTTTCTATGGTATCTGGTTGAGTACAGAAAGTGTCTTCTACCTTTCACATTTTACACTGCATAAAACATCAATGGATTGATGCTTGATGGCCACACCATTATCACCTTAGACCATGTTTATTTTTTTTTAACTTAAATGATTGTATCCAAAGTTGATATTTTTATATACTTCATTGAGATAGATCATGTAGATTGAAAATGAAAATTTTGAGGTTGGATGGATCATTCCAAAGAAGAAGTCTACAATATCTCTATATAACGTAGTTTTCTATTGGGTTCTTTTGGATTATGGTTTTGAGTGTCATCATTCCATGATAGTTCTTTTTGGAAAATTGTTTTATAGGATTGAATTTTATTTGATCATGATTTCTAATTGTTCTAAATCGATTAAGTTATATGCTTTCTATTGATCATCACACAAAATTAGTTTATTATAGTTATTGAAAATATACTAGCGTACTTGTACGACATTCTTGGTGTTATGTCTAAATGCATGTTGGTCTTACAATGAGATGTATATTATAAGAATTTTCAATGAATTTTTTAATATTAATTAGTTATATTAATGTTCCATTCTGTACCTAGCTATATTTTTTATATTACTATTTCATGCATACTTAACCTGTTCATAGTGGAAAAAGTAAATACTTTCTTGATGAATAAGGTTTCTTGGAAATTACCATAAGATGTAATGTTAACGTGCAATTTTTACCCACATAATTAACTACTTCATGAATCAATGCATTATACTAACATGGTTCATTTATTTATATTCATAAAATAATGCATTCAAAATAATTTTATGGATCATTTCCTCTTGATCTAAAGAAATCTATTTCTTGGATTTGAGCTTAATTATCTTCAACTTCTTTAGTTTAAATTTTTTTGCCCTCTTTTCATTAAACTTGAATTATATATATTAATTCTTATATTATATTTAATGTTCATGGACCATGATTCTAGAAAATGGCTTATATATTTCTAGATTATGGTGGATTATTTCTAGGACTGAACTCTATAAAAAATCCATAATTTTAGGGTAGTATTATTTCCACAATTTTTTAATTTTTCAAATTATTTATAAAGTTAATTTCTGAATATGGTCACTCTTTGTACTAATGAATTAAAAATTGAGTTTAATTTTATATTCTTAGTGAATCTATAGGTATTTGGTGATAGAAATATATTATAATGGGTTTTGTAACATTTTTAGATGCTAAATTATACGTTTTCTTGAAAATTTCTATGAGCTACCAATAAAAAATGAAATTCCTCTATCTAATGATTTTTGAATGGTTCTGATTTTTGTTCTTCCAACTAAAATTTATGTGGAGACTGAATGTTTGTGGTTTTGATGATACTTTTTGAGTTTCATTGTCCCCATGATGCATGTTCCTACATGCTGGTTGTTGAAAACACTTTTTGAAATATATTATCTAATTTCATTATGAACTTTAAGATCCATCATTTCAGAAAATATTGGGTTTTAAGTTTGATGTAATGGTTTATTATTAACCAGAAATTTTGTTCACTTAAATTCTATGTGATCTCGATAATTTTTTATGACACATAAAAACACACTTTTTATTTGAAACTGACAATTTTTGAACATTTATTTTCATTTTTAGTGGATATAAATTTATCTTATAATTATATATTTTTTACCTAAAGGGATTAATATTATTTTTTTCTCCTTGGACTTAATTAGGTAACACATTTTATTTTCCTCTCTTGAAGACACTTTATTTTTGAAATTGTGGGAGTAAGTTTTAAGTGTTTAATTGAATTTAAATGTCCTGATTGGATTAAAAGTGACAGAACTTTCACTTAATTTTTCTAAAAGTGATATCCTAGTCTAGTTGAATTTTTTTATTATATAAATATTTGAAGAGATAGTTATATTGTAATTTTAATTATTAAACCCACTCATCCATAAGCTGTTTATAATTATGTTATGTGTTAAATTATACTTGGAATTTCCCCAAGGATAAAAATAGAATCTTTTAAGAAAGGGAGAATTAAAAATCAAGTTGATTAAAATCCATTCAAAATTTTAAAATTAAACCATATAAGCTAAAACTAGGGGCTAACATTCTGGATAATTTTTTTAATGGTGAAATTATACATTTTATCTAAAATAAACCATGATGATTTTTCTAAAGTAACCACTTGATTTACATTGTAATTGTTTTACTTTTTAGATGAATTTTATTTCATTTAGTATTTTTAACTTATTTGTTAAGGGATATCATTATTTTTAGTGTGGGGAAATTTGAAGTGGTCATTTTTTAATATTATTTTCACATGAATTTTCATTATATTTTGGTTACATTTTGATTGAAAATATTCTCATATTCTCATATTTTCTTATTTTATAGTGTTGTATTTGAAATTGATAATAATTTCAATTGTGGGTGAAATATTGTAATTTATATTTTAATATTTAATTATTTTCAAATATTTAATATCCATTAAATATTAATGAAATTGTTTTTATAAATAATAAATATAATGTGAAATTAATTTTGAAATGGAAGATATTTTTTATGTTTATTATATTTCCTTGAGCTTTAGTGCTTAATTTTCTTATAGAAAATGATTATTTTTTGGATGTTCCAATTGATAATTGGGTCTTATAATTTCTCACAAAATTTTATGCCAGAAATTTGGTTAAAATAATATTTTTAGAATATAAAGTTTAATTTTAAAATTTTATTCTGATATTAATTTTCAAATTGATATACTGAGGGGTGATAACTGTTCCTTTTAAGGAGATTTAATTCTATAATATTTTTAATTTTTTTTTATTTGTTAAAAATGATTGTAAAATAGGTAATGTATATGTGCAAGGAAGCTATTTTATGGTAGAAAAAAGGTGGTATAACGATAGTAAGGAGTATAAGGTGGTTATTGGATCACTTTTAAGTGGGAGATATATGAAATCACATAAAATAAATGCTATAAAATTATAGGTATTGTGATTTGGAACCTCAACACTGAAGATCTAATTCCTTTTGGAGTTGTGGGATCACAAGTGTGGTGATTAACTTGTCTCGAATCTATTATAGTTTGTGCATGAGTTGGATTTCGGTCAAAAATATGTTTTATCTCATCATGAATTTGGATTTGATAGGCTATAAAAAGATTGACATAATGTAGGAATGCTGAAAGAATTTGTTGATGAGTCGATACAAATCTGAAACCGTGTCACATATTTCTAGATTGATCCTTTTGGATGGTGGTTAAGTGAGCCTTCAAAGTGGATTTATTGTGGGTTCTTGTGTAATTAGATAGGTTTGAGTTGGGTTAAACTGAAGATATTATGGTTAATTCATGTTTATGTTTGATTTATTATCTTAAGAAAGATGTTTATACAATATCTATTATTGATTGAGATGAGGGAACAAGTTCACGAAAACTCTACTACTTGGGATCTTTATGTATATACTGAGGACATCATTGGATGTTACATGAGTTAAACTTCAAATTCATTGAAAATATTATTCATGTTGAGATGGAGCCTGAATTATCTATTAATGTTGAATTGAGAAATCACTATTTTTTCTTCTAATGAAACATCTAGAGTTGTCTATGGAGTCCAATTACACTTTGTTTAATATCTACATGCTTACAAACTTTTCAATCATTTTTATAGTTAAATTATATATCACTATTTTTTATTTCAAGTGAGACTTTAGGAGAAGTTTCACAAGACATTTTAATATTGAATTCTAGTATTATGTGCATCATTGAGTGAATTTATGAAATTTAGAGACATCGAGCAATAGGGATAATGTCATGTAATTGTTAAGGAACTGTTGGGGTAGTTATATATTTAAATCTTAGAAGATGATGTGTGGATTTGTTAAGGTGGTGAAATGTTTAAATTTAGAGGAAAGAATAAGAATTGGGGACTTCGAGAATTAATGATTCTAGACCGAACTTATATGACACTCTTAATAATTACTAATCTATGTAGATTTTATGGAGGTTCAGAGGATTCAAGCTAGTATTCAAGGGAAGTCTCTATCTCTTTCAGAAATTAAACCTAAATTATCTCGATTATTATATTTAATATATGTTATAATATTCTATTTTTTGTTCTTTAAGAAGGATTTAGTGTAATTTTATCTTGGGTAATTCATATTCTTTCAACATATTTATCTCACATATCAATCATATACTTCTCTATGATGAAATTTTTAGTTCAATTTAAAGGAAACTTTACTTGGTTTACTGTTTGAGTATGAGATAAATATCAATAACATATTTTCTTCCACCACCTTAATTATTCTATTTTTGACTATTAACACATCACACACTCTTATATAATTCCTTTTCAATTGAAATTCATCACTTCAATATTCTAACATCAATTATATTTTTAATTATTTCACTAGTTTATAAATAAGTAAATCCCTAAAACACTCACCTTTCTTCCCTTGGGTTCAACCCTTGAATGATATGCTTGTGTAAAAGTTTATCAATGAAAATTTGATGGTCATGATTACCTTTAGATCTATTAGTTTTAAAAATTTTAAATTACCTTTCCCCATGTTGATGTGTACCACTATTTAGTACCAAGGGATATCTTTAACTCATGATATATCAATCATCCCCCCTATTATGACCCACCTCAAGATAGTGTGGTTGAATATTTAAGTTCCATGGTATGAATCATAAACAAAAACATAAGAAATTTTTTTCTCAAATATATAAAAAAGCACACCCTTTATTTGAATACATGTACAACCTAAGAAAAAAATAATCACATATATGAGATAAAAAGTAGTGAAGAGAATGGCTTAGTGGTAAGAAAATTTCAAGAAAAATATTCTGGATCACATATGAACTTCTACAACTTATCATTCCTCTTATTGTTGATATATAAAACCATTCCTCACATGTGTTATTGAGATACAAGGGTTGATCTCATATATGTTTTATTATTATTTCCATTATACACATTTTATGATTTCATTTAAATTCCACTTTTTATTATCTCAACATGAATAAATAAAATCATGGATCACTACCTTGTGGGATTATCAATTATTTTCTTATAATGACTTTAATTAAAATCCCTATCCCATTATATTTACTATTATCTTCTATCCTAGACATTCCTCAGTGTATAATTCCTTTGGAATCATTATTTTATTTAGTTAGGAAGTTTGTTATGGGGGAATATATTATGGTATTATTGTCTTATATATGTTCCATGTGGAGTGGAGATGATCTCAATATCCCTCACTCGATCTTATAAGCCCCTCCTTGGGATCTCATGCTTCCAATAAAAATTAGTAAATGCTGTATCACATATTCTTAATGTGAATAATCTCGTAACTAATAAACAAAAGATATGTTTATTTGAATATGTAATCTTAGAGTTGTAAATTAGACACCATTGAGGCACCAAGGACATCATAGGTTTTTGTGTAAGGAAGAATTTCATTTAGAATGTAATTTGTGATGATGTGCATGTATTTGTTGATTCCATTATAGATTTTGGAGTATATGTGGGGCTATGTTGGAACTCCTTTTGTAACTAATCCAAAATTTATAAATATGATTCCCCTTATGATTAAAATTAAATGTCTTATTATTAATTATGGTTATAGAAAACAATTTCTCTTATTTTGTTTTGTTATATCCTAATGGATTTAAAATAACATTAATCATAATTACCATTGATAATATAACCATTGAAAAATTATTATATGATTAGTATAAATATTGGATTTTGATAAATCCAATGGAAACTAACAAAAGAAGTGATGAACTCCACTAGCAAGATCGTACTCTATTTAACCCATTTATCAAAGAATTAAGGGTAGATAGAATCACTATTCTTTTCCCTCAACCAATCCCAAACTAATATCTGACAACTTATGAATGATAGAAACCATTTATGGGATAAGTTCGTGCTCATCAAGATTGTGGCCCACACTATGTACACTGGACAACCTCGTGCAAGTCTCTCCATTTCACACCTCATCCTTACAATGTTCATTGGTGTATTAAAGGTTTTTGTATCAAGACCCTAGAAATATGTGTTTTTATATTATTTTTAATAGAACAATTGCTACATTTAATTCATATTATTGTTACTTTATAAATGATTTTTATTTTGATTCAATAAAAGGCAAAGTGTATTTTTGGGTAGTATTCAAATTCAATTAAATAATTTATTTTAATGAAATAATGGATTTTTTGGAATAAAAAATATTTTAATGAAATAATATTATTAAATAATTCTTATTAAATATATATGATTTTATACTTTCTATGAAGTCAAATGTAATTTTTAAAATGGTTTGAAAACTGTTATTGTCAAAAAAAACCACTAGATTTGTCAATAATTTTTTATTTTATATTAAAAGTGAAAAATAATATATTTATAATATTATATGGTTGAAATAAATATTATTTTTGGAATGAGAATTTCAAAATTATCCGATGGTGAATTTTTCATAATTTTTTGAGAGATTTTAATTTTCGAGAAAAAAATAAATATCGTGTACTATGACATCATAATGGAAAAAAGGATGTAATAAATAATATAAAGGGTATAAAAGACCAAATATATGTTTTAACTTTAAAATAATTTGATTTTATGTTTATTTGTTTCATTTTATAAAGCTATTATTAATTCTCAAAAACATATAATATATTTTAAGGTTTTAAAATCATATTTTTAAGAGTATAACTAACATCCACATCAGTGAGAGTATTATTTAATTATGTTTGGCCCATGGAATCATAAAATAATGAAAAAAACTATCCTTTGAACGAAACCATGGAAAAAACCTATATGAATATTTGTGGTTTTGGTCATTAAATTATATACATTCCAAAACCTATGTTTGAGAAATAATAAAGAAATCCTCACTAATTTTCTATATTAACCCACCATATCTCCCACTTATATTTACCAAAAATCATTATAGCATGCCCTTAATTTTCTCTCTCTACTATGGTGTCCTCCGAAGGTGACCCATGATCTCAAGAAGCTCCTCCCAATCATTTGGAGTCGCACAATCATGTAAGGGATCATCACCTTCTCTTCTTTATTCAAGTTTATTTTTTATCTTATGCCTTATATTAACAATTCCTAATGATGAGATATGGAATTTCCTATCCCTATTATGGACAATTTTGTTTTCAAATAATGAGAAACCCATTTATATCTCTTCAACCTTTTTTTATGAATTTTTCTGTTATACGCCCGAAATTTTACCATGATTCTCTATGACAAAAAAATTGTATAGTGAATACCATACCAATTTCATATGAAGGGTGTTCACATTTATAAACTTATACTTCTTTGAATTAAAAATTACATGTATTTATTCTAGACTCCTTGATTATGGAATAAAATGTATGATGAATGATTCCTTGTTTTATGATCTATGTGGAACAAGTAAGAATGAGAATGAAATGAATGTGACTGGTACACCTACAATTATACAGCACTCCAATACATTGGGAAAAGTTTAGTCTCATGAGACATAATGTTGGGAAAAGGATTGAACCTGATTCCTTTATGTTACTTTTTCTATCATGATGTCTTTCTTGTTATTCTTGACCTTTATACGTGATCCAATGTTCTAAGTTGTTTCCACATTTCTCATGTTTCCTTTATGTTATTATGTTATATCATTCCTTATTATTCATGTTTTTTATTTTCACCCCATTTATTCCCAATTATTATGCCTATTTTCTAAGATGTATTATTCTATTCATGTTATTCAATGTTTATTTTCTTATTGTCTTTCACATCTCACACCTTTCTTATATGTGTCCCCAGGTTATCCCATGTAGTTTTAAGTGTGAGAATATTAATGAAGTTTTCACTAAAGATGATTCTTTTACTATTTTAAGTTGTTATGTAATATAAATACTTACCAAATACATAAGAATTATAAATATTCTAGTTTTTATTATCTGCAATCTTATATAATAAATCATATATTATTTTGTAATAAAGAGAAGGGTTTTCATAGTTGGTATCAATAGAAAAATTTAGTAATTTTTGGGCTTTGGATTATAAAAATCTAGCAAAAGCCTTAAGGATAAGATTATGTATAATAAAAAATCCATAAAATTTTGTAATTATAGAGAATGTTTTTATCAAGAAAATAAATCTGTTTCTGGATATTACAAGTGGATTTGGCTCTAGAATAGATATACATAGCGGTAAAACCCAAAAACACCACGATAAGTTATATTTGTCCTAACATTGGTGCACAGAAATGGCCCTTGATTCACACCTTGTTTTACACCCCCGATGGATATCATTTGGTAAATTCATATCCTCATTAAAAACCATTATTAAGGGAGAAAAAAATACGTATAAGAATAAATGTTTAGAAATAGATGATAGATAACATTGATTGAAGCATAAAAAATCATAAGGTAAGATAATACATGTAATTTATATGTTATCTATTTAATGTAATTGGATTCCTATTTATGTGTTTAGAAGTTTAAAAATAATAATCCCTAATTTTTCTTTTATTCTAGCGAATGGACAAAATTAGGATGAATCTTGTAAAAAGTCAATGTGATAAGCAATGTGATGACTGCCTCAACAAGATGACCAAACCAATGGGAGAATAAATCACAAACTTTTTTATGATACTATCTTAGATGAATAAATTTTTAAATAGAAACTAAGATCAGGAGGAGTGCACAACCCCCTCCCCATTAAGAAAGAAAAATCTGCAATTTAGAGCTTTATGTGACAAAGGTCCCTGAATTTCAATGGATCTTCAATCCACTAATCAAAGAACAATGGATAAAATCCATTTAAAAGATCTTATGCACCATTAAATGTTTTTTTAAAGAGAAGGTTAAACTAGATATTTATCATATGGATAGAGAAGCTGAGTACTGGGGGACACTGATCAAGAATATGAAGCCTGAGCAAGATATAAAAGTGATGGGGTGGAAGGAATTATGGAAAATGTTATTTGATAAATATTTTACTTGAACTATCTCACATAAAATGGAAATGGATTTTCTTTACCTCAAGTAAAAAGATGAATAATATATCAAGGAGTATGGGAAAAACTTCACTACACTTTCACAATACACCTTTGACTTTGTCATTACCACTAAATGAAAGGTTGACAACTTCTTTGGTGGGATAAAACCTAGTCTATGAATAGCCCCAATGATCTGAGACATTGATAGCTATTAGGAAATTGTAAAATGTGCCATCTAAGTTGAAATTGGGATTGAATAATCTCAAAGTACTCATGCGGAAAATAAGTATAAAGTGGATTTTAATTATGGTGGTTATATGGAGAAATATAATGCTGTCAAGAAATTTGAACATCCCAGTTGTCAAATGTGTTGAAAGAATCACCCTGGAAATTTATTAAGGGGGAAAATGAAATAGTTTAGGTGAGGGAAGGAAGTGAACCAAGCTAGTGATTACCGATAGAAGAAACCCACCAATGTGATAGAGGAAAAGAATGATCTAGTAAACCCTCAATGCATTCTTCATTAATTTAACTTGAAGGAACCATGGAACTTTTCAAACCAATGCACTAAGCCAATAATTTTTTCAGAGACAACCAACAACCTCGAATGCAATAAGGGAGATATTTTTCTATCACATCTGTTTTTATGGATCCCAAAAATGAAGTGGTGATAGGTATGCTAGTTATTCCTTTAAGAATATGGAACATAATTTTTATTCTTGTTATACACATTCTATCACATCACAAAATTTTAGTGTAACTATTCAAAACTACCCAAAATCATGGATGTATAGTTTTTAATGAAAATAAAAAAGGATAAATTATTGCATCCTTAGTATATAAATCCTCCCCTGTGAAAATTTATGGGCTAAAATTTCTTGGGAACCTTTCCATACTCTCTTTGGTGGAATGTAATGTGATTCTTTGTATGTATTGGCTTTCCCTATATATAGAAAACATAAATTTCACTGAGAAGGAAATAACTCTTCATATCGCGAATTAAACCCCTATTTTGTACCCGTGAATGTAGAATGATGAATCTTATTTAACACTAATATCTCAAGTATGGATATTATTACCTTATGAGAAAGTGTATCTAGCTCATATGATTTATTCTAAGGAACATATCATCCACTAAGACATTCCCATTGTGAGGGAATATGATGATGTATTTCTTGACGAGTTTTCTTATCTTCCTCCAAGCCAAGAGGTTGAATTTTCAATAGATCTTATACTTAGGGAATTACCATTATCCAAGATTTTGTATAGAATAGATGTTATGGAAATTGATGAGATGAAGAAAAAACTACAGGATAATCAAGATAAAGAGTTCATATGACCAGGTGATTTACCTTAGGGTGCGCCCATCCTCTTTATCAAGAAGAAGGGAGATTCAATACACCTTTTGATTGATTATCCTGAGCTCAACATGATTAAAATAAAGAATAACTATACTTTTCCACATATTGATGTCTTTTTCAATCAGCTGTGTGGATCACAACACTTCTACAAGGTGTATATCATGTTGAGATATTACATAGTTATGGTGAAGAAGGGGGATATGCACAAGACTAATTTTCATACAAGTTATGACCATTATGAGTTCAAATAAATTCCATTTAGACTCACTAATGCTTTAAAAATAATTACGAGCTTGATGAATATAATCTTTTGAGATTACCTAGAAAAATTTATTGTAGTGTTTATTGATTATATTCGATGAAGCTCCAATATAATGGAGGAGAAAGAGTAGTAATTGAGGACTATGCTAAAGATGCTATAAAAAGAGATGATTTATGAAAAGTACCTCAAATGTGATTTTTAGTTGAAGTAAGTTTCATTATTGGTTCATATCATCATAAGAAATGGGATATATTTGGACCCTTCAAATAGAGATGAAATTTTAGGTATGTTTTAGGCCAACATCCATGATAGATATCCATTGTTTCCTTGGATTATATGGGAATTATCGTTGATTTGTGAGAAATTTCTCCCGATTGTCAAACCCTCTATCGAAGTTAACATAAAAGGGTGTTAAGTTTTCTTGAATTATGAATATGGATAGATATTAAAGGAGTTAAAAAGGAGGATTATAACTACACCTATAGTCACACTACCCCTATGTGAAGAACTTTTTATCGTATTCAGTGATGCTTCGAAGAATGGATTGGGCTGTGTGTTAATGAAAAATTAAAAAATGATAGCCTATAATTCTTGTAAGTTCAATTTTAATGAATAGAACTAATCAATTCAAGATTTGGAGTTGGCTATAATGATATTTTATTAGAAAATATGTCTGCATTATCTATTTGGAGATAAGTATGAAATATATACATATCACAAATTCCTCAAGTGTACATTCAAACAGAAAGAACTGAATATGTTCCAATGAAGATGATTAGAGATTAGTAACGAATATGATTTATCAATTCACTAACATCCAGGGAAAGAAAATATAGTGTAAGAGGCTCAAATTTTAATGGATCTATCAATTCAATCATTGATTAGAGTTGAGAGTGTCGGATATTCTATTAATTGAGAAAGATGGACCTATAGATCATAAAGGAAGTAACATCATTAATTCTTTCACAAATTATTTCTAAAATGTACCTTCTAAAGAGGATAAAGGATTATCAAAGAGGTAATGTTTGAATTAATAAGAAAGTGGAGCCTATAAGGAAAGAGAAATCTTTGGAGTTCAATGTTAATGAATAATGACTTGTAATATTTTGGTCATGAATGTGTTTTCCATCAAATAATAAGTTAATGAAGGAGTTATTGGATGATGCAAATAGTTAAACCTTATCTATCCATCCTAGAATCACAAAGATGTATCAGGATCTATGAGAACACTATTGGTGGGACAATATGAAGAAAAAGATAATGAAATATACATCAGGATGTCTTATATATTAGTAAGTGAAAGCAAAAAGGAAAAAATCATAGGGGATGATGCAACTATTATCCATACTTATATGAAATTAGGAAAACATCCCCACGTAATATTTCACTAGTCTTTCAAATACATAAATAGGAAATAATTCTATATGGGGTTTTGGATCATCTTATAAAAAATGACCAATTTATTATGATTGGAAAAAATTTCTCACTTGATCAACTTGCAAGGATATACATTTAAGAAGTGGTAAGGATGCACGAAACACTACCTTCAATTGTATATGATCAAGATCCAATATTTACCTCCATGTTCTGTAGGAGTCTATAACTCACTCTGAATAATGATTTGAACTTCATAAAAATTATCGCTCTCAAACTAATGGAAAATCTGATTGGAGTATCCAGAAACATGAGGACATGTTGAGATCTTTCTCAAATGACTTTAAAAAAGGATGGTATCAACATATTCCTCTGGTTGAGTTATTATATAATAACAATTTTTACTCAAGAATCCAAATAAAACCCTATTAAGTCTTTTTTTGGAAGATGGGTAGAACATTGGTATGATGGTATTAAGTTGGGGAAGGAAAAATACTATGTCATGAAACAGTTAAGGAAATGGTGGAAAATGTTAAGACCATTCCATATCACATCAAGGCTATTTTGAGTCGAAAAAAGTACTATGATTATAGTCATTGATGAGACCATGAGTTTTATGTTGGTGACATGAAACTTCTTCACATATCTATATGGATAAAAGTCATGATATTTGGGAAAAAAGAAAGCTTAGTCCAAGATACATCGTCCCCTTTGAGATCCTTAATCACATCAAAGCATTGGACTATTGAATATCACACCCACCTAACCTATCTTCAGTACATGATTTATTTTATGTATTCCTCTTGAGAAAATACATACCAACTCACTCACATGTACTCAATCTAGAGGGTTTACCTATGGATACTGATCTTTCTTATGAGGAGCAATTGGTGATGATCTTAGATCATAGAGAGAAAGTTCTACGAAATAAGACAATGAACCAGGTCAAAGTGCCATGCAGAAACCACAAGTTTGGAGAAGCAATGTGGGAAACCTAGTAAGTGATGAAATAGAAATACCCTCATATGTTTTAGGGTGGGAAATAAAAATTTCATGGTGAAATTTCTGAAGGGGGGAAGATTTTAACGACCAAAACATTTAAAAATAAAACTCCCCTTATGATTTAAATTAAATGTTTTATTTTGAAATATATTTATAGAAAAAATATTCACTTATTTTGTTTTATTTGATAAAATTAGATTAAAAATACCATTAATAATCATTACCATTGATAAAATAACATTTCAATAGTGATCATATGATTAGTTTAAATATAGGGTTTTGATAAATCCAATTGGCACAAACAAAGGAAGTGGTGGCCTCAACTAGTAGGATCGTACCCTATGATGCCCATTTACTAGAGATTTAGAGGTAGAAAACAACACTAGGATTTTCCCGTGAACAATACCAAACTAAGATTCAGAAACTTAAGAATGATCAAAACAATTTATCGGAGAAGTTCAAACTTATCAAGATGACGACCCAAACAATGTACACTGAACCACTCCACAAGAGTCTCACCCTTGTGAACCATAACGTTAGGGATTTTTCTAGTGTATTAAATGGATATATATAAATACCCTTTAAAAATTAGTATGTTCATTATTTTCATTAGAATAATGGTTATATTTACTTCTTATTACTATTACTTTATAAATGATTTTGATTTTGATTCAATAAAACACAAAGTGTATTTTGGGGTAATATTAAAATTCAATTAAGGAATTTATTTTAATGAGATGATGTATTTTTGAAATAAATACCATTTTAATAAAATATTATTATTAAATATTTTTTATTAAATAGAAATGATCTTCTAATTTTTATGAAGTCAAATGTAATTTTTATAAGAGTTTGAAAACTGTTATTATAAAAAAACCCAACATTTATCAATAAATGTCAATTTTATTATAAAATTAGAAATTAAAATATTTATAAAAATATTTGGTTAAAATAAATATTATTTTTGGAATCATAACATCAAAATTATCCAATGGTTATTTTTTCATAATTTTATGATACAGTCTAAATTATGGGTAAAAAATAAATGTTATACAAATATACGGTGTGTATTATGACACCATAATGACCCAAAAGTGTGGTAATAAATACTATAAATTGTATCCCAGAAAAAATATATGTTTTCCTTAAAAATTATTTGATTTTATGTTAATTTTATAAATTTTTTAAATCCATTTTTATTCCATAAAAAATTTTAATATATTTTAACGTTTTAAAATCAGTTCTTTAAGAGTATGACTCACTTCCACATCAACAAAGTTATAATTTTATGAATTTATAGAATTTTCATTATAAAATAATGCAATGCACTCCCATTTGGTATAAACCAGGGTAAAAACTATGGGAATGTTGTTATTTTTGGTAAATTTATTATATAGAGTCATAAACTTTTGTTTGAGAAATGATAAAGAAACTCCCACTCATTTCCTATATAAATCCACAAAATATCCCACTCATCTTCACTAAAAAACACTGTAACACATCATTAATATACCCTCTCTTATCTGTAGTCCTCCATAGCTTACCAATCTCTCAATAATCTCATCCCAAGCGTTTGGAGTCATACACTCATGTAAGGGATCCTCACATTTTCATCTTTATTTAAATTTCTTTAGTATCTTATGAATTAAATTTACAATTCCTAATGTTGGGATATATATTTTCATGTCCCTATTACTAATATTTTATTGCAAAATTATTGGATACCTTTTTCTCTCTCATTAAACCATTTTATGAATTTTTAAGTGACACCATTATGTTTCTAAAATTTCACAGTGATTTTACATGCCAAAACAATTGTGTAGTGAATACCATACCTATTTCTTATCAAGTTTGTTCACATTTTTACACTTATAATTTATTCAATTGGGACTTACATGCATGTATCCCACACTCATTAAACATTGAATAAAATATGATGATGATTTATTCCATGTTTTATGATTTATGTGGCACACTAAAGAATGAGAATGGAATGAATATGATAGGTGCACCTAAAATTATATAGAGTTCCAATGCATTGGGTAGTGTTTAGTATGATGAGAATTAAGGTTGGGATAGGGTGTGAACGTGATTATTTTATGAGAAATTTTCCATCATGTTGTCTGGGTAGTTATCCTTGACCAGTGTTTATGATGTAGTGTTTTAATTTTTTCCCACATTTTCCATGTTGTCTTTATGTTATCATGTTATATCATGCCTTATTATTCATGTTTATTATTGTGACCCACTTTATGACCCATTGATGTCCTATTGGATAACATGTAATATTCACCTCCAGTTATTCCATTTTTATTTCCTTACTAGGATTTATAGCTCTTTCCTTTCTTATGTATGTCCCCAGGTTATCCCATGTAGTTTTAAGTGCGAACATGTTAAGGAAGTTTTCAATACAGATGTTTTTTTCTTATTTTATGTTGTTATGTAATGTGTATAATTCCCAAATACACTATACTTATCAATCATCTGGGTTCCATTATGTTTAACCTTATGTAATGAATCTTGTATTAATGTGTAATTAATTGAAGGGTTGTCATAGCCTTAGACTAAATCATTAGTCATTTTTTTCTTTTAAAATATTGAGTGCTACAATTCTTCTTATGTTGCCTCAAGAACACATTTTTATAGGATCCAAAGGATAACTTGGCACGTGGATGTTATATTTAGTGAATTTTGGGCATTAAATTGGCAAGGAGAGTACTGTGGGGTACATCCCTAGAAAAACTTTGGCATTCATACATATTATCTAGGTTGTTCATGGGATTGTGTTGGTATGATAATTCCCTCTTGATCTCTCACACAAGCCTAGATTAAGGGTTGGAGAATTCTCTAGAGTGGGTTAAGTTTTAATTACCAGATGAAAAATTTCTCCTCAATGTGACTACAATGATATGTTTTCTTCAGTATGTAATCCCATCCTCAAACATAGAGTACACTGGGTTGTCAACATAGTCTATGGTCTTCTATGTGATTTTTTCAGCAACACTACACTATTTTTATCAGGATAACTTCTTTGGATTATTTATCACCAAAATAAGTACAATTTGTTCCCATAAACATTATTTTCAAAAATATAATATAATCTATGAAATTCATCTATTTTATACAAGTTAAAACATTATACTCTTGATTTCCTAAAAAAATAGAAAAATATGTATAAATAAGTGAAATTACATGAAAATTAAACAAAAATATTAATGGTAAAATAACAAAAAAAAACAAAAAATTCTCAAACACATTTCTACACACTTGTGAAATTACTTATCCTCAATTAATTACAAAAAAAAATCTCACCGCTTTTCATGTTCACTTCAAATTGAGTTTTGAGTTGACAAATGTTCAGTGGGAATGGATTAGTTGAATTAAGATATTTTTAAAATACACATTAAAAAATACTTATCCCATAGGTTGTTCATCAACTTATGTATTTAACTCATCATTGATTCAACTTATATAACTGTTTTACTTCATATCCCCTTGATCAAATAAGTTCTCTATTCCTTATATTTTCTATTTCACTTAATAGTAAAAATCCCACTATTTTTATTATTTTTTATCCATGGTACACAAATTTTTATATTTTACATAGTTCTTGAGGAGGTTATTTTGATCATAATACAACTATACCATATGCATTTGGATCCCATTGAGGTGCCAGGGGGTGTCGGCGTAATCCATGAGTTGGGTTTCTGGGAGTTTTCCTTGGATTAGGGTTTAGAAACTATATATTTATAATGTAGGTTAATGGAAACACTATAAGAAATTGAATCATGCAGTGATAGGTAATAGTGTATGAATATTGTTTTGTAATTTTCAAAGAGAACTCCATATTAAAGAGTAGTGTGTCATTAAATGTGTTGGGTAAGGTTAGTAGTTTCTGGTGTAGGATTACATTTTTAGTGATAGAAGTGGATCAAGCTAAAACATAGGGGTTATTCTATGATGAGAGTTTGGATGAGATGAATTGTCCTAGTAAGGGAAGGATCATTTATTGAGAAGTGGAGTTAATTTTTTGCTTCTTCATAGGTGAGGCATGTTGTGCTGAAATAGGGTGGAAAACATCATAGTGGGACTATGGATGGGCTATTACACCATAAGTTGTATGGGTTACACAAAAATAGAAAATATGTGTAGTTTTTTCATAAGTTTTAATTGATCTATTTAATTGATGTTTTAAAAATAATAAAACCCTTTAAATTAATCCATTTCGATAAGAAGGTATGGCCATTTTTATATATTAAATATCTCTTCCTCTAAGTGAGGAATTTTTCATGATTTATATCAATTATAGATTTAATCTATTTCACTAGGTAATTTATGTTAAGGAAAAATATCCACCATTATGTTTTTCTTCTTCTTATTCAGTTCTTTCGTGTGTCATTATTTGTACCGTTGTAGTAGGGTTATGTCATATTTTGTGGGTTCTTCAATCCGAGGTGTAACGACCCATGTTTCTTTTTAAATTAATTTTCCCAGATAAATTATTTGTTATATTATATTATACACATAAAACCATATCTCAATAATAATGAAGTGTTATTTATATAGTATAATGGAAAATGTGACCACTGGAAAATTTTCCCATTGAGAACTATATGCTTTGTTAATAATTTTACCTTTATAATTGGTGTTTATAAGTATTAATGAAAATGTATAATTGATACAAAATGAAGACTAGATGGCCTAAACTCATAGAGTTGTGCCACTTGAGGCCCATTTATAAGATATTGGGAGATAAGTATCATCAGTGGGGTTTTTCTTTAACCAATACCATGTCGAGCTTCAGTAAGTGAAGCTTGAAATAAATCGCCTATGAGATATGTTCAAGTTAGTTGAGATTACCACTCAGTCGATGTGACCCGAGCCACCCCATGAAACTACCACCATTGCACACCATACCCTTAGGAAATATGTGGTTATAATAAGGGGTAATTTATCCAGGATTTAGTTGATTAAATATTATTTCCATTGTATAAATATAATTTTTATTCCATCAATTTCCTTTTTTAAGAATATTTTTTTTAATAAAATATGGGTTTAATTGAAACAAAATTTAATGAATAGTTTATTCAGACCCAAGGAAAACTTTTTAGAAAAGATATATATTTTTATAATAAAACATGGTATTTTGAATAATATTAATTTTAAAAAAAGTTTATTTAAAAAATAATTTTATTTAAATATAAATGATAAACAAATTTAGTACGTTACATGAAATATTTATGTGTCACAAATTTGACTATGCATTAAAACCCACTATATTTTAATATATAAGGATTTATATATTTAAAAGTAAAAATTATCATATTTAGAGAATTATTATGATTAAAAAAACAACATTTTTTAAATCATCACACTGAAATTAGGTTAGGGTGAATTTCTGGTAATTTTTTAAAATAAAATATTTTTCTATGAATAATAAAAATATTATTTGTGGTTTTCAGAATGTTTAATCACATTATAATTATTTTATATTGATATAATAATTAATTAACCACAATCTAACACCTAAAATATGTTATTTTATAAATATTAATTATTTTTAATTTTTTATTTAATTTTGAAAGATATAGATGACTTTCCAAAGTCTAAAAATCAAAATTTTGATCTTAAAAACATCACCTTGTGGAAACAGTAATTTTACATTCCAAAAGATGTAATATAAAATAATTCACCATTTTTTTGGGTTAAAATAAATGAAAATATTAGACAAATTTCTAAAACCATTGGAAAAACAATGATGAATCCAATTCTTTTTCATTTTCCACAACCTAGATTTTGAAGGCCTATATTTGGAAATCATTAAAAAAATCCTCCACTTTTTAAATAAATAACCCCTCATTTCTCCATTTACATTTACTCCAAATACATAATCCATGAATTTATGGTGTTTTTTATACCAAGGAGTCCTACCAAGGTGACCTAAATCCCTCAAGGTTTGATTCTTCAATATTTAGGATTTACTCTTCAATGTAAAATAATTACCATACTTTTCTATTCAATTCAAGAACCTTATTTATATGTATTCTAAATTATATGTTTACTCAATTATATTACCCTTTTTATCACACCCATAATTATAAATTATGTTTTATCAAGTGAAAACCCATTTATTCTCTCATTTTACCATTTTCTAAAACCACTTTTTATACCTGTTATGCTTTTCAATTTATGCCTCAAAATCTCTCTCTCAACTTAAAATATTATTTCATTTTATTTTTATGAATAAGTAAACCTATTTATTTTCTATGGGTATTCATCTATATTTAAAAATGATTTATTTTATTTGTATATTAACAACCATGAAACCCAAATTCCCTTTCTTTGGGTTAAAAATGAAATAATGATCATATCTATGAGAACTTTTGAAATGCCATGATTTTGTTAAGAATTTAGTTATTTATTCTCCTAAAATTGTTTATAAAATAATTGTTTGTGTTATATTTGGATAAGATTAATTTATATATATTAATTGTGCACCATGATAGTGCTCCATTTAATTGGGAAAATAATTTAATATCTATAGATGACAGGTTTTACGGTACCCTGGTGAAACACCTTAGTAATTTTCTTTTATGACACATTAGTTTCAAACCATGGTGAAATTATTATGAATATATTATTTAAATGTTTTTTCCACATTAACATGTTATGAGTTATTTTTATTTTTATTTTGATATGCCTAATGTTCCTTATATCCAACCATAATTTTATTCCAAATGGTTTTATTGATATTCTTCATGATTCGATGTAAATTTTTTCCCTTACTTTCCCTTACCGAGAAACATGATCACCCAATTCTTTTGATAAATTTCCCCAGTATATGAGATGTAGTTAATTTACTTAGGATGAACCATAAAAAATAATTTCATGTAGATTATAATAATGTTTTATGTTTTCATATAATATGTTCCAAATTTCTAAGAAACTAAGCTCTAAAAGATCATCAGTTTGTGTCATGTAATGAAAAGTTTATGAAATAAAAAATTGGGAGTCCATAGTTAGTATAAAAGGATAGTATAGTTAATTTTAAAAATTATTAATATAAATACTTATTATGAACCCCCTGTAAAAGTTTAAATATGGAAAAACATCATGGTATTTTGGTGAAGTATTTTGTATGTGGTTTCTGAGTAAAGAAATCCCCGACTGGATAAAAACAAGTGGATGTGGATATAGAAGATATGTATCTTGGGGTAACACACAAAATCACATATTTTATCTTGAATCAAATAAGAACTAGTGCATGATAATGGGATTTGTCGTAATCCTGGGTTGACAGTCTCAGGGGACATGTTTGGTTAATGAACAGATTTTTATGAACCATTATAAAGGTTATATAAGAAATGTAATTGTTGTTAAAGAATAATATATTTAATCATGATATTTTAAGACATAAAATTTATTTATATTTATAATATTATTAAAAGAAACACACTTCTCATTAGGGTTTTATTCTTTTAGAAAATGGAGAGAAATAGGAAGAACCACGTAAATGATGAGTTCAATGAAGGATGCACTTAAAAAAATCCAATTGAAGATGGAATGGAAACCTTCACGAGGATGATGAATCAACTCTCTATAGTTGTGAATAATAACTTGAATCAAGTTGAGTGGCCAGATTCTCCTCGAAGAGAACAAATTTCCCTTGAGTCCTTCATGCATCAATGACCACCTTTCAATGGATATACTGACGCATTGATTACTGGATGATGGATAAATTCTATAGAAAGTATATTTCCTACACTCTGTTGTTTAGAACAAGATAAATTCAATTTGTAAGTATAATACTTATAAGGATAAGCTAATCCGTGGTGGACACTGATTAAAAACACAATGTCAATAAGTTATACTGATTCTATTGAGAAAGAAGAGTTTAAGTCAATATTTTTTAATAAATGTTTTCCTCATTCATTGAAAATTAAAATGGAGAAGGAATTCCTTGAGCTGAATCAGAATGAAAATGAATATGTGTGAAGCTATGAGATGAAATTTACAAGGCATTTTTTGTTACACCTCTATCTTTGTTATGGATCCCAAGGGAAAGGTTGATAGATTATTTGGTGGACTAAGACCCCATTTTTGGAGGAATTTATAAAATAATAAATATAAAATATAAGAGAAGATAATAAGAAGTTCTATGAAGGTTGATTTAGAGTTTGGAGAAACAGAGTGGTCATATAAGTCGACGGAAAACAAGAGAGATATGGATCCAAACTTAGGACAAAACATTGATCACGAACGAGGAGGAAATGAAGTGTAACTTCTCACATGCAATAAATGCGAGAAGAAGCATTTGGGGAACTGATTTCTCTAAAATTAATTTTTTTTATTGTAGAAGAGTTGTCCACATAGATCAAAACTATTGTGGTTTGGGGGAGTGTCAAATTCTCAAGATTAATGAAAGAGGGAGTCTGGTTAAATCCCTTACAAATGTTCAATGATTCAAGTGTAAGCTTCTTCAATACTTTCCCAAATAATGCACAAATAATAAGAAAATGGAAGGGAATCTCTATCAACCACATTATAGTCAAAGTGAGCAAGGTCGGGAATTTTGTATCATGAAGACTAATGTAGAGGATCTAAATGATTTGGAGGCAGATACCCTCATTGTTCTCTAAAAAATTAGAAATTACTTTGTTTGATTATGGTTCTACACATTCCTTTATTTCCTTATAGTATTCAATGAATATAGAATCAATACCTAATCTTCCAGAAGTAGAGTTATCAGTCAACACTCTTAAAGGGATTATCCAGGAATCAGCATTGTATATAAACTGTAGTATTGGCTTTCGGGAGCACAATCTCATCAAAAATATAGTAGTCATTCCCATGCTAGAATTTAACACTATACTTAAGATGTACTGGATATGAAAGTATAATTCTAAGATCAGATTTATAAGAAAGGAATTATAAGTAGTCTTAAATGAACAACCTATAATCATTATCTAAGGAGTGACATCCTTACCTGATCTTTTTCAAGAAGCACCTCCCATATCACTCTTTATATATATGATCGGTGAAGAGAGATAAGAAAATGAAATTATAAAGATAGATAATGTCCCTGTTTTTTTGAAACAAATTAATGTTTTTCCTGAAGAGTTACCTAAAACTCCCCAAGAAAGAGTGATAGATTTCTCCATTGAACTCATTTCTTGATCCAGGTTGATATCTAAGGCCCTATATATAATGTAAAATTTTGAGCTAAAGTAATTATAGAAATTACTTCAAGATATTTTGGAGAATGGACTTATTTGACCAAGTGAGTCTCATTGGGGAGTACATGTTCTCTTTGTGAAGAAGAAGGATGGATAAATGAAGATATGAATTGGTTATAGAGAACTTAATGGGATCAAAAGAAAATAAAAGTACTCTGTCTTAAGTATTAATGATTTATTAGACCAAATTCATGGGGTTCAATTCTTCTTCAAGATTGATCTTTGATCTGGTTATCATCAATTTATTTTGAAAAAATAATATATTCCATAGACTGCCTATTGGTAAAAATATGGGTAATATGATTTTGTTTTCATGCCATTTGTATTGACTAATGATCCTTCTATATTTATGGATTTTATGAATAAAGTCTTTAAGGACTACCTTGATAAATAATCAGAAGTTTTTATTAATGATATTATAATATATTCCAAAAGTAATGAGATGTGAGAGGATCATCGAAAGGTTATATTAAAAACTCTAAGGAAGTATAGATTATTTTAAAAATTTAGAAAATGTAAATTTTGGTTATTTTTTTTCTTGGGTAACATTTTAACCAATAAAATAATCTCTGTTGAAAAAAAGTGAGAATAAATTTTCCAAGATTAGAAGAGTAGATTGATTACTGCTCCCATGTTTACTCTACCCTTAGTAAGGGAAGTATTTTTTTTATTTTTAGCAATGCATATCTAAAATGGATTGTGTGAGTCCTAATGAAAAATGAAAAAGTGACTACTTATGAATATTGAAAGTTAAACCGTCATGAGACGAATTATCCTACACAAGACCTATAGTTAGATGTGGTTACTTTTTCCCTAAAAAATTGGAGGCAATATTTTTAAGGGGAGAAATGTTATATGTATATAGACCAACAAAGTTTGAAGTATATTTGTATGAAAAAGTTATTGAACATGAGACAAAGTAGATGATTGTATATTCTTAAAGACTATGAATGTTCAATTCATAATCATCTTTAAAGAGATAACAAAGTCTCTAATATATTAAGTAGGGAATACCCTATTGTGCTGGTATTGATGAGGATTCAAGGAAATCAATTGATTAAGGACTTAATATGGATGGACATGGGAATCATGAGGGAAGAGACATCACCAATCCTATCCCAAACTATTTCTTTACCATTATTACTTGAGAAGATAAATAAATATCAAAGAGAATATCCTTTACTAAAAAACAATATAATGGATGTGTTGAATGGAAAGTTTTCTGAGTTCTATACTGATTAAGAAGGTGTAATGAAATTTAATACAAGACTATGTGTTCCATATATTTTGGAGATGAAGAAAGATCCAATGGATGAATATCATTGATTTACATTATATATAAATATTTGGTGCACTAAAATTTATAGGGACATTCATAATCATTATTTTTTGGATAATATGAAAAGGGAGATTGCTGAGTACAATATAAGGTGCTTGGTATATGAGTAAGTGAATCCACAGAGGCAACTAACCAATGGAATATTGAAACCACTACCATTTCCAACATGGATGTGAGAAAATATCACTTTTAAATTTTTCATTGGTATCCCAAGAACATCCAAAAGAAATAATGCGATATGTGTTATAGTATACCAACCCACCAAGAATGACTATTTTATCAATATTTAGAAATATTTTGTCTCTTGACTAACATTACAAGATATACATAAAGGAAGTGATGAGGATACATGGGGATCCAATTTTTATGATTTATGATCATGATTATAGGTTCTCATCTAAATCATGGAGAAGTATTAAACATACTTTGAATACTGAATTGAATTTTAGTATGGCCTATCTCCGCCAAAACCGGTGGCCCATTTGAAAGGACTATTCAAACACGTGGGGAAATGATGAGAACATGATCAATAGAAATTAAAGGTGTATAGGTTCAATATATCCCATTAGTTAATGCTTCATGTAAAAACATATTCCACTCAAACATTCAAATGGTTCCCTATGATTCTCAATATGGGAAGTGAGGAAGAACTCTTACTTTTTACGATGAGGTTGGGGAGAGAATACTTCTTAGGCCTGATTATATATGAGAGATGAAAGAATAAGGTCATTCCATCCAACAATACATCACGACTACTCAAAGGTGAAATAATATCTACACTAAAAATCACTAAAAGAACATGGAGTCTGATGTTGGAAAAAATGTTTTCCTTCGAATATAACATTGGAAGAGAGTCATGTGGGTTGGGAATAAGGGTAAGCGTATCCCCAGATACATTTTCAAATATGAAATTCTTGATCACATAAGAGAAGTGGGCTATAATCTAGAACTTGTAGTAAATGTTGTTAAAGTTCATGATCTATTCCATGTATCTCTCTTGAGAAAGTACATACCCGAACCTTCGCATGTATTGTATCTATAGGTGGTACAACGAGAACATGAACACTCTTAATAGGATAATCTGGGGGTGATATTGGACTATACAGATAAGTTTCCTTGCAATGAGACTACCCAAATTGTAAAAGTGTTGTGGGGAAACTGTAATTTCGAAGAGGCAAGATGGGAAGTATAGGAAAAAATGAAGCAAAATTACCCTCACCTTTTCACAACCGATAGAATGAGTTGAAATTTTAGGGAAAAAAATTCTTAAAGGGGTAAGAATTTAATGACCCATGTTTCCTTTTAAATGATATTGGTTTCTAAAGAAAACGTATGTTATATTATGTTATACACAAAAAAACCATATATATTTAATAGTGGAGTGTAATTTATAGACTATAAAGGGAAATGTGACTGTTGGAAAATTTTACCATTGGGAACGATACCTTTTGTTAATAATTTTACCATTATAATTGTTGTTTATAAGTATTAATAAAAAATATAATTAATATAGAAGGAATATTAGATGGCCTAAACCAGTAGAGTCATGCTGTTTGAATACCATTTGTCAGAAATTGAGAGTGAGTTATCATCATTGGGATTCTCCCTAGACCAATCCCAAGATGAGATTTAAAAAGTGAAGATTTATATAAATATTCAATGAGATAAGTTTAACTTAGTAGATATTACCACTCAATCGGTGTTATGTAAGCCACCCCACAAAACTACCACCAACAAAGACCTTACCCTTAGAATATATACAAGTGTAATAAGGGGTTTTGTGTCTTGAAATTAGTTGAGTAAAGAATATTTCCATTTTATAAAGAAAAATTTTATTCTATCAATTAAATTTTATAAGAATAATTTTTCATAATAAATTATAAGTTTAATTAAGGTGGAATACAATAAATTTATTTCTCAAAAACTACCCATACTTTCAGAAAATAAAAAAATTTCTATAAAAAACTAAGGTATTATAAATAATATTTATTCTTAATAAAATATTATATTAAAAATACTATTATTTAAATATAAATTTTAAATTAAATTAATTATATCCTATGAAATTACAAGTGTCGTAAATTTACTACCCATTACAAAAATTACTTTTTATAATAAGTATGGAATTTTATATTGAAAAGTTAAAATTATCATATTTATATAAAAATTATGATTAATAAAAAATAATTTTTTGAATTGTTATGTTGAAATTAGGTTAGGGTGAATTTATGATAATTTTTTAAAATAAATTATTAATAATAATTATTTTAATTATTTTTAATCAATTTCAAAACCTAAAAATTACTTTCCGAAGTCTAAAATAGAAACGTTAATTTTAAAAACATTACATAGAAGAAAATTTAATTTTGCATGAAAAGAGAAGCAATATAAATTGATACTCTATTATTTTTTCTCAAGTTAACATAAAATATGAACCAAATTTCCAATACCATGGGTTAAATCAATGGTTAAGCTAATGGTTTTTCATTTTCCACAACCTATATTTCCAAGGCCTATATTTGGAAATTATTAAACCAATTCTCCAATTTTGCTATAAATACCCACCCATTTATCCATTTCTAATCACTTACAATACAAACTCCATAAAGATATAGTGTTTTTATCTCTCAAGGAGTCTTTACATAGTGTTCTCAATCCCCCAAGGTTCTATCCTTTAATATTTAGTAGTAACTCTTCAAGGTAAGGGAATTGTCCTTCCTTTTCTCTTCAAATCAAGAACCTTTTTTATATGTCTTATAAATTTTTTGGTTACTATATTTTATTACCCTTTTTATCATACCCTTACTTCTAAATTATGTTTTATTAATGGGATACCCTTGTAACCTCTCATTTTACCCTGTTCTAAAACCAAGTTTTATACCTTATTATGCTACCAAATTTACTCCTCAAAATTTCTCTCAACTTAAGAAATTTTATTTTATTTTTTTATAAATACCCAAACATCTTTATTTTTCAAGCGTATTCAACTAGATGTAAAAATTAATTTTCTGATTCAAGGATTAACATAGCTGAAACCCTCATTCCATTTATGTGGGTTAAAAATAACATAATGATTATGTCTTTAAGAACTTTTGAAATGCCATTATTTTGTCAAGAAACCCGTCATTTATTCTCCATAGGTTATTTATAAAGTTATTTATTTTTATGTATGTGGATCACATTAATTAATACATACAATGTGTGTGCCCCAATATCACTCCAATTCATTGGATAAATAATTTAATCTCTAGATGGGACATGTTTTATGATACATTGGTGAATAACCTTATTAATTTTCATTGACGACACATTGGTGACTAACCTTGGTGATAAGATTATGAATCTCCAATTTAAATGTTGTAGCCACATTTACATGTTATAATTCATGTAATTTTTATTTTTATATTCCTCATATTCCCTTTATCAATTCATAATTATAGTCCTCATGTTTTTATTGATATTTCTCATGATCACATATAAATTATTTCCCTCACTTTCCCTCACTGGTCCTCATGCTCACCCCTTTCCTTTGATTTTTGTCCCTAGGAAATGAAATTCAGTATGTTTACTTAGGATGAACCTATTAAGAATAATTTTAGGTGGATTATATAATTTGTTTTTATGTTTTCATGTATTATGTTCTTGATTTCCAAGAAAATGAATTTTAAAGGATCATATGTTTACTGCATGTAATGGAAAGTTAATGTAATAAAAAGGTGGGATTCCATAGTTTGTATCAAATTAAGGCTCAGTTATTTTTGGTAATTATAAATATAAATTCTTAGTACGAACCGTAGAGAAAAGTTTAAATATTGGAAAACATCATATTATTTTGGTGACGTATTTGGTAAGTGGTTTCTGACCAAATAAATCCCTGTCTTGATACGAACAAGTGGATGTGGATGTGGAACAAATGTATCTAGTGGTAACACTCAAAAAAACCAATTTGAGCTATACTCGAACTAGAACTAGTGACCAATAATGGGCCTTACTTCACTTCTTGTTTGACACTCCTAGGGGATATGTTTAGTTAATCACAATGTTTTTATAAACCATTTTGAATGATATATAGAAAATATAATTTTTGATAAAGAATAACATATTTATTCATGATGTTTTAAGAAATAAAATTCCTTTAGAATTATAATATTCTTAAAATAGACACATCTCTCACTAAGTATTTCTTATTTTTTAAAATTATAAGAAATAGGGCGAACCAGTTAAATTATGAGATCAATAGATGATGTATTGATGACCCTCCAATAGAAGATAAAATTAAAACCTTAATTAGGATGATGAATCAACTATCTGGAGTTGTGAAAAATAACTTAAATCAATCTGAGTGTAAAGATTAAACTTCAAGGTATTATCATTCCATTGATTCCTTTATGAACCAATGAACACATTCTTTTAGTGGATCTATTGACCCATTTATTGCTGAATAGTGGATAAGCTCTATAGAAAAGATCGTTTCTAAACTCCATTTTTCAGAATAGTAGAAAGTCACCCAGGTAGTATACCACTTAGAATGAGAAGCTGATAAGTGGTGGGTATTGATTAAAATCACAAATCTAAGAAGGGTTATTGATGATATGGTTTCAGAATAGTTTACGTGAATGATTTTCAATAAATATCTCCCCTATTAAATGTGAGAGAAAATAGAGAAGGAATTATTCAATATGAAGAAGAAGGAAAATGAATACATGCGAGGCTATGAGATGAAATTTTCAAGACATTCTCATTACACATATAGGTTTATTATGGATCCTAAGGAAAGGTTGATAGATTTTTCGGTGGGCTATGACCCCATATGTGGAGGAATATAGAAAATATTGACTATGAAAGATATGAAAAGGTACATTTGAGTGCTATGAAGGATGAATTAGAGTTTGAAAAAAAATAGTGGTCACATAGGTTGAATGAAATGAAGAGAGCTATGTATCCAAACTTAGGAAGTAACTTTGATAATGGAAGAGGTGAAAAAATGTCATGTTTCCCAAGTAAAAAAATGTGGGAAGAAGAATTCAGGGAAATTATTACTCACGGGTGAGAAATATTACATGTGTGGAAGATATGGATATATAGCTCGAAGAATTCATAGTGAGATGAAGCCTCAACATCTCATCACTAATGAAAAAGGGAAGATGGTGCAGGACCAGCTTAAAGTTCAATGCTTCATGTGTGGATAGCTAGATCAAATTTCCAATCACTATCCAAATCAGAAGATAAATGAAGGGAATCACCATCAACCATAGTATAGAATTAGGGAGAATGGTCAGGAATTTTCTATCACTAAGGATGATTTTGAGGCTCCCAAAGGTGTAGTGGAAGGTAATCTCTATGTTCTCTCAAAGCTAGCAGGTACTTTGACTGATTCGGATTTTACATATTTATTTATTTCCTCCATGTTTACAAAGAATTTTTAATCAGTCCCTATGTTGATAAAAGTAGATTTATTAGTCAATACTCTTTGAGGGAATATAGAATCGTTAATAATGTATAGAAAATATAGTATTTACTTTGGTGAGAACAATCTCATCAAAAATCTAGCATTCATTCCAATGCTGGAATTCAAAACTATGTTATGGATGAAATGGCTCAAAGAGAATAATTCTAAGATCAATTTAAGAAGTAAGGAAATATTAATAGTCGTGAATGGACAACCTATAGTCATTTGGAAAGTTGAGATATATTGACCAGAGCTTTGTCTAGAAGACCCTCCCATAGCCTTATTTATAGAGATTATCAGTGAGGAGGGAGAAGGAAATGAAAGTATAAAGACATATAAATGTCCCCATCATTAAAGAATACATTGACATATTTTCTAATGATTTACCTAGACCTCCCCCAAAAAGAGAGACATAGTTATCCGTTGAACTCTTACATGGATCCTAGATAATATCTAAGACCCCTTATAGAATAGAAAATGTGGAGCTAGTGGATAAAGAAACAAGTTCAATATCTTTTGTAGAATGGATTTATCTGACCTTGTGTGTATCCTTGGGGAGAAAATGTTCTCTTTTTAAAGAGTACGTATAGATGAATGCAACTATTAATTGATTATACATAACTTAACGACATCATAGTGAAGAAAAAATATCCTCCCCCAAGGATTGATAATTTATTTGAACATATTTATTGGTCTCAAATCTTCTCCATTATTGATATTTGATCTGTTTATCATCAATTGAGGTGAAGAAATAAGATATTTTAAAGAATAACTTCCAATCTAGATATGGGAATTACGAGTTTGTTGTAATGACCTTCGAATAGACTAAAACTCCTGCTATATTTATGGATTTGATTAATAGATTGTTTAAGGACTACCTTGATAAATTTTTTGTAGTTTTTATTGATGATATTATGATATATTCTGAAAGTGGTGAGGAGAATGTGGATCAACTTAGGGTTATATTTCAAACTCTAGGGATGGATATGATATTTTGGAATTACCAAAAAATGTGAATTTTGGTTAGAATTATTTTTCTCAGGGCGCATTGTAACCAATGAAGGATTATCACACTTCAAAAAAATCACCAGACAGTGTATTTTTTAAAATTTTGTAGTGTTTTTAACACCCACCATATTTTTCTATGAGAATTTCCAAAAACTACATATAATTATGGAGTCAACATCCAACTCACACCAATTCCTTAAATTTTGAGGTGATTTCAGGGAGCCTTCCTAGAATATTTATTTACTGATGGTTTCACTTGGAAAAAATATTGAGCATATAGTGGCAGTTTAAACCACAACTATATCATCCAATTTTTTCCCAGGTGAAAGGGCAGATGGAACCAGAGAAAAGACCACTAAATATGAATTGAAATTAATTATAATATCTTTAAACTGCTTCTAAAAAATAAAATTTCACATATATAGGAGGTTTAAACGGCCACTATATGTTGATTTAACAAAAAACTTCATAATCTTTAACCCCAGTACAACGAAACAAAATTAGATACATATACAATAGAGCAATTTGGAAATGAGCCTAAAATATATAACACTGGGTAAATTATAAGGAAATTCAATGATAAATACTAGATATAGGTGATAACCCTCTTTATTGGGATGATATGAACATATATTACCTATATTGAACCTCAACTTAGAAACATAAATGATAACACTAGGATAAACCCTATGGGATGAAATGTGAATAACTTTAAATAACCCACACAAGTACACATTCACTCACTCATTTTAATAGATGTTGGGAAAGAATTCTGTGTCCTAGTGACCCATTTTAGGTATGAAAATTAAGCTTTCACAATAAGGGAATTCTTTTAACCCATCTTAGGGAATAATTTAATGGGTATAATGTGTCAGAGAAATATTATATCCCATCTTAAGTATATTGATTAGGGTGTTTCAAGACAATACCACACAATCAATCGACTTGATTCTTATGAGTGGGCCTAATCAATATTTCTATAATAAAAATATATAGTGCATAGACAATACATATATTGACTATCCAATAAAAAACTATGCTATAAAACAAACTGTTGACGTGATTTAAGAAATGTTTAGAACTATATCGACCAACATGTTCATTGTAATAATTTTAAAATATTCCTTATATAGTAAAAAAATATGTTTAAAATCATATCAATGTTCACCACACCCAAATATGAGATCATATAATCATGAAGGTAACCAAAATGATTTACTAGTAGATAAAAATTAATGGATAAGTCCTAGATTACATTACAACATGTAAGAAAGGAAAAACATTCAAGTGGTTATTCAATTCCTAATACATCCTAGGAAGGCATCAACAAAGGTAGTAGTGAAGTCATTAACAAAATCCCAATAAGGTGTACACAACCAAAATAGGGTATTAAACTATGGAATACTAGTGGTAATGCTCAATACCACTTTTTCCTGATATAAATTATTCTAGAGCCACGTGCTTGTGAAAGGTTACTTATTAAATGTCATATCCAAATCCAAAGTGAACTATAATCACCACCCAATGAAATATTACTAACACCCTGTCTATCTATATCAACACTTCTTACTACCGCCACCTGTATGACAATTATGTTGAAAATTAAATAGTGTTTTATATTTAAATTTAAACATAAAACCAATACATGTTTGAGTACTAAATGATTTTAAAGTTTTTATATTTAACTAATCACTATTATCCATCAATGTAATATCACCAGGGATAGATCTAATCATATTTTTATATAATTAAGTCATCACTTACTATAGAGTGACGACCTATTCATCTCGAATATTTATATGAGCCCTATGTTCCTGAATTATGCTTTGAATTGAAAGAAAATCCATCAAAGCATATCAAGGTAAGAACTAACTAAAACCAACAGTCGATGATACTACAATCTCTGATAGCTAACCAAATACCTCAGACGGTGATGGTCCCAAACCCACCCCACACAATCAACCAAGATGCTTCATCCCAATGACTTGAAAAACTAGATCATCCTAGTAGACCGAGAAGGACTACATAAGATTGTATTTTCATAGTTATTTTATTTTGAACTATAAATAAAATATTTGTCATATTTTAATCAATACATATTAACATAGTCAATATTTATAATAAGTTATTATTGTGAAAATTGAATTCATACCCTATCTTATTTGGCTGGCTCATTAACATAACTCTCATCAGAGTTTGTATGAACTTTCAACCATAGTTCTTTTCGGGAGACTTGGTTCCCTAAATTCTTTGACTGCATTAAAAAATATAAATCAATAATTTAAAATATGGTATATATATATCTGATAAATATTTAAACTAATGAAAATATTATCAGATTCAATCTATTTTTGGAAAAACTATTTGACTCGACAGTGTGAGGGATAATTTATTTAGCTTGACTCGATTAATTTTTTCCCAAAAATATCCTGAACTAAAAACATTTAGTTTAATTGTAATGTTTTCAATTTCATCTTCTTGTCATATTCATTTATATATATGTAAAATTATGTTAATATAATAATATATATTTCAATACCATGTTCTTCTTATGATGATTGTAATCAATAAAAACCTTCCATTTCTCTCTAGTTACCCCTTTGGGTACCTTATCATACAAAAATTGAGTGATCAATGGCGTATCAATGAATTCATTCCATAACCACTATTTAAAATACTTCTGTTTCTTACCCAAATTTTTCAATGTCAAATTTGGTACTATAATATCTGCACTGAGAAAGTGGAATAACACATGTACAAAGATATTCATTTTTAAAATATTATAATTTAATGACATAATGAAATTCAATTACACCATATTGTATTAGAATTACTTTTATCTAGGAATCAAAGAAAAACTTTTTTCAAGATTGAGGCCCGTGCCTCCAATAATCATAGGTTATCAGAAGATAAATCGTATCCACTATAAGATAGCCTAGAATATGACAAAATAATCCTATGTCATTATCCTTAGTGACCAATTAACTATAAAATGGGACAAATATCTTCAATCCATTAAGATTCCTGATTTATGAACTATTCTTATTTCCCTCTATAGTAAAATTAATTACATATTTTATGAAAAATACTTATTAACAAAAAAAAGTTAAAAAAAATATTATTCACATTAATATTTTTTCCTATAACTGTCACCCTCCAATATCCTCATGAAGAAATAGGAGCTACGACATACTCCCTCACTGTTGAAGCTCCTGAATGGGGACGCACCGCCTGAGATGACGATGGGATGCTAATGAATGGTTCTCTAGATGATGACACAATGGAGGGTATGAGAGGTGGTGTAGGGAGTAGATGGAGGGTGTCATTGATGCTCTTGGGTGGGAAATGGATAGATCATTACCTGTCGGTGTGATCGAGGGAACGTAGACTGAGATTCAATTGGGTTCAATAAAATGCATCCTCTAAGAGATTAGTGTCATTTAATAAATAAAATTAAATTTAGAAAATTTATTTAGAAAACTTAAAGCATAAAAATAGAAATAATAATAGATACATAGTATAGACAAAAAATATACATAGCTATGATAATGAATGATTGCATATATAACACAAGTTGTTGATAAATTAATTCTAATATCTAGAGTTAAATAATAAATATGGGTACAAGTATAATGAAATCACACTATTATAACCCTGAGATAATTATATTAAAATAAAAAATAATTCATATATTAACTTATGGTTATAAAATAATTGTTAATTTTTCATTTTTTAATAATTCATTCCATGATGATTCACCCCCTCTCAGTGTATGAAAGATCCCATAGTGATGCTAAAAGTTTTTATTATATTATCATGATAAAAATCTAATTGGAATCTGAATAGTCTCATTGTTTAATATTTTTTTGGTTTTAGGTTTAATTTATAAATTCATAATGAATTTTAGTTCAAGAGAAGATGTATCTATTGCTGATTAGAATTCAATATTCTCACAGACACTGATAACCATAATATAAAGGAAATAAAAAAGATGAGGAATATATCTCTATTCAGGAAAGAAACTGAATATTCAGTTTTCCTTTCCTATAATTCTATTAGATACAAGTTTAGAATAGAATAAGATGAAATTTTTTTTGTTACATTAACTACCCAGGAGAAGGATTTTTTTGACTTTGAAAAGATCAAACAATTGTTTTGAAGCTAATGGGTAACTAATATTTCTTAACAAGATTTTTCTACATAATAAAAAATAACAAGTGGGGGAGATCACATGTTTAATGATTCACATGACGCCTCAATTATTGATTAAAAATTAATTATTATAAATTATAATAAATATATAGTAAATTTTATTTATGGTTGTTTTAGATGCTTGAAGAAGGAGATCACCCACGAGGAAGAAGAATTTTTTTGGATGGAAAATGCACAATAAAAAAATGTATAGACATTAAATGGTGTCATAGAACAATGAAATGGAAATAATATTAAAAATATAAAGCTTGAAGAATTATTCTCCATTATTATAAATTATTTTCTTAAAGAAATTATTTAGAAATTTTAGGCTAATGAAAGGATAAATGAGAGGTTCTATACACTTGATAAAAACAAAAATAATTCTATTGATGTTAGAAACACTCAACTTGATATCAAATCAGTTATGATAAATAATTATGAAAAATAATTACAAGAGAAATACAGGATTCATCATTTTTCTAAAAAGATTATTGAATGGATTATAATTGAATATGAATATATAATAATGATAAATATCTTTAATAAAATCATTTCTAGTGCATAAAGTCAAAGTTTTATATATAAAAACTATTCATGTTAACTATTAAAAACAAATTTTAAATTAGAGTTGTTACCTCACATAATTCCAATAAGGTTTTAATTAATATTCAGTAGACCCAAGGTAAAAAAACTATCAACATCAAAAAATTTAAATGTACTAATTTTTTTATAGTGACATTATTGCACTTTTAATTTATAAAAACTTATAAGATTACAATAAATATTAGAAAAATCCAATAATATAACTAATCATGGATTTCAATAAATATGTATAGGTGGTCCCAACCTAAACATATAGTGGGGTATATCTGATCAATTAGTTCCACTATCCTCTTCAAAATTTCTGTTACCCATTATTTTCCTTAGACACCTCTATTTTCTAGTTGGTTCCTTTACCCTGACCACCAACATCTAGTAAAATTATAAGTTAGTCTTTTGTAACAAAATGATGGCCCCTATCTATCATCATTTACCACGAAACTGAAATCCTAAAACCTGACATAACACATGAAAAAATTTACAAAATAGTCCATAACTTATATTGATTAATATTCTATTGAATAACCATTCACTCATTCTAAAACATGACTTATAGACTGCCAACCTCTGTTGGACTAACATTATCGCTAGTTTCAATATCAGGTCAAAAAATATCATCTAGAGTTTCTCATTTGGGTAATATAAATTAGAACATGAAAGAGAGTTCATAATTTCATAACAATATCATACGTGAATAATAATTTTAAGTAAACATAGAAACCACCAACACTAATACATTCCATTATAACAATAGTGCCTCCACCACCCTTTGATCACACTAGTTCCACAGAGGCATAATGTGTCTTTAGAAATCCATAGACACAAACATTTATGAAAATGTTAGAGTAATTTTTATATCTTCCTATCTTTTATATTTCTAACACTATATACTCTAGAATCATCTAAATGAAATGTTATTATAGGTCAATATTTTTTACTTGAGAGTGAAACACCATTTTATTATCCAAATTAAGTTCACTATGGATGTCCCAATAGAGAACTACATCAACCTAAATTCCTATGAGTTCCTTTAATTAATATTTTAATTATATTAATTATCACCAATATTTTTTTGAAAACTACATATACATATTCTATTTTAAATATGTATAGAAATGGGAAAAAATTGAGTTAATTATACCACTAAAAAACTAAAAAACACCATAGTTAAATTAAAACCAAAACAAGAAAAAACCTTAGGAAACTCACAAGGACATCATATCTTAATGAAATTAGAAAACAAAACTGACAAAAACTACTGTATGATGTCCTCTAAAATTGACAAACACAATCCCCAAGAGAAGTGAGCAATTCCAAAATGCCAATAACCAAGAAAACCCTCACTAGAGAAAAACATTAATAAGAACCAATAAACATATCAACAGAAGTGTGAATAGGGTAATAATAACCCCAAATGATTGATGGAATAGAAAAGAACACCCCTAAAATAAAGGGCTTGTGAACGCAAGAAGGGATATGGTTACTGGAGGCTGAACCAAGGATGATTGATCAGACTCGGGGGGATCGAGGGGAGAAGGAGAATAGGCGATGTCTAGTTCCAGTGAGGGGGAATGGAACAGATTAACTGACAAAGGGGGAAGTGTGATGTCGAGAGATCATGGGGTGGGGGGATTTGGGAAGAAGAGGGGACGTGGGGGATTAGAGGCGAAAGTGTTTTTTAATAAATGGTTAAATTTTAGAGGTAGTTTTAATAAAAAAACCTTTAAATTCTAATTATTTTTTAGTGTTGGTTTAGTAAATCACCACGAAAAACCCACTTCTATTAAATGATTTTGTTGTAGTGACAATTTAACCTACCAAGATAAAGGTTGTAGAGGTGTAGCCTCATCCTACAAAAATAACATATATTCACAGTTTCCACTGTATAGTATGATATTATAAGAGGTTTGTGAAAAAAATTAACGAATTTATAATACACTAACCAAGTTAACACCAAAAGGGGCTATATTCATCTAGACAAGGAGTGTGAAGAAAGTTTCCAAGAGTAGAAGAAGAGATTGGTTATTCCTTCTATGTTAACTCTATCCTTTAGCAGAAAAGGATTATTAATTTTGAGATAAAAATCTTTGAAAGGGATTGAGTGAATCCTCCTGATAAATGAAAAGGGGATTTCATATGAATCCGAAAGTGAAATGCTCATGGGAATAATTATCAAACAAATGACCTAGACCTAGTTGCAGCTATTTTTTCTCTAGAAATATGGAGGCACTATATTTATTTGGAGAAATGTGATATATACATAGATCACCAAATATATAATTACATTTTCATGCGGAAGGAATTGATTATGATACAATGGATATGGTTTAATTTTTTTAAAGACAATGATTTTTCAATTAAATTTCACCCCGGAAGAGAAAACAAAGTCAGTGATGCATTATGTAGGAAAACCATATTGTGATGGTAATGATGAGGATTCAAGGAGATCCCTTGATCATCGACCTAGTAATGTTGTTCATGGGAATCATGAGTGGAGAGTCATCATGAATCCTATTCGAAATGGTTTCTCAACAATAATTTTTATAGAAGGTCCAGAAATATCATAAATAATAACCTTTGTTACAAAATAAGATAGTTGGTGTGAAAAATAAGAAGTTTCTTGAGTTCAATATTGATCAATAAGGTTTACTAAAATTTTGTATAGGTCTATGTGTTCCATATATTTCATAGATAAAGAAAGAGATGATGGAGGAATCTCATATATCTAGTTCGTCTATACATCTTGGGAGTGCTAAAATGTATAGGGACCTTCATAATCATTATTTGTGGGATATTATGAAAGGAATATTTCTGAATACATTGCATGGTGCTTGGTATGCTAGTTTGTGAAGGCGGAGTGACAACTCCATAAAGGGTTATTTAGACCAATACTCGTACCAACATATATGTGGAACAATATCATCATGATATTTATCACTGGTCTCCCATGAACATCCAAAGGAAACATTGTGATATGGGTTATAGTGGACCGACTCACCAAGACCTTCCATTTTATAATTTTTAGGGAATATTTCTCTCTTTTGAATCTTTCCAAGATATACGTAAAAAGTAGTGATGTTTCCTGGGTGTTAATTTAAATAATTTTGTATCATGATCCAGGTTCATATCTAAATTCTGGATAGGTCTTCAAAAAGATATGAATACTAAATTGAATTTCAGTATGAACTATCACCCCCAAACTGATGTCCAATCCAAAAGTACTATTTTGAAACTTGAGGACATGTTGAGAATATGATCAATGGAATTTAAATGTGGAATAGATCAACATATATGATTATTTGAGTTCTCGTATAATAAAATCTTCCACTAAAGTATTCAAAGGGAACCTTATTAAGCTCTAATTGGGAAGTGATATAGAACTCCTACTTGTTGGGATGAAGTTGGTGAGAGAAAACTACTTGGGCATGATATTGTGAAAGAGATAACAAAAAAGGATGATTTCATCCAACAACACATCAATGATAACCAGATTCGACATAAGATATATTCGTACAATTATCAAGGGAAGTTTGAGATTGATGTTGGTGATAAAATTTTCCTTCAAATATCACCTTGGAAGAGAGTCTTATGGCTTAGGAAAAAAGGGAAGCTTACCCCTAGGTACATTGTCCCCTATGAAATCCTTGATCCCATTTATGCAGTGGCCTATCATTTATCACTTCCACCAGCTATAACTCAATTTCATGATGTATTCCACGTATCTCCCTTGATAAAGTACATATTTGACCTTTCACATATACTGAACCCATAGGCGGTAAAACTAGAATATGACCTATCTTATGAGGATAAGTTGGAGGATATCTAAGATCATAGAGATGAGGTTACACACAACAAGACTAACCACATCGTCAAATTGTTGTGGATGAACCATAAGTTTGATGAGGAAACATGGGAACTAGAGGAAACAATGAAGTCGAAGTACCCTCAACTTTTCTTAACTGAGAAAATGAGTTGAAATTTTAGGGATTAGATTTCTTAAGTGGGGAAGAAAGTAATGAACCATGTCTCTTTTTAAATTATATTTTTTTCCATAGAAAATGTGTGTTATATTATATTATATTATAAACAGAAAAACCATATCTATTTAATAATAAAGTGTTTTTATAGAATATAAAGGTAAATTTCTCTATTAGAAAATTTTACCATTTCAAACTATACCATTTATTAATTATTTTACCATAATAATTAGTGTTTATAATTAGTAATTAAAAATTGTAATTTATACATAAAGAAGAATTGATGGTTTCAACTAGTAGATTTGTGCTGTTTCAAGACCATTTTTTAGAACATGGGAGGGAGGTATCATCCTTGTGGTTTTCCCTTGACCAAGATGATATTGATATTCAAAAAGTGATTCTTGAAATAAATCACTTACGGAATAAGTTCAAGTTAGTAGAGAGTACCACTCAGTCGATGTTAGCTAAGTCACCCCATGAAACTACCACCATTGCACACCCTACTATTTGGGAGTATGGGGGTGTATTAAGTGGTTATGTGGATAGGAATTCATTGATTTATGTTTATTACCATTATATAAATAAAAGTTTTATTCTATAAATTTTATTTTTTAATAATATATTTTTTTAATAAAATATTGTTTTAACTGATAAGAAATTTAATAAATTGATTTTTTAGACACAAATTATACTTTTTAGAAAATAAATAGATTTTTATAATAAAATAAGTTATTTTAAATAATATTTATTTTTAACAAAACAGTACGTTTAAAAACTCTTATTTAAATATAAATAATAAAATGTTTTTAATATGTCCTAGGTAATTTATAAGTGTCAGAAATTTGACTATGCATTACAACCTTCCATTTTTTAATTAATAAGGTTTCTTATATTTAAAAGTTAAAATTATCATAGATATATAATTATTAAGATTACATAAAAATATTTTTTGGAACTCATCATGTAAAAATTAAGTTAGGGTGAATTTATGATATTTTTATAAAATACATTATCATTACATGAATTTTAAAAATACAGTTTTGGGTTTTCAATATATTTAATGAATTCATAATTATTTTTTCATGACTTAATAATTAATTAACCATAATAAACAACATAAAATATGTTATTTATTTAGTAAAATTAATTTTAATGTATTTTAATTAATTTACCAACCTATAAATGAATTTCCAAAGTCTAAAATGGATAATTTGATTTTTAAAACATTACCTTGTTGAAACTTTAATTTTACATCCCAAAAGAATTAATATAAAATTAATCTTGATTATTTGGGGTTAAAATAACTTTAAATATGACCCATATATCCAAGTGCATGTCTAAAAACCTTGGGTAAGGAAATGGTTTTTCATTTTCCACAACCTAGATTTCTAAGGCCTATATTTAGAAATTATTAAATAAATCCCCAACATTTTCTATAAATACCCACCAATTTCTCTATTTCCATTCAATCCCAATCCATCATCCACAAATTTGTGGTGTTTTTTTCTCCCAATGGTTCCTCCCAAGGTTTCCTCAATCACTATGGTTCTATTCCTCAAGAATTAGGAGTAACTCTTCAAGGTAAGGTTATTATCCCTCTTTTATCTTAAATTCAAGAACCTTTTTTATATGTCTTATAAATGTAGCGGTTAATATATTTTATTACCCTTTTGATCATACCCTTATATCCAAATTATGTTTTATCAATGGTAAACCCTTGTCCCTTCCTATTTTATCCTTTTCCAAAACCATGTTTTATACCATTTATGTTGCCTAATATACACCTCAAAATTTTTCTATCTACATATGAAATTCTTGTTTATATTATATTTATAAATACCCAAACCTATTTATTTTTAAAGGGTATTCACCTATATGTAAAAATGATTTATTTTATTCATGGATTAACATAAATTAAAAGTTAATTCCATTTCAATGGTTTAAAAATGACATAACGATGATGTCTTTATGTTCTTTTAAAACTAAATGATATTGTTAAGAATCCCAATTTTTATTCTCCATGGAGTATTTATTAAATGTCTGATTATGATATATATGGATCAAATTAATTAATAAATATGAAGGGTTTTCCCTAAAATGTCTCCAATTCATTGGGAATGGAATTTTATTTCTATATATGACATGTTTTATGATACCTTGGTGAATAACGTTGGTAATTTTCATTTTGGACACCTTGGTGAAAACATTGGTGATATTCTTATTAATGACTCATTTAAATGTTTTAGTCACATTTTCATGTTATTATTCATGTTTTTTTTATTATATTCTCCATGTTCCATTTCTAATTCCTTAATTATATACCTATTGTTTTTATTGATATTCCTCATGATCGCATGTAAATTGTTTCCCTTACTTTTTATTACTAGGCCTCATGCTCACCCTTTTATTTTGATATATGTCCCTAGGATATTAGATATATTAAATGTAGCTAGGATCAAACCATGAATAATTCTATCAAGTGGATTAGAATAATGTTTTATGTTTTCTTCTATTATGTTTTGTATTTACAATAAACTAAACATAAAAGGATACTCTATTTGTACAATGTAATTAAATGTTTATGTAATAAAAAGACGAGATGCCATACAGGGTCGAATTAACACATATGATTTTATGATATGGGGCATGTTTCTAACAGGTATGGACATATGGATATCTATATTGTTATCTATGTGTTTATAATTTTCTTAATTGTGGGTGTGGGTAGTATTGTTTGTGATTCTAGGAGTTGGGACTAACTTTATTCTTAGTTGGCCTTTGTTGTATCTTATGTCTCACATAGGGCAGAAAATTTATGAGATGCATATTTATAGTGGGACCTCACTATATGAGGATTGATGGTTGTATTGACACATGATATGGTATATGAGTTACTTCATGTGGCTCTTAAAATTTTTATTGGTCAAACAATTGGATGATATAAATTTAGGTTTTCATTGGGGTTTTTTCGAACATAAGAAAACTTCCATGTGGTAGTCTAGAGCCCTAGATTTTGGTAGTATCCTTTATATATGTGAAACTTAAGATGATGATTTTCATCATTAATATGGATGATTGTTACAATATAGGTTTCCATTGGAATTATGTGGTGACCATGATTAATTATTGGGGCTTGGTATGATTTCTATGAAATGGGGGGGGGGGTGTTAGGGCTATATTGAGTTAGAAGTTCAAAAGTGAAATCAATGGATTGTTAAACTGTGACTCTGGGATTGGTGTACCAATTACATATAGACATTAGACATGGTTTTTCTTTTCATGATAAATATTTTAATGACATCTATCACCATTCAGAATATGATGTTTTAAGAACCATGGTGCCACTATGTATGATAGAACAAGGGTATCTCATCCCACTCTAGAATAAGAAAAATCATGTAAAGTATCCACAAATTTCTCATCATGCATAAGGTGGAGTTAAAGTATTTTATGTATGTTTATCTCTTCTATAATCATATATTATTAATTTCATACACTTATATACATGTAGATGTTTCTTAGGGTCACCATATGTGGTGGGCAACTGAGTTTCACACTCACCACCCTATATGGGACCTTTCAGATACACCTGGTATGGGTAAATGCTTGGCTTCTTAAGATTAATGCATGAAGGTGTGATGGATTCATGAGTATCTGGTCACATGTCTTTATTTTTGGAAAATTTCCAAGTGGATTTTAGTACCTTTTTGTAGTGACATCATTATTTTTCTCATTTTGGTCTATATATGTATTAATTCATCACATGGGTGATCTAGTTCATTTTTTATTACTGATATTACATTATGCATGTGTGTTTTTGTAATTTATGTTTTATGTTTTATTGTTCCAATTTTTTTTATAATATTTATTTTTATTTATTGTTTCTTTTGTACTTGTTAGTATCTTTTATAGAGGATATAGTCTACCCATGGTCTTTTTTAGTAACTCATCACTAGTCAACATTATGTAGTAAATAGGGAGGTACAACTGAGGTTTGTGGAACCTAGATTTTGTCATGGGGATGATAAAAAAGGTTATGGGAATCTATAATGTGGTATCAGATATGGTTTTTACAACTTACACTGAGAGGGTTTCTAATTGTTATTTGTGATGTGAGGGTGGAGGTTTAAAAATGTTTTGAGACTTGACATGGATGTTGTGATATGTGCCTGAGTAGTATAAGTACAGGTGGAAGACCCTGTTCTATGGGAATTGTGATTGCTGTTTTGTTTTCTATGATTATTTTTGAGTTATTTGATCTAGATAAATATAATATTTTTATATTTTTGGTTTATGGTTTGAAAAATGCCCCAAGATGTAATAGATTGTCTCATGAATCATTTTAGGCATTCAAGGATTACATGAAATGTGTATAATCATTTAAAGTGTCAAGAATAATTTATATAATGTTTTCATTCATTGTTTATTTGTGAGATCATATCTAGATAATCCATGATGAATTGTGGTTTTGAAAATTTTTATTGTGTAGGTCCTATGAACGTGTGTGTGTGTTTGGTACCTAACCCTGTGATGGGTAGATGGGGGTTATGGTACTTGATGATATGAGAACCAGGATTTTGGTCAGAGGGTGTTTTGAGTAGTGGGTTTAATAAAATTTTATTTCATTCCCGATCTAAAATATATAAGCTATGATATCAAATTTCAGAATGGTATTTGGATTTCAATTATATGCCAACTCAGCAGCTTCCATTGGAGTTCTGGGTGTGTAAATATGGGAATAAACCAAGAAATGATCTACTTGGGACCTCTATGGGAGGATATGATAATGTGCCACATGTAGAGATTTTTAGGTAGCTAGAGAATCAAGAGAGGGTAGTGAACATAGGGCTGTAATTCAATGATAATATATGGGATTTCATAATTTAGTTTATACAGAGAATATACTCAAGGACTTAGGGATATTATCCATATATGGAATAGCTAAACAAAAAGTTTTTATCACAAAACCCTACTTTATTTCAGAGAGATAGATGTACCTAGGAAATAGAGTACTCGATTGAGTTAGTATAGACTATATTGAAGAAAATTGTAATATGTCCATGATAGATGGTGAAACTAATGATGTATATACTCAGAGGACTGAAAAAATATTGGGGGATGTATAAGTCCAAGTTGGTTGGAATTTGGGTTTGATGTGGAATGAATTTTTAATTATGTTCTTATAGTACTTATTTCTTGAGACATTGATGGAATGAAAATCATAATATTTCATGCACATAATGTATGGTGAGGAATATGTTATGAATTATACTTCAAGTTTCATAGATTTTCATTTCTTTGCCGCAAATCTTGAAGGGTATGAGGTTTCTATGGTTGTATGTTTAAATGATGGACTACCCTAATGTGATTAGGGTATAGATAAAAATATTTTGGTTGATGTAATTTTCTAAGATTATTAAATACAAACCAAAAGGATAGAAAGATTTGAGTGAACTAGGTATATCCATTGTATTACTATCATTGGGCATGATAAGAGGCGGAGCTTCAAGTGTCACAAAGTGGGGATTTATAGAGATCTAGAAGTGGAGTTAGAGTATTGTATTGGTGTTTCCACTATGAATTGGGGATTCTATAAAATTTTTCTAGTTAGATAAGATAGAGAATGACCAATCTTAGGGTGACTGACAATCATATGAATGTTCTGCATGTGGAATGATGGGATGACTAGAGAGATTATGTAGGATGTATTCATAGGTAGTTAGAGTATGGGGATCTACTCATACATATGCATTTATTATAGGACCCTGATTTGGATATCTAGGGAGTATTTGGAGTTCCTTTTCACCCATAGGTCTTGGAAGAGGGAAATATTATTATTAGTGGGGGTAGTTTTCAATGCTGATTATGACACCACAAGGTGTTTGGGGATCCAAATTTTAGGGTTTAAGGATGTTTCATGAAACCAATCCAAGGTTTTTTGAGGAGGCTAATAAGTTAGTGTTGGTTAGAATAATGCTGGGAATTCATGGTTTTGTTTTTTTTTGTGATGAATACTAGTTCATGGTGTATTCATGATAAAATGGTTTAACCAAGTTTCATTTATGGTATATAAATCAAGTGTGGTGTATAATAATTGAGTATTTTATGGAAGTAATAGGTGTATTTTGGGAAGATGGTTTGTATGCTGACATCATTATATTGTACAGATTGCTAAGAGTGTGATCATGTAAAATATTTCTATGGTGGGGAGTTCCCATAGAAGGAATAAATCTATATGAGCTATTTATTTGGGGAAATCATGAGTATATGGATACACTTGACATTATATCATTGTTTAAGGGATGCAGTGGGTAGGATTCTTGGGTTCTCAGTGGATTTGGTCAGTTTTATGGATTGAGACAACTCAGATATGAGTTTCTATATGGTGTTTAGGTTGTAATTTCCTGAGATTTTAGGGAGATAATTTATGTATAAATTTAGGTCAAATCTATGAATTTTTACCCTATTGAGGTTCCAGGGGAGTTAGTGTAAGTGAAGATACAATTCTTAGAAATCATGTTTAGGGTTAGGGGTGGAAAACTATAGATTTTTTAGTAATTAAATAGTTATTCTAGAGCCAAGGGAACCATGAAATGATAGGTATATATATAATATTAGTTATTTAGGGTTGTTAAAATACCTAACCATAACTAAGGTAATTGTATAGTGGCATGTATTGTGCATGGTTTGCAGCTTCTTTAAAAAAATTATTTTTTTGTCCTGTTAGTGGATATAATCACGATACAGGGGTTGGGCCGTGATGAGGGTCACAATGAGATATATCAAGTCAAGAAAGAAATTATCAAATTGTAAGAAGGATATTTTGGTTTTCTGGTTATTATTGGGAGAGGGGCCTTGCACTGTGATGAGGTGGACTACACTATTATAGGATATGGGAAAGTTAATTACATTGTGATCCCTATGTTTCATTCCAAAAAGTGTCTGCTCTGTAGTTTATTTGAATTAATTTAATTAATTAATGATTTAAAAATAATGAAACCACATATTTAAGACAATTTTTACCAGAGGAACACCCTATTATGTCCTTTCATTCCCTCTTTATCCAAATGGAATATCTCACCGGATTCATGTCAATTGTTGATTCCTTTTGTTCAAGGAGGTCTTCGTGGGTAAGGATATCTATAATCTATATTCTACTCTTAGTTTCTTCCACAATTATTTTTTGTATCACTATTTTTTAACTAATATCAGTTTTGTTTTAGATTTTACTAGTTATTTCATTTGAGATCGAATCAGGGAATGATATTTGATGTACGGGGTCCTGTAATGAAGAGGCAGAGGTCCTTGGAAATATCTGTTGTTATGTGTGTGTTTATTAATTGTGTGATTATGGGTTTTGGTAGGGTAGTGTGAGAAACTAGGAATTAGGATTCTCTTTGGTATCTAATGTCTATAAAGTTTTCCTATGGGTTGTATAGCGAGAAAAAGTATGTCGATAGATGGCTGTAGTGGGACCTCAAAACCCGAGGGTCAAATGGATGATGAAAGGATGGTTGTGTTGATTATTAAGGTAATAAATGGGTTTCTTCATCTAGTTCTTGTATTGTGAATTGATGTAACATGTGTATGGTGGTGATATGTGTTGTGGATGGAACTTGTGGGGTGATAATGATCCCTAGTGAAGGTTGTGGTAATAAAGGTTATTGAGTTTATGGTCGTAGTTTGTTAGTGATGATTCTCACAATGGGGATGAGGTCGTTGGGGCCATTTTCACATAATACATGGTCTATTAAGTGGTGTTAACCATTGAATATCAATGATATACTTTATATATATGTAAATTATTATGTTGATCTTAATCACTATGAGTTAGGAGGGTTAAACTGTAGGAAGAAATGACAATTGGGTGGTGCTTGTGATAAATAATTGGGGTCGTGGTAGGATCATCATGAATGAGAAGTGTCAGGGATGTTGAGATGGAAACTAGAAAGGGATATTGATAGAATCTGGAAATGTGACTTTGGGATAGGTTTGTGTTTTCCTTTTGGGAATCATCATTGTTGTTTATTTTTTATATTGATTCATGAATGATATATGTGACCATATGGTATGGGATAGTTAGGGAACTTTGGTGACTTTATGTACGATAGACCACATGTATCCCTTCCCACTATGTAATTAGAAAAAAATGGTAAAGTTTCCACTCATTTATTTTTTAGAATAATGTAGAGTATAATTTTTATTTCTATAGTGTACTCATACATTACTCATTTAATGCACTTAGATACTCATTGAGTTCTATTTTGGAAACCACTGGTGGAGGCATACTAAGTTTTGTAAACACTGCCCTATACAGGCCCATTGGGGCATGTGATAATTCTATATCTCATGCAAAAGGTAAGGGAAAAATTTAATAATTTATATTCTGGTGGATAGAGGTGTGAAAAATTCATGAGTATCTAGTAGTGTGTGTATATTTCAGAGAGTTTCGAGGTGGATTTGTAGTTCATTGTGGTATCTTTGTTCTTGTGATTATTTTGGTATGTGTATATATTTTATTTTCTATGTAAAATATAGTTTGTTTTGTAGGACTGATATGAAATTTTATATTTATATTTTAGTAAATCATATTGTATTTTTTGTTATTCCTTTTATTCGTGTGACTCATCCAATCATTTATTATTACTTATGACAATATTAGTTTTTTTAGAGGGTATAGTATCCATAATGTCACATCTTGTACTATCAACTCTAGTCGGTAGCCTCTAGATTATAGGGATAGATACTTGAGGTTTTTTGAACACTGATTAGTTAATAAGTAAGGTTGGATGGGTTGGGGGATGTTAATGTTTTAACTTATTTAGTGAGTTTTACCCACTTGGAACTAATCTATCCATCATAAAAATCATCACTCAGTATTAATTTCATTATTTAGGGAATGAAAGTAGTGTAAGGGTATCCAAACATTTGGTACTCATTTTACTCTTATTGAGGGATTTTATTCCCCCCCCACCCCCACACACAAAATGCCAAGTTATCTTAAGAAACTTATAGTTAAACCCAAACTACTCATTTTTTCATAATCATATAAATTAAAGAATTGTTGTTTTTTTGGTTCCCTTAAGGTGTTACTAATACATAGAAAATAGTTCACCTATGTTTAAGTGCAAAAATACAGTGAGAGCTTGCCTCAATTTTTATTCACCAATTTTTTTTTCCTTTTACAATTCATTTCTCCAATTCTGTCAATAAGGTTTCATGTAATCATTGATGTAGATATAACATAAATGTAATATAAAAAATATTATGCTTTTGGATATATCATATTCTATTATATGAGTATATCCTAAGGTGTTAAAATCTTTGTTGAAAATGATATATTATAAACCATTTGGAATAATGTCTCTTATGATATTGAGATTCAATATTTGAGCTGCCTATGCCAGGGAATAGTGTATGATATGATATTATCATATGAAAGTGTTATTAATGGAATTGTACTGTATGATATTCATAAAACCTTAGGATGAATATTTAAAGTCAATCATTGTGAGTTAATTTTTGGATCACTTATATGATAAAAATCATTAAAAAAGTTTTCCGAAGATTAAATGCATGGGGGAATCAATCATGAATTTATAAGAAAAATACGTGAATGATTGAATAATTAATCAAATATTATGTAACATATGGGTAAATTCTATAGAAGGCGCAAGAGTGTCCTAAGGTTTATATACAGAGGGAAAAAATAATTTAGCAGGTGTTTTGATCCTTATGAAATACCCTAAAATTTTCCCCCATCACTATAGGAAAACGGTCATTTCGCGGCGGTTTTAAAAACCGCCTCAAAATGTTTTTCAGGCCGCTATTTCGCAGTGGATTTTTCGAGGAAGTTTAAAAACCGCCACGAAATGTCTTAATTTTTTTTAATTTTTTCGAGGATTAGCGGTGGTTTTTTAAAAAACCGCCCAAAAATAGCGTCGGTTTGGGTAAAACCGCCGCGAAATGAATGGAACAAAATAAAAAAAACATGAGAAACCCTGAAATCACTAAAATGACCATAAATTTTGATCCGTGTGTCCATTAATGCACCAAAACCAGTCAAATAGAAGCTCATGAAGAGATCTAGAGGCCTGTATAATCAAAACTGTGAGACGGTCTAAGGTGCGGAAGATAAGAGAGTTATAACAAAGTTGAAAAATGTTTTCCAACTTCAAACGACCATAACTTTCGCTACGGGTGTCCATTTGGGCTCTACCACATATCAAATCGAAGCCAGTGAAGAGAGATACACACCGGTTTGATAGAAGAAAGCTTATGTTATTTTTTTTACCCCAAAAATTCCTTCGAAGGCCTCTGAAACCCTGTTTCCCTCACTGGTGTCTCGTCAAACTTGTCTTCAAACGAACCTAACTTTCGATCCGCGTGTCAGTTCAGACTCCTCCACCTTCCAAATAATATTCCATTCCACGAGCTTCTGTTTAACTAGTCGCGGTGCCCACATGGACTCTTGGATCATAAGTTATGGACTTTTTAGTGCGTATCAGGTTTGTTATGATTTTCGATGCCTCGTTTCTAGCACCCGTTCCCCGTCATTTTTTTTAAATGGTCGTAACTTCCGATCCTCTAGTCCATTTAGTCTCTTTCACCTATCAGCTCGAAGATCGTTTTAGGATCTTTCATTTGACTGGTCGCATATCTTGAATGAACTCTCATATCATAAGTTATCTCTATTAATGTGAGTCCAATTTTTTTGTCACTCTATGACCGTTTTGACGGGTTTTAACGGTTACTCCATTTATTACTGTTTATTTAGGTTTTCATGACTTGTTATCTTTATCAATGATTTTTTGTGGGTTATTATGATGATTATGTTGAATTCTTAAGGGATTTTCCAGAGTTTTCATGAGTTTTCATGTGTTCTCATGCTTTTTAATGCTTCCTTCTTCATGCTTCTCCATCTATTTTCATGCGTTTTCATAATTTTTCACACCTTATCACGCCTTTTCATACTTTTCCATGTGTTTCATTTATCATTTATTATTTTTAATTTTTAATTTATTATTTATAATATACTTTAATTTATTTATTATCTATTATTTTCTACTCGTTATTTATTATTTATATTTATTTATTATTTATTATTTATTATTTATTAAATATTAAATATTATTTGTTATTATTATTATTATTACTAATACTTGTTACTGGTTTTTTATTATATATTATATATTATATATTATATATTATAAATTATAAATTATATATTATATATTATTATTATTATTAATATTTTATTTATTCTCTCTTATATATTATATATTATATATTATATATTATATATTATATATTATATATTATATATTATTATTTATTGTTTATTATTTATTGTTTATTATTTATTATTTATTGTTTATTGTTTATTATTTATTATTTATTATTTATTATATATGTATTATTATCTATTATTATTTTTTGTTTATTATTTATTATTTATTATTTATTATTTATTTTATTATAATTATTAATTATGTCTTCTTTATTATTTTTCTAATTTATTATTTATTATTTGTTATTTATTATTTATTATTTATTATTTATTATTTATTATTTATTATTTATGAATTATGAATTATGAATTATGAATTATGAAATATGAAATATGAAATATTATTTATTATTAATTATTAATTATTAATTATTAATTATTAATTATTAATTATTAATTATTAATTATTATTTATTATTATTTATTACTTATTACTTATTATTTATTATTTATTATTTTTTATTTGTTATTTATTATTTATTGTTATTTATTATTCATTACTATTTATTATTTATTATTATATATTATTTATTATTTGTTAATTATTATTATTTATAGTTTGTTATTTATTATTTATTATTATTATTATTATTTATTATTTATTATTATTTATTATTATTTATTGTTTCTTATTTATATTTATTGTTATTTATTATTTATTATTTATTCATTATTCATTATTATTTATTCTTTATTATTTGTTTATTATTATTTAATATTATTTAACATTATTTATTGTTATTTATTATTTATTATTTATTATTTATTATTTATTATTTATTATTTATCGTTTATTGTTTTTTATTTATTGTTTTTTATTTATTTTTTATTGTTTATTATTTATTATTTATTAATTATTAATTATTAATTATTATTTAAGATTTTAATTTCGTAATTTTATTATTTTATTTTCATAATTTTATAATTTATGTAAATATTATTATAATTTATTTGTTATTTATTAAAATAAATAGTAAATAATAATAAATAACTCAATAAATAGCTAATAAATCAATAATTATTAATTATTAATTATTGGTTATTAATTATTCGTTATTGCTTATTGTTTAATTATTATTGAGTTTATATCAATTAGTTATGTATTATTTGTTTTTTTAATTAGTATATATAAGTATATTAAATTCGGTTTATTAACCACATGACGAGCTTGCTGGAGTGGTAATGTCTTTGGAAAATATGCAAGAGGTTAGGGGTTCAAATCTCACCAAATGCAGTATTTCTTTAATATACTTATATAAAATACACCAAATGCAGTATTTCTTTAATATACTTATTTAAATTATGAAATAAATAAATAAAATACGAAATAAATAAATAAAATAAATATGAATAAATAAATAAAATATGAAATAAATAAATTAAATAAATACAAACTAAATAAAATAAATAAAATAAAATAAATAAATAAAATAAATAAAATAAATAAAATAAATAAAATAAATAAAATAAATAAAATAAATAAAATAAATAAAATAAATAAAATAAAGAAAATAAAGAAAATAAATAAATAAATAAATAATTTAAAAAAATAAAAAAAAAATAATTTAAAAAAATAAAAAAAAAATTATATAAAAAAATAAAAAAAATTCAAAAAAAATTCAAAAACCCACCGCTAAAAAACTGCCACGAAACGTTCTATGACGGTTTTGAAAACCACTGCGAAACGTTCTACGACGGTTTTGAAAACCACCGCGAATAGTTTCCCAATGCACAATTTAGCGGCGGTTTTGAAAAACCGACGCTAAATCCGCATTTTACTATAGTGCCTTTTTATAATATCACTTCCTTCTCTTTTATTAACTACAGAGAGACACTAGAATGTCTTGGATGCAAGGAGGATCCTTCCTAAGAATTTGGCAATTTAGCTGATCCATGGATACACTAGAGATGGTAGGATCCCCATACTATTCCTCAGTAGTGTCCCTAAATCATGTGGGATTAAATAACATGAGTAACAACTGTCTTTAGTGAAAGATTCATGTTCTCCATTTATATTTTCATGGTTTCAGTTTTCATAGATAAGTGATCTTAGGAGTTTAAGTTTTTATTGTCTCCCATAATGTTGAAAAAGTTATTTATCCCTAGAAAACCATTAGTGGAATTATATCTTCACCACGCTTCTTGATTTTCAAAATCATGTTGAATAATAAAGAAAAGACATATTATTTTTTTATATTGTAATGCCTATCAAGAAATATGATTTCAATTATGTAGTGTGGTAGGTTATATGATTTGGGATATCATAAGCCATCATATTTCCAATCCTATGATATAGGATTTCAAAGGTAACAACATAGTTGAATCCATTGTGCTTTAAACATATCATTGTTTACTATATAGGTTGGCATACAAAAATATTTCTCTGAATGTGCACTATAAAATAGAGTTTCAAATCACCAAAATGATATCGACTATATCATTAAATACAATAATAAGGTGATGAAAGGTTATATCTTAGACACATGTGATATATCATAAAATATGATGTATAATAAGGCATTCATGATATTAAGAAAAATGGATGTTGTTAAATATGATAACAAGGAAAATATAAATTTTATTCTTTTCAATTATGAATTGAATTATATGATTTATAAATTATTAATAAACTATAAAAATGTTATTTTGGGATATTTATTTAATTTATGAAGGTCTTTGGGAATAATTAGTTATAAAATGTTTTTTAATTAATTAAAAAAATATTTATAAAACATTTTTTAAATAAATATACATAATGTTAAATGTTATAATTAAATAATGTTGAAATTATATGGTATGGATTATAATTTATATATAAATGGTCTATATATAAATTATACATGTAATTTATAAATTAAAAAAACAATGTATTATATAGAATATATAATAATAAATTTTGTAGAATGTTAATAAAAATTAGATTGAATTATTCATAGTAATTAGTTTTAATTATTCAAATTAAAAATAAATTCTTTGAAATTTTATTTAAAAGAAATAAAAAAGAGTTTTGGTAATTGATATAATCAAGGTTTAAAAGAGATATTATATTTAGATTAAGTAAATATTTTACATAATTGTATTGAAATATAAAATGTTTATATTTTATTAAATATCATATATTTATGTAGAATTCCATATAAAAGGTTAATGTAAAGAGTTCATATTATATATAAATACAAAGTCTTTATATTTATTTAATTATAGAATGTTCATAATGTATTACTAAATTTTAAAGTGTTTATAATTTCTATATTTTTAAGTTATTCATTAATTTCTTATGTCATGTTTAAATATATGAATTTTTTATTAATCTTGTTTATTCGTTTGTTTTTTCATATATATATTTTTTATAATATTATTTTTTGTGATTTGTTTTAAAGATTTAAACCACTTATATACATTTTCATATATATATAAGGAGTTAAATTCTATGTAAGATAACTAATTTAGTTTTCTTCAACCTTGAATTTGGATTGTATTTTGTTATAATATTTAATTTAATGGTTGGTTATAGTTTATATATATATATATATTATGTGTTAGAAATTTGTTGGAATTGAGGTCTATCTTGAATAAAATAATCTTGGGTTGAGGGAATTTGGGTCAAACTACTCACTCGCCTAGATGCTTATATTTTGTCTAGAAAAGTGTGGTTGGTTATCCGTCGCTCCTTGATTATACTTATGGGGATTGTTGATTTCATATAATTATAATACATTACATAAAAGAGATTAATATACCATATTCATGATATGCATTTGTATTTGAATAGATATAGTTGGTTTTTAGTTTGGGTTAGTAACAAAAGCTATGTGTTTTCAAAAGAGTTACATATCAATGGGGTCTGAATATATTGATTTAGCATGAGGAATATAATTCTAAAATAAATCATTAGAATCATGAATACTTGAATATTCAATAGATGAGATAAGGCAGTGATATTAAATACCCACTAAATACACTGAGTGTCTTATTCTTTCCCAATAGAACATTTCTTAAGGCCTGGATCACTCAACTGAGTGGCTTCTACAAAAGAAGGACACCACAAAATCATATTTGTGTATGTAAAGTAAGTAATGATTTGAAACTAGGAGTTAGTTGTGTAATTTTTAGTGTTTCATTTAGTTTACAGTTTTTGGGGAAGCTGAAAGATTTAGGAAACCAGATGAAAGGTGTTGAGTGTATCTATATAATGGATTGGGAAAAGTGTTTTTTCTCAACCACCAAGAGTTATATATGATATTATTTTCATGATTTCCTACCTTAAAAGATAATTCAAGAGAGTTAATCCAAAGCATAATTATTTCTTAGTGAAGTAAGGATCCTGGAGCACTAATGGATATGATGAATTTATAGGGGTTCATCATTTATGTAGGAGAAATGATGAACATTTTTATGCTTACCTAGAAAATATTTATTATTTTTACTAAGTGTAGCATAGGGGATAACATAGGTCATATCTCTTGAGGTGACATAGTATTCAATAAATCATTATTCCAAATTCAAATAATTGGGGTTTGAGAATGGAGAAATGTTTGAAAAAAAATTATAAAAGAAAAAATTATCAAAAGTTAACAATAAAGAACTTGTTCCTAGAGTTGACTTATTATGCTCCATCATCATGCATTATTATTGTCTAAATTAAATTTGATAGTTCATACCATTATTCGTGTACTTCTAATGGATACCTTGAGTGTTAAATTTTTCCTGACTAGGATATCTATTTGGGACATATAGCCTTACTGACTCTAATAGTAAAGAATGGTAAAAACATCTCAATCAAGAGTGTGACATCTTCCAAGACCCAGTTCCACCATAGTCTGTTTATCACTTGAAAAATCTCCACACAATCATATACATAGAACACAAAATAGAAGGTATGAAATGATTTCTAGCAGGGAATGCAATAAAATAGTGGATAATATATTTCAATGGTGGAAAATTTCTACGTCACCCCTCAATACACCATCCAACCTATTAAAAACAAAAAATTAACATTGATAATTAAAGAAAAATAATTTAATAACACTGATAAAGCCTCCCCCAAGGCTAATCATATGGTTAATTACTCCCCATTATGATTATTATACAGGTATGTTGGGAGATCAAAAAAGTTAAAAGAAAAAAAACAAAGATAATAGGATAAAAACTAAAATAAAATATATTGGAAATATAATATACTATTACAAAAACATATCCCCAGAAAATCTTCTAAAAAATTTATAACTACATTAAATTGAACAAGAATTATATTTTTATAGGGAAAATGTGTGGAAATATTATGTATAAAATTTCCCCCAAAAAGATTACATATTCTAGCCAAGTAAATGGAAGAATATTAGCAAATGATATTCTAGAAATATTGTCATCCATGAGTTTTATTTATTCTTGAAAAATTATAGATATATATTAAATATTTATAAAATTTTATATTTGAATTACTAATGAATACCATTTATTACCAAACTACTCTTCATCTTCCTCTACTTTGATTAATGCATTTACATGAAAAAGGAGATAATTTCTCCATAAAATGCTATTTTGACATGAATATTTAATTCCTCATTCAGTTATAAATAGAATAACCTCATTTGGATACTTATGGCATGAGATATGACTTATGCATTGATAAGTTATCAAATATTCCTACCTAAATTTTTTTCAACATTGAATTTTTTCATTGGGTATTTTAGTGTTTGATTAAACACATGGTTGGTTAGAGAAATAAATCCCACAAACCATAAAATATAACAAAAGAGATATAATTTTTCAATTTATATTACTTTAAAAAAAATAAATCCCAAAATACCAATGAAATAAAAAACTTCTAAAATTCAAAATTTACTAATTTTCACAATATTTCGAAAATTCACCAAAAATCTCAAAATGATGCAGTAAGGCTCAAATTAAAAAATTATTTGGAATTAAATTATTAAAATACAAATAATAAATTATGAAAATAAAAAATCTATTAATTTTCCGAAACATAACACTTGGACTCTGGGATAATTAAGCCAAAAAATCATATCAAAGGAAATTTAAAATTATATGGCCATCAGATCCACCAATTTAACTCCAAGAAATAATAGATTTCAGGAATAATAAAAAACCAATATTTTAATTTCCACATTTATCAAATTCAATCCATTTCAACTTCATTTATCCTCATATAAAAACAAAATAATCACCACACATGAATTCTACCTCACTATAAAAATGTATATATTTGACAACGCTTTTCTCATATCCATAATGCAAGTTTCCCCATAATATTGACAAACTAAAACATCTCCATAATATGTGAGTCAACTATTTCTATTAATCTAGTGTTATTTTAAATTTTATTTAGTGCATTAGGCATGGTAGGTTTTTGATGTAAAAAACACCCAAGGAAAAATAAAGGGGGTTGGCTAATTTTGATGGAAAATTGCAAGGATCAAAATTTCACTCAAGTATGGTGTTATTATCACTACCCTAGTATAAAATCACAACCAATAATCATAAAATCTTCAATTAAAGTATAAACTATTCAGTACTTAAATGGGAACAAAATATCCACTAAGCAGCATATATATATTTTCTTTTATTTTTATATATAAAATGTGTTCATAATTGATGTTTAAAGGAAGTCATGGATTATTTTCAGTTCCAAAAATATGGTATGATTTCAAAAGCATAATTATAATAACAATATTTATTTTTTTCTTTAGAAACTTTATTTTTCTTTTATTTTTCTTGAAACTCAATGTCAGTAGAATTTTTAAATTTTTTTTTTCAAATTACAGATCAAAAAACTCTAGTATAGAACAATTTTTTGAAAAATTATATTTTTAGTAGTAAGCACAAATATTAGAAATTTTATCTTCCACCTAAATTAGAACTTAATAGTGAATAAAATCACAAGATAGCTTCCCCAACATTTATGTTTGACTAGATCATGCATTTTCGTTTCCATATAAGGTTGGATATGGAGAAATGGACTATTATGGGGCTGAAAAATAGGTTTTCCATTGATAATAAGGGATAAAAGGATTAAATTTAATGGGAGGGATATAATAAAAATATTTATCTTAAAAAGGTAGCTTTAAGACAATGTAAACTTCTCAACCATTAAAAACATAAGTACCTCAAACACTAACGTTTAGACAAAAATAAATCAAGTCTTGGATAATAAATAATGGTTTGGTTTTTATAATATGTGAGGTAAATTTGAATAATATGTAAAAAAGTTTTATAATACTAATAGGATGTTAATTTCAAAGGTAGGTATTGTTATATTTTTCATTTGATTCAAAAATATGAGGCCTCTTCATAAAATTATCAACGTTTTGAATCTGAAATAATGTCATTTGGAGTATTCATTTATGTTTGTTTTGATGGGATAAATTTGTTCACTCATTGTTAAGGGTTTAAAAAATATAAAATTTAAAAAATTTATCTGAGAAGATTAAAAAACACAATAAAATTGAAAAAATAAAAATAATTACCAAATAATTTAGAAAAATTAAAAATTAAAAATCCTAAACTATAAAGGTTACCCTCACACGTATTCCATTTACTAAACTATTTTTATCTTAAATGAGATCAATATATATCTTCAATAAGAAGTTAAATTTGTCAGAAAATGAAATAAATAAAAGGGAGACAAAAAAATATTTATTTTTAGTGGACGTTTTGAGTTTAGTTACATGCTATTGAAACTTCAGACTTTAGAAAGAAGGAAAAACATGAGATGTTTATTAAAATCAAAATTAATAAAAAGAGAGAGAAAGGGGAAAGAAAGGGTATAAATATTGGTTTATACCCCAAAGTTGGTGTTATATTCTTACTAACCCAGGGGAGGTAGTTCAAGTGGGTGATTTATTGTCTGATAGTGGGTGGGGTTTATTACTTGTAATCCTCTACATTTTATATCTACCACCATATATAAGAGTATACTGAGAGAGAGAATCTCCAAAGAAAAGAAAAATTAAACCAACGACAAATATAGATGAAAGATAAAATTTGAGGTATTGAGTAGGAGGTAATAGAAGTTAGAGGTGTTCCCTATCTACCTTCATGGATTTATTCTCCATATGGTATACAAGTTAATGTAGAAGATAAACACTACTGGAAAAATACCCTATACCAACAGTTTGTAACCGTTGGTATAGGTCCCCAAACCGTTGGTATAGGCTATACCAACGGTTTGGAGGACCGTTGGAAAGTAATCCGTGACAATAGGTCTATACCAACGGTTTTGGGAAAACCGTTGGTATAGGGTCTATACTAATGGTTCAGAAAACCGTTGGTACAAGTAATTAGAAAATCTATACCAACGGTTCTCAAAACCGTTGGTATATGTATTTCAAAAAAGAAACATCCGGTGGGATTTGATCCCAGGACCTCTAGTTTATAACGGAATGACTTAACCACTAACCTAACGTGACTTTTGTTAACATAATTTCATAAATATATATATGTATTGTTCTAATTATTTTAAATTTTGATTTATATAATGTTATCCGTAGGTAGGTTCCAAAAAAAAATAAAAGGACCTTTCCCAACGGTTTTGCAAACCGTTGGGAAAGGTCTTGCTTTTTGTTGGGTATTTTGGCCAAAGGTTGAATTGTGGACACCCTTTCCCAATGGTTTGGGCAAACCGTTGGGATAGGCTACCCTTTCCCAACAGTTTGGCCAAACCGTTGGGAAATGTGTTCCAGAATTCAGCCTTCCCCAACGGTTTGGCCAAACCGTTGGGATAGGCTAACCTTTCCCAACGGTTTGGCCAAACCGTTGGGAAAGGGGGTCCATAATTCATCCTTTCCCAACAGTTTGGCCAAATCGTTGGGAAAGGTGGCCAAAAAATTGGCTTTCCCAATGGTTTGGCCAAACCGTTGGGAAAGGGTATCTATACCAATGGTTTTTACAAACCGTTGGTATAGAAGCGTTGGGAAAAATCATTTTTCCAGTAGTGGAAATCACATCACCCGAAGATTATCTAGCTCTCCTTATTCTAAAAATACTTGTGTGTCCTCTTACTTAATATCCAAGTCATGGTCAATTTTATCTACATTATAAAAAATATTATGGAGAGGTATGTTAGTGAAAATATCAATTTACAAAAAAATTTAAATTAATAATAATCAAAATGGAATTCATCCCCTTTAAGTAAACTAGCTAAAAACTTGACCTCTTCTAGAATTTCCACTGTAAACATTATCTCATAAAGATCATCATCATCATATTACTCCAATGTAAAAGATATGATAGGAGTTGTTGATTTTTTATTTTCACAGATAAGAGAATCAATTACCTTTTCACATTCTATAAAATTTTACAAATACTCATCCAAATTATCCTGATATCCCACATTTATATCAACTGGATTGTTTTATTCAAAAAATAACTCTAGAAATGGTTAAGATAGGTTTAATAGATCCTAATGTTACTCATTCTTGACCTCCTCAGGTTATTCAATATGAAGAATTATTGGGATTAATTCATCCACCATATTTCCTGGTTTTTTTTGGGTTTCTCCACCTACAGGTCCTCATATTCATGAACATATTCAGCTCGCCATTTTATTTTTCTATACAGGTTTGGTATGTTCTCTATGATTCCTTATAGATAACATTTTATTTTAATTTTTTCTTTTTTTGCCTATTATTTCATAATAGAATAAATAATGCAAGAATAAGTATTTAAATTCAAATACATCACGAAAAAATATTTTTTTGGGTTTTTGAAAGATAAGAAAAGAAATTTATGTACATAATTTTCAATAAAAATGTGATTTAAAAACACATGGATCTATAAAAATACTGCTAATTGTGATGAACATTGTCATGTTCATTCTCAAAATATTTATGATTTTTACTAAGTGCAATACATATGATGATATAGACTGTCACTCCTGAGGAGACTATAAATTAGGTACTTAATGTTATTAATTCAAAGTAGTGGGGTTTGAGAATAATGAAATTTGTGAAAATAAAATAATATAGAAAAAAATAAACCAATTCTAGAAAGAAAGAAATTTTCTATAGGGTTGACTTATCAGGTCCCATCATTGTCCATTTTTTTCAAATTTGATTTTATAGTCAACCCATCATATATAGACTACTATAACAACCTTGAGTGAGAAATTTTATAGACGTAGGGGATCTCTTTGGAAAACTAAACCTCACCTCATCCAATAGTCAATAACAATGAACACACCTCAACCGAGAGTGTGATGCCTTCCAAGACCTAGATCCACCATATGTCGCTCCATAACTTAAGCACTCTATAATCCATCATATTAATAGAATTACTAGGATAAGGTATGTAATGTTTTATGGTTGGGAATAAAATAAAATATTGGATTATATCTTGGAATTATAGAAAATCATCACATCACTCCTTTATAAACTAAATACCCTATTACAAAAAGGAAAAAATTTGGTAGTTAAAAATAAAGATTAAATAAAAATGAGAAAACCTCCCCCAAGGCCAACCCTAGACTTAGCTACTCACCATCTTGTTTATTATAGAAGTATGGTGGAAGAACATAAAAGTGAAAATAAAACAATAAAGATGTGGGAAGAAAAATGAACAGAAATATATTGAAAATATATTAGAATATTTATTCCAAATATCCCTTGGAATAAATCATAAAAATTTATAAATCCATTAAAGAGAACATGAGGTGTATTTTATAGGTAAAATGGGTGAAAATTTTGAATCAAAAAATTGTTCTCATATTGTTTCAGTATTTTTTGCCAAGTAAATGGAAGAATATCGACATATGATCTTCTGTAAAAATGGTGTGAATGAAATTTTTATTTCTTATTCAATTTATTATGATCCATATGAAACATATAGAAAAATATATTTTTGAATTACTGAATATAACATTTTATGGATGAATAAAATCTTCATCATCCTCCACTTTGACACATGCATCAACTAGTTTAATGTTATAATTTTTCAAATAACATTAATTTGGACATGAACCTTGAATTATACTTTCCATTATAACTGGAATAACCTATTTTTTAATTTTTCCTGATATATTCCTCAATTATTATGGAGTTTTCAATGTTTCCGACCTAAAATATTGTCTACATTGAATGATTCATTCAGCCCCTTTAGATTTTGATTCAGTAATTTTTCTATGTTAGAGAAATGAATTCCAAAAATCATAAAAGGGGAAAAATTTGGATTAGTTTAAAAAATTTTATGCCTAAAATATTAAAGTGATAAAAAATTCTAAAAATATAGAAATAAACACTTTTTATGATATTTCCCAAGATTAACCAAAAATTGAAAAATCGTGAAACTAAGCTCTAATTGAAAGATTGGTTGGAATTAATTAATTAAAATGCATATATATATATATATATATTGAAAATAAAATCTACATCAATTCCCCCACACTTAATAGTTAGAATCCTAGATAAGTAAACATCAAAATATTTTGAAATCAAATTTAAAATAACATTCCCATGAGATCCACCAATTTGACACAAAAAAATCAAAAGATACCATGTTTCATCAAATTTTTTTCATGTTATACATTTTTCTCGTTAAATCAATTTCCAATTTATTTCTCCTCCCATGAACCTCAAACAGTTATTCCACATGAATTTTACATCCTAAAATTTATTTATATCTTCAACAAATGTATTCTCCTCCAATCCCATGAATGAGTCTCCATAAGATTGTTAAATTCCTACATCTCCAGGTTATTTGAATCAAGGAATTATGTTAATCATGAAAACTTTTTAGGAGTTTTCAAAGTCTTATATATTATATTTTTTATTTAAAAAATATACGAGGTAAAATAAAGAGGTTTAGTAGTTCTTTTAGAGAAATTGAATGATTCTAACTTTCACTCAAGTATGATCTTATCCTTAATCCCCTAATACTAAATCAATTACAATCATAGTTAATGCTTTAGTTAATGTGTACAGTATTCATAATTTGAATAGGGACACAATATCCACTCAAATTACTTCACATATTTTCCTTTGTTTTTTATATTCCTAATCTATTCAGAATTGATGTTTAATGGAAGTGATGAATTATATTAGTTCCAACTAGTTGGTGTGATTTATATCCTTTAATTATATTGATAATATTTGTTTCTATCTTCACAAACATGAGTCTTCTTTGATTTTTTCTAGAAATCTTAGATCAATATAATTTTCTAAGCACTTTGTTTAAAAAATATGGCAATAAAGCTCTAGTAAGGCATAATATTCTTTAGAATCCCCATTTTAGTAGTAAAAACATCTTACAAGATTTTTATTTCCCATAAAAATTAATACCAAATGATTTATCACACTATAATAGAGATCCCCCCACACTTAATTTGAACTAGATCATGCATTTTCACTTTTAGAGTAGGATGGATAAGGAAAACTACTTGTAATGTGGCCAACTAAATAGGGTTTTTCATGGATACTAATGGATAAAAGGATTAAATTTATCAGGTGGGATATAATAAAAAGTATTATCTTGGAAATTATTCCTTTAAAACCATATAAATATATCCGTAATTTAAAAAACAATAACCTCACACCAATAGGTTTAAATAGAAATAAATTAAATTCTGGTTAATCAAGAATGGTTTGGTTCTCTCAAGAAGCAAGATAAATTTGAATAATATTTAAAGAAATTTTTTATTCCTCATAGGATGTTTATTTTATTGAAAAATATGATGATATATGGAATCATAATAAAAAATATAGTTCTTTTCATGAAATTATCAATGTTTTGTTCTTGAAATACAATCATTTTCAACATTCATTTAGGTTCAGTTTTAGGGGATAAATTGGTTTACTCATTGAAAAGGGTTTCAAAAATAGGATAAATAATCATTTTAGCTCACATGTTTTAAAAATATAGTAAAATTTAAACAAGAGAAAGAAATAAACAAATATTTTGGAAAAAATGTATTGAAAAAACCTTTTCTACAAAGGTTCCCTCCTCTATAATTATTTAATTTACATCCCTATTTTTAGATAACATTAAAAGAGGATATATTTTGAAACATAATTTAAATTTCGTAGAATATAAAATAAAGAAAAGGAGAGACACAACATGGTTTTTTTTGAATATTTGAGTTAATATCACAATTAATGAAACTTTAGATATATGAAATAAAGAAAAAACAGGAGATATTTATTGAAATAAAAATAAAGAAAAAACATGAAATATTTATTGAAATAAAAATAAGGAAAAAGAAATATAAAGAGGAAATAAATTGGATAAATATTTGTTATACCCCTAATTGGGTGCTAGGTTTTTACTACCCCTAAGTAGGAAGTTGTAGTCGGTTATCAGTAGTCTGATGGTGGTTGGATTTTATTTCTTAGAACACACCACATGGTATTTATCTCAATGCCCATAAGAGGATTCAAGTAAATCATCTAGAAACTCGATCTCATTTGGAAGGTTCAAAATAAACTCAATCTCAATATGTGAATCTTTATAATCATATTCCATAGTAAAATATATATAGAGAGGTTCTTCCTTTTCATTATCACGGATGAGAGAATCACCGACCTTCTTAAGTTATATAAAATTTGAAAAATTCTCATCCAAATTGTCATGATATCCCACATGTAAATTGGTTAAGATACCTTATTTAAAAAACTTTTCCATCAATAGTTAATAGAGTCTTAATTAATCTTCATATAACTCATTCTCAACCTCCTTATATTCTCTTGGTTTTGTAGACTATTTTTAATTACTTATTGATGATTGTTTTTTTAATTTATTATTATTATTATTATTATTTCTGTTGAGCTCATTTAGTCCATTCATAATAGTTACAATTTGTATAAATCATGAAATTTTCTTATTGATTTTTTAAAAATAAATAACTGAAATTTATTTAGAAAATTGTGAATAAAAATAGTGAGTAAAGATTAATTAGCTCCCCAATAATGGTTCATTTTTTTATAAACGTTGTCTTCTGAGATCTAAAAATATTTATGATTATTACTAAGTACATTATAGGGGAAAATAAATGTTGTACCTCTTGAGGATCCTTAATAATCGATAACTCAATATTCCCTTTTCAAGAATTGGGTTTGGGAATGGTGAATTGGGTGAAAAAAATAACATGGTAAAAACCTAGAAATAGTTAGTAAGAAACAACTTCTTACAATGGTTGACTTTTAAAGTTCCATCATTATACATTATTATTTTTTAAATTTTATTTTATAGTCCATACCATCTTATATTGACTAATACTCCCAAAACTGAGTGTAAAATTTATAATTCTCATAAGATCTTTTTAGCACACCGAAAATCACCTTTTCTAGTAGTCAAGAAAGATAAGTACATGTCCATAAAAAATGTGAAACCTTATAAAACTCATATACCTCATATGTATTTTTACAAATTAAACACAATAAAATACATTATACCAAGAGTATGCACATATAAGGGAAGGAATTATTTTTCATAGGGATTAGAGTAAAATGGTGGATAATATATTGGAATGATAGTAAGTCATTGCCTCAACCATAAATAAACCAACCAAAATACAAAAAAAAGAATATTAAAATATATATTTTAGGAATAAGAATTCCAAAACACTTATAAAACCTCTCCCAAGTCCAAGAATAGGCTTAGTTACTCATTATCATGAGTATTTTAGAGGTGTTTTACAAGAATACAAAAGTGATATAGAAATAACAGAGATGAGGGAAAGAAAAATAATCTAAAATATATTTATAATAGACTATACTATTACAATGTAATATATCCTAAAAACATACTCCAAAATTGATAACTATTTTAAATGTAACAAAAGTTACACTTTTTATTTGTAGAATGGATGAAACTTTTGGCTCCAAAAAATTCTCTATGAAATTTTTAGTATTATTGGCCATGTTAAGGGAATAATCTTGGTATACAGTCTTCTAGAGAGTTTTTATTGCATTATTTGTTTCCTATACCAAAATATATGATACCTATAACAAATTTTAAAAAATTATATTTAAATTAAGAGACAAACCCTTTTCTAGAAGAAAAGAATATTTATATTCATCCACTTTGATGCATGAATAAACAACCTTAATGAGCTAATTTATACATAATTTGTTTTCATGAATATTTTAGTAATATTTCATTCAGAAGTAGAATAAACTAATTTAGATCCTTATAGCCTGGGATATGCCACATTTATTGAGTAGTGATCAGATCTGTGAGAATTGTTTCCCCAAATTAAAGATTTTTCTCAGGACCCATAGAGTTTAATTTAGAACATCAGCTAGTTTTGATAAATTAATTCCAAAAACCATAGAATCCTAAAAAAATATTTTTCAATTTTTATTAGTTTATGAACCTATAGTCATAAAATACCAAATTAAAAAAATATAAAAAAAAATAAAAAATTGAACAATTTTCATAATATCTCAAAAAAACCATAAAAACTCCAAAAATGCTGAAAATAATCTCAAACTGAAAAATAGTGGGACTTGAATCATTGAAATATGTAAAAAAAAAATTATGATAATAATATATTTACTAATCCCCCCACACTTATCAGTTTGACCCTAGAATAAGTAAACATCAAAATTATTTCAAAGTAAATTTAAAAGCACATGCCCATAAAGTAAACCTATAAAAGTAAGTAATAACAAATATCATTTCTCATAAAAAACAAATATTTAAATTTTTATATTTATATATTTATATCATTTTATCCATATACACTTAATTTCTCATTCCCTGAAGACAAGACACTGACATCACAATAATTTTATAGGATTATAAAATGTATATATTGAACAAATATTTATCCCCTAAACCTATTCAAGAGTCACCATATACTTGATATCTTCATAAATATACACCTCATGAGATTCAAGTACGTATTTTAATAATTATTACCATTTAGGATTATTCAATGACTTAGGTATAGTAGGTTTTTTATGTCAATAATATCTGCACAAGAATATGGTTGGTGAGATCTTTTTGAAGATAATTTTAATAGTTATAATTTTTAGTCATGTATGGTCTCCACCCCAATGCTAGTATAAAATAATACCCAATAATCATGTAGAATTGAGTAAAATTTCAAACTATTTAAAATTTCAATTGAAACCTAGTATCCACTCAACTGCCATCACATATATGTTTTTTTATATTTCAAATCTATCTAGAGTTGATGTTTAAAGAAAGTGATAGAATATTTTTAGTACCCAAAAGTGTGTGAGAATTCCATCAATTCATTAAAATAATAATATATCTTCTAATGCTCACAAAATTTATTTTCCTATGTTTTTTCTTGAAACTTATGCACCACTGGATTTTTCAACATTTTTTCTTCAAAAATATTTTAAAAAAGCTAATTTAAGGTGTGGATTTTAGCGTAATCACTTTTAAACAGAAAAAAAATATTCACATCCTTTTATTTTCACCTTAATATAGAAAAACTTATGTATCAAATCACAATATGTCTTTCCCCCACACTTAAGTTCAACTAGATATTGTATTTGCACTACTAGAGTAGGCTGAGTAAGGAAAAATAACTCATAATGCGGCTAACTGAATGGTCTATTCCTGTATAGTAAAGGATAAAAGTATATTATTTAAATTAAATTCTATAATAAAAAGTATTATATTGAAAATAAGTCCTTTAAAATTAATAGAAATCCAAAATCATTTGAAACAAAAGCACCTCAAACCCCTGATTTCTAACAAAAGTACTTAAACTTTCGGTGAATCAAGAATGGTTTGGTTCACTCAAGAAGTGAGTTTTTGGAATCATCCTGGTCATAGGTATATTTTATTTTGATCCTTAATTATTTTAGTAGTGTGGGAGGTGAATGGTGGATTTATAGTGTTTTTTGTTCTTTTCTAGTACAAAATGAGATAGACCGTGAACTGGTCTAAGTAATTTTGCACATGGGTGTCACATATGCATTATAGGTTGTGGAAAATGGGTGTGTACTTTGGTGGAATACTTAGGTATTCACCATTTATACGATGAAAAACAAGGCCCCAGTAGGTTGTAGTAGAGGTCATGGAAAGTTTAAAATAGCCTGAACTTTTGCACTAGTGGATGGTTAAGGGTGTAGTGATCGGGGTTTTGAAATTTGAAACTCTTGAATTATGATTTCTCATTTGGGAATGGTTATTATGGACAAGTAAAATTTAAGTTAGAGTTTTAATTAATATCTTAGATCATTTTCCCTATTTTAAATCTATACGAAATCTAACTCTAATAATATATATTCAAGTTATTTTAAAACTATAAATCAATTTCATTACCTTATTCTATTTTAGGTTTAGAGTTTTAGATAATTATTTCATAACTCATACATAACAAAATAATACAATACTAGTTAATACTTTTACTCAGTATCCAATTTTCCACCAAATAAATTTCTTTTAAAATAAAACCTGATTTACTTTCAGGATAAATCTTCTAAATTTTCTTTTTGACATCATCCTTGTCCCTACTATTCCTTATAAGCATATGAAATTTTTTTTAAATCAGTGGTATGAGAAAAAAATATTAGTAAGAAAAAAATTATAAAAAACATCAGTCCAGTGAAAAACATGAAAACCCACGTAAAATTTAACTTTATCTGAAATTTCATTGACCAATTGTAATAAATAATATTAAAAAAACACACACACACTTTTAGCTCAAAGAAAACAATTAAAACCTATTAAAAGAAAATTAAAATCCTTATTGGAAACATAGAGGATGAAATTCCAAACCTATTTTAAAATCATGTCATAAATAACTGGAGGATAGTTAAATCCATAGGAGAAACCATTCAGTATCTCCCTATTTCTTTCCTCAAAAGACAAGGTACACAACCGAATGCATTAGAGCACTATCCAGGTGCACCCAAAGTCACAACATGATCACCCAAAACTATATGTGTAAACCTAATGTAAAACTAATTATGGGCTCACCTGTGATCTATAATGGTGCTCTACCATTCATATAAGCTGTATCAGGACCACCCATTTCACATATAATTCTTTAGTACCTTATCATGAATAAAACATTGTATTCTTTAACTTTTCATCATAAAACCCATATAAAAACACCTTTAGATATCAAAATACCATTTTATTTAGAAAATCATTTTAAATACCAAAAAACACCCAAAATAAGTGGGAAAGGAATTTTCATTGAAGAAAAATCATAAAATTATTTTTTGAGGTAAATAGAATTTCTATTTTAAAAACACTTATTTTATTAAATCTTCTCACATATAAATGAATTTATTTTGGAAAATAAAATTGTAAACATGTATATTAACCTTAACAAATTCAGGATTTTTTATGGTGGAAAAATCCACCCATTCTGTAAACTTAAAAAACATTCCTTTTTGACTTTTTAAAGAGTAACATTAAAATAGTATTTTTAAAAGAATGTAACTTAACTTGAGTCCAAATCATCACGTATTATATTTATATTCAAAAATAATAAATTTAGGTTTATTTATACTCAATAAATTTTCTTATTTTGATTATTCAATTTATTTCACTTACTACTATGTTATAAAAATTACTTAATTATTTATGTACACATTGGATGCATTGATGATATTCAGTTGAAATGTCCAAAATGAATTTGGTATGTAGAATATCGTAAAAGTGGTCATTATTCCCCCATAACTAGAAAAATAATCATTAAATAATTATATTTTTTACATATCAATTATACTTTTAAGTACAACCATTATATATGGTTATGAAAAATGAACTATGTTACAATCATGAAGATGGTAGGCCCTATGTACGCATTAATAACGTTTACATTTTTCATCGATCATTATAGAAATATTATAAGTATTTTTTTTGTCTTTATATAATGACAATAATATCTTAAATATCATATTTATTGATTAAATATACTTATATATATCATTCATGTTATGTGGTGATGAAAAAAAAATCACATCACTTCTTGGAGGTGACATTCCACACTTATGCACGAACGATGTTGTCATTTTTCTATGAATTGAATGGTAAGAACATAAATTGTATATAATCTTTTTATAATTATAAATATTTTAGGAATATAAAATATAAACAATATTTCCATCATTATAACTATTATTGAGATACAATTTTGGAAAATGAGTCACATCGGTTCATGAGGCGGTAGTCCTCCGTACACATGAACAATGATTTAATTTCCCATTAGATCGAATTTGAGAGTGATATAGGTCATGAAAATAACATAAAAATATATAATTATATATAATATAATTGAGTTATTATTTTATCATGGTTAAAGGATATTTTAAGGAAGTTGAAGAAGAAAAAAACTAAAACAAGCGGATAAAAACTATACGTTTTGTTTGGAAAACCTCTTTTGATTGAAAACTTAAGACCACAAAGGTATATGTTCCTCCAAAAATAATGACCTTAGATTGAGAATAGGGAATATAAGAAGGTATATTTTCTTTTATTTTTAGAACCCAATGGTTTTATATGAGCGATGAAATAAGAATAATAGGTTCCCTTTTATATGTTAGGGGAGGGGCACTCTGGGAATCTCTCAAAATATTAAATTAATATAAATAGTTTTTCAATTATAATATGTGAAAAGTGATTTATTTGGAATAAAATAATAGCATGGGTCGAAATAATATCATAAAATAACTTTTAGATATGTTTTGGTCACTTTATTACCCTTAACATTTAGTTTTAACCCTTATTTAACCCCTTTAACTCTTTCCATGACAATATTAATTTTTACTCTTTGAGGGTAAATAATGTTACACTAAAATAAATAACAAACCATAAATAGACAATGGTTTTAATTTTTAATTTTATCCCAACAATTTGGTTCAAATTAATATTTTTATTAATTTTATATCATTTACTGTAATTTCATTTATTTTAAAACATCATTAGTGTCAATTTTGATACCATTCATTATATTGACTTTTTAAAATATCGATAAGAAAATATAACTTTGATTTTTTTAATATATTCCTCAAATTTTAACTTAATATATTAAATTCATGGATTATATTAATTATCTCATATTATATAATTTCTAATTTTTTTAATATCATTTATTTTATTTTTTCAATTAATTAAATTATTACCGCATCAATGTTGTGAAATCATTTAAGGTTATTATTTCTTAAATTAAAATTAAAAATGAATTAACATGTTGAATATAAATCTATTATATTATATAATACTATTTATAGTCGAACATAGTTTCTATGTGATGTTATTTTAAAAATATTTTACTCATAAAAAATAAGAGAGTGACGTGTTTGAATTTTCATTAAATAAAATATTTAAAGGTCATTATTTGATCCAATTGGCCATAAATGGTCATATAACCGAACCTTGATTGATTATTGGTGAATATTACTTATTAAATAAAATTGTTTCATGTTTTAGGATTAGTTTTTAATCCTTGTCATTTTATTTTTACCCTTAATTACCAGATTTATCTTTTACCGTGGTAACAAAACCTACCAATGTTACTATTCATACTGGGCTAAAATAAAAGTGAAATATTTACTAAATTTAAAAATAATAATTTAAACTATGTAATACAAATTTTAAAATTAAAAAAACTATAGGAATAACATTTAATTTAATATTAAATCGGCATAATACAAAAAAAACTCATATAAAAATATGCTTTTAAACATAAAATGTTTATATATTGAATTCCTGTAAACATCCATTTTAAAAAATAATTGTATTACTTTTAATTAAAATAAACAAATTAAAAATTAAAAATAGTCTAAAATATAAATTTATTTTATACATAGTTGAATATAAAAAAAATTCAATAAAAATTGATATATTTCATTATTCATTGAAAAATAAAACTTTTGTTAAAATTTTAAAATTTTAGTTAATACTATTCATTCCCACTAATTTAATAGATAATTTATAATGGGAACATTATAAAAATATTTAGTTTTTTGTTTAAGCCCAGCTTTGTGTATCATGTATGTTATCTAACATAGTGTTTCCTTTTAAAAAAATCCCCAAGATGTTACAAAACCGATCAACCTTCTTCCTTTGGATTGAATTTTATATTGAGTTTATGTTACAAAAGAGTTTTGGGATTTTTTTTTGAAATTTTATTTTGTTCCTCTCAACTTAGAACTTTTACTTCCTTGCTGAGAGATTAGTGCAAGGGAGATAATGGTAGATTTTGCATGATCATTGTGTATAGAACATTTATTATTGATTATGACCCTTATTTCGTGATGGTGTTGGATTTTTTATTTTTATGATGAAACCAATTTTTTTAGCTAGTCTCATAATTTAATTTCAATTAATTAAAATTTATATTATTTTATTTATTTGAAACAAATTTAAAATTATTTTCTAAGGTATGGATTTAGATTCTTGAATTTTTTTTCAAAATGGTCAGGTGTGTATTGAACCTATTTAGAGATTTATTTTAAAATAATGTGTTGAATCCAAGAAAATGGTTTTCAATTAAAATGAATAATTTATATGATGATTTTGATAATGATTATTGAGAAATTAAGGCATATAATGTTTTATGAATTATAGATGATATTAATTGTTTTGAAAGGAATTATTTTTGTTGAAAATAATTTTTATATTGGTTTTTAAAAAGAAATGTGATGTTTAAAATTTGAATTGGGGATTCTTGAAAAATGATTAATGAAACTGATTTGAGATGAATTATTTTCTGCTTAATTTATTTCTTTGAAACACATGAGAGCTTGAGTAGTTAGGTGGAAGGATAGAAAATCTATGCATGCATTAGTTCTATCTAGAAATGGATTAATTATGGAAATACTAAGTAAACATGATAAGGGAGAGGATCTAATTAATTGGGATAGACTTATATTCCCTATAGGATCGAGATCTTGTGAAGTGTCTATACACATGGACCCTTCTTTTAACAATAATGCTTCTAACCATGTGATTTGACCAAACTAACATAGTGGATTATAAAAATGGTTCAATGATTGAAAATTATTTATACATTTCAGTGTTTATAAAAAAAATTATTGATGGATATTTTTTTATATAAATTCCTATTAAGACCTATTTTGATGGAAATTCATATTTGAAACTATTATAGTACTTCCCATTGAAATTATTTTAAAAGCATGTTTTATTATGAATTGTAAGAAGATTTACGTACCATATTTTAATTAAATTATTATTAGTTGGTATATATGATATGGATTGGTTATGAAATTATTGGTGGGGTCATATGTGGATAGTGTTTCTCACTCACTACAAAGACCTTTAGGTGTGTGAAGGCTTCCTTTTAACTAGTCCAGGAAAAGGAAAAGCATTGTTAGGTCGTAGGGGGTGATCTTGATAGCGAGACCTTGGGAGTTGATTATAAATGGTGGAGTATGCGACCCACTTGTTTTGAGGAGATATTAGTGGTGATGTCATCATATGATGTCTCAGTTTATATTTATGTTTGGGGATCTGTACTGGTCTTCCTTATTGAGTTTTTTTCTCTTTGATTGTGTTTGAATAAAAAAATTTCATGTATTCTTTTCATAGTATATGTATAATCCTGGAATCTTTGTGGTAAAATCACCCCTTGATTATTTCTTGATTCCCAGGCACTAGCCTCTAGCCCATGTGGATCATGAGTTCCATTTGGGCCATGATAGGATTGATTAATGTATGATTTTAATAGGTTATCTAGTTATTTCATAATGAAATTTGTGTCAGAGCCTTGCTGTTGCTCTTTTTGGGTGTTAGTATATGGTTTTATTTTTCCTAGTAAATAGAATATAGGATTAACAAGACTTAATAGAAAGGTTATGAGCAAGTTCCTGACCATCACTCATCATAATGAGCCAAAAATTACTATGGGTGGTTGTGGAAAAGTGCATTTAAGGGAAAAATTATATGATTCTAGGATTTTTAAAAACATTTATCAGATGTTTGTTTTCCCATGTTGAAGCGCATAAAGGTATTGTAGTGGAAAGACTTCTAGAAAATTTTTATAGATTAGTTCTATATAGAGTCAATAATATTGGCTAATTCCATAGAGTTTCTCAACCTTCATCAAGGTGATTGAATGATTACATAGTATGAAATTATTTTTTCAAAACATCCCAATTTACACCTGAGGTGGTTCCAAATGAGAAGTTAAAAGACCATGGGTTTAACATGGGTCTTCGAACAAATATTTGATATTAGGTACTTATACAAAAGCTTAACTATTATGATGATGTTTTTGATTATGATATGATGAAATAAATTTACTTGTATAGTAATTCAGGCTTGATCAGAGTTCCTTCCACTCCTTTTGGAAACTTTAATAGTTCCTATAAGGGTGATAAAAAAATAAATGATCCTTGTAGTGGAGACTATTATGGTGTTCATTAATAAGAATCTTCAAAATCAAATATTATGTCTGATAATGTCTCACTAAGTTGTTTCCAATGTGTTATGGTTTAAAATTAGATGTGTTCTTGCATAGAGACCCCAAAAATAATAACTCATACATACATTTATTTAATTCGTATAGGTTTTCCATATTTTTTTCCTTTCCAATCAATGGCTTGGGCTTATCAATATCAATAGGATCAATAGTATGTTAGGATTCTTCATGTTCAAACATGACTATTAAAATGGGTTTATCCAGCACTATATCTTTAGTAGTGCTAGCTTAAAGCACTATTAAATACCCCTGTTATGAGTGACAGAAAAATCTCCTATAAAAGAGGGTCTTTAACAGTGATTTTCTTAGCACTGTTGAAGGGGGTCTTTAAAAAATGTTTTTTATAGGCACTTATAAAGGGCCACCTTTATTTGTTTTTTTTACAAGTGCTAATAAAGTCCCTCCATTTCAATACATTTTTATAATCCCTAATAAAGCCACCTATTATCACTTATAAAAAGCGCTGATCAAGAGCTTACCTTTATCATCTCTATTAAAAAAGAACTGATAAGTGGTATATTTCAAAAAAAATTATAATTTGTTCAAATATATTAATATATAAATATATAAATATATTTTTTTATATAAATAAAATATATATTTTTTAAATATTTTTTTAGATAAGGCTAAATAAACATTTACACTTAATGTAGAAGTTATTTAATGGAAACAGGCTATAAAATAAATAAAAAATTATTTTTAATTAATAATTTTCTAATTATTATATATTAATAGTAATTTAATAACTATTTGAAAATATAAAAAATAAAATAATAATAAAAGTACTAAAATTAGTTTAAAACGTAACTCAAACTTCAACCAATCATAACTTTTAATGTTGGTGTCTATTTTGGATCTACCACATATCAAATCAACTTTTTCGATGATCTCTACTCCATTTTGACCTGGGTGGGGGGGGGGGGCTGGTCTCTATTTATTTGAAGTAGAAGAGGACCTCAATGCCTCCAAAATTGATTCTTCTGTCGGGGTACCCCAAATTTTTAACATTCAATTGCATTTCAGCCTCTTCTAAGGGGGAATGTTTTCCCATTTTTTTTGTGAGTAATAGATTTATTCCCAGGGATTAAATTCATATTGATATTATGGTTTTGAAATTTTATCTTTTTTCACAATGTAGTTTTATTTTTATTTAAATATATATATTTTGTTTTATTTAATTATAATAAACCACTTGTATAAATGCATATACCAACATATTTAGGTAGAAATGTATTTTTAAATATCTTAAATTTATATTTATTATTCATTTTATTTTAAGTAAAATTTATCCATTTTTTATACCTTATAAAAATTCAATATTATGTATATATAATTTTTATATATACATATGTGTGTGTACTAATTAACATATATATATATATACATTTACATTCAATTATGTATATGTATATTTATATTCTAAAATTTATATATAAAAATTAATATATAATATATTAAAATAAATATAATTATATATATATATATATATCACAAATTTCAATGTATAAGCAACTAAATAGAAAATTTGCTAATTATACAGCAAAATAGACATGGCATAGTGGTAAGAAGATTCAATCGTGTAAGGGAGGCCCATGTATCAAATTTAGGTGCACATAGAAATTTGGGGTAGGGTTGTAGACCTGAGGAAAGGGGGTGGGTTGTGTGATGGTGGATGGGTAGTGGAATGTTCTGCGAAAGGTGGCTGTCAAGGGTGTGATAAATTAAATTTTTCCCATATTTTTAACAAATATTTTTTTAGTATTGTTTATAGTAAACAATTAACGGAGCTAAAAATCCATATTAAAGGAACCCTTTAATAGTGCTAAAATTTTTTGTTAAAGGCACCTTTTAATAGTGTTAAAAATGCATTGTTAAAGGGTGCCTTTATCATCACTTTTTTTAGCACTGTTATAGGGCGCCATTAGAAGTTCGTTTTAGTATTGTTAAAAAAACCCATTCAATATCACTCACAATATCATTTCTTTTTAAGAACTAATAAAACCCTCTAAATATCACTGTTAAATACACAATTTGTAGCATTGAAAGGTCTATAATCCACAAGCATCAAGAAAATTGAATCTTCACAAAGTGGATATGTCTCCAGTGGGAACAGATATGGGTCCTATAGTGGTGAGAGGTATCAACTATACTTCCTCATCTTTAGTGACCACTTTATTTTATACTAATGACAATCATTATTTCATATCAACCTATACAATAGAACTATTGAATCATCTAATGGTGTTTATTACTTTTTTTGTGATGTAATTTTAAACATATCTTAGGATGAAGAAGGACATGGTTCTCCGATGACCACATTATTCTTTTTATTTATCATATATTGATCTTATCCAACACTTATTAGTTATATTGATAAATCCTTTAGATTTAATTATTAGGATTAACTCATTGGTGGATCAAAAATATTAAATAGATTTTTATCATCTATGGGTTTTCTTTACTACCCCTGAAGGGGAGTAAAATGTTTTTAGGGGGAATGGGCCATGGTCTTGATAAGGGGGGACTCCAATTCCAGAGATATGTGGGATGATATTCTTTTTTTTCTAGTGTACTAGGGTAGAATCCTCTTTTTATGAACCACCTCTAGTAGGTTTGGAGTTTACAGAAGTGTTTTGGTTGCAAAATTCTATTCTACCAATAGAGAGGGATTTGGAGTTCTCTGTTGACTTGGTGTGATGTATGTATCCCATATACTTTGCCTCTTACCTCAAATCACTAGTGGAATTTAAGGAACCAAATAATTAATTGGATGACTTGATGAAAAAATTCTTAAATCAACCAATCATATCACCTTGAGAAACACCAGTTCTTTTATCTAAGAAGGAGGATTGAACCCTTTGTTTGTGTGTTTAATACAAAAAGATAAAGTGGGTTATGATCATTAATAAGTATTTGTTTCCCCACATCGATGTTTTTTTGACCAGTTGAAGCGGTCATAGTGGGTTTGTAATATTGATCATCAGTCTGGTTACCACCAACCTTGTTTTAGGAAGTCTACTATTCCAAAGACCACTTTCTAGATAAGGTATAACCAATATGTGTATCTTTTTAATCCCTTTAACCTATCATTTTCATGGTTATTCTGGGCAGGATTACACACAATTATCTCGACTCTTTCATTGTGGTGTTCATGGATGACATCTTGGTTTAGTATAAAATTCAGGCGGATCATGTGAATTATTTGAAATTAGTATTGGACATATTTAGGAATCACTGATGTTATTCCATGTTATATAAATTATAATTCCATATTCCATAGGTGAATTTATTGGGGAAAAATTTCTTGAAACATGGTACCTCCATTAATATTGATAAGGTGAAGTTTTCATGTCCTGTGAAGAATCATGGAATATATTTTATAATTAGAGATTCATGGGATTAGTAGGGTACTATCACCAATTTGTGAATTATTTCTCCAATATGAATTCTACATTGCCTTTTATCACTCTTAAGGGAGTAAATTTCACTTGGGATTTGAAATTTAATTCCTCCATTAATGATTTGAATCACTTTTTGTATTTGATTATTATGTTGACTCTCCGAGTGACTGGGAAGGGCTACATCACTAAAAAAATATGGTTTTATCCAATTCAAGGATTTATCAGCACTAGTTAAAAGAACTAATGAAGGACCCAATATCAGTACTTGAAAAAGAACTGATAAATGGGGGCCTTTATCTGTGTAAAAAAGGGTCGATGAAGGGGATATTTATCAGTGCTAAAAAGAACGAATAAATCAGGACATTATTAGTTCTAATAAAAAGTTTCTCTTAAAGGGGGGAGCATATTAGTGCAAATAAAAAGTTATAATAAATGGGGATCTTTATCAGTGATATAAAACATCACTGAGGGGGGTGAGCTTTTATCAGTGTTTTTTACTAACACTGATAAACGCTCTACATTATCAGCACTATTTTTCTAGAACTGACAAAGGGTTTGTTTTGTTAAATAAATTATATATCATTATAAATAATATATTAAAATATAAATATATATATACTGATAAAAATATAATATATTTTATAAAATTGAATTTATATAAGAATAAATACACATTTATAATTAAAATATAAGATATTTTTTCAAAATGTTATAAAATATTTCAAAAATATTATAAATTCATAATTTTCTAATTATTATCAAGTAATTGTCATTTAATAAAAATTTGATGGATGAAAAATTAAATGAATCAATGAACGTTCAAATATAAGTTGAAAAATGTGTTGAACTTCAAACAACCATAAATTTTGATCCATGTGTTCGTTTGGGATCTACCACATATAAAATCAAATCTTGTAAAGATATATATGCCATTCTAACTAATAGGAACCCCTGTCAGTTTTTTCAAGTCCAAATAAAGACCTAGAGGGCCTCCAAAACTGAGTTTTTAGTTGGGTTATCCTATTTTTTAGTATTCGATAGTATTCCAGCTTTATTCAACAAAGCATTGTTGTCCATTTTTAATGGGGACTGAATTTATTCAAAAGGATTACATTCATATAGATATTTAGGTTTTAAATTTTTTTCACTTTTCATAATTTAGTTTTACTTATAATAAAATATATGTTCATTTTATTATATTTACTTATAATAAATCAATTGTCTTAATATATATTTACGTAAAATGTATTTTTAATTATATATACCATATTTAAATAATTATTTATTTTTGATTTCATTTAAAATAAATAACTATCCAATTTATTTTTCTTATAAAAATGCATTAATATGCATATATAATGTTTACATATACATATGTGTGTGTATTAATAAACACACACATATTTTTATTTATATTATAATATATATAAATGAATATTAATATTAAATATATTTAAATAATTATATGGGTGTACATATATCACACACTTCTCAAAAAGGTGTATGAAAATATATAAAAATAAATTGAAATATCATAAAATGAAAAATAAAACAAGTTTGGGTAGTGTTAAGGGCTTCACATTGTAGAAGGCATGCCCTTGGTTCATGTCCAGGCACATGAGGGTGGATGATAATTTGTCTTCTACTGAGAATGGTGGGTCACGATCACTATTAAAGGGGCGAGGGTGTGTGAGAACGGGTGATGGGGAGTTGAGGGGAATGGATATCACCGAGATAGTGGGGGGGGGGGAGGGGGTATATATATAATTTTTATCACCCCTAGAAAACAAATGCTGATAAATCCCCCCGTTTCAACACTTTTCTTTATCACTAATAATGAGTTCCTTCATCCACACTTTTTACTATCACTGATAAAGGATAGATTTTAAAATTGATTAGTAGTATGTGATTTATTATCACTGAAATAACATCTTTCTAGTTCTATTAAAAGCGTATTTTTTAATACAGATATTGTTTTTGTGATGCTTGATGTTTTGGTTTGGGATATGTTCTCATGAAGGGTGATCAAGTGTTATATTATATTTCATATAAGATTTTTCCACATTAGAATAACTATCCCACTCATGAACTATAAGTCATAGTTGTGATTAATCCTCTTAATATTTGGTGGAAATACCTTTTCATGAAATGTTTTATCATCTAATCTGATCAAAAGAGAATCTGTTTTATTTTAAAAATAATTATTTGAATCTTCGATAGTGGTTATGGGGGGTGCATCGGTAATATTTTGACTTTGACATTGCCTACACCCTTGGTAAAAGGGAATATTGATGATGATTCTCATAGTAAAGATATTCCATCCTAGGCTATGATGGAATTATTAGAGGAGTGAAATATCAAGGTAATCTTTTCTTGTATTTAATTGGGATTCCAAGAGGATGATACAAGGTTTTTTATTGAAATTATTCAGTTGATTAATCTCTTATGTAGTTAATTCTCTAGGAGAATCAACTTGATTATTAGTTTTGAGGTAATAATAATTCATCATATGATGGTAATACTATCGGTGAATTGTCACTATCTATAGAGGGAATTCTTTACTTTAGGAACAAATATATTATTCTGTAACCTTCATGAAAGGTTATGATAGGGGAACTATTATCATTCCTAGTAGTTGGTTCACCTAGGAATTACTAATATGTTTTATGAAATAACGATTCATTTTTAGTGGATTGGTATAAAATGGGACATTGTTGATTTGATTCCCATTTTTAAACCTATTTATATATCATGGATATGCATAAGAAGACTTCTACTTTCCCTCAAATCATTTTTATTCAAACTTGGATGTGGGATGAGAAATCATTAGATCTCTTTGTTGGATTTACATATTCTCCATATGGAAATAATGTAATTTAGGTGTTTATTGGTTTATTGAACGAATCATCTCTCTTTATTCCAATTCATGATACCAAAAATGTTTAAGATCTAGGAAATCTGTATATAGAGGAGTTTGTCAGATTGAATAGAGTTTCATATTCTATTGTTTCTGATAGGTATCCCCAGTTCACACATCAATTTTATGTAGGTCTCTAGAAGGTTATGGGATTCCAAGTTATATTGATCACAACAAACCATCCTTAGAAAAAATGGTCAGACAAAACAAGCTATACAGATTCATTAAGACATGCTTTGTGAATGTGTCTTTGAATTTGAAGAAGAGTGGGATTTATATTTGAGACTGTTTTGAGTTTACTTATAAAAATATCTATCATCTCTATATTTTAATGAAACCATATTAGGCATTTTATGGATAACCTTATAAATATCCACTTTTTTTGTTGTAGTTTGATGAAGCTTCTCTAGTGGGACTTAGCTTGTTCTAGGAGAAGATTTTGAAGATCCAAATGATTCGTTAGAGGTTGGTAACAAATCAGATCTGATATAAATATTTTACAGATCATATTTGAAATACTATCGAGTTATCAATTGGTGGACAAGTGTTCCTTAGAGTTTCTCCTCAACTGGTTCATCTAGGGATTATAAAATAAGGGAAGTTGGCACTAAGATATAAGGAGCCCTTTGAGGTTATTGAGATGATTGGGAAGGTGGCATATATTTTTTCATTTCCATATTAGATGACTTAAATCCATAACATTTCCCATGTGTCTCAACTCAATAAATATCTTTCAGACCCATGCCATGTTTGGAATTAGGAAGACCGTGTTGTGGAACCTAATATGAACATGATTTATATGCTGATTTAGATCATTCATTCTCAAGTAAAGGTTCTTCATTTAAAGTATATACAATTAGTTTGGGTTATATGGAAACAACAACTAGATTCTCATGAGACATTCTAGTTTAAGGCACCTATTAGAGAGTAGTTTCCTCACCAATTTTTGGATCACCCTTTTTTATATATGACTTTTAGGGGATAGAATGTTTCTTGGTGGGGGTAATTGTGACATACACATGGATATATATATGTTTTATTTAAAGGCTCAAGTTAGCTATTTTTGGATTGGGAATTGTTAGGGGTGCATGGTGGATTTAAATTGGTTTTTATACTCTCCCAGCATAGAAAGGGTGGGACCTCACCCAGGTCTAAGACGTTCTTCACTCGGGTGTCACATGTGCACTATGAGTAGAGGAAAACCAGTGTGGCGTTAGGTAGAAAGTTCAAGGTGCATCCTTATCAACCAAAACCAAAAATCCCCCACCATGTAATAGTGGAGGTTATGGCTAAACCAAAATGAATGTACTTTTTGTGCTAGGGCATGGTCGAGGGCATGGTGACAGGGGTTTCAAAATTCGAAACACTTGAATGGGGCTTGATGTTTCATGGTTAAGAACATCAACTAACTAAAACTTTAATGGATGTTTATAATTCATATCTTAACTAATTTCTTTAACACACTTATATTTTAAAAGAATAAAATTTTGAATGATAGAGTATATTACATGCAACAACGAACTATAACGAACTAAAAATATTTTTATATAAATATGTCTTTAAAAACATTTCCATTGAATTACAATGTATAAATAGGAATAACCGCATTATAAAATAAATATAAATTCATACAAAACACATATATTTTTAATAATTCTTAGGAAATGATCCTTTAATCTTCGTAGTAATGTCATATTATTCTTTAAAAATATGTTTCTTTCCAACAAGATTTTTATTACTTATTGTGATAAAAAAATATATATTTAGTTTTTTTTATTTTTTTAAATTTTTTTTTAAATATAAGTAATTTTTTAAATCAACATTTAAAAATGATGTTAAAGTAAAATTTCTAGAATTTATTAACAATATTTATTTTTTAACATATAAAAAATATTCGGATTCTTATTAGAAACTATATTTTTGTTTCAATATTTTATAAGGTCCAATTTTATTTTAAAATTGATCAAAACTAAATATATTACTCTAATGTTATTAATAATATAAATAATTTCATTAGAATCAATTTTATATTGGAGTTTGGAATATAAATATTTTTATACAAAAGAGTCATTCTTCTGAAAAACTATTTTTTATTGCACTCTATGTTTTTGTATTAGATTAAATTCCACCAGTTATAAAAATTGACCCTGAAAAAATTGGCTAAATATTTGGAATAATGAGTTTTGTGTTTGGTAATTTTGTTCCTTGTATTTTTGGTCAATATAATTAGTATCCATAGTAAATTTTTGTCACCTCTATAGGGGTAAAACTGGTAAAATTGAGTTAAATTTTTTGGATAAGGCTTCAAATTTTTTCTGAAACATTCATTTATCTTATTTAATGGGTTTATTTTATTAATTTATATAAATTCTGAAATATATGCCCACTTGGTTCCATATTTCATTTATTATGACCTTTATATTAATTTATGTAAAAGATAAAGTAAAAAATGCCCCGCACTAGACTTTAATATCTCTAATATTTTTCCATAGGGATAAAAAAGAGGTTATGTAAGGTTATAAATGTTTATTTAAAACTAATTTAATTTTAATTATCATTGGAATTTATATTTCTTTTTTATTGTTTTAATAATTACCCAAAACTAATATTCAAGAAAGGCAAAGTATTTATTCAACTAATTGAAAAATATAATAATTTATTTTAAAAATAATAAATGTAATAAAATTTGGATTAATTATCATGTTGAATAAGTTTTTAGATAAATATAACATATTATAGACATGTTAAATTTCTTTATTTTAATTTCTTTTTTTATCATGTAATGTTCAATAAAATTATGTGAATAGTGTTTAAAATGACATTAACAATATTTTATGAAGAATAATATTTTATTATGTTATTTTAAAATCATAAAAAAACATAATTAAAAAAAATAAGGATGATTAATGGTATAAATTATCATACATATAATATTAATCAGAAAATTTTTAGTTATATATAAAATAATAACCCATTAAGAGTGAAAATGATGTTACCATGGTCAAGGTTAAAATATGTTAACCAAGGGGTTAAATAAAAAAAAGATTTAAAACATCTCTTAAATATGTAAATTTTTTATTTTTTGATGGAATTTAAACAAAATAATTCATTATATTTGAATCTATATCCATTTGGAATCATTTTTATTGATAATTACTTTATTATATTTAAATATTTTAATAAATTCAAAGAGTTCCCCTCTCCTCACATATAAAACAGAATCCCTCATTTCTCTTCTTTACAAAATTTTGAGCTATATATCCAAATAATAAACTGAAATATTATCTTATAAAATTACCTATACACAAATTAGAGGTATTTTATTTTTAATATACCATCCCAAGCGTCCTTTGTAGGGGATCTATAGGAGGCCTACCGATGAATAGGAAATTATCTTACTAAATTTATTTTAACATGATTCTTCTTTGACCTTCTATAAATATATTATATTATTCATGAAATAATAAATATAATATCCTAAATTTACTTAAATGTTATTATTATTTTTAAAAAACCTTTAATTACCCACTTTTCCATCAAATAGGAAGTGAAAATATCACTCATGCGTACGTACAGTTTACCGTCTCCAAATAGTGATACAATTCATTCCTCACCAGCATATTTTGTTGAGGGTTATTATGATAGGTTTAATATTTATATATAATATTTATTATACAATTATAAATATATATTTATAATATAATATCAATTTACTTTCCTTCCAATCTGCTAGAAAATGATAATTTTTCACGTGCATACCTGCGGACCACAACCACCATGAAGTGATGTGATTTGTTTTTCATTTCCAATTTTTATGGATGATTATAAGGATATATTAAATTATTATATATGTTATATATATATATATGATATTTTAATTATTATATAAATTTTATTTATATTTGATCTTTCCATCATTCCAATTCATTAAAAAGCAAAAACAACTCTCATGCATACATACGACCTACCGTCTTCATTAACGGCGTAATAAATTTTTCTATATGTATCTTTTATAATTGAATATAAATATATGTATAATGAATATATGTTTTTTTATATCATTATTAACATTTTTTATATTATATAACCATGATAAACTACAAGTACTTGGACTACCAAACCGAAACATGGAAGAAAAACCAAGCAGTTGTCACTCGAAACTTTGAGTCCAATAACAAATTTTCAATAAATGGGTGACTAGTTGTTATAAGTAAATCATATATGGTATGATATATACAAGGATTATTATTTAATAAATTTATAATATATATATATATATTATAATATGTTCTAACACATAAGAAAATATGATACTTGAGGTAAGGGATTTTAATCTCACTTTTATTTCTATGAGGCACATTCCATATTCACCACATCTTTATTTCATATGGTGTATATAATGCCCATTAATTTATTTTATTATTATTATAAATAAAAATACTAGGATATACATATCAACATATGGTTTCTCCTTTCATGTGTTTTTGTTCTAAATGTTACCAAAGGGGTTGGAGATTTATGTTTCCATCCCATTTTAATCAGGATTGTTTATACTTGAATTTATATGAATTTTTTTTTTAATCCTTATCTAATAAATAAATTTTATATTTATTCTCCTCTAGTTATTTTTGGAAATATATGTTTCCTTTCATTTTCCTCTATTTAAGTACTTAAGATATTGAGATAATGTTATTAAAGAAATATGACATAATTTATCTCCTCTTTCAAAAATCATTTTTATTCAATGTCTATGTTTTCTAAAAATGTTTTAAAAAATTATTTTACTATTATTAAATAATTTTTAAATTAATTATCTATCATTTTTCTATTATTACATAATTTTTTATAAGTAATCTTATTTTTTCTTTCCAAATGAGGTACTTTTGGATTGTTTACTGAAAATGTGAAATGAATTTTGGTTTTATCATATACGAAAAGAACTGAATTTACAACTGTCATGACTGCAGAATTATTTAAAGATTAATTTAAAAAATTTCAAGGTTCTTTTCAAATATAAAATTTTCCCTAATATTTTTTAAAATTTATATATTTTATATAAGTGATTTCAAAATGAAAGGGGTAATTTCCTCGATAAATGTTCTAGTGACTTTTTAAAATAATTTTCACCAAAAATAATATCCTTGATGTTAATTATGTTTTACTGGGTATATGATCCAATCATACCATCATTTTTCTATCAATATATGTTTCCTGATTAGAATGTTGAGATTTTTATGAAATAATTTTATTTTCCATGGTTTATTCTTTGATTAAATGATGAAATGATTACAAAACCCATTTTCTTTCCCTGAGTTATTATTTGATGAAATTATGGATATATTATGATATTTTGGAACACATATTTATATTTTTAAGTATGTTATCGGTGGTCCCACAATTATATATCCCACCAAATGCATTGGGTATAGTTTAATTTCCCATGAGATAATTATGGAAAACAAGACAATATACTTAATACAATATGGTAAATAAGTCGACGTGCTTGATCCACCGGGGGAAAAAGTCAATGGTCTTGATCCAATATGGGAAACAAGTTGGTTTTCTAGATCTATGATGAGAAATAGGTAATGATGCATGATTTGTTATGATATGGGAATCATGTGTTGATTCCTGACCCATTATATTTTTATGGTCATGGTAATTAACCATCCAATTGGAAATTATTTCTTTACCAATGATGGTTATGAACTTTTATAACATGAAGTTATGGTTCATTATTGATTTATGATGATTTCACAATCTTATGATTCATATAATTTGAAATGATAATGTTTTATGTCATGACCCAATTTTAATATCCATCATATATAGGGTATGAACTTTGTGTCTTATATTCAGGATCTCATATCCTAATTATAATATTATTCTTTCATATAATCATTGATTTATATCTCCCATATTTACCCTTATACTATATCTTTGACCACCCTTTCTTATGTGTCTATTCCATAGGTTATGAATAAAGGTTTATGTTTAAACCCTTACTCTAGTATCCTAGAGGCATTGGTTACTTTTCTAATTTTTTATAAGATACAAGAGATGCAATCCCAAAGGACTAAATAGTTTAGTAGTATTTATAAAGAATATACATACTTGTGTCCCTTATTAAATTTGAAATAATAAAATACAGTATAGTGATATTAAATATTATACATCCATGAACTCATTCAAAGATTCCTTTTTCACATATAGTGTAAGGGAAAAAAATAAGTGAAAAATCAGATTCTCAGTATGAATTAAATATAATATAATATATCATTAATAAATAATACATAATAAATATGGAAAGATAAATAACATAACACATATAAAATTTAATTAATAACTTTAATATCCCGTTTAAATAAGGCTTAATCAATATGAAAAGGTAAATAACTGAACACACATGTAATTTAATCAATAACTTGAGAAAAAATTCATCCATGTATAATATAAAAATAATAATATCATGGGGAATAATATATTAAATCTAAATTAAGTAAATTCTTAGTATTGGACATCATGATCTCCGATATCATGACATCTACATCAAAAATACATTTCACAGGAAAGTTTTAAACTATTGCTAATTTTTTTTAATGCTAGAATACTAATTTAGTTAATGATACTATCAGTGCATTGAGGCGATATAAATTTTTTGGCCCCACCCATCACTGCATGTCTATTGAATTCCTTATATATTTAATGATCAATTTAATTCATGAAAAATATTCATTATCAAAAAATATTCTAGTTGAATAAATAATATAGAATGTTAATATTTCCCCATTTAATCATATAACATTAAAAGTATAACACTATATGTCTAAATGATATATGGTTTAAGTAATTACCATATCCATGGTAAATATTATGGATATTTAAGGGAAATGTAACATCCAATGATCATAATAAATAGATTATTATAAGGGAATGTTTATGATTACAAAAACTAATCAAGAAAGAGAATATCAATACATTCCCCAATAAAATTCATCATAAACCATCCTGATAAAAAATAAGTATGGTATCAATATAATATATCCTCAGTTGAGCATATGTAAAATAATTGGTTATTGTTGTTGACGAATAGAAATACCATAAAATGATCATAAAAAATTCTTGATGAAAATATCCTTTTAACATTGAAAATATTTTCTAAAAAACTAAAATTATCTATAATATCAGAAAAAAAATTTTCACAGAAAAATTACCTTTTAAACTTCTAAATTATGCTTTAAATAAATGATTCATCATGATGGTGTTAAGGTTCCATTCATGCTGAGTATGTTTAAACAAAGATTCATTTTAAATTTTTATAAGAAATGTAAAAGGTAATTTGTTTTAAAAATTATAGGAATATTTATTTATTTGTTTAAATACAATTATGGGTAAAAATTACTAAAAAAATTACATTAAAATTTTATTTAAAACATTTTTAAATTTTTTTTAATTGGAATAAAAGGTTTTCAATTATAGATGGAAATGATGTAATATTTTTTTAAAAAACTATTATCAATAATTTTAAGCAACCAAGAGAGGAAAAGTTAATATAACATGAAAAATACATGAATAAATAGAATAGTGGAAAATGAATAGGGTTTATTAGACAATGATTAAATAGTTTCTTTTAATGGAAATTAAATCACAAACAATCTCGATTAAAATGAGATTAAAATATAACTCCCTCACCACTTTAGTAACATTTATATCATAATACTCATAAATAGAATAAAATCAAATAAAAAATTAAATAACATGAATATAAAGGCATTCATGACATAAAATATCAAAGGTTTAGTAGATACTGCACATAAAATAATATTAGTGCATAACATGACATATACCCAAAAGATGACAATTTGAGACGAGAAACACTTATAATGATCATAATGTTGAAGTTATAAATAATCAATGAATATATTATGCATACCAAATTATTATGCACATAAAACAAGTTAAAATAAACAGTAATATAATTCAATTTAATTACAAAAATTATCCTTGAATATCCAAAACATTGAAGAAGTAATATAACCAAATAAAGAGAAATTGAGTTTTGAAATTCTTTACCACTTTGTAATTTTCAAGTCAAATCCCCTTGGATGAAATCCTTCAAATTAAAAAACAAATAAATATGAATTATGAATTATTTATTATATTTCATGTATAAGGGTCAAAATATACATCGTACAAAAAAATTAGGTGCATAACATTATAATGTGCCTCAATGAAAGAAAATTGAGATGAAGTCCTTTCCCTCACATCTCTCTTTAATTGATCAAACTTTAACCTCCTGTATAATGGATTTAAACAAGTTGTTAATTTATACCATAACCATATTCATATTTTTAATATCATATATTATCATATTATAATGCATTACCACCTGTTCGTTGTTAATATTTCATTATTACCATTATTTTAGGTGTTAAATATTTTTTTCTCATGCATATTTTGTATTAAAAATTCTAGTTCTTATGAATAGGATATATATCCTAAATATACAGAATTAACTAAATTTTAAAAATATAATACATACTCATTATATTCTTTTTAAACATTATTTAAAGTTTTACATGGAAAATGAATCACATCTCTTTGTGGAGATGGTAGGCTGTACGTACACCTGGGCAACGATACCATTCCATTAAAGGATGAAAGGGTAAGAAAGTAGATGATATATTAATTTTAAAAAATTTATATAATTTTTATGTATAATATATGTCAATTTTTATAGTCATCATAACTATTTATGTTAGTTGGTGATGGAAAACAAATTACATTGGTTTGTGAGATTGTACTATGCCATACTCATGAGGGATGGATTTGATTCCCATTTGATGGATTAGGAGAGGGTAAATATTATTCCATAATAATAATAACATATAATAATATCAGGAGTAATGATATTATAATATTTAAAGTTTTAATAAATAGTTTTAGGTTATAATGATGATTTAAATCAAAGGAGTTTAGTGAAGACAATTACTATAGTTTAGATGAACCTCATTTGGATCACTTGTTAAGGACCATAGGGTTGGTCTTTTTCGAAACCCGAAACCTCTAGAGAGTGGATAATGATGTTGGGGAGATATTTTGGTTGGGTTTTTTTTCTATCCAAATGTATTGATAGATGTGAATAAATGATGGGAGGGGATACCATTTATAGTTGAGGAGGAGTGGCATTTTTATAAATACCATAAACTTTTCAATAATGGGAATCCAATCTCACACCAAGAAACCATGACACTAATAAATAATGGATTAAATTGAAATTAAAGTATATAAAAACCTACAACAAATAAAAATAAATATGTAGTAAACATTTTATTTACTTATCCTCTAAGTTTACTTGCTTTTAGAATTTTATTTTTTACCACGGTAATTAAATATTCCACACAGGTAATTAATATTTTAATACTAAAATAAAATGATCCTTATTGGATAATTTGGAACAAATAATTATTCACATTTAATATAAATTTATCAAATAACAACTCTATGGTTGTGGAAAATCAATTTTAACACAAGCGAATGTGATACGCAAAACCACGTTTTTACCTTAATCATGGTAGAAAAATTTTAATGTCTATACTAATAATTATGACCAAAACTCAAGTTTAAATTATTATATAATTTTAATTGTGAAGATTAAAATTATTTAAAAGATTTTATTAAATTAAATTCACATAAGTGGTATAATTAAATTTAAAAAAACTATAATTCATGTTAAAAACGGATTTTCCAGAAAACTGTTTTCCAAGCATTAAATGGTCTTATATTACCTATATCACTTGTAATAATTATTAGATGGATTTAAATTTTTATATTTAGATATATAATATATATATATATATATATCATTTAATTATTTAATTATTTTTATTTATTTTAATTAATTAAAATGGTAGAAATCTATCCACTTAAAAAGAGTTTTATGAAAAATGCATTTTAAGTCTAAAAATAAACTTACAAAAAATTGTGGAAAAAATATGATTCAAATGTAATTAATTATTTGAAATATAAAAAAATAATAAATATTTAAATTTTAAACAAATTTAAAATCCTAATTGGATTTTTAAACTTCATAATTCAATAAAAAATAAATGACAATTTTACAAAAAGTGTTATTTTTCACAATCCACATAAAAATAACTCTTTTCAGAAAAATATAAAAATTTCACCCTCTGATTATTTTTATATAAATATTTAAAAAATTATGTTCATTTTAATAAAAATATTTTTTAAAGGTTTTCAAAATTAATTATATTATTTTCTCACAAAATTATTAAATGTCATTTATGATGAAAACACATTTTTTTGAAGAATAAATTAACATTAATAATAATTATGTGATTATTATCAATAATGTTTTATTATTTATGACCTATATATATCCAATAATTCAATTAATATCATCCATACCATCCAATTCAATGTCTAGGTTTTTATTTTCATATTTAAGTAATATATTTAATGAATTTTTTAAGCTCAGTGTTGTAAGTCGTATATGCTATCAAACACAATATTCCTTTCAAATATAGAGGTTGAATATACCACATGCTATAAAATAGATTAAATGTATTTAAAACAAAAACTTAGAATCTTGGTGTTTCACTTTCTCCACACCGTCATTGTATCTTGAACTTTCCATTTAAACTTGCACATTGAAATAAAAGGATTGTAATTCATAAATTCATTTGTTGAAAAACCACATCATAAAAAGGGTTAGTAAGACTACATATTAAAAATGGAAAAGGTAAATAAGAGGGTCATCTAGAATAAACATAACTTGGTTTTCAAGTAGAAGAACATTGGTGGGAAGTGAAAATATGGACATGGAAGAAAAGTGTAAATAATTATGGTGAGTGATAGAGATCATTGATCACAATAAAGTGAATGATCAAGAGAAAGTTACCAACCAAAAAACTATAAATTTATATTGTGTTTAAAGAACATTGATTCAATGAATATGAAGGAAATTGGATAATATTTTTTCAAGATCAATCTCTTAAATTTTAGGAATTTTTTTACTATCAAGATAGAAAACAATTGAAAATATACTCGATATTTTTCCAGTTCAATTTCATCTTTTTTGTGATTTGATCAATTTCCACTCTATTTATTTACCCAAGAAATAAATATCCAATATTATATTTTATGTTAGAAAATTAAGTTTTACCAAACATAAGATCCATAAAAGAATAATAATCTATTTCCATTGTCATTATATAATAAGCAAAACATAAATGGTTTCCACAAGGTATGATAATAACCAAAATGTATACACCTTAATTTAGAGAAATTATAAAGGCTATTTTAAAATTTCGACACAAGGTTCCATTTATATTATAAATAAGAAACTATAAATTTCAATTATAGTCAATATTATATACATTAAGGAATATTTTCACCCTATAAGCGATTTTACGCTTTTATCCCCATTAATTTAATTTCATTCTTACTAAATAATCAATTACATTGAACCTAAATGTCATGTATACATCAACCCAATAAAATGTCTCCCATAATAACCTTAATTACCTAAAAACATAAATATTTGATCCTATAATATGTTTCCCAAATTAATCTTAATATTTATACATCGATCTATTTAAGTAAAAAAGTCATATTACCTAGTACAGAGCATAAGATAGTTATAGGTGAAACAACCTTATAAACATTTGATTGTGGGTTCAACCCCACATCATTTTCGGATGTGATGGGATATCACCATGCATTTGAGGTTTCCTTGTGATACAACTATATTAAGATAACTCCTACAATATTTCAAAAATATATGATAAACAACCTCAAAAATAAAATTAATCGTCACATCACTTTTTAACCATGATGGGTTTCTATTCAAATTATTTTTTCCATGAAACCAAATAATCTTAATTGACTATTATTATGTTAAATTCAATAATAAAATATCATTAAAGGTTATCAATACCTTTAATCTTGTGAAGAGATAATTCTTTATCAAATAAGATTTTATATTGAACCTAAGGGTTGCATATAACTCAACAAAAAGAAAAATTTCCCAAAATTCCATTAATCAAAAGAAAATAAAATCACTTAAAAACTCAATAGGGTTTTCTATGTATTTGAACTTATGATCAACCTGAAGCATATAATCCCATAATGGTATCAATAATTTTTGAGTTATTAGTAAAGGAAGTCATATATTCTTCCAAAATTAACACAATCCATGTATTTTTTGTGTTTTTATAACCAAAATACCCTTCTTAAAAATAATTATAAAACATAGTTAATAAATCCCAATATATAAATACATAATCCCTTTTAATTTAACATAGGTACTTACTTGTCCTAGGAGTGTAAGATCCTGATCTTTTGTTAAGGTATGTTATTTTTAGAATTTTTTCTCAAACAATATGTTTTTGCTAAAGATGTCTTTCTGTAGTGCTTGAAGAATTATGTGAGTGTTCAAGGGTCTATGGGACATTAAAAGATAAGAATAGCGGTCAATTGTGCATAGTGCACGGTTAGCATAGGTTTAGAGTAAACCATGCACCTGGCTCTAGAAACAGTGTGGCATCTGATCCATTTCGGATGGAAGGATTGCACACAGTTTTATAAATCACGTGGTTTCCCTAATAAATCATATGTTTTGGACCCTCATATATAAAGGGACCTACATAGTTGGAAAATAGTTTTTAAAAAGTACAGTAAAACTTTGTGGCCTTTAAAAAGTGTGAAACTACCATTTTCCCTTACAAAACCATTTCTTTCTCCTTTATTTTTTATCCCATTAGACCACCTCTACCATAGGTGACAAACCACTGTCCCCTTTTCCCTCCCTGGATGATTAGTCTTCAATTATTTGGTGCTTGTTGCACATTTGGGTGTGAATAAAAAATCCAGGTTCATTTAAAACTTCTCTTTTATATATTTTCTAGATTAGGGATTTTTGTAAGCTCTCTTCTTTGTCTAAAGACCTAAAACCTTATGTTTTAAATTAGATTCTAGTTTGGGGATTTAATGGGTGTTCTAGTATGAATTAGTGGTTGATTTTAAGCATGATTTCATCAGCATTCATGAGTTTGGTGGTCTTTATGCCTTTCCAATAGTCTTGATGTGTTATATGTGTATGTATTTGTTTTATTTTTATTCTATGTTTCATATTGATGTCTTGGGTTATGGAAAGTGAATTGGAACTTATATTGAGGTTAGAGACCCTTCATAATCCCCATTGGGTTCATTAATGATGTGATACCAAACTTTGGTCTACACATGAGTTAAGTTTGGGCCTTGTAATTGGTGAAAAATATTAGCGAACCTTGAGATAAGGTTATTAAGAGAAATAATGGGTAGTAACAATGTAATTGGTTTGTGGGTAGGTTTAATGGGTTAATTGAAAAAATTATGTGTTTTCTATTGTAAATGATTATTTAGTCTTGAAATAGTTTCATTGGCATGGTTTTTTATTTCACCTGAGCAAATATTTATTGATGGAAAATAATGTTAGAATGTTAGAAATTTTTTAAAATGAGTTTTTAACCTCAAAGTGAATTCAAATGGGGTTTATGAATGAGGTGTCAAATGATGTTTTGAAATGTGGTAAAATTACCTTACTTTTGAGGATGGTTTAGTGGTTGTTTTGGATGGTTGAAATGGAAATGAAATCATTTTGAATGTTTTATTTTCTAAAGAAGAAGACCCATGTTTTAAAGGGTGGATTCAAGATGTTTTCAAATAAGTAATTTGAATTATTGTTTTTTCATGATGTGGACTTAAGGGTCCAATGGGACCATAATCCTTGAATTGATTTATGGGTTAGTGAGAAAGGACCAATAAAAAATATGTTGTCATGATAATATAATTTTGATATTAACTAAGCGAGAATATTCTTAGTTGATGACATCACATAAAGGGGTTTTAGGATTAATGATATATGAGTTTAATAGTCATGGTTTTTGTTGGTAAAAGTTAAATAGTTTTTATGTGATATTAATGTTATATGTGTTTAATTGAAAACATGGAATAATGGAGGGTTTAGTAAAATGTTAACGAGTTGATGAGAAATGATTTGAAAATGGAAATTTTGTTAATGGGTTAAGGCATAAGGTTGGTTCATGTGTTAAATAAAATGTGAAATTTGATTGTTATGTGTTTGGATTATGTTTGGATTGTGATATGGTATATGTGTTTGATGGATAAATCTAATCATGTGAACATGTATTGGTAGTGTGGGGTATTGAATTGAATTTCTATTCCTAATGGTGAAGTTATACTCAGGGTCTAAACTCCACTACAAAATGAATGGGTTGGGGAAGGGGACAGAGTATATGTTCCCCTAAAAAGTACATTCCATGATACCACCTCTACCAAGTCTTCAAGGGGAGGGTAATGTATTTGATGTGATGTGTATATCCCAAGTGAGATATGGAACTTGACTTATTCACTTATTAATGATAATTAAATGGATTAGGTTGTGGTGTAAATGATGAGAATGCCTAACCCATGGAATAGATGACGAGGATGAATCAAAAGAATATTATTAACTAATGGTTATTTGATAGTTTGTAATTAGTGAACACACCCTTATGGTTAACAGTTTTTGTATCCCCCATGCCTTGATTTATAATTATAGTGTGATCTGAGTAAGTTTTTTTGAATGGTTTTATCTAGATATCTTAATGGGTTAAGTGGATATTAGATAATTACATGGATGTTTTCCAAATTTACTTTCTTATTTATTTCAATTTTAACTACATAGACATTTTTTGGCTGGATATTGATTTAGACACTATTGGTGGTGGTCTAGAAAGTTATAATCATAGACTAGTCGGGCCTCCATGGCACTTGGGTAATCAACCAGATGATACTTGTTTTTAGGTATATGTTCAGGATAGGGATCTGACATTTGGTTGTTCATGAGATTAGTGATTTGAGCATGGGAGGTCTGGATTGTGGTTGGACTTGGGTTGTGAGTGGAGAGTCTTTTGGCAGTTTTTATCTTATTTTATATTGTATGGATAGTTGGAATGTTGGGTATTCAATGGATTTTATTATATCATTACTCCTTAGTTACTTTTTGGGTTTAGTTGTTTGTTGTCCATTTATTATTCCTGTTGGTTTTTTTATTTTTTGACATTACTTATATTATTACTGAACTCTAATAAGCACTTATAGTCTATCTATGATTCTATTTAGACCTTCCATTATAGTCAGCGGCCTCTTGTGTGTGGGGATGTGTGCCTGAGGTCATATGAAGACCGACCCAAGAGCACTGGTTATATTGGATTCCGAGTTGGGGATATTACATAGTGGTATCAGAGCCATTATTTTGTTTTAGTATTTAGTTTATGGTAAATAGGTGACTAGGATCTTGTCGAGGCTTGGTAGTGAGCTCATTATTGGGTACCTGTAGCCCCACATACAAGGGAATATAAAAGACTACATGAGTGGGAAATGATGTTCTAATTTGTGATTTTATAGTTGTTTGATATTTCCACAACGAGTTGTGTACTTGGGTGTGATGTTATTGATTTATGAGGTGTTATCTCTTACCCTGAGGTAGTAACAGAGGGTGTGTGAGTTCATGCCTCAAGCAAGGCACATAAGATATGTAGTTCATCCATGTGTTTCTTATGTTCGACTTGAGAATGGAATTATGATAATTCAAAAGGGTATAAAAAGTGGAATTGATTGAAAGGATGGGTTTTCAAAAGGTGGATTTAAAAGGGTATTGGGAATCATAAATCCTTGGTTTTGTAAAAATGGAAAGGTTCTAAAATGTGATTTTGAATAAATATGGGTTTTCAGAAATACTGGGCTAACAAAAAGGTTTTTAATGTGTAAATTCTTTGGTTTTGAAAATAAGAATTTTTGAAAATTTAAATCATGGGTTTAAATGGTATAGTCTAATTAAGAAGTGAAATGGGGGAATAATGGAACATTTATAGACAGTAGTGGTGGTCATCCCTCGTGTTGTTTTTTGACCATCTATATGGGTAGTTTGGGTAGTGAGAGTGCCTTAGTTTGAGATCCCAAGTTGTGGGATGTGAGATCTTACTAATTTGGGTGTGTCAGTTAATGGGACAATTCTTATCGCATCTTTGGTAAGGCTATGACTATGGGGTTGTGAAATGAAGTCTATTAATGTGAATGTGGTGATCCTTGTGAGTTTTTTGACCCTAGAGTGTGTGTTTAGCACAAGAAGCTAGTGTAAGTGTGAAAGTATCTTTTGTGTGGGACCTACAATAAATAGTTGATTGGTTCATTATACGTAGTGTGTTTGGAATGGGTGTAATATGACCTCTTTGTGAAGTCAGTTGTTTGAGGTTTGGTGTGTATGGACTAGAGAGATCCAGTGAATTTTGTTTGGTGTGACCCCAGTTTGAGGATTTGTTATCATTTGAATTTTGAGGAAGAACTATGAGAGAGTTTGGTGAGGGTGTCGATGCATTTGGGTGCATGCTACATAAGAAGAAATTTTGGACCCTATTGGTAAAACACAAAGAGTGTTTCCTAGTATGGGATTAACCTTGAGAGATAAGTGGAAAAGTTAATTATTTTGGGAGATATGGATCAGAGTTAAAAATATTTAGAAATCTAAGGTATCTTTAAGAGAGTTCAACGTAGTGTTGTAGGTGACTAGAATGTGAAGCACATGTGGGTGAATTAGAGGTGAAATTATTGCATGGTGGGTGTCATCATGTTGTGGTAAAAGTACATGGTTATGCCATGAACTCACCCTAAGTGAGAAATTGTGTGATTGTGTTAATTTGTAAGGGTGGTTTTGGAGGGAGGGATCATTTAGAGACCTGACCCTATGGTTTGGATAGAGTTTAATGCATGTATAAATGTTGGTTTGGGGTGGACAAGGAAAGGGTGATCAAACCATGTATGGATCTTTTGTTTTGGAGGACACTCAGGGTGAGGCCGATCACATGATTGGGATGTTTGTAGGAGTGTTTTATTTATTAGTGGAAGGTTGAGAAGTAATTGGGCCTGTTGAGGATGGAAGATTAGGTGGAATGACCATCTATGATGATGTACAGTTCATGTGAGGTAGTGTCAGGTTTTGTGTGTGTGGTCACAAGAGAGTGTGAGACCTCGATCTTTTCATTGAGTATCAGGTGATGTGTATGCGTTAGAGATTCAAGATATTATTAGGATATGTGATCAGGTGGGTTAGGTGTAACCACACATGTTTTCTACGGAATCAAACTGAAGAGGCCCTGGTAGTGCAAGAAACTAATTGGTTTTGGACTGGTAGGATGGATTGTTGTGTATCTATTATGGTCAATAGGGGCATTCAAGATGAACCTGTGTGAGGAAATGAAAATGGTTCCAAAAAGTAATGTTAAGTCACGACTATTAAGTGGTTCCTAAGGTAGTGGCGAGTTTTGTGGGAATTTCAATTGAAATTTTGATTTTTAGTGTAGATGAGACAATGGAGGGAAGGGAAGCATGAGGCTGTCATTAATTTGATGCATCCTTGTGGTAAGAGGTGATAAAAATGGTGTATAGTTTTTGCTGGTATTCAAAAAATACTACTTAGTGTACTCTAACTAACGACGATCAGGATCAATATCTTGACAACATCCTAGGTGCGTTGAGAAGGCTCTTTCTTTACTTCTAGTTGATTGAGTGTCTTTTGGATGGTAATGGAGCCTCTTGGAGGATATGTTCGAGCATTGGTATGTGTGTTGAAGCCATATGGTGGGGAAGTAAACCATCGACTAGTTATGGAAGAGGTATTAGTGATGGGTCAAACATTGATGAATCCATGAGTATCATTCTCGAAAGGTAGGAATGAGTAGAGGGTGATGTTGTTTTACAATAAAAGTGGATTCTAGATGGCCACACCCAAGTTTTTCGGGTTCATATTATGTTTGAGTTTGAGTTTTAGAGGTCGAAATTTCTTGATGAAATCAGGGGAAACAATAATCCTAAGGCAGGGAGTGTTATGCTAAGTCAAGGATGTGGGAGAAATCTATGAAGTGGATGTGGAGGAAGCGAGATTCCAACTGGAAACCTATGAGGCATATGTTTGGGTTTCATGGGAGAAAAATAGATTTCCTTGGTTCTGATGGTCGATTAAACCAAGTTATGGATTTTGTTTTGGGATAGTTCTAAAGTTAATTGGAGTGGTCATGTTGGAGATGTGTTGAGGGGTGTTGTAGAGCATGACAATTGTTTGGAGAGTCGTGATTATTGTGACAATGGAGTTTTATCAGGAACCAGAGAATAACTTTGGTAGTTACGTGCATATGATAGTGGTATGATTTAAGTGAAAAAGGTGTCATGGCTAGGTACAGTTTCAACATATCAACAATATAATTTGGGCATCAATGGAGTGAGTAGACCGACGATGGCCCGAATCATTTGGAAAAAATGGAATGAATGTGATGCGATATAATACACCTGTAGATAATATTTGAATAATAAGCATGTTTCTGTAGTGGGAATGGTCTATAAGGAATACCAAATTTACCCTTGAACAAGTATGGATAGAGGAGGTGTCTAATCTAGATGTATTTGATAGAACAAATGAATAATAGTGTTGTATGGTGTTATTATGAACCATTGGGGGCAGTGGGTTAGAAAACGCTTTGGGTAAGTTTTGAAAGATGAGTCTAGGTCATTTTGGTATTATTTTTTTATTATGGATGTAATCAATACCATAAAGGGGGGAGGGGTATTGGTTAAGGCACATAGTGGGAAACACCATATCAAGAAAGTGGTCAGTTAATGTTGTTACTGGTGGTTTGAGGAGAATGGAATCAAGTGGGAGTCATCTTCCTGAAGTGGTGTTGGGGATATGAATTGGATCGAATGTTTACTGGTTGAGTACCTCTAAATGAATAATATGTTTGTGTTATTCTTTTTAGATGTTCGAAATGAACCTAGGTATTTTGGGCTCAAGTTTTGGACTGTTGTACATTATTAGATGTGGTTAAAAATAATAATGTTTTTTCCAGTGATTTCATGGTTGGATCATTGATAACACTTTGAAATAATATGGGTGAGATAGTGCCAAGTGGGTTTCACCATGAGATGTGGAGAGGATAAGACCTAAAGTGTTCTCATTGTTCCTTCCAGAGTAATATAGTTCCTACTTGGTATCCTTTAATGTGATAGTCTAGTTTCATTAATTAGACCTTTCTCTTGTACTGTGTGTAGATAATGATGAGTTTAGTTAGATGTGTCCGCAATAAAAAACTGGACTGTGATCATGGAAATTGATGAGGGAAATTTTCTTAGGGTATGACTATTTCATTAGTCTAAGTGTTGTTATGACACAACCGAGTGAGAGGGTGATGGATGATTGGTGTGTTCATGGTCTAACCCTTTTGGTCTTGAGTGTTTTAGAATACTTGTAAGTGCGGCTCGAGGATGATCCATTATAAGGTGCATAGGTTATAAGATCCCAATCTTTTTTGAAGGTACATCCATGTAAATTTTCTGGTCAAACTCTCTTTTATGGTTAAATAAGTGTTTCTTAGGTTCTTATAGAGTTTTGGGTGTGTTCCGAGGGTGAGAGACATGAAAAGATGAGAAAAGTGGTAAATAGTGCATAGAGAATAGTTAGATTAAATCGTGCACCTATCCCAAGAAACCATGATTCCTAGGAACTGTTTTAGAAAGAATACTATTACCCAGTTACCACAAGGTTTTCCAAACCATGCGGTTGCCCCAGGAAACTGTGTATCCATACCCTACGGTCCTTAAAAAGCAGTAAATTCCCATTTTCCCCCTGATAAACCTATTTATTTTCCCCTAATTTCCCTCCATTTTACTCCCTCTAACCATGATGACAAACAAGTATCCTCCTCTCCCTCCATGTATTATTCTTCTTCAATTATTGGGCGTTTGAATCAAGTTTTGGTGAAAATTGAAGATCCATATACGTATAAAACTTCTCTTTGATTTGTTTTTTGGGATTAGGGCTTGTGGAATCTATCCTCTTTTTATGAATCCCTAAAACCATATTTTTTTCTTGTAGATTCTAGTTTGCGTCTTTAGAATGTATATGAGTTCCAATAAATGGTGGAGTTTAAGAAATCATTTGTCATGGGTCATGAGGTAGGTGGTCTTTATGCCTTTCCCATAGTCATGATGTGTTATAGGTGTATGTAGTTGTTCTATTCTATTTCCATGGTTCATTTGGATTTCATGGTGTATGGAATGCTAATTCGACATTATATTGTGGTACGATACCCCTCATATACCCCAATGGATTCATCAATCATGTGAGACCGAACATAGGGCTCTCCATGTGGTAAGTTGGGCCCCTGTTATCGGTGAACAATGTTAGAAAACCTTGAGATAGGGGTATTAAGAGAGAAAATGAGTAGTAAAAATGTAATTGGTTTTTCAGTATGGTTAATGGGTTAATTGAAACAATTATGTGTTTTCTTTAGTAAATGTTATATAGTTTTGAAATGGTTTCATAGGCATGTTTTCTTTCTTTGACCTAATTATATATTTATTGATGAAAAATGATTTTATAAAATGTGAAATGATTTTAAAGGAGGTGTTTAACTCAATGTAATTTTAAAAGGGGTTTCCTAATGGGATTTCAAGTGATGTCTTGAAATGAGGGAAATGTACCCTTTTAGTGAAGATGGTTTTATGGTTGTTTTCAATTATTGAAATTGAAATAAATTCCTTTGGGTTGCTTTAAAGGCTGGAATCAAGATCTTTTCAAATATGTAATTTTGAATTGTGTTTTATCTGTGATGTAGAATTAAGGGTTTTAATGGGACCATATTCATCAAATTGATTTATGGTCTAGTGAGATAGCATCCATGAAAAATATATTGGCATGATAACATAGTCTTGATATGAACTAAGTGATAAATGTGCTTAGTAGATGACACAAAAGAAGGGGGTTTTAGTAATAATGATATATGTATTTAATAGTTATGATTTGAGTTGGTAAATGTGCAATGGTTTGTCTATTAGATAAAGTGTAATTGTGTTTAATTGAAAAAAATGAATACGGGGGTGTTTGGTAAAATGTGTATGGGTTAATGGGAAATTACATTCAAATTTTAATTGTGTTAATGGGTTATGGAAGAATGGTAATTCATGTTATAAATTAAAAGTGAAATTTGATTGTTATATGTTTGGTTTATGTTTGGTTTGTGATATGGTATATGTGGTTGATGGATATATATAATCTTTTTCACATATCATTGTAGTGCGGGTCTTGATTTGAGTTTCTACACCCCCATGTCGAGTTAGAGTAAGGCTCTAATATCTACCCCAGGATGCATGTGTTAGGGAAGGGGAAAGAAGATCTATTCCCTAATAGTTGCATTCAATGAGATTGGAATCGTTCCAACCGAAGTGTTATTTTAGACAATCTAAATGATATTACCCTAACAAGTATAGTGCTTGTAAGGTGTCAATCCACAGGGAGAGGGAGTTATTTTTGTTTTTTTATCTAGTTTGTAATTGATTTAGTGAAGTTTACTAAAATATAGATTCAATTATTTAATATCTTGATAAAAGGTGATTGGATTTCAATTTCTAAACAAATTACTAGAAATAAAAAAACACACAAAAATTTGGTTCGGATGAAAATTTGGAGAGAAATGCATCGAGGCTAAGGATTTTAAATGTTGTTATTAAATCAATTTTCATTAGAGGTTGTGTTATTCATGATAATTCACATCTCTGAGTTAAGAATGTAACAGAACCCACTTGGTCTGGTGAGTTTTGTTTAAATCAATAGAAACCAATTCCTTATTATACAAATTGGTTTCTCTTAATTTTATTAATTGCATATCTATTGAGACTATTAAATCACCTAATAGTCATGGATATTTTTAATCTTAATTCCTTAAAAGTTCCTTAGAAATCCTTTCCTTGGTCTGATACAAGATTTCTAGTGATATTTAGAAAGAGTAAATAAACAATTATGAGAATGTAGAATAAATAACACAATTACAATATCACAGTTGAAAAATTACAACCCATAGTATTCCACATCCCCAACACATAGGGAATTTAGCTACTCATTTAGTATCTTGTAAATAAAAAACTTTTAATACCTGAATTAATCCTCTTGAAAGCTTCAGAGCGAAGGTCGTTAGGAAGGTAGCACAGAGGCACCTTCTGTCATCTCTTCTCTCATCTTCTTTGTCTCTCTTATTCTCTTCATGGCCATCTCTAGAGTGATCCCCCTAAAAATATATTTCAATGAACAAATACTGAATTACTCATGAACTTGTAGGGTCTTCCACCTATTTATAGGTTTTAGTAGTACACGGTGTGTACCAGGAAGTACACAGAATGTACCCTGGTAAATTTGTTTTGGCCATATTTTCTTCACCGGTAGGTGAGCTAACACATCATCTTTGACTTGGAACGTGGTGCTGCCAAGTATGTAAAATTACACGGCACATAGCATCTCCATAAATGGTTTGTTTTATCATTCATCAGCCACCAACCTCTTCTATAAGGCCCACATGACATGTATATTGGAATCCCCCAATGTGTATGTTTTAGCCGAAAACATGGGCATGTATCTAGTCTTCCTGATCGATGTCATTGTAATAGTACACGGTGTGTATACAACATTCACGACATATAGTTTTGAATATTTTTTATGTCATTTCATAATTTGTGACATTGAATGAAAAACACCTGATAATCAACATAATCACCAATAAATTTTTTTACCCAAAAATGATTGATATTTGGAGAAAAACAAGTTTTTATACTCGTTAATATATAGGAAAAATTATACAAAAATCACGTTTATCAGAGACCACCCAACCGAAGCTTTGAGGTGAGTGTAATTTGTTTGTAATGTTTCTATCCCTAGTGAGATATGGAACATGACTTATCCCCTTATGCATGTTAATTAACTATATTAGGCCATGGTGTAAATGACATGAATGAATAAATCATATAATGGTTAATGATAATGAATCAAATGAATATTTTTTAACTAATGGGTATGTGATAGTTTGTGATTATTCAACACCCCCTTGGGGTTAAAAAAGTGTGTAACCCATTGTGTCTTGATTTAGAATCCTAGTGTGACCTGAGTTAGTTTTTTTGTTTGGTTTAATCTAGAGAAAATAATGGGTAAAATGGTTATTAGATAGTTACATAAATGTTTTCCCTAATTCCTTTCTTATTTATTGAACTTATTTCCTGCATACACTTTTTTGTATACTTGATATTTCTTTAGAAACCACTGATGGTGGCCTACTGAGTTATAATCACACCCTACTTAGGCTGCCATGTCACTTGGGAACCTGAGTGGATGATACTTGTTTTTAAGAATAGGTTTAGAATAGGGACCTGATGTTTGGTTGTTCGTATAATGATGGGTCAGAGCATGGGAGGCCCAAATTGAGTTGGGATTCAGGTCATAGTTCAGATTCTTTTGATAGTTCTAATCTTGTCTTATATTATATGACTTTCTAGCATGTTGAGTATCCAATGAATTTTATTATAGCATTTTTCCTTGGTTTCTTTTTGGTTTATGTTATATGTTGTCCATTTATTATTCATGTTGGTTATTTTATCTATTGTTGTTACTGTTGTTATGGATAAACTTTGATCAGTAGGTATAGTGATCCCATGTTTCTATTTAGACCAGTAATACTAATTAGAAACCTCTAGTATATGGGGAGGTGTTCCTGAGGTCATGTGATGACCGGGCCGAGATCCCTAGTTATAGTGGCTTCCAAACCAGCGATATTACATCGAGTAAACCCTTAAAAAGGTTCATTTACTCAGAAAATTTTGAGGATTCCCACATTAAAGAAAATGAACTATAAATGGATATCTAGTATGAAATTTATATCTCTCCATTTAACTCCTCACTTTCATCTGTAATTCATTTCTCTATGACCTTATTTTCCATACATAAAATTTTTTCTTGTTCCTATGGGAAATTCTCCTAGGTGTCACTTTCCACATTTCTGACATGAATGAAATCAGGAATTCTTTCCTGCATGATATCCATAACTTTATCTCTTAGTGGACTCCATCCTTATCTTCCTTGGTGATTAAGAGATTTGGTTAATGGGTAGGTTGCTAATAATATATCGTGATAAATTATTAGGTATAATCACAATATATTTCACTCCAATCATCTCACCCTTTTTCTTCTCATAATCACCACATTTTATCTCATATTCAATGTTAATATGATTCCTTCAGATTCTATCCATTGACTAAAACAAAAAAATTAGTGTGAGAAACAATAATCATATTGGAAAAACCGTATAATAATTTATAATATGTATAAATAATTACAATAATTTTTTAATATAAGACATTATGTTTCTCCTAGGTCATTTATTGTCTTTTCATATCAAATACATCAATATAGTTAGTAAATAAAATGTAAATTATCCAAATAATATCCCCTATTAGTGTCAAAATAGGTCTAGGGTAAGGCCCATTGTTCTGAACTAAGTAATGATCGATTCAAATCCCAATGCACCATTTTTGGGGTGATTACCCCAAGGTACAAATGTGCCAAAACCATGTCCACTGGTAGTATCCAGATATGGATTTGTTTCTTAGAAAACCATATAATCTATTTCTTACAAAAACATTAGGATGTTATTATAAACTTATCCTCAAAGTATACCATTGGATTATGTTCCATAATCTATATTTTCCGAAATCTAGTAACCAAGGATTATACAAAAATTCCTATGATACAAACTATAAATTCTTGGATACTAGTATCCCATAAGAAGTGGTTACTTTACTAATTCGACATAAGATACAAGCGATCGTAACTCGGATAACCGAATTGTTTAGAAATCTTGGTAAAATAAATATACACATGAGTCTTTCATTACATTTTAAATAAATAATTATAGTATAGTGAAAGCAAATATTATGTATCATTGATTTCATTCAAATATTCCTTCTTCATATCATGGGAAATGGAAAAAAATAAGAGTGGTATCAGATGATCAATAAGTGATACATAAAACATAAGCTATCATGAATCAATAAGGCTGAGTAAATATGGAAAGATAAATAACTGAAATCACATTCCATTTAATCAATAACATGACTATCATGGTTAAACAAGGAATAATAACTATGGAAAGGTAAACAATTAAACACACATTCTATTTAATTAATAATTTGAGAAAAATATAAATCCATGGATAATATCAATTAGATAATATCATGGATACTAATAAATTAATTATTAATGAAATAAATGCTTAAATTTGGATTTCATGATCTCAAAGATCATGATATCTATACTATTTTTGACACCAAGAAATGTAATCCATGAACATTCCCATATAATTTATTATGTGATCCTCACTTAGAATTTTTTTTGAGTTTAAGTGGAAATGCATCTTTATTTTAGAAGGAGCGGATTTGATTTCCATGCACAATAAGAATTATCACACATCAGTGGATGGATATTCTTTAGAAACGTTTTCCAATCCAATGGAATGGTAGTGAAAAACCTCACATTGTTAGTAGGAAATGGATTTTGAATGAGTGGTGGGGTTGATATATCGCAACCCAAAACATCCTCGACCCAACACAAAACATTTCACGGGGTGCATCCCATTTTCAAGGGGGTCAAGGGGGAAAACCCTTATGGTATGGATCTATGGGGTCACCCAGGTGGTCCTTCATGCACATAACCTGTGTGCTAGGAGGCTTCTTCATTCCCTGCTTATGTGGAAAATAATTTCTCCCATATATGGGAGGCGTACCGCTGTGATTTTGAAGGATCATCCACCCATGCATGAGGAACCTACTTGGGTTACCTAAACTAGGTACCTATATAGATGACCTCATTCACCTAGGGTCTTGTGTTTTCGTATAAATAGGATCATGGAGGCCTTATTTGAGAGACTGGATAAATTAAAGAATCCTGAGAGATCTATTCCCTAATCCCCCTTTCCAAGTCACTCAAAAATCATTTAGGTAGTCCTCCAAAATAAGAGAGAAAAAGGAATAAAGGGGGGTTGTTGGATTGATGTCCCTCGAGGTGTTTAAACACAAGACACCCATATGAGGACAACCTCCTCATAGTGATTTGAACTAGCAAAAAGGTATCTCCCCAAACATGGGACCTACGTGGGAGCCTTCCAAGGACACATTAGGAAGACCATGTTCCCTGGAGCAAGGCCTTTCCCATATGTGATTTAAAATGTTTCACAACACCCAACGAGTCTCCAACTGTCATATAGGATTACCCTATGTGAATCACTTCTAGTTCCTCCCTGGTTTTCCCAACATGAAGCATCCTCAGATCACCTAGGCACCCTATTAGAAAAACCTTCTAATCACCAATACTTTACCAATAAGAGACACCATCTAATCCATCTATCAGGATAATAATGGAATTGATCCTCTTCCTTTGGATTCCTTATCTGAGGGAAACCAAATTAAATCCTCCACCGAAGACTCTGGACTTAGACAACCATAATGAGAGAAATTTCAGTTTATATCCCATTCAATTACGAATTCCTTCATTCAGAGGTGTCTAACACCTGTTATACCATATGGGTAAGGTCCTTAGGGTGATTATAGTTATGCATCCCATCAACCATGGTGATCTCAACCCTACGGGTAGTTCCATGGACCTCCCAATCCCATAGAGGAGGGTTAGGATCATGTCCTTCCTTCATTATCTCTAGGATCAAGGACCCTTAGTTAATGGTGAGGAGGGAGAGGATCACACTTTATTTTCCATTATAGGATTAGTGTCTTATCCTCTTCTATTATATGTACCCATTTTAACGGAATACCTCTTTTAGTTATCCCATGGACTTTCTTAATGGTTGGTATCCATGTGGGTAGTTAGATGTGACAATCTGAGTTACCAAAATGGGAGAGGATACAGGCACATCAAATCGCATTCTTCTTTTCCCATCTCCCCATCCTTGTCCACCTATGGATAAAGAATATTGTGTAGTTTTGAAGATCATATACTTCCTTAGGTTTCTAAAATATGAGTAGGACTCCCATGGGATTTTTGGTTAGTGTTGATCATAACATTTTCATAGTTCAGTGCATATCTCGACAGTGAATCTTTTTTCAAATCTTACTCTTGCCTACCATTAGAGGACCTATATAGGAATGATTCCTTGAATCCATGTATCCCAATAAAAGGGAATCCTACTATATAGTTTATGCCTCAAAACCGCTCCTTGTTCTTCAAATGGTTAATATTCTTGACATAGAAATTCAAATGACGTCCTCATAGTTTTAAGCCCCAACCAAACCTCTAAATCTCCAGGAGTTGAGATATTCCTCATGACCCCACTCTAAAGGGAAGCATACTATACGGTGTTAACCTAAAAATCATTCCTTAATAATATCAAAGGGCCACATTAACTATGAGAGAAACCTTTAAAGGTCCACTATAGGTGTAATTACTCTCAACCAAACTGCATGGGTTTTGATTCCCATTTAAATGAGATACTTAAGAAGCCACCATTATGTCTAAACTTAACTCCCCAAATCAAACAAAATTATATATGGAAAATATTCCCCATAGGGAAATGTCTAAACTGGGATCCCACATACCTTTTATGTTCCTTGTTCCACCTTAACAGAATTCAAACACTAAATATTGGCCTGTCACATTCTTCCTAGATGTCCTTTCGTCATTATGTTGAACTGAATGGTTTGGTCCTCGTCACATGACCTTAAAAGGTAAGATGTGTCTTGTTAAGTGGAACTGAAATACATGGTATAATATTCCTTTCATCAAGATAAGTATGAATTCCATATTATGCATTTGATCTTGGAATCAAAATAACTCCCATCTCCCTGGATAATGATAAAATCCAAATCACCCCACTTTGTGGCTTAAAACCATCAACATAGTAATAAAAATTATGAGAATATATAATCTAATCAAAAAAGGGTTCCATTAATGTTGAACCTTAGATTCATATAGATATCTCCATCAATGAGTAACCTTAAATATATAAAGACGATTCTAAATTCCATATAAGTAAATAATTAATTTTTAACATGATGGTGACACATGTTATAATTGGGAATGAATGAAAGATTCAAGAATATGTCTTCAATCATTATGAGAGTCCCAAAGTAATAAATAATTTCCCCATAGAGGATATAACAAACATTAACTCCCATCCTCTTGACTAATGTGATTCCCAAAGAATTGTTGGACTATTTGTAAAAAACATCGGGTAATTGGAAAACACGTTCACAAAACATCTCAAATAATGGGATCATTGGGTGTTCCCAAATCCAAGAAATAAAATCCATTCTAATCCATTATAAAAAATATAAATTTTACCAACCTTAATGATTTTCCAATATTCGAACACCCACAATAAATAGTCAAACCTACAAACACATTTTCATTGAAAACAATCATTAAGGTCTTTCAGAATATGGTTTAAAACCATGGGTAAAAACACATTTAATGCTAGCTTACTGATTCTACTCATGAGACTATCAATGCCTCAAGGGGCTATATATTTTTGGTTCCCACCCATCAATTCATGTCCAACACAACTCTCAAATGTTAAATGATTTATTAAATCCATGAACAAAATGCCCTATCAATAATTGTACATATTGAATAAAGAATACGGATTATAAATATTTTCCCAATCAATCATATGAATTTTAAAGTAAAACAAATTATATATATTTGATATACATTTTATGTAATAAGAATATCCATGATATATAATATGGATATTTAGGGGAAATTTAACGTCCAGTGATCAAAAGAATGTGAATATTTAAAGGAGAATTTAATGATTACAAACATTAATCCAAAAGAAGAATATAAATATATTCTCTTGTAAAAATGATCATAAACCATCTATAAAATAATAAGGATGGTATCATTAAAACATATACCTAGTGTATTAAATACTTAATAAAGGGTTTATGCTTTAAAAAATATAACTACCATAAAAATATTTTTTAAAAAACATTGTGGAAAATATAATTTTTACATTGAAAACTCCTTTTGAAAAAACTATAAGTAACCAAAATAATAGGGAACAATTTTTCTGTAAGAAATATTCTTTTAAACTAGTAAAGGTAACATCAAAGAAATGAGTGGTCATTATAGTGGGAAAGTTCCATTCATGCTGAGTACATTAAAACAAATATTCCTTAATCATTTTATATGAAAAGTCAAAGGTACGTTATTTGGAAAATTATAGAAATAGTCCTTTTTAATTTTTTTTAAAAAAAAATACAATTATGGGAAAAAATGAATTTTCGAATATCATATTAATTTTTTTTTGATTTTTTTAAAAAACATTGTTTTTGAAGAATAGGATTTTCGACCGAAGTGAAAAAAGAAGTCAGATTTTATAAAAAACATATTCTCAATCATTTTAAGTTCCAAAAGAGAGGAAAATTGTACAATTACATGAAAAATTAATGAACAACCAAGTAGAATAAAATTAAATGGTTTTATTATAAAATGATCAAAAATTTTCCTTTAATGTAAATTCAAGCATAAATAATACTAATTAAATTGAGATTGAAACATAAATCCCATACCAGTTTGGTAACTTTTGAATCATAAGACCCATTCAAGTAATAAAATAAAATGAAACATTAAAAAAACATGATTAAAAAATCATGGTATTACATAATAAAAGGGTAGTATATACCCTCATAAAAAAATCTAAGTGTATATCATGACATATGTCCCAAAGAATACAATTTTAGATCAAAAACCCTTACAATGATCATAACATTGAAGTGAGACTTAATAAATGAATTGATTATGTGTATCCAATGTGAATCCATAGAAATTTTTTGAAAATAAAATATAATATTATTAAAATTAATTACATAGATAATATTATAATATCAAAGATAGTGAAGAAGTAATATAACCCAATAAAGTGAAATTGATTTATGAAATTAGTTACAACTTGGTATTTTTCAAGTCAAATCCCATTAGATTAAATAATTCAAATTTAAAATTAAAATAAAATTAATTATTAGGGATTCATGATATTATATGTAAAATGGGAAGTATATGTACCATATAATTAAATTATATTCATAACATTACAATATGACTCAATAAAAGAAAATTGTGATAAAGTTGCCTACCTCAAATTTTCCTTTTGTTGATCTCACATTAACATAATGTATAATGGTTTTAAAATATTTATTAATTTATAATTAACATTATTAATCTTTATAATATCTTATATGATCCTCATATAATTTATTACAACCTTTTGGTTAATAATAATTTATTATTTCCATTTTTTAAATTTTTTACTACTTTGTTTTCTCATGTATGTTTTGTCACAGAAGTTATGGTTATTGTACCTAGGATATATATTCATCATAACTAGATTTTATTAATCTAAAAAATATCATATTAACTAATTAGATAAATTATTACAATAATTATTAAAATTTGTACATGGAAAATAAATCACATTGCTTTTGGGAGGCGGTAGGTCGTATGTATGCACAAGCAATGATATTATTCCCGTTGTAATAGTATGAAAACACATGGATCAACCCGTTGAACATTTTCAAAGAATGATATTCTTAAAGGAGGCTCAAATGAAGAATGTATTTGTTCAGTTTCTAGAATCTATAATAAGGGATATGTTATGATCTGTAATGTTACACAATGTGAAAGTGGGATTCACGATGTGTAATAAATCGAGGTTTTAAAAATAAAAAGGTGACATGTTTTCTTTGAGGAAACCAAACCTAGATATTCACATGATGAGAAAGGGGATTAAAAGCAGTTTAAATACCCAATTCTATATATTTTAAACATTTTGAACCACATAGATTTGTTAAGACCTAAATCTTAAGCACCACTCTCATAATTCCATGTGACCCGCAAAACCATATCAAACATTCTGGGCATTCGTTTGACAATGATCGATCTTTATCTTACACTATAAATATATATTCAATATATGCTATGATATACCTATATTCTTGTGGTTTCATCAATCCATTTCCTCCTGTTACTCTTTCCCATGTAATAGATATTGATCTCCATTTTTCCAATGGATTTTTGTTAGTTATTTGTCGGCACATCAGTGGCACGGCATCCTCAAGTAGATATAGTTCTTACGGCAGATGAGATCAGAATATTTAGTGTTTTAAATTCTAATGTGAATAATTTTGAAATAATTTTGAGGTAGGGGACTCATTTCTTATCTTTTATTTACATGCAATCATATCGGTAGAATGATGTACCCCTTAGATCATAATGAAATTATCCTAATAATTACTTGAACTGGATTAAAGAGTTGATAGTGATCACGTGGAGATGTTGTTGCTCTATGCCGTCATATAATTTTTCTTCTTGTTTTTATAGATAGTGTGATATCTATGATATTATTGTTATTATTGGATAAGTATGTCGATTTTTTAAAGAATGTAAAGATGAAATCATCTTTTTATTAATTTTCTAAATGTTTAAAGAGGCATGTTTAATGAATCTAGTGTGTTGTAGTATTATGATGCAAGCATATTTAAATGAAATAATATTACATGTGTTAATGGAACTAAATAAACTTGAGAAGGAAGTTTATTATTGTTTATAAAATAATTAAATTCATTATAAATTAATTGTTTAATTATTTGTTGACATCTTGTGGTAGTTTGATTCTTAGGTTTCTTATGGAAGGAAAATATGAAAAATAAATTAGTTAATTCATAATGGAATAAGAATCGGTTACATGACAAAAGATAATGCCTTATAGGGCCCGAGTTGCCTACTTTCCTATAGTGGCTAAGTGCCTTGTGTTTTGGGGCCTTAAGGGAACATTGTTTGTGAAGTTAAGATGCCTTGATTTAGGGACAGGAGCCCTGTTTATATGTTTTTCCTACTTTATGTGATGTGGTGTGAGCCTAGGATGGCTGAGATCGAAGGGATGATGTGGTATATAGGGCTAAGAGGCCTGAATGTGATGTAATACTAGTATGAATGAGCCTAGAGGTCTATTGTGATATATAGGGTAGGGAGGCTTGGATGTGACGTGTGCTAAGGATGTATAATCCTATAGTGATGTTGTGATATATGAGGAAGGTAAACCCTATTTATGTGGCAGTAGTTGACACTTGTGATGACAAGATGCATTATGATATGCATGTGAGTGTCGGGGAGGACACTAGGAATGATAGATTGGGTTGAATTTGGGCTTACCCAATGATATCAATGTTTTATTCTGGTTTGAATATGTTGTTTGGATGAAATCCAGGTTGATTGTTTATCCTCTTTCCTTTCCCCGCTATTTGAGGAAGATGGATATGTTTGGTTTTATACTTTGTTTACTAGCTTAGGATTTTTTCTAGAGTAGATGGTAATATAGAAATAATTTTTTTAATAAATGAGTAATTTTTTAAACCATAGTGTTGGAGCTTTCTAGGATGCAATGTTGAGTTTATAGTTCTTAGAATCTATGGACTCGGTATGTTTATGTTTGGAGGGCATGAAACTTTGTTATGATGGTAAAAAAATTTAATATGTAAAATTTTAATGGTTAATTAATGTTTAAATAATTAATTAAATTAAAGTTTAATTTATGAAAATGAATAATGTAATTTAATATACCTCTTTTAACGGTTGTGTTCTTATAGGATATCTAGTCTTAACTATGGCGTCTGAGAGTTTGATAGATGTTAGCTGGAGTTGATCCTAAGACTAGGTTATGACCATAGTTTGGTTTTCATATATATTATTTCTTATAATTTTTTGTGTTTTATATTCCACTAGACCTTTTTGGTCAAGGAAACTAACACATCGTATATTCTGAGCGCTGGGGGGGGGGGTGTTTCCCCAACATCATAGTGGGTGGATGGATGTCTAATGACCCCTTTGACCCCACTATTTTCTCTTGGTAGTTAATTGTGATGGTATATATGGAGGTTAGTTTTCCCCATATATGTGTTTAGAGGGATATAATTTATTTTGGTTATATCACGCACATGTATTATAGAAATAATTTCCCAAGGACAACTGTAGGAATAACATGTGTTGGCAATGATGGTTTGAGGTTCCTGACTTAGTGTATGGGCTGTGATCACTAGAGGTATAATACCTAATGTATGATACATGTTTTGAGGGATATGGTGTCTCCTAAAAAATACTTGATTACTTTGGTAACATGGAAGTGGTAGTATGTTTCAAGAGGTGAACATTGTAGTGCTTCACCCATGTGTCTTCAGGATAACCTTTTTGGAGAGAGATGCTTCAGATGTGCAATTCTGGGGTAGAGTAGAAGACCCTTAGGGAAGCAGTAGTGAGGTTCCCTTGATATTTTTTATGATATTGTATGATCTTGTATTATATACTTTATGATATTAGCTACGGTGAGGATGTGAACATAATATACCTCTTTCAGTGACTAGTTTGTATCACATGTTTTTCAATTTTCTTTAGCATTCTTTCTCTACCTTTTTTGTGACAGGCTCCAGGGAGGATCCTACTGAGTATACTATTATACTCACCCTATATAAATATAAAATAGTTTTCAAGTTAGTTGGAGTAGTTGATATATCAGGCTGGTGACTACTATCTTGGGTTTTAGTAGGAGCTGTTTGTGCTTCATGGTCACCGTCGTGCTAACTTATTCTTTTGGTACTTGTAGTTTCCCTTCTCTTTCAGTAGTTCTTTCATGTTATTATATATGTGAACTTGGGTTCTATTTCATATTATAGTCTGAGCATAAATTCGTTGTTGTCTCTCTTATCTCTCTCTTTTTCACACAATCTCTTAAAGGGTAATGCCTCCCATCGGTTTGTTTAATATACCCTCAGTGATATTCGCTAATCTATGGCCTATTAGGGTTGGGAGTCGGGTTTCACTATCTCTCTTCCCCCATTTCTAGCCCAGTAGGTGTACAATTTTCGGGGAGGGGGTCACGACAGCCTTTATGGGTGAATGGGTATATAATTAGAAGATAAATTAATTTTATAGAATTTATATAATTTCATATCTATCATATATATCCATTATATTTTATAATTATGACTATCTATGTGAGTTGGCAATAGAAAAAAAATTAGACCACTTCGTGAGGATATAGTTCGACATACACTCGAGGGATAGATTTCTTTCCCATTTTATAGATAAAGAGATGTATAAATATTATTACAAAAATATAATAACCTCTCATTACATTGGTAATCTTAGTGTCATTATATTTTTAGTTTTAAAAATTAATTGAAGGTGATAAATTATAAGTAAAAAATAAGGATCTTAGTAAAGACAATTACCTTTTCTTCGAAGAAACATCTTTTCATGTCTTATTAAGAACTCTAAGGTTTGTCTTTTGAGAACAAAATAACCTCTTAAAAGTGGAAAAGGGTGTCAGGGAGATATTTTTCAGGGTTTATTCAATCCAAATAGATTGAGAGGAGTGAAGAAATTATGGGAGGGGATGCCATTTTATAATTTAGGAGGAGTGACATTTTTATAAATATCTAAAACTATTCAATAATGGGAAGTCAATATCATCAAAATTTCTTAAAAAATTGACAAGTAATAGATTTTTTGGATATAAAGGTTGATCAAATCCTTAAACACATAAAAATAAATATCTTTTAAATATGTTATTACCTTATCCTCTATGTTCACTAACTTTTTCTTTTTTTATTTTCTAGTACAATAAGTATTTTTAAAACCTTGGTAATTTATCCATTAAGACTAAAATAAAATTATCCTTTCTGGATAATTTTTAAAAAATAATTATTAATTTGAAATAAAATTTATCATATAAAAATTATTTGTGTGTGGAAATTTAAATTTAACCCAAGTTCACGTATTGCAGAAAACCACATTTTAACATTAATTGTGGTAAATAAATTTTAATAACTTTATTTATAATTATGAAAAATATTTATGTTTACCTTAATATATAATTTTAGTTTTTATTATTTAAAATATATAATCCATTTTATTAAATTAAATTAACAAATTTGAAATAATTTAATTGAAAAATAGACCTCCAATTCAAGTTGAAAAATTCATTTTCAAGAAATATATTTTTCTAACCCAAGATAATATTATATTAAATATATGAATAGTATTAATCAATATATAGATTAAAATTAATATATTCAGATATTCAATATATAAATATCAGTTAATTTTAATTGGTATTAGTGGTTATTTTAATTAATTTAAATTGAGGAACATTATGCACTTAAAAAAAGTTTCCAGAAAAATGCATTTTTAAGCCTAAAAAAATTATACAAAAATTGAGTATTAATATGATTAAATGACAAATAATTATTTTAAATATAAGTAAATAATAAATAAGATATTTTTATATAAAATTCAAATCGTAAAGGCGCATTTAAATTAACTACAAAAAGTCATATTTTTAACTATTTGGTAAAAAATCACTCGTTTCAAAAAAAAATCCTCAATATAATCTAGATATTTCAGTTTAATAATTTATTTTCATTTTTCTAAATTCATTTTATAATGGTGAAAAAAATTAATTATATTATTTATTCTCAAAATTAGTATAAATCATTTCTGATGAAAATGCATTTTCTGAAGAATAAATTGAGTTCACTAAAAAGAGAGTAATTATTATCAATAAATTTTAATTTATTATGACAAATATATATATCTCATAATTATTTTAATCATTTTAGAACCCTCTAATTCAATGATTAAGTTAGAACAGTAATATTTAAATAATATATTTCATGGATCATTTAAGCTTTGTGTTGTGTGTCATCTACGCTATCAAGAATAATTCTCTTCCTTTAAAATCAAGGGTTTGAGTATTCCAAAATATATCGATGAGTTTAAATTTATTAAATAGAAATATAATTTGAAATATGAGAGTGCTACTATTTAAGTAGTGTATTCCTATGAAGTGTTTTATGTGGATGATATAGGAGATCATCTTTGAAATAAGAGGATCATGTATCTAGTTTCAAAATACTCTAAACCGTTAAATTTTTTTTGATGGATGATTGTGTTATAAATTGAATTATCATGTAAAATAATGTAAAATTTATGTTTTAAATGTTTATATCTCTAAAGTTGGTATCAGAGTTGGTTTTAGTTAATCTTTGAATATTTTGATGGGAAAATTTTATTAATAACCCTCGGGATGATCCTAAGTATTGGATAATATCCTAAAGTATTGGTAAGGAAGGGATTATATGGTTTTACTATAAATAAATACCTTTTTGGATGATAAAAGTGTTCATGGTTTTTTAATAGTTTCATATAGGTGTAATAACCCCAAAATAGTAGGTCAAGTATATATCGGTCATTATCCTAGAGCATAGTGAGTGTTCTCTTACTGTACACTAGGTTTGACACTCTTGAGGTATGTGTGTGGGTTAATTCAATTTTTATACAAAATAGTATGATGTTTTTGGATAGATTAAAACCATGGAATGGCCTAATTTAGGCCCAAGGTTTCATATATTGAAAATAAGGTGTCCGGATCAACACATCCGATGAAATATTTTTCCTGATTATAAGATTTCTTCCTGTAACTATTACTTATAAAATTTTACATTTTACTTTTATCCAATGGTTGTAACCTAAAGGAATTATGTTAGTGATTAAGTTGGTAGAAAACAGAATAAATTTCCTCATAAGAAACCATGAAAATGGGAGTTAGAATGTAAAACTTTGCGATTATTCCTAATCAACACTCTCATTATTTGATTAAAAATCAAAACATGGGTGAGTTTCATCAAACACATAATAAGTGAAAAATGGTGTTTTATTAAGAACATGTAGGGAAATATATTAAATTTCATATGTGTCATATATGTTTGAGGAATCATCCATGTAAATCTGTCAATTGAATGAGATGATGTTTTTGGTTTGGAAAATAAGGATATAGAGACAGTACTTGTCGAAAAAAATTAAATGTTTGGTTAAAAAAATGGATGATGAAACTGGTTTCTTTACGGTATCATCAATTTTTGATGTTTTAAATGTAGAATATATGGTCATTATGAAATTAAATTTCCAAGTATGAAAGATCAAATAGTGGATCAATAAGGATTCATGCATAATTTTTTTACTCATGATGATGAAGAGACTACAAATGACACATGAAAGGAAAAAGATGTTAATGAATAAGATGATCAAGCATACTTAAAGGTTTAATATGTAATGGGAATGAATGAAACATTTATTTATTTGAATTTAATAAGTTTTTTATAATTTTTTTATTAATGGTATTAAAGTTATAAGAATCATGAAACTTATAGGGATTATTCTGAGGTAATTTTTCTTTAAGGATTTTCAAAAATATATTGAAATGTACGGATGAACTAGAATATTTATTTAATGGTAAAGTGATATTTTATGAAAAAACATGATTTATGTAAATATAACCCTTAATATGTGCTCAATGTTGAAAAAATAATGTTTAGTTAAGATAAATAGATTATTGATAACGTAAACGGGATAATAATGTTTACCTTGTAATTAATTATTGATTTGATGAAAATGCGGTGTATGTTATATTTTATTGAGTTCAATTTTTTTTTTGTATTTACGGAATATACTCTATAATATGTTATTTTTTTTACAGAAAGTTGATGGAGTCAATTTTTTGAATCATGTATATTTTCAATTAGGATTTATGGTAATTCTGGAAATACCATGTTTCAAGAGAATATATGATCAAGGTATTCACATATTTGGAATGTTAAATTTGAAGATACTTTATATGATTTGGTGTAATTAATTTTAAGTTTATTTTGGAAATTTAGGGGCTTTATTTAATTTATTTGGGTTTGGAATTTGGTCAGACATATTTTGGAAGGGTTTTAAGGTTAATACTTATGGAATTGTTTATGTTGAACGTTTGGTATCATTTTTTATATTAAATTACTATTTAACATATTGGATAACCAATTATAATAATTTTGTTTTTGGAAAATATAGAAATATGAGGAATTAATTTTTCTTATTTTATAGATCTTATGATCCATTAAAATTTAATTTTAGTGCTTCATGCATGATAAATTTATATTGAATATTTATTTTATGTTGTCAGAGATAATGTGAGAATTGATCAAAGGATGAAATTATACTATATAATGAAATCAAGTAACTATATTTTCTAATGTTATATATGTCGACAGTAAAATAATCCCTCAACTTAAAAAAAAAATCCAAAAATAAAATGTTATAATTTTAAAAAAAATTTAGATAAATTGTTGGTCATTTCACCCATCATAGATATATTTTCTTATGGTAGTTGACATTCAATTTAACATGTTATCTATCACTTTATATTATTCCTAGGGAATTAATTTTCCACTCTATAATATATTTTCACTTCCCACTAAAATTATATAATTTGGAAATCATTTATTTCAATATTCAATATGACCATCACATTTGAATTTCCCTCTTCTTAAAAGGAAGTTCTAATAAACCTTTTAAAGAAGTGGGTTTTCCAAAAAGGAATATTCAAATTTAAAACACTTGATTATCGAAAAAAATAACAAATTACAAAGAAAAAATTTATTAAATGGGGGATAATTTAACACTAAAAGACTTAAAAGAAGAAAATTATGTTCTATAGTGTACATAAAACACAACATAAAACTTAAAGAAACCATTAGATAATATCATTTAAATATGAAAACTATATCCTAGATGTTTAACTGGAAGGTATGAATTTGAACGAACACATTATAAAATATATTTAAAGTTACCACCTAATAATAATTTGTTTATTAACACTTTTTAAATAAGAATTTATTTTTTTCAGTAATGTTTTTTTAATTCAATAATAAGTTTTCTTCAAACATATTTTTATTGGTTTTGTGAGAAAATATTATATTTAATTTTTGACACTTTTATTAAATTTGTTATAAAAAATTGAATTCATTTGTAAATCAAAATTTTAGAATTATATTTGAAATAATTTTTAATAAATATCTAAAAAGATTTTTTTTTGGATGAATGGTTAAAAATAGGGATTTTAATTGAGAATGATATTTTTATTTCAATAATTTACAAAGTTCAATTTTCTTTAAAAGGGATCTCAAAGTAAAATTATTTATATTATATTATAAATATTCCAATTAGTCTCATTAGAATCAAATCATTAATATGTGGTGACTTTATGCTATATTTCTTTGATAACAACCTTCAAATTAGTTTAAGTAAAATATAAAAAAATGACACACTCTTGACTTTAATATCTTCAGTTTTTTATTGTAAGGGTAAAAATAGGTTATTTTTAGTTATAATGTTTTGTTTTAATGGATAATTACATATATTTATCATAGTAATTTATTTTTAATTTCTAGTGTTGAATAATTACCCTAAATACCAATGTAACACCGATACTGTATATATTCAACTATAGAAAAATAAAACGAATGATGTCAAAAATAATAAAAGTAATACAATTTTGATGTATTTTTATATTCCATGAATTTTTTTGATAAATGTAATATATTATAGATCTCTTGGAAAGTTTTTCTTAAATTTCTATTTTTTCCTCTTGTGTTCAATGTAAAATTATTTGAATAATGTCAAAAAAAGACATTAATAATATTTTATGAGAAATAATTTTTTTTAAATTATATAAAAATCATAAATTTTTTTGAAATATAACTGGTTGGATGAGAAGTGGCCTACATTATAATTCCTTGACCATTTATAAGAGAATTTCATCCATAAAATTATAACCCTTTAAGTGTGAAAAATATGTTACCACGATTAAAGTTAAAATAGGTTAAATAAAGTGTTAAATAAAAAGATAAGGCTTAAAAGAAAACACAAATAGATTAAAAAATTATTGGTTTACAGTATTTAAGCTGAATATTATTTTATATTATAAACTCTATTCATTTGAAATAATTTTTCTTGAGAATAACTTCATTATATTTTAATCTTTAAAGAGATTCTAGGAGTTCCCCTGTCCTCAATTATAAAAGGGTACCCCTAATTTCCCTTTTTTATGCCAATATGAAAATTTCAGCTAAAAAAAAACCTAAACAATGATCTTATAAAATATCATATTCACGATTATAGGTCTTTTTACTCTAAAAATATCATTTCAAGGGTCCTTAAGAAGCGATCTAAAGGATACCAACTGAAATAGCAGTAATCATCTTACCCGAATTCTTTCAATTTGTTTCTTATTATACCTCTTATAAATATATAATATTATTCAAAAACTAATAAGTTCATAATACTAAACATATTTAAATTTTAATATTATTTTTAAACCACCATTATCCATGTGTACGTATGACCTACCATTTCCATGAACATTTCATTTATTTTTCTCACTACCTTATATGGATAAATAAATAAATATATATATATAATGAATATATATTATATTTATATAATTATAATAATTATAGATACTATAGAACCATTATTAAGTTATAAGGACCAGGACTACCGAATCAAAACATGCCTGAAAAATGAAGCAGTTATCAACGGAAACAATGATAATCATAATAATAAATTGTTAAAAAAATTGGGGATAAGATGTTCTATGTAAATAATATATGGAATGATATATATAATTATTTCTCTATAATAAATTTTAATAAATATTTATTTATTATAAAAGTTGTTTTAATGCATTCCATGAAAGGTGATACTTGAGGAAATGGATTTTCACCTCACTTTTATTTTTGCGAGACACATGCTATATTCACCACTTGTTTATTTTATGTGGTGTATAAACTCCCCACTAATTTATTTTATGAATATCATAATGAAAATAATGAGAATATATATATCTATATAATTTTATCTCTTTCATGAAATTTTGATTCAAAAGGTACCAAAGTGGTAAGATAATTTTATTTCAATCCCCTTTTAATCAGGATTATTTATGCATTAATTTTTATTGAGGTAATTTTATGATCCTTATCGTATAAATAAATTGAAATTTTATTCTCATATGGTTATTTATATATAATACATGTTTTACTTTCATTTTTATCTCTTTAAGTATACAAGATACTACAAGAATATTTTTAAATAAATTTCAATTTATTACTCTCTTCGGTTGAAAAGCATTTTTTATATTCCTTTGTTTTATAAAAATATTTCAAATAATTTTTCTAATATTATCCAATTATTATTTAAATTAATTTTAACTCATGTTTTAATTTTTAATTTTTTTAAATGAATCTTCCTTTCATTTTTTAAATGAGGTACTCTTTAATTTTTACTAAAAATGAGAATGTAATATTTATTTTAACATATAATGAATGAAAAAAGTTTCCCACAATCAAAACCCCTCAATTATTTATTTTTTTAAAAAATACTTCATTTTTCATTTCATAAATTTTTTTCCAAAATATTTTATAATTTTTTAGATTTTAAATAAGTGATTTCAAAATGAAATGATTATTTTCCCCAATAAATATTCTAGTGATCTTTTAAAGGAATTTTCACCTATAATGCAATCATGGATGTCAATTATGATTTATTGGGTATATGATAAAATGATACCACACTTAGTTTTTATCTATATGGTTTATGACTATAATGATGAAATTTTAATGTAATCCATTTATTTTTCAATAGGTCATGCTTTGATAAAATGATGAATTATTTATGAGATCTGTTTTCCTTCCATGTGTTATGTTATGATGATAAGATGAATATTTTATGAACTTGTGGAACACATTTGTATAGTTTTCATTATGTTATGGATGAGATAGAAATTATATATCCCACTAATTCAATTTGTATGGTTTTACATTTCATTAATAATTTATGGAAAACAAGTTGATGTGATTGATCAACTTTGGGAAACTAGTCAATGTTATTGATCCACTATGGAAAAAAATCTATGTGCTCGATACACTATTGGAATCAAGAAAATGTTCATGATCCATTATGGTAAATGTGTGATGATTTTTAATCCATTATGATATGAGATACAAGTGTTGACGCTTTCTCCACTTTTATTTTATGGTATTGGTAGTCAACTATTGCATTGAAAATTGTTTATTTACACATGATGATGCCCCACCTTTGTAAACTGAATTTATTGTTCAATATTGATTTATGACTATTTCTCACTCTTAGTATTTGTATCCCTTAAAATGATAAAATTTATTTTATTACTTTTTCACTATACAAGATAGATTGGGTATGAATGTTGTATGTTTTGTACTTGATATCATAACCATATTCGTTTATTAAAAGTTCATATAATAATCGATTGATATCTTCCATGTTCACCCTTAATGAGAATCTAAGATCCCCCTTTCTTATGTTTCCTTTCCCTAGGTTATTAATATTTTCATTCATAGGGTATGCCCAATAAGTTTTTTATATGGGATATATTTATGATGTTTCATGAAACAAGAGGGTTGGGTATCTAGTATCTAAAAACACTAAACCATTATGGTTATAGAATGGATTGTATTGTTATATATTGGATAATAATCCAAAATTATGTTTTGTTTATATATGAAATGATTAGTTCACTATATTTTCTCCCTATTAAACTAATCAATCTCCTTCCTTTGGACAGAATTTCATATTATGTTCATTTTATTGTAGAGTTTTAGCTATTTTAGCCTTTGTAAAACATGATTTTTTCCCTCTCCGCTTAGATGTTGTTCTTTTTTTTTGTGTATCTATGTAAGAGAGATAGAGGTTGGTTTTCTATTATTTTTGTGTATGTAATTCCTATTATTATGGTTCGATAATTCTTTATCAAAGGTATTTATACCTTATCGGATCTTTAATGATACCATTATTAAGGTAGGTGGTTTCACAATAAACATATTTATAATTGAAATAATTATTGCTTGCTTGATTTGAAATAGAATTCTAATTGTTTTTTAAATCTTGAATTTATATTCTTGAAATGTGTCTTGAAGAGATGTGGTGTGAGTTGAACCTATTTGGTTATTTCTTCACATATAATGTATTGATTTCTATAAAATAGTTGTAATTGAAATGAATGATTGAAAGGATGATTTTTTATTATTCTTTCTAAATTAAGGGATGAATTGTTTTTAGTATTTGAAACGAAAATAATTGTTTTAAAAACCATGAGTTTTGGTGAATTCCATTTTGATGTTGGTTTTTTAAATGAAATAAAATGATTTCAACTTGAATCATGGTAGCTTAAAGGATTGTAGATTAAAATGATTTGAGATTAATGATTTCCCCTTGATTGATTTATTTTAAGTACATGAAAGCGTTTGTAGTTAGGGTGAATGATATTCATTCCAGGAACGTATTAAATCTATCATGAAATGAATTAATGAAGACAATTATAACTAAATGTTTTGAGCGATGGGAGTTCATTCATTGGGGTGGAATTCTATTCTCCCTAGTCTTGGGATCTATGTAAATGTGTATACACCTGGAACTATATTAAACTGAAAATGTTCATAACATTGTGATTTTACTTAACATACCCTAGTGCTTATGGTTATATGGTCAGAAATTATTTATACATTCTAGAGTTTATGAAAATATATTTTCAAAATTATTTTTGTTAGAAATTTCTATTTAAGCCTATTTTTAAGGAAATGATTATTTTAACCTATTTTAGTACTTACCATTGAAGTGAGTTTAAAATCATGTTTTATTATGAATTGTGAAAAGATTACCAAGCCATGTTTCATTTAAATTAACAATAATTGGTTTATTTAATATGAATTCATTAAGTAATTATTAGTGGGATCCTACTGGGAAAGAAGTTATCGCACCCTACGTATGCCTTGGGTTGTGTATAGGCTTTCATTTACAATGTACAAGAAAAGGAAAAGTACCACTAGGAGGTAGTCGGCACTATTTATAAAGATAACAAACGAGTTTATGGTTATAATAAGAGTTTTTGATCTTTCTATTTTGAAGAGATCTTGGTAATTTTTTCATCTAGTGATATATTGGTTTTCCTTTATGTTTTTGGTTCTAAACTTATCAACCTTTGTGATTTATCCTCTCATTGACGATATTGGAATACTGACTATTTATGGATTCTTTTGAATATTTTCATCCCAATGATTATCATTAAAATGAAATCAATCCTCTATATTGTTTCTTGATGGTTAAGAATTGGTATCCAGTATTTGGGGGTTGGTAATGCCCTTCGGGTCATGCCAGAATTGATTTAGTTACTAGTTTAACATGTTTTTTGGGTTAGTTGTCATCTGACATGAATATCCTCATAAGATGGTGATTTCAAAGATAAATATGGTGATATGTGGAACGTTATTAAAAAAATAGAGGAATTTTCTTGAATTTATCAATGTTTTGAACTTGAAATAAATTCATTTTCAACATTAATTTATGGTCATATTCATGAGATAAATTATTTTACTCCTTTATGCAAGTTTCAACAATAGAAATTATGATCTCAGATGTTTCAAAAATTCACAAAAATTAAAAAAAATTAAAATAAACAAATAAATTTTTTGATAAACAAAAATATGAAAATCCTATAGTATAAAGGTTTTCACCACACTTATTCCATTTATTTATATCTTTTTAGTTCAAATTAAGAAAAGATAGTTTTTCATGTAGAATTTAAATTTGGTTTAAATAAAATAAAATAAAAGTAGAGACACAATATGATTTAGTTTTTGTAGTATCCTTGAGTTAAGTACCTTCCAATTTACACATCATACAAAAGAAATAATGAAAAAACATATGCATTATCTTGAAATTAAAATACATAAAAAGAAAGCGATTGGGGAAAGAGAAGGAATACATCTGGGTTTATATCCTAAAGTGGGTTCTTGGTTTTTACTACCCCTAGGAAGGCAGTTCTAGTGGGTTATCCCCAGTCTAATAGTGGATAGAGTTTCTTTTATAGATACCACTACATGTTATTTCTCTCAATATCAATAATTCAATTCCAAGAGTGGGAAACGCCAAAGTAATTAAAAAGTAACGAAAACCACAAGATATAAGAATGATAGAATTTGAGGTGTAGTGAAGGTGTTAAGAGAGGTTTAAGGTGATCCCTATCAACTATCATAGTTTTTTACTCCATATAGTTCACAAGTTGATGTAAATGAGGTTTTCATATAACAAAATTATTATCTATAAGTTATTCTTGTACCATTAATTATGTGTCCTATTACTTAATATCCATGGATTTTTCAGTTGAATATTCTGCATAAAAAAGATTATTTAAAGGTATGTTATTGAAAAGATAAATTTTAATTTAAATAAAACAAGAAGAATTAATATTTATGTCTTCCCCTTTTGGTAAAGCTTCTTGAAATTTGATCTCTTTCGGTACGACCCACAAAAATTCTACCTCAGAAAGTTTATCATAATAATCATCTTCTAATGTAAGAGATTGGTATAGAGGTTATTATTTTTCATGGTAACATTTGGGAGAATCACTTACCTTTGGATGTTTGAAAAAATTTAACCCATACTCATCCAAATCATCTCGGTCTCCCACATATATATCAAATCACATATCATCTTAAAAAAAAACATATAGAAATTCTAGATTAGGGTTTAATAGATATTAAAGTAACTCATTCATGGAAACATGATTCTCTTAAACATGAAGAATTAGTAGATATAAGTATTCCACGTCAGATTCTGTTTTTGGTCATATTTTTCACAACTATAGGTCCTTAGATAAACTAACATATTCAATTATCCATTCTATATCTGTCTCTACATTTTTTATATTCTCTCCAATTCATTGAATCTGAGATTTTATTTTAATTTACTATTTTTGATATTATTATTTCTAGTGATTGTATTTAGTCCATAAATAATAATTTTAATTCATATACACCATTGAACAAGATTTTTTTAAATGAAATAAAATAGATTTATTTTCAAAATTGTGAATAAAATTAATGTCTAAAGACCACTAGGATTCCCAATGATTGTATTTATTTTTATAATATTTGTCGTGTGTGATTTCAAAAATGTTTCTTATTTTTAATGTATCTATTTTATTGGAATACTTAGGTAGTATATCTTGAGGAGCCTTAAAAATAAATAACTCACTATTCCTATTTCAAATAAGTGGGGTCTAAGAATGTTGAAATTCATTGAAAAAATAATTCAATAAAAACTAGATAAATATTATCAAGAAAGAACATAGTCCTTGGATCGAATTACTTGGTTCCCTAATTATCAATATTTATTTCATAAATTCTATTTGATATTGCATCCTATCATACATGGACTTCAAATCCCAATATTGAGTTTGGAATTTTTCAGGTTTAAGAGATCTCTTCGACACACCAAATTACACATCCTTTGATATTCAAGAACAATGAATGCATCTCAATTGGGATTTTAGAAACATAAAAATCCCTACTCCACCATATGTTGTTTCATCAATTGAACACACTCAAATCCATTATATGAAGATAATTCCCAGGATAAGGGAGGATTTTTTTTGGTAGGGAATTGATAAAAATAATGGATAATATCTTATATTTATGAACAATTTATACATCACCCATTAATTCCCCAAATAACCTATTGAAAATAGAAATTAAATTTTAAAAATTAAAGTACAAGAATTCAATAACAACAAGAAAACCACCCGAAAGTCAAGACTACAATTATTAAATTATCATTGTGAGTATTATAGAGGTATAGTGGGAGAATTGTTTTAAATAAAAAACAATAGAGACGAGAGGTATAAAATTAAACTAAAATATACTCAAACTATAGTAGACTATTATAGTATATTATCCCATAATAATATGCATAAGAATTACTAAATCCTTTAAATATAATAGAAGGTAAATTTTTATCATCAAAATGGGTTAATTGTTTAGGATCCAAAAATAACTCTAAATTCTGGATTATTTTTTCCATGTAAATTAAAGATTATATGCCTATGGTATTATATAATTTTTCTGACTATGAGTTTTTTTCTGTTAATTTTTTTAGATCCATATGAAATGTTTATAAAATGTTATATATTTTGAAGTAAATAAATTTAAATTAAATTAAATTTATACCTGAATGGATGATTCATATTTCAGTTATAAATATAACCACTAAATTTGGTTCATTTTATCCAAAGTTATGACTCATTTATTTAGGAGTGTTCAAATATATGGAAAAAATGTTTTCCACATCGAATGATTTTTTCTGGACCTTTAGATTTTAATTTAACACATTGGCCAGTTTATAAGAATAAATCCCACAAACCATAGAATCCTAAAAAAATTATTTTTTAATTTGGATAAGTTTATCAAAATGTTATTCTTTAAATAGAAATGTGATAAAAAATGGACTAAAATCTAGAGTTAATTTTTTTTACAATATATACCAAAATTCCCCCAAAATATTAAAATGATTGAATTAAGCTAAAATTACCATATTATGGTTAATTAAATATTTAAAATACATATAAAATGTTTTAAAAATAATATATCTGTAACATCCCAGGTAAATAAAGAATAAATAATTTTCATATTTATTAATATTTACGAATTGAATATTAATTTTACTTTAATGGGGTTTCTATGTTTGATAGCGTACCCGATACGCAACAAAGAGTTTCATTGAAATCTTACGTTGCACACTAGTAATAAAATAATATTATTTTAAATGGTAGTTACCACATAGCCGTTGTATTGGCGGGAAGGGATATAAATAACTAAAATATGATTATATATGTTTTGTAAATGTTTTTACATTTATCCAATAAAAGATAAAGGCTTAAAATAGGGAAAGAATTCAATTTTAGGCATTTATACCCTAATTTTCACTAAAGGTTCACTTATCACCATTTGATGGAGAACCGTCATTAAATATATTTTTGATCACTCTTATATATTCTATTGGACCAAATATAGCTCTTCTTTAGAATCGGGACATCAAAATTTACTTTGTGTAAATTTTTGGTATTTTTCCGTTAAAGTTCATTTTTTAATGAATAGTCTAAAATGTTGTATTTTAATTCAAAACCTCTTTTTAATCTAATTTATTTATATGATTATATTATCTTTTGAATTGGTTTTAAAGTAAAATTAGAATATAGTTGTACCATTTAATCCAATGGTGGTAATTGGAATCAATTTCACTTTGAAATTGGACTTAAACTAGTGTCAATCTTTTGATACTTATTGTTTAATAAAAACACGCTATTTGCTCTGACAGTGGGAATTAATTATTTAATTAATTAACGCAACTTATATGTTTTGAATTTTGTAAAATAGACTTCATTTTTGAATTCATAATATCAAATATAGCTTAGGGTGAATTTTTGGATTTTTCTAAAAAACATCAATTTTTGATGAATAGTGAAACCACTAAGTGGTACTTATAAAAACTGATTTTTCGTTTAAATGAAATTTTACTACTTCTGTGTTTTTAATTTCAAAAATCCGATATACATGGTTGTCATTAAGAAGTAAAATGTGGTTCAATGGGATTAAAATAATTTTTTGGTGAATAGTAACTTATTAAGTTTTTAATCGCGATTAGAGGTAATTAGTGCAATTTAAGGCAAAAAAGATATTATAATAAAATGAAAATACCTAGACACATGTACTAAACTTATTGGATGTGTCATGTCCGACCAAGAAAAGCCATGGTTCAACTTGGGGACCCCATGGAGCCACTTTGGTTGGGAAATGACATAAATAACTTTTTATTTAATGTTAAAGTAAAAATGACACCAACATGAGATGTTTTACTAAAACAATTTTTACATGTGGTTATACAAGTCAGATTTTTGATTATAAATATTAATTAGAAATATAAAAATATTTACTAGATCATGATATTTTGTATATAATTTTTAGACATTAAATAAATTAAATTATTTATGACATCATGATGATGCAGCGATTACCTCATTAATAAAGGATTTAAATAAAATGAAATGATAATGTAAAATCTAAGACCTAAACATGTCCAAAACCTATTGTATGGGTGGATTTCAAACCATTATCACCTTATCCTAGAAACACATCAATTTGGGACCATTAAAATCCGAAAACCATTTGAAAATAAGGTAACATTTCTTTACTTTCCAAGAGTGCCCCTCCTCTCCTTTTATAAAAGGCCCCCACCTCTACATCCTTATCCACACTTCCAAAGCCTTAGGCTCGGCCAAAACCTGCCCATTTTGTCTCTCCACTTCCCTCTATTACTCCTTGAAGACTCACTTTGGGCATAAGTCTTCCCAAGGAGGCCTTTGTGCTCAAACCAAACGGAGTTACCCGATTTTAAGGTAATGTCTTCACTTGATTCCTTTTGTTTTATTTTGCTTCTCCAACCCCCTAAACTCTTTGTATTATTTTCTTTTGTAACAAATACAGTATCCTCAATATACTAGGATTTTGTTATAAGAAGTATTCAAGCTAAACATACACACACCTACATCTAATGGTTAAAGAACATACTGTTTCCGTGGATGGCGAATTTCTGCCTCCCGAAACGATGATTGTTCAACATTCTTTTAACACCTTCAAAGGTGGCCATTAAGATGAAACTATATTTATATATGATATATAACATGTTTATGTTTTCCTTAAACTTCTGTATTTTTCATTTTGGGCATACCTTTATGGTTTCCATTATGGGTAAACGCGATATCTTCATTTGAGGAAGTGCAGACTACCGCCCCCTCAAAGTGATGTGATTCGTTAATGCCATATATGGGATGTATAAAGGATGGATTTAAAGTTATTATATATGATGTTATACTGGAATTATAATATACCTCTATATCATTATTATTTCTTTCCATTAAAGTATGATATAGAAATGAAAGTAGCGTTCATGTGTACGTACGACTTACCGTCTCCATGAATGGTGCATTTCATTTCTTATCCCCAAATATAATGTACTATTAAAAGTACATGTATATAATGGATATATATGATGAATGGTACATAAAAATGATGAATATAATTCTGGAATTAAAATATACATACCTATCATTTAGTTTTAATTCCATTAATATGACAAAGAAATGAAAGTAGCGTTCATGCGTACGTACGGCTTACCGTCTCCATGAATGGTGCATTTCATTTCTTACCTCTAAATGATTATGTAATATTATAAATACATGTATATTCTGGATATATATAATATATATGATATCCAAATCATGAATATCATTCTGGATATAATGAACCTTTTACCAGATGAACAACATGTAATTGTAAGAAGTCCACTTTTGACTTAAGAACCAAATATCGACAAAAAAAACATTATTAACTTAAATGGTTACATAATGTTTATAACATGGAAATAAGTGATATAAAAGGAATAATGAACATGAAAAAGGTTCTTAAGCAAATAGAAATTAACTCAAGTTTATTATTCAGGATGTTAAAGAACGATCGAGTCAAATCGGACCCGAGGTAAGGGACTTCGTCTCAATCCCCTTTCATTGAGGCATATTTCGTTTTATAGACAACTTTATTTTATACGGTGTATAAAACCCTTTGACTTTGACTTTTATTCAAAAGGAATCTTTTTATACAAAGCGTTTTACTAAATGACAAAAGGGAATGTTTTTGTCGTACGTATGCGGCGACAACGACTTCTCCGCCGCCACGAGTATTATTTGGTCTTTGGCTTCCTCAAAACACCGTAATGTTTTTAAAATAAAATAAATACCATATACTCTTTTATGTATTTTGGTATTGAAAATGGTTTTGATAAAGGATTCTATTATGTCAATATATTTAAATGATATATTGTGATTGAAATGTGGAAATGTTATCATTCCTTTATAATGGTTTTATGTTTTATGATTTTATATTGGTACTTGGACATTTGACAGGTGGTTACATGATAAACCATATGACGGGTGGTGTCATGAATACCGGGACGGGTGGTTACGTTATAACATCCAATGCATTGGGTATGGAAGTCGGCCGTATGGCTTTTCCATTAAGTCTGTATGGAAGTTGGCCGTATGGCTATTCTATTAAGTGATACGTGTGGAAGTCGGCCGTATGGTTATTCCACTTAAGTATGTTTATGTCTCAAGTTACCTTTATATGTTATGTGTTCTTTATATGGGTTTTATGGTAATACTTTGGTTACAAAATGGTAAGTAATGATATTTTATTCAGTGAAGAGTTTTTACTACTTCATGAAGGTGAAGGTATTACTTTGATAAAGTTATACATGGTTTACTTGATGTTTGAAAAACTAACAGTTTTCATTCTTTGTGTATCCCTTACTGAGATTTTTATGCTCACCCCAAGTTTTTTTGAAATGTTTTTCACAGGACTTAATGTGGAATAGGGTCAAGGATGGGATCAAGGGAAAGTCATGCTATATAAAACATTGAACTAGGTATGTTTCTTTTTAAGAGTTTTTATTTTATGGAATCTTTGTAGAAGTGTCTACTTTGTAATCTTTTGATATGTAATAGTTATGTCGTAATTCTCTAAAACTCTAAACCTGAAAAGATCCTCAATGTGAATTATTCATTTAATTCAATATTGAGTAATGTTTAAGGCCGGGGCCTTATAATATCTATCTAGTATATATATTGAAAGTCCTTATTAAATGAATCTAAAATGTGATACTCATATGATGAAAGCTTATTTTATATATTATTGGAATCTTTAGCATCAAACATTACTTTGGGATAAATCCGAGAGAAATAATATCCTTAATGTAAGATACTTATTATAATTGTGAAGAAAAATTAGAATTATAGTTAATTATGAGAAAAATTCTATGTGTCTTGGAAAACCCTTACCTAAGAAACTAAATTTTTACACTTTTAAAGACTTGAATATAGATGCTTATAAGATCCATAAAATAATTGACATAAGGTTTCAAAAGAATTAGATGAATTATAATAGAAGAAAATTCAACATCTTCTCATTTATTCATTATGATTGTGTTTTGGGATTATTTTAAGGCATTTTTTGGAGATGTAATTCATTCTAAAACCATCATTGGAAATTCTTTGATAAAGAGAATGAGTTTAGTAAAATTTTACCCTATTTTTCTCAAACTGTTAGGATAGAGGATCTGGGAAAGTGAGGTTAAGGTTCTTGGTCCATATAGATAGTATAAAAGGGTAAAATTTTAATACAAAAAAGAAGATCAGATATTTCTAATAGTTAGTTTTGGTTATTTAAAGGAGTTAAAATTGGACAATATAGGTTATTAACATCATGAAATTATATATTGTGAACTAAAGGAATTTCAACACTTGTTCAATGTGTTATAAATTAAGATTATAATTCCATAATTTCACCATTATTCAAAATATACTTATTCTTAGTGGTTAGTCACTAAAATAGATTAGTGGGAGGGTTTTATGAGATGGTCACATGGAGATGTGGACAGAATCTCATAGATATGTGGACGTAATCTCATAGAGATGTAGTCTTTTTAAAAAATCTCTAAATGTGAAGAAAACATAAGGCTTAATTGGAGTTATTTTATATGTGATATTATTATATGGTCACTTATGTATCATTTTTTAATATTATTAAAATATTTTATGAATATAAAATATGTCATGTTATACCAAAGTCGTTGTAGACTTTATTGTTCTTCCATGTTGGCTACATATACTCAGGAAGTGAATTGATATTTAACCTCCAAATGTTTTACTTTGAGTAATTGGTAACTGATATTTTTTTATAGCGTATTATAGGTTGTGGTGAAATGGTAATGTTAGTGTGGGTGTGATTTCATAGAGAGATATGAAATTTTCTTATGGTGTAAACAATAAATTTTCTATGATGGATGACCCCCAAGTATAGCACTTTGATTTCCTTGTAGTTTGTATTTGGTATACTTTGGGAGCATGTTTCATATTGGGATTTTATCATACTAGACGTTAGTAATATACAAATCATGATAACCTTCACACTTTGATACATTTCTGATGGAGACCTTGAGGCTTAGCTAATTAGGGGTGGTTGGGTATGTTGTTGATCGTGTTATCGGTTGAAGCTTAACCAAGATGAGATTTGTTATATTATATGAATAGTATTATATAAAGGACCTCAATTAAGATTTAATGAAGGAGGGTATGACCATTCCAACAAAATACATGTGATGTTCTTATCTACTAGATAAGGGAAATGTGATGTGATCATCCATAAGGATGGTCACACTGTACTCAAAGAATCAAGAATGTATGAGTAACAATATAGGATTGGAATAATTCTTGTCTCATAGTTACTAAATGTCTAGTAAGTACGGATAATATGAAAATGGAATATTTTATATGATATAATTAGTGTACAGAGATATATAGATACATGTATTTAATGGTGATCATAGAAAATCCCTTAAGAGCTTGAATAATATTGATTCTTTTTTAGAGGTCAATATTTGCTTAAATTTATGAATTCAAGATTTCATATGTGTTTTTAATTCTATAAATGACCATGGGGTCACACTTTGTGGTTGACTAAATATGGATTTCATTTTATAAAATTCTATGATCTTCTCTAAAAATGATTTTAATTTTATCAAAAATTATTTTGGATGGATATTCTCGAGTCATTTATTATGTTATGACATAAGGTCAAATTGATTATGGATTTACAAAATTATTTCATATGACATAAAAAAGTAGTTATGGATATAATGTCAAAAGTTATTATAAGTGGTAAAATATAAATATAAATGACACAAATCCTATGAGGATTTAGTTCAAGTTGGATATTGATAGTGATATTCTCAAAATCTAATATATTGTATATAGTGTTTTTCTTAGTGTCTTGTTATAAGATATGAATATGTATTAAAGTATGAAATTCATATTTCAAAAGATATATTATAATCAAATGGGTGTATCATTTCATATGATAATGAGATATTATATTGAATTTATCCTGGGAAATCCATAGTGCACGAAATGGGTCTGTCATATGACATGGTTATTAAATGAGTCATTTTTAATATTCTTATAACATATTATAACAAATAATTGGTAGTTTAATGTTACAAGTTAGTGTTTAAATATATTTTACATTTCCTATCATTGATAACATTTTTATAATATGAAATATGTGGGAGTGTCAATTGTGTATTTATATGAGAAATTCATCAATGGTAGAGAATTTACTCATACATTTTTTAATGTATTAGTAAATTATAGACAAATTTTAGGAGTATTATGAGGCCTATATATAGTATAAATAACCTTTCAGTTAGTGTGTTTGATTCATAATAAATCCATTTTTAATTTACCTTCTCCATAGAAACTCTTTTCCCACCCCTTTCAGAAATTTCAATAGATTATAGCTCATCTTTTATGCACTGAAGATTCTACCCAAGTGTTTGGTGATGCGATTGATCCATAGATACATCCTAGATGTAAGATTATTTTAGTGGATCCTTAGATATCTTTATAAATAATTACTAATTTACTATCAATAGAAATATCTATCTTTAGTGAAAGATTCATATTATACCATTATCATTGCATGGTTTCCATTTTCATAGTATGGTGATCTTGGAATTTTAGTTTTCTATTATCTTCCAAAACTTTAAATAAGTGTTTTTCAATACCCAGAAACCCATTATATAATACACTTTTTTCTCCTAAAACATGATGTATTTAACTTCTCAAAAAGAATTACTCACATGCAACACGGGTTTACAATCACTACACACACACACTTAGTTCTTTCACTAAAATAATGTTAAAAATGTATGTAAATACAATGAAGGATTATCAATGAAATTTAAATTGAAATTTTGAAATAATTGAATACTCTGCTTCTCTGTATATCTTTCATGTTCCGCACATATTCTATCAATTTATAAAGTATTTCCTTAATTCTATAATCATCTAAAAATACTAAGAACACACTAAGTTTAGTGAAATTTAAATTACAGAAATTAACTTTACATTTATTCTAATACATGAAAACCCCCCTATCTATGTTGGGTTGCTGTGACATCCTAGCCCGAGTACCACACCCTGGTGCCCCAAGCTAGAATGGCACGTGACCTCAGGCTCATCTCCCCATACTATATAGGCTACCGACTAGTAGTGAGGGTCTGATATATGGATCATGGGGATAATATACCCTATTTTATCAGAGTAATACAACAATATAAAATAAGAAACAATAACTGAGTGAAATAAAATCATAACCTGAAAGAAACAGTATCACAAGATGACCCAAATTGGAAATACAATATCCAAACTAAAGAAAAAAATATTCCCTGACAATGTAAGTTTCAAGTGTATAAAATGAAAAATTAAGATAGTGTCAACTTACCCAAGTGGGTACTGACATCGAGTCTGGTTCCCTCATCCATGCTACATCCCATATCAGCTATTTAACAATGGGCCCTTTCCATTTTCTTATCCTGAAGATACAAATTCTATTTTGGTAATGATCAGGCATCCAGAGTAGGATGTGAGAAAAAATAAATAGGCCCCCACCAATGGTTTCTAAAATATTATCTAGTAAAATAGTGTATATATTTGTATAAAGAATAAAATACATGGAATAAAGTACTTTTTACTTTTATTCAATTAATCATTATTTAACCACATAACTCAGGTTCCCAAGGACACCCGAACTCTCAATACCTACTTCGGCTTATTACAGAGTCTGAAATATCCCCAAGGGATATCATATATCTAAATTCCAATATTACCATTCATTTTCACAATTCATATCTGAATTCCATTTTACCAATAATTTTCATAATTCATATATGATTAAATGCATAAAACATGAGAATCAATATGACATGAGTAATCTGCACATAGAGATCTAACCTAAAGGTTATAATGTGAGTGATACTGAATGAATCATAATAGCTTTCTTTGAAAAGGGATAAGATGTCATGACCTTTCTGTAGCCCCACTCCAAGAGAAGTCACAAACCCTTAGAAATAAAAATAGAATCTCTCGCGGTATTCCTCCCTGAAGGCTCTCACGTTCCTTCAGAAATCCCGAAGGAATCTCTCATGGTATTCCATGGGAAATCCCTCTCTCACAAACTAGTTAACCTATGTTTTACTCCCTACAAACATAATTACAGCCAAGTGACATACAAATAATATCTATTTCACAAATCATTTTAATAATTAATTCAACAATTAATTAATCATACCAAATTTCATTAATTAATCCGAGGATTAATTTATCACATCAATTTGATTAATTAATTCATCAATTAATTAATCACCCCAATCCCATCAATCAACTAAATGATTAATTAATCACAAAAATCCCTTTAATTAATTCAACAATTAATTAATACAATACAATAGTCTCAATATAACATAATATATTCAATAATTAATTACCTTAATTCACAATTCAAAATTCCAAAATTAACTCAACAATTAATTAATACAATTTAAAATTCAACATTCAATAACTAATTGATCACATTAATCCCATTATTTAATTTAACAATTAATTAATCAAACATATCCCTTTAATTAAATCACCAATTAATTCATCACGTATCTTTTGTTAATTAATTCAAAAATTAATTAATCATTTCAAAATATCAACCTTGAATAATTATTTCACCAATTAATTATCCTAAATTAAAAATTAAATATGCAGATAATTATCCCAACAATTGATTATCCCCAATTTCACAATTCAATTATTGAATCACATCAAAAAAATCCTCATTTAATTAATTGACCCCATTTCTTAACAAAATTAAGAATTAAAATTGGTAAAAAAACCCCATAAATTATTAAATCATATACACATAATTGATATAGAGACTTTGGGATTTCAATAATAGACCACCTACCTTGATTCGTCGATGAACAATCACCCCACAAAAATCCCCAAAACTCAGCAGAGTGACACTGTAAAAAAAATATTTAGATCTACAACCTAAATCAACAATAAAAAATTAATGAAATCTTAAATCTAGATCTAGATATAAAATCCTATATATAGATCTAGAAAACTAGGAATAGATCTAAATAAAATAGAGAATAACTTCCCATAAATAATGAGATAAGAAAGGACGAGGAACGAGAAAACAACTCGGATGATATCCTCTTACTAAGAGGGGTGTAGATCTTCGATCTGAGCTTCAAATCACCACAAAAAAGGTTAAGATGGGTTAAAATATGTATGGGAGGATCCATAATCATGAAAGAGGAATCAGGTTCGAATGGGATCAATTTAGGATTAAAAAGGGTTCAATAATTTTTAAAACTTCTTTTTTAGGTTAATTTTATTTTCACACACAATTTTCTTGGTAGGGGTGCATGGTTTCCCCTAACAGTGTACCTAAAAAATGAACTTATTTTACGCATAATATGTCATTTTATTTGACAAACCTTGTGTTAACCGTTAATACCCATATGTCTATGGTTTCATAGTTTGCTGGGTTGGGGTGTACGGTTTGGGAAAACTATCCTCCAACGATGAACTGCCCTATTTCTTCCATTGTTTATAAAATTTATGACCAAACACACCCCATGGAAAAATGAAAATGAAAATTACTTAACACATGACAAAAGGGAATCTACAAAATAGCCTGATACAACTCTAGAAAAGGTCGGGATATTACACTTTTCCCATCTTATAACATCTCGTCCTCGAGTTTCACTCCCAATAATCTTTAATATTTCAAGTCAAAATGATTAGGCCAATGATCCCACATATATTATTCCCTTTCCCATGTTTCCTATTTTACATACCTATATTTCCATAATAAATGAACTACTAGTACAATATTTACCTTCAACACTTTCTCCCCACAATCCAACTCATTCATTAGATTCTTCTCAAAGGACGCATCTATATCAAGCTAAAAAACATCCACCTTGATCCCATAAGAAGGATCGGGTTGGTACTCCCAAGTTTTTGAATCATGAAAAAATTCCATTCATAAAATTTTCTTTCTATAGAAGTTCCAATCATATGCCAATGACCTGATTTTCTCCAAAACCTTAAAAGTTCCTACAAATGTGGGTGTCAGCTTGCCCAATCTCTATATCATGCATTGAACCAACTTAGGAGACACCATATGGAATACAAAATCACCCAATGTAAACTCCAGGGGTCATTGATGTTTATCAGTATACAGATTTTGTATACACTAATCTGAATCCATATATTTATTAATCAGCTAATCCTGTTCTTACATCACTAGTATAAGACTTGGTCCCAATAATTCTGACTCACTTATCACCATCCAGCATAGAGGAAATTTTCATGGCCTACCATAAAGTGCCTCATATGGTTCCAACTATATCATTGCCGGATTAATGCTGTTATTGTAAAACTCCACCAAAGTTAGGTTCTTATCCCAAGATCCTTAAATTCTAGGTTACATGCTCATATCATATCAACAAGAACCTGTATAGTATGCTCTGACTTCCCATTTGTGTGTGGGTGGAAATTTGTATTTAATAAAATATATATTCCAAGATACTTCTATGATCCCTTATAGAAGCATGATGTAAATCATGAGTAATGGTGTGAACCTATAGTTAGTAGAATCCCGTGTATATATACCATCACTCGAACATTCAAATATCCTAGATTGTCCACTGAGAAATTCTACCGTATAGGTAGAGAATGTGATACATTCGTCAGTCTATCCAGAAAAACTGAAATATAATTATTATTTTGATTCATCCTAAGGAGACCCACTATAAAGACTATGGTCACATTGTTCCACTTTCATTAAAAAATGGGAAATGGTTTTTGTAAACCTATAGGTCATTGATGCTCAGATTTCACCTATGGAAATGTTTACATCGTGTCACAAACCCAGCTGTTTACGTTTTCTTTCTCAACCATAAAAACAGTCAACATAGTTCATGGTACATTTTGGTCCCACCTAGATGTGCCACCCACTTTGAGGTATGAAATTACCGTATCAACTCCTCTCACATGCTCGTGGGCACAAAAACCTGATTCTGGAAATAAATGATCTCATCCCCATCTATACTCTAATATGAAAGTGAATCCCCACCTTCAAGGCTTTCACTCAAGTTTAAGAACTCTAGATACTCATAGTACCTATCTATGATACAACTCAAAAGTATTGACTCCACAGAAAATAATATAATATTAATCTGTTGTTGACTCTCCCAAACCACCACATGGATCTATTCTAGTAAAGTCATCATTTTGCACTCATAACTGGACTCTTTAACTTTATAAGTTTGAGTTTTCATACTCAAAGAATCATTCATATTATTTCCTTTCCTATACTTTTATTATAGTATGAAATCAAATGACTTCATATACTCAACCCATCTCCACTACTAAAGATTCAAGTCTCATTATTAAATGATATACTTCAAGCTCTTATGATATGTATACTTAGTAAAATTTTCACCCAAAAAATGATTCCAACACTACAAATCATACAACACTATAGCCAACTCAAGGTTGTTCATAGGGCAGTTTTGTTCATGTGGACTCAAATGCTGATACCCATATGCCAAAACTTGTTCTCCCAACATCAACACAACTCAACGTTTGATCCCAAAAGAGTCACAATACACTATATACTCACAACTTTTCTCAAGTAAGATCAATATCGGTGCTGAAATGAAACAATTATTGAACTACTGAAAGGCCTTCTCGCATTATCCAGACCATTCAAACATTATACCATTTTTGGTCAAGTATATAAGTGACACTTCCAATCGAGAGAATTCATGGATGAACCTATGATAATATCCATCTAAACCCAAAAATCTTTAGATATCAATAATAGTCTTGGGATGCTCCCAATAAACCTCTACATGTAAATTCTCTAGGTCCACAGGCATAAATTTCTATGATATGACATGACCTAATTAGTGTAATTGATTAATCTGAAACTATCACTTAGATATCTTGGTGTATAGATGATGATATGTTAGTGTACATAGGATAATAGTAAGGTGTTGTTCATTATTTTCATGCTTCTTGGAGTACACCAAGATTCCATCCACAAAACTATTTTAATATGATACAGTTAAATATGTAAGATTCTGATCATCAATGCCATAAACATTAATGGTGTGATCATAAACACATGTGGAACTATGAACAAATTCTATAAGTCATACTTTATTATGAAAGAAGTCCCCAATATATCAAAAAATGTACTCTCAGCTATTGACACCCTGATATCAAGTCAATATTTCAAAAGTCACAATATCCTCTCGACTTCTCAGAAAGTTCATTGATAGATGGAAGTGGATATCGTTTCTTCATGGTCATATTGTTCAAATTCTAATAATCAACACATAATCGCAAGATCCCATCAGCCATAATTTTGGAAAACACTAAAGAACCCCAAGGTGATATACATTGATGGGTAAATCCCCAATCCTAAAACTCCTCCAGCTGAGTCTTGAGATCTTTAAGTTATGTCGGTTCCATTATGTATGATAGAATTTAAACTAGCTCACCCCCATCATGAGATAAATAGAGAATTCGACATATCTTTGTGGTTGAAACCCTAAGAAGTATCCATGAAACACATACTGGAACCTATCCACTATGGGTAGAAAGAAATGTTTCTTCACACCTATTTCATCCATTAATAGAGTCGCAAACTAGGCTGGGAGATCTCCCAGATGATGCCTAACTGACCCTTCTTTTCATACCTAGATATCTCACTCTCCATGGTGAATATATTGGTCACCCATATAAGAAATTAAATTCACTCTCTTCCAACAATAATCAATGTGGTATCATTATGATACTAACCAATCCATACCTAGAATTAGGTTGAATCCTGACATATCATGAATATAGATATTCCAGAGAAAACTGTACACATTAATCTTGAGTGAAAACAGAATGCATAAATATATGTCTCTATAATGTACTCCAAATAATGTATTTATCATCATAACTCCGCTCCCATACTCCACCACCTATATTAAACCATTAAAAAGTTTTACATATATAAAATAATTAGATGCACCAATATCAAATAAGGGCCTAGATAATGTATAATCTACAAGAATAGAACCTCTCACTATCGATGGTCCGACTTCTCCATCAACAAGTATAGTCTGAATGGAATGTAACTATCCTGACCCTTTTTCCTGTGATATAGTCTGACTCCCTTGATTTTTTTCCAATCTTCTAATATATGCTCTCTTTCCCAGAAGCACCACATCCACTACCTCTACGACCTAAGACAATAGAACTCCAGCGGCCATACTGATATGGTGTAGAAGACCCCCTTCCCTCACTCTAGTTGTGTGTATCTCCTCTATCACTAACTTTATACTTTGGGTTCATGTAGAACCTTTTATATGTACCATATTTTCATAGCCTATGTACTCTATTTGTGGTTGAGGAAAATGATTCTGGAAGATTCCCGACCTACAATACTATTGGAAAACCACATGGGTAGGGTCTTGTGTAACCAACGCTTCCCCTGGCTACTCTTCTTACCACTACTATGGGATAAATTCTCATAATTACATTTCCAACTTTTTGAAGTCTTACCACCTGATCATGTGGAAGAAACCTAATGACTTCCATTAGAATCCTTCTTTAGATTCCACTCAGATATGAGTTCCTGATTCATCCTATATGGAAACTTATTCATTCTAATGATTTTTACCTGGGACTTAATTTCAAACTTAAGTCCATCCATAAACCTCTTTTCCGCATTAGTCTCTTCTCCCGTTAATTCTAGAAGAAACATATTTAAATATGTAACACTTCCATTATAGTCTATAATGGACATGCTCCCCTTAGTCAACCTCATGAACTCAGCCACTCTCTCTTATCTCAGTGTGTCAGGATAAAAGTTTTTCAAGAAATTATCTTGAAATGATTTCGCTTCTATAAATTCTAGGTTTCTATCTAGAATCTAAATGTCTCTCTATTGTTTCTCTTGACCATGTAACATATTGGTATCAAATTTGACTCTCTTCTTAGTAAGATTATCCAAGTGCTAAAGTATAGTCTTGAAGGACTCAATCAAGGTCTTAACTCTATCGGGTCCACCCTCTCTAGTAAAAGTAAGAGGGTGATACAACTAAAACTCCCTCATTAAACCAGACATGATTTTCAAAACCCACCTTGGGTCTCTTTCCATGAATTTCATAAAGTTACATAATTCCTCACCGAACTAATCATACACTTCCTCAACCAGCACTATCAGTGCATCAGGTTCCACTATTGGTGAAACATATCCTTCCATATCCTCGCGTCTTCCTCTCAATAAGATTCATCATGGAATAATATATCTAAAATTCTATACACATGTCTTAAGACTCATAATTTTTTTAACACATTCATTTAAGAGAAAAATCACACAAATTCACAACAAGTCTTTTCCCCAAACCTCTCCACGTGGTCACAACTGAGGTTCTACCAATACCATTAACCATCCCACACCCAGGTCCTAGTAAATGAGGGAAAAGAAATTCCTATTATTCCCATTTAATTATATATCCATTTATTCAAAATTTTCATCATTTTACAAATTTTAATTTCATATTTGGCTCCATTTTTAATTCAATTTCCAAAGATGGGTAAAATAGTTCAACCATAGTACTTACCCAAAACCTGTTATCCCATGTATGCTTAAAATGATTCATGTCAAAAAAACAATCCTTAGTTCCTATAATGATGCGTGCATAATCAACTCTCGTGCCTTACCAGTCTATGAATCACAAATCAAAAAATCTAAATAAATCATTGAAATAATAACCGCATCACACAACATGTTTTTCAACCAAGGGGAAATAATATCTACCTATAACAACACACATTAATAAGATAAATCCCACCCTGGGTACTTGGGTTTTCCCAATACATGGATTCACAACTCCCATGGATGAGAAAATGTTCATGGTCTAACTATCTATAATCTCTTTTATACCTTTCCCAAATAGTATAAAAAAATAAAATAAATGAAAAATGATCTGACACCACTTTTTAACATATCATCACATGTGTCATACCCCAATTCCCCAAGACAAACTTCCAATGGACCTTAGACACACATCCTTCTATGCCAAAGGATACCGACTAGTATTGAAGGTTTCACATAACGACAATGGAGAGACAATACCCTCTTTTATCAGAGTAATAAACCATCATAAAATAGAAAAAAAATAAATTAATAACATAATGTGATAACCTAAAAGAACCAGTATCACAAGATGGGAAAACTGGAAATAACTTCCCTTAAACATAGAGAGAATAATGGAGGATGGATAAAAAATCTTCAAAGATGAGATCCTGTTACCGAGAGGTGGAATATCTTTGATATAAGATTTAAATCCCCATTAATGTTGTTTTTAAGGGCTTGGAATATTTATGAGAGGATCCAAAATCATGAAAGTAGAATTTGGGTTTAATGAGGGTCGATTTGGGATTAATATTGGGATTTGGTAATTTTTAAAACTAATTTTCTAGTTAATTTAATTATCACTCAGGATTTTGTTGTCAAAGGCACATGATTTCCCCATGCCATTCCCTTAAAATATATTCCTATTTTATAGGGTTGAATATTTACTCTTAGTAGGGTGCACAATTTGACAAAATTGTGCACCAATCGTACGACTACCCTTTGTCAAGGGTTGCACGATTTGATGGGTTGGGGCGCACAGTTAGGGAAAACAGTGTGCCAACCATGTATATCCCTATTTATACCATTTTTCTCAAATTTACACTAAAACAAACCCCAAGTTAAATCTCAAATGAAAAGTATTCAACATATGGAAAAACCAATATCTACAAAGGAGACAGAGAGAACTCTAAAAATGTTTGGATCATACAGTTGCCTCCAAACTGAGACATATATTTAAATACCATCACGCATTATCCACTAGATGTAATCCCCAATAAGTTGGGGTGAGTGGTTTTATTTAATAGGAACCACCATATGATTTATATTCCTAGACTCCTCCAAATGAGAATAGTTAGTCATAATTATAGAGGCTAAATATAAGAAACATTCATAAAAATAATTGTCCCTACTCCTCAGAGATCCCAAATTCCTGTAAATTTTAGTTGATACTCAACCTCCTTCATAATGTATTTAATATGAATTTATGTTAGAGATACTATTTTGGTTTTTTGGAAACTCACATTGGGATTTTCTTAGTGTTTACAAACTTTTTCTAGTATATCTTGGACCAATTCTTCCAATTTTTTACCTTGAAAATAATTAACTTTTAATTTCCTTGGATTTGACCAATCATATTCCCAAAATATACATATAGCATATGTTACATATATTATATTATATATTATTTCACCTAGAATAATAATTTCTTATAGAATCAGATAATTAGTGAAAATAAAAGATGGGATAAATAGAGTTTAAACAAAAATAAAATTTAATGACATTAATAGGATTTTATATAGTAATTATACTAAAAAATGAATTCTATTATGATATTTTTTATCCCTTTTAATTTCCTAATTTTTATATTTTTATGGGTTTTCTATTGTTTTTGGGGATTTCCCAAAAAACTAATAAAACCATAACCTATCACTTGACACGATTCCATATGTGGTTGGTATAAATGTGTTGTTGTGGAACAAAAAACTCCATCTACTCAGTGAAACATAATATTAGTGAATACTGGGTTACTTCCATGGCTACATGAGGTACACACTAGTGATCTTGATTAGTTTAAATAAAAAACAATAAATAGGTGGGTGAAATGATGTGTGGATTGTATAAATGGAAAAATAATGAAGTTTAATGTCTTTTAGGATTTTATTTCCATATATTTGGATTTTTTTGAAGTGGTTTTCACTTTTTGGAGAAGTGAATCCAACTAAATCACCCTATAAAACCAACTATGCATACTAGTGGTATGAGGGAAGATTACTAGATATGTAGAAATAGATCTGTTGGGTTAATTACTAGGTATTCTTAGTAAAAATAAAGTTACACATGGATTACTTACAACTTCTTAATCATTATTATTGAATCTTTACTCTTTCTGATGTGTGAGTTTTAACCTTCCTAAGAGGTACGGTATTATACTAGTGTTTGTACCACTAACAAGGCCAGTTTTTAATCACCTTGGGTATTTGTTTTCAATTTTTACACTCAATTTACCCTAGTTATAGTCTCATAATAACTAGTTCCAAGTGGATCTTCCACTCCTTCTATATCACTAATCACCCCTAATTTTATCTACCCATTAATATTATATTAAAAATCATTAAGTTCCATGGAAAAAATCAAAACAAAAAACATTCAAAATAAACTGAAATAGAAAAAAAATCAAGAACAACCCCATTAATTTGAATTTATGAACAACCCAACTATCACTAAAATAAAATATATAAAATAAAAAAATTTAAGAAAATGAATCATAGGTAGGATATTTTTTAAAAAATTCCTATTGATCTCATATGTACTTATTCTTCTCCAGAGTCCTATTGGATTTATCTTCCTTAGTGATATTCATAGCCCTTTATTTTGTGTGCTCTTCTCAAATGAGGGTAGATCTATTCTCTATTTTATATTCTTTATATTATACACATGATATGGTTTAATTTCTATTCCATATTGTGTAATATTTTCATATGGAAATGGATGCATAGATCCCTACCACATTGGATGCTCAATTCCTACCTTTTAATGCCCTGATTTCAACACCAAAACCCATGATCTCCAATATCCCCCTCTCCTATATCATTTTCTATATGATATTTTGGTTAAATCATCTCCCAATTTTTTACTATAGTGTCATATAATATAATATATTATGGTATACATGAGTTTCAAGAGTTTCATGCTGAGAAAGTATGATTTTAAGGGAAATATATTAGTCTTCTAGGACCCTCCTTAATCTATCATACTTCTTATGAATATTCTATAATGAATTGGTATTTCATGTGCACCCAAAATTAATTACCTACTAACTGATCAATGAAAGTAATGTTTATGGGAAGAAAGAATCTTGGAGTAAGACATAATATAATATTGAGTCACAGAATAAATTTGGGGTTTTGGCATGAGGATGTGTTTCCATGAGAAAATATATTGTATTAAGTTGTGAGGATCTATTAGTTTTGGTTTAGGATTTTATTTTTATAATGGGCTATATTGTTACTCACTCAGACTACATCACCGTGGCATTTGGACTTCTAAAATCTTTATCATTATAACACTCATTATTTTACCTCAATAATTTATTATGAATTTAATTCATTGGTTACATTAGAATTTTAATGATAGAAATGGTTTCTTTGTAGTGGTATGCAGGTGGAAGGTGTACCGAGATGTTCCTCCATAGGATAAAATTGATAATCTAAAATATTCTAGGAATTTTTTATGGGATTGTGTTGGATCTATAACTCCTTCTTCAACATCAATGTCAACCCACGTTTGGTGATGAAACATTTTATGGAAAAATAATATCTACCAATATCACATTAAACCCTTATCAATAATGAAAACACAATGTCACATTTCATTAATAATATAATATAATCCTCTATAACTAATTCAATTAGGTTATCAATACAGCCTTGTGTCTTCTATGTGAATTTTTCTATATAACAAGATTTCATTATGTGTTCTCCCTAAGCTCTTATGGGTTATTTAACAACGAAAAATATTTAAAATTTGTGGACATAAACATTGTTTGGAGAAATAATAAATAATCAATGAAATTCAATTTTTTTTCCATGTTTGAACATTATACAAAATATTTTCTAAAAAGTAACATATAATATACAATCAATTAAAATTTCCACAATATAAACCTAATAGTACTAAAAAAATAACAAAATAATGATAAAAATAGGATAACATATGACATAAATTAATTGATTGAATTATCATTTTGGATTGAGGTTGTTTCTTTTTTCATAGTGTAGTTTTAATTTTCTTTTATATTATTTTGTTGTGTTTCTAGAGGGTAATGCCTCCAATTTATGAGATCTATATCTTAGATGATATTTTCCAACTCATATAAAATTATATGATGGCATTAGGGGAAACTCAAATTCTTGTTACTGATTCCATGATTGGTCTAATCTAGGATGGCTTATAAAGATGTGGTATTAAAGTATTTAGTCTATATAGAGGTGTGATTTCAAAGTTTATCACATTTGAGGCTATGAATTTTTTTGTGTGAAAAAAACTAAGAAATTCGTGTTATATGTAATAGAGTTCATACATTCTATATAGGAAACCCAAATAAGATGTTGTGACTGATGCATTTCCACTAAAGGAAACTATTATTTTTAGTTTGACTAAGGTACACAGAGCCTTGATTATGAGGAATCATTATTTTGGTAAATATATTTTATACTGGCTATGAAATGATCTATTCCCATGCTCTCACATGATAAGGGAACTATTTTGTGATTCACTGTAGAGGAATTTCATTGATATCTTCTATAATTCACTCTTCATTATGTAGAAAACCTATTAATGATAATGTATTATTTTAAATGTGATATTGTATGTTATATAGAATTTATATATGATCTATTTCACATATAATAACTTGTTCAATTCCTACTAGACTTACATTCATTATTAATCATGATGATATAAAGACTTCATCTAGGATCCCTAGTACCAGGGTACTACACATGCTGTTATGCTATGGATTGAGGCCATTATAGAGGAAGTAATAGATCATTATTTTAAATGATCTTGGGGGATAATGTTTCTAAATGATTTTGGGGGGATAATGTAATAGAGATTACTGATATCATGTTATTTCCTTGGATAATTGTTTTATGTTTTCCACAAATTTTATAATATTTTTAGGGGACTCAAATTTATCTTTATATGAAATTGGGGACCTTGTTTCTTCCCCATATTAATTATTTGATATGATTATGGTTTCATTATGATAGTCAATCCATATTTTTTTAGATAATTTTTAAATATTATTTCGATATGATTTCCGATGATATATGAGGCTCGTATATTATTAGATTGTGAAATTTAAGATGGTATATATGAGATTTTGATGATTTGCAAGAGAATACACTCTTAAGAAATGTTCATCCAACAATTAAACATCATTTAATTTTTTCCACTCTTAGGAAATGTTCATACAATATTTAAGTTGATTAGTTATATCTAATATGTTATTATGACACATTCACATTTTTAACTTTAACCTCATTTAATATTTATAGATTTTATAGAATAACATTTCAAAATTTTTAATTCCTATTCAATTTTCTCTTTGACCATCTTTTTGAAAATGGAAACTATTTAAAAAATGTTCTATTTTGAGAAGTATGTTTACCATTTCTTACAATGTGAATTTTTTAAAAATAAATTTATCTAATATCCAATCCCAGGAATGGAAAATAAAATTAATTTTAGAAAATTTATAGATAATATTTCTTGAGGAAAATAAATACATTATGTGTGTTACAATTTGATGTGTCACAATTTTACATGTTTTACACATGTATTTTCATGTTAGTTCATAAAAATGTTTACTCAATTGGAAAAGTATTGATTAAAATCATTTGTTTTAATGTTTTTTGTATTGAAATAATATGTTTCTTGAAAATTTTTATGGAATGTTTTTTTGTGGATTTAATTAGTCATATGTACTATAGCGACCCTGGTTTTCCTACAATAGTTTTACATAATTTTAATTATAAACAGCATAAAAACAATAAAAAAAGTATATCAAAATTTTTAGTTGTCTTGGGAAAACTAAAACCATACATAACTTTTACAATATAAAACATTAACATTTATTTAATTCCTTTTTCTCAAGCTACTTATTGGACCTTGTGTACTAATTAGTAATTGTAGTCACCTTAGGATATACATAAAAAGGGATGAGATAAAATCTCAATAAGTGGATAAGTAAGAACATGAAAAAAATAAAATGGGGTGATCATAACATCTTCATCATAAAAATCATGGTAGGGATCATTAGGTAAAGGCATGGAATGTGGCAATGAATAAAAAATAAAACATCATGTCATACTGGTCAACTATCAAAAATAGTTTTGAACAAAGGTAGAATCATTTTCACACATAATTTCATTTTAATCCATGATATAAATCAGTTTACCAAATGCATTGGAGCACTGTATAATTCTAGATGCACCTGTCACATTCAAACATTCATATTGTGCTATATAATTCTATGTGCACCTGTCACATTATAACATTTTCATTATCATGAATGAAAAATTTATCATTCATGAACATAAATAACCCATGTAAAGAAATGTCTTTCATCTCATAATAATCAATTCATAAACTTTGGGTTCCCAAAATAAAGAGGGAATAACATACATGATACAAGAACCATCAACCTTGAGTGAGAAGTAAAATGTGTGTTTTAGAAAGAAGTGTTATTTTGGAAAACATTGTGTTTGAAAAAAACTTTAGTGGAAAAAATTTATATCCCATAAAAGGTAATATAATGATGAAATTATGATTTTTAAGGAGTAACCATACTGAAAATGGACTGAAAGAGGGAGAACCCGAAGAAAGAAAGTTGGGTTTAAGAATTTCCCCTTAACTTGTATCTGAAAGGTTAATTTATGGGCCTTTGGATGAGTTAAAGAGTTTAAATCCATTGTTCGAGAGTGTTCTTTTTCTTAGTTTTCCTGAACGGTTCACTTATACACCTAAATAGATGTTCGGATAGAACAAGAAAAAACATCCACAATTGACATTACATGTTATTAATGATCTTATAGGAGTTTAAATTATCTTTTAATGAATTATTTTTTATACCATGTGGATGATGTAACGACCCAATGTTTTATAAATAGAAATTACTTATAAATATTTCATATAATCACATTAAATCACAACATAATGACCTACTAAGTGCTTTTTGACCTTTAAACATAAGTTTGTCACTTGTGTGTTTGGAATTTAAAAAAACTGAAATACAGAGTTTCATTTAGTAAGTTATTTGGAGTCCGATAGGAAAAATATGATTTTTGGTGAATAGTAACCTACCCTTATGAATAGTAACATACCCTTATGAATAGTTATATATCCTAATGAATAGTAACCTTACCTATGATTGTATAAAAATAATATTCAAGTGAAAGTATGATGTACATATATTTTAGAATATGTAAATGAATGATTTAAAATTTGTTTTTAATAATAAATATCATTTTAATTAAATACTACATTAATTGTATTTAGAAAATTATTTTTGAAAAACTGATTTCATTTTTGGATTCTACACATCAAAAAATAGTTAGAGTGAATTTTTGGGATTTTTCTAAAATAATTTAATTTTTGGTGAATAATAAAATACGATAAGTAACAATAAATTCTAAATAATGGATTTATTCAGTCATTGATGACGATCTGCTGATGTAAGCCCAATTTGTAAAAAATCATGAATTTATTATAATCTAATGAATATAATAATATGAAAACCCTCCTATCCTCCACTATATCCTCCCCCACTCCCCCTTCTCTTCACTACTCTCAAGCCTTGTGCCTTGCCAATATTCTACCCAAATTTCTCCCCAAGCCCCTCACCCACGTCCAAAGTCCCCTTGTCTCTTCAAAATACCAAAATATCTCCCCTTAAGAGGTTCTCAAAGGAGGTAGACTCTAGAGGTAAATTCCTTTTTCCAACTCTTTCATTTCTTTTATGTTCTGTTCTTTTCTTGTTTCTTGCCCACCTCCCGTCACCCAAATTGTATGATAAATCTAGTAACATACATGTAATGGAATTCTATTATTCTAATGGGATACTTCATTATTTTCTCTCATTTCCCCACCTTTTATTTGAAATAAATGAAAACATCGTTTAAGATGTGTTAATTTAGCACATTCAAGGAAAACAATTTATAAGTTCATATTATCATATTTAATTATGGCCACGAAACCATTTGCGGTATGTTTGAACCAAATTATTATATATACAATATATCCTATTTAAGGATCTATAATCCTTTTCTACAAATGGTATTATGTTATAAAGTAAAAGATGTTCATTGTAATCAAACCCACCGATTAACCAAAACAATTATCGCTAAAGGTTTATATTATAATTAATCTCCACTCCCAATAACCAAATAGATTTTCAAAACCATGTAATATTATGTTTTTTCAATAATAACCTATTAATTAAATTCTAGACGACCATTCTCATCTTATAAGATTATCTGTTCATAAGTAATTCGGTAATGAAAGTTAAAGAAACAAATAGAACCGAACAATAAAATTGAACATCTTAACCCATCAAATGGCCAATAATACACTTAAAATGGTTATACTAAATTGATTAAATATATATTAGTATATTTAATTTTTAACTAATAAACCTATGTTGTTTATTTAGTTCATTAATAAAAAGTGGAGAACACCACCAGATTTAAGGTAAGGGATCCTCTCCCTTTCTCTCTTAATCAAGATTGTCCTCTATATTAAGACTTTTTATGTGTAATACCAAATGATGGGGTATATTTTCCAACCTCCCCCATACTTCATTCATTATTTATATGTGTTTATAAACCCCTTTTCTCTCTCATCAATCCCTCTTCTGTACACCGGATACTATGCTGAGAATCCGCATCGAATTCTACCCAAACATCGTTTTTTCTTTTGGGTTACCTTATATTTATTTATATAAAAATGAAGTTATCTTATCTATTTATATGAATATTATTAATTTTTTGTGGTTGTAAAAAATTTATTTATAAATAAACTTTCATCACTTCCTTTTGGGGATAAACATGTTTTTAAAAGATTCCCTCCATAGTACTTTCCGATAAGCAAACATGTTTTAAGGGAACATCCCCAATTTTTACCAGATTTCAAGTGCACTCTGTCTTTTGTTTTAATCCACCATTGTCTATATAAAATCATTATTTTCTTTAAAAACTTCTTGGTTCACTTCTGGCTTTATATAAAATATTATCCCATTTTCTATTTTAAAATCTCTATAGTATTTTCCTTAAAATCGCACAAAAATATTTTAATGCTAAAATTTCTCAAATACATTTGCAGCATGTTTTCACTTCTATTTGACATAAAGTTTCAGTATATATTCCTATTTTACCATATGAAATTCCATATAAGTTCTAATTCCTTTCTTTCATGGAAACTTTCTTGATACACCCATTGGTTATTCTTTATTTCTTGATTATGGTACCCAATTCCTTCAATGGGTAACCCTTATGTTTATGTAAGATTGATTATGTATGATTCTTTATGTGGAAAAAATATTAATTAAATGTAATATGGGTGTTCCCAGATAGCGGTACAATGCATTGGGTGAAGTTATGTCTCATGAGATGGTATGTGCAACGGTCCTGGTGGTTAGCCTTGGCTTGGGCAACTATGTGAAATACGATTGGCGGTTAGCCTTGACCCTTACTATTATGGGAAACGGGTTTGACGGTCATACATTAACCATACTAAAGACATGTTTTATGTTTCTTCCAAATGTATATGATTCCATGTTTATATGATCTCATCTTTATTTTTATGATTCCATGTGTACCATGAATTGGATATAATTATGCGGCATCGTCTGTGGTTCTCTTTTGATGGAGGTGAACTCGCTCCAGTGAAACTTCGGTTTGCTTTTGGATAGAGGCGTGCTGTCGTTCCCTCGACGGTTCCATTCCTCCTTGGCAGTGACTTCTCCACAGTCGGGATAGGCTCGATCCTCTGCTTAACATGGCCGATGGACTTCGGAAGCTTCAACATTCTTCTCCAGATGGCGACCGACATCACGATGGCGATGGATATTTCTCCTCCTCCTCTATGGTGGTTCCTTTTTCTCATTGTTTTCTCTCTCTATTTTAGTGCTCGATGTTGTGGATTTTGTTATGAATTTCTTTTGGTCTTATCATCAAAGGATTATTTCAGTGGAATCCCTCGACTTCTCAATCCTCACTCTAGACTCATGTTCCTATAAGCCTCTCTTGGTCGAAGTAGGAGAAGTGGTAAAGATGTGGCTTTGGGTTATCAGGATTAGCGGTCGATGAGTTTCATAGTGCTATTGGATTTGGCTTGTTTTTTGTTCAATATGCTATTTGTTTTCTGCTACTTCATTGATGCTGGTGACTCGGAGTCCACAGTCGCTCACAGATCTACTATGGCCTCATGTTCCCACGCACCTTTCCAAGTCAGACCTAGAGCGGTGGTTATTTAAGGCTTTGGGATGTGAGGATCAGTGGCTTTTGGTGCTCCAGGCACGGCTTAAATTGGTGTTTGATTCTCTTTCCGTGAAGTTTGTGTTTGTTGTTTTGGTGTTCTGTGTTTCTGGTGTGGTAATGTTAGGCAGACGACGACAAAGGTTTAAGGTGGGTTGATGGTCTTTGATGGTCTCTGACGGTTCCAATCTCTTACCCTTCATCGTTTTCCTGCTCTGTTCTCTAATCTGGATCCAGATTCCACCTTTCTCTCCGAGGTGGAGATGTGCAGTGGCCTTCAAGGGTTTTTGGGCTCTGATTCTGGATGGGAAACGTCAGGAGGAGGGCACTGACGACATTTCGACCATCGACGGAATGGTTGTGTTCAGCTCCGGCGAGATGGTGAAGGTGGTTGGCATTGATGCGATTGAAGTCGGTGAGGTGATGATGGTGGTGACCTACTCGATGGGGGTGAGGTGTTCGATGGCTGTTTTCTCAGGTGGAGGATGATGGTTGACGGGTCGTGGATCTTGGGGGGCATGCGACTCAAGGGTCAAGGTGATGAATGGTGGTTGTTTTGGTTTTTGAATTTTGAATTCTGAACAGTGGTCTTTGAAAGTATTTGTTGTGGTATCTTTGTGGGTGTGGAATATGTAGGATCATTTGGCTGTATTCGGGTTCACACTTTCCCTTACAAGTGTCATTTGAAAATAAAAAATATGGATAGTGGATAATTATGCTTAAAATCATGTAATGTGATGTAAAAAAGGATAGGGTCTCTATAGTTGGTATCAAAGGATGGTAAAGTTATTTTTAGATTTTAGGAATAGATCACTTTAGTAAGATCCTTAAGGATGAGATGAAGTATAAAAAACACCTCTAAGTATTGGTATGTATATAGTAACTGGCTTATTGAGAAAATACATCCCTATATGGATAAAAAAAGGTAGAGGTGGCTCTGGAATAGATGTACCTAGAAGTGAAAACTCTGACAAGGAGTTTCTGGCTTGACCCAGGGTATCCTAGTACATGACCACATGCCTTGCTGCACTCTTGGTATTGACACTCATGGGGGATATGATTTGGTAAATTAATGATCTTAATACAAACCATTATTAAGGGAATAAAAAATACCATAAGAATATAATTTAAAAAATTAATCAAGGATAACCTAGATTTAAACCTAAGGAATCCCATGTTAGGATATACTCAACCATTATAAGTTTTTCCTTTTATGTTCAAAAGTATCATTTTTTATGTTCAATAACTAAGTATTCAATCCCTCTAATTGTATGCTCTTTTTATTAGTTAATGGTGGGAAATAGAATAACACGTTCTAATAACAAATATGATAGGAAATGTGAATATTTATCTAACCATATGCCTGACATGATGGGAACAGTTGCTCAAAACTTCATGACAGTACTTGCTCAGCTAGCTCAAGTTATGAATAATAGCTTGAATCACGTGGAATGACCTCCTCCTCTAATAAAAGAGAAAGTTTCCATAGAATCCATCATGTGTCAAAGGCCTTCCATGTTTAGAATATATTTTGATCCCCTCCTCATGAAATAGTGGATTAAGTCCATTGAAAAGATATTCTCCATCCCCCAGTGATCAGAAGAAGAGAAATTTGTACCAGCGATCTATCGTTTTGAGGAGGAAGCTGATATGTAGTGGATACTAATCAAGAATACAAAGTCCCAAGAGGAAATGGATTCCATGGATTGGGAGGAAATAAAGAGGATTTTTTTTAATAAATATTTTCCTCAAACCCTCTATCTCAAAATAGAAAGAGAGTTCCTTAAACTAAAACGGAAGGAAGATAAGTCCCTTGGGGCATATAAATCATACTTTAAAAGGCCTACAAGGTATGCCTCTATCTTTGTCACAAACACCTAAATCAATGTGGATTGCTTATTTAGAGGCTAAAGTTGAGTATACGGAAGGTAGTGGCAATCCGAGAGTTCGAAATTTATGAAGAGATTGTCTGTTGTTCCTCAAGGTTGAAATGGATATTGGAGAATCTCAATTGTCTCGTTGGTCTGGTGACGTGTATCGAAAAAATAGAGACCAACATGGGTTGTTCAACAAACAAATCCCATGATGGAAATAAGCCTGAATATCCCATGTGTAAAATTTTTCGGAAGAAGCATCCTAGGAACTATCTTAAAAGAACCAAGAATTTCTTAAAATGCTGAATGTTTGGTCATCTAGCTAAAAACTGCCAATGAGATATGAAGAATCCCACTAATGGGGAAGAATAAAGGAAGGTTCAGATCAACACTCAGCATGTAGTGCATTGTTACAACTACATGAAGCATGGGAATTATGTGAACAAATTCCCTAAGCCATGGGTTGTATGAGGAAATCAACAACAACCTCTAAGGAAACAAGGAAGGGATTATGATATAACTACTTCTGAGGTGGAGTTGGAAAATAATATGGTGAAAGGTACGCTAGTTATTCATTCAATAATAGCAAATGTACTATTTGATTTTGATTCTACACATTCTTTCATATCTTGCATGTTTATTAGAACTATTCAAACACCACCTCAAAATTTAAAGGAACAGTTATCTATGAGAATAGTGAATGGGGAAATTATTGTGTTCACGGTTTATAACTCCTCTTCAGTTAATGTTTGTGGATTGAAACTCCCATGAAATCTCATCATACATCCTTTAGTGGATTTGGATGCAATCTTGGGCATGGATTGGATGCCTTTATATGAGGCCAACATCAACTCTCGAGAAAGGGAGATCACTTTTCACATCCCAAATCACCTTTTGATTCGTTACAAGTGTAAGGAGGAAGATTAATATCCTTTAGAATCATCATCTCTAGTGTCAATATTGTTGCCTTATGAGAAAGAATATCTATCTCAAATGATTGAGACAAAAGAGATAATATTGCATGAAGACATGGCCATATTGATGGATTAGACTGATGTATTCCCTGAAGAGTTGCCTGGTCTTCCTCCTAATTGAGAGGTTGAGTTCTCAATTGAACGTATCCCTGGATCTCTACCTCTGTCAAAGAAACCTTATGAAATGGACACCATAGAGCTGTAAGAGCTGAAGTAGCAGTTACATGAGAATCTGGAGAAGGGTTTTATACGACCGAGTGCTTCACCATGGGGTGCACTAGTCCTCTTCATCAAGAAGAATGATGGATCAATGTGCCTCTACATTGATTATTGTGAGCTCAATAAAATAAAGATAAATAACAAGTATCCCTTCCCTAGATAGATAACTTTTTTTGACCTACTTTGTGGGGCCAGTAATTTCTATAAGGTGGACCTTTGGTCGGGATATCACTAATTAAAGGTGACGAAGAAAGATATTCCCAAGACTGCCTTTCAAATGGGGTATGGAAACTATGAATTCATAGTGATTCCCTTCGAACTAAATAATGTTCTATAAATTTTCATGGATTTAATGAATGGATTATTTAGAGATTACCTCAACAAATTTTTAGTAGTCTTTATTGACGATATTATGAAATACTTCAAGAGAAAGGAGTAACATGAGGAGAATTTGAATACTGTGTTAAAGACTTTGCGAAGGGAGTAGTTGTATGCAAAGTACAATAAATGTGAGTTTTGGATGGAGGAAGTATCATTATTGGGGCAAGTTATCACAAGCAAAGGGATATCTATGGTCCCTTCCAAGACAAAGGCATCTGAAGAGTGGCCCATGCCATATTTTGTAACAAAGATCCACAACTTTCTGGGTCTATCCTAGTATTATCGAGGATTTTTGAAGAACTTTTCATGATTTTTAATTGAATTGACCAAGATGACATGGAAGGGAGTAAAGTTTGTCTCTACCTAGGAATGTGAAGGCTGTTTCAAGGAGTTAAAAAATAGGTTTATCACTACTCCAGTACTCACACTCCCAACAAGTGAAGAACTCTTTGTGGTGTATAGTAATGCCTCAAACAAGGTATTAGGCTGTGTGCTAGTGCAATGTGATAAAGTGATAGCTTATGCATCCAGGCAGTTGAAAATCCACAAGAAAAACTATCCTATGCATGATCTAGAGTTGGCGGTTTTGATCTTTGCATTGAAAATCTAGTGGCATTTTCTCTATGGGGAAAAGTGGGATATAAATACTGACTATTAGAATCTCAAATACATATTCACACAAAAAGAGCTTAATATGCACCAGAGAATATGGATAGAGCTCATCAAGGATTATGTCTTCTTAATCCACTACCATCTTGGTAAGGAAAAATAATGTGGTAGATGCTCTATGTAGAAAGGATCATGTATCTTTATCAATGATGAGAATTGAAAATGATCTGATCTTCCTAGATTTTTAGAGGAATGACATTAGAATCATTAAGGGAGGAACATCATCAATCCTTTCTCAAATAATTTCTCAAATATCTCTCATGGAGAAAATAAAGGATGCTCAATGAAAATATGTGAAAATTCTGAAAAGGGTGGAAGCCATTAGAAATGGGAATTCTACAGTGTTCATGATTGACAAGGAAGAATTTTTTAGATTTGGGTCACAATTATGTGTACCATCTGATCCAGAGATAATGATGGTTATTTTGATTGACATGCATAGATCGACCTTATTTATTCACCCACGGAGCACAAAGTGTATCGAGATCTATGAGATAACTTTTGGTGGGACAATATGAAAAGGGAGATTGCTGAATGTACATCAAAGTGTCAGGTATGTTAGAAAGTGAAGGATGAGAAGAAAAAAACTTAGGGGATCATGCAAACACTACCCATACCAACATGGATGTGGGTGAACATTAAACTAGACTTTTTCACTGGAATACCAAGGATGTCTAGAGTAAACAATGCAATATGGGTCGTTGTGGATCGTCTTACAAAGAATGATCACTTTATTGCAATCTGAGAGGACTTCTCATTGGATCAGAGTGCCAAAATTTATATCAAAGAAATGGTAAGGCTGTATGGAGTACCACTATCTATTATATTCAATCGTGATAATAGATTCACCTCAATGTTCTAGAAAAGTCTCTAACATGCTCTAAGCACTAAAATAAACTTCATTACAACCCATCATCCTCAAACTGATGGCCGATCTGAGTAGACTAATCAGAAACTGGAAGATATGTTGAAAGCATATTCTATATAATTCAAAGGAGGATGGGACCAAAATCTTTCATTGGTTAAATTCTCCTACAACAACAGTTTCAACTCGATCATCTGAATGGAACCATATGAAGCCCTTTATTGGAAAAGGTGGAGAACACTGCTGTGTTAGGATGAAGTCGGTGAGAGTAAGATTCTATGACCTGAACTGTTCAAAAAAATGGTGGAGAAGGTGAAAACTATTCAACAGATTATCAAGGCATCCCAATGTCAATAGAAGAGTTATGAAAAAAATCGTCAATGATACCTTAAGTTCAAAGTTGGAGACATGGTATTTCTGTGCATATCTCTATGGAAGAATGTCATGATGTTTGGAAAGAAAGTGAAGTTATTTCCTAAGTACATCGACCCCTTCAATATCAATGATCGAGTTGGAGTTGTGGCCTATTTATTAGCACTTACACATACCATGGCCGAAGTACATGATGTATTTAATGTATCCCTCTTAAGAAAGTACATACCAGACCCTCCACATGTACTCTTTTCATAGGCGGTTCAGTTGGAGGATGATCTTTCTTGTGAGGATAATCTAGTGAAGATATTGGATCGGTGAGATAAAGTTATACATTACAAGACTACTAACCTAGTCAAGGTAATATAGTAGCACCATAAGTACGAAGAGGAAACATGGGAACTAGAGTAAGAAATGAAGGAAAAGTACCTCCACCTGTTTACGACATAGAATGTAAAATGAAATTTTGAGGGTGAAATTTGTAAAGGGGGGAAGAATGTAACGACCAAATGTTTTATAAATTTAAATTCCTTTCCTATAAATATTTCATGTAATCACATTTAATCTCAAAATAATGAACTAGTAAGTGATATGTTACCTTTAAACATATGTTTCTCACTTATGTGTTTGGAATTTCAAAAATCTGACATACACAGTTGCGATCAGTAAGATATTTGGAGTCTGATAGGAAAAAATTATAATATTTGATGAATCGTAACCTACCATTATGAATAGAAACATTCCCTAATGAATAGTGATATACCTAATGAATTGTAACCTTACCTATTATAGAATAAAAATAACATTAAAGTGAAAGTACTGTGTACCTATATTTTAGAATAAATAAATGAATGTTTTAAAACTAGATTTTTGATAATAAATTATGATTTTAATTAAATCTTAAATTAATTATATATAGAAACTTATTTTTGAAAAATGGATTTCCTTTTTTGATTCTACACATTGAAAAATGGTTAGGGATTATTTTTGGTATTTTTCTAAAATACATGATTTTTTAGTTAATAGTAAAATAAGATAATTTATAATAAATGATAAATAATGGATTTATTGAGTCATTAATGATGATATGCTGATGTAAGACCAATTGGTTTGAAATCACATGTATTTTTAAATATTATAGGTCAATTAATACTCAATAATTATTGTCTTATAATAAATAATAAACAAATGATTTTAATATTATGAAAACCCTCCTCTCATCCACTATAACCCCCCCCCCTCACTCCCCCTTTTCTTCACTACTATAAAGCCTTATGCCTTGAAAATATTCATCCCAAATCTCTCCCCAATCTCATACCTGACATATAAAGGCCCCTAGTCTCTTAAAAATACCAAAACCTCTCCCCTAAAGAGGTTCTCAAATGAGGTTGACTCAAGAGGTAAATTCCTCTTTCCAACTCTTTCATTTCATTTATGTTCTTTTATGTTCTTGTTTCTTTCCTCATCTCCCTTCACATAATGGTATGATAAATCCAGTAACATAAATTTACTTGAATTCTATTATTCTAATGGGATAATTCATTATCTTCTCTCATTTTCCTACTTTTTATTTTAATGAAATGAAAACACCGTTTGAGATGTGTTAATTTAGTACATTCAAGGACAACAATTTATAAGTTTCTATTATCATATTTAATTATTGTCATGAAACCATTTGTGTTATGGTTGAACTATATTATTATATATTTAATATATCCTTGTTAAGGTCTTGTAATCCTTTTGAAAAAAATGGTATTAATTTCAAAAGAAAAACATGTTCATTGTAATCAAACCCACCGATTAAGAAAAATAGTTATCACTAAGGTTTTATATAATAATTCATCTCCACTCATAATAAATGATTTTATTTTTCAAACCATTTAATATTATTTTTTTTCGCAAATATCCTATGAATTGAATTATGGACAACCATTCTCATCTTATAATATTATCCATATATAAGTAATATGGTAATGAAAGTTGAAGAAACAAACAGAACCGAACAATAAAATTGAAATTCGTAACCCACAAAAATGCCAATAACGAACTTAAAAAGGTTATAATAAATATATTACATATATATGAGGTTATGTAATTATTAATTAATAAACCAAATTTGTTTATTCATGTAATTAATAACAAGTGGAGAACACCACCAGATTTAAGTCAAGGGATCCTCTCCATTTCTCTCTTAATCAAGATTATCCTCTATGATATTCCTTTTTATGTGTAATACCATATGATGGATTATGTTTTTTCACCTCCCCCATACTTTCCTAATGATTTATAAGTGTTTGGAAACCCCTTTTCTCTCTCATCAATCCCTCTTAGGTACACATAATACCATACCAATAATCCATAATGAATTCTACCCGAACCTCCTTTGTTTTTTCAGGTTGCCTTATATTTCTATATATCAAAATGGAGTTATATTATATAATTATATTAATATTGTAAATTCTATGTGGTTGTACAAAATTTGTTTATTGATACCCTTTCATCACTCCCTTTCAGGTATAAACATGTTTTTTTAAAAGATTCCCTCTTTAGTACTTTCTGATAAGCAAACCTGTTTTAAGGGAACTTCCTGAATTTTTACCTGATTTCAAGTGCATTTTATCTTTTTTAAGCCTCCATTGTCTTTATAAAACAATTATTTATATTATGAAAACATTTTTTTGTTCACTTCTGGTTTTATGTGAAATATTTTCCCCTTTTCTATTTTAAAAGCTCTATAGTATTTTCCTTAAAACCGAAAAAAATGTTTTGATGCTAAAATTTATCAAATACATATCCTACATGTTATCACATATATTTGACATCATTTTTAATGATATATTCCTATTTTACCTTATGAAGTTCCATGAATGTTCTATTTCCTTTCTTTCGTGGACACTTTCATGATGTGCCCATCGATTATGCTTTATGTCTTGATTGTGGTACCCAATTATTTCCATGGGTATCCCTTATGTTTATGTAAGATTGATTATGTATGATTATTTAAGTGGAAAATATATTCATGAAATGAAATATGGGTGGACCCAAATAGTGTTCCAATTCATTTGGTTAATTTAAGTCTAATGAGATGCTAGGTGCAATGGGCCTAGCGGTTAGCCTTGGCTTGTGCTACTATGGGAAACGAGATTGGCGGTTAGCCTTTACCCATAATACAATGTGAAACAATATTTGATGTTATCCATGAACTGTACTAAGGACACGTTTTAGGCTTCTACATCATTTATTTGATCCCATTTTTATATGATCCTATGTTTGTTTATTATGATTCAACATGTTCCATGCTTTTGATATCATTATGTCATGCCTCCTCACACATGTGCTTAAGCTTTAGTCTCATTTTCATTCCCTTACTAGGATTTTTAGCTTGTCCCTTTTTTCATGTGTTCCATAGGGTACCCTATCAATATTTAAGGGCTCAAAGGAGGTTATGATCTTTTTATGGAGATTAAATAAAGAATTTTTTTGCCCCATGTTTTATGTTTTATGTACCTAGTCTTCCACTACACTAGACTTAATGATCCTTGAATTATTCTATAATGTTTAATTATGGTTAAAATCATGTAATGTTATTTAAAAAAATATAGGGTCACTAGAGATGAATCATTAGTTAAAATTTAATGACGATTGTTTAGGTTAATTTGGGCGGTTTTTGGATCACAACGAACATGTTTTGTTTTATCAATTTTTATTATAAATAAAATATGTGTATATAATATAAAAGTGTTTAAAAAATACATATTATGGTTTTTTTAACTATTTAATGGTTTCATTGATATCCTTTAAGGATTTGTAGGAAAATGGAGGTGCTTCGCCCCTGATGTAGGTAAATTAACACATCACGACAATGATTTCATTTTAATAAACAAAGAGATATAGAGATTGAGGATTATAATGAATGTTATTTCATTAACATCACATCATACCAGTATATCAATCATATCAGAGTTATCATGACATTTGGTTAAGAGGATATTAGGATAAAAGAATAATAGAAATGAAATTATAAAGGAAATTGAAAGAAAAGAGAGGGAAATAACCTCATGGATATATCTTCTTTGAGAGCCTATTTAGGGAATAGGTTTTGGTCTTTTATCCAACCAAGGGCTGGTTAAAATGGGGGATGGGCTAGAGAAAATCTTTGGATAGAATTTGTACAAGTATTGAAACTTGAGAGGTGTGAAGAAATGAGGGTGTGATGGGTGGCATTTATATTGGAAGGGAGAGGGGTTTTCACAATTATATACACCTTAATTTATTATTTATCCAAAAGACAAGAAATATTTATGATTCTGAGACTAAATACAAGAAATTGAACATCTTAGTTAGAACCAATTGGGCTTACATCAGTAGAACTTCATCTATGACTCTATAATTTGTGTATTTTTCTTATTTGGTAAATTATTGTATTCCACTATCCATCAAAAATTCAAGTATTTCAGAAGAATCCCAAAAAACTACCCTAACAATTTTTCGATGTGTAGAATCCAAAAATGAAATCCATTTTTAAAAACTATCTTTTAAAATATGATTAATTTAATTAAATCACAATTCACATGAAAAAATAAAAATTTTGAAATTAAAACTACTTTTCAAACACTTTAAAAGGTTAATAAATATCTGATAAAATTATATTTTAATCAGAAGACATAAATATATCAATTTATGAACACAATTAATGAAAATAAATTTTATATTAAATTATTAAATTAATGAAAAAATTGTAATTAATTATTTATAACTTATAAAAATACCAACACTTATACTATGGTCATATTTTCACGTATAAGTTGACTAAATTTTATTTATACATTCATGGTTGAGGTAAATATTCTTTTATATTATTTAATATTCATAAGTATCATGTTAGTATTCATAAGGGTACGTTACTATTCATAAGGGTAGGTTACTATTCACCAAAAAATTAAATTTGTTCTATCAGACTCAAAAAATCACCCTGAACACTACCGTGTATGTCAAATTTTCAAAATTCAAAACAAAGAAGTGGAAAAATTTTGTTTCATTATCACATAGTATTTAGTATCATGATATGGGATTGTGTTTTCAAATTTGATTTTATACGATTATGACATTACTACATGAAGGGAGAAATTACATTGATAAAAGTTTGGGTCTTTACATGTTTTGTGAATTCAGTTTTTAAATTTTCTATAAATATATCTTTCAAAATAATTATAAAATTATTCTTTAAATATTTTAATTTTATTTGGTTTTGATTCAATTTGATTGTGTTTTATATTTTAAAAAATGATGTTTCGAATAAAAAATGTATCTTTTAAATAATTTTTTATTCAATATTTTTACTGAATATTTGAAATGAATTAAATTTATTAATTAAATGGAGAATGCATATTCTTAAAGGGGTATCGATTGGGTCACACGTGATGGAATATACTATTGGTAACTACATGTACTCACACTAACCGAGGTTCAAATTTTTAGTCCTCTTCTCATTGGATATACAAATTAGTAGTGAATACTAGATTATCCCCTCAGTATTCCATATAGTGTGTGTAATTTTCCATGATCATTAATTAAATGTACAATTTTCCCCTATAGGGGTATCCTAGGGGTTTAGGTATATCTCTTGTTCCTTGAAACATGGGTTTGATTACTGGTAGTTGTGAATTACCATTGTATTTACACTCCTACCAATTTAAGACCCTTAAAATTTCTTGGTAGAATAGGCAGGGGTAGCTTTACCCTGTTCAACTTCACACGATGTATTTAGGACCCCTTGTCAACTATACCCACCATAGTGTGGAGTTGGATATACTGGTATGTGAATCCCTTATAATGGTTTACATTGGGGTTTTTATTGAGAAACAGATGATCAAATGAGTCATTGTAAATATTAGGGTAGACAATTTTCTTATTTTGTGCATTATAATTAAGTGATAATTCTATTTTGAGCTTAATATATTCATGTATTTTTGTAAGAATAAAGAGAGTTGTGGGACTCTCTTCTTGTTATCCATTGGCTACATGTGTAGATTGGGGAGTCAATTGATCATCTATGGGGTGTTGTTGATCATCCTATCATCTAACACATCTAGGCTAAAGTAACAAGGATAGGGATATTATTGTAATTTTAGATAAACACTATCTTTTTTATACCAGATTCCTTGAACCATACTGATTCGTTGTCATTATTTTATAGAGTTTTATTTGTACACCTTGACCAAGTTTAGATTTAGAGATATAATATTTTTGAGATATTAATTTCTATTCATGTTTTGATTAAATAGGATAGTAATCCAACTGAAACCCATTAGATTTGGTCATATGGTTTGATGGAAAATATTTTATAGGTGAATTTATTAAATTTATATCCTCAAAAATAGATTCATACATTTTTTCCAGGAGTACAGGGGCCAAATATCAATTATAGGAGACCTATTCATTATTTGTGTTTGTGAGGTTTTTTCTTGGATCCATTTCACACCAATGGTTGATGATTATTTCAACAAAAACTGGAGTTCGAGAATATATTACACTTTATAAGATACCCATTTAAGATATGTTTCAGTGATATAAGGTATTCATATAAGTTGGAAGAAGTCAATTATGATACTATAAATTATGAAGGAAACGTTTTTAGTGGAGAAAACATAACTCATTTATAGATTCCATCCACCAAAAGTATATCTTTGTGGTTACATCATGTTAAAAGGACTTCAATGTGAGTAGTTTTATCCATTCATTTGGATGGATTGTAAATATATACAATTGGAGAAGTATTGACTAAGTATTTAAGGATCAAAGTGAATACTTTTAGAGAAGGAAATCTAATTTAAATGTCATTTATTAAGAGGAGTTGAGAAAATAAGACGAAAAAAATATCCACCCATACTTTTTAGTTAATCTATTTAAATTTTTTTAATAATATATATGATGGTAATTGCATGGATGGTTCATTTTTAGAGGTGTCATGGGTCTTCAAAAAAATATGTAATATTTAATATATATTATTTTTAGGGTGCACATGAGAAGACAATTAATGTAACCTAAAAGAATCCCCTAACATAAATATCAGCACTATGATTATGTCCATAAAAGGTGGTTTTATGTAGGGGTTTATAATCTTAGTGGTAGGGTTTTAGGAATCACACCGAACTCGTTTTAGTATTTAATTATATACATGGATTTCTAGGGAAACCCAATTCTACCATTGGAAAAAATTTACTAATTCCTCTTAAAGGGAGATAATAATTTATTATTAACCCTTAACCTTAATACAATTTTTGAGGATTTCATTATTTGGGGAGGTTATGACATTATCATATTAAAATTGAACCTTAAATTTCCTGTGAATAAATAATAAGGTAGGGAATCATTCTTGTTCCTTTCAAATCATTCTTTATTTCCATAATTTTAAAAATCACAACATTATTTTCATATTACTATCTTGGTTATTATGGATTTTTTCAAAAGTATTCTATTTTTATACTTTTTATTTTCAATTAGAAGTATTTTATTTGATTAATAATATAATTTTTTTTAAATTTATTTTATTCATTATTCATCAAATGATCGATATCAGAATCAGTGAATAAGGCAACCTAAAAATATATGGCCACCAAAATTTCCATATTCCCTATTATTCTATACTCTCATGATGAGCGATCTTCGAAAATGTATATAATGGAAATATTTTTAGTGAAGGTGAACATAGATGGTGGATCACTGGGTGATAGATGAATATGACATCAATTTGGGCATGGTAGTGACAAAGGTAGTGCCAACGGCATGACGTGTTGACTTTGAGAGGTAGGAAGAAGTCTCCTATGAAGTGGATCAATTATGGGTTTGATAGTAGATGATGTCTGCTGTGTTATCTCAACCTGAAGGTGAATATAAGGATAATAATTGGAATGAAAGGTCATTGAGGGTAGGGTGGTGACCATTGTTGGCATCATGAATTGTTAGATAAAGAAGTATTTTTGAATATTATGTCAACAACAAGATCTAGAATTTGTGGTAAATATAGATTAAAATATGTGAATACATGTCATGTAGTCAAGGAGAAAACACCTTGTTTGGTTACACGGTGTCTAACCAATACCACAATCCATGTATCTTCATTTGATTAAAGGACTAGGTTTCACTATATAATTAAATATCACATGGAGTGTAGTGTCAAACACATGGTAGGCATGTCTTGCTGAGGTGTGTGTCACCCGGTATGAATACAAATAGTTGTCATAGTAGATATGAATTTTCAATTATTCAAGCCTTTTTAGTGAGATGAATTATTGGGTTTACCTATTCCCCTAGGTGGAAAACCTTAGCGGTGTTGAGTTATGAGGGCTGGGACTTCCCATTAGCATGAGACTCCATTATTTTAAAAAATATTTGGATTATATTTGACTACTCTATCTCTCAAAAACCGTTGAATTTTAAAATAAATAGTTTCTTTATTCCTCTCTTTGGTTTTCAGGGAATCTTGCATGGTATTGTTATATTAACAACTACATGTGCCTCATTCTCACACATGTCATTTTTGTGTAGATGCCACATAGTTCGAAAACAACTTAAATGGATGTGGAGATATTGGAGATATAGTTTCATGGTACTTATTAGAGATATTCACTGATAGTTTCCTTATCAATAGTTGATGAATTATAAAGTTATTCTTTTTTAGTTTTTTAGTACTATCTTAATTTCAATATGTTAGATCTTTGTTTCCCCTATTATTCTACTATTTCATTATTCACATAGTTTTAGTTTATTATCCTGTGTAATATTTATTTCTATTATAGTTTATTATTACATCAAATTTTATGTTGTTATATTTTTGAATTAGACATATATTTTTTTATATGTGTTAATTAGTCTAGGGACTCTACTAAGTAGTATTCCTTCTTGGTGTGAGACACACATCCACTATCCTATTAGAGGTTGGAATAGGATACAACACACATATTACTTCCAGACCAGGAAATGTCCTGGTTGGTGGCATTATATATAAGTGGTATTATAACAAGTTTTTTTGTGTCATATTTTGGATTTAAGAGTCTTGTGAAGTTTATTTATTGAAAAATATTTCCTTTTTTGTGTCACCTTGAACATATATAACTTAATAACTCTGGGTTCATTTTTTTAAATATAGGGTGATATGCCATGGACAGTCAAATCAGATTTGAAGGATCAAGATGTTCCAATACTAGTTCATTATCTTCAATTTAATTATAAGTTGACTAATAAGTAATAACTTTAGGGACTCTAGAAGGATGTATCTCCACCCAAAAGAAGAGGGTAGATATACCACAACTTTTATAGGGAGAAGAACCTCCTTTGATGGGGTATGTGATAGTCCCCTTTGATATGGATGTGATAAGAATGAAGATTACTTTTCTTCTTGAGTTATAGTGATAGATACCTCTTAGGTTCCACGGTGTGTCAAATCCTCAACCAGAATAGTAATTACTTGTGTTGGTGAAACATGTATTTCATCGTATAGGAAAGACACAGGAAAAAATGATGATTCTCACATTCAGTCTTTTTTAGTGTATATCTATCCATGGTTTGATACTGAATACTCATATTCATGATAAGGAAACTATTCCCTAGTTATACTTTTAACATTTTTTCAAAGAAGAGTATTATCCTACAATTCTTAGGCTGTTATGGGTTCAAGAATTTTAGGACCTTCAATAGAGGATAATGGATATCTCTACGTATACATCAAGGCTCAATGAACTCATGAGACACTCACAATATGTGGCATGAAATAAATTTCCAAAATATTGAATGTTTGAGTGGGGAATCAAAAGTCTAGTACAAGCATGTGTTTCCTCCAGATTACCTCCCATAAATGTTGATGTCTTAGATCAACTATTAGTGACTGAGAGCCTCTTAGTTGTGGTACAATCTAGTAGTGGACAAGGTCTGTGTTTTAATTGAGAGAAGTCATCGGTGAATTCCATCCAATAACAACCATATATATCCCTTTATTATAGGTATAAATATGCATGATCTTGGATTAGAGAACTGATGATAAAGAGATATCATGTAGGGTTTATCTAGAATGGATATAAGAGTCACTATGTATACAGAGGTGGCAGACCCCAGGGTCATGTGAGTCTCACCAGGTGTGCATCAATGGGAAAATAGGTTGAAACCATGGATTAGCCTCCATTTTATAGAAATAATTGAGTTTAGGGTCCTTATAGATATGAACAGGGTTGTCCAACTAGAGGTATTTTTGGAAGAGGTGTATATGGAATAACTGTAGAAGGAAGATGATGATTCAATCCACTTTCCCCATCTCCTCTAGTTGATCTTTTTCCGGAAAATTATACTCGAATCACAACCATAATAAAATTAATAAAATGGATGGATATGATTATGAAGTGGCAGAGACAACTCAAGATACAATTTTTGACTTCACAGCATTATCCCTCATATTTTTAGACACTAGTGTGATCCATTTTTTTCCTGAATTGTTGATAATTAGAGATACCAATGGTGTCCCAATATTTACCCCTTCATTTAGAGACTCTTAATAATGGTGATCATCCTCTGACCCCAAACAACCACAAGAATGGTATTCTATTAAATATATATTGGTTTTCTTAGGATCTCATTACAGCATAGCTGGGACCCTATTATCCAATACTTTTCACAAACTACTTATTTGAAATTCTGGATTGGATGTATATCTATCAATTTAGGTTGATTTGAAATTGAGAATATGGGTCCAAGTTCATATTTACTATATATTAGTAATGTCTGGTGGAATGAGAGGGTATAAACCTTAGTAAATTGCATCTGATTACTCACCAATTAATAAGATTGGTCATGTGCATTATAGATGCTTAATAGCTGAAGATTACCAAAATTGATTGAAGTAACCTGATGTATTTCTTGAGGATTTAATAATGTTTCTCCCTAATTAGGAGTACTATTTCAGAAGTTTCCTATATCTCAATACCACAATAATATCCTCCAATGCTTATAAAATGGTTAAAACTATGATTGGGAAACTGATTTTGAAATTAAAGGAATGTTTTAGAATGGTTTGATCAAGCTCATTATGTCCCCCTAGCCACTAATAGTTCTATTTTATAATATGGTGATTTATAATCTGATCATTGTATTGAAAACCACTTCCCAAAATAGGTGACAATCAAGAAAAAATACCCTCTTCTAAGGATCAATAACGTCTTCAACCAAGTATAGAGATTAAAGTGGTTTTCAAAGATCGAAATTATTGAGAGAATTAATAATATTCAAATTTATAAGGATTATGTAAAATCGGTAGTGTTTAGGGGTCATTACCAACATTATAAGTTTTGGTGATGTCATTCGATGTAATTAAATCCCCTATGGTTTTTATAGGACTCATGAACAACTCTTCCATTCATTACTAGACTAGTTAATAGTATTTTTTATTAATGGAATCCTAATATATTATAGGAATAAGGATAATCATGATGGATATTTTAGGATCATTATAAAAATTCTTTGATAGAACTAGCTATATGGAAAAATATTAAAGTAAAATATCTTGATTTTGGATGATTATTTCTTAAGGTATGTCTTCTCAGGGCATGGGGTAGTAATAAACCCCAAAACAATGAATTAGTTATCTCTTGGGGGAACCTAAGACCATGTTTGAGGTGTGATTCTTTCTTGTGATATCTTGCTATTAATAGAGATTTATGGATGACTTCTCTAGGATTATGGATCTAATGATTTTCCATAACTAGAAGGGGTTTCAATTAAACATTTCTGAGTACTTTATGAGATATTTTGAGGAGATGAAGGAGATGAAGAATATTTATTCTCACATTCACTTACTAGAGGAAGGTGTTAACTATGTGGTGCTATTTGATGCCTCTAGATCAAGGCTTGGATGTTTTCATTCATAGAGGCATAAAATGATTTTTATGGGTCTAGGAAGCTAAGACCTCATATGAAGAACTATATGAGCCTTGATTTAGGTCTTATGTAGTTAGTTTTCTCATTGTAAATCTAGATACACGACCCACTCAATGATCAATATATGGTCTATATAGATCGCATGAGCCTCCAATATATTTTCTACCAATGATATCATAACTAGTGATAGAGGTAATGGTTATAATTAATATCGAGAAAAAACTTAGAGGAATTATATACATAATAATGTATGTTGTGGTTGTTTATTCCCTTAATAGGAGAACCCATTCCCATATTGTAACACCTCAATCTTCTATGGTATGTTTCCTTTTGAATAATGTCGTAGCTTGCGTTGTACGCAACTTGGAGTTTTAACACACCACAACCAATCAAAGTAGACGTTATGAATAGTAATACCCAATTTTTGAAATTTTATAAATTTTATTTCTCATAATGGACTTCATTTTTGGATTTGGAATATCAAAAGTATCTTAGGGCGAATTTTTGTTATTTTTCTCAAAAATTACAATATTTTTGATGAATAATGAGAAAATTGCGTTATTGTTTGAAATTGACTTTTTATTTAAATAATTAGTTATTTTATTTTAATTTATTTTATGTTAAAATAGATAAATAATACCTCTATATGTTCATGATAATTTATTGGAGTCATTTTATAATATGTTTAGATATATAAAAGTTTATTGAACTTTTTACCGACTTTTACCTACCTTCAAGGAGCATTTGAAAATTTGCATAAAACATAATTTTTCTGCTTTTGTGATTTGAATTTTAAAAATATGTTAGACACAGTTAACATCAGTAAGTAAAATTTGATTCAATAAGATGAAAATAATTTTTTCTGAATAGTAACTTTTGACATTAATTTACCACAATTAAAAGTAAATAAGGTAATTAAGGGTAAAAATGATATTATAATTACCCTAACACATGTAATAATTCTATTGGATTAGTATAATTCAACCAAAATTAAACTTATTAATAAAATATGATCCTTTTGGTTCACTTGTATTATATTAGGACATTTATTATTATTTTATTTAAAGAAGAGTTAAAAGTGATAAATTCAATGTTTAATAACTAACCCATTTTTAATATAAGGTTACACCCAATATAAATTTGAATATAAATTTTCATTTGAAATATAAAAATATTTCCTACATAATGGTATTTTATTTATAATTTTTAGAATTTAAATAATTTAATTTATTTATGACACAATGATGATGCCGTAATTTCATTATTAATGAAATATTAAAATAATTGATATTATAAATATCCCAATAAATTTAAATTGAGACTTATGATGAATTAAACTAATTTTCTAGGTTAATGAGACATGTAAGGGTTGATTAAGTAAATTTTATTCTAAGTGATAAAATGTTTATGGCTTTCAAAAAAATCAAGTACTAAATAGTGTAAAAATTGACATAATTGAGTTTTTAAAACAAATACTATATTATTAATTGATATAATATTTATAAAAATCTAAGGATTGGAAAAATTATTTATATAAGGTTATATATATTAATAATGAACCACTTGGGGTTCTCTTGGATTGTTATAGTAAGTTTATTAACCATATAATATAAAAATACAAAGAGAGATGGTAAATGTCAAACTACTTAACTTAGAGTTAAATCTACAATATAAGGTTAATATGGTGACCTTAACATCTCTAAAACCTATTGGTTGGGCTGTTTTCAACCTATCCCTGCCTTATCCTCGAAATAAGTACTTTTGATGCCATTAGAAACTGAAAATTATTTAATTATATAATAATATTTCAAGATTTTCCTAAAGTGACCCTCACCTCTCTTATAAAAGGGTACTTCCCATTCTCTTACTATCACACCTCCAAATCTATTTGTATCGGACAACCCCTTCCAAAATATCTTCCAAACTTCTCTCAATTTAACCTAGATTCCTTACTTTGATCAAAATGAAAACCTAAGGGGCCCTTTTGACCGACTCAAAAGGAAACACCCGAAGAAGTGGTAATAATTTCACCACCCTCTTCCAAGTTATTTTCTTCTTCAACTTCCTCTTTCTTAGTTTTTTCCATACCAAAATAATAAATCCAGTACCTTCTATATACTATTATGTTATTATAAATATGGTACAACCATATTCGTTATTCTATCTATCCAATAAATGACAGTCAACATACGTGCATACGTACGACTTACCGTCTCCATGTCGTGGTGTAGTTTGTTATTCGAACACTTCATTATTTGAATGGGTATAATAATGAGTATAACTGATGTAAATAATAAATATAACATGTTAATTATTCTGTATATATGATATAACATCCAATTACATACAATTTCACCATCAATATAATGATATTGTAGCTCGTGCTTATGTACGGATTACCGTCTCCACGAATGCGATGAGATTCATTCCCCATCGTTATCATTCAAGAATAATTTTCCTTTTTTGATTAAAAATAATGTTGAAGAACATAATATCATTTTGGATTTGAATAAACAAGATCCTATTCATAAAAAAACATTGCTTTCATTACCAGGCATATAAAGGAAAACAAATCAGTTAGCACCTGAAACGATGATATTACGAAAATATTATTAAAAAAGCAATATTAGAAGATCATATATGATATCATATTTCAGTATATAATTATTTGATAATTTTATAAATATGATTTAACTATTATAAAGTATTTTCACATACCCTCTACCAAGGAAAAGTACAAGGTAATAGTAAATTCTATAATCTCTTTACTTTTTCGAGGTTATTAATATGTAAGTATCTACTGGGACCTATTTATCATCCACATCTGTGTTTTATGAAAACTTTTATTCAAAACATTTTTTACTATTTACTAGACTATGGTTTAAAGTCATTTATACCCTTATTTGAACATATATGTTTTTAAATGAATCTTTCAGTCGTTTTATAAACAAGGTACTTTATGACCTTTTCGAAAAAATTAAAGCAAGAATGTCTTTTTTTAACTTATACGACAAGTGTGGTTCTTTTACACCATTATAACATAATCAAAGCTTCCCATACAAGCTTATAATAATATTGTAAAAATAAATATTTTCATTTTATAATTATGTGACTTTTAAATGTTTTCCAAATATAAATAGGCATTTCTTTCAAATAGTTTTCATTTCATCTATGTCAACATCATTTGATGGATTTTAGACTTGTTTGAAGTTGATTTATGATGATGCAAATCTTCCATATTTTTTTGAAGGTTTTGTGATATGTTTGACTGTAGAGGTGTCATTTTTGTACCATTCATGGTTTATGGATAATGTATTGACATTTCTTATGCCAGTTTTAACATTATTGTTTATGTTATGTTTAAAACTTTTCATTTGAGGAATGCAATGGACTTAGTAAGTGACAGGTGGAGCTCTCTATAGCTCCTCAATGCATCAGTAGGTATCATGAGATAAAATAGTGTCTTGGAACAAGGCCTTGAAAAAATCTTATTTGTAGTATTGGCACGAGGGCTCGACTATGTGGTTATGAAGTCTGGCATTATGCATTCCATCATTATGAAATTGGCTATTAATATTACAAGTGATTATTCTACTTGTATAATATCCATGTGAATAAGTAAATGAAATTATTTGATTTATCTTTGCCATATTATGATTATGTTTATGTTTAAAAGTCTTGTGTATTAGTCTTATACATTGCCTTAGAAGTTTATGCTTATTTATGAATGTTTCCACTATATTTTTATCCTTATTGAGCTTATGAGCTCACCCCTTTTTATGTTTTATTTTTCCCAGAATGTGAAGAAGTATATAATGAATGACCTACCGGGATTGTCTAAGAGACGTGATTGTGGTCAATAGAGACAATTGTTTTTTCATTTTATAATGTAATGTAGAACTTATGAATTTATCTAGTACTTCTAAGGCTAAAAAACTTATCAGTATTTTGGGATTTGATCCCTTTTGATCATGCTAATGTTATATAATAATGCATTGGCTCTAGGTAATTGGGATGAGGGTGTTATTGTTGGTATTAGAGGAAGTTTAGTATATACCTTGGAAGCTAAATTTAGAAAAACTCTGATTAGAGAACATTACCCAAAGATATAATTTTAGGATTTGTATTGAAGAACGTCGTAGAATTTTGGTAATGTAGAGACTTTGTGAGTTTTCCAAGAAAAAAATTCTTGTCTGGATACGATTAGTTAGAGGAAGATCTGCAACAGATTTACCTAGTAGTGAAAACTCTGACAAGGTGTTTTGGGCTTGACTCGGGTTATCCTAGTACATGACAATGGGCCATGATGCACTCTTGATTATGACACTCTTGGGGGATATGTTTAGTATAATTCATATTTTCATTACAAACCATTATGAAGGATTTATTAGTATATACCTCCTCAAAGAAAACATTTTTATTATTATGTATTATATCCATAAACTCTTCAATTTATGTTAAGTGTTTTACAAGTTTGGAATTATGTATTGCGATTCACAAACTAATCTAGTGTATGCCATTTTTTAGAAATGGTGCCTGGTGGAAGGAATGGAAACCATATCAACGCACGTAATCCATATTGGGATTTCCATACTACTAAAGATAATTATAGTGTAGCGGGTGATGCAATTGGTGATGATCATCTTATCACCATACTGGGACAACTCACTCAGATTATGAATAATAACCATACCCGTATGGAGCTCCCAGATTCACAAAACAGAGGATCAATGTTAGAAGGATTCATAAAGAAATAACCACCAATATTCAATGGGAGTAAATATACATTGGTATCTGAGCAATGGATAATTTCCTTAGAGAAAATATTTCTTGCTTTGGGGAGTAGTGAAAGGGAAAAATTTGTCATAGCAGTTTATCGCCTCACATGAGATGTAGATCAATGATGGCCATTAATCCAAAACAAAAATGAAGATAAAGAAGTATGAAACATAGAATAAAGGGTGTTTCAAGAGATTTTCTTAGAAAAATACTTTCCTCGTGACCATCGAGCGGATATGGAAAGACAATTTTTGAGTCTGAGGAAAAAGAAGGATGAGAATGTCACAAAGTATGAGGCTAACTTTACAAGGATATCAAGGCATGAAAAATATTATATACATAACCAAAGGAGTAATATTGATCAATTATTTTATGGTTTAAAACCATTTCTCAATCAAGAATTAGTTTCAAAATCCTTATCATCATACGAAGATATTTTCTCATGTGCTATCAAGATAGAAAATGAATTCTCTATGTCTTGCGATTTTAAAGAAAATCAAGAGAAGAAGAAATCCTCTAAACACTCTATAATTGGAAATAAGTGGAGTAAGGGAAAAGTTGAATATCCATCCTGTAGTAAATTTGTGAATAAATATCCCGATACATGCCTGAAGGGAATGGGAGTCTGTTACATGTCTGGTTAAAAAGGCCACTATGCTCATGATTGTAAGGGAAAGAAAGAGGTTTTCAATGGAGAATGATACAGTTGTAATAAAATGGGGAATTATTAAAATGAATGTCCTAAGAGTTAGGGAAACTTACCTCATAAAAGGCCAAGGGATCAATTCCAAGCTTATGCGATCACTACTGCTGAAGTTGACAATCAAAAAGCCATAGTGGCAGGTAATTTAATGGTTTCCTCATGTTTAGCCAATGATTTATATGATTATAGATCATCAAATTGTTTTATATCTTCCCATTTTGATAAAAAAATAAGATATTTCCAATTATATTTGACAAGGGAGTTGTTAGTAAAAACTCCTAAGGGATGTATCATTGCAAAAAAAAATTGAATCTGTTCCCATTATGGTATATAAATGTTCTTAATCCAATGATATCATCATCATACCCATGATTGAAATTGATATAATCCTTGGTATGGATTGTCTTTTGGACCATGTTGTGAAAATTTATTTTAAGAAGAAGGAGGTTACAATTTTTGATGATGATATGGAGTGCCTTATTTCTAGAGCGGAAATATCACCATCTGATTCTTATCTAGATCCCCCCTAGTAGATCTACTAAATTCAATTATTGGGGAGTAAGAGAATGAAATAAATGTGGGTGAGGAAATGAATGTTAAAATAGAGGACACACCTATTGTTCCAGAATATAATGATGTGTTTCTAGAGTATTTACCTTGACATATTCTAGAATGATAAATTGAGTTTTCCATTGATTTAATTCCTGGTTCAAGTCCCATATCGAAGACCCATTATAGAATGTCCACTATGGAATTAATGTAACTAAAGGAAAAAATAGAGTAATTGAGTAATAAGGGATTTATTCGCCCTATTTTTTCTCCAGGGGGAACCCCTATTCTTTTTGTTAAGAAGAAAGATGGATCTATGAGGTTGTGCATTGAGTACAGGGAGATCAATGTTATAACAATAAAGAAAAAGTATCCCCTACAATTCATTGATGATTTATTTGATCAACTTCATGGAGATCAATATTTTTCAAAGATTGATCTTGGATTTTGATATCATCAGTTGTGCATAAATAGGGAATACATCCCAAATACAACATTTTAAACCATGTACGGGCATTACGAGTTTATAGTAATGCCTTTTGGACTAAGTAATGAACCATCTATTTTCCTAGATCTAATGAATTGAGTTTTCAAGGAATATCTTGATGACTTTATAGTGGTATTTATTGATGATATCTTGGTATACTTTAAAAGCTACAAAGATTATGAAAATCACTTGCGCATTATTCTAAAGACTTTTAGAAGAAATGAATTATATGGGAAGTTTAGCTAGTGTGAATTCCAGCTTTAGGAGATTTATTTTCCTGGCCATATTGTCTCTAAGGATGGAATATCTATTGATCCTTTTAAGATAAGATCTATACATGAATGACCAACACCGATGAGTATAACTGAGGTACACAATTTTATTGGTTTATTAGGTTATTATCAGTGCTTTATCCAGAATTTTGCTTGATTGGAAAACCCTTTAACAAAGCTCACATGTAAAGGGGTTAAATTTGTTTGGGAAAAAGAGTGTGAAAAATGTTTCAAATAAATGAAGAGAATATTATTCAATTCTCTTTTATTTACTGCACCTTCATGGAATTATGAGTTTTATATTTATAGTGATGCTTCAAAGAAAGGACATGGTTGCGTCCTTATGCAGAATGATAGAGTTATTGAATATGCATCACGATAGCTAAAAATTCATGAAAAAAACTATCCCACTCATGATCATGAGTTACCAGCTATAATATTTTCTTTGAAGATATGGAGACACTATATCTATGGTGAAAAATCTGAGATATATACTGATCACAAGATTTTAAAGTGTACTTTCTCACAGAAATAACTCAACATGAGGAAAATATGATGGCTTGAACTACTTAAAGATTATGATTGCACTATACACTACCACCCAGGGAAGGAAAATAAGGTGGCAGATGCTTCAGATATAGTAATGATGGATATGGAAATAACCATGAAGGTGAGACATCAATTGTTTTCAAATGGTTGCCAAACCATATTTACTAGAAAGTATAAAGAGTTCTCAGGCCGATTATGAGGTGTTTCAAAAGATTATTAAAGTTGTGAATGATTTGAGATTGAGTTACTTCATATATGAAGATGGAATTTTGAAATTTGGTAAGAGGCTTTGTGTTCCTAACTTACCTTATATAAAAAGGAAATTTTGGATGATGCTCATAGCTCCAATTTCTCTATACACCCTGGGAGCACCAAGATGTGTAGAGATTTGAAGGAACATTTTTGGTGGGACAACATAAAGAGGGTGATTTCTGATTTTGGGTCAAGATGTATGGTTTGTCAATAAGTGAAAGCTGGAAGCCAACAGCCTGGAAGAGTCATGTAACCTCTTCCCATACCTGAGTGGAAATGGGATAATATTATGATGGAGTTTTTCATAGGAATACCAAATACTCCTAGAAGGAATGATGCAATATGGGTCATTATTGATTGTCTTTCCAAGTCAGCACATTTTCTTACTATAAGAGAATATTTATCACTTGAACATCTAGAAAGACTATATATTAAGGAAGTTGTAAGACTCCATGGTGTACCCTTATCAATTGTTTCTGATCGCGATCACCGTTTTACATTAAGATTCTAGAAAAGTCTTTAGAAGGACATAGATACTGAACATCCTTTGAGCACTGCCAACAACCCTCAAATTGATGGACAATCATAATGGACTATTAATGCCATAGAAGACATGTTGAGATCTTTCTCACTTGACTTTCTAGGTATGTGGGATCAATATTTACCTATGATATAATTTTCTTATAAAAATAGCTTCCATTCAAGTATTTAGATGGCACCATTTGAAGCGTTATATGGAAAGAGATGTTGCACACCAACTTTTTGGGATGATGTTTGTGAAATAAAACTTATAGGCCTAGAACATGTTGAGGAAAAAATGGAAAAGGTGAAGATTATCCAAACCCACATCAAAGTAGATCAAAGTATGATAAAGTGATATATCGATAATCAGACGAAGGATTTGGAATTTCAAGTATGAGATCATTTTTTCTTGAAGGTATATCCATGGAAGGGTGTTATACGATCCAATAAGAAGGGTATATTGAGTCTTAAGTACATATGACCTTCAGAAATTCTAGAACAAATTGGGGTTTTAGCTTCCCATTTGGAAATGTCTCCAAATGTCTCCAAAGTTCATGATGTGTTCCACATATCACTGTTGAGAAAATACATTCCTAACCCAACGCATGTACTCACCTATGATGAAATATAACTGGAACCTGACCTATCTTATTGGGAAGACCCTATCAGAATTCTTAATACCAGAGAACAAGTGCTGAGAAATCGGAAAACTCGTCAGGTAAAAGTTCTATAGAGACACCATAAGATGGAAGAGGAAATGTGGGAGCCCGAGGAACTTATGATGAACAACCACCTGAATCTTTTTATGTAGTAATATTCTATAAATTTCGAGGATGAAAGTATTTGAAGTTTGGGAGAATGTAACACCCCATGATTCCACAGTATGTTTCCCTTTGAATAATTCAATAGCTTGTGTTGTACGCAACTTGTAGTTTTAACACACCACGACCAATCAAACTAGCCATTATGAATAGTAATAACCACCTTCTGAAATTTCATAAATTTTACTTTTCAAAATGGACTTCATTTTTGGATTCAGAATTTCAAAATTAGATTAGGGTGAATTTTTGGAATTTTTCTGAAAACTTTCAATTTTTGATGAATAGTGAAAAACATTACGTTATTGTGTAAAACCGACTTTTTATTTAAAAATTTTCTTATATTGTTTTAATTTATTTTAGGTCAAAGTAAAACATAATACCTATATATTTTCAACGTAATTCATTGGAGTCATTTTATAATAAGTTTTGATATATAAATTTTTATTGAACTTTTTACCGTCTTTTACCCACCTTCTAGGTGCATTTGATAATTGGCATAAAACATAATTTTAACGCTTATTTGAGTTGAATTTAAAAACTCCAATAGAAAAATTTAATATCAGTAAGTAAAATTTGGTTCAATAATATGAAAATAATTTTTTGGTGAATAGTAACTTTTGACTTTTATTTACCACGATTAAAAGTAAATAGGGCAATTAAAGGTAAAAATGATGTTAAAATTACCCTAAGACATGTCCTAAATGTATTGTTTAAGTTTAATTCAACCAAAAACAACTTTAGGAATAAAATATGGTCCTTTTGTTCCACTTGGATTAGATTAGGACATTTATTATTATTTTATTTAAAGATGATTTAAAAGTGTTAAATTCAATGTTTAATAACTAAACCATTTTTAATATAGTGTTACACCCAATATAAATTTGACAATAAATATTCATTAGAAATATAAAAATATTTTGTACATAATGGTATTTTATTTATAATGTTTTGACATTAAATAATTTAATTTATTTATAACATAATGATGATGCATTAATAACCTTATTAATGAAATATTAAAATAATTGATATTATAAATATCCAGATAAATGTAAATTGAGACATATGATGAATTACACTAATTTTAGAGGTTAATATGACATTTTGGGGTTGATTAATAAATTTTATTCTAAGTGATAAAGTTTTTATGGCTTTCAAAAAAATCAAATACTAAATAATGTCAAAACTGACATAATTGAGTTTTTAAAACAAATACTATATTATTAATTTATATAATATTCATAAAAATATAATGTTCAGAAAAAGGACCAAGATAAGGTTATATATATTAATAATGAACCACTTGGGTTCTCTTCTCTTGTTATAGTATGTTTATTAACCATATAATATAAAAACACAAAGAGACATGGTAAATGTCAAACTATATAACTAAGAGTTAAATCGAAAAGCTATGGTTAATATGGGGACCTAAACCTGTCTATAAGATATTGGTTGAGCGTTTTTCGACCCATACTCACTTTATCCTCTAAATAAATTATTTTGGAGCCATTAGAAACTGAAAATTATTTTATTATAAAATAATATTTCAAGCTTTTCCTAAAGTGACCCTCACCTCTCTTATAAAAGGGTACTTCTCCTTCTCTTAATTTCACACTTCCAAAGCCATTTGAATCACCCAAACTTAGCCCTAATATCTTCTCAAGTTCCCTCACTTCAACCTAGAGGCATTAATTTTATCATAAAGACAACCTTATGAGCCCTTTTGATCAACTCAAAAGGAAACACCCGAAGAAGAGGCAATAATTTTACCACCCTCTTTCAAGTCCTTTTCTTCTTCCAATTCCTCTTTCATTATTGTTTCCATAGTAAAATAATAAATCCAGTACTTTATAAATACTGTGATGTTATTATAAATATGGTACAACCATATTCGTTATTCTAACCATCCTATAAATGACAAAGTCATCATACGTGTGTACATAGGGCTTACCGTCTCCACGTCGTGGTGTAGTTTGTTATTCAAACACTTCATTATTTGGATGGGTATAATAATGAGTATAACTGATGTATATAATAAATATAAAATTTTAATGATTATTTATATTTGATATACCATCCAATTATATACGATTTCACCATCAATATAATGATATTTTCGCTCGTGCATACGTACGGATTACCGTCTACACGAATGCGATGAGATTCATTCCCCATCATAATCATTAAAGAATAATTTTAATTTTATGATTAAAAATAGTGTTTTAGAACTTAATATATTTCTGTATATTAATCAAATACATCTTATTCATAACAAACATGGCTTACGTAACAAGGCATATAAAGGGAACAGAATCTGTTAACACCCGAAACTTTGATACTACTAAAATATTATTAACAAAGAAATATTAAAAGAACATATATGATATCATATTTATGTATATGGTTACTAAATAATTTAATAACAATGATTTAACTATTATAATGGAGGTTAAATTACCCTTGAATAATGAAGAATATAAAGTAATGGTTAATTGTACAATCTCTTTACTTATCTGATGTTGTTAATATGTATGTATCTACTGAGACCTCTTTATCATTCACATCCATGTTTTCTTAAAACTGCAATTCAAAACATTTTTACTATATACTAGATTATGAGTTAAATCCATTTATACCATTATTTGACCATATATGTTTTGAAATGAATCTTTCCGTCATTTTCCAAACAAGGTACTTTATGACCTTTTTGACAAAATTAAGGTAAGAATGTAATTTCTTATGTTATATAGCGAGTGAGGCTATTTTCCGTTGTTATAAAATCTTTGAAGCTTCCTATACAATCTTATAAGAATATTTTAAGAATTAGTGTTTTCGTTTATAATTATGTGACTTTTAAATGGTTTCAAAAAAAGAAAGAGGTATTTTTTTTAAATAGTTTTCATTCCATCTATGTCAACATCCTTTGATAGATTTTAAACTTTTTTGAAGTTGATTTATGATGATACAAGTCATCAATATTGTATTGAAGGTTTTGTGATATGTTTTACTGTGGATTTTTTATTTTTGTACCATTCTTGGTTTATAGATAATGCATTGACATTTCGTATGCACTTTTTAATACGAATATTTATGTTTGGATTAAAACTTTTCATATGAGGAATGCATTGGACATAGTAAGTAATGGGTGGATCCCGCTATAGCTCCTCGATTCATCAGTGGGTCTCATGAGACAATCTAGTGTCTTGGCACAAAGCCTTGAAAAAATATTATTTTTAGTCTTGGCATAAGGCCTTGACTATGTGGTTATGAAGTCTGTAATTATGCATTCCATCATTATAAAATTAGCTATTGATATTACATATGATTATTCGACTACTATAATATCCATGTGAATAAGTAAATGGAATTATTTGATTTATCTATTCCATATTATGATTATGTTGAAGTGGAAAAGTCTTGAGTTTTAGTGTTATACATTTCCTTAAATGTTTATTCCTATTTATGAATGTTTTCACTATATTGTTATCCTTACTGAGCATCTGAGCCCACACCTTTCTATATTTTATTTTTATCAAGATGTGAAAAAGTATATTCTGAATGACCTGCAGGGATAGTCTAAGAGATACGAATCTGGTCAATAGAGACAATTTTGTTTTCATTTTTCATTTTATAATGTAATGTAAATCTTATGAATGTATCTAGTACTTCCAAGGCTACTAAACTGATCAGTCTTTTAGGATTTGATCCCTTCTGATCATGAAAATGTTATGTAATAATGTACCAGATCTAGATAACTGGAGTAGGGGAATTACAAAAATATTGTAGTATGTTATTGAGAAACTAACCTTGATGCATTAAGACTTGATGGAATACGGAGATGTTTATTACCATCAATCAATGGTTTTTCCCCACAATTATTCATTAAGTGAGAGATAAATAACTTATGGTGATCGATTATGAAGTTTTTTATGATACGAATTTATTATGAGATACACTTTATGGAATGTATAAATATGAGGATCATGTAATCCTATTTTAGGGGATAACAATTGTTCCAATTAAGCTATGTGAGGAGGTAAAGAGGGAGTTTCACACCTAAAATTTCACATTACATCCTCATATGAAAAATATGTTCCATGAAATTTTGTATTATTTTTGGTCACTTGAAGTAATGAAGAGAGTTTCTAAGTTAATGTTGTGGAACCTCACTATCCAATAGGTGAAGGCTAAATAATAGGTTGTAACTAGTTTGAGCCATCCTCTTGAGCTTCTATAGTGGAAGTGGAATTTTATATTAATGTATTTTATGAATGGACTCCCATTTTCAAAAAAGGGTCATAATTCTATCATCGTGATTATCATCTAACTGCTCATATCATCAATCTTTATCCCCATTTAGGAGTATTATTGGGTTTAGGGATCTAGAAACTTTTACATGGATGAGATCAAATTCTTTCCTAGAGTTTCAAAAAATGATAATTTCCAAAAGTGATGCTCAATTCATGTTCTGGTTATAGTTGAGCACACAAAAGGATTTCAAGACTCATTCATAATTAAAAAAAATGATTATTCCTTTACTGATAGTTATATAGAGAGAAATATTCAGCTTATCAATGATATATTACATAAAATAACTCGGACATATTCATCCTAAAGGGATTTGATATGGAAGGCACCATGTGACTGCAATCCCACTTCCCAATATACTAGAGTCCGCCGACTAGTAGAGAGGGTCTGATGAATCACTTGAGAAGACTATACCCTCTAGTATCATTATAACAATTATAATAAATAATTTAACTCTTGTAGGTCATATAGTTATATAACCTCGTTGATCTAACATATCTCATAAAGCTATTCTTGGTCCATCACCTAAACTATATTCCAAAAATATGGTTTACATGTGAAATAATGCATGTGCCCAAGGTGTGAGAATAAAACCCTATATTCCAACACCAATAGTGACATAAATAATAATAGGTATATATTTTTATGCATGAAAATAAATTATGTCTTAAAAATCATATACATACACCCATCAAACATCTGGGTTTTCAAGAAGTCACCTTGATGGTCGAATCAAAAATTTCTTTTCTAGTGACATAGTGGGACAATTCTCCCCCAAACTGAACATGGTTGAATGTGAACGATCCACCCCCCCCCCCCAAATCTATAGAATAGTGAATGATTTATTACAATATAATAATACAGGGCGAACAAGTATTCACTAACTCACTGGAAAAGGTGAAAAATATATCACCATAAAACGGTAAGGAAAATGATTTATCTTTAGGTGAATGATGTATCACCATAAAATAATAGGTAGATAGAAAGTTGTATAATTAGGTAAATCATGCATAATTTTATAATAATAGTAAGGGTGAATGATATATCTCCAGTTTAATATTTTATTTCAATAAAACAATTGATAAAATAATGTATTTCTAGGTAAATTATGTATCACCACACAAATAATAAGTTGGGTTCTTGGTAAATGATGTGTTAGAATAAAACAATAGTTTAAATTATGTAACACCAAATGAATGATATACCACCATACAATAATATACAGGGTGAAAAAATCACCACTATAAATATAAGCATCAATATAATAGTAGCATGACTATGGTGAATGTGTTATCACACTAAGAATTAGTTCAAATGAACCTAACTCACTCACTAGTTAACCCACATCCCTACCGTTGTACTCCTAGAACACATATTTCAATATGGGCATCACTCAGTATGGCTTATAATCCTAGGTCATTGATCATCTCACAAGGGTAATATTATCCCCAAAACTCATTAGCCTAATGTCCCAAATCAAGGATGGATCACCAACAGGCCCATAAATATACAAGTTTCCCATTTCAATTATAATTCAATGAATCCTTACAAGTCTTGAAATTAATTTCATCTTTAATGACTCCTCTCATGGTTTTATTCCCTATGTGTACCACATATTTTCTATGGTGACATGGATTTCAGAATTCACATTTGAACACATAAGGTTAAAGGGACCTATCATGATTTAGACAACCCATACTCATAACTTATCAAATAGAAGAACATAATTTGGATCTATGATGTTCAGTCTCATAAGAACTCTGATTTCCATACCCTTTTTGATCATTCTAATGTCATATCAAAGGATCATCCTATGGAATCAATCTATGTGGGAATCACATATTCAAAACATGACCCCCATAGTTCTCTAGAGTGATATCTCCAGGATGTACACTCACTTGGTATCCCAATTGGCCTTCAATAAATCTCTCCACATGGTTGAAATATAAATCAATGTCATTCTAATAAATACATTATATTATAGGGTATGCTATGTTTACAATATAACTCCCTAGCCTTATATATCATAAGGGAAACCACTCAAAGATCCCATTGAATTCAAATCCCCACCATGATATGCTTGTATTTCACATAAAATATTAATTACTCTATAATGTCAAAATATTGGGAACCACCTTCCTTAAACACAATTTTACCCCCTATAACAACACTTCAGAATCGTTTTCCATGTTCATCCTAACCCATTTATGCTAGATTCCACATATATGAGTCTATAAATCAATAAAATTCATACATTAATTAATTATAAAATAATTATAATTAATAAAAATAATTTGTCTAAAACGAATCAAATTAATAATTATAAATAAATACCACATTGGAATTTGTATCCTTGTTGAAAACTGAAGCAATGGGGTGTAGATCAATCCTGATTTACCCTCAATACAACTTCCATCAAAATCCCAACATCCAACACTGAATCATTATGCAATTAAATATAAATTTTATGGAAAACCAAATAATAACTTGGTAAGAAACTTAAGACAAGAAAAACACATGAAAATATACTAGTGCATCCTCCTTGAACCTCCTCTAGCATCCCAGAATAAAATCCCTATTGAATTAGTATGATTCCCCTGTGCTTCTGTAGAATTTTTAGAGGATACATAATCCCAATCACACCAAATCAAAGCTATAAGTAAAGAAATATTAAAGAATATAAAAATAAGGGTAACTCTCTTTAATTCATGGAAAAATTCACCATAGAAATAATGTATTCAAGGAATAATGTTCAGGAAAAGGGAAGAAGAAGGGGGATAATTCCCATACATTTTAGATATCCTAAACACAAGAACATCAAGATATTTTTTCAAATAAAAACTCACCCAATCACCAAAATTCCCTTTCATAAGACAATTGATGTTGGTAGTATCAATTACAATGTAAATAGATACCTAGAACTAGATTCTCCAATATGTACCTAATTCAAATAACAAACCACCTCATATCCAAAACAAGGGACCTTTCACCCTTGGCACCCTATAGAGTACCTAGTGCACCCATAACAGGTACCAAGTAGTCCCTTATAGTAACCAAATGTCACTTTTTGATCTCCAAACCCCTAAAACCAATTTCATTCCTACTCCAACTGAGAGAAAATCTCAATATTATCCTTTTAAAAATTTAAAAAACATCTAAAAATCATATTATTGATATGAATTTAAAAAATTAAAATTGGATTCAGTTTCTTTCTCATTTCAACCTAGATATTCTCTTACTCCATTGACACACATAGATGAAGGTCACTATATTTTATGTCTACATGAATTATTTTGGTATGATATAGAATGATCAATTACCATTAGTTTTTTTATACAAAAACAACTAACATCTCACTATTATAATGTCACATTTAAAGGCATAATATGGGAGACCCTTTGGGTCATCCCTTTATTGGATGGAGATTGGTGAGTCATATAGTAATTGATGTTGGTATATCATATTCATCCAGAATCCTTTGAAAATTAGTATTAAGGTATTTGGAATTTTAATTGGGAGTAAAAATGTTCTTAAATTAGTTTCCATGATAAATCTTAAGGGGTTTTGGTTGGGGAAGTAAATTTTCCCTTGAGATTAGTAGGTTATTCTAGATTTTGTATAGGGTAAGTGAGATTTACTTCCCTAAAACATTATACCCATAGTTTTACATAGTGAACAACATTCCCCATGTGTCATAGGTGATGATATTTGTTCTTGACCCACATCACATTATCAGCCATAGTGTACTGGATGTAGAGAAAAACACTACTTTTTATGAGTACATAGAGGTGATAGAGGACTGATAGGGGAAGACTCTTTAAGGTAGAATTATTCCATTTGTTATAATCTTGTGGCATAAATTAAATATTTATGAGAGATCATACATGAATGAAAATTAGACGTAAGTTTTGTACCCTAACCTCTTTGAGTGAGTTGGGAATTTCAGGATGAAGATATGGGAAGGTGGGTGTAAGATTAGATATTCTTCTATAGAAGGTAAACACTATATCCTTGATAATACTACACCATGTTTATTCTATTACCTCATCATTATATTAATGTATAAAGAGTTTTTATTTATAAATATATTAATAAGTCATGAATCTAATTTTTTTTTAATTTAAATATCATGAAATAAACTTCATTTTTGTATTTTAATTATCGAAATTAGCTTAGGGATTATTGTTTTTAGATTTTTCTAAAAAGGTTTTATTTTTAAATTTTAGTTATTATTTATATAAATATAGGAAATTTATATTATTAATCTAAAATGAAGTTTAAAAATAAAGAAAAAAATATTAACACTCATTTAATTAGTAATTGATATGAAATAAGAACAAAAATTCCTAATGTATAAAAACAATTTTTTGAACAAACATAATTTTTTCTCTATGTTATGTTTTAACTTAAAATAAAATTTTCCAATATTTAGATATTTAATAAGATTAAATATATCCCTAATTAATAATCATTAAATGTAAATATAGTAATAGGGGTCATATGATATCTTTAGTAAAATAATAATTACCATATAGAATATTTAATTGATGTTAATGGGGGGGGGGGGGGTAAATGGGGTAAATTATAGTGCCTCAACATTTTGAGGATTGAAATGATAAAAAAACCTTATAGATGACCAATTTTTGGTAGGAAATTAAATCCTACATATATCACTATCATATCTTTACCTAACTAACCTAACACCCATATGTGTATATCTTTACCCTTGACCTAACTTATGTTTTCATTGAAATGTCCATCTTCTGACCTAGAAAATAAACTCCCTTCAACCCAATTAAAGACAAAAAAATCCATCTAATTCCTATTTAATACCTAGCCATTTTACTTTTCTTAGGATCCTATTTCACTTTTTTAAGTACATTGTTAAAAGAATTTATCACAAGTCTTCCAATTCAAAGGGGTCCTTCAAGAGAAGAGTAAGTCCATCAACATGTGCATTATCTACTCCATAGCCTCTTATTCTCTATATTTCTCATCCATATATCCCATAATCTCATTCATAAACTTAATTGAAACTAAATATTACTATTATAATTTTTTATAACGATATTAAAATAAAATAATCACTTTCATAACCATACTCACCCATAGATAATTTCATGTTCTTGTTTCGGATGATATAACCATCTACATGAATAATGCTATAAATTTATACTATGAATGGGTATTTAAACTTAATTAATGGTATCATAATATATTAATAAGTAAATAAAAATATTTTTTGGTTATTTAATGGTAATATTAATATTTAACTCATTATAAATACATTATATTTTGTTCATTAATATTTACAAAAACAATGTCATCGTCAATTTTATCTTCATGAATCACGACTAAAATTTTAGTATAATAAAATTGAAAATTTATAAATAATTAATGAACTTCAATTATAGAACCATGAATAATATATGAATTTTTAAAAAGTTATTAAATATTATGGATCGACATCACCTTTACAAAACTTGTACAGAAAAGTCATTTTTAATGACATGTAATTAAGAAAAGAACAATAAAAAACTAATATATTCATAATGAATGATTATAATTTATGTGTATAAAAGGTAATAGATTTGGATTAAATTTGAAAATTCATTATTAAGGTGGTAATGTTTATTATAAATTAGAATAAGTAACTTTAATGAATTTCAAGAGTAAATATAATGAAATTTTAAACTTAATTAGCCTACATTGAGTTATGATAATTTTTTTTACATTTTATGCTTATATGAATTTTACCACTATTATGTACATTAATAATTTTCAATATTCTATTAAAATTTTCATGGATTTAAAAATTAAAATCTTTTACCATTTTTGAGAATTTTTTATTTAAAAATAAAATAAATATATATTTTCTTAAGCTTCATATTTCATTTTCAATTGTAATGATTTTATTATAATATCATTTAAAGTTATTTTAAATATATTTACATAATTCTAATTACTTTGTATTATCATTCATTAAATATATTGTCAATGTGAGATTAATTTTTATCTCTCATTATACTACCTTCAAAAGCAATTGAAATACTCAAATATTAGTGGAAACCCAAGGAATAAATCTTATTATACTAAATAAACCTAAAATTTTGGTAAATTAAAGAGTAGTGGATTTTTAGAAATGAAATACTGATCTATATATATATAATTGGATGTTGGATTTGGATAAGGTGTTACTGGCGGAAATTACCCTAGAGGGGTTGGTTCGATTTTAACTCGATTTCTAGTTAGTGTAAAACTAATGTGTCCAAATGAACACCTAGTTAAAAAATCCCATGGTATATTTTTTTTGAATATTTCATATGTTTATTTATGAAAATTAATGATGGATTTATATATATGGATTTTAAATTTATGTTCTATTTAAATATTGATCTCTATATTTAAATTATTATTCTCCTTCATGTACATGTACTTTAATCTCATAAACACATGCTATATCATTTTCATCATATACCTAACCGTATATCCATTAATATATCCGATGTGAACATAATAAAAGTTGGAGGGTGGTTAGAAAGAAAGTTATTCCATTTATTGATTCAGGAATTATTGAAAATCATTATACTAGTTTTTCAAATATGAGTAATTAAATATAATAAAGGCATAGTGATTATGTTCTGTTTATTAACTCATTTTATATTATGGATACATTAGAAATATTTAGTGATGGGTGGGGCCCAAAATTATATATTTCCTTGATGCATTGGTCGGTCTCATGAGAAAAACTAGATTGGGTATTGGTATATTCCATACCTATTATGTATGATGTAATGGAATAATGCCTAGATAATAAAAGTAAGCTGTCTAACATTATGCATTACCTCACTAGGTAACTAGTTACTATTTTACCTGTTTTTATTTTTATTAATTTTTATATAGTCCATGACCATGTTATAGTTTTATGGAATAATTGATTATTGTTTACTGATTCCATATATATCATTCTTTTTTATTTCATAGTATATTCTCATGCACCCTCTCCCTTAAAGATCATTTAAGATCACTCTTTTTATTTTTTCCTCATTTCCCTAGGAAACCATAAAGATTACTACATGTGGATTATTTAATTTCTAGGAGAAATAGTAAATAATTCATGTATTCAAAAAATTTATCTTATTTTTTCAATGTAATGTAATGTATAATTATTTATCTATTTTATTAATACTACTAAATGGTGGATATTATGCATTGTGGTCTATTTATTCTACACTGATATAATAAAATAACCATTGACTCTAGGGTATTGCAGGCGAGGTGTCACATTGTGGAGGATATAGTGAACCGAATATTTCATTTAATCCCTTAAAATATTTTCAATAATATTTATAATAGAGGTCATATAGATGGTTTATTTTTTGAAGTATTGCGGTTCTTAAATCAATATTAAATATTAAAAAAATATAATCTGAATCCCATATGTGTTAGCATTTATTATCATGTAAATGGATACCAAAATGGAAATTCTAATTTCAAATCTTCATTTGAAATGTGAGCATTACCTATGAGTGGTATAATATTATTATTGTGGCTCTGATCCCTAATCCAAGTATAATTAATATTTTATTTAAATATCTACAAGCATAGAGAACCCTAATCTTACCATTATAAAAAATTTCTTAATACCTCATAGTTTTTATAATAATTTGATGACATGAACTGGTTTCCTAGTTCATTCCCCCCAATGTAATTTATTAAATACAAAATGTATGCATTACAGACTCGAGGTGTAATGAATTTACGCCAGCGGGGAATTAAAGAGGATACAAGAAAATGACAAAGAAAAACCAGAGAAAAATTTCAGATCTTCAGTATGTGATCACAGCTGTGTTTCTTCCATTTGAGACTCTATTTCATCATCTAAGAGCTTCCTAATGTTTCAGCAGGTTCACAGTACAGTCATCCTGCATGATATTCCATTCCATGCTGAACTCTTCATCAAAAATTGGGAGCCTCCCTTGAGCATCGCCGAGATATGCTCCAGTTTCAGACAAACATCAAGCACCTCCATAGATCAAAGAAGCAAAGAATGATGCAAGAAAAAGATATAACATTTCAGTACAAAAGGAAATAGGGTTAGCAGAGTCTTTCCTTTGATCAGAGCAAAACTAGTATGAAGGGAATCTGATGGATAGTAGGTGCAACCAGAATGATGGTAGAACGTTTCAGCACAAATTTCCATCAAAGTCAGCTGATCTCTTTGGAGGATACTAAAAGAGGATTCAGAACAGTTCACCAAAAAAATGATCATAATGTCACAGACCAAACATCTACCAATGTGAGTATAAGAACTCCCAAGGACTAGTTATCAGAGAACATTCAAATCAGACTGAGAACTCCTTATAAATTCAGAAACCAAGAAAGAAGAAAAACAGAAATTCATGAAAGGATCCCTTCATATCAGGAACATAAAGAATATGATTCATCATTATATTGAGAATTGAAAGCAGGTCCATTTGAAGCAAAACAGAATGCCTTTTCTGCATCTGTCTTTGAGAATCTTCCATAAATCCAATGAAGACATTTTTTATCTTTTCAAAAATGAAAATGGAAATTTCAGATATCATTCTAAAATGAATTAAAAGAAGTCCAGATAGCTACAATATAACTTCTCAGAGTGTGAAACTACCAAAACCAGCAACCTCCAGAGAGACTAAATCAACCAATAAGAAAAAACTATTGAAAATCATACATCCATCCATATGCAAAGAAACAAATAGATTGGAGAGGAATCTAATAAAGCAATAATTCAAGCCCATGGAATGTATCTGAAATTAAAGTTGGGGTTCTGAAAAAATAAAAACAGCAAGAATCCAGCAAGTAGGCATCTACAAGTGAAAGCTTTCCCATAAAATCTGAAGCCAGACAAAAGATAAACTACAATCCTGGTTAGGGAACCACTAGGGCCTCAAGAAGTGTCTGAGTCAAAATAGTCAGAATAATCTGGCAGGGGCTCAAGAGGGACTGGTTGTGGAGGTACCTCAAGGCCAGGAATTCTGGCCGCAAAAGATCTTGTGATTATAGTTCTTTCATAATTGATTATGCCTCTATGTTTTCTTGTTTTCTTGGGGATTGGAGTGATGAAACCATTCGAGTCCACGATGAATTTTTTACATTTTTGATCATTCAGATGAAAATCCTCCCCAACCTTGGGCTGGAGAGACTCATCTGTATGCCCAGCATTTTTAATCACATGACCCTCAGATATTGATACTTCCTTAATGTTAGGGTGTGTGAGATCATTATTTTGAACTTCAAGATTTTCTTACTTCTTGGTGATAGTAATAACTTCATTAACAAAATCTGAAAGTTGATAGCTAGTTGCTTGAGAGTTAAAAGCTCCATTATCGCCTTCATCACTTTCCTTGATATCACAATCAGAGGGTTTTGTTATATCCTTAACCACTGGATTAGATTCTTTGCTAACAAAATTAGAAGGTCCAGTAAGGCTTTATTGATTATATTTACACTTTTCTATCAAAAAAGGTTTAAAGCTTTTAGGATGGTCATTTTCTTTGCCACAATTTCTTGAAGGGTGCCCCAATCTGAAGCACTTAGAGCAGTAGTCCAGCAATCTTTCATAGATAATATCTTGAGAAAATCCAAAATTTCCAAATTGAATCCAAATGCTGGATGGAAAATGTTGAGAAACATCTAACTCAATAAAAATCCTAGCAATTGAAGGCCTTGTAAGCATTTTTTTGCCACATCCAATTTCAGTGGAGTTCCAATAAGATTTTCAATGTGGAATAGTGTGGCCTGCTTAAACAAGTGAAGGGGTAACTCTGGGAAGCTCACCCAGATTGGAACAATGGGGGATTCAGTATATGCATCAAAATCTGGAGTCCACTTTAGAATTTTCAAAGAATAAACTCCGAAGGACCATGAACTCTTGACCCAAATCCTGTAATATTCCTCCTCAGATGATAAACGAAAAATAATGTGAGAAGGGTTCAGGAGACCGAGCTGAAAACCTGTAAAGCCTATCGCCTCAAGGGATGAGCGAAGATAGTTGGGCATGATATTTTTTTGGAAAAATCGTAACACAAGGAGTAGTTTGGATGAATTTTTTCATTATTTATTCCCTAATGTTTGGGAATTGAAATTGAATCTTGAATCACCGAGGAATCAATAGTTTGGTTGGGCACCATTTTTATTTCTTTCATAAATTATTATTTCCATATTTTTCAAAATCAAAATAGTATTTTCATATCACTATCATTCTTATTTCATAGTTTTCCTTTTATATTTTAGTTTAATCCTTTTGATATTAATTTCCCATGAGATTATTTTTTTTGTTATATAATTTTCTATCAACATATTTTTTTTCATTCTTCATCAAAGGAATGATCACATAATTTATGATTACGGGGGGTGAATCTTTTTTGACCAATAATTTTTTTTATTAACTAATATTATGTCTTGTCATGATGAGTGATCAGTAATTGAATTCAAAAGGTATGGATAGTCTATGAAGGTGTTCTAGGATATGTCTTAGAAGATGAAGGATGAAGTAAGAATCAGTTTGGGATTAAATGTGATCAAGGGTGTACCATTAGTGAAGTGTGTCCTTGTTGGTGTCTGTCAGTAGACCCTTGGGTGAGAACTCATGAATGGGTTCAAGAAGAAAGGGTTCTATGTGTGATGGATCAACCCAAAGGAGATAACTATGACAAAGAGTGTAATATACCATCACCCAAGGTAGAGGAGTGACTTCCGATGACATTGGTAATGGTTAGTGATCGAGGTGTGGCTAACTTTAGTGTAAAGGATCAGACCATTATAGGCTTTTCTAGACCTTTTATTTATTGGGGTTGAATATTAGAGGTTTTGAGGAAAGAATAGGTGAGCTTTGGTAGATGAAATGAGAAGTTTGGGACTATTTTTTTTCTATCATCTCAAATGAAAACATGATAATTATGAATTGTGGCAGAGTTATTTGGATGGTGTAGTAAGGATACGATATTCTAGTGTAGGAAACCCTAAGAATATGAGGTTGTATAGTGAGAAAAGTGTTGTGGCATCATGATGGGGTAATGAGTTTTTAGATTTTATCTATCTAGATAAAGGAGTTGTGTTATGGTATGAGGAGATAGGTTATGGAATATAGAACCCCTAGTTTGTAATTTTTTATTGTATAGATTGGTGTTACAGTAGGAGGGATGGGGTTTTTTAAATTCTTGGTTCTTCTTAGATGGGCTAAGTTTCATCATAGAGTTTATGTCTTCACTATTTTTGTTGTTTCAGATGTGTAAAGTTTGAGGGAGAGGATGAGATTCATGAAATGGTTCTTATCTTTTCAAGAGTTTCATGATGGCCACTTGGGTTGGGCCATGCCCTTCATTAATTAGATTAGTTTTAGGGTGGTTTAAACCTGGTATATTAAATATATCACACCATGTTTCTTAAATTGAATTAATACTGCAGTGTGATGACTTCCATCATGATGTTATTATATGACTTCCTAGTTTATTGTAAATTTCATATATATCTGAAATTATCTCATATATTTATAAATTCATTCAAATACCATGTGAACAATGTTGCATATTTAGAGATATTTTTCAATCCTTAAATAGGTTTTTATACTCATGTTGAAGAGGACAATATCTCTGAGATCTAATGTGATTTATTTCTATTTTTTTCTTTTTCAGAAGTCTATAACCATGGTGTTGATTTAGTTTTGTAATTGATAGGCTAAGTGATTGATGACAACATCTTTGATATTGGTATTTGAGGATTTACTTGGGATTTCTTGGCATTTATATCACTTTTCTCCCCATGATCTTCCACAACATACTTAAATGCTTTGGTAGAGGAAGAGGATTTGAGTCCTCTATTTTTTTAATGATTTTGGATTGTAGAATAATGTTGATATTAAATTTATTGGGAGGATATTATGTATTAATATAAATAAGATAATGGATTGGAATTCAAAAAATGAAAGGAAAAATGATGGTTCATATGAATATATGTTGATGCTACTTGTATTATTTTTTATATTGTAGAGGCCTTTGTTGATATTATTGATGTTTCTGAATCACATTTAAAAAAAAGATAATTAATAAAATATTTTAATGAAATCATACACTGAAATTATTTAAATGTGATTTCAATTATTATACATGAAATTACAAATCAATGAGGAATAAATATTAATAAATTGTTGTTAAAAATGGCTTATTTTTATTTTTTCCTTCAATTTTTGTTATTTTAGAGTCATTCTTGTTATGGATTGGGAGATATTGGTCAATTTTGGTAGATGGTTGGGATGATGAGGTGTGGTTATTTTTATGATATTAGTGAATGGCCTATTCTATTTTTATAAAAATGGTGTCATGGATGGTAATATAGAATAGGGATGGTTTAATGGCTGTTATACCAGATTTTGGCATGGTTTTTGTTGAATTTTTTAAATTACAGGACTTGGTTATTATGGGGTAATGTTATAGTTTCAAAGTAGCATGGGATATAGATATAATTAATGAAATAATTAATGTAAATGGGGGTTAAAATTGATAAATGGTAGTTAATTTAATGAAATATAATAATGGTATTGAAAGTTAAAGTCTGGAATAAATTTTTCTAGTGATTAATCAATGGTTTAACATTAAATATGGAAAAATGAATATAATGTCACTGGTAAAATGGATAATCTATAATTTGTTAATTAGATGGTAAAATCAGAAGTAATTTATGTTATTTGGATGTTATTGGGAATTATAGTGGTCTAGAATGTTTAGAAAGTTGTGAAAATAGATTCTTATTTGTAGTGGACGAGACTAAGTGTTTTTTACATAAGTAGTGATTAAGGTGTTACAGTTGGAGAGATATCCCTTAGGTTGAGTTTTTATGGTTATTATATTCATTATATTTTCTTTTTAACGTTATAAACACAACTAATTGAGTAGGTTAACCTTACTGATACCCATATGAGAATATGTGTTTTTGGTGTCTTCTCCAATATCCTGATTATAGATGGATTTGATAGTTAATGACACCCTCTTCCCTATTGTCCCTTTAAAATAGTATTAGTTATTATTGCTAAATTTAGGAATATTTATATATGAAATAATTGATTGAGATCATCATATATATATATAAATGCACTAGATGGTGTGGTTTTTTATTCTGGTGTGGATACATTGGGTGTCAAACTTGGTAAAAGGTGGGAATGTTTTTGATTCCCTTTATATTCACATAACCTTACTCATATGAGGATGTAATGTGTAGTGGTGATTTATTTTTTTTATGGTTGATATGTGGTTAGCGATGTAGTGTTGTATACAATGGAAGATATGTGGTTATAAAAATGAATTTTGGGGGAGATATATAGTTATAAATGTGATGTGACATGTAGTTAGGTCGATATAAAATAGATTATAGAACATGATGTATGTTTTTGGTGCATGAGAGTGAAAAGATAATTATAAAATTATTTTGGGGGTACATTCTGGACATATTATTTTGATATTATGTTTCCATATGTTGTATATAGATTTAGAAAGTGTTCCTTAGTGTGATTGAATGAAAGTTCACCCAGTGTAGGTGTGATTGAGTTCTTCTTTTTTTTATTGAGGCATTAGTATGATTCTTTTACAATTATAAGAGATGTTTTGGGTATGATCCTTATAAGTTATCTTGTATGCTTCACACCTTTTTATTTAAATCTAATTTGTATATTTTTAGAGGATGTTGGTGATTGATCGTGATATTACAAGCTAAAGGAGTTCGTAGTACATTCTCAAGGGTTTCTTTCTTTGGATTTTGTTTACTAGTATTCCATTTTGAGTTTTTCAGTTGTGAGATTACGTTAATTTGTGGGATATCGGATATTTTTTATTATATTGAGATTATTGGAGGTAATTCATTGTATATATTACTAGGTTATTTTGTGAGTAATATCTGATATATGTGCGTTTCCATACCCTCCGTGATAGTCTCCAATGTGTAGCCTATTGGTGGAGGGATTTGGGTTTCATTATTACCTTCACTACCAAAATTATAGGGGTACTAGTGGGGTTGGGTTGTGACATGAATATTCAAAAATTAAACCTATTTTTTGGTCAGTCTAGTGATGATTAAGTGAATACATGATGTGTAAATAATAATGAATTTTACGTTTTGTTATAGTATATGGAAAGAGTTTTTGCATAGGAGTTAAATGTAACACAATGCATGACCTATGAGAACATGTTGATTCCATTTATTTTTTTGGAAACCTAGGTTTTTATAGATCCATAAATACCAAACATATTGTACCCTCAAATCTTACTCTATAGAGAGATAGGTTATATGAACCAGGGTGTACTAGATCTCACACTAAGCCACCCCTATACCACACACAATTTGTAGTACAAAAGTGAATGTTATGTATTAATATATGACATTACATGAAGTTATGGGGAATCTTCCCACAAAACACATTAATCCCACACACCATCTCACATCAATATAAATGTCATGTTAGTTAACTCCACATATAAGAACAATGATATTATATGCTTTACTTTCACATGAGGCTCACATGTCCTGTCCAGAAAAGTACATGTTATGTATTATATGACCATTGGTGTTATTTTATATTTTATCTCATGGTTTTAGTATTGGAATAAATAGTCTATTATAATGATTTTTTCTATGTATAATGTGATACTATAGTCTTCATTTTTATATAATACCATTCATGAATCATTATAGGAATTTTTGGAATCATAGAACCCTTGAGGTGCAATGACAGTAAGGAAATATATTATGAGATATCAGAAAGTTGTTAACCCATAGTGACCAATTGATACCAGTGAATCATTTATTTTTATACTTGATTGAGTTGGAACCCCCTCATGAATCTGTGGCATGGGTCACCCATTTTATAAATTTTTGGCATGGGGTATATACCCCATTGATCCTAACATGGAACATATAACCTATAATGATGATATATTCATTAAAACCTACAGAAAGTGTTTTAATTTTTTTATGTATTGATTAATTAACCACTGTGACTTATAAGTATTTTTGATATGGTTTAGTTCCTCTATACTGTTCAGTAACCCCCTGGTTATCATAACCATCTTGATAAGGTATGGGTTCTCCAGTATGAATATAAAGAGATGGAATAAAAGATATGAGAAATGGGTAGTTTTGTTGTTTTAAGTATCAGGAATTAATTTGCGTCCTTATTCTTCATGAGGAATGAATTTTTTGGAGTTTAATTGTGATGATTGGGGCTTCCATTTATATTATGGTTCCCTAAATTTAAATATGATTTAGGTTATCCTCAGTTACTTTATTTTAAACTCACCTTCATATTTTGAGATGAGTTATTACTTCGCCAATATATTTAGATAATGGGGAATCCTATTGGTTATTATTATATTCAACCACACACAAGACACATTGACACATTTATTTTTCCTATACAGAAGAATCATACTTCATAGGTAACAATGGTGGACATGAAAAATGGTTGAGTTAGATGATAGAAACACTGATTGGATACAATTGATGATTGTATTCATATCAGGAGCTACTGTATAATGGAGTTCCCCATTTTGAGGAATTCCAGAAATATCATTATTTTATAATGTTGTGATCTTGTTTTTCCTTATTCTTATGGTAATTCAATTAATATAGATTTTGGGATGATTATCCTATGTCACATTTATTTCAATTATAATTGGTTATTACATCAAATTATGCAATGGAAACTTTTTATATTGTATATGTATTTTTTATAGGAGTTCATTAAGATAATAAATCCTATGAGTGATATTCCTTCTTGATGCTAGTTACTAGCCTCTGGTTTATCAAAGGCTTTGGTTGGGACACTCAGTATACTACTGCCCTAGGAGGTGGCTTTATGGGTTAGTTCATATCAAATTTTTTTATTTTTTTATTTTTTCTATTCATTTACATTCATATATTGTTTTCATGAGTTTTTATTCTTAAATATGTTTTTTCTCTAATGTGTATAACAAAAATTTGATTAATGATATCATAAAATATTTTACTTCTTTATTTTCATTATTTTTTAATTTTTCATACATTATTCATTATTACATTTCAATTTATAACTGATATCCTTCCATGGAAATAAGTATTTCATTTAATAGTTCATGATATATGTATCCAGATAACGTTTATTGAAGACAACTTTATATAACTTTTCAATCTTTTAAAATTTTCCTTTCTATTATTTAGTCTTATGTGAATGATATATAAAATGTTGAGGCGTGAAAAATATATCATTATCCAAATATTGAGGCATGAAAATTTAAAAAAAAATAAACATCTAAGAATTCCTTTTCTCTTTAACTATCATTTGTTAGAACTAGAAAAATTATATTTAGAAAAATAAACTCACTAGATATGATGAAGGTGGTAGTCTAATGTTGGTTATGACTATTCAGTAACCATGAGTGAAATAATTTTTTATGATGAAGAACAAGCTTATAGAATGAGTTAATCAAAATTTTCCCACGTCTATTCATCATACAATGTTTCTCTTATTTGTCATGAAAAATTATCAACACTTATATTGTGCATAGTTTCATCATAGTTTAGTTTCTATTCTATTTACAATCTTAACACTATATATTTTAATTTCCAACTACACCCATTAAAAAGTTTTTCACTCTGTCTAATTCTTATCTCCTATAATTTTTTTTAGAATCCATTGAATAGTCCAACTTTTCCAATGGTTTAAACCTTAACCACTATGTAAATAGAATAATATGCTAGTTTATGAATAGTATTGTGTTGGTTTATAGTGATTATGAATTAATAAAATATATTGTAAAAAATATTTTTTGATATCGGTATGACATTTTGAATTTCTTAATGCCATTTAGATTTAAAAAATTTTCAGTAACATTTATGAGATTGATAATTTCCGTGTTTTTAATTTATTGGGACTAGTTTTATATAGAAATCAAAGAAATGTTCCTATTTATTCATGAAAAAGGGAGGATAAAATTGTAAATAAGATTATTTTTAGTGAGATTTCAAGTAAGTATTGATTGTATGGAAAGTTGTTTAATTGTTACTTTTGGACATGCAGGTTCTTTTATTAGACATGTTGTCTTAAAGAAGGGTTTTATGATTAATAAATCTAGTATTTAATCTATTATTTCTTATATCCCATCAAATAATGTTTTTTAAATTAATTTCACTCAGGATTATCCAAGTATTATAAATGTATCATAACTGAGTTTTCTTAGAAAATAACTCATTTATCTTCTTTGACTAAAAAAGATAATGTTTTTGTTTATTTAGAAAAATACCATGAAACATTAAGCGTAGTACATAAAATTTGATTAGTGATCATGCTATTTTTTTATAGAGTATGGTATTCAATATTATATATATTGTGAAGCATATTTGAACATTGAGAAGTTTCTTAATGATGAAAAATTTATTTTTTTCACATTAATCTAGCGAGTTATTTTCATCTGAGTGTGACTATAAAACACATGATTTAGAGATTAGGGCGCTTTATTTTGTTTATAATTTATAGATAAAATACTTACTTGGAGAAAATTTTATAGTCATTAAGGATCAATAAATGTGGACATACATATTCTCTAAAAAGTATTAAAACCTGAGGATAGGGAGATGGGTAGAGTTTCTATTGGATTATAGTTTTAACATTATCCATAATCTAGGTGAATAAAATGTGGTGGAATGTTTCTTTGTATTAAATCACATGAATATCCGATTTTTTGGTTTAATAAGGATTATAATATAATAGAAGTATTGGTAAAAATGAATCTTAGTATGGGATAATTGGGTAGTAGAGTTTATATTTCTCATATGATGATTATTGTAATAACATAAACTCCATTAATGTAATATTTACATTATCATAAATACATTATATGCATTAAGAAACATACATAGAATAAATAGACAATAAAAACATTATTTTCCTTAAATAATAATGAAATAAGTGATATTAGTAGAAATTAGCGAACCTATACCGATGGAATAATAACTTGACCCTTGGAATTATAACATGACCATTATGAATAATAATTTGTCCAATAGAATTGTCACCACACCTATGAAAGTATAAATAAAATTTATCCAACTTATAAATGATGATATAATATATTTATATCTTGATATAAGTAAATAAATGTTTTAAAAATCATAAATTATGTATTGGTATTTTCATAAGTCATAAATATTTATTTACCATTTTATAATTAATGTAATGATTTAAAAGATTTTTTCCATAAAATTGACTTATAAATAATTTTTTTGTATTATGATTATAAGATAATTTTGTTATTCCTTAATGAACTTTTCAGTGTGTCATCAAATTAGTTATAATTTTTAAATCAGTATTTTTCAATTAAATGATGATATTGATTAAAAATTAAATTTATCATATTTATAAAATTATTTTCATAAAATAGTGTTCTATTTTGAATTATACATGTTAAAAATGGTTAGGTTTAATTTTTGGTATTTTTATAAAATAGTTGAATTTCTTGTGAATAGTGAAATACGATAATTTATAGTATTTAACCAATACATTAATTATTGAGTCATGGATGATGTGTAAGAACTCGGTTATTATTCTTGAGGTACGAGATTCTTCTTCCCTTTTTCCTTAAGTGTCTTTGAGAAAATAAGGGAAAATGGGGAAAAAATCCCAAAATTTGTGGGTACACGCCGTGTACTTTTCCACATGCCGTGTACTTTGGCCGTATTGGATGAGTATAAAGGACGTGTAGACCAGTCGACAATGAAGGGTGAAAAAACTGACTATACGCCATGTACTTAGTATATACACGCCATGTAATTAGTCAGTGGGTTAATAGTAAGGAGGTGGCAGTAGTCGCTAGTGGAGTGACAGTACACACCGTGTACTAAAAAATACAGGCCATGTACTCGTGTCGACAAATGAACAATATGGCAGTGAAAAGTAGCTGCTAGAAGAACAGTTAAAAAAATAGAAAGTACACGCTGTGTTCCCTAGAGTACATGCCGTGTAGTTGTGTTTTTTTATAAACCGGCAGCAGCCACCTCTTTCAATAGAGGAAGCTTAGAACACCGGGAGGCCATGGGAGAGATGGTCGAACCTTGGAGCAGCTCTCGACCACACACCAGAACTTGGATTCCTTCACTGACAGTCTCGATTAAACTGCGCGGGTGAGTTATTCACTCTTCTTAAACCCTTATTTCCAATTCTTTCTTGAGGGGAATTTATTTTGGTTTGAATGTGTTTTCATTTATCCCAGATCTACGCCATTCTCAGGTGTTTAAGGAGGCTTTGTTTGCATATATCGATCATTGGAGATCAAGGTAGCTGATCTGGTGTTTATATCCAACTGTTGAGTTGTTTTTGTGTACCGTTGTACTATGCGCCCATGTTTGGTGTGTCGTATGGCTGAGGCATTGAATAATTAGATATCAATAATTGCATAGATAATATAATGATAATTATAAAATGTTTTCTGGGATCATTGTTGGGATCTAGGGCCACCCCGTGGGTGTGTTTCCCTTGTTTAGTCGTTTGGCCAGGATACACGATGGTATGCCCTGATTATAGCATGTTTGAGTTTTTTGAGAGAAATTATATATAAATTGCTTTCTTACACTTTGGGATCGACCTAATTACATTCTTATCATGAGGGCAGCGTTTTGTTTAACTTGAGGGTAAGTGTTTCTTTAGCCCGAGCGAAACATTTCTTATGCCTGTCGGCAGTAGCTTCCATGCCTAAGGGAAATATCTCATATGCCTGAGGGAAATATTCATTGTGCTTGTGGGAAATCACGTGAGGGTGTCGATTCTGATTACATGAGGGTAAGGTTTTGAATGTATTAGGAATCTGGTTACATTGCATATTCACTATTGTGATTTCACATGTTATATCTGCCAAGCTAAAGAACAAGCTTGGTATTGTTTTACCTTGTACTTGTTAGATAACTTGTTATTGTTTTTGTTGCATCACTATTTATTAGATTGACTGCTGAGGCTGAGTATTGGGAACTTATAATTCAATTATATTGAATTGTTAAATAATAATTAAATAGAAATGGAACTGGTAGGAGTAGCTACTTTTTGAGTACTTCCTAGTTTTCTGCATTTTTATTATTGCACATTGTTGTTGCACAAATTCACTGACAGTTGGGGTCAGGCCTTTGGTGGTTTCCTACTGGTATTTATTTTTCACACCCTATTTGGGTCCTGTCTTGGGCCCAAATAGATTATATTGTTTCATGTGTTGATAAGTGAAAGAGTCCTTATACAGGTACTCGATTATTTCAGAGGTGTGGGAGAGCATGTGACTAAGCATAGGCTTGCGATGCTGCTAAGTTCTTGCTGCACTGTTTTGTTTTTCATGTTGTTTTTGTCCCTTGTATTGTGTTGTTTCAGATTGTATTGTATCCTATTTTGGCTACTTTCTTAGACTTAGGGACATATTTTATCATCTTATATATATATATATATATATGAATGTTTCCATCTTTTACTTTTGTACTGTTGTCCATTTCATCTTAGTATTGTTACTGCTTTCTCTTTTAGTATGTTTATATTTTCACCGTTGTGCTACACTTTAACAAATGAGGGAATAGTTTCCCCACTATCAGACCTAGTCCCTCGCTACTAGTCGGCAACCTCTGGCATTTATGGAAATGCGCTTGAGGTGATGTGACCAACCGGGTTCGGGGCACCCGTTGACATGCACCCAGATCCGGGATGTTACATGATGTATAGATGATGTAAGACCATAATATCGAACAATACATAATTATTAAATAAATTTAGTGATAAGGTTCAAAATATTAATAGCCTTGATCCAAAATAATAAAATAAAAAATATAATAATAAAAAATTCCACTCCCCCTATAAATATAACCCCTCACCACCACTTCTCCTCAAACCATCCAAGATTTGAAGCTTAAGTGGATTTTTTGCAATACACTTCTCAATCCACTCACACACCTATATGAGCGATTGGTCTCACCAAAATATCAAATCCAATTTTTCAAAGATATTTTTCATGGAGAATAATTCAATAGGTAAAATCATCCTTCTTTTCTTTTAACATCTTTTGTTTTTGTTTTATTTTCTTATTCTCTCCTCACCACCATTTATACAATTGAAATGATAAGTATATTATATTATATATACTATAAATCTATTATGTTAATTTAATAATCCATCATCAAACAACTTTTCCTCCCCTCTTTTTTTCAAAAAATGGAAACATCATCTATGAGGTGTTGATTTATCGCTTTCATGGATGACAAGTTTTCATTTTACTTTACCACCATCAAGGCTTGTCATAAATCCATTATAATGGATGAAAAATATACGTAGAATGTATGCTATAACCTTTTTATTTTCTATAACTAACATATATAATACTAAATAAGAAAACACAAGTAGTTTGTGATGATTGAAAACGAGAAAAATTAATCTAACTCACTATCATTAACATATTATCTAATTATTCATCCTCATATCTAGAAAAATGATAATATTTAAGACCAATTAAAATTATAAAAGTTTATTAATAACATATATTTTCAATTATAGATAATTATTCCAATTTCACATGATCTTCAATATATATATATATATATTTATATATATAATTGAACCGATCATGAAAACCAAGAAAAAAACACTACTGAACGATGCTATTGAACTCTATAAATCATCAAAATGGACATAAAAAACTTAATTAAATTATGATGAATCAAATAAATAAATAATAGGTTCTAGTTTTAGTAATTAAAAATTATAATTTTATTATCCCAAATATTAAATTAAAAAATGTATTCAAACATAAGGTAAGGGGACTCTAAGAGACAACTATTTTTCCTCGGTTTTTTCCTCTTTCATACTGAATTTTAGTGTGGAAATTCTTTTATTATTTCCTCAAATATAATTTAATTGTACTTCCCATTTATTTCTGGTTATATAAGTGGTTTTAATGTGATTTTATGAAAAATGAAAGGATTTCCCCAAAATATATCTTCCTTCTAAAAAAACATATTTTACCCTTATTGATATTTTTTATTCTTCACTCGAGATTGATGATTATTATACCAATTATATTATCCCCTTTTTTATTTTAGTAACCTCGAAACTCATTCATGAAATAATTCTTTATGAATTGAAGCCTATTCCTTCCTATGGGCTATTTTATGTCCATGATTGATATACGTTCTATGTGGAAAGCATGATTATGTTAATTTTATGATGTGAAAGGTGTTCTAATAATTATATACCACTCCAATTATTTGGGTAGTGGGATTTATATCATCAGATAACATGAAATATTTATGAAAATGGTTCCATATTGTTACATAATGAAGATATTATGATTATGCCAATATTTTATGTGTGAACATGCCTCTAGATTTGTTCACAACTATTTCTGGTATTTCACCACTAAAACATGATGTTTCATTTTTATTAATTTCCACCTTCCATGCCTTTATCTAATGTATCATGTCCTGATTATGATTATTATCCCTTTATTATATTATTATTATTACGATTACTGTCACCCATGTTATATTGATTCATCTTCTTATCTATGTTCTTAATGTGCTTTTAGCTCCCCCTTTCATTAATATATATACAGAGGTTATTAATTATAATAAGGAGTACATAAGGACCACTAAGAAGCAATAGAATATGGAATTACATGTTTTTTATGTTTTTTATGTAAATGTTGTGTATGTTTCTAATTTTACAAAGACCCTAAACCTTTGGATCCTGGTTTTGTATCACTATTATGTTGTCTATCTTTAAAATGATGTAATAATTATGTAAGAAAAATTAGGGTTTCTATAGTAAGTATTAAAATATGGGTTTTTAATTGGTGAATTTGGATTATTGAAAATTAGTGACAACCCTTCATATGATACCAAGTGTATGTAATAACTCAAGAAAATTCCTATTAGAATAATGTTAAACATAAAAAATCCCATAATATATGACAGTAGAGTTAATTAAATAAAGAAATAAATTATTTAATAATGACATATTGATATATTTTTTGTTCAAATTTTTTATATTTTATAAAATGGTGGGAACTAGGAGAAACCAAGACAATAGAATTTGTGAGATAAAATAAAGGAATTAGCTAAAAAACAACCATACTGCCTACGGAGGAGTATTTAAAAATTTCATGGTGATACTTACCCAGCTATCTCAAGATATGAACAATAATCTGAATAATGTGGAACATCCTCCATCCCCTAAGATGGAGAAACTGGATACCACGTCTTTTATGTAGTAATGACCATTGATGTTTATTGGATTTTCTGATACACTAGTCATGCAACAATGGGTCAACTCATTGGATAATATCTTTTATTTCATTTGCTATTGTGATTTGGATAACGTGACTCTATGCATTTATAAATTAGATAGAGAGGTCGGCCAATGGTGGGAGTTGATTAAGAACATGAAGTTGAAGGATTAAATTGAAGAGATGGAGTGGAATGATAATAAGAAAATTTTTATTAATTAGTATTTCCCTTGAACTCTTCACAAAAAGATGGAGCGAGAGTTCATAGAGATTAATGAAAAAGTAGTTGAATCTATCATGGATTAAGAACCCAATTTAACACATTGTTCAAGGTATTCCTTGAGTTTTGTTAACAATAATGATAACAAAATAGATATATTATTTAGTGTTTTAAAACCACACCTTTAAAAATATATTGAAATTAGAGACATTTGGAGTTATCAAGAAAATGTATAATGTGCTTTCAATGTGGATATGTTATTTGGATAATGGTATCATGTCTATGGAGATAAGAAAAAAAAGATGGAGTTTCAAGATGGAGGATCTAATGACAAAGGTTGAAAGAAAACTCAACCACTCACATGTCCAAAATGTGGGAAGTATCATCATGTGAATTTACTAAAAGGGATGGGGGAAATGATTCAAGTGTGAGAGATAATGCTACAAAGCTAATTAATAACAAAGATATATGAGTAAGAAGAAAACTATGGTGGAGTAAAGGATAGAACCAACCATGGTTAAATATTTCAATTGTATGGAGCAAGGGGACTATGCAAGCCGGTGCACTATACCTCAACACCATGAGTGTAATTAGTATCTTCATTCACCAAATAAAAAAGATAAAGGGAAAGATTATTCCATCACTACTAATAATGTGAAGCCTAAAAATGATTTGGTGATTGGTACTCTTGTTATTCATTCAAGAATATTAAACATACTATTTTATTCTAGTTCTAAAAATTCATTCATATCTTTCTAGTTTAGTAGTACTATTCAAGAACCACCTCAAAATATGGATGTTAGGTTATATATGAGAAAAAATAATGGGGAAATTATTGCATACAAAGTATATTACTCCTCCCCGATTAATTTTTTTGGACTAAACCTCTTAGAAAATGTAATATTACTTCCTTTAGTGGAGTTTGATTGTATATTGGGAATACATTGACAATGTTTATACAAATCCAAAATAAACTATTGGGAAAGAGTGATCACTCTTCACATCCTAAGGAATCCTCCAATTCTATAAGAATGTAAGGATGAAGATGAATATCGTTCATATTTATTATCTCAGTTGTGGATATTATTTATTTTTAAGCAATCATATATAGATAAAATGGTTGAGATAAAGGATATAATCGTGCTCAAATACTTTCCCATTACGAGGAACTACCCTGATATTTCCCTAAATAATTGTCTGGTCTTCCACCTAACTGATTGGTTGAGTTATCAATGGAAATTATTACTAGATCTATCCCTATATCAAATACACCTTATAGAATGGCCACCATTGTGTTGGAGGAATGGAAGAAGAAATTACAACGAAATATGCCCAAGGGTTTTATATACCTGAGTACTTTACCATGGGTTTCAAAAGTCCTTTTTCAATATGTTAGAGGGAATGATGTGACTGTACATTGATTTTTGTCAGATAAAAAAACCATGATAATGAACAAGTATCATCTTCCATGTATAAATAACTTGTTAGATCAACTGTGAGGGGCCATGCATTTCTCTACGGTGGACCTTATGTTGGGATATCACCAATTAAAGTTGAGTAAGGAAGTTATTCCCAAGAATTCATTTTAAATGATGTAAAAACACTATTATTTCATAGTGATTCCTTTAGGACTCACAAATTAATGATCAATATTCATGTACTTAATGAATAAAGTCATTAGAAATTACCTCATTTTTTTGATAGTTTGAATTGGTGATATTGTGATATACTCCAAGAGAATGGGGGACATGATGAGCATTTTAGTACTGTGCTAATTACCTTATTATGGGAGAATATATATTAATTGTACCATAAATAGGGTTTTTTGGATAAGGGATGTATCATTCTTGAGGAATTTTATCACCAAAAAAGGAATTTCTATGGATCCTTATGAGAAAATTGTAATCAAGGAGTGGCCCATGCCATTGTCTATAATAGAGATCCACAATTTCCTTGGTCTAGCTGGGTATTATAGATGATTTTTTAAGAATTTATCATGACTGTGAAACCCACTAACCATGCTGACTCAGAAGGGATTAAAGTTTTTCTAGATCAGGAAATATGAGGACTAAATCAAAGAGCTAAATATTTGTCTTATCACACCACCAATAATCACACTGAAAACAAGTGGAGAAAACTTTATTTTATACAATGATTATTAAAAAAAGGCCTTAGGAATTTTACTGATAAAAATTGATAAATTGATATCTTAAACCTCAAGCCAGTTGAAAATTCATGAGAAAAACTGCCCCCCACATGATCTGGAGTTGGTTGACATGATCTTCACATTGAAAATCTTGTGGGATTATCTCTATGGGATATGTGTGAGATATATAATGATCATAAGAACCTTAGATATATATTCACAAAGATGGAGCATAATATCTATCACAAAATAATTTTAGAACTCATCAAGGATTATGACTAATAAATCTACTACTGACATGGTAAGATAAATAAAGTGAAATATTCTCTAAGTTAAAGGGATTATAATTGAAAAGTTTCAAATATTCTTAGATCTTCAAGGGATGGAGCTGGGAATCATTAAGAAGGTAAAATAACCAAAACATTCCCGAATGATTTCTCAAACATAACTTATGGTAAAAATAATGGATTCTCGAAGAAATGGTTTAGAAATTAAGAAGAAATAAGAAGATATCTGAAAAGGGAAATAATCAGAGATCAAAATTGATGAGGAAGGAGTCATAAGATTTGGGTCATAACTATTTAAACCATTTAATCCATAGAAGAAGAAAGAGATTTAAAATGAACCACATAGATCAAATTTTCCTATTCATCTAACGACCACAAAGATGTATCAAGATATCTGAGATAACTATTGGTGGGACAATAAAAAGAGAGAGATTACAGAATATACATCAAATTTCTTCATGTGTTAGTAAGTGAAGGTTGAAGGAAAAAATTCTAATTGGATGATGTAACAATTACCGATAATAGTTTCAAAATGGGAAAACATAATAGTGGTATTTTTCACCATACTTCTAAAGACATCCAAATGAAATAATGTTATATGGGTTATTGGGGAATTTATTATAAATAAAACTCACTTTATCAGAATTTGAGATGACTTCTCATTGGATCAATGCACATTGATATCCATTAGAGATGTGGTAGGGAATCATGGAGTACCACTATCGATTCGTTCCAATCGAGATCTGAGAGTCACTTCCATGTTCTAAAAATGTCTCTAAAAAGATCTAAACTTTGTGTTGAACAAAATTACATCTTATTATCATCAAATGGATGGAAAATCTGAATGAACTATTTAGGTAATAGAATACTTGTTGAGACCATGTTCTATGGAATTCAAAGGAGGATGAGACTAAAATATACCTTTTATTGAGTTCTATTATAACAATAATTTCCACTCGAGTATCTGAATGAATCCATATAAATCCCATTATGTTAAAAGATGTATAAAACCAACATATTCAGATAAATTTGGCGAATATAAGTTTCAAGTAAATTACATGATCGAAGAAATGGTAAAAATTGTGAAAACCATTCAGCAGAACATCAATAAAGCCCAATGTTGGTAGAAGTTATTTGAATGCAATATTTTATGAGTCCTGGAGTATAATGTTGGAGAAATTGTATTTCTTCACATATCTCAAAGGAAGTGAATCATGATATTTGGGATGAATGTAAAGCTAAGTCCAAGGTATGTCGACCCCTTTGAGATTACTTATCCTATCAAATATATACCCTATCGAATAGAACTTACATCAAATATATCTAAACTACAAAATGTATTCCACATATATCTCTAATGAAAGTATATAACAGATCCCTAACATGTACAAAATTCATATATGGTATGGTTAGAAAATGATATCTATTATGAGGAGCAGTCAGTGAAGATCTTGGACCATAGAGATAAATTTATACATAGGAAGAATACTCACCGGGTAAAAGTTATATAGTAGAACCATAAATATGAAGAAGAAACATGTGAATAAGAGGAAGTAATGAAGGATAAGTACCATCACATGTTCTTATATTAGTATGTAAAATTAAATTTCAAAGGATAATTTAAAAAGGAGGAAAGAATGTAACAACCCAAAATTCCTCAATGAAATTGTTTCCTTCTTGTAATTATGTTATATGGTTTAGAACACATACATTGAAAATATATCTAAATAAACCATTATTTTCATAAATTAAGAATAAAATAAGTGATATTCATAGAAATTAATGAACTTTTGTTGATGGAATAGTAACTTGACCATTGTAATAGTAAGTAGCCTTTAGGTTTAGTAATCTGACCAATAGAATAGTAAACTCACCTATAGAAGTATTAATAAAATTTCCCCATCTTATAAATGAAAATATTATATATTTATATCATGATATAAGTAAATAAATGTTTTAAAAATGAAAAATTAAGTGTTGGTATTTTTTTAGTCGTAAATATTTATTTACAATTTTTTAATTAATATAATGATTTAATGGAAACCTTTCCAAGGAAATGACCTATATAATATTTAAATCTGGGAAAATTAAAAATTTCACTCTCCTAGTTTCAAATATATGTTATATTTCCACATATAAAAAAATAAAATTATGAATTAATATAAATATATATTTATATTTTAATTAAATTATTTTAATTATGAAAAATTTATTTTTATTTTTTGAAATTATTTAATAACCTCAAATACTTATACAATTTTGATATATTTTTTAGATAATTATCTGAATAATAAAATAAATGATTTCAAAAATATTAAAAGTAAAATAATTTGAGCAATTAATAGTATTACCTAAATTATTTAGAAGAATATAAAATATATGGTTTATTTTAAAGGATTATATTAGAATTAGAACTTTTTCTTTGTGTCTTTTAAGTCAAGTTAAATAAATAGAATCTAAAATGGCGATAATGATATTTGTTTTGAAAATAATATTTTATTAAATTTCATAAATTTTATAAAAATATTAAAATAGGATAATAGAGATAATATATTCTATAAAAATTCTTACCTTTCCCATTTATAGTCCATTTAAAATTATTTTTCTTCATAATGAATTTAATATATTTTAATCTTTTAAGAAATTCAAAGAGTGCCAATGCCCTCAATTAAAAAAGGGCACCTCCCCTTTCTCCTATTCACACCACTTTGTGCCTATATCCCCACCATAACCCTAAAAAGAATTCTAAACGTATTTATCCACATTATAGAGGTTCTATACTTCTTAAAAGACCAACCCGTGTGTCCTTAATATGAGATATAATGGAGTTATTTCAAAGGATTGGTAATCGCCTTAACTAATCACTTTCTTTTTAATTATTATTTTACTTCGTATAAATATTTTATAATCTTCATAAAATAATATATTTAGTATAAATAACATAATAAAATGTTATTATGATTATGAAACCACCTTTATTCACCTCTATTTTATTCATGTGGGAAGGGAAAGTATCACTTGCCCGTACGTATGGTTTACTGAATCCACATAACGATACAATTCGTTTATCTTCATCATATTTTATGGATGGGTATTTTGATGTTTTTAATGTTTCTATATTAGACCTATAGAATAATTATACTTATTAAATTTTAATTACATGTATACCTTCTTACCTTTCAAACCATTGGAAAACAACAATGTCGATAATGCATATGTGTAGACTACACCCTCCACAAAGTAATGTGTTCCGTTTTCACTTATATTTTACATGGATGGTAGTAAGGATAAATTTAATGAATATATTATATATATATTATATAATAATGATCCTTTAGCAGTGATTTATTATTTATCTTTATTTTATTCAATCTATCAAAAAATGAAGACATCATTCGTGCAAATGTACGACCTACCATCTCTAAGAATGATATAATTAATTTTTCTATATATAATATTATGAATGAATCTAAATATGTATATAATCAATATTTATTATATTTAAATAATGAGTAAAATTATGTAAATTGATGTAGATGTCACATTGAATAATAATTTTAATAATAATTTATTAACAAAATGGTGATAAAAGGTTATAAGAAAATCATATATTGTATTATATATATGTATATGTTTGTATAATTGATTAATAATAAGTACTTATTTATCATATTAGAGGTTCTAATGTGTAGGAAATAAGTTAAACCTAATGTTATAAATTCTTGTCTCGCCTTTATATCTATTGAACACATGCAATATTCACCACCTGTTTCATTTATGTAGTGTATAAACTACACATGAATGATTTTTATAATTAATATTATGAAATTTATGAGGATTTAAATATACATATAAGTTTATTTGTTTTATAGGTCTCATAATTCAAATATTACCAAAGGTGTAATTATCCTATGATATAATCTCATTTTTTCAGTATTGTTTATAATTAGTATTATAATGACGAAATAACATGATATATCTCTAAACTAACACATTAATTTTACTCTACTCAATTTATTTTTTTATAATACATGTTTCCTTTAATTTTCCTCACCTTGAGCACTTAAGAGAAATAATATGTGTTTTTATGGAAAATCAACTTTATTTTTCTCTTCAATCGAAGAACATTTTTCTTCTATATGTGTGTTTATATAAAATGTTTTCAAGAATGTTTCTAATATTATAATATTATTTTTAAAATAAAATTTTAACCGTGATGTAATTTTAACAAAATATTTTCCATTGACTCTTCTTATAAATTTCCGAATGAGATACTTTTGGTATTTTTACGAAAACTGTGAAAGGAATATTCCTTTTAAATAATATGGAATGAATAGAATTTACCATAATCATGACTATTAAATTATTTGAGGCTTCGTTTACATATTTGAAATATTATTTAAACATATTTTTTTAATATTATTGAGGAAATACATATAGTTTAAAAGTGATTTTCAATGTGAAAATGTAATTTTACTTATGAAATATTTTTTTGATATTTTAAAAATATTTTCATATATGATAACATAATTTCAAGTTATTTATGATTTTTTGTGTTATGATCCAATGATACCTTTATGAATTTTCTATATATGGTAAATTATTATTTTGATGATATTTTTATGAAACCTATTTATATTCCTTGGGTTATTTGATGATGAATTGATAAAATGTTTATGAAACCCTTACTATTTTCCCAAGTTATAATTTATTCTTATGGTATATATTTTATGATCTTATGGCACACATATGTATAGTTTTCATGATTTGATGGGTTTTTTATGATGTAAACCAAGGAAGGTGGTAACATATAATCAAGTACATTGGTTACCTTATAACTAAGGATGATGTTTTTGTTATGACCAATAAAGGTGGCTGTGTTATAATAAAGGAAGGGTAGGCATGAAGTTCTATATATCTTAAATACATTTGGTAGTGATTGATATCTTAGGAGATTAACTACACTAGAATGGGGAGTGATCCTAGTTTAGTAAGATATTTTATCTACTATGATAGTATTGGGAATAAACTATGACTGCTATAATAGTTGGAAAGTGAACCCAATCTACTATGGTAGTCCTAGTAGTGAATCCTTGACTTCTAAGTAATCAATATTAAATGCTTATTTCTATGCCAAAATTCTATTTCTTAAACTAATGATATTCTATCATGGCTCTTGTTCTATTATTCCTTTATGATTCATGTCTTTTGAACTACCAATATTATTACATTACTCAATATTATGATCTATGATATATAGGCTGTGGATATTAAATGTTAGTATCATATTCTCATACCCTTATGCACATGTAATTCTTAAGCAGTTGTCGATATCTCCCTTTTTTACCCCTACTATGCATCTAAGCTCAACCTCTATTTTGTTTAATTTCCCCATTTTATGAAGAAAGTTTAAAGTAATTATATGTCTAAAAAGGGTGATAGTTATTAAAAACATGATGGGAGACTCTTACGAACCATTTTTTGTATATATCCATGTTTCCAAAGGCACTAGACCAATATGATTTTATGGTGGATTTTTATGTTATGTTATGAATATTCATATTAAAGATGAGATATATATGTATGAAAATTATGGGTTATTATACTATATATATTGGTGCACCCATAATAACATATATGTTCTTCTATCTTCCATAAAAATAAATCAGTCATAAGGAATGAACATAAGAATTTCCCATGGAAAGTAATGGGTTTCATAACCATGTCACATTGCATAACCATAAGAACTATTATAATGGTTTTAATAAAATAGTGTATTAAATAATTATAGATTGTTCATAATCATATACCATAAAAAAATATTTCCAAGTGAATTAAATACTTTCATAAGAGTAATTAAATACCTTTGGAAAAGTGCATATGAAGCAGCACTTTGGGAAAAAGTGTAACAAGTATTTAAAGAGTTCAAGGGAATAATTATTCCCATAAACAAAAAATTTACTAAAATTGTTTTCCATGATAAAATGAGTGATTTTATTTAACATATATGGTTTAAAACATTTTAGGGTGTGGTACTTTAAAAGGGGTGAGAAATAGAATATCTTCTTTCATTTGGGTTTTCTAATCGAGAGAATTTGAGAAGGGAACCTTTTAAAACATGTATTTACCACATTATGTAAAGTTTATTTATGATAGGTATATATGTGTGGGAAATATAAAAATAATATAAAATAATTAAATATAAATATTATAACGAAAAATTTAGATAAAAGAGAGAAAGCATAACCCTAAAGAAAATAGGGGGTTTGGAGAGATCCCTTATTTAATGTCTGGATCAATTTTTCATTTTCACATAACATCATGGATAATATAATTAGTTTCATTTATTACATAATTAAATACCTTTTACATCAATATAAATATATTTTAAAAAATTTTTTTCATTTATAACCATTTTAATGAGATATAATGTTTAATTTTGTTGTTCTGGGAGCATTTATTTCATGGTTCCAAGGCTGGATCAATAGTGGATAATTACTGATGTTCCTATAAAAGGGGACTAAATTTTCAAAGGTGAAATTAAATTGTATTCATATAATTATATAAATTTAAATTCTCACAAATACCCATATGTGTTCTGATATAGGGATGATTCTTTGAGTAAAAACGTTAGCGTTACACATTAAGTTCATTTTTGATGTTTTAACAACCATCAAAAATTAGTTTTATTTTATTTAATATTATGGAAATATATTAATTATATAATTTGTAAAATATATAATATAGGTAATTAGATTAATTTAAATAATTATAAGTTAATTTAAACCTAACATGATTTTTGGTAGGGGAAAACGAAAAAACATCACCCGTGAAGGTGGTGAACGAAGATAATCTGGATAATGGTTTCATTTTTTAGAATGCAAGAAGATGGAAAAGTAATGGATAGTGGTTATTCCAATATAAATATAAATTCTAGTAGATATATGATATTGGAATTACTATTTTATGTCTTTTGGAGGAGATGATGAGAAGGAAGAAGAAGAAATGAATTCAGAATAAGTAAATTGAGAATATTACCTCTTAAATAGAATCTCCTTGAGATACTTCTTATGACACTTTAGATTTCTATTTTTGTGATAAAATAATAACCGATATGGGTGTGAGATTATTTGTAAGTTATCTAGGTAGAAAAAGGGGAAGATCCATGGATTAGAAGTTGTGAGTATAAGTGGAGGCAATTATAAGGGGAGGATAGGGATGCTTTTGAAGATTACATTCTTTGGATTATTATTTTGAATCAAGAATACCAATAGTATGGATTATTATAATAATATAAAGTTAATTATGTGTTTTATTTCAAAAAACATGGGTTACTATATCATCCATGACTCAAAAAATCGTGTATTTAGCTTATAATTTTAAATATCGTATTTTACCATATTTTACTATTCACTAAAAATTTAACTATTTTAAAAAATATAAAAGCAATAACCCACAATTTTTTTATATCTAGATTAAAAAAATAATATTTATTTTTATGAAAATAATACTCTATATTTTGGAAATTTAATTTCTAAATAAAATCATCATTTATTTGAATAATATTAATTTTAATATAATGATCAATATTTTGACCCTTTGAAAAATTAAATATTGCATTATAAAATTATATTATTATTATAATCCAAAATAATATTTATTTAATAATAACTACTATGAAAATAAATTCTCTTTTAAGTCATTGATTTTTTTATCAAAGGGTAATTAGAATATTTATGTTTCACAAATAATACAAACACTTAATTTAACATTTTAAAACATCTATTTACTTGTACCATGGTATAAATATATCATATTTTCATTTTATAAGAGCCCTAAATATTATTTTACATTTCCATAGAAGAGGTCACTATTCTTAATTGCCAGGTTACTATTCTAATGATCATATTACTATTCGAGAGGTCATGTTACTATCCCAATGGCTAGATTGGTAATGACCATATGGGTTATTTACATTCTATAAACACCTCACATTTCATTCATTCTTCAGTTAATTATATTTTTTCTCAAGGTTATATATATTTTCATTCTAAAAAATTATATTATATTACTATCATTTTTCATCAATTAAATAGTGTTGTTTATGAGTGATTATTCTGGGAAATCAAGGAGATCCAAATTTTCCTATTATTATTATTATTATTGTTTTTTCTACTATCATAATATTTTCAATTCGCATGGATATTATTATTTTATAAATATAATTTGTAAATTAATATTATTTCATTTATTTAGTTTTATCATGTGTTGAGGGTGCATTATATAATATTATATGCCAAAATTAAATATTCAGAATATAAATTCCATTTATAAAAGTTTAGATCATAACATTATAACCCTCTTATGAAATTTTACCCTCAAAATTTCATTTTACATTAAAAGGTGAAAATAGTAGAGGTTACTTCTACTTCATGGATTCCACTATTTCCCATGTTTCCTACACATACATATGGTTTCACCATAGTACTTTGACTAAGTGATACATCTTGCCGTCTAGTACTCTGTCTTTATTGTCCAAGATCTTCAGAGGCCTCTCAAACATAAGTGAGATCATTTTTAAACTATAACACTTTTTAATTCAGTACATGTGAGGGGCATGGTGTGTACCTCCTCAAGAATGATACTTTAAATATCTCATGTACTTAAAAGAGGGTTAGTGGAACTACTAGTTGATAGTCCATAGCTCTACTGCGATCAAGAATATCAAATGGGTTGATGTACTTAGGACTTATCTTTCCCTTCTTTCCAAATATCATGAATCTCATCCATGTATATAAATATATATTGGAAAATTTTATCTCTTACCTCAAACTATAGGTCTCGTCCTCAATTATTAGCATACCTCTTTTTTCAACTTTGAGTAGCCTAGATGTGTTGATGAATGGTCTTGAACTTTTCTACCATTTCCTAGACCATTATAGGTACCAGGAGGTTGTGTTTTCTTTCTTCTTACCACAATTTAGGTGTTCTAATTTCCTTCCCACAAATAGATTCATATAGAGCCAATTTTTTACTTGATAGAAAGATATTATTGTATGGTATCCTCAATGGAGGAAGATTTTTATCACATCTTCCCTTGAAGTCCATCAAACATGCTCTCAACATATCCTCAAGTGTGTGGATAATTCGACCAGATTTACCATATGTTTAGGTAGGATATGTGATTTCATAATTCAACTATGTGTTTATATAATATTAGACATTTCCCCATAACATGAAAAATCTCAAATAATGGATAGATATAATCAATAACGGAGTTCCACACAGCCTAATCACTTCACTATTGTGTATCCTTGCATGTTGGTCAAGTGAGAAGTCCTGCCAAATTCCAATTAAGTGATAATTATTTGAGATTTTATCTATCAAATATCATATAGAATTATTTCTTTCTGATGTCTTAGAATGACGAGTGAAAAATTCCATGATAATTATTTCTAATTTGCATGAAGGAGTGAGCAATGTTACATCATTCCCTTGGACTTTTTCATTTCTACCTTCACCTGCTCACATACAATACATTTTTATTTATATTTTTAAATATCCTTTTCCATATTTTCTGAACAATAGTTTTCTCAGTGATATCGATACATCTTTTTACTCTCTGGGTGGATGGATAAGTTCGAGCTATTTTCATTATTCAACAACTCATTATTTTTATTAGCATTATATTGTACACATAACCGCGAAGAAAATATTTTAAATCCATTTTCATCAAATTTAAAATCCATGGATTCATCTTTTCTAATAACTTCCAACTACATCTATTTTTTCACATAATCTATTAAAGCACACTTTATCTTCTCGAAATAGTATGGGATAGAAATCATTTGAGAAAGAAATGATTATATTTATTCATTTATGATCCCAATTTCCATCATTTACAAGTCTAAGAAGATTGGATCCTTATCAATTATCATCATTGATATAGTGTATAGACACTTTCTACTTATAGAATCATCCACTTAATTCACATTCATATGATGTTAGTATATTGAGAAGACGTAATCCTTGATCACCTATAACCTTCTTCACTGGAACCTATTATTCCCCTTCTTCATGAATATATATTTGAGGCTCTTATAGACCATATATATTTGCCACCTCTCCTGGTAGAGATAATGACACCAGGTTTTCAACATGATGATCACTACAATTAACTTCGGATCAGGTGTTGGATATTACATCTGAAGAAATATAAAATACCTAGTGTAATATTCTTTAATTTTATATTTATTTCTTTAGTACATAACCCAATCCATTATTTAATGAATTATTGTATACCATGAAATGTTCCCCACATGAGAGAAGCATGGGGATTGGTGTATTGATAAGCCTTCTTTTCAATTCCTTGAATATTTCTTCATATTAATCATTTCAGACAAACATTACTCCCTTTTGAGACATATTGGTTACTGGGTTTGAAAATCATGACAAGCTTCTCAATAATAGTCAATATTACCCAGGTAGTCAATGGAAACAACAAATATCCATTACTATTGTTGGTCTAGGTCACTACTAAATTATGTTTAACTTAGAAGGGTACATAGATATCCCTTTTTGCTGAAAAAATACCCCAATAATGATATCTCCTAAAACCAGAACTCACATTTACTATAATTTCGATAAGGATTCCACTTTCATAAATTCATTATCAAAGTATTCAAATACACATCATAATCCCCCATTATATTGAATTATATGATAATATCAACTTTAAATACAGCCAAAAAATGTCAAGGTAATCTCTAAAGACACTATTGATCAATACAAAAAACATTTATAGAGTATTAGTGAGTATGATGGGAATCAAAATGAACTCATATATTTTAAAACTATTTCGAAAGAAAGTCTTCGGAATATTTTTATTCTCCACCTTAAATTGGATATATCCTAACTAAAGGTCATACTTGGAAAAGTATTGGGACAATCATAGTTGATCATGCAATTCATCTACCCACGTAAGGTGATACTTTTACTTTGTCATGATTTTTTGAGCTAATGATAATAAATGTATATTTCTATTGAATCATCCATTTTATTGATTTAGAAGATCATACCACCCCATGGTTAAACACTTAGGCATATAAAACCCTTATCTATATTCCCTTGAGGAAACTTCTTCAATTCTTCTTACACAGTTTGGCCATTCTATAGGGAGTCATGTATATAATAAGAGATCCAAATATAATTTCATTTGAGAATTTGACCTATTTTCCAGGAGTAAAACCAAGAAAATCTTTGTAGAATACAAGAATATAATCCCTTATAATGGGAATATAATCAAAAATGAATCTCTACATTGTTTCAATCATTTAAGGAAGAAATGTGTGCTTATAAAGAAATAATATCCACACAAGAGATGAATATTACTATTTAGTTTCATCATTCTCCTTACAATTATAAAAAATCAGAGGATGACACTAGATATGAATAGTGATCTCCCTCTCCAAAAATTTAATGTTGGCTTTATATAAAGATAGACAATCCTTGCATGTGACAACCCAACAATTTTTAAATAAAATTATTCTTTAGGATTTATATGAAATATCTTATTATGTATTATTTTTATAGAAAACACATGCACTTAGTTGGTTTTATTACATTATATTGGATTTAAAATACCAATAAGTATCATTACTATTTATTATATATTTATTTAATAGTGATCATATGATTATTATAAATATAGGGTTTTGATAAATCCAATTGAAACAAACAAAGGATATGATGACCTAAACCTATAGAATCATACCCTATAGAACACATATATTAGAGCTTCTGAGAGAGATAGAATCACTATAATCTTTCTTTGACTAAGCCCAAGCTGATATCCAAAAACATATGCATGAGAAAAAATATTTATAGTATAATATTAAGCTCATTGAGATCACAACCCAAACCATGTACGCCAAACCACCACATGAAAGTGTCACCACTGCACACCTTGTCCTTTGGGTGTTCGATGGGGTATTAAAGGGACATGTATCAAGACCATAGAAATTTTATTATGTATGTTATTTTCAATAGAAATTTATTCACATTTACTTCTGATTATTGTCAATTTGTAAATGTTTTTTATTTTGATATAATAAAATATAATGTGTATTATTGGGTAATATTCAAATTCAATTATGGAATTTTTTTTAATGAATTGGTGTGTTTTTGAAATAAATAATATTTTATTAAAATAATACTTTTAAATATTTTTTATTAAATATGAATGATCATATAATTTTTATAAATTCAAATGTAAATTTTATAAGTGTTCGAAGACTCTTATTGTAAAAAAAACCAGCATTTCTCAATAAATTTAGATTTCATTTTAGAAATGAAAATTATCAAATTTATAATATTATTTTGTTAAAATAAATATTATTTTTGGAATTATAATTTCAAAATTATCCAATATTAATTTTTTCATAATTTTCTTTGACTATCGATTTTTTTGGTAAAAATTAAATACCGTATTAATATATGGTTAGTATAATGATATCATAGTGGCCTAAAAGTTATGTAATAAATACTATAAATGATATAAAATACCAAATATATTTTTTTCCTTTAAATTAATTTTATTTTAAGTTTGTTAAATTATTTTCATAAATCCATTATGAATCCTCCAAAACATATAATATATAATGCAATTTTAAAATCATTTCTTTAACAATTTCACTCACTTCCACATTATAAAGGGAATTATTTTATTATTTTTTCCCCATAAAACATAAAATATTTAAAACCACTTCAATTTTTAGAAACCATGTTCACAAACCATGGTATGGTTTTTGGTTTTGGTTATTTATTATATAAAGTCAATAACCTATGTTCAAGAAATGATAAAGAAACATCCACTCATTTACTATATAAACCCACCTAATCTCCCACTTATATTCACTAAAAATCATTATTGCATGTCCTTACTTAGAAATCCCATCTATAAAGTCCTTCTATGGTTCCCCCAAGCTCTCAAGAAGCTCCCCCAAACTTTTAGAGTCACACACTCAAGTAAGAGAACCTCACATTCTCTTATTCATTCATGTTTTTTTATTATCTTATGCCTTCTATTTCTGATTCTTAATTTCGGGATATGTATTTCCAAGAAACTATTACTGAAAATTTTATTTAAAATTTTTAGAATATATAATTATATATCATCAATCTGCCGAAATTTCACAGTGATTTTCCACGCCCAAAAAATTGTATAGTGAATACCATACTCATTTACTATTAAATGTGTTCACCATTATACAAATATACATATATTAATTGTTATATACAGGTATTTATTCAAATATAATTGATCATGGAATAAAATATGATGATTAATGATTCCATGTTTTATGATCTATATGGCACACTTAAGTATGAGAATGAAATGAATGCGATGGGTGTGCCAATAATTTTATTTCACTCTAATGCATTGGGTAATGATTAGTCTCATTAGATGTCATGTTGGAAAAAAGATTGAACTTAATTCCTTTATGAGAATTTTTACATCATAATGTCTTTTAAGTTATTCTTAAGCTATGTCTATTATTCATTTTGATGTTGTTTCCCCATTTCTCATGTTGCCTTTATGTTATAATGATACATCTTGCCTTATTATTAATGTTTATTATTCTTACCTATTTTATGCCCCATTTATATGAATATTTTATAACATGTATTATTCCCTTCATTTTATGACATGTTTATTCCCTTAAAAGGCTTTATAGCTCACCCCTTTCTTATGTATATCCCCTGGTTATCCCATGATGTTTTAAGTGTGAGAATGTTATGGATGTTTTTTATAAAGATGATATTTTACTGAAATAATTTTTCATGTAATGTACCTAATCCCAAAATACACTATAATTATTGATCTTCTAGGTTTTATTGAGTTTAATCCTTTGTGAAAAATCATGTATTAATGTGTAATAAAGATAATGGTTGTCATAGTTGGTATCAAAGGAAAAGTTTAGTTATTTTTGGTATGAGGTTTAAAAAACTCTAGAAAAATATTTAGGGATAAGAATATGTATAAGAAAGCATTCCATTTTTTTATTTATATAGTAAGTGTTTTATAAAAAAAATACATCCCTTTCTGGATACTACAAGTGGATGTGGCTCTCGCACAGATGTACATAGGGGTAAAACCGAAAAATACCATGTTGAACTAGACTCGACCAAAAAATGGTGCACAAAAACGATCCTTGATGCACACCTAATTTGACACTCTTAGTGGATATTCTTTAATAAATTAATAAGCTCACTATGAACCATTATTAAGAGAATAGAAAAATACTTGTAAGAATATATGTTAGGAAATTTATCATGGGTAACATAGATTGAAGCCTAGAAATTCATAAGTTAAGGAAATACATGTAAATTATATGTTATATCTTTAATGAAATTGGATTACTATTTTTTTAATAGTTTAAAAATAATCATCCCTATTTTTTCCATTATTCTAGTCAATGTCAATTAATATAAGGAATCTGGAAAGCAATCGATGTGACGAGAACTGTGGTGACTACCCCAACAAGATTCCCTACCTAATGGGAGTGGGAATCATTAATTTTTTATGACACTATCTCATATGACTCATATTATGAATAGAAAATTAGATATGAAGGTCCGTACAAACCCTCCTATGAAAGAATAATTTTTCTTCATGCAACAAAGGCCACCGAATTTTAATGGATCATTTTTTTCTATAATAATAGTTCAATAGATAAAATATACTGAGAAGATATTATACATCCTTTAATGTTATAAGAAATATAATATTATACTATTTTTATATCATATGGAGGTGGGAGGTAGATCAGTGGGGTACATTGATCAAGAGTATGAAGCCTGAGGAAGAGATCAAAACGATGAGGTGAGAGGAATTCTGAAAATGTTATTTGAAATATATTTTTCTCATGCTCTACAAATTAAAAGTGAAATGGATTTCCTCATACTCAAGAAAAACGTGGATAAATATATCAGGATTTATAGGGTGAACTTCACAAAACATGCATGATACACCTCTATAATTGTTGTTTCCCCTAAATTCAAGGTTATCTACTTCTTTAGTGGACTAAAACTATAACATCCTAATTATTTATATAACAATAAATTTTCATATCTATAAATTTTTTTTGAATTTAAATTTAATTTTAGTTTAAATGGGAAACTATGTATGATAGTTTACTTTAAATGAAACAACGGTTTCTCTGAAATCTTACACAACACACCACACTAATTTATACTAAAAAAATAAGACAATAATAATATTTTAATTTTAAATGGTAGTTAATTCCTAGTCATTGTATTTGCAAGATTGAATAGAATTAAGGGTATTATGATTTAACATTTTTTTTATCATTTTTATATTTATCTAATTAATTTTACATGCTTAAAATGAGAATGTGTCCAATTTTAAGCATAAAATATTCTAATATTTTTAAAATGTTTTTTTACCACCTTATGATGGAGAACCGTTTTTAAATATAGTATTTTTTTCAATTTTATTTGTTATAATTTTAATAAATAAACATTTCTTTATAATAGGGACATCAAAATTTACTTTGGTGTAATTTATTTTTGATAAAATCCAAATTTTAATGAATAGTGAAAAATACTGCATTTTAAGTCAAAAATGCCTTTCAATATAATTTATTTATATTGTTAGATTGTAATTTTAATTAGTTTTAAAGTGTAATTAGATTATAGTTTTTATTATATAATCCAATATTGGTCATCGGAAGTAGTTTCACATTGAAATCGGACATAACCGCATATCTATCTTTTGATCGTTTTTACTTCTTAAGAACATGTTTTCTTGTTTTGAAAACAGTAATTAATTTTAAATCAATTTCTCTTAATTATGGGTTTTCAATTTCTCAAAATGGATTATATATTTGGAATCATAAGTTCCAAATTGTGTAAATAGGTGCCTTTTGTTTTTGGACATTATGAATAGTAACTTTAGTAATTATTTTTATTTACCACGATTAAAGGGTAAATTAGATAAATAAGGGTTAAAAATAATATTATAATAATATAAAACTACGCTAATGCATGTCCTAGTCCTTTTGGAAATGATATAGGCAACCATGGGAATCTTGGAGTCTATTTTAGGTCCCTATGGAGCCACTTGGGTGTGATAATTACCTTTAATAATATTTATTTTAAATATAAGGGAAACATAACATAAGCATGAATCTTATAACTAAAACAATTTAATTTGGTTCATATCAATGATCTATTATACTATATATAGTCATTCGAAATATAAAAATATTTCCCAAATCATGGTATTTTTTTTATAATTTTCATAAATTAAATATATTTATTTATTCATGACACAATGATGATGCAGTGATTACCTTACTAATGAAGTATTCAAATTAATGATATTAAAAATTTTAAATAAATTTAATTTGAACATTTTTATTCCATACACAAATTTTTTGGATGAAATTTATTTGTGAGGGATAATTTAATTACTTTGGATTTAAGGAATCATGTTTTTATGACGTTAACACAAATCAATTACTAAGTTGTGTCAAAATTGATATAAATGAGTTTTTAAAACCAATACTATTTTATTAAATGATATAATAGCCCTAAAAATATATGATTCGGCCAAATAACTTATATAAAGTTAAAATTGTTATTAATGATCCACATTTGGTTCTATTTTCGTTTTATAGTAACTATAGTAACTATATATTATGAAAATACAAGAAGACATGGTAATAGTTAATGTTTTTAACTAAGGGTTAAAGCTAAAATACAAGGTTAATTTTGTTACAAAAAACTGTATAAAACTTATTTGTTTAGATTATTTTTAACAATACTCATCTTACACTATAAATATATCACTTTTTAAAATTTATAATTCAAACAATATATATAATAAAATTATATTTCAATACATTCCTAAAGTGGCCCTCCTCCCCCTCATAAAAGGCAACAACCTCTACCCACTTACTAACCCCTCTAAAGTACCATGGCTCATACAAATTATACTCAAATAGTCTCTCAAAATCCCTCACTTCATCTATGAAGAATTACATTTGGCATAAAGAAATTCAAAAATCCTTTTGGCTCAAATAAAAAGGAGTTACCAGATTTTGAGGCGACGTTTTCTCTCAAACTCCTTTATTTTTTCATCATCCAACCCTAAACTAATATTTATTACACTATTCTAAAAACCAAGTAGTATCCTAAATATAATAGTATGTTGTTAGGCTATGGTTTTAACCTACACTTACACACACCTCTATCTAATGGAAATAGAACATATTGTTTTTGTGTGTGACAAACTACAACCTCACAAAACAATGATTGTTAAATTCTCTCCTAACACCTCTCATAGTGGAAATTATTATTTAACTGTATTTATATATGATATATATTATATTTTTATTGTCTCTATGATTATTTAAATTTTATTTACAACATACCTGTATGCTTTCCAAAATGTGTGAATATGATAATTTCAATTTAGGAAGTGTGGACTATCGCCCCCTCAAGTGATATGACTCGTTCATGCCATACAAAGAATGTACAAAGGATATATTTAATGAAATTCTGTAAAATATACAAATTTTTTATTATACTATAATTATAATATACATATTATCATTTATTTCTTATTCCTTTAACATGAAAAAGAAATGAAAGTAGTGTTCATACGTACGTACGACTTACCGTCTCCTTGAACGGTGATTTTCATTTTTTATCTCAAAATGTTACGGAATATTTTAAATAATTATATATATATATATATATTATACATAAATTATTTATATCATTATGTATATGAGGAAATTATGACCATATGAACCATTTTTAATCATAACAAGTTCATTTCTGACTCAAGTAATGAATATCGACTAAACATCTGATATGAACTTAAATAATTATATAATTTATATAAAATAGTATTAAGTGATATAAAAGAAATAAAAAACATGAAAAAGATTCTAAAATAAGTATAAATTAACTTAATTTTTTTATTCGTTAAGATAAATAATGGACGAGACAAGTTGGGCACAAGGTAAGGGACTTTGTCTCAATCTCCTTTATTTAGGACATATCTTGATGTTATGCACCATTATTTTGCTATAAGGTGTATATAAAATCCTTCTAATCCAATATCATGATTTATTATATTCTCATGATATTTAATGTTTTTTATAACATAATTACTTAATGATATGTATTCAAGTGTTTAATATGTGGTAAGGGAATTATCAACTTCTCTTTTTTCATTCAAGTTCTCTTTTATGAGGCATGTCATTCATGTTTCTATACAATTTTCTTATTTCTATTTTATTATGTTTCTCTACTGTATTATGAGTCATTTATGGATTGTTTACCCTTGTACCCTCTCTTTTTAATTTTTTTCTAAAACCATTTTTCCTAGACGTTATACTGTAGAAATTTAATCTCAAAATCTATCTCCTTTCATCAAGAAATTATTATTTTTATATGAATACCCAATTTTTTTTAATTTTTTTAGGAATTAATAATGGAATATAAAAGATTTTTTATTCTTTAATTTACTTACCTAAAACCCTCATTTTCTTTTTGTGGGTTATAAATGAAATAATGATCATGTTTTTGTGAGCTTTTTTAAAACACCAAGATTTTGATATGAGAGCAATTTCATTTATTCTCTTTGGGTTATTTATGAAATGTTTTATTATGATATATTTGGCTGAAATTAAAATAAATTCATTTTAAGGGTGTTCACTCATATCTCTCTAATTAATTGTGTAATAAAATTAATCTTTAGAGATGACAGGTTTTATGATACCTTAGTGAATAACCTTGGTGATTTTTATGAACCCTTGGGGATGGACTTTGGTGATATAACACCTTGTGGATGTACCATGGTGATATTCTTATTAATATATAAATTAAATTTTGTAGCCATATTTTCTTGTTATGATCCAAGTTCTTATTGTTAAAATATTCCTCTTTCTCATGCCTTTGTAAAGGTCCTCATGTTCTGATTTATATCTCTCAAGATCACATGTAAATTGTTTCCCTTATTTTACTTTATTGAACTTTTTGTTCTTATCCCTTTTTTTAAATATTTATCATAGGTGTTAATATTTTTAAGGAAAAAAGAAGATTCTATGATGAAATTATTGGAATATTTGTCTTCAAAATAAACCATGATTCATTTTAATAGTTTTTGTTTTATGAAAGAAACAGATGGCGTACAGAGTTATATAATTTGTAGTATTGAAAGTTTATATAATATTTTGTCTTAATTATCTAAAAATCTATACCTAAACGTTATTTGGGAAGGGATGAAATTAAATTCTATTCAAAAGTATCTAGAATAAGTTATGTTTAAAGCTGGGTCCTTATAGTTTGTATCAAAGCTGTGTTTAGACAACTTTGGAGATTAGGATGTCTTCTTATGGGTTTATAAGTTTATGGTTGACAATAATTTTATTTTCATAGAAACTCTTTTGAGGATTATGTTATAAAATTTCATGGTGGTGAGCTTTATTTCTAGAGACATTTTTAGGTAATTCTGAGTTATTACTTTTTGAATGTCAAATGAAAGGTATGACATAATAATTGTGGTTTAAACATTCTATCCTTATTTTTGAGGATGTTATCATATTTTGGGAAAATTATAAGAATTATATATTTTTAGAAAAAGTGACAACATGCAGACTATGTGAAAACCAATCGTCTTGGAAAAGGCAGCAAGAATCGAACCGACAATCGAAGTGCGATAGGCCTGTGTTGCCTTCCACTAACCTACTTGATGTCCCTGGTTAGTATGAATTTATTATTTTTAGTTAAACAAGTTGATGAAATAAGAATAAGTTTATTTTTGAGACATATATTTTATTTAATAGATAACCATGGAATTGGAAAATGATTTTGGGATTGAGAGATAAATGTTTTACTAGAAGGCGTTCAATATTTTGGGGACATCATATGATTAAGGTAAATAAAATACTATGGATTTTTATTTGTGGATTAGAGTTTGAATTATTTTATTATGGACTTATGGGAATTGTTACATGATTACCCTTTCTTTGAGAACATGTGATTAGGTTAATTACTTTTTGGGTATACGATATTAATAGTGGTTGATGTTATTTAGAGATAAATGTAAAAAATTATCTTGGAAGAATATGTTTTCAAACCATTATCAATTTTTTTTCAAACTTATTTTGGATTATTTTTAAGGAATTATATGTAAAATTATTCATTTAATGATCTATTTTGGACTTTGGGTATTATTGTTGAATTTTTGAGATTAAAAAATAGTTTTTTTCTTATAAATGCTTATTCTTTTTGTGAAATTATGTTATCTAATCCTAACCATTTTGGTTCTCGTTAATGTTTCAAGAAAGGGTGAATAGATAGTTCATTTTTTTTCTGTGATTCTAACGAATTTGATTCTTTCACTTTGCGTGTCACCAAGTCATCTTAAATTTGGAGAATAGATGAGTTTGTGGTAGATAATTATTAAAGGATGGAAGTCTACATGAAAAGTAAGAATATTTTCTCATGTTATTAGTCAAGATTGTAAATAAATTTCAAAACATTATGATAAGGAACATAATTTTTTTTACTTTTCCTGCTGTGAAATCAAAGACCGTTCAACCCATCACAAATTTTGTCATTTTCAGGTTGTTAACTTCCTCCGGATCATGTTTTCTATCACTCTCCATTAGAAAAACATGGTTAGTTTTTCTTCCATATCCATGTTTTACTACATGGAATCCTAGTATGTGTTATCTCAATTGACCTTTTTACTTATATTTATTTCTTTTAAAGTGATAGTTTTATTGACTCTTTTCCAATGTTGGAGTTTCAATGATGTTTCCAAGCTGAATTTTAAAATTGTGAGGATGAAATTTCCAAAAGGGGAATAATGTAACATCCTAGGTATTTATATAATAATACATTTTCATATCTATTAAATTTTTATAAATTTAATAATAATTATAGTTTAAAGGGGGAAGTATTTATGATAACATACTCTACATGAAACAATGATTTTCTCTAAAATCATATGTTACACACAACACATAGTAATATCGAAAACATAATACAATAATATTATTATTATTTTAAATGGTAGTTAATGTATAGTATTTGTATTGGAAGGTATGAATATAATTAATTATATTATTATTTTACATATTTTTAATTATTTTTACAATTATCCAATTAAATTTAGAGGCTTAAGATGAGAATGAATCTAATTTTAAGCATAACATAGACTAATATTTTAAAAATGTTATTTTACTTACTTTTGGTTGAGAATCCTTTTAAAATATAGTTTTTATCACTTTTATATTTACTATTTTTACAAATAAACTTCTTATTTAGTATATGAACATCAAAATTTAATTTGGTTGATCTTTTGGTATTTTTCTGGTAAAATCCATATTTTAAGGAATAGTAGAAAATACTGTATTTTAGGTTAAAACTGTCTTTTTATCTAATTTATTTAAATAGTTATATTGTCTATTTAATTGGTTTTAAAGTGTAACTATATTATGTTTTTATTATTTAATCCAATTTTTGTCATTTCAAGTAATTTCACATTGAAATTGGACATAAACACATATCTATTTTTTATAGTTTTTTACTTCTTAAAAACATGTTTTCTTGTTCTAATAAGGATAATTAATTTTAAATTATTTTTTTCCAATTATGTGTTCTGAATTTGGAAAAATGGATTCCATATTTGGAATTATATGGTCCAAATTGTGTAAATGGGTACCTTTTTGTACATTATGAATAGTAACTTCAATAATTATTTTTATTTAACCTAGTTATATGGTAAATTTGATAAATAAGGCTAAAAAATAATATTATAATAATATAAATCTACCCTAACACGTGTCTTAATACTATTTTAATAGATACAACCAAACATGGGAATCATTGGGTCAATTTTAGGACCCCATGAATCCACTTGGGTGTGATAATGACCTTTGATAATATTTATTTTAAAGGAAAGCAAAATATAACATATACATGTATCTCATAACTAAAATAATTTTAATTTGGTTGATATAAATGATCTATTACACTATAAATAGTAATTATAAAGATAAATATATCTTATACATCATGGTATTATATTTATAATTTTTATAAATTAAATAAATTTATTTATTTATGACACAATGATGATGCAGTGATTAACTTATTAATGAAAGATACAAATAAATGATATTATAAATATTAAAATAAATGTAATTTGAAAATTGTTATGCCATTCAAGAATATTTAGAGGTAATTGACATGTTATAGATGATTTAATTCATTTTTTAGAAGTAATCAAGTTGTTATGACTTTAACAAAAATCAATTACTAAATAGTGTCCAAATTGAAATAAATGAGTTTTTAAAACAAATACTATTTTATTAAATGATATAATAGTCATAGAAATATCATATTAAGACAACTAAATTATATAATATTAAATATTTTATTATTGATCCAATTTTGTTTCTATTTCATTTTATAGAATCTATAGTAACCATATGTTTTGAAAATACAAGAAGACATGGTAAGAGTTAATGTTTTTAACTAATGGTTAAAGCTAAAAGATAAGGTTACTTTTGTGACCGAGACTTATACAAAACATATTATTTGGGTATATCTGGACTCATATTCATCTTATCCTTTAAATTTATCACTTTTTAAGTATTATAATTCTAAAATATATTTATAATAAAATAATATTTCAAGAAATTTCTAAAGTGAACCTCCTCTCTCTAATAAACTTCCACCACCTCTACCCACATACTCAAACATCTCAAGACAATTTTATCATCCAAATTATACTAAAATAAGATCCTTGAATCTCTAACATCCTTTTGGAAGTCTTAACTTTCGCCTAATAAAATTACATAATTTTGTTGGCTCAAATCAAAGGGAGTTACACAATTTAGAGATAATGTCTTCCCTCAAGATCCTTTCTTTTATTTTCCTCATCCAACCCAAAAAAACGATCTTTATACCATAATTTTATAAACAAATCAGTATACTAAATATACTAGGAAGTTTTTATGAAAATTTTTCATCCTACACTTACACATACCTCCATCTAATGGATATAGAACATAATGTTTCTGTGTACGGATAACTACTGCCTCATGAAACGATGATTGTTCAATTTTATCCTACCACCTATCATAGTGGCCATAATGATGGAAATGTATTTATATATGATATATATGATATTTTTATTGTCTCTATGATTCTTTAATTTTTATTTACAACATACCTTTATACTTTCAATAATGTGTGAATATGATAATTTCATTTGAGGAAGTGTGGACTACAACCCCCTCAAATTGATACGACTCATTCATGTCATACATGGATTGTATAAAGGATGGAGTTATTGAACTTATGTAACATATATGACATGGATATTATATTTTAATTATAATATAATTATGTATAATTTATTTTTCAATCCAATAATAAGAAAAATAATTGAAAGTACCATTTATGAATACGTACGCCCTACTGTCACCATCAATAGTGCATTTCATTTCTAATTTCAAAATGTTATTGACACTTATAAATACATTTATATTTTATATATTGATATTTAAATAATGAATATAATTTTTTAGAATATGGTGTTTTAACATATGGGATATTTTTAATCATAACATGTTCATTTTTGACTCAAGTACCGAATACTGTTTAAGTGTCTGATATGAACTAAAATATTTATGTAATTCCCATAACATGGTAATAAGTGATATAAAATTAAATATTTAAGTAATTTCCATTAAATTTGTGGGATTAACTTCCCAAAGATCTTTTTTATACTCTCATTATTGTAATTTGATACAATTATGGGAATGGATTGTCTTTCCCTTTATAGATTAAATATAAATTTCAATGAGAAAGAAATCACTCTCTGTATCAAGAATTAACCCCCATATTCTATACAATTTTAATTATGATGATGAATATTATTTAGCATAAACATCTCAAGTGTTTATTTTATTTACCTACAAAGAAATTTTATCTAGATAAAATGATTGATTCTAAGGAAATGATCATCCTCAAAGACATGCCCATTATGAGGGAATATTATGATGTTTTTTCTAAATAATATTATAGTCTCCCTCTATGATGAGGGGTTAGATTTTAAATTGATTATATAACTTATGTTTTTCCGTTATCCAAGACATTGTATAGTATTTCTATTGTGGAACATGAGGAGATAAAGAAACAATTATAGAAGAATCTAGTTAAAGGGTTCATACACCCAAGTGTTTCTACTTGGGGTGAACAAGTCCTCTTCCTCAAAAATAATGATGGGTAAATGCACCATTGAAATTATTATAATGATATAAAAAATATAATAATGAAGAACAATTATCATATTTTAAGGATTTATGGAATGTTCAATCAGATATTTGGAGCATAATACTTCTCTAAGGTGGATCTATAGTGAGTATATTACCAAGTTAAAGTGAAGAAGGAGGATATCCCCAAGACTTTTTTTTCAAACAATGTATGTGCACTATGAGTTTAATGTAATGCCATTAGGACTCATTAATGATACAAAAATCATAATGGACATAATTAATAGAGTATTTAAATATGACCTTGACAAGTTTGTGACAATATTTTTATATGATATTCTAATATACTTCAAAAGAAAGTAGGATAGTGTGGAGAATATGAGAACTAATTTAAATACCTTGTGAAAGGAGAATCTTTATATGAAGTACAAAAAATGTGATTTATTTTTGAAATAAGTCTAATTATTAGGGAATATCATCATTGGAAATGATATATATTTGGAACCATCAAATGCAGAAGAAATTGAATGATGGATGAGGCCAAAATCTTTGGTGTATATCTATAGTTTCCTTGGATAAGATGGGTATTATAATTAATTAGTGAAAAATTTATTCTAATTGTCGATCCCCTTAAGAAAAGATAACTCAGAATAGAGTAAAGTTTTCTTCTAATGATGAATGTGAAGAGAGCTTCATGGAGTTGAAAAAGAGGCTTATCAATACATCTATACTCACACTACCCATAAGTGCAGAACATTTCATGGTATTAAGGGATAATTTGAGGAAGTTATTGGGCTATGTGTTAATGAAAAATAAAAAAGTTATAGAATATGCTTCAAGGAAGTTCATTATTTATGAATAGAATAATACAAAACATGATCTGGATTTGGATGCAATGATCTTATCTTTGAAAATATAGTTCCATTATTTCTTTAGGGAGAAGTGTGAAATATACAAGGATCAAAAAATCCTAAAGTATATATTCACGCAGAAATAGAACAATAAGTTCCAATGAAGGTTTTTAGAGATAATCAAGTACTGTGAATACTCAATTCACTACCATCGTGGGAAAGTGAATATAGAGGCATACACTTTAAGAAGAAAGGATCCATCAATTCCATCACAGATGAGAATTGAGAGGGATATGATCTTATTAGATTGGGAAAGGATATAAAAAGAAATAATAAATTAAGGAACATCATTAATCCTTTCACAAATTATTGCTCAACCATCCCTTTTGGAGAGGATAAAGGATGCTTAAAAAGATGATGTGGGAATTCAGTAAAAATTGGATGGTATAAGAAAAGTAAAATCCTTGGAGTTCAATGTTAATAAAGATGGAATCATAAAATTTGGGTCATGACCAGCTGCACTATCTAATCCTGTGTTAAAGAAGGAGTTATTGGATGATGCACATAGTTAGGCCTTCTCTATCCTTCTTGGAAGGAAAAAGTGTGTTGAGATATATGAGAGAAATATTGTTGGGAGAATATGAAGAAGGATATACTAGAATATACATTAAGATGTCTGGTATTTCATCAAGTTAAAGAAGAAAGAAAAAAAATCCAAGGGGATGATGCAACCATTACCCATACCAATATGGAAATTTGAAAACATCAGCATGAACTTTTTCGTTGTTCTTATGAATACATCAAGTGGAAATAATGTTATCTAGGTTGTGGTGGATCATCTTACAAAAAATACCCACTTCTTTGTTATTTGAGAGTATTTCTCACTCGATCGACTTCACAGATATACATTAGAGAAGTGGTGAGGCTACATAGAACACCACTATCGATTGTATCTAATCAACATCCATGATTTACTACATATGTTCTGGAAGAGTCAACAACACTCTCTAAAAACTAATTTAATATTCATCATGAATTATAACCCTCATAGTGATGTTCAATATGGTTGGAATGTCCAGACTCATGGGGAAATGTTGATAGTATGATAAATTGAGTTCAAAAGAGGATGGGATCAACATCTTCCACTAGTGGGGTTCTCATCAAATAACAATTTTGATTGAAGAATCCAAATGGATCCCTATGAATCCATTTATGGGAAGATGTGTAGAACACCTACATGCTAAGATGATGTTGGGGAACAAAAACTTTTAGGTCTTTAAATAAGATTGGAAATGAAGGAAAATGTTAAAACTATTCGATAACACATCATGGTTTCTCAGTGTCGATAGAAAATCTATAATGAAAATCATCGATGAGATCTCATGTTTGATATATGGGACCTGGTATTCCTTAGAATATCTACATGGAATAATGTAATGAGATTTGGGATAAAGGGAATGATATGTATAAGATACAACAGGCCCATTAAGAACCTTGATCTCATCCGAACGGTGGCATATCGACTTGTACCCCCACATAACATATCCATTATACATGATATATTCCTTGTATCCCTCTTGAAAAAGTAAATACCAGACCCCTCACATGTAATCAATCCATAGGTGGTATCGTTGGAGAATTATCTTCCATATGAGGATAACCTAGTGATGATATTAGATTATAGAGACAAAGTTACACTACTGGAAAACTGCCCTATACCCACGGTTCAGAACCATGGGTATAACCCCCAAAACTGTGGGTATAGGATATACCCATGGTTTTGGGAACCATGGGCTGGAATGGCGTCGGGATAGGGGGTAGGCCTATACCCACAGTTTGGAGAAACCGTGGGGATATAATTTCCATAATGTGGCAGGTGCGTGGACATGCTGGCACAGCGTTGACCCCACAGTTTGAGAACTGTGGGGATTTTATCTTCAAAAAAATCGGCCAGGGGGTTTCGAAACTGGGACTCGCGCTACGCCTAGTGGCCGCGCCCCACTAACAGACCACCTGAGATGCAAATTTTATCTATTATTTATACAAATATCTTCTTATATATATTAATAGGAAGTATTTAAATTAAAAAACGGCCAGGGTGTTTCGAAACCGGGCCTCGCGCTACGCTTGAAGGCCGCGCTCGACTAACAGACCACACAAGTTGCGTATTCTGTCTATTATATATACATATATTTGCCTATATATATATATATATATATATATATATTAATATGCAGTATTTAAATTCAAAAAAAAAACGCCCAACGTGTTTTGAACCCGTACCTCATGCTGAGTCTCGTGGCCGCACCCCATCAACCATCCAACTGATATGTGATTAATATTGGTTATATATAAATACATCTACGTGTATATATATATATATATATATGATCCACGTGGTGTATTTAAAATCACAAAATGCGGCCATGAGGATTGGAACCGAATACCAACAACAACCGTGTAAAAGGGTCTACCAACCGAACTAAAGAACTTTTGTGAATTTACATTTATATGGATATAAATATATTAATCAAAACCATGAAAAAATGTCTTCCCACCTATTTCTTTTGTGTCTTGCCTAGTGTTTTCCCCTCCATAACACGGGAAAGTTATACCCACGGTTCTCAGAATCGTGGGTATAGGTATTAAAAAAACCACAATACCTACGGTTTTCAATAACCATCGGTATAGGTCTTCGTAAAATACCATATACCCATGGTTTTCTTCAATACCATGGGTATAGGTCTTAAAAGAAAACTATAACCATGGTTTTTGGCACAACCGTGGGTATAGGTTCACATACTATCCCTATACCCATGATTTTTTGAAAAAACGTGGGTATAGACCTATTTTCCAGTAGTGTTATACAAACTAAGACAATGAACAAGGTCAAAGTGTTATTAGGAAACCAAAATATTGAAGAATCCTTGTGGGAACATGTTGAAATGATGAAATAGAATTACCCTAATCTACTTTAGGGAAGAAAATGAATATTTTAGGCTGAAATTTTTGAATTAGTGAAGATTTTAACAACCTAAACATTTATAAATAAAATTCCCCTTTTAATTTAAATTACATTTCTTATTATATATCATGGTTATAGAAAACACATGCACTTATTTTGTTATATTATATCCTATTTAATTTAAAATACCATTAAGAATCACTAAAATTAATAATATATCCATTTAATAGTTATCATATGACTAGTATAAATATAGGGTTTTGATATATCCAATTAACACACACAAAGTATGTGATGACCTCAACAAGTAGGATCATACCCTATAAAGCCCATTTATCAGAGCTTCCAAGGGAGATACCATTAATGGGGTTTTCTATTAACCAAGCCCAAGATAACATAAAACAACATATGCATGAGCAAAATAATATAAGGGAGAAGTTCAAGCTCATAGTGATCACGACCAAAACCATATACACTGATCCACTATAAGAAGGTATCCCCATAGCACACCTTATTTTTAGAGATTATTTTAGTGTATTGAATGAATATGCATCAAGACCATAGAAATATGAGTATTTAAATTACTTTCAAAATAATAATGGTTATATTTACTTCTTATTATTGGTACTTTAAAAATGTTTTTGATTTTGATTTGATAAAAAAGTATATGATTAGGGTATTTTCAAACATAATTAATGCATTTATTTTAATGAATTAATAGATTTTAAAAATAAATAATTTCATAATAAAATATTATTACTAAATAATTTTTATTAAATATAATTGATGATATAAATTTTATGAAGTCGTAAGTAATTTTTATAAAGGTTTGAAAAATTCTATTGTCAAAAACCGATCATTTATAAATAAATGTAGATATAATTTAAAAATTGAAATTTAACATAATTATAAAATTAATTGGTAAAAAAATATTATTTTTTTGGAATGATATTATCTGAATTATCCAACTAGGACTTTTCATTATTTTCTGAGAGAGTCAAATTTTCGTGTAAAAAATAAATACCATATAAATATACAATGTGTATTATGACCTCATAATGACCCAACAATGATGTAATATACCTTATAAGGTGTATCCACAATCAAATATATGTTTACCTTTAAAATAATGTGATAGTTTTTTTATTTTATTATTTTTTATAAATCCATTATGAATCTTTCAGAAATTATAAGTTATTTTCAAGTTTTAATATCATTTCATTAAGAGTATAACTCACTTATACATTAGAAAGGTTATTATTTTATTAATTTAATCCCTCGGACTAATAAAATAATGAAATCCACACCCAGTTTGAAGAAACCATGGGAAAAACCATGGGACGGTTTTTGGTTTTAGTTATTTTACTATATAGTGTCCAAAACATATGTTTCAGAAGTGACAATAAAACCCCCACTCATTTCCAATATAAACCCACAAAAATATCGTCTTTGATTCACTAAAAATCCTTATAGAACATCATTGTTCTGCCCTCCCCTATCTAAAGACTTCCTAAGGTTCCCCCAATCTCTCAATAATCTTCTCCCAAGAATTTGGAATATGTCTTTATATGAGTCTATTATTTCCCATTTTCCTTCTAAATTATGGGATACCCATTTCTCTATCATCAACCCATTTTATGAATTTTTTAGTGATATTGTTATACTATCGAAATTTCATAGTGATTTTTATGCTGAAATAATAGTGTAGTGAACTCCATACCAATTTCTTATCAAGTGTGTTCACTTTTATTCACTTATACATATTTTAATTGGGACTTACATGTATGTATTAGACACTCATAAAACATGGAATACAATATCATGTTGAATGATTACATTTTTTATGATCTATAAAGCAAATTTAAGAATGATAATGAAAATAATGTGATAGGAACTCCCAAAATAATACAGCGCTCCAATGCATTGAGTGATGTTTAGTCTCATGAGACGTTATGTTGGGACATATATTGAACTTAAATCTTTTATGGGCCTTTTTTATCATGATGTCTGGCAGTTTACCATGACCAATGAATATGATGCGATTTTTTAAGTTGTCTCCATGTTTCCTTTGTTGTCTTTACATTAACATGTTATATCATGCCATATTATTAATATTTATGATTTCACCCATTTTATACCCTATTGATATACCTATTGTATAACATGTATTATTATCTTCATGTAATGCAATGTTTATTTACTACTTGGGAATTATATCGCACCCCTTTCTTATGTTTGTGCCCAAGTTATCCCATGCAGTTTTAAGTGTGGGCATATTAAGGAAGTTTTCAATAAAAGATGATTCTTTTTTATAACACACTATTTTGTTGAATATTTTATTGATAATAAATTACATAATTTCCTCACATCGTTCTAAATTTCCTCATTTATGAAATATTTGGAATTAAATTTTTCTTTTAAAAATTGGATGAAAATTCCAGTTTTACCCTTTTAAAAAGATCTATAGTATTTCTAACATATATATTGTAATATGAATTATTTGAAATTAAAATTTTGCGAAGGTGTTACTAACTTAATTTTATACAACTTTTATTCAGGACACTAGAGATAAATAGTGCATTTGGATGTAGTAAATGGGACATTAATTCAATGGTGGGCTGGACTCACCAGAATGGACATGAGTTCTGTATTTGGGTCATAACTTCTTCATAATTGCCTTTATTAGGCCCAATTTCTGAAAGGATATATAGGATTAAATTTTTAACAAATCAACATTTTGTAAGGAGAGATTAGTAATGTGTTTTGGTGGTCAAATGGTTGGTTCACATTGGATTAAAATATTTGGCAGAATTTCCTCATTCACACTTAAAACCACTTGAAACTTAGCCTCCCCTCAACTCTATAAATTAGTGTTATTCTCATTCGGAGGGGTTGTGATGTGAATTAGGATATTGTAGGCAGAATATAATTGGTTTCACCCAAATTCTCTAACCATTGTAAGAGGGGTATCTCTTGAAACAAGGATCCCCTCATCGAATCATTCTTCTCTTCATCATGTTGTAATGTTTTCATTTGTGTAATAAACTTCTTTGTTCTTATTTTATTTCTTCTCTTTCATTTTGTTTTGTTCAAATTTATTCTTCTCTTAATCTTCCTAATTGGGTTGTAATAAATAGTGGATACAGGATTGGGTTCTACCCTTTCAATCCTTCGCTCATACAAAACGTCTCCACAATGACCACACCGCCCATAGAAGAAAGTTTTCTAGTGATCGATATATCTTCTAACCTCTTCATTTAATTATTTTGAATCATCGAGCTACTTTAATTAAAATAATATGATCCATTAAAATATGTTTTTAATTATATGTAACTATGAAAGAAATTGAACAATTAACACAAAAACACACTAGGTCGGGGTTTTGTTTAAATTGTGAGAGCACAAACTTCATCGGTAATACAAGAACACACATGATAAGTTTGTAGAGTTAAAATATATTCCATAAACACAATTCATCCAAACTCTAAATAATGGAAATGTGCCCTAATTTTCCACTGACTATATCAAACCTTATAACATCAATCAACGTAGGGTTCTGTGATTGTATGTTCCGAAGTTATCCTAGGGTTAATTTCACTTCATCTTTGTGGTAAAGTTAATTATCATAAGGTTCAGGATTTAACAAATTAAGGGATAATAATTAAGTGAATGTTAATTTAAAATATAATGATAAATAATTGAGTGAATAGGTTGAGTTATATTGATTACGCCTTTTAAATATTGTGTAAAAAACATCTTCTTATTGTGTATTTTTAATCGAACTTCATTTCAAAAATTAAAACAACAAAAATGAAATCATCTTTTATCAAACTTCTTCCGGTTTTATAAACGATAAAAAAACCCATCCTTAAAAGTAGTGTTTTTATTATATTTTTTTATATTTTTACAATACTTTTAATAAGTTTTTATAATTTTCTTTCTCCTTTGAGAGATGACCTTGGTCAACCATTCTACTGCACCAAAGTAACCCAACACTGAACATAATTTGAAAGCGTCCACGACAATGCCTTTCACATTTTCTGTTTTATGTTGTTATGTTATGAATCTAATTCCAAAAGATACTAGAATTATTGTTATTATGAGTTGTATTAAGTGTAGTATTATGTAATAAATCATTTATTAATGTTTAAAAAATAAAAAGTTTTTCATTATTCAATATATAGATTCAATTTCCACTAAAAAAAGTGCGGTAAAATTTGCAAGGAGGATCAGTCTGAAAATATTGACCATAGAGGAGTCATATAATTGGGATACAATAATTGAACGATTTTCAATTATCATAGATAGATCAACCTGAATTTTTTTAGGTTGTGTTTAAATAGTTCTACTAAACATTCAAAAGAGGAAAGAATGCGTACAACCATAATCAAGAAGTATGTTTTCTATTTTTGAATGAATAATCAACACATCTGTCCCCAAAACATTGTTTGTATCCACCTTAGTTATACTGATAGAATATGGAATTCCTTTCTCTCTAGGCCTTCGAATTTTTTTCCTGGATTTTTTCGAACATCCCCTTTTTTAGGTAATTGGTTTTCATTATTACTTCATTTTTTATGGTTGAAACATTCAATTATAGGTTGAGTGGTGATCTGAACCTTCACTTCCTTTTCCACGTTAATAAGATTCTTCATTTTCCGAACAAAATAATTAGTATAATTCCCCTATTTTATATATGTGAAGCTTCTCTATATTCCCTAGATGTAGTTTTCTAGAATCTTCTTCCAAGACTTTTTAAATGTGGGTAATTGGGTTTTCTTACCTTTATGAAATTTATTTGTTGATACTCGAAATAAAAATTCCATTTTACTCTTTTTTTTATTGGATCACAAGACCATTGAGAGTCAATAATCTTTATATCAACCATAATGACCCAATAAATGATCTCTTCATAGCTAGAAAAGTCTTCAATCGCTAAAGCATTACATAAACTTGAATTTAACTTACAAATGAAATAATATTAATCACTTTTAGTGTTGATGACAAATTTGGAGGGATATCATGCAAGACTTTTGAATTTTTCATCACACACCTCTATAGAATCATATTAATTTTTATTTAGTCTGAGGAAATCTATCTCTACTTAAAAACATAGAGTTCAGTTAAAATAATTATTGAATATATTTTCTTAACACCTTTTTATTCAGTGGAATACATTTCATCTTTAGTCTTCATGTTGTTGATCAGCATCAACCACTGATTGGATTCCCCTTCAAGATGATATACAAAAAACATGACATTCTCTTAGTATAAGAATTTTAGGATATAGATTATATTTTCAATGGAGTTAGTCTATTCTTCCTTGATTAGGGGATTAGAGGATCCACCAAAGGTAGGAGGCATTGGTCACATAGAGTAATATTCCATAACATTCAGATTTATAAAAGAAGGAGGGTGTTCCACATGATTCAAGTTATTATTCATAGTATGATTTATGTGATATAGTATTATCACAAAGTTTCTTGCTCCATCCCCATAAGTATAGGAATTTTATTAGTGAAACCATCACATTTCATATCACATTTTTTGGCACAATTATTACTATTTTGTTCAATTAACTAAAATCAAGGAAAATATGATGAGATTTATTTTTCTCCTAATCATATTATAGGAAAAATATGAAAATATAATGAATAACTTATAAATGACATTTAAATCCAAAATTATGAGACACTAAGTTTCTATTTGGGTTGTCCATGGTGATTTCCGTAATAATTTTTCTAACCCAAAAATCTATTTAATTAATTCATAAAAATTCATAAAGATTTAGTGAATTTTACAAATCATATCCCCAAGAGTGTAAAACCAATTATATAGTAAGGTCTGGTTGACCATGCATCCGGATGATGAATATGATATACCTAACCAACTATTCTTAGGGATATTACCCCTAGATTCATATGATCCAAAACCATGTCTACGTTTATTATCCAGACGTGGATTTATTTTCTTGGAAACCACTTACACTATACTTTACGAAAATTTCAAAATATTTTTATGATACATAGATTTATTCCAAGGGTTTTCACTAAAGTATTCTATTCGTAGTCCCAAAAAATTATTACACCATTCTATGATACTAAATATAGTGACTTAATTCTTTTTCAAATATTATTATATACTTTTGAAAAAAAAACATCAAATAAAAAGAACCCAAATATCATGAGGGCATGTTCTTTTAGAAGAAATGGTTCATTATACATATCAAGGAAACTAAAAAAGTGAAAAAAAATTATTCTCTATAATAATCTATAAAATACATTTTATTTTCTGAAACTAAAAAAGATAACATGAGGAATATATAAAATAAAGAGATGATATATAAATCCCAATAACATAATAATCAGTATAATGTCACATAACTTGTGATTCAAATAACATAACATGATGTATTAAATGTGAAGTACCATGAATAATCACGAGGTAGTATAACATTAATATCCTCATATCATATGATCATGAAATCATAGTAAAGTTGAAGAAAAATATAATATGACATAAGAATAAGTCAAGATAATTATGAAGACAACATCACATTGTAGACATAATCCCATCATGTATTGGGCCCACTCCCTAATCCCATTACTAATGTTTGTGGGAAAAAATTCATTACCAAATGCATTGGATATCTATATGGGTGCATCCATTATAACATGTACATGCTTATATTTTCCAAAACAAAATTAATAAAAGGGAACAAATATGATAATTACTCCTGGAATGGAATGATTTTTCAAACAAAGTAACATATAAATTATAGATGGTATATATTATTGTCTTCCATGAAAGAAGTTATTTAATAATTCTTAGATGTTCATAAGTATAAAAAATAAAAAAATGATGTTTATGTGAAGTGTAGTCTTGAAAAAGAGTAGAGAAACCCCTTTGGAAAAGTACCTTTTAAGTGGTGCTTGATGGAAAAATGTAATAAGTATTTAAATAAGGTAGGTGAATATTTATTTCCATAAAATAAAAAATATAAAAAATAGTTTCCCATGATAAAATGATTTATTTTATAAAACATTGGTTCTTTAAAACATTTTTAGGAGTAGTACTTCAAAATTGGTAAGAAACTAAATGATTCCCTTTAATCGGGTTTTATTATCAAGAGAAGTTGAGAAGATAACCTTTTAAAACATGTATTTCTGTAAAGGCCCAAACATTTCATTCCTAAATATTAAATCATTTAACATAAATATACCAAATATAACATTTCAATCCACATCATAACCATCAAGGTTTAGTGTATATGGAAACAAGATACATAAAAACTTATTAAAATTCATTCTTCATCATCTCTCATAATTTTTTTACTCTCTAATGCCCTTACTGACATACCCGACTTAAACTAATCTTCATAACATGAGGATGGTAAACATAATAACGTGTGATATCAGATTCTCAATAAGGGTAAAAATGAGAGATATCAATCGATGATCATATGAGATCATATGATAAGAAATAGGGAATAATATCATGATCACAACTTAAAAAGTCTATTCCAATTCCGTCATAGATCATAAACATGAGTCATTAAATTAAACATTATATTTCAAAATACATGAATCATAAGAGGAATAAGTATTTATAAAACAATCATGAATCCTAATCTCATGTTATATATGGGTTGGCCCATCATAGGAATAGAAACCATTTAATATGTAAAGTTTAACGAATGAGACCCAAAAACTATAGTGGGTTAGGAATAATATATTGTTTCACATAGTATATTAGGAATATCTACTTGTTTCCCATAGTGAATCAAGCACATCAACTTTATTCCCATTTTGGATCAAGCACATCAACTTGTTTTCGATAATTAATTCTCAATAAATAACACTTTACCAAATTATTTGGAGGGATATATAATTATATAACCACATATAACATAATAAAAATCAAACATATGTGTTGAAAAAGATCATATAATATTCAAAAAATCATCATATTAAAACCCATGTAATGGAAATAGGGTTCATTAATATTTCATGATTTCATAAAGTCATAACCCATGGAAAATAAATGAGTTTTTTAAAAATTGCATGATCATAATTATAGACCATCCACAAAAATAATAAGGATGGTATCATTAGATCATATCCCCTTTAAAACATAACTAACATCAAATGATGTTATCATATATGGTAATTCATTTTAAATAATCACTAGAACATTTCCTGAGGAAAATAATCTTTTTGTACAATGAAACCACTTATTTAAATCTAAAAATTTATAAAATATTCAGGAAAACACAATATTTTAAAAAACATGGAAAATTATAAAGGAATCTCTATTGAATTGATAAGTCATGAGATAGTGAAATTCTGTTTGTGATGTAGAAGTAAAATGAAATTATACCTTTCACGCTTTTATGAAAAGTACCTCATTTAAAAAATGATAAGAATACAACTTTTAAACTATTTTATAAAAATTAAATCATGGGAAAAAATGAATTTTAAATAATGAAATGAAAATTTTAAAACCTTATTCAAATCATTTTTAGAAAACATGGATATAGAAGAATAATGATTGATGAATGAATATAGAAATAAAGTTATTTTTCCTTCAAATCATTCCATTATAATTTTGAGTTCTTAAATAGAGGAAATTGAAAGGAAAACTGTAATCTAAAAAAATAACAAGATGATAACACAAATTAAATGGAACTATTACATAACTATCATATAATCCCATCATCTGAAATTCAAGCATAATCAATCATGATTAAAAATAATACAGAAACATAAATACCTTACCTAAAGTCTCTTCTTTAATTAGAAGAATTTAAACCTTAATTATATTAAATATATATTTATTATAAATTTTATCCCAAAACATACTCATATTTATCATACCATGTATAATTTACTTAGGAAATCTTATATCTTGTTTATTAAAAAATTTCTTGTAAAATAAATATTTTGGATGATAACTACATTTTTTCGTTCATATTTTGGTTTGTTAGTCTCTGTATTTGTACATTGATCATGGTTAGAACATCTCTATAATGTTATTAAAAATATATATATCATATATATTCATTATATATTGAGAGTCTTATATAAAAGTATATATTGAAAAATTAATTACACTATTCATGGAGAGGGTATGCGGAACGTACCTATGAACACTGTTTTCACTTTTTAAAAGATGGAATGAATGAATGGTAAAAAACAAATCAAATTTCCAAAATAATTATCATATCATATACATCATATATATATATATATATATATATTCATCAAATCCATGCTTATTACCATCCATGTAAAATGGGAATGAAAAACAAATCACATCGCTTCGAAGAGATTGTAGTTTGCACCTACACTCAAGAGACGTCACCAATTTATAATAAATTGGAAGGTAAGAATGTAGATGTACACAAATAGAAAATTATAATATTTCCATGGTTCAAAACCATGTAAGTAAGGTCCAAAACCTTGGTTGTTACCTCTGGCCATTGTTTTGGAAACTATGGATGTGTAGGCCATTGCGATAGGCTTTTCCAATGAAACCTACTTCCAGGGTTCATTAAATCATGTAAATTGGTGTTTATTTCTAGGTTCCATGTAGACCATGGACATAGGTTACACAATATACAAGTACCTCCTTGGTTTAGTAAACAATGTAGTTAGCCTTTAGAAAATAATACGAAACTGCAATGCTTTAATCTCGGGACCTCTTATAAAATACTCCTATCACTTTTCCACTATGATCATATTTATAATATATATATATATTATATATAAATAAATTTTTATTTATAATTTTATATAAATATAATTTTTAATCTCTTAAAAAAATTATTTTCCTAAAAATCTTATTTCCATAGTTCTCTAAAACCATGGAATTAAGTGAATTTAAGAAGGTCTATATCCACGATGGTATAAAACAATGGAAATAGGTGAGTTTTATTTCCATGGTTCTCTAAAGGTATGGAAATCATTTATTATTACAAGGTCTATTTCCATGGTTTTATAAAATTGTGGGCCTATTTCCACATTTTAGAGAAACCATGGCTATAGAAAACCTATCACCACTATTTATGTAAACTGTGGCTATAGAAGCCTGACCATAGGGTCATTTTCTACTTGTGGGGATATTATAATTCAAAAATTATAAATTATAATAAATTATATATATAATCCTTAAAACAATTATAATAAAAATCCAAGAAATAAGGTGATGTAAAAATATTTGTATTTCTATGATGAGATAATAAGTCATACTTATGAATAAGTGATACTTTTGCTTCTCATTTGATGGGAAAGTGGATGGATAATGATGAACCAATAATAAAAATAAAATTTTATTATATTGAATATATTGAATTAATTATTTCATTATGAATACCATATAATTATAGATTATAAAATATGAATTAAAAAAATAAAGTGATCGGTTAAGGCGATTTAATTTTCTTGGAAATTTCTCATTTACATCTCCACTTAATGAAGTTATGGTTGGCCATTTGGGGATAAAAATTCCTCTAAAATGTGGATAAGTAATTTTATAAGATAAATTGGTAAGTTTTTGTCTATATAAAAGGATCAGAGTTATGTAATTAAGAGAAAAGTGTGGTTTCCTTTATCAAGGGAGATAGAGGGCACACATGGAATTTTTTAAAATATTAAAATAAAATACAGTCAATCTCATGAAAAAATACTTCCAAATTGTCATGAATTAGAATAAAAATGGGATATGGATGAAATAATTTCATTTAATATAATTTAGATAGCTCTTTCTGTCATTTCAAACCTTACCTTTTTTATTATCCCCTTAATTAATCATTTTTGACATTAACCTTAATAAAAACTATATCAATATTAATGGTTTAAAAATGTTACCATAAATTTAAAAGTGACTCATAAATAGATCATTATGATTTTTTAAACCCTATTACATCTCCTTTATTGAAAATATAGTATTTATGAATTTTAAATTATTTAATAACATATAATTTATTATAAAATACAATTGATGTCAATTTTGGAACTATTCATGTAATTTGACTCTTAAGACACCAATACAAATTTGAAATTAGAATATAATCATTTTAAACACCAATAATATGTTTTTGTTACTTATATAATTTATTTAATACAATAAATCTTAAAATTTATATTAGTTTTAATATTTTGAAGACCATTTAATTAATTTTTCAATTAGATAAGAAAATACTATATCATTGTTTCACAGGAATTTAAGGTAATTATAAAATTTCTAAAAAATATAAATAAATTTTAATCATGATTTTTTTATTATTCTAAAAATAACCATGAATGGTTATTCGCATCTTGATTTCATTTCTATGTGAACACATAAGTGATATTTAAAAGTAAGAGAGTGACATTTTATATTTTTCTTTTCTTAAATTAATATAATGGTCATAATAACAAGAATATGGAATCAATAGTCCATATATTTGATACTTGGGGGCAAATAACTGAACTCAACTCCTATAATAGGATAAAGGATATTTTTAGATAAATTTTAAATCTGTATCCCAAATTTTTGACCCTATTTGACCATACTTAGCCTTACTGGGTGATAAAATTTAATATGGATACTATTCATATTGACCAAAAGTAACAGTTAAATATTCAAAAAATTTTATCCTTATTATTAAGAATATTGAATCCATTTTCATGATTAAATTATTACAATTAGAAGAAATTATTTTTAAAATAAGTTTGAAAAATGTGACAAAATCCATCTTTAGAGAATACATTTTTAAGCATATAACTAGAATTATTCTTATCCAATGTGTAAACAAATTAGATTTAAGACAAAAAATAATTTTAAAAATATAATATATATATTTTTTATAAAGTAATTCAACAATTGTAATCAATTTAATTTATTAATTTAAAAACACATTTCACGTATAAAAATAGTTTTTTTAGAAAAAATTCATTAACTTAAAACTTTTTTTATTTTCATCTATAATCAATTGATAACCAATGAATTTATTTTATTAATAATTTTTTCATAATTTTTTCAATAATATTCATATTCTCCAATTTAATGACTAGTTTATAATGGTATAGAGTATTATAGTACATTTAGCCTCGTGAGTGCATATCTCACAATCTATCGAATAAAAATTACATGAAAAAAATACATTAAAATATCAGGCTGTTATATTCATCCCCCACTAAAATGAATTTTGTTTCCAGAATTACATCACTATAATAAAAATAGTTGAGGATATTTCTCTTTCATCACATCCTTAGGTTCTGAATGGTTTCCTCTAATTTATTGTTTCGCTAAAACACAATGACCACAAAAGTGGTCTTGTTTCATAACACTTTCTATTTATGATAAAAAAAACTCTAAGAGTCATTCTTAATAAGATATATATTTTTTCAATGGTATAACCAATGATTTCAGTACATCTGAATGATGAAGTAGCAACTCAATCAAGAGAGATACATGGAACACATCATGAACTTGTGAGATATTAAGTGGAATCACAAATTGGTAATCTATCACCCCTACTCTATTAATAATATCAAAGTGTCAAATATTATGAGTGTTCAAATTTAATTTATTTCAAAATCACACAACCTTTTTTCATCGATAAATTCATGGAAATAAATTTTCACCGACTTTAAACACCCAATATTGATCATGATTATTACCATAACTTTTTTTTCAACTTTGAGATTCTATTAGGTGATATTGAATGGCTTCAACCTTCTATACCATATCCATAGCAAGATCAGGCCAGGATAGCATTCTTTCTCTACCTCATACAAACACGATGTTGTTATATAATTCTTTCTTTTGATGAATTTATAAGGAGATATCTATAAGCCTGACTAAAATATTGTGTTTATGAACCTTGTAATAATAGAAGGGGTTGATATTAACCACCATTTAAATATATATATATATATATAGAAAAATTTATTTCAGAGTTTGAATGGTATTATCATACTGACTATCTATCTAAGGATGATATTAATTACTAAAACTTTACATTGTATCTACATCCTACTAAATAAATCTCTAGAAATTCAAGGAAAACATTGAATCCTTACTAGATATAGTAGAATGTGGAACTCCATGTATCCCAAACAAAACCTTATTTTATACCATATAAGTTTTATTAAGAGATTTGTTTACTAATGGTTATCAAGTGTGCTGACTTTATAAGGTTATTGACTACTACCCAAATAATATTGTGCCCATTAGATTTTTTTTGAGTCCAATAATGAAACCCATGGTAATGTTTACCTATATAAATTCAAACATGGGTAATGGTTGTAATATACCCTTAGACATATTCTACTTGGCCTTAGCTTGATAACATACAAACCATCAAGATACATATTCTACAGTATCACTTCTCATGATTCCCCACAAAAGATACACTTTCATATCTCTATACATCTTCATACTTCAATATGAATAGAAAATGATAAACTATGAGCTTCATCCAATAGCCCCTTATTCATGTTTGGTATTTATGTGACACATAAAAGGTTCTCAAACCATATAATTCATTCATAATCAATGTTAAAGTTAGGGACAATTATAACATAATTCTGCAACTCAACATCTTACTTATATACATATTTAATCTTCGCTACGATAGATGGTTGGACACTAATTTTAGATTGATTATATTTCTCTGATTCCTTTAAAATATCCAGATATATACATTGAAAATATATAAATATGGAATCATTTTTTATCCTCATCATAAATGATCTAGAATTATTTTTTTACTTCAATCATCTACCACTATTTTTGTCTCTATGGGGTTGTAATGTACCACATAGTCATAGTCTTTAATTAGATCCTATAATCTTCTCTGGAACATATTCAACTATTTCTATGTGAAAAAATATTTCAAATTTTTTTGGCCAGTTTATATATCTCACCATTCTATATAAATATAAATCCTCCATGTCATTAAGGCTTAAACTACTACTAGTAGCTCCAAATCATGAGCAAGGGATTTTTTTCACAAATGTTCTAAATTAGAATTATTCATATGCTATCACGATATAATTATGTATGAGTATGTATCCTAGTATCTTCATTGATTCATAACTAAAGATTACAAACCCTTCTCCACTATAGGATAATGTGAGCATAGGTCCATTAACTACCCTTCTTTTTAACTCCTCGAAATTCTCTTCACATTATTTTTTCCATAAGATCATAACCCCATTCTGAGTCGACATGGTTAGTGGATTATAAATTCATGACAAATATCTCACAAATATTAAATAATATCCATCCATCCTAAGAAAACTATGGATTTCATAGACCATGGTTGGTCTAGTCCATTTATAAATTACTTATATCTTTGAAGGGTCCATCGATTAATTATAAATTATGAATATATGGAAATTTCTTAGGGAGATGTTACACCACTAATAAGGGGGTTTGAATTAGTGGTGTTTTTTATAATTTTTTCTTTCTTATGAAATTGACACTTGTTGTTATGTTAGGATTTGATCCACTATTTTGATTAAATGACCTTTCTCTGAATATAGTTAGAGAAAATAACATAGGAACACTAAATTTTTACAGGGTTTGGTCGCAAAGTTAGCCTACTATGGTATCCAAAATCACCTCTAGTATATTCTCTAACATGCTCCACTAGACATTTAATATGGCAGCATGGATTATAATGAGCCACACACCACACCACTTTCCACATGATCTTTGGACCACTAGCACTCCGGGCACACACCATGTTCTCATCCACTCCTACGGTCCAATACTAGAAAAGCATGGATTATAAATGGTGTGCTCTGTATGAGCATACAAATGGGATTTTACTCTATTGTCCTTAAACATGGTCCCTCTAAAATATTTCCCTATATGGAACCATGTATGTGGCCTCTTATGGTAGGTTTCAAGACCCATCCCAATGGGGCTCGTGCCACGACTCCCCAAGACCACGACCTTTAGGCTAGGGGTTGCTGACTGGCACCGAGTATGAATATCACTAACATGGGAGGAATTTCTCAATTACCTACACACACACACACACACATCTCCAAGACCAAAAATATACTAAAATAGAAAAAAATAACCAATGGATGAATACACATTGATCTGTCTGGTCTCACTAAGAAACATCTGGTCCTGGTTTCCTTTGGACTCCATCCAAATTTCAATCGTCTACACAAGACACGATGAGTGCAGGAAAATACTATGTAGGCGTGAGTATAAAAATACATAGTAGGACACCATGAAACCAAAAATCATATAAAAAATGAAATATAGTAATATCTACAAATGTATATCTCTACAACACATATAATAAGAATATCTAGATATACTCAAAAAAGACACATTGTCTAGATGTAATCCAAAAATATAATATAACATCCCCAGGATTCCATCTTTAATCAATAAAGCACTCATCTAGGAAAACATAATATTTAGTTTGATAAAACTAATGAAAACTATCTGATAGGTACTGCTATTTGGGTCTCATCAAGAGAAAGAATATGCTGGTTTTCTATAGATATATTATAAAATATATGAGGATCATTATTCAAGAAGTGGGGTGATATAGACAACTCAATATAGTTTAACCCACTAAGTAGAGGATCAGTGCCAAGGCAGTGTTGCTCACATCGATACCAAAAACTCCACATATGGCACTGAGATGAATTTTGGATCTCACTTTGGGCCTCTTGGAGGGATTCCAACAACACTATCAAGGTGGTCCCAATGAATGGATCATATTCCTTGGAGTATGAAACAAATCATAACTACCTTAAAGGAAAAGATAATATGAACAAATCCTAATAAAACATGTCCATGATACAGATCACAAGAGATATAATCCATTTAAAGAATAGTACACAATGTGTAGTAGGGGTAACTGGCCATGTCCCTTAACCTCGGGTTTTACCCATGAAAATTGACTGTGTCTCAAACCCTATCTATGTAGAATAAGTGTAAAAATTTTGTAGAGGGGTCACAAGTTATGTACCTGTATCTAGGGTACCACCCATGTACTCTATCCATTTTCCAGTATACAATATTATCTTATGAATCTGTTCTTGTTTACATGATCTAGGATGTGTAGTATAGGGGAGTGCACACCCTGTTGACAACCGTGTACCCCACCCCGTGTTTGTGTACTTACCAAAGTATATTCCAAGTCATCCAAAGTGTACTACATTCCATGTGTATTAGGTTTTTTGTAGCACCCTTCTTTTTCCTCACACACACCTCAACCAATCTACCAACCTTCAATCTATTGACCACCATTCTATGAAATCAAAGATCCTATTTCATATAATCCTCACTATAGTAGAAAAAAATTCTTTGTCTAATTGATTTGAAAAAGGGATCTATATGTAGTTATTTGTTCTATACGGAATAATGTTGAAGAATGAAAAATTGGGAATCATTTTTCATTTGATTCATCACTACTTCCACTTTCCCTCCACCTTCATGAACTTCTTATCCCGGATCTATGATTTTAGATTATTTCACTAAGAAACATATGGTTAAAGATCAATTGATTATGATTTTTCAATATGTGGTACAAAAAAAGAATTCCCATGATGAATGATGAATGTGGGGGAGAGAGAAAATCTCAAGAATAGATTTTAAGAAAGAACTCTGATCAATGTTCATTTCAACATCGATTGGTTTCCATTAGAATGACAAAAGAATAAATAAATAATCTTACAAAAACTCCCCCCAAAACCATAGAAAGATAATTCTATCACACAATATGGTAAAAACATGGATCAATATGTTGATTGTTTGATTTGAATTCATCTTATAATTCAAGAATGTGGAAGATAGAATTCAAAACAGACACCCTACCTTGATTCGATTTGATTGTTAATAATGAACGATGTGTCATCATCATCATTGTCAAGATCCTTCAAATCCATGGTGCGTTGATTTTCAATATATGATTCATCCTTATTCTCATGATATAATTCTATAAATAAATTTCTCTCCAACAATTCTTTAAAGGTTCTAGGGTTATTTGGTTAACCCTGGAATTCTAAAATAATCACCCTTTTAAAAGATAACTAGTCTTTGTGTCAAACATTTGAAATAAAATATTTTTTATAATTATTTTATTCTTTTCTGTTATACTATTACATTTCCACTAACTACCCTCATTTAATAATGTTAATTTGTTCCTAGGGTAAAAATCTTGTTCTGAACACAATGGTGGAATTTTATTTCTGATTCGGGCATCGTTTTGAAGTTATTCCACTTTTTTAGAAAACCAATATGCACATGCTATTAAGTATATCTAATATATCTAAAACATTTTTTCTAGGAGCACTGGGCCTCAGAACAAAAAGACATCTCATCACCTGGTTATGAAAATAATCTATATAATATCCAGAAATAATACATAGAAAATTTGAGACATTACATTCTCCCCAAATTGGGGTTTTATGTCTCCGAAAATCCAAAACAAGAGCTACTAAAAAAAATTTGTGTATTGATCATGAAACTAGGACTCCCACTCCCTTGTTCTCTCCTGTAGATTCCCATTCTACAACCTGACATGTACTAAAGTAATTGATCACCCACGAAGGATCCTCTCCTTCTCATTCTCAATCTTTATTGGGTAATCAGCAAAGGTCACTCCAACCACGATGTCCAACTCACCCTTGTCAATAACGTGTGATGGGTCATGCATGTACCTCATCAGCTGTGAAATGTAGAAGATATCATGTACCTATTCTCACTTTTGAGGTTTAACTAAGAGGTATTACAACTATCCAACTATACAATGTATTTGTAATGGGACAATGAACCTTAGAGATAGCTTTCCTCCCCATCCAAATATTTATAATCCACATCAAAGAGAAACCCATATGAAAAATTTGTATCCTTCCACAAACTACAAAGTCCTCTATTGAATGTTTTAATATGACTTATGAGAGATATTTGTAGTATTCATCCACTCTTTTCTGATCTACACTTTATCTATTATATCCCACACCAACTCCGAGCCCATGAGTGATGACTCTCCAGTGTCGGTCCAACAAAGTGGTGGAGTAAAGGGTAACACATACAAGGCCCTAAATTGTGCCATACCAATGGTGGAAAGGTATCTTTTATTGTAATAAAAATACAAAACTGTTAGGTGATCATCCCAACTATGACCAATGTCTAGCATGAAATCTTGTAGAATGTCCTATAGAACCTAAATGTTTTGCTCCATCTGGCCATCATTTTGGGGGTGAAACATTGTGCTCAAGTGTAACTGAGTCCCAAAAACCTCTTGTAATCTTTCCCAAAACTAATATGTAATGATAGAATCATGATCAAAGATTATAATTCAAGTAAATCCATGTACTCTAACTATTTCATTTACATACGGTCATCCCAAGCTTTATACTGGAAATTTCTATCATATTGCTAGGTAGTGGGCTGAGTTGGTGAGTCATTCTACGATCACCCATATGGAATCATGTATCTAAGATGTACGTGATAATACCATCATGAATTCCATATAGTTATTATAACACATCCATTCTAGAACCTCAAGGTGTTGAACAAAACCCACAAGAACTTGGTGCTCAGTCTTCACTTGTGGATAAGTAATGCGCCAAGAGACAAACTACATAACTCCATTATTCATTATTAGAAAAAAACTGATATAGGAGGTCCTAGTACATATTTAACACAAATGGATGTACTAATAAAAGAGATATATTAAAATATCTTAGAATCTCCTCCAACAATGTCACTGGTACCATAGTGCATCCTCTAAAAAGAATGACGTGCTCCCACCTATAGAATATCCACCAGAAGAATGACCTGTGGATATATGAGCAAGTAATGTCTCATAAGAGGTATCACCAAGATGTTCCTACATGGATAAAAAAATAGTGGATGGGTACAAACCATTAACTTAAGATAAAAATCTAAATCTCCATCTGTAGAGGATAATTGAAACAAGTCGAACTACTCCAACACATCATTTAGAAACTGTAAACAATATCTTCTATAGAGAGAATCTTCTACCACATTCCCATTACCATGAGTATATAAAATTTATTTGTCACAGTCATATAAGAACTATAGTCATCACATCTGCCTCAAGTTAATATATTTTTATGATAATATTTACTTAAAACTCTTGTGATCAAAATAGACTATAAAATTATCTCTCATTAGGTCGTGTTTCCAAATAAAATTTAGTGTGAAGACTATTGCTGCTTACTCAATATTGTGGTTCATGTAGTAATTCTTATGTGGTCTCAAATGGAATGAAACATTGGAAATAACCACTCTCCCTTACATCATAACACAACCAATCATGGTTCCTAATTAATCATAGAACACTACATACTCGACACACTCCTCTAGAAATCTCAATATGGAAGTGCTTGGAAAACTATGCCTTAATTTATGAAAATCTTGTTGTCTCTTATCTTTCCACATGAAAGGAAATTATTTTCAATTATAAACTTTTAGGCATGTCAATATTCTATTGAAAGTAGGTATGAATCATTGGTAATGGACTTCCCACACAAGGAAGATTTGCACCTCCATCATGCTCTTAGGTGGCGTTAAAGCTAACATTGCCTTAACATTGGTCAAATACACTACATCTCTATCTTATGAGATAATGTGTCCAAGAAAGTGGACAACCTGAATCCAGAAATAAAACATCTAAATATATTTATAAAGATGGTTCTCTTGGAGTATGTCTATAACTATCCTTAAGTGCCTCGTGTGCTCTTCCTCAGACGACGATTACAAAAGGATATCATCAATGAAGACTGATAAAAAGTAGTCTAAGTGAGGTTGAAACATCCAGTTCCTGAGTCCCATGAAAACTACTGGGGATTTAATCATGCTAGAGGGAATCACCATGTACTGAAAGTGACCGTAGAGACATATTCATGTTATCTTCAGTAGATCCTCAACTCGTACTCTTAGCTAGTGATAGCCTGATCTGAGTTCAACCTTTGAGAAACATCATGCCCCTATAAACATATCAAAGAGATCATTGTTCCAATTTAATGGATAATTTTTCTTCATAGTCACCTAATTCAAGATTCGTTGGTCCACACACAACCTCAATCATCTATCTTCCTTTATGGAAAACAAAACTGGGGTTGCCTAGGGTGAAAAACTGGGTCTAACAAAGCACTTCATCTTCAAGTCCTCCATTTGCACCCTCATATTGAAAAGATATGTGGGAGCCACCCAATATTCAGATAAACATATCATATTTATCCTGGAGTATAGATCAATACAGAAGTCTATCACTTAGTGGGGAGGTAAATCTGGAACATCTTCAAGGAAGACATCCCTATACTCTTCCACCGCTACAAGAATCTAGATACTCAAAACATTCATTGCTCCATGTTTTAAGATATAAAACTGATTGGTAATCAGATTAAACCTCCTATGAATGAGTCTATACTTTACTACATGGGTTTCATTTTCGATGAAAAAAGAAAACCTATTTCCATCACTGCGGGCACACAACACCCTTTTCTGTAAACAATCAATATGAGAATGAACTATGGATAACCATTCCATACCAAGAATGATTTAGGAATGCCTTGAAACTTTTATTAATAGATCCCAATCGAAACATTCCCATCCAAGATCCAAGTCACATTGTCGGAATAATTTTCTGACCACTGAGTCATCTCTAGTAGGAGTATCCCAGCGTAACATTCAAGGCAATGATTCAAAAATAATTTATAAGTCTCGAACAAGATATGTGTTTAGAACGTAATTAAAAACACCCATGCCTATAAGTACTGTATCTAATTTATAAAAGACAAAGATCATACCATAAATCACTCCTAGAGCCTTTGATTCATATGATTTGACCACCATTAGCTGCCCCCCCCCCAATGTCCTCTAGCATACTGAGCTTGGCATGAACAACCTAGGAATTGTGGTGGTAAAAAATAAAAATACAGACCACCTCCTAATACTCTCCAACCTCCTATTACACATATATCATCCTACACACCTAACTTCTCTTGCCATTGTCTCTACCTCGTTGGCCCATCCACAGTTTCTCTATGAGCGGTATGGTGGGTCAGACAATATCAGGCGAGATGTACCCTATTATCACATGAGTAGAATCGCCTCTCTCTTGGATAACTAGACCCTTCCTATGTGCTGTGAAATTTTATTCTCAATCTTGGGACCTTATACTAAAACCTCTCTCACATTCAGGTCACTAGGACTGATGTTGGCTCCCTATGGTTGAGGTATGCCCTCCTGCTTTCCCAGTGCTGACATCCACTGGTTGTAACTAATCAGTCAAGAAACTCTTGGCCACTAAAACTTCATCTATCACCCCTATAGAGGTAGAAATGAATATAGAGATAAAACTATCTTGAATGTATCTATACAAATCTCACTCAATGGTCCAAGCCTTAATTAACTAATATCAAACCATATACGTCGAGTTACAAGAGTTGTTGGTAAACCTCAATGAATACTTAGTTATTGTCATGAAACCAAACTGAAGCTACAAAATCTCATAGATATTTACACAACACAGCATATCATGTGATAAATCCTCTCTAAAAAGGTGATCAGGATCTATATACACAAGATTCACCTCATCATAATATAGGGTAACTAAACCCCACCATCACCCTTATAAACCATGAAGAAGGATCACCTATAGGACCACCATCAGATCTGTTAGTGTCCAAACTAGATGAAAAAATAAGGTCACCACAATAAGCCAGTCCTTATCTTCCTTTGGGTCAAGCTCACATGATAAGCTAAGGGGTATTGGTCTCCAAAACTCATGATGTGCACTCAACTTATGCACCTCATCCACTGGAAATGTGGGTACCACATGCTTCTCTACATGTGGGGGTATGGTTGGTGCACCATCTGGAGGTAACATCTCGAGAAATGACCCATGTATTATTGCCTCATCACTGAGAGTATCATTCTCATGATCATCATGATAGATCCTATCTTATATATGTCATGGTGGCATCCTAAAACAAACACGATGTACCACAATCAATGAGTATATCTGGAGAGATGAGTCAAGAAGGACATGGTACCCAAACACATTCCTATATGATACATGTACCATTATTTTCGATGCAACCAATTTTATCATGTACTAGGTTAAAATTCAGGTGATTATAGTCCTACTGTATGGATACGTCGGCCGCCACACCAACACTAGAGTCCTTGGCCTGAATCCCGAACTTGAAACATTGAACACTATTTCCCAAAACCAATCTCATATACTCTTAGTCCTAAAGTGGAACCGAACACCTCAGATACCATTTTTTCAGGACGCATCCCAATGGGACCTCTGTCATGACTCCCATGCCCTCCTCTAATAGGTCAATGGATGGTGAATAGAACATAGTAGGCATATCACCAGCAAGGGCAAATTTTGTATGTATATGTACACACACATCTAAAATCCCACAAGGTGATGAAATGTAAAAAAAAATAAACCAATGATTGCATACCTCTATATCCCAAAATCAAATTATGATAGAAATTAAATGAAAGTAAATAGGGCCAAATACAAGCCCACCATAGAGAGTCTATAACAGAAGTCCAAGATGAATGTAAAGGCACTGGGACTGCTATCTAAAATTCATTAGAACACACCTAAGTTTGTCTAGTATCACTAAACACAACAAGTCCTATTATTCATTGGACTGTGTCAAAAGGTTGATCATATGGACAATACCTGACATGTGTGGGAAATTCCCTTGTAGGGGTGAGTATAACAATACTCAGTAGGACATCCCAATACAATAAATAACATAACTAAGGAAATACAATAATCTATAAAGAGGTATTTTTCTACAAAACATAAAACAAGAATATCTTGATAAACTCAACAAAGACGCATAGTCTAGAGGAGAGCCACGACCATAGTATACCAGCCCTAGGTTTCCTAATTTAAGAATCCACAAATCACTCATCTATGAGAACATACTCCAAAGACTGATAGCACTGATAACATCTATCCGAGAGGTATTTCTCATCAGGTCTCATCATGAGAAATAATACACAAATAGTAAAAAGAAATATGATTCAATAGATGAGGATCGCTACCAAGGCCATATGGTGATACTAATAACTCAATCTGGTTTAACCTTATATGTATACGATTAGTTATCAAGTAGTATTGGTCATGTCAATACCAAGAACTCCACCTAGGTAATGAAGATGAATAGAGACTCTAACTCTGGGTCTCTCAGAGTTATTTCAACAACACCATATAATAATTCCCACTTAAGGAGTCATAGTCCTAATAGTAGGAAATGATTCATACCAACCTTCAGGGAATGTATTAGGGGAACAAATCTTAACAAAAATTTTCCGAGATATAGAGGAAAAGAGATATATTCAATGTATAGAAGAGTATAAGGTGTGTAATAGGGGTCACATATCATGTAAATTTATCCTATGTTAGGCCCACATAAACATATTCTGTCTCAAACCATCACCATGTAGAAGAAGAGTACACAATTTGTAGAGGGTTCACGTTCTATGTCCATGTATCCGGGGTCCCGCCCGTGTAATCTAGCCACATGCCAGTAAATGTCATCATCTTGTGTATCCATTCCCGCGTACCTATACATGGGGTATCCTATGTACATGGTACATGTTGTGTGATTTTGGGGAGTACATGTAGTGTAAACAACCCATTTACTCCACCCCATTTCAGTGTACTTCTTAAAGTACAAGTTGGGTCATCCAAAGGGGGTTACACGCCATGCATATCAAGTTCTTCTAGAAACATTCTTCTTCCTCCCGCTCCCCCAAGCTGATATTCCAACCACAAATAATTCCACCACCTTTCTATGAAATAGAACATATCAATTAATTTAAGGATCACTGTAGTAAAACAATACATTTTGATTTTTAACCCGTTTGAAAAATGGATCTATAAGTCATTCTTTGTCCCACACGGAGGAATGCAGATGAATGAGAAACAGGTAATCATTAATCACCCCTATTTTCAACTCTTTCAGTTTCACACCACCTTTTTTTCATGTTGATATAGGATCTATTATTTTGGATCATTATTCCAAGAAATGTATGTGCAATGATCAATCGATCAAGATTTTTTGAGCTATGGGCGAAATGAAGATTTCCCCTGAAAAATGATGAATGGGGTGTGGGGGAGATAAAATAACAAGAAAATATTTGAGGAATGAACCATGATTGATGTTCACGTTGATCTCAACCCGTTATCATTAGAACAAAAAAACAATAATCATAATAAAACTACCATCAAACCCCGCAAAGATAATCTCATCCTGTAAGATGATTGAACCGCAGATCAATCTGTTCATTGATTGACTCCCATTTCCCGTAGAATTCAAAATTTGGAAGAAATAACTCAAAACATTGGCCCTAACTAAGTTCATTTTGATTGCTGATGAAGAATGATCTGTATTCTTCCTCATTGGAAAGATATGTTGAATCCAAGGTGTGTTGATCATCGATCCATGATCCATCATCATTCGCTTAAGAGGATTATGCAATGCTTCCTCTCTCCAATGATTCTCTAGAGGTTACAGGGTTATGCATCTAACCCTATATTTATAACATAATATCCTTTTTAAAGGGAAACCCTTCGCTTCCTCAAAAATTTGAAATAAAATAATTTATTATTATTATTTTTTTTTCAATTATATGCCCACGATGACTTTTCCACAAATGACCCTTTCTGACCAACATTAAGTCACGCCTAGGGTAAAACTCAAATTTTGAACTCAATGATGCCCTCAATTTCTAATATAAGAACCCCATTTAAAAGTTATTCCACTTTTTAAGGAAAACTATGTGTACATTATATTAAGTATATCTAATATATTTCAAACATTTATTCTGGTCACACCGGACCATAGAATAAAGTTCTGTCTCAGCACCTAATCTTGAAAATAATCCATATAATATCAAAAAATAATACATGGAATATCCTAGACATTACTGTTGGATCTCCAATAGGGTTTAACCCTCAGGTCACCTAATAATTGGTTAAGGGAATGACGTGGAGGCTATCCATGGGTTGGGATTCTTTTTAATATGAATCCTATAGAATTATCTAAGAACTACTACTTCATCCACCAAATCAAATTTACTTATTAATAAAAACTGAAATTAATGCTCATCAACCTCCCCCTTGGTATATTTTTTGTCAATATCATAATGTAACCTAAGTCAATATGTGGAGCCAACATTTCTATCCCATATAGACAATCAACATAAAAAGGAAAAATGGGGTCTTCTCAAGTCATCTTAATTGTCAAAAAAAATGTTCTCCTATGTTTGTATATTATTTCATTAAATCTTCTGAGAAATGAATAATATCAGATAATTCTCTTCACAGATATCTTCCAGTTAATTAACTCAAATTCTACATGGGATAACCTGATGTATAAAATAATGTAGATATTTCCAATGGTGTGTAATATGTCCATGAACAACCATACATGTAAAATATTTCATATAAAATCTCATTTGTTCTTTTAGAGTGTTAAAAAATAATCAGATTCATCAATGAACTACTAAATCTGGAACACACATCAACAAACATAGTAGATATGTCAATTGAAAAATATATAGTTTCTACTTTATCTAATATTAAACTCATTAAATCTCACCCTATAGAAATACACTCATTTTTATCACTATGAAAATTAATGAACCCCCTAATAAATAAACATTAACTTTAATTTCCTACATGTTAGCCCAAGACATAAAATAATAGGGAATTAGGAGTAATCTTTTAGAATACTTCTAGTGATAAGAGAAGGATGGATATAAATTTTCATCCTAAGTTCCAAAAACCTCCCTCTTGTCATATATTTGGTGAAAATGAATGAAACTTGATCTTTTGTATAAAGGTATTCTAGATTTATATCTCCACCAAGAACTTTTCTTTGATAAATTGATATATAATATAAATATACTTGGATCTTGATTGTTGAATGATGTTTTTTGATAACACTATCATACATTGATTATCACATGAATTTTTTAGTGGTTTATCAGTTTTAGTTTCTGAATATTCTAACTAAACTATCATCCAAATCATCTATGTACAAGAAAGTGTAGCTGCTATATATTCTACCACACCTGGGATCACTGTCACTAAATTATTTTTTTATACAAACAATCACATCCCTCTCCTAGAAAGAAAGTATACAATGGACCAGACTACTATGATCCATTACTTTGTGAAAAAGTGGTGCTAGAGGTGTTCCAAGAGGTCAAGGTGACTTGGGGGGTGCATTTGGGTGGACTTTTAAGGAAATATAAAGGGTTATGGACTTCGCACGGGAGGCACATGGTTTTCCTAAACCGTGCAGACAAACCGTGCAAGGCTGTTCTTGGAGGCAGTGGCTAACACACGGTTAGCGCACAGTTTGTCTAACCGTGTGGACTAACCGTGCGAGGAGTGATTGTCAAGGTAGAAGCTAACAGACTGTTAGTGCACGGTTTGTTAAACCGCACAGACTAACCATGTGTGCACTTAAAGTTTGATCCTAAAATTGTGGATCTAACTTGTTTTGCCTTTAATCACCTCGTTTAATCCCCTAATCATCCATTACTTGGGATTACCTTTCCTTCAAGGTAGAAGAACCTCTACCAATTGTTTTGGAAGTGATCTAGAGGCTTCTCTTCACGAATCAAAGCCGGTTTCTCGAGGTATGTGATCCTTTTGTTTGGTTTCCTAGATCTACGTAGATCTACTCCAACTCTTCTCTTAGGATCTTAGATCTACTCCTATTATGGGCAGATCTAGGTGTATGGATGTCGTTTATGATGAGATTTGGTCTTGGTTGTGTTAGGAGAGGAGATCTAAGGAGTATTCATGGAGAAATGACCCGGTTTCTTGGGCTCTCATCGACGGTTTTGGTTTCCCGCGAAAACCTTTGAGGTAGGGGATTCGTGGATTCTCTAATTGTTCATGTAAAATCGTAGAGTTAGCATGATTTGGTCCTTTGGATCACAATGAAATTGACCAAATTAAATACTTGAACCGGATAAAAAGAATTGATGATCACATGTTGTTGCTTTGTACCGTGATAACAGTTCACCTCTTGATTTTATAGATAGTGTGATATATATGCCTTTCTTGTTAGCATGTTGCACTTGATGAAATTTATAAAGAATGTAAAACTGGAATAAATTGATAATTAATTGGCTAAAGATAAAGAGTCATGTAAATGAATCCGGTTTTTGTTGTTGTGGATGTTTTTCCAAATTGATGTTAATCAAATTGATGCTGATGTACATGATTAACTTACTTGGTTAGTAAACCTGAAATCTATTGGTGCTTGCTGTTTGAAGGTTGGATGCCTTGTTGAAGGGCCGAGAGCCCAATTTGATGTGATGTTTGTTTTCCTGCTGCTTGTGTTGTGCTGTGACCCTGGAGGGGTGCTCTGATATCTTGTGTTGTGATGTGACCCTGGTGGGGTATTGTGATATGTGGAGGCAGATAGGCCTTGTGGTTGTGGCAGCGGATGACACCTAGAGTGGAGAGATGCATCAGTTTATGCATGTGGGTGTCGGGGAGGACACCAGGGATGATGGAATGTGATGGATGTGGCTGTTGTATGCTTGGTGGTTTCATTGGTTGTTTATCTACTTTACTTTTCCCCACTGCTCAAGGTAGCTATTCTTGCTTACCTTTCTTCCGATGGAGGCGAAGACGCATGGGGTATGCCCCGTGCTTTCCGTGTTTAGCCTCTCAAGAGATAATGGTTATACACTCCTGCTATAGGTGGAAAAGACTTGACGGGTAGTATGTTTACTCACTGTGTTGATCCCCCTTGTTTTTAGTAGCATAGGTTGCTTTTTTAGAATGCCTGGGAATATGGGAAAGTAATTCTGTAATGAATTTTGGAATAAATGAAGTTAACCCATGGGGTTGGAGTTTGATGAAACTTAATGATGAGGTTAATAACTTTTGAAGGGACAGTGTGTTTTGAATGCGATGCCAATGAAGTTTAATGTGGTTGTGTTCATGGTTAATTAATGTGAAAAGAATTAATTAACGTAAAAAAAATTGATGAAAAAGAAAATAAAGTGGCCTAATTATGTTCTTTAATTGGTTGTTTGCTTATAGGATACCTAGTCTTAAAAGTGGCAGCTCGGAGTCTGAGAGATGTTAGCTGCAGTTGTGTCTAAGACTAGGTTATGCCCATAGTGTGGTTGCGATTTATAGTATATTCTTTACCTTTTGTGTTTCTATATGCTACTCCACCCTGTCAGTAAGGGAAATTGACACCTTTGGGATTTTGAGACTTGGGGGTGTTTTCCCCAACATTTTGGTGGGAGGATGAATGGATGACTACCCCCTTTATCCCCGCTCTCTTCTCTTCATAGATACTAGTGCCATTGGTACAATGGTTAGTTTCCCCATAAATGTGTCCAGAGGGTTATAATGTCTTGTGGTTATTTCACACACATATATTCTGGATATAGTGTCCTATGGACTACTATAGGTGTAGCGTGGATGCGCTGTGATGGCTTGAGGATCCTTACTTGGTGTATGGGCTGTAATGGCTTGAGGTATAATACCCGACCTATGATACACGTTATGCGAGCTATGGTGGCTCCCGGAAACTACCTGGTTACTTTTGGTTGTGAGGATGGTGTGGTGCTTATCCCAGGTGTCTGTGGGCAAGCCTTTGTGATGCACATGGTGCAGATTGTGTAGCTTAGCCCAAGTTTATATGGGAAAGTCGTTGGAGAGAGATTCACAGGACGTATGTCATTAGGGAAAAGCAGCAAACCAGTGGGGAAGTTGTAGCGGGATACCCTTGATATTCTTTACTATATTCTATACTCTTTTATGCGTTACTTGGTGAGAGTAGCCATGGTGAGGTTGGGAACATAGTATACCTGTTTGGTGACGAGTTAGTTTCACTATTCTCCACTGTGATTTAGCATGCTTTCCATACTTTTTAACGAGAGGCTTCAGGGAGGATCCTACTGAGTATGTTGTTATACTCACCCTACGTATACATAAACTATTTTTCAGGTCACTTGGTGTAGGATGGAGGTCATTTTAGTTAGTACTTGCTTGTGGTTACAGGAGCTGTTCGGGATTGTGGTCGCTGCTATTTTTTTTTTACTTTTTTTGGGTACTTGCAGTTTTCCCTTTTCGGTTATAGTAATTTTTCATGGAATTTCATATATTTACCTGGGTTTCTTTTATATTTCAGTTCTTAGTTGGAGTTAGTTTGTGTCTATCTTATCTCTCTCTTCCGCATATGTTCTCTTAGAGGGTAATGCCTCCCATTTGTGTGTTTATTATACACTTCGTTCTAGTCGCCAACTCGGGGCCTACTTGAGGCGTGACTCGAGGGTCATTATGTCCCTTTTCACATTGCCATCCCAGGAGGAGTACACTTTGTGGGGAGGGGTCATGACAAAGTGGTATCAGATGTCTGGTTGAAGGATAGGATGAAGTTTGGAGTTAGGCACATGTGAGGTTTCATGGGTTGGTAGGGTAATGGTTTTATTCATGTTTAGAAAGTGAGGTAAACACTAGAGACCGACTCAGACATAGTCATTTAGGGCCCCCTATGATTTGTTGTATGGACCTTTAAGTTTACAATGGCTACTAAACAGGGTTATACTAATTATAGGGTAGAGACCTAGGAAAGAATCATGCATCATTCTTCTTTGTGCATGTGTTTGAATGGGTAGAACTTGGGATAGGTTAACCTAATACAAATGAAAGAAAAAAATTAATTAATTAATGTTGAGACTTCTATATTCTAGGATTAGGAGCTCTAATTGTTTGTTATTTTGTAGGTATGGCTCCAGGTCGACGTCCTCATCAGGTTTGCGTAGAAGATGTTAAGCAGGGTGTTCCAGAAGGTCTTCGCAGGGTAGAGGTAGACGTTGACGACACATGGAAGAAGACACTCCTAGAGTTTTAGCACTAGAGTATGCAAAAGTATGAGGGCTCTGTTTTAGAAGTAATCACAGAAGACTGGTTGGAGGCGGTCGAGATAGGCTTCAGTTCGATCCATGCTCAGAAAGAGCACTGGGAGTCCTTGGTTGTGATGATGCTGCGTGGAGCAGCAAGGAAGTGGTGGTTATTGTTCCTCGGGGATCGTGAGGAGTCAGCGATCTCATCGGAGGAGTTATGAGACAAATTTAGAGCCCAGTTCCTTTCTTTGACTGCGAAGCCATCTAGTCGCCAGGAGTTTATTACCCTTCAACAAAAGATCTCCACTGTTCGAGAGTTTGGAATCCGTTTCAGGAAGCTTTTACGACATGCTTCGGACCTGTTACCAGATGAGGAGGCCAGGGCAAGGAATTTGGAGGAGGCTTTGCGTCCATAGATCCAACGCCAGGTCACCCCCATTATGTTAAACACATATCTTGAGGTGTTGGAGAGGGCAGAGGTTGTTTAGAGGACTTTGGCTAGGACCGGATCATCACAAGAGAGGAATATGCATGATTCATCATGAAGCAAGGCTGCGGTCTGGGGTTCCCAGTTTTTAGGGCAGAAGAGTTTATGTTCAGCTGGGGGTAGGTTCCAGCCCTTCACATCTCATTTCTCCAGATGCAGCAACTCTCATACCTATGCCAAGGGATCAGGCGCTTGTTTTTTTGTGGTGGTCATGGTCATCAGTATCTGGAGTTCCCAACCTTTCAGAGCGGTCATCGTGCACCGGGTGCTCCGCTCCAGGTTCCTCCATTGAGGCAGTTCCAGCCGAGGCAGCAGTAAAAGGTTTCACCAACTTTCGATCAGCAGAGGGGAGATGGGGCGGGCAGAGGATTGCCCCATGATGCTCCCCATCCTCAGAGAGCAGAGTGCGGCCATGGTGGTGGTCGTCATTAGGGTCAGAGAGGCCGTGGAGGAGGTTGTGGTCAGCTTCATGCTCTAGCTTTTCCAGCTACAGACAAGCCAGACGTCATTCAAGGTACACTTTTCTTGTTTTCTACCTTGGTGTATTCCTTGTTTGATTCAGGAGCAGTGCAATCCTTCATATCACCTACCCTTGGCCATGCCTTGGGACTTGAGGTAGAGAGGCTTCCAGTTCCCTTGGCATTGAATATTCCAGTTGGAGGTCAAGCTAACTTGTTTGAAGTATGTATAGATTGTGAGATAGTGTTGGTGCAGCACCGCTCTTGGGGAGATTTCTTGTGTTTACGAATACAACCATATGATGTCATCCTCGGCATGGATTGGTTGTATTCGGTGCAGGCTATTGTGGATTGCTATAGGAAGAAGGTCGTTTTCTTTGATGCAGATGGAGAGAAAGTGGTGTTTGTTGGTGAGTGAGATCCTCGGATGGGTCACAGGCGAGTTCCATCCTTATCAACCATGGCGGCTGAGATGATGTTTTTTTCTTCATAGGTTCGGAAATTGGCATTTCCTAGGTTCGTAGAGGAGTACCCTGATGTTTTTCCAGAAGTGGTTGTAGCCTTAAGCCCTCGACGAGAGATCAGGTTTGGGATCAAGCTACAGGTAGGAGAATCTCTTATATCTATGTCTCCGTACAGGATGGACCCTTCTGACTTACGAGAGCTATGTATACAGGTTGATGATCTGTTTTAGGGTGGTTTTGTTCGACCAAGTGTGTCACCATGGGGTGCACCAGTTCTGTTCGTGAAGATAGATGATGGAACTTTGTGGTTGTGTGTCAATTATCATCGCTTAAACAAAGTGACAATAAAGAACCGCTATCATCTTCCACAGATCGATGACTTATTCGATCAACTAAAAGGTGCATGTTGGTTCTCAAAGATCGACTTGCGGTCAGGATATCATCAGATGCATATGAAGGATGAAGATATCCTGAAGACTGCTTTCCATTGTGGTCATGGGCATTATGAGTTCGTTATAATGCCATTTGGTGTGATGAATGCTATAGCTGTATTCATGGGATTGATGAATGATGTGTTCTGTGAGTTCCTGGACATGTTTGTTGTAGTTTTCATCGATGACATCCTTGTGTACTCCACATCTGAAGAGGAGCATTCAGAGAATCTATGAGCCATTTTGGGAGTTCTTCGTCGACATCAGCTATTCGAAAAGTTGTCGAAGTGTGAGTTTTGGGCTCAAGATGTCCGTTTCTTGGGGCATGTTGTGTACCAACAAAGAGTAGCTATAGATCCATCGAAGATATAAGCTGTTGTGTCTTGGGCAGCCCCCAAGACAGTGTCAGAGTTGCGAAGTTTCCTTGGTCTTGCAGTCTACCACAGGAGGTTTGTAGCCAATTTTATCTCGAGTTGCAACTCCTTTGACAGCTTTTACCAGGAAAGATCAAGCTTTCATATGGACTGATCAGTGTCAGGAAGTTTTCGAGTATCTAAAAGGGATGTTAGTAAGTGCTACAATCCTTTGTCTTCCAGTTGATGGAGTTTAGTTTGATGTTTTCTGTGATGCTTCACATCTGGGGTTAGGTTGTGTCCTCATACAGTAGAGGTCAGTTGTTTCTTATGGGTCTCAGCAGTTGCGTCCCCATGAACGCAACTATGCCACCCAATATCTTGAGTTTCTAGCCGTGGTGTTTACTATGAAGTTGTGGAGACATTACCTCATTGGTGAACGCTTTGTGGTTTTCACTGATCATAATAGTTTCGGGTATGTTTTGTCCCAGCGTGACTTGAACTTTAAGCGGCGTCGGTGGATGGAGTTTCTATTGGAATACGACGTTGAAATATCTTATACACATGGAAAAGGGAATGTTGTAGCTGATGCTCTGAGTTGAAAGTCACGTAGTGATGCTGTGTGTGAATCTGGTGATTCTTGGAGGGTAATGGAAGAACTGTCGGCATTACATCTTGATATGGGAGAATTCAGAGGTAGAGGTTGTCTTTTTCAGATGATGGTGCAGTCATCCCTGATGCAGAAGGTGGAAGATTCCCAGTTGGGGGATCTTGAGGTGGAGGTCTGGAGAGACCTAGTTGTTTGTGGGGAGGCCCTTGATGGTTGGTCTAAAGATGAACAACACAGAGCGTTGTATCATGGAAGGCTTTTTTGTTCCCTTGACGATGCGTGAGATGGTCCTCAGAGAGATCCATGGTTCTCATTTATCGGTGCATCCTGGTGCGACAAAGATGTAACGATCCTTGAGGAGTCAGTTTTGGTGGCCTGGGATGAAGCGTGCGGTTGCAGAGTTTGTGTCTCGATGTTTAGTCTACCAAAAGGTGAAGGCCGAACACCATGATCTTGGTGGTCTTCTCTAGCCATTACAGATTCCTCAATGGAAGTGGGAGGACATCTCAATGGACTTTGTTACAGGTTTACCTCAAGTTCTGGGAGGACATGATGCTATTTAGGTGGTAGTGGATCATTTAACAAAATCATCCCACTTCATAGCAATCAAGGAGTCAAGCTCATTGGATGTTTTGTTGAGGTAGTATCCGGAGGAGGTGGTGAGACTTCATGAAGTCCCAAGGACGATCATTTCTGATCGATATCCTCATTTTACCTCCAGGGTGTAGAGGGGTTTCCAACATGCTTTTGGTTCTCAACTATGCCTTATCACTGCTTTTCACCCTCAAACGGATGGTTAGAAAGAGCGAACCATCCATACTCTTGAAGACATGTTACCCTCTTTTGTTCTTGATTTTGGAGGTTCATGGATGAGGAACTTACCCTTGGTGGAGTTCGCTTAAAATAATAGTTTTCACTCCACCATCGGTATGGTGCTGTTTGAAGCCTTGTATGGCCGGCCTTGCCGTTCTCTGTTGTGCTGGACTGGGGCCGGAGAGTCAACAATTCTCAGACCAGAACTAGTGCAGAATACAAAAGAGCTGGTTCAGGTGATTCGTGAGAAGATGAAGGCAGTGCAAGATCATCAGAAATCATATGCCGATCAGAGAAGGAGACCCTTAGAGTTTGATGTTGGGGATCATGTGTTTCTGAAGGTGACTCCCCGTCGTGGGTAGTGAAGGTTTGGTCATGGAAGTAAGATTTCTCCCTGCTTTGTTGGGCCTTTCGAGGTGTTATCCTGTGTTGGAGCTGTGGTGTATCGAGCAGCACTTACACCATAGATGAGTCAGATACATGATGTTTTCCATGTATCATAGCTACGTCGTTATCTTCATGATGACTCTCACATCATCGATTGGGGAGATATCGATGTTGATGATGATGCCACCTTTGAGGAGTGACCTATGGAGATCCAAGACCGTAAGGAGAAGGTGTTGCGCGGGTGATCCATCCCCTTAGTTCGTGTCTTATGGTGACACAACAGCTTGGAAGAGAGTACTTGGGAACGTGAGTCACAGATACGCTCTCAGTACCCAGAGTTGTATGATGTTTAAATCTTATCGGATATCGTTGTAAATTATGAAACTGTAGAACTTTCATGTTTATGAGATGGAATCCTTTGTTGCTTTGGTGGATTGAACTCTTTTGAGAGGTATCTCATTGGGTGGTTTTTCAGACCCTGTTTTGTTTTCTCTTTAAGTGGGTTTTGGATTCACGAGGACGAGAATATTTTGAGAGGTATCTGATTTAATGGCCCTGACCGCTCCGGTCCATTCCTTTGTGAAAATGTGGAGCTAAAGGTTTTCTGAGAGGTCAAGGTGACTTGGGTTGCATTTGGGTGGACTTTTAAGGAAATATAAATGGTTATGACCTTTGCACAATAGGCGCATGGTTTGCCTAAACCGTGCGGCCAGACCGTGCAAGGCTGGTCTTGGAGGTAGTGGATAACGCATGGTTAGCACACGGCTTGTCTAACCATGCGGACTAACTTTGCGAGGAGGGATTGTTGAGCTAGAAGTTAACGTACGGTTAGCGCATGGTTTGTTAAACCCTACGGACTAACTGTGAAGGCACTTAAAGTTAGATCCTAAAATTGTTGATCTAACTCATTCTGTCTTTAATCGCCTCGTTTAATCCCCTAATCAGCCATAAATCAGGATTACCTTTCCTTGGAGGTAGAAGAACCTCTCTCAAGCATTTTGGAGGTGATCTGGGGGCTTCTCTTTGAGAATAGAAGCTGGTTTCTTGAGGTATGTGATCCTTTTGTTTAGTTTCTTAGATCTACGTAGATCTAATCCTCCTCTTCTCTCGGGATCTTAGATCTACACCCGTTATGGGTAGATCTAAGTGTGTGGATGTCGTTTATGATGAGATTTTGTATTGGTTGTGTTAGGATAGGAGATCTAAGGAGGATTCGTAGAGAATTGACCCAGTTTCTTGGGTGCTCATCGACCGTTGTGGTTTCCCTCGAAAACCTTTAAGGTAGTGGATTCGTGGATTCTCTAATTGTTCATGTGCAATCATTGAGTTAGCATGATTTATTCCTTTGGATCACAATGTAATTGACCTAATAAAATACTTGAACCAGATTAAAAGATTTGGTGATCGGATGTTGTTGATTTGTACTGTGATAACGGTTCACCTCTTGATTTTCTAGATAGTGTGATATATATTCCATGCTTGTTAGCATGTTGCTCTTGATGAAATCGATAAAGAACGTTAAGTCGGAATTAATTGATAATTAATTATCTAAAGATAAAGAGGCATGTAAATGAATCTGGTTATTGTTGTTGTGGATGTTGTTCCAAATTGTTGTTAATCAAATTGATGCTGATGCACGTGATTAACTTAGTTGGTTGGTAAACCTGAAATCTGTTGGTGCTTGTTGTTTGAAGGATATATGCCTTGTTAAAGGGACAAGATCCCAATTTGAAGTGATGTTTGTTTTCTTGATTCTTGTGTTGTGTTGTGACCCAGGAGGGGTGTTGTGATATCTTGTGATGTGATGTGACCCTGGAGGGGTGTTGTGATATGTGGAGGCAGGGAGGCCTTGTGGTTGTGGCAGCAGATGATGCCTAGAGTGGCGAGATGCATCAGTTTATGCATGTGGGTGTCGGGGAGGACACCAGGGATCATGAATTGGGATGGATGTGGTTGTTGGATGCTTGGTGGTTTGATTGGTTGTTTATCTGCTTTACTTTTCCCCACTACTCAAGGAATCTGGTCTTGCTTACACTTCTTCTGAAGGAGGCGAAAACACCCAGGGTATTCCACGTGCTTTCCTTGTTTAGCCTCTCAAGGGAGAATGGGTCTACACTCTTGCTATAGGTGGCAAAGACTCGACGGGTAGTACGTCTACTCACCGTGTTGATCCCCCTTGTGTTTAGTATCATAGGTTTCTTTTCTATAATTCCTGGGAATATAGGAAATTAATTCTATAATGAATGTTTGAATAAATGATGTCAACACATGGGGTTTGAGTATGATGAAACTTAATGATGAGGTTGAGAACATTTGAAGGGATAATTGATTTTAAATGTGATGCCAATGAATTTTAATGTGGTTGTGTTCGTGGTTAATTAATGTGAAAAGAATTAATTAACCTAAAGAGGAATTGATGAAAAAGGGAATAAAGTGTCCTAATGATGTTCTTTAATTGGTTGTGTGCTTATAGGATACCTAGTCTTAGAAGTGGTAGCCTGGAGTCCGAGTGACGTTAGCTGCAGTTGTGTCTAATACTAGGTTATTCCCGTATTATGGTTGTGAGTTATAGTATATTCTGTAATTTTTTTGTTTCTATATTCTACTCCACCCTGTCAGTAAGGGCAACTGACACCCTGGGGATTCTGAGCCATGGGGGTGTTTTACCCAACATTCCTGTGGGAGGATGAATGGCTGACTACCCCCTTTAGCCCCACTCTCTTCTCTTGGTAGATACTAGTGCCATTGGCCCAATGATTATTTTCCCCATATATGTATGTATAGGGCTGTAATGGCTTGTGGTTATTATAAAAGGGGGTATTACAATGCACGCAAGAAGAAAATAGGTCCGGGGACTCAACCCCACGACCTCTGGCCAAAACCCGAACCCCCCCAACCACCACAGAAATGTGTTTGTCGGTTTAGATGGTATTGAGGTGGCCTTACCCCACCCCCTATCGCACGTCCCAAGCTAGGCCCAAGGTGGACAACCTTGGGCTTGTGCCAGTTCCCACGGAGTCGAGGGGACGAGAGGATCGTTGACATATGGTGCACGTTGCCATTGCGAGGACTCGAACCCGGAACCTCAACGACGGTACGTCACCGCCTTGAACCAAATCACCCAGCCCATACGGGCGTGGCTTATGGTTATTTCACACACATATATTCTGGATATAGTTTCTTATGGACTACTATAGGTGTAACGTGTATGGGCTGTGATGGCTTGAGGATCCTTACTCGGTGTATGGGTTGTAATTGCTTGAGGTATAATACCTGATGTATGATACACGTTATGTGAGCTTTGGTGGCCCCCGAAAACTACCTGGTTACTTTTGGTTGTGATGATGGTGTGGTGATTACCCTATGTGTCTTTGGGAAATCCTTTTTGATGCAAGTGGTTCATATTGTTAAGCTTAGCCCAAGTTTATAGAGGCAAGCCTTTGGAGAGAGATGCACAGGACGTATGTCATTGGGTAAAAGCGGAAAACCAGTGGGGATTTAGTAGCAGGGTACCCTTGATATTCTTTACTTTATTCTATACTCTTTTATGCATTACATGGTGAGAGTATCCATTGTGAGGTTGGGAACATAGTATACCTGTTAGGTGACAAGTTAGTTTCACTGTTGTTCACAGTGATTTAGCATGCGTTCCTTATTTTTGCATGAGAGGCTTCGGGGAGGATCCTACTGAGTATGCTGTTATACTCACCCTACGTATACATAAACTATTTTTCTGGTCACTTGGAGCAGGTTGGAGGTCAGGCTGGTCGCTACTAGCTTGTGGTTGCAAGATCTGTTTGGGCTTGTGGTCGCTGCTATTTTTTTACTTTCTTTTGGGTACTTTTAGTTTTCCCTTTTTAGTTGTAGTACTTTTTCATGGAATTTCATATATGTACTTTGGTTTCTTTTATATTTATGTTCTTAGTTGGAGTTGGTTTGTGTCTATCTTATCTCTCTCTTCTGTATGTGTTCTCTTAGAGGGTAATGCCTCCCATTTGTGTGTTTATTATACCCTCGGTGGAAGTCGGCAACCCAGGGCCTACTGGAGGCAGGACTCGCGGGTCATTATCTCCCTTTACACATTGCCATCCCAGGAGGGGCACACTTTGTGGGGAGGGGTTGTGACAAAGTACCACCATAACTTTATCTTATTCCTAGACAATCATCCTCCCAATCAGCATCCGTAAAACCTATGAGTTTATAATATGCAATATCTCTGTACAGTTTCTCATATTTCAAAGTCCCTATTATGTATCACAGAAATATCTTAGCTAGAAACAAGTAACACCAATTAATGTTTCATTGACATATGTATGATTGTTTCACTAATTAAGTTATATCTAGACTTGAAGCTATTAGATAGAGAGGACTTCTAATTATTCCTCTAAATCCATTATAGTTCACACTCTTTCTAGAATCGTTATTGTAGAATTTGGTTCCAACATAAATGGGAGTTGAGACTTATTTTTCATTTTCCATTCCATACTTTTTTAGAAATTCCCAGGCATATTTTTCTTAAGAAATAATTATTTAATTTGGTTTATTCTCATTCTAAAATCCCAAAAAGTATGTCAACTGACCAATATTGGAATTCCCATTTTTTTCATCTTCTCTCAAAATCCTTCACATATACATTCCTTGTCACCCATAATTATGATTTCATACACATACACAATGAATGTGAGAGTTCCTTTAGAAATTTCTCTAACAATAAGGTTAATATCAACTATTCCTTTTATAACTTTAATATCCATTAAAAAATATCTATTTTGGGATACCAGGATCTTGGGGACTATTTTAAATGATACACGACTTTCTTCAAAAATCAAACCATTTTACAATCATTTAAAAAAAATACAACAGTTTATTCAAAATATACTTCTTCCTTAAGGTCTCTTTTTAGAGAGGTGGATATTACATCCATTTGATAAACTTTATAATTTTTGTGTGATTCCACTTCCAAGAAAATTTTAATATTTTCCAGCATTTCTACCAATGAAATTTTTTCTCCAAATTGAATTCCTAACATTTGAGAATATCCTCTCTACACAAGACTTGATTTATTCTTTCATAACTCACCTTTTTCATTTTTCTTATTAGTGAACACCCACTTGGTTCCAATTACATTTTTATTATTAGATCTTGGAAGAATATCCAAAGTGGAGTTCTTCTTAGTCTAATCAAGTTCATCATTCATAGTGTGTATCCATTATTCAAGATCAACTACTTCTTCCAATGTATCTGGTTCAATTTGAGAAATTAGAGCAGTTTAATTTAAAATTATCAATATTATTCTAGTTTGAAAGGGATCCTATTTAATGCTAATGATAATTTTAGTTTCAACATATTTATTTAATTTTTGATACCTTTTTCTCTATCTTACATTAACTTTATATTCATCACTGGTCTGTTTAAAAAAATATTAATAGTGTTTGGATCTTTCTCACTAATTTTATCATTCTTATATTCCATTATCTTATATTTTTCTATCAAATATATTGAGACTATTTCAATTGATCTATCTCATTTCTTGTTATTTTCAAAAAAAATTACATCACACAAGTGAAATAGATTGTGTAGGTGTTTATTTGAGTATCTATAGCTACTACCATTAGATAGAAAACCGCTGAAAATTATTTCTTCTATTTTTTCTTTTAAATTTTCCAAGATTGTTATTTTTTATCAATATAATACAAGGACATCCAAAAACTCTAAAGTGTTTAACAATTGTATTTTTCTTTTATATAATTTCATATAATTTCATTCACATTTTTGGTCCTAGAATACATAGGTACTCTAAATGGATGGAAATACATATTGCCCCCCTCCAGAAATACTTTGACATGTTTTGTTCAGAAAACATAGTCATTCCTATTTTTACTATCCATCTATTTTTCCTTTCAGCTACACCATTTTTTACTGAGTATATGGTTTTCTTTACTAATGCTTGATTCCATGTTTGGAAATATAACTTTAAAAATCATCACATGTAAACTCCTTACCATTATCTGATCTCATCTTCTTGATATTGAGACCCAATTTCTTCCCATATTTCCTTTTAAATTTTTTGAACATGTTAATTATCTATGACTTGTGCTTAATAAAAATGAAAAATATTCTACTGAGTATAATAACCAAGAAATGTAATAAAATAAACATAAACTATAGAAGAATATTGTCTCATTGAACCACATAAGTATTCATGAATAATTTCAAGGGTTCTAGAAGATAGAAAATCCACCCATTTGTTTTAAATTTCAGGCAATATCCACTTCTAACAGGTTTAATAGATTTCATCCCTTTCACTCTTTAACAATGGAAAATCTCTCAAAATATCATGCTTCAATATTTAACTTATAGTCATTTGACTGAGATGGACAAGACTTATATTCCATTGGTTATTTTCATCTTTGGCACTTGGGAAATAATAATTAATAGAGTCTGAAATAAGAAATATACTATAGTTTGTTGTTTTCCTTTAATTGATTATTCATCCATACTTTATGTTCCTAATGATACATGAATCCTTTTTGAAAGAAAAATATTTCAATCATCCCAAATCTGGATGCTACTAACAAATATTTGTTTGATCCCATAAAAAATAACACATTATTAGTCTTTAGATTTTTGGATTCAATATGTCCTTTAACAACTCTATAAATTTTTAATGAACAATCGTTTCCCAAATTTACTGCTCCACCTTCATGATTCTCAATGTTGTTATAAAATTTTTTTCACCAGTCATGTGTGATGAACATCCACTATCAAGAATACATGAATTTTTTATTCTTCTATATTCTAAAGAAACTTTAGTGACACATTATTTTTTTCATTCATTTATTGATCTCACTTTTCTTTCCCAACATTGGATATTTTTTTTGGGAAGAATAATCATGCATTTTTCAGAAATATCGAATTTTAGATCACATCTGCAAAAGATTTATTCTAAAAATGAATTTTTCTTATGATGATAAATAAGATTAATTCATGATAAATTTTTACTTAAATTGAAAATTTTCTCTTCTTTTCTCAATATAGAACCCCCTAGGTTTATATTTTATATTAAGTAGGGAGATGTTATATAAACATAAATATGATTTATGCCCATACATTACACAAAACCAGTAGTGTCCTCTGAACCATGATCTTTGAAATATATAATATCCATATCTTGAGGATTATTATTGATTTCTTCTGATATACTGAGAATTTATCTAATCTGGGGAAATGGTCTTCTTAGATAACTTCTTTTTCTCATTGATTTAGAAGATTAATTCTCAATTGTATTCATGATTCACACTTTTCCAAAATTTATTTTTTCAGATGAATTGTAAGGGAAGACATATTTATTTCAAAATTCATAGATTGATGAATTAACCAACTTCTTTAAGCCCCTATTTTATCCGGTTTTTGATCCATCTGACATGACCTCAATAGTATTTCTAAAATATTCTCTAATTTTTTCCTTCTTTGAGTGTATTTTTTTATTGAAGATTCTTAAAAAAAAATTATTTCTGCCACTTTTAGTTTGTGTATTTTAATTCATTAAACATAGAGTATCTCTTTTATTTAAAATTATTCTTTTCCTTGGTAGTCTTTTATTTTTCCATAAATAACATTCATTTTCCTTCTATATTTTTTTTGTTTTTCTCTAAACAGGATTCTAATTCATTCTATAATATGTGTGTTGGCTATGTTTATTCAATTTATTTATCTATAATACTAGAGGTGTCAAACCATTTTTTATATGATCCATGAAGTTAGTTTCACCTTATTATTGGCTTTATAAGGTGGATTTATCATCCTCTTATTTTCAAAAAAAATTATACCTTTAATTTTAAATAAATTCTTCTTATTTCCATCAAATTGTATTATGTCTTATAAGATCTTTCCCCATTTCTTTTTTTGGTTACTCATCATCTATCTCAGGTTCCACATGTTTCGTTTTAGGAAAAATTAAAAAAAATTCCCATGTCATTATTGTTATAACACCTTGGTGGTGATTTATGTTTACCCTTAAACATTCCATTCTTGAATATTTTTGAGATAAGACTAGTGATTCTGTAATTATATACATATTCATCTTCTTCATCAAATTCACTTAATTATAACATTTCATCATATCTAATTTTGAGCTTCCTTGTGACATTAAAAGTTATAACATTTTTGATCTTATTCTTGAATAATGTAATCCTTATCGTTTCATCTGTAATAAATTTGATTTGTAATTCATCGAGAGTAAGATAATATATATCATCTAAATCTGATAGTTTAGGGTTAAACTTGTTACAAAAATTTATCATCAATTTTATGACAATAGTTGATCCATCCAACTTTTCTCCAAGATCTTTAATATTAATAAAAATTTCAATGAATCTTGTGAAGTAGTCATCAACATTTTCTTCATCACCCATCTTGATATCTTTAAATTTTCACCTCTAAATTTAAAATTTGGCCTCCTTGACATTCACATTTCATTCGTTACTACTTTCCAATTTAACAAAAAAAATCGGTGGCATTTTTGAGTCCCATAACCTTGGTGTAAACCTAATTTTACGGAGACATAAATTTTTACTTTTTATCTTTTCCACAAAAATTCATATTTATCTTATTGGTAAAATTCATAAGATCATATTCAGCTATAGGTGGAAATCTTATAGTAACTATATCATTTACATCAAGTCTGGTAGATAGAAGATAAGGAAACATCATATTCTTCTAATTATGGTAGTTATTTCCACCAAAATTAGGAATACTCCTATAATTGATAGAATTCAGATTATCCATCTTCTGTAATTAGTGGATCTTGAAAGAGGGAAGAATATCTTTATACCAAATGATATTCCCCGGAAGATGTTACACCACTGGGGGGTGAATCAGTAGTGGTTATTAAAAATTTTATTTCATTTGAAATTAACCACTATAGACCTGTTTGGATATGATCCACTCTTGTTATTGATAGGCCTTTTATAGATGCAACAAAACAAAATAACACAGGAACACTGAATTTTCACAAGGTTCACTCTCAAAGTGAGCCTACTCCTATTTTTATGGGTTAGACACCCCAATCACATATTATCCACAATAATTACAAGAAATTACTACTTAAAATTCCTCAATAACATAGATAAATCTATTCTTTTTAGAGTCCCACTAGAGTAAGAGCTTCACACTGTACGAAAAAAATATGAACAGAAACAACACAAGAAAGTCCTATTCTAAATATTTCATGCTCTTTCAACTATTAATGAAGATATTTCTTTTGAGCCGTTAAGATAAGTCCATTAAAAAATATCTACTTTATCATGATTCACTAAAAATACATAGATTTGATCTTTTATAAATTCTTATTAATCACTTTATTATAAACTTCTCACAACCCAAAATGCATCTTACACTATTTATCCACTTCATGCCAGAATTAACTACCTCATGTAAAGCACATGGTATTTCCATAGTTATGTGATCACATAACCACAAGATGTATCACGTATCCTTTTAATCTTACTCTTGTTTTTTATTCTATACCTTTGAAATTCAATAAATATGGTACATTAGGTGTATGGTTTTCACTAGATGCATGTGTAGTTTGTCACCTACCTCCTTCACATGATTAGGTAGGGATATTACGAGATTATGGTAGCTCTTTCACATGAAAATAAAATATTCACACGATATTTCTATTTAATCCATATATACATTGAGGAATCATGTGGTTTTTTCCTCAAGAATCATCACATAAGAAAAAGAGTTCCTTGAAAGATCTTAAAGCATTATCTACTAGTCCTGAGGTTAACTTGGTTTTTTCATGGATTGTTTCACATGAATAAGAGATGTTGTCTGTGAGATTTATTTTCTCGAACCACTTCTTATTACACAATACCTTTAATTCATGTGGTATTATACCTTATTGTGAAAAGGTTTTTTGTTCTTGACTTCCTTCACATTCTAAAATCATGTGGGATTTTTCTCCTAATAAAGAAAGAATCATGCAATCCTTTGTTTTACACATGTTCTTGATAGTTTTTTTGAAAACAAACTCTATGAGGTGCCTCAGCTTATATAGATGATTTGAAAACACATATCTCTAAGTTTTAAGACATAATGAGGACTCCTTCAAACACTCTATGATATTATGATATATTATATTCTGAAACCCTCAATAGTTTTTAGCCTCTTGCCTCACTGCATTGATCACACAATTCTTGATATAGATTATTCTTCATCGCATAATCATTTTTTTGATCATTTGATACCTTAGTAGTCTTATTGAGAAGGTATTATTAACTTCAAAAAGCCCCCATGAGATTCCTCTAACATGATTGATGGAAATCCTCTCGAATAATTCACTCATAAATAATTTCAAAAGGAGGGGTATTCAAACGATGGGAAGATATGTTATTTTTAATGCTATGATATCATGTGACCATGTAAATGGTTTTTATAACTAGGAGTATCATGAGAGGCAAGAATGATTGTTGAAATATCATCACTTGATTAATCATATTCATGTGATGACCTTATTCACGGGAATTATCATATGGGGAGTGGGATCAATGGATGGTGGAGATTGCACATATTGTGTGGCACATGAAATATCCAACTTTTAAATGAGGAATGAATAATTACCATGCCCCTGCATCCCACATCATAAATTTTCCCAATATCTACTCCAGTATATTGTCTACGAGGTTCTTCTATCCATTCAAGATAGATATTTAGGATCAAAACCAGTCATAGCCCACACTATACACCACAAGGGCTTCGACTCACATGCACTTCAAGCGTGCACCATGTTCTCATATACTTCTACGAGCCTGTGTGGGCCAAGCATTCTTTATACACGGGTGAGAGCTCTACAGACCTTACACACAATCATGTGATCTATAGGCCCTACACATGATCATGCTCAGGGATTATCCCATATTCCACCATGTTTTTGGCCTCATATGGTAGGCTCTCCCATGAGGGCTGACCCTCTGGTAAACCAAAATGTGTTTGAGGGATTTCTTTAGGGACTTCCCTTAGGTTGGGATTATTTTTAAAATGAGGCCTGAAAAAATATACATAGTATGTAAAGTGTATATAACAATAAAATATCACCCTTAAGACATAAATAATTTTTACAATTCCCTAAAAATCTCTCCTTCAAATTTTGTAACAATCTAAAATCTTTGAAAATTTCTTTCACATAGAATTGGAATATAAACAGTTGAATAATAATTATACTTGAAATGGAGATTACTCCAAGCATGCCATCCAATGGAATTAAATTGATTCAAAAAAAATTTCTATTAATCACCAATTCATCCGCCCAAAATTATTGGCTTATTAACAAAAAATTCAATTAAGAATCAATAATATTACTCATTAATGAATCTTTTTTAATCCAAAATACTCACTTGATAAATTTCTCACACATCTTCTCCTTTCTCAAGCTCTTCGGCAGAAATCTAAAATGATCTTCATGATCTTCCTTTCTCTTGGAATATATATGAATATCATCAATAAATACTACCAAAAACAGATCAAGGTAATCTATAAAGACTCTTTTAATTAAATTCATTATGATATGTGGGGCATTGGTAGGTCCCAAAGGAATTAATTAGAATTCATAATGCACATACCTTATATGGAAGAATTTATTGGGGATATTTTCCCTCTTAAATATCAATTGATGGTGTCTAGAATGAAGGATAATCTAAGAAAAAAACATAGCAACTCATATTTGATCAAACAAATTCTTTATGAAGGGTAGAGGATACTTATTCTTGATAGTGATCTTGTTATGTTCTTGATAATCAGTGAAAAAACACATTGAACAATATTTCTTATTAAAAAGGTGAATATGTTCACCATGGTGATGAAATAGTGTTTATGAATCCCTTATCACAATTTTATTACATTTTCTACATTAAGTTATAATACTCCATTGGGTCTTTTCTATAATGAGAATTTTAAATAGATATAGCACAATGTATAAGTCAATTGAAAACCTAACATCAGGATTTGGAAGAGGACTACGAATTTTATCGGGAAAGACATTAAAAATATCCCACAAAATAAGAAAAATATAAATTTTGAGTTTCTTCGAAACCTTCTATGAAAGATTTATTTCATGGTTATAAATTAAAACCCAGAAGATAGAATTAATTTCTATCAGATGTTCATATAAAACCTCACACTGTTAAATGATCTTAGGTTCATTCAAAATATGAGACGCAACTTCCCTTCCTCAATAATTGATATGGACTCCATATATGTAAGTCCAAACCGTTCCCATAATCACAAAAAGTTCAACTAAAGGGATATTCATAATATTTTTAGGAATAAATTTCCCATAACTTTCAATCGGAGTGGAATTATAGACTTGATATGTGACCATTATTCCATTAGTAGTTTTCACCACTAACTCAACATGTGGCCATTGGGGAGATAATTCAATACCCTTAGTAATTTCCTTAGATAAAAAAGAGTGGGTATATCCATAATAAAATAATACATTAGTTGGTCAAAAGTGTAATATGATAGAATCTTTTACCAAGTCAATCTTGTAACGCACTTAATAAGTCATGATCACATGATGTCTTCTTTTTTCTTTGGGATTAAGAAGCTGTTGATGTTGATAATCATCATAAACCTTGGTATATGTAAATTGGTTAGTATAATTCCCATACTCCATTCATTGTAATAACTGAATATTGGTTTGGGCATTAGTTTTTGTCTTATTTTCTTCAATTTAATTAAAAATATAATGCATCACCTTTTATAATTCATGGGATTCATGACACAAGTTTCTATATTTATATCACCCCCCTTTACATTCAAGAATTTACCTTGATATTTATTCCACAATTTTTACCATGTAAAAGGATGAAATTTACATTCACCATGTTATTTTTTTGAGTTTTCAAGAGACTTTATGTACCTTTTAATTTAAAAACAAAAGGAATGGTTAAAGTATGTAATTTCCATTTTTAAATTGACAGCACATCATATAATTTATTCATAATAACTAAAGTCCCATATAGTTAATTCCCTTTAGAGAATTTTTTTTCAGAGACTAAAGAATTAATCCATTTTTCTATTAAGGATAATGATTAAACTAGAATCATACCCTGAAAATTTAGTTATATTTACATTATATGTACCAAAGGACTCCTCATTTTTTATAAGATCAAGAAATTCCTTCTCCATAATTTTATATAGAATAAAAGGGAAGTAATTACTAGAAATATATCTATAAACTGAACCCACTCTATAGAGTCAATTTCATCCTTTTGATTCATATTCTTAATAAAATTCCTCTATTAATCTATTTTGACTTCAAAATAACAAATGTATTTGAAACCCTTTTAATGTTTTGATAAATGGAGTATATAAAATATTTTATCAATGGTGTTGATACAAATATTATCCACTAGTATATCAGAAGACCAACTAAAAGAAGGTGGATGTTTCCTCATAAAATATTCATTATCACATTGTTCCAACCTTTGTTCATTTGTATGATTAGTATGATTCATGTCCTGAGAAAGTTTAATGAGAATAGAAATAAAAAAAATTCATTCTATATCTCAAACCAATTTCTTGATCATGTGGAATATCATTATATTTTCCATCACATTCATTATTATCTCAATATCTTCTGATTCAATCCAATGAATGAAAACAAAAATAAAATTTTAATTATAAAGATATGATAATTAGAGTTAACTATCATATAGCTATGAAATATTATTCATAGGATGTATAAATCATGAAACCCTCTTCTCAATCTGCATGACCTTAGGTTTAACCTATGTAATAAATGGTTATTATTAAACCATCTGGATATTATCCAATACGTAGACGTATCCTCATTCCCTTTTACCAAAGTTCTCTAATCCTAATCTCCAAAGATTGCATAAAACCTTTCTTTATACCAATGATAAATTCCCATTATTTTTCATACATAAATATTACATTACATTTGACGAATATTCGAAATATAAAATTTTGATCCATGATTGAATCATGGAGGTTTAGTGTTTGTAGGGTCCTGAAAATTTCTCCAAAGGAAGAAAATACTCCCACAATTGCATTGTAGAAGGAAGAATGTATTCCTACAAGTATAATAAGGTGAATAGACTCAAATTTAGGTAAAAAATTCGAAAACAATTTAAGTAATTCATGTTTTTAAAAGATTTTAAGTGGATCACTTACCATCAATAGGAAGGGTTTGCAGACTGCGTAAACTGCAAACCACCAGTAAGGGGAATGACTGGCGAGGTGTTGGCTAATAAAGCATTGGACAAAAAACCAAATCGATCATTAACTGCATCACTAAAGGATCAAGCCTGCGAAGGCCATTCACGTACTGTCTCGCAAACTCAATAGTTCATGGAAAAAAGCAATATTAGAGGGGTTATGAAAACCATGATCGCGAACCTCATCCTACGTAAACCTCGTTTGAATGATTCTTCCACAGTTCAAGATATCTCTTCATGGCCTGCAACAAATGGCACTACATTCCAATGGATATGATTGCCCAATACTTTATAAAAGAGGCAAAAAAGGAATTGAGAAAGGACAGACAAAGAAATCTCAAAGGGGACCCAAGTAGTTGGAAGAAAGAACTCGAAGAAGATTCCAGCTTCATTCTTGAATCATCAGCAAAGCTCTAATTGCAAACCACACTCTCTATAGGTACAACAAGATACAAACCATAAAATGAAGGAATTACATAATAATAATTGAACCAAAAACCTATGTGATGGAATCCCGAACCATATATTCCTTACAGATGTACTTCCCATGAACGATAGTCCCTCATAACCTCCTTCAATATGGTGTTTCTCATAGTGTATTGCTATATGGATTTAACTCAACACTAAAAAATGCATTAGTACATGGATGGAACCCTAAGTGTCATGACATACCGCATCTAGGAATATGTGACATTATGCTTCACGGTGGTCTATGCCTATGCCCATGTACTACTTCGGGATGTAGATTGTAACTTCCCAGTTTCGGAAGCCACCCAAAGGAGCCCCGTACCCGGTTGGTCACATGGCCTCAAGCGCATTTCCCCAAACACCAAAGGCTGCCGACTAGCAGTGAGGTTCTTGGGTGTGATAGTGGGGAAACTGTGCCCTCATTAGCATAGTACACAATGGATGTAAATAAACATGCAAGAGAGAAAATAGTAAATAACCAACAATAATAAACAGCGGAATACTAAATCAGCAAACAACCGGAGAAAATAAGTATATATATAAAATGATGCATGATACATATCTAAGAAAGCATCCAAACAAGTCACAATGCTAAAAAATAAAATAGTACCAAAACAAGTAAAAAAGAAAGTAAACAGCTCTTCAGCATCACAAGCCTAAGCTTGGTCCCATGCTCTCCTGCTCCAAGAAATCAAGTACCAAAAGTCTAAGGGCACTTTCCCTTGTTTATTCCTACAACAACATAGTATGTCTAGGCCCAAAAGCCTGACCCAAATAGGTTTTGAGACTAAACTCCAGTAGGAAACCACCTGAAGATCTGTGCCTAATAGTCACTGAGTATATGGCAGGTAATAGTACAATAAGCAGTAAACAATAGCAGCATCATGAGGAAGTAATCAGTAAGCAGTAAACAAGATGATATACAACAATGATCAATCCACAGAACAACGAGCAGTGGTGAAGCAACAACTAACACAAACTGGGAACCCTCTGGTAAGTACTCGCAGCCATCTGCTCTGGTCTGTCCATGAAGTACCACAACCCTCTAGGTAGTGCACTCAGCTTACCCCCTCTAGTTTGGTCATACAATTTTATAAGACTCTCTGGGTAAGCTCACTCGGTCAATTCCCCTTATATTCTAGAGTAGTCAGGGACTCTATTAGGGAGATCACATGGTCTAACCCTCTTTGCCCAAGGTCTAGAGACTCTCTATGGAAGCTCACTTGGTCAATCCTCTTATAGCCTCAGGTATACCATAGACTCTCTGAGGAAGCTCAATCAGTCAATTCCTCCTCTAGCCTAGGAAGGTTTTAAAGACATTCAAACAAGGTAAAGACTCTATGAGGAAGCTCACTCGGTCTACCCTTTTGTAGTCTATAATAACTAAGACTCTCTGGGAAGCTCACTAGGTCTATCCCCTGTAGTCTATAATGTCAAAGACTCTCTGACGAATCTCACTCGGTCTATCCCCATATAGTCTATAACACCGGGTTCTCACGGTCTCATGCCAGTCAGTGCATATTAATGCTATAAGGCCAAAATACACCTATAGAGATACTTGGCTAACCAAAGTACACCTATAGAGCTACTTAGATAAACAGTCTATAGAGAAACAAGAATGTTAACAACATCATTCCGTCCTACGATCACAAGGCATGGAAACAAGTACAACGTCCAAAGGCTAAAGAGACCCAAAGGTTGTAACAAGAAAAAATCATGGGAAAAACATCCAAGGATGAAAATTATCCACAAACATGATCAATTTACCTCTACACAAGCGTACAAGCAAGACAGGAATAACCACAAGGGAAAAAAATGTAAACACGCAATACCCCATTCAAGGGTGTTGGTGGAATTTGCACATAAAACACAAAGACATCGAAAGGTAAGGCACAAACCACCCACCTTGATCCTAAGAGATCGATATACCTGAACTACGAGGCATGATTATCCTCAGAACGGTGTAGATCTATGAAAACACACAACATGTTAAACCCACGATAACTTGAGAATGATGAGGAATTGGAAAACAAGGTTCTAGGAGAAGGAAGAAATAACCGCTTCGGTTCCAACACAATTGACGGCGGTCAATTTGGAGAACGGACGGAGTCTCAGAGAAGATTTGCGGTCGTACGAGTCACTCTCTGTCGAAGGCACTGGAGAAGAAGATAGTTCTGTCGATTAGGCATGACACCGGTCCATTTAATGAAAAAAATACATGGCGTGCACTTCTTGAGTACAAGGAATGTACTCTAAATTTCCGTAATCTACTTTAAGCGGCCTCCACTTCACCCCTACACACCGTGTGTGTGGCTCGGACATGGACAACACACGGCATGGCATGGAAAGGGAGTACATGGCGTGTACTCATAAAGTACACGACATGTACTTCAAAAATTTCCAGAAACTCCCCTTTTCTCAAAAACTCGAGGACAAGGAAGGAAAAACATGAAAACGAAGTTCCAGGTTCTTACAAACTTCCCCCATTAAGGAAATTCATCCCTGAATTTCCCTAGCGAGGCGTAGAAGAAGAAACCCTGAACAGCTTTGGCCACTGCGATCGTACATCGGCCTCCCTCTCCCAAGTCTCGTCCTTCACTCGCCCGTGCTTCCATATCACACGTACTGGAAGAATAGACCTGCCACATATAACCTTCATACTATAATCGAAAATACTGATGGGATGATCCTCAAATGGTGCATCTGCTTCAAGATCAACCTCCTTGGGTTGAAATTCATGAGACGAGTTTGAAAATTAACATCAGAGTTGAGAAAAGTGGAAGACGTCATGCATAGCCCGATACCTCTAAGGTAATTGAAACCAATAGGAAACTGGACCAACTCTCTTCAACACCTCAAATGGCCTGACCTACCACATTGAAAGCTTACCCTATCTCCGAATCCTCTTGTGTACCAACCTCGGTGTGACACGCAGGAAAACCCGATCCCCGACCTCGAGCCCCATAGGTCGTCTCTACTGATCAGCATAAGACTTGTGTAGAGACTGTTCTATAGCCATCCTATTCTGAATCAACTCTATCTACTCAGAGGTCTCCTAAACAAGACAAGGCCCCAGTAAAGCAGCCTATCCTACCTCCAGCTAGCATAAGGGTGATCAGAATGGCCTACCGTACAAAACCTCATAAGGTGCCATGTGAATAGTCTCTTGAAAACTATTGGTGTAGGAGAACTCCACAAGAGGGATATGCTTCTCCCAAGAACCTCCAAAGTCCAAAATGCAATCTCAGAGCATATCCTCAAGCACATGAATCGTGCGCTCAGACTGGCCATCACTACGGGGATGGTATGGTGTACTCAAAAGTACCTACATACCCAAAGCCTTCTAAATACCCTGCCAGAACCGAGAAGCAAAGTGTGCATCCTTGTCTGAAACAATGGAGTGTGGAACTCCATGTAGATTTACAATATCTCTGATGTAAAACCATCCTAGATCATTAAAACTGATGGTCTCCTTGATCGTCAAGAAGTGAGCAACCTTCATAATCCTATCGACGACAACCCAAACAACATCACTCCCTTGAGGTGACCTCAGTAACCCGGTCATGAAGTCCATCGCGAAATCGTTCCACTTCCACTCGTGAATGGGTAACTGCTGTAAAAGCCCTACTGGTCTCTAATGCTCCGCTTTCACCTGCTGACATGTAGAACATCTCATGAAAAAACTAGCAACATCTCTCTTCATACCTGGCCACCAGTACTGGCAGTGTAGATCGCGATACATCTTGGTGACACCAGGATGAACTACCCAAACTAAGGAATGAAAATCCTGCATCATCTCCTCACGTATGTGTGCTGGCAGCCATACGTGTCCCGGGAAATTCAAGATCTCATCCTCGCCTACTATCCATCCAGGAAGAGGGTCCTCTCCTGACATACTCTCCTGTAGGACTAAGCCTTCTAAGTCTGATAGATGCCTCATCCGTACCCGATCAAGAAATGTAGAGTTAACAGCTATAGAAGATAGGTAAATCTATCCCTGTCTGTCGCGCACCTCTAAATACATCTCAGAGAATAGATCCATAAGCTTCCACTCACTACTGGCCTCCTGAACAGCCTGAATCTGAGTTCTCCTGCTCAACGCATCAGCCACTATGTTGCCCTTCCCCGGGGTATAATCAAGATCAAAGTCGAAAGACTGAAGATACTCGACCCATCTACATTGTCTTAGAATCAGATCATGCTAAGTGAATATATACATGAGACTCTTGTGGTCGATGAAAACCCCAAAGTGCTCTCCCAGAGGTAGTGTCTCCAACAGTGTAAGGCATGAACAACATATGCCAACTCTAGATCGTGCGTCGAGTAGTTCCTCTCGTGTGGCCTCAACTGCTGAGACCCATAAGCAACGACCCCATCTCCCTGCATAAGCCTAACTCCTAACCTGATACATGAAGCAACACAATAAATGATATAGCCCTTTCCCGAAACTAGTAAGACCAGTATCAGTGCTGACGTCAACCTCCACTTCAGCTCCTCAAAGGCTGACTCACAAGAATCTGGCCATAAAAACTTCGCCCCCTTCTTGGTCAAACCTGTCAGCGATGCTATTAGGAGTGAAATGTCATGTATGAAACGCCTGTAGTATCCATCCAGACTTGAAAACTCCGCACCTCAATGAAATTCTTTAGCTGCTCCCAGGAAAATACAACTCTCACTTTCTTTGGGTCCACTGATACTCTTGTCTCTGAAATGACATGACCCAAGATGTGATTTTGATCCATCCAAAAGTGGAATTTCAAGAGCTTAGCATATAAATTATGCTCTCTCAGTGTACTCAGAACGATCTCGAGATGTGTGGCATGGTCATGTGGAGTGTGAGAGTACACCAAGTTGTCGTCCACAAAAACCACCACAAAGGAATATAAGTACAGATGGAACACTCGGTTCATCAGTTCCATAAAAACTGTTGGCACGTTTGTGAGACCGATGACATGACTGTATACTTTTATAGACCATACATGCTCTTGAAGGCTGTAAGAGGTATATTGGATGGTCTAACGCGCAACTGATGATAACTAGACCTCAAATTGATCTTCGAGAACACTCGGGATCCTCGAAGAGGATCAAAGTGGACATTGATCTTCAGAAAGGGATATCAGTTCTTGACTATCAACTAGTCCAACTTCCAATAATCCACACAAATCCAAAGGGTTTCATCTTCTTTCTTCACAAATAGGATAGGAGAACCCCAAGGAGAAGTAATGGGTCAGATGAAACCCTTTGCATGTAACTCCTCCAACTGCTTCTTGATCTCCTGCAACTCAGGTGTAGCCATACTATAAGGAGGAATGGACACCGGTGCCGCTCCGGGCACGAGCTCAATCGATAATTCTACCTCACGCTCCAGAGGAAAACTTGAAAATTCATCTGGAAAGACATCCCTAAAAAGATCCACCACTTGAGTAAAGTTTAACTATGAAGTCCCCAGGTCATCTAGATAAAGACTGACAATCTGGGCTATAACTCCTCCTAGCCCATGATGATCTGGTCCAGTTCTACCCGCCTGGACATCCCACTCGCCTCTATGAAGGAAAGATCCGCCCTCTGGTGATACAAAACTCACCCTGCGGTGATAGCAATCGACGACTCCCTGGAAGGGAACCAACCAGTCCATCCCGAGAATGATGTCATAGCCTATCATCTCTAGGACATTGAGGTCCCATAAGAAAAGACACCCTACAACCTCAAGAGGGAAATCTATGCACTGACGTATGCTAGGTTTCCTCGTTCCCAATGGCGTGTCAAGAGTCAGCAAGTTGGCAGATGAAAAGATACAGAGCCCAAGGATCTCCACAACAGCAACATAGATAAAACTATGCAAAGCACCAGTATCGAAAAGGGATGAAGATAAACCTGAGGATACTAACATCGTACCTCGAACTGTATAAGGGCCGAGATCCTACTCTTGATAGGTCTGCTTCACGGCGAAAGTCTAGCCTGCACCACGGCCCTGCTCCCCTGGCTGACCACTCTGAGCTGACCCACTCTGCTGTCGCTACTAACCTGGTGACTGACCACCACGGCCGCGACCTCCACCTTGGCCCGAACAGCCGGAAGAACTCCAGTTCTCAGACTGGTGAGAAACTGTTGAAGCATCTCCTGAACGCGGGGTCATAGAAGAACCCCTACCACTAGCTGAAGGTGAAAAGATCTGACAAAACCATGCAAGATGGCCTATCTTGAAACAAGATCAGAACTCCATCGGGTCCCTCTGGAACTGAGGCATAGTATTCCCACTCCTACCACACTGGTATCATACAACCTGGCTTCCAGAAGATACATCCCGCCTACTCTAATCTCCTCAATAAGACTCTCTACGTTGCTTACTACTATCTGTAGGAGGAACACCATCTCTGGATGTCGAACCCCCCTAGCTCACTGCTCCAGAATCCCTCAGGTTGTGCTCAGTGATCAGTGCCTGGTTGACGATAGAGAATATTGAAGTCAACCTGAAGATATTCACCTGGGAACAGATCTCCTGCCTGAGACCGTCCTCGAACTTCCTAGAAAGGAACAAATCATCACCTGCTGGGATCGGCGTGAAGTGCACCAGCTTGGTAAAGCGGGACGAGTACTCCATAACAGAAAGAGTACCCTGCTGTAGACTTATATACTCTTGGGATCGGTCGGCCCTCAAGGTATCTGGGTAAAAGTATTCATAGAAGGTGCGCCGAAACTTGTCCCAAGACATACTATGCTGGCGCCCTGACTGCAAGATCACCTCCCACAACCTCTTGGAGGTGCCTCAGGGAATATAAGTAGCCAGCTTTACCCTTTTCTCTGGGGATATCTCCAGATGCTCAAAGATTTTCAATGTGGCCTTTAACCACGACTCTGCAGCCTGGGGTCCTTTATCCCCTGAGAAAGTAGGAGGATGTTGCTGCTGAAAGACCCGCGACAATTCGGCCATCGACGGGGCAGGAGGCGGCGCTCCCTGAAAAGTCTGCATCATCCTTAGAAAATCCTCCCTGAATTGCACATCGGTGCCTGCGACGGGTATGACTGCTGGTGCCAAGGCTGGCATAGTAGGAGGATCTGCAGGAGGTCTTTGATCGGCCATATCCGGGGTCTGAACACCGTCTGTCAACTGACGTACAACCGGAGGATGTCTCGGAGGCATAGCTCTGAAAAGATCAAAAGCACACGTTAGATTAGGATTATCAAAGACTTAGAACACAAGTGTACAAAATGGTAAAATGATAAGGAAACATTCAAGTTTACAAAACTTGACTACACAACGTGTATAAAAACTACACGACGTGTTCCCTTAAACCATACACATGGGCGTGTACTCCTTCTACCTCTGTTCATGTACCAACCCAACTACACGGTGTGTTTTCCTCACACACGACGTGTACTTGAACTCTATTCCTCTTACAGAGTCTCTTTACATGGCTAACCCACACGGTCATCTTAACCCTAGACTACACAGCGTGTTCACTAAGGACACAACGTGTACTAGACAAGGTTTCGGTGACCTGTGTTGTTAGTTACATGGCCGGCTACACGGCTAACCCTTACACGGCGTGTTCCGAACAAAAACAGCGTGTATAGGAGAAGATAACACTGACCCGTGTTGTTCGTGACACGACCCCCTACCTAGAACAAGACTACATGACATGTTCTTTACCAACACGTCCTGTCCTACTCGAGCTTCCCTGACCCGTGTTGTTAGTGACACGGACGGGTATATGGCTCTATACTACATGGTGTGTGCCTACCATACACAGCGTGTTCCTAAATACATTTTCCCAACACCGTGTTCCTGCTCACCCAGTCAGTGACACGGTCTAAAGCTACACAGCATGTTGTCATAAAGTACACGTCGTGTATTCTGGGTTTTTCCAGGCAGTAGCTTAGAAACTGCACCGAAGCCCAGGAAACATAGAAACAATGCATGAAGGTGGCAAATTCTGATCTATGAGGGCCTGTACTCCCTTCGAATCAAATCTTGGCATCCAATACAATCATATATAAGGAAAAACAGGTCAATGATTCACTAATTCCCGTTTCAAGAGGTCCCATAACACCTCAAGAACCAAAATTTGGTGTTTATTTAAGCAAAGTACAATAAAAACATTCATCTATCAAACAAGAAGGATTCTATCAAGGCATCTATCACAATAACATGAATAATTTACACAAAGTCTATCACAACAACATGAAATCTCTAATGCACCCGAGATGGCATGGCCAGAATACATGACATGTGGTATCTAACAGGTGCCTATATGATGCATGAGATGGAATACCCTCATCTCATCAGGTTGCGACAGAAATAGAACCATAATAGCAACAACAATAACAACAAAAGTCATGTGAATCACTCTAGGTGAAATCATATCAACCGTAAAATCTCAAAACCAGAAAACTACAATAAACAAGGTAGTATGGCTTTTCCTTGTACATGGGTTAGCTACTCCCAGACACAGCTTATTACCAAGTACCGAATACATCCTATCCCTGGATAATGGCTCCAAACAGTAAATTAAGAGAAAATAATTCCTCTGATACCACATTGTAACGTCCTGGTTTCGGAATCCACCCATAGGTTCCCCGTACCCGATTGGTCACAATGCCTCAAGCGCATTTCCCCAAACACAAGAGGCTTACGACTAGCAGCGAGGGACTTGGGTGTGATAGTGGAGAAACTATGCCCTATTTGGGAGAGTACATAGTGGAAGTAAATAATCATGCAAGAGCGGAAGTAGTAAATAACCAACAACAATAAACATCGGAAGACTAAATCAGCAAACAACTGGAGCACATATGTATATATATGAAATGATGCATGATACATATCTTAGAAAGCAGCCAAACAAGTCAAAATGATGAAAAATACAATAGTACCAAAATAAGTACAAAATAAAGTAAACTGATCCTCAGCATCACAAGCCAATGCTTGGTCCTATGCTCTCATGCTCCAAGAGATCAAGTACCAGAAGTCGAAGGGCGCTTGCCCTTGTCTATACCTGCAATATCATAGTCTGTTTGGGCCCAAAATCATGACCCAAATAGGGTGTGAGACTAAATCCTAGTATGCCACCACCCGAAGATCTGTGCCTAATAGTAAGTGAGTATATGGAAGGTAATTGTACAATAAGTAGTAAATAATAGCAGGAACAACAGGCAATAATCATTAAGTAGTAAACATGATGAAATACAACAATGATCAATCCAGAGAACAATGAGCAGTGGTGAAGCAACAACTAACACAAAAATAAAACCCTCTGGGAAGTACTCGAAACCATCCCCTCTAGTATGTCCAAGAATTACCACAACCCTCTGGGTAGTGCACTCAGCCTATCCCCTCTAGTTTGGTCATACAAATTTATAAGACTCTCTGTGGAAGCTCACTCAGAGAATTCCCCTTAGAGTCTAGGGTAGTTAGGGACTCTAGGATGGATATCACGTGGTCTAACCATCTTGGCCCAAGGTCTATAGACTCTCTGAGGAAGATCACTCGGTCAATCCTCTTATAGCCTCAGGTATACCACATACTCTCTTAGGAAGCTCACTCGGTCAATTACTCCTCTAGCCTGCGAAGGTTTTAAATACATTCAATCAAGGTAAAGACTCTCTGATTAATCTCACTCGGTCTACCCTTCTGTAGTCTTTAATAACTAAGACTCTCTGGGAAGCTCACTCGGTCTATCCCCTGTAGTCTATAATGTCCAAGAGTCTCTGTGGAAGCTCACTCGGTCTATCCCCATATAGTCTATAACACCGGGTTCTCACGGTCTCATGCCAGTCAGTGCATATTAATGATATAAGGCCAAAGTACACCTATAGAGCTACTTGGCTAACCAAATTACACCTATAGTGCTACTTGGCTAAACAATCTACAGAGAAACAAGCATGTTAACAACATCATTCCGTCCTACGATCACAAGGCATGGAAACAGGTACAATGGCCAAAGGCTAAAGAGACCCAAAGGTTGCAACAAAAAAAGCATGGGAAAAACATCCAAGCACAACAATTATCCACAAACATGATCAATTTACCTCTACACGAGCATGAAAGAAAGGCAGGAATAACCACAAGGGAAAAAAGGTAAACACGCAATACCCTGTTCACGGGTATTGGTGGAATTTGCACATAAAACTCAAATACATAGAAATTTAATGCACAAACCACCTACCTCGATCCTAGAAGATCGATATACTTTAACCAAGAAGCTTGATTCTCCTCAGAATGATGTAGATCTATGAAAATGCAGAAAATGTTTAACCCATAATAACTTAAGAAAGAGGAGAAATTGGAAAACAAGGCTCTAGGATAGGGAAGAAATCACCGCTGTGGTTCTAACGCAATTGACCACAGTCGATTAGGAGAATGAACAGAGGCTCAGGGGCATGGAGAAGGTTCGCGGCCATATGGGTCACTCTCGGTCGAAGGCGATGAAGAAGAAGACAGTTCTATCGATTAGGCACAACCCTGGTCCGTTTAATGAAAAAAAAGAAAATACACGGCGTTTACTTCTTGAGTACACATCATGTACTCTACATTTCCATACTCTGCTTTAAGTTGCCTCCACTTCACCCATACACACCTTGTGTGTGGCCCGGACATGGCCAACACATGGCCGGGTCCGACAAGGAAGTACACGACATGTACTCATAAAGTACATGGCGTGTACTTTAAAAATTTACAGAAACTACTATTTTCTCAAAAACTCCAGGAAAAGGAAGGAAAAAACTGAAAACAAAGATCCTGGTTCTTACTTAGATGACCCCTCTGCCCGCATACCTCTGTTGTATGCATAGCTTCCTGCATCTCTCATAAGAAACCAGTACATGAAATGGTGTGTTTTCATGTATTATCTCCTCTGGTTCCAATCTCACCCCTTTGTTATCGTCTAGTCCTCCATAATCCTTCTACAAACCAATCCCCCGACATCAGGCCAAAATCTACTTCAAAGCCACCAGACCCATATGATCATACCTTTGGGTGCATCGGTGTGCCCCATTGAATCTACATACCCATGGTAAGTGGACTCACAAAGGCTCTCCCCACAATGGTTCAGCCACCAGGGATATATGCAAGCCTACATTCCCATGGTAACTCAGAGTCCAACCTTGGGATGCTAATGGGATCCTTGACATTCTAGGGATTGATGGTGATCACTTTCTTTTCCATTCAATAAAGAATATTGATCAGTCAAAGGGGTTATGTTTTCTTCCACTTATAACAAGGACGACACTCCTCCACTTCCCAGAATGTTTCTTGGGGCACACCTATTGAGGTAAGTTCCCAATAATTTGAATTTCTAGCCGCACGACCTTTGTCATCTCACATTAAAGGGCTTGTTTCTCCATGCCCTCACCCACCATCGCCCCCGACCTCTTCAGCTATAGGACCACCCTCTCCCACCAGAAAGAGAGGAAATACGTGGTTAGATCTCTCACATCCTCTTGTTTCTCACACTGATCATGACTCACGTGGGATTAGAATTTTTTTATGATTAAAACATCCACACAAGTCCTCAACTATGAAAAGTCTTGTTCCTAATCAAACTAGGATATATAGGATGCCTACTTGAAGGCCTAAGCTTCAAAAGGGTTCCCTTAAAAAGGTTTTACCCAATCATAACCCCTCAAATTGGAAGCTTCTTTGTGTAAGCCCCATCATGTCTTGAACTACAAGAACTATAATTCTTGATCAAAACTAGTACATGTAGGATGCCTAATCGAAGGCCTGAGATCAAAATGGTTCCCTTTGAAAAGATCTCACCCAACAATGTCCCCCCAAATGGGGAGCTTCTATGATTAAGACCCATCTCATCAGAGCTACGTGGGTTCTGATTCCTCTCTCGAGGATACATAGGAAACCCATCTTATGGGTCCAATCCCAATAACAAGTCACATTCTATCCCATGGATGATGTTAAACTCTAGAGTACCTTATTTTATGTCTTATGTTATAATTACCTCCATAGCATCAAATCCATATATGCCTATGATGATCTTGTAAACCCGGGGTAGGCCATGGACACACTCATTAGGAATGAACCATGGATTCAAAAACATATGAAAATGTCATAAATCTATAAGAGAGTCCTGAAATAGGAAATAATCCCCCCCAAAAAGGGGTAAGGTGAGCCTGACTTCCCATCCTCTCAAGCAATGGACTCCTCAAGTGACATTGGCTAAATCATTGTCCAACGAGCACCTATCTTTGGAAAGAGGGTGCATAGATCATGGATACCAAGGTCATTGGGTGTTTATAGATCCCCAAACAAACCTATTGGAGACCATCTGTGGAAGTTATATCCTAGGAGGAATTATTGCACTAGTACTTGACCCCTTGCAATCGCCTGTTGGGACCATCTATGACATCACCTTCACAGTATAGAAGCAGTAAATTACCCAGTCCTCCTGGGTTAAATCCAACCCTCTTTAATGGTTAATGATGTATAATTGTTAAAAACAAAGAAAATGGTGGATTCGACAAGAACTCGTCTCTATAAAAGAGGTAGGTGATGATTCTCGTCAGACAAGTTATTCATCACCCAGAACGTGCCACCTCAAGACGAAACATTGTCCTTGGAGACTACATAGGAAATCATATTATATAAATATAATCATTATCGTCTCTCACAACGGTATTATAACATTTTAGCCTTATTCACATACCCTAATTAATCATTTCTTCAGAACCAAGGTAAATGAAATTTATGAAAGGGTGATCTTAGATGCTCAATAAGGGTAAACATGGGTGACATCAATAGATGATCATGTGGAAACATAATATAAGAATAAGGGCTTGGGATCAAGATCGTAACTCAAAATTTTCATAACCAGCCCATTAAATATCACAAACATGGGTCGTGCAATGAATCATTATCATTTCAAAGTACATGGATCTTAATAGTGGGAAATATTTATATATCAATCATGAAAAATAAGTTTGTTTAATAAATTTTGGGCACCATCATTGGTATAGATAATATTTCATATGTCATGGTTAACAACCTATACCATAAAATCCTAGTGTGTTAAGAATCATCACTTATTTACCATAGTGGATCAATCAATCATCTTGTTTCCCAAAGTGGATCAAGCACATTGAATTGTTTTCCAAAGTGGATCAAACACATTAACTTGTTTCCCATAATTATGCCATGAGATATAAAATATTAACTAATGTGTTGGAATAGTATATAACTCTATGCCTACAAATAAGATAATTAAAACCATACATATGTGTGCCATAATATTATTAAACTTTTATCATATCATTATATAATAACCCATGCAAAGAAGATGGGTTTCATTAACTTCTCTTGATTTCTTCATAGCACAGCCCATGGAAAATAAATGGGTTTCATAAACATCACATTACCATAATAATAAACCATCCTAATAAGAATAAAAATGGTATCATTGGATCATATCCCTAGTAAATCAAAATTAACATCAAGGGATGTTATCATAGATGAAATTACATTAAAGTAATAATTGAAAATTTTAATGTAAAAAAAACAATTTTCACATTAAAATTACTTATTTAAATCTAAAAATTTCACAATATTAAGAAAAAAATTTCTTTGAAAATAATCGTGGAAAGTTATAATGGAATGATAAAATCATTGAGCAGTCAAGATATTGATAAATAATTTTAATGTCATATAAGTTAAAAAAAAATACTCCTTTCACATGTTTTTAAGAAGTATCTCATTTAGAAATAGAAATGAATATTCTCTTTAAAGTATTTCTTAAAAAGATGTACATGAGTAAAAATGAATTTTAAAAAATATTATAGTAATATAGAAACCTTATTGAAAACATTTTTTGATAACCTGGATAAGGAAGAGAAGGGATTTTCATCCAAAGTTAGAAATAAAGTCTTTTTCCCTTAAAAATATTATTTCCATATTTTGAGTTCCCAAAGAGAGAAAAATGAATGTAAAACCTATAATATTCATAAATATCCATAGTAACATATAAATAAAATTAATTTATCATATAAGGATAAACTAATTTCCTCAATGGAAATTCAATCATAAACAATCCTAGTTAAAAATATAATTTAAACTTAAATCCCTTACCTCATGTATTATATTTCTTCATACATGTTTGCACCTACTTTATAAGAAATATATATTTATCATAAATATAATTAACTACCATACTCATGTATATATTACCATTTAATATTTACTTATGACTTTGTACATTCATTTATTAACATTTTTTTATTAATATCATTATTCTGGATGGTAATAGATTAATTTTTCATACGTGTTTCAGTTTTGTAGCCCTAGTCCTTGTACATTGATCATGGATACATTATGAAAATAATGTTAAAAATTAAATCTATTTTAAATATATTTACTATATATATATATATATATATTTATACTCATTCATAAAAGGTAGAGATAGAAAAATTAATTACACTGTTTATGAAAACGGTAGGTCATACATGCACATGAATGTTGTTTTTATATTTAAATAGATTGAATGAAAGAAAGGTAAATAAAAATTCACCTTTAAAAATCAATAATATATCTTATAAATCATATTTTTAATCCATTTTTTTCCATTTATGTAAACCAAAAATGAGAAAAAATCACCTCGCTTCATGGAGGTAGTAGTCCACACGTATGAACGAGTGTCATTATTGCTTTCCAATTGATTGGAACATAAGAAGTAATTTATGATATTATAATTAAAAAAGTATCAATAAGTCTTAAATATCATATTGAGGTATTAAATCTATCATAATAATCATCCACTAAATATTTTTATGGAAAATTAATTATATCGCTACGTGGAGATGGTAAGTTGTACGTAGGCATAAACAATACTTTCACTTCTACTTTGATATGAAAGAGGGTGAATAATGGTGATACCATAATAATAATGAAATTATAGTATATTTAGGATCATTATGTTATTATTTTATCTTGAATACTAATGAATCACAATAGGTAAAAGAGGAATTTAAAAGTGTAAGAACCCGAATCTTAATTTCAGGTATGAATCTTTACTTCGAGTGTTTTTGGGAAAAAGTGGAGATTTTGGAAAATTCATAAATACACATTGTGTACTTAAGAGTACACTTTGTGTACCCGGTTTATGTGGGTTGCTGTATACCAGCCATAAAATGGATGAGTACATGGCTGTGTGAGGTGACATGGAGACCGCCTAAAGCACGGGCTGGTTATGGCATGTACATGACATGTACATTAAATGAACACACTGTGTAAATTTCCTTTTATTTGATTGGTCAGACTGGGGTTATGTCTAATCCCAAGAATCATCTTCTTCTAACTAAGTCTCATCTAGGAGCGACTGGGAGGAATGATTCTTCTCCGAGCCACTGATCGGTCTCCCATTCTCCAAATCAAACATCGTTGGTTATGTTGGAATCCCCATTGTGTGTTCTTTCTTCTTCTAAAGCCTCTGCTCCAAATTTATCTTCCTTCATGAGATATTTGAGGTTCAGCATGTTTGAAGTTTTTATAGATCTATGATGTTGTAGGTCAATTAAAAGGTTGAGGTTCAACTATATTGATCGTACTATATTGAGGTAGGTGGTTGGTGCCTTTCTGTAGTTGTATTTGGATTATATGTGCAAAATGTGCCGAATACCCTAGTTTAGGGTATTGTGTGTTTTGGATATTTAATCATGTTTGTTTCCTGGTATGTTTTGTTTGATTGAGAAGGGTTTTTAATTATGATTTATGTTTATTACCTTGTTTATAAATTTGTTTTCCCATGTTTGTTTGATATTTTTTGTTGGGTCTAAATCTGCATGTTAGACTATTTTGTTTCCATGCCTAGGGCTATTTGGATGGAGTTGATATTATATGACATGCTTGTGATATAATTTTTAGCTTCTTATCCTTGTAGTATATGAGATTACATTCTATTTTGGATATCATTTGTGCATGATTGTCTTACACAGGTTTGTGAGATGTTTGTGTAGTTAGACCATAGGTGGGAATTGATGTTGAGGGATTCCCCATAGTATTTTTTATACTTTTTATGTTTAAAGACAATAGGGGGGATGGACAGTGATTTCTCCCTTAGAGTGTCTGTAGTATACCATTATGAGAGCATAGGAGGAATGGGTATTGAGTGGTTCCCCAAAGAGTCTGTAGTTATAGTTAAAAGACCACAAGGGTAATTGTTGGTGAGTGATTCCTCAGATAGTCAATGTATTTGTGAAACTAGTGGGGTTATACAATGAGAACATTCTAAGAAGGTTTCTTTTGAATGATTGGTTGAATAATTAGTAAATTTAAAAGAATTTAGTTTTAAATTGCAGGACTATTTACTTTTGAATACTTCCTTGTTTATTACTTAATTTTGATTTTTACATGCTATATTTATTCATTCTCTGTTGGGAACATATATTTGGACAGTTTCCTTCAGGGATTCATAACACACCCTATTTGGGTCATCCTTTTAGGCCCAAACAGATTATATTGTTGCAAGTATAGATAAGGGCAAGAACCCTTCTACTTCAGGTACTTGTTGGTTATGGATTCGAAGAGAATGGGATGAAGTTGAGGCTTGTGATGCTACTATAGTTTACTTGTTTTCATTGTACTTTGGTGTTGTACTATATTTCCAGAATTTTGAAATGTTTGGATACTATCCTAAACATATGTGTCATGAATCATTTATATATGTTCTCTAGTTGTTTATTTAATTTCAGACTTCCACTATTATCTCATTGTATGGTATTATTGGTCTGCTATTGTGTATTATTGTTATTCCATTATGTTACTCTTCCAATGAGGGAGTAGTTTTCCCACTCTCACACCCATGGCCCTAGCTTCTAGTTGGAAGCCAATGGTGTTTGAGGAAATGTGCTTGAGTCCATGTGACCAACCGGATACGGGGCACCTTTGGGAAGCACCAGGAAATGAGATGTTACAATGTGGTATCAAAGGGTTATTTTCTTCTTTGACATACTATTTTGAGCCTATAGGAAAGGGTATGACGGAATAGGTAGTTGGTAATTTGTTATGCTCAGGAGTAGCTAACCCATGTATAGGGAAAATCCAATATGCCTTGATTATTCCAATTTCCTTGTTTAACAATTGTTACGGTTGATTTTATTATACCATTGGGTGATTCACATGTTTGGTGTTGTTATTATTGATATTATTGAGGTTCTATTTCTGTTGCAACCTGATGAGATGAGGGTATGTAATCTCATGCATCATATAAGCACTTTCTAGAGATCACATGTCATGGATTCTTATCATGTCATTTTGGGAACATTTCTGATTGCATGATGTTGTGATAGATGTTGTGCTTGGTATGCATGATTTTGTGATAGATGTCACGATAGAGTATCTTCTATTTGATAGATTCTATGATATAATACCTTCTATTTGATAGGGTATTGCTAATATGTAATGTTTCGTTCAGATGGGCGCCAAACTTTGGTCCCTAATGTGTTATGGGCCCTCATGGATCATAATTTGGTGGATCATGTGATTTATTGCATAGTTATACTTTCTGATATACATGAATATGATTCCATGCATTGATTCGTAGGGATTATGGCCCACCATAAATCTAAATTTGGCACTTTAATGGTTGTTTTAGCATTTTTATGGGGTTTTAGAGTAGTTTCTCGGGCTTACTGTCCAGAAAAACCTAGAATACATGGTGTGTAATGATGAATACATTCCATGTATACTTCGGTTCGGGAAGGAACAAATTTTCTTAAGTACACACCATTTACTATATATACACATTGTGTAGTCCTTAACAGTGTGATACGCTATGTGGGTAGAGACACAGGGTGTGGAAAATTTTGGTGGCACACCTCGTGTACATAGATTACTCGCCGTGTTGTAAGGATTGTGTATCTAGCTATGTGAATAATGACACGAGTGGTTAAAAATTAAGTGGTACATGTTGTTTCTATGGATAACACACCATGTTGTAGAGATCGTGTCACTAATGACACGAGTCATTGAAATCCTTCTAGTACATGTCGTGTCTGGCCTAAACACACTGTATAGTTTTGTTCTAAGAGAAATATGTGGTTTATCCATGTAGAGGAACTCAGGTAGGGGGAATGATTCATGTACATGTTGTGTCAAGGCAGAACACACCGTGTGTTTGGGGTGTTACACAACCAGGGTTGGAAAAAGTACACTCCCATGTAAATGCTTAAGGGAACATGCTTTGTAGGGTTCATACATGCTGTGTATCCATGTTTTGAAAAACATGAATGTTTTTTTCATCTATTTACTTCCAGCACTTCAATGTTTCAGTCCTTGATAATATTGAACCATGGTGTGCACTTGAACTTACAGTTTCATGCCACTAAGACATCCTCAGATTTTCTGCCAGATACAGGGAAACGATCAGACACAAGACATGGTAGATAAGGTAATAATGACTGATCCTTCCATTCTTTCTGTCTTGGCCCCAACCATCAGTCTGGATACAGGTTCCGATGCACTGTTCCAAGAAGGATTCATGAGGTGTATGCAGACCTTCCAAGGAGCATTGCATCCTACCCTGTCTGTGGAAGAATTGAAATTTGTTTTTCAAAAGCACCATTCTCTTACTTTCTTCATGGATGGAGGACCTCAGGCTTTAGATTCATGGTTAGAATCCATAATGTCAATCTTTGAAAATCTAAAAACCCCTCCAGAGGGAAGGGTGAAGCTTGATACGTACATTCTTCGAGATTGTTCCAAGAGATGGTGGGATGTGATATCACAGCTGTGACGCCAACGAGTTATGGGTCCTGATTCCCCTCCCATGATTACATTAAAAACCCATTTTATTGGCCCAATCCCGACATCATGTCACCTTATTTCCCCCTGCATGACGTTAAAATCTCGAGTGCCTTATTATATGGATTAAGTCAGTATTACCTCTGAAGCATCAAATCCATGTATAGCAACGATGATCCGGCAAACAAGGGGTATCCCATAGACACAATCTTCAAGAATGGAACAAGGATTCAAGATCATATGAACATGAATTAAATCTATAACAGATTCCCAGAACAGGCAATAATCCCCCCCAATGGGGGGCGATGGGACCGACCTCCCATCCTCTCAACCAATGGAGTCTGTCTGTGTTGTTGGACAAATCATTGTCCAATGAGTGCCTAACTTTGGAAATAATGCCATAGATCATGGATACTAGGGTTATTGGGTATTTCTAGCTCTATAAATAAACCTATTTGAGACCATCTAAGGATGTTATATGCTAGGAGGTCTGATTGTACAAGTATTTGACCCCATGCAATCGCATGTTGGGATGATCTGATTGTGGCATCTCCTTGGCAATACAGAAGGGGTAAATTACCCATTACCCATAGTGTTAATCCGACCCTCCTTCATGGGATAATGACACAAAATGGTTCAAAACAAAAGAAATGGTGAATTTGATAAGAATCTATCCCTATAAAAAAGAGGCGGGTGATGATTCTCATCAGAACATTTCCTCATCACCTAAAAATCGCCACCTCAGGACAAAGAAAAAATGTTTAACCTAACATTAATAATTAACCGAGGTGGATGTCTTACCCTAGTGAAAATATAAAAATGATATTACATGTCAGACCATTTTGTTCACCCCTGTACACACCCCGAACGCACCACCTCAGTCCAAAACAAAAATGGTGAACCTGATGTGAATCCTTAACAAAGGTGGCAGTTTTACCCCAATGATAATAAGAAAAAAGATATTGCACATCACACCATTTTTCACCCCTGTAGGTGCCCCAAACATTCCACCTCATGAAGAATAAAAAAATGTTGAACCTGACGTGAATCCTTAACCAATGTGCCAGTCTTACCCCACTCAAGCCCCTTCGCCACATAACAAAAAGGGGGAGGACAAACTAAATCATCAAATATGATTATCTTTAAAAGAATGAAAATTTGATGGGTTTTTGGGGCCTATATGTCATATACGAGTATTGAAGGTTCTCAGAGAGAAACCTTCGATCCTGATGACATCCCGATGCCCGATGTAGACACACGCATCAGCGATCCCATATGCGAATGGGCCCCAATGAATAGCATGACCCCTAGCCTACCCAGTATCTTTAACACTGTGTATCCAATACGCTGATCAAATAGTACCAACAAAACGTTACTCTCCTTAAATTGGATGAAATTAAACAATACCTCTACTCTAGGAAGGCTTTCCAGCCACCTCCACAACCATGACTAGCACCCCAGTACTAGGCGACCCCGGTGGTCATCTCAAACCGTTTCAAGAGCCTGTCACGATAACGTTCCAATGAGTACCTCCCTCTCTTGGGGAGGAAGTTGAATTAAATATTGAAAATGTTACCTCAACTACACATGGGTCCTACATACATGCCCCTATTAGAGAGTGTCGCTGCCGACACCAGATGACCAGGCCTCCTCATGCTGAAGAAGTCCTTATGTTGAGGGAACATGCTCAAGTCCAAGAGACCTGGACTCCTTGGTCTTTATTCCAAGGGTGGAAAATATTTAATCAGGAACACACTATCACCATATATCCTGAGAATAAACTCTATCCTACTAACACATCGAGATTCAACTGGCATATATACAACACTACCCCCTCCACTCATGCCCACCACATAATAGGGTGGAATAATATGAGCACATGCACATTCCTACAAGTGCTCGCAAAATGGGTAAGGCACTTTAGAGTAGTTATGAATCCATGCCCTAGTCCAGGAGGGTTGAAGAAAATATCCCGCGATACATGGAAAACTTGATTGGGAAAAAAATCCCCATTCGAGTAAGAGGAGACTGGTCCAACGTGGTGGCCACTCCAGGGAAGGCATATATCCCTACCAAAACTCAATATCCCCATTGGTGTATCCTAAATACATCACTAGATCCAACAAAGTAGATATCCATATATGAAGGTTGTAACCAACAACAATCGACCCTGGTTACCTGTAAGAGAGAGCTCAAAAATAAAATGTGCCAAACGCAATCAGAAAATGAAGAGCATGTACATGATCCTTATCTACTAAAAGCTAAGGTTTTTGATGACCTAGAACATATGTTAATAAAGGATCAACACCCTATCAGTCCATTACCATATTATGGATGTGGAAGTACCAGTTTTGAAGGAAATTCCTACAATATTGCTACTAGCTGCTCTAAAGGTCCTCCCTAGAGCATCCACATGGGCTCATTTTGTGGGCCAGAAATGATTTATCATGAGAGGATATCTCTTGATGCCCGTCAAGGTATCCATCCCGTTTACCTAAATATTATACAATAAGAAGGTCCCACTCTTGCTGTCATCCACCCTAATGGTCATCCTCAGAGTATACGTTGTAGATATACTTCTCCCTTCAGCCAGACATCATGTCCTGATGGTAGTCCTCACCATGATGATAGCCATTGAGAATTCCCACCGCGTAATGGTAGTTTCGAAGAAGAACCTATCCATAGTAACATCAAGAAACAAGATGGTCCTCCCCTCATTGAAGTACATCCTGAAGGCCCTCTCCAAGATGTACACTATAGAAATTCGCCCTGCAGCTAGGTATGAAGCTATGATAGTAGTCCTCACCATCATAGTTGTCATCGAGAAATTCCTACCCTCAGTGACATCAAGCAGCAAGAAGGTTCTACCCTCGTTATAGCCCACCCTGAAGGTCCTCCCCAGGGTATACACTATAAATACATTTCCCACGGTTGGGCATCAAGTTTCAATAGTATCCCCCGCCATTACAACACCAATTGCAGAGGTCTACCCCACAACCAAAATTAATTTTGGCGAGAAGGACCTCCCCTTGATGAAAAAAATATGAGAAATCCCTCCTATGATAAGGCTCTCGGAAAGAAGGATTTATACATATAAAGAAATCATTCTATGAATAGTGATATCATTTCACAAACAGATGACGTTCTGGGGCCACACTCATCTTTTAAGCCACCCCCATGTCGTTTACATACCAATGAGGCTCCCACTATCCTCGCTTCTTGGAACAATGCTATTAAGAAATAGTCAAGCCACAAATATCAAGTATAGGAGCCCCCTGAAGAACAAAATTAGGATATTTTTCTTATGATAAGACAACTAGATAAGGATAATATACCAATAATGTATTGGCCTCCGACCACTTCTCACTTAAAAATACCAGTGGAGTTGTCCAGGGAATGTATTCATGACATTCACCTAAATATATGGATGACTCATTTCCAGCTAAATGAATAATTCATTCCCTCTGAAGGGTATGCAGACCATGTCAACATGTTAGGGGAGCTCCACCATCAAATCAAACTTGAATCCCTCCCATCCGCATGACATCCATGATCAAAAAAGAAAAAAGAAAAACCTTGAACTGGCTTGACTCCATGTACTGCAAAAGTTCTGTCACCTCATTAGCGACGCATCGACCGGAGTTCATATTCGGGGATGGGGAGAACATGGAGCTATAAACTTCACCCCACATCTCGTCTAGAAAACCTCATTGGAAATGTAATCGTACAACATCCTCACCTAGATACTACAATAAAATAAGATTCCTTCTTATAAAAGATGGGATACTAAAAAAACCAGCTTGGTGTAAGTCTCAAAAGCATTAGGAGAGAAGAGATAAATCCATTGAAAGTCTTATGAGTCAGGAAACCAAGAACATCCAAAATTCTTCCAACCTAAGGGAATCCAACTAGAAAGTAGTTCCCATTACTTTAAATGACCATAGACTTCGCACAAGCCCAATTCCATACTTGGATCACACTCGCGCAGAAGTGTGTGAAATTGAAAAAGTTGTAATAGTGGTGGCTACCGCCGCGATGCGAGAATATCCCCAGCCTATAGGGATGGGGGAATTTTTAAAACAAAATTCCCCCATAAGGCCAACAAATCCCGGATATAGTGCATCAATGGATGAATTGGAATAACCCCATCCTACTGGGCTAGGGGCATTTTTACCTCATGTCCCCACACAATAGACACCTTTATTCTCCCATCTAGGAAGAACTATGGGAAGAGGAGTCACCTGTTCCACCCCTTCTCATGGTTCACAGCCTCCGAGACAAAGGTGCATAACGAGGTCAGATCATGGATCCATTCGGGTCAATATTTACCATGAAACCCAAAGAATACCGCAAAATGGAAGGAGAAAATTCAACAAAGGATGCAGAAAATATTCCTACTTTTCTACACCAGATTCACCACCCCCAATGCAGTATGCCTTAGTGAACATGGTAAATGTCAACCCCATGGATATCACAAGAAATGACATAGAGGTAATGGATTTAAGGGAAGATGGTTCTCTCCCAGAGGCATCCCAAACCGATCTTGATAGTGTGCATACCCGAAACCAAAGTGTGGTCCTAAATTTGGGTAACACCTCAGTTAATCCATCACTACCTCCCTCACGAAACCCCAACATGGAGAAGAATAAATACAAGGTCATTTGTGACCATCCTCCTACTCCCTATAAGAATGTGCCCCTCACTCTCAAGGAAAGGTTCACCAAGCAGGAAGAAGGGATGGAAGAGCTCAAGAAAATTAATGCTGACATGCATCGAGGGAGATACCTTGCTGGATGTGTCCCCCCAACAGAACGTCAGCATGTGTCCCTTGAAGAGGTTCCATTGACACATGCACTCATCATACTAAATGAATCCAAGCTCGAAGGCCAATCCAATATGGCCCTAGGACCATCAATAAACATAAACCCATCCCTAGAAGGACATCAAGGATTCCCCCTACTGGGAAGGTAGATAGAATATATTAATGTAAACCCACAAAGGATACTTATGGATGGGTATCCACCCCAAATTCCCGCGGTTCCTGTATGCCCATCTTTGGACACTGCCGCACCAACCTAATCTCAAGCCCAACAGGATATGTATCAAGGGATCTTGACCACTGTTGAGAAACTAAAAGATCAACTAGAATCCATGGAGTGGAGGTTCTCTCTGATACAAGTTAATTGAATACCCTACACTAATTGAGTGAGAAATGTTCAACCACCACCAAACTTTGGAAACCCCATATTCTAAGTGTTTAGTGGCTCGAGGGACTTGGAAATCACCAAATGCACTATGCCTCTTACTATAACCCCATGATGGGTACTTCCGAATAGCAAGACATAGTAAAAATCAAGTGTTTCATGAAAACCCTGTAGGTCTCGGCCTTCGTATGGTATACTAGCTGGCCATCTAACTTAATCACAGGTTGGGAGGACCTCTGGTGATAGTTTCTCTTTCAGTTCAGTTCAACTCAGCCTAAGACAATGGTTAGTGATATGATGAAATGAAAGCAGTGAGATAACAAAAGAGTCTTAGAATTCTTTTCCAGATTGAAATTCTAGACTTATTCCTTGAATTTCCCTCTCCCCTAGGATGAAATCCTCACCATGTACATCGATAGACTTCACGATGATTTGCAGACACCTCTCATCCCCGTGAAGTACACAAGTGGGTTTTGAGAATTCTATGTCATTTCCCAAATAATAGTAGTCTTCTTGCAACAAACCATCCTCAACTCCTGAGTGGACCCATCAGACCTAGTAAAGGGAGTGAGAAAGAATGAAGAAACGGTTGTCATCCTTTAGCCACACCGACATGAGCTCCAGTTGTGAGGCCCCCTCCGAACCGTGCGAGACCCCCTTTATGCCAACAGCCACCCCCACCTCAATAGGAAGAGTGAACAGGTGATAAAAGAAATCAATTTAAATAAAGAAGAAATAAATGTTACTCATTCCAAGATAACCGGGTCTATGACTACTTTATAGCTACCATTAATTGAAACATGGTCTGGATACCAGAGCCAAAGCGAGCCAATGGAGTGGTTCTTGAAGACCGTCAAAATGATTTTCCCCATCACTAGATACTGGGATACACCATGCAATAATTCATCATTTTTAAGGATCTCCTACAAAATATGGCGGATTTCGGGCAAGACATGTTGGGCCTACCGCCATCAAAAGTGGTGTATATTTCCACCTCAGACTCAAGAGAGGAAGAGGGATGGAAAATAGTCACCAGTAAGAAGGATAAAAATTTGACAATTGGATGGCCCGAAAGATAGTTAAATGAGTTCATGGAATCCTCTAGGAATAGTTGAAACAAGAATCCATGCCCCCAAAATCTTCTGATACAACACAGTCATCCTCCACATCCCCACATTCCTCTAAGAGTTCGAAGGGTAGAAAAAAGGAACAAGAATATGGGCTGAAAACAAATATGAAGCTAGTGATGACACTTTTAAACTTCATACCATCATACTTGGTATAATGGGCACCACCATTCCAAATGGTACTATGGGAACTGCCCCACCAAACAGCACCATCAGAAGGAGACTGTCAGACAGAAACACTCTCAGATTAAAAACTGATATTTGCATCCATTAAATTCATTCACTTTATGTACCCCTTTTCAAATGGAGACTGTGGCCACAAACCTTAATTCCCCATGACCAACTGGATATCCCAAGGAAGATGCTGTATATGATAGAGGTTTCTTAGAAGGAATGATTGTGGTAGGAGTCAAGTTCCTAGCCATGCAATAACCCAAACTGTTAACATCGCGGAAACTCACAGACGGACTATCTGATAGAAAAAACGGGAACAAGGATACTTCTCTACCCCCACCAGAAGAAACCCAATCCTAGTTATCTTCGAGTATCCATTAGAAAAAGAATAAATACTAAATATCTTAAGGAATACTGGAAGACCAGTTCGGCTAAACCCAGAAAGGACTACAACGCCACCATCTCCTATCACAGAAGATGATTGATCTATGTCTCAAGACCAAGCCCCTAAAGAGTCTGTGAAAGAGAAACCCTGATCTAGGAAGTGCCAACCATTAGAGAAGAAGTATGATATCCTAAAAAAATTGGCTTCAGAACTAGAAAAGATGTCAATCTTGGATGCGTTAAGTATATTTATAGATCTTAGGGAGGTTCTCATTAAAGCCCTACTAAGTCCCTAGGAATTCGAGGCTGAAGTAAAAGAATTCAAAGTCTGTCGGACAGAGAAAAATCCAGAGGAATGTCGCGTCGTCATCTCCTTCATAAATAGGGATGAAGATTCTATCTTGCATGGTCACATCAAACACTTATATGTGTCCGAATAGATAAATGGAATTGATGTCTGGAAGATTTTCATTGATAACGGCTCTAGAGTCAGTCTCATCCTGCTACGAACACTTCGTTGGCAGAGCTATGATGAAGACAACTTGACACCCTACACCACAACTCTATTGGGATATGAAAAAAGTAAACAGAAACCATTGGGGAAAATTATGATTAGAACTTTTCTTAGAGACCTTATGTCAGATTCCATGTTCCTGGTAATGCGGAAAATTATGGAATTCAACGTCCTATTAGAAAGGCCTTGGCTGCATCAACATACTTCAATTTCATCATCATACCACCTGTGCATTATATATTACACTAATGAAAAAAACAATGCATTCAATGAAAATAAATCCCCATTTGAGTCATGGGAGTCACATTCTATTGATGTAAGTTTCTATGAATCGAAAGAAAAAAAATTCTTCAGCCGATAAAATTGATTGGATCACTGCCCTGAATGGATTGGTAATGGCTCCTGCCAACCTCCTCCAGTAGCTTGGGGAAGAGTATGTATTACCCATCAACCAAGTCAAATGAATAAGTTAATGTACGAATGCAGACTCAATTTTTTGCATGATATCTGTTACGACCTCCAAGTATAAGGACACTGAAGAGCAGGATGACTCCCCTGATGTCAGGAAAATCGCTAACCGAGCTACTTTTGACCTATCCTCAGGACCCAAAACTGCCTTCAACTTACTCACTAAGTAAATAGTTGATTTCTCCCCAATCATTGGATATTTATTTTCAAGAATCCATTCTCATTCAGATGAGTATGAAGACAAATATGAATAAGAAGAAGAAGAATAGGAATAAGATGAAGACCTTAAAGATTCCCCTACTACATTCAAAGAAGGAATCTCCACTACAATTGATGAACTTAAGGAGATAAACCGAGTCACCAAATAAAAACTATGTCCCACTATGATCAGTGTGGATATACCTATCGAGGAGTAGAAGACATATACCTCCATCCTAAAGAAGAATCAAGATGTGTTTTCCTGGAACAACACATAAATTCCAGGCCTCGATCTTGAGGTTTCCCATCATCATTTGGGTTTACCAAAAGATCACTGGGGCTATAAGTAGGTTTCTAGAATTGACCACCTGATGCATGCTGCCAAAATCTAGTTTGAAGTTGATAATCTAATCAAAGACAACTTCATACAAGAAGACCAGTACCCGATATGGATGGAAAACATAGTCCCTATCAAAAATAATAATGAACATATTAGAATCTCCATTGACTTTAGGGTCCTTAATCAGCATTTCCCAAAAGACGATTTCTTGGTCCCTATCACAGATTTGTTGATAGATCCAACTTCTAGATATGGGGCCCTCTCTTTCATGGAGATGATGAATCTACAAATTATAGGGACCCATAAAGAGTGTTTTATTATAAGGTGATTCCTTTTGGTCTAAAAAATGTCATCACCACAAATCAGCGTGCCATGAAACGCATCTTCAAGCCCTTATTGGGAAAATTCGTCAAGTGTTATGTCGACAATCTGGTGGTTAAATCAAGACAATAGTAAAAACACCTGACCAATCTTGAAACTGTGATTAACAAACTATGATAGAACAGTTTAAAGATGAATCCCATAAAGTGCGCCTTTGGTGTTACCTATGGGAAATTCCTCAGCTTATTCGTATGCCATCATGGCATCGAAGTCGACCCTGAGAAGAAAAAAATATCTTTGGCATGTCCCCACCCCACAACCTCACTGATTTGAGGGGTCTCTAAGGGCACCTGTCCTACATCTGACACTTCATAGCCAACCTAGTGGGTAAAAATTTACTTTCACCAGGTTAATGACGAAATGTGTTACATATGAGTGGGATAATGATTTTCAAGAAGCATTTGGAAATATCAAAAGAAATATCTTGAGCCCATGGGTGTTGATGCCTCCAGTTGAGGGTAGACCACTCATTTTATACGTAACCACCTTAGAATAGTCATTAGGCATCTTCCTTACAGAATAAGAATGATAATGACACCGAGAAAAACCTCTATTACCTCATCCAAATAATGATTTATATTGAAACTCAATATTCTAAGATTGAAAAGAACCACCTATCCCTAATCTTCAAGGTTCAAAAACTCAGTTGTTACCTGTAGCACCATGAGGTCCACCTGGTCTCCCACTGCAATTTTCTCAAATATTTCCTCAACCGTCCCATGCTAACTAGATTCTTATAATAATGGGAGATAATCCTTCAACATTTTGGCATACGGTACGTACCCTAGAATTACATCAAAGGACAAGCATTATCAAACATCTTGGAAGATCACCCCTCGGAATAGACAACACCATTGGATTACAAACTCCAAGATAAAGAAGTGTTCTTCATCCAAGGGGACCCACAAACATGGGAAATGTACTTCGACGGGGCTTCTAGATGTCTGAAAGGGAAAAGTATGGGGGATATAAAGCTTAACAAATTAGGGATGGGAGTTATAATTATATCTACCAAAATGGTAATCTTTCCTTACTCTTTCATACTTTCGGAGGGGTTCACAAATAATGAAGCATAATACCAAGCCCTCATTGTGGGCCTTGAGTTGTCTCTCCACGTACAATCCGAACACTTAAAGATAGAGAATGATTCAGAGATAGTCATCAAATAGGTCAATGGTTACTATTATATTAATAAAGAAGTATTATCCCCCTTGATAAACCATGTTCGAGAACTGATGGAAGAATTCAAATCAGAACCAACATTGACCTATGTCCCCCGATCTCAAAATGATCAAACCGCTGCTATGTAAAATGCAGCCATGGCCTTGGATGATCCAGACCGGGATGAATTGGTCATTATATTTTCCCATCAATGGATGGTCTTGCCATTTATCCATAAAAATATGGTGGAGATCGACGAAATTAGCCATGTTTCTGAGCCTTGTGGTCACACCATCAGCTGGATGACGCCCATTGCAAATTAATTTCATAATGGGGAACTCCCACCAGATTGATCCAGAAGGGAGCATGTCTAAATATTGGCAGTCAACCTTTCCTTATACAATAGGGTAAACCAAGAAAATATTCTATATAAATGAGGCCTTGACGGAGTCCTTATCAGGTGAATTTATCGTTAAGAGACCTATGTAATCATGAAATAAGTGCACACTGGAAATTTTGGGGTGCACCAATCAGCAAGAAAAATCTCTCATCAAAACTGGAGGCTCAGGTATTACTGACTCACTATGATACAAGATTAGTCCATATCCACCAAGAAGTTACATTACTACCAAGTTCATGCCAATTTCATACACCAACCTCCCAAGTTACTTCATACAACTAAGTACTCCTAGCAATTTTCTACATGGGGGATGGATGTTGTGGGACCATATCACCTAGCTAAAGCGATACAATTCAAGTTCATACTAAAGGAAACTGAATTCTTTTCCAAATGGGCCGAAGTTGTACCCCGTAAACAAGTCAAGGTGAAAAGCATCATTAGCTTTGTGAAGCCCAAAATCATTACTAGATTTGGTGTCCCTCATACAATAATGATGGAAAATGGCACTAAATTTTGCTCTACTGAGTTGTAAAAGTTATACCAAGAGTATGGAATCAAATCCAACCGTTCATCTCGCTACCATGCAGTGGCCACTGGGCAGATAGAGGCTTTTAACAAGACTCTATCCAACATACTCTGAAATATGGTAGATAAGGATATGAAATCTTTTCTAGACATGCTCTTTCATACTTTGAGGGATTACCAGACCACGAATCGCATTGCCACCCAGGTGACCCCGTAGTCACTAGTATATGTGGCCGAGGAAGTTTTACCTATTGAAATCCATGTTCCATCACTTCGTGTGTCCATTTGCAACCAACTATGCATGGAAAAGAAATCACATAGAGGGATTGATGAGTTGGTGTAGCTAGATGAGAAAAGGATGCACACATTACAGCATTTGTTAATCTACCAAAATCGAATAGCATGGGACATCAATAAAAAGGTTTGACTTTGATATTTCATCGAAGGATAAATGGTGTTAGTCCTTAGAACCCAGATAATACTTTGAAAGAAGCCCACGAAGCTTGAATAAAATTGGGAAGGACCATATCCCATAAATAGGGTCTATTCGAATGGAGTATACTCCTTGATATCAATGGATGGACAACTCATCACAGCTCCAAAAAGTGAAACGTTTCTGAAGATGTATTTCACATAATAGAAATGCCCAGTCATGGTCCAAACTCTATATCCCGAAACATTGAGTTTTAGTACTCTAATTTCATGTTAAAAATTCCATGACCCAAAAATATGAGTCATATTCCTATCAACATGACGTTAAAATGTAAATAACTCAACTTTTAAACATGGAATTAAACTGTGACGCATGTCCTCGATGAATGATATTAAACTTCATAGCACAAAGCATCCTAATCGCATGACAATAAACTCCATGATCTTTAAGATAACTATGTGCGCATTGATTCCTAACATTTTAGGATACATGGTGATTTTTTTATTTGGAATCCCAACCAAACCATTGAAAAATATTCCCTCACATGTCCCTATGATAGGACCAAATATTTGTGGGGAACATTCAAAACTATGTACGGATTGATTCCTGCCCTTGCAGAATACATAGTGATACTTGGATCTAACATCTCAGCCCAGGTACTGTTAAATAAAAAATTCCCCTTCCATCATGCGTAATCCATACTTGTCTGAGGAGTCCTTTAATGGTCCAAACCGCATGACCGTAAACTATAAGATTCTTCAAGAGTCACGATTGGACTAATTCTCAATATTACAAGATCCTACACATGGACCCACTCATAAGAAGCCAAGATATCATGCTTCCCTTGGTACATATGAGTCAAATCTATGTGTAATCTCTAGCAGTTCATGGTTAATCATAGTCTGGGTATTTCTTACATTCCCATCCATATCTTTTCTATTTGACCAACTCCATACTCTAGGAAAACATGGATCCCCATAAACATTCATGGCCATCTAAGATAGACGGATAGTATCCTATGAACACATTTGTTTGACTTTCACATCATGCCCTGGAAGATCTGCATATGTCACCTAAAAAATACCCGTCAATCAAAGGGAAATTCGTCCCCAAGAGAGGCGTCTCCTACCTTGGTATGCTTGATGGCTTCCAAGCCCCATGCTATCCCTCCTGATCCAAGTTGAACCTTAGGACTATGGTTTACACCTTCTATAATCATTCATGTCCAAGGAGTGCCAAAATATCCCGATTATGATTAAGTCAAAGCTATTAATGATCTTTATGATGGGATAATTTCATCCTAGGATGACTCTAATATTCACATGTATAATGTCCTTACCGCAAAAAATTAATCTACAAGGCCAAAATCATCTTTACTATATGGCGTTAAACTGCACAACATTGGCTTAAGCCTTGAGTTCTCCCTGATGTTTATTTTTCTACTCATAGGTGGTGACTTGGGATCCACATAATCCCTTGTTTCTCACACCAAGAATAGATCACGTTAGCTTAGGGATCTTAGCAGGAGATCCACTATGTCATTATGAAAAAAACAGACTTAGAATTTGGTTCTAACAGCATGACCTTAAAAGTAATGTCATGGTTTCATTCCCCTTAAATAACACCATGTCTTTTCCATATGATGTTAAATGATAGGGTACCCCAAAGATGGGATGAATGCATCACCCTATGTATGAGTCAGATCTATGAAAGTGAGACCTGATTATAGAAGTAAATCACAGCCTTAATGTCTCTAGTATATCTGGATACAATCCTACCATACCTCATACTCTATGCTCTGAGCGATATGGAATCCCCATAATCCTACATGCCCATCTGGGATGGAAGGATAGTCTCCTGATAACACCTTTGTTTGGATGTCCACATAATGGCCTAGTGGCTCTGCATATGTCACCTAAAAACGATCACCAATTAAAGGTAAATTCATCCCCAGGAGATTCATCTCTTATCGAAGTACACCCAAGGGCTTCCGAGCCCCGTAACATCCCTCTTGATTTAATGGCCCTCAAATTCATGGATTAAATTATCTTTCATACACACGTCTTGGATATTTCAGAAACTTCTAGACCGATTCATCTCAGGTCTATTTTGAGGTTTTTGTAAAACAAAGATACCATATCCATATGCGTGAAGTTTATCCACTTACCAAAGAAGAATTACCCCACTCATTTCTAGGTTTCCCTGAGAAGCTCAATTAAAATGTCCCTTTTTGGGTTCAGGTACACCCCTTGACAAAGATCATATACCATTTTCTGAAACATCCCAATCTCCATAATTCTTCATATCCATTGTAAATGGAATCCCAATGTCATATAGACACCATTTATTGACTATTCACATCATTCCCTAGTGGCTCAGCATATGTCGCCTACCAAACGTTTGTAAATCAATAGAAAATTCACTCCCAGGAGAGTCCTTTCTAGTTTCCATATGATCAGATGACATTCACATCCCTTCACACCCCTAGATATAAAAAACCTTGGGATAACGGCTTACATACCTTCCTCTTTCCAAATTCCCCAGACAAAAAAATGATTTATAACTGAACTATCCATTCACTATCTCTCCCTTATGTAAGTAAGAACTATGCGGGAATAGTTTCCCACTCAAAGATGATATGAATGTCCCTAATATTCTTAGACACCATCACTTAGATTTGCCACCGACTATGGATCCCAACATCAAAATAAATTCAATGTGTTGAAAATATTACCAGGACATTGGAGATGGAAGGCCAGTGTCCTACGGACACCTTTTTGGCTATTCACATCATACCCCGGTGGCTCGACATATGTCGCCAAAAAAAGGCCATAAATAAATGGAAAATTCGTCCTTAGGAGAGTCCTTTCCTACCTCTATATAACTAAAATGGATCTTGGGCCTCATGCATGTCCAAAATTCACAAGTTTAGGGTAAATAAAAATCCCTAACCCTTGTCTGATGAATATTAGAAAATTAATGGCTGATGAATCCAAAATTGGGGCCCCTGCCCCATTAACATTGGTCAAAGATGTTCACCCGAAAACATCATAAATAATTTTGATTGGCAGAACATTGAACTACCAGCAAAAAAAAAGACACCGTATTCTCCATAGTGAAAGTCCACAAAGTGGAACTCAGGATAAAATTCATGTATCAGTTAGTTAAACCTACACCATGTATGGTTTAGAAAAAAAATGTTGAGATATTAAAAGAGACATGAAACTTGTTAGGTTGAAAATCTGCAATGGGCAGCCTAAGAAAAAGTCAAGTTATACCCACTAATACCATGTCAAAAAGGCTTAGGAAAAAATTCGGGTAATAAAAAAAATACATAAATGTTAGTGAGGTGTTCTATAAAACTTCGTCAATAGTCAAACTATTCTCACTAAGTCCCAAGACTCAAAAAAAAATAGAGGCCGAGTCGATTATTTCAATTTACCGGTCATGGTTTAAAATTAACACCTGATAAAAATGATGTCTATATGATTGATTCTGATCAAATTTCATGACATGAAAAGGTATAGAATAATCATTTGAATGAAAATTAGTTTCATTGAGTTCAAAAAAATATAGGAACTTCCCCAATACGGAGTATCTCCAAAGTATCAATAAAAAAAGAGTACACATTATTATTTGTAGAGAGCTACAACATGGCTCAACTCGCCCTTTATAGAAAAATATCAAGTGGTTATCGTGTGCCTTCAAGAGTTTTACCTATTGTATCTCTTTTATCTGATTCATCCTTGACTATTTGACACACCTATTCTAGAATGACTTTAAGGTCCCTCCCTTTCTTCTAGATATTTTTTTAGTTGGCACCCGAGGAGGTCAATTGATCCCTCAACTTTGGTTCATTTCCCTCTCACTCCCACATCTACTCCTTTTGTGCGACCTCCAAATCACAATCTTTCAACTCTTCAACCATTAATTGATCAAATTCCTCAAAAAAACTCAGAAGGTCATCACCTGGTGATGGGAAGAATTGAACTTGGAAAGCTTGTCCTCGCAAGAAGTAAGGTATTCTCAAGATATGATTATTTGGTAGATGAGGGGGTGCATGTTCCAATAATCAAATCCACCATAACCCAGCTTGGTGAATAACCACTGAATGTTTTATGTCTTTTCTGGAAAATTGTCCATATGTGTCTCCACAGCAAGGGCACATAACTGGAACCATTCCTATTTTGGCACATCCTAGTACCTCCCCGCAGCACCAACAACTTTATCATCCACCTCTGCAATGGGTCTATAAGTAGTAAGTGTCATTACAGGAGTGGGAAGGGGACTAAGATAGGTTACCCAATATAGGGGGTTCTCCTTTCCCTCAGATCGTTTGACCGCTAGAGCCAAACGTGGAGGGCTAGCTGCAACTGCCAGAGTGATTAGTGATACTCTACTGGGGCCAGACTCATTAGGGTCATGGGTTGTTTCCACAGGGGAGGAGAAGTCTGAATCACACCCCACTGAGATTGGTTGTACCGATGAAGCCGCTTCCAGATGCTTCTAGCAGAAGACTAAGCATATTCTTTCAAAAAAGGGAAGGAATAGGTGGAGTTTCTATTTTCACTACTATAAGAATAGGAATATGAGATGTAGTGGTTGCACAAATCATAGAATAAATAATGTGTGGCATGGTTGTCAGGGTGAGGATGGGGTGGAGAATGGTTAAAGGTTTTTTCACATGCCAAATGGGTTCTCCCAGTGCCCCGTCAGGGTAACAGTCCAACCACATTTTGGCATATTCAAGTGGCATAAAAGTGGATCCTGCCAAATTGGGGATGATAACCTACATAAAGGATGTTTTTCACATCAACATAAGCCATAACTGGAGAAGAATTATGGGATGAGACTCTCTCATGAATTAAACAGTAGAAAGAAGTATAGTTTTTTAAGCACTCAAATTTCTTGGAAAACGGGTAAGGGATGAGTGGATCACAAATGGACACTCGATCTATACGAGCAGTGAGCATCCTATCCCAAAGAATAATGATGTAAGATATTTCTTCTAAAGAACCAAACCTGTCACCTCTTAATGACCCCTGAGGGGTAGGATGAGGTGAAAATGAAATTCAAGAAGTGTCATTCAGCACCCCAACTGCATAAATAATTCTTAGAGTTCTTGGAAGAACAACATAAATGTTGATAAGGGTAGGTTGAATGTTAGAACAAGGAACATTTTATGTGTGTCAATATTCATAACAAGGGGAAGTATTATTCCATCCACCCATACAGGAATTGAAACAGTCTGTTGAGATGATTTGGGGGCCTACCTTCCTATATTTTTTTCAAAAAACTCATAAAATCAGGCTAGGGTATGAATAACCATATTGGTGGGTCGACTCCCTTACAGCCCATCCCCCATCATCAAAGTACAAGCCTGAACCCTGGTATATACATCACGAGATGAAAAAATATATCCACTGAAAAACATGGCAATAAAAACCTTCAAATCTAAGAACATGTGATATATCCGAGTGAAGTTTGTATCCCCAGATGGTATATCATCCCTATTTGAGGGTAGCGCAGTATGACCCTAAATTTTGTCGAGACTGAAGGGATTTATGAGTTCGACTACAGAGATCCCTCATCTTAGGTCCATTCACCTGAAAAAATAACCCAATCCATGACTCAAATGGGATAAGAGAACAATCCTGGAGGGGATGATCAAGTAATATGTCTTCCATAACTTGTAGACTCTTTGTCAAATGGGACACATGGTTAGTGTCATTCCATGTAGTGGCTATCGAGAGAGTTCTTTCATAATTTTCTCCAAGGACGGGGAGTCCTTTAAGATGGTGGATATCCCATAAGCTTATTCCAAAATCATCATGCGATAAATGGAATGTGTTGGTTCTTGAACACCATTGGATCAGAAGCTAGGGAAGGATTTTTCTTTGGGAGAAGGATGCGAACTGAGAAAACTAGGCTTCCTGATATAAGGTCACATCCTTTAACTGGTCAGGGGACTCTGAATAGGTTTGATGAACACAGAATTCCCAGGCCCAATCATCAGAGAAAAATCCTCCAACCATTAGATCCCACATGGTGCTTCACCTTTTGTTAGGGTTTTCCTATGAAATGTTAATAATGTATGGGTACTCTCGGGCGACTAGTTTCAGGACAACATTGCAACACCTTCGATTTCCTTGAGTCCATGATGAGCCTCTTAGTATGAATAATTTTTCCTGAATTAGAGTAGCTATGAATTCTATTACTGGGAAAATATTGTCCCAATCATGCCCTTTCAGTGCTTCTGTGAGAATGAAGGGAGTGTTGGGGTCAGCCAACAGTAGAGGGATGTCATCAAGAAGACCAAAGCTGTAAAATATAAATTGTATGGACAAGGGGTAGGATTGGATCTGTAGTGTCAGGAGATATTTTAAGAAGATATCATGGGGAATAATGTAGTATTGAAGATGGTCCTCACTATCCCCCACTATGGTCTCCCACACCTTTGTCGATTTCATCACAGCATGTGAAAGATCCATTGTAGCATGCATAGGTAGATACAAAAGCCGATAAAATATTAGTCCAATAAAATTTGTTGGATAAAGGCTACTGAAAAATGGCTAAATGACTTAAAAATACGTATGCATAGAGCTACACATTCTATTCCTTGGAATGGTATGTGGTAGGAATATCTTGTGTACTACATGATTTTCGGATGCAACTATCACTTACTGCTATAGTACACAGATCTGTTACACTGCATCCATCCATGGAATGAAAAGAAACCATGAGGTGCTATCCCATGGAACATTGGCTGGTGAACATAAGGGTTTGCGTAAGGTGAATACCATGATCTAAGTACACTTCAAGTTTATTTTTAGATATTTAGGATTAAACGTTTAATTTCACATTATTAAGTCTTAAAGTTCGGTTCACCGGTTCATGCTCAGTATGCGGACACACATACATTGTAGTCTTATCCTATGAGTAATCAAGAAATTAGGTTTAAAATTCCACATTTCTGTTCACTAAATCCAACATTTGGTTCAAAATTAGATAAATTGTGAAATGTTTGGTTTGTGGCATGTACGAAGCAGTTCACAAATAGAAATTTCTCAAGATAAAGGGTACGAAAATAAAGAGGAGTCTAGGGGACTCAATAGTACTTTTCACCGTGAGAAATGGTAAAAGAAAAATGACATGGGAACCAATATATATAGGTATGGTCCCCTATTACTGGGCCTATCTATTCTACCAAGAACCATTATAGTTTAGTACCTCTTCTATATCAGAATAATCCCCCTATCATTCTGAACGGACCCCGTTTTAATGGGGGTAATTTTCGGGTCATGAAATTTTCTCCAAGTGTTTAAAATACTCCCTCAATCTCTTTCCATAAGGAATAAAGTATTCCAAAAAGTCTTACAAGGTGAATAGACTCAAATTGTGCTACAAAATTTGGAAGAAACTTTAATTAATTCATGTTTTCTGAAGATTTTATTAGGACCCCGTACCATCATTGGGAAGGGTTCACAGACTATATGATCTATGAACCATCGGTATACTGAATGACCTGCGAGGCACTAGCCCATGGAGCGATGGCTAGTAAACCCAGTCGATCATGAACAGTGTTGCTGAAGGATCAAGTGTGCGAAGTAAATATGTGTACCATATCGCATACTCAACAGTTCTTAGATGAAGTGAGATCGAAAGGATTTTGAGAACCATGGGTGCAAACCGAAGCCTCCACAAAATCCGGTTGAATGATTATTTCATGGGCGAATATATCTCTTCATGGGATTCCGCACATGGTTATGAATTTCCATAGATACAATTCCCCCAATACTCTATAAAAGGAGTACAAATGGAAGTCAGAAATTACAGACAATGAAATCTCAAAGGGGACCCTAGAGGTTAGAAGAATTAACATGGAGAAGATTCAAGCTTTAGTCTTGAATCATAGGAAAATACAAAGTTGAAAAGCACGCTCTCCGTAGGTATAGCTAGCTGTGAACTATAAAACATAGGAATTCAATAATAATAAGAGAATTGAGAACCTAATTAGTGGAATCATGAACCATATATTCCATGTGGTTGAACTTCCCATGAACGATAGTCCCCTGGACCCTCCTTCAATACTGTGTTTCCCGTAGTGTATCTCTACACAGATTTAACAAGGTGCTGCGTACTGAATCAGTACACAAATGGATCCGAAATCATCATGATGGACATCATCCAGGATCCTGTAACATTATGGTGTGTGGTGGTCCATGCCTATATCTACGTACTGCTTCAGTACGTAGATGACCCGTCTTCCCGCGTACCACTATGGTATGTGGAACTTCCCCCATCCCGCATAAGAAACCAGTACGTGGAATGGGGTGTTTTCGGAACTTATTTCCACCACATCCAATCTCCCCCCTTCGCTATCATCTAGTCCTCTATAATCCATCCACGAGCTAGTACCCTAGAATCAGGCCAAAAGCCACCTCTAAAGCCACCAGACCCATATGGTAAGACCATTGGGTGAATCCGTACGCCCCTTTGAGTCTACATAACCATGTAAAGAGGAGTCACGAAGTCTTTCCCCATAACTGTCCGGACTCCAGGTATGTCTGTAAGTCTACATTCCCATGGTAACCCATATTCCAAACTTAGGGAGTCGACGTGAGCCTCCCCATTCTAGTGATTAAGGGTGATCACTTTATTTTCCATTCAATAAGGAATGGTGATCTATCAAAGGGTTTATGTTCGCTTCTACTTAAGCAGAGGAAGAAACTCTTCCCCTTCCAAGAATATGTTCTAGGGCACTCCCAATGAAGTAAGTCCCCAATATTCATAAGGATAAGCCACATGACATTTAATTTCTTCTCATATTAAAGGGTTCGTTGCTCTGCACCCTCACCCACCGGCTCCTCAACCTCTTTCGCCATAGTCCCGCCCTCTCCCACCAGCAAGAGAGGAATCAGGTCATTGGTAGGATCTCTCACATCCCCTTTTTTCTCACACCAATCTTTACTCATGTGGGCTCAGAGGTTTGTAATGATTACAAAATCAACACATGTCCTGAACTATGGGAACTTTGATTCCAGATCAAACTAGGATATGTAGGATGCCTACTTGAATTCCAAAGCTAAAAAAGGTTCCATTTCAAAAGGGTTCAACCAATCATAATCCCTCTAATTTGAATATTCTTTGAATAATCTATATAAAGTCTTGAACTTAAATAACTCTGATTCCTGGTCAAAACCAGGATACCTAGGATGCCCACTCAAAGGCCTGAGCTCAAAAGGGTTCCCTTTCAAAATGTGTCACCCAACAATGCCCACCCAAATGGGAGGCTTCTATGTTTAAACACCATCTCATCCGAACTACGTGGGTTCAGATTCCTCTCATGAGGATATGCAGGAAACCAATCATATGGGTCCGATCCCAACATCAAGTCACTTTCCATTCCCCCTAGATGACATTAAAAATCAAAGTGCATTATTTTATGGCTTAAGTTATAATTACCTCCATAACATAAAATCTTTGTATGCCTACAATGATCATGAAAAATAGGGGTATCCCATGTATACACTATTTGGGAATAAACCAAGGATTAACTAACATATAAACATGACAAAATTCAATAATAGAGTCCCAAAATAGGAAATAACCCCCACCAAAGAGGTGCGGTGAGCATGAATTTCCATACTCTCGACCAGTGGAGTCCTTAAGTGTCTTTGGATAAATCAATGTCCAATGATCATCTAACTTGGAAAAGAATGTATGTGGATCATGGATACCAGGGTCATTAGGTGTTTTTGGATCCATGAATAACCCCGTTGGAGACCATCTAAGGAAGTTAAATAATAGGAGGATGGATTTCACAAGTACTAGACCCCATGAAATCGTCCATTGGGACCATATAACTATGGAATCTCCTTCGAAGTATAGAAGGGGTAAATTACCCAGTCCTTGCGGGGTTAATCTAGCCCTCCATTAAAGGATAATGATGTAAAACAGGTTGAAACAAAAAAAATGGTGAATTTGATAAGAACTTATCTCTATAAAAAGGAGGCGGGTGATGATTCTTGTCTGACCAGTTCATCATCACCCCAAACACACCCCCTCAAGTAGAAACATTGTCTTTTTTGACTAGATAGAAAATAATATTATTTAAATATAATATTTATAGTCTCTAACAATTTTATTCCCACATTTTTCCATTATTCACATACCCTAATTAATCATTTCTTTAGAACCAAGGTAAAACAAATTATGAAAAGGTGAGCTTAGATTCTCAACAAGGGTAAACATGGGTGATATCAATAGATGATCATATGAAAACATAATATAAGAATAAGGTCTTGAGATCAGGATCATAACTAAAAAATCTCATAACTAGTCCATTAAATATCATAAACATGGGTCGTGCAATAAATCATTATCATATCAAAGTATATGGATCTTAAGAGTGAGAAATATTTATATATCAATCACAAACCATAAGTTTGTTTAATAAAATTCTAGCACCATCATTGGTATAGATAATATTACATATTTCAGGGTTAACAACCTATACCATAAAATCATAGTTTATTAAGAATCATCACTTCTTTATCGTAGTGGATTAATCAGTCAACTTGTTTCCCATAGTGGATCAAGCACATTGAATTGTTTTCCAATGTTGATCAAGCACATTGACTTATTTCCCTTAATTATGTCATGAGATATAAAATATTAACTAATGTGATGGATAAGTATATAATTCTATGACCAATAATATGTTAATTAAAACCATACATATTTGTTCCATAAGATTAATAAACTTTTATCATAACATCATATAATAACAAATGCAACGAAGATAGGTTTACTTAACATCTTCTGATTTCATCATAGCATAGCCCACAAAAAATAAATGGGTTTTATAAACATCACATCATAATAATAAAAAACCATCTATGGAAGAATAAAAATGGTATTATTGGATCTTATCCCCAGTAAGTCAAAATTAACATCAAAGGATTTTATCATAGATGAAATTACTTTAAAAGAATATTTGGAAATTTTCCAGAGGAAAATACCATTTTTAAATTAAAACAAATTATTTAAATCTAATAGTTTCTCAATATTAAGGGGTGAATTTTATTTGGAAATAACCTTAGAAACTGCTAATGTAATGTTAAAATCATTTATCAGTCAAGATAGTGAGAAAATTTTTTAATGTCATATAAGTTAAAAGATGACATTCCTTTCACACTTTTTTAAGAAGTACCACATTCAGAAATGGAAAAGACTATTCACTATAATGTATTTCCTAAAAACTTGGTCATGGGTAAAAATAAATTTTAAACATTCATTGTATAATATAAAAACCTTATTAAATTTTTTTTAGATAACCTTGATATGGAAGAGAAGGGATTTTCACCTGATGTGAGAAATAAAGACTCTTTTCCTTAAAAATATTATTTCCATATTTTGAGTTCCCAAATAGAGTAAAATTAAAGGAAAAAACATAATATTAATAAATATCCATAGGAACATGGATTTATCATATAAGGATCAAATAATTTCCTCAATGAAAATTCAATCATAAATAATCCCAATTAAAAATATGAATTAAACATAAATCCCTTACCTATTGTATCATATTTATTCATACATGTTTGAAACTACATTATAAGAAGTATATATTTATCATAAATATAATGAATTTTTATATTCATATATATCTTACCATTTGAGATTTAATTATTACACTGTACACCCATTTATTAACATTTTATTATTGAAATCACTATTCTGGATGATAACTGATTATTTTTTCATACATGTTTCAGTTTGGTAGCCCAAGTCCTTGTACATTGATCATGGATACATTATATTCAGAATGATAAAAATAAAATCTATTTTAATTATATTCATTATATGTATTTATTTATACTCATCCATAAAAGGTAGAGATAGAAAAATGAATTACAATGTTCATATAGACTGTAGGTCGTACGTACACATGAATGTTGATTTCACTTTTTGATAGATTAAATGAAAGAATGGAAAATAAAAATACACCTTTAAAATAATTATTATATCATATAAATCATGTATATTTATTAAATACATTATCTTTCCATTTAATTAAACAAAAAATGAAAAACAAATCACATCACTTCATGGAGGTAGTAGTCGACACGTATGAATGAGCGCAATTATCTATTTCCAATTGATTGGAATGTAAGAATTAATTTATGATATTATAATTAAAATATGTATTAAATTTCATATTGAGAAAATAAAACTACCATAATAACTATCCATTATAAATTCTTATGGAAAATTAATTGTATCACTATATGGAGATGGGATGTTATACATAGGTATAAGCAATACTTTCACTTCCATTTTGATGTGAAAGATGGTGGATAATGGTGATACCATAATCATAATAAAATTTAAGTATATTTAGAATAATTATGTTATTATTTTATCTTGAATACTAATGAATTATAGTAGGTAAAATAAGAGGTTAAAAGTGTACGAACTAGGATGTCCATTTCCGGATAAATCATGACTTCGAGTGTTTTTTAGAGAAAGGGGAGATTTTGGAAAATTCATAAGTACACGTTATGTACATAGGAGTACATTCCAGGTACCAAATTTCCATGGGTAGTTGTGTACTAGCCGTGTAACGGCTAAGTACATGGCCATGGGAGGTGACCTAGAGACCGCCTAAAGTGGGGGCTAGTTATGGGATGTGCACGGCATGAACATTAAATAAACACAGCAGGAAATTTTACATTTATTTGATAGGTCAGACCGAGGTCATGTTTAATCCCCAGAATCGTCTTCTTCTAACTCCATCTCTTTTAGGAGTTAATGGGAGTGGCAATTCTTCTCTGAGCTTCAGATCCATCGTCTGTTCTATGAATCAAACACTGTCAGTTGCATTGGAATCCCCTTAGTGAGTTCTTTCTTCTTCTAGATCCTCTCTTTATGATTTTTCTTCCTATGTGAGATATTCAAGGTTGATATTTCTTTACTTTTTTGTAGATGTACAACATTCTAGGTTGATTCAAAGGCTAAGGTTCAACTATATCGATCATACAATGTCGAGGTAGGTGTTCCGTGCCTTTACGTAGTTGTCTTTGAATAATATGTGCAAAAAAGTTTCGAATACCCTAGTTTAGGGTATTATGTGTTTTGGAGATTCAATCTCGTTTGATTACTACTATGTTTTGTTTGGTTGAGAAAGGGTTTTAATTATTATTTATGTTATTACCTTGTTTATGGATGTATTTTTCAATGTTTGTTTAATATTGGTCGTTGGGTCTAGAACTGTCTATTAGGATATTTTGCTTCCATGCCTAGTACTATTAGGATGTAGTTGATGTAATATGGAATGCTTGTGACATGCGTTTTAGTTTCATAGCCTTGTAGTAGATGAGATTACTTTGGATGTTGGATATATTTTGTTCACGATTGTATTACACAGGGTTGTGAGAACCTAGTGTAGTTAGACCACAAGGGGGAATTGATGTTGAGGGCTTCCACAGTGTGTCTGTTATAATTTTAAAATTGTAAGACCATAGGGGGGTGGACGGTGAGTTCTCTCTCAGAGTTTCTATAGTATACCATTACGAAACCACTATATTAATGGACGTTGAGTGCTTCCCCGGAGAGTTTGTAGTTATCATTAAAATACCACATGGTTAATTGATGGCGAGTACTTCCTCAGAGAGTTATCATCTTTGTGAAACCAGAGGGGTTAGACTGTGAGATCTTTCAGATAGGATTTATTTTGAATGATTGGTTGAATAATTAATAAATATAAAATAATTTTGTTTTCAACTATAGGGCTATTTACTTTTGAGTACTTCTTTGTTTATTACATCATTTTTAATTTTCTCTACTATATATATTCACTGACATTTAGGAAGAGATTTTTGGGTGGCTGCCTACTGGGATTTATCTCACACCATGTTTGAGTCATTCTCATGTGCCAAAATAGAATATATTGTTGCAGTCATAGATAAGGTAAAGCACCCTTCTACTTTAGTTACTTGATGGTTGTGGATATGGACAACATTGTACCAAGATGAGGCTTGCGATGCTGCTAGAGTTTACTTGTTTTAATTCTACATTGGTGTAGTAATGTATTTCCATAATTGTGACATGTTTGGATGCTATCCTAGACATATGTGACATGAATCATTAATATATGTGATCTAGTTGTTTATTTACTTTCAGTCTTCTACTTTTTTCTTATTGTATGATATTACTGCTTACTCTTTTGTCTATTATTGTTATTATTCTTTTCTTAATCTTCCAATGGGGGCTCAATTTCCCCACTATCACACCAAATACCCTCACTTCTAGTCGTAAGTCTCTGGTGTTCATGGAAATTTACTTGAGGTAATGTGACCAACCGGGTACGAGGCACCTTTGGGCAACACCAAGAACCAAGACATTACAAAGTGGTATCAAAGGGTTCTTTTCTTCTTTGACTTACTTTTTGGAACCTATAGACAGGTATATAAAGGAATAGGTAGTTTCTAATAAGCTATTCCTAGGAGTAGTTGACCCCATGTACTAGGATAAGCCAATATGCCTTGATTATTTCAATTTTATGGTTTTTCAATTGTTACAGTTGATTTGATTTTATCATTGGGTGATTCAAATGTTTTTTGTTGTTATCGTTGATATTAATAGTGTTTTATTTTTGTTTCATCCTAATGAGATGAGGGTATTCCATATCATGCATCATATAGGCCCTTTCTAGTGATCACATGTCATGCATTATTTTCATGCCATTTTGGGTGCATTTCTGATTGAATGATGTTGTGATAGATGTTGTGCTAGGTATGCATGCTGTTGTGATAGATGCTGTGATATAATATTTACTATTTTACAGATTTTGTAATATAACACCTACTATTTGATAATTTATTGCTAATATGTAAAGTTTATTTTAGATGGGAACCAAACTTTGGTCCATGAGGTGTTATTGGCCCTCATGTATTAGAATTTGGTGGATCATGTGATTGATTTCACTGTTATACTTTCTGATATACATGAATATGATTCCAAGATTTTATTCAAGGGGAGTGTGGACCCCAGTGGATAAGAATTTGGAACTTTAATGGCTGTTTTAGTGTTTTTATGGGGTTCCAGAGTAGATTCTAAGGCTTACTCTCCAAAAAAACCCTGAATACATGGTGTGTAATGATGAATACGTGCCATGTATCCGTCTGTTCAGAAAGAAACAAGTTTTCATAAGTACACACCATGTACTGTATGTACATGCCGTATAGTCACTAACTGTGTGATTAATTGTGTGGGTAGAGACACGGGGTGGGGAAATGTTTGGTGGCACATGTTGCGTACTTGGATTACACACCGTGTTGTAAGAACCCTGTATCCAGCCGTGTGACTAATGAAATGTTTGGTTAAAACAAAAGTGGTACATTTCATTTCTAGGGAGAACATGAAATGTTGTAGAGACCATGTATCTGGCCGTGTGAATAATGACACGGGATAGTGAAATCCTTCTATTACACATGTTGTCTGGCATAAACATGCCCAATAGTTTTTTTAAGAGAACCATGTGGTTTATCCATGTAGAGGAACTCGGGAAAGGGGAAAGATTCAAGTACATTCCATCTCAAGGGAGAACATGCCCTGTGTATGAGGTGTTACAGGACCAGGGTTGGAAAAAGTAAACTCCCATGTAAAGTCTTAAGGGAACATGCCGTGTAGGGGTCATACATGTCATGTATCCATGTTTTAAAAAACATGAATGTTTTCTGTTTCATGTTCCTTTCTTGCAATTATATGTTTCAGTCCTTGATAATATTTAACTAAGGTGTGCGCTTGACCTTACAGAGTCATGCCACAGAGACGTCCTTCAGTTGTCCACCAGATACATGGAAACGATAAGACACGAAACATGGTAGATCATGGACTACCATCAAATCCATATGTCATGCATGTGTTGGAACTGGTTTTCATTCCAAATACAGGTGCTGATGCATATTTCCAAGAAGGCTTCATGGGGTTTATGAAGACCTTCTAGGGAGAACTGCATCTTGTCCCATTTATGGCAGATTTGACATGGGTTTTTCAATAGCATAATTCACCCACATTCTTAGGGGATAGAGGACCTCAAGCTACATAGTCTTGGTTATAAGCCATGTTTTCTATCTTTGAGCATCAGGAAATGCCTCTAGAGAGGAGGGTGAAGATCACGATGTACATGATTCTGGATTCCCCCAAGAGATAGTGGGTTGTGATATCACAGATAGAAAGCCAATGAGTTATGGATTGGGATGAGTTCCTACGGACCTTCTACGATTACTTTCACCCAGAGACATTGAGGGCTGACTGAGCCTAAGAATTCATGAGTTAGGAGAAAGGTACACTCTCAGTCATGGAGTATTCATCTCTCTTCATAGAGATACGGTGCTTCACACCCATAATAGGGGCTATGAGTTATTTTTAAAGAGAAGGTTTGAGGATGGTCTCATCCATGACATTCGATCTCAGGTGGACATCATCAAGATGACTTCCATAAATTTATAGTTAACCAACGTTAATCACAGAGCACAACTCGAGGAATTCTGGATTTGTGAGCCATGGAAACTCGACATATGGAGTTGGTATTTATATTTGTAATAGCAGGAAGCATTGTAGGGAGTCTACACAAGGAGATATGAGTAAGAGAGATACTCCTTTAGGTATCCAGGTGGTATGCTATCAGCGCAGGAGGAGAAAGAATATGAGGCCACATTTTGCGAGAGGCCCATTTGAGTGTCGCTCTTGTGCCAAGATGGAGCATCTTTAGAATTTCTTTTAGTTTTTCTCACAAAAATCTAGTGATAATGGTTTTTCTATAACTCCACATTTAGGAGAAGTACCGCCAGTTTCTTATCAATCAGGGAATTGTAGTTCATCCAGCCGTTCAGGTTGAGGTGGAGGTCGTGGCCACTGAGGTCAGACATAGGGTTTTTGACTGCTGCATCATGGATCAGATCAGGGTTCACAGACAGCTTTACAAGGTCACGACATAGGTCAGGCTATTGCGCTGAAGCAGACCTAGCAAGAGCGGGATCCCAGACCCTCTACTGTTTGAGGTGAAAATTTGGTTCCCTCAGTTTTTTCTTCTGCTCTTTTTGACACTCGGGCTTCCCATAGTTTCATATTTTCACCTGTTGTGGAGAGCCTTGGGCTAGGTATCTTCACTTCATTGAATATCTTGATGCTGGAAACACCGTTAGCGACTAGAAAGACTATTTTACATTAGTGCAAGGAGTTCCCTCTTGAGGTCGGTGGGTGTCACTTATTATAGAAACATTATGTATTAGATATGATGGGCTATGACATCATTCTCAGAATGGAATGGTTACTTCCCTTCCAAGATGTTGTTGATTTTATCATCATAGGGTGAGTTTCCTGAAACCAGAGGGTGGTGTGATTCTATATAAGGGAAAATGGGATGTCCAGGTGAGTAGATATGGACCTGATCATCACATGTTGAGAGGTGTTACAACCTAGATTTTTAGTTTATATCTGGATGACCAGGGGACTTCACAAATGGAATTTCCTTCAATGGTTAATCGTTTAAGAGATGTCTTTGTAGATGTCTTTTTAGGTTTTCCTCTAGTGTGAGAGGTATAATTTTCTATTGACATTTTTCTAGGGGAAGCAATAGTGTCAATTCCCCCTTATAGGAAGGCTACACTAGAGTTATAGGAGCTCAATAAGAAGTTAGGGGAGTTACATCCCAAGGTTTTCATCTGAACCAGTACTTCTCCTTGGGATTCACCTATCCTTTTTTCGAAGAAGGTGGATAGTAACCTCAAACTTTGTATGGATTATCGTAAACTAAATCGGTTGATGGTCAAGAACAAATATCACTTACCGAGGATTGATAATCTCTATGACCAGATTTGAGGAGCCTAGGTGTTCTCGATGATTGAATTGAGATCCAGTTATCATCAGTTATGTGTTAGACCATCATATATACCTCTTACAACCTTTCAGAGAAGGTATGGTCTATAAGAGTATGTGGTAATGTCGTTCAGTCTCACGAACTCATCTACATTTTTAATGGAACTGATTAACCGAGTATTCTATCCATACTTGGATTCTTTTGTGGTAGTCTTTCTAGATGATATATTGGTGTACACTCACACTCAAAATGACCTTGACACACATTTTGATATAGTTTTGAGTACACTAAAAGAGCAACATTTATATGCTAAGAACTTCAAAATCCACTCTGGGATGGACTAGATTCACTTCATGGGTTTTGTTATCTAAGAGACAGGAGTATCAGAAGACCCAAAGAATGTGAGAGCGGTATTTTTCTTAGGAGTAGCTGAAGAACATCATTGAGGTATAGAGTTTTCTATGGCTGGCTGGTTACTAAATAAATTTTATTTGGGACATTTTAAGCATAACAACTCCACTGATGGTCCTGACTAAGAAGGGTACAATGTATATGTGGACAGATTCCTATGATTCATCCTTTCTGGAGCTGAAATGGATATTGGATTCAGCACTAATACAAGTTTTTCTAGATCCAGGAAATAATTATACAATTTACTGTGACACATCATGTATTGGGATATGAACAATTATTATGCAAGGGGAAGGTGTTGTTGCGTACGGGTCTCAGCAGTTGAGGTCACATGAAAAGAATTACCTGGTGTAGGATCTTGAGTTGGCAACAGTTGTTCATGCCTTACGCTATTGGAGTAATTACCTAATGGGGGAGTATTTTTTGGTGTACACTAACCAAAAAAGTCTCAAGTATATCTTTTCCCTACGTGACTTGAACATAAGATAGCGAACATGGGTTTAGTACCTTCAGTACTGTGACTTTGAGCTTGCCTACACACCTAGGAAAGGTAATGCATTGGATGATACGTTGAGTAGGAGGACTCAGATACTGGTAGTTCAGGAGGTGAGTAGTGAGTGGAACCTTATAGATATTTTCTTAGAGATGCATTTGGAGGTACAAGACAGATAGAGACAGGAATTTCTTTCTTCTGCAGATACTATCCCTACTCTACTTGACCGAGTGTGAATGAGGTAACTATCATATTCTAAAGGCCTAGTTCTATGGTAGAGTGTGTCAGGATAGGAACCTATTCCAGGATGGACCATAGGTGAGGATGATATCTTTTTTTTCACGGGAATGTGTGGGTGTTAGAAGACATACGCGAGGGTTTTTTTTTTGAGATTTTCATTCCTTAGTTTTGGTAGTTCATCCTGGTGTCACCAAGATGTTTCGATATACACACCATTAGTAGTTCTTTCCTAGTATGAAGAGAGATGTAGCCAGTTTTTTCATGAGATGTTCCATTTGTCAGTAGGTGAAGGTGGAGTATTAGAGACTAGCATGGCTTTTATAGTAGTTAACCATTCTTGAGTGGAAGTAGAATGATTTCACGATGGAATTCGTTAAAGGTTTACTAATTTCATCACATGGGAATAATGCAGTTTGGTTTGTCACTAACAACCTCACAAAAGTTGTGCATTTCTTACCAATCAAGGATTCCTTCAGTGTTGATGAGAATAGAATGTTATAGATCTAATATATTGTACATTTACATGGGGATCCTCACTCCATCGTTTCAGACAAGGAATCATGTTTTACATCTCAGGTCAGACATGGACTATAGAGGGCTTTGGGTACAAAGGTACTTCTGAGTACAGCTTAACATCCCCAGATATATGGTCAGTTCAATCATACGATTTAGGTGTTGGAAAACATGATTCGAGCATGCATCCTAGATTTTGGAGTTTCTTGGGAGAAGCACATACCTTTGGTGTATATTTCCTATAATAATAGATTTCAAGAAACTATTAAAATGGAAACTTTTGAGGTTTTTTATGGTAGGCCATGCCTCTCACCCCTATGTTGGCTGAAGGCATGAGAGGAATCTATTCTGTGACCTCAACTTGTCTAGGAGACCACATAGTAGGTGGAGTTGATTCATAAGATGATGGATACTAAAAAGTCACGACATAAGTCTTATTATGATAGAAGAAGATTGAATATGGAGTTTGAGGTCGAAGATTAGGTTTTCCTACGTGTCACAACGAAGTTGGGACTCTGAAGGGTTAGGAGACAGGGAAAACTTTCATAGAGATATGTCAGGATGTTTGAGGTTTTGGAGAGAGTCAGGCCAATTTCCTATTGATTGGAGTTACCTCAGTGGTACAAGGCTATTCATGACGTCTTACATTGTAGAGACCCGTATCCTGACGTACATGGACATTACATTACATTTGCGGAATACTTAGTACATAACAAAAACACACACTAAAGGATCGTAATAGTTTAGTGTCTTTGGAAACTCGGAACATAATCTTCTAATCCTAGTGAAAGATCTTCAATATCTCCCGTAAAGATCTTCCATTTTTTTACCTAAAACCTTTCTTTATATCCTGGGGAAAAGAAAACATAAAAGGGTGAGCTCAAATTCTCAGTAAGGGTATACAAAAGAAATAAAAATCATATCATATCTTTTTGAAAATCACAACCTGCAAAAGAGATCATAATATCTTAACATGGAACAAATCATAGAAGTGAAAATGAGATCCCCATAATCATAACATGAAACTTGAAACTTTGTGGCATGCACACATAATCATGGAAAATCATTTCTTGTTAGTCATGACTCATTTCCAAGACTATCTTAGTGGACAAAGTCCCTTTCTGAACCGAGTTCACTCCTCGTTTCAGTCCTGTATCACTGAACCGAAATAACCTTCCGTTCCAGCCATGTCTATCTCATGAGATATAAAATCATTACCCAATGCATTGGAGGGAGATATAGGTCCCACCCATCTTATAATGAATCCTTTCTTATGTGTGCCACATAATCATAAAACATACATCATCGCATAACACATATAACAAAAATGGGATTCTTGAAACATCATGACATCATAAATCAATTCATATATGACAAAGGAATTCATAAACATAATTCCATCACAACATAGTCAAACCAATGTAAAAATATGGATAGAAACAGAACCCTTTATTATCTTAGATGGAAAATAATTTTGATAAAACACTTGAATTGAATTCTTGAGGAAAATATCCTTTCTTCTTCAAAAACATTTTTCCTTTCATAACATGTAATACAACTTTAAAATAAAAGAAGTTGATTAAAAATAAACTTGAAAACTTGTAAAGGAAGCTTCTTTGAAGTAATGTTTTAAAAATCCATTCATGCCGTATAAGTTAAAAAAAACATTCTTCGTACTTTTGTCGGAAAAGTCAAAAAGTACCTCGTACGGAAAAACGACAAAAGATTCCTTTCATATTCTTTACTAAAAACTCACCTAAGGGTAAAATTGGATTTAAACTATTTCAAGTGGATGGAAACAATATTACATATTGAGGGAACATGGATGTGGATGATAAAATACACCCGAATAAACAATCTCGGATAAAAATGAGATTGTGATATTTCCCTTACCTTAGGTCCGATTAGCTTTGTACGTGTCCGAAGCTCCTGTATAATGGTTTAAATAATGTTATTGACTTATTCCAGAATCATACATATTGATATGATATCATATATGGTCATATTATTAGCTTCTTGTTAGTAATATTTCATTGTTACTTGTTACTCGGGTCTTTATAACTTTTTGTTCTTATGCGTGTTTTGTCGAATAAATTCTTATTCTTATCTTTAGGTTATAGATAATTCATTTCCAGAATGGTATTAGTGTAGTATATACCATATTCATTCATTCAATTCATTTATATAATCATTATGAAATGAAGATCATGTAGAACGAGTCGCATCACATCGTGGAGACGGTATTCCGTACGTACGCACGAGTGATGATATCGTTCCTATGATCGTGGAATTGTATTGGAGTATATATATATTATTTCAGTATCAATATTACTTCATAATAATCATATGTAGTTACTCATTACACCATTATACCCATCCTTGTAAGGTGATGGTGGAAAATAGATTACACCACGGCGTGGAGACGGTATTCCGTACGTACGCACGCGCGGTGATTTCATTTTTCCGTAGGATGGATAGAAGGTGAATTAGGGTTGTTTAATATTTATAATAACATATCAGTATGTAAGTAATACTGATGTTATTATTTTATCATGAAACAACTAAAGAAGAAGAAGTTGAAGAAGAAAGAAATTGAAAAGATCGGTAATGGATATTACCTCTTCTTTGGAACGCCTCTTTGAATCCTCCACTTAAGGAACTAAGATTGGTATTTGGAGAAGACCAGAACCTCTAGGATTATTCTAGGAAAGTGGAGAGGAGAAAATGGCAGGGTTTGGCCGAGCTTGAGTGCTCAAAATTGGTGTGAGGAGGAGGGGGAGGAGGTGTCCTTTTATAGGGGAGGAGAGGGGCACCTTAGGAATTCTTAAAAATATTAATTTATAATAAATCTAACCCCACTTAAAAACCTCCAAAAATGACTCATATTCTAAGATTAGATGAGATAGGGTTGTAATCTCATCAACCAATCAAATTTAGACATGTTTGGATATTATTTTAAACCTTATCAATTATATTTAACTCTAAGTTAAATAATTTAACTTTTACCGTGTCTTTTTGTTTTCTTTCACTATATGGTTAATAAACTTACTATAACATGCCAAACGAACCCCAAATTGTATATTATTAATACATATATCCTTATCTAAGTCATTTGGCCGAACCTTAGAATTTTAGGAATAAAATAACAATTAATAATATAATATTTGATTTAAAAACTATTTTGTGTCAATTTTGACACTATTTGATATATGATTTTCGTGAAAGTCATAACAGAATTATATGTTCGAACCAAGTTGATTAAATCAACAATAATATATCATAGTAACCTAGAAAATTAGTGGAATTCATAAAAAATCTCAAATTACATTTATTTTGGTGTTTATAACATCAATTATGTCAATATTTCATTAATAAGATAATTACTGCATCATCGTTGTGTCATAAATAAATTAAATTATTTTATGTCTAAAAATTACAAATAAAATACCATCATGTAGGAAATATTTTTAGCTTTCTAATGAATATTTACAGTCGAATTTATCTTATGTATAACCCCATATTAAAAATGATTTACTTATTAAACTTTGATTTTAACTATTTTAACCCTTCTTTAAATAAATTAATAATAAATGTCCAAATCTAATCCAAGTGGGCCTAAATGGTCATATTTTATTCCTAAGTTTGTTTTTGGTCGAATTACACTTGTCCAATAGAATTAGGACATGTGTTAGGGTAATATTAATATCATATTTACCCTTAGTTACCCTATTTACTATTAACCGTGGTAAAAAAAAGTAAAAAGTTACTATTCACCAAAAAATTATTTTCATCTCATTGAACCACATTTTAGTCCTTGATATTAACCGTGTCTCTCGGATTTTCGAAATTCCATTCACAGAAGCGGTAAAATTAAGTTTTATGCAAAATTTAGTTTTTAACCTACCACTTAGTGGTTTCACTATTCATCAAAAATTGAAAGTTTTCAGAAAAATGCCAAAATTTCATCCTAAGCTATATTTCATATTCCGAATTCAAAAATGAAGTCTATTTTACCAAATTCATAACATAGAAGTTGAATTAATTAATTTTATAATTAAATCCCGCTATTAAAACAAATAGCGTGTTTTTACGAAACAATATCTATCAAAAGATTGACACTTGTTTATGTCAGGTTTAAATGTGAAATTACGTCCAATGACCAACATTGTATTAAATTGTAAAAATATATTCTAAATATACTTTAAAACCACTCAAATTAATAATTTATCACTATTAATTATTTCGATTAAAAAAGTTGTTTTTAATTATAATTTAGTAATTTTCACTATTCATCAGAATATGAAAGTTATCCGAAATGTACCAAAATTTCACCTTAGGCTAAATTCGATACTCCGAATCCAAAAATGAAATCCATTTTGAAAAATAAAATTTACAAAATTTCAAAAAGTGGTTATTACTATTCATAACGGCTAGTTTTAATAGCATATCGCTGTTTAGTGAAACTCGTTATTGCGTACTACACACACTATCGAGGAAGGTTGCGATTGCGTGTAATGCAAGGCAAGTCAAGGATGCGTGTTGTGCAAGCTCCTTTTGGTGTAGCGTACAACACAAGACATTAATAAAATTAAAAAGAATATTTTTCATAAAATCTTGGGCTGTTACATTCTACCCCCCTTAAAATGAATTTCGCCCTCGAAATTCGTCGGGGTTATAAATGGTTTTCTATTCGAAAGTTTCCCACATCGTAAAAAGGAATACCAAAACTTGGCTTTAAAAACTAAAGTATGAAATGTAACGATTACCCAAATAAACTAATTGTTGGGTTTCCACATAGGTAAAAATATGGATATGGAAGAAAAATCTAACCATCATGTTCTGATGGAGAGTGGTAGAGAACATGGCTATGGAAAAGCCAAAAATCACAAATCCATAAATTTGTGATGATATAAGGTACCATCTGATTCCTCAGGTATAAGATCACTAGGACAACATTTTTGGTTTTCAAGATCATTTCCCTAAAGTTGAAAATTTGAATTAGAATAAATACTTACTTTATTTTGGTACAATCTCACTGTTGTTCGTGCCTTGAATAGTTTCCACTTCATCTCTTAAATAATTGAAGTTGAATTTGTTATTCGTGAAGTGTTAGCAGATAATGTGATAGAATGACGAGTCATTCCATCTGTCTCAAACAAAAGGTTAGCAAAAATTATATGCATAAATCGATCTATAGTGAGATTAATCATATATGGTTCCTAAAATGGACTTATACTTCATATATCATACTGCTTAATATAATAAAACTAGTTTCTACTAAATAGGGACTTCCTGTAGGTCAGTGGTAGGCGATAAAGGCCAGTCGCACTTCGGTTGTGGGTTCGATTCCTACAGCCTTGTCCGAAGCGATGGGCTGTCGCCCGTCCTGCAGGTTGTCCTTTTTCTAAAACTATATTACTATAACATCCCATCAATAATATCGAGAAAACTTCGATCCTTAAACAATACTCACTTATGTCCAACATAATCCATTTCAATCTTTAGGCTTATCCATAATACTGCAGTCCACTCTCATAATATAGTGACAACGATTACCAGAGATTTAATACTGTCGTTGATCCCCACATATCATAAGATATGTTTTGTTGGTCACATTCTAAACATTCAAAGTCCTTAATCATGTATTCTCTTGAATACCTTAGTGAAAACATGAATGCAGTTAAAAGTTAACACTTTCCACATACCAAAATCCTCAAAATTCTATATACTCAATCCATGATATCACTTAGTCCTTATATCAATCATGAGCTCATGAATATTGTTAAACATTTCATTTTCTTATTTTCCCTTCATTATGCGCATATCATCTTATTTCCAAAAATATCTCAATCACTTTGAATACCACATTAAACCAATACATAAATATTCCAATACTCCATGACACAACATTATTTTGGAATCCCATTACATAAACACTTAATCATTCCACCACATCGTTATCATATTCAACATTGCCAATAGTGATCACATGTGATTTCCCTTTGTCCTTTGCCTTCAGTGGTTGCTCATGTTGATCATCACTAACCCTTGGATTAGGGCAATTATTAGCATAATGCCCCATTTCCTTGCACTTGAAGCATTGAAGTGTTGGCGGTGCGTTCTCTGCAGTGTTTGCTTTATTCACATCATTAGAAACCCTTTTTCCATTACTTCGACACTCAGCTGCTCGATGACCTTCTTTTCCACACTTAAAACATTTTCTAGTTCCTTTAAGACAATCTCCACCATGCTTCTTTCCACACTTTGTGCATAAGGAAACATTCATCTTCTTTTCACCATTATTATGAGATTTCTCCTTGAACTCCATCTTTCGTTTCTTGTCAAAACCATGAGATGGATATGTAACACCAACTTCCATTTCTACCTTGATAGCACAACGCACAATTTCTTCATAGCTACTGAAGTCTCTTATAGCTAATGCCCTTCGAAGACTTGGTTTTAAGCCACTGAAAAATCGATCAACTTTACTTTCAGGTTGGATGATAATGCCAGATGCATACCTTGCAAGTCTTGTAAAATTCGCTTCATATATACCAACAGATTCATCATCCTTCTGCTTCAGCTCAATAAACTCCTTTTCCATCTTTGTTCGAAGAATACGAGGGAAGTACTTACTGAAAAACAAGTTCTTGAACTCGTCCCATTCCATAGACTCAATTTCATCCCTTGGCCTCGTATTCTTGATAAGATTCCACCATTGATCAGCTTCACCTTCCAAATGATATACTGCTAAGATGACTTTATCATGTTCAGAACATTGAAGAACTGAAAATATCTTTTCAGTGGTACTGATCCATTGTTCAGCAACAAGTGGATCTGAAGTCCCACTGAAAGAAGGTGGACGTTGCCTCATGAAGGACTCAATAGAATATTGTTCCCTTCTCTGCTCATTTGGAAGTCCAGAATGATTCATAGCTTGTGTAAGTATAGCAATAAGATTTTGCACTCCATCTCCCATAACATTTGTTTGTTCAGGAGGGCAATCATTGCATTGTCCATTGCATTGATCAACACGGTTCCTTCGGGTTCCAGCCATCGTCTAAAACCCAAAAAGAATAGTGTGAGAGGCAAAAATCATGCTAGGGAAAACAACATAATAAAGGGGGAGTACCTTCAATATCCAACATCTTAGGTTTAATTCTATGATCGTTAGCGTAATTCTATTACTATAACCTATACGTATACTTAACCTTAGAGACATCCCTAGACATACCTTAGAAATATCTCTAGGGATCTCACTAACGTTTTCGCATCCTAGTTTCCAAAGGTTGACTAAACCTTTCCTCTGATACCAACTATAGAGACCCGTATCCTGACGTACATGGACATTACATTACATTTGCGGAATACTTAGTACATAACAAAAACACACACTAAAGGATCGTAATAGTTTAGTGTCTTTGGAAACTCGGAACATAATCTTCTAATCCTGGTGAAAGATCTTCAATATCTCCCGTAAAGATCTTCCATTTTTTTTACCTAAAACCTTTCTTTATATCCTGGGGAAAAGAAAACATAAAAGGGTGAGCTCAAATGCTCAGTAAGGGTATACAAAAGAAATAAAAATCATATCATATCTTTTTGAAAATCACAACCTGCAAAAGAGATCATAATATCTTAACATGGAACAAATCATAGAAGTGAAAATGAGATCCCCATAATCATAACATGAAACTTGAAACTTTGTGGCATGCACACATAATCATGGAAAATCATTTCTTGTTAGTCATGACTCATTGCCAAGACTATCTTAGTGGACAAAGTCCCTTTCTGAACCGAGTTCACTCCTCGTTTCAGTCCTGTATCACTGAACCGAAATAACCTTCCGTTCCAGCCATGTCTATCTCATGAGATATAAAATCATTACCCAATGCATTGGAGGGAGATATAGGTCCCACCCATCTTATAATGAATCCTTTCTTATGTGTGCCACATAATCATAAAACATACATCATCGCATAACACATATAACAAAAATGGGATTCTTGAAACATCATGACATCATAAATCAATTCATATATGACAAAGGAATTCATAAACATAATTCCATCACAACATAGTCAAACCAATGTAAAAATATGGATAGAAACAGAACCCTTTATTATCTTAGATGGAAAATAATTTTGATAAAACACTTGAATTGAATTCTTGAGGAAAATATCCTTTCTTCTTCAAAAACATTTTTCCTTTCATAACATGTAATACAACTTTAAAATAAAAGAAGTTGATTAAAAATAAACTTGAAAACTTGTAAAGGAAGCTTCTTTGAAGTAATGTTTTAAAAATCCATTCATGCCGTATAAGTTAAAAAAAACATTCTTCGTACTTTTGTCGGAAAAGTCAAAAAGTACCTCGTACGGAAAAACGACAAAAGATTCCTTTCATATTCTTTACTAAAAACTCACCTAAGGGTAAAATTGGATTTAAACTATTTCAAGTGGATGGAAACAATATTACATATTGAGGGAACATGGATGTGGATGATAAAATACACCCGAATAAACAATCTCGGATAAAAATGAGATTGTGATATTTCCCTTACCTTAGGTCCGATTAGCTTTGTACGTGTCCGAAGCTCCTGTATAATGGTTTAAATAATGTTATTGACTTATTCCAGAATCATACATATTGATATGATATCATATATGGTCATATTATTAGCTTCTTGTTAGTAATATTTCATTGTTACTTGTTACTCGGGTCTTTATAACTTTTTGTTCTTATGCGTGTTTTGTCGAATAAATTCTTATTCTTATCTTTAGGTTATAGATAATTCATTTCCAGAATGGTATTAGTGTATTATATACCATATTCATTCATTCAATTCATTTATATAATCATTATGAAATGAAGATCATGTAGAACGAGTCGCATCACATCGTGGAGACGGTATTCCGTACGTACGCACGAGTGATGATATCGTTCCTATGATCGTGGAATTGTATTGGAGTATATATATATTATTTCAGTATCAATATTACTTCATAATAATCATATGTAGTTACTCATTACACCATTATACCCATCCTTGTAAGGTGATGGTGGAAAATAGATTACACCACGGCGTGGAGACGGTATTCCGTACGTACGCACGCGCGGTGATTTCATTTTTCCGTAGGATGGATAGAAGGTGAATTAGGGTTGTTTAATATTTATAATAACATATCAGTATGTAAGTAATACTGATGTTATTACTTTATCATGAAACAACTAAAGAAGAAGAAGTTGAAGAAGAAAGAAATTGAAAAGATCGGTAATGGATATTACCTCTTCTTTGGAACGCCTCTTTGAATCCTCCACTTAAGGAACTAAGATTGGTATTTGGAGAAGACCAGAACCTCTAGGATTATTCTAGGAAAGTGGAGAGGAGAAAATGGCAGGGTTTGGCCGAGCTTGAGTGCTCAAAATTGGTGTGAGGAGGAGGGGGATGAGGTGTCCTTTTATAGGGGAGGAGAGGGGCACCTTAGGAATTCTTAAAAATATTAATTTATAATAAATCTAACCCCACTTAAAAACCTCCAAAAATGACTCATATTCGAAGATTAGATGAGATAGGGTTGTAATCTCATCAACCAATCAAATTTAGACATGTTTGGATATTATTTTAAACCTTATCAATTATATTTAACTCTAAGTTAAATAATTTAACTTTTACCGTGTCTTTTTGTTTTCTTTCACTATATGGTTAATAAAATTACTATAACATGCCAAACGAACCCCAAATTGTATATTATTAATACATATATCCTTATCTAAGTCATTTGGCCGAACCTTAGAATTTTAGGAATAAAATAACAATTAATAATATAATATTTGATTTAAAAACTATTTTGTGTCAATTTTGACACTATTTGATATATGATTTTTGTGAAAGTCATAACAGAATTATATGTTCGAAACAAGTTGATTTAATCAACAATAATATATCATAGTAACCTAGAAAATTAGTGGAATTCATAAAAAATCTCAAATTACATTTATTTTGGTGTTTATAACATCAATTATGTCAATATTTCATTAATAAGATAATTACTGCATCATCGTTGTGTCATAAATAAATTAAATTATTTTATGTCTAAAAATTACAAATAAAATACCATCATGTAGGAAATATTTCTTGCTTTCTAATGAATATTTACAATCGAATTTATCTTATGTATAACCCCATATTAAAAATGATTTACTTATTAAACTTTGATTTTAACTATTTTAACCCTTCTTTAAATAAATTAATAATAAATGTCCAAATCTAATCCAAGTGGGCCTAAATGGTCATATTTTATTCCTAAGTTTGTTTTTGGTCGAATTACACTTGTCCAATAGAATTAGGACATGTGTTAGGGTAATATTAATATCATATTTACCCTTAGTTACCCTATTTACTATTAACCGTGGTAAAAAAAAGTAAAAAGTTACTATTCACCAAAAAATTATTTTCATCTCATTGAACCACATTTTAGTCCTTGATATTAACCGTGTCTCTCGGATTTTCGAAATTCCATTCACAGAAGCGGTAAAATTAAGTTTTATGCAAAATTCAGTTTTTAACCTACCACTTAGTGGTTTCACTATTCATCAAAAATTGAAAGTTTTCAGAAAAATGCCAAAATTTCATCCTAAGCTATATTTCATATTCCGAATTCAAAAATGAAGTCTATTTTACCAAATTCATAACATAGAAGTTGAATTAATTAATTTTATAATTAAATCCCGCTATTAAAACAAATAGCGTGTTTTTACGAAACAATATCTATCAAAAGATTGACACTTGTTTATGTCAGGTTTAAATGTGAAATTACGTCCAATGACCAACATTGTATTAAATTGTAAAAATATATTCTAAATATACTTTAAAACCACTCAAATTAATAATTTATCACTATTAATTATTTCGATTAAAAAAGTTGTTTTTAATTATAATTTAGTAATTTTCACTATTCATCAGAATATGAAAGTTATCCGAAATGTACCAAAATTTCACCTTAGGCTAAATTCGATACTCCGAATCCAAAAATGAAATCCATTTTGAAAAATAAAATTTACAAAAGTTCAAAAAGTGGTTATTACTATTCATAACGGCTAGTTTTAATAGCATATCGCTGTTTAGTGAAACTCGTTATTGCGTACTACACACACTATCGAGGAAGGTTGCGATTGCGTGTAATGCAAGGCAAGTCAAGGATGCGTGTTGTGCAAGCTCCTTTTGGTGTAGCGTACAACACAAGACATTAATAAAATTAAAAAGAATATTTTTCATAAAATCTTGGGCTGTTACATACATGTTTCTTAGCTATGATGTTACTTCTCAGACCCATATCATGTTTTTTAACCCGAGGAGGTTGAGTTGGAGGTGGATGCATCGTTCGAGGAGCATCCTATATAGATTGTTGATCACAAAGTGAAGGTTCTTCGTGGCCATTCTATTCCTCTGGTATGGGTGTTGGGGAAGCACCAGCAAGTATAGGATGAGACTTGAGAGTGGGGGGATGATGTGCGATTGTAGTGGCCGGAGCGGTTTTGGGATTCTTCTTTGGCGCCTCCTTGTTGGAGAAATTCGGGGATGAATTTCTTTACGGGGGAATGTTTTTAAGAACCCGTATCTTCATTTTATCTATGGATGTTGAATTCATGTGTTATTGAGAAAAAATGGGAGATTTTGGAAAATTTATAAGTACACGCCATGTACATAAGAGTACACGTTGTGTACCCGGTTTCTATGGGTAGCCCTATACTGACAGCATAACGGCTGAGTACATGGCCATGTGAGGTGAGTTGGAAACCGACTAAAGCGGGGGCTGGTTATGGCATGTACACAGTGTGTACATTAAATGAACATTCCATGTACTTTTCCTTTTATTCTATAGGTCCGACCGAGGTTGCCTCTAATCACTAGAATCGTCTTCTTATAACTCTATCTCATCTAGGAGTGACTTAGAGTAATGATTCTTCATCGATCCACCAATCCATCATCCATTCTTCAAATCAAACAACTCCGATTGCATTGGAATCGCCTTGGTGAGTTCTTCCTTATTCCAAATCCACTCCTAATTTCTATTCTTTTTTAAGATATTCAAGGTTGAGTGTTTTTGAAATTTTTGTAGATCTAAGACATTATAGGTCAATTCATAGGATGAGGTTCAACAATATCAATAATACAACGTCGAGGTAGGTGGTTTGTGCTTTTCTGTAGTTTTCATTGGATTTTATGTGCAAAAATTTCAGAATACCCTAGTTTAGGGTATTGTGTGTTTTAGAGATTTAATCCTGTTTGGTGCCTACTATGTTTTTTTTCTTGATAAATGGTTTTAATTATGATTTAGGTTTATTACCTTGTTTATGGACGTGTTTTCCCACGTTTGTTTGATATTGGTCGTTGGGTCTAGAACTGCCTGTTAGGATATTTTGATTCCATGCCTGGTGCTGCTAGGATGGGGTTGACGTTATATAAAATGCTTGTGATATGATTTGTAGATGCATATTCTTGTAGTATATGAGATTTATTTGGAAATTGGATATCATTTGTGCATGATAGTATTACATAGGTTTGTGAAAACCTGGTGTACTTCGACCATAGAGGGGATTTACATTGAGGGATTCCCTAGAGTGTCTGTTATAATTTTTATATTGTGAGACCATTGGGGAAGGGATGGTGAGTGATCAATTTGGGTGTCTGTAGTATACCATTATGATACCAGAGGTGGAATAGATTTTGAGGGATTATTTGGAGAGTTTATAGTTATCGTTAAAAGACCACATGGGTAATTGACAGTGAGTGCTTGCTTAGAGAGTCTTTGTCATTGTGAAACTAGAGGGGTCAGACTGTGAGAAATTTCCTAGAGGGTTGATCATGAATGATTGGTTGAATAATTAATAAATGTAAATGAATGTTGTTTTCATCTATATGACTGTTTACTTTTGAGTAGTTCCTTGTTTATTACTTCATTTTTCATTTTTCCTGCTATATATATTCACTGATACTTAGGAACAAATATTTGGGTGGTTGCCTTCTGGAATTCATCTCACAACCTATTTGGGTCATGATCTTGGGTCCAAATATATTATATTGTTTTAGGTATAGATATGGGAAAGAACCTTTCTACATCATTTACTTTATGGTTGAGGAGCTCGAGAGCATGGGACCAAGATGAGGTTTGCGATGCTGCATGAGCTTACTTGTTTTATTTGTACTTTTGTGTAGTACTTTATTTCCAACATACATGTTTTGATAATTTTTTTCACATATGTGACATGGATCCTTTATATATGTGCTCAAGTTGTTTATTTACATTCAGTCTTCTTCTATTTTCTTATTGTATGGTATTACTGCTTCCACTATTGTTTATTATTGTTATTCTGCGATGTTACTATGCTAATGAGGGCATAGATTCCCCACTATCACACCCAAGGCCCAGACTACTATTTGGTAGCCTATGGTGTTTGGGAAAATTCACTTGAGTCCAGGTGACCAACCGAGTATGGGGCACCTTTGGGTGGCACCCGGAACCAGGATGTCAAAAAAAGTAAGTGATTGGTTACAGGGATTACCACATAATTGAAAGAACTCATTTAGATATACTTATAAGGTCCATAGATTTAGTATTTTGATAAGAATAGAACATCCATAACATGGGTATAAATGTTTATAAGAGAAATACATGGGGTTATGTTGAGCTATATGGTTTAATGTAATGTAAATAAGAGAAAGAGGTTGTGTTCTTTTATAGAGGAGGGAGAGGAAATAGTTGGAATTTTTTAAAAGATTAAAATATAAAAAATTCAGTATAAAAAAAGTATTCCAGATAAACGTAATTTATAACAAAAATAGGATATGGAAAAAATAATATAATTCATGGTTGGGTGTCATATTAAACCTTATCTTTTAATAAACCCCATCATTAACCATTTTTTACCTTAACCACGGTAACAACAATTTCAATTATAAAGGGTTAAAAATGATACCAAAAATTGAAAAGTGAATCATAAATGTATAATGTTTTATTTTTTAAACCATATTCTATTGACTTGGATAAAGATAATTTTTTTATGAATTTTAAATCATTTAATATAATATTATTTTTTAATAAAATACCAATAATGTCAATTTTAGAACTATTCATTTAATTTGACTTTATAACCACCAATAAAATATATAATTATATTATAATACTTTTTCATATAAATAATATTTTATTTTCATATACCAAATCCATATAACATAATGACTCACTTATGTTATTTTTTTCAATATTTTTAAAACCATTTATTTTATTTTATTGTTAATTGATGGAATACGATATCAAAGTTGTGTATGAATTTAAGGTCATTATATAATTACATAATATTAAATATAAAATTTAACCATTAAAATTATTTCATTATGAAACTCTATTTTTTCCTTATGTGAATACATAAGAGATATTTAAAAGTAAGAGAGCTACCTTTTTAAAATTTCTTTTCTTAAATCAATAAATTGGTCATAATCATAGTAATATGACACTAGGTGACCATATATTCAATTATTGGATGGAAATGGGTGATATCCACTCATCCAATAGGGTAAATTCAATTCATATATAAATTTTTAAGTCCTTCCCAAACTATTAATCATATTTTACTTTATTTACACTTATAAGGGTTACAAAATGTACTGTGGTTACTATTATTATTAAATAAAAATAAAAAAGAAATATTTAAATAAGTTGATCCTCCTAATAAAATAATATGGAATCAATTTTCCAAGATTCAATTTCTATAGGTTAAAAAAAAAAAATTTAAAATAAATTTGTAAAATGAAACGAAAACAATTTTTAAAAAAAATACATTTTTAAGCGTAATATTTGATTTAATCCTATAACATGTTTTAAACAAATTAGTTGAAAGTTAAAAACTTTATTTGATATATTATATATATATTTCATTAAAATAGTACAAAAATATTAATAAATTTAATTTATTAAGATAAAAACACATTGGATGCATAAAAAAGTTTTTTTAGAAAAACAACTCTTTTACATTGAAATAATGTTTTATTTTCATTTCTAATCTATTGATAACAAATGAATTTATTTTCCACATAAATTTTTCATAATTTAGTTAATACTATTTTTAAACACTAAATTAATTGATTAATTAAAATGGTACATTATATTATGGTTCATTTAGATTTGGGGTTACGTGTCTCGCTAGAAATCGAAAAAAAGTATTTGAAGGGAAATATATATTTTAAAATATTAAGTGTTATAATTTACACAAAAAAAGAAAGATGAATTAAGAAAGGTATATATAAATATATTTTATAAAATAATTATATAATAATATTATATTGATAAGGTGACATAGGAAATTGAAACCATAACCCCAATGAAAATTGGTTGGTTTTGAGATATCCCTTACCTTATGTCTGGATCCATTTTGTAATTACACTTAAAAGACTAGATTATAAAATTATATTCTATAATTAATTAATTGTGACAGTTATTTATATATATTTTTTTATTATATGTTTTTATTTTCATTTATAACCATTTCAATGAGAAATAATGTTTAATTTTGTTATTCTATGAGTGTTCGTTTCCAGGTTCCAAAATCAGATCACTTGTAGATATTTTTTTATGTTCTTGTAAATGGGGTATACAACCCAAAAATTAAATTAAATATTACAAATTCACTTCAATAAATTTTTATGGTCCCAATACCTATATGTGTTCTGAAATTGGGAACATTTTTAGTAAAAACAATAGTGTCTTATAGTTAGTTTATTTAGGCAGTTTTACTAAGCATCAAAAACTAGTTTCATTATATTAATAATAAGATCATATATTCATTATGTCATCATAAAAATTATATATTACAAATAATTATTTAATTTGAACTATTAAAATTTAATTTAAACTAACCTTGATGGTGGTAGTATAAAATAAAATCTCATCGTCCATAGAGGCGGTGGGCCGATGTATTATGAGAACTTGTTTAATTTTTTAGAAAAAGAGAAATTGTGGAAGGGGTGAATGGTATATATTAAATTTTAAATATAAAATAATAGTATATATTTTATTCTATAGTAATTATTAAATTTTTTATGAGGATGTTTGTGATAAGGTATAAGAATAAATTAATATATAAGTGGTAAATTGAGAAGACTACCTCTTAAATACTTTCTCCTTCATATACTCTTTAATGAACCTGGAATTGGTATTTTAGAGAGACCAAAATCACTAGGATTATAGAAGTATGAATTTAATGTGAATTCATTATAAATTTTACAAACTCCAAGGATCATAATTTCTGAGGATAATACAAGGTGAGGGGTGATATTTATAAGGGAGGAGATGAGTGTTTTTGAATGTTATATTCACTATTTTATTATTTTGGCTGAATACTAGCAATAATATTTATTTTGGTGAATATATATAGTAAAAAGTCTATGTGAGTTTGAAATAATGGGTTCTTACATCATCCAAGACACAAAAATTCTTGTATTTAGCTTATAATGTTAAATATCATATATTTACAAATTTCTGTATTCACAAAAAATTGACTACTTTTGAGAAATTAACAAAAATTCACCATACCAACTATTCGATATGTATATTCCAAAAATTAAATCCATTTATTTAAATAACATTCCAAATATGATAAATTTAATTTTTAAATATGATCATCATTTAATTGAAAAATATTAATGTAAATATTATGACAAGTTTTCCAACACTCTGAAAAATTACTTATGGTATCATTAGATTTCCTTATCATTATAATAAAAAATGATATTGATTTAGTGATAAATTATTTGAAATCGTATTATCTTTTAAATCATTATATTTTTTATAAAATTCAAATTGAAAAAATATGCTTTACCAAAAAAATAAAAACACTTAATTTATCATTTTAAAAACACATATTTACTTGTACCATGATATCAATATATCATATATTCATTTAAAAAGATAAATAAATCTTATTTCTCATTTCCATTAGTGATATTACTATTCCAAATAGCCAGATTACTCTTCCAATGGTTATATTAAAGTTCAAACAGTGTTATTACTATTCCAATAGTTATATTACCATTTCAATATTCATATTTTCTATGTTCATATTGGTTTCCTACTTTCTATAAATACCACACATTTAATTTATTCTTCATTCAATTTTATTTTATCTCAAGGGAATATATATTTTAATTCCCAAAATGAATATTTCATTACAATGTTTTTTATTTCTAAATTACTGTTTGTGAGTCAGACTACATTAGGGGTTTAAGAAGAACCAGATTTTCCTAATATTATTATATTATTTACTATTTCCCCTTTTGTAATAATTTAAATATTTAGGGAAATTTTTTTTATAATTTCAATGTTTAATTTAATATAATTGAATTTGGTTGGATTGAAAATATGATTTGTGTGAATTATATAATATTATACGACACAATTATATATTTACAAGATAAATTCCATTTTTAAAATTATGGGTGATATAAATAGTTCTACTACTTGATGGTGAAGGGTTAACAACTAATCCAAACTAAGAACAATGAATTTCACTATAAATCTATATCTATATCTCTCATTTTATATTTATCTCTCCTTAAAATGCTTCTCACTTTCTCCCTTTATATTTAATAATTTTTTTATTTTTCATACCCTTTATTCAACACCAATTTCAATTTTTTCATTATATTTTATGTGTGTGTTTTTAAAAAGAAAAATTCATAATTACTCAGTATTAAATTTTAAAAAGTTTTATAACTGTATTTGGTGAGGTCAAGAGACTTTTTTTTTCATTTTTTTTCATGTCAATTTTTTATAAAAAATGTGTATTTGCACAAATAAGTTTTAAATGACCATATTTTGATTGAAAAATGATATTTCCATTAACTGTGATAAATATACTATGATTTAATATCAAGATTATTCATGACAACATTTAATTTGTCAGTTTTCACTTATGATTCTGAGTTTGTTGTTTGTTGACATTCAAGATAAAATTTCCTACTATAGTGTTTATTATTATGATAGAATATTCTTAACTACATGTGCATAAAAATAATAAAATAACCCCATAATTCCAATATATTGAACCTCCTTCTAAAATTCACTTTGAGATTATGAAGACCCATTTTTTATAGTAATGTTATATGAAAAAAAACTTACCCCACCCAACATTTACAAGTATTTTTATATTACAATTTTTTTAAATCTATGTGTGGGGGAAATAGAATTTATTTAGGCCTTATTTTCATCGGTATTCTGTTAGTCTTTATATGCTTGAGAAAAAAAATTCTTTAATGTGTGGGGATGAGCTAATCATTTAATGAGGACTGGGAGTGAAATTATTTTTATTTCATTTTTAAAATGTTTTGTTTAACACAGATATAGAAAAGTTTTAAAAAATAAAAAATGTATAAAAAATAAATATTGAAAAGGATTGCTTTCATATTGTTTTTCTTAAGCCATTATGAGAAGTCATGAGTTTTTTTTGCATATTATCTATTTTTATCTCCTTAAAATTAAAAATATTAATTTTTTATTAACTTGTTTATACCATTTTAAAAAATATTCCTTTCCTCTACATGTCCAACTTCATATGTTATGCATTTCTTTATCCAAATTTTGAGTTTTATCTCTATTTTCCCTACTTTGGCCATTTTTATATAATCCCAAACCATTGAAAATCCCCATAAAAATCACTCTTGAGAAACCAAATTTTCCTTATTATTTAGAGGAGTAACTTTTGAGTGACCAAATTTCCAAAGTATAATTTTGACAATAAAAAACTAATTAAATTTTAAAACATTATTTAAGTAATTTAACATTTATGAAATCATTATAGATGGGTGAATAGTTTTTGGTCCCTTTATTAACATATATAAAATATTGTTTTTGGGGGTAAGTAAAAATGATTTTTTTGTGTTATTATGTTTTTTAAGGATGAGGACATGAACCAGCCTAAGTTTTTGTGTTGGGGTTACATTATATAATTAATCACTTTATTTAAATAACTTCTCATACATATTAGTCCCCAATTTTTTCATATTTATAAATTAATGTTCACGTTTCAAACATAAATAATATTTTATAATATTTTTTATGTTCATAATAATTCAACATCATATTGGAATTTTGATTATAAAATTCATTTCACCAATAAATATTTTATGATTATTGGTTTTTAGGAATATTGAATCATTTTTATAAAATTTATTAAACTAGATCACTGGAATGTTTGGCTATTGAGAGGGCCATATAAATAATATTTGAAAGACCAATTAATCTATCAAGTGAACTAGACATATAGAAATATTATATAGTTTTTGTATCAATGATGAAACCCAAATTACTAGATAGTCCATTTTGTAGTAAAAAATATTCATTAACAACTTTGATAAAAATTTCAAGGCCCAAATAAACAAATATTTTTTCCAATATTGTCATAAAACTCAAGCCTATAATTCTTCCTAAGATTGATGGGAATCCCAATTTTTTTGAATTTTATCTTAATAAACATATCAAATTGAGATACAAATTCATGTTTATAAATTAATGTTCTATTATAAAACCTTTTTATAATATTTCGGTTCTCTTTAGATACATTTTCAGTTCAAAAAAACATTCACACTAAGGCTATAAAAAATTATAGAACAGTTCGGAACAACAAATTGATTGTTATTTTGGACATATATTTGGATCAAATGTTACAATAGCTATTAAATTTAAAGGAATTATATTAAAAATCCATATAAACAACATTTTATAATAATATTTTTTAAATATAAGGTTTTTATATGTTGAATTGGATGATCCAACTTGGGGGATAGATTTTTAGAGAAACTAGCGCACACCTGTGTCCACACATGGAAGTATATAAAGACCTTCCAAGTGGATAGAAATATAGCAACCCCAGAGGATATGTTTCCTAAATGAATCATTTTTAAGGAGCTTATAAAACCAAATATAATCATTTTTTACAACATAAATCTCTCCAATACATTTATTTTTGTCATAAAAATTCAATTCTATATTGTAATCCTATAAGTGTCTGTTTTGTAATTTTGTTTAGAAAACAATTGAAGCTAAATTTTCACCAGCACTCTCATATACCTTGTATAGTGGTATGTTTAAGGTCCCATAATTTCATTCAATTATATTGGAATCCTTTCATTGTTTACCTTGTTAATTTCATCCCAAACATGATTCATTTCAATTCTATTTATGTGTGTTAGTAGTGTTCATGTAACTCTCTTATTTAATACATTTTTTCATTTCTTTAATACATCATCATACAAATACATAACTATTTTATTCCCTATATTTATGGATAAGTAAATATTACTTAGGGTGTGACTTGGGTTTGGGGAGGAAAATAGATTAAACGTAAAAACATTTCATGATAATTAAATTAACATTCGTCTCTTAATTAATTATTTTAGGGATTATTAAAATGTTTGATGGATATTAAGGGTTTTATATATTACGAGACACTTCACACATAAAAGATCATAGACTATTGAACCATTTATGAGCTATATATGATTCGGTATTGAAGCTCTATTGGAGGCTCAGATTATATCCAAAACATTTATAAAAATGATCTTACCCTTATAGCTTAGAGAATATAAATTTTACATGATCTATTTTACATTCTCAATGATAAGAAATTATTATTACTACATCCTTTATCCTCACCATGATTGATCAGAAATAGTATAATCAATTAATCATCTTAAATTAATAAATTCAATTTTTCTCTACAAAAAACTTATACCCCTAATTAAAATAGAAAACAATATTATCAACTCAAAAATAATAATACCATTACTAAGGATTCAACCTTAGTGTATCTAAAAAATTATACTATACCATAAAATATATTATTATTAATAGGTTTCAATCATCCTTTCTTTATGATTTATTATTTTCTAAGTTGGAATCATGAATTGTTCTACCATTCTTATCTTAGTAATAATGCTTATAATCCATATCATGTGATTTACTGGGGAGATATTGAATTGGTGGAATGTATGAATAGTGTGAAACATTATATTTAGATCCATATTATTAAGAAGAAAGTTTTTATGGGTGTTTTATTTATTTTTAGTTGGTTTTTTGTATGAATGTTGAATGAAATAAAGTTATTTGGAGGAATATTCTTAAATGAGTATTCACTACCAAAAGTTGTTTTATTTTTTTTAAATTATATGAAAATAATGTTGGTTTTGTGTGCTATAATATGAAGATTAATTTTGGTTATAATTGAGATAATTCTCCCTTTGATATTATGATTAATATTTTCTAGGATGAAAAGTCTTAATGGTTAGTAGTATTTGGATACATATTTTTTTTTATTTTTTGATGTTTATCAATTTTTATTAATATAAATGGTAAGACTCAAATAGAGGTGTGTTTTTAAGGAACAATATGTGGTTATTTTATTTATTTATTTATTTTATAGGATTGTTTTAAATAAATTATAAATATTTTATTTATTATATTGTTTGGGTAAATATCAATTTTATGATGTGAAATTTTATTATCAACATGATATAGAATATAGTCACTGGAGTCATGTGCTGAGTTTAATATGGAATTAGAGGTTGAGGATTTGGAATACTTCAATGGATGGATTTTTTAACAGTGAATTATGGTGGAGGCTGGTGAATTCATGATGAATGCTGATATTATACTTATAAAAGGATAGTTTATCCATGTGACTTCTCATTCCATGTTGTTATTATACATTACCTATTTAGTAAGTTATTCTATATTTCTTCATATTCTTTGGGTCATTTTTGAAATGGTGGAAGAAGTATAGATATTAAAGGTAGGAGGATGAAAAATGGATTGACGAAAAATACGTTATTGAGATAGTAAACTATATACATTCACCAATTTGGGGTTTTCTAGGGGAAAGTATTTCTTTTTATTTTTGAATGATGGAATATACTTAATAAATTATACAAATTGTAACATATTGTTACCCATTTTTAGGTATTTAACTTCTACTTTCTAGTTTTACTCTGTAATAGGGTGTGTTATGGGTCTCCTGGTGATAGAAAAAAATTTGTGAAAAATGACCAAAAGTCCAGGGATGTATATTTGTTAAAATTATCTGATTCTAGGTATAAATGTGTTAATAGATTTTTTGGGTTCTCTATGAGTGTGAAGAACTATTGAATTTATTTTGATATTTTGTGTGAGAATCTAGATTTTATGTCGTGTGATGGGAAATTACATGGCATGTAAAGGGGTTACAAGACATGTACTTGGTCGCTAGAAATAATTTGTGAACTATTCACCCAAAGTAAAAGGATTACATGTCTGGTAATAGTGAAACAAATTAACATTAAAACTATATGTTATAATAAAAAGGCATCGAGTTTTATTGATGTACTTGAAACCCATTTATTACACAAAGTGTAATGTGGTTACATGTGGTGTAACTTTTGGTAGGTCAGGTTTTTGGGAGATTCATTGAATAATTTTTCATTCATTCTTCAGTATACATCATTTTTTTACTTATAGCTCATCTATGCTGATTTTTGGAGCCTCCATTCATCATAGATTGATTCATTTGTGTATTGATCATCATTGTGGTTTTATTGAATCTCTGGGGGTGAGTAATCCTTTATGATTATCTATTTCATTGATCATAGTAGCATTGTCTCACTGTGTTAATAGATCCATTGACCCATAGTGATGTTATTTATTATTTATCTCTAGATCTATTGTGTGCTCTTGTTTTGGGGGTGTTTCCTTATTAGTTGTGGTACAGAGGTTGTGCACTCTTGAGGAATGTTTTGATTCCTCTTATCCACCGACCCTTTTGTTAAATGAAATCAGTTTTGAGATGTTTCAATGGATTCTATAGTCTTCATTTTCATTATTGACACCTTTTTTATTGTGGGTTCTACTGTGGACATGTGATACATGATTTTTTAGGATGGTGGTTCCATCTCTGGATTATGTTTGGGAATGTAATTGCTCATATTTTGTTGAATTGTTTTATTCAAAGAAATAGAATGATATGATTTATTTTCTTCATGTGTAGAACTAGTTTTTTTTCATAAAATAAGGGTTTCCCTAGGTTTTCCTAAGGGAAAATGATTTTTCAAAGAACTATGAAATGGTTATATGAAATGGTTTTGAAATCATGGTTCTATGAAAAAGGATCAATGAATTGGTTTGGAAAATATAGAACATATTAAGCCTTGGGTAATTACGTGGAAGGTATAATAATAGGTTTTGTCCATTGGTAGATGGTTTTCTCATGGGGATTTACTTTTCTCCCTAGGACTATTTTTCTAAGGACTTGTTCGACCTGTTGGGGGTTACTATAATCTCTAGTCTTGATACATATTTCTAGTGGATTATTTAATATGTGATTGTATATGTTAGGTATTAGTGTCATAGATATCTTGAACATGTGTGATCCCTATCACAATGTTACATGTGCTTCTTCTTTTGGATTGTTCTATTTTGTTGTACTGTCATCTATTTGATTAGATATGAGATGTATGATTTTTTATATGATATAACTGATGTGATATATGTATATGAAAAGAATGGAAATAGATTTACCCAATTTATTTATAATGATATAAAATGAGAAAATTAAAAATGTTTTTCCATGATTTGGATTTAAAATGGTTAAAATGTAATCATGAATTATTTCATTTAACATTAAGCATGATTAAATTATTATTCAAAGACATGATGTGGAATACCTGGGTGAGACCCCACTGACCCTTTTAGCTTAAAATCATCATAACCATTGATGATGTGTAGAAATTTGTATTTATTTTGATATAGGAAAAGGCAATTCTCCATAGTGCGGTGAATAGGTTTTCTATTAGCTAAGTTTGGTTTCTAGTTGACAAATGGTAGGATTATTCACAAGCTATCAAATGGAGTAGTTTTTCCTTTTTTAGTAGTCATTTGTGTTTAGACCTGTACTTGGAGATTGTTTCTACTCCAAATTTTTTTATTTTCCACTTTTTAGTTATTTAATATATTTATCTTTTTCTATATTCTTTATGTCGTATATTTGTGTCATGTTGTTTCTTATGGTTGTGTGAAATCATTCCCACTTGTTGTTGTTTTATGTTGGGGTACGATTCATCATATCTGGGGATCAAGAACACCCTTTGAGTATATGGAAGATCATGATGGGTACTGGTTTTATAGGGTATCCATGTTGGTTCATTAGAAATTAGTATTAAAGGTGGTTGGACCAAAGGATCCCCTTCCTTGGGATGTTTTCTAGACTAGTGATTGGATTTTCATGACATGAGAGGTATAATACGGTGCGTGACTGGTTATCTCTTACTGTGATGTGACTCAAGTTACCATGGAATATTGGGATGTGTGTCTCCTGTTTTGAGTTATTGATTTTAATATTATTTTTTGATTATGTGTTTTCAAGTTTCAACTGATATTATTATGTTGTCGGATCGTTTATTTTGATTTGGTGCATAGTAGTATGCCTCTAAGTAGTTCGTACTATTAACCAAAATGTACATCAATCCCATAACACTATTTTTGAGGTATAGTCAATATATGTAAGATAAAGGGATTGATCGCGATAGTTATTGTTTGGGAAGACACCATACATTAAAGTTATGAATGAAACTCAAGAGGCAGAGGACTATCTTGAAAAGATCGATCACATATTTTACTTCTTGGATACAACTAATACTATCAAGGTGAAGTGCACAACATTCATACTTGATGTTCATAGAAAGTTTTTGGGGGATTCTAGGGTATTGGTGGATAGGTACATGGGATTGTACTGGAAGGGATTCTAGAATCTCTTCTTCTAGATGTTCTTTCTAGAGATTTTGATGATGGGTAAGTCTTTATAGTACCTCTCTTGTCCTCAGGGAGAGTGTTAGTTGTCAGCATTCACCAATGGGTTTTCTGATATTGTTTGTTTTTCACCAGAGGTTGTAAAGAAGGACTAGTTGAGAGCTCAATAGTACTTATAGGGGTTTTAAATACATATCAGATCACATGTATCTATGCAGAAACTTTTGACCAATGTAGATATAGTTGGAAATTAAATGATATAAAAAGTGAATATGGATGGATATGTTGGATATTCTTCCATTTATCTTCCGCCTAGTAAAATCTTCACTAGAACGTTGGGGATTAGGAGAATGTGTCATGATCACTGATGAAGTGGTCAAGGTGAATCTCATTAGTAGGCCTCTTAATCACCTCCATTTACAGTGGGTAGTGCTCCTCAGAATTGATATTAGTGGGGAAATGTAATACACACATTGTTGGAATTATTGGAAACTGTTGTGTTTCTATCAAACTATGCTTACACCATTATATGTTCATATATATTCTTCTCTAAATCCCACTATGTCACAATTGAATTCTTTAATTCATATAGGGATCCACCCATAGATATAAAGAGTGAAGCACCTTCACAAAGTAGATCAGTTTCAGACATAGGTAGATTCAGGTCTAATGATAGTTAGAGGTACCATATTTATGGAATAATTGATATAAATTTATATATTTCACATTCGTACTTCCCATTAATTTATATCAGGTCATTTTTTATATTCTTACCCTTCCAACGGAGCTCCTTTCCTTTTTATAGAGTTAAAAACACATCTTGGGAAGAGGAAAGAGTAGGATTTTTAGTCTCCATCTTGTGCGCTATCGATAGAAGATGCGATGTAATTCTGGGATTTAATTTTTCATGTTTTGTATCTGTTGGAAATAATAATTTAGATGGATCGTCTTTTTTTTCATCATGTTGAGGTGTATTGTCATCATCAGTGTGTCATGTTTATTACAGACTATGGTAGATCATAGGCATGTTAGGGAGAGTGGTATATGAGTTCTAGTAATGAAATAACTTCCCTCCTAGAGATCATGGTTTTTTTTCTTCTGTATAATTTGTGCCCGATGACGTTTCATCAATTGTTTTTCTTCAAACTTTTTTTTGGGGTTTACTGAAATTTTTGCCAAAATAATTATCTAGGATTCCTCCACAGAGGGAAAAAGAGTTTATTGTTGGCCCAGTTCCATGGATGTAGCCTATATCAACACATTTTTATCATATGAAACATTTATAGATAAAATATTTAAATATTCAGTTGGAAGATCAGGTGGTCATGTTTTTTTCGTCACTGTGTTTCACCTTAGGTAGCTTCGATTCTCTTTTAGAAGAAGGAATATGGTTCACTACAACTGTGTATGGACTATCAGTAGTTGAACTAACCAATGATTAAGAACAATTTTACTTTCCCTCATTTGAATGATTTCTTTGATCAATTAATGTGGAAAACTATTTTTTGATTTTGATCTTCTTTTGGGTTATCATTAGATCAGATATAAGGATTGTGATATACCAAATATGGATTTTTGGAGAAGGCATAGATATTGAGAATATCATATGTATTCATTTGGTCTAAATAACACTCATGAAGTTTTTATGGATTTTATGAATTGAATATTCCATCATCACATAGACACTTTTCTGTTAGTGTTCAATGATGATATTTATGTTTAGTTTAGATCTATACATGAGTATGTGTGCCATTTGAGTTTGGTTTTAAAAATCCTTCAAAGTCACTATTTACAAGGAAATATTTTGAAATGAAACTTCTGGATTCAAGAAGTAAAATTATTAGTGTACATTGTTTATGATTGTAGATTATCAGTTGACCATAGTAACATAAAAGCTATTTTTTATGGAAGAACCACAGAATGTCTTTGAAATTTAAGGAGTCTATGGTCTTGTAGGATACAATCTATGGTTCATCGGGGGTTTCTAAAAGTTATTGTCACATTTGATTGTTCTTACTAATAATGGCATACAATTAACATTAAATACAAAGTGTCATTGTTCTTTTGATGAGATGAAATGAATTCTAACATCATCTCCTATTCTTATCTTACCAGACACTAGTAAATTATATTTTCTTTTATATGATTCTTCTAGCACTAGTTATGATGATCATGAGGTATCTTATGACCCTTTTAATATTCAACTACATGAGAATAAATAGCCCAATCACGATTTAGAGATTTTGTAACTTATTCATGCACCTAAGTGTAGTTGGAATTGTCTTTTTTGTAACGGGTTTCTATCTTTTATGACCTTAAGATTTTGAGATATATATTTTTTCATAAATACATTAATCTTAGATAGATGTGGTGGGTGGCATAACATCAGATGTTTGACTCTCATATCTCTTACCCCATAGGGGTGGGGAATGTTTTCAAATATTATATTAGTATGAATGTTTGATCAAAAACTGTTTTTAAATAAAAAACATCTGGAACCCTATGGGTATTTTTTATTAGTTTTCTGTTGATAATCAAGAGGATGATTTAGGTATAGATCTAACCAGTGTTATTTCATCATCATCTCTCCATGATTATATTATATAGATTCATTATAAGGATTCCTGTTCAACGTAATTTCATAAACAATATATAGTGGGGAGATAGTTTTTGTTTGGTCTCTATATTGAAATGGTATTCTCATGTTTGGGGAACAGTTTTTCATCCCAACATCTATATTGATGTAAGTTTAATTTGATTTTAATAGTTCATTTTCTAGAATACATCTGAGCACTAATATTACGTATTATGAAATGATATGGAGATTCTTTTGGTTGGGTATAAAGAGTAAAATTATAGATTATGTGTCCCATTGTTACACCTACAAATAGATAGATTCAAATCACATAAAACCTTCTAGTTTTACTCATCCTTTTATGGAATTGATTTGTAAATGAGATGATTAATCCATAAACATTTTTTTGGGTTACCATAGACTCTTCAAGGGAGGAATTCTATTTGGGTGGTGATTTATTGGTTGAAAAAGTAACCTCATTTTATTTTAATCAAAGACACCCCAAAAGAGGAAGATCTGGGTAAGATGTATGTGTAAAAAATTGTGAGGTTACATGGTTTTCCTTCTACTATTGTTTCTGACAGAGATACTAGGTTTACTATGAGGTTTAATATGAGTCTCCATGAGGTGATGGAGGCTCAGGTGATACTGGGTACAACATACCATCTATAGAAAATGGATCTGATAGAGTACATTATTCAAATCTTGGAAGATATTCTCTATAAATGTGTCTTGGATTTTGATGTGAGGTGGGATGAACATATGTGACTTTTTGAGTTTTTTTATTAAGAAATTAATTACTAATCAATAAAAATGGATCCTTTTGATAATTTCTATGGCCACCCATGTAGATCACCTCATTGTTTGGAATAGGTGTGAAAAGCTTCTTCAGTGGGACCAAGTTCGGTTCCGGAGATGTCTATGAGGATTGTGGATAAAAATCATCATTTTATTATAGCTCAGAGTTGGTATAATCCTTATATAGATGAAAAACATCATACTTCCATGTTTTCCTTACGTAACTAGGCTTTATTTAAAGATTCTCCCCAGTTGAGTCATTATCGTCTTAGAAAACAGGGAATGCAAGCTCTGAGAAATGTTAGACCATTTGAACGTCTTGGGTAGGTTTCATATAATTTATAATTATTATCTCATTTGAATGGAATTAAAAAATTTTCCCATATATAGAAGCTCAAGAAATCTCATCACTATCCCTCTCACCTTCAATGTTGGGAATATATTGAGAGAGATCCAAAAATTTCTGTTGCGGAGAAACCAGTTGAGATCATTGACTCTTAAGTTAATGTCTTTCTAGGGAAGTATATTATGTTGGTCAGAGTGTTATAGTAGATAAATTAGATTATCTTGGTAATTGGGAGTGTGAGTAATTGATTGGGTATAATTGGCCTCACCTCATTACCATACATCATTCTTCCACATGATTTCCTAGAGATGTAAAGTCTTATGGTGGGAGTTTATAACATCTTGTTGATAGTTTTTCGGTATTTACATTCTCTTCTCTAGTATTCTCATAATTTGGGTGCATCTTGGGACTTGTGAGGATGGATAATTTTTTTTGAGAAAATTTACATATTGTTTTTGGATATATCTTAATGTTTTTGTGGGATTCTCTCCAAGTTCAAAGATCACTTTTTTCGGTTTTGGGTTTTTTGAAATAATCATCATTTTCTACTATGTTTTGGGAGATTAGAGGGTGTTTAAAGGGGTTACATGAAATGTACTTGGTCACCAAACACAAGTTTTCATCAATGTTGACAAAGTGAAAGGATTACACACCGGTTATATGGAATGTAATGTTAAAATTATATGTAATAATAAAAAGGCATTGGGTTTTTTGGCATATGTGAGACTCTTGATTTACAAAATGTATATAGGGGTAACACATCATGTAACTATTGGGAGGTAAGATTTCACGGTGGTTCTTCGATGGATTTTTCATTCACTCCTCCACATCCCTCATTAGTCTTGACCAAGAGAACTTTTCTGGTGAATTTGGAGTCCTCCATTCATTCTGTTTTGATTCGTTCAATGATTTATCATCATTTTGGTTGTATTGCATCTATCCTTGTGAGAAATCCTTTCTACATGTTTTTTTATTTTATTTTTGTAGTGTCATCATGTTACGATATAGAATTTGTTGACCTACGGTGATGTTACTTCTAGTTTCTCTCTAGATATATTTTTGGTTCTTGTTCTAAGGGCCATTTCAATATTGGGTATGGTTCGGTGGGTTTGCATTCTAGAGTTATTTGTTGATTCCTCTTATACAATAATTTTTTTTTAAATTGAATAAATTATGAGATGCTTTGATTGATTCTTCTTTTTCATTTTTGACTATTTTATTATGGTGGGTTCTATTAAAGGCAGGAAAAAAATTAGTTTTGAGGAAGGTGGTTCTGTCTCTTTCTAGTTTCGGTTAACTACATTTCTCCAAATTTTGATAAATAATTTTATGAAAATAAACCGGCATAATATGTCAATTTGTTTCTGTGTGCGAAACTAGTTTGATGAATTGATCTTCAAATCCAGGTTTGATGAATTTTTTTGGAAAATAGGGAACATAAGAAGCTTTTGTTACTTAAGGGGGACACATAGTAATAGGTCTCATCCACGGTCGGAGGGTTTTCTCATGGGACCTTCCAATGATCCATAGGGCCGTTATTCTAGGGACTTGTTATAACTATTGGGGGGTTCTCTTTCTTGGGTGTTCCTCAGAACTCTATACTCCATACATACATCTAGTGGATTGATGTATACATGATTGTCTATGTTATTCATGATACTCCTAGATATACTAACCTAGAGTGATCTTACATGTGCTTCTACTTTTGGCTAGTATTGTTTTGTCGTACTGTAATGGTTTTGATATGATATGATATGCAATCTTTATTTTGATTTGATCTATATACAGTGATACATGTATAAGAAATTCATATAAACTGATTTACCTATTTTATTATGAAATATGGAAAATGTAAAATTAAAATTGGTCTTCCATGCTTTTCAAAAAAACTATTAAACTATTATCATTACTTTTTCTCTTCAATATTTTTCATGATTGGATATGTTTCAGATAATTGATATGGAATGATTTGGTGATACTCTACTAAGCCTATTAAGTCACACCCTGTGTACCACTTCTATAGTGCATAAACCTTTGTATGTCTTTCGGTTCATGGAAAAGTCAAGGCACTACATTGAGATGGTGAGTTTTTCTATAAGCTAAGTTGGGTAACTAGTGGGGAGATGGTGGGAGTCTTCCCAATTTATCACATGGAGTAGTTTTTTTCCTATTTTTGTAGTTATTTGTGGTTTGACCTATACTTATTGATTGTTTCTAATCTGTATTTTTTTCTTTTTTTTTTCAGTAATGGAATATATATTTGTTTTCCACTAATGTTTTTTTGTATATATCGACACTTTTGTTTCTTAAGGTTTGGTCAAATCATTCCCTCTAGTTTTTGTTTGATTTCTGGGTGCGAGTCGCCATCCTGTCGGGATCGAGAAGGCCATTCAGGTACATGATAGACTGGAAAGGGTACATGTTTGAGTGGGTATTTAGGTCGGTTCATTACAGAAATATTTTTTAGTCTATGTATGTAATTTATGTTTTAAAAGATGTGAGTTATTCTTTAATATTTTTTAAAGGAAAAGGGAAAATATTTCATGGATCAAAAAGGTTTTCTAATTTCAAAATTTATTTTTTACTGATATTATATGAACGTTTATGGTTATATTTTTGTATATGAATGGAGGAATGATGTTATTAATGGTCACATATCATCATTTTAAACTCATGATTATATGTAAAATTAAATTATGAGGAAGTAATTATTTATTTATGAATTTTGAATGGGTGATTCCATTTTATATTTGGGTTGCACAATATTTTTGGTGTTATAATTTTCAAGAGAATATTTATCTTTACTGGGGATATATATTACAAAGGGTCATGTAGATTTTTTGTTAGGGTTGTGCCCCACATTAGGATTTGGTGGCTTTTAGTTTAAACACTTATAAAGGGGTTTTTTATAATTTTAAAATGTTCATGTCACTTCTTCGTAGGTTAATTTAAAACCCCCATAGAAGTTTTTCTTATTGGTGATTGCTTATGAATTTTCCTCATTTTTTATGTGGTGGTATTTATAACCAAAAAAATGTACAAAAGTATTCATGTATGAAATGTTGGAGTCTAATTTTAATTAACACCAAGGATATAGTTTTTTAAAAATCTAGTTAATTCTAATAATCTTAAGGGGAAAATATTTAATAAAGGTGCATAAATTATAGTTAATTTTTAAGAAATTAATGTTAATAGAAGTGCTTCTGAATGAATATGGATATGATTGAGGATATGAATATGATAGTGGATATGGAAAAACAAGTGGTTATGGATATGGTGTAAATGTATGATGGACAAATTTTTGTGAATGAATGCCAATTATGTGTATTTATCATTAGTTCTTATGATCAATTATGAATTGTACTTTTAGTTAAAATATTAAGACTTATTTTAGTGAATTTTAAACTATTTATATAGATTATTAACAATAGTTTCTACTGGGAAATATACAATGATTGTTTTTGAGAAATTGAAAATGGCGATTCCAGATAATTATTGGTGATTATCAATCATGAGATTCTGTGTAATTGAAAACAATTTTAATGTGTAACAATTAACAATTCCTAGTAATAAATTTAGGGTTGTTTTTAGTGGTTATTTTGGGTAATTATATATGATTATTGGTGTAAAATTCTCGGTTTCTATAAGGGATGTTTTAATTCTGGGTAGTTATATCTTGCAACAGTGCATGCTGACAATGAGTAAAGATTGAGTTTGATAGAATTATTATGATCATAATTATGTGTATACTTGTATGTTTATATTATTTGAGCAGTGATGTATGCACATTATCTTCTATAATACCACCACCTGATACTAAAGGTTGAGTGATACTAACATCTAGTGGGATATGGGAATTACTATATTGAAAGACAATTATTTTTAGTTGACTCTTACTCATGTATAAATTTGGGAATTAGAGATGCAATATTTGAATTTGGATGCTATGGTGTGATTTCTTGTTGAGTTAGAATGTGGGGACTATTCTTTTTTATTTCTATATATTTCACACTGTATGAGTTAATATATTTTAATATATATATAATATTTGAGGTGACCATTATTTTGGTCAGATATGGGTAGAAGTAGAGATCTTAACGATGGTTTTTTCTCATTATCTCACAAATTATTTGTTATGATATATAAAAATTGAATTCTATTATTCAAGTACTCAACACCATTCTCTATATATATATATATATATTAATTTTTACATTTCTCAGGGTGGTTTGGCAGAGGTATGTTTACCAAAAATGGCTTGTGGGGACCCTACCTATGTCTGTAATATGGCTAAGTGTGCCTCCCTAGGACTATTACTAATATACCAAGGGTTAGGGACTTGTCCCAAGAATAATAAAACATTAAATTAAATTAATTATCCCATGAAATATATAATTAAAAATAACTAAAACTCCATTTCAAAACTACCCATGTAATAGACCACCATAAGTAAACTTTAATTGATGATACTATATATGACATAACACCGATCAAGTATACAATGTTACGTAATTATTGTAAAAATATAATGTTAATTATGTAATAATTACAAAATTATGTCAACCTACATATAAATGTTAACCCAAAACAACAGTTCAATAAATATATACAGGTTCCTAAACAAATTCACCACCAATGAAATTACTAAAATAATTTTTAGACATGAATGTGTTTTTGAATAGCCTAATGACTATTTTAAAAACTGAGATACTATATGATATTTTAATGTGATCTAAAATCATAATTATGACTATTATAACTCATATTGATTAGTTATTCAACATGATATGGTAAATTGATGATTTTATTTGAGGTGGAAAGAAGGAAAAAACCAATAGAAAGTATTATAGGACAAGATACAATGGTGTGGAAAATGAAAAGGTTAATTGCCTGGATAATTCATGGATTGGTTATTGTGATAAATTATATAATATTTTATCGATGGTGTATGATCATTGTGTGTTGTGGTTCGACATATAATCTAAAGGTTAGATATTGTGTGGCATATTTTAAAGTGTTATTTTTTTATTAACTTTTTGAAGTATATTTATATGAGGGAAATACACTCGATGCGTTGTTTTATGATATATAGGGAATTATATTAAGGTTCATTGCATAATTTTTATCAGATGTTTAACTTTTGAATAACACTATTTTGATGTGTTGTAGACTAATCAAATTAATATCATGGTGAATATCAATAGAGGTTTCTATCTAGGTAAATGGTATCATTAATATGGTATATTTAGATACTCATATGGTTTAATTGTCCATGTTTATTAATTATTTAGGTGGATTAGCTAATTTGAATTATTAGATAGTAATGTGGACTAGTTGACCAGGATTATCGGGTAATATTATGGGATATTTTGCCTCATTTAAAGGATGGTGATATGACTAGTTGACTTGGTTATTTGTAATTTCATGTAGAGTAGATTACCAGATATACATTCATCGATACTCTGTTGGTTTATAATGAAAACTTGAATATGGAATTAGATATGTGAGTTATTACTTACAATAATTTTATGTCACTTTATCTATGGTTGTGCCATTCACCAAGAATATGTCTTCTTAACGAAGTCTTCTCAAGTCTTACCTAATATTCAATTTGTGTTCGTAAATTGAATGATCAGCTTAGATTACACCCCATGAAAAAAAATATTGGTTTGGATTCATTATGGATTCATTTGACTCATAGAAACTAGATGTTATGTAATTAAATATTCAATTAATGATTGGAAACTAAATTTTTTATTATTATGATACATGATTGGTTGTAGGGAATTAGGCATTAGGTGAATATTGGTCACTAGCAGATGATATTTAGTTTATGGGGGACCTATGGAATTTTTAATGTGAGTGTTATAATATATGTATATATATATATTCTATTCTTCAGTGAGTTATTTTTGGGGTGATCTTGAGAAGGGAATATTTAATTAGTTAGATGTGTGAATAAGGATGCATAGATCAACGTATTGAAATTTTATAGACTATAAAGTTAAGATGTATAACCAAATTCACCCACAGAAGGGGTGCATATGGGTATTATTAAAACTAAAAATTTTCTTTTGAATCTCTCTTCCTTCATAATATTTTTCCCTCATTCCATAAAGTGTGTTCCATATATCTCACCCATTAATGCATCAACATGAAATGTGTATAATAAATAGATAAAGTAAATTTCATGTGAACATAATGATTTTACTTGGTTCACCAACATTGGGATATATCAACATAGTAGAAAAAAGGTACTAGTTTAAAAAATCCATTATCAACTCATTATTTTGTTGGATAAAAGGTCTAGATCTTGGTCACTACATGCTAAGGTACAAAACATTTATAATGGTTTAGGGATGAAAAACTAGCTCCTAAGGGTCCTTATCCATCCTTCCTTCTCCAAAAAATAATTTTGAGAAGTATTTATGAGTTCATATACATGAAAGTATCTTAATGATTTACATTGGAAACTGGACAACTACACTTCAACAATTCAAAATTTATTTCTATATTAAATTCTTCATCATTGAGTTTCTATGATTATATAGTTTATGAACTCCTCATTGAGAGTTTAATTGATGTTTTTGATAGAAACTCCCTAAAAATGAAAAATAACTCACACAATCTAAGATTAATTACACTCAAGAAAAATGTTAATTTTAATTAATCATCTTTTCCACTTATCTAGAAGTGATAAATACAACTCCTCAATCTACAATACTTTCCCCTCATATGAAATGGGTCTTATAATGATTCTCCAAATATACTATCCATCTCTATAGAACCATGTTTTTTATTTTTTTTCTATTTCTACCAATACCACTCTAAATATTCCATTATATATTTTATAAACACCCCTAATTTCTAAACCTTTATCAAATATTTGGGATTAATTATTGTTCACCCATTATTTTAATATCTTTCCATTTTTACTAAACAATATCATGCCATCGTTTTCTTAGAAATTTGTTAGGTCTCTCTTCTAAATATCAAACCTTATATGCTCTTACAGACATCAAAAAATATCATGAGAATAAACCAAATTTTAAAAAATCACACAATGATTCCCTAAATTATAGTGTAACATGCCTTTTTATATAACATATTGTAGGAAGATTTCTATCAATACACCAATATTCATAGTCATATTTAGATTAAAAAATACTAGAATAAATATCATTTTAAACCCCATAAATTATTATAAAAATATTATAATTCTATATAAATATAAAAAATAATTACAACATGATACACATCATCACAAAGAAACACCTGATTATAATAGAAAACTAAACAATAAGAGATCTTTGTTGTGGTGTAATCCTATATTCTCATCTTTTATCCTCTACCTATTTAGAAATGTTATTCTTAGGACCACACTAACTAAAGTTTCACTAATGTTTTCATTGTTTGACTCATTACGATGAAATATTCTAGTTATTTGGAAAATATATGTTTTTAGCATTATCCCTTAGAAATTAGTTTATAAGAAAATTGAATTTAATCAAATGAAACAATCATGGAATGGAAAAATATGTTGTGATTTTAGTTTCTTTCCTTTATTAAAATCACCTTATAGCATTCTCCAAATTATTCTGTCCATTATCACACCTATTACAATTTAATTTTAAGATATAATAAACAATATGTACCTCGTATAAAATGCAATCAATGAAAATCAATCAATATTTATACATAAAATTATATAGACTTTATATTTAAAAATATCAAGTTATTCTTTTTCCTTTCTCTATTATTGTATTCATGAATTCACTGAGATGACTTATGTAATTCCACTCATGACCATCCATGCTCACACTCATTAAAAAATGTCATATATCTATATTATTCATCCTTCTACAAGTATCATTACTCATAACAATAATGACCTTTATCTTCAAGTAAATATATCCATGGTTTTCTCATTTTACATTCTTTAAGATATTCTAATAACATAGCTTGGGGGTTGATAATTTTTTCCCTATTTTGATTTTTATATATTTTAACAATTCCCATCTACATATGAGAATACAAAATCTCTTATTTCTTAAAATATTCTCTAAATATAAATAAATTCATCATTGATTATCATCACTAATTGTAAATATTTATTGTTAAAAAATCAAAAAAAAGTAGCATCCTTGTGGCAATATTATACCCCTTTTGACTTTTTTGATAACACTTAAATAAATATATACAGTCCCAAGTAGTAAATATTATATCAAACAATTAATATCAAACCAATATATAATTCTATGAACTTAATTTATCTCCCTTTTACTAGGTATATGGATTATATAATTCACCTTCTACCACATTTTTAATAAGATATAAAGGATATCTTCACCAAATAATTTGTACACTCTCTTATATGATCTCTAAAAGGTATAGGGGTAGATTCATTAATTACTCTCACATTTTTTCAATAATATAGTTGCACCATATTTTTCAAAGAAAGAAACGATTTCCATCAATTCATATGAATATCAAAATTTATAAAGTCTAAGATCCACTATTAACATTCAACTAAAGTCATTAAAAACTCTTACATGCATTAATTTCTTTACCCCTTAGAATAGAGAAAAATCAGTCTTTACCATTTTTTACCAAAAAATAAAAAATTAGGGAGTTTAAACTTCATAAATTTCATATGAATCCTTCAAAAATTATAAACCATTCAACTAATAAAACACTCTACAAAAACTCTAGGCCCCATTAAAAACTTATAACCCTTAAACTCTATGTACAACATGAAAATTATTTGTCACCATGTGGTCTAAAACAACTTATTTAGAATAATTACTTATTTATATTTCAATATTAAAACCTACTTGAACTATATATTCACTCTATAAAGGTTATTTAATGTGTGAAATAATCATTTTGAAAATTTATAAATAATCCTTTAATCCTATAAAGCCATAAATTAAGGTTAGAAAAAATAGTTTAAATAAATAACTTCATTTTTTTCAATTTAACTCACTTACTTCCACACATATATGGAACATGATATTTTTTTAAAATATATCACTATAATATTAATCACACTTACAAAATCTCATTGTTAAATAATCAATAAATTACAAAGTGTGTGAGTAATACCACATATTGACCCAATCAACACCACTTTTACGACAAAATCATGATAATACATATAGTTCATGATTTTTATTACTTTACTGGTCTTATCATTTTTTCAATATGATTCTATTCATCCTTTGAATGTTTTACACAACCCCTATTTTATTTCAGTTATGTAACTATATATTATAAATGATAATAATTATAAAAATTACTTTTTAGTAACTTTCAATAATTGTAAAACAATAAGAAAATATTAAATTTTATAAAAAAATAAATAAACTAATTAATAACACATTGTTTAATGTTCCTCATATTCTTATATATTCATGATTCGAACCCATTCTATCATATTATGATATTTCTTTTAGGAAAAAACATTTTCTATCATTATTTTTCTATATATTTTCATTATTACCCATCATTTGGGCATTATGAATCTTTAAAGAAATTAAATCCTTATATTTTATAAATACCCAATAATAATGAATGATTCACTCCATTAATGGCCATGAATTATCAATGTGTGAGGTCAAGTTTATGTAACTATGGTTCGTGACATGAACACTAATTTCAATCCATGAACCAATCAAGTAGATTTGATTCATTTCATGAATCATAGTTTTACATCATAAACATTCCAACCATGCTATTTAAGTTGTGGCTCTTCTATTTTCACTTGACTCTATATAAATCTATTTTTCCTCTTTTTCTAGTGATAAACCAAGAATAATCTCTCTCAATGAAAATTAGGATGATGATACTTTTTGAATTATTTTTAAAAAACAAAGCCTTGTATTGGAGAAGCTTTTATAGATTAAGAGAGTGTATAAGGAGAAATAAGTGGCTTTATGGATTAAGGAAGGTGACATGAATAATGTATTATTTCAAGAATGTTTGAAAAATAAAAATCTGATTCAAAATATCTATTTAAAATTGGAGGACATTTACTATACAACTAATGTGGATATAACTAGAAGTTTTGATCTAGAATAGTTTGAGGACATACTCGATGGACATAACTCTTTCTTAGGTACTAAGAAGAACAAGCATGATAACGCAGAAGGTTTCCTGGGATTCTTAGAAAACCGTCTAAATGTAAGTGGTCATGGAAACATGATATAAATTCTATTAGATGAGGAAACTAAAATCATAGTCATAATCATGAAACAATAAAATGTGTCTGGGCCCAATGGGTTCCTATGATGTTTTCATATGGTTTCTTGGGATTTCATTAAGGACTAGGTTATAGATGTGCTGCATGATTATTTTAGGGGTGGTTCTCTTAATGGATAGCTAATTGCATATTAAGTGGTCCTAGTCCCCAAGGTGAAGGACCCTTCGAGAATTAATTAGTATAGAACAATCTATCTCTTCAAATTTTCTTACAAAATCATTGCATGGATAATCAAAAGTTTTCTCTCTAATATTATACCAAGATTGGTTTCAAAGGAACAAAATAGTTTTTTTCAAGGGAGTAATATTCAGGGGGATATTTACATTGCTCATGAAATAGTGTAGGATCTCAACAAAAGGACAACAGGTTCTAATGTTATGATTAAGGTGTAAATGGATATAGCCTATTACTATTTAGAGAGGTGCTTCATCATAAGAGTCATGAAAGAATTTTTCCAAAGTTAATAATTCTATTATTTATACATTCACTATTATCCCCCCCTTGGCTCTCTATTTCCTTAATTGGTAGGAGTTTCACTTTTTTTAAGCTGTTGAGGGGTTTTAGACAAGGTGAATGCTTTTTTACTAGTCTATTAATCTTGGATCAGGTGTCCCATGCTATAAATGTCAAATAAAACTTGGATGAGGGAAGATAAAGTCCTTTTATAACTCATTCAGTGATAATATTGTGTCACTTCTCATGTTTTCTGATGATATACTATTTTTCATTAATGTAAGGAAAATGTATCAAAAAAGTTTCAATAGAATTATAGAGAATTAAAGCAGCCTAAGTGTCCAAAATATTATCCAAAGTAAAATAATAATCTTAATATCTAGAAAATTCCCAATAATACATAGTAAGATTATCCAAAATACACTTTCCACATAGAGGTGAAATTTTCCCATCACTTATCTTGGAGCTCCAATAGAAAATGGTCGAATCAAAAAGTCTTATTTTGAGAATATTAGTAGCCATATCATGACCAATATCGGAAATTGGAATAATATATTTCTTTACATTGGAGGTTGGATCAATTTTATTAATTGTGTCCTAAACTCAATACATATTCAGGTGTTGTCAATTATCAAAGCAGTTAAAGGTACCACTGAAAAAATAGAAAAAATGATGAATGAATTAGTATAGGATTCAAATCAAATGGGATTATTCCATTGGGTGTCATAGAAGAGGACAATGTGTCTGATAAAATAATATAGCATTAATTTATATGGTGTGGAAGAGTCCATCCAGGCCATGAAAGTGAAATTGGTGTGAGATATCATTGTGGGAAATATTATATGGGAAATATTTTGAAGAAACAGATATGGTGATGATGGAATAGATTAGTCCAACCATACAGGATGATCCACTAATCATATGTGTTGCATGACTGGCCACCTATAAGAGCTCTCAAATAAAACTAGGTGGTTGGATGGCTGAGGGAATATTATGTTCTGCAAGGATAATTGGGCGGGAACCCTCTTTGTCTGATTTATCCAGTTCAGATCTTATAATATAAGGATTATTTCAAATTCCTAGAGTTCCTTGGCACTATCCTGGACCATGATTAAATGGAGTTTCATCACAATATTGTCCGGGAGGATGAGGTAGAAATGCGAGTTTACATGGGGTCAATTTCGAGAAGCTTTAGTGCTAGAGCGTTCATGAATATGATGTGTGAGAGAAACAATGTTGATTATTGGGAGTATTTAATCAGGTTTAATGATATTCCAACTAAATTAAATTTTATGGTTTTTAGAATAAGAAACAAATCTATTCTTACTAATGTAGATAAGGGGTGTAGCTTTGGTATCTAAATTTCACTGATGTGTGTGACTATAAAAATATATAGGATATAAATTATTCTTTTAAAGAGAGTTGGAATAGACAATATTGAATCACCTACCTATTTCTATATCCACTCATGTGGGATGGGGTTCTATGTCTTAATTTATTGAAATATGGTTATCGGGATCCGGATAGAAGGTAGTAGAAGCCAAGAAAAGAAGTGTGACCATTACAACAGTGTGTTGGTCCTTATGAGAGGTAAAGAACAAGGCATGTAAAGGTAAAAACATTCTTTTCATTTTTTCCTATGTTCGGGGGAAAACCTTTGTGGAAGAAATTAGAATCTTTATCAAAGGTAGGTATTCATTAGTTACACTCAAAGGGATTGTTCCAAGGATCAATAATTTAATGGAGAGTAAATGCATAATTAATCTTGTAAAATGGGTTAAATAGAAGCCACCAACCACTGAGAAAATACTAAATATTGGTGGATCCTGTATCTATGGTGTCATGCGTGTAGGTGGTTTAGTGAGGTTTGGTAGGGGTCCGTTTATCAGGGTATCATATCTTATTTCTGGGCACATATCTCCATTAGTGCTAAAACAAGAGCAATGGCCACCGAAATTTCACTATGTAACTCATTTAGCATCCATATTATAGATGCTGAGTCTGATTCATGCTTCATGGTTGGGTTACATCAAAGGAATTTCAATCAACCATGGTATCTTTCTTTTTTAATCATGAATTTCAAGAGGTCTCTCAACCACGCCATTTGTGTAGGTCACACTTAGAGAGAAGGGAACAATGCAATGGACACACTGACCATCAAGGGGATTCCTAAAGAGGTTCTTATTTTATGTACATGTTTGGGGTCCCTCCATGATGACTATAATATTATTTTATGATGCTATTCCCTTAGACATCACCATTTCCATCCACCATGATTTGGGTGGTGCTATTTCTTGTTTTTTTATCTTCTCATAATTAAACATCAACTTTCAATGACTCTTCCCTCATTCTTTCTTGAGTATTATTTTCACCTAAAGGCATTATAATACAATGATTTGTAGGATCTAAAATTAATGGATGATGATTTTTGGTTTAGCTCTTCATTTTATATATTAAGAGTTATCTCTTCGGTTTGTTAGTGTGTTCCATATGATTGTTTATTTTTCCAAGTATTTGAGATATCCGGTTTCATTAAAAATGTTTTCTCCTATGAGACTTTCTTTATTTTATTTTTATCTTTGATAGAGGTCTGAAATTATTTAAAGTCATGTTTTTTATTTATTGAGATCTATTTTGAAATTAGAGTATGAATTTATCCTAAAAATGATTCATAAAAATGTTTATGCCCATTTTGGGGAATTTTTTGGTATTTCTTTGATAATACTAGATTTTAATTGATAAAATAACAATTTAAAAGTATTTTAATTGAAAAATAGTGCATCCTTGAGTGGGGGAAGCCCATGTGAGCCTGGGTGTCAGGTTGGTAGTCTTGAAAAAATATTGTTAGGTATGGTGAGCCTATATATCATTAATATATATAATTACTCTTAATAAACACTCTTAAGGTATGAAAACACATGATTCTTAATCTATATTTACTAGGCTTAAGTCTTAGAGATGCTAGTGCACACCCGGTTAGTTATACCTTGGAAACTTGGGTTTTGAGAAACCTTTCAATCAATGACTTGGTTTATGTTAGTGATATTTATTATGGTGCCAAATTATTCTTAAAGGTTTTATTTTCAATGTTGGATATTGATTTATATTTTTGAAAAAATTTATACATAAATTATCTTCAACCTATTATTGAATAGTTTATTTCCATGTTTTATTATTGATTGATAAAATATGTTCCCACTCATTCTCATACACTATTGTAAGGTTTCTATAGCATGTTTTGGGAAATATTAAGAAAAACATATATTCAATTTTTTATATGTGTAAATTGAAAATAATTTATTTCTTTAATACATCTTTATTAGTAAACAATTAGTGTGATCCTATTGGGTTGTTAATATCACACCCTATATACACCCAATGTGTGTTTGAAAAAAAATTCATGTCCAGTGATGGAAAGTGAAACAATCTTATTGGTTTTATTGGGTATTCGATCAAGATCATGTTAATGTTGTAGTGGTGGCATGGTGGGATTTTTACCCAAAAATCACATAGAGAAGTTTTTCAGATTTCTTTATTTTTTTTACCCCAAGATGAGTGTTTTTATTACTATTGTGGAACTTTTATCTTTTATTTCAATATATCTAGGTATGTCTTATTATATTATATACCTGTTTGAAGTTTCTATTTCTTTTAGGCGTTGGGATTTTATTTATTTCCATTCTTTTTTAAAATTCATAGTTTTTATATTTTTAATTGAAAATACATTCAAAAATGTGATTCTTCAATGCCCAGGCACTATCACCAGCTAATGAGGATTAAGAGAACCCATCAAGCCTTTCCATGGGCCTATTTGGGTGTCTTTTTTTTGGGAATACATGGGTTTGTTTTTGACACATTTAACATATCATAATACAATTAGTTGAATACTATATCTAGATTGATACAACTTAGAGACAACATATTTTTATTTAAAAACTATTTTTTCTTAGACAAGGATCAACATCAAACAAATTTTTCCATTTAACCTTACAATAAATTATTTAGTAAGATAACACTTTAGTTTTCAATATAATGATTCATACCAAATTTAATCTCCCTAACACCAATTCTACACTCCAATTATGCCTGAATACAAATAGTGATGTCTATAACACCACTTGTTGAATCCATACTCTTGATTTTGATTCATTTATCTTTAAATATTTTTACCCTATTGATTAAATATTCTTATTAAAATTTCATTACTAAAAAAAATTGGTATAAAATTATATTAATGGGGATAAGGGGGTGTATAAAAAATTCTTAAGTATAAGAATGTGGATGGTTATGATAAACCAACCCTTCATTTCATTATTTCTTCCAAGAATTGTTAATGGTTGTATATTGAGTAATAATACATCTAAAAACATTATTTTAGACATTTGATTTAGTATTATTCATATTATTAAGCTTTAAATATATATCCAATGTGAGACTAATCCAACTTATGAATGTTTATTTCATTAATGCATTATTAATTCATCCTTCAACAAACTCCCTCAACTAAAATATTTTTGTTCCACTAATCTTTTTCGTATACCATATAGTAGTGTATATGAGGCCACTTATACATACTAATTAATTTATGCTTCAATAATTATTTATAATACCTCATATTTATTCATTATTGGTAATAAATCCTTTAGATACTCATACTATTTTTTGACACCAAGGGAAACCATTCCCTTAATAATCTATATTTCCGTCTTTTTCATTCCATGATCACTACTATGAATAACCCTCCATTCGTGCGTTAGAGGAACTTTTAATTTTTTTACAGCTCTCATTAATATAAGTTATATATTCAATTAATTTTTTCTCAAACCTCTTTTATTACAATAAATTAAAAATTTGGTAGTTGTTGGAGGAAGATCTAGGGTTGGTTTCGGGGGCACAAATCTGGTACCCAGAAATCAACTCATTTAAATACGTCATCGAGTTCTCAATTTAATAGTAATAGGCACTCAATGGAGGTGGGTGAGGAGAATTTAGATGATCACGGGCCACTCAATTGTCAGTGACCCAAAATTAGAAACCAAATGTGGTACCAGTTACTTGAGGGATTCTGATGGTGTACCCATTTTGAAGGCATAAAAAACCAAACCTAAAGTAAATCTCAATGTGAACATACTTCATCATCATCATCCTTTATCATTATGAAGGAATCAACAACTAATGGAGACCACCAATCTATAATACAACCTTCACTTTACAAAAAACATGAAAAACCAATTATAAAAAACCTTAATAGAAAAGGTACGATGTGTGTACTAAATATTAGTAGGATTACACCAAGAACCAATACAATGATAATCCAAATTTTTCTATAAATTATTGTTTTAAAAATGAAACAAATTTCTAAATACATTTAATCTTAAATTAAATTGAATAATGATCATTTGGTTTTCTTTAAAACAAAAAATATTTAATTCTATAAGAGTATGAGTATAAATATAAATGAAAATATTGACAAAATTAATAAAACTAATCATATCTCAAATTATAACCAATTGATTTTATAAAATATGTTGACCTAGTGAAACCAATAATAGCAAAACATAATGAGATCTAGCTTATCAGAATAGATAACTATGAAAATCAAGGAATGCTAAACTAACCTAAATTGAATCATAATGATATTGAGTCTATAATATTAATTGATAACACAACCATATATCCTCATGAGGGGTTCCAAAATGTTCCCATGTTCCATGTTCTCAAAAAAATACAATAAATGCTCAATTTGTTTCAAAAAAAATTAACAAGTGAATCATCACTATTGTCGTTCTTTAAATATCCACTTTAGATTAAAATTTATATTTGAATTAATTAATTGAAACATAAAGTGAATACTTATATTTTTAAATAAAAACATATTTAAAACCCATTTCACAAACCAAAAAGATGGAATATTAAAAAAATAACCCTAACATATTCTAAATCAATGAATTTAATAAACCAAACCAATTAAATTTGACACGAACACAAGGTAGAAAAGGGATATAACCATTTTATATAGAAACCTATCATAATAACTAATAAAATTTTGTTACCTTCAAACTTGGTGATGGAAGAGGGATATATCTAATCCTCAAGAGCCTTGATACACAAGAATCAAACAAAATGACTAGGGATTCCCCCTAATCCACTATTGGAAATGTTAAAAATGTTGAAATACTCTTTTTTGAATATGCTCGAACTAAATTCAAAGACTTAAGGGACTGAAAGAATGATTTAATGGAGTAAAATCATGTCGACAAATTATTCAAGTGCCCTATTAAGATCACCATGGATTGAGTATCTTTTCTCAGAAGTAAGAAAGGATGTTTGGGCATTTAAAAATTTAAAACCCTTGTAAAACAGCTTAGGCTATGCCCTTATGTAGAATTCCATGAAATATTTTCCTAGGAACGGTCTACACCACATTCTAGTGGATCCCTCTAGGCCATGGTGGATAGGGTAACCCCTATAAGGCCCCGACTAGGACCATACCCTGCTCTGGGTATTTTTGACTAACCCTTTTTTATAGAGAACACATAGGTATAAAACTTCATGGTCTAGAGCATGGTCCTTTAAATTTCTCACTATAAAAGAATAAAACTAATATTTAAGACTCTAAAACAACCTAATTTTCTAAAAAATAAAATAGTAACTCAGGAATTAAAAGAAAATAAAAAAATACCAAAAAATAAATGGTTGGGATGTTATATAACCCCTCTCACTCTCTCATTCGTCCTTTTTTCATCAACTAGTTGATCTTAATTGTTTTTTATTGGAAACGAAATCCATTTATCACTTATATAATTTACTCATGTAGAATGAACCATTTGAAATATAGGAGGAACTACATTGTGATCATTAAATATAAATTAAATTAAATTAAATTCTTTACTACTAATGGTAATTCCATGAGTTTTTATAATATATTTATCCTCAAATAAATTTAATTTCTTTGATATCTTGTGATTCAATAAAAAAATTCTAGGTAATAATTTACATAGTATAACATAATAACATAGTATTTAAATTAGTAGGGTTTATATGAATATAATTTTTTTAAAAATTATGAATAAAATTTTTATATCAATAATATATATTGATAAATAACTACTCAATTTTTAGTACAGTCTTTATATTATTTAAAAATACATTTGTCCTCAAAAATGGTTCATATTTATTTTTGTGATAAAATAATTTAAATAATTTTCTCTCTTTTAGAAAATATAATTCATTTTTCGAATCAATATGTCAGAAAAATATCTTAGAATGAAATTTTAATAATATTCTTGAATGTTTTTTTTAATGAATAGTAAAAATTACTGTTTTTTAAATGTTTTTTCGTTTCAATAATTTAAAAGGATTTTCATTTTAAAATTATTTAAATGTAAAATAATTTTTTTTATAACATTAATAATCAAATTAAGGCCATTTGATTCAATTTTATGTTGTATTTTGGTATAAAAACTCATTATACATTATAAAATGTTTTTTTCTGGAAAATAGATTTTCATCCTGGTTTTCTTATTTAATATAAAATTAAATTCTTCCACATATATGAATTGAATTTGATAAAATTAATCCCATATTTTTATGAATTATAATTAATATTATTTATTAATGAAAATTTTATTTTTTATCACAATTAATCGTAATAATAAAAAAAGTCATTACCATGGTTAGGGTTAAAACCGGTTTACCTGGGGTTGAACCAAATTATAATGGTATGTTTTCTAATTAAACATGTAAAAATCCTATTTGATGACCATATTTTGTCCTCATCCTATTAATAATTATTATCTCTATCCATTCTAATGAATTTGGATCGAGTATGACATTATATATCTTAATCATTATGAAATTCCAAGTGCCTCCTCTCTATCACTTATAAAAGGACACCCCTCCTTTCTCAAATTTACACTACATTGAGAAATCTAAACACACTAATCACTAAAAAATTATCTTATCAAATTATATATTAAAAAATAAGAGGCAATACTCTTCTTTAAATTCCATTTTATGGGTCCTCAAGTAATAATCAAAAGGTGGTTAGAGTGATTTAAAGGCAAGTTGAACATTATTTAAGGGATTATTGTCTTACTTTTATTTCTGTGTGAAACCTTCAATATTCACCAACTATTTATTTGATGTTTTACCTATATTATATAAGAATTTATTTTATAATTATTTCTACAAAATTATATTTATATACATATCCATATATGTTTCTATCTTTTGTGAAATTTTAGTCAAATATTTCAAAAGTGGTAAGGTTTTTATGTAAAAATTACATTGTTTACATGGATTGTATATAATTTAGTTTTGGGTGATAAAATTTCATGATCTAATTCTGCAGAATATCATTAATTTTCTTAAAATATGGTAATTCATGTAACTTTTATGTAATAAGAACATTTTTATATCGTTTGACATAAAATGATTAAAAATTTGTTTTAATGAAAAAAATCATTGTTTCATGTTTAGTAATGAATGTTTATTCCATGTTAATGGATTATTTAAAATAATTTCAAGAATATTTATCATATTCTCCTATGATTGTTTAATTTCATTTTTACCCACATTTTTATTTCTATAAAATGGTTCAAAATTTATATTCTATTCATTTTTTGAAGAATATACACTTCACTTTTTACAAAAAATGTGAAAGGAATATTTGTTTTAATATACATGTCAAGAGAAATATTTCCTTCCATCTCAACTTCTCAATGATTTAATTATTCCTTTATATTTTTCTAAGAGTTTTTAAATAAAATATTTTTCCTTAATATTCACGAAATTTTGGGATTTATGAAATATGATTTCAAAATGAAAACTATATATTCCTCATGAAATATTACAAATGATCTTTTAAAAGAATTCTGAATTTAAGATAACATCAATTGATGTTACTTATTCATTAATAGCGACGTGATCAAATGAAATCGTATTTATTTTTTCTCTCGGTGACTTATTTTATGATGATGTGATGTTTATGACACCCATTTTATCCATAGGTTATGTTGTGATGAAATGATGAAATTTTTATGAAATCAATTTTATTTAAAATATAAATGATAAATGAATAACGAATTATGATTTTGTGGAAAACATATGAATGGATTATGATTATCAAATGGGTGGTCCAAAAGTTATATATCTCTCCAATTCATTTAGTAATGATGGATATCTCATGAGATAATAAGGACTGGAATGGGGAACAAAACGAGTTCAGTAAGGAGGTATGTCATCTGTGATAGTCTTGGAAGTGAATCTTGACTAAAGATATGATTGAATGGATAGTTAAACCAATCCAATATGGATGTCTTTATTTTTATCATTGAAAAGGGAAATTATCTTATATTATTATAGGTATTCGACAAACATATGAATTATTACAGTTATAAGAACTCATGGATCATGTTCTTTGGTTCCTTTATAATTCATGTATTATGAACTACCATTCATTGTGTAATGATTTTATATTATTATTTATGATATGATAAATATTTATTTTCAAATGGTATGATAATGTTAACATACCTTTATTTTCATGCTATGTTTAAGTGATATTTGATATCTCCCATGTTTATCATTATGGGAAATTTTATCTCACCCTTTATTATGATTTCTTTCCCTAGGATATAAAGAATGATTTTATATAGGGAATGGTTAATAAGTGTACCATGTGGGAAGATCTCTGTCGGAGAAGTTCAATATCTTTCATGAAATAATCATATTTGGTATCTAGTCTCTGAAGGCACAAAACCATTACAGTCCACATATGTGTATTTAAAAAATAGATTGAATATTCATCTATTAAGAGGTTATATATATGCCTGAAAGTCATGGATCACTATACCTATTATGTAGATAAAAAAAAGTAAACCAATGATTGTACCCTTAAGTTGTGTGAATTAACCCCATGGTTACCATTGAAAATTGGTTGTGCGGGTTGTAAAATAAAACCTTGAATTTAGACTTGGGGTGACTTTTACTTAATACATGACCTTAAGATCATTATGGCACGTCCTAGACCATTTCATGGTGGTAAATATCATTGAAATGTGTAATAAAAGGTTTGGGATATCCTAGTTTTAGCGATTTTAGTGGTTTACTTGCTTTGGATTATAACCCTCAATGTTTTAAATCTTGTAAATGTTTTTATTTTGATAAATGTGATTAATCTTTCATGTTGGTAGATAAATATGAGTATAATATCCAAATTAATTAACCAGTGGTATCTATAAAACATAGTGATTTGGGTTAATGGTACCGCATCCACCTAGATTTGGTATGTGGGTAGTATCTTAACCACCCAATGATGGTATATCTATGGTGTATGTTCAACTTGAATAATTTTATTGGTGGAATATCTTCTAGTTTTAGATTTTTGATAGCGGGGAATCATCCACACAAGGATTCATGTTAGTGGAATATTATCCACATATAATACTAGCCTTTATGGTGCATCATCCACTTTCATATTGGTTATTGGCACCTCACCCAGATACAGATTGATGATAGTGGAACATCCTATACTTGAGGATTTGGTTCCAATAGTGCATCACCCACCGAAGATGTATTATAATTTTGGTATATCTCTCAACTAAGTATGGGATGTTCTGGTATATCATCCAATTGGATCTCCTAATTCCTTATTAATCAGTAGATGTCTTGTTCCTTATTTATATTATATTAGGGATGATTCATTCACCTAGATAGGTATAAAGGTGATGCATCATTCAGCTAGGATGTTTGAAGATAATGTACTATTCAAGTTCATTATGACACATGGATTGATACATCATTCATCCTAAATATGCGTTCAAATAACATGTACACCATCCCATTATGGAATTTCCTAAACCAGGTATGGTGGAACTGTAGTAACCCAAGCTTGACATACATGGAAATTACATTGCTTTTGCAGAATACTTATACATGACAAAAATAGATTCCCAAAGACCATATTAGTTTAGTGTCTTTTGAAACTTTTAACATAATCTTCTTAATTTGTAAAAGATCTTAAACATCTCCCATAAAGATCTTCCCCTTTTATTTTACAACCTAAAACCTCCCATTTTATCCTAGGAAAAATAAAACATAAAAAGGGTGATCTCAAATGCTCAGTAAGGGTAAAAATTAAGAACATAAAACAAAACATAAACAAAATAATGTTAAAACATGAACATAAAGTTTAAATATCAAAATCTTGAGTCATAAAATAAATCTTGGTAGTTCATAATGCATAGATTATAAAGGAAAATTAACCATGATTAAATAAAATTGGAATAAAACATGCAAATGTGGAAAATAATTAATCACATAATATAATTTCTATAGGATCCAAGGCATTGTTTCCAAGAACATCATAGTGGACAAAGTCCATTACTGAACCAGGTTTACTTGTCGTTCCAGCCATATATTACTTAACCAGATTTACTTTTTTTTCTAGCACTGTATTACTGAACTAGATTTACTTTTTGTTCAGGAAATGTCTATCTCATGATATATAAATCATTAACTAATTCAGTGGAGGTAGATATAGGTCCCACCCATCTCATAATGAAATCATTCTTACATGAGCCACAAAAACATAAATCATTCATCACAGCATAACCCATGAAATAAAATGGGTTTCTTAAACATCATTCTATCATAACATAATCCAAATAAAATATCATTCCAACATTAAAAAAATAAAATAATGGTAATAATAGGGATGAAAACAAACCCTATTTATAGAGTCTCATCTTAGATGGATTATAATATTGATAAAACACAAGAACTTAATTCCTAATGAAATTATAATTTCTTCTTTAAAAACATTTTATTTTTTAAAAATTCCGCATTATTTTAAAATAAAAAAAATTAGTAGAAATAAACTTGAAAACATATAGATGAAGCTTCATGGAAATAAGATGTTATGCAGATGTAAAAATTCTTTCATACCATATAAGTTAAAAAACATTATCCTTGTACTTTTATCAGAAAAGTCAAAATGGATATTGTATGGTAAACAAAAGAAAGATTCCTTCCATACCATGTAAATATACGTCAAAATGGGTAAAAATTAATATAAAAATACATAGAAAAATAGAAACAAAAATTATGAAATCATTTTTAGAAATCAAGGACATTGATGATATTATATCCCCATTAAAGACTTAGGTATAAAAAATCTCTGATAAAAATGATATTGCAAAATTATCACTTACCAATTTATTATCAGTAGAATCGTATAACTCATAGAATAAAGAAAATTATATTAATATGAATCACATTGCATCGTGGAGACGACAGACCGTACGTATGCACGAGCGACGATATCATTTGAATAGTTGCTCAATGATTTTGAAGTGGATAGAGTATAAAATTTTAGAATCAATATCATGTTATAATAATAATATATAGTTATTACTTACATCATTATACACATCCATGTAAGGTGGTGGTGAAAAATAGATTACACCACGTCATAGAGACGGTAAGTCCTCTGTACACACACATGAAGATTTCATTTTTCATAGGATGGTAGAAGATAGAATATGGTTGTTTCATAATCATAATGACCTACCAATAAATATTTATTAAAATATTTATTTCTTTATAATTAGATAACTCATGACGTGTATGTATAAGAAGAAACATGATTGAAAGAATCGGTAAATGATATAACCTCTTCTTCAATATGCCTCCTCTAAATATCCTCTTAGAGCACTAGAGTTGGTCTTTGAAGAAGACCAAGACATATAAAATATTTCTTGGGAAATTTAGAAGATAAATGGGCAGGGCATAGATGAACTTGAAGTCTTAATAAATTGTGGAAAAAATAGGGAGGATGTGTCCTTTTATAATTGGGTTGAGGGACACTTTTGGAATTTCAAAAACTATTAAATTATAATAATTTTAAAATAAGTCAAAATACATCCAAAATGAGATATATTCTAATATAATATATGATAATATTTAAATATCCTCAAAAAAATTAATTTAGAAAAGTTTGTACACCAATTTAAACATTACCATTTTAATTAACAATTAGTTATTATATTTAATTTTATTTATGATAACAAATGTTTTAATATTAATAGGGTAAAATATGTAGTTATTTGATTTAAATTATACCATAAATTAATAATTTATAATAATTTAAACCATATAATAATTATTATAGATTTTAAAATTATTTAATGATTTTTAAATAATTTTATAAAACAATATTTTAACAAAATATCAATTGTGTCAATTTTGACACTATTCATTTCTTGGAATTCTAATAATATCCAGATAAGGTTTTATCCTAGAAAAAAATATTTTAATATATCCCTAATGGGTCAATTCCATATAAAAAATTCATTGGATAAATTAATTATTCCAAATTATATTTATTTTAATATTTTTAATAACATTTATTTGATATCACTATTTTTAAAATAATCACTACATCAATATTGTGTAATTATTTAATATACATATTTTACGAGTAAAAAATTGAAATACAATACTATTATGAACATAAATTTACTAAATTTCATATCAATATATGTAGTCAAATTTATATTCTGTAAAATCCATCATTAAAAATGTTATACTTATTAAAGTATGAATGTGACAACATTAACATCACTTTAAATAAAATAAAATAAATGTCATATAATCTTAAATAAACCTCCAAATGGTCACTTGCTCATCATTAGGACGATTATGGTTGATATATACTTGAACAATATGGTTTGGTAATTTTTTATGCGTTTTATGGGTATTAGTATTTTAATAAAAATTATTTTATGGATTTCTCATCAATTAATTAATTCTTCCACCATCTAAGTATAAGACTTTAAGTTAATTATTAATTTCCTAAAAATTAAAAATAAATTACCATGATTTATGTAATTATTTTATCTTCACATTTAATATTTCTGTTTGAAGATATCACATATTTATCCCTGTATTAAAATTATTATACTTACAAGAAATGTGAGTTTGACATTTTGTCACTTTCATTGGTTTTATTAATATCTATGTCATTTTCATTTAACAGTGTCCCTTAAATGACTAAGTTATGAAACTAAGATATTAAGGGTAGAATTTCATTAATCCAAAAGTAATTTTTAAGGTTTTAGGTTCATTTTATTCTCCTTATCATATTATTTGTTACAATAATTTACTTGATTTACCCTTAACCGCGTTAAATAAAAATTGCAGTAGTTACTATTCATTAAATCTAAAAAAGTAACATATTAACATAATTTGGAACCAATGATTCCAAATAAGGATTGAATTTTTCATAATTAAAAATATATAATTTATAGAAATTAATTTAAAATAAATTCTTGTTGTTAAAACATAAAAGTGTGTTTTTAAGAAGTAAAACTATCAAAATATTGACATGTGTTTAAGTCCAATTTCAAAGTGAAATTACTATCAATGACCAACATTGTATTAAATTATAAAAATATATTCCATTTATAATTTAAAAATATTAAATAATATGATTTAACCATATAAATAATTTTGATGGAAGAAGTTGTTTTCAATTAAAATTTGGCGTATTTTTACTATTCATAAAAAGATGATAATTATTATAAAAATATAAAAAATTCATCCAAAGTAAAATTATGATGTCCCTATTCTAAAAATTAAGTTTATATTTTCAACTAAAAATTATAATTGTTTCAAAAAAATTTAAAAAGGGTTCTCCATTAAAAGGAGGTAAAACTACATTTTTAGAAAAATACTTCATTTATCCAAAAAAATGAATTTGTTCTTATATCATATCTAGAAACCATATAATATAAATTTAAAACATTACATTTAATATATAGCATGTATTTTTCATTTAAAATTAATGAGTAGTGATATTATATTTTAAACACAATTATATTCTTTTTAAATAGGTTTTCATTAAAACACATCCTCTATATTCAATTAGTTTTTATTTCCATTTCAAATAAATTTGGTAACCAATGAATCATTATTTAAACATTTTTAAACCATTTTTTTCATAATTCATTGATTTTATTCAGACCCTCTAGTTTATATCCTATAATAATATTATTATTTTAATATATCATTGTTTAGTGAAACTCGGTTTGCGTACAATGAAAGTTACCGAGGAAGGTCACTCTTACATATAATGTAATCCAAGTTAGAGTTAAGTTTAGTGAAAGTTTCCTTTTTCTATTACGTATAAAATAATCCAAACATAGTTGTTTTATAAATTGAGAAAAATCATTACTCAGTGTTGTGTGAAATGAATTCTATCAAAAGGACTTGACATTGTGTGTAACCCAAGCCAAGTATAGTGTTGCGTATACGAAAAGATAATATGGTATTGTGTATAGAACAAGCTGATCATGGTGTACTTTACAACACTAGAAATCAAAGGAATTTAATAGAATCTATCTCATAAAATCTCAGGGAGTTACAGGCACATGGTATTGATATTAAGAATTCAACCATGCAACACTTCATATTTTTTTCATTATACTCATTTAATTTTGAGCATGAACATGTATTTGATAGACTTTTTATAGAAAAAATTGGTGGTGGCTTGCTAGGTTACACTCACATCATGCTTTGGTTCCCTGGTACCGAAGACATACTAAATATTTCGTGACTTAGTTATAGGAAAGTGGCTTAATTTTGTGGATTTTTTTCTAGGATACATGGTCACTATTGGTTGCATGGATCTGGTTAAGAATTAGGACTATTTTTTTGAATTTACTCTTTACCATTATTTAATTTGGGATATAGTTATATATGATCTACCAATGGAATATTAGCATCATAATCTATGACTTTTATGACATGTACAATAACTAATTATTCCATAACATGATGTTGATATTTATATTTTATGGGTAATTAGTTATGTTATATGTTATTATACTATTTTTTATGGTGTGACCACTTATTGAAATTTATTTAACTATTTATTTGGTTATTTGTGCTTAAGTTTATTTTCATTCAACCAATTCCATGTCAACCCTACCCACTATTTGGCAGTCTCTGATATGTGAGGAGGCACACTAGAGGTGTGTATAGACCTGATTTGGTCATGGAAGAGGTTAACCAGACTTGTTTTTTTATAAAGTTGTATCAAATCCTTGATTTGTTTTTCCTTACCTTTTGGGATATGGTATATAGTATATTGGATTATTTTATAGTTTGCTATATATTTTAGTCATCGTAGTAGTTATCCCATATATGAGAGAGGCCCAAATTACTAGAGACATGATCAATATTGTTTTTTTGAGATTAAGATTTTTTCATTTCCACAAAGGTATTTTTGATTGATGGTTTATTGGATTTCACTTTTATTTAAGTGTGGAGACATGTGGCATGCTCCTACATCATTTTTCATATGTAGGGTTTGCATGATATTTTGATTTTTGATTTTTATTGTTATTATAGTTACTTTATGGGTTTTAGTTATTGAATGTTTCAATAATAGCCTATATAGTGTTTTCATAAATAACATCTTGATTACACTCTACATGACCAGTCCACGATCACCATTTTTTGTAATTATTTTTATGATAATCATGTGATCCTACATGAAAATTTACCTATACCAGGAGTATGTAATTTTTGACATACTTGATTCAAAACATGTGAGACCCGTGTATTTGAGGGTGTTTGTTAAAGGTAGTGTAGTGTGTTCTTATTATTGATTAAATTAAAATATGATGTCTAGACCAAAAATATGTTTTTGATACATGTATACACTTGGAATTGTAGATATATGACATCCTGATGACCTCTCACTAAGTTTTCGGAGGGAAGCTATGAGCATACCCCATTTGCAGTGGACTTAGAGAAGTATGTTGCACCTATTCATCATATCAACTAGAATCCCAAAGAGAATATGATTCAGGTTTTATACTCTATGTGATAAAAAATAGGTATAGTTGATCCAACCATGATATAATTTACCTGATAATTCCAACTATAGTACCACCACTCTTTATAGGTTAGTATAGACCATAGGTTAGAGTGTTTTTGATATATTCTATGAAGACAATATTTGATCATCTTCGTACACCCATGAGAGATGGGGGAATATTTTCATATTTACATGATTTGGAGACTAGTGAAACACTTATGGGACATTCTAGTATAAGAATATCAACATGTGTGGTTATCTTATATGAACTTAGAAATTCATTTTTAAAATTTATTTTTGAAGAATTCGGTGGCTGATAGAAAAGGGAATTTTGTACATCTTCTATAGGGGGTTTTCTGTGATGGATTATTCCATGTTCATTACCATTCTATTATGGTTCTTAATTGCATTGGTTAATGATGAGAAATAAAAGGTTAGACCTTTTTATAATGGTATGAGTCATTTTATTTGATTCCAATTTAATATCGTTGGATTAACATCCTTTCCAGAGGGTGTAAATAAACCTCTTTTGTCTTCTTCTATATATGACCTTCCATTCTCATAGACCTTGGCAATTTCATTTCTCCTTCTTACTAAGACCTAGTAAATTATGATGTTTTATGACTGATATAAATACCAGTTTTAGTATTTACAAGTAATGGTATATTAGGATTCCATTCCAAAGTGGTTCTTCTAGTCTAAACCATTCTTGATTCCCTCACTGGATGTGTCTCCCTGATTTGGTCATTACGGCTTATATACCTAAGTGGTGTTTAATAATATTACATTTCCCAAATTTTTTATCTTAATTGGGTGCTCATCTCATTGTAATTAAGATCATTCTTTGGTTATGGAAAGTGTCATCAATGGTTCTTTGAGGTGGTTATATCCATCGTGTTTTTGTTCTTTAGATATTGTGGTTCAGTCATTCATTTTTTATTTTCATTTTCATAAAGGTGCTTTGTCCATTAAAATTGTATTGTTGGTGAAATTTGGGACCTGATGGGTGTCTGGTGATCCCCATACCAAAAAAATCATATCTCAAGGATCACAAGACCCAAGTTCATGTATCTCATGTATATATCTTACCTCAAGTGATGCCCTTTCCTTATATCCTGGTTCATAATGACTTTCAGGTACCCATATCTATTTCATACTGGGAAGTCTCAGTTCCCTATGTTGGTTATTTTTATTGGTTTTATTTCGATTACTATGTAATTCTTTTATGGGCACTAAATTTTCCTACTAAAAGGAATCCTTTAAAAATCAAGAAAAGGTATAATGATGGGGGTATCTAATTATATAATAGAATGAGACTGATGGTATTTTTTATAGGTAATATAATTATTTTATGGGGACCAAGAGTGGTTCATTAGGCAGTGAGAATAAAAGGTTTATGGTGTCTCTATGGGGTAGATATATGCATGCTAGTTAGACATGGGGTTTGTCTCTTCCTCTTAGAGTGTATCCTAGGTCACATGTTATCAGTTTGGTTAATAAGGGTATATTAAAACTGATTGTGATATAAAGTCATAGGATACATACTCTAATGGGGATATAATGCACATATAGTTCTACTATGTTATTCCATCATGTTTAGATTGAATGCATGAATATTTTTAGTCATGGGGGCTCCGAGAAAGGCAAGGAGTGTAAGAGTAATTGGTAAGTTTGGAATCCTACGATTTTTTTTAGTTATGGATGTGGATGTGGATCCAAGTGGAAGTGGTAGTAACACTAATAAGGTAATTTCCATCAATAGAGGTGGAAATATGAAGCTTAAGTATATATTTTAAGTGAGATATAAATGCCATCCATTCAAGACTTATTTAACAACCCTAGTAAAGTTATAGTTAATCTTTTTAATATTTATCAATATTCATGAATAATGTAGTAATATTAATTATAAGATTTTATTTAAAACATTTTGTATCAAATTATGGAATTTTAATTTCATGAAAGTAATTATATTTTTAAATTTAGTATCTCAAAATTAAATTATGATGTTTTTTGGAGAATTTTCATATAGTATTTATTTTTCAAGGAATAGTGAAAATATAGATTTTAATTGAAAACTATATTTTATTTACAAGGTAAAATTATATTTTGGGTTGGTATAAAATTTTAATTAGTTCATTTTTATATAAAATAATCCAAGTATGGTTTTTAAATGGAATTTATTATTTAATTAAGTCTAAAATATTTTATATTTAAAGGGGTATTTTTTAAGAAACTATTTTTGTTATGTTTTTATTGTTTAATTTTTAATAAAATTCTAAAAATTATTTGTTTTTAATTTAAAAAAATCCATATTATTCATCAGTGGGTATAAATTTAGTAAGTAGGTCCCTTTTATTTTTTGAAAATATAAATGGTAACCATAATAATTTTTATTACCACAATAAAGGGTAAATCAGGTAATTGATGTAAATATAAAACGATAAGAACCATTAAATAACCCAAAAAACAAACCTAAATATTATTTTATCAGTATATATCAACCATAAGAACCCTAGAGTCTAATTTTCAAAATTTTTGGGCCAATTGTATGAGATTATGGCTTTATAGTGGTTTATTTAATAGAAATTCAAACATGTCACACTCTTGATTTTAATAATATTAATAATTTTAATATGGATTTATTTAGAAAATATTCTTAACTATAAATATTATTTGGAAATATAAAATATTTATCTTAATAAAGACAATTTATTTTAAATTTTTAGTGAAGAAATAATTAACTTAAATTCTTGCACAACATTGATGTAGTTATTATTTAATTAATGGAATAATCAAATAAATGATATTAAAAATATTAAAAGTAACATAATTTTATATTAGTAAAGAGTTACATGAATTATATAGATTATAATTACTTTTTTATGATATAATTAAATAGTTTATTATAATATTAATTGATTTATTGATGAATTTAAATTCAAATTAATGAATAGTATAAAAACTGACAACCATTATATTTTATGGCATTACTATTTTTAATTTTTTTAGAAAAACATAACAATAATTAATAAAGAAAAATGGTAAAATATATTATTTAAAATTTCTTCCCATATTCATTTATATTCCATTTGGAATCATTTCCCTCTTATAATAGTTTTAATATACTATAATCTTTTGGGAAATTCCAAGAGTTTACATCATCTCAATTATAAACAGGTGTCACCTCCCTCAATTATTCACACCACATTGAGCCGTATATGTTGATGGATTACTACCAATTACACTTCCCAACTTCCTTATCCATGTTTTTAGGTTCCCTTCACCTCAAAATACTAACCATAAGTCCCATAAGAAAGGATCAAAATAAGGTCTTTTGATAAAGAGGTAATTATCTTTAACGAATCAATCATGTTTACTTCTTATTATACTTACACATCATGTGTAGTTTCTATCCTAAATTAATTAATGTAGCGTGATATTAATTATAATATATTATAATTATTATGATATAACCATATGCCTTCATTTATCCATCATTTGAAAAATTAAACCACCTCGTGTGTGTACGTACAACTTGCCTTGTCCAAATAATGTTGTAATTATTTCAGCATCCACACTATACTTGGATGGATATAATTATGTAAATTATGAATATATATGATACAAATGAAATTATATTGACTCTTAAAAATTGATATATCATCAAATTTATTAAGCCTTCAACACTTTAAAAATTATATTTACACTCATGCATACGTACGACTTCTGTCTCTATGAAGCAATGTGATTTATTTTCTATGTTCACATTTCAAGAATGATTCTAAAAATGTATCTAATGAATTAATATGATATATATATATATCCTTAATATAATTGTTTATATTGTGTAACTATATCCTAGGTAAAATAATAGTAACATACATCATAAAGTATGCATGGAAAAATGAAGTAGTTAACACTCGAAATAGGGGTAATAATGATATATTATTAACAAATAGTGATATGATTATATAAGAAGACTATATATGATATTATAAATTTAAATGTGGTCATTTTATAAATTAAAAACATTTTCAAACCATTATACAAGAGATTAAATCATGTTTAACAAAAGTGAAGTATATGGTAATGATTTCTCATCACACTCTACTTTTGTGAGACATATGCCATATTTATGACTTATTTCTTTTATGTGGTGTATAAACTGACCCTTTGAAATATTATATCATGAATCTCTATGTGTTCATTGTATTTACAGTTTTATTTTAAGTTATTTTTTCCATGGGGCATACGTTTCAATTTTATTTCATCTATCACCATAATTCAGTATCCTTCACCATATATAGGGGTGTTATTGAGGTCTTTGTTGACCTGTTTTGCTCATGACAGATGAGAAAAAATTTAGGACATTACATATTCCATATCTATGATCATAAAACACCAAAAATATATATTTAAATGTAGCATATTTTTCTTTCTTCAGTTCATGACCCCCCGATGACATGGGAATATGTGTTTTATTCTTCAAACGTCTATTATATAGTGCCTATAAAAATATCCATAGTTATTATACATAAAAAATTACTAATAGAAATCATAAATTTTATATTCATCCTTCGGTTGAGATGTTATAGTAAATTCTAGGCCAATATTGAAAACATTTTATTCCAAGAACATATTAGTGGTATGTCGAGAAACTCCTTAGTAGTATCTCTTCAATTCCTCATTTTATTAGATTCTATTAGTTATAAACATATGAAGAACCATCATTCTACTCACAAATTCTATATTTTCTACTTTCCATGACCAAAATTTTTAGGTATTCATACAAGGGATCTCTATTTTTTCTATAGTGACTATAACACATTTTTTGTAACACCCCAAGCTTCCACGGTACACATCTCTTTGAATAAATACAGTAGCGTGTGTTGTACGCAGCTTCGAGTTCTAATACACATCAAAACCAATCAAAGTAGCCGTTATGAATACTAATACCAAATTTTTGAAATTTTATAAATTTTATCTTGCCAAATGGACTTCGTTTTTGGATTTGTAATATCGAAATTAGCCTATGTTGAATTTTTGGTATTTTTCTGAGAACTTCCAAATTTTTATGAATAGTGAAAAATACTTAAAAACAAATTTTTTAATCAAAGTATTTTATAGTGATAAATTATACTATTTAGTGATTTTAAATTATAATTAGAATATATTTTTTACCATTTTATCCAATGGTGATCATTAGAATTAATTTCACTTTGAATTTGGACATAAACAATAGTCAATCTTTTGATATATATTGTTTCTTAAAAACACGCTATTTGTTGTTGACAACGGGAATTAAATATAAAATTAATTAATTCAACTTATATGTTTGAAATTTTGTAAAATATACATCATTTTTGGATTTGGAATATCAATTATAGCTTAGGGTGAAATTTTGGCATTGTTCTGAAAAACTTCAATTTTTGATGAATAGTGAAACCACTAAGTGGTAGTTAAAAAAACTGATTTTTCGTTTAAATGAAACATTACCACTTCTGTGATTTGATTTTCAAAAATCCGACATACATGGTTGTCATTAGGAAGTAAAATGTGGTTCAATGGGATTAAAATAATTTTGTGGTGAATAGTAACTTTTAAGTTTAATTAATCGCGATTAAAGGTAATTAGTGAAATTTAAGGTAAAAATAGTATTATAAAAATATGGAATGACCATTACACTTGTCCAAACACTATTGGATGTGTCATGGCCGACCAAGAAAATACATGGGTCAAATTGGGGACCCCATGGAGCCACTTTGGTAGGAAAAGGACATAAATAACTTTTTATTTAATGTTAAAATAAAAAGGTCACAAACAAGAGTTGTTTTACTAAAAAAAATTTAAATGGGGTTATACAAGTCATATTATTGACTATAAATATTCATTAGAAAGATAAAAATATTTCTTACATCATAATAATTTTTTTATAATTTTTAGACATTAAATAAAGTAAATTATTTATGACACCATGATGATGCAGCGATTACCTCATTAATTAACGATTTAAATAAAATGAAAGATAATGTAAAATACAAGGCTTACACCTGTCCAAAGCCTATTGTATGGGTATATTTCGAACCCTTATCACCTTATCCTCGAATTATAGAAGTGTGGGACCTTTAGAATCCGAAAAGGATTGTATAATAAAGTAATATTTCATTACTTTCCAAGAGTGCCCCTCCTCTCCACTTATAAAAGGCCCCCACCACTACCACCTTACTCACCCTTTCAAAGCCTTTTGGCTCGGCCAACCTCTGCCAAAATACTCTCCCAACTTCCCTCCCTTACTCCTAGAAGCCTCACTTTGGGCAGAATTCTTCCCAAGGAAGCCTTTGGCTCAAATCAAAAGAGTTACCCAATTTTAAGGTAATGTCTTCTCTTATGTTATTTTGTTTTATTTTGCTTATCCAAACCCCTAAACTCTTTTTATTCATTTCTTTTGTAACAAAAACAGTATCCTAAATATACTAGGATGTTGTTATAATGATTATTAGAGCTACAATTACACACACCTACATCTAATGGTTAAAGAACATACGGGTTCTGTGGATGGCGAATTTCTGCTTCACGAAATGATGATTGTTCAACACTCATAAAACACCTTCAAAGTTGACCATTAAGATGTCACTCTATTTATAAATGATATATAATATGTTTATGTTTTACTTAAGGTTCTTTATTTTTCATTTATTCCATACCTTTATTGTTTCCATTATGGGTAAACGCGATATTTTCAGTTTAGGAAGTGCGGACTACCGCCCCCTCAAAGTGATTTGAATCGTTAATACCATATGTGGGTTGTATAAAGGATGGATTAAATGATATTATATATGATGATATACTGGAATTATAATATACCTTTATATCATTATTATTTCATTAAATACGAAATAGAAATGAAAGTAGCGTTCATGCGTACGTACGGCTTACCGTCTCCATGAACGGTGCATTTCATTTCTTACCTCTAAACGTTATGGAATATTATAAACGCATGCATATACTGGATATATATGAGATATATTATATCTATATCATGAATATAATTCTGGATATAATGGATATATCACCACATGAACAACTTGTAATTATAAGAATTTTATTTTTGACTCAAGTACCTAAGATCGACAAAATGACCGTTATAAACTTAAATAATTACATAATGTTCATAACATGGTAATAAGGGATATAAAAGGAATAATGAACATGAAAAAGGTTCTTAAGTAAATAGAAATTAACTCTAGTTTATTATTCAGGAGGTTAAAGAACGGTCGAGTCAGGACAGGACGCAAGGTAAGGGAACTTCTTAACCCAATTTCCATTCTTTGGGTTAATCTCCTACTTTAAAATTATGTAATGATACTATTATGTCCTATCTTGTATTTATACTTTCTTTATGTGTACATATAGTGAATAAACATAATAGATATATTTTATTTAAAAATTATCTTTTAAGGGATTTCGTCTCAATCTCCATTCATTGAGGCATATTTTGTTTTATACACAAATTTCTTTTATACGGCGTATAAACCCCTTTGACTTTTACGTTTATTCAAAAGGAATCTTTTTATATGAAGAATTTACTAAAAGACAAAAGGGAATGTTTTTGTCGTACGTATTCGGCGACAACGACTTCTCCGCCGCCGTGACCATTATTTGAGTTTCGGCTTCCTCTACAAGCCATACCTTTTTTTAAAAAGAAAAATAAATACCATGTTTTACCTTTATTTTATTTGGTATTGAAAATGGTTTTGAATGTGTTTTTATTATATCAATGTGTTGTATTGATATCTTGTGATTGAAATGTGGAAATGTTATGTTTCCTTTATGCATGTTTTATGTGATACGATTATGTTATGGTTTATGATATGTCTAAACCTATTCATATGAGGAATGCATTGGACTTAATAAGTGATGGGTGGAGCCCACTATAGCTCCTCGATGCATCGGTAGGTCTCATGAGACAAACTAGTGTCTTGGCACGAGGCCTTGACAAAATATTATTTGTGGTCTTGGCTCGAGGGCTTGACTACGTGGTTATGATAGTCTGGCATTATGCATTCCATCATTATGAAAGTGGTTAATGATATTTCATGTGATTATTCGACTAGTAGAATATCCATGTGAGTAAGTAAATGGCATTATTTCATTTTACTTTTGCCATATTATGCTAAAGTTCAAGTTTAAAAGGCTTTTGTTTTAGTTATACATTGCCTTAAATGTTAATTTTTATTTATGAAAGCTTCCGCTATATTGTTATCCTTACTGAGCATCTGAGCTCACCTCTTTCAATGTTTTAATTTTTCCAGGATGTGAAGAAGTATATTATGAATGACCTGTAGGGATAATATAAGGGGATATGAAGAGAAGATGTTGTATTTTTGTTTTACTTTATGATGTAATGTAAGACTTATTAATGTATCTAGTGTTTCCAAGGCTACTAAACTAATCGGTCTTTCGAGACTTGATCTTTTGTGATCATGCCAATGTTACGAAGTAATGCACCGACTCTGGGTAGCTGGGGTCGGGGCGTTACATTTTTCATCTCTATAGCCTTTAAATTATTTTATTTAATTTTGGTAGCCATTTCTTCCATTATTGAGAAATATTCTTTTATAAATTTAATCACTTCTTCATGTTATGTTTTTAAGAGAATCAATTTAGTTTCAAAATCCTTTTCCTTTAATGTTTAATCTTGTAACTCATGTGAAATTTCATAGATTAAATATGTTTACCCTTTTATATTTTCACTAATTATTTGAATTGATTTTTTGAAGGAAATTAACCATTAATTGTTAGATAATTTTCCAACAAATATTATTCTATAAATTCCCATTTTACTTGATGATTGATCTCTGATTGATCCACATTCTCATGAAAGTATTGGACCACTCATTCTCTGTTATTATAATATTCTCTAGATTAATGACTAAATGAATTTTATACATCTTCAACTGATTCACCCTTTTCTTTACTCTCCTAATGGTATTTTAAATTTCCATATTAATAATAATCATACACAAAATTGTAAAAAAAAATTATCAATAGGATTTGAAATAATCAACATGACTGGAGAGTCCCTTTTTGGAAAGTTTTATTCTTATTAAATTTCTTCATACATTTAATATGATCCAATATTCACAAAACATATCTACAAAAAAAATATCATAAATGGATTTGGAATCATTAATTGAGGAAGATATCTCAACACCATTTTCTTTTATTAGTTTCACATAAATCTATTCTAATTTTATCTATATATCAAACACATCGTTATAATGAAATATTTTTTATACCTTATAAATTCTCGATATAACGAATATCGTTTCAATATCTACGTCAAACACTATTTAACTATGCTTTATTTCATATGTTTCTTAATGTATATACTCAACAACATCATCTCATCACCACTATTGGAAATAAATCATATATTTACTTTAATCATTAATGTAATAAACATTAAAAATAATGAGTTTCATCAATGATTCCATGTATACAACAAATAAACAATTTTATTTCAGATATTTACCTCTAATTTATAACCTTAATGGTCTAATACCATTTTTTTGGATCCATGTTTAATGATGTATTTCTAGAGGAAACCAAAGAGGGGTGGTGGCGAATCTAAGGGTTGTGAAAAATAAAATAGTTAGTTTTAAAAAACGAACCCTTCATTGGAAATTTTCCCACATTTTAAGGAACATGTTCAATGTATCTCAAACTTCAATACAACTTCATAGTATATGAAAAACATATACAAAATAGTGAAGAAATAAAAAACAAGGAATTTTATTTGTTCACTTGGATTGGGAAATATACTAGGAGAAACCATGTAGTGATATTTCAATGTACCCAAATTCACTATCAATTAGCTACTTTATTTTATATAAGGGTTCAATCATGGTCAATTCACACAAAGTTTCATAGCTTTAAGAATGGTTTTTGGATAGTTCATACCTCCCAAAGTTCATTCTTTATGCTTCCTTGTAAAGAACCGAAGCTTGACGTACATGGAAATTACATTACTTTTGCGGAATACTTAGTACAAAACAAAAACACACACACAAGGATCGTAATAGTTTAGTGTCTTTGGAAACTCGGAACGTAATCTTCTAATCGTGGTGAAAGATCTTCAACATCTCCTATAAAGATCTTCCTTTTTTTACCTAAAACCGTTCTTTATATCCTGGGGAAAAGAAAACATAAAAGGGTGAGCTCAAATGCTCAGTAAGGGTAAACAAAAGAAATATCAATCACATCGTATTCATAAGAATATAACATTTTGGAAATCTTAACCTGCAAAAGAGAGCATAATTTCATAACATGGGATAAATCATGGCAGTGAAATGTAATCACAATAATCATAACTTAAAACATTAAACTTTGTGGCATCCACACATAATCATAGAGAATCATTTATTGTTAGTCAAGACTCATTGCCAAGACTATCTTAGTGGACAAAGTCCCTTTCTGAATCGAGTAACCCTCGTTTCAGTCCTGTTTCACTGAACCGGTATAACCTACCATTTCAGCCATGTCTATCTCATGAGATATAAAATCTTTACCCAATGCATTGGAGGGAGATATAGGTCCCACCCATCTCATAATGATACCATTCTTATGTGTGCCACAAAATCATAAATCATACATCATTGCATAACCCATGTAATAAAAATGGGATTCTTAAACAACATGACATCATAAAACCATTCATATAAGATAAAGGAATTCATAAACATAATTCCATCACAACATAGTCAAATCAATGTAAAAATATGTATAGAAACAGAACCCTTTATTATCTTAGATGGAAAATAATTTTGATAAAACACTTGAAATGAATTCTTGAGGAAAATATCCTTTCTACTTCAAAAACACTTTTCATTTCTTAACATGTCATTAAATATTAAACTAAAAGATGTTGATTAAAAATAAACATGAAAACTTGTAAAGGAAGCTTCTTGGAAATAATTTTTTAAAAATACATTCTTGCCGTATAAGTTAAAAAAAAATTTGTCGTACTTTTGTCGGAAAAGTCAAAAAGTACCTCGTACGAAAAACGACAAAAGATTCCTTCCATATCTTTTACTAAAAACTCACCGAAGGGTAAAATTGGATTTAAACAATTTTACGTGGATGGAAATAATATTACATATTGAGGAAACATGGATGTGGATGATAAAATACACCCTAGTAAATACCAAAGTTTAAACAATCTCGGATAAAATGAGATTGTGATATATTCCCTTACCTTAGGTCTGATTTGCTTCGTAAGTGTCCAAAACTCCTGTATAATGATTTAAATAATGTCATTTACTTATTACAGAATCATATTCATTGTTATGATATCATATATGGTTCACTTATGACTTTATATTACCCGTTCTTTTGTAAATTCCATGTTAACGAGCGTTTTGGGTAAAATTGTTTCATTTGTCGTCCGTGTTTTGACTTGTAATTATTCATATGATTACTTAGATCATGATTACTTAATTCCAGAACATAAAACATGATTTATATATATATATATTCAGGATATACATATATATAATAAATCATTAAATGGAATGAAATACACCGTTCATGGAGACGGTAGTCCGTACGTACGCATGAACGCTGTTTTCGTTTCCTTATTGAATTTAATGGAATTAAGTACATGACATACATATAAATATATAAATAAATCCAGTATCATTATTATGTCATATATTTCATTAGTAATTATTATATATACTTTATAATCATTCATGAATGGTTAATCATTGAGAATGAATCTCATCGCGTCGTGGAGACGGTAGTCCGTACGTACGCACGAGCGATGATATCGTTCCCATGGTCGTGGAATTGTGTTGAAGTGTATGTATACTATTTCAGTATCAATATAACTTTATAATAATCATATATAGTTACTAATTAAACCATCATACCCATCCAATTAAGGTGGTGACAGAAAATATATTACACCACGTCGTGGAGACTGTATTCCGTACGTACGCACGCGCGGTGATTTCATTTTTCCGTAGGATGGATAGAAGGTGAATTAGAGTTGTTTCATATTTATAATAACATATCAGTATGTAAGTAATACTGATGTTATTACTTTATCATGAAACAACTAAATAAGAAGAAGTTGAAGAAGAAAGAAATTGAAAAGATCGGTAATGGATATTACCTCTTCTTTGGAACGCCTCTTTGAATCCTCCACTTAGGGAACTAAGATTGGTCTTTGAAGAATACCAGGACCTCTAGGATTATTCTAGGGAAGTGGAGAAGAGATTTTGGCAGGGGTTGTCCGAGCTTGAGTGCTCAAATTGGTGTGAGGAGGAGGGGGAGGAGGTGTCCTTTTATAAGGGAGGAGAGGGGCACTTTAGGAATATCTCAAAATATTATTTTATATTAAAGTCAAAATCGGTTTATAATGGTTCCAAAGGGTCTTATTTCGAAGCTAAAGTGGGGATGGGTCGAAATCCTATCAACCAATAGGATTTAGACAAGTTTAGGGTATTATTTTAACCTTATCAATTAGATTTAACTCTAAGTTAAATAATTTAACTTTTACCGTGTCTTTTTGTTTTCTTACACTATATGGTTAATACACTTACTATAACATGCCAAACTAACCCCAAATGGTTTATTATTAGTATATATATCCTTATCTAAGTCATTTGGCCGAACCTTAGATTTTTAGGAATAAAATAACAATTAATAATATAATATTTGATTTAAAAACTATTTTGTGTCAATTTTGACACTATTTGATATATGATTTTTGTGAAAGTCATAACAGAATTATATGTTTGAACCAAGTTGATTAAATCAACACTAATATATCATAGTAACCTAGAAATTTAGTGGAATTCATAAAAAGTCTCAAATTACATTTATTTTGGTATTTATAATATCAATTATGTCAATATTTCATTAATAAGATAATTACTGCATCATCATTGTGTCATAAATAAATTAAATTATTTAATGTCTAAAAATTACAAATAAAATACCATTATGTAGGAAATCTTTTTCTCTTTCTAATGAATATTTATAGTCGAATTTATCTTATGCACAACCCTATATTAAAAATGTTTTAGTAAATAAACTTTGATTTTGACTCTTTTAACTCTTCTTTGAATTAAATAATAATAAATGTCCTAATCTAATCCAAGTGGGCCTAAATGATAATATTTTACACTTAAGGTTGTTTTAGGTCGAGATACACTTGTACAATAGAATTAGGACATGTGTTAGGATAATATTAATATCATTATTACCCTTAATTACCCTATTTACTTTTAACCGTGGTAAAAAAAAGTAAAAAGTTACTATTCACCAAAAAATTATTTTTATCTCATTGAACCACATTTTACTTACTGATATCAACCGTGTCTGTCGGATTTTTGAAATTTCATTCACAGAAGCGGTAAAATTAAGTTTTACGCAAAATTCAGTTTTTAACCTACCACTTAGTGGTTTCACTATTCATCAAAAATTGAAAGTTTTCAGAAAAATGCCAAAATTTCATCCTAAGCTATATTTCATATTCCGAATTCAAAAATGAAGTATATTTTACCAAATTCATAAAATATAAGTTGCATTAATTAATTTTATAATTAAATCCCGCTGTTAAAACAAATAGCGTGTTTTTAAGAAACAATATCTATCAAAAGATTGACACTTGATTATGTCTGGTTTAAATGTGAAATTACATCCAATGACCAACATTGTATTAAATTGTAAAAATATATTCTAAATATATTTTAAAACCACTCAAATTAATAATTTATCACTATTAATTATTTTGATTAAAAAAGTTGTTTTTAATTATAATTTAGTAATTTTCACTATTCATCAGAATATGAAAGTTATCCGAAAAGTACCAAAATTTCACCTTAGGCTAAATTCGATACTCCGAATCCAAAAATGAAGCCCATTTTGAGATCTAAGTTTTCTAAAATTTAAAAAGTGGTTATTACTATTCATAACGGCTAGTTTTAATAATATTTTAATAGCATATCGTTGTTTCTTGAAACTCAGTATTGCGTACTACACACGCTATTGAGAAAGGTTGCGATTGCGTGTAGCGAAAGGCAAGTCAAGGATGCATGTTGTGCAAGCTCCTTTTGGTGTAGCGTACAATACAATACATTAATAAAATTAAAAAGAATATTTTTCATAAAATCTCGGGCTGTTACATTCTACCCCCCTTAAAATGAATTTCGCCCTCGAAATTCGTCAGGGTTTTAAATAGTTTACTATTCGAAAGTTTCTTTAATAGAAACCCACATCGTAAAAAGAATACCAAAACCAATCTTTAAAAAAACAAAAGTATGAAACGTAACGGTTACCCAAATAAACTAATCACTGGGTTTCCATATAGGTGAAAATATGGATATGGAAGAAAAATCTAACCATCATGTTCTGATGGAGAGTGGTAGAGAACATGGCTTTGGAAAATACAACAATCACAAATCCATAAATTTGTGACGATCTAAGGTACCATCTGATTAATCAGATATAAGAGCACTAGGACAACATTTTTGGTTTTCAAGATCATTTCCCTAATGTTGAAGAATTTGAATTAGAATAAATACTTACTTTATTTTGGTACAATCTCACTGTTGTTCGTGCCTTGAACAATTTCCACTTCATCTCTTAAATAAATGAAGTTGAATTTGTTATTTGTGAAGTGTTAGCAGATCATGTGATAGAATGACGGGTCATTCCATCAAAAGGTTAGCAAAAGTTATTAAATATACATAAGTCATTCTATAGTGAGATTAATCATATATGGTACCTAAAATGGACTTATACTTCATATATCATACTGCTTAATATAATAAAACTAGTTTCTACTAAACAGGGACTTCCTGTAGGCCAGTGGTAGGCGATAAAGGCCAGTCGCACTTTGGTTGTGGGTTCGATTCCCACAGCCTTGTCCGAAGCGATGGGCTGTCGCCCGTCCTGCAGGTTGTTCTTTTTCTAAAACTACATTACTATAACATCCCATAAATAATATCGAAAATCTTCTATCCTTAAACTAACTTATGTCCAACATAATCCATTCTAATCTTTAGGCTTATCCATAATACTACAGTCCACTCTCATAATATATTGAAAACGATTACCAGAGATTTAATACTGTCGTTAATCCCCATATATCATAAGATATGTCTTGTTGGTCACATTCCAAACATTCAAAGGCCTTAATCATGTATTCTCTTGAATACCCATTGAACCTTAGTGAAAACATGAATGCAGTTAAAAGTTAACTCTTTCCACATACCAAAATCCAAAAATTCTATATACTCAAACCATGATATAACCTTCTCCTTATATCAGTCATGAGCTCATGAATACAATCAAACACCTCATTATCTTATTATTCCTTCATTATTCACATATCATCTAAATTCCAAAAATATCTGAATAACCTTTCATGGATAGTGGTACCATTAATCATACACTTTCATAACTCAAGGAAAGACAACAGTATAACAATCCTTAGATGTCTCTTTATTCCATAGTACCATGAGATTTCTTATACAACATTATACATGATAAACATGTAATCATTCCACTACATTCTTAAACCATTGACCGAGCTTCAACAATTCTTTCATCTCACATATCATTTGTAGTCTCTTCATCATCATCAACATAAATACTTCCCATACGACCATACTGATTATCTTCATGAGACTTTCCCTTAGGGCATTGGTTTGCATAATGCTCGTACATTCCACATTTAAAACATTTAACCATTGTTGATGTCGTAGCAATACCATTAACCTCATCCATGGTGTTAACTGAACCTTTTCCTTTGCACTTACTTGCTTTGTGTCCTTCTTTTCCACACCCAAAGCATCTTCCAGTTCCTTTGAAACATTCTCCTTGATGCCTCTTCCCACATGATTTACATAGGGGAAATTGAACTTTCTTTCCTCTATGATCATCATAAAACTCCATCTTTCTCTTATTAGCCGAGTCAGGAAACTTACCAAATTTTACTTTATTGATCATATTATGAGATTGCTGATTCGGCATAATAATGATGCTTGGACTTCCAAATCCCATTTCACTATGAAGAATAACATTCCATTGTCCATCATATCCTCCATTATCGTGAATCATCTTGTTTCCAGCCATTTTCTAAAACCCAAAAAAGAATAGTGTGAGAGGAAAAAATCATGCTAGGGAAAACAACATAATAAAGGGGGAGTACCTTCAATATCTAACATCTTAGGTTTAATTCTATGATCATTAGCGTAGTTCTAGTACTATAACCTATACATATACTTAACCTTTGGGCCATCCCTAGACATACCGTAGAAATATCTCTAGGGATCTCACTAACGTTTTCGCATCCTAGTTTCCAAAGGTTGACTAATCCTTTCCTCTGATACCAACTGTAAAGACCCGAAGCTTGACGTACATGGACATTACATTACTTTTGCAGAATACTTAGTACAAAACAAAAACACACACACAAGGATCGTAATAGTTTAGTGTCTTTGGAAACTCGAAACGTAATCTTCTAATCGTTGTGAAAGATCTTCAACATCTCTTATAAAGATCTTCCTTTCTTACCTAAAACCTTTCTTTATATCCTGGGAAAAAGAAAACATAAAAGGGTGAGCTCAAATGCTCAGTAAGGGTAAAAAAAAGAAATATCAATCACATCGTATTCATAAGAACATAACATTTTGGAAATCTTAACCTGCAAAAGAGAGCATAATTTCAAAACATGGGATAAATCATGGCAGTGAAATGTAATCACAATAATCATAACTTAAAACATGAAACTTTGTAGCATCCACACATAATCATAGAGAATCATTTCTTGTTAGTCAAGACTCATTGCCAAGACTATCTTAGTGGACAAAGTCCCTTTCTGAATCGAGTAACCCTCGTTTCAGTCCTGTTTCACTGAACCGGTATAACCTACCATTTCAGCCATGTCTATTTCATGAGATATAAAATCTTTACCCAATGTATTGGAGGGAGATATAGGTCCCACCCATCTCATAATGATACCATTCTTATGTGTGCCACAAAATCATAAATCATACATCATTGCATAACCCATGTAATAAAAATGGGATTCTTAAACAACATGACATCATAAAACCATTAATATAAGATAAAGGAATCCATAAACATAATTCCATCACAACATAGTCAAATCAATGTAAAAATATGTATAGAAACAGAACCCTTTATTATCTTAGATGGAAAATAATTTTGATAAAACACTTGAAATGAATTCTTGAGGAAAATATCCTTTCTACTTCAAAAACACTTTTCATTTCTTAACATGTCATTAAATTTTAAACTAAAAGATGTTGATTAATAATAAACTTGAAAACTTGTAAAGGAAGCTTCTTGGAAATAATTTTTTAAAAATACATTCTTGCCGTATAAGTTAAAAAAAACATTCTTCGTACTTTTGTCGGAAAAGTCAAAAAGTACCTCGTACGAAAAACGACAAAAGATTCCTTTCATATCTTTTACTAAAAATTCACCGAAGGGTAAAATTGGATTTAAAAAATTGTACGTGGATGGAAATAATATTACATATTGAGGAAACATGGATGTGGATGATAAAATACACCCCAGTAAATACCAAAGTTTAAACAATCTCGGATAAAATGAGATTGTGATATATTCCCTTACCTTAGGTCTGATTTGCTTCGTAAGTGTCCGAACCTCCTGTATAATGATTTAAATAATGTCATTTACTTATTACAGAATCATATTCATTGTTATGATATCATATATGGTTCACTTATGACTTTATATTACCCTTTCTTTTGTAAATTCCATGTTAACGAGCGTTTTGGGTAAAATTGTTTCATTTGTCGTCCGTGTTTTGACTTGTAATTATTCATATGATTACTTAGATCATGATTACTTAATTCCAGAACATAAAACATGATTTATATATATATATATATTCAGGATATACATATATATAATAAATCATTAAATGGAATGAAATACACCGTTCATGGAGACGGTAGTCCGTACGTACGCATGAACGCTGTTTTCGTTTCCTTATTGAATTTAATGGAATTAAGTACATGACATACATATAAATATATAAATAAATCCAGTATCATTATTATGTCATATATTTCATTATTAATTATTATATATACTTTATAATCATTCATGAATGGTTAATCATTGAGAATGAATCTCATCGCGTCGTGGAGACGGTAGTCCGTACGTACGCACGAGCGATGATATCGTTCCCATGGTCGTGGAATTGTGTTGAAGTGTGTGTATAATATTTCAGTATCAATATCACTTTATAATAATCATATATAGTTACTAATTAAACCATTATACCCATCCAATTAAGCTGGTGACGGAAAATATATTACACCACGGCGTGGAGACGGTATTCCGTACGTACGCACGCGCGGTGATTTCTTTTTTCTGTAGGATGGATAGAAGGTGAATTAGAGTTGTTTAATATTTATAATAAAATATCAGTATGTAAGTAATACTGATGTTATTACTTTATCATGAAACAACTAAAGAAGAAGAAGTTGAAGAAGAAAGAAATTGAAAAGATCGGTAATGGATATTACCTCTTCTTTGGAACGCCTCTTTGAATCCTCCACTTAGGGAACTAAGATTGGTCTTTGAAGAAGACCAGGACCTCTAGGATTATTCTAGGGAAGTGGAGAAGTGATTTTGGCAGGGGTGGCCGAGCTTGAGTGCTCAAATTGGTGTGAGGAGGAGGGGGAGGAGGTGTCCTTTTATAAGGGAGGAGAGGGGCACTTTAGGAATATCTCAAAATATTATTTTATATTAAAGTCAAAATCGGTTTATAATGGTTCCAAAGGGTCTTATTTCGAAGCTAAAGTGGGGATGGGTCGAAATCCTATCAACCAATAGGATTTAGACAAGTTTAGGGTATTATTTTAACCTTATCAATTAGATTTAACTCTAAGTTAAATAATTTAACTTTTACCGTGTCTTTTTGTTTTCTTACACTATATGGTTAATAAACATACTATAACATGCCAAACTAACCCCAAATTGTTTATTATTAGTATATATATCCTTATCTAAGTCATTTGGCCGAACCTTAGATTTTTAGGAATAAAATAACAAATAATAATATAATATTTTATTTAAAAACTATTTTGTGTCAATTTTGACACTATTTGATATATGATTTTTGTGAAAGTCATAACAGAATTATATGTTAGAACCAAGTTGATTAAAGAAACAATAATATATCATAGTAACCTAGAAAATTAGTGTAATTCATAAAAAGTCTCAAATTACATTTATTTTGGTATTTATAATATCAATTATGTCAATATTTCATTAATAAGATAATTACTGCATCATAATTGTGTCATAAATAAATTAAATTATTTAATGTCTAAAAATTACAAATAAAAAACCATTATGTAGGAAATCGTTTTAGCTTTCTAATGAATATTTATAGTCGAATTTATCTTATGTACAACCCTATATTAAAAATGTTTTAGTAAATAAACTTTGATTTTGACTCTTTTAACTCTTCTTTGAATTAAATAATAATAAATGTCCTAATCTAATCCAAGTGGGCCTAAATGATAATATTTTACACTTAAGGTTGTTTTAGGTCGAGATACACTTGTCCAATAGAATTAGGACATGTGTTAGGATAATATTAATATCATTCTTACCCTTAATTACCCTATTTACTTTTAACCATGGTAAAAAAAGTAAAAAGTTACTATTCACCAAAAAATTATTTTTATCTCATTGAACCACATTTTACTTACTGATATCAACCGTGTCTGTCGGATTTTTGAAGTTTCATTCACAGAAGTGGTAAAATTAATTTTTATGCAAAATTCAGTTTTTAACCTACCACTTAGTGGTTTCACTATTCATCAAAAATTGAAAGTTTTCAGAAAAATGCCAAAATTTCATCCTAAGCTATATTTCATATTCCGAATTCAAAAATGAAGTCTATTTTACCAAATTCATAACATATAAGTTGCATTAATTAATTTTATAATTAAATCCCGCTATTAAAACAAATAGCGTGTTTTTAAGAAACAATATCTATCAAAAGATTGACACTTGATTATGTCTGGTTTAAATGTGAAATTACATCCAATGACCAAAATTGTATTAAATTGTAAAAATATATTCTAAATATATTTTAAAACCACTCAAATTAATAATTTATCACTATTAATTATTTTGATTAAAAAAGTTGTTTTTAATTATAATTTAGTAATTTTCACTATTCATCAGAATATGAAAGTTATCCGAAAAGTACCAAAATTTCACCTTTGGCTAAATTCGATACTCCGAATCCAAAAATGAAGTCCATTTTGAGATCTAAGTTTTCTAAAATTTAAAAAGTGGTTATTACTATTCATAACGGCTAGTTTTAATAATATTTTAATAGCATATCGTTGTTTCGTGAAACTCAGTATTGCGTACTACACACGCTATCGAGGAAGGTTGTGATTGCGTGTAGCGAAAGGCAAGTCAAGGATGCATGTTGTGCAAGCTCCTTTTGGTGTAGCGTACAATACAAGACATTAATAAAATTAAAAAGAATATTTTTCATAAAATCTCAGGCTGTTACATTCCTCCTCCAAATACAACTTGAAGGAACTCTTCAGTAGTTTATAGTCATAAAGGCCTCTATGAAATTTGATTCTATATTATTCTTCATATTACTACATTCCTCCAAATCCAGATGTGATCAAATTTTTATTGATATTTGAATTGATGTATCTCATAAGAACTCAAATAAACTATACAACTAATCCAATGAATTCGTAATATTTCCACACTATAATATCCTTCATTTCACAATTCCTTCGTCTATACTATGTTGTATTTCACCAATATAACTACTTATAAAACAATACTACTTCCTAAAAAAACCACATTTTTTAGTGGTACTTAATTTTGGGTCTAATTATCTATAAAACCAGATATTTCTATGTAATTCCTCTCTTTGACCACTTCGGATCTAGCACAATTTTTTTAGAAAGCCTTTAAATATCTAACCCTTATTCCATTAGTTGGGATCAATTCTAATTATCCCAATCCTCTATGATCATTACTTGTATAAATAATATTATAATGTCATAAATTTAATCTAATAGTTTGAGTGTATCTAATAAATATTAATACACATATTCTCTTTTTTAATTCAAAACGAATCTGAAAAATAAATTGTATTTTACAAAATTATGATAAAGTGTTCTCTATTATAGCATGATATTCCATTGCCTATTACAAATTAAACAATGATTTATTTAAATAAGGTTTAATTAATTTGAAATACCCCGGAGCACCCTGAGAGGGGATGGGTGAATCAGGGTGTCAATTTTTTTTAAACTGATGGATCTTGTTCCCACGTTGATAGGAACCTATAAAACTTATCTGAAAAGGAAGTGAAAAATAAAAATAATCACATGAAAGAAAACGACACAAAAAATTTACTTGGTTCGTCACTAAGTGCTACATCTAAAGAGAATAAGCCGATAATGTGTCGGTCATACAAAAAACCACTAATCTTCACAAGTTGTAAATTATAAGGGTTTAGTACAGTCACCTTGTGTCAAGCGCACTGCCTTAACAAGAAGTTAGGGATAACACACTATGTCCCTCAAATCACTTCCACTGACTCTCCCTTTCTCACTACGTTGGATGAATCTTCACTCAGTTAAATGACTTGAAGTTTTCTTCATTGGTTTTACATAAAATCGTGCATCCTCAACTATAAATGGATTCTCTTTTGAAGTCCCATAATCAAGCACATATGTCATTTATTTTCCCGTACACTGATATGTTATGAAGATTAATTTCTCAAACTAATTTGGCCAATTTTAGGCTTCCTTTGGTGTTTCACGTACTGCTTCTGTTTCCAAGTACCACAACTATTTTCGCGTATCGTCTAGATCCTCAACGTACACTCCAGATCCTTCCCCAACTATTATACTCTACGTTCTTCCCTACTCCACATACTACTTCACACCTACATGTATTTTCCTGCTCTGCATACTACCATTCTCCGCCGCATACTACGAGAGCTTCTAGCATGAACCACACATTCATCTGCGAACTATTTTCTTTAAGCTGGTGATTTTATCTGCGTGTTGTCTTCTCCTCTGCGAACTACTTCAGACTTCTCCAAATTTCTTCCTGAAATTCTAATCTCCAATATCATCACTTATCAATGTGAATTACTGTTCCTTAAATAGGAATGTAACTTTGAAAATTTTGGTAATCTGATTTACCTAAATTTTCAATGTTGGAAAATCAGAACTCTATCTATGTACTGACAGCCTCTACTGCGTACTACAATCCTATGAACCGCGAAACATCATTGCGTACCATAAACCTTTTTTATACCACATCTCTTTCGGTCCACATACTGCATCTCTTCACCACATACCATCACTATGAACCATTTTATGCAGCATTTTGTGAACTGCATGCCTCCACCATGTACCATTGTTGTAAACTATCTCTTGTTTAGTGCACCATTCCACGTACCACATGACTTCACCGTTTACCACACACCTTCACCGCGTACTATGCACCTTCACCATGTACCACTAGTCTTCATCACGTACCATCAGCCATTAATAAAACTTGAAGCCTCAAATGTATGACCTCATTCCTTGCCAACTCCCTATTCATCCATGTGCAGATTAAAAACAAACACAAACCACACTCCATTATTATCAACAAACATCCTTGGTTCAAACAATATCCCCCTTTGGGTTTGTTATAAATCTCTAGATAAATTTACTAATGCACTTTCCATGATCAAAACCTAAATCTTCAAGCAATAACTCATCCACCACTCTACGTCTATGTGATAAGTACTTATTATAGAAAACAAGATAGAGGAGATCAATTGAGTTCTCATTATTTTCTTTTCTCCATCATCATTGTTGTAGTTATATATTATTCTTTTATTAAAAAAATATCACTCTTCCATTGAATTTATCCATTCTCCCCCATTGGAAATAAATTTAAAGCTGGTATTTTAACATTTTAGAGGTCAGAACATACTCCCCCTGGATCTTATCTCCCCCCTAAACCTACAACACTTCCACAAATAGATTAGCACAGTTAAAACAACTGGGGACCAGGGAATCTAGTGAACTTATTTATGCACTAGTAATTGGATGAAAAACAAGATTCAACTGATGTTTCTCAAACACAGCAACTAACAGTGGGTTGGTCATAATATTAACCACTTTCCCATTAGTTCCCACATGGTCCATTTTGATCATGCCTTGTTCAACCTTTTCCTTGATGAAGTGATATCTGATAAAAATGTGTTTCATATGAGAGTACTGAATAAGATTATTTGTATGATCCATTTCACTCTTGTTATCAGACTAAATCACCATTGGTTGTTTCACCTCATCACCTATGTCACTCAGTTATTACTTCATCCAGAGTAACTGAGTGAACACCTTGGTATCAGATATATATTCAGCTTCAGTATTACTAAGTGAAGTACTTTACTATTTCTTTCTTAACCAGTCCACACATTTCTTCCCAATATAGAATGCTCCACCACTAGATGATATTCTATCTACTACATCTCCAGACCAGTCAGTATCAAAAAATGCTGATAGTTCAACATCTCTTACTAAAGAAAAGTATATACCATAATTATGTGAACCTTGAATGTATCTCATTATTTTTTCACTACCGACATATGCTCTCCCTTTAAATTACTCTGAAAGCGGGCAGCAAGGAAAGTTACAAAGATTATATCTGGTTGTGTCACTGTCAGGTATAGTAGGGTTCTAATGATTCTTATGTATGTGGTGGGATCTATATAGGACCCTTCCTCATCCTTTCTCAGCTTTGATCCAACTACAATCGGAGCTGACATTGGTTTAGAATCATGCATATTGAATTTCATTAGTATCTCTTATACAAACATTTCTTGGGAAATGAAAGAGTAATCATTCTTCTAAAGTTCCTATTTCCCTAAAAAGTATGTGAGTTCACCAATCATGGACATTTCAAATTATGATTTCATGTGATTAGAAACATAATCCACCAACCCATGTCTACTTTCGCTAAAAATAACATCATCCACATATACTAATACCATGAACTAATCCTATTGAGTGTTATTCACATAGAGATTGTGATCCAATCCTCCTATTTTAAAATCTAGCTTTCTCAGATAAGATTACAACCAAGAGTACCATGGCAGGGGTTCTTGTTTCAGTCCATAAAGAGCTTTCTTTAATATTTAAACCTTTAGTTCATCATTTCCAAGAAAGAACCCTAAATATTGTTCAATATAGACTTCTTCTTCCAATACTACATTTAAAAATGTTGTCTTGACATCCATTTGATACACTTTATAACCTATTTGAATTTATATGGAAAGAAATAGCATGATTGAATCCAGTCTCACTATAGGAGCAAAGGTATCCTCAATATCAAGACAATCAATTTTTGACAATCCTTTACAGACCAAGCATGCCTTATTTCTGATCACATTTCCATGCTCATAAATTTGTTCTTGAAAATCCAATTTGTGCCAATCACATTGTGATCTTTAGGTCTTTTGATAAGATCCCAAGTCTGATTTTTGTCAATCTGATCTAATTCTTCATTCATTGATTTTACCCATGCCTCTTCCTTTGCAACCTCTTCAAATGAGGATGGTTCCACAACTGATAGAAATGTAGAATTTTTATTATTCTTCATTCCATTTGTTTGTGTAGGTGTATTCCGATCCCCAATAATGTTGGACTAATAAATCTCTGCTCTTCGATTTCTCCTTTTCGGTTCAACTGATTTCTATCCAGCTATGGATTCCTTTTATAATTCTTCTTCAGAGACAACTTCAGGATGTAAATCCTAGGACTTTTTCTCACCTTCCTCTACCTCTATATTAACATCTGTTCCATGTTCACATCCTTCCTCATCTTCTATCAAATCTTCATAAGAATTCCTTGAAGCATTACTGTTTTTCTTTTCGATGATCTTTACATCACTGTTTTCCACAATTATTCCCATGATCTTATTGAATAATTTGTAGGATTTTCTATTCATTGAGTATCCAATAAGTATTCTTTCGTCTTAATTATCTCTATAATTCCCTTTATTTCCTTATTTGTTTCGGATAAAACATTTTCTTCTGAAGACACAAAAATATTTCAAAGAAGAATTCCTTCCATGCCACAGTTTATACGGTGTCTTTGTCTCAGCCATATATAGCTTTGTTCAATTTTAAATATATACTGCTTCTTGTACTTCCTCTTTCTAGAAATTTTTATTATTACGAATCATGATTAGCATAGTTATAGCCAAATTGATTACCTGTCGATTGTAACGCTAAACCACTCCATTTTTCTATGTACTTCTCACAACATCCACCTCATGTTGTATCCCATTCTTCTCTAGGTAATTTTTAAATTCAATGGATGTGTATTGTCCTCCATTGTTTGACTGCATGACTTTGATCTTCTGTCCAGTATCATTCTCAGCGATTCGATTATAGGTTTTTATAAAATCAAGCACTTGACGCTTCCTGTGTATAATGATCAACCACACCAGTCTACAATAATAACATATGGATAGAAAAAAGTAACTTTATCCATGTGTTCCAAAAACATTTATTGAGACACATATATCTATATGGATGAGGTCAAGAATATTTTATGATCTTTTCTTCATTGGCTGGTAGGAACTACAGACCAATTTCCCTCACAAGCACGCATCACATGTCATTTCTCAGTCATTCTTTAGATTAGGGATATTCATGAAAATCTTTAGATCATATAACTTTTACTTGTCTTACTGATTGATGTGCCCTAATATTCGATTCCATAAGTTGTTTTCCTTTTCAAATGTCAAGTAAAAAATGTTCTATTTACTATCAACTTAATATAATTTGTCATCTTTTCTACAGCCTTTCACGAGAGAATTCTTAGACTCTCCTCTTATAGTAGAAAAATTATGATTGAATGTCACAATAAGACCTGATTCATAGAGTTGAGTTGAACAAAGAATATTGTGATGAAGACCGTCCAAATAAAGGACTTAGTTTTCTTCATCTATCCACTATCTATCTCAGTACTTCCACTACCTTTTATCTTCAAACCACCATCATTACCAAACCTCACTATTCTATCGAACTTTTTCTTGACATTATTTAATAGTTCTTCATTACCCATCATGTGGGATGAATATCCACTATCAAGAATCCTGGTGTTGTTGTTCTTTGTAGCATTGAGAGCTACATCTACAAAATTGAACTTTTTAATTTTCCTCTTTTCATTCCATGAGATATTGTATTGAGTGTAGGGAATTTATGTCCTTACAATTCACTATTTTGTGCACATGGTTTCTTCATATTAAAATTATTATTCCAAAGGATAAAACATGTTTGAAATAGAAAAACTATCTGTTTGGCGTGTATTGAATTTTCTCTGATCATTAAAAGAATTTATCCTGTCATACCTCTGCCTACAATACAAAGCATTATGTCCAAAGTTAGAATATTGAAAACAATATCCATAGAAGTTATTTCTTCTATAAGAATTATGATATAAATATGTTCTTCATTGATGAAATCCTAACTCTTACTCATTTATATAGCTCCTTGCCTCTTCACAGTATGACATGGTATGGCACAACTAGCCACAAAACTGACACTTCATTAGAGGAAATGTCTTCTCACTTATATTTCTCATCATGCTGACTTCCTTAGAAAAATATGTTGATTTCCTATCATTTCTGGAAACACGAGAACAAACTCCACTTCTCCTTTTCAGATTGATTTTAGGGTTTCATTTTCAGCACTTTTGGTTGCTTTTCAACATGATCAAATTTCATCCTATCTTTATTATGGATCACATTATTTATAGAATTGGATGTTTCAATATCACAACCAATTCCACTATTTCCTATGCATGTGGGTCTTCGATTACTCAAGATATTTTCAAATCCATTATAACCACGTTTTTCTTTCTCTAGAAAATCATCATTAGAGAACCTTCCTAATTGTATTTTGTTCTTTGCTTCTTTTTAAATTTATTCAGTTTTGAGTTTACTTCTCAGAGTAAAAACTTATTCTTCAAGTCCCTTAATAGTCTTGTACTTCTTCTCCAGTCTCAAGGTAAGGTAATTAATGACCTTTTCTAGTTCTTCAATTCTGAGTTTTATTCTATAATATCATCAGTTCTTTGAAGGATTTATGATTTAACTTTCACAAGTTCTTCTAGTCGATTAATTTCTGCTTTTAGTTGATCAATATATTTAGAAGATTTATGCACCATTTCATTCCACTTATTCCATCTCTTACATTTATTCTCAATCTTACTAAAAGCATACTTATGTTGCAACATGGGATTGACATCAGTAGTCAACCAATTATCTCTAGGTTTATCTATCAATGGTTTTGAATTTTCCATGGTATCAATCATGGAAGCATGATTCCCAGATTTAAATTCTTACTTCCTCTTCCTAAAATAGTTCATTTTCATCATATTATTCTTAACAAACAAAACTATTTCATTGAAACTTATTCCAAGATTTGAAGACTTTATTTTTTATGAACCTTTTCTGAAGATTTTGAATGTCCCCATTTTCACTTTCTTCATCATTGAACATTATTGGGCCACAAGAGTAAATGTTCCCAACTCATCAATAGTGGAAACAAGCCAACGGTTTCTTTCCTTAAAATTTATATGTTCCCTTCTTGAGTTTCTTGGAAATGAGAGAAAGAATTTTTTTTACTCATAATATATATCAACACAATCTCCTACTATTTCTAGTTTTTCTATGTCTTTGAATTCCATTTCCTTGCTTACCCGAGTCATTGCATTGTCTGGGTTGAGTCTCATCTCAAATTCCACCAGGCTACTCAACAGATTATAAAGAAAAGATTTAGAAAGATCCATTTCTTCAAGAGATAAAACAATTAAATATAATTAGGAAGAATTCTTATCAAAATTATCTTTACAATATCAATGTCCTTGATCTCTTCTCCAAGTCCTTGAATTTCTCCTATAGCATTTGTAATTCAATTGAAGAAAAAATCCACATTTTCATTTGGGTGCATCTTCAGACCATCAAACCTGATATATAAAACATATAGATTTTCCACCTTCACTTTTCTATGACCTTCATAAATATTCTATTGTTTATCCCACATTGAATTTGTATATGTGAAACTCATTACCTTTAGATAAATCAAATCATAAAGGTCTACAGTGAGAGCATTATATGCTTTTGCATTTTCATGAAAACATTTCTTGTTTGTATTTGTCATCGACAGTCTTGTAGGATCAGTGACTTGTATTCTATGTGCAATATCAAATAAGACATCCATTCTAAGAGATCTTAGGTGGGATCTTATCATGTTTTTCCATATTTGAATATTACTTCCATCGAAAAGGGTAACTCCTCTAACATTGACTGGATTCTCCAGGACAAACATATTATACTCTAGAAACCTAACTCTGATACCACTTGAAGGACCCTGGAGAGCCCTATGAGGGGAGGGGTGAATCAGGGAGTCAAATATTAATTTTAAACTGATGGATATTCCTCCCACGTTGGTAGGTGTTGAAATAGTGGGTTCCCTAGACACAATTATTCTGTGAATTTGATTACCATATCGTGTATACAGTGAACTATGCATGATGTCATCTTACAATTATAGTATAGACTTTTCTGCATCCACTATTGAAATGGTAATGTCCAAAGGTTAATTTTTGTTTCCAAATGTTATAGTAGTTCCCAGGCTATAATGATAACCACAAGATACTATGACATTAATCTTAAATATATGTTCTATGGTCTAGATACATCATACTGATTGGACATAGTATATTTTTGACGATCAGGTGCTGGGTGCTCATAACCATTGAGACTTCTTCTCATGAAATTTTCACTTGGTGATCTCTAGTAGTGAGATCATGAGGAACGACCCGCCAATAGTAAATCCACATGTTTTGGGTGCCATTGGAAATTCCTATCTACGACCATGTGTAATCGTCTCATGAATTGAGATCATTACCAATGCATGTCATTTGATTGTGTACTTTGGTACAAGACGAAAACCATGGAGATGAAGTCATGGTGATGTAGTTTGTGTTGGGTGTGACATTGGTGGCATGGCATTGGTTGAATGGTCAAGAAAGGATTTGTCGCTTCTGGGTTATGGATGTAACATATCTCATGTCACATTGATATGGATGGAAGTACGTTTATAAGTCCATGGCCATGGAAGTCAAGGGTAAATTTGTCATGTTAAATCAAAAAACTATAAATCAAGAAAAGGTATATGACATGTGAGTGCGTCGTTCTTTATGAGATATTACTAACAAAGAGATTATATTACATAGTGCATGTTTGTAGGTTGTTTGTCACTACTGTGACAATCCTTATCTCTTCAGAGGTCATGATTGGTTGCTAGATCCCAATCTTGGTCTATGAATACTATTCACTATTGTCAAGATAAGGGCCAAGATGGTCACCCGTAATAGCGAATTCAAGAATCCACCTAATTCAGTTGAATATGAGTTTTGGACATAGTGGGCCCCACCACAAGGGTTTGGGATTTTTCCAAAGTTAAACTATCACCAATATAATAAATAAATTCATATTATTCTAGTTTAGAATAATGAGTATTTAATTTACTTATTTATGAGTTTTAGTAAACACATAAAAAATATTAATTGATGAATATTAAATTATTCAAGGTTAAATTAATATTTATGGGAGAGACAATTCAAGTTAATGACTCTATTATTATCAAGTAATATATTTTTATATATTACAATTATGTTATAATAATATTTATGACTTTTTTTAGTATTCATAAAATGTCATTGATAGTGTGTTAATTATTCAGGGTTGCTGAGGCGATACAAGGTTTTTTTAATTAAGCACTATAAATATAAGAGGAGGGGCTTTTGAAAAATACTATTCATTGTGATTCTCTCTCCTCTCCCCTCTCCCATGTTCTATAGAGAGATAATCTGGATCCATGGACTTCAGATCGAGTACTCTCTTAGGCATCGCTAGCAAAGTGTTGCAGTAATATTTGGTGTGTCGAAGACGTCATCGCAATTCCACGCTAACACCCTGATTATGATGAACGGTGCTCCCACAGATTCCTTGAAGTGTGTGTGGATGATCTAGAGGAATTTGAGTTCGGATTCTCGAACAACAATCACCAACGATGAGCAGATGTCGTGTGCAACTTCATATTTGAACCAGCTATTTTATGGTTTAATTTTGTGCTTAAAACCCTTCACATGAGATCCTCAACTTTGATTGGGCTGCTCTTCACCGACGTCAACAAGTTTATGTCAACCGTCAGTGGAATATTTTAAAAAACACACCTATTTGGGGCTTCTGCTGCACACCCGGTTCCAACAGTAAGAACCTGTTAAACCTGTCTGAAGAGGAAGTGTAGAATAAAAAAATCACATGCAAATAAACGACACAAAAAATTTACTTGGTTCACCACTAAGGGATATGTCCATGGAGCACACACGGACAGTGTGTTGGCCATACAAAAAACCACTAATCATCACAATTTTTGGGTTAAAAGTGTTTAGCCTAGTCACTCTATGCTAGGAGCACTACATTTAAAAGGTTTTAGGGATAACACACTGCGTCCCTCATATCACTTCCGCTGACTCCCCCTTGCTCACTATGTCGGATGAATCTTCACTCAGTTTAACAACTTGAAGGATGCTTCAATGGTTTAACATCAAATCATGCATCCTCAACTATAAATAGATGCTCTATTGATTTCCCATAATCATGCATAGATGTAATTTAGTTTCCCGTACATTGATATGTTAGGAAGATTAATTTCTCAAACTGATTTGGTGAATTTTAGGCTTCCTTTGGTGTTCTACAGACTGCGGTAATTTCCGCGTAACCCAACTATTTTCACGTACCATACAGCTCCTCCATGAACCGTCTAGCTCCTCCTCAAACTGCGCTACTCCGCGTTCCTCCCTAATCCATGTGCTGCTCCACACCTCCATGTACCATCATGCTTCGTGTACTGCCTTGCTCTGCCGCGTACTACGAGAGCTTGATGCATGAACCACACTCTCTTCTGTGGACTATTTTCCTTGTACAGACGAGTCTCTCTGTGTACCATCTTCTCCTCCATGAACCACTTCGGACTTCTCTAAATTTCTTCCCAAAATATTAATCTCATGTCTCATCACTTATCAATGGGGATTACTATTCCTCAAATAGGCATGTAACTCCAAAAATTTCAGTAATCTAATTTACCCTAATTTTCAATATGGTACAATTAGAACTCCATCTACGTACTGACAGCCTCCACCATGTATTGAAATCCTCTGAACCAAGAACCATCATCACATACCGTAAACCTTCATTATACCATATCTATATTGGTCCGCGTACTATGTCTCTTCACTGCGTACCATCACTGCGAACCATTTTTTGTAGCCTTTTGTGAACCGCACACCTCCACAGCGTACCGTTGCTACAAACTGTTTCCAGTTCTGCGCACCGTTCCATGTACCTATTTCCTTCACCATGTACCGCACACCTTCACCACATACCACATACTGCTGGTCTTCACCACTTACCAGTGGCCTTCACTGCATAGCGTTGCTGCAAACCATTTCCAAACTTCTGATTTTTGAGGCCCAAAAAAGCATGCCAACACTGGGAAATTGTTCCACATTTAATACAACATATAACCTCAAAGGTATGGCCTCATTACTTGCCTAATCCCTAGTCATCCGTGTGCATATTGGCAATAAACAAAAACCACACTCCATTATTATCAACAAACAGCCTTGGTTCCAGCATAATTGATATCTTTAAATACAAAATTATCAAATATAATCACACTACAAACAAATTTAAATTTACAACCTAATCCACAAGTCTTCACAAATATTAATATTTTTGCAATGTGACACATACCGTAATAATGTAACACCTTATTGTAGTGAATACAAAAAAAACATAGATCTTTATTATATCATGAACATTCTCATATTTATTATTCTCCTCTTACATTCAGGATGAGGTCATTAAGAAAATAATGATGAAAAGGTTGAATTAAGCTCAAAAGACATAAAAGATGACAACTAGTCTCAAAACGAAATCACATACAAACATGCACTGGAAAAAGGTAAGCAGGTTTGGGTTAATGATAAAGGATTTCATAATTTCTTTTCCATGAAGTATAGTATATGGAATTATTATTATGACCAAAGAAGAAACGTGCTCAGTAGATCATAAAGTCCATAATTTTAAAATTAATATTATCTGATTATTTTACTATGGGAATTAACTTCTATATACTATGATTGTTAAAGACCCTTTGGATTTTGGTTTCAACTATATTTAGGAAATTTTTTCATTTATAAACCTTTTCCATTATCTTATTGCACACTATTTTATATATTTTTTAATAAAAGTGTAGGATATTTAATTCTTTTCTCAATCATTCTTCCACTTCCTTTTATGATGTGACATACCATGTTGCAATGTGATATTATTATTACAACAATATCTACAATTGAAACAATTCTTATGACCTATCTCATTAAGACAAAACATTCTCATTCATACTTTAATACATTTTTCTATGCCATCCATATTCTTATAGAGCATAATTCTATTCCTAAGATTTATTTAATGCATGACTCAATATTTTTTGGGGTAGTTTTTCTTTCTTTTAGACTTATCTAAATTCCTCCATGCATGATCAAACCTATTTCAGTTTCATAATTATATAGAAATAATTATGTGTAACTCATATAAAATCCTTACAAGATTGATCCATCAATAGCCATGTTTTTTTTACATTTTATTGATATGTAGATAATATCAATATATTCATTTACCGCCATTCCCAATTTCCTCAATGTAATCACTGAGAAAAATTCCAAACATTTTTCACAGTCTTTTAATATGTTCCTCATTCTCTATTAATATGTGTCAACGTTATACATCCTCATTCAAGTATAGTCTAAAATTATAATATCCATCTTTATCATAAATGAAATATCTCCATTGTTTTTATATTCATCCTTCCTCAAGTTATTCAAATCATATAGCCTCAGGGTTTCTACCTTATTCACCCAGAAGATTTTGTTGCATTTTTCCATGATCAGATTCATATATACATAAACAACTACTTTCTTGTTTAAAAATTCCTTCAAATAAAAAAAATCCATCATGGATTTTCATCACGGATTTTTAGCATCAATTTTCAACAAATAAAATAAACAACCTCGTGATTTCTAAAACTATATTGAAGAGTAAGAAATTTATAAGCCTTAAAAATGGGATAGTCAATTATCATCCATTTAACTTATATATCCCTAGGTTTATTTTGTTTGTGAGGATACAAATATAAATTATGATTTTACAACATTGAATATTATGCATGTATGATATTTACTTTGTTATTTTTCTAAAGGGGATAACCTAATTAGTAAGTGAATATACCCACCACTAATTTTAAAAACAGGTGAAAGGGTTGTATTGTAAACTATAATGAGTAATGTGATCCTAGTGAATAGTGTTGATAATAATATCATAGTGTTTGGGGATTATTTTATGTACAACTATGTTATATAAGTTTTTCGGTTTCTATATGATGGGGTTACAGATTGTTCTAAAAAAGTTTTCATTTTTTTATATTTTAGATTTACTATATGAATTAGTTCATTTATTATATTTATGATTATGGATTGACAATACTTCATTCCTTATAGTTGTGGTTCCCATTCTCCTTTACAGAATTATCTTGTATTATCTAATGGGTAATGAATTTCATTTTTTTGATTTAAAATCTCAGTTCTAGTTTCAAACTTATGGTATGTTAGAGGCATGTTTTAAAAGTGACAATAGGTTTCTTCAGTAATTGGGTGGAGAATTTATGTAGTTGGTTCATGATATAATTGTTTATTCATAACATTTACTAAAGGAGCATTATAAATATATATGATTTTATTTTCTTTTTAATTCCTTGGTACTTATTTGATATATTTTTTGTTTACCTTACCATTATTATTTATTAGGATTTTTTATATTATATTTATCATGCATTTTATTATATAAACTTGTTAATGGTTTAAATTTCTTTTATATATGGATTTTTCTTTTTTTAGGGTAATTCCTCCAATTTTTTAAACCCTAAATGTTATCTTCCAACCCCTTATTTATTATAGGTGGGAATATTTATTCTTATTGTAAACACCAATAGTCCTAATTAGGTCAGGTCATAAAAACTACATTTCCAATAATAAGGTTAACACCAAGTTCTGAAAATTGATATATATATATTCAAAATCATATCACAACTCAAGTGAACATTCAATTGTGTGTATGAATACACATTATGGTCATCAAAAATAATTTAACATCCTTAGATTACTTGAAAAGAACATGTAAAAATCTTGTAAGTAAAAAATAAAACCACCCTAACTCAACCATCATGATCCCATGATCTTATACTGTAATATAATCCCAATACTCAATACAAAAAAGTCACTCATCAAAATAATATAGTTATAAAAATCATATTTAATACATATAAAAAAAATCCAAAATCTAAGAAAAATTGATATATTGGAAATTTTAGTTGTTAGCATATCTCATTATTTACATCATTATCCCTTTTTAGATCTTCCACAACAAGATGGTATATATTTCACTCTCATCTATAATACATTATTTAAGTAGGTATATAATATAAATATAGCATTATTTGACTAAGGATTATTAGAATATAAACATTCTCTCACCCTAATGGGGTTTCAAAAGAAACTATCACATGTAACTCATGAAAATAAATAAAAATATCCCATGTCTCATATCAAAGTATTGATATAAACATCCTTATTATATATTAATCGGTGGACCAAATTTCATAACTCTAATTTGAGAGAACAAGTCCTATATTTGTTAAACCTGAATAGATGAAATAATAAAAAATATACCCATCCACCACATTACATACTCTACTTTAGGGGTGGAGTAGAAAATATGTCAAGGTGGGAAGATTCTAATGTTAGCTATCTTTTTAACAACTATTAATGGGAATTAAATACGAAACATACACCCCTAGTTTACAAAATACATAGTGTATGTAAAAGTTTATCCTTTGAAAAAAAACACATTTTAAGGATTATTAAAAAAATTACAAATCCCTATTTGATAGAAATTTCATGCCAATATTTATATTCTATCCAAACCAATAATACTCTACAATGGTTATCCTTAGGGATATGTCAGTGTAATTCTTTGAGATTTTATCATTTCACTTTAGGTAATGTATATCAAATAAGTACAAACAAGAAAGTGGGGTCTAATGTTTTCATAACAAGAAATATTCTATATATTCATAAAATATTTTAATAATATACTAAAAAAATCATACATAAATATCAGTTTAATTATATCCTATATGATAGGAAAAAATATATTACTTATATTTTTTTATTTTCAAGGATTATTTTAAATCATTACATCACTATGTTATTCCCACCACATCTCTTTGTTAACTTCTAATAAATTATCCCATTAAACTCATTAAATGTGAATCATTAATGAAGTAGAATAGATTAAATAAAATTATGATTAGGACTCCCAATCCATATATTCAAATCATTAAATGTAATATTTAAACTTTTATACTTAAAAACATCCGTTTTTATGATGTTTAAATCATCTATTTTTATAAATACTTTCAACTCCTTCTAAGTTAGTCAACATCATCTAGGAATTTTATATTTAAACTTTTTTTTATATCACTTTGGTAATAAATGTAAATGTAATGATTTACATTAACCTTATTCATTACTTACAAAACCTAAATTTATTTCTGATAAAAAATAACTTTCAATTTTATTTATAATCATATAATAATTTATTTATTATAATTATAACTTCTCTAAGTCCAACCAAACCCCCACTATATTATTAGAAAATATATTTTTTCTATAATAAATTTCTATGATAAAAACTCCTTTGTTTAGTAAATTACCATTATTTTCATTATAAAAATATTTAAAAAATAAAATAGTGAGAACCAAGGTATTCTAAGTATTTAGGGACATATTCATAAAATAATATTTAATACATTAAAATATCCCATTTCATGGTATTTAGATCTCTAACCATCATATTTCAATAGATATTTTTTATAAAAATAATTATTCTAGTTAAAAATGATATTATCCTTACATTGTTTTGAAACATGTTATATAATATACTGAAATCTAAACCATGTGATTATAAAACATCATCTCATTCTATAATAACTCATTTCTTACAGTCAATCTCGTTCCATGCAAGATAAATTAATTGAGATACAATACACATTTTTATTATTTAATCTTTGATGTTACCCTATGTTTCAAATCCTTGATTTAGAAAACCTTTTTATCTATCATTATAAAGAAAACATAAATCTCAATTCATCCAACAATTCTTATTTTTGAACACCTATATTAATGGTTTATTGGATTAGATTAACTATTAATCAATGAAATAGAAGTGATAAAGAAACCATGAACTACGATCCCCACACACATGAAATATAAATCACAAAAAAATGGAAATAAATTATATACATACCTTTCACCATTGAAATACTACTTAGTTTTCCAACCTTATGTTTTTAATGAAGATCGTAATTTAATGAATAAATGGTTCTTCAATATGACGAGTATCCATGAGAAGCACTTAATCACCCAAAAACATTTTGTGGGATTCTTAAAACCTTCATGATAATGTATCATCTCAAAATATAATAAGGATGGAGAGATAACTATGAGAGAGGGAATTTTTAGGTAGTGATTTGTCATGCAGATTCCACACACACTACTTAAGATCTTGAACATCTTTATACGGGCTACGAGGATTCTCCCCATGTCATGTAACTGTGTTGAAAATTTACATGTATGTTTTCAAGAGATAAAAGTGATTACTTAAGCTATATCACATGTTACTCTTAACCTTTACAATCTCATACATTTTATACCATGAAACAGTTTATTTAAAAATAGCTAATTTTCGGGAGATCTAGAAAATTAACCCATTGATGGTCATATGGTTGTATGCATCATGAACATGTCAATAATATTGAATAATTGGATACTAGGCACTAAAAATCAAACATATCATATAGTATGATATACAAAAACATCCATCATATGATATCACCATTTCATTAAATATGATATACCCATGGAAAAATATAAAAAACTATTTCCATGTGGTTTGTAATACCCTATGACTCCCTCAATAATACTATACTATATAAAATGATTTGGGGAATATTCCAATAAATATCCCACTTATACTAAATCCATATTGATATTAATGAAATTTCACCTTATATAGTTTAAAATATGTAACTTATGAGATTACATCCAAAACTATTTGGATATCTTCAACAGCAATTTTGGAAGGTTATTATTAACCTCACCTTGTATTAAATCATATGTAATACACTGTGAAAAATCTCATCAAGAAACTCTTTTTTATTTAAAACACTAAAACACTTTTAAAGAAACTATTTGAGTCAAAATTAATCCCATTAAGTTGACCAAAAGGTGTAACACCATAGGCCATTGTAATGTTGATAATAAATTTTCCACTGATTTAATTAATTTAAATAAAGATATTCCTCAAGTAAATAATTAATGATTCTCAAACTAAAAAGGGTTATAATATGATCCTAATCCAAAACATATATCTTTATATTTATTCCCCCCTTCCGTATCACATGCTAGCATGAATTTTTATATATTTCTTTTGTTTATGACATCAATTGATCTTGAAAAAATTGTATATTCCAATCCCATGTAGTCTCACCATATATTTTTGACCATTAGTTTAGACTAACCATTTTGATGAATACGTCACATTTCATTCATCTAGTTGATAAGTACCTCAGATTCCCCTCTTCTATATAATAAAGGACAACATATGTAACTTATATTTATATCAATACATTTTCTTAGTCTATCTCGGTCAAAGACTGATATTCCACAATCATCATATGAGAGGACAAATCCCATATTTTTTGATCTCCAATAGATCCCATCATCAAAAACATTCCCACCCACCCCTGATTATCTATACATAATGGATTGTGTAAGAAATATATCAATGTATGAAGGTTCTCATGCTTGGTATGCCACTAACCTCTGGTAATCGGTACTCTAAATATTAAAAATAAATATCTATTATGTAAAATATATAGTGTATGAAACTATATATATATATTACTTGAAGGGTCAACCAATGCACAAAATACTTTTGGGCCACATGATCATATTCCATATCTCGATGAAAGAATAAATCTCATTATAACCTAAACATTTCATCATAACATATAATACTCCATGATGAAAATTCATCAAGGATAACTCAAGGTCATACCTTAAGAGTTCAATTATCATTACACTTCATGAATGTGTGTATATATATGTAGATCCTATGAGGGAATGAAAAGGTATATATTGATTTTTTTATACATTTAATATTCATAAATAATTTAAATGTATTTAAATAAGAACCTATATATCATATCATAAATGAAATACTACCAGATCTAGCTTATCTTTATTTCACTTTTGGAGTTTTCTTAACTCAGAAGATCTTTGTATTACTTACACTATATCGCAATGTAACTACCTAATAAAATCAACCCACTTAAATTTTTATTCAGTAAGATCTATGAAATAATTCAATTTGAATAATTGTGATACTTATGAATCATATTTCCAATGTTCAGCTACTTGAGCATATTCAAACATCTTATTTACACAACAATGTTAATAACTTATTTTTTCAACCTATAAATTTATAAGTTTAATAAAATTATTCTTGTAACTTTCCCATGAAATGTTTTCCTTGAAATCAATTTGTAACTAATTTAAATCTTACATTGTTTCCAATTTGTTTTTTAGATATAAAGTGAAGTACTAAAATGTAACAATTAAATTTTTTAAACCCTCACATTTTAAAACTTTTAGGATATCAATAAAATTTTACATTTAATGTTTACTGACATAATATTTTACTAGTTAACTTTCTACTTTTATATGTCAAAAAATAATCCCAAAAAAACTCATAGAAACTATGTTATTTTCTGGATGATATAAAATGATTTTATTGATCCCTAACCCAAAGGTACCCCTCTTGGGTCAATAATAAAGTAAGAAAGATAATGATGCTCATATCCCACCTCCAATAGGCCACAACTTGGATATAAGAACTGAGGGTATATCATTCACAAAAATGGGAGACATTACTCTCTAAGTAAAACATGAGTAATGAGAGATAAAATAAACCCACCAAAAAATCCTACTTATTACAATAGTAAATAGATCCTAAAACAAGCATGTAATTTCATACAACTCAAAATAATACTGAAAAAAAAATATTAGTTCTAAAATAAAATTGTTGGAACTAACCACAAGGAACAAACAACTCATGAAAACCCACAAACTAGTAATATCAAGATCAATCAACAAATATCTCTTGTGGAACTAAAATTGGTTTCTATATACATAGGATGATAATTATAGGTATACTCAGTAGGATCCTCCCAAGAACCACTCGTCAAAAAGATAAATAAAGTATAATAATTCCAAACGAATCAACAGGTGAATCTAACTCATCTCAAAATATGGTATTGTGATTTCATAAACATCCCAAGAATATCTTACAAAATACCACATATAGGTAATAATATAGATTTCAAAAAATATTAAGTGAAGTTACCCTCCTACCACTTTCCCATTAGTTTGCGGCTCTACCCCAACATTGTATGTTTGTAGTCACCTCAACTCCTTCCAATAAACGATCCTGCATAAAAACACATGGATAACAATAATACACCATGAACCATATGCAATACATCATATCATCATCAACATCCATATCTCTAGATAGTAACTGAGTATTTTATAGGATACATCACAACAATAATTCATGCATTTTACTTCAAGCCTTCACATCCAATACATAAGAAACCTATAATAATCCTTAAGATACTATATATGGACATACCTGTGGGTAAAATAACTATAATCCATCTCATACCTCTAAACACAAATTTGGGAAAGGTAACCATGGTATATACCATCCCATAATACTACAGGGATATGAGATTGGGGAAAGAAGGGGAACTCAATTATCCATTCCTCTCCAACCTGGATGTTAGGGAAAACACCCTCTAGAGTCCACTAGATCCAGTATCCCTATCAAAATGGGTGGGGTAGGATATTAAATCACATACAATAAATAATATATATATATATATATATATATATATATATATATCTTAAAAACCACACTATGGGTAACGAACTATCCCAAATATGAACTATAGTTATTGTCTCTCAATCACCTGGATGTCATCACTAATGAATTGATATAATGTATACACCCAAATATTTTATGATAAATTAAATTATTTTTTTATTTTTTAAATTTATAAAATACATTAATTACCAACTTAATTCTATGTCATCCAAGAGTAATCCACCCTCATCCAAGGTTCCTTAAAAAATTTCATTATCACAGAATTTCCAAAACCTTATAACACCAGGGTTAAAATTATTTAACATTCATTTACATTATATGATTACAGGTACTCCATGAATAATACTAAAATAACATAAAATATTTATAAACCATTAAATAAAAGCTTCACTAAGATGTGGGGAAATTAAAGAAGAAAAATTAATATGAGCTATATGAACTCCATAAAGATTCATTATTGTTCATTTATCACAACTTTAAACACAAAAAACATGAAAGTATAGATTCAACCCCCCATATGTCATGATACCCCTCCAACACCACTATGTATATAACAATTCATCATGAAACCATGGGGAACAATTGATTCCAAAAACAAAATAATACCTACCCATATCTAACCAGACCATCAACCATCCCAGGTATACAACACATCACATAGAAAGGCTCCTCATAACGAGAGATAAAACAAGCCATCAAGAATGAATTAAATAGTCCACATGTAATCTAGGCCATAGAACCATGGAATCTAGCCGTCATAAGAAAATGGGCATGCTCGGCACCAAGAAATTTTCATTATCAAAAAACCAATTCATTGTCATTTTGAATTAACTGACTCATTTATCATAGGTTATAACCATAGGTAACATAGGGAATAATATATCAATGGATATAAATTATTTAAATAGGTTTTAGTAATATCTTCTATTTCCATTAAACTATAAGGAAGAATGATTTTAATTAAACATTCTTATTTGTTAATTAATAACACGAATTACCTGCATTATTTTCTTTATCTAATTTCAAATCATAAAAACCATTATGAATCATAGCATAATGAATGATAGTGAAATATCAAGAAAATAAATATGTAAAATGATAACATGGTAAAAACACTTGCGATCATTATAACCAAAACCAATTGTTTTCTATAATTCTCTTACATAAGAATTTTAAACCAAACCTAGCGAGAAGGGAAGAAAAAAAGTTCATATGAACAACCATCCCATGATAGACCTCTCATGAATCTCTTTATCAAAGGAGCATGACAACCTCACTTAGAGGTATAAGAAACAATGCTATGAAACACTAGAAACCATATGTCTAACAATATCCTCAGGGAGATACCCATAAAATAGTAGAAAGTTTTTAAGAAATTCAACAAGGAAGATGTAAGTATCTCACAAACCATATAAAGGTCAACAAAAACAAATAAAATTTACAAAATATGAATTTAGTTTAAAAATTGGGATACTAAGAATGTATCTACAACCCTTATTCTAAGGTTCTCCTATATATACGACTGTGTCACCATAAGACACAAAATAAGTGAATAGTAATCCCATGTAACACCTTATCCTTATGGCCATAAATCTCCATAAGCATATCCTAAAAAGTCACATCAACATCAACATTGATTCTTCCCCAATCGACGACCTTATAAATATATTTAATTTAATGGAAAAGTTGTGTCACGTGAAATAAATCATGAATCTGGTTCATATGTTGGAGAACTATCATGATGACTCTAACATCAACCAACACCTCTAAAGGAGTAACTAGAAGGTGAAAAACTTACTCCAATGACCAAACCTTCACTTCCCATGGAGACGATTCACCTTTAAGAAAACATGATCTCCATCATCGAACTCCTTAGGTATTGTCTTATTTTGAGTATAGGGATTCCGATGACACTACATCACCTTTATCCATTCATGAATTACATAAACGATTTTTTTAATTCTCTATATTAGTTTTTTATGAGAATTATTGACTCGATGACCATATTACAATATAATGTTGAACATAATTCTTGCCCATATAAAGATACAAATGTTTCCATACCAATGGTGGAGTGAAAGAATTTTTTGAAAAAAACATTAGTAAGGTTATATTGACCAACTATAAACCAACAAAATAGAAGAAAATAGTGCACAACATGTTTTGAAGAGTGTGGATAGTTCTGTAATGATATTGATTTTGTAGATTTATTCCTTTTAATGTTTCTATATATATCTATTTATTTCTCAACAAAGTTGGCTAGGTGTTTGAGTGTCTCAAAACCCTGGAATTCATATATTACCAATATAAATATATATATTAGAACACATATGAAAATTCATTTGGTATAAATGGTTGTCCCATTATTTGGGACATCAGTTGAGAAATATAATACCATGTTTGATTCTAGAACATAGGGTTTATGCAAGGCATGACCAAAGGTTGTTCAGTGCCATATGTTCAATTGTGGCAGTCACTAGTAGATACATTAAGAGAATTAAATAATTTATTTATTTAATTATTTAAATTCCAATAAACTAAGAAACCATCTTTAAATACCATTTTATGGAAAATATATTGGTTTAGTTTCATAACCCTAGGAGGATTTGAGAGGAGGAGCGTTCTTCATTGGTGTCGACAAACCCAACGATGTAGATTGCAAAACAAAACAATGTGGACCTTGATACGAATGGTGAATGAATTGGATCTCTTTATACATTGCTAGTAGATAAATTATTCACCAATGATGAATCTCTAACCAAGGTATAGCTCAATATTTGATGATTCTTCCCATTTTATTAAAATTTTATATAATATATTTTTAATATCTTCTTTTTTTTATATTATCAATTTTTCATTACGATCTTTGTCATAAATTGTGTTATCAAACCCAACATATTACAATTAATCCTTTTTCATTACCCTGGTACTCATTTATGTGATCATTTTTCAAGGCCACATCAAACAATAGAGTATTTACCAAGTTCTTGTTCTTCCCCCACACCATTATTCATGTTCATCATTATTTTCTCATAGTGTAATAGTATGATATTTTTAGGGTGGGTTTGAACATGATAAACCCCAAAGATTCATGGAAATTGTGTAAATGAAATATGGATTGATGGTAGATATATCATGAAATGATGAGAAATATGGGTGGTGACTTCTTCATTTTGAGGTTCAGAGTGGTGAAGAGAGGTCTAACTACTCCACACATGTGATTGAATTTCTGATTTCTGGACACTAGAGGCAGAAATCGACGTTCATCGATGGCCCCATAAATTTCTAGTGGACAAAGGATGAAGTTTACTTTAGAAACGGAAAATAAATAAGCTATTTGATGTCCGTGATGCATTTTCTATGAAATAACTTACTACCCACCCTATATTTTGGATGAACACATGTCATTTTATCACATGGATTTGGTGAATAGGGTTTCAGTTGGAGATAAATATAACAGGTCATGTATGGCCCATACTCACATTATGACATAGTGATAGCATCTCAACATGTATTCTAGGAGTACATGGGCATGGAAATGGATAGAAAAACAGTCATATAAAGAGATGGAAATGTACTCATAGATGGCTAGGGGATTCAAAAATACACAGTGTCCAAGGGCACAAGCCTACATACATGGGCACATGCCGGAAGGAGGCGGGCATGCCCCGAGTTCCCAAGAGACACCGTGTTCCACTTATTCACACAGTGTAGTTTCATATGGACAACCAATCCATATGTCAGAAAGGAAAAAACCAGTAGTCTACAATCAATGACATGTTGTGTGACCATAGTGACATTCCTTATACCTACTTCAGTATCTTATTCCATTTATTCCTTCTTTATCAGGACATGTATTTTAGCCTGCGACTAGCCTTTCTAGAGTGGTTTTCCATGTAGGATGTGGTGATATCCTTCATTTTGGAATTTATGATATAACATCAGGTAATAAAAGTGTGATTCTTAATCAGTTAATTCTTAGTGATCAGTAAATATCATCATAGAGATGTTTGGGTGAGTACTGCTCTATCGCACGAGGGAACATATCCCCCATACTATTTATAAAGGATGAGTTGGTAATCCCATATTTTATTTTAGGTAATTATTCCTATATCTTGGTATTTTACTCCCCTTTATTCAAGATATGGTATAGAGTATTTACACCACAAGATTTGTTTCTCCCTCGGATGTGAAGCGCAGGGGTGAGGTGTGGGTCTCGTACATAGATTTTTGTGAGGTTGTGTGTGATGATGGGAATCTAGGATAGACCAATGGATCTATGGGGATAATCATTATACATATATTGGTTATAGATATAGATATCTCATTTCTCTCTCCTTTGGATTTCTTTATGAGTGTATATGTGGTGAGTATCATTGCCTATTGCATATGGGTTAAGATTATTTTTATTGTATCTTCATACTTCCCCCTTTGTGGATTTTAGGGTGTCTTGCAAAGAGTGTATATACTCACCCATATATGGGATTTTCCTATAGGTGAAATTTATTATGCATAATATAGATATATCAATAGTGAATTTGGTGGAGATTATTGATACCTGGGTGCACTGACTATGTTCTGTGGTTAAACATGGAGATCAGGAGTTGAGCTCTCTTCAAATTTGATTTTTCCAATTGTTTTTAGGTTATAGAATTAATTATTTTTGGGAATATATTTTTCCTCTTATACTTTGATTTATATTTTTATACATCAATTAATTACCTATAGTTTATTTCATTCATGTTTTTATTCTATTTTTTTGTCTTATATTATTCCTGTGAACTTTTTCATGGAGTAGGATGTCTGCGTGCATACACTTATATTATTCTAAGGCCTCTTATTTCAGTTTATACCTTAAGGGTGATTTTAAATAGACCCAATACTATTGGATACAAGATTAGGATTTTCACACATACCTTTTCTTCATCCAGGAAGGCCTTAATGTTTTAGTTTTTGATGTAGTTGTATTAGAGAAGTTTGTCCTTGAGCCAATATTGGAGTGGGACCCATGATGAAGATTGGGTTTGGATCTTCTGGAATGGGTGTCAGATTGTCTCCAGTGTTTGTTTTAGGATAGGTAACATAGTGTTGTTGTGATGACCAGTGTATCCATACACCAGGTCTATGACTACTAGCTCATTGAATTGGTATAACAAGACATTGATTACAGCAAACCAATGGTACCTGAATCATATTGGATTGGATATTTTAAATTCCATGACCTTCTTGACTCACCTCTCTCTCTATATATATATTCTCATGGTATATTTGGTTTTTTTGATATCTTTCTATATGCTTCCATAAATAAGGCCAACTGGGATGCCAATACATGATCGTGATGATGATCCGTTGAGTGAACAAGCCTCAATTTAGGGACTTCCTTATGAAGTTTTCCTTCTAGAGAGTATAGAATAGTTCCACCCCCAATTTATTTGAGGATATTCCTAGTAGTATATGATGATTTTTAATTTAGTATTAGAATTCTATGTGACTTTTTAGGATAGTTACTAGTAAGGATTCATGGTGAACTAGATCGTCTGGTTTTGGAGGATTAGCTGGAGTTAGCATTCCAAGTCATCAAGATCATTCAGACCCAAAACAATCATATGGTTGTGCTTATGAAAACACTTATTAATAGAAAATCATAGAACTAGTGGAGTATGTCTACCTAGACATGTCATGATTCAGTTATCTTATTTTTAGACTTCTAACTTCTATTTTGAAATGAGTATCACCCTTCTTGTTTTCATTCCATATAAACTAATAAGATTTTTGAGACACAAAAGGGTGATATGAAAGTTTTTGATTATGCCGCAAGGTTCAATTACATCACATATTAATCCCAATATATGGTAATTTTTGGACTCTTTTGGGTTTATATGTTTCAGAATGGTATCTATAGAGACATTAGTTCTACTATAGTATCATTGTGCCTTCCTACTTCTGTAGGAGTGATTGTGCAAAACTAGGTTATCAAGAGTTTTCAAGAATATGGACATTGGGAAGGTAAGGCCATTAGTGGTTATCTCTTGGTTGAGTTCCTTACAATGGATTGCATGATTAAAACATTGGGGTCTCAGTATAGGAGTCACACTCATGCCTAAACATAGACATTTGAATCAATGGCCTAGGGATTACACAAATGATCTAGTCAAGAAGGATTGGTTTATGAAATTTGTGTAATGGGTGAGGTCACATGGATCATGACTTTATGACAATAAATTCCATGGAGGGTTTTCAAAACATGGTTATAACATCATGATAGAAGAAACATCATGATCAAGGTTCTCCCATGTCTAGTCATGGTGACCACTAGAGAGGCAGTGCTGACAGAGGACCAAGGGGATCAACAGAGGGGGTATCTTCTATTGGGGGAAGATGATATGAACTACTAAAACCACCACCACTATGTAGTAAATACTAGGATTAGAGAGATAGTGGTCAAGTCTATGTGTAGTTATGGGCTTTGGAGGGATATGACCAGGAATCACCCAAGATTATTCTAGATGTGATGGATGTCTTTTATACTCTTTAAATTGTACTTATAGATAAAATTTCATGTCATTAATTCATTTACATATCTCTTTTATGATATCTAGATCTCACTGATGAGAATTTATCGCATCATATTTTTCTATATGTTTCGACCTAGAGTGATTCATCGATATCTCATCTGTTCTAGTAGTACGTGTATGCATTCTGTGGGGGGGGGGGGATTTTCTCTTGGGACCTCTTGGATTTCATGATGTATCACTATTATATAATCTTGTGTATGGACTATTTGTCCATGGTACATGAATATATCAATTATTACCATAATTGAGTTAGAATCCTTTGGATATATGGGATGCGATTATTCTTTTTGTGCGAGAGAGATTTCATGGAAGAGTGAGTGGACATTATTTGTATTAAACTACAACCCCTTACCCATTAGTTGGTTAATTTGAACCTTGGTACAACGAGATCTTTAGGAATCTATCTTCCTTTAATTGTAGAGGACTACAATGACATATTCCCCCCAATGATGTTATGGGACTACCAATTTGGTAGGATGTTGAAAACTATATTGACTTTCTCCCAAATATTGCACTAATATATTTTGTGGCATATCTGATGGACCCTATAGAGCTATGGGAGTTTTGGGTGTAGTTTTAGGACCCTAAAGGGAAGGTTTTTTCAAACCTAATGTACCCCCTATGTTTCTCTTGATTAGTTCATGAGAAAGTCAGATAAGTAATTGAGTATTTTCATTCATTATTGTCACCTAAATCAGGTAATGGTAAAGAATAACTACCCCTTACTGAGGGTGGATTCCTTTTTTAACTAGTAGATAGGTATGAGATGGTTCTTGAAGATTGGTCTCAGGTTTGGAATCCACCATTTTAGGGTTCATGAGGATGACATTTCAAATATGACATTCTTATTTTTCTATGTGCATTATGAGTTCTTGGTGATTACTTTTTATGTGATGAATGAACCCAAAGTGTTTATGGATCTTATGAACCAGATTTTCTTGTGATACTTGTACTAATTTATGAATTTCTTCATTTCTTTATAGTCAAATTATCTGCATTAGAGGAGGATAATCTGTGTAACTTGGGTATGGTCCTACCCTATCTATTGAAGAACCAACATTATGGTTAGCTATGAAAGTGAAAATTTTGGATCCCTGAGGTTCAATTTCTAGGGAATGTCATCTTTGATCAAGGTTTAAATGTGGGTCTGTCAAATATTTATGTGGTTATTGATTGGGATCCATTGAAGAGAGTGATTTAGGTGAATAGTTTTATTTGCTTGGTGGTGTACTATAAGAGTTTTGTGGAAAAAATATCTTGGATTACAACCCTTTTGATCACCTTGACATGGAAAGGCAATCCAATAAAATAGACTGATTAGTGTCTAGGAGCCTTCGAGGAGATGAGGTGGAGGTTGACCAGTGCTCCTGTGTTGAGAATATTGTAGGAGGGTGTTGATTATGTGGTGTTTAGTGATTCCTATGAAGCTGGTCCTGATTATGTGTTAATGAAAATGTAGGTATTAATCTATTATGGGTTGAGGCAGTTTAGAACCCATGAGTAGAACTACATGAATCACATTCTAGAAATGGAAGTTGTATTATTCTATCTGATCATATGGAGACATTATCTTCTGGATGAACATTTTTTGTTTACTCACACCACTAGAGAATCAGGTATATTTTTACACATATATATCTAGAATCTAGATAAATGTATTTGTCAGAGTTCCTTGAGGAATATGATTTTGAGATATTTTATACTTCTAATAAGGAAGATATGGTGGTAGATTCCTAGATTAGGTAGTCCTATTCTATTTTTTTAAAGGGTACATCTGAGAATTTAGCTTCATTATTGCTAACCCTAGTGGAGGGGATGGATACATATTTTCTCTAATCGATGGGGGTTACTCCTTTTCATCTACAGTGTTTTAGAGAGGTTAGGTTGGGTGAAATCAACTATGAAGTTATACATGATCAAATATCCTCATGATATGCACCATTTTTATTTTTTAAGGAGATAAGTATTTACTATTTTTTCGGTATTGAAGCTTTTTCTAGTCATGTTATGTGAGGAGGTGTTGATGGAGTTTCATACCTTCCCCCTTGTATATAAATTTAGGTGTGTAAATATGTAGAAGGATACTCAGTTATAGTTTTAGTGGGATGGCATGAGGTGGAGTTTCACGGATTTCATCTCTCAGGGTCTCATGTGTTAGTATGTAAAAGTTTTGCACTAGGTTCCAGGAGGTTTGACATTACCTCTTGAGATCTTGGAGTGGAAATGGGGTGGAATATCTTTAGAATTTCTGAATGTAATTCCATATATAGAGAGAGGTAATGATGTTATATGGTGATTGTTGACCCACTTCCCAAGTCTACACACTTCCTTTCCATCAATTAGTATAGCTTGGTTGAGAGTATGTGGTAGTTTTACAAGAGATATATCATCCAACTTCAAGGTTTAACCTCAGAAATTATCTCCAAAAATGATACAAGATCCACACCATGGTTATAGAGAGTCTTGCAGGAGGAATGTGGGACCCTATTAAGGATCAATATAGAGTTTCACCACTCATGGGAAGGGAATACTAAGTAGACTATCCAGGTGGGGGAGGATATACTGATATCTTGCTTATTGGAAGTTGGATAGAGCTGGGAGGATCACGTTCCATTGGTATAGTTTTCTTTTAATAATATCTAACACCTTACTATGAGTATGAAATCGTGTGATATCATGTATGAGAGACAATAAAGGTTTCCCTTATAGACATCTGATATTGGTGAGAAAACTTTTGTTTGACCATAAATTATGTAGGCAATAATATAAGAGGTTCAAGTTTCCCTGATCATATGATAAAACTCCATATAAGACATAAATCTTATATAGATCGACATTGAAGGCCCTTAGAGTTTGAGTACGGAGATAATGTTTTCTTAATATTCTCCTCATGAAATGAATTATAATGGGTTTTCATGGGAGAAAATCTATACTCATGGATTATCATACTGATATAAATCCTATAGAAGGTTGGGAAGCCTTTATACTACTTGTCATATCCCTACATAGTTGGATTGAGTACATGATATTTTTATGTTCCACAAATGAGTAGATAAGTGCATGAACCATTCCATATTATTTAATGTGGGTGAGTTTGACATTAAGGATAGATCCTCCTTTTTGATTATCTGGTGTAAATTGAGGATCAGAAGGAGAGGATCTTGCATAGATGGATCATTCCCTTTTTTCATGTGATTCAGAATCATTAGAGAGTGAGGGAGAGCTCTTGGGAATGTGATATCTAGATGTGGGATCAGTCCCCAAACCTTGTTATATATCTTTTTCTTTTGAGTCGAAATTCATTGAAGGATAGGGGAATTTAATGACTCTACTTTTATGGACATAGTCCTTTGAATATTTCTATATATATCGTGGGAGTTTTCATTAGATTTAGGAATCTGTTTGGGTGTCTTGGGACACAATATTTAATATATTAAAAATATAAAAATATATTAAAATACATGCTTGCATTATTTTGGTAAAAATGGTTTTCTTAATTTTTTTGAACTCATATGACAAATCAAATACCACTATTGATTCTAGAATATAGAGTTTACCCTAGTAATGAACTAGGATTGGATAGAAATGGATGTTTGGTTAAGGAATTCATTGGTCGGTAGGTTAAGTTCATTAATAAATATCATTTATTTGTTTGTTTAATACCTCTTAACATAGAAACCCTCATTAAATACCATGTTGTGGAAACTATATAGGGTTTGCCGGATAACTCTAGGAGGATTTGTGAAGAGGGGGATCATTCTTCATTGGGATTGGAAAATCATAGGATGCAGATTGATGAATCGATCATGGTGGAATGTGATATGCATGGAGACCATAATAGATCTCCTTCGTCATCTCTAGAGAAAATGTTCTTCAACAATGATATATCCATAACTGAGGTAGGGATCAATATTTGTAGATTCTTCCCCTTTGATTAAATGAGAAAAGAATGGATTTTTACTATTTAAATTATTGATCTATGATTACCCATTCTTTACATGATCCTGCTCATAAATTATGTTATGGATCCTATTTTATTATCATTAGTCCTTTTTATTCACCCTAGTTCATGTTTATGTGATCATTGGTCCATACCGCATCATCCAACCATAGATTCACCTCGTGATTGTGTTATTCCCCCAACATTTTTTACATTCTTCACCTTCAGTCCATGGGGACATGATTTGACATTTCTAGGTGAGTTTCATCATGATCAAACCCTATGATTCATAGTGGTTGCATAAATAAAGTATAGATCTATGGTTTTCAGATTGATAATAGAATAATGTGGGATGTAGGTAATTGATTCTTGGATTTCTGATCCATAGCAGTGATGGGAGGCTCCACAGCTTCACTTGGGTAGTCATATTTCTATTTTCTAGCCAATGGTTCATTTATATCAACATTTGAGGAAGACCCCTTTGGTTTTTTGGTGGTACAATGTTGTGGTTTTGGCCAAAATAGTTGATCGGGAAGTCGCATATAGACCAAGCATCACTACATGTGATAAAACAGACCCCATGTAGTTTGGTTCAATGAACACACACCGTGTAGTCCCCTAACTATGGTGTCTAGGTTTTTGTATGGATATAAATATAACATGCTATTTATGGACCATACACCCCATGTGACTTGGTGCTAGAGGATCAGTGTGTACGCCGACAGTATGATGGAATGGACATAGATAAGCACACAATAATTTCCGTAGTATATAGGCACGAATATGTCCACAAAAACAACCAAGGAACTCAAAAATTGATAGTGTTCCTGGGCCCTAGATAAGGTACACATGCATGGGCCGAAAAGGGAATGGGTGGGACTTGGGTGACCAAGACACACCATGTACTACCTATACATGTTGTGTTGTTCTATATGGATAGAAAATCCATGTGCATGTGATGACATGACCAATAGTCTAGGATATCTCACACACTGTGTGACCCTAGGGACACATCTTGTACCTCTTTAAAAATAATCTTCCTTTGATATCACCTTCTTTTGGACTAAAATTTTGGATTTTGAGTAGCCAATGCTATGTGTTTTTGCATTTACACTGTGATGGTAGTCTTCATTTTGGAATGTGATATATAAAGTGAGGTTTTGGGAGTGGGAAGATACTTCCAAACATAGTTTTCTGATGGTAGTGATCATATAAGAGCGTCATAGATATTTTGGGGTTAGTTATACCCTATAAAAAATGTCACGGGTCCCCCATACTCTTTAAATAGGTAGAGTTGGTATTCACTGATTTAATAGATGGGTGTGGTTCTTCTCTCCAAGAATTAGTAATCCCTTATCTTTGAGCTCTAATGGGGAGTTTTTCCTCCTATGGAGTTGTTTCTACCTCAGATATGGATCACAAAAACTAGGTGTGATCCCATATAGACCTACTGTTATGAATTTTCTCATGATTTTGGGCATAAAATTTAGGCCTTTAAATCTATAGGGAGATTTGTAGTACTTAACTAGACTATTGAGATGTATATCCAATTTCTCTCTCCCATAGATTTCTTTATGAAAATTATGTGTTGGGTTTCATTTCCTCTTTCTTATGGGTTGAGATATTTTAATTATATAGATATATTTCACCATTTTTGGTTTTTAGGTCACCTTTTATGTATGTATATACTCCCCACCATCTGAGATTCTCTTGTACATGTCACATCTTATGAAAATGATAGACATATCAGTGTTGAAATCACGGGTTCTTAGTGATAATTGGGTGAATTAGCTGTGTTCAGTGGTTGGATAGAGAGATCATGAGCTAATATCTCTTCAATTTTACTTTTTCCAATTATTATCTAATTGGGACTTCCTTTCCAGTTGGATGCGTATTTTTCCCCTATATGATATTATTTATATTTTCATACTCTAATGTATCCCATAAAGGTTATTTGATGAATGTTTTTACTCTAGATGTTTTAGTATTTTATTATTACTATTCACTTTTTCATGAAGTTGGATGTGTGTGTTTGAATAAATTAAATTTTATGATTCCTTCCATTACAGTTTATTCCTTCTCAATGATTTTTGACAACCCTCGACAATTATAGGTGGGATTGGGGTTGTCACACCCAACTTTCCGTCAGATAGGCATGAAAAGACCCCTACCCTAGTATCCCAGAGTTGGTGGTTACATTATTAAATTGGAATAAGATGCATGTGATGACATATTGAACAACTATAGAGTTCATTAGTCCTATTAACCTACATACAGTTATGAATCTCACAATATAATTGAAAAAATAAAATATATAAAAGTATTTTCTTTGATTGCATTATTATTTCTTCTATAATTACCCAATATATCAATCTTAATATTCATCCTAAAATCTTGTGGAAATAAATATAATAAAGGGGTGATCTCAAATGATTTTTAAGGGTATAAATACAACAAAAATATTATAAATAAATAAGTATAATCAATATGAAATGGTGAGGAACTGAAAATCATTCCATTCAATAAATTACATATACATAATATGGAAGGAATAAATTATAATAATATAATACCATAAAAATAATCTCATTATCTTGAAATATAACCAAGGATATTATTATTAATTAAATAAACACATGGAATATAAATAAATTATCACATAATGAGGGAATGAATAATTTCAGATACTTGATACATACTATCAATACCATTCATAAGATAGTTTAAAATTCATGAGTAGAATCCCAACTAATTTGGCTAGTAAAATTGTCTCATAAAGCCTATTGATGCATCAAGGGGGAATCTATAATCAGGATCCACCCATCACTTTAAATTCAAATACATTCCTTATTTTAAATGATTGAAACATAATAATCCTAAAAATTGTACTAAAAAACCAACATATGAAATTTAAATACTAAACACAATCATATAAACATAATGATAAACCATCAAGAGTATTATAGTGAATGATAATTAAATTGTGAATCCTCATTAAATCTGAACCTAAACCATCTAAATAAATAATACGGATGATATCAATACAATATATACCTGGTGGATCAAAAGTAAAATAAAGGGTTGATATCGTTGATTAATAGGAAAACCACAATAATTTCATTAATAATATTTTTGGGGGAAATAACATTTTCAATTTGAAAATATATTTTTTCTTAAAATAAAAGTTCAAAAAATATTTCAAAATTAATTTCCCTTGAAAAAACATTGAAACTTATAAAGTAAGAATTAAAAAATTGAGTGTTGTTGATGGCATGAACTTATTTCTATTCCATACATGTTATAACAATGATTTCTCTCACACTTTTAGAAAAATAAAAACATACCATATTTTTAAAACCAAATGAATATTGATTTTAAAAAAATTGTAAGACATCAAACAAGGGTAAAAATTTGTTTAATAACTTTTTTCAAAAAGCATAAAATATTTTTTAATTTGTTTTAGAAAAAAATGGATTTTCGATCGAAGAGAGAAGAAAGCTATATTTTCATAAAAAATTATCAATCATTTTAAGTAAAAAAACTTGAAAAAAATATACTATTACATAAAAATTTCATGAATAACCATTTTATAAGGAAATATATTGTTTTTTTATATAAATAAAAAATAATTCACCAATGGGAGACTTAAGGAAAAAAATAATCTTGAAAAATAAACCCTAACCACTTAGGTACCATTTGATTATAAGAACCATGAAAGAAATAAATTCAAACTAAACAATACATATTATAATTAAAAATACATTCCTGACATAAAATATCAATATGTTTGGTATATACACCATAAAAAGGAATAAGTTGTGAATATGGTGTATGTCTCGTGGATGTAAAAGTGTGATGGGAAACTCTTCCCTTAGGTTCAACTTATTTTGTATGTGTCATAAACCACGTAGACTATATATAGGATTATTATAAATATATTATATAACAATATTAATATATTTCATTCCATATATTATTTACTTATTTTAATTTATTATATTTTTATTAACATTTCTTTGTTTAAATCACAGTTTAATGTGATAATTATTTCATTTTTCACATATGTTTTGGTTCTGTAACTTTACGCCTTTTACATTGATAATGGTTCCAAAATTTAAAAAAAGTTAACCATGATTTAAATATAATATATATTAATTATATATATAATTATAATAATCTATAAAAGTTAGAGATAGAAAATGGATTACACTATTTATGAAGATGGTAAGCAGTTTGTATGCTTGGACGTTGATTCCATTTTTCTAGAAAGATGGAATAAAAGAAAAATAAATTTTAATTAAACACAAAAAAATAACCATTATGAAATATATATAATTTGTATTAATCAAATATATTCTTGTTACCATCCATGTAAAAATAAAAAGAAAAACATTTCACATCACTGCATAGATGTGGTAGTTCACACGTTCAAACGAGTGAAATTATTGTTTTATGAAGGATTGGATGGTAAAAAGTTATATGTGATAGTATATTTCCAAAATATATTTTATAATATAAATATTAGATATATTGATTAACTTTAACATTACTATATTACTTGTAATAATTAAGTGAAAAATGAATCACGTTGCTCTATGAGGCGGTAGTCTGCGGTATACACGAGTGATGTTGTCCTATCCCCCCCCAATAATGGAAAGTGAGAAGTTATATGTCATATAATAATTAAAAAGTATAATAAAATAATAATTATTTTATAAATACGTCAAATTTATAATTATATCAATATTTTATAGTCGGTTATGGAAAAGGAATTACATCAATTCATGAGGTGGTAGTATGTCATACACAGGATTGATGATTTTGTTTTTAATTTGATGGAAGTGGAGATGGATATAGTTTATTCCATAAACATAAAAAATATATAATTTTATCTATGAAAATAATTTTATAAAATTATAATAATTTAATAATATATGTAGGAGGTGGAAGAAGAAATAAAATAAATATCCACATTAATAATTTTACCTCTTCTTCAGAGAACCCCATTAGGTTTATTCCTAAAACCTTCCTAGGTTGTATTTGTGATAAAAAAGGCATATAGGATTATCTTAATGTAGTAAGGAAGGGATTTTGGTAGGTTTTGTAATAAAAAATGGAAGTGATAAGATTAGAGGGGTGGGGTGGTCTTTAATAAGTGGGGAAAGAGGACACACATGATAATTTCGAATATAAAAAATGATACCCTCATTTTTATAATTTAAAAAACCCAAAAAATGGTCATTATCACACCTGATAGGTATAAGGTATAAATATTTCTATCAAATGGGTTTTAGAAAACTTTTAGGTCATGTTTAACCATTATCATTACAACTTAACAGTTCGGTAAACTTATATTACCTTAACCTCAATAATTAATTTTTACTATTTTAAGAAATAATTATAGTAAAAAATTAAGTTGAAATTATTAGATAACATAAATAATGATGATTAAAAATATTTAATCTATTTTTTCAAAATATAATTCACATAATTGGTATAATTAAATTTAAAATTAAACTCACGGATGCGTTAAGAAAATAGTTATTGTAAATAAAAGATTTCAAAATAATAAAATGTATTTAATTTAGAATTAAGTTGGAAATTTATTAAAATTTTCTATATTAGTTAAATCATAATATAAATTGACTGATGATACTTTAAAAATTATTTAATATATAATTTATCTTTGCAAATAATATAAACAAAATAGATGTTTTCAATAAAAAAATATGGATTTTTTCACAATTTATGAAAAAAACTTTTCAAAAACTTATCAAACATCACCTAAAGATAAATATTAAATATAGATTTTTAAAAAAATTTAATTTTTTAAATAAATTTTCTAAAATTTGTAAAAAAATAAATTTTACTAATGTTAACAAATCATGATGAAACAACCTTTTTGAAAATACAGTTTTTCATAGAACATTTCTTTTTTCCTTTAAATGAGTATTATTTTATTTATTATTAGTATATATCCATTGAATTTATTTTATACATTTGTGAACCATATAATTTTCATATTTTATTTATTAATATTCATAACGAATAACTTAATGGCTATGTTATAATGACTATGTTTTAATAAAAATATTTTAATTGGGTATCGTGTTTCGTTCAAAACCGTTGTGATGTTCATTGAAATATATTAAAGAGATTGTATTTATTTAAAAAATAATTATATCATCATTACTTGGGGTGTTAAATTATCTTATAATTTATTTGTTATATATGTAATCGAATATTATTTCCCCCTTAAAATATCAGGGGGTTACATTCGGACCCCTTAAATAAATTGTTTCCTCGAAATTTAATATTGGTGAAAATAATAAAGGGTATGGAATTTTTAAATACCTTTTCTAGATACCCATATTATAAAAGAGGTTAATAAAAATTACTAATGATATGATGGAAAGGTAAGAATGAAGGTTATCCAGAATAACACATTACAACATTTCCAAGTTAGAGAACATTGGTTGGAAATGAAAATAGGTACATAGAAGAAAAGCATAAATAGTTATAGAGATAGATGGAGATAATTGATCACTAATAACCTAGAAACATTAATTACCATAAATCCGTAAATATTTGATGAGTTAAGGGACCATTTATTTTGATGGAAATGAAGATTCTAGGGTAACATTTTAGTTTAAAGATCCATTTTCCTAGAGTTGGGCAATTCATTTACTATCTCAACTAAGAACATGAGAAAATACACTTACTTGATATATTTTTATTTTATAGGAACAATTTCCTCCTATGGTTGTACATCAATAAATTCCATATTTATCTCTCACACTAATAAATGAATACCCAATTGGAATTTTTATGACTTAAGTACTAAAATTAACATTCAACATATCGTTAGATCAATAAAAAATGAAAAGTCATTCCTTTTATCAATAGATATTTTACAAAATTTAAATGGTTAATAAAATTTATCCTATAAAATACTTTAACTTATAACACATCCCTATTAACCCCAAAAAATTTAACTTATTACATTTCATAAACGTTTAACCTTCCGAGTCATCCAAAATATGTCTCACTAAATTCAATGTCCATAAATTTATAAGAGAGGTCACTAAATCAACATTATATTACCAAAAATATATAATGTGCCTCTTAATGTCATATTCCAAGTATTTAAATACCATCATCATCATAAAACATCAATAAGAACATGTATGATCCAAAAATAAAATCTTATGTTGTCAAATATATTCCATAAATCCAAAAAATATAGTAAACTTAAGAAAAATATAACATAAACCATCATATAACTGACTCATTTAATGGTCACTAATTCTAACCCATAAACATATCCTTATAATTATTTTCTAAAAATTAAACACATATCATGGGTTATATGGCCCCAGTCATGTGGTTTCTAAGATGTTAAACCTTCCACTACATAAATTTTCTTGGTCATCAGCACCATTCAACATATGATCTAAATTACATTAAAAAATGTATATTAGTAAAATAATTTCATAATTATTACAACTAGAATATAATTTATAATATAGATTCTGATTCCTTTTACACAACTTATTATAGGATTTTGTGCATAATTATACATGAAATACAAACGAAGGATTCAGAAGTCTAGTGTGTTATGAAGACTAGATACATAATGAGATAACATGAAACCGGAATAAAAAATAACTTTACTAATCTCAATAATGGTCTCCTAGATCCCTTTGAGCTCTTATATCTACACATGATAACCTGGGAAATACATAAACAAAATGGATGAGCTAAAAACCCTAGTAAGGGAATAAGCAATGGAATAAATAATAGCACATGAGTTAGAAGGAAAAGAATGATAACATGAAAGGAATGGATTATAAATATACATATGAAATAATAATATATAGAACATGGAATTATATGATCATGAAAATATTTTAATATGGAAGCAATATAAAAGACGACATAAATATATCTCAAGGCTAACTGCCAAGACTATATCACATGGTGGACAAAGTCCGATAATGGATTATCTTCACTCCATAATCCCATAAATTATGTCTCATGAGAAAAAACATTAGCCAATATGTTATAGAAATATCTTTTTGCACCCATAATAACCTTTACAGGCATATGTGTGCCACATTAACAAATCAAACATAAGGAATAATCATAATGGTTACCCATAGAAAGAAAGGGGTTTCACAGTCTAGTCATAAGGCATAACTGAAGGGTGTATCATAATTGTATCCATGAAAGCATGTATTTAAATAATTATAGGAAATTAATAAAGTAATTTTAGTAATATATAATTCATGAATAAACCTTACTAATGTGAACACATAAAAAATTGGAGTTATGTTTCTTTATAAATTTTCCACTTAAGCACGGTTTTAATGTAAAGAGTAAAGAGTCTTCAAATATGATAAAGGAATAATTATTCCCCTAAAATCAGAAATTAGATATAAAAGTTTTTCATGATAAATTTATTTATATATATATATATAAAAATATTGTATTTTTAAAATATATTATTAATTGTCCATGAAAATGGGAAAGAAATGGAGAATTTCCCTTCAATCGAGTTTTCTTTTTGAGAGAAATTGAGAAGTGAACATTTTAAAATACATATTTCCCCATAAAATAAATATGAACTAATCTATATATATATATATATATATGAAATATATATATAGACTATAGATTGATTATATAATAATAAATAATAAATAATTTGATCCATTGAGAGATAAAGCGTTAACAAAATGATATATGACGGTTTAGAGAGATCCCTTACCTTAAGCCTAAATGCGTTATATACTTTCACTTAATGTCCTGGACAACCAAATTATATTAAATAAATAATTAATTAATACACTATTATACATGTATTTTATTAATTATAATTTTAATAAGTTCATTTATAACCATCTCAAATAGTTATAAAGTTCAATTTCATCATTCTGGGAGCGTCTGTTTCATGGTTTCATGGTCGTTTCACTTGTGAAATATTATGGAGGTTATTTAAACATGGTAATATTTCTAAATAATTAAAATTTTATAGTATTAATTCTCTCACATAAATTAAATAGTCAGATATAAAATTTTTTGTTTAGGTATGAGGATGACCTATTTGATAAAACGTCAATGATAATTGTTCTGTTTATTTTTTGCAAGTTTTGCAACCATCATGAACTCGTATCTTTTTTACGATTATTACACTTATATATTAGTTATAGAACATTAAATAGTAATATTATACATATTAAAATATTATTTGACCATAATAATTGTTTTATGACCAGTCTTGAAGGAGGTAATGAAAACATAAAAAACATTATCCATAGGGAGGATTAACCACCATAATTTGGACAACAATTTCATTTCTTTAAATAAGAAGATATGATAAAATAGGTGGATATAATACACTAAATTAGAAATATAAAATTATAGTATATATAGGATAATAGATTTATTATTATGTTATGGATGAAGGAGGAGAGAGTAAGGTCGAAGAATAAGTAAAATTAAAAGAGATGGTTTGAGAAAGTTACCTCTTGAATATCACCTCCTTGAAGGATCCCTTAAGGAACATGGAATTTGTATTTTGTTGATACCATAAAATATTGAATTTTTGGAAGCGTATTTGGAAGGTAATTTTGAAGAATAATGATAAGATATATGTTTTAGAAGATGTGGGGAGAATGGGTGATATTTATAGGAGAGATGTTTGTTTTTTATTATTATATTCATTAATTTATTATTTTGGCTCAAGACTATCAATAGTGTCGATGTCTATGACTAATGGAAGTAAATATTGACATATTGTTCTATATAATGGGTTCCAACATCATCCATGACTCAAAAATTCATGAATTTTTCTCTTAATTTTAAATATCATAAATTATTATATTTCACTATTCACTAAAAATTCAACTATTTTTGATAAATACCAAAAATTCACCCTTGATATTTTTCAATGTCTTTATTTAAAAAATGAAATCCATTTTATGAAATTAATTTAAAAAATATGAGAAATTTAATTTTTAAATAAATTCATCATTTATTCAAAAAATGTTAATTTTCATATTATAATCTATGTTTTAACCATTTTAAAATTTAGTCAAGCCCATGTAAAATTATCATATAATTATAATATAACATAATATTAAATTTTGAATCTATTTTATGAAAATAAATTTTATTTTAGATCATAATATTATTTATAAAATTATAAATAAACATTTACATTTTACAAAAATACCAACACCTAATTTATCATTTTTAAACATTTATTTACTTATACCACGATATAAATATATAAATTTTTTTATTTATAGGATACCAAAATTTTATTTTATAATTTCATGGGTGAGGTTACTTTTCAATTTTCTAGATTACAATTCCTAATAGTCATATTACTATTATAATGTTCATATTTATAACATTCTTATATGTTCCTTAATTTCTATAAATACCACTAATTTAATTCATTATTCATTAACTTCTACTTTATCTCAAGGTTACATATTTTCCTCTTAAAATTTAATATTTTTTTATTAACAATATATTTTATTTCAATATTTTTTTAAGAGTGTTATTATTCAAGTGGACTGATCATACCCAAATTTTCTCATTCTTATTATCTTATATACTATTTATTATCCTACAATAAAATTTGGAATTATTAATGGTTATTAACTGACTATTGTATCATCTTCTATTTATGAGAATAATTTTTTTATTTGGTTATCTATGTGATGTTTGTTTTTTATGACATAATAGGGAAAATTCTATTGAAAAACATTTGGGTCATTACAGATAAAATACTTTTATAACATAATTGATGAATCTAAATACAAAATCTCTTTATGAATTCCCATTCAACCATATTAATACCATATTCTTGAACTTCATCTCTTAGATTCTTAGGAGGTATAATCCCTTGAATCTTGGGGAATTCATTTTTTTTGTTCCTTATCTCCTTACATTTAAATCGTTGAACATAAAAAGTTTCTTTATTACCCATGAAATAATGAGCATGATGGAATTCTCTCCAAATTTTTAAAAAGCTGACATCCCCTTCAATAAAGTACTAGGATGATTTTCTCCACCATTATCACCTGGATAAAATCTTTCTTTCCCAAATTCCCTTTACCTTTATTTTGATCATCCATCCTTTTCATCTCTTTATTTCCTTAAAATACATAATACTTAAAGAATTATTTATTTTCTTGATATCACCTGATAATATTTTCTCATACGATGGGATGGTCTGGGAGAATAGTTCCATTTTATGTATTGGCATAAAACCTTAAAGAAATGGTCAATTTTCTTATTTGGAAAACCTATGTATTCTGTATCATTATTTTCTAACCTTGTAAATTTGGTTTCAAACTTAGAAATATTTTCACCCCCCCTATTGTCTCTGACTATATAATTTTCTCTCCTTATATACTCATCACTTGCGAGGAAATTATTTATCCAAGAAAAGTTCATTAAAATTTACCCACTAAATGTTGTATATTTACTCATCATAGTGTTCTGAATCAACAACAACCATTGATTAGAATCCCTTAAGGGATGATAAACCTCTAGTAAAACCATCACCCTATCTTTACTACTAGAGAAAGAAATATCTTCTCTAATGAACTTATCCATTTCCTAATTACAAATGTATTTTTAGTCCCATTATATTATAGAGGTTGATTATTCATTAAGTGGTATAACCTTTTTCACCACATTATGTATTAATAGGCTACTCCATATGGGAATGGTTATTGCTGATAACCTAATTCAACTTTCCCAAAATAGTTATAATTTGATTATTTCTAGTTATAACAATGAATCTAGATTCATTGTCTTACCAATGAGGGAAATATCATCATGGAGTATGTTCATCGATATAATTATCACTCCTTCTAATAGGTTCTATTTATAAACAGTGTAATAAAATAGATTAGATCATATCATTAGGAAACATAATATATAATCGAAAAAATAGTAAGACACTTAGCATAAATTGATAAATTTATTCATGGATAATCTTATAATTAAAAACATGGCTTCCTTGAGAAAGGTTTCAAAGCATAAAATATTTTCAAATATATTTTAATGGTTTTATAAAGAAAAATTGTATTATCCATAGAATATACCCTTATAGTCTCAAACTAGGTGCATGGTAATGCTTATTATTATGTATCAAGTAATGCTCGAGTCATGATCAACACACCTTTTTCAAATTTATTACTCCGTAAGTATATTTGTTCCAGAACCAAATCAACTTGTATTATCCAGACATGGATGAATTTCTAGGAAATCCATATAATCTATACCTTAACAAAACTTTAGGATATTATCCTATAATTATACATATATATTAAGTAATATATAGGGTTATATACCATAATATATGATTTTGTAAATCTATTTCCCAAGGTTTATACTAAAATTCACTAATACTAACTATAAAGACCCCATCCCAAGTAGGCTAGAGTCAGTGGTTACTTTAATAAATTAAATATGATATGAGTAATGGAATAATAAAGGATTTTATAGTTTAGTTTTTTTAGTAAACTATATACATACTTGAATCTCATATTTTAATTGAAAGCATAAAATACAACATGGTATTTTCTTTGATTGTTTATTTCCTCCCGTATAACCCAACATATCAATCATAATACACATATTGGAATCCTAGTTAAGGGAACAAAATAATGTTTTGAATTAAAATTATTTGTATGTGTATTTATATAGCATAAATAGTCCTTAATAAATTAGTATTATTATTATAGAAATATAAATATCTAAAACACATGGCATTGAATCCATTATTTGAGCATAATATAGAAAGAAAAAATGATGACCAAATAATTGCATATAAATAATCACATGAGTTTGAAACATAAAAATGGATATTATAACTAATCAAATAATCACATGGAACATAAATAACTAATATCATAATGAGGTAATGTAGAATATATAACATCTAAAACATATTCTCATGACCTTTCACAAGATAGTTTAAAATATGTGGGTACAAATCCATCTAATTTGTCCAAATGATTTGTCTCGTATGACCTATCGATGTATTGAGGGTCTATCTATAACTCAGGCCCACCCATCACTCACTAAGTCCAATTAATTCCTCATATGAAATTGGTAAAAATAATTTTCATAAAAATTCTTATTGTAAAACTATCATATAAAATGTTAACACATACCCCAATCAAATACACATAATCATTAACCATCTAGAGTAATATGGTGAAATGTAATAAAATTATACCTCCTCATTGAAACTAATTAAAAACTATAAAATGAAAAAATAAGGATTATATCAACACAAAATACATATATTATATCACATGTACAACAAAGGGTTGATGTCTTTGATGAATATAATTACCATAAGAACTCCATTGAAAACATTTTTGAGTAAAACAAAATTTTCACTTTGAAAATATCATTTTTTAAAAAACTAATCATTAAAAATTATTTTTAAAATAAATTTCTATGAAAATAACTTTTTAAACTTATAATTTAATCTTTAAAACATTTTATGGTCATGATGGAATCAAATTCCATTCATTCCATACATGTTAAAACAAATCTTCCTTTCACATTTTTGGTAGAATCCCAACATTCCATATTTTTAAAATGACATGAAGAATTAATTCAACATAAAATTTTAACCAGCAAAAAATGGGTAAATGTATATTTAGTAAATAATATGGAAGTTTTTGAAAACTGTTTTTGAAAAAATATATATAACATGGATTTTAATGAAAACAGATTTTCGACACAACATGGAAATATGGTCGAATTTTCATTTATAAATTTCTAAATAATTTTAAGAACCAAAGAGTTTAATAATAGTAAAATTAATTCATTTATATAATAATATATGTTAATATAATAGTTTTATGATATAAAAAAATTCTCCCAAGGGAGAATTAAATAAAAATAATCTGGAATAATGATGAGAATGTGAGATAAACACTTACCAATTTGGAAACTTTTGAATCATAACCCCCATGAAATAAATAAATTCAAATTAAACAGTCAATAAAATAAGGAAAAATAGATTAATTATATAAAATATGAAAGGGTTCATTATATACACCATATAAATGAAAAGTGTTGAATATGGTGTATGTCTCATAGAAAGAAAGGTGAGATGAGAAACCCTTACCTCATTTTCATATTCTATCATGTGTCCAAACCTATTTCATAATAAATATAGGTTTATTATAAACATAATATATATCCATAATCATCTATTTCATGCCATATATTATTTAATTATAAGCTTTTAACATTCTATGATAAACATTTATTTGTTATAATCACGGTTTCAGGTGATGGTTGGTTTGTATTTCATGTATGTTTTGGTTCGAAAACATCCGTCCTTTTACTTTAAACATGGTTCCATAATATCTAAAATTTTAACAATAATTTAAATGTTATATATATTCACTGTATATTTAAATATATTAATTGATTAAATCTAGATATAGAAAATAGTTTACACCATTCATAGAAATGGTAAGTCATACTTATGCATGAATATTGTTTCCATTTTTCTCGATGGATGGAATGAAAGAAAAATAAATGTTAATTCACCTCGAAAAATTATTATTATTTAATATATATAATTTTTATAATCAAATACATCCTTACTACCATCCATGTGAAAATAAAATTATAAACATTCCATATCAGTTTGTGGAGGCGGTAGTCCATACATTCGCATACACAATATTATTATTTTACAACGGATTTGAAGGTAAGAAGTTAGATTTGATATTATATTTGTATAAGTATTATGAGTTCATAAATGTCACATATATACATTAATTTTAACCTTAATTACTTCCATGTAATTAATACGTGAAAAAATAACATCGCTTCATAAGGCAGTAGTCATTCGTACTCACGGGATGTGTTATTATATCCCCTCATGGAATGGAAGGCAACAAGATATAGGTTATATAATAATTGAATAAGTATAATAATTTTAAAATTATATTATAAAATTTTAAATTAATCATTATATCTAGACATGAAATGTGTTAATAGAAAATTAATTACATCAGTTCGTGAGGCGGTAGTCTACCGTACACATGGTCAACTATTTTGTTTTCCATTTGATGGAAGTGGAGATAGATATAATCTATTAAATTAATATAAAAACATATAATTATTTTATAGATACATTTTTATTATATTATTATGATTTAATAATATTTTAAGTAGGTGTAATAACAACTAAAACAAATATTCACATCAATAATTTTCTATCCTTTCGGAGAACTCATGTAGGCTAATAACTAAAGAATTCCAAGAATGGATTTATAATCAAACAAGGGAATCTTAGATATTTTCAAGGATTAAAGAATTTATTTAGTCACATATTTTAATAAACAAAGGGTTTTGTATGTGTGAATATGAGGGGAGATGGGTGACCTTTTATAAGTGGGGAATATGACACACTTGGTGTCTCTCCAAAGAAAAATTGATAGAAATGATTTTATTAGGAAAAAGGGGGAAAATTGGACATTATTGAACCTTATAGGTTATAAGGTTTAAATATTTCTATATAATTTGTTTTGGAAAGGATTTAGGTTATTTTTAACAATTTCCTTTGTAGTTTAATCCCTCAATAATGTTGTTTCTACCTTAACCGCAATAATTAATTTTTACTGTCTTTACTATTAATTATGGTAAAAAATTATGTTGTCTTTATTGCAGAATTTAAAATACGTTGATTAAAATAATTAAATATAGTATTCTAAATTCAATTCACATCATTGGAATAATTCTATTTAAAATGAAATAAGAATTCTCATCGATTGTTTTTTAAAGAATAAAATTCATAATTAAAAAAAAGCTAAAAACTCAATATTAAATTGATTAAAATGAACTAAATTTGTTAAATTATAATATAATTTAAATAATTTGGCTTTAAAACCAAATTAAAATATAATTTTATAATGTAAATAATTCAACGAAAATGAAATTTTCAATTAAAATCTTTATTTTGTTTCTATTCATAAAAAAATTAATATTTTCATAATATTATAAAAAAATCACTCAAAGATAATTTTGACAAGTAGATTTAAAAAATAAATTTTACTTTTTCAAAAAAAATATCTAAAATTTTTCAAATTTATTTCAAATTATGATCACAAAGTGTGACTAAACCGCCTTTTAAAAAAATATTGTTTTTAAAAAGAAATCTATTTTCTTTTAAATGATTGTAATTTTATTTATAGTCAATAGATATATATTTAATTTATCTTATACATATGTAAAAAATTTAATTTTAGAAATTTAAATATTGATATTTATACCCTCTAACTTAACAACTAGGTTATAATGGGCATATTAAAAAAAATATTTTAATAGAGTATTACATTTTGTTCAAACCCAGGGTTGCGTGCATTGAAAGATATCAATGTTATTGAATTTATTTAAAAAAAATATGTCACAAAAGCTCATGGTATTACATTCTCATATATTCTTTTTATTTTGTTCCGTCTCTACTACCAAAAATTGTGTTCTTATTTTAAAATTGTGGGGTGTCGCAAGACTATCCCTAGTGGTATAGGTCGTGATAGGTCCACTCTCTATGTGCATCCATATATAGATGAAAAATAGTATCTAGGCACAAATATGGGAAACAGTCATACTAAAATCCTCTCCAAATACTAGAGGTGAAACTAAGATCATGGTTATAGATAATCATCCTCAATAATTCATGAAGCCCCACTACCTCCTATGATTCTACCTTAATAAAACATGTATTGAGATTGAATCCTTGGTCACTAACAAGTGAAAAAATTTTGTAAAATGGACCACTGTAGACCATATAAAATCATTTTTTACCTGATCTCAAGGTAAACTGGTGATGCCTTTAATGGTAATTCCCTCCCTCTTCCAATGAGGTACATCAAATGGATGGAGTAATACACTAGGAACACCATCTTAAACCTTCTTCTTCTGGATGATTAAACACTATGATGAAAACTCTGCAATAGAATTCGTCTACCCCAACAAGAAGGACTAAACTCTTATAGAATAGTACATCATCATTCACACTAGTATATACTATCAATGGTGAGATTTGTGACACATGGAGAACCACTTTATGTATCACCAAAGTAATGAAATTCTCCCCTAAAACAACACCCAATGTTGATCATTTTTGACCATCCATTTGGTGCGTCACAATAGAAAAATTAATCTTTCTAGACCTATAAAATAAAGCCCTCAAGCTAGGAATCCTCCACTTGTTTCACTATATTACTACACTAACATCTGAAAAAATATCATCCTATAATTCCAATATATCTCATATCAATTTTCATCATAGAGATATCCTCCATCACTCTACAAGAATCTCAATATCTATATAGAACATCACTCTGGGTCTTCCTAGTTAGGGCATCTCCTAAAAGATTATAATTTACTAGTTTGTTTGAAATATAAAAGTCCTAATCCAATAATAATTCCATCCATTATCATTATCATGATTTAATTTCATGCTGGGAGAAGACATACATTGGTCTCTTGTGATTGTTGAAAAAAAACGTTCACTGGTAAGGTAGTGTCACTAAAACTTCATGGAAAACGCAACCACTACCAACTCAACATTATGGGTTTTATAGTTACATTCATTTATTAATAACTACTAAGAACCATAAGAAACAATATTTATCTATTTTATTAGGACATTTCCTAAATGTAAATTTGAACTTTCGTAGAAAACCACAATATGAATGCCCTCCTCTAGTAAACAAATAACATGGGTGCTAACCAACTCCCACTTCAAATAATCAAAAGTAACCTAGAACTAATTAGTATATAACAACTTCAAATTATTTCTATTCAAGGATTTAAAGGGAGTTATAATCTATAATAATCTAGGAATGAGTCTTATATATTAGCTTTTTGGATTGAGGAAAATATTAACCTCAATAATATTCTTTGGGATTATACAAGAAACAATTATCTCAACATTCAAAGGATCCACGGATACAACACAACAGGGCATGACATTCCCTAAGAATAAAACTTCATGACCCCCAAATACAAAAATCAATAACTTCTCAAAAATATTATAAAAATAAAGAAGTCCCAAAATATCTAGAGGTTTAACTACATGCTCCACCTATGACATAGAGTACATAATAAATTTTCCAATGAAAACCACCCCAAACTATTCCAAATACTCATGGAACATTGGATTCATCAACCCCATAAAAAAACTAGATCATTATTCACACCAAATGAAATTACGATAACCATATAATTACCATAGAGAAATCATAAAGCAATTTTATGAATATCTAAATCCTTTACTAGAATCTGAGGATATCCCTACAATCGGTTGATCTTTGAGAACCAGCTATATCCTTCTAGCTGATATAATAAATCATAAATCCATGGAAAAGTGTATAAATTTTTCATTTTCCTCTTGTAAAAGTGATAATAATCCATTCATAGACACAAAATTCCATTAACCTATTTTTGAAAAAACAATATTGATGTGATGGTCCAAGTGAATTACTCGAGAGGGGGGATTGAGTATTCAAAAGTTTCTATTAAAAAATATTTTTCATATTAGAATTTAAAACACATAAATTATAAAAAAACCCTATTAACTAATAATGTGTGTATAAAATTTGTAAATATGTGAAATAATTTTGTAAAACTATGACAAAAACTCAATTAAACAGTTTAAAAGAAATTTTACTTTTGAAATTATTTTACTCAAAAAATAACTATTATATTATAGATATAAATTAATTATCATCATATTTTACTATAAAAAATTAATTCAAAATATTGAAATAAAATTATATTTAACACTTTCAGGATTTAAAAAAATATTTTCATTCTCATGCATAGACTTAGTCCACTCCTGTTGAAAGAAGTAAAAAGTCATGAATCTTTGTTAAACTGAAATTTTTGATCCACAATCTGGATTGGTTATACAATATTAACCACACACAAAAAAATTAATTCTAAAAGAATATTCTACAATGGTTATATAGGGGATGAAATATATAAATAATGTGAGAAGAGAGTATCAGGAAACTCACCAATATAGCATAAGATATTTTTCTAAAGGATAAATAAGTAAAGAAAGAAATACTAAAAAGTAAATAATAATTAAGAAGAAGAGATAAAGAATGGGAATATTTTTGGAAGGTATCTTTATCTAATCAATATGGAGATGAAAAACAATGATATTATTCTTCTAATGGATTTTATTTAATTCAATCCATAATTTTATTGGGAATGATCTTTACAATTATTCCATAGGGGTTATGATTTTTCATAAAAAACAAAGCCTCATGGAAAGTGCATGAAAATCCTCTTTCTCTTCAGTGGGAACAACTTAATAATTTTAACACACACATACACTATCACAACAATAACAAAACCCATTTTGAACATGAGGTTCTTAAAATTTATACATTTTCAAAATAATTGATTATATATTATAGAATACTAATAAATTAAATACTCAGACTGAGTTGAAAATACCTGAAAAGTTGACTTGGTCTTCCGTGATCAAAAGAAACTATTTAAGAATAATAATTCTCAAATCTTTATACTGACCAAATCTTTGAATTATATTAAATTTCATAAAATATTCAATGGAATTTTATTTAAATGAAATCTCAAATAGGAATTGATCTACTTAGGTAATGTATAATATATATTCATGAAATAATACGTTATATCAAGAAAGTAGAGACCTTCTCAAAAATCCATCTCCTCACGAATTCCAAAAAAAATTCCTGACAGAAGATACAGCCTCATAGTTTCAAAAATTTCTCCATGGTAGTAGTCTCTAGTTCATGGCAACAAAACCTACTCTACAATATCAATTCATCTACACAATCACAGAACTCGATTCAAAATCTGATATTAGGTTTACAATCACATTACTCTATTAACGGACACATATTAGGTGTGTGGTAATATAATTAGTTTGATGGTCGTAAAAACTTCGTCATATGGTAACATGATAAAATACGTATTCATATAGTTTAACTTTATGGTTTTACACATGAATGAAAAACAAATTCTTTAGAGTAGTATAGTCTGGTGAATGGTAACATTTCTTAAGTCCCCATAGAAACAATTTCATGGTAGCAAGTGCATCTCCAAGTAGCATCTTATTCATAAATAAATTTATGTAAAACAAAAAAAATTCAGGTTCTATCGTACCAAATATAAATAGTTATTAATAAATTAAGAATGATTTTTGAGTATTAAAACAAGAAATTTTTGTACTAGGATAGTAGTCTCTTCATTTTTTATGATAATAAATAATGGCTGAAAATAAATTCAATATAGTAGATTCAAAGAATTATCATCGAATAATTTGATAACACAAAATACCACTTATTATTCCAATATTTTTCTATAAAAAACCGTATGAAATATATCATACCATTTTTGGATAATCAAAATTACATAAATTTCAATAAGAAAATATAATAAAAATATTTTCTTTTGAGTAGATGAGAAAAATAGATTAAAGAAAAATGAATTTCCATTAATATAAAATTAAAATTAGTACATTATAAAAATAAAAAAAAAATCAACCATACTAAATACTAATTAGAATCTGAGTAGGAATCCCAAATAAGTGTAGATTTTTTCTTTGAGGAAGAAAGAGTAGAAGTAAAAGTATATGGGGTGTAGGAGGCCTAATGACAATGAATGATGCCACCAGTCTGAGGTGTCACACTACCTCAACTGGAATAAGAACATAGTCATTGGATACTATGGATGTGGTGGAAATATATATTGAAATGTGACATAAATGTTATTCATTCAAAGGTATAATAATTCAAGAAATAATAATAATTGTGATTGTGTAAATATAATGCACCATCAACTTAATGAAAAGAAATATAACTTAACCACCATGCTCCTTAACTTATAATAACTTCCTATTTTCTTATGTAAATAACTTAATCAAAGGATTTCCAACATACAATTGATTTATCAATTATTTTAAGGATAGAGTGACATGAGGCTTTCTATGATTTTTTTCTAAAATATTTATAGTAGATGATATATCTACTTTATTGAAAACAATTTAAAGATAAGGCTTTATTTCCTTGGACATATCTTCCATATCCCCTCTATCTTTCTGAAGAAACTCTCTAATAATTCTTTATATATTCTCCCATTGGTATTTTTTTCCTGAACTCTTCCAATTGAGAATTGAAATATTATCCGAAAATATTTTTCAACTCTTCTCAAACAATTATCTTAACCATGTTGACATCAAAAGTAATTGAAACTAAATTATGAGGATATCTTTAAGGTAAGGAAACATCTTTTGAAGAATGAAACTTAAGCTTCAATAAATGTTTAGATCTCTCTAGGTCAAGTCCAGCCTCATATCCTTTAAAATACTCTAAATTACTTTAATGCGTTCAATAATCTTTTTATTACCTCCATATAAATTATCATTACCTAAAATTAACTTATGATATATATTTTCCTGTATAATTGAAAAAATCAATAATCTTTAATCCTATTTATTATCCTTACTTTCATTGGACGATTTTTTGGGAAAATCAGCAAGAATAGACAGAAGATTATCCTTAATGGAATCCAAATCAGATTGTTTCATCTAACTTGAGTGAGGTAGATGATGTGAATACCTATCCTATATGTGTGAAGGTATAAAATTTTCGACAAGAATACCCTAGCCAAAATTCTCAGGTTTTTCATCCTCATCATGCACTGAAACAATAACTTCATCCTTATGAAAATATTCTGCTAAAACTGATACAACTACTTCTTTAAAGGAAATCTCATATCTCATTAGTTCATTGAAGGGGAATTGATATATTAGCTTATCGAAATAAATCCTTTTAAAAAATGATCCCTTAGTATCCTTATGAAGTGTATAGATGGTAGGTCCACCAATCTTATGTGGACTAACTCCATCATCACCACCATTATCATATTCTGGACCTAAATATTCTAAGGTGAGAACTGTCAATCTTACTAAAACCTCCCCCTTAAAAAATTCATCATGTTCATTTGGTCCAACTAACATTCGAATAATTAATCTCACATAGTATCATTAGAGGTCACATTCCCAATCACAACTCATGATATTAACAAACTCTGAAAAAAATGAAAGAATAAGTCTCATTATGTTCATCCTCCCCATCAACATGAAATAATGAATCCTACAAAACATCAATCACATCCTATGGAATATCAGAATCAGATTGCTTATAATTAAATACAATAGAAACCTATTTATCTGAGATCTCACCATAATCCAATAGTACTTACTTATATAGTAAGGGAATAGAAGAATCATCGGGTATATAGTAGATATTCTAACACCTAATAGTGATGGGACCACTGCCACATTATACTGATACAACCACTGATTCTTCCCCAAACAAAGTACTATTTTCCCCAACATATTTATATGAATAGTAATCGATTAACTCATCCAGTTACAAATCATGATTAACTATATATCTTGGTCAAATAGGTTTTTAGAATGGAATAAATTTGTTATATAGGTTTTTATTATTAGAAATTCAATTCTTAATCAATATATTTAAATTTATTATCATTCTCTTATAGGTGTATTGGATCAAATAAAAGTCGCTATACTGAATAATCCCCTTCTTCCCCTTTAAAAATAATACATATATCGTATAATAATTCTAATATCATATTATGATATGTTAAATAATTCAATTTAGAGGTTGTTGTATATATTTCTATCATATAATTTATAATACACCTTCACAAATTCACTTAAACTAATTTATCCATGAAGTAAAAAAAATACTCCCTAGTGCCTTAGGATACAAATTTTACCCTTACTCATATATAACATATGATGTATAAAATTGAAATAAGTCTATATTCACCATTAATTTCCACAACAATAGGAATCCTCATGTTTTCATCTCTACTGAGATCTAGAAGGGCTTCCTCAATAGAAAAACTCTAAATTGATATTAGGATAAGTAACCTAAAAATATATATGTACTACATTATGGGGAAATTTCAAGAACTTAGCCTAATCCTTAGATGAGAATACTATATTTTCTCCATCAACCAAAGTTATTATAAAATATTTATTCTCTCAAAACTCATATTCAGAATGAAAATAAAAGTCAAAAAATAGTCTAGTATAGAATTTTCAATCATTATTGGAGAACCAATCTTTCTATCCATCTTATTTAATGACTTTACACAATATATATCTACTAGATTCCAACAAACTTGAGTCCATTTCCTTTTCATCAACAACTCCATGAGATAAAAATATGGGATTTTGCTACTCAATGGGATGAATAGATCCACATATGGATATATTTAATGGTTGGGGATCATTATTGAATGATAAATGAGATCTCATTTTATCATATACACAGAAGTATATATTCAAATGTATGAGGGATTAAGGATCGATTCAATAGAGAAAGTAAGAGTAAGTTTTAATGGTATATGAGAGAATGGGTTTGATTTGATTCTAAATTGTAAATTAGATCATTAGGGGAATAACCTAATTATTTAACAGTAAAATAATTTCAATTAAATATTATTTTGAATTTAGGATTTAAAATAATGAAATTATCCATGATATGAAAAATATAAAAATAATTTCAATAGTTGTGAGCATTTATAGTAACGCACCACAGTATCACTCACATTATTTTACATGCATGGTAAAACTCGCATGATAGCATGTACCATAGTATAAATCACATGGTATCACTTAACATGATATCACATACCATTGTATCACTTACCATGCAAGAGATTACCGTAGTATCACTTAACATGATAATAGTTTCCATAATATAAAAATAAAAGTTAGCTAAATCATGATAGAAAATGACACATCGTAATTATATCAGATTGGAAAATAATAAATAACAAAGGGTTATGAAGAACTCATCTTTACAATATCATATTTTATGTAGCTAAATACTTCAATATTCAAAGGATTCTTAAAAAATGTTGGTAAACTGATCATCATTATGAATGAATTCAAGGGTTATATCACCATTTTGGAAATTGTCGCTCAAAAACTGATGTCTTGTGTTATTGTGCATTTTCCTTTAATGATAAAAAATATTCATAGAAATGTTAATAAAACTTATATATTCACAATTTATGGAAAATTTACGCATTAATATCCATAGTCAAGTAATGTCTAAATTATACACAAAATAATTGCACTGAAACATCCTACAACTATATCCTCAACTTCATCAGTGGATAATGAAAATTAATTAGGTGTTTTACTACACCATGATACTAGATACTTTTCTAAAAAAATTGACATGTTCTACTCTCTCCTTTTCTATCTAAATTACCAAGACAATAGAAATTATTCAAATAACTATTTAATTCGATGACTTTTCATCTAGAAGAATGCAATCTAAAATTCACTGTATTCTTGAGGTATTTTAAAATTATTTTGATAGAATTCAAATTAGATGCCCTGGGGTTTGATTGAAAATTATCACATACAAACACTCTATATATAATTTGAGGTTAGTTAGTTATTATGTAAAGTAAATTTCTAATAATAACTATATAATTACTTTGATCAATTGGTTTCCCAATTTCATCCAAATAAAACTTACATGTTGTACTCATGAGAGTATCACTTACTTTAATGTTATATATAAAAAATTATTTTAAAAGAAAATCTGTGTATTTAATTTTTTTAAAAAATACCTTCCGAATTTAAAAAATCTAAAATCCAAAGTTGAACTCTAACTCATCCATTAAAATCATTTCAAATTCATTTTCACCATTTTTTAAAACACTATACACAATGTTTTATTATATAAACAAAAAATATTTCTTCAATATATATTTAAACTACAAAAATATGAATAAAATATAATAAACTATCCTTTTTGAAAAATATTTAAAAAACAAGAAATAAATTGATCCTATAGAACTATTCTTTATGATATTAGTTTAAACCATAATGAAATTTAAGAAAGTTTAAAAATAAAATTTTGAAATTGAGGGTTTTTAAATTTAGGGGGATGTTTAAGAAAAATATCCTAAAATTATAGCCATTAAGAAACTCACCCTTGACATACATTTTATAAAGACAAAATTTCAAATGATCCTTTTAAGAAAGAATTATTATAATGGCTTCAAGTATATCTAAATGTATTGAGGTTTCTTTATAATCAACCATTTATTCCAAAATATATCATTGTGTAACCAGTCTATCTTTATTTCTAATAGTACTTCCAGATTTATCAGAAAAATTTCTAAAGACCAATTTAGTGCCAATATTTTGGTAGTATTTAGGTATTTCCACTAGTACACAAAAATTGTTTCCATTAACCTAATTCAACTCTTCTTACATGTCCATATCTCAATCCTCATCGTTGATAGCTTCTATAATGTTTTTAGTTTCATGATATTATAATAAAAATTAGTGTTCAACTTTCTTTCTAAAATATTCTATAGTATGAGTACCTCTATTAAGATCTCAAAATATAGTTTCTAAAGGATGTTCTTTATGGGTTCTCATGTATTTAGGGATCAAACTAATTGTTACATATATTTTATCCTCAGTGTCTGGTTCAATCATTTCCTCATCATTTGTTGATTTTTTTGGAAACCATATATCCGTCTCATAGGATGATCAATTAAATTATATGATTCATTAATATTTAAGTAATAAAAATAATCCTTTGGATTTTATAAAGTATTTTTATGCTCATGTTGATCTATTTCATCAAACATGAAATTCTTATATTCTTCTATAACCTTGGGTATTTTATTTAAGACCATGTATAATTTACTAAAGTTTTAGTAACCAAGAAAAATTCCTTCATCACTTTTGGATGAAAATTTATCTGAAAATTACTTTTTATTGAGAAAAATGTTCATAAAATTTAAAAATACTAAATTAGTAACGATTTAATTTTATTCAATTCCATAATTTATAAAGGATATTTTATAAAATCTATGAATGTAACCCTACACATAACAAAGAACATTTTATTAATAGGTTTGGCCAAAAAAATAAATGTGTATGTTATACTCATTGATCAAGGTGTGGGAAATCACATAAAGAGTCTTATTCATTCCATAAAAACCATTTTCTTGGGGTAGTCCTAGGAGATGATAAATTGTGATTATATCCATTTTTTGATCATAAAGTATCAATGTATCGATTTTCAAACTCAAGGTCATCATCAATCATCAATTCTTTAATGGTATGTCCACTACAATTTTCTACCAATTTTATATATCGTCAACAACATAAGAAACCATAGCTTTGGGGTGATAAAAATAATTCACTGGAAAATATAAAAAATAAACACATAAGAACATAGAAATAACGCATTCCACATCGTCCATAAACTCTACCTGTTCCAAAAAAATCCAAGTGAACCAGCTATAGTGGTTTAAAAGTTGAATCTTATTTCTTTGTTTTGAAATAAAAAAAATATTTTTTCCTTTTTGTCCTGAATTATACACTATTTACGTTAAAAATTATAGTTTTTGAAGATCCTTAAATAAACTATTACTTGCTATTTTTTTAAGTGAGTTAAGTTTGAAACAGACTAGTCTCTTGTACCACAAAAATACTCTTCATGAAATACACTTATGGAGGAAACATTTCTAGAAAATAATTAATCTTTATAAACTATATAAACATTATCAATGTGTAAGGAAGTATAAAAAATCATGTCTAGAATCATAGATACTTCATTAATTATTCTCAATCATAACATGGTAACCTTCATAAAATAATTGTAAGATACAAAGAAAATTATATATTAAGATATCAATAAATAAAACTCTATGAATTAAAATGAAATTAAAATTGCCGATTTAACAAATTATAATTATTTTACATTTGTAATTGTCACCAAATGTGACATGTTCCCCATACACCGCATAAGTTTATTGAAGATTGATTAGTTTTAAGTCAGATTTCTAGAGCATCTACTTCCCAGATATCAAAAGTTCATATTAATAATCTTCAATCAAGTTTCCTACAACAAGTTTAGATGAGATATTATTTTGGTACCCAAACATTCTTGGGTTTAGAAAATTTAGAAAAATGAGACTTGGGAATCCAAATATATTTAAAATTTCCAACATAAATAGAATTAATATACCTAGAAATAAATTATATGTTAGTTCTATAAGTATATAGACTATTTACAAAATTGGAAGAACTTGAGCATGGAAAAAACATAATTTTATAGATATTTCTTTTACCTTGATAGTATCCAATCCCAGTTGTATAATTTAGTGTTTTTTTCTTACCAAGATTCATGTTCAGTATTTCCATTCCATTTATAAAATTTCTTATGGTGCTTTTTAATATTATTAGATGTCATTTTAAGCTGATCATTATCTTTTATCAAAGAATCATTATTCTAATTTTTTATAAAATGCACATTTATCCCTAGCATAGAAAATATGTAATGTTTCCAAATTTTTATATTTATCTTTTTTTCATTCATGGTTTCATAAATAATTGCACAATATTCATTATATTAAACACTATTCATTTATGATTCATGTGGAGTATCTCTATGTAGTGTTAAATAAGTTACCTCGGGTGTGTTTTCGGTAAAACAAATATTAACCCTTTTCTTATTATCTTCGATACTTTAAACAGACTGGAACTATCAAATGATGAACACAGAGTAACATTCATATCTTTCTTGGGTCATTTTCCTCTATCTTCATTTATTTTTTTAAATTCAATTTTGGAAATTCATCTTTTATATTTACTTTTCGGGTTCAAACATAAAATTCACCCCTTTGGATTGGGTTTTCTTCTTCCAACATCCATTTTTTTAAAATTACTCTATAGTCTGATCTGTTTAATAATTTCTTCTTCTCAGAAAATATCTTAAATTTAAATGCTAGATAAACTATCTCTTCATCACTTTCAGAAGATAAATAATCCTCACTTGAGCTATGTTCTTTTATTTTTTATTTAATCTTTGACTCAAAAAGTTATGAAAGTTACCAACATTATTTCTTGTTTTTAATTTTCATTATTCACTTCAAAATCATCCTCATACAAGACTAGTTTTCTAATCATCACCTTAACTAGTAGTTTGACTATATAAAATGAATTTTTAATGGAGAAAATAGTTTCACTCCATCGATAAGGTAGTCATAACATAATTATTATCACTTGATCTATATCTCATCTTTTCTTTCCATCACAAAAATCGTATTGATTTTTTTCATTGAACTTTAGAATAATTTCAGAAACTAGTTTCTCATGCTTAATTTTAATTATATCATATTTAAAATTATAAGTATTTATGTCATTTTTTTGACATTTTATTTGTATTTTTAAAAAACAATAAGAGTATTCTGTATTTGATAAGTATTATCAAATATATAATTTTTTTAAACTCATCTTTACATAAGGAAAGGTATAATAAATTCATAGATTTTTATTTACATTCATAAGAATATTTTGTATCATCACTCAAGTCATAACTCTAGGATTTTTGTTTCCTATATTTTTCTTCTATTATAGTCCATATATAGAAACACATACTCTCAACGTTTTTTTTAATTGTAATTTTCCACTCAACATAGTCTCTACTATTAAAGTAAGGTGGTCTATTTGTAGTATGACCTTATTTATTATAATATTCCATGATAAAAACGAAACTAAATTAATATAAATAGGGATCCTGTCGAGATACAAGATCAACGTTAATAAACCAAATAATGAAATCTTAAGAAAAACAAGTCATTCGATACAAAATGATGGACTAAGTGGATTACTTGAGAAGGGGGGAATTGAGTATTCAAAATTTTTAAAAAAACATTTTTTAAATTAATATTTTAAACACACAAAACATAATATATCCCATTTAACTAATAATGTAGTTATTAAATATTTTAGGCTTTGAAGTAATTTCTTAAATGTATGATGAAAACTTTGTTAAATAGTTTAAAAAAATTAACTTTTGATATTATTTTACACACACCAAAAATAATTATATCACAGTTAAATTATAACTATCTATGTATTTTCCTAAAAATAATTTTATAATCCAAATAGAGAAGGAGAAATAAATTAAAAATAGAAGGGATTTTAAAAAATAAATTTAGTGTTAGGATGTGACTTTTGTATTCTTTACTTTATTGAATTATACTATCAATTGTGTTTATTAAAATGAAAATAGTGATCCACAACCAAGATCAAGTATAAAAAATCAACTACCCATAAGGTATTCTAGGATGTAAATTGCCTCTAACACTATTATTCATGGGATGAAATATATAAAAGAGGTAAAGAGAGAGTGTCAGAGTACTCTTAAATACAGAAAAAAAATATTATGATGAAGGATGAAGAAGTTGATCCACCCCAATTTTAAAGTAAATAATAATAGAGAATAAGAGATAAATAATGTGAATATGTTGTGAAATTCTCTTTCCTTAATCAAGATTGAGATGATCATCAATGATCTTCTTTTTTTATCAAATTTTCTTTAAAATTTTAATTGATTTTAATTTGAATAGTCTTTTTAATGTCTTAACAAGGGTTTAATTTATAGATTAAAACATAGTGTTATTGAATGTAAAGAAAAATTATCATTATTTTCAATAGGAACTACTTAAAAAAATTTACACACATCCACTATCACCACAATGAAAACCATTATTGTGTGTGCGAGGTTGTGTAGATTTCTTATTTTTTTAATACCAAATTATTCATTATAGGATACTAATGAATTAAATCATTATACTAAGTATGAAATATTTGAAAAGATGCCTTGGCCATCAATGCTCCAAACTATCCACTAAGAATAATATTTCCTAAATTCTCATACTGACAAAATATCTGAATTGCATTAAATTTTCTAAATAAGATTTTTAATTTTATTTACATTTGTTTTAAAATAGTATTGAATCCACTTAGTCGCTATAAAATATTTCATCATGCAATCAGAAGTTAGATTGTGGAAGTAGAGACCTTATTATAGTCACATTGATACACATTTTCTCAAATTTTATTCTAATACTAGAAATTAAATTATGGTAGTAGATATTGCTTCTTGGTATTCGCTCCTACATCAAGATAGAACAAATTTATTCATAGTATTTGTTCTTAGGCGTGGCCACATAACACATTTTTGGTCTTAGATTAGGTGTACAGTCATAGAAGTCTCTTCTCATTTACATATGGGGCGCGCGGTCATATGATTATTCTTATAGTTAGACAAAATATTTCCTAATATCACATGAGTAAACATACATCCATGGAGGTTACCTTCATAGTTTCATATATGGATGTGGGTGACTTCTTCATAGTAGTTTCGGTTTTTGCACGATCGCATCACTTAAGGAATGGTGGAAAAAATCGTATGGTAATAGGTGAATCTCATGGTAGCATCTTATATATAGATAAAGTTATATAAAATATATAATTATAAAATTATATAATAACATATATATATTTTTTAATAAACTAAATATGATTTCTGGTCATTAAAATAGTGAATTTTTTGATCGAGTCAACAAGGTGCACCGTTATGTGACATTCTTGGCCAAACAAAACCTCACTAAAAGACATCATAAATTTGAATTTGCATCTCCCATAACTCAGAATTAACCATTGTATATGAAGATATAGAGTTTATAGAAGAAACTACCTATTGATTTATCCCAAACACAATCTCCTATAGAGGGGGTAATACAACAACATCATCTAGAAATAAATTAGGGTATTCTTACATGACACTGGGAAACATCATTGACTAAACCTCCAATGAACTCACCATCAACTCAATCGTCATGGAAGATAAGAACTAAGATCTCCTTTAACCAATGTAATGATATCATTCACCAAGGAATATGGTCGAATCGCCCCCAGTATCATAGAATATGATTCTTCTCAAAAAGTAGTCCATGATAGCCTATATCAAATACAACTACTTCATGAAGGGGATGATGTTGTATGTAAATATTTTAAAACATAATATGTATCCAAAGGGGTGGTGCTACCCTATAACAAGGTCACAGTCGATATAATTTATGAAAACTAAGTAGAACTATTACTATAATAGTCAATTCTGAGGGGACTATATTCCTCTCCACAATATGTCCCAAAGCATGGAAAAGGTATTTTAAAATAAAGGATTGTGTATCTCATGAATAAAAAAATAAACCCAAATAGAAAAAAAAACTTTAAATTGAATGACATTCAACTTTCTTTGCACAATAATCTCTAGAGCATGCATCTTACCATGAAAAGAACCATTAAATTTCGTACACTAATGCAAAAACCCTCCATGTTTGTGTAGTGATATCTAGGTATAAGGATCATCATGGATAGATCTGTGGACTCCTCCATCTTCCCAATGTTTATCAAAGGCTGAATCACCCTACTGATTCTACAATAGAAAATATATCTATAAATAAATAACCCAAAGTAGAATATGAGTAGAACATTTCTTATTCAAAACAGTATGGCACTCTCATCACAAATGAATATGGAGTCAATATTAGAAATAAGAATAAGATCCCTTGGTAGGGACTTGGGAGACACCATAATCAAAGAAATGATATTAATTGGGTTGGTAACTACCCTTGACTATCTAAATGATCTTATATATAAAAAATTGGGAACCTCAAACCATAACTCTACTACATAGAGAATCCTGAAGACTTTCCTCTCATGATGATCTAGTTCTACCCAGTATCCTCTCAACAACCTCTTCCCTGTCTAGTACCTTGAGATATTCCACCGTCATAAAAGCGGAAAAACTGGCACTAAATCCTTATATGTAAATCCTCTTATAAATTCCTCACCTAGCATCCTCATCTAGTAAGGGGTCTGAATCATATAAATTTATATTCCTAAAATAGATCTTAAACTCCTAAATTTTGTAACTCCACTATTAATGCGTAACTATCTTATGGTGACTGGTTGACATTGTGGTCGAAGAAAGAAAGTCATCTTCAAGAAGATCATGGAAATTGTAATTAACTACTCATAATCCATAGGGAATAAAAAACACCACACATTAACATCCCCACACAACATCGTCAGTACCAATGAAACTCATTAATCCTTTTAAGAATGGGTTTGACTATTGGTTATATCTACCTCGTCCAACTAGAAATTTATCACTAAATTGGAAATAGATCACCTATACTTATGTGGAATTTGATGTTTAAATCCATTGGGTGTCTTCCTCCACAAGTCATCAATATTAACCTCAAATATACATCAATAATATATCACACCTTCTAATCCTCATAGGTGTGATCCTAATGAGGAATTCAACCATGATTCATTCCAATAATAGAAAAAATGATTAGTCAATCTAAAACATTAAATATTGAATAATTAGGATTATTTAATTAGCGTTTAATCTAATAAAAAGGTTAAAACAGTTCAAACACAATAATAAATAACAATAATGTATGACACTTCCATAGATCTCTACCCCAAAACTAGTCTCACTTAACTTGGTAGGCTTAGTAAACATAAAGGTTTTAACATCAGATCACAGGGGGGCCTAAATACCCATTTCAAAACTAGATTCCCTTGTTTACCTCGCTTATGAGGCTCATATAACACCATTTGAATACCAACTCATGAATTTCTCACGAGTTCCTACCTCTAAAATATATCTTATCCCTCATCTCAACCTTTGATACTACTCTTTCATGACCCCCTCCCCCCAAAAGGTACACTTCCTGGGCCAGTAATGAGAGAATAGAGATAATAATTCTTGAAGAATGCCACTAATAGGACTTAGGTTGGAAAATATCACTGTGGATATACAAAAAATATGGGTTGGAGGCATTACCCTCTATGGAGAATGATAGGATTTAGTGATAAGATTAAACCACCAAACAAATACTACTCATAAAAATTAAAGAGATCCTAAAACATGCATGTAATATCATATAACTTGAACAAATCCTAAAGGGAAACAGTGACTACCAAAATAGAATCCTTGGTAGTGACTATGAAGCCTAAATAACTCCTGAAAAACCCATGAGCTAGTAATTTCCATCTCGATGACCAACCAACTCTTGTGGAACTGAAAAATAGTTTATATAGATATGGTGAGATTAATAGGAATACTCAGTTGGATCCTCCCCATAACATCTTTCCTAATAGAAGAATAAATAATATTAAATCCCATTGAATCAATAATTGAAGCTAACTCATCATTTAATCATGTATGATAAGTTCCCAACCTCACTAAGGATCTCTCACCAAGTATCTCATACAAGTAATGATATAATATCAAACAAAATATCAATTGAAAATATCCTACTACCACTTCCCCACTTTATTTGTCACGCTACCCCAATGTTGTACATCCTGATTCATTTCTCTATAATAAATTATCCTTCCTGAAAACACCCATCAAATTGTAACATATCATAAACTTCATGAACCACATCAACTCATCCGAAACATCCAAATCTATAGATTCAATGTATGTTTTTTCTAGGATCCACTACAGCCCATATGTATGGTATTGTACCTCAATCAGTCACAACCCACACATGACATAACTATAATAATCCTTATGATACTATTTGTAGAGATACATGTGTGTGAAATAACCATAATCCATAACAACCCTCTACACACATATATAGGAATGCTAACCAAAATACATACTAAAAAATAATACTATGAGAAGTATAATGTTGGGGGAGAGGGAATAGTTATCCATTTGTTCCACTCCAACAAGGGTATTTGGTAAAAAACCATCCAAAGTCCACTAGTGTGAACCTACATAATGACATGTGTGAGTTATCAGATGAAATCACATAACATATAGAATATATATATCTCTCTCTCACAAACCACAACATGTGTAACTTCTTAACCTTAACCTCAACTACAATTATCATCTCTTGTACACCCATCTTCCACCACTAAGGACTTGATATCCTATATGTACACAAACGTTTTATAATACATACAATTAATACTTAATTTTAAACATTTCTTAATAACACTAGTTATCAATTCAATTCCTTGCCCTCTAGTAATAATCCAATGTCTCCCAAGGATCCAAGAGAATTATAATTATCACAATACTCCTCTATTACTCCATCCCCGTGGGTTTAACAATTTAAAATTCATTTCTATTCCATAATTTTTCACAGTCTAAGAATTATCCTAGGATACTATAAAATATTCATAAGCCTTTCACTTCCACATTCATTAAGTAGTGTGGAAAGGAAATAATAAATAAGATCCCCGTCTATCTAACCTCTAAGTAGATTTATTATCAAGAAAGAATCCCAAATTTCAGCATAGTAATAAATGTTAAATCCTATCTTCAACTAGCTCCAAAAGTACTAGTTACATCCCCAACACCACCATTCCTATCACCATTCATCCCGCTATCACTGGAAACGACTACAAACAATAACTTGGGAAACCCCTCTCATATCTCACAAAACTGTAAACTGTACTAGGATAATAAAAATTCTTGTAGCAAGGATCCTAATATAGAGTAATCACACAAGGCACTATGTAAAAAAAATAGTCAATAAGGAATCTTGGCCCTTGAACCAAAGAATTAATCCTCCATAAAAAAGGTGGCTCACTTAGTTAAAAATTGCCTTTATCAAACAACCAACTCATTACAATATTCAATTTACTAATTTATTTATAATATTTTATAATCAAAGGAAACATAATTCATTAACTATCAATAACTATAAGTGATTTAATAATTCTTTGGGAGCAACTTCCATTTCCATTAAACTATAACACTGATGGAAAGGAAGGCTACACCAACGGTTCAAACCCATTGGTATAAGATGTAAAACTATTGGTATATCCCTTGCCAATGATTCTACAAACCATTGGCTATAGTTCCATTGGAAATTATGATAGCAATGTTTTATAGTTAATTTTTGGTATAGGGTGAGTAAAATTTTATTTCAGCAATGGTTAATTTTGAACCATTGTGATATAGTTATATAAACAGTTCAAAATCATTTGGAAATTGATTTACCAACATTTAATTAAGAACTGTTTGTGTATGGTGGTTATAATTTTATTTTACCAATGTTTGGTATTCCAACAGTTATGAAACCATTAGTATAGCCCCCCCCCCCCCCCCAACTCCCCATCCAGTAGCATCACCACTACACATTTCACCTTTAATCAGAACATTAAAATTGAACACGAGAAATAATCAAACTAATAGAACACTACACCTACAATGAAGACAACCTACAATCAAGGAAGAAACTTCGAAGTAATGAAACTAACTAACCACTAACCTTAAAATCAATATATAACACCATAAATGAAAACAGAACATCCTCATCCTATAATGAAACCAATAGAACATCTTTAACACATGGAATGTGAAATTAAACTAATAGATCATCCTCAAATAGAAACAAACCAATACATAAACAATGATAATAGTGGAAATAAATTGATTAATTTACCCAATGATAACAAACATACAAAATATCATATATATTCATTCACAAAAAATAATCAAAGGGAAAATGTCATTAATATCAGTGGAGAATATAACCCATCAGTATTTCCCTCATCACCATCACTGTCATCATCATTATCCTCAGCCTCATCCCCATCCTCATCCTTTTCCTTATCCCCATACTCAGTATCTACGTCAGCCTCTCCCTCTTCCCCTCCATCATCCCCACCCTCCTTCTCACCATCATCCCCTATCTTCTTCACATTCATCCTCACCACCGCAATCTGTAGTAATTGAGTCATCCCAACCACCACTAGGACTACTGCCCGATTCACTATATAATGTACACATCATTGAAATATTTGAAAAAAATACGGTTGTTTCTAGTGGAATTGATGGATATAAATCTTCCATTAGTTTCATAAATGCAGTGTTTTCCCTTTGAGTCCATTCTTTCACCTGTATGGCCCTTTTCAGCCTTTTTTCCTTGGCCTCATCCTATTCTACTCATACATTATCATTTTAAAACTCGGGGTCAATAGAATAGGAACCATAAGTGGACCAGTACCTTATTAGGATAATAATCTTCCCAGGTCAACAGTGTACTCTTCCATGGTTCTCATCTCCAAAAAATTATAGTAAGTGACTGTTTGGGCCAAAGATATCAGGTTCTATGGAATCAAGGGAGTGCAAAGCAGAATTTTTAAAATATAAATTCACAATTAAGTAAAAAACTGGATATAAAAATTGAAATCAACAATTTAAAACATATTGTTTTCTTCTATATGGACTCATTTACTGTGACTTCCTATTTTTTATTTCTACTCGAGAAAAACTATTTTGATTGCAGCACACATAATTCATTTCTTAAAATATCTCCCTATAATTAAATTTAATGTTAGAAACCATAATTTAAAATTGGTTACTAATAACTAATTTTCTAAATAAGATAAAATAGTTATTAATTCTAAATAAATATAGAAAAACATATGGTGGATGAATTATAACGAAGTATTAATAAATGGTTTATGAATAGATATAACATATATATAAGTGAACATTTCATCATAGTAATCAATAATATGTGGTTTTGAGATCACTATAATTAATTATAAGATGAAAAATAATTACTATAACAAAAAGGAATATGCATTAATGGATTATTAACAATCTAATAATGAATATAACATAAAGTAATTATTTTTTATAAGATTTAATAGTACACATTTCATTACCTAAATGATCATTTTGATATTTTAAATTTATTACTAAATTTGTTTTTATTTAATGATACAAGTGAATTTATATAATTTTTTTAGTTTGATTCAATTTACATTGTTATAGTACAGTTCTATTCTAATCATATCTGGCTATGTCATATTCATTCGTGTTTACTAGGTTTGATTTATTCCAGTTTTATTTGTTTCAATTTGATTCTATTCAGTTCGGTTTAAGTGTGGTCATGGGTGGTTCTAGTTAGTTCTATTCATTATTGATATGTTTAAGTCTTTGTTTTTAGTCTGACATAGTTTGTTTAAGATATAATCCAATTGGATTGATTTATTTCATTATAGTTTAGTTCAAATTTTTTTGAATCAATTCAATTTAGTTAGATTTAGGTTAATTGATTTTTGATTAGTTAGATCTAGTTTCATTTCCTTCAAATCAGGATGGTTCAATCTGACCATCTTCAGCTAAATGTACATTAGTATAGACCATGTTGGGTCAATTAGTATTATTCTAATCCAAATTGTTTTCTTATTATTGAATTACATATTTTTAATTTAGTTTACTTTATGATATTTCAATTTATTTTTGATCTGGTTCAGTCTATTTATGATGAGTTAGTTTGATTTGGTTCTATAAAATTCACCTTTATTTGGATTGAAATAATTGAATTCCACACGGGATATATCGGGAGCTCATGGAAGTAACCCTAACGACGACGCTGATCTCAATCCCCAGGCTGCTCGATCCGTCGCAGATGTTGTCGAGGGCCGAGCCCCTTCAGCTAATTCGAAGACCTCTGAATACATCGACCCCAAACATTATCACCACCTAGGTCTTTCAACGATTTCCTTCTCAAAAGATAAGGTATGAACTTTAGCCTCGGATATTTGGTTTTCTCTGGTGGGAATGTACTTCAAGCAAAGACCCTTTCTCGTTTTTCTTAGAAAGACTCTAGAAAGCATCGGATTTGTTATGTTCCACATTGGTTTATTGAATTCTCTGCATGTACAGTTTTGTTTTTCTTCGGAGGATGAATACTATAGATTCTGGATTCGTGGATTTTGATCGTTTAGGGGTTGTGTAATGAAGGTTCTTAAATGGTCTCTAGACTTTTTCCTAGATGCTGAGCCCCCATTGTTCCCCTCTGGTTAGGTTTCCCAAACCTTCCCCTTCATTTTCTCAAACAAAGATCCTTATTTTCTATCGCTGGGCTCTTCGAACAACCTATTAAGACTTACACTACAACATTAAACCTCACTAGTCCCTCTGTCGCTAGGATTTTCACTGAGTTCAATATTTCTAAACCACTGTCTTCCTATTTCTGGATTTAAAATGCGGATTATGGTTCCATTCAAGATGTGATCTTCGAAAATGTCCAATCTTTATGAAAAAAATGCTCATGGATTGGTCACTCTATGAATGATTGTGAGACCCAAAGAAATGACCCTCAGCCTCCCCTTCCTATAAATCTGTTTGGGTTGAAAAAGAAACTCCCATTTTCCCCCTATTCCCCAGAAAGTTTTTGACGACCCTCATAATAGGAAACCCCCTGGCCTCTCGCAGATTTAGCCCCCCTCCCATTTTACTGTCGAGACCTAGCACAACCTTGAGACTTCTAAAGAAGGAAAGTAGGAATTCTTAAATGGTGACTTAACTAGTCCAGAAGCAAACAATACAATACAATGAGATAATGAAGAGGAGAAATCAGATCATAAAGATCAATTGAAAGTGTAGATAGACAAACCCTGCCAATTGGAAGAAGAATTCCTAAAATCAAGGGCTAGGAAAGGCAAGAAAGCATTGGTTGACTCCGATGGATTCATCATTCCAAGTGCTAGACTCACCTGGAAACCTAAGGAAAACTCTAATGTTGAAAGAACAATTATTACATGCTACCTAGATGCCACTATGAAGGATCAAACCCCAATCCCCCCACAACCAACTCCTACTGAAAAAGAGTCTCTCACATCAGATGCCAATTCCTCCAACTCTTCTGATTCAGATGGGTCATCCAGTGAGGATGATGAAAATGACCCAGCATTTAGGGATGCCTATTTAATTCCATAAAATCTTGATTTTTCAGATGAAATGGACGCATGGATGGAAGAAAACGACAACATTGTATATAGACAATATAAAAATGGAGATATATCAGTGGATGTCTATCTATATATCAGAAAGAGGATGTTCATCAAAGTGGTTGAAGAATTTAAAAAGGATCCAAGTTTCAATTTTTAGGAGATACCCTGGAAATGAAGTTGTTGTGAATCTATTTTCGTAGGAAATGGCCTTCATCCCTGGTTTTATTTTTTTCTTCGGGACCAGTTTTGTTGGGTTCTGCTCTGTTTTTGGAGTGTTCTCTCGGTTTATAATGTTCTGCTTTTTGGTGTTGACATTCCCTCTTTCGCCTAGATCAAACTATTCTTGTCAAGTCTCCATCCGGTTCACAGCCTGCTTGTCTCTTGGAAAACACACTGCAACTACTTATGATGCTTTTAGTCTGTACAATGACAATGCTTTACTTTGGTAGAAGAGGATCACAACAGAGCTTTCTGGTCTTCATGTGCGTTCCCCGGATGCATGTTTTCTTGCTCTCTCTTTTTGACTCCATGATCAAATGGAAAATGTGGAGATTGAATTCCTCCATCTGATGATACCTGCTGTTCTCCTTGACAACACCCTACATCTTCTTATGGTGTTCATGGAATGGTTGATGATAGATTTTATGAAGAAGACTTGCACTTTGGGGTCTTCGATTTTGTTCATCTACCAGTTCCGATCTGCTGACTTCTGCGACCTTCTTGATCAATGAAGTAGATTTTTGATACAGTTGGCCTACATCATTTTGGAAAAAATCATGGAGGAGATGATGATCACAAAAATTTCTATTGGTGTTGATGAGTATTTTTAGGCTGATTTTTTTTGGGTATGTTCCCTTTTTCTGTCTTTCATTTCAGTTAATCTTTTGTTGGTGAAAATACATTGCACCTCATGTATTCACTATTCTTTTTTTAATAAATTCCTTGTAAGTGTGAATTGGGTTCCCAAATCACACATCACTTTTCAAAAAAACCTTTATTTGGTTAGATTTTAGTTATTTTAATTTTATTCAACACAATCCAATTTTTTGATGTTTTTTTTATATTTTAATTCAATTATATATAATTTGGATTAGTTTGGTTTATTTTGATAATATTTGGTTCAATTAGGGTTTTGATGGATTTAGTCATTTTAGTAAAAATATATTTCATTATATACAATTTAATTTTGTTTAACTCTACTTGAAATAGTATAGAATTTTGTTTGGTTCACTTGTGTTTAGGTATTCTTGGGTTGGTTTATCTTAGTATGGTAGTATTTTATTGGGTTTGATTCAATTCAATATTAATCTAGTCTAGTAGATTTGGTTTGATTGCTTTAGGTGTCATTCAGTTGTATTTATGTTAAGTAATGTAAAATAAATTTGGTTCAAAGCAATTTGATATAGTTAGGTTTGATACGACTCTGTTTAGATTAGTTTAATTCAGTTTATTATGGTCTGGGTTGAGTTGGTTTATTTTAGGATCATGCAGTATTATTATTTTTATTTTTTTTATATGGATCAATTCCATTCAGTTCTCATTGTTTTAATTTATTTTGATTCAATTTGATTCAGTTTAGATAAATTTTTCTCTATGTGATTGATTATGTTTTTATAGTTTCTTTTAATTTGGAATTGTTCAACTTGAATAAGTCATAGATAGTTTAGTTAATTTTGAATTATTTAGTTTGGTTTGTTTTGAGTATTGTTTGTGTAGATAATGTATTTTCAGTTGTATTTTGTATTTTTTGGGTTGGCTTGGTTTGATTTACGTCGTTTAATAACAAGTCAATTTTTTGGTTAGTTTTTATCTCTTTCATTTCATTTTAGTTAAATTTCATTCAATTTGGGTTAGGTTAAGATGCATTTTTTCTTTTTAATTAGTTTAGTAATTGTTAAATTGGTATAGGAAATTTCTATTTCATTCCAATGGGTTTTAGACTCTTCTGGTCATCATCAATTCCATATTAATCATCCAATTTATTATCTTTCTTTTTTAGGGAAGTAAAACTTGATGGAATAACTCCCAATGTCCTAGGAATAAAGTAAAAGATAAATTATGAGGAATAATAATTCTAGTCCTATCATGAAGGGATACAACATAAAATTTATGAGTCAATTCTCTAATAAGGAGAAAGTAACTTACTTTAACTAATTTTTTTCAAGGGAATTTTGATAGTTGAATGACCACCATATTTTCAAGATATTAAAAAAACTAATTAAATATAAGTAAATGAGTCTCACACCTATTTCCTCTAATCGTACAACATTATATTCATCCCCAAATTTTTTAGTTATGTCATAACATCCATGTTTTTTCTGTTTTTTCCTAACGATTCCTAAAATAATCAATAATCAAAATTAAGTATTAATGAAAATCGTGGTGATTTTCATTTAAAACACCCATTTTTTATTAATACCTTGAACTCGGTATTCAACCAATGAGTTATCATTTCTAGATAATATTATATCAGAGAGTCATCCCTGATATGTTTTCCCTATAAATATGTTCCAACTCAATCATGAATGAAACTATACAACACGTGCTTATAGCCTCTCCATATCTCACCTAATACCATAAGTCATGCATAACTCACAGCCACACTATTAGGAAAATTAAAATGAAGCCAACACCAAAATATTTATTTTTATAATTAAAATAATATTAAAACATTAATTATAACAAATTTTTTACCCATATTTATTCCCAAGTGTTATCATTTACTTCATTTGGAAGGTTTCACCTAGAGAGTGGACGAATGATAATGATGTCATATTCTATGGAAAACATAAGAAAAAAATCTTATATTCCTATCCTATTTTTTCAATGATTTGTTTTTCTTCATTGTGCTCCACCATCAATATCTTGTGGAAGATCTACACCACACACATGCATGTATGGTCACACCGCTTACCATTAAATCTAGTTGTTAAAGATTAAAAAATAAAAATTACATCAATACATAGTATAATGAAACTAAATTATGGTAAAAATATTACTATGGTTCAATAAATATACCTGAGCCTATCTAATCCATGCGAATAAATGTATCCCTAGGAACTAAAGGAACATCAACATGTATAGATGTAGTGGGTCCTAGTGTGTGCTACACAAGCTCAGAAGGCATCAGACCAGCAATCAAAGAAGTAGGAAAGTAATAGACTAGGGAGAAGGAAGTGGAAGAAAAATATGATGAAGCAAACAGCTGTGAAAATGCTCAATAAGGATGAGGAGTGGGAAGAATTTTCAGATATACGAAACATAGGTAGGGGGATCAAATGAAAATGGAGCTGAAAACATGGGTTGCCTAAATCTATCTGGTGTTTGTAATGATACTACGGGATCATAATGTGCGGTAGATGGTACGTTAGTTGGATGGATGAGGTGTGATCAGGTACGTTGATTAGAAGGCCTAGTATAGGTACCCCCCCCCCACAAATATCTAGCCTAAGCACTAGAACCACTAGGTTGGTTAGTTAATAATTGGCACCTTGGTGGTGGATCCTATTTAAAAGTTAAAAAAATTAATCGCATGACATTATATATTCTTTATATATATATTTTAAATAAAATACAAATAGTGGAAACTATAGGAGGGATTCCCATACAACTCATTCATTGATTGTTTTCTTCCTTCATTTTTCTTTGTCACTTCTTAGTGTTTTTTATTTCCTTTATTTGAAAATAAATTTGGAATTAATTATAAATTCATAACTAATGTATAAATGAAACAAGAGAGAAGATGAAACCTGAATTAATTAAATAATACCACTTGTCAAACAAAATACAATATATTTACAGATGTCAAATAAACATTTTATATCTAGTGGGATGAATATCAAAAAATAATATCTTTTATAGAAAAAACAATACATTCAAACTATAATTCTTATCATTAGTATGATATTGTGTTTTCTATTTTTATTTTGAACCAATTTAATTTTTTTAGGTAATTTGGTTCATTCGAGTTAATTAATTAGGTTATTTTTCAATTTTTATTTATGTTAGGTCATTTGTTAAAAAAATTAATTAATGAGGTCATTTCCTAATTTTTATTTTTCTTAGGTCAGTTGGTTAATATTTTGGGTTAGCCATTTTGCAAAAAACAATTTATGCCCTTATTTTCATTGGTTTTTATGTTCATGTTAATTAGTTTAATAAGACCAATTCAATTCATCTCTTTTTGTTAAAATTTAATTGATTCAATTTTATTGGGTCAGTAGGTTTGAATACAGTTCAATTCAATATTAGAAATTGAAACTCAATGAAAACTACAACTTCTAAATATTGAAAAGGAACATCAAGGTCTATTTTGGTACAAAATAGTTTTAATGAATAGTAAATCAATTTTTATACCACCAACCTCAACAACCCAAGTCAATCTAAACCAAAATAACTGAGAACACAAATGAATGATTCAATATTTTTCCACCAAAAATTATGGTTCACAATCAATTCTGAAAATTCAATTATTTGAGTCACAAAAAGTAATTAATGGATCAGGGAAATGGGAAAAAATATAGGTTCAATTCCATCATCACCATAATAAAAAAATAGGTCTTTATATTAGTTCAATAGTGACATTAAATTCATGTCAAAGAATGATATTTAGCATAAAAAAATTATTTCTCCATTTATGCTAATACATATGGTTTATCAATAGTAAGAGTGTGATTCACTTCAATAACTCAAAATCCATAATCAATAATAATTGTACCATCCCTCATCATCAAATCAAACCACTTCTATTACATTAGAGTGACTAAATCATAATAGTAATAATCTAGTACAAGTATTTTCTCAATGACTCCATAATAAAATATATTTTCAAATCAAGGACTACAATCTGATGCACAGGTATAACAGTCTATTGTGGTAGTTTACATAATACCATCATGTTGTGTTCTCATCTTATCTTCTCATTAAATGATAATTAATTTGTACCCATTGATCACAATTATTTTTCATTCACGAACCATGGAATTAAGACTAGAATCCAAAGATCTCATCTCCTTAGAAAGATCCAACAAGAAAACTCAATATCTAATATATAAATGAATATTAAAATTAAATAAAAATTTATTTTATTTATTTATTAATTTAATATTTTTACCTTTAATTTCAACAAAATAGAAAACTATTTTCTATGAAAAGTATCTATCCTCCTTAGTGATAGATAATAGTGCTTTCTATTTATCATTAGTTTATGTTCCCTACTAAAAATTAGATATATTTAAACATATATGTAAAATTAAATGAGATTAAATAAGTTATACATGTTCAATTTACTTACTTGATGTACTCATTGAACAAATCACAGTTAAACAAAATTGTGTGATGTTCCATCTCCCGCTCTTCGAGTCTTAATGTCATCAATGATTATAATTTGGGAATTCCTCCTATTTAAGGAAGTGATGGAAAACTGGGTCCAATTTTCTTTTACTAATCTTCTTCATTTATCATTGGTCTTTTTATTCTCATATTCAGATCAGGCTAATAAATTTATCATAAATCTATACATTCTTGAGACAAGTCGAATTTGATGATAAGACCTTCAGGGTGATTTTTTTTGAGACATGAGACTTCAATTTGAACATAATTTTTTATTTCTAGATATATCAAATATAAATCAACATTTCCTCATATATGTATTTCAGTTTGGAGATGGACAGTTAGATACTGCATGCATGATAAAAATTATGGAAGCAATATTTTCTCTAACTCGCACAAAATTAATGTATCCTCTGCCAACATTTTTTGTACAAATACTTAGACAAATTCATAGAAAAAATAACTATAAATAAATGGCACAATCAAATAACTGAAACCCTTTCATTATTGGCCAGAAGATGATATATTTATACTGGAATTAACTCATACAAAAGGATGTGATAATCAGGGGTCTTCAAAAATTTAAACTTCAACTCTTCTATATTGACCTGTTTTGATATGTAACCTGAATAAAAATCAGGAACTTTAATAGTAACTAGTAAAAATAAAAATTGATTTTTATTCTCCAGCTATCATCACATAAAAAAACATAAATAACTTTCCAGTTGTTTTCACTGGTACAGATAGGATGTAATTATACTATGATTCCCCCATCTGCGAATTTATGCAAATATCTTAAATCATCTTTTGTATTACGCATGACATTTAAAAGAATTAAAATTAATATCTCATGTATATTGTTTTCAATGTGCATTATGTATAAGAAATGACATAAAAAATTGGTTGTCCAATAAGAAAACTCAAAGAAGATACTCCTCTTCTTCGAATTATAATAGGTTTTAGTGGAAACATTCATCCTCTTTTTATATTTAATCTAATCCTTCCCGAATGAAAAAATAAAATATTATAATTCATTAATCACATCATTTCCAGACATACACTGAGGTGGATTACCTCTCTCCATGGTATTGTCAAATCTTCGATGATTATTTATATATGGATGGTCCATTGTAATGATTCATCTATATCCCATAAATTGAAACTATAATAAAATCAGTCTTACGGATCATATATTCTTCATAAAAATAGTAAAAGATAGTTTTCCCTTTATTATCAATCAAAACATCTTTGCATAAGTAGGAAAATCATTGATCATCCACATAATCATAGCACACATAAAAAATATGTCTTTCAAACAAGAATCGTATGTGATAACATCCACATTCCAAATATGTTTCAAATCTTTTATTAAAGGTTTCATGTATACAACTATATAATTTCCAGGATCATAAGTAATATATATTATTGTACTCATGAAAGTGAATTGTTTTTTCATACACATTCATGGAGGAATGTTATAAATGAGTATGAAAACTAGTCTTTTGTTGTGTGAAGTAATAATATACTTGTAAGACCCCAAGATTTTATGAGATATATTCATTTTGATTTCATTGATGTCTTCAATTGTACACCACACCAAGATTAGCTTGTACTATATGCAACACTGTATTACCTTGTAGTATACACAACACTATTCTTGTCTCGTGTTACACACAATTTCAAGTTCATTTTGTAGAAATTATTCAACGCAACATTAAGTATAGATTTTGTTTAATGCATAAATGAAATAAGTTTTGATTATGTTATAAAAACCCCAAAGGGAGCTTGCACTACATGCATCCCTAACTTCGCTTGCATTACACACAATCGTGACCTTCCTCGATAGCGTGTGTAGTACACAATACCAGGTTTCACTAAACAATGATATATTGTTATAATATTTTTATGAACTACACGTTATGAAAAGTATCAACAAAATTTTGAATTTTATAACATTATTATTCATCTGAAAAATTTTCTAGAACATGGTATGAAAACAAAATAAATTTTTCGGGTAAAATAAGATTTTTTTAAAAAATACAGTTTTGCCGCCTTTTGATGGCGCATCCACTTTAAATATATATTTTTACTTGTTTATAAGTTCAATTTGGCAAAATAAAATTTTTCTTTGGAATCAGGATATACAAATTTACTTTGGATAAATTTTTCTTATTATTCTGATAACTTTGATAATTTAATGAATAGTAAAAACATGCTATATTTTAATTTAAAACAACTTTTTTCATCGTAATAATTTATCTGGTTAAATTATAATATTAAATGGTTTTAAAGTATAAATATAATATATTATTACCATTTAATATAATTTATGTCATTATAATTGATATTACATGGAAGTCATAGGTAAAATTATTTCAATCTTTTGTAATGTTTTAACTTTTAAAACTCATTTTTTAACAACAGGATTAATTTTAAATTAATTTCTGAAACTTTTGTAATCTGAATTTGAAAAAATGGATTCCATATTTCGAATCAGTAGGTCCAAATTATGTTAATAGGCTACTTTTTATTTTTCATCACAATGAATAGTAACTATGGTAAATTTTATTTACCATAGTTAAAGGTAAATCGAGTAATTAAGGGTAAATATAATATTATAAAATTACCCTAACACTTGTCTTAATATAATTTTATGATTAAATTTTATCCTAATAAATATTTGGGTCGAAATGGAATCCATTGTAACCCACTTGGATGTGATTAATACCTTAAATTTATTTTATTTTAAAGAAAGTGAAATATGTCTCACTCAAACTTTAATAATTAAAGTAATTTTAATATAAGATTATATAGAAAATAAATTCGATTATAAATATTGATTTGAAATATATAATGTTTTTATTTGTTATGGTAATTTATTTTTAATTTTTGAGAGATATTTAATTACCTTAATAGCTTATACATTAATGATGCAGAAATTATTTATTTAGTGAAAAATCAGTAATATAGTTTTATTTAAAATAATAATACCCATTAAAAGTCCCAAAAACCTAACCCAAACATATTGGTCGTATATATCTAAACCATAAACATACAATGGTCTAAATTTTGACCATTTGGAGCTTTATATATGTGATTATGACACTTATATTATTTTATTTTAAATGATGTCAAAGTTGTCACCTTCATAATTTAATAAATATAACAATTTACATGTTGTGATTTTAAGATGATAAATTCGATTAAAAGTATTATTTTGAAATATATTAGATTTATAATAATCATAGTATTTCATTTTTAATTTTTATGCAACTAATAAGTATATTAAATGATTATACAAAAATGATGTAGTAATTGTTTTATTAAGAGAAATATCGAATAAATGGGATTATAAATATTTAAATAAACATTATATGAACTAATTAATGTTCTCCACAAAATTTATAGATGAATATGACATGTTAGGAATATATTTAACATATTGGTTTGAATATATCATCTTTTTGGAATTTATTTAAATTCAAATAAAAAAATAGTTTTAAAATTAACACTATTGTTATTTTATAAAAATAACATATTATTAAATAGTTTAAAATCACAAAAACATTTAAAAATTATAAATTGAAATTTATATGGTATAAAATGTCATAAAGTAACAAATTATAGATAATTCACAACACAAACGTAATTATTTATAACAATTTAAAATTTAAAATATTATTACCACAAATAAAATTAAATATATTAAGTAAGGATAAATCATGTTTATAAGGTTTAAAATAAATTTGAAACATGTATAAATTTTATAGGTTGATGATATTAAAACCCTATATATCCTAATCATCAGATATGAATCATTTTGGAAGTTTTTATGTGGGTATTGAATTTATATTAAATTAATAATTTTGAGGTTTCCAAAGGTGCCCCTCTCCACCCTTATAAAAGGGCACCTCCTCCCTCTCCTCTTCACACAAATTTGAGCCTTCAAACTTGGAAAAAACCTACCCATTTCAATTATCCTATTCTATAGAAACCTACTAGAGGTCCTTTTCTTTTTCAAAGGCCATCTTTAGTTCCTTAAGAGGAGGTTAAGAGGAGGCGCGTCGAAGAAGAGGTAATCTCTTCTACCGATTCATTCAAGTTTCTTTATTATTCTACTTCAACTTATTTAGTTATTTCATTATAAAGTAATAACATTAGTATAATTAATATACTGATATGTTATTATAAATATGAAAAAACTCCATTTCGCCTTCTATCCACCCTATGGAAAATGAAATCACCGCGAGTGCGTACATACGGAATACTGTATCCACGTCGTGGTGTAATCTGTTTTTCCACCACCCAATTACTTGGATGAGTTTAATGGTGTAAATAATGACTTTATATGGTTATTATAACATCATACTTACTCTGATATATTATATCATCCACTCCAATTCCATTCAATAATTATGGGAACGATATCATCGCTTGTGTGTAAGTACGGATTACCATCTCCACAACACGATGAGATTCATTCTCCATGTTAACCATTCAAGAATGATTATATAGTATATATTGTTAATAATAATGATATATATAACATAATAATGATACTGGATTTATTTTTATTTATATATATTTCATCTACTTACTTCCATTCATGTCGATAAGGAAAGTAAAACAGCGTTCATGCGTACGTACGACCTACCGTCTCCAAGAACGTTGTGTTTAATTTCATTTATCTATATATATATATAATAAATATTCATGATATATAAATCATGTTTTACCTTCTGGATGTATGTAAATCATGATATAATTAATAATAATATCAATAACAACAAGTCCAAACAAGTACGATAAATCAAACAATTTTACCCAAAGCGCTGCTTTAACATGGAATTGACAAAAGAACAGGTAATATAAAGTCATAAGTGAATCATATATGATATCATAAATATTATTATGGATCTGTTACAAGTTAATAATATGTTTAAACCGACTATATAGGAGTTTCGGACACGTACGGAAGAAATTGGACCTAAGGTAAGGGATAATTATACTATCTGGTTCTTATCCGAGATTGTTTAATCGTCAGTATTTACTGGGGTTATGTTTATCATCCATGTCCATGTTTTCTAAAAATGTTTTAATAAAATGTTTATTATTATTCCATGTATTTTTAAATTCATTTTTACCCTTTTTTGACTTTTACCAAATTTTATTGAAGGAATATTTCCTTTTTTTACCATATAAGGTACTTTTGGACTTTTCCGTTAAAAAGTACGAGGAGATTGTTTTTTTAACTTATACTGCGTGAACTGATTTTTACAATTTTATAACACCTTATTTCTATGGATCTTATTTTACAATATTTCATTATTATTTTCAACAAAATTATTTTCTTTTAAAATTTCACGGCATTTCGAGAAAAGAAAATGATTTTAAAGAAGAAAGGATATTTTCCTCAAGAATTCATTTCAAGTGTTTTATAAAAACTATTTCCCATATAAGATGAAATTATTTAGAATAATTGTGTTTCAATTATAATGTCCCTATTATTCACATGGTTTTATTTTTATTATGATGAAATGATATTAATTTGTTTTATATGGACTATGTTAGAATGGGATGATGTTTATGAAACTCATTTTTATTCGTTGGGTTATGATGAATGATTTATGTTTATTTTGTGGAACGCGTAAGAATGATTTCAATATGAGATGGGTGGGACCTATATATTCCATCAATTCATTGTGTAAAGATTTATATCTCATTAGATAAACATTGATGGAATGGAAAGTAAAATTCGGTTCTGTAATACAGGGCTGGAACGGAAAGTAAACCCAGTTCAGTAATGGAATTTGTCCACTATGATGGTCTTGGAAGCGATGCCTTGGCTACTATGGAAATTATAACATGTCCTTAAGGGATTCCACAATTACATGTTTTATTCCCATGCTAGTTTATCATGATTAATGTTCCATTATTATCTATGCTATATGTACTTCCATGTTTTATGTCATTGCTCATGATTTTGATGTTTAGATTTTATGCTCATGTTTTTACATTAAAATATTTATGTATTGTTTTATATTCTCCATGTTTACCCTTACGGAGCATCTGAGCTCACCCTTTTTATGTTTTATTTTCCCCAGGATATAAATAAAAGTTTTAGGTAAAACAAAAAGTGGAAGAACTTTATGGGAGATGTTGAAGATCTTTCACCATGATTAGATGATTTTATTCTGATTTTCCAAAGAAACTAAACTAATACGGTCTTTGGGTGTTTTTTTGTGTATTAAGTATTCCAAAAAAGTAATTTAATATCCATGTACGTCATGTTTTGGGTCTCTACAGTTGGTTTCAGAGCGAAGGTTTAGATAACCTTTGAAAATTAGGATGCGAAAACTTTAGTGAAATCCCTAGAGATATTTATATGGTATGTCTAGGGATGTCTCTAAGGTTAAGTATAAGTTTAGGTTATAGTCCTATAATTACCGCAACGATATTATAATTAAACCTAAGATGTTAGATATTGAATGTACTCCCCCTATATTATGTTGTTTTAATAGCATGATTTTTTCCACTCACACTATTCTTTTTGGGTTTTAGAAAATGGATGGAAATAGGAAGATTCACGATAATGGAGGATATGAAGGACAATGGAATGATATTATTCTTGATCAAGAAAATTAAAAGGGATTTGGAAGGTGAAACATCGTTATTATGCCTAATCACCAGCCTCATAATTTGATAAATAATCTCAGCATTGGTAAGTTTCCTGACTCTACTAATAAGAGAAATATGGAGTTTCATGATGATCATAGTGGAAAGAAAGTTCAATTTCCCAATGTAAATCATGTGGGAAGAGACATCAAGGATAATGTTTCAAAGGAACTAGAAGATGCTTTGGTTGTGGAGAAGAAGGACACAAATCTAGTAATTGCAAAGGAAAAGGTTCAGTTAACACTATGGGAAAGGATAATGGTATTGATAAGACATCAATAATGGTTAAATGTTTTAAATGTGGAACAAATGGGCATTATGCAAACTAGTTCCCTAAGAGAAAATCTCAAGAAGAGAATCATCATGGTCGTATGGGTAGTATTTATATTGATTATTATGAAGAGACTACAAATGATATATGAGATTAAAGATGTGTTGATGAATAAAATATTGAAGCTCAGTCAATGGTTTAATAAGGTAGTGGAATGATTGCAAGTTTATCAAGAGTAATGTTGAATTAGTAATTTCATGGTACTATGGAATAAAGAAACATCTAAGGATTGTTACACTATGGTTTTTACTTATGTTATTTTGAAAGTATATATTGAATGGTACTGGTAACCATGAAAGGTAATTCCGATATTTTTGGAAAGCAGATGATATGTGCATAATGAAGGCATAAAGAGATAATGAAATGTTTGATAGTATTAATGAGCTCATATAAGGACAAAGTGATATCATGGTTTGAGTATATAGAAATTTTGGGATTTTGGATTGTAGAAAGAGTTGACTTTTGATAGCATTCATGTTTTCACAATGATTCTATGATAATTCATGTTTCAAGAGAATACATGATTAAGGTATTCACATTTTTAGAATGTGACCAAGAAGATATATCTTATGATATACAGGGGATAAATAATTGTATTCACATGTTTGGTTGATGACATTTCTAGTAATAATTTTCTTTATATTATGAGCATGGATAGAATTATTTTGGATTAAGTCTAACAATTTGAAATGGATTATGTTGTACATAAGATAATACTGTTTAAGGATAAAACATTATTTCGATATTATTTCTGCATTTTTATAATAGTCTAGTTTTAGAAAAAGGACAACTTGCAGGATGTGCGACAACCCGTCGCGTCGGACAAGGTTGTGGGAATCAAACCCACAACAGAAGTGAAATAGGCCTTTATAGCCTACCACTAGCCTACAGGAAGTCCATGGTTAGTATGAACTAGTTTTGTTTTATTAAGCGGTATGATAGATGAAGTATAAGTCCATTTTTGGAACCATATAAGATTAATCTAACCATAGATGGACTTATGTATATAAATTTTTCTAACCTTATATTTGAGACAGATGGAATGACTTATCATTCTATCTCATGGTCTACTAACACTTTGCAAAATACATATTCAATTTCGTTTATTTAGGAGATGAAGTGGAAATTTTTCAAGGCACGAGCAAGGGTAAGATTGTACCAAAATCAAGTAAGTATTTCTTTTAAATAAAATATTTTTCAAAATTTGGGAAATGATCTTGAAAACCAAAAATGTTGCCCTAGTTCCCTCATATTTGATGAATCAGATGGTACCTTATATCATCACAAATTTATGGCTTTATGATTGTTGGATTTTTCATAGACATGTAATAAACACTCTTCATCAGAAGTAGATGGTTATATTTCTCTTCCATATACATATTTTCACCTATGTTCTTCTATGTGGAAACCCAAATATGAGTTAATTTGGGTAACCATTACATTTCTTACTTAACATTTTAAAACTAAGTTTTAGTATTACTTTTTACGATGTGGGTTTCTATAAAAGAAACTATCAAGTAATAAACGATTTATAACCCTGACAAATTTTGAGGGTGAGATTCATTTTAAGGGGGGTAGAATGTAACACCCTTTGATTTTATGAGATGTATTTTTTTTAATTTCATGGATGTCTTCTATTTTACACAACACCAAGATTATCTTGTACTATAGGCAACATTGTATTAGCTTGAAGTATACGCAACACTATTCTTGGGTCGTGTTACAGGCAATTTCAAGTTTGTTTTGTAGAAAGTATTCTATGAAAAATTAAGTACAGATTTTGTTTAATGCATAAATGAAATAATTTTTGATTATGTTATACAAAACACCAAAGCGATCTTTCACTACAGGAAACCCTAACTTGTCTTGCATTACACGCAATCGTGACCTTCCCCGATAGCATGTGTAGTACGCAATACCGGGCTTCAACAAACAACGATACATTGTTATAATATTATTATGAACTATCTGTTATTAATATTATTAAATAAATTTTGAATTTTATAACATTATTATTAATCTTACATATTTTCTAGAACATGGTATAAAAACAAAATAAATTTTTTAGGTAAAATAAGTATTTTTAAAAAAATGCAGTTTTGCTGCCTTTTGATGGGGAACCCACTTTAAATCTAGTTTTGACATGTGTATAAGTTCAATTTGAAAAAATAAAATTCTTATTTGTAATCAGTATATAAGAATTTCCTTTGGATAAATTTTTTATATTATTCTGATAACTTTCATATATTAATGAATAGTAAAAACAGGCTATATTTTAATTAAAAACAAATTTTTTCATCATAATAATTTATATGGTTAAATTATAATATTTAATAGTTTCAAAGTATAAATAGAATATATTTTTATCATTTAATATAATTTATGTCATTAGAATTGATTTTACATTGAATTCATAGGTAAAATCATTTCAATCTTTTGCAATGTTTTAACTTTTAAAACTTGTTTTCTTAACAACGGGATTAATTTTTAATTAATTTCTGCAACTTATGTGATTTTAATTTAGAAAAATAGATTCCATATTTGGAATCATTAGGTCAAAATTATGTTGATAGGCTACTTTTTATTTTTGGTCACTATGAATAGAAACTATGGTAAATTTTATTTACTATAGTTAAAGTTAAATCGACTAATTAAGGGTAAATATAATATTATAAAATTACCCTAAAACATGTATTAATTTAATTGGATGATTATTTTTTGTCCTAAGGCATATTTGGGTCGAAATATAATCCATTGGAGCCCACTTGGATGTGATTAAGACCTTTAATTTATTTTATTTTAAAGAAAGTCAAATATGTCTCACTGAAACTTTAATAATTAATGTATTTTTAATATAAGATTATACAGAATATAAATTCGATTATAAATATTCATTTTAAAGATAAAATGTTTTTATTTGTTATGGTAATTTATTAGTAATTTTTAAGAGATATTTAATTGCTCTAATAGCTTATACATTAATGATGCAGAAATTATTTATTTAGTGAAAAATTAGTAATATAGTTTTTATTAAAATAATAATAGCTATTAAAAGGCCCAAAAACCTGACCAAAACTGATTGGTCGTATATATCTAAACTATAACCATCAAATTGTCTAATGTTGGACCATTTTTAGCTTTATAAAAGTGACTATGACACTTATATTATTTTATTTTAAATGATGTCAAAGTTGTCACCTCCATAATTTAATAAATATAAAAATTTACATATTGTGATTTTAAGATGATAAATTCGAGTAAAAGTATTATTTTGAAATATATTAGATTTATCATCATCATAGTATTTTACTTTTAATTTTTATGCAACTAATAATTATATTAAATGATTATACAAAAATGATGTAGTAATTGTTTTATTAATAGATATATCAAATAAATGGTTTTATAAATAATAAAATAAAAATTATATGAACTAATTTATGTTCTCCACAACTTCTCTAGATGAATATTACATGTTGTGTATCTATTAAACATCTTGGTTCGAATATAACCTCTATGCGTATTTTATTTAAATTCAAATAAATAAATACTGTCAAAATTAAAACTATTATTATTTTATAAAAATAACATATTATTAAATTTTTTAAAAATCAAAAAAACATTTAAGAATTATAAATTGAAATTTATATGGTCTAAAATGTGAAAAATTACACAATTAAGGATAATTCACAACACATAAGTAATTATTTATAATAATTTAAAATTTAGAATATTATTACCACGAATAAAATTAAATAGATTAAATAAGGATAAATCATGTTGATAAGGTTTAAAATAAATTTCCAACATGTATAAATTCTATTAGATGACGATATTACAACCCTATCACACCTAAGCATCATATTTGAGTCATTTTGGATGTTTTTAAGTGGGGTTTGAATTTATATTAAATTAATATTTTTGAGGTTTCCAAAGGTGCCCCTCTCCTCCCTTATAGAAGGGAACCTCCTCCCTCCCCTCTTCACAAAAATTTGAGCCTTCAAGCTCGGCCAAACCCTGCCCATTTCACTTCTACACTTCCATAGAAACCTACTAGATGTCCTGGTCTTCTTCGAAGCCCAAATTTAGTGCCCTAAGAGGAGGTTAAGAGGAGGCGCGTTGAAGAAGAGGTAATCTCTTCTATCGATTCATTCAAGTTTCTTTATTCTTATAATTCCCCTTATTTAGTTTTTTTCTTTATAAAGTAATAGGAAAAGTATAAATAATATACTGATATGTTATTATAAATATGAAACAAACCCATTTCAACTCCTATCTATCCCATAGAAAACGAAATCACCATGCGTGCGTTCGTACGTAATATCGTCTCCACACCGCGGTGTAATCTATTTTTCCACCAACACATTACTTGGATGGGTATAATGGGGTAAAGAATAACTATATATGGTAATTATAACATCATAATTATTCGGAGATATTATATCATCCAATCCAATTCAAAAATGATTATATCATGCGTAGGTACGGATTACCGTCTCCACGACGCGATGAGATTCATTCTCTATGTTGACCATTCAAGAATGATTATATGGTATATATAATGAATAATTATGATATATATGAAAAAATAATGCTACTGTATTTATGTATATATATATATATATGTCATCTACTTACTTCCATTCAAGTCAATAAGGAAAGGAAAATAGCGTTCATGTGTATATACGGCCTTTCGTCTCCATGAATGGTGTGTTTCATTTCATTTATCTATATTATATATATATATATATACTGAATATTTATGGTATATAAATACTGTTTTACATTCTATAAGTATGTAAATCATGATATAAGTAATAATAGTATCAAGAACAACAAGTCCAAACACGTACGATAAATGAAACGATTTTACCCAAAACGCTGCTTTAACATGGAATTGACAAAAGAACGGGTAATATAAAGTCATAAGTGAATAATATATGATATCATAAATATTATTATGGGTCTATTACTAGTTAATAATATGTTTAAACCCGCTATACAGGAGTTTCAGACACGTATGGAAGAAATTGGACCTAAGGTAAGGGATAATTATACCAATCTCGTTCTTATCCGAGATTCTTTATTCGTAAGTATTTACTAGGATTATGTTTATCATCCATGTCCATGTTTTCTAAAAATGTTTTCATAAAATTTTTATTATTATTCCATATATTTTCAAAGTCATTTTTACCCTTTGTTTACTTTTACCATATTTTATGGAATGAATCTTTCCTTTGTTTACCATATAAGGTACTTTTTGACTTTTTTGGTAAAAAGTACGAGGAGATTGTTTTTTTAACTTATACTGCGTGAACAGATTTTTACAGTTTCATAACACATTATTTCCATGAAGATTATTATAAAATATTTCATGATTATTTTCAAAGAAATTATTTTCTTTTAAAATTTCACGGCATTTGGAGAAAAGAAAACGATTTTGAAAAAGAAAGGATATTTTCCTCAAGAACTCATTTCAAGTGTTTTATCAAATCTATTTCCCATCTAAGATGACATTATTTAGTATGATTATGTTTCAAGTATAATTTCTCTATTATTTACATGGTTTGATTTTTATTATGATGAAATGATATCCATTTGTTTTATATGGATTATGTTAAGATGGGATGATGTTTATGAAACCTATTTTTATTCTTTAGGTTATGATGAATGATTTATGTTTATTTTTTGGCACATGTAAGAATGATTTCAATATGACATGGGTGGGAACTATATCTCCCTCCAATGAATTGGGTAAATATTTATATCTCATGAAATAAAAATGGCTGGAATGCAAGTAAAATATGGTTCAATAATAAATGGCTGGAATGACAAGTAAACCAGGTTCAGTAATGGACTTTGTCTAATATGATGGTCTTGCAAGCAATTCCTTGGATAATATTGAAATAATAACATTTTCTTAATGGGTTCCACTATTACATGTTTTATTCCCATGGTAGTTTATCATAATTAATGTTCCTTGATGATCTATGCCTTATATACTACCATGTTTAATGTGATTGCTCGAGATTTTGATGCTTAGATTTTATGCCCATGTTTTTACGTTCAAATGTTTATGGCTTGTTTTATGTTATCCATGTTTACCCTTACTGAGCATTTGAGCTCACCCTTTTTATGTTTTCTTTTCCCAAGAATATAAATAAAATTTTTAGGTAAAACAAAAAGGGGAAGAAATTTATGGGAGATGTTGAAGATCTTTCACCATGATTAGATGATTTTATTCCGAGTTTCTAAAGACACTAAACTAATATGGTCTTTGGTTGTTTTTTTGTTATGTATTAAGTATTCCACAAAAGTAATGTAATATACCTGTACATCAATTTTTAGGTCTCTAAAATAAGAAAATGGATTAAAACAATCACATGAAAGGCTTAGCCTCATATTAAATACATCATGTGAGAAATCAGTATATCGAGCATCAAATCTCTTTCATGAAAATCCATATGCAGGGTGAGCCAACTCATCATTATTCTTATTTCTCTCGATTTCATTCCATCTCATTTTTATTGTTATTTCAATGGACATGAAAATATTATGGAGTTTAGGGATCAATGGAACGTGCCACAATACTTTCTATGGAACATTGGATGGATTTCCATTGGCTTTTAGCTTCCATTAGAATGAACCACATTTTATAAAATCATTTCATTCAGTATTCTCCCTCCAGAAAAACCTACAATCTTTTAAGAAGGATAGTATTTTGTTTTCTAAAAATCCAAGTAACTCAACTAACATCCATTCCATATAGTGGTTTGAGGGATTATCTATACCATCTGGAATAAATCCCTTAAAAAGTTAAGAATTTAATTGATGAAAGTATTTCAAATACCATACATTTTTCCCTTGAAAAAATCAGATTAAATATTCCAACTTCTTCATTTTACGACATTACCGATATACTGGTGCCATGTAAGCATCATTTAATCATTTTCATCCAATAAAAATAATAATTTCCATTATATATATCATGTGTGCTCATATCAAAGTCTTCCTAGGTCGACATTCCATCCTTATTAGGATGAAAAATAAATGGAAACCGGTTATCTAAAAATTTCTTTAATCCAATCCTCTCATTTGTATCATAAGAATATTAAGATTCCATTTTCTCTCCATTGTGGTACCACACATAGTAGTTTTTCTAACTTGTATTTTTTTATATGGTAGATAACTTCTTAAAGACTCAACCAAGGTCTTACAACATAGCTATAACATGGTAAATGTATGCAACCACTATATGAAGCATTTTTAAATGAAAAAACTAGAAATATCTCTGACTTTTTTTTGAAAATATCTTGATATCAGATTAGTTTCATACATCTAACTTCAATCCATTTAGTAAAAAAATTGTTATCTATCATCTTTTAAAATTAATGAAATAATATTTAAGTTTAATAGAAAACATATTTAAGGAAATGAAAACTCGTTAATATATATGAAACCATAACTGAAAGACTATTCTATATGAGAGTCCTGATGAAAAAGACAACAAAATACTATATATATAATAAAATACTATAAATTTAAAACCTTGATATTGAATTCTATTATATCAATGAGTAATAATATGCAAAATCTATCAAGGGTTAAGGATTTAATTATGAAAATGTTTCTTATGGAATATAAATACCTAGGGGTGTAATTTAAATGTGATTTTCTATATATATAAAAACATTTAATACATATACTGATAAACCCCACAAAAATGACTAGCTAATCTATCAAGATATGAAAATTTAACCATTGAAACTCCAAACTCAATGTCCTTCACTTTCTCCAAGCCATTTCCATTACCTAGTACTCATATACAAGGATGTTTACACGTATTAAATATTCCTATAAATAATTTGACTATAATGTACCAAGTAATAATTCACCACCCCACTATACAAGACAAGTTATAATAAAATAATTTTGTGGGAACAATAAAGAGATATATGAGTAGGAACAACTTCTATTAACATTGAAAATTAGAAATATTAGATATATTTTTTATGGCTGATAAGTAACTCCAAAAGTAATGATGCTCTAGATGTATATAACGTTTAACAAACCAACACATAAAATTTGTGAACATAAAAAATAATTGGTTCAAGGAAGAATATTCATACCATTATAAGCAAAGGGAATTTTCAATACCATTTAATTATTTTATTTCTCTTTTTCATGAGAATAAGGCAAGGGGTATATGAATACAACATGTTTCATGTCAAACTAATTCCATAAAATACATTTTGTATCACATTAGATAGATGCATTTTATATTTTTATAAACCTTTTAAACATAATGTTCCAATATCAATGAATAATTCCACAAAAGTAGGTAAAAATTCATTTAAATAGTAGAACTATAATGTCAACATGAAATATATATATTTTGATCTGGTCCAAAAATTTCCAATATTAAAATCTCATGAAGATAAAAAATTTATATTGGAAAATATATCAGTAAAAAATATACTCATACTTATAACATTTATATTAAAACTATACACATTTATAGGACAGAGAATATTTTACCTACTAGAATTAATGTTGATGTATCTTTTGAGTTTAATGGGGAAGGAGTAAATTTTCTAATAAAATATAAGAAATAATGATATAAACTGATAATTATGTTCTTATCTGCTAAAAATCATAATGATAGTTTAAAAAAACATATTCTAATGTTAAATTTTCTGAGGCCAAAATATGTCAACATGTTCTTGGTTTTTGAATATATGTTAGAAAATAATCTACTTCAATAATTTATTTTCATCACACACACAACCACACTAGAGATATAAAATTAATACCACATCAATCCACATGTAAAAAAATAAACTCTCTATGAGATACTTTTTTCAATATCATTTTTTGAAAAAAAAATCATTTTTCTTCAAAATCACTAAAAATAATAGAGAATAGAAAATATCTTTTTATTTGAAAATAACCATTGGATATGAAAAGTTATAAATCCAAAAAAAACAAAATCTATATTAAGAAAATAATTTCGTATAAAATGATGAAAATATTAAAGAATCAACATGAATAATTAGATTAGTTAATTCTATAATAGTTATTTAAACTGCGTACTTAGAGAAGTCATGATATAATTCAAAAAAAACCATTACCTAAGATCACATGTCAAGTTGAATATATAAAATACTAATAAATATGAATGATGAATCATAATTCATTCCTAACAAGTTAAAAATTAAATATGTTTATATTAAATATTTTAGGATTTCATATTGCATGGGGATGTTCTATACATAATAATGTTGCAGATCTATTAATTTATAATAGAAATATTGATATTTTAATAAACTAGATCCAAAATGATGAAGAACAAAAAATAATGAACAAAACCAAAATTTAATATAATGAACCCAAACTGATCCAAACTTGTTCGAACTAACCCAAAAATACATTAATGGAATTTAAAAAAACCTAAATAAAACCAAATGATTAGAATAAATTTAATTCCCACAAAATTTAGAATATATAGTGGTGTTTTAGACCAAAAATAAAAAATTGATGTTTGATGTTATGCCTCAAAAATTTGGATCCCACTGATCTAACATTAAAGAATAATGAAATGAAATCAAGTAGGTAGATCCCTTGATGAGTAGGGAAGATAGTCGAATATCGCTTCTATTGGGGGTCAAGATTAGATGTGGGTGGGAGGAGGGTAGAGGTGCACACCACAACTAGTTATGGATTAGATATGGATGAGAGTGATGATGGGGCTTAGAATAAGATAAGAGTGTTTATATGGTTATTGAATCTCAATGGGAGGAGGGGAGGGATCATGTTTAGATCATAATGGGAGGAAGGGTGGAATGGTCAGGCCACAAATTTGAGGAACTATTTAAAAAAAATTAAAAACCATTGGAATAGATGACCTTCCCCAACTATTTTCTAAAACCCATTGGGAAATCCTATGATAATTTATCGTATCCCAATGGTTTTTCCTAACAATTGGGATAGGAATGTTGGTATGTTATAAAATTCTAGAAGTTTAAGGAAGATTTATTTTAATTAAACACACCAATTTTTTTATTCATCCAACAATTATTACTATATTTATGATATTTATCCCATTTTCATGAATTAAAAACATGATAAACCATATAATAAGAAAATATAACACATTATCTAGAAAAATAAGAGGTAAACCATTAATGAGGTATAAACACATGCGATGAAAACAACAAAAACCAATTCTTTTCATTAATTCTAGCTTAATATTCATTAAGGTAAATTCCACCATAACCCAAAGATACAAATCCTATGATATTCATCATTTCACATAAAAACAAGGAGATTAAACAAATCCCCTTCTTAAATGATTTAAATGTTCTTAAAATGAAAACACAATAACATCACAGATCTCTAATGACCTATCCCACAAGGAACTTATGGTCCCTATGGGTTTCAAATCACAAAAAAACCATCAAACCATAAAAAACCTTCTCATAATGAATAAGATAAACCTTTATAGTATATAAAGCCAGGATGAGTGGAAACAAAATCAAATGGCGAGTAACCCAAATGAGAAGGAGGGGAAACTTTCCTCATATCACACAAAATTTGATCCCTAGAATGTGGTGCTTGAATACAATCCATGGGGATTCAAAGACTTTCAAAAATATCTCCTAGATTCCTAGGTTTTGAGAGAAATTATTCAATAAGTAAAATTTTTAATGGGGTTTGGGAATTTATAAGAAAACATGATATTAGAAGACGGTGATGTATCACCCAACACGATGGTGCAAAGGTGCATACACAAGAGAAAACTAAATCATAAGTTACATTACTACAACACAACACCCGTGGTCAAATACATTCCCAAGAAACATTATTCGGTCTTCATTATATATCCTATAAATTTTCTAAAGGACCTCCATGTAAGGGAACCACTAAGTCATAGAATTCTTTTCACCAAGAAGAAGTTTATGCCCTAACTTATTTCCATGGAATAATGACCCCCAAAAAGGAATAACGATTGAAACATACCTTCTAGGACTAGATACCATATACTAACTTTCCATAATGTAAAGGTACCAAAATTTTCAAGAGAACCCAAAACTCCACCTTGATCTTCTATGCCATTGTGCTTAATCCATGGAAAATTTTCATCACGTAACTAGACTCCATCATGTAATAGAAGCCTCCATTCCACAATCTCACCCTAAAACTTATATTTTATCTCAAATTACCTCTACCATCATCCAATAATCCTCTAGATACATCCTATAATAAATAAATAACAGAGTGTTCTGAAAGGATATGGGACATTATAAAGATACAAAAAAGTTTTTATAGTTATCAAATAGTACTTATTTCTATTTTGTATGAATACTTGAAAAATAAGCTATTATTTTCATATCATATATAGTATTTTATTGGATTTTAAATATTACAAAAAATAAATATTTAATAAGTATTTCATTATAGTATAATTTTTTATTCTCATTCTTCCAAGATTGAAGTATCTATTACATCTAAACAGTCTACACAACAACATCTCTACTTCATTACTTGATATAAAAATTCCAAGATCTAGTAATCAATCCACTACATAAATACTTATTTATTTTTAAAACACATATAAAAAAATTGGTATCATATCCCTCCCTAATGGTTTTAATATCATCATCAGTGGGTATACCCACGGTCACCACCACTTTAGACCATCGTGACATTGGCTTGTCTTTTGTAGGCCTTAATAGAATATTTAATTCTATGTGTATCATATACCTTTTATAATAAATTAATTCAATTTGTCATAACGACCCAATGTTGTATCAATAGAAATTTATTTCTTATAAATATGTCATATAACCACGTGAAATCACAACATAATGAACTACTAATTACTATGTGACCTTTAAACCTAATTTTGTCACTTTTGTGTTTTCAATTTCAAAAATCTGACATACACAGTTTCTTTCATGGTTTTTTTGGGGTCTGTTGGAACAAAATTCATTTTTGTTGAATAGAAACCTACCATTATTAATATTAATATGACCCTTACGAATAATTAAATTGTCTAAAAGAATAGTAACATCACCCATGAATGTATAAATAATATTAAGGCATATTATAAGTGATAATATGATCATAGTAAATGTATTGGTATTTTTGTATGTCATAAAGAAATAATTAAAATTAATTAATTTTAAAGAAAATTTATTTTCCTAAAAGGTTTTTAGAAAAAAAACAATTTTATGTCTTCTGGTTTTAAGATATTTTTATATGACCTTATGTAATTTTTTAAAGCATTATAAAATCAGTTATAGTATTAAAATCTATATATTTCACATAAAATGTGACTTTAATTAAAAATTAAATTAATAATATTTATAAAATTATTTTTGGAAAATTGAGTTCATTTTTGGATTCTACACATCGAAAAATTGATAGGGTGAATTTTCAGATTTTTTTTAAATTCATGATTTTTTTATGAATAATAAAATACAATAACTCACAAAAAATGCTAAAACATGAAATTTTGGAATCATTCTTGATTCATTGATGATGAAAGTGGCCGTTGGTCAGAAATCCCATGCAAATATTTATTCTTCACAATAATCATTACTATTTCTTGTCTTAATTAAAAATAATAAACTAATGATTAAAACATTAAGAAAACCCTCCTCCCTCTACTATAAAAACAACCCACACTTCCCTCTTCACTTCACTCCTCTCTAGACTAGATACTTCTCTAAATTCTACCCAAATCTCTCCCGCAGCTCCTCCCCAACGTCCAACATCCCTTGATCTCCTCAAAATACCAAATCCTCTCCCCTTAATAGGCTCTCAAAAGAGATAAACTGAAGAGGTAAATTCCTCTTTCCTATTCTTTTATTTTCTTTCATGTTCTTTTCTTTTATTTTTTTATTATGCACCCCCCTTAACCCAAATGTTATGATAACTCAAGTAAAATAAATTTACTAGAATTCAATTATGCTAATGGGATATTTTATCGCAATATCTCTTTACCCCAACTTTTATACTATATATTAAAACACCCTCTAAGATGTGTTGATTTATCACATTCAAGAACAAAGGGTTATCTATTTCTTTTACCATCTTTAATTATGGTAATGAAACCATTTTTATGGTTTAACTAAAATATTAAATATTTATTTTATATTTTGTGTTTTTTTGGAATCCTTTTTTGACACATGATGCAAAATAATAATACAAAACAAGTTAATTTTGAGAAAAATCACCAAATTAATTCAAGCGTTTATCATTAATGTTTTGTATAATGATTCACCTTCACTACAACTAACCAAATGAATTTTATAAACATGTAATATCTTGTATATTCACTGATGTCATATAAAATTAATTCTGGACAACCACTCTCATCATACATGTGTGTCTGAACATGGATATAAGTGAACTGATAATCAAAACCAAGGAAGCAAACAGACATGAACAATGAAATTGAACCTCATAACCAATAAAAAGGTTATGAATGAACACAAAACGTTTATAAAATATAATTTACATTTAAAATAGTTTCTTTAATTATTAATTAATGACCCTAATTTCATTATTCAGAACATTAAGATCAATTGAAAATCACCATCAGACTTAATGTAAAGGATCCTCTCTTTCTTACATTTATTCAAGAATCTTTTCTATGTTATACCCTTTTTCATGTAATTAATAATTATGGGTTATGATTTCACACCATCCCCTTACATAAATAATTATGTGTAAAATATTATAAATCCATTTATCTCTCATAACTCCCTCTTAAGTACACCTAATACCAAGCTGATATTCCTTAAGGGATTCTACCTGAACCGCATTTATTCATTCAGGTTGCTCTATCTTTCTTTTGACCCAAATAAAGATGTCATTTATTTTTATGTAAAACTTATAAATAATGTGTATATGATCCAAAATCATGTTTCAAGATCCATCCCTCATTATCTTTGAGGGATATACATTCTTTTAAGTGATTCCCTCCTCGATACTTCCTAATAAAAAGACCCATTTTAAGGGAACTTGCCAATTGTTTACCCAATTTCAAGTGCACTATACCATTTTTTTAAGCCAAATTAATTTTTATAAAATAGATATATCTTTTATGAAAATATTATTTTTTCAATTATGGTTTCATATAAATGATAATTCTCTTTTCGATTTTAATTTCTCTTTAGTATTTTCCTTAAAACCGCACTAAAAAGTTTTAATGCTATGAATTTCCAAAATACTCATCTTACATGTTGTCACTTCGGTTTGCATCACTTACCATGCTATATTAAAATTTTACCTTATTAATTTCCATGAATTTTTTAATTCCTTTCTCTTATAGATAATTTTATAATACATCCATTCATTATGCTTTATGACATGAATGTGATACCCATTTCTGTCCATGGGTTCCCTTATGTTTATGTATGGTTGATTATGTATGATTATTTGTGTGGAAATAATCTTCATTAACATGTTAATATGGGTGCACCTAGATATCACTCCAATTAATTGGTTGACATTGAGTCTCATGAGACATTATGTGTGATGGTATTTGCGGTTATCCTTGGCTTGTGCTATGATGTGTGATGGTCATGTGGTTAGCCTTGTCTTTTGCTACCATGTGTAGCGGTCTTGGCTCTTAGCCTTGACTCATGCTAAAGTCATGTTTTATGTTTCTACAATATTAGTATGAATCTATGTTTATATTATTCCATGTTTATATATTGTGATTCCATATATACATGTCATTTTATATCATCTTGTCATGCATTATATCCCATTTGATAATGCTTTGTTCTTATGATTATTCCCTTATTGGGCTATTTAGCCCATATAATTTTTCATGTGTTCCCCAAGTCACCCTATGAATATGATTGATCACAATGTAAGTTTGGAGATCAAATAGAATATTAAATAAAAAAATGTTTTATTTAGTTCCACATTTTTAGTTTTATGTACCTAGTCATCCAAGACACTAGACATTACGAAACCTATCTTGTACTCTGATGCCTAAATTCTTGTAATGTTATATGTAAAAGGATAGGGTCTCTATATTCTATAATATAAATACAAAAAATTGGAATCTCTAAGTGGATTATTATATCATTTTATGTATTCCATAAATTTTCTTATCTAATTTTTAGTCACTCTATAATGAATGTATTATCTCTCTTTTATTTTATTTTTATTATCCCGGCATGTGTACTCTCTACAACTTCTTTTCTCCACTTTCTGACAAAACATTTTACATTTATTATTTCTTACCATCAATATGGATCTTGATCCTAGAGCAAGGATTTTCTGTACTTCTATTTATAACATGTTGATGAGATCTAGTAAAAATTGAACTAATTCATGTTATAATTCATAATTAACTATTGGAAAATTTCCCACAATGATTGTAAAATGAATTCCATTACCAAATTATGTCTACTAGTTGATCCTAGTCACTTTGAGACATTATTATCACCCATAATATTAACTACATGAGATGATGTTGAGGTTCTTTCCACGTTTTTATGGAAAAATACCCCTTCAGACTATATACCTTTCATTCTCGACATACTATTGATAGTTCCTTTCCATGCTGTCGATCATATTATAGGCAATCATGGAATCATGTTTCTTTTGAAAATTTTAATAAATGGTTAAAATCAAGACTGTATAAAATTTCATTGAATCCATAAGATTCTTATCATATGTATCTATTTCTGTTTATGGAAAGGCTTCACCAGTTGTTTTTTTAGGAAGGGGTTCCACCAATGCATATAATTTTCCATCTTGCTCGAGAACTATTCTCATGTTTAGGTACTGATCAATAAATTTAATACCATTTGGTTTTTATTTGTCCAATATTTATCTTAAAATAAATATTTCTAATTATTATGATTTTATTTTCTATAATAGGTGATTTTATCTGATATTAACTATGTTTTATATTCTTTTGATAGTAACTTTTATTAAAAGTTATCCCAATAAAAATGATGACACTATACACCATTCCCATTTAGAGATCCAAGAACCACATTTTTCTAAGTAATATTTATTATAGGGTATTCATATCAGCACTTAGTTCTTTAGATATGGAATAATCCCAATCATAACAATTATGATTCATGGATAGATTAGAGGATACAACCTTATCCAAATCCACTATATAGAAATAAACTCAACTTTTTTCCATTGGAATCCTATTTAATAGGGTTTATAAGCTATGTATAAACAAATAAAACACCAAGAATAAGTTCATAGTCATTTGGGTGAACTTGAAAATTACTTTCCTTACACATGATAATATAGGGCATCTAAATATTGATTGAAACTACCCGGTTGGATGATCAAGGTCCTGATAAGTATTATTTAAGAATTAATATCACACTTATTATTTAAGATATTTTCTTATGTAGTATCAAAAACCCAAAATAAATCATATATATATTAAATTCATAACATTCTAATCATATTCTTTCATTATTATTGCAGGTTTTATTTCTTTTATATATTCAAGTTACGAACTGATATTTCACTATATATTTTTCTAAAATAAATATTTTATTAAAAAATATGTTTCACGCACTATACCTAATTAAAAATAAAAACCATAATATATTTCAAATATAAAATATTAATGATAAATCATAGTAGTTAAATTTTATTGTATAAATTGAAGTACCCATATCAAAAAAAATGTAAGAAGGAATAAAATCCATTAGTGGAATTCTTCCTTATGAAGATCATTTTTTGGGGCTTGTAAGGGAGGTAGATTTACTGTGGTTTTCCCTGGACCAATACCAAGATGATATTAAAAAATTAAAATTTGATAAAAATCATACATGAGATAAGTTCAATCTCATGGAGTTCAACAGAAGATCCATGATAGCTGAACCACCATCTGAAACTATAACCTGAGCATCATGCCATATGTGGAGATCATAAAAGGTTATGTAAATAGAAATTAGGAACATTTCAATATATATATATATATGTCATAAATAACATATAATTTTTAGAAATTCATTCTCGATTAATTTACTTTATGCATAAAAATGCATTTTTCATAAATTTAAATTTAAATTCTTGGAACTAAATTTATTTTGATTGAATAATAGCTATATATATTAATAATATATGAATTAATAATTTTTAGGAATAATTTATAATTATTATACAAAAAATCATACATAAATGTTTTTTGATATATATTATAATTTAAAATATAAAGAAAATTATAGATTTTAAGAAGCTAATTTTAAAATATTAATTTAATTTTTGTATTTATCATGGTACCATTATATTAAGAATAAATTTTATTATTATTTTAGAAAGATTTATTTTTATGTGAATAATTTAGAATAATATTTTTACAAATAACATCACTTTTATAAAATTATTAATCTTTAATAATGAATTGAAATTTCATGAAACCTGGTTTAAAACCAAATAAAAATTTTGAAAGTGAATTTATAATTTTAAAAAATGGTGGGTTTAACTTATAAACACTTATTTACAATTGAAGAAATTATGTTATATTTTTCAAGAAAAAATAAATTATAATACATAATGCATTCAGTATTTTAAAATTATTTTTTATAACTTTTAAAATTTGAAGAAGAAAATGGATTTAATCATTTTAATAATTAGTTACGTATTATATCATATGTAAAATTTTATTTATGTGGAAAAAGTATAAACCCATTATATAAATACTAGTTATCAGGGTCAAAACCTAAATGGTAAAAATGAATAACTTAAGTGGTAAAGGGCCTAACATGTTAAAAACATGTTTTTATTTTTTTTCATGTGTGTGGATCAACATTATCTCCTATTCAATATATTACTTGTCAATTTTAGAGACATTTTCCTCAAGTATAATTTCCCATTTTCGAAACTTTTTGGGTATTTACAAAAATACCACCCCATTTCACTTTTAAATGGGTCACTCCTCCCCTCACATTACCTCAATAAAACCACCTAATATAAGACCAAACTCTACTCAAAACTCCAATAAAAACTCATAGTAAGATTAATGTTGTTTTTGTATTCTTAAAGGACCACACCTAAATGTTTAAACCACATTCATAAAAGAGATAATCCATCTAGTAAAGTATATATTTCTAACCACTCCTCCCTATTTTGTATTTCTATATATGATTTTCTTATTCATAAAATATCATTTGAACATCATATAAATATAACATATTAAAATTATTATATTGGTATTTTATTATTCTGGTTGTACATAAACTAACCACCTTTCCATTTTTTATTAAGAAAATTGAAAACATGAATCGTGTGTTGCATGGACTACCACCTCCATGACAAAACCTATTTTATTTTAATTCATAAACATAAAAGTGTAGTGATATTAAATAATTTAACATATAATTATGATATTTATTCAATATTTTGGATTCTAAAATTATAATTTATATTACTCATTTTCCCTGTTCCATGGAAAATGAAATCGTCGTCCATGCATACATGTGGACTATCATGTCCATAGAATAATCAATTTTTGTTTTTATTTAATCACCAATTTACAAGAATGTTCAAGAGAATGGATTTATAGGAAAAATATGGTGTTTAATATGTTATTAAAATTTAATAACATATTAATTATATGAACCATAAACAATAGTTATTAAACAAGCCATCTTAAAAAAGAAAACTAATAAGAAAAAAATTTATTCATATTATGTAATATTTTAATATCCATTTATTATTATACAAATCACATCCAATTATAATAAGTCACACTAATAAACACTAAATATATTCATTATTCTTCTAGTATAATTTTACTACAAATAATACACCACCTAATGATCCATTAATCATGGAATTTTCACATTTTGGTCGGTTTAACTTCCTAGTGGAACAGTGTTATACATTTATATCATGCATACAAATACAAATTTAATTTCTAGTAATATATGATATAAATAATTATTTAATTATTTAATTAGTTTTTATTATGGTAAAATTATTAACAAGCTATTTAATTAATAAAACATCATTTATTTGTCATGAATCACGAACACATGCATGTTATCTGTTTTATCTTCAAGGATAAAGACTAAAAACTCAGGAAAGGAATTTAAAACATCATAAATAATTATAAATAATCTATAAAAGTTACTTTAATGAATTTTTTGTGATTAAATTTGGGAGAATAATGAATAACAACCCTTCCATTATAATACTAGTTCAAAACAAGAAAATTTAATCACAACATATATTGAAAATAGATAATAACTAAATAATATATATGTAGAGAATAGTTATAAATTAATTCAATATAACTCTATGTATATGAAAATGGTTTGCAATTATGTGGCTAAGATATTTATGTCTATTTTATATGTACTTAGATTTCATTCAATTAATCGGGGAAACAAGGTAAGTACTTCTTTTCCTCATTTTCATCTTTATGGGACATATTTGATATTGTGCAACATAATTTCATTCATATGATATATTAAATGCCAAATTTATTTTACATATAAAAATATCTTCCATTTTATTTTGATTTTAATGTCCATTTCATAATCTTCCTCCCATGAAACTTTTATTATTACATTACCAACATCGTTATATTATTGAAGAATCAATCTCTAATCCGTTGGTTCGTAGATATTCTTACATGAATATAATATTCTTGTTTTATTTATTCATACTATTCCCTTATTTTATATGATATTTCTTTTTTTATGTAGGTAAATTTCTTCTCATCATCAATAAACACTTCTATGGTAAAATGTTTTCAAATTTAAAAGTGTTTAATTGTTAAAAATTACTCATGTTCTTTCCAATTAATATTTTCTTCCTATTCATATTTTACTACCTACCAATTTTATCCTATAATTTTGGTAAAGTTGATATGGATTATTTTCTGTGATTATCAAAATTATCATTACCCCTTTTTAAAAGAATAAATTTCTACTCTTTTTATAATTTTGGCACTCAAAAAATTTATTTTAAAATATTCAAAATGTTATACATAATTTTAAAATAAAATTTTTTATATTCCACTTCATGTTACATTCTAATAACCTATGTATCTTTTCAAAGATCAATTATTTAATATTCTTTTTAAAAGAATTTTTTTTATGTGTTTTCACATCAAATGTTTAAAACATTTATATCATTTTGAATGATCAACAATTTAATGTTTTTTTAAATTAAGGATTTTTAAAAAATATTCTCTTTCCCATTCTAGTTTTTTCTCTGAAAGTAACTTAAATTTCATCATTTATGATTAAAAGGTTTTGCGAAAAAAAATTATCATCACATTTATTTTTCTTCCAAGTATTATCTCTTATAAACTAATGTTTGGATCGTCCTATATATGTTATCGTGATATGATTCCTATTGGAAAATGATATTTTTTTTAAATCATTTGATTTATTAAGATCATGTTATATGATGTGTTTGGAATTTTTATTGCATCAATACATTTACCATTTGTTCTTTAAGATATGATGATTATTAAATTCTAGTTGAAAATATATGTATGGATGACAATGGGTGGGGGAAATATCCCCCAAAAATGTATTATTTTATGTTTACTTCTAATGAGATATAAAGTAATATGCCTAATTATTTTTTTCACACATGCATGGGAATAATGGGTTTTTAAAAAATTTTAGGCATGTATATAATGAGTTTGTTCACATAGGATTTGGAAAAATAGAGATTCTCATATTGGTTTTCCTTTAAATATTGTTGTTCCACATTTCTTAGTTATTTTTCAAGTTATGCCAAATTTTCAGAATTTTTATCAAGTTATTCAAAATTTTAATGACTCATTTAATTTTAAAAAAAAATCATGTTTTCATGATTGTGACTTATTTTTAATATATTCAACTCTTTTATAACATTCTCACATGTTTTATGATTATTGATATGTATTTTGAGCCAAATTATAATTTTTATGCTTACTTAAGAAATATATATATGATCTTATGTTCTTTTATCATGTTTTCTAAATATCATCTTTGGTATTATGTCTTCCTAATGTTCTCCATCATTTTTATGATATAAAACATTATTATATGTTTTTTCCTTACTAAACACATAAGATCAACCCATTATAATGTTCCCATTCCCAAATTTATGAATATTTTTATATAATGTGATATTTATAGAATCATTAAATAGGGTAATGATTGTAGGAAAATGTTTACAAGTTTCATTAAATAATATTTCTATGTAGCTAATCTCTAAGACACTAAACCTTTAGTTACTTAGTTTATATGACTATTTGTGAGATGTATTATCTAAATAGTGAAATTATTATACAATTTATCTTATGTTTATCTTGTGTCTCTTTAATTGGTAATAGAGAAGGGTTTTATAATTTTTGGTGATTATCTTACTAAACATTGGTATTATGGTTAGATAACCTTAGTGAAACCCATATATATGAGTTTTTGTAAATGATGATATCCTAAAATATTTGGAATGTATTGAGTAGACGTTTTTCCAAGAAATACATCCATTTCTAGATATTATAAGTGGATCCAGTCACTAGTACAGATTTACCTTGGAATAATAACCCTAAAAAAGGTTTTTTGGGTAACTCAATCATCAACTAGTGTACAAAAATATATGCTTAAAACATACCTGGTTTGACACTACCGAGGGATATGATTTGGTTGATCACATGCACTTTAATAATATCTATGAAGGCTCAATTTCCTATTAACTTTAAATTATTATGCACAGAATCATAAGATAACCCAACTTAAATTAATCTAATTAAAACTAACATTTATATATATTAAAATAAAATAACTATGGGCCAACATGAAAATTTAAAAGAACAAGGTGTTTTAAGGATGAATTACTCTTATGAATATGAAAATTACTATATATTTTTCACTCATTTTAACCCATTTGACTATATTAGTGGATGGAAATAGAAATAACCTTGGGTGAGAGGTACTATGAAAAGAATACATCAATGAATTACCCATTACATTAAGATCTTGAGTGAGAAACATTATTATTATTCCAAAATAGCTATCAAAAATTATGTTTGACAATGTGAACATATTATAAGTCCCAAGAAAAATAAATTAGAGAGGGACGAAATCTCTTGAAAGGTCAAGTGATGAAGTTTATGAGGGAATTAGTGTTAAATTTCCTATTTTTTAAAAAAAATTAGAAGAAAAACAAAGATAATTTACTCAAGTAGACTGGAAGTCTCTTTACTTGTGAAATTGGGGGTCATGGAGCATCAAACATAGATATGAAAATTGAGATGTCAGTTGGAATGATGGTAGACAAAAATTTCTATATAAAACCATCAGTAATAGTCTAATGCCTTATGTGTTTAAACATTACACATTTCAAAAGTCATTGTTATAAATCAAAGGATGATAAGAATGTTAATCATGAAAAACCACCACATCAAAGGAAATAAGGTGGATCATGTTCAATTAATACTAATGAGGAATGTTATGATAAGTAAACAATACAATTTATAATTGTGAATATTGGATATTTATTCCAGTAACTAAAAGTTTCCATATTTTTCTCAAAGCATACAACCATGATTTTTTTTATCAATTAAAATATGTAGTTATTTGATGGTGGCAATTCAAAATTTAATGTTATGAGTAAAAATCATAGTATGGGTCCTTTAAATGAATTTAAAGTAATATATTAACTATTTGAATATAGACTCTATATTCAATGATTATGGTTAGATTACATATAACATATTCACTATTAAAAAATGGATGAGGAAAAATGACAACTAGCACCTACCATGGGGAGTTCATAAAATCACTACAACAATACATGGAACTAATGAATCATCTTCATCGGCATCTAAAAATGCACTTCCACCATTCTTTGGCCTTGATTTCCCCTAATAATTTGAAAGAACCAATCCAATGTGAGATCTGTAATACAACCCCTCATCATTGACACTACCACAATAAGCCATCGTGGTTCAGAGAAAAAAGGGATGACTCTTAGATTCTTTGAGGTTGTGAAAAATTTGAAAATCATGATTGATACCCCAAAGCACCTGAGCCAATGCAATGTGTGCAAGAAACATTTATTGTCTTAAAAGAACGTGATTGGGCACATGAAGAACTAATTTGAGTGGAAAATGTGAGAATTCAATCCACCATTAACCTTTAACTAAGAGGGTTTCATAGCACGATCATGGTATGTTCTAGAAAAATATGTGGTTCGGGAGATGAGTTGTTATCTATTGAAGGGCCATGAGGGTTCTGAACAAGGACCTCAAAGATCCTTACAAAGAGAAGGATCTTTCTTTATTGTCTTCATCATTCATCCTCAACATTCCTATGACACTAAAAATGTGAAGAACCATGGGAATTGAGAGATTTTTGTTCATGGTGTAGATATGATAAGTATCAACAATCAAATTTCTTAACATAGACAAATTTATGATAATTTATCACTGCTGAACAGAATCTTGAACTTCTACAGTATACGATTGTTCTCAAATGTAATTACTTGAGTTTGGTTTGGGATTGGTCCTGTGTTTTTAAGAAATTTGATGTTTATTTCAAGTAAATAAATAAATTATGATTAAATAATATTAAGATATATTAACACTAGATTAATTAGAAATTTATAGAAATAATAATTGTTAATATACTAAAATTCATTTTCCAATAAAAAAATTATTTCAATATATTTAATGTTTTCAAATGAAAATAAAAATTCTATGTTTTAGGATGAGAATTTGAAAAAAAATCCTTTTTTGATTTATCCTAGAAATTCTAGATTCATTTGAGTTTTTGGGATTTTTCCAAAAATATTTGTTTTTAGGGGAATAGTGAAAAATACCTTATTTAAAAATAACAAGATGTTTCTAAAATTATTAGTATATAAGTCTAAATTGGAAATTCATTAAATATATTTTATGAAAAAATATGTATTTTATAAGGGGATTTTTAATTTTTTTTTAAAATAATTTATAAGCCCATATTTTTCATTTTATTACTTCAATTATAATTTTCCAAATAATTGTTTTTTGATACATAATGTATTTACTATTTTATAATAATTTATTATAGATTTTATAAATTATAATATGAAAATGGATTTAAATTTGGAACAATTAGATACAAATTGTATAATAAGAACCATTTGGGGTGCATCAAGGATTAATTACCTAGGTGAAAACTACTTATCTTGGTGAAAACCAAAATGGTATAAATGAATAACATAAGAGGTAAAGGGAATAATAAATTTAAAACCAATTTTAATTAAGTGTTTGAGGGTTTTATCAACCTTATCTATACTATTCTTCATTTATTTTCAATTTTTTATCCTCTTTCACTAATATTGATTTCCCATTACTGAATTTTTTTGGGTATTTTCAAAAGGGGAACATTTTAACTTATAATAGGGGACCCCTCTACCCCAGTTCCCCAGACACAAAAACCACATAATTTAAACTAAAACTTATACCAACCCCTTTCATAAAAACTCCTAGACATCTTAAGGTGGTTCTGGTATTCTTAATAGACCATCCCTCAATGGTTTTACCCCCCTTGAAAATGAGATAATTCAAGTATCAATGTATGTATTTATAATCGATCCTCCCAAATTTCAATTTATTTGTGTGTTTTTATTCTTCATAAACCATCAATTTACAACGCAATGTGTTTTGTTTTCCTTCACCTCCTAACATATATGGTAATAATAAAGAATAAAATATTTTTGTATAATATTAATGAAATATTTTAAATTCTTAAATTAAAATACATATTAATATTTCTAACAACCTTATTTTTTATAGACATTTTTGTTGAATAAATCAAATTTTCATTTATGTCTTGCAATGAACGAAGTCAAACATTATTTTCAAATTGCACTGACTCGACATATGTTACATGAAACATCAGCATGGAGTATGTTACACAGAATATCTACATTTAATATGTTACATAAAACCCCAAATTGATTTATGTTTCACCTAACACAGACATGGCGTATGTTACACGCAACACCGACATGGCGTATGTTACACGCAACACTGATGTTTCAACGAAACATCATTTTCTTGTTATAATAATTTAAAAAGATAATTATAAATTAGTTGTTAAAATAATTAAGATTAATAGTAATAACTACTTTTCAAATATGGATTATAATTGTTTTATATAAATAAAACATATTTATTATGAATGATAAATGTTTTGGTAAATTCTTAATATATTTAAAAATATTATTTTCTTAAATGAAAATCATTTAATATCTTTTTATAAAAACTAAAAAAATATTTTTAGACACAATTAAAAAATTAATTTTATAAAAAAACTAAATATAGGAATTTACAAGTTCAAAATTATCTAATGGTGAATTTTTGGGATTTTTCTGAGAGACATCATTTTGTGATGAATAGTTGAAAATATCAGATTCTAATTCAAAAGTTCATTTTCATTTAATTTATTTATAATGTTAAATTATATATTTATTTTTAAAAAAATAATAATTAGATAATTTATTTACAAAATAATCCAATTTAGGTCATTGTAATCAAATTTGAATTGAAATTGGGTATAAAAAACATAGCAAAGTTTGGACATTTTTACTTTAAAAACCTGTAGTGTCGTCCGATAAATGAGATTATTTTTAAATTAATTTCTTCCACATATGTGATTATAATTAAAAACAATATATTCCATATTTGGGAAAATAATAATTTATAATATAAAATAATTTCAACTTATTTTTTGACCAAAAATATTAGTGAAAGTTATTAAAATTAATTACAACGATTAAGAGAAAAATTAGGTTAACAAAGTACTAAACCTTACGTTTATGAGCGAAAATGAGATAGAAACTTTTCCAAAACTCATTTTTTCGACATAATTAGAAAATTAACCTTTAATTATTGAGTTTTTTTTTGTTTTTATGACTTTTTTATGTAAAACTTGTGTACTCCTAACTTATTTTCAAGAAAACCAAGTGTGTCATTTCACTTCTCATTAAAAGGACACCTTGTCGCCCTCTTCTTCACACCTATAAAACCACATAGGTTTGTCCAAGTTCTTCCTAATAAAAATCCAAATATCCATCCATTACACCTATAATACATTCCATTTTCATAAATAAATTCAAGGAATCCTTTTTTCAAAAACCAAAACTAGTGACCCAATTAAAAGATAACAACTTCTCTCAATCAGCTTTCATTTATTTTCTTTCCCCACACCTACACTATCTTTATTCCATTATTTTATAAAAAAAACAATATATTTAATATTCTATTATGCTTTTATTATATTTTTTTGACCTAAACTTACACACACATTCATCTAATGGGTAAAAAACACATTTTTTACTTGTATGGCGAACTACCTCCTCACAAAACGATGATTTTTCATTTTTTCATTGTCCAAATCTCATGGTGGAAATTATAATGGAAAATATATTTATATATGTTAAATATTATATTTATTAAGTATTTAAACCTTTTTTAATCATTTTACAACACATATCTTTATACTTTCCATTTATTGTAAATACAATAATTTCATTTGAGGAAGTGTGGACTACCACCCCTCAAAGCGATGTGATTCATTCACACACTACATGTAATGTATTAAGGATGGATTTAATGAAATTATATGATATAATAATTGTAATTTAATAATTATATATAAACATATATATACACATATGTAATTTTCCTTCTCTCTTTCAATACGGAAACAAAAACGGAAACGACATTCATATGTACATACGACTTACTACCTTCATGAATAGTGAATTCCATTCAATACTTCTATATTATATAGAATATTATAATAAAATTATACAGAATATAAATTATTTATATCATGGCTTACATTCTATAAATCATGATGTGAGTATAAGGACATAATATATAACAACTTAAGACACATCTAAAGAACAAAGTGAATATTACCTGAAATAAAACCATAACATTAGATTGTTAACAGGTGAGTAATGTAGGATCATAATAAAAACATATATAGTATTATATATAATAATATGGTTCTCATAAATATTTATAATAAATTTAAAGTTATTATACTGGCGGTTTTAACAAGTATGATGAGATTCAAGACATACGATAAGGGGATATCATCTCACTTTTTATTTCTATGATATACATGCTTTATTCACCACCCATTCCTTTTGTGTGGTGTGTGTACTACCTATAGATGTATTCAATGATTATTATACATAAATTTATGGGTATTTAAATATCCACTATATGATCTTTATTTTATGGGGTTAATGTTTCAAAAGCCACCTAATCGTAAGATAGTTTTGCCTCAATTTGCCTTCTTTGAGACACATATTTTTTTACGCACCTATATTATTTTTTGAGGTTTACATACATCCACATGAAATGATATATCAGGAAACTAATTATTTTAATTATATTTTAATCTTCATGTAATTCTGTTTTATTACATTTAGAGTATGATCCCAAGTTACCATGGGATATGACTTTGTTGAAACAATTTCATTGCTTTTCGAGATTGATAATGATTATTCTTCATTTGATGAAATATTATGATTAAACTCTCAAGTTTACTCATTATTTTACATATACTCTATTTATTAAAGATATATCCTTCTATTGGTACCATTTTCCCACTCTATGGTACTTATTTTAATTATTAAAATGCTTTTAAGAGAATCTGGTCATAGTTCTCTCTTCGGTTGGAAATATGTTTTATTTCAAAAACCCTATTATCAAAAATGTTTTCAAATGATCCTTGTAACCATTTTAAATTAAAAGTATTCTAAAAATTTATTATTATTTTTCAAATATTAATTTACATGTTTTCAAATATATTTTCAAATAAAAACATTTTTCAAATGGTTTTTTGTTTTAAAAATTGTTTTCAAAGAAGAATGTATATTTTCCTTAAGAAATGTTTTTAAAAGATCTCTAATTTTTTTTCATATAAGATAACATACTTTGGTGTTACTAATGCCTTTTTTGTGAAATTTTATTTGTTATTCTATTCACATTCTTTCTATTAATAGATTATGTTTTGATGCCATGATGTTTAAAAAACTCATTTCTCTTTCATGGGTTATATGATTTTAAACCCTGATTATTTTCATGGGTTATTATTATGATGAAATGATTATGAAACCCATATATTTTTCCACAAGTTATGATATGATTACTTATTTATTATACGCATTTCATTTCATGGGTTATGAAATTATTTTTAATGATCTTGTGGAACATGTATGAATGATTTCATTATGAAATAGGCATGACCTATATCTCCGTCCAATAAATTGTGTAAAGATTTATATCTCATGAGATAGAAATGGATAAAATGAAAAATGAATCATGTATTGTATTATAGGGATGGAACAAAAAATAAAATTTGTTTAGTAAAACATGGTCGGAATGAGGAGTGAACTTAGTTCAGTAATATATGGTTGTAACAGGATGTGAACCTAGTTTAGTAAAGGAATTCATCCACTACGATGGCCTTGGTAACGATGCCTTGACTAATATATAAATTATTATATATTCTTATGTTTCTAAAATAATTACATGTTTTATTCCTATGTTATGCATTCATGGATTTTATTCATTATTTCCTTGTGATTCTTGACTTATGAACCATGAAGATTTATTCCATTATTCATGTTTATGAAATTTGATGTGCAGGGTATGATATTCTATTTTCATGATAATGTTATCATACCCTTATTCTCATGATTATAATTATGTGTCTCCCTTATTCCCCCATACTGTGAATTGAGATCACCCCTCTTTATGTTTCCATCCCCCAGGTGATGAGGATATTTATTATGTTGGTTGTATCGAAGAATGGTGTTATTCAAGAACAACCTAGTGGGAGAGGATGTAGCTCAGTTATGTACTAATGTTTATGTTTTCATGTTTCTAAAGGCACTATAATATTATAGTTTTTGGTCTTATATTTGTATAATGTTTTAATGATTAAGAAAATGTGATGTAATTTAAATGAATAAAAAGAGAGAGTCACTATAGTTTGTATCAGAGAAAAGTATTAGTTAACCTTTAGAAGCTAGTATGAGAAAATATTAGTGATAAACCTAAGTATATGTCTATGGATAAGTGTAAAAATAATGAAAATCCTAAAAAAATGTCCTAGAATTTTTTAGTGGATAGAGTGAGTAGTTTCCTAGAAAAATATCTTTGTCTGGATAATAAAAGTGGGCGTGACTCTGGATCAGATGTACCAAATAGTAACAACTCCAACAAAATGTTACGCTCAAGACTCAACGTAATTTGTTACACAAAAATGGGCCTTACTACATACCTGGTTTGACACTCCCATTGGATATGCTTTGGAAATTCACAAAATCTTCCTGAACCATCATGAAGGATTTAGAAAAAGTTAACTATGAATAACCTATGATAAACCTAAAGTCTCATGGATTAAATATCATGACATAATTGAGACATCCTTTTAGTGAGTTTTCCTAATTATGTGGTTTCTTCACTATGATAACTATTTCGTAATCTATGGTTTTTGTTTTAGTTGATGACTAGAACCCAAAGGAACCATTTTAATGGTGATTACAATAAAAAATCGAATGATTTCCTTCTTGATAAACTAAATGCTATGGGATTGGGAATGAAAAATCACATTATTTTACTCACCCATATATCTAAAGCTATGAATCATGGTGGACAACCTAATGAGAAAAGGAGGGAACAATATTATATTGAGTCTCTCATGAGGAAATTTCCACCTTATTTTAGATGGTCTTATGATCCACTTGTTGCTGAAAAATTTATCAGTACTACTAAAATGATATTCTCTATTCTCCAGTGTTCATTGGAAGATAATTACATTGTGGTTTTTTATCAGTTAGAAAGTGAAGTAGACCATTGGTGGAATCTTATCAAGAATATGAGGCAGAAAAATGAGTTTGAGTCAATGGATTGGGATGAGTTCAATAACTTATTTTTTAATAAGTACTTTAATGGAATTCTTTGTAATAAGATGGATAATGATTTATTTGAGTTAAATAAAAGGGATTAGAAATATTTTGGTACCTATGATTCTAATTTCATGAGACTTCTGTGGTTTAATTTAGGAATTATAATCCAACCCTAAAGTAAAGTTGATAAGTTCTTCAGTGACTTTATGCAAAGTCTCAGAAGGGTGTTGTCCATAAGATACATTTGTAGCTATGAAGAGATTGTGGGTTGTGCAGTCAAGGTTGAAATTGAAGTTAGAGTAATGTAAAAACCTCATGGTTTTGATATGAAAAGGAATATATATTTCAAATGAAACTCTAAAAACTATGTAGAGAAGAATATGAGTTTTCGTTTATGCTCTAACTATGGGAAGAATCATAGATTAATTTTTCATACAGTGTTTAGTAAGTTTTTTATGTGTGTAAAGGAATTTCACTAGGAAATTGATTGTCAAAATTATGGGAAGAAGTTACCTAAAAATTCTAAATGGGAGAAATTTTTTCAGAATGAACCTATCATGATTCAGTGCTACAAGTGTAAGGAGAATGGTCATTATGCTAACCACTTCCCACCCCCCGTTTCTGGTGATGATGATCGATTTTTGTATCCTCTTATGCTGAGGTACATTTTTAAATCTCATTCTATCTCTATTTTGGATGAGGGTTGTGATAAAAAAGTGATGAAAGGTACATTTATCATCCAATCTAGAACGCATAATGTAATATTTGATTCTGGATCTACCTAATATTTCATATCTAAAGAATTTTATAAGAGTTTTAGGATTCCACCAATACAATTAGATGTGTAATTATAAATAAAAACCCTTAATGGTATGATTATTTTATACCAAGTCTATGATATCTCTCAGGTTGATGTTTGTGGAATTTATATCCTTAAATCAAACAATTCATCCTTTTGTTTAATTAGTTGTAATCTTAGGCATGGATTTTCTTTCTATGAAAAAATCCCACATCATTTATCGTGGAATGGAAGTAATGTTCTATATTTCAAACCCTCTTATGATTATCCATCCATGTGATGATAAGTATGAACTTTTTGTAGAGAATACATCCACTTCATGGGTCTTAATTCCCATTCAAAAGGGTTTTTTTTATCTAAAATGGTTGGGATGAAAATCGACATCGATGATATGCCTATTGTTCAAGATTTTGTGGATGTCTTTATAGAAGGGTTACCTAGACTTCAACCAAAATATGAAGTTATATTCTCAAAATAACACATATTGGGTTCCAAAAAAAATTTAGTTACTCATTATATAATGCTTCTAATTGAGTTACAGGAATTGAAGAAGCATATCTAAGAAAACCTTGATAATGGATTCATTCGGCCAAGTGTGTCACCATGGGTTATACTGGTTTTTTTTCTAAATATGAATGATGGATCAATAGAACTCTGCATTGATTATCATGAGTTGAAAAATATCACAATCAAGAACAAGTATCCATTTTCTTGTATTGATGAATTATTTGATCAACTCAATGGAGCTAAATACTTTTCCAGTATTAACCTTAATTTTAGATATCCTCAATTGAGGGTCATGAAGGAGGATATAACCAAGACTTCATTCCAAACAAGGTATGAGAACTATGAATATATAGTGATTCCTTTTAGTCTTACTAATTCCCCTTATATCTTCATGGATTTGATGAATGGATTCTTTAGAGATTACCTTGAACAATTTTTTGTAGTATTTATAGATGATATTCTTATCTATTAAAAAAGTAAGGAAGGGCATGAAGATCACTTGATAATTGTACTAAAGGCCCTAAAGAAGGATAAGATATATGAAAAAATTAAAAATTGAGAATTTAAGCTGGAATAGGTATAATTTTTGGTCACATAATATCAAGATATGACATAGGAGTATATACATCAAAGATGGAGGCTATTGAATTCTATACTAGAACAACCACGGTGACTAAGATCTGTAGATTTTATGGTTATATTGTATGTTATTTATGGTTTTCAGAGAATTTCTCACAACTATCTAATCCTCAGACCATGTTAACATAGAAGGGTGTCAAGTTCCTCTAGAAAGATAAGTGTGTGGAAAAATTTAAGGAACTGAAGATAAGGTTAGTCAGTCCAACTATGCCTACAATACCCTATAGTGAATAAGGGTTTATAATATTTATTGATGCATTCAATAAGGGTTTGGGATGTGTTATTTTGTATATTAACATTGTTATTTCTTATTCCTCCTGATATTTGAAGATTCATGAGAAAAATTACCCAACTCAGGATTTGGAGTTAGAAGTAGTAATTTTTATATATAAGATATGGAGGCATTATCTTTATACATAAAAGTGTGATATATATACTGATCATAATATTCTGAAATACATATTCACATATAAGGATTTGAACATGATCGAAATTATATGGTTAGAGTTGATAAAGGATTATGACTACTCAATACATTACCACACTGGGAAATAAAACTAGGTGGATGATGATTGGATTCAAAATAATCACACTAGATTGTACATGATGGGGATCACAAAAGATTCAATTTTTTTGAAATTACAAAGGATAGATCTAAAAATCATAAATGAATGGTAAAATATTATCTTTCTAAAATTGAATGTTCAACCCTATGTCCAAATAATGATTATGGAGTCACATAAAGAAGACATAGAGCTGTAAAAGAAAATTATAAATGTTCCAGAGTTTAACCTTGATTGGGAAGGAATGATAAGATTCAAGAACTCTGTATGTGTTCCTCTCATGTCAAATTTTAAGAAGGGGCTATTAGAGGTAGCTCATATTTTTTCATTCTCTATTAATCATATAAGTATGAATATGTATAGAGACTTGAAATAATAATTCGGGTGGGATGACATGAAAAGAGATGTAACAGAGTTCATATCTTGGTGTTTGGTATGCCGACAAGTTAAGTCTCAAATACATAGTCAAAGAGTTTATTGCATCCATTAACCATAAAATAATTGAAATGGTAAAACATAACTATGGATTTTTCTGGAGTAACCAGTACCTCAAAAGGGTTTAATACTATATGGATGGTAGTCGATCACCTTACAAAGTTAGTAAATTCCATGGCTATCAAAGAATACTTCTCACTATATCATCTTTCCAGAATATTCATTGAAAAATTGGTAAGTTTTCATGGAGTACCACATTATATTGTATTAATTCGAGATCTGAGGTTCACCTCAATGTTCAGGTTAAGTATCTAGAAAAAACATGATACCGAATTGTGTTTTAGCACTGCTTATCAACCTCAAAAAAATAGTCAATCTAAAGGATAAATTCAAAACCTAGAGGATATGTTGAGATCTTATTCTTTGGATTTAAAAGGTTGTTTGTATCACAACCTTCTTCTAGTTGGGTTTTCTTACAACAACATATTTCAATAAAGAATTAATATGGAACCTTATAAAGACATCTATGGGATGAATTTTTGAGCTTAAACATGTAGGTGTGATGTTGGAGAAAAAATCTATTGGGACCTCAGGTCACTAAATAAATGGTCAATAAGTTTAGAACCATATAGTAGTATATCAAGGCATCTCAAAGTTAGAAGATAAGTTCTACTGATAACCAATAACATGATATATAATTTGAATTTTTGTGAAAAGTTGTTTCTACAAATATTAGCCTTGAGATAGGTTATGAGATTTGAGAAGACATGCATGTTGATCCCTAGGTATATCGGTCCATTTGAGATTATTGATTGTACAGAGATGGTATCCTATAGCTTGTAACTTCTTATAAATATCTATCAAGTCCATGATTTTTTCATGTATATCACCTGATGAAGTACATACCTGACCGTTCACATGTACTAAACTCATAGGTCATACCGCTATAGTATGATCTTTCTTACAAAGAAAAACAAAATAAAAGTATAGAATAATCAAATAAATTTTTATGAAACAAGACCACTTACCTATTCAATGTTTTATAAAGAAATCCTATATTAGAGGAAGAAAAGTGGGAACTTAAGGATATTATAAAGAAAAATTATCCTCATTTTTTACCGAAGTAATTAATTTCTAGGAGAAAGTATTTTTAATAGTGTTAGAATGTTACAACCTAAGTTTTTATGGACCTTTTTTATATAATAAATTAAATTTTCATTTATTCCTTGCAATGCAGTATGTCAATCATTCCTTTCACACGACACTGTCTTTACATATGTTACATTGAACATAAAATTAGTGTATGTTAAATGGAAAATCAACTTGGGGTATGTTATAGCCAACACCAACTTGTAATACATTAAAAATAACATCTAATTGGTGTATGATACACACAACATAGACTTTGTGTACATTACACGCAATATTGATTTTTCTACAGAACATCATTTTGTTGATATAATTATTTAAATGATATAATTATAATATAGAAAATAAACATAGTAATATGACTAGTAATAAATAATTTTAAAATATGATTTATAATGGTATTATATAAATAAAACAAACTGATAATGAAAGATATTATTGTTTTTAATGTCCTTATATGTTTGAAAACATTTTTTTCTCAAATAACCTATTTTTAATGTCCTTTTGTGAAAAAAATAAAAATAATTTTACATACATTTAGAAATTTCATTTGATAAAATAAACATAATTTTTTATAATTTTAGGGTCAAAATTATATTTTCGTGAATTTTTTATATTTTTCTGACAAACTTCATTTTTGGATGTATAGTAAAAAAATACCGAATTTTAATTCAAAATAGCATTTTCATCTAATTTATTTATACGGTAAAATGATAATTCAATTTGGTTTAAAATTTTATTTCTATTATATTTTTATCAATTAATCTAATTTAGGTAATTTTAATCAATTTTACTTCGAAATTGGGTATTAAAAACCTGGAAAACTTTTGGACATTTTTACTTTAAAACCCCACAGGGTTGTCCTATCAGTGGGATTATTTTTAAATTAATTTCTGAAAATTGTAATATTAGCATTTGAAAAAATGTATTTAATATTTGGAATCATAATAATTTAAAATTTATAACAATTTTGAATATGTTTTTTGACCAAAAAGATTTGTAAAAGTGATTAAAATTAATTAGAACGATTAAGAGAGAGAGTAGGTTAAAAAAGTATTGAACCTTAAATTTAAGACCCAAAAATATATATAAACTTGTCCAACACTAATTGTATGGACATTATTCAGCCATTAACCTTAAATTATTGAGTTTGGGTGGTTTTTTAAAACTTTTTTAACCTAAAAACGCGGGTACACCAAACTTTGGTTTTCAAAAATGTCAAGTGTGTCCCTTCACTTCCATATAAAAGGCCACCACCTCTCCATCTTCTTCACACCTCTCAAAACACTTAATTTCAGACAAGATATACCCAATAAACATCCCAAAATACCTTTCTTACTCGTATAATCGTACCCTTGGTAATATATCAATCCAAGGAAAACTTTTGTAATAAACGAATAGGAGTTACTTGATTAAGAGGTAAGGACTTATCTCAAGCTCTTTTCTTTTATTTTTATTCTCCACCCACTCAAATATATTTATTAAATTATTTTATAAAAAAACATTATATTATATATACTATGATGTTTTTATTCTAAGTTTTATACCTAAACATACACACACTTCCATATAATTGGTAACAAACATACTGTTTATGTGTATGGTGAACTACCTCCTCATTAAACGATGATTGTTCATTTTTCCATTACCGCCTCTAATGGAGGACATTATGATGAAAAATATATTTATATATGATATGTATTATATTTATTATGTCTTTAATATTATTTTATACTTTTTCAATACAAAACTATTTACTTTCTATATTGTGTAATTATGATAATTTTGTTTAAGGAAGTGCATACTAGTACCCCTTGAAAATGATGTGATTTGTTCACAAACCACATCGAAAAAATTAAGGATGGGTTTAGTGAAATTATTTTATATATATGATATAATAATTAAAATTTAATAATTATATTTACACATATATGTACACATATGTCATTTTCCTTCTTTCTTTCAATATAAAAAAAAAGAAACAACATTCATGCGTATGTACGACTTACCGTCTCCATTAATAGTGTATTCCATTTCATACATATATATTCTATAGATTATTATGAAACAATTATACTGGAATATATATGATATCTATATCATGGTTTAAATTCTATAAATCATTACATATGTATAAGGACCAATGATATAACAAATTAAGACACATGTGAAGAAGAAAGTGAATATTACCTGAAGTGAAAGGTTAAGATTGGATTGTTAACAAGAGGGTAATATAGGGTCATAATAAAACCATATATGGTTTTAGATATAATTATATTTTTTTTAAAATATTTATTCTAAATTTATATTTATTATACAATTGGTTTGAAAGATGGTGACTAGAGTCAACACACAAGGTAAGGGGATTTCATCTCACCATTTATTTCTGTGTGATACATGCTTTCTTCACAAACCATTATTTTTTTGTGGTGTGTATAATGACCATGGATGTGTTAAATTATTATTATAATTAAATTTATGGGTATTTATATATCCATTCGAGGATCATTATTTTATGGGGTTAATGTTTCAAAATCTATCTAATCTATATGATAGTTTTGTCTCAATTTATCTTCTTTGAGACACATAATTTTTTTGACCCTATATTATTTTTTGGGGTGTACCTACTTCATTTTGAAATGTTATGTAATGAAAATCATTATTTTAATGATATTTATAAATTCATGTAATTTTATTTTCTTACATTGGGATTATTATACCATGTTACCAAGTGATAAGCGTTTATTGACCCAATTTCATTTCTTTTCTAGATTATTAATGATTTTGATTACCTGATTATATATTATGCTCCAAATATCAAGAACACACTTGAGTTTCATTATTATATATTTATTAAAGATATATCAATTTATTAGAACCATTTTCCCACTCTTTGGTTCTTAAGATAATTAATAAAATGTTTTTAAGAAAATCTGAACGTATTTTTCTCTTCAGTTAAAAATCTATTTTATTTCCAAAACCATGTTTTAAAAAATGATTTCAAATGATCATTGAATAAAATTATCCATGAAAGTTTTATTTTAATAAAATTGTTTTCAAATATTCTTCTATAAATTTTCAAATCTATTTTCAAAGAAAAACTTTTTTCAACTGGTTTTATATTTCTAAAAACATTTTCAAAAAAGAATGGATATTTTCCTCAATAAATGTTTTTAAAATTCCATTAAAAAATATATCCTTGATAAGACAACATCCTTTGGTGTTAGTCTTGAATTTTTGGGGAAATTATTCAATGTTTCCATCACATTAATTATCTGAATGGGATATGTGTTGATGGAATGATGTTTATGAAACATGTTTCTCTTTCACGGGGTATGTGATTTTGAAACCCCCTTATTTTTACAGGTTATTCTTATAATGAGTTGATTATAAAACGTGTTTATTTTTACACAGTTTATGATAGGATTACATTTTTATGATACCCATTTTATTTCATGGGTTAAGATATAGGTTTTAATGATTTTTTGGTATATGTATGTATTATTTCACTATGATATGGGTGAAACCTATATATCCCTATAATACATTAGATAAATAATTATATATCATGAGATATACTTGTATATGACATGAAATGAACTAGGATTAGTATTATAGGGATAGAATAGGAAATAAACTCCATTTAGTAATACAGGTCTGGAACGAGGAGTGAACTTAGTTCATTAATACTGGGCCAGAACGGGGTGTGAACCCAGTTCAGTAAAGGACTTTTTCCACAAAGATAGCCATGGTATATATACCTTAACTAATATATAAATAATTATATGTGATTATGTTTCTACCACAATTACATGTTTTATTCCTATATTGAGATTTTATGGATTATGTTCTTTATTTTATTATTATTCATGTCTTATGAACTACCAAGATTTATGCTATAATTCATGTTTATGAACTTTGATTTGTAGTGTGTGATCTTCAATTATCATAATCATGTTCTCATACCCTTATGCTCTTGATTATTCTTATATATCACCCTTGTTCACCCTTATGGAGCATCTGAGCTCACTCATTTTTATATTTCCTTCTCTCATGTTAAGATGATATGTATTGTGTTTGATGTATATAATAGGGGTTAAAGTCAAGAAGAACCTAGTGGGAGATGATGTAGCCCATTTATATACTAGTTTTTATGATTCCATATTTCCAAAGGCACTAGAAAAGTATGATATTTTGGTGTATATTTGTATAACTTTTTAAGTATTCTGAAAAATTGATGTAATGTCAATGTTTGAAAATCAAGGGTTACTATAAACATTTTTCCAATTATTAATAATTGAAATCATCGTCTATGCATATGTATAGACTACCACCTCTATTGAAAATTATATTTAAATTTTTAATTTCATCACCACATTATATGGATAGTCTTTTGAGAAGGGTTTTAGGGGATAAATATTAATTTTATGATACTAATAAGTTTCTAGTAATAAAAATTTAATAAGCTATTATGATGTGAGTGATAAAAAATTGCCGCCAAATTTACCATATTAAACAAACAAATTATGAAGGAAAATAAAAATTTATTCATATTATATAATATTTTAAATACCTTATATTTTTATCTACTTCATTGAAATTGTTATATTTCACACCAATAAACAATAAATATGATCATTATTCTTCTAGAATAAATATATTACAACTAATTCCTGACAAAATGTTCTACTAATTAGGGAATGTTCAAGTTTGGGTTGGTTTAACCACATACTTGACCAATTATATAAATTTATATCATGGATAACTATGATAATTTAACTTCTCATAATATATGATACAAATAAGTAAATAATTAGTTTTTATGTTTTAAAATGGTATCATTATTATTAAACTCTTTTATTAAGTAAACATCTTTTGTTCATTAGGAATCACTAATACATGATTCCTATCGATTTCATCATTAAGTATAAAGACTAAAACATCTGTGAAATTAATTAAAAACTTCATTAAATATTAAATATAATTTATAATAGTAAATATAATGACTTTTCAATGATGAAACTTTTGAGTAATAATAAAAATTGACATTTTTATCTTAAAAATAGTTCCAAATGACCAAGGTTATAAACACTATATATTCAAGATTGATAATAAATGACTCATGTAAATGTAGAAAATATTGATAAAATAAGTTCATAAAAGGTTTTCTATATGAATTAGGTTATGAACTAGGTGATTATGATATTTATTTTTGTTATACAGTATCATATAGTGAATTAAATTAAGCAAGGAATCAAGGTTAGGGTATCATTTCCTAATTTCAACTCCATAGTATAGTTTATTCCCTACCCAATTACATTAAAATTTGAAAACATATTCTATTTAATGAGATTTTAATGTCTATTTCATGATCTTCCACCTAAACCCATTTTACCTCTTACATTACCAACTACAGAAGAGTTTGAATGACTCAATTTATGATTCATTTGGTCATAGTATTTCTTACTTGAATATAATCATCAGGTTTTATTTAATCCTACTATTCCCCTATTTTATATGGTATTTCCTTTTATTCTCTGGGAAAATTAATTTCCATCATCAATACAAAATTATTTGAGGAAATTTTTTCCATATTAAATATGTAACATTGTTAAGAATAACTCAAATTATTTCCAATGAATCTTTTTTTCGATTTCCATATTTTTTCCCACCAATGTTATCCTATCATTTTGAGAAATCCAATTATGATTATGTTATATTATTATCATATATCTCTTTAAAACTTTTTAAAAATAATATTTTCCACTTTTTTTATAATGTGGATAATAAATAAAGGTATTTTAAAATATTGAAATAGTGTTTAATCCTTTTAAAATATAATATTTTATGTTCAACTCTAAATTCCTTTTTGATAACCTTTATGTCTTTTCAACACTCAATAATTTATGATTCTTTATTAAATTAAAATATTGCAATTTATTTTCACTTGACTATTTTGAATCCATTATTACATTTTCAGAGCTCAAATATTTAAATTTCCTTTTAAAAGTAATTTTTTTCAAATATTTTTTTTTCTTGTCAAAAATGTTTTTTGAAAGTAAATGTTTGTTCATATTTTATATTTAAAAATAAAAATTATTTTCACAACTATTTTTCAAAATGTTTCATCTCTTATAAAGTGATGTTTTCATCACCATATATATGTTATTATGATTGGATTCATATTGGAAAATATGATTTTTTATATCTTATGATTTCTTAAGTTCATGTTATTTTATTTTTTCGATATGTTTAAGTAACCCATTCTTCTTCCATGGGTTATTAAATAAAAGAGGATGATTTATTTTAGGTGGAACACATATGAAACTGTAATGATGGGTGGTAACCTATATAACCCTCCAATGCAATGGTTTTAGTTTACATCTCAGGAAATAGTTGAGCATGGGCATAGTGAGTTTGTTTGCATAGGAATGGGCCAAATCAGTTATCTCAAATTTTCAGGCATTTGCATAATGAGTTGGTTTATATAGGTGTGTTCATTATGGGTTTTCTCAAAAATGTTTTCTTATGCTTGTGGTTTTAACTAATTTTAATGTTGTTTATAATGTTATTCCACATTTACAATATGTTTATCAGGTTATGAAAATTTTCAAGATGCATTTCATTTCCATTAAGACTTATTTTTAAGGTATTCCAAACTTTTATATCATGCTCACATGTTTTATAATTATTTATATGTATTTTGGTCCTCAACATATGTTTTATGCTTCCTTAATAGTCTATTTTCTTAAATCTTAACATCCTTTCATTTTTATTTAGTTTTGGACAATCCCCTTTTAAATTGGATTCATGGGAAACCATTATATGACCTATAGGCCTAGTATCAACATGGACTAAGTACATAACCCTAAACACCCCAAATATTTTGACCACTAGAACAACCCCTTACTAATTTATTTGATACCATAATAATGTATTTGTATTCTATCATTTCTCTATAATTTTTAATGATCATCACTTATAGTCCTATATCATCTTCATGTTCGCCTTCATGTTTATGATCTGACACATTATGAGATGTTTCCCCATACTAAGTTTCTAAGATAAACCCTTTATTTATTTTTCTATTCCCTAGGTCATGAAGATAACTATATCATGTGAGAGTTCTAGAAAGGATTTATAAGAGTATGATAATAAAAAAAAATCAGGTTTATTAAAATAATATATTTATGTGATAATATTAAAGATAGTAAAGCTTTTGTTCCTAGCATTGTGTTACTACTTATGAGATATATTATCAAAATCATAAATTATTATACTACTTAATTTATATTTATCTTGGGTCGCTTTAATGATTTATTATAATGATTTAGTTTTAAATTCCTTATTCCATCCACCAAACTATTATATTCATGAAATATTAATGTATAAATATTTACAAAATCGACATTTTGTGTTACTCACTCAAAAATGTATTGAAAACATATTACACTATTAAAAAACACACCTTTAATAGAGATGGTGTTTATAATCCATCCAAAGATGGTGTTTATCAATTCTTGAAAAATGCATTGATAAGTCTATTCTTTATCAATTCTAAAATAAGTACTCATAAAGGAATCCCTTTATTAGAACTAAAAGAAGCACTGATAAAGGGAACCCTTTATGATCTCTTTTTTTATTGCTCATAAAGGTCACCCTTTATCAGCTATTTATTTTTAGTGTTGATAAAGGTTAGACTTTATCAATGCCTTTTTAGAGCTTATAAGGCTCCATAATAAAATAAATTAATTAAACAAATGAAAATAAAAAATAACATATTCATTAATTAAATAATTATTGTTAAAAATGAATATCCATATATATAAATTATAAAAAATAATATATATATTAAATATATTGATATGTAAACTAAATAAAGTGAAATAACTAAACAAATAAAAATTTAAAATTAGGAAATTAAGAAAAATATTAAACATTTTGTTAATTAAAAATTTATTGATAAAAATGAATAAATTTAATTAGTATTTAATTGAAATATTAATAAATGTAATATATTAAATAAAGATTTATCAAATAAATGAATTATAATAATTAAACAAAATAATTATTGATGAGTATAATACAAGATTATTTAAAAAAATTATTAATAAAACGATTATTAATAAAAAAGAATAAGTATAATATGTAAATATTAAATATAAATAAAAAAAATATTATATATATAATGAATCAAATGTTAGTTAAAAACCTAAAAATGTATTATTAATTTTTATGTTATTCTGATTTTTCAACTTATCATATATAAAATGTTGTGTGATACATTGATTTCACAATCATATATTTTTGTAATTAATTCATTTTTATATAAAAAGGCAGACACAAATATATTTACGTGATATATAGAAATGTATAAACCTAATATTTAGTTAATATATTTAAATTTTACTATCTTTTCGAATTTTATTATAACATGATCCATTTAATATAACATGTATTTATTCTACCAATTTCATTTATTTGTTTTTAATACTATTTAATTTAGTGTATTTATTTTTAATATTTTTATTTTATTTTTGAATTTGATCATTTTCTATTATTTAATTATATATATTTATTTACAATATTTTAGTATCTTAAATATGTTTTCACCAACTTCAATATATATATATATATACATCCATATTTTTTCTAATAATTTATATTTTATTGATAAAATGTATCTACTTTTTCCATATTTTTAAAGTGTACTCTTTCTGAATTATTCAATTTCCCACATTTTTAAAATTAATGTATTTAAGATTATATAACCCCTAATAATATTAAAAATATATTTCTAAATAAATATTTATAAATAAATATTTTTATAATAGTATATTTACTATATTTATAAATTTATATATCTATAATTATTATAAATAAATAATTATTATTTTTTAAATAAATATTTATATAATTATAAATAATTAATTATATATACTAAAATATTTATAAATTTATAATACATTTATTTAAATCATTATAATTATTAATCCTTTATCATTGATAATGTTTTATCACTAATAAAAGGAATAGTCATCATCACTAAAAAATGATGTTAAAAGAAATATTTATCAGTGCTAAAAAGTTATTGTGTTGATGAGTATGTATTTTATCAGTGCAAAAAAATGCATTGATAAATATTTTTTTATCAGTTCTTATCAATTTATTAATGTTTAAAGGGATCTTCATTAGTGATTTTATGAAAGAACTGTTAAAAGTTTCCCCAGTCTATTTATAAGAACCCTAATTATAACTCAGTTACTCGCGATTCTGATGCCCTCTTGGAGTTCTTATGTTGCTGGTGTGACTCCTCTATATTCACTCAAATTAATCATGCCTATAATCCAATGTATATTAGTTTCTACTTTTCCTCTATAATTGTATGATCTTTTGGGTGATTTATTTTAAATTTTGTTTACTATTCCTAACCATGAAGAACCCTACATCTCATCTCCTTGCCACTAAAATACAAAAATTGTTTCTATTTCATATTTTTTCCTCTATTGAAAATGGTTTAATGGAAACAAAATTTTGTTTTAATATAGTAAGATCAGTCAAAATAAGTGTATGGGCCTCTATGGATAAATAAAATAGTTTGTGTACTACACGCTACTACAATTGAAATGCTAGCTTTATAACATAAACAAATTGAGTTTAATTAAACATTGAGGATGAAACCCAATTCTCAAAAATTTTATCTATATCAATTTTAATCAAAAGATGATTTTAGCAATCGATAAGTGTCTCTAAGGTGATGTACTAACCTAAACTGGGAACTACTTGGGTATACGTTGTCAAAAAGTTTACAAAATGGAATCAGAGTAAAACTAGGGATATTGGTGTTGATTATATCCAAAAGAAAAAAATTCCAAATTTAATAAGTAAACCATAAATATGTCTTTATAGAATAATTATGTTGGATACTTGAGTTATCATATAAATTCTATGTTGTTTTTTATTTTTTCCTTAACATATATTCTTGAGTCTCATGCCTCTTATTTAGGAGGTGATAAGTAGGAATCCGTAAGAATATATGAAATTTCATGTTATTGTGTTTCTTTGTTTAATTGTTTTTAGAATCAATTATAAATTTAAATTAATATAAACATGAATAATAAAAAATAGTGGATTATTATTTACATATTAGTGATGATTAGGTTTATATAACTTATTAATTGATTGAGTTTATTTATTAACCCCCATTTTCAATACTGTTAATTAGTTTCTTCAAACTTATAATTAATATAACACTTCTAACATATTTTAAATTATTTTTAAATTATTGAAAGATTTATTAAAAACAAATTTAATGAGAGTGAGTGGAATTCGGTTCACATTTATTATAGACCATTTCATGCCTATTTCTAAAAGATTATTGTTTTTTAGAGGGGAATAATTATGTGAATCTCAACATTAATATAGAATAGTTCACCACTCTGACCCCTATAGCTCCATAGAATGTAGACAATAAACATTATATGTATTCTAGAGCCTATATTTATCCTCATTTCTAAGAGGTAATTGTAGATCTAAATCAATCAATATGGTATAATTTTCAATGACAGGAGAATATAGTATTTATGTCTCCCCTAAGATTTTATGGTAATATATCAAAATAATTAATTTATGATTTCATTGAATAGATTCATTTCAATTATAGTTGTAAAAAAATTCTAGATCAATATTTATCATAAGTTAAAAAAACTCACCCTTTAAAGGGGTGTATGTTGTTGGAGGAATATTTTGGTGGATTAAAAAATATCCAAAATTGGAAGGTGAGGAACCCTTCAGCAAGAATAAGTGGTGTTGAATGTAGTTGGGGAGAGATTAATTTATTCAGGACCATTATAGTGGAGGTATTCCAATTCCTCTTCAATTTAGGTGACTTTTTTACTGATTCCATCAGTGTAGGTTCCTAGGACACTTTAATCCTTATTGCCTCTTTGATATGAAACATTTTTATCAATGTGGTTAGTTGAGAAACCTCCAACGGTTCTTTTGATCTATTCGTACTATGAAGGGTCATTATATATTAATTTTATATTATTTTTGGTTGTGTAGTCTATGAATTTTATCATAAATATTCTCCATAAGTAAACATATAGAAAAGGACTAACCAGTGTCAATTTTATATAATTGTGGTTGGCATAAGTGGGTATATATTCAAGTATTGAAAGTTAAAGTTTACTCAAACTTCATGAGTATTGATACACCTAGATAATATGGATGTATCATGTGGTAGACTTATAAATCGAGATATTATAATGAGTATATATAGTCATTTTTAGGAATTTTATGTCATTACTATGATATATTTTGATTTGATTTTCTATATGAGACCACTGCAAACTGCATCTCCATCTGCTATTATGAGAGAATCATATAACACATAATAGTTATAAGTAACATAAATAACTTTTCATTAAAATGAAAATGTGATTCAAAAATATGGTTGAGTAAATAAGGAGTCATTTTGGTATTTTTTATATACAATACAATACACTCCATGCATAGAATTCCACAATTTCATGCATCTTGCCTGAAAATAGTTATTATCTTAAATAGAAATATAATACCTCAATAATACAGTACAAATAACCTTCACTAACTTTTTTAATATATCCTCATACACTTGATTTCCTTCCATATCTTGATGATAGATTGGGCTCCCTCTTTCAAACTATCTTTCCTCCCATTATTGTGGTTCCAAAGATCCCTGATGGAATACATTTTGCTCAGATTGTATTAATTAGCCTCCATCAAATCTGCTACCATGGCATTGAAAACTGAATCTCCCAACTCATTCTTAAACTCTATCAAGCTTTCATCCTCCTTGTTTACTAATTCCTATGGAAAAAACTGAAACCAAAATATTAATCAAAACATAATGAATAATTTTTTTGGGTTTCTTAATAAGAATTTTCTTATTCAACTCACTTAGTTACTTTTGATAACACATCATCAAAAAATACTTTTATATTAAGTACGGTTGCATTAGATCCTATTATAATTTTGAAATTAAGAATACATAGCCCTGGATACTACTATAATGACTGGCCTCCATAAAAAACTTGTGTTACATTTTTCTTGAAAAAATCATGCCAAACACACCATTTTTATTCTCTTCCCATTCAACCATAATAAATTTACAAGGTCTACAATCCGAATCTCAAATGTATTCCTCCCACAATGAGATAAGATCCCAGACCCTGTTTTTAGCTTCAGCTTTAGGATAATTTCTCTTGGAATCTTGGAGAAATGGTTGGTTTTCATGATCTCCCATTTTACACATACTAATACAACGACATGTTTGTATCTCTTATAAGCACTAACAAAAATAGAAACATTTTAGAGGAAGTGGAAAACAATAAATGTTTTTTAGTGGAATTAAGCTACTATGAGGGTAAGTCATGTGTATGTAAATGTTCATCCCTCCATTTTTTAATGTATTATGTTAGAATCCATAATTAAAATTTCATTTTTTTTATTTTTGAACCTCATTGGAAACTATAATTTTATGTCCTGAATAGTTATTATTCCATTTTGTTGATTTAGAATCATCTCTCATCTCTTCAATGTTATTTGAACTACTCTAAGTAGTAGTCTTCAAAAATGATCACTAGTACACGGTAAGGAATGGATTTTGGTTAGAGTAGTTCAAGAAAAACATGTGGATGTCCAAAAAATATAATAAATAAATTTTAGACAATAAAAAGAAATAATAATTGTATAGGAGGTATGTCATCAATGAACTTTAGAACCACAATAATGGGAGGAAGTCTGGTTTGAAAGAGGGAGTACAACGCATCATCAATATATGAAAGGTAATCAACATATAAGGATAAATTAGATAAATTTAGTGAAATTTTTTGTACTGTATTATTGATGTATTATATCTATGTTCAAAAGAAAAACAATTTTCATGCAAAATGCAAGAAATTTTGGACTTTTATACATCAAGTGTATTGTATTGTTGTTATTCAAGACAAATTAAATGTTTGACTACTCATTCAGAAAATTTATTCTAAACCCAATGATGTTACCAATCCTGAGGATGAATTGTTTGTTGATGATGAAACTATAGATTTATTAGTGTACCAACAACATCATCATGAAAAAAAGCAACAATGCAGCATCGTTTCTTTGAATAAAATTATAAAGTAAAGATGTTTCGATATAAAATTTGAGTTTGGTTGGAATCAACATGGCCAACCTATTGACCCAAAAAATCAATGTTCCTTATTTATCTTGGGGTTATAGAGAAGATGAATTTTCTGATTGATATTGATTCATGGTGCCACATCCAACCTGTAACTAAAGAACTCCTTTGGGAATATATAATGGTAATGTTACAATATAACTTCTCTATTTTACTAAAAATTTATATACTAAAATTTTGATTTAATTTTCATTATTCCATATAGAATTAATTTATTTTAGAAGATTTTGGTAATAATTTTTTCTTAGTGGCTGTAGGAAAAGACCATTCAGGCTTCTGGACTCTTATAATGAAGTTAAATATTAGGGATACTGAGAGGAAAATAAATCCCCACACACCGCTTAGTTATGAACACATTATAAATCAGGAAACAAGGACTACATTCATTAATCATCGCAATGAGAAATGATTCCAGGTGCATTGAAGTCAATAATATATTATTTAAAATTATTTTTTATCCAACTTGATTCAAAATTTTAAATTTATGAAATAGAAAAAGATTTATAAAAATAAATAATGTGCATCAAAACCAACATACCCCTATTGTAAAGGAGAGATGGATTACACATCATTAGAGAAGAAATTGGTTTTGAATTTTAAATAAACAATAAAAGATTAATTGTGTGGTATGAAATAACATATGTCCATTTTTATACATGGAGATTGATGAATACAAATCTAAATCGACTTTCATCCCATGTCATGTGTTATGGAAGAAGGATCATGAAAATAAGTAGGGTAAATTAGTTGATGAAAACACAAAAGAATTATGGGAAGCATGTGTATGTATGAAAATATTGAAATTCATTATGATTCATAAAAATATTACATAAAAATATATATTTATTTTTATATTTTTTATATGGTCTAGACACATGGATTGGAAAGGACTATACTAAAATAAAAGCTACTTTCAGTAGCTTTAAAGCGGTCAGGACAATGTGGTCACGTTAGAGGATTATGTTTTGGAGTCACTCCTCAAACATATTTCGAGAGATAAAACCACATGAATATATATATATATAATGGTGAGAAGATTTCAGACACATATAGACTCAATGTAATATATTATTTTTTGTTCTGGTTTGGAAAACCAACGTATAAGAAAGGATCAAAGACAACCGCCGGTAGAGAAAAGATGCACACATGAACCAAAAGACCCCACTAGCTTTGAGGATAGTTATTCCACTCAACCACATACCATACACTGGGTAATAAATTTTTTCATTACTCTTTCTACTAAATATATATCAAAAAAACATCCAATAATGTTATATTACTAAAATTCGGCATGGTATAGTTGTATGTTATTTTTATTTTTCAGCACCCACGTATCACCATGTTCTTATTGGTACAATGTATAATATCACAGGAGATCAGATACACAGTCAAGACCTCCCAAAATATCACATGAGAGTGGGTATTAAGGTAACTTATGAGTCAACTACTAAGTTGCTTATTCCACTTGATGGACTGGATATTATAATGCTCGAAGATGCTATTAGACTTTTTATAGGATGGTTGTCTAATATTACAAAAATACATGAGATGCATAATTAACAAATTTTTTCAGATTTAACGGTTGATGGTAAAAGTTCTAAAGTGAATTAGGATATTACAGATGGATAAATATGTAGAGAAACGAAACATCGAATCAAAAAAGTCTAGTGAATCGACCAAGAAAACAAAATGACCTTCCGAGAGTACCTTCTCCTTGCCAATTCCAGAGAAACATTTATTACCATTATAACTTCATGCAGATACCACATTTAAAGATAAAACTATGTCTTATATTTCATATTAGGAAAACATATATGGAGATTCCTTCATAGATGTAATTGGTCTCGAGACTCTAACTGAGATTCTCAAGCATGAATGGATGGGCGTCTCAATAGTAAATACATACATAAGGTATAGTTTCATAATAAATCTATTCAAATGGTAAGATAATTGTTTTATTAAATTTAATAACTATTTATCTTTTGTACAAGAATTCATCTCACAACTATATAAAGGGAATATCGTGTGAAGCATGATTTGGATTCATTAATCCAAGTATCATTATTATGAAAGAACTTACTTTTAATGATGAAGAAATTAAGAAGAAGAAAAATATAAGTTACTAAACTAATTTAATAAAAAATAATCTAATAGAAGTATCTCTTTGAAACAAATAATAAAAAAGTAAAACTCAACAATCTAATCACATAAAATATATTTATAATATTTACAATAGTTAGTTTTTCTGTTTTTAGGATACACTGGATGCTGATAGTAGTCAACATGGACACCTCAAATATTTGTTTTTGGATCCAATGCTGGATATGCAACCAACTGACCACACATGATATGTATTGTGAAAATGTAAGACACTATAATAATCATTATATAGATAAACTTTGAATTATATGTTCAGTCTGTGTTTTAACAAGAATTTTGTTATGATAGGGTGGTCACTCAATTTAGGTATGATCATATAATGAAGTCAGTGTCTAAATGGATAAAGCCTATGGGTTACTACAAATGGAAACAAATTATTTTATATATAGAAATATTTAATTATCAAAACAATTTACTTATTTTATTCAATATTTATGTTGTGTTTGAAATAATATAATGACATTGATTTTGGATATTATGTTTTTAAATTTATAAGAGTAATCATAAATCATGAAAAGAACATCACCCCCAACAAGTAATATCTGAAGGTTATTACAATTTAATTAAATATACATTGTAATCATTTTTTTCAATATTTTCTCAGTAATATCATGATTTTTGGTAACCTAGTTACTCAATATAAGAAATAAATTTGTTTATAGATGATTGGGTAGCATAATTTTGGTCAAAATTTATACCGACAACAAATTTAGGTGATTACCTATTATGTTTGTGATCTAGTATGAGTTATGACCTTCCAATTATATTTGGGGTTTGAATAATTTGTGTAAAAATGCTTATATATTATTTTTGATCTCTTTCTCAAGGATAAAAATAATGTAAGAAATCAATTTTTTTTAGAAGAATTTTCCTGCAAATAATAAAATTATTGGGAATTTGTGAAGGATGAGGTGGAACTAGAGGCAGAGGTGAAGGAATATGTGGAAGTGAAGGCGGAGGCAGAGTCGGAGGAAGATTTGGAGTCTAAGACTAAAATGTAAGAGTGGGAAGAGGAAAAGAATGAGGTGGAGACTAAGGCATATAAGGACAAGAATCATTTTCATTAAAATAATAAAATCTTTGGGTAATGAAGTAGAATGAGGATCATACCATGATTTGTCCGATTACAATTGTTTAAAAGTTCACACAAAACTTATCACTTAATATAAGATTCATTTTTCAAGTGTTTTAGTTGACTTATTGAAAAAATGTTTTTCACCACTTGTTTAAATGATTTTATATAGGGTAGTAATCCATCTGTAAGATCATTATATGTTTGAAGAATTACTTTTTCTACTAGTGTTATTGAAGAACCATCTTTACAAATCCCATTCATCCAACAAGTATATAATCCATTATAAATTTTTGAATAAGTAAACATGTAATCAACCACTGAATTCATCAGTTCAAGGAAATAAATATTGTAGTAAACCCAGCATTGGTATATCATGGTCATTGAGGAGGGATATTGTCAAAGTGTTTGTTATCAGATTAACATTGAAATTTTAATACACAAAAGTGTCAATCAGCGAAATCTGATAAAACTCAGTCATATTTCCTTGATAAATTGGGATAAAATTCGTAATTAAATTTTATTGTGTATGTTTCACTCTCATGTAAATCCCAAACAATATGGCACCTATGTGGCTCAAAGTGTGTGATTCTATTTTAAAATTACATTTGAGTAAAAAACACTAGTGGAATACTCAAAACCTAGGAAACACATTCAAATTTTATTGATACTTTAGAAAAAAAATCCATAAGTAATTTAAGACATGTAAGAATCAGTCCCACCTCAATCCAACACATGTTGTGACCAGTATGACTCCAAGTACTAATTTTTATTCAAAATTGACATTAATTTTAGCAGAAAAAACAAATGACATAATAAAAACTAAGAAAATGAATTTTTATTGCTTTGGTAATTTAATAAAATGATCTATGTGTCATTTTTGATGTGCAGGATTCATCTGCACCTCAATTTGACGCATGGTGTGACCGTTATGACTCCAAGTGTATGTTATCAATTTAAAATTGACATTTTAATACAAAAAGTGCCACTCACTGAAAACAAATAAAATCCAGTTAGATAGTCTTGATAATTTAGAAAAATTATTAATAATTTATTTTTGATGTGTATTAATTATTCTCATGTCAAACCCACACATGATGCCACTTTTAGAGCTCAAAGTGTGTGCTTCCTGTTTAAAATAACACTTTAGTAAAAAAACAGAAGCGATATACTCAAAACTAAAGAAACACATTCTTATTGTTTTTATACTTTAGTAAAATGATTCATGAGTCATTCGAGAAATATATAACAAGATGCACTTAAATTTTACACATTACGTGACCAGTATGACTCAAAGTGCATCTCTTTATTCAAAATTGACATTAATTTTAGTGAAAAAAACAACTGACATACCCAAAACCGAGAAAACGCATTGGTATTTTTTGTTACTTTAGGATAATAATACATATGTCATTTTTGACATGTAGGAATCATCTGCACCTAAATACAAATATTTATAATTATAGTTATAAATAAACATATATATATTTAAATAATTATAAAATTATAAATATATTAATTATATTTATTAATAAAATAATAAATATAACAAATATATTTCTTATAATTTTATAATTATATATATATAATTACAACAATATGTTTATTTATTTTAATTTTTAAATTATAAATAATTATTTATTTATTTATACTTATAATTATTATCAATTAAATATTAAATTATTTATCAAAATAATTAAAAAATTATAATAAATATATTTAATATACTTATAATATTATAAATATATATAATTAAATAAATATATTTATAAATAAATACAAATATTTATAATCATAAATATAAATAAATACAGATATATTTGAATAATTACAAAATAATAATAAATATATTAATTATATATATTTGTAAAATTATTATAATAACAAATACAGTTATTATAATTTTATAATAAATATATATTTATTCTATATATGATTTTATAAATATAAATAGTAATATAAATAATTTATTAACATTAAATCTTTATCGATACTTTTTTAGCACAGATAAAGATACCCCTTTATCAACGATACAAAAAATGATAAAATGTGTCTTTATCAACGTTATGAATTTAGCAATGATAAAGATACCATTTATCAGTTCTTTTTTAGTGCTGATAAATGTAGTTTTTATCAGCACATTCTATTTTAGCACTGATAAAACATACCCTTTACAGCGCTTTTTAAGTAGCACTGATAAAAGCCTTACCCGTTTTTAAAAATGAACACTATCTACTGGTTTCTTCTCTCATAGGCCTCAAACTATCACAGAATCCCACCTCTATCATTGTCGACCCCTCCTCTGTCTCTACTGAGTCCTCATTTTCTATCGTTGATGCGAATCCCTCCTCCACTACCATGAAACCCACCTCCGCCGTGAACCCAACCTCTGCCTCTTAACCCCACCTCCACTACCAAACACCACCTCCTTTGTGAACCCTACCTCCACCATGTACCCATCCACTACTGTGAACCCACCTTGGGCGCCGTCTCTCCCTGCCTCGTCGCCATCTATCCATGCATTATTATTGTCTCTTTTCTACTTCGCCACATTTTCCCCTGACTTTCTACCCTCCTTCTCATTCATCGGCATTGCTCCTTGAAAGGTAATCTCATTTGTTATTTTGGTTTTTTTACTTTTCCTTCATCCCCATGCCTCCCCATTCAAACTCCATTAACTTAAGATCCTTTCAAGATGCTTTCTTCCACATATAATCTCTTCCATGGTGATTTAGAGGATACTTGTTTGTTGTTTCTTCCTCAAAGAAAATGTCCAGGATTCCCCTTCATCATCATGAATATTTGTTCCTTTTTTACCAATCCTCTCTAATTGTAGTGTCCATGGATGCCTGATCTTTTTCTGGTGTTGTTCTAATGAGTGTTTTTTATATATTTTTTTCCATCCTTGGAGGACTATTATAGTCATATCTAACACAATTTACATGTTTCAAATACTTGACGTACGTGTTTCTATTCCATTTACTTTTTATGAAGAGTTCCTTCGTTTATTTTTGTTTTAAAAGTAATTTTGATCAAAACCAACAAATCATATGATGAAAAATATTTTTTTATCAAAGCTCCTCCATGTTTTTTTTGTTTATCCTCTGGAATAAATGGGTAAATTTTTCATATCAATGAAACTTTTTTTAAATGGAATTTTAGAAATTTAAGGTGTTTTATAAAATTAATGTGAAGGTTTTATTCAAGAATAGTGATATCTTCATTGTGTTTTGACAAAAATCAGTTTTATAAATTGGTGTTTTATTTGTTTAAAGGGGTTTCATAATTTTGGTAAGTGTTCCATTTATCTTAAACGAGGTATCCATGTTAGTAAATGGTTTTATGTCAATTTATAAAATGGTTCCCCTATTTTAAATAAACAACCATGTTATAGGGAAGGGGTAGTTTTGTTTTAAACTTTTTCAATGATATGAATTGATTTGTGTGTTTTCTATTGAGTTTTCTGTTTTAATATTAAGCCATTATTTTATTAAGAATATTTTGGTTTGATATTTTTTGGTTGATTTCCCTTATAATTGAATTTGGGTTTGAAAAAGATTCAAAAGGGATTTCTAATATATGTATTATATATTTATAAAGATAAGTCTAGTTTTTCACCTTCAGGTAAGGCGGTTTATTGATATATGTTTACACAATAATTGATCCATTATTATACTTCATTATGATTTTGTGGATGTGATATGTATAGTCTGGCATAATTTAGGGATCAAAATGAGGATTAAAAATTACTATATTATAAATAACAATAAAGGAACCAACATGTGTCAGTTGCTTTTAAAACCCATGAGATAAGTCGACATGAACGTGTTCCTAGTTCCTAAATATATATAGGCATGATATAGTGCTAGTATTAGTTATTAAGGACATTATTCAAAGAAATATTGAAGTGGTTAGATAGATAATGAAGGCTAAAATTAGCTAGAGTTAGTGCATGGGCGTAGTTGATATGGGCTGGTGGAGCAGGGATTCATGTTTATAGAGAAACACTGAAAAACGGGTTTACAATATTTCATATAGTAGTTGGTTCATTTGTTCAATTGAAAAATTGGAGGTATATATTTGACAGTTACTACACAATGCTAAAACTATAGACTCATGATCTAGAAGGTTCTTGGTGTGGCACTCCATGTGTACATTGAATCTACATCGGGATGTAGAACAAAACAACAAAGAGTTTCTTATTCAATTGTTCTTGGTAGTTCTAGATTTAGGTATGTGTATTTTGAATGTGTAGATTTTAGTTAGTGTTCCACTTTTCGAAGAATTATTCTCACAAGATCTCATTCGGGATACTAAAAAATTCTAATGTAAGGGTTTTTCCTATCTAGTTCCATTGATCAGTTGGTTGGGAAGATGGGGTGATCTAATCTGGTCCTGAATAATGTGAGGAGTTTTCATCTTGGATCCATAGTGGCTATATGTATGGGATCTAGTCTTCAACTAAGAAAACTATGGATACAATGTTGGTGACAAATTATTTTAGCTAGTTTTAATCTAGAATCTTGGTAATTACTTGATGTATCCACAGTAATGATAATTTATAGTTGGTTAAATAGAGATAGACTTGCGGTAGGTATAGAAGGATTTTAGATTGGGTTTTTTGGAGAACAAGAGCTTCAAGGTTCAGATGTAAGAAAGGATATGGGGTGCTCGAGTATATCAATTAATGTAGGTAGCTTGATATTTGGATATTTCTCATAAGGTTTATGTGAAGTAGTGTACAGTAGTGTGAGATAAGAATAACTGTGAGAATATATATTTTATTGAAGTCTCATTAAATGCAATTTTATTAAATATTATGACATACGTAGGTGAGTGGTATGTGAAATTGTCGCTCTACATGTCTGTTTTATGATCAACTTTTCATTTAGAAATTATATACTTGACATTTAATTATGAAAACGCTATTAATTTTGGCTATAATAGATCACTTCCACCACCCTTTTCCAAAAATTGAGCTTTTTTATCTAAATTATACCCATATTCCTTCTCCCACAACATATATACCCATCCTTTGGATTTCAATAATGGGAAAGTGTTCCTAGGTTTATCTTTTAAATATTATCCATAAAAAAAGATTCAATTTTTCTATGGGACTCAAAGTAAGGGTATTGTTTACCATCAAAAATTATATTTTTATGTTTTAAATTATTTCCATAAATTTCTCTCCAAGAAGTTTCCAAGAACATTCTTTCTCAATGGTTTCATTGAATTAGTTTATTTTTGATGAGATTAGATTAAAATTTTGAGTGCGTGTATTGAAATGGAATCTTTAATGACCTTTATGATAAAAATTGTAACCTTCTAAATATTTTGTTCAAATTATGATACATGAAGAAATGGTAACATTTATTTTTTAAAAGAAATATTTTGGTTTTAAAATTAGTGTTAGTCGCTAACATGATGTTTTAACAACTATTCTTTTGTTAATTGGATTCCAAAACAAGATTTTGGGAGATTTGAAAGTATTAAAAATGTTGTAAAAAGTTTTGTTTTTATAGGTTCAGTTTTGTTCTGGATTTTTTCTCTTCCTTTGGATCTTTTGAGAGGGATATATAGTTGTATGATGAGCCTAGTTGAACATATTTTTTGTATTTATTTTTTAAAATATTAATATTACTAAATAAAAAAGGATGGATATGAATAAAGAATGGATGGATTCTAATCGTCTGAAAAAAGTGTATGAAGATAGAGTTAAATAGTTCATCAAGTTTACTAAAGATCATGATTATGACCCTTCTCAAATACTTTTTCGATGTCTACCCAATTTTTATTCAAAACTAATTAGTTAGGAGGAGTTAGAAGAACACTTGGTCTTTCAAGGAACATATCAAAGTTATAAATGTTGGAATTAACATAGGGAAAAAGTGAATGTAGCTCATGGCTAGGATATCACTGTGTATTATGGATCATCAGATATCATTACAAGTGTGGACAATGAAGAAGACTGTATCAAGGATGTTATTATATATGTGAATGATGATGAAGATCGTACTAAGGAAATGACATGTACAGTTTATAATGAACATCGTGATTTCCAAAAATTGTTTGAGAAGTTAAAGCATTATGAAAAGATTCCATTGTATTCTCATTCCAATAAATATAAAGAACTGTAAGTCATACTAAAGTTGTAAAATTTGAAAGAAGGAAATGGATGGAGTGAAACCTGTTTTATGGAACTGCATTGCCTCTTTAATGACATGCTCCCAGGAAATAATGAGCTCCATATCTGAATATACGATGCTAAATGAAAGCTACACTCGATGGGTATGATCTCTGAAAAAATGGACACCTTCCCTAATGACTGTATACTATTTCTCATGTACCGAAAATCAATTACATAATTACCAATATGTGGTGCTTCATGATATAAGAAAGATTAATATGGTCCTATGAAAGTGGTATGTTACATTCCAATCATTATAGGGTTTAAAATCTTATATATAAGTGAGGATACTTCAAGGCAATTGACATGGAATGAAGATACAAGAATTAAATCGGGAAAACAATGTCACCCGACATACTCTCCTCAATGGAAGAGAATTGATCATTAGTATCCTAAAATTTGAAATGATCTGAGAAACCTTCATCTTGTATTTTCTATAGATTTAGTGAATCATTTTGGTTTTCCATGAATCTCTCACAGTACATGGCAGATGATTTTGGTAAATTATATCATACCATAGTAGTTGTGTATAAAACAAAAATACATCATGTTATCTTATCTTATATTATGACCAAAACTACTAGGTAGTGATATTGATGTTTATTTGTATCCATTGATCAATAATTTTAAATTAATATGGGATTCAGGTGTTACGTTGTATGATTCTTATAGTAAGGAAAATTTCATGTTGAGAACTATGTTGTACGGGACGATAAATGAATTTCCTACTTATGGATATTTGTCAGTATATAGCATTAAGGGATGTCCAAGGTGTCCTATTTGCGAACAAGGTACATAGTCAATTAGGTTTAAACATTCATTGAAAACTATGTTTCTAGGAAATCATAGATTTCAACCCGAATTGAATAAGTACCGATCTTGAATGACATCATTTGATGGAAGTTCAGAATAATGTACAACACTATCTCCACTAATAGTTCATCAACTATTTGATAAGGTAAAAGACGTAGACACTAATTTTGGTAAACCATTTTCAAAAAAACTTATGAATTTTGGTTGTAAAAAGAGATCATTTTTTTAATAACCATAATGGAATTTTCTATACGATAGAAATTTTCTTGATGTTATTCATGTGAAAAAAATTTATGTGATAGTTTCATCGACATGTTGTTAAATACACCCGAAAAAACAAAGGATGGAATTGAGGCTATATTAAACATGGTTGACATGGGAATAAGATACGATTTGGTGCCAATGAAGGGTGAAAAACATACTTTTCTTCCTCCATCTACTAACACACTTTTCAAAAATAAGAGATATCCATTTTTCAACTTCTGTATTGATGTAAAGGTCTCATTGGGGTATTCATCAAAAATCAAAAACATAATTTTAATTTTAATGTCATCAAAATCACCAGACTTCCATATCGTTTTGCAAGATCTAACTCATATATCATTACATTGAATTCTTCCCCAGAATATCTGTCATAAATTAACCAATTATTCTTCAAATCTATATGCAGCAAAGTTATAGACCCGACAGCATTGATGACTATGGAAAGAGAAATTGATGTCATATTATGTGAACTAGAAATTTTCCTCCCACCAATTTATTTTGATATAATGGTTCATTTTATGGTTCATTTAGCGAGAGATATTAGACTATGTGGTAATGTAAACGATATATGAGTGTACCCCATTGAAAGTTATATGAATATTTTGAAAGGGAGTGTCAAAAATTGAAGTTTTTCAGAGGATTACATAGTAGAGAAATATTTTTTTTTGAGGAAGTCATTGCATTCTATACTGAATACATATCTAGTGTGGAAATCATTGCTCTATATAAATATCATAAAACTAGGTAGCTTGTGGGTGAAGGAATATTTGGAAGATATGTTGTCACAATCAATATTATAGATCAGGAGGATTCCCACCTTTAAATATTTCATAATAGTTTAGAGGTTTCCCCAAATGTTGAAACATGCAAAGAAATTATTAAGCATATGAATCCATCAAGGGAAGAAATATGGATATCAAATACACATAATCAAGATTTTATAGGATGGTTTCTAGACCATTTTCGAAGAAGTCATATGAAAATATGGATCCAATTTAAGAATGAATTCAAAGGCTAGAAAAAGGACCATTTTTCTTTGTATTATCTTATGATTGTTATGTGGTTAAGGGTTATAAATTATATGAAAATTATTCTGGTGATTAAATTACAATGAAAAATAGTGGACTTACACTTCTAGTCGAAGCAATGCATGTTTCTGGTACTAAGTAAAGAAATACAATTTAGGATAATATTTCATACTTAGTCATCATCAAACAAATATGGGAGTTGGATTATACAATAATCCATGTGATAATTTTTCAATGAAAGTGTGTTGATAATAGGAGTGCTATTAAAATAGTTGAATTGGGAATCATGAAATTTTATTTGATTAAGGAAGGGTATAACAAAGAACCATTTATAATGGCATCCCAATTAGTACAAGTATTTTATGTTCTAGATCCCACAAACCAAAAGTGGTCAACTTTCCGGTTATCAATCAAAACTACTAAAGGGTCCAATGAAAATTCAAATCAGGATGACCCTTTCATTAGGACATCACAATAATTTCACAGCATTCCCAATGTAGAAGACATTTTATATCTCATAGGAGATAAAAATGAAGGAATTTTGATAGTCAATTGAGGGTTCAAATCCCTTCATCCTTAAAAAAAAGAGTTGAATTATCAGGTAATATGTTTTTTTTAATTTTCAATAAGTTACCTCATGTTATTACCTGTTCACTACTACATTTATGTAACCTAAATTAAATTTTAAATCACATCAGTGGAGATTTATTTTTTCACGTGTTGTTCATCCCAATCCAGAGGAACAACAGGTCTCTAAACCAACTGTTGCTCATAGCGCAAAGGAACAATGACTTTCTGCACATACTGGTGCCCCCAATCCTAATGAACAATAGGTTTCTCAACCTATTTCATCTCTCAATACATAGGTACACCATCCTTTTTCACATGAAGATGCTACCACTCTAGAGTAACTTATTGACGATGTTGATTCTGTGGAAATTTTGGGGGATGAAGGGTTGGTGACACAAAAAAATAGGTGCATCGTAGTTTAAAGGTGTTATAAAAAATGAATAAGTAAAATATAAAGAAACAAATACAAGTTCATATGGAATTTTCGGGTCCAACATCTTATCCCCAAAAGGTCCATGTTCATTAGTTACATTGGAATCATCACTCGGCCACAAGTGTCGATTAATGTAGATTTTTGGCATGATGTTACGTTCATCCTTAAAACACTGATGTGAGAGTATGATAGTTTAACATTATAATATCATTTCATTGTTTTAATAAAAAATAAAATAATTAAACATTGACTTACTCTTCATCATCCCCTACAGAGTGGATTTATATTAGATGAATCCCATAAAAAATATGTATTAATTCATATTGTAAGTATACATAGAGGATTTCTCACAATTCTAATGATACATTATCTTAACGATGTTGAAGGGAAAATAAAACCACAATCATCTCTTATCTATGCACACCTAATAACCCAAAAAGTGTGGGATGTGTTTACTAGTCAGCATGCAGATTTGTCTTTTCAGGTACATTGAAGCTAGTAATACACTGTTTGATGATATGTGAATTAATCTATTTTATTGACTAATTTTTATTTTTGAAATTTAAATTGAGTGCTATAAATAAGGAATGAGCAGAAAAACCAACATACCCCTACCATATATAAAGGATTGGGTACACTTCACTTGAAAAAAATTTGGTATGTATTTTAAATCTACCGTGAAATTTTTATGTGACATTAATCAACAACATAATTATATTCCTATGTTTATATGCAGATTGATAACAAAAAATCCCAATACACTTCCATCTCACACTATGTTCTATAGAAGGAGGTAGGTGTAAATAATTATGGGATACTAATAGATGAAAACTCAAAAAAAGTGTGGAAAACATGTGTAATTATGACTTAATAAAAAAATTCATTAAATTTGTGTTACATAACAATGATTACTTTTGTTCCTATATTTTCTATCTGATATAGTCATAGGAATCATGAAAATTTATATCTGATAAACACATATTATCGACGGCCATGAAGTGGTCAAAAAAGTATTGTTGTATGAGAGGTGTAGGTTTTGGGGTGACACCTACAACATATTTTGAGAAAAAAACCAGAGGATGATCCAGATGAAGAAATTAAACAATTTGTATAAATACTATATACCCTATTAGAACAAATAAATGTTATAGAGAGATGATAGAATCTTTAATAGGGGAAGAAAAGAGAATAAAAACTCTAGAAAATCCATTTCCTGACAATCCCCCCTACCCCCACCAGCTTTGAGGCGAGTCATTCCCATAAAAAAGCTATCTTGGATGTGGCATTTAATGTTCTAATAATTTTTTCTATGAAATGTGAATCAGAAAGAGACTGATACCTTTCACGTACTAATATTCTATAAGTTTATAATGATTATGATTTATATCGATAAACACCCACCCATCATTATGTAGTGAGGGATATAGTGATCAATATCCAAAACAACATTCTACAAAATAAACCACTTCCAACAGGTCATGTGAGAGTATCGATTAGCATAGCCTATGATCTAAGTGCCTGGATACCTATTCCAATTGATTAGGAAGATATTCATAAGGTCTAACAATCTATTAGAAAATTCATCGCATGATCATCACATCTTTTAAAAAAACTTGTCGAAAATGAGGTATTCATTTCCAATCAATATTAGAAGGTAAAAATTTAACAATTAATTAATAAAGGTATGAACTGATGAATGTTTTTATAAATGGAAAAAGTGAATGGGTGAAATGAAAGATCATCTCAAAACCATCTAAAGGATCTACCAACTAATCAAAAAGATCTACTAAAATCATCTTAACTTCACTTGTTCTATATCTGCATTTACTATCATTAAAGGTTCATGTGGTTATATAGTTAAAACTGGTTGTACTTGTATAGTTGATTTTGAAATATATATATATATATCTATATGTAGTAAGTTCAAGACTTCATTAATATTGAGAATGTATGTGAAATCCAAAACTATGATAGGTTAGGTGTCTCAGTTGTAAATGTATACATGAGGTGTGTTTTCATGATTTTATTTTCAAAAGGCCGATATATTGTGTTAATTATGAATAAATACATTTTATGTTTTTGGAATTCGTATATATCAAAACAAATTGAATGGATTTCCCATAGAAAAAAAAATTGGGATTCGTTAGTCCTCACACCACCTCTACAGAGCAACCAAAAATAGATTCCAAGAAAGAGGATGAAATAGTGGAATGCCAACTCAAATTATTTGACAGTAATAATACGGATGAAAAAATATTCCAAATACCAATGATGCAGGGGTAAAACACTATAATTTAATCATATCAAATATATTTTCATTTATTTCATCACTTATTTCATTTTGTGTTTTGAAGTAGCATTGGATGCTCATTGTGGTCAATTTGGAAACTCCAAATATTTATTTCCTAGATTCAATGCATGGATACCCAAAAAACTGACCACGCATAATTTTGTTTATAAATTTATAATACATTACGTCCTACATTTTATCATTAAACATTATGTTATAAAATTTACATTATATTTTAATGTGGATTCTATTATGATAGGTACCTGAATCAATGTCATCTAAAAATGGAGGGATGCCAAAGGCTAAGGAAAAGAAACATGAAAAGTACTAAGATTGGATAAGTATGAGGTTATATATAGTAAAATTTCACTATCCAAACACATATAAAAAAATTAATTATTTTTCTCAATGATTTTACAGTCTCTGAAACAAAAAAAATGGAAAGGATTTTGGTTATTATGTTTGTAAATTTATGAGAGATTCCATATTCCATGAACAAACTAGCATCCCCGAGATAATTAATATTTAATTTAAAATATTTATTTACCCTTTGTGTATTTATATTTTTTTAGTACTACTATGAATGTTGGAAAAGACTCATATTCCCAAGTTTATATAGATTCTCTTAGAAATGAATAGGCAACATACCTGATAGAAAAATGTAAACAAATATCATGAAGATGTGACTTTCATAGAAGTAATGGATTGTTTCATATTTATGTTTAATTTAGTAATTTTTATTATTACTCACATAAGAAATTTTTTTCTTATACATTTGGATTCCATTGTTCGAGTTGGAGAGGTTTGTTCAAAATTGATCATGCTCATGAGAGATTGGACTATGAGAATGCAGTTAAGCTAATGAAAACAAGAAAATGTGTTTTGAATGTATAATGTTGAATTCCAAATAATTATTTAATTAATTAATTTTTTCACCATTTTATCTATTATTTGTTGTTAATTTCTTTTTCATTTTCATCAAATACCTATTTAGTTTTTTTATAGATCTTTTGAGAAGTTATACTTTCCATTCAACTATCTTCAAAAATACAGAAAATGGATAACATGTTCCTTTAGGGTGGAAGAGGAAACCCCATGTTTCGTGACATGTGAAGTGAATCGTAAGGATGCATCAACCATGATACTTCTCAATAGTTTAATTCAAATTATGAATTTCCAAAAGATCTGTCGTGAAAAAATTCCTGAACTATGTTGTAATCAACTACAGCTCAACCATTCTCACCTCAATCTGATACACAGTGTGATTGGTATGACTCAATGTTTATGTTTTTAGTTTATAATTTTCTTTTATCCCTTAATATTCATGTCTTCTTAACTATAATTCTTTAATCCATGACTCAAGATTATGGTCTATGATATGCAAGGTGTGAATTTCTAATGTTAATATCACCTTTTAACATCTTTATACTCATGTTATCATTATATGATCATTGATATATCCCTTGTTTACCCTTATTTACAATCTATGATCACTCATTCTTATGTTTCATATCCTTAGGTTATGATAAATGGTATGATATGTCTAAGATTGTTTCTAGTAAAGAATAACTAAATGAGATACTATAATGAACTAGTTATTTATGATTACATGTTTCTAAAAGTACTAGACCTAAACTATTATAGCATGTATCATTATGTTATGTAAGGAATATTAATCTAAAAAGATGTGATATCTATGTATTAAATTTCTATGTAAATATAGTTGGTATTAGACTAACTAACCTAATCAAAACGGAGAAAACTCATTTATCTATTTTGATAATTTAAGACAATAGTTCATGAGTCATCTGTAACATGTAGAAATCAAACCCACCCATTATGACACATGGTGTGATCGGTATAACTCCAAATGTGTATTTTTATTTAATATTAACATTAATTTAATGTAAAAAAGAACAGCTGGAACCCTAGAAACTTAGAAAATTAATTCTTATTATTTCAATACTTTAGGATAATGATTCATTAGTTATTTTTAATATATAAAAATCAATCATACCTCAATCATACGCACAATGTGATCAGTATGAGTAAACGTGTTCATTATCTATTTAAAATTGACATTTTAGATCAAAATTTTTCACCCACCAAAACCAACCAATGTGCTCCGATTGAATTCATAATTTAGGATAGAAATTCATAAGTAATTTTTGATGTGTATTAAGCTATCTCACATCAGACTGATGCATGATGCGGCCGGTATGAATCGAAATGTGTGTTTCTAGTTTGAAATGAAATATTCGTAAAAAACAACAATGACCTACTCAAAACCAATAATAGACATTCAGATTGGTATGATACTTTATAAAAATGATCCATGAGTCATTTGAGACATTTAAGAATCATCCATACATAAATCCAACACACAGTGTGACCTGTATTACTCAATGTGTGTCTTTTTGTTTAAAATTGAGGTCAATTTTAGTAAAAAAGAAAACCAACCTAGTCAAAACTGAGAAAATGAATTTGGATTGTTTTTATACCTTAAAAAAATGATCCATGAGTCATTTTTTACTTGTAGGAATAAACCACACCTCAATATGACACATTGTGTGCTTTTTATGACTCTAAGTGCTTCTTTTTATTTTAAATTGACATTAATTTTAGAAAATATAATAAGTGACATTTTGAAAAATGAGCAAAAATGAAAGGTTTGATAATTTAGGTAAATGATAGATGATATATTTGAGACATGTTGTAATCAAACACACCAAAATATGATGCATTGTGTGGACATTATGAAAAAAAGTGTAACACCCCAAGCTTCAATGGTATGTTTCACTTTGAATAATGCAATAGCTTGTGTTGTACGCAACATGGAGTTTTAACACACCACGACCAATCGAACTAGCCGTTATGAAGAGTAATACCCACTTTTTGAAATTTTATAAATTTTATTTTTCAAAATGGACTTCATTTTTGGATTTGGAATATCAAAATTATCTTAGGGTGAATTTTTAGTATTTTTACGAAAATTTTCAATTTTTGATGAATAGTGTAAAAGACTACATTATTGTTTAAAACCGACTCTTTATTTAAATAATTAGTAATTTTATTTTAATTTATTTTAGGTCAAAATAAATACATAATACCTATATATTTTCAACATAATTCATTGGATTCATTTTATAATAAGTTTAGATATATAAATTTTAATCAAACTTTTTACCGTCTTTTACCCACCATCAAGGAGAATTTGCAAATTTGCATAAAACATAATTTTACTACTTCTGTGAGTTAAATTTTAAAAATATGGGAGACACTGTTGACATCAGTAAGTAAAATTTGGTTCAAAAAAATGAAAATAATTTTTGGTCAATAGTAACTTTTTACTTTTATTTACCGTGGTTAAAAGTAAATAGAGTAATTAAAGGTAAAATTGATATTATAATTACCCTAAAACGTGTCCTAATTCTTTTTTATAAGAGTAATTCGACAAAAAATAACCTTATGAATAAAATATGATCCTCTTTGGTCCACTTGGATTAGATTACGACATTTATTATTATTCTATTTAAATAAGAGTCAAAAGAGTTAAATTCAAAGTTAATAACTAAACCATTTTTAATATAGGGTTAAAACCAATATAAATTAGACAATTAATGTTCATTATAAATATAAAAATATTTTCTACATAAAGGTATATTTATTTATAATTTTTAGACATTAATTAATTTAACATATTTATGACACAATGATGATACAGTAATTAACTTATTAATGAAATATTAGAATAATTGATATTATAAATATCCAAAAAATGTAATTTGAGACTTTAGATGAATTAAAATAATTTTATAGGTTAATATGACATGTTAGGGTTGATTAAATAATTTTTTGTCAAAGTAATTATGTTTTTATGATTTTCACAAAAACCAAATACTAAATAGTGTCAAAATTGACATAATTGAGTTTTTAAAACAAATACTATATTATTAATTAATATAATATTCCTAAAAATCTAAGGTTCGACCAAATGACTTAGATAAGGTTATATATATTAGTAATGAACCACTTGGTGTTCTATTGGATTGTTATAGTAAGTTTATTAAACATATAATATAAAAATACAAAGAGACATGGTAAATTTAAAAGTATTTAACTAAGAGTTAAATCTAAAAGGTAAAGTTAATATGATGACCTAAAACTATGTAAAACCTATTGGTTGAGAGGTTTTCGACCCATACCCACCTTAGAATCTAAATAATTCATTTTTTGTCCATTAGAAACCGAAAAATATTTTATTATAAAATAATATTTCATGTTTTTTCTAAAGTGACACTCACCTCTCTTATAAAAGGGAACATCCCCTTCTCTTAATTTCACTCCTCCAAAGCCATATATCTCATCCAAACCCTAACCAAATACCTCCCAACTTTAATCCCTTCATCCTAGAGGACTTCTTTTGGTCATAAAGGAAACCTATGGATCCCTTTTGATCAAATCGAAATGAAGAACCCGATGAAGAGGTAAAAATTTCATAACCTCTTTCAAGTTCTCTTCTTCTTCCACTTCCTCTTCTTTGTTGTTTATATTTTAAAATAATAACTCCAGTATATTATATATACTATGATGTTATTATAAATATGGTACAACCATATTCATTATTCTATCCATCATATGAATGAAAAAGTCACCATACATGTGTACGTGCGGTTTACCATCTCCATGAATGAAAAAGTCACCATACTATTTTCCGTTGTTATAACATCTTCAAAACATCCCTTACAAGATTATAAGAATATTTTCAAAATAAATTTTTTCTTTTATAATTACATGACTTATATATTATTTCAAGATAGAAAGAGATATTTCTCTCAAAAAAGTTTTAATTTCATCTATGTCAACATCCTTTGATGGATTTTAAACTTGTTTGAAGTTGATTTATTATGATACAAATCTTCCATATAGTATTAAAGGTTCTATGATACATTTGACAGTGGATGTGTTATTTTTATACAATTCATGGTTTATGGATAAAGTTTGACATTTCTTATTCTAGTTTTAATACGAATGTTTATGTTATGTTTATACCTTTTCATATGAAGAATGCATTGGACTCAGTAAGATGCGGGTGGAGCCCGCTATAGCTCCTCAATGCATCAGTAGGTCTCAAAAGACAAATTAGTGTCTTGGAACAAGGCCTTGAAAAAATCTTATTTTTAGTCTTGGCACAAGGCCTTGACTATGTGGTTATGAAGTATGACATTATGCATCCATCATTATGAAAGTGGCTATTGATATTGAATGTGATTATTCGACTAGTAGAATATCCATGTGAATAAGTAAATGAAATTATTTGATTTTATATTTTCCATATTATGTCGAAGTTTATGTTTAAAAGGAATTTGTTTTATTATTATACATTGCCTAAAATTTTTATGCTTATTTGTGAAACTTTTCGCTATATTCTTATCCTTACTGAGTATCTGAGCTCACCCCTTTCTATGTTTTATTTTTCCCAGGATGTGAAAAAGTATTTTATGGTTTATATATAGGGATAGGATAAGGATATAAGTGTGTCCAAAAGGGAACAAAATTTTGTTTATGTTTTTATTTAATGATTTAATGTAAAACTTATGAATGTATCTAGTACTTCCAAGGATATTAAACTGATCATTATTTCAGGGTTTGATCCCTTGTGATCTTGCCAATGTTATCTAAAAATGCACCAACTCTAGGTAACTGGGGTCAGGGTATTGCAATTGGTATCAGAGGAATTTTATTACAAACCTTGGAAACTAGATTTAGAAAAATTCTAATTAGAGAACACTACCATAAGATAGACTTTGAGGATTAGTATAGAAGAACATCCTAGAATTTTGGTACTATTGAGATTTTGTAAGATTTTAAAGAAATACATCCATGTCTATATACAAGAGGGTAGAGGCACCTCTAGCATAGATGCACCTAGGGGTAATACCCAAAAACACCGATTTGAGATAGACTCGAATGGGAAAAGGTGCACAACAACGGGTCTTACTGCACTCTTTGTTATGACACTCCCAGGGGATATTCTTAGGATAATTCACATTTTATTTACAAACCATTATGAAGGATTTATGAGTATATACCTCCTCAAAGAAATCATCTTTATGATTATAGACTATATCCCTAAACTGTTCAATTTATGTTAACTATTTTACAAGTTTGGAATTATGTATTGTGATTCATAAACTAATCTAGTGTAAGCCATTGTTTAGAAATGGATCATAGTGGAAGGAATGGAAATTTTATCAATGCGTGTAATCCATGTTGGGATTTTCCTCCTAGTCAAGATAATTATATTGGAGCCAGTGAAGCAACTTGTGCTGATCAACTTATCACCATACTGGGACAACTTACCCAGGTTATGAATAATAACCTTACTCGTATAGAGCACCCTGATCAAGAACACAAAGGATCAATGTTAGACCACTTCATGAGGCAACAACCACCAACATTCAATTGGAGTACAAATCCATTGGTATATGATAAATGGATAAATTTCTTAGAGAAAATATTTCATGCATTGGGGAGTAGTGAAAGGGAAAAAGTTTTCATGGAAGCTTATTTCCAAACGAGATATGCATATCAATGGTGGTCATTAATCCAAAACAAAAAAGGAATATAAATAAGTATAAAACAAGGAATGAAGGGATGTTAAAGAGATTTTCTTAGAAAAATACCTTTTTCATGACCATCAAGCAGATATGGAGAGACAATTTCTGAGTCTGAGGCATAATGAAGATGAGAATGTCACAAAGTATGAGGCTATATTTTCAAGGATAGCAAGCCATGCAGCAAATTATATACATAACCCAAGGAGTAAGATTGACTGATTCTTTTATGGGTTAAATCCATTTCTTCGTCGAGCATTAGTCTCACAATCCTTCTCATCATACGAAGATATTGTCTCATTCGCTATCGAGAAAGAAAAGGAATTCTCTAAGTCTTACAAATTTAAAGAAAAGCAAGAGAAAAAAACGATCTACTGAACACTTTGGAAATAGAAATAAGGGGAAGAAGGGAAATGTTGAATATCCATCCTGTGGTAAATGTGGGAAGAAATACCCAAGTACTTGCCTGAATGGGATGGAAGTCTGTTACAAGTATGGTGAAAAATTCCACCAAGCTCATGATTTTAAGGGGAACAAATAGGTTTTCAATGTTTACTGCTACAATTTTAGTGAAAAGGGTAATTATGAAAAGTAATGTCCTAAGTATCAAGGGAACTTACCTTAGAAATGTCCAAGGGATCAAGGACAAGATTATGAAATCACTACTGCTCAGGTTGAAGCTCCGAAAGATGTGGTGGCAGGTAATTTAATGGTTTCCCCAAGTTTATCCAATGATTTATTTGATTCTAGATCATCAAATTATTTCATATCTTCCCAGTTTTCAAAGAGAATTAGATATTTTCAATTTGACTTAACAAAGGAGTTGTTAGTCAAAACTCCTAAGGAAAGTATCATCTCAACAATGTTTTTTGAAATCAGTTCCCATTAGGTCATATAAATATTCTTTATCTTCTGATCTCATCATCATTCCCATGATTGAATTTGATATAATCCATGGAATGGATTGAATTTTAGGCCATGATGCGAAAATTTATTTAAAAAGAAGGAGGTTACAATTTTCGATGATGATATGGAGTACCTTATCTTTAGAGCAGAAACTTCACCACCTGATTCTTATCTAGATCCACCCCCTGTAGCTCTACTAAATTAAATTATTAGGGAATAATAGAATGAAATAACTATAGGTGAGGAAAATAATGTTCGAATAGAGGACGTACCTATAGTGAAATAATATGTTGATGTGTTTATAGAGGATTTACCTAGGCATCCACCAGAATAAGAAATTGAGTTTTTCATTGATTTAACTCCTGGTTCAAGGCTCATATCAAAGAACCCTTATAGAATGGCTCTGTGGAATTAGTATAACTAAAGAAACAACTAGAAAAATTTAGTAATAAGGGATTTATTCTCCCTAGTGTTTCTACTTGGGGATCCCCTGTCCCTTTTTTTAAGAAGAAAAATGGATCTATGAGGTTGTGCATTAACTAGAGGGAGATAAATGATATAACAATAAAGAACAAGTATCCCTTACCACTCATTGATGATTAATTTGATCAACTTCATGGATTTAAATATTTTTCAAAGATTGACCTTCGATCTGGGTACCATCAGTTGTGTGTAAAGAAGTAAGGCATTCTGAAGACATCATTTCGAACCAGGTACGGGCATTATGAGTTTACAGTAATGCCTTTTGGACTGACTATTGCACCCTATGTCTTCATGGATCTAATGAATAGAGATTTCAAGGAATATCTTGATGACTTTATAGTGGTATTTATTGATGATATCTTGGTATACTAAAAAATCTATGAAGATCATGAAAATCGCTTGCTCATTATTCTAAAGACTCTTAAAAGAAATGAATTATATGGGACGTTTAGAAAGTGTTAATTCTCGATTTAGGAGATTTCTTTTCTTGGCCATATTTTCTCTAAAGATGGAATATATATTGATCCTTCAAATACCAAGGAAATAAAATAATGGCCAGATCTGACGAGTGTAACTGAGGTACATAATTTTATTGGTTTAGCAGACTATTATAGATGTTTCGTCCATAATTTTTCCCGGTTGGCTAACCCATTATCCAAGCTCACATGTAAAGGGGTTAAATTTTTTTGGACAAAAGAGTGTGAAAAATGTTTGGAAGAACTGAAGATAAGATTATTCAATGCACCTATCTTGAATCTACCATCAGGGAACGAAGGGTTTGTTATTTATAGTGATGCTTCAATGAAAGGACTTGGTTTTGTCCTTATGCAGACTTATAGAGTTATTGCCTATGCATCATGACAGCTAAAAATTCACAAGAAAAATTATCCCACTCATGATCTTGAATTATCAGCTTTAATATTTTCTCTGAAGATATGGAGACACTATCTCTATGGTAAAAAATGTGAGATTTATACCGATGAAAAGAATTTGAAGTATATTTTCTCTAAAAAAGAACTCAACATGAGGCAAAGATGATGGTGTGAATTACTCATGGATTATGATTGCACTATACACTACCACCCGGGGAAGGCAAATAAGGCGGAAGATGCTTTGAGCAGAAAGGATCATGGAGTTTTAAACAAGATGAGAGTTGAAAGGGATCCTTTTTTCATGGATCTAGTAAAGATGGATATGGGAATAACCATGGAAGGTGAAACATCTATACTTTTTCAAATGGTTACTAAACCATCTTTACAAGAATGGTTAGAAAGTTCTCAGGATGATGATGAGGAGTTTCAAAAGAAAATTAAAGGTGTAAATGATGGGAGATTGATTGAATTCATAAATGAAGATGGGAATTTGAAATTTGGGAAGAGGCTTTGTGTTCCTAACATACCTGATCTAAAAAGGGAATTTTTGGATGATGCACATAGATAAAATTTATCTATATACCCTCGGAGCACCAAAATGTATAATTATTTGAAAGAAAATTTTTGGTGGGACAACATGAAGAAAGAGATTTCTGATTTTGTGTCAATATGTATGGTTTTTCAACAAGTGAAAGTTGGAAGGCAACAACCTAGAGGAGTCATGCAACCTCTTCCCATACCTTAGTTGAAATGGGATAATATTATGATCGAATTTTTCATGGTGCTACCAAAGACTCCTAGAAAGAATGATGCAATATGGTTCATTGTTGATCGTCTTTCCAAGTCATCACATTTTCTTCCTAAAGAGAAGATTTACCACTTGAACCTTTAAAAAGAATGTATATCAATGAAGTTGTAAGACTTCATGAAGTTCCCTAATTGATTGTTTCTGATCGTTATCCCCATTTTACATCAATATTTTTGATTATTCTTTAGAAGTCCCTGGATACAGAACTTCATTTGAGCACTTCTTACCACCCTCAAACCGATGGACAATCAGAACAGACTATTCAAACATTATAAGACATGTTGAGATCTTGCTCAATTGTCTTTAAAGGTATTTGGGATGAATATTTACCCCTGGTAAAACATTCCTATAACAATATCTTCCATTAAAGTACTCAGATGGCACCATTTGAAGCGTTATACAGAAAGAGATATCACATACCAATTTGTTGGGATGATGTTGGTGAATGAAAACTCATATGCCCAGAACTTGTTGAGGGAATAATGGAAAAAAGTGAAGGTTATCCAAACACACATCAAAGCATCCCAAATTAGGAAAAAGAGCTATGTTGATAACCGAAGGAAGGATTTTGAATTACAAGTAGGAGACCATGTTTTCATGAAGTTATCTCCATGGAAGGGTGTTATATATTTCGATAAGAACGTTAAATTGAGTCTTGGGTACATTGGACCTTTCAAAACTCTAGAACGAATTGGGGTTATAGCTTACCATTTGGAAATGCCTTCAAGTCTCTCCGAAGTTCACGATGTGTTCCACATATCACTATTGAGAAAACAAAGGCCTGACCCAACGCATGTACTCACCTATGAGGAAATTAAAATGGAACCTGATCTATCTTATTGTGAAGATCCTATCAAGATTCTTGATACCAAAGAACAAGTGTTCATTAATCGGATGACTCGTTTGCTAAAATTTCTATGGAGAAACCATAAGATGGAAGAGGAAATGTGGGAACTAGAGGAACCTATGATAAAGAACCACCCAAATCATTTTGTGCGGTAGTAGTCTAGAAATTGTGAGGATGAAATTATTTGAATGAGGGAATAATTTAACACCCCAATCTTCCACAGTACATTTCCCTTTGAATAATATAGTAGCTTGCGTTGTACGCAACTTAGAGTTTTAACACACCACTACAAATTGAACTAGCCATTATGAATTGTAATACCCACTTTTTGAAATTTTATAAATTTTATTTAATAAAATGGACTTTATTTTTGGATTTGGAATATCAAAATTAGCTTAGGGTGAATTTTTGATATTTTTCTGAAAACTTTCAATTTTTGATGAATAGTGAAACACATTTCGTTATTGTTTAAAAATGAATTTTTATTTAAATAACTAGTAATTTTTTTAAATTTATTTTTGGTCAAAATAGATATATAATACCTATATATGTTCAACATAATTCATTAGAGTCATTTTATAATAAGTTTAGATATATAAGATTTTATCGAACTTTTTACCGTCTTTTACCCACCTTCTAGGAGCATTTGAAAATTTCTATAAAACAATATTTTACCTCTTATATGAGTTGAATTTCAAAAATCATAGAGACATGGATAACATCAGTAAGTAAAATGTGGTTCAATAAGACGAAAATATTTTTTGGTGAATAGGAACTTTTAGCTTTTATTTACCGCAGTTAAAAGTAAATAAGGTAATTAAGGGTAAAAATGATATTATAATTACCCTAACACATGTCCCAATTCTATTGGATAAGTTTAATTAAACCAAAAAAAACCTTATAAATAAAATATGATCCTCTTTGGTCCACAAGGATTAGATTAGCACATTTATTTTTATTTTATTTAAAGAAGAGTTAAAAGAGTTAAATTCAAAGTTTAATAACTAAACCATTTTTAATATAGAGTTACAAACAATATAAATTCAACTATTAATATATATTGGAAATATAAAAAAAGTTCCTACATAATTTTATTTTATTTATAATTTTTATTCTTTAATAATTCAATTTATTTATGACACAATGATGATGCAATAATTACCTTATTAATGAAAGATTAAAATAATTGATATTATAAATATCCAAATAAATGTAATTTGAGACTTTTGATTAATTAAACTAATTTTATAGGTTAATATGAAATTTTAGGGTTTATTAAATGATTTTTGGTCAATGTAATTATGTTGTAATGATTTTCACAACAACCAAATACTAAATAGTGTCAAAATTGACATAATTGAGTTTTTAAATCAAATTCTATATTATTATTTGATATAATATTCATAGAAATATAAGGTGTGGAAAAAGGACATATATAAGGTCATGTGAATTAATAATTTACCACTTCAGGTTTTCATGGCTTATTATAGTAAGTTTATTAACCATATAATATAAAATTACAAAGAGTTATGGTAAATGTCAAACTATTAAACTAAGAGTTAAATCTAAAAGATAAAGTTAATATGATGACCTAAACATGTCTAAAACATATATTTTGAGAGGTTTGAGACCCATAGACACCTTATACTCGAAATAATTCATTTTTGAGCCATTAGAAACCGAAAATGATTTTATTATAAAATAATATTTCATGATTTTCCTAAAGTGACCCTCACCTCTCTTATAAAAGGGCACTTCCCCTTATCTTAATTTCACACCTCCAAAGCCATTTTTCTCAACCAAACCCGGACTAAATATCCTCACAACATTACTCCCTTAATATTATATTCCTTCCTTTGGTCATAAATCAAACCTAAGGATCCCTTTTGATCAAATCAAAAGGAATGACCTGAAGAAGAGGTAAAAATTTCATCACCTCTTTCAAGTTCTCTTCTTCTTCCACTTCCTCTTCATTGTTGTTTTCATTATAAAACAATATCTCCAATATCTTCTATATACTATGAGGTTATTATTAAAATGGTACAACCATATTCATAATTCTATCCATCATTTGAATGACAATGTCACCATACGTGCGTAAGTATGGATTACCGTCTCCATGTCGTGGTGTAGTTTGTTATTTAAACACTTAATTATTTTGATGGGTATAAGAATGAGTATAACTGATGTAAATAATAAATATACCATGTTAATGATTCTTTATATATGATATAATATCCAATCAAATACTATTTCACCATCAATATAATGATATTTTCGCTCATGCGTACGTACGGATTACCGTCTCCATGAACGGGATGATATTCATTCCCCATCGTAATCGCTCAAAAATAATTTTTATTTTATGATCAAAAATAATTTATAAGAACTTAATACAATTATGGATGTCAATAAAATACATCCTATAAAAAACAATCATGTCTTATGTAACCAATCATATAAAGGAAAACGAATCGGTTAACTCCCAAAACGATGATACAACAGAAATTTTATTAACACAGCAATATTAGAGGATCATATATGATATCATATTTAAATATGTAGTTCTTTTATAATTTAAAAACAATGTTTTAACTAGTTTAAAGGTGGTAATATAGCATCTACCAAGGAAAAGTACAAGGTAAGGGTCAATTTCAAAATCTCTTTATTATCCGAGGTTGTTTTTACGTAAATATCTACTGGAACCTCTTTATCATCCACATCTGTGTTTTCTTAAAAATGTATTTAAAACATTATTACTATTTAATAGAAAATGGGTTAAAGTCATTTATACCATAATTTGACCTTATATATTTTGAAAGTATTATGTCCATCATTTTCCAAACAAGGTACTTTATGACCCTTTTCGACAAAATTTAGGTATGAATGTCTTTTTTTAACTTATACGACGAGTGCAGCTATTTTCCACCATTATAACATCATAGAAACATCTCTTTAATGTTTATAAGAATATTTTCAATATAAATGTTTTCTATTATAATAACATGACTTCTAAATGATTTCAAAATAGAAAGATATATTTCTCTCAAAAAGCTGTGATTTCATCTATGTCAAGATCCTTTGATGGATTTTAAACTTGTTTGAAGTTAATTTATTATGATACAAATCTTTCATATTGTAATGAAGGTCCTGCGATATATTTTAAAGTGGATGTGTTATTTTTATACCATTCATGGTCTACAGGTAAAGTTTGACATTTCATATTCTATTTTTAATACGAATTTTTATGTTATGTTTAAACCTTTTCATATGAGGAATGCATTAGACATAGTATGTAACGAGTGGAGCCCGCAATAGGTCCTCGATGCATAGGTAGGTTTCATGAAACAAAATAGTGTCTTCGAATAATGAATTAACTAAATTTAATTTGTAGTCTTGGCACAAGGCCTTGATAATGTGGTTATGAAGTCTGGAATTATACATTTCATCACTATGAAAGTGGAAATTGATATTTCATGTGATTATTCGACTAGTATAATATCCATGAGAATAATTAAATAGAATTATTTGAATTTATCTTTTCCATATTACACTGATGTTTAAGTTTAAAAGGATTTTGTTTTAGTCTTATACATTGCCTTAAATGTTTATGATTACTTATGAGGGTTTATGCTATATTGTTATCCTTACTAAGAATCTGAGCTCACCCATTTCTCAGTTTTATTTTTCCTAGGATGTGAAGAAGTATTTCATGGTTGACCTGTAGGGATAGGATAAGGATATAAGTGTGTCCAAAAGGGGAAAAAAATTGTTGATGTTTTTATTTCGTGATGTAATGTAATACTTATGAATGTATCTAGTACTTCAAAGGCTACTAAATTGATCTGTCTTTCAGGATTCGATCCCTTGTGATCATGCCAATGTTATGTAATAATAAACCGACTCTGGGTAATTGGGGTTGGGGCATTACAAAAAGTGTTTGTTATTAGTTTAAAAATGAAATTTTATCTCAAAACATGTCACTCACTGAAAACCAAGAAAGTGAACATTGGTTCATAAGTCCTTTGTGACATGTTTGAAGTAGTCTCACGTCAAACTGACACATGATGTGACCGGTATTACTCAAATTGAATTTTTCTTATTTGAAATGACATTTTTTAAAAAAACACAACAATCATACTAAAAAATGATATAATTCATTCAGATTGTTTTTATACTTCAGGAAACTGTTCTATAAGTCATTTTTTGATGTATAGGAATCATCTTCACCCCATTATGATGCATGTTGTGGCCCGTATAACCTAAAGTGTCTCATTTTATTTATAATTGACATTAATTTTAGTAAAAATAACAAGTGACATATTGAAAACAAAGAAAACACATTCAGATTATTTTGATAATTTTGGAAAAAATATCCACGATTCATTTTTTTATGTGTAGGAATCAACCACATCCCAGTATGATGCACAGTGTGACCAGTATACCTTCAAATGTGTCTTTTTCTTTAAATCTCACATTAATTTTAGCAAAAATAATAAGTGACATATTGAAAACTAATAAAATGCATTTGGATTGTTGTGATAATTTTGAAAAAAATATCTATGAGTCATTATTGATGTGTAGGAATCAACCATGCCTCAATACAAATCACAGTGTGACCGGTATGACTAAAATTATCCGTTATCATTTTAAAATTGACATTTTAGCTCAAAACATGTCACTCACTTAAAACTAAGTAAACAAACTCGGGTTGTCTTTAGAATTTTGGAAAGTCATTCATAAGCCATTTCTGATGTGTATGAAGAATTCTAATGTTAAAATAATGCTTGATGTGATCATTATGATTCAAAATACATCTTCCTAGTTTGAAATGACATTTTAGTAATAAAAAAACTGACTTAATGAAAACCAAACAATCGCATTCTAATTGTTTTGATAATTTTATATAATTATCTATAAGTCATTGAGGATGTTTTGGAATCAACATCACCTCAATTTCATTCATGGTTGGGATATTTTAACTCAAAGTGTCTCTTTTAATTTAAAATTGACATTAATTTTAGTAAAAGGAAAAAGTGACATACTGAAAATCATGAAAATGAATTCTTATTGTTTTTATAATTTAGGAAAATGATGCATGAGTAATTTTTGATGTGTAGGAATTAACCCTTCCTCAATAAAATAGAAGTTGTAACCACTATAACTCCAAATGTTTATTTTTATTTAAAATTGATATTAATTTAAGTAAAAAAGAACAAGTGACAAACTAAAAACTGACCAAATTCATTCATATTATTTTGATACATTAGGAAAATGATCTATCATTCATTTTCTATGTATAGAAATCAACCACACCTTAATCTTATGCATGGTGTGACCAATATGATTAAAAGTATCTGTTATCCTTTTAAAATTGGAAATTTAGGTCAAAATATATCACTCACTTAAAACCAAGAAAATGTGTTATAATTGTCTTCATAATTTAGGATAGCGATTCATAAGTCATTTTTATATGTGTATGAAGAGGTCTCGCATCAAACTGATACAAGATGTGACCGATATGACTAAAGATTCATGTTTCTAGTTTGAAATGACATTTTAGTAAAACAAATTACATATTGAAACCCCAAAAATGCATTCATATTGTTGTGATACTTTATAAAAATGATCCATCGGTAATTTCTCATAGGTATAAATTAGCTTCACCTTAATCCAACACATGGTGCGATCAGTATAAATCCAAATGGATCATTATGTAAATTTGATATTAATTTTAGTAAAACAACAAGTGATATACACAAAACTAATCAAACACATTCATATTGTTTTGATTTTATAGGAAAATGATCCATAACTCATTTTTAATGTGTAGGAATGAACCCCACCTCAACAAAATGCATGGTTTGACTGGTATAACTCCAAATGTGTTTTTTATTAAAAATTGACATTTTATTATTATATCCTTTCATATTAATGTTTAATTTATTTCTCTATAGAATTACTAACATAATATTTTATTTTTTATATTTGTGGAACCTTTTCCTTTAGTTGGGATGATTTGTTCAGAAACTGATACCATGGGTGGACATCTTTAAGAGAGGATCACAAGCATCAAAAGATGAAATATTAATGTTTTTAACTATTTTTTTGGATAATTATAAATGTAATTATATAAAACATTATTTTAAATGTATATAGAAGGGTTTTTTGTATATACTAAGGGTGGATATTTTTGTATTCGTGAGGTCAGTTAAATTCATATAGCATTATTATTTACGTATACTGTAACACCCTAGGTAAATAAAGAATATGAAATTTTCATATTTATCCCTATTTGTGAATAAAGTATTAACATTAATTAAAAGGGTATGCTCTGCTCAATGGCGTACCCAATACGCAACAATGAGTTTCTTGGGAATCATACGTTGCACTCAAATAATAAAATAATATTATTTTAAATGGTAGTTAACGCCTAGTAGTTGTAATGGCAGGAATGAACAGAACTAACTACAAAATGATTATATATGTTTGTCAAATATTTTTACTCTTTACAATAAATGTTAGAGGATTAAAAATGCAAATGAATCCAGTTTTTATGCGTAAACATTCTAATATTATTTAAAAGGACGATTAACCGCATTTTGATGGCGAACCCATTTTAAATCCAATTTTTGAAAATTTTATAAGCTCTATTTTTCAAAATAAACATATTATTTATGATTGGGACATTGAAATTTTCCATGGGTTAATTTTTTGTATTTTTCTGACAATGTTCATTTTTCAATGAATAGTGAAAAATACTGCATTTTACATCAAAACTATTTTTTCATATAATTTAATTATATGGTTATATTAACTTTTTAATTTGTTTTAAAGTTTAATTAGAATATATTTTTACCATGTATTTCAATGATGGTCATTGGGATTAATTTCACTTTGGAATTAGGCATAAACAAGTGCCAAACTTTTCATAAATATTGTTTCTAAAAAACCCGCTATTTGTTTTGACAACGGGAAGTTTTTTTTAAATTAATTATTGAAATTTATGTGTTTGGAATTTGGTAAAATTAATTACATATTTGAAATCAGAAGGTCCAAATTATGTAATTAAGACTCTTTTGTTTTTGGACATTATGAATAGTAACGACGTTAATTATCTTTAATTATCTTGATTAATGAGTAATCGGGTAGTTAAAGATAATAAGATAATATCATAATAATAAAAAATGACCACAAAATGTGTCCTAAGGCTACTGGTTGTCTCATTTCCGACCATGGGATGCCTGGTGCCAAACATGGGGGCCCCATGAAATCACTTTTGTGAGAAAGTGACTTTTTATATTTTATTTTTAAAGAATGTTAAATGTAACAAAGAATGTATCACCTAAGTAAAATATTTTTAATTTTTTCTGCATAAATGGTATTTTGGACTATAAATATTCATTGTAAATCTAAAAAGATTTCCTACAGCATAGTATTTTTTTTATAATTTTTAGACATTAAATAAATTTAATTATTTATGACATCATGATGATGCAACAATGACCTCATTATTTAACGATTTAAACAAAATGGAAAGATAATGTAAAATATAAGACCTACACATGTACAAAACCTATTGGATGGGTGGATTTAGAACCCTTATCACCTTATCCATGAATTATATCAATGTGGGACCTTTTAAATATGAAACTCATTTTCAAATAAAGTAACATTTGCTTACTTTCCAAGAGTGCCCCTCCTCTCCTCTTATAAAAGGCCCCCACCTCTACCTATTTACCCACACTTACAAAGCCTTTGGCTCGGCCCACCCCTACCCATTTTGTCTCTACACATCCCTCTATAACTCCTTGAAGCCTTTGAGCTCAAATCAAAGGAAGTTACTCGATTTAAAGGTAATGTCTTCACTTGAGTCCTTTTGTTTTATTTTGCTTCTCCAACCCCCTAAAATCTTTTTATTCATTTCTTTTGTAACAACTACAGTATCATAAATATACAAGGATGTTGTTATAAGAAGGATTCGAGATACACTTACACACACCTATATCTAATAGTTAAAGAACATACTGTTTCCGTGGATGGCGAATTTCTGCCTCCCGAAACGATGATTGTTCAACATTCTTTTAACACCTTCAAAGGTGGCCATTAAGATGTCACTATATTTATATATGATATATAATATGTTTATTTTTTACTTAAGATTATGTATTTTGAATTTATGGCATACCTTTATGGTTTCCATTATTGGTAAACGCGATATCTTCATTTAAGGAAGTGCGGACTACTACCCCCTCAAAGTGATTTGATTCGTTAATACCATATGTGGTACGTATAAAGGATATATTTAATGATATTATATATGATACCATAATGGAATTAAAATACTATTATTTATCATTATGTTTTAATTCCATTAAATATGAAATAGAAATGGAAGTAGCGTTCATGCGTACGTACGGCTTACCGTCTCCATGAACGGTACATTTCATTTCTTATCTCAAAATGTTATGTACTATTATAAGTACATATATATAATGGATATATATGTAATATATTAAATCTAAATTATTGATATCATTCTGAAATTATAACACACACATATATATATATATATCTCATTTTGTTTTAATTCCATTAATAGGACAAAAAAATGAAAGTAGCGTTCATGCGTACGTACGCCCTACCGTCTCCATGAACGGTGCTTTTAATTTATCTCCAAATGCTATGAAATGGTATAAAATGAACATATACTGGATATATATGATATTTAAAACATCAATACTATTCTGGATATTATGTACCTATAACTACATGGAAAATTATTTTCCAACAAGTTCAATTTTTTACTCATGTACCAAACATCGACAAAAACGTCTGATATGAAATAATATTATTAACCAATTATTATAACATTATAATATGTGATATGAACAGAATAATAATCCTTATATGAGGTCCTTAATCAATAATAAATTGACCAAAGTTTATTATTCAGGAATATAAAGAAACGAACAAGACAAGTTGGACTTGAGGTAAGGGATCCTACTCCTCTATTTCTTTTTATGTGCACTCTTTTATGTTATTACTTTTAAAGATCATATTTCTTGTTATTGGGATGTTCTTTAATATTACCCTTACTATAATTTTTATGTTCATATGATTAGAGACCCTATTCTCTCTCATCAATCCATTTTGGAAGTTTTGAGTGGCGCCGTTAGGCAGCCGAATTTTCGTAAGAGATCTATCCTCTCTCTTTCTTTTTAAGTACTCTCTTTTTTGTCACTTCTTTTATGCTCTTATTTTTTATGCTGGGGTATGTTCTTTTATATTCATCTTTATGTAAACTTTATTTTAATATGATGAGAGACCCTATTTGATCTCATCAATCCATTTTAGGAAGTTTTAAGTGGCGTCGTTAGGCTGCCGAGTTTTCGTAAGGGATTATTCATCTCACTTTTATTCCTGTGAGATTTATGATACATTTGCCTCAATTTCTTTTGATTGGTGTATGTACTGACCATTATTTTACTCATTGTGTAATATTCTTTCATTTATGAGTATTTACATCAATGTTGTAATGTCCTTATTTCACGGGGCGTATGTTTCGAAAGATACCCATGTCGGTAAGGGAACCTTTCACCCTCCTCTTTTTAAAAGACTTATTTTGTTATGTCTTTTAATTCACATAATATTATTTTGGGATATGTTCTTATATATCCTTATTGATTTAAATTTTATGTCCAAGTGATGAGATACCCTTTTTATCTCTCATCAACTCTTTTTCTGAATTTTGAAGTGACGCTGTTAGGCTGTCGAATTTTTGCAAGGGAACTTCTTAACCCAATTTCGATTCTTTGGGATAAACTTGTACACCTTGAATATGTCGTTCTATAATTATGTGTAAATTTCCTCTGATTGTTTTACACTTAATACTCACATATATTTCTTGTATTTGTTTGTCACACATAGTTATGTAACTGGTTTATCCTTAATCCAAGGATACCATCTTTGTATGGGACTTCGTCTCAATCTCCTGTCATTGAGGAATATTTTGTTTTATACACAACCTTATTTTATACGGTGTATAAACCCCTTTGACTTTTACATTTATCCAAAATGAATATTTTTTATACGAATCATTTTACTAAATGAAAATAGGGAATGTTTTGTCGTACGTATGCGTTGACAACGACTTCTCCACCGTCGTGACCATTATTTGAGTTTTGGTTTCCTCTACAAGCCATACCTTCTTTTTAAAAGAAAAACAAATACCATATTTTACTTTTCTTTTATTTTGGTATTGAAAATGGTTTTCATAATGTTTTTATATCAATGTGTTGTATTGATATCTTGTGATTGAAAGGTGGAAATGTTACGTTTCCTTTATGCATGTTTTATGTGATACAATTATGTTGAGGTTCTTGGGTATTATTATGAAGACGGGTGGTTCTGTGATAAACTAAGGGCGGGTGATCCCGATATAGCTCTCTAATGCATTGGGTAATGTGAAGGAGTGAAACGTTAAGGTTTCTCCGAAGAGATTTAGGGAATATACTATAGTGGGTATTCGAAACATAACCAAGAGGGTTACTCCCTACGTAAGAATGTTATGAATGACTCAAGTTACCTTTTATGTCTTATGATTTCTATGATTTGATGAGGTATGTTAAAGTTCCTATGTTTTATGGGTAAAGTATTATTTCATTCTTATGTACATATGAACTCATGTTTCCTTTCCATATTTTTTATATCCCTTACAGCGATTTTTATGCTCATCCCAAGGTTTTGAAATGTTTTTCACAGGTCAAGGGAAGGGTACATGATATGATGATAGTGTCAAGGAAGTGTCAAGAAAGAATCCATGTTTTATTTCAAATATTTTTCCTTTGAGGGAAAAAATTAATACTATCTTTTATGTAACCACTTTGTGTAAATGTGTAATGTAATGCAAGTTTTATGCTCTAATTCTCTAAAAATCTAAACCTAAAAAGATCCTCAATGTGTAATCTTGTAATAACTCAAGATTAAGTAAGGTTTAAGGCTGGGGCCTTATAGTTGGTATCAAGGTCGGTTTAAATAACTTTAGAGGTTAGGGTATTCTCTAAGCATAAGTGACAGTACCGTAATGGATAGGATTTCAGAAAGAGTCCTAGTTTTAGATAAAGTGAATGAGTAAGTATATCTTAGTGGTTATCTCCCTCATTAGTACATGATGGTTTTGTTGATATACTCACACTGAAATTTCTATTTTTAGTGAATGGATGGATCTAGCAGGAACCAAAGTGACAATAGGTTTGAAGGAAACTATGGTGGTTCTCTGATTAAGAGATTGGATGAAATGGGGTATTCAATGAGGAAACTCGTGGTTGTTCTAAACCAACTATAAAGGAGTCATGATCAACCACTTGAACATTGGTATATTCTGTAATGCATCATGTATGAGATGACCAATCGATGTGCAAGTTAAGGTAATAATTATAAAGGTAACCATTAGGGTTTATATGATCCTTACTTTTGAGGTAATTATGGGTTATTATATGTTATGCTGGAAAATGAAAGGCATGAGATAAACTTGAGGTTAAAATATGTTATGATCATTTATGAAGATTTAATCTCATTCTGGGGAATGTTTTAAAATTATATATTTTTGGAAAAAGGACAACACGCAGACCATGTGACAACCCGTCGCGTCGGACAATGCTGCGGGAATCGAACCCACAACCAATGTGCGACTGGTATTTATCGCCTACCACTGGACTACGTGAAGTCCCTGGTTAGTTTTACTGATTACTTTTAGTTAGATGATTTTATGAATTAAGTGTAAGTTGATTTTGGGTTATTTATGAAAATGATTAACCTATCATGGAGGATATGTGATTTGGTTAATTACTTTTCAATACGAGACATTAAGAGAAACTGATGTTGTTTGGAGATAAATGTTACGATTTAACATGGAAGACTATGTGACTAAATCCTTCGAATATTTGGGTTTAAATATTAGTTTGGTTTACTTTGATGAATTTTATGTACAAATTGTTTATCGAATGGTCCTCGTTGAACTATGGTTTTTGTTGTAAAAATTTTGGAGATTAAGGATAGATTTTCTTTTTTATAATGGGTTATCCTTTTCTGGATTATCTGATCTTGTACTAACCTTTTGGGTTTTGGGTTTGGTTAGAGTCTAAAGACATGGGAAGTATATAGTTCTCTTTTGTTGATTAGGTGATTCTCTAGAAGTTGATTATAGTACTCTTAATGAGAACAAGTCTTCCTAAATACTCGTCCTTTGGAGAAAATATGAGTTTGATTAAGGAATCTAGTAAAAGGTGAAAGTCAACATGACAGGTAAGTATGTTTCCTTAAGATCAAAAATAAATTCCTCAATGAAGAGTAACTTAAAACAAAAATGTTGTCTATTAACTTTTCCTACTGGGGAATCCAATACCATTTAACCCATCACAAGTTTGTGATTTTCTTATGGTTAACTTTCTCCTAGACATGTTTACTATCACTCTCCCTCAAGAACATGACCCTTTTCTTTTTCTTCCATGTCCATGTTTTCCTGCACGGAATCCTATTATGGGTTAACTCGGGTGACCTCTGTACTTATCTTTCTTTATTTTAAAGTGATTGTTTTACCGACTCTTGTTCTGATGTGGGACTTTCAAGGATGTTTCCACGCTCAATTTTAAAATTGCGAGGACGCAATTCCCAAAAGGGGGGAAGGATGTAACACCCCAGGTAAATATAGAATATGAAATTTTCATATTTATCCATATTTTTGAATAAAATATTAATATTACTTAAAATGGGATGCTATGCTCGATGGCGTACGCAATACGCAACAATGAGTTTCATGGGAATCTTACGTTGCACTCTAATAATAAAATAATATTATTTTAAATGGTAGTTAACGCCTAGCCGTTGTAATGGCTGGAATGAACAGAACTAAATACAAAATGATTATATATGTTTGTCAAATATTTTTACTCTTTACAATAAATTTTAGAGGATTAAAAATGAAAATTAATCCAGTTTTTAAGCGTAAACATTCTAATAGTCTTTAAAAGGTCGATTAACCGCCTTTTGATGGAGAACCCATTTTAAATCCACTTTTTGAAAATTTTATAAGATCTATTTTTGAAAATAAACATATTCTTTTTTATTGGGACATTGAAATTTACCTTGGGTTAATTTTTGGTATTTTTCTGACAATGTTCATTTTTCAATGAATAGTGAAAAATACTGCATTTTACAGCAAAACTGCATTTTCATATAATTTAATTATATGGTTATATTATCTTTTTAATTTGTTTTAAAGTTTAATTAGAATATATTTTTAACATGTAATTAAATTATGGTCATTGTGATTAATTTCACTTTGAAATTAGGCATAAACAAGTGCCAAACTTTTCATAAATATTGTTTCTAAAAAACTCGCTATTTGTTTTGACAACAGGAAGTTTTTTTTAAATTAATTATTGAAATTTATGTGTTTGGAATTTGGTAAAATGAATTAAATATTTGTAATCAGAAGTTCCAAATTATGTAATTAAGACTCTTTTGTTTTGGGACATTACGAATAGTAACGACGGTAATTATCTTTAATTATCTTGATTAATGAGAAATCGGGTAGTTAAAGATAATAAGATAATATCATAATAATAAAATATGACCACAAAATATGTCCTAAGGCTACTGGTTGTCTCATGTCCGACCATGTGATGCCTTGTGCCAAACATGGGGCCCCCATGGAATCCCTTTTGTGAGAAAGTGACTTTTTATCTTTTTATTTTTAAAGAATGTTAAATGTAACAAAGAATGTATCACCTAAGTAAAATATTTTTAATTTTGTCTAAATAAATAATTTTTTGGACTATAAATATTCATTGGAAAGGTAAATATATTTCCTACATCATAGTAGTTTTTTTATAATTTTTAGACATTAAATAAATTAAATTATTTATGACATCATGATGATACATTGATGACCTCATTATTTAACGATTTAAATAAAATGGAAAGATAATGTGAAATATAAGACCTAAACATGTCCAAAACGTATTGTATGGGTGTATTTAGAACCCTTATCACCTTATCCAAGAATTATATCAATGTGGGACCATTTAAATCCGAAAATCATTTTCAAATAAAGAAACATTTGCTTACTTTCCAAGAGTGCCCCTCCTCTCCTCTTATAAAAGGCCCCCACCTCTACCTCTTTACCCACACTTCCAAAGCCTTTGGATCAGCGAACCCCTACCCATTTTGTCTCTCCACATACCTCTATAACTCCTTGAAGCCTCACTTTGGGCAGAATCCTTTCCAAGGAAGCCTTTGATATCAAATCAAAGGAAGTTACCTGATTTAAAGGTAATGTCTTCACTTGAGTCCTTTTGTTTTATTTTGCTTCTCCAATCCCCTAAACTCTTTTTATTCATTTCTTTTGTAACAAATACAGTATCATCAATATACTAGGATGTTGTTATAATAGGGATTCGAGCTACACTTACACACACCTACATCTAATGGTTAAAGAACATACTGTTTCCGTGGATGGCGAATTTCTTCCTCCCGAAACGATGATTGTTCAACATTATTTTAACAGCTTAAAAGGTGGACATTAATATGTAACTATATTTATATATGATATATAATATGTTTATGTTTTACTTAATATTCTGTATTATTAATTTATTTCAGACCATTATGGTTTCCATTATTGGTAAACGCGATATCTTCATTTAAGGAAGTGCGGACTACCGCCCCCTCAAAGTGATTTGATTCGTTAATACCATATGTGGTATGTATAAAGGATATATTTAATGATATTATATATGATACCATACTGGAATTAAAATACTATTATTTATCATTATTTTTTAATTCCATTAAATATGAAATAGAAATGGAAGTAGCGTTCATGCGTACGTACGGCTTACCGTCTCCATGAACGATACATTTCATTTCTTATCTCAAAATGTTATGTACTATTATAAGTACATATATATAATGAATATATATATAATATATTACATATAAATTATTGATATCATTCTGGAATTATAACATATATATATATATATATCTCATTTTGTTTTAATTCCATTAATATGACAAAAAAATGAAAGTAGCGTTCATGCGTACGTACGGCCTACCGTCTCCATGAACGGTGCTTTTAATTTATCTCCAAATGCTATGGAATGGTATAAAATGAACATATACTGGATATATATGATATTTAAAACATCAATACTATTCTGGATATTATGTACCTATAACTACATGGAAAATTATTTTCCAACAAGTTCAATTTTTGACTCATGTAACAAACATCGACAAAAACGTCTGATATGAACTAATATTATTAACCAATTATTATAACATTAAAATAATTGATATGAACTTAATAATAATATTTATAGGAGGTCCTTAAGCAATTATAAATTGACCAAAGTTTATTATTCAGGAATATAAAGAAACGAACAAGACAAGTTGGACTTGATGTAAGGGATCCTACTCCTCTCTTTCTTTTTAAGTACACTCTTTTATGTCATTACTTTTAAAGATCATATTTCTTGTTATTGGGATGTTATTTTATATTACTATTACTGTAATTTTTATGTTCATATGATGAGAGACCCTATTCTCTCTCATCAATCCATTTTGGATGTTTTGAGTGGCACCGTTAAGCTGCCGAATTTTCGTAAGAGATCTATCCTCTCTCTTTCTTTTTATGTACTTTCTTTTATGTCACTTATTTTAAGATCTTCTTTGTTATGTTGGGGGATGTTCTTTTATATTCCTCTTTCTTTAAACTTTATGTTAATATGATGAGAGACCCTATTTGATCTCATCAATCCATTTTTGGAAGTTTTAAGTGGTGCCGTTAGGCTGCCGAGTTTTCGTAAGGGATTTTTCATCTCACTTTTATTCTCGTGAGGTTTATGCTACATTTGCCACAATTTCCTTTGAGTGGTGTATGTACTGACCATTATTTTACTCATTGTGTAATATTCTTTCATTTATGAGTATTTACATCAATGTTGTATTGTCCTTCTTTCACGGGGCGTATGTTTCGAAAGATACCCATGTCGGTATGGGAACCTTTCACCCTCCTCTTTTTAAAAGACTTATTTTGTTATATCTATTAATTCACATAATATTATTTTGGGGTATGTTCTTATATATCCTTATTGATGTAAATTTTATGTCCAGGTGGTGAGATACCCTTTTTATCTCTCATCAACTCTTTTTCTGAATTTTGAAGTGACGCCATTAGGCTATCTAATTTTGGAAAGGGAACTTCTTAACCCAATTTCGATTCTTTATATAAACTTGTACACCTTGAATATGTCGTTATATGATTATGTGTGAATATCCTCTGATTGTTTTACACTTAATACCCACTAATATTTCGTGTATTCTTTTGTCACACATAGTTGTGAAACTGATTTATACTTAATCCAAGGATATCGTCTTTGTATGGGACTTCATCTCAATCTCCTTTCATTGAGGCATATTTTGTTTTATACTAAAACTTCTTTTATATGGTGTATAATCCCCTTTTACATTTATGTTTATCCAAAAGGAATCTTTTTTATATGAAGCGTTTTACTAAACGACAAAAGGGAATGTTTTGTCGTACATATGCGGCAACAACGACTTCTCCACCGCCGTGACCATTATTTGAGTTTCGGCTTCCTCTACAAGCCATACCTTCTTTTTAAAAGAAAAATAAATACCATGTTTTACTTTTCTTTTATTTTTGTATTGAAAATGGTTTTCATAATGTTTTTATATCAATGTTTTGTATTGATATCTTGTGATTGAAAGGTGGAAATGTTATGTTTCCTTTATGTATGTTTTATGTGATACGATTATGTTGAGGTTCTTGGGAATTATTTTGAAGACGGGTGGTTCCGTGATAAACTAAGGGTGGGTGAGCCCGATATAGCTCTCCAATGCATTGGGTAACACGAAGGAGTGAAACGTTAAGGTTTCTCCGAAGAGATTTAGGGAATATACTGTGGTGGGTATTCCAAACGTAACCAAGAGGGTTACTCCCTACGTAAGAATGTTATGAATGCCTCAAGTTACCTTTTATGTCTTATGATTTCTATGATTTCATGAGGTATGTTAAAGTGCCTATGTTTTATGGGTAAAGTATGATTTCATTCTTATGTACATATGAACTCATGTTTGCTTTCCATGTTTTTTATATCCCTTACTGAGCTTTTTACGCTCATCCCATGTTTATGAAATGTTTTTCACAGGTCAAGGGAAGGGTACATGATGTCATGATAGTGTCAAGGAAGTGTCAAGAAAGAATCCATGTTTTATTTTAAATATGTTTCTGTTTAGGGGAAAAATGAATAATATCTTTTATTTAACCACTTTGTGTAAATGTGGAATGTAATGCAAGTTTTATGATCTAATTCTCTAAAACTCTAAACCTGAAAAGATCCTCAATGTGTAATCTTGTAATAACTCAATATTAAGTAAGGTTTAAGGCTGCGGCCTTATATATACTGTATATACCTTCAAGTTTCATTGGGTCTCCTCTTACATTAACATCACATCTTAGCTAGATAGGGATTTATTAGTGCTCGAAATAGATTTGATAAAGGGGACCCACTTCATTAGAGTTGTGATTAACAATATTTTTTTAGAACTATTAAGAGGTTTTTTCCATGCCGTTAAAGGGCATATGTGTAATGGGCCAGACCCACCTAGTCTATTACTTTTCCAAAACACAGCTCCACAAAAACTGTGGCACCGGTCACGGGGGCACAGGTTACGGTGGCACCGTGATAGTGGTACTGGTTACGGTGGGACCCTGACTGTGGGACCGATCACAGAGGCACCAGTTACATTGGCACTGTGACGGTCACACACCGGTCAGGGTGGCATTGGTCACGGTGGCACCGTGAGGATGGCACCGTGATGGTGGCACCGTGTGGGTGACACTATGAGGGTTGCACCGTGACCGTAGCACCGTGAGCGTGGCACCATGATAGTGGCACCGTTTCCTCACCGTGTCTTCGGTCTTTTTCCAGTTTCCGACTTTTTTCGCTCCCGCAAGGTATCTTTTGACGTCAAAATGATTTAATGCCCATTTCAAAGCCAATTAAACCCCATAAATAATATCTCAATTTCCCTAAAGGTCATGAAAACCTTAAACTTACCAAAATGTGTGTTTTTTCTTGGGTCTCACACCCTTTCCCCGTACCTTTCAATTCTGCCCCATTGCGCGTTTTCCTCCATTTAAAAGAAACGGTTTAACGCACACTCGTTATGCCACCACCCCAATGGGAATAATTAAATGATAATTATTCCCATCGTGTGTAACCTCCCAACCACAAATGAAACCACGATGTGACTTTAAAGTGTTTCAAAATTATATATCCAGTAACAACAGGATCTCATCGTTATATCACGCTAGAGTTTCTTCCTCCTCCTTCATGGATGGATTTCTTTCTTCTCCCCAGTGCGCTTGGAGTCCCTCCTTTCTGAGGATTGTGGTGCACCTCTTATGGATTTTTCTGATCATCCTTGGAGTCCCCGGAGTTCCTCCCCTACAAGTCACGCATTCCCCATTCTTGGCGCGTGGAGAAGAACTTCGATCCTTGATCATCCAAGTAGGGATTTTCCTTCGTCTCTCTTTACTGTAGATCATGTGGGGTGGGTACAGTACTATTTCTGTGGGAATGGATGAAACCATACCTTAACAAAGATAATAAACAAACTATTAAATAATGATGGGTTGCGTTTGACAATTCTTCTGTACTTTTTATAATTTCTATATGTTGTGAATTGTATGGGCTATGCTCACTGAAAATCATGGTCGTTGGTGGTCTTTCCTTGTTCACTAATGAACCCTTGTCTTCTGTGATCATTGAATGCCTCTAACATGGGAATTTGGTTAATTACGTAAACTCGTCCGACTAAATGAATGACCAGTGAACAATAAACCTTGTGTGATCACCCTGGTTAACCAAACCGAAAGAAGAAAACTTAGTGAGTGATGTGTTTCAACCTTGAAGTATCCCTACTATGTTTTTGGTAGTAGGTGCGTTGTAATGTTTGATGCTTGTCGGGTGATTTGGGTGAGGATGGGATCCTCTGTTGTGGCACGGTTATTGGTTGTGAATCTGAAGCGGTGTGGGGCTGTATCTCGAGGCTTGGTTTGGTTCCAGTACTTTGAGGGATCTCACTGATCATTTTTTTGTTGTGACTTTACAAGAGAACCAGGTGTGAATGCTTAAATTGATGTTTGGATATTTCTTTTTCCATAGCTTTTGGTTATGTCTTTTAGTTTCCCAGTAGTGTAGAATTCACTTAAATGGGATCACTTGAACATGAAAACAAGAATGGTTAAAATGGGGAACTGGTTTTGCGAATGAGTTGTGACTTGGCATGAGTGTTGTGACTTCTTTTATGAATGAATAATAACAAGGGTTTTGTGCTTAGGTTGGCTTGGGAAACCCAAGGTTGGGATGAGTGCTTGCTACCTATACATAAATATATATTTTTTATGTTTATTATTCATGGTCCACCCAAGTTGATCACGTAGTTCCGAAAACCCCCATTTCATGGAGATGGTGTTTTTTACAACACTCCTATGAGTGGCTGGTTATTAGATCCTTTTTTGCTCCCTTTCCCAAATAGCCCAAGACTCTTCGGGTAGGCTGTGATGGCCTGAGGTCCATTATAGACCATGATTCCTCAGGCAGGGTAGTTGTGGTGGTTGGCCCAGGTGTGTGCGGGCAGGTTGTTTCCAAGAATCTTCGGGATGAGGACCAGGTGTATTTGGGAATGGCAGTAGTTGTTCTGGACCGGGTTTTTGCGGGCATGGTTACGCGTGGTGGTTGTGGCCAAGGTGTTTTCAGGCGGGATGGTGGTTGTGGCCCAGTTGTTTATGGGCGGGATGTGTGGTTGTGGCCCAGGTGTGTGCGGGCGGGTGTGGTTGTGGGACTACTGTGAGAATGGAAGGATTGGTTCGATGTGTAGGATTTATTCAATAAATAGTGGGAAAGTGGCACGGGGTACCCAGACATCGATCTGTTATTACTATACATTAATTGACTTGCGTTATTTGTGGAGTGTGCCTTGGTGAGGCTTGGGTGGATAGTCTTCCTTTCTAGGTGCTTTGGTTATTTCTTTTCTCACATGGAATTAGAATTCCTCCCCACTTGTGCATGAGAGTCTGTGGTTTTCCCGACTGAGTATACTTGTATTCTCACCCTACGTGTATAAAACTGCTTTCAGGTTTCCAGAAGGACTTCAGGGGTCGTGTGGGGTCGTACTAGATCGGACGTTGGGACAATTACAGTTGCTTTTTTTCTTTTCTTTGGTACTTTAACTTGTAGCCTCCTTATACTTTTTGGTATGTACTTTTTTAACATGCTTATGGAAATGGTTTTCTTTTGGCTTTACTTTTACCCCCAGTTTTCGTGTTGTTCGAATTTACTATCTTATCTCCCGATCCTATTAAAGAAAAAGGGTAATGCCTTCCATTTTGTGTGTGATTATATACCCTTGGTTCTAGTCGCCACTCCGGGACATATTGAAGGCGGGTCTTAGGGTTCATTATCTCTCCTTCAACTTAAAGAAGGAAGGGTCTGGAAATATGATGTCCCTTCCCTCATCTTGGTGAAGGCGGGTCGTGACAGAATTGTATTAATGGAAGGTTGAAAGATAGGATGGAGTCTGAGGTTAGGTATAGTGAGGATTCCATGGGATGGTAGGGTAACGGTGTTGGGTGATCTCTTTGTGCATGAAATAGGCCAGGGAAGACCGGCTAGGACATGGGATTTTAGGGCCCCGTTGATCCGATGCAAGGACTATGGGCCTACCAAACGACAAAGTAAGGCTACACTGATTATAGGGTAGAGACCCTAGGAAAGGTACATGCATCATAATGACTTGTGTTCTCACATTTTATGGGTATTTTGGGGATTTAAAATATATAAGAAGTCTAATAACATTTAAGAACAATATTCTACAATACTCGGGCTTAGGCATTCCTTGTTTACCTTGCATCCATGGAACCTGGGAGATGACCACGAGTAGTGTGGGCGATCGAGGCCCAGGAGGTTGACTTGGTTGATCGAAAGAGGGCTGACTGAGAGGAGGAGGATGATCAGTGGCAGAGGACGCTTCGTGTCTTTCAGCGACAGACCCTCAGGAAGTACAAGGGTAGCATCTCATACATGGAGACAGAGAGCTGGCTAGAGGAGCTGGTGATATCTTTCAACTTGATCCATGCTCCGACTAAGTACTGGGTTCCTCTGGTTGTAATCCAGATGTGTGAAGCAGCGTGTCAGTGGTGGATTCTTTATCTTGGGGAGAAGAGGGAGGCTAAGGTTATGTGGGTTGACTTCGAGAAACAGTTCTGGGCGGAATTCCTCTCTTCTATAATGAAGGCTGAGAAGATGTAGGAACTAATCTCCCTCCAGTATGGGAGTATGTCAGTGCTAGAGTTAGGGATCAAGTTCAAGGATCTCCTTCGCTTTGCTCCCAAACTTTTTCCGGATGAGGATTCCCGGGCGAGACGTTTGGAGGAGGCACTTCAACCTTCTCTCCAGTATGTTGTTACTCCCTTCATCCTACCGTCGTACTTGGAGGTCCAGAAGAATTTTGAACTAGTGGAAAGGATGCACAGGTTGGGAGGTGGATCACGATAGGGAATCTAGTTGGGCTCGTTAAAAGGGAAAGCCGTCAGCAGCATGCCTCCAGCGTTAGGGCCCTCTAGGTTTTGACCAGCAAGAAGCAGGCCTCAACAGTTCCAGTTCCGATCTCCCAGACCTCGTCCTTTCGTTTCAGGCCTAGGGCCGAAATGCTTCATCTGTGGAAGCCGTGGGAACCTTCGGAATCAGTGCCCGGACAGAGTACAGTACAGAGAGGGTGGGAAGGTTCAGCATCCACCTCAGGAGCAGTAGTTTCCAGCTAGGCCCTTTCAGCAGTAGCAGTAGGGGCAGCAAGCTCCCATTCTTCCGAGGGTAGGCATTGTAGGAGGAGGACGACCTCAGGACGCTCCTCAGGTACCTCGACCAGGGAATGGTCGGGGAGGCAACCGACAGACGAGAGGTAGGGGAGTTGGGCGTTGACAGTTGCACGCCGCAGAGGAAGTAGTTCCAGCAGGTCCAGAAGTCGTTCGTGGTACGATCAGCTTGTTTAGTACTCTTGACTATACCTTTTTTGATACAAGAGCTTCACACTCCTTTTTTACACCCAGTCTGTCTCGTGATCTGGGTTTCAACGTTGAGATAATTCTAGCTCCCCTCGTGTTGATCACACTAGTTGGAGGTCAGACCGACATTATTTATGTTTGTCGAGGGTGTAAACTGATGATAGGTCTATATCAGTCTATCAGGGATCTTCTACTGCTATAGATACATCCATATGATTCCATCTTAGGTATTGACTAGATGTTCATTGTATGTGCTATCATTGACTTCTTTTGAGTAAGGGTCATGTTTTCAGATTCGGGTGGCTGACGTGTAACTTTTATCGGCGACCGGGGTTGTCAGAAAAGCATCAGGCGAGAGGAGCCCCTCCTTTCCATGTTAGCTGAACTATCAGTGGAGTCAGTGGATACAGAATTGGTGGAATTCCCAGGGATTTTCAGTAAGTTTATAGACGTCTTTCCTGAGGAGGTGGAGACTCTACCCCCTCGACGAGATGTTGAGTTTGGTATATACTTGCAACCTGGTTCCCGTCCTATTTCGATGGCTCCCTAACGAATGTAACCTTCCTAGTTGCGGGAGTTGCGGATTCAAATTGATGATCTGATGAAGAAGGGTTTTGTTCGACCAAGTGTGTCACCATGGGGTTCTCGAGTCTTATTCAAAAAGAAGAAAGATGGTGGTCTCAGGCTATGCATAGACTACTGGAGACTGAATCAGGTAAAGGTCAAGAACCATTACCCTCTCCCAAGGATAGATGACCTTTTCAACCATTTAAAATGGGGATGGTGGTTCTCCAAGATTGACTTGAAGTCGAGATATCAACAGCTGATGGTGAATGAGGGTGAAATCTCAAAGACTGCCTTCAGATGCAGATATAGGCACATTGAGTTGTGGTCGTGTCATTCGGCTTTACGATCGCTCCAAATGTGTTCATGGGGATCTTGAAATTCATCTTCTGGGAATACCTGGATCGGTTCTTAGTTGTGTTTATTGATGACATCCTGATCTAATCAAGATCAGAGGAGGATCACACTGATCACCTTAGAATTGTTTTAGAGTTCCTCTGACAACACCAACTCTATGGGAAGTTTTCCAAGTGAAAGTTATGGATGCGAGAAGTGAACTTCCTTGGGCACGTCGTGTCCAGGCAAGGAATAGCAGTGGACCCATCAAATTTCGAGGTGGTTGTATCTTGGGCAGCTCCCAAGAATGTGGCAGAAGTTCATATTTTCCTTGGACTAGCAGGCTACTATTAGAGGTTCCTGCCCAAATTCTCCCATGTTGCGCCACCCTCGACCTCCTTGACCAAGAAGGACCAGGCTTTCATGTGGAATGGAAAGTGCGAGGCAGCTTTCATCTATCTGAAGGAGAACTTGGTAAGTGCCCCAGTGTTGAGGTTTCCAGAAGAAGGGGCGACATATGAGGTATTCTGTGATGCTTCAAGAAAAGGCCTCAGGTGTGTGCTGAGGCAACGACAAGGGGTGATCTCTTATGGGTCTAGGAAGTTACGTCCTAATGAACGTAATTATGCCACCCACGATTGGGAGCATTCGGTGGTCATCTTCACACTAAATTTGTGGCGGCATTACCTCATCGGGGAACGCATTTTGGTCTTCAAGGATCACAAATGCTTGAAGAATATCTTCTCCCAGTGGGGCCTGAACATACGACAGTGAAGGTGGATGGAGTTCCTTCAGGACTACGACTTCGAGATTTCCTACACCTTAGGAAAAGGGAATATGGTGGCTGATGCCTTGAGCAGGAAGTCGTAGAAGGATGTGGTTCAAGAGTCGACAGATGCTTGGAAGGCAATGGAAGAGTTGGACACCCTGTACCTAGATGTGAGGATGGATGGTGGTAGAGGTTTCCTGTATCAGATGAAAGTGCAGTCATCTCTATTGCGGCAGGTAGAGGAGTCTCAATGCGGAGAATCAGAAAGCGAAGTGATGTGTGACTGGGTTAACCAAGGTGACGCTCCGGAAGGGTGGACAGAGGATAATCAGAATCAGATGCTTTTCCATGGGAAGTTGTTTGTTCTAGAGGTGATGCATGAGAGATTTCTTGGTGAGTTCCACAACTCACCCCTAGTAGTCCACCCAGGAGTTTCTAAGATCTACTAGGGTCTGATGATTCAGTTTTTGTGGCCTGGGGTAAAGCGGGAGGTGGTAGAGTTTGTGGCCAGGTGCCTAGTGTGTCAGTAGGTAAAGGCTGACCACCATGTTCTATACGGTTTGTTGCAGCCTTTATACATCCCCGAGTGGAAGTGGGATGACATCTCGATGGATTTCGTCACAGGGCTACCCAAGGTTCGAGGAGGCTGCGACACTATCTAAGTAGTGGTGGACCGGTTGACGAAATCGGCTCACTTTCTGCCAATCAAGGAGTCAGGTAAAGTGGATGCCTTTACACGGAGGTACGTGGAAGAGGTGGTGTGGTTTCATGGAGTTCTAAGGTCCATAGTATCAGATAGGGATGTACAGTTTACCTCATGAGTCTGGGGAGGATTGTAGCATGCTTATGGCACCCAGCTACGTCTTAGCACTGCTTTCCATCCCCAGACAGATGGACAGACAGAGCACACCATCCCAATGTTGGAGGAAATTCTACGAGCATGTATTCTGGGCTTTGTGGGATCGTGGGTGTGACACTTGCCTCTGTTAGAGTTTTCCTACAATAACATCTATAACTTTACCATTGGCATGGCTCCATTCGAAGCCTTGTATGGAAGATAATGTCGCTCACCCATGTGCTGGACCGAGGTTGGAGAAGCAGGTGTTCTTGGCCTGGAGATGGTGCAGAGCACGACAGAGATGGTTCATCTTATACAGAAGAGGATGAAGGAAGCTTAGGACTGGAAAAAGTCATATACCAATAATAGGAGGATACCATTAGAGTTCAAGGTCGAGGACCACATATTATTGAAGGTCTCCCCTCAGCCTGGACAACGGAGGTTCGACAGCAGGAGTAAGAATTATCCAAGGTTCATCTGACCCTTCGAAGTACTACGGCGGGTCGGGGAAGTGGCTTATCAGCTAGTGCTACCACAGCCGCTGCTGAGAATATATGACATCTTCCATGGGTCAAAACTCTGACAGTATCTACACAACGATTCACACGACCTCGACTGGGGAAAGCTGGACATCGAGGCCGACGTGACGTTTATGGAAATGCCTATGAGAATCGAGTATTGTAAGGAGAAGGTGCTCCATGTACAGACCATTCCTTTGGTTCGTGTGTTATGGAGGCATGGTGGGCTCAAGGAAAGTACTTGGGCATGGGAGATGCAGATGCGCACCCAGTACCTAGAGCTGTTTTGAGTTTTGTTCTGTTTTTCTTGTAATATTTTGTGATGGAACACTTTACTTTGTTAAATATGCATAGTGTGGTTTTATTTATTCTATGGATGTGTGTGAAGTGTCCTAACTATGGGTATGGTATGGCCTGATCCCTAATAAATACGCATTAAGTTGGATACGATTAAACTCGTGCGGGCGAGACAGTGCCACCCAAAGCGGATAGTATCCTGACATGGAGGAAGACACTCCCTAACCCATATGACATGATAGTTTGACCTTCGAATGTTGCATGGTCACTCAAGGGAGAGGTGTTCCTAGATTTCAATAAGGTTCACTCTTGAGAGGTATCTTTCGAGGTAGTTGTATAAAAACCCACTTTTATTCGGGTCTAGTTTTGTTTCTCGAGGGAGAGAATAGTTTGAGAGGTATATGATGTAATGGCCCGGACCCACCTGGTCCATTACTTTTCCAAAACATGGCTCCACCGAAACAGTGACACCGGTCATGGGGGCACCAGTTACGGTGGCACCGTGACAGTGGGACCGGTGATGGTGGCACCGTGATGGTGGTACCAGTCATGGTGGCACCGTTTTGGTGGGACCGTGATGGTCACACACTGGTCAGGGTGGCACTGGTCATGGTGGAACCATGAGGTTGGTACCGTGACGGTGGCACCATGTGGGTGGCATTGTGACCGTGGAATCGTGACAGTGGAACTGTTTCCTTACTGTGTCTTTGGTATTTTTCCAGTTTCTGACACTTTTTGCTCCCGCAATGTATCTTTTGATGTAAAAATGATTTAATTCCCCTTTCAAAGCCATTTAAATCTCATAAATAATATATAAAATTCCCCAAAGTTTAGGAAAACCTTAAACTTACCAAAATGTGTGTTTTTCCTTCAATGTCACACCCTTTCCCCATACCTTCCAGTCCCCCCCCCCCCCCCCCCGTTGCGCATTTTCATCCATTTAAAAGAATCGGTTTAACGCACAGTCATTATGCCACCACCCCGATGGGAATAATTAAATGAGAATTAATCCCATCGTGTGTAACCTCCCAGCTACAAAGGAAACCACGATCCGAATTCAAGCGGTTCAAAATTCTTTATCCCATAACAACGGGATCTCATCTTTATATCATGCTAGAGTTTCTTCCTCCCCATTCTGGGCTGGATTTCTTTCTTCTCCCTAGTGCACTTGGAGTCCCTCCTTCTTGAGGCTTGTGGTGCACCTCTGCTAGAGTTTTTTGGTCGTCCTTGGAGTCCCTGGAGTTCCTCCCCTGCAATTCATGCATCCCCCATTCATGGCGTGTAGAGAAGAAATTTGATCCTTGATCATCCAAGTAGGGATTTTCCTTAATCTCTCCTTACTATAGATCATGTGGGGTGGGTACACTACTCTTTCTGTGGGAATGGAAGAACCATACCTTAACAAAGATAATAAACATACTATTAAATAATGATGGGGTGCGTTTTACAATTCTTGTATACTTTTTATAATTTCTATATGTTGTGAATTGTATGGGCTATGCTCACTGAAAATTGTGGTCGTTGGTGGTATTTCCTTGCGCACTAATGAACCCTTGTCTTATGTGATCATTGAATGGATCTAACATGGGAATTTGGTTAATTATGTAAACTCGACCAATTAAATGAATGACCAATTAACAACAAACCTTGTGTGATCACCCCGATTAACCAAAAAGATAGAATAAAACTTAGTGAGTGATGTGTTTCAACCTTGAAGTTCCCCTACTTTGTTTTGGTAGTAGGTGTGTTGTACTGTTTGATGCTTGTGGGGTGATGTGGGTGAGGATGGGATCCTCTATTGTGGAAAGGTTTTTAGTTGTGAATCTAAAGCGATGTGGGGTTGTATCTCGAGGCTTGGTTTGGTTCCAGTACTTTGAGGGATCTCACTGATCCCTTTGTTGTTGTGACTTTACAAGAGAACCGTGTGTGAATGCTTAAATTGATGTTTGGATGTTTCTCTTTCCTTGGCTTGTGGTTATGCATGTTAGTTGCCCAGTAGTGTAGAATTCACCTAAATGGGATCACTTGAACATGAAAACAAGAATGGTTAAAATGGGGAACTGGTTTTGGGAATGACTTGTGACTTGGTGTGAGTGTTGTGCCTTCTTTTATGAATGAATAGTGATAAGGGTGTTGTGATTAGGTTCACTTTGGAAAATCTAGGTTGGGATGAGTGCTTTTTACCTATACATATATATATAGTTTTTATGTTTATTTTTCGTGCCCCACCCAAGTTGGGAACTTAGTGTCGAACAACCCCATTTCTTGGGGATGGTGTTTTTCCCAACACTCAAATGAGTGGCAGGTTATTATCTCCTTTTCTCCTCCGTTTACCGAATAGCCCAAGACTTTTTGGGAAGGCTGTGATGGCCTGAGGTCCATTATATCCCATGATTCCTCGAGCATGGTAGTTGTAGTGGTTGGACCAGGTGTGTGCGGGAAGGTTGTTTACAAGAATCTTTAGGATGAGGCCCAGGTGTCTTTAGGCGTGGCAGTAGTTGTTCTGGACCAGGTGTTTGTGGGAGTGGTTACGTGTGGTGGTTGTGGCCAAGGTGTTTTTGTGCGTGATGGAGGTTGTGGCCTAGGTGTTTGTGGGTGGGATGTGTGGTTGTGGCCCAGGTGTGTGCGGGCAGGTTTGGCAGTGGGACTGCGGTGAGAATGGCGGGATTGGTTCGATGCATAGGATGTCTTCATTAACTAGCAGGAAAGTGGCATGGGGTACCAAGACATTGATGTGCTATTACTATACATTACTTGACTTGCATTATTTGGTGAGTGTGCCTTGTTGAGGCTTGGGTGGATAGTTTTCCTTGCTTGGTGCTTTGGTTATTTATTTTCCCATAGGGCATTATAATGCCTCCCCACTTGTGCACAAGAATCATTGGTTTTCTATATTGAGTATACTTTTATGTTCACCCTACCTATATAAAACTGCTTTCAGGTTTCCAGGAGGACTTCAGGGATCATGTGGGGCCATACTAGCTCGGATGTTGGGACAGTTGTTGTTGATGTTTTTATTTTCTTTGGTACTTTACCTTGTAGTCTCCTTGTACTTTACGGTATTTACTTTTGTAACATGCATATGGGAATGGTTTTATTTTGGCTTTACTTTTACCCCCCCCCCAGTTTTGGTGTTGTTGGGATTTACTATCTTATCTCTCGATCCTATTAAAGGAAAAGGGCAATGACTTCCATCTTGTGTGTGATTATATACCCATGGAGCTAGTCGCCACTCCAGGACCTATTGAAGGCGGATCATAGGGGTCATTATCACTCTTTCAACTTGAAGAAGGAAGGGTCTGGCAATCTATTGTCCCTTCCCTAATCTTGGTAAAGGCGGGTCGTAACAATATGTGTAGTAGTGTTACAAATCGAGGTCAAAGTATATGAAAAATAAATCTTATACTATCATACCTAGCTTTTTTCTCAGGAATTGAAATTATATAAAAATCAATTTTTCATATACGTAAAATTTTATATAATATTAACATTTCATATTTAATTTAGAAATATAAATAATCAATAGCCTATAAAAAATAAATAAACATTTTATTTACATTATGGAAATGATATATTAATTTAAGAAAATTTTCATAAATCAACAATTATAGACACTTTATAGCTCATTATAGAAAACCAATAAATGAATAAACAAAAACACTTTATGGTTATTTTCATAATAAAATCTTGGAGATTATTATATGGAATTTTAATATATGATCTGAAATGAAATATAATCATTTTATATTTCAGTTTCTATTAGGTAAAATTTTTACATAATCTATATATAATATAATAGAATTTATATAAATCTTTGATTGTATAATTCATCAAAACGTGTTTGAAATTGTAAAAATAAATTCTAAAAAATCCTTTTATTGAAATTTTCAAAATAATAGTTACAAAAAATCTGTAATTATTTGAATATAAAAATTTTAAATTATTCCATTTCGTTTAAATTTATAATCTTTATATAAATTTCACTTATAATTTCTATATTATAATTTTAAATCTAAATAACAATTCATTCCTTATAATTATAAAAAGATATTTAATATAAACTCTTAATATTATAGAACATTGATTTATTAAAGTTTCACAAAAATTTAGTTATAAATGTTTCAAAATAATTTATTTAATTAATTATTGACTCTTGGTAATAATTAATTTTTAAACATTTCATAAATAAATTAATATTCCCAAAATAAATTTTCATAATTATTTAGAGATATTTTATAAATAATAAAACTCAATTCATAATTGAAATTTAATAAATAACACTAATACATATATGGCTTTTATCAGTGCTAAAAATGGACTTTAACAGTGCTAGAAAAATAACTATTAATGCTGGCAAAGATAAAGGGGGTCCCCTTTATTAGGGCTCTAATAAGTGCTGATAAAGACCCCTTTTATCAGCAGTTTTTTTAGCGCTGATAAAAATTAAAAGAAAATAAAAAAATTCTGCCAATCTCGGGGGGGGGGGGGGGGTTACAATGCTTGACCCCCCCTTTATCAGCACTTTCCCACACCTTCAGTGCCCGCCCGCACCACCTACACCCTTTATCAGCACTATCCCTCAAAATCACCCTTGCGCGCGCGCCCATGCATCCACCTGGATTTGATCTCAAGACCTCCCCCCGGCGCACCTAAAGCCTTTTCCACTCCCCTATATTGATTTGTTCTCTTCTTCATGATATATCTATTTATTTATATATATATATAGTTATATTTATTCATATAGTAATATATATTTATATTAATATATATAGTTATATTAATATATATAAATATAGTTATATTAATATATACATGTATAGTTATATTAATATATATATGTATAGTTATATTAATATATATATATATATATGTAGTTATATTAATATATATATAGTTATATTAATATATAGTAGTTATATAAATATTCATATATTGGTATTTTAAATAAAATGGATATTAGTTATTATTTATATAAAGTTAATATATTTTATATGTAAATATGTTTAATTATTTGTTTTAAAATTTTATTTTAGGTGTGAATATAAAAAAAATATGTACATATAGTTATATATTTGATTATAAATAGCAGTGCATTATAGAAAATGATAAAATTTCAAAGAAATAATATCAATATGAATGTAATAACTTGGAATAAATTCAGTCCCCACCAAAACAGAGCCAATAATACCCCCTTAAACGAGTCTGAAAATCCACAAAATGTTAAACAATCGGGATACCCCCATTAAAAACTCAGTTTTAGAGGCCTTATGGGGATTTCTGGCCTCTACAATCCCTTTTCTAGGGCCCCATAGGTCACAACAACGTAGAGCTCGTTGTAGGCTTCGATTTGATATGTAGTAGAGCTCAAACAGACACCCGGATCAAAAGTTATGGCCGTTTCAAGTTTGAGTTACGTTTTCAACATATTTTGGATCTTTTATTAACTTTTTTTATTTTTTAAGTCTTTAAATTGTTATTAAATGACTATTACTCCATGATAATTAGAAAATTATTAATTAAAAAGTTTTTAAAGTTTTTTTATAATCCATTTTTACTAAATATCTTATATATTATAAGTATATTAAGTGTAAATGTATATTTATACTTATCTAAAATATATTTAAAAATTATATATTATATTTACATAAATATAACTATATTGATATATTTATATATTAATATATTATTTTTCATTTTTTTTATATCGAACCATTTATCAGCGCTTTTAAAAAATGCGCTGATAAAGGCCCCTCTTTATCAGTGTTAATAAAAAAGCGCTGATAAAGGGGTACCCTTTAACAGTGCTAAGAAAAGAATTGTTAAAGGGGGTCCCTTTATTAGCGCTAAAAAAGAACTGATAAAGGGGTACATTTATCAGCGGTTATTTTAGCGCTGATAAACATACCCTTTATCAGCGCTTATTTTAGCGCTGATAATGGTACCCCCTTTATCAGCGCTTTTTCGTTAGCGCTGATAAAGGGGTGGCGCCGACCTTTCCCAGTTTTGTGGTAGTGTAAATTTATTCATCAATAATACATTACTATTAAAATCATATCATAGTGTATGATTGATAACCATTTGGTGCTAAAATATTTTTATCCCTATGAGTCGTATTTAATGAATTATAGCCATATAGTTTCCTATTGTTGATATGTAAGTGTATACTCTTATATATCATATTTTATTTAATGATATAGGGAGATATAGTAAAGGTGATATGATACTTTGTGATTTAAACCCATGAAATTTATATTCATAAAAATGATATATTGATGTCGTGCACTATGACATATACAAACAAGATTTTGAAATGTATCATATTTTATGATTAACAATACAAAAGGATTAAAAATATAAAGAAAATATAAATTTATTTACTGAATCTAAATGCATGGAAATGATCTAATATCAATGAATGGTTTTTTATGATATATTGATTATTAATCAATGTAGTGAAGTTGATAAAAAAACCTTGAACCAAGATCACCATGTGTATGAAGCAGAAATAATAAAAAACTACAAATTAAGAATGTGTATAACTTTATTCATGAAAATGATACCGTCTTTTCCAAACGTCTATACATGATGACCATTGACATCGAAAAATGTGTGACATGCACTTTTTCATGGAATCCATGATTTGGTCATTACTCAAATGGCACAAGTCAAGTGCTGGTAGAAAAGAATATTTGTGGATATAGAAGACAACAATCGGAACCATATGTGATTCATAAATACTAACATATTAAGGGATGTAATTCCTTAAAAATGCTATAAAATTTGATGACATGGTGGTGAGAACCTCTCACAGTGAATAGGGAGTGAATATCATCTATTTTATATGAAAAGGGTTTTGGAAACCATAAAACCCATTGTTATGGTCATATGTAAACTCTTTAGTTTTACAATAAAAACATCAAGTGGATAACCTAGTATTAAATGGTGTAATTAGTCTTGTAGGATTGGATTTTATTTCTCATAGATCCAAAACGTACCTACAAATCAATTATTATGGTCATTTTATGTCAGACATCATTTTAGAATAAGGAAAAATTCATAAAGGGTGTATTTTCATGGATATATTTAATAATATATGAAGAGATTATTTTTGGTTGGGTAAATTCATTCATATAATACTAATACTTTGTTACAGGGATGTTATTTGAGGTACAGAGACATTGATCTAAAATGACAGTAAAACGTATTTACAAATGGTGGTCATTCACAGAAAAAAAAACATCGGTCCTTCACAGTCACATGATACTTTCACTACCACCCCTCACTTTGTGATAGACTAAGGGATATATTTAGACACTGCATTGGATTCCAACATTTAAAAAATGTTATGGTTATCTTTTTTTACCATATAACTCTTATTTGATCACATATCTTGGGAAGGTAGTTGCAAAGTGTTTCATATAAATACAAGTAGTTCTCATTGAGAAATGGATAGAGAGGATACTTTGATGAGATATTTTCTTATATGATAAAAACTTTGAGAGTAATGTTAGATCATTCCCTAAGTAGTTAGTTTTTGAGGAATTTCATTTTTAGGGTAAGTTTAATAAACTCATAGCTATTTTGAAATTAAATCCTAAGAGAGAGGGAGGGGAACCACATAAAAATCATGTGATCATACTCACCCTGGAAAAAATTAGGATACTCTGGAATAAGATTCATTTGTGAAGGAACATACATGATGTCACTTTATATATAGCTACCCATGTAACCATTCCATGAAATAGAAACCTTAAACCCAATTAAATTCTTTGAATAAATCCTCTTAGCGAAGAACACTAATTTTTGGAAAAAATGGTGATTCCCAATTTATATTTTGGCCTTATTCAAATAGTTATTCCATGAAAGATTCATCCAATGGAGTTTCACTTCTAGAAATATACCAATGGAAGAAACGACCTTATTCATGCCCCTTCTTTCACCAAGGTCACATGCTAGGGAAACCAAGGTTTTATACCATGGTGGATCACCACTGTACCCCGATTTAGGGCTAGTTATGGGTTCTAACCCCAACCATCGTCTTGATCTCTCTACATTTTCAATTGACCTATTTGATAAATTAAGAGTTGCAGACTTATCTGTTTAGACTGGTTCAAATAGTGTTTGGGTAATCATATCTATAACCCCCACCATGAGTTGAGATACTATTTTTTATTCCCTCATATTACTTAAGTCAATATAATCCTATTGGTTCCCAAAATATATTCACTAGACTAATATGTTAGGTTAAAATATAAATGGAGTCTCAATCCGTAATAACCACTAAATCCCTTTTTAACGACACTTCATGAAATAAGAGTCCTTTTCGCACAAAATTAAACTAAATTGACTAGTCTTTTCAAATGACCATAAAATATTTAACTCAAAATGCATGGGTATTAATTCCTGTTACAACAAGATACATAGGATTCTTCCATGACGTTAAATCCAAGCACCATCACCACCTCATGTCCCCCCTAGAGAGGAAATATCTTTTATATATGGCCATCCATCCTATTTTAAGATAATAATATAAATGATGTGATAGGAATAGGACAACCCATCACCCCTTATGTGTTTAGAAAAATATTCCCTCATGGAATGACATGTGGAAGATAAAACAACCCCTAATATTATAGGCTCCGACCATACCCTATCTTATCTATTTACCGATAGATGGGATGAACCATAAATGATTGTTTATGCTTAATACCCACACCAACCAATGTTAGGTTCCTTTCATATAATAGTACACTTAACATTACTTTAAATTGATTGGGAAAATTCATGGATTCATGACCTTAAAACAAACCACTATAGTCATTTTCACAGGAAAAAAATTGTATTAAGTGTCTCATTAAGTGGAAACAAACTATTGGAACAGAGTATCCCAATCCATTTGGATGAACTCGGGTCAGAATGAATGTCAGTGGCCCTGACTATACGCTAGACTAAAACATTAACTACACTGTAGAAACTCTTACCTACTATAGTAGATCTGACCAGGTGACACCAACATGGGACTATAGCAGTGTAGATTTCAATATGGTTACTATAGAATCTCTTACTTTAGAGTCATGAGTATTGTATCTCTATTGACTTCTATCCATTATTCATTATATAATTGTAGAATTATTGTACCGTTAGATGTGATGTTTCATCATATTCTTTATTTTCTCATTTGAGAACAGGATTTTATGTGTATTTGAAATTATGAAATTTCTATGTCACCCTACTCCTGATCATAGTGAAACTTTTCCCTCTATGAATACCAAAGGATCATTTTCCAAACCATTTAAATCATTTTTCAATTGGTATTCTTCTTATTATGGTTTTTTTAATTTACCCTTCAATGAAGCATTTCCATTTTTTTAAACTGGTGTTTCCACAACAACTAGTATGTGATTCTGAATTGGAAATATCGAGTTTTAGTTTTCTCGAATTAAATTTTGTCAACTGAAGAAGTAAATATGAAGAACTATCACATTGATTGAATTTATTTTAGTTAGTGAAGGATATAAATCAAGTATTTTGATTATCAAAAGAAATGCACAGACCTATTATGGGTGTAAAATAAACTGATATGAAGGCTATGGTGTGTGAGCAACCAGAACGATAGGTTCTTGTTGTGTGGTGCCTTAAATTTAACAGAAATTTCATGTGAAACATTAGGGATGACAATATTCTAGTTAAGTTGATAAAATATCTCACAAATATGTATTATAAGCCTTCTACATCAAATAAGCTGTAAAAAATGTGAACACTGATCAATCTGAAAATGACTGAAGGGAATATTTTTTATAATTATATCAAAAACTTCAACACCCTCACAATTTTGTTGAAATCATTTGGAATTGGAAGTAATGATGAGGCATGTGCATTGTTTTTTTATATTCATTACATAAATGTTTTTGAGTGATTTTAATATTATTTAGAAATTATTCAATGAATACAAAGCTGGTTCTAAAGGATGTGTGAGTCTTGATACTCAATGAGTATATTCTATGAAGTGACATGGGAAGATTCATTGGTTCTACTATGAACGTGGAAGTAATAAAAAGATATGTACATAGATATAATCACAGAGGACAACAAAAATAAATTTTAAAGATCTAATATAAGGAAAATGTCCCTGGTAATACCTACAAGATTTTTGGGATGAAATGAAATGTAAATAATGAGTAAAGAGGGGAATGTAAGGAAACTAAACCAATAAAGAAAATATAGTGGTGAAAGGAACTAATAATTTTTCTCTTTTAAATGTGGATAAACCTATGGAGTATTGGATTTTAGACTCAGGTGCATCTTCCCACTCAAATTTATATAAGGGTTTTCTAAAAAATAGTGTTCTTAGATATTTTGGAAGGTTGTATATCATAGATGATGAACCCTTACATATTATGGGGAAGGGTGATAAATGGATCAAGAATAATAGTGTGAGTTTACTTGTTATAAATAATTTAAGGTATATGCTTGTATTAAGAATAAATATTATTTTTATGGAGAGGATCGATAATGAAGGTTCTAGTACCACATTCATTGGTGGTGCATGGAATATTACTGATGGTGCTCTAGTCATATATCAAGAGTAAGAAATGTAACAATCTAAAATATGACAGAAACTCACATTCACATGATTTCATTAATAAATTTTACTAGGGATTAAAAACAATGGAACTATTAAAAATTCCACCTAAATCAGAAGGGGATGAAAGTGATGAAAAGAATAGGAATACTAACAAATATAAATTCAGTGGAATTTTTCTTATGTTAATATTATATATTTAGAAATCATAATAAGGTATCCTTTGTAAAGGGAGTTATAACATCAAAGGTTGGGAAGCTAGAGAAGGTTCACACTGATGTTTTGGGTCCTACACCTGTACATGCCTTTAGAGGGTTATAATATTATGTAGTATTTATCAATTAATCAATAATGAAAATATGGGTTTAATATATGAAAATACAATCAATTTCATGTAACACGATTCATATGTGATATAAATGGTAGGTACTGAGTTAGGATCAAAGCTAAAATTATTGAGGTCCGAAAATGGAGGAGAGTATGAAAGTCAAGTGTTGAGGGAATTATGTTCAAATAATGGAATTTTGTGGTAGAAGATACTTCTAGGTACACCAAAATATAATGGTGTAGTTTAATGTATGATTATGGAATTGAATTATTTCTTCTAGAGCATGGGGAAACACTAAGGGTTACCCAAGAATTTATAGGAAGAACAAGTAAACATAGCAGTATATCTCACAAATTGGAGTCAATCAGCACCAATATGAGATTTTTTTACTTGAAGAGATCCAGTCTAGAAAAGAGTTAGGACTCACATATTTATGATTTTTTGGTTATTTGGAAAATTTATATATTGATTTTGGTTCAACATATGAGCTTGATGCTATGTACAAATATTGTTTCTTTATTGGCTATAGTGTTGAGGAGTTTAGTTATCACTTTTTGGATGATAAGAACAAGATAAACATCATTAGATAGAATGTAATATTAAATGAAGGTACATGTATAAGGACTATAATTTAGATAATGATGATAGTGGTAATAAAGAATCAGAGTTCCATGAGAATGTGGAGCTTGAAGGTGTACCTAATCATGTGACATCGAAAAAAGTGGAGTATACTCCTCGAGTGGATTTAAGGAGATCAAAAAGGGAGGGAAGGCATATACATAGGTATTCATAAAAATGATATTATATATTATTGAAGGATATAGGAGAAACATAATTTTTTTAATAATCAATCCAGTTGAAAGAGTCAAACAAGTAAGAGATAGCAATGAAGGAAGATATCTCATCCTTGAATTATAAAAATACATGGGAGCATACAACTTTAATATAAGGAAAGAAATCCTTTTAGAACAAATTAGTATACCACATCAAGGAAAAATATTATTGTAATAGGGGGTTTGAGGAATATTTGGTAGTAAAATTATTTAAATAGATGGAATGTACAGACTTAACTAAAATTTTCTCACCCGTAGTAATGCTTTCTACCATCTGGGTAGTTCTCAACATTATTTCACCCGAATACTTACATATTTACCCACATGATGTGAAGATATATTTATTTCATAGATATATAGAGGAGGGTATTTATATGAAAAATCTAGAGGTATATGGTGTATTATGGAAGGATTACATGGTGTCCAAACTCTATAATAACTTAAATGGTTTAAAGAAAGTAAACAGGTGATGGAACATTACTTTTGATGAATTAATGAGTAAAAATGCATAAAAATGGTGTTTCATTGATTAATGTGGTTAATTAAATTATTTTGGTGATATAAAAAATATATTTATTCAATATTAGGATGAAATTATCATTAAAGGATGAGGTATAAATAGGTTTGATGAGATAAAAGGGAAGCTGGGTGAGGAGTTCAAGATGAAATATCTTTGAGAAGTTGATATGATTTAGGGGATTAAGATTGAAAGAGACCACATAGATAAAACCAGGATGTTATAAAGGGATTAATACATTATAATTTTTTTAGGAATATTCGTTACTCTAAAAGAAAATAAATTTCAATTCCACTAGAAAGCCACTTCAAACAATCAAAGTAGAAAGCATATAAGATAATAGAAGAGGTTGAGTACATGGATGAAGTTCCATATTCATCTTCTTTGGGATGTCTAATGTATTTCATGGTCATTACTTAACCTAATATTTATTATGTAGTGGTAATTTGGATAATATACGTGGATAAAATTGGAAAGAATTATTGGTAAGATTTTAAGTGGATTATAAGATACCTGAAGTGAGTTGAGAATGTATCTATGTTTTTTTGGAAACTAAATTCATTATAGGTGTACTCGGATGCTAACCTTGGAGTTGATTTCAATATTAGTATGAGTAACATAAGTTAATTATCTACCTAAGGATGAACTACAATAAGTTGGATATTTGAAATGAATAAAGTGGGGGGGTTTATCCACCATAGAGGTAGAATACATTGTTGTAAAAAATACAAGAAAAAGTAGGTTTGGATAAGAAACTTCTTGGACGATCTATATAGGAAGAGAGAGGGAAATTTATTTCATTGTGATAGTTAAATTTCCATAAATATTGTAAACAACCAAGTATTTTAGGCTCACATGATGTATATTTAGATGAACTAGCATTTATCATAGGCTTGAAAAAGGATGGGTTTTTAACATTGAATATATTCATGGAATAAATAATCTTGAAAACATGTTGATGAAGTTTTTGGTGATATAGATATTGAGGAACCAATGTGTCTCTGTTGGTATTCACTAATAAATGGAGGAAAAGTGGAATAATATGGGAGAACCTTGTGGGGGATGTGAGGTAAAATAACTAGTATTCTTCTTGTTCTTTTGTTTTCCACTTTTACTCATTGTGAATCATTTTTCATTTATTTCTCCCAATGTTCCCAAAATAAAAACTATAAGGGATATAATTCCATTCATAAGGATATATAGGAAACCTATTTCATGCACCATATCCTAACCCCACAACACCTCTAAACACCTTTCACATGATTTCAATACTTCATTGGATAGAAATAAACTCAAGAGTGTCTACATTTACAAATCCAAACTATAGAGTAACTAGATCCATGTATCAAATGAGAGACATTATAAACCCCATGTGTAGTGTACTTTTAAATTCATATTGTTAATAAATAAATTTATTAATGGTTATTACTATTATTACTATGATGTATTCATGAACATGTCTCAAATATTTATGATCGTCTTGGACTTGGTACTAATTTCACTCTAAAAGGTTTATATGAGCCTAAGTTTATATCATATTAACCAATGTTCATTATAAAGTATCACTAATAAAGTCTTAGTGAATAATTACTTTTAGAAATTGGGTCTACACTAAATTAAAGCAGCATGTGCATAGGGGTGATTCAGAAAAAGAATAGTGAACACCACATGAATCCTTACTTATAAAATAATTTGTTTGACCATAGATTCATATTTATAATACTAAACTGATGGGTTTTTTGGGTCTCATTTATAATTCTTAATGGTTTACGTGATAAAAATTCTTTAATCTTTCATTATCTCTATAAAATATGAGGAAAAATTCACATTATTGATAATTTCTATGAATCGCCAGCTGATAGAACCATGATATTATTCCATTTTCATTACAACAACAACTACTACAAAACTGGGTTTATCCCACACTAGGTATTTGACATCACTAGCTAAAATCACTGTAAAATACCCCCTTTGTTAGTGATTGTAAAAAAGTGATGATACATGGGGGTCTTTATCAATGCTTTTTTAGAAGCACTGATAAAGACCCCCCCTATTAGCACTTTTTAATAGAACTGATAATTTTTATATTTAAAAAAGTCATTAAACATAATATATTAATATAAAAATATGTTTATATTGAAATAAATATAATATATGTATTTTTAAATAAGTTATTTATAAGGTTAAATAGGCATTTACACTTAACATATTAGACATTTAGTGAAAACGTATTATAAAATCATCAAACAAATTAATTAATAATTTTTTAATTATTATTGAGTAATATTCATTTAATAAAAAAATTAATATAAAAATATCAAAAGGTTAATAAAATATAAAAAATAATATGAAAATGTAACTCGAACTTCAAATGGTCTTAAATTTTGATCCGAGTGTCCGCCTGGGCTCTACCAGATATCGAATCGAATCTTGTAATGATATCCACACCCTAGAGACCATAGGGAACTATCAATAACATTTTCTAAGGCCATAAAGGTTCTAAAAGGCCTCCAAAACTAATTTTTTAGTCTTCATATGCTAATATTTTAACATTTGATGGAATCTAAGCCTCATTTAAGGGGTTCTTTTCCTATTTTTAGTAGGGACTACATTTAGTCCCCAATTTTATGTTCATATTGATATTATGATTTTTAAATTTTAGAATTTTTCATATTTTACAATTATTTATAATCAAATATATAAAATATATACATATTTTTTATATATTGACACAAAAAAATTAAATTGAATAAATAAATATTTATACATATCTAGATATAAAATGTATTTCTTAATATATAAAACTTATATAAAAAAATATACAAGTTATTTAAAATAAAAATATATTAATACTTGTATACCAATATAATTAATGTATATATAATTTTATATTTGTGTATGTGTATTTACAAACAGATATATATAAATTTATCTATATAATCTAATATATGTGTATGAATATTAATATATAATAAATGTAAATAAATATAAATATATATAATTACATTTATAGATGAACCTATATATAAGTATGGATTTATAAATACACACATACACACACCCCAAAAAACATATTAAATATATATGTTTAATAATATACATATAAATATATATATATATAAACATATATATAAATATATTTATTAAAATGTAAAAATATATTGATATATCATAAAATGGAAAACAAAACAATATAGTGTATTAGAAAAGGAGTTGTCATATGAGATGCAGGTCTCAGGTTTGAAACTCGCTGGAGGAAGGGGTGTGGGTGGGGTGGAATTATCTAAAGAGATGATAAAGTGGGCCACTAACAGTGATTTTTATGAGCACTATTAAATACAACCCTTTAACATTAGTCACATTATCAGATCTTCTAAATTACTGATAAATCCCATTAACTAGCATTGTTAAAGGACATATTTGTAGTAGTGAACTACCAAAAATTTAATTACTAGATGTCCAATATCACCTACATAATTCCTATAATGAAATATGGTGAATGAAATAGTTAAATATTACCTCCATGAAGGTATAATTCCAACCATGGAACAACTTGTTCCAAACATGAGAGGCTATGTCCAAAGAGGACAACGTCATGCGGACTGGCCGTTAAGAATTAGGTATCCCCCATCTTAACATCAAACCAATTCAAGGGTATCTCCCTATTGTATGGTAATGCTTTAATTTCTTATATTAAGGGGGGGGGGTGGAGGATGTCCACCACATCTATAAAACCAACAAGGTGTTTTCTAAGAGGTTTCATGTTCATCAAGGTCATCATCACCAACATGTGCCATTATTTTGAAAGAATCCATAGAGGGAGTTGTTTGATCCCCAGTCATCCAAGTAAGAAAAACCAAAAAGATATCTCGTTGGGGGTAGCCACCCACAACAACTTGAGAGAAATTCCATGTCTATAATATTTCCAACACCCTTAAGGCCCCTCAGTGTATCTCGACAGTGGCCAATGGGATATATTAGATCACTATTAGCCTGAAGTCGCATCCTACAAAAAAACCGAGACTTTGTGACTACTTCTATACTCCCCTCACTAATATGGAAGTTTATTTACCCACATGGATCTCCTTGATGTGGCGTCACACTACAACAGACAATTGCCAAAATATGGGCCTAGGTAGTAAGGAGAGTCATAAATATATCTAAAACATCCCAAGGGATTGTAACAACCCTGTTAATTTTTATATAAAACATTTTAAAATATTAATTGGTTATATTTTATAGATTTTTATTGATTATAATAAAATTAAATAATTTTTTGGGCAAAAAGGAAGAATATTAATTACTAAACAAATTAGATTTTTATATATTATATTGTTTTATATAAAATATTTATTTCTAAATTATATAATTTTATTTTGAAAAAATGAACACAATTTTTTAATTTATCATGTCAAAAAAACATAGGATGAATTTTGGATAATTTTCTATGAATATTTATATTTCAAAGAATAGTGAAAATATTAATTTTTATTGAAAATTAAGTTTTCTTTAAAAGTATTTACAAATTCAAACTCTCTTTTTCATTGGTCAGAAAATTTAATAAGTAATTTTTTATATAAAATAATAAAATAATGGGTTTTTAAATGGATTTTATAGATGGATAAATCATAAAAACATTTTAACTTTAAAATGTCATTTTTCTGGAAAATTGTTTTTCATTGTGTTTTGCCAGTTTAATTTTAAATTAAATACTGCCACTTCTATTTTTTGGATTTTGAAAAATGGATTCAGAATTTTTAATAAATTGGGTTAAAATTTATAACCTAATAAATTTTTATTTTTGTTCAATATGAATCTTAACCTAAATAATTTTGGTTCCCATGATAAAGGGTAAATCATGCAATTAAGGGTTAAAATTAAATAATAAAGACCATAAAATGACCCTAAAACCATTATAAATTTCATTTTATCAGTAAATATAATTCATAATCATCTATAGGTACAATATTTGAACTTATTTTTCTATTTGGATGAGATTATAACCATTATAATATTTTATATCATGAAATATCAAAATTGAGACTCTTTTTTTAATTAATATAATATTTTTAACATGGGGGAAAACAAAATATATTTTTTTTATAAATACTTTTTTGAAATATAAAATGTTCATATTCATATTGGTAATTTATTTTTTATTTTTACTAAACTAATAATTACCTTGAATGCTTACACATCACTATCATATTAATTATTCAATTAATGAAAATGTCAAATAAATGATATTAAAAATAAAAAAATATAATTTAGGATAAGTAATGTGATAAAAAATCTTATATATTACCATTACATGTTAATTATATAATATAATATTAGGTCTGAATTTTACCCGTTTTTTATATGTTCTTAAAATCAAAGTAATGAATAGTTATTAAAATTAACTTTAATGGTATTTAATAATAAATATTATTTTATTAAATTATATAAAATTACTAAAAATATTATACTCATCCAATTTATTTTTATATGGTTTATAATAATATCCATAGTCTATTTATATGCATTTAATCTATTTCTAGAAATTATTTTAACCCTCAAAGAGTAAAAATCATTATTTTCATGGAAAGTTTAAAAATGGTTAATGAGGGAGTAGAAAAATGATAAGTGTAAAAAGTAACTAGATCATGTGTAAAAATTATTACTAGAGGTTATTTAGATCCATAATCATCATATATTAGTAATATATCGGGTTTTATCCATTTGGAACTAAAAATTAACTTATATTTATTTAATATTTTGAGAAATTTCAAGAGTACCCTTCCCCTCATTTTAAATGGGAACCTCTTCCTCTCATTCCTTCACACTTCAAACCCAATTTTTTTAAGAAAATAACTAACCAAATATCATCATACAATTTGTTCCCTCATTCTATAGGTCTTGGTTTAGTCAAAACACAAACCTTGGTGGGCTTAAGCTCTTAGTCAAAGGAGACATTCCAAATAAGAGGTATTATTTTTAACCGTATGTTTTTGTTTTATTTATTCTTCCATATTCATAAAATATTAATAAATCATTATTATATAATCAAACTAGTGTATTAAACATTTTTGGGGGTTTAATTAGTGTCACAACATATGTACATCTCTTATTTCATCAAATGGAAAAAACTATCAATTTTGTGTATGGTGGACTACCACCTCACAAACCGATATATTTCGTTTTCCACCACCATCTCATAATATTAGTGATAATAGCGGATTTTAGTTTTATATATTATATTTAGAACATATTTATAATTCTAGAAAGATAATATAACCCATGTTTTCTTACCTTTCCATACACTGGAAAATTATAATGTTGTTTGTGTGTACATGTGGACTAACATCACCCCAAAGAAATGTGATTCATTTTTCATCACCACATCATATGGATTATATATGTATATAAATATTTAGAAAATTTAAATGATATATATGATGTTATTATAATTCTATAAATATAAAATAACACCTAACTATTTCCATAATGATTGTTGAACTCTGTAAACATTAATCATGTGTGTGCACGACCAACCTCTCCATGATCTTAACGTAGTTCATTTTTTAACCATATTTCATGGTTTTATTTAAAAGTATAATTGGTTTATAAAATATATAACTATGTCATTATTATTATTTTTCATTTGATGTTATAATGATCACTTTGACCATAGTCAACTTACAAAATTCATTATGGACATATGAACTGAATATCGTCAAAATATACAAAGTAAACACAATTAATTGAGTAATTTTCAATAACAAGGTATTAAATAAAAAATAATAATGAAATTGAAAACAGTTCATAAGAGGGTATAAATTCACCAATGTTTTTTATTTGGTAAGATAAATAACATATGGAGTGAGTTAGACTCAAGGTAAGGGACTTTATTTTAAAAAATAATCTTTTAATGTATCCCTTAAAACTCAGTTTTTCTTCCATATTCATATTTTGAAAAACAACTTCCCAATGTTTTTTCCTATTTTATTATTATTTTTAAAATTAATTTTTATTTATGTTTTAATTTTTTTTTAATAATAGTTTAAAAAGAATAATTTTTTCATTTTTTTCAAAAGAGGTATTTTGTTATATTTCTGTCAAGCGTATCGAACAAATGTTTTCTAACTTATATGCATTGAATGAAATTTAACATTATTATGAATCATCAATGATTTTATTATTATATTATTAGTATATAATTTATTTTCAAAGTTAATATTTTCCTTTTTAATTATTTTTCTTTAAAATAACAAATTTTAAAATGGAAAGCTTATTTTCCTCAAGAAAATTTTATGAGTGTAATGATGAAAATGAAAATTTATTTCTTTATTGGTTCTTGGAAATCGTTTGATGATGGGTTGTTATGTTATAAAATAAGGATGTTTGGTTATGTTATTAACCAAATAAGTTCAGTTCTATGATGAACTAAAGAGGTGTGAGTTCATAATATCCCTCCAATAAATTGGGTATGAAATTCAACCATATAGTTATTCCATTTGTAGTAGTGATTATAATAGTGATATGGAAATGATTTCATAAGTAAGCAATGTGTTTAATCTATGTTTTTTATGGGTTTTTATAAGAATCTTATGATTTATCAGGGTAATATAACAATGATACATGTAAAAGAAAGTGTATGATACCTTTTAATGGTGAAAAGTATAACTTCATGAAACAATTGTTATGAGTTTTTCATATTTTCCAAGAAACCATTATGAGTTTTATTGTTACTTTAAAATTTATATGAAATGTTTTATGAAAATATTTGGGCATAGAGGGTTTATTTGGTACGGAATGTTTTATTTCGATTATAATGTTTGGTTAGAGAAAGTAAAAAATTTATAGGTATTCATAGGCCAACTCTTTCTTTCTTTCCTTTTATGTCTCTTACTGAGATATTTGTGTACATCCTACATTTTTAAAAAAACAATATAGTGATTAAGTATGGTTAATGAAAATAAATAGGTTAATTTCAAATTTTTGAATATTTTTCGTAAGATTGATTCACCTTTTATGTTAAAAAAATTATATTATGAAAAAAAAGGATAAAAATAGAAGTGTCCACATTATAATATATAATATTATTATGTAATATTTATGACCTAAATATACAAAACTATAAGAATAAAATATATTTAGGAAATTAAGTCTAGTTTAAAGTCACTAGAATATGTATTGTGTAGGGTTGGATCCTTAGTTGGTATCAGAACAAGGTTTATATAACTTAATAGGTTAGGACAATGTTATATAAGTACCATAAAAATATTTTAATTTATGGTTAAGTTGAAATGATATAAAATTTTAAGATTACCATGTTTTATCATCTAAACAATTTTTTCTTAGAATGGTTTTCCATAGAGTGAATAGGTTATATGAAGTTGGAAAGCACTGTGATGGTGATATCCATCCAAATAAGAAACCTAGAATAGATGAAATTGGCACATAATTGTTTGTTTCTATAATGGATCATTTCAAAAAAATAATAAATAGTGGTGGTATCCATGTGACAGAAAATCCAGATCTACCCTAAAGTAACACGTTAATAGTGGATAATTTTATAAGGAAACATCATCTATATTTCAATGGATAAACTGATTATGTCATAGATGGAGGATGGATTAAAGCTTTGATGGATATATGTGATGCCATGGGTTGTTCACAGCATTAAAAGTTATATCTTACAATTTACCATTTTGTAGGTGAATTTGATCACATTGTGAGAAATGGTTAAGAATATACAATAAAATGAGGAGATTCATGATTGGAATGGAATAAAATTAAGAATATTTTATTTGATGAATATTTTATTATAGTTTTTTGAATTAGGATGGGAAAGCAATTACTGTAATTTAGGTAAAAGGAGGAAGACTCAATTTTTTTGGTATAAAGAAAACATCAACTATTTTTCAATATAGGTACCAAATTTTATCCATGACCATGATATTAAAATTAATCATTTTCCTTAGTATTAAATCCAATATATTGAAAATCATTGTATTCCCATGAGTTTAAAATTTATGAAAACCCTATTGGACGTGTTGAGAGGTAGGAAATGGATTTTTCTGATGATCGTGAAATCTATAATAAAAAGATAAATAAAATTTCTAGAAGGTATAAAATCGAGAAGAATTCATAAAATAAGTCTTGAGTAAAGAAAATAAATTTACCTTTATTAGATAAATGCGGGAAAAACAACCCAAGGGAATGCCTTACAAAAAATGGGTAGTTCTTATGATTTTAAAAATTATGGCCACATGGATCATGATTGTAAGTAAAATGATTAGAAAAATAATAAAAACCCAGTTGTAATATTCATTAATTCTAATGAGTTGTGACATTATTAAAATGTGTTTCTGAAGTTAGAAACACATAATGGAAATCATTAAGATAGAAGGAAAAAAGGTCATGGAAAAATCTTTTTCTACTACTACGGTTGATGTTGGGATGTCAAATGAATTGGTGGCATATATGTTACTGGTTTATTTGAATTATTATAATACCCTAATTGACTCTTTTTCATAACATACATTCATTTCTGATAAATTTTCAAGTAAAATGGGAATATCACCTCATAAAGGTATGATTAAAATTATGGGGGAAATTTTTAGTGTAATTATAAAAGAAATGGGATTTATAGGAATCACTGTATTATTATTAGTGAAATGGTATTCCCTAAAAATATTATTGAAATACCCATTGTAGCGTTTGATATTATTTTTGGTATGGATTTGATTTGATTTCATCATGATAAGATAAATTTTAGAGATGAGAAATTCCAATTTAATGATTTCATACCTTTAATAACCTACCAAGAAGAATGTAAATTTATTAGAAATGACAACTAAAGATATATAAAACATGTTTTTTAAAAGAAAAATATTATTAAGATTAGTTATGTCGTGGTATTGAATGTATATGTGGAAGTCTTCATGATGATTTACTAAGTTTTATACCTAATTGAGAGGATGATTTTATAGTTGACTTAGTACATGATAATAATTCTATTTCAAATCCCCCTTATCAAATGGATCAAGTAGAACATTTAGAGTTGAAAAATAAATTACATTTGTTTCTTGATAAAGGTATAATTCATCCAAGAACTTCACCTTAGGTTACTCTTATCTACTTTTTTTAAAAATAAATATGGTTTATTGATTATTTTCATTGATTATAGAGCCTTGAATAACATAAAAATTAATAACAAGTCATTTTCATCATATTGATGATTTGTTTTATCAACTAAAGGGTATGAAGTACATTTTAATGTTTTATATTTAGTTAGGGTAAACTTATTTGTAGGTAAAGTAGGATGATATTACAAAGACTATATTTCATACTAGAAATGGGAACTATGAGTTTGTATTTAGTCCCTTTTGGTTGTCCAGTCATCCAGCTGTGTTTATAGATAAAATGAATATATTTTTCTAAGATTTCTTAGATAAGTTTTCATTATTTTTATTTATGATATTTTTTATTCTATAATTCATGAGGATCAGAAATGAAATCTAAGGATTATTTCTAAAACCATACATAAAATAAACTCTATGGAAAATTTAGTAAGCATAAATCATGGTTACAATAAATTACTTTCCTTAGATAAATTGTTTCTAAATATAGAATAAATGTTGACCCTATAAAAACAAAAAGTTTTTAAGAATGTCCTATATGTATAAATGTCACATATATTCATATTTTTTTGGGAATAGTTGGTTAATAATAGCAGTTTTTTAAATACATTATTCGGTTATCTATCCCACTAACTAAGTAAACTTGAAATGGAGTTAAATTCATAAAGATAAAAAATGTAATTTTTGTTTTTAGGAACTAAAAATAAGATTAGGGAATGATCCAATTCGGCCATTACCCTAATGAATTGGTTATTTTATCTTCATTTGTGGTTCTTATTTGAAGGGAATTAGTTTTGTTCTGATGCAGAATGATCATTTAATTGCTTATACTTCATGACAACTGAAACCTCATGAGTTAAATTTTGTTACACATGAGATAGAGAAGATGGATGAAATTTTTCCAAGATTATGACTGCACAATTCATTATCATCTTGGAATATCAAAAGAAGTTGCTGATGATTTGAGTATAAAAATTTATTCTTTTTTAACTATGTTATATTTATAAAATGACCCAAAGGTTACTGATTTAATGAATTTTGGCCTAGATTTTTTGGATACATTTACTTTATCTATTTTGTTTTAGGTTCCAGTGCAATTGAAGTTTTCAGATAGAATAAAGAAAGCTCAGAAGCATGATCATGAGATACAGAAAAAGGTGGAATTTGTTAAGAAGGGTAATTTTTCTAAATGTTAAATTAAAAAAATATTGTTCTTTTATATTTCAAAAGAGATTTTGAATCACTTTTTATTCCATGTTAATGAGATAATTGTCGCATAAAGTTCATAATTCCCCATTTTCATTTGATCCTAGAATCACTAAGATATATTGAGACCATCAGGATTATTAATAGTGGGATGCAATGAGAAGAGATATTGTAAATTTTACCGTGAAATGTTTGACATATCAACAGGTTAATGAACAATGAAAATCATCGAAGGGGGTGCTTTGTCCTTTTCCAGTATGAGAGTGGAAATGGGAAAATGTATCCATAGATTTCATAGGGGGTTGTTAAAGACATCATAAGGATATAATATGATTTTGATTACTGTGTATCAATTAACTAAATATATTTATTTATTTCCCATTTCAGATAAAATGCCTTTGAATCAACTTTCTTGACTATATATAAAGGAAATATTTAGGTTACATGGAGTTCCTCACTCCATTGTATCTGACCATGATCCCATGTTTACTTCAATTTTTCTTAAAGTTCTTCATAATTATTTGGGTTCTAAATTAAATTTCAATTCACATATACATCCTTAATCTTATGGACAAAATTAATGATTAATTCTAACCATAAAATACATGCTTCATGCTTATTTATTATATTTCCATGGAATTTTGGATCAAAATCTTTCTTTTAGTTGAGTTTTCTTATAATAATATTTTTCATTTCAAAATAGAGATGGAACCTTTTGATGAGTTATATAGAAAGTGATCTGGGACTCCATCTTTGTGGGATGAAATAGTTGAAATGAATTATATTAGGCCAGAATTGGTAGGGTAAATAGTTGAAAATTTGACGGTAATTCAAAAACATATGAGGAAATCTCAGACTAGGTAAACAAATTATGCGGGTAACCATAGAAAAATGTTTCTTTTGAATAAGATTATCATTTTTTTATTAAATAATATTCATGGAAAAGTGTTACCTATTTTGGTAAAGAAGGAAAGATAAGTTCATATTTAATTGAAATGTAAAAAATCTTTGGAAAATATTTATTAGTTTCTTAATGAGTGGCCTTACCTCTATGTTTATCCCACAAACATAATGTTTTTCTTGTTTCAATGTTATGGAAGTATGTGTCAAATTCATATCATGTCATGATCCCCAAAGTAGTTTAGTTATAAGATAATATTTCTTATGAGGAAGAAACTATTCAGATTCCTGACTATAGAGGTAATGTATTGTGGAACAAGTTAATTTACCAGGTTAAGGTTATGTGGAAAATCTATGTGGTTAAAGAAACAACATGAAAGACTGAATATTCTATGAGGAAAATATTTCCCCACTTCATTATTGAGTGAATAAAATTTTGTGGACGTAATTTCCCTAAGAGGGGATAGATGTAACAACCCAAATAATTTTTATATAAAACTTTTTCATATATTTATTAGTTATATTTTTTAAAATTATATTCAATATAAAAATATTAGGATTTTTTTTTTCAAAAAGGAAGAAGCTTTATTTCTAATCAAATTGAATATTTATGTATTATATGGTTTTAATGAACATATTTTTTCAAAATTATAAAATTTTAATGTGGAAAAATTAACTTAGTTTCTAAATTAACCAACTCAAAATTATCTTAGAATTAATTTTTGATAAGTTTTTAAAAATATTGATCTTTTAATGAATAATGAAAAATACAGATTTTAATTAAAATTTGTAACACCCCGAGCTTCCACGATACGCCTCTCTTTCAATAATGCAATAGCTTGCATTGTACGCAAGTTCGAGTTCTAACACACCACAACTAATCAAAGTAGCCATTATGAATAGTAATAACCACCTTTTAAATTTATAGAAATTTTATATTTCAAAATGGACTACATTTTTGTATTCCTAATATTGAAATTAGCCTATGTTGAATTTTTTGTAATTTTCTGAGAACTTCCAAATTTTTATGAATAGTGAAAAATACTTAAAACAACTTTTTTAATCAAAATAATTTAGAGTGATAAGTTATACTATTTAGTGGTTTTAAAGTATAATTAGAATATATTTTTACCATTTTATCCAATGGTGGTCATTAGAATTAATTTAACATTGAAATTGGACATAAACAATTGCTAATCTTTTGATATAAATTGTTTTTTAAAAACACGCTATTTGTCGTAACAGCGGGAATTAGTTATAAAATTAATTAATGAAACTTATATGTTTGGAATTTTGTAAAATAGACATCATTTTAGAATTCGGAATATCAATTATAGCTTAGGGTGAAATTTTGGCCTTATTCTGAAAAACTTCAATTTTTGATGAATAGTGAAACCACTAAGTGGTAGTTAAATAACTGATTTTTCATTTAAATGAAATATTACCACTTCTGTGTTTTGATTTTCAAAAATCCGACATACATGGTTGTCATTAAGAAGTAAAATTTGGTTCAATGAGATCAAAATAATTTTTTGGTGAATAGTAACTTTTAAGTTCTTAATCGCGATTAGAGGTAATTAGTGTAGTTTAAGGTACAAATAATGTTTTAATAATATGAGATGAGCATGAAACTTATCCTAATCCTATTGGATGAGTCATGTCCGACCAAGACAACCCATGGGTCAACTTGGGGACCCCATGGAGCCACTTTAGTTGGAAAATGACATTAATATATATTTATTTAATGTTAAAATTAAATTGACACAAACATGGGATGTTTTACTAAAACAATTTTTAAGTGGGGTTAAACAAGTCCAAATTTTGATTATAAATATTCATTAGAAAGATAAAAAGATTTCCTACATCATAGTATTTTTTTTATAATTTTTAGACATTAAATAAATTAAATTATTTATGACATCATTATGATGCAGCGATGACATCATTATTTAACGATTTAAATAAAATGAGAAGATAATGCCAAATCCAAGGCTTACACTTGTCCAAAGACAATTGGATGAGGATATTTCGAACCCTTATCACCTTATCCTCTAATTATATAAGTGTGGGACCTTTAGAATCCGAAAAGCATTGTGTAATAATGTAACATTTCAATCTTTCCAAAAGAGCCCCTCCTCTCCACTTATAAAAGGCCCCCACCTCTCCCATCTCATTCACACCTTCAAGCCATTTGGCTCGGCCAAACTCTGCCCAAATACTCTCCCAACATCCCTATCTTACTCCTAGAAGCCTTACTTTGGGCAGAACTCTTCCCAAGGAAGCCTTTGGCTCAAATCAAAAAGAGTTACCCGATTTTGAGGTAATGTCTTCTCTAATGTTGTTTTGTTTTATTTTTCTTCTCCAACCCCCTAAACGCTTTTTATGCATTTCTTTTGTAACAACATCAGTATCCTCAATATACTAGTATGTTTTTATAAGAAGTATTCGAGCTACACTTACACACACTTACATCTAATGGTTAAAGAACATACGGTTTCTGTGGATGGCGAATTTCTGCCTCACGAAACGATGATTGTTCAACACTCATATAACACCTTCAAAGGTGGCCATTAAGATGTCACTATTTTTATATATGATATATAATATGTTTATGTTTTACTTATGTTTCTGTATTTCTCATTTATGGCATAATTTATGATTTCCATTATGGGTAAAACGCGATAATTTCATTTTAGGAAGTGCGGACTACCGCCCCCTCAAAGTGATTTGAATCGTTAATGCCATATGTGGGATGTATAAAGGATGAAGAAAATGGTATTATACACTATATTATACTGGAATTATATTATACATTTATATCATTATTACTTAGTTCCATTAAATATGAAATTGAAATGAAAGTAGCGTTCATGCGTACGTACGGCTTACCGTCTCCATGAACGGTGCATTTCATTTCTTACCTCTAAATGTTATGTGACATTATGAATGAATGTATATACTGTATATATATGATATATATGACATCTAAATCATGAATATAATTCTGGATATAATGGATATTCTACCACATGAACAACTTGTAATTATAATAAGTTTATTGTTGACTCAAGTACCAAAGATCGACAAAACGACCGTTATTAACTTAAATAATTACATAATGTTCATAACATTGTAATAAGTGATATAAAAAGGATAATGAAATTGAAAATGGTTCTTAATAAGGTAGATATTAACTCTTTTTTATTATTCAGGAGGTTAAAGAACGGTTGAGTCAAGTCGGACACAAGGTAAGGGAACTTCTTAACCCAACTTCAATTCTTTGGGTTAATCTCCTACTTTCAAATTACTTCATGATATTATTATGTCCTATCTTGTATTTGTACTTTCTTTATGTGTATCTATAGTGAATACACCTAATAGATCTATTTTATTTGTAAGGGAATTTCTTAACCCAACTTCCATTCTTTGGGTTAATCTCCTACTTTCAAATTAAGTCATGATATTATTATGTCCTATTTTTTATTTTTACTTTCTTTATGTGTACCTATAGTGAATACACATAATAGATCTATTTTATTTTAAAAATTATCTTTTAAGGACTTCGTCTCAATCCCCTTTCATTGAGGCATATTTGGTTTTATACACAACTTTCTTTTATACGGTGTATAAACCCCTTTGACTTTTACGTTTATTCAAAAGGAATCTTTTTTATACGAAGCGTTTTTCTAAACGACAAAAGGGAATGTTTTTCTTTCCGTACTTATGCGGCGACAATGACTTCTCCACCGCCGTGACCATTATTTGAGTTTCAGCTTCCTCTACAAGCCATCATTTTTTTTAATGAAAAATAAATACAAATTTTTAACTTTCTTTTATTTTGGTATTGAAAATGGTTTTGAAAGCATTTTTATTATAACAATGTGTTGTATTGATATCTTGTGATTGAAATGTGGAAATGTTATGTTTCCTTTATGCATGTTTTATGTGATACGATTATGTTATGGTTTATGATATGTTTAAACCTATTCATATGAGGAATGCATTGGACTTAATAAGTGACGGGTGGAGCCCGCTATAGCTCATCGATGCATCGGCAGGTCTCATGAGACAAACTAGTGTCTTGGCACGAGGCCTTGACAAAATCTCATTTGTGGTCTTGGCACGAGGCCTTGACTATGTGGTTATGATAGTCTGGAATTATGTATTCCCTCATTATGAAAGTGGTTTTTGATATTGCATGTGATTATTCGACCAGTAGAATATCCATGTGAAGAAGTAAATGGCATTATCTCATTTTAGTTTTTCCATATTATGTTGATGTTCAAGTTTAAAAGGCTTTTGTTTTAGTTATACATTGCCTTAAATGTTTATGTTTATTTACGAAAGCTTCCGCAATATTGTTATCCTTACTGAGCATCTGAGCTCACCCCTTTCAATGTTTTAATATTTTCCAGGATGTGAAGAAGTATTTTATGAATGACCTGCAGGGATAGTCAGAAGAGGATATGAGTGTGGACTATGAAGACTTTGTTATTAGTTTTCCACTTTATGATGTAATGTAACATTTATGAATGTATCTAGTGTTTCCAAGGCTACTAAACTAATCGGTCTTTCGAGACTTGATCTTTTGTGATCATGCCAATGTTACGAAGTAATGCACCGACTCTGGGTAGCTGGGGTCGGGGCGTTACAGTTGGTATCAGAGGCAGTTTAGTACTAACCTTGGAAGCTAGATTTAGATAAACTCTGATTAGAGCACATAGCCCAAAGATAGACTTTGAGGATTAGTATAGAAGAACTTCCTAGAATTTTGGTATTATAGAGATGTTATGAGTTTTCCGAGCAATACATCCCTGTCTAGATACGAGCACGTAGAGGCGGCTCTGGCACAGATGTACCTAGGGGTAAAACCCGAAAACACCGCTTTGAGCTAGACTCGAACGGGAACTGGTGCACGACAACGGGCCTTGCTGCACTCTTGGATACGACACTCCCGGGGGATATGCTTAGGATAATTCTCATTTTATTTACAAACCACTATGAAGTGTTATGAGTATATACTTTCTCAAAGAAAACATTTCTTTTTATGATTATGGATTATATCCATAAATAGTTCAATTTATGTAAAGTGTTTTACAAGTATGGAATTATGTATTTTGATTCATAAACTAATCTAGTTTATGCCATTGTTTAGAAATGGCGCCTAGTGGAAGAAATGGAAAACGTATCAATGCACGTACTCCATGTAGGGATTGCCCTCCTGCTCAAGATAATTATAGTGGGGCTGGTGATGCAACTGGGGCTGATCAGCTAATCACCATACTGGGACAACTTACTCAGGTTATGAATAATAACCTTACCCGTATAGAGCACCCTGATCCACAGCATGGAGGATCAATGTTAGATCGATTCATGAGGCAACAACCACCAACGTTCAATGGGAGTACAAATCCCTTAGTAGCCGAGCAATGGATAAATTCCCTAGAGAAAATATTTCAGGCTTTGGGGAGCAGTGAAAGGGAAAAAGTTATCATGGCAGTTTACCGCCTCACTGGAGATGTCGATCAATGGTGGTCACTAATTCAAAACACAAAGGAAGAGGATGAATTAACAAACATGGAATGGAAGGAGTTCAAAGAACTGTTCTTAGAAAAATAATTTCCTCGTGACCATCGAGCAGATATGGAAAGGCAATTTCTGGGTCTGAGGCAGAAGGAGGATGAGAATGTCGCAAAGTATGAGGCTAACTTTACAAGGATAGCGAGGCATGCTGCCGATTATATACGTAACCCAAGGAGTAAGATTGATCGTTTCTTTGATGGGTTAAAACCATTTCTCCGTAGAGCTTTGGTATCACAATCCTTCTCATCATACGAAGATATTGTCTCGTGTGCTATCAAGACAGAAAAGGAATTCTCTAAGTCTTATGACAACAAAGTAAAGCAAGAGAAGAAGAGAACGGTGGAACAAGAGACAGATAAAGGGAAAAAGGGAAAGAAGGATTTTCCATTATGTGATAATTGTGGGAAGAATCACCCTGGTACTTGCCTAAAAGGAATGGGAGTTTGTTATAAATGTGGAGAAAAGGGTCACCAGGCTCGTGATTGCAAGGGAAAGAAAGAGGCTGTCAAAGTTGAATGCTACAATTGTAGAGAAATGGGTCATTATGCAAATGAATGTCCTAAGCGTCAGGGAAACTTACCTCAGAAAAGGCCAAGGGATCAAGGACAATCTTATGCTGTTACTATAGTTGAAGCAGAATAACTAATGTATTGGTGCTTTTGGACTCAAGGATTATATTCTGGTTATAAGAATAATGTAATATATATATATGGATTGTACTGCAGTACTTTTTGATTTCAGTAAGGTTTTAATATGATTAAGGTAATCATATTTTTAGTATGTGACAATAAGAGAAACTTTTCTTTGTTTGGGGAATCTGATGTTACAAATGATTTTGGAATTTAGAGACCTTTTAGAGAAAGTCTGGATGAAGGTATTTTGGATAACTATAAAGGTTGGAGTGGATTAAGTTGAACTTTGGATAGTATTGTTTAAGGTTAAAACATTTATGAAGATTATTTTTGGAATAGTATAGTACTATATTTTTAGGAAAAGGACAACCTGCAGGGTGGGGAATAACCCGTCGCGTCGGACAAAGCTGCAGGAATCGAACCCACAACCATAGTGCGACAGGCCTTTATTTCCTACCACTAGCCTACAGAAAGTCCCTGGTTTTTACAAAATAATTTTACTAATCTAAATGGTATGTGTTAACATTTGTAACCTTATACAATTAGGATAAGTATAATATTTTTGAGTTCTATTATCTTTTTGAGTGAAAGATGAGTTGAAGGTTGAAACGCTAGTTGTCAAGCATAAATATATATATACCTATCTCTTATTCAATGAATAAATTAATTCTTAAACTTTAGTAAAGGGATATTAAAACAAAAAAAATGTGTTATCCTAATACCTTATGTCTTGTTGAACTGATGATATTTTAAATCAACATAGATTGAAGGCTTTGAGGCCCTCAATTTGACAGTTGATTGTGATTGATGACCTCAATCACTCCCTACAAATATTTACGTTTTTCCTCCAATTATATGTCTCTAATTTCCACCAATGTTCTCCTTATCGAGATCATAATTTGGTGGTGACCTTCTTATTTTCATTTCCCTCTTATTAAGGCTAAATTTTGTTAATCTTATTTCCGATGTGGGTTTTCCTCAAAGGTATTTTCTCTTTTCAACCTTTTACTTTCAAAGAAAAATTTCAAATTGCGAGGACGCAATTTATTGAAGGAGGGGAGAATGTAACACCCTGAGCTTCCACGATACGCCTCTCTTTCAATAATGCAATAGCTTGCATTGTACGCAAGTTCGAGTTCTAAAACACCACAACTAATCAAAGTAGCCGTTATGAATAGTAATAACCACCTTTTAAATTTATAGAAATTTTATATTTCAAAATGGACTACATTTTTGTATTCCTAATATTGAAATTAGCCTATGTTGAATTTTTTGTAATTTTCTGAGAACTTCCAAATTTTTATGAATAGTGAAAAATACTTAAAACAACTTTTTTAATCAAAATAATTTATAGTGATAAGTTATACTATTTAGTGGTTTTAAAGTATAATTAGAATATATTTTTACCATTTTATCCAATGGTGGTCATTAGAATTAATTTAACATTGAAATTGGACATAAACAATTGCTAATCTTTTGATATAAATTGTTTTTTAAAAACACGCTATTTGTCGTAACAGCGGGAATTAATTATAAAATTAATTAATGAAACTTATATGTTGGGAATTTTGTAAAATAGACATCATTTTAGAATTCGGAATATCAATTATAGCTTAGGGTGAAATTTTGGCCTTATTCTGAAAAACTTCAATTTTTGATGAATAGTGAAACCACTAAGTGGTAGTTAAATAACTGATTTTTCATTTAAATGAAATATTACCACTTCTGTGTTTTGATTTTCAAAAATCCGACATACATGGTTGTCATTAAGATGTAAAATGTGGTTCAATGAGATCAAAATAATTTTTTAGTGAATAGTAACTTTTAAGTTCTTAATCGCGATTAGAGGTAATTAGTGTAGTTTAAGGTATAAATAATGTTTTAATAATATGAGATGAGCATGACACTTATCCTACTCCTATTGGATGAGTCATTTCCGACCAAGACAACCCATGGGTCAACTTGGGGACCCCATGGAGCCACTTTAGTTGGAAAATGACATTAATATATATTTATTTAATGTTAAAATTAAATTGACACAAACATGGGATGTTTTACTAAAACAATTTTTAAGTGGGGTTAAACAAGTCCAAATTTTGATTATAAATATTCATTAGAAAGATAAAAAGATTTCCTACATCATAGTATTTTTTTTATAATTTTTAGACATTAAATAAATTAAATTATTTATGACATCATTATGATGCAGCGATGACATCATTATTTAACGATTTAAATAAAATGAGAAGATAATGCAAAATCCAAGGCTTACACTTGTACAAAGCCAATTGGATGAGGAGATTTCGAACCCTTATCACCTTATCCTTTAATTATATAAGTGTGGGACCTTTAGAATCCGAAAAGCATTGTGTAATAATGTAACATTTCAATCTTTCCAAAAGAGCCCCTCCTCTCCACTTATAAAAGGCCCCCACCTCTCCCATCTCATTCACACCTTCAAGCCATTTGGCTCGGCCAACCTCTTCCCAAATACTCTCCCAACATCCCTATCTTACTCCTAGAAGCCTTACTTTGGGCAGAACTCTTCCCAAGGAAGCCTTTGGCTCAAATCAAAAAGAGTTACCCGATTTTGAGGTAATGTCTTCTCTAATGTTGTTTTGTTTTATTTTTCTTCTCCAACCCCCTAAACGCTTTTTATTCATTTCTTTTGTAACAACATCAGTATCCTCAATATACTAGTGTGTTTATATAAGAAGTATTCGATCTACACTTACACACACTTACATCTAATGGTTAAAGAACATACGGTTTCTGTGGATGGCGAATTTCTGCCTCACGAAACGATGATTGTTCAACACTCATATAACACCTTCAAAGGTGGCCATTAAGATGTCACTATTTTTATATATGATATATAATATGTTTATGTTTTACTTATGTTTCTGTATTTCTCATTTATGGCATAATTTATGATTTCCATTATGGGTAAAACGCGATAATTTCATTTTAGGAAGTGCGGACTACCGCCCCCTCAAAGTGATTTGAATCGTTAATGCCATATGTGGGATGTATAAAGGATGAAGAAAATGGTATTATACACTATATTATACTGGAATTATATTATACATTTATATCATTATTACTTAGTTCCATTAAATATGAAATTGAAATGAAAGTAGCGTTCATGCGTACGTACGGCTTACCGTCTCCATGAACGGTGCATTTCATTTCTTACCTCTAAATGTTATGTGACATTATGAATGAATGTATATACTGTATATATATGATATATATGACATCTAAATCATGAATATAATTCTGGATATAATGGATATTCTACCACATGAACAACTTGTAATTATAATAAGTTTATTGTTGACTCAAGTACCAAAGATCGACAAAACGACCGTTATTAACTTAAATAATTACATAATGTTCATAACATTGTAATAAGTGATATAAAAAGGATAATGAAATTGAAAATGGTTCTTAATAAGGTAGATATTAACTCTTTTTTATTATTCAGGAGGTTAAAGAACGGTTGAGTCAAGTCGGACACAAGGTAAGGGAACTTCTTAACCCAACTTCAATTCTTTGGGTTAATCTCCTACTTTCAAATTACTTCATGATATTATTATGTCCTATCTTGTATTTGTACTTTCTTTATGTGTATCTATAGTGAATACACCTAATAGATCTATTTTATTTGTAAGGGAATTTCTTAACCCAACTTCCATTCTTTGGGTTAATCTCCTACTTTCAAATTAAGTCATGATATTATTATGTCCTATTTTTTATTTTTACTTTCTTTATGTGTACCTATAGTGAATACACATAATAGATCTATTTTATTTTAAAAATTATCTTTTAAGGACTTCGTCTCAATCCCCTTTCATTGAGGCATATTTGGTTTTATACACAACTTTCTTTTATACGGTGTATAAACCCCTTTGACTTTTACGTTTATTCAAAAGGAATCTTTTTTATACGAAGCGTTTTTCTAAACGACAAAAGGGAATGTTTTTCTTTCCGTACTTATGCGGCGACAATGACTTCTCCACCGCCGTGACCATTATTTGAGTTTCAGCTTCCTCTACAAGCCATCATTTTTTTTAATGAAAAATAAATACAAATTTTTAACTTTCTTTTATTTTGGTATTGAAAATGGTTTTGAAAGCATTTTTATTATAACAATGTGTTGTATTGATATCTTGTGATTGAAATGTGGAAATGTTATGTTTCCTTTATGCATGTTTTATGTGATACGATTATGTTATGGTTTATGATATGTTTAAACCTATTCATATGAGGAATGCATTGGACTTAATAAGTGACGGGTGGAGCCCGCTATAGCTCATCGATGCATCGGCAGGTCTCATGAGACAAACTAGTGTCTTGGCACGAGGCCTTGACAAAATCTCATTTGTGGTCTTGGCACGAGGCCTTGACTATGTGGTTATGATAGTCTGGAATTATGTATTCCCTCATTATGAAAGTGGTTTTTGATATTGCATGTGATTATTCGACCAGTAGAATATCCATGTGAAGAAGTAAATGGCATTATCTCATTTTAGTTTTTCCATATTATGTTGATGTTCAAGTTTAAAAGGCTTTTGTTTTAGTTATACATTGCCTTAAATGTTTATGTTTATTTACGAAAGCTTCCGCAATATTGTTATCCTTACTGAGCATCTGAGCTCACCCCTTTCAATGTTTTAATATTTTCCAGGATGTGAAGAAGTATTTTATGAATGACCTGCAGGGATAGTCAGAAGAGGATATGAGTGTGGACTATGAAGACTTTGTTATTAGTTTTCCACTTTATGATGTAATGTAACATTTATGAATGTATCTAGTGTTTCCAAGGCTACTAAACTAATCGGTCTTTCGAGACTTGATCTTTTGTGATCATGCCAATGTTACGAAGTAATGCACCGACTCTGGGTAGCTGGGGTCGGGGCGTTACAGTTGGTATCAGAGGCAGTTTAGTACTAACCTTGGAAGCTAGATTTAGATAAACTCTGATTAGAGCACATAGCCCAAAGATAGACTTTGAGGATTAGTATAGAAGAACTTCCTAGAATTTTGGTATTATAGAGATGTTATGAGTTTTCCGAGCAATACATCCCTGTCTAGATACGAGCACGTAGAGGCGGCTCTGGCACAGATGTACCTAGGGGTAAAACCCGAAAACACCGCTTTGAGCTAGACTCGAACGGGAACTGGTGCACGACAACGGGCCTTGCTGCACTCTTGGATACGACACTCCCGGGGGATATGCTTAGGATAATTCTCATTTTATTTACAAACCACTATGAAGTGTTATGAGTATATACTTTCTCAAAGAAAACATTTCTTTTTATGATTATGGATTATATCCATAAATAGTTCAATTTATGTAAAGTGTTTTACAAGTATGGAATTATGTATTTTGATTCATAAACTAATCTAGTTTATGCCATTGTTTAGAAATGGCGCCTAGTGGAAGAAATGGAAAACGTATCAATGCACGTACTCCATGTAGGGATTGCCCTCCTGCTCAAGATAATTATAGTGGGGCTGGTGATGCAACTGGGGCTGATCAGCTAATCACCATACTGGGACAACTTACTCAGGTTATGAATAATAACCTTACCCGTATAGAGCACCCTGATCCACAGCATGGAGGATCAATGTTAGATCGATTCATGAGGCAACAACCACCAACGTTCAATGGGAGTACAAATCCCTTAGTAGCCGAGCAATGGATAAATTCCCTAGAGAAAATATTTCAGGCTTTGGGGAGCAGTGAAAGGGAAAAAGTTATCATGGCAGTTTACCGCCTCACTGGAGATGTCGATCAATGGTGGTCACTAATTCAAAACACAAAGGAAGAGGATGAATTAACAAACATGGAATGGAAGGAGTTCAAAGAACTGTTCTTAGAAAAATAATTTCCTCGTGACCATCGAGCAGATATGGAAAGGCAATTTCTGGGTCTGAGGCAGAAGGAGGATGAGAATGTCGCAAAGTATGAGGCTAACTTTACAAGGATAGCGAGGCATGCTGCCGATTATATACGTAACCCAAGGAGTAAGATTGATCGTTTCTTTGATGGGTTAAAACCATTTCTCCGTAGAGCTTTGGTATCACAATCCTTCTCATCATACGAAGATATTGTCTCGTGTGCTATCAAGACAGAAAAGGAATTCTCTAAGTCTTATGACAACAAAGTAAAGCAAGAGAAGAAGAGAACGGTGGAACAAGAGACAGATAAAGGGAAAAAGGGAAAGAAGGATTTTCCATTATGTGATAATTGTGGGAAGAATCACCCTGGTACTTGCCTAAAAGGAATGGGAGTTTGTTATAAATGTGGAGAAAAGGGTCACCAGGCTCGTGATTGCAAGGGAAAGAAAGAGGCTGTCAAAGTTGAATGCTACAATTGTAGAGAAATGGGTCATTATGCAAATGAATGTCCTAAGCGTCAGGGAAACTTACCTCAGAAAAGGCCAAGGGATCAAGGACAATCTTATGCTGTTACTATAGTTGAAGCAGAATAACTAATGTATTGGTGCTTTTGGACTCAAGGATTATATTCTGGTTATAAGAATAATGTAATATATATATATGGATTGTACTGCAGTACTTTTTGATTTCAGTAAGGTTTTAATATGATTAAGGTAATCATATTTTTAGTATGTGACAATAAGAGAAACTTTTCTTTGTTTGGGGAATCTGATGTTACAAATGATTTTGGAATTTAGAGACCTTTTAGAGAAAGTCTGGATGAAGGTATTTTGGATAACTATAAAGGTTGGAGTGGATTAAGTTGAACTTTGGATAGTATTGTTTAAGGTTAAAACATTTATGAAGATTATTTTTGGAATAGTATAGTACTATATTTTTAGGAAAAGGACAACCTGCAGGGTGGGGAATAACCCGTCGCGTCGGACAAAGCTGCAGGAATCGAACCCACAACCATAGTGCGACAGGCCTTTATTTCCTACCACTAGCCTACAGAAAGTCCCTGGTTTTTACAAAATAATTTTACTAATCTAAATGGTATGTGTTAACATTTGTAACCTTATACAATTAGGATAAGTATAATATTTTTGAGTTCTATTATCTTTTTGAGTGAAAGATGAGTTGAAGGTTGAAACGCTAGTTGTCAAGCATAAATATATATATACCTATCTCTTATTCAATGAATAAATTAATTCTTAAACTTTAGTAAAGGGATATTAAAACAAAAAAAATGTGTTATCCTAATACCTTATGTCTTGTTGAACTGATGATATTTTAAATCAACATAGATTGAAGGCTTTGAGGCCCTCAATTTGACAGTTGATTGTGATTGATGACCTCAATCACTCCCTACAAATATTTACGTTTTTCCTCCAATTATATGTCTCTAATTTCCACCAATGTTCTCCTTATCGAGATCATAATTTGGTGGTGACCTTCTTATTTTCATTTCCCTCTTATTAAGGCTAAATTTTGTTAATCTTATTTCCGATGTGGGTTTTCCTCAAAGGTATTTTCTCTTTTCAACCTTTTACTTTCAAAGAAAAATTTCAAATTGCGAGGACGCAATTTATTGAAGGAGGGGAGAATGTAACACCCTGAGCTTCCACGATACGCCTCTCTTTCAATAATGCAATAGCTTGCATTGTACGCAAGTTCGAGTTCTAAAACACCACAACTAATCAAAGTAGCCGTTATGAATAGTAATAACCACCTTTTAAATTTATAGAAATTTTATATTTCAAAATGGACTACATTTTTGTATTCCTAATATTGAAATTAGCCTATGTTGAATTTTTTGTAATTTTCTGAGAACTTCCAAATTTTTATGAATAGTGAAAAATACTTAAAACAACTTTTTTAATCAAAATAATTTATAGTGATAAGTTATACTATTTAGTGGTTTTAAAGTATAATTAGAATATATTTTTACCATTTTATCCAATGGTGGTCATTAGAATTAATTTAACATTGAAATTGGACATAAACAATTGCTAATCTTTTGATATAAATTGTTTTTTAAAAACACGCTATTTGTCGTAACAGCGGGAATTAATTATAAAATTAATTAATGAAACTTATATGTTGGGAATTTTGTAAAATAGACATCATTTTAGAATTCGGAATATCAATTATAGCTTAGGGTGAAATTTTGGCCTTATTCTGAAAAACTTCAATTTTTGATGAATAGTGAAACCACTAAGTGGTAGTTAAATAACTGATTTTTCATTTAAATGAAATATTACCACTTCTGTGTTTTGATTTTCAAAAATCCGACATACATGGTTGTCATTAAGATGTAAAATGTGGTTCAATGAGATCAAAATAATTTTTTAGTGAATAGTAACTTTTAAGTTCTTAATCGCGATTAGAGGTAATTAGTGTAGTTTAAGGTATAAATAATGTTTTAATAATATGAGATGAGCATGACACTTATCCTACTCCTATTGGATGAGTCATTTCCGACCAAGAAAACCCATGGGTCAACTTGGGGACCCCATGGAGCCACTTTAGTTGGAAAATGACATTAATATATATTTATTTAATGTTAAAATTAAATTGACACAAACATGGGATGTTTTACTAAAACAATTTTTAAGTGGGGTTAAACAAGTCCAAATTTTGATTATAAATATTCATTAGAAAGATAAAAAGATTTCCTACATCATAGTATTTTTTTTATAATTTTTAGACATTAAATAAATTAAATTATTTATGACATCATTATGATGCAGCGATGACATCATTATTTAACGATTTAAATAAAATGAGAAGATAATGCAAAATCCAAGGCTTACACTTGTACAAAGCCAATTGGATGAGGAGATTTCGAACCCTTATCACCTTATCCTTTAATTATATAAGTGTGGGACCTTTAGAATCCGAAAAGCATTGTGTAATAATGTAACATTTCAATCTTTCCAAAAGAGCCCCTCCTCTCCACTTATAAAAGGCCCCCACCTCTCCCATCTCATTCACACCTTCAAGCCATTTGGCTCGGCCAACCTCTTCCCAAATACTCTCCCAACATCCCTATCTTACTCCTAGAAGCCTTACTTTGGGCAGAACTCTTCCCAAGGAAGCCTTTGGCTCAAATCAAAAAGAGTTACCCGATTTTGAGGTAATGTCTTCTCTAATGTTGTTTTGTTTTATTTTTCTTCTCCAACCCCCTAAACGCTTTTTATTCATTTCTTTTGTAACAACATCAGTATCCTCAATATACTAGTGTGTTTATATAAGAAGTATTCGATCTACACTTACACACACTTACATCTAATGGTTAAAGAACATACGGTTTCTGTGGATGGCGAATTTCTGCCTCACGAAACGATGATTGTTCAACACTCATATAACACCTTCAAAGGTGGCCATTAAGATGTCACTATTTTTATATATGATATATAATATGTTTATGTTTTACTTATGTTTCTGTATTTCTCATTTATGGCATAATTTATGATTTCCATTATGGGTAAAACGCGATAATTTCATTTTAGGAAGTGCGGACTACCGCCCCCTCAAAGTGATTTGAATCGTTAATGCCATATGTGGGATGTATAAAGGATGAAGAAAATGGTATTATACACTATATTATACTGGAATTATATTATACATTTATATCATTATTACTTAGTTCCATTAAATATGAAATTGAAATGAAAGTAGCGTTCATGCGTACGTACGGCTTACCGTCTCCATGAACGGTGCATTTCATTTCTTACCTCTAAATGTTATGTGACATTATGAATGAATGTATATACTGTATATATATGATATATATGACATCTAAATCATGAATATAATTCTGGATATAATGGATATTCTACCACATGAACAACTTGTAATTATAATAAGTTTATTGTTGACTCAAGTACCAAAGATCGACAAAACGACCGTTATTAACTTAAATAATTACATAATGTTCATAACATTGTAATAAGTGATATAAAAAGGATAATGAAATTGAAAATGGTTCTTAATAAGGTAGATATTAACTCTTTTTTATTATTCAGGAGGTTAAAGAACGGTTGAGTCAAGTCGGACACAAGGTAAGGGAACTTCTTAACCCAACTTCAATTCTTTGGGTTAATCTCCTACTTTCAAATTACTTCATGATATTATTATGTCCTATCTTGTATTTGTACTTTCTTTATGTGTATCTATAGTGAATACACCTAATAGATCTATTTTATTTGTAAGGGAATTTCTTAACCCAACTTCCATTCTTTGGGTTAATCTCCTACTTTCAAATTAAGTCATGATATTATTATGTCCTATTTTTTATTTTTACTTTCTTTATGTGTACCTATAGTGAATACACATAATAGATCTATTTTATTTTAAAAATTATCTTTTAAGGACTTCTTCTCAATCCCCTTTCATTGAGGCATATTTGGTTTTATACACAACTTTCTTTTATACGGTGTATAAACCCCTTTGACTTTTACGTTTATTCAAAAGGAATCTTTTTTATACGAAGCGTTTTTTTAAACGACAAAAGGGAATGTTTTTCTTTCCGTACTTATGCGGCGACAATGACTTCTCCACCGCCGTGACCATTATTTGAGTTTCAGCTTCCTCTACAAGCCATCATTTTTTTTAATGAAAAATAAATACAAATTTTTAACTTTCTTTTATTTTGGTATTGAAAATGGTTTTGAAAGCATTTTTATTATAACAATGTGTTGTATTGATATCTTGTGATTGAAATGTGGAAATGTTATGTTTCCTTTATGCATGTTTTATGTGATACGATTATGTTATGGTTTATGATATGTTTAAACCTATTCATATGAGGAATGCATTGGACTTAATAAGTGACGGGTGGAGCCCGCTATAGCTCATCGATGCATCGGCAGGTCTCATGAGACAAACTAGTGTCTTGGCACGAGGCCTTGACAAAATCTTATTTGTGGTCTTGGCACGAGGCCTTGACTATGTGGTTATGATAGTCTGTAATTATGCATTCCCTCATTATGAAAGTGGTTTTTGATATTGCATGTGATTATTCGACCAGTAGAATATCCATGTGAAGAAGTAAATGGCATTATCTCATTTTACTTTTGCCATATTATGTTGATGTTCAAGTTTAAAAGGCTTTTGTTTTAGTTATACATTGCCTTAAATGTTTATGTTTATTTATGAAAGCTTTCGCAATATTGTTATCCTTACTGAGCATCTGAGCTCACCCCTTTCAATGTTTTAATATTTTCCAGGATGTGAAGAAGTATTTTATGAATGACCTGCAGGGATAGTCAGAAGAGGATATGAGTGTGGACTATGAAGACTTTGTTATTAGTTTTCCACTTTATGATGTAATGTAACATTTATGAATGTATCTAGTGTTTCCAAGGCTACTAAACTAATCGGTCTTTCAAGACTTGATCTTTTGTGATCATGCCAATGTTACGAAGTAATGCACCGACTCTGGGTAGCTGGGGTCGGGGCGTTACAGTTGGTATCAGAGGCAGTTTAGTACTAACCTTGGAAGCTAGATTTAGATAAACTCTGATTAGAGCACATAGCCCAAAGATAGACTTTGAGGATTAGTATAGAAGAACTTCCTAGAATTTTGGTATTATAGAGATGTTATGAGTTTTCCGAGCAATACATCTCTGTCTAGATACGAGCACGTAGAGGCGGCTCTGGAACAGATGTACCTAGGGGTAAAACCCGAAAACACCGCTTTGAGCTAGACTCGAACGGGAACTGGTGCACGACAACGGGCCTTGCTGCACTCTTGGTTACGACACTCCCGGGGGATATGTTTAGGATAATTCTCATTTTATTTACAAACCACTATGAAGGGTTATGAGTATATACTTTCTCAAAGAAAACATTTCTTTTTATGATTATGGATTATATCCATAAATAGTTCAATTTATGTAAAGTGTTTTACAAGTATGGAATTATGTATTTTGATTCATAAACTAATCTAGTTTATGCCATTGTTTAGAAATGGCGCCTAGTGGAAGAAATGGAAAACGTATCAATGCACGTACTCCATGTAGGGATTGCCCTCCTGCTCAAGATAATTATAGTGGGGCTGGTGATGCAACTGGGGCCGATCAGCTAATCACCATACTGGGACAACTTACTCAGGTTATGAATAATAACCTTACCCGTATAGAGCACCCTGATCCACAGCATGGAGGATCAATGTTAGATCGATTCATGAGGCAACAACCACCAACGTTCAATGGGAGTACAAATCCCTTAGTAGCCGAGCAATGGATAAATTCCCTAGAGAAAATATTTCAGGCTTTGGGGAGCAGTGAAAGGGAAAAAGTTATCATGGCAGTTTACCGCCTCACTGGAGATGTCGATCAATGGTGGTCACTAATTCAAAACACAAAGGAAGAGGATGAATTAACAAACATGGAATGGCAGGAGTTCAAAGAACTGTTCTTAGAAAAATAATTTCCTCGTGACCATCGAGCAGATATGGAAAGGCAATTTCTGGGTCTGAGGCAGAAGGAGGATGAGAATGTCGCAAAGTATGAGGCTAACTTTACAAGGATAGCGAGGCATGCTGCCGATTATATACGTAACCCAACGAGTAAGATTGATCGTTTCTTTGATGGGTTAAAACCATTTCTCCGTAGAGCTTTGGTATCACAATCCTTCTCATCATACGAAGATATTGTCTCGTGTGCTATCAAGACAGAAAAGGAATTCTCTAAGTCTTATGACAACAAAGTAAAGCAAGAGAAGAAGAGAACGGTGGAACAAGAGACAGATAAAGGGAAAAAGGGAAAGAAGGATTTTCCATTATGTGATAATTGTGGGAAGAATCACCCTGGTACTTGCCTAAAAGGAATGGGAGTTTGTTATAAATGTGGAGAAAATGGTCACCAGGCTCGTGATTGCAAGGGAAAGAAAGAGGCTGTCAAAGTTGAATGCTACAATTGTAGAGAAATGGGTCATTATGCAAATGAATGTCCTAAGCGTCAGGGAAACTTACCTCAGAAAAGGCCAAGGGATCAAGGACAATCTTATGCTGTTACTATAGTTGAAGCAGAATAACTAATGTATTGGTGCTTTTGGACTCAAGGATTATATTCTGGTTATAAGAATAATGTAATATATATATATGGATTGTACTGCAGTACTTTTTGATTTCAGTAAGGTTTTAATATGATTAAGGTAATCATATTTTTAGTATGTGACAATAAGAGAAACTTTTCTTTGTTTGGGGAATCTGATGTTACAATTGATTTTGGAATTTAGAGACCTTTTAGAGAAAGTCTGGATGAAGGTATTTTGGATAACTATAAAGGTTGGAGTGGATTAAGTTGAACTTTGGATAGTATTGTTTAAGGTTAAAACATTTATGAAGATTATTTTTGGAATAGTATAGTACTATATTTTTAGGAAAAGGACAACCTGCAGGGTGGGGAATAACCCGTCGCGTCGGACAAAGCTGCAGGAATCGAACCCACAACCATAGTGCGACAGGCCTTTATTTCCTACCACTAGCCTACAGAAAGTCCCTGGTTTTTACAAAATAATTTTACTAATCTAAATGGTATGTGTTAACATTTGTAACCTTATACAATTAGGATAAGTATAATATTTTTGAGTTCTATTATCTTTTTGAGTGAAAGATGAGTTGAAGGTTGAAACGCTAGTTGTCAAGCATAAATATATATATACCTATCTCTTATTCAATGAATAAATTAATTCTTAAACTTTAGTAAAGGGATATTAAAACAAAAAAAAATGTGTTATCCTAATACCTTATGTCTTGTTGAACTGATGATATTTTAAATCAACATAGATTGAAGGCTTTGAGGCCCTCAATTTGACAGTTGATTGTGATTGATGACCTCAATCACTCCCTACAAATATTTACGTTTTTCCTCCAATTATATGTCTCTAATTTCCACCAATGTTCTCCTTATCGAGATCATAATTTGGTGGTGACCTTCTTATTTTCATTTCCCTCTTATTAAGGCTAAATTTTATTAATCTTATTTCCGATGTGGGTTTTCCTCAAAGGTATTTTCTCTTTTCAACCTTTTACTTTCAAAGAAAAATTTCAAATTGCGAGGACGCAATTTATTGAAGGAGGGGAGAATGTAACACCCTGCGCTTCCACGATACGCCTCTCTTTCAATAATGCAATAGCTTGCATTGTACGCAAGTTCGAGTTCTAACACACCACAACTAATCAAAGTAGCCGTTATGAATAGTAATAACCACCTTTTAAATTTATAGAAATTTTATATTTCAAAATGGACTACATTTTTGTATTCTTAATATTGAAATTAGCCTATGTTGAATTTTTTGTAATTTTCTGAGAACTTCCAAATTTTTATGAATAGTGAAAAATACTTAAAACAACTTTTTTAATCAAAATAATTTATAGTGATAAGTTATACTATTTAGTGGTTTTAAAGTATAATTAGAATATATTTTTACCATTTTATCCAATGGTGGTCATTAGAATTAATTTAACATTGAAATTGGACATAAACAATTGCTAATCTTTTGATATAAATTGTTTTTTAAAAACACGCTATTTGTCGTAACAGCGGGAATTAATTATAAAATTAATTAATGAAACTTATATGTTTGGAATTTTGTAAAATAGACATCATTTTAGAATTCGGAATATCAATTATAGCTTAGGGTGAAATTTTGGCCTTATTCTGAAAAACTTCAATTTTTGATGAATAGTGAAACCACTAAGTGGTAGTTAAATAACTGATTTTTCATTTAAATGAAATATTACCACTTCTGTGTTTTGATTTTCAAAAATCCGACATACATGGTTGTCCTTAAGAAGTAAAATGTGGTTCAATGAGATCAAAATAATTTTTTGGTGAATAGTAACTTTTAAGTTCTTAATCGCGATTAGAGGTAATTAGTGTAGTTTAAGGTACAAATAATGTTTTAATAATATGAGATGAGCATGACACTTATCCTACTCCTATTGGATGAGTCATGTCCGACCAAGACAACTCATGGGTCAACTTGGGGACCCCATGGAGCCACTTTAGTTGGAAAATGACATTAATATATATTTATTTAATGTTAAAATTAAATTGACACAAACATGGGATGTTTTACTAAAACAATTTTTAAGTGGGGTTAAACAAGTCCAAATTTTGATTATAAATATTCATTAGAAAGATAAAAAGATTTCCTACATCATAGTATTTTTTTTATAATTTTTAGACATTAAATAAATTAAATTATTTATGACATCATTATGATGCAGCGATGACATCATTATTTAACGATTTAAATAAAATGAGAAGATAATGCAAAATCCAAGGCTTACACTTGTCCAAAGCCAATTGGATGAGGAGATTTCGAACCCTTATCACCTTAGCCTCTAATTATATAAGTGTGGGACCTTTAGAATCCGAAAAGCATTGTGTAATAATGTAACATTTCAATCTTTCCAAAAGAGCCCCTCCTCTCCACTTATAAAAGGCCCCCACCTCTCCCATCTCATTCACACCTTCAAGCCATTTGGCTCGGACAACCTCTTCCCAAATACTCTCCCAACATCCCTATCTTACTCCTAGAAGCCTTACTTTGGGCAGAACTCTTCCCAAGGAAGCCTTTGGCTCAAATCAAAAAGAGTTACCCGATTTTGAGGTAATATCTTCTCTAATGTTGTTTTGTTTTATTTTTCTTCTCCAACCCCCTAAACGCTTTTTATTCATTTCTTTTGTAACAAAATCAGTATCCTCAATATACTAGTATGTTTTTATAAGAAGTATTCGAGCTACACTTACACACACTTAAATCTAATGGTTAAAGAACATACGGTTTCTGTGGATGGCGAATTTCTGCCTCACGAAACGATGATTGTTCAACACTCATATAACACCTTCAAAGGTGGCCATTAAGATGTCACTATTTTTATATATGATATATAATATGTTTATGTTTTACTTATGTTTCTGTATTTCTCATTTATGGCATAATTTATGATTTCCATTATGGGTAAAACGCGATAATTTCATTTTAGGAAGTGCGGACTACCGCCCCCTCAAAGTGATTTGAATCGTTAATGCCATATGTGGGATGTATAAAGGATGAAGAAAATGGTATTATACACTATATTATACTGGAATTATATTATACATTTATATCATTATTACTTAGTTCCATTAAATATGAAATTGAAATGAAAGTAGCGTTCATGCGTACGTACGGCTTACCGTCTCCATGAACGGTGCATTTCATTTCTTACCTATAAATGTTATGTGACATTATGAATGAATGTATATACTGTATATATATGATATATATGACATCTAAATCATGAATATAATTCTGGATATAATGGATATTCTACCACATGAACAACTTGTAATTATAATAAGTTTATTGTTGACTCAAGTACCAAAGATCGACAAAACGACCGTTATTAACTTAAATAATTACATAATGTTCATAACATTGTAATAAGTGATATAAAAAGGATAATGAAATTGAAAATGGTTCTTAATAAGGTAGATATTAACTCTTTTTTATTATTCAGGAGGTTAAAGAACGGTTGAGTCAAGTCGGACACAAGGTAAGGGAACTTCTTAACCCAACTTCAATTCTTTGGGTTAATCTCCTACTTTCAAATTACTTCATGATATTATTATGTCCTATCTTGTATTTGTACTTTCTTTATGTGTATCTATAGTGAATACACCTAATAGATCTATTTTATTTGTAAGGGAATTTCTTAACCCAACTTCCATTCTTTGGGTTAATCTCCTACTTTCAAATTAAGTCATGATATTATTATGTCCTATTTTTTATTTTTACTTTCTTTATGTGTACCTATAGTGAATACACATAATAGATCTATTTTATTTTAAAAATTATCTTTTAAGGACTTCATCTCAATCCCCTTTCATTGAGTCATATTTGGTTTTATACACAACTTTCTTTTATATGGTGTATAAACCCCTTTGACTTTTACGTTTATTCAAAAGGAATCTTTTTTATACGAAGCGTTTTTCTAAACGACAAAAGGGAATGTTTTTCTTTCCGTACTTATGCGGCGACAATGACTTCTCCACCGCCGTGACCATTATTTGAGTTTCAGCTTCCTCTACAAGCCATCATTTTTTTTAATGAAAAATAAATACAAATTTTTAACTTTCTTTTATTTTGGTATTGAAAATGGTTTTGAAAGCATTTTTATTATAACAATGTGTTGTATTGATATCTTGTGATTGAAATGTGGAAATGTTATGTTTCCTTTATGCATGTTTTATGTGACACGATTATGTTATGGTTTATGATATGTTTAAACCTATTCATATGAGGAATGCATTGGACTTAATAAGTGACGGGTGGATCCCGCTATAGCTCATCGATGCATCGGCAGGTCTCATGAGACAAACTAGTGTCTTGGCACGAGGCCTTGACAAAATCTTATTTGTGGTCTTGGCACGAGGCCTTGACTATGTGGTTATGATAGTCTGGAATTATGCATTCCCTCATTATGAAAGTGGTTTTTGATATTGCATGTGATTATTCGACCAGTAGAATATCCATGTGAAGAAGTAAATGGCATTATCTCATTTTACTTTTGCCATATTATGTTGATGTTCAAGTTTAAAAGGCTTTTGTTTTAGTTATACATTGCCTTAAATGTTTATGTTTATTTATGAAAGCTTCCGCAATATTGTTATCCTTACTGAGCATCTGAGCTCATCCCTTTCAATGTTTTAATATTTTCCAGGATGTGAAGAAGTATTTTATGAATGACCTGCAGGGATAGTCAGAAGAGGATATGAGTGTGGACTATGAAGACTTTGTTATTAGTTTTCCACTTTATGATGTAATGTAACATTTATGAATGTATCTAGTGTTTCCAAGGCTACTAAACTAATCGGTCTTTCGAGACTTGATCTTTTGTGATCATGCCAATGTTACGAAGTAATGCACCGACTCTGGGTAGCTGGGGTCGGGGCGTTACAGTTGGTATCAGAGGCAGTTTAGTACTAACCTTGGAAGCTAGATTTAGATAAACTCTGATTAGAGCACATAGCCCAAAGATAGACTTTGAGGATTAGTATAGAAGAACTTCCTAGAATTTTGGTATTATAGAGATGTTATGAGTTTTCCGAGCAATACATCCCTGTCTAGATATGAGCACGTAGAGGCGGCTCTGGCACAGATGTACCTAGGGGTAAAACCCGAAAACACCGCTTTGAGCTAGACTCGAACGGGAACTGGTGCACGACAACGGGCCTTGCTGCACTCTTGGTTACGACACTCCCGGGGGATATGTTTAGGATAATTCTCATTTTATTTACAAACCACTATGAAGGGTTATGAGTATATACTTTCTCAAAGAAAACATTTCTTTTTATGATTATGGATTATATCCATAAATAGTTCAATTTATGTAAAGTGTTTTACAAGTATGGAATTATGTATTTTGATTCATAAACTAATCTAGTTTATGCCATTCTTTAGAAATGGCGCCTAGTGGAAGAAATGGAAAACGTATCAATGCACGTACTCCATGTAGGGATTGCCCTCCTGCTCAAGATAATTATAGTGGGGCTGGTGATGCAACTGGGGCCGATCAGCTAATTACCATACTGGGACAACTTACTCAGGTTATGAATAATAACCTTACCCGTATAGAGCACCCTGATCCACAGCATGGAGGATCAATGTTAGATCGATTCATGAGGCAACAACCACCAACGTTCAATGGGAGTACAAATCCCTTAGTAGCCGAGCAATGGATAAATTCCCTAGAGAAAATATTTCAGGCTTTGGGGAGCAGTGAAAGGGAAAACGTTATCATGGCAGTTTACCGCCTCACTGGAGATGTCGATCAATGGTGGTCACTAATTCAAAACACAAAGGAAGAGGATGAATTAACAAACATGGAATGGCAGGAGTTCAAAGAACTGTTCTTAGAAAAATAATTTCCTCGTGACCATCGAGCAGATATGGAAAGGCAATTTCTGGGTCTGAGGCAGAAGGAGGATGAGAATGTCGCAAAGTATGAGGCTAACTTTACAAGGATAGCGAGGCATGCTGCCGATTATATACGTAACCCAAGGAGTAAGATTGATCGTTTCTTTGATGGGTTAAAACCATTTCTCCATAGAGCTTTGGTATCACAATCCTTCTCATCATACGAAGATATTGTCTCGTGTGCTATCAAGACAGAAAAGGAATTCTCTAAGTCTTATGACAACAAAGTAAAGCAAGAGAAGAAGAGAACGGTGGAACAAGAGACAGATAAAGGGAAAAAGGGAAAGAAGGATTTTCCATTATGTGATAATTGTGGGAAGAATCACCCTGGTACTTGCCTAAAAGGAATGGGAGTTTGTTATAAATGTGGAGAAAATGGTCACCAGGCTCGTGATTGCAAGGGAAAGAAAGAGGCTGTCAAAGTTGAATGCTACAATTGTAGAGAAATGGGTCATTATGCAAATGAATGTCCTAAGCGTCAGGGAAACTTACCTCAGAAAAGGCCAAGGGATCAAGGACAATCTTATGCTGTTACTATAGTTGAAGCAGAATAACTAATGTATTGGTGCTTTTGGACTCAAGGATTATATTCTGGTTATAAGAATAATGTAATATATATATATGGATTGTACTGCAGTACTTTTTGATTTCAGTAAGGTTTTAATATGATTAAGGTAATCATATTTTTAGTATGTGACAATAAGAGAAACATTTCTTTGTTTGGGGAATCTGATGTTACAATTGATTTTGGAATTTAGAGACCTTTTAGAGAAAGTCTGGATGAAGGTATTTTGGATAACTATAAAGGTTGGAGTGGATTAAGTTGAACATTGGATAGTATTGTTTAAGGTTAAAACATTTATGAAGATTATTTTTGGAATAGTATAGTACTATATTTTTAGGAAAAGGACAACCTGCAGGGTGGGGAATAACCCGTCGCGTCGGACAAAGCTGCAGGAATCGAACCCACAACCATAGTGCGACAGGCCTTTATTTCCTACCACTAGCCTACAGAAAGTCCCTGGTTTTTACAAAATAATTTTACTAATCTAAATGGTATGTGTTAACATTTGTAACCTTATACAATTAGGATAAGTATAATATTTTTGAGTTCTATTATCTTTTTGAGTGAAAGATGAGTTGAAGGTTGAAACGCTAGTTGTCAAGCATAAATATATATATACCTATCTCTTATTCAATGAATAAATTAATTCTTAAACTTTAGTAAAGGGATATTAAAACAAAAAAAAATGTGTTATCCTAATACCTTATGTCTTGTTGAACTGATGATATTTTAAATCAACATAGATTGAAGGCTTTGAGGCCCTCAATTTGACAGTTGATTGTGATTGATGACCTCAATCACTCCCTACAAATATTTACGTTTTTCCTCCAATTATATGTCTCTAATTTCCACCAATGTTCTCCTTATCGAGATCATAATTTGGTGGTGACCTTCTTATTTTCATTTCCCTCTTATTAAGGCTAAATTTTATTAATCTTATTTCCGATGTGGGTTTTCCTCAAAGGTATTTTCTCTTTTCAACCTTTTACTTTCAAAGAAAAATTTCAAATTGCGAGGACGCAATTTATTGAAGGAGGGGAGAATGTAACACCCTGAGCTTCCACGATACGCCTCTCTTTCAATAATGCAATAGCTTGCATTGTACGCAAGTTCGAGTTCTAACACACCACAACTAATCAAAGTAGCCGTTATGAATAGTAATAACCACCTTTTAAATTTATAGAAATTTTATATTTCAAAATGGACTACATTTTTGTATTCCTAATATTGAAATTAGCCTATGTTGAATTTTTTGTAATTTTCTGAGAACTTCCAAATTTTTATGAATAGTGAAAAATACTTAAAACAACTTTTTTAATCAAAATAATTTATAGTGATAAGTTATACTATTTAGTGGTTTTAAAGTATAATTAGAATATATTTTTACCATTTTATCCAATGGTGGTCATTAGAATTAATTTAACATTGAAATTGGACATAAACAATTGCTAATCTTTTGATATAAATTGTTTTTTAAAAACACGCTATTTGTCGTAACAGCGGGAATTAATTATAAAATTAATTAATGAAACTTATATGTTTGGAATTTTGTAAAATAGACATCATTTTAGAATTCGGAATATCAATTATAGCTTAGGGTGAAATTTTGGCCTTATTATGAAAAACTTCAATTTTTGATGAATAGTGAAACCACTAAGTGGTAGTTAAATAACTGATTTTTCATTTAAATGAAATATTACCACTTCTGTGTTTTGATTTTCAAAAATCCGACATACATGGTTGTCATTAAGAAGTAAAATGTGGTTCAATGAAATCAAAATAATTTTTTGGTGAATAGTAACTTTTAAGTTCTTAATCGCGATTAGAGGTAATTAGTGTAGTTTAAGGTACAAATAATGTTTTAATAATATGAGATGAGCATGACACTTATCCTACTCCTATTGGATGAGTCATGTCCGACCAAGACAACCCATGGGTCAACTTGGGGACCCCATGGAGCCACTTTAGTTGGAAAATGACATTAATATATATTTATTTAATGTTAAAATTAAATTGACACAAACATGGGATGTTTTACTAAAACAATTTTTAAGTGGGGTTACACAAGTCCAAATTTTGATTATAAATATTCATTAGAAAGATAAAAAGATTTCCTACATCATAGTATTTTTTTTATAATTTTTAGACATTAAATAAATTAAATTATTTATGACATCATTATGATGCAGCGATGACATCATTATTTAACGATTTAAATAAAATGAGAAGATAATGCAAAATCCAAGGCTTACACTTGTCCAAATCCAATTGGATGAGGAGATTTCGAACCCTTATCACCTTAGCCTCTAATTATATAAGTGTGGGACCTTTATAATCCGAAAAGCATTGTGTAATAATGTAACATTTCAATCTTTCCAAAAGAGCCCCTCCTCTCCACTTATAAAAGGCCCCCACCTCTCCCATCTCATTCACACCTTCAAGCCATTTGGCTCGGACAACCTCTTCCCAAATACTCTCCCAACATCCCTATCTTACTCCTAGAAGCCTTACGTTGGGAAGAACTCTTCCCAAGGAAGCCTCTGGCTCAAATCAAAAAGAGTTACCCGATTTTGAGGTAATGTCTTCTCTAATGTTGTTTTGTTTTATTTTTCTTCTCCAACCCCCTAAACTCTTTTTATTCATTTCTTTTGTAACAACATCAGTATCCTCAATATACTAGTATGTTTTTATAAGAAGTATTCGAGCTACACTTACACACACTTACATCTAATGGTTAAAGAACATACGGTTTCTGTGGATGGCGAATTTCTGCCTCACGAAACGATGATTGTTCAACACTCATATAACACCTTCAAAGGTGGCCATTAAGATGTCACTATTTTTATATATGATATATAATATGTTTATGTTTTACTTATGTTTCTGTATTTCTCATTTATGGCATAATTTATGATTTCCATTATGGGTAAAACGCGATAATTTCATTTTAGGAAGTGCGGACTACCGCCCCCTCAAAGTGATTTGAATCGTTAATGCCATATGTGGGATGTATAAAGGATGAAGAAAATGGTATTATACACTATATTATACTGGAATTATATTATACATTTATATCATTATTACTTAGTTCCATTAAATATGAAATTGAAATGAAAGTAGCGTTCATGCGTACGTACGGCTTACCGTCTCCATGAACGGTGCATTTCATTTCTTACCTCTAAATGTTATGTGACATTATGAATGAATGTATATACTGTATATATATGATATATATGACATCTAAATCATGAATATAATTCTGGATATAATGGATATTCTACCACATGAACAACTTGTAATTATAATAAGTTTATTGTTGACTCAAGTACCAAAGATCGACAAAACGACCGTTATTAACTAAAATAATTACATAATGTTCATAACATTGTAATAGGTGATATAAAAAGGATAATGAAATTGAAAATGGTTCTTAATAAGGTAGATATTAACTCTTTTTTATTATTCAGGAGGTTAAAGAACGGTTGAGTCAAGTCGGACACAAGGTAAGGGAACTTCTTAACCCAACTTCAATTCTTTGGGTTAATCTCCTACTTTCAAATTACTTCATGATATTATTATGTCCTATCTTGTATTTGTACTTTCTTTATGTGTATCTATAGTGAATACACCTAATAGATCTATTTTATTTGTAAGGGAATTTCTTAACCCAACTTCCATTCTTTGGGTTAATCTCCTACTTTCAAATTAAGTCATGATATTATTATGTCCTATTTTTTATTTTTACTTTCTTTATGTGTACCTATAGTGAATACACATAATAGATCTATTTTATTTTAAAAATTATCTTTTAAGGACTTCGTCTCAATCCCCTTTCATTGAGGCATATTTGGTTTTATACACAACTTTCTTTTATACGGTGTATAAACCCCTTTGACTTTTACGTTTATTCAAAAGGAATCTTTTTTATACGAAGCGTTTTTCTAAACGACAAAAGGGAATGTTTTTCTTTCCGTACTTATGCGGCGACAATGACTTCTCCACCGCCGTGACCATTATTTGAGTTTCAGCTTCCTCTACAAGCCATCATTTTTTTTAATGAAAAATAAATACAAATTTTTAACTTTCTTTTATTTTGGTATTGAAAATGGTTTTGAAAGCATTTTTATTATAACAATGTGTTGTATTGATATCTTGTGATTGAAATGTGGAAATGTTATGTTTCCTTTATGCATGTTTTATGTGATACGATTATGTTATGGTTTATGATATGTTTAAACCTATTCATATGAGGAATGCATTGGACTTAATAAGTGACGGGTGGAGCCCGCTATAGCTCATCGATGCATCGGCAGGTCTCATGAGACAAACTAGTGTCTTGGCACGAGGCCTTGACAAAATCTTATTTGTGGTCTTGGCACGAGGCCTTGACTATGTGGTTATGATAGTCTGGAATTATGCATTCCCTCATTATGAAAGTGGTTTTTGATATTGCATGTGATTATTCGACCAGTAGAATATCCATGTGAAGAAGTAAATGGCATTATCTCATTTTACTTTTTCCATATTATGTTGATGTTCAAGTTTAAAAGGCTTTTGTTTTAGTTATACATTGCCTTAAATGTTTATGTTTATTTATGAAAGCTTCCGCAATATTGTTATCCTTACTGAGCATCTGAGCTCACCCCTTTCAATGTTTTAATATTTTCCAGGATGTGAAGAAGTATTTTATGAATGACCTGCAGGGATAGTCATAAGAGGATATGAGTGTGGACTATGAAGACTTTGTTATTAGTTTTCCACTTTATGATGTAATGTAACATTTATGAATGTATCTAGTGTTTCCCAGGCTACTAAACTAATCGGTCTTTCGAGACTTGATCTTTTGTGATCATGCCAATGTTACGAAGTAATGCACCGACTCTGGGTAGCTGGGGTTGGGGCGTTACAGTTGGTATCAGAGGCAGTTTAGTACTAACCTTGGAAGCTAGATTTAGATAAACTCTGATTAGAGCACATAGCCCAAAGATAGACTTTGAGGATTAGTATAGAAGAACTTCCTAGAATTTTGGTATTATAGAGATGTTATGAGTTTTCCGAGCAATACATCCCTGTCTAGATACGAGCACGTAGAGGCGGCTCTGGCACAGATGTACCTAGGGGTAAAACCCGAAAACACCGCTTTGAGCTAGACTCGAACGGGAACTAGTGCACGACAACGGGCCTTGCTGCACTCTTGGTTACGACACTCCCGGGGGATATGCTTAGGATAATTCTCATTTTATTTACAAACCACTATGAAGGGTTATGAGTATATACTTTCTCAAAGAAAACATTTCTTTTTATGATTATGGATTATATCCATAAATAGTTCAATTTATGTAAAGTGTTTTACAAGTATGGAATTATGTATTTTGATTCATAAACTAATCTAGTTTATGCCATTGTTTAGAAATGGCGCATAGTGGAAGAAATGGAAAACGTATCAATGCACGTACTCCATGTAGGGATTGCCCTCCTGCTCAAGATAATTATAGTGGGGCTGGTGATGCAACTGGGGCCGATCAGCTAATCACCATACTGGGACAACTTACTCAGGTTATGAATAATAACCTTACCCGTATAGAGCACCCTGATCCACAGCATGGAGGATCAATGTTAGATCGATTCATGAGGCAACAACCACCAACGTTCAATGGGAGTACAAATCCCTTAGTAGCCGAGCAATGGATAAATTCCCTAGAGAAAATATTTCAGGCTTTGGGGAGTAGTGAAAGGGAAAAAGTTATCATGGCAGTTTACCGCCTCACTGGAGATGTCGATCAATGGTGGTCACTAATTCAAAACACAAAGGAAGAGGATGAATTAACAAACATGGAATGGCAGGAGTTCAAAGAACTGTTCTTAGAAAAATAATTTCCTCGTGACCATCGAGCAGATATGGAAAGGCAATTTCTGGGTCTGAGGCAGAAGGAGGATGAGAATGTCGCAAAGTATGAGGCTAACTTTACAAGGATAGCGAGGCATGCTGCCGATTATATACGTAACCCAAGGAGTAAGATTGATCGTTTCTTTGATGGGTTAAAACCATTTCTCCGTAGAGCTTTGGTATCACAATCCTTCTCATCATACGAAGATATTGTCTCGTGTGCTATCAAGACAGAAAAGGAATTCTCTAAGTCTTATGACAACAAAGTAAAGCAAGAGAAGAAGAGAACGGTGGAACAAGAGACAGATAAAGGGAAAAAGGGAAAGAAGGATTTTCCATTATGTGATAATTGTGGGAAGAATCACCCTGGTACTTGCCTAAAAGGAATGGGAGTTTGTTATAAATGTGGAGAAAAGGGTCACCAGGCTCGTGATTGCAAGGGAAAGAAAGAGGCTGTCAAAGTTGAATGCTACAATTGTAGAGAAATGGGTCATTATGCAAATGAATGTCCTAAGCGTCAGGGAAACTTACCTCATAAAAGGCCAAGGGATCAAGGACAATCTTATGCTGTTACTATAGTTGAAGCAGAATAACTAATGTATTGGTGCTTTTGGACTCAAGGATTATATTCTGGTTATAAGAATAATGTAATATATATATATGGATTGTACTGCAGTACTTTTTGATTTCAATAAGGTTTTAATATGATTAAGGTAATCATATTTTTAGTATGTGACAATAAGAGAAACTTTTCTTTGTTTGGGGAATCTGATGTTACAATTGATTTTGGAATTTAGAGACCTTTTAGAGAAAGTCTGGATGAAGGTATTTTGGATAACTATAAAGGTTGGAGTGGATTAAGTTGAACTTTGGATAGTATTGTTTAAGGTTAAAACATTTATGAAGATTATTTTTGGAATAGTATAGTACTATATTTTTAGGAAAAGGACAACCTGCAGGGTGGGGAATAACCCGTCGCGTCGGACAAAGCTGCAGGAATCGAACCCACAACCATAGTGCGACAGGCCTTTATTTCCTACCACTAGCCTACAGAAAGTCCCTGGTTTTTACAAAATAATTTTACTAATCTAAATGGTATGTGTTAACATTTGTAACCTTATACAATTAGGATAAGTATAATATTTTTGAGTTCTATTATCTTTTTGAGTGAAAGATGAGTTGAAGGTTGAAACGCTAGTTGTCAAGCATAAATATATATATACCTATCTCTTATTCAATGAATAAATTAATTCTTAAACTTTAGTAAAGGTATATTAAAACAAAAAAAAATGTGTTATCCTAATACCTTATGTCTTGTTGAACTGATGATATTTTAAATCAACATAGATTGAAGGCTTTGAGGCCCTCAATTTGACAGTTGATTGTGATTGATGACCTCAATCACTCCCTACAAATATTTACGTTTTTCCTCCAATTATATGTCTCTAATTTCCACCAATGTTCTCCTTATCGAGATCATAATTTGGTGGTGACCTTCTTATTTTCATTTCCCTCTTATTAAGGCTAAATTTTATTAATCTTATTTCCGATGTGGGTTTTCCTCAAAGGTATTTTCTCTTTTCAACCTTTTACTTTCAAAGAAAAATTTCAAATTGCGAGGACGCAATTTATTGAAGGATGGGAGAATGTAACACCCCGAGCTTCCACGATACGCCTCTCTTTCAATAATGCAATAGCTTGCATTGTACGCAAGTTCGAGTTCTAACACACCACAACTAATCAAAGTAGCCGTTATGAATAGTAATAACCACCTTTTAAATTTATAGAAATTTTATATTTCAAAATGGACTACATTTTTGTATTCCTAATATTGAAATTAGCCTATGTTGAATTTTTTGTAATTTTCTGAGAACTTCCAAATTTTTATGAATAGTGAAAAATACTTAAAACAACTTTTTTAATAAAAATAATTTATAGTGATAAGTTATACTATTTAGTGGTTACAAAGTATAATTAGAATATATTTTTACCATTTTATCCAATGGTGGTCATTAGAATTAATTTAACATTGAAATTGGACATAAACAATTGCTAATCTTTTGATATAAATTGTTTTTTAAAAACACGCTATTTGTCGTAACAGCGGGAATTAATTATAAAATTAATTAATGAAACTTATATGTTTGGAATTTTGTAAAATAGACATCATTTTAGAATTCGGAATATCAATTATAGCTTAGGGTGAAATTTTGGCCTTATTCTGAAAAACTTCAATTTTTGATGAATAGTGAAACCACTAAGTGGTAGTTAAATAACTGATTTTTCATTTAAATGAAATATTACCACTTCTGTGTTTTGATTTTCAAAAATCCGACATACATGGTTTTCATTAAGAAGTAAAATGTGGTTCAATGAGATCAAAATAATTTTTTGGTGAATAGTAACTTTTAAGTTCTTAATCGCGATTAGAGGTAATTAGTGTAGTTTAAGGTACAAATAATGTTTTAATAATATGAGATGAGCATGAAACTTGTCCTACCCCTATTGGATGAGTCATGGCCGACCAAGACAACCCATGGGTCAACTTGGGGACCCCATGGAGCCACTTTAGTTGGAAAATGACATTAATATATATTTATTTAATGTTAAAATTAAATTGACACAAACATGGGATGTTTTACTAAAACAATTTTTAAGTGGGGTTAAACAAGTCCAAATTTTGATTATAAATATTCATTAGAAAGATAAAAAGATTTCCTACATCATAGTATTTTTTTTATAATTTTTAGACATTAAATAAATTAAATTATTTATGACATCATTATGATGCAGCGATGACATCATTATTTAACGATTTAAATAAAATGAGAAGATAATGCAAAATCCAAGGCTTACACTTGTCCAAAGCCAATTGGATGAGGAGATTTCGAACCCTTATCACCTTATCCTAGAATTATATAAGTGTGGGACCTTTAGAATCCGAAAAGCATTGTGTAATAATGTAACATTTCAATCTTTCCAAAAGAGCCCCTCCTCTCCACTTATAAAAGGCCCCCACCTCTCCCACCTCATTCACACCTTCAAGCCATTTGGCTCGGCCAACCTCTGCCCAAATACTCTCCCAACATCCCTCTCTTACTCCTAGAAGCCTTACTTTGGGCAGAACTCTTCCCAAGGAAGCCTTTGGCTCAAATCAAAAAGAGTTACCCGATTTTGAGGTAATGTCTTCTCTAATGTTGTTTTGTTTTATTTTTCTTCTCCAACCCCCTAAACGCTTTTTATTCATTTCTTTTGTAACAACATCAGTATCCTCAATATACTAGGATGTTGTTATAAGAAGTATTCGAGATACACTTACACACACTTACATCTAATGGTTAAAGAACATACGGTTTCTGTGGATGGCGAATTTCTGCCTCACGAAACGATGATTGTTCAACACTCATATAACACCTTCAAAGGTGGCCATTAAGATGTCACTATTTTTATATATGAAATATAATATGTTTATGTTTTACTTATGTTTCTGTATTTCTCATTTATGGCATAATTTATGATTTCCATTATGGGTAAAACGCGATAATTTCATTTTAGGAAGTGCGGACTACCGCCCCCTCAAAGTGATTTGAATCATTAATGCCATATGTGGGATGTATAAAGGATGAAGAAAATGGTATTATACACTATATTATACTGGAATTATATTATACATTTATATAATTATGACTTAGTTCCATTAAATATGAAATTGAAATGAAAGTAGCGTTCATGCGTACGTACGGCTTACCGTCTCCATGAACGGTGCATTTCATTTCTTACCTCTAAATGTTATGTGACATTATGAATGAATGTATATACTGTATCTATATGATATATATGACATATAAATCATGAATATAATTCTGGATATAATGTATATTCTACCACATGAACAACTTGTAATTATAATAAGTTTATTGTTGACTCAAGTACCAAAGATCGACAAAACGACCGTTGTTAACTTAAATAATTACATAATGTTCATAACATTGTAATAAGTGATATAAAGAGGATAATGAAATTGAAAATGGTTCTTAATAAGGTAGATATTAACTCTAGTTTATTATTCAGGAGGTTAAAGAATGGTTGAGTCAAGTCGGACACAAGGTAAGGGAACTTCTTAACCCAACTTCAATTCTTTGGGTTAATCTCCTACTTTCAAATTACTTCATGATATTATTATGTCCTATCTTGTATTTGTACTTTCTTTATGTGTATCTATAGTGAATACACCTAATAGATCTATTTTATTTGTAAGGGAATTTCTTAACCCAACTTCCATTCTTTGGGTTAATCTCCTACTTTCAAATTAAGTCATGATATTATTATGTCCTATTTTTTATTTTTACTTTCTTTATGTGTACCTATAGTGAATACACATAATAGATCTATTTTATTTTAAAAATTATCTTTTAAGGACTTCGTCTCAATCCCCTTTCATTGAGGCATATTTGGTTTTATACACAACTTTCTTTTATATGGTGTATAAACCCCTTTGACTTTTACGTTTATTCAAAAGGAATCTTTTTTATACGAAGCGTTTTTCTAAATGACAAAAGGGAATGTTTTTCTTTCCGTACTTATGCGGCGACAATGACTTCTCCACCGCCGTGACCATTATTTGAGTTTCAGCTTCCTCTACAAGCCATCATTTTTTTTAATGAAAAATAAATACAAAGTTTTAACTTTCTTTTATTTTGGTATTGAAAATGGTTTTGAAAGCATTTTTATTATAACAATGTGTTGTATTGATATCTTGTGATTGAAATCTGGAAATGTTATGTTTCCTTTATGCATGTTTTATGTGATACGATTATGTTATGTTTTATGATATGTTTAAACCTATTCATATGAGGAATGCATTGGACTTAATAAGTGACGGGTGGAGCCCGCTATAGCTCCTCGATGCATCGGCAGGTCTCATGAGACAAACTAGTGTCTTGGCACGAGGCCTTGACAAAATCTTATTTGTGGTCTTGGCACGAGGCCTTGACTATGTGGTTATGATAGTCTGGAATTATGCATTCCCTCATTATGAAAGTGTTTTTTAATATTGCATGTGATTATTCGACCAGTAGAATATCCATGTGAAGAAGTAAATGGCATTATCTCATTTTACTTTTGCCATATTATGTTGATGTTCAAGTTTAAAAGGCTTTTGTTTTAGTTATACATTGCCTTAAATGTTTATGTTTATTTATGAAAGCTTCCGCAATATTGTTATCCTTACTGAGCATCTGAGCTCACCCCTTTCAATGTTTTAATATTTTCCAGGATGTGAAGAAGTATTTTATGAATGACCTACAGGGATAGTCAGAAGAGGATATGAGTGTGGACTATGAAGACTTTGTTATTATTTTTACACTTTATGATGTAATGTAACATTTATGAATGTATCTAGTGTTTCCAAGGCTACTAAACTAATCGGTCTTTCGAGACTTGATCTTTTGTGATCATGCCAATGTTACGAAGTAATGCACCGACTCTGGGTAGCTGGGGTCAGGGCGTTACAAAATTTGCGTTTTCTTTAAAAGTATTTACTGATTAAAATTCCATTTTAGATTAGTTATAAAATTTAATTAGCTCATTTTTATTTAAAAAAATACAATTATGGTTTTTTAAATGTATTTTATACTTGAATAAAGTATAAAAATATTTTATATTTAAAACAGGTATTTCTTGGAAAAAACATTTTTGTTATCTTTTCTGTCTAATTTTAAATTGAATTTTTCCAATTATATTTTTTGAATTTTGAAAAATGATTCCATATATGGAATTATTGGTTCCAAATTTAGTAAATAGATTCTATTTTTTTTCAATATAAAAAATAACTTTAGTAATTTTGTTACCATGGTAAATATTAAATCGAGTGATTTAGTGTTAAAAATAAAATGATGAAGGCCATAAAATGTCCCTAACACTTGAATAAATTATATTTGATTATTAAATATAATTTTTAATCATCCAATTGAATATATAGCCTTATGTTTCCATTTAGATGAGATTATTACCATTCTTTTAGACCACTTTAACTGGGTAGAGGGAGGCCCATTACATAGACTGAAGGCCTAGTGGGCATTGAGCCCATTACATGGCCTGTAGGCCCATTTTTTTGGCCCAAGGCCCATTCTGTGAAAATTACTGCTACAGTACCCATGATGTTATAGTGCTGCATAGTACCTGCCGCTGCTATAATACCCTGCCACCGCTGCAGTGACCTACAGCCGCTACAGTTCCATTGTTGCTACCCTGTCGCCGCTACTACAATACGATACAATACTTTTATAGTAACATGAGCGCAATGGGTTTTAAACCCCCCCCCCCCCATTATCATGTATAATTAAGGGGTTCTTACCACTATGCCAAACCCCAACTACCAAATATTTTGTTAGGTAATGAGGTATTGGGGTGGCCTCCCCACTTACGCACTACAAATCCCCAGCGAGGCCCATGGTGGCCAACCCTTGGGCTTAGGCCAGTTCCCCACAGGGTAGAGGGTTCGACGTGTCGTTTGCTAGCATATAGTGTGTGTTGCCTTATGAGGACTCAAACCCATAACCTTGGGGTCAGGACACCACTGCCATTAACCAACTCTCCCATGCCCCACAGGATGATGAGATTATTACCATTATAATAATTTATTTCATAAAAAGTTAAATATGTCACGCTCTTGTTTTTAATAACTATAATATTTTAAACATGGAGATAAATAGAAGATTTGTTCGGTTATAAATATTATTTTTAAATATAAAATTTTTATCTTCATCAAGGTATTTTATTTTTTACTTTTAGTAAATAAATAATTACCATAAATTCTTAAACAACAATAACGCAGTACTTATTCAATTAATGAAAAAAATAAAATAAATGATATTAAAAAATATAAGTAATATATTTTCTAGATAAATAATTTGATATATGAATTTTTTGTATTAAGATGGTATTTTATGCATATAAAAAAATATTTGTTTAGAATTTTAATTATCATATTGTTGTTATTAAAATCAATGTAATTAATAGTTCTAAAAATTAGTATTAATGATATTTTATAATAAATAAAATTTTAATAAATGGTTTAAAATTATTAAAAATCCTAATTTTGTCCAAATTATGTTTATATTATTTATAATACCAACCATTACCCATTTATTGAAATTTTTCTATTTATAGTTACTATTTGGACTCTTAAAGATTAAAATTATTTCTTGTCATGGTATATTTAAAACCCGTTAATATGGGCTTAAACCAAATGATATGGGTAAAAATGTGACCAAATATTGTCTAGGAATTATTGTATTAGTTTATTTATATCCATAAACATCCTATATTCTAAATAAATTAGTTTTTTTCTATTTTTAACTAGAAATTAATTGGCATTAATTAATTAATTTGAGAAATTCCTCGAGTCCCCCTCCCATATCTTATAAAAGGGATCATCTTCTTATCATTACATCAAACTCCAAAACCAATTTTGTTAAGAAAATATCTAAAAAAATACCCCCATATAATCCATACTCTAATTATAGAGGTATTTTTTGAGAAAATATAACACCCTTAGTGGTCATTAGGTGTTAATTAATAGAGACTTTCCAAAGAAGAGGTATGGTTTTTAACTGCATTTTTTAGTTTTATTTATTCTTTCACCTCATTAAAATATTCATCACCCATGATTATTTAATATCAATAGTATATTAAATACAATAAGTTTTTTTATTTTAATCTAAAATATTATATCTATATTCCCTTCCATCAAATGGAAAGCGAAATCATCATTTGTGTGTAAGGTGGATTACCACCTTATGAAGTGACGTATTTTGTTTTCCATCACTATATCTAAAGAAAAGTTATAATTATGGATTTAAGATATATATATGATATTAAGGAAATATTTATCATCCTATAAAGATAATTTAACATGTGTTTTCTTACCTTTCCATAAAACAAAAAATTATAATGTCTTTCATGCGTATATGTGGAATTCCACCTTCACAAAGTGATGTTATTCATTTTTCGTAACCACATCACATTAATTATATTTATATAAATAATTAAAAAATTAATATTAATATTTTGGTATTATTTTAATTCTATAAATATTAAATAATACTTTCATTTTTTCTATAATGATCATTGAAAAATGGAAATATTAATCATTCTTATGTATGACCTGCCGTCTTCATGAATGTAATGTGGTTCATTTTATATAAAAATATTTAGTTTTTCAATTTAAAAGAATAATTGATGTATAAAAATGATAATTATATCATTATTATTACATAGAAGATGATATAATAGTTAAAAAATTAACCATTTTTTACTGAGCGGAGAAATTTTGTACTTATGAACCAAATATAGTCAAAATATCTTAAGTGAACATAATTAATTGAGTAATTATATTTAACATGGTATTAAAAAAATAAAGAAATATTAAAACTTAATTTGGATCTGAATGTAAATAACTAAACTTATAATATATAAATATTATATCCTAATAGAATAATATTCATTATATAATATAACAAACCACAATAGAATCATTTAGGTTTAGTGCCTTTGGTAACACGAACACATAAACTACGGGTTCATAAATGAACTACCTTATTTAACACGAATTTGATTACAAATAAAAATTCTCTTTGAAATATCACATAGAATACCATTCTTCATAACCTTGTGAAAGGAAACATAACAAATGGTGATCTCATATGCTCAGTAATGTTAAATAAGGGAGTTATTAACTTTACATGAGCATATGGGTGTGAGAACATGAAAAAAAATACGAAAAGAAGACCATACCTTGTTTATCATAAATTATAAACTTGATTCATGGAATAAATCATGGAATTCCCTAAAAAATTAATTAAAATTTAATCATATAACATAATCCATGAGAACATAACACTGGTATAAGACATATATTTTTGTAATAAACATAATATTTTATCATCAGGAACCTGTACAAATAGAAATTGGCTCACTCATTACATTAATTAAAGGAAATAAATATCTCTCATAAACTTAAGTACATTCAACCATCTCCTCACACAAACTTATAGACAGTAAATTCAAGTTTATTAATAAAATTTTGAACATGTAATCAGGTTTACCCAAAAGATTTTTGACATGTAATTGGGTTCACGGATAATATTGTGAACATATAATCGGGCACACGCATAACATTGAGAACATGTAATGATATTCACGGATAACGTATTTACTCATTAGTTATCCATATTTACCTGTTGAAGTGGAGGCATATATATCTCCCACCCATCATATAACAAAAATATAACATATGTGTGCCACAAGATCATAAAACATTCATCATAGCATAACCTATAAAAAGAAGTGGGTTTCATTAGTATTACATCATTGCATAACCCATGGAAAAGAAATGGGTTTCATATACATTTCTTCATAACATAACCCATAGAAAAGTAACAGCTTTCATAAAAATATCTTCACCACAATCATAAACCATAAAATGATAGAACAAATACAATATAATTAGAGTATATCATTTGTAAATATTAAGCAATGCCAATGGATGATGCTTTAGATGGAAAATTTTTTTGAAAGAAAAATCACTTGGAACATTTCTTGTGAAAAATACCAATTATTTTTTAAATAAAAATTTTAAAAATATAATGCCATAAAATATATTGGAAATCATTTTCATTGAAAATGAACTTGAAAATTTATAATGGAAGATATAAAAACATTTAAAATATTTCTAGAGGAAAATAGCATTTCCTCTTTTAAAAACCATTTTAAAACATAATTTTTTTAAAACAAATATTTTCTTTGAATATTAAAAATTAATCTCCAAAAAGTCGAGTTTTTATTATGGAGGAAAATTCTAGAGACATTAAAACAAATATTTCTTTCGCATTTCTAGTAAAATCCAAACTAGCCTTTTTTTAAAATGACATGAATATTCATTTAAAAACACATTAAAAAAGGTTAAACATGGGTAAAATATATTTAATAAATCCTTTGGGAAATGTTAAAATATTTTTTTAAATAATATTATAAAATATTAATATGGAATAAAGAGGGTTTTCAACCAAAGAGAGAAATAAACAAAGTTTTCTTTAAGAATATTCTTTTTCAATCATGAGTACATAAATAGTGAAAAATGAAAGGAGAACAAGAATTCTCAAAAAATAACCATAGGATAACAAAATCCATGAGTTTCTTTACATATTGATCATTATATTTCATCAACAAAAGAATAATCATAAACAATCCTGATAAACAATGAGATTGCAACCTCAAACCTTTACCGCTTTGGTATCTTTTGAATCATATGACCCATTAAAAAATAACAACTAATAAAACATTGAATATCATGAAAAGAAGGATATTCATGAATAAAAATGTTAAAGTGAGATTATATACACCTTATAGAAGAATATATGTTCATAACATAAGCTTTTCCCCAAAGAAGAAAAGTTGAGAAAAAAGTCCCTTATCGTTTTGGTAACATTTGAACTATAAACCCCATGAAAGAGAGATACTCTAGTTGATATATACATAATAATATTTTCCTGCATAATCATCATAAAATAAATTCATGGGAATTATATACACCACAAAAAATGAATGTGTGGTGAATATGGTGTGTTTCTAACATATGTAAAATTGCAAAAAATCTCTTACCTTAAAGTTTAGACTTCCTTTATACATGTTCAGACCTCCTCTTCTTTAGAAAACATATTTTAGTTTGAATTGAAATCCTTTAAAGAATTCATTTTAGACCAAAATAAAAATTCTATAACAAGAGGAGGGAATTGAGGAGGGTATTTGGGTAGGGTTTGGCTGAAACAAATGGTTTTGTAAGTTTAAATTGAAGAGGAGATAGGGTGGCCTTTTATAAGTGAGGTGAGTGGCACACTTGTTTTTAAAGAAAATGGTGTACCCACCTTTTCCCAATTAAAACGGATTATAATGGGTCATTATCGAACCTAATAGGTGATAAGGTCAACATAAGACAATCTAATTAGTTTTTATATGTTTCTATGTCATTTTACCCCTTATCATTTTAGTTTTACCCTTAGTAAACTGATTTTTACCTTAACCATGGTAATTATTTTTTATGATTTTATAATTCAAATAAGATAAAAAAATAATTTTGATATATTATATTATATTAATTATTTTTATCCAAATATAGAATCCATGTTTCCAAATTCCAATTAGATAAGTGGAAAATTATAATTTTAAATTAATCTTGTAGATGCACAGAAAATGAAGGATTCAAAAGAAAAAAGTTTTAAATGTTTAAAAAATTTTAATATGAAAATTTAATATTACATTAATTCCAATGAACTAAATTATATAAATAAATATAAAATTAAAATGTTTTTTATTTAAAACCATATTGAAATAATTTGGATGTTATTAATTTCTTTAATATAAATGAATATTCTTTAATAAAAACCGGTATTTTTCACCATTCCAAAAACAATTCAACTTTTCATAAAATTCTAAAAAATTATATCAAATATGATTTTTGCAAATATGATTCTAAAAATTATTTCTATTTATTAGAAAAAAATTCTAAAATTGGAAAAAAATGTTTTAAAGTAAGTGCACAAAAGGTGACAGACATCTTTTCATAAAAAATAAAATTTTAACTATAAACATGGAATTATTATTATCTTCTATATAGAAAAAAATAAGATAAATTATGAAAATTTTATTGAATATATAATATATAAATATAACTAAAAACTTTCATACAATGTGATTTTTTTTAATTTATTATGGTAAAAGGCATTTGGGTACATGAAAATTATATCAACCAAAAATATTCTATCTATTTTCAAATAGATTTTGTTTTTATTTCTAATTAATTAGTCACAAAATAATTAATTTTATATACATGTTTAAACGATATATTTTCATAATTTATTTAATCATATTCATACTCACTATTACAATGGCTAGGTGATAACTATCATATTAAATTATAATATTTTAATAGTATATCGTGTCTTGTTAAAACTAAGTGTTGTGTGTAATTCAAGATATTGAAGAAAATTAAATTTATCTAAAAATATATTTTATAAAATCATGGGGTGTTACAATATACCCCCTTAAAATGGGTTTTTCACTCATAATTGATAACTTTAGTACCAAAAACTAAGGAAAATTCTACCTCATTACATCCTTAAGTTCCCACATAACTTCCTCAAGCTTGTAGATTTTCCACAAAATTTGATTAGGTTGGTGGTCATGTTTTATTGAACATTCTCTATAGGATCCATGAAGTCAACTAATTATTCCTACTATGAAAGATCAAGCTCCAATCGTATGACCTCTGAGCTAAATATATGTAAAGGATCAGGTATATACTTCCTTGGGAGAGATACATAGAACACATCACGGAATTAAGAGAGGTCGGATGGTAGTTCCAATTGATAAGAAATTATGATGATATGAAAAATAATTTGAAATATACAAATATACTAAGGGATCAACTTTATTTTGTTTTTTAAGTAAAATTTAATCCTTTGTGCTTCAATTAACTAATGCTTCATCTTTAAGACAATGAAATGAATATTCATTATGAATATTTCATGCCTGAAGCACTAGAATCCTCATAAGATCCATAATTCATTCCTTTATCCTCTAAATATTTACCAAAACCATGGTGAATAGAAAAAATTATCCAATAACATCCAAACTTAAACTTAATCAATTGAAAAAATAGTTAACCTTAAGGATCCTCTAAAATATATATGACCAAAATTGAAACCCAAAGATTGGAATTATCTGATCTGATATCCTTATATGATCAACTTAACAATAATTTTAATCACCCTCATAGTTTTTAATAAAAATTTATATACCTTAATCACTTCCAAAAGTGACAATAAAACAGTATATTATTCCAAAATATAATTTACCTTTTACTCCCTAAATAATTTCAAATCCTAGGAAAAAAATTATTTGAAAATTTGGGTTCATCCTTGCATTGATAGATGATCATAAGTTGATTTAGAATATTAAATGTGATTTCCCTATTCAATAATATATTTAGGTAAAGATAATATCATGAAATTTCACTAATGGTTGCACAAAAATATTTTTTTAGAGTTCATTCATACAAAATCCAATATTAAATCCCTCAAAATAGAGTACCCAATTTACCATGATTCACTTCAGTTGTGGTGATTCTATAATCTTTACTGTTTTTCTTTATCTTCAAAGTTTTTTGGAGAATATCATCCTCATTAAACCTTGTATCAGGGAATTTATTTTAATAATTCCAAAACTCAATACATTTAGAAAAATTAAATGTGGGCGGTGCATTATATTGATATATCTATATATTTCTTTCATTGAATGTTCTTTTCACACCACTTCTACATTATTTTTCTTTAGGTTCAAGCTTCCCACACTTGAAACAACTTCTCATTCTATTCAAGAACTTACCAAAGTGATCATTCCCATTGTTTTGGATGGTAGCAGTTTGAAAATTTTCATACCTCCATCTAACTTATCATTGGAAATTTTATATAACTTGATATTCCTTTTCTTATCAACATAAATAATAGGGTTTATTGCTTCCATTTCCACCATTAGTGCACATAAAAAAAATTCACCACAACTTCCAATGTCCCTTATAGCTAACACACTTAAAACATTTGGTTTTAAGACAATGAAGATTTAGTAAACCTTACTTTTTGATGAATGATAATACATAAATAGTACCTCTAAAGTCTTGTAAAATATGCTTCATAGTTACTTATAGATTCATCATCCTTCTTTTTAAGATCAAGGAATTACCTATCTATTGTTATATAAATAAAATAATGAAAATAATATTTGAAAAATATTCTCTTAAAATCATCCAACTTCATGGAATAAATTTCTTCTCATTACCATGTATTCTTAATAATATTCCACCATTGATTTGACACACCTTTCAAATGATAGATATAAAAATGACTTTTCCATGGTCCACTGGAGAATGTAAAATATATATTTTTTATACTGATTCACTTATCTGAAACTAGTAGATCAATTAAACCACTAAAAGGAGGGGAAATTGCCACATAATGGATTCAGCATAACGTTGTACCCTTTTTTGATCGCATGGAAGTTCATCATGACTCATAGCCTGGGGATTTTTTGTTATCATATTAGTGAAATTTTTCATTCCAAATCCCATAAAATTTTGTTTCTTAAGATTGAAATTATTTCATTTCCCATCACACTCAACATTATCATGGTTCCTTTAGGTTTTATCCATTGACTAGAACAAAAAATAAAAGTTTAATCAACAATAATCATAGGGAGGAACCACATAATATTGAAAAATAACTTATATGATGTATAAATTACAACACCTACGTTTTAATCTATAACACAATAATCATAACCTAGGACATTCATGATCATTATTCAAGTCCTTTATGATTGTTCATAAATATTTTGTTAATTTCCAAAGAATATCTCTTAGGAGTGTCAATCCAGGTGTGCAATAAGACACATTTTCAGGCACCAGTGATGATTTATCCCAAATCAAAGATCCCCATTTTGGTGTTATTACCCCTAGGTACCTCTGTTCTAGAGCCACATCCACTTGTAATATCCAAACAAGGATGTAATTTAATAGAAACAACTTATTCTATCCTTTACGAAAATTCTTGGACATTTTCCCCTAATTTGATTCATCCTTAAACTTATCCTTAGACATATACATAGAGATATACCAAGACATATCCCTATACATATCCTTATTCATGTACCTAGGAATCTCAATAATGTTTTCCCATCTGAGTTTCCAAAGTTTAACAAAACCTTTATCTGATACCAAATATAAAGTCACAAACTTATTATACATAAATATTAAATCCTAATAAATCAAAATTAATTATATAATATAATTCTCCATGCCATAATCAATTAGTATTAATGCCTTGTGAAATATAGACATGTAAGGAACTGGTGTATAAGTGATCTACATCATTTACCACTAATTTCTCCATAACGAGTACCCTACTATGAAATATTATATATAAAACCATTATTCAAAATCATGGGAAAGGAAAAAAAATAATGGTTGTGCTCAGATACTTAGTATGGGTAAATAATATATATATCAATATAACATGAGCATAATGGCATGATAACATAACAGTAACATTTTAAAAAACAACCGTTCCATGCACATCAAAGATCATAAACTTGATTCATGGAACACATCATGGATGTTCACAAATTATAAATCATAATAGAATCATATAACATAATCCATCATAATATAAAACCGGAATAAGATATATATTTTTGGAATACACATAATTTTATAACATTTTGGAAATGTATAAATAGAAATAGGTTCACTCATTTCATTAAGGACATGAAACAAATCCATCGTATAAACTTATGGACATGAAACTATGTCCAAAAAACCCATTTGGACATGAAATCCAGGCCCATGCATAACATTCTAAACTTTTAGTTATGATAATACATAATATTGTGAACATTTAATCAAATTCATTTATATCATTGGGAACTTGTAATCAGGTTCAGGTATAAGATTGTGAACATGTAATCAGGTTCATGTACAATATTTTTACTCATGAGTTACCCATATTTACCCAGTTCATTGTATGGAGGTATAGGTCTCACCCCTCACATAATGAGAATAATTCATATATTTTACAAAATATCATTAAACATTTATCAAATCTTAAACCATGAAAAGAAATGGGTTTTATAATCATTACATAAATTCACAACCCAAACAAAAGAAATGGGTTTAATATATATTTCATCATAACATAACCCATGAAAAATAAATCGGCTTCAAAAACATATATTTATCATAATAATAAAAAATTCAATGAAATAATAAATATAGTATCATTATATCATATCCCATATAAATATTTTGTTACATCAAAGGATGTTATATTAGATGGAAAATGTTTTTGATCGAAAAATCACATGAAACATTTCATTTGGAAAATAAAATTTCTCTGAAAATTTAATTTTTAAAACTAGAAAATCATAAAATATTATGAAAATACTTTTATTATAAAATTGATTTTAATATTAGTAAGGGATAGTTAAAAATATATTACAACAATTATTAAGGAAAATTTTGTTTCTACATTGAAAAACAATTTTGAAAAAATAAATCATTATCAAAATCATTTTCTATGAACATAACCATTAAAAATTAAAAATTAATCTCTAAAAATTGATGTTTCATGATGTTGGAAAATTCAATACACATTAAAAAAAATATTTCTTTCATATTTATATTAAAATCCAAAAGGGTCTTGCTTTGAAAATGACAAGAAGATTTCTTTAAAAATACTTTTTAAAAAGGTCTAATGTGGGTAATCTATTGGGGGATGTTAGAAAATTGAAATATTTTTTAAAATATTTTTATAAAACATCTATATAGAAGGAAAAGTGTTTTTTATCTAAGAGGGAAATAAATTTGGTTTTTTAAACATTCTTTTTGGAATCAGGAGTATATAAAGAGAGAAAGATTAATGGAATATATGTAATCTCAAGAAATAACTACACTATGAAAAAATTAATGAGTTTCTTGAGATGTAGATCATAATATCTCATCATCTAAATAATGATAAAAGTCCAAATAAATAATGAGATTGAAACATTAAACAATTACTGAATTGGTATCTTCTGAATGATAAGCCCCATTAAAGAAAAAAATCTGATGAAACATTGAATTTTATGAAAAGAAGAAGATTAATGATAAAACATATTAAATGGGAAGTATATATACCTCATAGAAGAATACTGGGGTATAAAATAAACTGTTTCCCTAAGAATTCAATTTGGGACAAAAATCTCTTGCTACATACTTTTGAACTATAACCCTGATGAAAGAAAGATCCTAAGATTGATACCTTAATACTAATAATTATCATGAGATGAATAATAAAATAAATTCATGGGAATTATTTAAACTAAACAAGATAAATAAGTTGGGTACATTTCATGTGTATTATTGAAGTGAAAAGTGAGAAAAAAATCCCTCACTTAAGTTTTAACTTCCTTCATATATTTTAGAACCTCTTCTTTTTCATATTTTTTTTAGTTTTCACCAAAACCCTTCCTAAGTTTTATTTCATGACAAACTAAGTCTTCTGGTATGTGACAAGGTAAACAAGGAAGGTATTTGGGCAGGAATTTGCTGAACCAAAGGGTTTTGGTAGTATGAAGAAGACATGAGAGGGGTGGCCTTTTATAAGTGAGGTGAGTGGAACACTTTTAATTTTTTAAAAGAAAAATGTGTACTCAAATTTTTCTCATTCCACAAGGCACAATATTTGGTAATTATAGACCACTGTCGGGTATAAGGCTAAAATATTTATAGAAATTGGGTTTTGGAAAAGTTTAATGGTAATTTATCCCCACATCTTTTTAGTTTAATCCCTTGGTAATTCTATTTTATACTTAACTATTGTAATTAAATTTTAATGCTTTTACAATTAATAAAGGTATAAAATTAAGCCAGCAATGTTGTATAATTTAAATTACTCTAATTCCAAATATTTAATCCATTTTCCAAAATTTCGTTCATAGAAGTGGAAAAATTAAATTTAAAATTAATCACGTAGATGCGACGAAAAAGGGGGTTTCCAAAGAGAAATGTCTCAAAATTTTAAAATGATTTTATATGAAAACTAAACATTAAATTGATTAAAATTAAGTAAATTAGATTAATAGATATATAGTTAAACTAATTTTACTATTTAAAAATTATTAAAACTAATTTAAAATTTTGAAATGCTTTATAAAAATGACAATTCATAATAAAAACTAGTATTTTCATTATTTATCAAAAAATATATCCTGTTATAAAATTATAAAAAATTAAATCCATGAAAAATTTTATTCTTTGATTCTAAAAATTATGTTTATTTTTCAAATTTAATTTTCAAAAATCAGGAAATTTGAATTTTATAATAAGTGTGAAAAAGGTGACAAAACTGCATTTTAAAAAAACATAAACATCGATTTATTGTTTTTTATTTTCTAGAAAACACATAAGATAAAAACTAAACATTTTATTGAATATAATATATATATATATATATATATATATATATATATATATATTTCATTATAATCATTCAATTCAAGTGATTTTTTTAATTTATTAAGGTAAAATATTTTTGTGTGCATATAAATAGTCTTTCTGAAAAAGATTCCCTTTATTTTCATTTTCAATTAATGGGTCACCAAATAATTCATTTTATATAAATTTATAAACCATATATTTTCATAATTTAGTTAATCCTATTCAAACCAACCATTACAATGGATATTCTATAACAATAATCTTAAATAATAGTATTTTAATAGTATGTTATGTTTTGTTAAAACTCTGTGTTGTGTGTAACACAAGCTATCAAAGAAAATTAAATTTATCTAAAACAAATATTTCCAAAAATCTCAGGGTGTGAAACTTTTGAAAGTATAAATTAACTTAATTTTTTTATTCCTGAGGATGAAGAATGTATGTTATGATTCGTATTCAAGGTAAGGTTATTTCTTTAAAAACCATCTTTTAATGTTTCCCTTGAAACTCTATTTTTCTTTGATATACATATTTTCTAAAAAATAATTCTTAAAAGTTTTTACTGTTCTCTTATGACTTTTTAAAGTCATTTTACCCAGGTTTTAAATTTCTAAAAAATAGTTTCAGAGGGATATTTTTTCGTTTTTGAAATAGTGTATTTTTTACTTTGATAACAAATTAATGGAAGCAGTGTTTTTTCTAACTTACATATAATGAATGGAATTTCTCAATGTCATGATGCCTAAGTTATTTGAATATTAATAATAAGTTTAAAAGGTTATTTTCAAATATAATTTTTTCTTCTTAAATTTCATTGTTTTTAAATAATTAATTTCAAAATAGAGAGGTTATTTTACTGAAGAATATTTTATGAGTGTAATGATGAGAATGTAATCATTCATGTTTTGTTAGTTCTTGGTAATTTATATTATGACGGGTGGTTATGTAAAAAACCAAGGATAGGAGGTCACATTATTAAACAATAGTGGTTGGTTCTTGAATAAAAAAGGATGATTTGGTCTATGATATCCCAATAACCAATTATGTATGGAAGTCAACTGTATGGTTATTCCATTTGTAAGAGTGATTTTAAGGGTGATATGGAAATGATGTCCCAAGTAACCAATATGTTTTTTATTTTCTTGCTTTGGTTTTTATAGTAATCTTATGCTTTCTTAGAAAAAAATAACAACCTTATATATAGAAGAAATTAAATGCTACTTTTTAAGGGTGAAATGTAAAACATTGTGAAAAACAATTTATAAATTTTTTTTTCAAAGAAACCCTTAGAAGTATTACATTACCTTTAATATTCATTAGGAATTTTTTTAATAAAAATATTTTTAAAGTGAATTTTATTTCTTGGGTCAGAAAATTCTTATTTTGATAATGAACTTTATTTTGAAAATAGAAAATTTTTATATGTATTCACAAACTAACAATTTATTTATTTACTTTTATGTTCATTACTCAGATTTTTGTGATCATCCCTTTTTTTTAATTTATTTTATAGAGATTAAGTATGGGAAAAAGAGATAAATAATTCAAGTAGAAATCTAGGAATATTCTTCTTAAAAATAAATCAGGTTTTATTTTAAAAGTTCTATATTTTAAAAAAATGGATAGTGAATAGTTTTATCCCCTTTATAATATAAGGGATTATTATATACAAGTTATGACCTAAATCTCTAAAACTCTAAACCTAAGATATCTTTGAGAAATTTTTAAGGTGAACTCTATTTATATAGAATATGTACTGTTTAATGTTCGGGCCTTACGGGGATACCACATCCCATAGGTTTGTGCACAATTTTACCCCTACAGTCATATCCACTATCATACCATAGATGGGAACATACCTAGATTATAGGTGTACCTATTTTTAGGAATCATTTTTATCATTTTGTGGGATTCACATTAATAAATTTCATCAATGTCGACCAAAATGGGGATACAAAACCTGATACTATGAAGAACATGATAAATATGATACATGTTTATAGAATATTACTCAAATAAAGGTACGTGAGGAAGTAGTAAATACTATACATCAATTTAAACCCCATTATTTTATATTTTATTTAGATATTCAGTTATCAGATGCACAATGGGATTCTTCCAAAGAAAATGGAAAAGGTGTTTCTAAATCCATATCCCACTAACCATCTGATTATACATAATCCATCTCGATAAAAAATCATATTTCTTTGATTAAGGCAAGAATATATGAGTTTAAGAAAATAAATGTTGAATTAATCAAATAAAACATTACTAGTAAGTATGATCTTGGGGTTGAAGCATCCATATATCCTTCATCTAAACCAATTCAAAAGTTGGAGATTGAGTGATCCATAAATTGAGGATCAATCCACTCCATAAATTTGGGATTTCACCAGTCATCCCATTTATCTAATGCATCAATTAATTACCAATCAAACCCTTTATCGGGGAGATAACAACAACTAGTTAAAAAATTCTCCCAATGGTGTCTCAGGAAATTCTATCCCAAGAAATATGGGATTATTTTTCTTTTTGGATGGATGAAATGGAAGGATGATGTGAACTGGTAAAAAAAAGAAGAATCAATATCCCAAGTGAGTACATTTGAATCCACCACCACCCAAATTCCAGAAACACATCTTCTTGAAATTAAATGGAATGAAATATCTTGAAAAATATCTCACCCTTTTTCATTCATAGTGGGGGCCAAAATTAGGAACCCCTCAATAATAAGATGCTTCCAAGATCAAAATCTCTGTGCAGACCGTAGAAGGTTTCACTTTTTTTGGAACTATAATCTTATAGTTCAGTCTATTATAATATGGGAATATCTCCACCAATACTTACCCTACAAATTAATATCTAAATTTAGGATGACAAAAATATTTGACCTCTCTAATTTTATGAAATAATATAATGAGAGAGTTATTGAAATCATTAAATAATGGAATTACCTAACATCTTCCTCTATAATACAACTTCCTGAGAAAAAATTACTAGTGATCTTTATAGATAACCAATAGGATATGTTGTCATATATTCTCATCCCATTTAAAAATCTATATGGTTTATAATAGTTTGTGACTATAATATATGATGTCATTTAATGAACTAAGGAAAGAGATTGTTTAGTATTGTTATCAACAAAAGTGAACATAGGGAAATTAAAAACAAATTTTTTTACCCTCAATATAATACGTTTGGGACAGTGAGACATTGAAGAAGGGATCAATAATGTGTACTCCTTTTATAATAACCAGGTTCTATATTACATCATCTATACATTATATAAAAATCTGTATCATGTTTCTAGAAATCAAGAATCTTGACAAAACAAAGAAGAATAATAACATTAATCATTTACCTTAAATTGTATATTGCTTCACATGGTCTAGAAATGATTTACATTTATAGTTATTTAATAACATACGGTCAATGATGGTCAATTACCATTTAACTATACAAATCCACATGTGTCATGTGTATCAACCAGTCTCCCTAAAAAAGAGGGAGGGGATTGGGAAAATGCGACACATGGTGATACATGAGAGTTTAATGACTATATAAAACAAAAGATAGTACATAATGCACCTGATATCATTAAGACATGACTAAATTAACCAATCATGACCCTAATCCCCTCTATTAACAATACTATAACTCCTTTTACTTTTTATACACTTAAAATATGATGTAATGAAAATAGGAATGATATTTTATAAGAGGATTCCTCAAGGATTCCAACACAAGTATGAACTGTTATAAACTATATGCCCCATCATTGGGAAGATAAGAACCATTAAAATAAATGAAATCATGGGCACCATCCCACCAAATGAGATTATGGGCAACATCTAACCAAACGAGATACTCTTCTGAAGAGGAGCACCATTTCACCTCACTAAATTTTATTTTAATGATAAATGAGTGTAACGATAATGTAGGGTTTCATAAAATAGAATCCTCAGTTTCCATAAACATTATATCAATGGGTAATAATTAATTTCGACATGGTTCTATTGAGTTTAATCTTGATAGAGAGGATTATCAACTTATAAAATCATATTAAGATCAATAGGTTTTCAAAACATATACTCCTTGATTCAATGAAGAAGATATTAGTCATACCCAACCAACCCATATGCCAAATGGCCCGATGGCCTCATTTTTTATTTTATTATAGATAATCCCCCTTTTAATGGTTGAAGAGGAACCCGTACATGGCCCATAGGCCCAAGGCACAAGGCCCGACATGACCCATAATACATGACCCGAAGGCCTAGTGGCATACCATGCCCATTACATGACCCATAGGCCTAACCCACTAGAACTGCCCCTCCCCAGATTCTGCATCATTGATCACCTTTAGCTCCCCACCTGAATTTTTGATCATCTAGCATTGCCCCGTACAAAATTGCATGGTGTCTAATCCCAATGGCGGTTGAAATAACCTCTCATTATTCCAATTTGGTTAGCTCTTCTTCTGGTTACTACTACTTTTGCTTTAATCCTCTTTAGGGGCCTGCTCTGTGTGAACTGGGCTACTTTATGGTCTTCAATGGCCCGAAGGTCATGTGGCTCGAAGTCCTTTGATGGACCGAAGGCCCTTGAGACCTGTAGACCCAAACCAGTGACCCGAAGGCCATACCAACCCATATAGAATGCATATTTCAACCCTCTTGATGCCTTAAAATTTAATAATGATAAACCTTATATCGGATGTCAAAGTAATATCTTTCCATTGGGGTGTATACCTAAATTCCAATCATCAGCCTCTCGTCATGTCATTTGGCAAGGTAAGGGTGTTGTTATTTCATCTACCTGTTATCCCCAAAAATTTATCAATTCCTCCTCTACTAAATAATAGATTTCCCAGTTTTAGTTAAAAAATAAAAATCTATGGAGACTAATTATAAGTTAGTTCATGTATATTTTCTTGATTGTGAAATACCAACCTCCTACTATAGTGGTCCTCCCAATAGTGAGGTGGGGTTATTTTAATATTATTCACCCCTAAATAGTTATGCTTTTTATATAATTAAACCTAATAATCCCCACATATTATTAAATATATTTGATGTTCTCCTATCTTGGGGTATCACCATAGATGTCTCAATTATCATTAACTCTATCATATGCCCCTGAATTGATTGATATTAAGGAAATATTGAACAAATCTCAAATTCATCAATATTTGCATACTAATAAAAATATATATGGAATAAATGGGAAATATAGTTTTCATACTAAGAGAATCATATATAAAAAAGTATATTTCATCCTACTAGTGATAGTTTTTGAATATTTTACCTTTTCTTTGGAGAAGAATTTGGTCAATCTCTCAAGGATCAGAAGTAGAAGACTGCTGGAGGAAGATTTGAGAGAAAATTCTAATTAAATACCCTATCATATATTAATAATATATAAAATTTATTGGCTCTTAATATTTAAGAATTTTGTTTATAATAATACATGTGAAGGGATAATTACGTCAGTGATACCCAAGTATCTACGTCGTCCATGTGAATACCCTTAACATAACACCTAAAGTGTGAAAAATGGTAAGCTTCATCCATAACTAAATGGTAGTTGAAAAAAGTGTATTAATTTAGTAGTAATCATGTGGATAGATATTTTACTTGTTCTTTATAGAAATACCTTCTTGAGATTCTGAATATAAAGGTCCCAGGAGATGAAATTCTAAAAGATCATCCCAAATATTTTCCATAAAAAAATAGATTTTGGGACATAAGATAAATGAATGATTTAATATTAAATATTACTTACATAACTTGATATATGAAGGCATGGTATTTTTATAGAATCATGAGATTAAATTGAAACACACATGAGCCATTGTCCCTCCAATGGAAAAGTATCATTCTGGATGTACAATGTCAGATGAATAAAGTCCAAGCTACATGAATATTAACTGCATGAAAATTAGTTCTTGTCACATATTGTTAAAATAAATGACATATTGTTTATCCCTTGTGACATTAAATTTTTTTTGTTTTATCCATCCAATATGATCCTTAAATATCTAGGAAGTGTATGTTTTATGCGAATTCAAATCATTAAATTCCCACATTTTAAGAGCCCGATATTCATGAGGGACTAATTTATTCAATGATATAATGGATATGGATATATGGAATGACAATAATATCATAGTTTAGTTAAATTGTGATATAAAATTAACCATTAAAAAAATCATAGAATTGTAGATTTTTTAACCAAGGTATACCAAGTGACACCTGGATCTTATATCCCAGGGTAAGATATAGATTTCATTTATATACCTCATTTTGAAAGGGAGATGAAACTTTTCCTTATTCATGTCATGATTCATCCATACCTATCTTTATAGCATCTATTCATTTCTATAATTCTATCCTTTACATGAGATGGATATTTATTGTGGTCTCATATAAATAAACACATGTGTCTTGATTCTTATCAATACATGGTACATTGTGATTTTTGGATCTATTATATTAATCATAGTGTTAAATTTCCATCCCATTAATTGGTCTAATAAATATGGACTTAAAATATATGAACCTCCCCACTACATGTTTGATACTATTACATCTCTCTATTCATATCATGGTAGCTTCACCATTGCATCTATGTAGACTTCCACATATTTTCAATAAAGTTGTCCAACCTTAAGAACCAGTTTAACCTGTTCAGCTAGAAAGACCATAAATTAAAATGTATAGAGTCATATTAATTACCTTTTAGAAAATACACAATGTGAATCTTGGGGTAAAATTATTCTATACTCTCTAGGCATGTACTTTATATCACCCATGCATAATTTTGAGTGTTTGAAAAAATGAAATGGCATAAAACGTTTTAGGTTAGAATAAAAGGGTATCCTAAGAGAAATCTTAGTTCCTTTACACTTATATTATTCCCATTGATATCTTAGGAAATGTATATACCATAAGAAACAATAAAAGTGAAAAAAATACATATCCAATTTTAAACCCATAAAGGGAGGCATGGGATATATTCATGTCATTACTCACTATGTCTCACTATTTTATTGTGTAAGAAAAATTAAAAATACAATATTAAAGGGTAAATATTTTATGGATAGATATTTATCCCAATAAACAGTCATTTTTTCTCATTAATCCCACTAGTATAGGAATATGTTACATAAGATCTTATTTACCCCCCCTGTGAGTGAGCATCAATTATACCATGGGTAAATTATCGTGAAATTTCATGTTGTGCCCCTTCACCAATAGAATGTGTTAAATACACCATATTATACCCTTTAGGGTGATTTAACCCTTCCTTAATACCCTTCTCTATAGACATACTTCATACGTTTGATATTTGAATCATCAACAGCCCAATTACTTATATAAAGATACTCTTATTGGTAACCCATAACCATGTGTGAATCCCCTTGGTTCTCCATTTCATAGAAATAAAATTTATTTATCCAATATAAATGTACCACCATTTGAATATTTAATTAAATGAATTAGCCTTAAGACACTATGTAACCCCTAGGGGGTGTTAATGGTCAAAGAGGATCTGTCCACCTTAACCCCATGTTCTATTTTTTTGATAGTGTGAGGGTGGTATGTTCATTAACATTTAATAAATTATTCTCACCTATAATATTACCCATTGACTCATATGTTCTCATGTTATTATTTACACATTCCATAACCCAACTATTCAAGTGGGTTCAAATACCTGTATTTTTAAACATTGTTACAATGTACCCATTATCTAAAAAATATTATAATGTACTATTTGCATACAACTTCAAATTTGAGATGAATTTTATGTGAATATCTAATTTCTATGAGTCAATATATTCCTATTAGAATCTCAAAAACCTTGAGTTGATATTCATCTCTTGGAAAATTCCCATTCTCTATAGATAGTCCTCATCACATGACCCTTAACCACATGACACATTGAACGATATAACAAGACCTTAAATAGAATTGGATGGTATATTATATAATAAATGATTTTCTTACATATGATTCATATTTTTGTATGATTTCATAGTGTACAGGTTCACCAGTTTATTTAGGATTTATGACAACAACCATGCACTAGATTAAAACCAATTTTTATCTCATGTGCATGATCTTTATTTCCATCAAGACACTATTCAAAGAAATGCACGAGTTTATAATAATATTATTATAGGATATATAGTTATTTATGGATTAATTATCCTAGATATATCCATAAATTTTAATTCTATCCAAACTCTCCTAGTGTACACTCTCTTGTTTCATGTTAGGTTTTTAACATCAGACATACACTAGGACACAATATACAGAAACCCAAATCTCTTATCCAAGCTATACCTATGGAGATTATTTTGGTTATAATCCCAAACCAAAATGAAAATTTCCTTTTAATGGATACATGTAAGTTGATTACTATTCTTATAGGATACATAGTAACTTTTAGATCTCCTATCTCAAATCCAACTAAAATGTTCAGTTTCATTCCATTCCCTATATTATCCTAGTATTTGGGTGTATTACATTCTGGTAGATTTTAATTCATTAAAAATTTTCTAGGTTACCAAAATCCTTTAGAATAATATTCCACTTGGTAATACAAATACATGCTATTGACATCCTCCTCTTAGTTCCAAAAAAACATGAATTGAGATTCTCTAATAGGAAATAAAAAATCCAGGGATCAAAATCCTACACTTGGATTTTAAACACATTGAGTCAATATTTTACCCTTTGGGAAAAAAACCCTTGAGTTGAGATCCTCCTCTTGGTGAACATCCTCTTATTGGTGATTCATCTCCGGAAGCCCATCAAATGTTCAATTAATGTAATAAAGTTCTATATATTACCTTAAAATCAGTTTCATTTCATTATACATTTATCCAATTATAAGTGGGAGGATTTTTTATCATCAAAAAAATTGTATCATTCTCTTTTATGTGGGTTTCAGGATATGGCCCTCACGTAGATTAGACAAATAAAGTGTCGGAATAAAACTATCTTGGTGAATGAAGAAAATCCAATGGGATCTCTAGGTGCCGCATAACTACTCACATACTAAGGAATGGTGTTCTTTAAAAAATTATCCAATCTTGTAACATGGTTTTGATAACCTATCATTGGTAGTATCCCATGTATGTTATTTATTATTGATTAAAATGGTTGTCAAAACCCAAAAAATGAGGGCCTTTTGTACACCGTTGTTGTAACATCCCAAAATTTTATGAAATATATTTTTCAAAATAATTTAAATCCTTTTATATATTTTGTTACATGAAATAAATATTTTTTTCTTTCATCACATTATACACAAATTTCATCTTGTGTTTCATGCAACATCGATCTTCTTTGATGACTTATGTTTTACATAAGATCGAGTCTTACTGGACAATAATATAATATTAATATTATAATGATGGTTATCATCAATCCATTAGAATGAAGTGAATAAATGAGATTAACTATATTATGAAATTTATAGTTTAATTTTTTTATAAAATAAATAAATTTGTCACCAATTAATTATAAATAGAAATAAATTGCAATCGTATATAAAGGATGCGTTTTTATGGAAAACAATTTTTATGACCACAATGGATTTTTTTCACAATAAAATAAATTAATCATTATTATTTAAATTAATTAACAAAATTTATATTTTATATATTTTAAAGAAAATTAAACTCATTTAATATGTCTTATAGGATCAAGATAAAAATAAATCCAATTTTAAACAAAAAAAAATATGTATATTTTTTAAACACATTTTTACAACATTTTAATGGCGCAAATATTTTAAATATATTTTTTGATACTTTTATAATATTTATTTCAAAAAATAAACGTATTTTTATAAATTGGAATATAAAAATTTAATCTGGGTGAATTTTATGTATTAAATTGAGAACATTCATATTTTAATGAATAGTGAATGACATCAGATTTTAATTGAAACATGCCTTTTCATATAAATAATTTATAGTGGTAAATTATATTTTTAATTGGTTTTAAATTTTATTTATATAAATATTATATCAATTAAATGAATTTAGTTAATTTTAATCAATTTCAAATTGAAATTTTTTGTAAGAATATTTCAATCTTTTGAACTTTTCTCTTGAAAAATCTGTTATCCCACCCCTTCTGTGGGATTAGTTTTAAATTAATTTTTGACACTTATGTGATTTGAATTTAGAAAAATGACTCCCATATTTGGAATAATTATAATTTATAATTTTTATTAAGTTCAAAATAGTTTTTTACTAAGAAATATTAGTGTATATAATTAAAATTAATTATAGTGATTAAGGAAAAAATGAGTTTACTTAGTGGTTAAAAATTAAACAAAAGGGTCCAAATAATCTAAAAATAAAAAAAAACCAAATTTATGGATATTATTAGACTATATAACGTGTTTTATATAAATTTTATCATAATTTTAGACACATTATGTAAGGGAGACCTCCCAATAGTGTTTACGTTTTTATATTTACAAGATTACCACTCCCCTTCAACTATAAAAAGGCACTCACCCCCCCCCCCCACGTCTTCAAACATCTCAATATATTTTTCCCATCAAAACCTAGAACAAATAAGCTCCAAAATATCTCATATTATCCATGTGGAATCACTTTGGGTAGAAATAAATCCATGGATTTCTTTTGGTGTAAACCAAAAGAAGTTACCTGAAAATGAGGTAAAAATTCTCAATGATAACTTTAGTTTTATTTCTTTCCTAAACCAATTAAATTATTCTTATTTAATTATTTTATAAGAACATAAGTACACAAAATGTAATGATATTTTTTCATGTTAATTTTTAATCCTACAACTTTAAACACTTCCATCAAATGGGATATGCAATCATCACTTATGTTAATGGCTGACTACCGGCTCGTGAACGGATGTTGTTCGTTCTACCATTACCATATTTCAAGGTGTGTAAAAATGACGGAATTGCTAATTTTATATGATATACAAGTAATTTATTAATTAATTTTTGTATTTAATTGTTATATGTCATATACCGACATGATTTCTATTTTTTGGGAATATAATAACATCATTTGTGGACGTGTCAACTTCCGCCACCTCAAAATGATGTGATACGTTCACACTTTAAATGGAATGTATTAAAGACATGTTTGATTAAAATAACATTAATTATACTTTTACATATATATAATTATATATTATTTTATTTATTATATATTGATAATTCTAGAAAAATAAATTTTACTTTCCTTGTTTCCATAATGATTATTTAAAAATGGGAAGGTCACTCATATGTACGTAGAACCTACCATCTCTATGATTTTAATATTGATTAATTTTTCATAACCATAATTCATGATTTATTTTAAAATTATGATTTATGTATAAATACAATAATTATTCTTTAACTATTGTTATTTATATGTCTTAATAATGACCCCTTTGACCATATTTTGCCTAACAAATTCCTTTTTCACATATAAACTGAATATGGTCAAAACATCTAACTTAAAAAATTAATTATTAAATAATAGTATATAACTTGTTTATAAGTGAAAAAAATTAATAATAAACTTTTAAAATGTTATGAAGAAAGTATATAATTAATATAAGTTTATTATTCAATAATATAGATGGAAATCAGGACAAATCAGACTCATGGTAAGGGGTTTCTTATCAATATACATTCCACTAATACCTATTTGTAATTATGCACAAAGTTACTTTTATATGGTTTATCTAAATCACTATGAATTTTAATATCAATATATTTATTTATTTAATGATATTAAATGTTTCAATAGATGTTATGATTTCATGTATTTCATGATTCAAAAGTTACTCAAGTAGTAATTTATTTATTAACTCAATTTCAGTTCATTGGGTTGTCCTTTAATTTAATTTGTTATGTTATTCCAAGAAAATTTGTGAAATTAAATTTCATTGAATAATTATTTATTTAAACTTTTATTTTGTGGATTTAAATTTTTCACACATTATCATTCATTTATTAATTCGCACTCTAATGGTATGATCTTTTTAACTGTTTTTCTCATGTCACTTTTGTTTCTCTAAGAGATGTTCTATATTATATAATTATTTTTGTTGTGTGGTGTATATACTATCCATTAATAAGAATTATGGTTATTATCCTTATATTTATGGTTTTTATATATCCTTTTCATGATCTCTATTTCATTTTATTTGTGGGTTCAAAGTTACCAAAGCGGTAATGTATTTTTTTCACAATTTATCTTCTTTGAAAAATTCCCTATGATATACCATTATCTTCTTTTATAAGGTGTATATACTACTCCTTTGACATTTTATATCATGAATATACTTATTCTCATTATATTATAAGTTTTATTTATGGTTGTTATATCCATGGGGTTAAGTATTCAAAAGTTTCAAAGTGGTATGGGACCCTTTTGATTGTTTAATGATTATTTTCCTCAAGAATATTTTTAATGGCCTTCTAAGGTAATTTCAATTCATCAAAAACAAAAAACATTATTTTTACTAATCATAAAATTGGGATATTTTTTATTGATACAATCCTCATTCATTTATTGGGTGGATTATGTTGTTTTTAAAGAGATTGTTATGAAACCTATATATTTTCCATGGGTTGATTATGTCCTAAAGATAGTTTCATGAAACCCATCTATTTCCCATGGGTTTATTAATAACTTAGAATATTTTTATGGAACAAACTTTTTTCCATGCTTCAATCATGTTTCAAATATAATTTTTTTGAACTGATTTCTTTTCCATCGATTAATCATGTTTTAATAAGATTATTTTAGAACTCATTTCCTTTCCATGGGTTAATCATGTTTTGAATATATTGTAGTGGAACCTATATATTTTTCATGGAAAAATATTTTTATGCAATAAATATAGGTTGTTCCATTTATTTTTAGGAATTCTCATTGTATTTATTTCTTAGAGATTAAAAATGATGTGTTCACCCAGATAGCACTAGGTGATCCCCTTATAGATTATAAGATGGGTGCGCCCAAACAGCACCCTAGAGCATTGGGTACCCCAAAGATAGAACTCCACCATATTGGTCATTCAATTTTTAAGGACTATGTAAGGGTTCTGTAAGGGTTTCATGATTTTTTTTTCCTTGATAAAAACATGTTTTATATATTTTTTGTGGGTTTATGATGTCTATTTTGACCAATATTGATACCACATGGCTCAGGATTATCGTTATTATAACTATTTCCTTTGATAAAAACTTATCCAATTTATTTAATGTTTGATGATATAATTATTTATGGGTATGAATATTTTTTTATACTCATGAATTTTTATTGTGTAATTATACTCTTATTTTCTTCTTATGCACACTGATGACATTCATTTGTTAATGCTTACATTTTCCCCTACTGAACATTTGATCTCACCTTTCTTGTGTTTCCTTTTCTGAAAGTTATAGATAATGATGTTGAAAAATTTATATCTTTAAATTATTTTAAAAGTATTTTGTTGATGACCTTTTATGAAATAAAATTTGGGTTAAATGGGAGAAATGTTCTTTTGATGACTTGTGAATTGTTTATATAATACTTTGTCATAATTATATCAAAATATAAACCTTAAATGTCCTCTATAATTTAAGTTATCTATGTTTTCATTTTTATGTTTTAAGGTTTTGAATACTAAATTTTGGGTCACAATTATCATAATCATAGACAGAAATGCAATGTGATGGATTTCAATAGAGGATTTGATAGTGTTGGTTTTAGACTGTTATAGTTGGTATAAAAGGTCAGTTTAGATAAAATTAATTATTAATATGTTTTGATTTGAGGTTATAATAACATTTATGGATACATCCATTGGTATATAAGATTAAGTATGATCATAAGTTTAATTTATTAGACACCCCATTTAGGTTTTAGGTGATGTGATATTATAGTGAATTTTGGAGGTGTTTTTTTAGGATGAGGTATTTGTTACCCCAATGATCAAAGTGAAGTTTTTCTAGGGAGGAATTAGTTTTCATGTTTAAAGAATAAAAAAGTGAAAACCCATATAATCTATAGAAACCCATCACATCCATAAATGTAGTTGGGCTTGAACCCATGACTAAATGATGAAAAGGTTTTCACACCATTGGCCTAAATGATGTCTTTTTAGCATGAAATATTTTTGTTGACTATTTTTTTTATTATAGAAACATATGGGATTTCATTTGAGTATTAGTGGTTGATTTTTCTTTGAGAAATATGGGATAAAATCCTTATAATCCTTGGGTTTAAAACCTATTTATGGTGTGTTTTAAGAATATCAAGGATAACTTTGGAATAATTTAGTTTCAACTTTGGGTATTAATTTTGAATATAAATGTATCATATAAATATTTACTCATTCTAGGAATCATCCTAATATGTTCTAACCATTTTGGTTTTTGATAATTTCTAAAGACATGTAGAATATCTTGATAATCCCTTTTATGGTTATGTCATATTAACAAGTTTATTTTAGAGATTTGTGAATTAAAAATTAATATTGAACACTCATAATTAGGATAAAAAATATTTTTTGGTGAAAATTTTATAATGGATTAAATTATCATTGTCTATTAACTATAATCCTTTATATTTTTCATTTGATATGGTGAAATAAATCCATCAACATTAAGAAAAGGGATCCTAAAATAAAAATGTATCATAATACCTTTTTTATGATTATATCAATAACCTTTTCTAAACCTATTTATTTTGTGTTTTTGTCATAATTGACTTCCTCTCAGCCATGTTCTCTATCACTCACTATTAGTCCATGGGAATTAGTTTTTACATCCAAATAAATCTTTTAATTTCTCACTAATGTTCTCCTAATGTTGAAAAATAGTTAAGCGTAACTTCTGGTGACTTTTTGTTTCCCACCTTCCCTTTTAAGAGGATTTCTTATTATACCATTGTAATATTTGAGTTTCAATAAATTGATTCTAAAAATGTTAATATTATGATAACCATGATAAATTTTGAGGAAGAAATTCATTTTAAGTGGGGTAGGATCTAATATCCAAAAAAATATGAAATATATAATTTAAAATTAATTAAAACTATGTTGTTGATTTTGTTACATTAAATACATATTATATCTTTTATAATATTAAATACCATGTTTGTATGGTGTTTCATACAACATCGAGTTCCTTTGATGACTTATGTTACACTGAAGACCGAGTCTTACTGGACAATAATATACAATTAATATTGTTATGATTGTTATCACTTAGCCATTATAGTATAGGGAATGAATGAGATTAACTAGATTTTGAAAATTATAGTTTAAATATGTTTATAAAATCAATACATTCATAACGAATTAATTAGTAATTAAAATTATGACCAATTGTATATAAGGGATATGTTTTTATGAAAAGAAATGTTTTTTATGAACATATTGAATTTTTTTCTAAATAAATTAAATTAATCACTATTATTGCATTGTATTAACAACATATATATTTCATATATTTAATAAAATGTTTCTAAACTCATACAATAAGTCTGATAAGCTTAAAATAAGACTAAATCCTATTTTAAGAAAAAAAGTTGTATATTTTCAAAAGGCAGTTATACCACCTTTTAATGGTGCACCTGCTTTAAATATAATTTTTGACACTTTTAAAAAAATTATTTTAAAAAAACATCTATATTCATAATTGAATATAAAATTTTACTTTGGGTGAATATTTGGTCTTTTTCTGAGAACTTTTATATTTCGATTAATAGTGAATGACAACGGATTTTAATCAAAAAGTCTTATTTCATCTAAACATTTATAGTCAAAAATTATATTTTAATTTTTTGAAGAATAATTATATAAATTATATATTTTTTAAAATAAATTACATCATTTTAATCAATTTTACATTTATATATATATAAACATTTGAATAGTTTGAATGTTTCTCTTGAAAACACATTAGTCTCATCTCGTCTGTAGGATTAATTTTAAATTAATTTGTGCCAATTATGTGATTTTAATTTTTAAGAATAGATTATAAATTTTTAATAATAATAATTTAAAATTTATATTAATATCCGCATAGTTTTCTACAAAAAAACATTTGTGAAAGCAATTAAATTTAATTACAGCGATTAAGATAAGAATAAGTTTACTTAGTGCTTAAACTTTAATTATAACTTTAAAAATGACATAAAGACATGTAAAAAACCAATTTGATGGATCTTATTAGACCTTATACCTTATTTTACCTAATTAGGATCATTATTTTAGTAACATGATGTAAAGGAGAACTCCTAATTGTGTTTACCTTTATATATTTACAAAAATGTCTCTCCCCCACCATTATAAAAAGGAACTCAACATACCCAAAACATCACACTTATAATTCCATTTGTCTCATACAAAACCTATCCAAATAATATCCCAACATACCTCCTCTTATCCTAGAAGCATCAATATGGGTATTTATAAATCCATGGATGCATTCTGGAGTAAACCTAAAAGAGTTTCCCAAAAAGGTAACATTCTTCAATGATCACTTTTGATTTATTTATTTCTTAAAACACTTAAATTATTATTATTACATGGTTATATAAGTAAATAAGTATCCTAAAAATACTGATATGTTTATGTGAATTTGGCTACCTACAACATTACACACATCTATAAAATGGGACACACAATCATCGTTCGTATGTGTGGTGGGCTACCACCTCACGAACTGATATCGTTCGTTCTTCCATTACCACCATTAGAGGTTGGTAATAATGATATAATTACTTATTTTATATGATATATATTATATATATGATATTGTTAGGCTTATTTTATTTTTATATAACACATAACTTCATGGTTTCCATTTTGGGGGAGTACGATAACATCATTTGTAGACGTGAAAACTACCGCCTCCTTCAAGTGATGTGATGCGGTCACACATAGCATGGAATACATTAAGTATGTGTTTAATTAAAAATATGTGACCTAAATTATATATATATTATATTAATTAAAAAATTAAATTTATTTAAATATAATATATCATTTTCTTTAAGACCTTTTCACACACTAAAAAAGTGATAATGTAGTTCGAGGATGTATGGACTATCGCCTCCTCAAAGAGATGTGATTCCTTTTACATCACAATAATTTTATGTATACATATATATTATTAAAAAATACAGTATTTATAACATAATTACAGTTATTTAAATATAAATTTTATTTACCTTATTTCCATAATTATCATTGAAAAATGGGAGATTTACTCATACACATGTATGACCTACCATCTCCATGATTAAAATGAATGTTAGTCATTCATAACCGTAATTCAAGATCTATTTTAAAGATATAAATTAAAGAAAAATATTGTAATTATTTCATTTTTATTATTCATGATATTTTTTAATAATGCCCTGTTTGACAACTTTTGACCATCCAATGTCATTTTTCACACATAAAACGAATATAGTAAAAACATCTCACAAAGACATCATTGATTAAGTAATTGAATATAACATTTTTATAAGAAAAATAAATGTAATAATAAACATTTAAAAGGATCATAAAAATTTATATAATTAACATAAGTTTATTATTTAAGAATATATAGGCCAATCCTGACCAATCAGACTCAAGGTAAGAGGTTTTGTCTTAATATAAATTCAATTGAGAATTATTTGTTATTATCCACCTAGTTACATTAATATGGTGTATCTAATGCCCTATGAATTTTTATATTATTATTTTCATTTATTTAATGATATTAAATTTTTAAATTTATGTTATTCTTTCACAGGCCTCTTGATTTGTAATTTACTCAAGTAGTAAGGGATTTCATTACTCAATTTCCCTTTATTGGGATAAACTTCAATTTTATTAGTTATGTTATGCTAGGAATATGTGTATAATGACATATGATTGTATTATTCTTAATTTATACTTCTATTTTGTGGGTTTAAATTTTACACACATGATTATTTCATTGATTTATTCTTACTCCAATTATAAGATCTTTGTATGGGTTTGTCTCGTCTCACTTTTGTCTCTATGAGATATATTCCATATTCACCACTTATTTTTGTTGTGTGGTGTACACAATTTCTTTGAATATATCTGATGATTTTTATCCTTAAATTTATGTTTTTCTACATATCCTTTTGATTATATATCTTTCATGTGGTTTATGGTTTCAATGTTACCATAGTGGTAATGGATTTTTGTCACAACTTTCCATCTTTGAGAGGTTTGTAATATTATGCACCTATCTTCTTTTATAAGATGTATATACTGCTCATTTGACATGTTATATCGAAAATAATATTATTCTCATGATATTATAGGTTTAAATAAATATTATTCCATTCATGGGATTAATAATTCAAATGTTTCAAAGTGATATGGGATGCTTTGGAATGTTTAATGATCATTTTCCTCACAGATGTTTTTAATGATATTTAAAGATCATTTAAATTCATCAATGTCTATAAACCTTGTTGATACTTATCCTAAACTAGGGATATTTTTTATTGATTCCATTATTATTAATCCTATGTATGGTTTATGTTTGTTTTGAATATATTGTTATGAAACCCGTATATTTTTCACGTGTTGATTATGTCCTAAATAGATTGTTATGAAACCTGTTTCTTTTCCACGAGTAGATTAAGTTATAAATATATTTCTAGGAAACCCACTTCTTTAATATTGATTAATAAAGTTTCAAATATATTTTTGGGAAACCCATTTATTTTCTATGGGTTAATCATGTTTTAATTAGATTGTTTTGGAACCCATTTATTTTCCATAGGCCAATCCTATTTCATAGAGATTACAGTGGAACCTACATCATTTTCGTGGGTTAATAAAGTTATAAAAATAATAAATGTTATTTAATTGAGTTTTTATTAATTATATATGTATTCAATTCTTGGACATTATAAATTATGGGTCCACCCAGATTGTGCTCGCTTATCCCATTATAGTGTATTCGATTGGTGCACACAGATAGCGTTCAGATGCCTTGGGTACTCTGAAGATGGAAGAATACCATGTTTCTTATTCTATACTTAAGGGTTATGTAAGGGTTCTATAATGATTTTTTTAGATGATGTTCCAAAATGCTGACATTTTTTAAATATTCTTTCTATGGGTTTATGAGGTTTATTTTAATTAGTTTTGATATCACATGGTTCATGATTATCAATTATTATGACTATGTTCTTTCATAATTCCTTATGAAATGTTTTCTTTCATATGATAAAATTATTAATGGGTATTAATATTCTTATTTTATACCCATTCATTTTAATTATGTCAGCATACTCTAATTCTCTTCTTATGCTCACTGATGACATTCATTTATTAATGCTTAATTTTTCAATTACTGATCATTTGAGCTCACCCTTATCCTGTTTCCTTTTCCACATGTTTTGAGGAATGATATTCAATGATTTATTTCAATAAAGTATTTAAAACATATTATTTTGATGAACTATTGTGAAATAAGAAAAGTTTGGTTAAATGATAGAAAAATTCTTTTGATGGTGTGTGAATTGTACATATTGGAGTTTGTTTAAATTCTCTAAAACACTAAAAATAAAAGGTACTCAAGAATTTAAGTGATCTAAGTATTCATTTTTATGGTGTAAGGTTTTGATGGAATATTTTGGGTCACAATTTTAGACATCATTGTTGTAAATTTAAAGTTATGGATTCTAAAATAGGATTAGGAATGTGGGTTCCAATCAATTATATTGTTTCCTTATAAAAAAATTATATGGGGAAAACTACTATCAATAGACATAGTTCTTATTTTAGTCATCCATTTTACTACTCATGGTTCATAAATGGACCTACAGATAAAAGTTTATGACTTTTTTAAGTTGGACATCAATTTTTACATGAATAAAATTCAACAATGGAGACCTTTTCATAATCAAACATAATTATTTATGAAATAATACTTTGCATCCATGTAAATTCATTTTTATAACGATACTCATTTATTGTGTGGAATGTTTTTGAATCAGGGTAGAATTGATCCTTTGTGACTATAAAATTCATTTAGAGGTGGTGGTTTTTTTGTGATGGCATATCTTGGGTCATTCACGAACACATAATAATTTCAGAAAATACCCTCTATTTTTAATAGTGTGACGGTTATCTTTTATGATCATATGACAGAGTCACTTTATGAAGATGAGAGTCTGATCATTTTTTCCAAAGTAACTCATTTTTGACTATGAATCCCAATAATAAAGTTATGAAGTGTTTCCTAAAAATACCCAGCATGCATTTCAATAAAGGGATGTAGATCAATAAATTGAGGTTATATTTTCTTCTAAAACACACAATTCAATATAATACCAATATATTTTACAAAATTTCAATTTCTAAATCATTTCATTCGTGCACAACTTTGGAGAAACTATCAAGAAATTTTAAATTCAGTCTGGAGAGAGAGAGAGAGAGGGAAACTATATAAAACATTACCAATCCTACCCTCCCCTCATAAAATTGTTGTAGATCATTCCGCATAAGATTAATTTAAGAAGGAAATTATATTGATTCCCTTTATAGAGACCCAATTTTTTTTACATGACTGTTACATCATTTCTAAGATAAAAAAAATAATAGTTAAGCATTCCTAGATCAAAATATTTAGTATCGTTAGAAGATTTGGCTCATAAATAACTTATACGTAATAAAACATAAAAATTATTTAAATTCTTATTATTTATCCTCCTAAAATATCGCATATTCTCCATAGTAAACCTAATTACCTGATGATATATATTTTCGAAAGGGGCGAGGTAAAATCCCAACAAGGGGATGAATAAGGGACATGAATTAATATTACATGAGTGATCATAATCAACATCATAATATAATAAAAAAATATAATAACACTAATCATAAATAAAACATTTGATAAATGGAAGAATTAGGCATATTTTTAAAAAATAAATACTATAGCAAAGTGGTCAAATACCATGCATAGTTGTAAATAAAATAGCATCTTGTTCAAGCATAACATATGTGCATAAATCATAACATAATATTGTGAACAAATCTAGAATCATTTTCATACATAATACATATAATATCAAGAGATATATCACATTAACCAATGAACTGTAGAGGTATTTAACTCCATCCCACCCATAACATCATAAAATTTTCGTAATCATACATTGCACATATAATGTATAACAATCATATTCATGAAATAAACCCATGTAAAATAATGTGTTTCATAAGGATTTAATATATAATAATTCATGGAATGTACTTTGGGCTCTAAAATGGATAAAGGAAATCATAATTTGGAATAAATATCATCATTATTGGATGAAGACAAAACAACTGAAGAGGATTCAATAAGATTTTTTTGGAAAATAAATAAAATTTCAAGAATATCTATAAATTGATTATAAATCATTTTGATAGAGTAATAACATGTATATCTGAGAAAAAAATAAAGGTTACTAAAAAGTTATTTTAGGGGCATTTTATGAATATCCATACTTCAAAATATGAGATAGAGGGCTTACCAAAGAAGAAGGAGTTGGGTTCAAGAATCCCATTACCTTAAATCCCACATTATTTCTTCACTTTTACCCCTCATGAATAATTAACATGGGTTTACTAAAACATTTAACCATAAGTGAATTATGTTCATATATGTCACTATTAATCCATTAGAATTATTTGATTCTATTTTGTAATATTCTATGTTAAACATAATTTTTTTGATGTATTGTTTTTATTAAATCATCTCATCTTATTTCAATTTATCTATTTTTATTCAAGGTCATTTATACATAACTAATATTAATTATAGAATATTATAATAAATTTAATTACATAATAATACATTATATATAATTTATACAATCTATCCATGAAGGTGGTGGTGGATAGAGAGGTAGTTGTGTCTTCATAGGCGGTTAACCGACCATTGGTGGGACCTTCTACAATGTATTTAAAAGATAATATTGATACATATTTGTGTAATACATATAGTCCTTAGACTATTTTATCATTATTAATATAATTTTAACATGCTACTAAATTAATCATTGAATATTGGGGTTCAAAATTAAAGGAGAAAACGAGGAAAAGTAGATGAAAACTTACTCTTTTCCCATTGTGGCCTTTTTATATAGAACTAACCTCCCTTGATGCATGGAGTTAGTTTATTCTAGAATATACTAAGGATATTAATGGTATTAAGTGATATTATTTGGGAATAACTTTGGATTTTGTATGTTTTAGTGAAGTGGTTTACCAAGGGAGCAGTAAGGTGTTATTTATACATGATGAGCGGGGGTATTGTAAGGATAAAGTATTGAATAAAATACTATATCTAATTTAAACCTCAAAATAGTCATTTTATAAAATTATTAATCATGTATCAATAAAATAAATTTTTATCAGTACTATAATACCCTTTATAAGACGAATTCATAATTTTATTAAAAAGGGAAGTAAAAAAAGTAAAAATGGTTATTCTAATGGAACACTGTCGACTTTAGACTCGAAAATACATTTCAGGTTTGGGAATTATTTTTTACATTTTAAAATGACCCATTTTACTTATTAAATATATTTTTGTCTTAAATATCCAATTTAGTAGTTATTATGTCATTGTTGTATCATTATTACGTCATAAAACATGCGGTATTTCAATGAAATTATTTTTAATATGCATGTAAAAATTAATGTACTTAATATAATTACCAAAAAACCACCCTTGGAAAATTTCTACATTATAATTATAAAAATGTCATCCAATTTATCCCAATAAGTTTTTGTCATAGTGAATTTTAATTTTTATTATAAAAATTATTTTTTTCACCATATATATTAAGCTTTAGTTTATTAAAAATATGTCATATTTTCATTGAGTTTTTAATCTTGATATTTATTTTATGAAATTATAATATTTATATTTTCAAAAATTACTCATGATAAATATTATATACATTACATTTTGTTATTTTTTCCTTTAAATTAGTATTCTAATGATCAGGTTACTACCCCAACGATCATGTTACTATTCTCAATGGTCATGTTATTATTACAAGGGCTATATTACTATTCTAATGGTCACATAACTATTATAACAATCATATTTACTTTTATAAAGACCTATTGATTTTTTCATTCAAAATTCACAATAATTAATCCCAAGATTCTATATTTTCCTTTTCTAATATATTGATTGGTTTACTAATATTGTATTTATTTTCTATAGTGTTGTTTATGGGTTGATAATTTTATCATATTGGAATTATCCATGTTTTCCTATTCAAATTTTTATATTTAATATATTTTTTCCCATTATAATATTTGAAATTTTCATGTTTTTATTTTCAAACTAATGAAATAATCATTACAAATGGAATATAGTATTGTTTATGTTTCTATGTGTTATATGTGTATAACACTATATAATATTATAAAACACAAATTTATCCAGGAAAAAAATATCACTTATAAACTCTAGGTCATTAAATTATTACCCCCTTAAAAATACATTACATAAAATTTCAACAAATATTCACCATTCAGAATATATGAGGGTACTTCTATTTCATTGTTTCTTACAGTTCCCACATCACCTCTTTATATTTATGGTTTTGAAATAAAAATTTTGTAAGTCGAGTTGTCTTATTGGATTGAAATTTATCTCTATAGTACAAGATATTCATTTTTTATCTTCATACGATAGGTCATGCTTCTTTTGTACCACCTTTAGACTCTATAGATGTGAGGGATCCAGTATGTACTTCATCAGGAGAAAAAACATCATGAACTTGAGTCATTTTTTAAATGCTAGTGATAGGACACATTGCCTATGAAATCAATGATATTAAAGGGGTAAATTTACCTAGGGCTAATATTACCTATATTTTCAAACTATATAAATCTATTCCACAGTGATGTTGGAAGGAAAAAATTCTCTCCAACATCAATTTGTAAGTTCATTTGATGGATGTCATCATAAATATTCAAATGAATATGAGTAACTTTTATATGATGATGGTCAGAATAAACCTTTTATATCATATATTTCATTGGATAAGGTCCAAAAATATTTCAATCAAAAAATTCATCCAAATAGGTGGGATTTGTTACATTTATTCCCAAACAATGCTTTGTATTAGGCTATTATAACACTCAAGTGGAAGATATTTTTATTTGATAACTAAAATAATGGGAGCTGTTGAACCCACCCAACTTTTAATTATATTATGTAGGATATCAATATATCTTCAATTTCATGAAAGTTTATTATATATTATACATCAGTTTAGGGTGGTAGGATGTAGTGAAATTCAATTAATTTTTCATAGAATGATCAGGACTTCTATGGAATTTGAAAGTGAACCTTGGATCATCATTAAAGGTAATTAGAAAAGGTACCTTGTGTATCCTCACAAATCACTTTACATATATCTTTGAAATACTTTCCGGAGATAAATATTATTGAATAATAATAAAGTTGGCATTCTTGGTGAATTAATACACTACAATCCATATCAAATTCCATCTTTTTGATATATTTAGGAGACCAGTGATAAGGTCCACAATGATATTCTCTCATTTCCTTGTCGGTTTGGGAAATGGTTGAATCATCCCCTTGGACTCCTATCACTCTTATTTAACATGCTAAAATACCAATAACTTTGTTGTGTACTCATATGTCTCCTTCTTTATGTTATCCCACCAGAAGTTCTCTTGAAGATCATGGTATATCAAGGTACTTCCACAATGGATGGAGAAATGTGAGCTATGAGAATTATCCAATAGTTATTTATTTATTCTATGTGATGTAAGCACAAAAATTCATGTTCCCAAATGAATTAAATCATCTTCATTAATGTTTATTTCATGAAGGTTCCCCTAATTTACTACATCAACCTTCTTTTGAAGCTCCAGATCATCCCTCTATGCCTCTTTTATATTCTCCTCAATTAATGGTTATGGAATCATTTGATAAAGGTAGGTTTTTTTCTCTAATATATTTATTTATAGATCCATTATTTGTATATATATATATATAAAGATAGGGCCTTTCTCATTCTACATCATGGATAGAGTATAATATTGTTTTTTTCTTAGAGCATCAGTACCTTATTTTCCATTCCATGATGGTTGTGAATCGAGCAATCATAGTGCCTGACCAGCTCTAACTATCTTATTTGATTAATGTTCAACTCTTTCTTTCTGAATATATACTTTAGAATATTTTGATATGTATATATGTCAAACTTCCCATCATAGTGGTAGTGAAACCAAATTTTTAATGTTAGGATCTCTATTACTAACTCTAGATCTTGTTTTGGGTAGTATTTCTCACGAATCATCAACTATTGTGTGACATAGGCTATCACATTGTTAATTTTCACTAGTACACAACCCAAGAATTTTCTTGAAGCATCATTGTATATCAAAAAACATTATCCACTTGATAGTAGTGTGAGAATATCTATAGTTATTAGCCTCTTCTTGGTCTCCTTAAAATATTCCTCCCATTATTATATCCAAACATACATTAACCATTTCTATGTTTACATAGTTAGTTTTCTATACAATCATGATAAATTTGTTACAAAACACCATAAATACCAAGTTATTCTAAGAAAACTATGGATTTCCATGACACATGAGAATCTGTGTCATTCATCAATTTCCTTTTTCTTTTAAGGTTCCATATAAATTTTATTTCTTATGATCATGTGCCTAAATAATATGACCTATTTCATCCAAAAGACACACTTTCTAAAAATATCGTGAATTTTATCCTTTCTTAATGTCACCAACACAATCCTTAGATGCTCTCTATTTTTCTCTTTTTTCTTGGAGTAAATGATAAAATCATCAATATTTACTACCAAAAATTTATCAATGTATTATCTAAATACATTATTCAATAAATCCATGAAGATTATAGGGGTATTAACATGTCTAAAAAGAATCACTATGAACTCACAGTGTCCATACCTTGTACAGAAGGTTATCTTCTGAATATCTTCCTTATTTCACTTTAGTTGATGATATCTAAAACCAAGATCCACCTTAAGTACTGATATCTTCATATTTTATTAAATATGTCATCAATACTTGGAAGGTTAAACACCTTCTTTATTATGATCTTGTTGAGAACAATGCAATTAATACACATCTGCATTCATCCATCCTTTTTTTAAAGACCATCGGTTCACCCTAAGGTGATTTACTAGGGTATATGAAACCTTTGTCCAAAAACTCTTGAAAATGATTCTTTAACTCCTCTAGTTTTATTTGGGCCATACTATTGGGTCATATAGAGATAGAATTAGCTTCATGTTTGACTTCTGTTGAGAAATTTTCCTCATGATCTGGGGTAATTCCAATAAACGTTTTTTTAAATACATCAATACATTCCCTTATAATAATAATTTACTTAAGTTTGATACTTTTCTTTGACTCAGACATTTGGGCACGATATTAAACTTCAACAGGTATGAACACCCACACTATTGGGAGATTTTACAATAGAGATTCAGGATATTACATACATTGGTACAAGATCATGGGATGGTTCATAATATAGAAATATATTTCCTTTTCCAAGTAGTTTATGTGAACTATATATAGTGAGATCCTATCCATTCCCTGTAGATCGTCAAATTTCACCAAGAGAAGTTTTATGAGATTCCCAGGAAGAATCTTCCCTCATAAATTAATAGGAGAAGAGGCCAACACTTGGGTTTCATTAATCACAACACTATGTGTTTTTACAGATATCTATACTTTAGGGTATTTTGGATTTGATTTAAAAATTCTAAAAATAGACAACATATAAATTAATGGATAAAACTATAATCAGATAAAACTTTTTCCATCATTGAGTGAATTGGAAGAGTATCTTATACAACTTCTTTTTCATTTTCCACCGGGGTAGCAGTAATGACATCAAATTTACATTTCTCCATAAAATTTATACATTGAACCATGGGTGGTGTGTTGGGAGGTGCCTTCCATTACTCTATCAGGTTGTCCATATTCTTCCTTTTCATTGACATTAATGATCTTGGTATCCTTATCTCCCACACTTATAACATTTCCTTATCCATTTAAAAAAATTCACATGATGATTCATCCCATATTTTTGACATTTGGGTTTTTATATCTTATTTTCTTTGTTATTTGATCCACTAGAATGAAACAACATCTTTCATTTCTTACCTCCATAACTATAGGATCATTCTTTGAAATCCATATCTACTTTGATTCCTCATTAAACTACTTCTTCATAACTCCAAAATTATCATATAGATAGAGCCTTTGGGGTTATGGTTTAAAACCACTAAATTCTCTATTTACTTTCCTATCATGTTTAACAAAAAAACACAATATGTATCTTTAAAGGCTTCTGAAAGTTACCTTATAAGTCATGTTAGATTCAAACTCATTTTTCTTAAGATCTAACAGTTTAATCTCTTATTTTTCAATAATTTCATGGGAAATACTTATTAAAAAATATCTTCTTAAATATGCCCACTTTATTTATTCCAATTAAAACATTGGATTGGTATTATTCATCAATTCCCACCATTGATCAGTCTCTCCATCTAAATGATAGACTTGCAAGGTAACATTCACCTTTTCAGAATAGTGGATTATAAGAAATATATTATCTATTGAGTTAACAGAATATTCCATGAAAATTGGATAATAATACCCAATAAAATTCAATGTTCATTACCACATAAAGCATGTTCTAGTCTATTTATCATTATTAGTTCCAGGTGGATGTTCCACATGTTTTATGTTTTTATTTTTTGGCTAATACAATTGGGAAAGAATATTCATTAAGTTTTGAACTCCACCTCCCATGGAATTGGGGATGTCCTCTGAAAAATCAATACATTATCCCATATATGTGTTTTTTGATTTATTTCTTTGGGTTCCAACTATTTTCTAAAATAAAAAAGGTTTGAACAAACACAAGTCAATAAAACACGAATAAATAATTTATTCTTTTTTGAAAATAAATTCTAAAAGTCATAGATTATGGGATCCTTATGTTTTTCATTTTTTATCAAAGAATCCACAATACTCTAATCCTTAAATAAAATTAAAATAATGAATTACTTTACCAATATATCATTCATAATGATTTTTATAGATTCTATGATTAACTAAAGCATATCCATTTAGAGTGTCATACTAGGTGTATAGTACGAACTCTTTATCATATACCAGATGATGATCTAGTCAATGGTTATGCATCCATTTTCTGGATTATTACCCATACGTATAACTATTCCAAATCCACATCCACTTTTATTATCCAAACAAAGTTTCATTACTCAGAAACCACACACTCTTATGCCTTACTAAAACATAGGGTATTTACCTTTACTTAGAATTATCTCTACAATTTTCAAAAAAAAATTAATCCTAATTCCCAAATTAACTAAACCATCCACAAATACCAACTATAGAAACCTAATTTTTTGTTACATGGATAGTACACCACTTTTAATATAAACAACATAATAGTAATATATTCAAGGATTGAACGGTTTCGTATCTTGGGAAAATTCAGATCATACATCACTTGTAAAAAATTAATTTCAAACATTATTTAAATATTTTTTATTTATCCTCGTAAAATCCCTCACATTTTCCTTAGTACACATAATTATTGTAGGGTACACATAAAATAATGTAGTAATCTAGAATCCCAATAAGGTTGGTGAGTGAGGGACATGAATCAGTAGTATATGGGTGATAATAATAAATATCATCATATCATAAGAATTGGTTTATCATAATAATCCTGATGGAAACATTTTATAAAGTCATGAAATCTGGGATATTCATAATAATGAAACATCCCAACATAGTGGTCAAATACCACATAGTGGTGAAAAAATATAGCATCATGCCCACACATAACATATGCTCATAAATAATAACAAAATAATTATGAATAGAGATAGAATTATTTTCATGAATAATTTATATAATACCATGAGATATATCACATTACCCAATTAATTTTATGTATATAAAATTCTATACCCACACATCACATCATAAAATGATCATAATCATGTTTCCCATATAGAAAGTATAACAATCGTAGCCATGAAACAAACTCATGGATAAGATTTGGTTTCATAATTATTTAATATATCTTACTTCATGTAATAAAATTTTGGTTTCCCAAATGAATAACAGAAATCATATTTTGTTATAAAACATTATCATTCATGAGTAGATAACAAAAAAATCAAGAGGATTCGATATGATGTATTGGGAAAATAATGTCATTTTGATGAATGTCTGAAATTGGTTTAGAAATAATTTTGATAGGGTAGGAACATGTATATCTTAAAATTAAAATATAAATGACAGTGAAAAGTAATTTTAAGGACCTTATAGGAATACACACATTGAAAATTATTTGAAATAGGGATAACCCAAAAAGGAGTTGTGTTCAAGAATCCCTTGGCATTATATCTTTATTTATTTCATCACATTTTCTCCTCCATAATAATAAACATAGTTTTATTAAAATATGTAACTAGAATTTAATTGTTCTAATTTATGACAATTTTTATCCATTTTAATTATTGATTTCTAATTCATAATATTCTTTCATAAGTGTAAATTATTTTGATATATTGTTTTCATTAGATTATATCATCTTGTTTTTATTTTTCTATTTTTGTTCAAGATAATTTCTAAATAATTAAAATTAATTAAAGAATATTATAATACATTTAATTGAATATTTTAATATTATATATAATTTATTCTATCTACCCATTAAGTTGATCGTGGTTGTAGATTTTGTAATGTCTTCATAGGTGGCCAACCGACTGTTGATGGGATATTGTCTAAAGTAGAGAAAACAGAAGCTTGACATAGAAAATTGTTGTAAATGGAGTCACTAAAGTAGTTTAACATTTTAAATATAAATTTACAATGAAAATAAATTAATCTTATATGATTTAGTTTTAAAATGAATAGAGAAAAGGAGGAAGATAATAGGAAAATGAGAGAATAGTTAATAAAAACATAATCTTTTTTTTTTGTTGCTTCTTTTGTACGACACTAAAATCCCATGATTATTTGAGTTGATTTACTCTAAAATATACCAAGGGATTAATAAAGAGTATTTTGGTGGAAATTTATCTTTTTTAAGTGGAGGTGAATTGGTTTTCCAAGGGAGGTGTGAAAGGTTATTTATACTTGAAGAGTTATGTATTTTAGGGATAAAATGTTGAATAAAATACTATATCCAAGGTAAACATTATAATAGTGATTTTTTTACATTATTAATATTGTATAAATAAGAAAAATGGTGTAGGATTTATATCTCCATTATAAACTGAATTCACTTGTTTATTAAGTAAAAAGTGGAAAAAATGAAAAATCATTTTTTTTATGGAATACTTTTGACTTTTCACATTGGAAAATTAATTTTCAAGTTTTTAAATTAATATTATCATTATTAAATGAACCAATTATATTATTAAATAAATTTAGTTTCTAAATAACCAATTTTTTATTTATTAATTCATTATTTTATCATCATTATGTCCCAAAACATGCGGTATTTGAAAAATTGTATTTTTTACTATTTATATAAAAATTGATGTATTTCATAAAATTACAAAAACAAACCACCCTTGGACAATTTTAGCATACTAATTATAAATTTAAAATTCATTTTATCAAAATTATTTTCTATTATATGTAATTTTAATATTTAATATTGAAATTATTATTTTTATAAAAAAACATTGAAATAAAATTTATTAAGAATGAACTTAAATTTTATTTCAGTTTTTAATATTGATATTTATTTTATGGAATTATAATATTTATATTTTATTAAATTAATCATGATAAATATTATTTATATTACATCTTATTATTTTTATATAAAATTACTTTTCCAACGGTTTGGGTTAATATTCCCAATAGTTAGATAACTATTCCCAACAGCCAGGTTACTATTCCAACAACCACGTCATTATTACAATAGTCATAATATTATTCCAATTTTCATATTAACTCCAACGAAAACAAATTTATTATTTTATTCAATATTCACAACAATTCCTCATATGGTTATATATTTTTCCTTTCTTAGATATAAATTAGTTGACTAATATTCTCTTAGGTTTCAATAGTGTCGTTTGTGGGGTGAAAATTCTTATAAATTGGAATGATTTATATAACAACCCATAACATTAATACTCCTTAATTCCAAATTTATTATATAAAGACACATATATTATAAACTCAAAATATTAAGAGTCTTGATTTACTTGTGTCATTAGATACATTAAATAGTAACATGAAATACGGATACAACTATGTTATTTAAAAACTTCACAACATGCCCTTAAAATCTATTGACCATAATACATTACACAGGATAACCATGGGACATACATATAAAAGGGGTGATCTATAAATCCTAGTAATGGAATAATCACATCATATAATAAGGTAAATAAGTATATGTGGGCAATGAGTAATGTCCTAATGACATAGAATGTCGATAATCATAATCATGAACATCAAAGCACAATACAATATGATAACATTAAAGAAACATAATAATTGTAGAAATGAAATGAAACAAGATATCATAAAAATAATTAAATGATAACATCTAAGATAGCATAACATAGTGTGCTTGGTATAACCACTCATTCACAATATATTGAATCTCATGGGATAAAAATACTACCCAATCGATTAGAGGGCTATATAATTTCAGGCCAACCAGTCACTTTCATATTATATACATGCATTAGTGTGCCCCAAAGATCATACAAGAAAAGAAAAACTTTAAACACTTTTAATACCTACTTCAAGGAGTGTGGGTAAAATACATGGAACTCAACAATCAATGAATAATTATTAAATCTAATTTAATACCCTTAAGTATAAATGGGGATAGGAATTCACTACAAAAATGTTCCGCATGAAAAATTGCAGGATAATTTCAAAAGAAAAATGGGTGTATATAAAGATTCATGGAAGGGAATAATTATAATGAAAGGTGTTATATCATTAATTTTAAAAAATAAATATAGTAAAATAGATGTTTGAAAACATTTTTTGAACTGAATAATTGGAAATCAAATGGAATAATATATAGAATGTTCTTGAATAATGAGGAGGATCAAATCCCTTTCCTTTAGAAGGAAATTATTAAATTTTGGGAGGATCTTATTAAGAGCATTAGAACACCTTGGGGGATTTATAGAGGTATATGGAGATAAAAAGCATACTTAATGTGTTTTTAGTGAAGATGAATGGGATTTTTGGTGCGTATTTATAGAAAAAGAGAATGGAAGTCATTATTAATTTATAAACATGGGTTTTTGACTATATAAGAAAAAATAATAAAAAACAAAAACCTTACCATGTTTTATTACAAATAGGCGCATGTTTTAATATTTTATTATTCTAGGGACCAAAATATATAAAATAATACATTTTTTTGTGGGAAAGTTATTTATTTTCATAAATAATTTATTTTAAAGTACTAAAATATAATATATATTTTGAAGGATTCATTAAGGGTTTATAAAATTAATCAATTAACATAAAGAATAAATTATTTTCATATATAAATATATATTTAGTCATTTATTCATTAAATTTCTTTTGTTACAACACTTTGAGCCACTATAATGTCTTAATACATACTGTATATTTATAACAATGTAAATTTTTACCAATAACATTGACATTCAATGAAAACAATGCCAAATCAACTATTGGATGATTTTGAAATGAAAATTAAAAAAAAAATATTTTTTGTTCAAAATATTTTTCTAAATAATAATATTTTCACATTTAATAAAAACCAAATATAAAGGAATATATAAGATTTTAGGATATTAATAACTTTTCGACAATAATAAAAATTCAATTAGACATCATAAAATTATATTATCTTTTTTATTTAAAAAATTATAATCCAATAAGAATATTTTATTAAATTATTATTTATTTGTAATATTCTTGAATTTATCAATAATTTTGTCTTAATCAAAACTATATATTTCCCAAAAATAAAATTTTTATTTATTTGTATCAAAATAAAATTTTATCAAACAAAATTATATAATCATTGATAAATTAATAATAAAAAAGAGTAAATATAATATTTATTTTATTTTATGAAAATATATCAATTAAAACTGTTGAAGTCTAGATACATAACCATTTATTACACCACTATATACCCTAAGGGTAAGTTCTGTGATGAAGGGACATTTTTAGGGTGGTTAGACAAACAAGATTTGGGCCATGATCTCGATAATCTTGAAATTATCATATAAAATGTTTCACTCAAGATTGAGTTATTGAGTGGCATATTAGGTTTCATCATGGTAAAATCAATGTGATTCCATCTCCCTTGGATGCTTCGATAAAATGGAATCATATTTTCCGATCCTACGGGTCAAGGTCATCTCTTATTTCTCATATTTCAATTGGATTTTATCATAAACCTTAGTATATACTAATCATAATGGTCACTATATTGTTGCTATATTATCAACAGTTAAGATTATTAATGGGGTTTTAATTAATAAAATATATATTTTATAGTGGTACTAAATATGCAAATTTTTTCATGTGTTTTCTATAAATATAATTGTTAATAATGATTTTATTGATTTAAAAGTGATTTTTATTCATAATAAATCATGTCACTACTTTTTTCCCCTCTTTATAATTTTCAAACATGAAATTTTATTTCGTACACTAAAATATATGAGGGTGCTTTTGTTTTATTAAATTTTATGGTTCCCATGTTTCCTCCTCAAACTTCTGGTTCCTCCATAACACATTAAATAGGTGAGTTTAATTATTTTAAATGAAATTTTTTCTATGATATATGATATTTATTGCATTTTCCTCGTATAAAAGTTCATTCTCCAATGGTACCACATATAGATTCAGTACATGTGAGGGTTATGGTATGTATATTCTCAAGAGGGATACATGGAAAAAATCTTGTACTGAGATAGGATTGGTGGTCGTTCTTATTGATAAGCCGCATCTATCATGCTATAAATTATCTCAAAGGATTTGATGTATATTGGAATATGTTGTCCTTTCATCTCAAATCTCATTAATTTCTTATATGGTGATATATTAAGTAACACCTTATCTCAGGCCTCAAACTCCAAGTATCATTGAGAATTTTATGTATATCATTTCAATCATCTTTGTGCAGATTTCATGTGATGTTGAATGGTTTGAACCTTATATGTCATATCTTAGATATGGTTAGGTCCTATAAGATTATTCTCTTCAAATTTATCATATCATGTTGGAGTCCAACACCTCTTACCATACATATCCTCAAAAGGTGACATTTGAATACTAGAATTGATACATTTGTTATATGTGAATTCCACTATGGGAGGGTATTGATCCCAAATCAATTGGAAATACATCAAATATGATCTCTTAATATCCTCAAGAGTTTAAATAGTTCTCTCAGTCTAACCATCCTTTTACGGGTGATAATAAATATAGAAACTCAACTCAATATCAAATGCTTGTTGAAGTATTCTCCAGAAACTTGAGGTAAACCATAGATATTTATGAGATATAATAGAGATTGGGACTCCATTAATTCTTACCACTTATATTTTGTATATATTTCTAGTTTTTTCTTGGTATAAATATTCCTTGATATCAATGAAATGATATAAATCATGTTTTGAGAAAAGTTTCATGAATGTCAAGCCCACTAACCAAGATAACTCATAATTGAGTCATGTTTATCAATACTGATGAATATGTGGAGAGGTATAATGAGTTAAAGAAGTGGATCATCACTGCACCTATTCTCAAATTACCCCCTAGTGGGGAATAATTTTTAATCTATAGAGAATATTTTCAAAAGTTATTTGGTTGTGTACTAATTAAAGATGATGAAGTGATAACATATGCTTCTTTCCAATTAAAGATCCATTTGTAAAACTATCCAACTCATGACCTAGGATTGGATATAGCGATCTTTTCATTAAATATTTTGTGGACATATCTATGTAGGGACATCCTTTAATTATATCTACTTTTAAATAATTCACCAGTTCCCCTTTTCTGGTGATAAGTTTCCCTAGGAATTTTACTTTTCCCATACAAATATAAATTTTTCTATACTTCACATACACAATTTCAATGAGATAATTCTTCAATATAGAATAAAAATGGTTCTCATTTTCCGCCTTTATATTAGAGTAGATAAGAATATCAACTATGAATAATTCCACAAATTTTTTTAGTTGATATCTAAAGTATCTATACATTAAGTCCATGAATATAGCTAGAGAATTAGTGAGTATAAATGGCATCACTCTGAACTGATACATCCTATACCTTTTATGAAAATTATACCTAGGGAAATCCTCCTTCTTCACCCTTATTTTATAAAATATTAACTAAAGATTCACTAAATAGAAGTACTGGGCTCAATTTAGCTGATAGAATAATTTATCAATCTATTATAGATAAAACTTGTTCTTTATCATGATATTGTTTGAGCTCCCAATAATCAATGTAAAGGCACATTGGCCCGTCCTTCTTCTTGATAATGAAGACCAACACACCCAATGCTTAAGCCCTTGGGCATATAAAACTATTTTAAAGATTCTCTTATATATTCTTCTTCATCTCCTCAAGTTCAACAATTTCCATTCTATATAAAGTATTTTATATTAGAAAAACTCCAAGTTTAAGATTCACTGAGAATGTAACCTCGCATTATGGAGGAAGACAAAGAAATTATTTAGGAAATATTCCAGCATATTCTCTCACAATGGTCATGTCATAAGGAAGATATATTACTTAATTACAATCATTTGATCTAAATGAACTTACTCATAAGGAAATAATATTCAATCTTGAGATGATGATACCAAAAGAGATTCTTCCTTATCATTTCAATTTCATGGAATTAGAGTGAGATTTCTGATCTAGTAGGTGATTTCTTACTCTCAAATATTTATGTTGTCTTCATATAAAGAAATACAATCCATAACTAGAATTTCAAAAAAAATTGTAAAGGGTGTATCACAATGTTAACTGAGAAAAGAATCCCACAAATATTTGTAGAGGATGACTTAAATTTTTGGATGAGATAATTAACCCAATTGGAATCTTCACTAATAACTCAACTTCCATGTTTTGAGGTGATATTTGAAGAGTTCCGCTAAACATTCATGATATAAAATAATGTGATGAACTAGAATCAAATATTTCATTTATTACAATTTAATTAATCACTATTTTACATGTCACTAATTCATTATCAAGATCCACCTTAGCAGTTGTGATGTAATATGATTTCCCTTTCTCATTAATCCATGGAGGTTGTTATTGTTGGTTATCATAGAAAATCCTTGGAATAGTGCATTAATTTTCCTATTTTTCTTATTCTTTATAGATGAAAAATTGGACAATATAATCAGGGTTAATTAGAGAATTCCTTTCTTCCATAACATTTTTGTTCTTCTCCCATCAACATTTTCTAACTAGGTTTTATTTCTTCCCATGCCTAACGCACTTCCTTATCCCCTTCAAGAAATTTTTGGGACAATTCTTCCCACACTTTCTAAAAGTGAGGTGTTAGACTTTCTTACCAAAATTATATTTCTCCATTGTTCTTACATAATTAAAATCCATTTATCCCTTTCTATCTCCTAACTAATGATAATGATGAGATTCACTGATCTTCATTTCAACATTGAGGGTGCATCAGATAATTTCATCATAGTTGGAAAATTATTTCATCATAAAATCTTTTATATAATCATTTTTAGCCCACAAAATAAGTGGTCAACATTACATTTAGGGATGATGAAATATCCTGAGGAAAACCATGATATTTTTGTGAAGTTCACCTCATATTCACTGATGTAGTTTTAATACTTCTTCTTGAGTCTAAGTAAAACCTTCTCCATTTTATTTCATAGTGTGTGAGAAAAATGTTTATCCAAAAACATTTTTTGGAATTCTCTTCACTCCATCACTTCAATGTCTTATTTGGACTTTATATTTTTTTTTATTAACATCTATTATTGATCATTTTTTGCCTCTATATGATAAACATCCATCACGAACTTCTCTTACTTTGAACAATGAAATAGAAAGAAGATATTTTTATTTGAGTTCATGCATTTTTATATGATTAATATATTGTAGGATCCACTAAATTTTTATTCCTTAGTCCCATCGGGTTGGGAATCTCATTTGGTTATTCATCACATTTTCCCTAATATTGGTTGTTGACTTGATTCCTCATATTTCTAGACATTTACAAGAATAAAGGGAAAATATGGGTTGATAATTTGTAAACAATTAAACACATAAATGGGAAGGTATGAATATTAAATAGGTACCTCTTAAATGACATATATTCCTTAACCTATGAATTTCAATTTTTCAATCTAAGTAATTCATGGTCTCTTTCTCAACAGAAAAATTTTATAGGTATTTTTTGGCTCTCATCTTAAAATTTCCTATGAATTATGTGTATTTACCAGAAAATATTCCTAGGAATTTAAAACACGTTGTACCTAAATTTCCGTTTTTTATACACTAGGTCATGATTGATTCAATTCCTAAGAACAATTTTTGGGGTTGTTTCCCCAAGGTAAAACTTTTCTAGATCCACATCCACTTATAGTTTTCAGATAGGGATTGTATTTCTTAAAAACAAATTAATATATACTTTAAACTAATTTAGGGATTTTTTTCCTATGTTTTGTCTTAACCTTAAGGATTTCAAAAAAATTATAATCCTAATCTCCAAAAATAACTACGCTTTCGACTAATACTGATTATGTTAACTAATATATGTAATATACTATAATTCATGATATATTACATGAAGATACACATATTACAAACCTAAAATATTTAGTGTCCAAGTGTATTTGTGTAATTAGATAAATAAAATAATAAATTGAATAAAGGATACATTAAATTATTTAAAAACTCTCCAAGATTCCCATAAAATCCATTAATCTTCTATTACCGCATTGGATAACTTGTAGACGTACATAAGAAAGAGATGAGCTATGAATACCAATAAGAGAAAAATAAAATCATATCATAAGTTAATGTAGTATATGTGAGTCAGGTGTACTGACATAATGACATTGAATGGTGAGAATCAAAATCAAGAACATCGAAGTATAGTATAAGATTACAACATTAAGGTAACTTACTTAATGTGGAAACAACATGAAACATAACAATATAAGAATAAGTTAATGATAACTATGAATAAATCATAACATAATGTGATTTGTATAACCTTATCAGAACCGTTAATTTCATATCATGACATAAAAATATTATTCAATTCATTGTAGGGCTATATAATTATGGGTCCACCCATCAAATTCATATCATGTACATGTGTGAGTGTGCCACATTAATCATAAAACATAATAATTTCAATAATAAATTTTTATAACTTATCTACAGAGTATAGGTTACATACATGAAATCACAAAATCATTGAATAATATATAAATGTTGGTGAATAACATTGATTGTAAATGGGTATGGTTATCCACTGCACAAATGTTTGGCATGAAAAATCACAGTGTAATTTCAAAAGAATAATGGGTATACATAAATATTCATGGAAGGGATTAATCAGAGTGAAATGTGGTCTATAATTTCTTGGAAATCACAATTACAGTAAAAGGGACTTGTAAAAATACTTTTCATAGTGATTTTTTTTAATAAAATGGAACTATACAAAGAAAGTGCTTGATTAATGAAGATGATAAAATCCTTTAACTTGACAGTGAGCTTCTAAAAGCTAGTGAGGATCTTTATAAGATATTGGGAATTTATTGGGCGGAATTTATAGAGTTATATGGAAAATAAATTCATGATAAATTGGTTTTGAGTTAATAGGAATAGTATTTTTGTTGTGTATTCACAACAAAAGATAGGGAACTCTATTAACTTCAAAACATGGGTTTGGGAATCTAAAGGATAAAATAATTAAAACCAAACAAATAATCATGGTTTTTGGATTGTTTTTTTTCAAATGGGAGTGGTTTTATATATTTTATTAGGACAGGAACAAAAGTCCTTAATATAATACCATTGGTGGTGTAGAAGTGATTCATGTTCATAAATAATTTATTTTAAAGTATTATAATAGAAAATAGGTTTTGGAGGATCCATTAAGGGATTCTAAAATTAATAAAATGACATAAAATATACATTATTTTAAATAATAAATATATATTTGTTCATGTATTCCCTTTATCGAATTTATTACATCACTTTTGGGCCATTATCTTGTCATAGTATAGATTGTATATTTATATCATAGTTAATTTTAACCCAACATTTCGATTATCATACGAAAATATAAAAAATTCACCATTAGATAATTTAGAAAGTATAATTTCCAATATAATATTTACTTTATCCAAATAATTTTCTAAATATGAAAATTCTCATTTTTAAATAAAATACCTATTAACTAAAAATTGTTATTTTTTAGGATATTAACCAATTTTAGACACTTTTAATAATTAAAATGGACTTCATTAAATTATATTATCATAAATGTTTAAAAAACTATTATATAATTATAATATTTTATCGAAATATTTTTTATTTAAATAATTCTTGAATTAATCAAAAAGTGTGTCTTAATAGGAAATATATATTTTCCAAAAATACAATTTTTATTTCTTCATATCAAAATCTAATTCTATAAAACACATTATAAAATAATTGAAAATTTAATAATAAAATAGATAAATATAATCATTATTTTATTAAAATGAAAGTATAAAAATTCATACTGCTAGGGTATAGATACATAATCACTTTCCATTATCATCATCATCATCATCATATATTTATTTCATGAAATTAAACAACAAAAATGCACTCATCTATATCGTCCTGAAATAATGGACCTCGAGAGAATCCCATTTCACTAGATTCACCCACTCACGCATCATGGATGGTGTGCTTGGGAATTAGGAGACACTTGTCCCTTAGACCGCCTTGGAGGAAAGATAGTCTACCACCTTGTTGTCCTAACACAAAGTATGATGTACTTTTATATGGTTGTTGATAAAACTGATGAACCATATGATAATATAAGACATTGACCAAGTGGTGGTACATGTGCCATGTAGAGAATTGTGTAAGATCATGGAACCTATTTCCACAATTTCAAGATCTGTGTTCCTTTGTCTGCATAAATGAAGACCAGTTAGTATTTCCATGGGGTAAGACCCTATAGGCTGAGGTCAAGTCCTATTTCATCATGGTTAATTGGATTCTATCAGAACCCATAATATATACTAATAATAATGGTCATTTTATAATAACTACATTATCAATGGTTAAGATCATTAATGGTATTTTAAATATGATAAACTATATTTAATAATAGTTAAAAAAACCAATGAATTTCATGTGTTTTCTATAACAAAATTACATAATATTTAATGTATTCATTTAAAATGGAATTTAATTTATAACAGTTTGGGTCATTACAATCAACATTTTCCCATTCTTATTTTTCGATTTATTATATATTTACCCCATTGAAATATATTGCATTTTCCTAGATTTAGATATGAATAATTTAACGATATTATTAATAAAATAATGTGTTGTTATTGTTTCTATGTGTTTTATGTGTATAATACAATATAATATAATATAAAATACTTTTATCTGAGAAACAAAAATCACTTATAAAATATGGGTTGTTACACCCTTCATGGAGAGCCCCTTGAGTAATTACTTCACAAATGAGAAAACATAAACCCAATTACTTCTAAAAATGATACTCCATTGAAAATAAAACTAATTCAATATGAAAATAATGTCTTCAAAATTATATTTTTACCAAATTACACCGATTCATCAAAATGAATTATTTGACCAATCGGGGGTCACATTGTAACGAATTCCAATGGTTGAAACTTGGGCCTCCTTCACATCCCTTCTTTTACCCCAATCACCAACTTGATATATCATTGTTTCATACTATATGGGATGCATCCCAATATCCTAATAAAAAAATCATGAGTTACACCATGATATTTTTTCAACAAATCAAACACAATTTTGGTCATCATTACGATGACGCCAACTTATGTTATGATACACCTCTTTGTTCCCTCACATGACTTGAATTGAGACAGTCCTCTTTGTTCCTAAAATACATTCACCTAAATTATATCTTATTTTAAACTATAATGGGTGGACTGATTCATAATCTCCACTCAATCCGTTATTGTCACCCATTTTATGAAACATGATCCCTAACCCCCAGAAAGATATGCTCATCCATAAGTCCCACACCAACCATTTCTACGTATCTATAACCTAGTAGTCTAATCTATAAGAATTTAAACTCCTTGAACGAAGTCATGGATAGATGAACCTAAAAGGAACCACTATGGTTCATGTCACAAGACCTTGAAAGGTTCAACATGCCTCACAGAAAATGAACTACATGGTTTTTGATTCCCTAAATAGGGATACATAGGAAATACATTTAGAAAGCCTGATCTCAACTTCACATCACCTCTAACATCCTTTTTCAGGAGTAGAATTCATCCCTAAATGATGATAAACTTTAGAGTGCCTACATATATGAATTCAAAATATATACTAACCAAATTATTGGATATAATGAGAGATAGTATAATCCCTATTTTTATTTTCCTTTTAAAGGAAATTCATCATTCAAAAAATTTACTAAGGTTATTCGGTATTATTACTCGGAAGGATTCGTGAATATGCCATAAATATTTGAAATATTATTGTAAAAGGAAATATTTACACCCATAAAAGTTGATATGAGACCTTCCTCTCATATTATTGACCAATGTACATTGTAATGTGTCGTTGGTAGAGATCTTGTGGCCACCTTCCTTTAGAATGCATGTCTATAATGACTCAAGACATCACAGAAAAAGTAAAATGTTAGAAAACAATGATTATCTCCAAGGAAAAACCAAATGATTATTCCCTTTAATTTTTACCCACTATAATAATTCAATAACACTAATCTCATTGGGATTTATTCTTTAGATATTTATGATATACTAGTATCTTAAAATCTAAGAAAGTTGAAGAGAGAGAAATAGTCAAGAGAGTTTCTTGTAAAAGGTTTCTCTGGAGTATTTTACACACACTGTCCAATAATTTGGATTCAATTATATATTCTATAGACATGATCTCTAAGAAATTAAACCACACAAGGAATTTACCCATAAATTTCATAAATGGATGAGTAATGGATTGATTTACATCACATATAACTCTTATCCTTAACTATCTTATCCATTTAATACCATGAAATACTTTATTTAATGATATATATTGTGAATGATACCTTTAACATTTACACTTTAATGTTAAAAGGGCTATATGCAGCATCGAAGTGCATAAGATATTAAACTATTTATACTAGGAATTAAATCTTAAAAATAATATATAATATGACATATAAAAATTTCTATAATATGATATAATAAAATAATTACGTTTGACATGATCATATAAAATCGTAAAATCATATTTCCATTTTATGTGAGGTACACTATCACTCACTAAGCATTATTATACAGTATAAATGGATTTCGGGAATACTATTTTTAATATATATTTGCATAAAATATAAAATATTAAATTGGTATGATACACCTATCAAAATAGAATAATTAAATTATATAATAACAATTCATAATTTTGTCTCTATATTGAGATTATTTCACCTCTTAAGACATTATTATAAATTTCACCTCTAATATCTAGTTTAGAAATAGTGGAAAATTTCCTTCTTAGAAAAAACTTCTCTTTTATTTCAAAGAAGTTGGTGTGGACTCCATATAACCTCTCTTTGTTTCTTTATGTCCAAAACTTTAACCATTTCTTTTTATATATCTATCATGAAACTTGATCTTAGACGTAAAATTCACTACTCAATATTCCACAATATATTTAATATATTCAATAAATTTTTATAAAATCCCATCATATTATAATTGAAAATAACATAGTAGATCATTTATTATAATAATTTCATAATAAATTCATCAACATTAGTTTAAACCAAAGTACCCTTTAATATCTTCATCAAAATGAGTTATTTTAAAAATTCATATCTCTCACAAGTAGATAATTATTGATATATAATTTTTAGATTACTTATCATCCTAAAAATCCTGATATTCATGTTTATTTTAAATCTTGGGACATGTTGTAATGTCCCAGACCCACAGAGCCGCCCAAAAAGTGTTAACGGGCCGGGTGTTACTGACCTTAGGTGCACCTCTCCAAACACCAAAGGCTACTGACTAGCAGTGAGGGTGTAAACAGGTATTTTGGTGAGGTTACACCCTCTTAAAGGAAGATAAGGCACTGGTTCAAGAATAAAAATATAACATGTGACAAAATTAAACGACTAAGTAGACTTGAACTAGACCCATGTAGCGGAAGCAAAAAATATCAAATAAATAGCGGAAGTAATAAATAAACAGAAGCAGTATAATGTAAACATAATACCATGCCAGCAATCACTTGTATCCAATAAAAACCAACCATTCATCCATATAAGGTCATACATGAAAATTAACAAAGAGATCACATGTATAACTGTAGTATCTACATATAAAATTAAGCACACTGATATTGGAAAGAAATATAAACAAAAGTAAAACTCTATCTAGTCATGATCTCATGGCCTATAGAAATATTCATTACAAAACATACTATGATCTAGCTCCTGAGGCCAATCCTTTACCTGTACATGAAACCATAAAGTCCACATGCATCCTAAAGTTCTCGTGTAGGCTGTGAGACGCATATGAGTAGGATACCACCCAATGGTGCATACCTAGTATATGGGTTTATGTGGACATGCATCTCTATGAAAAGTAATCAGTGCGATGCAGAAAATAAGAACAACCTTCACTGGTTCTCCTCATTCACCAGAGAGTGTCACCTACTTCTTACAATGCTGGAGTATCTAAAGAAAAGAGAGACCTTGGCCCATGACCCAAGGTACTCCTATAGTCACAAACACCCAAGGAACCCTTAGTTTACAATTTAATCATATAACCCATCACCATGGTCCTCCTATCACCACATGTCTCAAAGTACCGAAATCCTGAAGGCACAACCAAGTAATAGTAACCAGGTCCCATAGTCCCCTGATTGAAAACTCACACCCTTGGAATGGCAACTAGAGGAATACTGATTCCTGTCCTCAAATAAAAACCAAAGGAACAGTGATGTTTTTCCTCAAATAAATATCTAGAACCATGGCCTCAATCATGTTGAGCCTTATCCCCCTACCTGATATCCTCACCACTATCCCTCATAGGCTCCTCACCATCCATGTGGCTTCCTACGGTAGGAAACCCTATACCGATAATACCTAAATTGAAATTATCGGGGGCCTCTACAAATATGAGCAGTCAATACCACATCATCATGGAGTATACCTATGTGAACATGACTCAAATCGGTGATTTGGCCATCACAGGTGAGTAAAAATCACCAAAACGAACCCAAGACACACCATATATGACACCTTGTGTCCCTGGAACCATGTCACTCAAATCTGATTTCCATTCCATCTAAATATCATAGGGCATTCCCAACTTGATAGTCACACTACCTCAAACTGGCGTCTCTGATGTCCAATCCCAATGTCAAACCACCCAATACATTCTGGTCCATACCCAACCTATTATCAACATCAATAAATAAATTCATAGGCATTCTCAACACAACCCAAAGTGTTCCAACACATGAAATTCATCAATTACATATATGCATACAATTTTAACATCATGTTATAATTGAGAAATTCAATTTAGAAGATTTAATTTTACACTTTAAACGATCATCATAATATGATATGGAGGTCTTGAATGCCTCTAAACAGTTTAATCAAGCTTAAAAAATTTTGACATATCAATATAAATCAAATAATTCATTTAAAACCATTTTAGCACCCCCATCCCAAATAACTCGATGTGCAACGACCTCTTTCTCGGGATCGCTCAAGCATAATAGGTAAGGGAATACCCAAAAACATCCCACAAGGTTTAATAATCAAATTAAAATTCAGTAATAGGGTTCCACCAAAAAACCCACCATTACACTAAAATCCACCACCCCAAAATGTCCATGAATACACAAAACAAGGCATGCACCACCTACCTCAAACTAGTAAGATGTTCCTCATCTAGTTTCGACCTCTAATTCACTATAGAACAACTTATATCTACACAACAATCCTAATCTCTCAAAATTTTATACCTTGTTCGAGAGAATAAATTATGAATAATGGATCAATACTAATCGAGAGCTTAACGATGGGGTTCAAATGGATCCAACGGTGTTCGATTCTGACTTCATATGAAGAATCAAGAGTAGATTAAAGGTTCTAGTACTGGGTTTTTGTGGTTCTATATATAAATATAAAAATGAGGCTACTGACCATTTTAAAAAAATTAAAAAATACACGGGACATACTTTGGACTATATGCTGTGTAGGATCTTTAACAATTCTAAAGATGGTTGAGATTCACTGACTAACTTTTTGGGTCTTTCCAACATGACTACATGGTGTGTGGAAGGAAATAAATAGCATGTATATCTTTAATTTTCTATACCATTTCCAACATCCCAACAATCTATATATACCCCTTACATGTCCCGAGAGTACATGAGGTGTACTTGGGATTACATGATGTGTAACCCTAAGTCAGGTCGTGTGATAGTTTGATTTCAGTACTTGCCCAGTTTTCCCCTATTTTCCCAAAAATAACCAAGAAACAAAAAAGAAAAAAACTTGTGCCTCAAAGGAAGAACATGGTTCTTACAAAATTTCCCCTTAAAGAAATTCATCCCCAAATTACCTTTCCATGGGTGGTGAAGAAAACACTCCGAAATAACATCAACCCAGAGCTCAAATCAAACAAAGGTCCAAGGACTTGTTTCTAGACCCATGATCCTCTCATGATGCTTCATCAACCCTGCACCTCATCATGTTCTCTCGTGTCACTTATAACTCCCAATCACATGCCACACTGTATCGGTGCCTCTCTTGAGCCCGTGACACTTGGGAAAAAATGTTGTCCCACATCCTATGGATTCTCAAAAAAACTCAAAGACTTTCACCTAAATAACTATGGAATCCTCGATACCCCAATTCCCTTGGCACCTCAAGTAACATGCATCCCATTGATGCCCTGATGCCCAAGGCACCTCAAAACACACATCTGATGATGCTCCTAATTCCAAGAATCTCATACATATATATATAATCACACACCGAAAATGGTGCCAACCGACTGACTAGAATTTAATCATTCTAAAAACACCTTTTGCACCTCATGCACTCAAAATAGACATGCCTCAATAGACCTTTCCAAACAAAAGTAAAAATAACTACGGCCATGCCTGTGGAGTAACTCTGACCATCGTCGGTTCACTAATCTTCTCAGCCTTTGGAAACTCCATGGCATGAACCTAGCCCGACACATGACTACCTAAATCTTGTCCTCCCTGTGGTGTTGCACCATCCACTGACCACTGACCCCATAGATGGGTCTCACTGTCTCTGCCACATCCTCTGCGTGTAGATGAACCTCATCTACCCTCACCAAGTACCGATCAAGATCCTACCTCTAAACATGTGCCTACTTCAATCCTTATATATCGGTTATCTTATAAGGCTACATGAAGAATCTCTCAAGATTCTTGACCTATCCACATGTCCATCACTCCATTGTAGGCATATCGTAGTGATCCCGGACTTGCCTCGGATGCCTACACTAAAATCAAACCACTACTGAACTACCATGAGCTGGTCTAGCTGATTCATTGTCCTAACTTCCCTACTTAAACTCATCCTATCCTCATTTCTTGCCATATGAACCATCTTCTAAAGCTATCACCTGACCCATTTGAGCATTGTCCTTCAGGTTTCCCTCAGCTAAGAGTTCCTGATTCACCACCTTTGAGAACGAGTTCAGGCTAAAGATGTTTACCTGTACCCATATGGCATGTTATAAGCTATATTAAAAGATACTCACCCTTGAGGTGTCCTAGATTACCATACCTAGTGCAATGTGAGACAACTCAGTGAAATTAGAAACATAGTTTATGATGGACATGTCACCCTACTGAAGGCCCAAGAACTCACAATCTCTCTCTACCCTCAGCATCTCCATGAAAAAGTGCATGGAAACCATGTCCTCAAATTTCTTCTAGGTCAGTCCCTTATGTCCGTCAGCCTGAACCTACACATCCCACCAACACTTTATCGGTCCTCTCAGCATGTACATCGCCATATTAACCCTCCAGCTATGAGGCATATCGAGCTGCTTGAAGATCATCGACATGCTATCTATCCAGTTATCAGCCTCTTGTGGACCACCCTCACCCCAAAAAAGTGGCGGGTGCTACGACTAGAACCCCCCGATTAAGGTAATCCATAGAGGGATCTGTTCTCTTCACGCCTCTATCAATCCCCTATATAAAACATACATGACTAGGTCAGAGCTAATCATCGAGCCACAACCCAAACACAATCAAACCCAGCTACTACTCTACGTGCACTAGATCCTGAACTTGTTCTTGTACCTCAGCTTGTACCTGCGGATCAAGATTTTCCTTCCCCTTAGGGGTATGAACATGATCTTTCTCCTATGAAATTATAACATCACCCGCCTGACATTCTAACAAGTCATCTAGAAGAAACCCATTGAATACCATAAATGGTCAGACAACCCACATAAATAACAATACATATATAATACAGATAGGGAAAGCAGTAAAGAGGCATATAATAACAACTACACTTACTCTCCCTTGTCGTAACCATTCCCCATAGCATCCTGGCCTCATTTCCACCTTACCCACCCTTAGCAGATCCAGGTATCAAAATTACCTTGAACCATTCCCATCCTGAAAACAATTTTTTCCTCAAACTGACGAATAAGTCACCCAATCCTGGTGATCAACATCACCCCAAACATAAAACTTGTCTGCTCATATAGGATCCAGGCCCAAATCCCCCGCCACATACGATTCTACAAATATATAAATTATGGAAGATCACAGTACAAAAAAATTCTATCACATCATGGTTTTTGATATTATTCAAATTCCATTATCACTTCACAGAGAATATGTTCATATATGAAATTAAAATACCCCAAAAATGTTCATATCAAAAGTTAAGAAACAATTCCTTTCTATACCAGGCCAAGGTCTAATTCATCCCTTACCACACCATGTAAAGGGTCGCATATTAGAACCAATAACATCACAATTCAAGTGATCTAGCAAAGTAGAAACCATATAAACTATAATATGAGAAAAAGTAAAATAGTAATTCCCACCCAAGGAAACTTGGTCCATCCCTCATACCTGGGTCTATAGGAACCCATGTACTAGTTCAATATTCAGCTCTAACAACATCCTATCTCCATTCCACCATAATCCTAAATAGTAAAACCATGAAAAGAGGAAAAAGAAACTCCTTTAATACCACATTTTAATTCCACATACCTGAAGACCCACCTGAATAGTGCAAACAGGCCAAGTGTTACTGACCTTAGGCGCACCTCCCAAAATACCAAAGGATTCAGAAAAGTAGATAGGGTTTAAAAAGGTATAGTGGGGAGGCTATACCCTCTCGTAGTAACATAAAGCACCGGTATGAGCATAATAATATAACATGTTATGCAAGTAAATGACTTAGATAACTCACACTAGACCCGCAGAGTGGAAGCACACCAATATCAGATAAAAATCAGAAGTAATAAATAAGTAGAACTAGTAGAAACTAAAAAAAATAACATTCCAACAATCACTTGTCTCCTCTAAACAAACAAAGCCTGCATCCATAGCAGGTCATACATGTAAATAAACAAAGGGTTCTCAAGGATAATTAGGGTAAATATATAAAAAAATAATCATGATGATATAGGAAATAAATCTAAAAAAAAAGTATAACACCAGCTGGGAAAGACCTCAAGGTACACACCAATCTTCGTGCCAAACAGTACTATGATCCAGCTCTTGAGGCTGATCTTTTACCTGTACATAAAACCATAAATTCTACATGCATCCCGAAGGGACCGTGTAGGGTGTGAGATGAATCTCAGTAGAATACCACCCAATGGTGTGTACCTAGTATATGTGTTAAAGTAGACATGTACCTCTATGTAAAGTAAGTAGTGTGATACAGTAAATAAACACAACTTCCACTAGTTCTCAATAGCCACCAGGGAGTGTCACCTACTTCAGCTAATGTTGGAATATTTGAAGCAAAGAGATCCATTAGCCTATGGACAAAGGTACTCCTATAGTCACAAAATTCTAGAGATCCCTTAGGTTTCAACTCAATCATATAACTCAACATCATATGCCTCCAAGCACTACATATCTCGATGTGCTGATGTCATGAAGGCATGAGAAAGTAATAGTAAACGTGTCCCATGGACCGCTGGTCGAAATCTCACACCCTTGGCATGAAAACCGGAGGAGCATCAATGCTTGTCTGCAAATGATAATTTGAGGAACAATGATTTATGCCCTTAAATAATAACCGAAGGAATAGTGATATTTGTCCTCAAATAAATTTTTGATCCCATGGCCTCAATCAAAGCAAGCCTCAACCCCCAACCCGATAGCCTCGTCACTATCCTCAGAAGGCTCCCCACCTTCCAAGTGGCATCCTACAAAATCACCCCCAAACCAATAATATCTAAACTACAACTAACGAGGGCCTCTACCCACATGAGCAGTCAAAACCACCTCATCATGGAGTATACCTGTGTGCACATGACTCAAATAGGTTCTTTGACAATCATGGGTGAGAAGAATCAACATAAAGAACCCAAGACATGTCATCTCTAACACTGCGTGTCCCTGCGACAATGTCACTCAAATCCAATGGTCATGCCATCCATGTATCCTGGGCCATGCCCAACTTCATAGTCAACCAGCCTCAAACTGACATCCATGATGCCCAATCCCATTGTCAAACCACTCAATGCAAGTTGGGCCACGCCCAACCTATGATCAACATCACTCAGTAAAACTTAGACCACGCCCAACACATCCCCAAGGGTTCCAGCACATGCAATTCAACAATTATATATTTACATATAATTTAAACAAAACATTATAATCAAGCAATTAAATTAACTAGATTGAATTTAACACTTTAAATAGTCATCATAGTATATAATGGAGGTCTTGAATGCCTCTAAACTATTTAATAAAGCTTAAACAATTTAGATATTTCAATATAAATCAATACAATTAATTTAAAGCCATTTTACCCCAACCAAAATAACTCGATGACCAACGAACTCTCACCTAGCCTTGCTCAAGCATAACAGGTTAGGGAATACCCAACAACATCCCCCAAGTTTTAAACATAAAATTAAAATTCAATAATAGGGTTCTGCTCAAGATCCCACCATTGTGCTAAATCCTGCAACCCTCAAATGTCCACAAACAAAACAAAAAAATAGGTATGCACCACCTACCTCAAACTAGTACAATGTTCCTCATCCAGTATTGGCCTCTAATTTGCTCTTGATTAATGTAGATCTACTCAACAAGAATAAATTCTCAAACACCTATAACATCGTCAAGATAAGAAATTATGAAGAATTACTCAAGAGAAGTCGAGAGCTTACTGATGGGGTTCTAATTGATCTAACGGTGTTCAAATCTGACATTAGATGAAGAATTTTTAGTGGATTGAAGGTTTGGGATTTAGTTTTAGGTGGTTCTTTCTAGAACCCAAAAAATGGGGATACTGCCTGTTTTAAGAAAAAATTACAATAAACATTCCATTAACCATATACTACATTCCATTTAGGTTACTTTATTGTTCCAAAGATGATTGATTTTGACCGACTTACATTCTAGTTTTTTCCGACATGACTACACGGTGTATTGAAAGAAATACATGGCATGTACATGTTTAAGTCTCTCCACCCTTACAGACATCCCAAAACGACATGTATACCCCTTACACAGCCAACAAATACACAGCATGTACTTGGGATTACACAGTGTGTAACCCTAAGTCAGCCCGTTTAATAGTCTGATTCTAGTACTTGCCCAGTTTTCCCCTCTTTTTGTAAAAAACAACCCAGAAACAAAAAAAAAGACTCATACATCAAAAGAAGAACCAGGTTCTTACACATGTAGAATCCAAAATCCATATAGATATGTTAATAAAATAATTAATATTCTTACTATAATAATATTTTACCTCTTGACTATCTTTATCTGGAACTCTTTTCTTTGGACATTTTTTCTTCAACACATAGATTTTTTCATCTTTTTTCTGAACAATTCTAAAGTTCCTTTACTACTCTTGAAAGTTACATTAGTTTGGATTTTATTTTTCAAAATTTGATATTAAATCCACTTTTTATTATGATAATTTCATGTTATCTAAAACAAAGGTTTTTTATTAGATGATTATCATATTTGTTTAACATTATTAAGAACAATTAATAAATATTTTCCAATTAAATGTTTCCACCATTTAAATTTTAATCATATATATTCATAGTAAAAGATCTATATTTCATTATAACTTACCTTAAATTGGCACATATGATAATCAATTAATATATATGGCGGAATATCATGTCAATCATATTACATATGACTCGTGAATAGGTCAGTTAACAACTCCTTCCGAAATCCATCATATAGAATTATCTCAACTATATTACCCTGGAATATTAATTTTCAGTGTTTATCATCTCATTGTAACCCAAATCCCATTCCATTAATATGAATCTAACCATTATGGTCACTTGAATATCATATATGGCAAGAACCAATCTTTTTCGATGATTGAAACCTTGTCAATCATTCAATTTCTAAAGAATCAAATTGCTAATATTTTTAAATGGGTTTTAAATAAACCAAACATTTATCTACTATATTCCATTCATGTAAAATTAATTCTAACCATTTTGTTTTTATATCTTATACCTTTAACCAAATTAATATATTAAAAACATATGAATTTATAACACCTTATATATCTCATGATTTTTTTTTCCTAGAAATATAATCAAATTATATTACTAAATTTTCAAATTCATCAATGTTTTAACTAACATGAAACCCTTTCTTGTAAATGTTTAAAATCATATGAAACTAAAATCCCTAAATGATTACGTATGGTGTGGAAAGTATCCACCCCCACCCCCCAATTTTCTAGATATAGACTAACCCCCTAGGCTAGAAAAAAGTCCGAACCGTAATCCATAGATCTATATTCAATAGAGAGCTCAATTAGAATACAATCATAACCACTAATATATATAATTCATAACCAACCATTACTATTCAGTTCATAACCCATAAACAAATCACAAAATTTGTTGAAATTAAATAACTCTTATGACGTACCAAGCATGTAAAAACTTATATTCATGTTATGAAATTTATAAAAAAATATTTTAATGCAATAAATTAAATCATACATTCATTAATAATATAAAAATTTAATATTCATTAATTATATAAATAATAAATTAAATTAAATAAAAAACATCATAAATGTATACATGAGATAAAAATTTATAAACATTTTGTCAATAATAAATTATGAAGACGTTATAATTTATAAAATTTTATATTAATAAATAAATGTGAACATTGTAAATTTACCTCAAAATATACCCTTTCATATAATCTTTTTACATGGTATTTTATAAGAACGCCTTTATATTTCATATTAGTGAAGTTTCAGAAATAGTAACCATTTTAAATTTGATACGTAAATTTTTATATTATGTGAACATTTTATATAATTTAAATGTCATATATTTAATTTTATTTAAACCTTGATCTAATACAACAATAATCGTTGGACATGTTTTAAATAAATTTCCATATAATACCTTTAATTTGAAAATTTAATATTATTATTTTTTAATAACTCATTAATTAATATAAAACATTTATATTTTTCCTTATTTTAAAAATTATAAATACTTTATGTATTCACCAACCACATGTGTTAAGAATTTAGGCATAGATCCTATCCACTAAATGATTTTTAGTATTGTCTAAATCCACCAATTCCACTCCTAGTTTTTATTCAACATAATATAATGTCATATTTTTTGATAAAAAAACACGATATGCTTCATATATCATGTAAAGATATGATGATTTTTTATGAAACACAATGATTTTCCATATAACATCTCATGATTTTGGAAAAAAATCCCCTAGTATATTTATCAATTCAAACATCATTTCATATGCAATGGGATCCACTATGATACCAATGTTGGGTTTTAATTAGGATAAACCTTGTTGTAACATAGTGGAAATAATCCACTAATACTCACTTTATTGAATGATTCAAAGATTTATTTGAATTTAATAAATATAAATGAAAATCATACTTTTTATCTAATGAAGCCAACACATCAAAGATTTTTTATATGAGATTAATAGAGATCTACCAAAGGAAAAAATGTATTTATCCTATGAGTGTAATCCATTATTTGTTTTGAATTTCATAATTCTTTGGAATAATTTTCTACAAATCGTGGTGATGGAAGTATTTTTTTAGATATAAATACTAAAATATTAAATCTGTATCGGTTCCTTATATTACATTAACTAGTAGGAACCAAGTCATATCCATCGAGATAAGATATTGGTAACTCAGTTTTATTACTTATTTTTATTTAATGGAAATGAAAATTAGTGTTTGTTCTATATATTTCATAATGAGAATGTAAATATTTTTTGTATTTCATGTTAACATTTTTAAGGTGTAATGGGATTGGAATCAAGAACAACATGCATGGACTATTGATTAAATAAAATATAAGGGGTAAATTCATGTAGTAGTTAAACACAGGTTACATATCAAATTAAATCCCAATATAAGTGTATATAGAAACATCTTGAATCCTTTAAACTTCTATATAAGGATATCCAAGTACTTACTCCCAAGGATAGAAATACTTATAAGGTTATGTTTTTTCCTTATTTTAAGATTTTTATTTAATTTTTTATTACATTTACTCATCTTTTCTTGAACATTAATTCTTTATAATATAAGGATCAAAACTCAAATGCTTGGTTTAAGCTTGTATTCTCACTCTACCACCCTGACCCTAAAATCTATTAGGTGGTGATAAAATAGTTGTGGAATCAAGAAAAAGGAATGAATAAAATATATATAGGTTTCAATTAACATGCAATAATTTGACAGACTACATCCCCTTCAACCCCTATAAGACTTTCTAACCAAGCATGGTTAAAATAAATAAGAAATATAAGTAAATATCCTTGATAATGACTCTCGACCATTTCTTCTACTTTGTCTTGGGTTCCTCCTCAAATGTATGGATGGTTCATTATTAAATGTATAGATATTGAATTAATGGAATAGAATTAATGATCACGAATGAATAAAATGATCTCTATGAGATTTTTCGTACTATGAAATAACTTACTTCCTAAGTTTCTCCCCAAGATTTCTCATGAAATATTAGATGTATCACCATGTATTTTCCTTCTCTGCTAATCATATCAATGTAGAACACTCAACTTGTATTATATATTATTCAAAGGGTTTAATTACTTACTAATATTTTCATAGGAATAAGGTGAGTCAACATATTTCTTTTATACACCACTCTCTTTACAATCTGCCTCAATATGTATTTTCTATAACAACTTACATAATTTCAGAATGCATCCATATATCAATATTACTTCTATTTACATGAAAACCATGTGTAATGTAATGATAAATATGTAATATAGTTATTATAATAGTGACCCTTGGAATTTTTTTGATTCCCCCATCTAGGGTTTTCCTATGTACGTTGGGTGCATGAATAGTTAATAGGTGACGACTCCTTTCACTTATCTAAGTTTAATTATAAGCACTATCATAATGATCATAATGAATGTCATTAGTGAAAAATTTATTTCATTTCCATAGAATTTTCCTTCTTTGGTTCATTGATGTTTCATATATGAGTATATAAATTTTCATAAAATCATGTTTGAAATGGTTTTGTGTGTTGTGAAGTGTGATAAAGTGATATTTCGGTGTTCAAGTGATATGAAAGTGGGAAATCAGATAAATTGATGTATGATGATCACTACATATATTCAAGTTTATATTGGTCTGGTGGTCAGGGGGAATGATTGTGGTTTGATCAGTAAGCTGGGTTTTCACCCCTATGAGTTCCATTATTCTTTACAAACAGTGCTTGCTTGATTTGGTCCATTAGTATAAATGTGTTTATCACAATATAAATATTATGGATATCCACAAAACATATGTTCCTAGCTAAATAACATTTCTTTTCCAATTCGTAATAAATATTCTTAAGCTCAAAAAATATACCAAACTTAGCTCAGAACATTTGGTTAGCCTCTCAATATATTCTTGTTGCCACCTTAGAACACGTCGATCAACTCCTCCTCTTTCATGGGTTACTTGTACATGGATAGGAAAATATTCTATTTAATCATATTTGATTAGAATAACCTTATTATTTTTTATAATTTATAAATTAAAAATTCACCCATGATTGTCACAAAATACATTCCTCACTCAATGCAAGAAAAATGGCATAAATTTAAGTTCGAAATTATTAAAATGTGTTTTATTAATAAAATTTCTAAAAGAAAATTTACTAATGTGTTTATATAATAACAAAGAAAACATATAATATACCTAAAATAATATAATAAAACAATTATAAAAATATACAAATCATACCCCACCCCATCTACTTGAGCATTAATTAGCCTCATATAATTTCCCTCAATAAAAAGCCTTTTCAATAAGAATTTACTTTATCTCAAATATTATACTTATTTCATTGAATTTTAGTTGATTATGTATTATTTAAATCTAAATTTTAACTAGAAAAAACATTTTAAACTTTCTTTTAGTTAATATACTCATCCAAATTCCCAATTTTACTTAATCAATGATTTATCACTATACATGAACTAGATAACTTTATTTTTCTCTTATTCATTTGAGTTAAGTAATCACCTTTCCTTTTTCCTCTCTCAATAACCAGACACATTAAATATATTTCATATATCCAATTTATTTTCATTGAATTTATTTAATATTAGATTATAGATAATGAAAAAAAACAATTCCTATTAGTAGATATCCTAGGATGTTAATGGTGATAATAAGGGAATCTAAGTTCCATTAGAGAACTAGACCTCATATTTCTATTTAATCCTATTTCTATATTTTATTTTTCAAATACCCACATTATTCCTAGATATCTTATGATATTTTAGTTTGTTTACCAACTACTCACAAGTATCTAATTAAAATGGAAAATCCAGTTGTTGTTTAGTGTGAATCATTTATGTGTTATTGTTTCACTACAAAAATGTCACTCAATGATGAGTTTGTTAACCCAGGGAATGCATGAAAATTTTTGATTCACCTAAATCACATTCAATTAAATTTCATTTCCCAGTAATTGAAAATAGAAAACTCAATGTTTTCAAGTGATATTTTCACCTAGATATTTATTAAAAAACTCACTCAATTTTCTTCATTCCCACAGACTGCACACTACACACTTTATTCCCCCTCCCACATTTTTTATTTGTAAAATATATAAAACAAAATTCAAATTCATTTATTTATTTAAAAATAAATACATGCATAAGGAAATTTAGATTTAAGGGATGGTAGGATACCCCCTTCAATTTTTGTTCTTTTATTCTTGTGTGCTTTTATCTTCATTTCAATTTTTTTTTTAATATCTAATAAAAATACTATAAAATTTAACAAAAATAATCAGTATAGAGAATATACATTTTATTAAAATCAAATAACTAAAAAATTATATAAGATATTTTTCCCAAATAGAACTTGTCTTAAAGTCATAAACATGACTTCTTCTTTCATATTCTCAACCGTATTCGATGGCCATTTGAAATTTACTTTTTGAAAAATCAATTGGTTATTCAAAAACATATTTTTTATGACTTTCATTATTATAAAATCATTTACATCCTTCTTGAATATATTTCCCTATGACCTTTTCTTTGGTTCATAACATTTCAATTAATACTTACCCTCTTCAATTTCAAAATCTCATTGTGTTAGAAATCTTTGAGGGGGAGTATAACTTTTTTTAAAAACATATATTATATGATTTCAACCGTGAGACAGAATTCTATATACCATGGTTCTTTAACATTATGAAAACACATTTCTAATTGGTGTCCTATCCTTCTTGAAACATAAATTTACCATTTAGAATGTCAATTTGATCTTGGTAAGAAGGATCTACCCTCTTTGGATCATATCCACATCTCTTTTGTGAAATGTATATGCGGTAAATATTTTTCATGATCATCTATAATAATGTTTTCCTATTTCATTCCATAATTTTCTATACCTATTAATTGATTATTGTCCCCAAATTCACATCCAATAGCAGGTTATTCCATTTATGTAATTTTAGTGGAAATTTTCTCATTTATTGTCTCATTGTCTAACATATGTGGGCTAGTTTCATAAATATCATTTTCAATCCTTATAGTGATTTATTTAACATACCTCATAAGATTAACTTTATCCCTAACTAGCATCCTTCCTTGATTCCTCTCACTATTTTTTTTTACAAACTACTCCACCTAGATTTAAAAGTTGGGGTTACATTCCTAGGTATTTTATAGTAATTGATCAATCACTATATCCATTTTGTAAATGTCATCTTGAGTGGTCATTATGTGAATTTTATTTTTTTGAATAGAATATTCCAATTATTTAAAAATATTGAGGATAGTGTTATATTTTTTCAATGAATATAAATTTTGATGATTTTTTAACTATTATTCATGTTAAATACTAGTTATGATAATGTGGAAGTGTTTTTAATAACTTTTTAAAGAATTTAACAGTTTTTAGCATGTGAGAAAATTTTCATTGGATGTTATATGTGATAAGATAGTTGTTAAATAAAGTGAAGAAACTCTCCCATGTTTTCCATATATAAATCATATTTTACATAGTGTTTATAGACTATTGAATAAAACATTAAGAGGGGTGGAGTTTCATTAAAATACATTGAAATTCATTTCGTGAAGTTTTTATTTTTATGGTCAATGTTTTAAATTCTTGTGTTGAAGTAGACAAATGGAAAAGTAATAAATTTAGTGTTGTGATATAGAGTTTATCTGGTGAAAAAATTGAAAAGGAACTAATGCAAAATTGTGATTTAGAGTTTTTATATAGATTTCATTATAGTAGAAATTTTGTAATTGTGCTGACATAGAGTTATAACATAGAGTTTCCAAGATCAATGTAGAGTTCCCACATAGAGTTTATATTGTCAAAATAAATATTCCATTATCAGAGTTAATTAACTATATAGAATTCATGTGTCTGATGTAGAGTGGAAAAGTTATATGTAGAGTTGAAACTAATAAATAAATTATTAATGACGTGAATATAGTGTTAATTCACCCGAGTAGAGTTTTCACATACTGTTCATCGGACTTGAGAAATTTTGGTAATTCAAAAGATTGGAAATTATATAAAATTAAAAAATAATAATTTTACTTGAAAATGGAGAGAAAATGAAGACCATATTGTAGTGACCACTATTTGATGAGAATTTTAGACAAGAATGCCACATGTGACAAATGATGAGGTGGATGACAATATAGTTCATTGTTTTTGTGAGAATATAAAGAATCTCTCATAATGATAATCTAAAAGGTTTAGCATGAGAAACTCCATGTCATGAATCACAACCTGTTACTTTATTTTTCATTCATATGTAAAATATTAAATGAAATTAGAGGATTTTTTTGGAGAATTTGAATAAATTTTAAGATCATGATATTTAAAATATCATTTGATGGAAATACTTGATTCTTTAACCAAAAATAGAATAATTGAATAAGGGATAAGTATTCAGGAAGACCTATGAAGAACGTTACTTAAAGTTTCATATATGAGGAGTTTTACATAACTATTATACAAATAATATTCATTCAATACTCTATGAATATAAAAAATAAGAATTGAATAATGAGAAATGGTTGATATTTTGAGAGAGTTGAACTGATACGTTGTGATATCGAAGAAGAAAATATTAGAATAACCACATGAGATAAATATACAAGGAAGAAAAAGGAAGGTCAATATATGTGGAGTCTGTGTGGAGGCTCATACATTCATTAATGATCAATCTTCAGAAGGGATTTTTTTTTATTGATGCAACATTGTAACTGGTTGGTTCCAATATTAATATGAGTTCAAGTGCATACCCTCTACTATGTTCATTTTCGTAATGGGAAGGAAGGTATGTGTATTGTATAATGACACAACTCATTAATGACATAGTGATCCTTAAAGGAGGCCAAACTCATTAAAAATGTGATGTTTCTATTTCCTTTTGGAATCAATGAGAATCTTCAGAGGGTGGTATTGAAGAATATTGATAGTTTAAGGGTATTTAAAAATCTATTATCATGAACCAGCCTGGTCCACCCCTGGACTAGTCACTATAGCTATCCTAGGATACATCCGAGATGTGTTATTGATCACCCTAGGATGGAAAGTAGTTTTAAGAAATCAATTCAAACGATTTGGGAATATTTTCTCCCTTAAAATCCAAAAACAAAACATTATATTCAACTATAAATACATATTAACTCATTTATATGTAGGATTTCCATGCCATAAAAAATATTTTCCAACCATAAAAATATATTACAGAGTATAGGTATAACAATTGTCTCAGAAATTGAAAAATAACAAATAATCACCATTATAAATATAAACTAAACAAGATATCGACCATCCAGACCAATATATAAATATCCCAAAAGAAGAAAAACCAAACCAAACAACTACCATATCCATGTAACTCACGGTTATAGTCTATATCCCAAACAAACCATCTTTCACAACCTGAACACCACACAAAAGGAATATCGAAGAAAAGGTTCCTAAAAGTAAATTTAAGGGAAAAATAAAAAAAATTGTTTTTGTAGGGTGTGAGTAAAACCGATCCCTGTAGTATTTCAAAAAAGGATCATTGAAATTCCTTTTAAAATAAATTTCAATTTTTAAAATTTGGAATACAATTCGAAAATAGGTTTTACAATTCATATGAAAAATCTAATATAACACCCATTATCATTTTATTAACCTTATAATTATTTTTCTTTTAATGAAAATAATCACTTTGAAAAAAATGTGTCGGCCAAAGACCCTTTCTATCAAAAAACACATTTTAAATCCACTTTTGAAATCACATCATTAATAAACTACTACAATGTTAATTAAAAAAAATTTATTAAGCAAGCTAAATTTAGGAATAAAAAATACCAAGAGATCACATCATAAGGGAAAGACTGTCAGAAAGTAGAAGTCATGATTCTATGTGTACCAATATATCTAGGGAATACAAAAGAAATAAAGTTCCTTATGGTGCATCATCAAGTATTGTGGGAAATTCCTAAACATCTTGTGAAACAATCCTATACGTACTCGATTGGAACCATATATTTACCTATCAATGCATTCTGAGTCTATAACCAAGTAGATGCTCTAACATAGCCTAATTGTTGGCACTACACTATGGAATTTAATTCTATAGGGGATCATGTTTCTTATTAGGACTAGATAGAAACCATCTCTCATCCCTCAATAATATTCCAAGGATTACCATAATGGTACCAATAATAAGTGAGTAATGAAACAATCCATATATATATAAGAAAAACATAAATCTCACCCCACCACTACCACCATCAAAATAAATAAACCCAATCACATCATCCATAACATAATAATTATTTAGTTCCATTTAAGGGTCAAAATCTATATCAAAATGAGATAGATCAAGAGGGCCACATACACACACACACACACACACTAAGAAGTCCAATTTAAAAGAGTTATACTGGCCTTACTAAAATATAGCCTCGGTATTCCAAACCAATTCTAATCATTTGAAATTCTATTTCTAATCATTTGAAATTCTATTTCAAATTGGTCTTTAAAATCACACCCTTTAAAATAATTCATAAAACATTTTCCAAAATAATTCTTTAAGAATAATAATTTAAACCCTCATTCAATTTGTTTTAAACAACATCAAATTTTCACTTAAAAGAATTCAAAAAAGCCTTACATTTCTCAATTTACAACCAAAATGGATTCAAATACATTTTAATACATTAATTCACATGAAAAAAATCATCAAAGTAATATTTTCAGACACTTATTTGAAAAATACATTGAGAAAAAAATCCCTTAAAACAACTTTATACCAAGTGATAAAACAATAGAAACCATTTATAAAATCTTTTTTGACTATTACATATAAGAATAAATTAAAAAATACTTCCTTTAAAACATTAAAAAAATGATATGACAATTAAGGGAGATCTATAAAAACTCCTACCTCGGTTCGACAATAATCAAGCCATAAATTGGCACCTTCAATGGAAAATTCTTCAATAAGAAAAGAGAAATCTTATGAAAGACTTAACAATAGAAACTGTAATGATTACATCACCCTGAACCCCGATCTTGGACTGAACATCAATATTATGGTTTTATGGAGAAATATTGAGCTAAGAAAAAGTGGTAGGAAGTAGAATGATGGATGAAACAAGTGAAATGATCTTACCTAAGGAAATTTGCTTGGAATGATGTTGAAGATGCTTGAAAACACCAAAGGAGGAACGAAGACATGCACTTGGACGATACTTAGGGCCATTAAAAAAAGAAGGGGGAATAAGAGGTCTAACCCACTTAATATTTATAGAACAAAAGGATAAAATCACTTTTATGTGATTCTGGGTAGCTCGCCTGATTTGGCTGCATGGTTTGATAAATCATGCAACAGGGATGGCCTAAGAACAAAACACATTAATATTTTCCTCGTACGGCCTATACTAACCGTCCATTGGCCATGTGCTTGGAACAGTCATGTAAGGGAGACCCACATGGTTTTTCCAAGGTCTCTCTCAACATGTGCACTAACCATATAGGACAAACTATGTTTAATGAAAAAAACTAGAAAATAGCTCTATATAAGAGTAATTGTACGGTTTAAACTAAACGGTACACTACATCCCTGTGACACTGGAAGCTCGTGTAGGGTCATCCACATGGTTTACCCTAACAGTGTGGTGATGTGTAGAAACCATGAAATAGAAAAAAAACTCTGAAAAATTAAAATTTAAAACCTAATTTTATTTAAACTTCAAATTTCCCCAAAACTAACTAATTTAATAATAGATACAATTAGTGGGGGTCTGAAATTCTCCCCACCATACCAATTTCTATCCCCATAAAGTCCTTGGTAAAAGTAGAAGTATCCAATTTAAGTCACAACCGCATCCTTTAAAAAGAGGTGGGTTGGGTGGAATCCCAAATAGAGAGAAATTCATAAAAGAGAATCCACAAAATGAAAAAAACCTCTCAACCCAAATAGATGTATTCATAAACAACATATAACATCCCCAAGCACAATACTACCTGACTACTAACATAAATAAAAATTTCAATTGGATTGGATAGCAAGAAGAAGTCTCCCCGACATTAATAATTTTATAAATGATGAGACAGAATAGGAATAAGTTGAGAGATAAGAATTCAACTATGAGAACGTATCTATAATAAGTTTTCCTAAAAAAATCACCATGGAGTTCACAACCCTATACAAATCAATGACAACCATTATACTAAAAACCCAATTCTATTTTTCAAAGAAAAATTGGATCCAAATAAGGAATCAACATCCACAAAATGATATCTCTCACTAAGATTGATAATTTCATTTAACCACAAGTCCCAAAAAATATAACCCATAACAGTACAAAAAAAATAGTTATTTGTGACGGGGAAGGGTCCCGTCACAAAAAGTATTCCAGGAGGGACTATTTGTGATGGGACACTCTACTTATCACAAATAATTAGTTATTTGCAACAGATAGAAGGTACCCGTCACAAAAGGTTTTGCATGAGTTGCCCGCTAAACTATGGGAAGTGTATTTGCGACGAGCATATGGGTCCATCGCAAATACTCTTTGATGTTTTTTAGTATTTGCGAAGGGATTTAGCTTCCATCGCAAATAGTATGTCGGTGGGATGGTATTTGCAACGGGATGCTTTGCAAATACCTTTTTAAAACCCGCATCTAGTTAATAGGGGGTTTGTATTTGCGATGGGAATCTCATGGAAAATAATCTCGTTATAACTGTTCTAATCTATATATACCCATATATGTTTTTCCTCTCATTTTACTTCACTCTCTACTCCTCTCCCCATCTCAACTTACATTTTCTTTCTAAAAAATTTCTATGTTAAAAATTTTAAATCGGAGCGATATTCGCGACATAAATCCTCCAAATGATTCATTTTTAAGATATTTATCTATTTATTTAATTTTTCGTTAATTCATTTTATTTGATATTAGTTACAATTATTGTTAATTAGCTGCAAATAAATTAAATTAGAATTTGATTGTTTTATTTGGCATTGTTTTTTTTTACGAATATGTGTGATTAGTATTAATTAATAGTTATATTAATTATTAGTAATTATTAGTCCATTGTATTAATTAGAAACATTTTTAATAACCATTAACAATTAGTCATAATTAGTAAAAATGGTCGATAATTATTAAAAATTAGATTTAATAAGTAAAAATTTAAATAAATATTTATAATTAATAATAAATAGAAATAATTTGTCATAATTGTTAATAATTATTGATAATTAAAAATAATTAGTTATAATTAGTCATAATTATTAATAATTAGGAATAAATAGTAATAATTTGTAATAATTAGTAATAACTAGTAATAATTAGTAGTAATTATAAATAATTGGTAAAAAAAATTAATAAATTGAAAATAATTGTAATAATTTGCAATAATTATGAATAATTAGAAATAAATTGTAATAGTTAGTAATAATTAGGATTAAATAGTAATAATTATAATTAATTGGTAATAATTATGATTAATTACTAATAATTAGGATTAATTAGTGATAATTTGTTTTAATAAGTGACAATTAGGATCGATTAGTAACAATTAGGTTTAATTATTAATAATTAAGTTTAATTAGTAATAATAAGGATTAATTAGTAATAATTAGGATTAATTTGTCATAATTAGGATAAATTATTAGTAATAATTATTAATAATTAGCAAAGAAAAGTAATAATTTGTAATAATTAGTGATAACTAGTAATAATTATTAATAAATAGTAGTAAATAGAAATAAATAGTAATAAATATAATAAATAGTTATAAATAGTAGTCAATAATAATAATTAGAAATGATAAGTAATAATTAGTAATAATTAATAATAATTAGTAATAATTGGGATTAATTATTAACACTTAGGAATATTTAGTAATAATAACCAATAATTAGTAATATTTCGGAATAATTATTAATAATTAGGATTAATTAGTAATAATTAGGATTAATTAGTAATAATAATGATAAATTAGTAATAATTATGATTATTTAGTAATAATTAGGATTAATTATTAATAGTTACGATTAATTAGTAATAATAATTAACAATTAGTAATAAATAGTAATAAATAGCAATATTTAGTAATAATTAGTAAAAATTAGTAAAAATTAGAAATAATTAGAAATAATTAATAATAATTATAAATAATCATTAGTAATTATGATTAATTAGTAATAATTTGGAAAAATCAGCAAGAATTAGGATTAATTTAGAATAATTATGAATAATTAGTAATAATTATGAATAATTATGAATAATAATAATAATAAATAATTAGTAATAAATACTAATAATTAGTAATAATTATTACTAAATAGTAATAATTATTAACAAAGATTAATAATTAGTAATAAATATTAATAATTAGTAATAATTAGTAATAAATAGTAATAAATAGTAATAAATATGAATAATTAGGAATAATTAGTCATAATTCAGAATAATTAGAAATACCTAGAAGCAATAAAGAATTATTAGGATTGATTAGGAATAATTATGAGCAATTAGGAATAATTTGGAATAATTAGTAATAAATATATATAAATGGTAATAAATAGTAATAAATTGTAATAAATAACAATAAATAGTAACAAATATTAATAATTATGAATAAATAATAATAAATAGTAATAATTTGCAGTAATTAGGAATAATTAGGAATAATTAGTAATAATTAGTAATAATTATTAATTATTAGTAATAAATAATAATAAATAGTAATAATTAAGAATTAATACTAATAATTAGGAATCAATAGTAATAAATAGGAATAAATAGTAATAATTAGGAATAAATAGTAATAATTATAATTAATTTGAAATAATTTGGAATAATTTGTAAAAATTATGAAAAATGGTAATAATTGGTAAATATGAGGTTTAATTATTCAAAAGTAGTAAAAATTAGCATTAATTAGTAATAATTAAGATTAATTAGTAATAATTCGGATTAATTAGTAATAATTCGGATTAATTAGTAATAATTAAAATTAATTAGTAATAATTATGGTTAACTAGTAATAATTAGGTTTAATTAGTAATAATTAGGATTAATTAGCAATAATTAATAATAATTAGTAATAATTATTATTAATTAGTAATAATTTGGATTAATAAGAACAAATAGTTGTAATTAGGAATAATTATTAATAATTACGACTAATTTGTAATAAATTGGAATAATAACTAACAAATAGGAATAATTAGGAATAATTATGAATAATTAGTAATGATTAGGAATAATAAGTTATAATTAGTAATAATTAGTAATGATTAGTAATAATTAGTAATTATTAGTAATGATTAGTAATAACTAATGATAAATAGAAATAATTTGTGATACTTTTCAATAATTAGTGATAATTATCAATAATTAGTGATAATTAGAAATAATTAGTGATAATTAGAAATAACTAGTGATAATTATAAATAATTAGTGATAATTATAAATAATTAGTGATAATTAGAAATAGTTACGTTAAATAGCAATAATTAGAGATAATTAGAAATAATTAGTGATAAAAATGAAATAATTAGTAATAATTATCTATAATTCAGAATAATTAGCAACAATTCGCAATAATTAGAAACAATTCATAGTAATTAGAAATAATTCTCAATAAATTCATAATAAATTTGTACAATTAATAGCATATTGGAAACATTCCTTTTGCTCGACGGTGCATCTCCTTGCAACTTTCTATCACTGAAATCAGTACAAAAAATATGCTCCAATGTATGGGTCTCCATTTTTGTATTCAGGAGAATAGATATATGTACATCAGATCATATTTTTAATACTAGTTTTAGAGATAGAAATTTATAAGTAGATGAGAAATCTGGCCAAAGAGGATATTTTTTCTGACAACTCATCTTCCTGAAACATTCTTCAACTGAAAACACTATGAAAAATCTACTTCGACATATTGATATCCATTTTCATATGCATGAGAATGCAGAGAAGCACAGCAAGGCCTCCCTACTCTCTATTCTTATGCATATGAAAATGGATATGCATACATTGGAGTAGATTTTTTATAGTGATTTCAGTCAAAGAAAGTTGTAAGGAGGTGATCGGTCGGGAAAAAGACATGTTCCCAATCTACTAGAAATTCAACCGCTTATAATTAGTATTAATTATTATAAATTAACTTTAATTAATAATAATTTAAGGTAATTAGGATAAATTATTATAAATTAGTCTTTATTATTATAAATTTTAAAACAAATACTATAAATAACTATGAAATAATAGAAAATATTAGAAGTTAATATAAACATGAATTTAAATTTCTTCTCTTTTTTGGTTAGTGTTAGTATTATATCCAATTATTCAAAAAAACTAATTATATTATATTTTTTACAGAAATATATAATAAGGAAGTCGACAACAATCATTATTAGTTAATAACATTTGGATAAATAAGCGCAAGAATCTGAATGGTTTTGATATAAATCCTATATATATTGAGGGTTTTGAAGCTTTCTTATCATTTGATTTATTAAAACCAAAATTGGATTCATAATGGAAAATTAAGTGTCCTTGTAAAAAATGTTCTCTGAGGACATTTGACAATGTTTAAGGTTACCTATTGTGTTTTTACATTCAACCAAATTGGTTTTTTGGTATCAACATGGTTAACACAATTCTAGAGAAGATACTAATAATTTTGTACTAGATCTGTCATAGTTTCAAAAATCAGTACATGATGTATAAGGTATTCCTTTTCAATAAACTGAAACTCTGAATGATTTTGATTTAACTCCAATGTTGGAACCTTCTCAATTTTATGAGTTAATGTGGTATGATAAAGAATCCTTATATCATGGATTCAATATAAGAAAATTTTAAGGGGTTGAAAAAATTATGGCTATTAAATTAGATAATGAAATTTAAAATAGTTGTTTTGATTAGATAGTCTCTTCGATTAAAACACTATTACCTAAAGTAAATGAATTGCCTAAAAATTATATGAGATAAAGAGGTTGATTTTTAATCTGGGTCTTGGTAATCAGAAGATTAATGCGTGTTCAAATGATTGCATCTTATATTATGGTGAAAATGAGTCTTTGGATAGTTTTCCCACATATGGATAATTGAGGTATAAAGAGACTCAACTAGGAAAGTATAGATTAATTCCTGTAAAATAGTTGATATATTTCTTACTTACACATATATTGGAGTGTCTATTTATGTCTTAGAACACAGTGGCATTGATTTCATGGCACAAAACCGATATTTCAACTCATAAAAGCTTAAATCATCCCTCTGATGGTGATTCAGGGAAACATTTTGACCAAGTGAACCTATATTTTACTATAGAATCCTAAAATATTTTATTGGGTCATTCTACTAACAGTTTCTGACCATTTGGTTCTTATTGTAGTCAATATTCATCATGTCCTACCATTATAACTCCATACAATATACTTCCCTGGTTGTTGATGAAGTAACAATATATCATTTTGACAACATTAATTATGGGATATCTAAAAATGAATATTGATGTTTATTTGAAACCATTGATTGATGAGTTAAATTCATTGTGGTGTATTGGTGTCAATACATATGATGTTGTTATGAAATAGAAATTCTTTCTAAAAGTTGTATTTAGGTAGATAATTAGTGAATTTCCATCATATGACATGTTATTTGGTGAGATTACACATTTTCCAAAATCATATCATTACTGTATGAGAGGCAACAACGTGTTCATGCTCGTCAATGGAAAAAACGTTTTTTACTATCATCTTCAATTCCTTCCAACCAGTAATCCTTTTTTAGGAACAAATATTATTTTAGAAGAGGTACAATTAAAAGAGTTGAACCTCCAACAATGATATTAGGTGAAAATGTAAAATCTATTGTGTTTTCATTAACTCACATCACATTTTGACCTACAATAAACCAAGAGAAAATTGATTTCTTTGGAAAAGAAGACAATTAGATAAAATGGATAATTTTTTGGGATCCTCCATATTGGTATGATTTGATAGTCTTGCACATGTTGATTGTTAGGAATATTGAGAAGAACTATATTGATAAATTATGTTTTTGATACACCAGGTAAGACAACAGATAATGTAAAGGCACGATTAGATCTTGGCCAAATTCGCAGGTGACCAAAACATGAACTGTTTGAAATTATCATATCGTAGAAGTTAATAAAGCCAAAATAAGCTTTACAATATCCAAATAAATTCGATTATTATTTTGTCAATGGATTGTAAATTTGAAGGTTTCTTATCATTTGAATTTTTAAAACCAGAATTTGATTCATAAGGGAAAATTAAGTGTCCTTGTAAAAATTGTTCTCTGAGGACATTGGACAATGTTGAAGGTCATCTACTGTGTTTTTATATTAAACCAGATTGTGTTTTTTAGTATCAACATAATTAACACAATTCCAGAGAAGATACTAATAATTTTGTACTAGATCCGTCAAGGTTTTAAAAATTAGTACATGATGTGGAAGGTATATCTTTTCAATAAACTGAAACTCAGAATGATCTTGATTTAACTCCTAAGTTGGAACCATCTCAATTTAATGAGTTGATGTGGTCTACTAAAGAAGCCTTATAGCATGGATTCAAGATAAGAAAATTTGAAGGGGTTGAAAAATTTATGGCTATTAAATTAGATAATGTAATTTCAAATAGTTTTTTTGATCAGATATTCTCTTTGATTAAAACAGTATTACTTAAAGGAATTATATTTCCTAAAATTTCTATGAGATAAAGAGGATGATTTTTAATTTGGGTCTTGGTTATCATTATATTCTTGCATGTTCAAATGATTTCATCTTATATTTTGGTGAAAATGAGTCTTTGGATAGTTTTCCCACATGTGGATAATAGAGGTATAAAGAGACTCAACTAGGGAGGTCTATATTGATTCCTGTAAAATAGATAAGATATTTCCTACTTACACATATATTAGAGAGTCTATTTATGTCTTAGAACATATTGGAATTGATTTCATGGCATAAAACCAATATTTCAACTCAAAATATCTTAAATCATCCATCTGATGGTGATTCAGGGAAACATTTTGACCAAGTGCACCTATCTTTTACTTTAGAATCCTAAAACAAGTTATTGGGTCATTCTACGAATAGTTTCTGTCCATTTGGTTCTTACGGTAGTCAATATTCTTGATGCCCTACCTTTATAACTTCATAAAATTTACTTCCCTGGTTTTTGGTGAAAGAAAAATATATCATTTTGACCACATTAATTATGGGATATCTGAAAATGAATATTGATGTTTATTTGAAACCATTGATTGATGAGTTAAATTCATTGTGGTGTAATGGTGTCAGTACATATGATGTTGTTATGAAACAGAATTTCCTTCTAAAAGTTGTATTTATGTGGATAATTAGTGACTTACCATCATATGACATGTTATTTGGAGAGATTATACATTTTCCAAAATCATATCTTTACTGTATCAGGGGCTACAATGTGTTTATGATTGTCAATGGAAAAAACCTTTTATTATTTTCATCTCAAATTACTTCCAACCAGTAATCCTTTTTGAGGAACAAATATTATTTTAGAAAAAGTAAAATTAAAAGAGATGAACCTCCGACAATAATCTTAGGTGAAATGGTAAAATAAATTGTGTCTTCATTACCTCACATCACATTTTTCCCCACAATAAACCAAAAGAAAATTGATTGCTTTTGGAAAGAACACAATTGGATAAAATAGATAATTTTTTGAGATCTTCCATATTGGTATGATTTAATGGCCTTTCACATGTTGGTTGTTAGGCATATTGAGAAGAACTATATTGATAATTAAAGTTTTTGATACACTAGGTAAGACCACAGATAATGTAAAGGCATGATTTGATCTTGCCCAAATTTGAAGGTGACCAAAACTTGAACTGTTTGAAAATGTTAGATCAAAGAAGTTAATAAATCAAAAATAAACTTATACACTGTCCAAATAAATTTGATTATTATTTTGTCATTGGATTCTAAATTTGAGACTTGCACATGGTTATGCTTCTAATTTGGGTAGATGTGTTAGAAATGGCCATATTACCAGATTAAAAATATGTGACTGTCATGTTATAATGGAAAGAATTCTTCTAATTTGATTTATATTTTTGTTGAATTATATGATTTGGGATGCGATAATAAACATATCATATTGTTTCATAGATATTATTTTAGTGAAAATAGACTACAATGCACTAAGAAGACTGTAAGAAGATGTTGTTTTAATTTAATAAAAACTAAAAGAGAACTTCCCACCTGATTTATTTGACTTAATAGAACATTTCATATTAAATTTTCTTCATAAAGAAAAATTTGGAGGTCTAGTATAGTTATGATGAATATAACCATTTGAGAGGTTCATGTAAAAAATAAATAAAAAATTACTCACAATGCATCAATATAATACTTAATTATCGAATCTTATTTGCAAGAGGAAATTTATTTTTTATATTCTCATTCTATTGAATCTGAATATCCCTCAGAACAACACCTTGTGGGATATAACTAGGGAAATGTTGATGATGATATGTGCAATCAATTTTCTGTATTTAATCATCCTGAACATTGCTTCATTTAAGTTCAATAATGATGGATTTCAGATGATGAATATCACAGAGCTCATAAATATGTTATTCTAAACTACAACGAAATGACACCATTTGTACTATGAGTGATCCTATCACTTATTCTACCATCTTTGTTATAGTATATTAATCTTATTTTAATTGTAGTTTATATGATAATCATATCAAGAAAAATATTCCACAAATTATACCAGCTGATATTAAATAATGTTGGAAAAATAATTTTTACTGCTGGTATCCTAAACTAGTAACATAAATATTTTATGGTTTAACATATAAAATCAGTTAATTACCTATTATATTAATAATTTTTTACAAATTTTTAGGTATCTCAACATGCTGATAAAATTTATAATCGATTGTGTGTCTTGAGTTACCCACCATCTAAGATGGTTAAATCTTATAGTGAATATGTCATGAATGGTTTTTTATTTCGTACACGTTCATATGGGGAATCAAAAAAAATAATTAATATTGGTGTCTTCTTGAGAGGATCTCATCATAGAGAAACTGAATTTGACTTTTACAACAAGCTGGGATAAATTATTTAATTTTGTTATTTGGGAAATAATTACATAACAATGTTTAAATTTTAGTGTTGGGATACTGAGAGAGGATTTTGTGTTCAACCAACCCACAGAATCATTGATATTAAATATAAATTTATTCTTATAGTAAATGAACTAATTTTATTAGATAATAAAATACATCAAATTTATTATAAAAATTAGCATGATACTTCAAAATAGTTGGGTGATTAGTAGAGAATAATAAAAAATAAATATTGAGAAATTCAATTTACTCAATGTAAATATGGTTCCGCTAATGTGCAAGGAATCAGAATATTTCAAGAGACTACTCCAAACACATATTTTTCATAAAGATACATGAATATCAATGATGATGACTAATAGTTAAGGTTTATTGTAAACAATGATGTTAATGATGTTATAAATTAATTTAAAATGACAATAGATGATGAAATTGAAAGTCATATGGAAATTGATGTTTTTTAGGTGCAATATGAGGACATTGACATCCTCGTATATGAAGATGAGGATGAAAATGAAGATTTAAATGGTTCAATAATGGTTGTAATCATATATAATATATATCTATATATAATAGTTGTTTTTCACTATTTTATAACCACATTCATTTCATGGTTTAGATGGACTAGGATCTATTTCATCAGTTGCAGGAGGTTGATCTACCTTTGTACGAGAAGGATGTTGGATCATCTAACCCTCATACTAATGGCAGTTTAGGGGGTGCGGAGGGGGCATGGTCTTTCCCGATTGATGATTCTTGACACTATCTCAGAGTGACATCGACATCTTGGATTCAATCCCAGAATGTAGAGCTATGTTTAATTGTGTATTTTAGCTAGATTTAATTAATTTATTTATATACTATTTTTTGTTTTTTTGTTTTTTTTCCCAGGTATTTCACATATAGATGTTCGACAGGGGAGTGCTATATTGTGAAATTATTTTTCTAAACCACATGTCACATGGAATGAGATTCTTGTTGAAGTTCATCATCGCATGTTCGATCATTGGCTGGTACATAAATAAATAATATTTATTTTGAAATTTATTTAATTGATAACTTGATATTATAATTTATTTGTAGGGTTCGTGGAATATCATCGATGAAAAAATGTGTTACGCTATATGGAAGGCATGAGAGGGGTTTATGCATGAGCTTTCTGTATGTTTTTGCAGAATTTGAGAAGGAAAGAAATGAAGAAAAAAGGAGTGAGAAATTTTCATGAGTCTTGAGGTGCCCCCTGAACTGATTACATTTCATATCAGGTTTGGGATGGATTATGTTCACATTGGTTGGGTAGATGTTTTTAAAGGAGACAAAATAGGGGGAGACAGGGGGTGACACATCGAGCAGGTAATCGTATATTCAGTACACATAGGAAACATATGGTAAATAATTTTTTAAAATAATTTATATAACTTTAAATGTAATGGTTTATTTTATATTCAAATTGGCATTCGAATAGCCCAATGTTACAGAATTTGACATTTATAGGACAATGTATAGTGATCCAGTCATTGGAGAGATTAGAGGTGATTTCCAGCATCATATTATGGTTAGTATAATTTCTTTTTGTGTTTTAAAATTAATTGAATATAATATTTTAACTATTTTAATTCTAAATTAAAATTGAAAGATTCATATTAGGCATTAATGTCTCAGACACAAATTGAGAGTTAGGCCGACACTGAGGGTCAGACGAGTGCCTACTGATTTGAAGAGGTAGCGTGGATGCAGGTGACCTAGTGTGCCTCTGATAATGGTTGAGTTATTAGTATAGGCTCCTGATTAATGCTTGAGAGTTATTATGATACCGTTGCGATATCAACATTGAGCTCGAGAGGAGTTTGTGAAGAGTCATCATCATACGATGCATAGTATCTGGATCAATTGTGAACTCAGAGTGAGCTTATAAGGACTCTGCTTATGGAGTATGAGGAGATGCGTCAATAGAAACACTAGGAGATGTATTAATGAAAGCTGCAATATTAGGAAAAGCTCTGACGATGGTAGTTGTAGAAGGATGAAGAGATGTGTCGCTGGTAGCAGCAGCAACACGAGCAGATGAAGTACATTTGACATTTGACTGGGGGTTTAGGAATGGAGTTCCCTCCAACATCTCCTCCAACTCCTCAAGAGGACCCCTCATGATAAAACATTTTAATGTAATTTTTTGTAATATTTACTATTTACATTTCTATATAGTACATTTTTTATATTGTTGTGAATATTTCATTTTTTAATATTTATTTAATTTCTAATTTCTAATTTATTATTTATTATTTATTTAATTATTTATTTTTATTTTATTTATTTATTTTTATTTATTTTTTAATTTTTTTTGTTTTTTTTGTTTTTTTTTTGTTTTTTTTTATTTTTTTATATTTTTACGAATTTTTAGATTTTTAATATTTTTTTTATTATTTTACTTATATAAATATTATTATTTCGTTGATAATAATAATATTAGTAATAATATTTTTGATATTTTTTTATATTTTTATCTTACTAATATTAATATTCATTTATTATTATTATCATTATTATTATATTATTGTTATTTATATTGTTAACATTGGTATTATTATTATTATTATCCAATATTGTTTTATTATTATTTTCTAATACTGATTTATTTTTATTAATAATATTTCTTTATTGGATTTGTTTATGTTATTTGTGACGGGACCTTTTGTGATGGGAAGTGCCCATGGAAAATACATTTTTTTAAATAATCTCTGTGAAAATTTTTACGATGGGGCCTTTTCCTATGACCCATCGCAAATGATTTTTTAAATAATCTTAGGGAAAATATTTGTGATGAGGCCTTTTGTGATGACCCATCCCAAATGTTTTTTTAAATAATCACGGGGAAACTATTTGTGAGGACCTTTCCTACAACGGGTTATTTATGATGGGGTCCAATCACACATAACCTGCCAACAATGGTCCAATTTCTTGTAGTGTAACCATACCTCAAGAAGAATCAACATGGGATCTAAACTCATGTAACCATCCATAATGGGTCAACTAAGATCTAAAATTGGAATATCATTATATGGATATTGAACACACCTTATTATGACATGTGAAAAATCAGTTGTTATCTAATTTAAATATCATGATAGTTTGAACCATGGTAGTCTCATAGAGAGGAATGCACAAAAAAGAATTTTTCACTTTTTAATTTGTTAAATAAAAAGGGATTTGATTTTGGGTTTGTGATTTGAAAACAAATAAATAAATTGAAACTAATGTTTAAAAATAATGGTTGATTTAGGGTCATATGTCCATATGAAATTTTGTGACAATCCTTAAATGGTTTTATTTCCTTCATGGATTAATTGATTTGTGTAATATGCTAATATTTATTTATGTAAACACCTTAGGTTGAATGTTATTGTGGATAATGGCCTAAAAATGATTATTACCCGGTCAAAATCCCTTATTATGTATATAAAATCCTATAAGGAACTTCATAAATTACCTAAGAAAACCCCAATTAGATGTTGGTGCTCCTAAGAAATCTTAAAGTAACTCATTTTTTCCATATACATACTAGAAATTAGTTGACACTCACCTTCTCATTCAACTATATCTATCAAGAAAAACTGCACCATGATTAGGGTTACTATTGATAATAAACCTAATTAATAATAGTAATGTTGTTTGAAACTGTAAACACAATAACATTCAATGATAAAAATATCCACTATAAACCAAACTCAGATAATGAAAAAACTATTGTATTCAATAAAAAGATTTTTAAATTATTCATTACATGGGAGATACTTCCATTTCCCAATAACATAGAATATTAACCCTCTATTATATGTGAAATTTAGAAGAAAGGAGAGGTATAATGCATAATAAAACTAAACAAAAATTAAAATGAAAAAATAAATTTTAAAATTTTTAAAAAACATGCAAAATTTTCAAGTCTAAAATTCTTTAAGTCCTTTCTCTTATATACCTTCTTCTTCACTTATAGACATATGTATTTTTTTTCATATAACATGGGATAAACCATATAGATATTCATGCCTTCAAATCAGGAATACATTCCCTTTTTGTTAATGGAATTCTTGAAAATCTTGTTTTTTATATATCCATGGAATTCATAGATTCCACTTTGATTTTTAGTTCCTTTATATTTCAAGTTACATTTCACTATGATTTCATTCAAAATTATCCTCATGCAATCCTCGTATTTCCAATATGCATGACAACAAGGCATCCCAGAGCTTCATCTTGAAGGCTAGTAGATTTCCCTTTAACAAAGTGATGACCTGCAAATGGGTTTTGGGAACTTGTAGGTACCCTTATTTATTGGAATTATGTTGGTTGTTACCCTTATGTAACTCTTGAAATATATCATTATCCTTTAGGTAGTTCCTACTATGTGACAACTACTCTTAAACATTCTTTAAAACATGGTGATGACCCATATATAGCCTCAAAAAACTTACATAAGTCATTAATGACCTATGCATAGCCTCTATACATCCCTGAGTACCCTTATGTATCTCTAATAATTATAGGATGGACTTTACTCAAATTGTGGAGTGTGATTTGTACCCTTCTATAGATTTAGGAAATTTGGTGGTACCCATACATTGGGTGTGTCTTTGAACCCATACAGTATGTGTGTTTGACTTATCCCAAAGATAGCATGAGCTTCACATGTTCATTTAGATTCCTTCTTGTGTTTGGTGGATAGACCATGTGATATACAAGAGATCTAATGATTGAATCAATTAATAGTTGGTTATTTGCAGTGATTATAAAATTCCAATATTTTCTCAAAACTTTTTGGATTCCACTAAAATACCTTCCAATCACCTAAATAAATCATCAAAATCCAATTATTACATAAACAATTTATTCTAGAAATTCACAAACATAAAATAAATAGCTAAAATTTAGTGTTTTAATTTGTTTATCAATTGAACTCTAGATTATCTCTAAGACTGTAATATGTGTTATTGTGATAAAATATTCTCAAAATAGTGGGTATAAAATCCTTGAAACTCAAGATAAAATTTATGAAAATAATGGGTTTTCAATTCCCCCACACTTATTCCTAGCCCTCAATACAATTTAGTTTCAAATATATTACCAAAGAAAAATTGAAATCCCAAGCCAATGTGAGTTATTATTTTGAAACTATATCCATAAATCTTTCATTCCACCTCAATGTTATTGTCTTCATTTTCTCTGTTTTATATATTTAGTTAATTCCTACATCTTTCCTCCCCTCATCTACACGTATTCCTACCTTAATATAATATCCCACTCAAACCTCAGATATGATTTTTAATAAATGTGTTTCTCCTTTTAAGTTAATATAAGTTTCACCATAGGCTTGATGAATTTCTTATTATACACCCAATGATTTAAGTAATTGTTCAAATCAGGAATGATTAATTATGGTTTTTTCTATAATAAAGGGGTTTATAGAATATATATATATTGTTTTTTAGCATGAAGTATGCGTCTCAGCTCTAAAATAATGCATCTCAGTTGAAGTTTTGGGGCCTTTATTTCCCAATGATAAGAAGTATTCTCCTTCCATATGATGTTTATAGAGACATATTTAATCTTCTTCTCCACAAAATCTTTCAACAAGTACACATAAGCATGTTGAAACTCTTAAAAACTTCCACAATTTTCTTCAGCCTATTATATAGGATTTCCATCTTATAGATTTAGTAATTTTTTCCTTATTTCCCTCTTTTAAATTTCATTATTTCTGCATTTTAGATCTTAATTTACATTTATAATAATATTTTTGAGGCTAAGAGAGGGAATTTTTCACTTCAAAATAGTGTAGCAATTTCATATCCAACCTTTATTGACATTAAATACATGTTTAATTCTACCCATCATGATTTTTCTCCCAAAAATAATCAAAAATTTATAGAAAATTCTTATTAATTTTAAAGAATATTCCTCAAAAAATAATTTTTATCTCCTTTTCTCCCTTACCCCACATTATAATTCAACATAAATTATGAAAAATATTCTAGATAAATGAATATAGTGATATTTTATTTTTAATGATGCTACCTAAAAAAATCATTCATTGATACTAAAGGGCTCTAGGGAATAATATACAGGTAGGCTATAAAATAGAGTTCATTTTAAAAAAGGGCTTTAAATTCAATAGATCTTATTAATAATTTAATCAAAAGTTATTTAATTTTTCCAAGGTTTTGAATATATTACATTAAAAAAATTCATTCAACTATGACTTAGTTCTATTAATAAATAGGGCACTAGAATTAAAATGTCAAAAATGGTTCAAAAGCCTCTTATATAAGTCAATAAAATTATAGGAGAGAACATTTCTAGAAGAATTTGAAAAATCCGTGGGTGTTTATGAAATTTTTTCACCTATAATTTTAAAATAATTTCATTTCAGTATTTATCTAAGGTGAGTTAATGGTTTAAATCAGTTTCATCAATATTGTCATTGATTAAAAATTTTCAAGGGTTATTTAAGTTAATAATATAGGTTTTAAAAATATTCTAAAAAATAAAAATAAAAGACATAAAAAGTTCAAAACATAACACAAAAGTTTGAAAAATAGAATATTTGAAAAGGACAAATATATAAAGGTTCCCTCCCCCATAAAAAAATGATCAAGTTTCCTCAACTAGTAATATTTTATTTATTATGTAATTAAATTTTAAAAGGAATCACAACATAAAATCAAATGTTAAGGAGAGTTTCAACCTAGTGGGTTTTTATTGATAAAGGCATTGGAGGAGTTTGATCTCCTCCACTGGTTTTCTAGGTATATTGGTGTGGTAAATATTTAACCTATTCCTATTAATAGTAAATACATTATGAGATCCTTCTTTAACAATATACACATTAACAAAAGGGTATAAATTAATAATATTTAATTCTAATTACTATATGTAATGAAATATACCTAAAATAGACATCAATCATAAGTTTTATATTAGTACATGGTCTCCAAGATGGATGTCCAACCACATAATCAACTTATCATGAGTCATGCTTTTCATTTATTTATATAATTTTAATTTCTCAAAGGCTTCCAATTTGATTTTTCTATAACTTATTAGTATAACCTCCCCTCTTTTTCTATCTTTATCTATGTATAGATTCTCCTCTTTAATATCCTAGTAAGATTTCAATTCTAGCTCCATGGTAGGTGAAAGTTTTTCTTATAAATTAATAAATAAGGGATCATCCGTATGGATGTATTGTAGGTTTTCATATAAGACCATAATGTGCCTTACAATAAATATATTTATTCATTCTTAATTGGTTTTATAGACTTATCAAAAATTCATTTGATTTCCCTATTAGAAATTTTATCTTTCTCATTTGTCGCTAGATCATATGGGGTAGATGATTTGTGATGTACTCCATATTTTCATAGAAAATCCTCCATTATGTGGTTAAAAAATTTTTCCCCTTGATTATCGATGATATCCCTTGGCCCTCCAAACCTAGAAAATTTGTCAAACCAAAAATTATAACACACAATTTGGCTATCATTAGTTTTGGTGTCTTTGGATTTCACCCATTTTGAGACATATTCTATAGTAAAAAAATTGTAAGCATTAAAATATACATGGTATGGGTTCTAGTAAAGTTATTCCCTAGATTTAAAAAAATTCAAAAATGTGGAAGGGTTTTGGGGAATTTTCGGTCTCTGTAAAATATTTACAGTAAATTTTCATTTTTAAAATTTTCTAAAACAATTATGTGTATATTTAAAAAACTCGGCGCAATGAATTCCAAATTCCAATAATTTATTTATAGCTCATTGTTGTCTAATTGACCTTCACATGATAAAGTATGATAAAATCCAAAAAAATAGACTAAATCCACATATAAGAAAACAACCTCTTTTTACTTTGTCATTGACATATTTTTATATGTATGGTTCTTCCCAAATGTAATATTTAGATTCAGATTTTAGTTTTTGGATTTTGTTGGGGAGTAAATGAGATGGAACTTAGGAGTTCATCAAACAATTTACCATTTTTGTATACTAGGTTACATCAACTTCAACCAAATGAAAATATTCTCACATAAGTATATCATTTTGTAGGTCCTGGTATGAATTTTTATCCTTATATATTGTTAGGTAATTCACTTAGGGGATTAGCTACCTAATTTTCAACACCCTTCTTATCCTTATTCTCTATGTATAATTCCCAACATAAGTCAATCCATGTAAGCATATTGGGATTTTTACATACCTTCTTCATTAAGTATCAAAGTGAAGTATGGTCAAGAAACACAACACCCTTAGTTCATATAAAATATCATCTAAATTTATCAAAAGAAAAAGTAACTATAAGGAATTGATTTTTAATAATTGAATACTTTATTTAGGAATCATCTAGTGTCCTAAAGGGAGAAGAAATTACTTGTGGTAAAACTTCATTTCTTTGGGATAGAATAACCACAACAAATTATTTTGAATCATCGCAAATATTCTTAAAAGGATTTAACCGGTTTCGTGGTTTAATCACCATTGGGGTGACTGATATCCTATTTTGTTCATAAAATGCTTCCCTATATTCAATATTAAAATCAAAATCATATTCTTCCAAAAGTAACCCATGGATTTGGAGAGAAATCATACTAAATACCTTGATAAAACTCCTATAAAACCTTCCATATACTAAACAATATCTTATATATTTCACACAATTTGGGAAAGGTAAATAATTTATCACTTTAATTTTTTTATTTATCTTTCTCACTACCTTTCTTGGAGAATGAATTACATAGGAAAATTACACTTTCCCGAATGAAGTAAAACTTATCAAAATTCAGAATGTGATTCCTTTTAAGGCATGTTTTTTTTAAAAAAATCATATTTCTTAAATATTTATTATATTAATTATGAAAAACAACAAAACTATCAAATAATACCTTCATATGTTCTTTAGTGTGGTTTGATAATATACTTTCTATACACCTATGACAAAAATACTATTCCTGGATTGTGTTACACACAATTTCACGTTCTTTTAATAGAATTAATATCACGCAACACTGAGTATAGATTTTGTTCAATGTATAAAAGAACTATGTTTGGATTGTGTAATACACAACACCAAAAGAATCTTTCACTAAACGTAACACTGACTTCGCTTTCATTACAATCAAGAGAGACCTTCCTCGATAGCTTGCGTTGTACGCAATACCATGTTTCACTAACAAATGATATATTATTAAAATATTATTATTGGATATAAAATGGTTGTTATGAACAGTATTAACCTCATTTTGAATTTTATATAACATTAAAATTAATTTTATGTATTTTCTATACATGATATAACAACAAATTCAATTTTTCAGATATAAAAAGTATTATTCAAAAAATGAATTTTTTCCACTTTTGATGGCACACCCATTTTAAATCTAATTTTTGAGACTGTTTTATATTATATTTGATAAAATAAGATTCTTATTTTTGTAATAAATATAAAAATTTACTTTTGTTGAATTTTTGGTATGTTTTTAATTATTTTAATTTTCTTTTTGATGAATAGTTAAAATATTGATTTTTTTATTTTAAAGATATTAAATTGTAAAATTATGGTTTGGATAATTTTTAAATTTACATTAGTTAATTTTTATCCAATTATGATTTTTTAAAAATTATATTATACGTGAATTCATTATAAAAACATTTTCCAGTTTTAAAGGGGCATTTTTTTAAACACTATTTTTCGTGACATTTTAACAATTGTATTTTAAATTTAATTCTGTAATTTATGTGTATTGAATTTTGAAAAAAAGATTTCAAATTTGGATTTAGGAGGCCCAAATTTGGTAAGTTGGCCCCTTTTATTTTTATCCACTATGAATAATAACCATGGTATATTTTATTACCACATTGGATGTTAAATTAGGTAATTTAGGTTAAAAATAATATTATAATGACTATAAAATGACCAAAACAAATGAAAAAAATTTATTTGATGAATAAAATTATACCCTTAATACTTAAGGATCCAAATATTTCATTTAATGGACACGTGTTCATCCAAATGACTTAAATAATATTTAAATCAAAGAAATACACAAATTGTCATTCTCTTTGTCTTTAATATCTTTTATGTATCCATATATAAAAATATGGCTCGTATCCACAAATATTAATTTTAATATTTAACTTAATAAACATATTTACCTGATATAAATTTAGTTTTAACGTTTTGGAGCTATTTTAGAGATATTACGGTATTTATAATATTTTATTTAATAAAAATTTAAAGATGCCACATTCTTGTTTTAGATAATATATCATTTTTTAAATAAGGATATAAAAAATCCAAATTAGATTATAAATATATATATGAAATTTAAATAATTTATCTTTATCATGGAAGTTTATTTTAAATTTTTAGGAAATAAATAATTACCTTAATGTTTTATATATCGATGATATAGAAATTATTTAATGGATGAAAAATCAATAAATTAATTTTTATTGAATTGATAATGACCATTAAAGGGACAAAAAACATTACAAAATTTTATTGGTTGAGTATATATCGACCATAAGAATCCAATGGTAGAGTTATGGACTATTGTAATCCATATGGAATAGGTTAAGACAATTATATTATTTTATTAAAAATAAGTTTAAAATTATCACATTCATACTTTAATAAGTATAAAAATTTTAATGTTGGATTTCAAAGCAGGTAAATTCAACTAAATATATTATTATGAAAGATAGTAAAATTATCTTCATAAGTTTATTTTTTTAAAAAATTTCATAAAATAATTATATTAAATAATTACAAAATATTGATGTAGTAATGTTTTTATTAAAGGAAATATAGAATAAATGTTGTTAATAATATTAAAATAAATATAATTTGGGATAATTAATTTTTCCTATGAATTTTATAGATTCTCTTAACCCCTAAGGGATATTATAAAAAGAATCAAGGATAACATATTATCTTGATATTTATAAAAATACATGAAATGAATTGTGTCCAAATTGACACAATTGATATTTTTTCAAAATAATGATTTATTAAATTATTTTAAAATCACAAATCATTTTTAAAAATATCTAATAATTATTATATGGTAAAAAATGATCTCAATTATTTATTTATGATCTAATCTATGTCAAATAATAAAATATTTTACACTTTTAATATTCAAATATTTTTTACCCTATTTAAAATGAAATAGAATAACTTAGTGTTAAATTGAAACGATAAGGTTTGAATGGACATAAAAACTTATCTAAAATTTATTTTTTGATGGAATTACAACCCTATGTCTTCTCATCTTCTAAATTTTTACATTTTATATGATCTTAAGTGGGGTTTTATTTTATTATAAATTAATATTTTTGAGGTTTCCAAAAGTGCCCCTCAGCTCAATTATAAAGGGCACCTCCTCCTCCATTTCTCCACAACTCATAAATCATTAAAGTTCATCCATACCCAACCTATTTCCCTTTTAAACTTACCTAGTTGTATTCTAGAGGTTTTATTCTTCTGAAAAGACCAACTCTAGTTCTTTTAAGAGGAGATCTAAAGAGATCACATCAATGAAGAGGGTGTTCAGACACAAAAGAAGCACATCATACCAAAGGTAAGGGAAAATTTTGAAATCTCATTTTTATTTGATATTGTTTATATATAAGTATTTATTGGGGATATATTTATCATCCATATTCATGTATTATAAAAATATTTTAATAAAATGTTTACTATTATTCTATATATGTTTAAAGTTATTATTACCCTTTTTTGACTATTACTACATAGGATGGAAGGAATATATTTTTTTCACCATATGATATACTTTTTACCTTTCTGTAAAAAGTAAAAGGAGTGTGTATTTTTAAATTATACATCATGAATATACTTTTACGATTTCATGATGCCTTATTTCCATGAAGCTTTCTCTACACTATTTCAAGTTTATTTCTAATTAAATTATTTTCTTTTAAAATTGCATGTCATTTTGAGAAAAGAAAACGTTTTTGAAGAAGAAACGATATTTTCCACATTAATTATGTTCAAGTGTTTTATAAAAATTATTTTCCATCTAAAATGATGCACTTTAAATAGGGTTATGTTTCCACCCCTATTACTACTATGATTTTATTGTGTTAATTATGGAATGCTATTTTATATAAATAATGTTATGATAGAATGATGTTTCTGAAAACTATTTTATTTCTTGGTTTATGCTACAATTAATGATTTATGTTTTTGTGGAACATGTAAGAATGATTTAATTATGATATGTGTGGTGCCTATATCTCCCTTTAATGCTTTGGGTAAATATTTATAACTCATGAGTTAAACATGGCTAGAACGACAAGTAAATATGGTTCAGTAATATAGGGCTGGAAGGACAAGTAAATCTGATCTAGTAATCCATGGCTGGGGTGAAAAGTAAACATTATTCAGTAAAGGTCTTTGTCTAATATGATGGTCTTGGCAGCAATATGTTGGCTACTATAGAAATCATATTGTGAGCTTAATTTTTTTTCCACACTTCCATGTTTTATTCCAATTATATTTTATCATGGTTAATGTTTCTTTTTTATCTATGCCTTACAAACTGCGAAGATTTATTTCATGAGTCATGATTTTGATATTTAAACTTTATGTAATGTTTTTTCATTCTTATGTTTATGGTTTGTTTTATGTTCTCATTGTTTACCATTAATGATAATTTGAGATCACTCTTTTTATATTTTATTTTCCATAGGATATAAAGAACGGTTTTAGGTAGGAAAACAATAGGGAAAGATATTTAGGGGAGATGTTGAAGATCTTTCACCAAGATTGAAGATTATGTTCCATGTTTCCAAAGACACTAAACTAATACAGTCTTTGGTCATATTTTTTTCATGTATTAAATTTTTGGTAAATGTAATGTAATTTCCATGTACATCATGATTGGGTAGTTAGATCTAGGGATATTGAATAGGATTGGAGTCTCCTTCCAACAGAATTTTGTGTGAGTAGATTTATTCCAAGAATATCATATAAAATCCAACCAATGTCTCTAAAATTATCGTTAAAGGCTAAGTAAAATAATTTTCTCTGGTTGAAGATAATTTTTTTGAATTTATAATTAATACATTTTCTCTTTTTATTAGGTACACATATTTAAGATCAGTAGGTAAGGGTTTAAGTTCCATATTCAAGGGTTGTTCATGGAATGACATCAGATTAGGGTCCTTATTTATATTACTTGTATTTTATACTAATAATATGAAATGTGTGTTTCATAATAATTAAATAAATAGTTCAATAATTCAGAATATTCATAATTTAACTCATCCACTATAATGAAAATCGATTCCTTAAAAATCTATTTAGCTTCAAACTCCATGAAATTTTCAATCATTAAGTGTTCCTATAAAGTAAATTCCATATAAGAAAACCTAAATATTCGACAAATTTATCTTATTTTAAGTGGTCCAGTGTATGAAGTGAGTGTCTATTTCATGGGTGTTACATGAAGTTAACGATGTTTAAATGGACTGTTTGTCCCTGAAATCCATGGTGAATTTTCTATTATGAACATTAATGATATCCTTAGTCATCCTCAAGAATGGACTCCCATAAATGATGGGTGAGTGTGATGGGATCCTATCTTCCACTATTTTTAGTACATATATTTCAGTTGTGAAGATCAATTCTTGGTATTTCATAAGTACATCCAATAATAATCTCCCTAGAAATACAGTAGATCGGTTTCCACTTATACCACCACTTTTATGGGATTCAAGTCTCATATATAGAAATATATAAAAAAGTGTGGAATTACATTTATTTAAGTACCTAAATCACACAAAAAATGTGGAAAATAAATAGATCCAATATTTAAATGAATGTAAAATATCCTAGGATCTTAACATTTTGTGGGTAATTATAGTGTGATTATAGTTGAGACAATTCTTCCAAAATTAGTTCATACATTCCCATAGAACCTCTTCCTTTGGGTGAAAAATTCTTTATGTAATTTATCATACTTTTTAATCTATATAAGTGCATAAATAATTAGAATATTGAACTTAATGTTATAGAATATTTCCATAGTTTCCATTTGAATTTCTTTTTCTTGGATAGTTTTTTATTGAACTATTATGGATGGGAATGAAAGTGGGAGATCTTTCTTCTCCCTTTGCTATCTTTTAAATGGAGCCCCTATTCTTTTAACTCCTTGGAAAATTATTCCTCTATCTTCCTTTTTTCTTTTTAATTAGTTTAGTCATCAAAAATTTACTTAGATTTTCTAGATTGGGTTTCTATAGCTTTTCCAATAGCATACTAATCTTGGTCTAGTTATTCTTGTTTAGGTTCAGTCTATTCATCTCCTTTTATCTCATTAATAGGGGTATATTTATAAAATTTGTTATTGTTCATGGGGTGGATTTTCTTACCAATTATAGTTGTTATCATCTTTATAGTTTCCTTTGACTTATAATTTGATTATCCACCAATTGAGGGTTATTAAAAGGGATTTTTATATAGGGAAAGGGGTGGTTCATTATTATACTTCTTATATGATTTTTGGTATGGGTTTGGTGTTGTAATTGTTTATTTTTTTTGTTTGTGAGGGGGCTATTTTGAGTAATTATTTTTCGAGGAGTTTCTACCTTAGTTATATTGATTTAGAAATCCATATTAAACTTGGTTATACTCTATCCATCCCTAATTTTGTTGGAATTTACTTGGTTGAAAGGATATTTCACAAATTTACATGCCCAGATCTTTAGTAAACTAGTCCATGGAATTATTAGGGGATGAGAATATAACTTATACCATAATTAGTGATTTGTATTCAGTGAATGTTTCTAGAGACACCAATCAAACCAAGAGAGGAGTGTACACACTAATCATTTTTCACCTTTTAATTGTTTAAAGAAATAGGTGTCACATTTTAGGTTTGTGGTTTAAAAAAAAGAAATTTAAACTGTAGTCTGATAAAAAATGATTGATATAAGTGATTGATCACGCTTTAGACTTTAAATTTCAGTTCTACCATAATCTTAAAAAGGTTTTACTTCCTTACATGATTGATTTATTATTAAAAGATTCCACAATTGATTTATCTAACCACATTATCTTAAAGTATATTGTGGAGAAGAACATAAAAATGATTACTAATTATTTAAATTCCCTTTCTATGATCATGAAGTATAAGATGAAACTCACTATATTACCTTAAAAAAATTAGGTGTTTGTGCTCCATGGAAATCTGAAAGTAATATAATATTCTTCTATACATTCTAGAGATCTCTAGACACTCTAATCCTGATAAAAAAAACTCAAAAGATACAAACTAAACTATGAGGAGGGAGTGTATTGATTATAAGCCCAAGAAGTAATAGGAAACTAATTTTAAATCCAAAACACAGTAACTTTCAAGGATTAAATTATCCATTGAGAACTAAATTCAACAAATGAAAAATTAGTTTTATTCAATAAAAATTGAGTACTCAATATTTAAAAGGGAGATAATTTTGTTCCCTTATCACTCATAATATTACCCCCTCTATTTAATGGGAAATAGAGCATAACAGGGAAGTGGGAGGAATAATCAAACAAAACTGAAATTAAAACAAAGAAATAAAAGCTACGAATTTTAGCAATCATGTAAATAGGTCCATTACAAAATTCAAGAAGTTCTCCCTCCACTATTATTTATAATTATATTATATACATTCATATTTCCCTTAAAAACATATTTCTTCGAACCTCTAATATCTAAAAACCTTCAAATATTGAATATATTCCCTTTCTCTCTTCATAATCGTCCATCGGACTTGTGGTTTTCAGAACTCTATGAAATCCCTGACTTCCTCTTTGATTTTGAGTTTCATTATTCTTCATATTACCTTTAGATATTATTTTATTAGAAATTATCCATGTGGTACTCATGTGTTAAATTTATTCATTTTGACATGGTATCACATAGCTTGGTCTTTAAGTGTATAGTATTTCCCCAAATAAATTGATTTCCCTTACATTGGTTTTAGAAACTTGATGAAACCATTATATAGAAATAGTGGCTTGGTTTTTACCATTACATAGCACATAATATAAGCCTTTGACCTTTAAATTGGTCTTAGAGTATAGAATCTACCCTCATACATTCCCTAAAATAAAGTGGTAACCTTCATGAAGACTTAAAACACCCATAAGTAAGTCATGAATGAATTTTAAGTAGCCTCTATATATCCATGAGTACTCTTAAGAATCTACCTAAATTGCAGGCTAATTTTTATGTAGGATATAGAGTTCAAGACTGAACCTTCCTTATGTTTAGGAAAAGTGGAAATATATTTATATAGGGTGTGAAGTTTCCATCACATAGTTTTTTGGTTTTATTAATCCCCGTGGTATTTTGAGCTTCAAATGATCGATCAAATTCCTTCTTGTGGATAGTGGATCAACCATTTGATAGTAAAGTGACTGCACAATGTGTACTACATGCCATTATGGATATTTCTTCATGAGGTTAGTAAAAACACATTGGTATGTTAATATAAATTTGTGGTCACTTGGGAATTCAATGTGTGTTGCGTTGAGATAGATGGACAATCAATTTCCTTCATGTTGAAACTTCAGGCTTTTGAAAAAATTTCACTTGCAGCCAATACATAGAGGGAATGATCGATTGTCACTTCTTATAGTCGATGGATTGAATGGATGGCCAAAAAGTAAATGCATGAAAAACTCAATGTATAATCAGTTTTCTATAGAAATTATTGAATTTCAAGATTTTAAAATAACATCCTGGAACCCATTAAAATTCCTTACCATCACCTAAAGTAATCATCAAACACCGAAGATGATGTGGATGATTTATTCATGAAATTCCCAAACCTCAAATAAACATCAAAAACGTAACTTTATAACTTATAATAATTAAACACCAAATTATCTCTCAGTCTAAAAAATATGGTATTAATATAAGATCTCATCATAATGGTGGGTCTAGAATCATTGAATCTCGTGATTGAATGTATGGAAATATTTTCCTGTGAGAGAACCAAAAAAATAAACTAGCACCACCAAGTGCTCACCTGATCAAAGGAAATGGTCATCTTAGTTACCCAAGTGTCTTCCCTAAGGTCTCCCCTATATAAATCATTATGAATCCAACCCCAAAAAACCACATCATAAGATAATACGTAAAACCTTAAGAAAAGGAAACCCAAAATAATAATACAGGCACAATATCCAAAAAATATTACCATCAATAATATAATGAGTGAAGAATTCTCAAAAAAACAAAAATAAATAAATAAATGTTGTTCATCTCCCTAAACAAGATTATACTCGATGCTCCCCTTTCTGAAAACTGGGTTCTTTATGAAGGTGTCTCAACTAGACACACCAAGGGATGTAACTTTGATCTTCTAGAAAAAAGGTATTAAATAACCCATAAAACATATAGTGCTTCTAAACCTATCAAACAACTCAATTACCATAAGAAGATTCAAAACACTGTGGTTCAATGTGTAAAATTTCAAGAAACCCCAAGATATAATCCAAGAGCAAGGGGGATTTTAAATCAACCACTATATTTTGAGTTTAGGTAAAGTCACCAACTAGGTATGTCCCAACTAAGAAATAAAGATAATTACTCTAATGTTCATTGCCCAAGACATATCCTTCCATATTTTATTTGAATAAATTCTAGGAATCATAATTTTTATAACATAAAACATGAACCTAATCCATATATTCTTCCCAAATAAAATCATATATTATTAAAATAAACCAAAATAAATTTTCAATAACACACTTTTTTCAAAACCTATATTCCTAAAAAAATTCCACTTTAAAATATTTAATCCATTTTAAAATATTTGAAATAAACCCATTTCAAAAAATGATTCGTCCTATAATTTCCCATCATAAAACTAAAACTTTTCATAAAAATTCACTCTACTTTCAAAACACTTTCTAGTTTTATTTGAAAAAAACATTCCCTTGAAAACATATCAAGGGTATTGAGGCATCATCATAACATATAAAAATTCAATAGTGATTATTAAAAATAAACTAAAAATAAATTCTAAAATCCCAATAACTATGAATAACTTAGGTTTTATCGGGTTAGGTGGTGATAAACCACCTACTCATAAGTTACCTATCGAGTCTCGATGATGATCTTAGTCCCTATAATAACCAGATGCACTCTAAATAGAAAACTATGCTCAAATACCTATTTTCATGAACCAACCAGGGCCACCCCAAGACATGGCACTCAAACCATCCTATTACATATTTTTGGTGCATTCCCGATCACCCAAGGCTGAAAACAGTTCTAGGAAATAAAAATAGAACCATTTGCATATGCTTTCTCCCTAAAAATATAAAAACAAAACCACATATTAATCTAATAATCCAGCATGATCCATCATTAAATCAGACTTCCACACCAAAAAATGAGCAGGTCAAACCATACATACAAATTATGAAATATGTGTAAATAAAATTGCTTTTAAATAGAATAAAAATAAATAAGCTCCAAGACTTACATAGATTGAATAAGATCATGTTAATCCAAGATGATACATAAAAATCTCAAAAAAAACAATATAAAAACCCAAACCAAACCACTACCATTGCTATGTGACCTTCGACCACAATACATATCCCAAACAATATATCCTTCACTACTTGAATACCCAACACAAGGCATAAAAAAGGTAAGGATTTTGATAGGAAACATAAGAGCTATATATACCAAACGTTATATTCTAGGTATGAGATAAAATGATCCTATTTATAATTCAAAAAACCACATACGAAATTCTTTACAAAATAAATTTTATTTTTTCTAATTTGAAATATAATTTTCAAATAGTTTTTCTCATTCATATGAAAAATAAAATATCAAACTCATTATAATTTTAAAAAACTTATAATACTTTTTATTTAAATACAAAATAATTACATTGAAAATTTTTCACCATCCAAAGAACCTTTTTATAAAAATACTCATTTCAAATCCACTTTTTTAAATCACTTTATTAATTCACCATTTCAATGTTTTTTAGAATATTTTTTTTATAAAATACACTAAATTAAAGAATAATATAATAAACCACAAAGGCACCACCTCAAAAGGTAATGAGTGTCAACAAGTATAATCCAAGTTCCATGTGTGAAAAACAAACTAGGAAATAAAATATAAAGATATTTCACTATATAGTATCATAAATAATTGTGGGAAATTTCTAAACATCCTTTGAGGTTATACTAGATGTAAGTGGGTGTAAAAACCTATCGGGCTATCAATTAATTACTAGTCTATAACCAAATGGATGATCTACTAACCCCAAAAGTGGAACGCCCCTATATACTTTGATACCAAAGGGGTTTTACTCCATCGAATAAGAATTAGATAGAAACCATCTCTCATCCACCACTAAGATATCTATAACTTCCATGATGGTAGAAATAATATGTCATAAATCAAACTATCTATATATAAAATTGTAGAAAATAAATCTCACCTCACCTCTAACTCGCTTATAAGAAAGAAATCTAATCACATCATTCTTATCATAATAATAATAAAATATCCCCTTGAATGGTCATAATCCATATAAAATGAGGTGATTATGAGTGTCTAATATACATATGATGAATTCCAATTTATAAGTTCCAAATGGGAATATAAAAAATCCTATATCTGTATGAAACTCTTTTTCTCATCATTTCAAATTATGTTTTAAAAAAATATTTAAAATAAATCCATTGAAAAAAATTCATAAAACCCATGCAAAAATCATACATTGAGAATAAACATTTAAAACCCCATTCAATTTGTTTTGAGCTTCAATACTTTTTTCTTATAACTATTTATGAAAACAAACTTACCTTTACTAAATTTTCAACACAAACAAGTTTAAATCCATTTTAAAATATCATTTCACTAGAAAAAAATATTTTAGTCCCATTTCCAAACACTTTGCATTCAAAAATCCATTTATAAAAAAACACTTTAATCCACTTTTATAGCAGGTGAAAAAAAAAATCCAACCCATTTATAAAATTAATGTTGAACATTAAATCTATGTACAACTTGAAAAATAAATCATTTAATAAAATGAAAATTCAAATGATATTCCAAGAAAATGAAACACATAAAAATACCCACCCCAGTTCAATGGTGATCAATCTGAAAGTGGTCTCCTTTAGTGGAGAACACTCCAAAAACTAAAGAGGTATTATGAACAATCCTTAAAAACCAAAACCCCTATTATAATTTTACCCGAATACCCATATTCATCCCAAAATCCATCATAGTGTTATTGGGAGAAAAATGATCCAAGAAAAGGAGATGGTAAGAAGAATGAAGGGGAAAAAGAGGAATAAGGACCTCACCCAAGGAAATTTACTTGGATTGAGGTTAAAGAAGTTAAATAACAATAATGGAGGGAGTCATACATACCCTTGGTTGTTCCATAAGGGTGTGTAGATCAATTTAAGAGAAAGATTATGGACACCACTCATAAAAATTGAGATTTAAAAAGGGGAAATAAATTTAAGTGATTTTGGGAAGCTACACAATTTTCTCACACTGTTTGGAAAATAGTGCAGATGGAACTACCTAGGCAGAACACACTCACATGGTTTCCTCACATAGTAGATACTAACTTTTTATGAGTTTTGTGTCTAAAATACCTCATTTAAAGTTGATCCATATATTTTCCTCAAGGTCTTTTTTAACCCATGTGCTACTCATGTAGGACAAACTCTAAACATTGAAAAAAATGTGAATATATCCATGTAAGGGAAATAATACGATTTTAGTAAAATTGTTTGCTCCAACCTAATTCCACATGAATATCACGTAAGTTTCATATGTATGCATTAATCATATCATGTAGTGACCATGTAGAAACTATAAAATAAAATAAAAACTTTCAAAAATTAAAATCCAAATCATAATAAATAATAAAAATTTAAATGTCCCCCAAATTAATTAATATAATAATAACAATATTGACACAAAATCTGACATATATTCACACTGATACTCCCCCCACCCACCACCCTAACCTCTAAATGTGTATCACCCTTCATTTGGTTTAAAAAATTGTATCCTAGTGATTTTTACTCTCTAGTTTCTCTCAATCACTTTTTATAGATAAATATAATTCTTTCAACAACAAATGAATCCCAATTTTTAATAAAAAATGGTTTCATTCCTGAAAAGAGAGTATTTTATGTTACATTCACTCTCTAGGACTATTCATTCTCTTTTTTTAATATGGATTCATAGTGCCAGATGAAACCTCAGCCATGTATTTGACCAAAAAATAAACATTAAAAAGTATGGGAAGTCCAATAATACTTTATTGTATTTATTATCCAAAAATGATTTGATAAATATCATGGTTTTTAGAACAGGTAATTCTTTTTGGAATAAGATTCATAACATTTATGACATAATAAAAGGGCTGAAATAAGAAAATGTACAAATTAGTTAACATAATTTTTAAGTTTTTAGAATGCAAGAGGTTGACACTGTTAATGAATTATTTACCATGGTAAACCTAATTTTTGAAACTATTATTGGATTTTGAGAAACTATAGATGAATCTAATGTGGTAAAAAAATTATGAGAAAGTGTTTTGAGAAATTTTTTGTCAATATATCAGCTATAAAATAAAGATATATTAATTTCATTATCGTGGATGAACTTCACATCACTCTTATAAACTATGAAATGATAAGAGGGAATGCTCATAAAATCAAAAGAAATTAGGAAAATTAAATGGATTTTAGATCATTCAAATTTTTGAAGATATAATATATGTGTGAATACTTTAATAGATAATAAAATTTAAAATACCATATGAAACTCTTTCTCTTATGTCAAGAAATTTTACAAGGGGATGAATTGGTAAATATAAAGGAAAAATTCATTTCATTTTTTTAAATTGTGGTAAGTTTGGTCATTTCATAGATAACTCCCCTATAATAATTGGAGGGGAAATGTTAATAAAGAAGTTACCATGAATTTCACTAAAAAAAGAGACATCTCATCTTCTCATCCAAAAAGAAAGAATAAGATTTCCCCTAGTACCATTAAAAAGATATTAATTTTTGTTGAGGATGTTATATATGATAGTGAATAAAATAGTGATAAGGATGAGGAAGCTCCTTGATATCTATCTCATAGACTGATCATGGAATATGAGGAATAATATGTGGATCCACTATAATATGATTAAAAAAACATTAGTGAGTATATTGTACAGAAATAAGAGATAGCTAAAAATATATTATGATAATGGAAATAAAAATGTTCTTGAAATAAATAGGAAGGATAATAGAAAATATCACTCATCTAAATGGAGTTTCGGACAAAAAGTGTCAACAAGAGGTTGAAAAATAAAACATTTTCAATGAAATATAGATTTTGAAGCTTAATATTACATAAAAGTAGAAAATCAATGAAAATCTAACTTCCACCACTATCCGAGGGTTTGAGTAGATTGAAAAACTCATGAACCATATGGATAAAATCAAAAATCATATTGAGAAAATATAATTTAATAGGAACAAGGTTATAGGAAAAAAGCCAAATGTTATTAACAACTAATAACAAGTAGTTATTCAAAAAAATATAAAAGGTTTGAAAAGGGAAGGTCAACATAATATTTATTATAAATAAAAACTACTTAAACTAATTTTTTTTGGAATACTACATTCAATAATATCTGATGTTTTGGAAAAAAAATCAAATCTACTCAAATTTTGAAAGATAAAAACTTAGGCGATGAGCCATTATCATTCAAAAATGCTAAAGGAAACATTCCACAAAATGTATTTTTAGGTTCTGTATATTAATGGGATGAAAATTGATCAAGAAAGAAAACCATTCAACAAAATAATTTTTATTAGAATAGAATATTTTAGGGAAATTTCTTGTGTTGTGGTTTCTTTTCACACAAGTTATACCAGTGTCAGTAAAATATGTATCTGCCTAGTTTGAGAAGAGATTAGGAATCAAGGGAATGAAAATTGTCATAGATGTGAACTCAAAGAATTCCTCAATATCTTAAGAAGAAATTTAAAGTAAAAAAATTGTGTTAGAAGCCTATAGGAGGTATGCAGAAGATGTGATCAAGAAGGAAACGACTTATATATTTTTGTCCTCTTATATAAATATATTTCATAGGTTTAGAAACATTTATAATTAAATTCAAATGCGTAGATTAGAAATTTGTGTTGAAGTCGGTTCTAAAAAATTCAAATCAGAGAATTCTTGGATAATGAATAGTGGGTGCTCATCTTACATGACAGGTGATCTTAAAAACCATTAAAAATTTGAGAAATATAAATGAGGAGTTGTGAAATTCGAAAATGGGCTCTCACTAAAGATCAAAAATAATGTAACAAAAACCATTTGAAAAAATCCAATAAATCTAGACAGTGTATTGTATTTTATGGGTTAAATCACAACTTGTTTAGTTTATCATGGTTCTGTGATGCTATAAATGAGGATATATTTAGAAAAAAATGGATTCATAGTCAAAATAATAAAATAAGGGTAAGTTCTAACAATGGGTTTGAGAACCACAAATAAAAATGATTTAAATTATGGAAGTAAGTGTATGTTGTTACTAGACTCAAGAAGTGTAAAATAATCTATGGCATAGAATACTTGGTCACCCTAGCTAAAAGAATATAATAAAACGAATCAAATAATATTCTAAGAATAATCTACCCAATTTGATAGTGGATACTACCAATGTCCATAAAACTTGTACAATGGGGAAAATGGTGAACAAAACTCATAATAGAGTTGAAGTTCATACTTCAAAGACTCTTAAACTAATTCACTCTGATGTATGTGGTCCTATGACTAAAAATTCAACAAATGGATAAATATATTTAAGCACACACATTTATTACTTCACAATGATGGGATGCATCATGTTCTTGTCATAAAAAGTCACAGGCCTTGGAAAAATTATATAGCTTTATAATACTAAAAAATAAGTAAACAATATTTTACATAAAGAGATTGAGAAAAAATAATGGGAGTGATTATACCAATAGAAAATTTACTGAATATCCTAAAAAATGGAATCAAACCTAAATTTAGTTCTTTATATACTCCACAACCAAATGGAGTAGATGAAAAGAAAAAAAAGACTCTAGTTGATATGGTAAGAACTATGTCAAAAGAGCCTAAAACCTCCAAGTAATATGTAACGGCCCGAAATTTTGAATAAATCTTGTTTCCTAATTTCATGTGTTATTTTATTTTATTTTTATACTCAACAAAAATGTTTTATTTGATAAACATGATTATAATTAAAATGAGACCATTGGGTTTTGATTGTTATATGACCATCGGTCAATATGACCACTGTGAACAAAATGTTTTGATTATTGTCTCTAAATACAAGTAATCTTGGTTAATTATTATAGAAAGAAGATTCGATGGCCTCACCTAGTAGTCTTGGACCGATCGAAGCCCATCTAACAGAGCTTGGGAAGAAGGTAACACCATTGGGCTTTGCTCTGGATCAAATCCAAGCCGAACTTCATCATGTGAAGCTAGAACGGAATCGCCTTCGTGAGAAGTTCAAACTGATAGAAATTACTACTCGGGCAATGTTGACTGAGCAGCCCCAAGATTCTATCACCCTAGAACACCTTACTCTTAGGTCCTATGCTGGTATTATAAGGGGCTATGTAACGAGATCGTAACTGCCTTGTGTAATCCTTGTTTTAAATAAAAATTGGGATTTCTTCTTATGATGAAGTTTATGAATTTTGAAATGACCGGATAAATATAGTATGCATATTTTTGATGAATTTTAGAAAAAGGATATTTTAAAAAATGGTTGTGTAAACCTTAAATAATTAAAAATGTGTAATTATTTTCAAAAAATGGTCTTCTACAATTATGTCCAGTACGAAATTTAGATTCTAATAAGATCAACTTGATTTTTGATGAATAGTAAATTGTGAATAGTGATTTTACGCTTAGGATTAGTAATGTGACCAAATGGATTAGTAATCTCACTTAAAGAAAGTTTTAAAATAATCTAGACACCTTGATTAAGTAATGTGATTCAATAAAATGGTTAAATAACGGTTTCATTAATTATTATTCAAGTATTAGTTTTTTCGGGTGAATAGTGTTTTTTAATTAAAAAATTAATTAAAAATATTTAGAAAATTATTTTTATAAAATGGATTTCATTTTTGAACTCACAGCATCGATATTATGTTAAGGTAATATTTGGGGATTTTTCTGAAAAAAATGAATTTTCGGTGAATAGTGAATTTATTTAAAAATTGAATTAAAAATATTTAGAAAATTATTTTTATAAAATGGAGTTCATAAATGTAATTAGGGAATCAATATTTACTTAAGGTGAATGTTTGGGATTTTTCTGAGAAAGATGAATTTTTCAGTGAATAGTAAAAATGCAGTTTTAGGGTTTCGGTATGTTTAATGACATCATAATTGTGTCATGATGATGTCATGAGATCCTTTAAGGGTTGGCCGGCCAAGGGTGATGAATTATTGTTTTGGGGGCCCCATGTGGCCTAACTCCACGATAAATGCCAAGGGAGAGCACATGGGTTTGAGAAAAGCACATGTGAGGTGTCCCTTGGCCATTAATGCCTTGTCCCCTCACTTTCCCTATAAATACTAAGCCCTCCTCTCATCCATTCGACTCCCCACTCATTCCCAACGAATTTATGGTCTCATTACCTCCCAAGGAGTCCTCCCAAGGTTCCCCCAAGCCCTCAAGGTCCCAACCTTTGAGGTTTAAGAGTTACATTTTAAGGTAAGGGATCCGATCTTTCTCTTTCTTTTCGAGAAATCTCTTTTATGTAATTTCTTTTATGCTCCATGTTCAAATGTTAAAGGGTGTTATTTTATACTCCTCTTACTGCCCTTTTCATGTTCATATAATGAGATATCCTCTCTTACTCTCATTATTTAGTTTTTTGAAGTTTTAAGTGGCGCCGTTAGGCTGCCGAAATTTTTGTAACGGATTCTTTCTCCCTTCTCATTTTTCAAGATCTATTTTCATGTAAAGTATTTCAAGTTCCTTTATATTATGTTGGGGTATGATCTCTAAATTTATCATACTGATATTTTATGATCATATTATGAGAGACCCTATTTGATCTCTTCAATTCAGTATTTTGAAGTTTTATGTGGCGCCGTTAGGCTGCCGAATTTTTAAGTGGTTCTTCACCCTTCTTGTTTTGAAGTTCTACTTTCATGTCAATTCTTTCAAGTTCCTTTATATTATGTTGGGGTATGATCTCTAAATTTATCATACTTATCTTTTATGATCATATGATGAGAGAACCTATTTGATCTTCTCAATTCAGTATTTTGAAGTTTTATGTGGCGCCGTTAGGCTGCCGAATTTTTAAGTGGTTCTTCACCCTTCTCGTTTTGAAGTTCTACTTTCATGTCAATTCTTCCAAGTTCCTTTTTGTTATGTTGGGGTATGATCTCTATATATATCATACTGGAGTCTTATGTTCATATGATGAGAGACCCCATTCAATCTCTTCAATTCAGTATTTTGAAGTTTTAAGTGGCGTCGTTAGGCTGCTGAATTTTTAAGGGATTCTTTCACCCTTCTCTTTTTCAAAGTTCTACTTTCATGTCAAGTCTTTCAAGATCCTTTTTAATTATGTTGGGGAATTTTCTCTATATTTATCATACTGAACTCTTATGTTCACATGATTAGAGACCCTATTTGATCTTTTCAAATCATTTTTGTTGAAGTTTAAGTAACGCCGTTGGGCTGCCAAACTTTCATAAGAGAAATCTAATTTTTGTCTTTCTTCCATGTTTTTTCATTTCAAATGGTATGTCCTTGAAATTTAATTACCATGATCATGTATCCTTCTTATTCTGTCCAACTACTGTTTTATGGGTCATTTATGAATGTTTGACCCATTTTCCCTCTCTTTTTAATGTCTTCTAAAACCTCGTAACATAGCCGTTATGCTGCCGAATTTCCATCTCAAAATGTCTCTCTCTTTTTCTAAAGTTCTTTTAGGTTATAAAGTGAATACTCAAAGCACTTATTTCTACAGGTGTATTCACATATATATCAAAATTTTCTATTTTAAATTCTGGTATTTACATACATGAAACCCGTTTTCCCTTTCCGTGGGTTTAAGGTGACATAAAGATCATGTCTTTAAAGCAGTTTTTAAAACTTTATCATTATGAAATGAAACCCATTTCTTTTATGCTATATGGGTTGTTTATGAAATGATTGATGATGATATATGTGGCTCACATGATAATAAAGACAAATTTAAGGGTGCGCCCTGATAGCGCTCCGATGCATTGGGTAAAGACTTAATCTCTAGAGATGACCATTTTTAACGACGCCTTGGTGAATAACCTTGGTAATTTTTAATGACACCTTGGGGATGGACCTTGGTGAAACGAAACGATTGTCAATATTAAATGTTGCAGCCACATCTTCAAGTTATGAAAAATGTTATTTTTATTATGAAATGCCTCATGACTTCTTTCTCATGCCTTAAAGTTCTTTTCATGTCCTTATTGAAGTATCTCAAGTTCACATGTAAAATGCTCATCTTGTTTCCCTTACTGGGCCTTTTGCTCACCCTTTCTTTTGATGTATGTCCCCAGGTTATGAGATGCAGTAATGAACCTAGGATGAACATAAGGAGAATCCTTTCAAGTGTTTAAGAGGAATGTTTCATGTTGTTTTCATTTTTTATGTTCCTGGCTTCCAAGACACTAAACCTTAACGATCCTCAGTTTTGTGTAATGTAATGAAAGTTTATGTTATAAAATACGAGATGTTATAGTTGGTATCAAAGGATGGTTTAGTTATTTGTAGAAATTAGGATATGAAAACTTTAGGAAGAAGCCTATAGAAAAGTTAAAATATAAGAAATATTCCTGGTATTTTGGTGAGTATTGAGTAAGGGGTTTCCAAGCAAATACATCCCTGTCTGGATACGAGCAGGTAGAGGTGGCTCTGGCACAGATGTACATAGGGGTAAAACCCGAAAACACCGCTTTGAGCTAGACTCGAACGGGAACTGGTACACGACAACGGGTCTTGCTGCAATCTTGGTTACGACACTCCCGTGGGATATGCTTTGGTAAATTCATAAGCTTAGTATGAACCATTGTTAAAGGAACAAAGATAAAATAAAATGAAGATTCACATAAGAATATATGATCATGGATAACCTAGATAGGAACCTAGGGGATCACAAGTTAGGGTATACTTTTCAACTACAAGTTATCCTTATATGCTTTAAGTTTCTTTTCATGATTATTGGATAAGTATTTAAGCCCCTAATTATAGTTTCTTTTCTTAGTTAATGGCGGGAAATGGAAGAACATGTCTCAACAACCAATGTGATAGGAAATGCTACGATTGCCGTATTAATATGACAGAGATGATTAGGGGATTAAAATATGATTTTTATTTTGCAAGACATTCACTATTTTGGGGACCCTATATGATCGAGGTAAATAGATTACAACTGTATTTTCATTGAGGAGTAATGTTGATTTATATTTGAAGAATCGATGAATTTAAGGTGGATTTATAGTAATTTAGGTTACTTTTGGGAATGATTAACCTATCTTGGGTTAAATATGTTTAGATTAGATACTTTTGTTATAAGATGTTAGGAGTGGTTGATGTTGTTTGGAGATGAACAATGAAGTTTATTTTGGAAGACTATGTAATCAAATCCTTCTTGTATTTGGGTTTCAATATTAGTTTGGTTTATTTTGAGGAATTTTAAGGACCGTTATTTATGGAATGGACTATGATGAACTTTGGGTAGTACCATGGAACTTTAAAGATTTAAAAGTAGTTTCCATTCCTATGGGATTCTTTCTTTTTGAAGAGTTGTTTTACCTTACCCTTTCGGTTTTTGGGATAATGTTTAAAGATAGAAGAAATAGATAGTTGATCTTTTGTGGATTATGTGATTCTCTAGAAGATGATTCTTGTGTTTTGATGAGACCAAGTAGTTTTGAATGCTCATCGTTTGGAGAAAAGATTAGTTTTGGGTAGAAACTTATTAAAGGATGAAACTCTACATGAAGGTAGATATATTTCCTTATGTTTTTGTTCTATGTTGTAAATGAATTTCTCAAAGTTATTAAAAGGAACGTAAAACAAAAACATTGTTGGTTTACGTTTCCTACTAGTTAATCAAAGACCGCTTACACACATCATAAGTTTGGGATTTTCTTATTGTTAACTTTCTCCTAATCATGTTCTCTATCACTCTCCCTCAGAACGTGACCCTTTGTTTTCTCCTCCATGTCCATGTTTCCTACATGGAATCCTAGTATGAGTAAACTCGGGTGGCCTTCGTACTCCCTTTTATTTCTTTTAAAGTAATAGTGTTACTGACTCTTTTTCCGATGTGGGACTTTCAATGAAATTTCAAAACCCAATTTTAAAAATTGCGCGGACGCAATTTGTTAAGGGGGGAAGATTGTAACGGCTTGAAATTTTGAATAAATCTTGTTTCCTAATTTCATGTGTTATTTTATTTTATTTTTATACTCAACAAAAATGTTTTATTTGATAAACATGATTATAATTAAAATGAGACCATTGGGTTTTGATTGTTATATGACCATCGGTCAATATGAACACTGTGAACAAAATGTTTTGATTATTGTCTCTAAATACAAGTAATCTTGGTTAATTATTATAGAAAGAAGATTCGATGGCCTCACCTAGTAGTCTTGGACCGATCGAAGCCCATCTAACAGAGCTTGGGAAGGAGGTAACACCATTGGGCTTTGCTCTGGATTAAATCCAAGCCGAACTTCATCATGTGAAGCTAGAACGGAATCGCCTTCGTGAGAAGTTCAAACTGAAAGAAATAACTACTCGGGCAATGTTGACTGAGCAGCCCCAAGATTCTATCACCCTAGCACACCTTACTCTTAGGTCCTATGCTGGTATTATAAGGGGCTATGTAACGAGACCGTAACTGCCTTGTGTAATCCTTGTTTTAAATAAAAATTGGGATTTCTTCTTATGATGAAGTTTATGAATTTTGAAATGACCGGATAAATATAGTATGCATATTTTTGATGAATTTTAGAAAAAGGATATTTTAAAAAATGGTTGTGTAAACCTTAAATAATTAAAAATGTGTAATTATTTTCAAAAAATGGTCTTCTACAATTATGTCCAGTACGAAATTTAGATTCTAATAAGATCAACTTGATTTTTGATGAATAGTAAATTGTGAATAGTGATTTTACACTTAGGATTAGTAATGTGACCAAATGGATTAGTAATCTCACTTAAAGAAAGTTTTAAAATAATCTAGACACCTTGATTAAGTAATGTGATTCAATAAAATGGTTAAATAACGGTTTCATTAATTATTATTCAAGTATTAGTTTTTTCGGGTGAATAGTGTTTTTTAATTAAAAAATTAATTAAAAATATTTAGAAAATTATTTTTATAAAATGGATTTCATTTTTGAACTCACAGCATCGATATTATGTTAAGGTAATATTTGGGGATTTTTCTGAAAAAAATGAATTTTCGGTGAATAGTGAATTTATTTAAAAATTGAATTAAAAATATTTAGAAAATTATTTTTATAAAATGGAGTTCATAAATTTAATTAGGGAATCAATATTTACTTAAGGTGAATGTTTGGGATTTTTCTGAGAAAGATGAATTTTTCAGTGAATAGTAAAAATGCAGTTTTAGGGTTTCGGTATGTTTAATGACATCATAATTGTGTCATGATGATGTCATGAGATCCTTTAAGGGTTGGCCGGCCAAGGGTGATGAATTATTGTTTTGGGGGCCCCATGTGGCCTAACTCCACGATAAATGCCAAGGGAGAGCACATGGGTTTGAGAAAAGCACATGTGAGGTGTCCCTTGGCCATTAATGCCTTGTCCCCTCACTTTCCCTATAAATACTAAGCCCTCCTCTCATCCATTCGACTCCCCACTCATTCCCAACGAATTTATGGTCTCATTACCTCCCAAGGAGTCCTCCCAAGGTTCCCCCAAGCCCTCAAGGTCCCAACCTTTGAGGTTTAAGAGTTACATTTTAAGGTAAGGGATCCGATCTTTCTCTTTCTTTTCGAGAAATCTCTTTTATGTAATTTCTTTTATGCTCCATGTTCAAATGTTAAAGGGTGTTATTTTATACTCCTCTTACTTCCCTTTTCATGTTCATATAATGAGATATCCTCTCTTACTCTCATTATTTAGTTTTTTGAAGTTTTAAGTGGCGCCGTTAGGCTGCCGAAATTTTTGTAACGGATTCTTTCTCCCTTCTCATTTTTCAAGATCTATTTTCATGTAAAGTATTTCAAGTTCCTTTATATTATGTTGGGGTATGATCTCTAAATTTATCATACTGATATTTTATGATCATATTATGAGAGACCCTATTTGATCTCTTCAATTCAGTATTTTGAAGTTTTATGTGGCGCCGTTAGGCTGCCGAATTTTTAAGTGGTTCTTCACCCTTCTTGTTTTGAAGTTCTACTTTCATGTCAATTCTTTCAAGTTCCTTTATATTATGTTGGGGTATGATCTCTAAATTTATCATACTTATCTTTTATGATCATATGATGAGAGAACCTATTTGATCTTCTCAATTCAGTATTTTGAAGTTTTATGTGGCGCCGTTAGGCTGCCGAATTTTTAAGTGGTTCTTCACCCTTCTCGTTTTGAAGTTCTACTTTCATGTCAATTCTTCCAAGTTCCTTTTTGTTATGTTGGGGTATGATCTCTATATATATCATACTGGAGTCTTATGTTCATATGATGAGAGACCCCATTCAATCTCTTCAATTCAGTATTTTGAAGTTTTAAGTGGCGTCGTTAGGCTGCTGAATTTTTAAGGGATTCTTTCACCCTTCTCTTTTTCAAAGTTCTACTTTCATGTCAAGTCTTTCAAGATCCTTTTTAATTATGTTGGGGAATTTTCTCTATATTTATCATACTGAACTCTTATGTTCACATGATTAGAGACCCTATTTGATCTTTTCAAATCATTTTTGTTGAAGTTTAAGTAACGCCGTTGGGCTGCCAAACTTTCATAAGAGAAATCTAATTTTTGTCTTTCTTCCATGTTTTTTCATTTCAAATGGTATGTCCTTGAAATTTAATTACCATGATCATGTATCCTTCTTATTCTGTCCAACTACTGTTTTATGGGTCATTTATGAATGTTTGACCCATTTTCCCTCTCTTTTTAATGTCTTCTAAAACCTCGTAACATAGCCGTTATGCTGCCGAATTTCCATCTCAAAATGTCTCTCTCTTTTTCTAAAGTTCTTTTAGGTTATAAATTGAATACTCAAAGCACTTATTTCTACAGGTGTATTCACATATATATCAAAATTTTCTATTTTAAATTCTGGTATTTACATACATGAAACCCGTTTTCCCTTTCCGTGGGTTTAAGGTGACATAAAGATCATGTCTTTAAAGCAGTTTTTAAAACTTTATCATTATGAAATGAAACCCATTTCTTTTATGCTATATGGGTTGTTTATGAAATGATTGATGATGATATATGTGGCTCACATGATAATAAAGACAAATTTAAGGGTGCGCCCTGATAGCGCTCCGATGCATTGGGTAAAGACTTAATCTCTAGAGATGACCATTTTTAACGACGCCTTGGTGAATAACCTTGGTAATTTTTAATGACACCTTGGGGATGGACCTTGGTGAAACGAAACGATTGTCAATATTAAATGTTGCAGCCACATCTTCAAGTTATGAAAAATGTTATTTTTATTATGAAATGCCTCATGACTTCTTTCTCATGCCTTAAAGTTCTTTTCATGTCCTTATTGAAGTATCTCAAGTTCACATGTAAAATGCTCATCTTGTTTCCCTTACTGGGCCTTTTGCTCACCCTTTCTTTTGATGTATGTCCCCAGGTTATGAGATGCAGTAATGAACCTAGGATGAACATAAGGAGAATCCTTTCAAGTGTTTAAGAGGAATGTTTCATGTTGTTTTCATTTTTTATGTTCCTGGCTTCCAAGACACTAAACCTTAACGATCCTCAGTTTTGTGTAATGTAATGAAAGTTTATGTTATAAAATACGAGATGTTATAGTTGGTATAAAAGGATGGTTTAGTTATTTGTAGAAATTAGGATATGAAAACTTTAGGAAGAAGCCTATAGAAAAGTTAAAATATAAGAAATATTCCTGGTATTTTGGTGAGTATTGAGTAAGGGGTTTCCAAGCAAATACATCCCTGTCTGGATACGAGCAGGTAGAGGTGGCTCTGGCACAGATGTACATAGGGGTAAAACCCGAAAACACCGCTTTGAGCTAGACTCGAACGGGAACTGGTACACGACAACGGGTCTTGCTGCAATCTTGGTTACGACACTCCCGTGGGATATGCTTTGGTAAATTCATAAGCTTAGTATGAACCATTGTTAAAGGAACAAAGATAAAATAAAATGAAGATTCACATAAGAATATATGATCATGGATAACCTAGATAGGAACCTAGGGGATCACAAGTTAGGGTATACTTTTCAACTACAAGTTATCCTTATATGCTTTAAGTTTCTTTTCATGATTATTGGATAAGTATTTAAGCCCCTAATTATAGTTTCTTTTCTTAGTTAATGGCGGGAAATGGAAGAACATGTCTCAACAACCAATGTGATAGGAAATGCTACGATTGCCGTATTAATATGACAGAGATGATTAGGGGATTAAAATATGATTTTTATTTTGCAAGACATTCACTATTTTGGGGACCCTATATGATCGAGGTAAATAGATTACAACTGTATTTTCATTGAGGAGTAATGTTGATTTATATTTGAAGAATCGATGAATTTAAGGTGGATTTATAGTAATTTAGGTTACTTTTGGGAATGATTAACCTATCTTGGGTTAAATATGTTTAGATTAGATACTTTTGTTATAAGATGTTAGGAGTGGTTGATGTTGTTTGGAGATGAACAATGAAGTTTATTTTGGAAGACTATGTAATCAAATCCTTCTTGTATTTGGGTTTCAATATTAGTTTGGTTTATTTTGAGGAATTTTAAGGACCGTTATTTATGGAATGGACTATGATGAACTTTGGGTAGTACCATGGAACTTTAAAGATTTAAAAGTAGTTTCCATTCCTATGGGATTCTTTCTTTTTGAAGATTTGTTTTACCTTACCCTTTCGGTTTTTGGGATAATGTTTAAAGATAGAAGAAATAGATAGTTGATCTTTTGTGGATTATGTGATTCTCTAGAAGATGATTCTTGTGTTTTGATGAGACCAAGTAGTTTTGAATGCTCATCGTTTGGAGAAAAGATTAGTTTTGGGTAGAAACTTATTAAAGGATGAAACTCTACATGAAGGTAGATATATTTCCTTATGTTTTTGTTCTATGTTGTAAATGAATTTCTCAAAGTTATTAAAAGGAACGTAAAACAAAAACATTGTTGGTTTACGTTTCCTACTATTTAATCAAAGACCGCTTACACACATCATAAGTTTGGGATTTTCTTATTGTTAACTTTCTCCTAATCATGTTCTCTATCACTCTCCCTCAGAACGTGACCCTTTGTTTTCTCCTCCATGTCCATGTTTCCTACATGGAATCCTAGTATGAGTAAACTCGGGTGGCCTTCGTACTCCCTTTTATTTCTTTTAAAGTAATAGTGTTACTGACTCTTTTTCCGATGTGGGACTTTCAATGAAATTTCAAAACCCAATTTTAAAAATTGCGCGGACGCAATTTTTTAAGGGGGGAAGATTGTAACGGCTTGAAATTTTGAATAAATCTTGTTTCCTAATTTCATGTGTTATTTTATTTTATTTTTATACTCAACAAAAATGTTTTATTTGATAAACATGATTATAATTAAAATGAGACCATTGGGTTTTGATTGTTATATGACCATCGGTCAATATGAACACTGTGAACAAAATGTTTTGATTATTGTCTCTAAATACAAGTAATCTTGGTTAATTATTATAGAAAGAAGATTCGATGGCCTCACCTAGTAGTCTTGGACCGATCGAAGCCCATCTAACAGAGCTTGGGAAGGAGGTAACACCATTGGGCTTTGCTCTGGATTAAATCCAAGCCGAACTTCATCATGTGAAGCTAGAACGGAATCGCCTTCGTGAGAAGTTCAAACTGAAAGAAATAACTACTCGGGCAATGTTGACTGAGCAGCCCCAAGATTCTATCACCCTAGCACACCTTACTCTTAGGTCCTATGCTGGTATTATAAGGGGCTATGTAACGAGACCGTAACTGCCTTGTGTAATCCTTGTTTTAAATAAAAATTGGGATTTCTTCTTATGATGAAGTTTATGAATTTTGAAATGACCGGATAAATATAGTATGCATATTTTTGATGAATTTTAGAAAAAGCATATTTTAAAAAATGGTTGTGTAAACCTTAAATAATTAAAAATGTGTAATTATTTTCAAAAAATGGTCTTCTACAATTATGTCCAGTACGAAATTTAGATTCTAATAAGATCAACTTGATTTTTGATGAATAGTAAATTGTGAATAGTGATTTTACACTTAGGATTAGTAATGTGACCAAATGGATTAGTAATCTCACTTAAAGAAAGTTTTAAAATAATCTAGACACCTTGATTAAGTAATGTGATTCAATAAAATGGTTAAATAACGGTTTCATTAATTATTATTCAAGTATTAGTTTTTTCGGGTGAATAGTGTTTTTTAATTAAAAAATTAATTAAAAATATTTAGAAAATTATTTTTATAAAATGGATTTCATTTTTGAACTCACAGCATCGATATTATGTTAAGGTAATTTTTGGGGATTTTTCTGAAAAAAATGAATTTTCAGTGAATAGTGAATTTATTTAAAAATTGAATTAAAAATATTTAGAAAATTATTTTTATAAAATGGAGTTCATAAATGTAATTAGGGAATCGATATTTAGTTAAGGTGAAAGTTTGGGATTTTTCTGAGAAAGATGAATTTTTCAGTGAATAGTAAAAATGCAGTTTTAGGGTTTCGGTATGTTTAATGACATCATAATTGTGTCATGATGATGTCATGAGATCTTTTAAGGGTTGGCCGGCCAAGTGTGATTAATTATTGTTTTGGGGGCCCCATGTGGCCTAACTCCATGATAAATGCAAAGGGAGAGCACATGGGTTTGAGAAAAGCACATGTGAGGTGTCCCTTGGCCATTAATGCCTTGTCCCCTCACTTTCACTATAAATACCAAGTCCTCCTCTCATCCATTCGACTCCCCACTCATTCCCAACGAATTTATGGTCTCATTACCTCCCAAGGAGTCCTCCCAAGGTTCCCCCAAGCCCTCAAGGTCCCAACCTTTGAGGTTTAAGAGTTACATTTTATGGTAAGGGATCCGATCTTTCTCTTCCTTTTCGAGAAATCTCTTTTATGTAATTTCTTTTATGCTCCATGTTCAAATGATAAAGGGTGTTCTTTTATACTCCTCTTACTTCCCTTTTCATGTTCATATAATGAGATATCCTCTCTTACTCTCATTATTTAGTTTTTTGAAGTTTTAAGTGGCGCCGTTAGGCTGCCGAAATATTTGTAACGGATTCTTTCTCCCTTCTCATTTTTCAAGATCTATTTTCATGTAAAGTATTTCAAGTTCCTTTATATTATGTTGGGGTATGATCTCTAAATTTATCATACTGATCTTTTATGATCATATGATGAGAGACCCTATTTGATCTCTTCAATTCAGTATTTTGAAGTTTTATGTGGCGCCGTTAGGCTGCCGAATTTTTAAGTGGTTCTTCACCCTTCTCGTTTTGAAGTTCTACTTTCATGTCAATTCTTTCAAGTTCCTTTATATTATGTTGGGGTATGATATATAAATTTATCATACTGATCTTTTATGATCATATGATGAGAGACCCTATTTGATCTTCTCAATTCAGTATTTTGAAGTTTTATGTGGCGCCGTTAGGCTGCCGAATTTTTAAGTGGTTTTTCACCCTTCTCGTTTTGAAGTTCTACTTTCATGTCAATTCTTACAAGTTCCTTTTTGTTATGTTGGGGTATGATATCTATATCTATCATACTGGAGTCTTATGTTCATATGATGAGAGACCCCATTTGATCTCTTCAATTCAGTATTTTGAAGTTTTAAGTGGCGCTGTTAGGCTGCTGAATTTTTAAGGGATTCTTTCACCCTTCTCTTTTTCAAAGTTCTACTTTCATGTCAAGTCTTTCAAGATCCTTTTTAATTATGTTGGGGCATTGTCTCTATATTTATCATACTGAACTCTTATGTTCACATGATGAGAGACCCTATTTGATCTTTTCAAATCATTTTTGTTGAAGTTTAAGTAACGTCGTTGGGCTGCCAAACTTTCATAAGAGAAATCTAATTTTTGTCTTTCTTCCATGTTTTTTCATTTAAAATGGTATGTCCTTGAAATTTAATTACCATGATCATGTATCCTTCTTATTCTGTCCAACTACTATTTTATGGGTCATTTATGAATGTTTGACCCATTTTCCCTCTCTTTTTAATGTCTTCTAAAACCTTGTAACATAGCCGTTATGCTGCAGAATTTCCATCTCAAAATGTCTCTCTCTTTTTCTAAAGTTCTTTTAGGTTATAAAGTGAATACTCAAAGCACTTATTTCTACAGGTGTATTCACATATATATCAAAATTTTCTATTTTAAATTCTGGTATTTACATACATGAAACCCGCTTTCCCTTTCCGTGGGTTTAAGGTGACATAAAGATCATGTCTTTAAAGCAGTTTTTAAAACATTATCATTATGAAATGAAACCCATTTCTTTTATGCTATATAGGTTGTTTATGAAATGATTGATGATGATATATGTGGCTCACATGATAATAAAGACAAATTTAAGGGTGCGCCCTGATAGCGCTCCAATGCATTGGGTAAAGACTTAATCTCTAGAGATGACCATTTTTAACGACGCCTTGGTGAATAACCTTGGTAATTTTTAATGACACCTTGGGGATGGACCTTGGTGAAATGAAACGATTGTCAATATTAAATGTTGCAGCCACATCTTCAAGTTATGAAAAATGTTATTTTTATTATGAAATTCCTCATGACTTCTTTCTCATGCCTTAAAGTTCTTTTCATGTCCTTATTGAAGTCTCTCAAGTTCACATGTAAAATGCTCATCTTGTTTCCCTTACTGGGCCTTTTGCTCACCCTTTCTTTTGATGTATGTCCCCAGGTTATGAGATTCAGTAATGAACCTAGGATGAACATAAGGAGAAGCCTTTCAAGTGTTTAAGAGGAATGTTTCATGTTGTTTTCATGTTTTATGTTCCTGGTTTCCAAGACACTAAACCTTAACGATCCTCAGTTTTGTGTAATGTAATGAAAGTTTATGTTATAAAAGACGGGATGTTATATAATACTAGTTATAGGCTATGACATCTTGTGGTATAATTTAAAATATATGTATCATAAGGCCAAATTTTGACATGACTCCCTATAATATGTGATTCAAAAGAAATCCAAATTTCTAACACTTCAAGGTATTTGTAATTCCAAGCCTGGTTAAGAAGAAATATATAATTGAAGGAAATCATAATGAAAAATTAGAAGATGGAATCTTACATGGATACACACAAAATGGGAAATCCTACAACTATTAGGATAATAAATCTGAAATAATTTTTGATAGTGATAATGTCACAATGTTTGAAAATAAAGAAAGAATCATAATGACTATCATTGTAAATAATTAGGATGATGATGTCAATTATAAACCTATTGAATAAAATGGTGAGAATTCATATATTCAAACTGAATATACATATTATGGATTCTTGAATGATGATGATGAAGTATTAAATCCTAAAAAAAAATCAAGGCTAAAAAAACATATTTATTTTGAAAAAAAATATGGATCAAAATCAACAAGCACATGCTAGAAGAATTATCATGAAAACAGGTTATACTAGTTTATTATCAAATGTTAAACCTTATATAATTGAAATATAATGTGAATATAAATAATGGTTATATGATATAAATGAAGAACTTGATTAGTTTGATAATAATGAGTTCTTGGATATTGTTGACGCTCCTTTCGTCACAGAATCTAAAGATTGGAAAAAGGGAAGATCTGAGATTAAAATGGTTCGACCTTTGAAGAAAACATCAAAAATTTACAAAGGGATGAACAAGGAAAACTTTTCCCATAGGCCGCACAAGTTTCCTCATGGTCACGCAAATGGACTTGTGCGACGCACCTTGGCACGCAAGTGACTTGCGCGACCTAATTGATAACCTCCTGGTAACTGCCTAGGGTCTTCTCCTGCCTATAAATAGACCCTGTGGGCCTCACATTGAAAAAGATCTTTTTCCAGAAACTCGGATTGAAGCTCCCAACGCCCAAGTCTCTTCTCAAAGATTCTGGAACACTTCTAAGATAATTTCTTACCTAGAACGGAAGATCTAAAGCGAGGGAGGAAGGCCTAAGTGTTGAAACTCATCAACACTTGCGCGCCTGAGTGGCCACCCTTTAAGGGAAGTGGTCAAACTTCTGTGCCACCTTACTCCTTCGATAGAACTTGCGCGTCCCTTTTCTGGAAGAACCTCAAGAGGATTCTAAAGCCTTTAATAAAGAGTCTCTCAAGTGTTTCAATGGTGGTTGACCATCGTGCAAGTGCACCATGTGTCGCGCAGGTATACCTGTGCGACCAATACTTGTGCGCCCATGCAGTACTTGCGCGTCTTCCAAGACTTGTGCGCCCCTTACTTTTTGGGTGCCCATCTTGCCCATTTTACCCCTCTTAAGCCATTAATCCTTTCCTATTTAAGATTCAGTCTTCAAGACACTCTTCAAAGCCATTTATGGCATGATTTCTTGATTTTACTTCCTTATCTGAAAAGAATTATATGGAATATCTCTCAAAACCTAGTGATTTAAATATCTTTATGTCACTAAATATGGAGATTTCATTCATTCAACCTCATCCTTTAAGATGAGAGAATCCTTAACCTGGGTCTCCTTTTCAGGAATAATCCCCAGTTATAAGTCCTCTAATTTTGGGCATCCTTCTTAAGAGTAAGCCCCAGATCCCCTAATTTGGGCATCCTCCTCGGGAGTAATCCCCAAACCTTAATCCTTAACCTGGGCCTCCTTTTTTTGGAATAAGTCCCAGTCATAATCCCTTAACCTGGGTCTCCTTTTCAGGAATAAGTCCCAGTCATAATTTTGGGATTCCTTTTCAGGAGTAAGCCCCAAGTCCCCTAACCTGGGCCTCCTTCTCAGGAATAAGTCCCAGTCATAAATTTTGGGCTTCCTTTTCAGGAGTAAGCCCCAAGTCCACTAACCTGGGCCTTCTTTTCAGGAATAAGTCCCAGTCATAAATTTTGGGCTTCCTTTTCAGGAGTAAGCCCCAAGTCCATTAATTTCTCTTTAACCAGTCCTAATTTACGTTTGATCTGGGATTCCTTCCCAGGAGTAAAACCCAGTTATCAATCCTCTCATAATTTGGGTTTCCTTTTCAATAATATGTCCCAAGTTAGAGTATTCAAATCTCCATGAAATACATATACCTTTTGTGGACCCTGTTCCTGGATTTTCTCCCTAAAGTAAATCCTAACCTTCATTTATCTGGGCAGTCATACATATATAATCCCCAAACCATTTCTTATGATTACATCTTTCATGGCCCAATTGTCTATTTTATTACCAATACCTCTTGTTTATCACACTGAGCATGACTCACGTGAGCATAGAGGGTAAAAGTAATTATGACATCCTGCTTTGAGCCATCAATCATAAACATCATACTCCCTTACTCGAACTATGTGGGTTCTGATTCCTTTTCCAAAACAAAGGATATGTAGGTAGCTCATCTACGGGTTCGATCCCAACTCTGAAATAATCCATGTCCTTCTGAATGACAATAAACTTCAAGTGCCCCACTAAGTGGCTTTAAAACCAGCTTGGTCATCATAATGACCAAGAGACTTTTATATAAATGTTTTGAAGGATACCATTGACCAAGAATCTCTAAATAGATACAGATTATTCTCTATTGATGAAGAACCTCGAATACATATAAAAGATTCTCTAAATTTCTTACATATTTAATCATTGATTGTCAAAACTGAAGGAAAAGCTCATTTTATACTTGGTAATGTAATAATTATTCACGAACATAACTTAAATCTATAGAGTCCCAGAATAGACAATAATTCCCCTCAAAAAGGTGTGATGAGTCCGACCTCCCATCCTCTCGACCAATGAAAATTCCTATGTCTCATCAGTCCACAAGCTAATGAGCACCTACCTTTGGAAAGTAGGTCTAAATGGATGTGGAATCATTGGATGTTTCCGGTTCTACGAAAAAACCTATTAGAAACCGATTGGAACGTTTGAATCTCCCGTCCAGGAGGTCATCCCCGAATTTCGAGGGAAACAAAAAATGGTGAACCTGGCGGGAATCCTTAACCAAAGTTAAAATGATGTTTTACCTATTTGTTAAGACCCTATTTAAAACTCAATAAGAGGGCTAACAAAAACAATCATTGACATGTGTGCTCATCCAAAGGATGAAGTAGCTGAATTTATCTTGATTACATCTGTTATATCAAACAGGCACTCTTTTCCAAGATCTTCTGTATTTCGATAATGGCTACTCTCAAATTCACACCTGTGAATACTGCTGCTGTAAATACCACTGCTGCTATTCCTACTGGATCGTCATCCGCTCTGAGAATGACATCACCTACTCAGCGTCTTCAATGCTGGGTATCAAATGTGATGGTTAAGGAGTACCGTCAACATGGTACCATCCCAACTCTGGAGGCTGCCCGACAGGCCCTCCAAGTGAACAACTCACACAGGTCGTCCGGACAACGATGACCAGTGATCAAGAGGCAGGCGGTGCTGACTACCGTCTCCAACCGTTTCGGGTCATTATCCCCAGAACACAATTTTCATTCGCTCCCTTACTCTAAGGAAGTGAATGAGCAGGTCCCTCAGGGCCTTAATTCAAAAAGACAGGAGTCCTTCCCGTGGGATCCCATGAACAATAGCCGCCGGACTTGTGCAACAGTACGCCCTCAACATGATGAGGGTACTGACTCCAGGAATTCGGCTCAGGCTCCTCGAACCCGAGCAGGCAAGACGAACCGCCAGAGATGGAATCCGGTTAACAATGGGTAGGTTTTCATCCCTGCCATCTCCGGAGAAGTCCACCAACCTAACTTGGTTGCGAACAACGAGCAGGCACACACACCTGTCCATTTTAATTCCATTGTTCAGCAGACTTGTCCGGCAGCATCACGCCAATCCCGCCAGGCAATTCCAGCGGAGTACTATAGGCAGGAACATACACCTGCTTACACATCATCAGTTAGTTAGCAGGATCGCCTGACTACATATGATGGATCTTGTCATCCACATTTGGCAAAGTGTAATCAGCAGGCACATACACCTTCTAGTACTAATCAAGCCTACCAACAGTCTCGCTTGGTAGCGCACAGAGAAGTCAGTCGGAAAGCTCCGACGACAAACAAGAGGCGGACTCAACTCTCTGCCTCCACACTTGAGTACTGTCAGGATTCAATGACAGGAAAAGGAGGATAGGAGCAGGCACATACACCTACTCCAAGCCCGGAATGGACTTATATCCCCGTTCCGACAGCTGAAGTCACCAAGCATATTTTGTCAATGGTGAAAGAGCAGATGCAAATTCCTGCTCATATTTTGGATGCTTGCCAGGATATCATAACAGCTTCAGCATCATCTCAAAGGAAGACACATAAATATATCCCTATCAGTGGAGTGACACATAAACGATTCACTCTGGAACAGACACACACATCTGTTCCAGTCCAAGAGGGTTATGGGGCATACTCCCCCATATCATACGGACAACCAAGTTAGTAACATACACCTGATTTGAGTGGAGATCGTCAGCCTAACCTGACCATATTTCCTGATCAGGCACATACACCTGCTCAGAGAAACCACTTTTGTCAACAAGTGGCTTCCAAAGTGAGTAAGAAGGCATCTAAGAAAAAGATCTGCCCAGCACAGTCAGGAGATCAAAGGCCAATCTGTAACAAGGCATTTCTCGATGCTGGAGTTCTTGAAGCCCTCAGACATTTATCTATTGGAATTCAAGATTCTACTCCCTCAGTTCCCAATAACGGGAACATTAATTCTGAAGGTCTTCAACAGACACTTCCTCATGATGGCTTGCTTCATGAAAATTCGGTCAATCTTGAAGTTTCGTCTTCAGATGAGAGCCACAAGAACCCTCTGTGTGGTCAGAAGACCAAGGAGCAAGAGATCTCATCTTTTGTTGTAACCCATTATGGTGGTCCTTCCCATGATGATGAATTTCGCTGCGAAATTCCTCTCTACAGTAGTGATTCACATTGCCTGGAAAATACTCCAATGGAAAATGTAGTGCCGAGAAAGCCCTCTTATCTTGAGGCACTTTCAAATGTGAAACCAGTCATGTCTAATGCTTTATCTCTAGCAAGTGAAATACTTTCTCAATCTGAAGATAGCCCAGGGTGTAGGTCATTCTCCGAACCACCCCTAAGTCATGCATCTTCTAGTTTGATCAATGATATCTCTACCAATCTTGTTGAATTCGATGAAGCAACAAGGAAACACCAACTCTGGTCAAAACAGGTAGAAGAATCTTCATTTAATGATGAAGAGGAAATTTTTAACATGAGGAAAAAACTGGCGAAAAGTGAGGTACCAGTCATGTTTTGGCCTTTGTCTGACTCCCAGTATGACATTCCAAAAATGTTGATGGAAGATTAAGTTCATGATATTCGTCTCAACATATGGAAAACTCTTTGTCAATTGAAGAAGAAGGTATTATCTTATGATGAATATGAAAATAATCTTAAGATAATAGAAGGGCTACAACGTCAGATTGATTTGGCATCTCTATCAGTCTCTCGGTATCTGAAGGCTAAAAAGCAGCAGAGAACCCTTCAACATTCCTGCCGTGGAACAATAAGAAGATTGTGTCAGTTAATTGCCAATGCTTCATCTGGTGTTCATATCAAAGGATGGGGTGTTCACGGAGCACTACATTTCACAGTTCTTTCCAGTCAGCAAAGCCCGCCGAAAATGGTCTCATGCAATGTTATTGCCCATGGTCGGCCATAGTCAATGGGATTTGTTCGTAATCAAAAGCTTGCTCAAGAACAGGCTTCAACTAGTTCCTCTCAAAATGAAGCATATAGAGAACAAGTTGTTGAATTTATCCTATATCAAGCAGGCGAGAACATTGCACAAGCCTCTTGTATGGAGCAGACACATCATCAAATGAAAGAAGTTACGGAAATCATCCAACGGTCTGTTAAACCAGATGATAAAAGTGGATACAGGTTAATGCATCCGGCTAATTTCTGAAATAAGATTCACAAGATCAAGATATATTTTAAGAAAGTCTCAGACATAGAATGTCAAGAGCCACCCCAACTTGCCCGACTGGGGACTCCTTTAACCCAACCCTCAGAGTCAACAAATGGGATTCGAGGAGTTGAGCGGAAGCAGCAGGAACATCCCCAGTTCACGAGACTGGGGACTCTTTCAAATCATCAATCCCCTTCTCAAAGAATATCGGTCTTTTCTCGATAGGGGAAGAATCCCCAAGAGGAAGGAAGAGCCAAATTATCAAGAGATTCCCTCAAAGTTATAGCTCGTCAAGAAGTTCCTAAAGGATTAAATCAACAAAAGGCAATGTCTCATCAAAGACATGAAAGAATACAATATCACAGAAATATTGATAGAAGGGATGCGATGCATTATGCATCAATCAATGTCATCAATGCCATTGTTGTTAATCCACCAGAGGAGACTCACTCAGGGGAATCAGATGAAGAGCTTCATGCTCAAGAAAATGTACGCACTGATACAAATGAAGAAGGTGTGCGTACACGAAGTCAAAGGATTACTCAGAACCTAGGTAATCCACTTCCTTCTCTCCAAAATGCATCCAACAAAGGGAGGAGAAAGAATCAGGTTACATATCCTTCCTCTGGAGAAGTTCAATAGCTCTCATTAGAGAAAAGGTTTGCACAACAGGAGGAAGAAATGAAAGAATTAAGAAGGTTGAATGCAGAACTACTTCAGAGTAGTCTTCTTCTTAAGAATGCTGAAGTCCGACAGTCGAAGGAATTTGTTGCAGCTACTAAGATGGATCAGGAATATCCTCCTTTATCAGTACACCCTCAGAGGTCTAATCCTATGGGTCAAATGCAACAACGGTTGGCAGTGCTACCATCAGTTGTAGCTCCAATCACCACGTCTGCCCAAGCTCCATTCATTGCACCTACCCAAGACCAAATTCAACCTGATGTTTCTCGAAAGTTAATAACTACTATTGAGTCATTAACAGCTCGGTTAGAAACTATGGAAGGGAAACGGGAGCAAGTTAAACCAGAAAAGAAAGTTTACCCTGAATGGGTAGATTCAATTTCTCCTCCATCCAGTTTTGGAAACCCTGTTTTCCCTAATTTCAATGGATCAGGCGACCCTGAACAACATTTGACACATTACGTGTCTTGTTGTGATCCTATGATGGGAACTCCGGAGTAGCAAGAAGTAGTAAAACTCAGATTCTTCATGCGAACCTTGCATGGACCAGCTTTTGTCTGGTATACAAGCTTGCAATCCCGTCCAATCATCGTATGGGAGGATCTTCGCAAAAAAGTCCTTCTTCAGTTTAGCTCAACTTTGCAAAAAACGACAGTTTTCGATCTTACAAACTGCAAACAAAGGGAGAATGAAAGAGTCTCTGATTTCATTGCTCTCTAGAAGGGATTAACATATTCCTTGAGTTTATCACTCCCTCAAAAATAGTTATTTCCAATCTGTGTGGAAACTTTACGTGATGAATTACGCACGTCATTGATCCCTATGAAATACACAGGAGGGTTTCGAGACCTTACCTCAATCGCTCAGCAGATTGAAGATTCCCTTATACAGGATAAGGCTAAATCTCGTGTAATTCCATCAGCTCCAGGAAGGAGAATGGGTAATGCAGAAACTGCTATAGTTATGCTTAAACAAGCACCTGTACCTATCTCTACTTCAAAACCTTCATCTTCTCAAAGGGCTCCGCCTCCTGAACGCCAACAACAAAGGAAGTTTCGTCCAATTAATAAAAGAGATCAACGACGAAAACAATTTGAGGATTTGAAGAGTAAAACATAGTCTTTCCAAAATGAGCATGTTCCTGGTTACTTCATTTCAGCTTTGGAAAATAATTTGGTTCAATTACCAGTGCCCAAGAGTCCAAACAAGGAAGGAGATGAAGACCGTCCCAATTATTGTCCCATTCATCAAATTTTGGGGCATCCCATCCAGGAGTGTTTTGTCTTTAAAGATCTCCTGCAAAAGATGGTCGACTTGGGACAAGTCAAGTTGAAAGGTTCTTCGACTCAGATAGCATGTGTTACTGCTACAGTTCCACAGGAGGAAGGTGAATGGCAAGAAGTCAAAAGCAGAAATGCACAGAAGTATGAGGATTGGATGGTCAGAAAGACAATCAATCGGACTCATGCCATTTTGAGAACACAATTAATGAAACCAATTGTGTCTTCTTTCATGAATATTGCGGTAAAACCCTCTTTGTCAGAGGGAAATTCCTCAAAGAAACGGTTTGATTCAAAGAAGGAAAAAGAATCAAAAGAAGATGAGTATGTGTCAAAGCCTAAATTGCCTTTGACTCTGAAAGACTTTATGCCATCTACTTCAAAACCACGGGCACCGCCCCATCAAACGGCACAGCCTAAACAGGCTAGATAGGCAGAGTCTTTATTAGACGAAGAGTTAATCTTCGGTTCTGTTAATATGATTCAATTAACATATCTGTATTCCAGTCATAATTTCAATTTTGATGAGCCTGAATTCCCTGTATCAAATAAGGGAATCCGAGGAAGTTCCAGAGGTTCAGGTTACAGGGGAAGATGTGGGTCTTTCCGAAGCCACTACTCCAATTATACCCCTGCTAGCACTGTGTATGCAGCAGAAACTCGTGGTAGAGCCCTTCAGCGAGCTCAAAAAGAACAAGCAAGTTCTTCTGCCAATAGTCAACTCAGTCTTTGCATAGTTATTTTAGAAGACCGATTGAAGATTCCATCTTCTTTATCTCAGCAATTAAATGGATCTAATCGGTCTAATCTTCCAAAACCAAGGATGTTGCCAACTTCTATCCCAATACAAGATGCATCAGCTTCCAAAGAATCTTCTTCCTAGGTACCTGCTAAACCGCATATTCCTATTGGGAAACGAAGACCTCTTGATCAAAAGTATGATATATTGAAACACTTGGCCCAAGTACTAGCCAAGTTATCAATTTTGGATGCTTTGAATCTGTCAAAAGATCTTCGGGAAGCACTCATCGAAGCTTTGTCAAGTCCTCAGGAATTTGAAGCTGAAATTGTTGTAGTTGAAGTCTATCACATAGAGAATAATCCTGTAGAATTCCATGCAGTGATATCTTTTACTGATATAGATGAAGATGATGTTGTGCATGGGCACATAAAACCTCTGTACTTATCTAGAAAAGTTAATGGTGTAGATATCCGATGAGTTTTCATTGACAATGGTTCAGGAGTCAACCTCATGCCCATTCGTACACTTCGTCGATTGGGCCTCACGGAATCTGTTTTATCTCCTTCTACCATGATGTTACAAGGATATGATAAAAATGAACAAGAACCACTGGGCGAAGTTACACTCAGAACTCAGTTTTGAGATCTTGTATCCAATTCGGATTTCATGATTGTTGATCAAGACTCAGCTTTCAACGTCTTGCTTGGAAGACCCTGGCTACATCAGCATGCGGCTATCCCTTTATCATACCATCAATGTCTCAAATACTGTTTCAATGGTCAAGTTGGAACATTGTATGGTGATAAGGCCCCATTCAAAACATGTGAGTCTCAATACATTGAGGCAACATTTTATCACATGAAGGGAAGAGAGAAATCTACAATAAAGGAAATTACCAAAGTTAATGCTTCATATGGTTTGGAGAAGATTCCAATAAATCCATTTACACATGTGAGTACAGATTATGTGTTACCTATCAGTCAAATTGACAAAATAGGCCCAAATCAAAATACTCTTATGGAAAGATCCATAATGTCAATTACGGCAATTGATCCAGACAACATGGGAGAAATTGGTAACCTACCAAACAGTGATGAAAACACAAGTAGTGACGTTTTCATTTCATCTGTTGAAATCCAACAGGTCTATACTTCACCAATCAGGCCAGAAGAAGATATAGCAATATCAAAGGTGAATAATTATGTCAATTCTCATTCCATCATCTCCTCTTTATTTCCCAAAGAAGGCCCTTTATCATCAATAGGGTCAGAAATGGAAGCTTCTTCTTCAAAATGTGCAAATTTTGACATCTCTTCTGATCATGAAAATTTCGTTGTGTGATCTACTATGCAAGTAGAAATGGAAGAAATAACACATGATGAAGAGGAAGAGGAAGATCTTAGAGATGCTCCTCCAGCATTTGAAGAGGGTATCTCTACCACTGTGGATGAACTCAGAGAAATAAATTTGGGTACAGAGAAAGATCCACGCCCCACTTTAATTATTGCGGCCATGACCCTTGAAGAGCAGGAGATGTATATTTCTTTTCTAAAGCAAAATAAAGATATTTTTGCTTGGAACTATACGGAAATGCCTGGGCTTGATCTTGATGTTGCTACTCATCATTTGGGTTTACCAAAAGAACATCGAGGATTTAAGCAAGCCGTGAGAAGAACACACCCAACTTATGCTTCCAAAATGGAAGCTGAAGTGGATAAGCTGATCAAAGCTAAATTCGTCAGAGAAGTTCAATATCCCAAGTGTTTGGCTAATATTGTCCCTGTAAAGAAGAAGAACGGACAAATTAGGGTTTTCATCGATTTCAGAGATCTTAATCGGTATTGTCCTAAAGATGATTTCCCAGTTCCGATTACAGAACTATTAATTGATGTGACGGCTATCTATGAAGTACTTTCCTTCATAGATGGATATTCCAGATATAATCAGATTCGAATGGCCCCAGAAGATGAGGAATCTACAGCCTTCAGAGCCCCTCAAGGTGTGTTTTGTTACCGGGTGATGCCCTTTGGTTTAAAGAATGCAGGTGCAACATATCAACGCGCCATTCATCGTATCTTCAAACCATTCTTAGGGAATTTTGTTGAATGCTATGTAGACGATTTGGTGGTCAAATCCAAACAACTTTCTAATCACTTGGCTGATTTGGAAGTCATATTCCACAAGCTTCGACAACATAATTTGAAGATGAACCCCTTAAAATGTGCTTTTGGGGTAACCTCCGGAAAATTCCTCAGCTTTGTTGTACGCCATCGTGGTATTGAAGTCGATCCTGAGAATACCAAGTCAATCTTTGTTATGTCACCTCCTCAGAATTTGAATGAATTAAGAGTACTTCAAGGACACTTAGCCTATATTCGGCGTTTCGTCGCCAATTTGGCAGGCAAAAGTTTACCCTTTTCCAAATTATTGAAAAAAGGAGTCACTTACCAGTGGACTGAAGAATGTCAAGAAGTGTTTGATGTTCTCAAGAAATACCTCTTGAGTCCACCAGTACTCATGCCACCTGTTTAAGTTAGACCACTTATCCTCTATGTGACAGCTCTAGAGAGATCATTGGGTTCCTTTCTTTCTCAAAAGAATGATGCTGGGAATGAAAATAGCCTCTACTATCTCAGTAGAACTATGCTTGAAGCAGAAACCCGGTATTCAAGTATTGAGAAGTGTTGCCTGGGATTAATCTTTGCAGTTAAGAAACTGAGACACTACCTGCAACATCATGAGGTCCAATTGGTATCTCGCAATAATCCGCTCAAATTCATCCTTAGTCGTCCAACGCTTACAGGACGTCTAGCAAGGTGGGCAGTTATTTTGCAGCAGTTCGACATTCAATATGTATCTCAAAAGGAAATAAAGGGCCAAGCTCTGGCTGATTTCTTGGCTAAACATCCTTCAGTGGAAGACACGTCTTTAGATATTGAACTCCCTGATGAGGAAGTTTTCTCTATTCAAGAGAGTCCTCAAACATGGTAAATGTATTTTGATGGTGCTTCCAAAAGTCCAACAGGGAAGAAAATGGAAAATCCTAAATTCAACAAAGTTGGTTTAGGAATTATACTCATTTCTCCAAATAATTCATTGTTACCTTATTCCTTTTTATTGTGGGAAGGTGGTACCAATAATGAAGCCGAGTACCAAGCTCTTATCACAGGCTTGGAGTTAGCGCTTCAAGCACAAGTGAATCACTTAAAGGTGAAAGGTGATTCAGACCTGGTAATCAAACAAGTCAATGGGGATTATGCCATCAGAAAAGAAGAATTAATCCCTTTGTATGATTATGTCAGAGAGTTAATGGCCGAATTCCCTTCAGAACCGATATTTTCTTATGTCCCAAGATCACAAAATGCTCAAGCTGATGCGCTGGCTAATATAGACACAGCTCTAGCAGATCCAAATCGGGACGAGACAACCATCAGTATTGCCCACCGTCGTGAAATTTTACCTTATGTTCAAGCCAGAACAGAGGAAATTAATGAAATTAGTCCCATTCCTGAACCGTATGGTCATACTACAGGATGGATTCCACCTATCAGGGAATACCTTCAAAATGGAACACTTCCTCCTGATAGAGCCGAGAAAGAACAAATTCGGCGACGTGTGGTCAATTTTACTCTTTATGAAAGCCCAAACCACCTAGAGAAAATTCTCTACAAACGTGGTTTTGATGGAGTTCTCTTCAGATGCATTTATGGTGAAGAGACAATGGTTTTCATGAAAGAAGTTCATGTAGGAGTCTGTGGTGCCCACCATTCTGGACATAGATTGTCTGATCAAATTCGAAGGCTTGGATACTTTTGGCCTTCAATGATAAAAGATTGTGTTAATTTCACAAATAAGTGTCATTCATGTCAAGTACATGCCAACTTCATTCATCAGCCTCCAGAGTTGCTTCATACATCTAAATACTCGTGGCCATTTGTTACATGGGGAATGGATGTGGTGGGACCTTACCCTTCAGCTACGGCCAAGCAGTTTAAGTACATTCTTACTGCTACTGATTTATTTTCCAAATGGGTAGAGGTAGTACCTCTCAAAGAAGTCAGTTCTAAATGAATTGTTAGCTTCATCAAGTCTAACATCATTACTAGATTTGGTGTCCCTCATACCATATTAACGGACAACGACACAAACTTCTATTCTTCTGAGGTGAAGAAATTGTATCAAGAATACAACATTAAATACAACCATTCATCTCGGTATCATGCGGTGGCCAATGGCCAAATAGAAGCCTTTAACAAGACTCTTTCAAATATACTGCAAAAGATGGTGGATAAAGATAAGAGGTCATGGCCTGATAAACTCTTTCATGGTTTATGGGCTTATCGGACTAACACCCGCAATGCAACGCGGTCAACTCCATATTCGTTGGTATATGGAACAGAAGCAGTCTTTCCAATTGAAGTTCAATTGCCCTCATTCAGAGTATCCATTTGTGATTAGTTATCTATAGATGAGCAATCCCAAAAGCGATTGAATGAATTGGAATGGTTAGATGAGAAAATATTGTGCACTTTCCACCACTTGGAAATATATCAGAATCGAATAGCACGAGCTTTTAACAAAAAAGTTCATCTTCGTTCATTCATTCAGGGAGAATTGGTATTAGTTCTCAGAACTCCAATGATACCAGGAAAGAAACCTCCCAAACTTGAGCCAAAATGGGAAGGACCTTATTCAATACATAGGGTCTACACCAATGGAGCTTATTCATTAATCACGATGGATGGAGAACTCATTACTACTCCAACTAATGCCATATTTTTGAAGAAATATTTTGTATAAACTACAAAATATTCACATAATGTCCCCGCAACATGACACTAAACTGTGCAGCACCAGTTCTTCCTTGTTATATGACGTTAAATTATACAGCAATGGTCCAGTATGACCTTAAAATGCAACTTCGTCCCACACGACGTTAAACTATAAAAAAGTTCCCTAAAAAGTCCTGTATGACTTTAAACTACACCATCCATGGTCCATGCATATGACCCTAAACTATTTGAAAGTCCCTTACGTCCGGAAAGACGTTAAACTACATAATCATCAAAGGTCCTGTAAGACCTTAAACTGTACTTATGTCCATATTGACATTAAACTGCACCATCCACGGTCCATGTATATGACCTTAAACTATTCGCCCTTTTGTCCAACATGACACTAAAATGTAGAAAAAAATCCCCAATGCGTCCAACATGACGTAAATGGTGTGTTATTTTGTCCTTACTGTATGACATTAAACTGCGTAGTCCCCCTTTTTGTCCAACGTGACGTTAAACTGTATTGTCCCCATCGTCCTAACTACATGACGCTAAACTGTACAGAAATTCCTTGATACGTCCTACATGACAGTAAACTGTATTTTGTCCCTACTACCTGACACTAAACTGTGCAGCACCGATAGTCCTAACTGCAAGACTTTAAAATGCATAGTCCCTTTATATGTCCTACATGACATTAAACTATGCATCGTTAAGGTTGTTTTTACCTCTTGTTTCTCACACCGAGTATGACTCACGTGAGCTTAGAGAAAACCTCAACTGTAACACTCTCTTTGGGCCGCTAACCATGTATTAGTCCCAACAACATTTTTTTAGGTCGTTGTCCCCAAGAACAACTTGATCATTAATTCATTCTTTAATTGAACTACACCGACTTTGATCCTTGCCTTCCAAGCTGGGTACATAGGCAACCTCCCAAGGTTCAAGCCCAAAAACAATCTCTTCACATCGGTTCACCGCCATCTCATATGATGTTGATTTGTCAAACCGCCCCTAGAATCAATATCTTTACATTGGTTCACATTCGTCCTTGTTATACGACGTTAAACTATACAACACTTTTGTCCAGTGTGACAATAAACTACAATACTCTTTGATTTCCTCATTTGAGAGGGAACCATTATTTACATTGATTTTTCAATCATGTTTCATTTCAAAAGACTACGTGCAAACATGGTAATGCCTAAACTTTTTATCTCGGGTTAAACCATCATTGCACTAAAGTCCCCTTTCACCCTTCACATGTACGAACCAAATTTGTACAAAGGGTAGTTCTAGAACTACGTAGGCTTGATTCCCATCCTTATGGGATACATAGGAACATTTGAGTATCCCCCAAATCCAGCCCCAAGTATTTTGGGCCTAACCCCAAATTTCACTTTCAGTCCCTTGGCTGAAAAGTCCTCATGAAAACACACACTGTGTATTCATTATTATGGTCTAAACTCTATTACCCTAAACTAAGATCTCTCATACTTTCATCCTGCACGACGTTAAACTACATTTCAAGAACTACGTATGGCTTGATTCTCATTCTTATGAGATACGTAGTGAAGTCCAAAATTTCAATTCAGGACCCATCCATAACATGATTATGGTTATCATTGACCTATGTATCTCTATATACATTGGACAATACCCATCTTTATGTGTTATAATCCTAACCTTAAATTTTTTCAGATCTTAATAACCCATTTCATGACTTTTAGTCACAAAAATGTCAAACTTCTGAGAATTCTTTTGCCTGACTATGCAGTACGTGCCCATAGGTAGCCTTACATAAACAGTCCACATAACAGGCTTATCAGCCGAAGGATACTATTTATTTAACTATGCCGCCAATGCCCTTAGGTGGCCATACATAATTCAACCCCCTAACGGGTTTGTTAAATGATGGTAACTTCATTCTTGGGAAGAATGCCTCTTTTGTCCTTATTTTTCTTAAACGACAGTATGCAGGGATCCGCAAAAAAATGGACATCCTTAACATATTTATCCCATATCCTTTTTCATGATCTTAAAATATTCAAGTCTATGGTTTATTCTTCTTCCCTACGTTTGGGTCAGACCTTCGTAGGAGTGATATTCATCCAGTTCTTCGATAATCTTGTCTGGAAATATCTTCTCCATATTTAAGTACCTCTTTCCATACAGAAAACTCTATACTTTAGAAAATTTGAATCTCTATAAACTTTCACTGGCTTTTAGCACTAGGAAAGTAAATTACTGAGAATTCTTTTTGCCTGACTATGCAGCACGTGCCCATAGGTGGACTTGCATAAACAGTCTACATAACAGACTTGTTAGCCAAAAGATACTATTTTATTTAACTATGCAGCCAATTCCCTTAGGTGGCCCTGCATAATTCAACCCCCTAACGAGTTTGTTAAATAATGGTAAATTCATTCTTGGAAACTACTTCTTCTAATGCCTTTTAGCTCTTTTTCATATCATTCCTCACATTCAAATATTCTTAAGTTATAGCTTACATATTTTCCCTCATACTTGAGTATGGTTGTATGTTTTCAGATGAATTTTCAAGGAATTGTGTCAATTCTAATCCATTTCGGTCAAAGCTATTTCGACCTTAAACATTAGCCCCTTTATGTCTGGAATGCATGACTTTAAACTGCCCACAAAAGACAAAGGAACTCTGAATAAAATTCAAGATCCAACTCACTAAACATACATTTTGTATGATTTAGGTAATATTGAGCAATTAAAAAGGTTCGAAGTTTGAAAGGTTATTTACATTAATCTTAGTAAAAATCAAACTATGCTTACTAGGCCCATTGGCTTAGGTAAAATCTAAAGCATATAGAAAAAGAGTATGCAGGTGAAAATAAGTGAAGGTGAAAGTGTTTTTCATTGATGAACAAGAGTTAGAAGGACATCCACAGACATGAGTCTCTTCTCTTTTTCAAGAATTACAGGAGACATTCAACATAACTCTTCATTTGATTTACAGCATCCTGATATTTATCAGCAGTTACTTGAAGCTCGTGTACTTGACCAGCTTCACTCTTTTCAGCTTGATGAAGTGCCTTCTTAGCATCAGTGATGGCTTTCATGCATTTCATATGAGTTTCATCCAATGATTTATTAAGCTGATCAAGTTCCCCAATAACAGCATCTAACTGTTGCTAGAGTTGCACCTGCTGGACGACTTTTTCTTTGATTTTATGCTTCAGCTCCTTCATCTTGGCAACATAATCAGCTTCAGCTTGGGATACCTCAGCCTCAAATTCGCCTATGTTGACTGACAGTTTTACTCTGATCAAATCTTCGCAAATTTTTGGTGCCTGCTCCCTCCTGAAAATGATTTGTTTCACCGTGGCATGGATCTTTTCATATCCAAAACCACCAAGTCCTAGTATAACAAATTGGGATGACAATCGAGGAATTTTAGATGGAAGCTCTTTTAAAGGCACCCCAGATATGATGTTCCATATGTTGTTCCATGATTTACGTTGTGAAAAGATGAACGCTTTAAGCATCTCTGGATTTGATTCAACATCATCGTCGGAGGGGGGCATGTAATCTGGAATTAACGCACTTAAGGAAGTGCCATGTACTGCTCTTTCCCCCCTGATTTGTGCTTCTTCACATTCAATTCCTGTTGGGGTAGAGGCTGAGGCCTCACCTCCGGATTTAGTCATTGCAGTTGATGGCCCTGCATGATTAATTGAAAGATTTAGTTAGCTTCAAAGGATAACAAAAGAATAGATTGTCTTGCAAATAAAGTACAATCACAAATATTGTTATCCCTTACCCAAGGATGGTTCAGCAACTTGAGAAGACTTCTCCCCATCTTTCCTAGTCTCAAAAGGATTTTCAAGATGGGTCTCAGGAGGGTTTATTGGGTTTAGCTCTACTTGAGCTGATGTTTCAGCAATGGTAGGGTTGACATCAATGTCCACGCCCTCTTCAAGCATTGGCAGTTCAGCAGCTTCTACGGATGAAACTGCATATTATTTTTAGTCATGGTTAGAAGTGTAAATTTAAAAAAAAATGGGTGAAGGGTAGCACTCACGCCCAAGGTCTTCTAAATTACATGACAACTTAGAATGATCATAAAATTCTTCAAAATTCATTCCTTGATTCATCATTTCATCCTATGATATTTCAGAATCCTGGTTAGTCTCACCAGTGGGAGCATTTGCTACATCTTCTTGCTGACTTATGTCCTGCAACCCCTGACCATGGACAGCATCTTCAGCAGCAGGAGGGATACTGGGAATGGATGCTAGTTCTTCTCCAGGAGCAGCCAAGTCAGCTTGGGTCTGTGATTGTTCTACAGCACCCTCCACGGCCTTTGAAGGAGGATCAATCCCTTCCCTCAAGGGGGAAATTGAAGAATCCCCTACAATCCTCAGAAATATGAGCAACCAAGTGATTATGAGTATAAACTCATGATTATTCGAAGGACTTACCACTACTAATGAAGCGATTAGCTGTGGATTTCGTCCTTCGTTGCCTTTGCTTCTTTTGTTTTTGTTTTTTGGAGTATCAGAAGTCTCCCTTATTGGCACTTGGATTGGAGAATGGAAGGCTATGTCCAGCGCCTCATTCATGGCCTGCTGGCCTGGAGATATCTCGCCTGGTTCGCGGGGAGAATCAGTAGCAGCCCCGATAATAGTACCACCAAGGCTATACTGTGGCGAAGGAACACCAGTTCCTTTATTTGCAAGCTGTGAGATGAAGAAAATAACTTCCTTAAGTAACAAAGCTTCAAATGAAATCAAGTTGCAAAGCAAATAAGGAAAGAAAACTTACATCTTCAGGAGCCACGTACTATTTCCATTCCTCATCTCCAGAACCACCAGCCCCCTCAGTGGTGCCACGATCAATCATTTCCTTCACCCGCCTGGTGATAGGAACAGAATCATCAGTGGCATATATGAGCATTTCCAGCTCTCTGATGTATGCTCGCACTTCATTGGGGTTATCTTCATATTGAAGATTTTTATAAGCTATAAGATTTCCAATTCCAGGAAGTTGTAAGCCCTCACACAAATCCAGCCAGGTTGTCTCAGTACCACAGTATAAGTCGTGCCATAGCTGAACAACCTCTGGTCTTAGATATGAAGACTGTGAGGAGGGTCCTACAATTTTTTATTTTAATTTCTTCCCAGATCCTGCAGCTATAGATAGAGAATAAGAAAGTAAGACTTATTACTTTATAAAGTAGCAGTGATTGAAATTACTACAATGAAATAACTCACCTAGAGTTTATGGAGTGGGTCTTTTAATTCTGGTCGGAGGATTATATCGGGCACGAAACCGCTTTGCTGCCGGTTGTGCCTCATCATCCCCATCATGATAATCCGATGAATCAGTTCTAGAAGAGTATTCTGTTGAACCGATTCCAGGTGGGGAAGCATCACCTTCATGAGGAACGGTTTCTTTCTCTACAGTCCTCTTCCTCTTTCCCACTTGATATACTGGGTGATTCAATATCCCTTTGGGGTATGATGATATCCAGTGTTCGACATAATATGTAGTCAAATTATGTGCCGCTTTTTCAACTGGTAGATCAAATACTGCCCCAGTCTTCTCTCTTGATGTCAGCAGCCATAGTTGTCGAGCAACCATCGGATGTTGCTTTAACTTGACATGTACCGGAGGGGATACAACAATCTGTTGCAGACATTTGAATTGGTGTGCAAATCTATATGGAGCATAGGCCTCACATATGATCTCTCCATCAATTCTAGCTACTAACACACCATCCCTGAAAGCTAGCATGTATGCCCTTAAATCCAAATGGGATGTCCCATCATCAACAAACCACCCGGATTGTGGACTTCCATAGTGAATGAATTTTAATTCCTTAAACATGCTCAGCCTCACTTTCATGTCATAACCATTAACATCTAATGGACCAATTCAAGAGAATTCTTGCACTGACGGTCTGAAGGAGCTTCTAAGAATTTGTAATCCATTCTGTACATTGTAAGTCCTGAATTGAGTGGCGATCCGTCCCCACAAAACCTGGAATGGTCCCACTATTCTTAAAGGAGATTTACCCATGAAGACATGAAGTAAACTCCTATGAATCTTTGCTAAAATGGGGGTAGCTAACCCAACCATTTTTCCCTCAGCCAACTTTTCCGCAATGACCAAGGTCCCTGGCCTAACGCCTCCCTTCGAATCCCAGATCGGCAAGAGATAAACACTGAGCCACATTGCCAAGAAACCCTCCAGACGAGTTTTCTTTGGAATTCTTTGATTCAATTCATATCCCCACTTTTCAAACTCTCATGCTTCTAGAGTTGGCCAGAATGTGCCAGGAGCTCCTCTCTTCTCAGGTTTTGGACAGGTGGTAGGACATTTGGGCCTGGTATCCTTGGATTTCTTTTTCTTGGATCCTTTTTATTTTCGCTCCATATCTTTATTCTCAATAAGAAACACATTCATCCATTCTTCCAGATTAATATCTTTTCTAAAATGAGTTAATGAGGTCTCTGAACTCTTGAGCCTGTGGAAGATCTTAAACAATTCTCGAGATAAAGCATGAGTCTTCTCTGAATCATTCCTAGTCACCTTGGGAGGAATGAATTCATCATACATATCACCCAAAATTGGATCCCCTGAGATCTTGTGGACATCCCACAAACTGATACCTACTTCTCCATGAGTCGGATGGAATGAATTAGTTACTGGGCTCTAGTGGCTGAGTATCTCTGGCACGAAGTTATCATGTCTGTAAACATATGTTTGCCCAACCCAGACAGCTTCGTATATTGCAGCTCTCTTCAGATCCTCGATAAACTCTGCGCAGGTCTGTCGCACCCAGTATGCCCACATCCAAGTTGGCTTCACACCTCCCCCAGGACGGAAGTCCCAACTTTTCTTCCAGCCTTTGGATTGATCCATCTGAGCATTTCGGAAGATCGAAGGATGACAATGTGGTTGAAGCTCAGGTGTATGTTTTTTCAGATCTGGTGTGCAAGGGCTATGATGCATCATATAGGCCTTCTCCACTATTCCGGCATTTATAAATACTCCTCCACCTGAGATATTTGCTAAGGCAAAGTTGGTATAATTCTGAAACCACGAAAATGGAAGACAATTCTTTACTTTTGGAATAATGACTTCTTGTAAATGACCATAGCCATACAAAGGTAGATAAGTGCTTTGAGGAAAGTTGAAATGGTATTTCTTCATATACTTATCCAAATTCGGAAGAGTGCTATCTTTGACAGTATAATAATCATGGCCAATGATGTTCATCATATCATCTATCCGCTAGCTAGCCAGTTCATCAATTAATCTGGGTCTAAGAGCCATTAATTCTGCCCAAGATTTGAATAAATTAATTCAAAAATGGATTAATTTTCCACAAACTTTGTGAAAGAAATTAAAAAAATGGCTAAGGCATTAAGGCGTGCAAGTATGGAGATGTCGCGCAAGTGTTATATGTGTCGCGCAAGTTTTTGTCGCGCATGAACCACCGCGCAAGTCCTATTACCTTGAGAGTAGCGAGGTAGAAAGGAAACAGTGGAAATAAGCGACTTGCGTGGTGAGAGCTCGAGAAATTCAGGATCAGATGTGACCCGCGGCCAAAGGATGTGTATTTATAGGCCAGGAAGCCTATCTACGTGCCGTATCCAGTGCGCTTAAGGCCTGCACGACGCCCACTTGCGCGCCCCCCTTTACGCTGTGGAACACTTGCGCGCCATTATTCCTTTGGATGTATTCAATTTCCTCAGAGTCAAATCCTCTATTTTCTCTCCGGATCCAACTCTGAGGGGGGACTTTTGTTGACGCTCCTGTCATCACAGAATCTAAATATTGGAAAAAGGGAAGATCTGAGATTAAAATGGTTCAACCATTGAAGAAAACATCAAAAATCGACAAAGGGATGAACAAGGAAAACTCTGCCCATAGGCCGCGCAAGTTTCCTCATGGATGCGCTAATGGACTTGCGCGGCGCACCTTGGCGTGCAAGTGACTTGCACGACCTAATTGGTAACCGCCCGGTAACCGCATGGGGTCTTCTCCTTCCTATAAATAGACCCTGTGGGCCCTGCATTGAAAAAGATATTATTCCAGAAACTCGGATTGAAGCTTCCGACGCCCAAGTCTCTTCTCAAAGCATCCGGAACACTTCTAAGGTAATTTCTTACCTAGAACGGAAGATCTAAAGAGAGGGAGGAAGGCCTTAGTGTTGAAACTCATCAACACTTGCGCGCCTGAATGGCTAGCCTTTAAGGGAAGTGTTCAAACTTACGCGCCGCCTTACTCCTTCGATAGAACTTGCGCGTCCCTTTTCTGGAAGAACCTCAAGAGGATTCTAAAGGCTTTAATAAAGAGTTGCTCAAGTGTTTCAATGATGGCTGACCATCGCGCAAGTACACCATGTTTCGCGCAGGTATACCTGCGCGACCAATACTTGTGCGCCCATGCAGTACTTACGCGTCTTCCAAGACTTGCGCGCCCCTTTCTTTTTGGGTGCCCATCTTGCCCATTTTACCCCTCTTAAGCCATTACTCCTTTCCTATTTAAGATTCAGTCTTCAAGACACTCTTCAAATCCATTTATGGCAGGATTTCTTGATTTGACTTCCTTATCTGAAAGGAATTCTATGGAATATCTCTCAAAACCTAGTGATTTAAATATCTTTATGTCACTAAATATGGAGAGTTCATTCATTCAACCTCATCCTTTAAGATCAGAGAATCTTTAACCTGGGTCTCCTTTTCAGGAATAATCCCCAGTCATATGTCCTTTAATTTTGGGCATCCTTCTTAGGAGTAAGCCCCAGATACCCTAATTTGGGCATCCTCCTCAAGAGTAAGCCCCAAAACTTAATCCTTAACCTAGGCCTCCTTTTTTAGGAATAAGTCCCAGTCATAATCCCTTATCCTGTGTCTCCTTTTCAGGAATAAGTCCTAGTCATAATTTTGGGCTTCCTTTTCAAGAGTAAGCCCCAAGTCCCCTAACCTGGGCCTCCTTTCCAGGAATAAGTCCCGGTCATAAATTTTGGGCTTCCTTTTCAGGAGTAAGCCCCAAGTCCCCTAACCTGGGCCTCTTTTTCTGGAATAAGTCTCAGTCATAAATTTTGGGCTTCCTTTTCAGGAGTAAGCCCCAAGTCCCTTAATTTCTCTTTAACCAGTCCTAATTTATGTTTGATCTGGGATTCCATCCCAGGAGTAAAACCTAGTTATCAATACTCTCCTAATTTGGGTTTCCTTTTCAGGAATAAGTCCCAAGTTAGAGTATTCAAATCTCCATGAAATATATATACCTTTTGTGGACCCTGTTCATGGATTTTCTCCCTAAAGTAAATCCTAACCATCATTTATCTGGGCAGTCATACATACATAAGCCCCAAACCATTTCTTATGATTACATATTTCATGGCCCAATTTTCTATTTTATTACCAATACCTCTTGTTTCTCACATCGAGCATGACTCACGTGAGCTTAGAGGGTAAAAGTAATTATGACATCCTGCTTTGAGCCATCAATCATAAACATCATACTCCCTTACTCGAACTACGTGGGTTCTGATTCCTTTTCCAAAACAAAGGATACATAGGGAGCCCATCTACGGGTTCGATCCCAACTCTGAAATAATCCATGTACTTCTGAATGACAATAAACCTAAAGTGCCCCCATTGAGTTGCTTTAAAACCAGCCTGGTCATCATAATGACCAAAAGACTTTAATATAAATGTTTTGAAGGATACCATTAACCAAGAATCTCTAAATAGATACAGATGATTCTCTATTGATGAAGAACCTCGAATACATATAAAATATTCTATAAATTTCTTACATATTTAATCATTGATTGTCAAAACTAAAGGAAAAGCTCATTTTATACTTGGTAATTTAATAAGGATTCATGAACATAACTTAAATCTATAAAGAGAGTCCCAGAATAGACAATAATTCCCCTCAAAAGGTGTGATGAGTCCGACCTCCCATCCTCTCAACCAATGAAAATTCATAAGTCTCATCAGTCCACAAGCTAATGAGAGCCTACCTTTGGAAAGTAGGTCTAAATTGATGTGGAGTCATTGGATGTTTCCGGTTCTACGAACAAACCTGTTAGAAACCAATCGGAACGTTTGAATCTCCCATCCAGGAGGTCATACGCGAATTCCGAGGGAAACAGAGATTATTCCTAGATCAACTGAAAATAATGTAACTGAAGAAAATTAATTTTTAGAAATAAACTATATAAAAATGGTGAAATTAATATAAATAATGTTAGGATGGTATGTAAAGGGTATTAAAAAATTAGAGGGGTTGATTTTGATGAAACATTTTCTCCAGTTTATAGAATTGAGTCCATTTTAATATTACTATCCTATCAGCTTAGAGAATTTTTAAAACATTTTAAATGGATGTTAAATTCACTTTGTTAATTTTTTACTAGATAAAGAAGATTGTATAGAATATACAGAAATTTTTATTCTAAATTTATAAGGAAGTAAGGTTTATATGTTTAAAAACTCCCACTATGGGTTTAAGTAAACTATAAGAGATTTGTATTTTAATATTTCTATGTGTCTTAAAAGCATGAAATTTAGAAAGAGTTAGTGGAAAACAACTTCTATGTGAAAAATATCAACACCACTTCCCTTTTTGTGTTTGTGTATGTTGATGATATAATATTTTCATTAAATGATGAAGGATTCTGTTAGGAGTTCCCAAGAAACATGAAATAAGGGTTTGAAATGTCAATTCTTGGAGAAATTAGATTTTTTGGGGACTATAAATTACCCCACCAATAAATTATATCTTTTTATCATAAGAAAAATATGAAAAGTATCTCTTAAATGGATTTTAAATAAAGGATTCTAGATGAGTATCCACACAGTTTTAGGTTGTCACAAATCAAAGAAAATATGATGAAGGGAAAACTATTGATGATATGAAGTTTGGAAGTTTGATTGGACGTCTTATGTACATGACAGAATCAAGGCCTTATATTGTATATTTTTTCATTCTTCATGATATATTTTAAACAAATCATAAGATATCACATCTATTCGATATAAATTTAATTAAAAGATACATCTAAAATACTTCTAATTAAGGATTTATGTATAAAAAGATAAGTGAGATAGATCGAAGGAGAATTATAGTTATTAACTGGGTCACAACTATTAATAATGGGAAATCCCATCCAGTGGAGAATATATCCTTGGAAAAGATTATCTCTATTCTAATTCAAATAATAAAACATCAGTGAAATTTAGTTCAATTGAGGCTCAATACATGGATTCATCACAATAAGCAAAATTGTTGATATTTATGAAGATGAAACTAAAAGAATTTAATATTGGAGTTACTTATCTTTAAATTATAGGCTATGATAATCGGTGTGAAATAAATCTAACCAAATATCTAGTACAACACTCCCAGTCAAAAAACTTTATGATAAGTACCATTTTCTAGAGGAGGTGGTTGAAGATGTTATTATGTGGATGGAATTGTTCTCTTTAAAGAATAATTTGTTGATATACTTAAAACACTATCGAAACTAAATTTTTCGAGAAGCAAAGGCTATAAGTGAAAGTTCATCCCAATCCCTCTCATTGAGTTATGAAATTATTTTTGTTTTAAACTCTATCATTTCCTATTCAAACTCTTTAAGGGATGTTTTTTAGGAGGGAGATTATTATCTTATATGCGAACTTTTTTTAATGTGTGTACTGAGTGATTTAGGAAAGAAATTTGTTTTAAAGGTTTAGTTCATTCATTTTTTTGAGAATAAAAAATTTAAGGAATGAGATGAGTAGTGATTAATTATATAATTTATGATTTATTTAATAAATCATTTATTCTATAATGAGTTGATCATGTAGAATTAGATATTATTGATTCTTCATTCCTTTTCATATAGAAGTTTGAGTTGATCCCAAACATCTATTCACTTTGGTTTTATTATCAGTAATGGGGAGAGAAGTATATGATATTAACAAAAAATATAGAGGGGGATAGTATTGAACCATGTTGAGGATGGTGATGTATTTTTTATCAGTACATGTTAAGTGTCAATATTACTATACTGTTCTTCATGATAAATACTAGTATTGATGAATTTTATGTCCAATCTATAATAGTTTATAGATGCTGGAAGGTTCTAGCATATGAGGAAGATTTCATTGGATTCCAATATTTATAAAATAACTATTAAAGAAAGTGAAGAAACCATCCAAGGTGTTCCATATATAAAGGATACTAAACCTAGTATTTAGAAACTCTTGGATAAAGGTCTGAGAAATCTAGAGTTTCATTAATATACCCCAGAAGTTATTTCATGAAGTCTGTATTTTTATATTCAATGTCTGGAATTCCTATTTTGGAGTGGAAAATGGAAAATTTATCAATATAGTGTTTTGATATCAGGCCGAGTTCATTCAGAGAAAAACGTATCATAGGAACTGATGTAGAGTTGGGATGTATAGTTTATCCAGAGTAGAAATACAGTAAAGTCATTGATGTAGAGTATGCAAAGTTGATGTAGAGTACCCACATTGAGTTTATAGTGACAATATAGAGTTTATAATGATGATTTACAATTACAATTTAGAGTTTATACTGTTAAAATAAATTTTACAGGGCTGACATAGAGTTGATACCAATGGGGAAATTGATAAAGGTATAAATGTGGAGTTCATTCACCCATGTAGAGTTTTTTACATAGAGTTCACCAGACTTAGGAAGATAAAGGATATCTGGAAAACTAGAAATTATAATAAATACTAGAATATTGATTCTCATAGAAAATTGTGATATAATTAAGACCATGTCATAGTGATCCTCATGTAATGGGTTTTTTGGAAAATAAGACCACCTATGAGAATGACCAGATAGACCATGTCGCAAGTCATCTTTTGGTGATCATTTTGAGAATCTATCAATACAAGAAGGACCAAGGTCTATCATGAGGTACTCCATAATGTAGGAAAAATCATCCTACTAAATACATCATGCATACATGGAAATATCTAATGAATTTAAAGTTGTGTATTTTGTGTAGAATTTAAATGAAAATAAATAATGTAATATTTAAAATATCTCTTGGGGAAATAAGTTTCATTCTTAAAATTGATAAAAAAAGAATAATTTAGTGAAGGGTTTAGTCTTCATGAACACCAAAAAAGAAGGTAACATTAATTCAGGGAAATGATAATTTTTCCATAATTTTTATGGAAATGAAATTATTTCAATACTTAAAGAATATAAATTTTAAGAAATGGATATATAGAACCAGTATATAATTTTGAGAGAGGGAAAAAATTAAATGCTTTATCAATGAATAAGAACTGAGAATATCCCCAAGATATTGATGTTCAAGGAAGAGGTAAAAGATCGAAATCTATAGAGACTATGTAAAGGCTCATAGATTTATCTGTGATCGTTCTTTAGAATCAGTTATTTTTTATGTCAATGAATGATTGTAACTGGATGGTTATAGAAATTGTATGTATTCAAGGTCATACAATTTCTTGAGTTCCTCTTGATAATAAGAAGTTAGTTTTGTGAGTGATGTAATAACCATGATACACTAGGGGTGTAGTCATGATTGAATGAGACAAACCTCTTTAGAAAGCATGTTGTCTCTATTACATTTTTTCATTAGTAACAAAATTTAGAGAGGTGTGTTGAATAAGCATGTGACTTTCTAGGTATTAAAACATCAATACATATTGATCCCGCCCCACTAAGAGTATATCACTATTTTTGTGATCCAAAACATGTATATGTTTATTATTTGAAAATATACTCTAAATTTTATCAAGGTGTTCCAAAAATAATTTTAGTTCCTTTATCTTCCTCAAATAAATTTAGATTTTTTTAAAAAAAATTAATTTCTTATTGGGGCCTCCCTTGATATATAGGATATTATTTTCCTTTAAATCCAAAAAATATAGCTTGATTAAAATTATCATATTCTCTCAAAAGTGATTCAATATTATTTCTCCATTATGTATCTAGTAGTATTGGTGTAAGAATTTGTTTCTATCTAATTATGAATGTTTCTAGATTGGAGTAACTTTCTAAACTTCATAAAGGTAATGGATGTAAGGTAGCGATCAATCCAAATGGTTTGAAATAATAATAGGATATTCCAATGTGGGAATGTAAAAGGGGGAATGTTTAGAAATATGCACTATGGGGTTGCAACATTTTGTAGTATGGAGTGACATAGGTATAAGGGGAGTTCCAAATGTGGTAGGAAGATTTCAATTTATGTGTAATTTTGGATGAAACTATTCTCGGGTGAGAAAAAGTTTTGGATATAAAAAGGTATTATGTAAGGTTTTTTCATCAGAATATGTACGGATTTTTCTATGTATACATAAGAGTAAAATCATGGAGTTTTTAAAATCATGAACTGTTAATTGTAAGGACTATTTGAGGTAACAGTTTCCTTTGACTAAAAATATAGATGTGTTTGAAGATCAGTTTCAAGGAATATGATATTTATAAATTTTTTATGGATAATGAAATGGATGTGCCAAAATTTAGCTAAAGAATTTTCCAATAAATTGGTATCAGTTTAATTAGAATTGGATTATTGTTCATGGTTAATCTTATCATTTTTTTATCTTGTGCTTTAGAGTTTTTAATTATGTTTTAATCAATATTTTACTCTTCCTAGTGAAATTTCTGTTTCCTAGGAATTAATACTTTTTTGGAACCATGTAAAATCATTTTTTACCTTTGTTGTGTTATTTTACTTCTACTTATTAAATTTCTATTTGGTATATCTGTTGTGAGTGTCTAAGATTTTCGAATGGTGTGTGGTCGAGGTATGTGGATTCTCAATTTTAGATAAATTTATGCATAGTGGTGAGTTATTCCATAACATCCAGTGAGCATGCTCTGTATTTTAGGTTACGAAATATTAGACATTCTATAAAATACTACATCGGTGAAATAAGTGGTATTAGGGGTTCTAAAAGATAAATAAAATATAAAATTTTATTAAATATCAGTTACCTATCCTTATATTTCTAATTTAGTGGGTTTTTTATATTTCCTAAGATCAAATTTGAATAGGGAAAGGTGAGTTTGGATAAGTTTTACAGATCAAAATTTGGTTTTGGAAGATTTTTTTGGATGACTGCCAGTTTCAAAAGTATCGTCATCTCTTATTGATCATGATGAATCCAAAAGTAAATAAAAATATAGAATGTAAAATTTATAATAGACAGGAACTAGGTATTTCTGAGATGTTGTTGGATCCTTCAATATCTATGATATGGGGAAAACAATATAATTTATGGCTAGGATTTTAAACATGTATGAGAAGCCTTCCATGATTAAAAAACCATTCATGTTGTGGATAATTTTCAGCATGATTATTTCAAAAGGAAAGTTGGAAATTGATCATATTAATGACTTCAATGTGATTTGAATTTATATGGATTCCATTGGTATAAATTTTACTGAAGGTTGGTGGGACTTAATTCATTCATCATAACTTTCAAAATCATGGGATGTGATGGTGGCTATAGTGAGTTATTTTAGCAGAAATAAGGACATAATCTTCCAGGATATATATGATATGATCTTGAATAAAGATAATTGTAAGGAGAATGTTTCATGTGATACTATAAGTGAATTTAGTATAGAAATCATGGAATTCTTCACCTAAAGAAGTTAGAGGAATATAATTGGAAAAAAGATATAAGAGTAATGGGAAGTTGATTGGTCTTGAAGACTCTATATGTTATAACTATGGAAGGAAAGTTAGTTTTTTGAAGGATTTCTATGAGAGGAATGTTAACTCTAGAAAGTATGATTTGGTTCTTCTTCAAACATTGTCTCTAAAGGGTATAGTGGAACATTGGTTATATGTTCTAAAATTTTTATGGGATCATGGATTATTGATTCCAAGTCTCTATTTCATTCAAATTATGAAAGTGGATACCTATGAAATTTTGTTCCTTGAATCCTTTAAAAGGATCACTTTGTATATGGGGAGGCTCTTGATGTTTGTTTCAAAGTATATGTGAGCATTTTGGTAATGAACTAGTAGGTAATCCATTTTATAGGCCTTCAAAAAATCATAGGTTTATATAAAATCTTAATTTCTATTGGACAACTTGATGATGATAAATTGTATACTATATTTTTGGATGGTGTGAGAAAAATTACATGAGGTTCTATTATGGTGACCCATAATGTGAAGTACATAACATTGTACCAGATTGATCATCTCGAAGGTGTCATGTCTCTTGAAGTAACATCTTTTATGATAGAAAATATTTGGCATAATCATCTTGGTAACATTGGTGAGAATGTTTTATAGACCTTGGATGTTAAAAATTACTAATTATAGATCACATGGATTATGAAACATGTGAGGGTCAAATCCAAGTAAATTATTAATTGGTGTTGTTCAAAATGGATGTAAAGACACAAATGAATCAAAAGCACAGCCTGTATAATGTCCCAGTTCTGGAAGCCACCCAGAGACACCCCGTACCAGGTTGGTCACATGACCTTAAGTTCATTTCCACGAATATCAAAGGTTGTAGACTAGCAGTGAGGGCCTTGAGTGTGATAGTGGGGAAACTATGCCCTCATTGGCAGAGTAACACATCAGAAGTAGAACAAATAAACAATAGTGGAAGCAGTAGTAATACCATTCAATAGTAAACAACAGAAGACTGAAAGTAAGAAACAACTGGAGCGCATATATAAATGATGCATGATACATATGTCTACAAAAACATCCAAACAATTTACAATGTTTAAATGCAGTACTAAACCAAAGTACAAAGGAAAACATATAAACTCCTTAGCATCGAAAACCTTAGCTTGGTCTCATTCCCTCCAGATCCACAGTAGTCAAGTACCTGAAGTAGAAGGGCACTTTCCATTATCTATAACTGCAGAAATATATTCTTTTGGGCCCAAAAGCATGGCCCAAATAGGGTGTTAGACTAACCCCAGTAGTTAACCACTAAAAGATCTATGCCTAACAGTTAGTGGATATATATGGCATGCAATAAGTAAAACAGCAGTAAACAAGAAAGTACTGAAAAGAAAACTTTCCTACAATTTCAAAGCATTCAATTTTCATATATCAAGCAACAAATAATCAAATCATGTAACCCTATGGGTATTATTCACATCCTAACCCCCCATGGTTCATCCAAACAAAACAAGAAACCCTCTGGGCAGTACACTCAATCTAACCCCTCTAGTTCAGCTTAAGCATAGACTCTCTAAGGAAGTAATCACTGTCAATTCCTCCTATTGTCTCATATTGGTAACTAAAGGTGCTCTGGGGAAGCACTTATGTCACATTCCCCATGTGGTAAGTGTCAAGGAACTATATACACTCTAATGAAGTACTTATGTCAATTCCCCCTTTGGTCTCGCATCATAAAAGTAAACAGGCACTCTAGAGTAGCCCTTACTTCCATTCTCCCTATGGTTTACTACATCAGGTTCTCACGGCCCTGTGTAAGTCAAGCAAGCATAGAAACACCTATCGGCCAAAATAACCCTCAAGAAATACTTGGCTAGAAATCAACGACATATTAGCATGTTAGATAAAAAAATCACTCCATCCTATAATACAAGGCATGGTAAAAACAATAAGGTACCCTAACAGGCTAAGCAGGACCAAACAATCAAAACAAGGCATGCATGGGAAAACACTTCCAAAGTATAGAAAGTAACCTTATTCACATTAAATCAACCCCTACTCAAGCATAAAAGCATAGAAAGAAATTAACATGGCTAAACAGTAAACACACAATACCCCTTTCAAGGCTATTGGTAAAATTGCACATATAACTCAAAGAATTTCAACAAAAAGGCACAAACCACCTACCTTGGTGTTGTAGGATCTCTATACATGAACCTCATGCCTTGAATTTCCCAAGAACACTGTATATCTATAAAAATTTCTAAAACATTCAATGGAAGATAACTCCTTAAAGAAGAAGAATCGGTAAATGAGTCTCTAGACGAAGGAAGAGATTACCTTAGTGATCCCAACGCAATCAACGGTGGTTGATTAGGAGAACGGGTGCACGATGGGGTCTCGGTGAAAGAGTGTGGTTGTGAGGTTTCTAACGGGTGAACTAGGTTGAGAAAGAGGGTTTTCTATCCATCAGATGCAACCATGGTATGTTTAAAGAAATAAAATGAAAGTACATGAAGTGGCATGTACTTTCTCTTACCGAGCCCCGCTTTATGTGGCCTTCAAGTTACCACACATGTTCGTGTGCACGACCGCTACACAACTAGCACACAGCTACCCGCGGTAACCAAGTACATGGCGTGTACTCATAAAGTACACGACATGTACTCATAAAGTACCCATTGTGTACTTCAAAAATTTCCAGAAACTACACTTTTCCTCAAAAACACCGGAAAAGGGAAAACATATACCTGAAAAGAAGATCCATATTCTTACAAACTTCCCCACTTAAATAAATTCATCCTCAAATTTCCCTAGCAAGGTGGAGTAGAAGAAGAATCCTTGAACAGCTCTGGCCACTGAGATCATACATAGGCCTCCTTCTCCCAAGTCTCGTCTTATACTTGCCCGTTTTTTTATAGCACCCATACCAGAGGAATAGACCGGCCATGGAGAACCTCTATACATCGATCAAAAATCTAGATAGGATGCTCCTTGAACGATGAATCCTCCTCAAAATAGAGTTCCTCGGGTTGTAAAGCATGATACATGTCTGAGAATTAATCTCAAAGCTGAGAAATTTGGAAAACGTCGTGCATAGCTCAGTACCTCTGAGGTAACTGCAACCGATATGCAACCATCCCAACTCTCTCCAAAACCTCAAATGGACTGACGTACCTCAACGAAAGCTTACCCAATATCCTAATCCTCTTATGTCCCAACTTCGGTGTGACATGTAGGAAAACCTAATCTCTGACCTTGAACTCCAGGGTCATCTCCATTGATCTTCATAAGACTTCTGCCGAGAATGTGCAGTAGCCATCCTCTTCTGAATCAACTCTATCTGCTCTCTGGTCTCCTGGGCAAGACGAGGTCCCAGCATAGCTGCCTCTCCTACCTCTAGCCAACATAAAGGTGATCGTCTTGGGATACTGTACAAAGCCCCATAAGGTGCCATATGAATAGTTTCTTGAAAACTCCACAAGAGAAATATGCCTCCTTCAAGAACCTCCAAAATCCAGGATGCATGCTCAAAGTATGTCCTCAAGAACCTGAATCATACGTTTAGACTGGACATCTGTCTGGGGATGGTAAGATGTACTCAATAGTACCTATATACCCAAATCCTTCTGTAGCCACTTCCAGACCTGAGAAGTAAAACAAGCATCCCTGTCTGAAACAATGGAGTGTGGAACTCCATGTAGACATACTATCTGGTAGATGTACAAACTTCCCGGTTGATCAAAACTGAAGGTAACTTTGATCGGAAAGAGTTGAGAAACCTTCGTGAGTCTATCAATTACAACCCATACTATATCATTTTCTCGAGGAGACCTCAGCAACCCTATCACGAAATCCATCGTGACATCATTCCACATCCACTCGGGAATGGGTAACTACTGAAAAAGCCCTGTTGGTCGCTGATGCTTCTCCATCACCTGCAGACTGGTGGAACACCTCATGATGAAACCAACAACATCTCTCTTCATACCTGGACACCAATACTGACAGTGTAGATCACGATACATCTTGGTGACACCAAGATGAACTGCCCAAATTGAGTAATGAAAGTCCCGCATCAGCTCTTCCCGTATGTCTGCTAACACCCATACGCACCCATGAAAACACAAGATCTCATCCTCGCATATGGTAAACCCAGGAATAAGTTCATCTCTTGACACGCTTTCCCATATGACTATGCCTTTAGAATCTGATAGCTGCCTCAATCACACTCGATCAAGAAGAGTAGAGGTAATAGCTACAGAAGAAAGAAAATTCAGCCCCTGTCTGTTTTACACCTCCAAATGAATTTCCGAGAAGATAGCCATAAGCTGTCACTCACTGCTAGCCTACGGAACAACTCGTATCCGAGTCCTCCTACTCAGCGCATTAGACACTGCACTGCCTTTCTCAGGCATATAGGTAATCTTGAAATCAAACGACTGAAGGTACTCAACCCACATTTGTTGTCTCAAATTCTGATCGCGCTGAGTGAAGATATACTTGAGACTTTTGTGGTCAGTGAAAACAAAAAAATGATCTCCCAACAGATAGTTTCTCCATTAGCATAAAGCATGAACAACTACAGCCAGCTCAAGATCGTGCGTCGGGTAGTTCCTCTCATGTGGTCTCAATGGCTGAGACTCATACACAATGACTCCTTCCCCCATCATAATCACAGCTCCCATACCGATACTAGAAGCATCACATTAAACAATATATCTCTTTGCAGGCTCTATAAATACTAGTATCGGTGATGAAGTCAACCTCCCTTTTAGCTCCTAAAGGGCTGACTCATAAGAATCTGACCACAAGAACTTTTCACCCTTCTTTGTTAGACCTGTCAGTGGTGCTACTAAACGTGAAATGTTTTGTATGAAACATATATAGTATCCAGCCATCCCTTGAAAAACTCTATACCTCAAAGATGTTCTTCAGCTGCACCCAGGAAAATATTGCTCTCACTTTCTCTGGGCCTACTGATACTCTTGTCTCTGAGATAACATGACCCAAGAAGTGAATACAGTCTATGAAAACGTGGTATTCTGAGAGCTTAGCATATAAATAATTCTCTCTCAATGTACTAAAAAATATTTCAAGATTGGTAGCATGGTCGTGTCGAGTGTGAGAGAACACTAAGATATAGTCCACGAAGACAACCACAAAAGAATCCAAGTATGGATGGAACACATGGTTCATTAGTGCCATGAAAACCACAGGCACATTCATGAGACCGAACAGCATAACCACATACTGATATATATCATACCTACTCTGGAAGGCTGTAAGAGGTATATCAGATGGTTTAACGTGCAACTGATGGTAATCATATCTCAGGTCAATCTTCAAGAACACTCGATCTCCTCGATGCTGATCAAATATATCATCATTCCTTGGTAAGGGATATTGGTTCTTGACTGGCAACTGGTTTATCTTCCGATAATCCACACAAAGTCTGAGGGTACCAGCCGCTTTATTTTCAAATAGGATAGGAGAACCCCAAGTAGAAGAACTGGGTCGGATGAAACCCTTTTCCTGCAACTCTAATAACTACCTCTTGAGCTCTTGTAACTCTGGTGTAGCCATCTTATAAGGAGGAATGGACACCGGTGTCACTCCTGGCACAAGCTCAATAGAAAAGTCCACATCTCGCTTCAGAGGAAAACCTAAAAAGCCCTCTAGAAAGACGTCTCTAAAATGATCCACCACTAAAGGAAAGTCCCCTGGTCATCCAGATATAGACTAGAAAATTGGGTTGTAACTCCTCCCAATCCACAATGCTCGGGTCCTACTCTGATCACCTAGACATCCCACTTGCTGTTAAAAAGAAACGATCCACCCTCTAGGGATTTAAAACTCACCCTACGGCGATAGAAATCGAAAAATTCCTGGAAAGGAACTAAGAAGTCCATTCTGAGAATGAAATCATATCCTTTCATCTCTAGAACATAAAGTTCCCATAAGAAGTGACACCCACCGACCTCTATAGGGCACTCCTTGCACTACTGGACACTAGTCGTTCTTGTCCCCAACGGAGTGTACAATGTCAAGATATCGATAGAAGAAAATATACAAAGCCCAAGGCTCTCCCCAATAGCAATAGATATAAAGCTATATGAAACCCTTGTATTGAAAAGAACAGAAGAAAAAATGGAGGCAACAAGAATCATACATCAAACTGTAGAGGGTTCGGGATCCTACTCCTACCGGGTCAACACCACTGCAAAATTCTAACCTACATTGCAGCCCTGTGACACAGCTTGACCACTCTAAGCTGGTCCACCCTGTTGTCACTGAAAGCCTGGTGACTGGCTATCACGGCCATGACCTCCACCTCGGTCTGAATGGCCGGAAGAACTCCAGTTCCCTAAGTGATGAGTAACTGGTGGCACTACTCATGAATGCCGAGTCATGAAAGACCCCATGTCACCAGCTACTGGTAATAAGATCTGATAGAAGCACGGAATATGACCCATATTTCCACATGATCGTCCCTCCACTAGGTCTCTCATGCAATGTGGCCTCATGTTCCTGCTCTTCCTGCACTAGTATCGCACCACCTAGCTACAAGAAGAAGTATCTCACCTCCTTGGATCAATGCAAGAAGACCCCCTATGGCACTTACTGCTGTCATTAGGAGGGATACTAACTCCATATGTCGAGCCACCCTAGAATAAAACTCCAGAATACCTCAACTTTCGCTCTGTGATTAGCACCTGGTTGACTATATAAGTGATGGAAGTCAACCGGGAGATGTTCACCTGGGATCGGATGTCATTCCTAAGACCATCCTCAAACTCCCTTGCCAGTAATAACTAATGACCTCCTGGAATGGGCGTGAAGCACTACAGCTCTATGAATCAAGAAGAATAATTAAAAACTGAAAGTGTATACAGCTCAAGATTCTTGAACTCTTGGGCTCAATCCGCCCTCAAAGTCTCTTGATAGAAGTTGTCGTAGAAGGAACATTGAAACTCATCCCAAGTCATAACCTGCTGGCATCCCGCATGTGAGGTCACGTCCCATCATCCCTTGGTGGAATCCTGAAGCATGTACATAGAGAGATTCACCCTCCTCTCTGGAGGAGTCTCCAGATGATCGAAGATAGACATCATGGCCTCTAACCATGACTCTATGGCCTGAGGTCCTCCTTCCCCTATGAAGGTGGGAGGATGCTACAGCTGGAAAACCCACATAAACTCTCCCATAGATGGGGAAGGAATCGGTACTCCGTGGATGGTCTGTATGAACCTCATTAATCCCTCTCAGAACTGTGCATTAGCACTTGTGTCTGGAATGATGGATGGGGCCAAGACTGGCACTACTGGAGGATCTGCAGGTAATCCCTAATCAGCCATGTCCGATGTCTGATCACCACCTTGTAACTGGTGTACAATCGGAGGAGATCTTTGTAGAATGACTCTGTAAGGTCAAGCGCACACCTTAGATAAAGATTAATATGTACTAAACTTATAAGTATAATAAGGTAATAAGAGAAGGAAAGAATTATGTTTTTCAAAACATGGATACACAACGTGTTCCCTGAAACCTTTCACATGGAGTGTACTCCTAACACAACTGGTCGTGTAACACCCCAAACACATGACGTGTTGTCCAAACACATGGCATGTACTTGACTTCTCTTCCCCTACCCGAGTTCTACTACATAGCTATGCCACACAGTTCTCCTAGAAGAATACTACACAGCGTGTTCATTCCAGACACGGCGTCTACTAGACAAGCTTCACCGACACGTTTTGTTAGTGACACAGTCGGATACATGGCTCACACTAAACGGTGTGTTCTAGATGGACACAATGTGTATTATAAAAGGCTAAATTGACACATGTTCTTAGTGACACGACTGATTATGAGGTTCTACAATACGACATGTACATCCGGTACACAGCGTGTCTAACCAAAGACTCTAAACCCTGTGTCCTTATCCACATAGTCTGAGATATGATTAGAGAATACCCATCGTGTACGTACATAACAAGGAGTGTACTTAAGAAAAATTGTTTCTTCTCAAACAGAAGAACACATGGATTGTATTCATCATTGCACGCCATGTATTCTGGGTTTTTCCGGACAGTAAGCCTTAGAAACTACTCTAGAACCCATAAAAACACTAAAACGAACATTGAAATTGCAAAATTCTGATCCATGAGGGCCCATACTTCCAGCGAATCAAATCTTGGCTTCATATTGATGTCATATACAAGGAAAAAAGTCAATTATCCACCAAATTCTGATTCATGAGGGCCCATAACACCTTAATAACCAAATTATGGTGTTCATTCAAACAATACCTTACACATAGCAATACCCTCACAAATATTAGGTATTCAATCAAGGAATCTATCACAACAACATGCATAATTAACACAATGCCTATCAAAACAACAAGAAATCGCTAATTCACCCTAAATGGCTTAGCAAAAATGCATGAAATGTTATTTATAGTAAGTGCCTATATGATGCATGAGATGGAATACCCTCATCTCATCAGGTTCTAATAAAAATATCACCTCAATAAAATCAACAATAACAGCACCAAACATGTGAATCACCCAACAGTGAAAATAAAATCAACTGTAAAATTACAAAACTAGAAAAATTTCAAAAACGAGGTAGATTGGATTTTCCTTGTACACAGGTTAGCTATACCCAGACATATCTTATTACCAAGTACATATTCCATCCTATCCCTGACTATAGGCTCTAAACAATAAGTAAAGAAGAAAATAAATTCCTTTGATACCACTTTGTAACATCCTAGTTCTGGAATCCACCAAGAGGCGCCCTGTACCCGGTTGGTCACCTGGCCTCTAGCGCATTTCCCTGAATGCCAGAGGCAGATGACTAGTAGTAAGCGCCTTGGGTGTAATATTGAGGAAACTATGCCCTCATTGGCAGATTAACACAACAGAAGTAAAATAAATACACAATTGTAGAAGTAGTAGTAATATCATACAACATAAAACAACAGAAGACTGAAAATAAGAAACAATTGGAGCATATATATAACTGATGAATGATACATATGTCTAGGAAAACAACCCAACAAGTCACAATGATGAAATATAGTACTAAACCAAAGTACAAAAGAAAACAGATAAACTCCTTATCATCACAAGCCTTAGCTAGGTTCCATGCCCTCCATCTCCATAGTAGTCAAGTACCTGATGTAGAAGGGAGCTTCCCTTTATAAATACCTACAGCAATATAATCTGTATGGGCCCAAATAGGGTGTGAGACTAATCCTAGTAGGCAACCACCAAAATATTTGTGCCTAAAAGTCATTGAATATATATGATAGGAAATAAGTAAAAGAGTAGTAAACAAGGAAGTACCCAAAAGAAATAATTCCAATAGTTTCAAAGTATTCTATTTCCGATATCAAGCAATAGCTAATCAAAGCAAGTAACCCTCTAGGTAGTATTCACAGCCTAACCCCCTGGTTCAACCAAGCAAGACAAGAAACCCTCTGGGTAGTACACTCAGTCAAACCCCTCTGGTTCAACTTAAGCATAGACTCTTTGAGGAAGCACTCATCATCAATTCCTCTTATAGTCTCGTATTGGTAACTAAAGGTACTCTGGGGTAGATCTTACATCACATTCCCCCTTTGGATCACGTCGAGGAAATACAGACACTCTGAGGAAGCACTTACCTCAATTCCCCCTTGTAATCTCGCATCTTAAAAGTAAACAAACAATCTAGAAAATCCCTTACATCTATTCTCTCTATGGTCTACTACACTAGGTTATCATGGCCCTGTGTAAGTCAAGCAAGCATAGAAACACATATCGGCCAAAGTAACCATCAAGAACTAATTTGATAGCAATCTATATAATATCATCAAGTCAGATAAAAAATCACTCCATCCTAAAATACTACGCATGGGGAAAACAACAAGGCAGCCTAACAGGCTAAGCAGGACCAAACGTTCAAAACAAGAAATGCATGGAAAAACACTTCTAAAGCATAATAAGTAACCCTATTCACATTCAATCAACCTTTACTCAAGCATACAATCCTAGAAGAAAATTAACAGGGATAAATTGTAAACACACAATACCCCCATTCAAGGGTATTGGTCAAATTGCACATATAACTCAAAGACTTTCAATAGAAAGGAACAAACCACCTACCTCAGTGTTGTACAATTTCTATACATGAACCTAAAGCCTTGAATCTCCCAAGAACACAGTAGATCTACAAAAATGTCTAAAACATTCAATGGAAGATAACTCTCCAAATAGGAAGAATCGGGAAATTATGCTCTAGAACAAGGAAGAGCTTACCGTGGCAGTCCCAACGCAATTGACGGTGGTTGATTTAGGGAACGGGTGTGCGATTGTGGGCTTGGGGAATGATTGTAGCTGTACAGTTTCTCCCGGAGGAACTAGGTTGAGAAAAAGGTCTTTTTGTCTGTCATACACGACCCCAGTACGTTTAAAGAAATAAAAAGAAAGTACACAATGTGTACTTTGTAAGTACACGACGTGTATTTTCCCTTACCGAGCCCTGTTTTAGGTGGAATCCAAGTCACTACACAGAACTGTGTGCATGGCTTCTACATGTACAACACACAACTACCCATGGTAACCAAGTACACAGCGTGTACTCATAAATTACATGGCGTTTACTTCAAAAATTTCAAAACACTCCTCTTTTCCTCAAAAACACTAGAAAAAGAAATACATACCTAAAATGAAGATCCGGGTTCTTACAGCCAGGTTCGTATGGATTCATGGGGACTAGAACTAGTGTGGTCTCATAGGGATTCATTGTACTTCATTATATTAATTGAAAATTATAAATTAAATGTGTGGATTTTCTTCCTTCAAAAACTAGTTCACATTTTTTTCAAAGATTCATCAAATGGAGATCTCTGGAGGGAGATAAGACCCGAATAAATCCAAAATTCATTTGGTCTAATAATGAAGGAGTGTATGAAGGAATAGTTTTCCATATATTCATTTTTATGAATGTGATTTGGATGGATAATATTGTATATAGAACACCTAATCATAATGGTATCAAAAAAATTTGAATCAAATATTTAATGAGAGAGATAAAACCATCAATTAATGTTCCATTTTTTCAAAAGGAATTTTTCATTAAATTGGTAAATTTTTCATCTAATCACATGAATCGGATTACTTTTAAACCTTTGGTAGAAGATATTTTGAAAGAACAATATTTTGAAATGATGATGTATTTTACTCATATGAATGTATCTAGGTGTAGCAAGTATGCCCATGTTGACGATAAGAATAGGGATAAGTTGGAACCTAAGTTCTAAACATTTTTCTTTGTTGGACATGGAAAAGAAAATTTTGGTTTTTAACTATAAATGAATCTCAGTAAAATTTTATTATATTTTGAATCAACCTCTTCAAAGAGAATACCATGTAGAAAGATCGGAACTCAGAAAAATGTACACTTGGGAATAAAGATGCAATAGATTAAACCACAGTTGGGTGTAGTGTAGGTTAGGTGATTTTGGAACATTCAAAGATCATGAAAGATAAAGTCTAATATGTATGATCATTTTCTGAAATGGAAATCACTAATAAAGTTAAAGAAGTTAACATGTCTGATATACCAGATTACTCAACCACAACATTAGATTGGTTTAGAGTTTAAGAAGCTTGACATCCAGAAGGTGTTGAACCTTATGACATTAGGTGTTCTTCTAGGACCAAGACTCTAGTTAATAGGTTTGATTATAAAATTAACATTATACTTATCATATATGATAGGGAAATTGAAATCCTTAGTGAGGCATGAATCTTGAGGGACTCGCTAAAATAGTAGTTATCAATAGAGGAAGAATTAGATTCCCTATAAGTTCTTGAAAAATGGATGTTAATAGAAATTCTAGATAAAAAGAGGTAAATTCAAAACAAATGTGTTTATCTTTTGAAATATGAGGAAAATATTAGAGTTTGAAACAAGTAATGATTGATTTTTAAAGGGTTATAATAACAAAAGGTAGTGTATTTCAATGATATTTTCACTCTAGTTGTGAAATACCCAACTATTAAGACTATGTTTAGATTAGTTTACATGGAAGGGTTTTTCTGAAAAACTTGGCATTGAGACAATATACCTCTATAGAGATTTTTTGGAATAAATATACATGTAGTAATTGGATGGTTTTTACTAAAATAGAATAGTTTCCTTTAGTGAAACCAAAAAATAAGTATATATGGACTTAAATATGAACCAGGGAAATAAAATCAGAAGTTTGATAACTTCAAAATAGAATAGATGTTCATCGAGTGTAATGTGGCTCATTTTTGTTACCAGAAAGTGTATGGAGATGAATGTTTCATCATTGTTCATTTCAATGTTAATGACTTACTTGTAGATGGACCTATGAAAGTGATTTTGGAAAATTTTAAGTATATATTTCTAGAAGTTTCTAGGTGAAGGATCTTTGTTTCACAACATAGATGTTAGGGAAGACAATCAAAAGAGACATGAGATATGGAACTTTATTTCTTTCTTAATTAGTGTACATCTAAAAATTACTAGAAATATTTAGAATGAATGAGTTGGTTATAAGGAGATTTACCCAGGAAATTTTTTTCAAAATTTCATAAGATAAGTCACCTAAAAAATTGAAGAGGCTAAGTACATATTAAAGAATCTATATACATTCATTTTGGGAATTATGATGCATGACATAGTTTTTATAAGTCTTAATATCATACAAGTTGTTTTTGTGGGTAGAATATTTATGGAAAATATGGAAAAGGAATGCATGGAATTCAACAAGTGGATCTTCTGTTATCTCAATGGATCAGCTAATCTAGCACTCTATTTTAGAAAAAAAATTACATTACTAGGGTTTATGAATGTTGAATTTGGGGGAGATAGGTACTCATGGAGTTTCACCACTAGTTTTCTGTTTAATTTTGGTGGCAATTCCATGATATGAATTTCATAGTTTCAAATTATAGTCACACTATCAACCATAGAAGTAGAGTACATTGAAAATATAGAAGTGGGGAAGGATTTGGAATCATTGAAATGTATAATAAAGGATATTGAAAGAAGTAATTATATAGGCATGTTGTACTATGTATCCACAAAAATATTCACTTAGAAAATAAATTTTCATTTCACACTTGGATGAAGCATGTTCAACTAAAAATATCACTTTATCTGGATGATTATGAATGATGGGGTGATGGATTTAGAAAATTTTGACGGGAATCTGAATCTAACTGATATGATAAATAAATTTATATCTTATTAAATACTAAATAGTTTTTTGGATTCAGTGTGGATTGAATAACATAAAATTTATAGGATATAGGAAGCTCCAGTAGACTATATGTTGGGGATTGAATAAGTGACTTGAAAAATATAGAACTTGTGATATAGAGAACATGGTAATGAGTCCTAAAAATAATTCTCAAGTGAGATATTTTTAAGCCTATTCTAAGAATATTGTTTGGATAAATACTAAAATTTTAAAAAATAGTAACTTCTATAAATTCATATTATACTGAATATGAGGTAGTGACCTATCCATAAGTTGCAAAATAGCCATATTGGTATTCAACTGTGGGAATATAGAAAGTGAAATTTCTAGATTCATGCACTTTGGGGATACAAAATTATGAAGGATAGAGTGACATAGATGAAAGGGAAGTTTAGGATGTGGTATGGAAGTTCTGAAGGAAGTAGTATTTCAGCAGCAATTATACCAAGGTGTGGAGAATGTGAAAATATGAAAAGTACTTATATAAGGTACTTGAAGACTAAGTCATTAGGATTATTCAATGCATATGTAAGAGTATAATTTGAGAGTTTCTAAAAGTCTTCAATTTTTAACAGAACGATTAGTTAAGGTGGGAGTTTCCTCCAACTAAGCTGATGGATGCCCATGAAAATATTTTCCAAGGTGCGTGATCTAGGTAAAGTTTGGATGGTGATGGAAATAGGAAAATGGGAGTTAGAAACTATTATTTATAATAAATTCTTTATATGATCATTTTTAATTGATTATGGTTCTTGATAAAGGTGAATATTCTATTAACAAGTGCTTTGGAGTTATTTGTTTGATTGTAATATCTTTCTTACCCTTATAGTGAAGTTGTTTTTATAATGGATTATAACTTGTTCTGAACCATATAAAATCTTTTTCTTCCTTCATTTCTTTTTATTTTACTTTCATTTATTTCATAGTTTGTTTGGCATGCTATTTGTTATTATCTATGTGTTTTGGATGATATAGGGTTGAGGTACATCATTACTTTATTTTGGATACATCAATATGAAACATCGCATTATTTAAGACTTTCTTGTAACCTTGTTCTGCATTTGGGGTTCAAGAGGTTAAGTAGTTCTAGTAGTTAATGCATCTATCTCAACATGATATCATGTATTTGAGAATGTATTATTCTTCAAAGGTTTATTTACAAAACATCTCATGTACTTAACCACATCTACATGATAGGTGTGAGTTATTGCTGAAATGTTACAGTTCTGGCAATGATTTTAATTCTACACATCATCCCATAGGAATAACATTTTTAATTTTTCCTTATTAAATTTACATAAATTCATGCGAATTATTTTTATGATTAGAAATCTCAGGATGCACATCATTAGTGATAGTGACTTCATTGATATAAACTATTATTCTAGTAATTTATTTATCATGATAATTCATAACTAACATAAAAAATATTTTTTTACCTCTTTAATAGTCTTGTCGACACAATAACCACCAGTTGTTGTGTCAACTAGATTTTTTCCCATTAGAGTAATTCCATTAAAAAAATAATTTCAAAAGTAAGGTGGGAGGTAATGGTGTGGTGACTATTTGTATTACTCCTTGAACCTCTCCAATAAATTGATGAAATAGCTCATCATCTATTTGAAAAAAGTTTAACATTTTACTCCTCAAGTATATTGATCTCCGAATTTCATAGAATCTCTTTAATAATGCATTATAAAGATCCTTGTAAGAATAAAATATACTATTCTTCTTTTGATAAAGACAACTCCTTTCTTTCCCCTTGAAGAAATATGTAAAAAAATTCAAACCTGATATATCTTCTATCATTAAATCAAAAGGAATGTAATCCACTACTTTAGTGAAATCTTAAATGAAAATTTAGGAATAATCAAGTAGAACAACATTGAAGGTTTGTAAATATTCCAAGTGAATGTTTCTAAACTCATGATTCCTTGCCTTTTACAACAATATTATGTAGGATATATTTCCTCTCACTTGAGGAATGTAAAAATCTTTTCATTTAGGTAAAACATTACCAACATATTGCATAGAAACATTGTTGAATAGTGGTATTCTCACTTATAACAACTTGGAAAATTGATTTCCTCCAACCATGTCATTAGTGATTCTTGAAATTATGGTTTTGAAAAATACCTTCAAGAATTATTGGAAATTATTTTTATGAAATATTTCTTATGATTCACTAAATATACACTTGAAAAAAAACAACAACTAATAAAAAGTATGATAATCAATATAAACTTTCAATTCTAGTATGGATTATTTTTTATTATTATTATTTAATTTTGTAATGTAAACTTGTGTTTTAACCACACTTATTATTGTAAATGGTTCAATGGATGTAATTGCTTTATTTGTGTAGTGTGTACAACAAAAATCTTTAAAGTCCACATGTTTCTTATTGTACATTAGTTGGTAAGAACCAGAACATCTCTATAGGGATAAGATATTGGTTACTCAATTTAATCACTTATGTTTAATTAATAGAAAGATAAATGAATGGGGTTTTGTGTGTTTCATAGAAAGAATGTAAATATTTTTGGTATATTATATTAACTGTTTATGGGTGTAATGGGGTTGGTGGTAGGAATAATAGACTTAGAGTATTGATTCAATAAAATATAGGTGGGGTTATACAAACTATAAGTAACCTCATGTTTCATGTCAACTGAAAATCCAATTGAAGTATTGATAGAAAAATCATGAATTCCTTAAAATTATATCTCAAGATAGCTAAGTACTTACTCACAAGATCTGGAGTCCCTGTAGGGTTGTGGGTATCCCTTATGTGTAGTTTCTCATTTTATTCTCTATGATTATGTTTCTTTTTCACTCCAAGAAATTTTATTCCTTATAACACAGTGATCGAAACACTAATGCATGGTTTATGTTTCCACTCTCGCTCAAACACTCTCACCCTAATATCTAATAATTAGTTATGAAATAATTAAATCATATAAAAAATAAAAAATATAAAAAAAATCAAGTTTAAATTAAAATGAAATACCAAGAGACACTACATCCCCTTATACCTCATAATATTGCCTAACTGAGCATGGTTAATACAAATAATAAACATAAAGTAAAGAATTATCCAATATGATTATGTTTGACCTCTTCTTCTCCTCAAACTCCTTTTCATCCTCTTAGTGGATGGATGTTTTTTGAATGGATGAATGGATAGTTTATTGATGGAATGGGATGAATGATTTGTAATGAATAATGGAATGGTCAAGAGAGATGTCCCACTGTGAATAAACTTTATTCCCATGTTTCAACCCTGGATTTCACATGATGAATTGGATGGATCACATGTGTTTTCCTCTTCACTGACTAATTCGTTATGGAGTAATTTTTTATGTCAGATTAAAAAAAATTGTAAATGAGTCTAGGGTTTCAAATATTTGGCAAAATAGTTTCTAAGAAGCATGAACTCCATTTGATCTTCTATTTTGAGTGGGAAACGTAAATGGGGATCACATATCGTTGTCCCTCTCTAAGGAGGCATAACCCAAATTCACACATCCTTTTTTGTGTTTTCATTAGAGGGGTAAACCGTGCTCACACATCCCTTTTCCTTTTAAAAAATATTTTAATTTTAATTTTGTTTATTTATATATATATATATATGTGTGTGTGTGTCTGTGTAATACAAATATTAAATAACCATTAAAATATTTTTATTTTATTATAAATTTCCTATGACAATGAAATACCAAAATATATCAAAAAATCACACTCAGAACTCCATTTTATAAGGGATTGGAGTCGGACATCCCAAAAGGATTTTCAAAGTGGGATTCTGGTTGCACATTATTTTAAAATTATAATATTAATATTTAGTTAATAAAATTATAAAATTAATTATAAATGATTTATAATATAATAAGTAAATAACAATGGGATTAATATAGTTAATAATTGACAATATAATCAATAATCTTAGTAATTGTATATTTATTAATACTTAGTTCATTATTTATCATTTATTAATAGCTAATGACATGATTAATATGATTTCTTGTATAAATAACTATATATATATATATTAATTAAAAATAATTAATTAATATAATTAATAAATAATAATAATAACATTAATTATTGATAATAAAATTAAAAATATGAATAATTAATAAAATAATTATTAATTAATTAAGTATTTCTTTATGGTGTTGGAGGTTATAAGAAATGAAACAACACACACTCATGGTCCAGCTACAATAGATCATCCCCCCTACAATGTTTGACCCACTCCAAAGGTTACTCAGGCACACTATTTGATTTTACACTAATTAAGTGTTACTAATTATATTAATAAATATTAATTAAAAATAATATTAAATATAAAATAATTTAATTTTTTAAAAAATTAATTAATAAATTATATATATATTTATAATTATTAATAAATATTAAAAAAATAAAATATGAATTAATAAATATTACTTAATATATTAATTATTTTAATAAATAAAAATTTAAAAATATTAATTACATTATTAATTAATTAATATATTAATAATAATATATTAATAAATATAATTGTATGTTTTTGTCATGGATGGATCCTAAAGCCCTAAACCCTTTATTAATAGAAATTATGAGTACAGGAAGAGATGATGGGGTTAAACATAAAATAAACTTTCCTCTTAAAATGAATAAAAGGTGACACAAAATCACTTTGATTTCCCTATAGAATTTTTTGTTCCTAGTTAATTGCCCTTTACCCCATGGATATTGACCTCCCCTCTACATCATGGGTTTCTGAGGATGCTCATGATCATCTCCTAATGAAAAATGAGAAGTTTTCTCCAAAATGGATTAGATCTAGAATTTCTAGGATGAGTCTTGAAAATCTATATCCATGTTGGAGCAGAATCTTTCTTTGAATATGATAGAAATCAATTTCAGGATAGTGAGGTAGTCTTTATAAACAAAAACTTCTAATTCAATTTTGGAAAAAAATATACACAACCTTCAAGTCAAACCAATTGATGATATCCTCCTTGGTCCCCTAAGGAATAATTTTGTGTTTGTGTTTTCCAGAATAGTTTTGATGTTGTATTTTTCAACGCTTTCCATCTTGAATTCCTTGATTGAGGCCTTACCAAAGATATTTTATACACTTTTCATTATTTCAGATTATTAAGGGGGATTATACCATCCATCATTATAAATTTTAATGGAAATTATCCTACATGGAGTAGTGTTTTTTGGAAGCTCCAATAGAAGATGAGGTTCTGAAAAGGTGGGGCCTTCCTAAACTCGGAAAGAGGCTCATATGATCTGGATTTTCAATGAGTAACTATTTGAAATCTCTCATCCTCCACTAAAATATTTTTTCTCTCCAATAAAGACACTTTCTTTCCAACCGGAGGAATGTGATTCTCACTGCCATGGGTTTTCAAGTCCAAAAGTGGGTTGTGCAATGATAGGAATCCCAGTATCTCCCAATAATTTTTTCATGGATTTCCTAGAGGAAACAGGTACTAATTGAGAAATCTCTATGGATTCTAAAGAACCCTAATCACCACTATCTCTATGCCATATAAGGGATTACCCATAAACTCAATTGAAAAGGGTCTCTCTTATCCTTTTTTTGATAAAAGGGATTCAATCCTATTCTGTTTGAAATTAAAATTAAAAAGAATAAATATTTAAAAAAATGTTAATATAGTTCATAATATTTTTTTATTATTTATTCATTAGAAAACATTTATTAATATTTATTAATAAATATTAATAAAAATAAAAGTAATAAATATTTATTACGGATATTTATTAATTAATATTAATAATGATAAAATTAAATTTAATAAATATTTATTAATAATTTTAATAATATTTCATCATAGGTGGGGGAAATAAAATTAATAATATTAATATTAATAAAATCAATGTTTATTATTATAAATAATATTTATTAATATAATTAATATTTACTAGTTAGTATTGTAAGGTCCCATTTCCAGACAAGTTGAAATGTTTATAAGGAACGTGCATTTTTGTTACCGCGCAGGTTGAATCATGGGTTGAGAGATGAAATGGATTTATGAGAGATGTAATGTATAAAAAGGGTATTTGGAGATACAAAATGATGCTTGGGATGTATACCATGTGTTTGGATGAGCCTTGGGGCCTTTTGGTTTTGTTTCAGGGGTTTTGAAGTTTTTTGGGAAGAGGGAGGGTTTGGTGTGCAAGGTTTAAGAGAAACTATGCGACCCCTTGATGATTAGGACATTTTTAGTTCGGTTTGAACTATGTAGAGTTGGGTTTCATATTTAGAGAATGGTTTAGGGTAAATATTATAAGGAAAAAAGATTAATCATGCATGTTTGAGGAGCGTATGGGGCATGGTTCATTGTCTATGCACAGTTTCCGACAACTTGGGTGCCTTGTTGTAGGAGGGGGATGGTATTGACATCACAATTGGTGAATGGTTTATCAAAATGTATTTCCTAACTATGTGTGGATTGAGTGTTAGATATTAGGGGGTCCAATATTGGAACTTGGTTTGGAAAACCAAGAAAACAAAACGCGAGGTTGCCCATAATTTCATTAAAAGGGAGATTTTACAAAAATTTCTTGTCTGATTTTTCTTCCTCTCCACCCCTTTTCTCCCCCATTCTAGGCGCACAAACTAGGGGTTCTCTGACCCCTTCCTCCTCCCTAAAACCCTTGTTTTGAGGTGTAATAATGGATATTTATAAGTTTTGGGGCGAGTTATCCTCCCCTAATGGTTTCCTTTCTTCTTTATCTTCTCATTTTACTCTAATTTTGGAGTTCTCTAGTTTCGGTTTTTTAATGATTTCAATGAATCAGGGTTGAATAATCCATTTCTCATGGTTATTTTGGTCAAATTAGGTAGAGTATATCCCGATATGGATTATTCCTATCATTGTGAGACTTTTCATCAAGGTATGTGACTGTAGAGAATTTTCTTAGGTTTTTTCAAATGGATTAATTTTATTAAGTGTAGAATTGGTATCACCTCTTAGTAATTTACTTGAGAATGGTGTCGAGGGTCCATTGTGGGCCTTCCATGGTGGTTTATTGGGGTTTCGATAATATTTGATCAACCGGATGTGTTTTCCAACATTATGCCAAGTTGGTATTTGGTTAATTAGATAATTATAATTGCTATAACTACTAATTAATTATGGTTTCTTAGTGTGATACTAGAGATTATGTGTGGTGACAAGATTGGTTGAGTCTCGAGAGGTTTGGAGGATTATTGTATGGTCCTTGGTGAGGCTACCATGTTTTTGAAACATAATAGAAAGCTTATCTAATGAGGTAAGTGGTCTGAGAGCATTATACATAGCCTTAAAAAAAATTTAATATGTGATTTGGGATTTGGCCTAATTTTGGTGCCACAGGGCGAAAGATACATTTTGAAAAAACCCTTGTTTTTAAACGAGGTGTTTAACTCTATGTGGTTTATAAAAATGGGCTTTATAAATAGATTTCAAAGGTGGATTTAAAATGAGTTCATGGTTTCCTACTTGGTTAAAATACTTTTACATCTCTCGTGATGGTCTTAAAGAAAATGTAGTCATTAGCCCTTATATTTTAAAGATAAAGATCCATGTTATAAAAAAGTTTTTATAAATGTTTAATTATTTTGTTTAGTTTAGTTATTTCTTAATGTGAAAACGGCTAGGTTTTATTGAGGCATGTTTTGGTTTTGAACGACCATAGGGACCTTAGTAAGTTTTAGTAGCCTAAAAAGGATGTTTTTCTATTCTTATTTCACATTTTTCATTGTCATAATGTTGAGATTTGGTGATTAAGAAATGATTGAATGGTTTTGGAGTTGGACTGAGGCTTTAGGCGTAGGTAGTATACTATGTATATGGTTTTAGACAGAGGAACTAGAAACTGATAGTATAATTCTTTGTTAGATTATGAAACAGATGGTTTGGGTACAAATTGTGTGCCATATGGAATAAGATGTTAGACTGATGATCCTCCTCAGTGGGTTGGGCTATAATAATGCTCTAATAACCAATAATTTTTTATGTCGATTGGTGCTGGACTAAGGATCTATTCACTACTACTTGGTTTTTTATGAGTTTTATATACATGATAGTTTGGTATATTGTTAGATTCAAGATAGAGGATCCAACCACATTTGATATTGATGTTGATATTGGATTTACATGTCACAATTGCATTCTGGGAACTAATCGCACAGTTACATGATACAGATACTGTGGATGTATGTTTCATACTTCATTGAGTTGAATGAATAGGAAATAAACCTTTTGGTTTTCACATGATTCACCCCATATGTTACAATTTATAGGACTAGTATAGTTTGTTCTTTTTTTGGTTGTCCTGGGTTTCTCCTTAGATCCCTTTGAAAAGTTGATACTAGATGAGATATCATGTTTTGTGGAATCTGTATTTTCTTTATACGGTTCATTTATTCCACTGTTTATCTTCAGACACTCCTGATGTGACTAGTATTTTCTTTAGACATTGTTGGTGGTGGACTATAAAGTTTTACTCACATCCTTCTCAGGTCTTTATTGAACTTAGGTACCCAAGAAACTCTCATATGTAACTATGTAAACTGGTTCTTTATGAGGTTACATTGAGTATTGTTTGATCCAAAAGTGTTTCTCAAGTGGTATCAGGTGACAGGATGGGTTTGGCTTGGTGATGTTGTGGATCCATTTTGTAGTTTCTTTAATTTTGTTATGTATTTAAACTGACCTAGTGGTTGGTTGGTTGTATGTATGACGTGGTTGTTTGGGCCCTTATTGCATTTAATTTAATTACAGATTATTTTAGAATTGGTTAATTTACACTTACTACCTACTCTGATTTATATGATTTTCGTTTATTTACTTATAGTTTTTCACTCTTATATGGGGGTATAGTCTTTTCACAGTTAGAATTAGGACCCCCATAGCTAATCAGTAGCCTCTGGCACATGAGTAGGTTTTCTTGAGGTCATGTGGAAGTCTAGTTCATAGCATCAGTTTAGTGGCTTCCAGACCGAGATGTTACAAAGTTGTATTAGATCATTTACCTTCCAATAATATTATTATTGGTGGTTTGGTAGATATAATATATATGGATATATTGAATATTTTGATGTATACTAGGATGGTGCATCACCAATACCTATCTTGGTAGGAATTCTAGGTTACCAGGGGTGATATTGATGTTCTGGTTTTGTAATGTTATGGTGTTACCAGATTTTCACTTTGTGTGAAGCACATGTTGTTTAGATTTTATGGTTTATGATGGATTAAAAGCTCTTGGTGCATGTGAAAGATGGCTGGGAATTGGTTTTTACTATTGGACTTTAGAGGTAAGAGTTATCTCATGAATCAGGTTAGGAACATAAGATCCACATTTTATAGGCCTTCAAGTGTGTGATTTTATGGAGATGGTCGGCTATGTGGATCTATAGGGATATTTTCATCGATGAGAAAGTTGTTGGGGTACTCATGTGTGGTTGGTTTAGGGACCATTTTGTGTTAGTAAAATGTGAGTATGGGATCATTGGAACCCTTTGGGTGGTTTTTATTTGAGGTTGGTAGCATGTTTGGGTCCTCTAGGGAGTGGTTTGATGAGCAGATGCTTGGGGAGGACGAGACCCCAAGTTATGGAAGTTGGTTGGAATATGAAACCTTTTAGTGTGTGATCATAGAGGAGTGATTTTTGTTTTTATTATGTTCTATGATTATGATATGATAGCATGCTGATGCCCCATGATTTTTTTCCTTTTGTGAGTTGGAATAGGGCTTGGGCGGTTGGACCACTGACCATTTGATGTGACACCAGTTCAGGGAGTTGGTGTCATTAGGATTTTTTGAATAACCTCTGGGAGGGTATGAAAGTGTTATGAGCGTTTTTGGTTGTGTGAGGAACATATATAATCTTTAAACACTCAAAAATTGTCCATGAAGTGTGCTACCTTGTATAGGGTTTTGTCATGTAAGATGCCTTTGGTTTTGAGAAAGATAACATGAGTGCTTGTGGTATTACCTTATGGATTCATTCTAGAGATGTGGGATTGTTTGGATTCCTAGCCTAGGTAATGGATGTGAAGATAGGTGTTCTTGGTTGTTAGGATTTTTATTGGCTTCATGATATGTGCATTAAGAAAATGTTGTTCAAGGTGCGCAAGTTCACTTTGGGTGTCGACCATGTGGGTGAGTTTGTTTCTGGTATAAGGCACATGGAGGTGTCTAGTTTTCTTTAGGTGGAAATTTCTTGGAGTGTCAATGTTTTGGTAGTGCATGTGTATTTAGAGGGACGGATGGGTTTGGTTCCTAGTATGTTTTTCTCAGTGTTTCATCATCAAGAATGTGGGGAGAGTGAACATGATATCAGTGGACCTTTCTAATGATTCTCAAGTCTTAATCTGTTGTGAAAGTTGTTGTGGTTTAGTGAGTTTATTTTTGTTTTGGAATGCACCAAGGGTGATCTATGATGGGTGATATGGGCATTTGGGGTGATCTTGGACAATGGATAGGGTTTGTGAGCCATGTTTTCAAAAAACATGACTCATGTGAGTTGGAATAGATTTTTTTTGTATGGTCAAAAAAGAGTGTGTGTGGTGGTTAAGAGTTACGAGATCTTGGAGACACAAGCGGGTGGTGGCATGTTGTGTCATTTGGTTTGTGAATCAGACGTTATAGGTTGTACGTATAGGGTAGTAGGGTGGTGTGGTAATCTATGAACAAGCTAAGGATTGATGTGGATGTGATGAGATGCTTGTGGGCAGGGAGTCTTGGGACATTTGATGGTTTGATATGTCCCTTCAAATAAAGGTGACATCACAAATGGTTATGGAGTCATGGTGTTCATCTATGAAATCTTGTTATAATCTAGGTTTATTGATGATCATGAATAATACCTTGACACCTTCCAATTTAAAATGAGAGGAAAATGGATATATTCCTGGATACCCTAATATCTTTTGGTTGGATATGGGCACTCTTGGAGGTTATTCTCACAGAGCAGTGTATGTAGAGACTTATAGTGGAATGTGCACCATTGAATATCTATGGGTGTGGTTCTCATAATGGACTGAATTTCAATGAATACCCTATATGCCATTCTGGGATGTCAGGAATGGTCGATAGTGGAATGTTTTGATTGGTCACACAGGTGATGGAAAAATTTCCACAACCAATTCATGGGTTAACAATGGTGGGAGGATGGGCCAAAGTGATTGAGGTTTTTTGGGTATATTGTTGATGATGACACACCTATATTGGGGAGTGATGTATTGGTTGTAGAGATATGACCCATGTGATGGATGGGTAACAGGTGTGTAGAAATGGTCATGGATCGATCTTGGTGTCATTGTGATGCCATTGGAAAATTGTTGTTGTGCGTACTTAAATTCTATAGGGAATTCTAAGGGGAGATCAGTTGTCATGGATGATCTAGTAGAAAATTGGAATTGAGATAAAGTTTATTCTATAACATATTTTGGTTATAAACATCATTTGGAATGTTTGGGTGGTTTTGGAATGCCTCTGAGTGAGGGCATAGTGAATCGAATGAGGTGGTGACGGGCCAATAGGTGAAATCGGGTGATTTGGAAATAGTTCAGATGATGATAGTCAGACTAGGGTTACTATACAATGTGGGTGTGGAAGGTTTCAAGATATTTTAGGAGTGTCTTTTCAGGAATAATGATTGTATTTTAGGTTTTAGTTGAGCTTTCGAGTACAATCTGATACATTCTTAGTCCAAGCATGGATGGTAGGTATGCATACACTTTGGTTGGTTTTTGATTATGAGGATGGTTGCCAATGATTATTGGATTTCTCATATATATTGGGCCATGGTAGGTTGGGGGATGTTTCAGTTATGTTTCGGGAGAGTGATTTTAGTTTTGTTTAGGATTTCTTAATGGAAAGGGTGTTAAGTATCGAAATTTGGTGGCCATAATCTGAAGATTTTGGTGGGGAGAATTATAGATTAATGATTGCTCAGGTGATGTGTAATAAAGTTTTTTTGTTGATGGGATTTTTTAATTTCCATCATGGTGTATTAGTTTTGGAAAATGGTATTATTTTGGAGTTTTGTGGGTGGAGGGCCTTAAGTTGGAGGTTATTCTTTAGTAGTGTTTCAGTCTATAAAAATATAAATGAGGTTGTTGGTTCATATTTTCTGACTAAATAATGTCGGTTACCATAGTTGGATGACCACTGAGGATTATCGAGGATGAGAAGTTTTATGTTTGGGATGTTTTAAGGTCCTAATTTTGGATGAGTTGAAATTTTCAAAAGGAATTTTAATTTTTATTACCATGTGGGTTGAATATTAATATGAGACTTGAAATGTTTTTCTGAGATTTTGAATGTCTCAAAAGCATTTTTGAGATTAGTAATTATGCTCGAGAGGTAGAAAAGATGTTATTTTTGGCCTTGGAGTCATCGGGTTATGTTTTGGGATTTATGGAGTTTTCTAATAAGGGTAGAAAAGATGTTATTTTGGGCCTTGCATAAATATGTGGGTCTTGGGTTTTGTATAGTTGGGGTTTCATGGTTTGTGCATTGTATAGAAAATCATACGGTCAAACCATAAAGATTCTCAAAATTTCAGTAAAATTGGTATTTTACAAAAAATATCCCTTTGGTTTTTCAGCCTCTCCACCACATTTCTCCCCCATTTAGGGTGAACAAGTTAGGTGTTCTCCAACACCCTTTTTCCTCCCCAATCATATTGGGGTGTAATCATGGAAATTTCTGGGTGTTTTAGTGGATTTATCATCCTACAGTGGTTTCCTTTCTTCATATTCTGGTTTCTCTATAATTTTGGAGTTCTCTAGTTCAGGATTTGTTGAAGATTACATCAGTGCATCATGGAATCTTCCATCTCTCATTTGGATTTTTGTTGGTTTAGGTACATGATATCTCTATATATATTTTTTACATCATTTCCAGACATTTTATCAAGGTATGTGAAAACATTGTATTTTATTAGGTTTTTTCAAAAAGGTATAATTTAATTAAGTGTTTAATTGTTATCTCCTCTTAGGGATTTTCCCAAGAATGGTGTTAGAAGTCCGTTGTGGAAATTATATGGTGGGTTCCTAGGGTTTTGATAAGATCTGATCAACCTGGATAGTTTTCTATCATTATTACAAGTTGTATTTGGTTTAATTAATTAATTATAATTTTTTCACTAATTAATTATAGTTTCTAAGTGTAATACTAGAGCTCTGGTGGGGGACGGTCTTAGTTAGGTGTTGAGAGGTTTATCGGATACTTGTAAGGTCCTTGGCACATCCACTATATTTTGGAAACATAATTGAAATATTCTCTAATGAGGTATGTGGTCTAGTGGAATTTTTAGTCTTAATAATTGTTTTATATTTACTTTAGGATTTGAATCAGTTTTGGGTGTTAAATGGGGACATATGTGTTTTAAAAAGATCATTATTCTTAAAGGAGGTGTTTAACATTAATTGGTTTATAAAAATGGTTTTTGTAAGTGGATTTCAAATGTGGATATTAAATGGTTGTGTGTTTTCCTCTTTGGTAAAAATTTATTGAAAACTCTTTTGATGGTTTTAATGCAAATATAGGCCTTGGGCTTTGTTTTGATTTCAACGAGAAATATCCATTTTCTAAAAAGGCTGGTTTGAAATTTTTAATGATGGGGTTTAGTTTAGATCTTTTGAAATGTGAAAGGGGATTGGGTTTTGTTGAGGCATGTTCTTGTTTTGATGGGTCTTAGGGACCATAGTAAGTTTCTGTGGTCTAAACAGGATTTGTTATGTTTTTCTTGAATTTTTTTCAAAGTTTTGATGCTATTATTGGGTATCTAAGAAATTATATAATGGTTTGGGTGATGGAATGAGGATCTAGGAATACGTATTATACTATAGATATGGTTTCAAACTAAGGCTGTAGACATTGATAGTATACTTCAGGGTTAGAGAGTCAGACAAATTCTTTGGGTGACGATGGTGTTCCATGTGGAATAGGATGTAGGACGGATGCTCTTCTTTATTGGGATATGCCATAATGATTCTCTAGGAACCACTGATCTTCTGTATAGATGGGTTCTAGATTAAGGCTTTGGGAACTACTATTACCTTTCCTTATGATTTTATTGAAATGATAGTTTTGTAAATGTTTAGGTACTAGATTGAGGTTCTAACAACATTTGATATCGGTGGTGATATTTGATTTTGATTCCATACTGATGTTTTGCGCACTAATCGCACAGGTACATGAGACTGGTACCGTGCATGTAGGTTTTATGCCTCCCGGAGTTGAATGGATATAAAATGACCCCTTTTGGTTTAGATATGATATACCCCCCTATATTATGATATGGAGGTCTGGTTTTGGTCATTTCTTGTTTGATTGGCATGTGTTTTGTGGATACTATATTATCTCTGTACTATTTATTTATTCCATTGTATATCTACATACACTACTCCTCTGACTGGTATATTCTATAGACACAAATGGTGGTGTCCTGCTGAATTTATTTACACACTGCTTCGGTACACATTTCACTTGGGTTTCCCGAGCTTCTCTCACATTTAATTGCCCAAAAAGGTTTAGGTTGAGGCCGTATTGAGTATTGGTTGATCAGATTGGGTTTTCATGTGGTATCAAGAGACTAGATGGGTTTGGATGAATGATTATGTGGTGCCCCGTTATAGTATCTTTTATTTTAGTATGTATTTTAACCATCCACGTGGGTGTTAGTTCTATGTATGACATTGTCTTTCGAACCCTTATTGCATTTCATTTTATTACAGTATGTTTCAGCTTCAGTTTATTTTCCCTTCCTTCTTACTTGGATGTGTATGATGTCGGGTAATTTAGTTCTGGCTATGCACTCTCATATAGCGGTATATTTTCTGCACAATTCCACTTTTAACACCCATTTCTAGTCGATAGTCTCTGGAATTTGAGGAGACACACCTGAGGTCACGTGGTAGTTTGGCTTGGGGCACCAGTTTAGTGGATTCTTGGCTAGGATGTTAGAAGTATTTTATGCAATCAATAATAAAAAATTTACAAATAATATTTATTAAATAAAAATAAAATTAATATTTATTAATTAATATAAATTCTTATAATTAATATGTTATTTAACATTTTTATTAATATCAATTAATTAATATTTTAATTATTAATATTTATTAAATAATATTAAGTAATATAGTATTTATTAATATTAATTAAAAATTGTAACTTTAATACTTATTAGTTAATAATTATTTATATTTATTAATAATTAAATAAATAATATTTATAAATATTTTTAGTTAATATTTATTATATAATTAGTAATACTTAATTAATTAATAATATTTTAATTACATAATATTTATATATTAATTAGTCACATTTGTTATTTTACTATTAATTATTAATTCTATTACCATTATTATTTATTATATTAATTAATTATATTTCAATATTATTTATATTGTTACTTATTAATATAATTACTAATATTAATGATGTTATTAGTTATTAAAAAATATTATTTTAATAACTAATTATTAATAAATATATTATTAATTACTAATTACATTAATTATATTTTCAATTATTAACTATGTTAATCATATTATTATTTACTCACTATATTATTAATCTCTTATTATTAATTATTTAATTTTATTAAAAAAATAGTAATATTGAAATTCTGGAAAATTTAGAACCATAATCTTGTGTTAAAAATCATTATGGGGTGTTCATCTCATACTCTATGGATGTAAATGGCTCGAATTTAAGTGAAAAATTATTCAAATGAGTTTTTATTAACAAAAAAACAAAAAACACATCATAATATACCTTAAATAATATAATAATCACTATAAGAGATTAACTATTTTTCATTACTCAGAAAAGTTTTTCAAGTGTTAAAAGGGGTACTTTATTAATGCCTGAAAACACTGAGAAATTTTTTCTTTCTCAAATATTATTTAGCTCTATAAAAGAATTCATTTCATATAATTTTTTTAAGGTTGATAAAGGATACTTTTCTTAATTCTTTTTTAGAGCTAAGAAAAACCCCATCGATCTGGTAGAACCACTTTTAGTGCAAGCAACCTCAAAAACAAAACATACTTGAATTCATATAAAACAAATCTATACTGAAAAAATCTCCATCATAAGCAATATAAAACATGCTAGAATAGACATAATACATATAATATATAAATATAATTTTTTGGCCACACACTACTACAAATTGCATGAAACTCAGCACTATCATTTATCAATGCTAACTAAAACTATTGACAATGGTAAGATTTTTTAGCACTAAAATTGTTGATAAAGAGGATATATTGGTCAACTCTTTTCTTAGCACTGCTAAAAGTTACCCTTTATAAGTACTTTATTTAACACTAATAAAGGATATCTTTTAACATTGTTTTTTATAGCTAATAAAAGATACCATCAACAAAATAATGTAAATATATGTATTTATATATTTTTATATTTGATTTGTATAACAATAAGTATATTTATTTATATACAAGAAATTTATATATATGTATTAATTTATACCTATTTTTAATTATATAAATGAATATAATTTAATATATATATATATATTATAAAATATAATAATATTAACTATATAAATAAATTAAATGTAGATCATATTTAAATCAATATATTTATTTTAATATTATTTGTTATATATTTTTGTGTTTATAATATAGATATATAATTATAATTATATATATTTACTTATATACATTTTTCGTCAAATATATATAATGACACAAATATATAAAGGTTTCCATACATATATATATTTTCATAGATATTTATATATTCTTAAATATGATTTTCATGAATATATATATATATATATATATAATTAATATATGTTTTTCAATCATCTACATTTTAGTTTATTATTTTGTACTTGTTTATAATTATATATAAAATTATAATTACATCGTCACACACACATATACATACATATATATACTAAAATATATTGATATGAAAACTATAAATAAATATATAAATTCATTAAATATGGTACATATAAAAATTTATATATTTATATTCATATTATATAATTCATAATATGGATATATATTTACACTATACGTATATATTTATAATTATATGTGTGTGTTTTTATATGTATTTATGTATATGATAATATATTATAAAGTATATAAATAAATATATAAAAATATATAGATATTTTGACAAATAATGTATATATGTAATTCATATTCAAATAAAAAATTATTATCAGTTATATTTTAATAATTTATATAATAAAATAATATTATATAAATCAATAAAAATATTTAATAATTCATTCAAATACATTAAAATTTTATATATAAATATAATATATTAAGATTTATATCAATAATTATATAAATATATAAATGAATGTATATTTATTTAAGTATATTAATATTAATATAATTATTTTCATTGTTAAGTGAGGTGGATTTGACTTGAAAAGCACATGGTATGATGAAAGAAAAAAAGGAGAAAATGGGGGGTTAGTATATGTATGTACATAAAATATATGTACGTATGTATGTTTGTATATATGTGTGGGGGTGGGTTGGTGGGTGGGAATTTGTGTGTGAGTGTGTGTGTCTATATACACCATAGTGACTCGGGTTTTTAATTTTTTTGGATATTATATGGATTATTTTTTAGACCAGGTGCTGAGATGGCCTGTGATTTTGTGGTCCGATGTACCCAAAATAAATGTATATTATATATTAAATATAATAAAGGCATTCATGTACAGTTTTCTTAAAAATGTTGAATAACTTCTCAACTGAGGTCAAGATCAGAAATCTGAGGGCATCATTGAGTTCAAAAGTTGAGTTTTTCCTTAGGCTCATCATAACCTTTTTCGGCGTAGGGAATTTGTGAAAAAGTCATCACGGACAAAAAATGAATAAAATAATTTAATAAATTATTTTAGTTTATTTCTTGATGTATAAACCTGCCATGTACCTTAAATATGCTATTATAGCCAATATTGAAGGGTTAAACGCATAACCCTATAATTTTGAGTGATCATTGGAGAGCCATTGGAGGAGGATCCATTGAGGAATGATAATCAAAATAAAGATCGACAATAGATGTGCAACTAAATTAGTAGATCTCACCAAGGAAAATGATTCAGCTTCTTTATTTGTCAAAGTTTTATCTTAATTGAGGTAGGACATTTGTTTATTGGATTTCTTCCCCATTATTTATTTCATTGACGAATGAAATCAATTGAACAACTGATTAATTCATGGATCACTCATATATCAGGGAGGGTATATATGTGGGGATTTCATGGGAAATTTCTTTACTTATTATAGTTCATTATATTTCATTCTAATGGAAATGGATCAAGGACAACAAAACCCAACTGGAGTTTGTTCCTATGTTGTGTGATTCTCGATTTTCTCCCATTATTAAATGTGTGTTCATCACTGGGGGTTTTTTTCCAATGGTTCAACCCAAATATCAAGGAATAGAACATTACACATCCTTTTCTTGGAGAAAAGATTCGATATCGTAGATATGGACTTGGTATTTCATTGTGATCTTGTGATGATGACAACAACAAGAGAATCATATTGAATTAGATATCTCCAGGTTTGATCAGTTAGTGTGAGGGTTATGAGGAAGGGGATGGACGATTCACATACAAATATGGTGACCATGATTTATTGAATAGTGGCAATGAGTCTTGGCTGGAGTAGATCCATTCTTCTTAGTGTGATTCCTGGCTAATCCGGGGGCTGGAGGAGAGGATGGAAATGTGGAGGATAAACTTGTTTGATCACTGAAATCCCATGGTACGTTGTGTGTCTTCTAAAGGAACATGTTGTGTGGGACCCTTGTGAAGAGGCAAGGGTTTCCACTGTGGAATTAAATACCGCACAGCGTGTGCCTCAACCTGGAAGATCATTATGTACCTTAGAGGGTACATGGAAACAACCAGAAGTACATTCTCATGGACACTCCATGTACTCAGACAAGGACATGGGCATGCTAGGTGTACCTGATAAAAATCGTGTATTTGGACACGATCATAAGTACACGGGTAGGGAAACACAGTGTACTTTGACATGGATACAAACATGGACCATTTACATGGGAAAACCCATTGTCAAAAGTACATGCCATGTACTACCATTACATCTCACATACTTCCTTCAAGAAGGCTGAGAGCCCTTATCCTCTTCAGCTTAGACAATTTTCATTAAGGTACATTATCCATATCTATTTCACTAAGTGTTGCTATGGAATCACATCCTACACATAGAATAATGATCTCTTCATATGGAATTCTTGGATAGAGTTTTTGGAACCCTTTCATAAGGCCCAGTGTGATATCCTCTATCATATTCTTTTCCTAGTTATGGGTCTTGGTATTGTTGTGACCAACACTAAGTTGGAATTGATCCTCTACTTTGCAGGTTATTCCAGATTAATTTGTTTGTATACCCAATAACCTTTGGTGTGGTCCTCATATGTGTATAGTTCTATTTATACTTCTAGTGTATACTTGTTATTGTGGGACGTGATGAGTAGTACATATCGCATGAAATACATCAGTGTTATATGACTCATGAAGTGTGTTCTCTTGGTTGAGTTGTATGTGGAATCTATGAGCAGGATCCCTATACTGGCATTACAGTTGTGATTTTACTTGAGATTGTGTATATATGTTGATTATACTGACATTTTCTTGTTATATGTATTGTAGACATATACCTATGTAGAGCATGATTTTATTCTTATTGTTATATGCTTAGGGTCTGGGTGTAAAGACCCAGAAATTCCATGGAAATTGTTTTTCTTAAATACATGGGAATTTTATGAGTCCGCGAAAGTTGACAGCGCATGATTCTGAGGCCCGATGTTCCCGAAATCAATTTATGAAGTTTTTTTCAGGTACGTTCAGTAAACGTACGAGAGAGTTTTTATAACTTTTGAACCATTTCTCAGAATTGAAATATGAGTACATTGTTGAACTCGCAGTGCCAATATTCTCTTAAGGAGACATTCACTTCGATTACAGTCGGTCGAGGATAAAAGTTATTTTTTGGGTTTTCATATAAAGTAATAAAATAATGTGAGATTCACTTTCTTTCTATTTGAGCTTCCATGTGGGGGTTTGGAGGTGGGTCCCACTATATCTATAACCTCCTTGTGGACGTTGGAAGTTGGAGGTGGGACCACCACACCTTAACCTCCTATGAGGGGTTATAGTGGTGGGGACCACCTGAACCTAACCTCCGGCGAGAGGCTACAATGTGGGGACCACATGGGACTAAACCCCACTATTAATGGGAGAAGAGGAAAATCTCTCAACTTCTCTCATAAATGAGGGGGATCCCCTTGACCTCCTCTACCATTTATGGTGCCACAACCTCCCCTTTAATTATTTGAGCCAACACATAATTTATTATTCCAAATCCTTCACATTAATTAGGTCGATCCATTTAAATTATTTCATCCAATTTGAATATTGTTCTAAAGAATTAATAAGCTATCACAATCTCTTATTATTTTGGTTGGCATTGATATTTTGGTGGAACTGGGGAGAAGAGAGAAAATCTCCCAACGAAGAACGAAGAACGTGTTCTTCCAATGAAGAACACTGGAAAGGAGTGTCATCGACTTCTTACTCGGAGGCAACTGGCGTGGGACATCTTTGACGACAGACTTCCCTCCTCATAGACATCAATGAATCAATGCACGAGCCCGGAAAGGAATCATTTTGGAGGTTGTGAAACAATTGAAGTTCATCTTTCTTACTTCTTGATGAGCCAAATGTTACTAGCCTAAACACGGAGGGTGCGGCCCAAACCAGCATGTCCCAACCCATCCTCCATTCTTGTTTATGATTATTTCATCATGTCAATGTAACAATGAAGCGGCGTTGAAGGCGATGAAGGCAACATGCAAAGGCCGCACCCTCTCGGCGCCCTATCCAAACCATCCCGGTCATGCCCCCAGGTCGAGTCGCCCCGAGCTGCACCCTCGCGGCGCTCCGGGCCAAATCAGACCCGGGCCCGGGCCGAACCGCCCACGTGGCCTACTTGGCTGGGCCCAACTGCTCGGGCCAAACCTAATAGGCTAACCCGCCCAATGGGTCGAGCCAGACCCAACAAGTCTGACCGGGTCGACCCAGACTGGGTCGGCCCGACCTAATTCGGGTCGGGTCGGATTGAAACTGGGCCCACTACCAACCCTTTACTTTCTTTGGCCATATCATTGGCACTGGACGATTGTTTGACAAACTGTCAGCGGATCTGGTGTTCTTCGATCACGACGGTCCCTTTGAGTATACCCCACTGGAGTTCGGGTTAAATTTGAGATATGTTCAGGTTGGATCGTGCATGAATCCAACCCCCCTGGGACTAAATGGCTAATAAATCACAGACCGGGCATTCGATTGACACGTCTTCTATTGTGTAGAGACCCCTATGATGTGTCGGAACATTGAGATACTTCTAGGTGGGACTTCATGATAGTTGGAGTATCAACCTGTAGCTCGTGGATCGGATCCTCCCGAAGACGCGCGAGCATAGTGCGGAGACCTAGTGGCTGGCTGAGACCTGACGGCTGCTGACCGATTTGACTTAGATTGATTTGACTAGCCCAGTGGGGAGAACCTTGGTGTCATGGAATACCCACAGTGGGGAGTGCCTTGGTGTCGTGGCAAACCCCCAGTACTCGACAGGAGGAGTACCTTAGCAGGCTACGAGGGGGACCGCCATAGTGACGCGGTAGACCCACGGTGGGGAGCTCCTTGGTGATGCAGCAAACCCACGGTACTCGATAGAAGGTGTACCTCACCAGTACAAGGTTAGTGGGAAGCACCTTGGTGTCGTGACAGACCCACTGTACTCGATAGAGGAGGATTTCTCCAGCACCCAAGGTTTCGAGTGTGTGACTAGGGTTGTTACTTGAACTACCCCTAGAATAAAATCTTTGTTTGAGCTGAGTCAGTAACTTTTGTGTTTTCCTCATGATTGAGATGTATTTCTTGATAACTTAGGTATATGTATGGGCGTATACCTAAGTAGGGTTATCTGGTGATTTTCATACTTGGTGGTTTATCCTTTTTGGATTTTGTGATACCTTGAGGGTCTCGGGGTCCCTACTGAGTATCGATATACTCACCCCTACATGGGCTATGCTTGCACCTCTTTGTGTTGGATGTAGACGAAGGACATCGCTGATTGAGGCTGAGTGTACCAAGATTGGATGATACCTGGAGGTGGACCACACGGTGTGATGGTACACGGAGGAGACAGACAGACATGGAGTGTTGTGGAGGCTATCTGTACCTACCCTTCAGGTAGGATTTTCTGGTGGATGATCCAGGAGCTGTTTTCCCTTTTTCCGGTACTTGTACTTTCAGTTTCCTTGTACTTTACATTTGGTCTTGTATCTCCGACCCCCTTTTTACTTTTCATCAATTCTTTTGTATACAGTTTTATTTAGTGTTTTGTTTCCAGTTTGTACCCTGTTGTGTGAGTTTTCAAGTTATAAAGGAAATGCCTTCCCAGTTTAGGGATTGTCTCCTTTGGTGCTAGTCTCCAGCACCTGGCCTATGGAAGGCGGGCTTAGGGTAGTCACAGAATAGGCCCTGGGGGACGGGTCATGAAAAATTGGTATCGAAGGATTCAGTTTTACTGCAGAACTTAGGACTTTGATATTTTCTGTGAAGAAATAGTGTTAAGGGTATTGAGTGTGGTTTTTAGTTCAGGGAGTCCAGTGTTGGAGCGATGGCTGACGTATCCATACACGAGGACCCTGACTACTGATTTCCGACTCAGTGCATGAAAACACTAATTACGTGTGTGTTTTCAAAGGATTTCTATAAGTCAGCTCAACCAGGTCAGCTCACCAGGTATAATCTTTGACCGTGTCGCATCTGTTTCTTTCAGGATGCCTCCCCACGGAAAACCAGTTAGAGCCCTAAGAGTTATACGCGCAGATATCCCACCAAGCAAAAAGGCCTCGGTGTAGGGACCTCTTCCAATGGAGGCACCAGTTGTACCACTACCCATTGGGCCACCGATTCCACTATCCCCAGCAGCAGATGATGCACGATGCTTGAGCGCATTGCACGAGTTCCATCACCAGAAGCTTCCCAAGTTTAGGGGAGAGATGAACCCACATACATATTAGGATAGGCTTGAGGCTGTGGTGAGAGTCTTTAGACTGGTAGGGATACCAGCCGACCTTATGGAGATCCTTGCCGTGAGTATCCTTCAGGATGCAGCAGGTAGATGTTGGAGCCTGATGCTCCAGGTGCATGATGAGGTGACACTACTCTGGGCAGACTTCGAGAGCCTGTTTCAGGCAGAGTTTGTCCCAACCCCCCTACGTGCAGTGCTGATACAGGAGCTACTTTACCTGCATAAGGGTAGCATGATAGTGGCACAGTACTCAGCGAGGTTCGCCGATCTCTCGCGCTACTCCACATATATGGTATGGGACCCATTCTTCAAGGCCCGGACCTTTGACCAGGGGCTCAGGAGAGAGATCGGGTCTTCAATGATCTCCCTCAGCATCCCGACGTAGCTAGGGGTGTTGAAGCAGGTCCTCTTAGTGGAGAATTTTCTTGCTAAGCAGTCTCCAGTAGCGAGACCCACCACTAGTCAAACTTCAGCATAGTCTTCTGTAGCTGGCAGTAGACAGATGTCGCAGAAGTCTAAAAGGACCAGATCAATGGGTGAATGACCGCATGACTCAGTATTGGTTGTGCGGGGCACCCGGGGTAGAGACATACCTTCAAGGAGCGGGCAGTGCTTCGCATGCAACGGGTAGGGTCACATGGATCGTGACTGTCCGACCCGCCGTTAGGATGGTCAGAAGACGGTCGAAGGACCACCCAAGCAGAGACAGAGATTCAATCAAGGAAATTTGTAGGGAGCAGGCAGACGTGCCGGAGGAGCTGGTCGTGCAGCTAACGGTGGACGATGTTTTGAGGTGTTACTGCCACCACCACCAGGAGGTCCACCCCAACCGCAGGAAGTAGGTGTACATGCGAGAGCTCATCTCTAGGCAGCTGAGGCTTACGATCATGGAACTCTGGAGAAAATTCAAGGTATACTATGTGTCTAATCCACCTTAAACTACTAGAAATTAAAGCTATAGCCACAATTTTATTGGTCTGTGGCTATATCTTTATAATTTCCATGGTTTAGTTTAATAACTTTGGTTATATCTCGTGTTTTCCTATTTGGTATCGGGGTCCCCCGATTCGCTACTCTCGCTCCCGACATCTTCTCCTCTTGGCTTCTTCTCCTCTGGAAGATTACTCCTCCCCGACCTCACCTGACTGCGGTACCATCCTCAATAACCTCACCTGATCGTGGAGCCCTCCTCCCCGATGAATTCTCCTTCCCGACCTCTCCTACCAGACCTCTCCTCACTGTGGCAGCCTCCTCTCTGACCAAATCTCTCACTACGGTGCCCTCCTCTTAACAACCTCTCTCATAGTGGCACCCTCCTCCCCGGATACCTCTCTCACCACGACACCCTCCTCTTCGACGACCTATCACCACGGTGCCCTCCTCTCCGACTACCTGTCACTGCGGCGCCCTCCTCCTGGCTTCCAATCAACGCATGTATTTTAAAAAATGGGTAAAGTATTTTAACCCATGTATTTTCTCTCTTCAGTATGGTCTACTATCAAATAGGCCTATTGTGATATTATGGGTTGTTCTAAATGGGTGGTTTGTAAGAATTCCTAATTGAATATCTGGATAACTCCATGGATTTCTAGAGACATTATTAACGATGTTTCCAATCTGATAACTCTGAAGGATGTTAGTATTTCTAATTTAAAAATTAATCCTAGTATCTATGATCTACTGCCTCCTCATCTAGCTGTGGATGTTACCTAATATGATTTCTATGATTGTGATATTTTGGTTTAGATGGAAAAATGGATTGTAAATTCACTAACATGGATTTCTATTTACATTATAGTGGTGACCTTACTTGCATACCTCCTTGGGTATAAAGTTTTAGAAAATAATTTATTTCCCCTTCTTATTTGTTGTTGGTCTGGAAAATTTGGAAGTATTGCTTACCCATACAACGCCTCATTTAGCATACATGAATGCATTTAGCATCAATCTGCTTCTTGTGCTTAAATGTTGAAGAAACACAAAAATAATTATTCATCTATTACAGGTTCAGTTATCTGTTATGGAGTTATGTGTAGGGATTATTTGGATGAAAGGTTAATATCCAAACCATTGAAGGGATACTCCTCTCAATGTGTAGAACACCATGAAGTGATCAAATTCATTCAGTTATGGTGGCAGTGATTGTTAGTGTACTTTCTCATACTTGGAGAGTAAGAAATGATCTGAAATCCAATAATCACAAATATTCTTTTCAGGCTGGAGTTTTGGCCATTCATCATGGAATTATGTTTTCATATAATATTCAAATTGGGTCAATGACTAATGATGTTTTTGATATGGTTGTGTTAGGATCATTTTGTGTTAAAGGCAGGGCAATGAATCCATTAGTGCCCAAATATATTCAGTGGATACCGCCGATTGTAGTTTGGTTGAATGTCAATATTATTGTGGTGGATTCGTTTTCACCAGGGTCTTCTGGTTGTTGTGGCATTATGGTTGGCATTCTTTATGGTTGGAATCGTATTTATATACTTCTAGGAAAATTCTTAAGGACTGTTCAAGGAATTTACCATAGAGGATTCCCACACCCAGGGCTGATTGTCTTCGTCTATCTGAATAATTTTCTATTGATGTTACTCATGTATATAGATAACAAAACTAGGTTGCTAAGTCTCTTTCTAAAATATAAATTTTTAAGTCCAGTTTCAAATTTTTCTTTGTCTTAACATACTATTGTTCTAATATGGGGTATGGTGATTGTCTTGGTGATTTGTAAACCCATTTCTGTAAATCACCATTGTATGTTTCTATTTTTCACATCTATATATATACTAATCTTGGGTTTTTTTACCTGCCACATGTTAGTCTAATAAACCTCCACATCCTAATTCCCATACGTGTCAAGCCTACACACATCCATGACCCTCCTATGCTACTCGTCCCTACCATTTTCTCCCTCATCCTCCTGCTCCCGCTCAGCCTCCCCATCGTGATTTCGGTCTCCCCTGTTTCCATTATCCAGTGCTCCTCCATTCTTCCCCCGATCGTGCTTTCCATATGGTTCACGTCCCGCTCCCCCTGTCTTCCTCGCGAGGTTTCTGTCGGTGTTTCGCCCCACTCACGTTGTTGATATCCCACAACCCTCTTCCATTATTCCTTCAGCTTCCCCTCTCTCCCCGTTGCGATTTCACTCTTCCAATTCTTCATTTTTTTGACCTATGTTGTTCTTCCCACCTCTTCAGCCACCAATTTCCCTGACATCGACATCTTAATCCTACAGTCTTCACTACATCCCAATACTCCATCTTCCCCTCTTCGTACCTCCACCTTATAGCGACTTTGCTACTCCATTTTCACCACTATCGATCTCCTCCCCACCATAAGTTACCAATTCTGAATCACCTATTTGAAAACCACCATTGTTTTCCCTTTCTCCTCATCCTGCACATTCACCAAGATCGGCCTCCCAAATCTACGGTTAGCGTTTCTTCTTGAGTATTCGTCTTCACCTTTTCTGATACCTGCAATCTAGGGTTTTCTAAGCTACTATATTAAGTCTTCCAAATCTAGGCTTTTTAGTCCTTCATGATCGACTACTAGGGATCCATCAGGACCAAATACCATAAATTCCATCTTGTACCTCTGATACGATAATTAATAAATCACTCACCGCCAACTACTCCCCCATTTCTCTCTAAAATACACACTTTTCTACTCGGTGTGTTCACTCGGATTATCCTTGGTTCAGCTCCTACAATCTCTTCTTCAATAGGTATGTTATCCTAATATCCTTCAATACCTACCCATTATGTGAATCTTCTATTATGTGTAGGTTAACATAAGTTAATGATAATTTCATAATACTTTATCCTATGCCAATACTTAAAGTATTATTTTTCTTCATCATTTACCATCTTCTGATGACAATAAATTACTATAATTTGACAGCCAACTGTAGTAGTATCTATATAAACAATCTATGTATTATTTTTATTCTTCATATACATTTTCTATACAATGGGTTAAAATTTAGTTTGAATTTTCATGTTATGTTCGAAAATAATAAACTTCTATTGTGGTTAATTTTATGTCTATGATTATATCATCTCGGTTGACTTCCTATATCTCCTATTCCATCTTACAGCATCTTCACACTTCAGGTATGTGATAAAATATGTTTATATTTTTATGTTGCGGTTGTGCATCATGTTTTTAGGAGTTTTTAATATGTCCAATGAAGAATTTATGTTTTACTAAAAGTTAAACTTGTGGGAATTATGGCGATGTCCAACAGACAAGAGGGACTTTTGACATCTTCTCACTTTAGGTATGTAGTAAATTTATTATTTCGCCCTGTGTAGATGAGTTTTTTATAAGATATTACAATTCATATGTTTTGAGTCAGGAATTTGGGCATCTAATTAATTTTACCATCATGTTTTTCATCATTACTATTTGGCCTCGCATCAATTTGGCTTTACCTCTATTTGTCTTTACCGTTAGTTTGTTGTTTTCACTGTATGTGTTCCAATACTCCCAAGTATTATTTGTCTTCACCATTTACCATCTTATAATGACATTAAATTACTATAATTTGACAACAAACCATATCAGTATCTATATGCGCATTCTATGTATTATTTGTCTTCTGCATATACATTGTATATACAACGGGTTCAAATTTTGATTGAATTTTCATGTTTTGTTTTTCACCATTTTTCACTACTGAAACACTATGATGCCAACATCTATGATAGGGGTTGTAGTGTAGAATTTATTGAAATCACTGATGTATGGATATTATTTAAATGGATTTTCTTCACAATGTCTCTGAAGGAAAGAGTATGTACTATTTACGAAGGTGCTCTTAATTTTTTTGAAATATAATTTGATATTAGATTTTTTTCTATTATTTCTCTATTCTTTTATAAATCAGAACCTTTTGTGGAATAACTCAACCTTCATTTCTAAAATAACCTATTTTCTAGAAGACATACTTTTGTAAAATTTCATAATATCAATACTCAAACTGATTTCAACTTCAAAGATATTTTATGGGAATGACTTCTTCAATCTCTCAAAAATTATTCCTTCTCGATATTTTGGGACTGTTTTCTATTCCCAATGTCTCTAATTTATATAAGATGTCATTACTGGATATGGGATATCTACTTGTGCGAGCAGGTCCCTGAGGGATTTACAGGTTTTTTGTGAACTGGATTTTATCCTGTTTGTGAAGACTTTTGGGGTTTTACCTTCATGATGTTGTGTTACATGATTTCATTGTTTTTTATGGTTTTCTGGATGTCTTAGCTTTCCCACACTGGATAGTGTCTTTTTCACCCATTTCAGTGATCTGCATTGAGGTCTTAATTCTATCCTGGAGTTGTTTCCCTATTTTGTCTGATGATAGGTTTTTTTTCTCTTTCCTGGGTTGCTTTCTCGACTGGAATTCCCTTTATTTTGTGAATATAAATTTAATAGCTTTATGGAAGTGCATGGATGTCCTCTTGAGGTTTCAGTTTTGAAGAATATTAAGGCTTGGCAAGGTCGACATGCTCCTGTACAGGCTTCATGGAATGAATTTTCCACTAGTATGACCTCCTTTTTTTAGTTTCACTTATTCCTTCTGGTAGTGCAAGACTATCATTGGGTAGTGCCTGACCTATAAGTTTAAGTAGTTATTATAGTATTTATTACCTTCACTCCTGACTATGGGATTTTAATACACTTATTAATTAATAAAAATGTTTTAGTACCATGTGCACAATTAAATTATTTAATATTTTTTAATAAAAATCTTATGAGTTGTTCATTTATTTTTTCCAACAGGTTTGAATCTCTTGATGGTCAGGTTAAAAGATTTTTGGGAAAGGTATCTACTAAATATACTAATCTTAGGTATTTTTACCTTTCACATGTCACTCTCATAATCCTCCACATATTAATTTTCATATGTGCCAAGCCTACATCCCTCCACGTCGCTCCACCACTCTCTATCTGTACCATTCTCTCCCTCCCACTCCCACTCCCACTTGGCAACCCCATCGCAAATTCTCTCTCCCCCATTTCTATTTTCCACTGCTCATCCCTTCATCCTTCCTCACTATCTATGGGCTTCACCATCTTCACTCTCCCCAATCAAGGGTTTCCGTAGTTTCACCATTCTCCAGCTTCCCTGCCTTCACCTTCTCCCCCCTCTTATGATTTCCCTACTCCCTTTTTCTTTCCTCTTCGTCCACCTCCTCCACCTCCTCCGAATCCTGTTCCTGTTTCACCTCCGCTCTAGACATCCCAGTGCTCCTACAATTCCCAATCCAAGTGTCCTCCTCCTTTGATTCCTGCTAATCCTATGGTTCCCACTGACGTTTCACCTCCACCACTGCTCCTAGGGTTCCTGCTACTCCTCTGTCGCTATTACTGATTCCCTCTATAGATTTTCTATCTGAATCCCATTTCACCTCTGACGTTTCTCCTATGCTTCATGCTCCTATTTCCCCTATAGTGATGCTCTTATGGTTCCCGCTCCCGTCATACCTCTGTTTCCGCTCCTTGGGTTCCTGCTCCAGTCACACCTCTGTTTCCGCTCCTTGTGAAACAGTTGAAGTTCATCTTTCTTACTTCTTGATGAGCCAAATGTTACTACCCTAAACGCGGAGGGTGCGGCCCAAACCAGCATGGCCCGACCCCTCCTCCATTCTTGTTTATGATTATTTCATCATGGCAACGTAACAACGAAGCGGCGTTGAAGTCGATGAAGGCAACATGCAAAGGCCGCACTTCCTGCATCCTCCACGAGCCGCGCCGCACCCCGATCGTGCCACACTCCGGGCCGAACTACGGCCTTCTTGCCGAGCCTCCCTGGTTGTGCCATCTGCCGGCCGAACCGGATGAGCCGCCCCAGCCTGCACCACCGCCGACTTCCCAAGCCGCCTGCCGGCCTACCTGCGCCCCTGGCTCCCGGCCACTGCAAACCTCCCAGATGCCCTGACCAAACCCCGCTGGCCTACGCCGACCGACCTCCGCTGGCCTCCCATGCACACCGACCACTCCCTGTCGGCCCTCGAAGGTCCAATCCGTGCCAAACTGCGTCGTCCCAACCTCCCGGCCACCTGGGCACCCTCTATCCCGCCTCCCGCCCTGCCCGCCCGCCACCCGACCGCCCGCTGGCCATCCTGCCCGGCCTCCCGATTCGTCGCCCGACCAAAGAGGCACCCTGGTCGCATCGGTCTCCCTGGCCAGCACGCGGCCCACCTCGCGGCGGCCTAGCCAAACCATCCCGGTCACACCCCCCGGGTCGAGCTGCCCCAGGCCGCACCCTCGCGGCGCTCCGGGCCTAATCAGACCCGGGCCCGGGCTGAACCGCCCACGTGGCCTGCTTGGCTGGGCCCAACTACCTGTGCCAAACCTAATAGGCTAACCCACCCAATGGGTTGAGCCAGACCCAACAGGTCTGACCGGGTCGACCCAGATTATGTCGGCCCGACCTAATTCGGGCCAGGTCGGACTGAACCCGGGCCCACTACCAACCCTTTACTTTCTTTGGCCATATCATTGGCACTGGATGATTGTTTGACAAACCGTCAGTGGATCTGGTGTTATTCGATCATGACGGTCCCTTTGAGTATACCCCACTGGAGTTCGGGGTAAAGTTGAGATATGTTCAGGTTGGATTGTGCATGAATCCAACACCCCTGGGACTAAACGGCTAATAAATCACAGACTGGGCATCCGATTGACACGTCTTCTATTGCGTGGAGACCCCTATGATGTGGCGGAACATTGAGATACTTCTAGGTGGGACTTCATGATAGTTGGAGTATCAACCTGTAGCTCGTGGATCGAATCCTCCCGAAGACGCGCGAGCATAGTGCGGAGACCTAGTGGCTGACTGAGACCTGACGGCTGCTGACCGATTTGACTCAGATTGATTCGACTAGCCCAGTGGGGATAACCTTGGTGTCATGGAATACCCATAGTGGGGAGCGCCTTGGTGTCGTGGAAAACCCCCAGTACTCGACAGGAGGAGTACCTTAGCAAGCTACGAGGGGGAGCGCCATAGTGATGCGGCAGACCCACGGTGGGGAGCTCCTTGGTGATGCAGCAAACCCACGGTACTCGATAGAAGGTGTACCTCACCAGTACAAGGTCAGTGGGAAGCCCCTTGGTGTCGTGATAGACCCACTATACTCGATAGAGGAGGATTTCTCCAGCACCCAAGGTTTCGAGTGTGTGACTAGGGATGTTACTTAAAACTACCCCTAGAATAAAATCTTGGTTTGAGCTGAGTCAGTAAATTTTGTGTTTTCCTCATGATTGAGATGGATTGCTTGATAACTTAGGTATATGTATGGGTATATACCAAAGTAGGGTTATCTGGTGATTTTCATACTTGGTGGTTTATCCTTTTTGGATTTTGTGATACCTTGAGGGTCTCGGGGTCCCTACTGAATATCGATATACTCACCCCTACATGGGCTATGCTTGCACCTCATTGTGTTGGATGCAGACGAAGGACATCTCTGATTGAGGTTGAGTGTACCAGGATTGGATGATACCTGGAGGTGGACCACACGGTGTGACGGTACACGGAGGAGACAGACAGACATGGAGTGTTGTGGAGGCTATCTGTACCTACCCTTCAGGTAGGATTTTCTGGTGGATGATCCAGGAGTTGTTTTCCCTTTTTCCGGTACTTGTACTTTTAGTTTCCTTGTACTTTACATTTGGTCTTATATCTCCAACCCCCTTTTTACTTTTCATCAATCCTTTTGTATACAGTTTTATTTAGTGTTTTGTTTCCAGTTTGTACCCTGTTGTGTGAGTTTTCAAGTTATAAAGGAAATTCCTTCCCAGTTTAGGGATTTTCTCCTTTGGTGCTAGTCTCCAGCACCTGGCCTATGGAAGGCAGGCTTAGGGTAGTCACAAAATAGGCCCTGGGGGACGGGTCATGAAAAATTGGTATCGAAGGATTCGGTTCTACTGCAGAACTTAGGACTTTGATATTTTCTGTGAAGAAATAGTGTTAAGGGTATTGAGTGTGGTTTTTAGTTCAGGGAGTCCAGTGTTGGAGCGGTGGCTGACGTATCCATACACGAGGACCCTGACTACTGATTTCTGACTCAGTGCATGAAAACACTAATTACGTGTGTGTTTTCAAAGGATTTCTATAAGTCAGATTGATTCGACTAGCCCAGTGGGGAGAACCTTGGTGTCATGGAATACCCACAGTGGGGAGCGCCTTGGTGTCGTGGAAAACCCCCAGTACTCGACAGGAGGAGTACCTTAGCAAGCTACGAGGGGGAGCGCCATAGTGATGCGGCAGACCCACGGTGGGGAGCTCCTTGGTGATGCAGCAAACCCATGGTACTCGATAAAAGGTGTACCTCACCAGTACAAGGTTAGTGGGAAGCCCCTTGGTGTCGTGATAGACCCACTATACTCGATAGAGGAGGATTTCTCCAGCACCCAAGGTTTCGAGTGTGTGACTAGAGATGTTACTTAAAACTACCCCTAGAATAAAATCTTGGTTTGAGCTGAGTCAGTAACTTTTGTGTTTTCCTCATGATTGAGATGGATTGCTTGATAACTTAGGTATATGTATGGGCATATACCTAAGTAGGATTATCTGATGATTTTCATACTTGGTGGTTTATCCTTTTTGGATTTTGTGATACCTTGAGGGTCTCGGGGTCCCTACTGAGTATCGATATACTCACGCCTACATGGGCTATGCTTGCACCTCATTGTGTTGGATGTAGATGAAGGACATCACTAATTGAGGCTGAGTGTACCAGGATTGGATGATACCTGGAGGTGGACCACACGGTGTGACGGTACACGGAGGATACAGACAGACATGGAGTGTTGTGGAGGCTATCTGTACCTACCCTTCAGGTAGGATTTTTTGGTGGATGATCCAGGAGTCGTTTTCCCTTTTTCCGGTACTTGTACTTTCAGTTCCCTCGTACTTTACATTTGGGCTTGTATCATCAACCCCATTTTTACTTTTCAGCAATCCTTTTGTATACAGTTTTATTTAGTGTTTTGTTTCCAGTTTGTACGTTGTTGTGTGAGTTTTCAAGTTATAAAGGAAATGCCTTCCCAGTTTAGGGATTTACGCCTTTGGTGCAAGTCGCCAACACCTGGCCTATGGAAGGCGGGCTTGGGGTAGTCACGGCACAGGCCCTGGGGGACGGGTCATGAAAAATTGGTATCGAAGGACTCAATTATACAATATAACTTAGGACTTTGATCTTTTATGTGAAGAAATAGTGTAAAGGGTTTTGAGTGTGGTTTTTAGTTCAGGGAGTCCAGTGTTGGAGTGGTGGCTGATGTATCCATACACCAGGACCCTGACTACTGATTTCCGACTCAGTGCACGAAAACACTGATTACGTGTGTGTTTTCAATAGATTTCTATAAGTCGGCTCAACCAGGTCAGCTCACCAAGTATAATCTTTGACCGTGTCGCATCTGTTTCTTTCAGGATGTCTCCCCACAGACAACCAGTTAGAGCCCTAAGAGTTGTACGCACAGATATCCCACCTAGAAAAAAGGCCTTGGTGTAGGGACATCTTCCAGTGGAGGCACTAGCGGTACCACTACCCATTGGGCCACTGATTCCACTATCCCCAGCAGCAGACGATGCACGCTACTTGAGCACATTACACGAGTTCCATCACCAGAGGCCTCCCAGATTCAGGGGAGAGATGAACCCGCAGACATCTTAGGATTGGATGGAGGCTGTGGTGAGCGTCTTTAGACTAGTAGGTATACCAGCCGACCTTATGGAGATCCTTCCCGTGAGTCTCCTTCAGGAATTAGTAGGTAGATGTTGGAGCCAGATGCTCTAAGTGCATGATGAGGTGACACTAATCTGGGCAGACTTCGAGAGCCTATTTCGGGCGGAGTTTGTCCCAGCCACCCTATGTGCAGTGCTGATATAGGAGCTACTTCACCTGCAGCAGGGTTGAATGATAGTGGAACAGTACTTAGCGAGGTTCACTGACCTCTCGCGCTACTCCACAGATATGGTACAAGACCCATTATTCAAGGCCCAAACCTTCGACCAGGGGCTCAGGTGAGAGATAGGGGCTTCAATGATCTCCCTCAGCATCCCGACGTAGGCAGGGGTGTCGAAGCGGGCCCTCTTAGTGGAGAATTTTCTTGCTAATAAGTCTCCAGTAGTGAGACCCACCACTTGTCAACATGCAGCATAGTCTTCTGTTGCTGGCAGTAGACAGATGTCGCAAATGTCTAAAAGGACCAGATCAATGGGTGGACGACTGCATGACTCAGTATTGGTTGTGCGGGGCACCCAGGGCAGAGACATACCTTCCAAGAGCGGGCAGTGCTTCGCATGCAGCGGGCAGGGTCACATGGCTCATGACTGTCCGACCCGCCGTTCGGATGATCAGCAGATGGTCAAAGGACCACCTAGGCAGAGACAAATATTCGATCGAGTCAATCCATAGGGAGAAGGCAGACATGGCAGAGGATTTGTCCGTGCAGCTAACGGTGGACGACGTTTTGAGGTGTTACCACCACCACCACCATTGAGGTCCACCCCAACCACATGAAGTAGGTGGACATACAAGATCTCATCTCCAGGCAGCTAAGGCTTACGATCATGGAACTCTGGAGATAATTCGAGGTACAGTCTGTGTCTAATCCACCTTAAACTACTAGAAATTAAAGCTATAGCCACAGACCTATAGCCAAAGTTTTATTGGTCTGGTGATTTATCTTTATAATTTCCACGGTTTAATTTAATAACTTTGGTTATACCTCATGTTTTCTTATTTGGTATCAGGGTCCCCCGATTCGCTACTCTCACTCCTGACATCTTCTCCTCCCAGCTTCTTCTCCTCTGGAAGATTACTCCTCCCTGACCTCACCTGACTGCCATGCCCTCCTCCCTAACTTCACCAGATCGTGGCGCCCTCCTCCCCAATGACTTCTCCTTCCCGAACTCTCCTCCCAGACCTCTCCTCACCGTGGCACCCTCCTCTCCGACCAACTCTCTCACTGCGGCGCCCTCCTCCTAACGACCTCTCTCACAGTGGCACCCTCCTCTTCGGAGAACTCTCTCACCACGACACCCTCCTCTCCGATGACCTGTCACCACGGTGCCCTCCTCTCCGACTACCTGTCACCGCGGCGCCCTCCTCCTGGATTCCAATCAACGCATGTATTTTAAAAAATGGGGAATATATTTTAACCCATGTATTTTCTCTCTTCAGTATGGTCTACTATCAAATGGGCCTATTGTGATATTATGGGTTGTTCTAAATGTGTGGTTTGTAATAATTCCTAATTGAATATCTGGATAACTCCATGGATTTATATAGCCATTATTAACGATGTTTCCAATCCGATAACTCTAAAGGATGTCAGTATTTCTAATTTAAAAATTAATCCTAGTATCTGTGATCTACTACCTCCTCATCTAGATGTGGATGTTACCTAGTATGATTTCTATTATTGTGATATTTTTGTTTAGATGAAAAAAATGGATTGTAAATTCACTAACATGGATTTCTATTTACATTATAGTGGTGACCTTACTTGCATACCTCCTTGGGTATAAAGTTTTAGAAAATAATTTATTTCCACTTCTGATTTGTTGTTGGTCTGGAAAATTTGGAAATAGTGCTTACCCATACAACGCCTCATTTAGCATACATGAATCCATTTAGCATCAGTCTGCTTCTTGTGCTTAAATGTTTAATAAACACAAAAATATTTATTCATCTATTTTAAGTTCAGTTATCAGTTATGGAGTAATGTGTAGGGATTATTTAGACGAAACGTTAATATCCAAACCATTGAAGGGATACTCCTCTCAATGTTTAGAACACCATGAAGTGGTCAAATTCATTCAGTTATGGTGGCAGTGACTGTTAGTGTACTTTCCTATACTTGGAGAGCAAGAAATGATCTAAAATCCAATAATCACAAATATTCTTTTCAGGCTGGAGTTTTGGCCATTCATCATGGAATTATGTTGTCATGTAATATTCAAATTGGGTCAATGACTAATGATGTTTTTGTTATGGTTGTGTTAGGATCACTTGGTGTTCAAGGCATGGTAATGAATCCATTAGTGCTCAAATATATTCAGTGGATACCGCCGATTGTAGGTTGGTTGAATGTCAATATTATTAAGGCGGCTTTGGTTGCAACAGGGTCTGCTAGTTGTCATGGCATTATGGTTGGCATTCTTTATGGTTGGAATCATATTTATATACTTCTAGGAAAATTCTTAAGGACTGTTCAAGGAATGTACCGTAGAGGATGCCCACAACCAGGGTTGATTGTCTTCGTCTTTCTAAATAGTTTTCTATTGATGTTACTCATGTATATAGATAAGAAAACTAGGTTGCAAGTTTCTTTCTAAAATAGCAATTTTTAAGGCCAGTTTCATCTTTTTCTTTGTCTTAACATACTATTGTTCTAATATAGGGTATGGTGATTGTCTTGGTGATTTGTAAACCCATTTCTGTAAATCACCGTTGTATGTTTCTATTTTTCACATCTATATATATACTAATCATAGGTTTTTTTACCTGCCACATGTCAGTCTAATAAACCTCCACATCCTAATTCCCATACCTGTCAAGCCTACACACATCCACGACCCTCTTACGCTACCGGTCCCTACCATTTTCTCCCTCATCCTCCCACTCCCGCTCAGCCTCCCCATCATGATTTTCGTCTCCCCTGTTTCCATTATCCAGTGCTCCTCCATTCTTCCCCCGCTCGTGATTTCCATCAGGTTCACCTCATGCTCCCTCTCTCTTCCTTGTGAGGTTTCTGTCGGTGTGTCGTCCCACTCGCGTTGTTGATATCCCATAACCCTCTTCCATTATTCCTTCGGCTTCCCCTCTCTCCCCATTGCGATTTCACTCTTCCAATTCTTCATTTACTTTACCTTTTTTGTTCTTACCACCTCGTTGTCCACCAATTTCACTGACATCGGCATCTTAATCCTACAGTTTTTACTGCATCTCAATACTCCATCTTCCCCTCTTCGTACCTCCACCCCGTCACGACTTCCCTACTCCATGTTCACCACTATCGATCTCCTCCCTACCATAAGTTACCAATTCTGAATCACCTATTTGAAAACTGTAACACCCCATGCTTCCACGGTACACATCTCTTTGAATAAGTACAGTAGCGTGTGTTGTACGCAGCTTCGAGTTCTGACACACACCACAACCAATCAAAGTAGCCGTTGTGAATAGTAATACCTAATTTTTGAAATTTTATAAATTTTATCTTTCCAAATGGACTTCGTTTTTGGATTCGGAATATCGAAATTAGCCTATGTTGAATTTTTGGTATTTTTCTGGGAACTTCCAAATTTTTATGAATAGTGAAAAATACTTAAAAACAACTTTTTTAATCAAAGTATTTTATAGTGATAAATTATACTATTTAGTGATTTTAAATTATAATTAGAATATATTTTTACCATTTTATCCAATGGTTATAATTAAAATTAATTTCACTTTGAATTTGGAAATAAACAATGATCAATCTTTTGATATATATTGTTTTTTAAAAACACGCTATTTGTTGTTGACAGCGGGAATTAATTATAAAATTAATTAATGCAACTTATATGTTTGGAATTTTGTAAAATAGACATCATTTTTAGATTCGGAATATCAATTATTGCTTAGGGTGAAATTTTTGCATTGTTCTGAAAAACTTCAATTTTTGATGAATAGTGAAACCACTAAGTGGTAGTTAAAAAAACTGATTTTTTGTTTAAATGAAACATTACCACTTCTGTGATTTGATTTTCAAAAATCTGACATACATGGTTTTCATTAGGAAGTAAAATGTGGTTCAATGGGATTAAAATAATTTTTTGGTGAATAGTAACTTTTAAGTTTAATTAATCGCGATTAAAGGTAATTAGTGAAATTTAAGGTAAAAATAGTATTATAAAAATATGGAATGACCTTTACACTTGTCCAACCACTATTGGATATGTCATGGCCGACCAAGACAATCCATGGGTCAAATTGGGGACCCCATGGAGCCACTTTGGTAGGAAAAGGACATAAATAACTTTTTATTTAATGTTAAAATAAAAAGGTCACAAACAAGAGTTGTTTTACTAAAACAATTTTTAAATGGGGTTATACAAGTCATATTATTGACTATGAATATTCATTAGAAAGATAAAAATATTTCCTACATCATCATAATTTGTGTATAATTTTTAGACATTAAATAAATTAAATTATTTATGACACCATGATGATGCAGCGATTACCTCATTAATTAACAATTTAAATAAAATGAAAGATAATGTAAAATCCAAGGCTTAAACCTATCCAAAGCCTATTGTATGGGTATATTTCGAACCCTTATCACCGTATCCTCGAATTATAGAATTGTGGGACCTTTATAATCCTAAAAGCATTGTATAATAAAGTAATATTTCATTACTTTCCAAGAGTGCCCCTCCTCTCCACTTATAAAAGGCCCCCACCACTACCACCTTACTCACCCTTTCAAAGCCTTTTGGCTCGGCCAACCTCTGCCAAATTACTCTCCCAAATTCCCTCCCTTACTCCAAGAAGCCTCACTTTGGGCATAATTGTTCCCAAGGAAGCCTTTGGCTCAAATCAAAAGAGTTACCCAATTTTAAGGTAATGTCTTCTCTTATGTTATTTTGTTTTATTTTGCTTATCCAAACCCCTAAACTCTTTTTATTCCTTTCTTTTGTAACAAAAACAGTATCCTCAATATACTAGGATGTTGTTATAATGAGTATTCGAGCTACACTTACACACACCTACATCTAATGGTTAAAGATCATACGGTTTCTGTGGATGGCGAATTTTTCCTCACGAAACGATGATTGTTCAACACTCATAAAACACCTTCAAAGGTGGCCATTAAGATGTCACTCTATTTATAAATGATATATAATATGTTTATGTTTTACTTAAGGTTCTTTATTTTTCATTTATGGTATACCTTTATTGTTTCCATTATGGATAAACGCGATATTTTCATTTTAGGAAGTGCGGACTACCGTCTCCATGTACGGTGCATTTCATTTCTTACCTCTAAACGTTATGGAATATTATAAATGCATGTATATAATGGATATATATGAGATATATGATATCTATATCATGAATATAATTCTGGATATAATGGATATATCACCACATGAACAAATTGTAATTATAAGAATTTTATTTTTGACTCAAGTACCTAAGATCGACAAAATGACCGTTATAAACTTAAATAATTACATAATGTTTATAACATGGTAATAAGGGATATAAAAGGAATAATGAACATGAAAAAGGTTCTTATGTAAATAGAAATTAACTCTAGTTTATTATTCATGAGGTAAAAGAACGGTCGAGTCAGGACAGGACGCAAGGTAAGGGAACTTGTAAACCCAATTTCCATTCTTTGGGTTAATCTCCTACTTTCAAATTATGTCATGATACTATTATGTCCTATCTTGTATTTATACTTTCTTTATCTGTACATATAGTTAATACACATAATAGATATATTTTATTTAAAAATGATCTTTTAAGGGATTTCGTCTCAATCTTCATTCATTGAGGCATATTTTGTTTTATACACAAATTTCTTTTATACGGTGTATAAACCCCTTTGACTTTTACGTTTATTAAAAAGGAATATTTTTATAAGAAGAATTTACTAAACGTCAAAAGGGACTGTTTTTGTCGTACATATGCGGTGAAAACGACTTCTCCACTGCCATGACCATTATTTGAGTTTCGGCTTCCTCTACAAGCCATACCATTTTTTCAAAAGAAAAATAAATACCATGTTTTACCTTTCTTTTATTTTGGTATTGAAAATGGTTTTGAAAGTGTTTTTATTATATCAATGTGTTGAATTGATATCTTGTTATTGAAATGTGGAAATGTTATGTTTCCTTTATGCATGTTTTATGTGATACGTTTATGTTATGGTTTATTATATGTTTAAACCTATTCATATGAGAAATGCATTGGACTTAATAAGTGACAGGTGGAGCCCGCTATAGCTCCTCGATGCATCGGTAGGTCTCATGAGACAAACTAGTGTCTTGGCACGAGGCCTTGACAAAATCTTATTTGTGGTCTTGGCATGAGGCCTTGACTACGTGGTTATGATAGTCTGTCATTATACATTCCATCATTATGAAAGTGATTAATGATATTTCATGTGATTATTCGACTAGTAGAATATCCATGTGAGTAAGTAAATGGCATTATTTCATTTTACTTTTTCCATATTATGCTAAATTTCAAGTTGAAAAGGCTTTTGTTTTAGTTATACATTGCCATAAATGTTAATGTTTATTTATGAAAGCTTCCGCTATGTTGTTATCCTTACTGAGCATCTGAGATCACCCCTTTCAACTTTTTAATTTTTCCAGGATGTGAAGAAGTATATTATGAATGACCTGCAAGGATAATATAAGGGGATATGAAGAGAAGGTGTTGTAGTTTTGTTTTACTTTATGATGTAATGTAAGACTTATTAATGTATCTAGTGTTTCCAAGGATACTAAACTAATCGGTCTTTCGAAACTTGATCTTTTGTGATCATGCCAATGTTACGAAGTAATGCACCGACTCTGGGTAGCTGGGGTCGGGGCATTATAGTTGGTATCAGAGGCAGTTTATTACTAACCTAGGAAGCTAGATTTAGATAAACTCTGATTAGAGCACAAAGCCCAAAGATAGAATTTGAGGATTAGTATAGAAGAACTTCCTAGAATTTTGGTATTGTAGAGATGTTGTGTGTTTTCCGAGCAATACATTCCTATCTGGATATGAGCAGGTAGAGGCGGCTCTGGAACAGATGTACCTAGGGGTAAAACCCAAAAACACCGTTTTGAGCTAGACTCGAACAGGAACTGGTGCACGACAACGAGCCTTGTTGCACTCTTGGTTACGACACTCCTAGGGGATATGCATTGGATAAATCTCATTTTCTTTACAAACCACTATGAAGGTTTATGAGTATATACTTCCTCAAAGAAAACATTTTATGGATTATATCCATAAATAGTTCAATTTATGTTAAGTATCTTACAAGTATGGAATTATGTATTTTGATTCATAAACTAATATAGTTTATTCCATTGTTTAGAAATGGCGCCTAGTGGAAGGAATGGAAATTGTATCAATGCACGCACTCCGTGTAGGGATTTCCCTTCTGCTCAAGATAATTATTGTGAAGCTGGAGATACAACTGGTGCTGATCAACTTATTACCATACTGGGACAACTCACTCAGGTTATGAATAATAACCTTACTCGTATGGAGAACCCTGATCTGCAACGTGGAGGATCAATGTTAGACCGCTTGATGAGGCAACAACCACCAACATTTAATTGGGGTACAAATCCATTTGTAGCTGAGTAATGGATAAACTCCTTAGAGAAAATATTCCACGCCTTGGGGAGTAGCGAAAGGGAGAAGGTTGTCATGGCAGTCTACCGCCTCACTGGAGATGCCGATCAGTGGTGGTCGCTGATTCAAAATACAAAGGAAGATGATGAAGTATCGAATATGGAATGGAGGGAGTTCAAGGAGCTTTTCTTAGAAAAATACTTTCCGCATGACCATCGAGCAGATATGGAAAGGCAATTTCTGAGTCTGAGGCAGAAGGAGGATGAGAATGTCGTAAAGTATGAGGCTAACTTTACAAGGTTAGCGAGGCATGCTGCAGATTATATACATAACCCGAGAAGTAAGATTGATCGTTTCACTGATGGGTTAAATCCATTTCTCCGTCGAGCTTTAGTATCACAATCTTTCTCAACATACGAAGATATAGTCTTGTGTGCTATCAAGACGGAAAAGGAATTCTCTAAGTCTTATGACTTTAAAGAAAAGAAAGAAAAGAAGAGATCTTCTGATCAATCTGGAAATGGAAATAAGGGGAAGAAGGGAAGAGTTGAATATCAGTCCTACAGTAAATGTGGAAAGAAACACCCCGGTACTTGCTTGAAGGGAATGGGATTCTGTTACAAGTGTGGTGAAAAAGGCCACCAAGCTCATGATTACAAGGGAAAGAAAGTTGCTGTCAATGTGGAATGCTATAATTGTAGAGAGATGGGACATTATGCAAATTAATATCCTAAGCGTTAGGGGAACTTACCTCAGAGGAGGCCAAGGGATCAAGGCCAAGCTTATGCTATCACTACTGCTGAGGTTGAAGCTCCAAAAGACGTGGTGGCAAGTAATTTAATGGTTTCCTCAAGTTTAGCAAATGCATTATTTGATTCTGGATCATCGCATTGTTTCATATCTTCCCAGTTTTCTAAGAAAATTAGATATTTCCAGTTTGATTTAACAAGAGAATTTTCAGTCAAAACTCATAAGGGAAGTATTATTGCAACAAAGTTTTGTGAATCAGTCCCCATTAGAGCACATAAATGTTCTTTATCCGCTGATCTCATTGTCATTCCTATGATTGAGTTTGATATAATCCTCGGTATGGATTGGCTTTCGGACTATGATGCAAATATTTATTGTAAGAAAAAGGAGGTTACGATTTTTGATGATGATGATAAGGAACACCTTATTTTTAGAGCAGAATCGTCACCACCTAATTCTTATTTAGATCCACCCCCAGTGGCTCAACTAAGTTCAATTATTGGGGAGGAAGAGAATGAAATAACTAATATCGAGGAAAGGAATGTTCAAATAGAGGATGTACCTATTGTGAAAGAATATGTAGATGTATTTCTGGAAGATTTACCTGGACATCCTCCAGAATGAGAAGTTGAGTTTTCCATTGATTTAATTCCTGGATCGAGGCCCATATCGAAGACCCCTTATAGGATGGCCACTGTGGAATTAGTTGAACTAAAGAAACAACTAGAGGAATTGAGTAATAAGGGATTTGTTCGCCCTAGTGTTTCTCCATGGGGAGCCCCTGTCCTTTTTGTTAAGAAGAAAGATGGATCTATGAGGTTGTGCGTTGACTACAGGGAGATCAATGCTATAACAATAAAAAACAAGTATCCCCTACCTCGCATTGATGATTTATTTGACCAATTGCATGGAGCTCAATAATTTTCAAAGATTGACCTTCGATCGGGATACCATCAGTTGTGCGTGAAGAAGGAGGATATTCCGAAGACAGCATTTCGAACAAGGTACGGGCATTACGAGTTTACAGTAATGCCTTTTGGATTGACTAATGCACCCTCTGTATTCATGGATCTAATGAATAGAGTTTTCATGGAATATCTAGATGATTTTGTGGTGGTATTTATTGATGACATCTTGGTGTATTCCAAAAGCTACGAAGATCATGAAAAGCATTTGCGTATTATTTTGAAGACTCTTAGGAGGCATGAATTATATGGGAAGTTTAGCAAGTGTGAATTCTGGCTTCATAAGATTTCTTTTCTTGGCCACATTTTCTCTAAGGATGGAATTTCCGTTGATAATTCTAAGACCAAGGCAATCCAAGAATGGCCAGCACCGACGAGTATAACTGAGGTACGCAGCTTTATTGGTTTGGCAGGTTATTATAGACGTTTTTTCCAGAATTTTGCCCGATTGGATAACCCATTGACGAAGCTCACACGTAAAGGGGTTAAATTTGTCTAGACAAAAGAGTGCGAAGAATGTTTTGAAGAACTGAAGAGAATATTAGTCAATGCTCCTATATTGACTCTACCATCAGGGAATTATGGGTTCTTTATTTATAGTGATGCATCAATGAAAGGACTTGGTTGTGTCCTTATGCAGAATGATAGGGTTATTGCCTATGCATCACGACAGCTGAAAATTCATGAGCAGAACTATCCTACTCATGATCTCGAGTTAGCTGTTGTAATCTTTGCCTTGAAGATATGGAGACATTATATCTATGGTGAAAAATGTGAGATATATACCGATCACAAGAGTTTGAAATATATTTTCTCACAAAAAAAAACTCAACATGAGGCAAAGACGATGGCTTGAACTACTCAAGGATTATGATTGCATGATACACTACCACCTAGGGAAGGCAAATAAGGTTGCAGATGCTTTGAGTAGAAAAGATCATGGAGTTTTGAACATGATGAGAGTAGAAAGGGATCCTATTTTCATGGATCTAGTAAAGATGGATATGGGAATCACCATGGAGGGTGAAACATCAAAACTTTTTCAAATAGTTTCCAAACCATCTTTACTAGAAAGGATAAAGAGTTCTCAGCCCGATGATGAAGTGTTGAAAAAGAAGATTAAAGCTGTGAATGATGGGCGGTTGAATGACTTTGTTTATGAAGATGGAATTTTGAAATTTGGGAGGAGAATATGTGTTCCCAATATACCTGATTTAAAGAGGGAATTGTTGGATGATGCTCATAGTTCCAATTTCTCTATACACCCTGGGAGCACCAAAATGTATAGAGATTTAAAGGGAAATTTTTGGTGGGACAACATGAAAAGGGAGATTTCTGATTTTGTGTCAAGATATATGGTTTTCCAACAAGTGAAAGCTGGAAGGCAACATCTTGGTGGAGTATTGAAACCTCTTCCCATACCTGAGTGGAAATGGGATAATATTACGATGGACTTTGTCATGGGACTACCAAAGACCCCTAGAAGGAATGACGCAATATGGGTCATTGTTGATCGTCTCACCAAGTCAGCACATTTTCTTGCTATAAGGGAAGATCTACCACTTGAATGTCTAGAAAGACTATATATTAATGAAGTTGTGAGACTTCATGGAGTACCCCTGTCGATTGTCTCAGATCATGATCCCCGTTTTACATCAAGATTCTGGAAAAGTCTTCAGAAGGCCTTGGATACTGAACTTCGTTTGAGCACTGCTTACCAACCTCAAATAGATGGACAATCAGAAAGAACTATTCAAACCTTAGAAGACATGTTGAGATCATGCTCACTTGACTTTCAAGGAATGTGGGATCAATATTTACCTCTGGTAGAAATTTCTTATAACAATAGCTTCCATTCAAGTATTCAGATGGCACCATATGAAGTGTTATACGGAAAGAGATGTCGCACACCAACTTGTTGGGATGACGTTGGTGAAAGAAAACTTGTAGGCCCAGAACTGGTGGAGGAAACGATGGAAAAGGTGAAGGTAATCCAAAACCACATCAAAGCATCTCAAAGTAGGCAGAAGAGCTATACTGACAATCGAAGGAAGGATTTGGAGTTTCAGGCAGGAGATCATGTTTTCTTGAAGGTATCACCATGGAAGGGAGTTATACGTTTCGGTAAGAAGGGTAAATTGAGTCCCAGTTACATCGGACCCTTCGAAATTATAGAACGAATTGGGGCTGTAGCTTTCCGTTTGGCAATGCCGCCAAGTCTCTCAAAAGTTCATGATGTATTCCACATAGCACTGTTAAGAAAATGCATGCCCGACCCAACGCATGTACTCGCCTATGAGGAATTAGAACTAGAACCCGATCTGTCTTATTTTGAAGAGCCCGTCAGTATTCTTGATACAAGAGAACAAGTGCTGAGAAGCCGGACGACTCGTCTGGTAAAAGTTCTATGGAGAAACCATAAGATGGAGGAGGCAACGTGGGAACCCGAGGAACACATGATGAAGAATCACCCGTGTCTTTTTCTACAGTGATATTATATGAAATTTCAAGGACGAAATTATTTTAAGGAGGGGAGAATGTAACACCCCAAGCTTCCACGGTACACATCTCTTTGAATAAATACAGTAGCGTGTGTTGTACGCAGCTTTGAGTTCTAACACACACCACAACCAATCAAAGTAGATGTTATGAATAGTAAAACCTAATTTTTGAAATTTTATAAATTTTATCTTGCCAAATGGACTTCGTTTTTAGATTCGGAATATCGAAATTAGCCTATGTTGAATTTTTGGTATTTTTCTGGGAACTTCCAAATTTTTATGAATAGTGAAAAATACTTAAAAACAACTTTTTTAATCAAAGTATTTTATAGTGATAATTTATAATATTGAGTGATTTTAAATTATAATTATAATATATTTTTACCATTTTATCCAATGGTGATCATTATAATTAATTTCACTTTGAATTTGGACATAAACAATGGTCAATATTTTGATATATATTGTTTCTTAAAAACACGCTATTTGTTGTTAACAGCGGGAATTAATTATAAAATTAATTAATGCAACTTATATGTTTGGAATTTTTTAAAATAGACATCATTTTTTTATTTGGAATATCAATTATTGCTTAGGGTGAAATTTTGGCATTGTTTTGAAAAACTTCAATTTTTTATGAATAGTGAAACCACTAAGTGGTAGTTAAAAAAACTGATTTTTCGTTTAAATGAAAAATTACCACTTCTGTGATTTGATTTTCAAAAATCCGACATACATGGTTGTCATTAGGAAGTAAAATGTGTTTCAATGGGATTAAAATAATTTTTTGGTGAATAGTAACTTTTAAGTTTAATTAATCGCGATTAAAGGTAATTAGTGAAATTTAAGGTAAAAATAGTATTATAAAAATATGGAATGACCTTTACACTTGTCCAACCACTATTAGATGTGTCATGGCCGACCAAAAAAATCCATGGGTCAACTTGGGGACCCCATGAAGCCATTTTGGTAGGAAAAGGACATAAATAACTTTTTATTTAATGTTAAAATAAAAAGGTCACAAACAAGAGTTGTTTTACTAAAACAATTTTTAAATGGGGTTATGGAAGTCATATTATTGACTATAAATATTCATTAGAAAGATAAAAATATTTCCTACATCATCAGAATTTTTTTATAATTTTTAGACACTAAATAAGTTAAATTATTTATGACACCATGATGATAAAGCGATTACCTCATTAACTAACAATTTAAATAAAATGAAATATAATGTAAAATCCAAGGCTTAAACTTGTACAAATCCTATTGTATGGGTATCTTTCGAACCCTTATCACCTTATCCTCGAATTATATAAGTGTGGGACATTTAGAATCCGAAAACCATTGTATAATAAAGTAATATTTCATTACTTTCCAAGAGTGCCCCTCCTCTCCACTTATAAAAGGCCCCCACCACTACCACCTTACTCACCCTTTCAAAGCCTTTTGGCTCGTCCAACCTCTGCCAAAATACTCTCTCAACTTCCCTCCCTTACTCCTAGAAGCCTCACTTTGGGCAGAATTCTTCCCAAGGAAGCCTTTGGCTCAAATCAAAAGAGTTACCCAATTTTAAGGTAATGTCTTCTCCTATGTTATTTTGTTTTATTTTGCTTATCCAAACCCCTAAACTCTTTTTATTCCTTTATTTTGTAACAACACCAGTATCCTCAATATACTATGATGTTGTTATAATGAGTATTCGAGCTACACTTACACACACCTACATCTAATGGTTCAAGAACATACGGTTTCTGTGGATGACGAATTTCTGCCTCACGAAACGATGATTGTTCAACACTCATAAAACACCTTCAAAGGTGGCCATTAAGATGTCACTCTATTTATAAATGATATATAATATGTTTATGTTTTACTTAAGGTTATTTATTTTTCATTTATGGCATACCTTTATTGATTCCATTATGGGTAAACGCGATATTTTCATTTTAGGAAGTGCGGACTACCGCCCCCTCAAAGTGATTTGAATCATTAATACCATATGTGGGATGTATAAAGGATGGAGTAAATGATATTATATATGATGTTATACTGGAAATATAATATACCTTTATATCATTATGATTTCATTAAATACGAAATAGAAATGAAAGTAGCGTTCATGCGTACGTACGGCTCACCGTCTCCATGAACGGTGCATTTCATTTCTTACCTCTAAACGTTATGGAATATTATAAATGCATTTATATACTGGATATATATGAGATATATGATATCTATATCATGAATATAATTCTGGATATAATGGATATATCACCACATGAACAACTTGTAATTATAAGAATTTTATTTTTGACTCAAGTACCTAAGATCGACAAAATGACCGTTATAAACTTAAATAATTACATAATGTTCATAACATGGTAATAAGGGATATAAAAGGAATAATGAACATGAAAAATGTTCTTAATTAAATAGAAATTAACTCTAGTTTATTATTCAGGAGGTTAAAGAATGGTCGAGTAATGATAGGACGCAAGGTAAGGGAACTTCTTAACCCAATTTCCATTCTTTGGGTTAATCTCCTACTTTCAAATTATGTCATGATACTATTATGTCCTATCTTGTATTTATACTTTCTTTATGTGTACATATAGTGAATACACATAATAGATATATTTTATTTAAAAATTATCTTTTAAGGGATTTCGTCTCAATCTCCATTCATTGAGGCATATTTTGTTTTATACCCAAATTTCTTTTATACGGTGTATAAACCCCTTTGACTTTTACGTTTATTCAAAAGGAATCTTTTTATACGAAGAATTTACTAAACGACAAAAGGGAATGTTTTTGTCGTACGTATGCGGCGACAAAGACTTCTTCGCCGCCGTGACCATTATTTGAGTTTCGGCTTCCTCTACAAGCCATACCTTTTTTTAAAAAGAAAAATAAATACCATGTTTTACCTTTCTTTTATTTTGGTATTGAAAATGGTTTTAAAAGTGTTTTTATTATATCAATGTGTTGTATTGATATCTTGTGATTGAAATGTGGAAATTTTATGTTTCCTTTATGCATGTTTTATGTGATACGATTATGTTATGGTTTATGATATGTTTAAACCTATTCATATGAGGAATGCATTTGACTTAATAAGTGACGGGTAGAGCCCACTATAGCTCCTCGATGCATCGGTAGGTCTCATGAGACAAACTAGTGTCTTGGCATGAGGCCTTGACAAAATCTTATTTGTGGTCTTGGCACGAGGCCTTGACGACGTGGTTATGATAGTCTGGCATTATGCATTCCATCATTATGAAAGTGGTTAATGATATTTCATGTGATTATTCGACTAGTAGAATATCCATGTGAGTAAGTAAATGGCATTATTTCATTTTACTTTTTCCATATTATTCTAAAGTTCAAGTTTAAAAGGCTTTTGTTTTAGTTATGCATTGCCTTAAATGTTAATTTTTATTTATGAAAGCTTCCGCTATGTTGTTATCCTTACTGAGCATATGAGCTCACCCCTTTCAATGTTTTAATTTTTCCAGGATGTGAAGAAGTATATTATGAATGACCTACAGGGATAATATAAGGGGATATGAAGGGAAGATGTTGTAGTTTTGTTTTACTTTATGATGTAATGTAAGACTTATTAATGTATCTAGTGTTTCCAAGGCTACTAAACTAATCGGTCTTTCGATACTTGATCTTTTGTGATTATGCCAATGTTACGAAGTAATGCACCGACTCTGGGTAGCTGGTGTTGGGGCGTTACAAAAACCACCACTCTTTCCCCTTTCTCCTCATCCTGCACATTCACCAACATCATCCTCCCAAATCTACGGTTAGTGTTTCTTCTCGAGACTTCGTCTTCACCTCTTCCGATATCTGCAATCTAGGGTTTTCTAAGCTACTATATTAAGTCTCCCAAATATAGTCTTTTTATTTCTTCATTAATCAGATACTAGGGATCCATCACCACCAAATACCTTAAATTCCATCTTGTACCTCTGATACGGTAACTGATAAATAATTCACCGCCAATTACTCCCCCATTTCTCTCAAAAATACACACTTTTCTACTCGGTGTGTTCACTCAGATTATCCTTGGTTCAGCTCTTACAATATCTTCTGCAACAGGTATGTTATCCTAATATCCTTTAATACCTATCCATTCTGTGAATCTTCTATTATGTGCAGGTTAACATAAGGTAATGATAATTTCATAATACTTTATCCTATATCAATACTTAAAGTATTATTTGTCTTCATCATTTACCATCTTCTGATGACAATAAATTACTATAATTTGACAGCCAACCATAGTAGTATCTATATGAACATTCTAAGTATTATTTGTCTTCTTCATATACATTTTCTATACAATGGGTTCAAATTTAGTTTTAATTTTCATGTTATGTTCGAAAATAATAAACTTCTACTGTGGTTAATTTTATGTCTATGATTATATCATCTTGGTTGACTTCCTATATCTCTTATTCCACCTTACAGCATCTTCACACTTCAGGTATGTGATAAAATATGTTTCTATTTTTATGTTGCGGTTGTGCATCATGTGGTTAGGAGTTTTTAATATGTTCAAGGAAGAATTTATGTTTTACTAAAATTTGAACTTGTGGGAATTATGGCGATGTCCAGCAGACAAGAGGGACTTTTGACATCTTCTCACTTTAGGTATGTGATAAATTTATTATTTCTCCCTGTGTAGATGATTTTTATATAAGATATTACAATTCATATGTTTTGAGTCAAGAATTTGGGCATCTAATTAATTTTACCATAATGTTTTTTATCATCACTATCTGGCCTCACATCAATTTGGCTTCACCTCTATTTGTCTTTACTGTTAGTCTGTTGTTTTCACTGTATGTGTTCCAATACTCCCAAGTATTATTTGTCTTCACCATTAACCATCTTATAATGATAGTAAATTACTATAATTTGACAACCAACCATAGCAGTATCTATATGCGCATTCTATGTATTATTTTTCTTCTGCATATACATTGTATATACAATGGGTTCAAATTTAGATTGAATTTTCATGTTTTGTTTGTCACCATTTTTCACTACTGAAACACTATGAAGCCAACATATATGATTGGGGTTGTATTGTAGAATTTATAGAAATCACTGCTGGATGGCTATTATTTAAATGGATTTTCTTCACAATGTCTCTGAAGGAAAGAGTATGTACTATTTACGAAGGTGCTCTTAATTTTTTTGAAATCTAATTTGATATTAGAGGATGTTCTATTATTTCTATGTTCTTTTATAAATCAGAACCTTCTATGGCATAACTCAACCTTCATTTCTGAAATAACCTATTTTCTAGAAGACATACTTATGTAAAATTTCGGAATATCAATACTCAAACTGATTTCAACTTCAAAGATATTTTATGGGAATGACTTCTTCAATCTCTCAAAAATTGTTACTTATCGAGATTTTGGGACTTTTTTCTATGCCAAATGTCTCTACTTTATATAAAATTTCATTACTGGATATGGGATGTCTACTTGTGCTAGCAGGTCCCAGAGGGATTTTTAGGTTTTTCTATGAACTGGATTTCTTCCGGTTTGTGAAGACTTTTGGGGTTTCACATCTATGATGTTGTGTTACATGATTTCATTGTTTTTGATAGTTTTCTGGATGTCTTAGATTTCTCGCACTGGATAGTGTCTTTTTCACCCAGTTCAGTGATCTGCATTGAGGTATTAATTCTATCCTGGAGTTGTTGCCCTATTTTGTTTGATCATAGGTTTTTTTCTCTTTCCTGGGTTGCTTTCTCAACTTGAATTCCCTTTATTTTGTGAATATAAATTTGATATATTTATGGCAGTGCATGGATGTCTTCTTGAGGTTTCAGTTTTGAAGAATATTAAGTCTTGGCATGGTCGACATGCTCCTGTACATGCTTCATGGAATGCATTTTCCACTAGTATGACCTCATTTTTTAGTTTCACTTATTCCTTCTGGTAGTTCAAGACTATCATTGGGTAGTTCATGACCTATAAGTATAAGTAGTTATTATAGTATGTATTACCTTCACTCCTAACTATGGGATTTTAATACACTTATTAATTAATAAAAAAAAATTAGTACCATGTGCACAATTAAATTATTTAATATTTGTTCATAATAATCTTATGAGTTGTTCATTTATTTTTTACAACAGGTTTTAATCTCTTTATGGTCAGGTTAAAAGATTTTTGGGAAAGGTATCTACTAAATATACTAATCTTAGGTATTTTCACCTGCCACATGTCAATCTCATAATCCTCCACATATTATTTTTCATATGTGCCAAGCCTACATCCCTCCATGTCACTCCACCACTCTCTATCTTTACCATTCTCTCCCTCCCACTCCCACTCCCGCTTGGCATCCCCATCAAAAATTCCCTCTCCCCCATTTCTATTTTCCACTTCTCATCCCTTCATCCTTCCTCACTATCTATGGGCTTCACCATGTTCACTCTCCCCAATCAAGGGTTTCCGTAGTTTCACCATTCTCCAGCTTCCCTGCCATCACCTTCTCCCCCCTCTTATTATTTCCATACTCCCTTTTTCTTTCCTCTCCTTCCACCTCCTCCAAATCTCGTTCCTATTTCACCTCTGCTCTAGACATCCCGGTGCTCCTATAATTCCCAATCCATGTGTCTTCCTCCTTTGATTCTTGCTAATCCTATGGTTCCCATAGACGTTTCACCTCCACCTCTTCTCCTAGGGTTCCCTCTACTCCTCCGTCACTGTTACTAATTCCCTCTATATATTTTATCTCTGAATCCCATTTCACCTCTGACGTTTATCCTATGCTTCATGCTCCTATTTCCCCTATGGTGATGCTCTTATGGTTCCCGCTCCCGTCACACCTCTATTTCCGCACCTTGGGTTTCTGCTCGCGTTTCCCTTGCCATCATCCTGCAGTACCCGCAATAAACTTCTGGTGTCTTACGCACCAATCTTTCCATCTTCTACTATAGTTCATCCTCCCGAATCCCCTCAGCTTATCGTATGTTTTCTATTTCTCCTACTATGTCGAATTATTTCACTCAGGTACCCACAAAATTCACCACATCTTGTTCCTTAATTCCCTCAAGCGCATGATTTCCATCCACATCTACTGCTACTCTTACTGCTCAATTGAGTTTAGAACAATGTGTTTCTCACCCCGCAATAGCTATGTGTTTCTATTCACTATCTGATTATTGTATTCACTGTTAGTTTGTTCACTGACCATACTGTGTGTTTCTACTACATATGTGATTTCATATTTATATGTGTTCTAATAGTTCATGCTCCTAATATATAATGTTTTCAATGTGTTTTCAAACATATTATAGAGACAAAATTTCCCTAACTACCTTACATTGTTGATTGTATTTTTATATTCTAACTTGTATGACTTATATCAGTGTTTTTGGCTGCTTAATTTTTCTTTGCAGTGATGGATAAGATGAAGAATATTCATTCTAACTGAGAATGATTTGGGGGATGAAAAAAGAGATCATATACCATATTATCTCTGAAACTACATGACTTCAATGAAGGAAGTAGTCTCCATTTTAACGTTACCATATATTATACATACATGTGTTAGCCCAAAAGGTTTTATTTTTTAGTAGATGCAACTATAATGTGAAATGATGTATCATTCATTGGAACCACTTGATAATTGAGACTAACCAACTACACACAAATTCATATTTGGTATATATTTTGTGGGTTGATATAGATTAATTCATTTAAACTAACTTTCAAATTTTTTTATCAAAATATTAATCACGTGTTTTGTTTTGTTTAGTTTATTTAGAAATATTTTTTCCAGTAGTTAGCATTTTGATCATAATGTAGATTAAAAAAATCATTTTGGTGTAAGATTTTTTTCCCTTTATCATTTCAATGCCTTTGGATTTGAATCTTTGTTATTTTGTTAAATGCAGATGGGTCACACACCCGCTGGAGTTGCATCAATATATTATTATTTCTCCAAGGTCTTTAACTGTTGTAAGACTTTCTAGTGATCGTTATCATAGATTAATGTATTTCTATTCTATGTTGTGGTTTGATGAAAGAGTCAACTAATTCATAGGTAAAAAATCTCCGAAGTTTTCATTGTTTTTTCCACTTAGTAAAATCATACTGCATGAATTTTATACTCCAACAGAATACCTAAATCCCACATTTTTTATGATAGATCTAAGGATGTAGGAAATGTTTGCGAACATATCCACCTTTGAAAAAAAAATGTTCACTATTATGATTTGTGTTCATTATTCAATTATTTATGTATAATTACATTCTATGATAATATATATATATATATATATATATCATTCATTATACAATTAGTCACTTATAAAATAATTACATTCTATTTTATGTAATTTTATTCATTACTTTGGTGCTAATTTTGTTTATTAATTTAATCATATACATTACAATGAAATTATAGGTTTCTAATTTCATCATAATTACAGCTTTCATTCACTTTTCCAGTCACCAATCACTAAAGGAATTCATATTGTGAATACTGAATAATATTTTGCTTCATCCTTAATGTGTTAATATCGTTATTCTGAATCATTTAATTAATTTTATGATACATTAGTTTAAATAGTACTCATCTATTTTTCATTTTATATGCCTTGAACATTTACTTAGTTAAAGTCTATATCGGTTTTTATATATTTTTTTCAATGCGTGTTACAGAAAAGTCTCATTGTTTAGTTAATTTTAGAATTGTCATTTTCTATTTACTGTACATTTTAATTCATAGCTATAATTTAGATCTAATTCTCGGATTCATTTACAATTCCATTTTTTCATTTACTTTTTCATTTATTTATTTAATTTTTTACATCTATATTGTTTAATTGTAATTCATTAATTTATTCTATTTTAAATTTAATTAATCAGTCTACTTAAAATAAGACATATCTATTTGATTCAATTATGAAATAAATTGTATACTAATTTTGTTACCTATATTGAATTGAAGAATAGTTGAAAACAAAGTTGGAGGGAATGAATTATAGAAATGATATGGTGAATCCATTGGGAAGGTAAGCAATGCTTTAGATCTCGACTGAGATTTATTTGGGCACTACAAATTTTGATCAAATTATGTTTTTGTGTCTTTTGTGAGGTACCCCAAATGGATCAAGGTTGTGTTTGACATCAATAATTGTACACCGCATCATGAAATATATTACACAGTAATTAATAATGATATATTTTGTATTATTCTGCATACTAATAAAAGTTCATATGGTATATCAAACTCTAATATAGATAATTTTCCCCCCTACATTTTTAGAAAAAAAAATATTGATCATTAAAATAATAAACAATAAAATCATTGTAACATACCTCTTTGAAATATTATCCATGTTTAGATGATGTTCAGTTCAAATAATAACACCTTTTAGGGATTTAGCATCACTTTCTATTACTACAATGCATAGTTCATTTTGAAATAATGGTATGTCTCTTGTAACTACAATTCATTGGTCATTGGGAACTAAAGAGATCCCTCTTGTTCAATTTTTATGCAATTTAGATATTATGAGTGCCTATTTGCAAGGATCCCCTTGAACGTGATCATGGCCATGAGGGTGTGTGCATTGTAGAGACCCGAAACCTGACGTACATTGACATTACATTACTTTTTCGGAATACTTAGTACATAACAAAAACACACACACAAGGATCGTAATAGTTTAGTGTCTTTGGAAACTCGGAACGTAATATTCTAATCGTGGTGAAAGATCCTCAATATCTCCCATAGAGATCTTCCCTTTTCTTTACCTAAAACCATTCCTTATATCCTGGGGAAAAGAAAACATAAAAGGGTGAGCTCAAATGCTCAGTAATGGTAAACAAAAGAAAATCAATCACATCATATTCATAAGAACATAACTTTTGGAAATCTTAACCTGCAAAAGAGAGAATAATTTCATAACATGGGATAAATCATAGAAGTGAAATGTAATCCCAATAATCATAACTTAAAACATGAAACTTTGTGGCATACACACATAATCATAGAGAATCATTTCTTGTTAGTCAAGACTCATTGCCAAGACTATCTTAGTGGACAAAGTCCCTTTCTGAATCGAGTGACCCTCGTTTCAGTCCTGTTTCACTGAACCGGTATAACCTACCATTCCAGCCATGTCTATCTCATGAGATATAAAATCTTTACCCAATTAATTGTAGGGAGATATAGGTCCCACCCATCTTATAATGAATCCTTTCTTATGTGTGCCACATAATCATAAGCCATACATCATAGCGTAACCCATGTAATAAAAATGGGATCCTTAAACAACATGACATCATAAAACAATTCATATAAGATAAAGGAATTCATAAAAATATTTCCATCACAACATAATCAAATCCATGTAATAATAGGGATAAAAACAGAACCCTTTTATTATCTTAGATGGAAAATAATTTTGATAAAATACTTGAACTCCATTCTTGAGGAAAATATCCGTTCTACTTCAAAAATATTTTTCCTTTATTAACATGTCGTACAATTATAAAATAAAATAAGTTGATTAAAAATAAAATTGAAAACTTGTAAAGGAAACTTCTTGGAAATAATGTTTTATAAATCCATTCATTCTGTATAAGTTAAAAAAAACATTCTTTGTACTTTTGTCGGAAAAGTCAAAAAGTACCTTGTACGAAAAACGACAAAAGATTCCTTTCATTTCTTTTACTAAAAACTCACCGAAGGGTAAAAATGGATTTAAAAAATTGTAGGTGGATGGAAATAATATTACATATTGATGAAACATGGATGTGGATGATAAAATACACCCCAGTAAATACTTACGAATAAACAATCTCGGATAAAAATGAGATTGTGATATTTCCCTTACCTTAGGTCTGATTTGCTTCGTATGTATCCGAACCTCCTGTATAATGATTTAAATAATGTCATTGACTTATTACAGAATCATATTCATTGTTATGATATCATATATGGTTCACTTATGACATTATATTACCCGTTCTTTTGTAAATTCCATGTTAAAGAAGCGTTTTGGGTAAAATCATTTCATTTATCGTAGGTGTTTTGACTTGTGGTTCTTGACATAATTATTACTTATATCATGATTTACTTACTTACAGAATATAAAATATGATTTATATATCATATATATTCGGTATATATATATATATAATAGATAGATAAATAAAATGAAAAACATCGTTCATGGAGACGGTAGTCCGTACGTACGCATGAACGTTGTTTTCCTTTCCTTATTGTCTTGAAATGGAAGTAAGTAGATGACATACATATATATATATATATATACATAAATCCAGTAGCTTTATAATGTCATATATTTCATTATTATTTCTTATATATACTTTATAATCATTCTTAAATGGTTAACATAGAGAATGAATCTCATCGCGTCGTGGAGACGGTAGTCCGTACGTACGCACGAGCGATGATATCATTTCCATAAATATTGAATTGAATTGGATTGGATTATACAATATATCAGAATCAATATGACGTTGTAATAACTATGTATAGTTATTCTTTACACCATTATACCCATCCATGTAAGGTGGTGGTGGAAAATAGATTACACCACGGCGTGGAGACGGTATTCCGTACGTACGCACGCGCGGTGATTTCTTTTTCCGTAGGATGGATAGATGGTGAAATAGGGTTGTTTCATACTTATAATAACATATCAGTATATTAGTGATACTGATGTTATTACTTCATAATGAAACAACCTAAGAAGAAGAAGTGGAAGAAGAAATAAAGATGAAAGAATTGGTAACGGTAATTACCTCTTCTTTGAAGCGCCTCTTTGAGACCTCCTCTTAGAGCACTAAAATTGGTCTTTGAGGAAGACCAGAACCACTAGGATGTTGCTAGGGAAGTGGAGAAGATATTTTGGCAGGGTTTGGCCGAGCTTGAGTGCTCAAATTGGTGTGAGGAGGAGGGGGAGGAGGTGTCCTTTTATAAGGGAGGAGAGGGGCACCTTAGGAATATCTCAAAATATTATTTTATATTAAAGTCAAAATAAGTTTATAATGGTTCCAAAGGGTCTTATTTCGAAGCTAAAGTGGGGATGGGTCGAAATCCTATCAACCAATAAGATTTAGACAAGTTTAGGTTATTATTTTAACCTTATCAATTATATTTAACTCTAAGTTAAATAATTTAACTTTTACCGTGTCTTTTTGTTTTCTTTCACTATATGGTTAATACACTTACTATAACATGCCAAACGAACCCCAAATTGTTTATTATTAATATATATATCCTTATCTAAGTCATTTGGCCGAACCTTAGATTTTTAGGAATAAAATAACAATTAATAATATAATATTTGATTTAAAAACTATTTTGTGTCAATTTTGACACTATTTGATATATGATTTTTGTGAAAGTCATAACAGAATTATATGTTCGAACCAAGTTGATTAAATCAACAAAAATATATCATAGTAACCTAGAAAATTAGTGGAATTCATAAAAAGTCTCAAATTACATTCATTTGAGCATTTATAACATCAATTATGTTAATATTTCCTTAAAAAGGGTAATTACTGAATCATCGTTGTGTCATAAATAAATTAATTTATTTAAAGTCTAAAAATTATAAATAAAATATCATTATGTAGGAAATATTTTTATCTTTCTAATGAATATTTACAATCGAATTTATCTTATGTATAACCCCATATTAAAAATGATTTACTTATTAAACTTTGATTTTAACTATTTTAACCCTTCTTTAAATAAATTAATAATAAATGTTCTAATCTAACCCAAGTGGGCCTAAATGGTCATATGTTATTCCTAAGTTTGTTTTTGGTTGAATTACACTTGTCCAATAGAATTAGAACATGTGTTAGGGTAATATTAATATCATATTTACCCTTAGTTACCCTATTTACTATTAAATGCGGTAAAAAAAGTAAAAAGTTACTATTCACCAAAAAATTATTTTTATCTCATTGAACCACATTTTACTTACTGATATCAACCGTGTCTGTCGGATTTTTGAAATTCCATTCACAGAAGCGGTAAAATTAAGTTTTATGAAAAAATCAGTTTTTAACCTAACACTTAGTGGTTTCACTATTCATCAAAAATTGAAAGTTTTCAGAAAAATACCAAAATTTCATCCTAAGCTATATTTCATATTCCGAATTCAAAAATGAAGTCTATTTTACCAAATTCATAACATAGAAGTTGAATTAATTAATTTTATAATTAAATCCCGCTGTTAAAACAAATAGCGTGTTTTTAAGAAACAATATCTACCAAAAGATTGACACTTGATTATGTCTGGTTTAAATGTAAAATTACATCCAATGACCAACATCGTATTAAATTGTAAAAATATATTCTAAATATACTTTAAAACCACTAAAATTAATAATTTATCACTATTAATTATTTCGATTAAAAAAAGTTGTTTTTAATTATAATTTAGTAAATTTCACTATTCATCAGAATATGAAAGTTATCCGAAAAGTACCAAAATTTCACCTTAGGCTAAATTCGATACACCGAATCCAAAAATAAAGTCCATTTTGAGAGCTAAATTTTCTAAAATTTAAAAAGTGGTTACTACTATTCATAATGGCTAGTTTTAATAATATTTTAATAGCATATCGTTGTTTCGTGAAACTCAGTATTACGTACTACACACGCTATCGAGGAAGGTTGTGATTGCGTGTAATGCAAGGAAAGTCAAGGATGCGTGTTGTGCAAGATCCTTTTTGTGTTGCGTACAACACAAGAAATTAATGAAATTAAAAAGAATATTTTTCATAAATTCTTGGGCTGTTACATTCTACCCCCCTTAAAATGAATTTCTCCCTCAAAATTCGTCGGGGTTATAAATGGTTTACTATTCGAAAGTTTCTTTAATAGAAACCCACATCGTAAAAAGGAATACCAAAACCAATCTTTAAAAACGAATGTATGAAACGTAACGGTTACCCAAATAAACTAATCACTGGGTTTCCACATAGGTGAAAATATGGATATGGAAGAAAAATCTAACCATCATGTTCTGATGGAGAGTGGTAGAGAACATGGCTATGGAAAAGCCAAAAATCACAAATCCATAAATTTGTGACGATCTAAGGTACCATCCGATTCATCAGGTATAAGATCACTAGGACAAAATTTTTGGTTTTCAAGATCATTTCCCTAAAGTTGATGAAATTGGAATTAGAAGAAATACTTTCGTGATTTTGCTATAGTCTCACCGTTTGTCGTTCTTTGGACAATTTCCACTTCATATCTTAAAGAAATGAAGTTGAATTTTTCATTCATGATGTGTTAGCAGATCATGTGATAGAATGATGGGTCATTCCATCTGTCTCAAACAAAAGGTTAAAAAAGTTATCAAAAAAATACATAAGTCCATCTATAGTGAGATTAATCATATATGGTTCCTAAAATGAACTTATACTTCACATATCATACTGCTTAATATAATAAAACTAGTTTCTACTAAACATGGACTTCCTGTAGGTCAGTGGTAGGCGATAAAGGCCAGTCGCACTTCGGTTGTGGGTTCGATTCCCACAGCCTTGTCCGAAGCGATGGGTTGTCGCCCGTCCTGCAGGTTGTCCTTTTTCTAAAACTACATTACAATAACATCACATAAATAATATCAAAAAAAATTTCTATACTTAAACAATACTAAATTATGGTTAACATAATCCATTACAATCTTTAGGCTTATCTAAAATACTTCGGTCCAAGCTCATAGTATAATGAAAATGATTACTTGAAATGTCGTCAACCAAGCATGTGAATACCATCATTTATCCCCCATATATCTTGTTGGTCACATTCCAATCATGTGAATACCTTAATGATGTATTCTCTTGAAAAAAAAATGAATACCCATTAAACCTTAGTGAAAACATGAATGCTGTAAAAAGTTAACTCTTTCCACATACCAAAATCCAAAAATTCCATATACTCAAACCATGATATAACCTTCTCCTTATATCAGTCATGAGCTCATGAATACTATCAAACATTTAATTTTCTCCTTATCCCTTCATTATGCGCATATCATCTACATTCCAAAAATATCTGAATAACCTTTCATGGATACTGGTAACATTAATCATACAACAATGTAACAATCCTTACATGTCTCTTTATTCCATAGTACAATGAGATTACTTATACAACATTACACATGATAAACATGTAATCATTCCACTACATTCTTAAACCATTGACCGAGCTCCAACAATTCTTTCATCTCACATATCATTTGTAGTCTCTTCATCATCATCCACATAAATACTTCCCATACGACCACACTGATTATCTTCATGAGACTTTCCCTTAGGGCATTGGTTTGCATAATGCCCGTACATTCCACATTTAAAACATTTAACCATTGTTGATGTCGTAGCAATACCATTATCCTCATCCATGTTGTTAACTGAACCTTTTCTTTTGCATTTACTTGCTTGGTGTCCTTCTTTTCCACACCCAAAGCATCTTCCAGTTCCTTTGAAACATTCTCCTTGATGCCTCTTCCCACATGATTTACATAGGGGAAATTGAACTTTCTTTCCTCTATGCTCATCATGAAACTCCATCTTTCTCTTATTAGCCGAGTCAGGAAACTTACCAAATTTTACTTTATTGATCATATTATGAGATTGCTGATTCGGCATAATAATTATTTTTGGACTTCCAAATCCCATTTCATTATGAAAAGTATCATTCCCTTGTCCATCATATCCTCCATTATCGTGAATCATCTTGTTTCCAGTCATTTTCTAAAACCCAAAAAGAATAGTGTGAGTGGCAAAAATCATGCTAGGGAAAACAACATAATAAAGGGGGAGTACCCTCAATATCTAACATCTTATGTTAAATTCTATGATCGTTACCATAGTTCTAGGACTGTATCCTATACGTATACTTATCCTTAGGGACATCCCTAGACATACCTTATAAATATCTCTAGGGATCTCACTAAAGTTCTCGCATCCTAGTTTCCAAAGGTTGACTAAACCTTTCCTCTGATACCAACTGTAGAGACCCGAAACCTGACGTACATTGACATTACATTACTTTTGCGGAATACTTAGTACATAACAAAAACACACACACAAGGATCGTAATAGTTTAGTGTCTTTGGAAACTCGGAACGTAATCTTCTAATCGTGGTGAAAGATCCTCAATATCTCCCATAAAGATCTTCCCTTTTTTTTTACCTAAAACCATTCCTTATATCCTGGGGAAAAGAAAACATAAAAGGGTGATCTCAAATGCTCAGTAAGGGTAAACAAAAGAAAATCAATCACATCATATTCATAAGAACATAACTTTTGGAAATCTTAACCTGCAAAAGAGAGCATAATTTCATAACATGGGATAAATCATAGAAGTGAAATGTAATCCCAATAATCATAACTTAAAACATGAAACTTTTTGGCATACACACATAATCATAGAGAATCATTTCTTGTTAGTCAAGACTCATTACCAAGACTATCTTAGTGTACAAAGTCCCTTTCTGAATCGAGTGACCCTCGTTTCAGTCCTGTTTCACTGAACCGGTATAACCTACCATTCCAGCCATGTCTATCTCATGAGATATAAAATCTTTACCCAATGCATTGGAGGGAGATATAGGTCCCACCCATCTTATAATGAATCCTTTCTTATGTGTGCCACATAATCATAAGCCATACATCATAGCGTAACCCATGTAATAAAAATGGGATCCTTAAACAACATGACATCATAAAACAATTCATATAAGATAAAGGAATTCATAAAAATATTTCCATCACAACATAATCAAATCCATGTAATAATAGGGATAAAAACAGAACCCTTTTATTATCTTAGATGGAAAATAATTTGGATAAAATACTTGAACTCCATTCTTGAGGAAAATATCCTTTCTACTTCAAAAATACTTTTCCTTTCTTAACATGTCGTACAATTATAAACTAAAAGAAGTTGATTAAAAATAAACTTGAAAACTTTTAAAGGAAACTTCTTGGAAATAATGTTTTAGAAATCCATTCATTCCGTATAAGTTAAAAAAACATTCTTCGTACTTTTGTCGGAAAAGTCAAAAAGTACCTCGTACGAAAAACGACAAAAGATTCCTTTCATTTCTTTTACTAAAAACTCACCGAAGGGTAAAAATGGATTTAAACAATTGTAGTTGGATGGAAATAATATTACATATTGATGAAACATGGATGTGGATGATAAAATACACCCCAGTAAATACTTACGAATAAACAATCTCAGATAAAAATGAGATTGTGATATTTCCCTTACCTTAGGTCCGATTTTCTTCGTATGTATCCGAACCTCCTGTATAATGATTTAAATAATGTCATTGACTTATTACAGAATCATATTCATTGTTATGATATCATATATGGTTCACTTATGACATTATATTACCCTTTCTTTTGTAAATTCCATGTTAAAGAAGCGTTTTGGGTAAAATCGTTTCATTTATCGTAGGTGTTTTGACTTGTTGTTCTTGACATAATTATTACTTATATCATGATTTACTTACTTCCAGAATATAAAATATGATTTATATATCATATATATTCAGTATATATATATATATAATAGATAGATAAATAAAATGAAAAACATCGTTCATGGAGACGGTAGTCCGTACGTACGCATGAACGCTGTTTTCCTTTCCTTATTGTCTTGAAATGGAAGTAAGTAGATGACATACATATATATATATATACATAAATCCAGTAGCTTTATAATGTCATATATTTCATTATTATTTCTTATATATACTTTATAATCATTCTTAAATGGTTAACATAGAAAATGAATCTCATCGCGTCGTGGAGACGGTAGTCCGTACGTACGCACGAGCGATGATATCATTTCCATAAATATTGAATTGAATTGGAGTGGATTATACAATATATCAGAATCAATATGATGTTTTAATAACTATGTATAGTTATTCTTTACACCATTATACCCATCCATGTAAGGTGGTGGTGGAAAATAGATTACACCACGGCGTGGAGACGGTATTCCGTACGTACGCACGCGCGGTGATTTCTTTTTCCGTAGGATGGATAGATGGTGAAATAGGGTTGTTTCATACTTATAATAACATATCAGTATATTAGTGATACTGATGTTATTACTTCATAATTAAACAACCTAAGAAGAAGAAGTGGAAGAAGAAATAAAGATGAAAGAATTGGTAACGGTAATTACCTCTTCTTTGAAGCGTCTCTTTGAGACCTCCTCTTAGAGCACTAAAATTGGTCTTTGAGGAAGACCAGAACCTCTAGGATGTTTCTAGGGAAGTGGAGAATAGATTTTGGCAGGGTTTGGCCGAGCTTGAGTGCTCAAATTGGTGTGAGGAGGAGGGGGAGGAGGTGTCCTTTTATAAGGGAGGAGAGGGGCACCTTAGGAATATCTCAAAATATTATTTTATATTAAAGTCAAAATCAGTTTATAATGGTTACAAAGGGTCTTATTTCGAAGCTAAAGTGGGTATGGGTCGAAATACTATCAACCAATAAGATTTAGACAAGTTTAGGTTATTATTTTAACCTTATCAATTAGATTTAACTCTAAGTTAAATAATTTAACTTTTACCGTGTCTTTTTGTTTTCTTTCACTATATGGTTAATACACTTACTATAACATGCCAAAAGAACCCCAAATTGTTTATTATTAATATATATATCCTTATCTAAGTCATTTGGCCGAACCTTAGATTTTTAGGAATAAAATAACAATTAATAATATAATATTTTATTTAAAAACTATTTTGTGTCAATTTTGACACTATTTGATATATGATTTTTTTCAAAGTCATAACAGAATTATATGTTCGAAACAAGTCGATTAAATCAACACTAATATATCATAGTAACCTAGAAAATTAGTGGAATTCATAAAAAGTCTCAAATTACATTCATTTTAGCATTTATAACATCAATTATGTTAATATTTCCTTAAAAAGGGTAATTACTGCATCTTCGTTGTGTCATAAATAAATTAATTTATTTAACGTCTAACAATTATAAATAAAATATAATTATGTAGTAAATCTTTTTATCTTTCTAATGAATATTTACAATCGAATTTATCTTATGTATAACCCCATATTAAAAATGATTTACTTATTAAACTTTGATTTTAACTATTTTAACCCTTCTTTAAATAAATTAATAATAAATGTCCTAATCTAACCCAAGTGGGCCTAAATGGTCATATTTTATTCCTAAGCTTGTTTTTGGTCGAATTACACTTGTCCAATAGAATTAGTACATGTGTTAGGGTAATATTAATATCATATTTACCCTTAGTTACCCTATTTACTATTAACCGCGGTAAAAAAAGTAAAAAGTTACTATTCACCAAAAAAATATTTTTATCTCATTGAACCACATTTTACTTACTGATATCAACCGTGTCTGTCGGATTTTTGAAATTCCATTCACAGAAGCTGTAAAATATAGGTTTTATGAAAAATTCAGTTTTTAACCTACCACTTAGTGGTTTCACTATTCATCAGAAATTGAAAGTTTTCAGAAAAATACCAAAATTTCATCCTAAGCTATATTTCATATTCCGAATTCAAAAATGAAGTCTATTTTACCAAATTCATAACATTGAAGTTGAATTAATTAATTTTATAATTAAATCCCGCTGTTAAAACAAATAGCGTGTTTTTAAGAAACAATATCTACCGAAAGATTAACACTTGATTATGTCTGGTTTAAATGTAAAATTACATCCAATGACCAACATCATATTAAATTGTAAAAATATATTCTAAATATACTTTAAAACCACTAAAATTAATAATTTATCACTATTAATTATTTCTATTAAAAAAAGTTGTTTTTAATTATAATTTAGTAATTTTCACTATTCATCAGAATTTGAAAGTTATCCGAAAAGTACCAAAATTTCACCTTAGGCTAAATTTGATACACAGAATCCAAAAATAAAGTCCATTTTGAGAGCTAAATTTTCTAAAATTTAAAAAGTGGTTACTACTATTCATAACGGCTAGTTTTAATAATATTTTAATAGCATATCATTGTTTCGTGAAAATCAGTATTACGTACTACACACGCTATCGAGGAAGGTTGTGATTGCGTGTAATGCAAGGCAAGTCAAGGATGCGTGTTGTGCAAGATCCTTTTTGTGTTGCGTACAACACAAGACATTAATGAAATTAAAAAGAATATTTTTCATAAATTCTTGGGCTGTTACAGGCATAGGGGCTAGGTGTCCTTGCATGTGTGTGAAGGTGCGTATACCCAGTGGTGGAGCAACAAATTTTAGTTAGAAAGCTCCAAGAGCTGAAGTGCATGGTTTGGTTCCACCTTGAGGTAGGATCCCTCTTCTAGCCTCTTTAATTTAAGAATGCTTTAAATTGAATTTAGGTTCTTTCTTAATTCTACTTAATTATATTGAATTTAATATCTTGAATAAGTGTTCTTTAACTTAATTATTTCATTTGATAAATAAAATCATGTTTATAAAAATAAAGTCATGTTTTTATAATAAGTCAATTCCATGATTTTATAATAAATCCCCTCCAATGGAGGTGCGCTTTCTTATAAACCAAAGAGTAGTGATAGTTATTTGTATCATGTTTAGATTTGGATTGAGTATTTCATATGCCTCTTTTTGGTGTTTGTTTTGTGTCTAGTTAGTTTTTGTTTTCTTTGAACAATATAAATTGGCTTATCATACTCGTTTAACTCAAATGACATTGCCTGAATAGGCATATGTCTTGAGCATGAAACATTCCTTTTCGGGCTTTGAGTATTATAAATAAAATTTCCATGTTCAGGCAAAGTGAATGAACTTGTAAATGGTTTGTGTAGGGTGTATGATTCTTTTCTGTCGTTTTGTTTCCCTTTAGACGTTGCTTCATTGTGCCACTCGCTACAACCTTCTCTTGTGATCCTTTGTTATAGAATATTAAATAGATGATCAGTTCTGTCATCTGCCGGCAGGGCGATGGTCGGAATGTTGCCCCACCTCCTCCTGCTCCCTTCGCTCCTGGCCAGAAGATGCTACCCCGCGGATGTCGTTGAACCAGTCCAACACGCTGCGGTCACACCACGGTCACGCTGCGGTCACCCCACTATCACACCGCGGGCGCACCGCGGCCCCACCGGGCCCGGCCGCAGTCGCACCGTGGTCTTTCCGTGATTTGACCCTACTCTAGGACGACACCCCACAGCGGTTCGAATTGATAGTATTCTATGAATATTTTGATCAATGTTGAGACTGAATAATAAAAAATTTCTACCGGCAGGGCGATGACCAGAATGTTTCCCCACCTCCTCCCGCTCCCTTCACTCCTGGCTGGAAGATGCTGGCCCGCAGAGGTCACTGGACTGGGAAAACACACCGTGGTCATGCCACATTCATGTCGCGGTCACGTCGCGATCATGCCACAGTCACGCCGTAATGTATCCCTACTCCAGGATGACACCCCGAGACACTTCACAGTGATAGTATTCCATGAGTCTTTTGATCAATGTTGAGACTAACTAATCACAATTTCTGTCGGTAGGGCAATGACTAGAATGTTGCCCCGCCCCCTCCTGCTCCCTTCCCTCCTGGATGGAAGATGCTACCATGCAGATGTCGCTAGACCGGGCCAACATGCCGCAGTCACACCGCGGCCGTGCCGCGGTCGCACCGCGGTCACGCCTCGGTCACACCAGGATTTTGCCCTGCTCCAGGATAACACACTGCGGCGGTTCGTAGGGATAGTATTCCATGAGTCTTGTGATCAATGTTGAGACTGACTAATCACAATTTGTGTCGGCAGAGTGATGACCAGAATGTTACCCTACCTCGCCCCGCTCCATTCGCTCTAGGCCGAAAGATGTTGTCCTGCAGATGTTGTTGAACCGGGCCAAAACGCCGCGGTCACGCCACGACAATGCCAAGGTAATGCTGTGATATGGCCCTGCTCCAACCACATCTAGCCCCCTTCCACCTTCATTTCAGCCTGCTGCCACAGGCCCACAATAGCCCCCCTACCACCTTTGAATCAGCCCACACCATCCCCCAGCACCTGTAACCAGCCCCCTTCCACCAGCATTCTATCCCCCTTCCACATGAATTCGAGCCTGCACCATCCCCCAACCACTTGCAATCCATCCCACACCAGCCACCACCCCCAGCCTCCTGCAAAACAATCATGTCATCCCTCTACCACCTGCAAAACAACCCCAGCCACCAGTTCTATCCCTCACCATCCCCCGACCTCCTACATCCCAGCCCGCACCAGCCCCTTCCACGTGCCCAATAGCCCCCATCCACCTGCAATCCTACTCACACCAGCCCTATACCACCTATTCCAGCCCACACCAGCCCCCTTCCATCCCCCTTCCTCCTGCCTTCCCGCCCGCACCTGCCACTCTAGCCCACACCAGCCACCACACCAACCCCCAGCCTCCTGCATTCCAGGATGCGCGAGAAAAACTCCATGCAAATAACAAAAAGGAAAGACGAAGGAGGGGTGTCCAAGGCCTATCTGGGGGGGTTCGGGGGGGGGGGGGTCTGTAGGGCAGGCGGCAGGGTGCAGGTGGGGTGTTTGGGGCGGTGTCCAAGGGATGTCTGGGGGGATGATTTGAAGAGATAAAACCACGAGCAATGGGACCTAACCTCATAGAAATAATTTTTCTAATGATTTTTGGAAAGGTATTCCCAATAGAAATAGGCCTAAAATATTTTACATCCACAAAGTTTTCCTTCTTTGGGATCAGGGCAATAAAATTGGCATTGTCTTGTAGGTTTCGACATATATTCTAGAAAATCCTCTGCATTCAGAAATTTGAGTCGATCTTTGTAATGTATCCTAGTGTTCAGCCTATGTTCCTAATTTTTTGTTTCAAAATGTCCTAAAGTCGATTCCCTTGAATAGGTTTTATATTATAGGAATTGTTTTTTGGAAGTTTCTCATTTTCTTCAAGAAATTCATATTTTAAGTTGGATGGAAGAATCTTTAATTATAGTTCAGTGGGTTCTCTATAAATGTTTTCAATTTTAAGTTATCCATGATATCATCCTAGACATGTAAAGTATAAGGTTCATTGATATTTTTGAATAAATCATCAAAACAACTATCATCTAAATAAATTTAATTAGTAGACATCACAATTTCCAGTCATTTTCAAAAATATATTCAACAAAGAGATAAGGTGTTTCCAGAGCTCCTCCTAATCATATTATGTCATCAAAAATTTTAATATTTTTTTAAAACAACAGTGGAACTGAAAATGGTTTAATTTAAATATATATTGATCCTCAAGGGGATATTTAACTGAATCAAGAATATTAAAATTCACTTTATATTATCTAAAAGTATTTGAAAGGTTCCATCATTAATATTTATTATTGTTTCAGAATCCTCGATAAATGTTCGTCTTAGAATGATAAGGTAATCAACCTTATTTCTTTATTACTCCATTTTTAGAATTTATAAATTAGTTGGGAATAAAAATTTATGTACACTTACCATAAATAACCTTAAAACTCAAACTGGAAAGCCAATGGTTTGGTTAGAAATCTATAAAACTAATAGAGTGGGTTTGATCTCTCCTATATATGTGGAAGAATAAAGAAATAAGGAATTACATTAATAAATTATAACACATCACATAGTGTGTTGGAAAAAGTGAGTTCTCATATGGTGAAAGGGATAGTGAAAGTATATGGGTCGGAGAATTTCTTAGATATTTTTAGGGTAATAAGAGTAGAAACATTTCTATATAAATTTAACTTTTCATTCCCTTATAGTCACCTCTTCCCAGTGTATATATTTTTGATAAATTTTACAAGGCTTGGGATTTTTCAAATGTATTCCAGTAAAGGAATATTGATTTCTATGTTTTTGAATATCTCCATATTCATTTTCTATATTGTCTTATTTGGTTATCATGGGTGGTTTTACTCTAGATGAGAAGGGAGGTTGGGGTTGATTTGAGTCTCCCACTATATTTTCCCCCTTATACTTATTCAATGAAGGTTCTTCCACTTGTATTACTTCTTGAGGTTCATTTTTAGGGATAGATTCTTCATATTCAGTGGTTCTTACACTTCTAGTTTCAGATTAAAATAGGGGAGAATCACTATTTTTATCTATTTTCTAATCCTTAATGAAATGGAACAAACATTTAATTTAGTGTTATAATTTTTTTAGGTAGGAAGATTACCTAATAATTGATTTACAAGTTTATTGAGAGTATAAATAGACTATACAAATTGTCCTTTCATCTATTAAGTTTGGATCCATGAGTAGAGAGAGTAGTTTTTTGATAATTTTGTGACACCCTGACTTGTATCAGTGTGTTCTTCATAGAAGATTCTTGAGTGTTTCTTTTTTGGTAACTTATAGAAGGATGAGAGTGGATTATTTGAAAAGGTTATGGTGGGAAACACTATTGGAAGGGTAGTATTTGATGTTGTTGGTTCCTAACTAAATATTGATATTTCAAATATTTTTTAATCCTTTATTTTTTTGGTTTTTGTTAGTATTGTCTTTGGTATATGGAATCTAAAATTTCAATTTCTTAAACTTGAGGGAATCCATTAGTGTGGTGGTCCTGAGAGTAAAAAAATTGGAAAAGGCATAGAGGTGTAGTACATTTCATCTCTTGTACATTTTTCAAAGCTAAATTTCTCAGAGGATATGTTATTTATTTAATTTTATTTTTATGTAAAGTGGATTTATAACTTTAACCTCATGCACTCCTCTTGTTGTAGTCCCAATAAAAATTTACTAGTGGTTTTGATAAATTCTATACACCACTTATTTAACTCGGGTAGGGAACATGTATATAAGTTATCCTCTAGATGAATCATTTAGTAGGTTTGAGTCACTATCCGTTAATCCTTGGTAAAAGTATTCTAGGAAATAGTGATCTTCATAAATCATGTGTAGAAAGGATGCATACAGATTCTTGAATCACACACACCCACCCACCCACCCACCCACAAGTTGCCAAAATACATCACCCATCCAAAAGTCTAGATTTATACCAAGAAATAAAACCATTGAACCCCCATCCCCGTAGCCAACATCAACCAACCAGACCAGTATCCCTATCCAAACAAAGCCTAGAGTGAAAGACCTCTAGACAACCATGCCAACTAATGGCCACTACACTAACACCTACTTTCACAAGAACCATAAAACACACCAGATACAACCATAATAAGCACCTATAGTAGACATAACACCCAAAATATTAGCTAGAAACCAAATCATCGCCAGACCATCATCTGGCCCCATCCATCACCATCTGAACACCTTGCATCAAAATGGACCGCCCCACAATAAGAAAGTCTAAAAAACCAGCAGTCAACTAGTACCATCCATCCTAAGTGCCCCGCATCACCCACACCTAACCCATCATAAAACCTAAAGAATCCCCAAGCAGTCCCTGATCCAAATGTGAGCTAATACCCACCCTGAATCCAACACCTCTAGACCCACCAAGTAGTCAACATGCACCTACCCTAGAAAGAGAACCACTCATCTTCCAGAAACATGCATCCCAACCTGCAGCATCTAGCATCTCAAGGGAATTTTAGAAAATCCACAAAAGAAAACCCTACACCATCAACAACCAGAATACACAAGATGGGGAAACCCATCACAATCCAACTGAACATACTCCAAACCACCACCTGAAGAACCACCCCAAACTATATCCACCACACTAGACAATCGAGAGAACCATAAGCCTATAATATTAATCCAAAGCAAATAAGAAACACTATAAATCCAACCACTATGAACCCAAAACATGTTAACAACCATAGTAGAAATCACAAACCAAATATCACCATGCACCATGTAAGTGTATCCTGTTCTACACCATGTAGAAAAATCCAAACAGCAACACCCCCAGTTGAAACCCATATTCAAAGGTCCTATAATTCCAAACAGCAACACAAAAATCACAACCTCGGCTCTTAAATCCTCCACAAGAAACCTATAACCCCGCTATGAGAATCTCTGTAAGTATATATTAAATGAACCCAGCATCTCCCAGCCTCAACCCTAAGAAGCATCCAAAGTAAGGGGGTCTGCTATTCAGGGTGGTCCAGCAGGGGGAGGCAATTGTTCAGGGGGTCCAGCAGGGGGGGTTCTGTCCAGGGTGGGGATGCTTTCTGGGGGGACTGCTGTCCAGGGGGGTCTATTTGGGGGTGGGGGGGCTGCTGTCCAGGGGGTACAGCAGGGGGCAGCTGTTCAGGGGGGTCCAGCAGGGGGGCAGCTGTTCAGGGGGGTCCAGCAGGGGTGTTTCTATCCAGGGGGGGCTGCTGTCCAGGGGGTCTATCAGGTGGGGTTCACTATTATTTTTTATTGGGTTATATTATTTGTGAATATTATAAGATGTTTTGTTTTACCATAATTTCTGGGGATGATCACTACTACGTTCTACCTTGTGTTGTAGGTACTTTTGAGCTGGTTCTAGACTTCTTTGATATTTTTTCTTATATGGAGACTCATGTAAGTGCAGTTATGTGATTTTTTTTCATATTTGGATTTTTTTAATTCTTATTATGTAAGTAGCTTTCGCGTATAATTTAATTTGGAGTGGACTGGCAGGGGCGGTGGGAAACTGGAAGGGGGAGGGGACTGGCAGGGGTGAAAGTGGGGGATGGTAGGGGGTGTATGTGGGGACTGGCAGGGGCAGGGGGAATGGGAGGGGTGGGGGGAGGAAGGACTGGGGGTGTGGGGGAGTCCAGGTTCTGGGGGGGTTCATGGTCTGTCCAGGAGGGTGGCGGTGGTTGTCCAAGGGAGTGGAGGTCTGGGCTATCCAGGGGGATTTGTCCAGGGTCTGGGGTGTGTCCAAGTTCTGGGGGGTTCCAAGGTCTTTCCAGGAGTGTGGGGGTGGCTGTCCAGGGGAGTGGAGGTCTGGGCTGTCCAGGGGGATCTGTCCAGGGTCTGGGGGGGTGTCCAGGGTATGGGGGGTATGGGGGTGTCCATGTTCTGGAGGGGGGGGGGCATCCAGGGTCTATCCAGGAGGGTGGGGGTGGCTGTCTAGGGGAGTGGAGGTCCGGGTAGTCTAGGGTGATCTATCTAAGGTATGGGGGTGTCCAGGGTCGGGGGGTGTCTAGGGTCTGGGGGTGTCCAGGGTCTGTCTGGGCGGTGTCCACGGTCTGTCCGGGGGGTGTCCAGGGTCTATCTGGGGGGGTGTCTAGGGTCTGTCTTGGGGGTGTCCATCGTCTGGAGGGGGTGTCCAGGGTCTGTCTGGGGGGTGTCCAAGGTCTATCCGGGGGGTGTCCAGGGTCTGTCTGGGGGGGTTTCCAGGGTCTAGTGGGTGTCTAGGGTCTGTCTGGGGGGGGGTGTCCAGGGTCTGTCCAGGAGGGGGGCTTTGCATGGGGGTTGTCCAGGGGAGGGGGTTTATGTAGTGTGGTGGTTTCTAGTGTCCAGGAGGGAGGGGTCTACAGGGGGGTCTGTCCTGGGGGGGGGGGGGGGGGGGTTCCAGCAGAGGGGTTCAAGGGGTGTCCAGCAGGGGGGCTGCTGTCCGGGTGGGGTTGTCTTGGGGGGGGTGCTATCTAGCGGGTCGGTACAGGGGGTGAGTGGGGTCTGTCCAGGGTGGGAAGGGGGGATGTAAAGGGAGGTGTGCATGGGGGGATTTAAGGTGTAGGTGGGGTGAAAGGGGGAGAGTGGGGGTGATTTTCATGTGGCAGTGGGGAGGATGCAAGTGGCTAGCACTGGCTGAACGATGCTGGGTTTTTTTAATAAATGTGTAGGCCTATAGAAATAGTTTTAAACTATGGATATAGGTCTATAGCCACGGTTGAAACTGTGGATTTTGGGTTGTTTCCATGGTTGGAACCGTGGCTATAGAGTTATAGCCACGGTTCAAACCATGGCTAAAGGGATATAGCCATATTTGGGAAATGTGGCTATAGGTTTTACCCTGTAGCCACGCCAATACTAGCCATGGTTGTGGGAACCGTGGCTATAACCTATATCCATGGTTTTTGGGCCTATATCCACAGTTTAAAACTATGTCTATTGCCTGATTTTTTTAGTAGTGTTAGTTGTAGTTCTTATAGAGATATGTGCCAGTCACTATTTCATTGCCACTGCCCTCATTCGGAGCTTAGAGATTCTGACGGATCCGTTGGCTCGATCCTTACCGCTACAGACTCTTACAGGAGAAGACTCGATGATTACACACTAGTGTCGCAGTGTGAGATTACTCTAAGAGGTGAGAGATTTGGCTGGGATCTCCTTATAACAGCATTGAGGCCTTAAGACGTCATCTTGGGTTTGGACTGGTTATCTACAGTCCATGCTCAGATCGACTGTATTAGGTTCAAAGTGCGGTGTGTTTGCACGGATGGGACTAGTTTTACCTTCACTGGTGAGAAGGGAGCCTTTTCAGCATAGGACAGACTTACTTGGAGGAGGTTGCAGCTGATCACTCATCAGTTGGCCTGCCTTACCCTCGGAGCATTTGATGTGGAGAGTCCGATCTAACCTATAGTGGTGAACCAGTACGCAGAGGTTTTTTCCATGGGCAGCCCCAATTTTATTTTCCAAGAAGGCGGATGGGAGCTTGAGGCTTTGTTTTGACTACCTTCACCTAAACGAGGTGACCATGAAGAACAAGTACCCACTCCTAAGGATTGGTGAACTCTTTGACCTGTTGAAGGGAGCACGGTGGATCTAGAAGATAGAACTCAGATCAGGCTATCACCAGCTCAGAGTTCGAGATGAGGATGTGTAGAAGGTAGCCTTCAAATGTCGGTACGACCACTACGAGTTCATAGTTATGCCCTTCTTCATAACCAAAGCTCCAGCAGTGTTCATGGGACTCACGAACATAATTTTCCAGCCTTACCTCGATCGATTTTTCATAGTCGTCATCGACAAAATACTGAACTACTTGAATATTGAGGAGGAGCATGCCTACCATTTTCAGGTAGTACTAAACACACTCTGAGAGCACCACCATTATGGTAAGATATCGAAGTGTCAGTTTTTCATCCGAGAGGTTCACTTTTTGGGACATGTCATCTCGGAGGATGGAGTTGCATTGGATCCAGTGAAGATTGAGGTGGTACCTGATTGGGATCCACCTAGAAGTGTGATGGAGGTACGAAGTTTTCTGGGTTTGGATGGTTACTATCGGAGGTTCATTCCGGAATTCTCCAGAGTTGCAGAACCACTATCATCCTTGATGAAGAAGGGGTAACCCTTCGTGTGGTCTGAGATATGCCAATAGAGCTTTCAGGAGTTGAGGCAGAGGCTGACTAGTGCCCCATCTTGAGGCTTCCAGAGGAAGGCATAGGGTATGTAGTCTACTGGGATGCATCAGGGACTGACTCAGGTGTGTCCTGATACAAGATAGAGTATTGATCACGTATGGTTCTTGGCAGATGAGACAACATGAGAAGAACTATGCAACCCATGACCTAGACTTAGCAGTAGTGGTCTTCGACTTGAAGATGTGGTGACACTATCTGATGGGCGAATGTTTTACCGTGTACTCTAATCAAAAGAGTCCTAGGTATATCTTCTCTCAGAAAGACCTAAACCTGACACAGCGGCGATGGATTGAGTTCCTCCAGGACTATGACTTCGAGATAGTCTATACTCTAGGAAAGGGTAATGTTATGGAAGATGCACTCAGCAGGAGATATAGTATACAGCTACTAGGTGAGACGATGGAGCAGTCGGCCGCTTTGTAGATATCCTTTGTGGATAGAGATGGAGCAGCTTTCCTTCAGTCCCTTATAGTCACTCCCCCACTTCTTCAGCGATTCAGGAAGGCACAACCTGGGGATGTTGACTGCAAGGCACGACATGCTCAGATATCCACAAGTCAGGCACCAGACGGATTTTCTAAAGGTGGGGAGCACATCATCCTCTTCAGAACATGTAATATGGTACCGCTGTCACTTCAAGAGGAAGTGTTGAGGGAGTTCCACAAATCCCATTTAGTGGTACATCCAGGAGTGGCGAAGATGTACCAAGACCTTTGACAACAGTACTAGTGTCCAGGTATGAAGATAGAGGTTTCATAGTTTGTCACTCGATGCCTCACTTGTCAGCAAGTGAAGGAGGAGCACCAGGTACCAGCAGGCTTGGTTCTGCCTTTAGAGGTCCCAGAGTGGAAGTGGAATGAGATATCCATGGACTTCATGACAGGACTTCCACGTACATCCATGGGTCACGACTAGATTTGGGTGATCATTGATCAACTCACCAAGTTGGCCCACTTCCTACCGATCAGAGAGCAGGGTTCAGTAGAGAGCTTGGGACACCTCTATGTGCAGGAGATTGTGCGGCTACATAGAGTAACTTTATCTATTGCCTCTGATCATGATGTACGGTTTACTTCCCTACGGTGGAAGGGGTTGTAGGAGTCTTTCGGGACACAGGTTCATCTGAGCATCGCCTTCCATCCTCAAACGGATGGCCAGACTAAGCAGACCATTCAGACCCGCGAGGACATGTTGCATGCTTGTGTCCTAGACTTCGGTCGCATCTTGGAGGATTAATTACCTTTGGTGGAGTTTTCATACAAAAATAGCTATCACTCCACTATAGGGATGGAATCTTTCGAGGTGTCATACAGACGAACCTTCAGATCACCTTTGTGCAGGACTGACCCTAGGGAGTCAGCCCTAGTGGGACCAGAGATGGTACGGGCTACCATGGAGAAGGTGCAGATCATCCAAGAGCGAATGAAGACTGTACAGAGCAGACAGAAGTCATACGCTGACAGGAGACGAAGACCTCTGGAATTCGAGGATGGCGACCACGACTTTCTACATGTCTCACCTCGACAAGGACTACGGAGATTTGGCTGAGGCGGCAAGTTATCTCTGAGATTCATTGGACCTTTTTAGGTCCTCAGAAAAGTTAGCGAGGTGGCTTACTGCTTATCTCTTCCACCTCAGTTGCACTGAGTGCACGACGTCTTCCACATATCTCAGCTGAGGAGATACATGCACGACCCTTATCACATCATAGACCATGGAGAGATGGACGTCGATGATGGGGCGACTTTCATGGAGGTTCTAGTTGAGATTGATGATCGACAAGAGCGGGTCCTATGTGGATGGTCAATTCCCCTTGTGCACCTTCACTGGAAGCATGGGAACCTCCAGGAGAGCACATGGTAGAGGGAGTCTCAGATGTTTGCTCATTACCCCCACTTATTCCCTTAGTTCGAGTTGTAGCTTATGGGGACATAAATCCCTAAGGTGGGGAGAATGTAAAGAACCAGAAATTCGGTGTAATTTTTTTTCTTAAATACATGGGAATTTTACGAGTCTGGGAAAGTTGACAGCACAGGATTCTGAGGCCCGGAGTGCCCGAAATCAATTTATAATGTTTTGTTTGGGTACGTTCAGTAAACGTACAAGTGGGTTTTTATAACTTTTTAACTGGTGCTAGGAATTAAAATCTGAGGACACCGTTGAACTTGCAGCGCCGATACTCTCTCAAGGATACTATCACTTCGAAGGTAGTGGGTTGAGGATAAAAGTCAGTTTTTGGGTTTTCATGGAAAGTAATAAAATAAAGTGATCTTCACTTTATTTTTATTTGATCCACCATGTGGGTGTTTGGAGGTGGGTCCCACTATATCTACAACCTCCTTGTGGAGGTTGTAAGTTGGTGGTGGGACCACCCCACCTTAACCTCCCATGAGGGGTTATGGTGGTGGGGACCACCCGAACCTAACCTCCCGCAAGAGGTTACAATGTGGGGACCACACGAGACTGAACACCCTATTAATGGGATGAGAGGAAAATATCTCAAATCCCCTCATTAATGAGGGGGATCCCTTTGACCTCCTCTACCATTTATGGTTCCACCACCTCCCCTTTAATTATTGGAGCCAACGCATAATTTATTATGCCAAATCCTTCACATTAATTAGGTATATTCAATTAAATTATTTAATACAATTTGAATATTGTGCCCATGAATTAATAAGATATCACAATCTCTTATTATTTTGCTTGGCATTGCTCTTTTGGTGGAACTTGGGAGAAGAGAGAAAAGCTCCCAACGAAGAACGAAGAATGAAGAACGTGTTGTTCCAACAAAGAATGCCAGCAAGAAGCATCTTCTACTTCTTCCTCAGAGGCAACTAACGTGGGACGTCTTTGGTGACTGACTTCCCTCCTCATCCTCATCAACTAACTGATGCACGAGCTCGGGATTGAAAGTGCATGGCAGATGCGACGAACGACAATGTCCTACGTCTTTTTTCCCACGACTCCATCGATGACCAACGATCAAGGTAGGTGGTTAATTTGAGTAATATTACGTTCCTTATTCTCTTCTTCAGTTGGAAAGGAATCATTGCGAAGGTTGTGAAACAATTGCAGTTCGTCTTTCTTACTTTTTGATGAGCCAAATGTTACCACCCTAAATGTGGAGGGTGCGGGTCAAACCAACATGGCCCGACCTCTCCACAGTTCTTGTTTATGATGTTTTTTGGCATGGTGACGTAACAACGAAGCGATGTTGAAGGAGACGAAGGCAACAAGCAGAGGTTGTGCTTCCTACGGCCTCCGTGAGCCACGCAGTGCCCCAGCCGCGTTGTACTCCGGGCCAAACTGTGGCCCACTGGTCGATCCACCTTATTCGCGCCATCCGCTAGCCGAACCGGCTGAGCCACCCTGGCCTACACAGTCGTTGGATTCCCTGACTGCCTGCCACCCTACCCGCGCCACACAGCTCCCGACGGCCGCCGGCCTCCCGCACGCCACGGCCGAACCCCACCGGCCCACGACCCCACTTGTGGTGCCCAAGATGAACCATCTCAGCCACGCCCTATAGGCTGAGCCGCACTGGGCCGCACCCTCACAGCGCTCTGGGCCGAATCAACCCTGAGCCCGAGCTGAACCACCCACACGGTCGGCTGGGCTAGGCCCAGTGGGCCGGGCCGAACCTAACAGGCTATCCTTCCCAATAGGCTGGGCTATACCCAATAATTCTGACTGGGTCATCCCAGACTGGGTCGGCCCTGAATAAGTTGGGGCAGGGTGGTCCAGCCGGGTCGGACCGGACTCAGGCCCACTACCGACCCTTTACTTTCTTTGGTCATATCTTTGGCACCGGATGACCATTTGAAGAACCATCAGCGGCACTAGTATTCTTCAAGCATGACAATCCCTTTGAGTATACCCCACTGGAGTTCGGGGTAAAGTTGAGATACGGTCAGGTTGGATCATTCTTGAATCCAACTAGGCCTCCGCGACTGAAAGGGTAATAACTCACAGACCGGGTGTCTGATTGACGCGTCGTCTTTTGTGTTGAGACTCCTATGATGTGGTGGAACAATGAGATACTTCTGCGTGGGACTTCGTGATAGTTGGAGTATAGAACTGTAGCTCATGGAGAAAATCCTCTAAGAGATGAGTGAGCATAGTGTGGAGACCTATTAGCTGGCTGAGACCTGACGGTTTCTGACCAATTCGACTTGGAGTGATTCGACTGGCCTAGTGGGGAGTGCCTTGGTGTCGCAGGAGACCCACAATGGAGAGCTCCTTGGTGTCGCAGCAGACCCACAGTACTCGACAGGAGGAGTATCTTAGCATGCTACGAGGGGGAGCGCCTTGGTGATGTGGCAGACCCACAGTGGGGAGCGCCTTGGTGATGCAGTAGACCCACGGTACTCGACAGGAGGTGTACCTCAGTTGTCCATGGTTAGTGGGAAGCGCCTTGGTGTCGCGGCAGACCCACTGTACTCGATAGAGGAGGAGTTATCTAGCAGTCGAGGTTTTAACAGTGTGATTGGGGATGTTACTTGATAATACCCCCAGAATAAAATCCTAGTTTGAGCTGAGTCAGTAACTTTTGTATTTTCCCCATGATTGAGATGGATTGCTTGATAACTTAGGTATATGTATGGGCATATACCTAAGTAGGGTTTTCTGTTGATTTTCATACTTGGTGGTTTATCCTTGTTTGATTTTGTGAGATATTGAGGTTCTCAGGATCCCTATTGAGTATTTTTATACTCACCTCTGCATAGGCTATGCCCACACCTCCCTGTATTGGAAGCAGACGACGGACAATGCTGACCGAGGTAGAGTGTACTAGGACTGGACGGTACTCAGAGGTGGACCACACGGTGTGACGGAACACGGAGGAGACAGATGGATGTGGAGTGCTATGGATTTTATCTGTACCTACCCTTTAGGTAGGATTTCCTGGTGGATGATCCAGGAGCCATTTTCCCTTTTTCCAGTACTTGTACTTTCAGTTTCCTTGTACTTTATAGTTGGGCTTGTATTTCCAGCCCCCTTTTTACATTTCATCACTCCTTTTGTGTATTGTTTTATTTAGTGTTTTGTTTATAGTTTGTACCCTGTTGTGTTAATTTTCATGTTATAAAGGAAATTCCTTCCCATTTCAGGGATTTACACCTTTGGTGCTAGTCGCCAGCCCCTGGCCTATATATGGTGAGCTTGGGGTAGTCACAGCACGACCCCCAGGGGACGGGTCGTGACATTTGGGGGTGTCTTAATGGGAATTGTTATATTCACTGCTACATAAGCTTTTCCCATATGTGTCAAGTCTTGTGTAAATAATTAACCTTTCAACAAATCCCAAGAGGGACCAGGACAAAGCATTTCTTAGTGTTTCGGACAGAATAAGGAGTGTTCCTATGATTATCTTGAAATTAGTCCCCATTTATACTTTCAGGTTGTACTTGTTTTTATAATCTTTGTGGTGGGTTTGTATTTGGACATTTTTTACTTTCTAATTACTTTCATCCATGCTCTAGTTGTGTGATTTTGATGTATTCATGCATGTTTTATAAGTTTTTTTACATGTCAGCATTGTATGGTCTTGGAGATGTATGTGTGTATACAGGTACATAGGCTAAGGTCTACTATGTTAGTGATATGCCTACTTGGTGGGGGTGGCCAGACCTTGTCTTATTTGTAGTGAGTTTTTCAATTCATGGTAGGGACCCCATTGGGACAGGTCATGATAGAGTTGTTTCAGAGTGAATTTGGTTCTAATTTTGCATTAGAGTCCATGAGATTGGTTTGGGGAAATAGTGTTATGTTTTTTGAGTTTGGATTTCAGGATAGGGACTCTAGGGTTGGTGTGGCGGCCGACACATCCATATACTAGTACTCTAGTCACCTTCCTTTAGACTTGATACTTGTGGACACTGGTTCTAGGGAAAATAATGGTACATGAATTATATAAAAAATGGTTTTTTGTTTCCATGTCATTCTTAAATCAGTTCCCCAAATATACTAATTTATCATGGTACATATTTTCTATTTCAGGATCCTTCTGTGATATATTCCAGCTTGGATTCAACATCAGGATCATGAGGATTATCTCCTCAGGGATGATACATTAATGCAGGGGAATTTTTGAGAGTTGGTTCCTCTAGGTCGGGTGCCAATTATCTCATCACCATTTTAGTAGCATATGGCGCCCGCGGTAAAAGAATATGGGGTGCCCAAGCTAGGCGAGCTTTGTGATATTAAACTATAGTTACCCCTTAGGATATGAGGTTTTCCCAACCCATAGGATTCTGAGTAATGGATTTATGTGGTGACATAACGTTTTCATATTTCTGGGACACCAGTATATCAGATGGTGTTTTTGGAAGTGAGAATTCTCTTGGGATCCTAAGGGAGATGGTGGGGTTTAGTAAGCCATCCATACGTAGAAGACACTATGGAATGTTCAAAGTTTGAGTAAAATTTTATATATGATTTATCTATTACTACTTTGGGGTATTTTTTCATTTAGGATCTTCTACAACTTCATCTGGGTAGTGGGACGGTGGCAGAGTATTCATCAAGGTTTACCAACCTCTCCAGGTAATTGATAGATATGGTTCTTGATCTATTCTTTCAGGATTAGAGATCTGAGTGGGGAATTCATATTGAAATTTGAGCCAACATTATACCTCTATGAATTACTACCTATCATGGGATTATAGCGCGAGATTTGGTAGTTGAGAGTTTCTTAACTGAGCAAACATTGACAATGGTCAGTAGTGGGAACTCAACAGTAGAGACTTTAGCCGCAGGCTACCGACATTACTCTTAATGACCTGGACATGTGAGGAATTTTAGGAGGAGGTACCTAGATAGTTGTTCTACAGCTCAAGGCTCACAATATGGGTCTATTCATTCCCGGGATAAGAGGTGATACTCATATTATGGAAGGGTGCATCTTGCATGATATTTTATGACTCGGTATGAGGCTGACAGGGAGACTGTAACATCCCGAATCCAGATGCCACTCAAAGGTTCCCTATACCCGGTTGGACACAGAGCCTCAAGAACATTTCCCCAAATTCTAGAGTCTTCCAAATAGAATCGAGTGACTATGTGTGATAATGGGGAAACATTTTCCTCCTTGGCAGAGTGTAACATAGCAGAATACATTAATTAATCCATAGCAGAAGTAGTAATACTAAACAATAGAAGTAAATAGTGGAAGACTTATAATATAAATAACCAGGTGTCAAAAAATACGAAATATGATGTTTTATATCACATGTTCTAAGAGAACAACCAAAAAAGGTTACACAATAGTAATACATGATATAAGTACCAACCATACGAAAAAGAAAAAAGAAACTCAAAAGCATCACAAGCCTCAGATTGGTCTCGTTCTCTACTGCACCTATAAAGTATATCAGGTACCTGGAGAAGGGAACTTTCCCATATAGACACCTATAAAGTTTTAATCTATTTGGGACCAAAAACATGACCCAAACAGGGTGTGATACTTACTCCTAGTAGGAAACCACCCAATGTCAATGCAAATCTATCAGTGAATATATATAACAGGAAGTGTACAATAATGAAAGCAGTAAACTAGGATGTAATCAAAGGTAAAAATCCCTACAAGAACTAGTTTCCATTTACATTTATTTCTTATTCATTAACAATTCAATTACATTGAATTATACAAGTCTCGGAATCCATCATAAGCCAGACATCCCTCGTGTAAAGTAAGAATAACAGAGACCTCATAAGGCTATCTAAACAAGCATAAGTGATGACCAAATCCAAGCTTGTGCTTTGTCTTGGAAAACTCATCATAAGTCATTCCATTTTAAAATCAAATTATAATATAGTTCTGAATTTGACATTCCTAAGTTGGAATTCAAGTATTACTCCAAGTGAAATTCCACATACATCCTACGAGCCCATCTTGAAGAACCACTTAGGAACCCGATATCACTCTAGGTGTAGTGTGAGTATATGTTAACTAGTCCATCCTTGAATCCTATAAATAAGCTCAAAGTATCACCCAAGACATATAAATAGTGCCAATAGAACCCGTACATGGAATCCCTCCATGTAACCTTGTTTCATTCAGTATTAAAATAAAGCCTCCTTGAACCCATCCACTATATTTGTCGTTCCTACATGGATTAAACATGAAAACTCTCTTTTCCCCATCCGGGGCATCCCTCAATGGATCCATGGGTCACTTGAGGTATAAGGTACAATAGTCAAATGAACCCTTCCATGGAATTCAAATCTAAATCCATGATTCACCCATTTCTATTTACCTTTTAAGAATTTAAGATTCAATTGAATATTTCATTAGGCATGCAAAGTTCAAAACCAAAAGCATCCAATATAATCTCAAGCAAGTACCAACCTCATAGGGCTTCAATTTTCGAATTACTCACATGGTAACAGTTCTCATCAAAAGCATCACATGTGAGTTAAACTATTAAATGGATTTAACATTAATAAACTCATGTGGGAACATATCATATAATAAGACTTTCGTGTAATTTAAGCTATCACAAGGCTTAACTAGAAATTATCTCATGCGGGAAATTAATTTATTTAACCAATTTAATTTTAAAAAATCCAAGAAGGTAAAAAAGGCATGTCTCATAGGCATCCTAGGCCAAATTTCCATAAATGTTCACTCAAGGTAAACACACCCATGGGGTGTCCCCAAACAAGGTAAAAAACCCTAAACAATATTTAATTCACTTATTAAATTACCTACACATCAAAAGAAAATAACGAGGTTCAATTATAAATCAAGGAAGCAACTAAAAATATGCATGTTTCACTCTAACTTATATAATCAACATGACAGTTTAGTGAAATTCATGACACCACCTACCTCGTACTCGTATGACTCTCCTCGTCTAGAGTCAACCTCAAATTCGGCCAGGAAGAGAGTATATCTAAAAAAAGAATAAATTATCAACCCTTGATAACTAGTTCTAGAGAATAAATCCCAAAAATGTCTCAATGGTAATATATAACTCACAAAATGGGTTCCAACTCATCTAACGACATTCAAATCTGAGTTCGGATGACGAATCACAGCCAAAACTCCCCACGGTGATACAGTTCACAAAAACCTGGGTGAGGGTTCTATTCAGTTTGAGAAGATGAGGCAAATACATGTTTTAGAAAAATAAGTAAACGATGTGTAATTAAAAATACATTCCATGTTTCTACTTGATTCTCTCTTTGTCTCCAACATGAATTACACGTCATGTTCTTCCAATACACCGTAAGGCCATTACATGGTGTGTAATTGGATTACACATCATGTAACCCCAAGTCTTGTCATATAATAGGAATGCAGCCAGTACATTGACTATTTTTCTCATTGTTTTCAAAAGCAACCTGAAAAAAAAGATATGTATCTCAAAGGAAGAATAGGGTTCTAACAAACTTCCCCCTCAAAGCAATTCAACCTTGAATTTCCCTTCCACTGGTGGTGAAGAAATTTTTGAGAACAACTCTGGAAACTTCGATCGTACATCGGCCTCCCTCTACCAGGTCTCTTCTTGTATACAGTCATGTTTCCTTAGAAATCATACTAAAAAAATTGACTAGCCATGAATAACATTCATGCTATGATCTATAGTTTTTATAGGATCCTCTCAAAAGACGTATCTACCTATAACTCAACTTCGTGATGCTGTAAAGAATCAGAAGGGTCTCAAAAGTAACGTCGCAACTGAGAAATGTGGAAGACATCGTGCATAGATTTCTACCTCTAAGATGACTACATTAGATAGATAGCCATACTAACTCTATCCAGAATCTCGAATGGCCTGACGTATCTCAGTGAAAGCTGACCTTGTCTCATGATCCTATTGTGTCCCAGCCACTGTGCAACACGTAGGAAAACCCGATCCTTGACCTCGAACACCAAATGCCATCTACGGTGATTGATGTATGATTTTTGACAAGACTGCATAGTATTCATCCACTTCTAAATCAACTGCACCTGCTCAGTGGTCTCGTGAACTAGATGAGGTCCCAGCATAGTTTCCTCACATGTCTCCAACCAACACAGGGTTTATCAACATGGTATACCATAAAAATATTCATAAGGATCCATCTAAATATTATCCTAAAAGATATTATTATAGGTGACCTCAACCAAGGTTATGTGTCTCTCCATATAACCACAGAAATCTAGGATGCATGACCATGGAATGTCCTCTAGCACATGAATTGTGTGCCCGGATTGGCCATCTCTCTAGGGGTGGTAGGCTATGATCAACAGAACCTATTTACCCAGTTCACTTTGTAGACCTTTCTATAAATGATAAGTAAACTAGGTTTATCTACATAAAATTATAGAATGTTGGACCCTATGCAGTCGTACAATCTCATGGATGTACAATATCCCAATATTGTCAACATTGAAGGTTTCCATGATCAGTAGGAAATGTACAACCTTTTTGAGCCTATCAACAACAACCCATATGACATCATCACCCTGAGGAGACCTAGGTAATCCCAACATGAAATCCATCATGAGATCATTCCATTTCCACTCATGAATAGATAGCTACTATAAAAGTTTGGTTGGTCATTACTGTCCTGCCTTTACCTCTTGACACATGGAACACCTCATGAAAAAACCAAATACATCCCTTTTCATACCCAACCACCAAAAAAGACAACGTAAATCTCGATACATCTTGGTGACTCCAGGATGCACTTCCCATAAAGAGACATGGAAATACCGCATTATCTCATTGAACATGTTGATTTAAAGCCACATGTTACCATGTAAATATAGAACATCATCCTTTCCTATGGTCCAACTAGGGGGAGGGTCCTCATTTTCCATAATCACCCATAGAACCATGCCTTTAGAATCTGATAGTTGTCTCATTCTTACTCTATCCAATAGGGTGGAGGTAACCTCTTAGGATGAAAGAAATTTTTGATCCTAACTCTCCTAAACCTCCAAATGAATCTCATATAACAATACTATAAGTTTCCACTCACTAATGGCCTACTTTACTGGCTATATCTGAGTCCTCTTACTCAATGCATCATCCACTAAATTTCCATTACATGGAATGTAAAAAACTATAAATGTCAAAATATTGAAGGTATTCCTCCCACCTTCACTTTATTAGATTTAGATCACATTGAGTAAATATGTACTTGAAGATTTTGTGGTTTGTTTATACCACAAAATGCTCTCCTAGTGAGTAATTTCTCTAACAACGTAAAGAATGAACAACTAAAGCCAACTTGAGAGCAGTCATTGGGTAATTCCTCTCATGTGGTCTCAATTTTAGAGACTCATATGCAACGACTCGATCGTCTTGTATAATAACTACTCCTAGACTGATACCTTATGCGTCACAGTACATAGTGTAACACCTACCTGGCTCTAGAAAAATCAGTATCAGTGTCGAAGTCAATATCCCTTTTAGCTTCTGAAATTCCCTCTCATAGGAATCTATCCACATATACTTCAAACCCTTTTTAGTCAAGCCCATAAATGGTGATTCTAAATGTGAGAAGTCATATATTTAGTGCCTTTAGTAAAAAATATACCCTAGAAAACTCGGCAACACAAATATGTTCATGGTATGCTCCTAGAAAACAACTACTCTTACTTTATCTAGGTCCACTGATACTCATATCTATGAGATGATGTGACCCAAGAAGTGAATCTGATCTATCTAGAAGTGGCACTTTGTGAGCTTAGCACTTAACTGATTTTCTCTCAATGTACTCAAAATGATCTCAAGATGTTTGGTATGGTCATGTTGGTTTTGTTAATACACCAAGATATCGTCCATGAAAAACAATACAAATGAATCAAGATAAGGATCAAACACTAGGTTCATTAGTGCTATAAAAACTATTGACACATTCATGAGACCAAACGGAATTACCAAGTACTCATAAAAAAGAAAACCTCATCTGAATGGTTGTGCGAGGTATGTTTGATGATCTGACTCGCAAATGATGATAACCAGATCTCTATTCAATTTTTGAGAAAACCAAGCTTCCCAAAGATGGTTGAAGAGATCATCTATCCACGGTAGAGGATACCGATTCTTAACCATCAAATGGTTCAATTTCCGATAATTGACACATAGACTTAGTGTACCATCAGACTTTTTTGCAAAAAGGACTAGAGAACCCGATGGATAAGAACTAAGTATAATGAAACCCATTTTTATAAATCTTCTAGCTGCCTCTTGAGATCTTGAAACTCCATCATAGCCATCCTTTAAGGAGTAATGGATACAGATGCATCTCCTAGCACTAGATTGATAGGGAAATCTACCTGTCTCACTAGAGGTAATCATGAACAGTAGTCTGGTAAGATGTCCCTAAAACAATAAAAAACTAAAGGTAAATCCATATGACATGTTCCCTGATCATCCAGATACGCACTCGCAATTTGGGCCATCATCCTGCCCAAACCATGATTCTCAAGTCTAGCTCGTCTCTCCTGGACATCCCATTCACCTTTGTGTGGAAACAAGCCACCCTCTAGTGATGTGATACTCATCATGCATCGATATAAATTGAAAAAGGCTAATAAAGGAACCAACCAATTCATTATGATAATTAAATCAAAGCCTATAATCTCAATGATATAGAGGTCCCATATGAAGTGACACCCACCAACCTCAAGGGGTAACTTCTTGCACTGACGCACACATATCGTTCTAATCCCTAACAGAGTGTCTAGCATTATAAAATCATCAAAAGTAAAAGTAAAGATCCCAAGGATCTCAAAAATAGGTATAGATATGAAACTATATGAATCCATTATATCAAAAAGTGTAGAATCTAAAATAAAGGTGACTAGAATATTACATTTGACAGTAGCAGGTCTTGAATATTACTCCTACTTGGTCAGTTGCACTGCACAAGTCTGGCCTCTACTGCGGCCTTATGACACTGCCTAAATACCCAGAATTGATCAACCCTTTTCCCCCTGAGAACCCAGGTCCAACTACCATGTCCAAGACCACCAACTCAGCCTAAATGGCCTAATTTACCCTAACTCCATGTCAAATGAGAAGCTGCTGACCCTGATCCTAAATGTGTAGTGGGTTCATACCACCTCTCACTAGATGCTGGTGGAAACATCCTATAGAAGCGCTATAGATTGCCCATATTTATGAAATATCAGCACTCAAATGGGTCATGAGAACATTATTTCCCCATATTCCCTGGCCTAATGAATTAGTAGCACCTCACTTGGCTACTGGAAGAAACGTTCTGACTACTCACATCATCACGAGAAGGATCCAGACAATGCTTCTTACTACCAATCGAGATAGTACCTGATATTGATCCCAAACCTCCCCAGCTTTCACCTCCATATTCCCTCATATTACGCTAAATAATAAATTTTTGATTCACTACAGTATATATAGTATTAAACCTAAAGACATTTTCCTATGATCGAACATTTTACCTGAGACCATCCTCAAATCTCCTGGACTTTGATTCATCGTCACCCATCCAAATAGGTGTGAAATGATGAATCTCATCGAAATAGGTGGAATAGTCCATAAACGATAGTGTGCCCTTCTTCAGATGCATAAAATCTCGGGCTCTATTGGACCTCAGTGTCTTAGGAAAACAATAATCATAGAAGACTGTATAAAAATCTCACCATTCCATATCTTGATGATGCTCTGACTGAGTGATAACATCCCACCATCTGTTGGAGTAATCACTCAGCATATACACCATGAGTTTTACCCTCCTCTCGGGAGGAATCACTAAATTCTCGATGATTGAGAGAATGACCACTATCTATGACTCTACAGCCTATGGTCTTCCATTCTTTGAAAATGTAGGTGGATGCTGCTATAGGAACACTCATGTCATCTCTTCTATAGAAGTGGAAGGTTGTAGTGATCCCTAAAATGTATTCATAACCTCATAAAGCCTTCATGTAATAGTAAATAATCACCTTCATCTGATATAATATTTTGTGCCACAACTCGGAAAACTGGAGGATCCATTGGTAGCCCATGGCCTACCACCTCTGAGGTAGGATCATCACTATCCTCTTGGAATAAAACTGAAGGTATCCATTTTGGTATGACTCTACAAGGTCAAGAACTCAAGTTAGTTCATGTTCACCATCAAGGTATAATGTTCAAGAGTTAAATCACTAAATAAGAGATGAAAACCATCAAAGGTTAACAGAAGATGAGTACACAGTGTGTAGACATCATACATGTCATGAACCCTCATGCTCCCACATGGTCATGTACTTATTCTGGACTAGGCGTGTAAACACCCCGGGTACATGGATTTTAAGTATCATACACAATGTTTACTCAAGTCTCCCCTTCTGGCCATGTACTTTTACATGTCCAGAGCCACATGGGGTATGCCTGTGGAAAACTACACAGTGTGTATCTAGAGTACCCAACATACACTTTCCAAAAACCAACTTTCATAGTTCCTCTAAACATGGATGAACACACAGTCATTTACCACATAGCATGTACACATAGTACATGGTGTTTTCTTAAGAAAAGTACTTCTTCTAGAAAATAAGAACACATGGTATGTGTTCATAGAACCACATGTTGTGTTGTCTGGGTTCCCAAATAGAAAATCCCCATAACTTCCTTGAAACCCCTATTTCTAAAATATAAACTAATGGTATGCCAAATTTCTATCCCTGGGAGACCATACTCCATACAATTAAAATTTTGGAATCCACATATAGCACATTGTAATATAATTCGATATAAGGTAGAAACATGATCCACCAAATTCTAATCCAAGAGGGACCATACACCTTAGGGATCAAAGCTTGGACTCTATCCAATTCGAACCATAGTACATACCAATACACCTAACACAATAGTCGTAATATCTACAATGGTACATATTACAACAACATTCATATCTAGATCGAAATCTATAAAAAAAACATGAAATCAGTAATGCTCCTAAATGGCATGGAAAGAATGCATGACATGTGTTTTCTAGTATGTGTCAATATGATCCATGACATGGAATGCCCTCATATATTTTGGTTGATATGAAATAGAACCATGATGATATCAATAATAGAAACAAAATACAAGTGTGTAACCTAATGGTGAAATAAAATCAATTATAATAGCTCAAAACCCAAAAATCAGAATTCAATTCAAGGAAATTTGGTTTTTCCCTGTACGCGGGGTAGCTACTCTCAGGTACAGTTTATTACCAAACTCAATTTATTTCTTATCCCTGTCTAATGTCACCAAATAGTAAGGCAAACACGAAAAGATGTCCTTTGATACCTGTTTGTAACTTCCCAAATCCAGATGCCACTCAAAGGTGCCACGTACCCAGTTGGCCACATGGCCTCCAGCGCATTTCCCCAAATGCTAGAGGTTTTTGACTAGAAGAAAGGGACTAGGTGTGATGGTGGGGAAACCATTCCCTCATTGGAAGAGTATAACAAAATGATATATATTAATTAATTAATAGCAAAAGCAGTAATACCAAACAACATAAGTAAATTGTAGAAGACTAATAATATAAATAACTAGGTGTCTAGTCATATAAAAGATGATGTCTCATGTCACATATTCTAGGAAAATATCCAAAATATGTTACATTGTAGTAATACATGATATAAGTACCAATAGTAAAAATAGTAAAAAAGAAACATAGAAGCATCGTAGGCATTGGCTTAGTCCCATGCTCTCCTTATCCTAAGCAGTAAATCAATTGCATAGAGAAGGGAGATTGACCTTATTGACACCAGCAACATTATAATATGTTTGGGCCCAAAACATGACCCAAATAGGATTTCTGACTAAATCCCTATAGGCAACCACCCATGGTATGTTCCAATCTTTCATTGAACATATATAATAGGTAGTGTACAATAATAAAATTAGTAAACTAGATATTATTCATAGTTAAATAGTCCTAAAAGCACTGGTTTCCATTTACATTTATTTTATTTTCATTAATAGTTCAATTAAAGTGAATTATACAAGTCTTGCAATATGAAATAATCCGGGAATCCCCCACATAAATTAAGCACAAAAGATACCTCAGAAGGCTATCTAAATAAGTATAAGTGGAGACCAAATCTATTGTTATTTTTCATGGAAAAAACATTTTAAGTCATACTGTTTCAATATTAAAATTATAATCTGAGTATGTCCATGACATTCATAGATGGAATTCAAGTATTACCCTATTTGAAATTCCACCTACATCCTAAAAGCCCATTCGGACGATCCTCTCATGAACCTGGTATCACTCTAGGTGTGGTGTGGCTATATGTCAACTGAGCCTTCCTTGGATCCTATAAATAAGCTCCAAGTATCACTCAAGACATCAAAATAGTTCCAATAGAACTTTTACATGGAATCCCTATATGGACCCATGTTTTATTGGTATTTAAATAAATCATGCAAGAACCCATACACTATATTCAGGGTTCGCTCATGGCTTAAACATGTAACCCCCTCCCCCCCATATCCCTCAATGGATTCATAGGTCACTCGAGGTATGAGGTACAGTAGTCATATGCACCCGTCCAAGGCATTCAAATCTGAATCAATTATTCACCCATTGTTATTTACCTTTTAAACATTTAAGATTCAATTAAATATTTTATTAGGCATGCAATGGTCAAAACCAAAAGCATCCAATATAATATCAGGTAAGGTCCAACCTCATAGGGCTTGGCCTTTCCAATTACTCACATGGTCACAATTCTCAAAACAATAATCACACTTAAATTAAATTATTACATTGCTTTAACATTAATAAACCCACATGGTCACATATCATATAATAGTCCTATCTTTTAATTTAAACTATTTCAAGGCTTAACCATCAATTATATCATGTTGGAAATTAATGTATTGAACCAATTTCATTTTAAACCACCCAATAATGGAAAAAAGGCATGTATCATAGTAATCCTAGGAAAAATGTCCATAAACGTCCATTCAAGGGAATCATACCCATGGGTGGCCCCAAATAAAGGCAAACAACCCTAAACATGCTTTAATTCACTTATTCAATTACAAACACATCAATAGGAAACAACAAGGTTCAATTATAAATCAAGGATAAACCTAAAAATTAGTGTGTGGCACTCTGGAACATATAATAAACTTGAAAATTTAGCAAGAGGCACAATACCACCTACCTCTTACTAGTAAGACTCTCCTCGTCCAGTGTCAACCTCTAATTCCGCCTAGATCAGAGTAGATATACAAAACAAGAATAAACTCTCAACCATATATAACATGGTTGAGATAATAAATCATGAATAATGGATCAATATGAATCAAGAACTCACCAAATGGGTTCCAATGCATCCAACTATGTTTGAATCGGATCTCAGATGACGAATCGAGAGCCAAAACTCACCTTGGCGCTCCAATTCACGAAAACCTGGGTGAGGTTTCTGTCCAGTTAGAGAAAATGAGGCTACTTCCCATTTTAGAAAAATAAAATAAAATTACATGAAGTGTAATTAAAAATACATTTCGGGTATCCATTTGATTCTCTCTTTGTTGATGACATGCCTAACATGTCATGTACGGCCATTACACAGTCAGACCATTACCTGGAATTTAATTGGATTACACAGTATGTAACCCCAAGTCATGTATTTTAATAGGACCTTAGCTAGTACTCATCCTGTTATCCTCATTTTTCTAAAAAATAACATAAAAATAAAAGATCCATACCTCATAGGAAGAACCAGGTTCTTACAGAGATAGTCAATGGGCCTCCAAGGAAAAGGAAGCACTAGGATTAGACTGGTCCACAGGGTGGAATATGTGGCATAGAAGATGGGAGAGAATCTGTAGGTGGTAGATGCTTTTAATTGTTACTACCACCAATATAGGTAGTCCACTCTAGGTTTAGGGAGCTAGAGGACAGAGGAAAGGATAGCTTAAGACAGTCAAGGTCAATGACCTAGAGGATCCAGGGATGATAAGAGGTATGATATGTGTATTTTCAACTTTTGTGAATGTACTGATAGACATAGTTTTTAGTCATTAATTTATTTCCACATATCTGGTTCAAGACATAGAGATTCTGATTGATCCATTGACCCGACCCTTACTCTTGGAGACTCCTACTAGAGATGACCCAGTGATCCCACGCTTGTGATGACAATGTGACCTCACTCTAGGAAGTGACAGTTTCTATTCGGATCTATTTGTAGAATTAATGAGATAATATCATGTCATCTTAGGTATGAATTGGTTATCTACAGTTTATTCCTAGATAGAATGGTTTAGAAAGAGGATGTGATTTTTCTAAATCGATGAGACTAGTTTTTCCTTTATGGGTGAAAATGAAACCCTGGAAACATGTGATGGAATCATGTATAGGAGGTAGTAGCTGACTACTCATCATTTGGCTATCAAGACCCTTGGTGTAGTGGATGTTATGAGTTTCCAGTTCCCTATGGTGGTAGAGAAGTATAAGGATGTATATATTGGGGGCATTCTAGGCATACCCTGAGATGACCTCAATATCTATGCCAGTATATCGTATGGCTCCCATAGAGCTTAATGAATGAGGGTGAAATTGGAGTACTTGTAGAGGAAGGGCCTTGTAAGACCAAGTGCTTCACCCGAGGCATCCCTAGTATTGTTCGAGAAGAAGGAAGAAGGGGGATTCTGGTTGTGTGTATATTATTTTCTACTAAACCAAGTGATCATAAAAAACAAGAAACCACTCCCTTGGATTGATGACCTATTTAATTAGTTGAGAGGGATGTGTTGGTTCTCAAGGATTATCTTCAGGTCAGTCTATCACCAGCTGCGAGGACAAGATGAGGATATATTAAAGACAAAATTCGGATGTCACTATAGTCACAATGAGTACTTGGTGATGACCTTTGGCATGAAGAAATTCCTAGAAGTGTCCATGGGACTCATAAATTGGATATTTTACCTTTCCTTAGACCAGTTTGTGATAGTATTCATCGATGATATCCTTATGTACTCAGTGTCTATAGAGGATCATGAGAGAAACCTAGGGATGGTTCGGGATATACTTTGAGAGCACTATCTATACTATAAACTCTAAAAGTGCCTGTTGAAGATTCATGAGGTCCACTTTTTAGTACATGTTTTCCCATCTGATGGTGTGGTAGTGGACCCAGTAATGGCCGAGGTAGTGTTCTCTTGAAATCCACCTAAGAGCACGATGAAGGTGTCAAGATTTATTGTGTTAGAAGGATACTATTGAAAATTTATAATTAATTTATCCAAGATATAATCACCCTTAAAATCTTTGACCTGAAATGGTAATCCTTTCATGTGGATAGAGAGGTGCAAGCAGCCTTTCTAGGATTTGAGGAAGAGATTGACAAGCATTCCCTTCTGGATATTAGCAAAGGATGGTATTGAGTACATAATGTTTTGTGATACATCAAGGACTGGGTATGGATCTGTTTTGATGCAAAGTAATAAAGTCATTTCCTATGTTTCACATAAATTGAGGCTACATGAACAAAACTATGTAGCCCATGATCTTGAGTTAGTAGCGGTATTCTTCGCATTGAAGATGTGGTGGAACAACCTGATGGGAAAGTGGTTTATCAACTAGGATGAACACAAGATTCTCAAATATATATTCTCTCAGCAAGATCTTACCTTGATACATAGGTGATGGATATAATTCGTCTAGTATTATGACTTAAAAATTCTCTATACTCATGGAAAGGGGAACATAGTGGAATATGCTCTTAGAAGGAGATCATGTTCATAGTTTAAGAAAGAGGTGTCAGTGCTGTTTCCCTCACTAGAGTTATTATTTATGGATGGAGATGGAGTATCTTACCTCGAGTAAATAGTATTTACCCCTATGATTTTGTTTAAATTTAGGGAATCGCATCTTTAAGATGCTGACTATGAAAACCTATGTACTTCGATATCAAGTGGTCTTGCTCCAAATGGATTTTATAAATTTTGGGAGCATGTTATTATTTTAAAAGGATGCATGATGGTACTGATGATTTTGTGGGAGTGGGTTCATAGATAATTTCATAAATATAATTTGTAAGTACATACACGTGTGGAAAAGATATACCAAGACCTTTTATATCAATTTTGGGGGTCAAGAATAAAGATGGGAGTTGTAGAGATTGTCTCTCGTTGAATTAATTATCTGAATTTGAAGGTTGAGAACTAAGTTCCAGTGGGTTTAGCTTGACCCATGGAGGATCCAGAGTAGATGTGTGATGGTATATCCATGAACTTCATGATGGTTTTGCCACATATGTCCATGGAACATGATTCCATTTGGGTGATCATAAAATAACTCACCAAGTCATCCCACTTTCTAGCTATCTGAGAGCAGAGTTCAATAAAGAGTTTGGGACTCCTCTACGTATAAGAGATAGTCTGAATCTATACAGTTACCTCTATTATTGTAGTTTACCATGATGATCACTTCACATTTTGGTTATAAAAGTTCTTATAGGAGTTTTTTGGGACTCAGTTGCATTTTGAGCATGACACTTCACCCACAGACTCAGGGCCAGACTAAGTGGACCATTCGTGTTTTGGAGGACATTCTGTGATATTACATGTTAGAATCTAGTCATATTTGGGAGGTCCATCTAACCTTGGTGGGGTTTTAATAAAATAAATTATATCATTCCACCATAGGTATGACACCATTCTAGGTCTCGTATGGGTGACTCTGTAGGTCGCCACTATGCTGGAATAACCCAGAAGAGTTAGAACTTATGGGCCCAATGTTGGTGAGATCCACTATAGAGAAGTTACAGATCATTTAGAAGAAGATAAGGACTATGAATATCCATTATAATAACTATGTTGACTGATTACTAAGGACTTTGGAGTTTAAGGAGGGAGACTATATGTTCCTATGGGTTTCACCTCGAAATGGATTATATATATTTGGCTAAGGAAATAAGATATCTATGAGATTTAGTGGACCTTTATGGATACTGCATCGGGTTGGTGAGGTGGTGTACCACTTAGCTCTACCTCCATAGTTCGACCGGGTACATATCATCTTCCATGTGTCATAGATGAGGAGGAACGTGCATGATCTATTGCACATTACCAGTTGGGTTGAGCTAGACATCGAGGATGGAATGACCATTACTGAGTACCCTATAGAGATTGAGGATCAGCATGATAAGATCCTTCACGGGTGAGTGATTAATTTATTTTAGGTTTTGTGGAAGCACGAGAATTATTAGGATAGAACCTTGGAGTGGGAGACCCAATTGTGATTTCAATACCCATATCTTCTTGTAAAACAACTCATTTTATCATTTTAGGATGTAAATCCCCATGTGGGGGAGAATTTAGTGACTCTTATTTTTCATGTATTATTTTTGGATATTGTATAGGTAATTTTTGAGGTCAGGTGCTAAGACAACGTATGATTCTGAGGCCTAGTGTACTCGGAATAAATATTTAAAATATTTAAAATATATTAAAAGCAAGACCGCATATTTTTCTTTAAAAGGTGGAATAACTTTTGAACAGAGGCCCTTATCAGAAATCCAAGGTAACCTTTGATTTTAGAACATTGGTTTTTTCTTTAGGTAAAAAATAACCCTTTTCAGTGGGGGTGTTTTTGAAAAATACATCATGGGTGTAAAATCAATAAAATAATAAAATAATTTATTTTATTATATAGTTTGACACAACAACCAACCATATATATTTAATACTCTATTATAGACAAAATTTAAGGGTTATCCACATAACCCTTTTATTTTCAGACAGTGCTGGAGAGACATTGGAGGAGGATCTATTGGCAAACAAAATTGGACTGAAGATCAAAAATAGGTGTGAAACGGAATTAGAGGATCTCACCAATGAAAATGACGAAACTTCATTATTCATCAGCGATCCATAAAAATTGAGGTAGAATGTTTTTTTACTATATTTATTATTAGTAATTTATTTTTATAATGAAAAAAATAAATCAACAAACAAACTATTTCATGGATCGATTGTATTTCGGGATGGATTTTTCTGTAGGGATTTCATGGGAGATTTTTTTATTTATTATGGTTCTTTTTTATTCGTTATTATGGAAACAGATTGATTCCAACCAAACATGGTCGAGGTTCATTATTATCTTGTATTTTTTAGGGTTTTATCTGATTATTCTACATGCATTCATCACTGGGGTTTCATTTTCTCTATGGTTTGACCAAAATATGATGGAATCAAACATTGTGCCCCCATTTCCTGTAACAACGATTTGATATCATAGATCCAGACTCAGTATGGCATGGGTATCATGTGGAGATGACAAGAATAAGTTAAATAGATAGTATTGGATATCTATGAGTTTGATTGGTGCATGCGAAGGTGGTGAGGATGATGGATGACTGATTCTTGTATGAATTGAGTGAACAAAATATAGAGAGCATCGATGGTGAGGATTGGATGGACTAAATTTGTTCATACTAATGTGATTCATGGGGGATTCAGGGGCTAGAGGAGATGATGAAAATGTGGAGTATAAACCCACGAGATATGGGAAATGTCGTGGTACATGGAATGTGTTCTATAAGAACACACGGTGTGGGACCCTTGTACATTGGCTAGGTTTCTATAGTGAAATTAAATATCACATGATGTGTGATATTGTCACATGAAGTGTTCCTTGACCTGGTATCTTGGTGTGTACCTCGGAGGGTACACAAACATGACCAAGAGTACATTTTCTTGGAATCACTATGTAATTTGACATGTACATGGCCAATATAGGTGTACACAAGAAGATACATGTACTTGGACACTATTAGAAGTACATGGGTTGGGACTCACTGTGTACTTTTGACACAGACATAGACACGAGCCATTTATATAGGAAAAACTCTTTCTTGAAGGGACACACCATGTATGTCCTTCAAGAATTCTTATAGCCCCTGTTCTCTTTGGCATAGAAAACATTCATTATGAAGCCTTTCTTATATCTATTTCCCTGAGGGTTATCATAGAATCGCATCATAATCATATGATAGTGATCCCTTCCGTAGGACTTCTTGGATAGAGTTGTTGGAATCCTTCCATGAGGCCAGAATTTAGATCCTTTATCATCTTATTAAACTAGGTAGTGTTCTTGGTATCATCATGACTATTACTATGTAGGCCCCAATCCTATAGTTAACAGGTTATTCTATATTATGTTTTTAGTATTCCCCATGGCCATGGGTGTGATCCTCATATGTGTATCATTATCTTTAGACTTTTTGAATATAATTATTTTGGTAGGACATGATGATTAATACATCTTGGATGAATTCCATCAGTGATATGTGACCCATGGAGTGGGTTCTCTAAGTTGAGTGCTATGTGAAATCTACAAGCAGGATCCCTTGACTGATATTACGGTTGTGACTCTACTTGAGATTGTGTGTCTTTTTTGAGTATATCTAGATTTTATTATTATATGTGTTTAATACATATACCTATATAGAGATGAATTTTATTCTTGTTATTATATGCTTAGTGTTTTTGGGGTTTCCTACAGGGTATTGTTATACTCACCCTTTTACGGGAATTTCCATCACATTTTTTGTCTTGGGTAGACGATTTACCTTTTGATGGAGTCCTAGAGAGACCAGGACCAGACGGTTCTTAGTGATCCAAAAATACTGAGGTATGTTCCTATGGTTATTATGATTGTAATCCACATCTATACTATTAGGCTGGAATTTTTTTAGGACTCTTGGAAGTGGGCTTATATTTGGCCCCGTTTACTTTCCAATTACTTTTTTTCATACGCTGGTTGTGGGATTTACATGAATGCATGAATCATTTATCATTTTTTACATGTCATCATTTTATGATCTTGGATATGTGTTTATGTGTAGGGGTACATAGGTTAAGGCCACTCATGTTAGGGTTATGCCCACTCGGTTCTAGTCTCCCGGCCCTGGTCTATTGAAGGCAGGCATGGGGAATTGCGACCCAAACCCCATTGGGATGGGTTGTGACAAACACATACTTATTTGTATGTATGTGTATATATGTGTATGTATGTATGTATCCATATACATGTATGTCTATCCATATGTGTGTGCATGTGTATGTACATATATGAAAGTGTGTGTGTGTGTGTGTGTGTATAAATGTTGTTTGTATACATGTATGTATGTGAATGAATATGTATGTATGTGTATGTGTATGTGTATGGGTTGGTGGGTGCGTGGGTGGGTGTGGTGTTTTAATGTGCATGTACATGTATGTGTATGTATGTATATATGTATGTGCATATATGTTTATGAATGTGTTTGTATGTATGTAAATGTATGCATGAATGTTTGTGTATGTATGTATGTATGTATGTGTACGTGTATGCATGTGTATGTATGAACGTATGTGCTTATATGTACGTATGTTCATGTATGTGCCTATTTGTGTATGTGTGTGTAGGAATATATCCACCCTTGGAGGGGGTGTAATCTATCTTTATTGGCTTATGGGTGTTTGTGTTTTGTTTTTTTTTAGCCTATAAAACATTAAATTATATACACGTATATATAATTCATTATTTTTTCGCATTAATATTTTTGTATTAAATCACTGTGCATTTATTATTTATTCATTTTTAATCAGTAATTTATTACAAATATTTTATTTTTATATTTAGTTTTTAATAGTTATTCCTTTTTAACTTTTTTTAATTTATATCATTAATATTATATTTCATTTAATATTAATTTTTAATTTTTAATATTTATTCATTTTTAATATTTTTTTAATTTATAAATTTTTAAAATTTATTCATTTAATATTTTATATTTTTATTTATACATTTTTATTTATTAATATCTAATATTTTTAATATGCTTGTAATTTTTATAATTAATATTCATTCATTTTTTAATATTTTATGTATTTATATCATTATAAGATTTTTATTTATTAATTTCTAATTAGTAATTTACTATAAATAATTTTCATTTAAATATAATTTTTTACATTTATTCTTTTATTTGTTAATATTCATTCATTTTTATTTTAAAATTTATTCATTTTTAAATTTAAGTTGTAATTTATGTAATTAATTTTATTTATTCACTTTATTTTATATTTTTCATATTTCATTCATTTTAATTTATTCATTTTTATTATATTCTAATATTTACTCACATAACGTTATTTATTCATTTTGAATATTTATTTATTTTTAATGTTTTTTGAATTTATTCAATTTTTAATATTTATTTATAAACTTTTGTTTACTTATTTTTAATATATTCAATTTTTTGTAATTTTAGTGCGAATTCGGGTCACAATACCTTAAGAAAACTATAGGTATTTAGGCCATAGGACCTCTGAGCCACCACGGAGTAGCAGGTAATGCAGAGTGACCAGACAATCGGTGCAGCGCATCAGCTAGGCATTTCAGCTTGGCTCCATATTTCATTGTCAGGTGGACACATCAAAATAGTGATAAGTTCCTTGAAACCTTTCAACTAGCCCTCTAACCACTTGGGACAGAGGTGTTCTCTTCCATGGTAATTCAAAGGGAAGCACAACATGACGGTTCTTAGTAGATGGGGAACCACATCATTTGAACTGTGAGGACCAGATAGGCGAAGTGACACAGCTTGGTATGAAGTGAGACATGAAGACATGTAGGTGTTGTTGGATGGATATATCAAAAGAGTGATGGATGAACTGTTACCTATCATCTGTCCCTCTACCAAGAAGTAGGTTAAAAGAGAGTTTTATTCCACGAATTCACGGTGGGGCATTGTAATGAAATAGTTGTTGGTAAAGGGGGTGTCATAACAAGAAAGTGAGATCACGATTTCAAGTTTGGATGCACAATTTGGGTCTTCTGGTCAACTCTTTTCGATTTCAAGCCTCAATGAATTTGGGCCATCAAATTGTAACGGGCATAATAACCATTGGCACTTCGAGTAATGTAAAGGTTACCTATCAACCCAGTTAAAAAGTGGGTTGTCTTTCCTCAATAAAAAAGGGTGCCAACCCCAAACTATATTAATAATAACTTGTTTATAATTTTGGGGATGGCAATGGGTCGGGTACTGAAGGAATTTGTGTTGCATGAAACCTAACATATTTATTTTTAAAATTCACTAATTTAACCTAATGATTTTATATTTTTAACTACCCATTTTACTAACCAAACTCATTTAGTTACTCAATTATATATTCAAATATTTAAATTTTATTTGTAAAAATAGAATTAAAATTTTAAAAAATTAACAAAATATATTTCGTTGTTGTACTATATTTAATAACATACAATCATTGAACTCAAATTTAAAATTTACGTATAAATATAATATAAAACAAACTAAAAATAAATAAATATTTTTTTAATTATAATGTCATTTAAAAATTTACTTTTAATTAACAATAATTTTCATAATCGAGTTTGAGATTATGGTACCCTAAGAGTACTTCCCTAATTCTACTCATTTCTTAATCAGGTTTTGAATTTACAACTATAACCCTATAAATACTCATTTAATCACTACTCTAACCCTATTTAATTAAGTCATGTACTGTCGGATATATGGTTAACAGGTTCCCATATGAGTTATTATGTAATTTTTATAGTTAATATTTATCCTTTTTTATTTTAATATTTTTTATTTAAATACTTATACAATTATTATTTATTCATTTTTAATAATGAATTTATTGTAAATATTTTCTATTTAGATGAATATTATAATATGTATTCATCACTAATATTTTTTTCAATTTTTTAATCAATTTTATTTAATCACATAATGTGTTCGAGCTCGTACTTGAGTTGTAAGAGGTTTTTGTTTCACATCCAAGACGATAGCGATTCGACCCCTAGTTTAAGGAGATTTTCTATAGGTACTTTAGGAGTATTTGAGAAAGATAATGTACACCACTATAATACTGTAAAATCTATAAGTACTATGGTAGGGATTGTAGCACTGACTTGTATTGTAGAAATGCAGATATTGTAGATGTACTATTCATATAAGGGACCTTTGGTCAATGAAATGATAACTCAAGCCACATGGCCTTTAAGACATCAAATTATAATGGTGTATATGGGTTCTTATCATTCCTTGTATAGAGGGATGAGGCATAACCCACTTTTGTATCTTGAGTATTTGAGATTTTGGTTTATAATCCCCTATAGCTATTCTAAATTATTTATTGATTTATTAATATTTATTTATTCATTTTTATTTAATAATATTTCATATTTTTAATATGTTTTCAAGTTATATAAATAATATTTAATATTTTTGTAACCTATTAATTTATTTTAACATTTATGGTAATTACTAATACTCATTTTCACACTTATAAAGGTATCTTTTATCACTGGTTCTTAATTATTATTGATCAAACCCTTTCCCTCATTTAAAATAACCCAAATAGATCATGCATCACCTAGTTCTATTCAAGATCCCATGGAACTAAATATTTGAAATATTCAATGTCGAATATTTTGGAAAAATTGACCCTGAAAACCAAAATTAGGTTTTTTATAACCTTTTTCATATATTTCACTATCGATATATCATGTGTTTTTCACTATTTTTGCTGTTTTTCTTCCCCTGATTATTTGTAATCATTTTTACAAGGCCTAATCAATGAGGCATGTTCTTTGTAAAGGATGGTTTTGTAATATCTCTAATCAAATTAAGATACTCTTTTATCGATAAAGCCACCCATATGCAATTGTCCTTCAACATCTATATCTATGGATTTTTACTATTAATCTAGAGTGTGAGTTTGATGGTTTCACTAAGAATTAATGATCTAATTGTATTCCTTGAATGAAAATTCATGTGGAATCCACCGTGATATTTTCTATTTTTATATCTTATGTCCACTCCTTATACTATGTAATATCGAGTGTCATTATTAAGTTTCATATATTGATGATTTTTTTCATCAATATCATGACAAAAATGGCTTTTACTCAAACATATTTCAATGATAAAACACAAAAAATAGTGTTTTCAAGCACAATACCCATTATATTCTGAAGATTATTGACTCCCTTTTATTTCAAATGAATGTTCAATTGATATTATTACATGATTTTATTATTATAAAAACTTGGTTTTATGTTGTTTTTTGTTTATCCCTACCAACTCATTCACTTACTCTTGGAATATTCAGGTTTCTATGTTATATTTGGCATATAAATTCATCTCTTATAAATTTTAACACACATTACCTTAAATTCTCTCCTCTTCTAAGAATATATGCTATTTTTACTAATGTGTAATTGATATAGGACTCTCCTTTACAAAAAACCCTTTTACTTCCCACATAATCTCCTTATGATCTTGATGGATGTCTTACATTTACCCTAAATTTTGATATCTCGCTTAATCCTCCCACATTAAATGATCCCTGATTTAGTCCAACATAGTTTTTTCTATCACAAAATCAATATTTTGAATTTCCACTCGATCCATAATTATGTGATTCATCAATTTATTTATGATTTTTTATATTCGTTCTTACTAATATCATTCAACAAGTACATTTTCTATGATTTCTACATTAAAAACTATTTTAGTCTCCTGTGTGCTTATTAAGGAAATGGATCATCCCAGGTAGTTTCAATCAATGATGGATGACATGTAGGCGATAAAAATTATAAGGGATCTACCTTATCTAGATTTGAAAATTAATTTGATTTATATTTATTTAGAAAATTTTAACTCTTTCATTTCATTGATAGAATCATTATTCTTTCTTGAGGTGATAACCATAATTTGAAAAGTTTTTATGAATTTAGATTTTACTCTATGAAAATTTTTCATCCCAATTCATTATTTTTTAAAACCCTAATTCTTTACATAAAGCAATTAAATGATATTTTCTAGTTGTAACCCCGTATTATTGAGTGACTCATAATTTTTTTATAATTAGTTATTTATCATTGATCCTAGAATCGATGTATGTAATGAAGTTTATAAAAAAATTCCAATGAAAAATTTTGTTATTGTTATTGATTCTTTACATTACATTCTTGAAAATAAAAAAAATTATTTTATATGGTTTATAATATTTATTAAATGTGACACGCACTATAAAATTTTTCGTTCCTTTGAGAAACTATATTTTAGTAAAAAATATTGATCATACTTTCCATTTTGTTTTTAAAGATATTTCAGACTGCCTCATTTAGAGCAAGTAATTTCATAATCTTTTGAATCAAATGGCTATGAATTTGATTCCATAAAAAATTCAATTTCATGAAAAATACATAACAATTATTCTTATCCTTTATTTGAAATATCTAACCATTTTTGAACTACCTTATCATAAAGACAAATTTATCTTTCAAACTTTTAATCCCATAACCATTATTTATTAGTATTGATTCATTTCTATTTTTAAATATAAACTCAATATATTTTCAATGTATTATATAACATATTATTTATATATATATTTTTTTTAAATTATATATATATATATATGTGTTTGTATTTGAATTTAAAATTATATTTATTAAAGTTATGATTTATATAATTTAAATAGGTAAAAAATGATATACTATATGGATACCTTATATGTATATATTTTTTTAATTAAATATGAATATTGTTGTACCAAATAAGATAAATTTAAATCTAAAATAGATTAATTCGAATCATATGATAAAATATCATGTGGAATATGCTAAATAGTTCATTGGGTTTTCATTAGAACATGAATTTGACCCTTCTTAGATCATTTTTCCATGTTTATGTTCTTGTTATTAAAGAAATATTTGTCTAAAGGAGTTGTAAGAAGACTTGATCTATAATAAAATAGATCAATGTTATAAGTGTTGGAACAAACATCAGGTAAAAGTAAATGTGGATTGTGACTATGACAACAATGTCGTTTACGGACCACTAGATATGATTATAGCTATAAATGTTTATGGAAATCTCATTGAGGAGATGAAAGAAATTGTTAAAGATGACATTTTTATCGTACAAAGTTGTTTGATTGGTTAAATATTTGTAAATATATGCCATTATATACTAGTTTTACAAAATACAAATCACCTTTATCCATACTTGAGTAATATAATTCTAAATTAGGTAACATATAGAGGGACATCAGCTTTATAGAACTACATGTTCTCTTGAATATCAGGATACCAGAAGATAAAAAACATACTTGTCAAAAATATAATGTTAAAAAATTATATTTTCAATGGGTGTGATCTATGAAAGAATAAATTCTGGTCAAAATGATTGTATATTATTTCTCCAGGACTATGAATTACTTAAAATTTTATATAATTGTGGTGTAGCATGATACAATAAAGATGAATCCACTCCTTCAAAATTTGTATAGTACTGTCTAGTCATTCAAAGTTATAACAACTTATATGTAACTAATGAGACTATAAGAAAACTAATGTTCCACATAGATTAAATAATTCAAGATAAGAAACTTTCCACCTAATAAAAAATATTTAGTGGAAGAAAATTGATCACAACTAACCTAAATTTGGAAATGAGTTAAGAAACCTATGTCTCATTCTATCTAGAGACGGAATGAATCCTTTTTGAATAAAAATTATCCCTCATATTGTATGTATGGTTATGTTGTTAAATTATTACTTCACACATTGATTATTCAAAAATATCAAATACATTATATTGTATATACTTATATTAAGACCAAAACAACCGGGTAATGATATTGATGGTTATTTCGATCCATTGATTGGAAACCTTAAATTAATATGGGATTAAGGTGTTATGTTGTATAATGCTCATAGAAATGAATATTTCACAATGATATCCATATTTTATGGGATAATAAATGACTTTATATAATATAGAAATTTTCAGGATGTAGAAATAAAGGAATGATAGGGTGTCCCATTTGTTAAAAAGGTACACACTCAACTAGGTTAAAACATTCCTCAAATATTGTGTTTCTAAAAAATCATAAATTTTAACCTTTATAACATCAATAAAAATCCAAGATAAAATCATTTAATGGGAATTAAAAAGAAGGTACAACACCATCTACATTAAAATTTGATCAATGGTTTGAGAAAGTAAATTATATAATCACAATTTTTAGTAAGCCCTTTTCAAAAAAAAATTTACAAAAATGGTCTGGAAAAGAGATCTACTTTTAAAAAAAATTATGTGATTTTTTATGCTAGATTCTTTCTTGATGTGATTGTATGTAGAAAAAAACAATGAGATAATTCCATAGAAATTTTACTAAATGTACCTACAAAATTAAAATGTGGAATTAAGTCTAGGTTGGACATGATTTACATGGGAATATGGTAAGAGTTGGAACTAGTGAAGTGTGAAAGAAATACTTTTATTTCTCTAGAGGATTACACTCTTTATAGGTAAAATAAATTTCAGTTTTTAAACTTCCTTAATTATATAAATGTTCCAAATGTATTTTCACAAAATATAAAGAATATCACACCTATGAAAAATTTGAAGTTAAAGAGCCTAAGATCACATGACTACCATGTCTTAATATAAGATTTAATGCATGTGGATATATATTATAGTCTTCCTATGAATTAATGAAGCACATTAACTAGACTTTAATTGTTTTTCAAAGTTATATATAGTTAATTTATAGATCAATTAATTTTTATAATTATAGAAAATAATTTTTTTTCCTATTAAATGAAATGTATATTTTCTTCCCACCAAAATTATTTTATATAATTGTTAACTTGGTTAGAAAGATTTAACTATTTGGACTTTTAACTTATAGATGGATTTATCCCACTGAATGGTATATAATGATTTTGAAATGGTGTAGCTAAAATAAAATTCATTTATAAGGTTGTATTGTTTAAGAGGATGTTGAATTATATACTTTCTACCTCTCTCGTGTGGTCAGTATTGGACTCTCAAAATCTTATTACAGTGGGCACACTGTGGGTGATGGAATTTTCAGAAGATATGTTGACCCAATTAACATTATAGAGCAGGAACAACTTTACCTTTACCTTTTAAATTATACTACAAAATTTTCACCATATATTAAAACCCATAAATTATTTATTAATAATTTAAATCTATCAAGGGATGAATTATAGATATTAAATACAAAAAATAATACATTTATTAGAATGTTTAAATCCCATGATTTTCAGTATTTATTTGTAAATCCAAATTCAATTTCAGGACAACTTTGTGGACAGATATAGGGATAAGTCTACATGCATTATCTTACAATGGTTATGTAGTTAATAGTTATATGTTCTATATAAAATAACATGATAAAAATAATACATTAAAAATAGTAGAGTTATACTTAAGGAAAAAGTGATGAATGTATTTGGTACCAAGGATATAAATTCAATTAACAAGTTTCTATCATATTTTTGCATCATCAAACAAATATGGGAGTTATATTTTAAAATATTCCAAGTGTGGGTTTTCTGATGAAAATGTGTTGATGATAGGAGTGCATTTAAAATTTATAAATTAGTATTCATGGAATATAATTTTAGTAAGGATGGGTATATGTAAAGAATTTTCATAATGGAATAACAAGATATAAGTATTTTATGGCTTGGATCCTAAAAACAAAAATTGGTAAATATATTTTTTTGTTGACTAAAACAACTATTGGGTATAATGAAATTATATTAATGGTGAACCATTTATTTGGACACAGCAATAATATTTTGGTGATCCCAATGTAGATGATGTCTTATATTACATAGGGGAACAAGGAGATTATTTTTTTACTTGATAGAGGGGATAAATTCCTTAAAACTTTAAAAAATAGTATAATAAACAGGTTAAATTTTATAAAACAAATTACAATGAGTTTCCTTATAATATTAAGCACATTGGTGTACTATATATGGATATATAAATTTTCATAAAATCCATCTTTCAGAAATACATTTTCTTCCAGTCAAAGTACACTTTCTACACCTCGGAACATATGCCAGACTCATCTTGGAACATTTATCCAAACTCAAAACATCTTTATGTTTTCATCTAATAACACTTTAGTTGGATCCTCATTTGTGATGGGAAAATCTTATGTGACTAGGAAAAAGTTCCATTTAATTGTACATGGTTGTATGATCCTTCCTCATAATAATCTTTAATCAATTAAAAATTTCCCCATCAATATCACAAAATACAATTTTCACTCCATGGATGAAAAATGAATCGAATTTAAGGTAAATATTATTCAATACAGTTTTTATTAACAAAATGTAAAAAATGAAAAAAAAAACACACACACAAAGAGATCATAATATACCTAAAATACTATAAGAAATACTATATGATATTAACCATCTATTAGTGCTCAAAACAAGTTTTTTTAGTTTTAAGAAAGCACTAATAAAGTCATTACTAACAAGTGGATCCTTTCTCAATGTGAAAAAACTCTAAGAAATATTTTCAATGTTTGTGCTTTTTTAGCATTGTGAAATAAATCCTTTCTCAATAATTTTTTATCATTTACAAATGATACATTTATCAATTTTTTTAAACACTAAGAAAAACTTCACTGACCTAAAATAATGAATTTTAGTGTTGGAAGAATAAAAAACAAAACATACTAGAATACAAAAAAAACATACCTATATTGATATGATCTCCATCCTAAGAAATATAAAACATATCAAAATTGAAAAAATAAATATAATATATAAATGTAATTATTTCAGTACACAGATCATATTTTTGAAACTCAATACATTCCTTTATCATTGATAACTAAAATCATTTGATAAATGTATCATATTTCATTGTTTAAAAACATTGATAAAGGGACACTCTTTTTCAGTTATTTTATTAGCACTGATAAAATCACCATTTTTTGTTTTATTTAACAGTAATAAAATATGTTCTTATTAGTATTTTTTAGCACTAATAATTAGAACCATGAATAAATTACTTAATATATAAATATTTATATATATTTATAATAATATTTATATAAAAATAATTATATATATTTATGTAAATACAATATATATATATATATATATTAATTTATACATATCTATAATTATATACATAATTATAATTATACACACATATATATTATAAAATATAGTAATATGAAAAATACAAATAAATTTAAAAATACACTAAATATAGTTCATATTTAAATCAATATATTTATTTTCTTATTATATAATTCATTATATATATAATTGTATATTTTTTTGTCTATAATATACATATATATTTATAATTATATATATTTATATATAGAGATTTTACATCAAATATATGTTAATATATACACACACACACATTAATATGTAGTTTACCTTTCATATATATTTATTTATATGTATTTATATAGTTTAAAATATGGTTTATAAAACGATATATATAATTTATAAATAATTTTAATCATCAATACCTTTTTTTATTCTTTTATAATTGTTTATAATTATATATAAAAATATGATTTCACACACACACACACACACACACACATATATATATATATGAAAATGTAGTGATAAAACTATATAAATAAATATATAAATACATTAAATATAGTTCATTTATAAATTTATTTATTTATATTCATATTATATAATTTATAATATGCATATATATTTACACTATACATATATACTTATAATTATATGTGTGTGTGTTTATATTTATTTATATATGTGAATATATATTATAAAGTATATAAGAAAATTTGTAGTTTTGGTGGTAGTTGAGTTGTTAACACACACTATAATCCAACATGAAACCCACGATCAAATCCTGGTGGGTGGATAATTCCAGGTTATTGTAAAGGCACTATAGTAGCTCGAACTATTCATCTGATTTGCGAATTTGGGCAACCAAATGGGGTCTACGGGCCACATGGACTTCGGGCCAATATAGGTCAATGTGGAACAGGGCCTCTGAGCCACATCAAGCCTTAGGGCCAAGGGATTTCAGGCCATATGGCCTCTAGTCCAAGAAGCATGGTCAAACTACATGGGAGTAGACCCTAGAAGAAGAATGAAAATAAGTTGAAACCACCAAAGTATAGCAAACCTGATTAAGAATGAAGAGAGGGTATAACAATTACCACTAGTGTTGGGAATCATACATCTCCAAATGAGACAATGGTAGTCTATCATCCATGAGAGGTGGGGATCTAGGTTCCATTAATGAAGTAGATGCTTAGGAGGGGTAGTTCTAAGTATAGATGGATCATTGGGCCTTCAATTCATGTATCAGGCCTTATGCCTCTGGGCATATGGGTCATGTTACGGTTCCCTATCAACTCATTTTAAAATGATTATTATCCAAAAATTAATAAAAATATAAGGTTTTTTGTCCATTCTAACCATTATATAAATAAAAATATAAAAGTTTTTTAACATATAAAATATATAATTCATATTAAAATAAGAAATTATTATCAATTATATTTTCATAATTTATATAACAGAAAAATTTATATAAATCAATAAAAATTTATAAAAAATGTATTCAAATACATTAAAAATCTATATATCAATATAATATATTAATATTTATGTTAATAATTATATAAATATATAAATGAATATATATTTATTTAAGTATATTAATATTGATATAATTATTTTCATTGTGACGTGAGTTTCATAGGACTTGAAAAAGCTTACAGTATTATAAAAAAACTGAAAAATGGGGGGTTGGTATATGTATATATATAAAATATGTGTATGTATTTATGTATTTAGGTATGTGTATATGTAAATGTGTGTGTGTGTGTGTTTATGGGTGGTTGTGTGCATGCATATACACAAACATATTTGTATATATATGTATATATTTGTATACATGTACGTGTATCCATATTTTTGCTTATGTGTATGTATGTATATGCATGTTCATGTATGTTTGTGTTTGAGTGTTTTGTATATACATGTATGTATGTATATGTGTATGTGTATGTATATGAGTTGGTGGGTGGGTGGGTGTTGTGTATGTACGTGAATATACATATAAATGTATGTATGTATATATGTATGCACATGTATGTTTATGTATGTGTTGGTATGTATGTATGTGTATGCATGTATATAAGTGTATGTATGTATGTGGATATATAAGTGTATATGTATGTATGAGTATGTGTATTTGTATGTCTGTACATATGTGCATGTATCAGCATGTATGTGTTTGTATGTGTTTGTGTGTATCAACTCTTGGAAGGGGTGTGATATGTCTTTGTTGGGCCAGGGGTGTATGTAATTTTTTATAGGCTTCAAAACCTAAAATTATATACATGTAAATTCAATTTATAATATTTTTATTATAATATTTTTATTATAATATTTTTATATTTAAATATTTTTAAAATTATTATTTATTAATTTTTAATTTTTACTTTATTGGAAATATTTTTTATGTCAATGTAAATTTTAATATATTTTTTTACCATTTTTTAAATTATATAATTAATATTTTTTTAATTTAATATTTTTAACTTGTTTTTTATATTTACTCATTTTTAATATTTTTATAACTTATTAATTTTAAATATTTATTCATTTAATATTATCTAATTTTATTTATATATTTTTATTTAATAATATTTAATTTTTTTAATTTTCTTGTAATTTTTATAATTAATATTTATTCATTTTTAATATTTAGCCTTTTTATTTTTTATTTAATTCATTATAAAATTTTTATTTATTAATTTTTATTAGTAATTGATTGTAAATAATTTTTATTTACTTTTAGTGTTTAATATTTATTCATTTCTAATTTAATATTCATACATTTTTATTTTAAAATTTATTCATTTTTATTTTAAGTTTCAATTTATGTAATAAATGCAATTTATTCACTTTATTTAATATTTTTATAATTTATTCATTTTCATTTATTCATTTTTATTATATTTTAATAATTTCTCATTTAGTATTATAGAATAATTTTAATATTTTTTTATTTTTAACATCTTTTTAAAGTTATTCATTTTTTAATAATTATATGCACTTTTATTTATTAATTTTTAATATTTCTAATCTATTTGTAGCTTTAGGTATGAAAATGGATTCGATACCCTTGAAATTTGGGGAATAAAATCCCTAAAACATTTATTTTTTAAAATTCACCACCCTAACTCAACAATGTTATATTCTTAACTACCCATTTAACTAACCTAACTCTTTTAGTTACCCGATTAGAAATTTAAATATTTAATTTTATTTATAAAACTAGAATAAACATATCAAAAAATTAAGAAAATGTATTTTTTAATCGTGCTTTATTTAATAATATATAATCAATGAATTTAAATTTAAAATTTAATTATAAATAAATTATAAACCAAACTCAAAATAAATAAATATTTTATTTAAATTGTAATTTATTTTAAAATCTTATTATTTATTAATAAATAATAATTTTTATAATTGGGTTCATGTTTATGGTACCCTAAGAGTAATATCCAAGCCCTACCCATTTATTAATCAGGTTTTCAATTTTCTACTATAACCCTATAAATATCTATCTAACCACTACCCAAAACCTATTTAACTTGGTCTTGTAATATTGGGTACCCATTTTCATATCTGTGTAATTTTTATAATTAATAATTATTATTTTTTATTTTAAGATTATTGTATTTAAATCTTTGTACACTTATTACGTATTCGTTTTTAATATGTAATTTTTTGTAATTTTTTTATTTAAATAAATTTTTTATATTTATTCATTTTTAATATATGTTTTTAATTTATGTAATAAATTTTATTTATTCACTTAATGCAACCCATCTCGTACTTGAGTTGTACAGGGTACGACTTCACATCTAAATGGTTGGGGGTTTGACCACCAATTTAAGGGGATTTTATGTAGGTACAATATTAGTATTTGTAGAGAATATTATAAAGGTACTGCAATAATGTAGCAATGATGAGTACTTTAGTAGAGATTGTAGCATCAACAAGTACTATAGCGATGTAGATATTGTAGCAGTAAAATTCATACAAGTGACCTTTGGGCCATGTAATGGGCTTTCAAGCCACATAGCCTTCAAGCTGTCAAATTAGAATAGTCCTTATAAGTGTTTATCATTCCTTGTATGGAGGGATCAGGCATGACCATCTTGGGTATCTTAGGTGTGTGGGTTTGTGCTTTGTAATCCGCTTTACATATTATAAATTATATACTCATTTTTTTTGTAATTAATTCATTTATTAATGTTTATTTGTAATTTTTTTATTAATATTTAGTATTCTGAAAATGCATGTAATTTATATATTCAATATTTAATATTTTGTAACTTTTTTATTTAGTTTATATTTAAGGTTCTTACCAATGCTAACATTTACTCTGATAAAGGTCTTTTTAATAAGTTGTTTTTAGTCAGTGTTGACCAAACCCTTTCTCTCATTTAAAATAACCCAAACAAATCGTGCTACTCATCCTCACATCGTTCAAGATCCTCCAGAACCAAATATTTACAATAGTGAAAGTAAAAAATTTTAGATGAATTGACCCTCAAAACTGGAAGTAGGTTATTAATAAATTTTTTTAAAGTGTTTCACAATCAACATTTCATGTATTTTTCACTATTTTTTTCATTGTTCTTACCCTATTCATCTATAATCATTTTTCTCAGTCCTCATCAACAATGTGTGTTCTTAAAAAGGATTATCATACAATATCCCTTATCATATTGAGACACTCCAATATCAATAAAACCACCCATTCATAATTTTCCATCAGCATTTATATATATAGTTTATTACTATTAACCAAGAGTGTGAGTTTGATCATTTCACCAAGCATCATCGATTCACTTATGTACCTTTAGTGTAAAAACAAATGGCTTACAATTCAATGTTACCTGTAACGTCCAGGTTCCGGAAGCCACCCAGAGGCGCCCCGTACCCAGTTGGTCACATGGCCTCAAGCGCATTTCCCCGAACTCCAGAGGCTTCTGAATAGAGGTGAGAGCCTTAGGTGTGATAGTGGGGAAACTATGCCCTCATTGGTAGAGTAACACAGCAAGAGAAAGCAATAACAAAAGTCGAAGCATGAATAATCCATACAAAAGTAAACAGCAGAAGACTGGAAATTAATAAACAGAAGCATTTATATATATATATATATATATATATGAATGATGTATGATACATATGACTAGGAAATAAGCCAAACAAATCACAATGCTGGGATACAACAGTACTAAACCCAAGTACAAAAGAAATCACTTAAAAAACTCCTCAACATCGCAAGCCATAGCATGGTCTCATGCTCTTCATCTCCACAACAAATAAAGTACCTGAAGTACAAGGGTGATTTCCTTTATCTATATCTGCAGCAATATAATCTGTTTGGGCCCAAAATCATGTCCCAAACAAGGTATGAGACTAAATCCTAGTAGGCAACCACCACAAGATCTGTACCTAACAGTCAGTGAATAAATGGTAGGTAAAGTATAGAAAGTAGTAAACAAGGAAGTACTCAGCAGTAAAAATCAACAGTTTCAAACATTAAGAAACAACTAATAAAAGCATATAATCACAAAAGGTAACCCTCTAGGAAGTACCCACAACCTATCCCCTCTGGTCCAACCTTGCAACATAAGAAAATAGATAACACAATAGGTAACCCTCTGGAAAGTAATCATAGCCTCTCCCCTCAGGTCCTACCTAAAAAGTACAAGCAACCCTTTGGAAAGTACACTCAGTCTAACCCCTCTGGTTCAGCTTAAGCATAGAAACATCGAGGAAGCACTCGTCGTCAATTCCTCTTATAGTCTTGTATCAGTAACTAAAGGTGCTCTAGGGAAGCACTTACATCACATTCCCTATATGGCCCATGTCTAGGAATTATAGACACTCTAAGAAAGAACTTACATCAATTCCCTCAATGGTCTCACATCGTAAGTAGAACATACACTATGTAGAATCCCTTACGTCCATTATCTCTATGGTCTACTACACCAAGTTCTCACGGCCCTGTGTAAGTCAAGTAGGTATAGAAGTGCGTATCGTCCAAAGTAAACCTCAAGAACTACTTGTTTAGTAGTCTTCAACATATCAGCATATCAGAACAATCACACCATCCTACAACTAGGCATGGGAATGTAAACGGAAACCTAATAGGAAAACTACACCCAACGGTCAAAATAGGAAATCATTAATGGGTACAAACATCCAAATCCTAGAAATTAACCCTATTCGCATTCAATGAAACTCTACTAAAGCATACAAGTATAGAAAGAAAACAATAGAGCTAAAATGATAAATGTGCAATACCCCGTTCAGGGGTATTGGGGAAACATGCATATATAACACAAGGAATTTTAATGGAAATAAACAAACCACCTACCTCAGTGTTGGGAGATCAATATACTTGATTCTCAGGGCTTGAATCACCTTATAATGATTAAGATCTACAAATATGTCTAAAAATTTCAGCAGAGGATAACTTGAGAAAGAAGATGAATCATGAAACGAAGCTCAAGTAGAAGGAAGAGCTTACCAAGGTGATCCCAACACAATTGATGGTGGTCGAATCGGAGATCAGATGCTTGATCGGGGGATCGGAGGAAGATTGTGGCTTTACGGGAGCTCTCAACCAAACCAAACATAGAAGAAGGTGTTTCTGACCATTAAACATGACCTCAGTATGTTTATTGAAAAAAAAAGAAAATACATGGCATGTACTTTCTGTTTTTGTACTTTGCTTTAGGCAGCCTCCAGGTCACCCCCCCCCCCACATGGTCATGTACATGGCCACTACATGGCCAGCACACGGCTACCCGTGGTAATGGAGTACATGGCATGTACTCAGAAAGTACACGTTGTGTACTTCAAAAATTTCTAGGAATTTCTCTTTTTCTCAAAAACATCCATAAAAGGAAAACAAACCTGAAAAATAAGATCTAGGTTCTTAAATTACCATTATAATTCCATAAATCCATTACTTTCCTTTTATAAGATTTAGTGTTATTATTAAGTTTCATTTATTTATGATTTTTCATGGATATCTTGACCAACATGATATTTTTCATCAAAGTCCTTGCAGTGATACACCACAACAAAATGGTGTTTTCATGCATAAGACACATCATATTCGGAAGATGTTTTTTCACTTCTATTTCAAAATGAATGTTCCCTTGAAATTTTTACACGATTTAATTTTTATAGCCATTTGGTTTCACATTGTTTTCGTTTATCCCTACCAACCCATTAAAATAATATTTGTATATTCAAGTGTTTATTTTTTGTTTAGGATACATATTCACATATTAGAATTTTTAACACATGTTTCCTTCAATTACAATGCATACTTGGAAGATATGTCATGTTGAATAATGTTCCCTTTATAGAGGATTTTACATTCCATAGAACCTTGTTACTTCCCACTCAATATCCCTCTAATCATGATGTGCATCTTACATTTACCCTTAATTCTAATATCACACTTACTTCTCTTACATAAAATGATCCCATAACTTATTTTCAATAATCAAAAAGTCTATCTTATATATTTCCACCTAATACATAATTATTTTCTTCCTCAATTTCTTTAATCTCGTTTACACTCAATCTAACCAAGATTATTCCCTGAGTACTTTTTCCTTGATTATTACATTATATTCTATTTTTTGTCTCTTTTATGCATATTAATGAAAAGGATCATCCAAGATAGTTTCAAGTAATAATGGAAGAACTATAAGGCCTATATATTGTAAAGACTATACCTTGTCTACATTTTAAAATGATCCTAATTTATACTCATCTAGGAAATTAGAACTTCCTCCTTTTATTGTTAGAATCATTATTCTACCTTGAGATGATGACCATAATTTGAAAAAAATAATGATTTTAGAGTAATCTCCTTAATAATGGTTCATCAAAATTCATTATTTTTACAACAACCTCATTATTCACTTTAGTTTATTAAATGATATTTTCTAGGTGTAAATCTGTATTCTTGTGTGATGCATCATTATATTTGAGAATTATTTATTTATCCTTGATCCTAGAATCGATATATTCCATGAACCTTATCAATGTTTTTTCCAATGATAAACTTTGCATTTTTGGTTAATCTTCACATTATTCAATTGAAAATAAAAATCTCTTTTACGTGGATTATAATATTCATTGGATGTGATGAACATTACGAAAAAATTTATTTCCATTGAGAAACATTTTTGTGGTCAAAAATATTGATCTTATTATCCCTTTTGAGCTTAGTGATATTTCATACGGCCTCTTTTAGGACATGTCTTCTTATATTTTTTTGAATCAAATTAATTTTCATTTGATTCAAGAAGACATTTTATTTTTAATTCTAAATAGATAATAATAATATTTACACATTATTTTTAATATATAACCATATTTCTCTGCACTTTCATCAAGACAATGTCATATATCAATCTTATAATAATGGAACTATTGTTTATTAGTATTGGTTAATTTTTATTAAATAGATATAAGATATATATATATATATTTCCATGTATTATAAAACATAGACTTTATTAATATTTATTTATATAATTTATACATGTGTGTGTGCGTTATAATTTATAATTATATTAATTAAATCTATACTTTATATAATTTATAATTTGAAAAATGATGTATTATATACATACCTTATGTGTAGTTATTTATTTTTCATTAAGTATGACTATCGTTAAACCAAATATTATAGATATAAATCTAAAATGGATATATGTCAATCGTATGATAAAAGAGTTTTAGGATGCGATTCAGGAGTTCATCAAGCTTCCAGTATAGTATGAATATGGCCCTTCTCAAATCATTTTTCCATGTATATATTTTTTTATTAAAGAATATTGTATCTAGGGGACTTGGGAGAACACATGACTAGTCAAGAAATAGATAAATGTTAAAAATGTTGGAATAAAAATGGGAGAAAATGAATTCAGTTGGTGATGAGGATTTCACTATGATTTATAGACCATCCGACACGATTACAAATATAAACAATTATATAAATTTAATTGATAAATTTGCAACAACAATTGAATTTTACCACTGTGATTGTCTAAAGATATTTGCGAATTTAAAGATCTTTGATAATACACCAAGGTATACTAGTTGAACTGAATATACAACATTTCCAGTCATATTGGAACTACATAATTTTAAATCTAGTAACAGATAGAGATACATCAGCTTTATCAAAATAGTTTATGTCTTGAAAGATATTATAATAAAAGAAAATATGTTTTTTATCAAAATTGTAATGTTAAATGAAATATATGTTCAATGGGAATGATCTCGGAAAGAATAAATTCATATCTAAATGATTGTATATTGTTCATCAAGGACCATAAATCACTTTAAAAAATTATATGTGTGGTGAAACTCAATAAAAGAAAGATGAATCCACAACTTCAAAATTGGAATGTCACTTTAAAATCTTTATAAGGATTAGACGCCAATATGAAAGTGAGTAGACTACAAGTCAATTAATGTGGAACACAAATACAAGAATTAATGATGAGAAACTTCTCCACCCACCATACTCTCCTCAATATAATAAAATTGATCAAAAGTAAACCAAATTTCGAAATGAGTTATGAAACCTAGGTCTTGTTCTATCTACAGATAAAAGGAATCTATTTGATGTGAAAAGTATTACTCATTGTAGCACCCCTATTTCAAGAAACACTTTCTTTATGTATATTATGTATGTAAAGTGTTTGGGTGATGTTTGGGAGGGTTTGTAAGAATTTTTAAATGTTTCTGGGTATCTTCTAAAGGTGTAAGGTTTGAGCACGGTTAGTGGAAACCGTTCAACTCCTATAGGAATCAGAGAACAATGATACATGGGCTTCTAGGTAGCTTCATGTTTTTTCTAAACTGTGTGCCTACCAAGGATAAACTAATAAATATGATCCAGAGGGATTCTACATTGTTGGATCATGGTTTGTCTAACTATGTGGTCCAACCATCTGAGGTTCTCTTTGAGGTAGAGGTTGAACCATGGCCAACACATGGTTTGTCTAACCATTCAACTAACCATGCAAAATTTAGAAGTGAATTCCTAAAAAAAATGGATCTCACTAGTTTTCACCTTTAAGCCTATTGTTCTTACTACACTTCAACCCTAATCTGATTTTTTCCCTCCAAAATTTTGTGGAGTATATACCATTCAAACCATAATCAATTTGAAGGTAATTCCTAGTGCATTAAATCCTGATTCCCTTAGTATGTATTAGTTTATGGTAGTTTTTATTAGATCTACTTTCCTTACCTATCTTGAAATCATAGATATAGTCTATTAGGGAATTATCTATGTTGTTTGATACCAATAATATTGATATACGGTTTTTTTATTAGGAAAAGAGATCTAAGGCAGGTTTTTGGAGATTCAACCTAGCTTTGTTGAAGAATTCCTGATGTTCTTCATTTTTTCCATAATTACCGAGGTAGGTATATTTACTCTCGATGCCTCTTATTATAAATTAAAAGATTTATTTTGAATTTATTATTTTTCTTAAAATTGATTTTGAAATTTTTGTGAAATTTTTTGTGGAAACCTTTTAGAGCGATGACTTGTGAAATTCTGAAATTATTGTGCAATGTTCTTTGATAAATCATTTTAAAATGTATATTTTAAAATATATTATTGTTTTTATTCTTAAAAAAATGTTTTATGGAATGTTTTTCAATAAAAATATTGTTTTATTGAAATGGTTTGGGCATAAATGTATTACCATGGTTTTTGGGCGTATATGGTTGGTGTGTGTTCATGTTCCATTTTACAAGGCCTTGTAAAAATATGACTTGGCAGTCAATTCCAAACGTATAATGGAACATGGGATATTGGTTACCATGTGACAACTTGGTAGATCGATGAGAGACCACACATGAGTGTGGAAATGTCACCTAGGCATGCATATGTGGATGTGTATATGTGTAGATTGGAATGTGTTATGCCAAATGGATTTTAAAATGGTTTAAAAACATTCTTGGTTACTTTCCATGGAAAATAGTTTTGGTTTAGAAAAATATTTTTCTTAAAAATAGTTTTGGTTTTTTGATAGACTATTTTAAATTGTTTTATATAATTATATTCTATAAATTTTTTTATCTAAATATGCTAACATGTTATATCCTAGTGGCATGAGTTGGGAAGTCATTTGGGAAAACCTACATAGTTTCATTACTCACCACTACTTTAGAACCTTGGTGATTTTGTAGAAATTTTTTATTAGGACACAGGTCAAGGTAAATCATCACACTTCTTTAGTGGTGCTTTGTGATACTTGATCACGGAGTTGGAGTTGGAGCTTGGAGTTATGTTTGGAGTCTTTGAGTTTTGTTGGTTTTTTATTGCACTTCATACTTTGATGTTAGTAGTCTTCCACGATGATACTCTATTTTTGTTGGGTTTGGATATCAATTTTATTTCTTTGAGTTATCTCACATTGTTATCATGCATCATTTAGTTGTTATTTTGTTATGCTGTGTTTGGTTGTGTTGTTTAATTTATCAAATGACAAATCATCCCCCAATATTATTAATTCCCTTGGAATTTATTTTCATCATTTTACACCATGGGGATGTATCTCAAGGAAAAATAGAAATTCCACCTCCACTCAAGCTAATGAGGAGTCATGGGATGTTAAAAATGGTATCAATCATGGATTTTCCATATTTCTTTTTAACAACTACCATCAGTTTGTTCAATCATTGGTTATAGATTTTTTCTTTCTTGGAGTTGAAATTTATTCTTGTTGAGTTCTTTAGTTGGGATATTAGAAAGGAGTAGGATTGTCAGAACATGGAATATAGAGGACAAATTGACAAAAATAACCAATTTAGGCTCAAAATTCATGTTACCAGGGAATTTTGTACATAAGTGTTTTGGAGATACTTATAGCTATTCTAATCTCATTGTCAAGGGTTTATCAAATGATATGACCATGACATAAATTATAGAAATGACTTCCCACTTGGTGTTCATATTTTATTTTGAGTAATGATTACTGATATGATGCAATTGTGTTGATTTTTTAAAAATGTTGAAATTGTTTTTAAATGTGAGAGTTTGAAAAGGTGAATGATTGTGGTATTTTAAAAATTAGTTGATTTTAAAAGTCATTGTATAATTTTAAAAATTAGTTTGAAATGGAATGATTTGTTTTTTAAAACCCTTATTGTGATAGTTTTTATGTGGTAGAATTTGAAATTTTTAAGCCTTAATTTTCTAGATAATGTGAATTATGGAATTTTATGCATTTTAGAAAATGGAACTTGGTAGGAGTTGAAGGAACCAACCAAAGGAGGCTACTAAGAATGTGTTTTTACCTCAGGCAGAGGTGAAACAATATCTAGTTCAAATTATTGTCCAATATTTTCTTACTATGGATAGAGGGAACCCATGGTATAATCCAAGGAGAGTGGATCATTCTTTTCAGTTATAGGTGCCTAATCAACCCATATTTTGGGGTGATTTAGAACTATAGAAGGAAGAGGTGTGGATGAATAGGATAAATAAAATCTTCAATTTCCTTAGAAAACCAGTAGATTTGAAAGTCAATTTGACGATATATATGTTAGAGGATATTGCATGCCAGTGGTGGGATTTAGTCATTCAGGCTAAATAAGAGCAAGGGATTTCCTAGAAGGATTATGAATTTTTTTTGTAAAATAATTATATCCTCATTTGTCTAGGATTGTAGGAATGACCTACTTTTTAGGCCTAAAGAATGGGAGACTCTCAGTGAAAGATTATGTTGATAAATTCAGGAATTTAGTCTTATTTTCACCTGATGTTAATGCTAGTGCCCTCTTTAAGGCACACATTTTTGAATTTTGGCAGATGAAAGATATTCTATCAAATATTATTGTTATCTGTATAACGAAGTATACAAAGATTTTTAATAGAGCGATGGTGGAATAAAGGGACATATCCGGATATTTGGGTGGAGGGATCATGTTGATATCTATGATAAATGGGAGGAACTCTAATGTTGGGAGAAAGATGAAGTGGGAAAACTATTTCCAAACTATGTGGATGAATTAGAATCAGATAGTTGGATTGGTGAATCTTCCTCCAAGTCCCAAGACTAAAGCTATATGTTTCCAATGTGGTTCTTTATACCACATAAATCAAGAGTATACAGAACCACCTAGAGAACGCCATAATTTCAACTGGATGGGGCATCTTTAGTGTTTTCAAAATGCTCTAACGTTGAGTGTCCGAGACACTTTCCATGTGTCACAGATGTTAGATGATTCAATGGGATGAGTGCAGCAAAACAATTCTCATCAATAGAATAGATCTAGCCATAGATATTCTAGGAATACCGTGAATACCCATGATTGGAAATCTCAATTGGGAAATAAAGAAAAAAGTGAATCAAGTAAACAATTATATAGAGTTGATAAAGTTATTTTGGATGATCGGTCAGAACCATCAATGGTGAGAGGTAAGATTCTTTGAAATTCTAAACTAATGAAAGATTATTTTGATACTAGTTCATCCCATTTGTTTATTTCTTATCCTAATATTTATCTTCTGGTTTTAAATGTTTAGATGATTCCTTTTATTTTCAAACTACAAACTCCTCTTGGTCAAAGATAATATTGAGCCTTTGCGTGTAAAGAATGTTCTATAAGTTTTTATAGAGTTGGGATGATAAGGGAATTCTCTATTCTTGATATCAGTTTCTACGACATAATCTTGGGTATTTATTGGTTGAAAATTTTGAAGTCTCACATCAATTGTTATACCGAGAGTGTTAGTTTTACAATTGATGTTGGTGTTAATCAACTCTTTAGGGAGACTGGGATGTATAGGCAAGTGAAATGGGGTTGTTAGTACCAGTAGTTGCAACAATCTCGTACCAATTTACACCAATAGAATTGGAATCAATGGAAGATATCAATAAATATAGTTTCCTAATGGTTTTAAATCAATTTCCATATGTTTTTCCTACAAATTTATTAGGGTTTCCTCCCAAAAGAAAAGTGGAATTTATGATTTATCTCTTCCAAGGGACCATCCCTAACTCACTTTTGTATTATTGAATGGAACTAACATAATTAAGTGAATTGATAATGTAGTTGGAAGACCTAGAAATAAAGGGGTTCATTCGGCCTAGAACATCTCATTGGGCATTATCGCTCTTGTTTGTCTAAAAGGTGGATGGAACTCTACGGTTGTGTGTGGATTATTTTAAGCATAGAAATTTATGATAAATAATTGGTATACACTTACATGCATTAATTGTCTATTCAACCAATTAAGGGTATCTCAATGGTTCTATAAAATTGACTTATAGTTAGGATATCACCAATTATGATTTCAAAAGGCGGAAATAAAGAAAACATCTTTCAGGAGTAGATTTCATCATTATGAGTATATAGTAATGCCTTTATGTCTTACAAATACACTAGTGGTATTTATAGAATTGATGAATCATATATTTCAGAGGTATCTATATTCTTTTTTCGTGGTTTTTGTGAATAACATTTGGTGTATTCACGGACAAGGGTTGATCATGAGAAACACTTGGATACAATGTTGGGAATATAGTTGGATAATATTCAATATTCCAAAATATCAAAGTGTGATTTTTGGATACAAGAAGTATGTTTCCTCAACCATTTAATCTCTGAAATAGGTGATTCTGTGGATCTTGAAAAGATATAAGCTGTTACCTCTAGGAACCCACCAATGAACATATTTGAGATACGTAGTTTCTTTGGATTGGCTAGTTACTAGTGACATTTTATTCTTGATTTATCACAACAAGCATCACAATTTATAAATTTGATGAAGAAAAATGTTCCATCCCACTAGAAATATGAATTTTGAATGTATTTTCAAGAGATTAAATTTCTCCTTACATCATCACCAATCTTTATTTTTCTATAATTAGTACAAGGGTACATGGTGTATTGGTATGCTTTGTGATCTTGGTTGGGATATGTTATCATGTCTGGAGATCGTGTTGTTTCTTATGGCTCACAATAGTTATAGTTTCATGAGAATAACAACCCAACACATGATTCCTAGTTAGATTTTTTCATCCATCCTTTGAATACTTGGTGTTATTACCTCTTTGGTGAGAAATTTATAGTGTTCATAGATCATAAGAACATGAAACTTATTTTCGAACAAAGGGATTTGAATATGAGACAAAGAATTTGGATGGAGTATCACCAAATGTTTGACTTTGACTTGATTTATACACTGGGTAAGATAAATTCAATGGAGGATTCATTAAATAAAAATTCATATGGTTAGTTGGAAAATGAGGCTTTATATCAATGACAGTTGATGTCGATGACAGATGACATGAGATTATACTATGAAGACTGAGGTGATGTTGCAGTTTTTTTTATAGTTTCTCTTGTTCCTTATTTGGTTGATATAGTTAAATACACACGGGAATCTAATTCATAATGTTTTACAATGAGGTCAAAATTCATTTGTGGGGAATCTAATTCATAATGTTTTATCTTGTCAAGAATAGCCTCTTCATGCTTACCACTATTCGATATGGGTTGTTCTTCCTAGAGTGCATAAGATGTATAAGAAATTGAAATCATAGTTTTTGTGGATCGATATGAAAATAATGGTGTCCAGTTTTGTTTTGATATGATTACCGTGTTAATAGGTTAAGGAAGTGCATCAATATCCAGCAAGTATGTTACATCTTATAGACATTCTTATTTTGAAATGGGAATAGATATCCATGGATTTTGTAACAGGTCTCCCAATAATAGTTCAGAAACATGATTACATATCCGTAAAAGCAGATTGATTCACAAAGTAAACCTATTTCATCCCTATTCATGAATCTCAGAAAGTGGAGGACTTATAAAAAATCTATATTTGATAAGTGTTAAATAGGCCTGGAATACCAGTTTTGATATTATCAGAAAGTGATCTACGGTTTAAATCTTATTCTTAAAAATATTTAAAACATGACCAAGGGACTCAGTTCACAATGAGTATGGTGTATCATCCTCATATGTATGGACAATATGAATAGATTATAAAAATGTTAGAATTCACGTTGGGGGCTTGTTTAATGTATTTTTTCCCCAAGAGAAGATTTCATATTTTTACTGGAGTTATAATATAACAATAGTTATTAGGACTCAATACACATGGATCCTTTTGTAACATCCCAAGTAAATAAAGAATATAAATTTTTTATATTTATTAAATTTTTTGAATTAAATATTAATTTTACATTAAAGGGGATGATATGTTCAATGCCATATCTAATACACAACAACGGGTTTCATTTAAAACTTACGTTGCGCACAATGTTGGGTTATACAGAAAAATATTAATATATTATTATTATTTTAAATGGTAGTTAATGTATAGTTGTTGTATTGGTGGGAATGAACAAAACTAACCATATTATGATTAAACATGTTTCTCAACTCTTTTTACATTTATCCAATAAATTTTAGTGGCTTAAAATAAGAAACAATCTGATTTTAAGCATTAATACTCTAATATTCATTAAAAGGTCAATTTACCGCCTTTTGATGGAGAACCCTCTTTAAATATAGTTTCTATCACTTTTATATGTTCTATTTGAAAAAATAAAATTCTTATTTAGAATTGGGACATCAAAATTTACTTTGGGTAAATTTTTAGTATTTTTCTGATAAAGGTCATTTATTAATGAATAGTGAGAAATATTGAATTTTAATTCAAAACTGCATTTTAATATAATATATTTTTAAGGATAGATTGTCTTTTTAATTGGTTTTAAAGTGTAATTATATTATTTTTTTACCATTTAATCAAATTTTGTTCATTTGAAGTAATTTAACTTTGAAATTGGACATAAATAAGTTTCAATATTTTTATAGTTATTATTTCATAAAAACACGCTTTTTGTTTTTACAGCGGGAATTGATTTTAAATTAATTTCTGCCACTTTTGTGTTTGGAATTTTTAAAAATAAATTTTATATTTGGAATCAAGAGGTCCAAATTATTTAAATAGATAACTTTTATTTTTAGACAAAATGAATATTTACTTCAGTAAAAAATTTATTTACCATGGTTAAAGGGTAAATCTGGTAAATAAGGGTAATAAAATAATATTATAAAACTATTAAATTACCCTAAAATGTTTCATAATCTTATTTTTTGATACATTTCCAACCATGGACATCCTTGGGTCTATTTTGGGACCCCATGGAGCCACTTGGGATTGATAATGACACTTTATATTAATTAATTTAAAGTAAAGACAAAAATGGCATAAACACATATCTTTTAGTAAATCAATTTTTACATGGGGTTATATAAGTTATCTCTTCAACTATAAATATTAATTTGAAAGCAAAAAATATTTCCTACATCATGATATTTTTTTAAATTTTTATATTTCAAATAAATAAAAATATTTATGTCATAATAATGATGCAATATTTACCTCATTAATGAATGATTTAAATAAATAAGATTAAAATGATTAAAACAATATTGAAAATCTGTAAAATTATTATTGTATGATTTTATTTCGAAAACGAGTCATATTTTCTTTGATGTTAAAAAGTTTTGGACCTTTAGAAACCGAAAATCCTTATATAATAAAATAATATTTTTAAACTTTCCTAAAGATCCCCTCCTCCCCCTTATAAAAATCCCTCAATTCTAACTCATTCCTCATACTTATCAAGCCCCTTGTATCATCCAAACTCTACCCAATTTATCTCCCTATATCCCTCTCCTCCTCCTAGAATCATTCCCTTAGGAAGAAGGAAATTCAAGTAAACCTTTTGGTTCAAACCAAAGGGAGACACCTGATTTAAACGTAACATCTTCTCTTAAGTTCTTTTGTTTTATTTTACATCTCAAATAAACTCATTTTATTCCTTTATTTTATAATTAAACTAGTATAATAAATATAATAGGTTGTTTTATGATAATTATTCAAACTCCACTTACACACACCTCTATCTAATGGGTAAAGAACATACTGTTTCTGAGGATATCGAACTACTACCTCACAAAACAATGGTTGTTCAATCTTCTCCTACCACCTTTCATGGTGGCCATTATGATGGAACTTTATTTATATATGATATATATTATGTTTATGTTTTCTCTTTTTTTATTTAATTTCTATTTACAAACATACCTTTATTATTTCTAATATGTGTAAATACGATAATTTCATTTGAGGAAGTGCGGACTACAGCCCCCTCATGGTGATATGATTCGTTCATGACATACATAGAACGTATAAAGGATGGAATTAATAAAATTATGTAACATATATATCATATAATAGTATTCTATAATTATAATATATTTATGTATCATTAAGTTTTCATTATATTAAATATAAACTAGAAATGAAAGTAGTTTTCATGCGTACGTACGACTTACCATCTCCATGAATGGTGCATTTCATTTCTTATCTCTAAATGTTATGTAATATTATAAATACATACATATACTGGATATATATTATATATATGATATATAAATACTTAATATCATTCTGGATATAATGGAATTTTTACCACATGAACAACTTATAATTATAAGAAGTTCATTTTTGACTCAAGTACCAAATATCGACAAAATGACCATTATTAACTTAAATGATTGTGTAATGTTTATAACATGGTAATAAGTGATATAAAAGGACAAATAAACTTGAAAAATGTTCTTAAGCAAGTATAAATTAACATTATCTTATTATTCATGAGATTAAATAACAAACGGGTCAAGTTGGACACGAGGTAAGGGTTTTCTTCTCTCACTTTTAATTCTGTGAGATTTCCATTGTTCGCCACTTATTTATTGCATGTGGTGTATTTCGTACTTATATATGAGATATATTATCATGATTATATTTATATTCATGGTATCATATGATTAATTTTGCATTTATTAACTTTTGGTCTTATGACTCGATTGATTACAACGTCGAAATGGGTTCTCATCTCAATTTTTATTCCGATGAGATTCATGTTATATTTACCAATATTTCATTTTGTGTAGTGTATGTACTACCCATGATTGTATTATTTGTGTAATATACTTTAATTTATGGGTATTTAAATCTTTATTGTATTATCCTTATTTCATTAGGTGTATGTTTTGTAAGTTACCAAATCGATAAGGGAACCTTTCACCCTCCTCTTTTTAAAAGACTTCTTTTTGTTATGTATTTTAATTTACATATTATAATGTTGGGATATGTTCTTCTATATCCTTAATGCAGTAAATTTTATCTCCAAGTGATGAGATACCATTTACTCTCTCATCAAATTATTTTCTAAATTTTAAAGTGACGTCGTTAGGCTGTCAAATTTCTGTACGGGAACTTCTTCACCCACTTTCAATTATTTGGGTTAAACTTCTACTTATTGATTATGTTCTGCAATGAGTATGTGTGAATAACCTTTGATTGTTTTACACATAATATCCACTTATATTGGGTGTGTTTATATTTTTCACACATAATTATTTCATTGATTTATCCTTAATCTATGGATACCATCTTTATAAGGGATTTGTCTCAATTTACACTCTATTGAGACTTCATTATTGTTATGCACCAATTCACATTTTTATGGTTTATATAATGTCCTTTGGAATATTATAACATTAATGCCTTTATTATCGTGATATTATAAAGTTTTTATTAAATTTTATTCCTTAATTATTTGTTTTCCATCATCTCTCATTTGGTTAGGAACTCCTTAACTAAAATATCATTTTAATTATTTAATCATATAAATCTTTCTCATTAATGTCCATGTTTTGAAAAAGGATTTAATTATTTATTTATATGGCCATTAATGTTTTAAAATTACAATTACTTTAAAATATTCAAAGTGGTATGGGACACTTTGAATCAAAAATCTCTATATTAACTATTTTAAATGGTTTTGAAAATGGTTTGATAAACCATTGATTATGTCGATATCTTGAAATGATATATTGTGATTGAAATGTGGAAATGTTTTCTTTCCTTTATTCTTGATTTATGTGTTATGAATATGTTATGTTTATTGGGAATTGTTTACGTATATGGGTGGTTCTGTGATAAAACTAGGTTGGGTGAGACCAAGATAGCTCTCTAACGCATTGGGTAACATGACAGAGGTAAACTTTAATGTTTCTCCTTAGAGATTTCGGGAATATACTGTGATTGGTATTCCAATGTAACTCCCTACATAACTGTGATAGCTACAATGAAAGTATGATATGGATTCCACAAGTTACCTTTATGATTTATTATTTCTTTGTGTTATTCATAAATCTTATGATTCCATGAGTTATGTTATGATCAAAAAGTATGGTTTCATTGATTTGTATTTATTGATGGGTTAATGTTTCCTTTCCTTATTTTAAAACCCTTACTGAGATTTTTATGCTCATCTCATGTTTTTGAAATTCTTTTAATGGGAATTAAAGATGAATAGGGTCAAGGATGGGATCAAGGAAAAGTCATGCTATATAAAACTTGGAACTCGGCATGTTTCTTTTTAAGAGTTTATTTTTTGAAAAAATTGGATACTGAGTAGCAGTGTCTACATGTAATTTTCAAGTTGATATGTAATAGTTATGGCCTAATTCTATAAAACTCTAAACCTGAAAATATCCTCAATGTGAATTATTATTTTAATTCATGATTTTCTAATGTTTTAAGCCCGGGTCCTTATACCTTTTGAAGCATTACATGAGGATCCTTATTTTTCTTCACTTTGATGGGTGGAAATATGTGAGACTTCACTATTTGGGATGAAACTTATCCAAGAGACAAAGGAAAAGATTCATTTGATCAGGACGTGGATGGAGAGAACTCAGAGTTTTCAGAAATCAGATGTGGACCATCATTGATGACCTTTTTTATTTGAAGAGAGTGGTCATTTGAACTTTAGAATCTCTTTGAGTTTAGGTAATCATCATTTTGGAAAATAGGGCAAGTAATTTTCATGTTACATAATACCTTTTGAGATACTTGAACAAGTCGGTGAGGTGGAATATTGTTTGGATTTTCCATCATGGTTTGGTGTAGTGTATAATATGTTCCATGTATCTCATTTGAAAAATTATTATCCTAATCCTGGTCATGTGATTCGCCGAGATCGTGCTGACCTTGATCTGGATGCTTCATTGGTGCTTGTGCCAGAGCATGCAACCTCCCATGAGAAAATATGCAATGTGAGGCATAGGTATTCTACATGGTTGGTGCATAGTTTGTCTAACCATGTAGGACAACCATGTGAGTTTTTTCCTTGAGGTAAAGTTAAGTGTACAGTTAGCACATGATTTTTCAAATCCCATGACTAACTATGTACGGTTTAAAAGTGAGATCCTAAAAAAGTGGATTTTAACCTTTTTTACTTCTAAGACTCTCGTTTTACTCTATTTTGACCCTAATACCAATTTTCTTCCTCCAAAAGGTTTTGGAGTCTCTCCCATTTGAACTACATGTAATCCAAAAGAAATTCTTTGTGTGTTGAAGCTCAATTCTCTTTGTAAGTCTTCATTTATGGTAGTTTTTCTTAGACGTACTTTTCTTCCTTATCTTGAAATACTAGTTCTAAAATTTTTGGAATATATATCTGATTTTTTCTAATCATGGTAATATATGGTTGTTTTGATGTTATGTAAATATATTTAAGGTGTATTTTTGGAGATTCAACCTAGTTTGGTTAAACAATTCGTGCCATTATTCATTTTTTTTATAATTCTCAAGGTAGGTGGATTAACACTCAAATCATAAAATTATAACATTAAGGATTCATTTAAAATTGATTGTTTTTCTTAAAATTGATTTGGTAATTGTTTTCCAATGTTTGGTGGAAACCTTCTATAGGTATGACTTGAGGAATTGTGTTTTTTTTCACAAAGTGCTTTGATAAATGATTTAAAAATATTGATTTTAAAATATTTGTTTGGATTGATTAGTGTAAAAAGTTTTTATAGAAAGGTGTTTAAAATATATTTTTTTATTGAAATGGTATTGGAATAATTTTATTGGAATGGTTTTTGCATATATATGGTTGGTGTGTGTTCAGGTTGCATTTTATAAGGACTTGTTGAAATGTGACTTGGTGCTCAGTTCCAAACATGTAATGGAATATGGGATATTGGTTACCTTATGATGATTTGGTAGATCGATGAGAGACCACTCATGATTATGGAACTATCACCTATACATACATGTGTGGATGTGTGGATTGGAATTGGTTATGCCAAATAGATTGTGAAATTGTTTGGAAAATTAATTTTCTTATAAATGGTTTTGGTTTTTAGATAAAAAATGTTAAATTATTTTGTGCAATTTTTTTATATAATTTTTTTTCATAAAAATGTGCTAACATGTTCTATCCTAGTGAATTTAGTAGAGAAGTCATTTAGGAGAAACCTACTATGTTTCATTACTCACCCCGACTTTGGAACCTTAGTGATTTTGAAGTTATTTTTTATCGATACAAAAGTAAAGGTAAATCATTACACTTTTTTAGTGGTTCTTAGTGATACTTGAACATAGAGTTAGATTCGGAGCATGGGGTTATGTTTGGAGTCTTTGAGTTTTATTTTTTTTCTTTTGCTTTGTACTTTTATGTTACTAGTCTTACACTATGGTACACTATTTTATCTTGTTTATATATAAATGGTATTACTTTGAGTTTTCTCACATTATTATCATACATCATTTAGTGGTTATTTTTTATAGTGTGTTTGGTTTTGTTGTTTTATTTCTCAAAGGGAAAATTTTCCCCCAATTGTATTGAATCCCTTGGAATTTATGTCCAGCCTTTGGTGACTTGGGGATGTCTCTTAAGAATAAGTATAAATATTTCCTCAACTCAAGACAATGAGGAGTGGCTGGATTCTATACTCATGGTACATGGATGGTTATGTTGGTAAATTCCAACTTTCCACAGTGGTCATTCATGAATCTAAAATACATTACATCATCACTACTTATATTAAGTCCAAAGTAACTAGGTACTGATATTGTTGTTTTTTTAGATCCATTGACTGAGGATCTGAAATTGATATGGGATTTAGGTGTCAGGTTATATTATGCTCATATAAATGAAGATTTCACATTGAGTTCCACTGTATATAGGATAATAAAATACTTTATTATTTATGAAATTTTTCCAGGATATAAAATTTTAGGAATGTTAGGTTTTTTAATTTGTAAATAAGGTACACACTCAATTAAGTTTAAACATTCCTCAAAGACAGTGTTTCTCAAAAATCATAAAATTTTACTCTGAATACATACATACTAATCATGGATGACATCATTCAATCAGAATTTATAAAAAGTTACAACATAGTCTCCACTAAAAGGTTATTAGTAGTTTGAGAGAGTAAATGATATTATCACCGTTTTTGGTAAACCTCCTTTAGAAAAATGTAATGTAAAGGAGTTAGAAAAAGTGATCTATTTTCTTAACTACTATACTAGATTTTTTTATGCTTGAAATTTTCTTAATGTTATGAACATAGAAAAAATGTGCATGATAATATATTTTTCATATTACTAAATTCACCTAGAAAAATAAAATATTTCATTATGGTTGGGTTGTACATGAATTAAAAAGGAACAAGGGAAGAGTTAGAACCGGTTAAGGGTGAAAGACAAACTTTTCTTCCTCTAGTAGATTACACTCTTTCTAGGTAAGCTAAATTTAAATTTTGAAACTTCCTTAATGGTGTAAATGTTACACAGGGGTATCCATAAAATATCAATAATACAACATTGATGACCAATTTGAAGTTAAGGATCCTAAAATTACATGACTGTCTTATCTTGATATAGTATTTAATGCATGTGGCTTTGGTTTGTATTATACCAAGAATGTATGACACACAATAATAAGAAATTTCTTATTTTTGAATGTTATTTGCAGTAAAGTTATAAACCTATTTAATTTCTTAACTATAGATTTTTTTATCATATTAATTTAATTAGTGTTCTTCTTCCCACTTCCATTATTTGATATAATGATTCACTTGGTTAGAGAGATCTGACAATTTGGTCCTATACATTATGGATGGATGTATCCGACTGAATGTTAAATGAAAATTTTGAAAGATTATTTCAAAAATAATTGATCCATAAGGTTTAATTTTAGATTAATATATTATTGAGGAATATGTTGATTTACATATCGAATACCTATCTAATGTGGAAAGAATTGGTCTCGTGGAATCTTAATACAATAGGATGATTGTGGGTGAAGGAATTTCTATAGGATATGTTGACCCAATTATTATTATTCTTTGGGAACAATCTCAATTTCACATTTTATATAATATTATAGAGTTTTTATAGATATTGAAACCCCAAAATTATTTATTAAGAATATAAATCCATCAAGGGTTAAATCTAGATATTAAATACACAAAATCAATGGTTTTTTGGATGGTTCAGAGATGATATTTTTAAGGATTAAATACAAATTATGAATTAAATTTTATATTGACTTTGATGGATATACATAGGTTTAAGTGTATATGTATTATCTTAAAATGGTCATGTAATTTATGGCTATACATTCTATATTAAAGAACATGATGAGCATAACATAATGAAAAATAGTGGATATATACTTACAAAAAATGAGATTTGTGTATCTAGTTCCAAGGATAGAAATCCAATTTAAGTGAGTATGTCATAATTTTCATCATTAAACACATATGGGATTTAGATTATAGAATATTCTAGGTGTTAATTTTTTAATGAAAATGGTCTAATAACATGAGTGCATTTAAAATCAATTAATTGGGATTCATTAAAGTGATCTTCAGTTGGGATGGTTGTATATATATACCATTAATAGTGTAATCACAATAATTACAAGCATCTTATATCACAAATCATAAAAACAAAAATTGGTTAATTTTTTTTTATCGACTTAAAATTTGCATGGACAAATTAAAATTCTATTAGTGATAACCCTTTTATTTTAATATTGCAATCACATCATAGTGTATCCAATGTAGATGATGTCTTGTATTATAGAGTGGACCACAAGGAGGGGATTTGGATACTTGATAGAGGGGTTAAATTCCTTCATCATTTAAAGAAAACAATGAGTTCAATGAACAAGTTATTGTTTTTTAATTGTACAATGAGTTTTCTCATAAAATTATGTATTCTCTACTATGTTGATGTAATATTAATTAAATGTTTAATTACTTTTTCAGATAAAGTATTATCTACATAGTGATTCTACCAATCCCGAGGAATGACAAATTGATGATGTTGAAAATGAGGAAATGATAGAAGGTCATAAAAATATGGTTGAAAAATTTATGTGAGTGTCATATAGTGAAATAATTAAAAATTATTATTATTATTGGAAAAAAGGACTAAAATTCAAGGTTTGATGGAATGCACATGGCCAACATGTTGACCCCAATAAGTACATCTTCATCAGTGAAATTAGGGTCACTACTAAAATACACATATTGTTTGATGTAAATACATGGTAAAATGTTATAATTATATTTAAGGTAATAATTTGGGGAGACATAATGGTAATCTTATGATATACATGTTCTACTTCACTAAAAAAATCGAATAATGAATTATTGATTTATTCTTCATTGTACCCTGTAGAGTACATTTATATTAGATGAGTTTTAGATGAAATTTTTATTAATGGTTAATAAAAGGCCCATATATACTTTAAAATGCTTATTATGAAACATTATCTAATGGATTTTAAGGAAAAAGTAAACCCCCACCAACTAGCTACATACACATACATAATAAACCAAGAAACATAGGTTGGTTTTATTGGTCGTCATGAGGATAAATCATTTTAGGTACAGTAATATTTTATTTTACATTAAATTTATTGATCACTTTGATTCAAAAATATTAATTTATTAAATAGTAAAGGAGTGTGGATATTAAGTAGTGTGCATAAAAATTAATGTACTTCAACCAAAAACTAAGGATGGTGTGCGCTTAACTTGAAAAAATTATATGTATTTTTGATCTATAATAAAAACTTTATGTGATATGAGATAAAAATATAAAAATATTCCTTTGTTTATATGAAAATTTATTAATAAGAATCTATATCTTCTTCCATCCCTTGTCATGTGCTATGGAAGGCGGTTCCTGTAAATAAAATAAGACAAATATTTGATGAAAACATATAGAGAGTATAAGAGTCCTATATAAGTATGACATAATAGAAATTATTTATTCTCTATAACAATATCAAAAAACAATAATGACTTATTTTTATATAATTTTATAAGTTTTATAGATAAGAATCATCAATGGTTTTACTTGATGAACAACTACTTAAAATGAATTTATGGTGGGAGGAACTATATGGTTGTGTTATAGGTGTAGATTTTAGAGTATCACCTTGAGAATGTTTTGATAAATAAGACATGAGGAGATGGTAAGGAGATAATGAAATACATGAAAGCAAAAATATATGCACTATGACCAAAATTTAGATAGTAGTCTAGTTTGATAGAGCAGTTTATTTAAAGGGATCAATAAGATGAAACTACATAGAAGAAACCACTATATAATGATCCACATAACTCATATTTAAAGCTACCCATTTTTATAAAATGAATCTATTATCCAATGTAATGGATTTTTTTTAAAAACATTATATTAAATATGAATCAAATAACCACTGAAAAAAAATTTGCACTAAATTTCTATATGATAAAATGGATTTTAATTTATGTTTATCAGCACCCTCCCATCACCTTATTGAAAGGGTTATAGTGTATAATACCCAAAGAAATATTTTTTATAATAAAAAATTACAAATAGGATTCAATTATCTCATGATTCAAGAATTAATTTAATTATTTCCCTTGATGATCTAGATATTCACATGACTGAACCTGCTATTGGAAATTTTATAGCATAGTCATTTAATTTTATAGAGATACATGATGATAATGAGGTATGCCCTCTCCAATTTATTTTATATAAAAAAACCATTAAAAATTAAATAAAAAAGGCTTGACCAAAGGTATGAAATTAAATATAGATAAATAAAAGGGGAAATAAAAGGTTGAGTCTAGAAAATATAGATGATAAACCAGTAAATCAAAAGGGCCATTGAAGAGTACCTTTACCCCCACTAATTTCATTATCATAGTTATTATCATTACAACTTCATAAAAATACAAAGTCCAATGATCAAAATATGAACTATATTTAATTCGTATAAAACAATTATGGGGAGGATATTAGAAACATGATTTTTCTTTGAATTTTAAATTAAATTATAAAGCATGAATGGTTGGGATCCTCAATCATGAATGTATACATGAGGTATATTTTCATAATCTATTTTTCCAATAATTAATCAACAATGTAAATTATATTTAACATATTATTCATATTTTAAATATGTTTATATTTCACTATTATGTAAAGGGAAGTGTATGTGATGAAAAATTTGTATTTAGGAGCCCTAATGTCACTTCTACATAACAATTTTCATTGGCATAAAAATAATTTTTTTTAAAATCATACCTAGTAGTCATGACGATTAAAAATAAAATAATAGACAATAATATATTCTTAATACCTATAATATAGGGGTAAAAATCTATTAACTAATCTTATAAAATATTGATTCAATTTTTTCATAAATTATTCTTTTTTCAGTGCACCTGATGCTCATTGTGATCAATTTGGATAGTATAATTGTTTTTGGATCCAAGGAATAAGTATCTAATAAATCAATCATACTTGTTGTCCCTTATAAACTAGTAATATAGTACATTAAATAATTTAAAAATAAACATAAAATTATGTATTTTATATTATATTTTAATGAAAATGTTATTACGATATGGTGGAAGTTAGTTGTCATCAAAATTATGGTATGAGAACGTCCATTGAACACATAAAGTTTAGTGATTTCTGCAACTAGGTATGTGTTAGGGTATATGTAATTTTATTTACCTATAATAACATATACCAAAATTGGTTACATATTTTGATAATTTTTTCTACAATTTTCTAAACAAATTAATGACAATAATAATGGTGATTCCATTAGTAAAATTATGAAAGATATCATATTCCATTAACAAACAAGAATCCTCAAAGATGTATTTCTAAAGGTAATTACAATTTAAATTAAAATATTAATTAATAATTTCTTTTTTTATATTTCTATACTATAACCAAGAGTACCGTCAGTCCATTTATTCCAAATAAGAAGTTTATATTTTTAGAAATTATTTGGAAGCTTAAATGGTATCATAATATTTGCATACGTCATGAGGAGGTTATTTCCTATCATGTCTGTAATGTATTTTATTTCATAGATATCATAAATATTTGTATTTATAATTATTATTCAGTAAATTTTATTATCATTTTAAATTAGATCATTGGATAGGGACTTTACTACCAAAATGATTCTATCTTAGAAGGAGTAATATAAAATATATTGAGTTTTATTTTATCAATGGATTATATAGTTATGTTATCAATGTGAGATTAAGAGCCCATATTGTTTCTAAATCTTTTTCATTTTAGATATTTTGGATCATTTTTACTATAAGAAAAATATTTATAATTCATTTCTGATTTATTGAAATTAACCTCATATCAATCTGACACATAGTGTCGCTAGGTAGACTAAAATTTCATGTTTCAAATATAAAAGTTCCATATTTGATCAAAACACTTACCACATACTCCGAAATGGGAAACAATGATTGTATGGTATTCATACTTTAGGAAGAAGATATAAGATATTTTTTTGATTTGTATGAGTCAATCTTACACCAATCCAACACACTGCCTGGAATAATTGACTCAATGTACTTGTTTTTAGTATAAAAGTGACATTTTACTCTAAAATAAACTTTAAATGATCAAAACTAAGAAAACACAGTCATATTATATTGATACTTTAGAGATAAAATCCATGATTCAATTTTTAGGTGTGGGAATTCACATCACAAATATCTTAGATTTAATGTGGCTGGATTGACATAAATTTCATGTTTTATATTTAAAGGTGATATTTCAAGACAAAAAGTGCATCAAATGATCAAAAATATGAAACCATTCATTGATTATATTGACACTTTATAAAAAATATCAATAATTCATTTTTATGTGAAAAAATAACCTTAATCTAATCTGACACTTATAATGTCCGATATGACCGAAAGTGCATATTTTCATTTAAAACTAACATTTTAGTTCAAAACATGCATCACATGATAAAAATTATCTATTTCACTTGGATTATCTAGATATATTAATAAAATGACCAGTGATTTGTTTTTTATGTGTAGGAATTAACCACATGTCAATTTGACATAAAGTGTGGTCAGGTTGAAAGAAAGTGTGTGTTTTGAGTTTAAAAGTGACATTTGAAGCCAAAACACATGTCAAATGTGAATCAAATACTCAAAAACAAGACAAAACACTTTTATTGTATTTATACTTTATTAAACTTATATTTCATTCATTATATATGTGAATTAATTAAAAACACATCAATCTGACATAGAGTATGGATGGTATGACAGAAAGTGTGTGTTTTAAGTTTAAAAGGTGACTTTTTAAGCTATTTTTTCACATACTCAAAACCAATAAGATATGAATTCTTTTTCTTTACACATAATTAAAATGATCATTTATTAATTTTTACACATCATAATTAACCTCATGTCAATTTCACACACTGTGTTTCCAAATTCACCAAAAGTGTATGATTACAGTTTTAAAGTAACATTTTAGTCCAAAATGCATTCCACATAATCAAGAATAATAAAACATGCGTATATTATATTGAAAATTTATGAAAATTATCCAGATTCATTTCTAAAAATAATTAATTAACATCATATAAATTTGAAACATGGTGTGTTTGGTGTGGCTGAAAGTGCATGTTCTCATTTAAAAGTGACATTTTTGTTCAAAGAGTTGGTCAAATACTCAAAACCAATAAAAACACTTTTATTTTCTTTATAACTAAGTAAAAAATCAACAATTTATTATTAATAAGTATAAATTAACCTCATTTCAATCTGACACTTTGTGTGATCAGTAAGAATTAAAGTACTTATTTTAATTTAAAAGTGATATTTTAGTTCAATACACGCATCACATAACCAAAACTGAGAAAATGAATTTATATTGTCTTAATAATTTAATAGAACAATATGTGATTTAATTTTTATGGATATAAGTTAACCATATTTAAATTAAAAACAATATGTGGTAACATTGAATGAAAGTGCATGTCTTTAGTTTAAAATTGAGATTTTAAGCCCAAATGTGTGTCAAATAATCAAAACTAATAAAACACACTAAATTTGTCTTAATAATTTAGGAAAACATTTTTTTATTAATTTGTGACATATATGAATTAACCGCACATCAATATGACACATGGTGTGTCTGATATGACTCAAAGTGTTTATTTTCAATAAAAAACATTATAATTCAAAATGTGAGTCGCATAGTCAAAAATGAACAAACATTATCAGTTTTTACTGGTACATTGTAAAAAATATCCTTGATTTATTAATAACATATAAGAATTAACCTCACATCAATTTTACATTTTATGTGGTTTTATTGACTGAAAGTGAGTGTCTTCTATTTAAAAGTGACATTTTAGTCCAAAACACACGTTACATACTCAATTATGAGACAAAAATGCTTGTTTGGACATACAAATTTATAAAAATGATTCATTATTCATTTTTGACATGTATGAATTAATCACATGAAAATCCAACACATGGTGTTACAGGTATGTTTGAAAGTAAAATTTTTCTATTAAAAATGACATTTTAGTTCAAAAATTGCATTACATACTCAAAATATTGATCTGATTATCTTAATACTCTAAAAAATGATCCTTTATTTATTATTAATGAGTAGGAATTAACATTACATAAATCCGACATATGTTGTGATAGTTATTACTTAAAGGATGAGTTTTCATTTAAAAGTGACATTTAAGTTCAAAACACTTTTCATTTACTCAAAATCAAAAAAAACATGCTTGGATTGTCTTTATAATATAGTATAAATATCAGCTATTCATTTTTTATAATTAGGAACCAACCTCATGTCAATCTAACGCATGGTGTTACTGGTATCACTCAAAGTTAGTGTTTTCAATGTAAAAGTAACATTTTATCGCACAACATGTGTCATATAGTCAAACCAAGAAAACAGGCTTAGATTATCTTTAGGTTTTATGAAAATTATCCTCAATTCATTATTTACATTCAACAATTAACCTATCATCCATCTGACAGATAGTGCAGTCATATGATTGAAATTGCATATTTGAAGTTTATATGTGATGTTTTAGTCTAAAATACGCATCACATACTCAAAAACAAGAAAATACATTTGGATTTCCTTGATACATGATAAAAATTATCCATGGTTATTTTATAAAATATTGGCATTAACTTCTGGTCAATATGACACATAGTGTTATTGGTGTGACTAAAAGTATATGTTTTCATTTCAAAATGACATTTTATTTTAAAACATTCATGAAATACTCAAAATCAGGATAATGAAATCATATTTTTTTGAAATATATGGACATAATTTTATGATTTATTTCTGTAGGAGTTAGGGGAACATCAATTTTAGACATGGTGTGGTTGGTATGACTGGAAGTGTGTGTTTTCATTTAGAAGTGACATTTTAGTTCAACATGTGTTCCTCATACTCAATACTAAGAAAACATGATCAAATATTCGTGATACTTTATAAAAATTATACACAATTAGTTTTAGATGTGTAGGAATCAACTTCATATAAATCTAACACATGGTATGGCCAGTATGACTCAAAGTGTTTGTTTTCAATACAAAAGTAACATTTAACTCACAACACATTTTATACAGTTAAACTCAAGAAAACAAGAACATATTTTCATGAGACTTTTTAACAATAACCAATTCTTTATTTGTGATTTATAGGAAAAAACATTATACCCTTTTAATTTCAATTTATCAGAAATTATATAACATTTAAATTATATTTTGTTTTTATTTTTTATGTACAATTACTAAAAAAAGAAGTTGTTTTATTATAGGAACACTCTTATTTTGTACATGGTTGGTTTGATCATTAAATAAGTCTTATAATGAGAGTTTTGTATTTTGGCCATAATTATTTTTTAATGAATTTTTCATCAATGTAATTTTATATAAATGATAGTGTAATGAAAATATAAATATTTTTTCATTTAATGTAATATTTTTGTGATAATTTAAATTGTTTTATGTTTTTTATTAGTTATTATAGAGTTCTATTTATATAGATACTAACATTCTACAATATCTAGCATTATCCTTTATCATCACTAATTGTAGAAATGATAAAATAGTCTTTTATCAACTCTAAACCCAGTGATAATAAAGGAAGCCTTTACCAATATTACAGAACATGCAAGTAAAGGATACCTTAATCAAATTTATAATACATGATGATAAAATCCATATTTATGAAGTAACTCCCAATAAGTCATTTCACAAATGGTTTCTCATGTAACTCCTTCATAAATGAGAAACCTTAAACCCAAATCACCTATCTTGGCTCCATCACAAGGAAAGATTCAACATGTGATGGTTCACTTCAAGAAGGTTCCCAATAGTAGAAAATAAATCCTCCCCAACACCCCTTATTTAACCCAAGTCACCTAGTTTGGTTCCAAATGGTCTTTACCAAGGGGTTTTTACATCCACCCCCAGGTTGGTATTAGTTATGGGTTATAGTTATGGACCTTTTCCCTGATCCCTCCACTTTCACCACTGACACCCATGAAAAATCATGATTTTTTCAAAAAATGTTTCAGGTCAAGACAAACATGATTTGGGTCTTCAAACTTATGACACCTTCTTTGAGTTAATATACTCCATTTTTCTCTCAAATTAGATTCACCTAACTCATATTTTAGGTTTAACTTGGAAGGACATCCTAATTCATAATCCCCACTTGATCCCATGTTTTCAAAAAAAATTGGACACGACAGTCTTTACCACATGACATTAAACTGCATAAACTTATCCTATAACATTACCATAAACTGTTCGACTAAAACTACATGGGTTTTGACTCATATTCCAATAGGATACATTGTAAACCTATTTAAGGTTCAATCCCAACACCATTTTCATCCAATATTCCCACTTGAGAGGTTGTATCTCCCAAACCTGGATAGCCTTATTATCTGATGAGTATAAGATTACCTATGTTATAATTATAGGATGATCAATCATACCTTTTGTTATGAGCATAAAATAACATCAGGACCTAACCAAATCTAGGTAATCTTAACCTAATAGTATACTCTACATTAATTAAAACTACTACGAATAATTCATAGATTCGTGAATTGAAATGGAACCATTGTGGTCTTTATCACATGAACATAAAAGGTAATACATTCTCATTAAATGAAAATCAAATTTGTGGATTCTAATTCCATTCACAAGGATATACATGAATCCATTTTCATGGGGCTAAACCTAACACCACAACAACTCTTTTCACCTTTAATAGGAGTTTAATTCCTCCTTATATGGAGATAAACTCCAGATTTCCCACCAATAGAGATTAAAACTATAGAGTAACTATATTATTGGATCAAATGAGAGGTAGTATAATCCTGATATTAAATATCCCTTTTAATTCATGTTTTTATCCAATTAGTTTCCTAAGTGTAATTGGTATTATTATTGAGAAAGATTTGCGTACCTGAATTCAATATTTAATAGAGTCTTAAACTAAGCAATAATTACACCCACAAAGGGGTGAGATGAGCCCAACCTCCCATCCTATTGAGCATTTTAAAACCTAAAGTGTCATTAGTAATTTCTTAGTGACTATATGACTTTGTAAAGATTGATCACAGCTACTCAAAACATCATAAACAAAGGGGTGATTCAGAAACATTTATGGTCACTAAGAAATAATCAAATATTTATTCCCTCCAAGGTATATCTGTAGCAATCGTGGAATCACACAAACTATTTGGGTAGGATTCTTCAAACCTTTATAATATGTTGTCATTTAAAAAGATAAGAAGAATATAGAGAGATCTATATAAGGGAGAGTTTCTGGGAAGAGTTTTCTTGGGAGGTTTACACACACACTACCCAATCACTAAGACCCTTTTTCATATTCTAAAGGGATGATCCTTGATCCATGAAATTTCACATATTATTCTCTTATACAATTCATAAATATACAAGTAATGGATTGAGTTACATTACAAGTAACTCTCAGCCTTAAATCTCTCACATGTTTCAATTTATTAAATAGTTTAGTTAATGGTAAATTGGGTGTCTAAGACAAAAAATGATAACCCTTTAACTGTTGGATATATTTATGTATTGGATTAGTACCAATAATATATTAACATTTGATACTTGGTGGTGCAACATAAATATATCATATAACATGATATACACAAACTTCCATCATATAATATCACTATAGCGTAAAATAAAAAATGACCAAAAAACATAAAAGCTTATTTCTGTGTGCATTATTATACACTATGACCCATCCAAACATACGATATGATAAAATTATTTAGGTCATATTCCTATCTCTATATGCTTACAATAATTATAAAATATACAATTGGTATCATATACCTATCAAAATATAAGAATTAATTTATGTAACAATAATACTTGGGGGTATCCATTGAGTTCCTTTACCCTCTTTAGGTATCCTAAAAACTTTTCATCTCCAATATCTAGTTTTAATATAAAGGAAACATTACCTTACTTAGAATATCCTTTCTTCAATTTCATAGAAGTTGTTGTGCACTCAATATGGCATCTCTTCTTAATCTTTTTTCCCAAAACATTTTCCCTTAATTTTTATACAATCATTATAGAACTTAATCATAGACTTATAATGGTGTGATAAAAAATTCTCAACATATTTAGAAGATTAATTATTATTTTATTGAGTTCATTCACATTATAATTAATAATAAATAGTCAAAACCATTTCAAAAACAATTGTAAAATGATGTTCTTGGATAGATAATGCCTTAGAAATTACCCCAATATATCCAAGTAATTTACATACCCAGTCATATTGAGAACATATGTTTATATAAAATTACCCTATGTTACCAGCACCAAAAGAGTTATTTAGAAACTTCAGATCTCTCATGTCTAGATTAACTTTGAAAGATATTTTTTAGGTTTTCTATCATCCTTAAAATATTCATACTTTTCATGTTTCTTTTGAATATTGGGATCTATAGAATCAATAATATACATATAAATGTCAAGAAAATCAGTAATATTATAACAATAAGAATATTTATCATATTTACTAGCTTTATTAGCATGTAATTTTCTAGAAGTTTTTTCTCCAAAAAATAGAATTTTCTATCTTTCTTGGGATCCTATTTTAATTTTGGATGTTACATTTGTTATGATTTTATTTTTTTCAAAAGATTATTTAAATATCACTTAAATAATAATGTATAAATTTAATATAATTTTCCCTCTTTCATGTATTTTATATTATATTTAAAAATAAATCCTTAATATTTCAAACATATACTATTTTTAGAAATATTAACCATTTTATATTCTATATGATCATTTCATATTTTATGTAAATAATTTACATAATTTAAATATCTCATATTACATTTTATTTGATCCTTGATAAAATAAAACAATGCACTTTTTGACATGTTTTAAATAAATTTTTAAAATAATACCTTTAATATGAAAATTTCATATTATTACTTATAGAAAAAATCATAAATTAATATAAACTATTTTATATATATCTTTGTATTACAATTTATAAATACTTTATCAATTGAAAACCCATGAAAATTAATGACTTTAAACATAGATCTCATCCACTAAAATGTTTTTGGTATAGTCTAAAGCCCCCTTTAAGTCCTACACTGGTGCCTTTTTTAGATAATTTTAAGAAATTCTTTTTAATAAAAACATAAAACAACTTCAAGGTTATTAAAAACTATTCTATGGTTCTTCTAAGTGAAAAAATTGTTAAAGGTCCACAATTATTTTTTTTAGAAAATTTATTTTGATCATAGACTTCAAATTTAAAAATTTTGAAACCATGACATGGTTTTGATTGTCTATTTCATGTTTTTATTATATACTTAGATAAAAAATGACCGTTTAAGTCAAAACCATGATATAAAATCATATTTTATGATGCATTATTGTTTCAAAACACTTTTCACTCCTTATTTTTATTAAAACACAATGTAATTTTATATTTTTCAATATAAAACTAGACATGGTTCACAAACCATGGAACAATATGGTGAATTCTTATGAATCATGGACCACGTGTATTTTCCTCTTCACAAATCATTTCAATGTGGCACACTCAACCTGTCTCAAACATTATTATAGGGGGTTCCTTACACCCCAATTTTTATGGGGGGAAAAGGTGAATAAAAATTATCCTTTTCTCCCCCGTCTCTCTTTAAAATATGATTCTAAATGTTATTTTAGTAAAAACTTACCATATTTTGGAATACATCCTTGCATGGGTATTCTCTCTATTTTCATGCAACCCATATGTAATAATGTTTAAACCAATAGATTATATTCATCTCAATAATAACCCATTGAATGGTTTTTATTCTTATGTTGAGTTTTTTCCTAGGTATTTCATGTGAATAGTGAGTTAAAAGGAGATAACTCCTTTCACTTGGATTGGTTTGTAAATAACCCATATCATAATAGTGATAGTAAATGTGACTAGTGAAAAGGAAATTTTACTTAAAAATCCTTGGAATTATTTTCTGCATATGTGTTCTAGAGATGACTATATAAATTTTCATTAAATTATTCTTTCATGGTGGTATTAGTTTTGATTCTAGATAAAGTTTTATTTTGGTGATAAAGTGACCAGGAAGTGAAATATCAGATAGAAATATATTTGATGACCATTTCTTGTTTCTAAGTTTGTATTGGGTTTGATGGTTTGGCTTTATGGAGAAGGTTCGATCAGTAAGTAGGTACTTAACCCATGAAATTTCCAATATCCTATACATTGATGTTTCCTAGATTAAATCCATCAATATAGATGATACTATTATGAAAATTTGGTTGAGTGGTGGTTTAAAGAATACTAAAGGTGGAATATAAGAAATGTGGATTCTTTGTAAAATATGTGGTCTTATTTATAAAAACATTAGTTTAGCATTTTTAGGTTGGTTGAAATACACATAAAGTTCTACATAGAACACTTTAATGAAAGTTCAAAATACATTAGAAAGAACATACAACTTATTATTGTCCATAGAAAGTTTTCAACAAGACACAAAACAAGTTTTCTTTAGTTTAGGATACATTTTACTTATCTGAAAACATATATCAAACTAAACTTATTACGTTTGGTCAGTCTTAGAACATATTTTTTTACCTCAGAACACTTATATATGAACCATCTTCATCAAAGTTTACACTTCCATGACTAGGATAAAATTACATTTGATCATGTATGTTTGTCCCATCCTTCATTATTGTAACCCTACATCAATTAAAAATCCACCCATGTGTGTCACAAAAAAGAATCTCATTTAATACATGAACAATTTCTCAAATTTAAGTGCAAAATTATTAGAAAAAACTATTAATAAAATTTGGAAAACTAAAATTCATAATTTATTTATATAATAAAACACAAAAAAAATCATAATATACATAAAATTATGTATGAAAATGATGATATAAATACACTAATCATAAATAAATTTTAGTAATAAACTGAATGGATATGCCATACCTAAAACATTAATCACCCACTAGTCCAACCACCTATAATATGATTACATAAAGGAAACAAAAATAAAAGTACATGGATCTAATTCAAAATCCAAGGCAAACCACATACTTGGTTTCCAAAACACTGTAAAGCTACTCCACACCAATCATAAGAAATCCATGTGAGCATCTCCACTCGATTATGCACTCATGGGACTCATCCTTAGCCATAATGTATCAATGATAAACCTGAAAAGTCATATAGGGTTTGTACGCACATCGTGGTGAATTTATAGAGGGTGGAAAATTAATCTCAGTAGAACACCACCCATGATAGACCTATAATATACTACCATAAGTGAATTATCATGTATTATGATTATACTATCTAAGACAAAACTAGAATAAATATAAAATCAATGAATAAAAAAATAGGTAAGTCCATAGCCAATCCTTGGGTCCATTATCCCCGTCATCTAGACAAGGTTTCATAATATATATAAGTATATATTTATATATATATATCCCAATATATATGTGATTGTATATATATATATAAGAAATGAAACCAATAACATGTTTAGAAATAATTCAACAGCCGATCCTTGGGTCCATAATCACAATTGTTTTGATATCTTGTTAATGAGGCATTGAACTAGATGTCATACCACTCAAGCCATGTATAATTAAGTCGATCCTTGGGTCCAAAATCCTGATCACCAATTCTGTCTTCAACCAGTGTGGAAACTTTCTCTGAGAAAGATATGTCACCATAGGGGGATACATGTCCAAGCCTTGGGTTCACTCATACTCACCTCTAATCATCATAATGAAGTATTCAAGGTAATATCAAGACATCCATTAAATATGTTACTAAAATGTAGGTCATAACAACCATTCCCTATAAATACATTATGATGTTTGATTCCTATGTCCTGGTCTGTAGGCGTTCATGACATTGTGACTCAGATAATCCCTAAGGGGATAGTCATTAGGAGACCTAAAGGGAATTCTCTCTAGATATAAGTAAATTCTCAGAATACATTCATTAAATATCTCAACATCCCACTCCTAGAAAATATTGGTGAGTTCAATAATGGTGTGTCTACCCAACCCTTGGGATATTCCGAGGTGTCGTTCGAGGAGAGCATAGTCATCCTCAAAATTATATCAATTAAATGATTAGGAGTGCCATGTACAACACAACCGTCAAGTAGGTCTCATAATCTGGATCCCAAGAAGTACATTTGAGCATTTTATAATGTAATAATAATACAAGAAAACTCAAAAATCTAAATCTAATTTAATACCTATGGGAATCCCAATGAAAATGCTTAGAACCCTGATCCTAGGAAGCACCTTTGGGCATCCTTTTGAAAAGGATTGTAACCCGGATCCCATGAAGCACCTCTTGGAATCCATATAAAATATAAGGATCAATAGATAAATTACAAGAAGTATCTATGGGTATCCCTTTTATACATCTCATCATGTTAGGCACATCAACCACAAACTGGAAGCACCTTTGGCAATCATAGATACATTAGCAGTAAAAAATTGAATGTATAAATAGAAGAGTGATAGTGGTTGAATGCCTAAAAACACAAGTTTTACCACAGTCTCTTGGGATCACAAGTTTATTATGGGTTTTATGGTGATAAATTCTACCATATATACCCAGAATCTCAATGCACTAACTCAGGGTTGCTCAAACATCAAGTCACCCACTAGGTCCCTCATGTTATAACACTAGAGGGGCATCCTACTTGGGATCCTCGAGTCTAAAAACAAGCCAATCCATCCCTTTTGGGGTCCTAGAAGACAATAAGTAAGAAAAGGAATCCCTTTTGTGATCCCTTGAGATATAAAGCAGAGGCATCCTATATGGGATCCTCATAATAGTAAGAAACAGAGGCTTCTTAGATTGGATCCTTAATCACGACTAATCTCAGGGCCTCCTAGGCTAGAAGGACACATATCTAAAGGGATATATCTATATTGTATAGGCTAGGTAACCATATATCATTGGATATAGTTCATGTACCATCTCATATCAAGTTCTCACTCAAGGTTAGTTTGAACACCCAACTAATTAGTCACGTCAATACTTGACTCAGTGATGCTAACCAGGTATGATCACATGATACCAGATGGGGACCTTGCTGAAATCAATCCAAGTGAACTAACCATTTCATATAACTTATAGGAGGTTCTCATTGCATGTATCTCTTGCAGATAAAAATTTATTCATTTATGGGAGGAGGAATATCTCTGTTAAGGTTAAATTGGGGTTTTTCACATTACATGAATTTGTATTAATGTTAATCATACGCACATATAGGATTTTTATTTAATAAATTGAACTTCATATTTATAATAAGTGGTTATAAATTATCTAATAAATCTCATTTTAATTATAATATTAATGGATAAATTACCTAGGTAAATAAACAGATACAAGTTATGTTAGAAAAACAATAGAAATAAAAATGAGTAAACTTAAAGACTAAGGAATAGTTGATAAAATAATTTATTTATTTTGTGTGTTAGAAGAATGTACCGATCAAATCACCCATACCATCCATTTTTTATATGTTTTTCAGACACATGTGGTAAGGGAGTCCTCCTAATAGTGAATACTTTTAGGTATTTACAAAAATACCACTCCTACTTCATTATAAAATATAATTCATTATCCCCACTTATTCACACCTATAAAGTAATTTTTCTTGATCAACCCCTAAAAAATAACATACCATCCTCCATTATCCCATATTAGAAGAATTAATGTTTGTAGAAATCCAACCAAGGAATTATTTTGGTGCAGATCAAAATGAGATACCTTAAGAATAGGTGATGTTCATCAACGAACGTTTTTGTTTTGTTTATTCCTAAACACCCTTAAATTGTTTCTATACCATGATTATATAATTAAATAATTATATTAAATATACTTAGATGTTTTTATGTTAAGGTTACTTCCTAAAATCACATACACTTCCATCAAATAGGCTACAAAATCATCGTTTCTGTGTACGGTGGAGTACCGCCTCACAAACCGATGTATTTTGTTTTTCCATTAACACCTCTAACATTGATAATAATGATGTAAATGAAGTTTATATATGATATATGTGATATTTAAGATGTATTTATGATTATATAGTTAATAAATTCCTTCATTATTTCTATCATGTGAGAATATGATAACTCTGTTCATGTGTATGGTGGACTACCGCCTTGCGAAGCAATGGAATTCATTCACGCATTACAATTATTGAATTAAGGATGGGTGTGATAGAAATATTTGATATATAAGAAATATGAATTATAATATAATTATAATATATATATATATATCATTTACTTTTCTTTCTTTCATTGAAATTAGAAAATGGAAATAGTGTTCATGCGTACGTACGGCCTAACGTCACCATGAATGGTGTACTTCATTTCCTATTTCTATATTTTATATATTATTATAAATATATATATATATATAATGAATATATAATATATTTTTATCATTTTAAAAATTCTATAAATTAGTAAATCATGATAAAATTAATTGTAATAAAAATAAAAAGTTGAAATATATACGAAAGAGAAAGCAGTTATTACCGAAAATGAATATTAAACATGGAATTTTTAATAATGGGGTAATATAAAGTCATAAAAAATTAATATATGGTATGATATGTATTAATATGGTTCTTTGGTATATTTATAATAATTTTATATTTATTATACAAGAGGTTGTAACATGTATGAAAGTATTTAATACTTATGGTAAGGTATTTCCTTCACAATTTTTACTTCCATGACACACATGTCATATTTACCACCAATTTATTTTATGTGGTGTATGTAATGAACAAGAATATATTTTATTATGCTTTTAATTAAAATTATTTTAATTTATATATCCATTTTACAATCTCTATTTCATGGGGTTTATGGTTCAAAATTTACAAAATCAGTAAAGAATTTTTGCCTCAATTTTTCTGCTTTGAGATGTATATTCTAATATGCACATATATTCTTTCATAAGGGGTATATAAAACAACTTTGACATGTAGTATCATGAATTTATCTATCATCAGGAAATTTAAAATTTAATTTTATGTTATTCCTTTGTGGAGCTTATGATTCCACGTTTCTAAAGTGGAAATTATTTTATTTTACAATCTCATCATTTATCGGGATTATTTTTAATTATGATTCAAATGTTTAAATATCATGATCTACCTCTCAATACTTCTCATGAATTTCATTATCCTATCATTATTTATGATATATTCATGTGATGGTGCAATTTTTCTACACTTTGGTTCTTTACATACTTAATAACATGTTTTTAAGGGTATCTGACTTTATTTCTCTCTTTAGTTGGAAATATATGTTCTTTCAAAAAAAATGTTTGAAAAATGTTTTTAAAATATATTTTAATCTCATTTTAAAGGAAATTTATTTTTAAAATGTTTTATGATTAAAAAAGTGTTTGAAATGTTTTTCAAATATTCATTTATAATTTTTCAATGTTTTTCTCAAAGAAAAATTTTGTCAAAATGTTTTATGCATTAAAAATATATTTTCAAAGTAGAAAGGATATTTTCCACTAGAAATATTTTAAATTATATTTTAAAATTATTATTCAATAAAGATTTCATTAATTTATAACACAAATGACTTAATGGGATATGATCCAAGGATACAATTTTTATTATTTCTCTTAATTCATTATGTTTATGATGACATATTGATCATGGAACCCATTTATTTTACATGGGTTAATCATAATCCAAATAGATTATTATAAAACCTACTTATTTTATATGGTTTAATCATGTTTTAAAGATATTTTTATGGAATCTATTTCTTTCCCATGGGTTTATCATGATTAACTTAGATATACTTGAACCCCATTAATTTTACATGGGTTAATCAATTTATAAAAGAGAAAAATGATTGTTTCTGATAATATGCTAGATATTTGTAATTTAGTCTTATTTTTGTTATTAGAAAAAGATTGTATTATGGGGTATCATAGATAGCCTTTACTAATAATGTTATATCTTATATGATGGGGTGGGCCAGATAACATTGGGTAAGCCCATTATAACATATACGATAGGGAGTTCGAGATAGCACCGAGCAAACCCATTATTGCTTCTAAGATGGAGAAGAAAAAATAGTGTTTGGTGAGAAAATTATAACTTACATGATTTTTGTCTCTAGATATCACTTCAATACATTGGGTAACAATTTATATATATCTTATAATATAGAGAAGGTTGGAATGGGGAGTGAAACCATTACATATTCGGCTACTATAAGATATGGTGGTTTTTACTACACAAGAGGTGTAGTTAATTATGTGTTAAACTAATTAAATGTTCACAATGTTATTCCTAGACCTAGTTTCATGTCCATAAGTTTATGTGAGGTCCTTATTTCAATTCACTAACTCAATGGGTGAACTTATTTCCATTTATATATGCTCACAATGTTATAAGTTGATGTGCGTGCCAAAAATATATGTATTATTCCTATATTATTATCTCCTAACTAAGGTTATTTTATTATATTATCATCAAAGTCTTATGAATATCCAATATTAATTCCATGACTCATGATTATGATCTCGGATATGCAGTTTATGGTTTGAAAATGTTATTCTCATATTCTTATTCTCATATGTTCTTGTTGTGCTTCGGTATCTCATTTATTTTACCTTATTAGGAATATAAGATAGATCTTTCTTATGTTTCCTTTCCATAGGTTACAGGAAAGGTTTTATGTAGGATTAGTAAAGGCTAAGATCTTTGTGGGAAACATCAAATATCTTTTTCCAGACTAAAAGATTTTATTCCAAGTTTCCAAAGGCGCTATTCTATTATGGTCCTCAAGCATCTGTTTATGTAATGTAATAAATATTCATCTAAAAATATTTGATATTAATGTATGATAAGCTTGGTTCATTATATTATGGTGGAATTTATCAAAGCATTACCTATTTCACATACCGATGCAGCTTCTCCCAAGCTTCATCGTGGCACATCCCTTCCTCTCTCCCTCTTTCTATCTCTCTATATCCATCTATTCTCTTAGGTTTTGTGAAGGAAACCTATAGGGGGTGTGTATAAGAATCTAGGGGATAAAATGTAAAATAAAATGGGAAAAAAGAAGAAATATAAAAGGAAAAGAAAAGGGGGTCAGGCCAAGGCATGGGGCCTGACTCAAGCTTATGTCTCTCCTAGGAAAAACCCTCATTCTTAACTCAACGATGGAGATGAAATCTCAATATAACACCATGTTTAAATTATATTTCTAAAATAACACACATGAATAAATTAATATTAGATTAATTAAATATTAAATATTATTTATTCCACTAATATCCAAACAGATCAGAATTCCACCAAACTTCTATCCTAGAGTAAAAACCCCATTTGGGGACTATAAGAGTGGTTATAAAAATTATAAAAGATCTTTTTTAGGTGAAAATTATCATTTTATATCTTATAAAAATCCAAAAAAAATCTAACTTATTCTGAATTTCTCAGTTTCAGTAGTGATTTTCATAACATACTCCATTAGATTAACTTTAGAATTGACTAACATCTTTCTTTACAACCTCTCACTGTTTTTACTTACCGATTACACCACTTAGATTTCAAAGTTTTGGATACCTAACTAGTTATTTAGGGATAATTAATCAATCATTTTACCCATTTTGGAAAATTTATCTTGTGTGGTTTAGATCTGGCCTTGAGTTATTTGAATAAATTCTTCTAATCTATCTTCATTCTTTGAAAAATTAACTTAAATTTTATACAGATTTTACAAAATGATGTTAGTTCCTTTATCCGCATCAAATGAAATTGGAGGATATTGTAAATGAATTCATTAATAAGGATTCCCTTGATAAATATTCCATTATTGTAATTGAAATCCAAAAAAAATAACCATTATTGAAAGTATCATATTTTCTAAAAAATGGGTCAGGTTGATTTTTCCAACATGGGTCTATTAGGCTTAGTTAGAGAAGTTGTTTTCTAATTAATTAGTAAATATTTTAAAAAAGTACTGACTTATAAAACTTTATATTGACACCGCATGTGTGGTGGAAGCTATTCTAGAAGTATAGAACCAATATAATTTCTCTTCAAGTTTGGGAATTCAAAAGGAGGAATGTGTAAACATAAGCACTTAGGGGATAACAAATTATTGAGGATGTACTAACACATATGGATGGGTTGTTTTGAATAAAATACATAATTTTAAGAAGAATTTGGATTTCATTACCAACTATTCCCATGCGAGGAGAATGATCATATAATCGAATGACTTATGTAAGGTTTTTTTTAAAATAACACATCAATATTTTTCTGTGCATATGTAAGAGTACATTCATTGTGTTCCCTAAATCATGCACTCTTCACTATAAAAACCAGTTGAGGTGGTGGTTACCATGGGGTGGGTATAAGGTAGCCAATGAATATTGGTTCTAAGAGGAAGATATCTATGAAGTTTTGATGGTGGTTGAACTAGAATTATTGAAAGTTAACTATAGTGGTTTCTATTAAATTGGCATTGGTGTCATTTGTATTGGATGATAGATCTTTATTGAGCCTAAGATTATATAAGATTGTGATTTGGATTTATTTAATACTATTTAATTATCATATTTACAATTCTAGTGAATTTTTTGTTTCATATGGATTGTGAATTGTTCCAAACCATTTAATATCTTTGTGTACCTATTTTTTCATTTGTTTATTACTTGTTCCATTTGGTATGTCTATTATGAGTGACTAAAAGTTTCATACAGTGTTTGATTGAGGTGATTGAATACTAAATTCTCCATATATAAATATATGGCATAAATTTATTTTATAACTTCTAGTAAACTTATTCTACATTTTATGTTTTTGAAGTTGGTTCATTTTAGAAGATGTTTAATTCAGTGTAACAAATGGTATTAATTCTTGGTTAATAGTTATGAAGGACAACTCAAATAGTTACTTTTAAGAAATTTGAATTACTCATAATTATTTATTTTCTAATTTAGTGGGTTTTTTATATTTTGTGAGATCAAACTAGAAAATTTAAAGCTATGTTTGGATAAGTTTTATGGATCATACTTTAGTTTCTGGTTGATGTTGGAGGAAGACTACATGTTTTAAATGGATATCAATATTTTGTTGATTGAGAAGTAATAAGTAATAGATAATACATAGTTGGAGAGACTTAATAAGATGAAACCATGTGATATGTGGATAATGTTGGATAATACTGTAGCTTTAAACATCCATGTGTGGGTGTAATTATAGAAATGATGGAAAATTTTATGAATAAGAATGTTAAGTCTTTTATGATTGAAAAAATGTTCATGATGAGATGACATTACATTGTTAGGATGTAATGAGGAAGTTCAAGGAAATATCATCTAAATGATTTTAACATTATTAAGATTCATCTAAATCCCGTTATTTGAATTTCACTAAAGGTGTGTGGGACTTAAATTTTGTATATCTCTTTTGGAATCAAGGGATTAAATAGTGACCATTGTGATTAATTATAGTGAAAATAATGAATTTATATTTAATTATATTAGTGATATGGTATTTAATAAAGATATATAGAATCATGAGGTTTCAGTTTCTACTAAAACTTTGTTCAGTACTAAAGGTAGGGTATTCTCCACCCAAAGAAGTTAGAGGAACAGAAGGTAAAATATAAGAGATAATAATAATAGGAATTCGGATAGTCTTACAAACTCTACATGTTGTCACAATGGAAATAAAATAAATTTATAGAAGTATTTATATGAGATACATGTTAAATTTGGAAAGTAGTCTTCTCCTCCATCAAAAAAATACATAGTTAGAGGGTAGAGTGGAACTTTGGTTGAAAGTGTCCCACATTCAATGGATTCATGGATTCTTGATTCGGGTTCTTCATTTCATTCAACAACCAAGTGTGGAATGACCCGACCAAATAGGGATCGAGCCGTCACTCCCCAAGCCCGCCTCCACTAGGCCAGGGGCTGGCATCTTGCGCCGAGTAGGCTATCACACACATGGGAGGCATTAGCATAAGGTACTTGTACACACGCACCCACATACACCTCCATGCAACAGTGCAGTGATATATAAAACTGAAAATAAAATGCATGCATACATCTACCCCAAACCAGAGAGCAACAGAAGTCCAAAAGGCCAAAACAGGGCCCACCAAAAGTAAACTACAAAAGCATCCAACCTGCTCAGAAGAAGGGGGTGCACTGCCAAAAACACCACTGGAAAGATCATCGGCACAACTTCAGTAAGACTTCACAGTTAGTCCCGCTCACTCAGCTCTGCCTGCTTTGGGTCCTCCTAGGACTCCATCGAAATGCATGTGGTATGAATAAGACACAAACACATGCGGTCAAAGCCCGTACAAGGGTGAGTATAAAAATACTCAGTAGGCACTCCAAAAACCCAAAATAAAAGAGAGGAACTAAAAGGAAACAGTCCGCTCATCCCAGCCTGAGGGAACCCAGATGAGAGAGAAACTCCATCTCCTGACCATCCTCAACTAAACATAACTAGTCAGCTCAATCCAGAAGTATGCTCGTACAAACACCTTGAACATCCTGATATACTAAGATCATGCCCCAATCCACATGATGTACCGACCTCATCACCAGTAATGGTTCACAACCAGGAGAGCACACTCCATGATCAAGGTCATCCCAGATGACACTCGTCCGAGAGATACACTCCATCGGGTCCCACACCAACATCTCCGATGCTCAGCTGAGGGATCACGCTCAATGGATATCGTTACTAAGAAAACCACACTGGAACAGAAAGAACGACAAACTCCTTGGATAGGGGATCGCTCCTAGGGTCCGCTAGGGGATGCCTGAAACCACACTGGTATATGAAGATCTCATAGATAGGGGATCACTCTCAGGGTCCGCTGGGGGATACCACAACCTGACCTGGCATTTGTAGATCTCACAGATATGGGATCACTCCCAGGATCCGTTGGGGGATACCACAACCTGATCTGGATCTTGACATAAACACGTCACTCAGATAGAGTATTGTCTCACGTGTAAAGGTTTTCATGATGATATTGGAACCCTATCGGGTACATTTCACGCTGTAGGGGATCTAACTGACGATGCTGCAACCCTATCGACACCACTCGATGAGTAGAAGATCATATAACCGTCGAGCGTGATCTCTCGGATGATCCCAAAAATGTGTCTTGGTGGGGGAAGGATCCCTCTTCCTTACGAATTAAAATCATGTCAAACAACACCCACATAGGGTCTTACCAACGCCCTTAACAAAACACGAGCAGGAAACAGAAAGGAAAGAGTACCACTAAACAGTGTCTATCATACTACTGCAGAAAGTACAAAGGACACAAGGTGTACCTATATCCATCCATGGAGCCTCTGGGTCAATAGCCCCTAGGTAATTCAGATATCCTCACACTCGGCCACCAGCTCCCTAATCTTGGATTGGACCAACTGGGTGTGGGGGTGGTGGAAACTAATATCGCATACAACCTCCTGCTTCTGCACCAGCTCTGTCACCACGTCTGCCGCCCTACAGACCTCCTTGCTCGAGACGCTGGCTCTGCCAAGGCGGTCTGTCAACTGGATCCCTCTCAGCAGCATGACGGGTCGGACAATCTCAAGCAAGATTTCCCCGACCATCGCAAGTGTAACACCGCCTCTCCTGCGACAGAACAAAATTGGCCTGCAGGCCCTGAGCCTCAGATCCTCTATCATGGGGTTTCCTCCTGAAACGTCGCCCACGTTCGTGCCCCTAAGTGTGTCACTGGCTACCAGATGTTGATTCGACTAATGAGGTCTCAACTCTCATGTGCCCAACACTAACAGGGGGGATCTACTTAGCCAGAAATCTATCTACCACCAACGCTCGCTAAAGCACTCCAGTAAATGTGGGCAGACACAAAGAAACCACACCTGCCCAGATGTCCCTGCGTAACCCCAGATCGAAGGTCCATGCCCAAAATAACGGGTCTCGAACCATATTCAGGGAGTAGCACGGCAGGTCTGTAAACCTCGCTGAGTACTCTAACACGGTCATGACCTCTTGTCGAAGCTGCAGAAGCTCTTGAATCCGCATTGACCTAAGCGTCACCAGATAGAACTCTTCCCTGAAGAGCTGATCAAACAGTTCCCAGGTGATCATATCCTCGTTGTGGGACTGTGTCAACAAAATCCACCATCGTCCAGCCAAACCATGTAGAAGGCTCGCTGTTAGGATCACCATCTGATCTGGGGGTGTCCTCACCAGGCGGAAAACATGGGTGACCACTTCGAGCCAATCATCAAGTGCCTGAGGATCTGGATCACCCCGGAACATCAAAGGTTGCTACCTATAGAACTCGTGAAGCGCACCTAGCCAGCATGTAGCCTCATCCTGTATTGCCTGCACAACCAGCTACTCGACAAGTGGTGGCTCAACTGGCAGACCACCTGGAGGTCCAGTCTCAGAACCTGCACCCTGGTCCACAACCTCCACATGGGGCAGATCATCACCACAATCCTGCTACGGAACCCTTGTTGGTTGTCATCGTGGAGGCATCCTTAAATACAACCAAGACGCCCCATAGTCAAAGAGTATATCTTGAGAGTTGACTCAAGAAGATCAAGGAAAAACCCAAACCCCAGTTCTATATGATGTATGCACAGTTCTTCCCCTGCGACCAGTGTACGGATGTCCTGAGTCGAAAGGTAGGTTATCAGAGTCCTGGTGTATGGATACGTCAGCCGCCGCACCAACACTGGAGTCTCTGGCCTAAAATATGAGCTTGAAACATCATAACCCTTCCGCTATGCAACCAAACAAAACTCATAGCCAGACTAGCTACACTCTGAGATCCCAAAGGTGGAACGTCCTATGATACCACTCTGTCACGACCCGACCCAATGGGGCTCGAACCGCGACTCCCCAAGCTCGCCTCCACTAGGCCAGGGGATGACGTCCTACTTAGAGTACACTATCACACATAGGGGAGGTATTAGCCTAAGGTACTTGTACACACGCACCCACATACACCTCCTTGCAACAGTGTAGTGATATATATAACTAAAAAGAAAATGCATGCATACATCTATCCCAAACCAGAGTGCAACATATGTCTAAAAGGAAAAAACATGGCCCGCCAAAAAAACTACAAATGTGTCCAACCTTCTCGGAAGAAGGGGGTAATCTACCAAAAACACCACTAGAAATCTCCTCAGCACAGCTCCGGTAAGACTCCACGGTCAGTCCCCCTCACTCAGCTCCACCTGCTCCGGGTCCTCCTAGGACTCCGTCGAAAGGCCTGTGGTCTGCATGAGACACATACACGTACGAGCAAAGCCCGTGCAAGGGTGAGTACAAAAAAACTCAGTAGGCACCCCAAAAACACAAAACAAAAGAGATAAACTGAAAGGCAAAAGTCTTCTCATCCCAGCCATATGGAACCGAGATGAGAGAGAAACTCCATCTCATGACCATCCTCGGCTAAACACAACTAGTCATCTCAATCCATAAGTATGCCCGTACATACACCTTGAAGATCCAGATATACTCAGCTCATGCCCCAAGCCACATGAGGCACCGACCTCATCACTAGAAATGGCTCACAACTAGGATAGCACACTCCATGATCACGGTCATCCCAGATGACACTCATCCGAGAGATACACTCCATCAGGTCCCACAAAAACATCTCTGACGCTCACCCGAGAGATCACACTCGACGAATATCATCACTGAGAAAACCACGCTGGAACAGCAAGAACAACAAACTCCATGGATATGGGGTCACTCCTAGGGTCCTCTAGGGGATGCCTGAACCCACACTAGTATACGAAGATCTCCAGATAGGGGATCACTCCCAGGTTCCGTTGGGGGATACCCCATCCCGATCTAGAATTCGTAGATCTCACAGATAGGGGATCAATCACAGGATCCACTGGGGGATACCACAACCCAATCTGGCGCTCAGCAGAAACACGACACTCAGATATGGGATCGTCACCCACGTAAAAGTGGTCATGACGATACCGGAACCCCAGCTGGTACATTTCACATTGTAGGGGATCAAACTGATGATGTTGCAACCCTACCGACACCACGCGCTGAGTAGGGGATCATATAACCAACGATACCACAACCCTACTATAATCCTCATGCTGAGTAGGGGATCGTATTCCTGATGATTCCACAAACCCTACTGAGGACGGCCCACTGCATAGGGGATCGTATACCTGACAATGCCACAACCCTACTGAGCACGACCGAGTGCGTAGGGGATCATATTCCCGATGATGCCACAAACCCTACGGGGCTAACCTTATAGATAGGAGATCATCACCCGTGGATAAGCGGTCACAGCAATACCAAAAAATCCATCTAGGGAAACGATGCTAGAGGATCCCGCTTCGGGCCCACCAGAGGGATGCCACAACTCTAACAGATTAGACATCCCATCGAGAGGATCACAAACCTATACTAAGGTTGTGATGTTGTCCGAACCCTCGTAGGAACGAACCAAGGGAGTACCCTCAACCACTGATGGTCCAAACATCTCTAACCCGAGCGACCTGCCACAAAGCCACACCGCGCACCTCAAAGGCCGATACCGAGGCCACCATCGCGATTCACGCGGATAAACAAGCAGGGTAGGTTGTTTACTTGCCCGAAATGGAAAACTGGTGAAAAATAAACTATTCACCATAGATATCCTATGCGGGTCCCAAACAACAATCCTGAAACTCATCAAGTGCATCACAGCACTACGATCCCCTCGGAAAAACACACGATATCCACTACTCGTTCGTCCTAAACGGACCCCCGGTGAAAGAGGTACTATTCACCAAAGCCAGCTCGGGTGGGGCCCATGCCTCGATCCCATAACTCATCGAATCACACCATTTTGATCCTCTCGGAAAAACACTCATGGTCGACTATTCACTTTCCAAAATCTGGCTCTTGGTGAGAAAGTTGTGTTTCTCTACAAACGCCAAAACCCGACCTTGTGGGGCCTGCACCCCGAACTCAGCCCCAACACCCGAAAACCAAAAAGAAAAGTCCACCATACCATCAGGGCCTCAACACCACTGACGGCACGTCAATCGGACGCTCCGGGTAGAAGATACAACGGCCCGAAGTCGAATAATAATAAAATATCATTATTTTATTCAACGTTTCTAGCTCTCGGGCCACGATCCCAAAACATAAAACTCTCGAACCCACCCCGAAAGGTTCACCTCATTGCCAGGGTTGCGTCTCCACATACGAGACACGAATTTTCCCTGCAGATTTCAAGAAACAGGGGTTTTAAAACCCCCATGTATTAAAAAGCGGTCGGACCGGCCTGAACCGGTCGGGCTGGCCGGTCGGGCCGGCCGGCCGCAACCTCCACCATGCTGGGGAGCCTACCCCTGTGCCTATGGCGGCCGCCGCAGCCGTGTTGTGCCGGTCCGCCGTGGCCATCCCCCCCTCACAGGCTAGGCTTCTGCGGACCAACGGGACCACCCCAGCGGTCCGTTTTTTTATCCCTAGGTACCTGTGTGACCCTCGGGACACGATCTTCCTTACTACGACAAAAAACGAAGCAATTAAAATCAAAAATAGGATCGGGGAATTAAAACTCAAACCTCCTACCTCACGGGAAAGACGTCGATGTTCTGACTTAGATCCGCGCTCCAAAGCTTCCGTTGCACGATCCTGGAGCGTCCGCCGTCGAAATCCGAGCTCAACGGCACCTTGATCATGAGATTTGGTTTGGTTATTCTTCGTCGGAAGGGGAGGAGGAAGGAGGAAGGAGGACGAATCACTCCTCTGCACACTGCACGTCCAAAGGGGGGGAAGAAAAGATATATTTATTTTTTAAAAAATAAAATCTCTCCCATCTCCAGCTCCCGACTCGCCTCCACCCAATGCTCAATGCAGACAAAGGTAAGGTCACCCTTAGGGTAAACACAACATTCTGAATGCAATGGCTGACTCAGATTTCCAATCCAAGAATCTGTTCTGAAGTTATTCGAGCCGACGCTCATAAATAATCCTTTCCATTTATTTACGAAAATTCCCCTGGTGGCTTTTCTCACAACAGGCTCGCGCCCGACAAGTTTACACCCCGTCTAGTGTAAATGGCTCATTCCAGATGCAACTGTGCCCACCGATTCTGATTCTGAGCAACCGATTAGGAAATAACACACCCCCACCATGTGCATAGTATAAAAATACTTACTATTTTTATAAAATTAATTCCGGGCACACCGTGCCTTAGAATCACACGTCGTCTTCGCGCCTAACTCTGAAATTAGTCGTCAGAATATTCCGAAGTTTGACATGGCTAAAACCTAAGTCACTAAAAAGAGTGGATGCATGAATAATTATGTTTCTATAATAATTAGAAGGCTTAAATTATGGATGGATATACACATGAGGTTATTAAAACGGATATGTGAGAATTAGAAAATTCAATGGGTGGTTTTTTTTGTTTTCAAGGCATCTGACACATCCTAGGTTCATAAGAAAAAAATTGAATTTTATTAGATAGCTTGGTGATATGGGATTCTATAATATCTTTGTGGATGGTGTTTATAAAATCACATGTGGTTACATTGTGGTTTACAATGGTGAAAATTATGTAACATTGTACCCAATTGACATTCAAAAAGGTATCATTTATGTTAAAGAAACCACTTTAAGGATGACATAGTGGTGGCATGTATGTCTTTGTCATATTAGTGAAAAACTTTTATGGACACTTATCTACAAAATGATTATTGAAGCATGATTATGTGATGTATGGAATATGAGAGGGTTGAAATCAGGGATAGAAATGTAAGGGATTGTTTAAAATGTATGTAAATACAACAAACAATTGGAAGCTCAAGATGGTTCATACGGACGCTTGGGTACTAGCACCAATTCGATCCCATGAGGATGCACTGTAATACATTACCTTAATTGATGATTCTAAACAGAAGGTGTGAGTGTTTTCCCTCAAACATAAATATGTTTTTTTTTGTAATTTCATTTGATGGAGATCTATAGTGTAAGACAAGACCAAAATGAAGTTCAAATTACTTCAATATGATAATGCAGATGATTACATAAGATGAGAGTTCTAGAAATTTTGTAACATGAATAAAATACATATGGATAAGATTTTGCGAGGAATACCAGATAAGAATGGGGTTGTGGAATGGGTTAGTTTTATGCTGAATAAGAGAGAGATAGAATCATGATGTTAAGTTCTTTTTTTGAAAAGGATATTAGGGTTGAAAGATTAAATTGTGAAAATTGTATCATAAATTATATCCAATCTAAATCTTTGGAAAAAAAATTCTATAGGAAAACAAGTCTTGAAGAACAGTATATTTTACTCATTAGAATGTTTATGTTTGTATTTTATATCCCCATGTTGATTTTGGAGATATGGATAGGCTGGAATCTAATCCCAATACATATTTATTTATTGAATATTGTGACAAAACATTGTTTTTAGGATCTGGGATAATACTCAATAAAATGTTATCAAAGTTTGAAATGTTCAATTTATAGAAGTTGTATTATGGAAAATTTTAACTGATTGGGTGATTCTAATAGGATCGGGGAACATATAGTGTAGGCTAAGGTTGGGATAAGTAGAGTTCGGTGGGTTTTGGGATTTTTAAAGAGCACAAAATATAGATTCTACTATGTATGACCATGTTATGAAATACAAAGTGATGATAATGTTGTAGAAGTACAATGGACCAATGTAATAGAATGATCAAAGGCAAAATAAACTTATGGTAGTGTTTCCATATTCCACCCCAAGTTTTTATGGCATATTTTCCTTTTAAACAAACTTAATCGCTTGTGTTGCACACAACACCGAGTTCGAACACACCACAATCTATTAATAAGATATTGTTAAAACCTAGCCGTTAAAATAGTGGGAAATAAAAGTATTAAAAAATTATGAAATTTATATATTCAATGTTTTTACCTTCATCCATAATTTTTTATAGGCACGGGAGATAAATAAATCAAATTTTAGGCATTAAAAGGCTATATTTTTCTAAAGGTATTTTTACTACCTTTTAATGGAACACTTGTTTTAAATATAGTTTTTGACACATTTATTTATTTAAAAAGGGAATTTCCATGTGTGGCTTTTCTGAACCCTCCACACAAGGAAACCCCCTTTCCCACGAAGAGGTCACTTTGGAAAGATCCCCAGCTAGGAAGGAGTTGTTGCCAGCTGAAATGGAATAGTGTCATGGTGGGTGACAACTCGGGCGGTGATGGTTCATCAAGTAATCCATCGGCACGGGTGGGTTACACCCCACTTTTCCCACTCAGTCATAAATTGGGTGAACCGGCAAGGCAAGTTTATCATGGGGGAGAGGTTCACCCCAAAATCAGACTCCCAATATTCAAATATTGTACCTCCCAAAGAACGACATTGTTGTACCCCTCTCCTTCACCATTACGCTACCGCCAAAGTGGTAGTTTTCGATACATTTATAAATTTTATTTGAAAAAATATACATCTTATTTGAAATTGGAATATAAAATTTTACTTTGGTTAAATTTTTTGGTATTTTTCTGATAAGAATCATATTATGATGAATAGTGACAAAATATTGCCTTTTAGTTGAAAACATATTTTTCATCTAAATAATTTACAGTGTTAAATTATATTTTTAATTTATTTTAAAATTTAATTAGATTAATTTTTCATCATTTAATATAATTTATTTCAATATAATAAATTTCACACTAAATTTGGATTTGAAAACTGTTCAACCTTTTGAATATTTTCACTTTAAAAACTTTTTTTCTCATTCTTACAATGGGATTAATTTTAAATTAATTACAAAAACTTCTATGTTTTAAATTTTGAAAAATGGATTAAATATTTGGAATGAGTGGGTAAAAATTATTTAAATATGTTCCTTTTATCTTTGGTCCTTATGAATTGTAATTTTAGTGAATTTTTATTAACCTGGTTAAAGGAAAATCGAGTAATTAAGGGTAAAATTAATTTCAAAAATATTAGAAAATTATCCAAACATTTGTACTGATTTTATTGGATGAGTTATTATTTAAAAAAAGTCATCCTTGGGATGATATTAAGGCCGCTTCGAGACACTTGAATGACATTAACCATTTTACATTATTTTATTTTAAGAACAGCTAAATATACAATACTCATGTTTTTATTAAGTATTAAATTTTTAATATGTGGTTATTCCGAACATATACTAAACTATAAATATTAATTGGAAATATAAATTTTTTATATTCTCCATAATAATTTATTTTTAATTTTTAATAAATAAAAAATTATCTTAAAACTTACACGATGATGATGCAGTAATTATTTAATTAATTCGAATGTCAACTAAATAATTATAAAAATATTAAAATAATTATAATTTGAAATAATGAACATCATCAATGAATTTTATAGATAAATTTAAAATGATAGGTATATATTAGATGTTTTGGTTCTTAGATGTCTTATTTTATAGATTTATGTAAAATTCAAAGTAATGAATAATATCAAAATCGTCATTAATGTTATATTAAAATAAATAATAAGTTATTAAATGATATTAAATTTATGAAAATATAAAATTTAGACAACTTTTTGAGATATATATTAAAATTTCATCCATGATTTATTTAAGGTTCTTTTTGGATTTTATATTAATGATATTAACCTTCAAATAGTAATAATATATGATTTCATGGTAAGAGTAAAAGGGTTCAAATAAGGGTTAAAACTAAAAGATAATGATGAGAATGTGGCCTAATATTGTGTAAAAAATATTAGTTGAGATTATTTAGACTCAAAATCATCTAATATTATAAATAAATCGCTTTTTATCCATTTTAAATTTAAAATTAGTTTATATTAATTAAATATTTTGAGAGTTTCCCAAAATACCATTCACCTCAATGATAAAAGGGAACATCCAACCTCAATTCCTCGCACCACTTTGAGAATTATATATTGAAAAAACCTTACCCATTTCTCCTGAAAAAATAATTTCTATGTTATAGAGATCCCATTCTTACAAAATGACAAACCCCAGATCCCTTATGAAGAGATCTAAAGTAAGTCCTCCATTGAAGAAGTAATCATTTTTACCAACTCATTCAAGTTCATTTCTTCTTATACTTTGTTTTCAAGTATTGTTTACATTATAAATTAATAAATTAAGTATAATATATATGATGAGATGTTATTATGATTATGGTATAATCATATTCCACATTTTATCCATTCTACTTAAAACGAAATCACCACATGTGCATACATATGACTTGTCGTCTCCACATCATGATGTACTTTTTTTCATCACCACTTTATTTGGATGGATATAATGGATATAAATAATAAATATGATATGATGTTTATTATTTATAGTTAATATACCATCTAATTCCTAACCCTTTAACCATTAAGGAAATCATAATTTCGCTTGTGCGTATATACAACCTACCATCTCCACGACGTTATGTGATTAATTTTCCATGTTAACCACTCATGAATGATTATAAAAATTTATATAATGATAAAATAATATATATATATATATATATATATGAAATTAATATCATTTTGGAGATGAAATAAATATATTATATTCATAATAAATGATACTTACATGACAAAACATGTAGAGTAAAGTGAAGAACATAACATCCGAAACAATTGTAATAATGAAATATTATAAAGAAAACAATATAATAAGATCATATATGATATCATTGATTTTCATATGGTTTTTTATAAAATTAATACATGATTTAAAACATCATACATCAGTTTAAATCATATTTAAATAATGTAAAAATACAAGGTAAATGTTATTTCACAATCTCATTATTATTTGGGATTTTTTTATATTCATGTCTCAACTGGAGAATATTTTCATCCAAGTCCATGTTTTCTAAAAATGTTTTCAAAAATATTTTTAATATTATCCTATGATTGTTTAGGTTTTTGAACCCATGTTTTAATTTTAATAAAATGGTTTGAAAGGAATTTTTTTTGTTTTCTTAACGAGGTTCTTCTTAACCTTCTTGAACAAAATACGGAAGGAATGTTTTTTTAACTTATACACCGTGAGAGTATTTCACCACCATCATGTCTCCTTAATGTTTTGATGCTTTACAAGTATACACCATTATTTTCAAACAAAATGTTTTATTTTATAATTAATTGCCTTTTAAATAATTTATTTTAAAATAAAAAAAAGATTATTTCACTCAATAAATTTTTCATGATTTTATTAGGTTATTTTCATCTCTATCCACATAATTTGTTGGATATTATCCTTGTTCAAGGTTGATCTCTTATGATACCATCCACCATACGTTATTGATGGTTTTATGATATGTTATAATGTGTATGTTTTATTTTGATACCATTCATGGTTTATGGTTTAAGAATTCACATTTTTCATGCTATCTTTTCAATAAAAATGATTATATTGATTATATTTCATTACTTTCATAAGAATACTACATTGTACTTAGTAAGTGATGGGTGGGGCCTTCTATATCCCTTCGATGTATCGGTATGTCTCATGAGACAAACTACTTTGGGTATTAGATGAGTTCTTACCCTTTTATGTATGGTGTCTTGGTCTAAGACATGAGAGTGTGTTTATGATGTCTATAATTATACATTCTCTCATTATGAGATTAGTTATTCATATTCCATGATGATTTAATTAGTATAATATCTATATTATTATTTGTAAGGAATTATTTTATTTTCATTTATTACTTCCATATTATGCTCAATATTATGTTTAAATGGATTTTGTTTCTGTTATACACCTTGCCTTAATACTTATGATTATTTATTCATAATAGATTTCATTATACTCTTACCCAAATAAGCGTCTAAGATCACCCCTTTATTATGTTTTATTTTTATAAGGATCCAAGATGTATATTATTGATGGTATTAAGGGTTAATATAGGGGAATAATGGTGTTCTCAAATGATTTTTTCTATTTTATTTTATATTTTAAATTGTAATATAAGGTTCAAGTAAGTAATCTGGTTTCCAAAATTGAAAAACTGGTCAGTCATTTAGGATGTGATTCCTTTTATAATATTTCATTGTAATAAAGTAACCACCAACTCTAGGATACTGATATCAGGGCCTTTATATTTGGTATGAGAGGAATTTTTGTAGAAACTTCGAAAAAAAGATTTAGAAAATATATATTTGGGAAACTTAACCCTGTAACAGACTTTGAGAATATTCCCAATGTAACCAAGTTTACAATTTTGAGTTTAGTTATACAATTTATGATAAGTATTATACTATTTATAAATTATTATTTCTGATTCATAACCTAATACAGTGTATGCCATTGTTTAGAAATGATTTATAGTGGAAGGAATAAAAATCATATCAACACTCACAATCTATGTAGGTATTTACCTCTTGTGAAAGATATTGATGTTGGAGATAAAGTTTCAACTGGTGCTGAGAAACTTATAATAATATTGGGGTAGCTGACTTGGGTTATGAATAATAACCTTTCCCATATGGAGCATCCTTTTCCACAATGTGGATCAACAATGTTATATTTATTCATGATACAACAACCTCCACCATTCAATGGGACTAAAAATCCATTTGTAGTGAAAGAATGGATAAGTTCTTTAGAGAATATATTTCTTTATTTGGGAAGTAATGAAAGAGAGAAGGTTGACATAAAAATTTATCATATCTCGAGAGATAAGTATATATGGTGTTTAATGATTCAAAACAAAATTGAGGTGTAAGAAATAGAAAACATGGAATAGAGTGATTTTAAGGAAATATTCTTGGAAAAATATTTCCCTTGCGAACAACAAGCGAAGATGGATAAATGATTCATGAATCCGAGGAAAAAAGAGGATGATAATGTTGCTAAATATGAATCCAAATTTACAAGGTTTGAAAGGAATGCTATAGATTATGTACGTAATCCAAATATAAAGTTTGATTGATTCTTTTATTGGTTAAAACTGTTCCTCTAAAGCGAATAGTTATCCCAAATTTTATCATCATATGAAGATATAGTATTGTGTGATATCAAGACAGATAAATAATTATCTAAGTCTTATGACTTTAAGGAAAATAAAGACCAGAAGAGGGATGTTGAACTCTCTAGAAAAGAGAAATAAGGGAAAATGGGAATAAGGGAAGAGTTAACTTTCATCCTATAATAAATGTGAAAAGAAACATCTTGGAACATGCCTATTGGGGATGGGAGTTTGTTAAAACTTTAGAGAAAAACTCCACCAATCCAATGATTGAAAGGTAAATAAAGAAGTTGGTAACATGAAGTGTTTTAACAATAAGGGCATGGGATACTATGCAGATGATTTTCCTAAGTGTCGAGGAAACTTTCCCCAGAAAATTATAAGGGGCCAGGCTAAGATTATGTGATCACAACTACTAAGTTTGAAGTTGTTGATGATATGGTGGAAGATAATTTAATCACCTCCTCAAACATAGCTAATGATTTATTTGGTTTTTTACGGTCACATTCTTTTATATCTTCTCAATTTTCCAATAAAATTTTAAATTTCTATTTTTATTTAATAATGTTTTTTCAGTTAAAAATTCTAAGGGAAGCCTCATTATAACAAATATGTGTCAGGAATCCCACTTTATAGCACATAAAAATATTTACTTTCTAACCATATCATCATACCAATGGTTTAATTTGATATAATTGTTGGTATAGACTGTATTTCAAATTATTATGTGAAATTTTATTGTAAGAAGAAGGAAATCATAATTTTTTGAGGAAGACGTAGAATTATTCATCTTTAGAGGAGAAAATTCATCATCTGATTCTTATCTGGATCCACCCAACTATCGATAATGAATGAAAATATTGGGGAGGATGTGAAAACAACATCTAGGGATGAATAAATTAATCTTCAAATTGAGAATGTACTTATTTTAAAGCAATACATTGATGTATTTCTTAAGGAATTACTTAGACATCCTCCATAGCATAAAGTTGAGTTCACTATTTATTTAGTCCTAGATGAAAGAAAATTATCAAAGACTCCCTGGAGAATAGACATAGTATAATTATTGAAGCCAGAAAAATAATTAGAGGAGTTAGGTAAAAAGTTATTTATTCACCCTAGTGTTTCACCATAGGGATCCACAATTCTCATTGTTAAGAAGAAATATTGATCCATGAGGATGGGTATTGGTTATTGGGAAATCAATGCTATTAAAATAAATAAAAAAGTTTTATTTACTTTTGATTTATGTTAAATTTGAACAAATTCATGGAAATATTTTTTTTTGAAGATTAACCTTCATTCTGGATGTCATCTACTATGAGTAAAGAATGAAGACATTCTGAACATATCTTTTCAGGCATTGTATGGATATTATGATTTTATGGTGATTTATTTGGATTGACTAATGAGCCCTTGGTTTTTGTGGATCTAATGAACATAATATTCAGGGAATATATTGATGATATAGTTGTGGTGTTAATTGATGATATTCTAGTGTATTCTAAAATATATAAAGATCATGAGAATCACTTATGAATTATTCTTGAGACTCTAAGAAGAAAATAGTTATATAGTAAATTTATAAAATGTGGATTCTAGATTCAGTAAATTTCTTTTATTGTCCTTATTGTCTCCATGGATGGAATCTGTGTTGATATTATAAAGAATATGTTAGTCCAAGAATTTCCTACACCAATGAACATAATCAAGGTATGTACTTGAATTGGCTTAGCAGGTTACAATTTTAATTTTGGTTAGAATTTTTCCTGATTGGATAACTCGTAAACCAAGCTCCCACATAAATGGGGTTAAGTTCGTATGGACAAATGAATGTGAAGAATGTTTTGAAGAATTGGAGATAAGATTTGTCAATTCTTTTATCTTTAAATTACCATTGGGAAATGGTGTATTTTTCATTTATAGTAATGCATCAAGGAAATGACTTGATTATGTCCTTATGAAAAATGATAGAGTTATTTTATATGAATCTAGATAGATAAAAACTCATGAACATAACTATCTAACTCAATATCCTGATTTAGTAGCTATAATATTTTCTTTGAAGATATGGAGAAACTATCTCTACCGTGAAATATGTGAGATATACATAGATCAAAATAGTTTGAAATATATATTCTCACCTAATAAAATAAACATGACACAAATGAGATGGGTCGAGCTACTCAAGGATTATTATTGTTCAATACACTACCATCCTAGGAAGGAAAATATGGTGGAAGATATATTGACCTAGAAGGATCATGGAGTTCTACAGAAAATGATTATTTAAAGGGATCCTGTGTTCGTGGACCTAATAAATATGGATATGGGAATTATTAAGTACATTGAAACATCACTACTTTTTCAAATGATATCCAAACCACCTCTATTGGAAAGGATAACAAATATATAATTCTTCTGATGAGAATTTCCAATAGAAAATTAAATCTATGACCGGGGAAAATTGATGGACTTCGCATATGAAGATAACATTTGGAAAATTTTAATGAAAATTTATGTTCCCTCAATACCTAAACTAAAAAAGTAATTATTGTATGATACTCATAACTAAAATTTCTCAACACAGCCAGTTAAAACAAATATATATAAAGATTTGAAGGAACATTTTTTGTGGGATAATATGAAGTGGAAAATTTCTGACTATATATCAAGATTTCTGGTTTTTCAAAAAGTTACAGATGACAGAAAACATACTATATGATTCATTGAACCTATTATTATACCTATGTAGAAATATAATGATATTATGATGGACATTGTCACAGGACTACCAAGGACTCCCAGAATTAATGATGCAATATGGGTTATTTTTTATCACCTTAACAAATCAGAAATTTTCCTTGGTATAAGAAAATATTTACCTCTGGAATTCTTACTAAGACTCTATATTAACGAATTTATAAGACTTCATGGTGTGGCTCTATCAATTGTGTTGGATCAAGATCCCCATTTTACATCAAAATTCTGGAAAATTATTCAAAAGGCCCTTGATAACGAACTTCATTTGAGCACCACCTACCACCCTAAAACTGATAGATAATTAGACAGGAATATTCAAACTTTTGAAGACATGTTGAGGTCTTTATCACTTGACTTTCAGGGTATTTGGGATCAGTATTTACCTTTGGTAAATTTTTTCTATAATAATATATTCCATACAAGTATTAAAATGGAATAGTATGAAGTGTTATATGGGAAGATATGTCATACCCCAACATATTGGTGGTGCATTTTGTGAAAGGAATAATATAGGACTAGAACTTGTGAAGGAAACCATAGAAAAGTTGAAGACTATTCAAACCTACGTCAAAGTACCTCAAAGTAGGAATAAGATCTATTCCAATTATCAAAGGAAGTATTTGGAATTTCAAGTGGGAGATCATGTTTTCTTAATGTTAAATCCTTGTAAGGGTATTATAAGATTTGTTAAGAAAGGAAAATTAAGTACTAGGTATATTAGACCATTTCAAATTCTAGAAGTAATTGGAACTGTGGCTTATCATTTGGCAATGCCACCTATCCTTTCTGAAGTACATGATGTGTTTCATATATATTTGTTAAAGAAGAACATTCCAAACCTAATGAATTTTCTCACTTATGAATAAATATAATTAGAACATAATTTATCTTACTATGAAGATCCTACCTAGATTCTGGATACTAGAGAACAAGTGATGAGGAATCAGACAAATCAGATGGTAAAGGTACTGTGGAAAAATCATAAAATTGAAGATGTAACATGGAAACCTAAGGAAATTATTATAAAGAAATTACCAAATATTTTTATGAGTTAACATTATATAAATAGAGGATGAAATTTTTTAAAGTATAGAATAATGTAACACCGCAATATTTTATAGTATGTTTTCTTTTTAAGTAAATTTAAGAGCATGTGTTGTATGCAACACCAAGTTCGAATGAACCACAATCTATTAATAAGAGACTATTATAAACTAGACGTTCAGATAGAATGAATAAAAAATATTAACCAAATTATTAAATTTATATATTTAATGTTTTCAAATTCATTCAAAATATTTTATATTCATAAGATAAGAATGTATCCAATTTTACGCATTAAAAAGCTATTTTTTCTAAAGGCAGTTTTACAGCCTTTTGATGTCATACTTGTTTTAAATATATTTTTTGACACATTAATAAATTTTATTTGAAAAAATTTACTTATTGCTTAATATTAGAATATTAAAATTTAATTTGATTCAATTTTTGCTATTTTTTTGATAAGTTTCATGTTTTGACACAATAATAAAAACTTGTTTTCTCATACTAAAAATGGGACTAATTATAAATTAATTAATGAAACTTATATGTTATTAATTTAAAAAAAATAGATTAAATATTTGGAATTATTAGTTTCAAATTATATAAATAGGTTCATTTTATTTTTGGACATTATGAGTAGTAATTTTTTAATTTTTTATTAACATGGTTAAAGGTAAATCAAGTAATTAAGGGTAAGAATAATATTATAAATATTATAAAATTAAACTAAAACTTGTCTTCATTTAATTTTATGTGTTATTTAAGAATTAAATCTTACTTAGGACGATTTTATGGCCTCTTGGATCCACTTCTTTGACTTTAGCCTTTTTATAGTATTTTACTTTCAGAAAATCCAAATATATCATACTCGTGTTTTTAATAAGTATTACATTTTCAATATGTGGTTACTCGGAAAATATCTTTAACTATAAATAGTAATATTAAATTTGAATTTTTTATATGCACTATGATAATTTATTTTTAATTTTTAAAAAATAAATAATTACCTTAAAGGCTTACACAATGATGATGAAGTAATTATTTAATTAATGTAAATATCAAATAAATGATATTAAACTTTTTTACAATAAATATAATTTAAAATAATTTATTTATTCCATTAATTTTATAGATAATTTTGACATGTTTGAGATCTATTATATGTTTTTTTTGGAATATATTCTTGTTTTATTAATTTTTGTAAATGTCAAAATAATGAAAAGTATTAAAATTTCAATTAATGTTATATTAAAATAAATAATATTTTATCAAATGATATAAAATTCAAAAATATATAATATTAATCCAAATTATTAGGGTAAATATTATAATTTCATAAAATACTCATTTATGGGTAGTTTATCATTTTATAGTAACAATATTAACCTTCGAAGAATAACAACACATGTTGTCACGGTAAGAGTTAAAGGGTTTAAGTAAGCGTTAAAACCAAAAGATAAGGGTAAGAATGTGAAAAAAAAATATCTAAAAAATATTGGTTGAGAAAATTTATTACCATAATAATATAAGTTTCTAAATTACTCACTTTGGTTATATTTGTAATTGAAAATTAATTTATATTAATTAAATATTTTTAGAGTTTCCAAAAGTGCCCCTCACCACAATTATAAAAGGGAACCTCCTCCTTCACTTCCCCACACCACTATGAGCATTCTATATTGACCCAATACATATCATTTGACCCCAAATATCCTTATACAAGTTATTTATATCCTTTTATTACAAAAATACCAACCCTAGATCTCTTAAGAAGAGATCTTTAGGAAGTCGGTCAAAGAAGAGCTAAACATTTTTACCAACTCATTCAAGTTCATTTATTCCTATAAATCATCCTGATGTGTTATTTATGATATAAATTAATAAATACAGTACAATATATATTATGATATGTAATTTTTATTATGTTACACCATATTCATTATTTTATCCATCCTATGAAAAATGAAATCACCACACGTGCGTGCTTACGACTTACCGTCTCCACGGCGCAATGTAATTTTTTTCATCACCACTTTATTTGGATTGATATAATGATAGATATAATTGATATAAATATTAAAAATTACATTATATTTATTCTATATAACTAATATACAATCCAAGTCCTTATCCTTTCACCATTAATGGAATGATATCATCGCTCATGCGTACGTATGGCCTACCGTCTCTACAACAATATATGATTCATTTTCCATATTAACCATTCAAGAATGATTATAAAAATGTAAATAATGCATAAATATAATATCTATGAACATAATATCATTATTTTTATTAATTAAATATATCCTATTCATAAAAAACAAAATATACATGACAAAATAAGTATAGGAAAATGAAGCGGTTAACACCCAAAGCAAGGGTAATAACAAAATATTATTAACAAAATGATATAATTAGATAATATATGATATCCTAAATTTTTATAAGGTTATTTTATAAATTAATGACCTTATTTAAACCATTTTAAAGTAGTTTAAAGACCATTCAACTTAAGGAAAGTAAAAGGTAAGGTTTATTTCATAGTCTCATTATTATTCAAGATTGTTTATGTTTAAGTATCGACTGGGGGATATTTTCTTCTATATCCATGATTTAAAAAAATGTTTTCAAAAATATTTTTACTATTATCCTGTGACTGTTTCCTTTTTTTAACCATGTTTTAATTTTTATAAATTAATTTGAAAGGTATATTTTTTGTCATTTTCCAAATGAGGTACTTTATGACCATTTTTGAAAAAATATGGAACGAATATTATTTTAACTTATACGGCATGAATATATTATAATATTTTCGTGAAAACTTAATGTTTTTAAGTTTCCTTTATAATTTTACATTTTTATTTTCAATGAAATATTTTCTTTTATATTTTTATGGCTTTAAAAAAAATGATTTCAAAGTAAAAAAAGGTATTTCCCTCAATAAAATTTTAATGTTTTTATTGGGGTATTTTCATTTATGTCAACATAATTTTTTGGATATTATTCTTAATTTAGGTTGATGTATTATGATACCATCTACCATACATTATTTTTTGTTTTATTTTTAGTTTGACCATGGATGTTCTATTTTGATATCATTCATGGTTTATGGTTAAAGTTTTTACATATTGTATGTTATCCTTTCAATAAGAATGTTTATATTGATTATATTTCACCAATTTCATAAATGTAATTAATTGTAATTTGTAAGTGGTGGGATGTACAACTATAGCCCCTTAATTCATTAGCAGGTCTAATGAGACAAACTAGTTTGGGTATTGGTAGAGGAATTACCTATTTTTTAAGGTGTCTTACCCAAAGTCGTGACAGTTTGTTTATAATGTCTGAAATTATGAATTACCTTATTATAAGATTAATTATTGATATTACATGTTATTATTCAATTAGTATAATATTTATGTGGTTATTTATTTTTAGTTATTTTATTTTCATTTATTCTTTCCATATTATGCTCAATATTATTTTTAAATGGATTGTGTTTCATTTATACACATTTCCTTAATGTTTATGCTTATTTATTCATAATAGATTTCATTGTACGCTTACCATACTCTGCATCGAAGCTCACCCCTTTATTATGTTTTAATTTTTCAAGGATGCCAATTGAATATTATTATTGATATGAAGGTCTAATATAGGGTAATAATGGAGTTCTAAAAAGATTTTCTATGTTTTATTTATATTTAAAATTATAAAGTAAGGCACATGTATGTAATATGATTTACAAAACTACTAAACTGACTGGTCCTTCAGGATGTGATTCCTTGTATAATATGAAAATTTAATTGTCACATCTCGGATTTTCACATGTATATTTTTTATAAATTATATATAAATATTTTGAGACAAGGATCTAAGAAGACGTGTGATTCCAAGGCCTAGTGTGTCCAAAATAATTGTTTGAAAATAGAAAACTTTTAATAGCACACGAACATATTTTTAATGAAAAAGTAAAATAACTCTTAATTGGGTGCCCGTATCAGAAATATAATGGCATCGTTAATCTCAAATCAGTGGTTTTACCCTAGGCGTGAATAAAGTTTTGTTTGTCGGGGTCGTACGTTGAACAATTCTCAAAGGGCGTAACCTCCAAAAAAAATTTATAAAAATTATTTTTGATGTAACAACTCTCCTTTTTTATGGATTTTTCAAAAATTCAAGGTTATAATCATAACCTTGACATTTCCTTCAATACATGGAGAGAGAACCTCTTGAAAAACCATTGGTGGATAACGATGGATCGATCAAAAAACTCACCCAGCATTCGACGAACCTTTCCAATGACGATAGTAATGTTTCGTTATTCATCAGCAATTATACCAAATCGAGGTAGGGTGATTTTTTCTTTCTGGTTTCCCCATTCTAGATTTCAATGGTGAATTTGGTTCAATCCATGAATATATTGATCCTCAATTCAATAATTTTGGGATGTTTTATAATTGCGGGGTTTATTTTGGGAATTTTTTTGATTCAGTACTTTTATCTCCATTCTAACGAGAACGGATTGAGGTAGACATGAAAAAAGTATGAGGTTCCTTCCTCATGGTTTCCTTTTTTATTTTATTTCCCTCAATTCTTTGTGTTCTTTACCATTGGATCCTCGTATTCCTGGATCAACTTACTGGGAGGATCCAAATGTGATCGGGCCCCCAGATTACAGGAAAACCGACAACAGAGGTCAGTTCTATGTGGATTGGGACCTAAGGATCTTAGATCTGCAACTATATCAAATTATGGGCATCATAGGTGGCTCAGTTGTCTGTGGAAGGGACCACCATCATGGGTGTGGCATGATGGTCCGGTGAGGCAAGGCAGTGGCATTGGTATCTCGGGGCGGTGGTGATTAGAGGTGGATTCAGTATTGTGGAGTGCGGAGGGTGTCCATGTGAGAGCCTATGAAGCTAGTCAGAGTGAAGCGTGGTGTTAGTCGCGTGTGATAAGGATAGTGGCTGTGTGGATTGGGGTTTGCGTGCAAGGCCTGGAGGGCCGCATGTTGTGGCCCAGGTGGCCCTTGCGTGAGCGGGCTGAGCCAATGGAGATGGGCATGGCCAACTGGGGTGGGATAGGTGGTCGACCCTAGGTGGGTCAGGACCGAGTGGGTCAGACCTGTGTGACTGGGCTGAAGCTCAGTAATATTCAACCGCGACGGTTGACACAGAGTTGTGATAATTTCAATTGTCACACATTCGTGGCAGGTGGGGGTGTAGTCAATCGTGGCAGTCATGGGACGGTCGGTCCGGGCGATCGATTGCCACGGTTGTTGGACCGACAGTGTTGTCGGTCCATGTGCCTAGTGACACACTTTGAAACTTTAGACTGTCATAACTTTTAAATTGTACGTTCATTTGATGAGTCGTCTATGGCGTTCGGACCCTAGTGATGAGAATCATGTTTTGAGATAAATGGTTGGTTTTTGGTTTGGGATATTATATGTTTATAGTGTTTCCTTATGTCCTTTGTTTGAGGGTTTAGTGTGGCATCACATCCACATCACTAGATTTCAATCCCCTCTAAAGGTCGAGTCTCAGATAGAGTCTAGTATCCCTCCCTAAGACTAAACTGTGATTCTCCATCACCCAGAGTGGAGTTGTTTAATCAGTGTAACCCCCTGGAGTATGGTGTCGGTCCTCTATCTAGTGGGATATATTATTTTGGTACGTGGTATCCCTCGGTCAATTATGGGCGTGATCATGGAATCCACCAATCTGTTTTGGGTGTGATCCCCTACATAACAGGTTGATTCATATTGGGTACCTAGAATCCCCTACTGTGTCTAGATATGATCTTTGGAATACCCCACTATGTCTTGGCACAATCCTATATCTGTGTATTATAGTATTTCTTGACCAATATGTTCTCATTTGGAAATGGCCCAAATGTTCTAGACCTCTTCGTGAGTGTCTCTGATTATATCATGGCTCGAGGAGTGAGTTCTCCTAGAATGAGTGGGCATTGAGTAGAACCATAAGGACGGAAATTGGTTTTTTCTTACCACAATAGTGCATGTGTCTTGGATTTAGTATATCCGGATATTCTTATTATATGTGTTGTAGACATATACCTATATATATATGATTGTACATACCTTTGTTTTTTTCTTTTTGGTTTCATGGTGTCCTAATGAGTATTATTATACTCACCCTAGCATGTCCTTTTCCTGAACATGTCCTGTCTTATATAGAAGATCGACCTTTGGATGGAGTCCTAGGCTACCCCGGACTAGGTTGTGATTATTGAGACCAGACAGACTGAGGTGTGTTCTTATAGATTTTACATAGCATTCTTAGTACCTTTCCTTACATGTTGGACTTGTGGTTACAGAATCTTTTTGGTGGGTTTTTATTCTAGACCGGTTTACTTTACTATACTTTTATTGTCGTACTCTATTGTGAGATCTTAGTGATGTGTATGAATTGTTTACATAGTGTATTTACATTTTATCATTTTGTGGCTTGGATATGTGTGTATGTGTATACAGGTACTTAAGATAATGCCTATCATTTGTGGGATATGCCTACTCTGTGCTAGTCATCAACCCATGGCCTATTGGAGGCAGACTTGGTGAAGCCACAGAATGGGTCGCTCTGGGATGGGTCATAACATAGTGGAATCAGAATAGGTTGGTTCTACTTTAGGACTAGGAGTCTATGAAGTAGGTTTGGGGCAATAGTGTAAAGTGTTTTGAGTTCATCTTTCAGGTCAAGGACTCCTGTTTTGGTGCGGCATCCGATGTATCCATACACCAAGACTCAGATTACATGATTTTTGACTTAGTACATGAAAACACTATTTTCATGGAAAACAATGGAACTTTCATCATATAGGAATGGTAGTGTTTTACATGTACTTCTTGAGTCAGCTCTCCAGATATACTCTATTGACTGTGGTGCATCTTGTTTTATTTTAGGATACCTCCACATAGATAGCCATTCACGATTCCACAACGTGTTCATGAGGATGATCCACCTAGTGATGAAGCATCGGTAGAGGGGAATGTACCATGGATAAAAGATCTTGGTGGTTTACTAACTATACCACCACCCATTAAGAAATAACTACTACCAGAACTTCCAGCTAAGGATGAGCATAGACTGAGTGAATTGTATGAGTTTTAAAGGCAGCGACCTCTCAAGTTTTGGGGTGATACAGACCCCCAGTTGGGTGAGGATTGGAAAGAGGTAGTCACTTGTGTTTTCTGCATTGTGAGTAAGCCTTCTGATCAGATGGTAGTCCTCTCCTTAAGTCTTCTTCAAGGATATGTGGGGAGATGGGGGAGCTTGGTAAAACTCTCTCATAATGGGATAGCTCTCTCCTGGATAGACTTCGAGTGTATCTTTATGGAAGATTTTTATCCATCCATGTTATGATCATTATGTATACATGATCTTCTACATCTAAAGCAGGGAAATATGATTATGGTGGAGTATTCAATGAATTTTACAGACCATTCATGGTACTACATAGAGTTTGTGTGAGATCAGTTATTTAGGGATTGAACCTTTGAGAAGGGATTACACTGGGAAATCAGGGAATCCTTGGTATCCCCTAGCATTCCAAATTATTTTGGGGTACTTGATCAAGCCCTGTTAGTGTAGATTTTTCTGGCAGGGTAGACACCGGTGGTGGGATCTAGAACTGGGCACCAAATAGTTGAGATCTCAATAACAGGCAACCAAAAAAATTCAAAGGGATCTCAGTGGACTAGGTGATTCAGGGGATGATTCGAGAACTCACGTTCAGTGGTGTAGGGGTCCAAGGAATCTCATGTCAGCCCAAAGACAGATGATGTTACTCATGTGGTGTTTGGGGACATATGGAATGAGATATACGACCCATCATATAAATGATTGGGAGACAGTCAAGGGACCGCTGAGGTAAAGATAGAGACACGATAAGGGTGGTCCATAAGGTGGAGGACATTGCAGAGTGATAGGAAGGTCAGTAAGAGGTGGTCAGATGTTTGACCTATTACCACCACCACCCCCAAGTGGTCCACGCCAGGCTCAGAGAGCTAGTGGACAGGGATGCGGCCAGCTGCAGGGGATGGAGGCTTATGACATTATGGAACCAAGTATGATACGAGGTATGATCTATATATTTTCCACCATAGCTTCAGTTTTTATAGACATATGTTCTAGTCATTCCTTTCTCGCCACAAACCTTGTTTGAGACTCAGAGATTCTGGTTGAATCGTTGACTGGACCCTTGCACTTAGAGATTCCTATAGGAGGAGATTAGATGATCACACAATAGTTTTGATAGTGTTACCTGACTCTTGGAGGTGATATTTTTGGTTGGAATCTCATGGTAGTAGTCTCGAGGCCTTACAGAATCATTCTTAGAATGGACTGACTATCTACAGTTCAAACTCAGATTGACTGTTTTAGGCACAGAGAGCGGTGTGTCTGCAGTTATGGAACCAGTTTTTTATTTCTTGGTAAAAATTAAATGTGGGTAGAACATGAGGGAATCACACATAGGAGGGTGTATCAAATTACTCATCAGTTGGCTAGCCTCGCCCTCAGTGCAGTGGATGATATGAGTCATCAGTTTCATATAGTGGTGGTGAAGTATGATGATGTCTTTTCGAAAGATGTTCTAAGTTTACCTCCCCATAGGGAGATAGAATTATTCATTTATATACATCCCGGGATGGCTCAGATATCTACAACTTTATATTTGATGGCTCTTACAGAGCTTCTCATGCTGAGGGTGCAATTAGAGGACTTATAGAGAAAGTTCTTCGTGAGACCTAGTGTTTCACCCTGGGCATCTCCAGTTTTTTTTCCAAGAATTCATATGAGAAAATGAGGTTATGTGTGGATTACTGGTTCATGAACTGGGTGACTCTTAAGAACAAGTATCCTCTACCGAGGATCGACGACCTCTCTGATCAGTTGAAAGGGGAGTGGTGGTTCTTGAATATCAACCTTAGATCAGGCTTTCACCAGTTGTGGGTATGGGATGGGGATATACATAATAATGATTTCAGATGTCATTACAGTCATAATGAGTACATGGTGATTCTTTTTTGTATATTAACACCCTAGTAGTGTTCATGGGACTCATGAACTAGATCTTTTAGCCTTACACAGACTGGTTTGGGGTGGTATTCATCGGTGACCTCCTAGGGTAATCAATATTTGAGGAGGAGCAAGAGAGACACTTGAGGATAGTCCTAGATGCACTATGAAAGCATAAACTCTATGGGAAGATATTAAAGTGTTAGTTTTTGATTCGATAGGTTCATTTTGTAGGACACATCATCTCAGAGGCTGGAGTTACAGTGGATCCAACGAAGGTTGAGGCAGTGGTTTCTTGAGATCCACCCAAGAGTGTTTCTGAGATATGTAGTTTCCTTGAGATGGAAGGATACTATCAGAGTTTTGTACCAAATGTTTCCTAAGTATCAGCACCCTTGACTTCTATGGCATGAAAGGGTAAGCCTTTCATGACGATTGAGAAGTTCCAACAGTGCTTTCAAGAGCTGAGGTAGAGGTTGACGATCACTCCCATTATGAAGTTATTAGAGGAATGTGCTGTGTATGTGGTGTTCTATGATGGATTTGGTACTTTTATTGGTTGTGTTCTAACATTAGGGCAAGTGGTTATTTCCCATGGTTTTCACTATTTGAGACCACATGAGTAGAACTATGATACACAAGATCTTGAGCTAGAAGTGGTAGTATTTACATTGTATATATGGAGATACTACTTGATGGGTGAGGAGTTTATCATCTACTCTGATCATAAGAGTCTCAAGTATATCTTCTCTTAGAAGGATCTTAACTTGAGATAGAGGTGATGTCTAGAGTTCCTCCAATACTATGACTTTGAGATTTTCTATACTCCTGGGAAGGGGAAATTTGTTTAAAATTCTCTTAGTAAAATATCTAGTTTGTAGTTACTTAGTGAGGTATCAGAGTAGTTGGACTCATTACAATTATCCTTTATAGATGCATATGGAGTATCATACCTCTAGTCAATGGTTTTCACCTCTCTTCTCTTACATCTAGTCAAGGAGGCACAACTTGGTGATACCAATAGTGAGACCCAACATGCTCAGTTATCTACAGGGCATGCCCTTGATGGATATTTGAAAGGTGGGAATTATGTCATTATTTTTGGAGGGTGCAAAGTTGTACCAGTGGTGTTGCAGGATGAGGTCTTAAGAAAGTTCCACACAACCCTTTTGGTGGTACATATAGGTGTGGAGAAGATATATCAAAACCTCTGACATCAGTTTGGGTGTCCATGGATGAAGAAGGGAGTTTATAGTCTAACTCTTGATGCCTCACTTATTAAAAACTGAAGGTTGAGCACCAGGTTCCATGAGGTTTATCTCAACCCCTTGAGGTGCCGGATTAGAAGTGGTATGAGATATCGATGGACTTTTCAAGGGTTTTAACACATATTTCTAGGGGATATGATGTCTTCTAGGTGATTGTTGATATACTCACCAAGTCATCCCACTTCATAGCTATCTAAGATCAGAGTTTAGTATAGAACATGGGACACCCCTACATGAAAAACATAGCTTAAATCCATGTATTTCCATAGAAGATAGTTTAATATCATGATTACCACTTTACATACTGTTTGTATATGAGATTACCGGTGGAATTTGGGACCTAGTTTCACTTGAGCACAACATTTCACCCACAGACAGACGGCAAGATTGAGTGAGCCATCCAGGTTCTGGAGGACATGTTATAGGCATGCATGTTGGATATTGGTCATAGTTAAAAGGATCACCTACCACTGGTGGAGTTTTCATAAAAAAATATCTATCAATCCACCATTGGTTTGGAACCATTTAAGGCCTTGTACAGATGACCCTGTAGGTTTCCACTTTTTGTGGACTGACCTAGGAGATTTAGCACTCAGGGGCCTGGAGATGGTGCAAGCTACTATAAAGAATGTGCAGATCATTCAGGAGTGCATAAAGACTACACAGAGTCATCAGAAGTCTTATGTTGATAGGTTATGGAGGCCTTTGGAGTTTGATGAAGGAGACTATCTGTTTCTTCAAGTTTCACCTCGATGGGGATTGCGAATGTTTTTTCAGGAAGGAAATTTATCGTCGAAGTTCATCGGCCTTTTCCAAATGCTATGTAGAGTTGGTGAGGTGGTTTAATACTTTGATCTACCACCATAGTTATCTCGGGTACATGACATCTTCTATGAGTCACATCTGAGGAGGTATGAGCATGACCCAATGCACATCACTGAAAAAGGTGAGATGGACATCGAGGATGGGGTGACTTTTGGGGAGTACCCAGTGGAGATCAAGGATCTATAATAAAGGATCATTCATGGAAAATTGATTCCTTTATTGTGTGTTTCGTGGTATCATGATATTATTTAGAAGAGATTATGTTAGCGGGAGGCATAGATCTGTGTTCAGTAACCTCATTTTTTTGAGTAGTTGTTGTTTTGACTTTTTGGGGACGTAAATCCCAAAGGTGGGGAGAATTTAACATCTTGTACTTCCTCATGTATTATTTTAAGAAATTATATGGAATGATTTTGAGGCCATGTGATAAGGTGGCATGGCATTCTGAGACCTGGTGTATCCTAAACAAATTTCTGAAAAATATTAAACTTTTAATAGCACACATATATAGTTTTTCTGAAAAAGTTTACTATCTCTTAAACCGGAACCCCGATTTGAAATTCAAGGGCACCATTGTTATCATAGAAGTGGAATTACCCTATGCATGACATAACTATTTTTTTCATGATTAATCTCTATAAAAAGTATCATAGATCATAACAGAAAATAAAATTATTTTATAAAAAATATTTTTGATGATGAGAATCTCCTTTTTATTAAGGATTTTTTAGAAATTCAGGGCTAGCCTCATAACCCTAAAATTTCTCTAGATACATGGATAGAGAACCTCTAGAGAAATATTTGGTGGATGACGATGGATCGATCGAACAACGCACCACAGATTTGATGAACCTTTCCAACAAGGACAATAATTCTTCATTCTTCATTAGCGATCGAACCGAATCATGGTAGGGTGGTTGTTTTTTTATGGTTTTCCCATTCTTGATTTCTATGATGAATGAGGGTCAATCCATGAATAGATTTTTCCATGGTTTGATCGTCATGTGATGGTTTATAATTGGGGGAATTATTTTGGGAGTTTTCTTGATTTGGTTCTTTGATATTCATTCTCATGAGAATGGATTGAGTCCTACAAGAACAGACGAAGATGTTTGTTCCTTAGAGAGTTTTTTGGGATTTTCATTCCCCCCTTTCTATAAATTCATCATTGTTAGATCCCTGTGTTAATGGATCAACTTTTCGGGTGTCTTTGACTGCGATCAGACCCCTGGATTGGAGGAAAAATGACAATAGAGGTCGGGCCTATATAGATCGGGACTTGTGGATCTTGGATCTATGACTGATTTGAATTCTGGGCATTGGAGTTGGATCAGTTGTCCGCAAAAGGGACCACCAGCGTGGGTCTGATGCAATGTTCTAGAGAGGTGAGGTGATGATGATGGTAGCTGAGGGCGGTGGCGATCAGAGGTGGCGGTGGTATGGAGCACGGTCGTTGTCCGCATAGGATCCAACAAATTCGATGGGAGCGGAATGCAGTGACGGAGGAGTGAGATGTGGCTGATGACCACATGGATCGGGGGCCACAGACATGGTCAGGTGGGCTATATCCAGCATCCCACACACAAGTGGGATAGACTAGGGAGACAGGTTGGTCCAGGTATATTTTGGCGGTTCGGGCTAGGTGGCCTGGGCCCAGGAGGGCCAGGATGAGTGGGTCACACCCGGGGTGACCGGGACAGAGCTGGTCCATGGTCGACTATGGCAGTCGATCCTAAGTCATGGTAGCTCTAGCTGTTTCCCAGCCATAGAAGCTGAGGGCACGATCGACCGTGCGGTCCACTAGCCCAATGACCCCCCTTTGAAACATTGAAATGTCATAACTTCCAAACTTTATGTCCATTTAACATGTTGTTTATGGAGTTAGGAAACTAATGATGATATGGACGTTTTGAGATAAATGGTGGGTTTTTATTTTGTACTCATATAGGTTGAAAAACTTTCCCTTTGTCCTTTCCTCTAGGGTTCAGTGCAGTATCACATCCACATCGCTGAATTGTAATCCCCTCTAAAGGATGAGTCTGATATAGAGTATGGTATCCCTCTCCTTGCCTAGTGTGTGCTCTCCTATCACCCCTAGTGGATTTTTGGAATCAACATAACCTACAAAAATAGGAAATCAGTACTCCCTCTAGTTCGATGCATCATTTGGTTACGTGGTATCCCCCAACCAGTTCTAGGTGTAATTCGTGGCATCCCCTGGCCTGTTCTTGGAATCATCCCCTACGTAGCACCCCCCAGTGTGTCTGGGTGACATCTGTGGTATCCCCTAGTGTGTTTGGGTGTGACCCCCTCAATTTTTATTGTTTTCTTTATTCACCAATAAATTCTCATTTGGTAATGGCCCAAATGAGCTAGACCTCTTCGTGTGTGTTTCTGACGATAACATGGCTCGAGGAGTGAGTTATCACAGAATGAGAGTGCTTCGAGCAGAATACAATGGCTTGAAATTGGTTGTGTCTTACCTATAGACTGTGTGTCTTGGATTGATTATATATAGATATTCTTGTTATATGTGTTGTAGATAGGTACCTATCTAGAGATGATTGTACTTACCTTTATATTATTACTTTGTGGTTTTGTGGTGTCCTATTGAGTATTGTTATACTCACTAATACATGGGATTTTCCCACACATGTCATGTATTATACATAAGATCATCCTTTTAATGGAGTCTTAGGTAGACTAAGGCTAGGTGGTGCTTAGTGAGACTAGACAGACTGAGGTGTGTTCTTATGGCTTTCAGACAGTATTCCCAGTACCTTTCCTTCACTAGTGTAGAAAACATTTTTTACGTCGGTTATTTTTCATTATTTACGTCGGTTTTTAGGCGACGTTAATACGGACGACATTATAAATAACGTTTTTTACGTCGGTTATTTAAAACCCGACGTAACATCCCTAACATCACGGTGTTTATCACGTCAGTTATTAATGAACCGACGTGAAAAATGATGGGGGATGGGGATTTATAACGGCGGTTATTATATAACCGCCGTGATAAACCGCGGGTGGGGGGGTTTAGCACGTCGGTTATATAATAACCGACGTGCTAAATATGCGCGGGGGGGGGGGTTTATCATGTCGGTTATTTCTAAACCGACGTGATAAAACGCCTGGGATATCGTTTATCACGTCGGTTATGACATTACCGACGTGATTAACCCTTCCCCGGGCCTATTATCACGTCGATTTCTTAAATAACCGACGTGATAAAAAGGCATGGGAAACGTTTTAGCACGTCGGTTATCCAATAACCGACGTGGTAAATCGATTGCCAGGCCTTTTAGCACATCGGTTATATTAAGAACCGACGTGATAAAAGGCCCGGGAACGGTTTATCACGTCGGTTCTCGAAAAAACCGACGTGATAAACCCCTACCGATTTATTTACCACGTCGGTTATAAAATAACCGACGTGAAAGTGATATTTTTTTAAAAAAAATAATTGCACTGTTGTCACCAGAAAGCAACCAGAAACCAAACAACAAAAATAACCATGCCAGCCCTCCCCCAAGCCCCAACTGAACCCCACCCTCATCTATACCCACCTAACAACCTGGCCAGCCCTCCCCCACCACATTGGAGCCCCACCACAACCCTTGGACACCCCCCACCCCTTGGAAAGCCCCCCCCACCCTCATTTACACCCCCACGACCCCTAGTACAGCCTCAAACACCCATTGGACACCCCTCCCATATCCCTTGGACACCCCCACCCCTTGGACAGCCCCCCCCCCCACCCTCATTTACACCCCCAAGACCCCTAGTACAGCCTCAAACACCCATTGGACACCCCCCCACACCTTGACAGCCCTCCCAGACCCCTTGGACACCCCCCCCCCCCCCGATCCCTTGGACAGCCCCAAACACCCCTTGGACACCCCTCCCATATCCCTTGGACACCCCCCCCCCCCCCACCCCTTGGACACCCCCCCACCCCTTGGAAATTCCCCCCGCCCTCATTTACACCCAACCGGACCCTTGGACAGAACTCCCAGACACCTTGGACACCACTCCCATATCCCTTGGACACCCCCCCCCCAACCCTTGGACACCCCCCCACCCCTTCGACAGCCCCCCCACCCTCATTTACACCCCTCGAACACTAGGACAGCCCGAAACACCCCTTGGACACCCCTCCCATATCCCTTGGACACCCCCCCCCCACCCCTTGGACACCCCCCCACCCCTTGGACAGCCCCCCCACCCCCTGGACACCCCCCCGACCCCTTGGAACCCCCCCCCCCCCCCGACCCCTTAGAAACCCCCCCATCCCCTTGGACAGCCCCAAACACCCCTTGGACACCCCTCCTATATCCCTTGGACACCCCCCACCACTTGGACACCCCCCACCCCCTTGGACAGCCCCCCCCCCCCCCCCCACCCTCATTTACACCCAACCGACCCCTTGGACAGCCCCAAACACACCTTGGACACCCCTCCCATATCCCTTGGACACCCCCACCCCTTGGACACCCCCCCACCCTCATTTACACCCCCCCCCCCCCGACCCCTAGGACAGCCCCAAACACACCTTGGACACCCCTCCCATATCCCTTGGACACCCCCCAAACACCCACCCACCCCCTTGGAACCTCTCCCCCCATACCAAAATCCAGACCAGAAAAACCATCAACAGTAGACCAAAACAAGAAGTAGAGAAAAATTAAACATTCAGTTATATAACATTCAAAACTTACACTGTCAACTTCAAAAAAAAACTAAATCCAACCTAAACGACTACGAAATACACAATTACATTGACAATATTCAAAATTACATTTTACATTACAAACAACTAAAATTCAATCAAACCTGTAAAATAATTTGACCACTCCACTTGTAAGTGTTTGATATCTTCAGCAGTAAAAGGTTGAGGGTCATCAAAAAGCTACAAAGGAAAAGGATCGTAGTCAACGTGTATAATGAATAAATCAAATTGAAATATTATGAGAAAGAGGAAATCTTACCAGGTCAAAACTCAGAACTGTCCCAGTTGTTATTATTTCATACATAAATCTTAACATGTAATATCTGCATTCGATGATGCCTTGTTGCTCATGACATTTCTGTTTGAATGAGTGTAAATTCAATATATTATTTTTATGTAATAAATCAAAATGTACAAATTATAAATGGATATTTACCTTCGCATGTACATATTTGATCTTGAAATTCCTTTTCTTTGTGCTTTTTTGAAAGTGGACCCATGCCCTGTTAGAAAATAATACGAATGGGGTAAATTTAAAATTCATTATAATATATAAAACTATTGTGAAATTGAAACTTACGTTTCCAATATATTCTTTAAACTTTCTCGCACATCATCATGGAGAGAGCATATCCAATAAAGTGCTTTCTCCCTAGGGCAAAAAACCCCTAACATCCAATGATCCCTGATAAAAGGAAATTTAACGTTAGTGGTTTTTTATGTTAAAAGATAATTAACTCTTTGAGAGGGATGTGTTTCATACCTCTCAGAAAAAGGCATCATCCAACACTGTGTGATTACATTCTTTTCAAATCTATCAGCAATATAAATCATTCTTTGTTCCTCATCCAATACACATGCTTCAGGGGAAATCAATTGTGGGTCCACGAATCCATATACATCTGTCAGCTCATTCCTCTCACAAATTTTATACAGATACCTAATACAAAGCAGACATAAGTATACATTTTTAATAAATATAACGCAAGGAAAAGGTGTTAAGACTTACATGATAAAAATTTGCACCACGTTGATGCCCAAATTATCTCTAGTGACAAACTCCATGATATCAGTTTTCATAATCCCCACACTTAGTTCACGTCCACAGACATGAGCTTCCATTGTTAAGTCATAATGATCCGCCAACAAATTTGAATATCTTGACAATTTGTCAAGACTGCTAGTATCTGCATCTGATGTCATAGCTATCTGTCTTTGTTGTTGTCTATACAGTATTTCTTTACCTTTGAAGTATTCCTGTAAAAATAAATTGAAAAATATATTAGTTTTCAAATGATAAAACATTAATAAAAATATAAAATAAAAGATATAACATCCATACCTCTATGGTAATGAGTCGAAGAAGTCTGGATGGCCAAAGTAAAAAATGGCTGATACTATGTCCAACTGTCGTCACCTCATCTGTAGGTAATGGTATCCGAGATGATCTATCTATAATATCCTGTACAGTGACCCTCTGATTCTCTACCTCTAACTGTTGATGATGAACTGTATCTCCTATACAATATACCATCCCATATGCAACTATATGATGTTGAGGATCATCAACATACAACTCACAATAAGTAGGTAGCTGCGGCGGAGGAGGAGGATCAAAAATGGGGTCCGCAGGCTGAGGTGGGGGAGCTGCACCCTGAAATTGTCTTTGCAAGTCTGCAAACATAAACTGCACCGATGCTCTAATCTTGTCCTCCATTGTCGCATTAATATTATGGACTTCAGCCTCCAAGGATTCTATTTTTTTTTATAAACTCCCTCAACGTTAGAAGTTGAGGAACGTGGCAACACTTTTCTTACTGATACACCTGCCGGATATCCTATTACACGGCCAGGATGTTCGGGCTTTCCCAATGCTACAGATAAAATATCTTCCCTCCCAGATGGTGTAAATGTCCCCTGTGAACTCTGCTCCTCAAGAGAGTCCTGTAATAATTAATTGAACATTTCTATAATGATTGGAAATATATGACGAAAATAGTAAACTTAAATAAATAAAATAGATATCTTACAATCCTCTCAACTACGAGTCTCGATTCTTCCGAAAGATATTGTCCTTTTTTCCCTTCCGAGCTCTTTTCCATTTCTCATGTCTAGATGGAGGGGATGGAGGGGCCACCTCTCCAGAGCTTGAAGACTCAGCTCTTAGTTGTTGACATTTTTCTGCCACCATTTGTTCTTCCAATAATGCATACCCTCCCCGAGATAAACTATGAGGGTATACATTTTTAGATTGGATCTCTTGAGGAGATTTCCTTGTTTGCTGTAAATTAAGAATAAGTAATCATTAAAAAAACAATAATAAGATCATTTATATAAGAAAGCTTATAAAAGTTTACATTGCTCTTACCAAAAATGATTCTTTTCTTCTACTTTCAAAAAATTGTCTCCATGTGTCTTCATCTATAAAAGGATATATACGACATGGATTCTCACGACTCCTATGACCATAAATGAAATCAGATGAGAGGGTTGATTTGAAATCCCTCCATCTCCTAGCAGCCAACGATAAGCATTTCTCCCTGACTCCTCCAGTGTCAGGAATATCAAATGTCATCTGATAAAAAAGAGGTTAAAAATATTATATATACTAGAAACATTTAAAGAACAGTCAAACAATAGAAAAAGATCTTACCAAAATGGTCTCCCACAGCTGAGAAATTGTCGCCTTATCCACACTTCTCCAATCATCATAGAGAATGCTTACTTTGCTCTTATCCTGAGTTGCTACAAAACCCTTAAAATCTTTAGCATTTGGACCTCTAGGAAGATCATCATCATCAAACTCCACGACTATCCTCTCCTCCTTCGTACGGGCAAGTGATAATTTTGGTAAACGTGTGCACCCACGCTTACCAACCTTTGAACTCTTTTTCGTAATAGGAGCATGTGAATGTTCCTCCCCAGATGTATGACCAATATGCTCATCTCCAGAATCATGTGGCTGATCAACTGATTGATCTGTCATTTTCCTTCAAATCAAAAAAACAAACATTAGTTCACAAATATACAAATTCAAATATTGTAATACTACTTAATCAGAAAATAGAAAAGTGTATTAAATTACATAATAGTAAACATTGGTAATATGGTAAGCATGTTAAACAATGATAAACTTGGTAAACACAGTCTGTTGTACCCCTCTCTCTTGTATTTTAATGATCACAATCACTTTTATTATGTTCTAAATTGTTTTCAAGTGTTTTTGTTGATAGGCAAAAGGTTGCCAAGGAGTTGGCCCAAGAAAGCTGAAAAGTGGACTCACTGAGTCCACCAGTCAGCTGGTGTAAGCTCACCGACCAGCCGGAGGACCCAGGCAGTCGACTTGCCCACTGCCTGGTGTCACCGGCCGGCCGGTGGACCAGACATCCTTGCTCTGTCTGGGCCACCGGCCGGCCGTTGGCTCACCACCGTCCGGCCGGTGGACCAGAGCCTTGCTCTGTCTGGACCACCGGCCGGCCGCTGGATCACCACCGGCCGGCCGGTGGACCAGACAGAGAGCCTTCCTCTCTGTCTGGACCACCGGCCCACCAGTGATCCACCCCCGGCCGGCCGGTGCGCCTAGGACTTCTCCTCTTTACGGTTTTTATTGTTTTATCTTTTTGGTTTGATACATGTTTTAATAAGTAAAAAATTTACAATATCTAACATTATATGAAAAAACTAAATGTAAACAAGAAATAAACATGTGTTACCTGTAATTTTAGGAATTAACAGTTGGATTGTTTTCCCAAATTCCTTCGTTTTGATCGTTCCTTATGGCACAAACCATTTCTTCAACATACTCATCATTATGTTCTGTTAATCTTTCCATGGAAGTAGGGATCTCACATAAATCAGCATCTTCATCAAATTCATCCTCACCAACATATTGTTTTTTCCCTTGTAAAACAATCGCCCACTGCATATCTGATTGATCTACTACATAGAAAATTTGTTTGGCATGTGTTGCCATTATAAAAGAATCAGCTGTGTCTTCCAATCTATTCAGATTAACAAGTGTCATTCCAAATTCATCGTGTCTGACACTGTTGTTACCGATAAACCATTTACAGTTAAAAACAGGAACTTTAATTTTAAAGTAATCAGCCTCCCATATGTCTTCAATCACTCCATAATATGCACTTGATGCCGAAATTGGGTTTCTGTCCTTAGCACTCGAAAAATGCATTGCTTCTGCAAACACCAATACACCACTATTCTGAACTGCACTTCTGTTGTCCTGAGCTTTCGTATGAAATGTATAGCCATTAATGTCATAAGCGGACCATGTTATCACATTTAAAGATGGACCACCCACTATCCATTTTAATGTCTCTGATACATCTAATCTACCAAGCAAGGTCTTTTTAAACCATGGCAAAAACGTTTTGTTGTGCTCATTCAAAATCCACATTTCTTTCTTCTTTGGATGACATTGTTTCAACTCATTAATATGCAATGTGATATACGGTTGAACATCAGCTATGTTATTCAAGATGTATGATTCTAACTTCTTCATCTGTTCAGCTGACAGTGATTTGACTTTCAAGCCACGAATCCCCTTTCCCTCATTATTAACCCGTTCATGGCGAGATGGAGGCAAACCTATGTGTTGCGCCGTAGCCAAGTAGCTCGTACAAAACTCTGCTACCTCCTCAGAAATATACATTTCAATAATGGAGGCTTCAGGTCGATATGGATTTTTAACATATCCCTTTAATATTTTCACATACCTTTCAAAAGGACACATCCAACGAAGATATACAGGTCCACAAAGCTTTATTTCTCGAACCAGATGAATCATTAAATGCACCATCATATCAAAAAAAGTTGGAGGAAAATACATTTCCAAATGACAAAGTATAAAAATTGCATCCTTTTCCAAAATGTTCAAAGCATTCACATCAATCGCCTTGTTACAAATTGAATTGAAAAAATAACACAACCTCATTATAGTCTTTCTGACACGGATGGGCAATATTCCACGCAGTGCAACTGGTAGAATTTGTTGCATCATGACGTGACAATCATGTGATTTCATACCTATCAACTTCAAGTCTTTCAATGAGAGAAAATTTTTTACATTTGAAGAATAACCTTGAGGCACTTTGATATCATGAAGACACTGACAGAAGCTACTTTTCTCCCTCTTCGATAATGTATGACAAGCCGGGGGAAGAAATGTTCGTCTTCCTTTAGGAGTGGGAGCTAACTCCAAACGTATTCCCATTGATAGTAGGTCTAACCTTGCATTCAACCCATCTTTTGTCTTTCCATTAATATCTAGCAATGTTCCGATCAAATAATCACAGATATTCTTCTCCACGTGCATGACATAAATATTATGTTTGACTTCATGATACCTCCAATATGGTAGCTCAAAAAATATTGACCTTTTCTTCCAAATATGTCTATCATTACCAGATTTCTGTGTCTTTCCCAATGTCACATCAAGGTTTTTCACCCTCTCAAAATACAAATCTGGGGATAAAGTTTTTGGAGCAGTATCAAATTCTTGTGAGCCATTGAATGCCTTTTTTAGTCTTCTATAAGGGTGATCCATAGGCAAAAACTTTCGATGACCCAAGTACATTGTTTTCCTCCCATGATGCAATTGACAATATGACGTTAGTTGTTCGCAAATTGGACATGCTTTATGCCCTTTAACACTGTATCCAGAAAAATTTCCATATGCTGGGAAGTCATTTATAGTGAATAGAAGCACTGCATGCAGTTGAAAATATTCCATTTTATAAGAATCATACACCCTAATACCATCAGCCCATAACAGTTTCAAATCATCAATCAGCGGTGACAAGTATACATCAATATCATTGTCGGGTTGCTTTGGACCATAGATCATGATACTCAACATGACATATTTGCGCTTCATACAAACTTCAGGAGAGAGGTTGTAAATTACCAATAAAACAGGCCATGAACTATGTGTGCTACTGAGGGTTCGGTATGGATTCATTCCATCTGTGCACAAGCCTAGTCTCAGATTTCTAATTTCATTTCCAAATGTAGGGTACTGGGCATCAATTTTCTTCCATTGTGGACAATCAGCTGGATGACGTATTTTTCCATCACATACCCACTCATCAGCATTCCATCTTAACCGTTTTGCATCATGTGAATTAGCAAATAAACGTTTGAAACGAGGAATTATAGAAAGATACCAAAATACCTTTGAAGGGAGCTTTTTAATCTCTACATCAGCTTGTGATTTTTCTTTCACCTTATACCGTGATGTCCCACATTTAGGAAACTCTTTCAGAAATTCATATTCTTTCCTATATATAATGCAGTCATTCGGACAGGCATGTATTTTCTTGTATCCCAATCCCATCGGGCATAATATTTTCTTGGCTTTGTAATGTGAATCTGGAAGATCGTTATCTTTTGGAAGAATGTCTTTCATCAATTGTAGCAGCTCTGTAAAACTTCTGTCACTCCATCCATATTTCGCCTTCATGTTAATCAATCTTAACACCGCCGACAAAACCGTAAAATCTGTACAACCAGGATATAATGGTTTTTCGGCATCACCATATAGACGTGCAACTGTCGGTTCTATCTCAATTTGTTCTGCTACAATATCGTGAATCATTTCTTCAATTCCATCGGAGTTACCATCTTGCGATTCATTATCATCAGTGACATTCTGTCCAGTTTCGCCATGCCAAATCCAAGGGTTGTAACTCGGATTGAAACCATGACAAATCAGATGATCTTTTATCTCTCTACTTTTCTACTTCTTCATATTCAGACATTTCAGGCATGGACAGAAAAAAATGTTACTACTTGGAACATTTCGTTTAGAAAATTCCAAAAAGGCATCAACACCTTCCTCATATTCATTGCTCATTCGATGTGCCGTAATCCAACTTCGACTCATTATTACCTATAACAAATAGCAAAAATATATATATTTTTTAGATAAGACAAATATATGTTTATTTGAAAAAAATCATAATTTGAATGTAAACAATTTTGAAATATAAAACAAATCGATGTGTATTTAAAAAAATATGCTTGAATATTATTTTTTAAACAAAATATAGTAAGATATAACACTCCCCTGGACACCCCCCGACCCCTCTGGACAGCCCCCTGCCCCTCCTGGACACCACCCCCCACCCCCTACCACCTTGGACACCCCCCTGGACATCCCCCAACCCTCTAGACAGCTCCCCACCCACCCGGACAACCCCAAATACCCTCTGGAGAGGCCGCCACCCACTTGGACAGCCCCCCACACCCATCCACCCCCTTGGACACCCCCCTGGACACCCCACCGACCCCTCTGGACAGGCCGCCACCCCCTTGGACAGCCCCCCACACCCACCCATCCCCTTGGACACCACCCTGGACACCCCCCGACCCCTCTGGACAGCCCCCGACCCCTCTAGAAAGCACCCCCACCCCTCCTGGACACAACCCCCCACCCCCGACCTACTTGGACACCCCCCTGGACACCCCCCCCCCCCAACCCTCTGGACAGCCCCCCCACCCCTCCTAAACACCACCCCCACCCCCTACCCCCTTGGACACCCCCTGGACACCCCCCAACACCCACCCACACCATTGGACAGCCCCCCACACCCACCCACCCCCTTGTAAACCCCCCTGGACACCCCCTGACCCCTCTGGACAGCCCCCCACCCCTCCTGGACACCACCCCCCACCCCCTACCCCCTTGGACACCCCCCTGGACATCCCCCAACCCTCTGGACAGCCCCCCCACCAACCCGGACAACCCCAAATACCCTCTGGAGAGGCCGCCACCCACTTGGACAGCCCCCCACACCCATCCACCCCCTTGGACACCCCCCTGGACACCCCACCGACCCCTCTGGATAGGCCGCCACCCCCTTGGACAGCCCCCCACACCCACCCATCCCCTTGGACACCACCCTGGACACCCCCCGACCCCTCTAGACGGCCCCCGACCCCTCTAGAAAGCACCCCCACCCCTCCTGGACACAACCCCCCACCCCCGACCTGCTTGGACACCCCCCTGGACACCCCCCAACCCTCTGGACAGCCCCCCCACCCCTCCTAAACACCACCCCCCACCCCCTACCCTCTTGGACACCCCCCTGGACACCCCCAACACCCACCCACACCCTTGGACAGCCCCCCACACCCACCCACCCCCTTGTAAACCCCCCTGGACACCCCCCGACCCCTCTGGACAGCCCCCCGCCCCTCCTGGACACCACCCCCCACCCCCTACCCCCTTGGACACCCCCTGGACATCCCCCAACCCTCTGGACAGCCCCCCCACCCACACGGACAACCCCAAATACCCTCTGGAGAGGCCGCCACCCACTTGGACAGCCCCCCACACCCATCCAACCCCTTGGACACCCCCCTAGACACCCCACCGACCCCTCTGGACAGGCCGCCACCCCCTTGGACAGCCCCCCACACCCACCCATCCTCTTGGACACCACCCTGGACACCCCCCGACCCCTCTGGACAGCCCCCGACCCCTCTAGAAAGCACCCCCACTCCTCCTGGACACAACCCCCCACCCCCGACCTGCTTGGACACCCCCCTGAACACCCCCCAACCCTCTGGACAGCCCCCCCACCCCTCCTAAACACCACCCCCACCCCCTACCCCCTTGGACACCCCCCTAGACACCCCCCAACACCCACCCACACCCTTGGACAGCCCCCCACACCCACCCTCCCCCTTGTAAACCCCCCTGGACACCCCCCGACCCCTCTGGACAGCCCCCCACCCCTCCTGGACACCACCCCCCACACCCTACCCCCTTGGACACCCCCCTGGACACCCCCCAACCCTCTTGACAGCCCTCCCACCCCCCTGGAATCACTGAAAATTTACCATAACAGGGGCCATTCAAAGAATGTTTTTAGGTGTGGAGGAAGAACTGAGTTTCAATATATAGAGAAGCAACTCGACATTCGGTTGTCTATTCCAGGTGTGGATTTGAAGGAGTTAATGTTTGTTCAGTGACCCAAGAGATTGAATCAGAAATTCAGATGTTGTGCCATTTTCTCATGATGAGGATGAATAATTGGTGGGGTTTGACTTTTAAATGGAGAGCTTAGCAGACCATCATATTTTCTATAGATCAGCAAAGGATGTTAGCATCGAACATAAGGCTTAAGGGATGCTTTCAGATCCAAATATGTATGTTGATGGATCCAATGGATCTAGTAGAGGTTCTAGAAAGAATGGTGGTTTTATTTGTTTAGGATAAGTAGTGAAGAAAAAACTAGTTATTTTTTTACTTGCTGAAAAGAGGGTATCTAAAATTTTTAACATGCCGAGGGGAAATCTGGCAAGTCCTCCTCGTGAAACTTTGTTTGCAGGGGGTGAAAATGGTGATGTGATCCCAAATCCATGCACCTATGTCATGGTTGTGTGTGAATAAAGTAGTAACAACTGTAAAAGGGCAACCCATCCAAATGGACACGCTCCAACCCTCTCGGGGATTTATAGAAAACGATGAAAAATTAGTGAAATCATAAAATTAGTCAATATTGCAAGTCGAACTAATATATCTAGGGATGATAAATAAGATTATGGTGCCAAAACGAGTTAAAAGTGTTCGCAATCGAAGAATCTTAGCTAGTTTCAACAAAAAAATCACAACACATATATATATACTATCCGCGAAAAAAAACGAACGAGTGGGAGGATTACCTGAGTGCTGCGAGTTTAGGTGATTGATCCGAGGAGATTAAATATGAGAAACGATGATCGAAAAATGAATCTAAACCAACGAAATGGACGAGCCGATTCGGGTTTACGCGCGAGAGAGACGAGTCGCGACTGTCGAAGGTAAACTCGCGAATGACAATCCACGGGTCTGGGTAAATTTTTAAATGAGTTATCACGTCGGTTATTCAATAACCGACGTTATAATTTTTTAAAAAACATTTATAACGTCGGTTATTCAATAACCGACGTAAAAACCTTCCTCCGATTCTTTTTTTACGTCGGTTATTTTATAACCGACGTTATAAAGGGCTCAAAATCCGCGTTTTTTTACGTCGGTTATTCCATAACCGACGTAAAAAGGCCTTCAAAAATCGCGTTTTTTACGTCGGTTATTGAATAACCGACGTAATAACTCGTACATATGTCGATTTGTTACGTCGGTTATTGAATAACCGACGTAACAAACGAAGCCGCGCGATTAATAACGTCGGTTATAAAAATAACCGACGTTAAAGGTGAACTAAACACAGGTTTTTACGTCGGTTATTAAATAACCGACGTAAAAAACCTCGTTTTACATATTATGACGTCGGTTTTATATAACCGACGTAAAAAATTGTGACGTAAAAAACGTTTTCTGCACTAGTGCTTACAAGTTGAACTTGTGCTTACATACTCTTTTTGGTGGGCTTGAATTCTATCCCTGTTTACTATAATGTACTTTTATTGTCGTACACTGTGGTGAGATCTTAGTGGTATGCATGCACTTTTTACATATTTTTTTACATTTCATCATTTTTTGGCTTGGAGATTTTTTTGTTTGTATAGGTACTTAGGGTAAGGACTCCAATTTTTGGGGTATGCCTACTCAGTGCAAGTCACCCACCCTTAGAATATTAGAGGCAAGCCTGGGGAAGCCACGACACGAGCCCCTCTGAGGTGGGTTGTGCCAGTAATGAAGTATCCACTAAATCTAGGATACTGGGGTTAGGATCATTACATTTTAAATTGTGAGGTCAAGAAGGAGATGGACCTTTGGATTTGATGTGATCTTCCTGCATCAAGAGGCTAGTATATAAGTTTTATTTTGAAATGAACTTTCTACTTCTCATAGATGATGGGGAACCCAAAAGTATTAGTGGGGTAATAAATCTAAGTGTCTTATTTTTGTGAGAGTTAGAAATGAAATAAGAATTATATTACTTTTATTTTTCTAATAAAAAGATTCTAATGGAACTTCTGAAAGGTAATATGGAACTTTAGAACAAATGGATTCTGATACAAGGCATGATTTTTTTTGAAATGGTTCCAATAATTGGGAGGATTGTATTTTGGTGATATTTAATTTCTAATTGTGAAACACATAATTTGGTAGACAATGATCATTTTAGTTTCCATGAAAGGTTTCTTTCCTAAATAACTTGATGTTGGGGAAATATTCATTCATGAATATTTAGAGGAAGAAATTTACATAGAACATCCATAAGGTTTCATTATAGAATTAACCAAGGATTGAGTGTGAAAGTTTAAGCTAAGTCTTCATGGTCTTAAACTAGAACTTGGGTAATTGAGTCAAAATTATGTCAAATTCATAACTAAATGGAAGTTCATATGGAGTAATGAAGATCATTTATATTATTCGAAAATGTTTAATGATGGAAGTTTAATCATTTTCCATCTCTATGATTGTGAATTACTCGTAACTAGATATACGAAGGCAAGTATAGAAGAGTTGACATGTGAATTTTCTAGAATTTTATAGATAAAGGGTCTTGGTTTTGTAAAATAGATGTTAGGAATGAGGCTTTAGATTTTGAACTTAATTTGATTCTCAATTAAAGTGCATTAGTAAATTACTTGTAAGATTTAGAATGAATGGGTCAAAATCTATCAGTACTCCCCTATCCATGCATTTTATTATTTCATAAAAGAAACCTAAAATTAATAATGATGAAAATTATACAATGAATTTTTCATGTGAATTAGTTAAGGGAAGTCTTATGTATATCATGGTTTGTAAAAGGCCAGATATTTCTTAAGTGATGGGTTTGGTTAACAGATTAATAGAAAACCTATGATTAGAACACAAAAAGGATATTAAGTGGATCTTCTAGTATCTTAAAGGTTTAGTGGATCTATAACTCTATTTTGGAATAAGGGATACCTTATAATTTTTTATAGATTCTAACTTTAGATGAGGTATCATAATGCCCTAGGTTTTAGGAGCTATTATTTTATTGTTATTATTATTATTATTATTATTATTATTTATGTCTATAATTTTAGATAATATTTCTCTATTCCTTAAAAATGATTGAATCTTGACTATAAAATATTCCCTAAAATACAAGGACTAAACTAAGAATGCATTATTCATTCATAAGATAGATATTCCAACAAAAGCACATAAGACTAAGTACAACACACCATGGATTATTAGTCACCATGGATGAAGTATATGCATTAAAATTTCATAAAATTATCATCGATAATAAAAGTAAATGAATAAAATCTTCATGACTAGGAAATATCTTGGACCATATTAACGTTGAGGATCACTAATAACCAAACAAAACCTATAAAGAGGAAGAGACCCATGAAAGGATAAATCATTATGAAAAATATATAATATGAAAAAAAATCCCTTGTAAAGTGAGATCAGAATAAATTAATGATTTAGCAAATAAATATATAGGAATAAAATATAGGTATTATGAATATGGTTGTTGTAAATATGGTCATTGAAAATATGGTCATTGGTCACATATCCACTAGGTATATTGAATTCATGTATTATTAGGATGTAAATTTTAAATAATATAATAGGTAGGTTATTGGGAATACAATACAAAGAAACAAACACACATTGGACAGATGGATAAGTTATAACCCACCCTAGGGATCACCCATTTAACTATCCATTTCATTAAAAAGAACGGTTCAAAGGCCCATTGGGCTTGATGCACATTACATAGCCCAAAGGCCCTACACAACATCAGTATTGAACCAGGTCTGCCCCCATAGTTGCTTCAGCCTACCTCAATTAGCATGCATGTATCATCTTGCATCACTATTACCCTATTTCACTTCCTTCCTATGTCACCACCTGTGTCAAAAATCAACAGAGTAATAAAATTAAATTTTAAAAATTAATTAATAAATTTTAATGGTATCTGTTAAAGCGTATCTACTATAAAATTAGTATTTTTTTGTTGAGTATTTTATATTTTATCTTAATATATTAAATCAAAAAAATTTAAAATATTATTATACATGAACTAACATATTAATATCTTTTAAATTAAAAATTGATATGAAATAATATTTAAAACACTTAATGTTTAAAAATGTATTTTTCAACCAAATCTATTTTTTTATATTTTGTATTTTATTTTTAAAAAATAAATTTTAGAATTTTAGAATCTGAATTAAATAAATATAAGTCCCATTTTGGATTTATAATTTTAAATATAGCTTATCAAGATTTTTTATTTTTCTAAAAAAAATATTTTAGCTGAATATTGAAAAATATCATTTTTAACATATAACTTGACTTTCATGACATTATTAGTATATAATTATGGATTTTAAATTTATAAAACATCATTGTAACAAAAAATATTAATTTTATCAGTTTATTTATAATTTTTTAAAAAATAATTTTTAAACCTATATTTTACATTTTATAATTTATGTTATATCCTTCAAAAAAGAAATTTAATACCTTATATATTTGGTATTTTAAAATTGTTTTTTATCACTTTTTAAAATTGAAGAAAACAAAATGATTTAAAATTTAGAATCAGTACGTCCAAAATTATTAAATAAGGACCAATTTACTTTTTATAATTAAAAATTCAGTTACATTAGGTAGAAACTAGTTACCGTGGTGAAATCCAAAATGGTAAAAATGAGTAACCGAAGAGGTAAAAGGATTAAATTTTTAAAAAAAAATGTTTTAATTGTGTTTTTAAGGTGTGTATCAACCTTATAAATTTCAATCTCTATTATTTATCAATTTTGGAACCTTTTTTCTGGATATTAACTTTCTGTTATTGAAACTTTCTAGGTATTTACAAAAATTCCATCCATTTTTTCTTATAAAAGGGGCTCTCCTCTAAACTTCCCTTCACAACAAAACATAGTAATTTTAGCCCAAATTTTCACAAACCTCTTCTAAAAACTACCAAACACATTAATTTGGATATATTATACTCAAAATATAGTACTTAAATGGTTTTACCCCTTCATAAAGAGATAATCTAAGCAACGAGGTAATGATTTTTAACTATTTTATCCTCTCTTTTTACTTGTGTGCGTTTATTCCTTCTAAAATTTTTTAACACCATATAAAAATTATAATATCAATATTCTTATGATATTGTTAATTTATTATAATTACTGTTCAATATTTAACCACCCTTCACTTTTTCCTTAAGAAAAGCAAAAATAAGATTTGTGTGTGTACAAACTACCGCCTCTAAAAAACAACAAGTTTCATTTTCCTAAACCATATTACATGGATGGTACTAATGATAAATTTAATAAATAAGTATTATATTTATAATATATATAGATTATAAAATTATAAAATATATTATTCATTTCTCTCATTATATGGAAAATAAAAATCTTCAACCTTGTGAACATGTGGACTACTACCTCTATGAAATGATTGATTTTGGTTTTTATTTTCATCAACACCTTACATGAATGGTAATGAGAATGATTTTAATGGATAAATATAATTTTTATGATATTACTAAGGTTATGGTATACAAAATTTGAGAACCTATTAATTATAAGATAAACAAATGTTTATCATTAATTTAATCGTTTAAAACAAGTGTACTAAGAGGAAAATCATTAATTCAAATTAAGTAATTTTTCATATCCATCAAATTTTATAATAAATACTTTATAATTATTACATATAAAAATAATAAAAACTAAATTATATCATTATGCTACATGCATAATGATATTGCAACAAAATCACTTTATAATCATGAATAATAAAGATATGTTTATGTTTGGGTTAGTTTGACCACCAACTTGAACAATATTGGGAAATTATACCATGGATGATTATGAAAACTTAATTGTGGGTATAATTTGATATGAATATGTATATAATGATTTATTTGGCCATAAAAAGTATAGATAAATATTTAACTCATTAATTAAGAAAACACCCTTCATAGGTCAAAAATATATGAAAAATGGTCATTGTCGATTTCATCTTCTTGGATAAAGACTAAAGTACCAATGAAATGAAATTTAAACTTAAAAATAATTATAAGTCATCAATTATGATAAATTAAATGAACATGTAATGATTTAATTTGTAATAAGAACAAATAAAAATACTACTTTTATGAAACTAGGTCCAAATGATCCACATTATCCACACCTGACATCAAAAATAAGTAATAAATAACTAATAAAAATGTAGAGTATAATTATAAATAAATTTTATAAAAGGTTATGTATTTGAAAAATTTTTGGAAATAGGTGATTATGATATTTATGTTTTTTATATAAGATCTTCTAGTGCATTTGACTAAGTGGGGAAGGTTCTTTGTCTCATATTTAATTTCCTCATAATTATTTATTAATGTGAACAATGATACCTTTAATATGAAGTGATTGTTAACCAATGAACTTATTTTAACATATTAATTGTCTTTTAAGAGATATACCATTCACTTTCATTAAATTTACATCGATTTAAAAGATACCAAACATGAAAGTGGTTTTAATAATAATTTAACTCAATCCATAACGGTTTCAGTGAAAATATTATTTTAAAATAAATATTATTTTTGAAAGATAAAAAAATGGGGAATTTTTATTATGTATAAAACTGCTATTTATTTAAATTTTATATTTATTGTATTTTATATATCCCCTCGATATTTCATTTCTCGTTGAATCTTATTTTACCTGAAGTTTTTCTTATAAGTGAAATCAACACCATCTATTATTTTCAGTAAGAAATGTCACCTTTTTCATTTCCTAATTAATTGGAAGCTTTTGAAAATTTCCATATAAATAATTATATAATTTATTGAGGTAATTTTCTATTGCTTTATCTTCTTCAAAAATATTTAATGAACTTTTTAATGTTTTTGGTATTGGTTGTTTTCCTCAAAGTGTTTAAAGAATATATTTTTAATATTTTTCATGTGAATACCTCTTTCTCCCATGTTTTTCATTTTCTAGGATACTTACTGTATAATATTTAACATTTTTATAATGGAAAATATTATATTACTTTGTTAATAAAATATTTATATCAAATAAAATTCAAAAGGATCACGAATGTTTCTTATTTCCAAAAGTAAATTTTCCTAATGATCTAAAATAATAATAAAAATTCACATACTTTTTCATAAAATATTCTTGATCAATGATATTATTATAATGTATACATACAACGTGTTTCTCCAATTGACCTATCTAATGTCATAATCATTCAAAGGAATAATTTTTCACTGCCTTTGTGTTTCCTAATCAACTGTAATGTGATGCACCAAAAAGTGGCCTAACTGCACAAATTGGAAGACACTCATCAGGGATATGCTTTAGTTTATCACATTATATATAAGAACAACTATAAAGGATTTATTTCCTAGTAACATTAATGGATTATGTTAAGAAGTATGATAGAACACAACTTAAATTATCCTAGGTAGAACTAAGATAGTTATAGGATTTACCAAGTAGGAAAAAGTTGAACTAAAAGTATTACAGATTAAATTAAAGGTTTTATTAGAGAAGACAACTCTTTATTGAGATTTCATATTCATAAACTCTAATTCTTTTGGATATTTTCATAATCATTTTGAATTTATTATTTGGTTGAAATAAGATCATGAAGATGAAATTGAAGAAGGTATGTATCAAAAAACCACAAAGTATTTTAAATGAGTAATGGAGAATACTTAAATGATTGATAATATTATCATATTCCTATTATGATAGAAATGATGAGTTTACAAGTCTATCTTATGGTATTGAGGTATATACTAGAATAAAAATTTATTATTCATAATCATTACTATTTTCATTAGTGAGAGATATTTATCGATCGTATTCTGGTATTTTATAAAAATTATGAAAAATATAAATATTGTTCATCAGTAGTTATGAATTAAAAGTTTTGAAACATATATTAAATGGAATAAAAAAACAATAAAATTTATTTTATGAAAATGATATATTTTGGGGGATAACTATTGAAAAAAATATGATTGAGGCATGGATAACAATTACTATTAACATATACTTTATGTTGAGGTAATAAGGGGTTGATTGATTTTGAAAAATGTGAATTAGATAGTATTGGAATTGATTATTTATTTAAATAAAAATTAATTCATGATATTTTTTAGTGATTTTTAAGTAAATTTTGGTATTATGATATATATTGACTAGTTTGTAACCCTATGAACTAGTTATTAATACATTTTAGACATAAAAATAGAGCTAATTTTTATAGGAATACATGATATCATAATGTTTTAATGTATTATAGATCCAAATGGTTTTAGGAGAGGTATATTATAGAGAATATATATTACAGTTATGTTCATATTAGGGTACATGGTTGTATGAATGAGAAATATTGTTTAAGGGAAGATATGAAACTTTCAATAGCCAAAGAAAGTGTGATAGATGTTGAATAATGAATATGTTAAGAGTTACCTTAATAACTTTCATTTGTTATGAGTTATTAAAATTGTGAGGAAGAAATTTATTTATAGGGGGGATGTAACACCCCAAGTTTTAAGATCCGTCAACCTCACCATCATTATTTACATCCATAATTCTAATGAATATTTTCCTATTCTTTAAAAAAAGATTTAAACAAGATTATAAAATATTCCATACATGATATGAACCAAACTAAATTCACTTTATTCATCCACAAGATTGAAATTTCAACAAATTCACATAAAATAAAGTACCACACACCATGGATTATTACTCACCATGGCTAAAGTACATCCATTAAAAGTGCATAAAACAATAGGGGATAATAAATGGGAAATAATAAAATATTCATGACTAGGAAATATCTTGGATCATATTCAACCATGAGGATCCCCAATATCCAAAAAAACACATACCAATGAAGAGAATCATGAAAGGAGAAAGTTTTATAAAAAATATACAACATGAAATAAGAATTGTTCCTTGAGAAGTGAGAGTGGAATGAATGAATGATTTAGTAACTCTATAAAATCTTTTTATTTTAAGAATACTCATTGTAAATATGGTCTTTGTCCATATATACAATAGTTATATTGAATTCATGTATTGTAAGTAGTACATTTAAAATAATATATCTCATAATGAAAACAAATATGATATTTAAATATTAAAAATATATGTGTGTTACATATAAAAAAATATTATTATAAGTAAAACATTTTATGATTTATATATAAATTTATACTAAATATTATGATATCAATGGTGTAGTAAAATTAAAATTTTTAATTTAATAATTAATGTTAATGGTATTTGTTAAAGCGTATTTAGTATAAAATTAACACTTCTATTTTGTTAAATATTATATATTTTATCCTAATTTATTAAATAGAAAACATTTGAAATATTATTATATAAGAACTAACATATTAACATATTTTTAATTATAAATTGATATTAAATAAAATTAATAACACTTATTGTTCAAAAATTTCTTTTTTAATAAAATTAGTTTCTCTCTATATTTTACATTTTCATTTAAATTTATAAATTTTAGAATTTAAATTAGATAAATATAAATTCATTTTTGAATTTAGAATATCAAGATTTATCTTATAGTTAATTTTTTATATTTTTCTATAAAAATTTAGATGAATAGAGAAAAATATCATTTTATAAATTAGATGAATTTTATGACATTATAAGTATATAATTAAGAACTATAAATCTATAAAATATATTTATAAGACCAAATATGTATTTTATCGTTGAATTTATAATATTGAAAATGTTATTTATAATTTTTTAACCAATATTTTGAACTGTATAATTGAAGATAAATTTTTCAAAAAAATTAATACAATATTCATTTAGTATTCAAAAAGGTTTCATAAAATAAAATGTATTTAAAATTTAGAATTGTAAGGTCCAAATGAGTAACCTAAGAGAAAAAGTAAAAATAATAATAAATACACATTTTAATTAAGTGGTTTTGTTGTGTCTAGTCCTTATCTCTTTTAATATCTATTATTTCTTAATTTTTGTTCCATTTTCCTATAGAGTGGAATTCCATTATTAAAAATGTTTTGGAATTTACAAAAATATCTTCAATTTCACCTTTTAAAAGGATATCTCTTATCCTCACTTACCCTCACATATAACCCACTAGTTTCAACCCAGAGTATACCCACCCCTTATCTTGGCACTCTTATACACCTTAAAGGTGTTCTGGTCTTCTCAAAATATTATCCTTGAATGGTTTTACCCCCTTAACAAAGGAGAAAACCCAAGTGGTGTGGTGTAGATTTCTAACCATTTCTTTTTATTTTCTTTTTCCTTATGTAAATTTATTCTTTTCGAAGTTTCTTCTCACCATCATAGACAGATAGCATTATCATCCCTATGATACTATTAGGCTGTTATAATTATGGTACATGCTTTAAAACCCTTCCTTTTTTCCTAAGAAAAGTGAAAACAGAATTTATGTGTGCGCGAACTACAACCATCATAAAACATCTTGTTTAATTTTCTATATCCACCTCACATAGCAGGTAGTAATGATGAATTTAAAAAAAATTATTATATTTGTAATATATTTTAGGTTTTTAGTTGATAAAATATATTATTTATTTCTCACATTCTATGTAAAATGAAATTACCAACCATGCATATGTGTGGACTACAGCCTTAATGGGATAATTGATTTCCATTTTCCTTTTCATCATCGCCTTACATTTATGGTCATGAAAATTGATTCAATTTATAAATATTATTTTTATGATATCATTATGTTTATGTCATTACAAATTATAGAATCTATTAATTACATGATCAACAAATAGTGGTCGTTTATTAAATTGTTTAAAACTTATTTAATCAGAGGAAAATACCTAATTAAAATTATATAATGTTTCCATATCCATTAGTTCTCTTATACATATCTTATAATTTTTATAAGTCGCACTAATAAAAACTAAATAATTTCATTCTTCTAAAAGTGTAATTTTATTGCAACTAAATCACCTCATAATCATTCTTAATCAAATTTTATTATTTGTGTCTATTTGACCACCAACTTGAACAATGATATGAAATTATATCATGTGTGATTAAGAAAATTTAATTAATGGGATAATATTATTTAAATGAGTATATAATTATTTTTTGTGGTTTTTTAAAATGTACATAAATATTTATCTTATTAATTAAGAAAACACACTTTGTAGGATAAAAATCACCTAGAAATATTTATTATCGATTGAATATTCTATAATAAAGACTAATGTACTCATGAAATGACATTTAAAATTAAAAAATAATTAAAAGTATTTTATATAGAAGCCTTAATGATTTTTAATGACGAACTAGTTCAAAAAGATCAAGATTACCCACACCCGACATCGAAAATAGGAAATAACTAATGAAGATAAATATATAGAAAAATTATAAATAAATTTTATAAAAGGTTATTTATATGAAAAATGTGATAGAATAGGTGATTAAGATATTTATTTTAATAATATTTTAGCTTAAGGTTCATTTGACTAAGTAGGGAAACAAGGAAAGGGGTTCTTTGTCATATATTTAATTTCCTGATACTTATTTCTTAATGTGAAAAAGTGATGCCTTTAATATGGTATGATTACTTAAAAATGAATTTATTTTACCATATTAATGGGTTTTTAAGATCAAGATCAATTACTTTATTTAAATGGTTATAGATATAAAATATACCCATCTTGAAATTGGTTTTGATCAAAATGTTTCTCAAATCATAAGGTTTTCCTTGAGAATAATATTTTCAAATCCAGATTTTTTTTTAAAGATAATCCATCCAGATAATTTTTATAATTTATAAAACGTCTCATTATTTTCAATTTATATTCATTTGATTTTATATGTCTCCTCTATATTTCATTTCCCCTTGACTCTTATTTTACCCTAAGTGGTTCTTTTAAGTGAAACCAAAACTGTATCTTCTTTTTGGTTAGGAACCTCCCTTTTTCAATGTCCTAATTAATTAAATAATTTTGAAAATTTCCTTATCAATACCAAAATAATTTATTGAGTTTTTTTTCTTCTACTTTACTTTCCTTAAAAAAATATCGAAATTTTTAACATTTTTTATGCGTCATTTTCTTCAAATTGTAAAAGGAATCACTTTTTAATGTTTTTCATGTGAAAACCAATATCCATTAAATGATACTTTTTTCTATGTATTAATGGATTCTAAAACAAAATAGTATTATCATTTATTTATAAAATATTTCTATCTATGTTTTTTTAAAGATCATAGATATCTCTTATTTATAATGATATTTTTCTTAATACTATGAAAAATGATTTTCATCTATATTCACATAATTTGAAATAAATTATGATTAATAAAGTATATTCATATGTAACATACTGACTCGGATTCTACATATCGATTCGTTGAGCTAGTTTTTTATGTGACCTCAGGCCTGGCTCCCCATATTCTAGAGGCAGACGACTTGAAATGAGGCTCTAATATGTAATGTGGGAATACTATGACCTATTTATCAATGCCTAAAAACAATTTAAATAAGTAGAAAATATCCATTGATAATAAAAAAAATACGGAATAATAAACCAACATCTCATGAATAGATCCAAAATATGGAAAATGACCATAAACCAAAGTAGTAGATATGTCCTGCCATAAAAGTTTCAATTATAAAATGAAACACAAAAAATAAAGGAATGATTTACACTCTAAATAGGGTGCCTAAAAAATGTTCGGTTACCTCATCCATACACCATCCCAATCCCAACTCATCCATTTATACAAGGTTTTTATCTTTATTATGTCTTACAAACATGAATTCTATTCAGGTACTGATCAAGGATACTAAGTAGGGTTTGAGTACAACTCTGTAGGCCACCACCAACACTGTCTAAATAAATATATTGTCTATAATATTGTATACAATTGTATAAAGGATAAAGATAAATAGAAAAAATTAAATAGGTTTCACATTTATTATTATTTAATCAATCATACCATACCTACTTCATCTCGTGCCAGAGTATGAACCAAGTACCATATTAATATCAAATTTTATTCTTTCATGGGCTTTAATTAACCATTTAATTCTGATTTTATTTCCATTAACTTGGAGCTCCAATCCAAGTACTACTATTTGAGACACTGGGAACACTAGTCCAATGCTAATATCTTGGGGACCAAGAGCATTAACCTGGCACCCCCTGGAATTTTAGAGCCTCATTCCCTGTCACAAACTTCATGGGGATTTAGATCATCAATCCTATACCCAAACTTTATTGTTCACATGAATACATCAGGGGACTAGTATATCTTTCTATCCCCCCATGAGTATTTGGATCATTAATCCCTGACCCACACCTAATTATTTAGTCAATCAAAATATTCACAGATATCTCATTCATATAAAGGTTCAAAATCCTTAATCATCTATTAAATAATCCTCATCATGGTTCCCCATTTCAATTTTCAATCACAACCATGGATATTTAGATTAATAAAAATGAATAATATGAACAATTAACCATTAATCCATTTAGCAATTATTAATCACATCTCATTAACCCTTTATTGATAAGATATTTATCCATTTAAATCCCATTATTGACCAAACAATAAGGATTTATTTTAATTTAATTAAATCATGATTCAATTTTTTATAATTCATAACTCATCCTCTCAAATGTATTTTCCCACCCCATGGGTTTCCATCAAGTTTGGTCTCAAAACTCCAATGGGTCCAATAAGATCCATGAAAGGTCTCACTATCACATAAGAATCAATTTATTAATTTAGTTAGAAGTTAAATTTATTGGCATGTAAAAGTAATGGTATAACTAAAAACAAAAAATCATAATCAAGAATATGGGAATTAGCAACTGTATCACCTAACACAAAATCATTGATGAATGCTCGCTAAATTAAAACCCTCAATTCAATGTAGAATGATCAAATTCCCAGTGGTAGAGGAGATCAAGGATCAAAACCTAGGATTAATATACAAAGAAAGATATCCATAAAAACCTATATCTAAACCATTGAAAATGAAGTAAAAAACATCCCCTCCAAAGGTGAAAAAAGACGCGAGAGTGAGGAATCTTAAATGAGGAAGAAATAACTTACTAAAGAGGACATGAACCTTCAACCGGATCATCAATTCACCAATAAAGGGGTTCAAGGAGCCTTAGAACCCTCTATAGAGCCTCCAAAATCATTTTACATCATGTTATTCTAAAATAGGGTTATTAGGGATATAAATAGAGGGTTTGGAAAAAAAATTAAATTTTTTGGGGTTTTAAATTTTTGTGTTCGCGGTTTCTTAGGCGGGCCCTCACGGTTTCGAAAATGTGCACCATAACCATTCACCCCTACTATCTGGGGTTCATAGTTTCTCCTAGGATGGAACATATTTTTTCAAATAATGAACCAACCATGACAACCCCTTTTTTTTGAGGGTGCATGATTTTCTGGGGGTGGCCGCACAGTTTTAGAAAACTGTGCGCCAACCCTACAATGCCAAAAAACCATCTAAAAGCTTCCAAAACTCACTCGAATGAACCCAGGATAAGGTATAAAAAAATTAAGAATAAAACAAGGTTAAACAGGTACATAAAAAGTAAGATACATCTCTAGAAGGGGCAATATCATACAATCTTTCCATCTTATAACAGCTCGACCTCGAGTTGTACTCCCAAGAAACACTATGATTCAGAGGTAAAAAGTTTGGGAAACTACGCCCGTACATCCTCTTATCTCTCCCATTTTTCCTCTTGAACAATTTTATGCTAACACAACACTCATACCAGTTACATAGTATTTATCCACAACACTTTTTCACTATGATCAATAACACAAATCATGTAATGACCCGAACTGTTATGAATAAAATTCCACTTATGATATAATAAAATGTCTTATTATATATTATGGATATAGAAAACTCATGAACTTATTTGGTCTTATCATATCTTATTGTATTGAAAATAATGTTAAGAATCATTATCGTTGATTTAATAGTTTATGAATAGTGATCACATGATAAGTATAAATATAGGTTTTTTACAAATCCAATTGATAGAGACAAAGGAAGTGATGGCCTCTACTAGTAGGATCATACCCTATAAAGCAAATTTTTTAGATAATTAGAGGTATATAGAATCACTGGTATTTTACCTTTACCAATCCCAATATTAGATCTAATAACTTAAGCATAATAGAAGCCATTTGCGGGACAAGCTCCAGCTCATCGAGATCACGGACCAAACCATGTACGCCAAACCACCCCATGAAAGTCTCACCCTCGCACACTTTACAATTAGGGAATTTTATAATGTATTAAAGGGATATGTATAAAGACAATAATAATATAAATATATATATTTTATTTTCTATATAATAAAGTTCATATTTTCTACTTATAATTACCTTATAAATGATTTTGATATTGGTAAAATAAAACCTAGATTGTATTTTTAATTAAATTTCAATTAAGATTCTTATTTTAATTAATTAATGTATTTTTGAAAAAAAATATTTTAATAAAAAAATAATTATTAAATATAAATGATCATAAAATTTTTATGAAGTCAAATGTAATTTTTATAAGGGTTCAAAAAATATTATTGTCAAAAAGACTATCATTTCTCAAGAAATGTTGATTATTATTTTAAAAGTTAAAATACACATATTTATAAAATTATTTTGATAAAATAAATATTGTTTTTGGAAGAAAAATTTCAAAATTGTCTAATGGTGATTTTTTCATGATTCTCTGAGAGAGTCAAATTTTTCAGTAAAAATTAAATACCGTATAAATATACAATGTTTATTATGACATCATAATGACCTAGAAGTGATGTAATAAATACTATAAAGGGTATCCATGAAAATAATTATATTGTATTTTTATTTTATTTATTTTATAAATCCTTTGTGAATCATCAAAAACCATTAAAATAATTCATGGTTTTAAAATCATTCCTATAAGAGTATGACTCACTTCCACAGCAGTAAGGTATTATTTTATTAATCTAGTCCATTAGTCTTATAAAATAATAAAAACCACTCCCCATTGGTATAAACCATGGAAAAAAATATGATAATTATTTTGGTTTTGGTTATTTTATTATATAGATTGCAAAACCTATGTTTGAGAAATGATAAATAATTCCCCACTCATTTCCTATATAAACCCACCCAAGCTCATACTTATATTCTCTCAAAATCCCTACAGCATGTCCTTACTCTTTCATATGCTCCTATATTCCTTACAACATACCTCCAAGCTCTCAATAATCTCCTTTGAATAATTTTAATTCACACTATCAACTTAAGGGTTATTTACTTTCTCCTCTTTAATAAAGTATTTTCTTTATCTTATGACACAATCTCCAATTCTTAATGTTATTATATTCTCTTCCATATACCCCTAACATAACCTATGATTCCTAAATTATGATATACCCCTTACACACTCATTAATACCTTCCATGGAAATTTATTCCCCCTTGTTATGCTGGTGAAATTCCTTTGTGATTTTCCGTGCCAAACAATTGTGTGGTGAATACCCATACCCATTTCCAATTAAAGGTGTTCACCTTTATGAACTTATACTTATTTTATAGGGGACTCAAGTGTATTTTTTACACACTACACAATCATGGAATAAAATATTTTAATGAATGAGTCTATTTTTTATGATCTATGTGGCACACATAAGTACAAGAATGAAATGAAAGTGACAGGTGCTTCTGGAATTATATAGCACTCCATTGAATTGGGTAATGTTTCTGTCTCATGGGATGTCATGAAAGTGATTAGGGAGTAAACCTAATCCATCATGGGAATTTTTAAATCATGATTTCTTGGTATTTAGCTTTTACATATGTTTATGATGTAGTGTTTCGAGTTGTTGCCACATTTCCCAGGTTTACTTTATGTAATCATGTTATATCATGCCTCATTGTTCATGTTTTTGATTCTCACCCATTTTATGTCCCATTTATATTTATATTGTCTAAATTGTGTTAATTTATTCATGTTATTCCATGTTTATTCCCTTACTGGGCTATATAACTCTCCCCTTTCTTTTGTATGTCCCAAGGTTATCTTAGGTAGTTTTTAGTATGAGAATGTTAAGTAAGTTTTCGATAATGATGATGTATTTCCTATTTTACGTTTTTATTTAATGTACCTAATTTATAAAGACACTAGACTTATAGATATTATAGGTGGTATTAACTGTAATATTATGTAATAAATCCTGAATTAATCTGTAATAATGAGATGGGTTATTATAGTTGGTATCAAAGGAAAATTTTAATTATTTTTAGGATTAGGATTATAAAACTCTAGATAAGTCCTTAAGGATAAGACAACATATAAGAAAACATCCCTAAATTATGGTAAGTATATATTAAGCGGTTTATCAAAAAAATACATCTCTTTCCGGATACTACAGTTGGATGTGGCTCTATCACAGATGTACATAGCGATAAAACCCAAAAACACCGCATTGAGCTAGACATGATCGGGAACCGGTGCATAACAATGGGTCTTGCTACATGCCTGGTTTGAAACTCTAAGGGGAAATGATTTGGTAAATTCATAAGATCCTTATGAACCAATATTAAGGGAAAAACACCCATAAAAATATATGATAGAAAATAGATCATGGATAACATAGATTAAATCCAAGAAATTCATAAGTTAAGGAAATACAAGTAATTTATAAGTTATATTTTCAATGTAATTAAATTACCATCTATGTGATTAATAGTTAAAAAATAATAATCCCTAACTATTCCTTTATTCTATTCAATGGGTGAAAATATGAGGAATTGGGTAAACAATCAATGTGATGGGCAATATGATGACTACCCCAACAAGATTCCCAACCTGATAGAAGAAAGAATCGAGAACTTTTTAATGATACTATCCTAGCTGAATCGGGTTCTAAATAGAGTCCTAGATCAGGAGGAGTGCACAAATCACCCTAAGAAAGAACAACAATAAATTTAGCGTTTTATAGGACAAAGGCCCCCCAACTTTCAATAGATCATATGATCCCTTAATCATGGAGCAATAGATCAACTCCATTGATAAGATCCCCTTCATGCTTAAATGTTCTGAGAAAGATAAGGTTATACTATATGTCTATCATATGGAGGTATAATCTTATTATTGGGGCACATTTATCAAGAATACGAAGCTTGAGGAAAATATCAAAGTCATGGGGTGGAAGGAATTCTATACAAAAATTGATAAATATTTTCCTTTCACTCTTTGAGACAAAAGGAAAAGGTATTTCCTTTCATTCAAGAAAAAAGATGATGAATCTATCTATATTTATGAGGAAAACTTCACAATAATTGTATGATACACCTCTGTATTTATCGATACCCCGAAAGATTGACCGCTTATTTGGTGGGATAAAACCTTTTCTATAAAAATCCCTGGTGATCCAAGACTTTGATAGCTATGAGTAAAGTTTCCGATGTGGCATCAAAGTAGAAATAGAGATCAGTGAATCTGAAGGTTATCAAAGGGATAAGAAGTTGAAAGTGGAATTTAATTATATTGATCTGATGGATAAATATAATGGTTCTAAAAAATTTAAACATCCCACTTGTCAAAGGTGTGGAAAGAAGCACTCTAGAAATAGCCTAAGGGGGGTGAGGAAATGATTTAGTTATGGGAAAGAAGGGAACCTAACTAGAGATTTCCAATAAGAGAAACCCACCAATGTAGTGGAGGAAATGAATGCTTCATTAAACCCTAATCTCATTGTTTATTACTTTAACTTAAAAGAACTAGGTCACTTTACAAACCAATGCACTAATCCAAGTGTTTTTGGAGACAAACAACAACATCCAATGAAACAAGGGTGATCTTTTCCACCACAAATGTTGAGCTGGATCCCAATAATGAAGTGGTAACAGGTATGCTAGTTATTCATTCAAATATAGTGAACAAACTTTTTTATTATGGTTCTATGCATTCCTTCATGTCATGAAAGTTTATAAGAACTATTCCAACACCACAACAAATCATGGAAGTATATATGTTGGTGAAAATGGAAAATTGGGAAATTATTGCATCCCTAGTATATAACTCCACCCCTGTCCTAATTTGTGGTATTAATTTACCAGTGAATATTATGGAACTTCCTTTTGTGGAATTTTATACAATTATAGGTATGTACTGTCTTTCCTTATATGGAGTAGACATAAATTGTTGTGAGAAGAAAATCACTCTTTATATCCTGAATCATCCAATGATTCTCTACAAATTCAAGGATATTGGGGAATATTATTTAGAACCAACATCTCAAGAATGGATATTATTACCCTATAATCATACATATCTATCTAAAATGATTGATTCAAAGTAAATAATCATACTTGAATACATGTCCATTGAGGGGGAATATGATGATGTGTTTCCTGAGTATTTTCTTTGTCTTACTCCTAGCCGAGAGGTTGAATTTTCAATCAAGATTATACTTCAGGTATTACCATTATCTAAGAATCTATATAGAATGTCTATTGTGGAACTTGAGGATATAAAGAAACCACAATGATATAATCTAGATAAAGTCTCATACGACCAAGTGCTTCACCTTGGGGTGCACTAGTCTTCTTCATCAAGAGGAAAGATGGGTCAATTCACCATTACATTGATTTTCATGAGCTTAAAGAGATCTTAATAAAGAAAAAGTACCATCTTCCACAAATTGATGAGTTAAAATCATCTATGTGGATCACAATACTTCTCTGAGGTGGATCTTTGGTTGGGATATTACAAAGTTAGGGTGAAAAAGGAGGATATCCCTAAGAATTATTTTCATATAAGTTAATGGCACTATGAGTTCATATTAATGTAATTAGGAATCACTAATTATCCATAAATATTCATGGACTTGATTAATAGAGTATTTATAAATTACCTCAACAAATTTGTAGAAGTCTTTATAGATGATATTCTAATATACTCTAAAAGAAACAAGGTGATTGAAGAGAATCTAATCCCTATTCTAAAGCCCTTATGAAAGGATAATCTTTATAACAAGTATAGAAAATGTGAGTTGTTGATTAAGGAAGTTTCATTATTGGGGAATTTCATCATAAGAATTGGGATATCTATAGACCCTTCAAAGACATAAGTAGTTATAGGATGGTCGAGGACAACATATGTGGTAGATATATATAGGTTCCTTGGATTAGCTGGGTACTATCATCAATTTGTGAGAAATTTCTCACAATTGTAAAACCCTCTAACAAAGCTAACTCAAAAGGGAGTCAAGTTTTCTTTTGAATAATGAACTTTAAGAGAGTTTTAAGGATTTGAAAATGAGAATTATCACAACACCTATACTCACGTGACCCACAAGTAGAGAATTTTTCAGGGTATTCATCAATGAGTTGAATAAGGTATTAGGTTGTGTATTAATAAAAAAAAGATAAAGTGATAGTGTATGATTCAAGGCAGTTGGAAGTTCATGAACAGAACTACCCAATGCTTGATCTAGAGTTGGTTGTAGTGATCTTCGTAGTGAAAATTTGGCAGCATTATCTCTTTGGTGATAAGTTTGAAATATATATACATCACAAAACCCTCATGTATATATTCACATAGAAAGAGATGAATATACACCAGCGGCGATGGTTAGGGATGATTAGGGACTATTAATGCTCAATTCACTACCATCCTTAGAAGGGGAATAATGTGGAAGATGTTATAATTAGAAAGGGTCCAGAAATCTTATCATTCATGAGAATTGAGAAGGATTATATATTCTTGTACTTAAAAATGATGGAAACTTGAATCAAAATGGATTGAACACCATAAATAATTTCACAAATTATTGTTCGACCATTCCTTATATAGAAGCTAAATGATTCTCAAATAAATGATGTGATAATTTAGAATAAATTGGAAGATATAAGAAAAGGGAAATCATCATATTTTAATGTTAATGAAGAAGGATTTGTGATATTTAGGTCATGAATATGTGTAAATCAAATATTGAGTTAAATAAGTATTTTTTGTATGATGTATATATCTCAACATTCTCTATCCACCCAGGAAGCACAAATATGTATCGAGATCTCTAAGATCACTATTGGTGGGATAATATGAATAAAGTTATCATGGAATATACATATAGATATATTGTATATCAGAAATTGAAGGATGAAAGAAAAAAATCCAAGGGTATGATGTAACCATTACCCATACCTATATGGAAATGAGAAAGCGTCATCATTTAATTTTTCACTGGTCTTTAGAATAAATCAATTTGATATAATGATATATGGGCTTTAGTGGATTGTCTTAAAAATATTACTCACTTATTTTAAATTTTAGAGGAATTATCACTTTATCAACTTGAAAATATATACATTATAGAAGTGGTGAGGCTGCATGGAGCACCCCTATTGATTGCATTTGATTAACAACAAAGATTTACCTACAAGTTTGGGAAGAGTCCCTAACACACTCTAAATATTGAGTTGAACTTCCACACAGCTTATGTAACACCCCAAGGTTTTCTAAAAATAAATTTAAAGGCAAGAAATTTTATTTAAAGTATATATTTATAACTATCCTTTAAAAATAACTTCACTACCACAATGTTTTGAATTTCAAGAAACTGTCATCTACAATTGTGTTCAGTAAGTTATTTGGGGTCTGATGAAACCAACTTGTTTTTTGTAAATAGTAACATACCCTTATGAATAGTAATATGAATAGTAATATGAACATAATGAATAGTAAATTTTATTATTATTTTATTTTATTAAGGCTATAAGATAATAACATCTTGGTTAATTTTTCATTGGGATAAAGAAATAGTTTTAGAATTAGAACTGTTAATTTTTTAATTAAGTATGATTTTATTTAAAAATTAAATTAATAATATTTAGAAACTTATTTTTAAAAAATGGACTTCATTTTTGAATTCTACACATCGAAAAATGGTTAGGTTAAATTTTTGGGATTTTTCTGAAATTCAATAATTTTTTATGAATAGTAAAATACGATAAAATACGATAAATGCTAAATACTTGATTTACTGCGTCATAAGTGATGCAAGGATGATGTAAGTCCACTTTGTTCAAACTCTCATTCCATTATTACTATTTTTGGTCACATTAATTAATATTATTCATAGCCTTTATCAAAATATTATAATAATGATTAAAATAATGAAAAATACCCCCTCCCCTCCACTATAAATACCACCCTCACTCCCCTCTTCCTCCCAAACCTCTCAAGCCTTGATAATTGTCTAATTTCTGCCACCTTTCCTCCCCAATATTCTTCCCGACATCCTAGAGCTACTGTTCTCACCAAAATACCAAAACCAAATCCCTTAAGGAGGATCTTAAGGAGAATAGATCAAGAGGTAAACATCCTCTTTTATTTTCTTTCTTTTCTTTCATTTTATGTTATTCTATTCCATTCCATTTGGTTTATGATGGGATATTTCATTAAATATACCCCTTACAGACCATATTATGAACAAATGATGAGATATACCCTCCCTCTCATCAAACTATTTTTATGAAATTTTAAGAGACGTCGTTAGGCTGCCGAATTTTCGTGACAAATTTATCAAGTTTTCTTTTATTTTAAGATTCCATTCTTTTCTTCTTATTTACTCAACTCCTCTTAACCAAGAGGTATGAAAGATCCGGAATATTTTATATTCTATATGTTCTCAGGTTCATGTAAAATTCACCATCATTATTTTTCTCCTCCTCCACTTATGCAAGGAATTAAAAATATTGGTCGTGATGTGTCAAATTACCGACATCATGGATGATGTGATTTCAATTTGCATTAATTCCTTCAAGTCTGGTAATAAAACCATTTTTATTTTTTAAAAAGGTTATAATATATTTATTATGACCCATCCACGGTTCTGGAATTCTTTTGTACTCATGGTTCTAAATTATAATACAAAATGAGGTTGTTGTTATCAAAGAACCACTAAAATGATCTAAAGAAACATCATTAATGTTTAAACTTATGAATCATCCTCATATAAAAAATCAAAATGATAAATGGTATAATTTATGGTACTGTAAATATTTAAACACCATTTAATTCCAATTCTGGAGTTTTAATTCCAATCGACAAGAACATTCATCATGAACCAATCATGAAAATCATGTAAGGAACTCACCCAAAATAGTGCAAGGAACAAAATACTAACAATTAAGGGGTAAATGTGGTTATGAAATGAACATATAAGATGTTATAAACATTAACTTGTTTCTGTAAGATATTAATAACACTATTTTAACCATTATACAGTAGTTTTAAACAAGTTTGAAGTAATACAAGCCTGAGGTAAGGGAATTCTAAACCCGATTTCCATTCTTTGCGTTGACCTTCTACTTCATTATTTATATTCTATTTAAATTGTTTTTGTGATGGGTTATGTTTATATTATGTTTTATTATGTTTATTTACAGTATATATACATACTCCATCCACTCTTTTAAGTCTCTCTTCAATTGTATAATATTTATAACGGGATTTTCTTTAAAACTCCTCTTTTAAAATTTGATTTTCTGAGATTCCAAAGTAATGTTTTTATGGAATTATTCATGTTGTATGATTATGTTTTGGTTCTTGGGAATTATTTACAATGAATGGTGGGACCTATATTTCCCTCCAATTCATTGGGTATAAGTAAGTTGGAGTTCAGTCGTATGGTTACTCCAAGTATAACTATGATAGTTACACAAAGTAAGGTAGTCGTGGGGGTTACAAATTATAAGGTAGCCAAGAATGGTTACAAGATTATGTAAGTAATGCACCAAGATACCTTAATGATTATATTTATGTTCTCATCTTTTGTTTCGATCTTGTTTAAATATCATTTTACACAAATTAAGTATATATATGGGTGACAAGAATGTCTTTTGAAAATACTTTTATACGTTACAAGTATTCATGGACTAATGTGATCTTTCCTTCTTTTCCTTCCCTTACTGAGCTTTTGTGCTCATCCCAAGTTTTTAAATGATTTTCACAGGTTAATGGATGTGTAAGACAAGGAGGGAATCCATGTTAAATGTTTAGGAATTGTCAAGGAGTCTTGTTTTATGTTTTAATGTTTTATATTTTGAAAAAAAAATGGAAACTATTTTTATGGTATCCCCTATGTAATAATGCGTAATGTTATGAATGTATTATGTCCCAATTCTCTAAAGCTCTATACTTGAAAATATACTCAATGTAAAAGGATGTGTTTTATTGAATAAATTAAAGATTATTTATGTAATAAATTCGGTTCCTTATAGCTTATCACTAGCAAACTGATGGCCAATATGATCGGACTATCCAAACACTTGAGTACATTTTGAGAGAATGCTCAATTGACTTGATAGGAGGATGGGAACAACATCTTCCTCTCACTGAGTTCTCATACAATAATTGTTTCCACTCAATAATTAAAATTTATACCTATAAATCCCTTTATGGTAAGAGGAGAAAAACACCTAGAAGTTGGGATGAAGTTGGGGATTGTAAACTGTTAGGTTCTAAAATGTCTAAGGAAATTATAGAAAAGGTTAAGACCATTCAGCAGCATATCCAGGCTGCTCAGAGTTGAAAAAAGAGCTCTGTTGACAATCATTGATGAGACCTAGAGTTTGATTTTGGAATCATGGTATTCTTATACATATCTCCATGGAATAAAGTCTTAATATTTTATAATAGGGAAAACATTAGTCCAAGATACATCATTTCCCTTGAAATCCTTGATCCCACTAGAGAGGTGGCTTATCGACTAACACTCCCACATAACCTATCTCAAGTACAGGACATATTCTATGTGTACCACTTTAGGAAGTGCATGCAAGACCCCTTATATGTAATCAATCCAAAGGTGGTACCATTGAAGAATGAAATTTCATATGAGGAGCATTCGGTGAAGATCTTAGGTTGTAGATACAAAGTACTACGGAATAAGAAAATGCAACTTGTCAAAGTGTTGTGGAGAAACCACAAGTTTGAAGAAGAAACATGGGAACTAGAGGAGGTGATTAAATATAATATCCCTTATATGTTTTAGTTTGTGAAAATAAAATTTCAAGGGCAAAATTTCTGAAATGGTAAGATTGTAATGACTCAAACTGTTCTAAATAAAATTCACCTTGTGATTTAACAAATTGTCTTATTATATATTATGGATATAGAAAGAACATTCCCTTATTTGGTTTTATTATATACTATAATATTTAAAATAATGTTAATCACCATTAATGTTGACAATATAGCTATTAAACAGTGATCACATCAATAGTATAAATGTAGGGTTTTAACAAATCCAATTAACATAGAAAAAGAAAGTGATGGCCCCAACTAGCAGGATCATACCCCATGAATCCCATTTATCAAAGATTTTGAGGGAGATAGAATCATTTGGATATTTATTTGACCAATACCAATATAATATCCAACAATGTAAGCATAATCTAAACCTTGTACAAGGGAAGTTCAACCTCATTTAGATCACAACCCAAACCATGTATGCCAAACTACCCCATAGAAGTCTCACCATCGAAAACCTTACCCTTAGGAAGTTTGATGGTGTATTAAAGGAATATGTATTAATACAATAATAATATTGAAATTTATATTTTTTTTCAATATAATAATTTTCATATTTTATTATTATCATTACTTTACAAATGACTTTTATTTTGGTAAAATTAAACACAAATTGTATTTTTAATTCAATTTCAATTAGGACGCTTATTTTGAAGAATTGATGTATTTTCTAAATAAATAATACTTTAATAAAAAATTATTATTAAATATTTTTTATTAAATATAAATGATCATATAATTTTTATGAAGTTAAATGTAATTTTTATAAGTGTTCGAAAACTATTATTGTAAAAAAACCCACCATTTCTCAATAAATTTAGATTATAATTTTAAAATTAAAAGTAAAAATATTTATAAAATTAGGTTGAAAAAATAAATATTAATTTTTTGAATCAAAATATCTAAATTATCCAATAGGGATTTTTTCAAAATTTTCTGAAATAGTTAAACTTTCTGGTAAAAATTTAATACTGTATAAATATACAATGTGTATTATGACATCATAATGACCGAAAAAGTGATATAATAAATACTATAAAGGGTATCCATTACCAAATATATATTTTTCCCTTTAATATACTTTTATTTTATATTTATTTTATTATTTTAATAAATTTCATATGAATACTACAAAACTATTAATATGTTTTAAGGTTTTAAAGTAATTTCTTTAAGAGTGTGTCCCAATTACACATTAGAAAGGATGTTAATTTATTAATATATTTCCTTTGAATTATAAACTAATTAAGAAAACTCCCCATTGTTATAAACCATGGGAAAAATCATGTGAAGGTTTTTTTGGTAATTTTATTATATAGAGTCCAAAACCTATGTTTGATAAATGATGAAGAATTCCCTACTCAATTCCTATATAAACCCACTCAAGATCCCACTTATCTTCACTAAAAATCATTGGATAAAATCCTTAATCTTCCCTTCAGTCTCTATATTCCTTCCAATGTTCCACTAAACTCTTGATAACCTCCTTCCAAGCATCTAAATTCGCACTCTCAAGGTAAGGGTTCTTTTGTTTCTCCTCCTTATTCAAGTATCATCTTTATCTTATGACCTTTTTCTTTAATTAATAATATTTTTATATAGTCTTAAATACCCCTATAACTCTCATATGACTAATGAATGATCATATACTCCCATCCACTCTCACTAATCCCTTCCATGAACATTTATGCCCCCCCCCCATTATACTGCTGAAATTTCACCACGATTTTTCTTTCCAAAAATTGTATAGTGAATACCCATACACATTTCCTATCAAGGGTGCTAAAATTTACAAAATTATATTTATTTTATTGTGGAATTAAATTTATTTTTCCCACACTCCATGATCATTGAATAAAATATTATGATTAATGAATCCATATTTTATTATCTATATGGCACACATAAGAATGAGAATGAAATTAAAGTGATTGGTGTGTCCAGAATTATATATCGCTGCAATGCATTGGGTAATGTTTTAGTCTCAAGAGACATCATACAAGGGATTAGGGAGTGAACCTAATCCATCACATAAATTTTTCAATAATGATGTCTTCGCAGTTATCCTTGACATATGTTAATGATGTAGTGTTTTTAGTTGTTTCCACATTTTCCATGTTGCCTTTATATTATTATGTTATATCATGCCTCATTGTTCATGTTTACGATTCCCACGCATTTTATGTACCATTTATATGCCTATTTTATAAAATTTATTACTTTCTTCATGTTATTCCTTTTTTCTTCCCTTACCGGGCTTTATATCTCACCCCTTTCTTATGTATGTCCCCAGGTTGTCTCGTGTAGTTTTAAGTGGGATAATGTTAAAGAATTTGTCAATAAAGGTGATGTATTTCCTGTTTTAAATTGGTATTAAATGTACCTAAGTCCCAAAGACAATATAATTAGTCATCTTATATGTTTGTATTAAGTGTAATATTATGTAATAAATCATGAATTGTTGTGTAATAAATAGAAGTTTTGTTATAAATCAAGTGCTCCTCAAAGGACGCTTCAGCCTCAACTTCAATATCACCATCATAAATCACATGATAAGGGTCAGGGTGATATTACTAAATCTATGAGACATGAAAACCATTGTTCATATAACTATACCTTTGTGTAATATCCCATCAATATACCACCAGTATGATTCTATCCACAACCTTAAATGATCCAATAAACCTAGGTACCAACTTACCCTACCTATGAATCCTACACTGAATTAATCTCAGTGACACCTGAAGGAATACATGATCACCCACTGTAAACTCAATGGGTTGACAAAATCCATAATCATATGACTTTTACCTACTCTGATCCATAACCATACATTTCTAAATCAGCTAAACATGCTCTGATGTATCCTGCACGAGACTCATTCCAAGCAACTATGACTCACCTACCTCCATCAAACATAGAGGTGATTTTCATGGCCTATAATATAGTACCTCATATAGTTCCATCTAAATATTCACTTGATAATTGTTTTTATAGGTTAACTAAATTACCACTAAGTGCTTCTCCCATAATCAGACAAAATTTAGGATACATTCCCTCAATATGACCACAAACTCTTAAATAGTACACTCTAATCTCCCATTTTTCTATGGGTGAAAATCTTTACTCAGAAATATATGGGTACCCAATGTCTCCTGTAATCTGTATCAGAAGTGAAAAGTAAGGCCCAAATATTGATCTAAAACTATGCTCAACGTCACCCCATGAAAATGGAGTATCTCTCAGACATACAATTCTTCCCATTGATTCATGGTAAAGTAATTTCTTATTGGAATGAAATGGGATACATTCATCAATGGGTCCACAATCACACATATAGAGTGATTGTTTCAAGGAATCCATAGAAGTAGCACCATGAAGACCATGGTAACATCAACCCATTTCTATTTCTAAATGGGGAATAGATTTAGTAGACCACCCAATCATTGATTCTCATCCTTAACCTATTGTAAGGTGTAGCATCATTTCATGAAGCCTATAATATCCATTTTCATGTCTAACCTCCAATACCATCAATATAGGTCATGGTATATTTTTTCAAACTAGGATGTTCCGCCCACTTTGAGGCATGAAACTCACACATCATATCCTCATTCATAAACATGGTCACAACAAAATAGTACCAAACATAGATGATCTCTTCATCATTTATAGTTTAGTTAGAAGATGACTCCCCATCTTCAAAGCTTTCCCTCAAAGACAAACACTTAGGATGCTCAAATTGCCTCTTCCGTATCTGAATTAGAAGTGTGGAATCTACTGATAAGGATACGAGGTCCACATAATCCTATCCCTCCCAAACCTCAATATACATCTCATCCAGTAAGGCTATCATATTCCACTCAGAACTAGACTCCTACGCTGCCTGAGTCTATTTATTCTTGCTCAAAATCGTTAGCAACACTATTTCACTTTCCCAGTGTATAGGCTAACACAAAATCAAAAGATTGTATATACTCAACCCATATTGGTTTTTTTAGGTTTAAATATTTATGTGATAACATATAGTTTATGATTTTTTTATTGGTATTCATATTTTTTTCAATAGGTAATGTTGTGAACAATTTAACGAAAAAAAAATTATGACTAACTTGAGATCATGTGTAAGGTTATTATATTCATGTGGTCTAAACTATCATGACCTATATGCCACATCTTAATACTATGCATCAACACTACTCCAATTATGACTCTATATGTATCATAAAAAATGGTATACTCTTCATCCATCTTGAGTAGGATCAAAATTGGTGCAGTGGTCTACCGATTCTTCAACTTCTGGAAATAATTCTCACTTGCTCCACACCATTAAAACTTTACATCATTCTTAGTTAAGATTGAAATTGGTGCTTCAAAATGGGAAAATACATGGATAAACCTCTGATAATAACTTGTTAAACCTAGAAACCTTCAGATATCAAAAACATTCTTGTGATACTCTTAGGATACAACTACATAAAATTCTACTGGTTCCACTGACACACCTTCCTTGGATATGATGTGAACAAATAAATATACGTTGTCAATCCATAATTTACCCTTATATAGCTTGGTGTGTAGACAATCCTCCCACTTAGTGTACTTAGTACCATGTCAATATATTGGTCATGATCATCATGAGTCTTGGAGTACACCAAGATGTCATCCAAAAAACAACCCAAAAATTATCCAGGTAAGGATGAAAGTGTAATGGCCCGGGGTTTTGGGGTCCATTACTTAGTAAAAATCTGATGTTTAGGTGTTTAGGGTAGCCTAGGAACCTATCACAGCTTCTCGGTGAAGCTTAACGGTGGCCTTGGCCTACCGGTAGCTCGAACTACCGATAGCTCGGCCTACCTATAGCTCGGTCTACCGGTAGCTTGGTCTACCGGTATCAGGACTACTGGTAGCTCAGCCTATCGGTAGCTCGGTCTACTGGTAGAAGGCCTACCGGTAGCTTGGTGTACCGGTAGCTCGGCCTACCCGTAGCTGTGGCCTACCGGTAGCTCGGCCTACCCGTAGCTGTGGCCTACCGGTAGCTCGGCCTACCGGTAGCCGCGGCTTCCCGATGGCTTGGTCTATCAGTAGATTTGGACAATAGGTAGCTTGTCAAACTGGTAGCCTCGGCTTATTGGTGGCTCGGCCTACCGGTAGACCTAGCCTACTGGTGACCACAGGTTTTACCAGTGGTGCCTCTTTTTGTGCAAATTGGCTTTTAAGCCACTTTTTGACCCCTTTAATCTTATTTTAAAGCCTATTAATTCCCATTAAATTAAATGATTGGTTAGGTACCCTGGTGTGCGTCGGTTTAAACCGCCCCTAAAGGGGGGTACCCTTTAATGACATGTGGGGTGTCCCAGCCGTGTGGTCAACCCACAATCCCGCTCCTTATGCAGTTTCTCTCCATATCTTAACCATCCAGGAGTGCTGTATCTCATCCCTTATCATCCTTTATAACCTAAAATCTTCTCCCTACATTTATTTTCTTGATCATCCTGCACGTAGTACCCTTCCTCCTGATGATTCGTACCCCTGTTCCAAATCTTTCCTTGATCGCGTTCCATGGAGTTCTTTCCACTCCTATTTTCCAGTTTCCACATGAGGACTTAACGTCGATCCTTGATCATCAGGTAGGGGTTTCACCTTTGTCTCTCCTTTATGTGTATCTTGCGGGGTGGGTACGCTACTGCTTCTATAGAATTGGATGAACCAAACGTTAAAAAATATAATAAACGGATTCTAAGGAATGAAGGGGAGGGGTGTGATTGATGATGCTACTATGTTTTTCTCCTCTTTCATGAATACTGGTTTATGAATTGTGTGGAATTACGCCTACTGAAAATCATGGTTGTTGCTGGTCTTTCTCTATGCACTAATAAACCCTTACCCCTTGTGATGTTTAAATGGATTGTATTTTGGTTGTGAACCTTTTTATGTGTAAAGGAAATTGGTTAATTACGTATATTCAGCTAAATAAATTAAAAGCACCAGGATCAACTCCTTTTCTATGATAACCCTGGTTTAAGTCCAGTGGAATTGAAATCATGGAGTGTTTTAGATATTTTAAATCTAAAAATACCTATTGAGTCTGCCTCTTTTTGGTGGTATTGGTTTGGTCGTTTACTCCATGGGCCGAGTATGGGTGACCTTATGGTTTTCTTGGATGGGGGCTTAGATTGCTGGGGGTGATGTGGGTGAGGATGGGATCCTCTGTTTGTATCACGAATTGGGGTGGGATCCTCTGTTGTTGAGAAACCATTGGCTCCTAGATTTTTGGGACATGGGGCTGTATCTTGGAGTTTTCTTTGGTTCCAGTACTTCGAGGGATCTCCCTTATCCCTTTGTTGTTGTGACTTGCAGTAGAACTGGGTGTGAATGCTTAAATTGCTGTTGGATGTAACTTTTTCCATTGGTTTGTGCTTATGTTGTTAGTTGCCCAGTAGTGTAGAAACTTATTTAAAAATTATTTCTGAACATGAAGACAAGGATGGTACAAATGGGGATTTAGTTTTGTTTGAGTTGTGACTTGGGCTTGGGTGTTGTTCTCTTCTCTTGAATAAATAGTAATGATAGTGTTCTTTAGGCTGTCTGAAGAAAAACATAGATTGGGTGAGTGCTCGTTACCTGTACATATACTTGTAGTTTTTGTGTTTCTTATTCACTCCCCACCCAAGTTGATCACTTAGTGTCGAACACCCCCATTTCATGAGGGAGGGTGTTTTCCCAACACTTCTATTAGTGGATGGTTATTAGCTCCTTTCTACTCCCTTTCCCATATAGCCCAAGTATCATCGGGCAGGATGTGATGGCCTGAAGTCCATTATTAACCCAAGAATCTTTGGGCAGGGTAGTTTGGTGGTTGGCCCAGGTGTGTGCGGGCTGGTGGTTTCCCAAGTATCTTTGGGATGACGCCCAGGGGTCTTCGGGTGTGGCAGTAGTTCTTCTAGCCTAGCTGTCTTCAGGCATGGCAGTGGTTGTTCTGGCCTAGGTATTTGCAGGCGTGGTTACATGTGACAGTTGTGGCCTAGGTGACTGTGGGCGGGTTAGTGGTTTTGGACCAGGTGTTTGCGGGCAGTATGTGTGGTTGTGGCCCAGGTGTGTGCGGGAGGGGTATGGCAGTGGGACTGTGATGAGAATGACGGGATTGGTTCGATGCGTGAGATGTCTTCAATAACCAATGGGAAAGTGGCGTGGGGTACCCAAACATCGATGTGCTATTACTGTACATTACTTGACTTGCGTTATTTGCAGAGTGTGCCTTGCTGAGTCTTGGGTGGTTAGTTTCCTTGTTAGGTGCTTGGTTATCTCTTTTCCCACAGGGCATTAGTATGCCTCTCCACTTGTGCACGAGAGTCTTTGGTTTTTCCCTACTGAGTATACTTGAATGCTCACCCTATGTATATAAAACTGCTTTCAGGTTTCCAGGAGGACTTCGGGGATCATGATAGATAGTACTAGCTCAGACCTTCTGACAGATCATCGCAGTTGGTATTGTTCTTTCTTTTGGCATTTTTCTTTGTAGTCTCTTTATACATTGTGGATTTTACTTTTGTAACATGCATTGGGAATGGTTCTTATCTTTACTTTCACTTTTATTTTGGTTTTGTGGGATTCACTATCTTATCTCTCGATCCTATTAAAAGAAAAAGGGTAATGCCTTCCATTTAGTGTGTGACTTTATGCCCTTGGTGCTGGTCGCCACTCTGGGACCTATTGAAGGAGGGTTTCGCTGACCCTTCCCTCCTTTTGGTGAAGCCGAGTCGTGACAGAATGGTATCAGAGGTGATGGTTGAGATATGGGATAGAGTATGGAGTTAGGCACAGTGAGGATTTCATTTAATCATAGGGAAATGGTGTTGGGTGACCTTGGTGCATGAATTAGGCCAGGGAAGATCGGCTAGGACATGGGATTTTAGGGCCCCCCGTGATCTGATGCAAGGACTCTGGACCTACCGAAAGACCAAGTGAGGCCATGATGATTATAGGGTAGCGACCCTAGGAAAGGTAAATGCATCATAATGACTTGTGTTCTCATGTTACTAGGGTGTTTTGGGGAATTTTAAATAAATAAGAAGTTTAAGAAGTTTTAAGAACAATATTCTGAACTACTTGGGCTTAGGCATTCTTTGTTTACCTTGAAGCTATGGCACCCAGGAGATGACCACGAGTTTTACGGGTGATCGAGGCCTAGGAGGTTGACTTGGCTGATCAGCAGAGGGCTGATCGAGAGGAGGAGGATGACCAGTGGCAAAAGACACTTCGAGCCTTCCAGCGACAGACCCTCAAGAAGTATGAGGGGCAGCACCTCTGACATGAAGACGGAGGGCTGGCTAGAGGAGCTGGTGATAGCCTTCGGCTTGATCCAGGCTTCAACCGAGTACTGGGTTCCTATGGCCATCAGCCAGATGCGAGGAGTAGCGCGTCAGTGGTGGATGCTCTACCTGGGGGAATGGAGAGAGGCTGAGGTGGCATGGGTTGATTTCAAGAAGGAGTTCCGAGCAGAATTCCTCTCTTCTACGATGAAGGCAGAAAAGAGGCAGGAGATACTCTTCCTCTAGCAGGGGAGTATGTCGGTAAGGGAGCTGGGGATCAAGTTCAAGGACCTCCTCTACTTTTCCCCAGACCTCTTTCTAGATGAGGATTCTCAGGCAAGGCGCTTAGAGGAGGTGCTCTGAACCTCCCTCCAGTATGTCGTTACCCCCTTCACCTTGCCGACATACTTGGAGGTTTAGAAGAAGGCAGAGGTGGTGGATAGGATGAACATGTTGGGAAGTGTGTCATGAGAGGGGATTAATCTAGGCCCATCAAAGGGAAAGGTCGTCAGCACCAGACCTCTATCATTGGAACCCTCTAGGTTCCAACCAGCAGGGAGCAGGCCGCAGCAGTTCCAGTTCTGGTCCCCCAGTCCTCGCCCTTTCCCTTCGGGCCCAGGACCGAGGTGCTTCGTCTATTGGAGCCATGGAAATCTTCGGAATCAGTGCCCAGACCGAGTTCAGAATGGAAGTGGAGGACAGGCCAAGCACCCACCTTAGCAGCCGCTTCCAGCTAGGCCCTTCTAGCAGCAGCAGCAAGGGCAGCGAACTCCCGCTCCTCCAAGGGCAGACATTGTAGGGGGAGGCTGACCTCAGGGCGCTCCTCAGGGACCCCGACCAGGGTGTGTTCGGGGAGGCGGTCGACAACCGAGGGGAAGAAGAGCTGGGCGTGGAAGGTTTCATGATGTGGAGGCAGCAGTTCCAGTAGGACCAGAGGTTGTTTGAGGTACGGTCAGTTTGTTCAGTACCCTTGCTTATGCCTTGTTCGATACCGGAGCTTCTCACTCCTTTGTTGCACCCGTTCTAGCCCGTGCTATGGGTCTAGATGTCGAGAGACTTCCAGTTACCCTAGTGTTGAGCACACCAGTTGGAGGTCAAACTGACTTGTTATATGTTTGTAGAGGATGCAGACTGATGATAGGGCCACATCAGTCGGTCAGGGATGTACTACTACTATAGCTATAGCCATACAACGTCATCCTAGGCATCGACTGGATGTTCTCTAAGTGTGCCACCACCGAATGCTTCTGAGGAAGGGTTGTGTTCTCAGACATGGGTGTCCAACGTGTTGCATTCATCGGTGAGCGGAGTGGCCAGAAGAGCAGCAGGCGAGAGGAACCCCTCCTCTCCTTGTTAGTCAAACTGTCAATAGAGTCAGTGGATGCTGAGATGGTGGAAGTACCAGGGATCGTCAGTGAGTTTATGGACGTATTCCCTGAGGAGGTTATGACTCTACCCCCTCGACGTGATATCGAGTTTGGGATAGACTTTCAGCCTGGTGCTCATCCGATTTCGATGGCTCCCTACCGGATGGCACCTTTGGAGCTACGGGAGTTGCGAATTCAGATCGACGATCTGATGAAGAAGGGTTTTGTTCGACTGAGTGCATCATCGTGGGGTACTCCAGTCTTGTTTTCAAAGAAGACAAATGGTGTCCTCGGGTTGTGCATAGACTACAGGAGGCTGAATCAGGTAACGATTAATAATCTCTACCCTCTTCCAAGGATAGACGGTCTCTTTGGCCAGCTAAAAGGGGAAGGATGGTTCTCGAAGATCGAACTACAGTCTGGATATCACTAGTTGAGAGTGCAGGAGGTAGACATCTCAAAGACGGCATTCAAGTGTACATATGAGCACTTTGAGTTTGTAGTCATGCCTTTTGCTGTTACTAACACCCCGACTGTGTTCATGGGGCTTATGAACTTCGTCTTCTAGGAGTACCTGGATCAGTTCATAGTTGTGTTCATCGACGACATCCTAATCTATTCAAGATCAGAGGAGGACCACGCAGAGCATCTGAGGACGGTTTTGGAGGTCCTCTGACAGCACCATCTCAATGGGAAGTTGTCGAAATGCATGTTCTGGACGTGATAAGTACACTTACTTGGGCACGTACTGTCCGAACATGGGGTAGCAGTGTACCCATCAAAGGTTGAGGCGGTTGTTTCTTGGGAAGCATCCAATAATGTGGTAGAGGTTCGTAGTTTCCTCAGGCTATCAGGTCACTATCGGAGGTTCGTACCCAAATTCTCCCGAGATTCATCCCCTTTGATAGCCTTGACCAAGAAGGACCAGGTCTTTGTATGGAGTGAGCAGTGCAAGGCAGCCTTCAGCTATCTGAAGGAGAAATTGGTTAGTGCCCCAGTGCTGAGACTACGAGAAGAAGGGGCGGCGTATGAGGTGTTCTATGATGCTTCAGGGCAAGGCCTCAGATGTGTGTTCATGAAGCAACAAGGGGTGATCTCTTATGGGTCTAGGCAGTTATGCCCTCATGAGCGTAATTATGGAACCCACGATCTGGAACTTGCAGCGGTCACTTTTTCACTAATGTTATAGTGGAATTACCTCATCAGAGAACACTTTGTGGTCTTCATAGATCACAAAAGCCTGAGGTATGTCTTCTCCCAGCGGTACCTAAACTTACAGCAACGAAGGTGGATAGAGTTCCTCCAGGATTACGACTTCGAGATTTCCTACACTTCAGGAAAAGGGAATGTAGTGGATGATGCTTTGAGCAGGAGGTCTCAGAAGGATGTGGTCTGAGAGTCGGAAGACACTTGGAAGGTCGGGTCGCTCACCCGTTTGCTGGACTGAGGTTGGAGAAGCAGGTGTTCTTGGCCCAGAGGTGGTGTAGAGCACGGCGGAGAAGGTTCATCTTATACGAGAAATGATGAAGATGTCTCAGGACCGGCATAAGTCAAATGCTGATAATAGGAGGATACCATTGGAGTTTGAGGTCAGGGACCACGTGTTCTTGAAGGTCTCCCCTTGGCATGGATATCGGAGGTTCGGAAGGGGAAGTAAGATTTCTCCCAGGTTCATCGGACCCTTCGAAGTGTTGCGGCAGTTTGGTGAAGTGGCTTATCAGCTAGCGCTACCACCTCCGGTACTGAGGATACACGATGTATTCCATGTGTCCCAGCTTCATCGATATCTACATGATGACTCCCACGTCATCGATTGGGGAGAGTTAGATGTTGAAGATGATGCAACCTTCATAGAATGACCAATCAAGATCAAGGATCGTAAGGAGAAAGTGCTTCGTGGATGAAAAATCCCATTGGTTTGTGTGTTGTGGATTCATGGTGGCTTGGAAGAGAGCACATGGGAGCAGGAGTCCCAGTTACGCATTCAGTACCCAGAGCTTTTTTGACTTGTTGTTTTTGTTCTGATCCTTGAGATCTTGTACCTTATGCTTTAATATATGGAATGCTTGTTTTTCTTATCTATTAGATGATCTATTACTTGTTCTCTCTCTGTGTGTGTGTAAAAATGTATGATGACGGGAAAACCTGACTGCTAATCAGGACACATTAATGTGGATGTGATCAAACCTGTGTGGGCGAGTCAGTGCCACCCAAAGCGGATAATATCCTGACATGTAGGAGGGGACTCCCAAACTCATGTGTTGGACAGTTTGATCCTTGTGCTTATTGTGAACAGTGTGGTTGATGACTTTAGGGTGAGTGTTCCTGGATGAAGGAGGGGTTCTGTTCCAGCTTTCGAACAATTCAGGAGTTTTTTCCTGAGAAGTATCTTTAGAGGGTGGTTGTTCGAACCCCACTTTTCTCCTTCTGGTTTGTTCTTATATTCTCGAAGAACAGAATAGTTTGAGAAGTATCTGATGTAATGGCCCATGGTTTTTGGGTCCATTACATAGTAAAAATCTGATGTTTAGGTGTTCAGTGAATTTTGGGAAGCTATCACAACTTCTCAGTGAAGCTTAATGGTAGCCTTGGCCTACCGGTAGATTAAACTAATGGTATCTCGGCCTACCGGTAGCTCAGTCTACCGGTAGTAGGCCTAATGGTAGCTCGGACTTCCAGTAGCATGGTCTACCGGTAGCTCGGTCTACTGGTAGCAGGCCTACCGGTAGCTCGGCGTACCGGTATCTCGGCCTACCGGTAGCCGCAACCTACCGGTAGCTCAGCCTACCGGTAGCTCGACCTGCCCGTAGCTCGGCCTACCCGTAGCTAGGCCTACTGGTAGCCACGGCTTACCGGTGGCTCGGTCGACTTGTAGCTTTGTCCAACTGGTAGCTTGGCCTACCGGTATCCTCACCTTACCGGTGGCTCAGCCTACCGGTAGCCTAGCCTACTAGTGACCACAAGTTTTCCCAATGGTGCCTCTTTTTGGGAAAATTGGCTTTTAAGCCGCGTTTTGACCCATTTAATTTTGTTTTAAATCCCATTAATGCCTGTTAAATTAAATTATTGTTGAGGTACCGTGCTGTGCGTCAGTTTAAACCGCCCCAAAAGGCGGGGACCCTTTAATGACATGTGGGGTGTCCCAGCCGCGTGGTCAACCCACGATCCCGCTTTTTACACGGTTTCTCTCCATATCTAAACCATCTGGGAGTGTTGTATCTCAGCCCTTATCAGTCTTTATAACCTAAAATATTCTTCCTACATTTCTTTTCTCAATCATCCTTCTCGGAGTACCCTTCCTTCCGACGAGCCATACCCCTGTTCCGAAGCTTTCCTTGATCGCATTCTGTGGAGTTCCTGCCACTCCTATTTTCCAATTTCAACGCGAGGACTTAACGTCGATCCTTGATCGTCAGGTAGGGGCTTCACCTTCGTCTCTCCTTTTTGTTTATCTTGCGGGGTGGGTACACTACTGCTTCTATAGAATGGGATGATCCAAACTTTAATGAAGATAATAAACGGATTCTAAAGAATGAAGGTGAGGGGTGTGATCGATGATGCTACTCTGTTTTTCTCCTCTTTCATGAATACTGATTTCTGAATTGTGTTGGCTTACGCCTACTGAAAATCATGGTCGTTGGTGGTCTTTCTCTGTGCACTAATAAACCCTTACCCCTTGTGATGTTTAAATGGCTTGTATTTTGGTTTTGAACCTTTTGATATGTAAAGGAAATTGGTTAATTACGTATATTCGGCTAAATAAATTGAAAGCACCAGGATCAACTCCTTTTCAATGATAACCCCAGATTAAGCCCAGTGGAATTGAAATCATGGAGTGTGTTAAATATTTTAAATCTGAAAATACCTATTGAGTCTGCCTCGTGTTGGTGGCATTGGTTTGGTCATTTACTCCACGGGTCGAGTACGGGTGACCTTATGGTTTTCTTGGATGGGGGGTTAGATTGCTGGGGGTGATGTGGGTGAGGATGGGATCCTCTGTTTGTATCACAAATTGGGGTGGGATCCTCTGTTGTTGAGAAACCATTGGCTCCTAGATTTTGGGGACATGGGGCTGTATCTTGGGGTTTTCCTTGGTTCCAGTACTTCGAGGGATCTCCCTTATCCCTTTGTTGTTGTGACTTGCAGTAGAACCAAGTGTGAATGCTTAAATTTCTATTGGATGTAACTTTTTCCCTTGGTTTGTGCTTATGCTGTTAGTTGCCTAGTAGTGCAGAAACTTATTTAAACATTATTTCTGAACATGAAGACAAGGATGGCACAAATGGGGATTTGGTTTGGTGTGAGTTGTGACTTGGTCTTGGGTGTTGTTCTCTTCTCATGAATAAATAGTAAGGATTGTGTTCTTTAGGATGTCTGAAGAAAAACCTAGATTGGGTGAGTGCTTGTTACCTATACATATACATGTAGTTTTTGTGTTTCTTATTCGTGTCCCACCCAAGTTGAGCACTTAGTGCCGAACACCCCCATTTAATGGGGGAGGGTGTTTTTTCTAACACTTCTATTAGTGGCTGGTTATTAGCTCCTTTCTGATCCCTTTCCCGGATATCCCAAGTATCTTCAGCCAGGCTGTGATGGCCTAAAGTCCATTATTAACCCAATAATCTTCGGGCAGGGTAGTGTGGTGGTTGTCCCAGGTGTGTGCGGGCAGTTGGTTTCCCAAGTATCTTCGGGATGAGGCCCAGGTGTCTTCAGGCATGGCAGTAGTTCTTCTTTCCAAGGTGTCTTTGGGCGTGGCAGTGGTTGTTTTGGCCTTGGTATTTGCAGGTGTGGTTACATGTGACAGTTGTGGCTCAAGGGTCTGTGGCGGGGTTAGTGGTTGTGTCCCAGGTGTTTGTGGGCGGTATGTGTGGTTGTGGCCCAGGTGTGTGTGGGCGGGGTATGGTAGTGGTACTGCGATGAGAATGGAGGGATTGGTTCGATACCTAGTATGTCTTCAATAACCAGTGGGAAAGTGGCGTGGGGTACCCAAACATTGATGTGCTATTACTATACATTACTTGACTTGCGTTATTTGGGGAGTGTGCCTTGGTGAGGCTTGAGTGGTTAGTTTCCTTGTTAGGTCCTTGGTTATCTCTTTTCTCACAGGGCATTATTATGCCTCTCCACTTATGCACGAGAGTCTTTGGTTTTTCCCTACTGACTATACTTGTATGCTCACCCTATGTATATAAAACTGCTTTTAGGTTTCCGGGAGGACTTCGGGGATCGTACTGGACCGTACTAGCTTATACCTTGTGACAGATCATTATAGTTGTTGTTTTTCTTTCTTTTGGTATTTTTCTTTGTAGTCACCTTATACATTGTGGATTTTACTTTTGTAACATGCATTGGGAATGGTTCTTGGATTTACTTTCACTTTCAGTTTGGTGTTGTGGGATTCACTATCTTATCTCCCAATCCTATTAAAAGAAAAAGGGTAATGCCTTCCATTTAGTGTGTGACTTTATGCCCTTGGTGCTGGTCGCCACTCCTGGACCTGTTGAAGGCGGGTTTCAAGGGTCATTATCTCTCCTTCAACTTAAAGAAGAAAGGTCCTGGCAACCTGCTGACCCTTCCCTTCTTTTGGTGAAGGCGGGTCGTGACAGAAATATTTGTTTCGTTAAGTCTATAAACGTTTCTAGAGAATTCATCATCCCAAAATCCATCTCAAAATCATTATGAAGTCTATTCCAACTTCTGAAAAGGAATCCATGGTATTTCATAAGGTATAACTCTCAACTGATGATACCCCAATATAAATTCATTCTTGGAGAACAAAAATATCTTCTCAACTAGTCTAATAGATCATCAATACACAGAAAATGATACTGGTTATTAACTGTCATTTGGTTAAACTTCTATTAATTGACAGATAAGTGTAATATTCCATTATCCGTATTATAAAATAAGACTAGACAACCCCAATGTGACATACTCAAATAGATAAATCCATTTTCCATCAATTTTTCCATCTGAGTGTTAAGTTCTTGAATCTATATTGGAACCATTTGGTAAGGTGGAATGGAAACTGGTTCAGCTCCCGGTATGAGCTCAATTTTGAACACAACATCTCTCTCAGGTGGAAGCCCTAATAAGTATTCAAGAAAAAATCATGAAACAGATCCATTGCAGTTGTAAAAACATCTTTCTTTACACCCCCTTCATTCGATAAGAGACCTAAAATCTGGGTAGTGATCTCCCCCAATTATTGATGAACTAACCCTGCATGGCCTACATGGATATTCTATTCTCCAGGATGAACATAACTATTTCCCTCAAGAGATGTAAAGGACACTCTCATATGGTAACAATAGATGTGGGATCAATATTATACCAGCCATTCCAAACCCAAAGTCAAGTCCAAACCTGAAATATCAAGTATGTAATGATCCCAAAGGAAAAAACACTCACTAACCACAAGAACAAATCCCTTGAATAAATATATGTCCCTCAGTTTTACACCCAGTGGTGTTTCTATTATCATAACCCCACTCAAAAAATCTATCGTCAGAATCAAACTATTCACAATTTGAATATATATAAAATAATTTGATGATCCTATATCAAATAAAGTGCTAGTGAGCATAGAATATAGAAGAAAATTACCTCTAACTCTTGATGGTCCAACCCTACAATCCAGAAGTGGAGTCCGGACTACATAAAACTGACATATCCCTCTACCATGTGCTATAGTATGAGCCCCCTGAGTCACACTGCTCTACTGATATGGTTGATATTTCCCTAAAGTGTCGCATCCACCACCTCGACCAGTATAGACAATAGTAATCAAATTTCCAAACTCATACGGTGTAGAATATGTACTTCTCAAGTTATGGTTCATTCTAAATCCTCTATCAACACCCACCTATCATGGCTTCTTATAGAACCAATAGATATATCCCATCCTACAGCAAACTCATCACTTTATCAGTGGTCAAGGACACTAATTAAAATAGTGACTCTGCCTACTACATTGATGAAAAAGAACTCGAGTATTTCCCTAAGTAACTAATCCTTCCATTGGCCACTCTACTTGCCACTTCTCTGGTAAATGTTCTCATAGTGATTCTCCCAACCCTTGGAAGACATACGCCCTGATCATCTAAAAGAAACCACAAATCTTCCACTGGAATCCTCTTTTAGTTTCCCCACATACATGAGATTCTGATTCACTACCTCAACAAACATCTTTACCTAGAAGTTATTTACCTAGGATATAATCTCACATTTAAGTGCATCTTAAAAATCTCTTGATATAGTTGCCTAATCTACTTCCAATGCAGGAAAAGAGGGATGAAAGTTGTTAAAGTGATAAGAATAATACATCATGGACATACTTCCCTAGGTCAACCATATAAACTCTGTTTCCCTCTCCAACCTAAGAATCTCAAGATAAAAATGTTCTAGTAACTTCTCCTAAAATTCCTTCCATGCCATTTTATCAAAGTGTTCATCCTAATTCTGAATATTACTCCATATGTTCACTTGACCATGTGGCATATAAGTAGTAAAATTTTCTATTTTCACTATAAGAGTCTCTAAATGATCCATGGTGGTCTGGATACACTCAATATAGAACTTATATGCCTCAGGTCTACCCACCCTAGTGAAGGTTGGAAGGTGATGCAACTGGAACTCCCATGTCGGGTTAGACATATTCTGTGCAGTCTTCCTAGGGTCTCTATCCAAGAATTTCATAGAGAGATAAAAGTTCTCAAAGAACTGCTCTACCACTCTTTCACCTTGAACAATTTGGGACTCTTGTCCCACCGATGGAGGCAGATTTCTAACAATTTCCTCCTATCATCCTACCAAAAAACATCATCATAGAGGAATGTCTTTGCAATTCCAAACACAATTATTAGGACACATAACACATCATTAAAACGTTTACATAAGATGGGTTCATATAATTTTATAAAAATCTATCCCTCTTACTCTGTCACACGGCCAAAACTGAGTCTCTATCACTACCCTCGACCATCCCTCACCTAGGACATTGCTAACATTGGGTAATCAAAATTCATAACATAAATTTATTATTAGACACAATTTTACCCATTTCAAATTACCACATTTATCATCATTCAAACCATTCAAATTCTTTATTCGTAACCATTTATCTTAAATTAAACAAGTAAAGAAAAGCATTTTCATTTCAACTACTCCCCCAAAACCTTATTTTTCATGCATGCATAAAATTATGGATGTCACATCTAGAATGATGCATGTATACTAAACTCATGTGCCATGATAGTCCATGAAGAAAATTTTAGAAAAATAAGAACATCATGTCAAAGTGAATCACCCAAGGTGAAATAACATTCAACTATTATATAAAACATCAAGACTAATAATCCCACCATAGGTACTTGGGTTTTCCCCCACACATGGGTTAGCTACTCCCATGCACAAGATCATAACCAAGTCCCATATAATCTTAGTATCTTATATAGGTTTCCCAAATAGTATGTCAACTAAAAATAAAATAAAGCCTCCTTTGATACCACTTTGTAACATCCTGACCAGGGTTCCACATATCGGTGCCCCGAGTCGGTTTGTTATGTGACCTCAATTGCACCTCCCCATGTACTGGAGACTTCTGACTAGTAGTGAGTGTCTAATATGTAATTTTTGGAGACTATACCGTCTTTATCAAAGAAGTACAATAATAAAAATAAATAAACAATATCCAATGATAATAAAAAATACTCTATAATCAACCAACATCTCATGAATAGATACAAAACTAGGAAAATGAACATAAAGAAAAGTTGTATAAATGTCATACCAAATAAGTTTCATGTTCGAAATGAAACACCAAAATAAAGAAACACTTAAAATTCTCAAGTGGGTCTCGACATCATCTATAGATCCCTCATCCATGCTCCACCTTAAATCCCAACTCAATCATCTACATAGGTCTCTTAACCTTATCTTGTCTTGTAAACATGAAATCTATTCAGGTACTAATCAATAATCCTAGGTAGGGAGTGAGTACAACTCTTTAGGCCACCACCAATGATGTCTAAGTAAATATCTGGTCAACAATAGTGAATGAATTTGTATAAAGAATATTGATTAATGACAAAAGTAGACATGTTTAACATTTATTATTCTTTAATTAGTCACACCATGCATGCTTCATCCCATTTTGGAGTCTGAACCGCATACTATAGGAATATCACATTTAATTCTTTCATAGTATTTCTTTAATACTTTAGTTCCAATTTCATTTCTAGTGCCATGGAGCTTCAATCCAAGTACCAATGTATCGGGCACTTAGAGCTTCAGTCCAAGGCCAATATATTGGGGTCTTATAGAATCAATCGGGTACCCTGTGGGTATTTGGAGCATCATTATGTATCCCACAACTCATGGTTATTTGTAGCATCAGTCATATGATCACACTTTATTGTTCACATGCATAAATCTGGGGACTATAGAATCAGTCCAGCATCTTATGGGTATTTGGGGCATCAGTCGTTGGACCACACCTCATTGTTCAGTAAAAAATAACATATATCACATTCATGTTAAGGCTCAACATCATTATAATTTGATTCAATCATTATCATCATGGGGAACCATTTCAATTATCAATCACAATTGTGGTTCTTTAATTTAATCACAAGTAATGATATGAATGATTCACCATTAATCGATTTATCAACAATTAATCACATCATGTTAAACCTTTAAGTTTATGCCATTTATTCCATTAAATCCCATTGTAAACCATGAAATAATGAATTAGTTCAATTTCATTAACCCATTATACACCTTTTGGTAATTCATAACTCATTGCCTCAAATGTATTGGACCACCCCATGGTTTGACTTCAATTCCAGTCTCAAAACTCCAACCAATCCAACATGATCCATGAATCTCATAAACACATGTGAATCAATTTTTTAAATTCAATTTAAACTATAGTTTTCCAACATGGAAAATTAACAATACAACCACCAACACCAAATTATTATCAAGACTAAGGTAATTAGAAATTAGACCACATATTTCAAGATCATTGAAGAATGATCTACAAAACACAACCCATAATTTGATGTAGATCAGTAAAATTCACAATGGAAAAGGAGATCTAGAATCAAGAAAAAATGAATGATATCCATCAAATCCTAGATCTAAATCAATGAAAATGGAGGAAAAATAAACACTCTGAAAAGGGGAAAGAATGTGGGGGGAGAGGAATCTTAAACAAGGAATAGATCACTAACCAAAGGGTAATTGATCCTTTAACCCAATATTAGATCCACCAAGAAAGGGGTTTAAGGAGCCTTGGAACACTCTTTGAAGCCATAAAAATCATTGGAAATCATGTTATGCTGAAATAGGATTATTAGTGATATAAAATTAGGGTTTAAAAAAATAAAGAATTTTTTTGGGGGTTTTAATTTTTGTGTTCAAGGTTTACTTGTAAGGGGAACATAATTTGACAAACCATTCACCCTAACTATTCTTCCCAACTGTTTGGTGGTCGGTTACTCCTAGGTGGGTGCACAGTTTTCCAAACAGTGCCCCAAATATAAAAACTCCCTCTATCTCGGGGTGTAAATTTTTCTAGGGTTGGGAACACAATTTGGATAAATCATGTGCCACATTGAAATGCCAAAAAAATCCTCCAAAGTCTTTCAAAACTCACTCAAATGAATCCATGACGAGATACAACGAAAGGCTAAAACATGGGTAAAAAGGTACCTAAAAACAAGTATGAGACATATCTATAAGGGTTGGGATCTTACAACATTTAATGTAACCATCCATATTATTTCTCTCGGTGACCTGTGTAATGTTATTAACTTTTGGATGAATGATTCATCACTACCTTCATAATTCCTAATCATCAACTAGTATTATACTAATTTTTCACCCAATGTATTTTCTTTTTCAATACCATATTTTTGATTCATTTAATTGAAGGGTTTTCTCTTATATGCCATACATCAATTGATTTTGGTACATTATTAACCTAACCATATACCCATTATCTATATAGATTAAATACCATTTGATTTATTATCTTAATTTAATGGTATTCACCTAGGAAGTTAATTGATTCCATTGGATACAGATTTATTTTCCTTTGGTTTATCATGTTTTCATTATTGATGGAATCATTAATGATTTTCTTATGTGAATCCATATAAAAACCATTTTTTCCATGGGTTATTTATGCAATAAAAGTAATTATTGGCATTCAAAAAATTAAGAAATCTATTTTATTTTAATGGTTAATTTATGACATGATAGGTTATTGACTTCTAGTGGAACTCATTAGTATTAATGATGATGGGTGGGGTCCAATATAATACTCTAACTCATCAGTTAAGAGTTTATATCTCATGAGATAATTAGTCATGGGTATATTTTACTTTCTCATAATCATGGGAACTAATGGTGTGTCTCATGAAGTTATGTTATCTTTACTAATGTAGGTTACATATTTGAAAGATGTTTTAAAATTTTATATTTATTATCATGACTATATTATGATCTCATGGATCATGTTTATTGACTCAATATTTTAATTCATATATTATTTTATTTCATAATTTGTGCTATTATTTAGGACCAATTCTTTTCTAGGTATTATTTTCTTATATATATTGATTATACCCATATTCTCATTTTATCTCCACTTTTGATATTTGATTATTATCACTTATGTTTAACATTAGTGAGCATCTGAGCACACCCCCTTCTTATGTTTTTATTTCCCTTGGTTATGAAGATGAGTATAATGTATAATAAGTATAAGAGGGAGTCCAGTGTGGCTTAACTCTAGAGAAATGTTCATAAGGTTTATAACAAAACATGCCTATGTAGATTTTCCTCAAGGACACAAAACCTGTTATTATTAGGATTGTGAGATTATCTGTGATATTTAATGTTTAGCATATGGAAATGTTGTAAAATAAAGGCAAGTATAGTCTAGGTTACTATATATATGGATTCAAGGAATAGAACTTCTAGTTTTTTTACTATTAGTGGCACTTTTAGGAGTTTAATGTACCATGTACAACTAGTAGCTTCATTATCAACCACAAAATATGAGTATTTTTTAATTATGGAAGCATGGAAGTATTTAGTACGGTTGAAGGGTCTACTAGAGAATATCAAAATAAGAAAAGAGATCAAAATGTTATATTGTGACATATAGTTCAATTCTCTTATCAAATAATCTGACATTTCACACCCAAATGAAGAAAATTTAACTAAAATATCCCCTCATATGGAATATAGTGGAAGATGGGGTGATATAATTGAAAAAAATTAAATTGAATTTGAATCTATCAAATATTCTAACAAATGTTATAGATCAGGAAATCAGGGAGTGTTGTTGGGATTTAATAGGGCATAGATAACTTAGAGTTCACAAGATCATGGAAACACTGAGAGACTATAAATAAATAACTAGATAATAGAGTTAAAAACCTATAACTTATAACCCAAAGGACATAGTGATGAAGCATGAAAATGATTCTGAAGTGGGAGATTGTTATGCTTAGCGTGAGATGGTTTTTTTTGGGATTAGTACTCAATTTTTTGGAAATGAGTAAGTTATAAAACTTTATACTGATACTAGATTCAAGTATTTGTCCAATACATAAATCTAAAACAAGATGTAATTATATTAAAGTGTGAAAATTTGGAAGGATTATTTTCCATATTCAAGAACCTTGGGGTTACCGTATTTTAGAGGATATAGTGACACATATAAAAGTTAATTTCTTAATATGGCATGAAATTTTTGGAGGAACTGATATTTTGAGAGTAATTATGCCTAGTTGAGGAAAATTTGGTGATATAAAAAAAGATTATGAAAGGGTTTTTGGAAGAATATATGATAATTATTTTATGCATACCTAAGAGTGAAATCATGGAGTCTTAAAAATTTCTTATTTTTCACTAAAAGGACCAGTTGAGGTAGTGGTTTCTTTTAGAGAAGAATAGGTATACTCATGAAGATTAGTTCTAAGGCGAGTGGTCTCAATGAAGTTCAGATGAAGGCTAAACTAAAACTCGTAGAAGTTAAATATTGCAATTTAAAATAAATTAATATTGGTAAAATTTATATTGGGTGATTGTTTTTTATTAATCCTAAGATTCAATTAATTTTTTCGTTAGTGTTATTTATTATTTTATAATCTATTATTTACTCTTCTAGTGAAGTTTTTGTTTCATTTGGATTTGGAATTGTTTTGAACCATGTAAAATCCTTATGTACCTTCATTGTGTTTTATTTTACCTCCATTTATTTCCTATTTCCATTTGGTATATCTGCTATGAGTGTATGGAAGCTTCATATAGTGTGTGTTCAAGGTGTGTGACTTCTAAATTATGGATACAACAATCCATGGAATCATGTTTTCTTGAACCAACTAGTAATATGTTTCCATATTTTAGGTTTTAGAGGTTGGTTTATGCATTATGATACAACGTTCAGTGCAACATGATCACATGTATTTGAGAATGTATCATTCTTCAAAGGTTTATTTACAAAAAGTCCCTTGTACTTAACCTTTCACAACCTGACCCACTGGGGTCTGCCCCATGACTAACCCAAAACTACCAAAAATATGTCAGGGGTTGGTGACTAGAACAAATGAGGCATATCCCACAAATGAGAGGCATTATCCTAATGTAACTATATACATGAACACATATCTAATCCCACAAAATTCAAAAATATAAAACAATTTAAACCAATGCATGCATATATCTATAAGCTCACAATTAGAGTACAATAGAGAAGTACTAAAAGTGAAACGATGGATAAATACATGATCATACAAAAAACAATATAGAGTCCAACTTTCTCTTAGGGTGATGAATATGATAAAATGAAAGCACCCAAAAACACTCAATTTTTCATGATCAATCTATGATCCATCTTCTCCCTATCCTCCCAGGACACTATGAAATGTGTCATCGTCAGCACAAGACTTGAAAATTGTGGGAAGATCACATGTATGTGTGATTATAAAAATACCCAATAGAACACCCTGAAAAAATTTTAACACAAAGCATCAATAAATTTCATCTCAAAATAATAATATACTATTGAATATAAATAAGAGAACCCTAATACACTCAAAAAGGAAACTATGCCACCAGAAGGTCGCAACCAATTGATAGCAACAAGATTAAACTTAATTAAATGTTTTTTCAGAAAAAATAAACTTCACAAGCCAATAAATCACTAGAGACAATAATCCAAGAGTTTAACATCATTGTTCCTAACCCAATAAAGATCACAACTCTTCAAAAATCTTAATACTCAAATAGGGGGTCATGTCTAGGATTGTTGGGGGATACCATGAACCTAATCTAGATCAAACCACTACATAGGGGGTCGTATTTCAATGAAACCATGAAACATAATGATACAAACTTCTAGGTGTATGATCAATGACATGTGCAAGGAGGTCACACCAATTCCACAAACCCCTACATGGGTATAAAGATGATAGAGGATCACACTCTAGTCTCACAGAGGGACATCATGAACTCTATTTGAGACTCATACTCTAGGGAGGATCACAATCCGGAGATGGATAAATAATACAACACTATACCCTAAAAGTAATGGACTAAAGGAATACAAACAACCAATATTTGTCTATACCTAAGAAAGGAAGGGCTATAAACACCCACAAAGGGGTTACACAGTGCATGCATGGGGTACATGGTGTGTCTAGCAAAACCCTATCCTTCCCTTTTGGTTCTACATCACACAACATGTTAATATCCATATATGTGGCATGTATTAATAGTACATAGAGTGTAGAGATTTCCTAGTACATTCCATGTGTGGTCTACCCGTGCTCGTGTACCACTGGCCATGCCCGTGTACCAACATGTGTACACCTAGCCATGCTCATACACACTTGGCCATGTCCGTGTACATATACTTCCCATGTATGTGTATCCTATGAGATAAATTTCTATCCACCAACACATGTCACATAGCATTGATAGGGTCACATAGCATGCGACATTTAAATTTGTGGGAAAATCCTAGCACCATATTGGGGGTCCCACATAGGGTGTAACTCCATATTACATTGTGTTTAACCTGAGATTTTCCAGGTATCATGAGATATCATCCATGAAATGAAATGTGTCACTAAATCCACCATTCTCATCAAAATCTATAGACGAATGGTTTTTTGGGCCTCTAGTTAGTAGAGATCATAGTTTCGGGATTCGAATCTTCTTTAAAAAATGCCCACTCACTCCTTCTGTAGCCACACCTTCAAAACTGGGATGAAAAGGTACCAAAAATCTATTATAATCCACCAATAATCATCCTATGTCATTGTTGAACCTTGATTGTACCCTCAATATTAACCTCACCCATGGTATCAATCAGTTTCACTTAATAACGGTCACACAAAGATCACACATAGTGTATTCATCAAACCATAGGCCAAATAAATTACTCATGACGAACCTGCAAAGAACGGGGGGAGAAATCCATAAACCATAATATTTGAGGAATTAATATCATCATTTTTTTGTTCATTACTGATCTATTATCATAGAAATATAAAAAAAATTGTTAAAAAAAACAAAATAATAAACCCTTCAATTTAAATCTATCATTGATGCGTGATTCAATTATTGTTCATGGAGTTGATCTTTGTTCAACTAGGACTAATAAACTGGATTCAAATCACAAATCAAAATCATATATTATAACAACCCATGCTGAGGATACATGAATATTACATCATTTTAGATGAATATTCATTACATTACATAAATACATACCCAAGGACCGGAATAGTTTAGTGTCTTTGGAAACTTAGAAAAAAATATTTTATCCTAGTAAAAGATCTTAAACATCTCCCATAAATATCTAAAACTTTAGTAATGCAACCTACAACCTTTCTTCATAACCTAGGGAAAGGAAACATAAAAATGGGTGAGCTCAGATGATCAAAAAGGATAAAAAAGGGAGATATGTACACATAAAAATGAACATAGGGGTATGGTCATGTGATCGTAAAATAAGAAGATCATAAACGGAATATCAAAGATCCTAGACATGTGTAATGGGATGAATCTTGGCAGTTCATAAGACTTAAATAATAAAGAGATAAACATCTTGAGCCATGAAATCATAACATAGGAAGAAGACAAAGGATTTTTGGCGTAATAATATAAAATTTTATGTCAACGCTACCTACCAATACCGTTAAAACATGTTAATCTTGGGCTATGACCCGTGTACCTATTTTGGGATTTATATAACAACCTCTGTACCCTCTTACTTTTAGTCTTGGGATACAACCCATGTACTACATTTTATTCGAGCTTGGGCTACAAACCATGTACCCTCTTTCTATTAGGCTTGGGCTACAACCCATGTACCTTCTCATTTTTGGGCTTAGGCTGCAACTTGTGTACACTTTGAGCTCATATACAACTTCAAGGAACCAAATACATTGGAGGGAGATATAGTTTTCACCCATCTCATAATAAAATCATTCATACTTGTTCCACAAAATAATAAAACTTTCATCATATCATGACCCATAAAAATAGATAGGTTTCATAAACATAAAATCATAACCCATGAAATGAAATGGGTATCCCTAAAATTTCATCACATCATAACCTACGAAAGATATAGGTTTCTTAATCAATTCATGAAAGAATAACCCGTGAGAAGAATTGGGTTTCAAAATCATAAAACCTGTGGAAAATATTTTGAAAACATTTGGAAAATATTTTTCCTTGGAAACTTATAACATAATATTCAATACATTTTGAAAACCATTTTCTTTGAAAACTTATAAAATAATATTGAAAACATTTTGAAACCCATTTTCCTCGAAAACTTATAAAATAACCTTGAAAACATTTTGAAATCCACTTAACTTGAAAACTTATAAAAGGATTTTTAATTTTTTCTAAAAACCATTTCTTTGAAAATAATTTGAAAACTTATAAATGAGGCGTGAAATTATTTTTAAAACTTTTCCCTCAAAATTTATAAATTACTCTTGAAGAAAATTTGAAAAAAATCATTGAATATTTATAAAAGAAACTACAAGAAATTTTTAAAACCATTTATTTTAAAATATATATTCAAAAAAATCTTAAAAATTTACCTTTAAACATTAAAATAAATCTTTAAATGACTGATGGTGGATAAATTTTTACATGTCATATGAGGTATAAATAACATTCCTTTTTCATGGTAAAAAAGGTTAAAAATTTCATCATTTAGAAAGTGACAAGATAATTCAATTGAAAATTTTGTAATAAAAAAATAGGTTTAAATTTTATTTTAAGGATCACAGGATATTAGTATAAAATTCTTGGAAACACTTTTTATAAAATAAGGTTTTAAAGGAACACAGATTTCCAACCGAAGAAAGGGTAAAGTCTGGGTTTCTTAAAACCATTTTCTTAACTATATTATGTGCCAATGAGTGGAATAAATGTTACCAATATATGAATAAATCATTAATAACCATATTATAATAAAATTAATTAATTTTCTTGAGATATGGATCATAATATTTCATCAAAGTAAGCGTAAACATAAACAATCCTTAAAAACAATGATATTGTATCAATGAACTCTTATAACTTGGTAACTTGGGATAATAATCCCAATGTAAGGAAAGGAAATTACATAAAACTTATAATATAAAAAAAATAACTAAATTCATTATATAAAATGTAAAAATTAAGTATATACACCTCAAAATATAATGTAGGTGTATAAAAACATGAGTCTCAATGAAGGCAAATTGAGACAAAACTATATCACATATTTGGTAACTTTTCAAACATAATCCCCATGAAATAAAGATAATAAAATTGATATGTGAATACCAATAAATTTAATTATAATATACATAGGATACAATCATGGTCAGTACATACACCACACAAAACGAAAGTGTGTTGAATGTAGCATGTATCTCACTGAAATAAAAAGTGAGATGAAATACACTTACCTTATGTCTTTACTGCCATCGTACTCATTAAAAACTCCTATATAATAAATATAAATTTATTATAAATATTTTAGAGAACAATATTATAATATATGATACCATATTTGGATTTATTATGACTTTATATTACCAACTTGTTAGCAATTTCTTGTTAAGGTTACGCTTTAGGTAATATTCACTTTATTTTTCACATGTGTCTTAATTTTTTAAATATTTGGTCCTTATACTTATATAATGATTTAAAAAATTTAAACCATGATATAAATATCATTTATATATATTATATTCTTATTAATAAAATCCATACAGTGTATGAACGAATCATATCGCTTTGAGGGGGGTGGTAGTCCACACTTCCTCAAATGAAATTATCATATTGAAAAAAAGGAAAGTTAAAATAAATGTGTTGTAAAAATGAATAAAGAAGCTTAAATTCAAAATAAATATAATTTATGAAATATAATAATATATTTTACATCATAATATCCACCATGATAGGCGGTAAAGTAAAAATGAACAATCATCATCTAGTGAGGCGGTAGTTCGTCATACAAATAAAATGTATATTCTATACCCATTAGATGGATGTGTGTGTAAGTTTAGGTATAACCCTTATCATAAAAAAAGACTAGAATGTTTAATATAAAATTTTTTTTATACATGCATGGAATAAATAGAGAAGAGGAGTGGAGAACGAAAATAAAAGAAAGGATCTTGAGAGAAGAGGTTACCTCTTAATCGGGTAACTCCTTTTCGTTAATGCCAAAAGGATTAATTGGATTGAAATCTGTCCAAGCAGGGGATTCTAGGAGGTAGGGAGGGATTTTAATAAGTATATGTTTCAGATCTTGGAAAAAACCTTATAGGTTTTATAGGTGTAAATAAGTGGGATAGGTGGTGGACTTTTATAGGGAAGGAAATGTACTCACTTGGAATTTTAGAAAACAAGTTAGGTGTACACATGTTATTACATAAAAAACTCATAACAAATAAACATAATTCAATAATTTAAGTTTTATTACTGAAATATGTCCATAAAATGGGTTTTGTAAAATTTTATAGGTTATTTGGACCCCTAATATTAAGATTTTTTCCCTAATTAATCTTTATTTGGCCTTAATTATTGTGATTAATTTTAATCACTTTTACTTATAATTTTGGTAAAAAATAAAAATGGTCTAATTATAATCTAGATAATATACTAATTAAAATTTTTTATTTCAATTTTTCTTAATTCAATTCATAGAATTGGAAAAATTAAGATTAATGCTAATCTTGTAGATGGGATGAAATAACAAGTTTTTAAAGTAGAAAAATGTTCAAAAGTTTGTTAAGATTCTGTATTCAATTTCAAATTGAAATTTATTATAATGAACTAAATGGTATTAATAGACGTACAGTTGATCAAATTTGACCATAAAACAAATTTAAATTATAATTTAACTTTAATAATAATATAAAAGAAATGGTAGTTATTAAATAAAATGCAGTACTTTTCACTATTCATCAAAAAATGAATTTTCTCAGAAAAATCCCAAAAATTGACCCTAATCTAATTTTGGAATTATAAATTTATAAATGATGTTTATTTTTTCAAATTTAATTTCTAGATATTTCTAAAAGTAATTTTATTTTTTTATAGAAGGACATAAAATGTAGTTTATTTGAGAAAATAGTGTTTTTAAACATATAAGGTATTTACCAAAAATTATATCTTTAATTATCAATATATTTTATTTATATAAAACCAATATAAACAATATTTTAAATGTATTTATTACTAATCTTATTACTATGTTTAATTTCTAGGTTATAATTATCTTATTTTAATAATTATAATAGTAAAATGATGTTTTGTAGAAACATCAGGGTTGTGTGTAATGTACACCAAGTCGTGGTTGTGTGTAACATAAATTGTGTCAATGTTCCACGTATCATACTCCAATTTGTTTTTGTGTAATGTACTCCAATTCGGTGTCATGTGAAATTAATGTTTTACTTAATGATTTAATAAAAAAACTACTTTTATAGTCACGTGAAATGAAAAATATCAAAAGATTAAATTTATTCAAAAATAATAATTCACAAAATCTTAGGTTGTTACATTCTAACCCCCTTAAAATAAATTTCTCCCTCAAAATACTTCTTGGTTATTAAAGTTTTAATACTTGAAAGTGTCATTCATATAAACCCACATCGTAAAAATAAATGTTAAAACTTCATTTGAAAAAAATGAAAGTTGGAACCGTAACGGTAACCCAAAGAAACTCAACACTAGGTTCCCACATAGGATAAAATCATTAGGAAGTGAAAACATTTACATAGAATAAAAAATATAACTATCAATTTCTGATGGAGAGTGATGGACAAAAAGTCCAGGAGAATGTTAAAAATCACACATCCATAAATCTATGATGAACTAAGAGACTATATGATTAATCAAAAACGGAGGTACTATGATAACATTTTTTGTTTCAAGATCCATTTTCCTAAAATTAAATAATTTTCATGAAATGATATAAGTTCATGATTTCATGACAACCTCACCCTTTTTCTATTCCTTTATCCACTTTACCTATTTCTCCAAAAAGAAAGGTTAATTTTTCTTTCCTAATGCTGTAACAGATCATGATATCTACGATATACCAGCCCATCTATCATCATTTATCATAAACACCACGTTTTTATAACAGTTTATCCAATATGCATAAATCCTAATGTGGTAAGATCATATTTTATTATCACAAAATTCATCGAAATTTCAACTTAATATTTCTATAATTTCTTAACCTCATAACCCTTTTGTAAGATGAAAAATCAAATCATTAAAAATAAATTCATGAAATCAGATAAACATTGATCCCCCATATATCAAAAAGTACTAATTTTTTTACATTCCAAACATTTTAATAAACTCATAATATATTCCTTTGAAACATGGTAATAACCTTAATTACCACAAATCCTTTTGTAAAACATGCATGTTACCTTATTCAAATTTTTACTGGATATATTCTTTAAATACAAGAAGTCGTTAACATCATCCTTGATGACATAGACAATTTTTTCAATAATCAAATCTAGGGTATTTTATAACATCCTATTTACTTATTAACGTCCAATATATCATTATCCAAATAACATTATGTCAATTTCAGGGATTAATTAAGGGATTCCTTCCCTTAATCAAAATATCACCTTTCCATGAAATAACTTTTCAATTTCTCCATCACCATTAAAAATTTCCTTTTAAATCCTTATTGAAAACTTACACTAAAAATACTTAAATATTGTATGATTCATATGACATGATCTTTGAATTCAAAAACATAAATACTTCATTAATTCAACTTTATTCTTAAACCATTACTCAAACTTCATCAATTTATTACATAAAACCTCTTTCATATAATATGAAATATAAATCATGTCTTAAGGTTCCTAAACCTCAATATAATCATTCCTATTTTTTAATGTAACTAATACTCTAAGAACATCACATACCTTTCACATGTCATTTGTGGTCTCTTTATCTTCATAAGTACAACAACTACTCACACAACCTTCCAGATTCACTTTATGATATTTCCACTAGGGGAATATATTTTCATAATGCCCATAATTTCACATTTGACACATTAAATTTTAACCATGTTCCTTATATTAATCGATATTAAATAAAAAAATAACCTATAGTGTGAGAAATATTTATCATATTTCGATACCATATAATCATGAAAAAATACTTATATTGTGCCTAAATCATGGATCCTTCTTCTTTAATATATGACACCTTATTTTTAACCTAAGTTATCCATATTTATCCTATATTTAAATCCTCCATGATGGTTTATAAATATTTGGTGAATTACCAAAGCATATCCCCTAGGAGTGTCAAATCAGTTGTGCTACATGGCCCATTTTCGTGTACCACATTAACCCGAGTCAGGCCTGAAACATCTCGTCAGAGTTGTTTCCCCAAGTTTAATCTATAACATATCCATATCTACTTGTATTATCGAGATAGGGATGTATTTCCAGGAAACCAATCACTCTATCCTTTACCAAAATTCCAGGACATTTTCCTAAATGTGTACTTGTCCTTATACTTGTCCTTAGATACATCCCTAGACATATCCTTAGAAATATACTAAGGGATCTCACTAAAGTTTTCTCAACCTACTTTATAAAGGTTGACTAAACCTTTATTTTGATACCAACTGTAGCAACCCAGGATTATAATAAATGGATATTACATCATTTTAGATGAATATTTTGTATATTACATAAATACATGCTCGAGGACCATAATAGTTTAGTGTCATTGGAAACATGGAAAATAAAATCTTATATCCTGGTGAAATATCTTCGACAACTCCCAGAAATATCTCCACCTTTAGTACTTCTACCTAAAACCTTTCCTCGTAACCTAGGGATAGAAAAAATAAAAAGGGGTGATCTCAGATGCTCAGTAAGTCTAAAAAAGGGAGACATGTAAGCATAAACATGAACATAGGGTTTTGAGAAAGTTATTGTAACATTAGGAGATCATACCCTAAATATCAATGATCATAAACATGACTTATGGGACAAATCTTCATAGTTCATAAGAATTGAATCATAAGTAAATAAACATCATGATCCATGAAATCATAATGGAGGAATAATACATAGGATTTGTGGCATAAGAATAGAAAATTTTATGTCATGCATACCTACCAAGACCTTCATAACATGTTATTCTTGGTCTACGACCCATGTACCTATTTCGGGCCTGGGCTAACAACACATGTACCCTCTAACTATTAGACATGGGATACAACCCATGTATCATCTTATTTCTGGGCCTTCACTACAAACGGTGTACCCTATTTCTTTTATTCTTGGTATACAACCCCTGTATATTATTGTTTTTGGGTTTGGGTTACAACACTTTCACCCTGTTTCCTCTAGACTTGGGATACAACCCGTGTAACTTCTTTTTTTTGCACTAGGGATACAACCTGTGTACCCTTTTTCTTTTAGGCTTGGGCTAAAAACCATGTACCTTCTTATTTTCAGGCTTGGGATACAACCCATATACCCTTTGAGATCATTTAATACTTCACATTACCAAAGGAATTTGAGGTATATTTAGGTCCCACCCATCTAATAATAAAACCATTCATAAATGTTCCACAAGATAATACAACTTTCATCATATCTTGACCCATAAAATGTGATATGTTTTATAAACATCAAATCATGACCCATGAAATGAAAAGGGTATCATTTAAGTTTAATAACATCATAACCAATGAAATAGATAGGATTCATAATCACTTCATGTAATCATTACCCATAAGAAGAAGTGGTTTTCAAAATAAAAAAAACCCATGGAAGTGAAACAGGTGTCATAAGATTCATTCTATCAAAAAATAAACCATTCAAGAAATAATATAAATGAAATATTTGGATAAATTCTTAAAAGGGCATGAATACCATCGACATATTTCATCTTATAAGTTAAACAACATGGAAGTATATTTTGAAAACATTCCTTCAGGAAATTGTCCTTTCTTCTATGCAAAACTCTCTTTAAAACATAAAACCCTTTGAAAACCATTTCCTTTGAAAATAATTTTAAAACATAGAAAGAGGCTTGAAATCATTTTGAAATAATTTTTCCTTGAAATCTTATAAAATAATATTTAAACATTTTAAAACCATTTTCCTTGAAAACTTATAAAATAATCTTGAAAAAAAATTGAAAACTATTTTACCTAAAAACTTATAAAACAATCTTGAAAACATTTTCAAAACAATCTTCATTGAAACCTTATAAAAGGAGATTGAAAATTCTTTGAAAACCATTTATTTGAAAATACTTTGAAAACTTTTAAATGTGGAGTAAAATCATTTTAAAAACTGCTTTCCTTGAAAACTTATAAAATAAGCTTGAAAATATTTTCAAAACAATTTTCCTTGAAAATTTATAAAAGAATATTGAAAAACTTTTGTAAATAATTTATTTGGAAATATATTTTTAAAAAATATTAAAATTTAAAATTTAATCATGAAAATAAATCTTCAAAGAATTGACGAAGGATAAATTCATACATGTCATATGAGGTAAAAATAACATTCCTTTTGCACAGTAAAAAATGTTAGAAAAATGCCTCATTCTGAAAGAGACAAGAAGAATCCTTTGAAAACATTTTCAAAAGAAAAAAAATTAAAAATTATTTTATTTATCATATAATATTAGTAAAATATTCTGGGAAACCATTTTTATAAAACATCTTTTTAAAGTAACATAGATTTCTGACCGAATAGAGGGCATAGTCAGGATTTCTTAAAACACATTCTTAACTATATTATATACCAAATAGTGGGAAAATGGTACCAATATGTGAATAAATTATTAATAACCATAGGAGAATAAAATTCATTAATTTTCTTGAGATATTGATTATAATATTTTATCAAATGAATCCTAAACATAAACAATCTTGAAAAGTAATGAGATTGTCTTAATGAACTCTTATATCTTGGAAATTTGGGATCATACTCTCCATTTTAGAAAAGGAAATTACATGAAACTTAAAATATCTTTAAAAGAAGTAAATTATTTATATAACATGTAAAATGTAATTATATACACCACAAAAGAGAATTTAGGTGCATAACAAAATATGAGTCTCAAAGAAGGAAAATTGAGACAAAACTATTTCCCGGATTTGGTAACTTTTGAAACATAATACCCATGAAAGAAAGATAATAAAATAGATATGTTAATACCCAAAAATTTAATTGTAATATAAATATAATATAATCATTGTCATTATATACACCAAACAAAAGGAAAAAGTGGCGAACATAGCATGTATCTTACAGAAATAAAAAGTGAGATAAAATCCCCTAACCTTGTGTCTTTACTCTCATTGAACTTCTTCAAACCACCTATAAAATAAATATAACTTTACTATACATATTTTAAATGACCTTATTCATATATATAATACAATATATGGATTTATTATTACTTTATATTACTCTCTTTTTAGGAATTTCCTGTTAAGGTTACGCTTCGGGTAATATTCACTTTGTTTTTCACATGTGTCTTAATATGTTATATATTTTGTCCTTGTACTTATATCATGTTTTACATAAGGTAAAACATGATATAAATATCATGTATATAAAATATATGTGTATTATAATGATCTATATAATATATAAGTATGAAACTGAATACACCATTCATGGAGAAGGTAGGTCATACGTACACATGAATGTTATTTCCATTTAATTGTTGTGTTTAAATAATGTAAAATAAATAAATGTATATATATATAATTAATATATTATATTTACGATATCATATATATCAAATATATTCACTAAAATATACCTTAATACAATCCATGTAGTGTATGAAGGGATCATATCACTTTGAGGGGGCAGTATTCCACACTTCCTCAAACGAAATTATCGTATTGACAAAAAACAGAAAGTAAAAAAGAAATATGTTTTAAAAAGGAATAAATAAATATTAAATACCTAATAAATATAATATATGACACAAATAAACACATTTCTCATCATAATATTCACCATGATATGTAATAAAGGAAAAATGAATAATCGTTGTCTAGTGAGGTGGTAGTTCGCCAAACACATGAACAATATGTTCATTGCCCATTAGATGAATGTGTGTGTAATTGTAGGTAAAAATTTTAAAATAAAAACATCCTAGTATATTTAATATACCATTTTTTATAAAACCATTTAATAAAGAGAGTCTTGGGGTGGATAAGTAAAATAAAATAAAGGAGCTTGAGAGAAGAGGTTACCTCTTAATGAGGTAACTCCTTTTGGTTTGTGCCAAAAGAATTCCTCGGATTTATTTATACCCAAATATAGGCTTCTATGAGGATGTTAGGGATGTTTAGAAGTTTATTTTGAATATCATTTATTAACCTCAGAGGTTTGAGATATGTGAAGAAGTGGGAGAGGTAGAGGGATTTTACAGGGAAGAAAAAGAACTCGGAATATTTTAAAACAAGTTAGGTGTACACATGTTTCTACCTAAAAGAAGACATAAAAACATAAAATAAATCAATAATGTAAGTTTTATGCCCTACATATGTCCATACAATGGGTTTTGGAGGATTACTTAGGTCATTTGGGCCCCTAATATTAAGGTTTCGTCTCTAATTAAGATTTATATGACATTAATTGTTGTGATTAATTTTAATCACTTTTACTAATAATTTTGGTAAAAAATAAACATGTTCTAATTAGACTCTAAATATTATACTGATTAAAATGGTATATATCCATTTTTCTAAATTCAATTCAAAGATTCGTAAAAATTAAGAATAATGTTAATCCCGTAGATGGGACTAAATAACGAGTTTTTATAGTAGAAAAATGTTCAAAAGTTTGTTAAGTTTCTATATTCAAGATTAAAGTGAAATTGATTATAATTCCCTAAATGGTATTAATAGATGTATAATTGAAGGAATTATCTATGAGTTTGAAAGATCCACCTTCATTCGTGAAGCTCTATTTCTTTCTCAATGCGCATCTAAGCATCACGATGCACATTGCCTATAAATATGTGGCTCACACCCCACCTCAAGGAATCGCTACCCTAACCTTTCACCTTCTCATCTCCCATTTCTTGAATCACCCTATTCTCTATGAAATAGTGATAAAATGCATCACCCAAGATACTTGATCATCACGAAACAACATTCCCTTTATTCCTATTTTACCTCCTCTTAAAGTGAATATTCCCTTCGGGAATTTCCATGTCCATCAGGAAGGTAGGAGTCCCTTTTGGGCACTAGAGAATTCTCAAATCATTCATCCTTTGTGAATTACCTCTAAAAATACAAGTAGACCCCTTGCCTAGGTCAGGTCACCATGCTTCGCAAAGCTTCTCCCTTCGAGGAGACCCATTTTTTGCATGCATCGTGAAGGAAAAACCTTCACGGAGCCCCCTTTGCTTTAAGAATAATCCCCCTTTCAAAATACACCTTTTATCCACAAAGTACCAGAGCTTTGTGAATCCCCTCTCAGGGAGGCCTCCTACTTTGTGAACACCGATACCATGTGGCTCTCTTGTCTAATACATAGTGATTCCCTGATCTACCATGTTTTTCCCTTATCATTGTGTCATACCTATTTATTTTTGGAATATATACTCTAATGGATCTTTCTTATTAACATATCCATGCTAATATGAACCCCACAATTAACCATTCCTACGCACCCCTCATGTCCTAACTTATTGATGCCTTCCATTCCCAAGTGTGGGTAGTTATCAATCATGTAAGTTTGAGGGGTTAGAAGTGAATCCTCCTTGTATGAGCTATAGGAAATTAAACGGACAAGCACCATAATCCTCATCACATGTCGTTAAATTGTAATCCCACTCCATGCCATGAATTTGGGGTACCACACCTTGGGAATTTTCCATTCCCACTTCTCTCCACAAGAGTGAGATCTCCCTCACATGGGATGAGATCCTCCTTGCAGAGAGAGGCATTGGCCTATAGGGAAGGGAAACCATCCTGGTGTAATCCCTTAATCCTTACTCGTAGGAGATAAAACCCTTTTCTCCTCCTTTCCCTCATATCTATCTCCCTAGGCTTCAGGCCATGTGTAAGTCCTCCACTATCTCACGCAGTTGTACCTTTCAAAACACAATTTTCTAGTCTACTGCCACCTCTGGTTTCTCACACTGATCGTGACTCATGTGGGATTAGACTGACAATGATCATTACATACTCTTTGGTCCTATAACCATACTTAATCTCCAACAATTCTTTGGTCCTCTAACCATCCATAATCTCTAGCATGTCTCTGAGTTGTATTCCATTTGTACACCCTGATTCTATGCCCCACTTTCCGAACTACATGGACTTTGATATCAGTCTTCCAAATAGGGTATGTTAGAAGCCTCTCTAAGATTCAATCCCATCATCTGTTCCCTTCTTGACCATTCCGTTGGGGAACTCTTTCTCGAGAAGTTCATTCCCTAACCTAGAGGTTCCTCTTCCTTCAGGTCCTTACCCATGCATTCATTCTCATGGGTTGCCTCTTTAGGGAACTCACTGCCCCAACATCCCAAACTATGTGGAATTTGATTCCCAACCACTAGGATATGTAGGAAGCCTCCCTAAGGTTCAATCCCAACACTCTACACACTCCATTAATTTCATCATCACTTCATTCAAACCCATCCTGATTCTTACCTAGGCCAATATATCCCAGCGAGATAATGCCATTCACTTCATCGCTGCTTCTAGTAGCTCCTAGTAATCTAACCATGCACAATACCTACACAATTCATATTCCTCCAACCAAGAGTGATCCTATTCCAAAGGCCATGTATCCATGTGTAATCCCAGAATAATACTTTTAAAAAACATGGGTTTGGATCCATATTTTATACATAGGGTACGTAGAAAGCCTCTCTATGGTTCCATCCTAGCCAATAGTAAATCTTTTCATCCCCCTTTCTAGGGTCCACTATTCCCTGATCCACCCTTTTCGGCATTCATATCATACTTCATAGTTTTAAACGTTCTATTTTTGAGACACACCACCTCGAATATGCTCTTATTTAGAATTTTGATCCATCTATCTGGTAAACCTTCTCAAGTTCTCCCTCCTTCGGGATCCTCCTCTCTGATCTATATCCATGGGATTTTCTAACCTGTCTGATCCATGTCCTCTAGATGTTAAACTTGCGACATACCCTATGTTAAACATTGGAATGTAAGGAAAACTTAGAAATACATGCCTTGAATATAATATTCCTTGTGACCACCATAAGATTCCTCGAGTTACACTCCCTTGAGAAACCCTCTTAGGAGGAAGATTATAGGTGCTTCAATTTTCTAGCATCCAAACATGCCATAGATTCCCAACATTACTACTTCCCTGACTAAAGGTGGAGGCCCTAGCTAGACCCTTTGGAATTTCTAGAGAGAAGAAACATATTTAACAGAAATCTAAAAAGAGATGGAACTAAGAATTAAGTTTATGAACAATGTCTTAATCTATAAGGGAGACTCGGACTAGGTGACAAATTCTGAAGGGGAATCCACAGAAGGAGTGATTGAAATCCCATAATCACATTTATATCAAGGAGTTAAAATCTCTAAATAAGTTATGGTTGTCATTTACCTTTGGAAAGTAGGAATGTGGGGTGAATCACACCACCAACGAGCATTAGCACAAAGACTCAGGCGGTGCGCCCAGACAGAAAGAATCAGAAATCGAAATTCTTAACTTGATGTGAAATCTTCTTCCCTATATGGGATTAGTATCATGTGAGACATCCTCAGATATCCATTTCACCAAATAAAACTATATGGCACCATGTCTCGCCAGTAAAATAGTGGGAATGGTGTGGAACTCACCAGAGTTTGGGGTAGTTGACCATTGTGTAGTTCGGTCTATAGAATTGTCAGTGTTTCTCTCTCTCCATGGATGGAATATTGCATTGTTCCAATGCATTAGTAATTTATTTCTTTGAATATATACTGATAGATTAATCTCCATACCTTGTAGGATTCTAGCTATAGGAAACCAATCACCTCCACCCTATCGATTCAAGGGAAGAAGGTATTATGATGTGGCAATCCCGCATGACCCTTCTGTGGCCACAACTTTATCTAAATCTACTAGATGACCACGCCCCATATCACCCTCTAAGATTATCCAAATAATGTTGGTCGATACACTTTTTCTCCAGTATGATTAGGAGGGAGTCATTCATATAGGGGATATGGCCCACCAAGATCTAGAGGCTTCCATGCCTCGCCATCGCCATCACCCCCAAGGGCTGCACAGGGAGCCAATACTCCCCACACCTACATCCAACTAATTTGGGATCCTTTACCCATAAGGATATTATGACTCAAACCCCGATGCCAATGAGGTAAGGGATGTATGTATCATCTTGTCCATGAAAAAATCCTAAGATCTGGTAATAAGATCTCTCAAGGGGCCTTATCAATGCCACCATCTGATCCCCCAGGCCAAGGAATAGGTTGTTTTTATTCCTGGTCCAATAGCTTCAGACCGGATAACCCAACACCGCCATCAAGATCAAGAGCATAAATATTTTTTCAGGGGGAATCATATCCATTAGATTCAGTGTCCCATTATAGCCTGGGTTCATTCTACCACATCCCTTCCATTACAGAGTAAGGATTTATCAGCACTCGATTGTAATTGAGGCCCCAACTATCCCATGGACCTGCTGGGTTGACTCTTTTAGTCGTTGTCACCACAAGCAGCCTTCATGGGTGGACCCATGACAATGAGATTCAATAAAGAGTCCCTCCATGTACCATCAGTTGGGGTGGAGGTCCTCCTTATTCTCAGGCATAGCATAGAGGTCCTCCCCATGTTTTCAGCATTGGTCCAAGATGAATCCCTCCTTGAATTAATGGCAGCATGCCTAAAGTTCCTCCCCATGTCTATCATTCCTGATATAAAGTTCCTCCTTGTGTCGTGAACCGCCAGTGCGAAGTTCATCCCGACGTCATTTCCAACTCCAAAAGAGGCCCTCCCCATGATAGTACTGACCAAACCAAAAAGCATCCTCACTTCATCACCAGCCAGTATAGAGGTCCTCCCTATGTTGTATCCATCTATAGTAGAGGTACACCTCACTCTATCAGCTATCCAAGTGGAGGTACTCTATGATTCATCCATGACCAATTTGAAGTCCCTCCTCAAATGATCATTTCCATCCAGTAAGGAGGCCCTCCTCATGCCTCAAGAAGCCGACATAGAGGTCCTCCCTATGTTCTCACCAACTCTAGCAGAGGCTCTCCTCTCTTTAAAACATGTCACCACAAAGTTCCTCCCAACATGTTCGATGATCAATATGGAAGTCATCCCTATACCCTGTTCTACATATGTCTAGGTGCTCCTCATACCACAACATTTTAGAATGAAGGTCCTCCTCACTCTCACAGCTACCCAAGTAGAGGTCCTCCCCACTCAATTGGATAGTAGAATGCAGTTCCTCCTCATGCCACATAAGTTTACTACCCTGAAAAACTATCCTAGGAAAGAAGGTAGATTCATTGCCGACAAAAGAAAAACTCTGGTAAATGCCAAGTCATGGTGAATCTAGTTCACTTCACCAAGAATTCAAATGGGACCCATTGATAGAGTCTCCTCCCCCCCGTTATTCTGAATTAAGTCATGGGGTAGGATTCTGGTGCATGATCTTGGTCATCCCGAAAGGTGAGATGCACCAGATACCAAAATCCTTTCGTAGGTACATGTGAGGGGGGGGAATATTTGGATACCTTCAAGGGTCCCACCGTACAATCTTCCCTATCATATTTATTTTTATTCTCTACCAATCTTGTATATTACTCCTGGGACATGATAAATGATGATCAATTTCCAAATCTGTCACCAACAGCTGCCACCCTCACACCCGAAGCAGTGGTAGGCACTTTGTCTTATAGGGACATGACGATGCGGTTGGTATCGTATCTGAGAGATGACATATTGAGTGTTTTCTAGTAATCTCACCCAAAATATTCTCCACTGACTATTCCTCCACTATAGTGTTCTATATCAGTGTCATTTATGGTTCCTCATCCAGCTCTGATCGAAGAATGGGGCAATGAGGGGCCAGATCCCACTTCAGAACGAAGGAGCTTGTGGGAAATCCTTGTCATCGATCAATTTCCAAAGATATTATGGATGATCTCCACTATCTAATTTTTTATTATAGAGTCCCCCACTGAGGAGGAGGTTTTATTCTTTAGAAAACCCATATGAGAAACACATTTCCACCTCCTCCATCATCGATTGGTTTATCCGCATAGCCAGGATAATTTCAACATTATTAGCCGACAATGCCGTGTGTTTTATTTGTAATCTCTTCGAGTAGTGTAACACCTTGAATTTTCTGGTTTCTAAAGATCCCTCTAGAAGTGATTCTTTTAGATTTTTACTATGCTCTATAGATTCATTAAGGAAGCATCCCCACACATACAAATCAAAGGCTGGGGACACTATTCCACCATCCACTTCAGTCCTATCATGCAATAGCTAGGCTTATTTTATTATATTGAGGATATTCCTCTGGGCATAGTCACAGTAAATATGAATGATCTCAGTTCCCTCCAATATAATAACACTCAAATAGGTTACGAAAAAGAGGATCCACCCCTGGAATGGTGCTACATTAGGTGGACACCCGCACTGGTATCATGAATCGCTTGCAGAGATAGATGTGTAACCTTGGAAAACCTTGCACCTCATTGTCCATCAGTTAAAACACAAACAAAGGTGAAGATTTGATCGTGGCATCCAAGTCATCTAAACTATCCCAATTTTTTCAATAGATGGATATGGACCTCTCTACAGCCACTTTACTTCAAGAGTTGACAGATTGAAGGAAGATCATTAAAAAAATCCTTATCGAGTGCCCTACAGAACAGCGTCTGAACAATAGTGATCCACAACACAACCCTTCCCATCCGCCATTGGGATAGCAGGGATAGTAGGGGAAGTCTGCGTTCTTTTTTTTAAGCTTCCACTAATCAATCTAGATAATCCAATGTATCCTAATAGTTTTGATGCTGGAGTCTATAGTAAGCGATCACGCTTCATCAAATCCACCCGAGCATCATGATAATCTACATTGGGATCCTGATCAGGCCATTCTACGACCCACCCCATGAGTCGTCAATATTTCTTATCATGTTTTTGAACATTTCAATTCCTTGGTGGTCATGAATCCTCATCCATAAAAGAACCCTAACTAGGAGGATATGATAGCTGTTATCACTGGTCGACTTGAAGCTTTAGAAACATGATAGGTGGAAATACCACATGATGGAAAGTTGTATCTAGCAAGGGTAGATAATATTCATACACTCCTAAGTTTTAAAAACACTTCCTTATCCCACTTTAATGGTATGGGTGACCCACTATAGCATTTATCCCACTTTATATCAAGGTTTAGACCCATGTTGTGAACTCCAGAGTAGCAGTAGTCCACCAAGATCTGATGTTTTGTGAAAACATTAGAAGGGCATGCATTTATCTGCTACAGTCAGTTACCTGTTGGGTCTATTCCTGGTTAGGAAGATCTCCTCAGGAAGTTACTTTATCATTTCACCTCCACCACTCATAGGATAAGTATTACTGCCATATTCAATTGTAAGCAATAATCATATGAGTGAGTCACAAAATTTTTCTCCTAGTAGAAAGGCCTCACGTATTCACTCGACATGCCACTAACATTGGAGCAGTTTCTGACAGTGTTTGTGGGGAATGTAAAGACTAAATTGGATCCCTCTCTCATCACCCAGAATTTTTGTGGTGGATTTAGAGACTTTTCTAACAAAACTTAGTACCCTAAGGAAGCCATGAAACAGGCCAGGTAGGCACACCAATTTCCTCCTCTATCTCTTGCAAGAAGAAACTCCAAGGTAGAAAATACCGTTATTTCATGGATAGAGGTCCCCAAGATGCTAGAGTTGTTACCGGTGGAGGCTCATTGACAACCTTACCGAGGGAAATATCCTCAAGGTAAACCTTAGTCTCAATATTTCCCAATACAAAATTAACAGTCCTTACTATGTAATGTTCCACCACCACTACACAGGAAGGAAAATCAGATTCCAACCCACCATCAGCCTCAAGCCCACCAATAGGACCAGGATCCTAGAGTTTCCTTTCCATACATGAGGAACTAGACCTACTCGTTTCATTAGGACCAGGTTCTTAGTTATTTTTGTAGTGCCTTCAATAATGGGATTTTGATGTTTCCAAAGTGCAAAAGGCCTGAGGAGGATGATCTCATTGATCACCCCAACTACAACCCTTATCACTAGTTCCTTGGTCATACCATTAAGCAGTGATATATTTTCAAGTAATGGCTCTAGGACCATATCAATAATAATGTTTTCATATTTTTTCCTACCTTAATGTAGGTATCATGAGTTTTTGCACAACCTAATACCAATAATAAAGATAAGTGGTAGTATATCTCTATTCATGGGTTGCAGGAGTATGATGATTGGTTGGATCGCAAGGTAGTTTCTTGTGCCCATGGTATTATATGTGCCCATTTGAATCATCATAAACCTACCAAAATAGATTATCCTTGTTCATTTGTTGGCTTAGAACCTATATCTCATCCCACTTCTTCTAAAACAAGAAGGTGTTGATGGCGTAAGGGAAAGAAGAGTACCCTACCAGTGTCGAAACACTCTTTTACTCTCGGTAACTTCATTCCTCCAAAGATGGGAATTTCCCCCAAAATCTAACACTAATTGTAATATTCCTTGAATGATGAGTGAGAGCATGCATCCCTTAATATCGTTGAGTTGGTGAACCCCCATGTGATTCCCGACGATGAGGAGTATCAAGTATTTTCTCCTAACATTTTCATTCGACGTCATCGCCAATGAGGCTATAACAATGTGAATCATTAGAATGTTGTAGCCAAGGATTCAATACAAGCCATGCATGCTACCAAAACTAGATAGAACGCTCAATGTAGATCCTAGTAGGCACAAAACTTTCATCCCATCTCCTCTGATTCACAATTGCTTCCATATGTGTTACGTGATCAGGAAGAGCCACAGCGACTACACCATAATTAGCTGTGTTCTGTAGCTCAGATATCTGATGGTCAGTTGATAGTGGACCCTGCATGGTTTAACCAGATAGCAGTAGGATATTTCCAAGCACTAGTCAGTGTTCACTAGTTCAAGAAGCAATACCGGTCATACCTCTGGTTTAAGAGAAAACCTCCTCCTGAAGAAACGTGCACATAGCATAGAAATTTGATGTGATTAATAATCTTGCTAATATACCTACAAAGCATTTGATTCTCGTGAATCTCTACCTATCATAAGAAATGTGAGAGTCGGTCATAAAGGCCCTGAAGACCCCTTTAATGTTTCATACATAGGTTTCATATGTAAAGTTATTTCATGCTAAGGAAGTAAAGTGATCAGAATGAAAATCCATCATTTCAATATCAGAGGAAGATAAATTTTCTCTCAGACAGGGGCATATTCTTCCTTTGTACATCACTGGATAGTTCAATGGCATGTAATTATGACACTGTCTTGTCGACATAGGTTCCGAGATCAATCACATCTTGACCCGGATGCTTCGCAAGTTAGGATTGACTTAAGAAGATCTAAGTCCCTCTAACCATAAGATTCTGGGCTATGACAGGATAGAGAAGAGGCCATGTGGGAAGATCCTCTAGAAGAACCAATTTGATGGCCTCATTGCAAGCATTGAATTCCTGGTTGTCTAATATGATACCACTTACAATGCATTGATGGATAGATCTTGGTTCTATCTACATGCAGATGTTCCCTCCTCATATCACCAATGCCTTAAGTACTCCCTCAATCGTTGATTGGGTGTGATCTAGGGGTGACGTGTCTCCATTTTCCTCTTGTAAAGACAACTATTTGGATGTATACTATTACATGAGTAAGGAAAAATTAGTTCAGACCAATGATGTTGATCATAATGCTACTGTGTTCGACCCTTGGATGGGTTTGAATGATGTTTTCATCCTTCTGATTCACCGGTTGGAGGCTACCACACCCCGACATGGACATCATTTTTCATATCTGAGATGTGGGAAGGACATGTTCCCAGATATAAGAAGAATTGTAATATTACCTCATACTCCTAAATAGGAAAAGTTAGAGTGATATCAGAACCTCTCACCCCTATTAGGTATCGATATTCTCTCCCTATAGCTACAACATTACACAATACCTGCTTGTTTTTTCATTCCTGGCTAAATCAACACAGACCAACCCACCATCACTTATTTCATATCATCAAATATTGGCCTTTCATTTGAAATCCTAATGGAATAGGGCCAAAACTTTTGTCTCCATGTTTTCAACAGTGTAGGATTATTCAGATGAAGATTTCACCACCGCTAAAGCCATCACTAGTGTTCCTCCAGGATCATTCAACTCGAAATAAATACCTCATTCTGATGATCCTCCCATCTCAAATGATAAAGATGATTTGGAAGATGATCCTCCTACATTTGAAGAGGGTATCTCTGCCACCATTGATGATATAGTACTGGTAAATCTTGGAAATGAGACAGATCAAAGGCTGATGTTGATCAGTGCAGCTATGCCCTCAGAGGAACAATAACAATATGTTGACTTTCTAAAGAATCACCATGATATGTTATACTGAAGTTATGATGATATTATAGGGTTGGACCTGTAGGTCATCTTCCACTATCTTTGTCTCTCTATGATCCATCACGGGTTCAAGCAACCTCCCAGGAAGATGCACATGTCTCATGGTTCCATGGTTGAGGTCAAGGTTTTTAAGCTCATCAATTCCAACTTCATTAAGGAAGTTTTGTATCCCATATGGTTGGATAACATAATTCCTATCATAAACAATAATTGATATATTAGAGTCTCTATAAACATCTAGGATCTCAATCCCCACTTTCTAAAGGAAGATTTTCCCCTTCCTGTGGCAGAACACCTGATTGATGCCACCACTAGGTTCCAGGCTCTATCATTCATTGATGGGTTTTCTGGGTATAATTAGAACTGAATGTCCCTTGAAGATGAGTATTCCACCATCTTTAGAGCGCTTTAGGGTACATTTTGATATTGTGTGGTTCCTTTCAGCCTAAAGAATGCATGAGCTACCTACCAAGGTGTTGTGCACCGCATATTCAAACTGATTCTCAGGATGCTAGTGGAGTTATATATGGAAAATATGGTGGTCAAAACCCATCATTTTCATGACCATATCATAGATCTTATGAAGTTTCTCATCTTCCTTCACTCTTGGTAGTTAAAGATGAACCCCTTGGAATGTGCTTTCAGGGTGACCACTGGAAAGTTTCTTAGTTTTGTAGTCATATATAGATTCATCGACATTAATCCCTAGTAGATCAGATTTATCACCCATGATACCCCCTCTGAGCAACCTATGGGGTCTATGATCCTTCCAAGGACACATAGCCTATATACACTGGTTCATTTAAAATCTATCCAGAAAGTTTAATACCTTTTATAGACTCCAAAATAATGGTGTCATTTACCAATGGGATGAAGAGTTCCAAAGATATTTTGAATAGATAAACCAGTACCTTCTATGGCCTCTGGTTCTGATGCCACTCATCTTTGAAAAGTCATTACTCCTTAACTTGACTACCTTAAAATGATTCATTGGTGCCCATATCACTCTAAAGAATAATAAAGGGACAATGAACAACTTGTACTATCTCAAACATATGCTCCTCAATGAAATGTCTAGGTACTCTTATATTGAGAAGAGCTTTCTCACACTAGTTTTCATAGTGTATAATTTTCATCATTATCTTCAGAATAAGGAGATATAGCTTGTTTTCTAAGTGCATCCACTCAAGTATATTATGAACCATTCGATCTTGACAAGATGACTAGCATGTTGAGTAGTGGTTATTTAATAGTTAAACATAATATTTTTTCTATAAAAGGTCATCAATGGTCAGCACTGTCATATTTTCTAGACACTCATCCTTCCCCTATATAGTAATCCCTGGATCTTGATTTTCTATATGAGACCATCCTTTTAGTGGATTAAGTTATTTTATGTTATTATATGCACTTCGATGGTGCCTCTCGTAGTCCCATTGGTAGAAAGATCAGCAACCCCAAGATCAACATGGTGTACCTAGGGATTTCCTACATCATGCCTTCCCAGGCTGTTCTTCCCAATTAATTTTTGTCATTAGAGTGTTGCACCAACAATGAGGCCAAGTATCAAGATCTCATCACTGGTCTCGAGTTGGACCCTGATATCGAAGTTCCCAACATGCATATGAAGGGGGACTCCGAGTTAGTCATCAAACAGATCAACGGTGATTGTATATTAGAAAGAAAGAGCATATACCCTTACTCAAGTATTCTTTCCATCGGTTGACCAAGTTCCCTTCCTAGCCATAGGTGACTCATGTTCCCTAGTCACATAATGGCCGATCTAATTCCCCGGTAGGTCTATCTGCTTCTTTCATTAATCCAAACCATGAAGATCTTTTTATTCATGTGTCACATCAAAGGGTCATGACCTCAGTCGATTCATATGACAATGACATCTAAAATGTAAATCATATCACCACTGGTGATTCCAAATTGGGTCCTCCCAATCCCCCAGCAGATGAAAAATCCTCCAATTAGACAACTCATTTCATCTAGTATCTCTAGCATGGTAGTCTCCCATCAGACAGAGCATAATGTTAGTAAATCCACTGTCGTTCAATTTAGTCCATCCTCTAGAGTGGTCCCAACCTAGGGAAGACACTCAAAATATGTGGTTTTTATGGATTCCTCATACATTTTATTTAGTGATATGAGATTCCCCAAGTTATTTAGGAAGTTCACACCAGGTCCTGTGGTGCTCATCAAGTAAGGATGAAGTTTTCCCACAAGATTCATAGGTTGCGATACTTCTGGACCACCAAGGTCTGTGACTACATCAAGTTCTATAAGAGGTGCCACATGTGTCAAATCCATTCCAACATTGTGCATCATCCACAGGAGAACCTTCACACCACCAAGTATTCTTGAATTTTTTTTATTCTACAGACTCGATGTTGTGGGACCATATTGACTAGCAACAAGTCACTAGTGCAGGCTTATTCTGACCACAACAGATTTCTTTTCCATGTGGGAAGAGGAAATTATACTTAAGGAAGTCAAGGCAAATTCTATTGTTGAGTTAGTGAGATCCAATATCATTCATTGTTTTAGAGTCCCTAAAAATGGTATCACTGATAATGACGTCGACACCAACTTCTAATAAGATAAGCTGAAGAAATTGCATTCAAGGTACAAAATCTGATCCAGCTACATCTCTCGCTACATTGCATAGTCAAATAGACAGATTGAGGCATTAAATAAGACCCTCCCCAAAATTCTACAAAATATTATGGGCCAAAACAAGAAGATTTATCTGAAAAATCTCCCCAATTATCTCTAGGCATATCAGATGATGAATCAAAACTCCACCCAGGTGACCCCATATTCCCTAGTGTATGGAAGAGAGGTAGTCCTTCCCATCAAGACTCAATTTACATCGATCCTAATAGATATATAAAATCATAAAACATCATATAGAGAAAAATAATTTTCTCTTGATGATCTAGAATCTCTCAATTATAACAACCCTTAGGACATGTAAAATTTACAGAGTCACTAAAACAATATATTTAGAGCTTTGAATTAGATATTTCGTCTCTGCTCCTTTCTTCAAGGAAATATGGTATTGGTTTCGAGTATTACAATGATACCTAGAAGTAATCCACTGATGTTGGAACCAAAATTATAAGGCCCCAGCCTTAAACCTTACTTAATATTGAATTAAATGAATATTTCACGTTGAGGATATATTCAGGTTTAGAGTTTTAGAGAATTAGGTCAAAACTATTACATCTCAAAATATTACATAGTAGAAACTTCTACTAAGTTTCCATAACATAAAAAAACATAAAAAGAAACATGTCTAGTTCCATGTTTTAGATAGCATGTCTTTCCTTGATCCCATCCTTGAACCTATTCATATTTGTGTCCTGTGGAAAACATTTCAAAAACATGGGATGAGCATAAAAAGCCCAGTAAAGGATACACAAAGAAGGAAAACTGTTAGTTTTTCAAAACAACAAGTAAACCATGAATACTTTACCAAAGTAATACTTTTCACACTTATGAAGTAGTAAAAACTCTTCACTGACTAAAAGACCATTACATACACTTTTGTAACCAAAGGATTACCATAAAACCCATATGAAGAACACATAACATATAAAGGTAACTTGGGACATAAACATACTTAAATGGAATAACCATACGGTCGACTTCCACACATACTTAATGGAATAGCCATACGGCCGACTTCCATACCCAATGCATTGGAGGTTATAACGTAACCACCCGTCCTGGTATTCATGTCACCACCCGTCATATGGTTTATCACGTAACCACCTGAAAAATGTCCAAGTACCATTACAAAATCATAATACATAAAACAATTATAAATGAAAGAGAACATTTCCATATTTCAATAACAATATATTGACTTAACAAATCCATTATCAAAACCATTTTCAATACCGAAATACATAAAAGATTATATGGTATTTATTTACTTTTAAAAAATATTACGGCTTGTTGAGGAATCCAAAAATCAAATAATACTCGCAGCGGCAGAAAGCTCGTTGTCACCGCATACGTTAAAAGAAACATACTTTTTGTCATTTAGTAAAATGATTCATATAAAAAAGATTCCTTTTGAATAAAAGTAAAATTAAAAGGGTTTTATACACTGTATAAAGAATGTTGTGTTCAAACAAAATATGCCTCAATGAAAAGAGATTGAGACTAAGTCCTCTAGAAAGACGGTATCCTTAGAATAAGGATAAATCAATTACATAATTATGTGTGACAAACGAATACACCAAATATAAGTGGATATTAAGTTTAAAAAAAATCAGATTTCATTCACACATTTTCTTGGAAAAACAAAACCAATGACATAGATATTTAACTCAATGAAATGAGATTGAGTTATGATTTCTGATACAAGTTCGTCTAAATGACATAAGAATTTATCAATGAGATGATTATGTGTAGAAATAGTATATCCACACAAAGGTTTGTGTAAACTACAACATAGATATTCCACACACAATTTTGGAATAATAAAATCATGAAGTAGAGGTTTAACCCAAATAATTGAAAGTGGGTTAAGAAGTTCCCTTACAGAAATTCGACAGCCTAACGGCGTCAATTTAGAATTCAGAAAATGAGTTGATGAGAGATAAAAAGGGTATCTCATTACTTGGACATAAAATTTACATCAATAAGGATATATAAGAATATATCCCAACATAATAGTATGTGAATTAAAAGACATAACAAAATAAATCTTTTAAAAAGAGGAGGGTGAATGGTTCCCTTACCGACTTGGGTAACTTTCGAAACTTACACCCCATTGAAGAAGGGTCATAAAATGAATATGTAAATACCCATAAATGAAATTATATTACACAAAGAGTATAATAATGGGAATTACATACTACACTCAAAGGAAATGGTGGAAAATGTAGCATAAATCTCACGGGATTAAAAGTGAGATGAACAATCCCTTACGAAAACTCGGCAGCCTAACTGCGCCACTTAAAACTTCCAAAAATGGATTGATGAGATAAAATAGAGTCTCTCATCATATTAAAATAAAATGTACAGAAATAGTAATATAAAATAAAATCCCCCATCATAACAAAGATGGGCTTAAAAGAAGTGACATATAGGAGAGTACTTAAAAAGAAAGAGAGGTTAGATCTCTTAAGAAAATCCGACAGCCTAACGGCGCCACTAAAAACTTCCAAAATGGATTGATGAGAGAAAATAGGGTCTCTCGTCATATGAACATAAAAAGTAAAGTATGAGTAATATAAAATAATATCCCAATAATAAGAAAGATGATCTTAAAAGGAATGACATAAAAGAGTGTACTTGAAAAGAAAGAGAGGAGTAGGATCCCTTACCTTGTGTCCGACATGACTCGATCGTTCTTTAATCTCCTGAATAATAAAATTTGGTCAATTTATAATTTATTAAGGACATAATTTAAAATTATTATTCAGTTAATATCAAATATTATAATATTATAATAATTGGTTAATAAAGTGAGTTCATATCAGACGTTTTTGTCGATGTTCGGTACATGAGTAAAAATCGAACTTGTTGAAAAAGAATTTTCCATGTAGTTATAGGTACCTCCTATCCAGAATAGTATTGATGTTTTAAATATCATATATATCCAGTATATATTCATTTTATACTATTCCGTAGCATTTGGAGATAAAAAATTAAAAGCACTATTCATGGAGACGGTAGGTCGTACGTACGCATGAACGCTAATTTCATTTTTTGTCATATTAATGGAATTAAAACAAAATGAGAGATATATATATTATAATTCCAGAATTATATCCATAATTTAGATTTAATATTTTAAATATATATCCATTATATATATGTTCTAATAATAGTACATAACATTTGGAGATAAGAAATGAAATGTACCGTTCTTGGAGACCATAAGTCGTGCGTACGCATGAACGCTACTTTCATTTCTTTGTCATATTAATGGAATTAAAAATAATTGATAGATATATATATTATAATTCCAGTATATTATATATGTTATATAGGTCACATATGTCCATTAATTTCATTCTTTATACATTCCATGTATTGCATGAACGAGTCACATCACTTGAGGGGGCGGTAGTCCACACTTCCTCGTATGAAATTATCGCATTTGCACAACATGAAAAGCATAAAGGCATGTTTTAAATATAAAATTCAGAAACATATATAAAAACTAAATACCATATATATCATATCTAAAATATAGTGACATCATAATGGCCACCATGAAAGGTGTTAAGAGAAGATTGAACAATCATCGTTTCATGAGGCAGAAATTCACCATCCACAGAAACAGTATGTTCTTTAACCATTAGACGAAGGTGTGTGTAAGTGTAGCTATAATACTTCATATAAAAACATCATAGTATATTTAAGATACTGTTTTTGTTACAAAATAAATGAATAAAAATAGGTTAGAGGGTTGGAGAAGCAAAATAAAACATAAGAACACAAGAGAGGACACTACCTTTAAATCGGGTAACTCTCTTTGATTTGTGCTCAATGGCTTCCTTGGAAAGGATTATTCCCAATGTGAGGCTTTAATGATGAATCGAGGGATGTGGAGAGATGAAATGGGCGGGGTTTGGCTGAGCCAAAGGCTTGAGAGGTGTGGGTAAGGTGGTAGAGGTGGGGGCCTTTTATAAGAGGAGAGGAGGGGCACTCATGGAAAGATATAAAATATTACTTTATTATATAATTCTTTTCGGATTTTAAAGGTCCCAAAAGGATATATTTCTGGGATAAGGTGATAAGGTTTTGAAATCCACCCATCCAATAGGTTTTTTACAAGTTTAGGTCTTAGATTTTACATTATCTTTTCAATTTATTTAAATCTTTAAATAATGAGGTAATCGCTGCATCATCATGGTGTCATAAATAATTTAATTTATTTAATGTCTAAAAATTATAAAAAAAATATATTGATGTAGGATATCTTTTTATCTTTCTAATGAATATTTATAGTAAAAAATATGACTTGTATAACCCCATGTAAAAATTGTTTTAGTAAAACAACACATGTTTGTGACATTTTAATTTTAACTTTAAATAAAAAGGTATTAATGTCATTTTCCAACCAAAGTGGCTCCATGGGGTCCCCAAGTTGACACATGGAATGTATTGGTCGGCCATGAGTCATAAAATTATGTTAGTACATGTGTCTAGGTCATTTAATATTATTAAAACATTATTTTTACCTCAAACTACACTAATTACCTCTAATCACGATTAAAATTTAAAAGTTACTATTCACCGAAAAATTATTTTAATCCCATTGAACCACATTTTACTTCTCAATGACAACCATGTATTCTGGATTTTTGAAATTAAAAACACAGAGGCGATAAAATTTCATTTAAACGAAAAAACAGTTTTTTAAGTACCACTTAGTGGTTTCACTATTCATCAAAAATTGAAGTTTTCCAGAAAAATACCAAAAATTTACCCTAAGCTATATTTGATATTCCGAATTCAAAAATGATGTCTATTTTAAAAAATTCAAAACATATAAGTTACATTAATTAATTTAATAATTAATTCTTGCTGTCATAGCAAATAGCGTGTTTTTACGAAACAATAAGTATCAAAAGATTGACACTAGTTTAAGTCCAATTTCAAGATGAAATTAATTCCAACAACCACTATTGGATTAAATGGTAAAAATATATTCTAATTTCACTTTAAAACCAATTTAAAATATAATCAAATCATATAAATATATTAGATTAAAAATATGTTTTGAATTAAAATACAACATTTTTCACTATTCATTAAAAAATGAACTTTATCGGAAAAATACCAAAAAATTACACAAAGTAAATTTTGATGTCCCGATTCTAAAGAAGAATTTTATTTTTTCAAATATAACACATAAAATTGTCAAAAGTGTATCTAAAAGAGGTTCGTCATCAAAAGGCGGTTAATCGGCCTTTTAAAGAATATTAGAATGTTTACGCTTAAAATTGGATTCATTCGCATTTTTAATCCTCTAACATTTATTGTAAAAAGTAAAAAAAATTACAAACATATATAATCATTTTGTAGTTAGTTATGTTCATTCCCGCCATTACAACGGCTAGGCATTAACTACAATTTAAAATAATATTATTTTATTATTAGAGTGCAACGTAAAATTCTCAAGAAACTCGTTGTTGCGTATTGGGTACGCCATCGAGCATAGCGCCCCCTTTAAAGTTATATTAATATTTTATTCACAAATATGGATAAATGTGAAAATGTAATATTCTTTATTTACCTGGGGTGTTACATCCTTCCCCTCTTTTGGAATTGCGTCCTCGCAATTTTAAAATTGGGCTTGGAAACTTCATTGAAAATCCCACATCAGAACAAGAGTCAGTAACACAATCACTTTAAAATAAAGAAGGAGAAGTACAAAGGTCACCCGAGTTAACACATACTAGGATTATATGTAGGAAAACATGGATATGGAGGAAAAAACAAAGGGTCGTGTTCGAAGGGAGAGTGATAGTAAACATGTCTTGGAGAAAGTTAACCACAAGAAAATCACAAACTTGTGATGGGTTAAATGGTATTCAATTGCCCAGTAGGAAAAGTTAACAGAAAACAATTTTGTTTTAAGTTACTCTTCATTGAGGAATTTATTTTTGAGCTTAACTAAATCATAATGAAACATACATACTTGTCACGTAGACTTTCAACTTTTACTAGATTCCTTTATCAAACTCATATTTTCTACAAAAGATGAGTATTTAGGAAGAATTGTTCGCATTAAGAGTACTATAATCAACTTCTTGAGAATCACCTAATCCAAAAAAGAGAACTATATATTTCCCATGTCTTTAGACAAAATCCAAAACCAAAACCAAAAAGGTTAGTACAAGATCAGATAATCCCAAAAAGGATAACACTTTATAAAAATAAAATATATTCTTAATCTCCAAAATTTGTCCAACAAAACCCAAAGTTCAACGAAGACCATAAGTAAACCAAACTAAGATTGAAACCCAAATATTTTAAGGATTTAATCACATATTCTTCCAAGTTAAATCATATCATTTATCTCCAAACAACATCAGTTGCACTTAAAGTCTCGTATTGAAAAGTAATTAACCTAATCACATATCCTCGATGATAGGTTAATCATTTCCATAGATAACCCAAAATAAACTTACTCTTAATTCCTAAAATCATCTAACTAAAAATAATTAGTCAAACTAACCAGGGACTTCACGTAGTCCAGTGGTAGGGGATAAATATCAGCACACTTTGGTTGTGGGTTCGATTCCCGCATCTTTGTCCGACGCGACGGGTTGTCACATGGTCTGCGTGTTGTCCTTTTTTCAAAACTATATAATTCTTAAAACATTCCAAAAAACGAGGTAAAATCTTCAAAAATAGTCATAACATATTTTAACATCAATTTTATCTCATGCCTTTCATTTTCCATCATAATATATAATAACCCATAATTACCTCAAAAGTAAGGATCATATAAACCCTAATGGTTACCTTTATAATTATTACCTGAACTTCCACATCGATTGGTCATCTCATACATGATGCATTACAGAACATACCAAGGTATAAGTGGTTGATCATGACTCCTTGATAGTTGGTTTAGAACAACCACGAGTTTCCTCATTGAATCCCCCATTTCATCCAGTCTCTTAATCATAGAACCACCACAATTTCCTTCAAACCTATTATCACTTTGGTGCCTGCTAGATCCATCCATTCACTAAAAATAGAAATGTCAGTGTGAGTATATCAACAAAACCATCATGTACTAATGAGGAAGATAAACACTAAGATATACTTACTAATTCACTTTATCTAAAACTAGGACACTTTCTGAAATCCTAGCCATTATGGTAATGTCACTTGTTCTTAGAGAATACACTAACCTCTAAAGTTATCTCAACCGACCTCTGATACCAACTATAAGGCCCCAGCCTTAAACCTTAATTAATATTGAATTAAATGAATAATTCACATTGAGGATCTTTTCAGGTTTAGTGTTTTAAGTAATTAGGTCAAAACTATTACATCTCAAAAGACTACATAGTAGACACTTCTACTAAGTTTCCATAACATAAAAAAAACATAAAAAGAAACATGTCTGGTTCCATGTTTTAGATAGCATGTCTTTCCATGATCCCATCCTTGACCCTATTCATCTTTATGTCTTGTGGAAAACATTTCAAAAACTTGGTATGAGCATAAAAATCCCAGTAAAGGATAGACAAGGAAGGAAAACTGTTAGTTTTTCAAAACAAGAAGTAAACCATGAATACTTTACCAAAGTAATACTTTTCACCCTTATGAAGTAGTAAAATCTCTTCACTGACTAAAAGACCATTACTTACCCTTTTGTAACCAAACGATTACCATAAACCCCATATAAAGAACACATAACATATAAAGGTATCTTGGGACAAAAACATACTTAAATGGAATAACCATATGGTCGACTTCCACACATACTTAATGGAATAGCCATACAGCCGACTTCCATACCCAATGAATTGGAGGTTATAACGTAACCACTCGTCCTGGTATTCACGGCACCACCCGTCATATGGTTTATCACATAACCACCCGAAAAATGTCCAAGTACCATCACAAAATCATAATACATAAAACAATTATAAATGAAAGAAAACATTTCCATATTTCAATCACAATATATTGACTTAACAAATCCAATATCAAAACCATTTTCAATACCAAAATACATAAAAGAGTATATGGTATTTATTTACTTTTAAAAAATATTACGGCTTGTTGAGGAATCCAAAGATCAAATAATACTCGCGGCGGCGGAAAGGTCGTTGTCACCGCATACGTTAAAAGAAACATACTTTTTGTTGTTTAGTAAAATGATTCATATAAAAAAGATTCCTTTTGAATAAAAGTAAAAGTAAAAGGGGTTTATACACTGTATAAATAAATTTGTGTTTAAACAAAATATGCCTCAATGAAAAGATATTGAGACGAAGTCCTTTAGAAAGACGGTAACCTTAGATTAAGGATAAATAAATTACATAATTATGTGTGAAAAACGAATACACCAAATATAATGGATATTAAGTGTAAAAAAATCAGAGTTCATTCACACATATTCTTGGAAAAACAAAACCAATTACATATATATTTAACTCAATGAAATGAGATTGAGTTATGATTTCCGATACAAGTTCGTCTAAATGACATAAGAATTTATCAATGAGATGATTATGTGTAGAAATAGTATATCCACAAAAAGGTTTGTGGAAACTACAACATAGAGATTACACACATAATCTTGGCATAATAAAATCAATAAGTATAGTTTTAACCCAAATAATTGAAAGTGGGTTAAGATGTTCCGTTACAGAAATTCGACAGCCTAACGGCGTTACTTCAGAATTCAGAAAATGAGTTGATGAGAGAAAAAAAGGGTATCCCATCACTTGTACATAAAATTTACATCAATAATGATATAGAAGAACATATCCCAAAATAATATTATTTTAATTAAAATACATAACAAAATAAGTCTTTTAAAAAGAGGAGGGTGAAAGGTTCCCTTACCGACTTGGGTAACTTTAGAAACGTACACCCCATTGAAGAAGGGTCATACAATGAATATGTAAATACCCATAAATGAAATTATATTACACAAATATTATAATAATGGTAAGTACATACTCCACTCAAAGGAAATGGTGGCAAATGTATCATAAATCTCACGGGACTAAAATTGAGATGAACAATCCCTTACGAAAACTCGGCAGCCTAGTAGCGCCACTTAAAACTTCAAAAAATGGATTGATGAGATAAAATAGAGCATATAATAATATTAAAATAAAATTTACAGAAATAAGAATATAAAAGAACATCCCCCATCATAACAAATAGGAGCTTAAAATAAGTGACATATAGGAGAGTACTTAAAAAGAAAGAGAGAGGTTAGATCTCTTACGAAAATTCGGCAGCCTAACGGCGCCACTCAAAACTTCCAAAATGGATTGATGAGAGAAAATAGGGTCTCTCATCATATGAACATAAAAATTACATTAGGATTAATATAAAATAACATCCCAACAATAAGAAATATGAGCTTAAAAGTAATGACATAAAAGAGTGTACTTAAAAAGAAAGAGAGGAGTAGGATCCCTTACCTCGTGTCCGACATGACTCGATCATTCTTTAATCACCTGAATAATAAAATTTGGTCAATTTATAATTTTTTTAAGGACCTAATTTAAATATTATTATTCAGTTAATATCACATATTATAATTTTATAATAATTTGTTAATAAAGTGAGTTCATATCAGACGTTTTTGTCGATGTTCGGTACATGAGTAAAAATCGAACTTGTTGGAAAAGAATTTTCCATGTAGTTATAGGTACCTCATATCCAGAATAGTATTTATGTTTTAAATATCATATATATCAATTATATATTCATTTTATACTATTACGTAGCATTTGGAGATAAAAAATTAAAAGCATCGTTCATGGAGACGGTAGGTCGTACGTACGCATGAACGCTACTTTCATTTTTTGTCATATTAATGGAATTAAAACAATGAGAGATATATATATTATAATTACAGAATGATATCCATCATTTAGATGTAATATATTACATATATATCCATTATATATATTTACTTATAATAGTACATAACATTTGGAGATAAGAAATGAAATGTACCGTTCATGGAGACGGTAAGCCGTACGTACGCATGAATGCTACTTTCATTTCTTTGTCATATTAATGGAATTAAAAATAATTGAGAGATATATATATTATAATTCCAGTATAATATATATGTTATATATTTCACATATTTTCATTAATTTCATTCTTTATACATTCCTTGTATTGCATGAACGAGTCACATCACTTGAGGGGGCGGTAGTCCACACTTCCTCGTATGAAATTATCGCATTTCCACAACATGAAAAGCAAAAAGGCATGTTTTAAATATAAAATTCAGAAGCATATAGAAAACATAAATACCATATATATCATATATAGAATATAGTTACATCATAATGGCCACCATGAAAGGTGTTAAGAGAAGATTGAACAATCATCGTTTCATGAGGCAGAAATTCGTCATCCACAGAAACAGTATGTTCTTTAACCATTAGGCGAAGGTGTGTGTGGGTGAAGCTCGAATCCTTCACATAACAACATCCTAGTATATTGAATATAATGGTTTTGTTACAAAAGAAAGTAATAAAAATATTTTAGAGGTTTGTAGAAGCAAAATAAAACATAAGAACACAAGAGAGGACACTACCTTTAAATCGGGTAACTCTCTTTGATTTGAGTTCAAAGGCTTCCTTGGAAAGGGTTCTACCCAATGTGAGGCTTCAATGATGAATCAAGGGATGTGGATATATTAAATGGGTAGGGGTTGGCCGAGCCACAAAGGATTGAGAGGTGTGGGAAAGGTGGTAGAGGTGGGGGCCTTTTATAAGAGGAGAGGAGGGGCACTCTTGGAAAGTTATAAAATATTACTTTATTATATAATGCTTTTCAGATTTTAAAGGTCCCAAAAGGATATATTTCGGGGATAAGGTGATAAGGTTTCGAAATCCACAAATCCAATAGGTTTGTGACAAGTGTAGGTCTTAGATTTTACATTATCTTTTCATTTTATTTAAATCGTTAAATAATGAGGTAATCGATGCATCATCATGGTGTCATAAATAATTTAATTTATTTAATATCTAAAAATTAATAAAAAAATATCATGATGTAGGAAATATTTTTATATTTCTAATTAATATTTATAGTCAAAAATATGACTTGTATAACCCCATGTAAGAATTGTTTTATAAAAACAACACATGTTTGTGACATTTTAATTTTAACTTTAAATAAAAAGGTATTAATGTCATTTTCCAACCAAAGTGGCTCCATGGGGTCCCAAAGTTGAACCATGGATTTTCTTGGTCGGAAATGAGTCATCCAATGAGGGTAAGACATGTTTCTAGGTCATTTCATATTATTAAAACATTATTTTTACCTTAAACTACACTAATTACCTCTAATCAAGATTAAAAATTAAAAGTTACTATTCACCAAAAAATTGTTTTAATCCCATTGAAACACATTTTACTTCTAAATGACAACCATTTATTCCGGATTTTTGAAATTCAAAACATAGAGGTGGTAAATTTTCATTTAAACGAAAAATTATTTTTTTAAGTACCACTTAGTGGTTTCACTATTCATCAAAAATTGAAGTTTTCCAAAAAAATACCAAAAATTCATCCTAAGTTATATTTGATATTATGAATTCAAAAATGATTTATATTTTACAAAATTCAAAACATATAAGTTACATTAACTAATTTAATAATTAATTCCCGTTGTCAGAGCAAATAGAGTGTTTTTACGAAACAATAAGTATCAAAAGATAGACACTAGTTTAAGTCCAATTTCAAGATGAAATTAATTCCAACGACCACTATTGGATTAAATGGTAAAAATATATTCTAATTTCACTTTAAAACAAATTGAAAAGATAATCTAATCATATAAATAAATTATATTAAAAAGAGGTTTTGAATTAAAATACAACATTTTTCACTATTCATTAAAAAATGATCTTTATCGGAAAAATACCAAAAATTTACACAAAGTAAATTTTGATGTCCCAATTCTAAAGAAGAATTTTATTTTGTCAAATATAACACATAAAATTGTCAAAAAGTGGATTTAAAATAGGTTTGTCATCAAAAGGCGGTTAATCGACCATTTAAAAAATATTAGAATGTTTATGCTTAAAATTGGATTCATTCGCATTTTTAATCCTCTAACATTTATTGTAAAAAGTAAAAATATTTGACAAACATATATAATCATTTTGTAGTTATTTCTGTTCATTCCCACCATTACAACGGCTAGGCGTTAACTACAATTTAAAATAATATTATTTTATTATTAGAGTGCAACGTAGGATTCCCAAGAAACTCGTTGTTGCGTATTGGGTACGCCATCAAGCATAGCGCCCCCTTTAAATTTATATTAATATTTCATTCACAAATATGGATAAATGTGAAAATTTCATTTTCTTTATTTACCTAGGGTGTTACAAAAATGGGTAGGAATTTATATCATCTATAAGGTCTATTCTAATTGTGTATATTCCTTGATCACCCTTGATGACGAGTGAGTTACTCCTCCCACTAATGCCAAGTTCCTCAAGTAGGTACTTTTCATAAGAGTTTTTGTCATCCTAGTTTTATAATTTTAAAATATGTAATATCTCACACCCTATATGACGTTGAACTACTATTACATCATGCCTGATGATAAAATATACATGGTCTGATTTCTAAAACCTTAAACTAAGATCTACCTAGTACTAGTTGCATGATGTGAAACTGAATAATAGAGTTCATCCTGCATGACGTTAAACTTCTGTTATGCCCCACATGATGATAAACTGCACATGGTTTGATCTTTAAGGCCTTACACTAAGATATCCCTCATCCTAGTTTCGTGATGTTGAACTGCTGTAATGTCCCACATGACGTTGAAATGTTGTTACGTCTCATATGATGATAAACTTCACATGGTCTGAGCTATATGACCTTAAACTAATATCTCCATCGTCTTAGTTTCATGACATTAAAATATTTAACAGCTTCTATCTTTCATGATGTTGAACTATTGTTACATCCCACATGATGATAAAATACACATGGTCTAAGCTCTATGACATTAAACTAAGATCTCCTTCATCCTAGATGCATGATTTTAAATTGTGTAATAAAGCATGTCCTGCATGATGTTAAATTGTTGTTACACCCCACATGATGATAAAATTCACATGGTTCGAACTCTAAGAAATTAAAATAATATCTCCCTTATCCTAGTTTCATGATGTTAAGCTATGTAACAGCTCACTTCCTACATGATGTTAAATTGTTGTTACATCCCGAATGATGATAAACTACACATGGTATAAGCTCTATGACCATAAACTAAGATCTCCCTCATCCTAGTTTAATGATGTTAAACTATAAAACAACTCACATCCTTCATGATGTTAAACTTCTATTAATTCCCACATGATAATAAATAGCACATGGTATGAGATCTATGACCTTAAACTAAGATCTCCCCTATCCTAGTTTCATGATGTTAAACTGCGTAATAGCCCAGGTCCTACATGATTCTAAACTGTTGTTACATCCTGCATCATGATAAAATTTACATGGTCCAATATCTACAACCATAAACTAATATCTATCTCATCCTAGTTGCATGACTTTAAGCTACATTACAGCTCACGTCCTGAATGATGTTAAACTAATGTTACGTACTGCATGATGTTAAAATCTGTAAGGTCTAAGCTCTATGACTCTAAACTAAGATCTCTCACATCCCATGTGATGTTAAACCATTGCATCCTACCTGAAAGACATTAAACTAAATAGCATTTATGTCCCTTTCTACATGAACATAAAAGGAAAGTTCCCGTTTTTCATGCATGATGTTAAACGGCCTCATTCTGTGTGACGTTAAAACTGATGCTTTTTCCTGGTAATATCAAAATAAACTACTCAACACCTCAATGTATTAATTTGAGATGGATTCACCATTGGAACTGTTCAATCACCATGCCATTTCCTAAACTATATATTTCTTTATTCCCATCATTATGGGATACATAGGAGGCCCCAGAAATTTAGTACTTAGGCCCATCTATATTGTCATCCTTTCAGACCCTTTATTGAGATCTCTCTTAGGATCGCATGGTGCGATGTGGATTTTTTCACTCCTCATTCATTCTGGGTTTATTTTAACATGTCATGCACATCCCCTTTGGGATACCTTCCCCCCAGAATCCTATTTTAATGACTTTAAACTATGTAACAACCATAATTCTTCACCATATGATGTTAAACTTAAAGGAGTTCAATAACTATCTATGAATTGATTCCCACCCTTATGGGATACATAAGAATTACTATAAGTTTTTTCTATGGCTGAGCCACAAGATTCCTTGAAATCCTTGGCATGTGTTCATCGTGGTAGTGTGTGTTGCAGTGTTGAGACCTCCTTGGTACTCATTCATGTTAGGCTATAATTGCTGCACCATGTACCTAGATCATGAATTACCCTCTTAAACCTTGTCCTTACTGCATGATATTAAACTATATGAGGCTCCAGAACTACATATGGCTTGATTCTCATCCTTATGGGATAAATAATAATTCCCAAACATTTTGTATTTGGATATAGCCCTTATTCAATACACATTTTATTAGGAATATGTGGCATGGAGATGGGCCTGCTTGATCCTCATTCATCTCAGGTTCATCACCCCTCCATGCCACACATATCCATTAAAAAGGTTTCATCATATGGTTTGATATCTATGACTCAAAAATAAGATCCCCAGTGTCCTAGTCACATGATGATAAACTGTGTGATGCCTTCAACCTTATCACGTGATGTTAAACTTCATAGGATTTGAGAACAACGTGTGTCTTGATTCCCATCCTTATGGGATACGTAGGAATGTATGGATGCTTCATCTTTGAGTCCAACCCCTAGTTCAATAAACCCACTTTTTTTCTTCCTATCCTCTTCATTTAGAATCGTTCCATTACCATGTCATATCCGGGATCCCTCTTGAGGATTCTTCCCTTAAGAAGGGGTTTGAATCCCCCTATCTGATATGCCTCCTTAACATGATCATATGTGTTGGGGCGTAGGACTAAGAGTGATGGGTTCTTCATGGAAATTTCCTCATTGCTTACACATGCTTCATGTATCCCCTTTATTTGGGTCCCCATAATAATTTATGTCTAAAGGGACCCCCTAATACCGTGGTTCTTGGCCATATGCCTTGCCTACCATCCTAGGACAATGTCCCAAAAGTCATTGAATAAAATTTTGAGACAAGCTCTGTATTTTGAATATATTCAACACCCAACCCTTAGTTTTATGTTCCCATCTAAGGTTACATGATATGGGTATGTCTTGAATATGTTCAGCAGTTATCCTCTATCATTACACCACCCCCCATTGTGTCCCAAATATCTAACACTATAATTCACATCCCTTTCTATATCCTTATGTCCAAATGGAACTTCAAAACCCCAGTATTACCCATTCAGGTGCCTTTGAATGTTAATTTGGTCGATCAACATCATTGGGAAATCCTTAACCCAACTTCCTAATTCCCCAACCGCACATCTTCATGTGTCATCAGAATTCTCTCTTCTCCTTATTTCCCACATCAAGCATGTCACATGTGGGATTAGGGGCCATCGTTGGGTTTATACTCACATGGAATAATTGCATCGTCCTATGGTAAAAACACCATGACCTTAAACTAAGAGCCCTTGGTCTGAGCTCTATTAACTTAAATTAAGATCTATCCCATCCTACATGACATTAAACTGATCCATCTTGCAAGAATTTAAATTGCTGATTTTTCATGCATGACATTAAACTGTATCACTCATCCTTACTTCATGATGTTAAACTACATGGATCTCCAACAACTATGAGTGACTTGATTCTCGTCCTCATGGGATATGTAGTGATGTTCGGGAATTTCATCCCTAGGACCAATATTTGATTAACCAACCATTTGGCTTCTTATCTTGGGTCCCCTTATTAAGAATGTATAGTATGGTGATAGACCTTCTTTGTTCCTCATTCACATCAAATTTATCTATCATTCCATACACTACCCCATTGGGATGTTTCTATATATCCTTGTCATATGATAATGATACCCTACATTCTCATCGCATAATGTTAAACTGCATGGATCCTCAATAACTATGTATGGATTGATTATTGTCATCATGGGATATATAGAAACACCCATACATTTTGTTCCCAGACCCATCCATATCTTTTACATAATTCTTACCAGGAGTGTGTAGTGTTGTGTATATATCTTTAACCCTCATTCACATCAGGTTTCTTACGTCACCATGCTACATGTTTCTATTTGGGAGAAAAATTTCCCTAGGTTGGAGCTCTTTGACCGTAAACTAAGATCTCTAACATCCTATAGGATGATAAAATACACAACATTGATGGTCCTTTACACATTAAATTAAAATAAATATTGTTTATTTATCCTACAAGACATTAAACGGTGTCCTCATCCTCACTGTATGACATTAAACTACATAGATCCTCAAGAACTATGTGTGGCTTAATTCTCATCCTCATAGGATATATAGTGACTCCTAGACACTATGTCTTTGGCCCTAGCCACCTAAACCTTCCTTCCCTTTTCTGTTATTTAAATCTATCAATGGTTCTCTTTGAGAATGTGTTGTGTGATGTTGCGTCTTTTGATTCTAATTCATTTCGGGTTTCTTCTTGGTATCGCCCTTCATATTTCCATTTCAGAAGCCTCACCCTCTGGTATGAGCTCTATGGCCTTCAACTAAGACCTTTGGTGTCCTTTTGGTACGAAATTAAGCTGCATAGAATTTTTCACGATGTATCCTACTAAGAATATATTTCCCCCTTTGGCCATTTGGCGTAACTATCATTTAGAAATGTGCAGTGTGGTGTGGGTCTCTCTGATTATCATTCATGTTGACTTGCCTCATGGATCCACATTGCACATATCTATCTTCAATGGTACAAACTTTATGACCTTAAACTAAGATTTTCAATGTCCTAATTGCATGGCCATAAACTGCATGACAATCGCGATATTCTCGTTTGAGACAATACCCCCCTCCCCCCACCTTGTTTTTGGCACTGGTCATCTGTCATGACATATCTAAGAACTACATGTGGCTTTATTCCCATCCTTTTGGGATACGTATCAATTCTTAGACATTTCATCTTGGGCTTATCCGCAGGAATACTACCTTTTTTCCCTTTTAGATTAGGTTTATTTTGGGGAATATGTGGGGTGGAATGGTGGGGTCTCTTTTATCCTCATCCACATTAGTTTATTGGTCACAATACACATTTCCACTCTAGGTTACATTACTCTTATGTCCTAGTCGCGTGATGATAAATAGTGCAACATTCTCATCTTTTCCATATGATATTAAATTACATGGATATCCCCCAAGCATGAAACATTAAACTAGGCACCCTAGGGTATAACATCTATGAACCTAAACTAAGAACATATGGTCAAAGAAACAAGACCTTAAACTGTTCGCAACACCTATTACCTTGATCCTAAGCTCTACCTTGTCCTTCGGGCCCCCTTCAGGAACCTGATCTGGACTTGATCCCACCTATGGATGTTCTGCACCAGGTGGTATGGGACCTGGATTGTTATATTTCATAAGGAAATTTCCTCGATCCATTTATATGCTTCATGTGTCCTTTTATCTAGTTCTTAATTCTCTTCCATGTTTGAAGGGCCCCCTCATGCAATGGTCTCGTGCCACTTTGTCTCACCTATTGTAATGACCCGAAATGTTATAAATGAAATTCCCTTTTTGATTTAATTAAATTTCTTATTTTGTAAAATGAATATAGAAATCACATGCACTCCATTTTTTAATATATAAAATTGGATTTAAATGATCATCAAGTATCTTTACCATTTATAATATAGCTATCAAATAGTGAACACATGACTGGTATAAATATAGGGTTTTAACAAAACCTTTCGACACAGACAAAGAAGGTGATGGCCTCAACTAGTATGATCATTCCCAATGAAGCCCATTTATAAAAGATTCTGAGGGAGATATAATTTTTAAGATTTTCCCAATACCAATCCCAATCCAAGATCAAAAAATATAAGCAGTCACGAAATCGTTTATGGGAGAATTTCATGCTCATCGAGATCATGTCCCAAACCATGTTACCATCACACACCTTACTCTTAGGGTGTATGTTGGTGTAATAAAGGGATATGTATCAAGACCCTAGAATTATGATTATGTACATTATTTTTGTATAGGATAATGAATTTTCTTTCATTCTATTATTTTTACTTTATAAATGATTTTTAAAACACAAATAGTATATTTTATTAATATTCAAATTCAATTAAAAAATCTATTTTGGTGAATAAATAAATTTTTAAAATAAATTATATTTTAATAAAATATTCTCATTAAATTACTTTTATTAAATTTTAATTATCATATAATTTTTATGAATTCAAATTTAATCATTATAAGGTTAGAAAACTATTTTTGTCAAAACACATCAGTTTTTAGTAAATATCAGTTTTCATTTTAAAAGGGAAAAATCACATATTTAGAAAATTATTTAGATAAAATGAATATTATTTTTGGAATCATGATGTTTAAATTATCCAATGGTTAATTTTTCATAATTTTTGGACAAAGTTTAATTTTTGTGTAAAAATTAAATACCATATAAATATAGTCTCTTTTATGACATCATAATGGCCCAATAGTGATGTAATAAATACTATAAAAAATATATCTAGACAAATATAATTTTTACCTTTAAAATAATGTGTCTTATATATTTTTTGACTTATTTTATAAGTCCTTAGTGAATCCTCCAAAATGTATAATATATTGTATGATTTTAAATTTATTTCTTTAATAATGTGACTCACCTCCACATAAGAAAGGATAATATTTTAATATGTTTGGACATTGGCCTTATAAAATAGTTTTTTCCACTACAATTTGGAAAAATCCATGGTAAAAAACCATTTGAAGGTTTGCGATTTTGAATATTTAATTATATAGATTCCAAAACCTAAGTTTGTGAAATATTAAATAATTCCCATCTCATTTCCTATATAAACCCACCCAAGATCCCACTTCGCTTCACTAAAAATTCTTTTATCACGTCCTAACTCTGTCCTACCCTCTATATAATCCTCCCAAGGCTCCCCAAGCTCTCAATATCCCTTTATTCAAGCTTTTTAAGTCACATGTTCAAGTAAGGATTCCTTCTATTATCATTTTCATCCATGCTTCCTTATATTATTACACCATTTTATTTTATTTTAAAAATTATGGGGTATGTTTTCAAACATCCTTTATACATCCCTTATTTTTTTTGAATGATTATATAACCCTTTCTATATCATTAATCCCTCCCATGTACCCCTATTACCAAGCAAAAATTTTGTAAGAGTTATTCCATTTCTCCTCTTTCTTCAAGTTTCTTTATTATGTTACACCTTCTATTTCCAAATTATTTATTTAGGGAAATGTATTTATATGACCCTATTATTATAAATTTCATGTATATATTATGATAATACCCTTTTTCTATCATCAACCTTTTTTATGAATTTCTATGTCACATCGTTAAGCTGCTGAAATTGCATCGTGAATTTCCATTCCAAAAAAATGTGTTGTGAATACAGTACCCATTACCTATCAAGGGTGTTCACTTTTATGAACATATACCTTTTTATTGTGGAAGTATAATTATGTATTCCACACCCATTAATCATGGAATAAATTATGATGATGAATGAATCCATGTTTTATGATCTATGTGCCATAATTAAGCATGAGAATGAAATGAAAGTGATGGGTACACCCAAAATTTTACAGCACTCCAATGCATTGGGTAATGTTTAGAATCATAATAAGTCTTGTTGGGATAGGGTTTTACTTGATTCTTTTATGATACTTTTTTCACTATGATGTCTTGGAATTTTATACTTGACCTATGCTGCAATTTTTCAAGTTGTTTCTACATTTCCATGTTATGAATATCATATTATATAATGCCTTGTGATTCATGTTCCTTTATGCCTCACTGATATGACTTTCCTAAAATGTATTATTATCTTCATGTTATGTCATTTTTACTCCTTTACTAGGATTTATCTCTCACCCCATTCTTATGTACATCCTTAGGTTATCCCATGCAATGTTAAGTACGAACGAATGTTGTGGTCATGTATAGGAAGTTTTCAATAAATATGTTGTATTTCATGTTTCCAGTTGTTATGTAATGTACCTAATTCCCAAATACACTATAATTTCATATCTTTAGGGTTATATTCAGTGTAATTTTAGGTAATTAAATCATGTATAAATATAATAAAGAGAATAGGGTTGTTACAGTTGGTATGAGAGGAAAGTTTTGTTATTTTTGGGATTAGGATTAGAAAACCTTAGTGAATTCGTTAGAGATAATACTAAGTATTATAAAAAAATACCTAAATCTAGGAGAGTATAGAGTAAGTGGTTTATCAGGAAAATACATCCCTTACTAGATACGAATAAGTGGATGTGGATCTTGAACAGATTTTTCTATGGGTAAAACTGAAAAACACCGCTATGAGCTAGACTCGAATAGGAATTGGTGCACAACAACAGGCCTTGTTGTACTCCTGGTTTGACACTCCCAGGGGATATGCTTTGATAAATTCATAATCTTATTATGAACCATTATTACAGGAATAAAAAAAATAGATCCCTTAAGAACGTACATTAGAAAATAGATCATGGATAACATAGATTGAATCCTAGAAATTCATAAATTAAGGAAATATATATAATTTATAAGTTATACATTTAATTTCATGGGATTCACCTTTGTTTGTTTAATATTTTAAAATAATTACCCCTAATTTTCCTTTTATTCTAGCCAATGGCCAGTAATATGAGGAATCAGGCTAACAACCGATGTGAAGATCAATATAATGATTTCCCTAATGAGATGACCAATCTGATGGGAGTAGTAATCAAAAAAAAATCACAATAATCTCTTAGTTAACACAAGTTTTGAATAGAAACATAGATCAAGAAGAAATTAAAACCTCCCCCCTAACCCACCTAAGAAGGAACGAGTTATAATTGAGAGCATCATGAGACAAAGGCCTCCTATTTTCAATGGACCATCTGATCCCTCAATCATTGAACAATAGATTAACTCCACTAAGAAGATCTTCTCCATACTTCAATGCTCCAAAAAAGAGAAGGTTCTTCTTGATACATTTCGTATGGAGGGTGAATTTGATCAATGGTGGACATTGATAAAAAATAAAAAACCTGATGAAGAGATCGAGGTGATGAGATGGAATAATTTCAAAAAAAATTCAATAAATATTGTCCTCACACCCTCTGAACTAAAATGGAAAAGGACTTACTTTACCTCAAGAAAAAATAAGACAAATCCATCAAAGCGTATGAGAAAAACTTTATAAGGCTTTCAAGATACACCACCAATTTTTTGGTTACCCCGGAATGTAAGGTTGACCACTTCTTTGGTGGGCTAAAACCTAGCCTATAGAAATCCCTAGTGATCCATGACTTTGATAGCTATGAGGAAATTTTTTTGATGTTCCCTCAATGTCAAAATAGATATTGGTGAGTCTCATGGGTATCACGGGGATAAAAAGTAGAAGGTGGAGTCATATTTTGGTGGTTTGATAGAAAGATATAACGGTGTTTAGAAATTTCAACACCCCACTTGTCAAAGGTGCGGAAAGAATCACCCTAGAAATTGCCTTAAGGGGTGAGGAAATGCATTAGGTGTGGGCAGGAATGGAACCTAGCCAGCGATTTCCAAAAAGAAAAACCTGCTTCTTCGACAAAGGAAAGGGATTCTCTAGTAAACCCTTAGTGCATTGTTTATTGTTATGACTGCAATGAAACAGGGCATTTTTCAAACCAATGCACTAAGCCAAGATTTTTTATAGGCAACTAACAACCTCTAAGTAATTAAGGGTGATCATTTTCCAAAACTACATCCGAATTGAATCCCAATAACAAAGTGGTGACTGGTACACTAGTTATTAATACAAGAATAGTAAACCTAATTTTTTATTTTGGTTCTATATATTATTTTATATCCCAAAATTTTAGTAAAAAAATCCCAACACGACCACAAAGCATGGAAGCAGAGATGTCCGTGAAAATGAAAAATGGGGAAATTATAGAATCCCATACATATAACTCTTCCCCTATCAGAATTTGTGGATTTAACTTCCTATAGAACCTTGTCATACTTCCATTGGTGGAATTTGATACAATTATTAGCATTGATTGGATTTCCATATATATCCAACATAAATTTTTTCGAGAGGGAAGTCACTCTCCAAATGTCAAATCAAACCCTGATTCTATATAAGTGCAAGGAGGAAGATAATTCTTCTTTAGAACCATCATCCCAAGCATGGGTATTACTGTCATATGAGAATGTGTATCTTTATCATATGATCAAGGCTAAGGAAGGATCCATCCTCAAAGACATGCATATTGTTATGGAATTTGCTGGTGTGTTTCCTGGGGAATTACCTGGTCTTCCTCCTAGAAGAGATTTTGAATTCTCAATAGATCTTATACCTAGGGAATATACAATATCTAAGACTCTATATAGAATAGTTTCTTTGGAAATTGAGGAGCTAAAAAACAACTACAAGAGAAGTTGGATAAACGGTTTATATTCCCAAGTGATTCACCATGGGGTGCACCAGTCCTCTTAATCAAGAAGAAGGATGGGGCAATATGCCTTTGCATTGATTATCATGATCTCAAAAAAATCACAATAAGGAAAAATTATCCTTTTCCATGAATTGATGACTTGTTTGATTAGCTATGTTGAGAACAATAATTCTCCAAGGTTGATCTGCGAATAGGATATTACTATGTAAGGGTGAAGAAGGAAGATATCCCTAAGACTGATTTTTGTACAAGGTATGGGCACTATGAATTAATAGTAACACCTTTTGGACTCACTAATGCCCCATCAATATTCATGGACTTTATGAATAGAGTATTTAGAGATTACCTTGAGAAATTTGTGGTAGTATTTATTTAGTATATTCTAATATACTCCAAAAGTAAAAAGGATCATGTGGAGAATTTAAGTATTGTGCCAAAGACATTGTGAAAGGAAATATTTTATGCCAAGTACAGCAAATGTGAGTTATGGTTGAAGTAAGTCTCTTTTTTGGGGAATATCATCACAAGCAATGGAATATCTATGGACCCTTCAAATACTGAGGCAACTGAAGGCTAGTTGAGTCAAACACCTATGAAAGATATCCACATTTTACTTCGATTAGCTGGGTATTATTGTCGATTTGGGAGAAATTTCTCATGATTGTCAAACCCTCTAACTAAGCTAACTCGGAAGGGAGTCAAGTTTTCTTAGAATTATGAATGTGAAGACAGCTTCAAGGAGTTTAAAAGAAATCTTATCACTGTGATCATGCTCACACTATCCACAAGTGAAGAAATTTTTGTGGTATTCAATGATTCTTTGAAGAAGGGAATTGGATGTGTGTTGATGAAAAATGACTAATTTATTACCTATTCTTCAAGAAAGCTAGAAGTTCATGAGAAAAACTATCCAACACTTGATATGGATTTTTCTGTAGTGATCTTCGCTTTAAAAATTTAGACACATTACCTCTTTGGGGAGAAGTGTGAAATATATACATATCACAAAATCTCTAAGTATATATATTCACACAGAAAGAGTTGAATATAAACCAATGATTATTTTTAGAGCTAATCAAATAAATTGAATGCTCAATTCACTACCATCCAAGGAAACTAAATAAAGTGGAAGATGCTCTAAGTAGAAAGGATCCAAAAACTCTTTAATTGATGATAATTGAGAAGGAATCTATCTTATTATACTTGAAGAGGATGTACATAGGAATCATAAAGGAATGAAAATCATCAATCCTGTCATAAGTGATTTATCAACTGTCTCCTCTAGAGAGGTTAGAGGATAATCAAATAGAGGATGGGGGAATTCAGAAGAAAGCAGAAACTATTAAAAAGGTAAATCATCAAAGTTAATTGTTAATGAATTAGGTGTTGTAATATTTGGGTCAATATTATTTGTACCATCAAATTTTAAGTTAAAGAAGGATTCATTGGATGATGCACATGGTTTGACCCTCTCTATCTACCCTTGAAGCAAAAATATGTATCTAGATATCTAGAAACACTATTGGTTGGATAGTTTGAAGAAGGAGATAACAGAATGAACATAAAGATGTCTCGTATGTCAGCATGTGAAGGCAGAAAGGAAGAAATATAAGGGAATAATGCAACAACTACCCATACCTACATAGAAATGAAAAAACGTCACCATGAACTTTGTCACAGAGTTTCCTAAGAATTATAGAGGAAAAATGCTATTTGGGATGTGGTGGATCATCTTACAAAGACTGCACACTTCATTTTGATTCGAGATGATTTCCCATTGGATCAACCTGCACTGATATACATTATAAAAGTGGTGATATTTCATGGTGTACCACTATCAATTGTATCCAATAGATATCCAAGATTCACCTCTATGTTCTGGAAGAGTATCCAACATTCTTTGAATATTGACTTAAAATTCATCATGGCTAATCACCCTCAAACTGATGGCCAATATTAGTGGACTATCTAGACACTTGATCACATGTTGAGAGCATGCTCAATGGACTTCAAAGGAGGATGAGATAAACATATTTCTCCGGTGGAGTTCTCTTACAACAACAGTTTCCACTCAAGCATCCAAATGTCTCCCAATGATGTTTTTTTAGGGGAAGAGGGGTAGAACACCTGCATTCTAGGATGAAGTAAGGGAAAAAAACTATTAGGTACTGAAATGTTTTAGAAAATTATGGAGAACATTAAAACCATTCAACAGCACATTAAGGTTACTTAGAGTCGATAGAAAATCTATCCTAACAATCCTCAACAATACCTAGAGTTTGATGTTGGAGACATGGTATTCCTCCGCATATCCCAATGGAAGAAAGTGATGAGATTTGGGAAGAATAGAAATCTTATCCCAAGGATCATAAGACACTTTGTGATCCCTGATCGAATTGGAGTGGTGGCCTACCGACAAGCACTCCGACCCAACCTATCTAAAGTACATGATGTATTCCGTGTATCCCACTTGATAAAGTACATACTATAACCCTCTCATGTACTCAATCTAGAGGTGATGCCATTGGATAATGACCTCTCTTATGAGGATAATGCAATGAAGATCTTCGATCATAGAGGCAAAGTTCTATAAAATAAGACAATGCACCTGGTCAAAGTATTGTGGAGAAACCAAAAGTTTGATGAAGCAACATGGGAACTGGAGGTGATGAAACAAAGTTACCCTCATCTATTTTAATGTGGGAAATGAAAATTTCAAGGGTGAAATTTCTTAATGGGATAAGATTGTAATGACCTGAAATCTTATAAATGAAACATACTTTTTTATTGAATAAAATGTCTTATTTTGTAAAATGTATATAGAAAATACATGCACTCCATTAGTTTTATTATATAAAACTGGATTTAAATTACCATTAAGAATATTTACCATTTATAATATTGTCTTTGAATAATGATCACATGACTTATACAAATATTGGGTTTTAGCAAATCCTTTCAACAAAGACAAAGGAGTTTATGGCCTCAACCAGTAGAATCATTCCTTATGAACCCCATTTATCAGAGATTCTGAGGGAGATAGAATTTATGGGCTTTTCCCTAGACAAATCCCAATCAAATATTCGACAACTTAAGCATGAGTGAAACCATTTATGGGAGAAGTTCAAGATCATCGAGATCATGTCCCAAACTATGTTCATCGAATGGCCCCATGAAAGCTCCACCATTACACACCTTAATCTTAAAAAGTATGCTATGGTAATAAATGGATATATTTCAAGACCCTAGAATTATAATTATGTACATTATTTTTTTATATAACAATGAATATACTTTCATTCTATTATTGTTACTTTGTAAATGATTTTTAAAACACAAATAGTATCTTTGGTTAATATTCAAATTCAATTAATAAATCTATTTTCGTGAATAAATGTATTTTTGAAATATATAATATTTTAATAAAATATTATAATTAAATTAATTTTATTAAATATAAATGATCATATAACTTTTTTGAAGTCAAATGTAATCTTTATTAAGGTTTGAAAACTTTTTTTTTCAGAACCCGTTAATTTTAAATAAATGTTGGTTTTCATTTTAAAAGTTAAAATTAACATATTTAGAAAATTAATTAGATAAAATGAATATTATTTTTGGGATCAGGATTTCCAAATAATCCAGTGGTGAATTTTCATAATTTTCTAAGATAGTGGAATTTTTGGGTAAAAATTAAATACCATTTAAATATATAGTGTGTTTTATGACATCATAATGGCATAATAGTGGTGTAATAAACACTATAAAAAGGTATATTCATCCAAATATAAGTTTTAACTTTAAAATAATGTGATTTTATATTTTTTTAACTTATTTTCTAATTCCTTAGTGAATCCCCCAAAATGTATAATATATTTTCAGCTTTTAAATTCTTTTCTTTTATAATGTGACTCACCTCCACATAATAAAGGATAATATTTTAATATATTCATACCTTGGACTTTTGAAATAATTTTTTCCACTACACTGTGGCAAAAACCTTGGGCCAAAACCAAGGGAAGGTTTGTGGTTTTGAATATTTAATTATATAGATTCCAAAACCTAATTTTGTGAAATATTAAAGAATTTCCCTATCATTTCATATATAAACCCACCCAATGTCTCACTTATCTTATTTAAAAATAAATTTAGAATTAGAATACTCTTTCCTACCCTCTATATAATCTTCTCAAGGTGTCCCATGATCTCTATAATCCCCTCTTCGAGCTTTTTAAGTCACACACTCAAGTAAGGGTTCCTTCTATTCTCATTTTTATCCAAGTTTCCTTATATTTTTAATCCCTTTTATTTTTATTTAAAAATTATGGGGTATGTTTTCACACCTCCCAAATAATGTACTTATTATTTTTTAATGATGATATAACCCTTTCTCTTTCATTAACCCCTCCTATGTACACCCATTACCATGCCGAAATTTCGTAAGAGTTATTCTATTTCTCCTCTTTCTTCAAGTTTCTTTATTATGTTACACCTTCTATTTCCAAATTCATTATGTTGGGACATGTATTTATATGATCCTATTACTTTACATTTCATGTATATATGATGAGAGATCCATTTCTCTCTTATCAACCCTTTTTATGAATTTTTATGTCACGTCGTCGGGCAGCTGAAATTGCACTGTGAATTTCAATTCCAAAACAATTATGTAGTGAATACTGTACCCATTCCCTATCAAGGGTGTTGACTTTTATGCACATATAACTTTACGTTTAGTACTTACATGTATTTATTATACACCCATTGATCATGGATTAAATTATAATGATGAATGAATCCATGTTCTATGATCTATGTGGCACACTTAAGCATGAGAATGAAATGAAAGTGACAAGTGAGATCGAAATTATATAGGGATCCAATGAATTGGGTAATTTTTAGTATCATGATAAGTCATGTTGGTAAAGGGGTTTAACTGATTTCTTTATGGAAATTTTTCCACTATGATGTCATGTCAGTTTATTTTTTGACCTATGATGCAGTGTTATAAGTTGTTGCCACATTTCCATGTTATGAGTATCATGTTATATCATGCTTTATGATTAATATTCCTTTATGCCTCATTGATGTTCCTTGACTAACTTGTATTATTATATACATTTTATTCCATTTTTACTCCCTTACTAGGATTTATATCTCACATTTTTCTCATATACTTCCTTAGGTTATCCCCTGAAATGTTAAGTACGAAAGAATGTTGTGGTCATGTAAAGGAACTTTTCTATAAAGATGTTGTATTTCATGTTTCAAGTTGATATGTAATGCACCTAATTCCCAAAGACACTATACTTATCGATATTTTGGGTTGTATTAAGTGTAATTTTATGTAATTAAATCATGTATGAATGTAATAAAAGAATGGGGTTATTACACCTACAGTTCTGAGCCAACGCATCAAAAGACTTTAAATGACATTTTAAGAATGGTTCTGTGTTTCAAATTTGTTCGTTGGTCAACCCACATTGGATTTCCCCATCCCTAGTATCAATTTGCTGATTTTTTTTCTTGAATAAGGTTATAAATTATCCTTCATCTTCACATCACCCCCTTACCATGTTCCAGATATCGGGTGTCTTGACTCACATTTTCCAACTTTTATGTTTTGATGGATCCCCAACAACCACGGTGTTGTCCCTCCATGAATTCACATAGGTCAAGTGGGAATATTAGTATGACTGGTACTTTCCCACCTTGAGTTTGTTTTCCATTGTTTTGTGCCCTACATCTTATGGAGAAATTCGAACAGCACTTCTTGTTTCCCAAATCGAGCATGGCCCATGTGGGATTAGGAGTCTTTGTAGGATCTATCCACATAAGTTAGCTGTACATCCCATGAAGTTCAAACTCTACAACCTTAAACTAAGAGATTCCTCATGATTCTCTCAGTAATATGTCATATGGTATAGAGATTCCTTGGCCCTCATTCACATTGGGTTTTTCTTTCCCCCACACTGGATATGTCTACCAGAGACACAAGCAGTGGTCCAAACTCTAGGAACTTAAACTAAGATCTAGAATATGTGGTATGGTATGGTATTTATGGTCTCATTCCCATCTGTTTTGTTTTCCATGCCACACACTTTTACCTGAGACAAATATTTTCCCCTACATGTTCTAGTCACATGATGATAAACTACATAACATATTCATCCTCACCCCAAGACGTTAAACTTTATGGAATACGTCCCATGAACAAGACTTTAAACTGGGATCCTATGGTCTAAACTATATCACATTAAAATAAGATCCTTTAAATTGTTCCTCTTGGGAATTTATAGTGTGATGGACCTTCTTTGGTCCCCATTCATGTTCGGTTTCTCATACCGCCACACTACATATTCCTGAATTAGATGTGTAATCGCCATGGTCTAAAATCTATAACCATTTAAACTAAGAGGTTATCCATAGTTCTTTTGGGAGTATATATGTGTTTTGAATTTATCTTATCCTATGTCAGGTTACTAGTTTCCACGCCTACCACATACCTATTGAAACACCCTTTTTAGCATCCTTACCTCACAATGTTAAAGTGCATGGACCGGTCTTGTCTATGACTTATAACTGTGAAACCATCATCTTTGTTTAATTATGGAAAACGGCACAACATTATGGTGTTCTCTCTTGAGAGGACATCGCCTTTGGCACTAGTCATTCTCCATGACACTTTTCAAGACCTATATACAGCTTGATTACTATACCAGCTATAGACTTCCCATTCGGGTCTATATGTTCAAAAAAATCAAACAAACTACTAAATTCACAAACAATACATATCCAATGTTTACTCTCTGTGTGTATGGGTCAGACCTACACAATAAATATTCCCTTTCAATAGCTATGCATGGATTGATTCCCACCCTAATGGGATACGTAGTGATTCCCATATCATTGATCTTATGTCCAGCCACAATATTATTGCCTGTTTCATATTGGTTCCCCTTCATCCTTACTTTATGATGATAAACTGCACATATATTTATAAAATATGTGTAGCTCAATTCCCACCCTAATGGGATATGTAGTAACGCCCAGACACTTTTTCCTCAGGCCCATCTGCAGAATATCTCAAACTTTCATCCCTTGTCCTCGGTCATGGTCCAAGAACTATGACCTATAACTTTATGTGGTTTGTCTTGAGACACTAATGTGACACATTGGCTCCCTTTGGCCATTATTAACATTAGGTTTTACTTCTTATGTGTCTCTTGTGTACTCACCCTCAGGATGAGAGTTCCTAGGCTATGGTCCAAAATCTATGACATTAAACTAAGAGCTTATGAATCTTATTCTCTTCTGAGATATGTTTTTGGAGTGGACCTCTTTGGTCCCCATTCATGTTGGGTCTATCAGTATGTCACATAACTTACACCCATTATGAGATTCCTTTATGGTCTAAACTCTAAAACCTTAAATTAAGAACCTATCATCCTTAACACATGATGTTAAACAGAAACCATGCCCTGGACAAGTTCAAGATTCCCCATGATGATCATGGTATACTTTTTCCTCCTCACCAAAGCGGATTGCCTTTTCCAGTGTTTAGGTGTATTTATTCCATATCACATGACTGTGATCAAACAAAAATTACCAGGGTCGAGGTAGTATGACCTTAAACATTGAGCAACATCCTTCCCACATGACTATAATATATAGGACATGTCCTCACCATATGACATGTATTCACTGTATGACATTAAACTTCGTGTTCACCATCCTGATTTGCATGACATAAAATTGCAAGGCATCTTAAGCCCACATTGAAGAGCTTTCCCTCCTGAGGCTAGGTTGGATCTTTGTTCATACCCCTATTTCTTCACTGACGTCCTCTCAGTCACAGTGACGTAATTTCAAGAGTATTGGAATCCTTTTGAACATTTAATCACTCCAATTAATGCTTTGAATGCCCCTTATTTGGATCATTATCCTCTTTCATGTCTCAAGGGAACTCCTAGTAGAATGGTCACATGTTGTTTCGACTCACCTACCATCTAGGGACAACTCCCTGGAAGGCTTTAGATTATTGACCCGTGTTTCTGAATATGGTCACCAGTTGACCCTCATTTGTTTATTTACATCCCAAGATAACGCAATAATGATGTTATGTCTTGAATATGGTCAATAGTTATCCTCTATAATCATTCCACATCATTGTTTTCTGAATTTTGGGTGTTTGATTCAAACTTTTTCATCCCCCTTCTTTCGGATTGATTCCAATGCCCATGGTGTTGTCCTGCTTGTGCACTAGCGCACTTTGGGAAAAGTAAGTTGGATGTTTGGAGCACCATGTTCTCTCACAATAACCTCTCTCATACCAAATTCCCAAGACTGTCAGTCAGTAATTGTATACCCCGAGTACTAGATGAATATCCAAAAATGTCATACATAATGAAAAATTATGTGGTTGTCCCTTGTTTGTCACACTATTCATAACCCAGATAATCTTAGGGATTGATCAGATATTGTTTCACAGATATGATGGATGTGAAATAATTTAAAACAATAAATAAATGTGTATGTAGTTCAAAGTAAACAAGAAAGCACAAAATATGTTTTATGAGTTCATCAAAACATGACCCCTATGGATTATCACCTTTAATGGAGCATTCCATCTCCACCACCCATTAGCGTGTGGCCTCCAAGATATTTTATCATCCTCTAAGATCCCTTTCTTAATAATTAGCCTTAAGGAAAATCTCATCATTCTTGATCTTCATTAGATCCCGCTTAGTTTGGAGATTGGAAACATCCAGAGATGTTTGCCTCAGCTGTTCCTCGACCTCTACCAACTAGACCCTCAATCATGATATGAGTTCTGATTGGATGTTAGTGAAGGAATATTTCTCATTCATTCCATCATCCAAGTGTTGGATCTCATGTTCTATGATAGCCCTACTTTTATTACAAACTTAAACATGATTTATTACATAAAACTTCACTTGATACAATAAAGAAGATCAAGAGGTTTAGTGTCTTTGGGGCTTAGGATCATTGCATAAAAAAATAAAACTTTAAATACAACATCTTTATTGAAAACTTCCTTTACATGACCAATACATTCCTTCATACTTAGCATTGCATGGGATAACCTGAGGACATGCATAAGAAAAAGGTGAGATATAAATCCCAGTAAGGGAGTACACATGGAATAACATGAGGAGTACAATACATGTTAGACAATAGGCATATCAATAGAGAATAAGAAAAACATGAACATAAACGCATGATAAAGCATGATAATCATAACATGGAAATGTGGCAACAACACTTAACATGGAATTTTCATGAGCCAAGGCTCATTGCACATAGAGCATGAGTAAATCTTCATTGCACATAAAGCACGAGTAAACCCTCATTGCACTTGAATTATCATGAGTCAACACTCATTTCACATGAAGTATCATGATACTATACTTTACCCAGTGCATTGGAGCGCTATAAGGGCGCACCCTTCTTAAACATTTCATTTCATGCATAAGTGTGCCACATGGATCATAAAACATGGAGTTATAAAACATAATAATTTATTCCAAGATAAAGGAATGTGGAATTAATACATGAAAATTTACAATAAATAAGTAAATGTGCATAAAGGTGAAGACCCTTGATGGAGAAATGGGCATGGTATTCACTACACAATGACATTGGCTTAGAAAATCGGTGCGATTTCGGCAGCGTAACGGCGTGACATAAGAATTCATAAAAATGGTTGATGAGATATAAAGGGGTTACTCATCATATTTACATGTAATGGACAGTTTTGAGGTCATATAGATACATGTACCAACAATTGTAATGGAATTTATATTCATGATACAAAAGTATTTCTTCAATGTAAAAGAGGAGAGAGAAGTTCCTTTCAGAATTTCGGCATAGTACCGGGTGTACATGGGAGGCATTTAATGAGAGAGAAAGGGTCTCCCATCATTCAAACATAAAGAGGGAAGTATGAGGGAGGTGCGAAACCATACCCCAATATTCATAATTTAATTTAAAAGTGAAAAACAACTTAAATAAAATTTGACAAAATGAGAAAGGAAGAAAAAACCTTTACTTGGAAGTGTGCTTCCAAAGGCTAGAGAGAGGATTGTGAGAGGCTTCTTGGGAGCTTGAGGCAACTTGGGAAGATTCTAGAGAGAGTAGGGCAGAGGTTGGACGAACTCCAAAGGCTTTGAGTGAGGAGGGAGTGGGATCTTGTGTGGGTTTATATAGGAAAGGTGGGGGAATTCTTTATTATATAGGTTTGGGACCCCTTATATTACATTAATCCAAAACAAAAACCATCCCATGGTTTTTCCCCATGTTTTTTGGGAAAGGTAAGAGGAAAAAATTATTTTATAAGTCCAAAGTCCAAACTTCTAAAAATATTAGGGTTGCTTATGTGTAGGAGATTCACACTCCCCTGGAAATTAATTTAAAAAGACAAGGTGTTTAATAAGTCTTGAGGGGTCCATTAATGCTTTGAAAAGTAAGACAAACAAACCCAAAATCACATTATTTTAATGTTAAAAAATATATTGGCAGAACATAAAGATTATATTATTTTATTACATCACTATTTGTTCATTATTAGGTCATAAAACACATTATATATTTAAACGGTATTTAATTTTTACCCAAAAATTTGACTGTTTCAGAAAATTATTAAAAATTCACTGTTGGATAATTTTGAAATCCTGAATCCAAAAATAACATCTATTTTATCTAAATAATTTTCTAATTATGTTAATTTTCACTTTTAAAATAAAAACTGACATTTATCGAAAATTCACGGGTTTTGACAAAAATGGCTTTCAAACCTTAATAAAAATTATAATTGCATTCATACAATTATATGATCATTTGTATATAAAAAAATTAATCTAATAATAATAATAATAATATTTTATTTAAATATTATTTAATTCAAAAATCCTTTAATTTAATAAAATAGATTTCTTAATTAAATAATAACTAAAAACACCATTTGTACTTTAAAAACTATTTACAATGTATCAATAATGACAAGAAGTTATATTAATTATTATATAAAAAATAATGTACATGAACATAGTACTATCGATTAGTTACATAACCCCTTAAAACAGCCACATAAGAACTAAGGGTAAGGTGTGCGATGGTTTCAGACTCTTGGGGTGGCTCGGATATCATCGCTCGAGTGGTAATTTCTAACAACTTCCACTTTTCCCGTAGATAGTCTCGTTCAAGCTTGACATGATGAAGCTAAGCTTGGGCTTGGTCAAGATCGAAGCCCAAGGACACCACCTATTTTCCGAGCTCCGAAAAATGGGCTTCGTATGGAGCATTTCTTCTGGATGAGGCCATCGCTTCTTTTGTCTGAGTAAATTTGGATTTGTTAAGGCCCTATATTTATACTAATCATGTGATCACTAGTCAATGGCTATATTAGAAATGGTCAAAATTCTTAACATAAAACCAATGAAGTTGAAATTTTATATAAACATAAAGAGACATTTAATTAGACCAAGAGGGATTTCCATTAATGAAACTTTGGGTAGTTACAATATTTCCCCCTTAAGAAATTTCGCACTCGAAATTTTCCTTTTCCCACACTAAAACAGATGTGGGTAACTCAGATTCATCACTTCCTCCAATTTTCAAGTTGCTTCTTCAAAATTTTGGTTTCACCACAACACCTTGACGAGGGACATTGTCTTATTTCGTAGAACTTTTTCTCTACGATCTAAGATCTTCACTGGTTGCTCCTCATAAGAAAGATCATCTTCAAATTTTACCACCTCAGAAGAGAGTACATGTGAAGGGTACAGTATGTACTTCCTTAAGGGGGATACATGAAAGACATCATGTACTTTGGCCATAGTAGGTGGAAGTGTTAGTCGATAGGCCACAGCCCCAACACGATCAAGAATCGCGAAGGGGCCGATGTACCTTGGACTTAACTTCCATTTCTTTCCAAACCTCATGACCTTATTCCACGGACATATGCGTAGAAAAACCATATCTCCAACTTTAAACTCAAGGTCTCATCGATGATTATCTGCACAACTCTTCTGTTGACTCTGGGCTGCCTTGATATGCTGCTGAATGGTTTTCACCTTCTCCACTATTTCTTCGACCATTTCTGGTCCAAGCAGCTTACATTCACCAACCTCATCCCAACATGCCGGTGTTCTGCACCTTCTCCCATACAGGGCTTCATATGGTGCCATTTGGATGCTTGAGTGGAAACTGTTATTATTAGAGAACTCAACAAGAGGAAGATGTTGATCTCATCCTCCTTTAAAGTCCATTGAGCACCCTCTCAACATATCCTCAAGTGTTTGGATAGTCCTCTTGGATTGGCCCTCAGTTTGAGGATGATAGGCTGTACTAAAGTTCAGTTCAGTATTCAGAGCATGTTAAAGACTCTTCCAAAACTTATAGGTGAATCTTGGATCTCAGTCAGAAACAATAGATAGTAGAACTCCATGCAAATTTACCACTTCCCAGATATATATCCATGCCAGTTGATCCAATGAGAAATTCTCCCGAATAGCAATGAAGTGTGCAGTCTTTGTAAGACGATCCACAATAACCCATATTGCATTGTTGCATTTGGATGTCCTTGGAAGTCCAGTGACAAAGTCCATGGTGATGTTTTCCCATTTCCATTCTGGTATGGGAAATGGTTGCATCATCCCCTTAGACTTCTGCCTCTCTACCTTCACTTGCTGACACACCAGGTACTTTGATGTATATTCAGCAATCTCCTTCTTCATATTATCCCACCAAAAGTTTCCTCAGAGATCTCGATACATATTTGTGCTCCCTGGGTGAATAGATAAATTTTAACTATGTGCAACATCCAAAAGTTCCTTCTTCAGCTCCAATCTTGATGGAACACATAGTCTTTTCCCAAACCACACAATTCCTTCTTCATTAACATTAAACTCCGAGGATTTCCCTTTTTCGATAGCTTCCACTTTTTCTTGAATTCCCACATCATCCTTTTGAGCATCCTTTAACCTTTCCAAAAGAGACGGTTGAGCAATCATTTGTGAAAGGATTGATTATGTTCCCTTATCTATGATTCACATGTCCATCATTATCAAGTCTAAGAAGATTGGATCCTTCTCAATTCTCATCATTGATGGAATCGCTGGATCCTTTCTACTTAGGGCATCTTCCACCTTGTTTGCTTTCCCAGGGTGGTAATGGATTGAACAGTCATAATCCTTGATGAGAACTATCCATATTCTCTGGCGCATATTAAGCTCTTTCTATGTGAATATATATTTAAGACTCTTGTGGTCTGTATATATCTCACATTTATCTCCATAGAGATAATGCTGCAGGATTTTCAAGGCAAAGATCACTGCTGCCAACTCCAGATCATGCGTTGGATAGTTTCGCTCATGGATTTTCAACTGCCTTGAGGCATAGGATATAACTTTATCATTCTACATCAACACACATCCTAATCCCTTCTTCAAAGCATCACAGAATACCACAAAAATTTCCCCACTTGTGGGTAAAGTGAGCACAGGTGCAGTGATAAGCCTCCTTTTCAACTCCTTGAAGCTTTCTTCACATTCATCACTCTAAAAAAACTTTACTCCCTTTCTAGTTATCTTGGTAAGAGGGTTGGACAATTGTAAGAAACTTCTCACAAATCGTCGATAATATCCAGCTAACCCCAAGAAGCTACGGATATCTGTTACCGATGTTGGCCTCATCCATCCCTCAATTACATCTATTTTGGAGGGATCCACAGATATCCCATTGCTTGTGATGATATGGCCCAAGAATGAGACCTCCTTCAACTAGAACTCACACTTTCTGTACTTTTCATAGATCTTATCCTTGCGAAAAGTCTCCAGTATAGTTCTTAAATGATCCTCCTGATCCTCCTTGGTTTTGGAGTATATTAGAATATCATCTATAAAGACTACCACAAATTTTTCTAGGTAATCTCTAAAGACACTATTCATTAAGTCCGTAAACATTGTTGGAGAATTAGTGAGTCTGAAAGGCATTACTATGAATTCATAGTGCCCGTATCTTGTGCGAAAAGTAGTCTTGGGGATATCTTCCTTCTTCACCCTTACTTGATAATATCCCGACCGCAAGTCCACCTTGTAGAAGTATTGTTCTCCACGCAGTTGATCGAAAAAGTCATCAATTATTGGGAGAGGATACTTGTTCTTTATCGTGATTGTGTTAAGTTCGCGATAATCTATGCAAAGCCTCATTGACCCATCCTTCTTCTTAATGAAGAGGACCGGTGCACCCCATGGTGAAGCACTTGGGCGTATAAACCCTTTATCTAGATTCTCCTGTAGCTATATCTTCAGCTCTTCAAGCTCTATAATAGTCATTCTATATGGAGTTTTGGATATTGGTAAAGCACCGGGTATACGTTCAATTGAGAATTTAACATCTCTTCTAGGAGGAAGACCAGGAAGTTCCTCGGGAAACACTTCAACGAATTCCCTCACAATAGGCATTTCTTCAAGGATGGTTTGTTCCTTGGACTCAATCATCTGAGCCAGATATGCGTGCTCATAAGGCAGTAATATCCACGCTTGAGATGGTGGAGCTAAAGGAGATTCATCTTCCTCCTTACACTTGTAAATAATTGGGGGTTGATTCTTCATATGGAGTGTGATTTCCCTCTCCCGATAATTTATGTTGTCTCTATATAAGGAAAGTAAATCCATGCCAATAATTGCATAAAATTCCACCAGAGGGAGTATGACAAGGTTCGCTGGGAAATTTAATCCACATATTATAACAGGGGAGGACTTATATTCATGGGATGCAATAATTCCCCATTTTCCGTACTCACCGACATCTTCACTTCCATGATTTGTGGTGGTGCTGCGATTATTCTACTAAACTTTCTAGATATAAAGGAATGTGTAGAACCTGAATCAAAAAGTATGTTCGCTATTCTTGAATGAATAACTAGAATACTTCTCACCACTTCGTTGTCGGGGTTCACTTCGGCAGAAGTGATGGCAAAAGCACTTCCTTGCTACCTTGGAGGTTGTTGGTTGTCTCTGAAAACCCTTGGATTAGGGCACTGATTTTCAAAATGACCCAGTTCTTTGCATTTGTAGCATTGAAAAATGCGTTGAGGTTCGAACAGGGCATTACTCTCCTCTGTCGTAGTTGCGGTTCTTTCTTTCCGACAATTAACAGCTAGGTGCCCTTCTCTTCCACACCTGAAGCATTTCCTCATCCCCTTAAGGCAATTTCTAGGGTGCTTCTTTCCGCACTTTTGGCAAGTGGGGTGCTGGATATTCTTAGCACCATTGGATTTATCCATTGCACTGCCAGCATTGAATTCTACCTTATGCTTATTTTCCCCATGATACCCCTGTGATTCTCCGATCTCCATTTTGACCATGAGGGAACATCGGACAATTTCCTCATAGTTGTCGAAGTCACGGATCCCTAATTCTTTCAGCAGGCTAGGATTCAGCCCACCAAAGAAGCGGTCAACCTTGCATTCGGGGGTAATGACAAAGTCGGAAGCATATCATGCAAGCCTTGTGAGGTTTTCCTAGTATGCTTCAATAGATTATTCATCTTTTTTCTTGAGGGAAAGGAAGTCCCTCTCCATCTTAAGCCTGGGGGTGCGCGGAAAATATTTATCAAAAAACATCTTCTGGAAATCCTTCCATTCCAACGCCTCGATATCCTCCTTAGGCTTCATATTTTTTATCAACGTCCACCATTGATCAGCTTCATCCTCCATACGATAAACCACCAGGAGAACCTTCTCTTGTTTAGAACATTGAAGGATGAAGAAGATCTTTTCAATGGAGTTGATCCATTTTTCAGCGATCGTGGGATCGGATGATCCACTAAAAGTAGGAGGCCTTTGTCTCATGAAGCTCTCGATAGCGACTTGTTCTTTCTTAGGGGTTTTTGCAGGTTCCTCTTGACCTGTGTTTCTATTCAATGCTTGAGTTAGCTCAGAGAGAAGCGTGACAAAGTTCTCGATTCCCACTCCCATTGGATTGGGCATCTCATTAGTATAGTCATCACACTGATCTTCACATCGGTTGTTATCCCGAGTCCTCCTATTACCGACCATTGGCTAGAATAAAAGGAATTTTAGGGGGTACAACATAAAGGGTAATCCAAAGACAAAATTTGATGTCTTATAAATAAACTTTTATTTCCTTTACTCATGAGTCTATAGGCTTCAATCTAGGCTTTTCATGATCTACTTTCTAACATATATTCTTAGGGGAATTTTATTTATTCCCTTAATAAGGGTTCATACTAAGACTGTGAATTTATCAAAACATATCCCCCAGGAGTTTCAGAACTGAGAGTGAATCAAGGCCCATTGTTATGCACTAGTCCTCATTCGAGTCTAGCTCAAAGCGGTGTTTTCGGGGTTTACCCCTAGGATACATCTGTGCCAAAGCCGCCTTTACCTGCTCGTATCCAGACAGGGATGTATTTGTTTGATAATCCACTTACTTAGTACTTACCAAAACTTAGGGATGTTTTTATTATACTTAGTCTTATCTCTAAGGCTTTACTAGGGTTTTCTAATCCTAATCCCAAAAATAACTAAACCTATCCTCTGATACTAACTATGACAACCCTGATTTTATTACAAACTTAAACATGATTTCTTACATAAAACTTCACTTGATACAAAAAAGAAGATCGATAGGTTTAGTGTCTTTGGGGCTTAGTATAATTACATAAAAACTTAAAACTTGAAATACAACATTTTTATTGAAAACTTCCTTTACATGACCATTTAATTCCTTCGTACTTAGCATTGCATGGGATAACCTGAGGACATGCATAAGAAAAGGGTGAGCTATAAAGCCTAGTAAGGCAGTGCACATGGAATAACATGAGGAGTACAATACATGTTAGAAAATAGGCATATATATAGATCATAATAAAAACATGAACATAAATTCATGATAAGGCATGATAATCATAACATGGAAATGTGGCAACAACACTTAACATGGAATTTTCATGAGCCAAGGCTCATTGCACATGGAGCATGAGTAAATCCTCATTGCACATAAAGCACAAGTAAACCCTCGTTGCACTTGAATTATCATTAGTCAACACTCATTGCACATGACTTATTAGGATATTATACTTTATCCAATACATTGGAGCGCTATAAGGGCGTGCCCTTCTTAAACATTTCATTTCATGCATAAGTGTGCCACATGGATCATAAAACATGGAGTTATAAAACATAATAATTTATTCCACGATAAAGGAATGTGGAATTCATACATGAAACTTTACAATCAATAAGTAAATTTGCATAAAGGTGAATACCCTTGATGGAGAAATGGGCATGGTATTCACTACACAAAGACATTGGCATAGAAAATCGGTGCGATTTCGGCAGCATAACGGCGTGACATAAGAATTCATAAAAATGGTTGATGAGAGAGAAAGGGGTTCCTCATAATATTTGCATGTAAGGGACAGTAAGGAGGTCATATATATACATGTCCCAAAAATTGTAATGAAATTTAGATTCATGATACAAAAGTATTGCTTCAATGTAAAAGATGAGAGAGAAGTTCCTTTCGGAATTTCGGCATAGTAACGGGTGTACATGGGAGGAATTTAATGAGAGATAAAGGGTCTCCCATCATTCAAACATAAAGAGGGCAGTATGAGTGAGGTTCAAAACCATACCCCAATATTCATAATTTAATTTAAAAGGGAAAAACAACTTAAAGAAAATTGGACAAAAATGAGAAAGGAAGAAAAAACCCTTACTTGGAAGTGTGCTTCCAAAGGATAAGGAGAGGCTTGTGAGAGGTTTATTGGGAGCTTGGGGAACCTTTGGAGGATTCTAGAGAGAGTATGGAAGAGGTTAGATGATCTCCAAAGGCTTTGAGTGAGGATTGAGTGGGAGCTTGGGTGAGTTTATATAGGAAAGATGAGTGAATTATTTATTATTTAGGTTTGGGACAACTAATATTAAATAAATCCAAACCACAAACCATCCCATGGTTTTTGCCCATGGTTTTTGGAAAAGGGAAGAGGAAAACATTACTTTATAAGTCCAAATTCCGAACTTCTTAAAATATTAGGGTTTCTTATGTGGAGGTGAGTCAAACTCCCATGGAAATTAATTTAAAAAGACAAGGTGTTTAATAAGTCTTGAGGGGTCCATTAATGCTTTGAAAAGTAAGTCAAACAAACCCAAAATCACATTATTTTAATGGTAAAACATATATTTTCAGAACATAAATATTATTTTATTTTATTACATCATTATTGGGTCATTATGAGGTCATAAAACACATTATATATTTAAACGGTATTTAATTTTTACCGAAAATTTTGATTGTTTTAGAAAATTATGAAAAATTAACTGTTGTATAATTTCGACCTCCTGATTCCAAAAATAACATTTATTTTATCTAAATAATTTTATAAATATGTTAATTATCACTTTTAAAATAAAAACCGACATTTATTGAAAGTTCACGGGTTTTGACAAAAATGGCTTTCAAACATTAATAAAAATTATAATTGCATTCATACAATTATATGATCATTTATATATAATAAAATTAATCTTATAATAATAACAATAATATTTTATTAAAATAATATTTAATTAAAAAATCCCTTAATTTAATAAAATAGATTTCTTAATTAAATAATAACTAAAAACACCATTTGTACTTTAAAAACTATTTACAATGTATCAATAATGACAAGAAATTATATTCATTATTATATACAAAAATAATGTAAATGAACATAGTACTATTGATTAGTTACATAACCCCTTAAAACATATGTATAAGACCTAAGGGTAAGGTGTGCGATGGTAACAGACTCTTGGGGTGGCTCGGATAACATCATTGGAGTGGTAATTTCTATCAACTTCCACTTTTCCTGTAGACAGTCCTGTTCGAGCTTGACATGATGAAGCTCAGCTTGGGCTTGGTCAAGAGCGTAGCCCATGGATGCCACCTCATTTCCGAGCTCCGAAAAATGGGCTTCGTATGGAGCAATTCTACTGGATGAGGCCATCGCTTCTTTTGTCTGAGTAAATTTGGATTTGTTAAGGCCCTATATTTATACTAATCGTGTGATCACTGTTCAACGGCTATATTAGCAACGGTCAAAATTCTTAACATAAAACCAATGAAGTTGAAATTTTATAAAAACATAAAGAGACATTTAATTAGATCAAGAGGGATTTTGATTAATGAAACTTTGGGTCGTTACGTCTTCAGCCTCCTATAGTTTATGAGTGTTGTTGGACTTCTTCTAATGTCGGGAAACATCCAAGTGATGATCGCTCTGTCGTATTCTTTCAGCGAAGTAATATCGCGTAGCTGAGAGAAAAGTGATCCCATTAGGCTTATCCATTAAAATTCTAGGATATTTTTTATAAATTTCTTGATCAAATTCCATGACTAGTGACGGGAATCTTGGATTTCCTCCACGTTAGAATTAGACTCGTCCAACTCTTCTAGGTCAGAAATTTCGTATTATGGAAATGTGACTACAAGTCCAGCGGCGGGATACTCCTTTGGAATTCTATCAGATGGGTAGGGATCCATATCATGTGGTTGATCTTTATCACTTGATCCCACTTTGATGAGACTGTTCCTGTCATCTTCAGGTTCCTTCCCACCAGTGGCTCTACTCGTGAACATGTTTTCCTTGGTTTGATCAGCTTGGGTTCTCGGTTCCATGTAAATCAATATTCCTGTCAGGAAAGGATACATGGGACCCTTGACCATCATCAAAAACAGCACTTCTAGACTTTTCATCCCCTATATCATGGTCCTACAATCCTTTCATCACATATTTGTTCTTGTGGAAGGGGTTCCTTTGTACAAGGATCCCCCATACATAAAAAATGTTAGTCTAGAAAACTAGATAAACATAAAAGAGATCATATAAGGAAATGGTTTAGAGATTACCTCAAGATATTCAATTAACCCTCCCAAATAGGTTTCTTCTAAGGTCCCAACCTCACCTTCCTCTAGAGGGATCCCTCAATTATCATATTCTCCCCAGCATCCTTCAGATTCCTCGGGCACAGGAAAGCACTCTACCAACCCAGCAATAGATAATTGTGGTTGAGATATTAGTTCTAGAAGTACTTCCCCTGATCTATCATTGGATGTGGAGTGCCCCAAGAGTGCACTAAATTCTCTAGCTTAGCCACATACTACTCCCTTCTGCCTGAGATACCAAGAATCTTACCTTTGCATGACCAATTCCTAGATGTTTTGTTCTGAACTAGTTCAGGTGATCCCACATTTCGGAAGGACTACAAAATTTATTAATGATGTCCTAATACTCCCAATCCTTGGGATAAATGGAATCATCTGGTATATCCACAAAGTGTATTCGCTTCCTGAATGCTTGGGTAGGTATTCTGCAAAACCCTATAGATGGATCCCCTTCCTTCTAAGTATACCCAATTGTAGCTATTGGGTCTTCTACCATTTCTCCTCTTTCTCTCCTGGTCAGTGAAGGACTTGGAACTATTGGCCCTGGTGCTGCAGCTCTACCACCATGATTTTCATCTTCCCTACCACTGCAACGTACTCTTGTCATTTCCCGACCCTAATCGTGGGGTAGATGGGCCACACCTTTATAAGATCGAATGGTCCACTATTTCAAAATTTCTCCCGAGTAGGATGCCTCCAAACTCTTTGCATATTCATCAACAATCCAATAGGCAGTGGTAGACGGAGGAAGTTCATTCTTCATTTTCCAATCCTACTAGGTGAACATGATCCATAACTTCCTCATCACACTTGGGTGATCCTCAGGATGTACCCCCTAATAGAATTTGGGGGTTAGTCTCTATAGACACTGAAACTACCTCATAGATCAATGTGGGGTATACGGTTCACAGATTAGTTCACAATCCACCTTCACCACTAGTACTCCACCGCAAAAGGCCAGGAGATATGAATTCTACACTTCAATTCCCCTACCATAATTAGTGAACACTCCCATTGGAAATGGGAATATACAGAAGTTAAATTAGTCCACCCTATAGATTTTTTTCATCATCGCCGTCAAGTTCAGTTCGAATGGAAAACTTCCCACTGTATTCAGAATGGCTAGTCGAATGGCTACCCTAGGAGGGAATATGGGTTTTGGATATTCATACACCCTCATTTTTTCTAACACCTAGTCGTAAAGGAAGTGGAGAAGTATACATATGCATAGTGTATTCTTCCTCTCACTGATGTTCTAAAGGACCTTATACAGCTTTTCCAAAACTGGAATCATGAGGTTGATATACTGCCTCATTTCCAACATGGCCTCCATAATAAATTTTCTTGGTACACACCCATGTGCACATCTTTAATTGGCAACATCCATCTACAAATGATCACTGATATAAACCCGTCCAAACTAAACACTAGATGATGCTCATTGTTGAAGTTTTATTCCAATAGCTTCCATTGGTTGTCCTCTAGGATTCTCTAATAGGAACCTTCCTTATTGTTTTGATCCACTCTTGGGTAGGTATGGGGCCTTATGGGTAGTTTCATGGGTGCCTCCTCCCCCTCAGTGGGATTATCTAGGGTAAAATTAATAAAAAAAATTGAACCACTCCTTGAAGTGGATGTCCCCCACCGTCTGCTAATCTTCACCCAACACCAGGTCCAGCAATGCCTTCTCTAGCTGTTGAATTTTTTTCGGATCCTCCCATGCATTCTCCATAGGTACAAATTCATCATACATTATCCCCACAATGGGAATCCTATAAATATGGTGAAGTTCCCAGAGGCTCATGTTGACCTCCCCGTGATGTAGATTAAAGGAGTTGGTCGTCGATGTCCATCTACTCATTAGCTCCGGCATGATGTATTTTGGTTGATAGATGTGGAATTAGGAGGCCCATGTATCCTCATACAGTCCAACTCACCTCATACCTACTCTGAATTATGTGCAATGTGAACATACCTAGTAGGCCCTAGCCCATTCTTTTGTGAATTTTCCACCCCAGTGTAAGTCTAATTATCAGCCAATTCTTTCTAAGGGTTCCCTAAAGTCTCCTTGAGCATAGTATGGTGTTTTAGTGGAGATACCTCTGGCTGAAATTATTTCCCATAAATATTTTTTATATGGTCGTAAAGACATTCGAGGATGATAGGGGTATAATCCCTCCAGGTATGACTGTCAGAAGCTTCGAACCGCTGGTATTGATTCGGTGTTCCCTGGAATCAATAATCTGGTTTTTCCTTTCTTTCTTCTAGGATGAAAACATCACCCTTCAGACTAAAGTCATAAAAAGTTAATCTTTAGCATAAAGGGTAATCCTTTTTCACTTTCAAAGATCACACCAGCAAATATTCATGGTCAGAATGACTCTGAATATGCTCCTCAATTAGGGTGTTGTTCATCATATCTTCTATTTTCGAAGCATATGTGAGGACCTCTTAGGAAGCTTCCTGATTGGCCATTATCTCCAAGACTTAGTCATTTTTCTTCTCTGTTCGCAAAGACTATTCACAAAGTTTATTCACGAAGCACTAGATCGCGGAGCTATGATGGCCTCAGTGCATATTGTGGAGTGATAAATGATTATGATGCACTGGTTCGCTAAGAAATGTTTGCGTAGCACTGATCCGAAGAACCCAGTTCGTAGAGGGTGTTTGTGGGGGTGCTATATCTTTTCAATTTGAGAGCTCAAAGAACAGTGTTTGTAGAGATCATATGTGGAAAAAGGGGGACCTTTGCACTGAATTTATAGGTGGACACCCCTCGAGCTTCATGGTGCCCACATAATTCATGATCTTCATAATTATATCACCCCCACGCTATGTGCACCAGAATCATAAACTGACTTCACAATCCACAATTTTTTGGTGATTTACCCTCAAAATCTGACCATCCTTTTCCCTCAACTCCATTTCTAATTGGGACTTTTTTGGAATTGAAATTCATGCCTGAGATGGATTGAGGAAGGACAAGACCATTTGGGGCAAAATTATAGCCTTATGAGTCATAAAATCACCAGAGGGGTCTGCTTCATGGAGCTCCCTTGACTTTCCCCTCACCACCACTAATGGTGTGAATCCCATTGACAGATAGCTCTATCAGTCTGATGCTCTTCGAAAACACCGCAAATTTGGTTGATGGAAGCCTTAATGAGTCTAACAACCTCCTCAAAATCATCTAATCCACTTGATGGAATTCTCCAAAATTCTTAAGGATCTACCTCTATTCACGAATCTCAATTTCCTTCATGGACCACATTTGAGCATCACGGTGCCTGGTGCCTATAAATATGTGGCTCACCCCCCACCATGAGGAATCTCTACCCTGACCCTTCACCTTCCGAGATCCCATTTCATAAAGAACCATTTTCTCTATGAACCAATGAGAATATTCATCAACCAAGGTACTTGAGCATCGTGAAATAGCTTTCCCTTTATTCCAATTTTACCTCCACTTGAAGTGGAGATTCCCTTCGTGAAGTTCCACATCCATCGTGAAGGTAGGAGTCCCTTTTCGGAAGTGAGGAATTCACAGTTCATTCATCCTTTGTGAATCCCCCCCCCCATACATGTGGACCCCATACCTAGGTTGGGTTCCCATTCTTTGCAAAGATTCTCCCTTCATAGAGGCCCTTTTCGCTATGATTCGGGAAGCACCTCTCTCCACAAAGCCCCATTTTCTCTATAAAGAAACTCCCTTTGAGAATCCCCCTTTTCTTTGTAAAGCACCAAATATTTACGAATATAATCTCATTAAGGCCTCCTACTTTGAGAACCCTTTTACCATGTGGTCATCTGGGCTCATACGTAGTGATTCCCTAATCTCTCATGTGGTGTCCCTTATTGTGTTGTCATACCTCTTTCTTTTTATCATAGGTACACTTATGGATCTTTCTTATTAGTATAGCCACACTAACATGGATCCCATGATTCAAATTCATCCATACCCCTCATGCTGGGCCTTATTGATGCCTACCCCTCCCCAAGTGTAGGAAGGTATCAGTCATGTAATTCCAGGGGGTAAGGAGTGAATCCTCCTCGACCAAGCTATAAGATGTTAAACTGTCAAGCACCATAGTCCTTAGCACATGATGTTAAACTATAGTCCACCCACATTCCATGCATTTGGGTTGCCCCACATCGAGTATCTTTCTCACCCACCCGTCTCCATGGGATTGAGATATCCCTCACATGGGAAGAGATCCTCCTTGAAAGGAGTTTCATTTTCCAGCGGGGAAGGGAAACCATCCTAGTGTAATCCCCTAAGACTTTCTCACAGGAGATATCTCCATTTCTACTCCTTTATCTAATATCCATATCCCTGGCCTACTATACATGTTTAATTCCTAAACCATCTCTTGTGGCTACACCTTTTGTGACATGAGCGTCAGGTCTACTTTCACCTCTTGTTTCTCACACCGAACATGACTCATTAGGGATTAGAGTAAAACTAACAATGAAATATTCTTTGGGATGCTAACTATGTGTAATCCCCAACACATATTTGGGCCAATAACCATGCATAAGCCCCAGCATATATTCGGGTTGTTGTCCATGTGTGCACCCTGATTCTATGCCCCACTTCCTGAACTATGTGTACCTTGATCCATGCCTTCCAAATAGGGTATGTAGAAAGCCTCTCTGAGGTTCAATCCTAGCATCCATTCCCATCCTAAACTTTCCCATGGGTCTCTATGTCTTAGGAGGTTAATGACCTAACCTAGTGGTTCCTTTCCCTTCTGGTCCCTGCCCATACATTCATTATCACAAGATGCCTCCTTAGGTGACTCACTACCCCCCCCCCCCACTTCCCAAACTATATGGACTTTGATTCGCATCCACTAGGATATGTAGGAAGCATCATTGAGGTTCAATCCCATCACTCACCACATTCAATATATTTCGTCATCACTTCATCCATACCCATCCTGATTCTTACTCGGGCCACCATATCTAGGTGAGATCATTCCATTGACTTCATCGCTACTTCTATTAGCACCCAGGCTGCTGACCATTCATAATCCCTACACAATTCATATTCCTATAAGTAAGAGTGATCCTATTGCAAAGGGACGCTATCCACGTGTAATCCCTAGATCACCCTTTTGAACTATGTGGGATTTTATCCCTATTTTCTACACAGGGTATGTAAGAATCCTCCCTGAGGTTCAATCCCAGCCAATGGTAAACTATGGAATCCTCATTTCTAGGAAGCACTTTTACCTAATCCATCCTTTGTAGCATTAAGATGAACCTCCATGGTGTGAAACCTTCTCTTTTTGAGATGCACCACCTCGATTATGCTCTTATAGGATGTTTTTATTCATACATCTAGTAAACCATCTTAGGTGCTCCCTCTTAGGGATCTGCATCTCTGATCTGCCTCCATGGGTTGTTCCAATCAGTCTGATACATCTCTACTAGATGGTAAACTCATGGCATACCCTGTGTTAAACATAAGAAGCCGAGGAAAAACTTGGAATACATTGAATAGGAATAAGATGCCTTTTGATCGCCACAAGATACCTCATGTTTAGCAAACTTTAGAAATCCTCTTAGGAGGAAGAATACAGGCGCTCCAATGTCCCAACATCTAGAAATTCCACTAATACCCAATGTGACTAATTCTCTAACTGAAGGCTACTTCCCTAGTAGACACTTTGGAATTTCTAGATAGAAGAAAAATAAAAAACCATCATCCATAAAGATATGGAATGGAGAATGAGGTTCATGAACAATGTATTAATCAAAAAGGGAGACTTGGACTAGGCAATGAATTTTCAAAAGGAATCCATAGAAGGAAGGACCAACATCTCATCATATCATTTCGATCAAGGAGTCGGTATCTCTAAAGAATTTATTGATGTTTCTTTCCTTTGGAAATCTAGAATATGGGGCACAATGCACCATCAACGAGTATCAACCTAATGACCTGGGTGGCGTGCCCCAACAGAAAGTGTTAAAAACAATTATCATCATATTTTATTTATATAAAACCACTATAAAAAATATTTTAAAAGTATTTATTACTATTTGTAGTACTAAGTTTGACATCTGGGTAATAATTATCTCATTTAAATAATTATAACAAAAAAAATACATTTCCTAGAAACATTAGTGTTGCGTGTAATGTACACAAAGTTATGGTTTCATGTAAAGTATGCCGAGTCGATGTTCCATGTATCGTACTCTGATTTGTTTTCATGTAAATTACTCCAAGTTGTTTTTGTGTGAAATTAATGTTTGAATTAGTGATTTAATAACAAACAACTATTTTTATACTTGTCTGAAATGAAAAGTATCAAAATATTAACTTAATTCAAAAATAATCATTCAAAAAATCTAAGGGTGTTGTATACCTAGAGTTTGGATTGATTTATAATGTTGAACTATCTTGTGTTGTTATCATTGGAAAGGTACACATGTTCCATTGGAACATCGATATTTGACCTTGATCTGATCTGACATCATCTTCCAAGAAGGATCTCCAACGATCTCTCTAGGTCTCTAGGGTTTAGTAGCCAACCTGGAGAAATATCTATAACCATGAATTTATATAAAATAATAGTCGCTAAGTCAAAATAAAAAAAATAAAAAAAATTACTCATTCATTTTATCTATTTTATTCATTTTATTCATTTGCAGCTGTGACATCATTTTCATAAACACCATGTTCCAAAAAAATGTTATATTACAACTATGGTAAAAATCACTCTGAAATCAATGGTGCCTCTGTGTTTTTGATATGGGCCCCCATTCATGAGTTATTATTTTTTACGAAAATGAAACACACATGTTATTAATATATTTAATATATTTCAAAAAAATTATTTTAGGCTCACCAGGACTTGAAATCATAGGCCTTCTTAGCACCTAGTCTCAAAAAAATCCATATAATATCTACATGGATATCTGAGTCATTAAATTCTCCCCACCTTAGGGATTTTCATCCTGAAAAGAGAAAAACCTACTAAAAAATATGAGATTACTGAGATCACATATGGGTCTCCCACTCATAGGTTCTCTCCTAAATATTCACTTGATTCTACCAAATATACACTAGGGGAATAGATCTCCCATGAAGGATCCTCTCTTGCTGATCCTCTATCTCCACTGGGTGGTCAGTAGAGTTAGTTTCATCCATGATGTCCAGATCACTCCAACTGATAACATGTAATAGGTCAAGCACATACCTCCTCTCATAAAACACATGGAGGATGTCATGTACACGATCTAACTATAACTTTAAACCTAAAAAAGTATACCACCTCTCCAACTCTACATAGTATCTATAAAGTGTTGATGAATCTTAGAGATAGTGTTCCATGAGTACTAACTCACCTATAACCGTACAAAAAATGGGTGACCAATAGGGTTGCTTGTACAAGCCTTGAATGGTTTCATACAAATAGTGAAATGGTAGTTGTTATTATACAAAAACTCCATAAAGGGTAGATGAACCTTCCAACTTTGTCCAAAGTCCAACATCGAAGCCTGCAGCATGTACTCCAAGAACGGAATGGTTTGCTTGGTCTGCCCGTCAGACTGGGGGTGAAACAATGTGCTCAAGTGCAACTGATTCCCAAAATACCTCCTCAAATCCTCTCTACAATCATGATGTGAATAAATATTTATAGTCTTAAATTATCATGGAGGGAACTCCCTATATCTATACAATCTCCTTCACATATAATAATCTTAGTCTCTCTACATAACTCTTCTCTCGATTGGCTAGGAAGTGGGACAATGTGGTGAGTTGTTCTGTAATCATACATATATAATCATTTCCCATATACTTATGTGGTAACATTTTCATGAATTCCATATATATATCATCCCACATCCACTTTGGTACCTTAAGGGGTTGAGCTAAACCCACTGGATCCTGGTGCTCAACCTTTACTTGCTGAAAATTGAGGCATCAAGAAAGAAACTCGGCAACACAACACTTCATTCCTAGACACAAAAATTTACATCAAAGGTCCTGGTACGTATTTTAAACACATATATGTACTATTAAAGGGTATGTCGTAAACTTTCATAATATGGATAACTACTCTGATACCTCATCTAGAAACAGAGAACAAGAACTTTTTCTAAGAGAATCATCCACCTCATTCCCCTTCCCATGAGTATAGACAATCTCATAGTCATAGTCCTAGAGTAACTCTAGAAATCTCATATGTCTCAAGTTAATATCCTTATGAGAGAATATATACTTGAGACTCTTGTGGTCAGAGTGAACAATAAACTACTCTCACAAAAGTTAGTGTCTCCACATCTTCAGTGTGATTACTACCACAACTGACTCAAGATCCAGGGTTGCGTAGTACTTCTCAAGTGGTCTCAACTGATTTGAAACATAGGCAATCACCATGTGCCTATGCATCTGGACATAACCAAGACCAGTTTCTAATTCATCATAGAACACTACATACTTTATACCCTCCTCTAGAAATATCAAGATGGAAGATATCATCAACCTCTACCTTATATCTTGAAATAACTGTTGGTACCTTTTCATCCACATGAAAGGATTCCCCTTTCATGTAAAAGATATCAAGGGTGGTGAACTCTGGAGAAAGAGCGTACAAACCTCTGATAGTACCCAACCAAACCGAGTAAACTTTGTACCTTGATAACATTATTGGGTGGCTCCCAAGAAAGCACTACATCAACCTTCATCTAGTACACTACCACTTCTTCCACTGAGATAACATGTCACAAGAAGTATCTCAAATCCAAAACTAACACTTTGAGAGCCTCCCATAAATATGGTGATCCTGGAGTGTGTATAGGTCTATCCTCATGTGTCTAGCATGCTCCTCATTGGAAACTGAGTACACCAGGATATCATCGATGAAGACAACCATGAACTTGTATAATAAGGGTAGGAATATCTAGTTTATGAGTCCCATTAACACTACTAGGGTGTTATTTAGGCCTAATAGCATCACCAAGTACTCATAGTGACCATAGAGACATATGAATGTTGTCTTCAGTATTTCCTCATACCGTATTCACAGCTGGTGATAGACTGATCTGAGGTCAATCTTAAATAACCATTATGCCCCTCTCAATGGATCAAATAGGTCTTCAATCCTCAGTAGTCAATATTTATTCTTTATGGTCACTTGGTTCAAGTGGAGGTAGTCCACACATAACCTTAATCTCCCATTTTCCTTCTTGGTGAACAACACTAGGGCTTCCTAGGGGTAGCACTAGGTCTCAAAAAACCCTTCTCCTTCAAGTCCTCTAACTAAACCATCAGATTGTAAGCTCTGCAAGATCCATTTTGTGTTCTGGTGTAGTTATCAGGGTTTTCCCAAGGTGTAATTCAATATAGAGGTCTAATTATCGATGGGGAGGTAATCTTAAAACTTCCTCATGAAAGATTTCCACATAATCCTCCATTACTACAGAGAATCGGTAGCCCCTAGAAACCACTATTCCAAGGGTCATACTAGTCAACTAGTGAGTAATCGACTACACTCTCCTATGCCTGAGCTTGTCCAGCTCTAACAAGGTTTTATTTTCACCCATGAATAAAACCCCATCCCATCACTTCTGACACACTGTAACCTCTACCTAAAATATTCAATCTGTGTATGAAGTGTGGATTTCTATTCTATACCTAAGATGACTTCATAAGCCCTCATCACTTCTATAAAGATATCTCATATGAAAATCTCACCTCCAATCATCATATTGTACTATCGATAGAAGTACTCAATCACTGAGTCACCACCTATCGGAGTCTCTAACTACAAGGGTCAAGCTCAAGACTCAACTAGAATCTCTAAGTCTCAAACCATAGAATTTGAAAGAAAGTAATAAATCAAACCTATGTCTATCGATATTGTAGATAAGTTAAAAAAATAAATATATCATACCTCCTATAATTCCTGGAACCTTGGGGTTACAGGCCTTCATAGCCTGCAACTGCCATCATCCCGGACTGCCAACTCCCTGAGCTTAGCATTAACCATCTGAGGATGCTGGTGGTAGTAATTCAAACATCCGACCACCTCATACTACTCTGTCATCCCCTCTGCTACATCTTCCACACTACAGAACACCTTTATTTTACATTTATCTCTTCTAGTGAAATCCCTCAACCATCTCTTGATCAGTTGTACGACGGGTTGGAAAATACCATTCCAGATGTCCCTCACCAGCATAGAAGAAGGACCTCCTCTACCTTTTTTGATATGATCCATCATGAGATCCCAACGTCATTGATCCTTTGTATTGGGATCATCACCTATATTTTTTGACACACTTGGATCCCTGAAGTAGTCTTTAGCTACCTACTATCAAGGTATCTTCTCCTAGGTGTCTGCTACCATCACCCACTATTTGCAACTACTCAACTGAGAAACTCTCCACCACCAAGGCTCACTGAAGAACCCTAGCATTGGTGGGAATATAGAGGGATACCAATGAATCCCAGATATCCAAGTATAATCCCTTGTAAAAGGTCTATTATCCAAAAAATAGATCTCAAACCATATCCATGGAGTACCGTGAGAGGTCAATAAACCTCACTAAGTACTCTGCCATGGTCAAACAATCCCTACTGTAGATGCAAAAACTCTCATATGTTCACTGATCACAATGTGTATATATAAAGCTCATCCCTGAAGAGATTATCTAAGTCTTACTAGGCGATATCTTTCTTATCATGTGACTGAGTCACCAAAATCCACCATCTCCTAGTGTATCCTTGAAGAAGACTCACCGTGAGGACCTCTATCTAATCTACTGGTATCCTCACAAGAAAAAAACTTGAGTGACTACTTTTATCAAATCATCATCCACCTGGGGGTATGTATCACCCTAAAACCATGGAAGTCATTACCTCTAAAACTCGTGTAGTGAACTCGTCCTTTATGCATCCTCAACTGGAACGACCAGCTCTATATACTACTCAACGGGTGGTGGTATAGCTGGTAAACCACCCAAAGGTTGTATCTCTGATACATGCCCCTATACTAAAGCCTCATCACTTGGTTCATCATCCTTATGATCAAATGGTTGAATAATTTTTGGATGACTTCGTGGAGGAATCATGAAATAAACAATATGTACCACAGTTAAAGAGTATATCTGGGGAAATGACACAAGAAGTATAGGGAAACCACAACCCATTCCTATATGATGTATGTACCAATGTTTTCACTATAATAAATTTCTATATGTACCAAGTAAAAGGGTATATTATTTGTGTCCCGGTGTATGGATATGTCAGTCATCCCACCAACACTGGAGTCCCTATCCTAAAATCCAAAATAGAAATAGTTAACATTGTTTACCCAAACCAATCTCACAAACTCAGGTCCTAAGGCAGAATAAAAACTTTGATACCACTATATCATGAATAAACCCATTGGTTCTAACCCATGACTACCTCAAGCCTTCCTCCAATAGGATAGGGGCAGGCAACCAGCACCGAGTGGGTATATCCACTAAATGGGAGGCATTAGCCTAATGTATCTTTACACACACAAATATCCATGCTCGTACAATGATAATATATAAAACAACTGAAACAAAAGCATGAATACATCTATAATCCCACAATAACTGTATGATATAAAAGCAATGAAAGTGAGAAGTGGAAAAAATACAAGCCCAAACAAAAAAAATAGAGTGTCCAACCTACACCAAGGGTGAGGACTGTGATCAAATACAAGAACCTGAAAAACACCTCAGTCTGTCAAGCCCAAGCTATGATCTATCCTCTCCCTATCCTCCTAATATACCATCAAATGATCCATCATCTACATAAGACACAACATGTTTTTGTGATCCTATACAAGGTCCAACATAAAAATAATCATTATGAAACCCTAAAACACTAAAAAAGCATCAATAATAGTCATCTCATAATAGTAATATAGTAATGAATAGAAATAATAGATCCCAAATATACTCAGTAAGGAAACCACGCCACCAGGTGGTCACAACCAGTTTCCAAACATAGGATTATACTTGATGCAATTCTCTTTCTAGGAGAATCCACTCCATGACCCATGCCATCACTAGAGTCATTGATCCAAGAGTTCGAGATCATTGGACTCCTCCCAAGAAATCTCACCAGTCTTTAAATACCCTGATACTGAGATAGGGGGTCACACCCGTGACCATTGGGGAACACCACAAACCCAATATGGATCAAACTAATACATAGGGGATCATATTCCAATGATACTAAAAAATATAATAATACATCCTGCTAGATGGATGATCAATTCCCTTCTTAAGGAGGTCACATCAATTCCAAAAACCCCGCCTAGGGTATAATGATGATAGAAGATCAAACTATTGTCTCATGGAGGGACACCGCGAATGGTATCTGAGACTCATCCTCTACAGAGGATCACAATGATGATAATTGAATGTAATAGTTCAATGTACCCTCGAGAGAATGGACCAAGGGAACACACTCAACAAAGAATGGTCTAGAATTAAGAAATTAAGGGATACAAACACACTTAAAGGTGATAAAGGGCATGTAATAGAGCTACATGGTGTGTCCACCCAACCCATATCCTTCTTATGTGGAGTTTCCTCACATGGAATGTAAATATATATATACATAGGGTATAGGAATAGTACACGACATGTAGATAATGCTCACTTCCTTCCACAGGGCATATGCTTGTACCCATGTACCACTGGTCATGCCAACCTGTGTACACCTATCCATACCCATGAACACCTGACCGTGTCTGTGTACTCGACATTCCCATTTCCTTTTATCCTTCTAGATGTAAATCAAGCCACCAACATGTATTACACAACATTTGAAAGGGTCTCATGGCGTGTGATGTTTAAATTTCTAGGAAAATCCCAGTGCCGCACAGGGGGTTCCAACACGACGTGTCATTCATGATTACATATCATGTTACCTGATATTTTAAAGATCCTGTGGGTTCTCCTCCACACTGTTCTCCTCATTTTCAAAGACTTATTTCTCACTATAATCTTCAAATCTATTGTTTTCCATGCATCTAGTTTCTGGAGTTCATAGATCCGAGCTTCGAATCCGCTTAGGAAATGCCCAATTGCACCGTCTATAGCCATGACATATAAATAGCAATGAAAAGGTATAAAAAATCCATTCTTATCCACCTCTAATCATCCTCTATCATTGTCATACCCCAATCATACCCTCGATCATGAACTGAAACCATGATATCGATCTGTTGAAAAAAATAAAGGTCATGAAACAATAAAATATTGGGTATTCATCAAACTGTGGGCTAAATAAATTTCTTGTGATGAACGTGTAAAGAAAGGGGGAGAAATCCATAAACCATCTTATGTGAGTAATGAATCTCATTATTTGTTCATTCATCCTTGATTCATTGTTATAGAAATAGAAAAAAGAAGTTGGATAAAAATCAATGACCAAAATAATAAATCTGACAATTTAAATCTATTATCGATGCACGAATAAGTTCTTGTTCATGGAATTTGTTGGAGTTATATCAGGATTAAGAAATGGGATAAAAATCATAAAACAACATTCTAACTAGAGTTTGGATTGATTTCTGATGAAAAACAGTCCAATGTTGCTATCATTGGTGAGATCAACATGTTATGTTGGCACATAGGTCCTCGACTCTGATATGATATGGCGTCGTCTTCTAAGAAATCTCTTTAAAGGTCTTTCTAGGTATCTAGGGTTTAGTGACCAAACCTAATACTTCTCTATGAATATGAATTTTTAGGAATGTTTGGTCACAACATCATAAATAAATAAAATAAATTTATTTATTTATTTATTTTATTTATTTTATTTATTTTATTTATTTTCACCCACAACATCTTTTTTACAAACACCATATACCAAAAAAGGTTATGTTTCACCTAGGTTAAAACCCATGATCAGGACTTAACGATTCCCTCATATTTCTAATATGGTTCGCCATTAAGTATTTATTCCACTTTTCAAGAAATACAACATGTGAATGTATTTAATATATTTAATATATTTCAAAAATTAATTTTGGACCCACCGGTCCTCGATATCACACATCATCTCAGCACATGGCCTCAAAAATATTCCATATAATAACCAAAAATAATTCATAGAAAATCATAGTAATTACATAATCCCATATACTTTATAGTCATGAGTTCTTGATGGTGTATTAGAGTTATTACACTAATTTTAATTATACCCAAACATCACATGAGAATGAAATTTCTTATTTTTTCCTTATGTCCTTGACATCAAGTCTTGAAATTTATTTTAAATATTATTAATTTGGAATAAACATATTTAAGTTAAGTGATATAATTGATTAAAAATCTTATTCTACTCATTTAATTTTTATGATAATTCAAATTTTACATGTTAAAAATGTGTTTCAACTCCTCAGCAGTCATGTCTCTACACACTACTACAAAATAGGACTTTAATAGTGCTAGAAAGAGCTAACAATGTGAGCAATGTTAAAACCCCAACACTTTTATTAGAAATTATAAAAGCACTGACAAAGGCCTTTTATCGGTGCTTTTAAAAGTTCCAATTAATGTGTTTTTTATCAGTGTTTTTAAAAGTTCTGATAAAGGTTCTATATATCAATGCTTTTAAATGCACTTATAAGGGTCATACTATCGTCTACTGTTATAGCACACTACAGAACAAGAAACACATCATATATAAACAACAACAAAAATTCCCAATATAGAATTTAAATGAAATGAAATTTACAACAAAAATACTAGAAAAAACACTATATTATAGAAATTTAAAACATTATTTTATACAATTACACAAATAAAAATTATTCTATACATTCAAAAAACCAAAATATCAATGTTACCATGATTTCCATATACTTTTTTTGTCAAACATCTAATATTCCATGAGTAGTTTTGAAAAAACCACCTCAACTCGAAAAAAGAATCCAGCTATATAAGAAAACAATTATTAAGAGTAAAAAATAAAAAGAAATAAATTAAACATAAATATGAAATAATATATTAATTCTATTAACAATGATTTTACAATGAAAATATGAATATTACCTCTGTGATTGATCAGTGGAGGGAACATGAAAGAAAGTGATAAATTTCAACACTACAGGAGTGAAAGATTTTATGAGATAAGAAGTCTATGAAAGTTTTGGTGTAGAAAGGGATGAAATATGGAAAGAGCACCCAAACTCAAAAAAAATACACTTACATAAGAAAAAAATTATTATGTGAGTAATACTAAAATAAAATAAATTAAACATACATATGAAACAATAGTTTAATTCTATGGACAATGATTTTACTATGAAAATATCAAGATTACCTCTATGGTTGAGAAAAGACAACATTGTTGCTATGTTGAGTCAATAAGGTTTTCCTTATTAATTTTTCATTACTTCATACTTGGGGGAGATTGGTGAGTCATTAAGGTTTTCCTTATGACTTTACCATTCCTTCTTGTTTTGAAAATCACAAACACCTTATCTCAAGGCAAACCTCTTTTTACCCTATGTTTTACTTCTATAAGGCAAAATTTCCTTCCCCAAGGAAATTTATCCTTACCATTTTTATTGTTCATATCATAATGTTTTCTAAGTGAAGAAATTGGTTTGAAACCAAAACCCAAGAATCATATAATTACCTAGATATGAATCATTTTGTTTTAGGATCCGAATTCTCATAATTCTAGTTACGAACTCCTCTAAGTTCTGACTCTAAATTCTGAATACGAATTCTGGTAACAAACTCTTCTAAGTTCTCACTCTGAATTATGAATCATAATTATAGTCATGAACTCTTCAGAGTTCTGACTCTGAATTCTTAGAATTCTAGTTACGAACTCTTCTGAGTTCTGACTCTGAATTGTGAATCAGAATTATGGTCATGAACTATTAAGAGTTCTGACTCTGAATTCTGAATACAAATTCTGAATACGAATTCTAGATATGGAATTCTCTGAGTTCTGACTCTGAATTCTAATTATGAATTCTAGTTAAGAACTACTCTGATTTCTGACTCTGAGTTCTCGGAATACAGACTCTGAACTCTTATGAGTTATGACTCTGAACTCTCATGAACTCCGACTCCGAACATTCTAAGTTCAGATTCCGAATTTCCTTGAAATTCAGACTCCGAAATTCTATAGAATTTAGGTTCCAAATTCCTAGAAAATAGAATCCGAATATCCTTGTATTATAGACTCTAAATTCAATTTTTTCATAGACTCCAAACTTTCATATTTAATCTCATTCCGAATATCATATTTTAGTTATGCTCACACTTTTTTTATTATAAAATGATGTCATTCTTTAATTTATCAACTAACTGTTGTTTGAGTGACACGTGTATAGGTCCCTTCGAAATTCAAGGAAAATATGATTGTTGGATTAGGGAGCTGACCTTTGGAGTTGTGCCTATAAAAAGGAGCTAATTTGAAAGATATCGGGAATTTTGGAATTTTTTGAAGCTCATAACTTTCAGAAGTGATTTCTAGAGAGATAGGATCTTATAAACTCTCAGGCTTCATGTAGAAATTTTGAACAGCTTGTTCAGCCTTTGCTTCGTGCAGATTTCCTTTGTGCGACTCCGATTGTTGTTGTGTACAATCGAGGGATTCTGGGGATAAGAAGACAGAGGTGTCAACTACCTTAAAGTTGAGGGATTGTGGGGATATCAAGACAGACTTCGATATTCGTATCGAGGGCTTACCCTGGTTTGGGTAAGACATACTTTCTTGAAATTATAAATAAAGGGACCTTTATCCAAGGTTGTTGGATATCCTTCTCTTTGGGTTAAAAGAGATACTACTTGTTACTTGTAGTTTTAAATTTTTCTTTTGTACTTTTAGTTGTTGAGGAAAGTATAATCTTCTTATACTTCCTTATACTTGTACACTGATTATATAGGATTCTATATGCTTTAAGGTAGAATCTTAGTTCTTGTAAACTTTGGTTAAGTTTCATTTCCAAAATCACTTTTCCAGAATCAAGCATGTTTTTAGAGCTTAGAGGTGGTTTGAATTTTGGTTATGCAAAAATTTCCTTAGGTATTTTTAAAGTGTACAATTCACCCCCCCCCCCCTCTTGTATTTGATCATCTCGTTTTTACATATTCAATCCTAGATTTGGTATTATATAGTATATCACACTCACGTACCATCTCAATAATTGGTATCAAAGGAGGTTTCTGAAATACTTATATTCACATATAAGTTTTTCTTTCTCAAGTTTTTTTTAAGATAGACTACTTTGTACCCTACACCAATTCAACAATTGGTATCAGAGCTAGTGAACTCTGAATTAATCTCACGATTAGATTCAGAAGAAAATTCTCAAAATTGATCTTTGGGATTTACACTTTTTCAGAATCAGTTTTTTCGGACTTGTATAGTTCGGATTCATTTTTTATTAGAGATGCTCTTTTTTATATTTTCCTTGTTTACAAACTTTTTCTATTAACTAGTGTTTTTGTAAAGAATATTCTTTAATATGGCAGGAATCAATGTTGGTTCCATAGACAATCTCAATCCAACTAGACCGACTATCTTTGACTGAAATGATTACAAATATTGGAGAGCTCGCATGAAGACTTTCATTATCAATACAGGATTTGATAATTTTGTTATGATTACTGGAGGATATAAAATTCCTGAAAAATAATTTAGTAACTTTACCAATCAATAAAAGCATGAATATCAACTGAATTATAAGGTACGAAATACTTTTCTTTGTTCAATGACTAGAAACATATATATCCAAATTTCATCTTGTGAAGCAGAAAATTCTATATGGAAGAAACTTTAGGTTACTCACTTTGAAACTTCCAAAGTAATTGAAAATAGAAGATCCATGATCAAAGATGAATATTATGGTTTCTTCATTACTTATGGAGAACCCATATGTAAGGTGCAACAAAGATTCATGACTATTGTGAATAGTTTACAATCCATGGGTGAAAAAGGATTAGATGATGAAGCTCTTGTTGATAAGATCATACACATCATGCCGAATGAGCAGGAATCCAAAAGAACTGCTATTAATGAGAACAGAAAGGTTACTCAGATCTACTTAGATGAATTCTTTGGAACTTTTCTTCCCCATGAGACTAGAATGAAGAGAGATGCTGACAACATAAAGAAGAAGAATGGAAATGGAAGTGTTTCTTTTACTACAACTTCTAATCATATGAAAGCCAAGACTCCTGAGAGAGTTACTAGATCCAAATCTAATAAATTTTTTATCCAATCCGAATCTAGTGGAAGTGAATCCTCAGAAAATGAACTAGCAAATCTTGCTCAAAGGATGAACAAGATAGCTGGCAGAGGAACTTTCAATCCAGATATAAGAAAAAGGAAAGGAAAGATAAGAAAGATTCAGAAGTCACATGTTACAAATGCAAGAGATCTAGACACATAAGACCTTATTGTCCTATTATTAAGAGAAAAGAAATAAAGTAAAGGCATTCTGAGAGAAACAGAAAGAAGTATTATAAGGATAAAGCTAAGAAAGTCTTGAAAGAAAATGACACCTAGAGTGCCAGTGGTGGGGACTCCTCAGATTAATCTTCAGATTATGAATCTTCTAAACAAAATAATCTTGGTCTAATAGCCAGACTACCTATTGAAAATCATTGCTTAATGGATAAGGTACATAATGCTGAATCATTAACCAGTGTTTCTTTGAATGCTAATTATAGTAAATATTATAACTCTTTAGATAAAGAATCTTCTTCTGATGAAGATAATACTTTTCCTTCCTATGAAGAAGTTTCTAGGTTTTCCAAACTTCTTGAGATTGATAATTCAAAACTCATAAAAAAATTTGATAAGGAAAATTCAAGGAATACTATTCTTACTAAGGAAATATCAGATCTTTCTAAATATCTTGATAAGAAAAATTCTGATTTTGAAAGTATTTCAAAAAAATCTTGAGGAAGTAAGTTCTGAGAAGAATAAACTTTCTAAAGATCTAGAAAACATAATTTCTAAGAAAAATGTTTTTGAGCCTAGATCTAGTTCAAAATCAAATGTTTTTTAAGACAAGAACATGGTTATCAAACTCAAATCCAAAATATTTTCCTTGAGGAAGTGTTTATCAAACATTACCTTAGGTAAATAAAATTTTGATAAAACGTATTCTAAAATATGGCCTCTAAGAAATAGTTCTGGTTTTGGTTATACTGGTTCTAAACCAATTTTTAGTAACAATTAATTTATTCCTCAAAGTGCTCCATTCTGTATTGAGTGTCAGTGTGGTGGACATTGGGAAAAGAATTGTTCTCTAAACAAAACCCAATCTTTAGGATTCCATAAATACTATTTTTCTAAGAAGGTGTGGGTGCCTAAAATTTTGCTTTCTGAAATGTTTGGATCTAAGAAAGTTTGGATTCCAAAAGTCTAACTCTTTTATTTTTAGGAAAATAGAGAAAATACCAACAGCAATACGTGGTACATGGATAGTGGATGTTCTCATCATATTAATAGTAACAAAAACTATTTTTAAAATATTATCAAGACAAAAGGATGAAAAGTAACTTTCAGAGATAATGCTCAGGGTGAAATTATTGGTATAAGTAACATCGTTCTTCTAGGAAAAACATTTATTTACAATGTTTTATTTGTTAAGGGTCTTAATCAAAACCTCATTAGCATAACACAATGATGTGATGAAGGCTACCTTGTGAATTTTAGGAATGACAATTACCTAGTACATAATTCTAAGGAAGAGTTTATTCTTTCTCCCCATAGGCAAGAGAATTTTTACACACTAAACTTAGAATACCTTAGGAGCCAAGACTTACCTTGCCATAGTGCAATGGAATATCATTCTTTTTTATGTCATAGAAGGTTAGGTCACTCTAACCTTAGGAACTTATGAAAACTTTCTAAGAAAAGATTAATTAAGGATATATCGGAGCTTATATTTGATTATTCACAAGTTTGTGAGCTCTGTCAGTATGGAAAGAAACATAAATCAATATTTAAATTAGTCGATTAATTCTCAACTACTGATGCATTACAGTCAGTGCATATGGATCTTTTTGGTCCAACAGAAACTGGAAGCATTGGAGGCAAGTACTATGTATTTGTCTTGGTTGATGATAACACTAGATTTACGTGGGTCTATTTTATAGCAATGAAGTCTTAATCCTTCTCTTATTTCAAAAGTTTTAGAGCCCAAGTTAAAAATTAGAAAATCCTTCTATTGAAAACTATTCATAGTGATCATGGAGGAGAATTTCAAAATCCTGATTTTGAAACTTTTTGTAGTAAAAAAGGAATTACTCATAACTTCTCAACACCCAGAACACCTCAAAAAAATGGGGTTGTTGAAAGAATAAATAGAATTATTCAAGAGATAACTAGAACCATGTTGAGTGAGTATTATGTAGCCAAACATTTTTGGGTTGAAGCTATAAGTACTAGTTGTTATACTATAAATCAAGTTTTGATTAGACCTTTTCTTAATAAAACTCTTTATGAGTTCTGGAATGGTAGAAAACCTAGACTTTCCTACTTTAAGGTTTTTGGTTGTAAGGTATTCATTCTAAATACTAAAGATAATCTAAATAAATTCGTACCAAAATCTTATGAAGGAATTTTCTTAGGCTACTCCACAACTTCTAAGGCATATAATGTTTTCAATAAAAACACATACACTATTGAAGAGATAGTACTTGTTAAATTTGATGAAACTGATCCTTTTGATTTTAAACAACCCCAACCTACATCCTCGGATGTGTTTTCAAAAACTGGTTATCAACCTTTGATAGAAGATCCTTCTGATAAGAAAAATGTTCAAAAAGATACTACTGAAACATTTACCCTAGAATATTTCCTACCCTATGTTGATGAATAGGTTTTACAAAACCCAAATCAGTCATTTCTCAAGAATCATCCTAGTGATAGCATCATTGGTGATGTAAATCAACCTGTAAGGACTACAAGTTCCTAAAGAAATTAAGTAGAACATCTAGCATTCCTTTCCCAATTAGAACCAAAATGCACTGATGAAGCTTTAGGTGATGATGATTGGATTAAATCCATGGAAGATGAACTAAATGAATTTGAAAGGAATAAAGTCTGTACATTGGTTGAAAGACCTAAGGAAACGTGTATTATTGGAGTAAAATGCATCTTCATAAATAAGTGTGATGAAAATGTAATCATTGTATGAAACAAAGCTAGATTAGTTACTAAAGTCTATAATCAACAAGAAGAAATAGATTATGAAGAAACCTATGCTCCAGTAGCTAGACTTGAATCTATTCATATTTTACATGCCTTTGCAGCATTCTTAAATTTCAAAATTTTTCAAATGGATGTGAAATGTGATTTCCTTAATGGTTATGTTCAAGAGGAAGTTTTTGTTAAACAACCTCCTGGCTTCAAAGATACAAAACATCTGGATCATATTTTTAGACTTACCAAAGCTCTGTATGGACTTAAACAAGCCCCTCGAGCTAGGTATAATAGACTTAGAGGATTTTTTCTTCAAAACAACTATGTCAAGGGAAATGAAAATCCAACCCTTTTTATAAAGACAGAAAAGAAAAATGTTTTTATTGTTCAAATTTATGTTGATGAAATTATATTTGGGTTCAACTCAGCAATCTTTAACTGATTCCTTTGTGGATCTAATGAAATCTAAGTTTTAAATGAGTATGATGGGTGAGTTAACATTTTTCCTTGGTTTTCAAATTTCTCAAAAACCAGAAAGAATCTATATATCCCAACATGAGTATATTAAGTATCTTTTTAAAAAATTATGTATATGATAACACTAAGAGTATGAGTACTCGCATTGGTACCTCAAACACACTTGATCTTGATGAATCTGGGAAACCAGTATATCAAACTACTTTAAGAGGTATGATAGTAAATTTACTTTACTTGATAGCTAGTCGTCCAGACTTAATGTTTTCAGTATTCTTGTAAGCAAGATATCAATCCAATCCTAAGGAATCTCACTTAAAGGTTGTGAAAATAATTTTTCGCTACTAAAAGGGAACCATGGATTTAAGACTCTTTTATACTTATGGAAATGATTTTGTTTTAAAAAGTTTTTCAGATGCTGACTTTGGTGGATGTAGAGTGGATAGTAAGAGTGCATCCGTAACTTGTCATTTCTTAGGAGATTCATTAGTTTCTTTGTCTTGCAAGAAGCAACACTCAGTATCACTTTCCACTACTGAAGCTGAATATGTAGCAGCTGGAAGTTGTTGTGATCAAGTTTTGTGGATGCAACACACATTCACAGACTATGGTATGATTTTTACCAAAACACAAATTTTTTGTGATAATACAAGTGCCATTTCCCTTACTAAAAACCCTGCACATCACTCTCATGTGAAGCACATAGATTTTAGGCATCACTTTCTTAGGGATCACACACACAAAAGAGATATCATTATTCAATTTATTGGAACGCAAGATCAACTTGCAGATATTTTCACAAAATCTTTACCCTCCGATAGATTTGAATACATTAAACAGAAGCTAGGAATGATAACCATAAGGTAATACTCCTCAATAACTTCCTATTGAAACCAATCTCTTTACAGTAATAAACTCCTTTTCAAAGGGGGAGTACATTTGTTAATGAATTTTTTCATATTTTTTGTAGTGATATTTTTTCATATTTTTTATAATGAAGTTTTCATATTTTTCATAATGATAATTTTTCATATTTTTCGTAATGAAGTTTTTCATATTTTTCATAATGATGTTTTTCAAATTTTTCGTAATGATAGTTTTTCATATTTTTCGTAATGATATTTTTTCATATTTTTAGTAATGATAGTTTTTCATATTTTTTGTAATAAAGTTTTTCATATTTTTTGTAATGTAGTTTTTTATATTTTTCGTAATGATAGTTTTTCATATTTTTTCATATTTTTTGTAATGAATCATTTCGTACTTAAGATTTTTAGAATGAAAATTTTCGTAATGAAGATTTTCGTACTCATTTTTTTTCAGAATCTAAAGACCTTCAAGAAGAATATTCCTCAATACAAATAATTATCCTGATAATCTGAAAGGTGTGACTCTTTATTGAGTTTTCGTAATTACCTTTTACTTACAGGTAGTTTCTTTTGTTTTGAAAATTTATCGGATTCTAGTTTCCTTAAATCCGAATGTTTTCTTTTAAAAACCTCAAAAGATCGGATCCTACCAAATTTTCCTTACGACTATTATTTCAACCGTCAGATCAGATCAGAATAATTCTCATCCATTGGATTCAGATGGGAAGTTCAATTGTCGCTTCAACACCTATAAAAAGGGGACCCCTGACGGTTGTCCCACATCGGTTTTCAAAGGATTTGCATGTCAAAGCTCTGCACAACTTCAAAATCCCATTCTGGATTTTCATATTTTTTGCAAGTTTGAATGTCTGCTAAAATTCCTTCTCAAGAAATGTCTTCTGTCAAGCCGATTTCGGAGTGGAAATTTTACAGGGAGAGGTTGGTACATTTGAACTTCTTCAATAAGTATGACCCTATTATCTCAAATAATATCAGGATTAATGGGTGGGAGAGTATATCCATTTCAAAGATAGGATCTCAGGATGTTGTGTATCCGGATCTACTTATAAAATTCTATGAATCAGTTTTCTTTTTCAAATAAGATGGTAGAGAAAAATTTTCCTTTAAGAGTTATGGAAAAACTTATGCACTCTCTTACACCAAGGCTTCTAGCTTGGTGGGGCTGTCATATAAAAGGGAGGCAGAGTTTTTCTCCCACAAGCTGTTGCATGTTCAAGGTAGTTTTATAAAGGTGAAGGCTATGGAATTCCTTGGACTTACTAATGTCAAGACCAAAAAATTTTCCAACTTGTCTACCAATAATGAGATCCAACAGTTATGGGTTCAAGGTCTTATCCTACCAAGAAAGGGTGACAAGGACACTTTTAAAAAAGTGATATGTATATCTTAGACTTTTTGGTAAATCTAAGGAAAATCAATCTGATGATGCATATTCTCATTATAATAGAAAATATCAAGAATGGGAATCTGAGAGCACAGATAATCATGTATCCTGCTCTACTCTCCAAATTGATAGTTCGGTACCTTAAATCTTTCAAGATCCCCTGCAGTTCCAAGCCGAGGAACTGCAAAGTAATACTTACCAGTGATGATACCCTCAAGAGGATGAAAGTAGGTTTTTCTAAGAAGTTAAGTCAGTTTTATGATCTACCTGAGGATGAGGCAAAAGTCGTTCTGAAAAATGTTAAAGAAGCTTAACCATTGAAGAAGGTTGGAAAGAAGAGGAAACTAAATAAAGTGTAAGAAACATAGAAAACCCCTAAGGCCAAAGAATCTCAATCCCCACCTCCAAAGACCAAAAATAAAAAATCCTATTCGGATGAAGTGGTTTCAAAATGGAGGGAGGATAAAAAGACTCGAATGTAATGGGAACCACAATTTGTCCTAGACCCTCCATAGGCCAAATCACTGAAAGAAAAAGTTGTTGAAGAGCTTGAGAAGCAAGAAAAAGAGAAGAAGAAAAAGAAGAAGATGTTGTATGAAGAGTTTGTGCAATCTCTTTTGAAGGCTACTGAAGTTGCATCCGAGAACATTCTCGTACTGAAAACCTTCTTAGTTTAACCATTGCCTGAGACACCGGGAAAAAATTTCATGACTCCGAAAAAAGCACAAGAAAAGGTTGTTGAAGAGATAGAAGCTGTGGAATAAGTGTAAGAAAAGGAGGAAAGTAGTAATTGCACTGATGATCTGATTAAGAAAGTTGGATATTATCATGAGAAGGAAAGTGATTCTGAAAAATTGTCAATCTGGACTTCTCAAGTCGGATCTTCAAAACTTGCTACTCCTAGAATAGATGATAAGGGTGAAGAGGAAGTAAACAAGTTATCTAAGGAATAGCGTCATAATCATGACTTCATTATTCCTGAAGAAATTGATGCGGTAGATGAAAAATAGAAAATTGATGAAGATAAGATTGTACAGTTATCTGAGATTGAGCATTAATCTCCCAATGAAGAAGCTATTCCGAGATCCAATAAGGGGAAACAAGTGGTTGTTGATACCCCAACCAAAGATATTTTGAGGAAGAAGGAAACTGGAGGATCCTCTAAGAGGAAGCTGTTAGAGTTAGAGGAAGAACTATCTCCAAGAAAAATGTCTTATTCAGAGTCATCAGCTTTAGGACACGATTTTGTCGTTCAGTCCCTGAAGAAGCTAGTGGACACCATTTCAATCTTTCCAGCAATTGACTCTAGATTTCAGATTCTCCAGCATAGCATGAATCAGAAATTAGACTTTGTATCCATGGTGATGGATAGGTGTGTAAATATTGAGGCTAAACACAAGAATTTCCTTATCAACTATGAATCCCATAGAAAATATTGCAAGAAAATGACCATCTGGTCAAACAAAATCGTTGAAGACTTGAGAGAGATTGATCGATTTCAAGAAGATGTCAATGAAGCCTTTGATACCGAAGACACCAAAATTAAGGATCTTACAAAACAATTTCAGGAAAAGCTAAATCTTGAACAAAATTATCAGATTCAGTATGTCAAAGATCTGAAGGGGAAGTTGAATTTGGTTGTCCAAAGTTGCAAAACAGAAAGGGATCTCTGGATCGAGTTAGAAGAAAAGCTAATGAAGCAAGATGAATTACTGAAGGCTCAGGAAGAGGCCCTGAAGGCACAAGATGATAGGATCACAGTCTTAGAAAAGCAAGCATAGGAGGATCACAAAGAACTAAAGAATCTTAAAACCATCATGAAAAGTTGATACCCAAGGAAAAAGAAGCAAAATAGACCCAAATCTGATCTTTTATTGTATCTGTTTTTCCTTGTATAAATACTTCCAATCTCAATGAAATTGTGGATTCTTGTTTTGTTTGAATTTTTGTACTAATATTTCAGGTACCATATTTTTTTCCTTTCCCTAAAACTATTTTTAAAAACCACAAAGGGGGAGAATGAAAAAATAATTCTAAGTAAAAGAAGAAATATCCCTAAGGGGGATTTTATCAAAGGGGGAGTTCTCATTATGAAGATTTCATTATTTAATCTAAATGAAAACTCTCATTCTGGAAATCTAGAATACGATCCTTAGAGTTCTGAAGCCTGAGTGGGAGTTATTCATATTCATCTTTACCAATGAGAAAATGCAGATAAGCTTTATTTTAAAGTTTTGAAAAATTTTCTAAGTCCTTGTATTCTTTTTCGTAAGGATGTTTATGCCTTCCAAAAAGGGAGATATTGTTGAGTCAATAAGGTTTTCCTTATATTCTTTTATACTTGGGGGAGATTTGTGAGTCATTAAGGTTTTCATTATGACTTTACCATTCCTTCTTGTTTTGAAAATCACAAGCATGTTATCTCAAGGAAAAACTCTTTTTACCCTATGTTTTACTTCTATAAGGAAAAATTTCCTTCCCCAAGGAAATTTATCCTTACCATGTTTATTGTTAATATCATAATTTTTCTATGTGTAAAATTTGGTTTGAAACCAAAACCTCAGAATCCTATAATTACCTAGATATGAAGCAATCTATTTTAGGATCTGAATTCTCAGAATTCTGATTACGAACTCTTCTGAGTTCTGACTCTGAATTCTGAATATGAATTCTGGTTATGAACTATTTTCAGTTCTAAATCCAAATTCTGAATCAAAATTGTGGTCAGGAACTCTTCAGAGTTCTGAATCCGAATTATCAAAATTCTGGTTACGAACTCTTCTGAGTTCTGACTCCGAATTCTGAATCATAATTCTCATCACGAACTCTTCAGAGTTCTGACTCCGAATTCTGAATACGAATTTGGAATATGAATTCTGGATACAAACTTCTCTAATTTCTGACTCCAAATTCTGATTATGAATTCTAGTAAAGAACTACTCTGAGTTCTGACTCCGAGTTCTCTGAATACAGACTCTGAACTCTTATAAGTTCTGACTCTGAATTCTCATGAACTCCGACTCCGAACTTTGTAAGTTCAGATTCTGAATTTTATTGAAATTCAGACTCCATAATTCTATAGAATTTAGGTTCCAAATTCCTAAAAAATAGAATCTGAATATCCTTGTATTATAGACACTGAATTCAATTTTTGGATAGACTCCAAACTTTTGTATTTACCCTTATTCTGAATATCAGATTTTAGTTATGCTCACACTTGTTTTGTTATAAAATGATGTCGTGATTTTAGTTATCAACTAACCATTGTTTGAGTGACACGTGTACAGGTCCCTCTGAAATAAAGGAAAATATGACTGTTGGAGGAGGGAGTCGACCATTGGATTTGTGCATATAAATAAGAGCTCATTTGAAAGAGCTCAGGACTTTTGGAATTTTTTGAAGCTCAGAACTTTTAGAAGTGATTTCTAGAGATATGGGCTCTTATAAACTCTCATGCTTCATGCAGAAAGTTTGAACAGCTTGTTCAACCTTTTCTTCGTGCAGATTTTCTTTGTGTGACTCCAATTGTTATTGTGTACGATCGAGGGATTCCAAAGATAGGAATACAGAGGCGCCGACTACCTTAAAATTGAGGGCTTATGGGGATAACAAGACAGACTCTGATCTTCGTATCAGGGGATTACCCTGGTGTGGGTTAGACAGACTTTCCTTAATGTATAAATCAAGGGACCTTTATCCAATGTTGTTGTATTCCCTTCTCTTTGGGTTAAAAGAGTTACTACTTGTTACTTGTAGTTTTCAATTTTTCCGCAGTACTTTTAGTTGTTGGGGAAAGTATAATATTCTTATACTTCCTTATAATTGTACTCTGATTATATAGGGTTCTATACACTTTAAGGTAGAATCTTAGTTTTGTAAACTTTGGTTATGTTTCATTTCTGGAATCACTTTTCCAGAATCAGGAAAGTTTTTTGAGCTCAGAGGTTTTGTGAATTTTGGTTATGCAAAAATTTCCTTAGGGATTTTTTAAGTGTACAATTCACCGCACCCCCCTCTTGTATTTAAGCATCTCATGTTTACATATTTGATCCTACATTTGGTATTATAGAGTATATCATACTCACATACCATCTCAACATGCTCTTCCTAAAAAGGCGGAGGTGGTAACTTGAACTAAATTGATAAATTCACCACTATAGGGATGAAAATGTTTTAAGGGAGAAGAAGCATGAAATATGGATAGATCACCCAAAATCAAACAAAAAAACACACTTGTATAATAAAAAAATTATTTTGTGAGTTATACTAAAAATAAATAAATAAAACTTACATATGAAACAATATATTAATTCTATGGGAAATGATTTTACTGTGAAAACATCAATATTGCCTCTTTAACTGAGCAGAGGCAGCGTTTTTTCTCTTCCTACAAAGGGATTGGAGGAAACTTGAAAGAAAATGAAAAATTCACCATTGTAGGGGTAAAAGGGTTTTAAGGGAGAAGGATCATGAAAGTTGGACAGAATACCCCAACTCGAACTAAAGAATCCACCTGTATAAGAAAACAATTATTATGTGAGTAATAATAAAAATAAATAAATAAAATATACATAAGAAATAATAAATTAATTCTATGAACAATCATTTACTATGAAAACATCAAGATTACATTTGTGATTGAGTGGAGGCAACATCATTTCTTTTCCTGCAATGGTAGTGGACGTAACTTGAATGGAATTGATAAATGAACCAATGTAGGGGTGAAAAGGTTTTAAGGGAGAAGAAGCATGAAAGTTGGACAAAGAAACCTAACTAAAACAAAATAATCCACCTATATATTAAAAAAATTATTATGTGTGTAATACTAAAAATAAATAAATTAAACATAAATATGAAACAATACATTAATTCTATGGACAATAATTTTGCTGTGAAAACATCAAGATTAAATTTATGATTGAGAAAAGAAAACTATGTTTCTATTCTTGCAAAGGAATGACACATGAATACAAATCTTCTAAAATAAATGAACTCTATAATGAATAATGAAAATTAAATCGACTTTCCATTATATAATTTTTTGGTAAAGAAGAGAAATTATATCCTAACATTACCTTTGCATCTTTCCAAAGGGTTTCATTCATTATTGTTTGTTCTTACAAGGGGTTGGTAAAATCATCATGTGTAGAATACATTGTCTACATGAGTAGTCAAAAATGTAATTTAGATATATTTTTAATGAAATATAGAACATATAATATTATGAAGAAAAACATAATATATTAAAAAACACTTTCACCTTCTTATTGAACTCTATTTCTTTTATTAAAGGTTTCAAGGATTTGGTTCCTCTCTCGAGAATCCAAATCCCATATTTGTTGTAAAGACCCTGATTTTTCCATGTAAATTTTTTTTATATAGAAATATTAAGAGTCTGAAAAAATTGATGGCGCATGATTCTGAGGCCTTGTGTGCCCGGAATGAATTTATGAACTTTTTTTAGGTACGTTCAGTAAACGCGTGAGTGGCGTTTTGTAACTTTTGAACTGGTGTTCGGAATTGAAATCTGAGGACACCGTTGAACTCGCAGTGCTGATATTCACTTAAGGATACCTTCACCTCGACTGTAGTAGGTCAAGGGTAGAAGTTAGTTTTTCAGATTTTTGTGGGAGGGTTAGACAAATAATAAAATAAAACAACAAATTTCTTCCTTTTTGAATATTAGTGGTGGGGACCACCCGAGCTTGAAACCTATTCTTTTAATATGAATTAGCCCTTGGAATTCTCCCAATTAAATGTGCCAATAATTAATTGATTTAATTTACTTAACATAATTAATATTGGCTCCTCACCTCTCTGGCGGGGAGGATTTGGGTTGGCAAAGGAGAGGTTTTTGGGGAGCTTTGGGGGAGAACTCTTGAAGGAAGAAAATCCTCCAATGAAGAACGTCCTCCATCAAGAACGAGGAACCAAATTTGATGCATGTTGCGGGAGAAATGGATGTCGGGTCTTGAATAACTTCATCTCCTTCCTCACAATACCTCCTGCAAATGTCAAGGTAGGGAAATTGTTTTTTTATTTATTCTTCATGATGAACCATTATTTCAATCTTTGAACCACCTACTACTGACTTAACACGGAGGATGCGGGCCAAATGAACCCGGACAGATCCCTCCACAACTTTATTGTTGATGCATTCTACCTAGAGGGAGGATCGATGGGTTGAGAGGAGTCTGAACAATGCTGGTAGGGCATGAGGTGGAGACCAGTACTCCGGCTAGCCGCGATAGCAGCAGCGGTGCAACCGCGCCGCTGGAGGAGGTCGTAGCCATCGACCCCAGCATAGGAGGATGGTGCCTGACACGTCGGCTGGCCACATGGAAGTGTGGTGGTGCGCTTCGACACTGCCGGTTGAGCAGGAGGTCACGACCCATCAGCTGCGGCGAAGCCAGGCAGTCGCCGGCACGTCGGCTGGCCATGTGGCAAAGCGACAGCACGCGTCTGTGCCACCGGAGTAGGAGGTCGTGGTCACTTGGCCACAGCAGACATCGGAGGGTGGCCGACATCAGGCCGGCCACAGAGGACAGTGGAGTCGTCACGCCGCTGAGAGGTGGACTAGCTGAGAATCTGGTCAGCCGCATCACACCGATCGAGATAGCTCTGGCGGGTCACGTGTGCCAGGAGAGCAACCAAAAGGCCCTTGGGCCATTCGGGTGACTTGGGGGGGAGAGCCACCCCTCCAGGGTGGTGGCTAGCGTTGACCCCACCACAAGGGGTGACCTCGGCTGTGGGATGCCCAACGGTCCGTGCCAGTGGGCCGCGCCCAAAGGGTCGCGCCCAACACAGGTCGGGTCGCGCCCTGAATGAGGGTCCTGGCCACCCCGTTCACGTGTCAGGCCAGGCCTGCCGCAGCCTAGGCTGACCAGGCCAGACCTGGACTGGGATGGGTCAACCTGAACCAGGATGGGTTTTCCTAGGCTGGGTCACGCCGGGTCGGTCCGACCGAGTCGGGCCGAACCCAGGCCCATCTGGACCCAGATAAGCTTCTATAGTCATATCTTGAGAACTAAGTGTCCCTTTGACAAACCCTCTATGGCACCAGGATCTTTGGATCAAGATGGAACTTTTGGTAAACTCCACTTGAGTTTTGGATAAATTTGGAGTATGGTCAAGTTGGATCGAACCCGAATCCAATCGGGCCCTCAGAACAGAAATGCTAGTAACTTAAAGACTGTTCGTCCTATTGACACGCCATCTGTCTCATTGGGTCCCTTATGAAGTGACGGACGTTTGGGATTCTTCTCCATGGGACTTCATGGTAGTTTAAGTATAGACTGATGTCTTGAGGAGCGTAACCTCTCGGAATCAAGCATGCTTAGTGTGGAAACCCTGGGGCTGACAATACTTGAGGAGTCTTTAGATCCTATGTGGGTCATCTTCGGATCCTGTGTGGGTCAATGCTCAGTGATCCTGTGTATGTTTGCACATACCGATCCTGTGTGGGTTATCTTCAGAACCTGTGCGGGTCATATTTAGATCCTATGTGGGTCATCTTCAATCCTGTGTGGGTCAACAGTAGAGCTTCTCGACGAATTAAGATGATCTAGCAATACAACTAATCATCTATACTTCCATACTTAAGTTATACCTGGTGTGAGATGAGTCTTTACCTTTTTGGTACACTTCTATGTGGTGAAACCTCTGTGGTATTATTCATCCAAAATTACCTTTGTGGTACTTACCTTCGTGGTGTTACCTTTGTGGTACTTCTACCTTCATGGTGTTACCTTTGTGGTATTCTTCCCTCACGTGTGATATGAGTATATATTAATAACTTAGGTATATTTATGGGAATATACCTAAGTATTGTTGATGACTATTTGTTCGTGCTTTGAGATTGAGGTCTTGCTTTTTGTTTTATCCTTTGTGGATTCTGTGAGACCTTTGGGGGTCTTGGGGTCCCTACTGAGTATCGTTATACTCACCCCTGCACGGGCTATGCCCTTACCTTGTTGTGTCATGCGCAGACGATGGACAGCATTGATCAAGGATGAGGGTACTGGGGTTGGAGGCTACTTGGGGGGTGAACCTTAGACGAGTCATACAGTAGAGACGATCATTCGAGAGTTGTGACTACCCATCAGGTAGGGTCCTTGGCGGGTGTTCACAGGAGTTGTTTTCAGTTTTACTTGTACTATCCAGTTGGGCTTGTATTCTCACCCCTTTACTTACTGTACACACCCTATTTACTATATAGTTTACTTTGTTCTTGTGTCTTTCTATGTGCTTGGTTTTTGTGAGTTTATAGGTATAAAGTCAATGCCTTCCTAGTGTTGGTATATGCCTTTCTGGTGAAAGTTGTCAACCTCTGGCCTATGGAAGGCGGGCTTGGGGTAGTCACAGCACAAGCCCCGAGGGATGGGTCGTGACATTTGTGGTCCCCTATAATGTATAAGACATTGTATACATTGTGATAGGCATGAAATAATTGTGATGTCCCAATCAAAAGGTTCATCCTCGATTGATTTTTCATCTGACTCAAAATTTGTTTTAGTCACCAGAAGGACAATCAAACAATTCTTTTTTTTATCAGAGATAAAAAATAATTTCACTTCTTGTGATGCCATTATGAATGGATCTTATTTTTTCCTCTTCTACACTAAAATTCACCTTCAAAAGGCCCATTTTATTAATTTTCACTCCATTGATATTGTCAACCCATTTTCAAAAGAAAACCATAACTTGAAATGTTGTATAATCCAACTCGTAAATCTGTTCGATGATTCCAAAATATGAAATATTTTTATAAATTGGATTTCTATCCTTGGAACCAAATATGTGAATCACTTTAGCCAAAGCCTAAAAACACTATTTTCCATCGTACTGAAGCCATCATGTTCTTTTTTATAGAAAGTATAACCATTGATTACAAACCCAGTGTAAGATATAACATTTACATTCTTTCCTCTGTCTAGACATTAAATGTTTTCGTAAATTGAATTCATATTTTCAAATAACTCATTATAAATTTGATCCCTTAGCCATCCTATAAAAAGTTTATTATGTGTATCTCATATCCATATTTCATCCCTTGATAGAATCAAATCTCTAAGAATTTATTTATAGGCTTCAATGTATAGATCAACATCTTCACTATTATGTAATATGTAACTATTTTCTTTCCCCCTCTTTGTTTGGGTAACTGTAACAACATATATTCAAGAAATCCCTTCTCCCATAAGGCGTTCATTGTGACAAAACATTAGGAGAATGATTTTTTCAACCTTTGAAAGTTAATCGGTACAGAATTCAATAGATTCTTCAACAATATATCACTCTGCAATACAACCATCTAGATTACTTCGATTCTTGACATACCCTTTCAAAATCTTCATATACCATTCAATGGGGTACATCCATTTGTAATGTATAGGACCACATAGTTTAACCTCTTTGACCCAGTTAACCATCAGGTGGACCATTATATCAAATAATGATGGTGGAAATGACATTTCTAATTCACATAATATGATTGAAATCTTCTTATTCATGATGGGAACTTCACTGGGTCTACAGATTTACTACATATGGCTTTGAAAAAAAAGTAGAGTCTGGTTAATGTTTGTCGTACATTTTGAGGTAGAATGAAATGGAAAAGAACAAGCATTAAATCTTGAATAAAATCATGACAGGCATGTGATTTTAGTCCTTGTAACTTCAAAACAATCATTGACACAACATTCTGGATATTTGATGAATACCCCTGTCAAACTTTTACACTGATAAGAAAAATGAAAAACTGAAATTGTTCTTATCTAGAAAGAGTTTAAGCTGTTGGAGTAAGTAAAATACACCTTTTACCCTTAATCGATACCAACTCTTCCCTTATCTTCATTTCAATCAAGTTCAACATAGCCCTGATTCCATATTTCATTTTTTGAGGAACATTTACTAATGTTTAAATAACACTATAAAATACATTTTTTTATACATACATGACACCAGAAAATGTCAAACATACAAAAAAATCCAATAAGGTAATTCGAAGAAAATTGATCCCTTCTTCCAACCTGATTTTTTATGGTTTTTCAAAAATGGTTTGCCAAAAACAGTGTCAATATTTTTTTACTTTTTTGTACAGTTGATTGCCTGTTGCAAGAGATGGTGTTGTACCTTATTCAATATTCCCAACGAATGATGTCATCCAAGATTGGTATTTATGTCATCGAGGTAAAACAAATTGATGTCATAAACACACAGTCTTTGAGGAAAGTTTCAAATGAACTAATTATGTGTGTTTTTCACAAATAGGACACCCCAACATGCCTTTAATGCTATAGACTAATAAATTTTCATAAGTAGGGAATTCATTTATCATTACAAACAACATGGACCTCAATGTGATTTATTCACTTCTATGAGAATAATACATTGTCCTAAAATTATCTTTTTTTTATTTCCAAGTAATCCACTTTAGGGTTAGCGGTAACCAACATGAAATGCACGAGATACAAGTTCAAAAATAGTAGAAATAAAGTTCCAAATTAAAAATAAATGCACATCATCCAAAGAAACCATAATCCATGTGTACCCAAAACATTCAAAGTTACGTTGTATCGCCAACCCTCATCAACACAAAGGCCCATTTTTATCACTATCCCGCACCAGTCACCGGAGAACCTCACCACTGTAAATCAAAAACAGCATCGACAGCCACCATAAACTGCCAGAATCTATTATAGATGATATTGATCATCATAATACTCATCTCAAAAACACACAACTTGAAGTAAAAAACCATGAATAAATCATCCTTTCCACATTAAAAATGCCATCGTGAGTCGAACCAGTCAACAATATCCCCAGATAAGTAGGAAAAAAAAAGAGAACTGCATGCAGAGTACATCCAGAAATATATCTACCACTCAAACAACACCTCAAAAAGATTCTTATGAACCAACACACCATGACAGCTAGGATATGGGCGTTCGATTTAGAATCAAGGGTAGAGTTGAGTGGAAGGGTATAATAGAGAGCTGCGTTTTGTAGGGAGAATGAACCAAAAATCAAAACATCCAATACGAAAAGAACCAACAACATAACCACCATCACCAATTGAAGATATTGACATCAAGGATAAAACCATCGAAATACAAGGAAAATACCGAAAGTGAAGGGAAGAACAGAAGAACAAGGAATCCTTAGTAGAAAACCATGACTTCGAACACTAACACATCCTAAAACACGATGAGGAATGCCGAGAAGGACCAAATGGAGTCTGACATGGAAGATCTGGTCAGCAGAGCAGCTGTGATTTATAATAGAGGATGCATGTCATAAATCCAGATCACTGAATATAAAGAAAATCCTGAGGAATAACTGAAAGGGAGAAGAAGAAATAGAAAAATGAAATGGAGGCTGAAAGGCGTCTCCATTGTGATGGGGAAAGAAACCCTAGAGTGGGGATAAAAGACCTCAAGGGTTATCTTTAGGTGAGAAGGAATCCATTCCTCTAAAATGTGGGTTGATAACACTGACTCTCTATAGGGGTCCCTGATCATCATCCATTGTAACACATGTATCCCTCATCAATTTCAGATCTTCTATTAGTGGATCCAAATAGACATCAATATCATTATCAGGTTACTTTGGTCTAGATATAAACATAGACAATGTAATGTATTTGTGATTCATGTATGACCATGACACTAATTTATAATTTTCCAACATGAAGGGCCATGTACTATGAGTACTACTTTGTACACTAGAAGTATTTATTCCATCTGTAGATAATACAAGATGAAAGTTTCTCATCTCATCTTCAAATTCATGAAACTCATAATCAATTTTATTCCACTAAGGAGAATCTACTGGATCATATAGGTTCTCATATTTAATGGTTATATCTATATTCCATGTTAATTGTCTTATGGTTACCGGACATCCATATAGTCCTCTAAACCATGGAATGATAGGAAAGTACCATACATATTTTAAAGGACTTGATTCATTTTTCTTGTATTGATCTACACCACACTTAGGGAATTTGAGGAGTGATTTATAGTCCCTACAAAACAATATGAAATAATATGGACAAGAATTTATTTTTTTAGAGATCATTCCCATTGAAAATAACATTTGTTTAGCATCATATTTTTTGAATGGTAGTTAATTTTCTTCTGGTAGCATATTTTTTATAAGACCAAGTAGCTTTGTAAAGCTGGTGTCACTCCATCTGTTTCCATATTTCAAATTATATAACCTCAATAAAACTAAAAATGTTGTGTATTTAGTACAACTGGTATGCATTGGTTTCTTGGAAATCTATTTAAATCCTCAAAAAAGTCATCTTCAATTGTAATTTTCATTTCTTCCATGCGATCTCCATCATCTCTTACAAAAGTATTCATATAAAAGGATTCATAAACCTTATTATCATACCTATCAATGTCCACATTCAGTTTTCACCGTGTTTAGTCCAAAATTTATATCCTTGATCTATTCCATGGAAAATAAAATGTTCTTCCAACTATTTCAGACTAATTTTTCTTGAATAATAACAATGTAAACATGGACAGAGGATTCTAGAAGGGTATCATGCATGGTCTCTTGAAAAATTGATGAACTCTTTAATTCCATATTCATATTGTTTTGTCAAATGATTAGTGTGCATCCATTTTTGGTTCATACCCATCATATTGGGTTCATAAAATATTAATTTTATAGAATATTTAAATAAATACACATAAGATATTTATTATCAAAAGTGAATGTTATAGAAAATTCTAATAAGGGAAATATAGATCCTTTCTACTAGAATATTTGAGCGCCTAAATTTTCCAAATCCAATAATAAGGGCTCTTGGAATTTGAAAAAATAGAGGGAGATAAATGAAGAAAATAGATGATATTATCACTAAACTTTATAGGTGTAAACCGAAAGATGGAAAGTGTAATGACCCTGGACTGAATTACCCAAATAGTACTAGGTCAGATCATCTTATGACCACTAACATACCTCAAATATACTAAAGGATGGTTTAACATTTTGGTGTAAAAAACATAAATAGGGGGTGGTCCCCCCCCCCCACCTAAAAAATAGAAACAATTAGTACCATAGGATGAACAAAATTCAAGCATGACCCTCAGGGTCAATGGACATGCAGACCCAAAATCATCATTACTCAATATAGGAATACCTGTTAGACAAACAACTTTGGAAATAAATGATGAAATAGCTATATAGACACATATACATGTCATTACATAAAAAATACTCACTCACTTATAGTCTATAAGAAATATCAAATAGATAAGAACCAAAAAATCAAATATAATGTGAACTAAAGGCACCATAATGATTCGAAAAGTAAATTCTTGATGTGATAAAACCTCATGTGCTTAACTGGGGATGTCCCCTTTGAATAGTATCTATAAGAAAACTAAAGACCATAGAGAATTCTAAGAGGAATTAGATCCTATTATACATAAAACCAATAGAGGAACAGTCACGAACCAAATCTGGCCGCCATCGAAACTGGCACCAAACTCGGCCCGCAACATGGTCCAAAGGGTGTTCCCAATCCCCACAGGCTGGAACAAGTTCCCGGGTATCATAAAATGTAGTTTAGGAACAATTTACTCAATTTTATAAACACTAAACAACAAATGAACTCAATAAAACAAATCGGGATTTTTCAACTAAAACCATATTTAACTAAATTTCAGAACTGAATTACATGATTTGAAATAAGGTAAAATAGCCAATACAAAGGTAAAAAACCAAAAAATAGATTGCCAATAACCACCTCAAGTCAAGGGGAAATCACTCTCAAGTGATTTCCACGAAGACGTGCCAAGAAGGACTTCTTAGAACCCAAACCACTGGCACTAAAACTGTACCCAAACCTGTGACACAGAATAAGAAAGTATACTTACACCCAAATGTGTAATTAGGTTGTGATCCAAAGCCCAGTAGGACAATACCACTACAATATTTCATGTGATAAACATTTCAAGACAAAAGTGTGCATGTTTTCATAAAAACATTAAATTCTAGTTACAATTTCTAAAAATGCAACTTAAAAATTAAAATAGTTATCAAGTGGGATAATTTAAAGGATAAAAACTTTTAAAATAAATTACAAAGATACTGAAATTTCCATCCCAACACACCATACGCCGATGTTAAACACAAATCATCTAATGAGCACAAGAAATTGGAAATAACTCCTATGCACTAGGTCGATGTGGGTCCCAGGTACCTCGTATCTCGGTGAGAGTAACATCACAAATATATGTACTCATGCACGATTCACTAGTAGGGAACATACCCATAACCTAGTGGTCCCCAATCATCATCATCATAGTTTAGTTAGAGTTTTAAGTGTCAATATTGCTAAGTAAAACTGAGGCCAAACCCAACAGATTCACTAGCATACTAGTGCACGTCCACCCACCAAGATACCCAGGTTTTCCCTTTGTTCTCAAACAATTTAAACTAGTCAAGAAATATAATTTTTATTTGAAAATATAATTTCAACATCGAGAAATCACCAAACAGACCACATGTATACCACACAAGTCACAAAATTCCACTTTTCATTTAAATTGATTTTGAAATCCAACTCACACTAAAAAAGCCCACAACACTTTTCATATTTCTTTAACACTTCCACAAATCCATTAAACAATTTTATAAAACATTTACAAGGTGATAAACAACACATAACATCCCACACACACATTTCACATAATACCCTTTTTTACTTCAAAATCATTTTACCATTAAACTTACATGAAACAACCCACAAACAAGTTTTGCCCCAACGTCACAATTTAATAAAACATTACAGAAATTTACAAAACATTATAAAAATGTTTGACATCTTAAAACATCACTTAACCTTTCAAAACCCCATATTAGGTGAACACACACACCAAAAATTACATATGCACCCTTTTCCCACATTGTTTAACCGTAAAACATTTACAATTTTCATAAAAAGAACCCAAGTTGTGTAACTATGTCTTACACACAAAACCTATTTCAAAACACCCATTTAAGAACAAAAACATACCAATTCTTATCCAAAATAGAATTGGAATTCCTAGAGACATTCATAAAACCACTTTCAAGTGTTATAAAATCACTGTGAATAATACCACAAAAGATATAAATGAAAACACACATTTTCAAAAAATGCTCTCAAGATGTTTGACAATGTTTTTCACATCAAACATATTAAAAACCCGTATTTTTAGGCCCACATGACACTAATACATTACCAAACAAGAATTGGAAGGCCAAATAATATTTAGTAAACCAATTCCCTAAGTTATAAAATACACCCAAATAATACCCCATGAGTTACACATGAAAACATCAAATTTCAAGTTTAAAAGAAACTATAAAATTCAACACTTAACCAAATCAATCATAAACAGTTTTCGCACCACACCCAACATATGAGGAATATGAAAAATTAGTTAATACAGAAATATAACTCATCAATAATTGTTTAAACATGGAACCACCTACCTTTTTTGTTGAAACCCTCAAAACACGATGTGAAACATAAACTGCACCACCGCCGCCCCTCAAGGAAGTAAAATCCCACCAAAAACCACAAGATTTCACCCAAAAGACAATAAATCAAGCCCTAGGTTCGAACCCTAACTTCTGGACATTGGGAACCTCAAGGATAAGGCAAGAAACCCTAATCATATTGAATTTAACCCTAAGCAAATTGTAAGAAGAATGAAGAAGATCAAATTACTTGAGGGATATTATATAAATAGACCCAAATACACTAGTAGATGAATTTTAAAACATCCAAAAATTCAAGGTAGTTTCAAAAAAGAATAAGGGGACCATTTAAGAATTTGAATGGTAAAAAAAGAGTGAGAAATGAAGGAGGTATGAGGGAAACAAATTACCTTCATAAATCTGCTCGAATTGAGAAATATTGAGAATTTTTGACTTTTTATACAAATAAAAAGAGCTAAAAATAGATTTATAAGAGATTTGAGGCGTGCCTAGGTTCGGTGGTTTTGGTTTAGAGGTAGAATCGTTGAAAAATAGTTAAAATTGAATAAGTTATTAAATAAACAAAATGTTTTTTTAACTAGAAACGGGATTTTGGGGTGGCCCAATTCCTTAAATAAAAATCCAAATCCACCATGATTATGGATTTATAAAGGCTCCAAATTTAAATGTTGGTGTTAATAGGTTAGGGTAGGCCAAGTAAGAATTGTAATGAATGAAAAATGTTGAAAAATGAATGAGTTATAAAACAAACAAAATTTATTTTTAAATCAGGAATTGGACTCATGGTTTGGCTCAATTCATAAAAACTCACACATTCCTCCATAAATGCTTGGGAAACCCTCAAAAAAATCATGAATGGAAAATAAATTTAAAATACCTTTAAAATAAGTTATGTATGTGATAAAAACATACATTAGTTCACTAACTTGGTTCCAAAAAAATTGCATCTGAAGTTGCATGCCCACTGAGTTATCCATGAAAGGTGTCAGCATATATATAATCATTAGGGAACCACCAATATGCCTCAAATTGTTAGTCAATAAACAAGAATATATATGAAAATTTATACACATTTATATACATATATGAAAATTTTATTTAGTAAGAAAATATAAAACATAAAAGTAAAACAATAATGAATAAATCCAAGGTTCAATGTCAAATATAAACAACGGATCATACATCGAAATTAAACACAAAAAATAGACCAAAAATCATTCCCTAAACAATGGATCACAAAAAAATCATACACAACGGATCATAAACAATGGATCTTAAAAAAATTGTAAAATAAGAAATCAAAAATGAAACCAAAAATACACAAAGAAAATCAGTAGGCATGCCTCACAAGGTTGAAGAAAATTTGAGACCCTCTTTGGATGTAGGACAAGATGATCAAAGGCAGTCAAGTGGTGTGATTCGACCTTATATTCATTGAGGAGTATCACCAGCAATGGGAGGCTTCTTCAGAAAGCTTATATATCGTGACGGGTACACAAATGGTTAGGTTTTTTAAAATAGATTGAGACACTTTTATCAGTGCTTACAAATAAGCAATGATAAAGATCCCTTTTATCCGCGTTTACTATATAAGTGCTGATAAATGTTCATTTTATCATCATTTTATTTAACACTAATAAAACCTCATATTTATCAGCTTGATTAAAGCACTGATAAGATTTTTTTATTAGAACATATTACTAAAGTGTTGTTAAAGGATTTATAATAATGATTATAAATAAAAAATTAAATATTTATAAATAATTAATAAATATATATAAATATAAATATATTAAATATATATAAATATAAATATATTAAATATATTCCATTTTAAATATATTTATTATAATTTTATAATTATTTATTTATAATTGTAGAAATATTTTTTAAAAAAATTATTTATATAATTATATATATTTATATAAGTATAAATATAAATATTTAATATATATATATATATATATATAGTAAATTTATTCATTATTTAATTAAATTTATTATAAAATTAATAACTATTTAAATATAAAAATTTATTTATTAATAATTATATAAATATTTTAAAAAATATATTTATTTGTTTATAATTATAAATATATAATTGTATATATATAGTGAATGTACATTTCTAAATATATTTATTTATAAATATATTTTTACAAATACATTTTTAATACTATTAATGAATATATAATCTTAAGTGCATACATATATGTATAAAATGAGTGAAATTGAATAAATCAAGAATATAGGTACACTTTAACAATATTGAAAAAATGGATAAGTTTAGTTTTTGTGAATATTGTATATAAAAACACATTAATTACATATATGTGAAATCAATATAACATATATTTAATATATATTAAATTAAAAAATCAAACGACATTCAATTATATGTCGAGTACTTTTTAAAAAAAAATGGTGACATGAATTGGACAGCCAATTCATGTCTCGGGGAATTTATTAAGCCCAAAATCCAATAAAAACATGTGGTGTAATGAGCTTACACTAGTAGGGATTGAGGGGTAAACAAACCAGGATTAATGAGAAAGACAAGACAAAGAAACACTTTCAGCAAGTGCCATCAAGAGGATGCATAGAGTCCCAAAATTTCCATGTAGAGATGTTGCAAAAGGGGTCCATTACCTCAGAGAGTAGAAACATTCAACACCCAAATTTTCTAAATCCATAATTTCCTCATAAAATCAAAGATCATGTCATCCAAGTCCTCTAAAGTGTTACACTCTGAGAAGTATAGAGTTAATGGTCTGTCAACAAGTACAAGTCTTCAGAGATCCCTAATATTTTGATAAACAGTCAAACATGCCCAATGGGTAGAATTTCTCTAAAATCTCATGCACATCCCTCTCATGAAAAGTTATGGTAACAAACAAAACAACATTTTCAATCATGTGACCAAATCTGATATGTGTCGTCACACACAGCAAGTTCCTCATGACTATATGGGTGGAGTAAGCCAAAACTGGAGTTTAATTTCTTATGATCATTCCATGTAAGCTCAGTACTACTACTAATTATAGAGGAATTAATATCCCTTTTATATCAACAACACAACAAAGACACTCAAAGAAGCAGTAGATCAGTCTTCAGTAAAAACAATGAACAAGAAGGCTTGGAGCAGTAACACTCAAAAGGGGGAAGCTATATGAAGCCTTAAAATGTTGTAATAAATAGTTGAAAATAGGGGTCTCAAGTCCAGAACACCCAAATTTTAAGCCTCATAGTGAGACAACCAGTGACCATGAAATAAAAATTAAATAGGAAGACTCCAATACAAGGTCTAAAGTTGAAATTCTTATTCTTTTTGTATTCGTCAACTATCCTTATGAACATGTGTGTTCTGAATTCAAGGTATAATTCAGAATATATCTAAATATAGACATATTTCTGGTGAATTATCTCATCTTGTTCATCCATCCATGCAGCAAGTTCCTCACCCACATCCTCCTCAATACAATAGGCATCTCTGTGTACAAGATCTCTGTACCTGTCATATTCCTCCTCTTCATCAGAGATTGCAATAGGTTCAACTAGATTTTTGGGAGGCTCGACATCCTTCCCAGATCCTTGGAGGGATCTTGTGACTATTTTTCTTTTCATATCATAGTATTCTCTGAATTTCCTAGTCTTCTTGGAATTCAGGGTAATGAATCCATCCACATCCACTATCGGTTTTTTCCATTACTAGAACTTGATTTGAGGTCGTCTTCCTCAATTAGATCTGATGGGTCATCTTTCTCTTAAGGAGAGTTATCATAGATATCTACTTGTTTTTTGTACCATGTGTCACGTGGATCGAGCTAATTCCCTTGATCTATCTCCATGGAAATAGGGGCAGTGTTGTCACGAGTGATAGAAATAACATCCTCTATGACGCCTAAAATTGCATTAGTTTTAGTAGGATATGCAACATTGACAAAAATTTCCTTATTCACATCATTAGTTGGTCCTTCATGATAAGATCTAGATGGGCCCACATTATCCTTAGTACCATCCAGTCCAAAATTTTACTTCCCTTTTACAATTAAAGTGGGTCTCTTGACCTCAGTACCAACCTTTGTATTGCAACATACAATAGAGGCATGTCCCAGTTTAAAACAAATATTACTATAATCTGGACGTTTTTCCTAAACAACCTCTAGAGATAATCCGTGTTCACCATTTTTGGATCCAAATGTGAGATGGTAGATCCTGATATACATCAACTTCCACACAAATTCTTGCAATAGAATGCCTTGCAAGAGTCCTTGTCGCTGAGTCTAGTTTCAAAGGGTTTCCAATGATCTTAGAAATTGGAACCCATGAATTTTTTTTAATAGATGCAACAGAAGCTTATGGAAACCAACCCAGATTGAAACTATAGGATATTCGAAATATGGATCAAAATATGGGGTCCATTTGAGGACATTCATGAAAGAACCCAAAAAAATACCATGAGCACTTCACCCAAAGCCAATATTAGTCCTTGGAAGATAGGAAAAACATAACATAAGAGGAGTTAAAGAGGCTGATACAAAACCCTAAAAAACCAATGGATTCAAGATAAGATCTTAGAAATTTCAGCACGGGTTTGTGATTAAAAAATTCCCAACAAGAATGAAACAAAGATCTATAGCAAGAATATTTACCTCAACTATTGAGAAGGAAATATCCAATTGACCGGAGTGTCGAAAAGACTTAGGGTGGACACGTAGTTCAAAATTTCCATTTTTTATTTTTTATTTATTTCATTGTTTTATTTTATCAGAGCTAAAAATGTGTTGATGAAAGAAATATTTATCAGTTCTAAACATTAAGTGCTGATAAAGGATAGCCTTTATCAGTGCTAAAAATAAATCACTAATAAAGAATTCCCTTTATAAATGCTAAAAATAAAGCGCTGATAAAGGTTTCCCTTATTTTCACTAAAATAAAAGTGCTGATGAAAGGTTAAATTTATCATCTATTTCTTTAGCACTGATAAATATATCATTTATCAGTGTTTTCTTCTAGCACTGATAAATAATAGAATTGTTAAAGGCATGTTTTGTAGTAGTTATAATAACCAACAGTTGATTTTTCAAATAGAGGTTGTCCCATTTGATAAGGTTAAACGAAAAATAATTTCATAAGAAAAGAGGGTGGGAATCAGTAGTCTAGTCACACTTGGTAATACTCCTTTTACCTCACCCATTCTTAAGGAAATATCTTAACATCTCTTTGAAAAAAAATCCATTTTACTCCTTTACCGTATAGTTCTATGAATAGGATAGAGTATCCTTAGGAATTTATCATAAATATCCTCCATAGAATTAAATGAATTAAACTCCTATTGAAGAATACAACTCTTTGAATTTCCATTGAAGAAATAGGGAAATAATTTCAAATGTAATATATCTTCTCTTATTCTATTAAAAGGAATATATCGTACTATTCTAGTGAAATATTTGGCAAAAATATGTGCATACATAGATGAAACACCATTTATGTTTTCTAAATATTACAAGAGATGGTTCTTAATCTCATGATCCCTTTCCTTTTGTGATAGAATCTAAAGGGATATATTTCCTATCACTTGAGTAATATCCAAACCCTTAACTTTGGTGAGACATTATCAACATATTTAATAGGAACATTGTGATACTTTGGTATCCATACATTAAACTATATGGAAATTTTATTTCCTACATCTAAGTATTCAGTGGTTTTGGAATTTATGTTTTCAAAATTTCCGTCAAGAATTAGTGGAAACATGTTTTATGAAATTAATCTAATGATTCACTCAAACTACACTTCAAATGAAAATTTATACAGTTAAAATAGTATGAGAATTAGTATAATCAGTGAATTCTGATACAAATGTTTTTTTTTTGTAGTTTTGTATTGTAAATTGATGTTTTAATAGGTATTATAGCTAGAAATGGTACAAAACTTTTCTTGATGTATTTTTATAGTGTGGATGACACAACTTCTATAAATGCACATGTCTATTGTAGCACATTAACTTGTAAAACCTAGGATATCTCAACTTGGATAATATATTGGATACTCAACTAAATTACACATGTTTAATGAATGGGGGTATAGTGTGTTTCATGACAAGAATGTAAATATTTTTGGTATATTGTTTTACCTATGTAAGCTTGTAATGGGTTTGGATGTAGGAAGAAATGACTGAGGTTATTGATTCAATAAAAGATGAGTAGGGTAATCTATGTAGTAACTAATCTTATGTTTAATATAAAATGAATATACATTATAATTATAGTTAGAAACATTTTAATTCCTTAAAATTTACAATCAAGATATCCAAGTACTTATTCCCAAGTTTAGGACTCCCCATAAGGTTGTGGGTGCTCTTTATGAGTAGTGCTTCATTTCATTATCAATGATTATGTTTAGAATACATTCATTGAAATTTTATTCCTTACAATACAATTATCAAAACTCTAATTTATTTATTAGGATTCCACTATAAATCCATCACCCTCGCCATAATATTTATTTAGTGGTGATCAAACAATTAATGCATTAATAAAAATAACATGAATAACATAAATATGGGTTTCAATTAATATTCTATAATCATAGACACTATATCCCCTTAAACCCCCATAAGATTCCCTAGCTGAGAATGATTAAAAGAAATAAGAAGCATAGAAAAATCTCATATGATGATGTTTAAACTATTCTTATCCTTGGTCTCAAACTTCTCCTCTCAGTGTATGGATGGATGTTGAATAAGTGTGGATGGTAAATCAATTGAATGGAATGAATGAGTGGTAATGAATAATGGAATGGTATGGAGATCTATCCCACTATGAATAAACTTTGTTACTAATTAGCTCCAACATATTTCTCAAGAAGATTTGGATTGATCCGCATGCATTTTCCTCCTCACTGATCATTTCCACATGATACACTCAACTTGGATTCTATACCATTCTAAGTATTTCCTTACTTCCCAATCATTGAGTGGGAATAATGTGATTCACCATCCTCATTTTATTTAATTCTCTATTCATGATAAGATTCCAAGTGTATTTTCTAAAACAATTTACTTAATATGGGAAACCATCCATGTATGATGATTATCACCATTTTCACATTTCCTAAATGTAAGAGAGATAAGATCAATACATATTGTTCATCCTAAAAGTTCCCATTGGAATGGTTTGGATTCCCTGCTCGAGGGACTTTATAGGTATGGAATTTTCATGTATATTTCGCATGTATAGAATAATTAAACTTGGCTTGGTTTGATGATAAGACTTATCATAATAAAAATAGTGAAATTGAGAAAAAAAATAATGGCATGTCGATATCACTACTATGGACTTATTCAGTGCATCGGTGTTTCATATATAACTAGATAAATTGTCATAAAATTCCACTTACATGAATGTATGTGATGTGATTCCCAATAAAGTGTAATTTTGGCACTGAGGTTAACTAGATGTGGGTGATCGGGTGGAAACATGTGTGATGGAAACTACATGTTTCTAGTCATGGATCAGGTTAGTTTTCAGACTAGATAGAGATGGTTAGATCGGTAGGCTGGGGTTGCAATGTTGCATGTTCCACTCATTTGTTCACCAATTAGTGCTTTCTTGATCGACTTCATCAGCATGGATGAGGTTATTGTGGAATAAAAGGTGGAATTATCTTTTAATTTCTATTTTAGGTGGGATACAAGCTATATGGACTCTTCATGAAATAGGTGGAATTATAGCTTCAAGCATCAATTTAGGATTTCAGGTGGGAGTAAGAATACTTAAAACACCACAGAACAGTAGCATAGAGAGTAAAAACATGCATCCAAACTTAGAACTCTTGTTGTTGGCCACAAAAAATATGAATCTAGACGTATAAATTGTCTTCAAGTTAAAATACACATGAATTATCTATGAACATACACAAGAATCGGCCTATAACTTTAAACTGAACTCAAAAAATATTTGTGCATCTGCCTCCTAACACTTCATTCAGATCCTCCATCAGCATGGATTACTCTAATGTGACATAGAAAAATTTTCATTTATTCATATATTATTGGTAGATCCTACTACTCTATAATCCTTCATCAATTAAAAATTCTCCCATAAGTGTCACAAAATTTAATTCTCACTCCATGCATGAAAAATGGCTCAAATTTTTGAGTGAAGTTATTAAAATATTTTTTTACTAAAAAATGTCAAAAAAAATTCATAATTTATTTTTGTAATAAAACCCAAAAACATGTCATAATATTCAATAAATAATATAATAATCACTGTAATAGATAAACACCTTTTCAGATCTAAAAAAGGATTTTCTCAATGCTAAAAATGCATCGATAAAGATGATGCTAACATGAGGTCCTTTCTAAATGATAATAGAATGCTGAGAATAGTTTTATTTCATAGTGATTTTTAGAACTGAGAAAAGATTTCTTTCTGAGTTCTTTATTATCACCAATAAAATATAAATTTCTCAATGTTTTTTAGTGCAAAGAAAATCCACATAGGCCTGCTACAACCACTTTTAGTGTTGTCGAAACCCCAAAAATAAAATATACCTAAATATATATATATAACATATGGAATTGATAGGATCACCACATAATAAATATAAAATATATGAGAATTGATGGAATACATATAACATATTATTTCACCACACATTACAGCATATCGCATGAAAGTTAGTGATAACCTTTATCAATGTTAAGTACAAGTACTAATAAATGGAGATATTAATTAGCACTAAAATCACAATGATAAATGGATACATTTTTTTAGTGTTTTTTATCACTAATAAAGACCACCTTTTATCAGTTTTTTATTCAATACTGATAAAGAATTCCATTTATCAATATATTTTTAGTGATGGTAAAGGGAAATGTGAATAATTTAATTTATATATTTTCAAATATTATTCATATAAAAATAATTATATCTAATTATATAAACAATATATATATATATTAATATATACATATTTATTGAAAATAATCAGAGGTTTATCTCCTTTATTAAGGAAAGAAACCTATTTTTAACTAGGTTGAGAGTAAATCCTTACCTGACCCATAGTCTCTAAAATTACATTTCCTAGAGGCCTAAAGTCATAAAAGCCCTTAAATATAGATGTCATGTAGACCTTACGATTTGATGGCCCAAAATTCGATGGCTTGAAATCCCTTTTTTCCCAAAATCCAATTTTTCCCCCAAATTTCCTTTTGGAGAATACAATTGTTATAATACCAAATGATTCTACGGAATCTTCTAAAATACCCACCACCGCTACTGTCCCATCTTCGGTACCCTCTTTAATATTATATTGCCAATTTTGGAAAATATAATTCTTATTCTTGGTTTCTTATTGGTTATATTTTGGAATATTCCAAGGATTAATTAAGAACAGATATTCCAACCATTGGGAAACCCTAAAATATGAGTTGTGGTCTGTGTAGTCTTTCTTATGATGGATTTAAAAGTATATTTAATCCTTCAAATTAGAAAAATTTAAATAAAGGTTAAACCAAAATATTCTATAATAATCAAGATATCATCTTTAAAAAACATAAATAATGTAAACACTCTTTAATTGTTAATTTTTCTTCGGTTCTAAATTAAAGCTGATTGAGAGTTTTTTAATTTTATAAAGTAAATTCTGGATTATTGGGGGTTTGATGGATGGACAATTAATTATATTAAAAAATGATATTTTCATTTTTTTTATCTTTTACAACACTGAAATAAAATTTCCATGGATTTGGTTTTGTTAATTTCAACCTAGTCTACTTATAATTCAAGACTGTTACCCAAATATTAATACTTTGAATGTGAAGAATTCAATCACTCAACTCTAGATTCATATTCGGGGGATGCATTGGTTATTTTGGAATCCATAAATATTATGATATATTTCCTCTGTTATTGAAGTCCAGATTAAAATGGATAAGGAAGCTGAAATGGATAGGTATGACCATATTTCATTCTTAATTTTGTTATTTCATCTTATAAATCCTTTAACAAATCTATTATTGTTAATATATTTGAATATCTTTTTCACTTGCTGGTTTAAAATTAAAAAGTTCCTAATTTTTATCAAGTATATTATAATATTAGACATTCTTATGATAAATTTCTTATAGGAGTGGCATGTAACAACTGTGGTGTGAGAGGGGACTCTCCTAACCACTGTAGAATGATAAAGGCTCATGGGGCCTTAGATAGTTTAGGGGAACTTGGACTTGAGACAACACATGGAGTTGAAACATAACATCATATTGGGCATGATCAAAAGGAACCAAAGGGGTTTACTACAGAGGGTAGGCCATGTATTTAGATTTTGTTGTTAATGATTCACACGGATCAGACCATGGTGAATAGGAAGTGAAGGCTCATGGTAAAGTGGGATAGGGCAGTGATTCAAATGTGGCTGCACTCCATTTTGAGAAATACCATACCTATCCTAATAAACATATAAGGATCTATTCTTCATTATGTGTTACCACTAAGTCTTGTCTAAGGGATAACATTCTTTGGGATACACAAGTGGAATACCAAATAAATAATTCTTTATGGAATAATATATCAAATGATTATGAATTCTATTTTAGTGAGATGTTATCTTTTGAGAGAGAACATGGGTTGGATTCAACAGACCAGAAGGAGGATAAATTCATGAAAATGATATGAGTAGGGGTAAAAAAGAGGATAAAAGGACAAGATCACCTATTTAATTAAACATTAAGGTAATGAAACAAAAATAATTCCAAAAAGTCAATACACAAGTGTAGTTGGACCCATTGATAGACCCACTGGTAAATACATAGTTACTTCATCTCTAAAAAATAAAGGAATCATTGGTAAGGTAACAGTCAGATTTAATTTAAGAGTCTCTGATGGTAGATATTTCACTATGTTGGATAGTGACAAAGGCCCTATAAAGACTTCACATAGTATCTTTGGTGTTAATGTTGATCCACTACCTAAGGAAAACGGAACTAGTACGGTAGGGGTTATCGTGGATGAGCCCTCTAATGCTTAGAAGCTTGATGAGTTACCTAAATTTCGGGCCATAGGAATTAGACCCCAGGAAATAATCCCTTCAAGGTTTGCTAATGCTCAACAAGTTTCAAAGGAACCTCGAATGGATTCAATTAAGGGTAGTGATTCTGTAGTTTTTATTAGAGAAATTGCTCTGACTCCACACATTGGCATTAGAAAAAAAGACTATCTTTAGTATGATTGACAATATTAATAGATCTAGTGGTAGGGAATCATTCCTAGATAAATATGATAAAGATCGTATAATTATTTAAACTAGTGTATAGCCTTCAAGAACTAATACGGTCAAGTCAAATTTAGGGTAAGAGTTAGGCTTGATTTAAAGGAGTAACTCAGATATAAAGGTGATATTAGAGGATTCAAACTCGTCTTCTGAACACTATCCAATTCATGATTAAAATCCATGTAAAAAACCCAAAAACTAAGAGGAGCGGCCATCATCCAAGATACAGAGGCCCTGGTGAAATATCTCACAAATGAACATGCTTGGTAAATACCTCAGGTTTGTTTTTTTCTGTGTTTTCTTTCATGGGTAGTTTTTTCTTGAATTTTAGGATCATAGATGTTTTTCTTTAAGCTTGTTTCCCTCGCTTCTTGGCAAGCTATCTGCTTTAATATATCTACCAGTGGCTTGTCACAGTTTTCACATTCTATCTCCCTCAGTCCTACTACTTTTCTTTTATTTTCATAAAGGAAGCATGAGTTTGGATTTCCAAACTCATGGATCAAGACCATTTTGTATAATTACATATATATATATTATAAAATATTTTAATATGAATTATATAAATAAATATAAAACTACATTAAATATTATTCATATTTAAATTTATATATTTATTTTCCTCTTATATAATTCATTATATATATATATAAATTGTGTGTTTATAGTATACATATATTTTTATTATTATATATATTTAAATATTGACATTTTACATCGAATATATATTAATATATATACATATATATATAACTTACTTTTCATGTATATTTTATTTATAAATATTTATATATTATTAAATATTATTTATATAATAATAAACTAATATATCTTTGTAAATAAAATTTATATATATTTTTAACCATCTATGATTTTGTTTACTCTTTTATACTTGTTTATATTTATATATAAAAATATAATAATTTACAAACAAAAACATGCACCTGCTATAACATCCTAATATTTTATGAAATATCTTCCATAAAATTAATTTCAATTCTATAATATATTTTGTTACACAAAACACCAAGTTTATCTTATGTTACACGCAACATCATGTTTCCTCGATAGCTTGTGTTACACACAAGACCATGTTTTACCAAACAACAATATACTATTAATATTTAATATATCACCAATCCGTTTGAATGTCGGGTATAAACAAAATTAACTAAATTATGAAAATATATGGTTGAATTTATAATTTACCAATTAATTGTATATGAATATAAAACCCAATTTAATATAAAGGAAATGTTTTAAATATATATATTTTTATGTACCAAAGGAATTTTATAATAATAAATTAAAATAATGGATGATATTAATGAAATTTATATTTTATAAAATAGTTTTACATTCAACCAATAAATTTTATAGGTATTATATAAGAACAAATCCAATTTATTTATAAATGCTATATTTTTCTAAAAGTCGGTTTTTCTACCTTTTAATGGTAGGCTTATTTTGAAACAAAATTTTTGAACTCTTTAAAATAATATTTGAATGAATAGACTTTTTTATAAGAGTGATTTTAAAATTATCTTAGGATCATTTTTTGGTTTTTCTATAAAGTTGCATCTTTTGATGAATATCAAAAAATACTGAATTTTGATTGAAAATGGTCTTTTTTATAAATAATTTATAATGTGAAATTATATTTAAAATTGGTTTTAAAGTTTAATTAGATAAATTATATATCTATTAATATAATTTAGTTCAATGGCATCAATTTCATATTAAAATTGGATATAAAAACTTTGTAAACTTTTGAACTTTTTTACTTTAAAACCCACTTCCTCATCCCATCTGTGGGATTAATTTTAAATTAATCAACTTATGAAATTTTGAATTTTGTAAAATATATTATTTGTTTGGAATCAGAATAATTTATAATATCTAGTAGTTTCAACTTATTTTTTGACCAAAAATATTAGTGAAAACAACTAAAATTAATTATAGTGATTAAGGTAAAAACGAATTCACTTAGTGGTTAATCATAAACAATAAGGTGAGGAATTGAACCAAAACATGTACAAAACTTATTGGTTGGACATAATTAGACCATATACCCTATTTTATAGAATTTTATCATTATTGGAGTCACATGTGGTAGGGGAGACCTCCCAATAGTGTTTATTTTGTGGTATTTACAAGAATGTCACTACTCCTACACAATAAAAGGGTATTCACTCTCTCCACTTCTTAACACCTCCCAAGACATTTTTCTCATCCAAAACCATAAAAAATAACTTTAAAATTTCACTCCTATCATCCTATAAGAATAAATGTGTTTATAAATTCAAAAAATGAATTACTTTGGTGCAAACCTAAAGGAGTTACCTGAAAAATAGTTAATGTCCATTAACGTTCGTTATTATTTTATTTTCTTCACCACCCCCCTTAAATTATTTGTATACCAAGATTATATAATAACATTAGTATCATAAATATATTAATATGTTTTGTTATTATTTTTATTACCTACAAACACACACATTTCCATCAAATGGGTTACGAAATCACCATTAATGTGTACGGTGGACTAACACCTCAAAAAACGATGTCGTTTGTTTTTTCATCACCACATCTCATGCTTGGGAATAATGATGGAAATAATGCTTATAGATGATATTTATTATATTTTTAACAAAATAATACCACTTTATTAATTATATAATATAATAACTTTTTACATTTTATATCATAGGGGGTACGATAACATCGCTCTTGTGTACGACGGACTATTGTCTCACGAAGCATTGTGAAGCATTTTTAAAAAACATTTTACATGGAAAATAATAAGGAAAATATAATGAATATTTATGATATTCATGAAATCATTATGATATTTGTGATATAATTATATTTCTATAAATATAATATATCATTTTCTTTATTACCTTTTCATATACTGAAAAAGTGATAATGTTGTTCATGGACGTATTGACTATCACCTCCTCAAAGCGATGTGATTCCTTTTAAATCATAAGATTGATATATAAAAAGTTTAAATAATTAAATATAATTGTATTTATGATATAATTATCACTATTTAAAGATAAAATATTCCTTACCTTCTTTCTATAATGATCGTTGAAAAATGGAAATGTTGTTCACGCGTACGTGTGGCCTACCGTCTCCATAGTCATAGCGTTAACTCATTTTTCATAACCATATTTCATAATTGGTTTTAAAAAATTAATTTCTGTGTAAATATGATATTTATTAAATGATTATTATTATGGATATATTTAAATAATGACCCCTTTGACCATAGTTGACCTACCAAATACATTTTGGACACATAAACCAAATACAGTCAAAAGCAAATCTTAAAATTAATTGCATGATTAATTGTATATAAATTGGTAATATGTGAAATAAAAGTAGTCATAATCATGGAAATTTTTCTCAATCAAGTAAATAATTAACATGATTTTATTATTCATCAATATAAATACACACTTGATGAATCATATTAAAGGTAAGGGATTGAATCTCAATCTCATTTCCTTGAGGAATATCTTGATGTTAATCACCTTTATTATTTTATAGGGTGTGTATAAAACCCCTTTGACATGTTATATCATGAATTTGTATATTATCATGATATTTAAAGTTTTTCAAAAAAATTATTATTTAAGGGGTTTTATGATTCAAGTGTCTCTCAAATGATAAGGGACTTTTATTTTAAAAAGAATCGTCTTTTTAAATTTTCACTACAACTATTTCTCTTCTGTGTATATGTTTTTAAAATGATTTTATCAATGATTTTTATATGGACATAAAATATTTATAAATTACCTTTTATATCTATTTTTACTTTATTTTCATATGTTTTTAAAAGGAATATTTTTATGTGTTTTCTATGGAATGTTATAGCAAACAACAAAAGGAATGTTCTATTATTAACGTACATAGTGACAGTGACTTTCCCACCATTGAAATTATTTAATTTCTAGATTCCTTTAAAATATTTCATGTTTCATTCAATTAAAAACTATTTTTTATTTTATTTGGGTATATTTGTATTTAAAATGTATTTTCAAGAAAATGATATTTTTATATTGAAAATGGGTTTTGAAAAGAAAATGATATTTTTATCTCGAATGGTTTTTCAAATGAGTTAAAAAGAGTTTTTCAAATCATTTCATGATGAAATTATTTTATACATGATATTGTACTTAAGAATTATATGAAATTTGTGATCTTGATATAGATTATATAAAGTTTTGATCCCCATTGTATCTCACAGGTGAGACCGATATAGCATATATGAAGCGTTGAACCACATCATAGATCATAAGAAATAGGTGAGCCTAATATAGCTTATATAAAGGGTTGTGGACATTATAAATCATGGTTGAGCTTGATATAGCATATATGAAGGGTGATCCCCAATATATATCTTCAATGAAATTTGTAATAATAATTTTAGGAAGTTATTTGTTTAGTTATTTCAATTAAAAGTGTTTTGAAATAGTTTTTTGTATATGATGCTCTAAGTCACTGAAAAGGATTTTTAATTTCCTGCTATGGATTTTAATTATTTTCTTGGAGAAAAATGTGTGTTTATTTTTCATTTGAAATTTTTTTATTCCATATGCTCAATGAAATTTGAAGATAAAGGTAAACATCATATGAGTTTTCATGTGTTCACTAGACTAATGGTTTTCCTTCTTTTTGTATTTCTTACTAAGATTTTTTTCTCAACACATTTTTTTATTTTATTTTCTCATGACTTAGGGTGGTTGAGTGAAAGGAAGAAGTTAAGTTGAAAGTCATGTATGTTTTTTATGATAAAAAGTCATTATTTATTTCAAAAGTTTTATATTATGGGGAAATGGATACTAATATGAAGTGTATAGTTTTTATTTTGAGGTTTAATTATATATGAGTTATGGCCTAATTCTCTATTAATATAAACCTGAAAATATTATCAAATGTAAGAGATTTAGTTCTGGACAAAAAACATGATATTGTGTAATTTTTAAGGATAGGAACTTATAGTTGGTATCAAAGGACTTTTATAAAACTTTTGAGGTTAGGATAGTGTTAATAGCATGCCCTTAGAAGATTTTAATTTATGATTAAGTTGAAATGAAATAGAATTTTAATATTTCCATGTTGATTCAACTAAAATATATTTGTTCAGAATTGTTTTTTACATATTAAATAGGAAAGATATCATTGGAAGTAACTGATAGGAAGATATCTTTCCAAATTAGTATCCCAATGTGTTAAGAATAGAATAGTTTTTTGCAGTGATGGATCAATTTACATTAGAGATAAATGGTGGAGGTATCCATGCTAGAGAGGAACTTAATTTATGGGGAAAGAATATGTTTTTTTCGGATCATTTCATGAGAAAAAATCCCCCAAAATTTAGTGGATCATCTGACCCTGTTGATCGGCTTCTCAAAAGGCGTCATTAATTCCTCAGGGCATGAGTCAAATTATTAATTTATATGTGTAACAAATATTAAAAACTACTAGGGAATAGTATAGTATAAGTCATGGGTTGATCCCATGAGGAGGATTCTGTTCTTTTGGGAAAAATAAATCTAATCTTGAACCCTTTGTAGGAATCCTTACTAGCATGACTGAAGTTTGGGTGGTGTCTAACTAATTTTGGGTTTGACTTCAAGTGATTAAAGAGGGGTCGAGGTCAAGTCTGAGTATCTAGATAAAGTCCATCCTAGTTCTAATCTTGGCAAGGTCCTAAGTGCATTATCTATGAAGCAAGTGGTGGTCTCTAGTCAACCTTGGTCAAGTCTTCTAGTTCTACCTAGGATGTAACTATTCCATGGTCAGGAGGCTAGCTACAGTCCAAGATGCATTATGTTCGTCTTTTATTGTAGAAATTTCCAAAATATATTGTTCATAGTCATAGTTTACTTCAATTAGGATAGGGTCATTTTCTTGACTGTCTGATGGTCACAGTACATTCACACAAATGGGGTTTGACTATTGGTTTATATCCAAATTACTAATCCATTTAGGTTTGACATGTTTATAACTAGAGTTATAATTAAGTGTGTAGATACATTGAATCTTAATCCCAACCTCAATGCCTTTATCTACTCATGGTGGTAATTAAAGTAATAAAAGGGGTAAAGGAAATAATAATATGCGAATGGAATCGAATAAATATGTGAAAAACATGAAAAAAAACTTTAAATAAAATCTTACTTGAAAGGAAAGAAATGGAATTGAAGCAATGCGGGAATTGAAGGCGTTGAAGAAAAGGAATCCACGTCTCTTCGATTGAAAATGTAAAGAAATTACAAAGAGCTAAAGTGTTTTAAGAGATAAAAGAGATGGGAATTATGAAGGGAGTCTAAAAGGGAGAGAGAGTCGATCTAGGACTTTTTCAATGTGCTGCTGAGCTTATCCTTATATAGGAAGAAATGGTCATGATGTGTACTCAATCATCACGTCGCGAACCCATAATATACTTTATTTAGACCAGGATCTCCAGTGTGGCATGCATATCTTCTATTGATTAATGAATCTTGATCATGGTCACGTCGTGTACAGGTGGTTCACGACGTGTACCCCATGTCCATCTGGCTTTTCACGTTGATTCCCCACAGCTTTCTCGGCTTCTAGTTTGACATGAGTCATCACGTATAGGAGGAATTCATGATGTGCACTTTAAATTTCTTCAGTAATTGTGGTTTTTCATGTCTTGGCAACATGGATTCATGCAATCTATGATCATCAAGTAAACGACACGAACTAGGCCATCACGATGTGTACTTAGACATTTTTTGTAGCTTTTCTTCCTTTCTTCTTGGGAACCTTGTGAAGCCCTATTTCCTACAAAATTGGACATCTACCACGTGCATTATCTTATACATGAATGAAAAACAAAAAAAAAGTGACAGAAAAATATATATAACATTTAGGCATATCAAATCCCCCCACACTTGAATCTTTTCTTGTACTCAAGAAAAGTGTCTCAATAAAGATTTCAAAAGGATAAGCAATTTTCAAAGCAATAAATGTATGTAATGTCCATTCAATAAAATTAAGTGTAAGTAGAAAAGTATTCAAGTTCCAGTTTTGATCATGCCTTGTAAATTTTTCATGCCTCATAGTTCAGATTTTCAAAACAAATTCTATTCTTTTAAACATAATCTTTTAACTGTTCCTTTAGTTATATGCCCAGTTTTAATTTACATCACCATGATTTTCTCTCATCACTCAGGTTAAAATGTAAGTAAGGTATGCTTGTACCCTGAGTCCATATTCCTAACCATAGGCTTACACTGTTTCTATCATCTCCACTGTGTAAAGACAAGTATAAGAATAATCTTGAGAACTTTTAGTAACAAGGTTCTAATGACTCTAAGGTTGTAGGTAGGAAGGTAAAATGTGAAAATCAGGCTCAAAAGAAGGGTAAGATCTAAAGTAAAATGTAGATGCGATAATATATGGGTGAAAAAATTCCTCCATCTAGTGAGTCAGGTCTATACTCCATCAACTCAGGTTGGATCCATCAGCATAGCAAGTAAGTAGATAAAGAAATTATTCTGTTCCTTTCCTTTTTCATTTTCATTTTTTATTTTTTGAAATTTATGTCTAGGATATATCTCACATCCATCACCTAACCATGTATGATCCTTTGAGGTATTCATTGGTATAGAAAATGGTGATTTTTGACCCTCCTAGTACACAACCCATACCAATTTTTTTCTTTTCTTTTAAATTTTACAAAGGAACGTAATACGAATGAGATACAAAAAAAAGGAATATGGATCACTACCTTGTAGTCAAGTGAGTGAATTGTACATATATGAAATTGAAACTATCCCAAGTAGTATGAATGCCTCCCCCATACTTCTTTGAAAATAATTTTTAATAATTGTACAAGGAGAAGGGTAGGAAGGTAAATAGGCTAGAAATAGCTCTTTTTATAATAGGTCATTCATGGAAACTGTGGTATAAATTAAGGATAGATGTCAGGTGGGTCTCAAGTAAAATGGATATTAAAGGTCGCCTCAATGATTTTAAAATTACACTTGTTTAGTCATCATTTTGATAAGATCATAGTGCAATTTCTAATAGTTTTCCATGTCCCCAGTATCTCTCAAGAGATATGCTTAGAAAAGAAAATCAGATTGAAGTTTTAGAATCCTCTTAGGTAATGAGAATGAAATAAAAACTAGAAATTACAAAGGGAATAAATCCTAAGTAGTGAGTCAATTAATCATGATTTCAAATATTTTTAATTTGAATTAAACTTCTAATCTCATCAGTCATTCTAAAATTCTAAGTAGGGGTGAAACATGGTTCTTAACTTTTTTTCTTTTTAAATTTATATTTAATTTACATGGGCATAACATTTTTTAAAATTTGAAACATTCCTATCAATTTCAGAAATGTATCCTAGAATAGTTAGAATAGGAAAAAAATCAAGTGTATCACTAGTGAAATCATGGGAAACCCCCCCCCCAACACACACATACTTAAAATGAGATAGTGTCCCTGCTGTCTAAGAAATAATGGGTGGGAGTGGTATGGAAGTGAATTCATGTAATTAAATTGACAAGGAGGTGATGATAGAATTTAAAAAGTGGGAGTTGAGAGCTCCCTAAGATTAAGTGGTATGTCATGGGGGTGTCGGATCTATCGTAAAATTGACATTTTATGCACCAGCAAAATATGTTAGCAGAAAAATCATGTACATTCGAACAAACATTAATTCATAGTTTTAAACATTTGAATAGCTGAAAATTAGTAGGTGTAAAAGGAAGGAATAATAGTAACCATTTAATTTATTGAATGAAAATTTTTACAAAGTACTATAATGAAACACACAAAAATCCAAGACTCAAACAAAGCTCAAAAAACAATTATGGTTTTCCTCCCATAAAGTGCTAACTTTAAAGTCTTCAGCCATAATTCCTTAGATTTTAGTTGAATGAGAGCTTAAGGAAATATCCCTCCTGGAATGGTTGTTGAAAAATCTTCAACCATTGACAATTCACTTTGAATGGTGGCTCTCCATCTACTTGAATTTCAATTACTCCATACGGAAAAACTTGGATAACATCCTAAGGACCAAACCATATTTATTTCAACTTTCTTGGGAAAAGTTTAAAACTTGAGTTGAATAGCAGAACCTTATTTCCTAGGATGAAGGTGTGTCTTACAATCTGCCAGTCGTGCCATTCTTTTATTCTTTCCTTGTAAATTCGTGCGTTCCCATATGAAAATTTTCTTAATTCTTACAATGCATTTAATTGTAATAATTGATTCTCTTCAACCTTATCTAACTCCAAATTTAGTTTTTTTATGGCCCAAAATGATCAGTGCTCTAGATCCATTAGAAGATGACATGGTTCTCCATAAACCAGTCAAAATAGGGTGGTATCTATGAGTGTTTTATAAGATATTCTATATGCCCATAATGCATCTCCTAGTTTCTAACTCCAATCATTTCTGCTTCTATTGACTATTTTTTGTAGGATCTACTTTACCTCCCAATTTGACAGTTCGACTTTCCCACTCATTTGTGGGTGATAGTGGGTTCTAGTATTATATTGAATCCCATATATATAAAGAATTTTTCTCACTGGTTGATTGGAGAAATGTGATCCACGATTGCTAATGAGCATATGTGGAAATCTAAAATGTGCAAACACATTTTACTGAAGGAAATTTATTACCAAGTTGGAAGTTTCATGAGTCGTTGCTTCAGCTTTTACCCATTTAGACATGTAGCCCACTACAACCAGAATGTATTTATTTCAATGTAACATGCGGAATGGTCCCATAAAGTCGATGCATGGACATCAAAAACTTCAAATTCCAGCATGGGGTTTTGTGTAACTTCATTTATTTTGTTCATATTCCCTATCCTTTGGCATATGTCATAGTGGTAGAAAGATCTCTTGGTGTCTTGATGTAATGAGGGCTATAAAAATACACTTGGTAGGGTCTTATCCATCGAGCACTCAATACCGTGATGCCTTCCGGTTAGAGAAGTGTGGCACATTCTGATTACATTTTGCACCTCTTCTTCTAGATTGAAAAATCTTAAATGGACATCAGCACAAAACATAAAAATTATAGGTTCATCCTAAAAGTAGTGATTAGAATCTGAATGAAACTTTTTCTATTGTTTATAAGATAACTCTAAAGGGATGAATCTTATTTCAAGAAAATTGTCTATGTTGGAGAACTAAGACTGGGTATGGATATTAAATAGGGTCTCATCAGAAAAATATGCTTCAATATCAGCCTTGTTATCTTTGATGATGGTAAGAGGTAGTCTATAGAGGTGATCAGCAATGACATTTTCTGTTCCCTTCGTATATTTGATTATTATTATGAATTCTTGTAGCAAGATAATCCAGCATATCAACCTTGGTTTTTCATATTTCTTGGTCATCAAGTACCGAAGGTAATCATGATCAGTATAAACAATAAATTTTGATAGAACAAGGTAAGAACAGGATTTTTCAAAGGAATATATGACGGCTAGGATCTCTTTCTCCATGATCATATAATTAATATGATCTTCATTTAAGGTGTGACTTGTATAATAAATTGGGCAAAAAAAATTATTTGCATCTTTTCTCAGAACAACTCCTACAGCAAGGTTGTTGGCATCGTACATAAGTTCAAAATATTTTTTCCAGTTTGGTGAAATGATGACTAGGGATGTCATCAAGCTATTTTTCAAAGTATCGAAAGCTTTTTGAAATTATTGAATGAGTTTTAAAGGAATATCTTTTGACAATAAGTTTTTCAAAGGACATGCGACTTTAGAAAAATCTTTTACAAAGCACCTGTAGAATCCAGCATGCCCAAAGAAACTTCTGATACCCTTAACAGTGGATAGATCAAGTAGATCTTTAATAAAATTGATCTTTGATGGATCTACTTTGATGCCTTATTTTGAGATTTTGTGGCTGAGTATGATTCCTCCTTGCACCATGAAGTGACATTTTTTCTAATTCATTACAGAGTATTTTTCTTCATAGCGTTGAAGAACTAGTTCTAAATTGTTGAGATAGACATTGAATTATCTTCCATAAACTGAGAAATATTCCATAAAAAATTCAATAAATTCATCATCCATATCATGAAATATGTATTTCATACATCTTTTGAAATTTTCTGGAGCATTACACATACCGAAGGACATGCTTTAGTATGCAACAGTACCAAAAAGACAAGTGAAGGTGGTTTTTGGCCAATTAGCAGGGTCGACTTCAATTTAATTATATCCTAAATAGCCATCCAATAAATAGTAGAAATCATGACTTGATAGTATTCCTAACATTTGGTCCATAAAAGGTAAGGGAAAATGGCCTTTTCTTATGGCCGAGTTTATACATTTGTAATCCATGCAAACTCTGCATCCAGTGATGGTGCATGTTGAAATAGTTCATTTTCATCTGTTCTTATTCCTGTGAGTCCTCATTTCTTTGGAATGACTTGGAGGGGGCTCACCCATTCACTGTCTAAGATAGGAAATATTATTCCCGCATCCATGAGTTTCATCACCTCTTTCTTGACAACTTCCTTTATGGGTGTTGTGAGCCAACTTTGTCACTCCCTAGGTGATAGACTAATTATGTCATTTGAGGGCATCAACCAATTTTTCTTCTTCATCCTAGGATAGTTCAGAGTTGACTATAATGGTCAAAGAGGAGGATTCCCATAGAAATGAGTGATTTAAATTATTAGGCAGTGGTTTTAGGTCTAATTGAGGAGGCTAGATATTGGATGGGGTAAATTATGGCATAGTATCTCTAGTGAGTGGTTCAATATAGTTGACATCCTCGAAGTCGTAGTCTCCTTATGCTTCTATAAGAGAGTGGCCACTTTCTTCCTTGATGACCATATATTCTTCTCCATTCCAAGTGAGAGAAATGGCATCACAGTCCATAGTGTCATCTGAGTGTTTCACAACTCTAATTTGGTTGAACACAAAATATTCTTCTCCTACTCTGAATATGAGACATCCTTGGTTCACATCAATCATTGTCTTTCTTGTATCTAGGAATGGTCTTCCAAGTATAATAGGAACATCTCCATCATCTTCCATGTCCAAAATCAATAAATCAGAAGGGAAAATGAACTTGCCAACTGTTACCAGAACAAAATCCAGAGTGCCTCGGGGGTACTTGATTGAGCGATCATCTAATTTCAAAGACACCCCTATTTCTTTGAGCTCTTTTAATACTAGATTTTGAAAATTAATCATTGGCGTGAGGTTAATGTTTGCTCCAAGGTCACAGAGTGCTCTTCCAAATTTGCATGTACCTATCACACAAGGGATTGAGAAGCTTCCAGGGTCTCTCATCTTTGGTGGAATTTCCTTTTGTACAATAGAAGATAATTCTTCATTTAAAGAGATGACTCCAAGATATTATATTTTTCTTTTGTTTGATAAAAGGTCTTTCAGAAATTTACCATAAATGGGTATCTGGGAAATAGCTTCAATAAAAGGGATGTTGATATGTAATTTCTTAAACATATCCAGGAACTTCTTATATTATGTCTCCTCCAAAAGTGGTCTTTATCTCTCTATATAGGGAAGAGGTGGCTGGTATAGAGGTGGAGAAACATACACAAGTTCCTTTTTCTACACAGGTATATGTTCCTTCTCATATGTAACTTCTTCATGATGTAGGGTGGGATTGAATTTTTCATTAGGTGTTGGTTGTTTTCTTAGCTCTTCTTCTTGTGGCCTTGCTTCTTTGGGTTGTTGTAAGTCTATAATCCTTCTTCCCATCAACACTACTACCATAGATTCCTCTCATGAGTATGTCTTAGTGTTACCAGGTAGAGTACCTAGTAATCTCTTAGATAAGGTCTTTGATATTTGACCCATTTTCACTTCAAGGTTCCCAAGATATGCTCTCTGGTTTTTTATATTTGTCTCATGGTTCATCATTCTTTGATCATACTTTTGCACAATGATGCCAAGAGGCTTTCCATATTACTTTGCATAGGTGCTTGCTGAGGTCTTGGATGAGGTGGCTGAAATTGTTGTGATCTTTGAGGGAATGGTTTTTGTTGGTCTTGTGGTCTTGGTATAGGGTTTATTGGAGGATACCCCAGTGGTCCTTGAGCTATGAATTTGTTTTTTCCTCCTCTCGGTTGAAAATAACCCTGATTATTTTGAGATTGCTACCAAGGTGGCCTCTACTGATAATACTAATGTTGCTGGAATGGCGGGTTTTGCTGATTGAAATCGATATAATTATAATCTTGTTGTGGTTATTCATATCCATCATTTCATTCTTGATATAGATTTGGGCCACCACACATCTCACATGATTGTAAGTCTGTGATAGGATTAGGAGGAGGTTGAGTGGTTGGTATCTGAACTGCTTCTAACTTTTTAGTGAGCGCTTCCACTTACACTACTAGCCTTGTGGTCACATAAATTTGGTAGATTCTACATCATGGTGGTCCACTATCACTCTGCCATGGAATGGCATTGTGAGATACTTCATCAAGAATGGCACTTCCAACTTCATAAGTCTTGAACATGAGACCTCCATCAGCGGCTGCATCGACAACATTCGGTGTCGCTGGCTAGAGTCCATGATAGAAAGTTTGGAGTTGTATCCACATATCCAGTCCATGATGTGGACACTCTCTCATTAATTATTTAAATTGATCCCACACTTCCCAAGCAGATTCTCCATCAATTTGATTGAAATTTTGAATGTCCATCTAGAGCTTCCAGGTTTGTATGGGTGGGAAGTACCTGTCTATAAACTTCTTGTCCAGTTCGTCCTAACTCATAATTGACTCAACAGTTTGACTATTTAGCCAGTCCTTGGCTCTGTCTCATAAGGAGAATGGGAATATGCAGAGTCCTAATGAATCAGACAACACTCCCTAGTTATGAAAGGTATCACAGACTTCTAGGTTTTTGGAAATATGTTCATGTGGATCTTTGCTCAGAAGACTGCTAAATTTACCCATGTTCTAGATCATATGATTGACTCTAGGTTTTATCTCAATGTGTGGGATTGGACAGGGGAATGAACAATACGAGGAGTCGCACCATGGATTCATGGTAAGCCATAGTCCATGATCATTTTCTCATGGTTCATTATTGTGTGATCTCCCAAAATGATTTGATGGTTGGGGTTTCACGAGTTAGTTCCCACTGGGTGGTTGACTTTCTTAGCCATTGCTGACTGGCGAAGATAAGAGAGATGGATTACAATCTCCTGATCAAATTCCAAAATATATTGTGCTTAAAGAGTCCTTAAACAAGTCAAAGGACCTTGGTACATACACGGGGTGAACGAAAAATAACAAAAAGACATAAGGGAGTCTAGAAACAAAGGGAAGAGGTGAGGGAAAGGTAATCCAAGATCTAGACCAGAGTCCTAATCATGAAGAAAAAATGTTGGTTCCCCAGAAACGACACCAAAATTTGATCATCTTCCAAAAAGGGGTCATTAATTTCTCATGGCATGAGTCAAATTAGAAATTTATATGTGTCCCAAACTTTATTAACTACTAGGCCACAGTATAGTAGAAGTCTGAGGTCGATCCCACGAGGAGGATGTTGTTCTTGTGGGGAAAAGAAATTTGGTCTTGAACCCTTTGTAGAATTCCTTACTATCTTGACTAAAGTTTGGGTGGTGTCTAACTAATTTTGGGTTTGAATTCAACTGATTAAAGAGGATTTGGGATCAAGTCTGAGTATCAAGATAAAAGTGATCATAGTTTTAATCTTGGTAAGGTCCTAAGTGATTAGTCTGTGAAGCAAGCAGTAGTCACAAGTCAACCTTGGTCCAATATTCTAGTTCTACCTAGGATGTAACCATTCCATGGTAAAGAGGCTAGCTACGATCCTAGATTCATTACGTTCAGCTTATATAGAGAATGTTCCATAAGCTAATGGTCATAGTCATAGTTTACTTCAATTATGATAGGGTAGTTTTCTTGACTGTCTGATGGTCATGGTACAGTCAAACAAATGGGTTTTGACTGTTATTTTATATCCTAATTACAAATCCATTTAGGTTTTCAAAATTTACATCTAGATTTCTAATTAAGTGGGTAGATACATCAAATCATGATCCCTAACTCAATGTGTTTAGCTACTCATGGTGGTAATCAAAACAACAAAAGGGGTGAAGGAAATTATAACTATGATAATGAAATTGAATAAATATGTGACAAACATGTAAGAAAACCTTAAATAAAACCTCACTTGAAAGGAATGAAATGGAAATAAAGTAATGCGGGAATTGGAGATGTTGAAGAAAAGGAATCCACGACTCCTTGGTTGAAAATGTAAGGAAATTAAAAATAACTAAATTGTTTTAATAGGGAAAAGAGAAGGGAATTCCTAAGGGAGTCTAAAAGGGAGAGAGAGCTGATCCAAGTCTTTTTCAATGTGATGTCAAGATTCTCTTTATATAGGTGGAAATGATCATGATGTGTACTTAATCATCACATCGTGAACCCATAATATGTGTTATTTCAACCAGGATCTCCAGTGTGGCATGCAGATCTTCCACTGATTAATGAAGTTTGACCATGGTCACGTCATGTATAGGTGGTTCACGACGTGTACCCCATGGCCAGTTGGATTTTCTCATTGAATCATTTTAGCTTTCTTATCTTATAGTTTCACTTGAGTTATGACGTGTAGGAGGAATTCATGATGTAGACTAACAATTTCTTCAGTCATCGTGGTTGGTCATGTCTTGGCTTCATGGCTTGATGCAGGTTGTGATCATCAAGTAGACAATTTAAACCTGTCCATCATGACATGTACTTGGCCATTTTTGTAGCTTTTCTACATTTCTTCTTTGGAACCTGGTGAAACCCTATTTTCTACAAAATTGGACATCTACCACATGAATTATGGAGTATATGAATGAAAAACAAAGGAAAAGTGACAGAAAAATGTACAAAAATAACAAAGAACTAATGTGTTTTAAGAGGGAAAAGAGAAGGTAATTTTTAAGGGAGTCTAAAAAGAAGAGAGAGATTATCCAAGACCATTCCAATGTGTTTCCAAGCTTCTCCTTATCATAGAAAACCCCACCCATGTGTAGGATTGAAAAACCATGGGTAAATTCCCAAAAATATCCAATATGAATCAGAAAATACAAGAATCCAAGTAATGCCAAAACTTGAATTAAAAATGTGAGTTCATATAAAACCTATGTGAAAACCACACCCTGATACACCTATACCATCTCTATAATAAACATCTCATTAATGCCATGTATCGTAAGATCAATCTGTGACAAAGATTCACCCTTATATCGACGAAACGTCACTACCTCAGAGATCTTCACCTGAACATGTGTCAGCCTCTCACCAGCTTGCAAAAACTGAATGATATTTCCATCAAGATGTACTGTTGATCTTTAATCAGGACATGCTACCTGATCACCACAATCAGGAAGAGTTTCGATACGTGGCCATGACCATCAATTGCATCATCGCTGCTCCGCACATGTTAAACGCCGACGTGTCGTACATGATACTGCTGACATGGCAGCCCCCTTCTTTCTCTCGGTGTAATTCATCTTGAGCACCCTACCAAGAAAATCACCTCATGCACAAGGTAATTGTGTCATATTCATCATGTCACATGGGCTTCTGCAAACGCGGAAACCCCTTCTTGGGTCTCCCTTTCTGGCTACATATTGCTGGAACACCCCTTCAAAAATATGTTGTTGCATCCTCCTTATATAGACAACAAATCCATAATCACCAATTAGTACAGTCAACATTCCTTTTCCAACCATTAATACTAGGAATTAAGTATCCTTAATGTTAGGGTAAAATCTTCAATTAATGTGGATATAAATCTCCTCATTAATAATTTTCCTCTCTCATAAATAAATGTGATGTATCCCAACAATCTCCCCCTTCATCACATTAATAAATATAACATCCAACCAACCCAGTTGGAAAGAAAATAGGTCGGTATCACACCAGAAATCATCAACTATAGAAAATAAGACGATGCCCTTTTTCACTTATGATAAAAAAAATATCAACTCCCCTTCAAAAAGAATACCAAATGCTAAAATCTTCACCACATTTGTATATACATTGTCCTTATAAACAAGACCATAACCTAAAATATATGGCTCCCCCATAATAGTTATTACCAAATGATCTGGAGCACCTTCAGGAATAGACTACCCCTAGTCAACATCCCATGATTGGACATGTGCATCACCTCTCTCAACTTGCTTTAATTTCCAAACCTTATTCTACTTCACACACATATTAGAAATCCTCTCTGAAACTTCCATACTTCTCATGAAAAATTTCAAGCACGAACCAACCTCCTTAGTAGAACATTGGAATGGTCTTGGATCATCTCTCTCTCCCTTTTAGACTCCCTTCATAATTCCCTTCTCTTTTCCCTCTAAAAACACTTTAGTTCTTTGTAATTTCTTTATATTTTCAATCGAAGAGTTGTGGATTCCTTTTCTTCAATGCCTTCAATTCCCGTATTTCTTCATTTCCATTCTGTTCCTTTCAAGTAAGGTTTTATTTAAAGTTTTATTGCATGTTTGTCACATATTTATTCATTTACATTTACATAGTTATGATTTCCTTCACCCATTTTATTGCTTTAAAAATTAAACTCTTTTTGTTTATCATTTTGAAGGTGAAGTAGATCGATTGTGGTCTTTGGTTAATAATACTAGAGAGAAATATTATCTTGATTCCATGGAATGGGAAACTTTTAAGGATATTTTCCCTGATAAATATATACTAAAGGTTTTTCAACTTAGGATAAAGAAAAAATCCATAGAATTGATGTAAAAAAGATAAATATTATGTGGCTAGACATGACGAAAAATTCACAATCTTGCCTTCATATGTGCCAGACTTTATTTGATACATAGATAGAAAAATTAATAGAATTTACTTAGGATTATAACAAAGATTATGAATACCATTGTCCACATGATAATTTAAGAGTTATGAGAACATTTTTCATTGTGCTAAGAAAGTTGAGATTAAGTTTTACAGAACTTATATTCCACAAGGTGACAAGAAAAAGAAATGGTCATGGTGGTATGAAATGGAGAAGCATCCAACTGTTAATTTTGAAGGTGAGAATAAAACTTGTTCCAAGTGTAGTAAAATAAATTTTGAGGAATTTATTTCAGCATCTAGAATGTGTTAATGATGTGGTAAATTTTTTCCCAAGGTTTGTGTCTGAAAAGATGAGTCTTGAACAATCCAATAATGAGAAAACAGATAACTAGTCAACTGTAAGATTCTTTAGTTGTAATGAGTTCAGACATTATGCTAATGTGTGTCATAATTTACTTAATCAAGGTTTAAATCATCATGATCAGAAGTAAAACTAGATGTAAAATCATTTTCTACCAATACATTTGATTCTGGGCCATCTGGTGAAGTGGTGAAAGATCAAGTGAGTTCATTATTTGTTTAAGTTTAACCATATGTTCAAGGTTATAAACACTCCTTGTGAGGTTTTAATTGATGAGATCATAAAGTTATTAAGGACTTTTTGGGATAGTTTTTTATTGGGTTTATGTTTAAGTAAGGATGTATTTTAATGATAAGTATGTCTTTACTTTTTTACATGATTTTTAAGGTATTGATAACCTTTTGGTTTTAATAATATTTGATGATTAAGGTTGTTTTTATAGATTTTCATCACATTTCTAGGATTTTTATAATAATAAAATTATGCTTATGAAATATAAATATATCAAGTAAGTATATTTCCTTATATTACTAGATGGTAAAAATAATTCCTTATCTTTAATAAAAGGATCTTGAAACCAAAATTTTATCATAGTACCATCAATTATAATAAACCATTAGTCTTTCCAATTATTATATATTTATGGTTTCGATTCCCTCAACTTTCCATTAATCATTCACTTGCTTGTGATTAGTGACCTCAATCACTCTCTATAATTATTTATGATTTTCAACCATTACTAACTATGTTATCCTGTTTTGAAATATATAATATGTTGTTCCATATAACTTTCTTACATCATTTTCTTTCTTATTAATCCTTTACAATGTGGGTTTCTAATAAGGAATTATTAAAATGTTAAACCTTTGATAACTAAGATGAATTTATAGGAATGAATTCATATTAAGGGGGTAGTATTTAAAATCATTATATTTTATGAAATATATTCTTTGAAATTAATTTTAATTCTTCAAAATATTGTGTTACACACAACACCAAGTTTATCTTGTGTTTCATGCAACTTTGAGTTTCTTCAATAATTATGTTGCCTGCAAGACTGAGTTTTACCAAAAAAAATATACTATTAATATTTAATCTATCACCAATCTCTTGGATTGGAGGGTATAAAAATAATTAACAAAATTATGAAAATATATGTTTGAATTCATTGGTTTCAAATTAATTAGAGATGAATATAAAAATCAATTGATTATAAAGAAAATGTTTTTATAAAAAAATTATAAATACATCAAAGTTATTTTATATTAATAAATTAAATTAATGGATAATATTAATGAAACATATATTTTATAAAAAATATTACATTCTTTCATAGATTTTATAGGCATAAATAAGAAAAAATATAATTTTACACATAAAAACTATTTTTTCTAAAAGGTGATTTTATTACTTTTTGATGGAAGACATGTTTTAGAAATAAAATTTTACACTTTAATAAAACTAATTGAAAAATTAAACTTATTTTTTAAAGTAAAATTTCAAAATTTCCCTAGCGTTTTTTTGGGTTTTTTTAAAAAGTTTCATCTTTTGATGAAAAGTGAAAAATAATGAATTTTAATTGAAAATGGTGTTTTTCCTAAATAATTTATAATGGTCATTATATTTTTAATTAGTTTTAAAGTTAAATTATATCAATTAAAAATATATTAATACAATTTATTTCCTTGGGATTAATTTCATATTCAAATTGGATCTAAAAACTTTGTAAACTTTTGAAATGTTTTACTTTAAAAACACGCTTTCTCATCCCGTCTATGGGATTAATTTTAACATAATTTTTGATACTTATGTTGTTTTAGTTTAGAAAAATGGATTTTGTATTTTTAATAATAAAAATTTATAATTTATATTAAGTTAAACTAAGTTTTTTACAAAAAATATTAGTGAAAGAAATTAAAATTAATTATAGTGATTAAGTCAAAAATAAGTTTACTTAGTGGTTAATCTTAATATATAGGGTGTGGAATTTACAAAAAACTTTTCAAAAACCTATTTTATGTCCTTATTTAGACCATGTAACCTCTTTTATATAGTTTCTTTCATTATTTTAGGCACATGAGTTAAGGGAGACATCTCAATAGTGTTTACTTTTTGGTATTTGTAAGAATGTCACTCCTCCTCCACTATAAAAGGTTACTCTCTCCCCCCACTCATTCGCACCTACAAAATCCATTTGACTCGACCAAAATCTAAAAAACTCACTTCAAAAATTATCTTATATCATCATAGAATCTTTAATTTTGGTATAAATCCAAAAAAGTATGTCGTTTGGTGTAAACTAAAATGAGTTACCCGAAGAAGAGGTAATGTTCATCAATGTGTATTTTTATTTTGTTTCCTTCTCAACCAACTTAAATTATTATTATAACATGATTATATAATAAAATAATTATCCTAAATATACTTATCTATTTTCATTTTTAGTCTAATAACTAAAAACTCACACACTTCCATCAAATGGGTTATGAAATCATCATTCGTGTGTACAGCAGACTACCGCCTCGCGAAACAACATCGTATGTTTTTCCATTACCGCCTATCATGTTATTAATAATGATGTAAATAATGTTTATAGATGATATTTATGATATTTATAACATAATAATTCCCCTTTATTCATTATATCATATACACCCTTTTTACATTTCATACTGTAGTGGATATGATAACATCGCTCATGTGTATGGCGGACTACCGCCTTGTGAAGCGATGTGAAGCATTTTTTATTAAAGTTCTACATGGAAAGTAATAAGGTAAAGTATTATGAATATATATGATATAAATTACATAATTATAATATTAATTACATAATTATATTTCTATAAATAAAATATATAGTTTTATTTATTACCTTTTCACACACTGAAAAAATGATAACATCATTCATGGGTGTGTGAATTTTCACCTCCTCAAAGTGATGTGATTCATTTTACATCACAAGAGTGATATATAATATATATATATAATTAAATATAATGGTATTTATGATATAATTATCATTATTTAAAGATAAAATATTACTTAACTTCTTTCCATAATGAGTTACATATGTGTACATTTGGCCTACCGTCTCCATGATCATAACTTTAGATCATTTTTCATAACCATACTTAATTATTGGTTTTAAAAGTATAATTAAAATGTAAATATGATAATTATTTTATATTATTATTATTTAAATATTTAAATAGTGAAACATTTGACCATATTTGGCCTATCAAAGTCATTTTTGACACAAAAATCCAATTTGTTCAAAACACCTAACTTGAAATTAATTTATTAAGTAATTGTATATAACTTGTTAATAAGTTAAATAAAAGTAATAATAAATTTTAAAAGGTTTTAAAGAAAATAAATAACTAAAATTAGTATATTATTTAGGAATATAAAGACACATGTGATTAATCATACTCACGGTAAAGGACTTCATCTCAATCTCCTTTCATTGAGGCATATCTTGACGTTATGCACCTTTATTATTTTATAAGATTTATATACAAACCCTTTTAATTATTATATCATGAATTTGTCTATTAAAATGATATTTAAATTTTTTTAATTTTGTAACTTAATGGGTTTTACTATTCAAGTGTTACTCAAATGATAAGGGACTTTTCTTTTAAAAAGAGTCATCTTTTAAAGTTTTTCTTCTAACTCTTTCTCTTCCATGCCCATGTTTTTAAAAAAAATTAAAATGTTTTTATATGGACATAAAACATTTATAAATTAAATTTTATGACACTTTTTACTTTATTTTCAAAGGATTTCAAAATAAATATTTTTAGGTGTTTTGTATGGAATGTTTTGGAAAATGACAAAAGGATTGTTCTATTCTTATCATATATGGAAATCACAAATTTTCCACTATAATGACCATTATTTTATTTCTAGATTCCTTTTGAATAGTTCATGTTTCCTTAAATTAAAAAATATTTTGTAATTTATTTGGGAATTTTGGTATTGAAAATTGTTTTTCAAAAAAAAAATGTATTTTTTATTGAAAATGGGTTTTTAAAAGAAAATGGTATTTTAATCTGAATTTTTTTTCATTTGAGTTTAAAAGAGTTTTTAAAAGGGTTTTATGATGAAAGTTTCTTATTAATGATATGATACACTATAATTATATGAAATGGGTGATCCTGGTATAGTTTAAACAAAGTGTTGAGCCCCATTATAGCTTACTGGTGAGATCAATATAGCTTATATGAAGGATGAGCCCCATTAAAGCTCACTAAAAAATGAGTGATCCTCATATAGATTATACAAAGTTTTGGGCCCACTATAGATCACGGGTGAGCTCAATATACCTTATATGAAGTGTGATCCCCATTATATATCTCCAATTCATTAGGTAATTATAATTTTTTAATTCTATCATATGGTTATTCCAATTAAAAGGGTTTTGAAAGGTTTTTCTATATATGATACTCTAAGTAACCGAAAAGGATTTTTAATTGCTTTCTATGGGTTTTAATGATTTTATTTGAGAAAAATGTGTGTTTTTTATTCATGTTTAAATTTATTATTTTATATGATCAAAGAAATCTGAAGATAAAGGTAATTGTTATAAGATTTTTCATGTGTTCACTGGACTAACAGTTTTCCTTTTTTTTGTATCCCTTACTAATATTTTATGCTCATCCCACATTTTTAATTGATTTTCTTAGGAATTAAGGATGTTCAATGGAGATGAATAATTCAAGTTGAAATTCATGGATATTTCCCATGAAAATAAATCTTGATTTATTTTAAAAGTTTTATATTATGGGAAAATTTGATACTAATCGAAAGTATTCACTTCGTATTTTGTGGTTTTTTATGTATGAGTAATGGCCTAATTCTCTAAAACTATAAACCTGAAAAGTTCCTCAAATTTAAGTGATTGAATTCCTAATTTAAAACTTCATATTATGTAATGTTTAAGGATGGTTCCTTATACACACACATATATATATTATAAAATATAGTAATATGTAATATATAAATAAATATATAAATACATTAAATATTGTTTATATATAAATTTATATATTAATATTTGTATTATAAATTATAATAAACATATATATTTACACTATACATATATATTTATAATTATATATGTGTGTGGGTTGTCTAGCCTATTCCTGAGTGATGCAGGTTGTTCTTCCACATCCAAGAGTTTGGGAGTTTAACCCCTAACAGCCTCCAATTTAGAGGGAATTTTCAGAAACACTATAGTAACACTATAGTAGTTGAGTACTATAGAGGTTATCATAGTAGGCAGAGTACTATAGCAGTAAAAGTGTTGTAGTGAGTAATATTATTCACCAAGATGTCCCTTTGAGCCACCTTTCAAAGGACTTTTGGTCATAGGAGGCTCCAACCACATTGCAAATCAAAGACTTCAGGAAAATACATCATGAAGGGACCTTTGGGCCACCAATAAATTGTAATAAGGTAATAGTGGGTGCCTTCCAATCCTTTTGGGTATAGATGAGGTTTGACCCAATGAACTGTTTGGGTGTGTGTGTGTGTGTCTTTTTAGTTTGTAATTTGTTATACCTAATATATATTAATTGTGTGTGTATGTGTTTATATATATGGTTATATATTATAAAATATATAAAAAATGACATATAAAATGTATATTTAGAAATATAATTCAAATTAAAATAAAAATTTATTATCAATTATATTTATATAATTTATAACAAAAATTATTATATTAATCAATAAAAAATTTAAAAATGTATTCACATACAATAAAAATGTATATGTAAATATAATAAATTAATATTTATAATAATAACTATATAAATATATAAATGAACATATATTTATTTAAGTAAATTTATATTAATATATATAAATAAATTTAAATATATATATATATATATAATTTTTGGTGTTGTGACACAAGTTTGATATAGCCTGAAATGTTTATGGCATGGAAAAAGAAAATGTGAAAAAATAGGGGTTTTGTATATGTATGAATATAAAATATTTATTTGTATGTTTATTTATTTATATATATATATATGTATGTATGTATGTACATGAATGTATGTATGTATCTATGTGTGTGTGTGCATATATGTACATATGTTTGTATATGTGTATATAAACATATGTATTTGTCTGTATATGTATATTTATATATGTGTATATATATGTGTGTGTTAGTGTGTGTATCTATATACATGTATATATGTGCATGTATGTGTGTGTATGTGCAGGTACGTGTGTGCATGTGCAGGTACCTGTGTGCATGTGGAAGCATGTATGTATATGTATGTGTAAGTGAATGATGTGTGTTTATATTTATGAGTGTGTTGTGTATATACATCTGTGTACATGTATGTGTATATTTGTATGTGTATGTGAATGTATGTATCTATGTATATGTGTGTATCCATTTGTATGTATCTGTATGCATTTATATAAGTGTATGAATGTATGTATATATGAATATGGATATGTCTGTGTGTGTGTGTGTGTGTGTGGATGTGTAGGTTTGTGCATGTGTGTGTGTGTGTGTGTGTTTCGATGTGTATGTATGAAGGTATGTGCATGCATGAATGTTTATGTGTATGTGTGTGGGTGTGTGTGTGTGTGTGTCTGTATATGGATGTATACGTATGTTCATTTAAGTATGTGTATGTAAGTATATATGTATATGTATTTATGTATGTGTATATATGTATGTCTAATACTATTAATTAATGTTATTCAAATGTAATTAATATAATCATATATATTAATATATGCATTTCAGAAATAAATATATACATGTATATGTAAATTTTGGATGGCTCCACGTGTATTTTACTCTTCACGGATCATTTCCCTGTGACACACTCAGCATGAATTCTATATTATTTGAGGAGGTTTTATACTTACCAATCATTGAGTGGAAAAAGGTGAGTTATCATCTTCCTTTTATTCCCCTCTTTCATCACGATCTGCTTCCACATGTATTTTCCATAACAGCTTACTCGATTTGGGAAAACATGTTTGTATTAATATTATTTCCATTTTAATTGGTGTGTTATATATGACTATATAAAATGTCATAAAATATTTTTTTCATGAATTTTTGTACTATAATGCCCAATCAAGTTTCATGTTGGCACTGATGTGACATCGAAGTGGGTGATTAAGTGGAAAGATGTGGGATGGACATTGCATGTTTCCCAGTATGGATCAGGTTGGTGGTTGGGTTGCAAGGAGATGGTTGGATTGAAAAATTTTCATTTATAGGATCACAAGTATACAAAATATACACTACTTGTGATTCCATTATAAAGGGATCATATTTTTATCATTCCTTACTAAAATTCACTTTTAAAAATACCAATTTATCAATTTTTATTATCACCCTCTTATCAACCCATCTACATCAGAAAATTGGTATGTGAAATATTATATAGTCAAGCTCTCATATTTTTTTGATGATTACAAAGTAAAACATATTCACATAAATTAGATTATTATCTTTTCAACTAGATATGTTCATCGCCTCAACTATAATTATAACTCTACTATTTTGAACTGTACTACATTAAACATGTTTCTTTGTATAGAACTTATAAATTTCAATTATGTATTCATTGTAGGATAATACATGAACACTTGGTCATTTGGATAACCATCGCATTTTATTGAAGTACGCAAAAGTGTGTGATTTTATTTTTTATCAATAATCATGTCAATGGTGTGAGTTTAAGTGAATATGGGGAGCTCTAGTGAAGGAGTATCCATCCATGTAATAAGAGTTGATTATATGGGGAATAAATAATTATGAACGAAGATAGTAACGAATAAGAACATGGAAACTTGGAATAGATGGCTAGAAAAATACCATGGAACCTAAAGGAGAACCCATCCAAGGAGTAAAAATCATATTGTTTGTTGTTCAAATAGTTTTTATATGCTCCTAGATGAAGTTTTGTGTGATCATAAATGGATTGGGATTGATTGAAGATGAGATTTTCATTACCCAACCCTAATTGGGGAATGATACACAACTACTAAAAGCTTGACTCAATAGGCCAAGGGTGGAGACAAGTGCCAAAAGGCATATCATAAAGGGAAGGCCTCTACTTAATGTACATATACACACACACCCGACCATCTCAATGAAGAAGTGAAGAAGAATAATAATAGAAATATTGAATGTATAGAATGTAACTAAGCATGAAATACCTCTAGTGTCACTACAAAAAAAATTCCTCAATTATAATGGGTTATTTTTGTTATTAGATGGGGTTATAACCCCCTCTAAACACATTAAATAAGGTTACTCATAACCACTACTAATGTTCCTACAACATGTTGTTAGTGGAGGTATTTTTTAAGTACTGGTAAGATAAATCGCAATTAGCGGTGGTTAAATTAGAGGGGGTAATAACCCCCTCTAATTTCATCACAAAATCTCAGTTTATAGGGGGTTTTAACCCACAATAATTTGATTCTCCATTTAGAGGTAGTCGTAAACCACCTCTAATTGAGTTATAAGGCACATAGTAGGGGTAATTTTTCAAATCGCCTCTAATTGAGCCCTATATTAGAGGGGGTTAAAACCCCCTCTAATTGATCCACATATTAGAGCCAGTTTAAAAAACCACCTCTAATATATGTATATATGTTTAATACTAACCTCCACTGGACCTCCCCTCTCATTCCCATAGTGGCTCTCCCCCTCCTGTTCCCCCAATGGCCCTCCCCCTCTCGTTCCCCTCGTGCCATAGTGGCTCTCCCCCTCCTGTTCCCCCAATGGCCCTCCCCCTCTCGTTCCCCTCGTGGTGCCTCATTCCCCCAATGACCCTCTCCTCCCGTTCCCACAAGCTAGTGATTTCCCCCTCCCATTCTGGCCCCCTCCTATTGGCTTGTGGTGGCCACCTCCAGGGTGGTCTGATTTTATTCTCTCCCTCACGGTTTGATCGTGCCCCTTTAAAAATAACCACTTATGGGTTTCAAACCCAAGAACTGTCGAGAACCTCTTCAAAGACTCCACCACCATGGAAACTAGATTTTTTTGTATTTCAATTATACATTATAATATTTATATATATTATGTTTCTTATTAAAATAAATATTATTTGAATAAATATTTAAATACATATGAATATATAACCTATAAATTTGTTTTTATAAATTAATATATACATGTTTATATTATATATTTATGTATTTATATTATAATACATTTATATTATATTCAATCTATATATTTATATAAACTATATATTTTATATGTTTATTTACATACATTTGAGTAAATATACTTTATAATTCTATTTATGTTATGTATATACACATATATTTATATATTTATAAATATAATTATGTAAATTATTTATATACTTAAAGAAATATTTATATATTATATATATTTATATTTATATAATATATATATAAGTAATTATTTAATATATTTATAAAATGTATTTAAAAATATATTTATATAATGTATTGAAAATATATATTAATATAATATATTTCAATACTTATATTCATTATCTTGTACATTAATATAAATTTATTTATATAAATTATATACTATTATATATAAATAAAATGTAATTAACATTATATAAAATACATAAATATGAAATAAAATTTATAAAACTATCTATATTATATATAATTAATATTATATCAAATACAATTTATAAAAATATTTACATAATTAATATTATATGAAATAAAATTTATAAAAATATATAATTAATATTATATGATATATAATTTATAAAAATATTTATATAATGTATTTCTATATACATATATATTTATTATTATGTACATTATTAAATATATTTATTTCAAAAAAATATAATTGAACAATATTGTGTACATTAATATATATTTATTTGTATAAATTTTATTTCATATAATATTATTATGTGTAATATAAAATTATAAAAATATTATTTAAAAATATATTTATTATTGTTATATAAATTATAAAAACCAGAATCTTGGGTTTTAATATGATATTTTTTTTAATAAATTATAGTTATGTATATATTTATATCATATGTTTATGCTTTCATATTATATATAATTAATATTATATGAAATACAATTTATAAAAATAAATATATATTATAATATTATAAAAATATATTTATGTATACATATAATTACAATTAAATACAATCATATAAATATTTTATATAATATTTTATATAATGTATCCAGATACATTTTTATATAGTTTTGAATTTTATATATATATATATTATGGAATTTGTTTTTTTAATAGTGGGGGTTCACAACCCCATCTAATTTAAGCCATTAGAGGGGGTTTTGAACCCCCCCTCTAATTTAAGACACTAGAGAGGGTTTTCAACCCCCTTTAATTTAAGACATTAGAGAAGGTTTTGAACCCACACTAATTTAATATATTATAGGGGGTTTTGAACCATCTCTAATCTCATTGATTAGCGGCGGTTATGAACCCCCTCTATTTTCTTAAATTTGAGGGGGTTCAAAACCCTCTAAAAAATCAAATTGAATATTAAAAAAATAATGTTAAAAATTTTATAGAGGGTTCATAACCCCCAAAAAATTTGATGATTAGTGAGGGTTTCACATAACCCCCTCTAATTTATAAAGAAAATGAATTTAGAGGGGGTTTATAACCCCTATAAATTCTTTGATTAAAGGAGGTTGTGCATAACCCCCTCTAATTATACAAAAAATGAAATTAGATGGGGTTGTGTATAACCCCCTCTAATCTGCTATTTCTTAGTAGTGGGTGTTCAAGAGTACGACAATGAAAACTGAAAAGTAAAGTGAAAAAATTTATTCCCAACCAAAAATATGTCCCAAGTTGATAAAAATAGAATGTAAAAGTGTTAATAGATCCCATATCTTGATCTCCATGCTTCGACCACCGTATGCAATCTAATCCACCAAATATCCCTAAGATCCTATGTAGTCACCACTGACCTATCTTTTATCTATATAAGACACAACACCTGGGGGAAAATCCCTTGAAGGGGTGAGTATATATATACCTAGTAGGATATCTTGAAAGATGATGTGGGCAATAAGAGATGTGATAGGAGTAGATAGTAAATATCTCAACCCAAAGTAAAATAATAAACAAATCCAATTTCTTGGATACAGAAATATATATATATATATATATATATATATATATATTCTCAAACCAATGAAAACCAAATGAGAGATAAGGTGATCTCCATCTCACAACCCATTCTAGGAAAATATTTCAATCAGTTCTCAAAATCTATCAATGATGCTCAGCATCTTGTGAATCTTCTTAGAAATAATCGTGTGGAGGCTCACACCTCTCCATTGTATAAGACAGTCGAGGGGACACATTCGTCGAGTAGAGGACCCACTCCCTAGTGCATTAGGGGGGGTTCCACTCAATAGATATCTATACAGGACTTGTGCCCAAATTAGTCAGGGGGTTACACTCTGTAAAAGAGGATACACACCCCGATGCGGCATGGGGGTTCCACTCTGGTGTCACGAGGACCTTCCCCTTATCCAATAGGGGTTCCACTCTGTAGATAGAGGACATGTTCCCTGATGCATCAGGAGGTTTTCACTCTAGTTTCATGAGTACTTATGCCCTATATGATAGTTGGTTATACTCGGTAGATAGAGGACCAGCGCCATAATGTGTATGGGGGCTTGTACTCTAAGTCATGATGAACCCCATAACATCTCAGGATAGTGGGGGTTGCACTTTGGTGATCCTCTAGTAGATCATTGTCATCATCAGGTTCCACCTAAATAAATATCACACCCATAACATCTATCCATGAATCTCAAAATCCATTAACGAGGAAACCATCACATTCTACATGTAAAAAATCCCAAGATAGGCTACTCTCGGGCCAATATATGAGTCCAAACGAAGGCGATGTGAGAGGTTGAAGTTTCCTAAAAAGGAAACAAGGGGTACATGGGGTATGAGGGGACCAACATGACGTGTGGTTCTGCTCCATCATATAGTCGTATCCTTTTAGGTACATGGTTCACTACCCATGTTACCATACATGGCATGTAGTGGGTTTACATGGTGTTTTTGAGTAACCAGGGTCCTACCCATGCTCTTTATCCATGTCTATGTACTTTAATCATGTTCATGTACTTGGGAACTGAACAAGCGCATCGCTGAAAGCATAGAAATTTAATATTTATAAAATATAATTGCTGCTAGTGCAGTGGAAAGAAAGGTTTCGAGCCACAGATAAGGACTAAAGATGTTCATACCTAAGCAAAAACTAAAAAACAAAAAAAAAATTAACAAAAACTAAAATTGAAATAGCAAAAGGGGATGTGTGAAAAGGAATGCGTAGAATAGTGCATGGAAAATGAGTTAAAGTAAGAGACAATCAGAAGGAAATTTAGGGGAACTATATTAGAATAGATCGATTAAAATTTTAACTTCTCTTGAATAGAACTAACCACAAAGGTACTGAAGTTGTATGCAGAGGAATGAAATGCCTAACTGTTGTTAAATAATTCACCTTCACCAATGATCTCTCTTGGGAAAAAATATTTCTAACAGAACACAAGAAATTTTGTTTCCTCATGGAGAAAAATCTTATCACAACCTTTTCTAGTTATTAATTTGGTTGTGGTCACCAAGAAAAAATTATAATCTACCCTTCACTTTCTGGAGCTTGTGGTAGAGTGAAAGAATGCTCAAAAGAAATACAAACTAGAGACCACTGGATAGCATAAATAACCCCTCTATGACTAACCTAATTACAAGAGAAAATGAAATAATCAAACTTCAATCCATCAGATCCAACCCCCCTAAACTACTTAGAAATTCATAGTAGAAGATTCATAAAATATAAAATTAAATAAAAACATCTCAGTACAATTAAAAGGTGAAAAATTTTGAGAATAATTCCTCTTGGTTTGAGCAGGCTCTTCTTCCATCTCGAACTCCATATTCCTCTTGCTTAGTGTGTGGTTCCTGCTCGATTGTATGATCCTTGCTCTGTTCTTTGCGAATGGTGAATGGGTGGTGATTGGATAACTAGTAGATGGATGTATTGAATCTTCTAATCTTGAATGGAAGGTTCACCCCTAGATGTCTCTTGAATGTGTGTCTCGATGTGATGGATGTCTCCCCAAGTATTTCTCAAATAGTCCTCAGATGGATCTGAAATGGTACCCCCTTCTCTGGGGAACCTCCTAGATGGTTCTAGAATTCCATTATGGTCTCCTCCCCCACATTCACAATTTCTAGAGTCTTCTTACTCAGCTCTATGCGGAACTTTCACCGTACCTCTTCCTCATTGTTGGTGACCAGAGAAAAAACACCCCCTTAACATAATGATCTACCCTTGATCCATATAGCAAGACTTAATGATTTAATTTTTTCCTTCACATAAAACATAAAATAAAATATTAAAATTATAATAATTAATTTATTACAAGTATTTAGTATATATATATATAAACAAATATACAAATAAATAAAAAAATAAAACTACTTATTAAATAAATACAACTATACACAATTATTATATATATATACATATCTATAAATATATAAAACTTTTTAAAAATATACATACAGTTGTTGTTATTATTATATTATATTGTTATTAGTATTAAAGAAATATATATTCACAAAAGTATGTACTTAATATTATTATATATAAATAACAATCTATGTATTTCTATTATTAAAATTGTATTTGTTAATAATATTATTACTATTATTATAATATATTATATATTATATTATAATTATATATAAAAATGTAAAAAATGATGATGTGGTGGATTCATAAGGTCGAAAGGTGGAGAGGGGTGTTTGGTGAAAAGTGAGGGAAGGAGGACTTGTGGGTGGGCATAGGGAAGGCGAGTCAGGAAGCTGATAGAGAGGGGGGAGGGAGCTCGACGATACTGTCTTTAGTATGGGAGGATCTGCTCAGATTCGGCAGCTTTGGGAGGAATCATTTGTGAAGCTAGGTGCAGCCTCAGTAGGTTCAGATGGTGGAGAGTCTCTGTTGAGAAGACCTCGTGTTTGACGGTGGTTCGCGGTTGCAAGGATTCTTCATCAGTACTTCCTATGGGTTCTGATTCTTGGAAGAGGGTTCATGGGGATTTTGGGATGGATTCGGTATTCTATGGTGTGATATTTTCAAAAAATCAACTAAATTTATTGTTCTTCCATATTTCTTCAAATATCTTTTCTCATCATTGCTTGATTATGGTTTTATGGTGAACGTGGATAATGATTAGGATGTCAATGGTGGATACGAGTAGGGATGACAACGGTGGGTATTTACTTTGCAATGAAGAATGAAGGCAGTGGTGGGTTGGAATCCACCGTTGGGCCAAGATGCAATTGTGGGTTGGGGAGAATGGTGACTCAAGGGAGTCACTGATTGAGTGAAGGATGGTGGTTTAGATTGTAGTGCAAGGGGAAAGGGATGGATGAGCCACCATTGGAAGTTTCGAACAGTAGGTGTGGGTGATGGTGAGTCAGGGAGTCACTGTTGAGGATATATGGTGGTGACTTCAAGAGTCACCACTGGGTTGAGGTTGACAGTGGGTGCAAATTCTAGTGGTGACTCAGAGGAGTCATCACTCTCAATTTTGGTACTGCTAGAATCTGGCGGTGGCTCATGAAAAACAATACAAAAAAAAAATAAATTAAAAAAAACATAACAAAACGAATGTACAAGCATCAAATTAATGTAGTTAGTTTATTTAATTAATCAATTATTTAAAATTACAAATGAAATTAAAACTTCTAATTCACAATTTAAATTATTAAAACCAATTTAACTGATTTATAAATTATTCAAAAATTAAATTAATATAGATTACATTGTGTAAACTTTAAAATTAATTTAAAACGACAAAAAAACACTTAAAGTCAGTTTGTTTGAATTAATTAACTAATTAATTAATTTAAAAAATTAATAAAATCAAAGAATTATAATTTTATATTACTAGGTATTAAAAATATTTACATAATAGAATTAAAATGTCATAATTAATTTAACTATTTAAATAATCAAATACTAAAGTCAAATTTATTTATTTTCAAATTTAAAAAATGAAGAATAAATTGAATTCATGAATTAATTTGAAAAATAAATAAAATATAAGAAAGTAAAAAAAATAACAGAAACGTTGAAATAATTAAAATAATTAAATAAAAATATTATTAGGTAAACATATTAAGATTAATTAAATTGAGAAAAAGTAAATATTGAATTACAAAAATAAAATAATGAAGTTAAATTATTGAATTTATTATTTTAAAAAACAAAAAATGCAAAAAAATGAATAAATTAACATAATAATAAATGAAAAATAATAATTTAAACCAAAATCAAAGAATAAATAAATGGTAGTTACAAAAAAAATTATTTATTTATTTACAATTATTCTAAATGACAAAACTAAACACTAAAATACATAATTTAAACACAAAATCACATTTTCAATAATTTGATACAAAAAAATTACAACAATTTATAATTATGAAACAAAATAAATTATTTTAATAAACAAAATACAATTAAAATATGGAAAAGGATGTGGAAATGTGAATGAAATAAAATCAACATAACCCCCCCCCCCCCACACACACACACACATAATCAATTACACTCCTAGGAAATTCAATGTGTTTTATTTATTAACAAATACTCTTAAAGACAAAAAAAATGATTATCCTGACCAATTCAAATACACATAACTGAACTAGAGAAAATAAAAAACTCATTCATTTCTTGAAATTTTCTTGCCTCTTATGATACTCATTGTCTCACTTTCATGTCAAAATCTAGTTCCAATTATAAGAGTAAAACATGTTATAAAGAAGTGAAAATTGGATTTTAACAAAAAAACACTTGAGCTTATCACTCCCCCTAGGTTCCTAAAATTAAAGAACCATTTTTTCACTCCATCAATTCAACTCAAATGATTGTTAATTAAGTCAATTGTTTCCTTATTTATTTGGGTTCAAAATTCTCATCATCTTAATGAACTAATTTTTTGCTATAATTCATTTTATTTTATTTTATTTTATTTTATTTTATTTTATTTTATTTTATTTTATTTATTTTATTTATTTTATTTATTTTATTTTTTATTTTTTATTTTTTTCAATTTTTCACAACCAAGTAGTTGCAAATCACTATGAAAAAGAACTTATATGATATATACAGAGTTCTTACACACACATCCAAAACTTAAATTCTCAGATATTAACAATGGTATCCCAATTTCCCATTTTACTCTAGTTACAAGGGAATTAAATAATTATCATTTGAGTAGGCATAATGGGGTGATTGTTCAGAAAGGTGAGTCACAAAGGTTTGAGTTTAAATTTTATGTTTTCTCAAGCTAAAACCTCAATTCCATAAAAATATCTCCCATATCACTCCCTTTTCAGTTCCTCAACTGAATTTCCATAAGAATAGTAAATGACATCACTCAATAGTCACTCAATTCTAACAATTAAAAAGCCAGTGAAAACCCTCAAAGAAAGCATGAAATTTTTTACCTAGGTAGGAAACAAATTTTTTTGTATTTATTTTTACAAAAAATAGAAAGTTTTTCTAGCTTGACTGGAAGGATATTTGAAAAAAAAAATAAGGGTTTTTTATGTGTTAAACATGAAGTATAGTTTGAAAATTAGTGAATATCCCTCTATCCCACACAAAATTCACAACATTGTCCCCGATATTAATTATCAAAGTGAGGGTATTTTAATTCAAGATAAGGATTCAATTCAATAAAAAAATTTAATGGGTTTCCTGGAAGCTCAAAAGGTTATTCTTCATAAAAAAAGAAAAAATGATAAACAAAAGAAACCATCAGCCACCACCAGATACTCAGGCACATAATATTTTTTTCTAAAATGTTTCATGTAATACAGGAGTTAATGAATGATCTTAAAAGGAGTATTAGTAATTAACATGCAACTTTACAATGAGTAGTAAAAAATATAGTAGGCAAGACAAAACATTAGTAAATAAATTCAAAATAGTGAATAAAAAGAAACCAGCAGCAGAAAAAAAAATTATAAAGTAAAATAGTTACTCCCCAGGTATGTATAATAACTTTTCAATGTTGAAAAGAAATATCGCAACCTCCCTTACATTAATGAAACATGCATCCGATTAAAAATTTGAAGTTCCAACAAAATGAACAGATTGACATGAGATTGCAGAATTTGACAGCAAAATTAAAATTGACCAAAGTTTGAGTAGAGATAAGTGTTTTCCAATGTTATTCAACTAGCATCTTCTTTATGACATGGATATTCCAAATGAGTCTTCCACTACTGAAAGTTCTGACAACCAATCGGGACCACCAGACTACCTACATCTCAGTAATACTAGTAACGAGCAATGTAAAATAAATAGCCATCAAATAAGATAAAAAACATGTCAATGAAATTCAAAAATTATGGTTCACCAATCCTGGTAGACACACAACCAAGTAAGGAGAATTTATTCAAACTAAAATTAAAGTTAAAAAATAAGAAAATCATCAGTTACCTCTCATGAACCTCTAGATTTAAATTCCCAAGATAGAATTTATTACCATAAATATTTTTAACCATGATCATTTGAGGGAAATTAATTATTAATGGTTTGGAATTTACTATTGTCTAAAGGAATGGCATCAGTATCTCCAAATACATTTACATCTTCAATAGTAAGAAATATTCTCCATAACTCTTCCTCCACAACAAGAGGGTACATACTATCCAGATTATATTGACCTCTAAAAACCTCTTCCTCAACTCTAAAAAAGTTAAACTACATCCCATAAAAATCAAATATTTGATCAAGAATTCTTCTCCAACTTCCCCAATACTTAGAGGCTTGAAAATCCTAGATAAAAAAAGAAAATCTAGACATAAACACATTAGTATTTCTAAAAAATAATCCTAAAATAGATTTCAGATTATACATCTCAAAATACTAAAATTTGAAGGAGTCATACTAATATTCAATAAGAAATTTCCCAATTTCCATAGAAAACTCAAATAAAGTGAACTTTTCATGTTCTGGTTTGGAGTCATCACACAAATCATTTAACTAAGTAGTGAATAATTTTTTAAGGAAATAAACTTTCTCATAATGAGTACAATCAAATTTTTTAGCATGAATTAAACCAGAAAACTCCTTGGGTTTAGGATCTTTCAAATATATTGTTTCAAAAGAGAAACATTCATAAATAGAATGCGAAATATTAGGAATAAGTTGTAAAACACACTCCAGAATGGGTTTTATGGTAGAATTTCCTAATTAATAGTAGGGTGTGGGGAAGGATTATTAGCTTGAGTAAAACTTTTAATGGGATGGAGAATCCTTATCTCTTTGAATTAAAGAATAAAATAACCACACTCGACTCTAAAATCAATTTTGAAACATTTATTCTCAACAACATCAATCTGGTGATAGCTAACCTCATGTTTTGGCTCTTCAAAAACCAGAATTTCCTCCACATAATCAACATCATGGAGCATAATTTTTACTTTGTAAACATCAATGATAGTACCTAAAGAAGCAATGAAAGGTATATTTAAAATTAATGGGAGAATTTAATCACATTCCATGTCCATTATTATAAAATCTATGGGAAGTTTGAGTTTTTCTACACTCGCTAATAGGTTAGCCACCATTCTATAGGGGTGAGTGAGTGACTTATCATTGAGTTGAAGAGAAATAGAAGTTGGTTTTAAATCCCTAAGACTTATATTCTTAAACAAGGATTATGGAATCAAGTTAATAATCATTCCAAAATAACACAAAAAATAATAATTTCCCCACTTCCTTCAATTATATACTAAATTAAAAGGTTTCCAGGGTCCTTTAACTTTGGATGAAAATTCCTCAATAGGACAACACTACACTCCTTGTTGAGATTGATGGTATCTAATTTCTTCCAATAATTTTTTTTCAGAAAAATTTTGTTTGGTTTTAAATAATATAGGATTTTATCCAATATTTATAAGAATTTTATGTTGATTTTGAAGTTTTGTATCATTCTCACTAACCTCGGATAATCAGGTTCATTAAAAAAATTTAATATTTCTAGGATGGGAACGAAAGGGGCATAATATTTTATAAAAGTTTGATTGATCACCTAATCTTTAAAAAAAACAATATTCTTTCATTCCTTAATAAACTCCCAGTTTATTTTCCTTGGTTATTTGGGTTTTTTAGTGTTGGCTTCAACATTTTTGTTTATTTTGGACCAAGTTGTCCAGATTTCTAGGTTGGGAGTTTTTAAGAATTACACTTTCAAACTCATCTTTTTCATCATTTTTTGCTTCTCCATGATATTTCTTTACTTAATATAAGATTTGGAAGCCAGATCAGGTGGAAAAATCTATGAAATTCTCTCTGGGATTAGGAATTATAGTGTTGGGAAACTTTCCCTTGTCCCTACCACCTAGATGTACAGCCATTTGACCCATTTGAAGTTCTAAATTATGAGTCTTAGCATTTGTATCTTTCATTGGTGAAATAATATCACCCAATTACTACTGTAACATCCCCTTAAATTTCCCTTTATAATTATATGAATCATCCCTATATTAGTTTTGGAAAAAAATTGGATGTGGTTGGTAATTTGGGGCAGTGGGTTATTTCATCACATCTTGTTCATTATAAGAAAGATTGGGGTGATTTTTGTAACCAACATTTTACTTATATGACTAATGATCATTGGACCCTTAATTCATAGATCCATAATAAATTAATTAGTTATTATATTTAGGGTGGATAGGTATGTCAAAGTTAGGGAAGCATCTTTGAGTATGATCGAACATCCCACACAAACAGTACTACTCCCAAATAACTCTATCATAAACAAAAGTATCTTAATGGTTTGTTTCTGATCTATAGATAATTATCCTTCTTATGCAATTGTTCTGATATTTTTGTTCAATCTTATCAAAAAAAATTATCGCAACAGCACTGGAGTTAGATAAGTCACCCCTATAATATTAGTCAACTAAGTTCTTGTTGTAAGGGGTGAGGGAATTGAAAAAAAAATGTCTAGAAGCAGATGGGGATCTAAATAATGACTGGGAAATTTCCTAAGAAGATATATGAATCTATTCCATTCCTTATGAAAAATATCTCCCTCATCCTGGATAAAGTTGGTGATCTTATGAAAAACCTCAATGGTGGTGTTCCAAGGGTCAAAATTGAAAAAAAAAGCATTGAACACCTCATCCCAAGTTTAAAAGATTTCCCTATATATATTTTGAAACCAAGTATTATCTCTACCCTTATGATATAATGGAAATAGCCTCAACCATAACTCCTAATCACTCGAATCTTACAAAGGTAATTTTTGGAAAAAACCATAAAAATTTCTAATGAATTCAAGTGAATCCTCTGTTATAATACCCTTGAAATCATGGAGCACGGAGAGATGATTTTATTTAATCTCATAGTTTATATACCCTAGAGATAATATGATGCAATATTGATTGTTTGACATAGTATGAATTTGTAACTCCAGAGACTAGGTCTCTTAGGGGTTGGAACTAGAGGTTGTGGAACATTCATGGATTGATTTTCAGATCTTTCTAAATCTAAGTTTTCCAAATTTTCCATTTTTTATTTTCATTTTTTTCAAAGGGAATAATATTTTTGTTTATTTTCATGAATTTGAGATAAGATTTCTGACTTATAGGTTCTTGTGTGCATAAATTTTGTGACAGTTTTTAAAAAAAATGTATAGTTTTTAAGTTTTTTTTAGGTTTTATCTTTTATATTTTTTTTTTGTTTTTTATTTAATTTTTTGGTTTATTTTTAATTTTTTTTAAAGGTTGGCGCTGAAGCCTCGTTTATTATTAAAGGAAATAAAAGACCTCTTTAACTAGGTATAGGGAGACCTATTACATTGCCTGAAGGCCCGGTGCGCATTTAGCCCATTACATGGCTTGTAGGCCCAAATTTTTTGCCCAAAGACCATTCTGTGAATAGTACTACTATAGTACCCATGCTTCTAGAGTACAGCACAGTACTCGCCACTACTACAGTACCATGCCGCTGCTATAGTGCCCTGCTGCTACTACAGTGCCCACCGTTGCTACAGTACTGCCACTATTACAGTACGCTACAGTACTGCTAAAGTACCCTGCGCCCAATGGGTTTTGAACCCCCGTTTTTCATGTAGGATTAAGGGGTGATTACCACTAAGCCAAACCCCAACTACCATTGTTTTCATGTGACTTACTCAAAAATAGCACCAAAATTTTACCACAACATCATTAAACGAGTGAAAATTTAATATTTATAAAACTTAATTACTACTGGAGTAGTTATAAGAAAGGTGTTGAGCTATAGAGTTGGAATAAAGTATTACAGACCCAAAAAAACTAAAAAAGCAGGAAAAAAAATAACAAAAACAAAAAATGAAATAGTAAAAGTGTATGTGTGAAACGGAATGTACAGAACGGTTCAAGGGAAATAAGTCTAAAACGAGATAATCAGAAGCTGAGTTAGGGGAACTGGACCAGAATAGATCGATTAAAATTGCAACTTATCTTAAATGGAACCAACCATAGAGGTACTAAGGTTGAATTTAGAGGAATGAAATTCATAATTTTCATTTGATAAATCACCCTCACCAGTTATCTCTCTTGTAAAAAATTATTTCTAACAGAACCCAAGAAATGATACTTCCTCATAGATAATATCTTACCACTTCCTTTTCTAGTTAGTACTTTGGTTGTGGTTATAACACCCCAACCCCAGTATTCCAGATCCAGTTCCTTACTTCATTACATTTGCATAGATACAAGCTTCAAATCCCAAGGGACAGAATAGTTTAGTAGTCTTGGTAAACTAGATATATACATGAGTCTTGTATTTTAAATGAATACAATTTATTCCATCTAGTGTATACTTGCATATATTTCTTAGCATATTTCAGGTAATCCTAGGGAAAGGAAACATAATAAGGGTGAGATCAAATTATCGATAATGATAAAGTATAATGGAAGAATTATTGAATCAATGAGAATAAATATATATGGAAATTTTAATAACATAAAATATATTCCATTCAAATAAATGGTTAAAAAATAATCAATATAGAATGTTAAATAATTGAAACACATGATATTTAATAAAATAATATTAGAATGAAATGTATCCATAGATAATGTCAAAGTAGTAATGTCATGGATAATCATAATAATAATTTAATTCTCAATAGAGGAAATGCATAATTATTGGATGCCATGTTTCCTTGGTATATGGTACAATTACCATCAAGACCTTTCACAAGATTGTTTAACATATCAGGTAGAAACCCATCTTATTTTTCTAACTAATACATCTCATGAAATTACCGATGCATTGAGGGGACTACTTTAAATAGTCCCCAACCAATGTTGTACTAGTCCAAAATATTCTTCATATATTGAATAACCAGTTTAAAAATTTTAAATCAAAGTGTATCGTACCACTTTGAAACATTTTAATACCATTAATATAAAAGGATTCATGATTTAATATATCAAAAAGTGTAGTATATACACCACACAAAATAAGTAAGTGATGAATATTAAATTTATCTCACAAATGTAAAAAGTGAGAGGGAAATACCTTACAACTTTGTAATCATTTATTTAAAAGGTCGTGTATTTTTTAAAAAACATATTTTCTTGGAAAAGAACCTTGTTAACTTGTAAACTAAGATTACAAATATTAAGGTGTCATGATGTAATAAAATTTTATTCATCTCATATAAGTTAAAAACAAACTGTCCTTTTACTTTTTTAAGAAAAGTCATAAAGTGCCTTATTTTAGAAAATAACAAGAAGATTAATTTTAGGACAGTTTTTAAAATGTAAAAAATGGGTAAAATGACTTTAAAAAATAATTTTATAATAGTAAAAACATTTTTGAAGACATTTTTAGAATAAAATAATATGTAAGAGAAATATTTCTACTGGAATCTTAAACAAAAAACAATCTCGAATAACGATGAGATTGTGAAATAAACCTTTACAACTTTATTATCTATCGAATCATATACCCCATAAAAGAAAATAAATTATATGGATATTAAAATACCCTAATATTCAGGATAATACTAATAAAATAAATTCATGGTCAATAAATATGCTACATATTAGAAATAGGTGGTGAACATGGCTTGTATCTCATAGAAAATAAAAGTGAGATGGAAATCCCTTACCTCACACTTAATTTTTTGTTGTACATGATTTAACCTCCTATATAATAGTTTAAAATATGTTATTAATTTATATCATAACCATATTCATATTAATGATATCATATATGATCTTCTTATATTATTTTATCACCTATTTATTGATAATATTTTATTGTTACCCTTGTTTCAGGTGTTAAGTCATACATAGGCATATTTGACGGTATCATTCCCTTAATGGTGAAATGGTAAGGAATTCGATGGTATGCTAATTATAAATAATCAATATCATTTAATAATTATAATACATATAAATTATTTTCATCATCGTACTGATCCAAATAAAGCGGTGATGAAAAACATATAACACCACGGAGTGGAGACGGTAAGTCATACACATGCCCGTATGGTGATTTTTGCTTTTCATATGATGTATAAATCAAGGAACATGGTTTTACCATAACCATAATAACATCTCAACATATATATAATACTATATTTATTACTTTAGTGTGGAAACAATACATTAAGAGGAATTATAAGATGAAATGAACATGAATGAGTTGGTAAAAAAATTACCTCTTCTTTAGTGGACCTCCTTTAGATCACCTCACAAGGGATCTAAAGTAGGTATTTTTGGAATAATAGAAACTCAAAAATATGGATAAGTATTTTACGAGGATAAATTTTTAGGGATTAGTTGAGCTAGAAGGCTCAAAGTGGTGTGAAGAAGTAAGGGAAGAGGTTCCCTTTAATAATTGAGGAGAGGCTCACTTTTGGAAACTCTTAAAATATTAAATTAATATAAATTAATTTCCAATTACAAATGGATAAAAATAGATTTTTTTAAAATTTAAGATGAGTATGTTTTTAAATCATCTTATCCAATAATTTTTATACAAGTTTAGGTCATATTCTTACCCTTGTCTTTTAACTTTGACCCTTGGTTGACTATTTTAACTCTTAAAGTGTCATCATGTAATTTTCACTTTGAGAGTTAATATAAATACTATAAAACACAAAAAAACCAATAAATTAGTCATTGGTAAAATTATAATACTTATCTCAATCAGTTGAAAAAAATTGACATTTTTAAAAAAATTATATCATTTAATAAAATAATATTTATTTTAAAATATCAATAATGTTAATTTTGACACTATTCATTACTTAAATTCTTTAAAAGTATCATAAAAACAAGATAAATTAGAACCAATACATATAAAATGCCACTAAAATGTCAAATTTATCTAAAAAGTTTTTTAATGACATTAATCATCTCAAATTATACATGTTTTAGTATTTTTAATAACATTTATTTCATATTTCCCTTAATTAGACAATTATTACATCCTCATTATGCAAGCCCTTAATTTAATTATTTCTTCTATAAAAATTAAAAAAAAATTATCATGGTAAATATAAACATTTAATCTTTATAAATAATATTTATAGTTGAACATATCCCCTATATAAACCCAAAATAAAAATATTTCACTTGTTAAAAACAAATGTGTGACAAAATTGACTTTTCATTGAATATAATATTATAAATGTCATACTCTCATCCAATAGGATTATAAAGGTTATAATTTCAGCATAAGTATACTTTAAGTCTAAAAACACTCATCCAATAAAATTAGGACAAGTTTTAGGGTAATTTTATAATCTTTATAATATTATTTTTACCCATAATTACATGATTTACCCTTAACTGTGATAATAAAAAAATTACTAAATTTATTATTCATATGCCCAAAAAAGGAAAAAAAAAATTACATAATTTTGACCCACTGATTTCAAATATGGAATATGTTTTTCAAAATTCAAAACACAAAATTTGTAGTAATTAATTTCAAATTAATCCTCTTGACGGAATGAGAAAACAAGTTATTAAAGTGAAAACGTACAAAAGATTATAATGTTTTTATATTCATATTCAATGAAAAAATTGATTATAGTGACATAAATTTATTAACTGATATAAAATTAATAAAATTACACTTTAAAAGTAATTAAAAATATAATTTAACATTCTAAATTATTTAGATGAAAAAACTATTTTCAATTAAAATGCAATATTTTATCATTATTCATCAAGACATGAAACTTATCTAGAAAATTAAAAAAAATAAACTAAAGTATATTTTTATATTATTATTTAAAATAAGAAGTTTGTTTTTTAAAATATAATATATATAAAAGTTTCAAAATTGTATTTGAAATAATTTCTCTATTAAAAGGAAGTTAAACTGCCTTTTAAAAAATTATTTTTTATGCTTAAATTTTTTTTATTATTATCTTAAACATATAAAACTTTTTGGATGAATTTAAAAAAATTAATATATAATATTTATATTTCATTAATATCTTTCACTGATAGTGATTAATTTAATTTATTATGATGAAATTATATTTTTGGGAATAGGAATAGTTTTTTAATAAAAAGACATCCTTTATTTCAGTTGGATTTTATTTTTATTTTCAATTAATTGGACATAAATGAATTCATTTTATAACCATATGTAAACTATATTTTCATAATTTAGTTAATCATATTCATAAATATCAACTTAACATCTAGTGATAAAATAATAATATTTATTAGTATATCGCAGTTTGTTTATGCCCAATGTTGTGTGAAATGTAAGTTATCAAAGAGGTTAAATTTAAAAATATATATACAATAAAATATTTGGATGTAATAGTATTTGGAAAGTAAAAATAATAACCTTCACTTCCCAATTCTTTGGGTTGAGTGGAAGAATTCTCAATGGAAGAGAAACAAGAGACCATTAGATGGTACACAGCACCCCTCTATGATTAACCCGATTATAAGATGATATGAAATGAATGCAGTTCAATCCATCTGATCCAACACCCCTAAACAACTTATAAATTTACAATAGAAGAAGCATAAAATATAAAATTCAATAAAATCACCTCTAAATAATTAAATAATGAAAATTAAATTGGAGAATAAACCCTTCTGATTTTAAGGGCTTCTTCTTCCAGCTCGAACTCCACGGTCATCTTGGTCCGAGTGTGTGTCCTGCATGATTGTATGCTCCTTGCTTTATTATCTGTTAATAGTAAATTGGTAGTGATTGGATGATATATAGATAGATGGATTAGATCTACTGATTTGGAATGGAAGTTCCACCCCTAGATGTCTCTCGAATGTGTGTCTCGATGTACCGGATGGCTCCTCAATTGGTTCTCGAATGGCCCTCAAATTGATCTCGAATGGCACCCCTGCTCTTAGGAACCTATTGGATGATTCTATAATCTAATTGTGGTCTCCACTCTCTCTCCCTCTGCTTCTGGAGTCTTCTAACTCATCTCCGTGTGGCACCTTCACTTTACTTATTCTTCCATGTTCATGACCAAAGAAAAAACTCCCTTCTAACAGAATGGTCTTCCCAAAGCCATGCAGTGCAACTTAATGATTTAATTTATTCTTTCACAAAAAACATAAATTAAAATATAAAAATTATAATAAATAGTTTATTACACGTATTTAATATATCTATATAAACAAATATAAAAATAAATAATCAAATACAAATAATTATTAAATAAATAGAACTATATAAAATTATTATATATATATACAAATATTAGTATATGAACCTTTGTAAAAATATACATACAATTGTTATTATTATTCTATTATATTATTATTAGTATTAAATATAAATATATTTATAAAATTATGTACTTAATATTATTATATATAAATAAAAATCTATTTATTTATAATATTAAAATTATATATGTTAATAACAATAATAATATTATTATTATTATATATTATATTATATATTATATTATATATTATAATTATATATAAATATAATAAAAAATAAGGGTGAAAGGGGGGATTCGGGAGGTAGAAAGGGGAGAGAGGGGTGTTCAGTATAGAGGGAGAAGGAGGACTCGTGAGGGCATAGGGGGAAGGGGGCTTGGGCGGGTGGTAGAGAGGGAGGAGGGATCTCGACGACACCGGCTTCATTAGGGGAGGCTTGGATCAGATTTGCTGGCTATGGGGGGAAGTAACCACAGTGCTTGGTGCGGCCTCAATAGGTTTGGATAGTGGCAGGTCTCAATTGAAAAGATCTGGTGTCTGACGGTCTTTTGAGGGGGCAAGGAGTCTTCCACGATGCTTCTGGTCAGTTCTCATTATGGGTATAGGATATGTGAGGTTTCTAGATGGATTTAGTGTTTTATGGTGTGGTATTTTCATATCTGGAATTCATTTTTTGTTTTTCTATGTTTCTTGGATCATATGAACTCATCATTACTTGATTTTTATTCTATGGTGGGCGGATGATTGGGATGTCAATAGTGGAGTCGAGTGGTGATGGAAGTGGTGGGTGTTTTTTGTGCGGCAATGGATGAAGGTGGTGGTGCGTTGGAATCCATCATTGGGTCGAGATGCAATAGTGGGTTTGGGAGAAAGGTGACTTCAAGAGTCACCATTGAGGGTGTTTCGTAGTGACTCCGAGATTCACCGCTGGGGTAAGGCTGACGGGGTGTTCAAATTTTGGAAATTAGTTAGAGGAGTCACCATTCTATGTTTTGGTACCACTAGAGTCTGGCAGTATCTCTTTAAAAAATATCAAATAAAAAATTAAACTAAAAAACAAAAAAAATTACAAGCTATAAATTAATGCAGTTAGTTTATTTAATTGATCAGTTAATTAAAATTACAAATGCAGTTAAAACTTCTAATTCACAATTTAACTCTTAAAGACTAAAATAACTAATTTACAAATCATTTAATAATTAAATTAATACATATTAAAATTTGTAAACATATAAATTAATTTAAAACAATAAAAAAATATTTAAAGTTAGTTTGTTTTAATTAATTTACTAATTAATTGATTAATAAAATCAAAGATTTATAATTAAATATTACAAAGTATTAAAAATATTAATAGAATAGAATTAAAATGTTATAGTTAATCTAATTATTTAAAAAATCAAAGACTGAAGTCAAATTTATTTATATAAAAATTAAAAAAAATGAAGAATAAATTTAATTAATGAATTAATTTAAAAAATAAATAAAAATAGAAGAAAGTATAAAAATGAAAAAAACAATTAAATAATTAAAAAAATTAAATAAAAATATTATTAAGTAAATAAATTAAGATTAATTAAATTGATAAAAAATTAAATATCAAATTAAACAAACAAAATAATGAAGTTAAATAATTGAAGTTATTATTTTATAAAACAAAAAATGAAAAAAAATGAATGAATTAAAATAATAAAAAATGAAAAATAGTAATTTAAATAAAAACCAAACAATAAAAAAAATTAGTTATAGAGGAATTAATTGATTGATTTACAATTATTTAAAATAAAAAAATTAAACACTAAAATACATAATTTTAACACAAAATTACATTTTCATCAATTTGATAAAAAACACCACTATTTATAACTGTGAAACAAAATACATTATTTTAATAATAAAAATACAATTAAAATATAGTAAAGGATGTGACAAAGTGAATGAAATTAATTCAACATCAGGCACATGGCATGTGCCTGGCCGTGCCCGTACTCATTTACTCCCGAAGTACGCACCAAGTTTTCTAGACTAAGGTCCCACAACGTGTGGGGGTCCCATGCGATTTGTGATACCTATAAATATAAGAAACCCTAGACACCCTATCTAGGGACCAACACATCGTCTATTCTTCAGACTATACGGCGTGTAGTCACATTTTTCAAAGAATCTCATATCCAAAATCCATGCTCTTGATCTGGTCATTCTGCCTTCAAATATGACTATGTATACTCCCAAAAGTGAAGTATCTATTTCCAACTATCATTTGAATCCATCTGGTGAGCATAAAAAGGTTCCACATTGCTTCTCACGAAGCTCACATGAACCGCCTCACACCGTGCACAAAATCTATCATCCGTTGTCTCTGATCTAGATTCCATTTCAACATATCGTTCTCTCACAACCCACAAAGCCTCTATTTCAATACCTAATTTGTCATTAAATTCATTTCATGTGATTCCACTATGAATCTGGGGGTCTTATTGAGCTCGGTACCCCCCAAAAATGTCAATTCAGGACATTGTAGCTTAATGGTGAAGAACGCAAAGAAATTTGGGGAGAAATGAATCAAAATAAATGTTTATAGATCTTTTTCAATCGTTCTTGGCCAACGATCATGAATGAAGATATCATGGGTGAGAAAGGATGGTATAATGAACTTAATTTCAGTATGTGGACACATGCAATTATCCCCAATTGGTGCAGATCAAAGAAATAGATTGATCCTTCTCAATAACCTAATCAAATGAGGTAGAAACAAAAAATAATGAGTCTAAGATGGATATTGGATCATTTTTCATCAAAAAACATGATCACCAATTATTGAGAAGAGTCATTTCATTCATTTCACTTCGATATTCTTCGATCTGTAGTTTCATCATCATTAGATTCAATTTTTTAATTTAAGGATAGGAAGAACACTATCAATTCTCCTAGGGATTATACGGCTAACCCTTAGTAATTTTCATAGCAGTGTATTTAAGTGTAAAACCAAATTAGGTTAATTGGATAATTAATTAAATTAAGTATTTAATTAACCAACTGAATGCACTGCCAATGTTCATGATACCAAAATTCCTTGAACTAAACTATTTTCAGTCATGCCTAGGGTAAATATGGCGTTCCCCACTAAACCATGATATTAGATTTTTTATCTGAGATTCCACTTAAGAGTTATTATATTTTATTTAAGAAACTATACACACACAATATAACATATACTTAATATTTTTGTAAAATTAATTTTGGGCACATTGGGTTTCGGAATCGCACACCGTCTCAGCGTCTAGCTCTGAAAATATATATAGAAATATTTCAATGTCTTAAAAAAACTAGGTCTCTACATAGTCTCACCTAAGTCGGTAGATATATTAATCAAAATAATCATATGTAATTATTTTTTATGATACAACACCATAGATATATGTTTGAAGAAGTTTTGAAGTATTTTAATAATTTCAAAAATCATTTGAAGAAGTTACAAGATGATTTGGAAGAGTTTGGTGGAACCCTAGAGAAACTGTCAGTCTATTCAAAGATTTATATAGAAAAATTAATCAGTATTTCTCCAAAATCCCCTAGATTTTGGAACTCCTAATGCCTCCATTTCTCTTTCTCCTAGGCTTTTGTGGGACTGATTAACGGTGATGACCCTCCTTGCTTCACCTAGTTTTTTCTTCTCTTCCTTCTCTTTCTTTCTCTTTCCTTTATTCTCGACTCACTCATCTTGCTAGTTTGGATATTTCATGTCACTAACCACCCCTATTTCGGTCTAACCTAGTGCATCAGACCTCCACTCTGGGTCTCAGTGCTAGCATCTTCGAGGTTTTGGGTCGGAGCTAGTGGCGGCATCTGGTGTCTATCTTCCCCAACTACCATTCTAGCCAACCCATCCTACTTCAACTCCTTTTTCTGTCAGGCTCGATAAGGGATCTAGTCCAACTTCGTATTGGGCTGGAGGGGGGCCAGCATTGGTCTCATGTCATGTTATTCATTGGTCTTTTGGTATTTTTTGGTTTGGTTGTTTTGAACTGCGGTATGAGGTATGATTAGTGTTTTGACGAGCTCATTCTTACTACGGGAGCATGTTTTAGGATGTTATTTCTTCCTCGTTATATTGTTTTGGATCAATGGTTGATTGTGGTATGTGGTTTTTTATACCATATTCATAATTATGTGTTCTCCATCTTTGAACTCAACCGAGGCCTCCCCCTCTAAACGCTGCTCTCGTATCCCAATCCATTGCTCCCTTCCCAGTCAGTCAGGTGTGATGGTCTTTTTGGAGGCTCGGGGAGGTTTTGTTCAAGAGGCCTTTGGTATCCAGGTGGTCGACTAGAATTTGATGTTATATCTATGATTATGGTCCTTCTATCCAGTGTTTTTTGACTTTTTTGGTGGGATTTTTCTTTCAAAGTTGAAGACGGTGGTGAGTAGTGTTGTCTTGTGGTATCATTATAGTCCAGTGTGTGGCTGATGACCGGTGCTAGTGATGGTGATTTAGATCAGTGTGGAGAATGATGGATATGTGGAAGATGGTGAAAGGATGATGGTGGTGGTGAGATTATTTTATCATCGATATTGACATGTTGTGACACAACTTATCAGTCCTCATTCCATGCGGTGGAATGGCCTGAGTTGGTGTACAGGAATTGAGGAGTCCCCAAGCACAGTTTGAAATTCAAGTCTTATTTTCTTTGGTGCCCTTCAATGGTTTTTTTTATTTTTTGGTATTTTCATATGTTATTTTATCTTCTTGGAACTTTTTCAAGGTTCACACTATGACTTTAAAAGTGTTTTTAGAAAATTAAAAAAAATACGGATTTGGGGCTATATAGAAATCTACACTTAAGAGTTTATAAAAAATGGATAAGTCATTAACATAAGGATATGATTGTTGATATTAATTCTTTGAATCCATTTCATAACTCAGTTGATCACAAGTATTCATTGATTGTAAAGATTGATTGTAAGGATTCATTGCCCAATGTATGACTTTGAATTCAATTGAAAATAAAGAAAGAAAAGAGTGTAAGTATTATGGATTTGATCATAATAATTAAACAGATGATTCTAGGTCTCGAATAATAAATCCTGGTCAAACATAAGTCTCTTAAGTTCTTGGTGTGATGCTTCACCACTTAGAAAAATTTTCAAGTTCTACTAGATGAAAGATAGGGTTTCAAAATTTCAAATCTGATAATGTTGACTTAAAATGGTTGGTGTAATATCTATTAATTTATAGTATAAACATCACAAACATCGAAATTGTTGTGTGATCCATGTATTTAAGGAAATAGAATCTGATATTCGTCTATGGAAAGGTAATATCAAAGAATAGAGAAAATGGGAGTTTTAGGAAATTTTTACTTTCGAGGAAAGCATAAACATGATGATTTTTAAGTTGTGTGTTTGATTTTAGAACATCGTGAATCTTATTCAAGAAATGATCCAAAACTATATTAATAAAATTAAAAGAGCTTCACTCTATGTATTTCTTGATTTTGAAAATGAATTAATCAGGCTTTAAGGAATAATGCAGTTGAAGACACATCAAAGCTTGAGCTACTATTTATTAAGGCCCACATCATTGTGATATGATCTTGTATAAGTAATATTCAAAAGTAATTGAGACAGAAGTCTAGTAATTTTTCCAAGACTAAAATATGAGAATAAAATTGAGATTATATTGGGTATATATCCAATAATTTAATGGTTTTACTATTCTTATAGAAAGTACCTTGCTATAGAATGAGTTCCACACTACATGATCTATTTGTCATGTATCTTATAAATTTGTGGTGATTTGTAAACGGTGGATTATAATGAAGATATTTTGAGAAGAGTAATAAGGAGAATCCATGCCTACTAAATAATTAAAGAATATTCTATTAGGCCATGTTTTGAAAATGAGTACCACTAAATGAGGGTATTTTATGAATACTCCTTGAGTTTAAAATTTAATCCAAGGAAATTCATGGGCACATAAATCTAGGTATTTGATAATATTTATTTTCTCTTTGAGACTTATTTTATCAGTAGTAATTCTATTTAAAGAAAATTTACAATGAAAGGTGTAATTAATTAAATAATCTTTACAAATGAGTTCTTGAGAAGATTGTGGAAAATAAAAGAGAAAATGTAAGAAACAATTATGGCTACTGTGTAATTGGACGAACAGAGAATCTGAGGAGGAATAAAATCTCTTGAAGAAGGATGAGAATCTACTACAACTTATAGATAAGAAGAATAAAGAGGAGGAGGAGTGCCTGAAGTTGAGGTTTTACATGCTATGATACATTGTATACTAAATCTTGTAGTGCTTAGTTTGAGAAAACAAGAGGTGATTTGAGTGTGTAGATAAAAATAGAGAGTAACTCTAATCTTTGAATAGTGTTCCAAATACCTAGTTTCAAGTAGCATTCTTGGATATCTAAAGGAAGACTAATACTATGAGGTGAGGAAGCAGGACTTATTTTGTTGGTGTATATTCAGTCGATGTATAGATAAGATCTACTTCCGAAGGAGGGAGGAAGAAGAGAACCAGTTGGAGTGGAAGATTGTGGAACATACTATAAATACCCTTTACCGTGCATCATATAGTAAAGGCTTATCACCGACATAATTTAGTTACGATGCATATGTAATATTGTGTGTAGAGGTTTTAGGAAGGTACCTATCCACCCATTATAATTGGTGATTCAATTATACTAGAGAATTTGCGACTCAATGATAATTGACACGACAATTAGTAGGTTTCCCACATTAAGGGAAAACCTTATAAAAATAATTTTTCTATTTTTAGTTTTATCTTCTATACTGCATATATGTGATTAGTAAGGTAAAATAAAAAAAGTATTCATTCACATCCTAATAGGTTACAGAGATTAAAAACTAAAGGGGGTTTAAGAAAAAAGAGGAATTTAATTATTTGTAAAATAGGTTCACCCCCCCCTCCCCACACCTTAGGTTTGTCTTCCTTGTCTGTGGGCATTTAAAGTGGTATCAAAGTAAAGGTTCCATCTATTTAGATATTTTGGAAGTTCTACCATTTTTATCATAACATTGGTTAACTATGATTGGAAATTGGGTTTATTGAATACTTGAAGTGTATATCTCAAATGTTGGAAGTAGTGACTCAAATGAAAAATTAAGATTTCATCCCTATGATAATAGACTTGCAAATAACTAAAAAGATTTTGAGAAATAGATATAAGAGAGAGTCAAATAATCAAATAATGAGAATAAATAAATAAGAGGAAATTACATGAGGTGAAGATAATCAGGACGGTATGGATTTAGTAACTAAATCAATTTATTTTTATTTCTATAGTGAAATAAGATCAATCTATGATACTAATTAAATTTAATCTACTAAAAAATCTATCTTGAGGTCAAGGATTATCTCAAGAATTCCGTTATTGGGTTGGTGACCTATATATTCAGATTAATAAAGAGAATTATTGATAAAAATTAACATTTATAAGAAGAAATCTATGTAGTAAAAGAAGCATTAAAAAAGAAGATGACTAGTTACAACACTCCCATAAATATTTTGAAGGAGAAATAAGAAACTGACCTATGTTGAAATTAAATATTCTTTAAAACTAATGAAGAAATGAAAAGATCCTTATATAAGAAAGAATTTTTTAAGGATGTTTTTAAAGGGGTAATCTATGCATTGGAGAAGCTTCAAAAAGTATCCATGGATGTCAAATCATCCCAGTTAGAAGTAAAATAAAAAGGGCTGTAAGAGAAAGAAAATTATTTAGTGGGGATAAGGGAAATTAATGAGGTAAAATTAAAAAATTGGAGACTAATTGGGATAGAAGGATGAGACCGTTGAAGTAAATACACCATCAACATTAATTTCTTTGAATTGTAAGTCAAGTTTAAAAATCCTGAAGATGAAAAATTTAGAACTTCCCAATACATTGAGAAAATTTTTGTTTCCACACAAACGTAATAATTCAGGCCTACATAAAATATGGATTGTAATGGTGGATCAAAGTTCTTAGGGTCAGTGAGAGTTTAAGATCCTATTTTTTTAGGAACACCCCTCTTTAATTTTTGGTTTAAACTCTTTTAGTTGGGTTTATTGTTTCTTCTTTTGAACCTTATTAGTCGAACCTTTTCTTTGGATAATGTAGATATTTTTTGGGGAAAATGACCTAAATTTTGGGGATGTATGTTTTCTCAAATTAATAGAGTCCATTTATAAAAGTGAAACGTCTTAAGAGGCTCTCCTTTAAGGGTTTGGGTTGACCTGAGGATTTTTTCAAGTGTTTTAGCATAATATTCCTACTAGAAACTTTCACATCATGAACTTATTATAGATTATGAATAATTTACCAGAAAAATGTTGAGAACTGAAACAAATAATAAAATTTTTACAAATCATGAAACTAGTTCATGCTGTGAAAATTGTTGATTAGTGTTAATTTAACCCGAGACGATGCATTTTTGGCATATTTTGTAAATCACGAAAGTCATATCGTGAAATTTTTGGGACCATCACTTTTAAGAATGATTCATATATGATTTATTTTAATTTATTGTAAAGCCTCCTCTCTCAAACCCTAGGGAGACTCTAGGCGATATTCGGCTGATTCCTTCCCTCCGGGACATCTTGGTCTAGAATTTGATCTCTAGTGAGTTCCTTCACTTTTATTTTCTCCTTTCTTCATCTATCCTCTATTGTAGCAGTGTGATATCATGGCCATTATTGAATCAGGATCTGATATTAATGGTTGTGTGGTCTAAGTATTCCATGTAATCTCCTTTGCCTTCATTTTTCATTAGTGTTCCCTGTTGATAGTGTTTCTTTGATCATCGGATAAAGGTTGGTGCTCTATAACAAATCCCTATGGTTATTTTATCTTTTTTTATGTGTGTGAAATACTATTTCATTAAGCCAACACAATGTACATGTTAATTAATGGAATAATGGGTGATGATAATCAAGTTTTTAGACTACTCCTTGGATCCCTTCAAATCCTATAGTGTTGATACCTAACTTGCAACCACCCATAGGGTGATATTACACTTGAACAATAATGAACTATATTTTGTATTGAAACACAAATTATCATGACATGAGATCTTAGGTGATTGCTTGTGACATGATCACTTTGAAAGATGACTTACTTGTTTACTGAAATGAATATTGATACGTTGACATGATATGGTTGTGTGTACTATCATGATAACAGATTAATACATAAACTGATAAATGAAAGGTTAATTGAAATATAAAAATGGAAATTTGTGGAATTTACCTTTATGGATTATGATGATATGTTGTGTAATTCTTTCCATTATGACATGTGTTGCTGATTATACTAAAATGTTTATATAGAGGGAATGTACCAGTTGTGTTGAAACGATTATATAGAGGACTTGACCCGATTATGCTAAAATTATTATATAGATGTATTATCCTAGTTATGCTGAAATGATTTTATTGTGATATTTTACCGATTATGTGTTAATATCGTAGACTTTTGGTTACGATTAGAATGGTGATGCTAAATGCTCAAAGATATTCTTTCATGGTGCCAAAGCATGTTAATTTTTATATCATATTAATTGATTAATTAATATCCCTATTTATCACCTTATTTCATGTACTTACTATTAGACTGGGGTTTTTAGACATAGTGCTGGTAACTTATTGAGTTTTACTCACACCCTATTCAATATGCTCTTTGGTACTTGAGAGGATTGCAAGGATATAGGCTTGGACAAGGGAAAAGTACCTTGTTGTTAATTTTTGCTTACTGAATGTGTTAAATCTTAGATATGGGACTGGTCTGGGGATCATGACTGGGAACTTTGGTGTATTATTTATGTTGTTTTTTTCATTCGTCTATATTACACCCAGTATGATACTTAGCTACATTACAGTTTGTCATTAAATTATTTTTCATGTAATGCTCTGACCCCAGTTATCTAGAGTCAGTGCTTTATTACATAACATTGGAATGATACAATGAATCATGTCCCAAAAAACTGATTAGTTTAGTATTATTAGAAACAAGATACATACATAATTTTAACATTACAACTTGAAAAGAAATAAAACACTAATTTATTCCATTAGAAACATTCAAACCTCCTATATTATGCTTGCAAGTCACTCAAAACTAACTTATTCATATCCTAGGAAAATGTAACATAAGAAAGGAGTGAGCTCAAACGCTCAGAAAGTGTAAGCAAGACAGTGGAAGATAACATAAACATTAGGCATGGTGAATAATTGAAAACACATGCCTTTAAAAATAATAAATATAACAACCCACACTTTACATACATTGTTAATACTTCAAAATTGAAGCACACTTATTACAACATATGACAAAACCACAAAGGACCGTATAGGTATAGTGTCTTTAGAAACTGGGAAACATAAACAACTGGTTCATAAATCTTCTACAGTGTCTCCCATTTATTACATCATATCTAGGGTCCCTTTTAGCATATTCTACTTAATATCCATCTTCCTGACCTGGGGAAAAGAAAACATAAAAGGGTGAGCTCAAATGCTCAGCAAGGGCAAATAAAGGAAATAAAAATCATATCATATCTTTATCAAAACCTGCAAAAGAGATCATAATATCTTAACATGGAATAAATCATAGAAGTGAAAATGAGATCCCCATAATCATAACATAAAACTTGAAACTTTGTGGCATGCACACATAATCATGGAAATCATTTCTTGTTAGTCATGACTCATTTCCAAGACTATCTTAGTGGACAAAGTCCCTTTCTGAACCGAGTTCACTCCTCGTTTCAGTCCTGTATCACTGAACCGAAATAACCTTCCGTTCCAGCCATGTCTATCTCATGAGATATAAAATCATTACCCAATGCATTGGAGGGAGATATAGGTCCCACCCATCTTATAATGAATCCTTTCTTATGTGTGCCACATAATCATAAAACATACATCATCGCATAACACATGTAACAAAAATGGGATTCTTGAAACATCATGACATCATAAATCAATTCATATAAGATAAAGGAATTCATAAACATAATTCCATCACAACATATTCAAATCAATGTAAAAATATGGATAGAAACAGAACCCTTTATTATCTTAGATGGAAAATAGTTTTGATAAAACACTTGAATTGAATTCTTGAGGAAAATATCCTTTCTTCTTCAAAATCAATTTCTTTTCACAAAACATCATGCAATTTTAAAAGAAAGAGATTTTATTGAAAATAGTCATGAAATCTTTTAGAGGAAGCTTCATGAAAATAAGGCTTTATAAAACAGTAGAAATCCGTTTGTGCCGTATAAGTTAAAAAAAACATTCTTCGTACTTTTGTCGGAAAAGTCAAAAAGTACCTCGTACGGAAAAACGACAAAAGATTCCTTTCATATTCTTTACTAAAAACTCACCTAAGGGTAAAATTGGATTTAAACTATTTCAAGTGGATGGAAACAATATTACATATTGAGGGAACATGGATGTGGATGATAAAATACACCCCAGTAAATACTTACGAATAAACAATCTCGGATAAAAATGAGATTGTGATATTTCCCTTACCTTAGGTCCAATTTGCTTTGTTCGTGTCCGAAGCTCCTGTATAATGGTTTAAATAATGTTATTGACTTATTCCAGAATCATACATATTGATATGAGATCATATATGGTCATATTATTAACTTCTTGTTAGTAATATTTCATTGTTACTTGTTACTCGGGTCTTTATAACTTTTTGTTCTTATGCGTGTTTTGTTGAATAAATTCTTATTCTTATCTTTAGGTTATAGATAATTCATTTCCAGAATGGTATTAGTGTAGTATATACCATATTCATTCATTCAATTCATTTATATAACCATTATGAAATGAAGATCATGTAGAACGAATCGCATCACATCGTGGAGACGGTATTCCGTACGTACGCACGAGTGATGATATCGTTCCTATGATCGTGGAATTGTATTGGAGTATATATATATATTATTTCAGTATCAATATTACTTAATAATAATCATATATAGTTACTCATTACACCATTATACCCATCCTTGTAAGGTGATGGTGGAAAATAGATTACACCACGGTGTGGAGACGGTATTCCGTTCGTACGCACGCGCGGTGATTTCATTTTTCCGTAGGATGGATAGAAGGTGAATTAGGGTTGTTTCATATTTATAATAACATATCAGTATGTAAGTAATACTGATGTTATTACTTTATCATGAAACAACTAAAGAAGAAGAAGTTGAAGAAGAAAGAAATTGAAAAGATCGGTAATGGATATTACCTCTTCTTTGGAACGCCTCTTTGAATCCTCCACTTAAGGAACTAAGATTGGTCTTTGGAGAAGACCAGGACCTCTAGGATTATTCTAGGGAAGTGGAGAGGAGAAAATGGCAGGGGTTGGCCGAGCTTGAGTGCTCAAATTGGTGTGAGGAGGAGGGGGAGGAGGTGCCCTTTTATAAGGGAGGAGAGGGGCACCTTAGGAATATCTCAAAATATTATTTTATATTAAAGTCAAAATCGGTTTATAATGGTTCCAAAGGGTCTTATTTCGAAGCTAAAGTGGGGATGGGTCTAAATACTATCAACCAATAGGATTTAGACAAGTTTAGGGTATTATTTTAACCTTATCAATTAGATTTAACTCTAAGTTAATTAATTTAACTTTTACCGTGTCTTTTTGTTTTCTTTCACTATATGGTTAATACACTTACTATAACATGCCAAACGAACCCCACATTGTTTATTATTAATATATATATCCTTATCTAAGTCATTTGGCCGAACCTTAGATTTTTAGGAATAAAATAACAATTAATAATATAATATTTTATTTAAAAACTATTTTGTGTCAATTTTAACACTATTTGATATATGATTTTTGTAAAAGTCATAACAGAATTATATGTTCGAACAAAGTTGATTAAATCAACAATAATATATCATAGTAACCTAGAAAATTAGTGTAATTCATAAAAAGTCTCAAATTTCATTTATTTTGGTATTTATATTATCAATTTTGTCAATATTTCATTAATAAGATAATTACTGCATCATCTTTGTGTCATAAATAAATTAAATTATTTGATGTCTAAAAATTACAAATAAAATACCATCATGTAGGAAATCTTTTTAGCTTTCTAATGAATATTTAAAATCGAATTTATCTTATGTATAACCCCATATTAAAAATGATTTACTTATTAAACTTTGATTTTAACTATTTTAACCCTTCTTTAAATAAATTAATAATAAATGTCCTAATCTAATCCAAGTGGGCATAAATGGTCATATTTTATTCCTAAGTTTGTTTTTGGTCGAATTAAACTTGTCCAATAGAATTAGGACATGTGTTAGGGTAATATTAATATCATATTTACCCTTAGTTACCCTATTTACTATTAACCGCGGTAAAAAATAGTAAAAAGTTACTATTCACCAAAAAATTATTTTCATCTTATTGAACCACATTTTAGTCCTTGATATTAACCGTGTCTCTCGGATTTTTGAAATTCCATTCACAGAAGCGGTAAAATTATGTTTTATGCAAAATTCAGTTTTTAACCTACCACTTAGTGGTTTCACTATTCATCAAAAATTGAAAGTTTTCAGAAAAATACCAAAATTTCACCCTAGGCTAATTTCGATATTCTGAGTCCAAAAATGAAGTCCATTTTGAAAAATAAAATTTATAAAATTTCAAAAAGTGGTTATTACTATTCATAACGGCTAGTTTTAATAGCATATTGTTGTTTAGTGAAACTCGGTATTGCGTACGACGCAAGCTATCGAGGAAGGTCGCGATTGCGTGTAAAGCAAGCCAAGCAAGTGTTGTGTAGAAAAAGATTCCTTTGATGATTTATATAACATAAAAGTCTCGGGTGTTACATTCTACCCCCCTTAAAAAGAATTTCGCCCTCGAAATTCGTCACTTTGTAACAAACAAATGAGGATACTTCCCCCTCATCATATCCTCAAGCTCCCATGTAGCTTCTTCAAGTTGGTGGTTCCTCCATAAAACTTTCACCAAGCGAGTGGTCTTGTTTCGTAGGACTTTTTTGCTACGATCCAGAATCTCTATCGGCTGTTCTTCATAAGAAAGATCTTGCTCCAGCGGTACAACTTCTGAGCTGAGTACATGTGAAGGATCTGGTATGTACTTTCTCAGGAGAGATACGTGGAACACATCGTGAACTTGAGAGAGATTCGGTGGAAGCGCCAATCGGTAAGCTACCTTCCCAACACGATCCAGTATTTCAAAAGGACCGATATATCTAGGGCTCAACTTCCCCTTCTTTCCAAATCTCATAACCCTCTTCCAGGGAGATATTCGTAAGAACACTTTATCGCCTACTTCAAATTCTAGGTCTTTTCTTCGGTTGTCGGCATAACTTTTCTGTCGACTCTGAGCTGGTCTTATGTGTTGTTGAATAGATCTAACCTTTTCTGCCATTTCATCAACGAGGTCAGGTCCTAATAGCTTTCTTTCCCCAACTTCATCCCAGCAAGTTGGAGTCCTGCATTTCTTTCCATAGAGAGCTTCATAAGGAGCCATCTGAATACTAGAGTGAAAGCTATTATTATAAGAAAATTCCACCAAAGGTAGGTGTTGATCCCAACCTCCTTTGAAATACATAGAGCAAGCTCTCAACATATCTTCTAGGGTTTGAATTGTTCTCTCAGACTGACCGTCTGTCTGGGGATGATAAGCAGTGCTGAAACTCAACTCTGTATCCAGAGTATGCTAAAGACTTCGCCAGAACTTCGAGGTAAATCTCGGATCTCGATCAGATATAATAGAAAGTGGTACTCCATGCAATCTTACCACTTCCTTTACATATATCCTGGCAAGCTGATCTAGAGAGAAATCCTCTCTAATAGGAATGAAGTGTGGAGACTTTGTAAGACGATCAACTATGACCCAGATAGCATTATTGCCTTTGGATGTTTTAGGAAGTCCTGTGACAAAGTCCATAGTGATGTTTTCCCATTTCCATTCGGGTATGGGTAATGGTTGTAACATCCCCTTAGACTTCTGTCTCTCAGCTTTAACTTGTTGACAAACCAAGCATCGAGAGACATATTCAGCAACATCTCTTTTCATGCCATCCCACCAGAAGTACTCTTTCAGGTCCCTATACATCTTCGTGCTTCTAGGATGAATAGAGAATGAAGAACTATGAGCCTCATCCAGCAGCTCTTTCTTTAATTCGGGGATGGGAGGAACGCAAACCCGATTCCTGAACTTTATTATCCCATCACAATCAAGGTTGAATTCAGGAACATTTCTCACCTTCTTTTGTAACTCGACATCTTCTTTTTGTGCCTCTTTAATCTTCACATGTATAGATGGTTGAACATTCATTTGAGAAAGATAAGATTTTTCCCCTTCCATTATAATTCCAAGATCCATCCTTTGTAAATCCATAAATATTGGATCTTTTGTGATCCTCATCATGGATAAACTAGCATGGTCTTGTCGACTTAATGCATCTGCCACCTTGTTTGCTTTCCCAGGGTGGTAATGGATTGAGCAGTCATAATCCTTAATCAGCTCCAACCATCTTCTTTGACGCATATTCAACTCCTTTTGTGTGAAAATATACTTTAAACTTTTATGATCAGTATAAATATCACACCTTTCACCATAAAGGTAATGCCTCCAAATCTTTAATGCAAAGATTACCGCAGCCAACTCCAAATCATGTGTTGGGTAATTTTGCTCATGGATTTTCAACTGTCGTGAGGCATAAGTTATCACCATATCATTTTGCATAAGAACACACCCCAATCCCTTCTTGGATGCATCACTGTAGATCACAAACCTTTCTCCACTACAAGGCAGTGTGAGCACAGGTGCACTGGATAACCTTCTTTTCAACTCCTTGAAATTCTCTTCACATTCCTCTGTCCAGACAAACTTAACTCCTTTCCGAGTCAACTTGGTGAGTGGATTAGATAATCGTGAAAAATCTTTTACAAAACGTCGATAATATCCAGCCAAACCAAGAAAACTTCGGATCTCAGTTACTGTTGTTGGTCTTGACCATCTTTCGATAACCTCTGTTTTTGCTGGATCCACAGATATCCCCTCTTTTGAGATTATATGACCCAAAAATGCAACTCTTTGAATCCAAAATTCACACTTGGTAAATTTGGCATAAAGCTTCTCCTTTCTCAGGGTCTTCAATATAATTCTCAAGTGATCTTCATGCTCTTCCTTTCTCTTTGAATAGACAAGAATATCGTCTATAAAGACTACCACAAATTGATCAAGATAGTCTCTAAAGACTCTATTCATTAGATCCATGAAGATAGCAGGGGCATTAGTAAGACCAAATGGCATCACTATAAATTCATAGTGTCCATACCTTGTACGGAAAGCCGTCTTTGGTATATCCTCCCTTTTGACCCTTAATTGATGATACCCTGAACGAAGATCAATCTTGGAAAAGTATTGAGCTCCACGTAGTTGGTCAAATAAGTCATCAATGCGTGGGAGAGGATATTTGTTCTTGATAGTGATCTTGTTAAGTTCTCGATAATCAATGCAGAGTCTCATTGATCCATCTTTCTTCTTAACAAATAGAACAGGTGCTCCCCAAGGTGACGCACTAGGGCGTATGAATCCCTTATCAAGATTCTCTTGGAGTTGCTTCTTCAATTCCTGCAACTCAATTGGGGCCATTCTATAAGGTGTCTTTGAAATAGGCAAAGCACCCGGTACGAGTTCTATTGAAAACTCAACTTCACGATTTGGTGGAAGACCCGGCAATTCCTCCGGAAAGACATCATCAAACTCTCGTACAATGGGCATATTCTTAATCGTGAGTTTCTCACCAACCATTTGAGATAAATATCCTTCATTTAGTGGAATCAATACCCATAAGATGGAAGAAATTTCTACTGGAAGGTTATGTTCATCCTTGCATTGGTATACGATCGTAGATTGATCTGGAATATGAAATGTGACTTCCCTTCTTTGGCAATTGATATGAGCTCCATGTAGAGAAAGCCAATCCATGCCAAGAATCACATCAAATTCCACTAAAGGAAGGATCACAAGATTTGCAGGAAGCACTTTCCCACAAACTTCGATCGGAGAAGAATTATAAACTTCTGATGCGATTGATGTGCCATTAGGTGTTGTCATAGCTAACTCAACATCTAATTGTTGAGGTAATACGGTGATACCCTTAGAAAATTTTTCAGAAATAAAAGAGTGGGTGGATCCAGAATCAAATAAAACATTTGCTACTTTAGAGTGGATGGTAAGTGTACCTTTCACCACATCGTTATCGTACTCCACCTCGCTGATAGAAATTGCATGTGACTTTCCTTTGTCTTTAGCCTTAAGAGTTTGTTGACGTCGACCATCATCATCAACCCTTGGATTTGGGCATTGATTGGCATAATGCCCCATCTCCTTGCACTTGAAACATTGAAGTGTAGCAGGTTCATTCTGTGTATCCCTTCCTTTGTTTGCATCATTAGACATCTTCTTCCCATTATCACGGCATTCAAATGCCCGATGACCTTCCTTTCCACATTTAAAACATTTACTTGTCCCTTTAAGACAACTCTCTCCATGTTTCTTTCCACACTTTGAGCATAAGGGGAAGTTCATCTTCTTTTCCGTGTGCTCTTTAGATTTTTCTTTGAATTCCATCTTCCTCTTCTTATCAAACCCATGTGACTGATGGGTTACTCCAATCTCCATCTCGACTTTGAGAGCACATCGAACGATTTCTTCATAGCTATTGAAGTCCCTTATGGCTAATGCCCTTCGAAGACTTGGTTTTAAGCCACTAAAGAATCGATCGATCTTACTCTCAGGTTGGATAATAATACCAGAAGCGTACCTTGCAAGTCTTGTAAAATTTGCTTCATAGGTACTAACAGATTCATCATCCCTTTGCTTCAGTTCAAGGAACTCTTTCTCCATCTTTGTTCGGAGAATACGAGGGAAGTACTTATTGAAAAATAAGTTCTTGAACTCGTCCCATTCCATAGACTCAATTTCATCCCTTTGCCTCGTATTCTTAACAAGATTCCACCATTGATCCGCATCTCCTTCCAAACGATACACTGCTAGGATGACTTTATCATGCTCAGAACATTAAAGAACTGAAAATATCTTTTCAGTAGTACTAATCCATTGTTCAGTAACTAATGGATCAGTAGACCCGCTGAAAGATGGTGGACGCTGCCTCATGAAGGATTCAACAGAATGTTGCTCCCTCCTTTGTTCGTTTGGAAATCCTGCATGATTCATAGCTTGAGAAAGTTGTGTGAGCATAGCTACAAGATTTTGCATTCCAGCTCCCATATCGTTTGGTTGCTCAGGGGGACAATCATTGCATTGCCCATCGCATTCCGCATTAACACGGTTCCTTCGGGTTCCAGCCATTGACTAAAACCAAGAAGAATAGTGTGAGCAACACTAAATATAATAGGAAACCACATAATTCAGGAATAAAATTTTCATGCTTAAGGTCTTATCCTAGGTTATTCAAGGCCATTTCTAAAACACTAAGATTGTGTTCTATGCTTAGACTTATCCTTAGGGTTCTTACTAAGGCTTTCACATCCTAGTTTCCAAAGGTTGACTATACCTTTCCTCTGATACCAACTATAACAACCCACACTTTACATACATTGTTAATACTTCAAAATTGAAGCACACTTATTACAACATATGACAAAACCACAAAGGACCGTATAGGTATAGTGTCTTTAGAAACTGGGAAACATAAACAACTGGTTCATAAATCTTCTACAGTGTCTCCCATTTATTACATCATATCTAGGGTCCCTTTTAGCATATTCTACTTAATATCCATCTTCCTGACCTGGGGAAAAGAAAACATAAAAGGGTGAGCTCAAATGCTCAGCAAGGGCAAATAAAGGAAATAAAAATCATATCATATCTTTATCAAAACCTGCAAAAGAGATCGTAATATCTTAACATGGAATAAATCATAGAAGTGAAAATGAGATCCCCATAATCATAACATAAAACTTGAAACTTTGTGGCATGCACACATAATCATGGAAATCATTTCTTGTTAGTCATGACTCATTGCCAAGACTATCTTAGTGGACAAAGTCCCTTTCTGAACCGAGTTCACTCCTCGTTTCAGTCCTGTATCACTGAACCGAAATAACCTTCCGTTCCAGCCATGTCTATCTCATGAGATATAAAATCATTACCCAATGCATTGGAGGGAGATATAGGTCCCACCCATCTTATAATTAATCCTTTCTTATGTGTGCCACATAATCATAAAACATACATCATCGCATAACACATGTAACAAAAATGGGATTCTTGAAACATCATGACATCATAAATCAATTCATATAAGATAAAGGAATTCATAAACATAATTCCATCACAACATAGTCAAATCAATGTAAAAATATGGATAGAAACAGAACCCTTTATTATCTTAGATGGAAAATAGTTTTGATAAAACACTTGAATTGAATTCTTGAGGAAAATATCCTTTCTTCTTCAAAATCAATTTCTTTTCACAAAACATCATGCAATTTTAAAAGAAAGAGATTTTATTGAAAATATTCATGAAATCTTTTAGAGGAAGCTTCATGAAAATAAGGCTTTATAAAACAGTAGAAATCCGTTCGTGCCGTATAAGTTAAAAAAAACATTCTTCGTACTTTTGTCGGAAAAGTCAAAAAGTACCTCGTACGGAAAAACGACAAAAGATTCCTTTCATATTCTTTACTAAAAACTCACCTAAGGGTAAAATTGGATTTAAACTATTTCAAGTGGATGGAAACAATATTACATATTGAGGGAACATGGATGTGGATGATAAAATACACCCCAGTAAATACTTACGAATAAACAATCTCGGATAAAAATGAGATTGTGATATTTCCCTTACCTTAGGTCCAATTTGCTTTGTTCGTGTCCGAAGCTCCTGTATAATGGTTTAAATAATGTTATTGACTTATTCCAGAATCATACATATTGATATGAGATCATATATGGTCATATTATTAACTTCTTGTTAGTAATATTTCATTGTTACTTGTTACTCGGGTCTTTATAACTTTTTGTTCTTATGCGTGTTTTGTTGAATAAATTCTTATTCTTATCTTTAGGTCATAGATAATTCATTTCCAGAATGGTATTAGTGTATTATATACCATATTCATTCATTCAATTCATTTATATAATCATTATGAAATGAAGATCATGTAGAACGAATCGCATCACATCGTGGAGACGGTATTCCGTACGTACGCACGAGTGATGATATCGTTCCTATGATCGTGGAATTGTATTGGAGTATATATATATATTATTTCAGTATCAATATTACTTAATAATAATCATATATAGTTACTCATTACACCATTATACCCATCCTTGTAAGGTGATGGTGGAAAATAGATTACACCACGGCGTGGAGACGGTATTCTGTTCGTACGCACGCGCGGTGATTTCATTTTTCCGTAGGATGGATAGAAGGTGAATTAGGGTTGTTTCATATTTATAATAACATATCAGTATGTAAGTAATACTGATGTTATTACTTTATCATGAAACAACTAAAGAAGAAGAAGTTGAAGAAGAAAGAAATTGAAAAGATCGGTAATGGATATTACCTCTTCTTTGGAACGCCTCTTTGAATCCTCCACTTAAGGAACTAAGATTGGTCTTTGGAGAAGACCAGGACCTCTAGGATTATTCTAGGGAAGTGGAGAGGAGAAAATGGCAGGGGTTGTCCGAGCTTGAGTGCTCAAATTGGTGTGAGGAGGAGGGGGAGGAGGTGCCCTTTTATAAGGGAGGAGAGGGGCACCTTAGGAATATCTCAAAATATTATTTTATATTAAAGTCAAAATCGGTTTATAATGGTTCCAAAGGGTCTTATTTCGAAGCTAAAGTGGGGATGGGTCTAAATCCTATCAACCAATAGGATTTAGACAAGTTTATGGTATTATTTTAACCTTATCAATTAGATTTAACTCTAAGTTAATTAATTTAACTTTTACCGTGTCTTTTTGTTTTCTTTCACTATATGGTTAATACACTTACTATAACATGCCAAACGAACCCCACATTGTTTATTATTAATATATATATCCTTATCTAAGTCATTTGGCCGAACCTTAGATTTTTAGGAATAAAATAACAATTAATAATATAATATTTTATTTAAAAACTATTTTGTGTCAATTTTAACACTATTTGATATATGATTTTTGTGAAAGTCATAACAGAATTATATGTTCGAACAAAGTTGATTAAATCAACAATAATATATCATAGTAACCTAGAAAATTAGTGTAATTCATAAAAAGTCTCAAATTTCATTTATTTTGGTATTTATATTATCAATTTTGTCAATATTTCATTAATAAGATAATTACTGCATCATCTTTGTGTCATAAATAAATTAAATTATTTGATGTCTAAAAATTACAAATAAAATACCATCATGTAGGAAATCTTTTTAGCTTTCTAATGAATATTTACAATCGAATTTATCTTATGTATAACCCCATATTAAAAATGATTTACTTATTAAACTTTGATTTTAACTATTTTAACCCTTCTTTAAATAAATTAATAATAAATGTCCTAATCTAATCCAAGTGGGCATAAATGGTCATATTTTATTCCTAAGTTTGTTTTTGGTCGAATTAAACTTGTCCAATAGAATTAGGACATGTGTTAGGGTAATATTAATATCATATTTACCCTTAGTTACCCTATTTACTATTAACCGCGGTAAAAAATAGTAAAAAGTTACTATTCACCAAAAAATTATTTTCATCTTATTGAACCACATTTTAGTCCTTGATATTAACCGTGTCTCTCGGATTTTTGAAATTCCATTCACAGAAGCGGTAAAATTATGTTTTATGCAAAATTCAGTTTTTAACCTACCACTTAGTGGTTTCACTATTCATCAAAAATTGAAAGTTTTCAGAAAAATACCAAAATTTCACCCTAGGCTAATTTCGATATTCTGAGTCCAAAAATGAAGTCCATTTTGAAAAATAAAATTTATAAAATTTCAAAAAGTGGTTATTACTATTCATAACGGCTAGTTTTAATAGCATATTGTTGTTTAGTGAAACTCGGTATTGCGTACGACGCAAGCTATCGAGGAAGGTCGCGATTGCGTGTAAAGCAAGCCAAGCAAGTGTTGTGTAGAAAAAGATTCCTTTGATGATTTATATAACATAAAAGTCTCGGGTGTTACAATCTACCCCCCTTAAAAAGAATTTCGCCCTCGAAATTCGTCACTTTGTAACAAACAAATGAGGATACTTCTCCCTCATCATATCCTCAAGCTCCCATGTAGCTTCTTCAAGTTGGTGGTTCCTCCATAAAACTTTCACCAAGCGAGTGGTCTTGTTTCGTAGGACTTTTTTGCTACGATCCAGAATCTCTATCGGCTGTTCTTCATAAGAAAGATCTTGCTCCAGCGGTACAACTTCTGAGCTGAGTACATGTGAAGGATCTGGTATGTACTTTCTCAGGAGAGATACGTGGAACACATCGTGAACTTGAGAGAGATTCGGTGGAAGCGCCAATCGGTAAGCTACCTTCCCAACACGATCCAGTATTTCAAAAGGACCGATATATCTAGGGCTCAACTTCCCCTTCTTTCCAAATCTCATAACCCTCTTCCAGGGAGATATTCGTAAGAACACTTTATCGCCTACTTCAAATTCTAGGTCTTTTCTTCGGTTGTCGGCATAACTTTTCTGTCGACTCTGAGCTGGTCTTATGTGTTGTTGAATAGATCTAACCTTTTCTGCCATTTCATCAACGAGGTCAGGTCCTAATAGCTTTCTTTCCCCAACTTCATCCCAGCAAGTTGGAGTCCTGCATTTCTTTCCATAGAGAGCTTCATAAGGAGCCATCTGAATACTAGAGTGAAAGCTATTATTATAAGAAAATTCCACCAAAGGTAGGTGTTGATCCCAACCTCCTTTGAAATCCATAGAGCAAGCTCTCAACATATCTTCTAGGGTTTGAATTGTTCTCTCAGACTGACCGTCTGTCTGGGGATGATAAGCAGTGCTGAAACTCAACTCTGTATCCAGAGTATGCTAAAGACTTCGCCAGAACTTCGAGGTAAATCTCGGATCTCGATCAGATATAATAGAAAGTGGTACTCCATGCAATCTTACCACTTCCTTTACATATATCCTGGCAAGCTGATCTAGAGAGAAATCCTCTCTAATAGGAATGAAGTGTGCAGACTTTGTAAGACGATCAACTATGACCCAGATAGCATTATTGCCTTTGGATGTTTTAGGAAGTCCTGTGACAAAGTCCATAGTGATGTTTTCCCATTTCCGTTCGGGTATGGGTAATGGTTGTAACATCCCCTTAGACTTCTGTCTCTCAGCTTTAACTTGTTGACAAACCAAGCATCGAGAGACATATTCAGCAACATCTCTTTTCATGCCATCCCACCAGAAGTACTCTTTCAGGTCCCTATACATCTTCGTGCTTCTAGGATGAATAGAGAATGAAGAACTATGAGCCTCATCCAGCAGCTCTTTCTTTAATTCGGGGATGGGAGGAACGCAAACCCGATTCCTGAACTTTATTATCCCATCACAATCAAGGTTGAATTCAGGAACATTTCTCACCTTCTTTTGTAACTCGACATCTTCTTTCTGTGCCTCTTTAATCTTCACATGTATAGATGGTTGAACATTCATTTGAGAAAGATAAGATTTTTCCCCTTCCATTATAATTCCAAGATCCATCCTTTGTAAATCCATAAATATTGGATCTTTTGTGATCCTCATCATGGATAAACTAGCATGGTCTTGTCGACTTAATGCATCTGCCACCTTGTTTGCTTTCCCAGGGTGGTAATGGATTGAGCAGTCATAATCCTTAATCAGCTCCAACCATCTTCTTTGACGCATATTCAACTCCTTTTGTGTGAAAATATACTTTAAACTTTTATGATCAGTATAAATATCACACCTTTCACCATAAAGGTAATGCCTCCAAATCTTTAATGCAAAGATTACCGCAGCCAACTCCAAATCATGTGTTGGGTAATTTTGCTCATGGATTTTCAACTGTCGTGAGGCATAAGCTATCACCATATCATTTTGCATAAGAACACACCCCAATCCCTTCTTGGATGCATCACTGTAGATCACAAACCTTTCTCCACTACAAGGCAGTGTGAGCACAGGTGCACTGGATAACCTTCTTTTCAACTCCTTGAAATTCTCTTCACATTCCTCTGTCCAGACAAACTTAACTCCTTTCCGAGTCAACTTGGTGAGTGGATTAGATAATCGTGAAAAATCTTTTACAAAACGTCGATAATATCCAGCCAAACCAAGAAAACTTCGGATCTCAGTTACTGTTGTTGGTCTTGACCATCTTTCGATAACCTCTGTTTTTGCTGGATCCACAGATATCCCCTCTTTTGAGATTATATGACCCAAAAATGCAACTCTTTGAAGCCAAAATTCACACTTGGTAAATTTGGCATAAAGCTTCTCCTTTCTCAGGGTCTTCAATATAATTCTCAAGTGATCTTCATGCTCTTCCTTTCTCTTTGAATAGACAAGAATATCGTCTATAAAGACTACCACAAATTGATCAAGATAGTCTCTAAAGACTCTATTCATTAGATCCATGAAGATAGCAGGGGCATTAGTAAGACCAAATGGCATCACTATAAATTCATAGTGTCCATACCTTGTACGGAAAGCCGTCTTTGGTATATCCTCCCTTTTGACCCTTAATTGATGATACCCTGAACGAAGATCAATCTTGGAAAAGTATTGAGCTCCGCGTAGTTGGTCAAATAAGTCATCAATGCGTGGGAGAGGATATTTGTTCTTGATAGTGATCTTGTTAAGTTCTCGATAATCAATGCAGAGTCTCATTGATCCATCTTTCTTCTTAACAAATAGAACAGGTGCTCCCCAAGGTGACGCACTAGGGCGTATGAATCCCTTATCAAGATTCTCTTGGAGTTGCTTCTTCAATTCCTGCAACTCAATTGGGGCCATTCTATAAGGTGTCTTTGAAATAGGCAAAGCACCCGGTACGAGTTCTATTGAAAACTCAACTTCACGATTTGGTGGAAGACCCGGCAATTCCTCCGGAAAGACATCATCAAACTCCCGTACAATGGGCATATTCTTAATCGTGAGTTTCTCACCAACCATTTGAGATAAATATCCTTCATTTAGTGGAATCAATACCCATAAGATGGAAGAAATTTCTACTGGAAGGTTATGTTCATCCTTGCATTGGTATACGATCGTAGATTGATCTGGAATATGAAATGTGACTTCCCTTCTTTGGCAATTGATATGAGCTCCATGTAGAGAAAGCCAATCCATGCCAAGAATCACATCAAATTCCACTAAAGGAAGGATCACAAGATTTGCAGGAAGCACTTTCCCACAAAATTCGATCGGAGAAGAATTATAAACTTCTGATGCGATTGATGTGCCATTAGGTGTTGTCATAGCTAACTCAACATCTAATTGTTGAGGTAATACGGTGATACCCTTAGAAAATTTTTCAGAAATAAAAGAGTGGGTGGATCCAGAATCAAATAAAACATTTGCTACTTTAGAGTGGATGGTAAGTGTACCTTTCACCACATCGTTATCGTACTCCACCTCGCTGATAGAAATTGCATGTGACTTTCCTTTGTCTTTAGCCTTAAGAGTTTGTTGACGTCGACCATCATCATCAACCCTTGGATTTGGGCATTGATTGGAATAATGCCCCATCTCCTTGCACTTGAAACATTGAAGTGTAGCAGGTTCATTCTGTGTATCCCTTCCTTTGTTTGCATCATTAGACATCTTCTTCCCATTATCACGGCATTCAAATGCCCGATGACCTTCCTTTCCACATTTAAAACATTTACTTGTCCCTTTAAGACAACTCCCTCCATGTTTCTTTCCACACTTTGAGCATAAGGGGAAGTTCATCTTCTTTTCCGTGTGCTCTTTAGATTTTTCTTTGAATTCCATCTTCCTCTTCTTATCAAACCCATGTGACTGATGGGTTACTCCAATCTCCATCTCGACTTTGAGAGCACATCGAACGATTTCTTCATAGCTATTGAAGTCCCTTATGGCTAACGCCCTTCGAAGACTTGGTTTTAAGCCACTAAAGAATCGATCGATCTTACTCTCAGGTTGGATAATAATACCAGAAGCGTACCTTGCAAGTCTTGTAAAATTTGCTTCATAGGTACTAACAGATTCATCATCCCTTTGCTTCAGTTCAAGGAACTCTTTCTCCATCTTTGTTCGGAGAATACGAGGGAAGTACTTATTGAAAAATAAGTTCTTGAACTCGTCCCATTCCATAGACTCAATTTCATCCCTTTGCCTCGTATTCTTAACAAGATTCCACCATTGATCCGCATCTCCTTCCAAACGATACACTGCTAGGATGACTTTATCATGCTCAGAACATTAAAGAACTGAAAATATCTTTTCAGTAGTACTAATCCATTATTCAGTAACTAATGGATCAGTAGACCCGCTGAAAGATGGTGGACGCTGCCTCATGAAGGATTCAACAGAATGTTGCTCCCTCCTTTGTTCGTTTGGAAATCCTGCATGATTCATAGCTTGAGAAAGTTGTGTGAGCATAGCTACAAGATTTTGCATTCCAGCTCCCATATCGTTTGGTTGCTCAGGGGGACAATCATTGCATTGCCCATCGCATTCCGCATTAACACGGTTCCTTCGGGTTCCAGCCATTGACTAAAACCAAGAAGAATAGTGTGAGCAACACTAAATATAATAGGAAACCACATAATTCAGGAATAAAATTTTCATGCTTAAGGTCTTATCCTAGGTTATTCAAGGCCATTTCTAAAACACTAAGATTGTGTTCTATGCTTAGACTTATCCTTAGGGTTCTTACTAAGGCTTTCACATCCTAGTTTCCAAAGGTTGACTATACCTTTCCTCTGATACCAACTATAACAACCCACACTTTACATACATTGTTAATACTTCAAAATTGAAGCACACTTATTACAACATATGACAAAACCACAAAGGACCGTATAGGTATAGTGTCTTTAGAAACTGGGAAACATAAACAACTGGTTCATAAATCTTCTACAGTGTCTCCCATTTATTACATCATATCTAGGGTCCCTTTTAGCATATTCTACTTAATATCCATCTTCCTGACCTGGGGAAAAGAAAACATAAAAGGGTGAGCTCAAATGCTCAGCAAGGGCAAATAAAGGAAATAAAAATCATATCATATCTTTATCAAAACCTGCAAAAGAGATCATAATATCTTAACATGGAATAAATCATAGAAGTGAAAATGAGATCCCCATAATCATAACATAAAACTTGAAACTTTGTGGCATGCACACATAATCATGGAAATCATTTCTTGTTAGTCATGACTCATTGCCAAGACTATCTTAGTGGACAAAGTCCCTTTCTGAACCGAGTTCACTCCTCGTTTCAGTCCTGTATCACTGAACCGAAATAACCTTCCGTTCCAGCCATGTCTATCTCATGAGATATAAAATCATTACCCAATGCATTGGAGGGAGATATAGGTCCCACCCATCTTATAATGAATCCTTTCTTATGTGTGCCACATAATCATAAAACATACATCATCGCATAACACATGTAACAAAAATGGGATTCTTGAAACATCATGACATCATAAATCAATTCATATAAGATAAAGGAATTCATAAACATAATTCCATCACAACATAGTCAAATCAATGTAAAAATATGGATAGAAACAGAACCCTTTATTATCTTAGATGGAAAATAGTTTTGATAAAACACTTGAATTGAATTCTTGAGGAAAATATCCTTTCTTCTTCAAAATCAATTTCTTTTCACAAAACATCATGCAATTTTAAAAGAAAGAGATTTTATTGAAAATAGTCATGAAATCTTTTAGAGGAAGCTTCATGAAAATAAGGCTTTATAAAACAGTAGAAATCCGTTCGTGCCGTATAAGTTAAAAAAAACATTCTTCGTACTTTTGTCGGAAAAGTCAAAAAGTACCTCGTACGGAAAAACGACAAAAGATTCCTTTCATATTCTTTACTAAAAACTCACCTAAGGGTAAAATTGGATTTAAACTATTTCAAGTGGATGGAAAAAATATTACATATTGAGGGAACATGGATGTGGATGATAAAATACACCCCAGTAAATACTTACGAATAAACAATCTCGGATAAAAATGAGATTGTGATATTTCCCTTACCTTAGGTCCAATTTGCTTTGTTCGTGTCCGAAGCTCCTGTATAATGGTTTAAATAATGTTATTGACTTATTCCAGAATCATACATATTGATATGAGATCATATATGGTCATATTATTAACTTCTTGTTAGTAATATTTCATTGTTACTTGTTACTCGGGTCTTTATAACTTTTTGTTCTTATGCGTGTTTTGTTGAATAAATTCTTATTCTTATCTTTAGGTTATAGATAATTCATTTCCAGAATGGTATTAGTGTATTATATACCATATTCATTCATTCAATTCATTTATATAATCATTATGAAATGAAGATCATGTAGAACGAATCGCATCACATCGTGGAGACGGTATTCCGTACGTACGCACGAGTGATGATATCGTTCCTATGATCGTGGAATTGTATTGGAGTATATATATATATTATTTCAGTATCAATATTACTTAATAATAATCATATATAGTTACTCATTACACCATTATACCCATCCTTGTAAGGTGATGGTGGAAAATAGATTACACCACGGCGTGGAGACGGTATTCCGTTCGTACGCACGCGCGGTGATTTCATTTTTCCGTAGGATGGATAGAAGGTGAATTAGGGTTGTTTCATATTTATAATAACATATCAGTATGTAAGTAATACTGATGTTATTACTTTATCATGAAACAACTAAAGAAGAAGAAGTTGAAGAAGAAAGAAATTGAAAAGATCGGTAATGGATATTACCTCTTCTTTGGAACGCCTCTTTGAATCCTCCACTTAAGGAACTAAGATTGGTCTTTGGAGAAGACCAGGACCTCTAGGATTATTCTAGGGAAGTGGAGAGGAGAAAATGGCAGGGTTTGGCCGAGCTTGAGTGCTCAAATTGGTGTGAGGAGGAGGGGGAGGAGGTGCCCTTTTATAAGGGAGGAGAGGGGCACCTTAGGAATATCTCAAAATATTATTTTATATTAAAGTCAAAATCGGTTTATAATGGTTCCAAAGGGTCTTATTTCGAAGCTAAAGTGGGGATGGGTCGAAATCCTATCAACCAATAGGATTTAGACAAGTTTAGGGTATTATTTTAACCTTATCAATTAGATTTAACTCTAAGTTAATTAATTTAACTTTTACCGTGTCTTTTTGTTTTCTTTCACTATATGGTTAATACACTTACTATAACATGCCAAACGAACCCCACATTGTTTATTATTAATATATATATCCTTATCTAAGTCATTTGGCCGAACCTTAGATTTTTAGGAATAAAATAACAATTAATAATATAATATTTGATTTAAAAACTATTTTGTGTCAATTTTAACACTATTTGATATATGATTTTTGTGAAAGTCATAACAGAATTATATGTTCAAACAAAGTTGATTAAATCAACAATAATATATCATAGTAACCTAGAAAATTATTGTAATTCATAAAAAGTCTCAAATTTCATTTATTTTGGTATTTATATTATCAATTTTGTCAATATTTCATTAATAAGATAATTACTGCATCATCTTTGTGTCATAAATAAATTAAATTATTTGATGTCTAAAAATTACAAATAAAATACCATCATGTAGGAAATCTTTTTAGCTTTCTAATGAATATTTACAATCGAATTTATCTTATGTATAACCCCATATTAAAAATGATTTACTTATTAAACTTTGATTTTAACTATTTTAACCCTTCTTTAAATAAATTAATAATAAATGTCCTAATCTAATCCAAGTGGGCCTAAATGGTCATATTTTATTCCTAAGTTTGTTTTTGGTCGAATTAAACTTTTCCAATAGAATTAGGACATGTGTTAGGGTAATATTAATATCATATTTACCCTTAGTTACCCTATTTACTATTAACCGCGGTAAAAAATAGTAAAAAGTTACTATTCACCAAAAAATTATTTTCATCTTATTGAACCACATTTTAGTCCTTGATATTAACCGTGTCTCTCGGATTTTTGAAATTCCATTCATAGAAGCGGTAAAATTATGTTTTATGCAAAATTCAGTTTTTAACCTACCACTTAGTGGTTTCACTATTCATCAAAAATTGAAAGTTTTCAGAAAAATACCAAAATTTCACCCTAGGCTAATTTCGATATTCTGAGTCCAAAAATGAAGTCCATTTTGAAAAATAAAATTTATAAAATTTCAAAAAGTGGTTATTACTATTCATAACGGCTAGTTTTAATAGCATATTGTTGTTTAGTGAAACTCGGTATTGCGTACGACGCAAGCTATCGAGGAAGGTCGCGATTGCGTGTAAAGCAAGCCAAGCAAGTGTTGTGTAGAAAAAGATTCCTTTGATGATTTATATAACATAAAAGTCTCGGGTGTTACAATAAACATGAACACTTTATGGTAGGAATATGAGATAAGTAAATAATTCCATAATAAAGCATAGTAATGGGTATTCTACTAGTCAAATAACCACATGAACAATCAATAATATTTTCATAATGAAGGAATGCATAATGCGGGACATTCTGAAATATTTTTTCAAGGCCTCGTCCAAGATGACTAAAAATGATTAAGGCCTCAGCCAAAACCATATATCAAAATTGGGAAAGGCCTTGACCAATTCCCCATCTAATTGTCTCATTAGACCTACCGATGCATCGAGGAGCTACAGTGGGCTCCACCCATCAATTACTAAATCCAATACATTCCACATATGAAAATCTTGAAGCATAACATAAACATTCGTATTAAAACTATCATACAAAATGTCAATAATTTAACCATAAAACATGAATGGTATAAAAATAACACATCCACATTCAAATATATCACAAAACCTTCAATATGATATGGAATATTTTTATCATAATAAATTAATTTCAAACACATTTAAAATCCATCAAAGGATGTTGACATAGATGAAATCAAATCTTTTTGAGAGAGATACCTCTTTATATTTTGAAACCATTTAAAAGTCACATAATTATAAAAGAAAACATTTATTTTGAAAATATTCTTATAATCTTGTATGGTAATCTTTGACGATGTTATAACACTGAAAAATAGTTGCACCCGCCGTATAGGTTAAAAAACATTCTTACCTTAATTTTGTCGAAAAGTTCATAAGTACCTTGTTTGGAAAATGATGGAAAGATTCCTTTCATAACATATATGATCAAATAAGGGTATAAATGACTTTAACCCATATTCTAGTAAATAGTAAAAATGTTTTGAATTTCATTTTTAAGAAAACACGGATGTGGATGATAAAGAGGTCCCAATAGATACTTACGTATTAACAACCTCAGATAAGTAAAGAGATTGTAGAATTAACCCTTACCTTGTGCTTTTACTTAGTCTATGGTATTTTAACCTCATGTATAATAGTTAAATAATTTTTATTAAATTTTATAAGAACTATATAAATAAATATGATATCATATATTATCCTCTAATATTTCTTTGTTAATAATATTTCAGTAGTATCATCGTTTCGAGTATTAACTGATTTGTTTTCCTTTATATGCTCGGTTACATAAGCTATGTTTGTTATGAATAGGATTTATTTGATTCATATACAGAATTATATTAAGTTCTTAAAAATTATTTTCAATCATAAAATGAATATTATTCTTGAATGATTATAATGGGGAATGAATCTCATCGTGTTCGTGGAGACGGTAATCTGTACGTACGCACGATCGACAGTATCATTATATTGATGGTGAAATCGTATGTAATTTAATGGTATATAATAAATACAGAATAATTAACATGTTATATTTATTATTTACATCAGTTATACTCATTATTATACCCAACCAAATAATTAATTGTTTGAATAACAAACTACACCACGACGTTGAGACAGTAAGTTGTACGTACGCACGTATGGTGACTTTGTCATTTATGGGATGAATATAATAATGAATATGGTTGTAACATATTTATAATAACATAAAATTATGTAGAAGTTACTGGGGTTATTATTTTGGTATGGAAAAAACAAAGAAATAGGAAGTGGAAGAAGAAAAGAACTTGAAAGAGGGTGGTGAAATTATTACCTCTTCTTCGGGTGTTTCCTTTTGAGTTAATCAAAAGGGATCCTTAGGTTGGATTTATGATAAAAGTAAGTCCTCTAGGTTGAATTTAGAGAAGTTGGAAAGATATTTTGGCAGGAGTTGGCCGAGCCAAATGGCTTTGGAGGTGTGAAATTAAGATAAGGGGAAGTACCCATTTATAAGAGAGGTGAGGGTCACTTTAGGAAAAGCTTGAAATATTATTTTATAATAAAATCATTTTCGGTTACTAATGGCAAAAAAATGATTTATTTAAATTATAAGGTGGGGATGGGTCTAAAAACTCTCAAAAAATAGGTTTTAGACAGGTTTAGGTCCCCATATTAACCTTATCCTTTAGGTGAAACCCAAGTAGTTAATTATTAAAATATATAAATTTATCTATTCCCTTTGGCTAAACCTTAGATTTTTAAGAATATTATATCAACTAATAATATAGTGTCTGTTTTAAAAACTCAATTATTTCAATTTTGACACTATTTAGTACTTGATTTTTTTGAAATCCATAAAAACATTATCACTTCGAATTAAATTTATCTAATCAACCCTAACATGTCATATTAACCAATAAATTAGTGGAATTCATGATAAGTCTCAATTTACATTTATTTGATATTTATAATATCAATTATTTTAATATTTCATTAATAAGGTAATTATTGCATCATCATTATGTCATAAATAAATTAAATTATTTAATGTCTAAAAATTATAAATAAAATACCATTATGTAGGAAATATTTTTATATTTCTAATAAATATCTATTGTAGAATTTATATTGTGTATAACCCTATATTAAAAATGGTTTAGTTATTAAACTTTGAATTTAACAATACTAACTCTTCTTTAAATAAAATAATGATAAATGTCCTGATCTAATCCAAGTGTACCAAAGAAGATCATATTTTATTCCTAAGGTTTTTTTCGGTCGAATTACACTTATCCAATAGAATTAGGACACGTGTTAGGGTAATAATAATATCATTTTTACCTTTTATTACCCTATTTACTTTTAACTGTGGTAAAAAAAATCAAAAGTTACTATTCACCAAAAAAATTATTTTCCTCTTATTGAACCACATTTTACTTAATGATATTAACCGTGTCTATCATATTTTTGAAATTCAACTCACAGAAGTGGTAAAATAAAGTTTTATGCAAATTTTCAAATGCTCCTAGAATGTGGGTAAAAGACAGTAAAAAGTTCAATAAAATTGTATATATCTAAACTTATTATAAAATGCATCCAATGAATTACATTGAACATATATAGGAATTATGTATCTATTTTTACCTAAAATATATTAAAATAAAATAACTAATTATTTAAATAAAAATTCGGTTTTAACAATAATGCAGTGTTTTTCACTATTCATCGAAAATTGAAAGTTTTCAGAAAAATACCAAAAATTCACCCCAAGATAATTTTGATATTCCGAATCCAAAATTGAAGTCTATTTTGAAAATTAAAATTTATAAAATTTCACAAAGTGGGTATTACTATTCATAACGGCTAGTTTGATTGGTCGTGGTGTGTTAAAACTTCAAGTGGCATACAACGCAAGCTACTGAATTATTCAAAGGGAAATGTACCGTGGAATTTTAGGGTGTAACATTCTCCCCTCCTTAAAATAATTCCATCCTCTAAATTTATAGAATATTTCTGCATAAAAATATTTGGTTGGTTCGTCATCATAAGTTCCTCGGGTTCCCACGTTGCCTCCTCCATCTTATGGTTTCTCCACAGAACATTAACCAGATGAGTCATCCAGTTTCTCAACACTTTTTCTATGGTATCAAGAATTTTGATAGTCTCTTCACAATAAGATAGATCGGGTTCTAGTTCTAATTCTTCTTAGGTGAGTACATGTGTTGGGTTAGGCATGTATTTTCTCAATAGTGTTACGTGGAACACATCATGAACTTTAGAGAGACTTGGAGGCATTGCCAAATGATAAATTAGAACTCAAATTCATTCTAGAATTTCAAAAGGTCCAATGTATGTCGGACTCAATTTTCCTTTCTTACCAAAATGTATAACACCCTTCCATTGAGATACCTTCAAGAAAACAAGGTCTCCTACTTGAAATTCCAAATCCTTCCTTTGGTTATCGGCATAGTACTTTTGCCTACTTTGGGCTGCTTTGATGTGGGTTTGGATAATCTTCAAATTTTCCATTGTTTCCTCATCATGTTATGGGCCTACAATTTTTTTTTCACCAACATCATCCCAACAAGTTGATGTGCGACTTCTCTTTCCATATAATGCTTCATATGGTGCCATATTAATACTTGAATGGAAGCTATTGTTATAGGAATATTTTACCAGAGGTAAATACAGATCCCACATACCTATAAAGTCAAGTGAGAAAGATCTCAACATGTCTTCTAAGGTTTGAATAGTCTGTTTTGATTGTCCATCAATTTGAGGGTGGCAGGAAATGCTCAAACGAAGTTCAGTATCTAGTGCCTTTTGAAGACTTTTCCAAAATCTTGATGTAAAACGGGGATCACGATCAGAAACAATTGATAGGGGTACTCCATGAAGTATTAAAACTTCATTAATATATAGTGTTTCTAGACGTTCAAGTGGTAAATCATCTCTTATAGCAAGAAAATGTGTTGACTTGGTAAGATGATCAACAATGACCCATATTGCATCATTCATTTTAAGATTCTTTGGTAGTTCCATGAAAAATTCCATCGTAATATCATCCCATTTCCACTCAGGTATGGGAACAGGTTGCATGACTCTTCTAAGATGTTGTCTTCCAGATTTCACTTGTTGACAAACCATACATCTTGACACATATTTATCAATCTCTCTCTTCAGGTTGTCCCACAAAAAATGTTCCTTCAAATCTCTATACATCTTGGTGCTCCCAGGGTGTATAGGGAAATTGGAGCAATGAACATCATCCAACAATTCCCTTTTTAGATCAGGTATATCGGGAACACAAAGTCTCTTCCCAATTTTCAAAATTCCAACTTCATATACGAAGTTACTCAATCCCCCATCATTCACCGCTTTAATCTTCTTTTGAAACTTTACATCATCAGTCTAAGAATTTTTTATCCTTTCTAGTAAAGATGGTTTAGAAACCATTAGTGTAACAACCTGAGATTTTATGAAAATTATTCATTTTTAATTTCATTGATGTCTAGTGTTGTACGCTACACCAAAATTAGCTTGTGTAATATGCAATACCGTATTAGCTTGCAGTATACGCAACACCATTCTTGGCTCGTGTTACACAAAATTTCAAGTTCGTTTTGCAGAAATTATTCTACGAAACATTAAGTATAGATTTTTTTTAATGGATAAATGAAATAATTTTTGAATTATGTTATACGCAACACCAAATGGAGCTTTCACTACATGCATCCCTGACTTGGCTTTCATTATACGCAATCGCGACCTTCCTCGATAGCGTGTGTAGTACGCAATACCGGGTTTCACTAAACAACGATATATTTTTATAATATTATTATGGACTAGCTATTATGAATGTTATTAACTAAATATTGAATTTTATAACATTATTATTCATCTTACATGTTTTTTGGAACATGGTATGAGAACAAAATAAATTTTTCAGGTAAAATAAGTATTTTTCAAAAAATGAAGTCTTACCGCCTTTTGATGGCGCACCCACATTAAATCTAGTTTTTGACCTGTTTATAAGTTGAATTTGACAAAATAAAAGGAATCAGGATATAAAAATTTACTTTGGATAAATTTTTCATATTGTTCTGATAACTTTCATATTTTAATGAATAGTAAAAACACGTTATATTTTAATTAAAAACAACTTTTTTCATCGTAATAATTTATATGGTTAAATTATAATATTGAATGGTTTTAAATTATAAATATAATATATTTTTACCATTTAATATAATGTATTTCATTACCATTAATTTTACATTGAATTCATAGGTAAAAACATTTCAATCTTTTGCAATATTTTAACTTTTAAAACTGATTTTCTTAACAAAGGGATTAATTTTAAGTTAATTACTGCAACTTCTTTGTTTTGAATTTTGAAAAATGGATTCCATATTTGGATTAAATGGGTCCAAATTATGTTAATAGGTTACTTTTATTTTTTTGATATTATGAATAGTAACTACGGTAAATTTTAGTTACTACAGTTAAAGGTAAATTGGGTAATTAAGGGTAAAAATAAGATTATAAAATTACCCTAACACCTTCCAAAATTCTATTGGATGAATAAAAGTCGACCCAAATCACCTAAGGGTCTGAATAGATTAATTTCATTGACTTTTGACCATGAAAATTACATAATTATTAATAAAACCAAAGAAAGTGACAACATGTCACTCTCTTAAATCTTATAAGTGTAATAATTTTAATTTAGTGATAAACTTTTTAAAACTTCAAACATGAATAGTATTAAGAAATATAATAAAATTATCTACATCAAGTGAATTTATCTATAATTTTTAGGGATTAAATAATTATCATTAAAGGTGACACAATAGTGATGTTGAAATTATTTTATTGATTGAACTATCAAATAAATGGTTTTCAAAATATTAAAATAAATATTATATGAACTATGTAGTGTGATCCACTAATTTTCTAGAAAAAATATGACATTTTATGAATCTATTAAATCTTTTATTTTGAACGTATCTTCTGTGTGGATTTTATTTAAATTCAAATAAATGAATAGTGTCAAAATTGACACTATTGTTATTTTATAAAAATAACATAATATAATATTGTTTAAAAATAACAAAAATATTTAAAAATTATAAATTAAAATTTATATGGTAAAAAATGTCATAAATTATCCAATTATGGACAATTCAAAACACATAAGTAATTATTTATAACAATTTAAAATTTAGAATCTTATTACCACAAATAAAATTAAATAGATTAAATAAGGATAAATCAAGTTGATAATGTTTAAAATAAATTCCCAACATGTCTAAATTTTATTTTTTTTATGATATTACAACCCTATCCCATATAATATTCGAATATGAGTCATTTTTGGAGGTTTTTAACTGGGTTTTGATTTATTAGAAATTAATATTTTTGAGTTTTCAAAGGTGCCCCTCTCCTCCCTTATAAAAGGGAACCTCCTCCCTCTCCTCTTCACAACACTTTGAGCCTTCAATCTCGGCCAACCCCTGACCATTACTCTTATCAACATCCCTATTAGTATTCTGTAGGTTCTGGTCTTCTCAAAATACCAACTCTAGTCCCTTAAGAGGAAGTTTAAAGGAGGCACGTCGAGGAAGAGGTAATCTCTTCTACCGATTATTTCAAGTTTTTTCCTTCTTCTACTTCCTCTTATTTAGTTGTTTCATTATAAATTAATAACATCAGTATCACTCATATACTGATAATGTTATTATAAATATGAAACAACCATATTTCATCTTCTATCCATCCTACGGAAAACGAAATCACCGCACGTGCGTACGTACGGAATACCGTCTCCACGCTGTGGTGTAATCTGTTTTCCACCACCACCTTACTTGGATGGGTATAATGGTGTAAATAAATAACTATATATGATTACTTAAAACTGATATTTATTCTGAAATATTATACATACACTTCAATACAATTCCACGATCATGGGAATGATATCATCACTTGTGCGTACGTACAGACTACCGTCTCCACGAACGCCATGAGATTCATTTTCCATGATTAACCATTCAAGTATGATTATAAATTATATATAATAAATAATAATGAAAGATATTACATAATAATGATACTATATTTATGTACATATATTTTTCATTTACTTAATTCCATTTAATTCAATAAGGAAATGAAAACAGCGTTCATGCGTACGTATGGCCTACCGTCTCCATGAACGGTGTATTTCATTCCATTTATCAATCTATCATATATATCTATATGATGAATATATATTATATATAAATCATGTTTTAAATTTTGGAATTAAGTAAATCAGGATATAAGTAATAATATCAAGAACAATATGTCGATACACGTACGATAAATGAAATGATTTTACCCAAAACGCTGTTTTGACATGGAATTTACAAAAGAACGGGTAATATAAAGTCATAATTGAACCATATGTGATATCATAACAATGAATATGATTCTATAATAAGTCAATGACATTATTAAAATCATTATACAGGAGTTTTGGATACATACAAATCATATCGGACATAAGGTAAGGGATAACTTTTCCAATCTCATTTTTATCCGAGATTGTTTATTCGTAAGTATTTACTTGGGTTATATTTATCATCCATGTCCCTGCTTTATAAAAATGTTTTCATGTATATTTAAAGTCCTTTTTACCCATTTTTGACTTTTACTACATTTTATGTACGAAATATTTCTTTTGTTTACCATACGAAGTACTTTTTGACTTTTCCGGCAAAAGTACGAGAAGAATGTTTTTTAAAACTTATACAGCATGAAAGGATTTTTACGGTTTCATAAAGGATTCTTTTCATGAACCTTCATCCACAATATTTAATTATTATTTTCAACAAAATCCTTTTCTTTTAAAATTCCATGGCATTTTGTGAAAATAAAATTATTTTGAAGAAGAAAGGATAATTTCCTCAAGAATTCATTTCAAGTGTTTTGTCAAAACTATTTTCCATCTAAGACGAAATTATTTAGTATTATTATGCTTCAAGTATAATGTCTCTATTATTTACATGGTATCACTTTTTTATGATGAAATGACATCCATTTTTTTATATGGATTATGTTATGATGGGATGATGTTTATGAAACCCATTTTTTGGGTTATGATGAATGATTTATGTTTATGTTGTGGAACACGTAAGAATGATTTCATTATGAGATGGGTGGGACCTATATCTCCCTCTAATTAATTGGGTAAAGATTTATATCTTATGAGATAGACATGGTTGGAATTCCAAGTTAATCTGGTTCAGTGATATAGAACTGGAATGAGGAGTGAACTCGATTCAGTAAGGGACTTTGTCCACTAAGATGGTCTTGGTAGAAATAGCTTGGCTACTATGGAAATCATATCATGTGATTAATGGTTTTACAGAATTACATGTTTTATTCCAATTCTATTTTATCATGATTGATGTTCCATTATGATCTATGCCTTTTGTACTTCCATGTTTTATGTCATTGCTCAAGATTTTGATGTTTAGACATTATGTTCATGTTTTTAAGCTCAAATGTATATGTTTTGTTTTATTTTCTCCATGCTTACCCTTACTGAGCATTTGAGCTCACCCTTTATATGTTTTATTTTTCCCAAGATATAAATAAAGGTTTTAGTTAAGAAAACAAAAGGGGAAGATATTTATGGGAGATGTTGAAGATCTTTCACCATGATTATAAGATTATGTTCTGAGTTTTCAAATACATTAAACTATTGCGATCCTTGAGTGTTGGTTTTTGTTATGTATTAAGTATTCCGAAAAAGTAATGTAATGTCCATGTACGTCGATTTTGGGGTCTCTACAGTTGGTATCATAGGAAAGGTTTAGTTAACCATTGGAAACTAGGATGCAAAAACTTTACTGATATTCCTAGAGATATTTATAAGGTATGTCTAGGGATGTCCCTAAGGTTACATATAAGTATAGGTTATAGTCCTAGAATTACGGTAACGATATTAAAATTAAACCTAAGATGTTATATATTAAAGGTACTCTACCTTTATTATATTGTTTTCCCTAGCATGATTTTTTCATCTCACACTATTATTTTTGGGTTTTAGATGATGGATGGAACCCGAAGGAACCGTGTTGATCAATGTAATGGAAAATGAAATGATTGTCCTTTTGAACAAAAAAATGTTATGGGAGATGGAGTACAAAATCTTATTGCTATACTTACACAAGCTATGAATCATTCTGGACTTCCGAATGAGCAGAGAAGGGAACAATATTCTATTGAGTCTTTCATGATGCAATGTCCACCTTCTTTCAGTGGGTCTTCTGATCCACTTGTTTCTGAACAATGGATCAATACCATTGAAAAAATATTTTCCATACTTCGCTGTTCAGAACATGAAAAATTAATTCTGGATATTTACCATTTAGAAGGTGAAGCATACCAATGGTGGACTCTAATTTAGAATACAAGGCCCTAAGATGAAATTGTACCCATGAAATGGGATGAGTTAAAGAACTTATTTTTCAATAAGTAATTCCCTCCTATTCTTCGAACAAATATGGAAAAGGAGTTCCTTGAGATTAAGAGAAAGGATGATGAATCTGTTGGTATATATGAGGTGAATTTTACAAGGCTTCCAAGTTATGCATATGGCTTTATCATCCAACCTGAAAGTAAAGTTGATCGATTATTCAGTGGCTTAAAACCAAGTCTTCAAAGGGAATTATCTATAAGATACTTTAGTAGCTATGAATAAATTGTGTGTTGTGCTATCATGGTAGAACCGGAAGTTGGTGTTACATATCCATCTCTTGTTTTTGACAAAAAACGAAAGATGGAGTTCAAGGAAAAATCTCAGAACAATGGTGAAAAGAAGGTGAATGTTTCTTTATGCTCAAAGTGTGGAAAGAAGCATAGTGGAGATTGTCTAAAAGATACTAAAAATGTTTCAAGTGTGGAAAATAAGGTCATCAAGCAGCTGAGTGCCGAAGTAATGGGAAAAAGGTTTCTAATTACATGAATAGAGAAAGGACTATAGAAAACTCTCCACCAACACTTCAATGCTTCAAGTGCAAGGAAACGGGGCATTATGCTAATCAATGCCCTAATCCAAGGGTTAATGATGATCGACGTGAGCAACCTATTAAGGCAAAGGATAAAGGGAAGTCACATGCGATAACTATTTGTGATGTTGATTATGACAATGATGTTTTGGAATGATTAAGTATTTATGTAATGGGATTTCAAAATAGTATCATGGAATTTCATTTATGGTAACATGGAATTTTGGAATATTTATGTATTGGTCTATTGTGGTTTTCAATAATTTTATGGTACCGGTAGCCATGAAAAGTGATTGAAATATTTTTAGAAAGCAGATAAAATACACATAATGAAGGGATAAGGAGAAAATAATATGTATGATAGTATTCATGAGCTCATTATTGATATAAGGACAAAGTGATATCATGGTTTGAGTATATCAAAATTTTTGGATTTTGGTATATGGAAAGAGTTAACTTTTGACAGCATTCATGTTTTCACTAAGGATCATTTTTCAAAAGAATACATGATTAAGGTATTCACATTTTTGGAATGTGATCAAAAAGATATATCTTATGATATGGGGGATAAATGATGGTATTCGCGTGCTAGTTATGTGACCTTTCAAGTAATTGTTTTCTTTATACTATGATATTGGACAGATGTATTTTAGATAATCCTAAATATTGGAATGGATTAAGTTGGACATCACATAATATTGTTTAAGGCTAGAACTTTTTTTTGATATTATTTATGGAATGTTATAATAGTATTGTTTTAGAAAAAGGACAACCTGCAGGACGGGCGACAACCCGTCACGTTGGACAAGGTTGCGGGAATCGAAACCGCAACCGAAGTGAGACAGGCCTTTATCGCCTACAACTGGCCTACAGGAAGTCCCTGGTTAGTAGAAACTAGTTTTATTTTATTAAGCATAATGATAGATGAAGTATAAGTCAATTTTAGGAACCATATACGATTAACCTCACCATAGATGGACTTATGTATATTTGATAACTTTTGCTAACCTTTTTTTTTGAGAAAGATGGAATGACCCATCATTCTATCACATGATCTTCTAACACTTCAAGAATGACAAATTCAACTTCATTTCTTTAAGAGATGAAGTGGAAATTGTTCAAATCACGAACAATGTTGAGACTGTACCGAAATAAAGTAAGTATTTCTTCTAATTCAAATTCTTCAACTTTAGGGAAATAATCTTGAAAACTAAAAATGTTGTCCTAGTGTCTTCATATCCGATGAATAAGATGGTACCATAGATCATAAAAAAATTATGTCTATGTGATTATTGGATTTTTCATAGCCATGTTCTCTACCACTCTCCATCAGAACTTGATGGTTAGGTTTCTCTTCCATATCCATATTTTCACCTATGTTCTCCTATGTGGAAACCTAGTGATGAGTTAATTTGGGTAACCGTTATGTTTCATACTTCACTTTTTAAAATTAAGTTTTAGAATTCCTTTTTACTATGTGGGTTTCTATGAAAGAAACTTTCAATTAGTAAACCATTTATAACCCCGATGAATTTCGAGGGCGAAATTCATTTTAAGGGGGGTAGAATGTAACAACCCAAGATTTTATGAAAATTATTCTTTTTTAATTTCATTAATTTCTTGTGTTGTATGCTACACCAAAATTATCTTATTCTATACTCAACATCGTATTAGCTTGCAGTATACGTAACACTATTCTTGGCTCGTGTTACACACAATTTCAAGTTCGTTTTGTAGAAACTATTCTACGCAACATTAAGTATAGATTTTGTTTAATGTATAAATTAAATAAGTTTCGAATTATGTTATATGCAACACCAAATGGAGCTTTCACTACACGCATCCCTGACTTGGCTTGCATTATATGCAATCGTGGCCTTCCTCGATAGCCTGTGTAGTATGCAATACCGAGTTTCACTAAACAATGATATATTGTTATAATATTATTATGGACTAGCCGTTATGAATAATATTAACTACATATTTAATTTTATAACATTATTATTCATATTACACATTTTCTAGAACATGGTATGAGAACAAAATAAATTTTTCATGTAAAATAAGTATTTTTCAAAAAATGCAGTTTTGCCGCCTTTTGATGGTGCACCCACATTAAATCTAGTTTTTGACATGTTTATAAGTTCAATTTGACAAAATAAAAATCTCATTTGGAATCAGGATATAAAAATTTACTTTGAATAAATTTTGCATATTATTCTGATAACTTTCATATTTTAATGAATAGTAAAAACATGTTATATTTTAATTAAAAACAACTTTTTTCATCATAATAATTTATTTGGTTAAATTATAATATTGCATGGTTTTAAAGTATAAATAGAATATATTTTTACCATTTAATATAATTTATGTCATTACCATTAATTTTACATTAAATTCATAGGTAAAAGCATTTCAATCTTTTGCAATGTTTTAACTTTTAGAACTGGTTTTCTTAACAATGGGATTAATTCTAAATTAATTACTGCAACTTCTGTGTTTTGAATTTTGAAAAATGGATTCCATATTTGGATTCAGTGGGTCCAACTTATGTTAATAGGTTACTTTTATTTTTTTGATATTATGATTAGTAACTACGGTAATTTTTAGTTACTACAGTTAAAGGTAAATTGGGTAATTAAGGGTAAAAATAAGATTATAAAATTACCCTAACACCTTCCAAAATTCTATTAGTTGAATAAAAGTTGACCCATATCACCTAATGGTCAGAATAGATTAATTTCATGGACTTCTGACCATGAAAATGACATAATTATTAATAAAACCAAAGAAAGTGACAACATGTCACTCTCTTAAGTCTTATAAGTGTAATAATTTTAATTTAGTGATAAAATTCATAAAGATTCAAAAATGAATAGTATTCAGAAATCTAATAAAATTATCTACATCATGTGAATTTATTTATAATTTTTATGTATTAAATTATTATCATTAAAGGTTATACAATAGTGATGTTGAAATTATTTTATTGAATGAACTATCAAATAAATGGTTCTAAAAATAATAAAATAAATGTTATATGAACTGTTTAATGTGATCCGATAATTTTATAGATAAATATTACATGTCATGAATCTATTAAAGCTTTTATTTTGAACATATCTTCTGTGTGGATTTTATTTAAATTCAAATAAATGAATAGTGTCAAAATTGACACTATTGTTATTTTATAAAAATAACATAATATAAAATTGTTTAAAAAACAAAAAAAATATTTAAAATTTATAAATTAAAATTTATATGGTCTAAAATGTCATAAATTATCCAATTATGGACAATTCACAACACGTAAGTAATTATTTATAACAGTTTAAAATTTAGAATCTTACTACCACAAATAAAATTAAATAGATTAAATAAGGATAAATCAAGTTGATAATGTTTAAAATAAATTCCCAACATGTCTAAATTTTATTTTTTTTATTATATTACAACCTTATCTCATCTAATATTTTAATATGAGTCATTTTTGGAGGTTTTTAAGTGGGTTTTGATTTATTATAAATTAATATTTTTGAGGTTTCCAAAGGTGCCCCTCTCCTCCATTATAAAAGGGAACCTCCTCCCTCTCCTCTTCACAATACTTTGAGCCTTCAAGCTCGGCCAACCCCTGACCATTACTCTTCTCAACATCCCTAGTAATATTCTGAAGGTTCTGGTCTTCTCAAAAGACCAACTCTAGTCCCTTAAGAGGAAGTTTAAAGGAGGCACGTTGAGAAGAGGTAATCTCTTCTACCGATTCTTTCAAGTTTTTTCCTTCTTATACTTCCTCTTATTTAGTTGTTTCATTATAAAGTAATAACATTAGTATCACTCATATACTGATAATGTTATTATAAATATGAAACGACCATATTTTATCTTCTATCCATCCTACAGAAAATGAAATCACCGCGCGTGCGTACGTACGGAATACCGTCTCCACGTCGTGGTGTAATCTGTTTTCCACCACCACATTACTTGGATGGATATATTGGTGTAAATAAATAACTATATATGATTATTTCAAAGTGATATTTATTCTGAAATATTATACATACACTTCAATACAATTCCACGATCATGGGAATGATATCATGGCTCATGCGTACGTACGGACTACCGTCTCCACGAACGCGATGAGATTCATTTTCCATGATTAACCATTCAAGTATGATTATAAAGTATATATAATAAATAATAATGAAATATGTTACATAATAATGATACTGGATTTATGTACATATATGTTTCATTTACTTAATTCTATTTAATTCAATAAGGAAACGAAAACAGCGTTCATGCGTACGTACGGCCTACCATCTCCATGAACGGTGTATTGCATTCCATTTATCAATCTATCATATATATTTATATGCTGAATATATATTATATATAAATCATGTTTTACATTTTGGAATTAAGTAAATCAGGATATAAGTAATAATATCAAGAATAACATGTCGAAACACGTACGATAAATGAAACGATTTTACCCAAAACGCTGCTTTAACATGAAATTTACAAAAGAAAGGGTAATATAAAGTCATAAGTGAACCATATATGATTTCATAACAATGAATATGATTTTTTAATAAGTCAAATAAATTATTTAAATCATTATACAAGAAGTTCGGATACATACTAAGCATATCGGACATAAGGTAAGGGATAAATTTTCCAATCTCGTTTTTATCTAAGATTGTTTATTCGTAAGTATTTACAAGGGTTATATTTATCATCCATGTCAAGTTTTTTAAAAATGGTTTCATGTATATTTAAAGTCCATTTTACCCATTTTTGACTTTTACTACATGTTATGTAAGGAATCTTTCTTTTGTTTACCATACGAGTTACTTTTTGACTTTTCCGGCAAAAGTATGAGAAGAATGTTTTCTAAAACTTATACAACATGAAATGATTTTTACAGTTTCATAAAGCCTTATTTTTATGAAGCTTCCTCCACAATATTTCATTATTATTTTCAACAAAATCATTTTCTTTTAAAATTTCATGGCATTTTGTGAAAAGAAAATTATTTTTAAGAAAAAAGGATATTTTCATCAAGAATTAATTTCAAGTGTTTTGTCAAAACTATTTTCCATCTAAGATGACATTATTTAGTATTATTATGCTTCAAGTATAATGTCTCTATGATTTACATGGTATCACTTTTTTTATGATGAAATGATATCCATTTTTTTATATGGATTATGTTATGATGGGATGATGTTTATGAAACCCATTTTTTGGGTTATGATGAATGATTTATGTTTATGTTGTGGCACACGTAATAATGATTTCATTATGAGATGGGTGGGACCTATATCTCCCTCCAATTCATTGGGTAAAGATTTATATCTCATGAGATAGACATGGTTGGAATTGCAAGTTAATCCAGTTCAGTGATACAGGACTAGAATGAGTAGTGAACTCGATTCAGTAAGGGACTTTTTGCACTAAGATGGTCTTGGCAGCAATTCCTTGGCTACTATGGAAATCATATCATGTGCTTAATGGTTTTCCACAATTACATGTTTTATTCCCATGTTATTTTATCATGATTGATGTTCCATTATGATCTATCCCTTTTTTACTTTCATGTTTTATGTCATTGCTCAAGATTTTGATGTTTAAACATTATGTTCATGTTTTTAAGATCAAATGTATGTGGTTTGTTTTATTTTCTCTATGCTTACCCTTACTGAGCATTTGAGCTCACCCTTTATATGTATTCTTTTCCCCAGGATATAACTAAAGGTTATAGGTAAGAAAACAAAAGGTGTAGATCTTTATGGGAGATGTTGAAGATCTTTCATCATGATTAGAATATTATGTTCCGAGTTTCCAAAGACACTAAACTATTATGATCCTTGAGTGTTGGTTTTTTTTATGTATTAAGTATTCTGAAAAAGTAATGTAATGTCCATGTACGTCGAGTTTGGGGTCTCTACAATTTGAAAGATTATTGATGTTTCACCTTCCATGGTTATTCCCGTATCCATATTTACTAGATCCATGAAAATAGGATCCCTTTGAACTCTCATCTGGTTCAAAACTCCATGATCCTTTCTGCTCAAAGAATATTCCACCTTATTTTCCTTCCTCGGGTGGTAGTTTATTGTGAAATCATAATCTTTGAGTAGTTCAAGTCATTTTATTTGCCTCATGTTGAGTTCTTTCTATGACAAAATATACTTCAAACTCTTTTGATCAGTATAAATCTCACATTTTTCACCATAGAGATAGTGTCTCCATATTTTCAGATCAAATATTATAGCTGCTAACTAAAGATCATGAGTGGGATAGTTTTTCTCATGAATTTTTAGCTATCATGATGCATAATCAATAACTCTACCATTAGGCATAAGGACACAACTAAGTCCTTTCTTTGATGCATCACTTTAAATAACAAACCCATCATTCCCCGATAGTAGAATCAATATAAGATAATTGACTAATATTCTCTTCATTTTTTCAAAACATTCTTCACCCTCTTTTTTCCAAAAAAAATTAACCCCTTTAAGCGTTATCTTGGTTAATGGGTTTTCTAAACGGGCAAAATTCTGGATGAAATGTCGATAACAACCTGCTAAACCAATAAAACTGTGTACCTCAGTTATACTCATCGGTGCTGGCCATTCTTGTATTCCTCTTGTCTTAGAAGGGTCAATACAGAGTCCATCCTTAGAGACAATATGTCCAAGAAAATAAATCTCCTAAAGCCATAATTCACACTTTCTAAACTTCCTATATAATTCATTTCTTCTAAGAGTCTTTAGAATAATGTGCAAGTGATTTTTATGATCTTTGTAGATTTTGGAGTATACCAAGATATCAACAAAAAATACCACTATAATGTCATCAAGATATTCCTGGAAAACTCTATTCATTAGATCCCTGAAAACAGAGGGTACAATAGTTAGTCCGAAAGGAATTACTGTAAACTTATAATGCTCGTACCTGGTTTGAAATGTTGTCTTTGGAATGTATTCCTTCTTCTCACACAGCTGATGATATCTCGATCAAAGATAAATCTTTGAAAAATATTGAGCTCCATGAAGTTGTTCAAAAAAATCATCAATGCGAGGAAGGGGATACTTGTTCTTTATTGTTATAGCATTGATCTCCCTGTAGTCAATGCACAACTTCATAGATCAGTTTTTTTCTTAGCAAAAAGAACAGGGACTCCCCATAGAGAAACACTAGGGAAAATAAATACCTTATTACTCAATTTCTCTAGTTGTTTCTTTAGTTCCACTAATTCTACAGTGGTCATTCTATAAGGGTTCTTCGATATGGGCCTTGAACTAGAAATTAAATCAATGGAAAACTCGATTTCTCATTATGGAGGATGTCCAGGTCAATCCTATGGAAACACATCAATATATTCTTTCACAATTGGTACGTCCCCTATTTTAACATTCTCTTCCTCACCCACAGTTATTTCATTCTCTTCCTCCCCGATAATTGAATTTAGTAGATCTAATTGGGGTGGATCTATATAAGAATCAGATGGTGATTTTTTCACTCTAAAAATAAGGTACTCCTTATCATCATCAAAAATATTAACCTCCTACTTCTTAAAATAAATTTTCGTATCATGTTCTGAAATCCAATCCATACAGAGGATTATATCAAATTCAATCATGGGTATGATGATGAGATCAGCAGATAAAGAACATTTATATTCCCTAATGGGAACTGATTCACAAAACTTTATTGCAATGATACTTCCCTTAGGATTTTTGACTGACAACTCCCTTGTTAAATCAAATTGGAAATATATAATTTTCTTAGAAAATTGAGAAGATATGAAACAATGCAATGATCTAGAATCAAATAAATCAGTGGATGAACTTGAGGAAACCATTAAATTACCTGCCACCACATCTTTCGGAGCTTCAACCTCAGCAGTAGTGATTGCATAATCTTGGACTTGCTCCCTTGGCCTTCTCTGAGGTAAGTTTCCTTGTCACATATGAAATTCATGTTCATAATGTCCCATCTCCCTATAATTGTAGCATTGAACATTGGTAGCTTCTTTCTTCCCCTTACAATCACCAGCAATATGGCCTTTCTGTCTACATTTTTAGCATACTCATTTTCCTTTTAGACAGGCATCAGGGTGCTTCCTTCCACAATTATCAGAGAGTAGAAATTCAACTATTTCCTTATTCCATGATTCCTTATTTTCTTTCCCAGAATGTTCAGTAGATCTCTTATTCTCGTGCATTGCTTTAAATTCATAAGACTTAGAGAATTTCTTTTTTATCTTGATATCACATGACACAATATCTTTGTATGATGAGAAGGATTGTGAGACTAATACTCAATGGATAAATGGTTTTAACCCATCAAATAATCGATCAGTCTTACTCCTTGGGTTACATATATAATCTGTCGTATGCCTTTCTAACCAAGTAAAGTTAGCCTCATACTTTGCGACATTCTTATATATCTTTTTCCTTAGACTTTGAAATTGTCTTTCCATATTAACATGATGGTCATGAGGAAAGTATTTTTTAAATAAAATATCTTTAAACTCCCTCCATTCCATTTCTGATACTTCTTCATCTTCCTTTGTGTTTTGAATTAATGGCCACCATTGATATACATCTCTCGTGAAGTGATAAACTACCATGACAACTTTTTCCCTTTCGCTACTCCCCAAAGCATGGAATATTTTATCTAAGTAACTTATCCATTTCTCTGCTACCAATGGATTTGTACTCCCATTTAATTTTGGGGGTTGTTCCTCCATGAAGCATTCTAAAACTGATCCTCCAAGTTGTGGAACAGGGTGCTCCATACGGGTAAGGTTATTATTCATAACCTGAGTGAGTTTTCCCAGTATAGTGATAAGATGATCACCACCAATTGCATCACCATCTCCACAATAATTATCTTGAGTATGAGGGTAGTCCCTACATGGATTATGTGCATTGATATGGTTCTCATTCCTTCCACTAGTAACAATTTCTAAAAAATGGCATACACTAGATTAGTTCATGAATCGCAATACGTAATTCCAAACTTGTAAAACACTTAAAATAAATTGAACAGTTTATAGATAAAATCCATAATAGAAAAAATTCCTTATTTGAGGAAGTATATACTCATAAATCCTTTATAGTGGTTTGTAAAGAAAATGTGGATTATCCTAAGCATATCCCCTCGGAGGGTCATAAGCAAGAGTACAGTAAGGCCCGTTGTTGTGTACCAGGATACCCCAGGTCAAGCCCGAAACTCCATGTATTAGTTTTCACTCCTAGGAACATCTATGCCAGAGCTGCCTGTACCTGCTTGTATCCATACAGGGATGTATTGCTTGGAAAACTCGCAAAATCTCTACATTACCAAAATTCTAGGAAGTTATTCTATACTAATCTTCAAAGTCTATCTTAGGGTAATATTCTCAAATTAGATTTTTTCTAAATCTAGATTCCAAGGTTTGTACTAAAATTCCTCCGATACCAACTGTAATGCCTCGACCCAAGTTACCCAGAGTTGGTGCTTTATTACATAACATTGGCATGATACAAGGAATCATGTCCCAAAAGACATATCAGTTAAGTATTATTGAAAACAAGATACATACATAAGTTCCACATTACAACTTGAAAAGAAATACAACGCTAATTAATTCCATTAGAAACATCTGATCCTCCTAGATTATGCTTGAAATCACTCATAACTAGCTTCTTCATATCCTAGGAAAATGAAACATAAGAAAGGGGTGATCTCAAAGGCTAAATAAGGGTAAGAAATACAGCGGAAGATAACATAAACATTAGGCATGGTGAATAATTGAAAACACATGCCTTTACAAATAATAAACATGAACACTTTATGGCAGGAATATGAGATGAGTAAATAATGTCATAATAGAACATTGTAATTGGTATTCTACTATTCGAATAATCACGTGAACGATTAATGATATTTTTATAGTGAGGGAATGTATAATGCGGAACCTTCTGAAACATTTTGTCAAGACCTAGGCCAAGACTTCTAAAAATGATTAAGGCCTCTGCCAAAACCATATATCAAAATTGGGAAATAACTCAGCCAATTCCAAGGATAATTGTCTCACGAGACCTACTGATGCACCGAGAATCTATGGTGGGCTCCACCAGTCACTTACTAAGTCCAATACATTCCTCATATGAAAATGTTGAAACATAACATAAACATTTGTATCAAAACAAGCATAGGAAATGTCAATAATTTAACTATAAACCATGAATGATATAAAAAAAACACATCCACAATCAAATATATGACAAAACCTTCAATACAATTTGGAAGATTTGTATCATAATAAATCAGGTTCAAACAAGTTTAAAATCCATCAAAGTATGTTGACATAGATGAAATCAAAACATTTTGATAGAGATATCTCTTTCTATTTTGAAACCATTTAAAAGTCTCATAATTATAAAAGAAAAAATTTATTTTGAAAATATTCTTATAAGCTTCTATGGGAATCTTTGACTATATTATAACGGTGGAAAATAGTCTCACTGACCGTATAAGTTAAAAAAACATTTTTACCTTAATTTTGTCGAAAAGGTCATAAAGTACCTTATTTGAAAAACGACAGAAAGATTCTTTTCAAAATATATATGGTCAAATTAGGGTATAAATTACTTTAACACATAGTCTAGTAAATAGTAAAAATGTTTTGAATTTAATTTTTAAGAAAACATGGATGTGTATGATAAAGAGGTCCCAGTAGATATTTACGTATTAACAACCTCGAATAAGTAAAGAGATTGTAGAATTAACCCTTAACTTGTAATTTTCCTTAGTCTATGGTATGTTAAACTCCTGTATAATATTTAAAACATTGTTATTAAATTATACAAGAACTATATACATAAATATGATATCATATATGATCCTCTAATATTGCTTTGTTAATAATATTTCAGTAGTATCATCCTTTCAGGTGTTAACTAATTCGTTTTCCTGTATATGATTGGTTACGTAAGCCATGTTTGTTATAAATAAGATGTATTTGATTCATATAAAGAAATATTTTAAGTTACTAAACACTATTTTCAATCATAAAATGAAAATTATTCTTCAATCATTACGATGGGGAATGAATCTCATCGCGTTCATCGAGAAGGTAATCCGTACGTACGCACGAGCAACAATAGCATTATATTGATGGTGAAATCATATGTAATTGGATGGTATATAATATATACAGAATGATTAAAATGTTATATTTATTATTTACATCATCTATACTCATTATTATACTCATCCAAATAATGAAGTGTTTGAATAACAAACTACACCACGACATGGAGACGGTAAGTTGTACGTTTCAACGTATGGTGACTTTGTCAGTTATAGGATGGATATAATAACGAATATATTTCTACCAGATTTATAATAACATCATAGTATGTATAAAGTACTGGATTTATTATTTTGGTATAGAAACAACAAAGAAATCGGAAGTGGTAAAAAAAAATAACTTGAAAGAGGGTGGTGAAATTATTACCTCGTCTTCGGGTCTTTCCTTTTGAATTGATCAAAAGGGCTCATTAGGTTGGATTTATGATCTAATTAAGGCCTCTAGGTTGAATTGAGGGAATTTGGGAAGATATTTGTATGGGGGTGTGTCGAGACAAATGTCTTTGGAGGTGTGAAATTAAGAGAAGGGGAAGTACCCTTTTATAAGAGAGGTAAGGGTCGCTTTAGGAAAAGATTGAAATATTATTTTATAATAAAATAATTTTCAGTTTATAATTGCTCCAAAATGATTTATTTAGAGGATAAGGTGGGTATGGGTCGAAAACCTCTCAACCAATAGGTTTTATACAGGTTTATGTCACCATATTAACCTTATCTTTTAGATTTAACTCTCAGTTAAATAGTTTGACATTTACCATGTCTCTGTATTTTTATATTATATGGTCAATAAACTTACTATAATAAGCCAAGAGAACACCAAGTGGTTTATTATTAATATATATAATATTATCTAATTTATTTGGCTGAACCTCAGATTTTTAGGAATATTATATCAATTAATAATATAATATTTGTTTTAAAAACTCAATTATGTCAATTTTGACATTATTTAGTACATGATTTTTTTGATAGTCATTAAAACTTTATCACTTCTAATAAAATTTATTTAATCAACCCTAACATGTCATATTAACCTATAAAATTAGTTTAATTCATCATAAGTCTCAATTTACATTTATTTGAATATTTGTAATATCAATTATTTTAATATTTCATTAATAAGGTAATTACTGCATCATCATTATGAAATAAATAAATTAAATTATTTAACGTCTAAAAATTATAAATAAAATACCATAATTTAGGAAATATTTTTATATTTATAATAAATATTTATAGTTAAATTTATATTGTGTGTAACCATATATTAAAATTGGTTAAGTTATTAAACATTGAATTTAACACTTTTAACTCTTCTTTAAATAAAATAATAATAAATGTCATAATCTAATCCAAGTGGACCAAAAAGGATCATATTTTATTCCTAAGTTTTTTTTGGTCTAATTACACTTATCCAATAGAATTAGGACATGTTTTAGGGTTATTATAACATCATTTTTACCTTTAATTACCCTATTTACCTTTAATCGGGGTAAATAAAAGTCCAAAGTTACTATTCACAAAAAAATTATTTTCATCTTATTGAACCACATTTTTCTTACTGATATTAACCATGTCACTCATATTTGTGAAATTCAACTCACAGAAGCGATAAAATTAAGTTTTATGCAAATTTTCAAATGCTCCTAGAAGGTGGGTAAAAGACGGTAAAAAGTTCAATAAAATTTTATATATCTAAACTTATTATAAAATGACTCCAAATAATTACATTAAACATATATAGGTATTATGTATCTATTTTGACATAAAATAAATTAAAATAAAATAACTAATTATTTAAATAGAAAGTTGGTTTTAACAATAACGCGGTGTTTTTCACTATTCATCAAAAATTGAAAGTTTTCCGAAAAATACCCAAAATTCACCCTAAGATAATTTTGATATTCTGAATCCAAAAATGAAGTCTATTTTGAAAATTAAAATTTATAAAATTTCAAAAATTGGGTATTACAATTCATAACGGCTAGTTTGATTGGTCGTGGTGTGTTAAAACTCCAAGTGGCGTACAATGCAAGCTACTGCATTATTCAAAGGGGAAAGTATCGTGGAAGCTTGGGGTGTTACATTTCATATTGTTGGATTGATCAGTTGCCTTCATAATTTGGTTTATCTACTATTGTTGTATTGTTTCTACTATTTTTGTCACTTCGATATTATTTCTTCTATTACTAAAACTCTGTACCAAAGGGTATAGTCTCCCCATTATGTCCTTTACATCACTATTTCTAGTCAGTAGCCTCTAGCATACAAGGAGGCATGCTTTAGTTATAGTGACAAACCTATTTTGGCCACATTAGAGAGTTCCAGATCGAGGGAAATTACAATTTTTTATCAAAGGAAGTCCAGAAATTGGTAGTAGTATTTAGGTTTTTTTCTGTTGCTTTAGTATTAAGAAAATGTAAAAATCGTACTAGGATATGTTGGGACCTTGTAATGATGTTTTTCATGGGTGTAGCTAACCCATGTATGGGGTAAAGCTGAGTACTTAGGGATGATATTTTTATTATTGTTGTTCACTTGTTACAATTGATATTATTTCACCTTGGGTGATTCACATGTCGTGTGATGTTATAGATTTTAGAGATTTATTTTCATGTCCCGGTATGGTATGAGATTAGTATGCATGCATTAGGATAGGCATGCAGGGATATATATTGATATGCATTATTCATGGTAGGGACATATTTATTGCATGGTATATATTTTCTTGCATGAACTTTGGAATGAGATTTATATTATTCATTTATTCATAACTTTTTGTATACTCCCTTTAGTAAATTTCATGTAAAAGTGCATAATTTGTGTGAGATATTAATGTTTTAATACTAAATTTAATTTTTGAGAATTATTTGAAGTAATCCAATTAGGTCATTTTACTATTTTAATTATAACTCTCACCTCGCTGATCCAAATTTCATAGTTCTTATTTTTTAGTATTTCTTATTCAATTTTCAACATATCATTATAAGTAATCATTATCCAATTCGGCCATTTGAAGGGTCATATGGACCACATAAGAAGGCCCGCGGAATATGTGAAGAAACTAGACCAGCCATGAAGATTTATTTACTGGGCTCAATCACAAAAATAAAAAATCATTTATTCTCCACCAAATGTCTAGGCATAATACCATTAATATTGAGAAAAATTTTAAAGGCCCAACTCCACCAAAAAAAGTCCCAAATGATTCAATGAAGTGTAGACCACCACTTTATCCTAGAAATGAAATCAGTACACCAAAATTGACATTTCTCCTGATAGAGACATACATTCCATTTGAGATTTTTCAGTGTGAAAGAAGAGGCTTATGTGGCCAACATTTTTGAAAAAAGTGTTCAGATTTGAGGGCATGTTACTATTCAAAAACCCATTCACATTTTGGCCTTGAAAAAGTCTGGATGGAAATGGACAAATTAACATTGTTTTTTAAAACTGACATAACTTTGGATCCATAAGTCCAAATGCCACAAAATTTGAGAGTCAACTTCCAAAATTAATATCTAAAACATTTAATAATAATATTTCTCCAAATTCAGGTGTCTAATTTATCAAATTTTCAATGCAATTGGAGTTTCAAATTTGGAATGAAAACAGTCCACCTTCTTGGGATATAAATACACCCCCTCTTCTCCTTGAAAGGGGTTAGCATTTCAGAAGAGAGGATAATATATTTTTATGACCAAACCTTTTACAAAGGCTTGGAGGACTTTACATACTAAAGTTTTCAATTGATGGACCCTTCCTCCTCTCTTTGCCTTCATCTTCTTTTATTTTCTTTTCATTTTTAATCACATAACTTATTTTTAATTTTGTTTCAATTTTAATGAAAACTTCTTATTCATATTCTGTTTTAATAATCCACCCTCTATTATTAAATATTAATTCTCTTAAAATATTTGAAATCAAGTTGAAACCCCTTCCCTTATTTTTCTTCCTTATTCAATCCAAAGTCCGTTTTTAATTCTCATAATTGTTTGTGTGTGTGTGTTCGACGCACAACTCTTTTCTTATCCCTTTTTTTCATTCTATTTATAATTAATCACCATAAAAACGTATTACCATATTAATAACTATCTTAATGAATGAGTAAATATACCATTTGGGTAAGTTGTAATTTGGGAATGTTAAGGGATTGAGAACTTTTTCTCAATCAATATTCTTTAAATTAAAATTGTGTATGTTAAACTTAAAATGTCGTGGATTAATGACATGATTTGTTTAACTTGTAGTTTCCTTGGATTATTGGAACCATAAATACACTATCATCAACAATATTTGATAAATATTAGAACCCTATGTTAAGTTAAGTCTTGGATTAAAGCCTTAACCCTTGGGAATTCCAATTAAAGTCATCTTGTAAAGTGGGTGTTAATTTAATGTAATATAAAGCAAAGCTCAAAGATATCGCAATCTTAACTCCCTAATAATGAACTCAACCCAATATTTATTAAATTGTTAAATCAATAAATCATTTCAATTAGGCTCTATAAACAAACCCTTGAATCAAAATACAATCAACTAAAAACAATCAACTATTAAAAAAACATCATTCAGGATTAGAACCGACTGTTACTACACACATTAGCAGAGCACCAGAACCTTGAACGGTCGATAAGATAAAATAAGATGCACTTAAAATGGATTATTTTTCGGGGATGGTTCAATTAAGTAGTTATTTTTTCTTATTATAAAAAAAACAAAAAAAACAAAAAAAAACAAATTGAAAAAAAACACAAAGAAAACCCCATATTTCTCTTTCTTTCAAAATATATATGAATGCCCCATAGCATCCCAAACAATCCCTTGTATTTTTTTGACCCTGAAATTGAGCGAACTCTTCACCAAATTAGGAGGAACATTAAGGATAATCAAATCATTCAAGAACTAGTCCTTGTACAACCAATTGAATTGCATATGGATAATCCTAGGGAATAAACCATTAAAAACTTACTTCCCCTAAAATGATTTACCAACCCCTTAGTATTCAATATCCAAACATAGAGGCCGACTTTGAACTCAAATCGGGTTGGATTTATCTCCTACCTCGTTTCCATGGGCTAATCGGTGAGGATCCACATCTTCACCTTAAAGAGTTCCAAGTGGTGTGCTCTACCATGTCATGGATCTACTACTCCCTCCTGGTTCCATAACCACATTTAATGACATGAAGTGACTTTTCTTAGAAAAATTCTTTCATGCTACTCATACTGCTTTTATCCGAAATAAAATAAGTGGTATTCTAAAATTCCCAAATTAGTGACTCCATAAATACTAGGAGAGGTTCAAAAAGATTTTGGAAACCTACCCACACCACAAAATCACTAACCAACTCTTGATCTAATACTTCTATGAGGGGTTATTGTCTATGGAGGGAACTCTCATTGAAGTCATAAGTGGTGGTGCTCTTGTCGATAAAACACCTACAGCTGAAAGAGATATCATAAGCAACATGGATGCAAACACACAACAATTACATACTCAATCACATGCTCAAGTTAAAAAAGCCTAGGATATTCAATCAATAGAGCCAAAAAAGATGACAGAGTGGGTGAGTGAACTTACAGGTCTTGTGCGACAACTAGTTGTAGCTGCCAAAGCCCCAACCTCATCTTATTTACAATCTATGATCCATAGACCTATCAACAACTGTGGAATCTACATCTCCCCATCTTATACAACTAACAGAAGTCCACAACTTCAATAAGATCTATCTGATTCATCCGAACTAATGGAGCTCAATGCAGTATACGCTCTGAGGAACACTAACCCTCAATAATCAGTTCAGTTCATTAGAAACTTCAACCAACCCCACTCTGATCCCTTTTCTTCAACCTTAAACCAATTATTAAGGTATTGAAATCCCATTTCTCATCCCCCTCAATTCCTTCCTTAAAACCCAAAACAATTCCAATATGATCAAGGTGTTGGAAACTTCCAACAACCTTACCCTTTTGTTCCTCAACCTCAAAGGATCAATCCTCCTCTTGCACCTCCTAAATTTCACTATCCTATTGAGCCTTAGCAATTCCCAAACCAATGAAATTACTTTTCCAAGAACCAAAATCAAGGAAATACCAATCTGGTACAAGCCTCTTCATCCAAGAAACCATGGGAAAGTGCAATGGAAGATCTTTCCTCCTTCACTCATTCTAGCCTCAAAAACATTGAAACTGAAATCGGTGAACTTGCATCCAACCTAAGCCAGCAACAACCATAAAATTCTTCCCAAATCCTAGGTCAACCATTACCCAACCCCAAGGGTAATGTAAGTGTAATTAAACATAGATTGGGAAATAAAATTTATATACCTCGAGATAAGTCCTCTAACTCTCCTTTGAAAGTTTTCCTAGAAATAAAAATAAAACGAAACTTAATAAGAAATATGAATCCATTCCCTCACCTCCTTCCATTCAACTTAGGTATCCAATTCCTTTTCCTTAATCTATTTCTAATCTAAGGAATTTCTTTGATCTCGATTATAAAATGCTCGACATGTTTAGATGTGTTGAAGTCAACATACCCATCTTAGATGCCACCAAAAAAATACCCAAGTAAGAAAAGTTTCTAAAGGAATTGAGCAGCCATAAGAGACAACTTAACACCATCGATAATGTTTCGTCCAAAAATCCATTCCCATGAAGTTAAAAGATCCTGGGACCTTTATAGTTCCATTTCAAATAGGAAGTTCAAGATTTTATTATGCACTCACTAACTTAGGGGCCTCAATTAATTTCATGACCAAATCCATATTCTCCAACCTTTGTCTAGGTCCCTTACATCCAATGGGGGTTTTCATTCAATTTTCCAATAGAAGCACTGCTATTTCTAATGGTATAATCGAGGATGTCCTTGTTTGTGTGAATGATCTAATCTTCCCAACTGATTTCTATGTCCTTGACATGGAAGTTGACATGAACTCTTCTCGATCTCCCCTAATTCTAGGAATACCATTCCTCATGAATTCTAAAACCAAAATTGATGTCCAAGCTGGCATCTTATCCATGGAATTTGCTAACCAACTAGTCAAGTTCAATATTTTTCAATCCATACGATACCCATCATAGAATCAATCTGTATTCTCTATCCATGCTACGGAAAGTCTCTCTAAGAGTGTGTTGAATCCCAACGCATCATATTCTTCCTATTCTACTAATAGATGAGTTTGTAAGTATTGCATCCCCATTAACCAAGTCATAAATAGAGAATTTGATGTTGACACTATAAATGAAACCTACGTTGATATAAAAGATCTTGAAAACTCTTTGGAATCCCATCTCACCTTTGACCTCCACTTCTCCAATATAGATGGTAATAAAGAAAATGAACTATCATGCTCATTGGTTGATTCAGATCAGATTATCCATCATTCGTTATTTTCTATCCATGATTCTGAAAATTCTATTATATGTGAGGTGAAACTTGAACCATTGTGTTTATCTTGTCCCGATGGGAGTGAAGGTTATGATATTTGTTCCATAATTAATAAAGTGATTACTGGTGGGGTTGAAATTGATCATTCTTCAGAAAACAACATTGATATAAAGCATATTGAAAAATTTATTCATCCTTATGCCACCACTGATCCTCATTACCGTACTTTAGTAATCCATGAAATAAATGAGTCAAAACATTTGGGATATCATACTCCGGTTTTGTGTTATCTTATCCTTACATAAATGCACCATCATAATTGAAACATCTTCCTAAATTTCCAAGCATAGAAAACCATAACTTTGTGGATAAAATCATTCCCCAATTTGAATACCAAAGTGAGGATAGAAATATTCTCTTTGAACCCCCATTGAATTGTAATCACATCAACAAGTATGGGAATAAATTATCCAATGAACAATCAGGAATCCCAAAGGAAAAGTTTTTCTGGAAGCACACTGGAGTTGAGAAAATATGGTGGCCATTATCAAACTATGGGTAGTCCACTACAACGGTCTATCTATAGACAAATAAATGTAGTGCTTATTGAGAGGCAACCCAAGTTTTCTTTTACTTTTATGAAATTTTAATTTCTTGTTTGTTTTTATTAAATTAATAATTATTTTTGTTTTGTTTCTATTTTAAGTAATGGTCATTTTCTAAATCATCTCCATGAGAGGACACACGTCCCGGGAATCATCTCTAATTCCATCATATCCACAACTTCCATGGACCCACCACTGTATAGGGACGATAATCCACCAAATCCAAACCAAAGGGAACCACTTTACCTTTAACTCTCTCTCTATCTCTTCCTCTTTTTCCCTCTTTCTTCTTCTTCCTCTCTTTTTCATTTTTTTACCACTTTATTCATAAACACCTATTTTTATATTTCTCTTTTGTGTGGGTGTATATTTTTAAAAACACTAAAAAAACTAAAAAATATATTAAAAAATGAAACAAAAAACAAAAAAGAGTCATACTTACTCGCCATCAAGTTTAGAAATTTTTTCCAATCATTTTCCGGAGTCAAAAGACATGTTTTTATATAAAAAATTTTGTATTTTCATCATAATTTTGGATAAAGAATCTTGTTTCAAAACCAATAAATTTTTAATAACTAATTTTTTATTTGGAAAATGATTTTCCCCAACCTTGAGGAACAACATTATCTTTAATGATAAGGCCACCTATGGACATAATTTCAAAATGTGTGTTTTCACCCCCTATTGTGAGTCTTGAGTTTTTGGACCTTCAAGCTGAATTTCCTACTATGGTGTGCATTAATATGATAGAGGCATTTTTTGAACCACATGAGAATCATAATAGCCAAATAGACTCCCATTACCCTTACCTTAATCCTAATGTTGGAATCCACTTAGATCCTATGAAAACCATTTCTTTGATAGCCACATTACAATCCCAATACCTTATCCCACCCAACATCAACATGGATTTATATTGCATTATTTATTGAAATTTAAGTGTGGGGGGAAATGATTTCATTTTTGGGTTCCCTTTTTTTAATTTTAAATCTGTTATCATATGATTGGAGGAAATAATCCATTTTATTGTGGGGGATAGGTTGTCATTCAGTGAGTTTTGGGGAATTTATTTTATGTAATTTTGTAAATTTTATTTACAAGTGTTCAAAAAAATAAAAAAAATCAAAAAAATGAAAAAAATGAATGGGTTGTTTCTTAGACAGGCCAAAAATCACTCTTCTTCAACCTTTGATATTATTATAACTATTTCAATTAGTGTCATTAGGATATCAATAATGGGTTGGAATATTAGTGAGATATTTTTTTCAAGTTCAACTTTTGAAAAAAAAAATCAAAAGAAAAGAAGAAGAAAAGAAAAGAAAAAAAAGAACAGTTGCATTATATATTATTATGTCATTGGGAGAAGTTTTGTGTTTTGTAAATATTTTATCTTCTCATCCCCATCAAGTTTTCTTCATCCTTTGTTTTTTTATTCATGCAATCATTCCCTTATAAATATGTGTTTTAATTTCCTTCCATGTTTCATTTCAAAAAAAAATGTGCATTGTTTTACCCATGATGGTGTTTTTTTCTTCTTTTTCACTCTTTTGGACCTTAAATTCCGACAGTCTCATAGACATATAAAAACCCTAAAAATTACCTCTTTCTTATTGTGCACTTTATAATGGGTAATGAAAGATGAGATCTCTTTCAAACTCTAATATTTTCACCTTTGGTTGGTGAATTAGTGAACCTCAATAAATAAATTTTATCATCTTGAGAGGAGTAAGTTTCGAGTGACCACATTTTCTATTTCTAAATTTTAGCATGAAAAATGAATAATTTTGGAAAAATTTTTATGTAACAATTTTTGGTGGCGTTCAATATGGATGAGTGAAATGGTCTAAACCTCCCCTGATTGGGGAAAACAAAATTTTAATATTTGTTGGTGAGTGAGAATGATTTAGTTGTGTTTTTTGTTGTACATGAGGACATGAACAAGACTAAGTGTGGGATATTTAATGTTATTTACTTATTCATAACATTTTTCATACTCAATTTAGTTACTTTAATGTATAATTACATAATTGGTGTGACATACTCATGTTTTAATACTAAATATATTTTCTAAGTATTATTTGAAGTAGTCCAATTGAGTCAATTTACTATGTTAATTATAAATATCACCCTGATTATCAAAATTTCATGGTTTTTGTTTATTGGGATTCCTTATTAAATTTCTAACATATCATTAGAAGGAATCATTTCCCAATTATTCCATTTTAAGTGTCATATAGACCACACAAGCAGGCCCATAGAATCTGTGAAGAAACTCGACAAGCCATGAAGATTGATTTAATGGGCTCTATCCCAAAGTCCAAAATCATTTATTCTACACCAAAAGTCGGGGTACAACAGAATTAATATAGGGTAAAACTTTAAATTCCTAAATCCACCAAAAATGGGCCCAAACGATTCAATGAAGTCTAGATCTCCATTTTTTTCTAGAAATAAAATCAGCACACCAATATTGAAATTTATCCTGAGAGAGACATCAATTCTAGAAGAAATTTTTCAGTTTGAAAGAGAAGATTTATACAGTCAAATGTTTTGAATAAAGTGTTCAGATTTTATGGTATCTTCCTTTTCAAAAACCCATTCAACTTTTGTCCTGGAAAAATTCTATATTGAAACGAACAGATTAAATTTTTTTATTAAAACTACCATAACTTTGGCTCCATAAGTCCAAATGCCGCTAAATTTTTAGATTGTACTTACAACATTAATATATATATTTGTTGAGAATAATATTTCTCTATATTTGGCTTTATAATTTATCAAATTGGTGATTCAAGTGGAGGGGAATATTTGGAATGCAAACAGTCCACCTCCTTGGGTTATAAATACATCCCCCTCTTCTCCTTTAAAGGGGTTAGCATTTCAAAAAAAAGGAGCATACATTGGCAAGACCAAAGATTTCCAATGTATTTGGAGGACTTCCCATTATCAATTTTTCACTTGAAAGACCCTTCCTCCTCTCTTTTATTTCATGTTCTTTTGTTTTCTTTTCATATGTAATTGTGTGAGTTGTTTTCAATTTTGTTTCAATTTTAATGAAAGTTTTTTATTCATATTCTATTTTAATCATCCACCCTCTATTATTAAATATTATTTCTCTTAAAATAATTTAAATCAAGTTGAAACCCTTTCCCTTATTTTTCTTCCTCATTAAATTGAAAGTCTCTTTTTAATTCTCATCATTGTTCATGTGTGTGTGTTCGATGCACAAATCTTTTTTTATCCCATTATTTTCATTCTATTTACAATTAATCACCATAAACAAATATTACCAGATTAATAACTATCTTAATGTATAAGAAAATATACCATTGGGGTGAGTTATAATTTGGGTATGTTAAGTGATTAAGATATTTTTCTCGATCAATATTCTTTAAATTAATTTTGTGTATGTTATACTTAAAATGTCGTGGATTAATGACATGCGTTGTTTAATGTTTGGTTTCCATGGATTATTGGAACCATAAATACACTACCATAAAAAATATTTGATTAAGATTATAACCCTAAGTTAAGTTAAGGATTGGATTAAAGCCTTAATACTTGGGAATTCCAATCAAAGTCATCTTGTGAAGTTGGTGTTAATTTAATGCAATATAAAGCAAAGATCAAGGATATCACAAGCTAAACTCTCTAATGATGAACTCACCCCAATATTTATAAAATTTTAAAATCAATCAATCATATCAATTAAGATCATCAAATAAACCCCCCAATAAAAATACAATCAACTAAAAACAATCAACTATTAAAAAGTATCATCGCTGAGGATTCAACCTAAGTGCTGTTATACACATTAGCAGAGCACCGTAACCTTGAAGAGTCAATAGGAGTCAATTGGACACACTTCAGAGATCCCAATTATATATGATTAAAAAGGGAATAACTAAACTGTTATGACATTCCAATTCACTTATAATCCAAGTTTAGAGAGACCATGAGCCAGTGGTTCTTTTTTTTGTCACATATTTAGTTCGACATTGATTTTATTTAGTGTTCTAAGGAGTATGTTTGTCTGGTAGAGAAAATTTCATCTCATTATATTAAAATTGAGCATTAGGAAAGTAGCAATTAGCATGATCCTAACGAATCTAAATTGAAGCTTAATAGAGCTACTAATAACCATATGGATTTTCAGATTCACAATAGCTTCCTAAGGTTCATGTGATCCATGGAAAGGGATATTATTTTCACAATACCTTCAATTTCTTAGATAATGAGAGAGTTTTAACTACATCATCTACCTACATTCACTAGGGATAGAGGCCCTCAGGCAACCGAGTTCTGAATCGAGTTAGTACAATTGATCTTCAATCACCTTGAGACACCCATAAATATGAGGGTCAAGATTGATGGTTACATACTTCATGGACATACCAAGAATTTATGGGACATTATAGAGAAAGTCAAGCATCGATTGAAGTTATCCTGGAAGGAATTTGGGGTGAATTTTCTAAGCTACTTCTATCTTGAAATTTTGATGGATGAGAAGGCTCGTGGGTTCATGCACTTGATGTAGAAGGGAATGTCATTGATGTACTATGCTGGAGATTTCACTGAATTGTAGTTCTTTTCACCATCTTTAGAATGTGGTAATATTTCCAGGGTGAGGCATTTTCAAGATGGTCTTTACTATGAGATTGAGTCATAGGTGAATGTTTTCCTCTTGATTATCATTTCAAACATGATCAATCAGGATCTCATCATGAAAGGGAATCTGAGAGAGGCCCTAAGTAGTATTTAGGATATTTCAGAAGTTAAAACTAGGACCTCTTTTTCTAGTGACAAGAACCATCACTATAATAGTTACCAGTAATAGTGGGTGGAGAAGTCACGGTAGTGGGTAGAATTCTTAGGATCATGTTCCATTATAGTTTAATAAGTATGGAAATTTTATACACAAGAGGGATCAATGTCTATACCCTACTTTGTATTGTCATATGTGCAGCATCATGGGCCACCTATAGAGGTTTTGTAGGGGTATGAAGTAGCAAAGAAGTAAAAGTGGTCAGGATAAGTATTATATTTTGGGAAGGACTCAGCTACCCCACAACCGAATTGTTTCTAGTGTTCCACTAGACGTTTAGTTCAAGGCAGGGGACATGGTACCCCAGTGTAGAAGTGGTCATAACATACATAGGGATAAGAATAGGGAAGTCATGTTAAAACCTTTGGTATAGGGGCAAGTCAACTTCACACTATATTGTATACTCAATCTAGTTTGGATACATGGTCTTCTATCGTCAGAGGTAAGATTCATTTATCATATACCCCTTATTGTGTTATGTTTGATACAGGAGGATCACATTCCTTTATATATTTACTTTTTTCAAATGGATTGGTCCTGATTATAGAAGTCTTGGATTGTGTCTTGACCATTGTCACATCATTGGGAGTGCATTCAAATAATATCAAATGTTGTAAGGCATGTTTTCTATAAATTGGTGGTTACCATTTCTTTTGGGAACTGTTTATGCTAGAAATGATGGGTTTTGATTTGATTATGGGTATAAATTGGTTAGTTTTGTTCCAAGATCACATCAATTATTACCATAGGATAGATGTGTTTCTATCTTCAGAATGAGGTGACTATTTTCACTAGGGTTAGTGGAATCTCCAAGATGGTCATGTAGGACCTATTTAATGTAGATTGAATTTTCTCACATCTTAGATAGCATATTTTTTTCTAGATGATGGTGGAATGCTTTAGGATACCTTTACTATAGTGGTATACCACTTTTAGGATGATTTTCCTGAGTAGTTCTATAGATTACCACCTGAGAAGAATATCGAGTTCACTATCGAATTAGTGTTAGGATCAGAGCCAGTTTCTATCCTGCCTTACACTATAGAACCAGAAGAGATTCAAGGATTGAAAGTTCATTTTTATGTTCTAGATTCTTAGGGTTTCTATGACCTAGTAGGTCACCTTTGGGTTCTCCCATGATTTTTACCAAGAAGGATGATAGGACACTGTGTTTTTGTGTGGACTATCATAGATTGAACCAGATGATGTTCAAGAACAAGTATACCCTTATGTGCATTGATGATATCTTCAATCAACTGATAGGTGCCTGGATTTTCTCTAATATTGACTTGCAATCAAGGTACCATTATTTGAGAGTGACACCATCAAAAGTACCTAGAACTACTTTTAGGAGATAGTGTGTCTAGTACGAATTCTTGGTGATTCCATTTAGTCTTAAAAATGCACCGATGGTATTCATGGAATTTATAAACTGGGTTATCCATCCTTTCATAGATCATTTTGTGGTGGTTTATTTCAGTGAAATCTTAGTATACTCTTAATCTAAAAATGATCCCAACATCTTAACATCATCCTGAGTAAATTGAGATTACATTTACTTTACACTATGATAACTAAATGTAGTTTTTAGATTGGTAAAGTACACTTCCCAGGTCATGGTATCTCATAGGAAGGAGAGATGTAGACCCTGAGAAGATTTTAGTTGTAGTATATTGGGAGAATCCCAAGAATTTCGTTGAGATTCAAAACTTTCTTGATCTAATAGGGTATTCTTTTCATTTTATCGGGGAATTCTCTCATCTAGAAACAATGATGTATAGGATGACTAAGAAAGGGGTAAATTTTGTTTGTTTATATTCTTGTGAGATATTTTTTTAGGAGTTAAAGAGTATATTGAACTCATCACCAATTCTCACTTTTCCTTTGTTAAGAAAGTATTTTGATGTGTTATGTGACACATTCGGAGTAGGATTAAGAGTAGTTCTGATACAGGATGATTGAGTGGTTGATTAAAGATCCAGACACCTGAGACTGCAAGAGAGGAATTACCCTACTCATGATTTTGAGTTAGATATAGTGATTCATTCCCTAAGATGATAGAGATACTATATTTTGGACTGTGGGTTTTTTATTACAAACAGATCACAAGAGCCTCTAGTACATCATTTCTTAGTGGGACCTGAACCTTTGGAAAAGGAGGTGGGTCTAGTATCTGCAGTCTTTTGATATCAAGATGTCTTATACAACAGGTCAAGAAAACATCTTTTTTATGACTTGAGCTAAAAAATATAGATAGAGGTGGTGTGTGATTCTTGCGACAAGTAGCGAATAATGGAACTCCTTATAGATATGCATATAGATGATCAAGATTCTTAGGGACAAGTATCTCTAAACTCGATATCTTTTTTACTCGTGATTTTAGACTAGATAAAGACCAAGAAAATATTTAATTCAAAGGGATTATATATAAGGGAAATATTATTTGGTGGGGAGACACCATCAAGATGGTTTATTGGTAGTGTAAATTCACTTCTTTTTTATGCATGAGAATCGTTCACTACTGGATTTCATGAGGATATGATGAAGGAGTTTCATGCTTATATATAGGAAATACAACCAAGTATGTCAAATATGTACCATGATCTTTATAGACAGTATTAGTGGCTAGTAATGAAGAAATTTATAGTAGGTTTTTGTGGCTATATTCTTCACCAATTAGTAGGTGAAGGCTAAGTATCGGTGACTACATGGGTTATTGTAGCCGATGTCTATTCCAAAATGGAAAGGGGATGATGTAGCTTTTGAATTTGTAATAGGATTACCCAATATGAATTGTAATAATATTGTAGTATGGGTTATCATAGATCAACTGGAAAAGGTATCCCACTTATTTCCCATCAAGGAGACCTTCACTGTTGATGATCTGGGCAGTCTCTATGTGTTGAAGATAGTTTAACTGCATGATGTTTTGAGAAATATCATTTATGACAGATATATTTGTTTCATGTCTCAGTTCTTATAAGGCTCTAGGATCATAGGTTCTTCTGAGTATAACCTATCATCCTCTAGCTGATGAACAATCTGAATGGACGATTCATATTTTGTAGGATATGTTATGAGCCTATGTGTTGGATTTGAATGGATTGTGGGAGTATCATATAGAACTCATAGATCTTGCGTATAATAATAGATTATATGCATTTATCTATATGGAACCCTTAGAGGATTTTTATGGAAGGTCGTTTTGTTCATATCTTTGTTGGTTAGAGGTAGGTGGGTTAGTAATTGTTAGATATGCTCTCAAGCAGGAGATGTCTGGATAGGTTCAGTTGATCAGGAACTAGTTGGTGACCATGCAGAGAAGGAAAAAATATTACACTGACCAATGGAGATGACCTATGGAGTTTGAGGTGGGTCATCATGTTCTCTTTAGGCTTTAACATAGGTTGCAAAAATTCCATATAAGGAATCAAGGAAGGGTAGAACCCGTGTTTTGTAGGCTATCTGAGATAGTGGGGAGTGTCAGTCCAGGGACATATAATTGGATCTTCTACAATGCTATATTTCCATGCACAACATGTTTCATATATCAAATCTTTGGAGATATCATCCTAACCCTTGTCACATCATAAACATTAATGACATCAATATTAGTGTAGATTCATCATTTAAGGAGAATTAGATAAGGATTTTAGATCATAGTGAGAAGTATTTCTAGGTATAGACCATACCTCTAGTGCGAGTGAAATGGAAGCATGGGCATTTTCATGAGGAGAACCAGGAGAGGGGTAAGAATGTGTGAGAATAGTGTCCAAACTTGTTTGATGATAACCCATAGTGATACATGGATTATCTCAAGGATTATCTGTTATATTTTGGGGAGGTTGTAAGATCCTATTTTTTTAAGAATGCCCCTCTTTGAGTTTTGGTTGAACCTTTTTTAGTTGGGTTTCTTTTCTCTTCTATTAAACCTTGATGGCCAAACATTTTCTTAGGGGATGAAGATATTTTTTGGGGAAATTTACTAAAATATGGGGATTTATGTTTATTTTAATTAATTATTTCTGGGTATAAATGTGAAAAAGGCTTAATAGGATGTCCTTTGAGGGTCCGAGTTGATCCATGGATTTTTTCTAACTATTTCTACAGAATATTACTATTTGAAACTTTCAAATCATGAACATGTTATCTGGAATGAATCTCGTGTTAGGAAGATGTCATGAACTAGTACAAATCATGAAAATTTTACATGTCATGAAATCAGTTTACATCATGAAAATGGTCAACCAATTTTAATTTAACCAGGGGCGATAGGTTTTTCAGTGTATCTTTTAGATCATGAAATCCACATTGTGAAAGTAGTTAACAACATGAATGTTTTGGTACTGACAATTTTAACCATGATACACATATAATTTATTTTCATTCATTTTGAATCATCCTCTATCAAACCCTAGGGAGACTCTAGGTGATTTTGGGTCGATTCCTTCCCTCCTAGATGTCTAAGACTAGCGTTTGATCTTCGGTGAGTTAATTCTCTTTCGTTTTATCCTTTATTTTGCTATCCTCTATTGTGGTGGTGTAATCTCTTGATGATCATTGAATCGGGATCTTATCTTAATGATTGTGTGATCTAGGATTTCCTTGTGATATCCTTCACCTTCATTCTTCATTGGAGTTCCCTGATGATAGTGTTTCCTTGATTTATTGGATAAAGGTAGGTGGTCTACAAAAATCTCCATGGTCTGTTTCTATTTTTTTATGTGTGTGTGATACTATGTGATCATGTTGAAACAATGTGTGTGTTAACTAATAGAATAATGGGGGATGATAATCATGTTTTTTTACTACTCCTTAGATCCATTTGGATCTAACCGTGTTGAGACCTGGGTTGCATCCACTCGTATGGTGAGCCAACCCTTGAATGATAATGAACTAGATTTTTTCTTGAAACATGACTTAGCATGACATGATATCTTATGTGATTTATTGTGTTTGGATCACTTTTGAAGATGTCTTACTTAATAATTTAAATGACTAGTGATGCTTTGATATGATAAAGTCATGTACACCAGAAACATAACAACTTAAGACATAACTTGATGAATGAAAGACTAATTGAATGATAAAAATGTAATTGAATAAATTGAACTTTATGGATTATAATGTTATTTTGTGTTATAATTTCTATTATGAATTCTGTTGCCTGTTATGATGAAATGCTTATATAGAGGGATTGGTTTGGCTATACTAAAATTCTTATATAGTGGGCTTGTCCTGGTTATACTGAAATGATTATATAGAGGTCTTGGTCCTATTATAATGAAATGATTATATAGAGGTATTTTTCTAGTTATTTTTTATTTCCATAGACTTCTGGTTGGGGTTGGAATGGTGATGTTACATGCTCAAAGATATTCTGGCATGGTGTCGAAGCAGGTTATTTACTATATCATATTAATTGATTAATTAGTACCCATGTTTATCCCCTTATTCCTTGCACTTACTATCAGAAGGGTTTTTTTTAGACACAGTGGTTTCAACCTACTAAGTTTTACCCACACCCTATTCAGGATTCCATTTGGTACCCAAGTAGATTACATGGATGAAAGTTTGGACAAGGGAATAGGACCTTTTTATTGATTATTACTTACTAGATGGGTTGGTGATTGGAAATGGGACTGACATGTCAATCGGGATCAAAGTATTTGGTGTATTCTTTGTATTTTTTTAGTCATTCATCTATATTAAACTCATCTTGACACTTAGATACATTCAATCATGTCATTACATTATTTTATATACTTTTGTATTGATCAATTACCTTCACTATTTGGTTTATCTTATTTTGTTTCACTATTTCTTATATTTTCGTTACTCTGATATTATTTTTTTCATCAATACAACTCAATACCAGGGGTATAGACTACCTAGTATCTCTTTTACACCCCTGCTACTATTCAATATCCTTTGGCATACAGGGAGAGGCACTTGAGGTCTAGTGATAAACCCAATTTGGCCACATGAGGGAGTGTCAGATCAGTGGGCATTACATGTGGAATCCTTCACCTCAAACTCATGGAAAATGGTATCCCATAGCTCAATGATATATGATTTCCTACGGCTTGTAATGATGAAAATTGTTGTATAAAGATTAAAAAATGTACAAACATGGAATATTAAAAATTCTGGGATAAGAAAAAATAATTCAAGTACAAAGGTAATAATTCCAAAGAATAACTTCCCTCTAAAAAGATCCCATAAGTTTCAAGTTACGCCTCAAAAATTGAAGACATTTCATGCTGGACAGACTTCAACTATAAGAAAAAATCAAGATTAATTGGTTAATGTTAGTGTTGCTGATGTTTTGGACACAAATTCATTAATTGATGGAATAATATATCAGTTTATTCAAGTTCAATAATGCTTGAAGAAAGGGTAAGAAAATTTGAAAGTCAAAGGAAACCTACTAAAATAATACAGACTCCAAAAAAGGGATAATTCTGCTCATGAGGAATGTATTGAAGTATTGAAGAATTTTTTTGAGTTCTGAAACATTAGTGGACACTACTATGATGAATTTTTCTACAATACTTTTGTATATCATCTAACTACGAATGAAAATGGATAACGATAAAACAATGAGAATCAAGTAAAGTTGTGGAGTGAGTCTGCCTTGGGTTCAAAACCCGTGAAAGATAATTCACCCAATAAAGAAATAAAGAAATGAAATAATGATGTTCAAATTATAGATAATAAGTGATTCTATTATTGTAAGAGAGTTCACACCATATACCATTTCAATATATCCATGAATGGTAATAAAAAATTGAGCAATATAAAAACTAAGAGAGTGTATTTCTAAGATATAGACGGCGAGATTGGACTAGTGTATTCACCCCTAGTGAAGAAGTTGATAAGAATCCCAAGAAGGGAAAGCTGAAGCTTAATAATTCAGTGTGTTGAAGGCAAAAGAAGTCTGACCATAGTGTTTTCAAATGTATGACATGGTTGCCTTAAAAAATAGTTGATGGAATATAAAGGTTAAGCATCAGTGAGATCAAGTTATAAAATTTTCACTAAAAATAAGGATTCCACACAAAAAGGGAAGACTGGGAATGGAGCTGCATATATTATCATTATATTGATAGTTTGGTTGGGGTTGGATAGAAAGTTAAAGATATCTAAGAAAATCAAAATTATCTTGTTTATAAAGTGGAGATGGTCCTTTTAGCTAAGATTAAAGTTGAAAAGGGAGAGAATCTCATTCTTCTAAGTGGTGAATAGATCTGGGAAATCAAAAGGGATGTTTACATGAAGAGAACTAGACATTTCATACCTAAAAATAAAGGATTATCCAGTTTGAAAAATCTAACCCATCCCTCTTTCTAAAATTGAGGACCTTCTAAAATATCCACCCCCATCACATATTTATTTAGTAGTATTTCAATGATGGAAGGAGAAGGTGATGAAGGATAGAGAGAATCCCTTTAGGGGGTCTAAAATCTGTAAAGTTTCTATAGATTTATAAATTCTATTGAAACTGGAAACTGGGACAGTACCCTAAAAATATGAAGGATGATGTATTATTTCATTATCCCATATTTTTTAAAATGTATAAAAATTAGGTTTTTAAAGGATGAGTGATTATCCATCCATGTAGAGAATACCTGAAACTTTAAATGTATTGATATATCTTTTCAAGTGAGTATAAGTTCCTATGTTTTAATAAAAATATATATATATGAGCTACCCCCAAAAGTTTGAAAGATAAAAAATGGTATCACATGTGGTGAAAATATGGAAAACCTTATTGTCTAAACATTTCAAATAAAGATCTACAAAAATTTATCCCCTATTGACTTAGAGTTGATTTTTTAATGGAATCTTGATAATAGAAATGTGATCCTAAGTTAATTTATATTGATGTTGTGTTGTTATGTAGTTCTTATAACCACTTGAATTTAGTAAGTAGTGATTCTTGCTAAAATACATCTCTAAAATCGAACTTTATTGGATCTATCAAATGTGGAAAGAAATCATATGGGGAGAAGATGTTGTTTAAATCCTCTCAGATGTAAATCCTAAGTGCAATAAAAATTTGAATAAGATACTTCCCTTAAATATCAAGTGGAATTTTAAGTTGTATCAATCTCAAGTGATATTTGGAATTTAAGGGGGGGAAAGAAATTGATACTATAAACCCTATTCACTAAAAAATGGATAAAATATTACCCTCTGCATTTATTTTCAAAATGGGGAGATAATTTCATTGACCAATCATGGTATGAATTTTGAAAACAAAAAAAATGAATATATTAAAGTAACCAAAGATGTTTGGTTGTATTAGTTTTAAAATATCATTTAAATGATATGAGTTAAGGTGAAGATGATTATTCAATTGAATAAGTGATAATCCAACCATGTAATAGGATTTTCTACCATGATGAATATATGGAAAAGAAAGAAGCCGACAATAAAGAAGATCATGTGTCCTTGGAATAACTGGCATGACATATTTCTAGATACCTATAAGATAACCCATTAAAGGAGAAAAAATCATGTTGTTTTCTATTTAGATAGTTTTTATACACTCCTAGATTAAGGTTGGTATGATTATAAATGGCTTGGGATGCATTGAAGATGAGTCTCACCGGAGTTAGTATATATATTCAACAAAATACTCTAATTTGGTTATTTTATTTGTTGAAACACATTGGAAATATGTTTTAAATGGTTTTACATTATTTTCATAGTCCTAAATATCATTTGAATAAGTTTTATGATTTGGAAAAGTTTTTAGAAGCCATGGAGAAAGATCAAGTATGTTTGAAGCTATTTGCATAAATATGGACTTTAGAGTTCACAAAAACTAGATAACTCTTGAACGTAAAGATTTTCCTACTAATAATAAGTATTTAATACTGAACATATTCCTTTAGGTTTTGATCTTAAATATTTTATGTGGTCATAAGGATTTTAGTTCCATCTCATGACTATACCGATTGTAAGTTTTTATCGATCATAAGGATTGATCGTATGGCTTCAATGCCCATTATATGGCATTGAAGTCTACTGAAATTGAAAAATTCAAGAGTTTAAGTCTTCTATAGTAGATCATAATGCTTCTTCTACTAATAATGTGTCTCTAAAAATTAATATTTTTTAATGTATGGCTTTGGATTTCCCAATGTGAAGCTTTAACACTTAGAAAATTTTCTTATATCTGATGGATGAAAAATGAGTTTCTATATTTCAAATATGATGAAGATGAAATAAATGGGATGATTAAATAATTGTTACCTTATGGTATAAACATCACAAACACCCAAATTGTTCTATGATATAAGCATTGAAAGAAACAGAATCTGATCTTTATCTATAGAAAGGGAAGATCAAAGAACAATTAAAAATGGTGTTTTTAAAATTTGTTAATTTTAAGGAAAGTGAAAATATAATGATGTTGAAGTTGTTATTTTGAGTTTAGAACATAATGAATATTATTCAAGCCGTGATACAAAAAATTTATGAATAATATTTAAGAAATATTTTCTCTGCAAGTATTTTATAATTCTAAAAACAATTAATCAGGTTTTAAAAAATAATGAAGTTGAAGACACATCAAATATTGAATGGTATTTTATCAAGGCCTACATCATTGTGATATGAGATTTTTTGAGTAATTTTTGAGAGGAACTGATATTTAATTCTAGTAATTTTACCAAGTTTGAAAGATGTGAATTAAGTTGAGATGATACTATGTACATATCCAAGAAGTTAAAGGTTGTACTATTACTCTAAAAAGTCTCACTCTATAGAATGAGTTACACACCACCATATCTATTTACTGTTTATTTTATATAGCTATGGTGATTTATAAAGTGATGGTTAAAGTGGTGATATTTTTAGAAGAAGAATAAAAAGAACCCATGCCTACAGAAGAATAAAAGAATATTTTATGTGGCCATGTTTTGAAAATAAGGAATGTAAAATGTCGATAATTTAAGAAAATTCCTTGAGTTGAAAAGGAAATCCAAGGAAAATTATGGGAACCAAAATCTGGGTATTTGATAGTATTTCATTTTTCTAGTTAGATACTTCTATCAATGGTAATTCCATTTATAGAACATTTAAAATGAAAGGCTTGGTTAATTAAGTTTCCTATGAATGTGAGATTTTGAGAAGATCAAGGAAAATAAAAGATAAAATGAAAGTAATAGTTTCTGTGTGAGTGGAAGAACAGAGAATCCAAGAAGGAAATAAAGCTACCAAATAATAAAGAGTATGATAAGTTGCTAAAACCTGTAGAGAATATGATGATAAAGGATTTTTAAAATCCAAGGTTTTTCATTCCATGATACTTTTTATACCTATGCTTGCAGTGCTGAGTTTGAGAAAAGAAATGGTAAGTTGAGTTGAGTGTGCATTTAGAAATTCATAGGAATTAGAAGCTATACATAGAGTACTAGAGATTGATTTACAAGTAGAATTATTGAATATCTACTGGAAGTTGAAGACTATGAGGTATAGAAATATGTATTATTTTATTGGTGTAGAGTAACCTGGTGCATAGAGAATATCCACTTCAAAAAAAGGAAGGAAGAAGAGAAAAAAAACTAGATTTTAAGACCATGGAATGCAATATAAATAACCCTTATCTTGATTCATATGGTGAAGGCTTTTCTAATGTGAAATATAGTGATCACACGTGCAAAAATTTTTGTAAAAAGGTTTTAGGATGATACCCATCCTACCATTGCAATTTTTTATTTGATTATAATAGAAAATATGTGACTCAACAAGAGTTGACACAAAAGGGAGTGGGTTTCCCAATTCAGGGGGAAAACATGTAAAAATACCTATGTTATTTTTACTTTCAACATCTTCCCTACAAATAGGTGATTAATATGGAAAAATGTGAAAATATTCATTCACATCCTAACAAGTAACATAGGTTAAAAACCTAAATAGTTTTAAGTAAAAAAGAAGAATTTGGTTTTTAGTAAAATCGGCCCACACCAAATTCACCCCCCACACTTAGGTGTGTCTGCACGGTCCTAAAAAAAATTCATTTACCAAATTTAGATTTAGGATTTTTTTTATAACCCTTTAAACATGTGGTCATGAAACCAAGTAACAAATTATTGGTTGTGTGTATTTTATATCCAATCATTATCCATTACTGAATTCAAATTCCTAATAATTTCCTTAAGAGTTTAAATTTATAGAACAATCTCTACACTACTATATAAAACATAAATTTGTTATTTTTTACAGTATGTGATGGATATTGTCACAGTATATACTCTTAAAAGTCCTTTACAATCGATACACTTATCGTATTGAGATTTTTGAAGACCAATGCCATCCACATCAAATCGGTATTCAGTATTGAATTCAATGATTTCTTCTACAATATAGCACTCCATAAAACAAAATTTTTAAAAACATGTATTTTTTATTTTCCCTTTTAATATCTTCATATAACACTCAATGGAATATATCCAAATAAAATTTATGGGGCCAAAAAATTATATCACTCTTACAAAATGAACTATTAAATAAACTATGATATCAAAGAATGATGGTGGGAAGAACATATTTTATTAGAATAAAGTGATAGTAGTCACCTTTTCTATTGTTGGAAATTTCTTCTGATCATTAACATTACTGGATATTGATTTGAAAAAAAACATATCTTAGATATTGTGTGTCAAAAAAAATTCTGCAATATTCATTACATTTCCATGGGTATAAAATATTGAATGAAAAATAAAATTCATGTGATTTTAATCCTATTAACATCTAGTAATCCATCTCTCTAATATATTTTTTTTAGTATTTTCAAGAAATATACTTTGAGGTTAAGTAGGAATGGATTATAATCCATGAATCAGACAGATCCAAACACTAAACACTGCAAAACAAACCAACCAAAAAAAGATTCAAAATTCCAAAACCAAAACCAATAGATAGGAGTGTCAAACCTATGTCACCTTTCGTGCCTTGAGCCTCATGCCAAGATAAGAGATGTGAAACCAACAAGGTATAAAATCATCATTATCATCACTGATTCACTGTTGTCAGGGCATGAAATACCAAACATTCACTAAACCAATTTCCAATTAACAATCAACACAAAAACCACCAAACTCCAAAACCTCATCATTTTTTTGAACTGGAAGCATCACCAATGAAGAACCTTCAACATAGAACCATCGACCACAACCCTTCACCAATGCCAGTGAGAAAAAACTAAAAGGAAGAAATCCAAGAGATCATTAAACTACTAACAAACAAGATCCAATCCACCTGAGACTCTATAATGATTGTCAAATCATCTCCACAATAACCAATATCCAATACACACCTTTATCCTCCACTTCAACCTCCGTGAGAACAACTAAGGGGAAATAAATAATAGGAATCCCAAATTTAAAATAGGAATTATTCGACTAAACACACCAAGATCATAACAAACCTTATAGAACCACCACACACAGGGCCAATATGGGGTCTTGAGTAATGGGTTGGTAAGGAAGGATTGAGGAGATATATAATACCCCCAATATTTTAGTATGTATTTTCCTTTAAATAAATTATATGTTGAATATCTTGTAAGAGAAGCAACATTGAACTAAAATGAGTCACAACATATAAAAATTAAAGTAATAATAAATATTAGTAAATAGAAATATAATAATAAATTATGATACTTACATTGTATTATTTTTTTAGTTGATTAAAATTAATTATTTTAAAAAATAATAATTAATGTGATATTATTAAAATCCTTCAATGCTAAAAGGGATATTTTTCAAAGAAATTTTTCTTTGAAGTGTTGTGAATTTTAATATTGATCAATTCTAGAATACTTCAACATGATAACTAATAAATTAACACTAAATTAATTATAAATTTATATTAAATATTATTAATAACACTTTATGTTTAAAATTGTTATTTTTTTATAAAAAAAATGTTTTTCTATATGGTTAAAATTTTCATTTAAAAGATAAATTTATATATTTTATAATTTTAATTTGATCAATTGAAATTAATTTTTTAAATTCATCATGTTAAAATTATCTTTTGGTAAATTTTTGGTAGTTTTATAGAAATAATTGATTTTTGTTTGAATGGTGAAAAATACAATTTTATAAAGTACTTTCACTTTTATAAAATCATTAAGATATAGGAATTACTTCAAAGTTTTTAAAATCTTTTTATTGAAAAAATATATTTTTAAGATTTAAAATAAAGAATTTAAAAAATTATTTTGAATTTATAAACTTAAGTTTGACATTTTAAAACTTAATCAAAGTTTTATTTTATAAAAAAACTCTTTCTGATACATTTCTTTAATTAAGTAATTACAAAGTGAAATTCGGTTTTGAATTTATTTTAAATCCAATTAACTCTCCTTTTTTATTGATAAACCAATAAATTTCATTAGAATCAATTTTATACATGATTTGGGTATAAATTCATTTTTATTCATAAAAAATCATTTTTCAGAAAAAACTATTTTTCATTATGATTTTCATACTTTATTAAAATTAATTTTGATCACCAGTAAGAATTAAATATTGTAAAATTAATTTCAAATTTATAATCATAATATTTTCATTATTTTATAAGTACCATTTCATTTTTATTCATAATGAATGGTAATAAAAGTAAAAAAATTGTCACTATGGTAAGGGTTAAAAGGGTTAATGATGGGGTTAAACCAAGAGGTGGTGATTTAAATATCATTAAAACTTGTCTAAATTTAATTGATCAATTTAATTTCAAACTTAAGATATCCTAACTTATGAATTTATCTGAATTTGATCCATTATCCTAGAAAATTACTTTATTATATTTCAAAAGTTAAGAGTGTTTACAAGATTTCTGCTACTCTCACTTATAAAAGGGAACCTCTTATCCCCACTTGTCTACACGCCCAAAAAAATATAAGAGGGTCAATATCTACAAAAATACCTTAACTCCACCCTTATATATTATCTAGTTGTTATAGTCTTCCAAAAATACCCATCTAGTAATCCTTAAGGAGTTTTTCAAAGGAGCTTATCTAAGGAAGAAGTATATGTTCTTGCCATGATCTTTCAAGTTTCTTTATTCTTATAACTCCTAAAAATATTATATAAACCAATTAATAAAATTAAATTAGTATAATTAATACATTTAAATGTTTTTATATTGATTCTACAACCATTTTCTATCTCTTTTCCAACCAACCGAAAATGAAAATGCTACTCATGCATATATGAATACTACCACCTTCATGAAGCGATGACGTATTTCATTTTTCATCACTACCTCACATGTATGTTTATATGGATGGATTTAATGAATAAATATTATATTTATGAAATAATTATTATTCTTTAAATAAAAATTATTTTCTAACTTTTTTATTTCCATCCAATGAAAAATGAAAAGTTTATTTGTGTGTACGTGGAAACTACCGCCACCATAAAGTGATGTAATTCATTTTTCATCACTACCTTACACGGATGGTTTTAAAAGTGTATTTAATGTATAAATAATATATATATATATGAAATTATTAACATTTTTTAGGTGATTAAACCATGAATAAGGTGCAAGGACTAGAACCACTGAATCAAAAAATGCATGATAAACATAAATAATTGATTTTAACAAAGAATTATAAGTAAATGGGTAAAACTAACTTATGAATAAAGGATACCCAAAAAGATATATGTAAAAATGGACTTTATATAGATGAATAATAAAATATAAATTAATTATATATGATTTTTGAACATGTCAGACCAAGTGTGATTCTAAGATAAGAGTTTATTTTATAATTTCATTTTTATTTGGGATTGTTTTTTTTTTAATTTACATTTAGGGAATTATATGTAATATCTCTATTAAACTGAATATATTTTATTCCTACATGTTTATTTTTAGTTTTTTAAATTATTATTTCCATTTTACTTTATTTTTTACTCAAAATGGGAGAGATAATGTTTATAAGAAGAGTCAGCCCTATTCCATTTTTTAGGGAATTTTTTTCTTCAATGTTCATGTTATTTATTTTGCTTCAATAGTCCATGTTTATATAATTCAATAATTTAAAAAGTTTATTTTTTAAAACTTTGACTTTATTTTCAGAAGTTTTAAAGAAATCTTCTAAATATTTTCTAAATATTTCATTTTTTTACTTTCTTTACAAAATTCGGGAAATAATATATTTTTAACATTTTCTGCATGAATGGATTTTCTCACTATCATGACTATTAATCATTATTTAGATCACCTTATAAGTTTTTTTGGGTTTTAAAAGTAATATCTATTCACATTATTCTGATAATTTTTCGTTTAAATATTAAAATAAATGGATATTATATTCTTAAATGTTTTTAAAGGGATTTCATTTCACTTGTGTATAATTTTAACTTAAACTCCTCATTTTCTAACTTAAGCAATGTTTTTTTCAAAATTACATTATTATAGACTATTTTACAAAATTTTCTTTAAAAAAAATATTCTTGGAACCTTATAAAATGAGTTATGGAAGTTATTAATAACATCGTTTTTACAACACTTTTATATTGATTTTAATAATTTTTCTTAAGTTTTTCTTTCACTTTCCTCTGTATTTTATAAAATTCATGACTTTACTATAAAACATTTAATTATAATGAATTGATAGCATCATTTCATCCTAAAATAATTTATGGTTTATAAGTCATTTTATGCACAAGGATTTATTCTAAGTCCTATATCACTCTCCATCATTCTTTTGATATTATTTTTCACCTTGATGTCCATGTTATTTTATACCATAGATATATTTATCAACATTTAAATTTATAATAAACTATATAGTAATTATTATATTTGGCGTGAATTGACAAAATCATACCAAGAAAGTTAACCCAATCAATGAGGAAATATTGATGTCTTGTATAATCGATTTAATACCATTATTTATTAATTATTAGAGCATATTAATTGAACTATTATTTTAATACATGAATAATGAATTGTACATGTGTAAGTGATAGGTGGAGTCCATTAAAGATCTTTAATACATTTTGTACGTATCCTGAGACAAACCAGAATAGGTATCTATTGGTGTATGGAAACCCATACAATGATAATGTCTTGGATTAGAGGCCTTTGTGGTGTGTAAGATGTCTTGGTTGAGAGGACATGATGGTATATAAGACATCTTGATGGATAGGCCTAGATGGTATGTAATATTCCATTGTTGAGAGACCTTTACAGTAAGATTAATATGTCAAACATAATGCATTCCATTATTATGAATTTGGTTATTTATTTCCATGTTATTTTGTTATCCATGAATATATTTCATAACCAAGTTATTGAATATATGACATGTTTATTTATTATTTACTCTTCCATATTATTTATATTCTATATAATGATTATAGATTTCATTATACAAAACCCTTACTGGGAATCTAAGATCCCCATTTATTATGATTTCCTTTCTCTATGGTACAAATAAAGGATCTTTGAATGATTTCAAGGATGTTATAAAATAAATAAGGTTTTTTTATAAAGTTTAAAGGATATTATTTTTTTTCAATGTAATATGGAAATCATGTATGTATCTCGTCTCCCAATACTACTAAATTTCTTGATCCTTTGTGATTTGATACCTTTTATCTAGTACAAATATAATAAAGTAAACACGGGATCTAGGTTACTGGAGTTAGGTTTTTTATAGTTGATATCAAAGTAAATTTAGTATGAAGCTTGAGAACTAGAGTTTATAAGAACATAGCTACCACAAGAATTATGATAAACCCTAAAAAATGCTGAAGAACTTTTACCTTCATTGGAATTTTTAAGTTATGGATTGATATTTATAATGATTGGAGCTAATTAAGTGTATGACCATATTTAGAGATGGCTCCTAGTGGAAGGAATAAAAAACATACCAATACCCATATTCAATGTACAAATTTTACTCCTGATTAAGTCAATAAAGTTGGTGTTGGAGCAGAGAAGATTATGATTATGTTAGGTTAGTTGACTCGATTTATAAACAATAACCTTTCTTGTATGGAACAACTTGTTTCTTTATAATATGATGCAATGAAGTTGGACCAATTTATGCAGCATAAACCTATACCCTTTAATGGATCTACTAATCCATTGATAGATGAACAATGGATCAAGTTCCTTCAAATTGTATTTATGGTTTTGAGAAGTAGTGAAAGGGAGAAGGTTATTCTAATAGTGTATTATTTAAATGGGGATACTAATCACTGTTAATCATTGATTCAAAATACAAAAGGGGAGTAGGAGATGGATAGAATTAAATAAAATTATTTTAAGGTGATATTATTGGATAAATATTTTCCTTGTGATCAATGAGATGATATGGAAATGAAATTCCACAATTTAAGATAGAAGGAAGATGAACATATTGATGAGTATGAGGAAAATTATATCAGAGTAGCAAGGAATGTAACGGACTATGTATCTAATATTAAAACTAAGATTGACCATTTATTTTTTGGTATTAAGAGAAGACACTAAAGGGAACTATTCTCTCAAATATTTTCATAATATGATGATATGGTATCAAGTTCTATCAAGATAGAGAAACAATTCTACTAGTCTTATATTTTCAAAGGAAATCAACAGAAGAACAGAACAACTGAGCACTAAGGAAATAGAAATGAGGTAAAGGGGGAAAAGGGAAGGAAGAAACATCCAATATGTGATCATTGTGGAAAAAACACCCTAGTATTATCTTAAAGAGAATGTGTGTCTATTACAATTGTTGAGATAAGGGAAATCTGGCTAATGAATGTAAGGGCAAGAAGGAATCCAGAAATATCCAGTTTTTCAAATGTAAGGATATGAGTAACTATTCAAACTAATGCCCCAATTTTAAAGGGAATTTACCATATAAGAGTCTAAGATCGAAAATCCAAGATTATTAAATTACTAAAACAAAATTTGAATTCCCTTAAGTCGTGATAGTAGGTACTTTGATCGTAAACTCATGCTTTATTTCATTCCAGATCTACACACTCTTTTATATTTTTCATGGATATTGAATCATACATTGACACTCTAAGGATGGAGTTTCAATTAAGACACCTAGTGGGAATATGGTTGTAATGGAAATATAGTGGTAGGCCTCTAATAAGATGCACATATATTCTCTAGTTTCAAACTCAATTGTTATATCTATGGTTAACTTTGACATAATCCTGATTTTTTGGGATTAGGCAAGGATGAATTAGTGGATGAAGCATAAAATAATCTATACTATTTTTTTATAATTAATAATTTAAAGTTTAATGCATTATAGAATTTATTTTGGTGTTATTATTGATGTTTTATGAATTAATGTATTGGTTATTCACATGGAGGTTTGTTTACATTAAGTATTACCATAACTTGTGCTAATCATTTTGGTTATAGAAAGGTGGAATAACTTTGTCACGACCCATCCCAATGGGGCCCGTGCCGTGACTTCCCAAGCCCACAAATGATTAAATGTAAAAACAACCCCTAAGGAACAAAATGCATGAATAAAACTAAACCCAACCAACAGAGTACGGCGGAAAGTAAAGTACTGAAATTAAACTAGGCCAGAATACAAGCCCACCAAAACAAGAGTCTGAAAAGTTAAAATTCCAACCTGTAAACACAAAGAGGTACTGGGACTGTTGCTCATAGTCATAGGAATGTCTCGTCCTGTAGGGAACTCAAAAATCTCGGTCCTGTCCTGGTCCACCCTAGACCCTGTCAAAAGGATGCTTTTCTGTAGAAGACACGACACGTGCAGGCAAAGCCTGTGCAGGGGTGAGTATAACAATACTCAGTAGAGGACCCTGAATAAATACAAAGCAATACACAAAGTAAAGGTATATTCATCTCTACACAGTATATGTATATAGAACATATAGCAGAGAAACACAAACCAGATATACTCAAAACTCAGACCCACAGTCTAGAGACAAGTCACACAACTGCATACCCCCGTCTAGGGATTCAATTCGAAGATTCCATGAAGGACTCTTTCTGGGAGAACAAACTCTATGAGTCTGGTAGCTCTGATGACGTCCATCTGAGAAGTACTATTCATTGAGAAACGTCATGAGAGGTAGTTACACTCATTACGGGAGACACACTCCTGAGTGGGAAGATCACGATAGATAGATACACTCATTACGGGAGACACACTCCTGAGTGGGAAAGATCACAATACACAAATGAGGATCACTTCAAGGGCCATGGAGGATACCGCAACTCATCCGGATTCACCAGATAGGTAGAGGATAAATGCCCGATAGAGTTGGTCACGTTGATGCCTAACTCTACCTAGGGTCAAGAATGGATAGAGGATCTCGCTCTAGGCCTCTCGGAGGGATGCCTGACTCTATCACAGAAAGTCCTACTGAAGGGATCGTACTCTTGTAAAAGGAAACGATGCATCAGCTTCAAGGGAATGAGAATAAGGGGCACTAACACAAATGAAACATGTCCAAGACACAGTGGACACGAGGACCAAGACATTTTCCAAAAAGTACACGGCGTGTAGAAAAGTCACACACCGTGTCTTCTGACCCCGGGTACTGCCCGTGTAAATTAGCCCACGTCATAAGGCTAGTCAAGTAGAAAAATTCATTACATGGCATGTGGTACGGATTACATGCCGTGTCCAAGTATTTGGGTCGGTTCCATGTACGCTGTCTATGTGCCCGTACACGGCCTCAACCCGTGTATTCCAACCCATGTCCGTGTACTTTCCAAAATACACACTGAGCCTCTAGGAAAGTCCAACACACTGTGTGACTAGGTTCACACACTGTGTGATTCCTCTTTGACACCCAAAACCCTAGCCGCCACTGTCAGTACTATATAGCGTGTTCTTCAGAAGTACATGTCGTGTATCCCATAATTTTCCAGAAACGACACTCTTCGCTGGTGCGCCTCTCATGTTGCCCTGTTTGTCGATCTGGTTATCTTATTGCCACAAAACTCTATAATCTAGGTTTCCCTAACATTCTAAAGTCATTTTCATTGTTTTCGGGCCTCTGATCGGCCCTGAAAACGTGTTTTGATCCACACGCATGAAGAACGGTCGAAGAATAGTAATTCCTGAACCGTGTCGATTCTTATGCCATTTTCGCCGTCGCACCTCCACTAGGTAATCACAATGTTGGATATCAAATTAGGGATCATTGCATTGCAAAACAGACACGGAACAATCCATTGTTCATCACCCCACGAAGAACGCGAAGAACATGAAGAACACGCGAGAGAATAAAGGGGGAGGAAATCCCGAAAAGAAATTGAGGAACAAACATCTGTCTTCATTCATCACGGCATTGATACTCTCCTGTTAGTAGGATAAAATAGATCAAGATCAAAATGATAAACAATAATCATGGATCAATCCCCAAAAACATCCCAATAGAAACCCTTCCGAAAGAATGCATGAATCTGCGGATCAACTTGTTCGTGGTTGATCTGCATTCATCGTTTAAATCAAAAACGGGGAAGAAGAATTTAAATAACAAACCCCTACCTCAAAAGGGATTGATCACTGACGAAGAGGTCGCGCTGCCATCATCGTCGAGATCCTTCAACTCATTGGTGCAGCAATTCTCAACTTTGATTTTTCATCATTCGTCACCGAGAGTTTTCTCCAAGGCTCCACGGATTCTCTACAGTTTTCTCTCAATTTTCTATCAATTACCATCATTTGATTAACCCATTAAAAAGGGGAAGCGCATTTTGTAATTCCATCATGTTGTGGCATTAATGAGTCAAGTTGTTGTTTTTGAGTCATTATGACACGGCATTAATTATTAAAAAGCTGCCCATCCTTACACAGCAGCGAATGTTTCCAAATAAAAACAAAAAAAACTTTTCCATTTATTTTATTTTATTTTACTAAAAACGTCGAAAAATTAACTTTTTCCCTAGACCCACACCGGTCGAGGTTATAATCGTTTTTAGGTAAATTCGTCATCCCGGATGCAATGGTTCTCTCATATTTTTAATCTGGACATTCGTTTAGAAACTGCCACAATCGTGCACAAGTGCCAACTCACTAAACTTAAAAAAAAGTTCAAACCACCATTATGGGATCATCATTCCTCGGAATGATGTGTCGTCTTTGTGCCTAGTCTCCTAATAATTCCATATAATATTTAAAAATAATACACAGAAAATCTGATACATTACATTCTCCCTGTCTTGGGGCTTTGTGTCCCCGAAAATCCAAAACAGGACGACTCAAAAAGATGTGGGTACGGGGCACGGATTTGAGCCTCCCACTCCCACGTGATCTCCTGAAGATTCCCGTGCTGCCACCAAACACGCACCAAGAGAATTGATCACCCACGAAGGATCCTCTCCTACCGATCCTTGATCTCCACCGGGTACTCAGTAAAGGTCACTCCATCCTCGATGTCGAGCTCACCCCAGTCGATGACGTGTGAGGGGTCATGCATGTACCTCCTCAGCTGTGACATGTGTAGGACATCATGTACCTGATGCAACTGTGGTGGAAGATCTAGGTGGTATGCCACCTCGCCAACTCTACACACTATGTGGAAAGGTATGATGAACCTCAGAGATAGCTTTCCGCCTCAGCTAAATCTCTGTAATCCTCGTAAAGGTGAGACCTAAAGAAAGACGTGTTCTCCCTCCTCAAACTCCAGGGGTATCTGTTGCCTATCAGCATAAGACTTTTGTGGGCTCTGTGCAGTCTTCATCTGCTCCCGGATGATCTGCACCTTCTCGATGGTAGCTCGCACCAAATCTGGACCCATTAGTGCTGACTCTCCGGGGTAGGTCTAGCAAAGCAGTGACTGGAAGGGTCTCCCATATAAAGCCTCTAAAGGTGTCATACCAATGGTGGAGTGGTAGATGTTATTGTACGCAAACTCCACTATTGGTAGGAGGTCCTCCCAACTCCGACCAAAGTCTAAGATACAGGCCCACAATATATCCTCTAGAATAGGAATGGTTCTCTCCGTCTGACCATTGGTCTGGGGATGGAACGTTGTGCCCAAGTGTAGATGAGTCCCAAAGACCTCCTAAAATCCCTTCCACAACCAGGATGTAAAAGGGGTGTCTCGGTTTGATACTATCATCGAAGGGACACATTGAAGCTGAAGTATAATCCTGCACATAGAGGCGTCCCAAGCTCTCTACGGAACTCTGCTCCCTGATAGCTAGGAAGTGGGATGACTTGGTGAGTCGGTCAATGATCACCTAGATGGAATCATGCCCCTTGTACATCCATGGTAAGCCTGTCATGAATTCCATCAATATTCCATCCCACTTCCACTCTGGAACTTCCAGGGGTAAGCTAATCTTCCTGGAACCTGGTGCCCAGCCTTCACCTGCTGGCATGTGAGGCATCGGGAAACGAACTCTGATACTACCTTCTTTATGCCTGACCACCAGAACTATCATCGTAGATCCTAGTACATCTTTTCCACTTCAGTATGTACCTCCAATGGGGATGTATGAAACTCCCTTAGGACCCATTCCTACAATGCTACTGGTACAACAGTGCATCCTCTGAAAAGAAGTATGTGCTCCCCACCTTGCGAATATCCATCAAGAGCATGTCTTGTGGATAACTGTGCACATAAATCCTTGTAGTCGACATCCACAAGATGTGATTCTCTAACTCATTGTAAGAGTGTAGGGGTGACTTCCATCGATTGCAGGTAAACTACATCATCTCTATCCATGAAGGATAACTGCAACGTGGCTAACTATTATGTCTCCTTACTCAACAGATGCGAGCTCAACCTTATGCTAAGATAATACGCCACCTTGTTCCCCTTACTAGGATTATAGATGATCTCAAAATCATAATCCTGGAGGAACTCTATCCAACGCCTCTACCTTACATTCAGATCCTTCTATGAGAAGATGTACTTGAGGCTCTTGTGGTCAGAGTGGACGATGAACTGCTCGCCCATAAGGTAGTGTCACCACATCTTCAATGAAAAGGCTACCGCAGCCAACTCAAGATCATGGGTCGTATAGTTCTGTTCATGTGGCCTAAGCTAGCATGAACCATAAGCAATCATTGCCGGCCTCTGCATCAGGACACATCCAATCCTGGTCCCTGATGCGTCGCAGAAAACTATGTACTCAACACCCTCCTCCGGCAATCTCAAGATTGGGGTTCTTGTCAAACTCTATCTCAACTGCTCGAAATCCTGTTGGCACTTCTCCATCCATATAATGGGTTTCCCCTTCCTGGTTAAGGATTTCATCGGTGCTGATATTTGGGAGAAATCAGGGATGAATCTCTAGTAATATCTTCCAACCCAAGGAAGATCTGCACCTCCATCACACTCTGAGGTGGCTCCCATGATAACACTGCCTCTACCTTGGCTGGGTCCACAGCCAATCCATATACGGAGATGACATGCCCCAAAAAGTGGACCTCCTGAATCCAAAACTAGCACTTCGAGAGCTTCCCATAAATCTGGTACTCTCAGAGTAAATCTAGAACTATCTACAGGTGTCTCGCATGCTCCTCCTCTGACGCCGAGTACACAAGGATTCCATTGATGAAGACCACTACGAACCAGTCCAAGTACGGCTGGAAGATCCAGTTCATCAGTCCTATAAACACTGCGGGGGCGTTTATCATGCCGAAAGGCATCACCAAGTACTCGTAGTGACTATAGCGGCATCTGAAATCCATCTTCGGTATATCCTCATCCTGTACTCATAACTGGTGATAACCTAATCGAAGTGACAACCTTCGAGAACCATTGTGCCCCTCTTAGATGATCAAAGAGGTCGTCGATTCTTGGCAGTGGATACTTGTTCTTCACTATCACCTGGTTCAGGCACCGGTAATCTACACACAACCTCAAACTTCCATCTAGCTTCTTGGCATACAAGACTAGGGCCGCCCAGGGTGAAACACTGGGTCTCACAAAACCCTCTATCTACAAATCCTCCAACTACACCCTCATCTTGTGAAGCTCTGCAAGAGCCATCCGATATGCTGATGAAGAAATTGGCACCGTCCCAGGGTGTAAGTCGATGCAGAAGTCGATTTTTTGGTGGGCGGGTATTCCTCAAACATCTTCAGGAAAGATTTCCTTGTACTCCGCCACTACTGCTAGGAACTGGGAGATCATCACATTTACTGCTCTGAGGGCAAGGCTATCCAACTCATGAGTGACCAGATTCACCCTCCTATAAACAATCCCATTCTATGAAGCCTGGGTCTCCTTTTCTCTGACAAAGGAAAACCGCATCCCATCACTGCGGACACACCGCACTCTTCGCCTAAAACAGTCAATCTGGGCATGGACTGAAGATCAGCAATCCATACCAAGAATGATCTCGTAAGGCCTCGACGTTAACACCAAGAGGTTCCAACCAAAACTCTCACCTCCAAGGGTAAGATCGCACTACCTACAAAGGTGTGTGATCATCGATTCTCCTCCCGTATGTGTCTCCAAGCATAAGGATCGAGTCAATAGTTATACTGGAATCTCAAGGTTTTGCACAAGACATGTGTATATGAAGGAATGACTGGAACCTATGTCTATAAGTACGACAGCTAAGGTAGAGAAGACACAGATCGTACCTCATATCATCCCTGGATCCCCGGGGTCATACGCCTCGACCGCATGCAGCTGTCCCCGCCCCTGTCCCCCAACTCCCTGAGCCTAGTATGGACCTCTTGGGGGTGGTGTTGAAAGTAAGTCGAAGCATCTTCCCCAACCTGTATCTCTCCCTGCTCCTCCGCCACCTCCACCGCATGGTGGGTTTGTCTGCTCCACTCTCTGCCTCTACGTCGGTGGTCCATCCGCCGATTCCCTGTCAGCAGCTCGACGGGTCGGACAATATCTATAGAGATGTCCCCTACCGTCGAACGCGTAGCACTGCTTCTCCCTAGGATGACTGGATCTAGCCTAGTATCCATGGACGGTAGATCCCTTGTATTGTGTCCTCCTTTGACATCTCTCACATCCTGATCCCTACATCCGACGTTGGCTCCCTGCTACTGAGGTCTCCGGACCTATCTGCCTACTGCTGACTCTTGTCAGCTGTCTTTGCTCCGCCAAGAATCTCTCAATCACCAAGGCCCACTCGAGCACTCCAGCATAAGTTGAGATTCATAGAGGTATGACACTAGCTCGGATGTCTTGTCGTGGACCTCGCTCGAAGGTCTGAGCTCTGAAGTACTGATCTCTGACCATATCCATTGAGTACCTAGCGAGGTTGGTGAACCTCAATAAATAGTCAGCTACTGTCATACTACCCTGATGGAACTGAAGAAGCTCCCGGATGCGTACCGATCTCAGTGTAACCGGAGAGAAATCATCCCGAAAGAGTCTTCATGTTGTGAGTCTACGTGGTCAGACTCTACCATCATCCCGCCGAACCCTGAAGAAGGCTCGCTCCTAGGATCACCATCTGGTTTTTCGGTGTCCTCACTAAGGGAAAACTCTAGTAACCACCTCAAACTAGTCCTCAGCCGCTTGAGGGTCGGGCTCACCTTGAAACCTAAGGGGTATTTTCCTCTGTAACTAATGGAGTGCACTAAGCCTTCGCTCCTCGTTGGTCGGTACTGCAGGTACCACGGGCTGGTCCATGGTGGTGGAATAGCAGGTGCACCGCCTAGTGGCAACACCTGGGGAACTGGTCCCTGTATCGAAGCCTCATTACTGAGGGGGTCATCTTCATGATTGTTTTGCTGAATCCTAGAGGGTATGAATCACGGAGGCATCCTGTAAAGAAACAATATGTACTATGAGTATATCAGGATAACTGACTCAAAGGACATGGAAAACACAACCCATTCCAATATGATTCATGTAACTTTCTTTTATTTCCCCGCAAAAAGTGTTTTCGTGTACCGAGTCGAAAATCAAGTTATCAGAGTCCTTGTGTATGGATACGCCGACTGCCCATGCCAACACTGGAGTCTATGGCTTGAAACCCAAGCTCAAAACACTTAACACAATTGTTCCAAACCCAATCTCACAGACTCTTGGTCCTAAGGTAGAACTGACCACCACCAATACCACTCTGTCACGACCTATCCCTATGGGGCCCGTGTCATGACTCCCTAATCCCACAAATGCTGAAATGTAAAAACAACCACTAAGGAACAAAATGCTTGCATACAACTAAACTCAACCAACAGAGTACGACAGAAAGTAAAGTGCTGAAAGTAAACTGGGCCAGAATACCATCCCACCAAAAAAATAGTCTGAAAAGTGAAAAGTCCAACCTATAAACACAAAGAGGTACTGAGACTGCTTCTCATAGCTGTAGGAACACCTCGTCCTGTAGGGAACTCATAAATATCATTCCTATCCTGGTCTGCCCTGGACCCTGTCAAAAGGCTACTCATCTGCACAAGACACGACACATGCGGGCAAAGCCCATGTAGGGGTGAGTATAACAATACTCAGTAGAGGATCCTGAAAAACCACAAAGCAATACATGAAGTAAAGGTACAGTCAGCTCTACATAGTATATGTCTACAGAACATATAGCAGAAAAACACAAACCAGATATACTCAAAACCTAGACCTGTAGTCTAGAGACAAGTCACACAACTACATACCCCCATCTATGGATTCAGTTCGAAGATTCCATGAAGGACTCATTCCGGGAGAATACACTCCATGAGTATGGTAGCTCTGATGACGTCCATCAGAGAAGTACTGTTCATCGGGAAACATCACGAGAGGTAGTTACACTCATTATGGGAGACAAACTTCTGAGTGGGAAGATCATGCTAGATAAATACACTCAATACGGGAGACACACTCCTGAGTGGGAAAGATTATGAAACACAGATGTGGATCTCTGCCAAGGCCATGGTGGATACCACAACTCATCTGAATTCACTAGCAAGGTAGAGTATCAATGCCCGGTAGAGCTGGTCACGTTGATGCCTGACTCTACGTAGGGTCAGAAATGGATAGAGGATATCACTCTGGGCCTCTCGAAGGGATTCCTGACTCTATCACAGAAATTCATACGGAAGGGATCAGACTCCTATAAAAGGAAATATTGCTTGAACTTTAGGGGAATGAGAAGAAGGCACACTAACCCAAATGAAACGTGTCCAAGACACGGTGGACAAGAGGACCAAGCCATTTTCTAAATAGTACACAATGTGTAGAAAAGTCACACACTGTGTCTTCTAACCCCGGGTACTACCCATGTACAATGGCCCGTGTTGTACGGCCGGTTTTGTAGAAAATGTCAGTACACGGTGTGTGGTAGGGATTATCGGTCGTGTTTGAGTATCTGGGGTCGGTTCCGTGTACGCTGGCTATGTGCCCGTACACGGCCTCAAATCGAGTATTCCAACCCGTGTCCGTGTACCTTCCAAAATACACACTGAGCTTTAAGGAAAGTCCAACACGCTGTGTGATTCCTCTCTGACCACTGAAACCCTAGTCGCCGCCACCGGTACTACATGGCGTGTTCTTCAGAAGTACACGTCGTGTATCCCGAAATTTTCCAGAAACGATGCTCTTCAACGGCGAACCTCCCGTACTAACCCGTTTGTTGATATGGTCATCTTATCACCACCAAACTTCATAATCTAGGTCTCCCCGACATCTTGAAGTCATTTATGTTGTTTTCAGGCCTCTGATCAGCCCCGAAAATGCATTTTGATCCACCCGAATGAAGAACGGTCGAAGAACGGTAATTCCCGAACTGTGTCGATTTGTCTTCCACTGTCACCATCACACCTCCGCTAGGTCATCACGATATCGGACCTCAAATTTTGGATCATTTCATATTAAAATGGATGTGCAATGATCCATTTTTCATCGCCCCATGAAGAACGCAAAGAAAGCGAAGAACACATGAGAGAAGAAAGGGGGAGGAAATTCCAAAAATAAATTGAGGAACGAACCTCCGCCGTCATTCGTCACAGCGTTGATCCACTCCCGTTAGTAGGATCAAATGGAGAAGGATCAGAACAATAAACAATAATCATGGATCAATCCCCAAAAACATCCCAACAAAAACCCTTCCGCAAGAATGCACGAATCCGTGGATCAACTTGTTCGTGTTTGATCCACGTTCGTCATTTAAATCGAAAATGGGGAAGAAGAATTTAAATAACAAACCCCTATCTTAAAAGGGATTGATCGCTGATGAAGAGTCTGTGCTACCTTCATCATCAAGATACTTAAACTCGTTGGCATAATGATTCTTAGCTTTGATTCATCATCATTCGTTTCCGAGAGTTTTCTCCAAGGCTCTACGGATTCTCCATATTTTTCTCTCAATTTTCTATCAATGACCATCGTTTGATTAACCCATTAAAAAGGGGAGCGCATTTTAGAATTCCATCACGTTGCAGCATTAATGAGTCAAGTTTTCGTTTCTGATTCATTATGACATGGCATTAATTATTAAAAAGTTTCCAATAGTTGTGCTACAAAGAATGTTTCCAAATAAAAACAAAATAAACTTTTCCATTTATTTTATTTTATTTTACTGAAAACATCCAAAAATTAACTTTTTCACTCGACCAGCGCTGGTTGAAGTTAGATCCATTCTTAGGTAAAGTCGTCATCCCAGATGCAATGGTGCCCTAAAATTTTTAATTCGGGCATCCATTTGAAAACTACCACAACCGTGCACAAGTGCCGACTCACTTAACTTAAAAAAATGTTCAAACCACCATTCTGGGATCACCGGGCCTCAGAATGATGTCCCGTCTCTGCTCCTGGTCTCGTAATAATTCTATATAATATTTAAAAATAATACACGGAAAATCCGAGACATTATAAACTTGTATTTTATTTTTGGATCTTTTGATCAATTAAATATTCATTTTCATGCTTCGTGCATGAAAAATTACTCTTATTCACTCATATTTATAATCGGAAGTATAAAAATATTAAAACACTCAATAAAAAGGAAAATTTTCAATTAGGAAGTGGAAAGGAATCAAGTGTGTATTATTCTCACATTCCTTAAATTCAAGAGGTAGATAAATTTGTTATGTGGAAAACATTACTAAACTATAAACCTTTTGAAACTCATTCTAAATTATAATTATTATAAAGAAACATATATTATTTAATAAATATCTATGTTAAGTTTCCTAGTCTTACCTAAGATAGTGAGGTTGATATCTTAGTATAAATCATATCTTAATCCATATATTTCTTATGGAAACCCTTAGATGATTTTATTAGTATGTAATAATTGATATTTTAAGGAAAAAAATTATGTTAGGGGGTATAACATAATACCCTAATATTTTAGTATGCATTTTACTTTAAACAAATGCTATGTTGAGTAACTTATAACACAGGCAACACCAAACTAAAACGAGTAACGATATATTATAATTACAAGAAGATTAAAGCTTTAGTAAATAGAAACATATTAATAAATTATGATGCATACATCATATTATTTTGTTTTTAATGGTGAAATTTAATGATTATAAGATAAATAATTATTATGGTATTATTAAAATCATTCAATGTTAAAAATGTGTATTTTTTAAAGAACCATTTTTTGATGTGTTGTGTATTTTAATAAATTGACCACTTTTAAATTGATTCAATGTATGAACTAATAAATTAACACTAAATTAATTATAAATTTATATGAAATAATATTAAGAAGACTTCAAGTTTAAAAGGGTCACACACACACAATATGGAAATTTTATAAAATCTAGAACACGCCTTAGAAATCAAGGTGACCTAAAGTGGTGGAGTCCAAAGACATCATCTCTTATAACACTCATACAATCATTTGGAAGTGAACAAGTATTAAAGTAAATAATGAGTGTCCTCCTAATACCCCTAAGATTCCAGAACATCAGTAGCTCTATTTCCCCTCAAAAAGTATGTTTAATTTCCACATGATTATTCAATATAACCTTGCATGATCTAATCTGGAAAATAATAGACTAATGAGAAGAAATGTGCCATGTGAGGGACCTATGTGTCAAATCAGAATCCAACTCAACCTCCTAAATACAAATTTTATAAATCCTATAAATGAGAAGGCCTCTAATAAGGGACTTTAACTCAGCAATAATAGAAGTACCAAGTCCATAAAAATCACTAAAATTTACCTAAACAGAACCCAAAGTGTTCTTAAATAGCCCACCACCTCTCATGATTACCAGCTCGCAAGACCCATCAGTGTTTAACTTCCAACCACAATCAGGCCTATTCAAGCACACCTAGTGGTAGTTCCCAATGGATGAACCCAGATGAGGTTCATTTTACTTTTCAAGGGATTTAAGAATAGGATACATTTCCTTCCATTTGAAGAGGCCACCAAACAATGAAAGTAGGGATCTAGATCTAACCTTCACACTAAAAAAGGATCTGAAAAATCTATTGTTCCTTGAATTATTCAAATCCACTCAAATAATCCAGTATCCCATTACAAAGAGCAGACACTATGTAGTAGAATCAACTTCCCTATTATTTCTATACAACCACTGTTTTAAAAATCCATACAGATTTCCCAAATACAGATCATGCCTAAATAAACCACCCAACATGTTCTACATAAAGACCACCCACTCACCTTTGACAAAGATATAAGAAATAGTTTTGGATTTAAATTACATGAAATAACTAAATCTTGAGGCTAACTATGTGCCTCTCATTTTCAACTCTCAATAAATGGGAATAGTATGATTATAGATACGCCAAACTAAAAAAAAATTGACATGAATGAATAAAAAGTTTGTAAAATATTTTTATAGAAATAATATATATTTAATAAGTAAAATAATGTATTAAAAAATATTATTTTGAATTTATAAGCCTATTTTTTACATTTTAAAACCTAAGTGATATTTTATTCCAAAAAATAACTATTTTGATCAATTTTTAAATTAATTAATTAATAAGTTACATTGTCTTTTGAATTGATTTTAAAATCATATAAATCTAATTTTTTATTTATAAACTAATAAATTTTATGAGAATATATTTTATATATGATTTTGGTATAAATTTATTATTATTCTTAAAAAACATTAAAAATTATTTTTCGATGTGTTTTTTTATAGGTATATAAAAATTAATTTTTACCACCTCTGGGAATTGAATATTGTAAAATGGACTGCATATTTAGAATCACCATATTAAAATTATATAATAAAGTCTATTTAATTTTTAGTGATAATTAATAGTTACCATGGTAAAAAAATCACCACGGTAAGAGTTAAAAGAGTTAATGATGGGGTTAAACTAAGATAAAGGATTTAAATATCATTAAAAATTGTCTAAATTTTCTTGGTTGAGAGAATTTAGACCTTAACCTATTTGATATTTAAAATTGGACTAAATTGGATCCATTTTCCTTGAAAATGACTTTATTATATTTTAAAATGTAATAGTATTTACAAGATTGTCACTCTTCTCACTAATAAAAGGGAACCTACTCTCCCAACATCTCCACACACCCAAAGCTCCTTGTCTCGATCAATATCTACCCAAATACCATTATAACACCATTATACATTAACTAGAGGTTTTTGTATTCCTAAAATACCTATCTAAGATGCCTTATGTTCATTCTTCAAAGGATATTATACAAGGAATAGGTATATGTTCTTACTAAGCTCTTTCAAGCTTTTTCTTTTTAAACCTCATCCAAATATTCCATAACCCTATTAATATAATTAAATCACTATCATTGATATACTAAAAAGTTATTATATTTATGTTACAACCATTTTCTATCTCCTTTTCATCCAATAGAAAAGGAAAACACCACTCTTATGTACGTATGGACTGCCACCTCCATGGAGAAATGTATTTCATTTTTCACCACCGCATCACATGGATGGTTATAAAAATAGATTTTATGAATAAATTTGATATTTATGAAATATATATGATTACATAAAGATATATTATTTTCTAACCTTCATTATTTCTATCCATTGAAAAATTAAAACATCACGCGTATGTATATGTGGACCACCGCCTCCACAAAGTGATGTAATTCATTTTTCATCACCACCTTACATAGATGGTTATAAAAGTGTATTTAATGTATAAATATGATATGTGTGTGTGTGTGTAATGATTAATATTTTTAGGTTATTAAAACATGACCAAGGTGCAAGTATCGTAACTGCTAAATCAAAACACGGATGAGAAACAGAATAGTTAACACATAAATAATTGTTTTTAGTAATGAATTTGGCGCAAATATTAAAAATTAAGTTATGAATAAATGATATATAGAAAGTTAAATGTAAATAATTATTTTATATAGATTAATAATAAATATAAATTCATTATAAATGATATTTTAATTCATCCCACCAAGTAGGAGTCTAAGGTGAGAGTTTATTATAAAATCTCATTTTTATTCACGATTGTTTATGTTCAAATTTCCCCTAGGGGAATTATTTGTTCTATCTCCATTAAACACCATATATTTTATTCCAATATAGTTATTTCTAAGATTTTCATGTATTATTCCCATTTTATCCCTCTTTGGGACACAAAACAATCAAAATAATGTTTTTAAGAAAAGCTGACCTTATTTCATCTTTTTGGACAAGAATATTTTTCTTCTATATTCATGTTTTTACTTTATTATAAGAACATTATTTTCTATATTGAAATTTCTTATAAAGATCACTTCTTTAATTTGAATTTCTTTTCAAAATTTTAAAATGAATCTTCTTAATTTTTTATGTATATGTCATTTTTGACTTTCTTTACAAAAGTGTGAAAATAATCTATTTTTAACGTTTTCCACATGAACATATTTTCTCATAATTATGACTATTCCACATTATTTAACTTACTTTATGAGTTTTTATATTTTTATAAAGTAATATATATTCTCATTATTCTATTAATTTTTCATTTATATATTAAAATAAAAGGATGTTATTTTTTTAAAAGTTTTGAAAGGGGGTTGATTTCACTTATGTATATTTTTATCTTCAATTACAAATTTTATTACATAAGAATGGTTTATTTTCAATATTACATTGTTATAAAAGATTTTACAAATATTATTTTAAAAATTATTCTTGAAACCTTATGGAATAAGTTATGGAGGTGATTTATAACATATTTTTCACAAAACATTTACAAAAGTTTTAGTAATTTTTTTAAAAGATTGACTTCCATTTTCCTATATATTTTCAAAAAGATATGACTTTAAAAAAACCATAAACTATGATGAATTGATGATATCCTTTCATTCTTTACTGATTTCTATTTTATTCATCATTTTACACACAAATATTTATTCTAAATTCTTTATCTCTCTCAATCATTATTTTGAAATTATTTTTCTCCTCCATTCCCATGTTATTTTATACGGTGGATATATTTAGCATCATCTCAATGGTTACTAAATAGTATACTCGTTTTTATATTGTATTTGAATTGAAGGAATCTTAATAAGAAATTTATTCCATTGGATAGGTAAATATTGATGCTCCTTATACTCAATTCAATACAATTATTTATTTATTATTAAGATACATTGATTATATCATTCTTTAAATGCATGAGTAATGAACTAGACATGTGTAAATAAATGGTGGGGATCATTATATATTTTTTATACATTGGATAGTTCTCATGAGACAAATCAAAATAGGTGTCACTTGGTGTATCCTAGATCATATAATAACATTGACTTGGTTGAGAGGCCTAGACAGTATATAAGATGTCTTGGTTGAGAGGCCTTGGTGGTATGTAAGATTTCTTGGTTAAGAGGACTTAATTGTAATAATAAGGTGTTTGAAATTATGAATTCAATAATTATGAAATTACATATTTTTTCCATTAAATTTTATTATCCATGAATATATTTCCTACTCAATTTATTGTATATATAACACATTTAATAATTATTTACTCTATTGTATTGTTTATGAATTATGTATTAATGAAAAATTCCACTGTATGCATCCCTTACTAGACATCTAGGATCACCCTTTATTATAGTTTCATTTCCCCTAGGTATTAAGAAGGTTTATTTAAATGATTTATAAAATAGATGTTCCCTAGATCCATATTTTTATATGATATAACTGTTAACTATTTTTTATTGCATGAGAATTATGATTTTCATGTAAAATAGGGTATATCATTTCATACAACTCTATATGAAACTAAATTATAATAGTTATCATTCAATATATTCTTCTACATATGTTTTCATTAATAAACCATTTCATGATGAAATAATAGGGAGTAAATTCATGCTATGAAATCATGAACCGACCATGGTATTTATTCATGTGTTTCAACGCATAAATAAATGAGAGGATAATAAAGGAGTATCCCTGATTTCCTATTTTACTATTTTCATGAAATAATAGTGCATTGGAAATTTCAATTGTTCTTGGTAAATCCTCGCATAATCATAAAACTCTCTTCTTCCTTCTCTGCATAAGAGATGCTAGCACATCATGAATAAAAGGAGAATCCCATCTGATAGTCAGATGATTTAGCTTATCCCATGGATACTTACAGAGGTGGGATGTTATTCAGATATTACTATGTAATATTTATCAATCATATTAGATAAATATTTAAAGTTTGAAGATTCTCTTCAGTGTGAGGTATTCTAACTTTATAGCAGTGTTCTTTATTTCAGTTTCATATCCAGGTTTCACAATATCTTTCCTGGAGATCCTCATGTTTGGTTTCTAATTGATTAAACTATGTCTAAAATGTGTTATTAGATTCCTATGAAACCTATAAGTGTTATCATATGGAATCCATGTTTTATATTTATGAAATCATGCATGTAAATGAAGAAGAACACCAAAACAAAGCATGGTTTTTAAAATTTTCAAAAATATTGAAAAACAATTTTATTTTATGCAACTAGGCTTCATGAAGGTAACCAAGGACTTACCTATAACACCCTGAGATTTTATGAGATATATATTTTTTAATTTCTTTGATGTCTTTTTTTATACTTTGCACCAAGATTATCTTACGCTATACGTAACACCTTATTAGCTTTCAGTATATGCAACACTATTATTGGCTTGTATTACACACAATTTCATGTTCTTTTGATAAAATTTATTTCACACAAAACTGAGTATAGATTTTGATAAATGTATAAAAGAACAATGTTTGGATTATGTTACATGAAACACCCAATGAATCTTGCACTAAACGCAACACTAACTTGGTTTGCATTACACGCAAGATCAACCTTCCTTGATAGCTTGTGTTGTCCACAATACTGAGTTTCACTAAACAATGATATATTGTTAAAATAAAATATAAACTAGCAATTATAAATAGTATTAACCTTATTTTAAATTTTATATAACATTTCCATTCATCTTATTTATTTTCTAGAACAGATAACAGGACAAATTCAGTTTTTTCAGATAAAAGAAGTATTTTTCAAAAAATACAGTTTTGTTGCATTTTGATGGCGCACCAATTTTAAATATAGTTTTTAACACTTTAATATATTATTTTTTTAAAAATAAATGTCATATTTTGAATTGTGACATCAAAATTTAACTTGGTTGAAATTTTGGTATTTTTCATATGAAATTCATATTTGATGAATAGTTAAAAATGGTGCATTTTAATTCAAAACTGTCTTTTCGTCTAATTTATTTATATAGTTAGATTATCGTTTAATTGGTTTTAAATTTTAATCGGATTATGTTTTTATCATTTAATCCAATTTTGGTTATTAGAAGTAATTTCACATTTAAATTGGACATAAACACATGGCAATCTTTTGATGAGTTTTTACTTCTTAGAAACCCGTTTTTTCGTTTTGACAACAGAAATTAATTTTAAATTAATTTATTCCAATTATTTGTTTTGAATTATTAAAAATGGATTCCATATTTTGAATCAGTGGGTCCAAATTATGTTAATAGGTTACTTTTTTAGATATTATGAATAGTAACTATGGTAATTTTTATTTGTCGTGGTTAAAGGTAAATCAGAGAAAATATGGTAACTAACAATACGATGAAGATAATAAAATTACCATGACTCATTCCAAAATTCTATTGGATGAATTAAATTTTATTAATATCACCTATGGATCGTAATATATTCGTTTAATGGAATTTTTCCATCAGCTTGATGTAATTATAATTCAAACAAAATAAGGTGACAACATGTCACTCTCATATATCTTATAAGTATAATAACTTTAATAAAGTGTTAAACATGATAAAACTTTGAACATAAATATTCTATAGAAATATAATGAAATTATATAAATAATGTAAATTTATTTAGAATTTTTATAGATTAAATAATTTCCATTAATGATGACACAATAGTGATATAGAAATTATTTTACTGATAGAAATATCAAATAAATGGTTTTAAAAATATTAAAATAAATATAATATGAACAACTTAATGTGATATACGAATTTTATAGGAGAATATGACATGTTATGAGTATATTAAACATATTTTTTTGAATTTATCTTCTCTGTGTATTTTATTGAAAGTCAAATAATTGAATAGTATCAAAATTGACACTATTGATATTTTATAAATATAACATATTATTAAATTATTTAAAAATCACAAAAATATATAAAAATTAAAAAGTTAAAATTATATGTTCTAAATTTTCATAAATAATCCAATTAAGTATAATTTACAACACATAGGTAAATATTTAAAACCGTTTAATATTTAGAATATTATTACCACAAATAGAATAAAATTTACTAAATAAAAATAAATCAAAATGATAATGTTTAAAAGAAAATAAAAACATGTCTAAAATTTATTGGTTAAAATTATTTAGACCCATAATCATCTTATATTTAAAATAAATAAGTTTGGGAGCATTATAAACTGAAAATAAATTTATAATAAATTAATATTTCAAGACTTTCCAAAGGTTCCCCTCCCCTCTCTTATAAAAGGGCGCACTTCCTTATCTTTTAATAACATATCAAAATCCCTTTGGCTCGGCCAAACCCCGACGAAATCTCCTCCCAACTTCCCTCAATTTATCATAGATTCCACCCTTTGGGAAAAAATCCATCTCAAGGAGTCCTTTTGTGTATACCAAATGGAGATACCTGAAAAAGAGATAATTGTTTTATCACCTCTTTCAAAATTATTTTCTTCTTATACTTCCTATTATTATGTTGTTTCCATAATAAAGTAATAAATAATTTATCTTCTACATACTAATATATTATTATAATTATGGGACAATCTTATACCTCCTTTTATCCATATTACAAATAACAATATCACCATGTGTGCGTACGTATGGCTTACCACCTCCGCATCCTGGTATAATTTTTGTTCAACGATATATAATTTTGATTGGTATAATGATGAGTATAATGGATTTAAATAATTAATATAGCATTATAATTATTTTTTACAATTAATATACCATCCAATTCCATACTATTTAACTGTTAAGTGAAAGATATCATCGCTCGTGCGTACGTATGGTCCACCATCTCCACGAATTGATGAGATTCCTTATCCACGTTAACCATTAAAGAATGATTATAAAGTATATATAATAAATAAGCATGAAATATATGACATAATTATTCTATTGGATATATATATATATATATCATTTACTTTCTTCCATTCAATTCAATATGGAAATGGAAACAGCGTTCATGCGTACGTACGGCCTACAGTCTCCATCAACGGTGTATTCCATTTCATTTATCTATCTATTATATATATCTATATACTTAATATATATGATATATAAATCTTTTTTAAAATTCTAGAGGTAAGTAAATCATGATCTAATTAATAATATCAAGAATAACAAGTCAAGACAAGTATGATAAATAAAATGATTATTACCCAAAATGTTGCTTTAACATGGAATTGATAAATAAATGGGTAATATAAAGTCATAAGTGAATCATATATGTTATAATAAACATTATTATGGTTATTTTACAAGTTAATAATATGAATAAACCCACTATATAGGAGTTTTGGATGCATACATAAGAAATCGTACCTAAGGTAAGGGATAATTTTGCAATCTCATTATTATCCAAGATTGTTTATTTGTAAGTATTTATTGGGGTATATTTATCATTCACATACATGTTTCCTAAATATATAATATTATTTCTATTCTTCTACTATTTTTTAAAGTCAATTTTACCCATTGGTGAATTTTTTTATTAAACAGTATGGAAGGAATCTGTCTTTCATTTTCCATACAAGGTACTTTTTGACTTTTCCAGCAAAAGTACCAGGAGAATGTTTTTTTAACTTATACAACATGAATGGATTTTTTATGATTTCATGACACCTTATTTCCATGAATCTTATTCTACACTATTTCAAGTTTATTTTTAATTAAATTCTTTTCTTTTAAAATTGCATGGCATTTTAAGAAAATAAAATGTTTTTGAAGAAGAGATGATATTTTCCTCAAAAATTAATTTCAAGTGTTTTATCAAAATTATTTTCCGTCTAAAATGACACTATTAAATAGGGTTATTTTTATATCCCTATTATTACAATGATTTGATTTTTTTAATGATGGAATTATATTTTCATGGATTATGTTATGATGGAATGATGTTTAAGAAACCCATTTTATTCATTGGGTTATGATATGATGAATGATTTATGTTTTTGTAGAACATGTAAGAATGATTTAATTATGAGATTGGTGGGACCTATATCTTTCTCCAGTGAATTTGGTAAAGATTTATATCTCATTATATAGACATGACTGGAATGGAAAGTAAATTTGGTTCAACAATACAGGGTTGGAACGACAAGTAAATCTGTTCAGTAACACATGGCTGGAATGGAAAGTAAACTCGATTCAATAATGGACTTTGTCCACTATGATGGTCTTGGCATCAATGACTTGGCTACTATGGAAATAATATTTTGTTTTTATTTTTTTGGACCCTATGATAAATAGTGGTTTTCATAATCACAAATCATATCAATCTACAGATCCTATTAATTATTATATTAAGTAATAAATAAAATTGATCATGTCATTGAATATATCTAAGTAAATAAATTTTGTCATATTGTTCAATACATTTCAATAAATAAATAAACTATGAATATTTAGGCTTCTATATGTTTACAAGTGTATATTTACATGTATTTGTGAATTTCACTTAATCTGGTAGTGTTCTATGTAAGACAGACACTTTATAAGTTTTTCATAGTCTCTGGCACTAATAGCTCAAAAGGAGTCATTGTTGGTCGAATCACCGATGAGGACTCACCGATCGAAGGAGTCACTGATTGATGAGACACCGATGGAGGAGACACCGATGTATGAGTCAACGATAGATGAGTCACCGATGGATGAGTCACCGATGGATGAGTCACTGATGGGAGACACACCGATAGTTCAAAATGAGTCACCGATGATGACTCACCGATGCCTAGAAAGACCGATAGCACAAAAGATTCACCGATACAACAAGTCACTGATACCAATGGAAAGGACTCACTGATACTCGGAGTCATTGATGCTAAAAGACCAATGCTGACAAACCAATGATGACAGATCGATGCCAATGAGTCACCAATACTTATGACTCACTGATAGTCATAAAAAATTTCTTTAAATTTATTTATTCAAATTTATATCTAACGGTCATATTTAGAAAAATTAGTGTTTTTGAAATTATTTAATGTTGTCTATAGGACTATTTGTAGATAGTATGAGGTACATGCATGTGGTGAGATATTCACACCTGTTGTTCCTTGAAGTATAAAATAATTACAATATGGATCATGAAAAGTGCAATGGATAGACAAGGAATGTGCTAAAAAGTAAAGCGAACAAAATAACTACAAACTCCTGTAACTCTCGAAGTTTTGTTCAAAATACCAAGAACTCAAAACTAGAGCATATGGAAAGATCAACAAAAACTTGTTGTGCTAACTCAAACATCCTAACATAGAGGAGCTGAACTTTTCACACCTAGAATCTAGAGCACGAAGGCTACGATACTCTGTTTTGAAGACAAATTCTAGAAGGGGACTCAAATATCATTTCCACTACACAAATTGAGTCCAGAGATTCACTGCATAACAAACAGAGACTTCTAAACTCTATTTTACACATATAGCTCTATTGTGTTCTTTTGTTTACATTTTTGAGCAGTGTGTGTATCTGTCTGTTACACACACACTAACTCTTATGCATAACTAGAGGATACTCAATATCCTAAAACTCACTCTCTATTTTTACTTTTTTATCCCATTTAGAATAGTAGAATAGGTCAAGTGTTTCTTATTTGTTATTTTTTCCATGAATAAATGTGGTAGAGGTCAGGTGTAACCTAGACAGCCTTCTGTGTTGTTGTGAACCCCGATCCAGGGTGTGGATCAGACTGTTTATTAAATTAAACTTCTTGGTGGTAGGTGATCACAAAGTAGAGAATAATAAGTCTCAGCTTGAGAATAAACCTCTTGTTTATATCTGTTGTGCCTTTTCATTTTAGTTTTAACTTGTGTTTAGTACATTTTACATAAAACTGCATTGAACATTAATAGTTAGTTTAGCAAGTGTTTATATCTGTTTTGAACCAGTAGATTAGTTACAAAAGTTATACTAATCTTTATATTAGTATAGAGGATAACTAATCAATATTCTAATAAATTAATTGAACATTCAAGACTTTTATAAATTCACTACAAACTAACTTTGTATATATTTTTAATTTGGAAAATTTTCAAAGAACCAATTTTAACATAAATTTTTTTAGACACTCAATTCACCCCCCCCCCCTCTTGAGTAATCTACTCCAACCAATATATTTGTTTGTCACAATTATTTGTTTTATTCCAATGTCATTTTATCATGGTTAATGTTCCTTTATAATCTATATCTTACGTACTGCCAAGATTTATTTCGTGACTCAATATTTTGATATTTAAACCATATATTCATGTTTTTACATTCTTATGTTTATGGTTTGTTTTATGTTCTCCATGTTTACCCTTAATGAGAATTTGAGCTCACTATTTTTATGTTATCTTTTCCCCCAGGATTTGAAGAAGGGTATTAAGTAAGATGTGTCAAAAGGGGGTTATAGTTATGAAGGATAAAGAAGGACACGAAGTAGATATTTTATGAACTAGTTGTTTAGGTTTTCTAGTTTCAAAGCCACTAAACTAATATAGTCTTTGGGAATATATTTGTGTTATGTAATAAGTATTCTGAAAAAGGAATGTAATGTCTATGTACGTCAAGCTTGGGTCATTTCATTTGGTATCATAGCGAAGGTTTAGTCAACCTTTGGAAACTAGGATGTGAAAACTTTAGTGAGATCCATAGAGATATTTATAAGGATATGTCTAGGGATTTCCTAAGGATAATTCAAGTATATGTTACAATCCTAGGTTTTTTGTGATAATCATGACTAACCTAGGGTTAAACCTAATATATCATAGATTTAAATATTATAAGTAATTTACCTTACTTATGTGTTTCTAATCTCTAATATGTATTTCACACAAGTTTCTTTCTGATCTTAGTCAATATCCAGATTTACATATAACAAAGTTAACCAGTGAATGTTTTATATGTGGAAATTCTAAGAATTATGAAGATTGATTTCCTAAGTGGAAATATCATGAAGAGAATAATGACGGTGGTACAAGAATTGGTCACACTACTAAGGATAAAGAGATTGTAAACGAAATGTGAAAGGTATGTGATATTCTTATAGTATTGTTTACATTAAATATAAGAATCTTGAGGTTTAGAAATCTTAAGACATGATTCATATTCTATGAAATATGAAGATGATGGATCCTGAGTAATGGTTTAAGAATAAAGTTGGATGATTGAGGTGTATATGTTTTGAAATTCAAAGATTATGTAATATGAATCATGAAATATATAAGTTCTTTCAGTATACATTTTAATTAAGGATTAGAAAGGATATGTTGAATAGTTATAAGGATCCAAAAAAAATGTGATTTAATGGTAAGGTGATATACTTGGAGAACGCATGATTAAGGGAAATATGACCCTTAATATGTCCCTTATGTTCAGATAATGATGTTTGGATAATGATATGTTGTATTTTTATAAGTAAATTAGATTATTATAGTTTCTTGGGAACTAATTATGGAGTTATTAACAAGTGTTTTATGCTATCATGTATGAATTATACAACCTTTTAGGACTTAAGGAATATATACAATAAATGTTTGAATAAGGAAACTGATGAGCGTTATCACACACGCTCACAAAAATAACTATTTGTGATTTTACTAAGTGCATCACAATGGCTGACCTAGGTTGTTCTCTCAAGGTGAAAGTGAATTAAACAACCCTTAATAGGATTGAAGAAAACAACAACAAAAAATAAGTGAGGAAAAATGAAACACAAGATGTGGGGGTCTGGTTTTGTGACTTTCAGACAATACACTAAACAACCGAATGAGATAGAACAATCAAAGTCACAATTTCTTTAAAAATACATATACGAGAATATGTAGTTTATCTAATATTACCCCTTCATAATTCATTTATCCTTATCCCACATGATTATAATTCATTAAATTGTAATCCCCTAACCTTTTCAACCCCCTAACCCTATAGAAATTAACAAGACCACAAATTTGTGAAAATGAGCCCTAGGTTAACTTCGGCACCTCCAATCGTAGCACCCTGATTTGATAGCGATCCAAAAGCCAAATTGTGTTCATTATTAAATTAGGGTAGCATATCCCTCTTGAAGTGGATAATTAATTGATTTTGGGATGAGACTTGAACCCTACAATTCTATCCCAAGTTGATTGGAGTTTGCGGTTTGAGTTTCACTCTCACGATTTACACAAGCCCGACGACGCGGTCAAATGCAAGTCGATCGAGTAACATAGAAATTAAAACTCAATTAATTTATCACAATTTATGAATTATAGTATATTTATGGATTCAAAATTAATATATGAAGGTATTATGGATTACATCAACTACGAAATAAATCAAACTTTCATGGGCAGAGTTGTCATCGTGGAGACGTTTTGCATAAGTAATGGATTGATTAGGGAACACCCAATATCATCTCCACTCTTATATTCCAGCCTAAGAATAAGAATAAGAATAATAAAATGGAAAAAAACACATAATATTAATTGAATAAAAATTCAAGATACAAGCATGAAAGCAAAGAAATAAAAAAGAGGGGGTGGGAGAGGAGAGCCTTCTTGGAAGAGATGTTTGCAAAAGGCCTTACTTCTTCCAATAGTTGTTAGCGGCTACCAAGAGAAACCCTTTAGTAAAAACCTTCCCAATTCATCTACCAACCATCCCAAAGAGTGAAACATCAATTTATAGAGTGGCGGGGAGGCTAGGTTTAAAGTAGTTTCAAGTGTTAATGGGAAACCTTGCCCAAATATTTTAACCCAAATTGAACCTCCCATTTAACCTTCAAAATGCATGAACTAGTTGTTCTTAAAGTATGATAATTTGTGAGATATTTGGGGTCTTTATCTTCTCTAAAAATTTGGGCTCAATTCATTTTTGTATGTAGAATCTATGTCCCAAACAAAGAACTCATGTTCTATCTGAAGACTCTAGCCAAACTTTGACTTAATGACCCATTTTCACCAAACAAATTAAGGATTTAGCTCTAATGTCTTAAATGGAAGTCGTAGAAAATTAAGTCAAGAAAACATTTACAAAATATTATCTTCAAATAATTCAAATAAAATTTTTTATGTTCGAAATACTATAGTTCACTATAAAGGGTAAAACTGAAATTTTCATCCAATTTTCAAATGAATGATCTAATCCCAAATAATTTATAAATAAACATATTTAACACAATGTGAGGAAATTTTATCATTTAATATCAATAAAATATTTGATAAAAAATGTTTTATCAACACCCCCACACTTAACCTTTTTCACTTCTGAGCAAAACCTCATATCACGTATTCTGAAAAATTGTGACAATTAAACATCAATATCAAATCATAACAAATTTTAAAACATATATCCTTGAGATCCAACAATTACACATAAAGAAAAAAAAGTTACCATGCCTCATAAAAAATTATTTCAAGTTCTCCATTTATATCATTCATTATATTTCCACTTCATTTATCCTCCCACGCACAAAACACTTACCACACTTGAATTTTCTCTTATCACACAAATGTCAATTTTTCAACAATGTGTTTCTCACCCAAACTCATAAAAGGGTCACCATATGATTTATAAATTCCTAAAACCCTACCTGATGTGAGTCAAGGACATATTTTTATCACAAGGACTTACCAAGGTTGTTCTGTGGCTTTCGGTTGGTAGGATTTAGATGTGAAAAATTCTGAGGCTGAATGAGGGGGCTTGACTCTATTTGAAACAAAATTGCATTAATCTAATTTTCACTTAAATATGGTCTCCTCCTCAATCCCCATAGTATCAATTCATGTTCATCATCATGAAAAATAAATGAATGTGCACACCATTCAACATTTCAGCAGTAAAAAGTTCAATCTTCTCAAGCATGATTTTCTTGAAAGCTCCAGATGGGCACAACTTTCTTCCCCTGTCAGAAGCTTCAGAAAGGCACAAATTCAATTATCCTGAAATCTCCAGAAAAGGCACAGATTTCAATATAATGAAATTTCCAAAAAATTCACAGCTTTTAATATAATGATTTTCTTTAGCAGAAAACACATCTCTTTAGAATTAATTTTTCACCCAAAGTATCACAAAATGTGGTATCACAACACAAGACAGCTTCCCCCACACTTAAGTTCAACTAGATTATGCAATTTCCCTTCAAGATTTTGTTGTATAGGGAACCCATGAGATGATATATGCACATGAAATGTACAATTTTAAATAGGACAAAGAATGAAATAGTGAAAGGGTTGGGAACAACCTGATATGCTCAAGTGATGATGGGGTTATGCAGTGGGATGAAATCCACTGCATCAGTAGGAAGTCCCTCAATGTATTTCTTAAAAAGTTTCCCATTGACTGCAAAGCTCCTTCCTGTGACTTCTTGTGTGATCTCCATAACACAATAAGGAAAAAAATTAGTCCCAACATAAGGACCTAACCACCTGAAATGCAACTTACCAGGCATTAGCTTCAGTCATGAACTATAGATAAAGACTTTCTATCTAACTTGAAATTCACTTTTCTGAATCATTTTTTCATAATTTGATTTTGATATTTACTTGCATAGCCTTTATTTCTCATATTAAGACAATTGAATCTCTTCAAGCTATTGAATTTGCTGCATCCTTTGGATTCCAGCTTATGCCAAATCCATGTTGCATTTATTTATAACCCAATAAGCCCGATGATCAACTTCCACGGGGAGATGACATGCTTTCCCAAAAACAATTCGGAATGGGGATATAACAATGGGTGTCTTGTATGCTATCCTATAAGACCATAGCACATCATCTAAGCGCTTTATCCAATCCTTCCTATTCTACTGCACAGTTTTCTCCAAAATGTGTTTCAACTCGTGGTTTGAAACCTCATCTTGGCCATTTGTTTGGGGGTGGTATGGTGTTGAAGTTTTATGTGTCATCCCATACTTCCAAAGTAAGGAATCCAAATTCTGATTGAAAAATTATGTCCCTTGGTCACTGATTATGGCCTTTGGTACTCCAAACCTACAAAAAACTTATGTCCTGACAAAGTCCACTACAACATGAGAATCATCAGTCTTGGTGGCCTTAGCCTCCACCCATTTACTCAAATAATCTACAGAAACCAAAATATACAAAAAACCAAATGAACTAGGAAAAGGACCCATAAAATCAATGTGCAACACATCAAAAATCTCACAGAATAGTATGGGTTGTTGGGGAATATCTTGTCTCTTAGAAATGTTTCCCTTGTGTTGGAAACGAGAGCATGACTTACAAAACACATGTGCATCATGGAATAAGCTAGGAAAATATAATCTAGAGTCCAAAACTTTCCTAGCTATCTGTTGGGGTCCAAAGTGTCTACCACAAGCAATTGTAAGACAGAATTTTAAAGCAAACTCACACTCATGATCAATAACACACCTCCTAATAACTTTATCACTACACATGTTCCATAGGTATGGGTCATCCCACACATAATACTGAGACTCGCATTTTAATTTTTGGAATTGATGTTTATTTAAATTTGTAGGGATTTCGGATGGAACAAGGCAGTTCAATAAATCAGAATACCAAGGATGTGTACATGATATGGAATAAAGATGATCATTGGGGAAAGTGTCCTGAAGTGGTACCTAGGACAAGGTGTCAGCCTTTTAGTGTGTGAGTAATCCTAATCATGTGGTCTGCCACCAAGTTTTCTAAACCCTTATTGTCCTTTATCTCAATATCAAATTCCTGAAGAAGGAGCATCCATTGGATAAGTCTGGGCTTTGTGTCTGGCTTCTTCAAGAGGTACCTCGAAACTGCATGGTCAAAAAAAACAACTACTTTAGATCCCAATAAATATGAACGGAATTTATCTAAAGCGAATATGACAGCAAAAAAATTCTTTTTTTGGTTGTGTGGTTTGATTGGGCTAAATCTAGTGTTCTAAATGCATAGGCAATCACATGTGAACGTCCCTCCACCCTCTGAGATAAGACATCTTTAACCACAAAGTAGGAGGCATCACACATAAGCTCAAAATGAATGACCCATTATGGGAGATATATGATTGATGGAGTGGTCAGACACTTCTTCAGCTCATCAAATGCTACCCTACATGAATCAAAAAACACAAAATCAGAATCCTTTTGAAGTAATCACAAAAAATAAAGAGTAATCTTACTAAAATCTTTGATGAAGTGCCGATAAAACCATACATTCCCTAGGAAAGATCTAATATCACGCACCCGTGAAGGATAGGGTAAGGATGCAATAGTGTTTATCTTAGATATATCATCCTCTATCCCATGTTTTGACACTACATGCCCTAAGACAATGCCATGATCTACCATGAAATGACGCTTTTAAAAGTTCAAGACCAGATTCCTCCCAATACAATGATTCAACACCTTTCCCAAACTACTTAGACATTCATCAAAAAAGGATCCATACACTATAAAACCATCCATAAATACCTCCATACATGTCTAAATAAAATCAAAAAAAATACTCAACATGCATCTATGGAAGGTACCTAGGGAATTCTCAAGTCCAAATGGCATCCTATGGTAGGAAAAAGTGTTTAAGGGATAGGTGAATATAGTCTTCTCTTGATCCTCTGCAGCTATAGGAACCTGAAAATATCCAGAAAATCCATCTAAGAAACAACAGTGTGTTTTCCTAGCTAGTCTCTCAAGCATTTGATCAATAAATGGGAGGGGTAAATGGTCCTTGCATGTGGCTTGATTTAGTTTCCTATAATTAATACACACATGCCAACTGTTTTACACCCTCATTATAACTAACTCATCTTTCTCATTTTTAACAATTGTAACACTACTTTTCTTAGGAACAACCTGAATAGGACTTACCCAGTAAGAATCTAAAATGGGAAAGATTATAATTGCCTCAAGAAATTTTTCAACTTCTTTTTTAACAACTTATAGAAGGGTTGGATTGAGTCTCCTTTGTGGTTTCCTCACTGGTTTATCCCCATCCTCCAAAATAATACTATGCATGCAAATGGAGGTGCTAATACCTAATATGTCACCCAAGGTCCACTCAATTGCTCTGATGTTCTACCTCAAAAGTTTCAAAAAAAATCTTCATGTTCAAAAGATAGATTGTTAGCAATGATAACAGGTAATCTTTTACCACTCAACAAGTATGAGTATTTGAGATTTGGTGGTAATGGCTTGATTTCCAATGTAGGGGGTGGTGTATGGATGGAGAAGTTGAAGAAACTGAAATATGTGCACAATGAACATAAGTATCAGAATATACATCATCAAAATCAGAGAATGAAGCATCAAATCCATCTATATACTCAACAGCCATGTCATAGTCATATTTCACATGAAAAAATAAGAATATGATTCCATTTCAAAATCAAATCTAATAGATTCTTGTGAATTATAAACAGGTGTGGAAGTTCTCTTAGACATAAAACTATAACCAATCCTCATAATCTCCCTAAGCATAGGACAATCAAAATCCATGGGATTTTTACTTAGTGGTTCAAAATGGGAGATAAAAAAAGTAGAATGGTCTTCTGAGGGGTACTTCATGGATTCCATGACATTAAATATCACAACTTCATCTTCAAACTCCATGGAAAGTGTACCCTCATTGACATTTATGATAGTTTTTGCAGTTTTGAGGAAGGTTCTACCTAAGATAATGGGAGCATGAGAACTTACCTGATCATCCTCCATGTTAAGCACATAGAAATCTACTGGAAAGATCATTTCTCTTACCCAAACAAGTACATCATCAATGAATCCCACTGGATATGTCGTAGCTCTATTTACCAACTGCACCACTACTCTCATCGGCTTCATCTCACCAACCTGTAAAGAATAAAATACAGAGTGAGACACCACATTTATGGAATCTCCTAAATCAAAAAGAGAATCAGAAAAGTGTAACTCCCCTATGGTGCATGGGATAGTGAATTTCCCCATATCCTTGCACTTTTTTGGCATTTATAGAGTTGGTGTAATGAGTGCTGACACATTCCTTCCAAGATTGATCCTCTCATTTCTCTTGATCCCTATTCTATTGGTACAAAGTTTTTTAAGAATTTAGAATACCTTGGGATTTTCTTTATGGCTTAAAGTAAAGGGATGTTGATCTCCACATGCTTGAATGTATCCAAAACTTCTTTTTGAATCACCTCTTCAACCATCTTCTTGTTTTGTACAAATCTATTTGGAAATGGACTGGGTTTAGGAGGAACATCATCAATATTTTTCTTAACTTTATCTTTCTCCTTAGGTTTCTCAACAGTTGGTGTAGAATGAGGATTTTTTAGAGTTGAGGTGAATCCTAGTGGAATGATAGGTCAGATGTATCAGTTGTTTTCTTCCCACTTCTCAATGTGATGGAACTAACATTCCCCTTGTGATTTGGAGTAGGTTGGGAAGGTATATTTCCATAATTCTTACTTACCAGTTCACAGAGGGAAATGGCAATCTGGCTCATTTGAGTCTTCAACTCCCTCAGCTCTAAACCTTGACTCTTCATCTCATTCTATTGATTAAGAATAATTTGTTTCAAAAGATCATCAGTATTAGAATCTACCTTTGGTTGAGAATTCCCTTCTTGTTTACTTGTTGGTTCTTGAGCTTCAAATCACCTATGGGGTTGTTGGAAATCTTGTTGGTAAGGTGGATGCTGCTGGAAGTTTTGTTGAAATGGGGACCTTTGTTGTTGTCCAGATGCATACCTCATGTTTGATTAATCCTTCCACCCTTAGTTGTATGCTGGTACAAAGGAATCAAACTTCTTTTGGGGATGTTTTTGTTGCTGCTGCTAATATGGTCTCCTAGGAAACACAACTGCACAATGCTATTTTTCTTATAGTTGGGTGGCTTGTCTCAGGGCAAATTCCATAAGGCCTTGAAAGAGAGATTTGGGATGTCTTTTGTACCAAAGAAATCTGCCTCACCATAGTGGTCAATTCTTCCAACTTAGTATCAATCCAATGATTTTCAATAGAGGAATCACTTACCTAATGTACTCCCCTGACATCTGGTGTACCAGGATCACCAAATTGTTGGGAGTTTTGTGTCATCTTGTTGATCAATTCACATGTAGCTATTGGTGTCTTTTCTACCAATTCCCCTCCAGCTTCAGCATCCACCATGCTCCTCTCCATAGGTGTGAGTCCTTCATAGAAGTATTGGATGATGAGTTTCTCACTAATTTGGTGATGTGGGAAGCTTGCGCCCAATATCTTGAATCGCTCCCAGTACTCATACATTAACTCCCCTTGTGCTTGCTTCATCCCCAATATCTCCTTATGGATGGAATTGCTCCTTGATGCTGGAAAAAATATTTGCAAGAAAGGACGTTTTAAATCATTCCAACAGGTTACATCTTCAGGTTGTAAATAATACATCCAGTACTTTGTAGATCCATCAAGTGAGAATGGGAATCCTCTTAGTTTGATTTGATCTTCAGAAACATTTCTTGGTTTTAAGGTTGATAAAACCACACTAAATTATTTTAAATGTTTATTCGGATCCTCATGAGATAATCTATGAAATTTTGGAAGAAGTTGAATTAATCTAGATTTTAGTTCAAAGTTCGATTTGAGATTTGGGTATGCAATGCAATTTGTTTGATAATTAATATCAAGTGCATCCAATTCTCAAATAGTTTTATTGATTTTATTTCCATTATATTCAGTCATTGGTTCTTTTTTTATGTTGGACTTAGAAGTGTTTCCAATTTCAATGTTCTTAGAGTGGAGGAATTCTCCAACTGGTTGAATGTCGAAACTTCCTATAGAATGAAAATGTCTGATTTGATCCCTAAGGCTTCATTCAATCTCTGGTTCAAGATCTAAGAGATACTTGGGATAAGTTCGTGTCATAAATTACATAAAAATAAAAAGAAGCAAATTGGACCGTAATAAAAATGAGAAGTTTGAGTTGATGGTCTAAAAAGAAGAAGAAGAAAATAAAAGAAGAAGAATAAATTCAGATTGGGTAAAGAAGAGATAAATAATGGAAGAATTGAATAAAAGTTAAAATAAAATAAATACCTCTAATTTGTAGAAATAATTACTTTCCTCCCTGGCAACGGTGTCAATTTGATGAGCATTATTGCACAAGCTCTAAAAAATAATTATTTGTGATTTTACTAAGTGCAGCACAGTGGTTAACTTAGGTCATTCTATCAAGGAGGAATTGAATTAAACAACCCTTAATAGGCTTGAATAAAACAACAACAAAAAATTAAATAAGTGAGGAAAAATGAAACATAATATGTGGGGGTTTGGTTTTGTGACTTTCAAAAAATACACTAAATAAGTGAATGAGATGGAATAATCAAAGACACAATTTCTATAAAAATACTTATAAGGGAAGATGTAGATGATCTAATATTCCCCCTTCATCATTCATTTATCCTTATCCCATATGATTAAAATTCATTCAATTTTAATCCTTTAACCTTGTCAACCCCCAAACCCAACAGAAATTAACAAGACCACAAATTTGTGAAAATGAGCCCTAGGTTAACTTCGGGACCTCCAATCGCAGCACCCTGATTTGATAGAAATCCAAAAGCAAAATTGTGTTCATTGGTCAATTAGGGAAGAATATCCTCCCAATAGTGGATAATTCAATTATTTTGGGATCAGAGTTGAACCATACAATTCTATCCCAAGTTGATTGGAGTTTGCGGTTTGAGTTTCACTCTCACGATTTACACAAGCCTGACCATGTGGTCAAATGAAAGTCGATCAAGTAACATAGAAATTAAAACTCAATTAATTGATCAAAATTTATGAATTAAAATATGTTTATGGATTCAAAATGAATAAATGAAGGGATTATGGATTAGATCAACTGTGAAAGAAATCACATTTTCATGGGTGAAGTTGTCATCATGGAGATGTTTTTCATAAGCAATGGATTGATTGGGGAACACCCAATATCATCTCCACTCTTATATTACAGCCCAAGAAGAAGAATAATAATAGTAATAAAATGGAAAAAACACAGAAGATTAATTGAAGAAAAATTCAAAATACAAGCATGAAAGCAAAGAAATACAAAGAGGAGGTGGGAGAGGAGAGCCTTATTGGAAGAGATGTTTTCACAAGGCCTTAATTATTAAAATAGTTTTGAGGGGCTCCCAAGAGACACTCTTTCGTAAAAACCTTCCCAATTTCTCGAACAACCATCCCAAAGAGTGAAAACACCAATTTATGGAGCGGTGGGGAGGCTAGGTTCAAAGTGGTTTCAAGTGTGAATGGGGAATCTCAGCCAAATATTTTAATCCAAATTGAACCACCCATTTGACCTTTAAAACGTGTGAAACACCTGTTCTTCCAGTATTATAATTTTTGAGAAATTGGGTTTTCGATCTCCTCCCAAAATTTGGGCTCAATCCATGTGTGGTTGTAGAAGTTATGTCCCAAATACAAAACCCATGTCCAATCTGGCGAGTCCAGACCAACTTTGACTTCATGGCCCATTTTCACCAACCAAATGCATGATTTAGATCCAATGTCCTCAATTAAAGTTGTATAACATTATGTCAGGAACACATTTACAAAATATTAACTTCAAATAATTCAAATAAAATTATTTATCTTTGAAATACTATAGTGCACTATAAAGGGAAAAACTGGAATTTCCATCAAATTATCAAAAGAATGATCTGATACCAAATATTTTATAAATAAACATATTTAACACAATGTGTGGAAATTTTATCATTTAATATCAATAAAATATTTAATAAAAAAATTATCAGAAACATGTATGTTTTCAATAAGGATTTTTTGTAATTTAGGTTATTACCTTGACTTAAGAGAATTCATGATGAAGTCATTCAAATGTTTGGAATGTGACCAAAAAGATATATCTTATGATATATGGGGGATAAATGAAGGTATTCACATTCTTGTTATATTACCTTTCTTGTAATTGTTTTTTTTTTGTACTGTGAGTTTAGACAGAAGTAGTTTGGATAAGCCTAAAGGTTTAAATGGATTAAGTTGGACATTCAATAGTATTTTTATGGATAAAGAAATTTTTTAATATTATTTCTATAATGTTATAATAGTATAGTTTTAAAAAAAGGAAAACCCGTAGGATGGGTGACAACCTATCACATTGGAAAAGCCTTCAGGAATAGAACCTGCAACCAAAGTGTGATAGGCCTTTATCACCTACCACTAGACCATGGGAAGTCTTTGGTTAGTATAAATTAATTTTATTTTATTTAAGCAGTATGATAGATGAAGTATAAGTTCATTTTTGGAACCATATATGATTAATCTCACTATAGGTGGACTTATGAATATGTGATAACCTGTGCCAAAATTTTTTTGAGGCAGATGGAATGACTATCATTCTATCGCATGATCTACTAACACTTTAGGAATGAAAAAATAAACTTCATTTCTTTGAATAAGAGATGAAGTGGAAATTTGTCAAGGCACGACCAACGATGAGATTGTACTAAAATCAAGTAAGTATTTCTTATCATGTTCTTAAAATTTAGGGAAAGGATCTTGAAAACAAAAAATGTTATATTAGTACCTTCTTATCCGATGAATCAGATGGTCCCTTAAATCATTGTAGATTTATGGCTTTCTGGTTTTTATCTTTCTCTAAACCCTATTCTCTATCACTATCCATCATAACTTAATGGTTATATTTTTCTTCCATATCCATGTTTTCACTTCCCACTTATGTTATCCTATGTGGAAACCCAATTATGAGTTAATTTGGGTAACCGTTATGTTTTTAACTTTCCATTTTAAAATGAAGTTTTAGTATTCCTTTTTACAATGTGGTTTGCTAGGAAAAAAAATTTCTAGTAGTAAACTTTTTATAACCCTGACAAATTTCAAGGGAGAAATTCATTTTTGGGGGGGTAGAAAGTAACACCCTGAGATTTTATGAGATATTTTTTTTTAATTTCCTTGATGTCTTGTGTTGTGTGCTACTCCAAGACTATCTTTCTCTATACACAGCACCATATTAGCTTGTAGTATATGTAACACCATTCTTGTCTTGTGTTACACACAATTTCAAGTTCTTTTGATAGAATTCATTTCACGCAACACTGAGTATAGATTTTGTTCAATGTATAAAATAACTATGTTTGGATTATGTTATATGCAATTCCAAGTAAATCTTTCACTAAACACAATACTTACTTGGCTTGTATTACACACAAGAGCAACCTTCCTCGATAGCTTGCGTTGTATGCAATACCGAGTTTCACTAAATAAGGATATATTGTTAAAATAATATATAAACTAACCATTATGAATAGTATTAACTATATTTTTAATTTTATATAACATTAACATTCATCTTATGTATTTTCTAGAACATGATATAAGAAAAAATTCAATTTTTTCAGATAAAAGAAGTATTTTTCAAAAAATGCAGTTTTGTCAACTTTTAATAGCACACTAATTTTAAATCTAGTTTTTAACACCTTTATATATTCTATTTGAAAAAATAAATGACATATTTGTAAGTGGAATATAAAAATTTAACTTGGTTGAAATTTTGGTATTTTTCTGATTAAATTCATATTTTGATGAATAGTGAAAAATACTACATTTTAATTCAAAACTACCTTTTCATCTAATTTATTTATATAGTTATATTATATTTTTAATTGGTTTTAAAGTTTAATTGGATTATTTTTTTAAAATTTAATCTAATTTTGGTCATTGGAAGTAATTTTACATTTAAATTGGACATAAACACGTGACAATCTTTTGATAAGTTTTTATTTCTTAAAAACCCTCTTTTTGGTTGTGACAATAGGAATTAATTTTAAATTAAGATAATTATGTGTTTTAAATTATGAAAAATGGATTCCATATTTGGAATTATTGAGTCCAAATTATGTTATTAGGTTACTTTTTTGGATATTATGAATAGTAACTAAGGTAATTTGTATTTACCACAGTTAAAGGTAAATCGGGTAAATTTGGGTAACTAACAATATGATGAAAATAATAAAATTTCCCTAACACCTTCTAAAATACTATTGAATGAATTAAAGTTTGAAAATATCACCTATGGTTCATAATTAATTCATTTAATGAACTTTTTTCATGAAATTGATTTAATTATAATTAAAACAAAAAAAGGTGACAACATGTCACTCTCATATATCTTATAAGTATAATAATTTTAATATAGTGATAAACATGATAAAACTTTGAAAATAAATAGTCTCTAGAAATATAATGAAAATATCTACATCATGTGAATTTATTTATAATTTTTAGAGATTAAATAATTACCATTAATAATGACACAATAGTGATGTAGAAATTATTTATTGATAGAAATATCAAATAAATGGTTTTAAAAATATTAAAATAAATATCATATGAACTAATTAATGTGAATCACTAATTTTCTAAATGAATATGACATGTTAGGATTTTATTAAAAAAATTGAATTTATATTCTCTATGGATTTTATTTAAAGTCAAATAAATGAATAGTGTCAAAATTGACCCTATTAATATTTTATAAAAATAACATATTATTAAATTATTTAAAAATCACAAAAATATTTAAAAATTAAAGAGTGAAAATTATATGATATAAAATTTCATAAAGTATCCAATTATAGACAATTGGAAACACATAGGTAAATATTTATAACCATTTAATATTTAGAATATTATTACCACAAATAAAATTAAATTGATTAAATAAAGATAAATCAAAATGATAAGGTTTACAATAAAATCAAAGCATGTATAAATTTTATTCGTTAAGATTATTTCAACCCATACTCATCTTATCTTATAAAATTAATGATTTTGGGAGCATTATAAACCAAAAATTAATTTATAATAAATTAATATTTCAAGACTTTCTAAAGGTGACCCTCCCCTCTCTTATAAATGGGCACCCTTCCTTCTCTTTTAATCACACCTCCAAAGCCCTTTGGATTGACCAAAATCTGCCCAAATATCCTCCCAACTTACCTTACACAATTTTAGAGGCCACCTTTTGGTCATAAATCCATCTTAAAAAGTCCTTTTGTGTGTCCAAAAGAAGATACCTGAAAAAAGAGGTAATTGTTTTATCACCTCTTTCAAAATTATTTTTTTCTTCCACTTCCTCTTCTTATGTTGTTTCCATAATAAAGTAATAAATACAGTATATTATACATGATTATATGTTATTATAATTATGGTACAATATTATACCTCTTTTTATCCATCTTATAAATAACAGTATCATCATGCATGCTTATGTATAGCTTATTGTCTCCACATCGTGGTGTAATTTGTTATTTAACAATACATAATTTGGATGGGTATAATGATGAGTATAATGGATTTAAATAATTAATATAACATTATAATTATTCTTTATAATTAATATAACATCCAATTACATATCATTTAATCATTAAGTGAATGATATCATCGCTCGTGCATACGTACAGCTCACCGTCTCCACGACGCAATGAGATTCGTTCTCCACGTTAACCCTTCAAGAATGATTATAAAGTATATATAATAAATAAGTATGGAATATATGAAATAATAATGATACTGTATTTATGTGTGTGTGTGTGTATATATATATTTCATTTACTTTCTTCCATTCAATTCAATAAGAAAACAGAAACAGTGTTCAGGCGTACGTACGGCCTACCGTCTCCATGAACGGTGTATTCCATTTCATTTATATATCTATTATATATTTTTATATACTTGAATATATATTATATATAAATAATTTTTTACATTCTATAAGTAATTAAATTACAATCTAAGTAATAATATCAAGAATAACAAGTCAAAAAACTTACGATAAATAAAACAATTATTACCCAAAATGTTACTTTAACATGGAATTGATAAATAAACGGGTAATATAAAGTCATAAGTGAATCATATATGATATCATAAATATTATTATGGTTCTATTAAAATTTAATAATATTTCTAAACCCACTATACATAAGTTTCGGACACATACCGAAGAAATCGGACCTAAGGTAAGGGATAATTTTTCAATCTCATTATTATCTGAGATTATTTTTTCGTAAGTATTTATTGGGGTATATTTATCATTCACATACATGTTTCCTAAATATATAATATTATTTATATTACTATACTATTTTTTAAAGTCAATTTTACTCATTGGTTAATTTTTTTATTAAACGGTATGGAAGAAATATTTCTTTCATTTTCTATATGAGGTACTTTTTGACTTTTCCAGCAAAAGTACGAGGAGAATGTTTTTTTTAACTTATACGACATGAATGGATTTTTTACGATTTCATGACACCTTATTTCCATGAATCTTCCTCTAAAATATTTCAAGTTTATTTTTAATTAAATTCTTTTCTTTTAAAATTTCATAGAATTTTGAGAAAAGAAATTTTTTTTGAAGAAGAAAGGATATTTTTCTAAAGAATTAAGTTCAAGTGTTTTATCAAAATTATTTTCCATCTAAAATGACGCTCCTAAATAGGGCTATGTTTCTATACCTATTATTACTATAATTTTATTGTTTCAATTTTGGAATGATATTTTACATGGATTGTGTTATGATGGAATGATTTTTAAGAAACCCATTTTATTCTTTGGGTTATGCTATGATGAATGACTTATGTTTTTATGGCACATGTAAGAATGATTTCATTATGATATAGGTGGGACTTATATCTCCCTCCAATGCAGTGGGTAAAGATTTATATCTCATGAGATAGACATAAATGGAATAGAAAGTAAATTCAATTCTTTAATACAGGGCTGTAATGGAAAGTAAATCTAGTTCAGTAATACATGGTTAGAACGATAAGTAAACCCAGTTCAGTAATGGACTTTTACACTATGATGGTCTTGGCAGCAATGCCCTGGATACTATGGAAATCATATTATGTGGTTATTTTTTTCACAATTCATCATTTTATACCAATTCCATTTTATCATGGTTAATTTTCCTTTATGATCTATTCCTTACATACTACCAAGATTTATTTCATGACTCAAGATTTTGATATTTAAACCTTGTGTTCATGTTTTTATATTCTTATGTTTATGGTTTGTTTTATGTTATCCATTTTTACCCTTACTAATCATTTGAGAACACCCTTTTTTATGTTTTATTTTCCACTAGGATTTAAAGAAGAGTATTAAGTAAGATGTTTCAAAACGGGGTTCTAGTTATGAAGGATAAAGCAGGAGATGAAGTATATGTTTTATGAACCAGTTGTTTATGTTTTCCAGTCTTCAAATGCACTAAACTAATATGGTCTTTGGACATCTATTTTTTTCATGTATTAAGTATTCCACAAAAGTAATGTAATGTCTGTGTACTTAAAGCTTGGGTCATTTCATTACCCTTATGTAGCTGAGTTGCGTAAGGGTATCTAAGATGGTACCCATGTGTGAGTGGTCATGTAAATGAAACTCATCAATTACATTTACATGAATGTGTTCATGTAAGGGTAAACACAGTTTTTATAAGGCTTCGTAATGGTATGGTGCATTTTACCATTACATGAAACACTGGTTGTGTAAAGTTATCTAATGTGTTACATATATGTGGGATCTTATGTAAAGGTGTCATGTAAGGGTATGATGGTGTTTACCCTGGCACAAAATGTTGGTACGTAAGGGCAATCATGATTTTCCTAAAGCCACGTAAAGGTACGACTCATTGTACCCTTACGCAATGTTTTCTACGTAAGGGTCATGGGTATCTACCCTTAAATATATAGTATACATAAGGCTAGAAGGAGGTTACCCTTACACATAATGGGGATTCTACATAAGGGTAATCAGAATTGTTTCAAAAATTGTTAAAAATTTAACATTTAAAATGATTTTAATAGTTTATAAAATGTTTATAAATCATTATTAAAGGTATTTTTGGAATATTTAATTTATAAAGGGTTTATAAATTAATTAATTAATTATAAATTATTTATAATTAATTAAACAAATGTTTTTAAACTTTTATTTTTCATAAATATTAAATGTTAATATTTGAAATTCCTTTTGAAAGAATTATATGGAATGATTTTTTGATCTTGAAATAAAAGTATTTATTTAGAAATAATATGTGATAATTTATAATGGGTTATAAATTATGAAATAATTATATAATTTAAAATGTTTATATTTAAATTATGAATACTTCATAATATATTATTTTGAATTGTTCAAAATAAAAGAGGGTCTTATTTGGATATTATTTAAGCCACATCAAAAACTGTTTTGATGATTGATGTGATCAATGTTTAAATAATGAATAAGTATATGATATTTAGATTATGTAAAATTTTTACATAATATAAATTGAATTATAAATTATTTATAATTCAAATAATATCATATATTTAAAATAGAAATTTCATTTAATGATAAATATGAAATAATTCATATTGGAATGAATATAAAATGTTTATATTCAAAATTATGGTTCATAATGTTAGAGCTAAAATTATAAAAAATTATTATTATCTTGTATTTATGAATTTTTAATAAATTTTTACCTCGTATTTAAATATTTGAATTGTTCTATTATTTAAGGTTTATTCCCTCTTATATTCATGGTTAATAGAATGTTTAAGAAATGTTAAGGTTGTGTATTCTTTAGTTTAAAATGTTAATGTAACACCAAAGTACTTTATAATATATTACTTTTATACTAAATTTAATTTCCCTGATAGCTTGTGAAATACTGAGCACCGAGTTTAAATGACACACGATACTCAATTAAAATATTGTTTTTTAAAGATGACTCTGATAACTTAGCCATTAAGGACTAACTAAATTATGAAAATTTTATTATTTAAACATGTATAAAATAAATTCAATTTTAATATATTGATTATAAATAAAATAATAATCATTTGAAATAAAAAGAAATGTTTTTTTAAAAGTTTTTTTTTCTAAAAGGTGATTTAGTCGCGCTTTACGAGCATAATTTAAAATGACATTATACCAATTTTAGAAAATTTATTTTAAAAAATTAACTTCATTTTTTAAATCAAAATTTTTAAATTATCTTAGAGTGAATTTTTTATAATTTTTTAAAATAATTAATTTTTTGATGAATAGTAAAAAATACTGATTTTTATTAAAAACTGCATTTTCATTTTAATTATTTAAAAAATTAAATTATATTTTAAATTGGTTATAAAATAATATTAGTTAAATTATATTATAATTTAACTCATTTAGGATATTAGTATCAATTTTATCTTCAATTATAATATAAAAACTTTCCATACTTTTGAAAGTTTTTTTTGGAAAAACCGTTTTTTCGATGAGTGTACGGGTTGAATTTTAAATTAAATTACGCCACTTATATGATTTCAATTTAGTAAAATGGAATCCATATTTATAATAATAATAATTAATATTATATAGTAAGTTCAAATTAATTTTTTACTATAATGAATAGTGAAAATGTAAAAAAATAATTACTACGGTTAAGGTGAAAATGAGTTTATTGGGGGTTAAACTAAGAAGATAAGGGTTAAAAATGACATAAACTTGTCTAAATTATATTCTATGGTCATATTTAGACCTTATATATTATAAATTTCAATAATGAATCATTTTGGAAACTTGTTTTATGTGAAACATGTGGGTATCACTATTTCATTTCAAAAATTCAAAGTGTCATCCTCCTCAATTACAAATGGGAACTCCATCCATTCACTTATTCATACCTCTCAAAATCATTAAATTGATAAAACCCTACAAAAATATATCCCCAACATTAGCATAATTTTATTGAAACATTTAAAAAAATAAACAACATAATGTATGGATTGTATGGACCTTGTCACCATTTCATGAGTAGATGGCTTATCTCAGGGCGATGGTCGTTGTTTTATTTCACTTATTGGTATTATATGTATAGTTTGATAAAAAAAATGTTAATAATTATAAAGAATAAGTATAATAATATTTATTTTATACCAAAAATGTATTAGCCACATTCTAAGGCTACTTTTCTTCCCAAAAGACCAATCCTAGGGTCCTTGAGAGGAGATCCAAAAGAGGTTTCTCTAAGAGAATTTAATTGTCTTAACAAAACTCTTTCATTTTCTTACTTCTGTTCCACCTTCAATCATGTCTTAACACTTAAAATACAATAACACCAGTATCTCCCATATACTGATATATTATTATTTTGATTAAATAATATTAATCCATCTCTTTCTCCATCAAATGGAAAATGAAATCATTAATCATGTGTATGGCGGACTACCGCCTTACGAACTGATATAAATCATTTTACATAAACATATCTCAAGATTGTATATAATTATGGATTTAGTGTTTATCTATATTATTTATGATATAATTATACCTATATAAATATAATATCTCATATACCTTTATACATTCCATGTCGTTTAAAATATGATAAGTCGCTCGTGTGTACAGCGGACTACCACCTCACGAAGTGATGTGATTTATTTTTCACTTACACTTTACATAAAAGGTAATAAGGATAAATTTAATTAATATATTTGATATATATGACATAATATTGGTTATTTAAAGTTAATATATCACCAAATTCCTTACCCTTTCACCCATTAACAAATGATGTTGTCGCTTGTGTGTATATATGGCTTACCATCTCCATGAAGCAATGTGATTCATTTTCTATGACCTATTTTCAAGAAAGGATTTAAAAATGTATATAATTAGTAAATATAATATTTATAATATTATTAATATTCTATATATTATGGATCTATATCCTATGCATAATAACCGGAACTTTGATGACAAAACATGCATGAGAAAACAAGGCAATTAACACCCAAAACAATGAAAATAATGAAATATTTTTAACAAAAGAGTGGTAAAATGTTATAAAAATAGAATATATGATATTATAAATATAAATAATGTTATGGTATAAATTAATAACATGATTAAAACCATTATACAGAAGGTTAGAGGAAATTTAACTAAGAAGAAGCGTGAGGTAAGGGATTTTGTCTTAATTTCCATTTCATTGAGACATATTTGTTAATGTGAAACTATTCAATTTTATGTGGTGTATATAATTACCCTTTTACATATTTAACATTAATACCTATTTATTCATTATTATATTTCAAAATCTATATTCCCAATGAATTGATGGTCACCTCTCACTTCTTGTTAAATTTTTTGATCATTAACTATCACTTAAGATAACCACTTTCTTATGATCATTTTTCATTAGACATTACATTTATATTAAATATCTGTTTTCTATCTATCATGGATATTATTATTTCTTAAACCATATACCATTTGTATATATGATGTTTAATTTGAAACTTATTTGATTAACTAAAGAAATATTGATAAATCTATATTCTTTACTCAATATGGATATTTGATGATATGACATATTGTTCACAGATTAAATAGATTATTCGATATATAAGTAATTCTTTGGACATGAATTAATGGGTGGTCATAGAATTATATAGCTACTAAATGAATTTATGGGTCTCATGATACAAATCAGTAAGCTAGTATTAAATGTGTTTCTATCCATAGTTTTAAACTATCTTGTGAAAGGTCTTGATAGTAAAGGTATTATGATGTATGAGATATGTGTTTAGTTATTTACCTTTCCGTATTGATTATACCTTATCAAATTATGATAGTCAAGTTATTGATTAAAAGTAATTTTTTTTAGTTATTTACCTTTCCATATTGATTATGCCTTATTGATTCATTATAGATTCCATTATATGTAAACCTTAATGAGCATTTGATATCACCCTTTTTTTTCTTTTCACCAGGATATGAAGATGAATTTATTAAATGAGTTCAAGGAAGATAAATGGTTTTCATTTCTATGATTTTTATTTTTTTATTCCCAATATAAAATGGGTGTCGTGTATGTATTTGATTCTCCAAGACTACTGAAATGATTGATCCTTGACGATGTGATCCCTTATATCTTATGACAATGTATTAAAATTAGCCAACGGCTCTGGGTTTCTGGAGTCAATGTTGTTACATTTTGTATTAGATGAAGTTTAGTAGAAACCTAGGGAACTAGATTAAGGAAAACATATATTAGATAATATAATCCTATGATAGAATTTGATAATAAGTACAAAAGAACATCCAAAAGTTTTGATAAGTTGGTGATTATTTGGTTTTTCCTAAAAATTCATTCCTTTCTAGATACTAAAAGTTGACATGATTCTAGAACTTATGTACCTAGAGGTAATAAATGTGGAAAGGGACCATCATCCTTGACTCGAGTGTTACTTGTTAAAAAAAAGCAGTCTTAATGTGCACCTAGTTTGACACTCCTATTAAATATTCTTAGGATAATTCACATTTTCTTTACAAACCATTATGAAGGATTTTTAAATAAATATATCCCCAAAGATATGATGTTTAATATTGTGTGATTAAAAAATCATAAATTTTCAATTTATGTTAGGTGCTACACCTAATTTAGAATTATACACTATGATTTAAAATTTAAAATTTTATGAGCTAATCCACTATATACCATTATCTAGAAATGGTTCCTAGAAGTAAAAAGGGTATCAATATCATGGAAAATGTAGAGATTTCAATGTGGAGAAATCCAATAAATCTAGTATTAGAACTAAGAAAATAATGGCTATATTATGGAATCTTAATCAGGTTATAACAAATAACCTTGCTCGAATAGAGAAACATGTTTTTCCATAGCATGATTATCTTATGTTTTATTGCCTCATACGATAGAATACCTCATCATTTAGTGGGACTGCTAATCCATTGGTAGATGAGCAATGGATTAAGTCCCTAGAAAATATATTTATGGTACTAGGATGTGATGAAAATGAAAAGGTTATACTTGAAGTATTATGTCTCAAGGGAGATGTTGATCAATGGTGGTCATTGATTCACAATACTAGAGAGGAAGAATAAATATAATAGATAGAATAAAGAGCTTTTAAGGAGACGTTCTTTGAAAAATATTTCCCAAATTAACAAAAAACTGAAAAAAATAGAAATTTACTTACCTTAAAGAAAAAGGAAGAATAAAGTGTTACAAAGTTTGAGGCTGCATTTATAAGACTATTTAGGTATTTTAGGAATTATATACATAATATAAAATGAAATATTGGTTATTTATTTGAAGAGATTAAACCATGTATTCAATGAATGATGGTAGATAAAAATATTTCTACATATGATGAAATAGTTTTATGCTCCATAAAAATGGAGAAGGAATTTTCTATAGCCAATATGTTCAAGGTAAATTGATAAAATAAGAGGTCAACTAAGCACCAATAAAAAGGGAATGTATCAAATTATAATAAGAGAATGAAGCAATTTCCATCTTGTGGAAACTATAGAAAGAATATTATTGTAAAATGCTTGAAGGGCATGGGAGTTTTTTACAAGTGTGGTGATAAGGGTCATCTTGATCATGAGTGAAAGGGGAAGAAACAAATCAATGATGTAAAATGATTCAACTACAAAAAAATGAAGAATTATTCAAACCAATATTCCAGCCGCCAAGGGAATCTACCATATAAGAGTTCTAGGGGATAAGGCCACGCTTATGTGATCACTACAGCTGGGGTGGAAGTTCCCAATGATGTGGTGGTAGGTACTTTAATCATAGATTCAAATTTATCCACTACTTTATTTGATTCTGGATCATTGAACCGTTTTATATCTTCCATGTTATCTATGAAAATTAGATATTTCAATAGTGCCTTAAGAAGGGAGTTTTCAGTCAAAAATCTTAGTGTAAGTATCACTAAAATAAGGATGTGTTAAGAAGTCCCCATTATGACACATAAACATTCTCTATTTTTATAATTTATAACCATGCCTATGGTTGACTTCGATATAATTTTTGGTATAGACTAACTTTCAAAATATGATGCAAAATTTTATTACAATGAGAAGAAAATTATGATTCATGATGAAGATATAGATTTATTTATCTTTAGTGTGGATACTTCATCACCTGACTCATGGCTAGATCCAACCCCAGTAGTACTTCTAAATGAGATTCGTTGGGAAGAATATGAAATGCAATCTATAGATAGAGAAGGTAATCTTCAAATTGAGGATTTGTCAATTTTATAGGAATACATTGATGTATTTTCTGATCAATTACTTGGATATACACCAGAGTGAGAAGTTGATTTCTCTATTGATTTAATCTCTGATATAAGACAAATATCAAAAAAAATCCCTATAGAATCATCCTTGTAGAATTAGTAGAGTTGAAGAAACAATAAGAGGATTTATGTGATTGGGGATTTATTTGACCAAGTGTTTCACCATGGGGAGCCCGGTTGTTGAGGACTCCTTAAGTGCATCCAGGTAACCCGGGATCAAATCCAGGCAGAGGTATATTTTCGGGTTACTGTAGTAGACTGTAGCAGTATGGTAGTAGGGGTTGTAGTAGTATAGTAGAAGGTACTGTAGCAGGAACTATAGTAGGTACTAAAGCAAAAACTGTTGAAGGTACTGTTTGGTACTATAGAAGTCAAGACTGTTCACCTGTTTAGCCCTTCGGGCCACCGATTTGGTCCCTAAGTACTTTAAATCCTTTAGGACACCCAGGCCTTTAGGTCAGTATGGCCTTCAGGCCACCTCAAGGCCTTCGGGCCACCTTAAGTGCAGATAAAAACCAGACAACCTACAAGGAACAGGCTCCAGAAGGAGGATGAGCAAAGAGATTTCACCACAGCAGAACTATACGGATTGAAAGAATGAGAGGGTATGGCACCTGCCATTGGGACAAGCATGTGCATGCACAGGAAAGCCTAGCCGAATGGCCATGCAAAGGTGGAGAGCTAATTTCACGATGAAGATGCTGGGGAGGAGCAGTTCTAAGTAGTTAGTCTGGGTTTTATGTAATGTTTGAATCCTAAAGGATATGAATTCCTCTAAGGCCTACAGTTCATGTAATAATTATGCCTACGGTCCTTGTAAGGGTTCTACCTCACCCCTTGAAAGGTGGATTATCAAAAATTAATAAAAAATGAAGGCCTTCGGGCCATTGGAGGTGGGGAGCCCTAGTTTTATTTATTAAGAAGAAATATAGATCTATGGTGTTTTGTGTTGATTATAGGGAAATAAATTCCATTAAAATAAAGAAAAAGTATTCTTTGCCTCACATTGATTACTTATTTGATCAACTTTATAGATCTCAATATTTTTCAAAGATTGACCTTCATTCTGGGTAACATTAATTATGAGTAAAGAAGTAAGACATTCTAAATATATCATTCTAAACAAGGTATAAACATTATGAATTTACATTAATTTCATTAGGATTGACTAATGCACCTTCTATTTTTATGGATCTAACAAACAGGGTATTCCAAGAATATATCGATAATTTTTTTGTTCTGTTCATTAATGATATCTTGGATTATTCTAAGATACATGAGGACCATGAGAATCATATGCGGATCAATCTTGAGGCTCTTAAAATAAAAGAGTTATATGGGAATTTTAGTAAGTGTGATTTATGGCTTCAAGAAGTTTCTTTTCTTGGTCATATTTTCTCCAAGTATGGAATCTCATTTGATCATGTAAAGAAAAAGACATACATAGAGTGTCCTACACCAAAAATATATAACTGAGGTACGTAGGATACTATCAATGGTTTATTTAGAATTTTCCCTGATTACCAAACTAGTTAACCAATCTTACACATAAATGGGTTAAGTTTGTATAGAAAAAGGAATGTGAAGAATGTTTTGATGAATTGAAGAAGAGATTGATCAATTTACCAATTTTGACTCTACAATCATGAAATAATGGGTTAGTGATATATAGTGATGCATCAAAGAAATAACTGGGTTGTATCCTTATACAAAATGAAAAAAAAAGTCATTGTATATGCATCAAGGAAGTTGAGGACTCATGAAAAGAACTATCCAATTCTTGATATTGAGTTGGAACCCACAATCATTGCTTTAATGATATGGAAACATAATCTCTATGGAGAAATATGTGAGATATACATAAACTAGAAGAGCATAAAATACAGCTTTTCATAGAAAGTGCTCAACATGAGGCAAAGGAGATAGTTCTATCAACTCAAGGATTATGATTGTTCAATACACTACCACCTAAAGAAGTGAAATGAGGTAGTGGATACATTAAGTAGGAAGGATTGTAGAGTTCAGACCCAAATAAGGATTTGGAGAGATCCTATGTTCATGGATCTATTAAATATGGATATGGTAATTATTAAGGAATGGGTGACATCACTCCTTTTTAAAACCTTTTTGAAACCATCTTTATTGGAGATGATAAAAAATTCTCAATCTAATGATGAGAATTTTCAGAAGAAAATAAAATTTGTGAATGATGGGAAGTTATTAGGATTCATTTGTGAAGATGGAGTCCTAAAATTTGGAAATATATTATATGTTCCATCTAAACCTGAGTTAAAAATGAAATTTTTGGATGATGATCATAGATCAAATTTCATTATACAATCTGGTAGAGCTAAGATGTATAGTGATTTGGAGGAACATTTCAGGTGTAATAACATGAAGTAAGAAATTGTTGATTATGTATCAAGATGCTTAGTTTAAAAGTAGGTAAAGGTTAGGAGGCATCACCTTAGGGTATTCATACTACTGCTTCTTGTTATTGTATGGAAAAGGGATTACATTACTATAGTCTTTATCACTGGACTACTACAGAGTCCTAGAAATAATGATGTAATATGGGTTATTGTTGATCACCTAACAAAATCTACACATTTCCTCTCTATAAGAGAATATTTTCCACTTGAGTTCCTTGAAAGGCTTTATATTAATGAAGTTTTAAGACTTCATGGTTCACCTCTTTTGATTTTGTTTGATTGTGATCCTCATTTTACATTGAAATTCCGATAGAGTCTTCAGAACACTTTTGATACTAAACTTCACTTGAGCACTACCTACCATCCTCAAACTGATAGACATTCCAAAAGTATTATTCAAATAATGGAAGATATGTTGAGGTTGTTCTCACTTGATTTTCAAGGTATGTGGGATAAGTATTTACCTTTGGTAGATTTTTTCTATAACAATAGTTTTCATTCAAGTATTCAAATGGCATTGTATGAAGAATTTTATGGAAAGGGATGTCATACTCTAACTTGTTGGGATGAATTTGGTGAAAAGAAACTTGTAGGCCCATAACTTATTGAAGAGACAATGAAAAAGTTAAATACTATTCTGGTTCAAATTAGGAAAAATAGTTATATTGATAACTGAATGAAGGATTTGGAATTTCAAGTGGGATATCATGTTTTCTTAAAAGTATCTCCATGGAAGGGTGTCATAAGGTTAGGTAAGAAGGTAAAGTTGATCCCTAGGTACATTGAACCCTTTGAAATTCTGGAAAGTATTGGATCTATGGTTTATCGATTGTAAATTCCACCAATCCTCTCTAAAGTACATGATGTGTTTCATATATCATTGTTAAGGAAGTACATGTCATCCCCAACACAAGTTATCACCTCTAAAGAGATAGAATTAGAACCTAATATATCTTACTATGAAGATACCATCCAAATTATTGATATAAGAGAGAAAGTATTGAGAAATCAGATGACTCGACGGTTTATTATACTTTTGGAGAAATCTCAAAATGGAGGAAGAAACATGGGAATCAGAGGATGTTATAAAGAAGAACTACCCTCTTTTGTTAAGAAGGTAATATCCATGAAATTTCAAGGATAAAATTTTTTTAAGAGGGAAGAATATAACACCCCAAGACTTTATAACATATATTTTTTATAATAAATTTAATTTCTTCAATAGCTTGCGATATACGCAACACTGATTTTAAATGGAACACAATACTCTATTAAAATTATATTTTTTAAACATGACCATTATAACCTAGTTGTAAAGGACTAAATAAATTATGGAAATTATATGGTTTATGTATGTATAAAATAAATTAAATGGTTATCTATTTATTATAAATAAATAATCATTTGAAATAAAATAAAGTAGTTGGGGTATGGCTTAGTGGTAAGCACCCCTTAATTCTACATGAAAAATGGGGGTTCAAAACCCATTGGGTGCAGGTACTGTAGCAGAACTGTAGCAGTGGCGGCACTATAGCAATGGCAGGCACTATAGCAGTAGTAGGTTACTGTAGCAGTGAAAGGGTAATGTAGCAGTGGCGGGTATTGTGTGTTACTGTAGCATAGTGGGGGACTGTAGTAATACTATTCATAGAATGGGCCTTGGGCCAAAAAAAATGGGCCTATGGGCCATGTAATGGGCTAAATGCCCTATGGGCCTTTGGGATATGTAATGGGTCTCCCAATACTCAGTTAAAGAGGTCTTTTCTTTGCTTTAATAATAAATGAGGCTTCATCCCCAACCTTTAAAAAAATTGAAATAAAAGAAATATTTTCTAAAAAAAATTCATAAAGGCGGTTTAGTCACGCTTTGCTCACATAATTTAAACTTAAATTATAAAAAAAAATTGAAATTTTATTTTACAAAATAAAATGAATTTTTGAAACCATAAAGTCAAAATTATCTTAGAGTGAATTTTTTATAATTTTATGAAAATATTATTTTTTGATGAATAGTAAAAAAATACTGATTTTTATTGAAAATTATCTTTTTTAAATTATTTACAAAGTTAAATTATATTTTAAATTAGTTTTAAAATAAAATTAGTTCAAATATATTATAATTTAACTAATTTAGGTCATTAGGATTAATTTTATGTTCAATTACAATATAAAAACTTTTCATACTTATGAAACGTTTTCTTTGGAAAAACTGTTTTTTTTTACAAGTCTACGGGTTTAATTTTTAATTGAATTCTACCAATTAAATGAGTTAAATTTAGTAAAATGGATTCAATATTTTTAATTATAATAATTAATATTATGTAACAATTTCAACTTAATTATTGACCATAATGAATAGTTAAAATAATAAAAATTAATTACCGCGGTTAAGGTGAAAACGGGTTTACCAGGGGTTAAACTAAGAATATAATGGTTAATAATGACCTAAAATAATCTAAATCCTATTTTATTTTCATATTTATACCTTATATCTTCTAAGTTTTGATAATCGGACATTTTTTATCCTTGTGACATGTAAAAAACATGGGTATCACTTTTTCATTTCAAAAATTCCAAGTGTGTCATCCTCCTCAATTATAAAAGGGAAATCCCTCCCTTAACTTACTCAAACATATAAATGCCTTTGACTTCAAAAAACTGGCCTAAATCTCTCCCCAACATCCTTAAAACATTATATATCTGGTGGTACTTCCAAAAGACTAACCCTAGGGTCCTTGAGAGGGGATCCAAAGGAGGTTTATCTAAGATAAGGTGATTGTCTTAACGAAGCTCTTTCATTTTCTTTATTATTTTTACACATTAAATTATCTCTTAAAAATTAAAATATAATAACACTAGTATATAACATATGATAAGATGTTATTAAGTTGATGGCATCATATTTATCCATCTCCTCCTCTGTCAATTGGGAAATGAAATTGTCGATCATGTTTATGGTAGAATACCGCCTCGCGAACTGATATAACTCATTTTTGATCAACAAATATAAATATTTTATATAATGATATATTTAATGTATATATATATATATTTCAGGAATTATAATATCACATATGCCTTTTTACTTTCCATTTCGTTTAAAATACAATAACGACACTCGTGTGTACGATGGACTACCACCTCACGAAGCGATGTGATACATTTTTCACTTATGATTTAAATAAAAGGTAATAATGATAAATTTAATTAATATATGTGATATATATAACATTATATTGATTATTTAAAATTAATATATCACCCACTTGTTTACCCTTTCACCCGTGAAGAAAAGATATTGTCGCTTGTGCGTTTGTACGACTTACCGTCTACACAAAACGATGTGATTCATTTTCTATCTACAATTTTCAAAAATGGTTTTAAAGATGTATCTAATGAGTAAATATAACATTTTTAAAATTATTATCATTCTGAATATTATGGATCTATATCCTATGAACAATATCTATAACTTTCACGACAAAACACGCATGAGAAAACAAGGCAATTAACACCCGAAACATTGAAAATAATGAAATATTATTAACAAGAAAGTGGTAAAATATTATAAGAGGATAATATATGATATTATAAATATTAATATAGTTATGTTATAAATTAACAGTATTCTTAAAACAATTATACAAGTGGTTAAAGCACATTCAACCAAAATGAATTGTAACGAAAGGTATTTCATCTCAATTTCTATTTCATTGAGACATTTTTATTAATATAAAAATATTCATTTTTATGTGGTGTATATACTAACTATTTGATTTATTTAACATGAATACCTATTTATTCATGATTTTATTGCAAAAACCTATATTCCTAATGAACCAATGTTCACCTCTCATTTCTTGTTAAATTTTGTGATTATTAACTTTCTCTTAATATAACCACTTTCTTGTGATAATTTTTCATTGGAAATTATATTTATCTTAAATATAAATATTATTTATATAAAGGATGTTATTATTGTTTAAACCATATAGAATGTGTATATATGGTGTTTACTTTGAAATTTATTTTATTAACTATGGAAATATTTAAAAATATGTATTCTTTACTCAATAAGAATATTTTATGATATGGAATATTGTTCACGAATCAAATTGATTATTTGATGTATGAGGAATGATTTGGACATGCAGTTATTTTTGGGGCTTGGGATTATATATCCCCTTAGTGCATAGGCAGGTCTTGTGAGACAAATCAGTAATCAGTCATTAAATTGGCTTCTAACCATAGTTTTAAATTGTCTTATAAAAGGCCTTGATAGTATAGATATCATGATGCCTAAGATAATGACATTCAATAATTTAGCATTTACTTCATTAAGAATTCCATTATTATTATTATCCATGATATTTTTGTATTGATATTATCTATGGATTCATTTCATTTTCAAGTTATTGATTAAATGAAATGTATGATCATTTATTTACCTTAAAATATTTATTATGCCTTATAAAATTAGGATATTCAAGTTATTGATTAAATAGAATGTGTGCTATATTATTTAACTTTCCATATTGATTATTCCTTATTGATTCATGATAAATTTGGCAATAAAAAAACCTTACTAATCATTTAAGTTCACCCTTATTGATACTTAGTGATGTGATCCCCAATATCATATTACAATGTAAAAAAATTAACCAACAGCTATGGGTTACTAGAGTCGGGGTTGTTAAAATTAAATTGATTCTGTGAAAGAGCCTTGCATCACATGCTAGGATTGACTCTATGATGAATTTAGTTTTTCACCTAAATTGATATTAGTTTGTAGTTAAATTTATTATATTTAATTTAGTTTTTGAATATATTTTTTCATATTAGGTGTCATTGTTATAATGAATTGGATTCTCTATTGAGTAAAGTATCCCTAGGTAGAGGCATTTGGGGTCAGACTAACTACCTTTTGGAGGCTTATGCCTTGTCTATCATGGTGAATGGGGTTGGCTATATATCTCTTTGGTATTACTCATATGGATAACTCTAAAATTTTACATGAAGTGTTTATATACCTTATTCATACTATTCATAGGGATATGTATGAATATGTTTGACTTTTATTTTTGGGTAATTAATATAAACTTGTGGGTTGTGTAAAGAGTTACACATAAATATTGTTTGAACATATTTATTTGGTGGAGGGAATATGATTCAAAACTAAATTACTAGAAGCATCCATACATAAAATTTAATAACATGAGAAAACAATGGTGAGATTAAAATCCCATAAAAATACTAAGTTTGAGATTCCTTCCAAATAATCACTTGTCAACACCTCAATCTTTCAACTGAGTATTTTCGAGCTTAAAAAGAGTACCCCAAAATTATCTTATGTAAGGAAAGAAGGTTTTAAGTAACTTTGTATTATTTTGTGGGTATTTTCGAGCTTATCATTAGTATCCCTTGAGTGAATTTTTTTGTAATGACCCAAAAAATGTACTTCTTTTATTTATGGATCTCTTTACTCCCAATAAATTTTTATTATGTTTTACAATAGAAGCAAATATAATGACTTTTTATTTCATGAGAACATCAAACATTGTGTATAAAATTTGACTAGTACAACAATAAACAATAATGGGATATACACATTAAAGAATAGTTTTTCTTAATAAAATATATGTTTAATTCAAATGAAATTTGATAAATTGACTTTTCAGACACAAATTGTACTTTTTAAAAAGGATATAAATTTTTATAATAAACTAACTTATTATGAATAATATTTATTTTAATTAAATACTATGATAAAAATACTCTTATTTAAATATAAATGATAAAATAATGTTATTATGTCATTGAAAATTTTTAAGTGTTTGAAATTTTACAATGAATTTTCAACCTGCTATAATGTCATGAACCGGTCCACTGAGGTTCGACCTTTGACTAATCCAAGACTGTCTCCAATAGTCCAGGGGTTGGATATCAACAATGAGTAGTCATATCCCACAAATGGGAGGCATTAGCCTAAAGTGCATGTACCCATGCACACATCTCCAAGCCCACCCAATGCTAAAATGTAAAAAAACTAAAACAATGCATGTATACATCTAAGATCCCACAGTAGAGTATGATAGTAAAGTACTGAAAACAAAAAAGGGTCCAAAAACAAGACCAAAAAAATTGTAAAGATTCCAACCTGCTCCAAGGGTGAGGACTAAGTCAAAAGTATGCTCTCGATAAAAACATCTGTCAGTCAAGCTCCAGCTATGCTCCACTTACTCCCAGTCTTCCCAGGACACCGTCAAAAGGGTCATCGTCTACTCAACCCATGACACGTGTGGGAAAATCCCGTGTAGGGGTGAATATAACAATACTCAATACGACACCTCAAAAACACTAAACACAAAGCACCAAGTGTAGTCATCTCAATAAAAGATATAACAATCAATGTATGATAGAAATAAAGAAGAACCTAGATATACTCAAGAAAGACTCCACGCCATAATGCAGTCATAACCAACTGACAGTCGCATGATCCTACTCAAAGAAATGCTCATTCTAAGAGAAATCACTCCACGAACCATGCTACCATAAGAGACACTCTATGAAGAGTTCTGGGTCATTAGTCCCTACCCAAGAAAGCTTACTCATCTAAGGGTGCCATGATACACAAATAGGGGGTCACGCCCAGAACCCCTGGGGGACACCATGAACCTAGTCTGGATCAACCCACTACATAGGGGATCATGTGTCAACAATTCCACAAACCCTACCAATACAGCCTTCTAGATGTAGGATCAATGCCCTACTTAGGGAGTTCACGCCGATTCCACAAACTCTAACTAGGGATGATAGAGGATCACACTCTAGTCTTGTGGAGGGACACCATAACTCTATCTGAGACTCAACCTCTAGAGGGGGTCACAATCTAGTGATATGGATGTAATGTCACACTATACCCTCAAGGGAAAGGACCAAGGGAATGAACTCAACCTAAACTGGTCCAAACTAAGAAAAATGTGTAAGAGTTGGTGTCCTAGAACCAACTGGTTTTACTTTGATTACATGGACATTTAATGTATTATTACATATTGTTCATTATTCTATATGACTATGATGTAATAATTTCCTAGAGTATTTGTTGCATTGATAAGGTCATGGCAGTTCCCCGTTATGATGAGAACCTTGAAATACTATAACAATATTCTTAAATATAGTTTTTCGGTTGGATGACATACTACGATGGGACACATAACATGTAGACCATTAGGTGTGAGTACTCATAAGCATATGAGACTTCCTCTCATGAAGTTCACACTTGGTAATCTCCAAGATAGAAGATTATGAGAACAGACCCGCTGGTAGGAATTCTGCATGTTTTAGTGTCATCGGATATTTCTATCTGTGAGCATGTGTCATGATCCTTAAACTTTAATATTATCATTAATACATGTCACAACTCGCGCACTTTGATTTACTGACGAAAACTGTCAAGTAGACATTTTGCGGGAAGTAGGGAACGTTGGGTGTGTCATGAGTGGCATGTTATTAATGGATAAGTCGAGGAAGGATTTTTTCCTTCCATTTATGGAAGTTGATATCTCGACCCTTTGATTGAAATATAACCGTCGCATGAAATTCCATGGCCATGGTGTAAAAATGAGTTTATTTCAGGTAGTCAAAGAATGACGTATCAAGCATAAAAGTTGATGAAACTATCATGAAACTTTCTTGATGAGATATCGCGACAAATGGATTATATTACACAGTGAGCGTTCGTATGTGGATGTCATTTTTTTGACTTTATGTTCTTTTTATTTGGTTCCTTGACCCATTGTTATACAGTACTCTTGGACTTTAAGCAAGCCCACCTAATGCCAATGAGAAAGAATCCTAGAGGGTCACACACTAAGTGTTTTTGGTGGTCTCAGTTAAATTCTATTTGAATTTAATTAATGAAATAAATATTATTATCAAGACCATGGAATGATTTTATTCAAGTTAAAATGATCATATAAATTAAATTAAATATATTTATTTATTTTATTGAACATTTAATAAATATTTATTTACTAGTTTTTAAATAAAATATTTATTTAAGATAATAAATTATTTGTTTATTTATTTGGGTGTTCAATAAATTGAAGTGGAGTTCGAGCGGACCAAGGTCGGTCCGGCAGTAAAATAATTATTTGCAAGATGGTAAATAATTATTTAACTAGTTGGCACTAGTTAAAATAATAATGACGCTGCTATTATTTTGTGACACGGAATTTTATTTTATAATTCCGTTTGGCGCAAGTTGGCACGCCATGAATAATGAAACAGTATTATTATTATGATCATGGATTTTCTATAAGTTAATGAATGTATTTAATTGTTGTTATGCAATTAAATATTGTAACTAAAATTCCATGTATATAAATAGACAAGTAGGCCTATTGGGCCATACACCACACCACACCAGACACCTGGTGAATTGAGAATTGTTAATCCAAACAATTTCTCTCTCAAATCCTCCTCTCTTCCCTCTCAAGAATGAGATACAATCTTCAGGACCGAAGAACAAGTGATCAAGAATGACTGACACAAGACACTTGCTTCACCGTGCTAGCACCCGGAGAACGAGCAGTGTTGATCAGAGGCCATCGGAGCACGTGTGGATCACTACTAGAAGGATTCTAGTTTGAATCCTTGCCAGCACAACGATATAATCTGAAAGGGTCATTCCAAACAATCAATATAATCAACGAAGAAAAATACCAAAGATCCAGGTATTATTTTTCTTTATTAAATTAATTAAATTAATTATAAACATGATGTGCAAGATCCCATCCAAAGGTTTTGGGCCTCTTTCTTCTTTATCTAAATCTTTGATTATATTATGTGGAGACTGGCGTTCATCGTCATATTGATCCTGGAATAATCATTGATCATGGTAAAAATTAAATTTGGGTGTCGTCCCAACCATGCTTCCGCTGCGCCCAAAACCTTCAAGTGGTATCAGAGAGGTTACATCATAGTTTATAATTATTTCAATATTTAGTTGATGACTTGTGCATTCAATAATTTAGTTGTTTAAATTCAAGTTAATTGTTCTATAAATCTGAATCTCAAGATCTATTCTTCTTCTTTCGTTTCTCGTTCACCTTATAGAAACAATCTTTTCTTTTAATTTTGATTAAAATAAAAAAGAGGATCTCATCCGGAGGTACCAAAGGTTCATGGTCATACAACACCAGAACACATGGCATGTATTTGGTAGTACACACCGTGTAGTCAAGGTTCAATGCATCAGGTCTGGTCCGCCAAACCAAGTCGTGTCATTGGAGTTTGTCTGAGTCTTAATGACTCCATGTGTTGACCAAGAATAGGTGTCATGTAGTTTCCATATTGCACGCCATGTGTCCCAATGTACACGGTGTGTAGTCCCTTAGAGTTAGGGTTAGAACATGTACCCCGTACACAACTTTCCTGGCTAGAGACCGTGTAGCGAGGAACTACACAGCGTGTGGCCACCAGACACGCCGTGTACTCTGAAGATTTCTGAAGTACACTCACATGTCGTTTCCCCGGGCATGTACTTTGGATAGACTGTGAACAATAGTACACACCATGTATTTAGAACTACACGTCGTGTACTCATCCAAATTATGCAAATTTATTAAAATTTATTATTATATTATATAAACCCTTGAGACATGTACCATCGTGTGGGTGTAAAGCTAAGGCACAACACGTGATAGGTGTTTTATATATTTGTGTTTAATTTAACATATGTGTAATGTTAATTTATACTCATTGGGTAGTTATGAATAGGAATTCACTGGGTTTCCTCCAAGGTAAAAGTTACGTACAAATATAATTTTAAATGAATTTATTTGTTTAAAATTATGATGGATCAAAATCTCAAGGAAATTCATAAAAAGGGTTTAAGATAAAAGGATTGAATAATTAAAGATGATAATTAATTGATTCGGGCATGATTTATCTTAAACAAGAATGATTAAAGAATTTAATTCTATTTTTATGTATGCATAAATATCATTTCATGTATGGATGATCATGAGCTAGACCAAGACCTTTGTATGTGGATGGTTTCTTTTAATTTATTTATTAAATTTGTTTGCATGTGAGCCTTCTCCTCATTAATATGTAGGGCATGCGTGCCCAAGGTTTCTTTTATATAAAACCCATTTTTACCCCTCACCTACATTTGAGTTAAAAAAAGGCATATGTAATGGATGTAACTCCCAATATAGTGGAGGTGGTTAAAGATGGATCCAAGATGAAACCAATCCTAGGAGATACAGAGGTGGACAGGTGGAAGCTGTAAACACAAACCCAAAAGGTTCAATGTGTTTCTCCCCTAGGTCAGGGTTAGTTTATCAACCACTATATAAACTAACCATTATAAAATCTCATGATCATTCCATTTACTTTATTTTATTTTTTTCCTTTGCATGGTTTATCATTATGGATGTGCTGTCACAATCAGATAATTAATTAATTCAACAAGCATGCAAGATGGAACTAAAATAAACCAGAAGTATGCATAAATATTATCAAAACATGGTTAATCACTTAAGTAAGTTCCAATTAATATTAACAAGAATGTGATAATGATAATAATAAATTCACGCATAAGAGATAAAATCCCTCAAATAAAATATTAAGTCAGACCAAGCCTTCTGTTACTTGATTAAGGGAAAAACTAAATAAAACTATGTGTTTGACCAACCCTTGTTGGGATACTTACTTTTATGCAGGAAGCCCTTACGAAAGGTTCCGTGTTGACTTAACCATATTACATCAAGAGGAGTATCCCTTACTATAATTGGTGTAATATTGGAGGAAAGAGTTGAGGAAATCCAAATTCATGATTCCAAGATTGGAGAGTCCACTCAACAGATCAAGGAGCTGCAAGACCACAGTTGGAAAAGACCTGCCTACCTAAATACCTTTTAATAGCTTGACTAACCCTTTTTGGGGTTATGCGAAGGGTAATATGGATCCTTTCCACTAGAATGTCATGGAAACTGAACATTATGAGTTCAATGGTGAGGGCCATTGGTACTTGATAAAATAGTGAGAGACTTAATAAAATTTATTATTTCTCATAAAATGTAATCAAGAAAGTACTAATGATTTGCTCTTTTAATTTTAGAATAAAAATGACAAGCTTGTCAACCACACTATCCCTATGATTAATTATGGATAAAGACAACATCCTCACTGGTAATAACCTCTAGGAATGGTTTAGACGCCTTCGGTTTATCCTACGCCATGAACGGAAGTCTTACGTACTGGAGTCAGCATTACCTGATCCACCAACCAAAGAGATGAGTGATGAGGATTTCCTGTTCTATGAGAAATATATGAACGACACGGTCGACGTTCAATGTTTGATGTTATCATCAATGTATATTGAGATCATGAAGTCTCATGAAAATATGGATGCTTATAGAATGTTCGAGCACCTCCGTGGTCTTTACTAGGAGAGAGTAATACATGAAAGGTTTGAGATCTCTAAGGCACTCTTTTAGAGTAAGCTTGGAGAAGGTGCCCCAGTTGGGCCTCATGTAGTCAAGATCATTGGATACATTGAGCTCCTGGAGGTTCTAGGGTTTAAACTCCTTGAAGAACTGGGCATTGATCTCATTCTCGCATCACTCTCTCAGAGATTATCTAACTTTGTTGTCAATTTCAATATGAACAACATTGAGAAGACTCTATCTGATCTTCTTATCCTTATTCACCAAGTGGACAAAGATATGAAGCGCTAAAATACTTTTGTCCTTATGGTGAATAAGAGGAAAGGGGAGGCAAAGAGATTTAAGCTCAAATCTTCTTCACGGCCTTCCAAGAAAAGTAATATCAAAGGGGGGTAAGAGAACAGGGGGTTGTTTGTTTCTCATGTGGCGAGAAGGTCAACTAGAAGAAGAACTGCACACAACCTAAGAAGTAAGGGGAAGCTTCAGGTGTGTTTGTTATCGAATGAAATCTATCTGTTTCTACAAATTGGGTATTAGATAAATCTTTTGGTTCTCACAAATGTATCCAAATACAATAAACAAGTAGATTCAGGAAGATTAATCAAGGGGAGGTAGATCTACAAGCATCCAATGGAGCCAGACTTACTGTTGTAGCTGTCGGGGACTACCACCTCACATTGCCAACTGGGATGATCTTGGTGTTAAAGGGTTGTTTTTATGTGCCTTATATAACCAAAAACATAATTTATGTATCCATGCTAGATATAGATGGATTTTTTTCATGTTTTGAAATGAATGTCACCTCTTTTATTAAGATAGCATTTTTTTGTAGGGAACATTTATACAATGGTCTTTATGTGTTGGATTACACAAACTAAGTAATGGAAATTGATAACAAAGATACTTTACATGACTCATACCACACCCAACTTTGGCATCACCGGCTAGGTCATGTAAACGAGAAACGCTTGACAAAGTTACATCAAGATGGATATTTAGATTCTTTTGAACTAAAACCACTTGGTATATGTCATGCATGTTTACAAGGCAAAAGGACCAAAGCCCCATTTAGTGGGAAAGTTGAAAGGGCTAAAGAACTTCTTGAATTGGTTCATACCAATGTGTGTGGACCATTTCCAATTGAAGTAAGGGGAGGGTACTCATACTTCATAACTTTTACTGATGATTTTAGTATATATGGATATATCTACTTAATGAGGTATAAGTTATATTCTCTTGATAAGTTCAAAGAATACGATGATGAAGTTGAGAACCAACTTGGTAGGAAGATTAAGAAAATCCACTCAGATCGAGGTGGAGAAAATCTTAATGAAGACTTCATTGATTACTTATGAGAGTTTGGGATCCTATCCCAACTCACTCCTCCAAACATGCCCCAGTGGAATGGTGTGAGAGAAAGGAGGAACCTCACCCTATTGAACATGGTGAGATCAGTGATGATTCATGCAAGTCTTTCATTATCCTTTTAGGGGTATGCGTTACAAACAGAGGCACACATACTAAACCAAGTACCAACTAAATTGATAAATGGTATTCCATATGAGTTATGAAGTGGAAGAAAAGCCATGTTATTGAATTTACACGTGTGGGGTAGCAAAGCGTTTGTTAAGGCCTCTTTAGGTAACAAACTCGCACCCTGAGGACAAAGTGTACCTTTATAGGATACCCCAAGGAAACAAGGGGATATTACCTATACAACCCCTCAGAAAAAAAAAATTATAGTGGAAATACATTCCATATTCCTTGAGATAGATCACATCTACAAAAGATATAGTGGGATAAAGATAGACTTCGATGAAGTCGAGGCTCAAGGTACACAATATTTGGTACAAGAACAGATTCCACAAAGCCCTGTGGAAGAAGAATCTATTCCAAAGAAACAAGTACTGCGTAGGAGGACAAGAGAGGTAAGAGAACCAAAATGGTACATTTTTCTAGTTACTGAGTATGGTGACTCATTATTAGTTGATAATAATAATCCTCTAACTTACAATAAAGCAGTAAGTGGCACAGACGTTGAAAGTGTCAAGAAACCATGAATTCTGAAATGGATTCCATGTACCAAAACCAAGTCTGGATTTTGGTAGATCCTCCAGTTGATGTAAAGCCTGTTGGTTGCAAATGGGTATTCAAGAAGAAACTAGACATGGAAGGACAAGTCAGTACCTATAAGGCACAACTGGTTGCAAAAGGGTTTAAACAGTGTCAAAAAATTGACTATGATGAAACCTTCTCACCAGTTGCAATGTTGAAATCCATCAGAATTATACTTTACATTATAGCTTACCATGACTATGATATTTGGAAAATGGATTTCAAAATAGCATTCCTTAATGGGAACCTTCAGGAAGACGTCTACATGACACAACCTGAAGGTTTTGTGACTCCAAAGGATTCCAATAAGGTATGAAAGTTGCAAAAATCCATTTATGGATTAAAGCAAGCATACAGGTCATGGAACATTCATTTTGATGAATCCATAAAATAATTTTGTTTTATCAAGAATGAATGTGAACCTTGTGTCTAAAAATAGTTTAGTGGGAGTGAAATCGTTTTCCTAATAGTATATGTTGATGACATATTACTTATTGGAAATGAGATACAAGTCTTACAGCCTGTTAAGGCATGGTTGAATCAATGCTTCTCTATGAAAGACTTGGGTGAGGCAGCGTATATTCTTGGGATCAAGTTATATCATGATAGATCTAAGAGATTGATGGGCCTAAGTCAAAGAAAATGCATTTATAAGATATTGAAGTGATTCTCTATAGAACAATCCAAGAGGGGATTGTTGTCAGCATCACATGGCATTCATCTTTCCAATAAAATGTTTCCTCATACACATGAGGAAAAAATATAATGGAAAGGAATCCATATGCATCAGAAATTGGTTCAGTCATGTATGTCATGCTATGTACTAGGCTGGATGTCACCTACACATTGAGTGCGGTAGGCATATATCAAGCTGACCCAGGTGATCGCCATTGGATGGCAGTCAAGACTATCCTAAAGTATCTGAGGCGTACTAAGGATATGTTCCTATTTTATGGAGGAGATGTGGAACTAGTCATTAGAGGATATGTAGATTCTAGTTTCCAGACTGATCAAGATGACATGAAGTCACAAACGGGATACATCCTTACATTGAATGGAGGTGCAGTGAGCTGGAAGAGCTCAAACAAAAGTGTGGTCGCATATTCTACAATAGATTCCGAGTACATTGCAGATTCTGAGGCAGCTAAAGAATCAGTTTGGATGTGAAGCTTTGTCCATGAGCTAGGTGTGATACCTAGCAGTAAAGATCCCATCACATTGTACTGTGATAATACTACAATGGTGGCTCTCGCAAAAGAGACAAGGTCACATCAGCAGATGAAGCACATACTTCGAAAGTATCATCTATTGAGATATTTTTTTCAAAGAGGTGAAGTTGCAGTGTGTAGTATTTCCACAGAAGACAACGTGGCAGACCCCTTGACTAAAGCCTTGACTCAGTAGAAACATGATCATCATGTGAGGTCTAGTGGACTAAAATTTTTAGGCAGTTGTCTCTAGTCCAAGTTGGAGTTTGTAAGAGTTGGTGTCCTAGAACCAACTAGTTTTACTTTGATTACATGGATATTTAATGTATTATTACATATTTTTCATTGTTTTTCATGACTATGATGTAATAATGTCCTAGAGTATTTGTTGCATTGATAAGGTCATGGAAGTTTTCTACTATGATAAGAACCTTGAAATTCTATAACAATATTCTTAAATATAGTTCTGAAGTTGGATAACATACTATGATGGGATACATGGCATGCAGACCATTGGGTACGACTACTCATAAGCATATGAGACTTCCTCTCATGAAGTTTGCACTTAGAAATCTCCAAGATAAAAGATTATGAGAACAGACCCGCTAGTAGGAATTCTTCATGTTTTAGTGTCATCATATATTTCTATCTGAGAGCGTGTGTAATGATCTTTAGACTTTAATATTATCATTAATATGTGTCATGACTCGCACACTTTGATTTACTGATGAAAACCATCACGCAGACAGTTGGTGGGAAGTAGGGTATGTTGGGTGCATCACAAGTGGCATGTTATTAATGGATAAGTCGGGGAAGGATTTGTCCCTTCTATTTATGGAAGTTGATATCTAGTCTCTTTGATTGAAATAGAACCGTCATGTGAAATTCCATGGCCATGGTGTAACGATGATTTTATTTCAGGTAGTCAAAGAATGACGTATCAAGCATAAAAGTTGATGACACTATCATGAAACCTTCTTGATGAGATATCGTGATAAAGGGATTATATTAAACAGTGAGCATTTGTATGTGGATGTCATTGTTGTGACTTTACATTCTTTCTCTTGGGTACCTTGACCCATTGCTAGACAGTAATCTTGGACTTTAGGCAAGCCCGCCTAATGCCAATGAGAAAGAATCCTAGAGGGTCACACATTAAGTGTTTTTGGTGGTCTCGGTTAAATTCTATTTGAATTTAATTAATGAAATAAATATTATTCTCAAGAACATGGAATAATTTTATTCAAGTTAAAATGATCGCATAAATTAAATTAAATATATTTATTTATTTATTGAACATTTAATAAATATTTATTTACTAGTTTGTGAATAAAATATTTATTTAAGAGAATAATTTATTTATTTATTTATTTGGGTGTTCAATAAATGGAAGTGGAGTTCGAGCAGACCAAGGTCGGTCCGGAAGTAAAATAATTATTTGCAAGACGATAAATAATTATTTAACTAGTTGTCATAAGTTAAAATAATAATGACGCTGCTATTATTTTGTGACGTGAAATTTTATTTTATAATTCTGTTTTGCACAAGTTGGCACACCATGAATAATGACGTGGTATTATTATTATGAGCATGGGTTTTCTCTAAGTTAATGAATGTATTTAATTGTTGCTATTCAATTAAATATTGTAACTAAAATTCCATGTATATAAATAGATAAGTATTCCTATTGTATTATACACCACACCACACCAGACACCTAGTGAATTTAGAATTATTAATCCAAAAAATTTATCTCTCGAATCCTCCTCTCTCTCTCCTCCCAATAATGAGATATGTTCTTCAAGACCAAAGAACAAGCAATCAATAATGACTAGCACAAGACACTCGCTTCACCGCGCTAGCACTCGGAGAATGAGCGGTGTCGATCGGAGACCATTGGAGCATGTGTGGATCACCGCTAGAGGGATTCTAGTTTGAATCCTTGCAAGCGCAATGAGATGATCCAGAGGATTCATTCCAAACGATCAACATCATCAATGAAGAAAAATACCAAATATCCAGGTATTGTTTTTCTTTATGAAATTAATTAAATTAATTATAAATATGATGTGCAAGATCCTCTCTAAAGGTTTTGGGCCTCTTTCTTCTTTATCTAAATCTTTGATTATATTCTATGGAGACTGGCATTCATCGTCGTATTGATCCCGAAATAATCATTGATCATGGTAAAAATAAAATTTGGGTGTCATGCCAACCACACTTCTGCTGCGCCCGAAACCTTCAAAATGAAGAGCCTCAAGCACTCTTGAAGAGACAAAATGGTGTGTCCCAAAGGGTACATAGTGTGCCCAACTATCCCAAGTCCTTCCTGTGTGGAAGATCCTAACATAGCATGTAGTCTCTATATACATGGCATGTAGAAGGATATGCACAGCATGCAAAGACACATGGTGTCTTGGACATACTCGTGTACCAAATCCATGTCTATATACCGGTCTGTGTACGCCAAGATGTGTCTGCGTGGGAGTACACAGCATGTTTGTGCCTGTATACTCCAACCCATGTCTATGTGCTCCCTGAAGTACACATCGATTCAACCGGGCAGGGTTACACGTTGTGTGATAGGGTTCACATGTCGTGTGATCCTTAACTTCGTCCAAACTCTAGTGCCGCATCCAGGGGTCCCATATGGTGTGTAATCATGAAATACATTCTGTGTTGCTTGGGATTTTTCAGATCCATCTAGGATCGCTTCTATGTCTATTTACACACCACTGGAAACTCTGAACTGGTCTTAACCTGCAGATCAGGGTTCTTCCAAACCTCTAGTTTGTAGATATATGGATTTCAAGTTCGAATCCGCTCAAAAAATGCCATTATCAAGCTATTCGTTGTCGCATGTCAAAATCTGGTTGAACGGATACCACAAATTCATCCTGATCCACCTATGGTCATCCACTTCCATCATCACACCTTTATTACATCACCGATCATGAACAACACTTGTGGTATTGATCTATTGCGTTGAACATAGGTTGCGCAATGATCCAATGCCGGTTATTCGTCAAGCCATCAACCAAAAGGAAGTGCCCATGATGAATGTATGAAGAACAGAGGGAGGAATCCACAAACCATAAAAGTGAGGAACGAACCGGAAGTTTTTTATTTGGACCTGATTCGTTGTTGTGGAAAGGATGAACAAAGAGGGATAAATCAACGAACCAAAAACAATTCCATCAATTTGAAATCTACTGACGATGCATGTATCAATTCTTGTTCACTAAATTAATCCACATTCGTTCGAGATTAAGAACGGGATGGAAGTCATATGACGAAACATACTACCATAAGTTGGATCGATCGTTGATGAAGAATGATAGCATTTTCGTCATTGAAGAGGTCCACAGATTCCATTGGCGTAACGATCCGCGATCCGATCTTGATTCGTAATCATCCGCCTGAGAGAATTATTCAAATCTCCCTCCAACGATTCTCTAGCATCTTTAGGGTTATGGGGATAACCCTCAATTTCCAAAAAAAATGGTCTATTTAAATATTGAAAAATCGCTACATCAACGAAACATATAAAAATAATTTTATTAAATAATTTTATTCATTTTAACGCTTATGAAAAAAATTTAAAAAATGACCCACACTGATTAATTTTACGTTGTGCCTAGGGTAAAACCGTCATTCTGAACTCAACAGTGCCCTCAAATTTCTAATCCAGGCACTTATTTAGGATTTATTTCACTTTTTCAGGAAAACTATGCACACGTGGTTTTTAATATACTTAATATATTTCAACCATTTATTCTAGAAACATCGGGCCTCGGGATTGCACATCATCTATGTGCATAGTCACAAAAATAATCCATATAATATTCAAAAATAATACATATAAAATATGATATGTTACATTCTCACCACCTTGGAGCTTTACATCCCCGAAAAGTCAAAATGATGGATACTCAAAAGGATGTGGGTATTGAGCACGAACCAAAGCCTCCTGCTCTCATTTTCTCTCCTGAAGGCTCTCTTACTGCCACGAGACATGCACCAAAGGAATCGATAGCCCACAAAGGATTCTATCTTGCTGATCATCGATCTCTATTGGGTACTCAGTAAAGGTCTCTTCATCCTTGATGTCCAGCTTGCCCATGTAAATAACATGTGATGGGTCATGCATGTACCTCCTCAATTGCAACGTGTGGAAGACGTTGTGTACCCAGTCTAACTATAGAGGTAGAGCTAATCATAATGACACCTTGCTAACTCTACACTATATCTATAAAGATCCGATGAACCTCAGAGATATCTTGTTGCCTTGGACAATTCTTTATAATCCATTTCAAGGTGAAACCCATAGGAACACATGGTATCCTTCCTCTAACTCCAAAGACCTCGGTCGCCTATCATCATAAGACTTCTGAAGGATCTGTGTAGTTTTCATCCACTCTTGTATGATCTGTACCTTCTCTGTTGTATCTTGCGCCAATTTCAATCCCATGAGTGATGACTCTCTTGGGTTAGTCCAACAAAGTGGTGACCTATAGGGTCACCCGTACAAAGCCTTGAATGGTGTCATACTAATGGTGGAATGGTAGTTGTTGTATAAAAACTCCACTAGTGGTAGTTGATCCTCCCAACTATGGCCAAAATCTAATATGTAATCTCACAACATGTCCTCTAAAACCTATATGGTTCGCTTAGTTTGGCCATCATTTTGTGGGTGGAATTCTATGCTCAAGAATTATTGAGTCCCAAATGCCTCCTATAATACCTTCCACAACTAGGATGTAAAGCAATCATCATGGTCTGAAATTATTATTGGTGGACCTCCATGGAGTCAAACTATCTCCTTCATGTAGAGGCGTCTCAATATCTCTACTGAACTCTGCTCTCATATAGCTAGGAAGTGGGCCGACTTGGTGAGTCGGTCTACAATAACCCAGATGGAATCTTGTCCCCTAGACATGTGTGGTAAGTCTGTCATGAAGTCCATGTATATCTCATCTCACTTCTACTCGGGAACCTCAAGGGGTTGAGATAAACTTGTTGGGACTTGGTGTTTATCCTTCACTTTATGACAAGTAAGGCATCGAGAAACAAAATTTGCAACTCCATTTTTTATCCCTGACCACCAAAACTAATGTAGGAGGTCCTGGTACATTTTTTTCACACCTGGATGCACCTCCAAGGGAGATGTATGAAACTCCTTCATAACTTCCTCCTGTAAGGTCACTGGTACCACTATTCATCCTATGAAAATAATGACATTCTCCCCACCTTTATAAAATCTATCAGGAGCTTGTCCTATAGATATCTAAGCACGTAGGATCTCGTAGTCGGTATCTCCAAGAGTTTCCTCCCTGACTCACTGTAAGAGTAGAGGTTTGAAAACCATCAATTGGATGTAAGCTTCTCCATCTTCATCCAAAAAGGATAAATGCAATGAGGACAATTTCTCGGACACCTCATTCAGTAACTGTGAACTATATCTCCTAATAATATCATATGCTACCACATTCCCCTTCCCAAGAGTATAGACAATCTCAATTTCATAGTCCTCTAAGAACTCTATCCATCGCCTCTATCTCAAGTTAAGATCCTTCTGAGAGAAGATATACTTGAGGATATTGTGTTCATAGTACATGATAAATAACTCACCCATTAGGTAGTGTCGCAACATCTTCAATAAAAAAAACTACTACTGCTAAATCAAGGTTGTGGGTCACGTAGTTCTACTCATGTGGTCTCAACTATCATGAACCATAGGCAAAAACTACTTTCCTCGGCATCAAAACATAACCATGTCCACTCTCTAATGCATCGCAAAACACTACGTACTCGACACCCTCCTCCGGTAACCTCAAGATGAGAGTGCTCGTTAACCTCTACCTCAAGTCCTAAAATCACTACTAGCACGTTTTTATCTACACAAAAGGATGCCCTTTCCTTGTCAAGGATTTCAAGGGTGCTACCACTTTGGAGAAGTCGGTACTAACCTCTGATATTACCCCACCAATCCAAGGAAACTCCACACCTTGGTAATACTCTTCAGTGGCTCCCAAGAAATCCCTGTCTCAACCTTCACTAGATCCACTGTAACTCTATCCTCTAAGATGATTTGTCCTATAAAATGGACCTCTTGAATCCAAAACTTACACTTCGAGATCTTCCCATAAATTTGGTGCTCTCAGAGTGTGTCTAAGACCATCCTTATGTAACGACCCAAAGTTTTCAATGGAAATTTCCTTCTTATAAATATGTCATATAATCACATAAAATCATAACATAATGAACAACTAAATACTATGTGAACTTTAAACATAAGTTTATCACTTCTATGTTTTAAATTTCAAAAATCGTACATACACGGTTGCGATCAGTAAGTTATTTGGAGTCTAATATGACCAACTTAATTTTGGTGAATAGTAACATACCCTTATGAATAGTAATATTACCCTTATGAATAGTGACATGCCCTAATTAATATTAATTATACCTATGATATTATATAAATAATATTCAAGTGGAAGTACAATATACCTATATCTGGGAATATGAAAATAAATGTTTTAAAATTGTTTTTTTTAGTAAATTGTGATTTTAATTAAAAAATTAAATTAATCACATTTAGAAAATTATTTTTGAAAAATGGATTTCATTTTTGGATTATACGCATTGAAAAATGGTTAGGGTTAATTTTTGGGATTTTTCTAAAATACATGAATGTTTTATGAATAGTAAAATATGATAATTTACGATAAATGCTAAATAATGGATTTATTGAGTCATTGATGATGATATTCTGATGTGAGACCAATTGGTTTGAACTGGCATGCACTTATTAAAAAATTTTGTCATGGAATCATCACTATTTCTAGTCTTGAGGGAAAATAATAAACTAAGGAATTAAATATTATGAAAAACCTCCTCTCCTCCACTATAAATACCACCCCTCCCTACCTATTCTATTCACTCATCTCAAGCCTTGTACCTTGCCCATATTCTTCCCAAATCTATCCTCAAGCTCCTATCACGCATCCCACAGCCCTTAGTCTCTTCAAAAAAACAAATCCTCTTCCCTTAAGAGGCTCTCAAGGAAGGTTGATTCAAGAGGTAAAATTCCTCTTTTCTTTTCTTTCATTTTTAAGTTCCTTTGTTCTCTTTTCTTTCCTAACCTCTACTCATCCAAATGGTATGAAAACTCTAGTAACATATAGATTTGGTAATTTTTTATGCTAATGGGATAATTCATTATCATTTCTTCTTTCCCCACCTTTTATTTGAAAGAAATTAAAACACAATTTGAGATGTGTTAATTTAGCACATTCAAGGACAACAGTTTATCAATTTCTATTAATATCTTCAATTCTGGTCATGAAACCATTTTTATGGTTTAACCAGACTATTATATGTGTATTTTATCTTATTTAATGTTATGTAATCCTTATTCACTCATGTTTTAAAATAATAATACAAAAAAAGTTAATTGTGAGCAAAATCGCTAAAATCAATTCAAGTGTTTATCATTAATGTTTTATATAATGATTCACCTTCACTCCATATACCAAATGAATTTTATAAACATATAATATTATGGATGTTAACTAACAACACATAACTTTAATTCTTGAAAAACATTTTCATTTCACATGATTCTCTGTTCATGAACATAAGTAAACCGATCGTAAAAACCAAGAAAACAAATAGACCCGAACAATGAAATTGAACCAATTAACCCATTAAAAAGGCCATTAATGAACTTAAAAAAGGGTATAATAAATCAATTACATATAGAATAGGTTATTTAATTATTAATTAATAAAACTAATTTGTTTATTCAGGTCATTAATAACAAGTGTAGAACACTATCGGACTTAAGATAAGGAATCCTCTCCATTTCACTTTTACTCAAGAATGTCCTCTATGCTATTCCATTTTATGTGTAATCCCTAATGATGGGGTATGATTTCACACCTCCCCCATACTTCCCTCATGATGTATAAGTGATGATAAACCCCTTTCTCTCTCACAAATCCCTCTTAAGTACATCTAATACCATGCCGATAATCTGTAAGGAATTCTACCCGAATCTCCTTTATTCCTTCTGGTTGCCTTATATTTCTTTCTACCAAAATAAAGTTATCTTATATATTTATTTTCATATTATAAATTATTTTTACATGTAAAAAATTCATTTATCAAGACCCTTACATCGTTTCCTTTTTGAGATATATATGTTTTTAAGTGATTCCCTCATCAATACTTCCCGATAAGCAAACCTATTTTAAGGGAACTTCTCAAATTCTTACCCAATTTCAAGTGCAATATATCTTCTGTTTTAAGAAAAAAATCTTTATAAAATCATTCATTTTTGTTATGAAAATATTCTGGTTTTGTATAAAGTATTTTTTCCTTTTCTATTTTAAAGGCTCTATAGTATTTTCCGTAAAACCTCTCAAAAAAATTTAATGCTAAAATTTATTAAATACTTTTCTTACATGTTGTCACTTCTAATTGACATCACTTCCCATGATACATGCCTATTTTCCCTTATTAATTTCCATTTATATTTTAGTTCAATACTTTCATGGACACTTTTATGATAAGCCCATTTTTTATGCTTTATGACATGATTATGATACCCAATTATTTCCATGGGTAACTCTTATGTTTATGTATGATTTATTATGTATGACTCTTTATGTGGAAAACATATTAATGAAAAGTTAATATGGATTTACCCAAATAGTTATCCATTGAATTGGGTAAAGTTGAGTCTCATGAGATGTTATGTGTGATGGTCTTGGCGGTTAGCCTTGGCTCGTGCTACTATGTGCAACGGTCTTGGCGGTTAGCCTTGGATTGTGCTACTATGGGAAACAGTCCTGGAGGTTAGCCTTGACTCATACTGAATTCATGTTTTGTATTTCTGCCACATTACTATGAATCCATTTTTATATGATTCCATATTTATATGTTATGATTCCATAAATTACATGGTTTTTTATATCATCATATCATTTATTCTATCCCATGTGTTAATGTTTTGTTCTTATGGTTTTCCCTTACTGGGATATTTAGCTCATCCCTTTGTTCATGTGTTCCTCAGGGTACCCTATGAAGATGTTTGAGCAAAAAAAAAGTTAGGAACTCAAATTGAATATTAAATAAAGAAATGTTTTATTTAGTTTCATGTTTTTAGTTTTATTTACCTAGTCCTCCAAGACACTAGACTTTGAGATATTTGTCTTGTACTCGGATGTATAATTATTATTAAAATAATGTAATGTTATATGTAAACATCTATGGTCTCTATAGTTGGTATCATAGGATGGTCATGTTATTTTTTGGATATTAGGAATAGAGCACATTCATGAGAACCTTAAGAATAATACTAAGTATAAGAAAACATCCCTAAATTTTGGTAAGTATGGAGTAAGTTGTTTATAAAGAAAATACATCCATGTATGGATACAAACAGGTAGAGGTGGCTCTAGCATAGATGTACCTAGGAGTGAAAACTCCGACAAGGAGTTTCGGGCCTAACCTAGGGTATCCTAGTACATGACAATGGGCCTTACTTCACTCTTGGTTTGAGACTCCCAGGGGATACGCTTTGGTAAATTCATGAGCTTAGTACAAACCATTATTAAGGGAATCAAAAAATCCCATAAGAATATAAGTTAATAAATAGATAAAGGATAGCCTATATTTAAGCCTAATGAGTCAAAAGTTTGGATACACTTATCCTTTACAAGTTTATCCTTTTATGTTCAAAAGTTTCCTTTTTATGTTCAATAAATAAGTATTCAATCCCTCTAATTGTATGTTGTTTTTATTAGTTAATAGTGGTAAATATAAGAACATGTTCCAACAACCAATGTGATAGAAAATGTGAAGATTTCCCTAATGATATGCCTGATATGATGGGAACGGGTGCTCAAAACTTCATGACAGTACTTGCTTAGTTGGCTCAAGTTATGAATAAGAACTTGAATCATGTGGAATTCCCTCCTCCTCCAAGGAAAGAGAAAGTTGTTGTATAATCCTTCATGTGACAAAGGCCTCCCGTGTTTAGTGGATCTTCTGATCCCCTCCTCATATAATAGTGGATTAACTCCATTGAAAATATATTCTCCTTCCTCCAATACTCAAAAGAAGAGAAAGTTGTACTGGTGGTCTATCGTTTTGATGGGGAAGTTGATCAGTGGTGGACACTGATCAAGAATACAATGTATCAAGATAAAATTGATTCCATGGATTGGGATGAATTCAAGAGGATGTTTTTCAATAAATATTTTCCTCATACCCTCCGTCTCAATTTGAAAAGATAGTTCCTCGGTCTCAAGCAGAAGGAAGATGAGTCCATCGGGGAATATGAAGCAAACTTTACAAGGCTTGAAAGGTATGCCTCTAGCTTTGTCATGAACACCTAAAGCAAGGTGTATCACTTCTTTAGTGGGATAAATCCAAATCTATAGAAGGTGTTGGTGATTAGAGACTTTGACAGTTATGAGAAGATTTTATGTTGTGCCCTCAAGGTTGAAATGGATATTGGAGACTCTCAGTAGTCTCGTGGGGTCAGTGACAAGAAGCAGAAAATGGAGAACAAAATGGGTGGTTCAACAAACAAATCCCATGATATAAAGAAGCTATAAATATCTCACTTGTAAAAGTTGTGGGAAGAAGCATCTTGGGAACTGTCTAAAGGGAACCAAGAATTGCTTCAAATACGGAATAATGGGACATCTATCCAAGAACTGCCGAAGGCATGTAACGAATCCTGAAAATGTGGAAGAATAAAGGAAGGTTCAATCAACACTCAGTTAGTAGTGTAGTGTTACAATTTCAAAGAGCATGGGAATTATGCAAAAAAATTCCCTAAGCTAAGGGTTAGAATAGGAAATCAACAACAACCTCTAAGAAAACAAGGAAGGGATTATGATATCACTACTGTTGAGGTGGAGTCGAATGACGATGTGGTGATAGGTACTCTAGTTATTCTTTCAAGAATAGCGAATGTACTATTTGATTCTGGTTCTACGCATTCTTTCATATCTTGTAATTTTAGTAGAACTATTCAAGCACCACCTAAAAATTTGGAGGATAAGTTATCTCTCAGAATAGAGAATGGGGAAATTATTGTGTCCATGGTTTATAAATCCTCCATAGTTAATGTTTGTGGACTGAACCTCCCAAAAAATCTTTCCATGCTTCCTTTAGTGTATTTTGACGCTATCTTGGGCATGGATTGGCTATAATTTTACAAAGCCAACATCAACTGTTTGGAAAGGGAGATCACTCTTCACATCCCAAAGCATCCTCCCATTCTTTATAAGTGTAAGGATGAAGATGAATCTCCTTTAAAATCATTATCTAAAGTGTGGATATTAATTATTTATGAGAAATCATGTCTATCTCAAATGATTGGGAAAAATGAGAGAATCATGCTTGAAGACATGCCCATCATGGGGGATTATACTGATGTATTCCCTGAAGAGTTTTCTGGTCTTCCTTCTGATCGAGAGGTTGAGTTCTCAATTGAAATTATTCCTAGATCTTTTCCTATATTAAAGACGACTTATAGAATGGTCACCGTAGATCAGGAAGAGCTGAAGAAGCCGTTACGGGAGAATCTGGATAAGGGTTTTATACGTTCGAGTGCTTCACCATGGGGTGTGCAAGTCCTCTTTTTCAAGAAGAATGATGGATCAATGCACCTATGCATTGATTATCATGAGATCAATAAAATCATGATAAATAACAATTATCCACTTCCTCGGATATATGACTTGTTTGATCATATTTGTAGGTCCATTTATTTCTCTAAGGTGGACCTTCGGTCAGGATATCACCAATTAAAGGTGAGGAAGGAAGATATTCCCAATACTACCTTTTGACGAAGGTATGGACACTATGAGTTCATAGTGATGTCATTCGGACTCACTAATGCTCCAGAAATTTTCATGGATTTAATTAATAGAGTATTTAGAGATTACCTCAAAAAAATGTGGTAGTCTTTATTAATGATATTCTAATATACTCAAAGAGCAAGGAGAAACATAAAGAGCATTTGAATACTGTGTTAAAGACTTTTCTAATGGAGAATCTATATGAAAATTATAGTAAATGTGGGTTTTGGATGGTGGAAGTGTCATTCTTGGGGTATGTTATCACCAACAAAGGGATATCTGTGGACCCTTCCAAGACAAAGGCAATTGAAGAGTGGCCCAGGACAACATCTATAACGAAGATCCGCAACTTTCTGGGTCTATCTGGGTGCTATCGGAAATTTGTGAAGAACTTTTCATGATTTTAAAACCCAATGAACAAGATGACATAGAAGGGAGTAAAGTTTTTCTAGACTTAGGAATGTGAAGATTGTTTTAAGGAGTTGAAAAAGAGGCTAATCACTGCATCGGTACTCACACTCCCAACAAGTTTAGAACTATATGTGGTGCACAGTGATGCTTCAAAGAATGGATTAGGTTGTGTGCTAATGAAAATTGATAAAGCGATAGCCTACACCTCAAGTTAGTTGAAAATCCAGGAGAAAAACTATCCCACGCGTGATCTGGAGTTGGCAGTTATGATCTTTGCGTTGATAATATGGCAGTATTATCTCTATGGGGAGAAGTGTGAGATATATATTGATCACAAGAGTCTCAAATATATATTCACATAAAAAGATCTTAATATTCACCAGAGAATATGGATAGATATCATCAAGGATTATGACTTCTCAATCTACTACCATCCCAGTAAGGCAAATAAGGTGACAGATGCTCTAAGTAGAAAGAATCATGCATATTTATCAATGATGAGAATTCAAAAGGATCTGATCTTCTTATATTTTCATAGGATGGACATGGGAATCCTTAAGGTAGGAACATCATCAATCCTTTCTCAAATTATTTCTCAACCATCCCTCATAGAAAAAATAAAGGATGCTCAAAGAAAAGATGTGGAAATTCTGAAAAGGGTGGAAGCTATCAAAAATGGGAAATCCTCAGAGTTCATAGTTGATGAGGAAGGAGTTGTAATATTTGGATCACGATTATTTATACCATTCAATCCAGAGATAAAGAAGGATATTCTAAATGACACACATATCTTAAACTTCTCTATCCACCCAGGGAGCACAAGGGTGTATCAAGATCTCTGAGAGAACTTTTGGTGGGATAATATGAAGAAGGGGATTGCTATGTATACATCAAAGTGTTTGGTATGTTAACAAGTGAAGGATGAAAGACAGAAGTCTAATGGGATGATGCAACCACTACCCATACCAACATGGAAGTGGGAGAATATCACCATGGACTTTGTCACTAGACATCCAAAGGAAACAATTCTATATGAGTCATTGTGGATCATTTTACAAAGACATCTCACTTTATCGTGATTCGAGAGGACTTCTCACTAGATCAACTTTCACAAATATATATATCAAAGAGGTGGTTAGGCTGCATGGAGTAACACTGACTGTTGTATCCAATCATGATTCAAGATTCACCTTGAAGTTCTGGAAAAGTCTCCAACATGATCTAAGTACTGAACTGAACTTCAGTACAACCTATCAGCCTCAAAATGATGACCAATCTAAGAAAACTATTCAGACACTGGAAGAAAAGTTAAGATCATGTTCTATAGACGTCATAGGAGGATAAGACCAACATCTTCCACTGGTTGAATTATCCTACAACAACAGTTTCCACTTGATCATCTGAATGGCGCCATACAAAGCCCTTCATGGGAAAAGGTGTAGAACACTGTTGTGTTGGGATGAAGTTAGTGAGCGTAAGCTTCTAGGACCTGAAATGATCGAAGAAATGGTGGAGAAGGTGAAAACTATTTAGCAGCACATCAAGGCATCCCAAAGTTTACAAAAGAGTTATGTAGACAATCGTCAACGAGACCTTGAGTTCAAAGTTGGAGACATGGTATTTCTACGCATATCTCCATGGAAGAAGGTTATGAGGTTTGGGAAGAAATGAAATCTAAGTCCTAGGTACATCAGCCCCTTCAAGATTCTTGATTGTGTTGGAGTTGTGGCCTACCAACTAGCACTTCCACCTACCATGTCCAAAGTACACAATGTCTTCCATGTATCTCTCTTAAGGAAGTACATATTAGACACTTCACATGTACTCTCTTCAGAGGTGGTACAGTTGGAGAATGATCTTTCTTACAAGGAGTAGCCAGTGAAGATCTTGGATCATAGAGATAAATTTCTATGTAACAAGACTACTCACCTAGTAAAAGTACTGTGGTGGAACCATAAGTATGAAGATAGAAGATGGGAACTGGAGGAGGCAATGAAGGAAAAGTACTCACACCTATTTATGGCTTAGAATGTAAAACTAAATTTCAAGGGTGAAATTTCATAAGGAGGGGATAATGTAACGAACCAAAGTTTTCAATGGAAATTTCCTTCTTATAAATATGTCATATAATCACATGAAATCACAACAAAATGTACCACTAAGTACTATGTGACCTTTAAATATAATTTTTTCACTTCTGTGTTTTGAATTTCGAAAATATGACGTACACGATTGTGATCAGTAAGTTATTTGGAGTCTCATATGACCAACTTAATTTTTGGTGAATAGTAACATACCCTTATAAATAGTAATTATAACCTCATGAATAGTGACATCCCCTAATAAATATTAACCTTAACTATGATAGTATATAAATAAGATTCAAGTGGAAGTACAATATACCTATATCTGGGAATAAGAATATAAATGTTTTAAAATTGTTGTTTTTCGAGTAAATTGTGATTTTAATTAAAAAATTAAATTAATCATATTTATAAAATTATTTTTGAAAATTGGATTTCATTTTTGGATTCTACACGTCAAAAAATGGTTAGGTTGAATTTTTGGATTTTTCTAAAATACTTGAATTTTTATGAATAGTAAAATACGATAATTTACAATAAATGCTAAATAATGGATTTATTGAGTCATTGATGATGATATTCTGATGTGAGCCAAATTGGTTTGAACTCGCATGCACTTATTAAAATTTTTGGTCATGGAATCATCATTATTTCTAGTCTTGAGGGAAAATAATAAACTAAGGAATTAAATATTATGAAAAACCTCCTCTCCTCCACTATAAATACCACCCCTCCCTACCTATTCTATTCACTCATCTCAAGCCTTGTACCTTGCCTATATTCTTCCCAAATCTATCCTCAAGCTCCTCTCCTGCATCCCACAGCCCTTAGTCTCTTCAAAAAACCAAATCCTCTTCCCTTAAGAGGCTCTCAAGGAAGGTTGATTCAAGAGGTAAAATTCCTCTTTTCTTTTCTTTCATTTTTAAGTTCCTTTGTTCTCTTTTCTTTCCTAACCTCTACTCATACAAATGGTATTAAAACTCCAATAACATACATATACTGTAATTTTGTTATGTTAATGTGATAATTCATTATCATCTCTCCTTTCCCCACCTTTTATTTGAAATAAATGAAAACACTGTTTGAGATGTGTTAATTTAGCACATTCAAGGACGACGGGTTATCAATTTCTATTACTATATTTAATTCTGGTCCTGAAACCATTTTTATAGTTCAACCAGACTATTATATGTGAATTTTATCTTATTTAATGTTCTGTAATCCTTATTCACTCATGATGTAAAATAATAATACAAAACAAGTTAATTGTGAGAAAAATAGCTAAAATTAATTCAAGCGTTTATCATTAATGTTTTATATAATGATTCACCTTCACTCAAAATAACCAAATGAATTTTATAACCATGTAATATTATGGATGTTCACTAACAACATATAACTTCAATTCTGGACAAACATTCTCATTTCACATGATTCTCTGTTCATGAACATAAGTAAACCGATCGTAAAAACCAAGAAAACAAACGGACCCGAACAATGAAATTGAACCACTTAACCCATTAAAAAAACATGAATGAACTTAAAAAGGGTATAATAAATCAATTAAATATAGAAGAGGTTCTGGACTTATTAATTAATAAACATAATTTGTTTATTCAGGTCATTAATAGCAAGTGGAGAACACCATCAGACTTAAGGTAAGGGATCCTATCTATTTAACTTTTATTCCAGAATGTACTCTATGTTATGACATTTTATGTGTAATACCTAATGATGGGGTATGATTTATAACATCCCTCATACTTCCCTCATGATTTATAAGTGATGAGAAACCCCTTTCTCTCTCACAAATCCTTCTTAAGTACATCTGATACCATGTCGATAATCTATAAGGAATTCTACCCGAAGCTCCTTTATTCCTTCAGGTTGCCTTATATTTATTTATACCAAAATGAAGTTATCTTATCTATTGTGTTAATATTATAAATTTTTTGTACATGTACAAAATTAATTTATCAATACCCTTTCATCGTTCTCTTTTTGGGATATACATGTTTTTAAGTGATTCCCTCCTCAATACTTCTCGATAAGCAAACTTGTTTTAAGGGAACTTCCCGAATTCTTATTTGATTTCAAGTGCACTATATCTTTAGTTTTAAACTAGAATTGTCTTTATAAAATCATTCTTTTTGTTATAAAAACCTTATGGTTTTTTATAAATTATTGGTCCCTTTTCTATTTTAAAGGCTCTATAGTATCTTCCTTAAAACCTCTAAAAAATGTTTTAATGCTGAAATTTCTTAAATACTTTTCTTACATATTGTTACTTATACTTGAAATCACTTCCCATGATATGTGAATATTTTCCATTATGAATTTCAATTTATATTTTAGTTCCTTACTTTCATGGACACTTTTATGATATGCCCATTTGTTATGCTTTATAACATGATTATGATACCCAATTATTTCCATGGGTAACTATTATGTTTCTATATGATTGATTATATATGATTATTTATGTGAAAATAATATTCATGAAAAGTTAAGATGGGTGCACCCAGATAGCGCTCCATTTTATTGGGTAAAGTTGAGTCTCATGATATGTTATGTGCGACGGTCTTGGCGGTTAGCCTTGGCTTGTGATACTATATGCAACGGTCTTGGCGGTTAGCCTTGGCTTGTGATACTATGGGAAATGGTATTGGCGGTTAGCCTTGACTCATACTAAATTCATGTTTTATGTTTCTGTCACATTACTATGACTCCATGTTTATATGATTCCATGTTCATATGTTATGATTCCATATGTTACATGTTTTTTTATATCATCATGTCATGCCTTCTATCACATGTGTTAATGCTTTGTTCTTATGGTTTTTCCCTTACTGGGCTATTTAGATCAACCCTTTGTTCATGTGTTCCATAGGGTACCCTATGCAGATGTTTGATCACAATGGAAGTTAGGAGCTCAAATTGAAGATTAAATAAAGAAATGTTTTATTTAGTTCCATTTTTTCAGTTTTATGTACCTAGTCTTCTAAGACACTAGAATTTATGATCCTTGTATTGTACTATGATGTATAATTATGCTTAAAATCATGTAATGTTATATATAAAATTCTAGGGTCACTATACCTTAAGTGTCTCATATGCTCCTCCTCGAATGCCAAATACACTAGGATTTCATCAATGAAGACTACCACAAATCGGTCTAGGAAAGGCTAAAATATCTGATTAATGAGTCTCATGAACACTTCTAGGGTGTTTGTTACACCAAACAGAATCACCAAGTACTCATAGTGACCATAAAAACATCTAAAGTCTATCTTTAGTATATCCTCATCTCATACTCACAACTAGTGATAGCTCTATCTGCGGTCAATCTTCAAGAACAATCGCACCCCTTTCAATTGATTGAAGAGGTTGTCAATTCTCAGTAGTGGATACTTTTTTTTCATAATCACCTAGTTTAATAACCATTAATCCACACATAACCTCAATCTCCCATTTGCCTTCTTGTAAAATAACACTGGGGTTGTCTAGGGGGAAATATTGGGTCTTATGAAGCCATTCTCCTGCAAGTCCTCCAACTACGTCCTCATATATAAAATCTCTATGGGATCCATCTAATATGTTGATGTAAATATAAATGACATCCCAAGATGCAAATAAATGCAGAAATCTACCTCTCGTCATGGAGGTAAACCTAGTACTTCCTTGGGAATGGCGTCCTCATACTCCGCCACCAGTGTAGGAAACTGATAGCCCAAAGCATCCACTGCCCTGAGGGTCAAGCTAGCCAACTGTTGAGTAATCGTTTTCACCTTCCTATGCTTGAGATCATCCTACTCTGCCAAGGTTTCCTTTTCACCCACAAAGGAAATCCTCATTCTGTTACTACGAACACACCACATCCTCTACCTAAAATAGTCAATATGGGCATGAACTGTAGATAGTCAGTTCATACCTAAGATAATGTTGTAAGGACTCATTACTATAATAAAGAGATCCCATAAAAAAATCTCACCTCCAAGAGTCAGTTCACACTATTGGCATAAGTGAAAAATCACTAAGTCACCACACGTGGGAGTCTTCAACCACAAAGGTCGAGTCAAAATCTCAACTAAAATCTCTAATTTTTGAACCAGATAAGTGAAAATGAAGGAATGGCTATCAATTATGTCAATTAACATTGTATCTAGAGTATAGAAGACATAGATCGTATCTCATATCATCCCTGGAGCCTTGGGGTCATAGGCCTCCATAACTTGCATCTAGCCTTGCCCCTACCCATCAACTCTCTAAGCCTGGTGTGGACCACCTGGGGGTGGTGGTGGTAATAGGTCAAACCTCCAACCACATCTTGTTGGCCTATCGGCCCCTTTTCCATGTCTGCCACCCTGTGGACCACCCTACTCCTACTTTTTCCTTTGTCTTGACAGTCCCTCAACCATCTCCCATTCAGCTGTATGATGGGTTGGGAAATCTCACACCATATGTCCCTGACTGTCATAGGAGAAACACCGTCTTTCTCTTGGATGATTCGAGCCGCCCTAGGATCCCTGCACCACTAACCCTAAGTCCTAGGATCACCTCCTAAAGAATCTAACCCACTTGGATCCATGTTACTGTCGTCGGCTACCTGTTGTCGAGGTCTCAACTACTGGGTGTCAGCTACTATCTCCCACTACTAGTGTCTGCTCTACCAGAAATATCTTCACTAGTAAGGCTTGCTCAAGCACCCCATCATGGGTGGAAATATTGAGAGATACCAATGACACCCTGATATCCCAGTGAAATCCCTTCTCAAAAGTATAAGGCCTGAATACCTGGTCTCAAACCATATCCAAGGAGTAATGTGAGAGATTAGTGAACCTCTCTGAATACTCCTCCATGGTCATACTACCTTGTTGTAGATGCAGAAGCTTCTATATGCGTACCGATTGCAACGTGGCTAGGTAGAACTCCTCTCTGAAGAGGAATTAGAATTCTATCTAGGAGAGAGTTGACTCATCGTGTAACTGAGTCACTAGGCTCCACCATCACCCAGTATATCCTTGAAGAAGACTCACAATGAGGAGTGTTATCTGGTTTGAAGGTCCTCACAAGGAGGAAAACGTAAGTGACTACCTCTAGCCAGTCCTCTACCACCTGGGGGTCTAGCTCACCCTGAAACCTGGGAGGTCACTACCTCTGAAACTCATGAAACACACTCATCCTACGTGCATCCTCAGCTGGTAGTGTTGGTGCTAGTTGGTACTCAATGGGTGGTGGTATAGATGGTAAACCATCTAGAGGTGCTATCTATGGTACAATTAATTGTACCAATGCTTCATCACTAAGAGGATCATCCTTGTGATCATGTGGTTGAATCCTGGCTGGCTATCTACATAGAGGCATCCTAAAATAAAACAAGATGTACCATGTTCAAAAGAGTATATCTGGGGATATGTATCAAGAAGGACATGGAAAATATGACCCATTCCTATATGGTGCATGTATCACTATTTTCCCTACAACCAGTGTTCTCATATACTGAGTTGAAAAGTAGGTGATTAGAGTTCTGGTGTATGGATACATCATCCACCTCACCAACACTGGAATCTATGGCCTAAAATCCGAGCTCAAAACACTAAATATTGTTTCCCCAAACTAATCTCAATAACGTTTGGTCCTTAAAGTATAATCGAACTCCTCTGATACCACTCTATCATGACCCAATCCACCAAGGTCTGACACATAACTACCCCAAGCTCGCCTCCAATGGGCCAAGAGTTGGCGACTAGTGTCGAGTAGGCATATCCCATAAATGGGAGGCATTATCCTAAAGTACCTATACATACGCCCACATCTCCAAGCCCACCCAATGCTGAAATATAAAATAAATGAAACAATGCATGCATACATCTAAGATCCCACAACAGAGTATGATTGTAAGTACTGAAAACAGGATAAGGGCCAAAAACAAGCCCAACCAAAACTATAAAGAGTCAAACGTACTCCAAGGACAAGGAATAAGTCAAAAGTACGCTTTCGGTACACACCTCAGTCTGTCAAGCTCTAGCTATGCTGCACCCACTTCTTATCCTCTTAGGACACTTTCAAAAGGTTCATCATTTACACAAGACATGACATGTGTGGGCAAAACCCGTGCAGGAGTGAGTATAATAATACTCAGTAGGACACCCCAAAAACACTAAACACGAAGCACCAAGTGTAGTAAAATCAATAAAAGATATAAAAAACAATGTATAATAGAAACAAGGAAGAACCCAGTTATACTCAAGAAAGACTCAACGCCATAAGGCGTTCATAACCAACTTCCAGCCACATGATTCTGCTCGAAGCAATGCTCGTTCCGAGAGAACTCGCTCCATGATCCATGCTACCATCGGAGACACTCGACAAAGATGTATGGGTTATTGGGCCCTGCCCAAGGAAGCTCACTGGTCTAAGGGAACCATGATACATAAATAGGGGTCACACCCAAAACTATTGGGGGCCACCACAAACCTAGTCTAGATCAACCCACTGCGTAGGGGGTCGTATAACAATGATTCCACAAACCCTACCAATACAGACTACTAGATGGAAGATCAACACCATACTCAGGAAGGTCATGCCGATTCCACAAACTCCAACTAGGGATGATAGAGGATCATACTCTAGTCTCACGTAGGGATATCACAACTCTATCTAAGACTTGGCCTCTAGAGGGGATCACAATCCAGTGATTTAGATGTAATACCACACTGTATCCTTGAGGGAAAGAAACAAGGGAACACACTCAAACTATATTAGTCCAAAGTAAGAAAATGAAGAGTATCAAGCACTCTTGAAGGGACTACATGGTGTGTCCCAAGGGGTTCACAGCATGTCCAGCTATCCCAAGTCCTTCCCTTATGGACGAGCCATACGCGACATGTAGTCTCCATATACACAACATGTAGAAGGATATACATTGCGTGTAGAGACACATGGTGTCCTACCCATGTTTCTCGGCCATGTCTGTGTACCAAAGTTGTGTTCATGTACTGGTCCGTGTATGCCAAATTTTGTCCGTGTGGGAGTACACGGCGTGTCTGTGCCTGTGTACTCCAACCCGTGTCTGTGTGATCTCTGAAGTACATGCCGAGTCAACCAGGTAGGGTCACACACCGTGTGACAAGGTTCACATTCCATGTGATCTTTAACTTTGAGCAAACCCTAGCACCGCAACTAGGGGGCCCCACAGCACATGTAATCCTGAAATACATGCCGTGTTGCTCAGGATTTTCCAGATCCGTTGGGGATTTCTTCCATATTGGTCTACGCATCACCAGAACCTCCAATCTGGTTGGAACCTGCAGATCGGGGGTTCTTCCAAGCCTCTAGTTTCCATATCTATGGATTTCAGGTTCGAATCTACTTGGAAATTTCCACCATCGAGCCATTCATCGTCACGCATCAAAACCGGGTTGAACAGATACCGTAAATCCATTATCATCCGCCTTTGGTCATCTACCACTATCGTCGCACCTTATTCACATCATCATTCACAAACCGCACTTGTGGTATTGATCTATTGCACCGAATAATGGTCACGTAATGATCGAATACCAAGTATTCATCGAATCATGGACCAAAAGGATGTTCCCACAATGGATGTGTGAAGAATAGAGGGAGGAATCCAAAAAACATAAATGTGATGAACAAACCTCGACTTTTGTTCGTTTGGCCTCGATTCATTGTCATAGAAAGGATGAATGAAGAGGGATAAATCAACGAACCAAAAATAATTCCATTAATTTGAAATCTACCGACAATGTGCGTATCCATTCTTATTCATTGAATTGATCCACATTCATCTGGGATTAAGAACGATATGGAAATCACAAGACAAAACATCCTACCTCAAGTTGGATTGATCGTCGATGAAGAACGATAGTGTTTCCATCATTGAAGAGGTCTATGGATTCCATTGGGGCAATGATCTGAAATTTGATCTTGAACCATCATCATTCGCTTGGGAGAATTCTTTGGAGCTCTCTCCAATGGTTCTCTGGCATCTCCCTAGTTATGTGACTAACCCTGGATTTCTGAAAAAAATGATCTATTTAAATATTGAAAAATTGTTATGTCAACGAAATGTATAAATATAATTTTATTAAATAATTTTATTCGTTTTAACACCTATAAAAACTTTTCACAAACGGCACGTGTCGACTAATATTAAGTCGTACCTAGGGTAAAACCATCATTCTGAACTCAATGGTGCCCTTGAATTTCTGATTCAGACACCCATTTAGGAGTTATTCTACATTTTTAGGAAAACTACATGCGCATACTATTTAATATACTTAATATATTTCAACCATTTATTCTAGGTACACTGGGTCTCGGAATCGCACATCGTCTCAGTGTCTAGTCTCAAAAATAATCCATATAATATTCAAAAATAATACACAAAAAATCTGAGATGTTACATATAATTTTTAATAAATATGTATTTTTATATTTAAAAGTTAAAATTTTCATATTTATAGAATTATCATGATAAAATAAAAATAAAATTTTTGAAATAATCACATCGAAATTAGGTTATGGTGAATTTATTATAATTTTCTAAAATGCTTTATTTTTTCCATGAATAGTAAAAAATACAGTTTGGGTTTTTTGAAATGTTTAATGAATTCATAATTATGTCATAATGATGTAATAATTAATTAATGACAATCCATGACCTAAAATGTTTTATTTTATTAATATCAAGTATTTTAATTGATTTTAATCAATATTCAAACCTAAAGTTACTTTCCAAAGTCTAAAATGAAAACTTTAACATTAAAAAACTTATTTTGTGGAAACTTTACTTTTCCATGAAAAAAAAAGTAACATAAAATGATGCTCGGTACTTGTGGGTTAAAATAACTTAAAATGTGACCCAAATGTCCAAAACCATGGGCAAAACCCTTGGGAAAGCCAATTTTTTAACATTTTCTACAATCTAGACTTTAAGGGCCTATATTTGGAAATTATTAAACAAATCCTCCACTTTTTCTATAAATACCCACCCATTTATCCATTTCCTTTCAATATCAATCCCTCCTCCATGAATTTCTGGTTGTTTTTCCTCCCAATGAGTCCTCCCAATGTGTCCTCAATCCCACAAGGTTCCATTCCTCAAGATTTAGGATTAACTCTTCAAGGTAAGGGAATTATCCTTCTTTTCTCTTCAATTCAAGAACCTTTTTTTATATATGTCTCCTAATTATTATGTTTTGTAATTTTACTACCATTTTGATCATACCCTTGCTTCTAAATTATGTTTCATCAATGGGATACCCTTTTCCCCTCTCATTTTACCCCTTTTTAAAACAACATTTTATACTTGTCATGTTGTCGAGTTTACTCCTCAAAATTTCTCTCTATACTTAAGAAATTATATTTTATTTTCTTTTTGTGAATACCCAAACCTCTTTATTTTCTAAGGGTATTAAACTAGATGTAAAAATTATTTATTTGATTCTGGGATTAACATACATGAAACCCACATTCTCTTTTCGTGAGTTAAAAATGAAAAAATGATCTTGTCTTTAAGCACTTTTAAAACTTCATGCTTTTGATTTGAAACCCATTATTTATTCTCCATAGTTTATTTACGAAATTTTTGATTATGATATATGTGGATCAAATTAATTAATACATATGAAGGGTGCACCCTGATAGCACTCCAATATATTGGGTAAAGAATTTAATCTCTAAAGATGACATTTTTTATGATGCCTTGGTGAATAACCTTGGTATGACACCTTGGAGATGGACCTTGGTGATGGACCTTGGTGATATGCTTATGAATGTCTCATTTAAATTTTGTAGCCACATTTACATGTTATGATTCATGTTCTTTATTTTATGGTATGCCTCATTTTAATATTATCATGCCTAGTTATATGCCTCTTACCCACATGATAAGTGTTTCTTTTATTTTTTCCCTTGATAGACTTTATGCTCACCCCTTTCTTTGATGTATTTCCCTAGGATATAAGATGTAGTGATATGACATAGGATGGAATAATAAAGGTGTACCCCAAAATAATTGATTCAAGCTTATTTTTATGTTATCCTTATATAATTCATGTAATTTGTACCTAATTTCCAAGACATTAAACCTAAAAGATAAACTGAATTAATAAATGTGTATTATGTGATGAAAAGTTGTGAATTAAAAAGGTGGGATATCATACTTGGTATCTAAGGAAGATTTAGTTATTTGTGAGAATTAGGAATATAAATCCTTAGTATGAACCCTAGAGAAAAGTTTAAATATAGGAAAACATCATGGTATTTTGGTGAAGTATTAAGTAAGTGGTTTCTGATAAAAATAAATCTCTATTTGGATATGAACAAGTGGATGTGGATCTGGCACAGATGTATCTAGGGGTAACACCCGAAAACACTGCATTGAGATAGACTCGATCGGGAACTGGTCCATGATAATGCGCCTTACTGCACTCCTGGTTTGACACTCCTGGGGGATATGTTTGGTTAATCACAAGCTTGTACAAACCATTATGAAGGATATAAAGATAATGTAAAACTTTTATTAAGATTGAAGTATATCTTCCTAGAATAATGATATTATAAAATTTTATGATTATTCTTTCTTTTATAATTAATATTATCGATCAATAAGATAAAATTTCAAGAAAGCAATTTCTTTAAGGGGGAGAATTTAACAACCCAGAAAATGTACTTTTTTATTTATGGATCTCTTTCCACCCAATAATTTTTTATTATGTTTTATAATAGAAAAACATAGAATGATTTTTTATTTCATGAGAACATTATACATCATGCATAAATTTGGACTAGTACAACAATGAACAGCAATGGGATATACACATTAAAGAATAGTTTTTCTTAATAAAATATATGTTTAATTGAGATGAAATTTGACAAATTGATTTTTCAGACATAAAGTGTATGTTTCATAAAGGATGTAAATTTTTATAATAAACTAAGGTATTATGAATAATATTTATTTTAATTAAATATTATAATAAAAACACTCTTATTTAAATATAAATTATAAAATAATTTTATTATGTCATTGAAAATTTTTAAGTGTCGGAAATTTTACTATGCATTTTCAACCCGCCATAATTTTTAATAAAAATGATTTTTATATTAAAAAGTTTAAATTGTCATATTTAGAGAATTATTATGATAAAATAAACATCATTTTTTAAATAAACACATTGAAATTAGGTTAGGGTGAATTTATGAGAATTTTCTAAAATACTTTATTTTTTCTGTGAATAGTAAAAAAAATAGTTTGGGTTTTTCAGTATGTTTAATGACTTCATAATTATGTCATAATGATTTAATAATCAATTAACCACAATTCACAATCTAAAATGTGTTATTTTATTAATATCAAGTATTTTAATAGATTTTAATCAATTTTCAAACCAATAAGTTACTTTCCAAAGTCTAAAATGGAAACTTTAACATTAAAAATCATATTTTGTGGAAACTTTACTTTTCCATGCCAAAATAAGTAATATAAAATGATGATAGGTTATTTTGGGTTAAAATAACTTAAAATATTATTCAAATTATTAAAACCATGGTCAAACCCCATGGGAAAGCTGTTGGTTTTTTATTTTATACAAGCTAGATTTTTAAGGCCTGTATTTAGAAATTATTAAACAAATCCTCCACTTTTGCTATAAATACCCACCCATTTCTCCATTTTCTTTCACTCCCAATACATCATCCACGAAGATCTGGTTTTTTTTCTCCCAAGGTTTCCTCAAGCCCCTAAGGTTTCATTCCTCAATATTTAGGAGTAACTCTTCAAGGTAAGGGAATTATCCTTCTTTTCACTTCAATTCAAGAATCACTTTTTGTATATGTCTCTTAACTATTATTTTTACTATATTTTACTACCCTTTTGATCATACCCTTACTTATAAATTATTTTTCATCAATGGGATACCCTCCCCCCCCCCTCATTTTACTGTAATCTAAAACCACATTTTATACCTATCATACTGTCGAGTTTACTCAAATTTTTTCACTCTACTTAAGAAATTATTTTTTATTTTATTTTTGTGAATAACCAAACCTCTTTCTTTTCTAGGGGTATTCACCTAGATGTAAAAAATGTTTATTTATTTTGTTATTAATATACATGAAACTTCTCTTTTCATGGGTTAAAAAGGTTTTAATGATCATGTCTTTAAGCACTTTTGAAATTTCATGATTTTGATATGAAACTCATTCTTTATTCTCCCCGTGTTATTTATGAAATGTTTGATTATGATCTATGTGTCTCAAATTAATTAATACATATGAAGGGTGCACCCTTATAGCATTTTGATGCATTGGGTAAAGAATTTAATCTCTAGAGATGACATGTTTTACAATGTCTTAGTGAATAACCTCGGTAATTATGATTTATGAAACCTTGGGGATAGACCTTGGTGATATGTTTATGAATGTCTCATTTAAATGTTTTGGCTACATTTTCATGTTATGATTCATGTTGTTTATTTTATGGTATGCCTCATTTTCATATGATCATGTTTGGTTATATGCCTCTTGCTTACATGCTAAGTGTTTCTTTTGTTTATTCTCTTGTTGGGTTTTATGCTCACCCCTTTATTTGACATATTTCCTTAGGATATGAGATGCACTAAGATGACTTAAGATGGAATAACAAAGGAGTCTCCCAAAATAAATGATTAATTTTTATTTTTATGTCATCCTTATGTAATTCATGTAATATGTACTGAATTTCCAATACACTAAACCTAAAATATTTTATGAATTTCTAAATGTGTATTATGTAATGAAAAGTTGTGAAATAAAAAGGCAAGATGCCATATTTTTTGTCTTATTCTTGGAATTTTCTTTGCGTTAAATTAGCTAGGAAACCCTAACAGTTAAGATACCGGAGGAATAGTGTTGACTATATCCATATGATGGATTGGAAAAAGATTTGTTCGCTCAACTGTCCAAGAGTCATATATGATATAATTTAAAATTATTGTCTACCAGATATAGTCATAGATTATTTACATGATAACCAGTATCATTCATGGTGAAATATGGGTCTTGGCCAACTAATGGATATGATGGATTTTAAAAAATTGGTCATCATTTTAGTGGGAGCTCTTTAATAAAAGGATTTATTAAGTGGTTAATAATACATGATACTCATATGATAAAATATTTTGGTGTAGATAACATCATCATCATCATCAAGCTAAAAAAATTTATCAATACATGATAAGAAGAAGCTTAATGTAAGCCACTCCTTATATTGGTAACTTAAGAAATGTTTTTAAGCAAGATTGGTGATTTAAGAAAAGTTCTTAAGGACAATTAAATATGTCATAACAATTATTTCCTCAGTAACCAAGTGTTGAAATTGTTCAACAAGTGAATATAGATGCTTATGTAATCGCATGGTGATTCATTTAAGGCTTCAATGGAATTATATTAAAATTTACTAAAGGAATCTTAGTCTCCACTCATGTATTCAATATGATTAGAAACATTAATTATTTAAGTAATTTTAGCCTCATATACTCAATATGATTGATTATATCAAATGATATTCAATATGATTGAATATATTGATTACTCGATGAGACTAAAGGTTTACTTAAAAATTTATTGGTTACATAAATCAATTCTATTATTCTGACAGACATATAATATCAACTGTATGTTTTACAAAGTGTTGTAAATATTCAAAAGGTCAGAAGATAAAAAGAATTGAATCTTGAAATTTTTTTCATGCAATGGGGAAAATGAGTTGCTTCATTGATAACTTGGATAATTCATGATCAAATAAAAATTTCCTGAGATGTGTATTTTATCTCATTTAGATCTTAATAGAATGAAAATAATTATTGTTTAATAAAATTATATAAGGTGTTTTTGATACACATAGTTATGATTTTTTTACTTCTATAAAATGCTTTAAGGGGATACATAAAATGGCTTGTTCTGGTTAGGTAATTTATCCTATTTTCATCTATGGAAATGTTCTGACAATATGATTGAATTCAAATAATGTTTACCTGATATTTTCAAAGTGTTAGGAATATATATGAACTAGGGATATAATGTCTAGGTTCTAAAGTTATGTACTGACAGTACAAGTAGGTAATCAAACCAAAAGAAGAAAAATTGGTTGAAAAGTTCAACCTTTTTTCTTCAAGAAGCCAATCAAGGTCATTAAAACTTAGGGTAGTCAAGAAGAAAGATTATCCAAGATATACCTAAAGGAGTTTATGAAACTCCATATAATTTCCATGTCAGGTATAGATGTTATAGAAATTAATTATTTGATTTTAAAATGTATGTAATACTGAATGTATATTTTAAAAAGTGTTCTAAATATACAGGAGTTCAAAATCAAAGGAAGAATCCATTGAGCTTATAGTTTATAATCATGAGATAAATAAATAGTTACTACATTGAGGATTTGAATGTGAAGGATTTTATAAAGCTAAAATGAATCAAAGTAAAATATGTGTATCTTCATCTCCTTTCTCTAATGTGATAAGAGAATATGTTTGATAACAAAGAGTTGTTAAGATTAATTATATACACATGGTTTATGATTCATAAATTTCTATAACATATTTTGATAAGAAGATATGGATAAAAGTTTTTTATCTTGGATAAGATTTTTATCCAAGTATTTGTTAAAATATGTGGGTATGTATTCCCACCACTCATTGGTGGCATATTTTAATAAAGACTTCTTTTAAATGAAAATTATCCAAACACATAGAAATCCACATATAATATGGAAACAATATTTTAATTATTTAATATTTGTTGGGACCAAGTTGGATGGAGAAGGAAGTATGAAGAGTTTGCTATTACAGAGTGTTGTCTTTTGTTGTCAAAGAAGATAAATCAATTCACTTTGTAAAGGACTTGTAAATCAGATGATACTTTGCCGATATTTATTTCACAAATATCATAAGTTAGGAGAACTTGTGATGCAAGCCTTATGAAGTAAATGAGGAGAAACGATGATGCCAATCATATACAGTTTTGATTGGAAGGAATGATGATGCTGGAAGATAGGAAAGTTTCAATACTTCTCATTGAAACTCTGACGATGCTAAAGCTGATCTATCAAATGATATATATCACGATAGTGGAATTCGTGATGAAAGCTAAAGAATGGTTATGGAATGAAGTGAAGAGAATTATGTCAAAGTAATGGATGATCTGGAGGTGGCACAAAAGAACGTTTTAAGATGGCGTCGTTTCCCAGTGTTTGCCAAATTTTAAGGCCTGAAAATCAGGAGATGAAGAAATGTGTTTTTGGCAAAGGATGTTGTGTGAAAGTTTGAAGATGACTTGGTATGTTGTGCGCAAGTGGAGTTCCATGATTCGAACATCAAAATCTGGCAAAGGATAGGCTTGCGTGAAAGATTTGGTTTTGCGCGCAAGATTGGTTTTTGCGCGCAAGATTGAAGGGAGTTTAGAATCTTGTGTTCAAGGCATGATTCAAGGTCCAAACTTTGAAAAATGTAAATGACATGAAGTGCATGAAAGATGAGGTTGGCGCAAAAGAGACTTACGCACCCAATGCGACGTCAAATGGGGTTTTGCGCAACGTGTTTGGATCTTGCGCGACGCATCGGGGTTTTTGCGCGTAGGGGTCAATGAGGTATATAATTAAGAGGTGACCCCCTCACACTGTGTGTGCTCGACACTTAGAGAAATCCCGAGCTCTGAGGTGCGGAAAAATATTAAGAAAAAAAGAGTGCGCAAAACAAATAGAGTTGCGCGCAAGAAGGAGAAGTTGCGTGCAAGAAGAGAGTTGCGCGCAAGATTGAAGTTGCGCGCAAGAGGTGTTCGACGACAAAAGTCAAATCTTGCACGTGCAGCATAAAAGTTGCGTGCAAGAATCTTAAAAGGGTGCGCGAAAGATTTGGGTTCTTCGCACATATTCAGTTGTGCGTAAGATAGTTCTTACCGGCTTCTGGGTAAGAAAGTGAAGATTTGTACTTTAGAGAATACACCTGTTGAATTGTAGAGAAGCACTGAAATACTTAATTCCCTATTTGTGCCAAGAGGGTGCACACACACTTTCGGATTGTTTTCCAGGTTCTAAATGGGTGTAAAGGTATATCCTACTTGTTGTATTCCACATCAAAGGATTGTTTTCTAGTGGATTGTGTGGTATTGGATTATTTTTGTACCATATTAAGGACGTAGCTACTCTTGTTGAGTAGTGAACCTTGTAAATCTTGTGTTCCTGTGGTTGTGTGTGTTTAGCAGAGAAGAAACTCTTTAACAGGAGGTGAAGGTTGTTTCAAAAAGGAGGAAACATAAAAAGAAAAAGATATCAATGATTCACCCCCTCCCCCTCTCAGTGATACTTAGATCCTGATTGGGAAATTCAATATTCCTATTGAAAGAAAATAAATGTTATTTCTTAACACAAAAGGTTTGTGTTGTTGCTTGAAAATATTTTCTAAAAATAATATAACATCTAAGAAACTAGTGGGAATATGTTTGAACTTAGAAAAGTTTAAAATTAACAAATAAATGAAATCATCAATCTTGAGTTAAAGTGTTTGTCACTTTATCCTAGAAGAGTTTGGAAGGGACGGTAAATAATAATTTAAGCAGTTACATTATTTTTAAGGAAACGTTTGATGTAATAGGGTTCCAAGGATGATGATGATGAACTTAGAAAGAACTATAAGTAACAATAAAAGTTGACATCATAACATTTGGTGTTGTAAAGTTAAGAAGTTTGAATGTGTTCAAAAAGTTGAGTTGTTAGGAATATGATTCCTAAATCTCGTCATTATTTAAACTTTCTTACTTTATAAATGTTTCTCACTAAATAGTTTATTGTGGGAGTTTTATCATATGTTCATATAGATATGTGACATCGATTACATATGATGTAATGTGTAAACAAAACCAGAAAGTGTAGAAAACATAAGGCTGGTCTGGTAGTTTTACATATATTATATGATAAATCAGTGCTTATGTTGGTTTTGTTAAATATTATAAAATACTTTAAGAATATTAAAATGTGTCATATTAAAGGAAAACTCCATTTTATCATTATTTCATGTTTGCTACATAAATGTATATATAGATATACATTTCATGAAGTGCAATGATAATTGACCTCTCAAAGTATGACTTTGAGTTTGTCCCTAACTGATGTTCAACATGGAGTATTATAGGTTGTGAAGGAATGTTAAAGTTAGCATGAGTATGATTCTTGTATAGAGATACCAAATATTCTCATGAGGCGCAAAATAAAGAATAACATTCTTTGTGTGTACTGGATGACCTACTAAGTATACCACATGAAGTGAAATACAAATGTATTTGGTATACTAGGGGTGTATGTATCATATTTGAGTCCCCATTATCTAAGGTTAGCGAGATACGTAGCATGAGAACCATCATAATTTGATACCCTACTTACGCAAGTCTACATATTGACTTAGTTAATACGGGTGTGATTGGGCATGCTTCTGATCATTTCATCGGTTGGAGGTTAACCAATATGATATTTTTCCTCTCGTATTACAAGTATGACATTAGAGCCCTAGATTGAGATAGACTGTGAGTGACATAAAAGGATAAGGGTCATGTGATAGGCTTATCCAAAAGGATGAATGACATATGATGTATTCATCAATTAGTTCAATTTACACTATGCGAATCGAGAACAGATGAGTAGGCTATATGGGATTGACATGTTATGTGTCCCTTGGTCACTCGATGTCTTGGAAAAAGAAAAAATATGAGAATGCATGTTTATATATGATGCAGATTGATGGACACAGGTATAGAGATACATGTGTTTGATGGAGATCATACTGGATCCATGTATAGCTTGAGTAACATTGATGTTTTTCTAGAGGCCTCTCTTTTCTTACATATATGGATCCTGATATTAGTATTTATTATCAACTCTATAAAGGCTCATAGGGTCACACTTTGTAGTTGACTGGTTGAGGATTGAGTTTGACTTAGATAGTTGCTCTAAAAGTGTTTTCAAATTAATCCAAAAGTGTTTTGGATAGGTATTCATAAGGTATTGCATGTGATGTGATACAAGGTGAAGTTTATGATAGCTTTCCAAAATTGTTTTGAAACTTATCCAAAAGGATTTTTGGATATGATTTCACAAGTTATTATATACGACACAATATAAGGTGAAATGGTACATAGTCTTCTATGATTTAGTGCAAGTGGGAGATTAAAGGAGATATTCCCTAAAGCCATATTTGTATATAATATAATTATGAGCTAATTTTTATTACATGAAAATAATGATTTTCATGCAAAGTAAGGTGTATCATTTCATACAGCTGTATATGAAACCAAATGATAATGGTTATCATTCAATACATTCTTTTACATAATATATCTTTAATGAACCATTTCATAATGAAATGATAGGGAGTAAATACATACAATGCATTCATGAACCGACTATGGTATTTATTCATGTGTTTCAATGCATGAATAAATGAGAGGATAATCAAGGATCACCCTTGATTTCCTATTTAATTACTGCTATGTGATGGTAGTGCATTGGAAATTTCCATTATTCTTGGAAAAACCTCCCACAAACCTGAAACTCCCTTCTTCTTCCTTCATTGCATATGAGATGCTAGCACATTGTGAATAGAAGAAAAATCTCATCCAAACATTAGATGATTCAGCTCATCTCGTGGAAACCTACGGAGGTGGGATGTCATTTGGCTGCCACTATGTGATATTTATCAATAATATCATATGAAGATCAAAAGGTTGCATATGTTCTTCAATGTAAAGTACGTTAAATTTACAGTAGGGTTCTTCATTTCAATTTCATATGAAGGTTTCATATTATCTTGCATGGAGATCCTAAAATTTGGTTTCTAATTGCTTCCACTGTTTCTAATAAGTGTTATTAGATTCATACAAAACTTAACAATTTCAAGGATGTACTAAAAGTAATAATATAGTTGTTATGAAGTTTATAAGCTATGCTTTATGTTTCTAATGTAATATAGGAAATCGTGTATGTATTTAGTCTCCCAAGACTACTAAACTCTTTGATCCATTTTGATGTGTTCCCTTGTATCTTTTACTAATGAAATAAAGTAAAAAAACTGGCTATAGTCTACTAGAGTTCAGATTGTTACAAGGAAAAGGAAGATCATCCCCTACAAGGAAATAGGAATCACCAAAAGAGGAGAAGTGTCAATGCAGAGGCAAGTGCGGGATCAACACGTCCTCCTTAAACATCTCAAACTACCATGCGCACCACCGTGATGGACTAAGAATGGGGTTAAACGTAGTGGGGAATTCCAAGATGGAAGAAGGAGATGGTCTATGCCTGTAACTCCCAACTGTGAGAAACAACATCCCCCTCCAAGAGAAAGAACCACCATCCAAGCCCATCAATGTTACAGCTGGAGCACCATTTCCCAAACCAGGAGTAGACTACAACCGAGTGCCATCGAGATATCATCACTGAATTCTAAATAGAATAGGATGAGACTGACCAATGGAATAGATGTGCCACCTAAAATCAAGTCCAAAATGAAGCCAGATGAATCCAACAAGCATCCATCCTTACTAACGCAACCCACCATTGAACTATAGGTCGTCGACCCCACCGCATAGTCATAGAGGGAGCCCATCCATGCATGCTCAATGAGCCCAAAGCTTCCCCGTGCCTATGACGAAACAACATCAGGGTGCAGGAGAAGGGAACACTGATGGTTGGAAGCAATAGACAGCTCCTTGGCCGCTTTTGAAACTCCAATCGAAATGACTCGAGCTCTGTTGCATATTTAAGGTTGTAGATGCGACATAAGCATACTACTTAATCGAGAGGCCATTATTGTACACAGAGCTCCCTAGTAGTGTCGACCCCTTATGGGGTGATGATTTTATGTGATGAGCAGAGACACTAAGAGAATCTGCATAAACATCGATCTTAGTGACCCCGTGATGAAGACATTGAGTGAAAACGAGGGAAAACTAGCAGAATTCCAAACAATTACAGACATCGATCTCGAAGAAACCTGGTCGGGAATGCTGAGAAGTCTTAGATAACACAACCCCATAGATGAAAATGAGATCCACTAAGACAAGAAAGCTCTGATCAGGAGCTTCTAAGGAAAGGAGAGCTCCCAACTGAAGGAGGAATCCAACCATTGGGGAAACCCTAAATAGCCTTCAACTTCTAGTCGTTCATTAATTCAACATTCTTGACATTTGATGAACGCCACTCTGAGACCATTACATAGTTTAAAAAGTTACAAAACTGAAATCTCTCTTTCCTAGAAAGAGTGTGAGCCACTAGAGGAAGTAAAGTTTGTTTTCCCTCATTCACCGACACCAACTCTTCCCCAATGGTCATTTCAATCATGTAAAACCTAGCCTTAAAGTCATTTTTTGTCACCCCTTATGTATTAATTAATTTTTTTATGTACTGTAACATACATTTTTCTCTATATGTATGATAACTAGAAAATGTCAGACAAAAGAACTCTTCCAGCAAGGTTTGAAAAAAATGATTTCTTTTTCCAACCCATCATTAGAATGTTTTTAGAGAATGTTTTACCAAACAGATTGATGACATCCTTTACCTCTATAAATAGTTCTTTTTCTGTTAATGGGCAAGGTTCAAAACCTTTGGAGTTCCCATTAGATGTTTTTGTCCAAGATCAATATCGATGTCATCGAGGTAAAACCCTTTGATGGCCAAGGTGTGTAGTATTTGTCACGACCCCCTCCCCACAAAGTGTACCCCTCCTGGGCCGGCAATGTGAGAAGGGAGATATTGACCCCCGAGTTCCGCCTTCAGTAGACCCCGGGTTGGCGACTAGCACTGAGGATATAGTAAACACACAAATGGGAAGCATTGCCCTCTAAGAGAACACATGCGGAAGAGAGAGATAAGATAGACACCAACCAACTCCAACTCAACTAGTGAGATGAAAGAAATCCTAAGTACACATATGAAATGTCATGCAAAACTACTACAACTGAAAGGGGAAAACTGCATGTACCCAAAAGAAAGTAAAACAGCAGCAACCACAAGCCCGAACAGCTCATGCAACCACAAGCTAGTAGTAACCAGCCTGATCTCCAACCTGATCCAAGTGACCTGAAAAACAGTTTATATATACATATGGTGAGTATAACAGTATACTCAGTAGGATCCTCCCAGAAGCCTTTCGTGCAAAAGTAAAGAAAGCATGTTAAAGCACAGTGAACAACAAGTGAAACTAACTCATCATCTAAACAGGTATACTAAGTTCTTAGCCTCACTATGGCTACTCTCACCAAGTAACGCATACAATAGTATATACTATAATAAAGAATATCAAGGGTACCTCGCTACTACTTCCCCACTGGTTTTCCGTTTTGCCCTATCGTCGCACGTCCTAAGCATCTCTCTCCAAAAAGTCTTGCCCGTAGACATCTGGGCGAAGCACCACAACATGCACCTCTTGCAACAAAACCACCACATCCACGTAAGAGAAGTAACCAGGTAGTTTCTAGGAGCCACCACAGCCCGCATAATGTGTATCATACGTCGGGTATTATACCTCAAGCCATTACAGCCCTCTACACACATATATGGGGAAAACTAACCATTGAGTCTACCAGCACAAGTATCTACCAAGAGAAGAGAGTGGGGCCAAAGGGGGTAGTCAGTCATTCATCCTCCCACCGGAATGTTGGGGAACCCCCCCCCCCCAGGGCTCAGAATCCCCGAGGTGTCAGTTGCCCTTACTGACAGGGTGGAGTAGCGTATAGAAACACAAAAAGTACAGAATATACTATATCTCACAACCACACTATGGGCATAACTTAGTCTTAGACTTAATTGTAGCTAACGTCTCTCGGACTCCGGGTTGCCACTTCTAAGACTAGGTATCCTATAAGCACACAACGATTTAAAGAGCTTTATTAGATTACTTCATTCCCTTTTTATCTGTTACACTTTACGTTAATTAATTCTTGAAACATTAATTAACCAAGAACAATTCCACATTTAAAGTTCATTAGCATCACACCCAAAGTACATTGTTTCCTCAAAATTACAACCTCATCATTATGTTCCAGCAAACTCCAACCCCATGGGTTAACACCATTTATTCAATTATTCATTACAGAATTACTTTCCCACATTTCCAGACATTCTAGAAAAACATTCTATGCTACTAAACACAATGGGGGCTCAACACGGTGAGTAGATGTACTACTCGTCGAGTCTTTGTCGCCTATAGCAAGAGCGTAGACTCATCCTCCCTTGAGAAGCTAAACACGGAAAGCACGTGGCATACCCCGCGCGTCTTCACCTCTTTTGGAAGAAGGGTAAGCAAGACCAGCTGCCTTGAGCAATGGGGAAAAGTAAAGTAGATAATCAACCAATAAGAAACAGCAATCATCTAACAATCACATTCATCCTATTTCATCATCCCTGGTGTCTTCCCCGACACCCACATGCATAAATCGATGCATCTCGCCACTCTAGGCGTCATCTGCTGCCACAACCAAAAGGTCTCCATGCCCCCACATATCACAAAGTCATCCAGGCTCACATCACAACACAAGCAGCAGGAAAGCAAACATTTTAACAGTTGGACTCTTGGCCCTTTAACAAACAATAGGGTAACTCAGAACCCAACAAGGAGTTATCTTTTATCAATCAACCGGTTCTTTAATCCATCTTATATTAACCGATTATTATTCTTAGGTTCCAAATTCGAGAAACCTAATCAGTAAGCTATCACAAATAATTAAACATGCTTACTGCACCATTTTGATTAACATCAAATTACAACAAGAAGAACCAGAATCATTTATATGCCTTTTTATCTTTATCCAAACCATTATCAATTAATTCCAGCTTTACGTTTTTTACCAATTTCTATCAAGAACAAAATGCTAAACACAGCAATCATTAATATCACACTATCTAGCAAAACAAGAGGCAATAACATACGACTGATATCAATTTGTTTATCTGGTTCAAATATTTATTAGATCAATTCCATTGTGATCCAGTGGGATAAATCATGCTAACAATACAGTTGCACGTAAAAGAGGAGAGAAGCAATGAATCCCCTACCTCAAACGGTTCTTGACGTTCTTTATACCACAACGGTTCACGATCGCCTCCTCTCGCGACAACTACATCCACCTGAGGATGCCACGGTACGATCACACCAACCGAAACCCAAGAAAACTTCATTAGAAGCATGGAGATCACATGCTATAATATAGAAGGAGAAACAGGAGAAGATGAACCCTAAAAGAATGACGATAAAACATACCTTATATTGAAGATTGATCGATACAGCTTGGTGGCATCAAAACAAAGCGGAACCAATCCGAGGAGGAAAGTTTGATTGTGCAACTCCTATGAGAAGGAATGGGATGTTCGAGCGTCTCACACCTGAGAACAAGGAGAAAGAATTGGGGAGGAAGATATCTCGTCCCTTTAGAAGATTTAACGGAGTGACGGTTTAAGATACGCTTAATTTCCTATTAAAAGCAGATCGCATTAAACCATGTGGTTTGACCAAGTTAAAACATCCTGAGCCTTATGGATAATTAATATAGGAGTTATGGTCTTTGAATCGGCCTTAGAGTCCTTAAAATGAGGCTTTAAATACATTTTATGTCAAAGGAAACGTCAAAGGGGTGAAACAGTAGGAAGCTAGAAACATTGTTCACCGTTGGAACCTCACCGTTCTGGAAACACTGTTCACGTACCTCACGGTTCTGGAAACACTGTTCATAAACCTCACCGTTCTGGAAACACTGTTCATGAACCTCACCGTTGGAACCTCACCGTTGGAACCTCACTGTTCTGGAAACACTGTTCATGAACCCCACTGTTCTTGAAACACTGTTCATCAAAGGTTACCGTTGCACTGTTCACAGAAGGTTAATGTTGACACTGTTCACCTAAGGTTACCGTTGCACTGTTCACAACGGTTTACCATTGGAATTATTCACAGAAGGTTAATGTTGACACTGTTCACCTAAGGTTACCGTTGCACTGTTCATAGAAGGGAAAAATTTGGAAAGTATTGGGGATAAGTCACCTTGACCTCTCGGGACACCTCAAACACCATATTTTCACAAAGGAATGGACCGAAGAGGTCCGGGTCATTATAGTATTCATACTTTATTTCAACCTAAATGAGAATATACCTTCTTCACATATAGTGCACTCAATCCTCCCTTCAGTGTTGTACCCTGTAAAATTACGAGAAGCGGAAAAATCATTTATCATACCAAATAACATGGTTCTAAACAAAAATTATTCTTTCTTGTGAGCATCATACATTGTAACATCTGTATCCCACCACAACTTCAAATCTTCAATCAGTGGGGACAAAAAATGTCAATATCATTACCAGGTTGTTTCAGACCTCAAATAAGCAATGACAACATAATGTACTTGCGCTTCATATGTAATCATGGTGTTAAATTATAATTTAATAATACAATTGGCCAAGTGTTATGTGTGATGCTCTGTACACCATGGGGATTAATGTAATCTGTAGATAACATAAGATGAAAGTTTTGTAACTCATTCCCAAATTCAGGATACTTGTTAATTTTCTTCCATTGAGGACCATCTACTGGGTGTTGTATTTTTCCATCCTAAACTCTTCTATAACTGACTTGTGGTCTCCAAACCTCCATATCACCATTGAAATATAGGAATGACAGGAAAGTATCATTAAACATTTAATGGACTTTGTTTTTTTCCCTTTGTATTGAAACGTGATGCACTTGGGACATTTCTATAGAGATTCACGTTATTTCTGAAATAATATACAATCAATAAGGAAGACATGTACTTTTTTATAGCACATACTCATTGAACATAACATTCGTTTCCCATCATACATTTGACAGAGAAGCTCATTTTTATTTGGAAACATGTCATTCAACAGAGAAAACAACTCTGTGAAACCGACATCACCCCATATGTTGCCTTCTTTCAGGTTATATAGTTTTGATACTACTGATAGTATTATATATTTCATACACCCATCAAACAATGACATCTCTACATGGTTCTTCTATTTCTCTTAACATTTTCGGACAATCACTAAATTCGTCTTCAACCATCGTTATTTCCTCAATACAATTTGCATTATCGTATACATTTATATCAATATTTGAAGATTCAAATACCTGAGATTTAAAATTAATTTGAGGTAGGAAATGGACTGACGACGATGATTAAACAACAATGACTGACTGACAACGTGCACAAAATTAGGGTGGACATGAATTATTCAAATCACAAAAATATAAATCAAAATGTGTACCTCATTCTGAAATCTAAACATAATTTTTGACATTACGACTAGATATTATCTTTACTATATCACAAAAAGACTTCAGAACACCTAAAAATTCAATCTTAGAATCCATGTAAGCGTAAATTTTCACAAAGATCAAATTTTCAAACATTACACCATTCTTAAAATTTGAATTTACAAGTTTATTTTCTTTTTTTTTATTTTGTTTAAAAAATTGGACTTTATGGGCTTTTATGGCTTTATTACGAAAATTGAATTGTGGGTCAGATTAAATATAAACAATCCGAAAATATTTGGGGAAATGACTATTCATGATCAAGATTCAATATATGATGAATTTTTAAATAAAATGAGATCCCATCTTAATATAAAATATAATTTACTTAAGTGGAGTTTCTATTTTGATCATTGATGGCCTTAAGTGGAGTTTCTATTTTGATCATTGATGGCCATTGCCCGTCTGGCGCCGCGGGAGCTATGGGAACCTGCGCCTCTTTCCCCCATTTCGTCACTCAACCATCCCCCTCCGCCAGGCACCTGCCCCACTCGCTGATTTCCGCGCGTGGGTCGCAAGCACGTGCACCGCACGCTGCCGCATTTTACACCCGTCAGAGAATCGCACGACGCCGCCCCAACCCGGAAACGCCAAAATAATATTATAATTATAATTATAATTCGCCGAAAAGACTCGCCGCCAAGTGCGGTGCGCCCCGCCGCCTCCACAAATTATCTATTTCACACGTATTATTTTATTCTAATAAAAAGATAATTATTCGACTTACATTTAATTTACCATATACTAATTTAAAAAAAAAAAGAGCCAAAAAGAGGGGTTGGATTGGATTAGCTTTGCAAAATATAAATAAAAAAGTCACCTTCACCGCATAAATCGGTTCCCAATAAAAAAACACAGCACCACAATGAGCCGCCGTCTTTCATAGCCAGAGCGGTGGCGGTTCATTCAGGTCAATTGGCAGGCCACGTTGGACGCCGCCGGCAAACACCGCCGTCGGGGGCTCCCCGGCGCCGCCCGCCGCCCCGCCGGCGCCCACCGAACAGGCCGGACCCTCCCCCCACCCGCCGGCGCGAAGGAACTCCCCGAAGGACGGTCGGGCGGCGGAGGCCGCCAAACGCCCGGCGGAGAGGATGGGGTCGAGAGGCGGCGCCGGCGGAAAGTTGGTCTTGGCCTTGGGGCCACGCAGCGACAGGGCGGCGCCGTCGTAGGCCATCGCCGCCTCCTCCGGCGTGTCGAAGGTGCCCAGCCACACGCGCGCTTTCTTCCAGGGATCTCTTATCTCCGCCGCGTACCTCCCCCACGGCCTCTTCCGGACCCCTCGGTAGTGGCCTCGTCGGGGTGACGTCATCTAAGCCCGGCGGAAAACGGCGGAACACGGCGGCGGAGGGGGAGAGAGAGAGGAAGAGGGAGAGAGAGGAAATTTGGGCGTGGGCGGGCTGGGGCTGCGCCCGAGTTTAAAGAAAGCAGCGGAGTGGGGCCGGCCGGACGGCACGCCCCGGCCCGTTCGGTTAAATTGCTAGAACGGCGGCATACTGTCTTCCGACACACGGAATTACTGACACGTGTCCATACCTGCAGCCGTTTTCGCGACCCGGTCCACCCCACCCGGCAGGTTAATATAATTAAATTTTTATTTGTAAAATACTGTAAATTTAAAAATCACTGAAAATGTTAAAAATATTTTATTTAAACAGTTAATGGTTTTAATATGATTGATTGGACGGGTCGCAGACGGAGGGCAGCACTCCAACGTTAAGTGACGATCCCCAGCGGTGACGTAAGCCGTACCGCCAGTGTGGTATGGCGCCTCTGAACGGACGAATAAATTATTATTATTTTAATATAGAGGCCTTTTTCAAATAAAATGAATTGTTTTTAGGAAATATTAATATTCTTTAAAAATGAAAATGGCAGGCGTCGCAGAGCGTGGGAAACGAGATGCCCTCACATGGACGACGTGTCCTCCTCGCGGGAGACAGCGTTGTTGGGCCGGGTGGGAGTACTTATCTCTGGGCTCATGGGCTGATGAAGTCATGGATGCAAATATTTTAGTTATTAGGTTCTATGTTCCAATAACAGATAATTATTTAATCAAAGTATTTATCAAAAAAGATTATATAAAAAATGTATTTCAAGATTAGTTATTCTTTTGTTTTAATATATATATTATTATATGAGAGGGCAACATTTGTATGGCTAGTCTTGAGCAAATAATAAATACTTTTTAAATATATTTATTTATAATTATAATTATATAAATAAATATGTCTCCACTGAATCTGGTCAATAAATATATATATCAAGAGATAATGATGATATTTATGAACACGGTTGACATTATATATGTTCATACATTGATGTGTGAGTACGTATAATTGACGTTATATGATCATAAGTTTATTTGTGTGCATGATTGTGTGTTGCTATGTTTCAAATGTTAAGATTATTTATATTATGAAGACACGTGCATATGTTATGTATTCATGACTCGTGAATGTTCATTTGTACATTGACACCCTTATTAATCATGATTTCCATATCTGACTCGTGAATGTTCATTTGTACATTGACACCCTTATTAATCATGATTTCCATATATATGTGATGACTCATTTTTATAATCTATTCCTTATCAGGCATGATTAATTCATGTTATACCCATTGACTTATTATGTTCTCATAAATACTTATAAAATTACAATAAATATATTTAAATAATAAATATATTTATTATATTTATAATTATAAAATTTTCTTTATATGTAAATACATTTTAAATATATTGATTATAATTATAATTATAACTATATATGTTTATTTATTTTAATAATTATAAAATTATAATAAATACATTTATTATTAGTTTAAAAATATATTTAAAAATTGGGTACAACCGTCAAATCGACACACACACAAAGAAGAAAATACAAGTAAACCCGCTGACTTGACCCCACGACCACGCCCCAAACCCCTCCCCACCCTTACCACTCTACTGAGCGCGGGAGACAATTTTAAAAATATATTTATAGTTATATACAAATATTTCAAGCAATTCACAAGATCTATTTTCAATTGAACATCTTTTGTGTATTTATTTTGTTAGATATTAATATTACCGAATCAAATAAGATAAATATGAATAAAGAATGGGTGGATGTCAATCGTACGACAAAAGAGTATAAAGATCGAGTGAAAGAGTTCATCAAGTTTGCAAAAAAATTACGCATATGACCATTCTCAAATCCTTTGTCCATGTTTACGCTATTGTTATTCAAGACTAATTAGTCCAGATGAATTGGAAGAACATTTGATCTATCACGGAATTGATCGAAGTTATAAATGTTGGAATAAACACGGGGAAAAAGAGAACGTAACTAGTGATTAAGATATCGCAACATTTTATGGATCATCTAATATTATTACAAGTGTGGACAATGAAAAAGACTGCATCAATGATGTGATTACAGGTGTGAATGATGATGATGACCGTATTGAGAAAATAACAAGGGCAGTTAAAGATGAATTTCGTGATAAACCAAAATTGTTTGAGAAGTTAAAAAGTTGTGAAAAGACGTTATTCTATGCTGGTTGCGCTAAATTTAAAACATTATCAGCCGTACTAAAACTATACAATTTGAAAGCAGACAACAGATGGAGTGACACCAGTTTTACTAAACTGCTTGCACTTTTGAATGATATGCTCCCATAAGATAATGAGCTCTCTAACTGAACATACAACATCAAACGAATGATACATTTGAGGGGTATGATCTCTAAAAGAATACATGTCTTCACAAATGGCTGTATACTATTTCGCAAGGACCACAAATCACTTAAAGAATACCCAAAGTGTGGTGCTTCTCGATACAAGAAAGATGAATCAGGTCCTATGCAAGTTGTATAGTACTTTCAAATCATTCTAAGGTTTAGGAACCTATATGGAAGTGATGAGACTACAAAGAAATTGACGTGACATGCAGATACAAGAAATAAAGATGAGAAATTACGTCACCCGACATACTCTCCTTAGTGAAAGAAAATTGATGATGAGTATCCTGAATTTGGAAACAATCCGAGAAACATTCGTCTTGCGTTATCTACAGATGGAGTGAATCCTTTTGGTTTTCAAAGCAGCACTCACAATATATGGCCAATTATGTTGGTAAATTATAACTTGACACCGTGGTTATGCATGAAACGAAAATACATCATATTATCTATGTTTATAACAGGACCAAAACAATCGAGTAATGATATTGATGTTTATTTGGTTCCATTGATCGATGATTTGAAATTATTGTTGGATTCAGAAGTTACGTTGTATGATGCCTACAAAAATAAAGATTTCACAGAGCCATGTTGTATGGGACGATAAATAACTTTTCTACTTGTGGAAATTTGTCAGGATATATCATTAAATAAACTCAAGGGTGTCCTGTTTGCGAACAAAGTACACAATCAATTAAGTTAAAACATTCTTGGAAGACAGTGTTTCTAATACATCACAGATTTCTATCTCGACGACATAATAAGTACCAATCTTGGATGACAACATACAATGGAAGTTCAGAAGAACGTACGGATCCGTCTTCACTAACAGGTGATCAACTGGCTGGGAAAGTAAAATATATGGTCACTACTTTTGTTAAACCATTTTCGAAAAACCTTACGAAAATCAATTGAAAAAAGAGATCAAATTTTTTGAATTACCATACTGGAATTGTCGGTACGTCAGACATTTTCTTGATGTTATACATGTTGGAAAAATGTATGTGATAACGTAATGATCACGTTACTAAATGCACCCAACAAAATAAAGGATGAAATTAAGGCTACATTGGACATGATTGACATGAGAATACAGGAAGAGTTGGAGCCAGTGAAGGGTGAAAAATGAAATTTTCTTCCTCTAACTACTTACACTCTTTCCAGGCAAAAGTGATATCATTTTTGCAACTTCTTGAATAACGTAAAGGTTCCAAAGGAGTTTTCATCGAATATCAAGAATATCGTGGCAATGACCGATTTAAATTTAAAGGGTTTGAAATCACATGACTTCCATGTTTCGATGCAAGATTTAATTCCTATAGCTTTACATCACATTTTTTCCAAGCATGTCCGTCATACATTAACCAAACTCTCTTTCTTTTTCAAAGCTATATGCGGCTAAGTTATAGACCCGACAAAATTGCTGACTATGGAAAAGGAAATTGCCGTCATATTATGTGAATTGGAAATGTTCTTCTCGCCAGCATTCTTTGATATGATGGTTCACTTGGTGAGAGAGATTTGACTACGTGGTCATGTACACTATAGATGGATGTACCCTATTGAACGGTATATGAAGATTTTTAAAGGGTATGTCAAAAATAAAAGTTGGTCAGAGGGTTGTATTGTAGAGCGATATATTATTGAGGAACCCGTTGAATTCTGTACTGATTACCTGTCCAGTGTGGAAAGCATTGGTCTACCGAAATCTCGTCACACTGGGCAGCTTGTGGGTGAAGAAATTTCTGGAAGAGATGTTGCACAAACAATATTACGGATCGAGAGCAGGTGCACCTTTATGTTTTTCATAACAATTTGATGGTTTCCCCATATGTTGAAACCCACAAAAAAATTCTTAGGCATTTGAATCCATTAAGGGTCGAAAGATGGATATCAAATATACACAATCAATAGTTTATAAGATGATTTTGAGACCATATTTTTAAGGAGTCAGATGCAAATCCAGATTCAATTTTAGAATGACTTCGATGGCTATCCAGGGGACTAAGCGTGTATGTGTTATCTTACAATAGTTATGTAATTAATGGTTATATGTTCTATACAAATTAACATGATGAAGGCAGTACCATGCAAAATAGTGGAGTTACACTTGTATCTAAAATGATGCATGTTTCTGGTACCAAGGATATAAATTTAATTTATGCGAATATGTCATACTTTGGCATCATTTAACAAATATGAGAGTTGAATTATACAACATTCTAAGTGCCGATTTTTCAATTCAAGTGGGTTGATAATAGGAATGATGTTAAAATAGATGAATTGGGATCCGTGAAATTAGATTTCAGTAAGAAAGGGCATAAACATGAATTGTTTATAATGGCATCACAAACAATATAAGTATTTTATGTTCCAAATCCCTCAAACCGAAAGTGGTCAATTGTTCTATTATCAAGAAAAACAACTGAAGGGCCAAATCTTATAAAAACACATGTCAACAAGGAGGTATTCATTTCTAATTTATTTTTTATGCTAAACCTTTAACAATGAATGAAAAAAGGTCTAGACCAATGAATGTTTTTACAGACGGACAAAGGGAAGGGGTGAAATGAAAGGTCAACTCAAAACAATCTAAAGGATCAACCAACTGATCAAAAAGATATTTCAAAAGCACCTTTACCCCACCTATTCAATATCCGTGTTTACTAACATTGAAGGTTTATGCAAATACAAAGTTACAAAATGGTAGTAGTCACGTAGTTGATTTTGAAGAAAAAAATTATGGAGAGGAAGGTACAAAGTGCATTGCTCTTGAGAATGTAAATGAAATCCTCAACCATGAATGACTAAGAGCCTCAGTTGTAAATGTATACATGTGGTATGTTTCCATGATTTATTTTTTCAAAAGATGATATACTATGTTAATTATGACTAAATACATTTCATATATTTTTCAGGCGTATATATCAATACCAATTGAATGGATTACCCCATGAAAATAAACTTGGACTCATTAGTCCTCACGTCACCTCTACAGAACAAAAGGAAAATAAATAAATAAAAAAGAATGAAATAGTGAGAGACCTGACCAAATTGTTTGGAAAAAACTTGAGGATGAAAGACTCCTCTTAATACCAATGATATAGGGGTAAAAATCTACAATTTAATCAGATCAAATATATTTTCATTTATTTTATTAATTATTCCTTTTTGCATTTTTAGGAAACATTGGATACCCATTGCGATCAATTTAGATACTCCAAAGATTTATTTCCTAGATTCAATGCATTGATACCCAAAAAACTGACCACACATGATGACGTTTATCAATTTTTAATACACTACATCCAACTTTTTAGAACTAAACTTCAAGTTATATATTTTATATTATGTTTTAATGAGAATTCTGTTATGATAGAGTGGTGTATAAATATCGTGAAAATCATGTCACGAGGATAACCAATCCACACAAGGACCCTGGAAAGTTCTACAACTGGACAAGTATCATGGTATATATAATAAGATTTCACTATCCAAACACATATAAAAACAAATTACTTATTTTTCTCAATGTTTCTGTAGTGTCGGAAACAAATAAATAAATAAAAAGATTGTGGTTATTATGTTTGTAAATTTACGAGAGAGATCATATTCAATCAACAAACTAGCATCCCTGAAGAGGTATTTTCAAACATAATTACTATTTAATTTAAAATATTTATTAATCCTTTATGTATTTATATATTTCCAGTACTGCTATGACTGCTGAAAAAAATCATATTCACAAGATGATATAGATTTGTTTAGAAACGAATGAGCAACATACCTGATGGAAGAATGTACACAAATGATATGAATATGCGACTTCCATAAAATTAATGGATTGTTTCATATTTATGTTTAATTTATTTCATTTTAGAATTACGCACATAAGAATTGTTTTCTTATACAGGTGGATCCCTTCATTCGAGTTGGGGTGGTTTGTTCGAAGTTGCTCATGCTCGTGAGAGATTGGACTTTGAGGCTGTAACTGAGATAATGATAATAAAGAAATGAGTCAAGAATGTATACAACCATCATGAAAAGGTGAATTTCTACTACTTATTTAATTAATTTTTTTCATCATTTTATTTTCTATTTGTAATTTAATTTCCTTATCATTTTTATCTAATACTTATTTAGTTTTTTCACAGATCTTTACGTTTTCCATTGCTTTTCTTTGTCGAGCCACCAACACTGCAAATTGAGTCGATGTTCTTATCTGAAAAAATTTTCTTGTTGAAATCCATAAGAGTATAAAAAGCTCATTTACTCATTGTGGTGACTTCTCATGATATAATGGGCACGTGACCTTCTTCTACTCTCATAGATTTCAACAACAAGAAAGGGTTTTCAGCTAAAAACATAGTGTAAATATGTAGTGTTGGAAGTTTAACAAAGAAAGACAATGAAAATCATGATAACATTGGAAGTTAGGATTGTTTTGAGAATTTGGGACATGTAGAAATCAGCTACACCTCAATCCGACACACGGTGTGACCGGTATGACTCCAAGTGCTTCTTTTATATTTAAAATTGATATAAATTTTAGTAAAAAAGATAGTTGAAATACTCAAAACTAAGAAAAACTATTCATATTGTTTTGATACTTTAAGAAAATGGTATTTTAGTTATTTGTGACATGTAGGAATCAGCCGCACCTCAATATGATACACGATGTGTCCAGTCTGACTCAAAGTGTCCGTTATGAGTTTAAAATAGACATTTTAGTTCAAAAAGTGTCACTCATTAAAAACTAAGAAAACACGCTCATATTTTTTTTGATAATTTAGAACAATGATTCCTAATTTATTTTTGATGTATAAGATCGGTCTCACATCAAACCGATACATGATGTGATTGGTATGAGTTAAATGAACTGTTTCCAGTTTAAAATAACATTTTAGTAAAAAAGACAAGTGACATATTCAAAACTAATAAAACACATTTGGATTCTTTTGATACTTTAGGAAAATGATCCATAATTCATTTGCGATGTGTAGAAATCATCCACACCTCAATCCGATTCATAGTGTGACCCATATGACTCCAAGTGCATTTCTTATTTAAAATTGACATCAATTTTATTAAAAAGGACAATTGATCTACTCAAAACTGAGAAAATACATTCAGATTGTGTTGATACTTTAGGAAAACGATACATAAGTAATTTTTGGTATGTAGTAATCCACCGTACCTCAATATGATACACGATGTGCCCGGTATGACTCAAAGTTCCTATTATCAGTTTAAAGATGACATTTTAGTTCAAAAAGTGTCACTCACTGAAATCCGAGAAAACACAATCATATTATTTTGATAATTTAGGATGCCAATTCATAATTCAATTTTGACATATAGGAATTAGTCTCACGTCAAACAGACACACAATGTGACTGGTACGACTCAAAGTTATTATTTTCATTTTAAAATGATATTTTAGTAAAAAAGACAAGTGATGTACTCAAAACTAAGAAAAAGAAGTCATATTATTTTGATACTTTAGAAAAAATATCCATAACTCATTTGTGACATGTAATAATCAGCCACACCTCATTCCGATGCACGGTGTGAACTATATGACTCCAGCTGCGTCTTTTTATTTAAAATTGACATTAATTTTAGCAAAAAAGACAACTCACAAACTAAAAACTAAGAAAACGCATTCATATTGTTTTGATACTTTAAAAAAATGATCCATAAGTTATTTATGACATGTAGGAATCAACCTTACCTCAATCTGATACACGATGTACCCGGTATGACTCAAAGTGTGCATTATAAGTTTAAAATTGATATTTTAGTTCAAAAAGTATCACTCACTAAAAACCAAGAAAACTCACTCGCATTATCTTGATAATTTAGGGAAATGATTCATAAGTCATTTGTGATGTGTAAGAATTAGTCTCATATCAAACCGACACACGATGTGGCCGTTATGACTCAAAGTGTGGGTTTCTAGTTTCAAATGACATTTTAATAAAAAACACAAGTGACATACTGAAAATTGAGAAAATGAATTCATATTGTTTTGATACTTTAAGAAAACAATACACAAGTCATTTTTGGAATTTGAGAATTAGATTCACCTCAATATAACGCACGATGTGACCGGTATAATTCTAAGTGTGTCTATTTATTTAAAATTAACATTAATTTTAGTAAAAAGAACAAGTGACATACTGAAAACTAAGAAAACACATTTGGATTGGTTTGATGCTTTAGGAAAATGATTCATAAGTCATTTATAACATGTAGGAATCAACCTCACCTCAATTCGATGCACAGTGTGACCAGTATAACTCTAAGTGTGTTTTTTTATTTAAAATTGACATTACTTTTAGTAAAAAGAATAAGTGACATATTGAAAACTGAGAAAATGTATTCAGATTATTTTGATACTTTAGGATAATGATCCATAAGTCATTTTTGACATGTAGGAATCAACTGAACCTCAATATGATGTACGGTGTGACTAGTATAACTCAAAGTGTCTCTTTTTATTTAAAATTGACATTAGTTTTAGTAAAAAGAAAAAGTGACATACTGAAAATCGAGAAAACAAATTTGTATTTTTTTTATACTCTAGGAAAACGATCCATAAGTCATTTTTAACGCATAAGAGTTAACCACAACTCAATATGACGCACAGTGTGACCTATATGACTCCAAATGTTTCTTTTTTATTTAAATTTGACATTAATTTTAGTAAAAAGAACAAGTGACATACTAAAAACCAAGAAAACACATTATTATTGTTTTGATACTTTAGAAAAATGATCCATGATTCATTTTTGATGTGTAGAAATAAACTGCACCTCAATTCAATGCAAGATATGACAGATATGATTCAAAGTGTCTATTATCTGTTTAAAATTGACATTTTAGTTCAAAATGTGTGCCACTCATTGAAAACCAAGAAAATGCTCTCTGATTGTCTTGATAATTTATGACAACAATTCATAAGTTATTTGTGACGTGTATGAAGTATTATTATGTCAAATCTCTACACGATGCGACCAATATGACTCGAAGTGTGTGTTTCCAGTTTGAAATGACATTTTAGTTAAAAAAACACAACTGACATAATTAAAACTGAGAAAACACATTCAAAATATTTTGATACTTTAAGATAATGATCCATAAATAATTTTTTATGGTTAAGAATCAGACACACCTTAATCCATTGCATGGTGTGACCGATATAACTCTAAGTGTGTCATTATTTAAAATTGACATTAATTTTAGTAAAAAGAACAAGTGACATACTCAAAACTAAGCTAACACATTTGTATTATTTTGATACTTTAGGAAACTGATCTATAACTCATTTGTAACATGTAGGAATCAACCACACCTCAATAAGAAGTAGGTGTGACTAATATAACTCCAAGTGTGTCTTTTTATTAAATGTTTACATTTTATTAATGTATCCTTTCATATTAATGTTTAATTTATTTATTTATAGTATTACTAACATAAAATTTGTTTTCTTATATAGGTGGATTATTTTTCTCGAGTTGAGATAATTTTTTTGGAAATACCATGGGTGGAAATTTTTGAGAGGGGATCACGAATGCCAAAAAAAGAAACATTAATGTTTTTAAATGTTTGTGGATAATTGTAAATGTAATTATATAAAACAAATTTTGAAATTTATATAATAGTTTTTTTGTATTAATGATATAAAATTTATTTCAATTAAATTATATATTTTTCATGCAAAGGTAACAGGTTTTTGATGGGTGTGTTGTTATATAAACAACACACTGTAGCAAGCTAGGCTTTTATCAGCACTGATAAAGGGGACCCCCCTTTAACAATGTTGAGGAAAACAATGCTTTTTTAGCACTATTAATATCCATTTTGCATGATGTTAAAGGGAACATTTGTAGTAGTGTATGAAGATGAAGCCCTGATCCAGGTGGAACAATCATGGGCAATGAAGAAAAATGAAGAGTTGTGTGGAAAGAAATAAAAGAAAACAGGAGATCACGATTTGTATAAAGTTGTGTATGAACTCATACACAAAAGAGGAAGAATACATGCAATTCCATGGGTTGATGAAGCATTGCATGAAAATGGATACATCAATATCTCAACATGAAAATCACACATAAGATCTTTCATAATGGTTGATGAAACATGGAATGTGGAAAAATCATTATGATACATGAGTATCCCCAAAAATAGTAGAAGAAAGTGAGTTATTCATTGAATACCCAATTACCCACACAATAGAAGAAGATAGTGATGCAGTAAGGATCAAAGTACCATCATAAGGGTAATTTTTTAATGGTGATCAATGTATGAAGATATGTTGAAGACTCAAGGTGAAGATCCACATTCATTGGATCCACATAATAGAATAATAAATAAAGGAATAACTATCTCAAAAGGATGACATCTATACCATGCTTATATTCATACATGATTTCACACATTATGTAGTAAATCTTTAGAGGTATACCTAAATAAAGTAACAACTTATAGTGTATCATACTATTACTCATGTGATATTAGGCAATCTATTCCCTCATGCATCCCACATTAGGTTTACCAAATAAAACTATTGTTTTCATGTATGTGGTTGATTGATATACTGCTAAGAGGTAATGAGAGAATAATGAATGAATAAATGGGATAAATAATAAATAGATGAAACATTGAAGGATTTAATAATGCCTCAATAATCATAAAGTAAAAATCTATTTGAGTGAGTCGTTAAATGGAGTTAAAAGTGATCAACACGTGTGACCCTAATTTCAACCATCTTCAAGTGCCCATTTTATAGCCTAATACTAGTAACAACTTAAAATGTTGAAAGAGAAAAGTACTCTATTTGATAATTTAATTCATATACCTTGATAAGTAATATATCTATCATAAAAATATTTTATGAAATTAAAATGACACATCAACATTTTAAATAAAACAATGAATATTGATGATAAAATTATTGTTACATCCATCGTAGATAAATCCCATATTTTTTGAAACATGTTAAACATAAAATTAAGTATAAAGGGGTATATTTACCTAAAAAGGTTATTAAACTATCTCCATATTTAATAGGATTATATGAAATGAGGATAAAAATACATTTAAGAATGATAAATAAAAGGTACTCATGGTAAAGGGATTTGAATCATCCAAGTATCTAAAGGGGTTCAACAAACATACCAACCACCCAACTAATATGATATATCAATTGGAGAAGAATAAATGTACTCAATAATTCTGTGTAAATATTAGTCACTTAATTCTAGATTATTATATTTTAAAGAATAACTAATTAAAGGTAAAGAAACCAATAACCATACCTCAAATAATATGGATATACTAAATATTCATTTTTAATAAAAAATATTCAAATTTATCAATTGAGATTCCCTTTGTGAAAATATCAACAATGTACTCAAGTTTTGACACATAATCAAACTTAACAATTTCATATATAAATTTTTATTAGATAAAATTATATTTAATATCAATTTATTTTAATCTAGAATGTTGTACATGATTATTTTATATATTAATTCCACTTTCCACATCCAATTCTCAGCGGAAACCTTGCACATTCCTTTAGATCTTTATTTTCTCTTTCATCATCATCATATGTGTAGATGTATATGTGGTTTACATATAATTAGGTTTTTTAGTATTGAGTAACTAAATTATAATTATTTTAATGCTATCTAACACACCTACCTCTGATAAAAAATGTTTAACTATTTGTGTATTTTAGACTATTAACATTTGTAGCACAATATATATTTATGAAGCCATAGAGATTTATGCGCTATCCTATTCTATAATACATACCATAGTAGGAAGTTTAAAATATATTATAATCCTATTTAAATTATTCACATATTAATATTTAGAGATACTCTATAATCTTTTTCATAGTGTAACAATATACACCATGTCAAGCCTTGATGGTGTTAAAAACAACAAACTCTGAATTAACAATTTAGATTATTTTTTTACTTCACATGTTGGACTTCACCATATTTACTAAGTTTCACACATATTGAATTAGGTTTCAATACTTATCTAAAACCCATCATTATAAAATTATTCAACAATTACTTAAAATATTTCTCTTAATACTAAAAGCTATGTTTTTACATGATATATAGCCTCGTAAAGAATTGCATCTTACCCAACATGAATATTCCAAAATTATTTTTCACATGATTAATAAAATACTTACATACATACACTTTATCAATTAAAAAAATTATCTCATTATCATAGGAAATTACAATAATAGTACTTCTATTCATCTCTCACACATAGAAAAACACATCCACTTTTACTTTCTTGAAATTCATCTTCTTCAAATAGAAGTCCAACTTAGAATTCTAGTTCTTTGGTTCTTATTTCTATCCATTTGAATCTTTCTTAAACTTTTACAGTCTTTTTCTTTCTTCATTAAGGATGAAACCCTTGGGAAATTCAAAAATACCTCATATACTAGCACACCATTTATGTATGAAAATTTAACATCCTTTTAGTACACTTGATAATATCTTTGATCTAGTACATAAAAAAAATATTTTTATGGATACAAGTATAGGAATAAGAGAAAATGTTTCCTTAAAGTTAATTCCCATAACTTGGGAATTCCCTTTACATACCATCTCATACTTGTATTTGGAAACTACACCTTTATCATTTAGATTTTTTTGAACACCGACTTATTTTTAATGAAAACTTTCGTTTTTGGAAAGGGTATATGATTCCAAGTGGCATTCTTTTTAATTTTATCCAAATATTCACTCACGAAACTTTCTATTTCCTCAGTCTTGAAATAATTATCAATTGAATTTGGATTAATTTTTGAAAAGACAATCTATGTGGATCTCTATTTTTAACTTTATTCAAATGTGAACAAGTGAATCTTGATCACCAATAATTCTTTTAACATCATATTATTTTTATATCTTGTATAATTCCTTTTAAATACAACATCAATAATACCTCTATCACCATTATAGGATAAATTCACTTACACTACAATATATTCATCTTAAAAAATTTCTTTAAAAATATTTTTAGAATTTTGAAAGTTTTCATACTAGAAATTTTCATCATCTTAAACTTTTTAATCTCTTATCATGGTATTATTTTCAATTATATTCACATCAGAATAATGAATTATTTTTGTAGTATTTTATTCTATCAGTTGTAAACTCTTCCACTAGATAAAAATCCCATTAATATTGCAATAACACACATACACCAAGGTATGAATTGGATTTAATTTTATCCATTACATATGTATATTAGTGATTTTAGACTATGGGAGTGGTTGTTAGAGGTCGGGGATTGAAGTTTTAGGAAAATATTTTTGTGGTGGAAATATTTCAAAGATGATAGATACCAAAAAGTCCATGGTTTCCTAGTACTAGGTACCCGATGGACTTCTATTGAGTACACAATGGCTAAAACTGAAGGAAGGTTTTTAGCATTCATACCACTTGTTTTCCGATGGCCCCTGACTGGTATCTGGTGGGAATTTGATATTTAGTGGTATATTTCTTAGTTTTTTTAAAATTAAAATTAAAATTATTAGTGGGTTCAAAAATATTATAACATATGATCCTTACCCCTTCCTACCAGATGAATGAACCACTCCCCTTCACCCTTTATCTTCCTCCCTTATAAGTGGGAAATCCTCATCTTCTGTTCTTTGATTCAAGCTCCGTTCATCTCGTTAGATTACTAGAGGAGAGACTAACACTCCGATTCTATCTATTTGAGTTTTCTTCCACCACATCACCATTATTTATCTAAAATACATATTTTGGAAATTTATAACATAATTTATAATATATTAAAATTAAGTTTGATCTGTTCAATAATTTTGGATGAGATGGTTCTTATAACTATGAGGTTGGTGGTATCTAGAATTTCCCTTTTTTATATGGGTCTTCTACACCATGTGATATGCGAGTGTTGGTAGGCAAGGGGAATTGACTTAGAGTGGAATCAAATTTTTTTTCTTCATGCATCGAGTAGTGGTATGTTTCATATAGATTGTAATGGGTTTCTCAAGGATAATGTGTCGATTAGGAGGTCACCAATGTCTATGTATTTTTGGGAATGTGTTGAGACACTGTGAAATGAGAACTTCTAAAGGGTATCCCTACATTTGAATTGTGTGAGAGGACCTCAAGAGGCATCCTAAAACATTACTAGATGATGGGAAGTTATGTGTAGGGTATGATATTATTGGTTAGCCTTCTTGTGTGGTTATGATATTGCATGTGGTTGATGTGCCTTGACATTTATGTAATGGGTGTAGGTGTGGTACCTTAGTCATGCTAATGAGAGACCAACTTGAGTTGGTCTTCTCTAGGTAAACGATGTAAAGGGAAAAAGTTTCCTAGTGAGATAGTTAGGGATTTCACAAAGTACAATATAAGGGGTTGTGTCGTAGTTATCATGTGGTGTTTGTATGGGTCAATAAGGGATGGACCAATATTCCATTGTATAGTGCTTGGATAAGTCAATAGAGGATGAATTAATATATCTATGTGTGGTGATTGGATGGGTTAGCGGAGTCTAACCTAGAATCCCATTGTATGGTAATTATAAGGGTTGGTGAATGATATCCTAATATCCTAATATGTGGTACTTGGATGGGTTAGTGGATGGATACCTAGTATCACATTGTGTAGAAATTGGATAAGACAATGTAGGATAACTTAGTATCCTGTATTTATGGTGTATACATGGGTCAGTGGTGTCCAACAAAATATCCCAAGAATGATGAGTATGGATGGGTTTTTGGTGGCCAACCTAGTACCCCGGACTAGATACTATACTATATATATATGAGGATATGTTCCACTTTCTTGTGATATGTTTATACTTAACATTGACATTAGATGAAACATCTATAAGTATACACCGAGTGTCTTATTTTTCACTCATTGTCATGATAGATTTGTTATATTTGCTATTATTTTTTCTATATCACATTTTTTATGCTCTGATATATATCGGATTTATTTGGGGACACTATTGGAGGTGGATTACTGAGTATATTGTGCACTCCCTATATGTGCACCTCGGTGAGTGTGAAGACTTCATGGTCAAGAATGGAAGTAAGTGAAGGAGATATGCCTTAAATAACCATTTTCATGTGATGCAATTTTCCCAATAATATTTAACGATTATGGTATATCATAAAGGATTGAAATATGATTCCTTAACACTATCTCTACCAATAATAAGGTATGGATGATTGATATCATAAGGTGAATTCATAGATAAGTCATAATATACGAATGTCATATCATATGGAATAAACCATGCTTTTGGATTCGATAATATGGGTAGTTGAATGGTAATTATTATTATTCAATAAATTCTTCCCCATCACCTATCATTTAAAGAAACATTTCATATGATGAAACGATCAAGAGATGAGTTCACATGATGGATTCATGAACTGGCTGAGTGGAATTTAATCATGTGTTATAAACACATGTGTAAATGTGATCTTACCTGAGGAGCATCATCAATGGATTTATAAAGGGGTTCTTCCATGATAAGGTATAAACAAAAGATATCTAAAGCCTCAACTGAAACACCCTTTTCTGTATATGTCTTCTCCTACCTCTTTTATATGTCGAGGCATTGGTATGCCGTGGAGGGTGGAGGATCATGCTCATGTGATGATAAATTCAATAGAAACCCATAGATATGTCACAAAGATAAGAGTCTGTTGATTTCCCTTTGGGGATCTTCATTATACCATATGATTGATGGAGATGGATATTGTAGTGGCTCATTGGTGTAAGGTACACATTTCTATAATTTCTTCATTTCCAATTTCACATGGTTTCATTTATCTTTCTTAGAGACCTTGGTTTGTGTTTGTTAATTATATGAGCTCAAATTTTCAAAATTTTCAATTATTTTTCATTGATAATAACCCCCATTATTAATTCAAATCCCGGGTAAACATTCACTTTTGTGAATTTTGAGAAATTTTGAATTTAATCAATAAATGGACCAATTAATGATTTTTATTGATTTATTTATTCTTGGAATTAAAATGAGGAATCCAAATTTTTATTTTAAAATTGAAAGATCAATTGTTTGATTCAATATGGAATTGAAATTCTTAAAAGGATTTATTTTTGGAGTTTTAATGTTTAACCATTTTTTAATTAAATGAAAATCCATACATTGATTTTGTTTTGTGAATTTAAATTTAAAATTTATAAATAAATATGATTTATAAATTATGATTTTTTTATTTGAAAAAAAATCTGATTTTATTTGAATGGAAATGAATCCAGATTTTATCTTGTAATTTTTTTGAGGACATTTAATTTGATTTTTATTCAATTGAAAACGATTGAAAAAAATACACTAAAAAATGATGATTTGTAATTTATAGATCCAAGGTTGAGAAAAATTTAAAAAAGGGAGGAAGTGATTGTTGATTGAATCCTTGTCATTCTCATTTTTATTTAGTTTTGATAATTACTTTAACCCATTAATCTTTGTTTTCTAATAAATTTGTTAAGTGTTTCAAATTTAGTACGTCAAAGTATTTATTCTATATCTGAAGAAATTGTGATCAGATTCTATTGATTTTCCCTTTTTTAAAAGGGAATTCCCATGTGTGGCCTTTTCGAACCCTCCACACATGGTAACCCCCCTCCCCTATGAAGAGGTCACTTCCCTGAGGTAGAGCCCCAACCGGGGAAGGAGCCATTGCCAGCTAAGACGACAGAGCGTCCCGGAGGGTGACAACCCGATCGATGATGGTTCATCAAAGAAATCCGTCAGCACATTGGTCCACACCTCATTTTTCCCACCTAGTTGAGACCGGGTGACCCGACAAGACGGGTGGATCCCGGGGGAGAGGCTCGCCCCAAAAGCAGACTCCCAGGATTCGAACCCTGAACCTCCCAAAGAACGACGTTGTTGTACCACTCTCCTTTACCACCACACCACCACCAAAGTGGATGATCGGATTCTATTTATGTTTATTATGTTGGAAAGATAATAAGATTATCTTTATTTCATCTGTTTATTTTGAAATCCAATTCAATTGTTTCGATAGTGAAAAAATTCACCAAAGCTGTTACAAGTTGTTCAAGTGATATTGCAGTTTTCAGCTTAAAGTCAATTTAGAATTATGATGATATCTCAATATACATTGAATGGATTCACAGGCACATTATACCATTGGATATCTAAGGAAATTATCTAACTTCATTAGTTTATGTGAAAGTCTGAAAAGGATGTTTTTATACTCTAAAAAATCACCGAAGTTTCTAAGCAGTTTTGCAACTATACAGTGAATAGATTTGAAAACCTATAGTATTTATTTTACTGCAAGTTCTATAGATATAAAAATTACTCGAGACCTAGGGTGATGGAAATCCAATAAGTTTATCTTGATTTTATCAGTTTATATTAGAGGATAAAAAAGTGGTTTGGATGGTCAATAGATTATCTGAAATTATGGAATGCTGCTTTAGCAGCAGTTTTTCTAGATCATATGGATTTTTTTTTTCAATGATATCGAGAGTTGTAAAAGTCATATTGATTCAATTATTTAACCATTGGAAATATATTTATGTTTCATAAAAATAAGTATGTCGGGATTAAGGCTGAATATGACGGTGAAGGGCTCAAAAAAATTCAGTGAAGTCTGAAGTTAAGATGTTCACATTTTCCAGAAACACTACACTGAATAGTTTGCGTATAGATCGGGAACCCTATTTTTAGAGAATGAACATATGGAATATCAACCCTATTTTGGAATCCTAGAATTAATATTCATACCCTACATTTGTGAGTTTGAATGTATGGTTAATCAATGCTATGTTTGGAATCTTATGCTGAAAAGTGTGAACATATGGATCATTATCCCTATGTTACCTTTTGTTCCCTATGTTATGTGTAGATGAAAGTATGGTTTAGGAACCATACATTGGTAGGAACCCTATGATATGCAAAGGAACCCTACACTACGCAAAGGAACCATACACCATGCAAATGAACCATATGCTATATAGTTGAACTCTACGTTTGATATTTTGTCATTACATGAAGGAACCGTACGTTTGAATTTTCAACAATGCTATTTTAAATCCGCGATATTTTGTGCGATTTCTATAATAGTCTTCTTAGTATTAAAGATCGTTATAAAGTGGTTTTGAGACCAATTCAATGTCTCACATGCAATGGATTAAATCATTCCTATTTATAAGGGACGTTATGAATCTCTTTGAATGATTTTGATTTCAAATATTCATGATTAATTATGCTGCTAGTTTTGAGGAGCTGTTTTGACTATATTTAAAGAGGTTTGAATGGATTTAAATAGGAGTTTAAAATTGTTCAATGCTACTATTATTATGGAGATATCATTAGAGGAGTTATTAAAATTATTCTGAATGCATTTATTAGAGATTTATTCTATAGGAATAAAGAGGCAATGATGCAACACTATTCATGAGATATTTATGAAGGATATTAACTCTATTTATTTTGGGTATCCTAAGGAAGAGGAATGTTGTTAAAAATGATGAATATTGATTCTATATATATATATATATATATCTCTATGGAAGGAAAAGAATATACACAATAAATAAAACCAGAGATGTGAATACTCTGTTAAAAAGAAGGCGCTGAAAATATTCATATTAAACCTCGACACTTTTGAAGAGAGAATTAAAATTATTTGTTCATTCTTATTATATAATGGTGTAAAGAAGACATAATCCTATGAAAAAATTATCTGATCTATTTGCTGCTATTTTAAGAAGAAGAAGCCTGGTCAACATTGAAGATTATTTTGCTGCTGCTATTGTGCTATATTGAAGATATGATTTTATTTTTCAGTTGCTAGTGAAAACTATGAAGTTCAACCTGTACCATCAACAAAATCAATCCCTATTGATTTGTTGGATCATCGGATGCTTGAACTCAGTTGCGGTGGAGTGTCAGATTCTCAAACTAAGTTGTGGATATACGGTTCCCTGTAAAAGAACCAAAAGGACCTACAAAAGCCATATAAGGTGTCAACTGCCTGCACTCAGTTGTGGATTGAAGGTCTTGTGATAAGAGGACCTACTAGTGAAAATCACCAAGCTCGTGGATTAGAGTGTTGGTGGAGTGGACTAGGATATTTCTGTACCCTAAACCACTATACATCCTTGTGTTCTTTTCCTTTATTTATTTTTACTACTTTATCAACTTTAAGAAATAAGGAAAGGATCACTTTTTTTCAAGAGGAACATTTTAATAATACCAATTTTTTTAAAAGGACATAATTCACCTCTCTATTGTGTCTTCATCATAGCCATACCAACCTAATAGTGGTCACACATTAAAACTGAAGTGATTGTGTGGGAACTGGCCACAAGTGTTGGCAAGTGACCATACACCCAATCTCAAACCTATCATACTACCTCACCTCATGATCACTATACTAGCCGTATAATGAGAATAGAAGTGAAAACATAATTTTTATCTAATTAAGTGACTGTACAACCATTTCTCCCCAACCCATCACAAGGAAATTTCTAAGTGACCGTAATAAGAATAAGAAAACTAACCGTAGGACACTCATGGTCAGTATACCTGCCATGCACTAACAAAATTAGAAAAGTTCTAAATTGACCATGCCTAGGAAGTTTGAACCTACCACAAGTTCTCTCTTCCACCTTAAATTAAGTGAAAATGACCCCCCACTCTATATATGACCACACACCCAATTACCACACCTCTAAGTTTCTGTGAGATCCCTCCTTATGGTAGCTTAAGCTATCAAAAACCAACTTGCTACATGACCACCCTCATCTACAACTTACTACACCACCACCCTCATGTTATCGCAATAAAGTGACCATGCATTCCTGAACTAGAGAAGCCACACTGAATCTCATCTTGAATAAGCTCTCGAGTTTTACATTGCATGTGAAGTTCCAAATCGCCGACTACCGAAACTCAAAGCTGAAGGAGATCGTCCAAATATCACTGAATCTAGAAGTGTCATTCAGTAGAAGGCTCCCATACTACCCTGATTGAATCACGACCAACATATAAGATATTGAATTAGATTTGAATCCCTAATCCCAACCAAAGAAGACCGATCCTACATCGAATCACACCAAACTTAAAATACCGATTTCACTGGCCACCTATTGAAGCAAGCCTGAGTACTAAAGAAATCGAAACTCATTAGAGGAGAAGACTCAAACCTCACTATCGATCAAATCCACAAGCTCAAATGAACTACTTCCAAAGATGGATGATACCAACCCCAACCCCAAAATAAGTGTAACCAAGTTTGTTGAGGATGAAAACCAAGGTTGATAGGTTATATAGAGCTCAGACCAGGGGAAACTAGACCCGCTCAAAACCAATCCTAGAAAAGATGAATCAAGACTATTGATCAATGAGCCACTTGAATCATAATAAACCCAAATTAGTGAAAAATAATCTAAACTTGGGAAAGAAAATAGAAATATTGAGAATGAATCAATTTAGAATGAGAATGAACATTCAAGATGTATTTTTAGCTATCATTTATGGTGAGTTCAAAGTGAAAATTGGATATGATGAAATATTTTATTGGCTACTCTTTTTTTCCAGTATAGAATTTATTGGAGGAGGCCATGACTCATGCCCAATGAACCAGCTTATACATCAAATTGATATGCACATATACTACTCGAAAGAAGTCTCCAATGAATAAAAATGCACAATATCGAATAACACATTGCATACAAAAACCTTCTTGAGCCACTACACCAAAATTAGAAATGTGAGACCATGATTTGAAACATTGTGAAATATGTGATCGATGTAACCTATGTTTGATGATATAAATTCATCTAAGATCAAGCTATTTTCCTCTTTCAATAGAAGTAAAAAAATATAATGCATTTGAATAAGTTTGGTGACATATAGGACCAAATAGGATGAAGTCCTGGCCCAATCCCAATTCCAAAATGGACCACTCTTCAAGGCCTAAAATCCAAATCCAAAGTCAAACACGAGCATCATTATCTTTCTTACAAAATTTGATGTCCATTGTGCTGTGAAGTACTGAATCACTTCACCTCCAAATTGTACAAAGCTTGATCATGGGAGGAACAAAAATCAGTTATGGAAGATTCTAATGCCCAAAAAATCCATCTCGGCTAGGACACTGGTCAATTATATGAAGGAGAGAGATTCATTTGACCCCAATACTAAAATTGAAGATTATTCTGAAATCTATGAAATCATTGGAGACCAAAAAACAAGCTTGTTCCAATCACATGGAATGATGGAAGATAGAACATGGGGTATTTTATATAAGAATAACCATTGTTCACTAGAGAAAGGGGGATACTTCAAAAATCACTCGATCAACTAGAGATATTGCAATTTACTCTAGCTTCCTTTTATTTCATTTTGTTAGTTACTCTGTAGTGATGGAACACTAGGCCAATAGTGGTCGAGCCTTGGAGAACTCTCCCACATTTATGATGAATTTTAGTAATAAATGATAAATTATTTTATGTTTTAATTCTATGGATGTGTTTGGATGTGTAGATTATAGTATATTTCTATTTTTCTTCACATTTAAATCATTCTTACCTTTTTTACTAGTTGCACACACAAGCCGCTTGAAATCACCTTAACTATTTATGATAGTTAACAGTGGGATGAACCAAGAGTAATTGGAAACATCCAATTTCCAAGAAAGGTGAGTAAAGAGAATATTGTAACACCCCAAGATTTTATGGTATGTCACTTTTTAAATTTAATCTCTTCAATAACATACATTTCACACAACACCCATCTTAACTATACAACGAAATATTATTATAACTTAGATATTAAAAAGATGAGAATGAATAGTATTAACCAAATTATAAAATTTATATATATTAAAATATTTTTACATTCAACCAATATATTTGATAGACATGAGATAAGAATAAATCCAATTTTAATCATAAAAGCTATATTTTTCTAAAGACAATTTTGTCGCCTTTTAATGGTGAAATTGTTTTAAATATAGTTTTTAACACTTTTATAAATTATATTTGAAAAAATAAACATCATTTTTGAAATAGGAATATAAAAATTTACTTTGAATTTTTGGTATTTTTTTGATAAGTTTCACGCTTTACTGAATAGTGATAAAATATTTCATTTTAATTGGAAACCACTTTTTCATCTAAATAATTTATAGTGTTAAATTATATTTTAAAATGGTTTTAAAGTATAATTAGATCAATTTTATATCATGTAATCCAATATAGTCCATTTTAATAAATTTCACATTGAATTTGAATATAAAATCATTTAAATATTTTGAACATTTTCACTTCAAATTTTTGTCTTCTCGTTCCGTCTATGAGATTAATTTTAAATTATTTGTATCCAATTCTATGATTTAAATTTTAAAAAATAGATTTAAAATTTGGAATCAGCATATAAAAATTTAGTTAATATGTCCCTTTTATTTTTGAATAACGTGAATAGTAACTTTAATAATTTCTTATTACCACGGTTAAGGGAAAATTAGATAATTAAGAGTAAGAAGAAATATTATAAATATTAGAAAATTACCCTAAAACTTGTCCTAATTTTATTTTATGAGTTATTATCAACCAAAATTATCATTAGGCTGATTTTATGGCCTCTTGGATCCACTTGGATGACTTTAATCCTTTTATAGTATTTTATTCTAAGGAATGTCAAATATGTCATACTCATGTTTTTAATAAGAATTACATTTTTTATATGTGGTTATTCAAAAGATATCTATGACTATAAATAGTAATTTGAAATCTAAATTTTTTATCTTCATCATGGTAATTTATTTTTAAATTTTAGAAAATAAATAATTACCTTAAAGGCTAACACAACGATGATGCATTACTTGTTTAATTAATGGAAATATAAAATAAATGATATTAAAAATATTACAATAAATATAATTTGAGATAATTAGTGTCAGAAAAGAATTTTATAGAAAAAATTGACATATTAGGGATATTTTAAAATATTTTTCTTGAAGATATATTCTTGTTATGATATTTTACAAAAATCATGTAAGGAATAGTGTCAAAATTGACATTAATGATATTTTAAAATAAATAATATTTTATTAAATGATATAAATTTTATAAATATATAAAATTTGGTCAAATGATTTGGATAAAGTTTTAAATGTTATCCATGACTCATTTATGGTTTGTTTTTCATTTTATAGTAACTATATTAACCTTTAAAGAGTAAAAACATATGTTGTCACACTAAGAGTTAAAAGGTTTAAATAAGGATTAAAACCAAAAGATAATGGTAATAATATGACCTAACCTTGTCTAAAAATTATTAGCCTAGAGTATTTCAACCCCTCCTTATCTTATATTTGAAATAACCCATTTTTTTCATTTGGAATTTAAAATTAAATTAAATTATTTATAAATTTTGAGAGTTTCCAAAAGCACCTCTCACCTCAATTATAAAAGGGAACCTCCTCCCTCAATTATTTACTCTACTTTGATCCCTCTACCTAGAATAAAAACTATAAATTTATCTTACCAACATATTTATTCAAGTTTTGAAGATCATGGTATTCTAAAAAGACCAATCTTAGATCCCTTAAAAAGAGATCTAAAGGAAGTCCTCCAAAGAAGATGTAATCATTTTTACCAACTCAATCAAGTTCATTTCTTCTTATACTTCTTATTATGTATTGTTTATATTCTCAAGTAACAAATCAAGTATAATATATATTCTAAGTTTTTATTAAGATTATTGTACAACCATATTACACCTTTTATCCATCATATAAAAAACAAAAGCACCGTGCGTGCGTACGTACGACTTACCATTTCTATGTCGTGGTGTAATCTGTTTTCTATCACCAATTTACTTGGATGAGTATAATGATAGAAATAATGAATATATATAATAAATATGAAATTATATTGATTTTTAAAAAATTAATATACTATAAACTTCATTACCCTTTCACCATTAAGGGAATGATATCATCGGTCAAGCGTACGTACGACCTACTATCTCCGCAAAGCGATGAAATTCATTTTCCATGTTAACCATTAAAGAATGATAATAAGAATGTATATAATGAATAAATATGATATTTATGAACTTAATATCATTCTGTAGATGAATTAACTATATCCTATTCTAGAAAACTAGGACTTTCAACACAAAACAAGCATGAGAAAACATGGAAATTAACACCCACAATAGTGAAATGAAAAAAATATTATTAATAAATGAGCAGTAAAATGTTATAAGTGGATCATATATGATATCATAAATATTATTATGATTATTTTATAAGTTAATAATATATTTAAAACCACTATACATGAGTTCCTTACACGTATGAAGGAAATCAGACACAAGGCAAGGGTTTAACTCACAATCTCATCATTAATCAAGATTGTTTTTATTTAAGTCTCCACTAGAGAATATTTTTCTTCCATGTCCATGTTTTATAAAAACATTTTCAAAAAGATTTTTACTATTATCCTATAAATTTTTAAAGTCTTTTTACCCATGTTTGAATTTTTATAAAATAGTTTGAAATGAATCTTTCTATTTTTTTCCAAATGAGGCACTTTATGAATTATTCGACAAAAAATACATAATGAATGATTTTTTAAATTATGCGGAAAGAGAATATTTTTCTGCAGTCATGAAGCCTTAATGTTTTTAAGATTCCTTTGTAAGTTTGCAATATTGTTTTCAAAGAAAATTTTTTCTTTTATAATTTTACAGCTTATTAAATAGATGATTTCAAAGTAAAAAAAGGGTATTCCTATCAATATTTTTAATGATTTTATTAGAGTATTTTCATATATTTAAACATACTTTGTTAGATATTTTTCTTAATTGATGTTGATCTCTTATGATACCATACACCATATTTTACTAAATGGTTTGTGACTAGTTTAACTGTGGATGTGCTATTTTGATACCATTCATAATATTACTCCAAATGGTTTGTGATTATGTTTATTGATTAAGGAATGTTATTAACATTTCATATGGCAGTATATCTTGATTATATTTCAACCCTTTCATATGAGGAATGCATTGGACTTATTAAGTGATGGGTGTGGTTCACTATATCCCCTCAATGCATCGGTAGGTCTCATGAGATAAACTAGTTTAGGTATTGGTTGAGGACATACCCATTTATGTATGATGTATTGGATGGAGACTTGATGGTATGTTTATGATGTTTGGTATTATAAATTCCCTCATTATGAGATTAGTTATTGATATTCTATGTGATTATTCGATTAGTAAAATATCCATGTGATTATTTATATGGAATTATTTGATTATCATTTATTCTTACCATATTATGCTCAAAATTATGTTTAAATGGATTATGTTTCAGTTATTCACCTCACCTTAAAGTTTATACTTAATTATTCATAATAGCTTTCACTGTACACTTACCCTTACTGAGTATCTGAGATCACCCCTTTCTTATATTTTATTTTTCACAAGATTCTAATATGTATATCATAATTGACATGCAGGGATAAGCTAGGAGAATAATGGTGTTCTTAAAGGAACCATTATTTTATATTTTATAGATTTAATTAAATGTATGTTTCAAGTATGTATCTAGTTTTCCCAAACTAATAAACCATCCGGTCTTTCAGGATGTAATTCCTTGTATAATATTCCAATGTAATAAAGTAACCACTGACTCTAGTCTACCAGGGTTAGGGTATTCATATATTTTGTATGTGAAAATAAGAGATACATTATTTTTTTGGGGAAAATTTAACATTAAAATTAATTTTTTACATTTATAGTCCTTTTTGGACAGTGAATTTGGAAAGATTTATTTTGGATGAGTCTTAAGGTTAGAATGGATTAAGTTAAACATTAAATATTATTATTTGAGGTTAAAGTATGATTTATTGTATAATATGTGCTAACATTTTTGGTTTCATTAAATATTTATAGGATTAAGAAATTACTTGTGAACCTTATGATTTGTTAAAAGTGATTCATGCAAAAAACTTCATCATGAATATTCATTTCCTGGTGTAAGGAATGAAGTGAAAATAGATCAAATCACAACTAAAGGATGAGTTTATGATTATGACATGAAAATTAATCAAGTAATTTTATTTTCTCAAGTTATTATCTAAATATTAAAAGAATCACTCAACTCTAGGGAAAAGGATTTTGGAGAAAAAACATTATCTGTTTACTTTTCTTTATGAGAAATCAATGATCTTTTAACCGATCACAAATTTAAGGTTTTTTGATGGTTAACTTTCTAATGACCATGTTTTCTATCACTCTATATAAAAACTTGATAGTTAAGTTTCTTTTACATGTTCATGTTTTCAATTTATTCCAATGTTATCCTATTCGAAAGCTTAATTTTGTGGTGACCTTTGCATTTCCCTTTCCCTCTTATTTAAAGGATGTTTTATTAACCTTATTTCCGATGCGGGTTTTCCACAAAGGTATTTTAAAGTATCAAACTTTTATTTTTGAAGATAAATTTCAAATTTCAAGGAAATTTTTTTTTGAAGTATGGGAGAATGAAACACCCCAATATTTTAAGGTATCTTTCTTTTTTAAATTTAATCTATTTGATATAATACGTTTCACGCAACACCCAGCTTAGCCGTACAATGAAATATTATTATAAAATAGCTATTAAAATAAAGGGAATGAACAGTACTAAAAAAATATGAAATTTATATATATTCAAATATTTTTATATTAAACTAATAGATTTGATATACATAAGATAAGAATAAATCCAATTTTAATCATAAAAAACTATATTTTTTCTAAAGGCAATTTTGTTGCCTTTTAATAGCACACTTATTTGAAATATAGTTTTGACACTTTTATAAATTATATTTGAAAGAATTAACATAATTTTTTAAATCTTAATATCTAAATTTACTTTGGTTTAATTTTTGGTATTTTTCTGGCAAGTTTCATGTTTTGATGAATAGTGATAAAATATTGCATTTTAATTGAAAACATCTTTTTCATCTAAAAAATTTATATTGTTAAATTATATTTTCAATTAGTTTTATGGTATAATAATATCAATTTTATATCATTTAATCTAATTTAGTTCACTGGAATTAATTTCACATTGAATTTAGATATAAAAACAATTCAATCTTTTGAACATTTTCACTTTAAAAACCTGTATTCTCATTCCCTCTACAGGATTAATTTTAAAGAAATTTTAGAAAATTATTTGTTTTTAATTTTAAAAAATGGGTTCCATATTTGGAATTAAAATTTCCAAATTTATTTAATAGGTCTCTTTTATTTTTGGACAATATGAATACTAACGTTAGTAATTTTTTATTAGCATGGTTAAGGGTAAATCAGGTAATTAAGCTTAAAAACAATATTATAAATATTATATAATTACTCTAAATTTTTTCCTAATTTTATTGGATGAGTGAGTGTCTATGAAAACCATCCTTGGACCAATTTTATAGCCTCTTGGAGGCACTTGGATGACTTTAAGCCTTTTATAGTGTTTTATTCTAAGGAAAGTCAAATATGTCATACTCATGTTTTTAATAAGTATTACATTTCTTATATGTGGTTATTTAGAAGATACATTAGACTATAAATAGTAATTTAAAATATAATTTTTTTATATTCTTTATGATAATTTATTTTTAATTTTAGTAAATAAATAGTTACCTTAAAGGCTTACACAATGATGATACAGTAATTGTTTAATTAATTGGAATATCAAATAAATGATATTAAAAATATTAACATAAATATAATTTGAGATAATTAATGTCATTCAAAACTTTTATAGATTACTTTGATGTATTAGGGATATTTTAGAAGATTTGGTTTAAAGATATATTTTTATGATATTTTAAAAAAGTCAAGTAATGAATTGTGTCAAAATTGACATTAATGATATTTTAAAATAAATAATATTTTATTAAATGGTATAAAATTCATAAAAAATATAAAATTTGTCCAAATTATTGAGATAGAGTTTTAAATTTCATCAATGACTCATTTATGTTTCATTTTGAATTTTATAGTAACTATATTAAGCCTTCCAAGAGTAAAAACACATGTTGCCATGGTAAGAGTTAAAGAGTTTAAATAAGGGTTAATACCGAACGATAAGGGTAATAATGTGACCTAAACTTATCTAAAAATTATCAGATGAGATGATTTAGACCAATCCTCATCATATATTCTAAATAAATTACTTTGGAGTTATTTTTAATTGAAAATTAATTTATATTAATTTAATATTTTGAGAGTTTCCAAAAGTGTCCCTCACCTCAATTATAAAAGGGCACATCCTCCCTCAATTATTCACACTACATTGATCCTTATAGCTTAAAAAAAACCTAGCCATTTATCTTTCCAATATCCTTAGTCAAGTTCTGGAGATATTGGTCTTCCAAAAATACTAACAATAGATCCCTTAAGAAAAGATCTAAAGGAAGTCCGCCAAAGTAGAGGTAATCGTTTTTACCAACTCATTCAAGTTAATTTTTTCTTATACTTCCATTCCATGAGTTGTTTCCATTATAAATTAATAAATAAAATATAATCTATATTATGATATGTTATTATGATTATGGAACAACCATATTCCACCTTTTATCTATCCTATGAAAACAAAATCACCACATGTGTGTATTTACGACTTACCGTCTCTACACCGTGGTGTAATATGTTTTCTATAACTAATTTACTTGGATGGGTATAATGAAATAATATATATATATATAATAAATATATCATGATATTTATTCTGAAAATATTAATATTCTATACACTTCCTTACCCCTTCACCATTAAGGGAATGATACCGTTGCTCATGCGGTGTCCACAATGTGATGCGATTCATTTTCCATGTTAACAATTCAAGAATGATTATAAGAATGTATATAATGAATAAATATGATATTTATGACCTTAATATAATTCTTGAGTTTACATAACTATATCCTATTCTAGGTAACTAGTACTTTCAAGACAAAACAAGCATGAGAAAACATGCCAATTAATATCCGAAACAGTGAAATGAATAAATTATTACTAATAAATGAGTGGTAAAACATTATAAGGGGATAATATATGATATCATAAATATTATTATTATTCTAATATAATTTAATAATATGTTTAAAACCACTAAACATTATTTTTGGATACGTACAAAGGAAATCAGACCTAAGGTAAGGGTTTAATTCAAAATCTCATTATTAATTGAGATTGTTTCTATTTAAGTCTCTAATGGGGAATATTTTTATTCAATGTCCATTTTTTCTAAAAATATTTTCAAAAATATTTTTACTATTATCCTATGAATTTTTAAAGTCTTTTTATCCTTGTTCTAATTTTTTATAAAATGGTTTGAAAGTAATCTTTCTACCATTTTCCAAATGAGGCGCTTTATGAAATTTTCAACAAAAATACAGAAGGAATGTTTTTTTAAATTATGTGGTATGAGAATATTTTTTCCATAGTCATGGAAAATTAATGTTTTGAGGCTTCCTTTACAATTTTAAAATATTCTTTTCAAGTAAATTTTCTTCTTTTATAATTGCGTGGCTTTTTTTATAAATGATTTCAAAGTAAAAAAGGGTATTTCTCTCAAGATTTTTATTGATTTTATTAGATTATTTTAATCTATGTAAACATCCATTTATGGATATTATACTTAATTTTGGTTGATCTCTTATGAAACCATCTACCATATTTTATTGAACGGTTTATGATCAGTTTGGCTGTGGATATTCTATTTTGATACCTTTCATCATATTACTCTAGATGGTTTATAATCATGTTTATTGATTGGGGAATGTTATTAACATTTCATATGCTAGTATATATTGATCATGTTTCACCCCTTTTATTTTCAGAATTCAATATAGTATATAAGTGATGGGTGGAGCCTGCTATAGCCCCTCGATGCATCGATAGGTCTTATGAGGGAGACTAGTTTGGATATTTACTGATGCCTTACCTGTTTATTTATAGTGTCTTGGATGAAGCCTTGACGATATGTTTATGATGTCCGATATTATGTATTCCCTCATTTTGAGATTAGTTATTTATATTACATGTGATTATTTTATTAGTATAATATCCATGTGATTATTTATATGGAATTATCTGATTATCATTTATTCTTTCCATATTATGCTCAAGATTATGTTTAAATGGCTTGTGTTTTAGTTATTCACCTTACTATAAATTTTATGCTTATTTATTCATGAAAACTTCCGCTGTACTCTTACCCTTACAGATCATATTAGCTCACCCCTTTATTATTTTTTATTTTCCCCAGGATTCCAAGATATATATTATTATTTACATGCAAGGATAAGCTAGTATAAGAATAGTGTTCTTAAAGGAATCATTATGTTATATTTTATAGTTTCAATTGTAATGTATGTTTCAATTATATATCTAGTTTTCAAAAACTAATAAATTGTCCAGTCCTTCAGGATGTCATTCCTTGTATAATATTCTAATGTAATAAAGTAACCACTGACTATAGGCTATCAGGGTTGGGGTATTTACAAATGTAGTGATTGTTATATTTTTCTATTCCAAACTAAAATTTCCCGTAAAGGTTAATTAGAGAGATTTACTTTTATTATAGAAATATGAGGAGGGAAAATAGAATAATGTTTCATAGGTAAGTGAGGAGGGTAATCCAAGTTTATATTACTATTTTTAAACATTGAACTTAAAACCAATCAATTTCATCCATTGTTTTTTCATTTTGAACCCATTAAACAAGATAAAAAAATATATGTAGAACTATTTTTTATGGAGAAAACCCGAGTCCCACTTTGATACATTTTTATTAGGTTTAATTTTTTTTGATGGAGGCATCATGATCATATGCGCATCAGACCTAGCACAATTGATGAGAAGCCTGGTGTTTTTGTTTTAATTTTGCTTAAAATGATTCAACGAATGGCCAGATCTAGTTCTTCTAACCACATTGGTTTTGATCCTAAGGTTATGATAACTATGCTTTCTAGAATTCAAACTCTAAAAATCACAAAATAATATGAAAGAGAGTTTTTCACCATTCCATTGGCTAACTCTCCTTCTTTAACTTATTATTCCAATGAAGTTATATTATATAGTGAAAAATGGAAGATAATCTTGCTCAAGTAAACAAGACTTTAAGGGAAATTTTCACACAAAATCTTAACATTAATTACAAAAAATTGAAATTTAATGATCCAAAAGATTGTAAAATTAAGACTATAATGATTGGAATCCTGCCTAAATTTCATGGATTATCATGTGAAGACCCAAATAGGCATTTGAAAGTGTTTAAAGAAGTATGAAATGGATTCAAAACCCGAGGATTCAATGAGGCTCAAATTAGTCAAAAGGCTTTCCCCTTCTCACTTTAAGGGGAAGCCAAGGAGTAGATCTATAATATAAAACTAGAATAAGTCACCTAATGAGATGATTTATAGAGGTTATTTTTATAAAAAAAATTCTTTACTTGAAGGAGTGATCAATTAAGGAAGGAGATCTATGGAATCAAACAAGCAAGCAGAGAAACTATCTATGAGTTTTTGGAAAGGTTCAAGAAATTGATGGCATCCCACCCACACCGGCACTATGATGAACATAAATTCTTGATATTATTTTAATAGTGATTGATCAAAAATGATTGGAACCTACTAGACTCTTCTTCAAGAGGAGTGCTAATTGATAAGTCACCTACTAATGTTAGATAACTAATTGAGAGAATCTCCCAAAATTCCCAACAATTCAGTATAATAAATGTAAATAAAATGTATATAAGGTAAAAAGTTCCAAATCACTTTTACTGGAAGATAAAATTGAATAAATAATCTCTCTTGTGGGTAACTAGCTATGAAAAAGTTTTAGAATACATCACCCACCACACCCCCTTATGTCTGCCATCTTTGCTATTCTCAGGAGCTTTACACCAATGGATTCCCTCAACTTCAAGGGATTTAAATCCATGATTCAATTTTATAGAGGAATTTCCAAAACCAACCAAGTGAAAACTAAGGATTTATAGATTTCCCACCAACCAGTTTGGAGTTGGGAACCAACAGAATCAAAGTCCACCATTCCGGAAAGCTTTCCAATAGGCTTATCAACAGCCTTTTAAACCCCCACCATTCTGAAGACAAATTTTATAACCATCCATAAGATAATAGTAAGAAAAACCGTAAGGGACTTCTATTAAGGAAATACTGATATAGGTAATAATGTCTCAAAATAGTCAATAAACCACTCTCACCACTCATGGATTAGAGTTGAAGTATTTAAAAGGATAATTCAACCTACCCATGACCACCCTCAATAACTTGGTAAATCAAGGCTCTGTTAAGCTTCCTGATCAACCCATTCTAAAACCAAAATAAAATTCTATTTTTATTATATTAAGGAGTAGTTGGGATCAAGAAAACAATGAAGGATTATCCTCAAAGATCAAATCTAGAAGTGGAAAACAACATGAACCTGATAAATCTACCCCGAAAAAAGAACCTGAGGATGAATATGTAAAGAAACCTCCCATGAATAAAGAAAAGGGTAAAGGTAAAATGAAAGAACCACATCAAACTTAGTGTCACTTCACTAAAAGGATGCAAGAACCCAAGAAAACCAATGAATTTTCATTAGAACAAGATATCCTAGAGGTGTTAAAAAAAGTAGAAATCAACATCCCTTTATTGGAGGCTATCCTCCCAATTTCAAGATATACAAAATTTATTAAATATATGTGCACCTAATGAAGGAAATTTTTAGGTAATGAATACATAATATTTGGTAATAATGTTTCTTTTCTTTTTACCCCAAAAATTCCTAAGAAATTCAAAGATCATGTACTTTCACTATACTTTACATTATAGGAGATACTAATTTTTGAATGCACTCTGTGATTTGGGAGCCTCAATTAATGTAATGACTTATTCCATTTATTATTATCCATATATAGGATAATTCAAACCTACCCATGTAGTTATGTAACTCACCAACAATCCACTACCTACCTAGTAGGTGTTCTTGAAGATGTCTTAGTAAGTGTATAAGGATTTCCATTCTCTATCAACTTCTATATTATCAACACAGAATAAGGAAAAGGTAAGGATCAATCACCCTTCATTCTAGGTAGGTCATTACTCAAAATGCTAAAACCATAATAAATGTAAATTAAGTAACTCTTTCTATGAATTTTGGTGATGAAATAGTGGATTTCAAAGTCTATTACTCAATAAAACATCCACATGAAGAGAAATATATTTTTAGATTAAAATATTTTGAATTAACTTATTCTTATAGGGAGGAAATTAAAATGTTTGATGATATAATCTGATTAGGATAAGATTTAGAAACACTCAACCTACTTGATGAATCAGTTTTTGAAAATGAGATTAATTTGGAAATATTTTTGAGTGTTGATCAATTTTGATGAAATTGATGAAAATTATATTAATGAGTTACTCAAATCCATTACTAATATTTCTTCCTTACATGTATAGGTTTTCAACATGGATAACTATGAACTAAAATCATCTTTGGAAAACCCCAATGAATTGGAACTTAAGTTGCTTTCATAAAATTTGAAATATTTTTTTAATGGAAAATGAGAAATGGTTAGCCATAATTTAAAATAATTTAGAGACTATCCAAGAATTCTAACTACTGAAAATTATTAAACCTAATTCTAGGTCCATAGGTTGGACATTAGTGGACATATCATGTATTAACCCTATCACCTGTATGCATAGTATTTTTCTTGGGGGTAAATCTAAACTTGTGAGATAACCCCAAATAAGGATCAACTTGAACCTTATAGAAGTAGTGAAAAGGAAGTAGAAATACTTTTATGAGCTGGAATAACCACAAAGAAAACTGGATACACAACTGTAGAAAATTAGAGCAATGAATTAGTGCCCATAAGAATTATGAATAGATGGAGATTTTACCTATATTATTGGATATTGAACCATGTTACTAGAAAAGACCGTTTTCCTATACCCATTATCGACCAAATGTTTGAGAGATTAGCTGGAAAGGGTCACTATTTGTTCCTTGATGAATTTACTAGGTATTTTTAGGTTATAATTTCCCTACAGGACCAAGAAAAGATCACCTTAACATGCCCCTTCAATATGTTTTCCAACCAAAGGATAACTTTTACTTTATATAATTCTCTAGGTACCTTTTAGTACTGTATGGTAACTATTTTCTCTAACTTGATTAAAGAATTCATTGAGGTATTTTTCAATGAATTTATTTTATAGGAACTAGTCTTTAAAGTTGTATAGAAAGCTTAGAAAAAGGTTTTAATGAGATGTATTGAGAAAAACATGGTTTAAATTTATAAAAGTGTCATTTTATGGTAGAAAAATAAAATGTATTGGATTATATAATTTTTAAGTATGGAATTGAAGTAGATAAATCCAAAATTGATGTTATTTTCACACAACCTTACCCCATAACTATGAGACGCATTATATCATTTATAGTCCAAGTTAGATTTTATAGAAGGTTTATTATAGACTTTATAAAAATTACTTTTCCCCTAACTATCCCACTCAATAAGGAAATTGATTTTTTTGATGATTCATGCAGTAAATATTTTGATAGATTGAAATAATTATTGAACACTACCTCCATAATCTATCCCCCAAACTGGATATACCCCTTTGAGATCCTATGTGATGCTTCCAATAGATCATTAGGGGATATGCTTTCCAAAAAAATTGATGGACTTCAAGAAGTGATAAATTATACTTCAGAGACCTTATACAATGCCCATATTAACTAAATAACAGTAGAGAAGGAGTTTTTTTCTATTATTATAGCTTAAGAAAAATTTATTCTTATCTTTTAAGGGGTAAAGTATCTATTTATTTTAATCATACAACATTGAGATATTTAATAAATAAATCAAATACAAATCCCAGACTAGTGAGATAGATGATGATGATGCAAGAGTTTAACCTAGAGATCAAGGAAAATAAATTCTGTGAGAATATGGTGGCATGGCACATGAGCTAGCTTCCTTACACTACTAAGGTATAAATAATTCCTAATATTAATTTCGATGACTAATTCCCTAGTGAGAAACTATATAACCTCACTCAACTACCCTATTATTCTGAAATAATAAATTTTATGATCACAATAAAGATACCCTCCTTTTCCAAGCATCAAATTACTAAATTTCAATATGAATCAAAATACTATGTCTGGAAGGATCCTTATTTATGGAAAATTTTCAATGACCAAGTCATTAGAAGGTACATCCTTGAAGAGGAAATGAAATATGTGATTTATTTTTACCACACACTTGTATATGGAGAACATTTTGAACCTCAAAAAACTAATATAAATTATTTGAAACTAAATTATTTTGGACCTCAATTTTTAATGATTCACATGATTTTTTCAAAAAATTTCCCAAATGTCAGTTTACTGGTGGAATTTTCAAAATACATGAGATACCAAATTTTTTTTGATATCCTATGAGATATTTGATGTATGGGGAATAGATTTACTGGGCATATTTCTTATTTCATTTGAATTTTCCTACACAATTTTTTTGGTAGACTATGTTTCTATGTTTATTGAAGCAAAACCTACTCAAACTAGTAATTAAAAAACTATTCTTGAGTTTCTAAAAGATTTTTTATAGGTTTGGAATATCTCAAGCTATAATAAGTGACAAAGGAACACACTTATGAAATGAGAACGTGGATGTACTCATGAATAAATATGAAGTGCACCACAAAAATTACACTACCTACCACCCCCAAACAAATGGTCTAGTTGAGGTGTCCAATAGATAATTAATAAGAATTTTAGAGAAAATAGTGCATCCCAACTTCAAATACCAAAGTAAGAAATTAGAGGATGCATTGTGGGTATAAATTTCTACCTACAAAGTATATCGGGTTGTCAAAAGAGTGAACCTAGAGTTTGACAAGGCTGGAGAGAGGAGGAAGTTTTAGATGATGGAGATTGAGGATTTGAGGAGGGAATCATACGATAACTTTCTAATTTATAAGAAGAAAGATAAAAAATTTCATGAAAAATTATGCCATAAAATAATGGCGACAAAGTGTTTTTTATTTTCATTAAGAATATTTATTTTCCCTGGTAAGCTTTGTTCCAAGTGGACTGAGTCATAGACAATAACTAACACATTCCCTTTTAGTGAAATTGAGATTCAAAGAGAAGGTTCAATGCATTCATTCAAGGTGAACAACTAAAAACTGAAGAATCATCATGATGATTTCTAGAAAGAACTTATAGAAGAGTCAAAACAACTCCTTACTACTGTCAAATAAAGCACTCTCAAGTTTTCTCTCTCCCTCATATTGGACCAAATACTTTATTTGAACTGATTTTTTATATTAAATTTATTCTATAATTCAATTGGAATTATTCTCAAACCAAGTGTGGGGAAAAAGGGAAAATGTTTTTTAGGATGTATATAAAAAAACCAAAATCCATATCTATTTTAGGAATATGTATATAGTTTCATTTGGTTTTGGTTTTTAGATTTTTAGAGTGTTAATAAATAAATAAATAAAATATATAGGAACATTGAACTTCAATGTATCCTTCCTAATTAAGGTACCATGATAGATCTGAGGAGTACATTGATTTTGAATTACTGAATATGAATAGTTTTTGATTGAACATTACCTATATCTTATGGAAATCCTGTTAGAAGACTAGGAAAAAATGTGAAAACTATAGAGATATTTTGGAATAAGGATTATAACATGTAGCTAGTGAAATTTCAAAAATAATCTCGAGTAAATAGATCTTTTTATTTAAATTTCACCTTAGGAAGCCTCCCTAAAAAAAATACATATAAGTATTTTAAACCTAGAGTAAAATGGGTAATTGGGATCTCATAATGAATCTCTAAGACAATGGCATTGGATGTGTGAGTTTAATATATTTTTATATATTCAAATAAGTTCTTTACATAGTGCCTCACACACACATGGATGAGAAAAATTCAAAAGAAGAAGAATAATGAGCTTATTTTTCTAAAATAAATTCATTCGGGTATGGGAAATATTGAACCCATTAGAATAAGGGAGAAATTGACTTATAAAAATGATATTTAGGTAGTTCAAATGATGTTTGAAAATTAAATTTTGGTTAGGAATCTTAGGAGATAGGGATAAATGAAAGTACTACTTGTTAAAATTTTAATTTCACTTAAATTTATTGAATTTACAAATGGAACTAGAATTTGAATTTGAATGAAGTAAAATAGTGTGTAAAAGTCACATAGGTGGCATGAACATTTAGTGTTAAAAATTATTTAATGCTATTCAATTATGATATGGGTGTTTTAAGTTAGGAAGTACAAACTATTTCTTTTAGAATTAAATGATTCAATTACCCGAGAGTGAAATAGTTCAAGCGTGGAAGAGATATGCGAGCCCAAATTTTCAAAATTTTGAATTTTTTTCATTGATAATAACCCCCATTATTAATTAAAACCTCTAGCATTCAATTTTTTAACTTTTGGGGAATTTGGAATTTAATCACTAGATGGATCAATTGATGTTTTTATTGATTTATTTATTCTTGGAATTAAAATGGGGTAGCCAAATTTTAATTTTGAGATTTGAAGATTAATTGTTCGATTCAATATAAAATTAAAATTCTTAAAAGGATTTTTTTTGGAGTTTTAATGTTTTAATCATTTTTGTATTAAATGAATATACATATATTTATTTTATTTAGTGAATTTTAATTTTCAATTTGGAACTAAATTTGATTTTTAAATGATGAAAATTTTGTGATTTGAAAAAATACAATTTGATTTGAATAGAAATGAATTTCGATTTTATCTTATAATTTTTTTGAGGAAATTTAATTTGATTTTTATTCAATCAAAAAGTGATTGGAAAAAACTTGCACTAAAAAAATGAGGAATTGTGATTTAAAGATCCAAGGTTGAGAAAAATATAGAAAATGGAGGAAGTAGCCATGAATTGAAATTAAAGTGATCATGTGGGAACTGCCCGCAAGTGGTGACAAGTGACCACACACCCAATCTCAATCCAACTGTTTTGTACCTCATGGTCACTATACTAATCGCATGATGAAAACATAAGTGACCACAAATAAATTTTCTCCAACGAAGTGATCACGTGGCCTCTTATACCCAAACTACCATAAGGAAATTTCCAAGTGATCGTAAGATGCAGAAGAAAAACTACCACATGAAACTCATGGTCACTATGCCTGCTGTTACCTAAAAAAATTAGCAAAATTTTGAAGTGACCGTTCCTGGAAAGTTTGAACCTATCATAGGTTATCTCTTTCACCTTCACTTAAGTGACCCAATCCCCCCTAAAAATTACTACAAACTAACTTACCACACCTTTGTAGTGACTGTGAGTTCCATCCATATGGTAGCACATGCTACTAAAAACTAACTTTCTATGTAGCCACCCCATCTACAACCTACCACATGACCACCCTCATGTTACCACAATGAAGTGACCATACATGTATGAATCTTGAAATCACATATGAAGAGATGAATTGCTGATTATCAAAGGTCAAAGTTGAATAATATCGGATAAATCTCACTGAATCCGGTAGTGTCATTAAACCTATGGATACCACACTATCCTAATTGAATTGAGTATGGATTTTTAGATCTTGAATCATATTTGAATATCTAATCCCAATTAGAGAATACTCAGCCTCCATTGAAGTGAGCCGAAATAAAAATACCCATCTTTTTACCTACCTATTGATGTAAACCTGAGCATCGAAGAAACTGAAACTCACCGGAGGGGAAGACTCAATAATTTATGTCGATCAATTCCATAAGATTGAAAGAACCAGGTCCAAATATGGATTATAGAAAATAAAACCCCACAAGATGTTTTATCTGACCAATTTAAGGATGAACACTTGATAGAGTTTTGTCCAGCTTCCAATAGGTGGTTAGTCACCTACCTCACTAACCCATGACTTCGAACATGGAGTCCATGATAGATGGGAATTGGTTGGGGAGTTGTGTCAAAATTGACACCTCCCACCATGTTTATAAAAGGAAATACATGGGAGCTTTAGAAAACCATAAAATCCATGGAACTCTTGTATCTGGTGAGAGCGCCAAGAGAGCTCCATGTGAGAGAAATAGATCTATGGAGAGGGAGTTTTGTCATATTTATTCATGTTGAAATAAAGGATGGTTCCTCCCTCCATTATTTTCCATTCATGATCAGTAATTCACAAGAAGTGGTATTAAAGACATTTCTGGTGAAATGGAAGTGAGCAGTAGAGTTTTTCCAGTGACCAGAAAATTCAAGTTATCCAAGATCATTTTTTGAAGGAGTATTTTGAAATTTCACAACAATCTGATTCCAATGGTTCAAATAGCAACACAAACGAAGATAAAATAGGGTGCCTAGGATTGGACAAAGTTTAGTAAGACTTTGGGTGCTACAATACCCCCTTAATAAAGAAGAAGGTATTGTTCCTACACCAGTGACATTTTTGATGAGATTCTAGAAGCTTCTATGTCATGACACATCAGCACCACGTCATCACCACATTATTGGTTTATCTTGGCCATTGAGACTTTTTGGGTCATATCTTGATCAATCAGTATCTGATTTCAATAATCTAGGAGTGGATTTCACCATTTTAGATCATTCCGGACATAATAGTGAGTTCTATTTTTCCAAATTCTTCATCAATATTTATATAATTGAAATTAAATGGAGGTACCATCTATGAGAGGGATGATCATGTTGACTTCTTCGAACTAATCCATTTCAAAGTTTCTAATAGAAGATCTCCTTAATGATAAGTATCTTTTTAAACCTATTTAGAATGAGGGAGTCAACCCCAATACCACTGAGGAAGATAAGTGGAAGAAGTTGAACAAGAAGGTGATTGGTGAAATCCACCAATGGATCAATCACAACGTCTACCACCACGCTACACAAGATACTTGTGCGTACAAACTTTTGATAAAGTTGGAAAATACATACCAGTAAAATATTGCTTGGAACAATATCCTATTGTTAAAGTGGTTGATGAATCTTCAACTACAAATTGGAATATCTATAGCCAAACACACCAGTGAGTTCCAAATCCCAGTGAATCAATTGGTGGAAGCAGGTAAGACTTTGACTGATGAAGATCAGGAAAACCACCTACTATGTACACTTCTTGATAATTGGGACATGATTTTCATCTCACTCAGAAACTCAGTGTCTAGAGGAAAACTTACCGTATTAATGGTAAAGTATTCATTGTTCACTGAGGAGGCCTAAAGGAAGGACATGAGTTACAACCAGACACAAGATCTTGTCTTAGAGAAGTAAGGGAGACAACAAGGAGGAGGTCATGGGGCAATAATTAGAGGCCAAATAAATAGTAGAGGAAGGTCCACAGATGGAAGGAGACCATCATACAATTTTTACCATTGTGGCATGGAGGGACACATGAAGAATAATGACCAAAAGTTTCTACAAGAAAAGGGATAAAGTAGCAACCAAAAAAGAAGAAATGGAGATGTGCATGTGAACGTCACTAGAGAAGTTGTTCTTTGCTCCAAAGATGAAGAAGAGACATGTTTTTATACATCAGGTCAAGACATAGAATGGGTGGTCAATACTATAACATAGTACCATGTCACTCTTCATCATTAATATTTATTAACTTATCAAGATGTTGACTCTGTGAATTCAAGATAGAAAATACCATTTCGATAGAGATTGTTGGAATGGGTGATATCCAAGTCAAGATGAACATTGGATACATAATCACCCTAAAGGATGTTCAATATGTTTCAAGCCTTTGCCTTAAATTTTTATCAGTAATAGCCTTTGATCGATAAGGCTATAGAAACATCTTCCATAATGGAGTGTGGAAGATGACAAAAGGAGCCATCATCATCACCTAAAGAAACATATGTGGTCTATTGTATAAAAATCATGTGAATATATGTACAGACAACCTATACATGGTGGAAGGTGAGACATCAATTAATATGTGGCATAAGAGACTTTTCCACATGAGTTAAAGAGGGTTATCTACCCCAATGAATAAGAAGTACATCAGTATTGACAAGGATGCATCACTTGATCCTTATAAATAATTCTTATATGGGAAGCTTCATAGAGTCTCATTCAATATTTCATCATCAAAGAAATTAGAGTTGCTCGATCTAGTGCACTCTGATGTATGTGGACCCATGGAGGTGGATTCACTATGAGTTCAAAAATATTTTATATCCTCTATCAATGATGTATCTCGAAGGGTATGGGTGTTATTATTGTGGACAAAGGGCCAAGTACTAGAATACTTCATGATGTTCCATGCCATGGTGGAGCATGAAACTGAAAGGAAGATGAAGCATCTTCATTCAGATAATGGGGGAGAGTACACATCCATGAAATTTGATACCCATTATAGGATCTAGGGAATCCGACATGAGTGAGTGGTCCCACTCACCACACAACACAACAAATCTATGGAAAGGATGAATAAAATCATCATGGAAAAGGTCATAATCATGATGATTTTGAATAAGTTGCCTAAGGAATTATGGGGAGAAGATGTTCAGGTTGAATGATACCACATCAATAGATCACCATCGATCCTATTGAATTTTGAGATTCTACAAAAGTGATGGTATGATGAACAACCCTCTTACTATCATTTATGAGTATTTGGATATTTGGTATTTCAACATATATCCAAGGAGCTCAAGAAGAAGCTTTATGGGATATCTACTCCTTGCATGGAGTTAGAATAAAAGCTTTGGGACCCAAAGGAGAAGAATGTGACATCTATAGAGACAACCAAAACTTTAAATTGATAATATCTTAAGACACCATTCATCATTTCCATGAAGATTTATGGATAATTAGTGATTTTGAATGGCATTATTATGGACTCATACTGCCTGTACCTTTTACGAAAAATAGTCTTGGGGATATTCTCCCTTTTCACCCTATATTGGTAATATACAGACCAAATATCCACCTTGTAGAAGTATTATGCTTCACTTAGATGATAAAACAAGTCATAAATCCATGGAAAATGATACTTATGATTTAACATGATCTGGTTGAGCTCACGATAATCAATGCAAAGAAACATTAACTAATCCTTATTCTTGATAAAGAGGATTGGTGCACCCCATGATGAAGAATTTGGGTGTATAAACCCTTTTTATAGATTCTTATTTAGTTGTTTATTTAGCTCATCATGTTCCACAACCACCATCCTAAATGAATTTTTGGATTTTAAAAATTCCCCATGTATAATCTTGACTGAAAATTTAACCTCTCGTCTAGGAGTAAGACTAGGGAATTCCTAGAGATACACATTAGTGTATTCCATCACAATTGGCATGTATTTGAGGATGTTTCTTTACTTAGAATCAATCATTTGAGAAATATATACTTTCTTATAGGGTAGAAATATCTGTTCTTGAGATGATGGTGCTAAAGAAGATTCACCCTCCTCCTTACACTTGTATAGAATCAGTTGTTAGTTCATCACACAGAGTGTGATTTCCTTCTCCCAAAAATTTATGTTGGCTCTATATAAGGAAAGCCAATCCATGCATAGAATTGCATAAAATTACATCTAATGGAATATTATAAGGTTCTCTAGGATGTTTATCCCACAAATTTTGATAAGGGAGGAGTTATATACTAGGGATGAAATAATTTCCCCATTTTCCATTTTCACTGATAGCTATAATTCCATGATTTTTGGTGGTGTTTAAATAATTCTAATAAAATTTTGTGATATGAAGGAAGGAGTAACACCATAATAAAAAATTAAATTCTCTATTATTGAATGAATAACTGACATACCTATCACCACATCATTGTTAGGATCCACCTCAACGGTTGTGATGAAAAAATCTCTCCCTTTCTTCCTTAGAGATTGTTGGTTGTCTCAAAAAACCATTGGCTTAGGGAATTGATTTTCATTTTACCCTGGTTCCTTACAGTTTAATCAATGAAAAATGTACCGAGGGTTGACTATAACATTCCTTTCCTTCATTACATTTGTTGGTTTCTCTAGTCGGAAAATGTTAGCTAGGTGTTATTCCTTCCCACACATAAAGAATTCCTTAGTTCCCTTTAGGAAATTTCTAGGGTGCTTCTTTTCACACCTTTGATAGTTGGGATGTCATAATTTCTTTACACCATTATATTTCTCCATTAAACCACTAGAATTAAACTCCACTTTATGATTATTATTCCCATGATACCCTTGAGATTTTACAATCTCTATCTCAACTTTGAGGGAATATTGAACAATTTGTTCATAGCAATCAATGTCATGGATTTCCAAGGCTTTTCGTAGAATATTTTTTAACCCACAATAGAAGTGGTCAACCTTGTATTTAGGGGATAAAAAAAACCATAGGTGTATCACGGAAGTATTGTGAAGTTTTTTTCATAAACCCCAACATATTCGTTGTCTTTTTTCTTGAGTTCAAGGAAATCCCTTTCCATTTTAATATACAAAGTGAAAGGAAAATATTTACCAAATTATTTTTTCAGAATTCCTTCTTCTATGTTGCTTTGATATCTTCCTTAGAATTCGTATTCTTGATCAATATCCACCATTGATTAGTTTCTCCCTCCATATGATAAACAAATACAAGAAACTTCCCTTGTTTATAACATTAAAGGATGGAGAAGATCCGCTCAATGGGGTTGATCTATTGTTCTGCAATTAAGGGATCATTTGATCAATTGGAAGTAGGAGGCCTTTTTCATATGAAGATATAGATTATATAATTTTCTCTATTAGGGGATTTTCAATGCTTCTATTGATCCAGATTTATTTTTTTAACTTGAGTTAGATGAGAGAGTATCTTGACAAGGTTTGTTATTCCTTCTCCCATTAGGTTGGGCATCTCGTTGGGGCCGTCACCACATTGCCCTTCACATCAGTTGTTAACCTCATTACACCTATTTACAACCATTTTATACAATAATAGGAAAATTAGGGATGAGTATAATAAAATATTAAACCCGTAAAGTGGAATCCACTGACAATAAAGGGATAAATTATAAATTAAATTTATCTCATTAAATTATAAATTTATAGGCTTTAATCAATGCTCTCCACGATGTATTTTCTGAAATATATTATAATGGGAATTAATCCAATTCTTAATAGTATTTTTTTAATAATCTTATGAATTTAAAAAATCATATCCCCCAGGAGTGAAAAACTAGGTGTGAAGTAAGGCCTATTTTCATGTACCTGGTAACCCTAAGTTAAGCCCAAAACACCTTATCAGAGTTGTTATTCCTAGGTACATATGTCCCAGAACCACAACCTCTTTTAGTATCTAGACATGGATATATTTTCTTGATAAAATAATTAATATATACTCACCAAAATTTAGGGATGTTTCCTTACAATTAATCTTATACCTAAGGATTTTCTCTAGAGTTATGTAATCATAATCCCAAAAATTACTGAACTTTTTTCTAATACCAACTATAACAACCCTGCTCTTTTTTACACATTAATACATGTTTTATTACATAAAAGTACACTTAAAACAACCCATATTATTGATAACTCTAGTTTATTTAGTAATTATGTATATTACATAACAACATAAAATAAGGAATACAACATCTTTATTGAAAAATTATTTAACATTCTCAAAATACTACTTCAAACTTAAAACTCCATGGGATAACCTAGGGACATACATTAAAAAGCATGAGATATAAAGAATAGAAAGGGAATAAACCTGGAATAACATAAATAGGATAATAGTGTTAAAAAATAGTGATATAAATGAGGCATAAAATAATAGGAATTATAAACATGAATAAAGAGACATGATATAACATGATAATCATAATATGAGAAATGTGGAAACAACTTAAAACACTGAATCATAAACATAGGTCAAGGATAAAACCGCCACGAAATCATGGTAGAAAATGTACCATAAATAAATCAATTTAATTTACTATCCCAATTTGATGTGTCATGATACTAAACATTACCCAATGCATTGGAGTTCTATCCGGGCACACCTATCATATTCATTTCATACTCATGAGTAAGTGTGCCAGATAGATCATACAACATGAATTTATTCATCATTATAATTTATTACACGATCAAGGAGTGTGGAGTAAACATATGTAAGTCCCAAATGAAAAAGTATATGTTCATAAATGTGAATACCCTTGATAGGAAATGGGTATGGTATTCACTATATAATTGTTTTACCATGGAAAATTTTGGTTACATTTCGGCAGCATAACTGGGTCACATAAAATTTCATAAAATGGGTTTATGAGAGAGAAAGAGATATCTAATAATTTAGACATGAAATTTAAAGTAACAGGGAAATTAAAAGACATTTCACATCAAGATTAATTGGAAAGATAAGGAATTAAATATTTGAGAAACCTTAATAAAGAAGAGAAAGGAAAGAACCCTTACAAAAGTCTGGCATGGTAACGAGTGTACATAAGGGTTCATAGGATGGGAAAATGAGAGTGAAAGGGGATATAATAATTTATACAAAAAATGGGATGTATAAGGGATATGGTAGAACATATACCAACATATGTAAATTGAAATTAAAATATATAATATAAAAGGAGTGCTTGATACAACAGGAGAGTGAAGGATCCCTTACTAGAGTGTGTGACTCCAAAGGCTTGGGAGGGGATTCTTGAGAGCATAGAGGAATCTTAGAATAAATTTATGGAGTGTATGGAATAGTGTGGTCATGCTCCAAGGAGTTTGAGTGAAGAGAAATGGGAGCTGTGTTGGGTTTATATAGGGAAAGAGAGGGATTTCTTTATTATTTAGGTTTTGGACTCAACATAATAAATTATCCAAAACCACAAACCATCCCATGCTATTCTACCCATGGTTTATACCAAAATGGGTTGGTTTTTATTATTTTATTAGGCCACTATCCAAACTTATTAAAATAATTCCCTTGTTTATGTGGAGGTGAGCCACACTCTTAAATAAATGATTATAAAAAATTAAAATTTATTATAAGTGTTAAAGGATTTATAATGTCCTTAAAATATAAACCAAATAAACTTAAAATCATAGTATTTTAAAGGTAAAATATATATTTTGTCATAGATCCTATTTTTAGTAATTATTACATCACTTTAAGGTCATTATGATGTCATAATACACAAATTATATTTATTCGGTATTTAATTTTTAACTGTAAATTTGAATGTCTCAAAAAATTATGAAAAATTCACTATTGGATAATTTAAATGTTATAATTACAAAAATAATTTTCATTTTATCTAAATAATTTTTTAAATATGTGAATTTTCACTTTTAAAATAATAACCGACCTTTATGGAAAATGAAGTTTTTTTTGAAAATAACAATTTTTGAACCCTTATAAAAATTGAATTTGACTTAGAAAAATAATATGATCATTTATATTTATTAAACATTAATTTATAATAATATTTTATTAAAATATTATTTCATTCAAAAATCCATTAATTCATCAAAATAAATTCCTTAATTGAATTTGAATATAACCCAAAAAACATATTTGTGGTTTATTGTATGAACATAAAAAATCATTTACAAAGTAATAATTAATGGATGAAAATATATTCATTATTCTATAAAAAATAATTTACATAATAAAAATTTTGGGTTCTTGATACATATCCCTTTAATACACTAGAAAATCCCTTAAAAGTAACGTGCACGATGGTGGGACTTTCATGGGGTGGTTTGCCGAACGTGGTTTGGGCCATGATCTCGATGAGCTTGAACTTCACCCATAAACGGTTTCACTCATGATTAAATTGTTGGATCTAAACTTTGAATGTTTTAATAGAAAATACCAAAGATTCTATCTCCCTTAGAAGCTCCAATAAATGGTCTTCGATAGGGTACGATTCTACTTGTTAAGGCCATCACTACATTTGTCTGTGTTAATTAGATTGTTAAAACCATATATTTATACTATACCATGATCATTGTTAAATGTATATATTATCAATGGTAATGATACTTAACAGTCATTTAAATCCAAATTAATATAATAAAAAAATGTGCATGTGTTTTCTGTAACCATATTACTTAATAAGACATTTAATTCAATCAAAAGGGGAATTTTATTTATAACAGTTTAGGTTGTTGCATCCACTACAAAAAGAAGCCACAAGAACTGGACACCCTAGGAGGCCAAATCCCCAAAGCTTCCAAAACTCATAAATATAAAGAAATAAGATGTCACCACCAAAGGAGATTCTGTAACTCACTTGCAATCGAGCGTCGTTGAACTATCGTTCACCGACCAAAGAAAACTAGTCACCAATTTTCGAAGAACCCGAACCACTTCCATCTACACCTCGCACCATTTTCTGCCTTCTGACCCCCTCTTTCGAAGTTGAGCACATATATCTTGATTCGAGTGCCACCACACTTGAGCCAAACTTCTCCAAAGAACCTTGTCGTGACCTGCCTTCCCATTCCCCCTCTCTCCTCTTTATGAGGCAACCCCTATCTACACCCTCACTTAGCCGCTACCCGAACCCCCACCCCTTTTTACTCATTTATAATTTTTTTATATAATATGTAATTATAATATAACATATAATAATAAATAATAATAATATAAAAATAATATATTATCACTAATTTAATATATTTAATAATAACATATACTTTGTTAAAATACTAATTATTATTTATTAATATATATATAATTATTACAATAATTATAATTTTTTATTTTATATTTAATAATAATAATAAAGTAAATTTATGTAGATTTATAGTTTATATGTTTGTAATTACATTTATTGTTTTAATAGTTACAATTATAATTATTTATTTTGTATATAATTATATCTAATAATTTTAATCATAATAATATGTTTATATTAATATTATATATTGTTAACGTTAACATATCTTTTTAAATATTTCATGAATGTTATTAATAAATAAATATAATGGTAATTATATATATATATATTATAGTTTTAATAATACTAATTGGTATATGTAAATATATTAATAATAATTATTTTTATATATTTTTTATTTAAGTACGTATTTTTTCTTATTATGTAATGGTTATTTTCTTTTTAAGTAGGTAAATATGATTGTGATGCATGGAACAAACTTTGAATCTATTGAGGGGCCTGTTCTTGGGTCATTACCAGGGAGGAGGGGACACTACAAAAGTGCCACACAAAGGGGAAAGAATCCATTTAGGAGCAGTTATGCGAGAAATGATAGGGAAACTTTTGAATTCTCTAGAAGAAGTAGGAGAGGAGCAATAAATCCTTTTCACCTTCTTGTTCACTTCCCTCACATTTAAGAACCATCTAGCAGTAGGGAGGAACTTCCAAACCACCATATCCAGGTGCAGAGTAGCGGTCCACACTTCTAATTTTACATTCCCTGTGTGGGAGAACTCCATTCCATAGACGATTCTTGACACCATTCAGGTTGGAGTAAAAAATAGTGACCGAACATCAGAAACTCCTAGAGATCGAGAATATGTATATTGAAAACTTTTAACTCTTCTTCTTTATTATCGTCATGAAATTTTCATGGATCTTTTAATGCTTGATTCTTTTTATATTTTTAATTCCATTTTAATGCCCAACTAATCTCTTTTGGGGGAATTGGCTAAGTTTGTGAAATCTAAATTTCCCTTATTCATGCGTGTTTTTTACTAGATTTCTTCTCTCTCTCACTCTTCTAACAGTAATATTTTAAAAAAAATCATGAATAAATTTAAATAGATATTGATTTTATTTAAATTAAAGTTGATTTAAATTTTTGGATTTCATAGAAAATTGAATCATTCTCAAAATAGAGAGGCACACTGAGTTCAACTAATATTTTGAACTCTGTGATTTTTTATTTTTCCAAATTGGTGATTGGATGATATCTACAGTTGATAAAATATAGAGGTTTTTTTTGTCACAAGTTGTCCTGAAGAGAATCTGGTCACCTTCCTTGAATTAGATCCAGAAACAAGGGAAACCAATATTGAATCCGGACAACCATGTTTCCCCTTCTCATTAATTGATTGTTTTCACTATCTTACTATTATCTAGGTTGTCTTTATTATCTAAAAAATTAAAATCACTTTCACACTCACAATTTCATTCACCTCACAATTTCACCACCTTCCACCACCATTTCCACTTGTGTTTGTTTGTTTGTTTTATTTAATTTTTTGTTTTGTATTGTGTTTTGTCACTAAAAAACCACCAGTCATTCCCTATGGTTTGATACCCTTTTTTCCACTAAACTACTAGTAATTAGGTTTTATAAATTTAAATTTTCATGTGCTCAATGGACACATAGTCAGCATTCCACATTCCACACTATTAGGGGGGGGGGGGGTGCTTATGTATCCCATTGGTTCTTAATAATATTGGGCTCAACAGAACAGTCCAAACCTCATAAAAATATCTCATTACTACAAGTCCGATACCTAGGGGGTTTCCTGATCTATCTCACTCATGGAACATAAGAAATCTCAATCTACCCTAACGAGAGTTCCCCATATGAATTGTGATATGTACAAAAATATTACCTTCTATATTAGACTTAATCTTCTGCTAACTGATTTACTACACCCAGGGAACATAATCTAGTCTAACCACAACTAATCTCATATACCAATACTTACTAAGGATCTTTCATCAACTCAAACTGACACATCTATACCATGGAGACATAGTCACTGGGTGATTTAAATCACCCATAATCTAATGAGAACTTATCCCAATCATCTAAGGCTCGATTTTATTATATCTCATGTGATGGGGTGTTCTTAATCTCAACCCCTCCATACGGTCCAATAAAACATGAATTAAAGAAGTAATAAAACATAAAAAATAATATAAATTTATATTATAGGGACAAAAAACTCCAACACTGATTTACTACCCTTGTAAAGCTCCACACCACCTCGGTCAAGCCTGTCCATGCCTCATCCAAAATTATACCCCCTCCGAGGATCTTATCTCATTCTATAACATCATAATAATTAATTATAATTATTTAAAATTAATTATATATCTTAATTCAAATATGTATAACCATCAAAAGACTTATTGGTGATTGCTAAATCACAAAATCCTTAAGCAATCACACCTGACAGGTCAATGACATAACCCCAACACCATCATGAGAAAAATACCTTACCATAGGGACTATCCCTATCACCAATTTCTTCCCATTTTAACAAAAACCTTGGTAAAATTAATAGGGAAACATACCTCCAATGAAATAGTGATCAATGAGATGTACTTATCATCATGAGGTTCCATATAGACGCACTAAAAAAACCCTATTTCCTTGAACAATTCCACCACACTATTGTGGAATTAACACTAAAACTTTATCCCAAATCACACCAAAAGAGAGAGAAAATACAAGGAACAAAAAATAGAGGACAAAAGAGGAAGATATATAACTAAAATTCTTTGTAATCAATCCAAAAGCATGAATCTCTGTAGGGTTTCAAATGAGGGATATGAGTGGGAGGGATCTAGCATAAATGGCTCTCCCAAGAGTGCCTCTTAACATAAAAATAAATTTGGGATGAATTTTAAAATATAGGATTTTACCTTTTAAAAAATGATGGGTGTGTGAGGATCTATAGTGCAGGCCACCTTAGGGGGTCTATTTCCTACTGGCCTCCTCCATGACACATGCCCTTCGGCTGTAGAGTGTCCTCCTCCACATGAACCACCATGGGCCAACTATTATGAGATCTAGTGTACTCCTCTAAATTTAATTTTTTTAATCTCCTAAAATACACACCACATAATAGTTCCTATAGAATATGGTTTGTTCCATGGAATATGGCCACAACATAGCACCCAAGTCACCCCAATGCATCTCTGATGTTAAATAGTGAACTTAAAACAATTAATGAGATTGAATAAAATCCAAAAAAAATATTTCTAAGGAATTCATACACTTAGTATTTTAATTTGAGTCCTAATTCATGAAAAGTTTCTTTTTTAGAGACCAAAAATTTCAACTCCCCTAAAAATCATTAGCGCTGAAATTCATGGGTCTTTATCAACCCCACCAAAATGATTGTAATCTTCTAGAAGCCTCATTAGTCCACTATCCATAATTTTTAACCTTGTACGATCATGAATTCATTTAAAACAATCTACATTTTACTCATAATTTCCAAACTTGCTACTCTTTCACAACTCTAACCACCAGACACATTATCCACCCAAAGTTGAGTTGCTCGATATTTGACATCATAGAAACCAAGGCACTTCTCATCTGCACCTATCTATCTTGATGCATTAAAGAATCATAAACCTATTAATCATGCTTCTTATGGTTCTACCCACTATACATATCATCTATAAAAGGCTCAGTACACATCACAATGCTTCCACTATTAGAATCTCTAAATAGAGACTTACTTCTAGTAGTCTGTTAACTTACTCGTTGCGACATCCACCTCACCATATCTAGTTTGAAGTTGAATCACTAATATCAACTCTACTTTTTTACTTTATAACATCTTGATATTTTATGATATATTTATCTTTAAATAAATTTAATTTTTACTATATCTTAGGATACACACAAACCCGAGTTTAAAGGAACCATGATATAAATAATATTATCTAAATGTGGTCATTATAACCTAATTGTTAAAATTGGTCATAATAATAGAAGTATCATAATTATAAAAAGTAGGTATAAATATTTTACATATTGTAAATACATTGATAAATTATTATTATTTTTTTGGTAAAATCATTTTATACTTGAGAAATAAATTTTCTTCAAAAATCATTTTTTTCTTTTAGTGATCAAATATTATAATTAATTTACACTATTTTTTTGAAATTATTTTTGATAAAAATGATATAATTTTGGAAAAATCATATAAAAATTATATCTGGTTGATTTTTTTTTGGATTTTTTTAAAATATTGATTTTATAATGAATCATGAAAATAATTATTTTCATTGAAAACCGTCTTTTTGTTTAAAACATTTACAAATATTAATTATATTTTAAGAAAGATTTAAATATAATAATTTTTTATTTTTAATATGAGTAATCTAATTAAGTTAATTTTAATTAAATTTAAACTGGGTTTTTAAATAATAACCTTTTATACTAAATAAAAACATTTTTCTAGAAAACTAATTTTCATCAAACTTTGCTTGTTTAATTTTCCATTAAATTATACCACTTTATTGAATTGAATTTGGTAAAATATATTTTATATTTTTATTCATAATATTTAATATAATTTAATAGGCATCACTTAATTTTTTTCATTATGAATAGTAACCATTGTAAATATTTTTTCCCTCGGTAAAAGAGGTAAAATTGTGTTAAAACCACGAGGTAAAACATTCAAAATTTTCTATAACATTTTTTATCCTTTTGTGATCATTTATATCTCCCATGTTTACCCTTACCAAGAATCTGAGATCAACCTTTCTTATGTTTCCTTTCCCCATGTTATGAATAAAGTCTTGAAGTTGGTCATGTATTAGAAGAGTACTATTTGGGAATTTATTTATCAAAGATGTTGAATATCTTTCATGAAATAAGAAAAATATGTTTATAGTCTCAAAATACACTACACCGTCATGGTTATTTGGTGTGTATTTTTAAAATATATTGAATATTCCTCTATTAATTTTTAATATATATGTATGAAAACTATTGGTTTATATAGTCAGTATAATAGGCAGGTCGAGTTAGTATTTTAGATTAGGATTCAAGAACTTTGGTGAAATCCCTTGGTATAATTCTATGCATAGGATAACATTGTAAAGTTTTTGTAAGGTATAGATTATGTGGTTTTCCAAATAATACATCCCTATCTGGGTACTAAAAGTTGATGTGGTTTTTGAAAAAATTCATCTAGGGGTAATAACCTCAAAAAGAGTTGTTTGACTATATCTCCAACATCAATCTGGTGCATGGTGAGTGTGCCCTGATTGCACACCATGTTTGCCCCTCCCAGGGGATATACTTGGGTTAATCCTCTTTAAATTTATAAACCATTATGATGGATTAAAATACATTATGACCATGAATAACCTAGATTAAACCTATGGTGTCATAGATATAAAAGAAGATTTCATGATTTTGACATCCTATAAATTATTTTTCTTGATTATGTTGTTTCCTACTATGATTTTTGTTGCTTAAAATATTCTTTTTGGTTTTACTCAATTGTCAAAATTTGAAATCCAAAAGAACCATGTTATTGCTAAATGTAATAGAAAATGTAATAATTTTCATCCTAGGTAACCAAATGTTATGGTACATGGAATGAAAAACCTTATTTTTATGATTATATAATAATCTAAAGCTATGAATCATTCTGAAATTCAAAATGATAAAATGAGGTAACAATATTCTATTGATCCCTTCACAAGGGAACATCCACCTACTTTTAGTGGGTCTGATGATCCACTAGTTTTTGAGAAATATATCAATACCACTGAAAAGATATTTTCTATTCTATGATGTTCATATCATAAAAATATTATTTTATCTATTTGTCATTTGGAGGGAAAAGTAGATCAATGGTGGACTATTATCTAGAACATAAGGAAATATAATGAAATTGACTCTATGGAGTCAAATTAGTTTAGGAGTTTATTTTTAATTAAGAATTTTCTATTTATTATTCATATAAAAATAGATAATGAATTTCATGAGATAAATTAGAATTATGATTAATCCATTTTTACCTATGAGGAAAATTTTACAATACTTGTGAGGTTTGCTTTAGGATTTATTAACCAATCTAAAAGTATGATTGATTGATTCTTCATAGGCTTAAAACCAAGCCTCTTAAGATTTTTTCCGATAAGGGACTTCTTTAGTGATCAAGAAATAATTTTATATTCTATAAAGGTGTAAATTAACATTGAATTTACCCATAAATCTCATTGTTTTTGTTAAAAAATAATGATGAAATTACAGGGGAATTATAATAATAAACACCATAGAGAGAGGAAGATAATATGTTATTTATGCTCAATGAGTGGAAAACATGGAAAAAAATTTCTTAAGGGGATTTGTAAAATTTTTATGTGTGTAAAGGAAGGTCATCAATAAATCAAACCTTTAAGTTATGGGAAGAATAAGTTTGTTTGAAATGGAGATAAAGAACAAAAAAAATTCTCCACCCACAATATAGGGTTTCAAATTTATGGTGTATGGAAATTATACTAACGAGTGAATAAATATAAAGGTTAATGATGATGATTTACTTCAGAAACCTCTTAATTCCTAAGATAAAGGGAAATATCATGTGATTACTATTACTTATGTGTGGTAAGATAATTATGTGGTGAAAGGTACACCTACCATCCATTCTATAACTACTAAGGTATTATTTTATTTAGGATCTACCCACTTTTTTATATATAAATAATTTTTAAGGGTATTACCGTCCCACCCCAATGATTAGATTTTAAATTAGTAGTGAAAACCCATAATGGTACGATGATTAAATCTCATGTCTATGAATCTTCTTCAATTTATGTTTGTGGGAATATAATTCCTATAAATCTTGTTATTATCTCTCTAGTAGAATTTGAACTTATTTATGGCATGGGTTGGATTTATTTTTATAAATCCAATATCAATTTCAATGTAAGGAAAGTCACATTTGATATTCCATACCAACCTATGATTGATTATGAGTATGATAATAAATAAAAACTTATAATGGAAATTATATCCATTTATGGGTCTAGATTCTAATTCAAAAGGTCTGTTTATCTTATATATTTTGGGAGAGGCTCAACCTATAATATATGCATAGGAACATAATTTTTTGATGTCATTATAAAAGAGTTTCCTAATATTCCTATATATTGTGAATTTTTTAAAGATATCTCATAACTTGTGCTATATCTATTTTAAGGACTCTATATAGAATGGCCCTGATTGAATTGATGGAATTAAAGAAGAAAATCTAAGAGAATATTCATTAGGATTCATTTTCAAATGAATCACTATGGGTTGCACTTATTCTTTTTTATTAAGAATAATTATGGATCAATGAAAAACTTTTTCAATTATCAATATCTTAACAGGATCATAATAAATAATAAGTATTGTTTACCACATATTGTTGATTTTTTTGATTAATTACAAGGTGATAAATATTTTTTGAAGACATATATTTGATCTGGAAGCTATCAACTAACGTTAAAATGTGAAAACATACCATGAATAACCATCCATTCAAGAAATAGAAACTATTAATTTATATTTATTCCATTTGGACTTACTAATTCCATTATTATCTACATGGAATTAATGAATAGAGTCTTTAGATATTACCGTGATCAGTTTGTGGTAGTGTTTATTAATGATGTTGTTATATATTATAAGAAAAAATAAGAGCATGGCGATCACTTGAGTATTTTACAAAATTACTTTAGGAAGGATTATTTTTTGAAAAATTTACCAATTGAGAATTTTGGCTATTAAAAGAATCATTTTTGGGTTATATACTATCAAGAGAGGGTATATAGGTTAACCCATCAAAGATGGATGTCATTGAATATTATCTTGAACTGACCACTATAATCGAGGTCCATAGTTTTCTTATTTTGTCAATATATTATTTATTATTTATAAATAATCTCTCATGTATATATAATCGAGTCACCAAGTCAAATTAGAATGGAGATAAGTTCCTTTGGATAGATTAATGTGAAGAAAATTTCAAGAAACTAAAGATAATGTTAGTCATCAAACCTGTTATTACACTAACCTATAGTATAAAAGTGCCTGTGATCTTTACTGATGAATCAAAGATGGTATTGGGATGAATCCACATGTTGAATGATACATTGAGAGCTTATGACTCATGAAAATTATAGGTTCATGCGAAAAATAACCCAAATCGCGATTCAAAGTTAACTATGGTATTTTTTAAATTAAATGTGTGGAAGTATTATGTTTATGGATAATGTTGTGAACTATAAAATGATCATAAAATTTTAAAGTATCTATTCACTGAAATAGAGTTTAATATGCCCTATAGAATGTTGTTGGAGTTTATTATAGGTTGTGGATTCTTATTAAATTACCCAATTGGGAAATCGAACAAGGTGGATAATGATTTGAGTCAAAAGGATCTTGCTAGATTATCCATGATGAAGATTAAAAAGGGCCTAATATTTCTGGATTTAAAAATCATTGATATATAAATATTGGGGAAATGTGATAAAAATTATTTTCTCAAATGAGTGTCCACCCATCTATCTAATTGAAGATTAAAGAATCACAAAAGGAAGATGTAGAGTTGAAAAAAGAAGGTAATAAATGGACCTAAGTTCATCCTTGATTATGATAAAATAATATGGTTCAGGAACCATGTATGTGTCCCATAGATACTAGATTTGAATAAACAACCATTGGATAAATCTCAAAGTTCCTCATTATATATTCATCCTGGATGTATGAAGATATATATAGTTCTTAAAGATTATTTTTGGTGGGGAAACATGAAGAGAGATATTAAATAGTTTTTATTTTCAGTTCTTTGTATGACTACAAGTTAGGGATGAGAGATACAACTCCAGGGGTATATTAAAACCATTATCCATACCATAATAGAAATATAAAAACATCACCTTGGAGTTCATTATCATAATCCCAAAAACACTTAGTCCATAATGCTATTTTTGTTATAGTTGATCACCTTATGAAGTAAAAACAATTCATTTCCATTTGAGAATATTTCTCTCTTGTCCAAATTAACATTATATATATTGAGGAAGTGTTAAAGTCTTATGTAGAAAAAAATTCTATTATATCTAATCAATATAAGAGATTTACCTCAAAGTCCAGGCAAGGTCTTCATCATGATCTGGATTCAAGGTTTTTTTTCAGTACATATTTTCATATATATATATATATAGATAGTTAGTATAGGAGAAAAATTCAAAACCCTAGAGGATACAATGAGATATTTTTATATGTATTTTAAATGTGGTTGGGATTAAAACCTCCCCCTTTATAGTTTTCTAAAAAAATATCCTTTAATCAAGAATTTAAATGGGTGAATATGATACCCTATATGGAAAGTAGTATTGAACTCAAATGTACTGGGATGAAGTTGAAGATAGAAAACTATTAAAACCTAAGATATCTGAGGAAATAATGGAGGAGGTTAGAGCAATTCTATAGCTCATCAAGGTAGCTCTTGTTCAATAGAAAATTTATGATGACAATCATCGATGAGATCTATAGTTCAAAGTTAGTAATAAGGTATTCTAGTGAATTTCACTATGGAATAATATGATGATATTCTGAAAGAGGGGAAAGATGAGACCTAGGTATATTGGACTCTTTCAGAAACTTTATCGAGTAAGGATGGCACCTCATCGCTTGGATCTTGCACCAAACCCCTCTCAAGTCCAAGATGTGTTCCGCATATCTCTTATAAGGAAGTACATACAAGAACCATCACATGTACTAAACCTAGGGTTTTCACCAATGGATCATGAAATTTTATATGAATAATCATCAGTATAAATCTTAGATCATATAAATTAAGGGCAATAAAACCAAAAAAACTTGTATGTTTAATGTTATTTGGAAGAATATGAAATTCAAAGATGCTACATGGGATACCAAGGATACGATGAAATAGAGATATAATCATCTTTTTGTATATGAGTGAAACTAATTTGAGTGTGAAATTATTTTTATGGGGGTAGAATTGAACACTAGAACATTTTATGTTATATTTATCTTGAAATAAAATTTAATTTCTTTGATATATTGTGAGCACAAAAACTCGAATTTGAATGAATGAGGATATAAATAATATTATTTAAATATGAATATTATTACTTACCCATTAAAATTGGATATATTTATTAGAATAACCACATTATAAAAAATATGTATGATTGTATTATATAATATAAATTCATTGATCAATAAGTTCTCAATTTTCAATAAAATTAATTTCTGGTTTAAAAATGCATTTTATTCAAAAATGGTTTTTATTTATTTTTTGAGAAAATATTATATTTAATTTTAACTGATTTTGGAGATTTTATTTGATAAATGGTATATCATGTTTGATATCATCATATAAAAATTATATTGGGTAAATTTTTTCTAATTTTTATGAAAGTATTGGTGTTATTGTGAATAGAGAAAATACTGTTTTTTTATTGAATCCCATCTTTTCATTTAAAGAAATTTCAAAGTTTCATTTTATTTTATAATGATTAAAAATTATCATTAGTTATTTATATTAATAACAATACAATTAAGGTTATTTAAATCAAATTTATGTTGGATTTTGGTATTAAAAAATTTTTATACTTAAGAAAAACATTTTTTTTCTAATAAACCACTTTTCATCACATTTTACAGGATTAATTTTAAATGATATTTTTTAACTTATGTGAATTGAATTTAATAAAAAAATCACAAATTTATAATTATAATAACTAATATAATGTAATTGGTACAACTTAATTTTTTGTCATTATGAACAGTGACCATAGTAAATATTTCTCACCTTGGTGAAAGAGGGAAGATTGGGTTAAAATCACAGGTTAAAACATTAAAATCTCTCTAACACATGTATTTATCCTATTTAGTTGATGGTTTTCAACTAAAGGTATTATCAAGGAGTTAGATTATTTATTTGAAATCATTATTTTGAAATTTAGAACCCAATATTTTCTTTTTATGAAGATAAGTAATATTTTATTGAAATTAGAAATTATTTTTGGTTGTTTACATTCATTAGAATGATTAGGATATTCCATTATATTTTTTCGAGTAAAAGTTTAAAAAACATTTTATTTTTAATTTAACCAAAAAAATTCATAGAAAAAATGTATTTCTTTATTTCAAGGAAAAATTATTTTTACTCTTAAATATAGGATTTTCCTAAAAAAAATTCATACATCTTCTGTTATTATATTATAAAGAATTTATACCACTTTTAGAAATTAAATATGATAAAATGAATTCCAAATTTGTATTTATCATTTATAAATTTATTTAGAAGGCCAATTTTGTTTTTGGTTGTATAATTATGTTATCATGGTAAAAATTTAAGTTATCATGGTTATGGTTAAAATGGGTTTAATGTGGTTTAACAAGAAGATAAGGATTAAAATGTTTCTAAAATATGAAAAAAATGATTGGTTGAGTTTATTTAAACCCTATAACATCTTAAAGTCTACTATTTTGTTCCTTGGTTCCACTTTACATGATTTTAATGTATATAGTTTTTAATATTTGAGGTAATTCCAAGTGTGTCCTTTCCCTTCCTGATAAAAGGTTTCCACATATCCTATATTATACAAACTTTATGAGCCTTATAGTTTTTACCATCCCAAACATAATACCTTCCTAGATTCATTCCCCACATATTAGATATTATTGACTTTCCAAAAGACAACCCCATTAAGGTTTAAGGTGTAAGATAAAGGTTGTTTCTCAACAATGAGGTACAACTCTAATCTGATCACTTTAAATATTTTTTTCATTATATATCCTATAACTATATGATATCCATTATATATTAATGAATTCAGATTAATAAATATATTGAAATATTTTTATGACTGACTGAAAATTCATTTTTATTGTGTTTCCAAAAGCTGCTTTAAGGGTGAGCAGGAACCGGAAACAAAAGTAACCCGTTACAAATTTCAAAAATCAAAACCTTCACAATACCCGATGATAACATTTAAAAATTCAAAAGACATCCAAAATACCCAATGATCTGTATCATCATTTTGAGTACCACTGCTTCTTTCCAGTCATCATCATCACGAGTACCGCTTTGTCATCTCTATCCATCAACATGTCGCCATCGCCATCCCACTATCGCACCAGACACCATAGACTGCCGGAGATTGAAGAACGATGGTGCCACTTTTATACTCAACATCCACACCATATTCTTCACACTCATCATCACCATCCATGCCAACATAGAACACCACAATAGAAATAAATAATACTAAAACCAGATACCAAATCGACTTTTCCACCGAGCGACCATTAAATAGATCAACCATTCACAGAAAAACACCACAAAGCTTTGCCAAAATCATTGAGGAAGAATCACCATGTAGATATGAAAAACCAGGAACCATCTTCACTGAAGAACTTTGACTCATCCCGTGCATGGAGCACCAAAGGGCTCCAAACCACACATCCCAAAACTTCATAGTAACCCCTGCTTCAGATCTGACAGGGAGAGGCGCAAAGGAACCCGAACTCAGAGTAGGTCTTGGAGAGCCAGAGGGTTCTGAACACCAGCAACGTTGAAGAGGCAGTAGACCATAAGCTGTCTAAACCAAAGGAAACCAAATTTGGTATTGCCTAAAAAACTGTCATCCGCCTAAACTTTTAACACCTGAAAACCGAAACTTTTAACACCCAAAAGCTGAAACTTTTAACACCCAAAAACGACGATTTTAATACAGAATTACTAAAAAGTGGGTGTTGAAATGTTATAAGGTGATAATATAGGATATTATATGTATTTAAATAATTTCTGCATAAAATTATAATTAATTTAAATTTATTACACCTAAAGTTATATTTCTTTCAAATAAAGTCAAACTTGATGTTAAGGTTTCCCATCTCACTTTAAAATCTATGAGACACATGTCGTATTAACCATTTGTTTTACATTATGAGGTGTATAAAATTACCATTTGAAAATATATATCATTAATATTAGTATTTCCATGGAACTAGAAGTTTCATTTGAAGTTATTCTTTCATGGGGCTTATGATTTAAAAGTTACCAAAGAAGAAATGATTTTATGATTCAATCTCATTGATTGCTAATATAGTTTATGAATAATTTGATGATGATGAAATTTCACGATCAAACACACCATATGATGATAAATTTTTTATCCACTATATATTCATGTAATTTTTAAATAATAATACCATTTCTATATCTTTTTTACTAAAAATTATTTAGAATTATTTTTAAGAAAGACAAGATTTATTTTCTCTTTCGTTATGAATCATTTTTCTATGTCCATATGTTTTTTAAACTATTTTCAAGAATTTTTTAACATTATCCTATGTTTTTTATATCATTTTTACATATTCTTGAATATTTGACAAATTAATAAGAAAGTATTTTTCTTTTCATTTTTTGAATGAGACACTTTTTTACTTTTTAGCAAAAATATGAATGGAATACTTGTTTTAATAATACATGGTATGAATAGAATTTCCCACCATCCCAAATTTTAGTGATTTCAAGATAATTTAAGAAATTTCTAAGGTTCCTTTAAATGAAAAAATTTTCATTAATATTTGTGAATTTTTCAGATTACAAATAACTAATTTCAAAATGAAAAGGGTATTTTCTTTAATAAATATTCCATGTCATATTTTTAAGGCATTTTTCATTTAAGATAACATCCTTCATTGTTAATTATTATTTGATGGATATATGATCTAATGATACAATCCTTATTCTTTCTCTATATGGGTTATGATATTAATGATGAGATTTTTATATAACCTGTTTATTTCCCATGGGCTTTGTTATGATGTAATATTGTCATGTTTATGCAATGTAATTCCTTTGAACATGTTATAAAATATAATAAATGATTTATGATCTTGTGTGTCACATATAAATGAATAATGATTATATGATGGGTTTTCCAATAATTATATAGTCATAGAATGCATTGGGTTAAAAAGAATATAACTTGAGATAATATGGACTTGAATGGCGAGTAAACCCAGTTTGGTAAGGTAATTTTTCTATTATGATAGTGTTAGGAGTGAACCTTGACTAAGGATATGATGGAATAGGCAGTGGACCAAATCCTCTATGATAGTATTCACAATTTGACTTTACTAAGGGAATAAATGTGATTATGTCTATTCCACAAACTTATGTCTAATTCTATATTTGTGATTTCATGGGACATGTTTTTTATTTTTTTATCGTTAATATCTTACGAACTAACAATAATTATGACATAATTATAGATTATGATCTATGATAGGCAGGTTATGGATTTTATAATTCCAATATCATGTCCTCATATCCCCATTCTTATTTTATTATTTGGTGATCATTGATATATCCCTTGTTTACCCTTATAGAGCATCTCATCCCACCCTTTCTTATGTTTCCTTTCAATAGGCTATGAAAAATGTTTTAAGTTGGGTATATCCCGAAGAGTACTATGTGGGAAGATATTTATGGTAAATGTTTAATATTTTTCATGAAATAATAAGATTATGTATCTAGTATTCAAAGACCCTAAAACTTCATGGTCCTTGGGAATATATTTTTAAAATATATTGAATATTCATCTATTAAGATGTAATATTTATGTATTCAAAGTATGGGTCACTATTGAACTCTCTCAAAAATGCTCGACCACACCCACTAGTGCTCTATCATAGAGATCAATCATGATTCCTTAAATTACAATGGAATCATAATATTTACTAAGCTCCTACACCGAAATACAAACCCAAATATTTATGTTATTATATGGTTGGATGAATAACCACCCACACCATCCATCATAATCTCTTCCCAACCACCATAAAAATAGTATCCCGACTCACTTTGGATCACATATGATATATCCTAAGCCCAAATCCAATGATATAAATCATTTAACAACACATATGAATCCAAAATGTAGTTTTTTTCCAAGTAAATAGACCACCTTAGATCTTTTTCACAAAATTATCAACGTGCCAGCTCAACCATCCCTATGATCTATGTCACCGCATCCCCAACCCTTCCAATATTATGGTAGTTCACTAGAAACTGATCCAACATTCCTCAAGATTCGAGTATCATCATCGTTACTACACTAAAACAAAACACTAGTTCTGTACTATTTATTCTATTTACACTGATGAACACAATGATTGGTCGTATCCATCCGACTTTTACCTAAGGGATACCATGAAACACCAATCACCACCCATTTTCAACTCAAAATGAATATATTAATAGATATCCATAATAATTAATTAGTATTTAGGGTCCTAAACTCCATAAACAATGGTTTTCTCCCCACTTTATGTATTCCTTTACATGGATCCTTGTGTGTTAACCCTGACGAACCATCATGACACATGTATCTCTTCACAAGCTATGATCATCCATCTTATCAAAACTTTAAACCATCCATTAATTATGAAACCATCCATAATAGAATATATATCTCCCAATATCACAAAAAACCATTGATTTTTATCCCATATGTGACCGTTCACAAATTTCCAACTTGACCAGTACCATGTATAACCAGCACATACCTACCATTAAACAGTGAGACATTTCCCTAAAATCTACACCAACCTCAATATACCCTTTTTAGGAAGATCGATCATCTAAGAACCCTGTCATAAGATATAACCATCCATACTAATCCATTTTAAATGAACATAATGGGATATCCCTTTTAAATGACACAATAAAAAAACCGAAAACTTGCACACATGAGTCACATCCAATCAAATCTAGGCTCATGCATCTACCCACTGACCATACCCCACAAACTGTCATCTCGTTCAATATGCTTATGAATAAAACTCAATATAAGTCTAACCACAAACTTTCCTTCTACCCCAAATCCTTTACAAAACCATTAGAGTGTACCCATGATCTAACCACACCATATAAAGTGAAACCAAAATCATCATATCGAGGTGTCTAACTGATCATGCCCTCTCACCCAACCTCAATACCAAGATCACTCCATGTTCTTAACATCCTATAAGCCCAAGAAATTTTACATTACTATCATCAACCTCCCCAAATTATCCATATAACTAAAAATTTATGTTAGGTAGGACATCCCCAAGTTGATATATGGGAATAAACCATATTGGTAATTGTTGATACTTTTTTTTGGAATTATACATAAAATCCCATGAATACAATGCATGGTCAATATGAAAATGTGATGTATGAATCTTCTATATCTACAACTGAATGGTTTTACTATATTTATGACCTATAATATTTATTTTATTGGGGGGGGGGACATATTCATTGAAGTTGTTTAATGAATTAACAAGAACAAGGTGAAATTCTTGGGTTCCTTATGATGGAACCTGAGCCATTATGATATACCCGATGCATTTAATTTCATAAGGGGTATCAAGGAGGGATATATATATATATATATATGTGTGTGTGTGTGTGTGAATGATATCCTCTCTTGTTGGTTTTGAGATACTTGAAGGTCACTACCAAACCTCTATTCTTGTTGAAATACAGTTCGACATTCTCAACAATGGTGATAATACCCATTTTATCTTTCGAGTACCCACTTGATACGATCAGGGATTCGATTGTCCAGTGTACTCCCTCAAAGGAAGGGTTTATTTTTTTAGTTGTTTAGTAATCTTTATAAATAATTTTCTTAATGGAGATAGAATGTAAGATTCTTTATTGGCTAAATAATAGGGAATATATTTTTTGGATTATTTACATATTGATTTTTTGAAGATATATCTGGTTGTGTTTTGGGTTATTTTCTCCTACCAATAATCTATAGATGACCATAATAGACCCATAAGTGGTATGAAATTTGGTTTCTTCTAGAATCAAACACGTTTTGATCATTGGTTTGTGAAGAAAAATGAAACAGACTATATTTTGATAAGATAAATGTTGGTTACATAACTTTACATGGGTTACATAAAGGTAAATATGATTAAACTTATTGGAGGAGGATATTTAAAGGTTATTCCCATATTAATATGTCTTGTATAGAGAAAATAAATTTTAGAAAAAGTTTTTCATGAAGTTTACCATCAATTACAAGGCTATACATAAAGACAACTAGGGATTTATAATTACAAGTAAAGGCAACAACCATATTACCTATACAAAGAGCGAGATGCATTAAATTAATCTATGTATTAACATTATGAAATAAGGTTTCTTAGTGTTGTGTAAAGTTAAGATAGTGTCTTCTCTTTACATAGTGTTTCTAGATTGCTGGATGATGTTATTTCAAGACCCACCCTTATGTGAAATGTTCACTTAAATGTAACATCCCTAACACCCTAATGTAGAATGAGATGTGTAAAGGTAATATTAGTATCACCCTTTTGAATTATATTATATATGAGTCACCTAAGGGAAAAAAATTACTTAGCTTCATGCAAGAGATTTTAGATAACCTGTGTCTGGGTATAAGGATTTACCCTAATGTAAGAGTCCCCTAATACAAAAGGGTAAAAAAAATTGTTTGAAAAAATGTTGATGGAATTTTAAATATTTTTAATGGTTTAGAAATTATGTTTAAAAAATGTTAAAAAATATCTTTGTAATATTTTATTTATAGATAATTAATTAATTGATTAAAATTTATTATTAATTAAATAAATTAATTTTTATGAAACATTTTTCAAAAATATTAAAGTTTATTATTTTAAAACACCATTTGAAAAATTAAATGGAATTCCTTATAATCTACTAATAAAAGGTTTATTTAAAAAACATAAGAGGTGACTAAAAGAGTGTTTTTAAATAATAAAATATATGATATTTAAAAAATATAAAATGTTTATATAATAGTAATTGAATCATAAATTGTTTAGAATTCATGAAATATTATATAATTACAATATAATATAAAATATGTAGAAGTTCATTTTTAAATGTAACGTGTTTATATTCATGTTTTAGTAGTTCTAGAATATTTTTATAATTAGAAATTTTATGAAATATTCATTACTTTCTCAAATTTTGGAAAATGAGTAAACTTTTGATTTCTTTGTTAAATTTCATTGATACCATTTTCTAGTTATTTTTTTTATAAAATATTAATTTTTTATGCCCATTTATATGATAGATTTATTCCTAGATAGTGCCTTGCATATCATGCTATGTTATGTATCATAATTTTTTTTCATCTACCTTGAACTCAATTGGTAATTATAGAAATGATATTGAGAATAATTTTTGAATATAGTTTATACATATTAGGTGATATAATTATCCTAAATTGAATTCTCTCTTGAGTAAATCCTACTTGGTTAGAGGTAGTTGGGTTCAAACTACATACTTTCCTGGAGGCTTATGCCCTAACTAAGAAAGAGAATGGTTTTTTCATTCTGTTACTCAGGGATTACTCCCGAAGAGATTTTCAATTTCATATAACATTATGCCTTTACCTGAAGAATTCATATACCTTATACATATGATGAATTTGTATTTGGAAGAATATATTTTGCTTCAGTTTTTGGGAGAATAACACTAGCCATTGGGTTGTGTAAATAGTTAAACACTAATGTTGTGTGGAAACATTAATTTGGTGGTTTAAATCTGATTTAAAAAGATGAATTGTTAGTATAATTCATATAAAAAAGAAATAAAACATGGAAAGATAAATATTAAATATGATATAATAATTATGAATTTAATATGCATAATATTTATATTAAATTGGTGATACCTTAAAATAAATACCTTTTAAATATTAAGTGTGAGGTTTGTTGAAAATAAATAGTTTTCAAGACCTCGATCATTGAATCAAGTTGTTTATTCCAAAGTTGGGTGCCCATGTATTGTCTTGTGTCAGGAAATCAAATAATATGTGTCTAAAGAAAATCCTTTGGTTGGTAATGAAAAATTTGGGTACCCTTGTATTTTACTTTGTTAATCAATTACTAGAATATACTATGGGTTATACTCGCCGAGAGACCCTAATAAGATTAGGATTTATGAGTAATGGAGTGAAGTGAATCCTTATATTATATTTTTGACAAGTGGTTATCTAATCACTATCCAAGTGTCATAATTGTTGTGATTGGTATGATTCTGTACCTAAATAACTACGTGTTGATAGAAACAAAACAATATACTCATTACTTGGTGAAATTTACATCTTCTCCCACTAAACATATTTTATGTGCAAGGTCATCATTTTTAATGGGGAAATATTCATTTAAATATGTTAATGAAGAGATAAAATAAAGGGTACCCACTTACTGATATGAATGTTATTGAAATCTATTTTTCAAACTTTTAATCATGGGTATTAGATACTAGGTATGTGAAACATTTTTGTTGAGATAGAAAGACTCTGAGATAAGTATGAATTGATAAAGGATTAAGATTATCCTCTTTTCATTAATTGAGTAAGAGTTTCTACATTATTGGTATACACCTATGATGTGATATTACTAAGTGGATTGGAACTTGAACTGAAAAACTATTATTATCGTCCTTTGATAAACATGAATTTGATTTCTATATCATTTTTGGACCATATGGTATTTTCATTAATTATTAAGAATAATAGTTTTTCTATAAATAAGAATGAATAGTTCATTAAAGTGGGAATATAATGAATTTTATATATGTTCTTGTATAGATAATTATATTTTTAACATTTCGAACAAGAATTCCATAATTTATTCTAACCCCACCTACCTTTAGGATTATTAGTTTGGACATATGACGTTGTAACACATTTAAAGATTCCACAGACATAGATAGTTAGACTCATTATATTATGAATAATTTTCCACATCAATATATTTTTTATTGGGAAAAATCACACAGTCACCTTTTGGGAGAAAATGCGAGAGGCCTAGTAAACATTTTGATATCATACATAGTGATGAATGTGGAAAAATGGGTACAAAATAAAATGGTAGTTTTACGTACTTCAAAACTTTCATCAATGACTTTAGTCAGTATGGGTATATGTTTTTGACAAAACAAAAGCATGAGAATCATTAAAAGTTCCATGAGTTTTATAATTAAGTATGGAATCAGCAGTGAAAAACTTATTAAATTAATTAGATTATATTAGGGTGGGGAACAATTAATCCAAAAATTCATAGCCCAAATGAGATATTGGGGAACTTTTTCACAATGCACACCCCTGATAACAACACAACATAATGATGTATCTTAAATAAGGAAATGTCTCATGTTATATATGGATGAATTGATGATGAGCCTACATGACCTTCTAATTAAATTTTAGGGTTATTCTTTGTATATTGATACAATTATACCAAACGAAATTTCATATATTTCAATCACGAAGATACAATAAGAGATATGGAATTTAAAACATCATAATTTTCCTTTCATGAATATTTATGATCTTGAAGATTATATATGAATTTTTGATTTTGATAAACATAACCCCATGTTTGGAAAATACTCATTTTTTTATCCCATGGAAACCAAAAAATATTAATTCTATCATCTTGCTGAAAACAAATCATTTTTTGGTAATAGTAGTATATTTATTGAGATGGAGTACTTAATTTGAGGATTTTTTGAGAGGAAACATCTTGGATTAGTTTAGAACCAAAAAACAAAAAGTGTTTCTGATATTGATGTTGAGTTGGTTCTGCAAAAATTTGTGTAAAAATAACTGACTCAAGTTACACAGAAAAATAAAGGTATAGTAGGATTAATTATGATTCTAAGAGGTATGGATTTATAATGTCTTGTGATGATGAATTAATGTTCATAGGAGATAAAACTACACCATATGAAGTGTACATGGATTTTTCTCCATGTAAGAAATGGTTAAAATCCAACGAACCAGATATGGACTCTATATACAATAAAAGCATCTAAAACTTTGTGGATGCACTAGAAGGGGTGATTCTCAATGGGTGAAAGTGGGTTGTTCACAAAAAAATAACATGGATGGTAGAGTGTCCACCTATAAAGTGTTACTGGAGTAAAAGGGCTAAAAAAAGTTCATGGTATTGACTATGAAGAGGACTTTTCTCCTATTATAATGATAAAGTCCATTTGGATTTTTCTAGATATAATATCTCATTATAATTATAAGATATATAAAATGGATATAAAAACAATATTCCTTAATGATAATTTATCTGAGGATATGTATATGATATAAGTTGATGGTTTTGAGGATCCAAGTAGGGCTACTAAGGTTTAAAAATTACAATAGTCCATTTATAGACTAAAGAAAGATTCTCGGAGTTAGAATAACCAGTTTTATTATCCTAAGAATTGGGATGAACTTGATTCCTTTAACTCCCAAGAAAGTATACTCCATAGATGATCTAGGATGATCCTGTAAGGGGCATAACACGTTAGGATTTTTTCACCTCATCGTCGCGGCCTTCACTTTGAGTTGACGCGACGCCCTCCTTGTGCTCGGTGAAATCTGGTGGCGTTCCTCTATTGCGGTGGTGATTCATGGACTCGGTCATCTCACCCTTTGCCCCATTGCTGGATTCTCCTTGACCGATTGCTTCCATGATGAATAGGGTCTCCCATGGCAGTGTGGTGCTAGCTCGTGACCGAGTTTCCAGATCCAGAAGCCTATAGACTACGCTTTTTCTCAGGTGTGTGCGATGGGTGATTCACTGTGGTCTTCATGTGCGAACTGGTCGGAAACAATGTGATATGGGCATCAGAACTACCTTATGGAATACTGGTGATGTTCTTCTTCCTTCATTCTTTTATAGTCATATAGGTTTTGGGATGATCTGTTTCATATTGATGAGTACGTGCGACGGTGTTGGTTTCTACTTTTGCTGAATCCATGTATTGGTGTTGAATCTTTTGATCTTTGACTATCCGTGAGCCTTGTTGTTTTATAAGTAGGTTTACTCGCCTTCCTCTTGCTGACAAAGCCACAAATTGTTTTTATGGTGATTGTGTTTGAATTTAGTGGTTCTGTGGTGGCCGTTTGATGCCCGAAGATGAATTTTTTTGCAAGGATGTGTTTGGTTTTCATTTATTTTTGTTAATATGATGGTGTTTGGTGAATGTGTGATGATGAAGTAGTGAAGAAATTTTGATGATGATGGTGTTTCTACCATAGATATGATGCACTGGAGTTGATTTTAGAGTGAGGGGAACAAAGCAATAATTGCACATTTCACCTAGTTTTTTTATAGTAGAATGGTACAAGGATTTTATCTAGCATTTGTTTTTGGATGACTTCTACCAGAAATTATAAAAGGAAATGCTCCAAATGAGGATTAGAGTAGGTTCTTTCACAGTGATTGACTATTAATATTTGGAAGTTTGAGAGGTTATGAGTCGGCCATCGGTTCCAAGCCCGTGCCTTTATGCATGGGACAACTAGATGAAAATTCATGCATTTGTGGAGGTTTTCCATACTGATGTTGATGCTGGGGAGGGGTATTTATAAGTGTCTTGTTTTGGGATTTGACCTTCGATTATGTCAATGTTTCTACGCCCTTGAGGTCATGTGAGGTTTCCCCCCTTTTCCTTAAAAGGAGGTTTATCTAAAAATTAATAAAATTTTAGGCCTTTGGGCAATTCATTTAGTAGAATAACCAGTTTGATAACAAAATGAAAAAGTTTAATTTCATCAAGAAGGTGGATGATTGCAATGTATACAAGTAGTTTAGTGAGAGTGTATTAGTGTTTTTAATATCTATTGTATATTACATACTATTTATTGGAAATGACATCCCAACACCTCAATCTATAAAGATATAGCTGGGTAAATGTTTCTCAATGAAAAATGATAGGGTCTGGAGGTCATCACGACCCTCACAATTAAATTTATTTCCTACACTAGTATAACATCAAAGGGTTGAACCACAAATAAGGTTAGTGAATGTTTATGGGTTTAAATCAAACAAACCCCATTGTTGTATGTAGTGGGTGGATGTATTTTTTTAAAACTTTTTACCCTTTTTTTAATATTTTGGTGAAAACAGTAATGAGATAATTTTTTAATAGAATAATGAAAGCAAATATGAAACAATTTTGATGATTTTATATTAAAAATAATTTAAACAAATAAAAGAAGTTGTTATAAATGAAATTAAGAACAATAGATGAGAACCATAGTGCTGAGGGTTGATCTAAAATTTTGCTCAAGAAATTCGAAATCTACTAGTTTAAAAGTATATTTCTTCATTTGATTGAATTCACACTACAAATTGAGTGGTTAATTATTCCTCACTAAAATATTTATCATACTGCATTGAATATGTTGAAGTTCGCTACTTTAGGAATCTTAAATTACAAAATTGATTAAGAAGAATGTCCATATAAAACTATCTCACCAAAATTTTCTGAAGTTTTTAAATTTCTAGTTTAATAAATAGATTCAATGATCAATCTCACCGAAATATCATTGATTTTTAAATTAAATGCATGAAATGTGAAATTTCAATTTAAGTTTCAAGAACCAGATTCATTCTTGCTGATTGAATTTGATTCTTATTGAATGGAATTACATAAATAGAGAAAAATAAAAAACCAGTAGAATTTGAATCCCTCGAGCACAAGATGTTTTAACCTAAGATCATGTTCTATTAAAAAGAATCAATTACCATGTAAGATATAAAAGAATATAGGAAGAATGATCCTCCCTCTAAGAATAAAGAACATTTAACACTTCTTTTCTCCTTCAACTCTAGTTCTCCAACTCTCTTTATCTACTACTCTATGGGTTTCGTGAGAAAGTGTCGACTAAATGATAGCTTTGAATGAATCCCCAGCCCTATGTTGCTGATTTCCTTTTTCAATCCTCTATTATCTAATGTCATTCACCATCATCCTCCACCGAATTCAATTAGTCTTCCTTAAAGTCACCTCATACAAGCGTTTTTGTCTAACAAGCTTGTCATAATATCAGAACTCTTGTAACTAACTCCCAGCTAGTTGGTCGAAATGAATCTGGATGTGATTCTGGATTTTGGATGTATCTGAAAACAAAACAAGAAATGTTTAGAACATTTTTTTATGTAATAAAAATATTAAATAAAAAATACGTATTAGTTATTATTATTATTATATTAATGATAAATTACTATGTAATATTACTTATAGTTTATTAGTTATTAAATTTTTAATAAATATTTTAATTGATTGTTTATTTAATTTTCTTTAAATATATTATTAATTATTAAATATTTTATTAACATTAAAGTTAATATTTTAATAAATTTATAAAATATTATTAATATTATTGTTTAAAAGTTTTTATTTTTTTAATTAATTAATTATTCTATATTATTATTATTAATGTTATAAATTAATTTTATTTATAATTATAGTTTTTAAAAAATTTTCTAAACTTAAAATTTAAATTAAATAATTCGATTAAATTATTTTTTATTACTTTTTTTATTATTATATTATAATAATAATAATTATTTTACTTTTATTTATTATAGTTTTATTTATTTATTTTGTTTTTATTTAGGTTTTAATTTTATTTAATTTATCTATTATTATTTACTTTTTTAATCTAATTCTTCCCCCTTCTTTTTCACACAGCGCATGGGGGGGGGGGGTGTTTGGGTTTCTTCACAGAGGAGTCACGACAGGTCTCCTCTTCCTTGGCTCAGATCAGCTATGGGTGGATTCGATTTTCTCGGCGTTCAGCTCTCAACTTCGTTAATCAGCGATGAGGATGCACTTAGAACTAGAAAAGAACACCGAAACCCCTCTTGTGGTCCTGTGACAGTGGGTGGTGGGGTTCAAGCTCAGATCGTAGTGGTTCAGATGGCTTCAAACTTCGTGATGACCACTGGTGGCTGCTTGCATTTTTCGGCAATGTGTTTCATATTTGTGGCCTGGTGGTTCATCTTGTGGTGGCGACGTGCCCTGGAAGGCGTGCAAAGATTGTTTGTGAAGGGATGCAAGATCCATGGAAGGATGATCGGTGTGAAGAGGATGGGGGAAACAAGCATCGATGACTTGCAGCTTTGGGGGGTACAAGGTCTTGGCTCGCCCCAGAATAGTGGCACTAGAAGATCTTCAATTTTGTGAGACTCACTTATTGGTAACCATTGGGTGTTGTTATATAGTGGTAGTGAGTGATTGCAACAACGGTGAGTGATTGCAGCAACAATGAGTCATCTTATTGATAGAAGGTATATAGGGATCAGTGATTTGAGGGAATGTCAGTAGGTCACGAGGGAAGGGAGGTGTCAGTAGGTGCTTGTGTTGGTAGGTGGTAATGCTATCGATAGGACAAAGTTTTTTTATACATTTTCTGATTTTTTTAAAAATGGAATAGGTTAATTTTTTTTAAAAAATACGCTACAATGGTGGAATCTCCAATGTCGCCTTTACTCCCCCGCATCGCCTTTGACCCAGATCGATGACATGGAAAAGGTGGTGGGGGGGGGGGATACCGCCTTTTCCTAAACTCCCTATAAAAGGGAAGCCTCCCCCTTCTCCTCACTCAATTATTGCCTTCATATCTCCTAAATTATCTCCTTCTATCTGTAAAAAATTTATTTTCTGTGCGGGTTTTTGCGAAACATCATTTCGAGGTATTTTTATTTATTTAATTTAATGTTTTTATTTATATAATTTAATTCTTTTTAGTTTTAAATATTTCATTTTTAAGTAGTTTAGGTAGTTTAAGTAGTTCTTAATATTTTGTTTATTAGGTTTTGTAATTAGTTATATATAGTTTGAAATAATTATTGTTAGTAGTATAGATTAAGTATAGATTAAGTATAGATTAACTTCGAATTAACTTAAGATTAAGTATTGTAAAATTTTGGTAGCATAAAGATTATGTGGTTATCTAAGCAATCAAATATCTATCTGGATACAAACAAGTGGATGTGGCTCTGGCACAGATATACCTAGGAGTGAAGACTCCGACAAAGAGTTTCGAGCTTGACCCGGGGTATCCTGGTACACGACAACAGGCCTTGCTGCACTTCTTGTTTGACACTCCCAGGGGATATGATTAAGATGATTAATATTTTATTTATAAACTACTAAAATATCTAAGAAAAAATAAATTAAATTAGTATATTTATCAATGATAAAATGATAATTATGATGTTATAGAATGAAATAAGGACAAAAGCATTAACGACTGAAAGTTATTATTAATAATTAAATCTATTAAGTAGTTTAATTAGTTATATATAGTTTAGAAATAATAATTATTATTAGTAATGATTAATTATAGACTAATTAATGATAAATTAGAATTAAAAACGTATACATATGATTAGTTAATTATAAATTACTAATGAATATAATATGATTAAGGATTAAATAATAAATAATTAAAGAATAACTTAATATTGATTAACTAGTGATTAATGAATGATTGATTAGTTAAAAAAGTTATTATTAGTAATTAAAGATGTTATGTATTAAGTAGTTTAGTTAGTTATATATTTTTTAAAAATAATAATTACTATTAGTAATGATTAATTATAGATTAATTAATGATAACTTAAGATTAAAAATGAATATATCTGATTAGTTAATTATAACTAACTATTAATATTTGTTACAGTATCATAATTATGATGAAAGAAACATTTTTGACATAGTGAGTCATGTTTTCCTGGTGGTTAGTACAGCTGATTGTGTAACTATAAGTGACCTTCAAGATAGAATTCATGGTTCCTTAAATTTGGGACCCGATCAAGAGATAAAGTCTATGAGTTATAGACATTTTCAATCCCTGAAAACATTGTGCCATATAGCTTGTCCATGGGTTGCTGATGCGCAATGGGTCCAAGCAATTAATTTATTTTCTCAATGGTCAGATGGTACCATGATGGGGTTATATGTTGATGTTGCTACTGTACAACAACAACGTCCAGTTGTACGACGACTTAGAATTACAAGAGTGGTTGAAGACAGTCCACCCCATGAAATTGAGCCTATTCCAAATGATGCAGCATAAGAGGACAACATAGATGATCTCCCAGATATACATGTCAATCCAACTTCCGATGAGGAGTTTCATAATGACAGATCAGATGGTGACAACAATGCTGATGAGGAGGGATCAGCTGAAGTTAAGAAGGAGGTTTTGAGAAATGCATTATTTGTACATCAAAATAGACCTACAATAAATCATTCACCACTCCTTTAATCTTGGTCAGAAGTAATAAAACATGTTCCTGAATTCTACAATAATGTTCTTACACCAAAAACTGAGTTCCCTGGAGTTTTTCTAGATAGGTTTAGTGATTTGGAAAAAACGTTATATATTGGAAGGAATTTTCTAAGTAAAGATGCATTAAAAAGCACGCTAAAGAGATTTAATATTGAGAGGCACTACAAATATATAGTTCACGAATCATGCCATAGTAAATATTTCATACGGTGTGAGAAGTATGGGGATGATTGCAGATTTAGCTTGAGGGCGATTCTGGACATTACATTTGGAGGTTGGAGAATCTGGAGGATTGAGGTGGATCATACTTGCATTCATCCAAGCCTCACACAAGATCATACCTCATCGGATGCATAATTTGTGTCATATATTGTTTTTGAGATGATAAGGACATGTCAAGATGTTCCAATATACCTTATACAAGAGAGGATTCAATAGACATTCGATTATAAGATTTTTTATAATAAGGCATGGATGGCGAAACAGAAGGCAACTGTGAAGGTCTATGGTGATTGGGATGACTCATATCGAGTGTTGCCACAATTGATAGCCATATTGAGGCATAATAACCAAGTTGTCTTCCATCTAGATAAAAACAAACATGTGTCTCAGGATAACCGACTAGATCCATCTCATGTTTAATTTCATCGGTTGTTCTGGTCCTTCCTTCCCTGTATCTCCGCATTTCGTTTCAGAAAATAGTTTATTCAGATTGATGGAAAATTTCTGTATGGAAAATACAAGGGTGTATTGTTGATTGTGACAACCCAAGATAGAAACCGTTCACCTCTTCTACTTGCCTTTTCCATTGTAGAGAAAGAAAACTATGAATCATGGAGTTGGTTTCTGGCATGTATCAACAACCATTTCACCACCATTTGGGGTGTTTGTTTGATATCTGATCGGCATCAGGCAATTAATGAGGCAATCAATGAAGATCCTGATATATGGAGATACTTAAATGCATATAATCAGTTTTTCATTAGACACATTGCTAGCAATGTGCATAAAAAATTTCACAACGAACCAATGAAGAAGGAAATCATGAGGCTTGGTACACATTGTATTTGTTATTTTTTACTATTTCAATATAAAGATAAAATCAATTTCTATGATATATCATCTATTCTATTTATCATATGAGTCATACTAATGGTAGTTTGAAGAACATTTTGAACAAATCCTCTATGCTAATCAAGAAGTTTATGATTATATTATGCGAATTCCAAAAGAGTAATGGACATTGGCATATGATGGGGGGAAGAGGTATGGACACATGACGACAAACATTGTGGAGTACATCAATGGTGTCTTCAATGGGATTTGAAAGCTACTATAACCATACTAGTTCAGGAGAAATTATGTCGATGCATGAAGTACTTTGTTGATAGAAAAAAACTAGCATCAGATGTAATACAGTAGGGTCTAAGATACGAAAGACACTTTCAACGAGAAATTGAAAAGAATATTGAAGAAGTTTCTTCTTAACACGTCTGTGTTTTTTGACGAGAAGACATTCGATTTGAAGTTGAAGAGCGTTTAGCCCCATAAAAAATCGTATCGGTGAAAAAATGGTGGTATTACTAGAATCAAGGCAATGTCAATGTGGAAAATTTTAGGCTGTACAGTTTCCATGAACACACACCATCAAAGTATGTGACTCTGTGAACATATCATGGGAAGCATATTTTGATCCAGTGTACTAGATGAATACCATTGATAACTGTTATGCTGCACCATGGAAACCTATTGGGAAGTATCATTATTTCGCAATGCCTAAAGGCCAACCGATAGTGATACCTGACATGAATCGGTTATGTCCTCATGGGAGACCGAAGGCTATTAGGATGCGTAATGAGATGGACTGGCCTCAAGAACAAGGGCAGAGTTTGTGATGCACGCTATGTCATAAAGAAGGTCATAATCCGAAACGATGCCCTGACATTGTTGGTTCATGTTCACAGTCTCATCCAGGATGATGTATTGTCTTCATTGTGACATTATCATATTATAAATTAAATGGTGTTATCTCTTCTTTTTTTTCTCAGTTTTCTAAACCCCAAAACCCAAAAGCATAACACTTAACGTAGAAACATGTTTCCTAAACCTTAATATCAAAATTCGAAACCCTAAACCCTAAACCCTAAACCCCAACCCAAAAACATCTTCCCTTTACCATGGTTTTTGGTAACGTTATTTGTGATATTTTAATAAAATATTCTATAAATAAATAATAGTATCATAATGATTAGCATAATTTATTCAATACAGATAATTAGATAAATTCCTAAAACATCATTAGTAATTGACATGGTTTATCTTAATCTAATCCATAATTAGTTAATCATAAAGCTCCTCCAAAATATGTCAAACCAAATTCATGACCCAATAATTTAGATACTAGAATTTATTTCATAAAAACATTCATGCTTTCAATAAATAACTTTCTCCTTATTCTATGAATAAAATATTAGATAATAGAATTTATTTCATAAATCCAAAATAAAAACACTTAACCCAAATTATAAATTAAATGTTATTATCTCTTCTTTATTTCTCGGTTTTCTAAACCCGAAAACCCAAAATCACAACACTTAACCAAAAAACATGTTTCCTAAACCTTAATATCAAAATTCAAATCCCTAAACCCTCAAACCTAAACCCCACCCCAAAGACATCTTCCCTTTACCAAGGTTTTTGGTAACATTATTTGTGATATTTCAATAAACTCTTCTATAACGAAATAATAATATCATAATGATTAGCATAATTTATTGAATATAGATAATTAGATAAATTCCTAAAACATCATTAGTAATTGATATGGTTTATCTTAATCCAATCCATAATTAGTTAATCAGAAAGCTCCTCCAAAATATGTCTAACCAAATTCAAGACCCAATAATTTAGATAATTGAATTTATTTCATAAAAAAATTCCTGATTTCAAGAAATAACTTTCTCCTTATTCATTAAATAAAATCTTAGATAATAGAATTTATATCCTAAATCCAAAATCAGAACAGTTAACCCAGATTTTAAATTAAATGTTATTATCTCTTCTTTTTTTCTCATTTTTCAAAACCCCAAAACCCAAAAGCATAACACTTAACCCAGAAACATGTTTCCTAAACCTTAATATCAAAATTCAAAACCCTAAACCCTCAAACCTAAACCCCAACCCAAAAACATATTTCCTTTACCATGGTTTTTGGTAACATTATTTGTGATATTTTAATAAACTATTCTATAAAAAAATAGTATTATCATAATGATTAGCATAAGTTATTCAATACATATAATTAGATAAATTCCTAAAACATTATTAGTAATTGACATGGTTTATCTTAATCCAATCTATAATTAGTTAATCATAAAGCTCCTCCAAATATGTCTAACCAAATTCAAGACCCAATAATTTAGATAATAGAATTTATTTCATAAAAAAATTCATGATTTCAAGAAATAACTTTCTCTTTATTATTTAAATAAAATCTTAGATAATAGAATTTATTTCATGAGTCCAAAAGAAGAACACTTAATCTATATTGTAAATTAAATGTTATTATCTCTTCTTTTGTTCTCAGTTTTCTAAACCCCAAAACCCAGAAGCATAAAACTTAACCCAAAAACATGATTCCTAAACCTTAATATCAAAATTCAAAACCCTAAACCCTCAAACCTAAACCCCAACCCAAAAATCATAAACCTAAACCTTAAGATCTTACAAAAAATCCAAAAACTTAGATATATTCCATTAAATCACATATCAATTAATAAAGTTCTTATAATGATATTTTCATTAATAAAATTCTTTCACAACATAATTTTCCCATCTATTTTTTTCTCTTCTTTCCTCTTGTTATCTTTATTTAATTCAGAAGAAAAAGAAATGAAGAATTATATTTGATTTGGTAAAAATAACTTAATAAAACAATGTAAATTAACATGTCATGTCTTCCATTCTACAAGTCATAACATTATTCTAACCATAACATTATATTTATATTTTACACTTACGACTTATTTCATTTATTTATATGAATATGGATGATACTATACTACTCACTCAGCAACCTACCCATATTTTTTAGGTCGTGTTAGAGGGTTGTCCAGATCGATTGATCAGGGTACATCAAGCGCACCATTTTCATAATAGGGAGCCTCCACATGCCATTAGACCATACTTGCACCGTGCTGGCTTCTATGGCCTTGCTGTATTAGATTTCAAATTTTTAGATCATTACTTACTTGTTTCCCTCGTTGAGAGGTGAAGACTAGAGACACACACATTCCGCCCGCATGAGGGAGATATGACCATCACCCTTGAGGATGTTTCAGTGCTTCTTGGTCTTCCTATCCAATGGAGATCCGTTATTGGACTCACTCGTGCAGTTTGGCCAGACCTTACTCAGTGTTTATTAGGCATTGATATTTTGTCCGACCATAGGGCTACAGATGGAGCGTATATATCTATGCCTTGGTTGGAGTCACAGATTCCACATTTACAGGATGATGATGATGAGAAGACTGCCATGCATTACACCCGTGCATATATATTACGGCTAATTGGCAGGACCTTGTGTACTGATCACTCGGGGATGCACGTGCACATGATGTATCTACCCCTACTAGAGGACTTTGATTGGGCTAGGACGTATAGCTAGGGATCATCCTGCTTGGCATACATGTATAGAGTATTATGAAGGCTATCCCACAGGGATCACATTGGTCTTGGGGGACATGTCATCCTTATTCAGATATGGGAATGAGAGAGTATCCCAGCATTCTGCCCTGACATTTCTGGTTCACTGGTCAAGATGGAGGTGCTGCATGATGCTCCGTATGGACACTGGTATGATAAGTCATTTCTATTAGTTTCTGATTCTACTATGAGTTATTGATTATAATTTATTATTATTTTTCACCATCGATGATGTATTTTACAGGTGGTTTCAACGATACAATTTTGACGTGGTTCTGAGAAAACATTTGGGCGTATATCAGGTACAGTTGGACTGTCTCTTACCTAATCAGGTATATATATACAATCTATCACAGTCTAACATATTTAATAATAGCATCAATTTTGGTTTTTAGTTAGGTGCTTTTTTGAAAAAATCACTAGTCATTTCCTATTTCATGGCTTCCATATTAGAGTATTACAGACCAGTTTCCAGCATACTTCACTGATGGGATTGAGGATGATATGGCTGTAGTTCCCGTAATTCACTTACATATTATTGAGTGGTAGCAGCCTGACCGAGTCTTCCGCTAGTTTTTCCGTACTCAGTCGATTCCATTACCATCGAGACAGACAGGCCGACTTCATGGGATGAAGTTGACAGGGAGGCAGGATAATGACTAGCCTAGTACATACCAGCTTTATCGACTGCTGGCACAGATGTGCAAAGTTTTGTATTCAGGGTGTTTCTATGAATCGATTCCCTTTTTTCGAAGTATGTTGAGTATGCACTATGGTATAGACTGAAGTATATACTATATCTTACTACACCCGACATTGAGATGAAGAGGATGAGAAGTCAATAAATTTCCATTAGTTTGTTTATTGAACTATTTTATACTTCAATTTGAATCTCTCTATAGGACAGTCATACAGAGAAGCATGTTCGAATGAGTGATAAAGAGGAGGAGGGGGTCTTTAGCCGGGCATCCATCCATGATACAATGCTGAAGGCAAGGGTATATTTTTGTGCGCTTTCCAGGAGAATCTTCGTACATCCGGACCAGAGAGAGGATGTACCAACCCCAGAGGAACATCATGCAGCTGGTGCTGGTGCTGAGGATCCATGACCATGGCGATGTAGACAGCGTTTTGCTGCATGTGAAGCTTCACCTGTTCCACAGGCAGAGGTCATCCCTCTAGTATTCTAGGATCAGCCGATTCAGGATGTGCCTCAGGTGACATGGGATCCGTTTTTCTAATAAGATATTCTCAGTTCTCTCTATCTTGGGTTTCAGATCCATCGCAGCCTTGGGTTTCATCGCGACCTTGGATTCCAGATCCATCGCCATCTTGGGGTATAGCTCCATCGTAGACTTGGTTCCCCACTACAATGAAGGTAGGTCATTCTACCACCCTGGTAGGAGAAGGATCCAAAGGGCAGTACGAGATGCAGTTGACAACTCCTCCCAATGATACACAGATTGAGGATGTGCCAGTCAATGTTACTGTGCCCTAGTATAATCATTCTCTAGGTCATAAGACTCCACTGTGAACTCGATGCAAAATTCCTATTCGCAGACCACCATGTGGGACGAAATCTTCTCACCACAGATATAGACATTTATTGTACATGTTTGTTTACATGTTTTACGTCTACTCAAATAAAAATACTATTACTACTATTATCTATTCTTATATGTTTATCTAGTATTTCAGTTTTCATTTATATTTTAGGCACAATTTTTATTTGATAGATTTCAAAGTCGACTACTTGACACATAGAAATAATTAGTAAATTTCCAATAAATAACTTTGAATGATTAAAAAATCTACAGTATAAAAACAATGTAAATAAAATTTAAAAGATAGAATAATCATCTAAAAAGTTGTTGAAAATAAAGAGTTTCATAAATAAAATAAATAAACTATAATGAAAGGAATGTAAGAAATGTAAATAATTTTTATGTTTCAAATAGGTGGATTAGAAAGCTTATAAATAATCTCAAGTAGGTGGATTAGAAATCTTATAAATAAATTTTCACCAAGATTTTTTAAGAAATTATTTTTATTTTGGACTACAAGTTATATCTTTAAGATATGTTTAAAATTTCATTCATATTTGTCTTATAGTTTATATTATATAGGCCAGAAAAGTCACATACTTGAAACATTTTTAAGTTTAAAGTAGGTGGATTAGAAAGCTTTTCACTAAGATTTTTTAAGAAATTATTTTTATTTTGGACTAATTGTTATATGTTTAAGAAATGTTTAAAATTTCATTCATATCTATCTTATAGTTTATATTATATAGGCCAGTAAAGTCACATACTTGAAACATTTTTAAGTTTCAATTAGGTGGATTTGAAAGCTTATAAATAATTTTTCACCAAGATTTTTAAATATTTTTTTGGACTACTTGTTATATGTTTAGGAAATTTTTAAAATTTCATTCATATCTGTCTTATAGTTTATATTATATAGTCCAGAAAAGTCATGTACTTGAAACATTTTTAAGTTTCAAGTAGGTGGATTAGAAATCTTATAAATAATTTTTCACCAAGATTTTTTAAGAAATTATTTTTATTTTGGACCACTTGTTATATGTTTAAGAAATTTTTAAAATTTCATTCATATTGGTCTTATAGTTTATATTATGTAGGCCCGTAAAGTCACATACTTGAAACATTTTTAAGTTTCAAGTAGGTGGATTTGAAAGATATTCACCAAGATTTTTTAAGAAATTATTTTTATTTTGGACTACTTGTTATATGTTTAAGCAATGTTTAAAATTTCATTCATATCTGTCTTATAGTTTATATTATATAGGCCAGTAAAGTCACGCACTTGAAATATTTTTAAGTTTCAAGTAGGTCGATTATAAAGATTATAAATAAATTTTCACCAACATTTTTTAAGAATTTATTTTTATTTTGGAATACTCTTTATATGTTTAATCAATGTTTAAAATTTCATTCATATCTGTCTTACAGTTTATATTGAATAGGCATGCAAAGTCACGCACTTGAATAAAAGATAAATTATTTTGAAACATTAAGTTATATATATATATATCCACACAAACATAATAATAATACATTAAAATTTTAAATATATAAAAAACATAATTAAAATAAAAAAATTAGTGTTTTAGGGAAAAGGAGGCATCTGCGATTCCACCTTTAAGCGGTATTTTTAAAAAAAATTTAACCTGGGATGTTTTAATTTTTATTTTCAGATTAAGTATAAAAAAAATCCGAGAAAGGCTGGGGATTCAGTAGGTGTGAGTCCTTTGATAATTGAGAGAAATGGGAATGATGAGTTAGGGAGGTGAGTGTGAAACGGTGTCGGTAACTCCCCAAAAAATGGAAAAGGACGAAATGAGTCATCATTGAAAATTTTCCAATGGTGACTCAGTTGACGGTGACAAAAAAATTAATCTACAACAAAATAAAATTTAATTGTTAATAGAAAAAAAAGTTAAAATTAATAATTTAATAAAATATTAGTCTCATTAAACAAATTAAAATTAAATTAATAAATGAAATCCATATTAAAATAAAATAAATTAAAATGAAATAAATAATTAATAATTTTTATTATCATCAATGACGTGGATTAGATTCATCATTCAATTTTAAATTAATCAATTTAATTAAAACATTAAATTTAAAAGAATTGTGTTAGTTGTTTAGAACTAATAAAAAAATTGATTATGATTTCAAATAATACAATAAAAATTAAATTATAGTTAAAATTAATTAAATGTGGTAAATTGATTAACTAATTAATTAACAACCGGAAAACCCCCCAAAAATTATTAAGGAAGAATATTGACATATAAAAAATTAATTAGAAAAATAAAAGAACCTAAAAACTATGTTTGATAAATTTAATTAATAAAAAGTACATAAATAGAAAATTAATTACAAATAAATATTAATTAATGAATTTAATTATAAAAATACAAGAGTGCAAAAATTTTACAAAAAGTGCACAGTTAATTAATAAAATGAATAATAATTAAATAAAAACATGTGGAAAACTAATTAAAATTATGGCCACATCAAATTCCCCCACACTTAATTATTGATTGTCCTCAATCGATTTCATGCTTTATTCATTTTGAAAAAAAAATAAGTTTTTTATTAAAATACTCAAATTAAATCCTGTCAATCGGTTTAAAACTAGAAGACAAAAATTGAAAAATAAGATTTTGACATGAAATGTTCAATTGAAATCTTGCTTAATTTTTAAATACACCCTGAGCAATCTAGAGAGAAAAGAATCATATACTTTTCAAAAAATTTTATGCCCCATATATGAAGCTTCCTACTAATTTATTTCATTTAAATCTTATGTTATAAATTCAAGAGTGATAAAATGTTGAAATTAAATGGAATTAAAAACATAAGTAGACGAACCCTGTAATTTGAATTTCACCTAATTTCCAAAAAGAAAAAAATTAAATTAATTTTTTAATGCACCACCTTATAGATACAACATAAATGGTTCCATACAAATCGATTTTACCTTCTTCATCTAGTACTCATTATTCCCCTCACCTTAATGAACTTGTTTTTGAAACTAGACACTTTATTTTATTTTTTCCAAGATATGTATCTGGTGTTGAGCACTGTGCATATACACTTATTCTATATTATACAGAGGGATTTTGATAACAGAAACACACCCAGTTCCTAGTGTATCAAAGGTTCACTGTGTGTACCTAAATTCCCTTTTACTCCAGTTTCAAAAGATTCATATGCAAACCATTTTTATTAGATAAGTACGGTGATTGTTTTTAAAAAAAATTAAAAGTGTGTTGCATAGGAAAAAGTTCAAACTTCTAGTTGCTAAAATTATAATATCAATTCCACAAACAAGTATCCTTTATCACTCTAAAAAATATTTTCTAAATATAATATTTATTAAATCACTAAGCATGAACACTCAAAAATCATTCATCCTCTAAAGTTTTAGATTTAATTCACTCTTAATAACCGGTAAATTATCATCCTTATTCAAGACTAAATTGAATTAAAAAGTGAATCCTAACGAGACTTAAATTGTGAAAGAACTTTGAAAACTTTTAACCATTTTTTAACAAAAAATTTAAAAGGTAGAGGGATTTGATGGGATTCCATTAAGGTATAGATTATATCAACATGAATTGACCCCTACCCCATAAATAAAACTAAACTTTATCCCCAAAGTTGGATTTAAATGTAGAGAAGACATTTTTTCTTGAAAGTTGAAAATATATTTTCATTGATGCAGATTAGTGAGAAGTATCAAGGGTCACATTATAGTTCAAAAAGTTTGAGTTTTCCACAAAAATAATTTATATTATGAAAATATCACATGTATTTTCATTTAAGACAATGAAAATATTTTTCAATTAAGTTCAAACAATTGCATGTGAAACATTAAAGTATAATGTGCAATTGGTGTAGTAGTTTAACAGATTATATTCAAATGGATGTTCAATAAATAAAAAAAAATGCATGATAAAAACCTTAGTTAAGAACAAAAATCCATGGGTAACTCCCCCCCACATAATTCCATACTACGAATATTTTAAACCATTAAAACACAATTTTTAGTAAAAAACATAAGTTGTAGAATTTTTCCAACAAAGAGGTATATGCAATTAAATTTTTCAGCAGAAGAAATAAAAATTACTCACCACTAGCAACTTATCAGTGAGACACCATTGATATGAGTCCCTAATATTAGTGTAATGGTGACTCAATGCGAAGGGTTCTTAATGTTGAATTTTTTTTTAAAGTAATAAGGAGTAGAATAATGAATGTATAAATTAAATAAAGGAACTTACCTAAAAAGAATTATCTATTTGTGCTCAAGCACGAAACTCATATGACATGAATAACTTTGAGAATTATGATACTTTATTAACACTAGTAACATTATTCTACAAAAAAACAGACCAAGAAGACCAAGAACAAAAAATCTAGCAAAGACAGAGTAAGGAGCATTTTATTCAAAGTAAAACAAGAAAAAGAACAAATGTAAAGACTAGGAAAATGCATGGGTTGAATCCCATGAAGCATTGAATTTTAAGTCTTCAATTAGACTTTATTGAAAGCAAAAAATTGTTTTATTGAAATAAATAAAATCATGGGTTTCCTACTATGAAGTGTTAGATTTAAAATCCCCAGCCAAACTCCCCTAGAAACTAATAGTAGTCACTAGGAGGGTGTGGTTTGTTGTCAATAAACGACCACATATTGAAATCACAAATGTGTTTAACAGGGAAATGAAAATTGTAGTCACTTATACTTGTAATGGATGACTTTATTCCCTTACTAACTAAAATGATCCCTAAGAAACACCCTTTATCTTTGTGTGACTACTCAAGGGAGTATTCCAGTTGAGCAGCAGGTTTATCATCCAAATTCATATTTTTAATATTTTCAATACATTTAAGTCCAGGTTGAATATAATTAACTCCCTCAAGCTCTTTAAAGAAGCTTTTATGTTTGGGAACATCAAAGTATAACTTGGAAATGGTGTTTTCCACTTCTTGATTTTGTTCAGATTTTTCAAAATTTAAATTTTGATGAAGGGGAAGCAATAAAATGGGTGCTCCTAAGTTATGGTGTATCCTCATGGATATTTCTATCAACTTTAAGATCAAAAAAATAAAAAAACAAGGGTGATTTTGGATGAGTTAAAACTAAGAGGCTCTTGAATATGGTTTTCAGAAAATACATGTAAAGTTTCAAAATTATCAATTAAAAGGGAACCTCTCCCAATATACTATCTGTCCCACAAAGAGATTCAGCACCCAACTCTACTGAGGAAGACTAAAAAACATAGGTAAGAGTCAATTTTTGTTCATATAAAATTTTAGGTTTCACAATGTTATAAATCTTTTCCAATAATTCATCATTAGAGAATAAAAGATTAACATTAGCTTATTTTGAAGAATTTATTCTGCTTAAATCATCAATTGTGTGTTCAACCTCTACATAAAGTTAACTAACAGAAATCCACTCTCAAAATCAATGATTATTGATTATTCCAATTTAATTTCAAGGGAAGAATTATCTGATTCAGATTCAATAAATTCATATTGAATATTGTTCAAATTTAAACAGTTCTCCCCAGGATGGACAATAGTGTTTTCCATTTCACTATACAAAGCCTCATAAAAATGATTACTATGTAAACATGGTAGTGATAGTTCATCAATCAACCTTTATTCAAAACACACATCCTCAACTTCTTCATCCAACAATATTTCAAATATTATTTCATTGATACATTCAAATTCAGGAAGATAACATTTATCAGTAGTTTTAAAATTATTCCAGTATGTGATTTTATTTTGGTATTTCACTTATATAATATTCCCAATTTCAAGTTAATATTCATTATTAAAGGTTTTGGAAAATTTAGGTGAAGAGTTTTTAACATCTATGTTCTCATTTTCTAATTTCTCCTCTATCCAAGTGATCATTTTTTCAAAGCTTTTAAAATAATTATTTTTCTCAAAGCTAGGAATCATGAAAAGAATGTGGTATTATTATTCAATCTATTTTAATTATTTCTCAAAATTATCCAACTCAACACCATTTATGTTATTAATGGGATCTTCAATGTTGTCTTCTTTAATCAGAGAGTTGGTAATTTCTATATTTTGGTCATTTGAATCAAATTCCTTAATGTATATGGATTTCTTCTTAGGTTCACCCTTACTCTCATCTTTATTTTTATTTTCAAATTTTCTATAGAAATTTTATTCTTTACTTATTTCAGCTTATTCTTGTTATTTAAACCTAATTTGTAACTCTAAGAGCATACTTCCTAACTTCTTGAGTTTTTTATATTGTTTTTGAAAATTTATAATTTGAATTTAGTGGTTTTAGTTTAACCAGGAGTTCCTAACATCCATCTTAAATAAAGTTTTGTCATGTTTTTCTAGAAAATCAGGCCTGGGCTCAAAATTATGTTCATTCTCTTCAAAACATTTAATCTATTGTGTTTGATTATTCACACTTCCAAGCAGTGTGTCCATAATATCCACAAGATTAAAAATATGGTTCAAAATTATTCCAGTACTCATGTACTTCCATTTTTTAAACTAAATTAGATTAAACACACATTCAAGCATAACAAGCATATATTTGAAATCATTTCAAGCAACATATTTTTTTAGTAGATTGATTTTTGTTTTTTTATATTTTTTTGATTTTCTAACCCTAGAACACTTAGTGCATCCCCTCCCTAGCAACAGTACCAAATTTTGATAGGGTTTGGAGGTTATCTAAGTCCTCAAAATTGAATTTATTACCTATAATAGTATTTTATAGAACAGTCAAACCACATAGAAGAAAGATGAATATTTAAGGGTTTAAAATAAAAAAACTACAATTTTGTCAACAGTGGGTGGAAATGTATTTTTTAAAATTTGTATCTTTTTTTAATATTTTGGTGAAAATATTAATGAGACATTTTTTTTATATAAAATGGAAATAAAATATGAAATAATTTTGATGATTTTCTATTAAAAAATAAGAATTTTAAACAAAGAAAAGAAGTAGTGAAAAATGAAACGAAGAATGGGAGATGAGAATAGGAGTGTTGAGGGTTGATCTAAAAGTTTTATCTAGAGATTTGAAATCTGCGGGTTTATATGTATGTTCCTTTATTTGATTAAAATAACACCTTTAATTGACTGGTCAATTTTTACACATCAAAAGATTTAATTTTCTGCATTGAAATTCTTGAAGTTCACCACTTCAAGAATATTCAATTATAAAATTGATTAAAAAAAATGTCAACAAAAAACTATCACTCTAAAATATTATGAAGTTTTTTAATTTTTAGTTTCTTTAAATTTATTCTATGATCGATCTCACCAAAAGATCATTGATTTTTGAAATAAATGCATGAAAGGTGAAATTTTAATTAAAGTTTTATGAACCATATTCAATATCATCAATAGAATCTGATTCTTATTGAAAGAAATTACATTAATAGAGAATAATATAAAACCAGAAAAATTTGAATCCCCTAAGCACAAGAAGTTTTAACCTAATATCATACTCTATTCAAAAGAAGCAATTATAATGTAGAATATAAAATAATAGAGGAAGAAGGATCCTCCCTCTGAGAGTACAGAACATGTAACACTACTTTGATCCTGTAACTCTAGTTCTTCATCTCTTTGTTGCTACTGCTATCTGGGTCTCATGAGAAAGTGTCAAATGAATGATAGCTTCGAATGAATCCCCAGCCCTTGGTTGCTGCTTTCCATTTTTAATTATTTGTTATATGCTATCGATCACCAGTATCCTCCACCAAATTCGATTAGTCTTCTTTGAAGTCACATCACACGTGCGTTTTGGCCTGACAAGCTTTTCATAATATTAGAACCCTTGTAACTAACTCCCGATAGGTTGGTTGAAATGAATATGGATGTGATTCTGGATTTTGGATGTATCTGTAAAAAACAAGAAAATTTTAGAGCATTTTTTACAAAATAAAAAGATTAAATAAAAAAATACTTATTAATTATTATTATTTGATTAATGATAAATTACTATTTAATATTTTTTATAGTTTATTAGGTATTAAATTATTAATAAATATTTTAAATTATTGTTTATGTAATTTTATTAAAATTTTTATTTATTATTAGATATTTTGTTAACATTAAAGTTAATATTTTAATAAATTTATAAAAGATTATTAATATTATTATTTAAAAGTTGTTATTTTATTAATTAATTATTTATTCTATTTTATTATTATTAAAGTTATAAATTACTTTTATTTATAATTATATATTTTTTTGAAATTATTAAACATAAAATTTAAGTTAAATCAATCTATTAAATTAATTTTTATTCATTTTAAAATATAATATTTTAACCGTTATTATTATTAATATTTTCATTTAATTTATTATAGTATATTTATTTATTCTATTTTATTTAGGTTTTAATTTTAACTTAATATATTTATTATTATTTATTTTTCTAATCCAATTCTTCCCCCTTTCTTCTCCACACAATCAACTGGGGGGGGGGGTGATGGGTCTCCTCTTCCTCTGCTCAGATCTGCCGTGACTGATCATCTTCAGGTGGCTTCGGTTCGATCTGCATTCGACTCATAGCTCTGTTAATCAGTGACAGTGATGCACTCCAGACTAGACAAGAACACTTCAACCCCTCCGGTGGTCTTGCGATTCTAGATCTGGTGACGATGATAGTGGTTATGGTGGCTCCTCTCTTGATCTAATTGTAGGTGGTGAGGTTCAAGCTCAGCTTGCAGCAGTTCATATGTTGCAAACAATCCACAATTGCAGACTTGAGAACATAGGTAGAATACACCATTTCATCATATGTTGCAAATGAATAGTTTTGTATCAAGAATTTATTTATTGGATTTAGAGTGGTTCCTAAAATTGAGGGAGAAATTGAGGTATATTGTGATGATAATGGTGTTGTTTCTTGGGATATGTTTTATACCCCAAAACACCCTAAGAGGGGAGGGGTGAATCAGAGTGGAATTTTTTCTTTGCATATGACGTATCTTATCCTACACTAGTAGGAAATTTAAAAAATTATCTAATGGATTCATTATATTTCTAAGCCCCCATATACTGAAATAGAATCACAATAGAATAGTTTTACCTGGTTCACCACTAAAGGCCAGTTTTTACGGCATATGCTGATAGTGTTTCAGTCATACCTGAATCTACTAATCTTTACTTTATATTTGTGGGTTAAAATTGATTATACAAAATCATTCCATGTCAGGAACACATCCTTTTTATGAATTTTAAGGATGGCACATTGCTTCCCTCTGATCACTTCCATTGACTCCCCCTTACTCACTATTTTGGGTAAAGACTTTATCTCTTTACCTAATTAATGGTTGCTTACATATTAAAGCACATGAAGATGATTTTTTCATCCTGTAGGTCTTATTATTATTCTTCAATGAATTACACTAACTTTTCCCATGTTCAAGTTTGATTGTGTAAGTATCTTTCACGAAACAACCTTTTTCCTGAAACCCTATTTTTGTTTCAAAGCACTTTTATCCTTCACAAAACTACCCACTTTCACAAAAAATACTAACTTTCCAGAAACTCCCAATTTTTTTGAAACTCCATAGAATCAATTATTTTGAAATAATTATTTACAAAAACTCTATAATTCCAATAGAACAAGTTACCTTTTTTTTCTAATGTCAAAATATCTTTTAATAAATCACATAACTTTATTTTTCATGAAACAACAAACTTTCAATAAAATTATTTTTTGAGACTTAAACACTTTTTTTGATTTTGAAAACATTACTTTCATGAAACTTTTCCGTTGATCTTGATTTTCAAGTCCAAAAATTTGGATAACACTAGATAACAATTCCACCTATAACACTGAATTCACATGAACCATAAGATCACATGGTTTTCAAAATCCTCGATCAACCTAGTGTTGGTTGAAAAAAACAAATCCATTTCAAATTGTGAATGCCCTTGGTTCCAATTCTAAGGATCAATGGTCTTATTATAGTACAAAAAACATGCTTCAAAAAATAAAATGTCATATGGGAAATCATTGATAATGGTGATGTAAAGATTTGTTGGGTGGATACTCAAGATAATGTTGAAGGTTCTTTTATGAAACAATTACTATAATAATAATACGAGGGTTATGTAGAGTCTCTAGGTGTAAAAAACATGAGATACTATTTGTATTGGTTGCAAATGTTTCAAGTTATTATCATAAAGGAAATCTACAATTATCATTCATTCATGTGTGCTGTAATTAATTTTACAAGAATGCTTAAATGATAATATCCAGTCAATGAATGACCTAGAGTTATATATAACGAATGATCATTACATAATTTTATATGTTATAATGAGTTGATTAGGTTATCTTGAATATATTTGGGTAGTAATTACAAATATTTGTATTCGATTTATAGAGAAAGAATTCATGATGTAAAAAGTATATACTTATTACTTGGATTGAATTTCTAAAGTATATATCATGGAATTTCATATAGTCATCAATATACTTAGGTGGTGTATTCTTATTTTTAATACTTCATACCTTTGGTTTGTTAGATACCTAGATTTATAACCTTAAAAATTTTATACACTACTAATTCAATTCTAGATATTGACTCAGCTAATATGTGGGTGGTTGGTTATGTTGCTGATCATGCCAACACTTGGTGCACAACCAAGATCAGATTTCTCTACTTTCAGGTTTTGTAATGAAATTTGTCCCTTGGTTCACTTAGAAAAAGGGAATACATTTCCATGAAATTTTGGTTCACATATTATGTATTTAACTATCTGGATAAGTTACATGTTATGTGACTATTATATAAATTAATGACATGTGATGTATTCATCAACATGGTCATTCTTTTTTGTGGAATCAATAAATGATGAGAGTCCCATACTATATTGATATGTTTCAATTCTATAGATTTATTTATGTTGTGGAAAAAGGGACTATATAGGTATAAATACTTTGGATATGATACTTTTTTTGTGATTGACATGTTTGTATAGAGTCATCAGTCTACTTAATGGAGATCACATGAGGCCTCTTTGTATCTTGAGGAGCACTGATACTATTCAAGAGGACACTCTTTTCTTTCACCAATGAAATAGGGATTTCATAATTTTTTTCAGTATTGTTATGGAATATAGGCTCTCATTTTAAAGATCTTAGACTAGTATATTTTTTGGATAAACTATTTTTTCAAAATGAAGAGAGTTGTATGTAACCATATCCCAAAGAGTTTGGATGAATTCACAAATGTTTGTGATTTTTTTCATAAATTCCTTATGGGATTTTTGTTTAAGTGGGAAATTGTTATAAGTGAACAAAATATATAATTCATGTGATGAAAGGTGAATAAATTATTTTGATGCATGCATCTTCCATATAAGGCCCCAGCCTTAAACCTTACTTAATCTTGAGTTATTACAAGATTACACATTGAGGATCTTTTCAGGTTTAGAGTTTTAGAGAATTAGATCATGAAACTTGCTTTACATTCCACTTTTAAACAAAGTGGTTACATAAAAGACAATATTCATTCTTCCCATCAAAGGAAACATATTAAAAATAAAACATGGATTCTTTCTTGATACATCCTTGACACTATCATCACATCATGTACCTTTCCCTTGACCTGTGAAAAACATTTCAAAAACTTGGTATGAGCATAAAAAGCTCAGTAAGGGTTATAAAAATATGGAAAGGAAACATGAGTTCATATATACATAAGAATGAAATCATACTTTACCCATAAACATAGGCACTTTAACATACCTCATCAAACCATGAATAAATCATAGAAATCATAAGACATAAAGGTAACTTGAGGCATTCATAACATTCTTACGTAGGGAGTAACCCTCTTGGTTACGTTTGGAATACCCATCACAGTATATTACCTAAATCTCTTCGGAGAAACCTTAACGTTTCACTCCTTCACGTTACCCAATGCATTGGAGAGCTATATCGGGCTCACCCGCCCTTAGTTTATCACAGAACCACCCGTCTTCATAACAATGCCCAAGAACCATAACATAATCTTATCACATAAAACATGCATAAAGGAAACATAACATTTCCACCTTTCAATAACAAGATATCAATACAACACATTGATATAAGTACATTATGAAAACCATTTTTCAATAACAAAATAAAAGAAAAGTAAAACATGGTATTTATTTTTCTTTTAAAAAGAAGGTATGGCTTGTAGAGTAAGCCAAAACTCAAATAATGGTCACAGTGGCGGAGAAGTCGTTGTCGCCGCATACGTATGAAAAAACATTACCTTTTGTCGTTTAGTAAAACGCTTTGTATAAAAAAAGATTCCTATTGGATAAACGTAAAAGTCAAAGGGGTTTATACACCGTATAAAATATGGTTGTGTATAAAACAAAATATGCCTCAATGAAAGGAGATTGAGACGATGTCCCATACAAAGATAGTATCCTTGGATTAAGGATAAATTAATTACATAATTATGTGTGACAAAATAATCCACCAAATATAAGTGGATATTAAGTGTAAAAAAATCAGAGGTTATTCACACATATTCATAGAACGACATATTCAATGAGTACAAGCTTATCCCAAAGAATCGAAATTGGGTTAAGAAGTTCCCTTGTAATAATTAGACAGCCTAACGGCGTCACTTCAAAATTCAGAAAAAGAGTTGATGAGAGATAAAAGGGTATCTCATCACTTGGACATAAAATTTACATCAGTAAGGATATAGAAGAACATATCCCAAAATAATATTATGTTAATTAAAAGACATAACAAAATAAGTCTTTTAAAAAGAGGAGGGTGAAAGGTTCCCTTACCGACATGGGTATCTTTCGAAACATACGCCCCGTGAAAGAAGGACAATACATCATTGATGTAAATACTCATAAATGAAAGAATATTACACAATGTGTAAAATAATGGTCAGTACATACACCACTAAAAGGAAATTGTGGCAAATGTAGCATAAATCTCACGGGAATAAAAGTGATATGAAAAATCCCTTACGAAAACTCGGCAGCCTAACGACACCACTTAAAACTTCCAAAAATGGATTGATGAGATCAAATAGGGTATCTCATCACATTAAAATAAAATGTAAAGAAAGAGGAATATGAAAGAACATCCCCCATCATAACAAATAGGAGCTTAAAAGAAGTGACATAAAGGGGAGTACTTAAAGAGAAAGAGAGAGGTTAGATCTCTTACGAAAATTCGGCAGCCTAACAGCGCCACTCGAAACTTCCAAAATGGATTGATGAGAGAGAATAGGGTATCTCATCATATGAACATAAAAATTACAGTAATAGTAATATAAAAGAACATCCCAATAACAAGAAAGATGAGCTTAGAAGGAATGACATAAAAGACTGTACTTAAAAAGAAAGAGAGGAGTAGGATCCCTTACCTCAAGTCCAACTTGTCTTGTTCGTTTATTTATATTACTGAATAATAAACTTTGGTCAATTAATAATTTCCTAAGTACCTCCTTTAGAGATTATTATTCAGTTCATATCACATATTATAATGTTATAATAATTGTTTAATAATGTTAGTTCATATCAGACGTTTTTGCCGATGTTTGGTACATGAGTCAAAAATGAACTTGTTTGAAAAAAGATTGCCCATGTAGTTATAAGTAAATAATTTACAGAATAGTATTAATGATTAAAATATCATATATATCCAATAAATATTCATTTCATACTATCACATATCATTTGGAGATACAAAAAAGCACCGTTCATGGAGACGGTAGGCCGTACGTACGCATGAACGCTACTTTCATTTTTTGTCATATTAATGGAATTAAAACAAAATGAGAGAGAGATATATATATTATAATTCCAGAATGATATCCATAATTTTGATGTAATATATTACATATATATCCATTATATATATGTACTTATAATATTACATAACATTTTGAGATAAGAAATGAAATGTACCGTTCATGGAGATGGTAAGCCGTACGTACGCATGAACGCTACTTCCATTTCTATTTCATATTTAATTGAATTAAAACATAATGATACATAATATTATTTTAATTCCAGTATGGTATCATATATAATATCATTAAATATATCCTTTATACGTACCACATTTGGTATTAACGAATCAAATCACTTTGAGGGGGCGGTAGTCCGCACTTCCTTAAATGAAGATATCGCGTTTACCCATAATGGAAACCATAAAGGTATGCCCAAAATGAAAAATACATAATCTTAAGGAAAACATAAACATATTATATATCATATATAAATATAGTGTCATATTAATGGACACCTTTTAAGGTGTTAAAAGAATGTTGAATAATCATCGTTTCGGGAGGCTGAAATTCGCCATCCACGGAAACAGTATGTTCTTTAACCATTAGATGTAGGTGTGTGAAAGTGTAGCTCAAATACTTCTTATAACAACATCCTAGTATATTTATGATACTGTATTTGTTACAAAAGAAATGAATAAAAAGAGTTTAGGGGGTTGGAGAAGAAAAATAAAACAAAAGGACTCAAGTGAAGACATTACCTTAAAATCGGGTAACTCCCTTTGGTTTGAGCTCAAAGGATTCCTTGGGAAGACTTCTTCCCAAAGTGAGGCTTCAAGGAGTAAGATAGGGAAGTGTAGAGACAAAATGTGCAGAGTTTGGCTGAGCCAAAGGCTTTGGGAGTGTGGGTAAGGAGGTAGAAGTGGGGGACTTTTATAAGAGGAGAGGAGGGGCACTCTTGGAAGGTAAAGAAAAGTCACTTTATTTTAAAATGGTATTCGGATTTAAGAGGTCCCACATTGATGTGTTTCGAGGGTAAGGTGATAAGGGTTCTAAATCCACTCATCCAATAGGTTTTGTACATGTTTAGGTCTTATATATTACATTATCTTTCCATTTTATTTAAATCGTTAAATAATGAGGTCATCGCTGCATCATCATGATGTCATAAATAATGTAATTTATTTAATGTCTAAAAATTATAAAAAAAATACTATGATTTAGGAAATCTTTTTATCTTTACAATGAATATTTATAGTCAAAAATCATATTTGTATAACCCCATGTAAAAATTGTTTTAGTAAAACATTTCATGTTTGTCTCATTTTTACTTTAACTTTAAATAAAAAGATATTAATGTCATTTTCCAATCAAAGTGGCTTCATGGGGTCCCCAAGTTGACCCATGGGTTGTCTTGGTCGGCCATGACACATCCAATGAGGTTAGGACATGTGTCAAGTTCATTTCATATTATTAAAACATTATTTTTACCTTAAACTACACTAATTACCTCTAATCACGATTAAAAACTTAATAAGTTACTATTCACCAAAAATTATTTTTATCCCATTGAACGACATTTTACTTCTTAATGAAAACCATTTATGTCGGAATTTTGAAATTCAAAACACAAAGATGGCAAAATTTCATTTAAACGGAAAAAATCAGTTTTTATAAGTATCACTTAGTGGTTTCACTATTCATCAAAAATTGAGGTTTTTCAGAAAAATACCAAAAATTCACCCTAAGCTATATTTGATATTCTGAATTCAAAAATGAAGTATATTTTACAAAATTCAAAACATATTAGTCACATTAATTAATTTAATAATTAATTCCCGCTGTTAGAGCAAATAGCGTGTTTTTAGGAAACAATAAGTCTCAAAAGATTGACACTAGTTTAAGTCTGATTTCAAAGTGAAATTAATTCCAACGACCACTATTGGATTTAATGGTAAAAATATATTCTAATTTTACTTTAAAACCAATTCCAAAGATAATCTAATCATATAAATAAATTATATTAAAAAAAGTTTTTGAATTAAAACACAACATTTTACACTATTCATTAAAAAATGAACTTTATCAGAAAGATACCAAAAATTTACACAAAGTAAATTTTGATGTCTCAATTCTTAAGAAGAGTTTTATTTGGTCCAAAAGGATGTATAAGAGTGAACAAAACTATATTTAATGACGGTTCTCCATCAAAAGGCGATAAGTGAACCTTTAGTGAAAAATAGGGCATATATGCCTAAAATCGAATTATTTCCATATTTTATGCCTTTATCTTTTATTGGATAAATGTAAAAACATTTAAAAACATATATAATCATATTTTAGTTATTTCTATCCATTCCCGCTAATACAACGGCTACATGTTAACTACCTTTTAAAATAATATTATTTTATTATTAGAGTGCAACGTAAGATTCCCAAGAAACTCGTTGTTGCGTGTTGGGTACGCCATCGAGCATAGCATCCCCTTTAAAGTCATATTAATATTTTATTCACAAATATGGATAAATATGAAAATGTCATATTCTTTATTTACCTGGGTTGTTACATTCCATCTCTAAATCTAGTTAGTTTTATATTATTTATATTCCATAAGATGGATCATACTGGTTAGAAAATACACATTCATTAAAGCTATTTAATAAATGAACACCAATTACATGAAATCACTGGGTTACATGTGATGAAACCTAATACGTTATAATATATTAGAGTCACTTAATTTCATGAAGATCATTCAGGAAAGTCATATAAGAGGATGACATACTGTCCTATTAGGTGCAAAATACTTGTGAGCCATTGTAGAACCTATCTTCTTCCTGAAAGGTTATCCATATTTCTTAATGAATTTGCTAGATCCATTTTTATATTTTGGGTATCCTGTTGATATTATTAAGGATATAAGTGGAATGGGTACTCCCTCAGAGTTAGGAATCACTTTTTAATACTTAATTTTTCTTCATCAAGCATAATCTCCATGAAGAGAAAATGGAAGCTGCTGCAATGGATGAAAACCAAAAAACTCTAATTTTCAAAATATTTACACATTAATATCTTGAAGATATATATAGATATGTTTTGGGTTATATTCTTCTTCCAATGATCATTAAATGATCATATGAAACAGATCTATGTTACCAGAGGAGGTTCGTTGAATAATAAAAAATGTTTTGATCACTAGTTTTCAAAGAAAAATGAAAAAATTGTGTTTTTATAATACATATATTAGTTACAGATCTTTACATGAGATGTGTAATGTTAAATATGATTTAACTTTACACGATTATTCTATATAAAGGACAATGCATTATGAATAAGGTCTTTATAATGATAATGCAATTAAGTAAATTGTTTTTTGTAAAGGTTATCATATGTGAAGTAAGTATACATAAATGTAACCAATACTATACCTTTACGTGTAATGGTATCCACCATATTACCTATACAAATAGTGACCTACATAAAACTAATATTTGTAATACCTTTACATAATGAGGTTTCTTAGACCTGTGTAAAGGTAATATAATGTCTTCCATTTACACAACATTTCCATAAGGCCACGTAAAGGTATATAAAGACCAAAATTTATGTGAAGCATTCATGTAAATGGAATATAACCAATACCCTTACATAAAAAGAGCAACATAAAGGTAATAATTATATTTCATTTGCACAATGTGTTATATTTATATTGAATAAAGGCATGTAGTTACTTACCATTATGAATGAGCTTCAATAAATCCATCATATGGGTATAATGACTTACCCTTATGTAAGAGTCCCCCTCTGCGTAAGGGTTTGCAGAAATTTTTATAAAACCTTTTTTAACAAATTAATTTTTTAATGGTATATAGATTATTTATAAATAATTTGAAACTTTATTTTGAGAATATTTAATTCAAAATTATTTTACAAATAAAATAATTATATGTAATTTTTTTAAAACTTAATAAATTAATTATTATGAACCATTTTACCAAACATTGAAGTTTAATATTTTTAAATAATAATTGAAAAATTAAATAAAATTCCTCCTCATCTTGAAATAAAAGGTTTATTTGAAAGTAATAAGTGGGGATTTATAATTTTTTTATAAATTAATTTTTTTATATATTTAGATTAATAAAATTTTATATAATATACATTGAATAATAAAATTTATATAATTCATGAAATATCACATAAATTTCAATAAAATAAAAAATAAAAAATTATTCATATTTAAATGAATTTAAAGTGTTTATATTCTTTCTTTAGAAAATTTATAAAATGTTTTTATTTATCAATTTTATTAAATGTTCATAAATATTTATTTTTTTTTGGAAAAAGAATAAAACCTTTATTTATTTGTTGAATTTATTTAATTTTCATGTTTAGTAAATCTTATAAGAAATATGAATATTTTTCTATCCCATTCATATGATAAATTGATTTTTGGATAGACACTTTCTTACCATGCTATCTTGGGTATCATAAAATTTTGTTTTCATTTACCTTGACCCTGGTTTTTTAGTTATATTAATGTTATTGAGAATAGTTTTGGAATATAGTTTTTTCATATTATGTTATTTGAATATCTTGAATTGAATTATATCTTGAGTAATTTCTCCACTAGTTGATGGACTTTTGGTTATACAACCTACTTCCTTGGAGGACTATTCCCTGGTTAGGAAAGTTTATGGGGTTGTCTATCTTTCACTTAGAGGGTTACTCATGTAGAGTTTTTCAATCTAATAAATCTATATTCCTTGACATAATTATTTTATAAACCTCATGAATGTGATGCAATTGGGTATGTATAAAGATACTTGGATTATGTTTTAGAAGAATAACACAAAATTGTGGGTTATCTAAAGAGTTACACATTAATGTGGTGTGAATAGATTAATTTGGTTGTGGGAAGAAGGATTTCTAAAACTAAATAATTATAAGAATTCATACATAAAATAAGTAAAACATAAAGAGATATATATCAAATATGATGAAATAATTATTAATTTAATATTAATTTTCTTTATATTAAATTGGTGATACCCTAAAAGAAAACCCTTTGAAATTCTAAGTATGATATTACTTCCAAATAGACACTTATCAAGAAATCAATCATCTAGTAGGGTAGGCCGTGCCAATGATGAGTACCCATTTATTATATATTGTAATAAATGTAAGTAATAGTTTACTAAGTTACATCCTTGGGTAGGTCATGATAAAGTTGGGTGCCCTTGGATTTTCTTTTGTTAATTTACTTCTTGAATTTACCTTGGTTTACAGTAGATGGTAGAACTTAATTGGAGTAGGTTATAAGAGTAATGAATTCAAGTGAATCTGATAGAGTTTATTTTATCCTAATAACATCATGTGCTAAAGCCCTCGATTTAAACTATTAATGAATCATCCATGCTCATACTACCATTCAATCTCACATCATAGACTATAGCATCAAAATAATTAATTATAAAAACTTAAAATTTATTATTAAACTTAATAAATAATAATAACCTTCAAAGAACAAACAAGGCATCACCACATTGCAGAAAAATTATCCCACCCCATAGAGGATCAATTGAGAGATGGAAGGGGATGGAGTTCACTAAAATTGATATCTTGTGATCACCAATTGAACTAAGAACAAAGAGGAGATAAAATTAGAAATATGGTTCTTACTCTATTTAAAAATATGTGGATAGGGACACCATGAGGCATGGATATAAGGGTCATGATACATGGGCTCTGATTTTCCTTCTTAAGAGGTATAGTGTGGGGGTACATGGAGAAAACCATATTGAGGCTGTTTTAATCTTGGGGGATTTATTTATAGATACATTATGTAATGAAAACCCTATGTGGCCATGTGGAAAATCCCTTTTAGTTCACACTATGATGTGTTCCTCCCATATATATTACAAAAGACCCCTAAAAAAGGATATTGATTTCCTACTGAAAAAATACCTGAAATAGCCCCTCCAATAGTGACATGGCCTCCTCCACAGTCACCACCATGGGGTGTCCCCTATAGCTTTAGTGTGGTTCTACATTTTTGAAAAAAATTTCAATGTCCCACAACACACACCATATTATAATGCTCATTAGTTATGTAATGGTTTGCGACATGCAACTGTATCTGAACAATCATGTCACCACAATACCATTCTAACATTCACTTGAGAACCAAAACAACTCTTTGAAATCAATCCACATCTACAAACATCTAATAGATATGTTTTAACACTAGTAATTTTTATTTGATTCCTAATTCATGAAATGTTACCTAGCCTAAGACAAAAAACTCTAACTCCCCTAGAAATGTAATGAACCTAAAATTCTCATGCCATTACAATTCATGATATTGGTTGTGAACAGGATTGATATGTTCCATCACTCATGAAATTGGGTATATAATTGAATTTTTTCCCATTGAGCCATGTTATTTATTTTGGTATTGGATCTTTTTTATATTCAAAATTCCATTTAATTAATTCCTGAGATATTATGTCCATCCATATTTATATTTCATTTTTTGAAAAAGGGGATTGGATGTTATTCTTACAAATATTTTTTATTTTTTATTTTTGAAATTATAAGGAATTATAAATATATTTTTAACTTATTAATATAATGATCTATGATAATTATTCAAATGTATACCATATTGGTTGATGATAGATTTTTGTGTGGTTGTTATGATGGCCTTTGGTATAAAACAATTGATATGATCATATAAACACTAACTTAGGATAAAGTAGGTATAGTTTCTTATAGGGTAGCACGTTATCACCTAATAAGGATATTATTATTAATATTTTTGTAATTATCATTATTTGTTTTTATTTTTTAGCATGTGAAATCATATATACACTTAAATGTAATAGATTTTGTTAGATACACTGTTGGTGGTAGCCTATTGATCTATAATGACACCTTCTATTAGTATCACAGTGCTTGTGAAGACTTCAGTTGTACCCTTTAAAATGCTACTACTACTTATACATTTTATTATAGTTAATATTTTCTAGAATTTCTATATGGTGGTAGTTCTCTTAGTGGTTGATGTACCCTAAATTTTGTGTGATGGGTGTAGTTTTGGTACTTTGTCTATGTCAATGGGTAATAAGACCATATTATTCCCCTATAGATATATAGAATTAAGGCCTCGTGTTTCCTAGTGTGGGAGTTGGGGGTGTCAATAGATACAATACATGAGAGTTTTCTATAGTTGAGTGTGTGGTGTTTGAATGGTTCGGTGGTGGATGAACTCATATTTAGTTGTGTGGTACTTAGATGGGTTAGTGGAGGCTGACCCATTATCTCTTTATATGGTTATTGGATTAATATTTGGAGGTTTACCTTGTTTCCCATTATTCAGTCATTGTAAAGGTAAGTAGAGGATATCCTAGAATCTCTCTATATAGTTATTGGATGGGTTAGTGGATATCTACTTAGTTTCCATTATGTGGAGATTGGATTAATTAGCGGAGGATAACCCAATATCCAGTATTTGTGGTGTATAAACTTTTTGATTAAGGAAAACCAAGTATTTAAAGTATGATGAGTAGGAATAGGTTTTTGGGGACCATCTTATTATCCAATACTAGAAACTATGCTGTGATCAAATGTATATAAAATCCAATTTCTTGTGTAAAGTTCGAAATTAACCCCATTATTGGCTAAAATAGGTATGATCACACACCAAGAGGCTTGTTTAGCAGTTGGTAATGTGACACTTGTTTTATGTTTGGTGTTTTTTCTCATTATCACATTATATATGAACATATATATGTTAAAATATTTAGGTACACCATTGGTGGTGGCTTACTAGATATATTGATCATATTCTATACGTGCACCTTGGTGGGTGGAAATTCACTACGGTTAGGATAGAAAGTAAGGTTAGGGACCCGATTTCTTTTAGTTAAATTTGATAGAGAAATGGGATTTGAATATAGGGAAAAAGGATTCTTAAAACTAGATTTTTTATTTGTCACTATTACTTTGTGAATTTTTGGACTTGAGTTGTATATGATCATCGCATGATGAAATCAGGTTCCCTTTTATCTAATTATTTTATATTTTCCTTAAGTTCATATTTTATTATGGTATGAGATGTGTATATATGGTTTTTTAATCTCTATAATGGAAAAATTATCCATTTTATTATGGATAGTGGGTTATCTTTATTCCCATAGTTATATATAGTTATTCAATAGAGGGTATTGTCTCTCGAAAATAATAGTAAATCCTAGACACTAGTAAGAAACGTCTAGCATACAAAGAGGCATGATTATAGTCTTATTGATCTATTGTCTAGAACTATTTGGGTTTACTAGGCTAGTTATGAAAAAAATTATTTTTTATCACGTTTTCATAATACATTTCCACATTTTTACCATTGATCTTAAGCACATAGGTTATTCTAAATACTCTAAGGTAATATCACATATGACCAATTTTTGAACAAAATTTTATAAGGTTTTTTCTTTGAGATATATATAAAGAAGAACCTATTTTAAATGTGAAATTTGGCAATGAAATATTTTGTCCATTAGTGGTTGGAAGATTAATTCATAGAAAAAATTGTTATTTTTATTTAAAAAATGAGATTGTTCTTCCTCTTTATAACTTGATTTTTATGGATCATATAGAGCGTGTTACCCATTTTTGATTCCTTAACTTAAAACATAATTTTATAAAGAATTTTCTTTTTATTATTTCATATTATTACTTCTCAATTCATTTATAAAAAACCCTATTTCCCTTTCAAAATATCTTATGAGATCCTCAAATTTTTTAAGTGTATATGAGTTTCTCTTCTTGATCATCAGATTTGGTTGTATTTTTAAAACATTAATAAATATAACAATTTAATAATATCCCACTGATGATTTTTTCTTCATATGTAATCATATATAATATTGAATTAATTTAAATTTCCTCTTAGATTGATTTCTTCACTCTCTTATGAATTACATGAACCATATTACATTTTTTTCATGTCTCATATATAACTTTTCACTCTCTTTATTTTTTAAGGCACCCCGAAATATTTTACCACATATTTTTCCATTATTTTTTGAAAATTAGTAATTTATTCCATTCCATCATATATTTTCTTCATTTTTACTAAAATTACAAGTGATTTGACTATTATTAATTTGAAATAAAATGACACAACTTATTTCAAATTTAGTTAAAACTTTACTATGCATGTATATATTGATGATTAATTAATTATTTTAATAATATAACAAATGTTTTACCATCACAAAATTATTTGATATTATGTGTATTGTTCTTCTTATATTTAATAAATAATATATATTTTTAATTCATTTTTTGTTCTTCAATTTCAACAGTGTCATAATGTTTATTATTTTTAGAGATTATTCATTTCTAAATGTCACAAAACCTATAATGTGACTTTACATGTTCTTAAATTTTTTTATATATATTATCATATGTATATAAAAAAAAATCAAGTATTTGTGGGTTTTCAATTTTGGAAGATTTTAAATTAATATCCCTCAACATTTCTCATCCATATCTTCATATTATATTAGTGTTACTAAGACCACTATATTGATTTAATTGATTATAGAGAATAGATTAACTATCATAATAATAGTAAAAATATTTATCACATCTCTAAAATATTCTTTCAAGAAAAACAAATATTTTTTGAACATTTATTCTTCTACTCCTTCATTTCGTAGGTTTTTTTATATTCACTTTTTTTATTTTTTCATTTTTGTTTGACCCCCGTCAATTTTTATCTTTTATGAGTTTATCAAAATTAAATTTTAAACTAATATATATCATATTTATTTATATATTATCCAAAACACTATAACTAACCATTGAAACTGAAAATCCTTTCTTGTTACGTCTTTTTTAACTAAATTAATTTTTTGGGTAAATTTTGAGACCTCTTTTATTTTGATTTTGAATATATAAATTTTTTAGGTATTATAAATAAACAATTTTACCCATTCTGCCACTCATAAAGTGATTCTAATGATCCTGAAAGTGTGTTTTTTCTTGTGGATATGGTATCCTGTAACATTATCCCAACTTACAAACTAGTAGTTAGATCATCATATCTTTATCACGAATTTGTGCCTCTATATAGACAGTTTGAGTTATTTCCAATGTATATCCTTTTTTAGAAAAATGAATAAAAATCCAAGCCCGATGAAACTGAAGACAACTAGGTGATCCATCAAAGGATGAGTAATAACATATTGATCTACATTAACTATAAAAAACTGGGATATGTGGATTGATATACGGGATCACTTTGTCATTAAATGGTAAACCTATGAGCTAGTGGGGTCAACTACCGTGCCCTAAAAAAATGTCCAGGGGGATTTTGGTTATGCAGGAGGGACTATAGGTTTGATGTTTCAATGATACAAGATACGAAACTATAAATTATGTTGGGATAGATCTTTATAAAGATCGTTAAGAGATCACCTAGCATGAGGAAGAGGAGATCTTCCTACATGATCTTGCTATAGAGAAGGAAGAGGTGGATAATCACAATAACACTCAACTAACTTGAATTTAAGCTAAGTTGACCCAATATATGTCTTGAGTGATTAACTATAGGGATCTACAATATATACTCTAGATGATGGTCTCTAAGGAGGACCCATTGATAAATACTGAAATAGAGGATCTGATTAGGATGTAGTACGATATTGACTCTTTCTATAGAGGTTATCTAAGCTTGACCATGCGATGGTTGAATAATTTCAGTAGGAAAATTATGTACCAAATGAGGGGATATGGTCTACATATGGAACTTATAATTTGTCTTTGGAAATATAATATTCAACTTATTGTAATCTATATAATAAAAAATTTCATTACATCATGATTATGTTAATGAAATAGCCAATTAAAATATTTAATCTCACTTGAGTCATGCTAGGTGTGATATAAAAGAGATAATATAAAGTCATTCACATTACATGAGATCATGTAATTGGGTTAGATGGGTTGGGGTTATAATATTAAATCAACCATCACGTTGGAACCCATGGGAATGTGGGAACTAGGTTGGTGTGATTTAGGAATCATTATTTTTCCTTGCAACATGTAGAGACATAAGGTAAGACCCACCAAGGGTGTTGGAATTCCACATGGTAAAAGGGAAATTAGAGAAATGAGAGTTTTGAATCCAAGAGATTAGATTTATATATGTAGGGGATGATTGGTTAAGGATCACCATTGAACTTATTCATGACACAAGTTTCACTACAAAATTCCTATAAATATGGGTCAATATATTTTGATGATGGTCTTTGAAAATTTTGAAAATGGGGAACCGATTATATTGGTACTGAGGATGTTTCCTCTAGGAATTATACCCTATACAATAGGTTATCCAATATTTGGGAATTTTTCCTTCCTTGTAGACCGAGGGGAGTCCATTTGGAAATTTAAGGCTGAGTTTGATTCAAATGAAGGGGAAAAAGTGTGAATGTAAAAGAGGAGGAATGCTCGAGAAGTGTTCAACCACAATTTGGGTTATTTCATTATTTATTGAGAATATCAATGGGATGTAACAACAAAAAATAAAGGGTATAGAGGTTAATAATATTTGGACAATATATAAATGAAAATAGGATTAAAGACATTATAATTGGATTTGATTAGATTGAGGGGAGAAGATCGATGTGTTATCTATAGTTTTTTTGTATATGGTCACATAGATTTGAAAAAATAGTGGAAATTGATTTTAGGTTCCTTTGATTAGACCAAATGGATGATGAAGTATAAGGTTTTACAACATAGTCATTAGGGGTACTATTAGTTTATGTTCATAGATATCATGCCATAAGGGATGTGGAAGCTTAAGGTAATATATCTTTTACTATTGGATGCAGCTCTATATCTTCCAATAAGGTAGAGGAAAACCCGACATGAAGTGGAATCCCTCATATTAATATTTACAAACTCTATGATGAATTCACACAATTTATGGTCTTTATTCATAGATTTTATACAATCTACATTTTAAAATCATGGATCTCAGACTACAAGAGTATTGGAGTTTAAATTCACCTCGCTTAAAAAGTGGGGATATTCTTAGTTTAAGGTCTTGAAACTTCTACTATGGTATTCTGTTATTTTAGTGGAATACATAAAAACCATAGGGGTAGGATAATCTATATAGATGTAAGGACCCAAACTTTTATCAAGGAAATTTATCCCTTATTTTATTAATAATCACATATGGACCATAAAAAACCCTTATAAATTAATAATTAATGAAATAATAATTATTTATAGTAGTTAAGAAACCAATGCTGATAGTATAGCAACTTTACCATAGGAATAGTAATATGACCCTTATGAATTGTAAACTAGCCAAATGAATAGTAAAATCACCCATGAAAGTATAATTAAAATTGAGGAATATTATAAATGAAATTATGGTATAATTATATCATATTCCAAGTAAATAAATGTTTTATAAATCATTAATTAAGTGTTTTTATTTTTAAGCCATAAATATTTAATTTCAATTTTATGATTAATTTAATAATTAAAATTTTTTTTTCATAAAATTTATTCAAAAATTAATATTTTGATGTATTATATTTTTAAGATAATTTTATGAGACCTTAAGTAAATTTTGAAAGTGTAATAAAATCAGTCATAATTATAAAATTTGTATTTTTTCAAGTAATTGATGATTTTAATTAAAAATTAAATTACACTTATTTAGGAAATTATTTTCATAAAATAGAGTTCAATTTTTAATTCTACACTTCTTGAAATGGTCAAGGTGTTTTTTTTTGGATTTTTCTAAAATACTTCAATTTTTGATGAATAGTAAAATATGACAATCTACAATAAAAGCTAAATACATGATCTATGGAGTCATAGATGATGAAAGGATGATTTAAATAAAAAATCTAGAACTATCATTAATTATTTTAATATATTTAGAGATAATTCTCAAACTATTAATATTATGGAGGCAAAATATCAAACTAATGTTTAAAATAAAGGGAAAACACCCCTCTCCTCCACTATAAATACCACCACGCACCCCTCTTCTCCTCACACCTATAAAACTTTTAGACTTAACCAAATTATTATTAAAACTATACACAATCCATCATAAAAAGTCCATGAGATCTTTGTCTCATCAAAAGACCAAAACCTTTTCTTTAAGGAGGTTCTCAATGAGGATAAATCCAAGAGGTAAAATCCTATTCCTTTTTCTTTTAATTTCTTTTCAATTTCATTTATTTTCTTCTATTATTCTCACCTAATATTATCCAAATGGACTATTAATTCCATAATGTTTCATATAATGGTATTCTATGTTGTTAATTTAATATCCATCATTAAAATCCCCCACCTCTCCCTCTCTTTTAATCAAAAAAATGAAATTATCACCAGTGATGTGTCTATTTACTGACATCATGGGCGATGCAGATTCATTTCACTTTAAAAAGTTCATGTATGTTAATAAAACCTTTATAATGGTTTAAAAATATTGTAAATTTTATTTTACAACCATATTTATGTTCTAGAACTAAAAAATGTGCATAATACTAAATGATTACACTAAACGAGTTCGTTGTGATCGAAAAACCACCAAAATTAACCTAAAACAATCATCATTAAATTTTATCTAATGATTCATACTCATACCATATAACCAAATTATTTATAATTTAATTTAATATTATGTAAGATCATTAATAACATATAATAAAAATTCTAGATATTTATCCTCATTTGCATGAACTTCTGTTCATGTATACAAGTGAACCGATCGTGAAAACTAAGAAAACGAACACTCCTGAACGATAAAATTAAACTCAATAACTCATTGAAAATCCCATAAATAAAATTAATAAAACTATGATGACTAAAATTTATGTAAAAATGCTTCTTTATTTTTAATAAATTACTATAATGTCATTATACTTGATATTAAAATGAAGAAAGATTTCAGACACAATGTAAGGGGAATTCTCGAAAGCAAGTACCTTTATTTATGTTTTTTCCACTTTCACCATATTTTTAGTATGAATATTAATTAAATATCATTTATTAATCATTATATTACCTTTTCTATAATATAAAATTTTTATACTTGAGTTTATGATAAACACAATGTTTTCTAAAAGAACTATTCTTTCAAAAAAACACACCTTTTACTTCTTGAGATTGTTTCTTCTTCACTCAAGGTTGATGATTCTTATATAAAGTATGTTATTCCATATTTTATTTAAGAACCCAAATTTTACGAATGTATGATTTATTAAATTAAACCCATTCATTTCCATGGGTTATTTTATTTTCAAGATTGATATACGTTCTATGTGGCATGAATGATAATGTAAATATTATGATGTGACAGGTGCGCTCGGAATTATATAGTGCTCACTACAAATAAAGTGATTTTTTTCCAATAGAAAATTACTGACAGATAATATATCTGTTGGTAAAAATGATTAATTCCAACATATTTTCAATTATGTTGATATTAACCATAGATACCAACAATTAGTTTTACCAACATATATATTTGTTTATATTAGTTGTTCAATACCAACAAATCTTTTTATAATGTTTAAATTTGTTGCCTTATCATGATAATACCAATAATTGATTTAATGATAAATGAATTTGTTGTTTTTTGTTATTGTTACCAACAAATATTTTATAATTTAAAAAAACCTTTACCAATAAATTATTCAATAATATCAAATATTTTATAAAAAACTGAATATATATATATATATATATTACCCATTATTAGCATATCATTTTGATAAGAAAAATATATAATTAATTAAAATATTCATAATTTTGTAATTAATTAAAATATCCATAATCCTTATAGCATAATTTTTTTATATAAATTCATAACTTTGTTCTTTATAAATATATATGATATTATATAACTTGGTTGGATATATATATATATATATGTATATATATATATATATGAAAAAAAGAAAAAACCCCTAATACACCCCCTCACCGTTCCCCGTGACCCCCTCCCCAACCCTACCTATCTGTTCCCCGCTGTCATTCATCACAGACACCATTCCTCACGGACAATTTTCCTCATAGTCCTCCTAGATGAATACCCCCTCCTTGTTCTTGATCGATGTCACCCTCAGACTTCATCACGCAGGCCTCCTTGATGAATTCCCCCTCCATGTTCTCAGCCGACGTCCCCCTCGGACATCTTCGCGTGAACCCCCTCCCCGTTCCTGACCGAAATCCTCGCAAAAAATTCCCTTATGGGGGGAATGATGAAATAGAGGTGAAATTAATCACCATTAGTCAATTGGCTCTGTGGCAGTGATTAAGGTTAGAACAATCCATGGTAAAGGGGTCTTGATCCATTATTTATTTTTCTTCGTTAGTTCTTGAGTTTTATACCTGCTTCATTTTCTTGATTTTTTTCATATGCAATGACTGATCATATTTTCTTTCCCATAAATATTTGGTTTATTGTGGGCTCTTTTGTTCAGTGATAATGCGTCCTATGGATACTTTGTGTGGTTCTGTTAGGATTATATTATTCCTTCACACTACTTGTAATTTTATTCCTTCATAGTAAACCCTGTGAGGATCCTACCATGGACACATAGGTAAAAATCCAAATAACATAAGTCCTTTTCTATAAATACTACTTTCTATGTTTTGTTTACTTTTAATTTTTGAAATATTGTTTTCAAAACTATAATAACATATACATGGATGAAAATATCAACAATATACTTTCATTACCTCTTGTATGTTTCCATCTCTTATTAAAAGGTGGCATGGGAACTGCATTATTCTTCCCTATATTTTATGAGCCTTTTCTCTTTTTTCATCTTTACATACTTGTTTCTGCATGTGGAAGAGGGTTTGGGATGGGTTGGGATGGTAAGTGTTTTATGTAATCTGTCTCTTTCTCTATTTTTTGAACCCATATCTTAAATCTATGGTTATATACATTGACATCACTAGGAAATTGACTATTCGAATCAATAATATGTTAATAATTTCTCACCGAGACAACCTCTGTTTTCTAATTTTAGATTCTTGGGGGATGATCTATTATTTTTTGAATCACCATTTTGACAGCCCATCCAAAGGGGATAGAAGGAAATCGTAATGTTACGGTTGTTAAGGTATTCTTTGTTTGATTGATTTTTTTTATTTATGTTTTCATTTTTTAGGATCTAATGCTTAGGTACTGTTAATATTCCTGGAATTTGTAATGTTTGAGTCTACTCTTTTTCCTGTGCATAATTTTGTTACTTTTATATTTTTCATTCATTGTATCTATGGAATATTATAAAGAGTAATATATAGGCATTATGATTCAATCCCTTGCTTAGGAATTTTAGGAGGATTAGTTTGCTAAGTGTAATTGTGTTAAAAGTTATTTGGAATTTATATCATAGATAAATATTTTAGCTTTGCATGAAATTTTGAACACATCTCTTGAAATTTTACCTCTTTTCGGTTTTATATAACATTTTTGATGGTATGTTTGGATCCATTTGCATTAAAGTGGTGGAAATCCTATGATTATTTCAATAGTTATAAGCCTTTGACCAGTTACTATCAGTTAAAAATCAATTAAACATTATGAATATTTTTATAAACTTCTTTATGAATTTCTTAACCAATGATGAAAGTAAGTCATTCTTACTTTTCAAGGTTTTCATTGATTGGAATTTTCATAGTAAATTTTGTGCACTTTCTATGAAGAACAAGGTTTAGATTGCGATGGGTGATAATTATTGAAATAGGTTTATATCACTTATGATAGATGTTTAAAAAAAATAAGTGATGTCTATTTTTCCTTTATATTTAAAAACTTATATCTGTGTCAGTTTTTTTAATAAGAAATATTGAATTTTTTTTATATAATCTCTTATCATAAGTTATAAATTGTATAATTTTTTTTACAAGTGTGATTAAATTCAGTAAACCTTGTTCCTACTTTTTTTTACCAATTTTTCTTCACTTGTGATGTGTGAAACGATAACCATTGCATACATCAGTCTATAGCTAGATATGGATAAGGGGGTATGGAATGTATATAGCGAGCTAAAACAATGTTTAAATAGCCTATTTTAGATGGATCTAAGATAATTGATCATGACATTATGTTTTTAGGATTTCATTTAGGTCTTCATGTTTATATCATGTAAATGGATTATAAACCCCTAATGTTGTCTTCTAGATTTTGATCAATGTCCTAGCTAGTCTGATACATGTGACCTACCATCCCAACTATGAGTCAAGTGACCTAGTTACCACAATCCCATTAGCCCAATAGTTTCCAGTAGCTACTCAATTTCCCCTTGTTTCTATCACTTTTTTTTAGTGGAGATTGAAATCAAGAATAGAGTGAAAATAATGTCCTAGAAATAATGTTTGGACATAAATAACAATTATATCTTATTTAAGTTGGTTCAACCTCTTTCTAGGGTTCCATATATTGGGAATTTTTTATATCTTTTATATTTCGACTATTAAAAGATATTAGAGGACCCACTTTTATGTATTTGAGTTAAATTAATAGGAAGACTTCTCTCACAAGGCATAAAAATCATATTTTTTGGACCAGAACTATTTTGGGTTGATTTATGAATAATTGAAGGTTTAGAAGTTTCCTCCCATCCTTTTATCAGTAATACATGACACCCTTAATGTTTTATTCATGCTGGTGTCAATCATATTAAAACTTTAAAATCACCATGGATACTTGGAACTATCTATTTTTTCCTTTAGATGTGTTCCCTTCACTCTCTCATGATACCCTTTTTTTGTTGAATTGATGTTTTAAACATGTATTTAGGGTCTGTTTAACAACACTAATGAATTTAAAATCACTTAATTTTTTGTTTCTAGTTATATTTTGATTCCTTAGGTTGTATATAAACTGTTTTCTATTTCTAACCATGTTGAATATCTCAATTTTTTTTGTATTCTAAAACCCAATTTCTGTTTACTATTATAAAAAATTTTTATGATTCTTTTAATACTTTATTGATGTATTCCTCATTTCTTTATTGCTGTAGATGATTATTTGTATCAAGAACATGCTCATTGGTTCTAGAAATGAAAGGTGTAAATATGTTGTGTCAGTTCAAATGTTTTAGAATAAAATTATTAGGTTTTTTATCTAAGATTTAGGTAAATCAATATGTAAAGATTCTTATTTATATTTATGTTAGAATTATGCAAGAATTTGTTACTAGTATTTTCCATTATTTTGTGATTTTTTCACCGGTATCATTATAATCATATAGAATTACTGGAATTTAGGAATCTATTTATGAATTAGTTCACCTTTATTGGTTTATATTTATAATGAACATGGTAAATTCCTATGTTTTGGAATTGCATTCTCATGTTTTTTATCCTGATTTTAGGTGAATCAGTCTATGCCAATTTTTCTTTATGTTTCTATGAGAATTATCCACATATTCCTTACATGAATTTTCCACTGGTTTGTGATTTGGTCATTGTTAAAATAATTTTGAATTCCTAGAATTTAGGAACCCATTTTGGAATTAGTTTATGTTTATAGGTTTAGAGTCATAGAATCTTAACATCAATGGTGCATAGATGATAAACCTATTTACCCTACACACTAGGTGTTAAAAAATAAAATTAGATGTTTGGGAATCACCTTAAACCCTCTAACCATGTTGAATATCTAAAAAAAAAAGTCTAAAACCTATTTTATATTTACTATTATTAATAAATTTTGTTATGATTCATTTAATCCCTGCTTGCTGCAACCCTCATTTTTTATTACTGTAGATGATTGTTTGTGTCAAGAACATGCTTATTGGTTCTGTAAATAATAGGTGAAAATATTCTATGTTAATTGTAATGTTTTAGAATATTATTCTCATTTTTTATTCTAGATTTAGATAAATCAATATGTAGAGATTCTTATTTATATTTATATGAGAATTATGCAGGAATTTGTTACTTTTATTTTCCATTATTTTGTAATTTATTCACTGGTGTCATTATAATCATTTGTAATTATTGGAATTTAGGAATCTACTTTTGAATTAGTTCATATTTATTGGTTTATATTTGTTATTAACTTGGTAAATTCCTATTTTTTTTGAATTTTATTCTCATGTTTTTTACCATGGTTTTAGATGAATCAGTCAGTGTAGATTCTTTTTTATGTTTCTATGAGAAATATAAAAGCATTCCTTACATGAATTTTCCACTGGTTTGTGATTTGGTCACTATTAAATTCATTTGGAAATTCTAGAATTTAGGTATCCATTTTGGAATTAGTTTATTTTTATTGGTTTAGAGTCATAGAATATTTACTTATTCTAATATTACCACTTCATTAAAAATATTAACCACAAATTCATTACGATGTTTAGTAGCTTCCATTCAACTCTTTAAAGCTTGACGATAAAAATTTTTACCCTACACAAGAGGTATTTAAAGAGAAATATAAAAGTTTGTTTATCATCTTCACCCCTTTAGAGGTGAGATTAAAATCCATTATTGAAGGCTTCTAAGAGATGGACATGCTGCATTGAAATTTTGAGAAAAAGTTGAGTTTTTTATGTTTTAATCTTAGTTTTTATGATCTTACACTTGTTTTGTTTTTTGTTTCATTTAACAACATGCATTGGATCTACCTAATTTACTTTTTGAGTATTAATTTCTGGGATTTATATCATTTTCTCAAGTCCTTGATATGTTGATAGGGGTGATGAAAAATGATCACTATGAAAATCATTTTTATATACTTTCATTTATTTATATTTTGGTTTCAATTGATGAAAATATTTTTCACTAATTTTTGGGTATGATTTTTGTTTTTTCGTGATCTAGATATTGGGGCCAAAGGGTGTGGAATAAAAGAAACATGAGGTTTCTTGCTGGTATTGGAGTTGACTCGATTTGTTTCTCACTGGTACCAGAGATGGTACATTTTTTGGTATGCTCTTTGGTTGTGTGTGGTGAAGATTATGGAGGTAAAGGATGTGGTGTTGCATCTACTTAAGGTTTCTCGCTGGCACTAAAGTTGGCTTGCTGGTTCTGGGGGATGGATGGGTCGCCGGTGCAGTTGCGCTGAAGGTTGTGGTATAAATGGAGCTGGCTTTCTGGTCTTGAGGCATGGATGAGTTGCTGGTGCTGGAGCTGGCTCACTGGTACTAGGTCATGGGTGGGTTCTGGACATGGATAAGTCATTGGTACATGGGGGGGGGGTGAGGATCTTGTTTGAGGTTGGATAATACATTTTTGTATTAATTAATTTTGTCCTAAATTTCATTATTAATATAATTATTTTTTATTTTTAAGTTATAACATTCGTGCAAATAATATTCGGTTTAATAATTAAAATAGATGAATTATAAATGATAAATTAATAAATATAATAAAAAATATTACTAGTGATAAAAATTTATAATTTTTATTCAAATTTAATTTATAAATAGACATTATATGTTAGAAATATTATTAATAACATAAAATTTTTTCATAAGAATGTAAGAACCCGGTTCTTATTTTTGAGGTATGGGTTTCTCCTTTTCTCTTTCCCTTAAGTGTTTTTGAGAAAATAAGGAAATGGGGGAAAAATACCAAATTTTTGAAGTACACGTCGTGTACTTTTCCACATGCCGTGTACTTTTGGACGTGTGGGATGAGTACACAGGGTGTGTAGCCGTGTCGGTGACTAAGGGTGTAAAAACCGACTACTCAACGTGTAGTGGTCCTTTACACGCCGTGTAGTCAGTCGGAAGGTGAACAATAAGGTGGTGGAATCAGTTGCCAGCTGGGCGATAGTACACGCCGTGTAGTCGGGAATACACGCCGTGTACTCATGTCGACGGGTGAACAGTTTGGCAGTGCCGCCAGAGAAACAGTTTAATGAAGGAAGTACACGCCATGTACTTGGAAATACAAGCTGTGTACTTTGTTTTTTTCGCTTAAAATGGGTAGGAGACAACCCTGTTTATAGGGAAGGCTTAGAACCAGACGGGAGCTTGGGAGGGGATGACCGAATATTCGAGGATCCGTCGATCGCGGACCGGGAATCCGATTTCACCTCCGTCGATCTTGTTGGAATCGCACGGGTAAGCCCTCCCACCTCCTTGCATAGTTCTTTCCAATTCTTCCTATAAGGGAAGTTGTTTTCATTTAAGTGAGTTTTCTTTTACCTAAGATCTACGTCATTCTTGGGCGTTTCTGGAAACGACGTTCACGTATATCATTTGTTGGTGTTTAAGGTAGGTGGATTGGTGTTTATATTCCAACTGTTGCGCATTTTTGTGTACCGTTGTGCCACAAACCCATGTTGGGGTGTCGTGTGGCTGAGGTCGTGACTATTTTAAATACCTAGAATTGAATAGGTAATTAATTGCGATAATAAACTATTGTTTGGGATCATTGCTTGGATCCAGGACCACCCCGGGGGTACGTTCCTCTGTTTAGCCGTTTGGCCAGGATACTCGAGGGTAATCCTTTAAAGTAATGATTGTAGAATTTCCTTGAGAGGAATTTCTTGTGTACTACTTGTTTACATGTTGGGCATGGCCCGGTTACCTGTTTAGCCTGAGGGCAGTGTTGTGATTAGCCTGTGGGAACTGTACTGTTTAGCTTGTGGGAAACTTCTTCCGTGCTTGTGGGCAGTTGATTCTGTGCCTGTGGGTGACACTTCTTACACCCGTGGGCAATATCCGCATGCCTGTGGGAAAATTCTTGTGCTTGGATTCTCTTTACCTGAGGGTATGGGTTTACGTGTTTGAGGACATTGGCTGTTTACTTAGAATATTCACTATGGTGATATTTTAAATTAAATGATTAAATGGAAATTAAAATGGAAATATAACTGGTTAAGTTAGTTACTTTTCAGTACTTCTTACTTTATTGCATTTTACTACTGCACACTGTTGTGGCATGATTTCACACAGTTGGGCACGGGCCTTTGGTGGGTGCCTACTGGGATTTATTTCTCACACCCTGTTTGGGTCTTGCTTTTCGGACCAAACAGATTATGTTTCTGCAGGTGTAGATAAGGGTAAGGGCCCTTATACAGGTACTTGATTGCTGCTGAGGAGTAGGGGAGCATGGGACCGGGCTTAGGCTCACGATGCTACCGACTGTTTTGTTTTGTTTTGCTGTACTATGTATCGTATTGTACTGCTTTGTAACATGTTCTGGCTGTTTCCTTAGAACTTGATGCATGTTGCATCATCTTTATATATATATGACTGTTGGTTGTTTTTACTGCAGTTGTTTATTTTAAATGTGCATGTTTTACTGCTTTCACTGTTGTTGTATACTTTTTATTCCACTGTGGTACACTTTGAAAAATGAGGACATAGTTTCCCCACTATCAGACCTGGGCCCTCACTGCTAGTCGGCAGCCTCTGGCGTTTGAGGAAATGTGCTTGAGGTCACGTGGTGAACCGGGTTCGGGGCACCCGTTGAGTGGCACCCAGAACCGGGACGTTACAAAGTGGTATCAAAGGAGTTTTTTTCTTTGAATTACTATTTGGAGCCTTACTCAGGGATATGACAGAAATGGTAGTTAGTAATAAGCTGTGCCCGGGCATAGCTAACCCGTGTACAGGGAAAATCGAGTCTACCTTGTGTTTTTGAAATTTTTCTGAGTTTGCAAATTTTACAGTTGATTTGATTTCACCGTTGGGTGACGCACTTGTGATTGTGATGTTTATATCTTGTCCATGAGTTCTATTTAGTTGCAACCTGATGAGATGAGGGTATTCCGTCTCATGCATCGTTTAGGCACATGCTAGAAATCACATGCCATTCATAGTTTCCATGCCATGTATGTGCATTAGAAATCGCATGTTGTTGTGATAGCTGTTGTGCTAGAAAAGCATGGTGTTGTGATAGCTGCTTGATAAATAATAGATATGTGATAGGGTATTTTTTTATGAGCCAGTTGATAGACTGGATGCCAAACTTTGGTTTTTGGGGAGTATGGGCCCTCATTGACCAGAATGTTTTGGATCATTATCTGTTTATTTTGGTTATAACATAAAATAAGATGTAAAACTTTGATTCGTGGGGTGTATGGGCCCTCACGGGTCGGAATTTGACACTTAGGTGTTGTTTTTAAGTATTTTATGGGTTCCGGGGAAGTTTCTGAGGCATAATGTTTGGAAAAACCCAGTATACACGCCGTGTAGTACCTTCAACACACCGTGTATGGTCTTCTGTTTGGGAAGAAAAATAAACTTTTTGAGTACACGCTGTGTACCCTGAGTACACGCCGTGTACCCTGAGTACATGCCGTGTAGTCTTTTCCCATGTCACAAACCGTGTGGTAGGAGACACGGGGAAGGGAAAATCTTGGGGAGAACACGCCGTGTGGCTTCTGTACACACCGTGTGGTGTTGACCCGGAGACCCGGCCGTGTAACTAACAAACACAGGCCGGTGTAATCTTTTCTTGAACACGCCGTGTCAATGAAGAACATGCCGTGTAGTGTGACCTGGGGACCCAGCCGTGTAACTATAAACATGGGTCGGGGTAATCCTTTCGTGTACACGCCGTGTGTGTATAGAACACACCATGTGGTTTGAGCCGTGTTTCTGGACGTGTAACTAACAACATGGGTCGGTGAAGCTCGTCTAGTACACGCCATGTACCTCTGGGACACGCCGTGTTGTCTTGTCTGAGGACCGACTGTGTGGTGTTAGCCGTGTGGCTAGGGAAACAGGGTGGTGTACACACTGTGTGAGGGTGTAACACGTTGTGTAGTGTCAAGCCGAGTATTCGGCCGTGTCATAAATGACACAGGCAGTTGGAAATTTCACCATACATGCTGTGTAGATATTATACACACTGTGTAGTTTTGTTCAATGGGATCCATGTGGCTTAGCTGTGTAGAAGGACCCAGGTAGGGGAAGAGAAGTCAAGTACATGCCGTGTAGTCAGTATACACACCAGGTAGTCTTGTTTTGCAAATCTTGAAATGCCTTCTTCCTCTTGTTCCCTTTGTGGTTCCTTTGCTTTCAGTCTTTCATAATCTTGAATCTAAGGCATGTTTTGACCTTGTAGAGTCATGCCACGAGACGACCACACATTGTTCGCCAGGAAAGCGACAACGAGTATACTCTAGAGATAGTGGGCCATGGGATATCGGTAGATCCTCCAGCAGAGCCAGATGCGGTGCCAACTGTTATACCAGACACAGGCGCGAATGCGCAGTTCCATGAATGTTTTATGCGGTTTATGCAGACCTTTCAGGGAGCACCGCAGACTGCCACATCTATGTTTGAGCTGACACATACCTTCCAGCAGCAACATCCGCCTACGTTTTCAGGGGATGGAAGACCAAATGCTGTAGAGTCTTGGCTAGGATTGATACAGACTATTTTCGAGCATCTTGAGATGCCTCCAGGGTGGAGGGTCAAGCTCGTGACATATATGCTGCGTGATTCTGCCAAGAGGTGGTGGGATGTTACCACCAAGACAGAGCATCACAAAGACATGGCATGGGAAGATTTTCAGGCAGTATTCTATGAATTCTTCTTCCCAGAGACGCTGAGGGAAGATAGAGCTCAAGATTTCATGAATCTGTAGTAGGGCTCTATGTCAGTGATGGATTATTCTTCTAAATTCACTGAGCTTCAGCGTTTTCTCCCGTTCTAGTGGGTTATGAGACGTTGGGGGCCATGTTCTTTGAGGATGGTCTCCTATATGACATCCGAGCACTGGTGAATGTTTTCAGGTTGCCTTAAGTACATGCTATTGTGAATCAGGTGCTGATTACAGAGAGGAACCTTCGGGAAGCTAGTGGTGCAGGCCAAGGTGGTTCAGCACCAGTTTCTGGTACTATTTCTACTGGTAAGAGGAGGAGACAGATGGAATTATCTCATGGTGGTAGTACCAGCCAGAAGAATGCTTTAGGTGGCCAGGTCATGTGCTACTAGTGTGGTAGAGAGGGGCACAAGAGGCCACAGTGTCCACGAGACCCAGTGGAGTTCTGAGCTTGTGGCAGGATGGGTCATCTGCAACGCTTCTGTAGGGCATTTCCACCAGTGGCTAGTGGGAGGGTTTCTGTGCAAACTCCACGTGCGGGAGCAGGACCAGTGGCTTCTTACCAGTCAGGGAACTGGAATACGTTAGGGCAAGCAGGCCGAGATGGTGGTCATGGCTGTGGTAGCCAGACACCATAATCTTAGAGGCAGTAGGGTAGGACAACTTAGGGTGTCAGGCTGTGTCACAGGTCCGTGACACTGGGCATGCATATGCAGTGCAACAGACCCAGCAGGAGCAGGATCCCAGACCTTCTACAGTCAGAGGTACTATTCTAGTAGCTTCTGTCTTATCTTCAGTACTTTTTATTACGGGTGATACACATAGTTTCATATCTGTTCCCATTGTGGAGAGCCTTGGGCTCTGTGTTTCTTCTTCTTCTTCTGCTTTTATGATGCTAGAAACTCTGTTGGGAAGGAGAAAAACATGTGTACGTCAGTACAAGGAGTTCCCCCTTGAGGTTGGTGGGTGTCACTTTCTTTGGGACCTCTATGTCTTAGAGATGACAGTTTATGACGTAATTCTTGGGATGGACTGGTTGGTTCCCTTTCGAGCCTTTGTAGACTGCTATCGTCGCAGGGTGAGTTTCACGTCACCAGAGGGCGGAGAGTTTCTATACAAGGGAGAGTGGGATGTTCAGGCGAGTCGAGCTGGACCAGAGCATCATGGGTGAGGTGGAGTCATAGCCCAGATTGCTAGCTTATAACTATCTGATTAGGGGACTTGTCAGACAGATTTCCCTCCAGTGGTTGATTGTTTCAAGGATGTCTTCCCGAATGACTTTTTAGGTCTACCTCCGGAGCGAGAGGTGGATTTCTCTATTGAGCTTGTTCCATGAGCAGCACCAGTGTCCATTCCTCCTTATAGGATAGCTACACTAGAGTTGTAGGAGCTCAAGAGGCAGTTAGAGGAGTTACAGGCAACGGGTTTCATCCGACCCAGTACTTCTCCTTGGGGTTCGCCTGTCCTGTTTGCTAAGAAGGCGGGCAGTACCCTCAGACTCTATGTGGATTATCGGAAGATGAACCAGTTGATAGTTAAGAACCGATATCCTTTGCTGAGGATTGATGATCTGTTTGATCAAATTTGGGGAGCATGAGTGTTCTCGAAGATTGACTTGAGATCAGGGTATCATCAACTTCCCGTGAGACCATCGGATATACCGCTCATAGCTTTTCAGAGCAGATATGGTCTATACGAGTACTTGGTTATGCCGTTCGGACTCACGAACGCGCCAATAGTTTTCATGGCTCTGGTGAATCGCGGGTTCCATCCTTATCTGGATTCTTTTGTGGTAGTATTCGTGGATGACATCTTGGTGTACTCTCACACTCGACACGACAATGCCACCCATCTTGAGATCGTACTGAGTACACTAAGAGAGTATAAGATGTATGCTAAGCTCTCAAAGTGTGACTTTTGGATGGACCAGATTCACTTCCTGGGTCATATCATCTCAAAGGAAGGAGTTGCAGTAGACCCAGAGAATGTGAGAGCAGTAGTTTCTTTGGAGAATCCTAAGAACATGTTTGAGATACGGAGTTTCTTAGGGATGGCTGGTTACTACAGGCATTTCATACAGGACTTCTCCCGCTTAGTAGCACCATTGACGGGTTTGACTAAGAAGGGTGTGAAGTTCATTTGGACAGAAGCTTGTGAGACAACCCTTCAAGACCTGAAGGTAAGGTTGACATCATCACCAGTCTTGATACTTCCATAGCAAGGGAAGAGATATATAGTTTACTGTGATGTGTCAGGTATTGGGCTAGGAGCAGTGTTAATGCAGGGCAATCGAGTTGTTGCGTACGGTTCTCAGTAGTTGAGGCCACATGAGAGGAATTACCTAACGCATGATCTCGAGTTGGCTGCAGTTGTGCATACATTGCGCTATTGGAGACATTATCTATTGGGAGATCATTTTGTGGTTTTCACTGACCATAAGAGAATCAAATACATCTTTACTCAGCGTGACTTGAACCTGAGACAACGAAGGTGGGTCGAATACCTACATTCCTTCAATTTTGAGCTTGCCTATACACCTGGTAAAGGTAATGACATAGCTAATGCACTAAGCAGGAGGACTCATATACAGGCAGTACATGAGGCCAGTGATGAGTAGCAGATCATGGCTTTGTTCTCTGAGATGCATTTGGAGGTGCACGAGAGTCAGGGGAAAACTTATCTTTCATCTTTAGCTGTGACTTCTACCCTCTTGGATAGAGTGAGGATGAGACAACTATCTAATTAAAAAGGACTAGTTCTACGGGAGTCGGTGGCAAGTGAGGAACCTCCTCTTGGTTGGACGATAGGCGACGATGAAATTCTACATTTCCATGGATGAGTATGGGTTCCAGGGGATATACGCGAGGAGCTGATGTGGGAGTTTCATGCTTTAGCTTGGGAAGTTAATCCCGGGGTTACCAAGATGTACCGAGACTTGAGATGTCAGTACTGGTGGCTGGGTATGAAGAGAGATGTAACTGGTTTTATTACGAGATGTTCCAGCTGTCAGCAGGTGAAGGTGGAGCATCAAAGGCCAGCCAGACTATTACAAAAGTTACCCATCCCAGAGTGGAAATGGGATAATGTCGCGATGGATTTCGTGACTGGGTTGCTGAGGTCACCTAGAGGCAATGATGCCTTGTGGGTTTTTGTGGACAGACTCACGAAGGTAGCTCAATTTTTTCCTATCAAGGAGACCTTCGGTGTTGACGAGCTCTAAAGGTTGTATATCCAAGAGATTATACGTCTTCATGGGGTTCCTCGTTCTATCATTTTAGATATGGACGCCTATTTTACGTCTCGTTTCTGGCAGAGTTTTCAGAGGGCACTGGGTACACAGGTGCTTCTGAGCACAGAGCTTACCACCCTCAGATCGATGGCCAGTCAGAGCGTACAATACAGGAGCTTGAGGACACACTGCGTGCATGCGTCCTAGACTTTGGGGGCTCTTGGGAGAATCATATACCCAAGTCGATTTTTCCTACAATAACAGTTTTCAGGAAACTATCGAGATGGCACCTTACGGGGCTTTATATGGTTGGCCATGTCGATCACCTTTGTGCGGGTTAGAGACTGGTGAGGCAGCTTTACTGGGACCACGTCTCGTGCAGGAGACTTCTGAGCATGTACAGTTGATTCAGAAGCAGATGTCTACCGCGTAGTCTCGTCAGAAGTCTAATGCTAATCACTGTAGATGACCTTTGGAGTTCGTGGTTGGGGATCAGGTTTTCTTGCATGTTTCGCCAAGGCTGGGATATAGGAGGATCAAGATACAGGGTAAAATTTCACCGAGGTATGTGGGGCCATTTGAGATTCTAGAGAGATTTGGGCCAGTTGCATACCGGTTACAGTTACCACAGAGGTATTGGGCCATGCACGATGTCTTCCATGTATCTCAGTTGTGCCGCTATCTTTCAGCCCCATTTCACGTTTTTCAGCCTGAAGAGGTTGAGATTCAGGTTGATGCGTCCTTTGAGGAGCATCCGATTCGTATCATTGATAAGAGCACGAAGGTTCTCCAAGGCCGGTCAGTTCCTCTCATACGGGTGCTATGGTAGCATGGCGGAGTGCAGGACGAAACCTGGGAGCGAGAGACCGACGTACGTGCTCATTGGCCTTAGCTATTCTGAGATTTAGCTTCGCCACCCTTGGAAGGGAAATTCGGGGATGAATTTCTTTAATGGGGGAAGTTTGTAAGAACCCAGTTCTTATTTTTGAGGTACGGGTTTCTCCTTTTCTCTTTCCCTTAAGTATTTTTGAGAAAATAAGGAAATGTGGAAAAATCCCAAATTTTGGAAGTACATGCTGTGTATTTTTCCACACACTGTGTACTTTTGGCTGTATGGGATGAGTACACAGGGTGTGTAGCCATGTCGGTGACCAAGGGTGTAAAAACCGACTACAGGCTGTGTAGTGGTCCTTTACACGCCATGTAGTCAGTCGGTAGGTGAACAGTAAGGCGGTGGAAGTAGCCTCCAGCTAGGCGACATTACATGCCGTGTAGTTGGGAATACACGCCGTGTACTCATGTCGACGGGTGAACAGTTTGGCGGTACCGCCAGAGGAACAGTTTAATGAAGTTAGTACATGCCATGTACTTGGAAATACACGCTGTGTAATTTTTTTTCCGCTTAAAATGGACAGTAGCCAACCCTGTTTACAGGGAAGGCTTAGAACCGGACATGATCTCGGGAGGGGACAGCTGAATCTTCGAGGATCCCTCGATCGCGTACTGGGAATCTGATTTTGCCTTCGTTAATCTTGTTGGAATCGCACGGGTAATCCCTCCCACCTACTTGCATAGTTCTTGCCAATTATTCCTCTAAGGTAAGTTATTTTCATTTAAGTGAGTTTTCTTTTACCTCATATCTACATCTTTCTTGGGCATTTCTGGAATCGGCGTTCGCATATTTCATTTGTTGGTGTTTAAGGTAGGTGGATTGGTGTTTATATTCCAACTGTTGTGCATTTTTGTGTACCATTGTGCCACGAACCCATGTTGGGGTGTCATGTGGATGAGGCCATGACTATTTTAAATACCTAGAATTGAATAGGTAATTAATTGTGATAATAAACTGCTATTTGGGATCATTGCTTGGATCCAGGACCACCCCGGGGGTGCATTCCTCTTTTTAGCCATTTGGCCAGGATACCCAAGGGTAAGCCTTTAAAGTAATTATTGTAGAATTAACTTGAGAGTAATTGCTTGTGTACTACTTGTTTACATGTTGGGCATGGCTCAGTTACCTTTTTAGCCTGAGGGAAGTGTTGTGATTAGCCTGTGGGCACTGTACTGTTTAGCCTGTGGGAAATTTCTTCCAGGCTTGTGGGCAGTTGATTTTGTGCCTGTGGGTGACACTTCTTACACGCGTGGGCAATATCCTCATGCCTGTGGGCATATTCTTGTTCTTGGATTCTCTTTACCTGAGGGTAGGGGTTTACATGTCTGAGGATATTGGCTGTTTACTTAGAATATTCACTGCAGTGATATTTTAAATTAAATGATTAAATGGAAATTAAAATGGCAATATAACTGGTTAATTTAGTTACTTTTTAGTACTTCTTACTTTATTTCATTTTACTACTGCACACTGTTGTTGCATGATTTCACACAGTTGGGCACGAGCCTTTGGTGGGTGCCTACTGGGATTTATTTCTCACACCCTGTTTGGGTTATGCTTTTCCGCCCAAACAGATTATGTTTCTGGAGGTATAGATAAGGGAAAGAGCCCTTATACATGTACTTGATTGCTGCTGAGGAGTAGGGGAGCATGGGACTGAGATTAGGTTCGCTATGCTACCAGCTGTTTTGTTTTGTTGTACTCTGTATCATATTGTACTGCTTTGTAACATGTTCTGGCTGTTTCCTTAGAACTTGAGGCATGTTGCATCATCAGTATATATATATATATATATATATATATATATGACTTTTTGTTTTTTTTGTGACAACCGGGTCCCGGTGACAGCACAACCACCCTGCCTTAACATGGCCGTCGAGTCCTGGCCCACCAGGTACCCCCAGTTGCCCCGCAGACACGTGGGGCCCACCCCAGGGTCCACCCACGTGCCCGAACAGATCATCTGACTAGTGAAAGTCCCCACAGGCCAACACTTGTCCTTTCCAGTGTACTTTGTCCTCACTCACACACACCCTGGGAAACTTCCCAGGAGGTCACCTATCCTGATCACTACTCCAGGCCAAACACGCTTAACAGTGGAGTTCTAATCAGACAGGCTCCCGAAAAGGAAGGTGCACCTTGTTGACATGAGTCATATCAATTAGTCATTTAACCCTTTATCATTTGGGGATGTTACAATCACCCCCCATTTAGAGCACAACACCCTCGTTGTGGGCCCTACATCTCAACCCAGGCAGTGCACCGCGCACTTAAGGCTGGGAACCTCCCTCTGATACCAAATGTGACAACCGGGTCCCGGTGACAGCACAACCACCCCGCCTTAACATGGCCGTCGAGTCCTGGCCCACCAAGTACCCCCAGTTGCCCCGCAGACACGTGGGGCCCACCATAGGGTCCACCCACGTGCCCGAAAAGATCATCTGACTAATGACAGTCCCCACAGGCCAACACTTGTCCTTTCCAGTGTGCTTTGTCCTCACTCACACACACTCTGGGAAACTTCCCAGGAGGTCACCCATCCTGATCACTACTCCAGGCCAAGCACGCTTAACAGTGGAGTTCTAATCAGACAGGCTCCCGAAAAGGAAGGTGCACCTTGTTGACATGAGTCATATCAATTAGTCATTTAACCCTTTATCATTTGGGGATGTTACATTTTTATTGCAATTTTTTATTTTAAATGTGCATGGTTTACTTCTTCCGCTGATGTTGTATACTTTTTTTTCCACTGCGCTACACTTTGACAAATGAGGGCATAGTTTCCCCACTATCAGATCTGGGCCCTAACTACTAGTCAGCAGCCTTTGGCATTTGGGGAAATACACTTGAGGTCACGTGGTGAACCGGGTTCGGGGCATCCGTTGAGTGGTACCCGGAACCGGGACGTTACAAAGAATCTATTTCTAAACACTTTAACCAACATATATATTATCTGTTGGTATTATTATAATTGTAACATAACTATTTTATTTGTCGCAAAAATATTTAGCTACAAAGTTTTTACTGAAAATTTAGTGACAGGGACATATGTGTTGGTAAAACGTTTTACCAACAAAAAATGCACTTTTACCAACAGATACCTCCCTGTTAGAAAAAGTTAAATATTTTGTAGTGTCTATATAAATGTTATGATTTGACAGGTGCACAAAAAATTATATAGCACTCTAACGTATAGGATAATGTGATTTATCTCATGAGAAAATTGAAATATGTGTGAACTTGATGCTATCTTTGTTCACAAATATGTGTGGTAATTGACCCCTAAGACATGATGTCTCATTTTTATGCATTGCCATATTCCATTCCTTTATCTAATGCTTTCTATAGTGGTTATGATGATTATGTTATGATTATTCTCACCCCATGTTGTCTCGTTTAATGTTATTATCTATCCTCTTACTGCGATTTTCTCTCACCTCTTTCTTTTATGTGTATCCTCATGTGAATACTTGTAATAAGAAAAATTGAAGGGACAATAAGATCTAGAGAAGAAGGAATCAAATAAATTTTTATGTTTTATTTGGTAAATGTTATGTATGGTCATAATTTTCCCAAGACACTAAACCTTTGGATCATGGTTGTGTAATAATTTTATGTTGTTATCTTTAAATGATGTAATAATTATGTAAGAAAAATAAGGGTCTCTATATTTGGTATGAGAGTATGGTTTAGTGAATTTGGGAATTAGGATTAGATGACCTTATTGAAAACCCATAGTATGAGAGTAATTATAAGTAATCACCCACAAAGAATTGTTTTAGAATATTATAAACACAGGGAACCCAAAATATATGCTATTAGAGTTAATTGAACAATAGAAGAAATTATTTATTCATGAATTACTGAATTATGTTTTGTTCTAACCTTTTATATTTTATAAAATGTTGGGAACTAGGAGAAACCAGGACAACAACCTATGCGAGGGACAATGCAACGATTTAATGAATGACATCCCCAATTCCTTAGGAGGTGGAGTTTAAAATTTCATTATGATGACTACCCAGTTGTCTTAGGTTATGAACATTAACCTGAATAATGGTAAATTTCCACCTTCACCTAAGAGGGAGCAATTGGCTATTGAGTGTTTTATGCAGCAACGCCCGCTAATGTTTAGTACATCTTCTAATCCACTAGTTACAGAACATTGGGTCAAGTCAATGGAGGATATATTCTCTATTTTTCTCTTCTATTCTTAATTATTCTAAGATTAAGAAGAAGACTCCAACCATTTACCATTTAGACAGAGAGGCCAATGAATGGTGGACCTTGATTAAGAACACCATGCCAAAGGAAAAAATTGAATATATTGAGTGGGAAGACTTTAAAATAATGTTTGTTCATAAGTATTTCCCTCAAACTATTCGAAAAAATATATAGAGAGAATTCATAGAGCTGAATAAAAAGAAGGAGATTCTATCACGACCAACAAATAATATTTCATAAGGATTTCAAGGTACACTTCAGGTTTTGTTATAAAAGATGATAGAAAAATTGATAGATTTTTCATTGGATTAAAACCACACCTTCAATAGGATCTATAAATTAGAGACCTTGGGATTTATGAAGAAGTTATTGATATGATATCAAAGTGTATATAGAGTTTGGAGAATGGTATCATGGCTATGGTGATAAGAAATGAAGGATGGAGTTTCATGCCAAAGGATCTAATGAGAAAGGTTGAAAGAAAGCTCAACCACTCACATGTCAAAAATATGGGAAGAAGCATAATGGGAACTGACTCAAAGGGATAGAGAAATGCTTCTAGTGTGGGAGATAGGACACCAAGCTCATGAATTTCGAAAATACAATGAGTAATTAGGACAATGTGGAGGAATAATGGAGAGAACCACCCATGGACCAATGCTATAACTGTAGGGAGTAGGGGTACTATGTAAGCTAGTGCACTAAACATCGAGTCATCTAGGGTAATCAGCATCATCATCCACCAAATCCAAAGGATAATGGAAAGGATTATGTCACCAATATTTCTCAAATGGAACAAGAAAATGAAGTCATAAAATGTATACTTCCTATTCAATCGAGAATAGAAAAAGTCTTATTTGATTCTGGTTCTATGCATTCCTTGATATCTTGCAAGTTTTCTAGAACTATTGAATTGAATCCTTGAAACCTTGAGGTAGAGATATCCATAAAAAATCTAGTGGTGAAATCATTGGAACCCAAGTATTAGAATCTTCTCCTATTTCCTTATATGGTAAGATTCTTCAAGAGAATCTCATAATACTTCCCTTGGTGGAATTTGATGCTATACTAGGGATGGATTGTCTCTCGTTATACAGAGAACATATCAACTGTCAAGAAAAGGTAATATCTTTTCATATTTTGAACCATCCCATGATTCTATACAAATGTAAGGAATATCATGAATCTCCTATGGAAAATCATTCAATGGTGTAGGTTTTGATTCCATGTGGAGATGCATACCTCTCTAAAATGGTTGAATCAATGGAAGGTATGCCTAGGGGAAATTCCTAGTGTGAGGGAATACAATGATTTATTTACTAAAGATTTACCCTAACTTCCCCCAGATCGTGCGGTAGAGTTCTCATTAGAACTCATACCTGGAGAAAATTGTAACACCCCAAGATTTTATAGTGTGTTATTTATTCAAAATAATTCAATAACTTTCACTACACGCAACGCCAAGTTCAATCGCACCATGACTTACCAAACAGGATGTTCAAAAGAGGTTATGAATAGTGTTAACTAAATTTTAAACTTTATATAATCCTTATAATTTTAGAATCCATATTATGAGTTTCTTAGACATAATGTAAGAACAAATTCATTTTCAATATTGCACTTTTACCAAATTTTAATAGTGAACCCTTTTTAGATACAATATTTTAAACCTTTTGACTAAATGGGGACATCAAAAAATTTAAAATAAAACATTCCAAGCTTCCACGGTACGCTTTCCTTTGAATAAAACAGTAGCGTGTGTTGTACGCAACTTCGAGTTTTAACACACACCACAACCGATCAAACTAGCCGTTATGAATAGTAATACTTAATTTTTGAAATTATATATATTTTATATTTCAAAATGGACTTCATTTTTGGATTCGGAATATCAAATTTAGCCTAAGGTGAAATTTTGGTACTTTTCGGATAACTTTCATATTTTGATGAATAGTAAAAATTACTAAATTTTAATTAAAAACAACTTTTTTAATCAAAATAATTAATAGTGATAAATTATGAATTTGAATGGTTTTAAAGTATATTTAGAATATATTTTTACCATTTAATATAATTTTGGTCATTGGACATAATTTTACAATTAAACCGAACATAAACAAGTGTCAATCTTTTGATAGTTATTATCTCTTAAAAACACGCTTTTTGTTTTGACAGTGGGAATTAATTTTAAATTAATTTCTGCCACTTCTGTGTTTTGAATTTAGAAAAATGGATTCCATATTTGGAATCAGGATGTTCAAATTGTGTAAATAGGTAACTTTTATTTTTAGACATTTTGAATAATTACTGCGGTAAATATTTTATTTACCATGGTTAAGGGTAAATCCGGTAAATAAGGGTTAAACAATAATATTATAATAATACTAAATTACCCTAAAACGTGTCTTAACCCTATTGGTTGATACATGGTCGACCATGGGCATCTTTGGGTCTGTTTTGGGACCCCATGGATCCACTTGTAAGTGATAATGACACATTATATTAATAAAGTTAAAATAAAAATAAAAATGGCATAAGCTTACATCTTTTAGAAGAACAATTTTTACATAGGGTTATACATGTTGGATTTTAGATTATAAATATTCATTAGAAAGCTAAAAAGATTTCATACATAATGATATTTTATTTATAATTTTTAGACATCAAATAATTTAAATTATTAATGACAAAATAATAATGCAACGTTTACCTCATTAATAAATCATTTAAATAAATAAGATTATAATGATTAAAATATTATCTAAAACCTGTCCAATTCTTATTGGTTGATGTTATTTAGAATATGAGTCATCTTATCTTCGACCTCAATGATTTTTGGACCATTATAAACCGAATACAAATATATTATAAAGTAATACTTTCACACTTTCCTAAAGAGCCCCTCCTCTCCCTTATAAAAGGAGACCACTTCTACTCATTCCTCACACCTCTCAAGCCACTTGGCTCGTCCAAACTCTGCCCAACTAAGCTCCCCACATCCCTCTCCTCCTCCTTGAAGCTTCCCCTTAGGCAGAAAGCATTTCAAGAAGTCCTTTGGTTCCAACCAAAGTGAGTTACCTAAATTAAAGGTAACAATTTCTCTTAAAGTATTTTCATTTATTTTGCTTCTCCAACCCCCAAAATCTTTTTATTTACCTTCTTTTGTAACAACAACAATATCATCAATATACTAGGATGTTGTTATAAGAAGGATTCAAACTAAAATTTTACACAACTCCATCTAATGGATGATGAACATAATGTTTCTGTGGATGGCAAACTAACGCCTCACGAAACGATGATTGTTCAAATACATCTTACCGCCTCTCATGGTGGCCATTAGGATGGCACTGTAATTAAATATGATATTAATGATATATATTTTATATATAAGCTTCTGTAATTCCATTTTACTTCATACCATTATTCGTTTCATGTTGTATATACATACGATAATTTCATTTGAGGAAGTGCGGACTACCGCCCCCTTAAAATGATATGACTCGTTCATACCACACATGGAACGTATAAAGGATGGTGTAAATGAACTTAATTAACATATATAAAATATTATATTATACTGGAATAGTAATATACCTACGTATAATTTGTATTCGATTCTTTTAAAATAAAAATTAAATGGAAGTAGCGTTCGTGCGTACGTACGGACTACCGTCTCCACGAACGCGATGAGATTCATTCTCCATCGTATCCATTCAAGTATAATTATCATTTTATGATTTAAAAATGATGTTTAAGAACTTGATACCATTCTGGATATGAATAATATACGTCCCATTAATAACGAATGTGTCTCACATAACAAAGAATATAAAGTAAAATGAACCCGTTAACACCCGAAATGACGATAATTCTAAAATATTATTAACAAATCAATGATAAAAGATCATATATGATATCATATTAAAGTAAATGATTCTTTTATTATTCAATAACAATTATTTCACCATTATACAGGAGGTAAACCAACCATCGACCAAGGAAAAAGTACAATGTAAGGGTTTTCTTATCTCACTTTTAATTCCGTGAGAATTCCATTGATCACCACTTAATTATTACATGTGGTGTATGTGTACTGCCCATGATCGTATTCATTGTGTAATATACTTTAATTTATGGGTATTTACATCATCATGGTATGATACTTCTTTCATGGGTGTTTGTTTCTTAAGTTACCTAATCAATAAGGGAATTTGAGATTTCAATTTCCACTCATTTGGCTTTACGCATATTTCATTGATTATATTACCCCAAGATTATGTGTGGAATCACTATTCATTTGATTATGTCATAATTTCCACTCCCCTTCCTGTGGATATACTTTTGATACACATAATCACTCCATTGAAAATTCTCAAGTCATTGATATGAATTTGATAAGAGTAATTTTAACTCATTCTCCATTTGTTGAGTTAAACATCCAATTCGTTGGTATTGTTTTTACAAGAATATGTGTGAATGTCCTTTGAATGTTTTACACTGAATATCCAATCATATTTAGTGTATTTATATTTGTCACACATAATTATGTCATTGATTTATCCTTAACCTAAGGATACAACCTTTTTGAGAAATTTCATCTCAATTTACATTCCATTGAGACTTCTTTGATGATATACACCAAATCACTTTTATGTGGTGTATATAATGTACTTTGACATAGTATATCATGAATTCCTTTATTCTCATGATATTACAATGTTTTGATTACCTAAATTATTTGTATTCAAGTGTCTCTCTTTTGGTTAGAAACTCTAACCAAAATACCATTTTAAAATGTTTTAAAGAATTATTCTTCTAAATCATGCTCATTAATGTCCATATTTTAAAAATGGTTTTAAGGATTTATTTATATGGACATTAAAGTTTTAAAATTAAAACTCCTTTTAAAAGTTTCAAAGTGGTATGCGACACTTTGATTCAAAAATATACTTTTAAATGGCTTCTTGACAAATAGTGTGACTTTTAAATGTTTTCAAGAAAAGGGGGATATTTCTCTCAAATAGTTTTGATGATTATTTTCATCTATGTCAACATCCTTCATTATTATTGATTGAGGTTTATGTGATACAATACAATCTTCCATATTGTATCGAATGAATTATGTTTGACTGTGGATGTGCTATTTTTATACCATTCATGGTTTGTGGTGAAAGTATTGACATTTCGTATGCTAGTTTAATACGAATGTTTACATTATGTTTAAACCTTTTCATATGAGAATGCATTTGACTTAATAAGTGACGGGTGGAGCCCGCTATAGCTCCTCGATGCATCGGTAGGTCTCATGAGACAAACTAGTGTCTTGGCACAAGGCCTTGGCAAAATCTTATTTGTAGTCTTGGCACGAGGCCTTGGCTATGTGGTTATGATAGTCTGGCATTATGCATTCCATCATTATGAAAGTGGTTATTGATATTGCATGTGATCATTCGACTAGTAGAATATCCATGTGAGTAAGTAAATGACATTATTTCATTTTACCTTTGCCATTTTATGCTGAAGTTCAAGTTTAAAAGGCTTTTGTTTTAGTTATAAATTGCCTTAAGTGTTTATGCTTATTTATGAAAGCTTCTGCTATAATGTTATCCTTACTGAGCATCCGAGCTCACCCCTTTCAATGTTTTTTTTTCCAGGATTATGAAGAAGTAATTTATGAATGACCTGCAGGGATAGTATGAGGGGATATGAAGACAAGATGTTTTTTTTATGATATAATGTAAATATTTATGGATGTATCTAGTTATTCCAAGGCTACTAAACTAATCGGTCTTTCGAGACTTGATCTTTCTCATGATCATGCCAATGTTATGTAATTAATGCACCGACTCTGGGTAGCTGGGGTCGGGGCGTTACAGTTGGTATCAGAGGAAGTTTAGTACAAACCTTGGTAGCTAGATTTAGATAAACTCTGATTAGAGCACGTAGACCTAAGATGAACTTTGAGGATTAGTATAAAAGAACTTCCTAGAATTTTGGTATTGTAGAGATTTTGTGAGTTTTCCGAGCAATACATCCCTGTCTGGATACGAGCAGGTAGAGGCGGCTCTGGCACAGATGTACCTAGGGGTAAAACCCGAAAACACCGCTTTGAGCTAGACTCGAACGGGAACTGGTGCACGACAACGGGCCTTGCTGCACTCTTGGTTACGACACTCCCGGGGGATATGCTTAGGATAATTTACATTTTATTTACAAACCGATTTAAGTAATATATAAATAAGATGAGAGTAAATGACCTTGGTTAATCCTAATATGTTTCAAATTGAGAATATGGTGACATTTTAATCTCTAAATGATTTTACGACTACTATTACACACACAATGCTTTCTGGTTTTAGTCAATGGCTGGATTCCAAGGAAGTCATAGTGACTTTGAGAATGATGTACAAGTTGGGAACAGTGGTGGCAATGAGCAACAAAATGGAATGTTGATAGGCGTAAAAGATATCGTCTTTATGCCAAATCAGTTTTCCAAAAATATGATCAACAACATATATATTAACCAACTCCCAGACTCAACAAGGAAGAGAAAGGTGATAAATGATAAGATCTCCAGCAATGGAGACCATGGAGAAAAGAAACCTCAATTTTCATCATGCAGGAATTGTGGAAAGAGACACCCAGGAAAGTGTCTCAATGGGACAACGAAATGTTTTACGTGCGGGAAGGAAGGACATAAAGTGAAGAATTGCCGAAGAAAAATGAAGAGTACTATGGAAGAAGATAAAAATGGTCCCAAGAGTCCATTTACAGTCATTTGCCGTAAATGTAGGGGACCTGGCCATTACCCGAGTGAATGTCCTATTCTATAGGATATTTTCTTGGTCAAAGAAGAAGCTATGTGGAAATAAATGGTTGGAGAAAAATTATCACTACTTGTTGATGGGTTTACATTGGAATAATTTTCTCTTGTATTTGTAACCCCACAGTTTGCCATGTGAGAATGATATTTGAGGAAGAATTGTCTCTTCTCTTGTGGATATAGGTATAAATAACCATTTGGTTTTATATGATCATTGGGGTTTGAGAAAATGATAAGTTATTATAATTTGGGATGAAAATGCAAAGTATGATATAACATTTGTGGTTAAATTATGTTATTTTTAGGAATTTATCTCATTTTGGTAATATTATAAAATATAGTTTTGAAAAAGGACAACACGTAGACCGTGTGACAACCCGTCGCGTCGGACAAAGCTGTGGGAATCGAACCCACAACCAAAGTGCGATTGGGATTTATCGCCTACCACTGGACTACGTGAAGTCCCTGGTTAGTATGACTATTTTTTTTGTTAAATGATTTTATTGATCAATAATAAGATGATTTGGGTTCTTATGTCTTATCAAATGAATACCCTTGGTATAGGAAAATGATTTGGTGATTAAGTGATAAATGTTATTTTGGAAGATGTTCATTTTGTTAGGAACACTATATGCCCAAGGAAAATAGAATACAATGAGGTTTCATTTGTAGAATAATGGTGGATTTTTATCTACATTTTTATTGTTGATTTATAGTGATTTGGGATATTTATGGAAATGATTAACCTATAACAGAGAATATGTGATGATGTTGATTACATTTAAGTATGTGACTTTAAGAGTATTTGATGTAATTTGGAGATACAATGTAACATGGGAGACTACATAATCAAATTCTTCTATGTTTTGGGTTTCAATATTAGTTTGGATTATATTAAAGGATTTTAAGGACAATTGGTTATTGAATGGTATCTATTTAACTTTGGGGTATTGTTGGTTTAATTTTAGAAATTAAGATTAGTGCATATTTATCTCAATGAATATCCTTTTGGGGGATCATTAGATCATTCACTAACCATTTTGGTTTTGATTAATCTTCAAAGACAATGTAAATATATGGTTTATCCTGCATGGATCATGTGATTCTATAGAAGTTTATTCTAGCTCTCCCGGTGTGACCAAGTCTTCTTGAATACTCATCGTTTAAAAAAAAAATTGAGTTAGTGGTGGGAATTTATTAAAGAATGAAAATCTACTTAAAATTTAAGTATATCTCATAATGTTCTTAGTCAATATCATAAATGAATTCCTCTTCCTTATGTAATGTAACTTTAAAAAAAATGTTGTCCTAGATGGTACCTTAAATCATCACTAATTTATGGCTTTGGGATTGTTGGCCTATTCATAGCCATGTTCTCTACCACTCTCCATCAGATAATTGATGGTTAGATTTCTCCTCCATATCCATATTTTCCTACATAGAACCCTAGTATGTGTTAATTTCGGTAATCTTCATACTTTCCACTCTTTATTTTAAATAGAGGCCTCATTAATTCATTTTTCGATGTGGGATTTCAACTAAGATATTTTGAAATGTCAAAAATGTGTTATCCCAATACCCTATATTTTGTTGAACCGATGGTACTTCAAATCATCATAGATTGATGAGTTTAAGGACCTCAATTTTATACTTGTTTGTGATTGATGACCTCAACCACTACCTATAAATATTTACGTTTTTCCTCCAATTATATGTCTCTAATTGCCACCAATGTTCTCCTAATCGAGATCATAATTTGGTGGTGACCCTTTCATTTCTCTTTTCCTCATATTAAGACTAAATTTTAGTAAACCAATTTCCGATGTGGGTTTTCCCACAAATATATTTTCTATTTTCAACCTTTTATTTTTGAAGAACAATTTCAAATTGCGAGGACGCAATTTATTGAAGGAGGGGAGAATGTAACACCCCAAGATTTTATAGTGTGTTATTTATTCAAAATAATTCAATAACTTTCACTACACGCAACGCCAAGTTCAATCGCACCATGACTTACCAAACAGGATGTTCAAAAGAGGTTATGAATAGTGTTAACTAAATTTTAAACTTTATATAATCCTTATAATTTTAGAATCCATATTATGAGTTTCTTAGACATAATGTAAGAACAAATTCATTTTCAATATTGCACTTTTACCAAATTTTAATAGTGAACCCTTTTTAGATACAATATTTTAAACCTTTTGACTAAATGGGGACATCAAAAAATTTAAAATAAAACATTCCAAGCTTCCACGGTACGCTTTCCTTTGAATAAAACAGTAGCGTGTGTTGTACGCAACTTCGAGTTTTAACACACACCACAACCGATCAAACTAGCCGTTATGAATAGTAATACTTAATTTTTGAAATTATATATATTTTATATTTCAAAATGGACTTCATTTTTGGATTCGGAATATCAAATTTAGCCTAAGGTGAAATTTTGGTACTTTTCGGATAACTTTCATATTTTGATGAATAGTAAAAATTACTAAATTTTAATTAAAAACAACTTTTTTAATCAAAATAATTAATAGTGATAAATTATGAATTTGAATGGTTTTAAAGTATATTTAGAATATATTTTTACCATTTAATATAATTTTGGTCATTGGACATAATTTTACAATTAAACCGAACATAAACAAGTGTCAATCTTTTGATAGTTATTATCTCTTAAAAACACGCTTTTTGTTTTGACAGCGGGAATTAATTTTAAATTAATTTCTGCCACTTCTGTGTTTTGAATTTAGAAAAATGGATTCCATATTTGGAATCAGGATGTTCAAATTGTGTAAATAGGTAACTTTTATTTTTAGACATTTTGAATAATTACTGCGGTAAATATTTTATTTACCATGGTTAAGGGTAAATCCGGTAAATAAGGGTTAAACAATAATATTATAATAATACTAAATTACCCTAAAACGTGTCTTAACCCTATTGGTTGATACATGGTCGACCATGGGAATCTTTGGGTCTGTTTTGGGACCCCATGGATCCACTTGTAAGTGATAATGACACATTATATTAATAAAGTTAAAATAAAAATAAAAATGGCATAAGCTTACATCTTTTAGAAGAACAATTTTTACATAGGGTTATACATGTTGGATTTTAGATTATAAATATTCATTAGAAAGCTAAAAATATTTCCTACATAATGATATTTTATTTATAATTTTTAGACATCAAATAATTTAAATTATTAATGACACAATAATGATGCAACGTTTACCTCATTAATAAATCATTTAAATAAATAAGATTATAATGATTAAAATATTATCTAAAACCTGTCCAATTCTTATTGGTTGATGTTATTTAGAATATCAGTCATCTTATCTTCGACCTCAATGATTTTTGGACCATTATAAACCGAATACAAATATATTATAAAGTAATACTTTCACACTTTCCTAAAGAGCCCCTCCTCTCCCTTATAAAAGGAGACCACTTCTACTCATTCCTCACACCTCTCAAGCCACTTGGCTCGTCCAAACTCTGCCCAACTAAGCTCCCCACATCCCTCTCCTCCTCCTTGAAGCTTCCCCTTAGGCAGAAAGCATTTCAAGAAGTCCTTTGGTTCCAACCAAAGTGAGTTACCTAAATTAAAGGTAACAATTTCTCTTAAAGTATTTTCATTTATTTTGCTTCTCCAACCCCCAAAATCTTTTTATTTACCTTCTTTTGTAACAACAACAGTATCCTCAATATACTAGGATGTTGTTATAAGAAGGATTCAAACTAAACATTCACACAACTCCATCTAATGGATGATGAACATAATGTTTCTGTGGATGGAAAACTAACGCCTCACGAAACGATGATTGTTCAAATACATCTTACCGCCTCTCATGGTGGCCATTAGGATGGAACTGTAATTAAATATGATATTAATGATATATATTTTATATATAAGCTTCTGTAATTCCATTTTACTTCATACCATTATTCGTTTCATGTTGTATATACATACGATAATTTCATTTGAGGAAGTGCGGACTACCGCCCCCTTAAAATGATATGACTCGTTCATACCACACATGGAACGTATAAAGGATGGTGTAAATGAACTTAAGTAACATATATAAAATATTATATTATACCGGAATAGTAATATACCTACGTATAATTTGGATTCGATTCTTTTAAAATAAAAATTAAATGGAAGTAGCGTTCGTGCGTACGTACGGACTACCGTCTCCACGAACGCGATGAGATTCATTCTCCATCGTATCCATTCAAGTATAATTATCATTTTATGATTTAAAAATGATGTTTAAGAACTTGATACCATTCTGGATATGAATAATATACGTCCCATTAATAACGAATGTATCTCACATAACAAAGAATATAAAGTAAAATGAACCCGTTAACACCCGAAATGACGATAATTCTAAAATATTATTAACAAATCAATGATAAAAGATCATATATGATATCATATTAAAGTAAATGATTCTTTTATTATTCAATAACAATTATTTCACCATTATACAGGAGGTAAACCAACCATCGACCAAGGAAAAAGTACAATGTAAGGGTTTTCTTATCTCACTTTTAATTCCGTGAGAATTCCATTGATCACCACTTAATTATTACATGTGGTGTATGTGTACTGCCCATGATCGTATTCATTGTGTAATATACTTTAATTTATGGGTATTTACATCATCATGTTATGATACTTCTTTCATGGGTGTTTGTTTCTTAAGTTACCTAATCAATAAGGGAATTTGAGATTTCAATTTCCACTCATTTGGCTTTACGCATATTTCATTGATTATATTACCCCAAGATTATGTGTGGAATCACTATTCATTTGATTATGTCATAATTTCCACTCCCCTTCCTGTGGATATAATTTTGATACACATAATCACTCCATTGAAAATTCTCAAGTCATTGATATGAATTTGATAAGAGTAATTTTAACTCATTCTCCATTTGTTGAGTTAAACATCCAATTCGTTGGTATTGTTTTTACAAGAATATGTGTGAATGTCCTTTGATTGTTTTACACTGAATATCCAATCATATTTAGTGTATTTATATTTGTCACACATAATTATGTCATTGATTTATCCTTAACCTAAGGATACAACCTTTTTGAGAAATTTCATCTCAATTTACATTCCATTGAGACTTCTTTGATGATATACACCAAATCACTTTTATGTGGTGTATATAATGTACTTTGACATAGTATATCATGAATTCCTTTATTCTCATGATATTACAATGTTTTGATTACCTAAATTATTTGTATTCAAGTGTCTCTCTTTTGGTTAGAAACTCTAACCAAAATACCATTTTAAAATGTTTTAAAGAATTATTCTTCTAAATCATGCTCATTAATGTCCATATTTTAAAAATGGTTTTAAGGATTTATTTATATGGACATTAAAGTTTTAAAATTAAAACTCCTTTTAAAAGTTTCAAAGTGGTATGGGACACTTTGATTCAAAAATATACTTTTAAATGGCTTCTTGACAAATAGTGTGACTTTTAAATGTTTTCAAGAAAAGGGGGATATTTCTCTCAAATAGTTTTGATGATTATTTTCATCTATGTCAACATCCTTCATTATTATTGATTGAGGTTTATGTGATACAATACAATCTTCCATATTGTATCGAATGAATTATGTTTGACTGTGGATGTGCTATTTTTATACCATTCATGGTTTGTGGTGAAAGTATTGACATTTCGTATGCTAGTTTAATACGAATGTTTACATTATGTTTAAACCTTTTCATATGGGAATGCATTGGACTTAATAAGTGACGGGTGGAGCCCGCTATAGCTCCTCGATGCATCGGTAGGTCTCATGAGACAAACTAGTGTCTTGGCACAAGGCCTTGGCAAAATCTTATTTGTAGTCTTGGCACGAGGCCTTGGCTATGTGGTTATGATAGTCTGGCATTATGCATTCCATCATTATGAAAGTGGTTATTGATATTGCATGTGATCATTCGACTAGTAGAATATCCATGTGAGTAAGTAAATGGCATTATTTCATTTTACCTTTGCCATTTTATGCTGAAGTTCAAGTTTAAAAGGCTTTTGTTTTAGTTATAAATTGCCTTAAGTGTTTATGCTTATTTATGAAAGCTTCTGCTATAATGTTATCCTTACTGAGCATCCGAGCTCACCCCTTTCAATGTTTTTTTTTCCAGGATTATGAAGAAGTAATTTATGAATGACCTGTAGGGATAGTATGAGGGGATATGAAGACAAGATGTTTTTTTATGATATAATGTAAATATTTATGGATGTATCTAGTTATTCCAAGGCTACTAAACTAATCGGTCTTTCGAGACTTGATCTTTCTCATGATCATGCCAATGTTATGTAATTAATGCACCGACTCTGGGTAGCTGGGGTCAGGGCGTTACAAAAATCCTATATTAAAGTGTCCCTATATGATGACCACTATCAAACTAAAGGATTTAAAGAAGCAACTACAAGTGCACTTGGTCAAAGGGTTCATAATCCCTAGTGAATAACCTTGGGGTGTGCCAGTGCTCTTTTACATGAATAAGGATGGATAAATGTTTCTATGTATCAATTTTTGGGAACTCAACAAGATCTAAATAAAGAACAATTATCATCTTCCAAGGATTGTTGACTAGTTTGATCAGTTGCGACGAGCTCAGTACTTCTAAAAAGTGGGTCCTCATTATAGATTTTATTAGTTAAATTTGGAGAAAGAAGATATATTGAAGACTTCATTCCATACAAGGTATGGGAACTACAAGTTTCAGGTGACATGCTTAGGAATTTATAATTCCCCTAAAATCTTCATGGATTTGATGAATAGAGTATTTAGACATTACCTTGATAAATTTTTGGTAGTGTTTATCCATGATATTTTCATATACTCTAAAATTAAGGAGGAATATTAATAATAACTAAGGATTGTGTTTGTGACATTATGGGTGAATAATTTGTACGCCATGTTTAGAGAGTGAGACTTTTAGATGAAGCAAGTCAAATTATTTGGACATGTGATTACAAGTGAGGGTATTTCTATGGACACTTAAAAAAAGGCAGTTGAGAAATGTACCACACCCTCTAGTGTCACCAAATTTCATGGTTTTCTTGGATTATATGGGTACTACCAAAGTATTTTGAGAAATTTATCACAATTTTCTTTCCCAATAGCTAAGTTAATAAAGAATGGGGTAAAGTATTTTTGGACAGAAGATTGTGAGGAAAGATTCAATGAGCTACAGAGAAGGCTGATTCCTGCACTTGTACTCACATTACAAAAAAGTGGAGAATGTTTTGTGATATAAAGTACTGATTTAAAGAAATTATAGGGTTTCACAATCATTCAAAATGATAATGTGGTAGCCTATGACTCACAACAGTTGAAGATCCATGATTAGAACTACCTGATGCGTGATTTGGAACTAGCAGCTGTGATTTTTTCCTTGAAAATATAGAGACACTACCTCTATAGTGAGAAGTATGACTTATATACCTATAAAAGGATCCTAAAATATATATTCACACAAAAGGATCTCAACATGCATCAAAGGAGTTGGTTAGAGCTAATTGAAGACTATGATTTCTCTATTCACTAAAATCTCGGTAAGGTGAACAAGGTAGATGATACTTTAAGAAGAAAAGAACCTGCTGCTATATCAATGTTGTGGTTTGGAATGATTATTTTTTACCTATATCATCTGCTATGAAGAAGGAGCTATTGGATAATTCACATAGCCTAACTCTCTATATCTATCCTGAGAGTAAAAAGATGTACCATGATCTCCAAGAACACTTCTGGTGGGACAACATGAAGAAGGAGATTGCTGAATATTTCTAAAGGCTCATGATATGTTAACATGATAAAGTTGAGAAAAATAATTCCTAGTGGATGATGAAACCATTTTCTATAACCATTTTGAAATTAGAGAATGTTACTATGGAATTTTTCACGGGTCTATCGAAGACATCCAATGGTAATAATTCAATATGGGTTGTGGTGGATTAACTCTCCAAGTTTTCCTACTTTTTCACTATTCAGGAAGATATATCACGTAAACAACTTGAAAATATATATGTGAAGGAAGTGGTGGGACTGCATGGGGTTCCAATATCTGTTGTCTTTTGATTACGATCCTAGGTTCACATCTAAATTTTTAAGGAGTCTTTAATAGGATTTGAGTACTGAATTAAATTTTAGCACGACCTATCACCCCCAAACTGATGGGCAATCTAAAAAGACTGATCTCAGATACTCGATGATATTCTGAGAGCCAACTCTTTAAAATATAAAGGTTGATGCTATAATCATCTCCCATTGGTTTAGTTCTCATAATGAAATACCTTCCACTTGAGGAATCATATGGTTCCATATGAAGCTCTATATGGAAAGCGATGCAAAAAACCAACCTATTGGGATAAAGTTTGTGAAATAAATCTATTTGGACCTTATCTTATGAAATAAATGACAGATAAGGTTCAATCCATATAGAAACATATCAAATATTCTCAAAGTTGGAAAAAGAGATATGCTGACAATTGTCGAAGAGACTTGTAGTTTGATGTTAGAGATAAAGGTTTTCTTCAAATATCAACATCGAATAGATTCATGAAGTTTGCAAAGAAAGGGAATCTAATCCCAATTTACATTTTACTCTTTGAGATCCTTGATCGTATGAGATTCATGCCCTATCAACTTTCACTTCCAGCAAATATGGCTCAAGTTTATGATGTGTTCCAGGTAAACTAGACAAATGAATAGTAATCTCACCAATAAAATTATTAATAAAATTTAGGCATATTAAAAATTAATTTATGGTATAATTATATCATAGTACAAATAAATAATTTTTTTTAAAAATTATTAATTTAGTGTTGGAATTTTTTAGGCCATAAATATTTAATTGCAATTTAATTTTTAATTTAATAATTTAAAAGAAACTTTATTTTAATAAAATGTATTCATAAATTATTATTTTGTTGTCTTATGGTTTTATGATAATTTTACGAGACCTTAATTAATTTTTCAAAATGTTATAAATCACTTATAATTATAAAATCTATATTTTTCCAAGTAAATGATGATTTTAATCAAAAAATAAATTACTCATATTTAAAAAATTGTTTTCATAAAATGGAGATCCTTTTTGAATTCTAGACATCAAAAACTTGTGAGGGTTATTTTTTGGTATTTTTCTAAAATTCTTGAATTTTTGATGAAGAGTAAAATACAATAATTTATAATTAAAGATAAATACATGAGTTATGGAGCCATAGATGATGTAAGGATGATGTAAGACCAAGATCATAAAATAAAAATTTATTATTTTTATATATTTATATATAATTCTCAAACTATTAATAGTCATGGGCCAAAATAAAAAACTAATGATTAAAATAATCAGAAAACACCCCTCTTATCCACTATAAATCCCACCCCTCAACCCTCCTCTTATCACACCTCTAAAGCTTTGAGGCTTGTCCAAATTCTACCCAAACCTCTCCTAAATCCCATCTCCCACGTCCATGGGCTATTGGTCTCATCAAAATAGCAAAACCATTTCCATTAGTATGTTCTCCCGGAGGATAATTCCAAGAGGTACAATCCTCTTCCTTTTTCATTTAATTTCTTTTCAATTTCATTTATTTTCTTCTATTCGCATAACCTTGTCTTATCCAAATGGTATGATAACTCCAGTATGTCTGATATAATAGTATGATATCATTTTTATGGAAAATCCATCATTAAAATCCTCCCTCTATATCACTTTTATTCAGAAAATTAAATCATCACCCGTGATGTGTCAATTTACCGACATCACAGGTGATGCAATTTCATTTTTCTTTCACACCTTCAAGGGTGTTAATAAAAACATTATTATGGTTTACAAATATTTTAAATTGTATTTTACAATGATATTTATGCTCTGGAACTAACATATATACATAATACTAAATGAAAAAACGAAAAAATTTCATTGTGATCGAAAAACCGCGAAAATTTACCTAAAATGATCATCGTTAACTTTTATCTAATGATTCATCCCGATAAAAAATAACCAAATTTTTTATAATATCCTCTAATATTTTGTAATATCATTAATAAAATATAATAAAAATTCTTTATATTTATCCTCATTTACACTAACTTCCATATATGTATACAGGTGAACCGAGAGTGAAAACTAAGAAAACAAACACTCTTGAACAATGAAATTAAACTCTATAACTCATTTAAAAGAACATAAATGAACTTAATAAAAATTTGATAAATAAAATTCATGTATAAAAGTTTTTTTTATTTTTAATTAATTATACTAATGTGATTATTCTGGGTAATAATGTGAAGGAAGATTTCAGACACATGGTAAGGGGAATTCTCAAACCCAACTCCCTTTCTTTGGGTTTTTTCCTCTTTCACCCAATTTTCAGTGTGGATATTCCTTAAATATAATTTTTTCATCATTATATTAATTTTTATGGGATATAAAGTTTTTATACTTGAGTTTATTATAGACATAATTTTTTTCGAAAGAAATCTTCTTTAAAAAAAAAACACCTTTTACTTCTCAAGATTGTTTCTTATTCACTCAAGGATGATAATTATTATATCAAGTATGTTATTACCTATTTAATTTGTGAACCAAATGTTTATTAATGAATTATTTATTAAATTAAACCCATTTCCTTGGGTTATTTTATTTCCAATATTGATATAAATTATATGTGTCATGAATGATAACATAACTGTTATGAGGTTGTGAGTGTGCCTAGAATTATATAGAATAATGTAAATGCTATGATGTGACAGGTGAGACCCAAATTATATAGAGATCCAATGGATTAGGTACTGTGACTTATCTCATGATAAAATTCAAATATGTGTGAACATGATGCTATATTTTTTTCACAACTATGTGTGATAGTTGACCACTATGACAAGATATTTCATTTTTATACAATGCTACATTCCATGCCTTCATCTAATGCTTACTCTAATGATTATGATGATGATGTTATGATTATGCTCACCCAATTTTATCTTTCCTCATGTTCTTATCTATCCTCTTACTAGTCTATTAGATCACCCCTTTCTTTGATGTACATCCTCAGGTGAATACTTGTACTAAGGATTATACAAGGGCCTATAAGAATCTAGAGAAGAAGGAATTAAATAAATGTTTATATATTATTTTGTGAATGTTATTATTGGAAATAATTTTACAAAGACAGTAAACCTTTGTATTCTAGTTTTTTAATGCTTTTATGTTGTTATGTTTAAATGGTGTAATAATCAGGTATGAAAAATTAGGGCCGCTATAATAGAAATGGTAATGGTTGATCTGATGTGAAGCAGGGGATAAATCTTATATAAACCATCTCAGGGGTGGATTCACATTGGTTAAATTCATGTTTCTTAGACCATGGGTTTTATTTTTAATGTCATAATACTCAAACCACCTCTATTGGGAGAATAATCATCTTAGTGATAGGTGGGTTATAAGAACCCGATAGAGGGGAACTAGCCACCAAGATGATGTGGGGGTGATATGAGATTTGTGCTTGGGCACATGATATGAGATATAGGAATCACAACATATCTTATTTAATAATAATCATATCAACCTATATTTTTTAGGATCTCTCTATATATATATGTCTCATATACAATAAAGAGGGGGAAAATTAATGTGTAACTAAGTGATAAAATCACAAGTCAAACCATACATGACTTAGGAAGACTCCCCTCATCAGGGTAGAATGGGGAAGATAGATCTATGTCATGGATCAGACTAGGATGTTTATTATGGTAATCACTATGTATTATATGAAATGGGTATCAATCCATAGATAGTTCTAGTAAGGAAAATGTTTCATGGATTTGGCTTGTATGTAGGAACACGATAATATTATCTAAGTGTTAAGAAGAGGGGTCAATATAAGTCAAAGAAGAGGAAAATGATAGGATAGAATTAGGTCTGAACATGTAGTAAGTCCTAATAATATGTATCTAGGTGTCACTATTTATCCCACAGTATGGTAATCATTCCACAATTTTTTTGAGGGTGTTTTAGTAAGTGAGAAACACCAAAAGTAAAGAATGGTTGACGACCAACATCACAAGAAGGAAAAAATACTCATGGGTGAGAAATAATGCATCATGTAGTTTAGAGTAATGTGATAGGTATCCCCCCCATGAAATTTAACATCATATATAGAGGAAACCAGTCATATAGTTTAACATTATATAGTGAGGAAAAAAATTATTTAGTTTGATTTCACGTGGAAAAGTTGATGAACCCAAATTTTAGCATCATACTGTGTAGATAATATGTTATGAAGTTTACAATAATATAACTATGATTATGTAGTCTATGTAGTTTAAATTTTTTATATCTAGGACTTATAGGGTATTCTTTCTTAGGACCATGATGTTCCTCATTCATGTTTGGAATAAATGACCCAAGACCCTTAATTCACCATGAGTAATACTTAGTGTGGAAAAGAAGAGGTAATTATGGATCAATCATATTTATTGTAGGAACATATTAAATTAAATTTTTTAGGGTTATAATTTTGTATCGATCACTAATAATGAATATTTAAAGTTGTGGGCAACCGATTAGGTGTGGACCCACAAGACTGATTTTCCCTACCAATGCAGAGAGATGCTCGGGGGGTATAACACCAATGTTTCTAAAACTGCACTGAACAAAATGGATTAAATTAAAGTTGGATTTTTACCTATGAAGTTTAAATAAGAAATATGGTACAAATAGATTGAGTTTTAAAATTGGGAGACTTTTCTAAGGGAATAATCTACTACTATATTACCAAGAAAGAGGGAAGAGCAGTTTGGGATGACCATTGACTATATTTGAAAGAAAAGTTGCATCATTTTATCACCAATAATTATTCCTTCGAGATGTGTATCATAGATGGTAGGTTGTCAAAGCGTTATGAATATGAGTTATCTCAATAGACTAAGGTTATTTATTTAAAAATTTTAAGGTTGTGGTGATTTAACCCATAAAGACATTAAGTGTGTAGGAAAATTGTCACACCAAGGTTTTAATTTTTCCTTGGTTCCATCTTGGGTCGAGTTCTCAGTTGTTTTCCTCAGGAACCAGGTTTGGCGGGTTTGAATTTTTTGGATATTCTTATTGGGGCTTAGGTTGAGTCTTGTTTTGAATTTTTTATTTTTTATTGAAGAATGCATGTTTTGGGCTTGACAGTATTTGGCAGACAGGTAGTGAACCGTTTGGAAACCGTGCGAATTTTCCCAGGTCACCGTGCGACCTTCCTAGTGTTAAAAATAAATAAAATTTAATGAATAATAAAATGAAAATAAAATAAAATAAAAATGAAGATGAAATAAAATAAGCGAAGTGAAATAAAATTAAAAGAGTTGTCTTAATAATAATAATAATAGTAATCATAATATTATTATTAAGATTAGTATTATTTTTTGTTTGTTTTTTAAACCCTTAATGGGGACACCCCCCTTCATCCTCCCTCACCCCCCATGAAACACCCCTCCCTTACCCCAGCCCCTAACATGACCCTACCCCCCCCCCCCCACATCCTTCCTCTAGCATACCACCCTTCTCTGGCGGCTCCCCATCCCTCATGTGGCCTCCTCCCTCCTCCCAGATCACCTGCGACCTACCTCTACCGAGGCTTTCCAGTGCACCACCTCCCTCCATCTAGTGAGCTTCCTATCCTGCTTGTTTTGTGTGTGGTGAGTATTCTCTCTCTTGATTTCTCCTTTTTCATGGTGTTTCCTCCCCTTCATTAGGGTTTGATCTATTTTTTAGGGTCTAATAGTGGTTTCTTTAGCCGAACCCTTCCTTATTAGGATTTGATCAAGGTGTGGTTTCTCTTTGCACCATTTTCCAGAAGCTAGGTGGTTCCATTCCCTAACATTATTAAATAAATTTAATATGCATGTTTGAATTTATAAATGTGTTCTTTGGTTAAATTATGTGGTGCAAATGATGTTTTTTAAGTGGTTGGTGCGATTATATGTAAGAATTGATTTTTAATAATGGAAATGACTATGTTGTGTGGGTGTTGTAAATAATCTCGTCTTAAAATGGGGTTTTGGGATTATTTTAAAGGTTTAAATCATGTTTTTAGAGACACTTTTAGGGAATTTGAATTTGGGTGCAAATTTTCAAAATGAAATGAAACGGTTTCCCAAGTTTGGCTTGTTGTGCATTTTTTGATATGAATTGTAAACAATTTAATTGATGAAAGACATGATTTAGAAATTAACTTTGTTTATGTTTGACTTTAAAAATGATCTTGACCCATGGACTTTCTTGATTTATTCTCTATTTATGCCCCATGGGTAATATATGTGGTGAAAATTGAGTTTTTGAAGATATTTAAATGCTTTGGTATTGAAAAATGTATTTTTAGAGAAAATGGGTGATAATCCATGTGTGTTTCTCATATCCCTTTGTGTTTTGTTCCTTTAATGTGTCTACTAAAATGTTTAGGTTATGAACAACCCTTTTTTAAATGGTTTTGATATGTTTATGGATTAAAAAGGGGTTTTCCAGAAAGGAATCGGGTGATTTCCTTGTTTAAACTATTGTGTAGAATATAAGAAGTATTTTATAAATTAAGAAACATGTTTATTAAATTGTAAAAATGGGGAGGATCGTGTTTTGAAGTAGTGTTGGTGTGTGTTTGGTTTCAAAATAGGTTTTTGGTTGGAAAAGTGGTTGTATATGTTGTGTGTTACATTGTTTGGTTCAAGATGTGTGATGATGATGTTATGTGTGATATGGGAAACATAAATGAGCACAAGGGAATCGCAGGTAACTAGATGGATAAACTTGAACTAGCTTCTCTCTGATACAGATATGACTTCTGCTCGGTTTCACTTAGCTAGATTATCGATGACAACACTAACTAAATATGGATGATGATTATAGACCACTGGGTTATGGGGGTGTCCTCTACATATAGCTCATGGATGAGAAAACTGTTGGTCGTGGTTTTTATACCACATTTCCACCGAGATGTGAGGTTTCTATAATCCCACACAAGCTAGTTTGTCCCTAGGGATCTACCCATGGTGCTCTAGATATCATGATTCTTATGTAGAATGGTTAATTATATTACCATACAGAGAAACTAATATGTAAGTGTGTGTTTTATTTTATATATCATATTTTAGCTATTGGTTGTGAATTTTTTTCCCTTGGAAGTGTCATTTTTTAAACTATTTACCTAATATATGTTTTTCCTAGAATTTTTTTTAAAATATTTTACTTAAATAAGCATGTTATATTATCTTTAAATTGTTTTGGCATAGAATCATTATATCTAGGTGGCATCCTACTTGGCTTTGGATCACACCCTACATACACCCTTGGGTGTATGTAGACCTTGTTGTATGTTTGTTTCAGGTTAAGACAATACGTGTAGTGGTGAAAGATTAGGTTTCTAGTGGCACTTTCTATGGATCTTAATGGTTGAGGCTTGAGGATATTTCTCCTCTTGTTGCACAGAGGTTTGGTATGGTGTTTAATTTTTCCATTTTTTTAGTCATTTTTGTTTTTTGTTTTAGGTTTTAAACTTAAAATTTAGTATATCGTTAAGGGAATGTTTGGTTTAGATTTTTCAGATCTAGTTTATTAGTTTTTGTAGGTTGTACTATGTTTTTTTATTTCGGTAATTCATTCCCACATGTTTTTTTGATTCCCGAGAACTTATTGGCAGCCCTTGGGGATCAGGAATGCCCCTCGGGCCTTGTCGCATATCTATTTGGGTGACCGATTCTGGGTTGACCTAGGTTGGTTCATGACAAAATTATATCAGAGGAGTTCCTGATATTTTGAGTCATCTTCCATGGATAAGAGTCTGTATAGACGAAAGCTAGGATTATCAGGACTTGACATTCTGGTTACGAGTAGGGTGCCTAGCTAACACACCTCGTCACGAGACTCAAGTCACCACAGGAAGTCGGATCTTATCCGAGTTCTTTGGTCCTTGTGGGTGCTTGTTGTTTGGGAAATGAAATAAAAGTTGGGTAAATGATATCAGTGAGATTACATAATCTAGAAATGTATGTGGAGCCGAGGACATTTTCCTAAAACACTCTTCGTGATGGTGGTGTTACTGGCATATGGCTGGAAACCATATGTCTGAGTCACCCATCATCATTAGTTTCCCCTTGATTTGTTTGATATCTTTATGGGTTTTGGAAAATCATTTTAAAAACTCTTGTTTTTAAATTGTGGAAACAATATTTTAATATGGAAATGATGTTGAGTAAATGAGGATGAGTTTATCGAGATTGGATTTTCATAATTTAAACATGGGGTTTACTGAGACTAATTGTTTGTAAATCTTGAATTAGGTTAATGAAGGTTTTGTAAATCTGTTTTAAATGGGATTTTCTAAACTATTGAAAAGTGTTTTGAATGGAATGAAATATTTTGGAATTTAGGCATGGGGTTTTAAAATGGATTTTGATTTGGTAATTAGTGGGATTTTGAAAAGTCTCACAAATTTATGAAAACTTGTTTTAAATTAGGATAAATGAATTTTTAAATGAGTGGGTAAGGATGAAATAGAGTTTGGTGTGAATACAAGAGTATTTAATAGTGAGATGAAGTATTTTGAAATTGATGTGTAAGATTTTAAAGTGAATTCTTATTTGAATGATTAGTGTTTTTCTGAAAATGTTTTGTGAGATTCAAAATGGTTTTTGATTTTTTAACTACTGATTTTAATAAAGTTAATGGCATGGGTTGAAAATTTGTTTTGGATAGTGAAAAATATTTTTTTCTTGACCTTTGGTACTCTTATGAGTGACCACATGCATAAGATATGTGTGAGAAGTGGATAAGTGCCCAGTTGGCATGAGAAGATGCTTGTGTGGAACTCCATGAGATGCTATAGGTGAGAGTGAAACCCACCAACCCTGTTTTATTTAAAAAAATGATTTTGATGTAAAATTGGGTATTTTGATAACCAGTGGTTTTGTGGTGTATTCATTTATGTTTTAAGAATTTTTCTTGAAAGGTATTTTGAGTTTGAATACACTTATTGTTTAAGTGAAGTTTCAAGTTGCGTTTTTGCTGGTAGGTGGTTAGTCTTGAGATAATGATGAATGGTTTCTTTTGAGGAGTGTTTCGGAATTCCATGTAGTGGATCCCTTTGTGTGTTCGGTGTCTTATTATGGTATGTTTGGAAAATGGACCAATTTTATTGGGTCCTTGGTCTTCCTTCTTGGCTATTTTTCAACCCCATAAAGAGTTAATGCACGATTGAAATGTGGACCTAAGTGATTTGATATTAGAAGATCCTGGAGTTGATCAATCTAAGGACTTTCTTCTTGAGCTTCGGGAATTGAGTCTAATCCTATTATTTTTTGTATTAAGAAAAACACCTCATAGTGAGAGAGTGGATGTGTAAAGTTTAAAGAGATCTTGATTTATTGAGTTTCTTGATTTATCGAAGGTGATGTCCAACACTGGTGTTTCAGATGCTCCTTTCCAGAAGCGGTGGAAGGAATTCCAGTGAGGAAAGGTAGAAGCAGTCCCGAGTTGTCTATGATTGCTTCCCTTTTAAGGTTCCTTTGGGTATTTCCTCAATTTCTTTTAATAAAAGGATCATTATAGGCCACCAGTGTGGTAGGTCCAGTCGTAGGATGCCATTAAGTCCTTTTCCAGGAACCTTGTTTTAGTGGGGACTCAATTTAAGGTTCCTCTCTTTATAATGTTTCGATCGGTGGAAAGGGTCATATTCGGTGACATCTTGTAGTGTCATGTTTCCTCTTAAATGTGATGGTGGATTTGTGGGACCTTTAAAGAGCCTCTAATTTAACAGAAGCATGTCTTCCTTTTGGGGAATTATGAATTTATCTCTTATGAGTGATGGTGCCTCCCCCATGTTTTTTCTTCTGTTGTTTCTTGTTTGGAGTTAAGGGATGATGAATATAAATATTTTAAGCCCAAATTTTTGTGAAATATCTTTTTTGGAGTAAGTTGGTATCAGGGTGTGTAGTATTCTATTGGTGTTTTCTGGGACATGGTGTGGTTGCTTGTCACACTAGTAGGAAATGTTTGGTTCATGTGTTTTTTTCATACCGAACTGCAAGGAAGGAGATGCCTCAATCACTAAAGCTCTGGCCGTAGGTCCTAGAGTGAAGTTTTCGTGTATTCAAGAACACTCAGGGTATGTAAAGGTCCTTGTTCTAGTGTCCGTATTTAGTTTGGGAAATGGAGATAGTTTATGATTTTTGTGTAGTCATTCTATCCCAAATGGTAGCGTTGGATGGAGGGGTCGAGAGGACCCCATTTCATTGCTAAAAACCATGAGTATGGAAGAGTTCCTTAAGGTGGAAATTCATTTTAAGGGGGGTAGAATGTAACAATCATTGATTTTGTGAAGTTTTTTCTTCAAGTAAATCCAAAATTTTCTACATTTTTCTTTTCTCACAACACTAATTATAGCTTAGGTTAAATAAAAGCACTAAGTTTGGATTACGTTTCATGATACACCAAGTTAAGCCTACACTACACACACCACTTTGATTAACATTTGGTTCACATAACACTATGTTTGTCTTGTGTTACATTAAATACTGTGTTCCTTCAATATATTTCATTACACGCATGACCTAGTTTTACCAAACCTCAATGTACTATTAATAATAATATTAAAATATTATTATAGTTTCCACCTAGCCATTGGAATAGAGGATATTAATAATATTAATTAAATTATTAAAATATTGTTTACACATGTATATATGAAGAATTATTTAGTAACAAAATAACTATAAATGAAAATAAAACCATTTTTAAAATATAAGAAATTGTTTTCTGGAAAACTATATTTTTTCAATCAAACAAGTTTTACATAAATGAAATAATTAAACCAATTTTGATGAATGATTTAAATATATATATATATATATATATACTATATTCAATAAATTATTTAATGTTCACCTTATTTGTTTTCTATACATGAGATAATATTGAAACCGATTTTACGTATAAAGATATATATTTTTCTAAAAGTTAATTTTACGACCTTTTAATGGAACCCTTATTTTAAATATATTAGTTGAAAATTTTATAAATTATATTTGATAAAATAAAATTCATTATTATAGAATAATTTCAAAATTATATTTGGGTGAATTTTTGATCTTTTTCCAAGAAGTTTCTTTTTTGGATGAATAGTGAAAAATATGCAATTTTAATTGAAAAATGAATTTTAGGCTAATTTATTTATACAGTTAAATTATAATTTTATTTATATTTAAAGAATATTTAGATCAATAATAAATATATTAATAAAATTTAGGTCATTATAATCAATTTAACATTGAAATTGGATATAAAAACATTTTAATCTTTGGAACATTTCTACTTTAAAAACCTTTTGTCTCATCTCTTCTACAAGATTAATTTTAAATTAATGTATATCACTTATATGTTAATAATTTATATAAATGGATTACATATTTGGAATAAAAATAGAATATAATTTCTGTTAAGGTCAAATTATTTTTTACTAAAAAAATTAATGAAAGTAATTAAAATTAATTATAGTGATTAAGGTAAAAATCAGTTTACTTAGTGGTTAAACTTTAATCTTAAAAAGATAATGACATATAAAATGGTCCAAAAGAAATTTTATGGACATATTTCGTCAATATACTAAATTTTTTCTTAAATGGACTATTATTGGAGGAAAATTATGTATGGGAGAACTCTCAAGACTGTTTACCATTTTATATTTATAGGAATGCCACTCCTCCTACAATATAAAAGGGAACTCACTCTCCTCCCTTCTTCACACAACTCAAGACCTTTTTATAAGACAAATACTACCCAAATATCCTCCCAAATTACCTTCCTTAACCACAAAGGGATAAATTTGGGTATAAATATATCCATGGAATCCCTTTGTTGCAAACCAAAAGGAGTTACCCAAAGAAGAGGTAACCTCCATCCACAAGCACTTCTGTTTTATTTCTTTATCCACCGGATAAATTCTTCATATATAAAACATATATAATAACCTCATTATAATAAATATAATTATATTTTTTATGTTAAGTTTTATACCTAAAATCACATACAATTCCATCAAATTGGATACATAATCATTATTCATGTGTACGAAGGACTACCGCCTCAGGAAATGATATCGTTTGTTTCCCATTTCCACCATTGAAGGTTGGTAATAATAGTGAAATTACTATTTTTATATGATATATATGATATTTATTTTGTATTTGTGCTTATGGAATTATTATATAATACATACCTTCATGATTAATATTTTTTGGGAATACAGTAACTTAGTTTTTGGAGGTGTGGACTATCGCCTCCTCAAAGTATTGTGATTCACTCACACTTTACATGGAATGTATTAACAGTGGATTTAGAAAACATATTGGATATATATGAAATAATAATTCTACTATAATTTCTATATATATATATATACTTATATTCCATTTTATTTCATTCTTTAAAAATAATAAGAAATTGGGAAAAACATTCAAGCATACGTTCAGTCTACAATCTCCATGAATGGTCAATTCCATTTTAGATATCTATTATTTATAGATTATTATAAATACATATATAAAGAATACATATTATATTTAAATCAGGTTTTTTATTATTTAAATTAATAAATCATGACCAAAGTAAGACCATCATGAATAAAAAGTCAAGAAATATATGAAAAATAAAGAAGTTATTCCTGAAACATATATTTAACGTGAAATTATTAACAAGCGGTTAATATAAAATAATAATAAATTCATATATTGTATTATATAGAATAATATCATTATGTGGAAGATTTATAATGTACTTATATTTATTATACTACAGGTTTTAACATTGATGAAGAATGTCAAGTCTCAAGGTAAGGGTTTTCTCATCTCTCTTTTATTTATATAAGAAATATACTATATTCACCACTTATTCTAATTTTGTGGTGTATGTACTTCCCTATGAAATTTTTTATAATTAATTTCATTCATTTAATGATATTAAAATTTTCAATTTATGTTATTATTTCCCAGACCATATGATTCAATAGTTACTCAAGTAGTAAGAGGATTTCTAGTCTTACTTTTATTTTTTCATGGATTATGTCTTATTCACCACTCGTTTCTTTTGTGCAGTGTATTTACAGATCATGAATTTATTTAATGATTATTATCTTTAAATTTATGGTAATTTACACTTTCATTTTATGATCTATATTTCCTAGTGTTTATGGTTTAAAATTTTCCAAATCGGTAATCTAATTATGTCTCAATTTTCTTTCTTTGAGACAGATACCATGCTATGCGCCTATGTTATTCTCCAAAGTGTATATACTGGCATTTATAATGTAATATCATGAATATATTTCTTTTAATGATATTATAAGATTCATTTAATTTTATAATTTCTTGGGGAATATGATGGAATGATACAAAAGTGTAAATATTTTATTGCTACCACCTCATCGTTCATCAGGATTGTTTATGATTATGCTTCCATTGATGAATTATTATGATCCATATTTTAATAAATATAATGAATTTCCTTATCCTTTTTTATTAATTATATATTCAATTAACGGTACCATTTTCAAACTCTTTATTAATTAATATAATTAATAATATGTTTTCATGAAAATCAGACCTTATATCTCTCTTTGATCAGAAATGCATGTTCTTTCAAAATAATGTATTCTAATTTTTTTTTAAAAATGATTTGAATAAAATTTAAAGGTAATTTTCAAGGAAAATAATTTTAAATTTTTTCCATGTTTTAAAAAGTGATTTAAATGTATTTTAAATATTCCTTTATAAGTTTTCATGGTTATTTTCACTAGAAATGGTTTTCAAAATGTTATATGTTTTAAAAATCATTTTCAAAGAGAAAAGGATATTTTCCTCAGAAATTTTTTAAATTAATTTTAATGATTCCTTTATATGTTTTGTAATATTTTTTCAAAGAAAAGGACTTAAGAAAATTTATTTGTTTTAAAAATTTATTTTTCATAGAATGGTTTTGTTCCTAGTGATCTTCCAAAATCCTTCTCCATCCAAGATGATGTCCTATGATATAGTTTATAATATACTGGTGATATGATCCAAGGATACAATTAATATTATTTATCTAAATGTTTTTTGTTTTATGGAATGAATTTTACAGAATTAATTTATTTTTCATTGTTCAATTATTTTTCAAAGATATTTTTATGAAACCCATTTCTTTTGAACATGATAATCATGTTTCAAAGATATTTACATGAATCACATTTATTTTATATGTGTTAATAATGATATGAAAGAATGATTGTATGAATGAGTCTTGTAATGATATGAAATATATTTTTACTTTATTGATGTTATGTTTCATGGACATAGCTTATATGTTGGTGTGGACTAGTTATCACCATGTACGTTCGTTACAACTTATATGATGGAGTGGTCCTGTTAGTGTCGGGTAATCCCATTATATCTTATATTATGGAGTTTCCCATATAGGATTGGGTAATACATTATATCTTATATGATGGGGTGTCTAAGATAGCTCCAGGTAATCCCATTACATCTTATGTGATGGGGAAACCAAAATAACACCATGTGAGCCTATTATAGCTTTGCAATGCATCATGTAAATATTTTAACTCAAAATATAATGATGGGAACATGTCAACATTCTTGATCCAATATGTGAAGAATGTATAACCTAATACAATATAAGGAGAGGTGTGAAATTGGTGATGGTGGTGTGTCCCTCATAGTAAGTGTATCCCCCACTAAGTTCCCTGATAAGTTTTGGAAATGTCCCTTTACTTTTATCGAATGATTTAATATCTTTATATGTTTTCTACAATTCCTTGTATTATTCATATGTTATGATTTCAATGATTATTTTCTTGATTTCCTTATAATTCTTGTCTTACAAACTGTTGATCTTTACACCATGACTTATGTATATGATATTAGATATATAGGGAATGATATTTAATTATTATTATCATATTCTCATACCCTTATTATCATTTTATGCTTACGTATATCCTTTATTTACCCTTACTAATCATCTAAGATCACCCTTTACTATGTTTCCTTTCCCTAGATTATGAATAAAGTTTTTAAGTAGGAGTACTAAATGGGAAGTTATTTTTGGGAAACATTGATGATATTTCACTATAATATAAAATTGTGTTTGAAGTTTCCAAAGATTATAAACTATTATGATCTTCAAGCATGCACTTTTTCAACATGCTGAATATTAATATAAAATGATGTAATATCCAAGTACATTAAACCTGGGTTTTTATAAAGTCAATCTTATCTGATGTTCTCTATATTCCCTAGCTTTTACCTCTTATATGACTTATGGAATATCCTTTTCCTTGAATTGGTTGATAAATACTCCACAAAATCATCACTTGTAATGGATTTGTTAGATTTGGGGATATTATAATAGAAACAATTATCTACCCTTATATGAGTTTTCTATAACTCATCTCATTTTGACAGAAACATCCAATGTTATAGGTACTCAACTAAGTGATTCATCCAATAAAACGATTCTTCAATTTCATGATCATTTAAGGGTACTCATGGTAAGAGTTGGTATGAAGATGACTCACCTCCCAATTTTCTTCACCAAGAGAGGAAAGAGAGACCACTATTCAATCCTCCAAATATATGACCATGAAGTCTCAATCTAGATTAGATAAGGACATCAATAAGTTTTCTAGGGATCTTACTCGATCATTTTGAGATCAAAATAAATGAGAAACTATGCCTCAGAGAGGAATATGTCCATCAATTTGTCGTTGTGCCTGGTAAATGGGATGATCTTTTTCGTTTTGAAATCATGATCACTATTTATTTTTCTGATAATTGACTTAGATTCACCATTAAATTTTTCTCAGGGATCTTATACTCAAGGGATAAATAGAAAAAAGGTAATTAGGTCTTCTTATTCTATCTCATTTTTATTGTACCCCACAAAAATGAGGAATAATTATGACCCAAGGTCCATTTAAGGAGAGGTAATTACATCTACAAGGATGAACCAATTTAGTATTGGGTAATTCATCATCTTCCTATTCAAATTTCTAGATATACCATTAAAGTGCATCCACCATTGTGGTGAGCTTCATCAATGGAGAGAATTACTTTGGAAACTCGATCTACAGGGGAAACTATTCAAGGGTTTGGTGCGTGGAAATGAAAATTTTCAATTCTTTTCTCTTGACTACCTTTTAGGGGGTGGATATGATATCAACTTATTTATGGATAAATGCAAACCATATTTATAATATAGTATGAATATGATGATTAAGTATGAACTTAAATGAGTCAATGTGGGATATCAACTAGAACCCTTTATGCCATAAATAATGGCTCAACATCTAGACCGCGAAGATGAATTCAAGGTATCTCTTCTCAAATATATAATATCATACATTGATATCTAGAATTATTATAATGAGGTAATGTAAAATATTTGATTTCAATTTAATATTTTTATAATATAGGAGGTAAACATGATATCTTTCCAAAGTTATCTCATAGTGGATCATAGGTTTACCCTAGACAAGAATAACCCAAATTGGAAGATGAAACAAGTACTTTTTTAAATAGTCAAAAAACCCTTGTAATTATTCTTCTCACTAGTAGGTGTAACATTTTTTCCTCATATTAAAAAAAGATTTTCACTTACCTACCTAGTTTGAATTTTTTTTCTTGAAGTAACTAAAACACCCCTAAAAGAATATCCACACTAGCTAATTTCATGGTGTGTATTCTCAATAAGGGCCTTAATTTTATTTAGGTAGAACTTTATGCCAATGTACAGGAAAATAATGTGGAGGAATTTTCATGAAGTGTCCATAAGTTAACACATCAATAGGTTAATCCATAGATCATTAGAGAAAATATTTCCAAATAAATTCTTTGTATTAATAACATGGTTCTCACATTCACACAATTTGAACACAAAATCATCCATATAGAATTATATAGTATTCCATATAAGGGGATTGAATATGTGATTCATGGACTACTGATAGGTTTCTCTAATATCCTTCAAATAAATAGGCATCACCTGATAAAAGTATATTCCTTGGGGTATCCTGAATGACATAGAATATTTATCCTTGGGAGAAATTTAAATTTGATTGTATCTAGACTATACATAGAGAATATGAGGGTCTGAAAGATGGTTGCTATATCGATTAGAATCTTAGTGATAGATATGTTGAAGTCATCAATCTTACAGTGTTGGTTGAGGTCTTGAATGTAAATGAAATCTGTGATATTCCCATTATTCTTCCTGATTATTAAAATAGTGGGAATATAATTTGGGTCTTGAACTTCCCTACTAAAGTTTTATTTAATAAACTTATCAACTTTATCCTTGATCATAACACCATGGTAGGGGTGAATTCTTCTGGGTGTCATTTTATATATATAGTGGAAAATGAGAAGTCCTAAAAGATAGAGAGTGACATAAAGATCAAGAACTCCTATCCCCTTATATCTCCATTGAAATACATCATTGTTCTTCTTTGAGAATACAACATAATACTCTTATTCATTTAGAGGTATGATGGAACTTATCAACATCATCCTCAGGTATTCCTTTTTATTGAGTTTCACATGTATTATATCATTGATATAGTTGTAATATAATAATTCAAATGGAGGAGGTGATTCATCCTTATATTCCTCATCATAAGTGCGAGGAGTAGAAGGATAATTCAACTATTTGGACATAAGTGGTTTTGAGGTTGAAGAATATTTATATTTGTGTTGATAAATCCTCAAAGGAATCTATTTGACACTTTGTTCCTACATAGATCAAAATGATGTTTGTTATGGTTCCTTTTCCTTATAATATTTTCATACATGGTCTACAATAGATATTAAAACACTATGACTCAATTTATTGTCAATTGGTCTTCTCATATATCTATAACACAATAATGGGATACTGATTGATGGATATAGGGAAAACTATCACACCCATGCTTGTAGGGTGATCCCACAACATTGGATTTTCTTATACAACATAAGGGTAATAAGTGATATAGGAGTACTATTTTTTATATTTCATGATGAAGTGGTATCCGTGGTAGTGGTTTTCACTTTAGGATAGTGAATTTACAAAAGTTAATTTCTTTAGAAGTCATCCCATGGACCCATGTTGGTGGTTTTCAGGTTATTAAGACCATCGATTCATTCGAATATTTCAATTTGAGGCTGATTTTAGTTCCTTTTATAATATCCATAATCATGGTAATGGGTTCCACATGAGTAAAATGGTGCATCATCACCCTAAAACAATGGTTCTTAACTATTGACAGAGTATTTGAGGCACTGATGATATAATTAAAGGACAACTTTTTTTATAGGTGTAGTTAAGGCCTTCCCAGTAAGGTGTTGAAAGTGGTGTCTTGGATGAAAATAATGAATTTGAAATTAGATACCAAATATACAAATAAAGACTTCAATTTGATATTGATAATTTAATTTTTCTTTATCTTTTCATACCCCAAAATAATCCTATTGGGTGTGGCTAAATTGGACTTGGTGTATCCTAGATTATGAAGAGTAGATCTTAGGGTAATGTTGATCCTAGGGATATTTTACACTATGAACCAACACATATTGATTTCATTTAACTTTTTTGAGAGATATAAGTGGCATAAATATCCCTTTATATAGAAACCCTTGTCTTTAGACCAGGCGATATTTCAAAGGAATTTGGAATTTTTATAGGATGGTGGACATTCCATTATTTAAAATCAAGTTTTGGAAGGGAATTACTATATTGTGACACTAAAATATTTTTTTAGACTTGGATAAATCCACAAGAGTTTCCTCATGTGTTTTTTTGAGTTTAATTAGTGTCATACCCAAAACCTCAAAATCTAGGGAAGTCGATAGGGGAACACAATTTTTCTAAAATCATGAGGCCCCCATGTGAAACTATATGGCTCATCCAGTGGAGATGGGGGTCTCTCACAATTTTATATAACCATTCAAGATGGTCCACATTACCATGTACTTTGATGTAGGTTCTTGATAGATGGGATGTTCATGGCTTTTTCACATTTTTCAAAACTGTGTGCATGAACTATATGAGCCTCCATCTTAGGCAGTGGATCAAGCATGGTTGGTGAAACACCCCCAAACCTGAACCTTATGTATTGATAAGTTATGTTTATTTTTTTCTAAATAACTGAACAAAACTTGTTTCTCATGAGAAGTTAATAATATGGTTCGAATTTATATTAGAATACAATCAAGTAAAAAACACAAGTGGATACAAGACTTCTCATTTCAATAAAAGCACCGTAGCATTTACAATACACCGAGATCAAAAGAGTAATCATGCTAACAAAAAATACCTATTAAGAACCCCATCCAAATTACGGGGAGACAACTTAAAACAACGAGAACCCCAAGGAAATAATATGGGTCCTTATTATTTTCCATAATGAACATAAGAATGGACAAAGCCACCACGACCACACTAATCACCAATGGTATGATGTGAACTATCTTCTTCAATCAACTTGTTTTTTAGGACACCCTACGTCTTGGATTTATAAGAAAATAATGTGACCATTGCCTTGGGAAACCTTGGAAATCTAACGACTATAAATATATCTATTGGCCTCATTGGACAATTAATTGAAAACTTATAAGTATATTCTAGTTCACCATGTAATTAGGTTATAAATTGAAAAATTATAAAATTACTCCTAACCATGAAATTTAAAAGGGCATAGAGGAATGTTTTGAATTATATGTTGGTGTTTTTAAAATGTAATAAGGAATTCAAAACATGTTTCAATTAATGTAAATATATTGTAAAGATTTTCATTCAGTGTTTTTACGTTATGTTTAATTTCTTTTAATTAAACTATATTCTTGATTAACTTAGTTTTGACAACTATTAGTACAAAAGATTTTATGTGGTTATACTGAATTTAAATTCATGTTAAAGCTTTGGTGCTCTAAATAGATCTAGAAATCTTATTAAACAAGGTATAGTTAGGTGTTCATTAATACTTCCTCAAGCTTAAATGGAAAGGCATGTTTGAAAAAGGAAATTTCCATAGAGTATTATTTACCTTAATACTTCATATATATATATATATATATCTATTCTCTTAAGGTTAAGTTTGTTGTAAAAATTTGGGCCCGCTAAGGCCAGCCCTTTATGGCTGGGCCAAGGGAGGTATCTCACGATTTGTGGTGGAGCCTTGCCCTCAACCCAAGCCTGGGCCATCCCAAGCTCGAGGATAGGTCCCCTGAGGGGTGCACCAGAGCATGGGAGCAGCCGCACATGAGTGCGTAGAGCGTAGGCACACCACCGCAGGGGCGAGGCCGCGATAGAGCATGGGTAGGCCAAGGCCTGCAGGGGCGGGGTGGGAGCCCATGTATAGGGACCCCTTCATGTGTGCTGTGTGTTTTCTGAGTAGGCGATGGGAGGATCGGGCTTATAAGGGAGGCAAAAACAGCTCTCCATTCGATGTGGGGCGAGATTTTTTGGGCGAAACGTGATATGGGCCATTGGATCGCGTCGCGTGTGATCTGGATTGCTGATCATGATCTAATTTTTGATCTTTAGCAACCACGGATTTCCACCATGTTTTTCTGTGCTGTTCGATCTACCACTGATCTAATCGTGGCTGTTCGAAGTTTTTAAAAATGCCGCATAAATCTTGTGCCGTCTGATCAGACTCGGATTTAATCCGAGCTGTCCTTTACCTTTAAGAAACCACAGATGCATCCCAGCCCTTGTTTCCAAGACAGATCTGATCCTAGCCATTGAAATCCCTCCCGGTTTTCTACTCAAATTGTTGTCTTCTTCCCCCGCATCATGACCTGAACCAGTCACCCTATACCTTATTTCTTACCGTTTTTCTTCTCCCGTGATAGCTGCTGGTCTCCCTCCTTCACACAGTTTCCACAAGGGCTGTCTATTAGTTTTTTTAAGGCCACTTGGGCCTCAGATCCCATGCAACTTGTATTAATATATATATATATATATATATATATATATATTTTATAGGTTTAGTTTATAAAAAAACATCTGAGGCATCCAAAGAACCTCCCGGTTCCTTGCACCCAAGCCTCCAATAGACCTCAATGAGCCCTCTAAGTTTTCCAGCGTCACCTGAGTTTCTCTTCCTCCTCAAGATCTTAAGCTATAGTGTATTAATAAACCCTAAGTATAAACACCCCATGAAAATTTATCTTATTCCTTAAATACGTAATCAGTTAAAAATATACACATGTATATGAATATATATAAGTATAATATACACAACCCTCAGATTTTCATAATCATCATATGCCCATGATAAAGATTTCCAAGGTTGAGTTAATGAAGAGCTAAAATGCATGGAGTCACTTTGTGTGGGAACATTTTATATCTAATCATTTATGTTCTTATAAATATGGATAAAAATAATATAAATGAGGTTTTTAAAATAATTCAATAATTGTACCCTAATGATTAAGTCTATGTTTTTTACAAATTTACAAGTGAAAAAGTAACTTAGAATGAGAACCTTGAGTATACTTGATATGTATAATCGGGTATGTGGGTACGTGTGTGTGAATGCCAAATTTAATCACCTTTTGTATTTATAAATTTATATTGTCTGCAAAGAAAGTACTAAACATGCATATTCAAATGTTTTTGGCTTGACTTAAACACTAATTTTTTTTATACACGACCTGTTGAATGAATGTTTTACACAACGTAAAACCCTAATCATGGTTTTCCAAATGCTTTCTTTTAATGTGCTTAGTTCATGAACATAGATATTGGAAGCTTGTGACTTAATTTTTATATGTACTCATTACTCTTCACTCTTTATAGAAAATGATAATGTTTAAGGTTGAGTTTTATACTTTTGAGTTTTAACATTTAATGTAGTAAACAAAAGCTTATTTATAACAAATGTTTGAGATAATGTGAGTTTAGTACCCTGCATGAAATGTTAAGTTTGCCTCTTTATTTATTATGTTGAGTTTACCTCTTTATTTATTATGTTAAGTTTACATCTCTATTTAATCATGAATGTTCTTGGTTAATATGGTTCTAGACTTTTTCATCTTATGTGATCAAGTTTGTATTCCTTTTGTGTTAATTGTCATCACAAGTACTGTTAACTTATGTACCAACTAATGACTTGACCACATAATTCATAGTCTTATGCTAGACTCACTACTTATGCATAAATGTGAATGATTGTAATGTTAAACTTTTATGCCCTTTCCCGAGGTTATGAATTTAATTGTTCAAGGTGGTGTGGGACACCTTGAATAAAATGAAAGGTGAAATAAGAAACCAAGTAATTTGTGCACTTGGTTTGATATGTGGTAAGTGATTTAATAAATCAAAGTGGGATGTGCAATTTGATTTAGAGATACAAGGAATGCATTGGATGTAGTATGTGACGGGTGGGGCCCACTATAGCCACTCGATGCATCGGTAGGTCTCATGAGACAACAAGAAGCGGAATTGGCCAAGGCCTTTCCCAATTATGAGTTATGGATTTTGGACGAGGCCTTAATCATTAGACATCTTGGTACGAGGCCGTGACACAGTTCGACATATGCACTTTCCTCATTAAGACCTATGTAAATTAATTAACGAGAGGAATATTCAACTAGTAGAATATTATTGGTTAAAGAGTTTATGATTTTGAGAATTCAAGGAGTATAAGTATGGCATATTATTTATGAAATATTCATATATTTTATGGCTAGTGTATGTTTCACAATAGTAAAATGTGAAATTAGTGTTATTCTAAGCGCAACTCTGATCATGCATTACACTTAGTTATTAATTTTTTACTTTCATTGTAGCATGAAATGTCCTTTACATATGAGAATGTCTATAATTGAATCATGTATCCTTGTAATTCCAACAAAATGTTTTGTTTGAGCTCTCTTATGATGTGTACATGTGTTACGACTTTTATTTAAAAATATTGTTTTATGAAATGGTTTTAAAGAATGATTTCAAAAGTTATATTGATTTATTTTGAAACCCCTTACTGGGCATTCGTATGCCCACCCTACATTTTTGATTAAAAATTTTCAGGTAAAAGCTTTTAACAGAAGAAATATTTCATAAGAAGATGTTTTATCAGAGTTTGAACCGAATTCGATCCTCTGTATGGCACCAACTCCAGGTATTCCAGTGCTGGGGCATAAAAGTTGGCCCATGTTTTGGCCAACCATGTGGAAAAACTATGTTCCTCATTAAAGAGGTGAATTTATTGTTTTCTTTACCTCCTAATTTATTTTCTCCCCTATTTTATTTCTCTTTTGTGCACACCAGGAGCAGCCACACATGCTCGCTCTTCTCTCCTCCAACTGGCTTCCTTGTATGTGCTCAATGTGGTGTCAGAATAAAGTTACATTAGTTGAATTGGATTTCTAGAGCTAATATCTTCACTCCCATTTCCTCTTTTCTTCATTCATCTTCTCTAATTCTTTTCTATTTTTGTACAACCTAATTTTCCCTACTTTCATGGTGTTCATCTGTTTCTTTTATTCCTCTCAAACTGAACAGAATCAAGACTTAATATTACACATGTGGTTCATCCTAGTCACGAGGTACACAATATATACCTTTTTACTTCAATGTCTATCCTTTTATATGTTTCATTATTGTACCACACTACGGTATTTCCATGTGATGACTCTTAAATGTGGAATTTAATTTGTAGAACCTCTCACCGTAATTTTGGTAGGAATCATACAATATTTTGACATTTTTATTTTTCATGAACATCAATATTGAACCACCCATATGAGTGTTACTTGGAATTCATTATATTAATTAATAATTTCTCTAATAGACACACTCATTGAGGTTCTCAGTCCTCAAAAATGTAATCATGGGGTCAAATGAAAGGTGGGAGGATGTTACACCCCTTAATGCCACCCAATAGTTACCAAAACCCCCTCCCAAGTTATTAGGGGAAAATTTTCTATAGAAAAAACTTTATGATTATTTATGGAATGGATTTTTTCATGACCTAAGTTATAAAATTTAATGTAAGGTGTTGTTTTCCATGGGAAGACCAGCTGACCGTATTGTATTAGAACATTTATTTTTATACCTTGATAATAGAATGGACCATTTAATTAATCAAATGACATGTCATGAGAATAGTCATTATTATTATTTAAATGTAAATGGTAGATGGGAGTGACCCTTATAAATCACATGACCACTGATGTGGCATACATATGAATGTGGAATTATTGATTTTTAAATTTAAAGTGAAAGAGTGTATTATTTACCCCTTGAGTGATACTAGGGTTACTTTTTATGGAACACCAAGGGTGGGATCATGGGTTGTTGATAATTTATACGCTAGGGGAAATGCATTTTATATCTTGGACAATATATCCATACGGGATACATACCTCTATATGAACGATATCAGTTCTCAAGGGAGAACCTCTGGATGGTCTGAGTGGAATGATGGCTACACCGTGCCATGAGTGATACTCATACACCTTTTTGAGATACTAGAGATGATATTGGAGGGGTTGAAATGTTATATAGGTAAAGTTACTTAAAAGTGTTCATATCCTCCTATATGGATTCAAATATATATTTATGTTGGAATCTTTGTTGAAAAGTCCCCACTTTAATTAATAAATGACCTATTATCTAATTATGAGCTATAATTATATGAGGAATAAGTTAATTAAATTTACAATTACAACCTAAAGGGTGTTTTCCTCTGTATATTGGAATTTATATTCTCTTTAACTAAACCCAAACTATGAAAACATTTTAAATAATTGAATTTTGTTTAAACTGGGGTTTATGTGAAAATTTACTAGTTATGATAGGATGTTGATTAAATAATTTGTTTTTGAATTAAAGTTTGATAAAACTTTCCACGTGAATTGTGAATTTTTCTAAATAATATACTATTTATAAATGTTTACCTAACTAGTACTTGACATTAATGTGATCATTTAAAATGAAAAACGAATTAAATGAAAACTAGGGAATGAATTAAATTGGTCCTTAAATGGAAATATTATTATTATCATTCATATAAAGGTGGATTAAGTGTTTTCATGATATTTCCTTGAAACGAGAATGTGATTGTTAACTTAAGAACCTTCTACTATAGATTGAACCTATAAGATAAGACCTTAATCTTAGTGACATTTTATAGGCATGACCTATCTATAAGGTAGATGGTTTCTTTTTTTGAAAGGTATTACCTCGAGGCAGCTTGTAAACTCGAAACCTTAAATCCTTTCAAAATTCATGTGAATGTTTCATGGAAGTGGTACAATTTGAGTGTTGTAGTCCTGTGTAGGAATCTTAGTTATAAATTCCACCTTGGTATGGACTGGCGGTCATTCAGTAATTGACCCTATTTTTTTGGTTTGAGCATCTTGTAATGATAATTTTTAGTGGAATAGATAAACCTAGGTAATTATCATATGCTTAATAGTTTTTTGACCCTTCTTCTTACTTTTTAGTGAAGGATGACTCGAGAGGTCATCATCCTAATTGACACTGACATAGTGTAATGCGAATTTTGGATGATTCTCTTTACATGCCATAAATTACTGGATTCATTATACTCATAAACATATGGATAGTGTCAAATGACATGTCATTGTGAAAATTAATCTTGGGGTAGTATGAACTGATACATGCAATACCTATTGAGTTTCTAAAAAGGGTACAACAAACCATTTGAGTGTGGTCGTAGTCGTTAATCTTTGAGCTATTACACTACACTGTTAGGTCATCTTTAGAGAAGATTGAACTAGATGTTATAGAAAAAAAGACTCATACTAATTCTTGGGATGATGTTCCAAGTTAGATTGGGTGTTTTGATGCACCAATCAGTTTGTTTTGGATTTTACGCCTGAAGCTATGAAGTTCTTCGACACAACTCAAGAGGAGTGTCACATGTGTGTACAAAGTAAATATAATCTAGTTAACTTTTAATAAGATACTCTATCTCTCCCCATGGATTGATGTTTTTTAAATCTTGTTGGATAACTATAGGAACAACAGTCAGTGGTTGATGGATCATACATTATTAAATTCCCTTCATTTTCAGTAAATCCAATGACAAGGACACTTCTAAGGTGGGGAGCATTGCATAAATTTTGGTAAAATTAGTCCTTCCATGTAAGAGGAACACACCCAAGGATGTCCATTTGAAAATTTTTAGTGTTGTTTTTGAATTGCCTTGATGTGAGAGAGCTTTCAATGTGTATGTTCTTATGAGGCATCACAATAATGTTTGATTGGTAGTGTGCTCAACCTTTGGAAAAAATGTTAGTCCGTGGTGGAATTATGTAGTTTTCTTAAGTGATCATGATATTTTTTATGTGGTAAAGGAATTATGTTCATGTAATGATGATGCTTATATAGGTTAAATGAATCTCTTCTAAAGAAGTTTTCCAAAGACGTTCGAATAACCTTTCTATATGCAGTTTGGTATGGTTGGTTTGAAACCATACTAATCATTTCATCCATGAAGTAGCGAGAGTTTCTTAGGTCATTTTTGTAAAATTTTAAAATAATATTTGTGTACTACTGGATTTATGATGATCATGTACCCTATCCAAATCTAATCCAAGATACATAGAGATAGTATCAGTTATACACCGAGATAAAATCTTAAAAAACCCTTCTCTTTCGCTAAACATGATTTTTAAAAGTTGCATGCTGGAAGGATGGTCATAATAGAGGCATGGTTATTTATGATTAATACTTGGGTTCCAAATTAGGATATACTTGAAAAAAATCTTGAAAACCATATGATTATTGTTTTGAATGATGATAGGATGAACGAATGTTCTAATATGTGGATGTTTTGGTAGCATAACAACGTCTCACTTATAAATACTAGAGTATGTGATACCTTATAAAAGATCTATGAACACTAGTTAATGATTCTAGGTTTATATCAACATTCATTTTTTCTTGGTTGGGTTGTTTTTAGGGTATAAATTCAAGTGTTATGGATCAAAAATACACCCTTGTTCATTCTGGGGCATGATGGATTAAATGATCATTTGGGCTGGAACTTCTCGAGAAGTCGGTTATGGACTTGAGTGGTAATGATCAAAGTAAAAATGAAGTTCCATGGGATAAAGAATCATGTTTTAGTTTGTGTTATGCTAACCATGCAATATAATAATTTTGATTACAGTAGGATGATAATGGATCGACAAGTTCCCTCTTATTGCCTTGGATGCAGTCGATGAGGAACTATTTTTTTCACATCATCGTGATGAAGCGAGTGAAGTGTGGTTTGTCTAGGGTTCTTTATGAAAAATGTCTCAACCTAGCTAAATGAGGTTTGTTGGTATTCGAAAAAAATTTCAAGATGGGAATCATGTTGTGACCATCTTTAAAATGCCACAGACACACCCAAATAGGGAATTCAAATAGTGGGAGGTACCACAACATAGAGTTGTCCATTAGATGTTACAACCAACAGTGGGGAGAACCATTGGCCATTTAATTAAAGACATGATGATGTGATCGTGTCACTATTTGTACGGGATCAAGTAAGCTTTGTCTTGATGTTTTATTTCAAAAAACAAGTGTAGAATTTATTTCTAAAGACACTTGTAGCGTATTGTTAAGTGATGATTTGAGACGCGTTGATAATTTGGAATGCAATGTGACTAATTAGGCCAGTCTTTAGGACATGAGTATATTTATTTTTTCTTTCTTTGTTTCCCCAAGGAATCCAGGGGATGATAAATTTTAATGTGGGGAGACTGTAAAATCCCATATTTTTGGACCAGATGAAAATCTAATGGAATTTGAAATTTTTATAATTTGTTGGATGATCCATTATTTAAAAAAAATTGAAATGGAATTTCAGGAGTTAAAATACTCAAATGAGTTGTTTTTAGTCTTTGTTAAATCCCCGAGAGATGCCTTACGAGTTTTGTTGAGATTTAGGAGTTTCAGAACTGAGATATCAAAATACAAGGAATGATGATAGGGACACATGGTATGCATAAAACTGCATATCCCACCAAGTGAAACTATATGGATAATCCAGTAGATATGAATGTCTCATATATTTTGATCTAACCATACAATAGAGGATATATGACCATGAAGTTTGTTTTAGGTTCTTGACTAAGGGGAAGTGAATGGTTTGGAATGGTTTCCTAAATCATGGACATGAGCCTTGCGAGCCTCCTTCTTGGACAGTGTATCAAGAAAAGTTTTCGCATAGTTTGGCTAACCATATAACCAAAATGTGCATCTCATTAATTTTGTGAATTTATAGTTTTCCCCAATTTCCTTATTTCTTTTCTCCCCCTATTTTCTTTCCCCTTTATTCACCCTAGGGGTAGCTGTTCAAGATCCCTCTCCTATCCTCATGTTGGATTATAAGTGTCTCCTTGATACAATGTCAAAATCATGTGCCTTCAGTTTTATTGGATAACTTGTATTAAGAGATTCACTCATCCATCCTCTTTTCATCATTTATCTTCTCTCATTATGCACTATTTTGGTGTGACCTAATTCACCTGATTTTTAGGGGGTTCAATTATTTATTCTATTTCTCTCGAACTAGACTGAGTAAGGCCTCAATATTAAATGTGTGTCTTGATAATAATGATGTAGGTGGTCAATAGATTTATCCCTGAATGTATCATCATTTATAAATTGTTCCCTTGTGCCACACATGGGTATTTCTATGAAAATCCTATTAATGTGGAATTTTATTTATAGAACCTCTCACCCTAATTATAGTATACATCGTATAATATATTAAAATTGTTTTTGGTCACGAACCTCAATATTGATGCACCCTTAGGGGTGCACATTTGAATGAATTAAATTAATTAATATTTTAAATAATAAAACCCATCATTGAGGTGCACTATTCCAAAAAAGGTAAAGGTGTGGTTAAATTATATGTGGGAGGATTTGACACCCCTTTATGTCACAACCTAGTGACCAAAAAACCCTCCCAAGTTGTTAGGGAAAAATTTATTATAGAATGAATTTGATGATTCTTTATGGAATGCATTTTTTCATGGAGTTTCTTATAAAATTTCATGTATGGTGTTATCTGTCAAAGGAAGACCAGATAAACATAATATATTTGAATAATGCTTAATATACCTTGATAATGGAATGGATAATTTAATTACTTAAATGAAATGTTAATGGAATGGTACTTATTATTCAATGAATGGAAATGGTAGATTTTCTTATCCCTATTAAGGCACACGACTAGTGATGTGGAATGTGTATGGACATAGTTTTTTTCCTTTTAAAATTTAAAGTGATAGAGTGTATTGTTTACACTTTGAGCGATACTCAAGTTCCATTTCACAGAACACCATGGACAAGATCGTGGTTTGTGGAGACTTTGTACGTTGGGAGAAATACATGTTATATCTTAGATCATATCTCCTAATAGGTTACTGAACTTAATATGAGTGATACTGGTTCCTAGGGGAGAACCTATAGGCATGATCCATGTAAAGATAGTGACACCATTCAATGAGTGATACTCATACCCCTTTGTGAGATACCAGGGATGGTCTCATAGGTGAAATGTTTTATTATATGTCAATAGAGACACTTGAGATTCCATTTATGGATCACAAAGGATGGACTCCTTCAGTTGTAGAAAATTGTTACACTCATGGTGCAATACTTAGGGTTCCTTTATGAGGGCTTCATTGAATTTTTGTATGAGGCTATTAAATTTTATACAAGAGATTCCCATTCTAATGAAATAAAAAATGTTAATTAATTAAATTAATGGATTTTTCTTCCATAATAAATCACATGTCTGGGTTTGGTCTATCCTTGCTTCTTAGTTATGATGACCCATTATTATAACAACCCACAATTTTATAAATGGAAATTTCTTTCTTATAATCATTTCATATAGTATAAACCACATATAATCACATATATGACACAATATAAACTTTATAAATGAATAATTAATAGAATAATAAGTAATTTTAGAAGTTAAAGATCCTATAAAAATGAAATAGTAACTTTAACTTTGCCATTTTAATATGACCCTTAGGAATAGAAATATGACTAATTAAATAATGACCCCACCTATGAAATTTGAAAAAATTTTACATATACTATAAGTGGGAAAATGATTTATTTATTTCGTGGTATATGTAAATAAACACTTTCTATATGATAAATTAAGTGTTGGTTTCTTTGTAAGTTATAAATATTTAATTACAATTTTATAAATATTTAAAATAAAATTTAATTTCATTAAATTTATTTATAAATTATAATTTTTTTCTGATGATTATAGGATAATTTTATGATACCTTAAGTAATTTTTCAACGTGTCATAAAAACGTTTATAATTTTAAAATTGGATTTTTTTCTTATAAATTAGGTTTTTTATTAAGAAATAAATTTATTATATATAAAAATTTATTTTCATAAAATGGAGTTAATTTTTTTAATTCTACAGGTTGCAAATTTTTTGGGTGAATTTTTTAGATTTTTCTAAAATAGTTGATTTTTTTTGTGAATAGTAAAATACAGTAATTTACAGTTTATATTCATTATAAGTTAAATATGATATTCCTTGAGCCATTAAAAATTTAATCAACCTAATATCTAAATATTATTGATTATTTTAATATATTTTCTGATAAGTTTCAAAATATTTATTGTCTTGATCCAAAATAATAATGAAAAAAATAAATAATCAAAAAACACCCCTCTCCTCCACTATAAATATCACCGCTCACAACCTATTCTACTGAGCAATTACAAGCCTTGAATCTTATAAAATTTATTCTAAATACTCCTCTCAATAATCTTATCCATTTTTAGGATCCTTTGGTCTCAAAAAAATACCAAAACCATTCTCTTTAAGAGGGTTCTTAATGAGAAAAATTAAAGAGGTAAAATCCTCTTTCATTTCTTTTAATTTATTTTCATTTTATTTTATTTTCTTCTTATCTCTTAGTATCCCCATATAAAATTGTAATTATCACTCTAGTATGATATATAGAATTTAATTTTATTATGTTAATGGAATAATCTATCATCAAACTTCTTCTCCTCTCCCTTTTATTCTACAAATGGAATTGTCTTCCGTAGGTTGTTGTTTAATCACCTTGGGGGATGAAAAGTTTTCATTTTCCTTTACCACCTACAAGTATGGTCTTAAAACATTATTATGGTTGGAAAAGATTTTAAAATTTATAACATTTTTTATGTTCTTTAACTAATATATATACATAATATAAAATAATAAAACCAAACGAGTTCGTTGTGATCAAAAAACCTCCAAATTAATCTAAATGATTATCATTAAAATGTTATCTAATGAATCATTATCATATAAAAAAAATTAAGACCAATTAAAATTATTTTATTTCAATAATAACAAATAATATCAATTATGGATTGTTATCCCCATTTTAAAAGATCTTCCATACATGTATAGAAGTGAACCGAGCATGAAAATCAGGAAAACAAACACTCCTGAACCATGAAATTAAACTCTCTAACTCATCAAAATGGAAATAAAAAAACTTAATAAAAATATAATTAATAAAATAAATTTATATTAGGTTATTTATTTATGAATTAATTAATCTTATTTGATTATCCGATACATTAAATTGAAGAAAACATTCAAACTCATGGTATGGGGATTCTCAAACCTAATAATGTTCTTTTGTTTATTCTCTCTTCCATGGTATGAATATTCATTTTATGTTATTAAAGTTCCATTTACCTTTTATTTTTGTGGATATACATTTTTCCAATCTGATTTTATGAAAAATGAAATTTCTTATCCAAAATAACTCTTCTTTATAAAATAACACACCTTTTACTTATCTTGTGAATGTTTCTTCCTCACCCAAGATTGATGATTCTTGTACCATGTATTTTGTTTCCTTTTTCTCTTTGGTACCCCAATGTTTATTAATGAAAGTATTTTTTATTAAATTTTGATGAAACCCACTTCCTTAAAATGATTTCTTTTATGGAAAAGATTATTATACATTTTTTATGGCATGAATGCATATGTAAATGTTATAATGTGATGGGTGCACCCTAAATTATACAGGGATCTGATGCATTGGGTAATGTGATGTATGTAATGAGATAATATGAAAAATGTGTGACATGATGCTAGAGTTTTTAAAAAATATGATTCAATGATTATTCACATATGTTATTCATAAACATGATTCTAGATTTATTTATAACTACATGTGGTATTTGACGACTGAGACATGATGTTTCATTTTGATGCACTTCCACATTCCATTATTTTATCTAATTATTCATCTCATGATTATTATAATGATCTCATGATTATGTTATGATGATGATGATTATTCTCTCCCTTGTTATTTTGATTCAATTTATTGTCTATCCACTTATAAAGATTTTATCACACCCCTTTCATTGATGTATATACTCTGGTGATTACTTATACTAAAAAGTAAACGAGGGACACTAAAAAGTAAGAGAATAAGGAATTAAATAATGGTTCTATTTTATTATGTATTTTTTATGTTTGGTGCAAATTTTTACCAAAAACCAAACCTTTGGATCCTGGTTATGTAACACTATTATTTTGTTTATCTTTAAAATGATGTAATAGTAATGTAAGAAAATTAGGGTAACTATAGTTGGAAGTAAAGAAAATTTAAGTTAATTTGGGAATTAGGATTAGAAAACACTAGCTAAAACCCGTAGTATGAGACTATGTATATGTGGTCCCCCAAAAAGCTTTGTTTTTGAAAAATTCTAAATATAGGGATGACATAAGATATTCCTCTATAGTTGATTTCGAACCTTCTCAATTTTAGAAAATGGTGGGAAGAAAGAGAAATCAGGACAAAAATCCATGTAAGTGACAATGCAGTGATTGATTTAATGACATTACAAATTCCTTAGGAGGTGGAGTTCAACATTTCATGGCGATGATTAACCAGCTGTCTCAGGATATAAATGATAACCTAAATAATGTGGAATATCCTTCTTCACAAAATAGATAGAAACTGGATATCAAGTCTTTTTTGAGGAAATAACCACTGATTTTTAGTGGATATACCAATCCACTTGTCATAGAACATTGAATTAACTCAGTGGAGAAGATATTTTCTATGGTTCAATGTTATTCAAAAGATAAGTCGACTCTAGATATTTACTGTTTAGATAGGGAGGCTAATCAATGGTGGGAGTTGATTAAGAACACCAATCCAAAAGACAAAATTGAAGATATGGAGTGGGAAGACTTCAAGAAAATATTTCTTAACAAGTATTTTTCTAGAAATAATCAAAGAAATATAGGGAGAGAATTATTATATGAGATGAAAAAAGAAGGTGAATATATCAGGGCTTACAAACCAAATTTCACAAGGCATGAAAGGTATGCCTATGGTTGTTTATCAATAATGATATATAACTAGATATATTCTTAAGTGGTTAAAAACCAAAACTTTGAAGGGATATATTAATTAGAGACTTTGGGAGTTGTGAATAAGTTGTTCGATGTGATCTCAAAGTGGATATGGAGTTTGGAGAGTGGTCCCATGGCTATGGGGGTAAAAAATTAAAGTAGGATTTTCATGCTGATGGATCAAATGAAAAATGTGGAAAGATAACTCGACCACTCACATTCCAAAAATGTGGGAATCATCATCATGGGAATTGGATCAAAGGGATGGGAAAATTCTTTAAGTGTGGGAGAGAAGGACACCAGGATCATGAATGAAGAATAGAAATTAGGAGGTAGGACAATGTGGTGGAGGAAAGAAGAGAACCACCCATGGTTCAATGCTTCAACTGAGGGTGGAAGGGCCCTATAGAAGCCAGTGCACTAAACACCAAGTCCTTGAGGGTAATCAACATTAGAATACCCCAATAGAAAAGAACCAAGGGAAATATTATACCACCAATACCACTGAGGTGGTGCCTAAAAATGAAGTGGTGATAGGTATGAAGGTTATTCATTGAAAAATAGTGAAAACACTAATTGATTCTGGTTTTATATAGTCTTTCATATCATGCAAGTTTATTAGAACAATTCAAACAACATATCAAAATATGGAGGTTGAGTTATCTATGAGAATAGAAAATGGGGAAATTATTTCAATCAAAGTATATAATTCCTAACTGGTAAATGTTTTTTGACATAAACTCCCAGAAAATATAGTCTTACTTTATTTTGTGAAGTTTGTTGCTATATTTTTGATTGATTGGCTAACTTTATAAAAATCCAAGATCAACTGTCAGGAAAGGGAGATTACACTTCACATCCCTAGGAATCCTCCAATTCTATACAAGTATTAGGAGAAGGATGAATATAATTTAGAATCACTATCTCAATTGTGGATATTTTTTCATTATGATAAAGAATATCTATATTAAATGATTGAGATAAAGAAGAGAATCATGCTCGAAGACATGCCCATTATGAGGGACTTTACTGATGTGTTCCTTGAATAATTACATGGTCTTACTCTTGAATGATAGGTTTATTTCTCAATTTAACTTATTCTTATATTTATACCTATATCAAAGACACCATAGATAATGGACACCATTGAGTGGGAGGAACTAAAGAAGCAGTTACAATATAACCTGGAAAAGGTTTTCATACACATGAGTGATTCACTATGGGGTGCATCATTTATATTTTTAAAAAAGAAGGATATATTAGCAAGGAGCTTCATTTATTATCATGTGGTTAATAAAATCATGGTAAAAAATAATTATCCCATTACATGGATAGATTATTTGTTCGATCAACTATGTAGGGACAAGTATTTCTCTATGGTAGACCATCTGTTGGAATATCCTCAATTAAAGGCGAAGAAGGGAAATATTCCTAATACTATCTTTCGAATGAGGTATGGACACTATGAGTTCATACAGATTCCATTTTGAATCACTAATGGTCTAAGAATATTAATGGACTTAATGAATAAACTCTTTATATATTACACTGACATGTTTTTGGTAGTCTTTATAGATGATATTTTGATATAATCTAAGATCAAGGAAGAACATGAGGAGCATTTGAAAACTATTCTTAAGAAGGTATTAGGATGTGTACTAATTAAAAATGATAAATTTATAATATATTCCTAAAGGTATTTAAAAATCCATTAGAAAAACCACAATGTAACGCACCTTACAGGTCTTTTACTTTTCCAGTTTTGTTTATTAGAGCTATTCGTAGGAGGATCATAGGGAGTCTGAGAAGTTCGGTTGATAAAGGTTAGAGGAAGGGAAATTACACGTTGTGTAACTAGATTATATTGAATTAAATTTGGTTACAATACTTGTCTAGGATGTTTCCCAATGCGTAAATATTTTAGAATACATGAAGAGGGGTTTCACTCCTTGTAATATATTAGGGTAGAAAAATAAAATAAAATAAAGAGGCGATGCATTTTTTGTGGAAACCAAACACTGGGGATTTCATGATGTTAAATTGGATTACACATCATGTAATCCCCTAATCCACAATACTTTTAATTTTTTTTCGGACGAATTTTTATTCATTCAGTCGTGCTCTCCTCTTTCTCTCATTTTGGTGAACTCTATGTGCCCCGAGTTGTTATTTGATCTCTATTCATTCCTCTTTGATATGTTGATCCTTGTGGAAGTTAATTGGAGGTCCACGGTTGATATATGGTAAGTTATATTCTTATTATCACATTATTTATTCCAATATTCTCTTAAGGATCCATTGCGATGGTGTTACTTTGTTTTGGGGTGTGCGTTGGGTTGTATTTGATGGTCTTGGGATATAAAGTAGGTTTATATGAAGTTCCTCATTGACTAGATGAAGTTCACTGCTATTTTTTCTCATCCTACATTTCAAAAATTTTGGATATTATTCCTTGAGGTTGGGTTTCCTTCATTTATCCTTCTTTGTGCATAATGCAGGAGAGGTTTCTTTTATTTATATATGGATTTTGGTGGTTCTGGATTAATTAAAAATAAAGAATTGGGTAAATTGATATTTAAAGGGGTAATTGGGTTTTATTTACATGAATTTATATCTTTGACATTATTTATGATATTTTTATTGTTTAGGCTTGATGCCCCACTGGAAATTGTGGTCGTTGGGGGCTTTGTTTTCACTGGATATCTTTACTGTGATTGCTGCTTTGGTTGTGATTGTTGTGATATCACCCAAAATATTAATTAATTAATTAATTATACTTGTCTAAGGAAATGGTTTCCCTAGGATTTTGGTTTGTGTGATAACACCCACAAAATAAAGTATAATGTGATAAAAATACCCTTTGTAAATCGATAAATGGCTCTAGATGTGTTGTTATATGAGGCCATACTTGTGGTATGATGGTGTGTTGTTGGGGCTTGTGGGAATAATAGTTTGTGGGTTGTGATTTTGAGGCAGAGAGGTAATTATTCGTTTGTATGTTCTTATAGGATGGAAAGGTGAGATTGTTCGTAATGTTGAGCTATTTTTGGAATGATGTTGCTTTGTTCTCGATGCCCAAGTAGTGATGGAATTAATATATGAATATAAAATATTGTTTGGAATGGCATGGTTTGGTTTGGTGAATTGGATGGAAAATTTTGAATGGAGAAATAAATGATGAGTTATGAGGTTAAAGGTGGTTGATTATGAATTATTAAATAAAGGGGTGTTAAACTTGGAGAAAATGTGAAGTACTTTCCAATGCTCTTCACCTTCTGAAATGACTATTGCAGATACTAATAAATGCATTTAGATGTGACAACAAAAGTGATGGTGATGTGAGTTGGTTAGTTTGTTTTTAAATCCATAGGTTGGGCTTGTGTGATTTTATCTCTCTATATATCTATATACACTGTAAATTCTTGTGTTTTTTCTATGAACCCCACACACATGGAGAAGTATTTTCCAAACACCCACATAGTCATGCGAGGGGATTTCTTCCTAACATTTGGTGAGAAGTATGGATGTCTAGGTACCCATTCTTTTTTACTCTCCCTTTCATAAGAGGTAGGTATTGCAGACGCCGTGATGGATGGAGTTTTGTTAGTACATTATATGGTGGTTGTGGTATCCCAGGTGTATTTAGAATCAATTGTAATGCGGTTTCATATGTGTCTTTGAGATGAGTTGTGATGTACTTTCCTAGGTGTCTTTGGGATGAGATGTGATGAGATGTGATATGATGTGCTATGTTATTAGGACTAGGTGTGTATATGAAAGATGTGATATGAGGCCCAAGTGTGTGTAGGAGGGATGCGTTGTAAGTCCTAGGTGTTTGTGGGTGTGATTTGTTGTGAGGCCCAAGTGTGTGGGGGTGGTATGTGATGTGGTTCATAGTTGGGATGGGAATTCTAGGATGTACACCATTAGGCGAGAGAAACATACTAGTGGGAAAGTAGTGTGAGGTTGCCTATCGTTGATGTGATTTACTTTATATTATATTAATTTACTTTCATTACTAGGTGAATGTGCCTCGCTGAATATGGTATGGTCAGTATACCTTGATAGGTATTGTTTAGTTTTTCTATTTTCTTACAGGGGAATTAGTGTGCTTCTTTTACGTGTGCACAAGAGACTTTGGTTTTCCTACTGAGTATACGTGTATGCTCACCCTATGTATATAAAACTATTTTTAGGTTTCTAGGAGGATTTTTTTGATTTTTATGGAGCTTACTAGGTCATATATTTGACACTTGTTATGTCGCTACTTTAGTTTTAGTTTTAGGTATTTACTTTGGAGACTTTATTTTATTAATTCTATTTATACATGAATTTTAGGAGGGTTTTTGGATTTCTTTTAATATTATATCTTGGAGTTTTTGTGCATGATTCATTATATATCCCAATATTGTTTTCCTATAAAGGTTAATGACTTCCAAATTGTAATATTTGTACACCCCTGGTTCTATTCTCCAACCCGAGGCTTACTGGAGGCGGGACTAGGGGTTATTATCTCTCTCCCCTCATTGCATTATTTTTGGAGGGATGGGGTCATGATAGTGTGTTATGAAAGGATTTGGTTGAGAGATAAGATCGGGTTTGGAGTTAGGCATAGTGAGGGAAGCATGGGATGGTAGTGGAACAATGAAAGATGATCATAGTGTGTGACATGGGCATGGTAAGACTAGATAGGACATAGAATTTTATGGCCCCCATGATCCGATGAAAGGACTCTGAGGCTACACCGCTTGCAGGATAGAGACCTAGGATAGGTACATGAATCATAATGAATTGTATTCTTATTTGAATTGGGTTGTTTTAGGAAGGTTAAAATGGATGGAATAAATAAAATAAATTAAAATATTTCTTAATAAAATTCCATAGTATCGGGCTTAGGAAATCCTTATCTTCCTTTCAGCTATGACTCCTAGTCATCGTCTGTGTGTGGCTGAAGAAGTTAAGGTTTTATAGGATAATCTGATTGATCACTTTTGGGTTAATCCATTTTATGAGGATGATCAGTGGTATATGTTGTTTCACACTTTCAAGTGGTAGGATTTGTAAAAGTATTAGGGGAGTGTTTCATATGTGGAGACAAAAAGTTGGATGGAGGAGCTTATGATCACTTTTATTTTGATCTGAGCCCGTATGGAGTACTGTTTCATTTGGAAGTTAGTCAGATGTGAGGAGCTTCACATTAGTGTTCGATGCTATATTTGGGAGAGTAAAAGGTGGCTAACATTTTATGGGATGACTCATAGAAGGAGTTTCAGACCGTGTTCATTTTTTCGACCATAAAGATAGTGAAGAGGAATGAGATTCTTTCTCTTTAGCATGGGATCATGTCAGTGCAGGAGTTGGGGATTAAGTTTAAGGAAAATTTACATTTTCTCAAGATCATTTTCTAGATGAGGTTTCTCATGTGAGATACTTTGAAGAGGAACTACATCCTTCTATCTAGAATGAAGTTACTCTTTTAACATTGCCTATGTATCTGGTGGTTCAGAAGAAGGAAGAAGTGATCAAACAGATGCACTCATAGGGTTCTTCTAGGGGAAGTGTTTTTAGTGGTAGGTCTCAGGTTCTAGGACCTTTGAGGTTTCATCCAGAAGGGAGCCGACCTCAGTAGCTTCCTTTCCGGCCTATTGGTCCTTGTTGTTCCCATACCTTTTCTATGTGGTTTGTTCCAGTATGTTTTGGTTGTGGGGTTCGTGGCCATCACCAAAACCAGTTCTTAGCGGTTCTTTGTGCTTAGTTTGGTGGAGGTGGATAGGTTCAGTTTAAATACCCAAACTGTTATCAATGTAATTTCACCCTTATAGTAATTTAATATAGTATAAATCACATAAAATGACTTATAGTCCACAATAAAAACTCTATAAATTAAGAATTTGTGAAATGAGAAGTATTTCTAAAAGTCAAGGAACCTATACCGATGAAATAATAACATGAACTTTGGAATAGTAATATGACCCTTATGAATAGTAAAATAGCCAAATGAATATTAGCCCCACCTCTGAATGTATAAATAAAATTTATGAATCTTATAAGTGAAAATATTATATAATTATATCATAGTATAAGTAAGTAAATATTTTAAAAATTAATAGTTAAGTGTTGGTATTTTTGTAAGTCATAAATATTTAATTATAATTTTATAATTAATTTAATAATTTAAAAGAAAATTTATTTTCAAAAAATTTATCAATAAATTAATATTTGGAATTATTTTTATTTTAAGATAATTTTATAAGACCTTAAGTAATTTTCCAAAGTGCTACAAAATCAGTTATAATTTTAAAATCCGCATTTTCCAAGTAGATGATGATTTTAATTTAAATAATTGATGATTTTAATTAATAATTAAATTAATCATATTTAGAAAATTACTTTCATCAAATGGAGTTAATTTTTTAATTCTACACATTGAAAAATGGTTCAGGTGAATCATGGTGATTTTTCTGAAATACTTGAATTTTTGATGAATAGTAAAAGACGAAAATTGTTTATAAATGCTAAATACATGAATTTTTGAGTCATTATTGATGTAAGGAAGATGTAATAACCTTAATATAGAACTATAATTCTTTATTTTAATATATATAGACATACTTATAAAACTATTCATTGTCTTGAGCCAAAAGTTTTAAACTAATGGTTTAAATAATGAGAGAACACCCCGCTCCACCACTATAAATTCCACCCCACACCCTCTTCTCCTCACACATCTCAAGAATTGATACTTGTGAAATTTTTTCTCAAACCTCTCCCCAAGAACCTCTTCCAAGTCTAAGAGCTCTTGGACTCACCAAAATATTAAAACCTTACCTTGCAAAGGTTCTCAAGGAGTATAAATCCAAGATGTAAAATCATCTTCCTTTTTCTTTTAATTTATTTTCAATTTCATTTATATTATTCTATTATCCTCACTGTATATTATCCAAATGGCATGATAAATCCAGTATGTTTGTTATAATATATTTATATCATGTTAATGGAATACCCGTATTAAAATTCTCCCTCCCTCTCCCTCTCTTACTCTTAAAATGAAGTCATCACCTATGATGCGTCCATTTAATAACATCACGAAGGATGCACTTTCATTTTCCTTCAAAAAATTAAAGGATATTAAAAAAAACATTATAATCATTGAAATAGAATATAAATTATATCTTTTAACCCTCTTTATTTTCTATAACTAACTTATAAACATAATATTAAATGATAAAACAAAACGAGTTCGTTGTGATCGAAAAACTGCCAAAATTAACCAAAAACGATCATCATTGGCTTGTATCTAGTGATTCATCCTTATAACATATAAAAAAATAATTTATAATATAATTTCAACTTCTATAATATCATTATTGACATATAATAACAATATTTTATATTTATCCACATTTTACACTAACTTCCATTCATGTATACAAGTGAACCGATCATGAAAACCATGAAAAAGAATGCTTCGGAATGATGAAATTAAACTCTATAACTCATCAAAAATCCCCAAAATGACTTTAATAAAACCATAATTAATAATATTAATGTATAAAAGGTTATATATGTTTTAATTAATGAATAAAATATGATTATATAAGATATTAAAGTGAATAAATCATTCAGACTCAAGGTAAGGGAAATTCTCAAACCGAAATATTTTTATCTGGGGTTTCCCTCTTTCACCCAATTTTAATTATGGATATTCCTTAAAATATCATTTATTAAGCATTATATTACCTTTTAGCCTATATAAATGTTTTATAATTGAGTTTATGATAAACACAATCTTTTCCAAAAGAACTCTTCTTTCAAAAAATCACACCTCTTACTTCTCAATATTTGTTATTCCTCAATCCTGGTTGATGATTATTATATAAATCGTGTTATTACCTATTTCAGTTGGTAACTCAATTATTATGAATGTATTATTTTTTAATTGACACCCATTCCTTTCCATGGGTTATTTTATGTCCAAATTTTATATATTTTTTATGTGATATGCTTGATAATGGAGATGTTAGGATGTGACGGATGCACCCAGATTTATATAACGCAATGTAAATGTTATGATGTGATGGGTGTGCCCAAAATTATATAGTGTTTTAATTAATCATTTAATGTGATTTATCTCATGAGAAAAGTTAAATATTTATGAACATGATTATATCTTTGTTCACAACTATGTATGGTAGTTGACCACTAAGACATGTTGTTTCAGTTTTATACATTACCACATTCCATGCCTTTTCTTAATGCTTAATCACATGATTATGATTTTATGCCTATGTTATGATGATATTTACTATTATCACCCCATGTTATATCATTTCATTTTATTATCTATCTACTCACTGGGATTTTAGCTCACCCCTTTTTGATGTATATCCTTAGGTGATTACTTGTATTAAGGAGAATTTGAGGGTAAATAAGAATCTAGAGAAGAAGGAATTAAATAAATGTTTATGTTTTATTGTGTAAAAGTTATTTATAGTCCTAGTTTTCCTAAGATACAAAAACTTTTGGATCCTGGTCATGTAATCATTTTATGATGTTTATCATTAAAATGATATAATAGTAATGTAAGTAAAAGTCAGGTCTCTATATTCAGTGACAACCTAATCAAAATTTTCTAGTGAGGATGTTTTAGAAGAAGGGGTAGTAGGTTTATGATCTACCCAGGGGAGATGGAACAAGTAGAGGCCTACCTCAGGATGTTACCCATGTTTAGGTACCACGACCTGAGTGTGGTCATAGAGGTTTTCATTAGTAGAGAGGAGAAGAAGCTGGGGGTGGTCAGTTGTACACAATGGATGCAGCAGTTCCAGAGGGAATGGAGATTGTCAGAGGTATGATCAATTTGTTTAAAACACATTTGTACCTTATTTAATTAAGTAGATTCACACTCCTTTGTTTCACCAATTTTATCCTATTCTCTAGGACTGTATGTAGAGATGTTTCCCATACCCCAAGTGTTGACTATGACATTTAGAAGCTAGACCTACTTGTTTGATGTGAGCTAGGGGTGTAGATAGATGATGGTCTGCATCATTCCAATGAAGATCATTTATTATTACAGATGCAACCATATGTTTTTATTCTCAGAATCAGCTGGTTATATTCTTCACGTGCTATTATTGACTGATTCTGTAGGAGAGTTATATTTTTAGATATGGATAGCTAGCACGCAGTTCTTGTAGGTGAGAGGAGTTTTTAGGTGGGTAGTTGGCATGTTGAGGCACTTATTTCCTTGTTGGATGAGTTATTAGTGGAATCAACAGATTCTATGATAGTGGAGGTTCCCATGGTTGTTAAATAGTTCCTGGATGTTTTCCCTGAGGAAGTTGTGACGCTACCCCCCCGACGTGACGTTGAGTTTGGGATAAAATTTCAGCATGGTGCTTCTCCTATTTTTACGGATCCTTATTAGATAGAACCTTATGAGTTTTAGGAGTTGAGGTTTTAGATATATGATCTAATGGAGAAAGATTTTCTCTAGCCTAACATGTCATCATGGGGTTCTATAGTGTTTTTCCCCAAGAAGGAAGATGGTTCTCTAAGGTTTTATATAGACTACAGGAGATTGAATCCTGTGATGTTCAAAAACTGTTACCTACGTCCAAGGATAGATGAACTTTTTTACCAGCTAATAGGGAAGAGTTTGTTTTCTATATTCAATATGCGGTATGGATATCACCTATTGGGGGTGAAGGAGTTAGATCTCTCAAAGACTTCCTTCAGGTGTAGGTATGGCCACTTTGAGTTTGTAGTCATGTCATTTAGTGTTACGAACAAACCTGTGGTGTTTTTGGGGCTTATGAACTATGTGTTCTATGAGTTCCTTGATGAGCTTGTCATTATATTCATCGATGATATCTTGATCTACTTGAAGTCAGTGGTGGAGTATGCCAAGCATCTCAGAATTGTATTTCATGTTCTTCAACACCACCATCTCTATGGAAAGTTGTCCAAGAGTAAGTTGTGGATATGAGAGGTTCATTTCCTTAGGCATGTGGTTTCTAAGAAGGGTGTGGTAGTAGACCCATCTAAGTCTGAAGCAGTTGTTTCTTGGGTAGAAACCAAGAATGTAGAATAGGTTCACAGTTTCCTTGGTATCACAGGCTTTTATCGGAGGACTGTACCCAATTTATCTCCATTTGTGTCCCTATTTCTAGCTTAAACTATGAATTACCAATATGTTGTGTGGAGTGGTTAGTGTGAGGAAACGTTTGGTTACCTAAATGGAAATTTGGTTAATTCTATAGTGATCTAGTTTCTTGAAGAGGGAGTGATGTTTGAGGTGATTTGTGGCGCTTACCTTTGGGGATTAGGGTGTTTCTTGATGGAGAAGAATGAAATGATCTATTATGGGTTTAGAAAGTTATATACCCAAGATTATAACTATGCCACCCATGATCTGGATCTAACAACTGTCGTGTTTGCTCAAAATTTATGGCAGAATTAACTCATTATGGAGCACTTTTTTTCTTTACGGATCACAATATATCAAGTTATATCTTTTTATAGTTTCATTTAAACTATCACCAATATATGTGTAAGGAGTCTCTTCAGGATTATGATTTTGAGATATCCTACACCTTAAGAATGGGGAATGTTATGGCTAGCACTTTGAGAGGGAATTCATGTAAGGGTGTTGTTTGGGAGTCTGTGGATTCTTGGAGAGCGAGGAAGGAGTTGGAATCCTTGCACTTAGATGCAAGGGTAGATATTTGAAGGGGTTGTCCATTTCATATGATTGTATAATATTATCTAAAACAACATGTGTATGAGGCTCAGTGGGGATACATAGAGGTGGAGGTGTTATGTGGTTGTTTTGGCCATGGTGATGCTCTAGAGGGACAGTCGGAGGATGGTCGGAGCCTGATGTTATTTCATGGAAGTTTATTTTTTATGGTAGAAAAATGCAATAAATCCCTTCATGTTCTCCATAAATCACCCTTGGTGGTAAAACTATGAGTTTACAAGATTTAACATGGATTAAGGACTCATTTTTTGTGGCCCGAGATGTAGTAGGAAGTGGCAGAGTTTATGGAAAGGTGCTTGATTTTCCAACAGGTAAAGGTAGAGCATCATTCCCTAGTGGTTTTTTTCAACCCTTGGAATTACCCAAGTGGAAATATGATGAAATTTTGATGAATTTCATCATAACGTTAACTTTAACTCAGGGAGGTTGTGATTCCATATGGGTGGTCATGGATCAGTTGATGAAATCATCCCACTTCTTAGTGATCAATGAGTCTGGTGCAATGGATTCTTTGGATAAGAGGTATGCAGATGAGGTTGTGTGGTTTCATGGAGTTTCGAGGTCCATTATTTCATATTATGACACATGTTTTACCTCATGAGTTTGTAGGGTATTTCTATCTACTTTGGGCACTTAATTATGCCTCAACACTGCTTTCCACCCTCAAATAGATGGGAAGAAGGAATGGACTATCCAGACATTAGAGGATATGTTGTGGGTGTGTGTCTTTGACTATGGAAGATCTTGGGTAGGACACCTGATTTTGGTTGAGTTTTATTATAATAATAGAAATCACTCTTATATTGGCATGAATTCATTAGATTCTTTGTATGGAAGACCATGACATTCGCCATTGTTATGGATAGAGGTTGGGGAGACAACTGTTCTTGATCCCAATGTGGTGCAGATCTTGATAGAAAAGGTTCACCTTGTTCAAGAGAGGATAAAAGGACTGCAAGACTGACATAAGTCTTATACTGATCAAAAGTGGAGGCCCTTGGATTTCAAAGTTAGGGATCACAAGTTCTTTAAGGTCACCCATAAATGTGGGTAGAGGAGATTTGAAAGAGGGAGAAATATTTCTACCACATTTGTTGGACCCTTTGAGGTGTTGGGGTGAGTTGGTGAAGTGGCATATCATTTGGAATTTAAACTACAATTGGTAAGTATCCATGACATCTTTCATATCTCTCATCTTCGTCAATATCTTCATGATGAATCTAATTCCATTGATTGGGGATGGTTATATGTGGAGGATGAAATGTTATTTGTGGGATGACCAGTAGAAATCTAGGATCACCAAGAGAAATATCGGCATGGATCGACCATTTATTTGGTTTGTGTTTTGTGGAGGAATGGATTCCTGGAGGAGAGTACTTTGGAGTGAGAGTCTGAGATGCATGGCCAGTACCCAGAGTTGTTTTTAGTTTTTCTTGTGATGTGATGTTTTGATCTCTCTATTTTAATAAATTATATATTTTACTTAGTTTTTTATGTGAGTTGTGTGATGCTCGATGCATTCCTGACATATGAAAAAGGGATTACATGATTCCTAATCTAGAAACATTAATTACAACACAAATAAACTTGTGTGCGTGAGTCAGTGCCGCCCAGATCACATAATTGTGAAATGTTTTTATGGTAGTGTGGTTGTGTGAGAGAAGTCAACTTGTGGTTGTGGTAATATGGTTATGCAAAGTGTTTTTGTCTATTTTGGTTGGTGTATTTTGTTGGTGGTAGCGTTTGAGTTATGATGATATTCTTGAGAGGTATCACACAAGGTGGTTATTCAGACCCCTTTTCTTCTATTCTTGGTTTTGGATTCTTGAGGGAGATAATCATTTGACAGGTATCTGATGTAACATTAAATTCCTTCCCAATATATTTCTTTTCCAGTTTTGGTTATTGGATGTGTTCAGAGGAGGTTTAGAGGGATTTTGATAATTTTAGTTGCAAAAGGCTGGAATAAGGGAAATTACACTTCAAGTAACTGGATTATACAATGTGAAATTCAGTTTCACGGATTTTCTAGGAGGTTTCATGATGTGTAAAAATTTTACATGACATAAAGAGGGGTTTTATTCCGTGTAATATATCAAGGTAGAGAAATAAAATAAAATGAAGAGACGACACTTTTGTCAGAGGAAACCGAACACTGGGGTTTTCACAACATGAAATGGTATTGCATCTCATGTATTCCCCTGATCCAATTCTATTTTAAAAAAACAATTCGTCCAAACTTTTACTCCTTTGGTTGTGATCTCATATTTATCTTGTTTTGGGAAAATTCTAGGCACCCCGTCCAGTCCATTGATCCCTATTCCTCCCTTATCAATCTATTGATCCTAGTAGATGTTCGTTAGAAATCTGGGGTTGATCCATGGTGAGTTATCTTCTTCTTCTCACATGTTTTCTTCCATTATTCTCCTGAGGATCCACTTTAGTGGTGTTACATTGGTTTGGGTGTGAATTGGGTTGCATTTGATGGTATTGGGATGTGGTGTAGGTTGATCTGTGGTTCCCTAGAGTGAAACTATGGTTTGAATGCATTCTTCCTCACCCTGCAATGTGCAAAAAGTTGAAGATCTTCCTTGGGGTAGGGTTTCCTTCATTTTGAATTATTTTGGGAATCATGTGGGATGGGTTTCTTTTGTTTACCAATTGATTTTTTGTGGTGCAAGATCAATTAAAGTAAAATAATTGGTCAAATTTAAATTGAATGGGGAAATGGTGTTTTATTTTCTTGCTTTTACAGCTTTGATATTTTTTGAGATATTGTTATTGGTTGGGATTGATGCCCTGATGAAAATTGTAGTCGTTGGAGTCTTTGTTTTTACTATATATATCTACTATTATTGCTTCTTTGGTTTTTATTGTTGTGATATCAACTTAATGGAAATTTATTAATTTTTTATACTTGGATAATTAAATGGTTACCCCAAGATTTTGGTTTGTGTGATAATTCCTCTATTTTAAATAATAATGTGATAAAAATTCCATTTGTTAATTTGTAAATGGCTCTTCATTTGATTTTATGTGAGGCCTTTATTTTAGCATAGAAGTGTGTCGTTGGGGCTTTTGGGGTTGATATTTTGTTGGAGGTGCTTTTAGGGTATTGTGGTGATGATTTGTTTGGCTGTTCTTATAGGGTGGTGAGGTGATATTGTTTGGAATGTTGAGCAGTTTGTGGAATGTTGTGGTTTTTTGATTTATTAAAAAGTAGTGATGGAATGAATAAATGAATGTTAAATAATGTTTGAAATGGCATGGGTTGGTTCAGTTAATTGGAAGGAAATTTGTTAATGTAAATGTAAATGATGGGTTGTGTGGTTAAAGGTGGTTTATGCTAAATAATGGAATGAATGGGTGTTAAAAGTTGGAAAAATGTGAAGTCATCTGTGAGGGATCTTCACCTTTTGAAATAACTATTGCAACTACTAATAAAAGAATTTATTGGTATCATCAAATGTGATGGTGATTTGAGTTGGTTATTTTGATTTTATACCCATAGTTTGAGATTTTTTGCTTATACATATATATGTATACACTATACATTCTTGTGATTTCTATACACACCCACCCACATTGTGAACTATGTACCGAACACTTGTATAGTCATGCAGGGTGTGTTTTCCCAACATCTGGTGAGATTTATAGATGGATGGGTACCCACTCTTTTCCACTATCCCTTCCAGGAGAGGTAGGTATTTCATAATCTGTGATGGATCAGGGTCTTTTTCGTTCATTTGACGGTGGTTCTAGTATCCCATGTGTCTTCAGGATGAGTTGTGATAAAGTGTACCAGGTGTCTTCAGGATGAGTTGTGATATGCTTTCCTAGGTGTCTTTGATATTAGATGTGATGAGTTGTGATATGATGTGATATGTTGTGAGGCCTAGGTTTGTGGGATAAAGATGTGTTTTGAGGCCTAGATGTGTGTGGTTGGTATATTTTGTGAGGCTCAGGTGTGTGTGGGTGAGATGTGACATGGTATACAGAAGGGATGGGAGTGATAGGACATACAACATTTTCCGAGAGTAGAATACTAGTGGGAAAGTGGTGCGGGGTACCCTACCATCGATGTGCTTTACTTTATATTATATTACTTGACTAGCGTTACTTGGTGAGGATGGGATGGTTAATATACAATGATAATTGTTGTTTTCTTCTGTTGTTTTCTAATATGGGAATTATAACTATCCTTTCACATGTGCACGAGAGACTTTGGGTTTCCTACGGAGTATACATATATGATCACCCTATATATATAAAAATGTTTTTAGGTTTCTAGAAGGATTTCACAGATTATGCTAAACCTTACTCGCTCGGATCCTTGAAAGTTTCTATGTCTATGCTTTAGTTTTACTTTTGGGTATTTACTTTGGATACTTTTATTATACTAATTCTATTTATACATGCCTTTTGGGATGATTTTCAGATTTATTTTATATTATGTCTTAGAGTTTTTGCGGATGATTCATTATATCTCTCGACCTTATTTTCTTATAAAGGGTAATGCCTCCAATATTATGATATTTTTACACCCTTGGTTCTTGTCTCTAACCTATGACCTACTAAGGGTGGGACATGGGGGGTCATTATCTATCTCCCCTCATTGTGGTATCTTTATTTGGAGTGGGTCGAGACACAAACTATCTCGCACATGATCTGGAGATGGATGATGTGTTCTTTGCATTGAAAATATGGCAGAATAATATCTACGGGGAGAAGTGTGAATTATATACTGATCATAAGATCCTCAAATATATATTCAAATAGATGGATTTTAATATTCTCTAACGAATATTGTTTGAACTAATCAAGTATTATGACTTCTCAATCCACTACCATCATGGAAAAGAGAATAGAATGGAAGATTCTCTAAGTAGAACAGATCCTGAAACATTATCATGATGTTTATTGAGAAGGATCCAATATTATTAGATTTGAAAAGGATGGACATAGGGATCACTTAGGAAGTAACATCATTAATTATTTCAAATATGATTTCACAACTATCCCTTACGGAGAAAATAAAGGATGCTCAGAGAAATGATGTGGAAATATAAAAAAGGTGGATGCTCTCAAAAATGGGAAATCATTAGTGTTAAAAATTTATGAGGAAGTATTTGTAAGATTTTGGTCATAACAATGTGTACCATCCAATATAGAGATAATCAAGGATCTTCAGAATGATGGACAACTCATCCTTATCTATTCACCCAAGGAGCAAAAATATGTATAGAGATCTATAGGAGCGTTGTTGGTGGGACAATATGAAAAAGGAGATCACTGAATATACAAAAAAGTGACTTATATGTTAGAAAGTTAAGGATTAAAGAAAAAATTATTAGAGGATGATTCAACCATTATGCATACTAACTTGGAAATGAAATAAAATCACCATGAAATTTTTTACCAGACTTTTGAAGACATCTAGAGTAAACAATTCTATATGGGTCAATGAATATTGTCTCATAAAGACAACTCATATTGTCATAATTTTATAAGACTTATCACTAGATAAACCTGCACATATATATATTAGAGAAGTGGTAAGGATGTGTGGAGCACCACTATCAGTTGTATCTAATTGAGATCAAAGATTCACATCCAAGTTCTGGAAAAATCTCAAACATTTTCTAAATAGTAAACTAAACTTCAATATGGATTATCATCCTCAAACTGATGTCTAATATGAGTGTACTATTTAAATACTATAATGAATACTGATAACATGTTCTATATAATACAAAGGAGGATGGGTCCAACATCTACCTCTAGTTGAGTTCTCTTACAACATGAATTTCCACTATAATATATAAATTGATCCATATGAATCTCTTTACAGAAAAATATGTAGAACACTGAAATTATGAGATGAAGTTAGTAAAAATAAGATGCTAGAACCTAAAATGGTCAACGAAATAGTTAAAAATGTGAAAACCATTCAGTAGCACATCAAAGCAACCCAAATTTGACATAAGATCTACCGAGACAATCGTCAACTGGACCTAATTATTAAGGTTAGAGACATGGTATTTCTATAGATATCTCTATAGAAGAGGATCATGAGATTTAGGAATAAGGGAATGAAAAGTTCCAAGTACATCAACCACTTTGAGATTCTTGATTATTTCCAAGATTTATCCAATCAACTAGCACCTCCACCTACAATGTCTCAAGTACATGATGTATTCCACATATCCCTCTGGTAGAGGTACATACTGGATACCTCGCATGTAATGAATACAAAGGTGGTACTACTGGAAAATGATATCTCTTATGAGGAGAATCTAGTAAAGATCATGGACTGTATAGAAAAATTTATATGCAAAAATACTACTCACATGGTTAAAGTATTATGAAAAAACTATAAGTAATTGGAGGAATCATGGGAACTGGATGAAGTGATAAATGATAAGTACCATCTCCTCCATTTAATATAGAATGTAAAATAAAATTTTGAGAGAAAAATTTATTAAGGGAGGAAGAATGTAATGACCTAAAATTTTACCAATGGAAATTAACTTCTTATAATTATTCTATATAGTATAAATCACAAAAAATCACATGGAGGACACAATATAAACTTTATAAATAAATAATGAATGGAATAAGTGGAATTTATAGAACTTAAGGAACCTATACTAATTAAATATTAACTTGAAAATTGGAATAGTAATGTGAATATTCGGAATAATAATCTAGCCAATAGAATAAAAACCTAACCTATGAAAGTTTAAATAAAATTTAGGAATCTTATAACTATAAAAATGATATATTTATTTCATGGTATAAGTAAATAAAAATTTTATAAATTATAAATCAAGTGTTTTTATTTCTGTAAGTTATAAATATTTAATTAAAACACTATAATGTTTTAAAATAAAATATATTTTCTTAAAATGTATTCATAAATTAGTAATTTGTTGTCTTATGATTATAAGATAATTTTAATAGACCTTATGTAATTTTTCAAAGTTTCATAAAATAAGTTATAATTTTAAAATCTGAATTTTTCCCTAATAAATGATTATTTTTATTAAAAATTAAATTTATCATTATTAAAGAATTATTTTCATAAAATGAAATTAAAATTTTAATTCTACACATTGAGAAATTTTTAGGTTGAATTTTTCTAAAATATTTAAATTTTTGGGGATTTGTAAAATATAGTAATTTATAGTATATATACATTATAAGTTATATAAAATATTACTTGAGTCATCACTGATGAAATCACCATTATATAGAAATATCCTTACTTATTTTAATATATTTAGTGGTAATGTTAAAAATATTCATAGTCTTGATCCAAAATAATAAATTAATGAATGAAATAATAAAAAAACACCCCTATCCTCCCCGAAAATGCCACCCTTCACCAAATCTTCTCCTCACACATTCCAAGCCTTGAATATTTTCCATTTTTAGTCCAGTCCTCTTCCCAAGACTCTTATCTACATTTTTGATAACTTTTTCTCAACAAAATATCCGAACTAATCTCCCTAAGGAGGGTTGAAAGGAGAAATAATCAAGAGGTAAAATCCATTTTCTTTTCTATTAATTTATTTTCAATTTATTTTTGTTTATTTTTATCTCCTAATATCCACTTATAAAAGTGTCATAATAACTACAGTAACTTATTTATACTTTATTTTTGTTATTTTTATGAATTAATATATCATCACACCTCTTCTCATCTCCCTTTTATTCTAAAAATGGTAACATCTTTTGTATGTTGTTGTTTCATCCCCTTCAGGGAAGAGAAGTTTTAATTTTCCTTTACTTACTTCAAGGATAGTCTTAAAAAAATTATAACTGTTGAAACATATTGTAATATGTTATATCATTTTTTATGGAACTATCTTATATACATAATATTAAATAATAAATCAAAATGACTTCTTTGTGATTTAAAAACCACCAAATTAATCTAAATGATTATCATTATCATTTTATATAGTGAATCATTATCATATCTAGAGAAATAATATATAAGAACAATTAGAATTATTATTTTGATTAATAAAATATAATATCAATTTGGGATAATTATCCCCATTTTGTATGATCTTCCATACATGTATACAAGTGAACTAATCATGAAAATCAAGAAAATGAACATTCATGAATGATGAAATTAAACTATATAACTCATCAAATTGGCCACAAATGAACTTAATAAAATTATAATGAATCAAATACATGGATAAGAGGTTATATATGTATTAATTAATGAATTTAATTATATTATTCTAAATATTAAAGTGAATAATTTATTTGAACTTAAGGTTAGTGTATTCTCAAACCCAATTTTGTTCATTAAGTTATTATATATTCCATGGTATGAATGTTAATATTTTATTCTTCAAATGTCACTTACATTTTATTTTTGAGGATATACATTTTTCTAATATGATTATATGAAAAATTTAAATATTTTTCTAACAGAACTATTCTTCCTAAAAAAACACACATTTTACTTCCCTTGAGAATGTTTCTTATTTACTCAAGATTGATGGGCTATTTATGGAAAATATTTTTATACGTTATATGTGTCATGCATGATTATGTAAATGTTATCATGTGATGCGTGACTTGAAATTATATAGAGCTCAAATTAATTGGGTAGTGTGATGTATCTCGTGAGATAATGTGAAATATGCATGAACATTATTCTATATTTTTTAACAAACATGTTGTTATGATTATGTACATATGTTATGCATGAACAAGATGCTATATTTTTTCACAACTATGTGTGGTACTATGACACTAAGACATGATGTTTCATTTTTTTGAATTGTCACATTCCATTATTTAATCTAATGCTTACCCTCATGATTATGATGATAATCCCAAGCTTATGTTACGATGATGACTATGATCACCCTTGTTATATTAATTCATTAATTATCTATCTTCTTACTAAGATTTTATCTCACCCCTTTATTTGATATATATACCTAGGTAATTACTTATACTAAGGATAAAACAAGGTCCACAATGAATCTATAAAATAATTAATTAAATTATTTTTTTGTTTTATTATGTAATTTTTATGTTTGGTCATAATTTTATCAAGAGACTAAACCTTTAGATCCGGGTTATGTAAAAAAATTATATTATTAGTTTCTAAAATGAAGTAATAGTAATGTAAGAAAAGTAAGGTTTCTATGATTATTAAATTATATAATATCTTTATAGGTTCATCTTAGTTAGAGTCATTCTATATTAGACCCATATAGGTATGGTCCACCATATATATCTTGGGAACCTAAGACAACTTTTTTACATTTTTTAAATTCAATTTTTTCAGTCAAACATGTACACCACTTTACTTTATATTCATAGAATAAATTATGATTTAGACACCATTGGTGGTGGAATTGTGAGTATATCTCCCACCCTGATCAGGACACCATTTCATTGGGGTACTTGAGAAGATCTCATATTCACAGGTTTAGGGATTTTATGTTTTTCTATGAATTGTACCAGGAAGATAAGAGCACACGACTGAGCTAGTATTCAAGATACTCACAGAGATCTCCCTCAGTGATTTTTATTGTTCCTCATTGTTTATGTATTGTGATATATTATTTCTTGTTATATTATTCTAGTAATTTATCATCATTTGGGCATGCATGCATAGATGGATATTTGGAATTTTCCACTTTATTAGTCATTATATTTATCTCTCTGCTTCTTGTCATTTAATTTTCCCATTTTATTTTATTGTCTATTGTTTCTATGTTATTATACCACTGAGATAATATGTCCATGAGGGTATAGTGTCCCCAATGTACCCCCATTAAACCCTTGATACTTTTCTGAAACCTTTGCTGTATGGGTAGGTACACTTAAGGCCATGTTGAGATTGGTCTGGATGCTTGTTTAGTAGTCATTCTGGATAGAATGTTACACTATATTATTCCAGCCTTTTCTTCCTTAAAGAAGTATATGATTAAATTACACACTTTGGGATCACCTTTTTCTTCATTTAAGGCCACACTATCAAAATATTTTTTTTCAGATTCATATATATTTTCATGGGTTTTTGAATTTATGTTCAAATATAGAGTGAGTAGAGGATTTTTGGGATGATTTGTGATACCTATATAGTGATTGATCATTTCATAATTCTATTTTAGGGTCTTTTTTTAATGTCTAGTGGTCATTCCCTGACTTGGATAATTGAGGGACTTGATGGTTGAGGTAGGGGAACTTGGTTAACACCTTTTATATTTTGTTGATGTTTTAATGCCTATAGATGGTGTATCTAATTACTAATATAATGGGAAGTAGAGAAACTCATAATGATGTTTCTGTGAGATGTTTTTCTTAATGATCTTGGAGAAATGTTTGTGTTTTTTTCTCATTAGAATAAAAAATGTTTTTTGGATAACACCTTGGGAATGGTGCATTCCCAAGAAACATATTTTCTTTTCCTTGGAGTATCGGTGTAAGCCTTAATGGGGTGATTGAAGGAATACTTTAATCTTAGGCTCAAAACAATTTTATACTAATATGATTACATTAATAGAGGAAATTTTTTTCTCATCATTAGATCATTTCACTATTTATAGTGGCCTATAGAGCTTCCTTCTAGTAGGGTCATGAAATCCATGATGGTGAAGGTTATGTTTAGTACTAGGAAGGGATATTTTTCATCCTTTTAAAGTTAGTGTTGGCAATTTTCGATCTCCCAAGGTGTGTGAAGTTGATGGTTTTGCTGGGGATGATGAAATTGATAAGTGAGGTTCTCTCTAATTTATCCACACATGAATAATCCCTTAGTCCTAAGCATCCCACATCTAGAATATTTAATTATTGAAATTCTGTACACCTCAATTTAGATCCTTCAACCACTCCTTGAAATCATCATCAACAACGGTGTTTGAAATTTATGTTACATGAAATTAAATATTTCCAAAATTAAATACACCTTGATCTTGAATATTTTGGATCTAATATTTGAATATGATACTATCATGGATAATATGCATATAAATATTGTGATGTGGTAAATAATTGCCATGGTTATTCAATGTATCTTCATAAAACCTTATGATTTGTGGTTTATAGACCTCTTTATTTTCTTTAGAATTTATAAATTAGATATGCGATTTCAAATCCTTGAATAAGTATAACTTTTTATTCTAATCAGTGAATGTTTTGGCTACCTTTACCTATTAGGGTCCTAGGTAACACTCCCAACATGAGATTATGCAAGAAAAGGCATGTTCTATTTGGACTCCTAAAGTAGGATCAGTTAAGGATCTAGGGTTAGAATCATAATAGTTTTATCTTCTCCACTATACTTTCCCATGGGTTTTTGAGGTGGTCTATCAGATATTTGATTTTTTTTAATCATAGAATTATCAAGATGTTGTACTCTCTTAAAATACTATCGGAATATTTTTGTGTACTTCATAGAGATGTGAATCAAGTACATATCATATTTTTTGTTCTCTACACACATACCTTATACTAGTTCTTAGGGAAATTGAATTTCAATTAGGGTATATCAAGATTCTAAACCTATAGATTTTGTTAATGATTCACTCATGATCCCACTTTCTACACATGGATGGATCGATTACACATGTCCTATGCAAGGTGGAGTTGAAATGGTTGAGGAATTTGCAATGTAAATACACTTAAATAGTTATGTATATTGGTCCTAGATTTATATACCTGAAAAAGGTAGGTCCCTATTATATATGAATGTGGTAGTAAATCCTGGCCATCTCCTACCACTCTAGGGTACCCAACATCATTCCACAATAGGATTAGTCCACATGGTGCTACTCTGGGTAATGGATTTCATTGATGTAAGGGAATATTTGGCTTCCAAATTTGGTGGTTGGGAAACATGGTCCAATCACTCTAGGTATGGTTACCTTTTATTATGTAATAATGCTTCTTATTTCTATATGGATTCCACGTGAGTAGAAAGGTCACTAACCAGCTCATATTGGTAAGGTTACTCACATGTATTACCCATAGATGATGGGGTAACATGTGATGTATAACTCTCAAGATAAAATTGTAATGGCCCGGACCTTCCTGGTCTAGTACTTTTCCAAAAAACTCGGTCCCATCAAATGGTTCCACCAAAATTGTGGCACTATGATGGTGGAACCGGTCATGATGACACCATGGTGGTGGCACTGTATAGGTCGCACTGTCACAGTCTCTCATCGAAATAGTGGTATCGTGAGGGAGGCACCATGACGGTGGCACCGTGAGGTCGACATTGTGATGGTGGCACCGTGACGGTGGCACCTTGAGGGCTGCACCATGAAGGTGGAACTGTGAGGGAGACACCATGACAGTGACCCTGTGACTGTGGTGCCGTGACTGTGGCCCTGTTACGGTGTCTCACCAAATGGTGTCCCACCCTTGTTCCTTTTTTTCCAGTTTCGGACTTTTTCCACTCCCACAATGTATCTTTTGACATAAAAGTGTTTTAATATCCCTTTCAAGGCCATTAAAAGCCCATAAATGATATCTAAAATCCCCCAAGATCAGGGTGACCATTTACTTAACAAAACGTGTGGCTCTTTCCTCAGTGTCACACCCTTTTCCCGTACTTTCCAGTTCCGCCCCTATTACACATTTTCCTCTGTTTAAAGGAAACCCATTAACTCACAACCATTGTGGCCACCTCTATGATTGGAATTATTAAACGAAAAATTAATTCCATCATGTTTAACCGTCCAAATGCATGGTGAAACCATGATCTACCATTAAAGCTGTTCAAGATTTCATATTCGGTAACTCTAGGATCTCACCTTTTATCACACATGGACTCTTTATTCTTCTTGGCTGGTATCTTTCCTTTAATTGGTGCATTTGGAGTCCCCCTTCCCGAGGCTAGGGTTGCGCCAATGCTGGATCCTTTCCTACTTACTCTTGGATTCCTCAGAATTCCTCACCTATAAGTTGTGCATCCCCAGTTCTTGGTGCGTGGAGAAAAACTTCGATCACTGATCATCCAGGTGGGTTTATTCCTTCGTCTCTCTTTACTATGTATCATGCGGGATGGGTATGATAATGTTCCTATAGGGATTGATGAAACAAAACCTTCACGAAGATAATACACAGACTTTTATATATTGAAGGGGTGTGTTTGATGATGTTGTTGTACTCTTTTACCCTTGCTTATATGTTGTGAATTGTATGGGCTTATGTACACTGAAAATCATGGTTGTTGGTTGTATTTCCTTGAAAAATAATGAAACCATGTCTCCTATGATGATTAAATGGCTGTAACATGGAATTTGGTTATTCCCGTAAAGTCGGCTGATTAAATGGATATGCAGTGAATAAGAATCCTTTTGTGATCACCCTGGTTAACCAAAAAGAAAGAAGATACTTAATGAATGGTGTGTTAGAATCTGGAAACTCCCTTACTATGTCTTGATAACATGTGTGGTTGTTCTTGTTGATGCTTGTGGGGTGACATGGATGGGGATGGGATCCTCTGTTGTGGTGGAGTTGTTGATTTGTGGATCTGAGGCCGTGTGGGGCCGTATGTTGGGGATTGGTTTGGTTCCAGTACTTAGAGGGATCTAATAGATCACTTGTTATTGTTGTGACTTTACAAGAGAACCAAGTGTGAATGCTTAATTTGCTTCATGGATGTTTTTTATTCCTTGTCTTGTGGCTATGCCAGTTAGTTTCCCGGTAGTGGAGTATTATTAAATGGAACCACTTGAATGTGATAACAAGTATGGGTTAAATGGAAAATTGTTTTCCGAGAATGGGTTTCTACTTTGTTGTGGTTGTTGTGCTTTTTATAAATGAATAGTAATGAGGGTGTTTGTGCGTGGGCTGGTGTTTGAACCCCTAGGTTGGGATGAGTGCTTGTTTACCAATATGTAAAGTTTATTTCTTATGTTTCTTATTCACACCCCACCCAAGTTGATAACTTCTTTCCAAACACCCCCATTTCAAGGGGGATGGTGTTTTTCCCAACACTATTATGAGTGGCTACGATGCTATCTGGGTAGTGGTAGACCGGCTGAAGAAATCATCTCACTTATTGGAAATCAAGGAGTCGAGTTCTTTGGATGAGTTAACACAAAGGTATGTAGACAAAGTGGTGAATTTTCATGGAATTCTGAGATCCATAGTCTTGGATCGGGATACACAGTTTACCTCACGGGTCTGGAGGGGATTGCAACATGATTTTGGCACACAACTGTGCCTCAACACTACTTTCCACCCCCAAACAGATGGAAAAACAGAGCGCACCATCCAGACGTTGGAGGATATGCTTCGGGCATGTGTTTTGGACTTTGGGGGGTTGTGGGTATGACACTTGCCTCTGGTAGAGTATTCCTACAACAATAGGTATCACTCTACCATTGGAATGGCTCTATTCGAAGTCTTCTATGGGAGACTGTGTCTCTCACCCATGTGCTGGGTAGAGATCGGGGAAGTAGGTTTTCTTGGTCTCAAGGTAGTTCAGAGCATGACAAAGAAGTTTCAACTTATACGGGAGAGGATGAAGGCGGCTCAGGACCTACAAAAGTCATATTCCAATCATAGGTTGAGACCCTTGGAGATAGAGGTTGGGGACCACGTGTTCTTAAAGGTATACCCTAGGTGTGGGCAATGGAGTTTCGGAAGGGGGGGGGGTAAGATTTCTACCAGGTTCGTCAGACCGTTCGATGTGTTGTGACAGGTCGGTGAAGTAGCTTATCTGCTAGAGCTACCACCAAAGCTACTGAGGGTGCATGACGTCTTTGATGTGTCTCAGATCCTTCGGTATCTACACGATGATTTGCAGATCCTCAAATGGGGGGAGCTGGATATCAAGGACGATGCAACATTTGTAGAGTGACCAGTGAAGATCGAGGATCATGAGGAGAAGGTGCTTTTAGACGAACCATTCCCTTGGTTCCTCTGTTATGGAGGTATGGTGGCCTTGAGGAGAGTACTTGGGAAAGGGAGGAACAGATGCAAGCCCAGTACCCAAAGTTATTTTGAGTTTTGTTATGTTTTTTTTGTACTTAATTTTGATGAAGTGCTTGACCTTGTTAACTATGAGATGGTCTGGTTTCCTTATTCTATAGATGTGTTTGAAGAGTCCTGACTGTGGGGAGGGGATGACCTGATCTCTAATTGAGACACATTAAGGTGCATGCGATTAAACCCATGTGGGCAAGTAGGTGCTGCACAAAGAGGATAGTATCTTGACATGTGGGAAAGGGGCTCCCTAATCCATTTTTATGAATAGTGACACCCTTATATATTTGTGTGGTTACTTGAGGGAAAGGTGTTCCTAGATGTCTAAAAGGTTTACTCCTCAGAGGTATCATTCGATGTGGTTGTTCGGACCCCTCTCATTTATTCAGGTTTATACTTGAATTCTCAAGGGCAAGAGTACTTTGAGAGGTCTCTGATATAATTTCCTGGACCCTCATAGTCTAGTAATTTTCCAAAAAACTCGATCCCATCAAACTGTACCACCGAAATGGTGGCACCATGATGGTGGCACCAGTCACAACGGCACTGTGATGGTGGGACCGTAGCAGTCGCACCATCACGGTCGCTCACCGAAACGGCGACACTATGGAAGGTGGCACTACTTACGGTGGCACTGTGAGGGTAGCACTGTGACAATGGCACCGTGACCATGGCACCATTACGATGTCTCACCAAATGGTGTCCCACCCTTGTTCTTTTTTTTCTAGTTTCTGACTTTTTCCGCTCCCGCAACATATCTTTTGACAAAAAAGTGTTTTAATAAAACTTTTGAGGACATTAAAATCCCATAAATGATATCTAAAATCCCCCAATATCTGGGCGACCCTTGAATTACCAAAACGTGTGGCTTTTTCCTTAGTGTCACACCCTTTTCCCGTACTTTCCTATTCCGCCTCTGTTACGTGGTTTCCTCTATTTAACGGAAACCCTTTAAGTCATATCCATTATTGCCACCAATCCGATGATAATTATTAATTAAACAATTAATTCCATAATGTGTAACCATCCATCCACGTGTTAAAACAACGATCCACTATTAAAGCTGTTCAAGATTTCATATCCCGTAACTCTAGGATCTCAACTTTTATTGCACGGGGATTATTTATTCTTCTTGGATGGTATCTTTCCTTTCCTTTGTGCATTTAGAGTCCCCCTTTCTGAGTCTAGTGGTGTGCCTATGCTGGAGCCTTTCCTACTCACTCTTGGATTCGTCATAATTCCTCCCCTACAAGTTGCGCATCCCTAGTTCTTGGCTTGTGGAGAAAAACTTCGATTACTGATCATCCAGGTGGGGTTATTCCTTAATCTATATTTACTGTGTGTCATGAGAGGTGGGTATGATAATGTTACTATGGGGATGGATGAAACGAAACCTTAACAAAGATAATGAACAGAATTTTAAAGAATGATGAGGTGTGTTTGATGATGCGGCTGTACTATTTTACACTTTCTTATATGTTGTGAATTGTATGGGATTATGATTACTAAAAATCATGGTCATTGGTGGTATTTACTTGCGCACTAATGAACCCCTGTCTCTTATAATTATTGAATGGCTGTAACATGGAATTTGGTTATTAACATAAATTCAGTTGATTAAATGTATGTTCAGTGAACAAGAATCCTTATGTGATCACCCTAGTAAACTAAATGAAAAGAAGATACTTGATGAATGGTGTGTTAGAATATGGAAACTCCCTTACTCTGTCTTGGTAACATGTGTTGTTGTTCTTCTTGATGCTTGTGGGGTAACGTGGATTGGGATGGGATCCCCTATTGTGGTTCAGTTGTTGGTTTGTGGATCTAAGGTCGTGTGGGGCCGTATGTTGGGGCTTGGTTTGGTTTCAATACTTTGAGGGATCTCACGGTTCCACTTTTGTTGTTGTGACATTACAAGAGAACTGGGTGTGAATGATTAATTTAATACATGGTTATTTTTCCTTCCTTGGCTTGTGGATATTCCTGTTAGTTTCCAAGTAGTGGAGTAAAATTAAACAGAACCACTTGAATGTGATAACCTAAATGGGTTAAATGGGAAACTGTTTTCTTAGAATGAGTTGTGACTTGGATGTGGCTATTGTGATTTTTTATGAATGAATAGTAATGATGGTGTTTGTGTGTGGGATGGTGTTAGAACCCCTTGGTTGGGATGAGTTCTTGTTTACCTATATGTAAAGTTTAGTTCTTATGTTTCTTATTTTCACCCCTCCCAAGTTGATCAATTCATTCCGAACACCCCCATTTCACACCGGATGGTATTTTTCCCAACACTCCTATGAGTGGATGGTTATTAGATCCTTTTCTGCTCTCTTTCCCGAGTAGACCAAGACTCTTCAGGTAGGCTGTGATGGCCTGAGGTCCATTATAGCCCATGATTCTTTGGGTAGGGTATGTTGTGGTGGTTGGCCCAGGTGTGTGCGGGCAGGTTGCTTCCCAAGTCTCTTAGGGATGATGCCCAGGTGTCTTTGGACATGGGAGTAGTTGTTCGGGCCTAGATGTCTGCGGGCGTGGTTACATGTGGTTGTTGTGGCCTAGGTGTTTTTGGTCGGGATGTGTGGTTGTGGTAGCCCAGGTGTGTGCGGGATGGATATGGTAGTGGAACTGCGGTGAGAATTGCGGGAGAGGTCTGACGCATAGAATATCTTCAATAACCAGTGGGAAAGTGGCGCGGGGTACCCAAACATTGATGTGTTATTACTATTATTTCACTTAATTTACGTTATTTGGGAAGTGTTCCTTGGTGAGTTTTTGGTGGATAGTTTTCTTTCTAGGTACTTTAGTTATCTCATTTTCTCATAGGGCATTAGAATGCCTCCCCACTTTTGAACGAGTGCTTTTGGTTTTCCCAACTAAGTATACCTTTATGCTCACCCTATGTATATAAAACTGCTTTCAGGTTTCCAGGAGGACTTTGAGGACCATGCTGGACCCTACTAGATTGACGCTGGGACTATTGACGTTGCATTTATTTTCTTTTGGTACTTCCATTTGGAGTTTTCTGTATTTTTGTAACACTTATTATTAGAATATGCATATAGGGATGTATTGTTTTGGATCTAGTTTTAGTCCTAGATTTGGTGTTGTTGGGATCTACTATTTTATCTCCCAATCCTACTAAATAAAAAGGGTAATTCCTTCCATATTATGTGTGATTCTATACTCTTGGTAATAGTCACCACTTCGGGGCCTATTGAAGGCGGGTCTTGGGGGTCATTATCTCTCCTTCAACATGGGAAAGTAAGGGTTTAGAAATCTGTTGTCCCTTGTTTCATCCTGCTGAAGTCGAGTTATAATAGAATGATATCATAGGTGAGGTTGAGAGATAGAATGGAGTTCGGATTAGGCACAGTGAGGATTGCATGGGGTGGTAGGGAAACAATGTTAGGAAATCATGGCACATGAAATGGGCTAGGGAATACCAGCTATGGCATGGGATTTTAAGGCCCCTCGTGGCCTGATGAAATGAATCTACACCTACCAACTGACCAAGTGAGGCTACACTGATTGTAGGGGAGTGACCCTAGGAAAGTTACATGCATCATAATAACTTGTGTACTTTTGTGTCTTGGGTATTTTGTGGATTTAAAATAAATAAAAGGTCTAAGAAAAATTTAAAAGCAATATTTTACACTACTTGGGATTTGGGATTCCTTGTTTACCTTGAAGCTATGGTACATAGATGATGACCATATGTAGTGAGGTAAATCAAGGTCTAGGAGGCAGATTTGGCTGATCAGTAGTGGGATGATTGGGAGGAGGAGAATGACCAGTGGAAGAGGACGCTTCGTGCCTTTCAGTGGAAGCCCCTCGGGAAGTATGAGGGTAGAGTCTCAGACATAGAGATTGAGAGATGGATCAAGGATCTGGTGATAGATTTCACCTTGATTCTGACTATGACGGAGTACTGGGTTCCTCTGGTTGTAAGCCAGATGCGGGGAGCGGTGCGTCAGTGGTGGACACTCTATCTCTGGGAGAAGAGGGAGGCTGAGGTTTCGTGGACTGACTTCGAGAGGGAGTTCCGGGTAGAATTCCTTTCTTCCATAATGATGGTAGAGAAGAGGTAGAAGATACTCCCCCTTCAAGAAGCGAGCATGTCAGTGAGGGAGTTGGGGATCAAGTTCAAGGATCTCCTTTGCTTTTATCCGGACCTCTTTCCATATGAGGGGTCTCGGGAAAGATGTTTAGAGGAGGCACTCCGACCTTCTCTTCAGTATGCTGTTACTACCACCACTCTATTGACAAACCTGAAGGTCTAGAAGATGGACAAAGTGGTGGAGAGGATTACCATGCTGGGAGGTGTGCTGCGAGAGGGGAGCCAGTTGGTCTCGTTAAAGGGGAAGGCCGTCAGCAGCAGACCTCCAGCATCAGGGCCTTCTAGGTTTCGGCCAATGGGGAGTAGGCCCCAACAATTCCAATTTCGATCTCTCGAACCTCTCCCCTTCTTTGCGGGTCTAGGACTGAGATACTTCATATGTGGTAGTCCTAGGAACCTTCAGAATCAGCGCCTGGACCGAGTGCAGTATATGGGGGTGGGAAGGTTCAGCACCCAACATCAGCATATTCCAACCAGAAACTTTCACCAACAGAAGTATGGATAGTGAGCACATGCTCCTCTGAGAGCTGACATTGCGGGAGAAGTCTGAAACCAGGGCACTCCTCAAGGATCTCAACCAGGGCATGGTTGGGAAGGTGGCCGATAGCCAAGGGGAAAGGATCTGGGCGTGGGTAGTTGCACGTTATAGAGGTAGCAGTTCTAGCAGGTCTAGAAGTCGTGCGAGGTATGATCAAGTTGTTTAGTAATATTTCACATGCCTTGTTTGATTCAGGGGGTTCACACTCCTTTTTGGCACCTAGTCTAGCCCATGATTTGGTTCTAAACACAGAGAGACTTTCTGTACCCCTGGTTTTGATTATGCCAGTCGGAGGTCAGACCAGCTTGTCTTATGTTTTCTGAGGATGTAGACTGTTGTAGGGACAACATCAGTCCATTGAGGACCTTATTTTACCATAGATGCAGTCGTTTGATGTCATTTTAGGAATCAACTGGCAATTCTCTATGTGTTCCATTTTTGAATGATTTTGGATAAGGGTTGTGTTTTTAGATATGGTCGGCCGGTGTGTGACTTTCGTCGGTGAGAAGAGTTTCCAGGAGGGTAGCCAGCGAGTGGAGCCCTTTCTTTCCTTATTAGCTAAGCTGTTAGTGGAGTCAACAAATACATATATGGTGGAAGTCCTGGGGATTGGTGGTGAGTTCATGGACGTCTTCCCTTAAGAGGTGGTGACTCTACACCCTCGACGTGATGTTGAGTTCATAATATACTTGCAACCTGGTGCCCGTTCTATTTTGATGGTCCCTATTGGATGGGGCCTTTAGAGCTACGAGGGTTACAGATTCATATTGACAATATGAAGAAGAAGGGTTTTGTATGACTAAGTGTGTATCCATGGGGTTATCTGGTCTTGTTCACGAAGAAGGAAGATGGTGGTCTCAGGTTGTGCATAGACTACCAAAGACTGAATAAGGTTGCAATCAAGAACCGTTACCCTATCCCAAGGGTAGTCGACATTTTTGATCAGTTGAAGGGGGATGGATGGTTCTCTAAGATCGACCTATGGTCAGGATATCACCAATTGTGGGTGAAGGAGGGTGAAATCTCGAAGCCTACCTTCAGGTGAAAATATGGGCACTTTGAGTTCATGGTCATGCCATTAGACATTATGAACGCACCAGCCATGTTCATGGGACTCATGGCTCCATCTTTTGGGAATATCTAGACCAGTTCATAGTCATGTTTATTGATGAGATCCTTATCTACTCAATATCAGAGGAGGATCACACTGAGCATCTGAGGATGGTTTTATAGGTCATCCGGCAACACCAAATCTATGGGAAGTAGTCCAAGTGTAAGTTCTGGACACAAGAAATGCACTTCCTTGGACACATGGTTTTAGAGTAGGGGATAACAGTGGACCCTTCAAAGGTCAAGGTAGTTTTTTATTGGGTAGAACCCAGGAACGTGGCAGAGTATCATAGTTTTCTAGGTTTATCATGTTACTATCGTAGATTTGTGCCCAACTTCTCCCGAGTTGTAGCACCTTTGACAACCTTGACCAAGAAAGAATAGAATATTATATAGAGTGATATGTTTTAGACATCCTTCAGTCATATGAAGGGGAATTTGGTAAGTTCCCTGGTGCTGAGGTTTCCAGAATAAGGGGTGATGTTTGATGTGCTCTATGATGCTTCAGGCTAAGGCTTGGGGTATGCGCTGATGCAAAATCAAGGGGTGATCTCTTATGAGTCTTGGTAGTTACATCCCCATGAGTATAACTATGCCACCCAAAATCTGGAACTCGCAGAATTTTTGTTATCACTAAAATTGTGGCGGCATTTCCTCATCGGGGAGAGCTTTTTGGTCTTCACAGATCACAAGTGCTTGAGGTATGTCTTCACTTAGTGAGACCTGAACTTTTGGCAGTAGAGGGGGATGAATTTTCTTCAAGACTACGACTTCTAAATATCTTACACTGATTGTAAGGGGAATATGGTGAATGATTCCTTGAGTAGGAAGTCACAGAAGGGATGTGGTTCGAGAGTCGAAAGATGCTTGGAAGGCGATGGAGGAGTTGGCTACCCTACAACAGGATGCAAGGGTGGATGATGGAAGAGGCTGTCTGTTCCAGATGAAAGTGCAGTCCTCTCTGTTGCAGTAGGTGGAGAAGTCCCAGTGGGGGGTCTTAGAGGCTGAAGTAATGCACGATCGTGTTAGCTAGGGTGATGCTCTAGGTGGATGTTCGGAATAAGGGCAGAATCAGATGTTGTTTCATGGGAATTTGTTCGTCCCCATGAGAATGCATGGGATAGTTCTTGATTAGTTCCACAAATCACCCTTGGTGGCACATCCAGGAGTTTCCAAGATGTACCAGGGCATGAAGGGTTAGTTTTGGTGGCCCGGGGTGAAGCGGTCAGTGGAAGAGTTTGCGTCAAAGTGCCTCGTGTGTCAGCAGTTGAAGGCTGAACACCACGTCCCATGAAGTCTGTTACAACCTTTAGATGTCCCCGAGTGGAACTAGGATGACATCTCGATGGATTTATTCACAGGACTGCCCAGAGTTCAAAGAGGCTGTGTTGCTATTTGGGTAGTGGTTGACCGGCTGGCGAAATCAGCTAACTTCCTAGAAATCAAGGAGTCGAGTACGGTGGATGCCTTAGCACATAGGTAAATAGAGGAAGTGGTTTTGTTGCATGGAGTTCCAAGATCCATAGTCTCGGATTGGGATACATGGTTTACCTCATGGGTCTAGAAGGGATTTCAACATACTTTTGGCCCCCAACTATGCCTCAGCACTGCTTTCCACCCCCAGACCGATGGGCAGACAGATCACACTATCCAAACATTGGAGGATATGCTACGGTCATGAGTTTTGGACTTTGGGGGATCGTGGGTATGACACTTTCCTCTGGTAAAGTTTTCCTACAACAATAACTATCACTCTACCATTGGAATGGCTTTGTTCGAAGCCTTTTACGGGAGACTATGTCACTCACCTGTGTGTTGGGAAGAGATTGGGGAAGCATGTGTTCTTGGTCCCGAGGTAGTGCAAAGCATGACAGAGAAGTTTTAGCTTATGCAAGAGAGGTTTAAGGTCTCTTAGGACCGACAGAAGTTGTATGCATATCATAGGAGGAGAACCTTGGAGATAGAGGTTGTGGACGACGTGTTCTTGAAGGTATCCCCTCGGCGTGGGAAATGGATGTTCGACAGGGGGAGTAATCTTTCCCCTAGGTTCGTGAGACCCTTTGAGGGGTTGCGGCAGGTCAGTGAAGTGTCATATCAGCTAGCGCTACCACCACCGCTACTAAGGGTGCATGACCTGTTCTATGTGTCTCAGCTCCACCAATACTTACACGATGATTTGCAGATCCTCTAATGGGGGGAGCTAGATATCGAGGATGATGCAACATTTGTAGAGTGACCAGTGAAGATCGAGGATCATGAGGAGAAGGTGCTTTGTAGATGAACCATTCCATTGGTTCTTGTGTTATGGAGGCATGGTGGCCTCGAGGAGAGTACTTGGGAAAGGGAGGCATAGATGCACGCCCAGTACCCAGAGCTATTTTGAGTTTTATTCTATTTTGTTTTGTACTTAATTTTGATGAAGTTCTTGACCTTGTTAACTATGAGATGGTCTGATTTCCATATTCTATTGATGTGTGTGAAGAGTCTAAACTATAGGGAGGGGAGGACCTGATCCCTAATTGAGACGCATTAAGGTGGATGCGATTAATCACATGTGGGAAAGTCAGTACTGCCCAAAGAGGATAATATCTCGACATGGGGGAAAGGGAATCCCTAATCCATATGTCTGGACAGTGACACCCTTATATATTTGTGTGGTTACTTAAGGGAGAGGTGTTCCTAGATGTCTTAGAGGTTTACACCTGAGTGGTATCTTTCGAGGTGGTTGTTTCGACCCCTCTATTTTCTTCAGGTTTATCCTTGAATTCTCGAGGATGAAAATACTTTAAGAGGTTAAATAATTAATATGTTTTAGTAATAAAATGCTTTTCTCCTTCTAAAATAATTATTTAATAAATAGTTTAATATTATTTCCCAATAAATTATATTTAAATTATTGAAAATATTATTATAGATGAACTAGTATATTAACATAATTTAAATTTAAAATTAATATAAAATAATATTAAAAACATAAAATTTTCAATTTTTAATAAAATATATTTCCTCTATATTTTATATTTTATATTTTTTTAAAAAATTTATATATTTTTTAATTTTAATTTCATATAATGAAATTAATTTTTTAATTCATTATCTCAAAATTATATTTGGATAATTTTTTTAAATTTATATGAAAATGGTGAATAGTGAACAATACAGATTTTGTAAATATTGTCACTCTTGTTACATTGTCATAATAAGAGAATAATTTCAATGTTAATGAAATTTTTTTTCTATAAGGAAAATATATTTATATATTAAAATAATTTATATAAAATGGAAATCTTTAATTTATAAAATCCTTTTTTAAACATTTTGGAAATATAAGAAATATTTCACTCTAATATAAAATATTTTTCTTTTGTTTATTTTAATTAAATATACAGAAGGTGAAATTATGTTTCTGAATTTTTTTAAATAAACATAATTTTTTTAAATAATAAAATAATTAATTTCATATAAATCAATAATAATGATTATTTTATCTTAATCAATATTTGTAATCATAAAAATATAATTTTTCCTAAAAGGGTTTTTACACATTATTTTCTCTAATATTAAAATTAAATGTTATCAACCATAGATTTTTTTTTGAAAAAATACATTACATTTTTGTAACCATTAGTTTTAAATTGTGTAATCATTACCCTTTCATTTTTATCTATTAAAACTAAATTACATAGTTAAAAATTAGTTACCATGTTGAAAATGAAAAATGATTAAAGTGAAAAATCTAAGAGTAAAAGACATAATAAAAGGTTAATGACAGGTGCTAAAATGCATAGTTTTTGATTTATTAGAATTAACCCCTCCCAAAATAAATTATTTTACATTATTTGATCCATATTAAATTTAAATTGTGTTATTAAATTTTATATTATTACTAAAATTCCACTCCACTTTTTTATTGATGGATCCAACACTACCCCACTTCAGTAGGTTAGCTCTCAAGGGTAAGGTAACATTCTCAATTACTCTTTTTTCATTCCTTTTAATTTTGTTCCACTTTTACATCCTAAAAATCTAATATACCAAATTAAAAATAATAACATCACCAAAATATGTATATTGAAATTATTTCATATTTATAGGATAACCATTTTCTATCATCCCCTAAACCATTAGAAAAATGAAAACGTGGGTTTTGTTATATGCTGACAAATGCTTCCATATTAGACGTGATTTTTTTCACAACCACCTCACATGGATGGTTAAAAGGGAGTAATTAATGAATAAATATTATATTTATATTGTAACGACCCGAAATTTTGAATAAATATTGTTTCCTAATTTCATGTGTTATTTTTATACTCAACAAAAATGTTTTATTTGATAAACATGATTATAATTAAAATGAGACCAGTGGGTTTTGACTATTATATGACCATCGGTCAATATGACCGCTGTGGGCAAAATGTTTTGATTATTGTCTCTAAATATAAGTAATATTGGTTAATTATTATAGAAAGAAGGTTTGATGGCCTCACCTAGTAGTCTTGGACCGATCGAAGCCCATCTAACCGAGCTTGGGAAGGAGGTAGCACCATTGGGCTTTGCTCTGGACCAAATCCAAGCCGAACTTCATCATGTGAAGCTAGAACGGAATCGCCTTCGTGAGAAGTTCAAACTGATATAAATTACTACTCAGGCAATGTTGACTGAGCCGCCCCAAGATTCTATCACCCTAGCACACCTTACTCTTAGGTCCTATACTGGTATTATAAGGGGCTATGTAACGAGACCGTAACTGCCTTGTGTAATCCTTTGTTTTAAATAAAAATTGGTATTTCTTCTTATGATGATGTTTATGAATTTTCAAATGACCGGATAAATATAGTATGCATATTTTTGATGAATTTTAGAAAAACGATATTTTAAAAATGTTTATGTAAACCTTAAATAATTAAAAATGTGTAATGATTTTCAAAAAATGGTCTTCTACAATTACGTTTAGTACAAAATTTGGAGTCTAATAAGATCAACTTGATTTTTTATGAATATTAAATTATGAATAGTGATTTTATGATTAGGATTAGTAATATGACCAAATGGATTAGTAATCTCACTTAAAAAAAGTTTTAAAATAATCTAGGCACCTTGATCAAGTAATGTGATTCAATAAAATGGTTAAATAACGGTTTCATAAATTATTATTCAAGTATTAGTTTTTTCGGGTGAATAGTGTTGTTTAATTAAAAATTAAATTAAAAATATTTAGAAAATTATTTTTATAAAATGGATTTCATTTTTGAACTCAGACCACCGATATTATGTTATGGTAATTTTTGGGGGTTTTTCTGAAAAAATGAATTTTCGGTGAATAGTTTATTTATTTAAAAAATAAATTAAAAATATTAAGAAAATTATTTTTATAAAATGGATTTCATTTTTGAAATAAGAGAATTGATATTTGATTAAGGTGAAATTTTTGGATCTTTCTGAGAAAGTTGAATTTTTAGTGAATAGTGAAAATACAGTTTTAGGGTTCCAGTATGTTTAATGACATTATAACTGTGTCATGATGATGTGATGAGATATTTTAAGGGTTGGCTGGCCAAGGGTGATGAATTATTGTTTTGGGGGCCCCATGTGGCCTAACTCCATGGTAAATGCCAAGGGAGAGCACATGGGTTTGAGAAAAGCACATGTGAGGTGTCCCTTGGCCATTAATGCCTTGTCCCCTCACTTTCCCTATAAATACCAAGACCTCCTCTCATCCAATCGACTCCCCACTCTTCCACAACGAAGTTCTGGTCTCATTACCTCCCAAGGAGTCCTCCCAAGGTGCCCCCAAGCCCTCAAGGTCTCATCCTTTGAGGTTTAAGAGTTACATTTTAAGGTAAGGGATCCGATCTCTCTCTTTCTTTTCAAGAAATATCTTTTATGTAATTTCTTTTATGCTCCATGTTCTTATGTTAAAGGGTGTTATTTTATACTCCTATTACTTCCCTTTTCATTTTCACATAATGATAGATCCCCTCTTACTCTCATTATTTCGTTTTATGAAGTTTTAAGTGGCGCCGTTAGGCTGCCGAATTTTTAAGTGGTTCTTCAACCTTCTCGTTTTGAAGTTCTACTTTCATGTCAATTATTTCAAGTTCCTTTTTATTATGTTGGGGTATGATCTATAAATTTATCATACTGATCTTTTTTGATCATATTATGAGAGACCCTATTTGATCTCTTCAATTCATTATTTTGATGTTTTAAGTGGTGCCATTAGGCTGCCGAATTTTTAATTGGTTCATCACCCTTCTCGTTTTGAAGTTCTACTTTCATGTCAATTATTTCAAGTTCATTTTTGTTATGTTGGGTTATGATATCTATATCAATAATTCTGATATTTTATGACCATATGATTATATACCCCATTTTATCTCTTCAATTCAGCATTTTGAAGTTTTAAGTGGCGCCGTTAGGCTGCCGAATTTTTGAGGGATTCTTTCACCCTTCTCTTTTTCAAAGTTCTACTTTCATATCAAGTCTTTGAAGTTACTTTCTATTATGTTGGGGTATGATATCTATATCTATCATACTGGACTCTTATTTTCATATGATGAGAGACCCTATTTGACCTTGTCAATTCATTCTTGTTGAAGTTTAAGTGACGCCGTTCGGCTGGCGAATTCTCACAAGAGAAATATTATTTTTGTCTTCCTTTAATATTCTTCATTTCATATGGTATATTTTCAAATTTCATTACGATTTTCTTAAATCCCTTATATTTTTTCCCTCTACTGTTTTATGGTTCATTTATGAATGTTTGACCCATGTCCCCTCTCTTCTCAATGTTTTCTAAAACCTTGTAACATAGCCATTATGCTGCAGAATTTTTGTCTCAAAGTGTCTCTCTCTCTTTTCTAAAAATTATTTTATGTTATAAAGTGAATACTCAAAGATCTTATTTCTATAGGGGTATTCACACATATATCAAAATGTTCTATTTTAAATTCTGGTATTTACATACATGAGACCCACCTTCCTTTTCTGTGGGTTTTAAAGTGACGTAAAGATCATGTCTTTAAAGCACTTTTTGAAACGTTGTGATTATGAAATGAAACCCATTTATTTTATGCTATATGGGTTATTTATGAAATTTTTGATGATGATATATGTGGATCACATGATAATAAATTAAAATTTAAGGGTGAGCCCTGATAGTGACCTATTGCATTGGATAATGATGTAACCACAAGAGATTACAGTTTAAGGGTGCGCCCAGATAGCGCTCTAATGCATTGGGTAAAGACTTAATCTCTAGAGATGACCATTTTTTAACGACGCCATGGTGAATAACATTGGTAATTTTTAATGACACCTTGGGGATGGACCTTGGTGAAATGAAACAATTGTCAATATTAAATGTTGCATCCACATCTTCAAGTTATGAAAAATGTTATTTTTATTATGATGTATCTCATTATTTCTTTATCATGCCTTAAAGTTCTTCTCATGTCCTTATTAAAAGAATCTCAAGATCACATGTAAAATGTTTCTCTTTTTTCCCTTACTGGGCCTTCTGCTCACCCTTTCCTTTGATGTATTTCCCCAGGTTATGAGATGCAGTAATGAACCTAGGATGAACATAAGGAGAAGCCTTTCAAATGTTTAAGAAGAATGTTTTTTTTTGTTGTTTCATGTTTTAAGTTCCTGGTTTCCAAGACACTAAACCTTAAAGATCCTCGGTTTTGTAAAATGTAATGAAAGTTTATGTGATAAAAAGGAGGGATGCCATATATATCATAATTAATATTATTAAAGAAGAAACCAAATCCTATATTCTCTACGTTCTATGGAAAACTTTAATGTTGGTCATGTGTATGTAGGGACAACCACTACCACAAAACAACATATTTAATTTTTCATCTAGAACATAATTATTTATGCATATATTAAAATATTATTAAAAAACATAAAATATATAATTAATATCATTATAATTCTTTAATAACTATAATATTTCAAATTAATCACATTCTTTTCATTAATGACACATCAATTATAACATTTTCTTATTTAGGTTTGTTTAACTACCAACATTAAAAATTGATATAAATTTATATCAAGAATGAATAACAAATAATAAATACTGATATTAGTAGAAATTTATTTTAAATTAATTTTTTATTTATTTTTCTTTAAATTTTATATTATTATTTATTTTTTATTAATACCACAACTAATTTGTTAATAAAATTTCTGTAACATAGTTGACATCAGTTCCATTTTCAATAACAGAAACTGAATATCTCTTTAAATGATATTAAATAATTATAAAGAATTATATAAAATCTATTATATTACATTAAATAATCTATGATTGATCAATTTGGTATCAAATAACAACAATCGACATCGACATTACAAAGTATGTGTCAAATGATTAAAATTATAAAAATCAAACAACGAAAATAAAATATTACTAACTAGTTAATATAATAAATATTTATAATTTTATATTATAAAAAGGTAATATATATTAATTATTTTATCAAATAAATTATTAGTGGAGTTATGTTTTTATACATGAATTTATTTTGTGGTCAAGTAATCGGGAATAAAAGGAAATGGATTTTTTTGACTTAATACCCTTTCATTGAGTTATAATATATCTTCTAGAACTTAATTTTTATAAGTGTGATAAATTATACCCTAAAATATTAATAGGTTGAATATACTATATTTTATGGTTATTTATATTTCTATTAGATAAAATCATTTTTGATTATTTCTTACTTCATGAGTAATGATGTTCATAATAGTTTCCTTTTCTGATTTTCACTTCATTGAGATAAGATCTATGTCTATCAATTGTTTATTATTTTTTTGGTGTATATACTACCCATGGAATTATTTATAATGATTTATCATATAATTAAGGGTATTTATAAATCCATGAAATTTTATACCTTTCATTGGGTTTCAATTTGATAGATAAATTTTTTTAAGGGGTCTTTCTTTACTCAACTTCTTTTATTGAGTCATACATGTTCCTATTTGAAATAAGTTTTAGAAGATTGATATATTCTATTCATTGATGATATTATTATTCATTTTCACTATCTATTCTAGGGAATTAAATTTATTGATATATTTCTTTATAAATATTGATGATGTAAATAATAATTCTCACCCTCTTCAAATTATCTCTTTGTCTTACATATCCATATTCACTCTTCTTACTGATTTTATCGTTTCTTATCTTGAAACCCATTTTTTATTTTTTGTTATCTTCACAATTCTATTTAACGTTTTTAAAATTAATGTTTTATCACTATATTTAGGATATGGGTTTCAATAAAATTATTTTCATAATATTAAAAATGATTTCCATTTCATGTTAATATTTTTTATCTTCAACCCCACATTTTATATGAATTTTTTTTATATTTTTCAAGGATCCATTATTTGGATTTATTTTAAATTAGAGTTATAATTTCTTTTAATGTTACCTTCTTGAAAATTATTTTTAAAAGTGATTCATAATTTTTTATCACTATGGAAATGTTAAGAAGTGTTTTCTAAGATCTATTTTTCATGGTTTTATTTCCATTTTAAACATTAAAAGATTAAACTCACAAAAATTTAGGTTTTATGAATCACCTTATAAAGGAATCGATAAAATAATCCTTTTTGGGTTATTTAATTTTTGTATCAATATATTTAATGAAATATTTTTGTTTATTTGATACTATTTGGAAATTATATAAAGCCCATTTTTTTCACGTGTTCTTTGTAAAATGATTATCGATTGATTTCAAATGGTAGATTTATGTATGGATGTTGATGAGTGGGTTATTATTTCTCCATAAAATACATTGGTTAGGGTTTTACATCTCATTAAATAATGTAGTATTGTACTTCTCATATATTCTCACAAATTAATGGGAGAGATTTCTTGGATCTTCCCATAAACAAAATGGTAGGAATTCTGTGATATGATCACAATATGATAATTCCACACTCTTATAGTTTTGAAAATGCTATTTCTTAAGATTTATTTAAATGTTATGTTGTATTTATTCTCCATAAGCCTATTATTATCCTATATGAATCATATTAATTATCTAATGGTATATGTTTGTTCATTTGATTTTATATGTACATCTATTAGGACTTATAGAAAACTATAATTATTTTTTGTTCTTTTCTAATATGATTTTTCTACCATACTCATGTTTTCTAATATGATTAAGATATAACCCATGAAGATATGTGGATATATATTTTTACTTACTATGTGTTTGATCTCACATATTTTTCATGCATCCATTGACCATATTATAAAGTCGATTATAACTTATGAGATTTTTAGCACGGAGTCTAGTGTGGATAAATTTTAGAGATATGCTCACAAGTGTTGTAAAATAATTTTTTATGTAACTAGTTCATAAAGACACTGAACCTTCAAATTTTATATTTTGAGATTATTTGTGGGATGTAATTTTGAATTTATAAAACTCATATCAAATATATTTATGTTTAGATGGAGTTAACACACTTTGAATCAATGATTATCTTTGAAGATTTTTTGTTTTGGTGCTGGAACCGGGAGTGAGGGTATGGGGTATCCTAGTTGGTTTTAGGGAAAAGTCTATTTATTTCTAAGTACTAGTGTAGTTATTTTGGGTATTAACATGGGAGAACATTTCTAATATATCTGAGGATAAGTATATATGTAGAACAATATCCTAATATTTTGGTAATGAATAGATTATGTGGGTTTCCTTGAGATTACATCCCTGAATAAATAATATAGGTGGTTGTAGGCTCTAAAAAATATGTACTTTGTGGTATTGGCCCTAAAAGGGTGTATTGGGTATTAACTTAATATCCACTCATTGCACAAAAGGGATGGAAAACTGTACACATGGTTTGACCACCTAAGGGATATGATTGGGTGATTTAGATACTCTTTATGAACCATTATGAAGGATTTAAATTGATTTTGAAGATGTAACAGATAACTAGATAAGTGAGAAAACGTAATTAGAATATGACCATAGACATGAAAGGTTAAACTAAAAGGGTTATAGGTTGTTCCAATCATATCATATTTTAATGGGAGATGGAATATTAAGATTGAGTTTTCATATTCATATGGCCATTTACTTTTATATTATTGGATATTATCATAAAAATTTAGAATTTTATTTGGATACAATAGAGGCAATCAAAATGAATCATTGGAAGGTACTTCTCTAGAAACCCTTACATCATATTTTCAAAGTAAGGAATCATATTCAGTAAAAATGTATTGGATAAAGGGAAATATCAATTCATTACTATCATATAAGAAATGATCAATCTCTTAGTATCTAATATTTTGAGGTTTTTATCTAAATAAAAAAGTTATCTTGAGTTTCTTATGGATCGCTTAGATTTATTCATTAGTGCATGATAATTAAAATTACAAGGATGTAATTTATATAAGGTGGAGAATTTGATTCCCAAATATTTTAGTATATATTTACCTTTCATAAAATAATATATTTTACATACAACACCTAATTAAAATGAGACACAAGATATTAAATTCACTGAATAAATAAAATTAAAATAACTGTAAAACCTCTAGTAAATAAAAAGATATTAATCATCTATATTTTCATAAATATATGGGATAAATTATAAATATGATTTAATTTTAAAATTGATTGTTCCTTCTCAAATAATTATTATTAAAAATTTACATTTTATCTAATTAAATTAAATTTACCACTTTTAAAATATTATTATGTATGAAATAATATATTAAAATGTTTAAAATATAATCTAATCTAAAATAATATTAGGAATAATTAAAAATGACATTTTTCTATAAAAGAAGTTTTTTTTTCAATTTTTTATTTTCATTTAAAAACTGACATTATAAATTTTTTAATTTATATTTTAATAAAAAAATTAATATTTTAATTCAATATATCAAAATTTTCTTTAGGGGATTTTTTTAGAATTTCAAAAAAGGTTGAATTTTGGGTGTATATTGAAAAATAAAGATTTTGCAAATACTTTCACTTTTATGACACTGTCATAAAAACACTAATTTTAATATTTATGAAATATTATATATATAAATAATAAATTTATATATTAAAATAAATCATTTAAAAATTAAATTTTGAATTAGTAAAACCTATTTTTAAAATTTTGGAAAGTTAAGTAATATTTTACTCTATTTAATTATATTTCTATTTCTTTCAACAAAATATCCAAAAGGATTAATTTTGCGCTTCCATGATTTTAAGTAAAAATAAATCTGAATTTTTTAATAAATAATCAATTAATGTCACTGGAATGAAAAAAAATGATAATTTTTTATATAATCATATATTTTAATCATAAAATATACTTTTTTTTCGAAATATGGGGTTTATGGTATACGTGTGCCAAAATTAAAATTAATTTTTTTCCTCCTAGAAATTTCATTTAAAAAACTTAATTTTATATTTGGAATCATTAGGTTAAGATTATGAAATAATTCTCATTTTTTTAGTGATTAATAATAAATCACTTATGTAAAAATATGTTACTGCTGTAAAAACCAAAAATGGTAAAAGTAAGAGAATATATGAGTAAAAGACAAAAAAAATTGTAAGAAAAATTGTGAAAATTTATTTTTTAGGATTTATTTAACCTAAAAATTCCCCCACTCCATTATTTTATTTTATTGGATCCATTTCACCATTGAATAGTGACTTTACCTTTTATATTCTTACATAAATGCCACTGATATCACTTATAAAAGGATCAATCACCACCCCATTTATCTTCAAAGCCAAATCTATATTATTTATACCAAAATAGACAACAATAACTCCCAAAATATCATATAAACTTCCTATATGTTCTTTTATTCTCAAAATATAACCTCTCAAATCCTTAATCCAGTTTGTAAACAAGCTCTACTGAAGACCATGATAAAATTCTCATTTACATCTTTTACATTCCTTTTCCTTTATTTATTATTCTACCTCATAATATAATCTTCCCATATTTACTTAAATAAATAATTATCTTATTTATACTAAAATATTATTATTGTTATGGGATAACCATTTTCTACTATCCTCCTAACCATTCAGAAAGTGAAAAATTTTCTTTTGTGTCGTGCGGACTGCTACCTTCATAAGCGATTTGATCAATTTTTCATGACCACCATAAATAAATAGTTAAAAGGGTGTATGTAATGAATAAATATAATATTTAAAAAATTATTTATTTTATGAAAATATAATTTCTTTCCCACTTAGACTATATGGATAACAATATCAATGCTTGTGTGTTCATTCGGGCTACCACCTTCATGAGGCAAAGTATTTCATTTTTCATTTAAAATTTTTTATTAGTTAAAAATTATTAAAAATAAGATTTAAAAATAAAAAAAATCTAAATAATATCATTATACTTCTATAATAATGATATTATACCAAATTAATTACTTTCTTAACTATAATTTTCTATCGTTATAACGTGTTCTTAGTTGGTTCGCTTTAATGACATACATGAACAGTGCTATAAATTATTATCATTGATGTATATGGAAAGATGAAATACGTTATATTTATAGTTAAATGAGAAAATAATAATTTATTTATATTTCTCCAAAGGTTATATTAATATCTAACTTATTGTTAATACTACCCTTTTTTTCTTTACAAAATTACTGAAAAATGTTTTTCACTATTTCTATTTTCACAAACCGAAATTTAAAATCTAATGTGGTGGAATTATAATATTATAAATAATTATAAAAAATATATTAAATTACCTAAAATTATATAGTATGATTGAACTTTGTGTTAAAGAACGAGGTTTACCATCGACATTACAAAGCATGTTCCGAACAATTAAACTTACAAACATCCTATATTGAAAATAAACTAAATATTACTTGAAAATGTATAATTAATAATTATAATTTATATGTATAAAAGTTAATTAATATGAATATATTTTTTAAATAATTTTTAATATGGTTATTTTTTTAATTATAGGAATATAGGGAATGTTTGACTAATACGGAATACACAGTAAGTGTTTTTCTTGTCATAATACCCTTTCATAGAGTTATAATGTTTATTTATGGAATTAGCTTTTATAAGTTGGGTAAATTAATCCATAATATTACACTATATTGTATTTCCTCTTAATTTTATGGCTATTTGCATTTCTATTACATAGATCCCTTTTCAAATGATTTTTACTTCATGAATTATGATGTTCGTAAGGGTTACCTCATCTATATTTTGCTTCTTTGTGATATGCTTCATATTCACAAATTATTTTTATTTCTATGGTGAATATACTTATAAAGGGTGTATTTTTATATAATTATAATTAAACTAATGTAATTTATAAATCCATCTCATTTTCTACCTTTCATGGGATTTTATTTGAAATAAAAAAGAGTAGTAAGGGGTTTCTAGAGACTCAACGTCTTTCCTTGAGTCATAATTACTCATGTTTAATAATTCATTAGATGTTTTTTTAATTAAATTCATTACTAATATTATATTTCATTTCCTTCTAATTTTTAATTGAAATACATTGATTTATGTCCTTTATCAGAACTGTTAATTATATACTGAATTATTCATATCTTATCCAAATGATCTCTTTCCCTTCTATATCTATATTAAATCTTCTCGTTAACATACTTTTTTATTATATTTAAATTATTATTTGTTTTATTTCAAGTAACAATAAAATTTATCTTTAACACTTTTTAAATGAATTAATTATCACTCTGTAACGTACAAGACCCGATTCAATCATAATTAACTTAGCTAATTAGGAACATGAACTCACGTGTGCCTCCCCATATTCCAGAGGATTCTTACTTGCTACGAGGGTCTAATGAGTTAAAATGGGGAGACTATACCCTCATAATCAGATTAACATAGTGGAATAATCAATAAATAAATGGAGGAAGCATAATAACAACAGAAAGTGGAATATAAATCATCCAAATAATATAAAAATTCATAGTAGAAATTTATAATACCATATACAAATGATGTAATTTCATATCTCCAAATAAAAGTATAGGAAGACATGGCTGCAGACATATATACATTCAGGTATATCAAAGGAACCAAAAAGACGAAGGAATATCTTTAGATAGCATCACAAGACATAGATTAGTCTTACGATCCCCTATTACCATGCTATAAGCAGTCATGAATCGATAACTAGGTTCTTTTTGCTGTCCCTAACTACAAAAAAGAAGTTTGTCCATGTAACAAAAAAGAGTCCTGAATAGTGTTTGAGATATAATCAGTCTACCACCACCAACTGTGCCTAGTAAAAATCTATAATGTGCATATAAATGATTACTGTGTGGGAAAATAGTGAAATATATGAAGTGAATGATAGATATGAAAAGTCTATAATAAAAATTGTATGAAAGGTTATCTATATATGTGATCATCAATATATATATTTGGAGTGTTAATAAAGGATAACTACTAGCTCAGCATATACCACATGTGAAAAGAGTATCATAACTACATGGGATAGGTTCAAAGGCATATAAATAGGGTGACCTTATCGAGACCAAGGATCTCACCCAATGGTCAGATCAGAATAGTATCTGTCCTAAATGGGTCAGGTCCTAGGGTAATAAATGGGGAAAGCTTATCAAGAGCAAGGATATCATCCAGTTATAAGCTCAAAATACTATCAGTCCTAGATTGTCCAGGTCCCATGGTGATAACCAGGTGTACCTATATCTAATTATATAAATGTATATGAAATTCATAGATTCCATACCTCAATATCCCTTATCAGTGGCATACTGTAATTAATCATACCTAAGGGTCCTATGTTCTATACCTTAATCCCCTCATCGGTGTCATGCCACTAAGAAATAGGTTCCATACCTTCAGAATAATTTGGTGCCACACCTAGATGTCAAAATTCAATAATGTAATATAACAATGACGAGATATTTTTAGATTCCCAACACAATCACTATTATCAATATAAAAATGTACAATCCAAGTGAATATCCATCTCATATCAAAATTTCATGTAAATACAATGATTCAATCACTTTAATAACATTTTAGATTATGGAAAAGGATTCATCTCCACCTATAAAAATCTAATTTAATTTATAATGGTTCCCACTAAATTTTGAAGACCTCACACATGCAAAGGGGTGGTACAGTCACATGTAATATTAAACAACTCACCTCAATGGTGGCTTTGGTTGAGGTTCAAATCCTCTGACCATGTCAATGTGCTAAAATAGAAATACATTAATCTTATAATAATTTAATTGATACAATTAATTAATTGATAAAATTAATTAATTGATACAATCAATTAATTTAGGATAAATGTCTAGAAGGTTCGTTATGTGTCACAACAATGATAATTTAATTGAAAAATTACTTTGGGAAAAGGTATAGACCTCCTACCTTATGCCTGTGGCGGAATACTCATCCAACACCAGCACTTGGTTCAGACTAAAATATAATAAACTAGAAAAATATACGGATACCCTATAATAGGGAATATAATCTCAAACCAAAATTACTTCCTTGATCAGATGATTGAAGAATTATGTGGATAAAGTAATGGAGTGCTTACCAGTGGTGATCCAATGAGGTATACGAAACTTGAAATGGATTCCAGATAGAGAAGTGTCTTCAAAGACCTTCTTAGTATTGAAGGATCTTCAATGGAGGAGATGTTGGATGCTTAATATTTAGGGAAAATTAAAAAGGGTTAGGTCATTAAAAGGGAAGAGGGGATGTAATATCCTGAAATGTTATAAATAAAATTCCCCTTTTGATATAATTAAATGTATTATGATATAATATGGTTATAGGAAACACATACACTTATTTAGTTTGATTATTCCATTTGGATTTAATTTTCCATTAAGAATCATTACCATTTATAATATATCTATAGAACAATGATCACATGGTTAGTATAAATATATGATTTTAACAAATTCAACTAACACAAACAAGATGTGATGGCCTCAACCAGTAGGATCATGCTCTATGAAGCCCATTTATCGGAGCTTCTGAGAGAGATAGAATTTATAAGATTTTAACTTAACCAAGCCCTTGTTTAGATATAAAAAATTAATATTGAGATAAAATTTTTTATAGATAAGTTCAAGCTCATCGAGATCATGAACCAAACCATGTTTACTGAACTGCCCTATGAAAGTCCATCCGTCACACACCTTACACTTAGGGTGTTTTCTAGTTTATTAAAGAGATTTGTATCAAGACCCTAGAATTATTAGGGTGTACATTATTATTTATAGGATAACTAATATATTTTCATACTCTTATTATTACTTTATAAATGTTTTTTATTTTGATACAATAAATCAAAAATAATATTTTTTGGATAATATTAAATTTAAATTAAGGAATTTCTTTGGATGAATTAATGGATTTTGTATTTAAATTATTTTTTAATAAATATTATTATTAATTAAGTTTTAATAAATATAAATGATCATATTATTTTTATGAAGTCAAATGCAATTTTTATAAGGGTTTGAAATCTATTGTTTTCAAAAACCCCCTTAATTTTCAAGAAATGTCAGTTATTATTTTTTAAGCGAAGATTAACATATTTAGAAATTTATTTATGGAAAATGATTTTTTTTAATGAGAACATTGAAATCACCCAATGGATAATTTTTCATTATTTTTTGATATAGTTGAATTTTCGGGTAGAAATTAAATACCATATAAATACACTTTATGTTTTATGACATCATAATGTCCAAAATTAGATGAAATAAGTAATATAAATGAGATAAATGGTCAAATATATGTTTTTAATTTAAAATAATTTGATCTTAAGTTTATTTTATTAATTTTATAAATCCTTTTTGAATCCTCCAAAACTTATGATATATTTTAAGGTTTTAAAATTATTTCTTTAATAGTGTGACACACCTCCAGATCACCAATGGTAATATTTTTATAATTTCGTTCCTCAGACTTATAAAATAATTTAAACAACTCTCATTTTAAAGAAACCATGGAAAAAACCATGGGATGGTTTGTTTATTTTGATATTTTACTATACAGAGTCCAAAACCCAATTAATAAAGAAATCACCTTCATTTCCTACATAAACCCAACCTCTATCCCATTTCTTTTCACTAAAAATCTTTTTTTCTTGGCAATAATATTCCCTCCACTCTACGTAATCCTCACAAGGTTCCCCAAACTCTCAATAATTCTTTCCCAATCCTTTGGAGTCATGCATTCAAGTTAGGGATCCTCACATTCTTCTTCTTCTTTCAATTCAAGAATCTTCTTTGAAATTAGTCTTTATAATTTCAATTGGTTATATTTTCATTCATTTATAATGATTAAATTTCTATCCAATTGATATTATTTGAATGATAAACCATTTATATTCTCTCATTTTGACCCTTAGCTAAGCCGTTTCCATGCTGAAATTTCATAAGGGATCCCCCACTTTCCTTTTTTTATCAATAACCCCATTTAAGTTATGTGTTTTAATTTCAAGTTTGATGTTTTGGGATTTGTTCTTCCATATATCCCTTGCCATCTATTTGATTTATAAATTATGAGATCCCCTTTCACTCTCATTTTCCCTCCTATAAAACCTTATGTACACCCCTAACCATGTTGAAATTTTGTATGGGTTTTTCCATTCTCTTCTTTATTAAAGTTTCTTAAATATTGTATTACTTCTATCTACAATTAATCATGTTGGGAGATATATTTACATGTCCCTATTACTTTCAATTTCATGTCTAAATTATGAGAGACCCATTTCTCTCTTATTAACCCATTTTATGAATTTTTATGTGACACCATTTTGCTTCTAAAATGTAACCAAAATTTTACATGCCAACAGAAAAGTGTAATAAATACCATACCCATTTCTTATCGATGGTTTTCACATTTATGAACATTTAATTTTTTAACAGGGAATTAAATATGTATATTCCACCCCGATTGGTCATGTAATAAATTATGATGATGAATAAATTAATTTTGTTTGATCTATATGGAACACTTAAGCATGGGTATGAAATTAATATAATGGGTACGCCCAGATAACACTCCAATATATTTGGTAATGTTTAGTATCATGATACATCACATCGGTACAGGGAGCGAACATGATTCTTTTATAGGACATTGCCTACCATGACATATTGGGGGGTTTAACCTTGACCTGTTTTTATGATTCCGTGTTTTAAGTTGTTTCCACTTTTCCCTTGTTATGATTATCTCACTATATCATGTATCTTTGTTCATGTTTATTATTTATACTCTTTAAAAAACTCATTGATATTCATATTGTTTACCATGGATTATCCTCCATTTTATTCCATGTTAATTCCTTTATTGATCTTTATAGATAACCACTTTATTATGTTTGTCCCTTGGTTATCTCATGCAGTTTTAAGTTTGAAGGAGTATTTTGAGCATGTTAATGAAGTTTTTAATAAAGATATTGAATTCCATATTTTATTTTGTTATGTAATGTACCTAATTCGTAAATACACTAGATTTATCGATCATCTGTGTTGTATTAAGCATATTATTATGTAATAAATCATGTATTAATGTGAAATAAAGAGATGGATCATTATAGGGGAAAACATCATTTCCCCACTTTTTTAGAGGCGCATGGTTTGAATGCACTGTTATCCAAATCGTGTGCCAATCATGTTCTAGATATTATCATTCGACAGAGCCTTAGATAGTTGGGGAGAATAGTTTTCTGAACATTATATTCCTATGCACTACCCCAAGTAGATGCCTACAACACCCTGCATAGTTTTCCAAATTTTGCGACCTTTAGTGCATAGTTTTTTGAGATTGTGTGCCTAGTCATTTCCTCCATAACATGTAGCTATGATTTCTAAACAACCCCCAAACACACTAATGACCATAATTAGTCTACAATAATCACTTATTAGTACAAATCAAAGGTTTTAATATATAAATTAATTATTCCATATCGTTCGATGAAAATTAGTATCATACAGTCTCCTCTATAAAGGTACACATACTCAAGTTGTCCTTCCAAGGGGGGTGATGTATCATCTAAAATAATTTCATCCACTAAAAGTTTAGTTTAGCCTCACATTACCAGGTTTCATTCTATATGTGGTTTTCCATCCATATAACCCATACTAAAAGTACAACACGACATTAGAAACATTCTTTCCCCAGTCAACCACATGGATAAGGTGCTCCCCAAAGTATGATTCAACCTCTAATTCAACCTGATCAGACTAAAGAATATGATATGGATTTTAATGATATCAGTAAAGATGATATATATGGAAGAATTAATGTATGTAATGGTACCTCTGAGGTAACTGAAACCGATATGGTACCAACCTAACTCTCTCCAAAATCTCGAAGCTACTGTCACAACGAAGCTATGTCGTCCCTTTTTTTCAAATCTATTGATGTCCTAGTATTGGAAATACATATAATAAAACCTAAATCCTCACCTTTAAATATTTTAGTTGGTGATCATGATCAATATATGACTTTTTCCTAGACTGAGTTGTAGTTATCTGCTTCCTAAAAAGATGAACATGCTTTGAAGTCTTTAGAATGAAATATGGACCTAGTAGCATTACCTCATAATCACTCTCTCTAGATGTGAAGAGGTCATTGATAAAGGTGCAATTATATGCTATCCATTGTGGTCCAAAACCTCCATGTTCATAATTTAAAATAAGACCATAAGATTCCACTCGTTATGGGACTCTTGAACAACTAATGTTAGAGTCCTCCTACTCAAGTCATCAATAATTACATTTCGTTTTTTTGTTTCATATAAATGATCAAATTCAAAGGAATGAAGGTTTTAAACCCACCTTCATTACCTAAGATTAAAGTAAAACTATTCAAATATGTACATGAGGATTTTTTGTTCTTTATACATGAAGAAATAATCTCCCTGCAAGTACTATCTCCAAAATCACCATGCATGAACTATGGCTACCAACTTGAGATCATGCATTGGGAAATTATTCTCATGAGGCCTTAGATTTCATGAACCATTCAGAATGACTCAATATTATTTCCTTTTAAATTTTCCTTTCTCAATAAAATTTTTATCATAATTTATTGTGTTGCTTCTACCTGGATTCAGCATAATCCATATTGGTGCCGAATTTTGTCTCGCTTTCAGCTCTGAAAATGATTTTTCATAGGCTTATAAACATATAACTTAATACCACTATTATTCAATATTGTGAGAGGTTCTAATAGGCCTAAAATGTGTTGTATAATGAACATATAATATCCACCCATCCCTAAGAAAATATGAAAGTCAAAAACATTCTTTGGTTTCTCCTTGGAAACTATAGGTCTCACCTTATTTGGGACAAATTATACTCCTCCCTCTATTATGATATGACCTTGGAAGTGAACTTTATTAATTAAAAAGTGAAATTTAGTGAAATTATAATACAAATGGTTGTCTCTCTCTGTATCCATAATGATATCAATATGTTTGGTATGTTTTTGTTGAGTATGAGATTCCAACAATATGTGATCCATGAAGACTACCACAAATGTACCCAAATATGGGTCAAAAACCTAATTGAGCATAGCCATGAAAACGGTATACACATTCATTAGACCAAATAACATAACTAGATACTTATAAATACAATACCTACTATGGAACTCTATATGATGTATATCTGATGGCCTAACACATTATCTGGTGAAATCCTTACCTCAAATAAGTCTTTGAGAATTCCCAACCTCCTTAGAGACGACATAATTGTCCATTTATGAGTAAAAGGAGACATGATGTTCAAAATAAGATGATTCAATATTTAATAATTTAGAAAAATCCTAAGGGGTTTGTCCACATTTTAGTGAAGAGGAGTAGAATACCCCGTGAGAAGTAATGGGATATATAAAACCCTTAGCTTATATGCACTCTTAATATCTCTTGATCTCCTAAAACTCAGTAGAGGCTATCCTCTAAGAAGGAATGGACATAGGTGCATCTCCTAGAACCAGATCAATAGAGAAATCCACCTCTCTCTCAAGTGTTAGACCAAAATAGTCATATGGGAAGATATCCTAGAAATAATCTAGTACAAGAATATATTTAGAATAATTAATTGTCTAAGCATCCATATAAATTCTAGAAATATTTTCGAATTTTCTACTCAACCCACAATGCTCTAGTCCATATCTACCTCCTAATAAATCCCATTTACCCTTGTGAATATTTGTACCACCCTTCGATGATGTGAAGGAAACCCTCTACAAATAAAAATCTACATAGGAAGAATAAGGAACTAATGAGTCCTTCCCATGAATATTGTTGAAACCAGACATCTATAGTATGAAGAGGTTCCATAGAAAATGATAGAAACATATCTCAAGGGGGAACTTATTTACATCGAGATTCATTGTTGGATGAGATTTCCAAAGGAGAGTCAAGGGTCATCACCCTAGAGAAGTTTTGATTTTTGTGTGTGAGGGTTTCCAATAAAGCCAAAAATATAAAAGAATTAAAATACCATGTATATATATATATATATCAAGTTAGATGCTACTAAAATCTTACCTAGAATAGTAGATGGTCTGGGACTCTTCTCCCCCATCACACGCTATATTGCAAAAAACTGATCTATTTTGTGCCCTGAGATACAATATGACTTCCTAGAGGAGGAATTCTCTCCTGATGATGTGAAAATGGTTTTTAGCTACCCCAACCACGACCACCTACTTGGAGAAACTAGTCGGTAAACTATAAATCCCTTATTGACGCAAATTTCTTGATTCAATACAGCACCTAGAGCCAGTGCTGAGCCTCCCTCCCTAGACACTAGAGGGATGATTCTGAAAACCGAATATCAATATCCCATCCTTCCACATGATCTACAATAAATTGGGGCCATTACACACTAAAGTTTCACATTCCCCTATATTTTTCACTAAAAAAAGACAATAAAACTAAAAATACATTGACTATGACTGGGATTACACTACTATGACTCTAAGTGATGCTTCCTACCACCAGAAATATCACCACTAGGTAGAGAAAATGGTTTACTCTGATCACAAACTCCATCTTTCCTTAGGTTAAATTCAGTAATAAGAGACCAATTTACAATTTAAAACATTTTATAAAACTATAAAATGTTCACTTGAGATCAAATTGGATGCATGATTCCACCCTGAAAGCATCTCTCCTTCGCTGGCTCATCGGCTGTATAAATATGCACAATAGAATTAAAGTTCTCTAAAACTGGCTAAAAAGTTTATAATAGACCTAGAATCCAACTGGAGGTTCAAAAACTCCCTAGGATGACCAGACCTCAAGGTCAATGGGAAAGGTAGTCATAGAAGTTAGATTATAAATCCATCCAAAACATTTCCCATGGCCAAACTACCTAGTTCAGAATGTCCCAACAACATTAGGTGGATACTCAAATAATATATGTTGTGATCTTGACCCACCTCTTAGGAGGAATATCCAAATGATAAAATTTTGATAAGATAGTCACAATCCATAACTCTACAGCCTGGTGTCCACCATCCTCTGAAAAAGTAGGTGGATTCTACTATATAAACTCTTTGGTCAAAACTTCCATAGAAGAGGCAGATCATGGAGCTCCCTATAATGTCTTCATAAGATAAGAGATTCCCTCTTGAAACAAGGAATCATCACCCATGTCCAGAATAGAATATGGTTCCATAGGTAGCACTACTAGAGGTAACACTAGTAGAGTAAGGCCCACCACCTCTGGAGCCGGCCTTCACCACCCTTAGGGAACATGACCCGATGAATTCATCGTGGAATAACTTTAAAAATTCAAAGCACCCACCAAAAATAAAATTTTATTATATTAATATTACAAACATAAGAATATGATAGGTCAAAGTCTTCCTATATAATATTCACACCCCTCTTCCTACTCTTGAAGCCAGGTCCGAGTGATAGGAATCATTATAATGATCACTAGAGATATGGCCTACTTCCCTCTACAAATGTCGGGTCATGCTCATGTTATCTATTTCATATCGGTTTTCCAATATATAATGTTTTAATTTGAATTTATAGAGGAATGAACCATTTATGTAGAAATTGGAACCACCATCTAATAAAAACCATTTATATTTAAGTTTAGTACTCATCATTTCTCGAATATTTCATTACATATATACACATGTGTATATTATGGTAAAGTTAAATACATCAACCATTACCAAGTTATAAATTATTAAGCTTTATAAATTAAAATTGTTATTATATTATATTACAACATGGATTTTAAGATGGTTCAATTAGATAGAAAATTATTCTCAATTTTTATAGGCACACACACACTCCTTAAATTCCCATTGTTATACATATGATTGAAACCAACTAAAGTTTTAGATCGTTTGATAAATGGTTCATGGAAAAAACTTAATATAATTGGCTAATTAATGTTTTATCATCAAACTATATGTGAAAACACCATTTAGGTTTTTATAAACACTTTAATTATTATAATTTTTTTATCCATGTAAGAAATGCTAGTAGAATTTCACATATAATTATCACTTAATGATAAATATGAATGAAAAATGAAAAAAGTAAGTAAATATGGATGGGAATAAAAAAAGAAAGGTGAATATATAAGTTTCATATAATGATGAATAATCCACTACCTTGTTATTATACCAAGAAAAGGGAAAAAATATAGAATCCCCAATAACAATTGAACCAAAATACATGCACTCCACTAAATGGTGAATGTGGTGAAACCATAAAAAGTATATTCCAGAACTTCATACCTCATCTTAGGAAATTTGGATTTTCTCTTATATGTGGGTTAGCTACTCCCATTAATAGGCTCATTACCAAATTCTGGAATGTACTAGTCTCCTTCGTACCATCTCGAAATATTAAGGTAAGGAAATGTAGCTACAATACAAATTTGTGACATCTAGAACCTGGTTCACTCATAAGTAAGTAAACCCAGTAGGTCACATGGCCTGAAGCACACCTACCCATAAACCAGATGTTATCGACTTGTTGTGAGGTTATAAGGTTTTACAATTGGGGGAATAAACCCTTATAATCAAAGTAAAACAACATCATAATCAGTTTATAAATTGAGGAATCATAACACCAACAGATAGTGGAAGATAAATCATACTTATAAAATAAAGAGTCATTAGTAATACTATCCAGTACCATATACAAATGATGTAATTTCCTGTCTCTAAAAAATTTTGGTAGAAATGGTAGTATGAACACATGCATACATGTATGTAAAAATAACCAAAAAAGTCCAAATACCATATCCAGATAGCATCATGATCCATATCCCAGTCTAGTGCTCCCTTACTCCCATACTATAATCAGTCACGCAACAATAAGACATTTTTTTCCCTATCCCAACCTGTATCAATGAAGTCTATTTGAGTACCAATCGGTGGCGAGAACTTGGTGTTAGATATACTCAGTAGGCCACAACCAACGATGTCTATAACAAATCTATCATGTGTATATCAACTATAATTGTGTGATGGTGCAATCGGTAAAGATGTAAAGTGAATGAAATATGTAATAAGTACATGATCACAACTACAACAAATGTAGGATATATATGTGATCATCAATATATGTATATGGATAGTCAATGGTAGGTAAATACTATATCGACACATGCCCCATGTGAAGAGTGTATCAAACCTATATGTGATGGGTGCCTAGTTTTATAACCAATGCATACTTATTAAGACCAAAGATCTCTTCAAATGGTAATATTGGAATAGTATCAGCCCTACATGGTCTAGGTCCCAAGGTGAACACTTGGGAAACCTTAACGTGACCGAGGACCTTATACAATGGTATGCATTGAATAGTATGATACCTATAAGGTCTAAGTCTTATGGTGATAACTAGGGTGACTCATATCCAAATATATGAATTTATATAAAATTATTAGGTTCCATACCTTGATCTCCCTCATTGGTGCGATACCATATGTAATCATACCAAGGGGTTTCAGGTGACATACCTCGATCCCTTAGCTAGTTTCATACCATTATGAAATAGGTTAATTTTTTTCATAAGAATTTGGTGCCATACTGAGATGTCAACTGTCAAGAATGTAATATAATAATGAGAATGGAAATGTTAGTGTCTATACCCAATTGTAGTTTTCATTATAAAAAAGAACAAAGTAATGGAATGTCCATATCATCACACATTTTCAGGTAAATAAATTGATTTAATCACATTAATAATATTTAATATCAGGGAAAATGAGGCCCTTACATCTCCAAATATCTCATTTTATTTAAAAAGTATCCCACAAAAATTTGGCTAGGTAAGACAAAAAAAAGGGGAGGTAAAATCATGGGGAATATTAATGAACTCATAGTAGAGGTGGTTTGGGTTGAGTTTGATAACATACAACCATGTCAAGTTTCTAAAAGGGAAACACATTATTGTTCTTACAATATAATTGTGACAATTAATTAATTTAGGATCAATATCTAAAAGGTTCGACGTGCGTGAAAATTAAAATAATTTAATAGACTACAAAAATTTTGGGAAATGGTATATACTACATCCCTTATCCCCTTGGTACAATAATATTTCATTATCATCTCTGGGCTTGGGATAAAATTGAAGAAAAGTGAAGATTACAGGAGTACCATGAAAGTAGGGAATACAAGATTTCACAAAAATAACTCTGTAATTAGGAAGACGATCAATTAAAGGAGATAAAGGTATTAAGAGCCTACAACTGGAGATCCAACACGATAAATTGTACTCAAAATAGAGTCCAAATGGAAATGTTTCAACAAACCCTAGCTTAGTCTTGGAAGATATTCAATGGAGGAGAGGTGGGAAACTTCACATGGAGTGAAGTAAAATATCCCTGCATGATTGGGGAATATACTTACATGATTGGGGAGCTTAGTTTTTATAACCTTTATCTACCAAATAACTTCACTCTATGGAGCCCAGCTGTACCTCACATTTTATGTCAAAACCCTATGTCCTTCAGTGAACGGTTATGTCCAATCCTGCACCTGGCCTTTTCCTCCATAACTTGAATCTCCAAGCTTTAAACAATCCCTAGATTATCTTGCGACCTTCCTTTGGCCATATGGAATATTTATATGGATAAAAAGAAAAGGGTTTACATTATAAATTGAGATGTCTGTACCTTAAAAGAGAAACTGAGATCTTACACACTCTTTTTTATGATGTGAGTTTCAATGAAATTATTTTTAAAATATTTAAAATAATTTAACTTTCAAGTTATTATTTTTATCTTCCAATCAACACTTTTAATGGAAAACATTTAATTATTTTTCAAGACTCCATTATTTGGATTATTTTAAAGTGGTGCTTTAAAATGTATTTCAAGTTTCCTTCTTGAAAATGATTTTTGAAGGTGCTTATTAATTTTTTTTATCTTTATGAAAATTTTAATAGTTGTTTTCAAAAATAAAATTTTCATGTATTTTTTCAATTTTACTATTTAAAATATATAACCCATATTGAATTATGTTTTATGAATCACCCTATAATTTTTTATTTTAAAAACTCATTTTGGGAAATTAAATGTTGGTATCAGTTTATCTCATCCCAAATTTCTATTTATGTGATATAATAGGAATATTATATGAAACCCATTTTCTTTTAATGTGATTCTTGGGATATGATGAATGATTGTTTTCAAATAGAACACATATATTGGATTTTTATTAATGGGGCCCAATATCTATCTCTAATGACTTAGTAAAGGTTTCATTTCTCATGAGATAATATTGTGTTGTATTTCTTAGATATTCTAAAAAATAAAATGATGACGATTATTTGATATTGTCATAAACTAAAGGGTAATATTTTTTGTACATAATTACAACATGTTGATTCAATGGGCTCATGTTTGTAACTTAGTTCACTGTTAGGATATGTTTCAAAGGAATCTTAAATTATATTCTATATTTCTATGATTATGATCCATTGATCATATTTATTATATCATGGTATATTATTTTTCATTTGATATTACATGAAATTTTATCACGGATTATGAAAAATTATTATTTTTAAGATTCTATTTTGATACAACAATTTCCCCCTAATCACGTTTTCTAATATTCTTAGGATTTAAACCTTAATGGAATATTAATATTTTTTCCATTACTAAAAATTTGATGAGACCACTTTATTATGTCACTATTCCCTAGTTTATAAAGAGGAATATAAATTATGAGAAGTCTATAATGGAGGCTAGCGTGGAAGAATTATGGAGAATTGTCCATAAGTGTTGTAAAATAAGTTGTTTATGTGTCTTACTCTCAAAGACAATTAACATTTCATTATTAGGACTATGAGATTATTTTTGTAATTTAATGGTTAAGTTATGAAAATAATGGGAAATATATGTATATTTATATTGGGTTATCTCACATGGAATCAAATCTTATGCCTAAATAATGCGTTTTAGCACTCAGACTGGGAGTTTGGATCTAGGGTGTGTTAATCATGAAACCACTATAAAGACCCCTGATTATTCTATAACTCAAACAAGAGTTTTATTTCTAACTAGTTGGGATGATATGTGGTAAATTTTGGAGATACTTCTTGAGAGTTTTATTTCATTATTTTTTCACTATCCCTATCTCGTGATTGCACAGTAGACCATTAATGGTCGATCGAATGAGAAATTTTCATACCCCCAATAATGAAATATTATTTTTAGTTGTTTAATCCATGTTGTTTGATCTTATTATAAATTTCATATTTTTATATAAAATAGGGAATTTCCTTTTTTTATTTAATTTCATTTATCTTATTTTCATTTTTCACTGCATATATAATGGTTGAAAGTGGGTTGATCCTAAAGTAATGATAAGTTTTTGATTACTAGTATAAGTGTTAATAGGGATTTCAATGATCATATAATTCAATTATTTTAATAAAAAACACCAAGAATTTGTTTTTGAGTTATGAGTTAATAACTGAGAGATAAATAGAGGACCATCTTAATGAATCATTACTTATTAGGTAAATGAGAGAAAGTATTCACGGTAAGAAAACTACTTTAAAACTAAATCTAAACAAAATTTTTAAAATTTAATTCTATGAAATAAAAAATTAACCCACTCAAGACATGAAAATAAAACCAAAAACATCCTCTTATCTAAATAAAACATAAGTCACACTATTTCCCAAAATTTTACTGGGGTTAAAACTTTTTATCTGAAGCCTGTAAAATTAGTTACATCAATTTTTTTGGAAAATTTTTGTGTATTCTTATTGTTATATTTTGAGAATTTACTTTTTTAAAGGATAAAAAAATTATTTTAATAAATAAAAAATATGTCATTTCAATGATATTTGAGTTCACCCTTTTGATAGGATTAAATGTGGATCATCTGATGTATTATGATCAATGACTGAAAAGTTTCTCTATATAAGGGCACATGGAACCATAGATGGTTGTATAAATTTGTTATAAACCTCTATCTCTCTGAAATATTATCTTATCGACTACTATTGGTATTTTATGAATTAAAATGGAATACTTGAATATTTTTTATAAAAGAGATATCATTATTATGGGGATAATTAATTTTGATTTGTTTTATATATATGAACCAAAATTGAAGAGGGAGGTTTGATTATTAGGATGGTAGTCAATCACTATACTATGCGTGGAATTTTAGTGGTTTTATCCACAAATTTTCTGATATATTTATAGAATTAGAATATGCAGTGAAATAGATGGAGCAAAGAAGATGAAATTCAGAGTTTAAGAGGTAGAGTTTGTGTTGTCTATAATATATTTTTCAGAAGTGGCAAGAAAACCCATAAAAGGAAAAACTGTGTTCATACATTATAAAATCTTAGATATATTCATAACTTCTAATGGGTAGGGGTTTGTGGAAATACAATTTTTGGAGAATTAGAGTGTGAAAAAGATGAAAAATATACATCCAAAAGTCAAAATATTTTTTAAAGGATTCATGGTTTTATTTTATAGAGGAAGTTATATAGTGACATAACCTAAATTCTTGGTATCTAGATTCTATAATTTATATTAAAAATTACAAAGTTCAATAAAATTAAAATTTTATGGAATAATATTGAAGTAATTTTCACCATTATGGTAAAATTTAAGATGATTAATTACATTAGATACTCAACTGGGTTTTGATTTAGACTCAGTATAAGGCTGAAGTTATGGAATTTAGAACCATAAAAAGGTACAAAGAGTATTCAATGAATATTGAAATACTTTTTTAGATGAATCTAGTAGAGGAGGATATTTTTAAAATATAATACAATTTAAAATTACAGAAGTTACCATGTAAAAGAGGAAGGAAATTGAAAAGAATTTAAAATAACTGAAAGTGTTCCAACTGGGAGGTACCCCATTATGAAGAAAAGTAAAGGGTCAGAGACACAATATAAGAATGAAAAATACTTTTTGGGAAGTATATAGAAGATTAAGTTAATAATTCTAAATAAGTTTACCATTTTTTAGAGTATATAATTTCAGGAAAACTATATTTGGGTATAATGATTTAAAAATTAAATGATCTATAGGAAGATGAAATTAATAATAAATTATCTGAGAAGAAGGGTGATTTTTATTTAATGTTGGAGAAGCATCATGATGTATATCCACTAGTTAATATTAGAGAACTTTTGGAACATATTCATGGTACAACAATAAGGAAACTAAAATTCATGAATTATAAATCTAGTGAAGGAAACAATATTGTTGTAGAATTCGAAGAGAAATATTTATATAGATCCCTTCGTACCTCATTATCAGATATTTTATTAGAAACTAATATACCAAAATAAGTTATGTCTATAGTCACATCCAACTTAATACCCTAACCTCCATGGTATGTTTCATTTTCATCATCTTCTGAATGTTATTCTTCATTATTTTCCAAATCATCAAATTCATATAGTTTAAGGGAAGAAAAATTTAATAACACATAGCCATATACTTATGATAAAGTGTTAAAGTTGAGGAAATATTATATGAAATATGATCCTAATAGGGTAAAGTCCTTGGAACCACCAAAATATTAAAAAGAAAAATGTCTAGATTTTTTTGGCTATAATGGAATTGTTGTTTATATATTAGACAAAGAAAAATCACCTCATTTTGTTTATATCTTGAACAACTTACCCAAGGAGTAAGAACAATTCCATTTTTTAGGAAAAGTTGAATATATTAAAGTTGAGATGTATAATTATTTAGAAGAAAATTATTTAGATGTTAGTACAATATGTAAAAGAATAGATAAGAAACAAGTCTTGATGGAATAATAAAAAAAATTATCCAAAATCATATATGTATTTGATAAGATTAATTCAAGGATAAGTCCTCAAAATTATACTACAATGGATGCTTAGATATCTCAAACATCAAAGTATATTCTTAATTATCAGGTAGAGATAAAATATGAGTAATCCAGTTTTCAAAAGGCTACAATCTTTAGTTTTGAATCAAAATGAAATTTGATGAGTATGAAAAGGATTTGGTTAAAAAATTGATATTTTAAGAGAAGAAGCTGAAGAATCTATAGAATGAATCGAAAAATCTATTAAAAAATAATGAATTTCTAATTTATTTTTATTTTATATTTTTTATTAAAAATTATGATTGTTGTTTAATTATTTAACTATCATTGATTGATGAATTTTTTTTATGAATAAATATTTTCAAACTACATTACTTATTTTTTATTATCGCAAAAAGGGTTTAATATTTTTGTTTTTCTCTGACTGTTTGAGAAGGGGGTTAGGGATTACTAAAAATTATGGAGAAGAAAAGTCACTACCCTATAATTTTTTTAAAAACCAAAGGGGAGATATAGATCCTAGTGGTAGAAATTAGAATATAAAATGGATAGTACATTTCATCCACGTGTTTTTATGAATACTAGAAGATTATCATCCTAATTTGTTCCTCTAATATATTTTTTTAAAAATAACTGAAAATGGAAAGAACTATGTTTTATTTTGAATTATTTTACATTAGATAAATATTATTATATGTATGTAGTTTTATGAAAGTTTTTTTTAAAGTGGGTAACATAAGAAACTATAAAAAGATAGAATATTTTCAATGTAAACCTCCGAGGGAGTTACATCAATGTTATGAGGTTTTTACTTATTTAGATTTTAGTGAAATATATTTTCTTTACTTGTGTCATTATTTTCATAATGAGGGAAATTATTAGTGATTTTTTGAGTCTATTGACTATTTTTTTTTCAAGTGAAAATAAAATTTATTCTGAGTTTGAATTAGCTTGAATTTATTTATTTGACTTATATTATGAAAAACTTAATTTTAGAATCTCTAAATGTTTATTTTCTAATGAATGGATTCGATACAGAAAAATTATTGAATTTTCATATTCCATAATTAACTACTTAATTAGAAGTTAAATTTGTATTCATTGAAAGTTAATGAAGTTTCTTATAATATTATTGATGATACTAGTAGAAAAAACTTATTTAGTGTCATATTTTTAATGTTGGTTTTCTCAAATATAATATTAAAAGTGATGCAAGAAGCCATTAAACTCTATTGTTTATAAATATAATTTTAAAATTATTTCTAGAAATATAATATCCCAAAACATCACCTCATTCTTTCTATGTGATAATTTTGTAACCCTCTTCCTCTCAACTCTCAATGACACTCGACCATGCCAAACTATATACAGTGTTTCATTTTTAAAATTATTTTTACATTATTTATACTCAATATTCTATCCTTAATCCTTCTTCCAGGACCCTCAGAAATATTTAATAAATATAAACTATAATATACTCAACCCTAACCTGTGTTATAATATTTTTTTGTTCATTTTTCTACTTATTTTTTTATTTTTTTAATATATCTTTTAGTATTTACCCTATTTTCAACACCCTCGAGTGAATTTATTTGAATTTGTAAACTATTTTCCATTTTTTTCCATTAAATTTTGTAAACTCTCATAAGATTTTGTAATAATTTATTAATTATTTTTTAGATATAAATTCAATTAATCCATTCACTTGTTTGTATACAAGTTATAATAACTTATATATATATATATATATATTTAAATTTGTTTAATGTTATAGAAGTTTGGTGGATATAATTGTTTTGTAAATGTAATATTTTTTTGGATATAACTATCTGTATTTATAATTTCTTTCATTTATAAAATTTTTATCATTATGATATGTTTTTGGTTAAAATAATTTTTTATTCAATTTTTTTAAAATTTTTAATTGTTTTTTCATTATGATTACTTTGTATTATTTTTTTCATGATATAAATTTTATTAGTTTTTAAAATAATTTTACTGATATAAATTATTTGTTAAAAATTTATAATTTTTTATATAATTATATTATTATATGTTAAAAAATTATTTATTTACATTTTAAAATTTTATATTTATTTCAAAAATCATCTCTTATATCATGAATTTTTAGATAATTAATGGATCATATATTGACAAATTCATGAAGAAATATGGGTTAATATGATAAGGGTATTATAGTTTCTCATAATTTTGTAGTCGAAATATTGAAAAAAAGATGTCTTTTCTATCCATGAAATATGTGTTTGAATATGAGTAAATTATGGTATAGAGAAATCAAAGATGATTTGATTTTTGATGCTCTTAGTTACAATTATAGGCACTAGATCTTTAATTAAGGAATAACAATCAAGTGAAGTTCTATTAATGATATAGATGTTTAACCTGGGGAAAAGGATCATCTTGAAGAATTAATTTGTGATGTAAGTTTTGAAAATATTGATGAAATAAGTTTTAAACAACTATATGGTAATTTTGAGAAACCATACATATAAAATTTCAATAAATTGACAGTGTTATCGATAGATTCTAGAATAGTTATCTTGGAAGAAAGTTGTGGTTGATATGATAAAATTTCTCCTAAATTGATTGAAATTTAAAAATGGATACATCGATAAGGAAATTGGATTCTAAATTTCAATTATGAGTAAACAAATGTTATGCACAATCGGACCGAGGTATAAAAATATTCACAATTTTCCTAATGATTGTGTATTGTATAGAAGGGAATAAAAAAGTTTATCTAAGTGTCCAAAATATGGGACATCATGATATAAACTGGATGAAAAATCTAGACTTGATTCATTCTCAAGAATAGACAACAATCCTACTAATAAATAAAGCTAGTATATTCTAATAATTCCTTGTTTGAATCATTTCCTTGCAAATTAAAATTATTAAAAGAGGATAAGATAAAATAAATATGAGCACATATCTGGTGGAAACCTACGCTACCCATCCAATTCACTACAATTTAAAATATTTGATCAAAAATTTTATATGTTTTGAAATGAAGTTAGAAATTATAGGATTTTTCTATACATAGATGAAATAGATCCATATATGATTATAAGTAGAAAACATAGTGTGGTGAAACAACCCTAACTAGGACTCAAAATTCAATTACCCCAATGCCACCTCTATAGGCTAGGAGGTGGTGACAAGTGCCAAATAAAATATTCTTACTGAAAGGCCTTTTCCTATTGTACGTGTATGCACACACCTAAAGATATCAGTGAAGAAGTATGGAGGAATAATAATAAAAATATACAGAAACTATAAATTAAAACTAGAATGAAAAACTTCTAAGGTGTACAAGAGAACAAAATTGAAAACTAAAAAAAAAATTGAAAAAAATAAATGGCCAACCAGAAAGATATACCAACCTGAAAAAACTTGAAAGTGAAATTTTGAGAGAGTCTAATTCTTGATCTTCAAGCTAAAACCACTATGCATGGTTCAGAGAACCCAATATCCTTAAACTCATCTGATGTCACCACCATCATTTCTTTCATCTGTATAAGACATGGCACATGCAGGAAGAGATCATGCAGCGATGAGTATATACATACCCAGTAAGACACCCTAAAAGTTGAATGAGGGAGAATAAACAGACAAAATTGGAATGTAAATACAATAGATAATAAATAGTGAACATCTCATCCCTTACCAAGAGAGAGAGAGTGAACATATAAACATAAGTGGATAAGTATAATGTGTAAATGGACTACATGTTGATTCTTTTACACCCACAACAAGAGATTAACCTCATTTAACCATGAAGATCTCAACATAGAGAGTTTATGGAGTACAAGAATTTCTGTACAACACATGGAAAGATAGTAAGACAATCCAAAAACATGGATACAAAAATATTAATGCTCAATAAAATAATCCCAAATGAGAGATAAAGGGGATCTCAATCACATTGCCCAAACCTGGAATAGAGTATCCATTAGTTTGATAAGTCCATCAATGCTGCCCATCATCTCACGTTTCTGCCCAAGTGTAATCATGTGGAGGCCCTCACCTTAACCACTATTCCACACAAACTATGGGGGTAAATCTCCAAGTGGAGGACCCATGTCATAGTGTGTTAGGGAAGTTCTACTCTATAGGTATCATTAGAGGACTTGATCCCTAATGCATTAGGGTGTTTCAATCTAGTGTCATGAGGAACCACATCATATCAGACAAGAGGTTCAAATCAGTAGATAGAGGACCTTCACCCAATATGATGGGGGGGGGGGGTCTACTCTATAGGTCAATGACTCACACTCTGATGCGATAGGAGGGTTCCAATCTAGTTTCATGAGGAACCGTATCCTATTTCACAGGGGGTTCCCCTCAGTAGATAGAGTAACCATGCCCAATATTATGGGGGGGGGGAGGAGGGTTCACTATATAGGTCAAGAAAACATGTGATAACCCTACGATCATTGTTAATTCTCGATGGGTTATCGAATTTATAAATTTAAAACCTGAAACAAACAAACTTTTAAAAAATAGGGTAGTATATGATATGTAAGATCTAGGTCGAACCCATAGAGATAGGTTTGGATATTATATTAATTAAATAAAATAAACCTAAATTAATTTTAAATTTTGGAAAATGAATCAAAGCTAGAGAGCCTTTAGATTGTGGAGAAAGTGGGAGAAGAAAATATAAAATGGGTTTCATGTAGCAATGATTCTAGGGTCATGGGATGAAAAGGTATGAAATAATTGAATAACAATCATGGAGTCATGGGAATAGGTCATAGTAAGTTTAATGGTCCTGATAAATGCACTATATCCCAAAATCACCTTTTCTAAGGGTCAGTTACTTCATATTGTAAATAATGGGTAACCTAAAACCATATATAAACAAAGGGATAAGAGAAACCCAATGGTTATGGTGGAAGTTAAGACCCTAGAACTCACTTTAAACAAATGTATTCAATCATCTCTGGAAATGATAATTCTTAAAGAAAGAATGAAATTAATCCCAATCCCAAACCCCGCTTACAATGGTCATGAAAACAAAATCATGGAAATGATAGATTTGAAGAACGAATATGAAATCCCAGCATTAATTTCATTCATATATAAAATACCTCGTACAATCTATTTTCCATCATCACGCATGCTCCAACAAAAATAAATCATGATCTCTTTTTAAACATGAGTGGGTGTAAAAAAAATAAGAAATTAAAATCCTATATAAAATGGTGAAACATGTGGTTGTGTCCGAGGTAGGAGTTCGGCAGTGCTGATCTATCCAGAAGTGATCCCAAATGGTGCGGCCAAGGGTGGTATTTATAGGCTTCAAATTGGTCCTATTCAACCCAAGTAATGATGTGAAATGTGATTACATGACATGTAATTCCTTGTGAAAAAAGGGTTCCACTCTCGTTTCATGAGGAATCCCACCCTATCTGATAGTAAGTTCCACTCAATAGAAATATGACCCATTCCCAAGACAATGGGGGGGGGGGGCACTCTATATGTCATTGGTGATCATCATCCTGATAACTAACATCATTAACCACCACCTAAATAACATTTACTCCAGGAACATCCTATATTGTATCCTAAAATCCGAAACTAAGGGAAATATCATATTTTATGTGAAAACACACACAAGACAGGCTACTTGTGTGCCAAAATTTGAGTCCAAACAATGGAGATATGAGAGTTTGAAGTTTACTCAAAAGTAATCAAGGAGTACACATCGTGTGAGGGGGCCCAAAAGGCATGTGGACCAACTGTATCACTTGGAAATTTCCCTATAAGTTCATAGCTCACCAACCAATGTATCAATATATGGAGTGCTAGAAGACTAAATGGTGTGTCTAAGACACTCAGGGTCCCTGCCCGAACACCTTAGCCATGTTTGTGAACTTCGGTACATGGACATGTGCCTGACCATGCTATTATACTTAAGTACCTTATGGGAACCTGGCCGCACTCTTCCACATAGTGTCTTGCCCATGTGTTCCAATACATGGATCATCCACCCAAGGACGAGGTACACAACAAGTAGGAGGCTAACGTGTCGTGCCATCCATATAATTTTCTAAATCCCTAGATGCCACAATATTAGGGATACACAACATTTGTTCATCATTACACACAGTGAGTAGTCATTTTTTTAACAAAACATCATATATATTCTTGGGAATCTATATATGTTTTTTTTTCATTCAGATCAAGCCTTGTATTAACTAGAAATTGGTGGATATAGCCATTGTTTTCCATTTTCGGTTATCCGATGGATGGAAAGTGTCACCCATTGATCCATCGAGGTTTTTCACAAGTCCCAAATGAACTGCCACACCACAATCTCTGATTCTAGACTCTCTTTCAACAAATCGATCACTCAAAACATTCAATGCCTTTATTTACATTCTTAGTTTGATGTTAAAATCAACACATGGAAATGTATCACGAATCCATGGGTCTGATTGGGCTCGGTCCAACATTGCAATTTCGAATCATGACCCTATGGTCTAATGATGACTAATGAAAATAAATTGAGGGGTAAAATGAAAAAAATTAATTTTTATCAATATTTTTTAAGATTTATTGGAAAAATACAAAGAACAAGGATATTTGGGTTTGAAAGAAAAACAATAATCAATTTAATTTAGAACATCGGTGCATAAAATGATCTATAATTGGTGTAGATCATAGAAGTGATGATATTGCTAAATGAATTTAATTAAAAACGGTGTAAACCATGAATTAATGAGTCCTACCATGAGATTCGATCATCTTTAATCAAATAACATCCTCACCAATGATTTAAGGAAGTCATTTCATTCGCTGCATGCGACATACCACCTTTTTATCACATAAACTTTCATTACATTATACAAAACCGAGGATCTTTAAGGTTTAGTGTCTTGGAAACCAGAAACTTAATACATGACAACATAAAAAAAATTCTTCTTAAACACTTGAAAGGCTTCTTCATTTGTTCATCCTAATTTCATTTCAGCATCTCATAACCTGGGAGAATACATCAAAGGAAAGGGTGAGCAGAAGGCCTAGTAAGGGAATCAAGGGAAACATTTTACATGTGAACTTGAGATACATCAAAAGTCGTGAAAAAATAACTATAAGGCATGAGAAAGAGATCATGAGGCATATCATAATTAAAATAACTTGAAACATAAATTGAATATGTGGCTACAACATTTAACATATACAATCATTTCTATTTCACCAAGGTCCATCCCCAAGGTGTCATTAAAAATTACCAAGGTTATTCACCACGGTGTCGTTAAAAATGGTCATCTCAAGAGATTAATTATTTACCCAAGGAATTGGAGTGCTATCTGTGCACACCCTTAAATTTTCCTTTGTTATCATGTGAGACACATATATCATCATCAATCATTTCATAAAAAACCCATATAGCATAAAATAAATGGGATTCATTTCATAGTCATCACATTTTAAAAAATGCTTTAAAGACGTGATCTTTATGTCACTTTAAACCCACAGAAAAAAGAAAGTGGGTTTCATGTATGTAAGTCCCAGAATTAAAATAGAACATTTTGATATATATTTGAATACCCATATAGAAGAAATATCTATGAGTATTCAATTAATAAAATAAAATAATTTGAGATAAAGAGAGAGACATTTTGAGACGAAAATTCTGCAGCATAACGGCTATGTTATAGGGTTTTAGAAAATACTGAAAAGAGAGGGGACATGGGTCACCCACTCCTAAATGATCCATAAAAGAGTATAGGGACAGGATATAAAGGATATAAGAACATGGTAATGAAATTGTAAAGACATACCTTATGAAATGAAAAACATGGAAGGAAGACAAAAATAAGATTTCTCTTATGAAAATTCAGCAGCCTAACGGTGTCACTTAAAACTTCAAAAAAATGAATTGATGAGATCAAATAGGGTCTCTCATCATCTGAACAAAAAATATAATTATTATAGATATATAGATAATACCACAACATAATAAAAGGAACTTGAAAGACTTGACATGAAAATAGAACTTGAAAATGAGAAGGGTGAAAGAATCCCTTAAAAATTCGGTAGCCTAACGACACCACTTAAACATAATTAATGAGAGAAAGAGGGGGTCTCTCATCATGTGAAAATGAAAAGGAAATTAAGATGAATATAAAAGAACATCCTCCAACATAATAACATGGATCATAAAATAAATGACATAAAAGAGAGTACTTGGAAAGAAAGAGAGGAGTAGGATCCCTTACCTTAAAACGTAACTCTTAAAACTCAAAGGGTGGGACCTTGAGGGACTGGGAGAACCTTGGGAGGACTTCTTGGGAGGTAAGGAGACCAGAAATTTGTTGAGGATGATTTTGGAATCGAAAGGATGAGATAATGGCTTTGTATTTATAGGGGAAGTGAGGGGACAGGGCATTAATGGCCAAGGGACACCTCATTTGTGGTATTGAAAAAACAAGTGGTATTTCCTCATGGAATTGGCCACTTGGGATACCTCATACCTTATCATACTATTCATAAGTCTTCCATCCCTTAAAATATCTCATGACATCATCATGACGCAGTTATGATGTCATTAAACATACCGAAACCCTAAAACTGTATTTTTACCATTCATTGAAAATTTAAATTTTTCAGAAAACTCCCAAAAATTTACCTAAATATAATATCAATGCTCTGAATTCAAAAATAAACTCCATTTTATAAAAATAATTTTCTAAAGATGTTTAATTTAATTTTTAAATACAAACACTATTCACCGAAAATTCATTTTTTTTCAGAAAAATCCCCAAAAATTACATTAACATAATATCGATGTTCTGAATTCAAAAATAAAGCCCATTTTTCAAAAATAATTTTCTAAATAATTTTAATTTACTTTTTAATTAAAAAACACTATTCACTTGAAAAAACTAATACTTGACTAATAGTTTCTGAAACAGTTATTTACCTATTTTATTGAATCACAATACTTAATCAAGGTGCCTATATTATATTAATACTTTCTTTAAGTGAGATTACTATTCCATTTGGTCACATTACTAATCCTAAGCGTTAAATCACTATTCATAAATTAATATTCACTAGAAATTAAGTTGATCTTATTAGACTCTAAATTTCTTACTGAAAACATTTATAGAAGACCATTTTTTGAAAATCATTACACATCATTAATTATTTAAGGTTTACATAAATATTTTAAAATATCCATTTTTTTCAAATTCATCAATAATATACATCCTACATTTATCCAGACATTTTAAAATTTACAAACTTCACCATAAAAAGAAATCACAACTTTTATTTATCAAAGAATTACATAAGGCAGATAAGGTCTCGTTACATAGCCCTCTTATAACACCAGCATAAGACCTAAGATTAAGATGTTCTAGGTTGATTGAATCTTGGGGTCGCTCGGCCAACATTTCCCAAGTAGTGATTTCTATCATCTTGAACTTCTCACGATGGCGATTCCTTTCCAGCTTCACATGACGAAGTTCGGCTTGGGTTTGGTTCAGAGTAAAGCTCAAAGGTGCTACCTCCTTCCCGAGTTCTATCAGATGGGCTTCGATCAGCCCGAGACTACTGGATGGGGCCATATAATCTTCTTTCTATATTAATTAATCAAGATCACTTGTATTTATAGACAATAATCACAACATTTAGTTTCCAATGGTCATATCGAGTAATGGTTATATAATAGTCGAAACCCAACAGTCTCATTTTAATTATACTCATTTTATTAAATAAAATAGTGTTGTTGAGTATAAAATAAAATAACACACAAATTTAGGAAACAAAATTTATTCAAAATTTCAGGTCGTTACATTCTTCCCCCCTTAAGAAATTGTGTCCTCGCAAATTTTAAAATTGGTCTTGGAAATTTCATTGAAAGTCCCACATCAGAAAAAGAGTCCGTAAAACTATTACTTTAAAAGAAAGAAAGGGAAGTACAAAGGTCACCCGAGTTAACCCGTACTAGGATTCCATGTAGGGAAACATGGATATGGAAGAGAAAACAAAGGGTCATGTTCCGATGGAGAGTCAAAGAAAATATTATTAGGAGAAAGTTAACCACAAGAAAATCACAAAGTTATGATGTGTGTAAATGATATTTGATTACCTAGTAGGAAACATAAACAAAAAATGTTTTTGTTTTATGTTCCTTTTCATAATTTTGAGGAATTCATTCACTACATAGAATAAAAACATAAGGAAATATACTTACCTTCAAGTAGATTTTCATCCTTTAATAATTTTCTACCAAATATAATCTTTTCCCCAAACGATGAGCATTAAAAAACACTCAGTCTCATCAAAAGCATAAGAATCATCTTCTAGATAATCACATAATCCACAAAATATTAAATATTTATTTATTATATCTTTAAACATTATCCAAAAAACAGAAAGGGTAAGATAAAACAACTCTTCAAAAGAAATAACCCCATAGGAAGGGAAACTACTTTAAATCTTCAAAATTCCATTTTACTACCCAAATTTCATCATAGACCATTCCATAAATAACTATCCTTAAAATTCCTCAAAATAAACCAAACTAAGATTGAAACCCAAATATAAGAATGATTTCATAACTTAGTCTTCCAAGATAAACTTTATCATTCATCTCTAAACAACATCAACCACCCTTATCGTCTTATAACAAAATTAACTAACTTAATCACATTTTCCCCAAGATTGGTTAATCATTTACATAAGTAACCTAAATTACCGTAAGTTCTCCTTAAATTCATCAATTATTCAAAATATAAGTCAACCTTTAATCCTAAAAGAAAATACCATATTAATCTATTTACCTTGATCATATAGGGTTCCCAAAATAGTGAACGTCTTCCAAAATAATATTCATCTTTTAATCACCTAATCATTTTTTAAGAAGAACAACTTCACAACATCAACATGTGATACATAACAATAGATATTTTCCTTAATGATATAAAACCATCTTAGGTAGTCAATTGATTTTCTTAGAAAACATTAAAGATATTCTCATAGAGCACGAAGTAGAATACAACATGACATAGATAATTATTGTGAAGAAGTTACATGTACTTCAGTAATCATGATCCATCTCAGCATAGGACTTTCATTGTTCCCTTTTCCTTGAAGATTGTTGATGCTCATAATGCTTCTCATTCCTTCCAAGAGATAATTGACTTGAATAATGTACAACTTCTCCACATTTACAACATTTAAAAGTATAAGGTACATTAGATTGAACCTTATCTTTATTCATCACATTATCCATTTTTTTAAAGAAATTGGCTGGTTTATTCCCTATCACCCACACTAAAAACATCTCCCGGTTCCTTTGTAACATTCCCCTTGGTGCCTCTTTCCACACTTTTTACACAAAAGAAATTGGGTCTTCTTTCCCTTATCAACTTTATCAGATGAACATCCTTGAGAATTCGTCTTCTTCTTCCTTGATGATTTTGGGCATTCAACTAGGTACCAATTATTAATTGTGATTTTTGATAGCTGGTTTGGGATAATCACAATATGTTAAACTTGATCGCTCATAATATCTATCATATTAAAAGGGAAATCGTCACATTTTCTATCACATTGTTTGTTGGGACATGTTCTTCTATTTCCCACCGTTAACTAAGAAAAGAAAGTATATTTAAGGGGCTTAAACACTTAGACAATAATCATGAAAAGGAAACTTAAAGCATAGAAGGATAAACTTGTAGAATAAAAGTATACCCTAAATTGTGATCCCCTAGGTTCCAATATAGGTTATCCATGATCATATATTCTTATGTGAATCTTTATTTTATTTTATCTTTGTCCCTTTAATAATGGTTCATACCAAACTTAGGAATTTACCAAAGCATATCCCCCAGAAGTGTCAAACCAAGAGTGTAGCAAGGCCTGTTGTCGTGCACCATGTTACCTCAGGTCAAGCCCGAAACACCTTGTTAGAGTTTTCACTCCTAGGTACATCTGTGCTAGAGCCACCTCTACTTGTTCATATCCAGATAGAGATTTATTTGTTTAGAAACCACTTACTCAACAATTCACCAAAATACCAAGATGTTTTCCTATATTTAAACTTTCCTATATGGTTCTTCATAAAGTTTTCATATCCAAATTTCCACAAATAACTAAACCTTCCTTTGATACCAACTGTGAAACCCCACCTTTTTGTCACATTAAATTTCATTACATTATACAAAACTGAGGATCTTTAAGGTTTAGTGTCTTGGAAACCATGAAATTAATACATGGAAACATGAAAACAATTCTTCTTAAACACTTAAAAGGCTTCTTCATTTGTTCATACTTAGTTCATTTAGGTATCTCAAAACCTGGGATCATACATCAAAGGAAAGTGTGAGCAGAAGGCCCAATAAGGGAAACAATGGAAACATTTTACACGTGAACTTGAGATGCATCAAAAGTCATGAAAAAATAACTTTAAGGCATGATAAATAGATCACGAATCATATCATAATGAAAATAAATTGGACATAACTTGAATATGTGGCTAAAACATTTAACATAGACAATAAATTCTGTTTCACCAAGGTCCATCTCCAAGGTTTCATTAAAAATTACCAAGATTATTCACCAAGGTGTCGTTAAAAATGGTCACATCTAGAGATTAAGTTTTTACCCAATGCATTGGAGAGATATGAGGGCGAAACCTTAAATTTTCCTTTATTATCATGTGATACACATATATGATCATCAATCATTTCATAAAAAAGCCATATAGAATAAAAGAAATGTGTTTCATTTCATAGTCATCACATTTTAAAAACTACTTTAAAGACCGGATCTTTATGTCACTTTAAACCCACAGAAAAAGGAAAGTGGGTTTTAGGTATGTAAGTCCCAGATTTAAGATAGAACATTTTGATATATATGTGAATAACCATATAGAATAAAGAGATTTGAGTATTCACTTTATAAAATAAAATAATTTTAGATAAAGAGAGAGACATTTTGAGACGAAAATTATGCAGCAAAACAACTATGTTATAGGGTTTTAGAAAATACTAAAAAGAGAGGGGACATGGGTCACCCACTCCTAAATGATCCATAAAATAGTATAGGGACAGGATATAAAGGATATAAGAACATGGTAATGAAATTTTAAAGACATACCATATGAAATGAAAAACACGGAAGGAAGACAAAAATAAGATTTCTCTTATGAAAATTCAGCAGCCTAACAGTGTCACTTAAAACTTCAAAAAAATGAATTGATGTAACTCCCCGACCCCAGCTACCCAGAGTCGGTGCATTAATTACATAACATTGGCATGATCACAATAAAGATCAAATCTCGAAAGACCGATTGGTTTAGTAGCCTTGGAAACACTAGATATATTCATAAGTTTTACATTACATCATAAAATGAAAAAAATAATACAACAACATAATGTTTCCACAATCCACACTATTAACCCCTCATAAAATCCCTGCAAGTCATTCATAATTTACTTCTTCACTACCTGGGAAAAATAAAACATAGAAAAGGGGTGAGCTCAAATGCCCAGTAAGGATAACAATATAGCGGAAACTTTCATAAATAAGAATAAACATTTAAGGCAATGTATAACTAAAACAAAAGCCTTTTAAATATGAACTTTCAACATGGTATGGCATAAATAAAATGAAATAATGCCATTTACTTATTCACATGGATATTCTACTAATCGAATAATCACGTGAAAAAATCAATAACCACTTTCATAATGTTGGAATGCATAATGCCAGACTATCATAACCACATAGCCAAGGCCTCGTGCCAAGACTACAAATAAGATTTTGTCAAGGCCTTGTGCCAAGACACTAGTTTGTCTCATGAGACCTACCGATGCATCGAGGAGCTATAGCGGGCTCCACCCGTCACTTATTAAGTCCAATGCATTCCCATATGAAAAGGTTTAAACATAACATAAACATTCGTATTAAAACTAGCATACGAAATGTCAATAATTTCACCATAAACTATGAATGGTATAAAAATAGCACATCCATAGTCAAACATATCACAAAACCTTCAATACAATATAGAAGTTTTGTATCATAATAAATCAACTTCAAAAAATCTTAAAATCCATCAAAGGATGTTGACATAGATGAAATCAAAATTCTTTTTAAAGAAATATCTCCTTTCATTTTGAAACCATTTAAGATCCATATAAAATAAAACATTTTCTTTGAAAATATTCTTATAAGCTTGTAAGGAAATCTTTGAAGATTTTATAACGGCGTGAAATAACCGCACCCGCCGTATAAGTTAAAAAAAACATTCTTACCTCAATTCTATCGAAAAGGTTAAAAAGGACCTTGTTTTGAAAACGACGGAAAGATTCCTTTATAAACCTCTTATAAAAATTCAAACAAGGGTATAAATGACTTTAACCCATAAAAAATGTTTTGAAATACATTTTTAAGAAACATGGATGTGGATGATAAAGATATCCCAGTAGATTATTACGTATAAACAACCTCGGATAATGAAGAGATTGTGAAATAACCCTTACCTTGTACTTTTCCTTGGTTGGGGTAGGTTAACCTCGTGTATAATGGTGAAATAGTTGTTATTAAATTATACAAGAATCATATATATTAATATGATATCATATATGATCTTTTAACATTGATTTGTTAATAATATCTTAGAATTATCGTCGTTTCGGGAGTTAACTTACTCATTTTCTTTTATATGTTTTGTTACATAAGCCATGGTTGTTGTATCTTATTCATATCCAGAATGATATACAGTCCTTAAACATCATTTTTAAATCATCAAATGATAATTATACTTGAATGGATACGATGGAGAATGAATCTCATCGCGTTCGTGGAGACGGTAGTCCGTACGTATGCACGAGCGACAATATCATTCTTTTGATATTAAAATAATATATAAATGGATGGTATATCATATATACAGAATCATTAACATGTTATATTAATTATTTACATGAGTTACACATCATTATTATACCCATCCAAATAATATTATATTGAATAACAATTACACCACGACGTGGAGACGGTAAGCCGTACATACGCACGTATGGTGACATGTTATTCAAAGGGTGGATAGAATACTGAATATGATTGTACCATATTTATAATAACATCACAGTATATGTGAGATACTGGAGTTATTATTTCAGAATGGTAAGAACAAAGGAAGAAGAAGTGGAAGAAGAAATGAACTTAGAAAAGGGTGGTGAAATCATTACCTCTTCTTCGGGTTCTTCCTTTTGATTTGATCAAAAGGGATCCTTAGGTTGGCTTTCTGATCAAACTAAGGCCTCTAGGTTGTAGTGAGGGATGTTGGGAGATTATTTGGGCAGAGTTTGGCCGAACCAAAAGGCTTTGAAGGTGTGAAGAAATGAGAAGGAGGAGTGCCCTTTTATAAGAGGGGTGAGGGGCACCTTTGGAAAAGCTAGAAATATTAATTTATAATAAATTCATATTCGGTTTCTAATGGCTCCAAAGCTTATTATTCAAAGGTTAAGGTGGGGATAGGTCGAAAACCACTCAACCAATAGAATTTAGACAGGTTTGGGTACTTATATTAACCTTATCTTTAAGTATTAACTCTAAGTTAATTAGTTTCACTTTTACAATGTCTCTTTGTATTTTTATATAATATCGTTAATAAACTTACTATATACATCCAAGCGACCCCAAAGTGGTCCATTAATGATTAACCTATCATAATATAAGTCTCTTGGCCGAACCTTAGATTTTTAGGAATTTAATATCAATTAATAATATAATATTTGTTTTAAGAACTCTTTTATGTCAATTTTGACACTATTCAATAGTTGATTTTTGTGAAACTCATAACAGATTGATTACTTCGAACAAAGTCCATTAAATCAATCCTAATATATCATATTAGCCTAGAAAATTAGTTTAATTCATTAAAAGTTTCATATTATATTTATTTGGGTATTTATAATATCAATTATTTTAATTTTTCACTATTATAGTAATTACTGCATCATCATTGTGTCATAAATAAAATAAATTATTTAATGTCTAAAAATTATAAATAAAATTTCATTATGTAGGAAATCTTTTTATCTTTCTAATGAATATTTATAATCTAAAATACAACATATATAACCCTATGTAAAAATTGTTGTTCTAAAAGATATATGCTTGTGTCATTTTTGTATTCATTTTAACTAAATTAAAATAAAGTGTCATTATCACTTACAAGTGGATCCATGGGGTCCCAAAATTGACACAAAGATGTCCATGGTCGACCATCTATCAACCAATAGGGTTAAGACACGTTTGTAGGGTAATTTAGTATTATTATAATATTATTTTTTTAACCCTTATTTACCGGATTTACCCTTAACCATGGTAAATAAAATATTTACCGCAGTAATTATTCAAAATGTCTAAAAATAAAAGTTACCTATTTACACAATTTGAACATCCTGATTCCAAATATGGAATCCATTTTCCTAAATTCAAAACACAGAAGTGGAAGAAATTAATTTAAAATTAATTCCCGCTGTCAAAACAAAAAGCGTGTTTTTAAGAGATAATAACTATCAAAAGATTGACACTTGTTTATGTTCGGTTTAATTGTAAAATTATGTCCAATGACCAAAATTATATTAAATGGTAAAAATATATTCTAAATATACTTTAAAACTACTAAAATTCATAATTTATCACTATTAATTATTTTGATTAAAAAAGTTGTTTTTAATTAAAATTTAGTAATTTTCACTATTCATCAAAATATGAAAGTTATCCGAAAAGTACCAAAATTTAACCTTAGGCTAAATTCGATATTCCGAGTCCAAAAATGAATTCCATTTTCAAATATAAAATATATATAATTTCAAAAATTAGGTATTACTATTCACAACGGCTAGTTTAATTAGTTGTGGTGTGTGTTAGAACTCGAGGTTGGGTACAACACACGCTATCACATTATTCAAAGGGAAACGTACCGTAGAAGCTTGGGGTGTTAAATTCTCCCCTCCTTCAAATAATTGCGTCCTCGCAATTTCTAGGGTATTACTGCATAAAAAGACTCGGGTGGTTCTTCATCATAAGTTCCTCGGGTTCCCACGTTGCCTCTTCCATCTTATGATTTCTCCACAAAACTTTTACCAGACGCGTCGTCCAGTTTCTCAGTACTTGTTCTCTTGTATCAAGAATCCTGACGGGCTCTTCGCAATAAGACAGATCGGGTTCCAGTTCTAATTCCTCATAGGTGAGTACATGCGTCGGATCAGGCATGTATTTCCTCAATAGAGATACGTGGAACACATCGTGAACTTTGGAGAGACTTGGCGGCATTGCCAATCGGTAAGCTACAACCCCAATTCGTTCTAGAATTTCGAAAGGTCCGATGTACCTGGGACTCAATTTACCTTTCTTACCAAAACGTATGACTCCCTTCCACGGAGATACCTTCAGGAAAACATGATCACCGACTTGAAATTCCAAATCCTTCCTTCGATTATCGGCATAGCTCTTCTGCCTACTTTGAGCTGCTTTGATGTGATTTTGGATTACCTTCACCTTTTCCACCGTTTCCTCCACCAGTTCTGGGCCTACAAGTTTTCTTTCACCAACGTCATCCCAACAGGTTGGTGTACGACATCTCTTTCCGTATAACGCTTCATATGGTGCCATCTGTATACTCGAATGGAAGCTATTGTTATAGGAAAATTCTACCAGTGGTAAATATTGATCCCACATACCCTGAAAGTCAAGTGAGCAAGATCTCAACATGTCTTCTAAGGTTTGAATAGTCCGTTCTGATTGTCCGTCTGTCTGAGGGTGGTAAGCAGTGCTCAAATGAAGTTCAGTATCCAGGGATTTCTGAAGACTTTTCCAAAATCTTGAAGTAAAACGGGGATCACGATCAGAAACAATCGATAGGGGTATACCATGAAGTCTCACAACTTCATTAATGTATAGTCTTGCTAGACGTTCCAGGGGTAGATCTTCTCTTATAGCAAGAAAATGTGCTGACTTGGTAAGACGATCAACAATAACCCATATTGCATCGTTCCTTCTAGGAGTCTTTGGTAGCCCCATGACAAAGTACATCGTAATATTGTCCCATTTCCACTCCGGTATGGGAAGAGGTTGCATGACTCCTCCAGGCTGTTGCCTTCCAGCTTTCACTTGTTGACAAACCATACATCTTGACACAAAATCAGCAATCTCCCTCTTCATATTGTCCCACCAAAAATGTTCTTTCAAATCTCTATACATTTTGGTGCTCCCAGGGTGTATAGAGAAATTGGAACTATGAGAATCATCCAGCAATTCCCTTTTTAGATCAGGTATATTGGAAACACAAAGTCTCTTCCCGAATTTCAAAATTCCATCTTCATACACAAAGTCTCTCAATCTCCCATCATTCACAGCTTTAATCTTCTTCTGAAATTCTTCATCATCGGTCTGAGAACTCTTAATCCTTTCTAGTAAAGATGGTTTGGCAACCATTTGAAAAAGCATTGATGTTTCACCTTCCCTGGTTATTCCCATGTCCATCTTCACTAGATCCATGAAAATTGGATCCCTTTCAATTCTCATCATGTTCAGAACTCCATGGTCTTTTCTGCTCAAAGCATCTGCTACTTTGTTTGCTTTCCCCGGGTGGTAGTGTATCGTGCAATCATAATCCTTGAGTAATTCAAGCCATCTCCTTTGCCTCATGTTGAGTTCTTTTTGTGAGAAAATATACTTCAAACTCTTGTGATCAGTATAAATCTCACATTTTTCACCATAGAGGTAGTGCCTCCATATCTTCAAAGCAAATATTACAGCTGCTAACTCGAGATCATGAGTAGGATAGTTTTGTTCATGAATTTTCAACTGTCGTGATGCATAGGCAATAACTCTATCATTCTGCATAAGGACACAACCAAGTCCTTTCTTCGATGCATCACTATAAATAACGAACCCATCATTCCCCGATGGTAGAGTCAATATAGGAGCATTGACTAATCTTTTCTTCAGTTCTTCGAAACATTCTTCACACTCTTTTGTCCAAACAAATTTAACCCCTTTACGTGTGAGCTTCGTTAATGGGTTAGCCAATCGGGCAAAATTCTGGACGAAACGTCGATAATAACCTGCCAAACCAATAAAACTACGTACCTCAGTTATACTCGTAGGTGCTGGCCATTCTTGGATTGCTTTGGTCTTAGAAGGATCAACAGAGATTCCATCTTTAGAGACAATATGGCCAAGAAAAGAAATCTCCTGAAGCCAGAATTCACACTTGCTAAACTTCCCATATAATTCATGCCTCCTCAGAGTCTTCAAGATAATGCGCAAGTGATTTTCATGATCTTCGTAGGTTTTGGAGTATACCAAGATATCATCAATAAATACCACCACAAATTCATCGATATACTCCTTGAAAACTCTATTCATCAGATCCATGAATACAGAGGGTGCATTAGTCAATCCAAACGGCATTACAGTAAACTCGTAATGCCCGTACCTGGTTCGAAATGCTGTCTTCGGAATGTCTTCCTTCTTTACACACAACTGATGGTATCCAGATCGAAGGTCAATCTTTGAAAAGTATTGAGCTCCATGCAGTTGGTCAAATAAATCATCAATACGAGGTAGGGGATACTTGTTCTTTATCGTTATAGCATTGATCTCCCTATAGTCGATACATAACCTCATAGATCCATCTTTCTTTTTAACAAAAAGAACAGGGGCTCCCCATGGAGAAACACTAGGGCGAATAAATCCCTTATTACTCAATTCCTCTAGTTGTTTCTTTAGTTCGACTAACTCTACAGTGGACATTCTATAAGGGGTCTTCGATATAGGCCTTGATCCAGGAATCAAATCAATAGAAAACTCAACTTCTCATTCTGGAGGATGTCCAGGTAAATCTTCTGGAAATACATCTACAAATTCTTTCACAACAGGTACATCCTCTATTTGAACATTCCTTTCCTCACCCGCAGTTATTTCATTCTCTTCCTCCCCGATAATTGAATTAAGTTGAGCTACAGGGGGTGGATCTAAATAAGAATTAGGTGGTGACGATTCTGCTCTAAAAATAAGGTGCTCCTTATCATTATCATCAAGAATCGTAACCTCTTTCTTCTTACAATAAATCTTCGCATCATAGTCCGAAAGCCAGTCCATACCGAGGATTATATCAAACTCAATCATAGGTATGACGATGAAATCAGCAGATAAAGAAAATTTATGTGCTCTAATGGGGACTGATTCACAAAACTTTGTTGCAACGATACTTCCCTTAGGAGTTTTAACTGACAACTCCCTTATTAAATCAAATTGGAAATATCTAATTTTATTAGCAAACTGGGAAGATATGAAACAATGCGATGATCCAGAATCAAATAATGCATTTGCTAAACTTGAGGAAACCATTAAATTACCTGCCACCACGTCTTTCGGAGCTTCTACCTCAGCAGTAGTGATAGCATAAGCCTGGCCTTGATCCCTTGGCCTTTTCTGAGGTAAGTTCTCCTGACGCTTAGGACATGCATTTGCATAATGCCCCATCTCCCTGCAATTGTAGCACTGAACGTTGGTAGCTTCCTTCTTCCCCTTGCAATCATGAGCTTGGTGGCCTTTTTCACCACACTTGTAACAGACTCCCATTCCCTTCAGGCAAGCACCAGGGTGTTTCTTCCCGCACTTACCACAAGATGGATATTCAACCTTTCCCTTCTTCCCCTTATTTCCATTCCCAGATTGATCAGCAAGTCTCTTCTTCTCTTGCTTTGCTTTAAAGTCATAAGACTTAGAGAATTCCTTTTCGGTCTTGATAGCACATGAGACAATGTCTTCGTACGATGAAAAGGATTGTGAGACTAATGCTCGACGGAGAAATGGTTTTAACCCATCAAAGAAACGATCAATATTACTTCTTGGGTTGCGAATATAATCTCCAGCATACCTCGCTAACCTTGTAAAGTTAGCCTCATACTTTGTGACATTATCATCCTCCTTTTGTCTCAGACTCAGAAATTGCCTTTCCATATCTGCTCGATGGTCGCGAGGAAAGTATTTTTCTAAAAACAGATCTTTGAACTCCCTCCATTCCATGTTTGATACTTCATCATCTTCCTTCATGTTTTGAATCAATGACCACCATTGATCAACATCTCCAGTGAGGCGGTAAACTGCCATGGTAACTTTTTCCCTTTCACTACTCCCCAAAGCCTGAAATATTTTCTCTAGGGAAAATATCCATTGCTCAGCTACTAAGGGATTTGTACTCCCATTGAACGTTGGTGGTTGTTGTCTCATGAATCGATCTAACATTGATCCTCCACGCTGCGGATTAGGGTGCTCCATACGGGTAAGGTTATTATTCATAACCTGAGTAAGTTGTCCCAGTACGGTGATTAGCTGATCAGCACCAGTTGCATCACCAGCCCCACTATAATTATCTTGAACAGGAGGGCAATCCCTACATGGAGTGCGTGCATTGATACGGTTTCCATTTCTTCCACTAGGCGCCATTTCTAAACAATGGCATAAACTAGATCAGTTTATGAATCAAAATACATAATCCCATACTTATAAAACACTTAACATAAATTGAACTATTTATGGATATAATCCATAATCAGAAAAATGTTTTCTTTGAGGAAGTATATACTCATAAACCCTTCATAATGATTTGTAAAGATAATGAGAGTTATCCTAAGCATATCCCCCGGGAGTGTCGTAACCAAGAGTGCAGCAATGCCCGTTGTCGTGCACCAGTTCCCGTTCGAGTCTAGCTCAAAGCGGGGTTTTCGGGTTTTACCCCTAGGTACATCTGTGCCAGAGCCGCCTCTACCTGCTCGTATCCAGACAGGGATGTATTGCTCGGAAAACCCACAAATTCTCTACAATACCAAAATTCTAGGAAGTTCTTCTATACTAATCCTCAAAGTTCATCTTAGGTCTACGTGCTCTAATCAGAGTTTATCTAAATCTAGCTTCCAAGGTTTGTACTAAACTTCCTCTGATACCAACTGTAACGCCCCGACCCCAGCTACCCAGAGTCGGTGCATTAATTACATAACATTGGCATGATCACAAGAAAGATCAAATCTCGAAAGACCGATTGGTTTAGTAGCCTTGGAAACACTAGATATATTCATAAGTTTTACATTACATCATAAAATGAAAAAACTAATACAACAACATAATGTTTCCACAATCCACACTATTAACCCCTCATAAAATCCCTGCAAGTCATTCATAATTTACTTCTTCACTACCTGGGAAAAACAAAACATAGAAAAGGGGTGAGCTCAAATGCCTAGTAAGGATAACAATATAGCGGAAACTTTCATAAATAAGAATAAACATTTAAGGCAATGTATAACTAAAACAAAAGCCTTTTAAATATGAACTTTCAACATGGTGTGGCATAAATAAAATGAAATAATGCCATTTACTTATTCACATGGATATTCTACTAATCGAATAATCACGTGCAAAAATCAATAACCACTTTCATAATGTTGGAATGCATAATGCCAGACTATCATAACCACATAGCCAAGGCCTCGTGCCAAGACTACAAATAAGATTTTTTCAAGGCCTTGTGCCAAGACACTAGTTTGTCTCATGAGACCTACCGATGCATCGAGGAGCTATAGCGGGCTCCACCCGTCACTTATTAAGTCCAATGCATTCCCATATGAAAAGGTTTAAACATAACATAAACATTCGTATTAAAACTAGCATACGAAATGTCAATAATTTCACCATAAACTATGAATGGTATAAAAATAGCACATCCATAGTCAAACATATCACAAAACCTTCAATACAATATAGAAGTTTTGTATCATAATAAATCAACTTCAAAAAATCTTAAAATCCATCAAAGGATGTTGACATAGATGAAATCAAAATTCTTTTTAAAGAAATATCTCCTTTCATTTTGAAACCATTTAAGATCCATATAAAATAAAACATTTTCTTTGAAAATATTCTTATAAGCTTGTAAGGAAATCTTTGAAGATTTTATAACGGCGTGAAATAACCGCACCCGCCGTATAAGTTAAAAAAAACATTCTTACCTCAATTCTATCGAAAAGGTTAAAAAGGACCTTGTTTTGAAAACGACGGAAAGATTCCTTTATAAACCTCTTATAAAAATTCAAACAAGGGTATAAATGACTTTAACCCATAAAAAATGTTTTGAAATACATTTTTAAGAAACATGGATGTGGATGATAAAGATATCCCAGTAGATTATTACGTATAAACAACCTCGGATAATGAAGAGATTGTGAAATAACCCTTACCTTGTACTTTTCCTTGGTTGGGGTAGGTTAACCTTCTGTATAATGGTGAAATAGTTGTTATTAAATTATACAAGAATCATATATATTAATATGATATCATATATGATCTTTTAACATTGATTTGTTAATAATATCTTAGAATTATCGTCGTTTCGGGAGTTAACTTACTCATTTTCTTTTATATGTTTTGTTACATAAGCCATGGTTGTTGTATCTTATTCATATCCAGAATGATATACAGTCCTTAAACATCATTTTTAAATCATCAAATGATAATTATACTTGAATGGATACGATGGAGAATGAATCTCATCGCGTTCGTGGAGACGGTAGTCCGTACGTACGCACGAGCGACAATATCATTCTTTTGATATTAAAATAATATATAAATGGATGGTATATTATATATACAGAATAATTAACATGTTATATTAATTATTTACATGAGTTACACATCATTATTATACCCATCCAAATAATATTATATTGAATAACAATTACACCACGACGTGGAGACAGTAAGCCGTACGTACGCACATATGGTGACATGTTATTCAAAGGGTGGATAGAATACTGAATATGATTGTACCATATTTATAATAACATCACAGTATATGTGAGATACTGGAGTTATTATTTCAGAATGGTAAGAACAAAGGAAGAAGAAGTGGAAGAAGAAATGAACTTAGAAAAGGGTGGTGAAATCATTACCTCTTCTTCGGGTTCTTCCTTTTGATTTGATCAAAAGGGCTCCTTAGGTTGGATTTATGATCAAACTAAGGCCTCTAGGTTGTAGTGAGGGATGTTGGGAGATTATTTGGGTAGAGTTTGGCCGAACCAAATGGCTTTGAAGGTGTGAAGAAATGAGAAGGAGGAGTGCCCTTTTATAAGAGGGGTGATGGGCACCTTTGGAAAAGCTAGAAATATTAATTTATAATAAATTCATATTCGGTTTCTAATGGCTCCAAAGCTTATTATTCAAAGGTTAAGGTGGGGATAGGTCGAAAACCACTCAACCAATAGAATTTAGACAGGTTTGGGTACTTATATTAACCTTATCTTTAAGTATTAACTCTAAGTTAATTAGTTTCACTTTTACAATGTCTCTTTGTATTTTTATATAATATCGTTAATAAACTTACTATATACATCCAAGCGACCCCCAAGTGGTCCATTAATGATTAACCTATCATAATATAAGTCTCTTGGCCGAACCTTAGATTTTTAGGAATTTAATATCAATTAATAATATAATATTTGTTTTAAGAACTCTTTTATGTCAATTTTGACACTATTCAATAGTTGATTTTTGTGAAACTCATAAAAGATTGATTACTTCGAACAAAGTCCATTAAATCAATCCTAATATATCATATTAGCCTAGAAAATTAGTTTAATTCATTAAAAGTTTCATATTATATTTATTTGGGTATTTATAATATCAATTATTTTAATTTTTCACTATTATAGTAATTACTGCATCATCATTGTGTCATAAATAAAATAAATTATTTAATGTCTAAAAATTATAAATAAAATATCATTATGTAGGAAATCTTTTTAGCTTTCTAATGAATTTTTATAATCTAAAATCCAACATATATAACCCTATGTAAAAATTGTTGTTCTAAAAGATATATGCTTGTGTCATTTTTGTATTCATTTTAACTAAATTAAAATAAAGTGTCATTATCACTTACAAGTGGATCCATGGGGTCCCAAAATTGACACAAAGATGTCCATGGTCGACCATCTATCAACCAATAGGGTTAAGACACGTTTGTAGGGTAATTTAGTATTATTATAATATTATTTTTTTAACCCTTATTTAACGGATTTACCCTTAACCATGGTAAATAAAATATTTACCGCAGTAATTATTCAAAATGTCTAAAAATAAAAGTTACCTATTTACACAATTTAAACATCCTGATTCCAAATATGGAATCCATTTTCCTAAATTCAAAACACAGAAGTGGAAGAAATTAATTTAAAATTAATTCCCGCTGTCAAAACAAAAAGCGTGTTTTTAAGAGATAATAACTATCAAAAGATTGACACTTGTTTATGTTCGGTTTAATTGTAAAATTATGTCCAATGACCAAAATTATATTAAATGGTAAAAATATATTCTAAATATACTTTAAAACTACTAAAATTCATAATTTATCACTATTAATTATTTTGATTAAAAAAGTTGTTTTTAATTAAAATTTAGTAATTTTCACTATTCATCAAAATATGAAAGTTATCCGAAAAGTACCAAAATTTCACCTTAGGCTAAATTCGATATTCCGAGTCCAAAAATGAAGTCCATTTTCAAATATAAAATATATATAATTTCAAAAATTAGGTATTACTATTCACAACGGCTAGTTTAATTAGTTGTGGTGTGTGTTAGAACTCGAGGTTGCGTACAACACACGCTATCACATTATTCAAAGGGAAACGTACCGTAGAAGCTTGGGGTGTTACAATTGACGAGATCAAATAGGGTCTCTCATCATCTGAAAAAAAGATAAGTATTATAGATATAGAGATAATACCACAACATAATAAAAGGAACTTGAAAGACTTGACATGAAAATAGAACTTGAAAATGAGAAGTGTGAAATAATCCCTTAAAAATTCGGCAGCCTAACGACACCACTTAAACATTCTTAAATTGAATTGATGAGAGAAAGGGGGGGTCACTCATCATATGAACATGAAAAGGACTGTAGGATTAATATAAAAGAACATACTCCAACATAAGAACATGGATCATAAAATAAATGACATAAAAGAGAGTACTTGGAAAGAAAGAGAGGGGTAGGATCCCTTACCTTAAAACGTAACTCTTAAAACTCGAAGGTTGGGACCTTGAGGGCCCCTTGGGAGGAATCCTTGGGAGGTAAAGAGACCATAACTTTGTTGATGATGATTTTGGATTGGAAAGGATGATAGAATGGCTTGGTATTTATAGGGAAAGTGAGGGGACAAGGCATTAATGGCCAAGGGACACCTCATTGGTGGTATTGGAAAAACAAGTCGTATTTCCTCATGTTATTGGCCAATTGGGACACCTCATACCTTATCTTACTATTGAAAAGTCTAAAATCCCTTAAAATATCTCATGACATCATCATGAAGCAATTATGATGTCATTAAACATACCGAAACCCTAAAACTGTATTTTTACTATTCATTGAAAATTCAACTTTTTCATAAAACTCCCAAAAATTTACCTTAATATAATATCAATGCTCTGAATTTAAAAATAAACTCCATTTTATAAAAATAATTTTCTAAATATTTTTAATTTAATTTTTAAATAAAAACACTATTCACTGAAAATTCACTTTTTTCAGAAAAATCCCCAAAAATTACCTTAACATAATATCGATGTTCTGAATTCAAAAAATAAAGTCCATTTTATAAATATAATTTTCTAAATATTTTTAATTTAATTTTTAATTAAAAAACACTATTCACAAAAAAAAAACTAATACTTGAATAATAATTTCTAAAACAGTTATTTACCTATTTTATTAAATCACATTACTTAATCAAGGTGCCTATATTATATTAATACTTTCTTTAAGTGAGATTATTAATCCATTTGGTCACATTACTAATCCTAAGCGTAAAATCGCTATTCATAAATTATTATTCACCAAAAATTAAGTTGATCTTATTAGATTCTAAATTTCTTACTGAACACATTTGCAGAAGAACATTTTTTAAAAATCATTACACATCATTAATTATTTAAGGTTTACATAAATATTTTAAAATATCCTTTTTTTTCAAATTCATCAATAATATACATCCTACATTTATCCGGACATTTGAAAATTTACAAACTTCACCATAAGAAGAAATCACAAGTTTTATTTATCAAAGGATTACATAAGGCAGCTAAGGTCTCGTTACATAGCCTCTTATAACACCAGCATAGGACCTAAGAGTAAGGTGTGCTAGGTTGAAAGAATCTTGGGGCGGCTCGGCCAACATTGCCTGAGTAGTGATTTCTATCAGCTAGAACTTCTCGCAAAGGAGATTCCGTTCCAGCTTCACATGATGAAGTTCAGCTTGGGTTTGGTCCAGAGCAAAGCCCAAAGGTACTACCTCCTTCCCGAGTTCCGTCAGATGGGCTTCGATCGGCTCGAGACTACTGGATGGGGCCATCGAATCTTCTTTCTATATTAATTAATCAAGATCACTTGTATTTATAGACAATAATCGCAACATTTAGTTTCCAACGGTCATATTTACCAACAGTCATATAATAGTCGAAACCCAACTATCTCATTTTAATTATACTCATTTTATTAAATGAAAGAGTTTTTTTTAGTATAAACTAAAATAACACACAAATTTAGGAAACAAAAATTATTGAAAATTTTGGGTCATTAAACTGCATCCCAATCTTCTTGATCGAGAGTCTCATTGTCGTCTGATGTAATTTTCAAAAGGATGGAGGTATAACACTCTAAAATCCTTCCATATTTTTTTTAGATAAACATGGAGGATTATCCATAGTAGTGGATTTATAAGAAATTAGTTATATTAATTTTATTAAAATAAAAAATTTTATTATTTATTCTAACTAAATGCACCATCCATAAGTTAATATTTATGAACTCCCCAAACCGACTTATTTTTTGTCTCACCAACGATAAAAATAATGTTTATTACTCAACCTTGGACTCATTTTTATGATACTATATTCCATTTAAGATTTATCCAATTTTCATTAATAATATGCGCACATGTGACATAAAAATATATTTATAGTTTTTTACAAAACAAATTTTGGGCACACCGGGCCTTGGAATCGCACTCCGTCTCAGTTCATAACATCAAAAATATATTTAGAAATTGTACAATGTCATACATAAAAAACCTAGTTGTCTATATCATTCTATCCTTCAATATTTTGATCCCAAAAAAGTAAAAATAAACAAACTACCCAAGATATTGAGCCTACATTTGGATCTCTCTCTCTCTTAGGAGTTCTCCTACGTACTCCCATACTGCCACAACACACAAACCAAGTGGATGGACTAGCCATGAAGGGTCCTATACCATCAATCCTCTATTATATATCTTTTAGAGTGTTGGAGAGGTTTCTTACCCCCTCACCCTACACACATAGTTTAAATGAAGTTAGATGAAAAATGAAAGAAATAATAAAGAAATATTTTAATGATAATGATAATAATAATAATAATAATAATATTATTATTATTATCATTATTATTGTTATCATTTATCATTTATTATGATTAGTTTTATTATTATTCTTATTTTTTTAGGTTAGGTGTTAAAAAAACCCAAATGGGTTCGCCCTTCCATCTCCAGCATGCACCCCCAGGTCGAAACCCCTGGCCACAAAGCCCTCTATGGGGACCTCCCTTCTTATGAATCCCCTTTGGAAAAATATACCTTTATATAAATGACCTCATACAGTGTGCCTCCTTGGCCTTGACCTCCCTACAAAGTAATAGGGCTCCTCTCTGAATCCCATGGTGTGACACCCTTTTAGGAAACACCATTAAAATCTATCAATTCCCCCATTTTTTGGTTGAGATTCTCTTTTAAAACATAATGGTAAGGCCTTTCCTCACATTTACATTCTATTTTCGGTTGATTAGTGGTCTTCCAATCACCCTGCATGGATCTTCCTAACTCTAAGTTTTCATTTTTTCCAATTTTGTATGTGTCTTTTGTTTATATGGCTTGTAGTGAGTCTATTGGGATCTGTTTGTGCATGTTTTGGCATCCACCGCTGAAGGCGAGGTGGATGGGTTCGATGTCACTCACTGTCATAATTTGGGGTAAGGTTATAAACTTTATGATTGGTTTCATACCATTTATTTTAAAGCAATAAAGTGTTTATGGGTTATTAATAATGTAGTTGAGGTTCATTGAACCTTGTTGCTGAGTTTTTATAGTTCTTGTAATTTTTATAGTAATTTTTGGTCCTCTATAAGGTGGTTTCAGGTTTCCGTTGTCAAATGTGACTTTCTTGCATATTCATAAGTAGGAATATATCCATATGAGTTCCACCATTATATATATGTTCACCCAACGTAGATAATATAGTTATATGGGGTTATTTGTTCTCATATTGGAATATAAAAATTGAATACACATGTAAGTGTTAAGGAGTATGTTCATGTAATCTATATGTAAGAATCAACTTGTACGTGTTCATGGCCATGAGAATCCATACATAGGGTCTAGGTGTCCTTATGTATATGTGAAAGTGAATATTCTTAGAGGATTTATGAAGAAACTTAGAGTTGTCACTTCTAAATGTGTGAAGCACCGAGTGTTCGTATTGGTTAGGCTTTTGATGTTAGGTCCCTCTCCTAGAATATTTCATTTAAGAATGTTTTAAATTCCATTTATATGATTCCTAATTATTCATGTTTAAATTGAATTTCATTTATTGAATAAAATGTTTAATGAGGGGAAAATAATTCTTTGATAAAAAAGGTTTTATAATAAAACCCCTCGTTTGATATGCACTACCTTAAATCTAAAAATTTAGTGATACACTCTTTTTCTTGCCTTAATTCCTTGGTGACACTTTATGATTGAGGTTATAATTTTTAAATTGAATGCTTGTAAGGGACCCTTGGTTATTTCTAAATGGCGTATCTTTCTTGAAAAATGATAGATGATCCAGGACACCTCCTAAGTGTGTGGATGAACATTTAATTATAATTCCCAATGTAGGGAGTCTACCCTCTTCCCCTTACTTATTTTCTGATGTCATTTCACGCCTTTGTTTCACTCAATTAAACCTTATAAAAATGACTTATTTTTACTTATTAAATGGTTTTGTTTTGTTCTACCATGTTCGTTTTGACCTTTTCTTATGAAGAATCATGTTTGGGGTGTTTTCCATGCTTCTTGGACACCCCTTTTGGTGTACTCTTCTAATTATATCTAAATTGACATTCCTTAAATGATAGATCACCTCCCATGTTATTATTTTGATTAAATACCTTACACTGTTAATTGGATTAAGGATAATGGTTAGCAAGGAGAGTGACCATTGAGCCTTACGCCCCACATATAAGCTCATGTGAATTTCTTATACAAATTGTCTTTCAAGTTGGTTGTATAACATTTCTTTATTCAAAAAAATGTTTCTCACCTCTTTCCAAAAGTCATGGGCTTATATTAAATTCCATTATGCCTTGGACCCCAAGCACATGTTTTTGTATGTATATTATTTTTTCCAAAGTGGTTTGTCTTTGGTTTCATTTCATTATTAGAACTTATTCCTTGTAGCTATGACCCTTTCATGAACTTTCCTTATGTTTATGGTTTATTTCTCAGTGTACTGGATTAGATCCTGGAGTTACTTTTGTGATAAATGCCTAATTCCATGTTGATGGATCACATTGTTTTACTTGATATCTTGAATAACTTGTGGCTCATAGTTCTTATTTGACAGCATGTTTTAGGTATATTATTTCCATGTTATATATGTATTGATTTTTTTCCTTTCAATTGGATTTGGATACTATGGTGCACTTGATACAAGCTGGGTGAAAACATGGGTTCCGTATTAAGGACTCATGGGTAGAATCCCGTGCTCAGGTGGTTATACCACTTTGCACTGGGGATGCGCTATATTAAGGCATTCTAGATAAGGGATTCCCTGGGATTTCTATATACTTATGAGTGATATCGGTTCCCAAAGTTATCATAAAAGATGAGATCGTTGGTTAAGTTACTATGAAAAGCCTCTGGTGATACTCGACCCCTTATGTGTGATACCTGGATGGACTCAGGGAAAACCATGTCTCGATTGATACTTGGTTTTTCTGAATATTTCCATGGATGGGCTCTGTGGTATTTCATAAATTTAAGGATTTACCATAGCGATACCTTTAGGACGAGCTCAGACTCCAACTATAGTCTTGATTGAATTTCATTGATTGATTGATTTGGTTAATTTCTTGTTATATAATTGTTGATTATATTTATATGAGAGAAAAAACTTGTGAATTTTCACTTTTTCTAGTTATCATACTTATGTGATGACATGGGAATTAGACCCCAAGCCTAATCACAAGCTTCAGGGTTCACCTTTTTGAGTTTCCTCGTTACTTTTGGCACTCATACACATGTTATGTTTACACATGTAAATTCTTCTACATTCCAACTTAGGCTGAAGAAGGTGGTATGGGAGGGGTGTCTATTTAATAACCTGAAGAAAGTTTCTATACTTAACTTGTTATCACTCACCATTTATTTTATATGGAACATTTTTAATTTATAATTTATTTTATGGATTGGGATAGACTTGATGGTGCCAACCTAATGGGATTTATGTCTCACAACCTAATCAGGCCACCATTACACTGAAGTACCCAAGTATACCTTTCATATTTATAGGAATTTGGACCATGATTGATTTATTATGTTGTGTTGTTGTATCTGGGAGTTAAGAGAAATGGATCGAGCTGGGGCTCATGATACTCATGGAGATCGCCCGTGGGGATTTTAAATCACTTATTTATTATTTTAATGAGTTTTCAAGCATTATATATTGTTTACTAGTTTCATTTATATATCATCACCATGAAATGAATTCATCTATCATCTAATATAGTGTTGTATATTTTTATTAAATTTTTAGTTACTTTCTTTTTCTGTTTTTTCAATCATGTATTTACTACTTTTGCTATTGTATTTTTCTTATACTATGTTATAGTGTAGTGAAAATATAATAAGAGGGTATAGTCTCCTAAAAATATCCTCTTGAGACCCTCACTACTAGTTAGGAGCCTATGGAATATGGGGATATGCACCTGAGGTCATGTGAACCACCTGTCAGGACTCCATCTAAGAGGTGAGATGGGCCGAGACATTACACATTTCTTCCTCAGATGAACCTTCACAATCCTTATCATACAGAGAATCTTAGGAAAACATGGTATCCCAGATCAAAATCTTAATTCCTATGATGGTTGTCTGTATAAGATTTATTCTTTATATGAGACATCTTCATCAATTCATGAATGACCTAGACCTTCTCCAACATTGTTGGAACCAACACTGGACCTATATGAGATGTCTCACCGATCTCAATCCAGCACAAGGGTTCCCAGTAGGGTCCTCCATACAGCTCCTCAAAGATTGACATGTTGATAGTATAGTGGTAACCAAAACTCTACCTAGGACTACTAATCATACTATATATTGAAAAATTCCAGCACAAAAGCCCTAAACATATCTTCCAACACCTAGATAGTGAGTTCGGTCCTCCCATCCTTATGGGGGTGAAAGGATATACTCACCCTCATATGGGTTCTGAATTTCTCCTTCAATACTCTCTTAAATCATGAATTTAACCATGAATAATGATTCAAGACAATATTCAAGGGCACACCTTGAAGGAGAACAATCTCCCATATGTATATCTACACCGAAATCTCCACTGAAATCTGCACCCTATTAGAAAATAGGTGTGATGAGTTTGTGAGTCAGTCAAATATAACTTAGATGGATTCATAGGAATTTTCTTTCCCTAGAATCCCTATTACAAATTCAATGTATATATAGACCCACTTTCAATCTGAGATCACAATGGCCTAAAAAAAACATACTAAAACCTAATGCCTAGCATTCACCTACTGACAGGTGAGGCACCATGAGACAAACTCAGCCATTATTCATGTCTTGTTGGACCAAAAAACCTAATACTAAAGGTCTCTATTAATCTTCCACACAAAAGGATGTATATCCCAAGTATAAGTGTATAATTCGCTCATTTCATCCTCACACATCATGATTGGGACCACCATCAATCCTTGGAAGAGGATGACATGATTCCATCCATTATAATATCTATCTGGTGAATCCCCTATAGATATCTAGTCTCTAAGGACCTCACTGGGGATGAATCCTAGCTTAGAAATCTCTCACATTCTTAAGAAGTAATGTTTCCACACCATTTACTGAAAAAAAACTTCACCCTCCTACTCCAGCAGAGCCAGCTACAAGGAAGCCACCGGTTTTGAATCCTCTTTCACCAAGTGAGACTAGAAATTCCTTCTAATGGTATATTCTACCACATTTCCCTTCCCTAGAGTCTAGACTATATAAAATTCATAGGCCTACAAGAAATCCAACAAGATCCATTATCACAGGTTAAAGAATCTATAAATGAAGGCATACCTGAGACTTTTATGGTATGAGTAAACTACAAAGTGCTATCAAAAAAGATAGTGCCTCCACGTCCTCAGGGTGAAGACTACTACTTATAGATGTTTCTCTTGATTCAAATAGTTTTTTTGGGGCCTCAACTTCCTCGACCAATATGAGATAATTTCTTATCTCTACATCGACAAAAAACTGATCCCAGCTCTTAAGGGATCACAATACACTACATACTCTACACCCTCCTCTATTATTCTCAACACATTATAACTCATCAACCTCAACTTGAACTCCTTGAAAGCTATTTTTAATTACTTAGTATAGGTAAAAGTGTACCCTTTATTTGTCATGGTGTTCATAGGGGCATAAATCCTAAATAAGTCATCAAAAACTTTTGGTAGTACCCCACAAACCAAAGAAAACTCTGCACCTCTGACACGCTCTTAGGTGGATCTCAATCAAGAACGACATAAATATTCACTTTTTTATAAAAAAAACAACATCATAGATGACATTCCCCATAAAGTGAACCTCATGAATCCAAAACTAATACTTCAAGATCTTTATATAAAGATTGTTACCTCAAATCGAATCTAGAACCATCCCCAAATGCTTTGCATGATACTCCTCTGATGCAGAATAGATGAGTATGTTTTCAATGAAGACAACCACAATGTTGTCCATGTATGGATAGAATACCCAGTTCATCAAATCCATAATCATTGTTAGGGAATTCATCACACTAAATGGAATTAACCGAAACTCATAGTGTCTATAGCGATATCAGAATTCTAATTCCAGAATATCAACCTATCAAACTCTCAAGTAGTAAAGTGACATGAGATTGATCTTCGAGAACCATCTTATTCCTCAAAATTGGTCAAAGAGGTCATCAATCCAAGACAATGGTTACTTGTTATTTATCATAACATAGTTCAAGTGATGAAAATACTTGAAAATATACACTCTCCCATATTTCTTTTTATCGAACAACACTAGTGCTACCCAGGGGGATACACTGGGTCTAACAAAGGCCTTCCCTCAAAGGACCTCCAACTACCACCATAGATTTCAATTTTTGGTAGGGGATATCCAGTATGACACAGAAGACATCAGAGTAGTCCCAAGATGTATTTAGACACCCAAATACATCTACCACCTCAAAGGTAGTCCTAGAACATACTCGTGGAATAAGTCCACATAATCATTAATGACTGAAGGAATACAAATTTTGGAATATGCTGCTGCACCAAGGGATATACTCAACAGCTGATGGGTGGTGGGATACAACCTCCTTATAGAAGAATCCACTCATCCCACCATGATATACCTCTCACTTGTAAATTTGAATGTCATACCATCAGTGCAAAGACATTTAACTCATATGAGGTGACCTTCAATCTTGGCTCAGAACATGGATAGCCATTCCATACCCAAGATGACATCATAGGGTTAAATCATGATAACCAAAAAGGTCCCACATGAACCTCTCTCAACTAAGAGATATCTCACACTAACTGTAGATAATATATATATAAAAATCATTCCTTGTTGGAACCTAAATATGAAGTAGTTGGGATAGTGCCTAAACAGGGAGTTTTTACTATCTCATTAGGATTATAGAGACGAAAGAATGAATAAAATCTATGTATACTAATACTAAAGCAAGAGTAGAAAATATATAGATCATACCTCTGATCATCTCAGCAACATCGAGGTCATAAGCCTCTATAACCTACTGTTGTTGAAATCCTCAACTGCAAGCTCCTTGATAAAGACATGGGACACCTAGTGGTGGTGGTGGAAGGAACTCATAGAGACATCCACCACCTAAAACTCCCCCTTCTTGACTTCCATCTCTGCCTCTATGTAAAAAACACTTCTCTCTCTTGGGAGGTCCCAGATCACGGTGTAGTCTCTTTGGTGGTGGTCCATCTTCTATCTCCATGAAATCACCATAATATTTGGTTGTTAAGTCACATGATACATGAACTAAATCATCACAATATTAACATTTCTCCTATCCAGGATGCCCTAGTCCTCTATGCTATCCATGAACACATGCTTGAGTATGATCATGGGGAGGTCTCCTGTTCCGAGATCCTATTGATTGACACCTTCTAGATACTTCAGATGACTCATACCATTAATGTCCACTTCCAACTCCAGATTCCTAGTGTCCCTCTGACAAGAATCTCTATGTCACTAGTTCCTGATCCAGTATCTCGACATAGGTATGGATTCACAAGGACACTGTGATAACAAAGATCTCTCTGTGGAGTCCTTACTCAAACTTATATTTTTAGAAGTACCCATCTTAGATCATATCAAGTGAGTACCATGTAAAGTTTTTGAACCTAGAATCATACTCAAGAATTGTCATCCCTCCATGTTGTATCTTAATAATCCCTTAAATCATAACTGAGTTGAAACATGAGGTTTAGTACTCCTCATGGAATAGTTGTTGGAATTCGGGCCATGAGATTGTCGAATCATCATGTATCTAAGTAACAAGACTCCACAAGTGCCAAACTAAATCATGGAAAATGATATATGTCCAAAAATCCACCTGATGCATTGGTGTATAGATATGAAAGAAGATACAAACCACTAACTCTATTAAATCCTCCACTACTTGGGGATTTGGCTAACATTGAGCTAAGAATGAACATATCCTCAACCTACTCTGCTGTGATGATATAATGCTCAATAGGTGGTGGTTCTGCTTCCCACCAACATGGGGGAAGGATCTCATGGGATGGACCCCAAACTAAGGCCTCATTACTCTTTCGATCTTCGTCATGATCTAGATTTGGTACCCTGGATAGCTGTCATCTCAGTGGCATCTTGAAAATTTAATCAAGACATACCACAGTTAGATGAACACACACACACACACACAAAAATAATTGGGAGATTAATTAATAAGAAAAATCAAAGACTCAATCCTATATGAGGCTTGTATCATTGATCCATAAAACCAATGTATCAATATTTCGTGTTGATAAGTTGGTATTCAAGGTTCTGGTGAATGGATACATCATACGCCCTTACCATCGCTAGATTCCCTGGCCTAAGAGCTGCACTAGAGAAACTTTGGAACTGTTTCCCCAAGTTCCAAAAAAATCCATATAATGGGACTACACAAAACACCATCCTAAGGATTGAAACACCTTTGATACCAATCTATCACGATTCAACACTAACCAGGGCTCGATCCACAATGAACCCCAGCCTACCTCTATAGGGTAGGGGGTTGAAACATGCGATGAAATTATTGTCCCAAATGGGATGTCTTATAAGATTCTGGATTTCTTCGTAAGGTATGTTTCACTTAAGTTCAGTTTAGGCACTTTATTTGAGTTAGTTAAGTGATTTACAAAGTCCTTGAGAAGGATCAGGGTTGTTACAGGGGTTCGGGACACGAAAAAGTGGAAAACAAGTTTTCTGGTCTAGTCGCATGGCCAGCGCACAGTTACAGTTAACCGTACAGGTAGCCCTGGTAAACCGTGCAAGAGAATGTTTTTTGGAAAGTAGCCTCCGCACGATTTGCGCATAGTTTGAAAAAACATTTTGGTAAACCATATGAGGGGGCTCTTTGGGACATAATCATCCATACAGTTTGTGAAAGGTTTGGAAAACCATACAGGTAAACCATGCAGTCCAGAAACCATTAAAAATTTAGAAAAATGTCATTCCAGGATTTTATAACCCACTCAAGATTTTCCTCCTCCTCCTCTGTTTCAACCCAAAGAACAAACCAAAGATTCCAAGAACCCCCAAGGATCAAAATTATTTGATTCTTGGCCATTTGTAGTGATGTTGGATGTGAATCGAAGATTTGGGCGTGTCTAATCTTCTTCTTCTCTCTCCTTTCCTATTTAGGTCTTGTATTTTGAGATATTTCCATCTAAATCTCTCAAACCTCTCTCTTTCGGTGAGATCTAGGATGTGGATTCAAATGGGTGTTGGATTGGGATCTAAGTCTTGTGTTGAGAGTTAATTCACCATCATATTCAATGTAGGTGGTATAAAATTTATTTCCTTTGGTTTTTGTGTAGATTTGTGCATGTTAGGTTTTTATTCTTTCCCTCTTTTGAAGAGTGTGCCTTTGACATGATGTAATATTGTGGTGTATAAGAGGTTAATTGGACACATATTTATCCCCATGGGATTAAAGGAGGATTAATCAACCAAATTAGGACCACCTGAGAGGTGTGCCGTTATTTCTCCAGACTTAGACTTAGCTAAGTAAGTGTAGGTCGTTGTGAAAGAATATAGAGCCCTTGATGATTTTGTTAATATGATTAAAGGAATTGAAATTGGTGTCTAGTAATATACCTAGGTTGGGTAATTACCCAAGAGGTTTTTTGGTTGTCATGAAAAGGGTTAAATGGATAAATGGGAAAATGCGAGGGATTAGCTTTATACTTGAATATGATTAGTGAGATATGCAAGGAAAATGGGAATGAGGCTGAAGAGGTTAAGTAATATGAACAATGAAAGTGTTAATGGATTGAGGCAACATGTAAATTCCCATTTATTGATATTATTGTTATGATTGTAAATGATCTTGGCTCTGTTGTTGTGATATGGTGTTTTGCATTGAATGATAAATAAGCATGTTCACATGGCTTGGTTGAGTGGGGTATTGACTTTAGGTTCTACGCCCACGAGTCATGTTCGACCGAGGTTCTAGCTCTTCCCCTAAATAAACGGGTTGGGTATAGGGACAAAGTTCTATTTTCCTAATGGTTTCATTCCACCTGAACAGAGGATTCGAGGTGAGGATATTGATAATTGTTATGTTGTGATGCCTAGTGAGATAGGGATTGATTGTATTTACATATGATTGATAACACTAAATATTTATAATACATTGAACACATAAAAAGGGGAGATTGAATAATGAAATGCCTAAGTAGTGAACCAAAATTCATTAGTAGTATAATTAAAATAAACATAGTCTATAATGATATATTAAATTTTTTCCCTTAAATTTTCTTTATTTATCATTTTCATGAACTATCTTCCTTAATGGATATTTTTTAAACACCGTTGGTGGTGGCCTACTGAGTTATACTCACACCCTGCTCAGGCCGCTGTTGGGTACCCCAACAGACTTCATGCTTGCAGGTTAGGACAAGAGTAAGGGGACTTTGCTAGGGAGATGAGTTGGATATCAGAAATATTTTTGTGAGGTTCCAGACTTCAAGTCTAGACCATTTTGGGGATTCTAACATTTTACATTCTTTTGGGTTTCATTCACTGGACACTGTATCACGACATGTCATATTTATTGTTGTTTATGATTGTACCCAGTTTTGGGATTTGGTTGTTTTGCATGTTATGGATTTTTCTATTATGTTTCTGCTATTTAAATTATTATTTACTATGGATTAATATAGTATTGAGGGTATAGTATCCCCAAATGACCTATTGGACCCTCGTTGATAGTTAGAAACCTCTGGAATTCAGGGAGGTTCATTTGAGGTCATGTAACTACCTGGATCGGGGCACAAGTTTAGTGGCACCTAGGTTGGGGACTTTATATGTCTTGTCATAATATAACTGTACACACACCAAAATGTCTCAACAAATAATTGTAGAGTAAAAATAATAAAAAGATGAAATATCTAGAGAGGAAACCAAGCATGAAAAACCTATAGGGTGTACAAGAGTGTGACATTTGAAATGGAAAGGTAAAGTTGAAAATACACATGCAACTAGAAAGATGTCCCAACCTAAAAACTGGAATGTAAAATGATGAGAGACACCAATTATTAATCCCCACACTATGACCACCATATGTGGCCCAAAACTCTTAGTATCCCTAAGCTCCTTTGAAGTCACCACAGATCGGTCCATAATTTTCATAAGACACGACACGTGCAAGAAATTATCATGTAAGGGGGAGTATATACATACCTAGTAAGATGACCCAAAAGATTAAATGAGGAGAAGTAAGTGACACAACAAGAATTTAAAGATAGTAGATGGTAAAAAGAAAATAGATCAACCCAAACCAAGAGAAAGAGATCATCCAAACACAAGATAATCAACATGGTGTCTAGGTAGACTACACATCAAGAATTTTCCTCCAATTGTAAGAGAGTAACCTAATACAACCATAAAGAGATCAAAATTGAGAGTAGCTAGACTACCTTGTGCATCTCTACAACCCATGAAAAAAGTGTTACTGAGTCCAAAAACATGGATACTTCAATATATGCACTCAGAGAAATAATCCCAAATGAGAGAGAATGGGGACCACTATCTAAGATCCCATTCTAGGAAATGTGTATCCATTAATTCCATAAGTCAATCAATGATTCCCAAAATATCATGCACCTCTATAGGAGGGAATTTGTGGAGGGACGTTCCTTGTCACTATGCCACATGGATGAGGGAGAAAAATCCCCAATTAAAGGAACCACACCCTAATGTGATAAGGGAATTCCAGTCTATAAGTATCTACAGTGGACCCGTGCCCTAATTCATTAGGGGGATTCCACTCAGGTGTCACGAGGACCTATACCCTATCTGATTGGGGGTTTCACTCGGTAGATTGGGGACCTTCACCTAATACGATCAGGGGTTACACTCTATAGTTTGAGGACATGTACCTTGGTACGACATGGGGTTTCCAAACTAGTGTCTCGAGGATCTGTGCCCTATACAATATGTGGTTTCACTCGGTAGATAGAGGACCCACACCCAAGCTGATGGGGGGGGGGGTTCCACTATATAGGTTAAGAACCTTTGGCATGGTGTGATAGGGGTTAATCTATAGTCTCCTGAGGAACCAAAACTTATCAAACAGTGTGGTTATACATGATAGATTGAGGATATCCTCCAAAGATGATGGGGGGTTCCACTCTATCGGTCACTGGTGACCCTCAACCTGATCAATTCCATTGTTGTGTGTGACATCAATAAGTATCATTCCCAGAACATATCACATCATATACCAAAATCCACAACGGAGGGTACCGTCTTGTTATAAATGAAAAAACCTCAGGATAAGATAGTCATGGTCCAAAATCTGAGTATAAAGTAAGAAGATACAATATTTTTAAGTATCCTCAAAAGGAACTATGGGGTATACGAAGTGTGAGGGGACCCACACATTGTGTACTACTACTCCATCACCTGTACATTCCCCTAGAGGTCCATGAATCACCAACTGATATAACAGTACATGATGTGTTGGGAGACTACACAACATGTCAACGCAACTCAGGGACCCTTCCCATACTCCATGTCTATGTTTGTGTACTTTAGTATATATCCATGAGCCTGGCCATTCTCATGTACTTAATGACATGAAATTTACGTGGTGGTTCCATTCATCATGGGGAATTTCTTTTGTGTTCCAAAACTCGGCTCATCCATCCAAGAAATACATACATGGAATGTAAGAGGTCTATATGTCATGGCATCCTTATTATTTTCAAATCCCTAGACACCATTGCACAGGGGTTATATGCCATGTTTTCATCATGATACATGGTGTGTAGATGTTTTTTTTCAAATAACAATAGATCATTGCTAGATCTTTTAGTTATTATTTTTATCCTTCTGTCCTTGTCTCATATTCACTCTAAATTGGTGGATCTAGCCGTTGGTTGTCATTTCGGGCCATCCGGTTGTTGGAAAGTGGTACCTATTGATCCATCGAGGATCATTTAATTCCCCATTGATATTTACTAAGAGGAAGTTTGTGAGGATTAGGAAAATGGTTTCTAGACTGAAAAATGTTGTAAATGATATTGATATTTATTTATCCCCATTGGTTGGTGATTTGAAATTTCTATGTGAGAAAAGTTTTAAATAATTTAATGAATATAATGAAGTCTATTTTATTTTATGTGAAATGATAATGTTAAAAATAAATGAGTTTCCTATATGGAAGCTTTTCCAAATACAATGTTAAATGACATAAATCTTTCCCAATTTATAATGAGGAGACTTTAACTCATAAACTAAAAAATTGAAGAGGAATAATTTACCTGGGACATCCGATATTTTTACGAGTGGATCATCCGTATACATTATTAAAAAAAATAATTTAGTGATTTAAAATATTTTTATGTTTCCCACATCCATATTGAACTAGAGAATATTACAATAAAGTAAAGAAATTGAGGTCACATTTGGAAAGAAAGTAAGTTCATTTCGTCACAAAAATACATGGAATAACCAATCCGTTTTTTCATCAACCTAATTGTATATTTTTGGGAAAAAACATTAAAATTAAATTATGAATATTGGGAATTCTTTTTGACATTATAATTAGAAAATTATTGTACATAAGAGGAATGAAAAATATAGATTACATGCTTTATTGGAATTAATGGACGTGGGAATACATTTATATTTAGCTCCTATAATGAAATGAGACATAAAATATTCTCCCTGACTTTTCACACATTAAGAAAGATTGAGAATATAATTTTTTAAACTTCATACAAGGTATTACATCACATAGGGGGCATTCTTAGAATGTAAAAAATTTGGTTTCATTGAATAATTTATTGTTAATAGGTATACAATATTATTACTATCATGTATTGATGAAACTATTTCTACCACTTATATTGTGGGTAATATTGAAAATTCCTGTTATAAAGTTTATAACCATGTTGTTTTCATTTTTAAATTCAATTTTTAGTAATTTCATAGACCTGTATTGGTTATTTGTGTTGGAGAATGAAGCTATCCTCATATTTTTCAACAAAAAATATATTTTAACCATTTTTAGGATATAAAGGTTTATGTATTGTATTATTATATTTGAGGGATAAGAACTTATGGCCTTTTTTATTTATGTTATATGTATACTTTTGAATGATTAAAGAAACTTTTGAAGGGATATTTTATGAATCCACGTCGAACAAAGGCCCCAATTATTAGAAAATATATTGCATAAGAGGTAATTGTGATTTTTACTGATTATTTATTTTTAGTGGTGTTTATTGTTCTCCTTAAATTTTGAAATTTTATAGTCGATAGTGAAGGTAAACGTATGTTTATCTTATAGGTGATGTTAATTCTACATGATGAAGTTATGCAAGATAATTTATATATTTTGAACAACATGGGTGATATTCAACCATATATATCATCACATATTTTTGGATTTAAGGTAATATATTTTATAATAAAAGAATAGAGGTCAATGAATGAACATAAAAATATATTTTTTTCACAGTTTAAGGAGAAAACCAACACTAATTTATCAGTATTATAAAGATTAAAATGGTTTAGTGGTGGTTCAAGTGTTAATTTGATCACGTGATCGAGTTATGATATTAATGGTTATACATCTTCTAAGAATAAAATTAATTATAGAATTAATTTTTTTCATATTTATCTAAATTCATTAATTATATATTTAAATTAAATATGAAAATGTTAAGTAATTTTTTTTGTAATTGGTTTTTTAAACGATTTTCTTATAATTTGTTATTTATAAGTTTAATTTACAAATTATTTTATTTTAATTTGAAAAACATATATTCTTTGAATTAATAATTTTATAATTATTCTAAGATTATTCCTTCTGTATTTGTCTAAAGATATTGATTTTGATGAATAGTGAAATACCGATTTTTATAAAATGATCATTTATTTTTTCTGAAAAATATACATAATATTTTTAATTTGATACTAAGTTATTTTAATATTAATTTATTTATAAACTATCTCATTAATTACATAATAATAAACATTATATGTGATCTTGGTGTAAAAAAACTACAAGACTTGAAAAGGAATTTTGTTTCAAAAAACAGTTTTTCATCATGTATTGTGTGATACTTATGAAATGAATTTCTACAACTTATAGAAATTGAATTTGTTAAAATTTATTACAAATTTTTAATCCAAAAAATTAATATTATTTTATAAGATCAACTTTATATTTTTTCACAATTAATAGCAAAAAATTAAAAATTTAATACCGTGGGAAAAGGATAAATGAGGTTGTCTTGGGTGAAAAATAAGTCATGTGACAACAATTTTTCATATTCAATATTTTTGGATGAATGTATTTACACCCCTATAAACTTTGGAATTATATTTATTTATTTAGGGGACAATTTTCTATGATGGTGACCTATATCATATTTTAGGTAAAGAAAAATTCAAAATTTCACCCTCATGGTTTTAAATTTTACTTATGGGTTTACTAAATGTAAAATAAATTTTTGAATGAGTATAAATGCTTATTTTGATAATAATGAATTTATTATCAGTATTTTTATTTATTAATAATAATTATTAATTATATAATTACCATAAATGGTGACACAACACTCATGTAATATTTATTTAGTTTAATGAAAATAAAAAGAAAAATAAAAATATTTAAATTAATAAAATTTGAGTGATATATTTAATTCAAATATTTTTTAGATAATTATATAATATTTTATTTTTATTAAATTATTATATTATATATCCATATTTTTCTTTATGTTTTTAAAATCAAATCAAATGAATATTGTCAAAATTGATATTAATGATAGTTTATAATAAATATTACTTTATGAAATGATTTAATATTACTAAAAAGTTTATCACAAGAAAAATAAATGGGATATGATTAATAATATCCACAATGATCCATTTACTTCCCATTTTTCCTTTTATTGTAACTTTCCTGACCCCTAATGAGTTAAAACTCAAATATTGTGGTAATTGTGAAAAATGATTAATCACGGATAAATCAAAATGATAAGGGTGAACACATAAAATAAAATGTATAATTTTTATTCGATAAGAGTATTTATACTTACCCTTTACATAGATTATAGTACTATCTATTTGTATCCATTTGAATATGAAAACTAATTTATATTAATTTAATAGTTTAAGAAATTTATGAGTACCCCTCCCATATCTTTTAAAATGGAAATACTTATTATCATTTTCCTACTCTGAAAAATCAATTTGGTTCTTGAAATCCCTTACCAAATCCCTTAATTAAATTCATACACATGTTCTAAATTATTTTTTTAAACATAAAACCATCCTAGGAAATAATTTGGTGTAAGCCTTAAGAGGTTGTCTAAAAATAGGTATAATTATTAATAAATTTTTTTTATAACCATCAAAAATTTTCGTTACATTTATTTTTCTACCTAATAAAAATATTATTAATTTTTTTTCAAATATTAACAATAATAAATTACATATACTAACATGTAATTTTTTTATAACCTATATCCATATTTTCTTCTATCAAATGGGAAACTGAACCATCGTTCATCTCTACGGAGGACAACAACCTCACGGACTGTTGTAATTCATTCTCCATAACCTACTCATACATAAAGTTATAATGATTCATTATATATATATATATATATATATATGATATTAATGACATATTAAAATTTTTATATATGTGATATATCACTTTTTCTCTTAACATTCCATTTATTGAAATATGATATTGTCGTTGAAGTGTATGTGTGGACTACCACCTCCACGAAGCGATGTGAATTGTTTCTCATTACCACATAACATTGTTTATATATATTATTATATTTGAATAAGTAATATGTAATTTATTTTATTTTTATCACTGTTGAATTATAAAATAATACTTACCTTCTTTCCATAAATATTGTTGAAACGTTGAAATATCACTCATTCGTACGTATGGCTCACCGTGTCCATGCCTATATCATAGTTCATTTTTCACAACCATATTTCATTTTTGGGATTTAAAATATAAATTTTGTATAAAACTTATAATTATTTAAAGATTATAATTCCGGATCTCAGGGAACCATGACTTATTTGACCATAATCAACCTACTGAAGTCATTTTGGACATATGAGTCTAATATCTTCAAAATATCTGACCTAAATAGAAATGATTAAGTAATTGGATATAAAATGGAAATGAATAAAATAAAAAGGAATAATAAAGTTTAAAATTTTATTATATAATTAAATAATTAATGAATTTTTATTATTTAATTAGTGAAGGAACGTATGTGACGTGTTAGACTCAAGGTATAGAACTTTAAAAAAATTGTCTTAATGTTTCCCTTGTTACCCTAATTCTTCCATGTCCATAATGTTTTTTAAAATAACTTATAAATTTATTTATATAGACATAAAATATATATAGTAAATCCTATGTCTCTATTGAATTTATTTTAAAGGTTTTATATAGGAATCGTTTTATGGAATTTTCAACTTTCTTTTCAAAAGAAAAATGACTGTTCTATTTTAATTTATATAGCAATGATGAATCTTCCCGCAGTCATTACCATTATTTTTTTTTTGAAATACCTTAAAATAATTTATGTTTAATTCAAAAAAAAAAACACATTTACCTTCCTTCTGGTTATTTTTGTCTGGAAAATGGGGTTTGAAAATAATGGTTCTTTCAATATCCGCAAGTGTTTAGCTTTTGGTTTCCAAAAAGATTTTAAAGAGTTTTATGATATAAGATAAATGAATAAAAATATTTTATTCATGATATAATATATTATAATTATAGTTTATGGTGGGTGAGCCCTATATATATTATACGATGGGTGATCCTCATACAACTTATATGAAGGATGAGTCCAGTATAGGTTATATAATGGGTGTGCCCAGATATCAATCGAATGCATTAGGTAATGCTATTTATCTTTATTTTTGAAGAATTATAGATTCAAACATGTAGGTTTATACATGGGTTTAACTGGGATCAAATGTTTTAGGACAAGTTTTATGAAGATTATACTCTATGTTTCCAAAATGAGTTATATATTCTTTATATGGGGATAAAAGGATTTCACTAAGAAAAGGTTTTTTGTTTATAACGTGAAAATGATTTATTTAATAAACTCAAATAATATTATGAGAATGGTAATTTTTTTTGGGTTTTCATGTTCTTAAATATATTTTCAAATTTATTCTTTTTAATGTCCCTGAATGGTATTTTTTTGTTCTCATCCCATGTTTTAAAATGTTTTTTTATGTATGAGTTATGACATGATTCATTGAAACCATAAACCATAAATATCCTTGGTAATGTAATGAAATGAATTATTTTCTAAGAACTCAAAATTATGTAATACAGAAGGATGGGTTATTATATATTTTACAAAAAAACCTAGATGAAAAGTGTACTATTTAAAATATTTGAGTAATGGTTTTCACTATAGCACTCTATTTTTCAGTACCAAGGAGAAAAACCCAATTTTTGAATCAAAATCATAGTTTTGAGTTGTTTGGGATATATGGGAGATTGAGTATACATAATTTCAGGTAATTTTATTTAGGTATAAATAGTTTGAGATTAAAATTGGGGTAGAATTCGATGTGTATGGATTTACACTTGTTTATTTCAAAATATTTATTTTCAAGAAGGAATAATTTACCATAAATATTAAAGAAAAAAATATTTTATATTCTCGAAACATATGATGATTAGTGGACCATTGGTTTTCATGGTAAGAAATTAATTTAGGTTATGATATAGTTCATGATGTTTAAGGATTATCTGATTTTTTTTACTTTACTACCTAATGAAAAAAATAACAATGATGTGGACATATTTCATGATGCATGAAATGACTACATAAGATAGGTATGAAATAGAACTGCAATTCTTTCCTAATTAATTAGGTAATTTTTTTGGATACTAACATAGTCAAAATCATTATTTGTTAACTTTTATATTTAAATATATATATATATATCCAGTATTAAAATATTTTTTTGTAATATTTTTTATATTTATTAGATTCATATATCCATTTTTTTGTGGAATTTTTTTATTCATCATTTTTTGAGGATTTTTTCATTATATTATTCATTTTTAGGTATAATATTTTATTGAATAAAATATTTATAATTCTATTCCTATTATAAAAAATATATTTTCTCTTGAAACGTTTATTTACTTCTTAACAAATACTAGTAAAAAAATTACACATTTTTAGATGACAATCATTTCTTCTCTTGTGTTTTTTTATTAATTTTTATATTCACTAGTTTTAGGTATACATGTTTTGGTTGAATAATATAACATTCAATGTTTTGTTTTCAATTATGAACAATAATTTTTTTAATCAATTATAGTTATTTAATTTTAATCAAATATAGGTGCATATTTTTTTATTTAATTAATATATATCTTTCTAAATGATAGATAATGATGTTGTGGAACTGAGGAATGTATGATTGTTGTTGTGAATATATATTTTTTATTATCAAATTATTTACAGAAAATAAACCCATACTACTTAAAATAAATTGAAGTAATTCTTTTTTTTCTAGAGAGGAGTCTTCCTAAATATTATGGGTGTGGGACTACATGCTTACTAAAGAATTTAGTCATATGGGGAGATAATAGGATCATAATTAATATCGATGATAATAACCTCCCAACTTGCACACATGACATGATATTTAGCACATAAATGGATATAAAGCATCATTCAAGGACAAATATTTTCTTACTTAATTGGAGGGGCGTCAACAAATTAGTGAATGATTTTTTATTAGAATCCATAGTAGATAAATTACTTAATTAATTTATTTAGATATATAATGGTTTAAATATTATAAATTTCTAAATATTTTATATATTCAATTACAGATGAAATTTATCTTTCAATACATTAATGTAATTTTTAAAAAGTGTTGTTTCCTTTTCAACAACCATATAAATATATTTTATGTCAAGTTTGAATTTATTAACCATTTTTGGAAGTAAAAGCTATCATGGTTATATATTAAGTATGATTTCTTTCATAGGGATACATGGAATATGATTGTATCTGGTAGGCTAGAAGAAACCTTTGTTGCATTTTTTTTGTTTTTCTTAAAAAATTATTTTTTGTTAATTTTATGAATTTATGAAGTATTCATATTTATGTTATGTAATATTATTCTATGAAAACTTACGAAGGGACACAGTTCCATAATTTACGTCCTTATACACTATCATGCTAGGGATATCCTTTATTAGAGGATCAAATTATTTATGAAATTTTTTGTTAATTAAGATCCAAGATATTTCGTTGCTCGGAAAAGGTTCGACTCTATCATCAATATCCTTCCTCTCATCATTCAACATTAAAAATGGTGATATAGAAAAATAAGTGAAGTATACTACTGATCCGTCAGAGGAAGTAGCTAATAATATTTTATGTAATTAATTGAAAATTTTCATCTATATAATTTTTAGTAAATTTATCACACTAATATAACATTCAAAAAATATTATTCTAGTATTCTCATATAAATAAAATAAAACTTGTTACATTTATATTTTTTTGTAGGATAAATATTCTTACTATTTCATTTGGAAATATAAAACACATGGGGTTCATTAGAGTGTATAAGGAGGTTATCTATTTTGAAAAGGCTTTTGGTCACGCCCCAAGTTTGACATAAATGGGGAAATAATATAAAGGAGAAATAGATTATTTTATGGTAGATCTTACAAACTTGAATGAGTTAGTAGAGGATATAATTAAATACACTATATTAGATATTCTTGTAGAAGTGATGAGATAGGAGTGACCTATACAACCTACCTACCTAATGTGCCACCTCCCAATTCCGACCTGACAGTATACTATGAGTTTCATCAAGGGTATCCTTGTGTAGGTATTGTGCAATACATAATTTAATATCAACTATTTGATTAATAACATAATCAACTTACACAAGATTTTAAGTTTAGAGTAGTGTTACTTGATACTATTGGTCCAATTACTCAAGTTCCACAACCTACCAAAGAGGTATCTTTAGTGGGACAATGTATCGTTCATTTTTTACCTTTATAGCTAAGAAATGGTCTTAAATGACATATGTAGTGTGAATTTGTTTCTTTTTCCATATATAATTAAATTTATAATTACTTGTAATATTTTATTAAATTTACATTATATAGGAATATCTGAAATAGAACGAATCCTTACAAAGGAATAGAAAATTATAGGTTCTTGCACCTTCAAATAGTCCATAAAAAGATGATGGGGGTAACAAGATTATCACAGTTTTTTTCTATATTATATAATTATTATAATTTTTTAATGATTACTAATATATTTTGAAGATATTATACATTAAATATTTTTTATGATGAAATATATTATGTGGTAAATGGTGATCTGATTAGTGTAATTGTGTTTTTGTGTTTTTCCATCTAAATAAATTACTATTACTAATTTACCTTTTATTTAAAAAATGGTATACTAGTTTAATAAATTAATCTTTTAATTAGTTTTTTCTACAATATTTTCATCTAATAAAATTTCACATCTATTTATATTTTTTAGTTCTTGAATATACTTCCATAGTTATGAAATACATGAACCAAGATGCCAAAATATAATAATTTTATGAAATATTAAAAAAACACAAATTACATGTTGTTTTTTTCTTTAAATATTAATAAAAAATAAATTATCATGAACCACTATTCATTTTAATATTTTTAATGCTCATGATTTTATATTTTCTAATAAATTGGTTATAATTCACGTTTTTTTCCAAAAGAATGTGAAGCATACTCCCAATTTATTATAAGGTGGTGTTCAAAGAAGATTTAGTGACATGATAAATAATCAAGTCTTATTCTATTATTTTAGTTAGTTCATCTTAAAATTTCTATTTTACATGAGTTTTAAAATTTTTTATTTGAAATTATAAGAGGTTACGAATTGAGTTCAAAATTACACTAATTTCAAAAGTGGAACTATAAAAAATTGAATTTGTGAAATTTCTGGTTGATAACTTTTAAATTAGTGAATAATTGTTTTTTGATACATAATTAGTGTTTCTATTTTTAAAATATGTTTTCATAAATATAGTTTCATCATCAAAAAGTCAATTTTGATTGTATATATTATGTTTTAATATTCATTTATGAGATAATCAGGAACCAAACAAAAAAATTTTATAAGAAATGTAGATTCATTATAACACTTATAATTTAATAAAATATGTTATATTTTAAATGTATTAAATTTTATGTTGTTAGTTTTAATTATGTTTCATTATATACATAAAAATACTCAAAACACATTCAAAAATTTTTGTAGACCAGTTTCTAAGTTTGACTAATTTGGAAATTTAGATACATTTATCTTTATATGTGTAAAAATTGTTGATAAATTTATCAATGGTTTTTGTTGGTCCTTGTCTTGTTTTTTGTTTTTTTCTTATATTTCGTGTTATACTTTGTGTTTGTAGGTTATGAAAAAAATTTATTTTTTTACAATTTCTTAAGTAATCTTTTTTATGCTGGATTCATAATTTTTTTTTCAAAATCTCTCCTGTTTTGGATTTTTAGGACTATTATTTTTATTAAAAATGACATACTAATCCATTTATATTTAATATTTTTTGAAATATTTCCAAATTGGTTTTCCATAAAAACAAAATTAAAAAATCTTTTTTATTTCATATTTTAGAAGGGTTTTCAAAGTATCTTATATTAACATCACTTTATAAATGAATTTAAATTGTATATAAATTGACATTAAATGTTTTTTATCCACTAGTGAAAACATGAATAGCTTTAAAGGTTTCCATGGAAGTTTTTTAAACAAATTTTTATAAATTTAGTTTCTGATTTATGGAATGAATGATATGAAATTATACACTGATTTATTAAATCGAGTAATTGAGAAATATCTCACAAACATTGAGAGATTCAAATTTATTTTTTTTGTAGGGTTTTTACAAAGAGGTCATATTGTTTGAACCTTGAATCATTGTAATCGATGAATTTTTTATGTGGAATATATTATTACCAAACTCTACGAGTGAAGTGTTTTTTAAGACATGAAACTATATATCTTGATCCATTGATTTAGATGTTTTATGGGTTACTTGGAATTTTTTTTGCCATTGATATCAAAGAGCTACATGTGGAAAGATCTATCGACTATTGATTTCTTGTAGAAGAGTTTGTTGATAAAGAACAAACTCCTATTGACTGGCTTTAGTGAAGAAGATCTAGTGCTTGGAAATCATTGATACCCAAGATCTAGTTTACTAATCCACATTACTCTTTTCATTACAAAAAATAGTTCCCTTTATAAAAACTATTTGGAAATATTGATATGAACCAATCTTTTAAAAATGAAATTTAATTTTAAATGATATAACACCATAATAAATATAAAACACACATGCTCTAAATTGCTAATTTTGGAACAATAATAAAATAAAGCCTATAAGATTTATAAAACTAAAACACATCTTAACTAATGGAAATATTGTAATTTTACCAATAACTATAAAATTAGTGTATATTAAGGGTAATGATAAAGTTTAATATGTATAGAAAGAAGGAGTGATGGCCTCACCGAGTAGGATCACTCCCTATAAAGTCCAATTATTGAAGATTCCAAGGAAGTTGAAATCACATGGATTTAACTTTCACCATAACCATGATAAAATTGAATAACTTAATCATGAATGAAACCATTTATTAGAGAAGTACAATCTTAGCGAGATCAGTGTGCGATCCATTTTTGATGAAACATCAAAATAAATCAACATTATCACACACATTATCTATATGGTGAATGCTGGTGTAATAATGTTTGTTGAATCTAGAACCAAGAAGTATGAGTTTCTATATTTTATTTTTTAATTAAATAATTATTTAAATTATCTCTTTTAAATATTATATGAGTGGATGAAAATGTGATTTTGGTACGAAGAAACCAATATTTTATTCTCGAAAAATATTCAGTTTTAATTTAAAAAATATTTTTGATAATTGTAAGAATTTTGAAATAAAATTTATTTTCATATAATATTCTTATTAAATAATATTTATAAACAAATTATTTCATAATTTTATGAATTCCAATATAATTTTCTTAGGTGCCTGAAAACATTCATTCTCGTAAAAACCCGTATTTAATAATAAGTTAGAATTTTGATTTTAAAGTATAAATTTAAATATTTATAGAATTATTTTGATAAAATAAATATATATTTTTCGGTATTATCAACTATAAATTCACTAATTTTTTTTATTTATAATTTTCTACGATGATTGAATTTTTGGGTAAAAAATAATTACAATAAAAATATACGGTATATATTATAACAACATAGTTTTCCAAAAGTGATGTAATAAATAGTATAAACAGAATCCATGTGTAAAAAATATGTTTATAATTTATTTATTTATTGATGTTATTTGATGAATTTTATACACCCATAATGAATACTGCAAAACCTATAATATATTTTATGGTCAAAAAATCAATTAATTATACACATTACTCGCTTCCACATTACCATGGATATTATTTTAATGTGTTCAGTTCATGGCCATATAAAATATTTTAGACAAATCCAATTTGGTAGAAATTGTGGGAAAGAACCATAGGAAGGTTTTTATTTTTGATTATTTTTTCATATAGTGTCCAAAACCAATGTTTAGACATTAATAAAGAACTCCCCGTATTTTTCCATAAATACCAACCCATTACCCAATCCTCTTCACTCAAATCCCATTTGACCTGAACATACCCCCTATTCCTCTATAAATATATCCAATGGTGTTCCCAAGAACATATGAAGATCCTACCATGATTTTAGAAGCACCATTTGATGGTATGCTTCTCTCTCCCCTTATTTTATTTTAGTAATTTATTTGTACTATGAAATTTTTATTTCAAATTTTCAATGTTAAAATGTATTTTCAAATACCCCATTTATTCCTTTATGATTACCATTTAATCTCATACTACCCTTTACTATTATTCAACCCTTCCATATAATTTATGCACACACATTATGTTGCCGAAATTATCCTAAGATATTTCATACTAAATTTTTTGATAGTGAATAGTCATACCTGTAACACCCCAGACCCGAACTTCCAGATCTGATACAAAAAATGATGTATATTTTTTATTTGAATGTCACTGAAAAATATACAGACATTTATAATTGATGATTTTTACCGGTTTAGTTTTTGGGGGAAGAAGACCACTTTTACATTTTATCAATGTAAAACGGTAAATAAAAGGCAACGATGAGACTTTGTTAATGGTGGATCCTTATCGAGCTAAACTCCATGAAATCCTTATATGAACCTGATTTTTTTTATAAAAGCATAGGGTGAGGAAAACGTTCCTATAAAGGGGTTTTTTTAAAACCCAGAGAAAACCCTTTTTAAAATACTTATACCTTTTTAAAAATACTTTTGAAAATACTTTTTGAAAATAGATTTGAAAATACCTTCGATAAATAATTTTAGAAAAACATGGATTTTTAAAAAGATTAATAAATTACTTTTAAAATACTAATAGTTTTGAAAAAATGATTTTTAAAATGAATTTGAAAATACATATGTGTGATTCTGGTTCTCCCTTTCCACCACATAACATTCCGCATTTCTGATTTTGGATTTAGAACTATTTTATGTATGTGTCTTTAAAAGACAATAAAATATAAACTATATAACTGATATAAATGAAAAAAAATGGATTAAATATATAATAAATAGTTGAAAATAAAAATAATTCCGTAACAAATTTTGATGCAAAATAATTTATTAGTTTTCAAATGCGCCAACATGAAACTTAATTTTTTTTTCAAATATGTGACTTTAAAAGCCTATAAAATATTAACTATAAGACCAATATAAATGGAACATAAAATATAGATTAAACATATAAGAAATAGTCAAAAATAAAAATAATTTCATAATTTTTTATATGAAATATAATTTATAAACTTTCAAATTCACTAACTTGAAACTTAAGAAAGTTTCAAGTTTTTGACTTTGAAAGATTATAAAATGTAAACTATAAGACCAATATAAATGAAAATTAAAACATGGATTAAATATATAATAAACAGTTGAAATTAAAAAGAGTTTCAAAAAAATTGTTGATAAAAAATAATTTATAATCTTTCAAAACCACCTATTTGAAACATAAAAATGTTTCAAATATGTGGCTTTGAAAGACAATAAAATATAAACTATAAGACGAGTATAAATGAAACTTAAAACATGGATTAAACATATAATAAAAAGTTGGAATTAATTAGTTAATTAGTAATTTAATTATTAATTATATAAGCATTAATTATATAATAATTAATTAGTTAATCAATAATATAATTATAAATTATTAATTATAAATTAATTTTTTTTAATTATATAATTAACTAGTTAAATAGTAATATAATTGTTAATTATATAATAATTAATTAGTAATATAATTATTAATTATATAAGTATTAATTATATAATAATTAATTAGGTAATTAGTAATATAATTATTAATTATATATTTAATTTTTTTATTAGTAATGTCATTATTAATTATATAATAATTAATTAGTAACATAATAATTAATTACATAATTATAAATTAATTAATTAGTAATATAATTATTAATTATATAATAATTAATTATTTAATTAGTAATATAATTAATAATTATATAATAAATAATTAGTTAATGAGTTATATAATTATTTATTATATAATAATTAAGTATTTAATTATTAATATAATTATTAATTATAATTATTCATTATAATTATTAATTAATAATTATTAATAATTAATTATATAAAAATTAATTATTTAATTAGTAATATATTTATTAATTATATAATAATTAATTAGTTAATTAGTAACATAAATTTTATTTATAATAATTAATTTGTTAATTAGGAATATAATTATAATTATATAATAATTAATTAGTTAATTAGTAATATAATTAATAATTAACAATTTAGTAGTTAAGTAGTAATATAATTATTAATTATATAAAAATTAACTAGCTAATAAGTAATAAAATTAAAAAATATATAATAATTAGTCATTTAGTAATATAATTATCACTTAGTTCATTAATTATATAATAATTAATTAGGTAATTAGTAATATAATTATTTATTATATAATAATTAATTTGTTAATTATTAATATAAATATTTGTTATAAAATATTTAATTAGTTAATTAGTAATATAATTATTAATTATAGTTATTCATTATTATTAATCCTTATTAATTATTATAATTAATTATATAATAATTAATTAGTTAATTGGTAATATAAATTTTATTTACAATAATTAATTAGTTAATTAGTAATATAATTATTAATTATATAATAATTAATTAGTTAATTAGTAATATAATTACTAATTATATTAAAATTAATTAGTTAATTAATAATATAATTATTTTTTTAATAATTAGTTATTTAGTAATATAAATGTTAATTATAATTAATAATTAATAATTATTAATCATCAATTATTAATTATTAATTAGTTATTATATAATAATTAATTATTTAATTCGTAATATAATTACAAATTATATAATAAAAAATAAATAATTATGAATAAAAATTATATTACTAATTAACTAATTAATTATAATATATTTAATAATTATATTACTAAATATCTAATTAATTATTATATAATTAATTATAAACAATTAAAAATAAAAAATTATAATGGATAATTATAATAAATAAATATATTACTAATCAACTAATTAACTATTATATAACTAATAATTATATTACTAATTATGTAATTAATTATTATATAATTAATAATTAGATAATTAATAATTATTTTACTAATTAATTATTATAGAATTTACAATGACATTACTAATTAAAAAAGTAATTATATAATTAATAATAACTAATAAATAATTATATCACAAATTAACTAATTAATTATTATATAATTAATAATTATATAATTAATAATTATATAACTAATTAACTAATTAATTATTTTCTATTTCTTATATGTTTCATTCATGTTTTAAGTTTCATTTTATTTGTCTTATAGTTTTTATTTTATAGTCTTTCAATGCCACATACTTGAAACATTTTTATGTTTCGATTAGGTGGTTTTGAAATCTTATAATTTCTTTTCCTCAATATTTTTTACATTTTTTTATTATCAAATATTTATTATATGTTTAATCCATGTTTTATGTTTTATTTATATTCATCTTATAGTTTATATTTTATAGTCCTTCAAAGCTTCATATTTAAAACATTTTTATGTTTCAAATAGGTGATTTTGAAAGCTTATAAATTATTTTTTATTAATATTTTTTATGAAATTCTTTTTATTTTAAACTATTTCTTATATGTTTAATCCATGATTTAATTTTCATTTATATTGGTTTTAAAGTTTATATTTTTAAATCTTTCAAAATCACATACTGGAAACAATTTTAAGTTTAAGGTTGGTGGATTTTGAAAGATTAAAAATTATTTTTCATCAACATTTGTTATGAAATTACTTTTATTTCTGACTATTTCTTATATGTTCAATCCATGTTTTAAGTTTCATTTATATTGGTCTAATAGTTTATATTTTATCGTCTTTCAATGTCACATATTTGAAACATTTTTAAGTTTCATGTAGGGGCCTTTGAAAGTGTATAAATTATTTTTCATCCAAATTTGTTACAATATTCTTTTATTTTCGACTATTTATTATATATTTAATCCATTTTTTAAGTTTCATTTATGTTGGTTATATAGTTTATATTGTATAGTCTTTAAAAGGAACTTATTTGAAACAATTCTGAATCCCTCATCGAAAATGCAGAATGTTCTATGGAGGAAACGAAGAACCAGAATCCCACATCGGAAATGCAGAAGGATTTTCAGGGAAAACTCTCTTTTAAAATGGAGCCCTGGGTGAGTGCTTCTATTAGAATCCAAACTACTTTAATTGCAGTATGACTGGATTTTAGATTACAGATAAATTCTACTGAAAAATGTTGTTATATATATATATAAAACAAATAAAAATAAAAATAAAATTTTTAAAATACAAAAATAGTAAGTTTTTTTATAGGAAATGCGACAATGGGGTGTGGAAAGAGTTCTATAATTTTTTTTCCAATAAACATTTTCATCGCACTCTCCATCTTAAAATGGATAGTTATTTCTATAACCATAATAAAAATTATGATAAATCCATAGGGGTGTATTATAAAAACATCACAAGAATTTCCTAATGTGCCTTCACATTTTTTAACTCCACTAAAATTTAATATGACTACTTCATTGGTGTGATAAATATAATTATAAAAAAATATTAGGTGATTCATGAACTTAAAATCTATGAAGAAAATTTCCTATGTGCCTTTAAATTCCAAATAGAGATCAGTGAATCTCTGTGGCATCCTTAATCAGAAGTTAAGAAGAAGAGAATATATTTTAATTTTGGAATTATAATGGAGAAATATCATTGGGGAAGTAAAGTATTACATCCCACTTATCAAAAATTTAAGGAGAATCATCCTTCCTAAAGGGGATAAGTAAATGATTTATGTGCGGGAAGGATGATCATGTAGCTAGCTAACGTCAATGGGAAAACCCACTATATTTATGGAAGAATGGAGTTCTCCATTCAACCCTTGGACTTCTATCCAACATTTAAACTACAAGGAACAAGGACACTATGAAAATAAATGTACCAGTATAAGGTTTTTTTATAATTACTAACACTAACAACCTCTATGTCCTAGATAAAAAGGGTGAGTTTTTTCTATCAAAGATACTAAAGTGGATCCTAATAATTATCTGGTGACTAATACATTGGATATTCATTTAAGAATAGTGAACATACTATTTTATTATGGTTGTACACATTATTTAAAATCATTAATGTTTGGTAGAAATATTTTAACACCACCACAAAACATGAAAGTGGAGCTATCAATCATCATTACTGTATACTAATTCGAAGGAGCATGCACAACAGAAGAAAGGACGAGTCCAAGCACCCAAAGAAAAAATGAGAGGTATAGGGGGGCCGGAAATAGTGAAGGATGAGGGCGTCCCCTCGAACGAAGTTGACCCCCTCTGGCTTCATGGTGGTAGCAGTGTGAAAACAACAACGGGCTGGACCATGGAAATTATGGATGCAAGGTAATCCGCATCCTTATTCCCCTCATGCCAAGTGTGGACAACACTGATATTTTTGCTGATCATGTCCCTGCATTTCTTAATGATGTAGTGGATAGACCATGGGATGACACCGGATCCATGTATGGCATTGTGGAGGATCATGGAATCGGTTTCTACCTCTAATAAAGTGATCCCCTCTTGACTGTATAGGGAGAGGCCCATCAGCATTGCCTTGGACTCAGCCTGGAGAGAAGAACCACGCCCAAGGCTGGCAGAAGAGACCATAATGACCGACCTAAAAGGGTTCTGAACCACCCCTCCTCCTCGGATTGACCCCATGATGCATGATCCGTCGGAGTTGAATTTGAGCCCTTTTCTTGGAAGCAACCAGTCAACCCAATTCCTTCTCCTATTGATGATACCAGAAGTATCGATATGAAAACATGCCTGGAGACGCTGGAGAGTTGGAGCCTCCTTCCATCTGTGAAATGATCTTATCAAATCCAGCAGAAGGATATTGGTGAATATAATGATCTGTTGGCCGGAGGTTCTGTTCCATTCGTGTCGAGCCTTGTTCCGTGCTTTCCAAATCAACCAACAACCTGCATGAAGGACCATCATGTGGGCTATCTGCTCAGGGATCCTCTCCTCCGTGCTGTGGAACTATTGGTCTAGAAATGGCATGTTAGCCATGTGGGTGTCAGAAATTGTTGTGAACTCACCGAAGTGCTGCCACACTTCCCTCTCCCATTCACCTTCAAAAAATAGGTGACCCACATTCTCCTCCCGGTGGTCTAAGCAGCAGTGGCACCTAGAAGCCAACGAGATTCCGCTGCGCTTAATATTTTTGTCTGTAGGAATGGCCTTATGACACAATTGCCATATAAGAAATATCTATTTGAACGGAGTGCCTTTGGACCGTAAGATATCATTCCACAAATCACTGTGATCGCGGGGGGAGATGGAGCGTTTGAAATCTCTTGAAGAGAAGGACCCCGATGCTGAGGGAGAGAACACGCACCTGTCTGGATCAGATGTGATCTCAATAAGGTTGAAAGTATCACGCTGGTCCTCGTCCAAGATCACTGTAATGAAATTTGGGTGTGCACTCGCCTCCTTGAAGGTGATCAACGTGCTCAGAAACCCATGTAAACCGAGGACAATTCCAGCCTAGTTTTGGTGCCAGAAGAGGATATCCCCACTCCCCACAATCCATCTGGACTGTGATTCAAGAGAAGTAATGAGATGGGAGATCACTGACTAGAAGGGAGAGATTTGGCCAACATCCCTGGACTCGGGGCCAATATGGGATTTGTGCATGGTTGTTCTCCAAAGCGTACGCTGCTCCAGAACCTCCCAGGTGATCTTTGCATGCATGCTCTGGATAGTGTCTTCGAGCCAACGAACATTAATTCCCACTTCCCTAGCTTGCCTCGCCACCCTGTCCCAAGATTCCCAATGTCGTATTCCCTCTGAATGCGGATCCCAGATGAAGAAAGAAAATATCTTTTCAATCCTGTTGATAATGATCTTCGGGAATTTGATGGATGATAGAGAGTGGACGGGGGAGGCAAGAAGCACGCTATTGATCAATGTTATCTATCCCCCGAATGATAGATAAATGTTCTTTTAGTTGAGGATCCGATCCGTAATCCTATTGACAATGGCATCAAAATCACTTAAGCGGAGTCATCTCAGGGAGATTTGCGCACCCAAATAATCCATGGGAAAGGACCCTCTGTGCAGTCTAGGATTTTCTGAATATCTTGGGTCTGAGAGGCGGTTCATCCATTAGATACAAAGAAATTTCTCTTAGCCTTGTTGATGACTTTCCCACTCCAGAGGCAATACTCCTACAACAAACTATTGATACCACTGATGGACAACCAGATGGAATTCCAGAAGATGAACATATCATCCACGAACATCAGATGAGACACGGGAGGAGTCCTCCTCCTTCTACGAAAAGCTGTAATCTCACCACTGTTAATGCCCCTATGTAGATTTCGACTGAGGACATCCTGTAAGAGAATGAAGAGAGTTGGGGACAGGGGGTCACCCTGCCTCAGACCACAGGTAGCCTTGAATAACCCATACTTTTTCCTGATAAAAGTGATGGACAACCAGGGGGAGCTAAAGAACTTAAAGAGGATCTCAATTTTCCACATGGAGAAACCCATTTTTTCCATCACCTTGTTGAGAAAACCCCACTCAACCCGGTCATAAGCGTTACTCATGTCCAACTTGATTCCTAGATTGGAGTCGCGGGACTTAAGGTCTAGGTCTCTGATCATCTCCTGAGACAGTGCAATGGCCCTCAGGATGAAGCACCCATTCACGAAGCCATGTTGTTCCAAGGACACCCACCGGGGGTTATGGCCGTCCTCCCTTGCATTGATCATGACGGAAAAGATCTTATATGATAAGTTTCAGAGGCTTATAGGCCAGTAGTGGGATATGGAAGTAGGGTTCTTGATCTTGGGCCGAAAAACAATGGTCATGGAACAAGCAGCCCTGGGAAGGTAACCCCCCCGAAAGAAATCGCAGATAGCGGTGGTGACATCCATTTGAATGACGTCCCATGAATATCTGTAGAATGAGCCCGAGAAGCCATCTGGGCCTGGTGTGCTTTTGGGTTTGAGCCTCATCATGGCTTCCCAAATTTCCTTTTCTTCCGGAATGGAGCTCAAGGCGGCATTGTCCTGTGCTGAGAGTTGGTTGATAATCACATCAAAATAACCCCCCTCCAACCTTGGATAGCCATTGGGGAGACGAGGATTGGGACCGGCCAGGAGATATTCCAAGGAGGCCAAGGCCATAACACCTGCAGTATCTCTGTCGTCAGTTTACCTGCCATCATCCAGTAATATGTTGGGACTCACCATGCACTTCTGTTCTTTAATACAAGAATGGAAGAAACTTTTATTCCTATCTCCCTCCGTAATCCATTGGATCCTCAACACCTCCCTCGCGAGGCGTTCCTGTTTAAGGGGCTTGTCCGCTAGAGTGCTCTTCTTTCTGGAAAGGTCATCGAACACCCTATCATCCCAGTCAGCCTCCAAGTTCCCCTCCAGGTGATCCACGTCCTGCATGGTGACCGTGATGTCATAGTCCATTGAAGATTGAGTTCTCGACCACATTTGGAGCTTAGCCTTAATCCATCAGAGTTTATTGTAAATTATAATCCATGAATGTCCTTGTGTGGGTTCCCCCCAGGTATTGCTAACCATGTATTGGATGGACTTCACAAAAAAACATTATGATACTCCCTTTAAAAAATTCAATGAAATAGTGTTCATGAATTGGATTCCTTAAAAAAGATCCAATATAAATTATTGAAAAAAGGAAATAACCCTATGTGTTATGAACCAACATATGATTCTATAAAAGTTTAAGGAGGAGAATGAATGTCCTTTGGTATTATCATCTCAAGAATGGATATTATTGACTTTAGATAAATTGTATCTATCTCAAACTATTGGGAACAAATAAAAGATCACCTTTGATTCCATTACCTTTATAAGAGAATATGCATATGTGTTTCCTAAATAATTTCTTGGTCTTCTTCAATTCAATGAGGATTTTTTCTCAATCTAACTTATAAATAGATCTTTGATAGTATTCAATAAAAAATATGGAATGGACATTATTGAACTTTATGTTCTAAAGGATAAACTCTAGGAGAATCTGGATAAAGGGTTTATATGCCTAATTGATTCACTATAGTCTTTCATTTTCCTCTTCATCAAGAAGAAGGATGTGTCAGTGTGACTAGGTATTGATTATCTTGAGCTCAAAATTTCATGATTAAGAAAAAGTATCCTCTACCACAGATTGAAGACTTTTTTGATCAAATATATGGAGCACAATACATCTCTAAGTTGGATCTTTATGTGGGATATTGTCAAGTAATGGTGAAGAAGGTTGATATTACTAAGGATGATTTTAATACAAGGTATAGGAACTACATGTTCATTGTGATTCCATTTGGACTCACTAATTTTCCACCTATCATCATGGAGATAATGAATTGATTCGTTAGGGGTTACCCTATCAAATTTATTGTAGTCTTTATTAATGAAATTCTAATCTACTCCAAAATAAAGGAGGAACATGAGGAGAATATGAACACTGTACAAAATAACATGTGAAAGGAAAACTTATATTCAAAGTACTGTAAATGGGATTTTTTTAAAGAAAGTAACATTCATATGAAATTTTATCACAAAAAATGGAATATTCATAGACCCTTTAAAAATAATTGAAATTGATTGGTGGACCATACACAAATCTGTGATAGATATTTGTAGTTTCCAAGAATTATCTAGGTTCTATTGTCAATTATGAGAGACATATTATGAATTTCCATCCCACTAAACAAGAAAACTCGAAAGGGGGTGATATTTTTTTGATTGATGAATAAGAGGGATGACTTAATCGGATAAAGAAGAGTATAATCACTAAAACTATTATCACCTTACCCACATGTGGGGAAGGTCTTGTGATCAGTATCATTGTGTTTAGAAAGGGATTTGGTCTTGTACTATCCCCAGATGACAATGTGTTGGACCATGCATCTCTCTAATTAAATATCTTAAAGAAAAAATATGCAATTCAGGATATAGAATTTGATGTAGTGATATTCTCTTTGAATATTTGTTGACATTATATATATAGGGAAGAGTGTGACATATATATAGATCATAAAATCCTTAAGTATATATTTACACAAAAGGATCTTAGAATGCACAAAATAAAGTGGTTTTAGGTGATCAAGATTATGAATATTCAATCCATTACCATTATTGGAAGGTGAACAAACTTGTAGATTCTCTTAGTAGAAATAATTATGAAACCCTATCCATATTTAGGGTTTGAAGGGATCCAATATTATCAAACCTAAAAAGGATGTAAAAGAGAATAATAAATTTTTTTCAATCATTACTTACTCAAAAAATTAATCAATCATATATTCCTGATAGGATCAAGGAGGCCTGAATTGATGATGTGGAGCTATATTGAAAAGTATCAAATATCATAGAGTTCAAATATATTAATAGTAGGGTTATAAGGTTTTGAACCTGCATATGAGTCCCACTAAACTATAATTGAAGTGGGAAAATCTAGATAATGCACATAGATCATTCTTATCTATTCATTTATAAATCATTTAGAAGTATAATGATCTAAATAAATACTTTTAGTGGGATTAAATCAAGAGGGGGATTGTAGAATTTATATCTCATTACTTGGAATACCAACAAGTCTAGGAATAATGAAGCAACACTAATGGTATGATGTAACTATTTACCATTCCAATATAGAAATTGTGAATCATTACCATTAACTTCGTTATAGGATTTTCCAATGAATCTAAGGGAAATAAGAATATTTGAGTGGTATTAAATCACATTACAAAGTTTATACAATTTTTTTGATATCAAAGAAATTTTATCTCTCAACAAACTCACCAAGACATACAATGGAAGTGGTAAGGATACATATATTTCCACTCTCTACTATATATGATCCAGATATTAGGTTTACATCGAGGTTTTGGAGAAGCCTTATAAAAGGAATAGATACATATATGAGTTTTAGGTTTCCTTATCACCATAATATATATGTTTAGTCTGATATAAGTGTTAAAACTCTAGGAGATATGATGAGATCATGTTCAATGGATTTCCAATGATGTTAGGACCATCACATTACACTAGTGGAGTTATCATATAACAACATTTTCCATTATAGAATTAAAATGGAACCATATAAGTCAATATTTGGGAAGAGGTATGAATATAAAACATGATAGGATACATGTATAGAGAAGAATCCAATGGGACATGATATTATGATAGTGATAACATAGAATTTTCAAACCATTCAACTTTATATGAGATCCTCACAAAGTTTATAGAAAATATTTTCAAAAAATATTCGACCAGATCTAGAGTTTATCTTAAATGATAACATGTTACTTTATATATATATATGGAATAAATTCATGAGGTTTGGGAAAATGATAAATCATATTCAAAGGTACATCGGCCGCTTTGTGATCCTTGATCAAATCGGAGATGTGGATTATTAACGTTAACTCCCTCCTAACCTTTATCTAGTATATGACGTGTTCCATGTATCCATACCAAGGGAGTACTTACTTAAACCATCACATATAATAAATCTAGAGGTGCTACCATTTGAGGATGATATTTCATACAAGAAGTAGCTGGTAAAGATCTTAGATCAATGCGATGAAGTTCTATGAAATAAGACAACTCACTTGGTCAAAGTGATATGGGGGAAGGATAAGTTTAATGATGGAAATTGGGAACCATAAGAGGTAATAAAACAAAATAAACTATTTTATTTTAGTGTATAAAATTTAAATATCAAGGATGAAATTTTTTAAGGGGGAAGAATGTAATGATCCAAACATTTATAAATGAAATTAACCTTTTAATTAATAATTTCTTTATTGAGTATTGAAAACAAACTCACTAATTTGGTTAATTTGGACCAATTTTAAAACATTTCCTATATTATTTAAATGAATGTTAACCATTTTATACTTTGAAAATATATCTATATTAATGTTATTAATAATATTAGTATATTTTATGGGTTATAACAAAGTCTAATATGAAAATTTAGTAGGAGTGATGGACTCTACCAAGTAGTATAGTTCCACATAAATCCCATTTGTTAGAGCTTCAAATGGAGATGGAATGTCTTGTTTTTTCCATTGACTAAGACCAAGATGGAATTTAGAAACTAAAACATTTAATGAAATCATTTATAGGAGAAATTAAATCTTATTGAGATCATGAAAAAAAGCATATTCATTGAACCACACCAAAAGGCCACACTATCACACAACCTCCCCTTAGAGAATAAATTAGTGTAATAATCGGTTATAAATTAATAATAAAATAACCTGAATTTATATATTTTAATTTTTAATAAAAAATGAGTATATTTATCCCTTTTAATTATTCTAATTTTTTATGAGTTGATGAAAATTATATTTTGATATAAAGAAACCAAAATGGCATTTCTAAAAAATATAGGGTTTTATTAAAAAATACTTTTCGATGTATTTAAGAATTTATCAATTAATATAATTTAAATATAATAATATTATTTAATTATATTTAAGTAAAAATTTAACAGAATTTAGTTAATTAAAATATAATATTTCTAAGGTTCATAAAATTGTTTTTTTTTCATAAAAACCATCATTTTTCAATAAACTAGAATTTGTATTTAAAAGTATATGTTATCATATTTAGAGAATATTTTTTTTATAAACTAAATACTATTTTTTAAATCATCATGTAAAAATTATTTAATGTTGATTTTTTATTTATTTTATGAGAATATAATTTTTTGGGGTGAAAATTAAATATTTTATTAATAGACAATATTTATTTTGATATCATAATACCAAAAAAGTGAAGTCATAAATAGTATAAAGGGAATCCATGAACAAATCTATCTTCACCCTTTATAATAATGTGTTTTTTAATTCAATTTGATTAATTTTATAAACACTTAATGAATCCTCCAAAAGCTATATTATATTTTTAGGTTTTAAAATTGATTCATTATAAACATTACTCATTTACGCATCACTGAAGGTTTTATTTTTATGAGTTCAGTTCTTATACTTATAAAATATTGTAAACCACAACTATTTGGAAGAAATCAGAGGAAGCAACCATGATAAATTTTTTGTTTTTTATTATTTTATCATATATTTTATAAAACCTATGTATAAAAATTAATAGTGATTTTCTCCCTAATTTTCTATATACACCCACCAATCCTCTAACTCCACTTCACTAAAGATTCATTGATCATGAATTTAATCTCGCTATAACCCTTCAAATCCCTCAAAGTTGTTTCCATGTTCTCAGGGAGCTTCTTTTAATCATTTAAAAGAATCCTCTCAATGTAAGGGACTCTCATCTCTTCTTTTTTATTTTGATTACTTTCTTTGTAGTAAGCACTTTTGATTTATAATCTTCCATGTTATATTTTTCCACACATCTATTTACCACTCTAATTATTCCCATGTAATGATAGACTACCATTCACTCTCATTTAACCCTTTAATAAAACATTATATACACCCATTATGTGGCCAAAATTATCCTTTGGTTTTTCATTCCAAATATTTGTGCAGTGAATACCCACTGACATTTCCACTCAAGGGTTCTAGACTAGTTGTACATATCTATAAATTATTCAGTAATTCAATTTATCCCACCCACAATCCATAATTAAGTATTTTAAAGAGATGAAATTAATTCTTATATTATATGATCTATGTTCTAAAAAATGCATGTAAATTATATACATGTGATGGGTATGACTAAAATTATATAGGCCTCAAATTAAGTGGGTAATATTTTAATCTCATGATATTCCTTGTTTGTTGATTTTATATTTATCCTAACAATGATTTGTTATGTTTTTTGGTAGTTATCTTTGACTTATGCTTATTATTTCATGTTTAATGTTGTTTCCACATTCTAATTTTGTTTTGATTTTATAATTTTATATAATGCTTTGATAATAGTATTTATGAATCTCACAACTTTTATGTCACCTTGTTATTCCTCTTGACATACATGCATTAATTTCATCATGCAATGCTCTAATTATCCAATTAATAGGATCCATATCTCACTAATTTTTATGTATTTCTCATGGTTATCATGTGTAGTATTAAAGTATTAATGGAATGTAAGTGATTTTTTTGGAGTTTTTAAAAATATTTTTCTACCGATGTTTCATGTTGATGTTCACTTTACCTAATTTCCCAAATAAACTAGGCCCCATGATATTATGGGATTGTATTATGAGTATATTTATACAACAAATCATGGATTAATGTGTATTAGAGATACAGGTTGTCATAAATATAATATTGTTTATATATGTATTTATATTTTAATCCCATGATCTATGTTTTGTTTCTCATTGAGTTGTTTATATTATGATTGGTTTACTTTATTATCTTAGTTTTGTTTTTAACTATTACCCATTTTATTTTCCACTTTTCATGTACTATTTTTTTTCATTTTATAATCTAATTGATCAAAATTTATATCTTTTGACAATTTAACATTTTGAGTGGAAGAAAAGTTCTTTTTTTTTTATATTTTGGACTAATTTTTTCCCCTTCTCATAGTTTCAATATTATATACCTAATGGGTCAAAATCTTCACCTTTCACTATTGGTCTCATCAGGGAAGAATTTCATTTCCTACATCATCATAGGTATCACATTCCTTGTTGTTAGATGGACTATCTATAATAACACATTATTTATTGGTTGTTAGAATTGAAGAGTTATTACCGTCACTAGGAGGACTACATTAGTTTTAACAACAAGGCCCCATTGGCACCCTAGTTTTCTTATAAACAAGTATTGACTCATCCACAGGGACCACCCAGGTGTCTAAATGGGTCATCAGACTAATAATTATCCCTATAATATAACATTGATTCTTCTAGTGTGCCTTTTCCTCACCCACATGCACCCTATGAAACTTCCAAGAAGGTCAAACATCTTTATCACTACTTTAGGAAAAAAACCTATTTAACTATAGAGTTCTAATTATAAAGGATCCCAAAAATAAAGTTTCACCTTATAAAGTATGTACTAGTGGTTTTCTAATAGATTTTATTAAAAGGTTTATAGCATAATGGAAGCATGCAGTGGGTGATATGATAATTAAAATTTATTTTAATTTAAATTTCCTGGAACACCAACATAATATCTTACTTGTTATGGTTATAAATAATTTATTTAGATTGGAAGAATTAAATTAACTCATCGTAGGGTGTTTCTTTATAGTTGATATTGATTTTACAAAAATACCCTTTAATATTTTCTATGTCTCTCTTGTGTGGATTGATAGGCCCTCTAGTGGTACTCCAAATGTTCTCCAATGATCTCTGAGAAATTCTATTTGATCTTTGGGTACTAGCATGATAAATCAAATATATTGCATTGTTGATTATTGGTCACTTGTTCTTTACACCATAAGAAATCATCTTACTTTATCATTATTGATATGAAGAGATATAGGATGAGTCGAGAGAGAATTTTGTGTGTGCAACAATCCCCTATTCTCAAATTTGGATACCGTATAAAATAAACATGAATGCCTATTTATAGATAGGGTTTTGGATAAAATGTTTAGTTAATTGCATGCCAACCATTAAATAAAAGTATAACTCTTAATAAAACCCATTCTATATAATAATAATATAATTATTATTTTGTGGAATGCACCATCTTATACAAACAATTAATAAAATTTACTAGCATGTAAATAATTATTTATCCCTGGATGTAGTATTGGGTTATTCGAAATGATTAGAATTTATTGAATACCTAAATAAATATTTCATTCACATACTTGAAAATAAATAATAATTGTAATATATATATATATATTTATTCACATGTCCGAAAATAAATATTTTTTAATTTATAAAATTAATATATATGGAATTAAATTATTCCTCAGTCTTGAGAATATTATTTATTCCCTTAATTAAACTCAAATAGAAATTAATCAAGATCAATGGAAACACTTATTTTGTAACCCTATAGGATTATTTCTCTTTGGCATGAGGTGGGCTTACAGAAAGTCTAAGATTACAGTCTAGTGACGGTTCAAAGAACCCAAGAGAAATAACATAACGTGATAACGATGAAAAATGTATATGAAAGACAACTATGTAATATAATCTCTTTTTTATAATATCCCATAAAAAGGATTCATATCCATGCCACCAACCTATATGGATGATATGTATTTCTTTGACAATATGAAATAAACTAATTGTTACCCCATGGCCATGGAATATAATGTTAAAGTTATATTCCAATCAAAGGGTCGAGATATTAGTTTCGATGAATATGGAAGGGACAAAAACTTCCTCAAATTATCAATTGGTGACATGTTACTGATGACAAACCCAATAAATCTAACTTTTCCATGATGTGTTATTGTCATTGTTTATGGGATGAATTTAAGTACATGATTTCTGACATCAAATTATAAAAATATTAAAATATATGGACCATGACACACACTCATAGATAGAAATATATGATACACCAAAGTATGAGGAATTATTAATATATAGTCCATTATTTAAATCTCCCATCTTGGAGATTACCAATTTGGAACTACATGAGAAGAAGACTTATCTTTTTCTGAATTCTCATACCTAAAATTATATGAATATATTTCCCATCATAGTATGTTATTCAACCACATAACTTTATTTAATAATATCATCATAGCACATCAATTTTCTCATTATAGAGGGGAACTATTTTGACATTATCAATGCAACATATACTATAGGAAATTTTTACATTATAGTCATGAAGAAAAATGAATAATATGTAATACAATGTTCTATTAATATTAAATACACCAAATATAAATGTAATCAATGTAAAAACATTTATTACTTTGACAAAACTCCATAATTTATCACTCACAACCTATACAGGCTTTTCATATCCTGTTCAAACTTTATGTATATGGAATCGGGTTAGTGAATGGGACCTATGGATGGTTACTAAGAAGTGAAGCATAGGGCTGGTGGTGGACAAGGATGGATTCCTAAGGACTCCATAGTTTTTATTTTAATTATTTACCTTATAAAAATTTATAATTTGATTTTTCTTACCCATTTGGGAGACTTTTATCTATTTTTTTGACTATATTCCATCACATAGTTTGGAATATTACTCTCATTGTTATTTTATTTTCTTATATATTTATTTATAATGAAATGATATTCATGGTTTAATCTTCCCACTGTTTGACTTAGACTGTCATTTATTGATAGAAACCTCTTGCATATGGTGAGGTAAAAATAAATTTATGTGACTCTCTGATCGAGACCTGATGGTTTATGTTGGGGTGTTTCAAACTAATATCAGATCACTATCAGTTTTTATGTTTGGATACCACAATGAGGGATTTTTTTATAAAGTGGGGTTCAGGATATAATACCCCTAGAAAACATAAGAGACTATATGTTCTTTCCTTTAAATAAAAATTTATTTCTTTTCTTTTTGGAATAACCTAGAACTTGGTAGAAATGAGATAGTTGTGTGGGACTTGGGTAGAGAAGTTGAATGAGCTTTGAAATCCAATATGTAATAGACCTCCATGTTACCAATAAAGGGATTGGTGTTATAGTTTCATGGGATTCTTGTGATCATTTATACATCATGGCTGGAGTCATAAGTCTATATTATATATATCTACATGTTTTTTTGTTTCATATTAGTTCATTTATTTAATTACTTTATTTTTCTAATATTTCTAGGATATATTCTATTTTGTATCATATGTATGTTCTTTTATGTTTATATTGTACATATTAGTTGGAATTAATTAGTTTAACTGTTATTGTTGTTGTGTAACTGTATATATATGATGATTGTAACTAACATGAAGTGATGGGACATTTTTTTTGTACATGGAGTGTTATAACTTTGGTTGTGAGTAGACTCCATTTAAATTTTTTTTTGTGATCTGATTAGTTGATTATTTCTTACCGTAATGGCTTTGGATTTTTCAGTGTGATTTATTCACATTACAAAATATATTTTCTTGACGTAATCTTATAGTGATATTTATTAAGAATAGATTGAATTCTCCTACATGATTCAGTGTTTATACTCTACCATCAGATCTATTGTAGTATATAAAAGATCATACTCTAATAAAAACTCTTTACTTTAGGTAGTTGGGTAGCTTTTGCTAGAGGTTTTTATCAATGTTCCTTTTCGAGCCAAAAGAGTACACAACTATGGTAAAATATGAAGTTAATTTATACTAAATTATTATTCATCCTTATATTGAACCAGTGTACCCCAAGATATTGAGGAATGGTTTGAAATCATTAGGTGAGTATTTAACCTAGTATAAACTCTATTGTTTCTGATAGGTTAATATATTATTTTTCAGGCTTCTGGAGTTTCCCATTTCTATATATCCACAAAATTTGTTGTTGGACTTGACATACAAATCATGTTATCCTTTATGTTAATTCCCTTGATACATCATTATTCTCAAAATCTAATCATCTTTATAGATTCCCATAGTTTCTTATATTCTTTGCTATTTATAGACATATATGATACTTCATGTTACTAGAGATGACGAGCTTCAATGTGATTCTTATTATGGACTAGATAACGAACCTATGAACTCACAATTATTGGTATCATTGATATAAAAAATTTAAAACACCAAAGGGGGTGAGGGTTATGTGATTGTGTAAATGGGAACTAGGATTAGGTATAGTTGGTCTATAATTGAGTCAGCTCCAGACGATCACAACATAGATGGAGGGACCTATTATCTCAGCATACCAGTGGATGCCCCCTCATCTTTTCCTATAGTACTAGATCTCTAAAAACATGAATTTTTGGATAACTTCACAAGACATCCTATTGATAGAGGAGTTGAATTTAATATATTGATCATACCAGGTGTGAAACCTATTTTATTACCAATATATCATATAATACGGGCCAGGATGATGGATCTAAATGTACATCATGAGTAATTGGAATAGAATGCATTTATCTAGAATAGTAATTTACTATTTTTTACACCTATCTTATTTCCCTAGAAGGAAGACTTTGGATTTTATATTTGTCTTGTTTATCAGAAGGAGAACCTGGTGAATAGGTAGAATAAAAATTATTTTCATATTATTTATGATATTTTTAATAAGTTATATGGAACTCAATTGTTCTCTAAGATTGATCTTCGATTAGGATACCATGTTTTTTAGGTCAAAGTGGAGGACATCCTGAAGATCGAATTTTAGAGAAGGTATGGTTTGTATATGTACTTGGTGATGTTGTTCGAATTGGAGAATTCATAGAGAATATTCATGGATCACATGGATATGATCTTTCTTCTATACCTAGACTCATTCATCATGGTGTTCATTGATGAAATCCTCATCTACTCATAGACTCCAAATAAGAAAGTCCAGCATATTAAGATAGTTCTGAGTATTCTTTGACCACATTGACTTTACAATAGTTAGTTAAAGTGTAACTTTTGGATTCATGAGGTAAAGTCTTTGGGTTATGTAGTTGTTGAGACATGTATGTCAATATACCCATATAAAGTGGAAGAAATAATTTCATTGAAATAACCCCCCAAATTTGTTCCTGAATTAGTGATTTTGAGACATAGAAAGATATTACTGATGTTTAATATAGAACATTTATGATTTATCGTCACATATGAATTCATTGATGAAGTAGGGTGTAAAGTTATTATGGATGGATCAACGTATAGGGTCATTTAATGAGTTGAATAAGAGTTTGAATTCATATTTCGTGGCAATAATCCTGGATTTTAGGATCAGATACCCCTTGTAATGTAATGTATAAGGAATTGGTTTGGGATCAGTGATGATACAAAGGGAGAATTTTGTATATTATGATTCATGTCGGCTACAACCCCATGAGTGAATGTACCCTACTCTTGAATTTCCCTGTCTATTAGCAGCTATGACCAAACCAATGAAGAAGGGAGAGAAGTTATAGCTTATGTATCAGTTTTAAGGGTCTTTTAATTATTTTAATTAAAGTTTGAATATAACTCTAGTGATGATTCTCCCTAAGGTAGGGATTTGATATATCAAGTAATTCGATGTATTAGGCATCCGTTTTGGAGAATTGCTGATATATAGGGATGATATAGTTTATTATGGGTTGTTTTATCTATGACACCATGAGAGAAACTAAACAAATAATGACTTAGACATGTCAGCTATTATTCATGATCTGAAATGTTGGAAACACTGTCCCTTCAGTGAGAGGTTTTTTGTCTACATTGACCACAAGAGATACCGTTAAATATTCACATAGTGTGACTTGAACTTGAGGTAGATGCACTATGTGGAGTGTCTAAAGATGTTTAGGAAAGGAAACATTGTAGCAGATGATCTTATCCCTAAGAAAAAGAAAAATTTACATATTTTTGAGAGTCCTCCAAAGAGAAGTGTAACCTAATTATTTGGTTGGTTGAATGGATTATCGATGTTTCTAAGTATCTGGAATCAATGTATTTTACTCCCTTAGTGTTCACAAATTCTTTTGAAGTTAGGGTAAAGGTTGGACCTGAAAATCACCCATATTGTTCTATGATATAGAAAATACATGTTAAAGGTGAAATGATAACTCAGTGGTTGTCGGGAGGTGATGATATAATCATTGTACATGGGTGGGAAGTCAGACCTACTTTCATCGAAGAGTATATGATGATTGATTTCAATATCTCGATATGGTAAATACATCCTGGTGCAATAAATGTGTAACAAGACTTAAAAAGATAGTTTAAGTGTCCTTGAATTAATAGAGACATCATTAGTTCTCTTTTCATGATGAATTACCTACCAAAGGATAAATGATAACAAATAATATCTTTGTGTTTCTATCCATCAACTTCTAGTGCCTATATGAAAGTGTTAGGACATCACAATGGTGTTTTTGATGGTTTTAATGATGACCCAGTGGATTCATGAGGATATTTAGGTGATTTTTGGTTGGATAAAAAAAGATTCTTAGTTCTTACCAACCCATTAACTCAATTTATGGATATAATTTGAAAGCTATATGTCCATTAGATAATATGATTACATGGAGTTACCTTGAAAATTCTTTCTAGTTGTGATGATTGTTTCAATCCATGTTTTTGGTAGGGATCAAAGAAAAACCTAGGGACCCAATTTACTATGTGGATGGTGTACCATTCTTAGATAAATGAATAGTAAGAGTGAACGATTTTAATGGTAGATGATATACTAAAAACTTGTCTTCTAGAAATCAGTGGATCTTAGGACGAGTTCCTAAACTTGGTGTATTTTTCTCAAAAATTGTTACTAAGATAAGATTTAGTTGGAACTATTTTAGGATTCAAAGGATGACCATGTTTCTCACAAATTATTTTAATGATGTGGGTGAGGTAATAGTTTCTTGGCCTAGAATGGTGTAGGAGACGTTAGAAAAGATAAATATGACAAGTTAGCGGTTGGTTATTTCTAAGAGTAGAAATCTATCATATGAAATCCATATGATATGGCCTTTGGAGTTCAAATTTGTTTACCATGTTATATTATGATTTTTTCCTTAGTTAGGGTATAAAATTTTTTATAAGTAAAACTGCCCCCATGGTTTGTTATACCATTCAAGATAAATTATTCGGTTGGGATAGTGGAGTATCATTTAGATCGTCCTTCCCGGTACCTTGTTAATCATGATGTGTTCCACATCTCTCAACTTTTGTGGTATATATTCGATCCTGAACATATTATAGAATATGAGGACTTTGTATTGGAGATAGAGTAACATTGTGATTAGAGTTTGGTTTATATTCCATACATGGGTGAGATGGTATTGTGGGGGAAGATGGTTCTAGTTTTCCGGATCCTATGGCTGTGTAGACGGATATAGGTGGATACGTTGGAAAAAAGAGTACAATGTTTGAAATTATAATCCTAATCTATTTTAGAAAGACTACTTGAGAAACATTGAAAAGATAATAATTCTTTAGAGTGAGATAATTATAATGTTCTCAGTCATTAAATTTTCTTAAAATCCCCCTTCTAAATATCATTTAGATGTATTTTTTGTGAAAAATAAAAGTTTTAAAGTATATTTTTACCCCTACAAAACACTTATTATTTGTGATAAGATAACCTGAGAATTAAAAATGAAGTGAAAGGGTATAAGAGTATTACATACACTCTGTAAAGGTAACTAAAAATACCTTTCGCTTGTCTAAGGGTACCTAGGAGATGCATAATGGAAGATGGAATTCCTATACACTACAAAATAGTAGTTTTCTGCCCCTTGAACATAAAACCCCTGATTGATAAAGGGTTAAATGAATATATGATATGACTCATGTCAATAATGTGGACCTTTATTTTCTAGTTCCAACCTGATTATAACTCAACAGTTAAGCATGCTTGTACTGGTGTAGTGGTAAGGATGAGTGACCTCATGGGATGTTTCCTTGGTTGTGTGTGAATGTGAACAAAGCCCAATAGAAAGAACATGTGTTGGCATATGGGGGAATTCATTTGTATGATGAACCATTCCGGAACTTGGGTTGGTCCTAGGGAAGGGATCATGTGTTTTTGGGGAAACTGGTGGTACCTAGTGGGCTAGGACTTGACGAACATGTTAATGTGGGGTGTTTGTTCTATTAGTGAGGCCCATTTGTTACATTGGTATTAGAGGAGGAACCTAGTATTAAGTGCGGTGGCACTGCTTGGGTTGATATGTAGGGTCCATAATGTTGACATTGTGCTCTCGAGGGGGGTGGGGTTAGTGGTGAATATGACACCAATTAATGATAAATGGATAAATGAATAAATGAATAAATGATATGATTCATGTCAAAAAGATAAACCTTTCTTTTCTGGATCCCAATTTATTAGAAATCCACTGTTAAGCATGCTTTCAAAAAAGTAGCGATCATTAAGGTTGAACACATGGGAAGTTTCCTGAGGTGTGTTAGAATGAGGTCAAATAACATAGTAAATAAAAATTGTTGTCTTGTAGGAACATTCATTTGTATGATGACCCATTCGGGCATGTGTGTGGTTCTTAGGGATGGGACCTCTTGTCTCTAGGTAAACTTGTGGTACCTAGCGGGCTAGGACCCAACAACAATGTTAAGGCGGTGAGTTTGTTCTATCATTGGGTCCCCATTGTTAAAGGGAAAGGGTATACATATGTTATCAAAGTTTATGTAAGGGTAACAAAGAGGATTCATAATGGAAAAACCTTATTTATATAGGCTTCATAACGGTATCCAGGACTAGATGAGCATGTTAAAGTGGGTTTTCAATGCGGTTAGTAGGCCCCAATTATCATAGAGAATGGGTATCCATAAGATACCGAAGGTTATGTAAGGGTGACCCAGAGGAGGAATAATAGAAACCCCTTATTTCTATTGGGTTTATAATGGTATCTAGGTAATTAATAAAGGTAATATTGAGTTGTGTACGGGTAACCCCTAAATTCTAAAGGTAATTTAAGGGTAAGCTAGCCACTATGTAAGGTTAGTTTGAGCTATGTAAGGGTAACCCCAAATTTTAAATGTTTTCATAAATGTAAAATATCACCCTTACATGATGGCTAGTAGTTATGTAATGGTAAAACCTTTCTACCCTCACGCAGAACCCTTTTTTTGGAAACCATTTTTTCCTTCTTGTTTTTTCATCTTCCCTATATTGTCCCTATGAAATATATTTGAAAAATTTAAAATACTTAATTAATAGGACTTAATTCCTTGAATAATTTAATGGTTGTAATGAACTTATGAAGGATTTAAATCACTCCACATTTGAGAAGGGGTGAATGAATAAATGATATGAATCATGTCAAAAAGATTAACATTTATTTTTGGGAGCTTATGAAATTATAATTCAATAGTTAATCATTCTTGTATTGGAGTAGTGACCGTGAAGTGTGACCTCCTAGTAAGTTTCCTGGGGTGTGTGTGAATGAGGAAAAAAACATAGGAAAGAACATGTGTTGTACCATGGGGAAAATCATTAATCTGATGACCTGTTCAAGCAAATAGGTGGGCCATAGGGAGGGGATTACATGTCTGTAGTAAAACTGGTGGTATCATGCATGCTAGGACACAAAAACCTGGTTAAGGTGGGGTGTTTTTACTGTCAACAAGGCCTAGTTGTTATAGATAATGGGTAACCCAATGTTACCAAATGTTATGTAGGTATAAACCATGGACTGCATAAGGGTAATCCCTTATATCTATAGGCTTCATAATGGTAACTAGGTGGTGGATAAATAAAATCTTGAGTTGTGTATAGGTAACCCTAAAATTTTAAAGGAAATTTAAGGGTAACCTGGCCACTATGTAATGGTAGGTAGAGCTATGTTAGGGTAACCCTTATTTTTTAATTTTTCATAAAGGTAAAATATTACCCTTACATGATGGATGGGAGAAATATCATGGTAAAATCTTGCTAGCCTTACAAATTTTCTTTTTGAGGAAAGATTGATTTTTTCCTTTTTTTTGTTCTTCCCTAAATGGACACTAAAATATATTTTTAACTATTTGAAAATCATAAATTAATGTTAATTAATTCATTGATTAATTTATGGGTTTTTATAACTTTATTAATGATTTAAAAAATTCCAAATTTAAGGTTCAGGGAAAATATTAAATGGACAACTTAATTCGTGTGGTTTAATGCCTCGAACCTGTATACAATTTTCATTCATTAAAACACATGTACCATCACACATTTATTTTTGGTTACATTATTTAGTATAAGAATCAATAAATTTCATTGTTCATGTTTTTTGGAACATTATATGAATAATACATGTCCTCATCCTCTTTTGAAGCACACCATAACCTTATCTCTCCTCTATTATTTGGTGATTGGTTTTGACGGAAAAACTCCAGGTGAGTTTCTATTTTCAATTTTATTTATGGAATATTATTTTAAAATAATTCTATTATTTTTATAAAAATATCTAAAATGATAATAATATGGAAATAACAGATAATGATTGATAATAATTTCTATTCTTAATATATATATTATTCTAGAGATACATAATGTTATTTCTTTTGAAACTATAATTATTGTTTGAGAAAAAAACTTTTAAGAAATTTATATAGCATAAATTATAGTTTTAAAAATTATCTAAGAGGGTGAAATTAATATTTCATGTAGCGTTTTATTTATTTTTATAAATAAAATATCTGGAATCGGTTCTAGGAATCCTTGGTTAATAGTTTGAGCCAATGTGTACATTTATGTTATTCAGGTGATAATTATTTGAAGAATCTTGAAATTTATGTCAATGACCTTGAGGTAGGAATTTATTCACCTTTAGGGTCTCTATATTTCAATTTATTCTTCGGTATAATAGTTTTATTGGCATACCATGTTTTCTGTGCTTGATTTTGATCATGTGTGGGTGGGTGTGTAGCCTATGGGACCCATTATGATATATTATTCGAGGAGTATTTCTAGAGTTTATTTTCTACATGTTTGATTATGATCAAATGTTTTTATGTGTATATATTATATTCTGATGATGATATTCCATGATTGGATTGTATTATCTACCCTTTTATGTGTGTTACTATGCCTTGTAGGTTGTTATTTTTTACTTGAGAATGATGGACCATCATGTGATGTTTATACCTTATAGGGGAAGTGTGCATGTAATGAGATTATAAAGATTATGGTCCTAAACATATGGTATGAGGATGACATTTGGGGATCCTATCCTGAGGTAGCGTGTTAGGGAACTACGGGCATTGGGTCCTGACAAGAAGCATAAATGGGGTATGATGATTTAGATACTTGACACATAATGGTGATAAGACACAATAGTCTAGGGGCCAGATCCAACTCCATGAATTTTACTACTAATTGATGTGTTGGAAGCCTAGGGGATTATTCTCTCTCACGAATGAATTCCTATTTTTATGTTACTAGTATGGAGAAAAAATTGGTATGGTCAGGGTTTATTGATGGATTAGATAGCATGTGACCAATCAGTTTAAGCGGTATTATTATTATGCTCGTTACATATTCTGTGTTATCATAGAATAAAAAAGTTACAGTTGATAAGACTCTCTAATGATTCATTTGAGTTGACCTACAAGGTTTTTAAAATCATACCATGTGTGGGATTTGAATGCATGTTAAGACTTTATGCATAGGGATTTGAGTAAGAGAAAGGGGCTTGTGGCTGATGGATGAGCAGTCGATCTTGGGGATAATGGAAGACCAGGATGGACTATAATGGTATTAATATTTTCTCATTCATTTAGTTACTTTCTACACTTTAATACTCTGGTTTAGATTTCCACTTTCAGAGTTATTTATCTATTTGTATGGTTCTATTACATCTTTTAGTTCTTCATATTACTCAAATTCCTATTTTGGTTTATTATATAGTTTATTTATTTTGTTCTATTACATGATATTAAGGTTATAGTTTATCCAAAAACATATTAAGAACCTTGAAGCTTATTGGAAGCCTCTTGATTTCTGGTAGGCACTCCTAATTTCATGTGATCCTCTAGATGAGACCTGGTGGTTTGGGTTGGGGAATTTTATTATGGAACCTTTTTGAACACCACAAAAGAGTATCGAACTATATGGAATCATATTTCCCCAACCTCTAATGCATATGCATGTTAATTACTTTTAAATAATTATGTATAGTACCCGCATACATTCAGTAGATACTCACCAAAATTTTTGATAACTCAATTTTCACTTACTCTGTATTTACTAAACCATAAAAAGTAAATATTATACATTCAATAAATAAATAAATACTTATAATATTCATCGGTTTTTAATAAATATTTATTTAATATTAATATCACCAATAAATATAATATATGAATATCTGTGATCTATATATCTCTAAGAAATATTCTTTATCGATATTATGAATAATATTTATTCCGACCATTGAATAGAACTATATGATTTTTTTCAATCAAATTAAATAGGTTTTATTAATGTCCAATATCAATATATTTTTGTACATAAATTCACAAAATAAGAATATGTTCATGCAAACATTTTGAAATACACATAATAAATCTCGTTGTGAAATATAATCATTTTCTCACAATATCTCATCCAGTAGTTTGTACTCTCATGTCATCGAACTATATGTTCAAAAAATATTTCTTTGACTTTCTAAAATGAACTCATTAATACACCATGGAAAAAAAAATTAGTTTGAATGTTTTCATTTAAATGAAAGGGATAAAATATACGTGATCATATATATGAAATGAAAAAATCCTTCCTTGATTTATTCATAAATAAAATATCACTAGTGATGCACACAATTTTCCTTACTTCCTACAAACAAATGGTGTAATGATGTTGGCAGGTACAAAAAAGTATGAGATTCATGATACATATATCTAATGACACACAAATATGTGGAATTCCTACCAGTGGGTCAATTCATATAACTTCCTCTCATGGAGATTACTAATTGTGAATGTTATGAGATAAAGTCTCATTCACATATGAGTTATAAAACATGATAATAAATATACTATGCATCCCATCATGGAATTGTATTTGATCGTGGAAAAATATTTTAAAATATCATAATAATATTTTAATACTTTTATCATGTCATGTAATTGTTATAAACATTTCATTGAACTAATTACTCAACGATATTATTATATTAAATTCACACTAAATAATAATCAATACATTGAAAGATGTTTATTAATACTTATTAATTTTAATTGACTTGTAATTAAAAGGAAAATATAGTTTTTCTATATTGAATCAACTCTAAAAGACCCCCACTTGCATAGGAGACAACCACTAATGTATTGTAATCCCAAAGATCTCATATGATGTACATGATTCTATAGAGTATGGATAAAACTATTAGGACTACCTTTTATTTCTATAGATATTATTGAATTTTACACATGACATGGTTGCTAATCAATTTATTGATTCTTCACTCCCTTGAAAAATTACTACAAGTTTTGATATTATCAAGTATCCAACTCATGTTCCCATGTCAAAAACATGACTTATTAACCAAATCCATAGTCAAATTTTATCATAAAATAATAATACTCTTAATATTAGTATCGCCAAAAATTGGAACATGAAATTGCTAAAATACATCTTAAGCTATATTAGAATCTTTAATGTACTCATATATCACAGATAAAGATACCACAAGTTGTGATATGTTTTTATTTTATATTTCCTTAGCCTCTCTGTGATACAAGATCTAATTGATCTAAATAAACATTATTGTTAAGTGTCCTTAACCACTAGTATTATTTCTTCTCTAGCCACTAGGGTATCTTCGATTTCCATGTTATCAAGTGTTGTTGGATAGTTTTGAATACAATTCAGTGACGTTAACACTTTGAAACTAGATGTACTATGAAAAAACAATTAGAAGAACCACATTTATATTTCAATAGATATCATTCTCTGGAACTTATTTGATACTTTATTCCATTTAGATAAATTGATTCCTTTGTCTTAACAAACCAGAAAGAAAACACAGTTTCTTTGATTACCTTATCAATATATTTATATTTAACATTCTATCACTCACACTAACCTCTTGTGTAAATATATAATGTTTTCATTTAAAATGAATATTATATGATCACTATGCATGTTTTCATCAATAAGGGGATCTAGTTAACATGTATATCTAATATGAGTTTATTTCTTCCACCAAAACTTTATATTTGTTACATGTAAACATGTTCTATAAGATCTACTTTTGATCACATCATAGATAAATCATCCATAAGTTTTAATCCTTGGAAGGTTTCCTTAACAATCAATTACATAATTTAACGATCATAGAATAAATTCTTTTATAATTATGACTCAAATAATTTTATCAGGATTTTTGGAGTATATGTTTCATCATATTCTATGTATGAAAATTGTTAAAACTTTCAATAACCAACCATGTTTTATTGGTACTATATTGTAACATCTATGTGTAGTTTTTATTGAATACTCACTAGCAGTATCAATTATAGAAACATAAAAAATACATAGCATTGAAATTTAGGTATGTAGAATTCATTGATGAATCTATAAGTACTTTTCAATATTATATTGTTTACATTAGTTTTATTCTATTGGAATAATTTTTCTCATAAAATAGTATATTAACCACTATAGTAAATATATATTGTAATGTACCAGCCTGGGTGCTACACACCGGTTCCCTAAGTCGGTCCGCCACATGACCACAAGGACACCTCCCCATACACCAGAAGCCACTGACTATAAGCGAGGATCTAATATAGATGATGGGGAGACTATACCCTATATCATCAGAGTAATAAAACAAACAAAATAAATAAAAAGTAAAAATTTAGGAACCAAAAAATATAATAACTAGAACAATACTTGTATAAAAAGATAACCAAAAATAGAAATACAAGTCCAAAACTAGTTAGTAGATTTTTCATGATTAAGTACATTCCAAGTATCAAAATCAAACTCAAAAGTAGACACTAAAAACTCCCAAGAAATCCCCAAATCACGTCTAGTTCCCTCATCCATGCTCCATTCCCAAATCTTCCATTTAATATAGGTACTTTTCCCTTAACCTATCATCCAACAATGAAATCTATTTATGTACTAACTAGGCAGCCCGTGTAGGGTGTGAGTAAAATTAGAAGGCCACCACTAATGGTTTGTAAAACAATATCCAGTTAATAATAGTATATTCATTTATATAAATAAATAAGAACAATTCATAAATAAATAGTTATCACATTTAAAAATCATTTTTTTACCACACAACTTCATGGGTTTCTGAGGAATCCCAAACCACAATACATGCCTTATCCAATGCCAGGGTGTAAACTATCCCCAAGTGATATCATTTCTTATAATGACATTGTTACCATTCTATATCTCATTTCATATCTCGGAATTCCGTTTTTACTATTCTACATTTAATGTCATGCATTATAATTCCATCATTACCATTCTAGATTTCAATTATCATATTAATACCATTGTTATCATTCATCATTTCATTAATTAATTCAATAATCAATTAACATTATCTATCTCATTAATTAACTAAAAAATTAGTTACTCTTATGAATCTTATTAATAAAATCAACAATTAATTAATCATCTCTATACTATTAATTATCTCAACAATTAATTAATATTCTCAATCCTATTAATTAACTGAAAAATTAATTAATCTACTCAATCTCATTAACTAACTGAACAATTAATTTATCTTCTCAATCCTATTAATTAACTCAAAAATTAATTAATATTTTTAATTTTATCAATTAACTCTAAATTCAATTGATATTCTCAATATCATTAATTAACTCAACAATTAATTAAACTTCCCAATATCATTAATTGATTTAACAATTAGTAAATCTTCTCAATATTATTAATTAACCGAATAATTAATTAATCTTATCCATATCATTACTAAATCAAAAAATAGTTCATCACATCAATTCCATAAATTAATTTCCAATTAATTCATAAAATATATCATTCTAATAATCCCATAAGCAATTCATCAATTAATCAGTTAATTCCAAAATCTCATTATTCTATGATTAATTCATCAATTAAGTATTCAAATTCATAATCTCAATATCCTATAATTAATTCATCAATTAAGTATTAAAATTCACAAACCCAATATCCTATAATTAATTCATCAATTAATTATCCCTATTCTAAGATCACATTATTCAACCAAATCCCAAATCCTTTAATTAGTAAATTGACCACATCATATAATTCAATTTATTATTTCCAATTTCTAAAAGAACCCTAGGAATTATGAAATTATGTACACATAATTGAAATCCTGACTATTGGATTTGAATAATAATATTAATCAAGCAACCTTAATTTTTTGATGAAGGATCACCCAATGAAAATCCCAAAAATTTGACCAGTACAATGATGTAGAACAAGATCTAGATCTAAAACCCTAAATCAAGATTAGAAAAATAAAGATTATCAAAATCTAGATCTAGATCCACAATGATATAAGTTGATAAAAAACAGATTTGGATCTAAAAAAATAAGAATAAAAATCCCTTTCTAGACTAGGAGAAGAATATAAGAGAAATGGGAAACCAAGAGTGATAGGATTCTATTACTAGGAGAGGTGCCAATATTTGATATAGACATTTGATTGTAAGTAATGGAGGTCGGGAAGGTTTGTAATCCATTGTGCAGACTTTGAAATCATGAAAGAGCGTCTACGATCGAATGGGGGCCAAATAGGGTGAGTTTTGGGGGTTCAGGTGATTTAAAATCTAATTTTTGTGTGAATTAAATTAACATACATGGTTTGCTAGGAAGGGGAACAAAATTCCCCCCTAACCTCATGAGATAACCATACACCTATTCTGGGGGGGGTGCATGGTTTCTCCAAAAAGGCCACATGGTTTGACAGAACGTGCTCCAATTGTGCAAATACAAGTTGTCTAGGGTTTAACAGTTTGCTGGGATGGGGTGCACGATGTGTGAAAATCATACCCCAATTGTGTGTTTTCGTATTTTCTTCCAAAATTTACAAATTTCAACCAAACACTGACCAAGTAAAAACCCAAAAGAAAATTACTCAACAATAAGTGAAGAGTATCTGCAATCAATCCCGAGACATCTCTAGAAAAGGTCCAGAACTTACAATATCCCCACATTATAATTACTAAACCTTGAAATTTACTACAAACAATATCTAAGAATAGAAGACATAAATATTGTGCCACTTAGATCTCATATTTGAATCTATGTCCAATTTTTCATTTGAACATGGTCATGCTGCCACAACACAGGAACTATCGACACAATCTTTTCCCACAACACATTCCCCCTATGATCCAACACACATCTCAAATTCTCCTCAAAGGATGAATCTATCTCAAGCTCAACATCATCCATATAAATCACATGATATGGGTTGGGGTGATACTACGGAAGTTATGACACATGAAAAACATCATGTATAACACTGTATTTCTGTGGAAGAGCCAATCAGTATGCCACCGTCCCGATTCTCTCCACAACCTCAGATGGTCCATTGAACCTAGGCATTAGATTTCCATATCTCCATATCCTATGGTGAACCAAACATGGTGATACCTGAAGGACTACATGGTCACCCTCTTTAAAATATTGGGTTAATATATATTTTTACATATAAAACTTATATCTTCTCTAAGACATAACCATATGCATACGAATAAGCGGTACCTTCTCCAATGGCTCTTGTATAAGACTCAATCCCAACAAATCTGACTCAACTACCTCCATCCAACATAGAGGTGATCTACATGGCCTATTGTAAAGATCTTAATATAGTTACATCTGAGTCATAGCATTATAACTATTTTTAAAAGAAAAATTCCCAAACTGTAGGTGCATCTCCCAAGATCCACTAAAGTCTAAAACACACACTTCTGATATGTCATCTAGTACCTATATAGTACACTCCAACTACCCATATGTGTATCGGTGGAGAGAAATACTCAGAAAAACCTATATACTAATTTAATTCTATAAGTTTTTCTAGAAGTGTTAGGAAAAATAGAGTCATGATATGAAACTATAATCTAAGGTAACCCATGAAGACAAACTATCTCTTGTATATACAGATCTCATAACTGATCCATTGAGAAAGTCTCCCATATAGGTAAGAAATGATCCACCTTCATCCGTTTTTCCACAATAATCTAAAAAGAATCATTATTCCAAGGTTTTCTTAGGAGGCCCACAAAAAATTCCATATTAACATCACCCCAATTCCATTTTGGATTAGGAAATGACGGAAAAAAGCCTCCATGTCGTTGATGATCTGCCTCTACTAACTGAAAATTGTAGCATTGTGTCACAAACCCTAATATCTTCTAATTCATGCCCAACTACTAGAACTATCATCATAGTTCACAATACATTTTGGTCAGACATGGATGTACCACCCACATCGAGACATGAAATTATCACATTAAATCCTTTTGCATACACATAGGCACACAAATTCTATTCTTTAGATAGATGATATCATCATTATCTACCAACCAGTTTGCAGGTGTCTACCCATCTTCAAGGCTATCCCTGAAATATAAACATTCTAGATCCTCATACTTCCTATCCATAATCCTCCTAAAAAGTGTATACTCTCCTAAAAATGATACTAGAGTCATATTCTCTTGAATCTCATAAACCACCACAAGCATCTCATCTAGTAGAGTCATCATCTTCCACTCAACACTAGATTCCTTAACAACTATAGTCTGAGTTTTTCTACCAAAATAATCAGAAACACTACTCCCTTTCCCAAGAATATATTATAGTTTTAAATCTAAATAATATATATACTCAACCCTTCTCCAATTATGTAGATTCAAATGTCACTATGAGAAGATATACCATAATCACCTGTGATCGATAAACACTGTAAACTTCTCACATGATAGATAATGACACAAAAATTTCAAAGCATAAGCCACCACAACCAATTCGAGGTCATGCATAGGATAATTCTATTCATGTTTCCTAGACTACTGAGATCCATATGCCAAAAATTAGTAACCCTATATCAACACTCCTTTAAAACCTATTCCAAATGTTTTACAAACCTCCATATAATACTCAAATGTATTAGGTAGGATCAATATTTGTGCTGATGGCATGTGATCATTTAACTATTGGAAGGAATATTAACATTATTTTGACCATTTAAAATTATCCCCTTGTTTTTAATTACGAAAGAGGTGCTTCCAGCTTTGAAAAGTCCTGGATAAAACTCTAATAATATCTATATAATCTTATAAAGATACTGATATCGAACACATTATTTGACTCCTACTAAGTAACCACTTTCAAAATATTATCTGGGTCTGCTAACACACCTTCCTCCAAGATGATGTGACCGAAAAGTTTACCTGATAAATCAATAAATGAAACTTAGATATCATGGTGTATAACTGATGCTGTTTTAGTTTAATAATGATGATTTTAAGATGTTGGGAATGATCATCATTAGTCTTGGAGTACAACAATATTTATTCCACAAAATCTGATCCAAGTACGGATGGAATATTCCATTCATCATATCCAAAAACACTACTACTGTGTTCGTCAATCCAAAAAATATTATGACAAACTAAAATAGGAAATACTTAATTTCAAAATTAGTACTTGGTATGTCAAAAGGTTTAACACTTACCTGGTGACACCCTAATCTTAAGTCAATATTGTAAAAGATACATACTACTCTCAATTGTTTGAAAATATCGTCGATTCATAGAAAATGATATTAGTTCTTCACGGTCATCCATTTTAACTTCCTGTAATCGACACACAAGTGAAAAGTCCCATAAACCTTCTTTTAAAACAACATTGGTGATCCCCAAAGCAACGTACTCAAATGGATGCACCCCTTAACCATAAATCCCTCCAGTTGAGTCTTGAGATCTTGAATCTCTCTTAGTTCCATTCTGTATGGTGTAATAAAAACTTGTTCAAAACCTAGCATGAGAGAAATAGTAAATTTCATACGTCTCTTAGGTAGAAACCATGGGAAGCCTTCTGAAAAAAAATCCTAAAACCATTCCAATACTGGTTGAAAGAAATTATGTTCCACAAACCCTTCATCTAATATTAGTCGAAGAACCTATGTTGTGAGACCTCCCAATTGCTAAGCAATTGGCCCCGCTCAAAGTTCCTGAATATCCCACTGTCTATAGTGAATATAGTTTTTACCCTTAGGATATGTTAAAGTCACTATACTATAGTAACAATAAATATCGTCCTGGTATTCTGATAACCAGTACATACCCAAAATTAGGTCAAATATTGTAATTTATAGTATATAGAGATCCCAGAGAAAACAATATTCTATAACTTTGAGAGAAAATACCTTGCATAAGCAGATGTCCCAAGACCACACTACCAATGATGTATTTATCATCAACACCCTACTCATATACTCCACTTATAGGATCAAAACATTCACAATTTTGGTTTAAATAAAGGCATAATAGAAACCCTTATCAAATAAGAAACTGGATAATTTAGAAGCTACAAGAATTGTGCCTCTCGCTATTGATGGTCCGACCTCAGTATCCACATGTGTAGGTTGTACAACATGCAACACTCCTACCCCTCTTCCATATAATGCAATAGGAATCCCCTGAGATGGACTGGTCTTTTAATATAAAATCTCTAATCCCAATATACTGCATCCAGTGCCTCTACTACCACAGACAGTAGAACTCTAACTACTAGCTTAATAATGTGTAGAATATCCCAATCCTACACACTAATTATGTCTCACTACTCCATCATTATCATTCTATCATGTGTTCTTATAAAACTTCTGTAGATGTCCCATCTTTCCATAAGACCGACACTCTATTAGTGGACAAGGACAGTGTCAATGATATGGTCTTGGACTACTACACTTGTGGAAAATCACTAGAGAAAGATACCCTTCAACTGACTTCCCCCCTGACCACTTTGTTTTCCACTACTCAGGCTAACATTATAATAATGATGGTTCCTTCTCTTTGAAGACATAACTTATGATCATCTAGAAGAAACCATCTCTTCTACACTAGAATCTTCCTTTAGGTTCCCCTTATATATGAGAGCATAATTTAATAGGTCTGAAAACTTATTCATTTTGAAGATGTTCACCTAGGACATAATTATGCAATTAATTTCTTCCTAAAATATTTTTTCTAAAATAGCCTCATCAACTTAAAATACTGAAGAAAAGCACTAAAAATATGCACGACATCCCATATAGTCCAACACAAACTTACTCCTCTGATTCAATATCATGAACTCATCTACTCTCTCCTACATCAGTGCCTATGGATAGAAGTTCTCGAAGAACCTATATGAGAATCCATCCATAAAGCACCATCATCCCTTCCATTCAGAGTATGAACATCCCACTAGTGATTTACCCATCCTCATAGTATACATGTAGCCATCTTTAAAATCTTCACAACATGAGTCTCCATGTGGTCATGTATAGTCTGGATAGACTCAGTCCAGAACTCAGATCCATTTGATCCACCATATCCAACAAAAGTTAGAAAGTTATAAAATTTAAAATCCTATTCCAAGTTAGGCATGATCTTCTATACCAACCCTAGGTCTATTTCCATGAGTTTCTTGAACCATGCAGAGTTCTCCTGAAACTTCTCTCCAAATTCTTCACCCGACATTATTGGTACCATAGGTTGCACTACTGGAGGATCATCCCTAGCTATTTCCTCCTATCATTTTCTAAAAAAGAATCAATGTGGAGCCATAAATCTATATGAAAAAAAAATCACCTTATGATAATTTTCTCAATATTTACACATTTACAGGAAAACACAATAAGGAACAATAAGTATTTTTTCTTAAACCCCTCCACACGATCAAAACCATGTCACTAACACTACCCTTAACCATCACACACACACACACACACATATATATATATATATATATATATATATATTTCATGGTTACCAACAGGTATCTCATTTTACTTATTCTTGTTCTTCATTTAGACACCCAATTATTCTCATCTTTCATCATTTTACCACATTCAATTTCATATTTGGTACCAATTTCAATTCAGTTTCAAAAGAAAGTAAAAATAGTTGAATTTCAACAAATTACCCAAAAACTAATTTCCATGCATTCCTAAAATGTTGCAAGTCACAAAATAATCCTGAGTTCCTAGTATTATGCATTCAAACTCAACTCTCATTCCATACTAAGAAATGAGTCAATTATCATAAAATCTTAGAAACTCTCACACCTCAACCCAACATCATGCAGTTGTGGTTATTTTTATTTATATTTGAGTATTTTGATTTCTAAAAGTTTAAAAATTTAATAAATTAAAATCAAAATGAAATAAAAAAATAATTTGAAAATGATTTAATAATAATAATAATGATAATATTATCATTTAGTTTATTATTATTATGAATTAAGTTATTATTAATATTATTATTTTGATAAATATTATGATTATGTTTTATGTTTATTATTATTATTATTATTATTTCATTAACGTATTTTTTTTTGTTTTGGTTTTTTTCCACAAACCCCAAATCTTCTCCTACCCCTTACCCTTATGCGGTCGACCCCCCCCCCACCTTCCCTCTTCTTCTCATGCTACCCCCACTAGCGAGGGACCTCCGGTGCACCTCCCTCCATTTGGGGATGGTTCCCTCATGTGTTTTCGATCCCTCCTCTCTCACATGGACAAGCTTTCTACCATGTTCATGTGACCCGACCGACTGGGAGAAGCTCCGGAACGCCGTCCTCTCCCTTCAGCGACTCTATCTCCTCCCGTTTTGGTGTGCGAACCCCTTCGGTGAGCTTATTATCTTTTCCCCTTCCCATATTTTGGTGTTTTATTTGATTTAATTGGATGCACGCATCTTGGACGAACCGTAACTGGTTTAGGGGTTATCATTTTTATTGATTCTTGTTAATTAGGGTTCACCATTGGTCCCTTAATGTGAGAATAGGCTGCTGTTGAAGTTTCACACCTAAATCGTGAGTTTTGGCATCAAAAGTTAGTGTTTCCATGTATAATCAATATTTAGATTATTATTTTTCTTAGTTGGTTAATTTAATGTGTTTCTGGTTAATAGGTGTGGTGCAAAATTTATTTTTAAAAAGGTTTCATATGCATTTAAATTTAATGTAGCATTTTTAGATGAAATTGATTATTTTTTATGTTTAACTCTTGTTATATTATTTGATGTCAAGTTATAAATCATGAAATTGGTTATTAAAATTATGTAAGTGATGTGAATGGTGTTTGGAAAGGGTTTTAGTGTGAGTTTTATTTAAATGAAAGAGTAATTAAGTTTTAAATTAAGGAGTGACCTCAAATGTTATAAATTGGGGTTTTTACTTTTATTCAAAATGGTGGGTTGGAATTTGTGAGTGGTTTTCCTTTTTGTGGGAATTCAAATTGGCTTCATTAAAATCGGTTTGATGGAAATGGGTGACCTTGGGCCTTGTTTTGGTTTTCAAAGAATGAGTTCCATGTGCGGCAAGTGGTTTTGTAACATTTAGAATGATTTAGTGAGTTTATACTTAGATGAAATGGTGGATTTCATTGCACAAATGAGATTTGGTTTTGAAATGGGGTTTTATGCATTCTTTATATTTGATAAAAATTCCAATAAATGTTTTTATTGTGAAATGCATTTAATTATTGGACATTAGTCCAAATGGGTTTTAGCCTGGGATGTCTTCATGTTCAGTGGGTTTCCTTAATTTAAAAAGGGTGTTTGGTTTTTTAAAATGGAAATGGAGTTTCCCTAGATTTATGTGAGTAGGGTTGAATATTATTATGCCTTCATTTGGAATTGTGTTTGAAATTTTATATTTTTTTAAAAATGTATTTTTAAATCTTTATGAAATGGGTGAAGGACTAGTTGACACTTGTAATGTGATATTGATTTCCCTTGTTGAGTTCTCTTATTACAGATGATGATTATGGTTTATGTGATTGATTCTTTGGTTATAATAAATGGGTGTGTCATTAGTGAAAGCCCTTGATGTGTTATTTTGAAACATTTTATAGATTTTTTAAGTGTTTAATTATTCTATTAAATTATTTGGGTAGTGCATTAGACCTCGCTACGATGGTTTTGGGCTGTGGGTGTCAAGGTATCCTAAATGTACATGCATAGGGTAAGACACACACACACACACACACACACACATATATATATATTACCTCCTTGTATATATTTCCTCATGGTGAGGGGAATATGTGCAATGCAGCTAGGAGTGTATATATATATATATAACTGCATGTGCATGTATGCATCAAGTTTCGGTTCAAGTGGTCGACGATAAATAACAACATGTTTGAGGTAATTCTCCTTTTCTTATGCCTTTAATTTGAATTTCATAATTACTTTCTTGTTTTAAAAATATGTTTTATATTTATTTTATATACACATGCTATGAAATTTGATTTCAGTTTCTTGAAATGATTATACCTTTGTTTTGAAAATTGAAATGTATTTCTAATGCCATTGGTCTTAGGCAACTTTTCTTGAAAATTGATTTCCTAAGTGATTTTGAATTTGGTAATGACTATTTTCAATGGTTTTTGGCCTTTTGGATGGATAGTTGTAAAAAGTGTTCCTTTTATGTAATTAAGCCCGTTTGGCACCTTAAGAATGTTTTATGAAAAAGAAAAACCTCTCTTGAGGGACCCCCCTTGGTTTTAGAAAATGTTATTATGTGACTAGTTTTTTATGCATTTTCTAACGTAAAAGAGGGGGAATGCGCTTAAGGAGGGAGAACAGTGGCGATAGGTTGAATGAGTTTTGGATAAAGAAAGTGTTATGCATATATATGTTTTCTTGATAAAGAAAACAAACCACCACTTGAAATAGAGAATAATGTGAAACCTTGGTATCTAGGTCGGTGGACCAGGACTAGTATGGTAGATGACAGGGCATGGGTTCATCCTAGTTTTGTCGAGCAAGATTGAAGCTACAACTCAAACTAAATATATGAATGACTGAGGGTTGTGGTTTGTAGTCCACGGTTACTGAGGTTCATGGTTTCTAAGACACGTTTTATGATGGTTATGGTTTCTAAGCCGTGTTTCAACAAGGTACAAGGTATGTAGGGTACCACTTGTGATATTTACCTATAAGGATTACCCATAGTGCTCATTTGCAACATGATTATTGTGATGTAATTTTCATTTCAGTTGTTTCACACTTTATGTAATATTTTTGAAAACCACATTTTAATCTAAATTGTTTTCTTTTCATTTTAAAATGTTAATGCATGCTTGGATCCTATTTTGAAAATTTAGTGTGAGAGAAATGGTTTACTTGATAATGCAAACTTGTTATTTGAATCTGAAAAGAATGAAAAACATTATTTTATTACGTCCTGTTTTTAAACTAGCATGTTTTGGAATTCATAAAAATTGAAAGGGAATATGTTGTTGTTTAATCTTGGAATTCCTATGGAGTATCTTGGTGCTCATGCCTACATTTCATTATAGTTTTAGGTTCCTCTAATTTTGGATTTCTCTTGGAGTGAGTGTAGTTTATGTCACTTGAGGAATGTCTCGTTGCTTCGTTAATTTTTTTCTACTTCAAGTTTATTTGGTTTATTTTATTTTGTTTATCTATTTGTTCAGTTTATGATTATTTATCTTTGTTATGGGCCAAACCATTACTAACTAGATTGTTTTGATTCCTGACACTAGTTTCTAGCCCGTAGGGATCGGGAACGCCCTTCGGGCCATGTCGCATACCAGCTCGGGTGACCGGTTCAGGGTCGACCCAGTTTGGTTTGTGAAAGAATGGTATCAGAGGATATTCTTGTTATTTGGGGTCTTAGGTATCTTGGTGATTATGTTTGTCGGGACTCGAGAGGTAGGTGCGGGAAGGACATCAAGAACCCTTTCCTGTCTCGAGACGCAAGTTTCTAGGGGTACTCTAGGATTTGGATTTTCATCTTTGACTAGGTCTGTGTGGATGAGGTATGAAAAATGAAGTGAGCCTATATTACGTGGTAAGATTTCATGGTGTAGAAAACCATGTGGAACCTGAGTTTACGGTTCAAGATGCTTCCTATTATTAATTCTCATTCAAATCATAGTTCTTCTAAGCCATGTTACCGGGTTGGAAAATCCATAAGTCCCTTATTTTTAGAATTTTTGATGTGAGTTATGTTTGGGATTAGTTTTTACTAACTTGATTGGATTTCAAAAAATGAAAATGGTTCATAGAAAAATGGATTTTCAAAAGGGAATGTGGTTTTGGAGTTAAAAAGTGGTCTTTCAATGGTAATTGTTTTCTTTTAATGGGATGCATGGTTTCAACGATCTGAGTAAATTTTCTTGAATTTGAATTGTAAAATATTTGGGAATTTGGAAATGTATTGATTTAATGATAAGTGACATTTTGAAATTGGTTGAGAATTTGTTCTTTTTGTTGAATGATCCATTTTGAAAATGTGATGTATTTTGAATTAACCCTTGGTGTTCCTATGAGGGATCACATATATAGAGGTATGCATGTGGAACATGGATAATTGGTGGTATGTGTGGATGGGTGAATGAGCTATCACAAGGGTATATGTAGATGTGAGACTTCCTGGGATACCAATGGTGGATATTTAAGTTGTTTTGTTTGCTGAAAAATGGTTTTCAAAAATGTAATTTAAATGTTTTGAAAAGTGAGTGAGCAATTGTTTAGTGTTCTTTTTTCATGTTTGGTATTTTATTTCGTGGGTTATTGGTTTTGACATACTAAATTTTGGTTGGAATGGTGCTTCGAGTTTGAGCTTTAGTTTGTGATTGAGGTGTGGAATTTTGATTTATGATGAGTTTTGATTCGGGTTTGTGCCTCTTGTTTTTTAGTATGCTTCCCAGAAAAGTCCGAGAGGTTTCTAGTGAGTCTCTTCTAGTTGTTGGTTCTACCCAGAATCTTAGAGGGGTGGTAGAATTGAATTATTTTTGGTTGTTGTCAATCTTAAATGGTGATCATGATCTATCGAAGTTAGCAGACTGGCTTGGTGAAATTGTTGGTGTTTTCAGGTTATTGGAAACTCCCCAAGCTATGAGAGTCTGTGCTGTTTCGAATTCATTTGAGGGTTCAACTTTGGATACGTGTGGGAGAAAATACCAACATCGTTGCATGATGGGATGTCTTGGAAGGTGTTTAACAACACACCCATTCAACAGTTTATACCTAAGGAGGGGAAAGTGAGGAAAGTGTTTGAGCTTGTGAGTGTCTAGTAAGAACAACAAAGATCTAAGGCCTATGTTGGGAATATTAAAGAGTTGGTTTCTTTTTATCTAAAGATAATGTCGTAGAATTAGTTAGTGTTTCTCTTGTGTGGGGTCTTTTTCCATGGTTCAAGGACCGATTCTTATTGGTGTTTGGGAAGGTTCCCCATCCGGTGAGGAGAGTGAACCAGAGGAACCTATCTCAAACAAGTCTGCTTATCAATTCCATCGCTAATTAGTCGGTCCACACTCTTGTTCACTTCTAGTGTGGCCAATTTAGGTACTTTAAGTCTCCTTGTCATCATCCTTCTAAGAGTTTCCATCAGTGTGGTATTTTTGGAAACTTAAAGAGGTTACACTAGCAGAAAAGTTATAAAGAGTCTCAACTGAAGGATATTATCTCCTAACTGCAGGGCATCAGATGCTTCAAGTCATCCGAGCTCCAGCCACAACTCTCAGAGTAAATCCTTTCATGCAGTCAAGAATCATTGGGTGTGGGACAACATGGTCTAAATTTTGTTTTCAATTTTGAAATAGGGATGATTTAAATTTATTTGTTGAGACTTCCTCTTCATTTAAGGTTCTATTTTTCTATAAGAGGTGTAGGTGTCTTATTTTATGGTTATTCTCTTTATTATTTGAATACCCCACCTTGGTTGTAAAGAGGCATGGTGATCTCTTTTTCTTTTAATTTCAGTAGTTGTGCCTCCTCAAAGGTGAGCTTTGAAGGTTGTCTCTTTATGTCTGTGAGTCTCAAGATAATTGTCTCTCTAGTGTTGTTAGCTCCTTTGGTGACCTGTTCTTGTTTTAGAACATGCTCGTTTTTGAGACGTATGCATATTTAAAAATAATGACTAGGGGTTTGGTCTGCCGTTCAGATTGGGGTCTTTGCTGGCAACCCCATGTCACGTGGGTCTGGTTTGTGAGAAGAGTTCCTGGGTTAGTTTCTGTAGGGAATGTATTAGTCTGTGCTAATTGGCTTAAGCTGTTCAATTCTTAGATGGTGGGGACACCCACCATGAATCTTTTTGGTCCTTCTTTGAGAGTTAGTATGTGTAGAAGTTTTGGTCTTGTTGGCGGTTTCCTCTTTGGTTCAAGTTAGTAGTTATAGAGTTATCTTGTGCGGAGAGTCTGCATTTTGGTTGTTCTAGTTTGGTTCTTGTGGTCGGGAGAACCCTCCCTGTTTCCTAATGGCTCTTCTCTTTGTAGTTACCCTTAGAGTTGATCATGTGTGACTTATGGTGTGAAAAGTCACACTGAGTTTGTGGTTTTGTTGGCCCCATTCGGTTTCTAACTTGAGTTTGATTCCTCATTTGGATATGTGACTTTCTGGGGGAATAAAGTTTTTGTGATGAGGAGAATTGTCACACCCCAACCAGAAATCTTGAAGTTGCAGTTATTTTTATTTATATTTGAGTATTTTGGTTTCTCAAAGTTTAAAAATTTAGTAAATTAAAATAAAAATGAAATAAAATAAAATAATTGGAAAATGATTTAATAATAATAATAATGATAATATTATCATTTAGTTTATTATTATTATGAATTATGCTATTATTAATATTATTGTTTTTATTATTATTATTATTATTATTATTATTATTATGTTTAAATTTTATTATTGTTATTCCATTACATTTTTTTGTTTTGTTTTGGTTTTTTTCTCAAACCCTATGTCTTCCCCCTACCCCTTACCTTTACACGACCCCCCCCACCTTCCCTCTCCTGCTCACGCTTCCCCCCACCAGCGAGGGCCCTTTGTCCGTCTCCCTCCATTCTAGCAATGACTTCCATCATGTGTATTTGAGCCCTCCTCTCTCACGTATCCAAGCTCCCTTCCATGTTCGTGCAACCCGACTGACTGGGAGATGCTCCACTTCACTGTCATCTCCCTCTGGTGACCGAATCTCCTCCGGTTTTGATGTGTGAACCCCTCAAGTGAGCTTATTATCTTTTACCCTTCCCCTATTTTGGTGTTTTATTTGATTTCATGGGATTCACATATATTGGCAGAAACCTAACATGTTTAGGGGTTCTCATTTTGACTGATTATTGTCAATTAGGGTTCACCTTTGGTCCCTTAATGTGCGAATAGGGTTCAATTGAAGTATCACACCTAAATTTGGGAGTTTCAGCATAAACATTTGGTGTTTCCGTTTATAATAAATATTTGGCTTATTATTTTTCTTACTTGGTTAATTTAATGTGTTCCTGGTTAATAGGTGGGGTGTGAAATTTGTTTTTAAAATGGTTTCATGTGCATTTATATTTAATGTAGATTTTTTAGATGAAATTTAGTATTTTTCATATTTAACTCTTATCATGTTGTTTTATGTCAAGTTATAAATCATGTAATTGGTTATTAAAATTATGTAAGTGATGTGAATGGTTTTTGGAAAGGGTTTTAGTGTGCGTTTTATGTAAATAAAAAAGTAATTTTGTGTTAAATTGAGGTGTGATCTCAAATGTTTTGAAGTGGGGTTTTTACTTATATTCAAAATGGTGGTTTGGAATGTGTGAGTTGTTTTACTTTTTGTGGGAATTTAAATTGGCCTCGTTAAAAGTGGTTTTAGGGAAAAAGGTAAATTTGGGCCTTGTTTTGGGTTTCAAAGAATGAGTTCCATGCACGATGGGTGGTTTTTTAACATTTTGAAAGCTTTAGTGAATTTTTTCTTGGATGAAATGGTGGATTTCTTTGCCCAAATGGGACATGGTTTTGAGATTGGGTTTTATGAATTCTTTATGTTTGATAAAAATTACAATAAATGTTTCCATTGTGAAATGCATTTGATTATTGTACATTAGGATAAATGGGTTTTATCATGGGCTTTATTCATGTTTGATGGGTTTCCTTAATTTAAAAAGTGTGTTTGGTTTTATAAAATGGAAATAGAGTTTACCTGGATTTATGTGGGTATGATTGATTATTCTTATTCCTTCCTTTGGAATTGTCTTTGAAATTTTAGATTTGTTTAGAAATGGATTTTCATATGTTTATGAAATGGGTGAAGGCCAAATTGACACTTGTAATGTGATATTGATTTCCTTGTTGAGTCCTCTTGTTGTAGATGATGATTATGGTTTATGTGATTGATTCTTATGTTATAATAAATGGGTGTTTCATTGGTGAAAACCCTTGATGTGTTATTTTGAAACGTTTTATAGATTTTTGAAGTGTTTAATTGTTCTATTAAATTATTTGTGTAGTGTGTTGGACCTCGCTACGATGGTTTTGGGATGCAGGTGTTGAGGTATCCTACATGTACATGCATAGGGTAAGGCATATATATATGACCTCTTTGTACATATTCCCTCATGGCATGGGGAATATGTGCAATGCAGTTATGGGTATATATATATATATATATATATATGTAAAAATGTATATGCGTGTATGCGTCAAGTGTCGGTTCGAGTGGTTGATGATAAATAGTGACATGTTTGAAGTAGTTCCCCTATGCCTTTGCCTTTAATTTTCCTTTCATAATTTTTTGCTTGTTTTAAAAATATGTTTTACATTTATGCTTTATACACATGATATGAAATTTGGTTGCGATTTCTTGAAATGATTATTCCTTTTTTCTGAAAATTTAAATGTATTTCTAATGCCATTGGTCTTAAGCAACTTTTCTTGGAAATTTATCTCCTAAGTGATTTTGAACTGGTAATGACTATTTCCAAAGGTGTTTGGCCTTTTCACTAGTTAGTTGTAAAATGTGTTACCTTTATGTAATTAACTCCATTTGGAACCTTAAGAATGTTTTATGAAAAATAAACACATGACGAAGTTCGGCTTGGGTTTGGTTCAGAGTAAAGCCCAAAGGTGCTACCTCCTTCCCGAGTTCTATCAGATGGGCTTCGATCAGCCCGAGACTACTGGATGGGGCCATATAATCTTCTTTCTATATTAATTAATCAAGATCACTTGTATTTATAGACAATAATCACAACATTTAGTTTCCAATGGTCATATCGAGTAATGGTTATATAATAGTCGAAACCCAACAGTCTCATTTTAATTATACTCATTTTATTAAATGAAATAGTGTTGTTGAGTATAAAATAAAATAACACACAAATTTAGGAAACAAAATTTATTCAAAATTTCAGGTCGTTACATTCTTCCCCCCTTAAGAAATTGTGTCCTCGCAAATTTTAAAATTGGTCTTGGAAATTTCATTGAAAGTCCCACATCAGAAAAAGAGTCCGTAAAACTATTACTTTAAAAGAAAGAAAGGGAAGTACAAAGGTCACCCGAGTTAACCCGTACTAGGATTCCATGTAGGGAAACATGGATATGGAAGAGAAAACAAAGGGTCATGTTCCGATGGAGAGTCAAAGAAAATATTATTAGGAGAAAGTTAACCACAAGAAAATCACAAAGTTATGATGTGTGTAAATGATATTTGATTACCTAGTAGGAAACATAAACAAAAAATGTTTTTGTTTTATGTTCCTTTTCATAATTTTGAGGAATTCATTCACTACATAGAATAAAAACATAAGGAAATATACTTACCTTCAAGTAGAGTTTCATCCTTTAATAATTTTCTAGCAAATATAATCTTTTCCCCAAACGATGAGCATTAAAAAACACTTAGTCTCATCAAAAGCATAAGAATCATCTTCTAGATAATCACATAATCCACAAAATATTAAATATTTATTTATTATATCTTTAAACATTATCCAAAAAACAGAAAGGGTAAGATAAAACAACTCTTCAAAAGAAATAACCCCATAGGAAGGGAAACTACTTTAAATCTTCAAAATTCCATTGTACTACCCAAATTTCATCATAGACCATTCCATAAATAACTATCCTTAAAATTCCTCAAAATAAACCAAACTAAGATTGAAACCCAAATATAAGAATGATTTCATAACTTAGTCTTCCAAGATAAACTTTATCATTCATCTCTAAACAACATCAACCACCCTTATCGTCTTATAACAAAATTAACTAACTTAATCACATTTTCCCCAAGATTGGTTAATCATTTACATAAGTAACCTAAATTACCGTAAGTTCTCCTTAAATTCATCAATTATTCAAAATATAAGTCAACCTTTAATCCTAAAAGAAAATACCATAGTAATCTATTTACCTTGATCATATAGGGTTCCCAAAATAGTGAACGTCTTCCAAAATAATATTCATCTTTTAATCACCTAATCATTTTTTAAGAAGAACAACTTCACAACATCAACATGTGATACATAACAATAGATATTTTCCTTAATGATATAAAACCATCTTAGGTAGTCAATTGATTTTCTTAGAAAACATTAAAGATATTCTCATAGAGCACGAAGTAGAATACAACATGACATAGATAATTATTGTGAAGAAGTTACATGTACTTCAGTAATCATGATCCATCTCAGCATAGGACTTTCATTGTTCCCTTTTCCTTGAAGATTGTTGATGCTCATAATGCTTCTCATTCCTTCCAAGAGATAATTGACTTGAATAATGTACAACTTCTCCACATTTACAACATTTAAAAGTATAAGGTACATTAGATTGAACCTTATCTTTATTCATCACATTATCCATTTTTTTAAAGAAATTGACTGGTTTATTCCCTATCACCCACACTAAAAACATCTCCCGGTTCCTTTGTAACATTCCCCTTGGTGCCTCTTTCCACACTTTTTACACAAAAGAAATTGGGTCTTCTTTCCCTTATCAACTTTATCAGATGAACATCCTTGAGAATTCGTCTTCTTCTTCCTTGATGATTTTGGGCATTCAACTAGGTACCAATTATTAATTGTGATTTTTGATAGCTGGTTTGGGATAATCACAATATGTTAAACTTGATCGCTCATAATATCTATCATATTAAAAGGGAAATCGTCACATTTTCTATCACATTGTTTGTTGGGACATGTTCTTCTATTTCCCACCGTTAACTAAGAAAAGAAAGTATATTTAAGGGGCTTAAACACTTAGACAATAATCATGAAAAGGAAACTTAAAGCATAGAAGGATAAACTTGTAGAATAAAAGTATACCCTAAATTGTGATCCCCTAGGTTCCAATATAGGTTATCCATGATCATATATTCTTATGTGAATCTTTATTTTATTTTATCTTTGTCCCTTTAATAATGGTTCATACCAAACTTAGGAATTTACCAAAGCATATCCCCCAGAAGTGTCAAACCAAGAGTGTAGCAAGGCCTGTTGTCGTGCACCATGTTACCTCAGGTCAAGCCCGAAACACCTTGTTAGAGTTTTCACTCCTAGGTACATCTGTGCTAGAGCCACCTCTACTTGTTCATATCCAGATAGAGATTTATTTGTTTAGAAACCACTTACTCAACAATTCACCAAAATACCAAGATGTTTTCCTATATTTAAACTTTCCTATATGGTTCTTCATAAAGTTTTCATATCCAAATTTCCACAAATAACTAAACCTTCCTTTGATACCAACTGTGAAACCCCACCTTTTTGTCACATTAAATTTCATTACATTATACAAAACTGAGGATCTTTAAGGTTTAGTGTCTTGGAAACCATGAAATTAATACATGGAAACATGAAAACAATTCTTCTTAAACACTTAAAAGGCTTCTTCATTTGTTCATACTTAGTTCATTTAGGTATCTCAAAACCTGGGATCATACATCAAAGGAAAGTGTGAGCAGAAGGCCCAATAAGGGAAACAATGGAAACATTTTACACGTGAACTTGAGATGCATCAAAAGTCATGAAAAAATAACTTTAAGTCATGATAAATAGATCACGAATCATATCATAATGAAAATAAATTGGACATAACTTGAATATGTGGCTAAAAAATTTAACATATACAATAAATTCTGTTTCACCAAGGTCCATCTCCAAGGTTTCATTAAAAATTACCAAGATTATTCACCAAGGTGTCGTTAAAAATGGTCACATCTAGAGATTAAGTTTTTACCCAATGCATTGGAGAGATATGAGGGCGAAACCTTAAATTTTCCTTTATTATCATGTGATACACATATATGATCATCAATCATTTCATAAAAAAGCCATATAGAATAAAAGAAATGTGTTTCATTTCATAGTCATCACATTTTAAAAACTACTTTAAAGACCGGATCTTTATGTCACTTTAAACCCACAGAAAAAGGAAAGTGGGTTTTAGGTATGTAAGTCCCAGATTTAAGATAGAACATTTTGATATATATGTGAATAACCATATAGAATAAAGAGATTTGAGTATTCACTTTATAAAATAAAATAATTTTAGATAAAGAGAGAGACATTTTGAGACGAAAATTATGCAGCAAAACAACTATGTTATAGGGTTTTAGAAAATACTAAAAAGAGAGGGGACATGGGTCACCCACTCCTAAATGATCCATAAAATAGTATAGGGACAGGATATAAAGGATATAAGAACATGGTAATGAAATTTTAAAGACATACCATATGAAATGAAAAACATGGAAGGAAGACAAAAATAAGATTTCTCTTATGAAAATTCAGCAGCCTAACAGTGTCACTTAAAACTTCAAAAAAATGAATTGATGTAACTCCCCGACCCCAGCTACCCAGAGTCGGTGCATTAATTACATAACATTGGCATGATCACAATAAAGATCAAATCTCTAAAGACCGATTGGTTTAGTAGCCTTGGAAACACTAGATATATTCATAAGTTTTACATTACATCATAAAATGAAAAAACTAATACAACAACATAATGTTTCCACAATCCACACTATTAACCCCTCATAAAATCCCTGCAAGTCATTCATAATTTACTTCTTCACTACCTGGGAAAAATAAAACATAGAAAAGGGGTGAGCTCAAATGCCCAGTAAGGATAACAATATAGCGGAAACTTTCATAAATAAGAATAAACATTTAAGGCAATGTATAACTAAAACAAAAGCCTTTTAAATATGAACATTCAACATGGTATGGCATAAATAAAATGAAATAATTCCATTTACTTATTTACATGGATATTCTACTAATCGAATAATCACGTGAAAAAATCAATAACCACTTTCATAATGTTGGAATGCATAATGCCAGACTATCATAACCACATAGCCAAGGCCTCGTGCCAAGACTACAAATAAGATTTTGTCAAGGCCTTGTGCCAAGACACTAGTTTGTCTCATGAGACCTACCGATGCATCGAGGAGCTATAGCGGGCTCCACCCGTCACTTATTAAGTCCAATGCATTCCCATATGAAAAGGTTTAAACATAACATAAACATTCGTATTAAAACTAGCATACGAAATGTCAATAATTTCACCATAAACTATGAATGGTATAAAAATAGCACATCCATAGTCAAACATATCACAAAACCTTCAATACAATATAGAAGTTTTGTATCATAATAAATCAACTTCAAAAAATCTTAAAATCCATCAAAGGATGTTGACATAGATGAAATCAAAATTCTTTTTAAAGAAATATCTCCTTTCATTTTGAAACCATTTAAGATCCATATAAAATAAAACATTTTCTTTGAAAATATTCTTATAAGCTTGTAAGGAAATCTTTGAAGATTTTATAACGGCGTGAAATAACCGCACCCGCCGTATAAGTTAAAAAAAACATTCTTACCTCAATTCTATCGAAAAGGTTAAAAAGGACCTTGTTTTGAAAACGACGGAAAGATTCCTTTATAAACCTCTTATAAAAATTCAAACAAGGGTATAAATGACTTTAACCCATAAAAAATGTTTTGAAATACATTTTTAAGAAACATGGATGTAGATGATAAAGATATCCCAGTAGATTATTACGTATAAACAACCTCGGATAATGAAGAGATTGTGAAATAACCCTTACCTTGTACTTTTCCTTGGTTGGGGTAGGTTAACCTCCTGTATAATGGTGAAATAGTTGTTATTAAATTATACAAGAATCATATATATTAATATGATATCATATATGATCTTTTAACATTGATTTGTTAATAATATCTTAGAATTATCGTCGTTTCGGGAGTTAACTTACTCATTTTCTTTTATATGTTTTGTTACATAAGCCATGGTTGTTGTATCTTATTCATATCCAGAATGATATACAGTCCTTAAACATCATTTTTAAATCATAAAATGATAATTATACTTGAATGGATACGATGGAGAATGAATCTCATCGCGTTCGTGGAGACGGTAGTCCGTACGTATGCACGAGCGACAATATCATTCTTTTGATATTAAAATAATATATAAATGGATGGTATATCATATATACAGAATCATTAACATGTTATATTAATTATTTACATGAGTTACACATCATTATTATACCCATCCAAATAATATTATATTGAATAACAATTACACCACGACGTGGAGACGGTAAGCCGTACATACGCACGTATGGTGACATGTTATTCAAAGGGTGGATAGAATACTGAATATGATTGTACCATATTTATAATAACATCACAGTATATGTGAGATACTGGAGTTATTATTTCAGAATGGTAAGAACAAAGGAAGAAGAAGTGGAAGAAGAAATGAACTTAGAAAAGGGTGGTGAAATCATTACCTCTTCTTCGGGTTCTTCCTTTTGATTTGATCAAAAGGGCTCCTTAGGTTGGCTTTCTGATCAAACTAAGGCCTCTAGGTTGTAGTGAGGGATGTTGGGAGATTATTTGGGCAGAGTTTGGCCGAACCAAAAGGCTTTGAAGGTGTGAAGAAATGAGAAGGAGGAGTGCCCTTTTATAAGAGGGGTGAGGGGCACCTTTGGAAAAGCTAGAAATATTAATTTATAATAAATTCATATTCGGTTTCTAATGGCTCCAAAGCTTATTATTCAAAGGTTAAGGTGGGGATAGGTCGAAAACCACTCAACCAATAGAATTTAGACAGGTTTGGGTACTTATATTAACCTTATCTTTAAGTATTAACTCTAAGTTAATTAGTTTCACTTTTACAATGTCTCTTTGTATTTTTATATAATATCGTTAATAAACTTACTATATACATCCAAGCGACCCCAAAGTGGTCCATTAATGATTAACCTATCATAATATAAGTCTCTTGGCCGAACCTTAGATTTTTAGGAATTTAATATCAATTAATAATATAATATTTGTTTTAAGAACTCTTTTATGTCAATTTTGACACTATTCAATAGTTGATTTTTGTGAAACTCATAACAGATTGATTACTTCGAAAAAAGTCCATTAAATCAATCCTAATATATCATATTAGCCTAGAAAATTAGTTTAATTCATTAAAAGTTTCATATTATATTTATTTGGGTATTTATAATATCAATTATTTTAATTTTTCACTATTATAGTAATTACTGCATCATCATTGTGTCATAAATAAAATAAATTATTTAATGTCTAAAAATTATAAATAAAATTTCATTATGTAGGAAATCTTTTTATCTTTCTAATGAATATTTATAATCTAAAATCCAACATATATAACCCTATGTAAAAATTGTTGTTCTAAAAGATATATGCTTGTGTCATTTTTGTATTCATTTTAACTAAATTAAAATAAAGTGTCATTATCACTTACAAGTGGATCCATGGGGTCCCAAAATTGACACAAAGATGTCCATGGTCGACCATCTATCAACCAATAGGGTTAAGACACGTTTGTAGGGTAATTTAGTATTATTATAATATTATTTTTTTAACCCTTATTTACCGGATTTACCCTTAACCATGGTAAATAAAATATTTACCGCAGTAATTATTCAAAATGTCTAAAAATAAAAGTTACCTATTTACACAATTTGAACATCCTGATTCCAAATATGGAATCCATTTTCCTAAATTCAAAACACAGAAGTGGAAGAAATTAATTTAAAATTAATTCCCGCTGTCAAAACAAAAAGCGTGTTTTTAAGAGATAATAACTATCAAAAGATTGACACTTGTTTATGTTCGGTTTAATTGTAAAATTATGTCCAATGACCAAAATTATATTAAATGGTAAAAATATATTCTAAATATACTTTAAAACTACTAAAATTCATAATTTATCACTATTAATTATTTTGATTAAAAAAGTTGTTTTTAATTAAAATTTAGTAATTTTCACTATTCATCAAAATATGAAAGTTATCCGAAAAGTACCAAAATTTCACCTTAGGCTAAATTCGATATTCCGAGTCCAAAAATGAATTCCATTTTCAAATATAAAATATATATAATTTCAAAAATTAGGTATTACTATTCACAACGGCTAGTTTAATTAGTTGTGGTGTGTGTTAGAACTCGAGGTTGCGTACAACACACGCTATCACATTATTCAAAGGGAAACGTACCGTAGAAGCTTGGGGTGTTAAATTCTCCCCTCCTTCAAATAATTGCGTCCTCGCAATTTCTAGGGTATTACTGCATAAAAAGACTCGGGTGGTTCTTCATCATAAGTTCCTCGGGTTCCCACGTTGCCTCTTCCATCTTATGATTTCTCCACAAAACTTTTACCAGACGCGTCGTCCAGTTTCTCAGTACTTGTTCTCTTGTATCAAGAATCCTGACGGGCTCTTCGCAATAAGACAGATCGGGTTCCAGTTCTAATTCCTCATAGGTGAGTACATGCGTCGGATCAGGCATGTATTTCCTCAATAGAGATACGTGGAACACATCGTGAACTTTGGAGAGACTTGGCGGCATTGCCAATCGGTAAGCTACAACCCCAATTCGTTCTAGAATTTCGAAAGGTCCGATGTACCTGGGACTCAATTTACCTTTCTTACCAAAACGTATGACTCCCTTCCACGGAGATACCTTCAGGAAAACATGATCACCGACTTGAAATTCCAAATCCTTCCTTCGATTATCGGCATAGCTCTTCTGCCTACTTTGAGCTGCTTTGATGTGATTTTGGATTACCTTCACCTTTTCCACCGTTTCCTCCACCAGTTCTGGGCCTACAAGTTTTCTTTCACCAACGTCATCCCAACAGGTTGGTGTACGACATCTCTTTCCGTATAACGCTTCATATGGTGCCATCTGTATACTCGAATGGAAGCTATTGTTATAGGAAAATTCTACCAGTGGTAAATATTGATCCCACATACCCTGAAAGTCAAGTGAGCAAGATCTCAACATGTCTTCTAAGGTTTGAATAGTCCGTTCTGATTGTCCGTCTGTCTGAGGGTGGTAAGCAGTGCTCAAATGAAGTTCAGTATCCAGGGATTTCTGAAGACTTTTCCAAAATCTTGAAGTAAAACGGGGATCACGATCAGAAACAATCGATAGGGGTATACCATGAAGTCTCACAACTTCATTAATGTATAGTCTTGCTAGACGTTCCAGGGGTAGATCTTCTCTTATAGCAAGAAAATGTGCTGACTTGGTAAGACGATCAACAATAACCCATATTGCATCGTTCCTTCTAGGAGTCTTTGGTAGCCCCATGACAAAGTCCATCGTAATATTGTCCCATTTCCACTCCGGTATGGGAAGAGGTTGCATGACTCCTCCAGGCTGTTGCCTTCCAGCTTTCACTTGTTGACAAACCATACATCTTGACACAAAATCAGCAATCTCCCTCTTCATATTGTCCCACCAAAAATGTTCTTTCAAATCTCTATACATTTTGGTGCTCCCAGGGTGTATAGAGAAATTGGAACTATGAGAATCATCCAGCAATTCCCTTTTTAGATCAGGTATATTGGGAACACAAAGTCTCTTCCCGAATTTCAAAATTCCATCTTCATACACAAAGTCTCTCAATCTCCCATCATTCACAGCTTTAATCTTCTTCTGAAATTCTTCATCATCGGTCTGAGAACTCTTAATCCTTTCTAGTAAAGATGGTTTGGCAACCATTTGAAAAAGCATTGATGTTTCACCTTCCCTGGTTATTCCCATGTCCATCTTCACTAGATCCATGAAAATTGGATCCCTTTCAATTCTCATCATGTTCAGAACTCCATGGTCTTTTCTGATCAAAGCATCTGCTACTTTGTTTGCTTTCCCCGGGTGGTAGTGTATCGTGCAATCATAATCCTTGAGTAATTCAAGCCATCTCCTTTGCCTCATGTTGAGTTCTTTTTGTGAGAAAATATACTTCAAACTCTTGTGATCAGTATAAATCTCACATTTTTCACCATAGAGGTAGTGCCTCCATATCTTCAAAGCAAATATTACAGCTGCTAACTCGAGATCATGAGTAGGATAGTTTTGTTCATGAATTTTCAACTGTCGTGATGCATAGGCAATAACTCTATCATTCTGCATAAGGACACAACCAAGTCCTTTCTTCGATGCATCACTATAAATAACGAACCCATCATTCCCCGATGGTAGAGTCAATATAGGAGCATTGACTAATCTTTTCTTCAGTTCTTCGAAAAATTCTTCACACTCTTTTGTCCAAACAAATTTAACCCCTTTACGTGTGAGCTTCGTTAATGGGTTAGCCAATCGGGCAAAATTCTGGACGAAACGTCGATAATAACCTGCCAAACCAATAAAACTACGTACCTCAGTTATACTCGTAGGTGCTGGCCATTCTTGGATTGCTTTGGTCTTAGAAGGATCAACAGAGATTCCATCTTTAGAGACAATATGGCCAAGAAAAGAAATCTCCTGAAGCCAGAATTCACACTTGCTAAACTTCCCATATAATTCATGCCTCCTCAGAGTCTTCAAGATAATGCGCAAGTGATTTTCATGATCTTCGTAAGTTTTGGAGTATACCAAGATATCATCAATAAATACCACCACAAATTCATCGATATACTCCTTGAAAACTCTATTCATCAGATCCATGAATACAGAGGGTGCATTAGTCAATCCAAACGGCATTACAGTAAACTCGTAATGCCCGTACCTGGTTCGAAATGCTGTCTTCGGAATGTCTTCCTTCTTTACACACAACTGATGGTATCCAGATCGAAGGTCAATCTTTGAAAAGTATTGAGCTCCATGCAGTTGGTCAAATAAATCATCAATACGAGGTAGGGGATACTTGTTCTTTTTCGTTATAGCATTGATCTCCCTATAGTCGATACATAACCTCATAGATCCATCTTTCTTTTTAACAAAAAGAACAGGGGCTCCCCATGGAGAAACACTAGGGCGAATAAATCCCTTATTACTCAATTCCTCTAGTTGTTTCTTTAGTTCGACTAACTCTACAGTGGCCATTCTATAAGGGGTCTTCGATATAGGCCTTGATCCAGGAATCAAATCAATAGAAAACTCAACTTCTCATTCTGGAGGATGTCCAGGTAAATCTTCTGGAAATACATCTACAAATTCTTTCACAACAGGTACATCCTCTATTTGAACATTCCTTTCCTCACCCGCAGTTATTTCATTCTCTTCCTCCCCGATAATTGAATTAAGTTGAGCTACAGGGGGTGGATCTAAATAAGAATTAGGTGGTGACGATTCTGCTCTAAAAATAAGGTGCTCCTTATCATTATCATCAAGAATCGTAACCTCTTTCTTCTTACAATAAATCTTCGCATCATAGTCCGAAAGCCAGTCCATACCGAGGATTATATCAAACTCAATCATAGGTATGACGATGAAATCAGCAGATAAAGAAAATTTATGTGCTCTAATGGGGACTGATTCACAAAACTTTGTTGCAACGATACTTCCCTTAGGAGTTTTAACTGACAACTCCCTTATTAAATCAAATTGGAAATATCTAATTTTATTAGCAAACTGGGAAGATATGAAACAATGCGATGATCCAGAATCAAATAATGCATTTGCTAAACTTGAGGAAACCATTAAATTACCTGCCACCACGTCTTTCGGAGCTTCTACCTCAGCAGTAGTGATAGTATAAGCCTGGCCTTGATCCCTTGGCCTTTTCTGAGGTAAGTTCTCCTGACGCTTAGGACATGCATTTGCATAATGCCCCATCTCCCTGCAATTGTAGCACTGAACGTTGGTAGCTTCCTTCTTCCCCTTGCAATCATGAGCTTGGTGGCCTTTTTCACCACACTTGTAACAGACTCCCATTCCCTTCAGGCAAGCACCAGGGTGTTTCTTCCCGCACTTACCACAAGATGGATATTCAACCTTTCCCTTCTTCCCCTTATTTCCATTCCCAGATTGATCAGCAGGTCTCTTCTTCTCTTGCTTTGCTTTAAAGTTATAAGACTTAGAGAATTCCTTTTCGGTCTTGATAGCACATGAGACAATGTCTTCGTACGATGAAAAGGATTGTGAGACTAATGCTCGACGGAGAAATGGTTTTAACCCATCAAAGAAACGATCAATCTTACTTCTTGGGTTGCGAATATAATCTCCAGCATACCTCGCTAACCTTGTAAAGTTAGCCTCATACTTTGTGACATTATCATCCTCCTTTTGTCTCAGACTCAGAAATTGCCTTTCCATATCTGCTCGATGGTCACGAGGAAAGTATTTTTCTAAAAACAGATCTTTGAACTCCCTCCATTCCATGTTTGATACTTCATCATCTTCCTTCATGTTTTGAATCAATGACCACCATTGATCAGCATCTCCAGTGAGGCGGTAAACTGCCATGGTAACTTTTTCCCTTTCACTACTCCCCAAAGCCTGAAATATTTTCTCTAGGGAAAATATCCATTGCTCAGCTACTAAGGGATTTGTACTCCCATTGAACGTTGGTGGTTGTTGTCTCATGAATCGATCTAACATTGATCCTCCACGCTGCGGATCAGGGTGCTCCATACGGGTAAGGTTATTATTCATAACCTGAGTAAGTTGTCCCAGTACGGTGATTAGCTGATCAGCACCAGTTGCATCACCAGCCCCACTATAATTATCTTGAACAGGAGGTCAATCCCTACATGGAGTGCGTGCATTGATACGGTTTCCATTTCTTCCACTATGCGCCATTTCTAAACAATGGCATAAACTAGATCAGTTTATGAATCAAAATACATAATCCCATACTTATAAAACACTTAACATAAATTGAACTATTTATGGATATAATCCATAATCATAAAAATGTTTTCTTTGAGGAAGTATATACTCATAAACCCTTCATAATGATTTGTAAAGATAATGAGAGTTATCCTAAGCATATCCCCCGGGAGTGTCGTAACCAAGAGTGCAGCAAGGCCCGTTGTCGTGCACCAGTTCCCGTTCGAGTCTAGCTCAAAGCGGGGTTTTCGGGTTTTACCCCTAGGTACATCTGTGCCAGAGCCGCCTCTACCTGCTCGTATCCAGACAGGGATGTATTGCTCGGAAAACCCACAAATTCTCTACAATACCAAAATTCTAGGAAGTTCTTCTATACTAATCCTCAAAGTTCATCTTAGGTCTACGTGCTCTAATCAGAGTTTATCTAAATCTAGCTTCCAAGGTTTGTACTAAACTTCCTCTGATACCAACTGTAACGCCCCGACCCCAGCTACCCAGAGTCGGTGCATTAATTACATAACATTGGCATGATCACAAGAAAGATCAAATCTCGAAAGACCGATTGGTTTAGTAGCCTTGGAAACACTAGATATATTCATAAGTTTTACATTACATCATAAAATGAAAAAACTAATACAACAACATAATGTTTCCACAATCCACACTATTAACCCCTCATAAAATCCCTGCAAGTCATTCATAATTTACTTCTTCACTACCTGGGAAAAACAAAACATAGAAAAGGGGTGAGCTCAAATGCCCAGTAAGGATAACAATATAGCGGAAACTTTCATAAATAAGAATAAACATTTAAGGCAATGTATAACTAAAACAAAAGCCTTTTAAATATGAACTTTCAACATGGTGTGGCATAAATAAAATGAAATAATGCCATTTACTTATTCACATGGATATTCTACTAATCGAATAATCACGTGCAAAAATCAATAACCACTTTCATAATGTTGGAATGCATAATGCCAGACTATCATAACCACATAGCCAAGGCCTCGTGCCAAGACTACAAATAAGATTTTTTCAAGGCCTTGTGCCAAGACACTAGTTTGTCTCATGAGACCTACCGATGCATCGAGGAGCTATAGCGGGCTCCACCCGTCACTTATTAAGTCCAATGCATTCCCATATGAAAAGGTTTAAACATAACATAAACATTCGTATTAAAACTAGCATACGAAATGTCAATAATTTCACCATAAACTATGAATGGTATAAAAATAGCACATCCATAGTCAAACATATCACAAAACCTTCAATACAATATAGAAGTTTTGTATCATAATAAATCAACTTCAAAAAATCTTAAAATCCATCAAAGGATGTTGACATAGATGAAATCAAAATTCTTTTTAAAGAAATATCTCCTTTCATTTTGAAACCATTTAAGATCCATATAAAATAAAACATTTTCTTTGAAAATATTCTTATAAGCTTGTAAGGAAATCTTTGAAGATTTTATAACGGCGTGAAATAACCGCACCCGCCGTATAAGTTAAAAAAAACATTCTTACCTCAATTCTATCGAAAAGGTTAAAAAGGACCTTGTTTTGAAAACGACGGAAAGATTCCTTTATAAACCTCTTATAAAAATTCAAACAAGGGTATAAATGACTTTAACCCATAAAAAATGTTTTGAAATACATTTTTAAGAAACATGGATGTGGATGATAAAGATATCCCAGTAGATTATTACGTATAAACAACCTCGGATAATGAAGAGATTGTGAAATAACCCTTACCTTGTACTTTTCCTTGGTTGGGGTAGGTTAACCTCCTGTATAATGGTGAAATAGTTGTTATTAAATTATACAAGAATCATATATATTAATATGATATCATATATGATCTTTTAACATTGATTTGTTAATAATATCTTAGAATTATCGTCGTTTCGGGAGTTAACTTACTCATTTTCTTTTATATGTTTTGTTACATAAGCCATGGTTGTTGTATCTTATTCATATCCAGAATGATATACAGTCCTTAAACATCATTTTTAAATCATCAAATGATAATTATACTTGAATGGATACGATGGAGAATGAATCTCATCGCGTTCGTGGAGACGGTAGTCCGTACGTACGCACGAGCGACAATATCATTCTTTTGATATTAAAATAATATATAAATGGATGGTATATCATATATACAGAATAATTAACATGTTATATTAATTATTTACATGAGTTACACATCATTATTATACCCATCCAAATAATATTATATTGAATAACAATTACACCATGACGTGGAGACGGTAAGCCGTACGTACGCACGTATGGTGACATGTTATTCAAAGGGTGGATAGAATACTGAATATGATTGTACCATATTTATAATAACATCACAGTATATTTGAGATACTGGAGTTATTATTTCAGAATGGTAAGAACAAAGGAAGAAGAAGTGGAAGAAGAAATGAACTTAGAAAAGGGTGGTGAAATCATTACCTCTTCTTCGGGTTCTTCCTTTTGATTTGATCAAAAGGGCTCCTTAGGTTGGCTTTATGATCAAACTAAGGCCTCTAGGTTGTAGTGAGGGATGTTGGGAGATTATTTGGGTAGAGTTTGGCCGAACCAAAAGGCTTTGAAGGTGTGAAGAAATGAGAAGGAGGAGTGCCCTTTTATAAGAGGGGTGATGGGCACCTTTGGAAAAGCTAGAAATATTAATTTATAATAAATTCATATTCGGTTTCTAATGGCTCCAAAGCTTATTATTCAAAGGTTAAGGTGGGGATAGGTCGAAAACCACTCAACCAATAGAATTTAGACAGGTTTGGGTACTTATATTAACCTTATCTTTAAGTATTAACTCTAAGTTAATTAGTTTCACTTTTACAATGTCTCTTTGTATTTTTATATAATATCGTTAATAAACTTACTATATACATCCAAGCGACCCCCAAGTGGTCCATTAATGAATAACCTATCATAATATAAGTCTCTTGGCCGAACCTTAGATTTTTAGGAATTTAATATCAATTAATAATATAATATTTGTTTTAAGAACTCTTTTATGTCAATTTTGACACTATTCAATAGTTGATTTTTGTGAAACTCATAACAGATTGATTAATTCGAACAAAGTCCATTAAATCAATCCTAATATATCATATTAGCCTAGAAAATTAGTTTAATTCATTAAAAGTTTCATATTATATTTATTTGTGTATTTATAATATCAATTATTTTAATTTTTCACTATTATAGTAATTACTGCATCATCATTGTGTCATAAATAAAATAAATTATTTAATGTCTAAAAATTATAAATAAAATATCATTATGTAGGAAATCTTTTTAGCTTTCTAATGAATATTTATAATCTAAAATCCAACATATATAACCCTATTTAAAAATTGTTGTTCTAAAAGATATATGCTTGTGTCATTTTTGTATTCATTTTAACTAAATTAAAATAAAGTGTCATTATCACTTACAAGTGGATCCATGGGGTCCCAAAATTGACACAAAGATGTCCATGGTCGACCATCTATCAACCAATAGGGTTAAGACACGTTTGTAGGGTAATTTAGTATTATTATAATATTATTTTTTTAACCCTTATTTACCGGATTTACCCTTAACCATGGTAAATAAAATATTTACCGCAGTAATTATTCAAAATGTCTAAAAATAAAAGTTACCTATTTACACAATTTGAACATCCTGATTCCAAATATGGAATCCATTTTCCTAAATTCAAAACACAGAAGTGGAAGAAATTAATTTAAAATTAATTCCCGCTGTCAAAACAAAAAGCGTGTTTTTAAGAGATAATAACTATCAAAAGATTGACACTTGTTTATGTTCGGTTTAATTGTAAAATTATGTCCAATGACCAAAATTATATTAAATGGTAAAAATATATTCTAAATATACTTTAAAACTACTAAAATTCATAATTTATCACTATTAATTATTTTGATTAAAAAAGTTGTTTTTAATTAAAATTTAGTAATTTTCACTATTCATCAAAATATGAAAGTTATCCGAAAAGTACCAAAATTTCACCTTAGGCTAAATTCGATATTCCGAGTCCAAAAATGAAGTCCATTTTCAAATATAAAATATATATAATTTCAAAAATTAGGTATTACTATTCACAACAGCTAGTTTAATTAGTTGTGGTGTGTGTTAGAACTCGAGGTTGCGTACAACACACGCTATCGCATTATTCAAAGGGAAACGTACCGTAGAAGCTTGGGGTGTTACAATTGACGAGATCAAATAGGGTCTCTCATCATCTGAAAAAAAGATAAGTATTATAGATATAGAGATAATACCACAACATAATAAAAGGAACTTGAAAGACTTGACATGAAAATAGAACTTGAAAATGAGAAGTGTGAAATAATCCCTTAAAAATTCGGCAGCCTAACGACACCACTTAAACATTCTTAAATTGAATTGATGAGAGAAAGGGGGGTCACTCATCATATGAACATGAAAAGGACTGTAGGATTAATATAAAAGAACATACTCCAACATAAGAACATGGATCATAAAATAAATGACATAAAAGAGAGTACTTGGAAAGAAAGAGAGGGGTAGGATCCCTTACCTTAAAACGTAACTCTTAAAACTCGAAGGTTGGGACCTTGAGGGCCCCTTGGGAGGAATCCTTGGGAGGTAAAGAGACCATAACTTTGTTGATGATGATTTTGGATTGGAAAGGATGATAGAATGGCTTGGTATTTATAGGGAAAGTGAGGGGACAAGGCATTAATGGCCAAGGGACACCTCATTGGTGGTATTGGAAAAACAAGTCGTATTTCCTCATGTTATTGGCCAATTGGGACACCTCATACCTTATCTTACTATTGACAAGTCTAAAATCCCTTAAAATATCTCATGACATCATCATGAAGCAATTATGATGTCATTAAACATACCGAAACCCTAAAACTGTATTTTTACTATTCATTGAAAATTCAACTTTTTCATAAAACTCCCAAAAATTTACCTTAATATAATATCAATGCTCTGAATTTAAAAATAAACTCCATTTTATAAAAATAATTTTCTAAATATTTTTAATTTAATTTTTAAATAAAAACACTATTCACTGAAAATTCACTTTTTTCAGAAAAATCCCCAAAAATTACCTTAACATAATATCGATGTTCTGAATTCAAAAAATAAAGTCCATTTTATAAATATAATTTTCTAAATATTTTTAATTTAATTTTTAATTAAAAAACACTATTCACAAAAAAAAACTAATACTTGAATAATAATTTCTAAAACAGTTATTTACCTATTTTATTAAATCACATTACTTAATCAAGGTGCCTATATTATATTAATACTTTCTTTAAGTGAGATTATTAATCCATTTGGTCACATTACTAATCCTAAGCGTAAAATCGCTATTCATAAATTATTATTCACCAAAAATTAAGTTGATCTTATTAGACTCTAAATTTCTTACTGAACACATTTGCAGAAGAACATTTTTTAAAAATCATTACACATCATTAATTATTTAAGGTTTACATAAATATTTTAAAATATCCTTTTTTTTTCAAATTCATCAATAATATACATCCTACATTTATCCGGACATTTGAAAATTTACAAACTTCACCATAAGAAGAAATCACAAGTTTTATTTATCAAAAGATTACATAAGGCAGCTAAGGTCTCGTTACATAGCCTCTTATAACACCAGCATAGGACCTAAGAGTAAGGTGTGCTAGGTTGAAAGAATCTTGGGGCGGCTCGGCCAACATTGCCTGAGTAGTGATTTCTATCAGCTAGAACTTCTCGCAAAGGAGATTCCGTTCCAGCTTCACATGATGAAGTTCAGCTTGGGTTTGGTCCAGAGCAAAGCCCAAAGGTACTACCTCCTTCCCGAGTTCCGTCAGATGGGCTTCGATCGGCTCGAGACTACTGGATGGGGCCATCGAATCTTCTTTCTATATTAATTAATCAAGATCACTTGTATTTATAGACAATAATCGCAACATTTAGTTTCCAACGGTCATATTTACCAACAGTCATATAATAGTCGAAACCCAACTATCTCATTTTAATTATACTCATTTTCTTAAATGAAAGAGTTTTTTTTAGTATAAACTAAAATAACACACAAATTTAGGAAACAAAAATTATTGAAAATTTTGGGTCATTAAACTGCATCCCAATCTTCTTGATCGAGAGTCTCATTGTCGTCTGATGTAATTTTCAAAAGGATGGAGGTATAACACTCTAAAATCCTTCCATATTTTTTTTAGATAAACATGGAGGATTATCCATAGTAGTGGATTTATAAGAAATTAGTTATATTAATTTTATTAAAATAAAAAATTTTATTATTTATTCTAACTAAATGCACCAGCCATAAGTTAATATTTATGAACTCCCCAAACCGACTTATTTTTTGTCTCACCAACGATAAAAATAATGTTTATTACTCAACCTTGGACTCATTTTTATGATACTATATTCCATTTAAGATTTATCCAATTTTCATTAATAATATGCGCACATGTGACATAAAAATATATTTATAGTTTTTTACAAAACAAATTTTGGGCACACCGGGCCTTGGAATCGCACTCCGTCTCAGTTCATAACATCAAAAATATATTTAGAAATTGTACAATGTCATACATAAAAAACCTAGTTGTCTATATCATTCTATCCTTCAATATTTTGATCCCAAAAAAGTAAAAATAAACAAACTACCCAAGATATTGAGCCTACATTTGGCTCTCTCTCTCTCTTAGGAGTTCTCCTACGTACTCCCATACTGCCACAACACACAAACCAAGTGGATGGACTATCCATGAAGGGTCCTATACCATCAATCCTCTATTATATATCTTTTAGAGTGTTGGAGAGGTTTCTTACCCCCTCACCCTACACACATAGTTTAAATGAAGTTAGATGAAAAATGAAAGAAATAATAAAGAAATATTTTAATGATAATGATAATAATAATAATAATAATAATATTATTATTATTATCATTATTATTGTTATCATTTATCATTTATTATGATTAGTTTTATTATTATTCTTATTTTTTTAGGTTAGGTGTTAAAAAAACCCAAATGGGTTCGCCCTTCCATCTCCAGCATGCACCCCCAGGTCGAAACCCCTGGCCACAAAGCCCTCTATGGGGACCTCCCTTCTTATGAATCCCCTTTGGAAAAATATACCTTTATAAAAATGACCTCATACAGTGTGCCTCCTTGGCCTTGACCTCCCTACAAAGTAATAGGGCTCCTCTCTGAATCCCATGGTGTGACACCCTTTTAGGAAACACCATTAAAATCTATCAATTCCCCCATTTTTTGGTTGAGATTCTCTTTTAAAACATAATGGTAAGGCCTTTCCTCACATTTACATTCTATTTTCGGTTGATTAGTGGTCTTCCAATCACCCTGCATGGATCTTCCTAACTCTAAGTTTTCATTTTTTCCAATTTTGTATGTGTCTTTTGTTTATATGGCTTGTAGTGAGTCTATTGGGATCTGTTTGTGCATGTTTTGGCATCCACCGCTGAAGGCGAGGTGGATGGGTTCGATGTCACTCACTGTCATAATTTGGGGTAAGGTTATAAACTTTATGATTGGTTTCATACCATTTATTTTAAAGCAATAAAGTGTTTATGGGTTATTAATAATGTAGTTGAGGTGCATTGAACCTTGTTGCTGAGTTTTTATAGTTCTTGTAATTTTTATAGTAATTTTTGGTCCTCTATAAGGTGGTTTCAGGTTTCCGTTGTCAAATGTGACTTTCTTGCATATTCATAAGTAGGAATATATCCATATGAGTTCCACCATTATATATATGTTCACCCAACGTAGATAATATAGTTATATGGGGTTATTTGTTCTCATATTGGAATATAAAAATTGAATACACATGTAAGTGTTAAGGAGTATGTTCATGTAATCTATATGTAAGAATCAACTTGTACGTGTTCATGGCCATGAGAATCCATACATAGGGTCTAGGTGTCCTTATGTATATGTGAAAGTGAATATTCTTAGAGGATTTATGAAGAAACTTAGAGTTGTCACTTCTAAATGTGTGAAGCACCGAGTGTTCGTATTGGTTAGGCTTTTGATGTTAGGTCCCTCTCCTAGAATATTTCATTTAAGAATGTTTTAAATTCCATTTATATGATTCCTAATTATTCATGTTTAAATTGAATTTCATTTATTGAATAAAATTTTTAATGAGGGGAAAATAATTCTTTGATAAAAAAGGTTTTATAATAAAACCCCTCGTTTGATATGCACTACCTTAAATCTAAAAATTTAGTGATACACTCTTTTTCTTGCCTTAATTCCTTGGTGACACTTTATGATTGAGGTTATAATTTTTAAATTGAATGCTTGTAAGGGACCCTTGGTTATTTCTAAATGGCGTATCTTTCTTGAAAAATGATAGATGATCCAGGACACCTCCTAAGTGTGTGGATGAACATTTAATTATAATTCCCAATGTAGGGAGTCTACCCTCTTCCCCTTACTTATTTTCTGATGTCATTTCACGCCTTTGTTTCACTCAATTAAACCTTATAAAAATGACTTATTTTTACTTATTAAATGGTTTTGTTTTGTTCTACCATGTTCGTTTTGACCTTTTCTTATGAAGAATCATGTTTGGGGTGTTTTCCATGCTTCTTGGACACCCCTTTTGGTGTACTCTTCTAATTATATCTAAATTGACATTCCTTAAATGATAGATCACCTCCCATGTTATTATTTTGATTAAATACCTTACACTGTTAATTGGATTAAGGATAATGGTTAGCAAGGAGAGTGACCATTGAGCCTTACGCCCCACATATAAGCTCATGTGAATTTCTTATACAAATTGTCTTTCAAGTTGGTTGTATAACATTTCTTTATTCAAAAAAATGTTTCTCACCTCTTTCCAAAAGTCATGGGCTTATATTAAATTCCATTATGCCTTGGACCCCAAGCACATGTTTTTGTATGTATATTATTTTTTCCAAAGTGGTTTGTCTTTGGTTTCATTTCATTATTAGAACTTATTCCTTGTAGCTATGACCCTTTCATGAACTTTCCTTATGTTTATGGTTTATTTCTCAGTGTACTGGATTAGATCCTGGAGTTACTTTTGTGATAAATGCCTAATTCCATGTTGATGGATCACATTGTTTTACTTGATATCTTGAATAACTTGTGGCTCATAGTTCTTATTTGACAGCATGTTTTAGGTATATTATTTCCATGTTATATATGTATTGATTTTTTTCCTTTCAATTGGATTTGGATACTATGGTGCACTTGATACAAGCTGGGTGAAAACATGGGTTCCGTATTAAGGACTCATGGGTAGAATCCCGTGCTCAGGTGGTTATACCACTTTGCACTGGGGATGCGCTATATTAAGACATTCTAGATAAGGGATTCCCTGGGATTTCTATATACTTATGAGTGATATCGGTTCCCAAAGTTATCATAAAAGATGAGATCGTTGGTTAAGTTACTATGAAAAGCCTCTGGTGATACTCGACCCCTTATGTGTGATACCTGGATGGACTCAGGGTAAACCATGTCTCGATTGATACTTGGTTTTTCTGAATATTTCCATGGATGGGCTCTGTGGTATTTCATAAATTTAAGGATTTACCATAGCGATACCTTTAGGACGAGCTCAGACTCCAACTATAGTCTTGATTGAATTTCATTGATTGATTGATTTGGTTAATTTCTTGTTATATAATTGTTGATTATATTTATATGAGAGAACAAACTTGTGAATTTTCACTTTTTCTAGTTATCATACTTATGTGATGACATGGGAATTAGTCCCCAAGCCTAATCACAAGCTTCAGGGTTCACCTTTTTGAGTTTCCTCGTTACTTTTGGCACTCATACACATGTTATGTTTACACATGTAAATTCTTCTACATTCCAACTTAGGCTGAAGAAGGTGGTATGGGAGGGGTGTCTATTTAATAACCTGAAGAAAGTTTCTATACTTAACTTGTTATCACTCACCATTTATTTTATATGGAACATTTTTAATTTATAATTTATTTTATGGATTGGGATAGACTTGATGGTGCCAACCTAATGGGATTTATGTCTCACAACCTAATCAGGCCACCATTACACTGAAGTACCCAAGTATACCTTTCATATTTATAGGAATTTGGACCATGATTGATTTATTATGTTGTGTTGTTGTATCTGGGAGTTAAGAGAAATGGATCGAGCTGGGGCTCATGATACTCATGGAGATCGCCCGTGGGGATTTTAAATCACTTATTTATTATTTTAATGAGTTTTCAAGCATTATATATTGTTTACTAGTTTCATTTATATATCATCACCATGAAATGAATTCATCTATCATCTAATATAGTGTTGTATATTTTTATTAAATTTTTAGTTACTTTCTTTTTCTGTTTTTTCAATCATGTATTTACTACTTTTGCTATTGTATTTTTCTTATACTATGTTATAGTGTAGTGAAAATCTAATAAGAGGGTATAGTCTCCTAAAAATATTCTCTTGAGACCCTCACTACTAGTTAGGAGCCTATGGAATATGGGGATATGCACCTGAGGTCATGTGAACCACCTGTCAGGACTCCATCTAAGAGGTGAGATGGGCCGAGACATTACACATTTCTTCCTCAGATGAACCTTCACAATCCTTATCATACAGAGAATCTTAGGAAAACATGGTATCCCAGATCAAAATCTTAATTCCTATGATGGTTGTCTGTATAAGATTTATTCTTTATATGAGACATCTTCATCAATTCATGAATGACCTAGACCTTCTCCAACATTGTTGGAACCAACACTGGACCTATATGAGATGTCTCACCGATCTCAATCCAGCACAAGGGTTCCCAGTAGGGTCCTCCATACAGCTCCTCAAAGATTGACATGTTGATAGTATAGTGGTAACCAAAACTCTACCTAGGACTACTAATCATACTATATATTGAAAAATTCCAGCACAAAAGCCCTAAACATATCTTCCAACACCTAGATAGTGAGTTCGGTCCTCCCATCCTTATGGGGGTGAAAGGATATACTCACCCTCATATGGGTCCTGAATTTCTCCTTCAATACTCTCTTAAATCATGAATTTAACCATGAATAATGATTCAAGACAATATTCAAGGCCACACCTTGAAGGAGAACAATCTCCCATATGTATATCTACACCGAAATCTCCACTGAAATCTGCACCCTATTAGAAAATAGGTGTGCTGAGTTTGTGAGTCAGTCAAATATAACTTAGATGGATTCATAGGAATTTTCTTTCCCTAGAATCCCTATTACAAATTCAATGTATATATAGACCCACTTTCAATCTGAGATCACAATGGCCTAAAAAAAACCTACTAAAACCTAATGCCTAGCATTCACCTACTGACAGGTGAGGCACCATGAGACAAACTCAGCCATTATTCATGTCTTGTTGGACCAAAAAACCTAATACTAAAGGTCTCTATTAATCTTCCACACAAAAGGATGTATATCCCAAGTATAAGTGTATAATTCGCTCATTTCATCCTCACACATCATGATTGGGACCACCATCAATCCTTGGAAAAGGATGACATGATTCCATCCATTATAATATCTATCTGGTGAATCCCCTATAGATATCTAGTCTCTAAGGACCTCACTGGGGATGAATCCTAGCTTAGAAATCTCTCACATTCTTAAGAAGTAATGTTTCCACACCATTTACTGAAAAAAAACTTCACCCTCCTACTCCAGCAGAGCCAGCTACAAGGAAGCCACCGGTTTTGAATCCTCTTTCACCAAGTGAGACTAGAAATTCCTTCTAATGGTATATTCTACCACATTTCCCTTCCCTAGAGTCTAGACTATATAAAATTCATAGGCCTACAAGAAATCCAACAAGATCCATTATCACAGGTTAAAGAATCTATAAATGAAGGCATACCTGAGACTTTTATGGTATGAGTAAACTACAAAGTGCTATCAAAAAAGATAGTGCCTCCACGTCCGTAGGGTGAAGACTACTACTTATAGATGTTTCTCTTGATTCAAATAGTTTTTTTGGGGACTCAACTTCCTCGACCAATATGAGATAATTTCTTATCTCTACATCGACAAAAAACTGATCCCAGCTCTTAAGGGATCACAATACACTACATACTCTACACCCTCCTCTATTAGTCTCAACACATTATAACTCATCAACCTCAACTTGAACTCCTTGAAGCTATTTTTAATTACTTAGTATAGGTAAAAGTGTACCCTTTATTTGTCATGGTGTTCATAGGGGCATAAATCCTAAATAAGTCATCAAAAACTTTTGGTAGTACCCCACAAACCAAAGAAAACTCTGCACCTCTGACACGCTCTTAGGTGGATCTCAATCAAGAACGACATAAATATTCACTTTTTTATATAAAAAACAACATCATAGATGACATTCCCCATAAAGTGAACCTCATGAATCCAAAACTAATACTTCAAGATCTTTATATAAAGATTGTTACCTCAAATCGAATCTAGAACCATCCCCAAATGCTTTGCATGATACTCCTCTGATGCAGAATAGATGAGTATGTTTTCAATGAAGACAACCACAATGTTGTCCATGTATGGATAGAATACCCAGTTCATCAAATCCATAATCATTGTTAGGGAATTCATCACACTAAATGGAATTAACCGAAACTCATAGTGTCTATAGCGATATCAGAATTCTAATTCCAGAATATCAACCTATCAAACTCTCAAGTAGTAAAGTGACATGATATTGATCTTCGAGAACCATCTTATTCCTCAAAATTGGTCAAAGAGGTCATCAATCCAAGACAATGGTTACTTGTTATTTATCATAACATAGTTCAAGTGATGAAAATACTTGAAAATATACACTCTCCCATATTTCTTTTTATCGAACAACACTAGTGCTACCCAGGGGGATACACTGGGTCTAACAAAGGCCTTCCCTCAAAGGACCTCCAACTACCACCATAGATTTCAATTTTTGGTAGGGGATATCCAGTATGACACAGAAGACATCAGAGTAGTCCCAAGATGTATTTAGACACCCAAATACATCTACCACCTCAAAGGTAGTCCTAGAACATACTCGTGGAATAAGTCCACATAATCATTAATGACTGAAGGAATACAAATTTTGGAATATGCTGCTGCACCAAGGGATATACTCAACAGCTGATGGGTGGTGGGATACAACCTCCTTATAGAAGAATCCACTCATCCCACCATGATATACCTCTCACTTGTAAATTTGAATGTCATACCATCAGTGCAAAGACATTTAACTCATATGAGGTGACCTTCAATCTTGGCTCAGAACATGGATAGCCATTCCATACCCAAGATGACATCATAGGGTTAAATCATGATAACCAAAAAGGTCCCACATGAACCTCTCTCAACTAAGAGATATCTCACACTAACTGTAGATAAAATATATATAAAAATCATTCCTTGTTGGAACCTAAATATGAAGTAGTTGGGATAGTGCCTAAACAGGGAGTTTTTACTATCTCATTAGGATTATAGAGTCGAAAGAATGAATAAAATCTATGTATACTAATACTAAAGCAAGAGTAGAAAATATATAGATCATACCTCTGATCATCTCAGCAACATCAAGGTCATAAGCCTCTATAACCTACTGTTGTTGAAATCCTCAACTGCAAGCTCCTTGATAAAGACATGGGACACCTAGTGGTGGTGGTGGAAGGAACTCATAGAGACATCCACCACCTAAAACTCCCCCTTCTTGACTTCCATCTCTGCCTCTATGTAAAAAACACTTCTCTCTCTTGGGAGGTCCCAGATCACGGTGTAGTCTCTTTGGTGGTGGTCCATCTTCTATCTCCATGAAATCACCATAATATTTGGTTGTTAAGTCACATGATACATGAACTAAATCATCACAATATTAACATTTCTCCTATCCAGGATGCCCTAGTCCTCTATGCTATCCATGAACACATGCTTGAGTATGATCATGGGGAGGTCTCCTGTTCCGAGATCCTATTGATTGACACCTTCTAGATACTTCAGATGACTCATACCATTAATGTCCACTTCCAACTCCAGATTCCTAGTGTCCCTCTGACAAGAATCTCTATGTCACTAGTTCCTGATCCAGTATCTCGACATAGGTATGGATTCACAAGGACACTGTGATAACAAAGATCTCTCTGTGGAGTCCTTACTCAAACTTATATTTTTAGAAGTACCCATCTTAGATCATATCAAGTGAGTACCATGTAAAGTTTTTGAACCTAGAATCATACTCAAGAATTGTCATCCCTCCATGTTGTATCTTAATAATCCCTTAAATCATAACTGAGTTGAAACATGAGGTTTAGTACTCCTCATGGAATAGTTGTTGGAATTCGGGCCATGAGATTGTCGAATCATCATGTATCTAAGTAACAAGACTCCACAAGTGCCAAACTAAATCATGGAAAATGATATATGTCCAAAAATCCACCTGATGCATTGGTGTATAGATATGAAAGAAGATACAAACCACTAACTCTATTAAATCCTCCACTACTTGGGGATTTGGCTAACATTGAGCTAAGAATGAACATATCCTCAACCTACTCTGCTGTGATGATATAATGCTCAATAGGTGGTGGTTCTGCTTCCCACCAACATGGGGGAAGGATCTCATGGGATGGACCCCAAACTAAGGCCTCATTACTCTTTCGATCTTCGTCATGATCTAGATTTGGTACCCTGGATAGCTGTCATCTCAGTGGCATCTTGAAAATTTAATCAAGACATACCACAGTTAGATGAACACACACACACACACACAAAAATAATTGGGAGATTAATTAATAAGAAAAATCAAAGACTCAATCCTATATGAGGCTTGTATCATTGATCCATAAAACCAATGTATAAATATTTCGTGTTGATAAGTTGGTATTCAAGGTTCTGGTGAATGGATACATCATACGCCCTTACCATCGCTAGATTCCCTGGCCTAAGAGCTGCACTAGAGAAACTTTGGAACTGTTTCCCCAAGTTCCAAAAAAATCCATATAATGGGACTACACAAAACACCATCCTAAGGATTGAAACACCTTTGATACCAATCTATCACGATTCAACACTAACCAGGGCTCGATCCACAATGAACCCCAGCCTACCTCTATAGGGTAGGGGGTTGAAACATGCGATGAAATTATTGTCCCAAATGGGATGTCTTATAAGATTCTGGATTTCTTCGTAAGGTATGTTTCACTTAAGTTCAGTTTAGGCACTTTATTTGAGTTAGTTAAGTGATTTACAAAGTCCTTGAGAAGGATCAGGGTTGTTACAGGGGTTCGGGACACGAAAAAGTGGAAAACAAGTTTTCTGGTCTAGTCGCATGGCCAGCGCACAGTTACAGTTAACCGTACAGGTAGCCCTGGTAAACCGTGCAAGAGAATGTTTTTTGGAAAGTAGCCTCCGCACGATTTGCACATAGTTTGAAAAAACATTTTGGTAAACCATATGAGGGGGCTCTTTGGGACATAATCATCCATACAGTTTGTGAAAGGTTTGGAAAACCATACAGGTAAACCATGCAGTCCAGAAACCATTAAAAATTTAGAAAAATGTCATTCCAGGATTTTATAACCCACTCAAGATTTTCCTCCTCCTCCTCTGTTTCAACCCAAAGAACAAACCAAATATTCCAAGAACCCCCAAGGATCAAAATTATTTGATTCTTGGCCATTTGTAGTGATGTTGGATGTGAATCGAAGATTTGGGCGTGTCTAATCTTCTTCTTCTCTCTCCTTTCCTATTTAGGTCTTGTATTTTGAGATATTTCCATCTAAATCTCTCAAACCTCTCTCTTTCGGTGAGATCTAGGATGTGGATTCAAATGGGTGTTGGATTGGGATCTAAGTCTTGTGTTGAGAGTTAATTCACCATCATATTCAATGTAGGTGGTATAAAATTTATTTCCTTTGGTTTTTGTGTAGATTTGTGCATGTTAGGTTTTTATTCTTTCCCTCTTTTGAAGAGTGTGCCTTTGACATGATGTAATGTTGTGGTGTATAAGAGGTTAATTGGACACATATTTATCCCCATGGGATTAAAGGAGGATTAATCAACCAAATTAGGACCACCTGAGAGGTGTGCCGATATTTCTCCAGACTTAGACTTAGCTAAGTAAGTGTAGGTCGTTGTGAAAGAATATAGAGCCCTTGATGATTTTGTTAATATGATTAAAGGAATTGAAATTGGTGTCTAGTAATATACCTAGGTTGGGTAATTACCCAAGAGGTTTTTTGGTTGTCATGAAAAGGGTTAAATGGATAAATGGGAAAATGCGAGGGATTAGCTTTATACTTGAATATGATTAGTGAGATATGCAAGGAAAATGGGAATGAGGCTGAAGAGGTTAAGTAATATGAACAATGAAAGTGTTAATGGATTGAGGCAACATGTAAATTCCCATTTATTGATATTATTGTTATGATTGTAAATGATCTTGGCTCTGTTGTTGTGATATGGTGTTTTGCATTGAATGATAAATAAGCATGTTCACATGGCTTGGTTGAGTGGGGTATTGACTTTAGGTTCTACGCCCACGAGTCATGTTCGACCGAGGTTCTAGCTCTTCCCCTAAATAAACGGGTTGGGTATGGGGACAAAGTTCTATTTTCCTAATGGTTTCATTCCACCTGAACAGAGGATTCGAGGTGAGGATATTGATAATTGTTATGTTGTGATGCCTAGTGAGATAGGGATTGATTGTATTTACATATGATTGATAACACTAAATATTTATAATACATTGAACACATAAAAAGGGGAGATTGAATAATGAAATGCCTAAGTAGTGAACCAAAATTCATTAGTAGTATAATTAAAATAAACATAGTCTATAATGATATATTAAATTTTTTCCCTTAAATTTTCTTTATTTATCATTTTCATGAACTATCTTCCTTAATGGATATTTTTTAAACACCGTTGGTGGTGGCCTACTGAGTTATACTCACACCCTGCTCAGGCCGCTGTTGGGTACCCCAGCAGACTTCATGCTTGCAGGTTAGGACAAGAGTAAGGGGACTTTGCTAGGGAGATGAGTTGGATATCAGAAATATTTTTGTGAGGTTCCAGAATTCAAGTCTAGACCATTTTGGGGATTCTAACATTTTACATTCTTTTGGGTTTCATTCACTGGACACTGTATCACGACATGTCATATTTATTGTTGTTTATGATTGTACCCAGTTTTGGGATTTGGTTGTTTTGCATGTTATGGATTTTTCTATTATGTTTCTGCTATTTAAATTATTATTTACTATGGATTAATATAGTATTGAGGGTATAGTATCCCCAAATGACCTATTGGACCCTCGTTGATAGTTAGAAACCTCTGGAATTCAGGGAGGTTCATTTGAGGTCATGTAACTACCTGGATCGGGGCACAAGTTTAGTGGCACCTAGGTTGGGGACTTTATATGTCTTGTCATAATATAACTGTACACACACCAAAATGTCTCAACAAATAATTGTAGAGTAAAAATAATAAAAAGATGAAATATCTAGAGAGGAAACCAAGCATGAAAAACCTCTAGGGTGTACAAGAGTGTGACATTTGAAATGGAAAGGTAAAGTTGAAAATACACAAGCAACTAGAAAGATGTCCCAACCTAAAAACTGGAATGTAAAATGATGAGAGACACCAATTATTAATCCCCACACTATGACCACCATATGTGGCCCAAAACTCTTAGTATCCCTAAGCTCCTTTGAAGTCACCACAGATCGGTCCATAATTTTCATAAGACACGACACGTGCAAGAAATTATCATGTAAGGGGGAGTATATACATACCTAGTAAGATGACCCAAAAGATTAAATGAGGAGAAGTAAGTGACACAACAAGAATTTAAAGATAGTAGATGGTAAAAAGAAAATAGATCAACCCAAACCAAGAGAAAGAGATCATCCAAACACAAGATAATCAACATGGTGTCTAGGTAGACTACACATCAAGAATTTTCCTCCAATTGTAAGAGAGTAACCTAATACAACCATAAAGAGATCAAAATTGAGAGTAGCTAGACTACCTTGTGCATCTCTACAACCCATGAAAAAAGTGTTACTGAGTCCAAAAACATGGATACTTCAATATATGCACTCAGAGAAATAATCCCAAATGAGAGAGAATGGGGACCAATATCTAAGATCCCATTCTAGGAAATGTGTATCCATTAATTCCATAAGTCAATCAATGATTCCCAAAATATCATGCGCCTCTATAGGAGGGAATTTGTGGAGGGACGTTCCTTGTCACTATGCCACATGGATGACGGAGAAAAATCCCCAATTAAAGGAACCACACCCTAATGTGATAAGGGAATTCCAGTCTATAAGTATCTACAGTGGACCCGTGCCCTAATTCATTAGGGGGATTCCACTCAGGTGTCACGAGGACCTATACCCTATCTGATTGGGGGTTTCACTCGGTAGATTGGGGACCTTCACCTAATACGATCAGGGGTTACACTCTATAGTTTGAGGACATGTACCTTGGTACGACATGGGGTTTCCAAACTAGTGTCTCGAGGATCTGTGCCCTATACAATATGTGGTTTCACTCGGTAGATAGAGGACCCACACCCAAGCTGATGGGGGGGGGGGGGGGTTCCACTATATAGGTTAAGAACCTTTGGCATGGTGTGATAGGGGTTAATCTATAGTCTCCTGAGGAACCAAAACTTATCAAACAGTGTGGTTATACATGATAGATTGAGGATATCCTCCCAAGATGATGGGGGGTTCCACTCTATCGGTCACTGGTGACCCTCAACCTGATCAATTCCATTGTTGTGTGTGACATCAATAAGTATCATTCCCAGAACATATCACATCATATACCAAAATCCACAACGGAGGGTACCGTCTTGTTATAAATGAAAAAACCTCAGGATAAGATAGTCATGGTCCAAAATCTGAGTATAAAGTAAGAAGATACAATATTTTTAAGTATCCTCAAAAGGAACTATGGGGTATACGAAGTGTGAGGGGACCCACACATTGTGTACTACTACTCCATCACCTGTACATTCCCCTAGAGGTCCATGAATCACCAACTGATATAACAGTACATGATGTGTTGGGAGACTACACAACATGTCAACGCAACTCAGGGACCCTTCCCATACTCCATGTCTATGTTTGTGTACTTTAGTATATATCCATGAGCCTGGCCATTCTCATGTACTTAATGACATGAAATTTACGTGGTGGTTCCATTCATCATGGGGAATTTCTTTTGTGTTCCAAAACTCGGCTCATCCATCCAAGAAATACATACATGGAATGTAAGAGGTCTATATGTCATGCCATCCTTATTATTTTCAAATCCCTAGACACCATTGCACAGGGGTTATATGCCATGTTTTCATCATGATACATGGTGTGTAGATGTTTTTTTTCAAATAACAATAGATCATTGCTAGATCTTTTAGTTATTATTTTTATCCTTCTGTTCTTGTCTCATATTCACTCTAAATTGGTGGATCTAGCCGTTGGTTGTCATTTCGGGCCATCCGGTTGTTGGAAAGTGGTACCTATTGATCCATCGAGGATCATTTAATTCCCCATTGATATTTACTAAGAGGAAGTTTGTGAGGATTAGGAAAATGGTTTCTAGACTGAAAAATGTTTTAAATGATATTGATATTTATTTATCCCCATTGGTTGGTGATTTGAAATTTCTATGTGAGAAAAGTTTTAAATAATTTAATGAATATAATGAAGTCTATTTTATTTTATGTGAAATGATAATGTTAAAAATAAACGAGTTTCCTATATGGAAGCTTTTCCAAATACAATGTTAAATGACATAAATCTTTCCCAATTTATAATGAGGAGACTTTAACTCATAAACTAAAAAATTGAAGAGGAATAATTTACCTGGGACATCCGATATTTTTACGAGTGGATCATCCGTATACATTATTAAAAAAAATAATTTAGTGATTTAAAATATTTTTATGTTTCCCACATCCATATTGAACTAGAGAATATTACAATAAAGTAAAGAAATTGAGGTCACATTTGGAAAGAAAGTAAGTTCATTTCGTCACAAAAATACATGGAATAACCAATCCGTTTTTTCATCAACCTAATTGTATATTTTTGGGAAAAAACATTAAAATTAAATTATGAATATTGGGAATTCTTTTTGACATTATAATTAGAAAATTATTGTACATAAGAGGAATGAAAAATATAGATTACATGCTTTATTGGAATTAATGGACGTGGGAATACATTTATATTTAGCTCCTATAATGAAATGAGACATAAAATATTCTCCCCGACTTTTCACACATTAAGAAAGATTGAGAATATAATTTTTTAAACTTCATACAAGGTATTACATCACATAGGGGGCATTCTTAGAATGTAAAAAATTTGGTTTCATTGAATAATTTATTGTTAATAGGTATACAATATTATTACTATCATGTATTGATGAAACTATTTCTACCACTTATATTGTGGGTAATATTGAAAATTCCTGTTATAAAGTTTATAACCATGTTGTTTTCATTTTTAAATTCAATTTTTAGTAATTTCATAGACCTGTATTGGTTATTTGTGTTGGAGAATGAAGCTATCCTCATATTTTTCAACAAAAAATATATTTTAACCATTTTTAGGATATAAAGGTTTATGTATTGTATTATTATATTTGAGGGATAAGAACTTATGGCCTTTTTTATTTATGTTATATGTATACTTTTGAATGATTAAAGAAACTTTTGAAGGGATATTTTATGAATCCACGTCGAACAAAGGCCCCAATTATTAGAAAATATATTGCATAAGAGGTAATTGTGATTTTTACTGATTATTTATTTTTAGTGGTGTTTATTGTTCTCCTTAAATTTTGAAATTTTATAGTCGATAGTGAAGGTAAACGTATGTTTATCTTATAGGTGATGTTAATTCTACATGATGAAGTTATGCAAGATAATTTATATATTTTGAACAACATGGGTGATATTCAACCATATATATCATCACATATTTTTGGATTTAAGGTAATATATTTTATAATAAAAGAATAGAGGTCAATGAATGAACATAAAAATATATTTTTTTCACAGTTTAAGGAGAAAACCAACACTAATTTATCAGTATTATAAAGATTAAAATGGTTTAGTGGTGGTTCAAGTGTTAATTTGATCACGTGATCGAGTTATGATATTAATGGTTATACATCTTCTAAGAATAAAATTAATTATAGAATTAATTTTTTTCATATTTATCTAAATTCATTAATTATATATTTAAATTAAATATGAAAATGTTAAGTGATTTTTTTTGTAATTGGTTTTTTAAACGATTTTCTTATAATTTGTTATTTATAAGTTTAATTTACAAATTATTTTATTTTAATTTGAAAAACATATATTCTTTGAATTAATAATTTTATAATTATTCTAAGATTATTCCTTCTGTATTTGTCTAAAGATATTGATTTTGATGAATAGTGAAATACCGATTTTTATAAAATGATCATTTATTTTTTCTGAAAAATATACATAATATTTTTAATTTGATACTAAGTTATTTTAATATTAATTTATTTATAAACTATCTCATTAATTACATAATAATAAACATTATATGTGATCTTGGTGTAAAAAAACTACAAGACTTGAAAAGGAATTTTGTTTCAAAAAACAGTTTTTCATCATGTATTGTGTGATACTTATGAAATGAATTTCTACAACTTATAGAAATTGAATTTGTTAAAATTTATTACAAATTTTTAATCCAAAAAATTAATATTATTTTATAAGATCAACTTTATATTTTTTCACAATTAATAGCAAAAAATTAAAAATTTAATACCGTGGGAAAAGGATAAATGAGGTTGTCTTGGGTGAAAAATAAGTCATGTGACAACAATTTTTCATATTCAATATTTTTGGATGAATGTATTTACACCCCTATAAACTTTGGAATTATATTTATTTATTTAGGGGACAATTTTCTATGATGGTGACCTATATCATATTTTAGGTAAAGAAAAATTCAAAATTTCACCCTCATGGTTTTAAATTTTTCTTATGGGTTTACTAAATGTAAAATAAATTTTTGAATGAGTATAAATGCTTATTTTGATAATAATGAATTTATTATCAGTATTTTTATTTATTAATAATAATTATTAATTATATAATTACCATAAATGGTGACACAACACTCATGTAATATTTATTTAGTTTAATGAAAATAAAAAGAAAAATAAAAATATTTAAATTAATAAAATTTGAGTGATATATTTAATTCAAATATTTTTTAGATAATTATATAATATTTTATTTTTATTAAATTATTATATTATATATCCATATTTTTCTTTATGTTTTTAAAATCAAATCAAATGAATATTGTCAAAATTGATATTAATGATAGTTTATAATAAATATTACTTTATGAAATGATTTAATATTACTAAAAAGTTTATCACAAGAAAAATAAATGGGATATGATTAATAATATCCACAATGATCCATTTACTTCCCATTTTTCCTTTTATTGTAACTTTCCTGACCCCTAATGAGTTAAAACTCAAATATTGTGGTAATTGTGAAAAATGATTAATCACGGATAAATCAAAATGATAAGGGTGAACACATAAAATAAAATGTATAATTTTTATTCGATAAGAGTATTTATACTTACCCTTTACATAGATTATAGTACTATCTATTTGTATCCATTTGAATATGAAAACTAATTTATATTAATTTAATAGTTTAAGAAATTTATGAGTACCCCTCCCATATCTTTTAAAATGGAAATACTTATTATCATTTTCCTACTCTGAAAAATCAATTTGGTTCTTGAAATCCCTTACCAAATCCCTTAATTAAATTCATAAACATGTTCTAAATTATTTTTTTAAACATAAAACCATCCTAGGAAATAATTTGGTGTAAGCCTTAAGAGGTTGTCTAAAAATAGGTATAATTATTAATAAATTTTTTTTTATAACCATCAAAAATTTTCGTTACATTTATTTTTCTACCTAATAAAAATATTATTAATTTTTTTTCAAATATTAACAATAATAAATTACATATACTAACATGTAATTTTTTTATAACCTATATCCATATTTTCTTCTATCAAATGGGAAACTGAACCATCGTTCATCTCTACGGAGGACAACAACCTCACGGACTGTTGTAATTCATTCTCCATAACCTACTCATACATAAAGTTATAATGATTCATTATATATATATATATATATATATATGATATTAATGACATATTAAAATTTTTATATATGTGATATATCACTTTTTCTCTTAACATTCCATTTATTGAAATATGATATTGTCGTTGAAGTGTATGTGTGGACTACCACCTCCACGAAGCGATGTGAATTGTTTCTCATTACCACATAACATTGTTTATATATATTATTATATTTGAATAAGTAATATGTAATTTATTTTATTTTTATCACTGTTGAATTATAAAATAATACTTACCTTCTTTCCATAAATATTGTTGAAACGTTGAAATATCACTCATTCGTACGTATGGCTCACCGTGTCCATGCCTATATCATAGTTCATTTTTCACAACCATATTTCATTTTTGGGATTTAAAATATAAATTTTGTATAAAACTTATAATTATTTAAAGATTATAATTCCGGATCTCAGGGAACCATGACTTATTTGACCATAATCAACCTACTGAAGTCATTTTGGACATATGAGTCTAATATCTTCAAAATATCTGACCTAAATAGAAATGATTAAGTAATTGGATATAAAATGGAAATGAATAAAATAAAAAGGAATAATAAAGTTTAAAATTTTATTATATAATTAAATAATTAATGAATTTTTATTATTTAATTAGTGAAGGAACGTATGTGACGTGTTAGACTCAAGGTATAGAACTTTAAAAAAATTGTCTTAATGTTTCCCTTGTTACCCTAATTCTTCCATGTCCATAATGTTTTTTAAAATAACTTATAAATTTATTTATATAGACATAAAATATATATAGTAAATCCTATGTCTCTATTGAATTTATTTTAAAGGTTTTATATAGGAATCGTTTTATGGAATTTTCAACTTTCTTTTCAAAAGAAAAATGACTGTTCTATTTTAATTTATATAGCAATGATGAATCTTCCCGCAGTCATTACGATTATTTTTTTTTGAAATACCTTAAAATAATTTATGTTTAATTCAAAAAAAAAACACATTTACCTTCCTTCTGGTTATTTTTGTCTGGAAAATGGGGTTTGAAAATAATGGTTCTTTCAATATCCGCAAGTGTTTAGCTTTTGGTTTCCAAAAAGATTTTAAAGAGTTTTATGATATAAGATAAATGAATAAAAATATTTTATTCATGATATAATATATTATAATTATAGTTTATGGTGGGTGAGCCCTATATATATTATACGATGGGTGATCCTCATACAACTTATATGAAGGATGAGTCCAGTATAGGTTATATAATGGGTGTGCCCAGATATCAATCGAATGCATTAGGTAATGCTATTTATCTTTATTTTTGAAGAATTATAGATTCAAACATGTAGGTTTATACATGGGTTTAACTGGGATCAAATGTTTTAGGACAAGTTTTATGAAGATTATACTCTATGTTTCCAAAATGAGTTATATATTCTTTATATGGGGATAAAAGGATTTCACTAAGAAAAGGTTTTTTGTTTATAACGTGAAAATGATTTATTTAATAAACTCAAATAATATTATGATAATGGTAATTTTTTTTGGGTTTTCATGTTCTTAAATATATTTTCAAATTTATTCTTTTTAATGTCCCTGAATGGTATTTTTTTGTTCTCATCCCATGTTTTAAAATGTTTTTTTATGTATGAGTTATGACATGATTCATTGAAACCATAAACCATAAATATCCTTGGTAATGTAATGAAATGAATTATTTTCTAAGAACTCAAAATTATGTAATACAGAAGGATGGGTTATTATATATTTTACAAAAAAACCTAGATGAAAAGTGTACTATTTAAAATATTTGAGTAATGGTTTTCACTATAGCACTCTATTTTTCAGTACCAAGGAGAAAAACCCAATTTTTGAATCAAAATCATAGTTTTGAGTTGTTTGGGATATATGGGAGATTGAGTATACATAATTTCAGGTAATTTTATTTAGGTATAAATAGTTTGAGATTAAAATTGGGGTAGAATTCGATGTGTATGGATTTACACTTGTTTATTTCAAAATATTTATTTTCAAGAAGGAATAATTTACCATAAATATTAAAGAAAAAAATATTTTATATTCTCGAAACATATGATGATTAGTGGACCATTGGTTTTCATGGTAAGAAATTAATTTAGGTTATGATATAGTTCATGATGTTTAAGGATTATCTGATTTTTTTTACTTTACTACCTAATGAAAAAAATAACAATGATGTGGACATATTTCATGATGAATGAAATGACTACATAAGATAGGTATGAAATAGAACTGCAATTCTTTCCTAATTAATTAGGTAATTTTTTTGGAAACTAACATAGTTAAAATCATTATTTGTTAACTTTTATATTTAAATATATATATATATATCCAGTATTAAAATATTTTTTTGTAATATTTTTTATATTTATTAGATTCATATATCCATTTTTTTGTGGAATTTTTTTATTCATCATTTTTTGAGGATTTTTTCATTATATTATTCATTTTTAGGTATAATATTTTATTGAATAAAATATTTATAATTCTATTCCTATTATAAAAAATATATTTTCTCTTGAAACGTTTATTTACTTCTTAACAAATACTAGTAAAAAAATTACACATTTTTAGATGACAATCATTTCTTCTCTTGTGTTTTTTTATTAATTTTTATATTCACTAGTTTTAGGTATACATGTTTTGGTTGAATAATATAACATTCAATGTTTTGTTTTCAATTATGAACAATAATTTTTTTAATCAATTATAGTTATTTAATTTTAATCAAATATAGGTGCATATTTTTTTATTTAATTAATATATATCTTTCTAAATGATAGATAATGATGTTGTGGAACTGAGGAATGTATGATTGTTGTTGTGAATATATATTTTTTATTATCAAATTATTTACAGAAAATAAACCCATACTACTTAAAATAAATTGAAGTAATTCTTTTTTTTCTAGAGAGGAGTCTTCCTAAATATTATGGGTGTGGGACTACATGCTTACTAAAGAATTTAGTCATATGGGGAGATAATAGGATCATAATTAATATCGATGATAATGACCTCCCAACTTGCACACATGACATGATATTTAGCACATAAATGGATATAAAGCATCATTCAAGGACAAATATTTTCTTACTTAATTGGAGGGGCGTCAACAAATTAGTGAATGATTTTTTATTAGAATCCATAGTAGATAAATTACTTAATTAATTTATTTAGATATATAATGGTTTAAATATTATAAATTTCTAAATATTTTATATATTCAATTACAGATGAAATTTATCTTTCAATACATTAATGTAATTTTTAAAAAGTGTTGTTTCCTTTTCAACAACCATATAAATATATTTTATGTCAAGTTTGAATTTATTAACCATTTTTGGAAGTAAAAGCTATCATGGTTATATATTAAGTATGATTTCTTTCATAGGGATACATGGAATATGATTGTATCTGGTAGGCTAGAAGAAACCTTTGTTGCATTTTTTTTGTTTTTCTTAAAAAATTATTTTTTGTTAATTTTATGAATTTATGAAGTATTCATATTTATGTTATGTAATATTATTCTATGAAAACTTACGAAGGGACACAGTTCCATAATTTACGTCCTTATACACTATCATGCTAGGGATATCCTTTATTAGAGGATCAAATTATTTATGAAATTTTTTGTTAATTAAGATCCAAGATATTTCGTTGCTCGGAAAAGGTTCGACTCTATCATCAATATCCTTCCTCTCATCATTCAACATTAAAAATGGTGATATAGAAAAATAAGTGAAGTATACTACTGATCCGTCAGAGGAAGTAGCTAATAATATTTTATGTAATTAATTGAAAATTTTCATCTATATAATTTTTAGTAAATTTATCACACTAATATAACATTCAAAAAATATTATTCTAGTATTCTCATATAAATAAAATAAAACTTGTTACATTTATATTTTTTTGTAGGATAAATATTCTTACTATTTCATTTGGAAATATAAAACACATGGGGTTCATTAGAGTGTATAAGGAGGTTATCTATTTTGAAAAGGCTTTTGGTCACGCCCCAAGTTTGACATAAATGGGGAAATAATATAAAGGAGAAATAGATTATTTTATGGTAGATCTTACAAACTTGAATGAGTTAGTAGAGGATATAATTAAATACACTATATTAGATATTCTTGTAGAAGTGATGAGATAGGAGTGACCTATACAACCTGCCTACCTAATGTGCCACCTCCCAATTCAGACCTGACAGTATACTATGAGTTTCATCAAGGGTATCCTTGTGTAGGTATTGTGCAATACATAATTTAATATCAACTATTTGATTAATAACATAATCAACTTACACAAGATTTTAAGTTTAGAGTAGTGTTACTTGATACTATTGGTCCAATTACTCAAGTTCCACAACCTACCAAAGAGGTATCTTTAGTGGGACAATGTATCGTTCATTTTTTACCTTTATAGCTAAGAAATGGTCTTAAATGACATATGTAGTGTGAATTTGTTTCTTTTTCCATATATAATTAAATTTATAATTACTTGTAATATTTTATTAAATTTACATTATATAGGAATATCTGAAATAGAACGAATCCTTACAAAGGAATAGAAAATTATAGGTTCTTGCACCTTCAAATAGTCCATAAAAAGCTGATGGGGGTAACAAGATTATCACAGTTTTTTTCTATATTATATAATTATTATAATTTTTTAATGATTACTAATATATTTTGAAGATATTATACATTAAATATTTTTTATGATGAAATATATTATGTGGTAAATGGTGATCTGATTAGTGTAATTGTGTTTTTGTGTTTTTCCATCTAAATAAATTACTATTACTAATTTACCTTTTATTTAAAAAATGGTATACTAGTTTAATAAATTAATCTTTTAATTAGTTTTTTCTGCAATATTTTCATCTAATAAAATTTCACATCTATTTATATTTTTTAGTTCTTGAATATACTTCCATAGTTATGAAATACATGAACCAAGATGCCAAAATATAATAATTTTATGAAATATTAAAAAAACACAAATTACATGTTGTTTTTTTCTTTAAATATTAATAAAAAATAAATTATCATGAACCACTATTCATTTTAATATTTTTAATGCTCATGATTTTATATTTTCTAATAAATTGGTTATAATTCACGTTTTTTTCCAAAAGAATGTGAAGCATACTCCCAATTTATTATAAGGTGGTGTTCAAAGAAGATTTAGTGACATGATAAATAATCAAGTCTTATTCTATTATTTTAGTTAGTTCATCTTAAAATTTCTATTTTACATGAGTTTTAAAATTTTTTATTTGAAATTATAAGAGGTTACGAATTGAGTTCAAAATTACACTAATTTCAAAAGTGGAACTATAAAAAATTGAATTTGTGAAATTTCTGGTTGATAACTTTTAAATTAGTGAATAATTGTTTTTTGATACATAATTAGTGTTTCTATTTTTAAAATATGTTTTCATAAATATAGTTTCATCATCAAAAAGTCAATTTTGATTGTATATATTATGTTTTAATATTCATTTATGAGATAATCAGGAACCAAACAAAAAAAATTTATAAGAAATGTAGATTCATTATAACACTTATAATTTAATAAAATATGTTATATTTTAAATGTATTAAATTTTATGTTGTTAGTTTTAATTATGTTTCATTATATACATAAAAATACTCAAAACACATTCAAAAATTTTTGTAGACTAGTTTCTAAGTTTGACTAATTTGGAAATTTAGATACATTTATCTTTATATGTGTAAAAATTGTTGATAAATTTATCAATGGTTTTTGTTGGTCCTTGTCTTGTTTTTTGTTTTTTTCTTATATTTCGTGTTATACTTTGTGTTTGTAGGTTATGAAAAAAATTTATTTTTTTACAATTTCTTAAGTAATCTTTTTTATGCTGGATTCATAATTTTTTTTTCAAAATCTCTCCTGTTTTGGATTTTTAGGACTATTATTTTTATTAAAAATGACATACTAATCCATTTATATTTAATATTTTTTGAAATATTTCCAAATTGGTTTTCCATAAAAACAAAATTAAAAAATCTTTTTTATTTCATATTTTAGAAGGGTTTTCAAAGTATCTTATATTAACATCACTTTATAAATGAATTTAAATTGTATATAAATTGACATTAAATGTTTTTTATCCACTAGTGAAAACATGAATAGCTTTAAAGGTTTCCATGGAAGTTTTTTAAACAAATTTTTATAAATTTAGTTTCTGATTTATGGAATGAATGATATGAAATTATACACTGATTTATTAAATCGAGTAATTGAGAAATATCTCACAAACATTGAGAGATTCAAATTTATTTTTTTGTAGGGTTTTTACAAAGAGGTCATATTGTTTGAACCTTGAATCATTGTAATCGATGAATTTTTTATGTGGAATATATTATTACCAAACTCTACGAGTGAAGTGTTTTTTAAGACATGAAACTATATATCTTGATCCATTGATTTAGATGTTTTATGGGTTACTTGGAATTTTTTTTGCCATTGATATCAAAGAGCTACATGTGGAAAGATCTATCGACTATTGATTTCTTGTAGAAGAGTTTGTTGATAAAGAACAAACTCCTATTGACTGGCTTTAGTGAAGAAGATCTAGTGCTTGGAAATCATTGATACCCAAGATCTAGTTTACTAATCCACATTACTCTTTTCATTACAAAAAATAGTTCCCTTTATAAAAACTATTTGGAAATATTGATATGAACCAATCTTTTAAAAATGAAATTTAATTTTAAATGATATAACACCATAATAAATATAAAACACACATGCTCTAAATTGCTAATTTTGGAACAATAATAAAATAAAGCCTATAAGATTTATAAAACTAAAACACATCTTAACTAATGGAAATATTGTAATTTTACCAATAAATATAAAATTAGTGTATATTAAGGGTAATGATAAAGTTTAATATGTATAGAAAGAAGGAGTGATGGCCTCACCGAGTAGGATCACTCCCTATAAAGTCCAATTATTGAAGATTCCAAGGAAGTTGAAATCACATGGATTTAACTTTCACCATAACCATGATAAAATTGAATAACTTAATCATGAATGAAACCATTTATTAGAGAAGTACAATCTTAGCGAGATCAGTGTGCGATCCATTTTTGATGAAACATCAAAATAAATCAACATTATCACACACATTATCTATATGGTGAATGCTGGTGTAATAATGTTTGTTGAATCTAGAACCAAGAAGTATGAGTTTCTATATTTTATTTTTTAATTAAATAATTATTTAAATTATCTCTTTTAAATATTATATGAGTGGATGAAAATGTGATTTTGGTACGAAGAAACCAATATTTTATTCTCGAAAAATATTCAGTTTTAATTTAAAAAATATTTTTGATAATTGTAAGAATTTTGAAATAAAATTTATTTTCATATAATATTCTTATTAAATAATATTTATAAACAAATTATTTCATAATTTTATGAATTCCAATATAATTTTCTTAGGTTCCTGAAAACATTCATTCTCGTAAAAACCCGTATTTAATAATAAGTTAGAATTTTGATTTTAAAGTATAAATTTAAATATTTATAGAATTATTTTGATAAAATAAATATATATTTTTCGGTATTATCAACTAGAAATTCACTAATTTTATTTTTTTATAATTTTCTACGATGATTGAATTTTTGGGTAAAAAATAATTACAATAAAAATATACGGTATATATTATAACAACATAGTTTTCCAAAAGTGATGTAATAAATAGTATAAACAGAATCCATGTGTAAAAAATATGTTTATAATTTATTTATTTATTGATGTTATTTGATGAATTTTATACACCCATAATGAATACTGCAAAACCTATAATATATTTTATGGTCAAAAAATCAATTAATTATATACATTACTCGCTTCCACATTACCATGGATATTATTTTAATGTGTTCAGTTCATGGCCATATAAAATATTTTAGACAAATCCAATTTGGTAGAAATTGTGGGAAAGAACCATAGGAAGGTTTTTATTTTTGATTATTTTTTCATATAGTGTCCAAAACCAATGTTTAGACATTAATAAAGAACTCCCCGTATTTTTCCATAAATACCAACCCATTACCCAATCCTCTTCACTCAAATCCCATTTGACCTGAACATACCCCCTATTCCTCTATAAATATATCCAATGGTGTTCCCAAGAACATATGAAGATCCTACCATGATTTTAGAAGCACCATTTGATGGTATGTTTCTCTCTCCCCTTATTTTATTTTAGTAATTTATTTGTACTATGAAATTTTTATTTCAAATTTTCAATGTTAAAATGTATTTTCAAATACCCCATTTATTCCTTTATGATTACCATTTAATCTCATACTACCCTTTACTATTATTCAACCCTTCCATATAATTTATGCACACACATTATGTTGCCGAAATTATCCTAAGATATTTCATACTATATTTTTTGATAGTGAATAGTCATACCTGTAACACCCCAGACCCGAACTTCCAGATCTGATACAAAAAATGATGTATATTTTTTATTTGAATGTCACTGAAAAATATACAGACATTTATAATTGATGATTTTTACCGGTTTAGTTTTTGGGGGAAGAAGACCACTTTTACATTTTATCAATGTAAAACGGTAAATAAAAGGCAACGATGAGACTTTGTTAATGGTGGATCCTTATCGAGCTAAACTCCATGAAATCTTTATATGAACCTGATTTTTTTTATAAAAGCATAGGGTGAGGAAAACGTTCCTATAAAGGGGTTTTTTTAAAACCCAGAGAAAACCCTTTTAAAAATACTTATACCTTTTTAAAAATACTTTTGAAAATACTTTTTGAAAATAGATTTGAAAATACCTTCGATAAATAATTTTAGAAAAACATGGATTTTTAAAAAGATTAATAAATTACTTTTAAAATACTAATAGTTTTGAAAAAATGATTTTTAAAATGAATTTGAAAATACATATGTGTGATTCTGGTTCTCCCTTTCCACCACATAACATTCCGCATTTCTGATTTTGGATTTAGAACTATTTTATGTATGTGTCTTTAAAAGACAATAAAATATAAACTATATAACTGATATAAATGAAAAAAATGGATTAAATATATAATAAATAGTTGAAAATAAAAATAATTCCGTAACAAATTTTGATGCAAAATAATTAATTAGTTTTCAAATGCGCCAACATGAAACTTAATTTTTTTTTTCAAATATGTGACTTTAAAAGCCTATAAAATATTAACTATAAGACCAATATAAATGGAACATAAAATATAGATTAAACATATAATAAATAGTCAAAAATAAAAATAATTTCATAATTTTTTATATGAAATATAATTTATAAACTTTCAAATTCACTAACTTGAAACTTAAGAAAGTTTCAAGTTTTTGACTTTGAAAGATTATAAAATGTAAACTATAAGACCAATATAAATGAAAATTAAAACATGGATTAAATATATAATAAACAGTTGAAATTAAAAAGAGTTTCAAAAAAATTGTTGATAAAAAATAATTTATAATCTTTCAAAACCACCTATTTGAAACATAAAAATGTTTCAAATATGTGGCTTTGAAAGACAATAAAATATAAACTATAAGACGAGTATAAATGAAACTTAAAACATGGATTAAACATATAATAAAAAGTTGGAATTAATTAGTTAATTAGTAATTTAATTATTAATTATATAAGCATTAATTATATAATAATTAATTAGTTAATCAATAATATAATTATAAATTATTAATTATAAATTAATTTTTTTTTAATTATATAATTAACTAGTTAAATAGTAATATAATTGTTAATTATATAATAATTAATTAGTAATATAATTATTAATTATATAAGTATTAATTATATAATAATTAATTAGGTAATTAGTAATATAATTATTAATTATATATTTAATTTTTTTATTAGTAATGTCATTATTAATTATATAATAATTAATTAGTAACATAATAATTAATTACATAATTATAAATTAATTAATTAGTAATATAATTATTAATTATATAATAATTAATTATTTAATTAGTAATATAATTAATAATTATATAATAAATAATTAGTTAATGAGTTATATAATTATTTATTATATAATAATTAAGTATTTAATTATTAATATAATTATTAATTATAATTATTCATTATAATTATTAATTAATAATTATTAATAATTAATTATATAAAAATTAATTATATAAAAATTAATTATTTAATTAGTAATATATTTATTAATTATATAATAATTAATTAGTTAATTAGTAACATAAATTTTATTTATAATAATTAATTTGTTAATTAGGAATATAATTATAATTATATAATAATTAATTAGTTAATTAGTAATATAATTAATAATTAACAATTTAGTAGTTAAGTAGTAATATAATTATTAATTATATAAAAATTAACTAGCTAATAAGTAATAAAATTAAAAATATATAATAATTAGTCATTTAGTAATATAATTATTACTTAGTTCATTAATTATATAATAATTAATTAGCTAATTAGTAATATAATTATTTATTATATAATAATTAATTTGTTAATTATTAATATAAATATTTGTTATAAAATATTTAATTAGTTAATTAGTAATATAATTATTAATTATAATTATTCATTATTATTAATCCTTATTAATTATTATAATTAATTATATAATAATTAATTAGTTAATTGGTAATATAAATTTTATTTACAATAATTAATTAGTTAATTAGTAATATAATTATTAATTATATAATAATTAATTAGTTAATTAGTAATATAATTACTAATTATATTAAAATTAATTAGTTAATTAATAATATAATTATTTTTTTAATAATTAGTTATTTAGTAATATAAATGTTAATTATAATTAATAATTAATAATTATTAATCATCAATTATTAATTATTAATTAGTTATTATATAATAATTAATTATTTAATTCGTAATATAATTACAAATTATATAATAAAAAATAAATAATTATGAATAAAAATTATATTACTAATTAACTAATTAATTATAATATATTTAATAATTATATTACTAAATATCTAATTAATTATTATATAATTAATTATAAACAATTAAAAATAAAAAATTATAATGGATAATTATAATAAATAAATATATTACTAATCAACTAATTAACTATTATATAACTAATAATTATATTACTAATTATGTAATTAATTATTATATAATTAATAATTAGATAATTAATAATTATTTTACTAATTAATTATTATAGAATTTATAATGACATTACTAATTAAAAAAGTAATTATATAATTAATAATAACTAATAAATAATTATATCATAAATTAACTAATTAATTATTATATAATTAATAATTATATAATTAATAATTATATAACTAATTAACTAATTAATTATTTTCTATTTCTTATATGTTTCATTCATGTTTTAAGTTTCATTTTATTTGTCTTATAGTTTTTATTTTATAGTCTTTCAATGCCACATACTTGAAACATTTTTATGTTTCGATTAGGTGGTTTTGAAATCTTATAATTTCTTTTCCTCAATATTTTTTACATTTTTTTATTATCAAATATTTATTATATGTTTAATCCATGTTTTATGTTTTATTTATATTCATCTTATAGTTTATATTTTATAGTCCTTCAAAGCTTCATATTTAAAACATTTTTATGTTTCAAATAGGTGATTTTGAAAGCTTATAAATTATTTTTTATTAATATTTTTTATGAAATTCTTTTTATTTTAAACTATTTCTTATATGTTTAATCCATGATTTAATTTTCATTTATATTGGTTTTAAAGTTTATATTTTTAAATCTTTCAAAATCACATACTGGAAACAATTTTAAGTTTAAGGTTGGTGGATTTTGAAAGATTAAAAATTATTTTTCATCAACATTTGTTATGAAATTACTTTTATTTCTGACTATTTCTTATATGTTCAATCCATGTTTTAAGTTTCATTTATATTGGTCTAATAGTTTATATTTTATCGTCTTTCAATGTCACATATTTGAAACATTTTTAAGTTTCATGTAGGGGCCTTTGAAAGTGTATAAATTATTTTTCATCCAAATTTGTTACAATATTCTTTTATTTTCGACTATTTATTATATATTTAATCCATTTTTTAAGTTTCATTTATATTGGTTATATAGTTTATATTGTATAGTCTTTAAAAGGAACTTATTTGAAACAATTCTGAATCCCTCATCGAAAATGCAGAATGTTCTATGGAGGAAACGAAGAACCAGAATCCCACATCGGAAATGCAGAAGGATTTTCAGGGAAAACTCTCTTTTAAAATGGAGCCCTGGGTGAGTGCTTCTATTAGAATCCAAACTACTTTAATTGCAGTATGACTGGATTTTAGATTACAGATAAATTCTACTGAAAAATGTTGTTATATATATATATAAAACAAATAAAAATAAAAATAAAATTTTTAAAATACAAAAATAGTAAGTTTTTTTATAGGAAATGCGACAATGGGGTGTGGAAAGAGTTCTATAATTTTTTTTCCAATAAACATTTTCATCGCACTCTCCATCTTAAAATGGATAGTTATTTCTATAACCATAATAAAAATCATGATAAATCCATAGGGGTGTATTATAAAAACATCACAAGAATTTCCTAATGTGCCTTCACATTTTTTAACTCCACTAAAATTTAATATGACTACTTCATTGGTGTGATAAATATAATTATAAAAAAATATTAGGTGATTCATGAACTTAAAATCTATGAAGAAAATTTCCTATGTGCCTTTAAATTCCAAATAGAGATCAGTGAATCTCTGTGGCATCCTTAATCAGAAGTTAAGAAGAAGAGAATATATTTTAATTTTGGAATTATAATGGAGAAATATCATTGGGGAAGTAAAGTATTACATCCCACTTATCAAAAATTTAAGGAGAATCATCCTTCCTAAAGGGGATAAGTAAATGATTTATGTGCGGGAAGGATGATCATGTAGCTAGCTAACGTCAATGGGAAAACCCACTATATTTATGGAAGAATGGAGTTCTCCATTCAACCCTTGGACTTCTATCCAACATTTCAACTACAAGGAACAAGGACACTATGAAAATAAATGTACCAGTATAAGGTTTTTTTATAATTACTAACACTAACAACCTCTATGTCCTAGATAAAAAGGGTGAGTTTTTTCTATCAAAGATACTAAAGTGGATCCTAATAATTATCTGGTGACTAATACATTGGATATTCATTTAAGAATAGTGAACATACTATTTTATTATGGTTGTACACATTATTTAAAATCATTAATGTTTGGTAGAAATATTTTAACACCACCACAAAACATGAAAGTGGAGCTATCAATCATCATTACTGTATACTAATTCGAAGGAGCATGCACAACAGAAGAAAGGACGAGTCCAAGCACCCAAAGAAAAAATGAGAGGTATAGGGGGGCCGGAAATAGTGAAGGATGAGGGCGTCCCCTCGAACGAAGTTGACCCCCTCTGGCTTCATGGTGGTAGCAGTGTGAAAACAACAACGGGCTGGACCATGGAAATTATGGATGCAAGGTAATCCGCATCCTTATTCCCCTCATGCCAAGTGTGGACAACACTGATATTTTTGCTGATCATGTCCCTGCATTTCTTAATGATGTAGTGGATAGACCATGGGATGACACCGGATCCATGTATGGCATTGTGGAGGATCATGGAATCGGTTTCTACCTCTAATAAAGTGATCCCCTCTTGACTGTATAGGGAGAGGCCCATCAGCATTGCCTTGGACTCAGCCTGGAGAGAAGAACCATGCCCAAGGCTGGCAGAAGAGGCCATAATGACCGACCTAAAAGGGTTCTGAACCACCCCTCCTCCTCGGATTGACCCCATGATGCATGATCCATCGGAGTTGAATTTGAGCCCTTTTCTTGGAAGCAACCAGTCAACCCAATTCCTTCTCCTATTGATGATACCAGAAGTATCGATATGAAAACATGCCTGGAGACGCTGGAGAGTTGGAGCCTCCTTCCATCTGTGAAATGATCTTATCAAATCCAGCAGAAGGATATTGGTGAATATAATGATCTGTTGGCCGGAGGTTCTGTTCCATTCGTGTCGAGCCTTGTTCCGTGCTTTCCAAATCAACCAACAACCTGCATGAAGGACCATCATGTGGGCTATCTGCTCAGGGATCCTCTCCTCCGTGCTGTGGAACTATTGGTCTAGAAATGGCATGTTAGCCATGTGGGTGTCAGAAATTGTTGTGAACTCACCGAAGTGCTGCCACACTTCCCTCTCCCATTCACCTTCAAAAAATAGGTGACCCACATTCTCCTCCCGGTGGTCTAAGCAGCAGTGGCACCTAGAAGCCAACGAGATGCCGCTGCGCTTAATATTTTTGTCTGTAGGAATGGCCTTATGACACAATTGCCATATAAGAAATATCTATTTGAACGGAGTGCCTTTGGACCATAAGATATCATTCCACAAATCACTGTGATCGCGGGGGGAGATGGAGCGTTTGAAATCTCTTGAAGAGAAGGACCCCGATGCTGAGGGAGAGAACACGCACCTGTCTGGATCAGATGTGATCTCAATAAGGTTGAAAGTATCACGCTGGTCCTCGTCCAAGATCACTGTAATGAAATTTGGGTGTGCACTCACCTCCTTGAAGGTGATCAACGTGCTCAGAAACCCATGGAAACCGAGGACAATTCCAGCCTAGTTTTGGTGCCAGAAGAGGATATCCCCACTCCCCACAATCCATCTGGACTGTGATTCAAGAGAAGTAATGAGATGGGAGATCACTGACTAGAAGGGAGAGATTTGGCCAACATCCCTGGACTCGGGGCCAATATGGGATTTGTGCATGGTTGTTCTCCAAAGCGTACGCTGCTCCAGAACCTCCCAGGTGATCTTTGCATGCATGCTCTGGATAGTGTCTTCGAGCCAACGAACATTAATTCCCACTTCCCTAGCTTGCCTCGCCACCCTGTCCCAAGATTCCCAATGTCGTATTCCCTCTGAATGCGGATCCCAGATGAAGAAAGAAAATATCTTTTCAATCCTGTTGATAATGATCTTCGGGAATTTGATGGACGATAGAGAGTGGACGGGGGAGGCAAGAAGCACGCTATTGATCAATGTTATCTATCCCCCGAATGATAGATAAACGTTCTTCTAGTTGAGGATCCGATCCGTAATCCTATTGACAATGGCATCAAAATCACTTAAGCGGAGTCGTCTCAGGGAGATTTGCGCACCCAAATAATCCATGGGAAAGGACCCTCTGTGCAGTCTAGGATTTTCTGAATATCTTGGGTCTGAGAGGCGGTTCATCCATTCGATACAAAGAAATTTCTCTTAGCCTTGTTGATGACTTTCCCACTCCAGAGGCAATACTCCTACAACAAACTATTGATACCACTGATGGACAACCAGATGGAATTCCAGAAGATGAACATATCATCCACGAACATCAGATGAGACATGGGAGGAGTCCTCCTCCTTCTACGAAAAGCTGTAATCTCACCACTGTTAATGCCCCTATGTAGATTTCGACTGAGGACATCCTGTAAGAGAATGAAGAGAGTTGGGGACAGGGGGTCACCCTGCCTCAGACCACAGGTAGCCTTGAATAACCCATACTTTTTCCTGATAAAAGTGATGGACAACCAGGGGGAGCTAAAGAACTTAAAGAGGATCTCAATTTTCCACATGGAGAAACCCATTTTTTCCATCACCTTGTTGAGAAAACCCCACTCAACCCGGTCATAAGCGTTACTCATGTCCAACTTGATTCCTAGATTGGAGTCGCGGGACTTAAGGTCTAGGTCTCTGATCATCTCCTGAGACAGTGCAATGGCCCTCAGGATGAAGCACCCATTCACGAAGCCATGTTGTTCCAAGGACACCCACCGGGGGTTATGGCCGTCCTCCCTTGCATTGATCATGACGGAAAAGATCTTATATGATAAGTTTCAGAGGCTTATAGGCCAGTAGTGGGATATGGAAGTAGGGTTCTTGATCTTGGGCCGAAAAACAATGGTCATGGAACAAGCAGCCCTGGGAAGGTAACCCCCCCGAAAGAAATCGCAGATAGCGGTGGTGACATCCATTTGAATGACGTCCCATGAATATCTGTAGAATGAGCCCGAGAAGCCATCTGGGCCTGGTGTGCTTTTGGGTTTGAGCCTCATCATGGCTTCCCAAATTTCCTTTTCTTCCGGAATGGAGCTCAAGGCGGCATTGTCCTGTGCTGAGAGTTGGTTGATAATCACATCAAAATAACCCCCCTCCAACCTTGGATAGCCATTGGGGAGACGAGGATTGGGACCGGCCAGGAGATATTCCAAGGAGGCCAAGGCCATAACACCTGCAGTATCTCTGTCGTCAGTTTACCTGCCATCATCCAGTAATATGTTGGGACTCACCATGCACTTCTGTTCTTTAATACAAGAATGGAAGAAACTTTTATTCCTATCTCCCTCCGTAATCCATTGGATCCTCAACACCTCCCTCGCGAGGCGTTCCTGTTTAAGGGGCTTGTCCACTAGAGTGCTCTTCTTTCTGGAAAGGTCATCGAACACCCTATCATCCCAGTCAGCCTCCAAGTTCCCCTCCAGGTGATCCACGTCCTGCATGGTGACCGTGATGTCATAGTCCATTGAAGATTGAGTTCTCGACCACATTTGGAGCTTAGCCTTAATCCATAAGAGTTTATTGTAAATTATAATCCATGAATGTCCTTGTGTGGGTTCCCCCCAGGTATTTCTAACCATGTATTGGATGGACTTCACAAAAAAACATTATGATACTCCCTTTAAAAAATTCAATGAAATAGTGTTCATGAATTGGCTTCCTTAAAAAAGATCCAATATAAATTATTGAAAAAAGGAAATCACCCTATGTGTTATGAACCAACATATGATTCTATAAAAGTTTAAGGAGGAGAATGAATGTCCTTTGGTATTATCATCTCAAGAATGGATATTATTGACTTTAGATAAATTGTATCTATCTCAAACTATTGGGAACAAATAAAAGATCACCTTTGATTCCATTACCTTTATAAGAGAATATGCATATGTGTTTCCTAAATAATTTCTTGGTCTTCTTCAATTCAATGAGGATTTTTTCTCAATCTAACTTATAAATAGATCTTTGATAGTATTCAATAAAAAATATGGAATGGACATTATTGAACTTTATGTTCTAAAGGATAAACTCTAGGAGAATCTGGATAAAGGGTTTATATGCCTAATTGATTCACTATAGTCTTTCATTTTCCTCTTCATCAAGAAGAAGGATGTGTCAGTGTGACTAGGTATTGATTATCTTGAGCTCAAAATTTTATGATAAAGAAAAAGTATCCTCTACCACAGATTGAAGACTTTTTTGATCAAATATATGGAGCACAATACATCTCTAAGTTGGATCTTTATGTGGGATATTGTCAAGTAATGGTGAAGAAGGTTGATATTACTAAGGATGATTTTAATACAAGGTATAGGAACTACATGTTCATTGTGATTCCATTTGGACTCACTAATTTTCCACCTATCATCATGGAGATAATGAATTGATTCGTTAGGGGTTACCCTATCAAATTTATTGTAGTCTTTATTAATGAAATTCTAATCTACTCCAAAATAAAGGAGGAACATGAGGAGAATATGAACACTGTACAAAATAACATGTGAAAGGAAAACTTATATTCAAATTACTGTAAATGGGATTTTTTTAAAGAAAGTAACATTCATATGAAATTTTATCACAAAAAATGGAATATTCATAGACCCTTTAAAAATAATTGAAATTGATTGGTGGACCATACACAAATCTGTGATAGATATTTGTAGTTTCCAAGAATTATCTAGGTTCTATTGTCAATTATGAGAGACATATTATGAATTTCCATCCCACTAAACAAGAAAACTCGAAAGGGGGTGATATTTTTTTGATTGATGAATAATAGGGATGACTTAATCGGATAAAGAAGAGTATAATCACTAAAACTATTATCACCTTACCCACATGTGGGGAAGGTCTTGTGATCAGTATCATTGTGTTTAGAAAGGGATTTGGTCTTGTACTATCCCCAGATGACAATGTGTTGGACCATGCATCTCTCTAATTAAATATCTTAAAGAAAAAATATGCAATTCAGGATATAGAATTTGATGTAGTGATATTCTCTTTGAATATTTGTTGACATTATATATATAGGGAAGAGTGTGACATATATATAGATCATAAAATCCTTAAGTATATATTTACACAAAAGGATCTTAGAATGCACAAAATAAAGTGGTTTTAGGTGATCAAGATTATGAATATTCAATCCATTACCATTATTGGAAGGTGAACAAACTTGTAGATTCTCTTAGTAGAAATAATTATGAAACCCTATCCATATTTAGGGTTTGAACGGATCCAATATTATCAAACCTAAAAAGGATGTAAAAGAGAATAATAAATTTTTTTCAATCATTACTTACTCAAAAAATTAATCAATCATATATTCCTGATAGGATCAAGGAGGCCTGAATTGATGATGTGGAGCTATATTGAAAAGTATCAAATATCATAGAGTTCAAATATATTAATAGTAGGGTTATAAGGTTTTGAACCTGCATATGAGTCCCACTAAACTATAATTGAAGTGGGAAAATCTAGATAATGCACATAGATCATTCTTATCTATTCATTTATAAATCATTTAGAAGTATAATGATCTAAATAAATACTTTTAGTGGGATTAAATCAAGAGGGGGATTGTAGAATTTATATCTCATTACTTGGAATACCAACAAGTCTAGGAATAATGAAGCAACACTAATGGTATGATGTAACTATTTACCATTCCAATATAGAAATTGTGAATCATTACCATTAACTTCGTTATAGGATTTTCCAATGAATCTAAGGGAAATAAGAATATTTGAGTGGTATTAAATCACATTACAAAGTTTATACAATTTTTTTGATATCAAAGAAATTTTATCTCTCAACAAACTCACCAAGACATACAATGGAAGTGGTAAGGATACATATATTTCCACTCTCTACTATATATGATCCAGATATTAGGTTTACATCGAGGTTTTGGAGAAGCCTTATAAAAGGAATAGATACATATATGAGTTTTAGGTTTCCTTATCACCATAATATATATGTTTAGTCTAATATAAGTGTTAAAACTCTAGGAGATATGATGAGATCATGTTCAATGGATTTCCAATGATGTTAGGACCATCACATTACACTAGTGGAGTTATCATATAACAACATTTTCCATTATAGAATTAAAATGGAACCATATAAGTCAATATTTGGGAAGAGGTATGAATATAAAACATGATAGGATACATGTATAGAGAAGAATCCAATGGGACATGATATTATGATAGTGATAACATAGAATTTTCAAACCATTCAACTTTATATGAGATCCTCACAAAGTTTATAGAAAATATTTTCAAAAAATATTCGACCAGATCTAGAGTTTATCTTAAATGATAACATGTTACTTTATATATATATATGGAATAAATTCATGAGGTTTGGGAAAATGATAAATCATATTCAAAGGTACATCGGCCGCTTTGTGATCCTTGATCAAATCGGAGATGTGGATTATTAACGTTAACTCCCTCCTAACCTTTATCTAGTATATGACGTGTTCCATGTATCCATACCAAGGGAGTACTTACTTAAACCATCACATATAATAAATCTAGAGGTGCTACCATTTGAGGATGATATTTCATACAAGAAGTAGCTGGTAAAGATCTTAGATCAATGCGATGAAGTTCTATGAAATAAGACAACTCACTTGGTCAAAGTGATATGGGGGAAGGATAAGTTTAATGATGGAAATTGGGAACCATAAGAGGTAATAAAACAAAATAAACTATTTTATTTTAGTGTATAAAATTTAAATATCAAGGATGAAATTTTTTAAGGGGGAAGAATGTAATGATCCAAACATTTATAAATGAAATTAACCTTTTAATTAATAATTTCTTTATTGAGTATTGAAAACAAACTCACTAATTTGTTTAATTTGGACCAATTTTAAAACATTTCCTATATTATTTAAATGAATGTTAACCATTTTATACTTTGAAAATATATCTATATTAATGTTATTAATAATATTAGTATATTTTATGGGTTATAACAAAGTCTAATATGAAAATTTAGTAGGAGTGATGGACTCTACCAAGTAGTATAGTTCCACATAAATCCCATTTGTTAGAGCTTCAAATGGAGATGGAATGGCTTGTTTTTTCCATTGACTAAGACCAAGATGGAATTTAGAAACTAAAACATTTAATGAAATCATTTATAGGAGAAATTAAATCTTATTGAGATCATGAAAAAAAGCATATTCATTGAACCACACCAAAAGGCCACACTATCACACAACCTCCCCTTAGAGAATAAATTAGTGTAATAATCGGTTATAAATTAATAATAAAATAACCTGAATTTATATATTTTAATTTTTAATAAAAAATGAGTATATTTATCCCTTTTAATTATTCTAATTTTTTATGAGTTGATGAAAATTATATTTTGATATAAAGAAACCAAAATGGAATTTCTAAAAAATATAGGGTTTTATTAAAAAATACTTTTCGATGTATTTAAGAATTTATCAATTAATATAATTTAAATATAATAATATTATTTAATTATATTTAAGTAAAAATTTAACAGAATTTAGTTAATTAAAATATAATATTTCTAAGGTTCATAAAATTGTTTTTTTTTCATAAAAACCATCATTTTTCAATAAACTAGAATTTGTATTTAAAAGTATATGTTATCATATTTAGAGAATATTTTTTTTATAAACTAAATACTATTTTTTAAATCATCATGTAAAAATTATTTAATGTTGATTTTTTATTTATTTTATGAGAATATAATTTTTTGGGGTGAAAATTAAATATTTTATTAATAGACAATATTTATTTTGATATCATAATACCAAAAAAGTGAAGTCATAAATAGTATAAAGGGAATCCATGAACAAATCTATCTTCACCCTTTATAATAATGTGTTTTTTAATTCAATTTGATTAATTTTATAAACACTTAATGAATCCTCCAAAAGCTATATTATATTTTTAGGTTTTAAAATTGATTCATTATAAACATTACTCATTTACGCATCACTGAAGGTTTTATTTTTATGAGTTCAGTTCTTATACTTATAAAATATTGTAAACCACAACTATTTGGAAGAAATCAGAGGAAGCAACCATGATAAATTTTTTGTTTTTTATTATTTTATCATATATTTTATAAAACCTATGTATAAAAATTAATAGTGATTTTCTCCCTAATTTTCTATATACACCCACCAATCCTCTAACTCCACTTCACTAAAGATTCATTGATCATGAATTTAATCTCGCTATAACCCTTCAAATCCCTCAAAGTTGTTTCCATGTTCTCAGGGAGCTTCTTTTAATCATTTAAAAGAATCCTCTCAATGTAAGGGACTCTCATCTCTTCTTTTTTATTTTGATTACTTTCTTTGTAGTAAGCACTTTTGATTTATAATCTTCCATGTTATATTTTTCCACACATCTATTTACCACTCTAATTATTCCCATGTAATGATAGACTACCATTCACTCTCATTTAACCCTTTAATAAAACATTATATACACCCATTATGTGGCCAAAATTATCCTTTGGTTTTTCATTCCAAATATTTGTGCAGTGAATACCCACTGACATTTCCACTCAAGGGTTCTAGACTAGTTGTACATATCTATAAATTATTCAGTAATTCAATTTATCCCACCCACAATCCATAATTAAGTATTTTAAAGAGATGAAATTAATTCTTATATTATATGATCTATGTTCTAAAAAATGCATGTAAATTATATACATATGATGGGTATGACTAAAATTATATAGGCCTCAAATTAAGTGGGTAATATTTTAATCTCATGATATTCCTTGTTTGTTGATTTTATATTTATCCTAACAATGATTTGTTATGTTTTTTGGTAGTTATCTTTGACTTATGCTTATTATTTCATGTTTAATGTTGTTTCCACATTCTAATTTTGTTTTGATTTTATAATTTTATATAATGCTTTGATAATAGTATTTATGAATCTCACAACTTTTATGTCACCTTGTTATTCCTCTTGACATACATGCATTAATTTCATCATGCAATGCTCTAATTATCCAATTAATAGGATCCATATCTCACTAATTTTTATGTATTTCTCATGGTTATCATGTGTAGTATTAAAGTATTAATGGAATGTAAGTGATTTTTTTGGAGTTTTTAAAAATATTTTTCTACCGATGTTTCATGTTGATGTTCACTTTACCTAATTTCCCAAATAAACTAGGCCCCATGATATTATGGGATTGTATTATGAGTATATTTATACAACAAATCATGGATTAATGTGTATTAGAGATACAGGTTGTCATAAATATAATATTGTTTATATATGTATTTATATTTTAATCCCATGATCTATGTTTTGTTTCTCATTGAGTTGTTTATATTATGATTGGTTTACTTTATTATCTTAGTTTTGTTTTTAACTATTACCCATTTTATTTTCCACTTTTCATGTACTATTTTTTTTCATTTTATAATCTAATTGATCAAAATTTATATCTTTTGACAATTTAACATTTTGAGTGGAAGAAAAGTTCTTTTTTTTTTATATTTTGGACTAATTTTTTTCCCCTTCTCATAGTTTCAATATTATATACCTAATGGGTCAAAATCTTCACCTTTCACTATTGGTCTCATCAGGGAAGAATTTCATTTCCTACATCATCATAGGTATCACATTCCTTGTTGTTAGATGGACTATCTATAATAACACATTATTTATTGGTTGTTAGAATTGAAGAGTTATTACCGTCACTAGGAGGACTACATTAGTTTTAACAACAAGGCCCCATTGGCACCCTAGTTTTCTTATAAACAAGTATTGACTCATCCACAGGGACCACCCAGGTGTCTAAATGGGTCATCAGACTAATAATTATCCCTATAATATAACATTGATTCTTCTAGTGTGCCTTTTCCTCACCCACATGCACCCTATGAAACTTCCAAGAAGGTCAAACATCTTTATCACTACTTTAGGAAAAAAACCTATTTAACTATAGAGTTCTAATTATAAAGGATCCCAAAAATAAAGTTTCACCTTATAAAGTATGTACTAGTGGTTTTCTAATAGATTTTATTAAAAGGTTTATAGCATAATGGAAGCATGCAGTGGGTGATATGATAATTAAAATTTATTTTAATTTAAATTTCCTGGAACACCAACATAATATCTTACTTGTTATGGTTATAAATAATTTATTTAGATTGGAAGAATTAAATTAACTCATCGTAGGGTGTTTCTTTATATTTGATATTGATTTTACAAAAATACCCTTTAATATTTTCTATGTCTCTCTTGTGTGGATTGATAGGCCCTCTAGTGGTACTCCAAATGTTCTCCAATGATCTCTGAGAAATTCTATTTGATCTTTGGGTACTAGCATGATAAATCAAATATATTGCATTGTTGATTATTGGTCACTTGTTCTTTACACCATAAGAAATCATCTTACTTTATCATTATTGATATGAAGAGATATAGGATGAGTCGAGAGAGAATTTTGTGTGTGCAACAATCCCCTATTCTCAAATTTGGATACCGTATAAAATAAACATGAATGCCTATTTATAGATAGGGTTTTGGATAAAATGTTTAGTTAATTGCATGCCAACCATTAAATAAAAGTATAACTCTTAATAAAACCCATTCTATATAATAATAATATAATTATTATTTTGTGGAATGCACCATCTTATACAAACAATTAATAAAATTTACTAGCATGTAAATAATTATTTATCCCTGGATGTAGTATTGGGTTATTCGAAATGATTAGAATTTATTGAATACCTAAATAAATATTTCATTCACATACTTGAAAATAAATAATAATTGTAATATATATATATATATTTATTCACATGTCCGAAAATAAATATTTTTTAATTTATAAAATTAATATATATGGAATTAAATTATTCCTCAGTCTTGAGAATATTATTTATTCCCTTAATTAAACTCAAATAGAAATTAATCAAGATCAATGGAAACACTTATTTTGTAACCCTATAGGATTATTTCTCTTTGGCATGAGGTGGGCTTGCAGAAAGTCTAAGATTACAGTCTAGTGACGGTTCAAAGAACCCAAGAGAAATAACATAACGTGATAACGATGAAAAATGTATATGAAAGACAACTATGTAATATAATCTCTTTTTTATAATATCCCATAAAAAGGATTCATATCCATGCCACCAACCTATTTGGATGATATGTATTTCTTTGAAAATATGAAATAAACTAATTGTTACCCCATGGCCATGGAATATAATGTTAAAGTTATATTCCAATCAAAGGGTCGAGATATTAGTTTCGATGAATATGGAAGGGACAAAAACTTCCTCAAATTATCAATTGGTGACATGTTACTGATGACAAACCCAATAAATCTAACTTTTCCATGATGTGTTATTGTCATTGTTTATGGGATGAATTTAAGTACATGATTTCTGACATCAAATTATAAAAATATTAAAATATATGGACCATGACACACACTCATAGATAGAAATATATGATACACCAAAGTATGAGGAATTATTAATATATAGTCCATTATTTAAATCTCCCATCTTGGAGATTACCAATTTGGAACTACATGAGAAGAAGACTTATCTTTTTCTGAATTCTCATACCTAAAATTATATGAATATATTTCCCATCATAGTATGTTATTCAACCACATAACTTTATTTAATAATATCATCATAGCACATCAATTTTCTCATTATAGAGGGGAACTATTTTGACATTATCAATGCAACATATACTATAGGAAATTTTTACATTATAGTCATGAAGAAAAATGAATAATATGTAATACAATGTTCTATTAATATTAAATACACCAAATATAAATGTAATCAATGTAAAAACATTTATTACTTTGACAAAACTCTATAATTTATCACTCACAACCTATACAGGCTTTTCATATCCTGTTCAAACTTTATGCATATGGAATCGGGTTAGTGAATGGGACCTATGGATGGTTACTAAGCAGTGAAGCATAGGGCTGGTGGTGGACAAGGATGGATTCCTAAGGACTCCATAGTTTTTATTTTAATTATTTACCTTATAAAAATTTATAATTTGATTTTTCTTACCCATTTGGGAGACTTTTATCTATTTTTTTGACTATATTCCATCACATAATTTGGAATATTACTCTCATTGTTATTTTATTTTCTTATATATTTATTTATAATGAAATGATATTCATGGTTTAATCTTCCCACTGTTTGACTTAGACTGTCATTTATTGATAGAAACCTCTTGCATATGGTGAGGTAAAAATAAATTTATGTGACTCTCTGATCGAGACCTGATGGTTTATGTTGGGGTGTTTCAAACTAATATCAGATCACTATCAGTTTTTATGTTTGGATACCACAATGAGGGATTTTTTTATAAAGTGGGGTTCAGGATATAATACCCCTAGAAAACATAAGAGACTATATGTTCTTTCCTTTAAATAAAAATTTATTTCTTTTCTTTTTGGAATAACCTAGAACTTGGTAGAAATGAGATAGTTGTGTGGGACTTGGGTAGAGAAGTTGAATGAGTTTTGAAATCCAATATGTAATAGACCTCCATGTTACCAATAAAGGGATTGGTGTTATAGTTTCATGGGATTTTTGTGATCATTTATACATCATGGATGGAGTCATAAGTCTATATTATATATATCTACATGTTTTTTTGTTTCATATTAGTTCATTTATTTAATTACTTTATTTTTCTAATATTTCTAGGATATATTCTATTTTGTATCATATGTATGTTCTTTTATGTTTATATTGTACATATTAGTTGGAATTAATTAGTTTAACTGTTATTGTTGTTGTGTAACTGTATATATATGATGATTGTAACTAACATGAAGTGATGGGACATTTTTTTTGTACATGGAGTGTTATAACTTTGGTTGTGAGTAGACTCCATTTAAATTTTTTTTTGTGATCTGATTAGTTGATTATTTCTTACCGTAATGGCTTTGGATTTTTCAGTGTGATTTATTCACATTACAAAATATATTTTCTTGACGTAATCTTATAGTGATATTTATTAAGAATAGATTGAATTCTCCTACATGATTCAGTGTTTATACTCTACCATCAGATCTATTGTAGTATATAAAAGATCATACTCTAATAAAAACTCTTTACTTTAGGTAGTTGGGTAGCTTTTGCTAGAGGTTTTTATCAATGTTCCTTTTCGAGCCAAAAGAGTACACAACTATGGTAAAATATGAAGTTAATTTATACTAAATTATTATTCATCCTTATATTGAACCAGTGTACCCCAAGATATTGAGGAATGGTTTGAAATCATTAGGTGAGTATTTAACCTAGTATAAACTCTATTGTTTCTGATAGGTTAATATATTATTTTTCAGGCTTCTGGAGTTTCCCATTTCTATATATCCACAAAATTTGTTGTTGGACTTGACATACAAGTCATGTTATCCTTTATGTTAATTCCCTTGATACATCATTATTCTCAAAATCTAATCATCTTTATAGATTCCCATAGTTTCTTATATTCTTTTCTATTTATAGACATATATGATACTTCATGTTACTAGAGATGACGAGCTTCAATGTGATTCTTAGTATGGACTAGATAACGAACCTATGAACTCACAATTATTGGTATCATTGATATAAAAAATTTAAAACACCAAAGGGGGTGAGGGTTATGTGATTGTGTAAATGGGAACTAGGATTAGGTATAGTTGGTCTATAATTGAGTCAGCTCCAGACGATCACAACATAGATGGAGGGACCTATTATCTCAGCATACCAGTGGATGCCCCCTCATCTTTTCCTATAGTACTAGATCTCTAAAAACATGAATTTTTGGATAACTTCACAAGACATCCTATTGATAGAGGAGTTGAATTTAATATATTGATCATACCAGGTGTGAAACCTATTTTATTACCAATATATCATATAATACGGGCCAGGATGATGGATCTAAATGTACATCATGAGTAATTGGAATAGAATGCATTTATCTAGAATAGTAATTTACTATTTTGTACACCTATCTTATTTCCCTAGAAGGAAGACTTTGGATTTTATATTTGTCTTGTTTATCAGAAGGAGAACCTGGTGAATAGGTAGAATAAAAATTATTTTCATATTATTTATGATATTTTTAATAAGTTATATGGAACTCAATTGTTCTCTAAGATTGATCTTCGATTAGGATACCATGTTTTTTAGGTCAAAGCGGAGGACATCCTGAAGATCGAATTTTAGAGAAGGTATGGTTTGTATATGTACTTGGTGATGTTGTTCGAATTGGAGAATTCATAGAGAATATTCATGGATCACATGGATATGATCTTTCTTCTATACCTAGACTCATTCATCATGGTGTTCATTGATGAAATCCTCATCTACTCATAGACTCCAAATAAGAAAGTCCAGCATATTAAGATAGTTCTGAGTATTATTTGACCACATTGACTTTACAATAGTTAGTTAAAGTGTAACTTTTGGATTCATGAGGTAAAGTCTTTGGGTTATGTAGTTGTTGAGACATGTATGTCAATATACCCATATAAAGTGGAAGAAATAATTTCATTGAAATAACCCCCCAAATTTGTTCCTGAATTAGTGATTTTGAGACATAGAAAGATATTACTGATGTTTAATATAGAACATTTATGATTTATCGTCACATATGAATTCATTGATGAAGTAGGGTGTAAAGTTATTATGGATGGATCAACGTATAGGGTCATTTAATGAGTTGAATAAGAGTTTGAATTCATATTTCGTGGCAATAATCCTGGATTTTAGGATCAGATACCCCTTGTAATGTAATGTATAAGGAATTGGTTTGGGATCAGTAATGATACAAAGGGAGAATTTTGTATATTATGATTCATGTCGGCTACAACCCCATGAGTGAATGTACCCTACTCTTGAATTTCCCTGTCTATTAGCAGCTATGACCAAACCAATGAAGAAGGGAGAGAAGTTATAGCTTATGTATCAGTTTTAAGGGTCTTTTAATTATTTTAATTAAAGTTTGAATATAACTCTAGTGATGATTATCCCTAAGGTAGGGATTTGATATATCAAGTAATTCGATGTATTAGGCATCCGTTTTGGAGAATTGATGATATATAGGGATGATATAGTTTATTATGGGTTGTTTTATCTATGACACCATGAGAGAAACTAAACAAATAATGACTTAGACATGTCAGCTATTATTCATGATCTGAAATGTTGGAAACACTGTCCCTTCAGTGAGAGGTTTTTTGTCTACATTGACCACAAGAGATACCGTTAAATATTCACATAGTGTGACTTGAACTTGAGGTAGATGCACTATGTGGAGTTTCTAAAGATGTTTAAGAAAGGAAACATTGTAGCAGATGATCTTATCCCTAAGAAAAAGAAAAATTTACATATTTTTGAGAGTCCTCCAAAGAGAAGTGTAACCTAATTATTTGGTTGGTTGAATGGATTATCGATGTTTCTAAGTATCTGGAATCAATGTATTTTACTCCCTTAGTGTTCACAAATTCTTTTGAAGTTAGGGTAAAGGTTGGACCTGAAAATCACCCTTATTGTTCTATGATATAGAAAATACATGTTAAAGGTGAAATGATAACTCAGTGGTTGTCGGGAGGTGATGATATAATCATTGTACATGGGTGGGAAGTCAGACCTACTTTCATCGAAGAGTATATGATGATTGATTTCAATATCTCGATATGGTAAATACATCCTGGTGCAATAAATGTGTAACAAGACTTAAAAAGATAGTTTAAGTGTCCTTGAATTAATAGAGACATCATTAGTTCTCTTTTCATGATGAATTACCTACCAAAGGATAAATGATAACAAATAATATCTTTGTGTTTCTATCCATCAACTTCTAGTGCCTTTATGAAAGTGTTAGGACATCACAATGGTGTTTTTGATGGTTTTAATGATGACCCAGTGGATTCATGAGGATATTTAGGTGATTTTTGGTTGGATAAAAAAAGATTCTTAGTTCTTACCAACCCATTAACTCAATTTATGGATATAATTTGAAAGCTATATGTCCATTAGATAATATGATTACATGGAGTTACCTTGAAAATTCTTTCTAGTTGTGATGATTGTTTCAATCCATGTTTTTGGTAGGGATCAAAGAAAAACCTAGGGACCCAATTTACTATGTGGATGGTGTACCATTCTTAGATAAATGAATAGTAAGAGTGAACGATTTTAATGGTAGATGATATACTAAAAACTTGTCTTCTAGAAATCAGTGGATCTTAGGACGAGTTCCTAAACTTGGTGTATTTTTCTCAAAAATTGTTACTAAGATAAGATTTAGTTGGAACTATTTTAGGATTCAAAGGATGACCATGTTTCTCACAAATTATTTTAATGATGTGGGTGAGGTAATAGTTTCTTGGCCTAGAATGGTGTAGGAGACGTTAGAAAAGATAAATATGACAAGTTAGCGGTTGGTTATTTCTAAGAGTAGAAATCTATCATATGAAATCCATATGATATGGCCTTTGGAGTTCAAATTTGTTTACCATGTTATATTATGATTTTTTCCTTAGTTAGGGTATAAAATTTTTTATAAGTAAAACTGCCCCCATGGTTTGTTATACCATTCAAGATAAATTATTCGGTTGGGATAGTGGAGTATCATTTAGATCGTCCTTCCCGGTACCTTGTTAATCATGATGTGTTCCACATCTCTCAACTTTTGTGGTATATATTCGATCCTGAACATATTATAGAATATGAGGACTTTGTATTGGAGATAGAGTAACATTGTGATTAGAGTTTGGTTAATATTCCATACATGGGTGAGATGGTATTGTGGGGGAAGATGGTTCTAGTTTTCCGGATCCTATGGCTGTGTAGACGGATATAGGTGGATACGTTGGAAAAAAGAGTACAATGTTTGAAATTATAAGCCTAATCTATTTTAGAAAGACTACTTGAGAAACATTGAAAAGATAATAATTCTTTAGAGTGAGATAATTATAATGTTCTCAGTCATTAAATTTTCTTAAAATCCCCCTTCTAAATATCATTTAGATGTATTTTTTGTGAAAAATAAAAGTTTTAAAGTATATTTTTACCCCTACATAACACTTATTATTTGTGATAAGATAACCTGAGAATTAAAAATGAAGTGAAAGGGTATAAGAGTATTACATACACTCTGTAAAGGTAACTAAAAATACCTTTCGCTTGTCTAAGGGTACCTAGGAGATGCATAATGGAAGATGGAATTCCTATACACTACAAAATAGTAGTTTTCTGCCCCTTGAACATAAAACCCCTGATTGATAAAGGGTTAAATGAATATATGATATGACTCATGTCAATAATGTGGACCTTTATTTTCTAGTTCCAACCTGATTATAACTCAACAGTTAAGCATGCTTGTACTGGTGTAGTGGTAAGGATGAGTGACCTCATGGGATGTTTCCTTGGTTGTGTGTGAATGTGAACAAAGCCCAATAGAAAGAACATGTGTTGGCATATGGGGGAATTCATTTGTATGATGAACCATTCCGGAACTTGGGTTGGTCCTAGGGAAGGGATCATGTGTTTTTGGGGAAACTGGTGGTACCTAGTGGGCTAGGACTTGACGAACATGTTAATGTGGGGTGTTTGTGCTATTAGTGAGGCCCATTTGTTACATTGGTATTAGAGGAGGAACCTAGTATTAAGTGCGGTGGCACTGCTTGGGTTGATATGTAGGGTCCATAATGTTGACATTGTGCTCTCGAGGGGGGTGGGGTTAGTGGTGAATATGACACCAATTAATGATAAATGGATAAATGAATAAATGAATAAATGATATGATTCATGTCAAAAAGATAAACCTTTCTTTTCTGGATCCCAATTTATTAGAAATCCACTGTTAAGCATGCTTTCACAAAAGTAGCGATCATTAAGGTTGAACACATGGGAAGTTTCCTGAGGTGTGTTAGAATGAGGTCAAATAACATAGTAAATAAAAATTGTTGTCTTGTAGGAACATTCATTTGTATGATGACCCATTCGGGCATGTGTGTGGTTCTTAGGGATGGGACCTCTTGTCTCTAGGTAAACTTGTGGTACCTAGCGGGCTAGGACCCAACAACAATGTTAAGGCGGTGAGTTTGTTCTATCATTGGGTCCCCATTGTTAAAGGGAAAGGGTATACATATGTTATCAAAGTTTATGTAAGGGTAACAAAGAGGATTCATAATGGAAAAACCTTATTTATATAGGCTTCATAACGGTATCCAGGACTAGATGAGCATGTTAAAGTGGGTTTTCAATGCGGTTAGTAGGCCCCAATTATCATAGAGAATGGGTATCCATAAGATACCGAAGGTTATGTAAGGGTGACCCAGAGGAGGAATAATAGAAACCCCTTATTTCTATTGGGTTTATAATGGTATCTAGGTAATTAATAAAGGTAATATTGAGTTGTGTACGGGTAACCCCTAAATTCTAAAGGTAATTTAAGGGTAAGCTAGCCACTATGTAAGGTTAGTTTGAGCTATGTAAGGGTAACCCCAAATTTTAAATGTTTTCATAAATGTAAAATATCACCCTTACATGATGGCTAGTAGTTATGTAATGGTAAAACCTTTCTACCCTCACGCAGAACCCTTTTTTTGGAAACCATTTTTTCCTTCTTGTTTTTTCATCTTCCCTATATTGTCCCTATGAAATATATTTGAAAAATTTAAAATACTTAATTAATAGGACTTAATTCCTTGAATAATTTAATGGTTGTAATGAACTTATGAAGGATTTAAATCACTCCACATTTGATAAGGGGTGAATGAATAAATGATATGAATCATGTCAAAAAGATTAACATTTATTTTTGGGAGCTTATGAAATTATAATTCAATAGTTAATCATTCTTGTATTGGAGTAGTGACCGTGAAGTGTGACCTCCTAGTAAGTTTCCTGGGGTGTGTGTGAATGAGGAAAAAAAACATAGGAAAGAACATGTGTTGTACCATGGGGAAAATCATTAATCTGATGACCTGTTCAAGCAAATAGGTGGGCCATAGGGAGGGGATTACATGTCTGTAGTAAAACTGGTGGTATCATGCATGCTAGGACACAAAAACCTGGTTAAGGTGGGGTGTTTTTACTGTCAACAAGGCCTAGTTGTTATAGATAATGGGTAACCCAATGTTACCAAATGTTATGTAGGTATAAACCATGGACTGCATAAGGGTAATCCCTTATATCTATAGGCTTCATAATGGTAACTAGGTGGTGGATAAATAAAATCTTGAGTTGTGTATAGGTAACCCTAAAATTTTAAAGGAAATTTAAGGGTAACCTGGCCACTATGTAATGGTAGGTAGAGCTATGTTAGGGTAACCCTTATTTTTTAATTTTTCATAAAGGTAAAATATTACCCTTACATGATGGATGGGAGAAATATCATGGTAAAATCTTGCTAGCCTTACAAATTTTCTTTTTGAGGAAAGATTGATTTTTTCCTTTTTTTTGTTCTTCCCTAAATGGACACTAAAATATATTTTTAACTATTTGAAAATCATAAATTAATGTTAATTAATTCATTGATTAATTTATGGGTTTTTATAACTTTATTAATGATTTAAAAAATTCCAAATTTAAGGTTCAGGGAAAATATTAAATGGACAACTTAATTCGTGTGGTTTAATGCCTCGAACCTGTATACAATTTTCATTCATTAAAACACATGTACCATCACACATTTATTTTTGGTTACATTATTTAGTATAAGAATCAATAAATTTCATTGTTCATGTTTTTTGGAACATTATATGAATAATACATGTCCTCATCCTCTTTTGAAGCACACCATAACCTTATCTCTCCTCTATTATTTGGTGATTGGTTTTGACGGAAAAACTCCAGGTGAGTTTCTATTTTCAATTTTATTTATGGAATATTATTTTAAAATAATTCTATTATTTTTATAAAAATATCTAAAATGATAATAATATGGAAATAACAGATAATGATTGATAATAATTTCTATTCTTAATATATATATTATTCTAGAGATACATAATGTTATTTCTTTTGAAACTATAATTATTGTTTGAGAAAAAAACTTTTAAGAAATTTATATAGCATAAATTATAGTTTTAAAAATTATCTAAGAGGGTGAAATTAATATTTCATGTAGCGTTTTATTTATTTTTATAAATAAAATATCTGGAATCGGTTCTAGGAATCCTTGGTTAATAGTTTGAGCCAATGTGTACATTTATGTTATTCAGGTGATAATTATTTGAAGAATCTTGAAATTTATGTCAATGACCTTGAGGTAGGAATTTATTCACCTTTAGGGTCTCTATATTTCAATTTATTCTTCGGTATAATAGTTTTATTGGCATACCATGTTTTTTGTGCTTGATTTTGATCATGTGTGGGTGGGTGTGTAGCCTATGGGACCCATTATGATATATTATTCGAGGAGTATTTCTAGAGTTTATTTTCTACATGTTTGATTATGATCAAATGTTTTTATGTGTATATATTATATTCTGATGATGATATTCCATGATTGGATTGTATTATCTACCCTTTTATGTGTGTTACTATGCCTTGTAGGTTGTTATTTTTTACTTGAGAATGATGGACCATCATGTGATGTTTATACCTTATAGGGGAAGTGTGCATGTAATGAGATTATAAAGATTATGGTCCTAAACATATGGTATGAGGATGACATTTGGGGATCCTATCCTGAGGTAGCGTGTTAGGGAACTACGGGCATTGGGTCCTGACAAGAAGCATAAATGGGGTATGATGATTTAGAGACTTGACACATAATGGTGATAAGACACGATAGTCTAGGGGCCAGATCCAACTCCATGAATTTTACTACTAATTGATGTGTTGGAAGCCTAGGGGATTATTCTCTCTCACGAATGAATTCCTATTTTTATGTTACTAGTATGGAGAAAAAATTGGTATGGTCAGGGTTTATTGATGGATTAGTTAGCATGTGACCAATCAGTTTAAGCGGTATTATTATTATGCTCGTTACATATTCTGTGTTATCATAGAAGAAAAAAGTTACAGTTGATAAGACTCTCTAATGATTCATTTGAGTTGACCTACAAGGTTTTTAAAATCATACCATGTGTGGGATTTGAATGCATGTTAAGACTTTATGCATAGGGATTTGAGTAAGAGAAAGGGGCTTGTGGCTGATGGATGAGCAGTGGATCTTGGGGATAATGGAAGACCAGGATGGACTATAATGGTATTAATATTTTCTCATTCATTTAGTTACTTTCTACACTTTAATACTCTGGTTTAGATTTCCACTTTCAGAGTTATTTATCTATTTGTATGGTTCTATTACATCTTTTAGTTCTTCATATTACTCAAATTCCTATTTTGGTTTATTATATAGTTTATTTATTTTGTTCTATTACATGATATTAAGGTTATAGTTTATCCAAAAACATATTAAGAACCTTGAAGCTTATTGGAAGCCTCTTGATTTCTGGTAGGCACTCCTAATTTCATGTGATCCTCTAGATGAGACCTGGTGGTTTGGGTTGGGGAATTTTATTTTGGAACCTTTTTGAACACCACAAAAGAGTATCGAACTATATGGAATCATATTTCCCCGACCTCTAATGCATATGCATGTTAATTACTTTTAAATAATTATGTATAGTACCCGCATACATTCAGTAGATACTCACCAAAATTTTTGATAACTCAATTTTCACTTACTCTGTATTTACTAAACCATAAAAAGTAAATATTATACATTCAATAAATAAATAAATACTTATAATATTCATCGATTTTTAATAAATATTTATTTAATATTAATATCACCAATAAATATAATATATGAATATCTGTGATCTATATATCTCTAAGAAATATTCTTTATCGATATTATGAATAATATTTATTCCGACCATCGAATAGAACTATATGATTTTTTTCAATCAAATTCAATAGGTTTTATTAATGTCCAATATCAATATATTTTTGTACATAAATTCACAAAATAAGAATATGTTCATGCAAACATTTTGAAATACACATAATAAATCTCGTTGTGAAATATAATCATTTTCTCACAATATCTCATCCAGTAGTTTGTACTCTCATGTCATCGAACTATATGTTCAAAAAATATTTCTTTGACTTTCTAAAATGAACTCATTAATACACCATGGAAAAAAAAATTAGTTTGAATGTTTTCATTTAAATGAAAGGGATAAAATATACGTGATCATATATATGAAATGAAAAAATCCTTCCTTGATTTATTCATAAATAAAATATCACTAGTGATGCACACAATTTTCCTTACTTCCTACAAACAAATGGTGTAATGATGTTGGCAGGTACAAAAAAGTATGAGATTCATGATACATATATCTAATGACACACAAATATGTGGAATTCCTACCAGTGGGTCAATTCATATAACTTCCTCTCATGGAGATTACTAATTGTGAATGTTATGAGATAAAGTCTCATTCACATATGAGTTATAAAACATGATAATAAATATACTATGCATCCCATCATGGAATTGTATTTGATCGTGGAAAAATATTTTAAAATATCATAATAATATTTTAATACTTTTATCATGTCATGTAATTGTTATAAACATTTCATTGAACTAATTACTCAACGATATTATTATATTAAATTCACACTAAATAATAATCAATACATTGAAAGATGTTTATTAATACTTATTAATTTTAATTGACTTGTAATTAAAAGGAAAATATAGTTTTTCTATATTGAATCAACTCTAAAAGACCCCCACTTGCATAGGAGACAACCACTAATGTATTGTAATCCCAAAGATCTCATATGATGTACATGATTCTATAGAGTATGGATAAAACTATTAGGACTACCTTTTATTTCTATAGATATTATTGAATTTTACACATGACATGGTTGCTAATCAATTTATTGATTCTTCACTCCCTTGAAAAATTACTACAAGTTTTGATATTATCAAGTATCCAACTCATGTTCCCATGTCAAAAACATGACTTATTAACCAAATCCATAGTCAAATTTTATCATAAAATAATAATACTCTTAATATTAGTATCGCCAAAAATTGGAACATGAAATTGCTAAAATACATCTTAAGCTATATTAGAATCTTTAATGTACTCATATATCACAGATAAAGATACCACAAGTTGTGATATGTTTTTATTTTATATTTCCTTAGCCTCTCTGTGATACAAGATCTAATTGATCTAAATAAACATTATTGTTAAGTGTCCTTAACCACTAGTATTATTTCTTCTCTAGCCACTAGGGTATCTTCGATTTCCATGTTATCAAGTGTTGTTGGATAGTTTTGAATACAATTCAGTGACGTTAACACTTTGAAACTAGATGTACTATGAAAAAACAATTAGAAGAACCACATTTATATTTCAATAGATCTCATTCTCTGGAACTTATTTGATACTTTATTCCATTTAGATAAATTGATTCCTTTGTCTTAACAAACCAGAAAGAAAACACAGTTTCTTTGATTACCTTATCAATATATTTATATTTAACATTCTATCACTCACACTAACCTCTTGTGTAAATATATAATGTTTTCATTTAAAATGAATATTATATGATCACTATGCATGTTTTCATCAATAAGGGGATCTAGTTAACATGTATATCTAATATGAGTTTATTTCTTCCACCAAAACTTTATATTTGTTACATGTAAACATGTTCTATAAGATCTACTTTTGATCACATCATAGATAAATCATCCATAAGTTTTAATCCTTGGAAGGTTTCCTTAACAATCAATTACATAATTTAACGATCATAGAATAAATTCTTTTATAATTATGACTCAAATAATTTTATCAGGATTTTTGGAGTATATGTTTCATCATATTCTATGTATGAAAATTGTTAAAACTTTCAATAACCAACCATGTTTTATTGGTACTATATTGTAACATCTATGTGTAGTTTTTATTGAATACTCACTAGCAGTATCAATTATAGAAACATAAAAAATACATAGCATTGAAATTTAGGTATGTAGAATTCATTGATGAATCTATAAGTACTTTTCAATATTATATTGTTTACATTAGTTTTATTCTATTGGAATAATTTTTCTCATAAAATAGTATATTAACCACTATAGTAAATATATATTGTAATGTCCCAGCCTGGGTGCTACACACCGGTTCCCTAAGTCGGTCCGCCACATGACCACAAGGACACCTCCCCATACACCAGAAGCCACTGACTATAAGCGAGGATCTAATATAGATGATGGGGAGACTATACCCTATATCATCAGAGTAATAAAACAAACAAAATAAATAAAAAGTAAAAATTTAGGAACCAAAAAATATAATAACTAGAACAATACTTGTATAAAAAGATAACCAAAAATAGAAATACAAGACCAAAACTAGTTAGTAGATTTTTCATGATTAAGTACATTCCAAGTATCAAAATCAAACTCAAAAGTAGACACTAAAAACTCCCAAGAAATCCCCAAATCACGTCTAGTTCCCTCATCCATGCTCCATTCCCAAATCTTCCATTTAATATAGGTACTTTTCCCTTAACCTATCATCCAACAATGAAATCTATTTATGTACTAACTAGGCAGCCCGTGTAGGGTGTGAGTAAAATTAGAAGGCCACCACTAATGGTTTGTAAAACAATATCCAGTTAATAATAGTATATTCATTTATATAAATAAATAAGAACAATTCATAAATAAATAGTTATCACATTTAAAAATCATTTTTTTACCACACAACTTCATGGGTTTCTGAGGAATCCCAAACCACAATACATGCCTTATCCAATGCCAGAGTGTAAACTATCCCCAAGTGATATCATTTCTTATAATGACATTGTTACCATTCTATATCTCATTTCATATCTCGGAATTCCGTTTTTACTATTCTACATTTAATGTCATGCATTATAATTCCATCATTACCATTCTAGATTTCAATTATCATATTAATACCATTGTTATCATTCATCATTTCATTAATTAATTCAATAATCAATTAACATTATCTATCTCATTAATTAACTAAAAAATTAGTTACTCTTATGAATCTTATTAATAAAATCAACAATTAATTAATCATCTCTATACTATTAATTATCTCAACAATTAATTAATATTCTCAATCCTATTAATTAACTGAAAAATTAATTAATCTACTCAATCTCATTAACTAACTGAACAATTAATTTATCTTCTCAATCCTATTAATTAACTCAAAAATTAATTAATATTTTTAATTTTATCAATTAACTCTAAATTCAATTGATATTCTCAATATCATTAATTAACTCAACAATTAATTAAACTTCCCAATATCATTAATTGATTTAACAATTAGTAAATCTTCTCAATATTATTAATTAACCGAATAATTAATTAATCTTATCCATATCATTACTAAATCAAAAAATAGTTCATCACATCAATTCCATAAATTAATTTCCAATTAATTCATAAAATATATCATTCTAATAATCCCATAAGCAATTCATCAATTAATCAGTTAATTCCAAAATCTCATTATTCTATGATTAATTCATCAATTAAGTATTCAAATTCATAATCTCAATATCCTATAATTAATTCATCAATTAAGTATTAAAATTCACAAACCCAATATCCTATAATTAATTCATCAATTAATTATCCCTATTCTAAGATCACATTATTCAACCAAATCCCAAATCCTTTAATTAGTAAATTGACCACATCATATAATTCAATTTATTATTTCCAATTTCTAAAAGAACCCTAGGAATTATGAAATTATGTACACATAATTGAAATCCTGACTATTGGATTTGAATAATAATATTAATCAAGCAACCTTAATTTTTTGATGAAGGATCACCCAATGAAAATCCCAAAAATTTGACCAGTACAATGATGTAGAACAAGATCTAGATCTAAAACCCTAAATCAAGATTAGAAAAATAAAGATTATCAAAATCTAGATCTAGATCCACAATGATATAAGTTGATAAAAAACAGATTTGGATCTAAAAAAATAAGAATAAAAATTCCTTTTCTAGACTAGGAGAAGAATATAAGAGAAATGGGAAACCAAGAGTGATAGGATTCTATTACTAGGAGAGGTGCCAATATTTGATATAGACATTTGATTGTAAGTAATGGAGGTCAGGAAGGTTTGTAATCCATTGTGCAGACTTTGAAATCATGAAAGAGCGTCTACGATCGAATGGGGGCCAAATAGGGTGAGTTTTGGGGGTTCAGGTGATTTAAAATCTAATTTTTGTGTGAATTAAATTAACATACATGGTTTGCTAGGAAGGGGAACACAATTCCCCCCTAACCTCATGAGATAACCATACACCTATTCTGGGGGGGGGGGTGCATGGTTTCTCCAAAAAGGCCACATGGTTTGACAGAACGTGCTCCAATTGTGCAAATACAAGTTGTCTAGGGTTTAACAGTTTGCTGGGATGGGGTGCACGATGTGTGAAAATCATACCCCAATTGTGTGTTTTCGTATTTTCTTCCAAAATTTACAAATTTCAACCAAACACTGACCAAGTAAAAACCCAAAAGAAAATTACTCAACAATAAGTGAAGAGTATCTGCAATCAATCCCGAGACATCTCTAGAAAAGGTCCAGAACTTACAATATCCCCACATTATAATTACTAAACCTTGAAATTTACTACAAACAATATCTAAGAATAGAAGACATAAATATTGTGCCACTTAGATCTCATATTTGAATCTATGTCCAATTTTTCATTTGAACATGGTCATGCTGCCACAACACAGGAACTATCGACACAATCTTTTCCCACAACACATTCCCCCTATGATCCAACACACATCTCAAATTCTCCTCAAAGGATGAATCTATCTCAAGCTCAACATCATCCATATAAATCACATGATATGGGTTGGGGTGATACTACGGAAGTTATGACACATGAAAAACATCATGTATAACACTGTATTTCTGTGGAAGAGCCAATCAGTATGCCACCGTCCCGATTCTCTGCACAACCTCAGATGGTCCATTGAACCTAGGCATTAGATTTCCATATCTCCATATCCTATGGTGAACCAAACATGGTGATACCTGAAGGACTACATGGTCACCCTCTTTAAAATATTGGGTTAATATATATTTTTACATATAAAACTTATATCTTCTCTAAGACATAACCATATGCATACGAATAAGCGGTACCTTCTCCAATGGCTCTTGTATAAGACTCAATCCCAACAAATCTGACTCAACTACCTCCATCCAACATAGAGGTGATCTACATGGCCTATTGTAAAGATCTTAATATAGTTACATCTGAGTCATAGCATTATAACTATTTTTAAAAGAAAAATTCCCAAACTGTAGGTGCATCTCCCAAGATCCACTAAAGTCTAAAACACACACTTCTGATATGTCATCTAGTACCTATATAGTACACTCCAACTACCCATATGTGTATCGGTGGAGAGAAATACTCAGAAAAACCTATATACTAATTTAATTCTATAAGTTTTTCTAGAAGTGTTAGGAAAAATAGAGTCATGATATGAAACTATAATCTAAGGTAACCCATGAAGACAAACTATCTCTTGTATATACAGATCTCATAACTGATCCATTGAGAAAGTCTCCCATATAGGTAAGAAATGATCCACCTTCATCCGTTTTTCCACAATAATCTAAAAAGAATCATTATTCCAAGGTTTTCTTAGGAGGCCCACAAAAAATTCCATATTAACATCACCCCAATTCCATTTTGGATTAGGAAATGACGGAAAAAAGCCTCCATGTCGTTGATGATCTGCCTCTACTAACTGAAAATTGTAGCATTGTGTCACAAACCCTAATATCTTCTAATTCATGCCCAACTACTAGAACTATCATCATAGTTCACAATACATTTTGGTCAGACATGGATGTACCACCCACATCGAGACATGAAATTATCACATTAAATCCTTTTGCATACACATAGGCACACAAATTCTATTCTTTAGATAGATGATATCATCATTATCTACCAACCAGTTTGCAGGTGTCTACCCATCTTCAAGGCTATCCCTGAAATATAAACATTCTAGATCCTCATACTTCCTATCCATAATCCTCCTAAAAAGTGTATACTCTCCTAAAAATGATACTAGAGTCATATTCTCTTGAATCTCATAAACCACCACAAGCATCTCATCTAGTAGAGTCATCATCTTCCACTCAACACTAGATTCCTTAACAACTATAGTCTGAGTTTTTCTACCAAAATAATCAGAAACACTACTCCCTTTCCCAAGAATATATTATAGTTTTAAATCTAAATAATATATATACTCAACCCTTCTCCAATTATTTAGATTCAAATGTCACTATGAGAAGATATACCATAATCACCTGTGATCGATAAACACTGTAAACTTCTCACATGATAGATAATGACACAAAAATTTCAAAGCATAAGCCACCACAACCAATTCGAGGTCATGCATAGGATAATTCTATTCATGTTTCCTAGACTACTGAGATCCATATGCCAAAAATTAGTAACCCTATATCAACACTCCTTTAAAACCTATTCCAAATGTTTTACAAACCTCCATATAATACTCAAATGTATTAGGTAGGATCAATATTTGTGCTGATGGCATGTGATCATTTAACTATTGGAAGGAATATTAACATTATTTTGACCATTTAAAATTATCCCCTTGTTTTTAATTACGAAAGAGGTGCTTCCAGCTTTGAAAAGTCCTGGATAAAACTCTAATAATATCTATATAATCTTATAAAGATACTGATATCGAACACATTATTTGACTCCTACTAAGTAACCACTTTCAAAATATTATCTGGGTCTGCTAACACACCTTCCTCCAAGATGATGTGACCGAAAAGTTTACCTGATAAATCAATAAATGAAACTTAGATATCATGGTGTATAACTGATGCTGTTTTAGTGTAATAATGATGATTTTAAGATGTTGGGAATGATCATCATTAGTCTTGGAGTACAACAATATTTATTCCACAAAATCTGATCCAAGTACGGATGGAATATTCCATTCATCATATCCAAAAACACTACTACTGTGTTCGTCAATCCAAAAAATATTATGACAAACTAAAATAGGAAATACTTAATTTCAAAATTAGTACTTGGTATGTCAAAAGGTTTAACACTTACCTGGTGACACCCTAATCTTAAGTCAATATTGTAAAAGATACATACTACTCTCAATTGTTTGAAAATATCGTCGATTCATAGAAAATGATATTAGTTCTTCACGGTCATCCATTTTAACTTCCTGTAATCGACACACAAGTGAAAAGTCCCATAAACCTTCTTTTAAAACAACATTGGTGATCCCCAAAGCAACGTACTCAAATGGATGCACCCCTTAACCATAAATCCCTCCAGTTGAGTCTTGAGATCTTGAATCTCTCTTAGTTCCATTCTGTATGGTGTAATAAAAACTTGTTCAAAACCTAGCATGAGAGAAATAGTAAATTTCATACGTCTCTTAGGTAGAAACCATGGGAAGCCTTCTGAAAAAAAAATCCTAAAACCATTCCAATACTGGTTGAAAGAAATTATGTTCCACAAACCCTTCATCTAATATTAGTCGAAGAACCTATGTTGTGAGACCTCCCAATTGCTAAGCAATTGGCCCCGCTCAAAGTTCCTGAATATCCCACTGTCTATAGTGAATATAGTTTTTACCCTTAGGATATGTTAAAGTCACTATACTATAGTAACAATAAATATCGTCCTGGTATTCTGATAACCAGTACATACCCAAAATTAGGTCAAATATTGTAATTTCTAGTATATAGAGATCCCAGAGAAAACAATATTCTATAACTTTGAGAGAAAATACCTTTCATAAGCAGATGTCCCAAGACCACACTACCAATGATGTATTTATCATCAACACCCTACTCATATACTCCACTTATAGGATCAAAACATTCACAATTTTGGTTTAAATAAAGGCATAATAGAAACCCTTATCAAATAAGAAACTGGATAATTTAGAAGCTACAAGAATTGTGCCTCTCGCTATTGATGGTCCGACCTCAGTATCCACATGTGTAGGTTGTACAACATGCAACACTCCTACCCCTCTTCCATATAATGCAATAGTAATCCCCTGAGATGGACTGGTCTTTTAATATAAAATCTCTAATCCCAATATACTGCATCCAGTGCCTCTACTACCACAGACAGTAGAACTCTAACTACTAGCTTAATAATGTGTAGAATATCCCAATCCTACACACTAATTATGTCTCACTACTCCATCATTATCATTCTATCATGTGTTCTTATAAAACTTCTGTAGATGTCCCATCTTTCCATAAGACCGACACTCTATTAGTGGACAAGGACAGTGTCAATGATATGGTCTTGGACTACTACACTTGTGGAAAATCACTAGAGAAAGATACCCTTCAACTGACTTCCCCCCTGACCACTTTGTTTTCCACTACTCAGGCTAACATTATAATAATGATGGTTCCTTCTCTTTGAAGACATAACTTATGATCATCTAGAAGAAACCATCTCTTCTACACTAGAATCTTCCTTTAGGTTCCCCTTATATATGAGAGCATAATTTAATAGGTCTGAAAACTTATTCATTTTGAAGATGTTCACCTAGGACATAATTATGCAATTAATTTCTTCCTAAAATATTTTTTCTAAAATAGCCTCATCAACTTAAAATACTGAAGAAAAGCACTAAAAATATGCACGACATCCCATATAGTCCAACACAAACTTACTCCTCTGATTCAATATCATGAACTCATCTACTCTCTCCTACATCAGTGCCTATGGATAGAAGTTCTCGAAGAACCTATATGAGAATCCATCCATAAAGTACCATCATCCCTTCCATTCAGAGTATGAACATCCCACTAGTGATTTACCCATCCTCATAGTATACATGTAGCCATCTTTAAAATCTTCACAACATGAGTCTCCATGTGGTCATGTATAGTCTGGATAGACTCAGTCCAGAACTCAGATCCATTTGATCCACCATATCCAACAAAAGTTAGAAAGTTATAAAATTTAAAATCCTATTCCAAGTTAGGCATGATCTTCTATACCAACCCTAGGTCTCTTTCCATGAGTTTCTTGAACCATGCAGAGTTCTCCTGAAACTTCTCTCCAAATTCTTCACCCGACATTATTGGTACCATAGGTTGCACTACTGGAGGATCATCCCTAGCTATTTCCTCCTATCATTTTCTAAAAAAGAATCAATGTGGAGCCATAAATCTATATGAAAAAAAAATCACCTTATGATAATTTTCTCAATATTTACACATTTACAGGAAAACACAATAAGGAACAATAAGTATTTTTTCTTAAACCCCTCCACACGATCAAAACCATGTCACTAACACTACCCTTAACCATCACACACACACACATATATATATATATATATATATATATTTCATGGTTACCAACAGGTATCTCATTTTACTTATTCTTGTTCTTCATTTAGACACCCAATTATTCTCATCTTTCATCATTTTACCACTTTCAATTTCATATTTGGTACCAATTTCAATTCAGTTTCAAAATAAAGTAAAAATAGTTGAATTTCAACAAATTACCCAAAAACTAATTTCCATGCATTCCTAAAATGTTGCAAGTCACAAAATAATCCTGAGTTCCTAGTATTATGCATTCAAACTCAACTCTCATTCCATACTAAGAAATGAGTCAATTATCATAAAATCTTAGAAACTCTCACACCTCAACCCAACATCATGCAGTTGTGGTTATTTTTATTTATATTTGAGTATTTTGATTTCTAAAAGTTTAAAAATTTAATAAATTAAAATCAAAATGAAATAAAAAAATAATTTGAAAATGATTTAATAATAATAATAATGATAATATTATCATTTAGTTTATTATTATTATGAATTAAGTTATTATTAATATTATTATTTTGATAAATATTATGATTATGTTTTATGTTTATTATTATTATTATTATTATTTCATTAACGTATTTTTTTTTGTTTTGGTTTTTTTCCACAAACCCCAAATCTTCTCCTACCCCTTACCCTTATGCGGTCGACCCCCCCCCCCCCCACCTTCCCTCTTCTTCTCATGCTACCCCCACTAGCGAGGGACCTCCAGTGCACCTCCCTCCATTTGGGGATGGTTCCCTCATGTGTTTTCGATCCCTCCTCTCTCACATGGACAAGCTTTCTACCATGTTCATGTGACCCGACCGACTGGGAGAAGCTCCGGAACGCCGTCCTCTCCCTTCAGCGACTCTATCTCCTCCCGTTTTGGTGTGCGAACCCCTTCGGTGAGCTTATTATCTTTTCCCCTTCCCATATTTTGGTGTTTTATTTGATTTAATTGGATGCACGCATCTTGGACGAACCGTAACTGGTTTAGGGGTTATCATTTTTATTGATTCTTGTTAATTAGGGTTCACCATTGGTCCCTTAATGTGAGAATAGGCTGCTGTTGAAGTTTCACACCTAAATCGGGAGTTTTGGCATCAAAAGTTAGTGTTTCCATGTATAATCAATATTTAGATTATTATTTTTCTTAGTTGGTTAATTTAATGTGTTTCTGGTTAATAGGTGTGGTGCAAAATTTATTTTTAAAAAGGTTTCATATGCATTTAAATTTAATGTAGCATTTTTAGATGAAATTGATTATTTTTTATGTTTAACTCTTGTTATATTATTTGATGTCAAGTTATAAATCATGAAATTGGTTATTAAAATTATGTAAGTGATGTGAATGGTGTTTGGAAAGGGTTTTAGTGTGAGTTTTATTTAAATGAAAGAGTAATTAAGTTTTAAATTAAGGAGTGACCTCAAATGTTATAAATTGGGGTTTTTACTTTTATTCAAAATGGTGGGTTGGAATTTGTGAGTGGTTTTCCTTTTTGTGGGAATTCAAATTGGCTTCATTAAAATCGGTTTGATGGAAATGGGTGACCTTGGGCCTTGTTTTGGTTTTCAAAGAATGAGTTCCATGTGCGGCAAGTGGTTTTGTAACATTTAGAATGATTTAGTGAGTTTATACTTAGATGAAATGGTGGATTTCATTGCACAAATGAGATTTGGTTTTGAAATGGGGTTTTATGCATTCTTTATATTTGATAAAAATTCCAATAAATGTTTTTATTGTGAAATGCATTTAATTATTGGACATTAGTCCAAATGGGTTTTAGCCTGGGATGTCTTCATGTTCAGTGGGTTTCCTTAATTTAAAAAGGGTGTTTGGTTTTATAAAATGGAAATGGAGTTTCCCTAGATTTATGTGAGTAGGGTTGAATATTATTATGCCTTCATTTGGAATTGTGTTTGAAATTTTATATTTTTTTAAAAATGTATTTTTAAATCTTTATGAAATGGGTGAAGGACTAGTTGACACTTGTAATGTGATATTGATTTCCCTTGTTGAGTTCTCTTATTACAGATGATGATTATGGTTTATGTGATTGATTCTTTGGTTATAATAAATGGGTGTGTCATTAGTGAAAGCCCTTGATGTGTTATTTTGAAACATTTTATAGATTTTTTAAGTGTTTAATTATTCTATTAAATTATTTGGGTAGTGCATTAGACCTCGCTACGATGGTTTTGGGCTGTGGGTGTCAAGGTATCCTAAATGTACATGCATAGGGTAAGACACACACACACACACACACACACACACATATATATATATATTACCTCCTTGTATATATTTCCTCATGGTGAGGGGAATATGTGCAATGCAGCTAGGAGTGTATATATATATATATAACTGCATGTGCATGTATGCATCAAGTTTCGGTTCAAGTGGTCGACGATAAATAACAACATGTTTGAGGTAATTCTCCTTTTCTTATGCCTTTAATTTGAATTTCATAATTACTTTCTTGTTTTAAAAATATGTTTTATATTTATTTTATATACACATGCTATGAAATTTGATTTCAGTTTCTTGAAATGATTATACCTTTGTTTTGAAAATTGAAATGTATTTCTAATGCCATTGGTCTTAGGCAACTTTTCTTGAAAATTGATTTCCTAAGTGATTTTGAATTTGGTAATGACTATTTTCAATGGTTTTTGGCCTTTTGGATGGATAGTTGTAAAAAGTGTTCCTTTTATGTAATTAAGCCCGTTTGGCACCTTAAGAATGTTTTATGAAAAAGAAAAACCTCTCTTGAGGGACCCCCCTTGGTTTTAGAAAATGTTATTATGTGACTAGTTTTTTATGCATTTTCTAACGTAAAAGAGGGGGAATGCGCTTAAGGAGGGAGAACAGTGGCGATAGGTTGAATGAGTTTTGGATAAAGAAAGTGTTATGCATATATATGTTTTCTTGATAAAGAAAACAAACCACCACTTGAAATAGAGAATAATGTGAAACCTTGGTATCTAGGTCGGTGGACCAGGACTAGTATGGTAGATGACAGGGCATGGGTTCATCCTAGTTTTGTCGAGCAAGATTGAAGCTACAACTCAAACTAAATATATGAATGACTGAGGGTTGTGGTTTGTAGTCCACGGTTACTGAGGTTCATGGTTTCTAAGACACGTTTTATGATGGTTATGGTTTCTAAGCCGTGTTTCAACAAGGTACAAGGTATGTAGGGTACCACTTGTGATATTTACCTATAAGGATTACCCATAGTGCTCATTTGCAACATGATTATTGTGATGTAATTTTCATTTCAGTTGTTTCACACTTTATGTAATATTTTTGAAAACCACATTTTAATCTAAATTGTTTTCTTTTCATTTTAAAATGTTAATGCATGCTTGGATCCTATTTTGAAAATTTAGTGTGAGAGAAATGGTTTACTTGATAATGCAAACTTGTTATTTGAATCTGAAAAGAATGAAAAACATTATTTTATTACGTCCTGTTTTTAAACTAGCATGTTTTGGAATTCATAAAAATTGAAAGGGAATAGGTTGTTGTTTAATCTTGGAATTCCTATGGAGTATCTTGGTGCTCATGCCTACATTTCATTATAGTTTTAGGTTCCTCTAATTTTGGATTTCTCTTGGAGTGAGTGTAGTTTATGTCACTTGAGGAATGTCTCGTTGCTTCGTTAATTTTTTTCTACTTCAAGTTTATTTGGTTTATTTTATTTTGTTTATCTATTTGTTCAGTTTATGATTATTTATCTTTTTTATGGGCCAAACCATTACTAACTAGATTGTTTTGATTCCTGACACTAGTTTCTAGCCCGTAGGGATCGGGAACGCCCTTCGGGCCATGTCGCATACCAGCTCGGGTGACCGGTTCAGGGTCGACCCAGTTTGGTTTGTGAAAGAATGGTATCAGAGGATATTCTTGTTATTTGGGGTCTTAGGTATCTTGGTGATTATGTTTGTCGGGACTCGAGAGGTAGGTGCGGGAAGGACATCAAGAACCCTTTCCTGTCTCGAGACGCAAGTTTCTAGGGGTACTCTAGGATTTGGATTTTCATCTTTGACTAGGTCTGTGTGGATGAGGTATGAAAAATGAAGTGAGCCTATATTACGTGGTAAGATTTCATGGTGTAGAAAACCATGTGGAACCTGAGTTTACGGTTCAAGATGCTTCCTATTATTAATTCTCATTCAAATCATAGTTCTTCTAAGCCATGTTACCAGGTTGGAAAATCCATAAGTCCCTTATTTTTAGAATTTTTGATGTGAGTTATGTTTGGGATTAGTTTTTACTAACTTGATTGGATTTCAAAAAATGAAAATGGTTCATAGAAAAATGGATTTTCAAAAGGGAATGTGGTTTTGGAGTTAAAAAGTGGTCTTTCAATGGTAATTGTTTTCTTTTAATGGGATGCATGGTTTCAAAGATCTGAGTAAATTTTCTTGAATTTGAATTGTAAAATATTTGGGAATTTGGAAATGTATTGATTTAATGATAAGTGACATTTTGAAATTGGTTGAGAATTTGTTCTTTTTGTTGAATGATCCATTTTGAAAATGTGATGTATTTTGAATTAACCCTTGGTGTTCCTATGAGGGATCACATATATAGAGGTATGCATGTGGAACATGGATAATTGGTGGTATGTGTGGATGGGTGAATGAGCTATCACAAGGGTATATGTAGATGTGAGACTTCCTGGGATACCAATGGTGGATATTTAAGTTGTTTTGTTTGCTGAAAAATGGTTTTCAAAAATGTAATTTAAATGTTTTGAAAAGTGAGTGAGCAATTGTTTAGTGTTCTTTTTTCATGTTTGGTATTTTATTTCGTGGGTTATTGGTTTTGACATACTAAATTTTGGTTGGAATGGTGCTTCGAGTTTGAGCTTTAGTTTGTGATTGAGGTGTGGAATTTTGATTTATGATGAGTTTTGATTCGGGTTTGTGCCTCTTGTTTTTTAGTATGCTTCCCAGAAAAGTCCGAGAGGTTTCTAGTGAGTCTCTTCTAGTTGTTGGTTCTACCCAGAATCTTAGAGGGGTGGTAGAATTGAATTATTTTTGGTTGTTGTCAATCTTAAATGGTGATCATGATCTATCAAAGTTAGCAGACTGGCTTGGTGAAATTGTTGGTGTTTTCAGGTTATTGGAAACTCCCCAAGCTATGAGAGTCTGTGCTGTTTCGAATTCATTTGAGGGTTCAACTTTGGATACGTGTGGGAGAAAATACCAACATCGTTGCATGATGGGATGTCTTGGAAGGTGTTTAACAACACACCCATTCAACAGTTTATACCTAAGGAGGGGAAAGTGAGGAAAGTGTTTGAGCTTGTGAGTGTCTAGTAAGAACAACAAAGATCTAAGGCCTATGTTGGGAATATTAAAGAGTTGGTTTCTTTTTATCTAAAGATAATGTCGTAGAATTAGTTAGTGTTTCTCTTGTGTGGGGTCTTTTTCCATGGTTCAAGGACCGATTCTTATTGGTGTTTGGGAAGGTTCCCCATCCGGTGAGGAGAGTGAACCAGAGGAACCTATCTCAAACAAGTCTGCTTATCAATTCCATCGCTAATTAGTCGGTCCACACTCTTGTTCACTTCTAGTGTGGCCAATTTAGGTACTTTAAGTCTCCTTGTCATCATCCTTCTAAGAGTTTCCATCAGTGTGGTATTTTTGGAAACTTAAAGAGGTTACACTAGCAGAAAAGTTATAAAGAGTCTCAACTGAAGGATATTATCTCCTAACTGCAGGGCATCAGATGCTTCAAGTCATCCGAGCTCCAGCCACAACTCTCAGAGTAAATCCTTTCATGCAGTCAAGAATCATTGGGTGTGGGACAACATGGTCTAAATTTTGTTTTCAATTTTGAAATAGGGATGATTTAAATTTATTTGTTGAGACTTCCTCTTCATTTAAGGTTCTATTTTTCTGTAAGAGGTGTAGGTGTCTTATTTTATGGTTATTCTCTTTATTATTTGAATACCCCACCTTGGTTGTAAAGAGGCATGGTGATCTCTTTTTCTTTTAATTTCAGTAGTTGTGCCTCCTCAAAGGTGAGCTTTGAAGGTTGTCTCTTTATGTCTGTGAGTCTCAAGATAATTGTCTCTCTAGTGTTGTTAGCTCCTTTGGTGACCTGTTCTTGTTTTAGAACATGCTCGTTTTTGAGACGTATGCATATTTAAAAATAATGACTAGGGGTTTGGTCTGCCGTTCAGATTGGGGTCTTTGCTGGCAACCCCATGTCACGTGGGTCTGGTTTGTGAGAAGAGTTCCTGGGTTAGTTTCTGTAGGGAATGTATTAGTCTGTGCTAATTGGCTTAAGCTGTTCAATTCTTAGATGGTGGGGACACCCACCATGAATCTTTTTGGTCCTTCTTTGAGAGTTAGTATGTGTAGAAGTTTTGGTCTTGTTGGCGGTTTCCTCTTTGGTTCAAGTTAGTAGTTATAGAGTTATCTTGTGCGGAGAGTCTGCATTTTGGTTGTTCTAGTTTGGTTCTTGTGGTCGGGAGAACCCTCCCTGTTTCCTAATGGCTCTTCTCTTTGTAGTTACCCTTAGAGTTGATCATGTGTGACTTATGGTGTGAAAAGTCACACTGAGTTTGTGGTTTTGTTGGCCCCATTCGGTTTCTAACTTGAGTTTGATTCCTCATTTGGATATGTGACTTTCTGGGGGAATAAAGTTTTTGTGATGAGGAGAATTGTCACACCCCAACCAGAAATCTTGAAGTTGCAGTTATTTTTATTTATATTTGAGTATTTTGGTTTCTCAAAGTTTAAAAATTTAGTAAATTAAAATAAAAATGAAATAAAATAAAATAATTGGAAAATGATTTAATAATAATAATAATGATAATATTATCATTTAGTTTATTATTATTATGAATTATGCTATTATTAATATTATTGTTTTTATTATTATTATTATTATTATTATTATTATTATGTTTAAATTTTATTATTATTATTCCATTACATTTTTTTGTTTTGTTTTGGTTTTTTTCTCAAACCCTATGTCTTCCCCCTACCCCTTACCTTTACACGACCCCCCCCACCTTCCCTCTCCTGCTCACGCTTCCCCCCACCAGCGAGGGCCCTATGTCCGTCTCCCTCCATTCTAGCAATGACTTCCATCATGTGTATTTGAGCCCTCCTCTCTCACGTATCCAAGCTCCCTTCCATGTTCGTGCAACCCGACTGACTGGGAGATGCTCCACTTCACTGTCATCTCCCTCTGGTGACCGAATCTCCTCCGGTTTTGATGTGTGAACCCCTCAAGTGAGCTTATTATCTTTTACCCTTCCCCTATTTTGGTGTTTTATTTGATTTCATGGGATTCACATATATTGGCAGAAACCTAACATGTTTAGGGGTTCTCATTTTGACTGATTATTGTCAATTAGGGTTCACCTTTGGTCCCTTAATGTGCGAATAGGGTTCAATTGAAGTATCACACCTAAATTTGGGAGTTTCAGCATAAACATTTGGTGTTTCCGTTTATAATAAATATTTGGCTTATTATTTTTCTTACTTGGTTAATTTAATGTGTTCCTGGTTAATAGGTGGGGTGTGAAATTTGTTTTTAAAATGGTTTCATGTGCATTTATATTTAATGTAGATTTTTTAGATGAAATTTAGTATTTTTCATATTTAACTCTTATCATGTTGTTTTATGTCAAGTTATAAATCATGTAATTGGTTATTAAAATTATGTAAGTGATGTGAATGGTTTTTGGAAAGGGTTTTAGTGTGCGTTTTATGTAAATAAAAAAGGAATTTTGTGTTAAATTGAGGTGTGATCTCAAATGTTTTGAAGTGGGGTTTTTACTTATATTCAAAATGGTGGTTTGGAATGTGTGAGTTGTTTTACTTTTTGTGGGAATTTAAATTGGCCTCGTTAAAAGTGGTTTTAGGGAAAAAGGTAAATTTGGGCCTTGTTTTGGGTTTCAAAGAATGAGTTCCATGCACGATGGGTGGTTTTTTAACATTTTGAAAGCTTTAGTGAATTTTTTCTTGGATGAAATGGTGGATTTCTTTGCCCAAATGGGACATGGTTTTGAGATTGGGTTTTATGAATTCTTTATGTTTGATAAAAATTACAATAAATGTTTCCATTGTGAAATGCATTTGATTATTGTACTTTAGGATAAATGGGTTTTATCATGGGCTTTATTCATGTTTGATGGGTTTCTTTAATTTAAAAAGTGTGTTTGGTTTTATAAAATGGAAATAGAGTTTACCTGGATTTATGTGGGTATGATTGATTATTCTTATTCCTTCCTTTGGAATTGTCTTTGAAATTTTAGATTTGTTTAGAAATGGATTTTCATATGTTTATGAAATGGGTGAAGGCCAAATTGACACTTGTAATGTGATATTGATTTCCTTGTTGAGTCCTCTTGTTGCAGATGATGATTATGGTTTATGTGATTGATTCTTATGTTATAATAAATGGGTGTTTCATTGGTGAAAACCCTTGATGTGTTATTTTGAAACGTTTTATAGATTTTTGAAGTGTTTAATTGTTCTATTAAATTATTTGTGTAGTGTGTTGGACCTCGCTACGATGGTTTTGGGATGCAGGTGTTGAGGTATCCTACATGTACATGCATAGGGTAAGGCATATATATATGACCTCTTTGTACATATTCCCTCATGGCATGGGGAATATGTGCAATGCAGTTATGGGTATATATATATATATATATATGTAAAAATGTATATGCGTGTATGCGTCAAGTGTCGGTTCGAGTGGTTGATGATAAATAGTGACATGTTTGAAGTAGTTCCCCTATGCCTTTGCCTTTAATTTTCCTTTCATAATTTTTTGCTTTTTTTAAAAATATGTTTTACATTTATGCTTTATACACATGATATGAAATTTGGTTGCGATTTCTTGAAATGATTATTCCTTTTTTCTGAAAATTTAAATGTATTTCTAATGCCATTGGTCTTAAGCAACTTTTCTTGGAAATTTATCTCCTAAGTGATTTTGAACTGGTAATGACTATTTCCAAATGTGTTTGGCCTTTTCACTAGTTAGTTGTAAAATGTGTTACCTTTATGTAATTAACTCCATTTGGAACCTTAAGAATGTTTTATGAAAAATAAACACATCTCCTGAGGCACTCCCCCTTGGTTTTAGAAAATTATTTTTATGTTGAATGTACTATTATGTGCCTAATTTGATGCTTATACATTGTGTGACATGAAAGAGGGGTAATACACTTAAGGTGGGAGAATGGTGGTGAGAGGTTGATTGAGTTTTGGATAAAGAAAGTATTATGTACATATATGTTTGCTTGATAAAGAAAACACTCCACCACTTGAAATTGAGAAAAATGGGAAACCTGGGTATCTAGGTGGGTGATCCAGAACTAGTATGCTAGATGACACAACAGGGGATCGTCCTAGTTTCATCTAGCAGTATTGATGCAAAAAACTAACTTAACATATGAATGAATGATGGTCGTCGTTTCTAAGCCACGTTTCACTGAGGTACGAGGTCTCTAGGGTCCCTCTTGTGCTAGCTACCTATAGGGATTGGCCATGTATATCATTAACTACAAGATGCTTGTGATGTAATTTTCATTTTAGTTGTTTCATACTTTATGTCTCATTTGTGGAAACCACATTTTAATCTAAATTGGTTTCCTTTAATTTTGAAACATTAATTCTTGATTGGATCCTATTTTGAAAATTTAGTGGGAGGGAAATCCTTTACTTGAAAATTAAAAATTGTTATTTGAATTTGAAAGGAATGAAAAACTTTATTTTATTATGTCCTATTTTCAAACAAGCATGTTTTTGATTTCATATAAAAGGAAAGGGCATAGGGAGTTGTTGTATCTTGGCATTCCTACTAAGCATCTCGGTGCTCACGCCTACTTTTCATTTCAGTTTTAGGTTCCTCTAATTTTGGATCACTCTTGGAGTGAGTGTAATTTATGTTCTTTGGTGACCCACAAGGTCACTTGAGGTATGTCTTGTTGCTTTGTTTATTTTTTTTTCGGCTGCCAGTTTATTTGGTTTATTTTCTTTTTTTATCTATTAGTTCATTTTATGACCATTTGTCTTTGTTATGGGCCAAACCATTCCCAACTGGTTTGTTTTGATGTCGGGCACTATTTTCCATCCCGTGGGGATCAGGAACACCCCTCAGGCCATGTCACGGACCAGATCAGGTGACCAGTTTAAGGTCAACTCGGGTTGGTTTGTGAAAGAAATAATAATCACATCACAACACAAGTGCATCACCCGAGGTGAAATAATATTCAAATGTAACAAAAAATATAAATAACAAAAATCCCACCATGGGCACTTGGGTTCTCCCCAAAACATGAGTTAGATACTCCCATGAATGTGCTCATAACTATGGACCAACTCTTCTGAGTCTGTTGTCTAACATTACCAAATATTAAAATAAAACAAAATAAAAGAAAACTCCTCTGATACCACTTTGTAACATATTGATCTGGGTTCCACACATCGGTTCCCTAAGCTAGTCTACCACATGTCTTCAAGAGCACCTCCCTGAATGCTAGTGGTTATGGACTAGTAGAGAGGGTCTAATATAAATCATTTGAAGACTATACCCTCTTTTATAAGAGTCATACACCAGTAGAAAAAAATAAACAATAACAAATGAATAACAAAAAAATATCATAAACATAAAAATAGTAGTATAACAAGATAACCCAAACTAGAAATACAATATCTAAACTAAGCAGTTGATATTTCATGCTAAATTACATTCCAAGTGTCAAAGTGGAACTCAAAGGTAAATACGCTTCCAACACCCTAGCGGGTCCCAAACAACATCCAGTTCCTTCATCCATGCTCCATTCTCATATATTCCATATAACACCAAGTATTTTCCCTTAACCTATCCTGCAACAATGCAATCTGTTCGGGTACTAATCTGGAAACCTGAGAGGGGTGTGAGTAAAACTTAGTAGGACACCACCAAAAGTGTCTAAAATAATATAAAGTCTAGACATACATTTTGAAAAAGAAATCACCCAAATAAGTGTTTGAGAGGCATCGACTGGCTCTAGAAGTTCAGTAGACTCCCCACACTTGAAAATGTGTAGATGTGGGACCCCTCTCCATGAGGTATGTTGTGTTTTTACCTTAGATACTGATGTGTGGTTTTACCCTGTTGAAGACCAAGAATGAGTGAACTTTGGGTTCATTGGCCAAGTGGGATAAATTGTTTCTATTAAAAGGTGGAAAAATGTCGTATTCATGACACAGGGAGAAGATGACAAGTAGAGTAGTGAGATAGGGGGAGCAGTGTGGTTGGGGGAGTTTTAAATCTGGTGATGCTAGATGTTATCGGTAAAAGAATATATCATTGTAGCTGAGGTTCATGATGAAAAGAAAAGAGTGGTTTTGGAATGGAATGAAGTGATTCATTGATGATATTTTCATTATACTCTTATTTCTCACGCCGAGCATTGCTCACGTGGATGAATATATAAAGAATTATCAATTTATGAAATATTTGTCAACAAACCCAAAGTTGGAGATTATTATGAAAAAATCCCTCAAGGAAACATTGTATTAGTTTTGGGTTGATTGTGTTTGTTGAAAAAGAATGTTTCCATAGTCTTTTGTGGAATCATAGAGATATTGTTGAAAAACTATTTTAACAAGAACCATAACAAAGGAATAACGAGTGAGATATCTGAATGCCCCACACAGACCTATTTTAGGTCACACCTAGGGTGAACCACACATTCCAAACTCAATTGTGGTCTTTTATTTTTTATCTACACCTAGGTTTAATATTTTTCAAATTTTATTTCTGAAACTACATGCGTGCAATATAAAATATGTTTAATTTTTTTAAAAATTAACTTTGGTCACACCAGGAATCATATTCACAAGATATGTCAGTGCCTAGCTCTAGAAAAATATTTTGAAATATTTGAAAGTATTAGAAGGAGAAAAATATTCTCTACATCATTTTATACATAAATATTTTCATCGTTGAAAAAAAATAAACAAATAAATCGGTCAAAATATCCTACATTTGGATCTCCCAAAACTGAAGGAATCTATATTCTTAAAGACCCTACTACAAAAAGGGATATACTCACCAACTGATGGGTGATGGGATATAGCTTCTTGCTCAAAATAATCCCTTGTCCCACCATGAGATCTCTATTTCCCATAAAGGTGAATCTCGTCCAATCAGATCCAATGCATATGAATCATCTATGGTGATAGTCAATCTTGGGTCAAAAATGGAAAAAATACATACCCAAAAATAAATCATAGTTTTCCATCGTGTTTACCAAAAGGTCCAATATAAAATGCTCTCTACCAAGCTATAACTCAGAAAGCTTAGAGATAGACGATGCAGAAGAATTGTTCCATGTAGGCACCTCAAGAAGAAGAGGACTGGTTAGCACATTGACAATGAGATCCATATCTCCCACTAGGAGTATAGAGATTACAAAATTATTGGAAATTGTGATGAATAATAATTTATAAATAGATGAAATTAAAGAGATCACACCACTAGCCATCTTGTGTGTTGTGGGGTCACAACCCTCTAAAGCATGTAGATATACACATCCCCAACCGCCGGCTCCCAAACTATGATGTGGGATACCTAGTGGTGGTGGTGGTGGTAATATACAATAGTTTCATCCACAGCCCACAACTCCTCCTCCCCCCATCCATCTTCACATCACTGGGGGCCTCCATGTACTCTCTTACGATTTCCCTAATCACGGTTATTCATCTTCCATAGTGGTCTATTATATACATACCTTCTCACCTCGAAACATCTTTTCGTGAAATCTCATTCCATGTGACCTCACCCATCACAAATATAGAACCTCCCCTATCCAGGATTACCAAGTCTCATGTATTTATAACAACCCAGTCATAACATACGTTGAAATTAAATCATTTTTTCAGAATACTTAAAACATTACATAAATAGACACCCAATGATCATATTAGTTTAATAACTTTAGAAACATGGAAACATAAATTTTGGTACATGAGTGAGCTAAATGTTTCCTCATTAGGTTATCTAAGACTATAACACCTCTCAGACACATCATACATAAAATATATCTTCATAAACTTGGGAAGAAATCATTAAAAAGGGGTGATATTTGATGAACAATAATGGTAAACAAGGTAGATATGTTAGAAAAAAAAAGATCATATGAGAATTTGAATGTGATCATTAAATTAGAAGCTCATACCATTCTTATCAAAGTTCAGAAACTTGAATCAGGGAATAGATATTATTAGTTAATAAGGAGAGAATCATAAGGGAATCAAGATCATAAGGCATGAAAACATAATATAGAAGTAAGACTTGTAATTATGGAAAACAAATAAACATGTACCATTATTCTCAATAAGTAAATAATCATTTATAAAACATATCAGGGCACTTCATGGGGGCTACACTGACTAGGAGGGACACACAAACATCCATAATCACAGTCCTTTCGTTATAAGGGATTAGGTTCCCCATATTCCCATAGTTGATCAGGTTTCCCCATCTTCCCTTATTGGATCAGGTTTCCCCTATTCCCATAGTGGATTATGTTTCCCCATAATCCATCTTCATGATGACTATAAATACTTGGTGGGACACAACACCATCCCCTATCACAGTCCTTTGTATGCAATGGATCTTATTTCCCCATCTTCACATAGTCAATGAATCACATCGACTTGATTCCCATCCTCATGTGATGAGATACAAATCTTTACCAAATGAAATGGTTCGAGATATATGTCCTACCCATCACATTATAATACTATTCATTTATATTCCACAAGATAATATAACATTCATTATATCATGACCCATAAAATAGATATGGGTTTTATAAAAATTATATCAACCCCACAAATATGAAATGGGTATCATAAACATTTAATCACATCATAACCTATGAAAATAGATATATTTCAAAATAATTTTATAAAATAATAACCCCTAAAAATAAGTGGGTTTCAAAATCATATAACCCATGGAAGAGAAAATGGGGTCTTAAACATGATGCTATTAAATCATAACCCATTAAAGGAAGAATATGAATGGTATTCTTGGATTAAATACCCAATAAAAATTAAACTATAATGAAGGATGCCATCATATATAAACATTAAATCTAAAATACCACTTGAAACAATTCTTAAGGAAAATATTCTTTATCCTAATAATCATTTTCATAAAGCCATTTCAAAAATAAATTTATTATTAATATGTCTTTAAAATTTCATTTAAAACATTCCTTGAGTAAAATATACTTTCCTCTTTGAAAAATTCTATTTAAAACATAAATCATTTTGAATACCACTTTCTTTTAAAGTATATTTAACATTTATAATGAAATATTTAAAATATTATGAAATTTTTTTTTCTTTGAAAACACCTTGGAAACACATAATGAAATCATGTAATAATTTTAAAAATATTATTTTTTTTAAAATACATAGAAATCATAAAAATAAAGAATTAATAATTTTTTATAACAGTTTTCCATGAAATACTATAAAATAATATTGAACACATTTTAAAAACTACTTTCCTTGAAAACTTACAAAATAACATTGAAAACAATTGAAAACTTCTTAAACAAAAAACAAATTTTTTATAAAACATTTTATTTGAAAGTCAAAAAAATTAATAAATATTATGAAAACCATTTTTCTTTAAATAAAAAAACCTTTTCAAATTAAGAAGGATGTATCATTGAAACAACTTCATTTATGGTGGGTATGTACATGCATACTAGACATTCCTTTTGTATCTTAAAACATTAGAAAAGTTCCTTGATTGGAAATATAAAATAATATTCATATTAAAACCATTTGTAAAAGTTAATAAATGTGTAAAAATGACCATTAAACATAAATGTATAATAATAATAAATTTTTGAAAACTTTTATAAAATGACAGGGTTTTAAATGTACACGTACTTCCAACGAAAAAGAGAAATAAAATCAGATTTTCATAAAAAAATATTTTTCATCTTAAGTTTAAAAAAGTGGAAAATTAGTACCATGAAATTGATATAAACTGAATATATAGACGGTATGAAACTTTATGAGAGTTTATAAGATATAGATCCTAATATTTCATCAATGTAAGCATAATCATAAACAATCTTGATAAAAGATAAGATTGAATATATAAACCTTTACCACTTTGGTAACATTAAATACTAATTAAATTGAAATAATGACATTAAATGAATCATAAAAATAAATAAATGAAGTATATTTATGATATAACACATATAAAGGTATTATATACACCTCATAGAAATGTATAGGTTCGTAACGCGACATGTGTATTCGGGAAGGAAAATTGAGATAAAATTAATTTAGAAATTTGTTAACTTTTTAAAAAAAAAATTCATAAAAGAAAGGTCATAAAATTTATATATAAATACCCATAAATTTAATTCTAATAATCATAGAATACATCTATTATAAGTATAAACAACACACAAATGAAATGTGTTTTGAATAAGGTATGTATCTCATGGAAATAAAACATGAGATGAAATTCCCTCCTCTTAAGTCAAGAATTTTTTTATACATTTTCAAAAGTACTATATAATACATATATGTTTATTATAAATATACCTCATAAACATATTATTATATCTAATACCCTATATTATTCACTTATTACTTTATATTATCCATTTATTAAAAATTCAATTTTAAAGTAACGTTTGGGAAACAACCTCTTTTTTAATCATATGTGTTTCGACTTGTTTTTATTCATCCTATTACTTAGATATTGATTTAATTATTTAAAAAATGAAAAAATGATTTATATATCATATATTATTAGTATATAAATATTTATAGTAATATATTAAAGATTAAAATATTAAATGAAATACACTGTTCATAGAGATGGTAGTCTATACGTACGCATGAATGATGCTTCTTTTTTATTACCATATTGAATGAAAGAAAGTAAATGAAATATATTTATATTAATATTTGAAATAATTATAGTAGAATAATTATTTAATATATATAATTTAAGTTTACTAAACTCACCCATAATTCATTCCATGTAATTTGTGAATGAATCACATCATTCTAAGGAGGTGGTATTCCACACTTCCACAAATGAAGTTATCATATTTATAGAAAATTGAAATCATGAAGTTAGGATATATATAATAACTAATTAAGTATAAATACATAATAAATATCATATATATCATATCAAAATGTAGTATCCATCGTAATTACTAACCATGAGAGGTGGTAATGGTAAAAGAACAACACCATTTAATGAGGCGGTAGTTCCTTGTGCTTAAGAACGACAATTTTGTTACCCATTAGATTGAAGTGTGTGTAAGTGATGTTTTAAACCATATAACAACAAAAAAAAAATATTGAGTATAGTGTTGTTTTTATATGAGACTGGAATAAGAATAATTGAGGCAGTGGAGAAAGAAAATAAAGGAAAGGAGCTTGAGGAAGGATGTTACGTCTTCTTTGGGTAAATCCATTTGGTTCCCACCAATGACATTCCTCAGTTGGATTTTTATCCAAAAAGAGGATTCAAGGTATAAGGTAGGGATTTTTGGAATTGAATTGGGAAGATATTTTCCAAACATAAGTGGTGTGAGATGTGTGAAGAATGGGGATAATTTGTGGCCGTTTATTAGAGAGGGATGGGACACAATTGGAATTTTTGGAAACAAGTTACGTATACCCACATTTTTACCAAAAAATGTCATAAAAAATCAACCAAACCCATGAATGGAAGTTTTTTAGATGAAATATGTGCTAAAAATGTGTTTTAGAAAATTGGGTAGGTTATTTTTCTCTAATATATATGTTTTAGTCTCTATTAAGCTTAATTCAACCTTAATCACTATAGTTATTTTAAATCACATTCAATAATATTTTTATTCATGAATTCAGTTTATATTTTTAGAATATAAATATTATACTAATTACATCCATGAATCTATTTTTTTTTATTTTTTTTCTAGAAGCTTCAAAATTATGTTCACTTTAATTCCGTAGATGTAGAGAGAAAAGAGGTTTTTAAAGTGTGTATGTTAAAATATTCATCATGATTTTATATCTAACTTCAATATAAAAATTATTCCTATGATATTAATTGGACTAAGGAATATATAATTTATCTATTGTGACTTTAAAATATACTTGAATAATAATTTAACTATATAAATAAAATAGAATAAAATGATGTTTGGAGTTAAAATTCACTATTTTTTACTATTCACCCCAAAATGATATTTCTCAAAGAAATCCCAAAAATTCTCCCTAAGATAATTTGGACATTATAAATTTCAAAATTAAGTTAATTTTTTAAAAATTAATCTCTAATAGTGTGTAAAATTAATTTTATAATCATCCACAAAAATAAGTTCATTTGAGAAATAATATTTTCAAACATATGGAGACATTACCAATATAACATGTTTTGTTAACAATGTGTATTATTTATATAAACCCATTATAAATAATATTTAAAAATTAGTTATTTATATTCATATTACTATGTTAAATGTCTAGGTTATAACTGTATCCTTTAAATAATTATGACAATAAAATGATATTTTGTAGAAACTCAGTATTGTGTATAGCGTAAGATAATCTATATCTTGTGTGTATTGGACAAAATCCAAACATAGTAAATTAATATATATAAAAAACTTTTTTTATTCCTTCATGAAATTATAAATATAAAAAATAATAAATTAAATTGAAAAAAAAAATATTTCACAAAATCTCAAGGCGTTGCATTCTAGCCCACTCAAAATGAATTTCACCATCGAAATTGGTCAATGTTATCAGAGGATTAGTACTTGGAAGTTCCATTATGGGAATCCCACATCATAAATATGAATACTAAAACATCCTTTAAAAATTGGAAGTCGGGAAACATGATAGTAAGACAAAGAAACTCATAACTAGGTTTCAACATGAGAGAACTTTGGTGGGAAGTAAAATATGGACTTAGAGGAAAAGTGTAAATATTTATAGGGAGTTATTTAGGTCATAAATAAAAAACATGTGAGTGATCATTTTAATGTTGAAGTCCTAAGAAAAATAAATATGCGATTAATTAAAATTCTATTAGTTCCTCAAAAATTTAAGTATCAGGACAAAATAAAATTGATCATTTTCGAAATGTTGATTAATTATTTTATTAACTAGGAATATAATGATGTATTCTTACTTGATATATTTCTATAAACAAAATTTCATTCATTGGTTGTGCTTCGATCAATTTATAATTTATCCATTAATTCAATAAATAGATATCTGAATACTAACTTTCATGCCTGATGCAGTAGAATACACTTTTAATGGATATGAAGGACCTTAAAAGAATGAAAAGTATAATTATTTGTCTCTAATTATTGTCCAAAATAAATATTGTTAATAAATTATTCCATAACACTAAAAAATTATCCTACTGGTTTATCATTAATATTTATTCAACATATATTTTAATAAAAAATTCTAATAATTACACATTATCCAGGACATCACCTATACCAGTGGTAGGCATGAAACACTTATTTTCCTTCCATAATGGGCTCAAGACCCTTGGAAATTCCAGACTTGATGGGTTTTCAACCGACATATTGGTTGTATGTTTTTGTAACCACATAGATATAATTCCCAACATAAATATGATGCATATCCTTGAAATGAGATTAATCACTAAATAAATTTTTAACTATGGTATTTAATATAACCTCAATATGTTAATACTTATTTTGAATTTTAAATTAAAATTTTCATAAATGGTTAACCTTATAACCCTTATAAAGGATAAAAATAAAAAACATTAGAAATAAATTCACAAATATAGATTCACATTGATCCCAATATAACACTCATTAGATCTTGGTTTTCTCATTCGAAAAAAGTGAACACCCACATCTTATAGTCACACTAAATGTGGTAATAACCTGAATTACCATGAATACTTTCGGAAAACATGCATGTATCCATATTCCAAAGAATACCAAATATATTCCTTAAATCTATGAAGTTGTAATCATTATCCATGATAACATAGTCTAATTTTTTAAAAAATCATTTATGTGTTATGAGGTAATCAGTACAATCCGATTTAGTTATTCATATCCAACAGATATTTATCCAAAAATAGTTAGCTCAAAATTAAGAGTATATTAATGGATTCCATACATTAGTCAAAATACCAATATTCCTTTAAATAACCTTTAAACCTCACCACTTCCATTCAAAATATCCTTCAAAATCCCTAATGAATATCTTATAATGAAAATAAATAAATATATATTTCTTGAATCATATAAAATAATATTTAAATTAATAAATATATACACATAAATTATCAAACGTTAATAATAAACCATTACTCATGCTTCATCATCATATCCCTTAATACCCCATTCTAAAAATATGATATATGAATCATGTTATAATGTTCCTCAATCAGAATCCAATCACAACTCTTACGTTTAAGGTAAATAATACTGTAGGAATATCCTATAAAATTGACATGTCACTTGCAGTCTCATTATCTTAAGCAATATATCAAATACCCTTGGATGTTTTGGATTATATTCATGATATTTCCACTAAAAAAATTGAATTTTATCATCCCATACATTCCAAATTTAAAAGATTCAATGTTCACCCATTTTCTTCTAGCATCCTCTATTGATTAAAAATAGAAAGCATTGTGTGGGAAACACTTATCAGAGGAAAAAATCATATAATCATGAATATTTTCTTATAGTATGTATAAATAATGACACCTAATTATTTAGTCTATGATAACATAGGTTTATCCTAGATCATTAGTAGTCATCATACCAGGTGAGCAGTAAGGGTTTTTGTTCTATACCAGGTTACGCTTGAGTTAGGCATGAAACACCTTGTTAGAATTGTTACCAATTGGTACAAATGTTCCAGATGTACCTCCACTTGTAATATGCATATAGGTATGTATTTTAAAGAAAACAGTCACTCTATCCTTTACAAAAATTCCAAAATATTTTCTAAAACATTTAGTCGTCCTTATACTTATCTATAGAGACGTCCCTAGACATATCTTTAGAAATATACATATGAATATAACTAATGCTTTCTCATCATATTTTTCAAAGGTTTACTGAACCTTACTTTTGATAACAACATTCAAACCTAGTCTTAATATACATGGAAATTAAATATTTTCTTTTGAATACATAAAAAATAACATAAACATATTCCCAAAGACTATAATAGTTTAGTTCCTTTGGAAACATGGAAATATAAATTCTGGTGCTTGAGTGAGCTAAATTGTCTCCCACTATGTTCCCCATGACTAGAACCTCTCTAAGACACATAATACAAAAAATTTATTTTCATAACCTAGGGAAGGAAACATAAAAAGGGTTGAGATCTGATGCTCATAAGGCATAAACAATGGAGATATGTAAGAATAAACATGAGAATAAGGGTATATGAATGTGGTCATTATATTATAATATCATTTTTACATGTCAAATATCATAAACAAGAATCATGGCCTAAAGATTAGAAGTTAAAAAGGAATGCACCATAAGGTAATCAAGAGAATATACAATGAAAACATAACATTGGAGTAATAAATTGAATAGTTGAATACACATAAACATGTAACATCATTCCCTATATGACAAGATACATTGTTAAAACACATCAGGGAACTTCATGGGGACTACACCTATAGAGAGGGAAACACTACCGTCTATAGTGAAAGTCAATTCCTTTTAAGTTACTATGTTTCCCCATCTTCCCATAGTGGATCTACTTTCTCCATCTTCCCATAGGGGATCATGTTTTCCAATCATTCTATTGTGGACCATCTTTCCCTAAATTTCATCTTCTTGGTGACTCCACCTACTGGGTGGGACACACCACCATCACTATTCATAGTCCTTCCCTTGTAAGGGATCAGGATTCCCCATTTTTCCATAGTGGATCAAACACTTAAAATTGATTCCTATAATTATATCATGAGATATAAATCACTACCCAATTCATTGGAGGGTGATATGGGTCCCACCCTTCACTTAGTAATACCATTCATACGTGTTCCATAAGATAATAAAAAATTCATAATATAATGACAATAAAAAATAGATGAAGTTCATAAACATTATATCATAACCCATGGAATAAAATGGGTATCATAAAAATTTCATCAAATCATAAAATATGGATAAGATATAGGTTTCATAATCTTTTCCATTAAGAATAACTAGTGAAAGAAGTATTTTTCAAAATCATATAACCCATGGAAGAGAAACGGGGGTTCTAAATGTCCTGTTATGAAAACATAAAAAATTCAAGGAATAATATCTATGGTTTTATTAGATCACATCCCTACTAAATATTAAACTTTAACAAAGAATTTATTCTTTTATGGAGATGAATTTTTAATGATCACTTGAAAATTTTATTAAGTAAAATATCATTACTTTGAAAAATCCTTTTTATAAAACCATTTCAAAATTAATTTTCTTATAAAGAAATATTTATTTTTTAGTTTAAAACATTAATTGTGGAAATTATATTTTATAGTTTGAAAAATTCATTTTAAAAAACAAATCATTTAGAAAATTTATTTCTTTTAAAAAAGCTTGAAATCTTGTAAAATAACGTTGAAAATATTTTTGAAAATTTTTTCCTTAAAAACACCTCAAATACTCATAATGAAACCATGAAAAAATTTGGAAAAAATTTTATATGAAAATACTTTTAAAACATAAAAACAATCCACAAAATCATTTTAAAAACAATTTTTTTGAAAATATAAAACATAATCTTGAAAACCATTTCTCTATAAAACATATAAAATAAGATTGAAAACAATTGAAAAAATTGAAAAAATAAAACATTTTTTTTGGAAAACATTTAAATTTAAAATAAATTTTTTTAGAATATTAAGAAAAGAATTTCATTAAAAAATAACCTTATAATCTAAAAAATTACGCATCATGGAAATGATGTTCATGATGGTGGGTATGTATCTACATGCCAAACTTTCCTTTTATACCTTAAATGTTTAGAAAAGTTCCTTGATCAAAAAATGAAAAGTAGATACCTTTTAAAAAAATTTATTATTAATTTAATATATAGGTTAAAAAAATTCTTTAGAAATAAATTTATAATAGTAAAAATTTTTGAAAACATTTATTAGAAAATATGATTTTGAATAAACACAGATTTCTGATTGAAAGGAGAAATAAATTTGTATTTTCATAAAAAATATCTTAATCATATTATGTTCAAAATATTGAAAAAATGATACCATTACTTAGATATAAAATGAATATAAATATGTTATATAATTTCATAATAGTTCTTTATATATGGATCATAATATTTCATTAATTTAATTATAATCATAAACATCCTCGATAAATGATGAGAATGATGCTATAAACCTTTAACACTTTTGTAACATAAAATCATTATTAAATGGAACATGAAGTATAAAATATAATGAATAGAATTAAATTAGTGATATAACACATTAATAGTCAGTGTATCCACCTCATAGAAAAGTATTGGTGTATAACATGTCATGTGTCTTAAATAAGTAAAATTGAAAAAAAAAATCATTACCAATTTTTTAATTTTTGAAACATAAATACCTTGAATGAAATTTCATAAAATGGATATATAAATGAAAATGAAATTAAATATTATAATCATATACTATATCCATTGCAGTTATACAAACCACAAAAAGGAAATTAGTGGTGAATAAGGCATGTATGTCACAGAAATAAAAAGTGTAATGAAATTCCCTTACCTTAAGTATTGACTTTCTTTATACACGTTAAAAAATCATGTATAATAAATATAAGTTTAATTAAACATACCAAAATACCATATTATTATATATAATACCATATATTATTCACTTATGACTTTATATTACCTGTTTATTAAAAATTTCATGTTAAATTAATGTTTCGATTAATATCCTCTTTGTTTATCCTAAGTGTTTCAACTCGTTCTTTTTTATCCTCTTACATATATCACGATTTACTTATTTTAATAATTTAAAACATGATATACATATCAAATATTTCCAATAAATAAATATTTATTATAATTTTTAAAATATATAAATATTTAAGGAAATACTCTCTTCATGGAGACCGTAGGCCATACATACGCTTGAACGCTACTTTTGTTTTATTTTAATATTGAAAGAAAGAAATTAAGTGAAATATAAGTAAATATATAATATAATTCCATAATAATTATTATTTCATATATATCATATACTTGACTAAAAACATCCTTAATACATTAAAAAACAAAGTTATCACATTCACTAAAAATGAAGAGAACGATGGTTGGAATTATATAATAACTAAAAAATTATAAATAAATCATAAATATCATGAATTTAATATAAAAATAGAGTTTCCTTCATAATTACCAACCATGAGAGGTGGTAAAGGTAAAATGAACTACATCATTTCGTGAGGCGATACTTCTCCATACACAATAACGGTAAGTTTATTACTCATTAGGTGGAAGTATGTGTAAGTGCACGTCAAACCCATAAAATAAAAACATATCTATATATTATGGATGATGTTTTTATTATAATATCATGTAATGTGAAGAATTTATGAGGTTTATAAAAAAATTGAAGGATCTTGATGAAGGATGTTTAAAATTCTTTTTATAAATCCTTTTGGTTTGCACCAAAGGGAATCTTTGGATAGATTTATCTCCATATGGGGGATTCAGGGGGATGATTTATGGCCACAAAATGGTTTTTAGACATTTTTTGGTTATTTTGGACCTTAAGTTTATGGTTCGGTCACTTGTTAAGATTAATTTTACATTAATCAATATAATTATTTTTAATCACTTTCCTTAATCATTTTGGAAAAAAAATTAATTTGCACTTGTTAGACTATAAATATTATACTAATTAAAACCATTTATATCAATTTTCATAAATTTATTTAAATAAGCAGAAATTTTAATTTTAATGCTAATCATGCAGACGTGGCATGAAATCAAGTTTTTAAATTGAGAATCTTAAAATTATCTTTAATATTTTATATCTAAATTCGTTATAAAAAATGATTCTAATGACCTATATTGGATTAACCAGTTTAAAATTGATCTATTTTGACTTTAAAAAAACTTGAAATATAATTTATGTATAAATATAAATTAAATTAAATAGAAAATTGTAATTAAAAAATAGTATTTGTAATATTCCACAAAAAACATATTTTTTCATAAAAATCCAAAAAAATAATTTGTAAGATAATTTAGAGATTATGAATTCAAAAATAAAATTTATTTAATAAAAGTAAATCTCTATGAGTTTCTATAAATAATTCTATTATTGTTTATAACGAGTTCATTTGAGAAAGTATTATTTTAAAACTTATAATAACATTACCAGTATTACATATTTTATCATCAATATGTTTTATTTATATAAATCCATTATAAATAATATTTTATAATTACTTATTTCTATTAATATTTCTATGTTTATCATCTGGTCTTAAACTATCGCGTTTAAGTAATTATAATAATAAAATGATGTTTAGTAAAAACTCGGTGTTGTATGTAGCATAAGATAATATAAGTCTTTCATATAGTGAATGTATGAAAAACATAGTGAGTTTATATATAAAAAACTATATATAGTGTTGTGTTAACTGAAAAATATGAAAAAATTTAAAATAATTTGAAAAAACATTTCAAAAAATCTCTGGGTGTTAGAGTGCTCCCCAGACCATGTGCCAGATTTCGATCAAGGGGAGGTAACCTATATCGAGATCTTGTCATCCAGATCTATCTTGATAATTTACATGACTCATCACTATGATTACCATTACAATCTCCAACTTCCAAGCACCCCTTTGTAAGGAAGATATCCATCACAAGTGTACGGTCCAACCCCCTGACATAGGTTAGGAATGTACAAGGGAACTACCCTGGCATGAATCTCTCTATGGAGTCCCTAATTAATATTCATTCTTGAGAAGCAACCATCTCAGTTCATGTTGAGGGATTATTGGGGTAAGGCCAGTGAATCTCACTGCGTTTTAAGTCACGACCATCGCTCCCTACCATAGCTCCAGAATCCCCTGAATCTGAACCAATCACAAACATGTGGGGTTGTACTCCTAGTAAAACAGATTCCATATTTAGGGACATTAGAGTGTTGACTCATCATGCATCTAGATAACCAGACTCCAGCTGCTCCCAAATGATCTATTGAAAAGGATAGCAGCCAATGAAACCACCTGATCCATTAATGTTTGTATTAGTATGAAAACATGGACCACCAAACCTAGAGAATACTCTACTGCCTAATGATCAGGATCTCTGCAGAACCTCAATGGCCTCTAGTGCTATATCTTATGAAACATAAAAAGGATGAATTCATCCTTAGCCTAATCTTATATGATGATCTACTACTCAACAGGTGGTGGTTATTCTACCCAAACACAGAAAGGAATAATATTGTGGGATGAACCCCAAATTGAAGCCTCATTTCTCATAAGACTATCATCAAAATCCAGAACTAGTATCCCGGTTGATTTTCATCCCCGATGCATCCTGAAAATTTAATCAAGACATACCACGATCAAATGAGAATATATATATATATATATAAATGTGTATATGATTCAAGAAGGATAGTAAAACACTCAATCCTATATGATGCCTATACAATTGATCCCCTCAACCAATGTCTTGTTATGTTGAGTCAATAAGTAGATAATCAAGGTCCTAGTTAATGGATAAATCAACCATCCATACCAACACTGGGTTCCCTAGACTAATATCCACAATCGAGACACTTTGAAATTGTTTCCCTAAACCCATCCAAATTATCATAAGGGGACCAGTCCAAACAATATCCCAAGGATCAATCCACCCCTAATACCAATCTATCACAACCCAACCCAAATCAGGGTTCACACCATGACTACCCGAACCCTGCACCCATAGGCCAGGTTATGATGACCATAATTGAAGGAATAACTTTCATGGGTAAGCCTTTGCATATGTATCATTATACACACACAAAACCATGTTGATGTATAAGTGCAGAGGAGAAATAGTAAAAGATGAAAATTAATTGGGGAACAATTATTCATTTAAAGCCTCTAGACAATACAAGAGTACAACATTATAGACTAAAAATCAATGTGGAATATACACATCCAACTAGAAATATGTACCAACCTCAGAAAATGAGAAATTAAGTAAATTGGAGAGCCCTAATCCTGATCTTCAAGATATGACAACAATACATAGTCCAAAGTACTTTGTATCCCTAAGATCAGATGAGTCAAGTTCTTCGACTCTTTCATCTATGTAAGACATCACACATGTGAGAAAATCCAATGTAGTGGTCAGTATATAAATACCCAGTACTATTTCCTGAACTTTAAGGGGGATCAACAAGAGTTACAAGACATTAGATTGTAAAAATGATGTAGATTATAGTGAAATGGAATAGCTTAACACAAATAAATAGGGAGAGAAGGTGAGAGTATCCTCCTCCAAACACAAGGGGATAAAAATATTTGCATATGGACTACAAATTGAGTCCTTTTCACCCATAGAAGGAGAGTGAACTCCCCCAACCACATTAAGGTAAACAAAGAATTAATAGGGAATACCCCCTGCAACTTCGCAACACATGTTCTAAGAGTATCCAAATTCAATGGTACACATATAGATTTACTGATATATTCTCACTAAAAAGAAGTCAAATCGATAGATAAAGGCGATATCTAGGACATAGCTCAACCTAGGAAAGTATTATCCAACATTTATATAAGTCCATCAATGATTATCAGTATCTACCACATCGTCCTATAAGTAACCATATGAAGGATAATGCCTTATCATTAGGCCAGAAAACCAAGTGGGGAAACACCAAGTAGAGGATGCACATCATTGGAATCATGGGGGTTAACATCTTTATGTATCTATAGAGGACCCACACCTATGCTGATGGTTGGTTCAACTCTAGTGACATGAAGACCTACACACAATCTGATAGGGGGTTCCAATTGGATGGTAGAGGACTTATGCCCAAGATGATGGGGGTTGTACTCTATAAGTATCCATAAGACCCATTTCCAATATGAAGGGGAGTTCCTCTACAGATTCATGAGTACACGTTCGTGATCTGATAATGGGTTCCACTAATAAGGTTGATGATATACTTCTAAACCAATAACAGGTTCCACTCTACATGTCGAGGACCCGTGAGCTGATGTCACATGGTGGTTCCACTCTATTCATCAAGGACCCACACCCTATATGATGGGGTAGTTCCTCTTGGATGGAATCTTTAGATCACCCACACCTAAGTTGAGGGGGGGGGGGGTGTTCCACTCTAGTATCCTTGGTGATCCTTTATCTGATCACTATTTTCGTTTCTAATTGGCTTAATAATCAAAATTCCAAAAATGATTCACATAGTGTCTCAAAATACACATCCAAGGGCACCATCATGTTCTATACTGAAAAAAAACTAGTGAAAAATTATTCTAGGGCTAAAACCTGAGTGAAAATAAAGGAGATATAAAAGATTAACATTTACACAAAAGAAGATCCAAGGGGTACACGTCTTGTGAGGGGGAGAAAAATGTGCATGGTCCTGCTCCACCATCAATTCATATACCGGGATGAAAACAGATCAACAACCATGTTGGTATACAAGGTGTATAAGGGATATACATGGAATTACCATCATCTCGGGGTTTCTTCTATGTTCTTGTTCATGTCTGCGTATCCATCACATTTATTTGTACTCAAACCATTTCCATGTACTTTGGTATATTTTGTGCCTTTCCATGCATATGCCAGTGTAGTACAGGAGTACATGTTGAGTCCTCCTTCATGACGTCACATGTCATGTGGGGATCCCACATGATGTATTATTTTTTAAATCCACTAAAACCCTAGACATGATAGCCTGGGCCTGACACACCATGTGTTATTAAAACTATATCATGTGTAGTCAAGATATCCACAGTTTTTAAAATCTGAAATTCAAGCCTCATATATGGAATCAACCCTTAAATTCAAATCCTGTAGATTCTCGAGATTTGTGGATCTAACTTCACCTGTAAGATTTCATCCATCCGGTGGCCAGAAACAAATTTCTAAAGCCTCGCACACATTTCCTTGCACTGTGCATGCACAAGTGATTCTATTTATTTAATTTTTGATCTCTGATCATTAAAACGTTCTTCCAAATTCTCCAAACATAATATATATATGCCTTGTTTCTCTATTTTACTCTCACAGATGGATCTGACATGATTATGTGGGTCCAATAGGGCTTTTTGTACCACCCAAAATGTCAAACCCAGACCACGAGGTCCAACCAGTTATGAACATGTAGAAATTGGGAAAGTATACCCAAAAAAAGTCTATTATTCATTTCAAATCATTATTTTACAATGAATTAGGATGATGATATTTGGGGTTACAAAATAATTTAATTAGTATACGGGCACTTTCAAAAGACATAATTGTCACAGATCAAAAGAGAGGATTTTCTCCTTAATCATTTTTATAAAAATGGGAATAAATCTCAAATTGATGAGTCATAATTTCTTCAAGGACTGTTTTTTATTGGAGAATGATATCTATAATGATAAAAGAAATTTCATTCCATTAACTACAACCAGATATACTCTGATCCAAATTTTTTCCATTGTCTGATACGATCTTCCAATAGAAGGAGAATGAAGAAGCTCTCAATGGTCAATGGATTATGAGGCAAACCTTGGAAAATTATCATGTAATTATTCATATATATTTTTTATTTAGGTTAATGTAATAAATAAATAAATTTAATTTAATTAAATAACCAATTTAATGTTAAAAATAATGGAAGAGATATCAAAACACCCCACCCTGACCAATTTTAGGTTGTGCCTATGGTAAATAATGTGTTTTGGAATAAAAAATGGACTCATATTTCTAGTCCAATATTCTGCTTAAGTGTTATCCCATTTTCTTTAAGAAACATCATGGAAGAAATATAAAAAATATTTAATATCTTTATAAAATTTGGCCCGGGCACCCCATGCCTTGTAATCAAATTTCGTCTTAGGGCCTAGATTTGGAAATATATGTAAAAATATTTCAAATTATTATAAGGAAAAAATGGGTCTCTATATTGATCCTACCATTATCCACTAAAATAAATCACACAAACCCCAATAATTTCCTCTAACATTTGGATTATCCCTTCATATTTTCCAGTCATTTTAGGATGATAAACCACACTCATAGTCAACTATGCCCTAGGGGAGCACTATAAGAATCCTTGAAAATGAGATGTATAAATTGGGTCTCTATTGTATAAAATAAAGACTATACCACTATGTATCTTTAAAATTTCATAAATATAGATTTTATACAAGCCTTTTACTGAATTAGTTTCATGAATTAGGATGAAGTTAGATGACATTACAAGTTGATCCAAAATCACACATATTTAATCGTGTTTTCCAACCATACTTGGTAGACATGTTAAAAAAATACCTGGGTATCTTTACCTCTTTCTACATAGAAGTTGATAAAGGCTGTAATATATCTATTTGTCATTGGTTCTCCTCCCTTGTATACTGAATGATGAGGCATATTTAAACATACTATTCCATATATATTTTCATGTAAACCCAAAAAAATTATTCTTTCCATTCATTATACATTTTATGAATCCTATGATGAATATACTATCTCAAATGGTTGTGGGCTCTAAGATTTTGTTTTCAACAACCTAATAGTATATCCATTCGATCACCAAACCATAAATATAATCAAAAATCAATATTTCAACACTTAATAGTCTCCAGACCATTAATTTATAACTTCATAGTAACATATTATGTTTCTTATGTATGATCCCTCTATCCTAATTATCCAAATCATGAAAAAAGGAAATTGGAAATAAAACCAAAACACCATCTTGGTTCATTCCATCTAGATTCATATACGCTATGATTGACATTGGATTACACTATTCTGAATCCACTTTTTACAATTATTCATATGAATTCCTACTCAATTATACTTCTAAAGAGTTTACATTACTCAGTGTTTACATAAATTTGAATTCATATATCAGTATATACTCTATACATCTTTTTCCCTTCAATTCAAATCTATTTTTTTCAAAAAATTTATTAAAAAACCTATTATCCACAACCACTATAAACTTTTCCATAAAGAGTTAATGGAAACATGTATTCATTGCATTGACCATAGCTGCTAAAACCAAATCATGTTTTGGGAAGTTATTCCCAATAATCATTGAATATCATGAACCGAAAAGTACAAAATGATCTCCCTACATGAGGAACCATCCCAACCCAGATCTAGATATAGCATAATAGACAACATTTACATTTCTAGAATCTATCATTATGAGGATAGGTGAATATGTAAGTATGAAATTATGTTCTTAAAAGAACTTATGACACTCCTCATTCTATTGGAATAGAATACCTTTCCTCAAAAAAGATGTCATCAGTGATGCCATACATGATAAATCATGTACAAGGCATCTATACTATCACATTATGCCATGGAAAATTCATATCTCAAAGAAATTATCCAGTGGTTTCCAAGAGATAGTTTATTTTATATTTTCTATATCTTTATAAATTCGTTTTTCATAAACAACACGTACAAGGAAACTTATCTTTTGTATCGAAAAATATAACTTTGAGTACATGGAATATAGAAGATGATCCCAGAAGATACCCAACATTATCATCAAGTATTTCTCCTGATCCACTTTTTTCATATAATAGATCTATATATCATAAAAACACCAAAAAATAATCCAAATATCTCTAAATTATATGGTTCATCAATTAAATAATTTTTTTTGGTGAATTCATGAAACCAAAAGGAATAAGTGAATACTCTTAATAGTAATATATTCTACTTAAAGATATCTTAAGAATAAAATCCTTCTAAACATGAAATTGGTAATAAAAAATAAAAAATTAAAATTTTGATTACCAATGGAATCCCCTCAATTGATAAAACAATCCATCAATGTATTGAAGGAGATACTGATTCATTATCACAACATGGCTAAGAATTCAATATTTCACACAAGGCCTAAGAGTTATATCTACCTTCTTCTAAAATTGAATCAATTATTCTATAGATATATACTCAGTTGAATGTACCCTTCACTTTCCAACTCATATAATAAATAATTTAGATCCATGATTTCTATTAGTGCCATCTGATAAGACATAACTGAGATATGAATGGTCCCTTGAAGAAGATCAATCGTAAACACCACTTTTCTTTAGGGTTGAAAACCTTAAAAACGGTCCATGAAAAGATCAAGAATTTTATGTAAAATAGTTGGAAATTATTTACTTCCAATATCATCAAAAGATTCGAAATTATGTGTTTCCAACTGATAAGAGATGTTTCCAATCACTAATTCCAAAAGCCACACTTTACTAGACTTTACACCCCAATCTCAACAACATTGATTCTCAATGAAATCAATATATGAGAAACTATCCATTAATGAATAAAATTTGTTGTGTTACTTGAATTATGTTCACCAATACAGATCCCAAATCAAGTCATATACATCTATCTTATCCACAGAGAAATAAAAAAACACATCCATATCAATATTTGTATAACTATATTTACACATAAAAGAATCAATTGTTTCATTGACCAAGAGAATAATGATGTTTCCAAATAGAATGCATCATCTAAGCATGGAAACCCAAATTATCAAAAACATGAAAAAATAAATGAGTGGTACATGACCATATCAAACAATTTATTCATAAGGTTAAAATTAAAATGAATTGTACATATCACCATAAATGGACCATATTTATCATCAATGATCATTTTCTTGGATCTAAAAAATTTCTTAATAAATGTAAAATTCTTAGTTATTACCATATTGATATTTCATTAGATGAGAATTCTTTGTGTTACCAAAATAAAATCGGCTTTCTCTATTTTGATGAAAAGAATTATTATGATCCATTCATACCATCGAATCATATGGTGCCTGAGAAGTATGTGATATGTCTTTATCACCTGGGATTGGAGAACTAAGAAATTTACACTAAAGTTGTCCCACCTGGTTTCAATTGTGATATGCAATAGGTGTTTTCATGAAATCTCACATCATATGATAAAAAACACACTAAAAACATAACGACATACTATTTAGTCCAAGAGTAATATTGACTAATCCCACGGTCTGATTATGAGATATACCACCCCCTTGCAAATAGGTGTCATTTTCATGTTCCCAGCTTTGGATATCCCCCATATCCAGTCTTGTAAATAGGTGTTCTTTTCCTATTCCCAGCATTGGACATCCAACATATTCCATTTATTATAAACAATTTTCCTCAAAACATGTTTCTTGAGATGTATTATTCTACGACGGTCGCTCTATTGACCATTTTTTTATAATCTGTAATACATAGGATATAAATATTTAAGAAAATGTATTATTTGAAACTCAAATAAAAAGTGTTCTTTCAGAAAATTACATTTATCAACTTCAAGTGAAAAGTGGGAAAAAGTCATTTACTTATCTATATACTCTATTATTGAGATATTCACTTGAATTAAACTGAAGAATTCAATTATCTAGAAATATGAAATGTGTGAGGATAATGTTTCTAGTTAAAAAATTATTTAAAATTATCCCATATCATGCCTTGGTTAAAATTTATCATGAACTACTAATTACCACCATTAATGTTCCAAATCCCCCATCAGATATGTCACCAAATTCAGTTTCAACTATACTAGTGTCCCAAGGAAGTAAAATATTTGATTCATTCTATTAAAGAAGTCTTATAAATTTTAGGGGTTTGAATCCCCAAAATGAGAGGTGGATTCATCTTTTGGAACTAATCTGAATGGTTCACTCTCCCAGTTTCATCATTTCTATTACCCTTAACCATAGAATAGAAATCCTAAAAAATCCATTGAACTATCCATTATTTCATCTATAGCTCGGGGGAAACCACATTATCAGTATCCTCTTCCTATTGGTTTCGATGATGATTTCTGTATTCAACTCACAGTAAATAGAACATGATCTCACTCAATAGAAACTAATGGCATTGAAATTTTAATTTACCACATATACTCATATAATAATATATCGTTACACAATTCAATAATTTTGCACATTTTACTATCTTTGAACACATTATATCCATGCTTTTCAAAAAAAAAATCATATTTTCATTTTCAAAAAACCCATTTTTTATCTCATAAACTAGTATATTAAAAATTAATAATTTAGTAATATGTGGATTTATTACTATTAATTCATGTAATTCAACTATTAATGGCTAAAACCTCAATGATAAGGTGAAAACTTACACATTTGTGGCTAAAAATACTGTTATACCAAAACACCCAATTAATGTGATTATCATAATAAAGTGGTTAGATATGCCATTTATTCTATAGATTCTAATTTCATAAAATCCTACTCCTTTATAACATCCCAATATATATAATGATTCTATTTAAAACTCTTGTGTCACAAAAAAAAGTGACACCATTTCATATGTCAAGGAATGAACAATGGTGACATCATTTATTCCAAAAAAATTATTTAGACTGAAAAATATATGCAAAATTTTTCAATCTGAGATCGAACAAGATGATATAATTTGTAACATCATTCCCCTTTTCTATTGTATTTTAATGATGTAGTGGTTTAACTAGGAAATAAGTTACATCCCCAATATACCAAAGGTTGGAAATAAATTACAAGGGACACACGAACATTTTTGGTTTTATTTTACCTTTGAAAGAAAAACATCATTGTGATAAATACAAAAACCAAAAAACATATATAAGATTAATTATTTAAAAATAAAACTCAATATAAACCAAAATTATAATAATATCAAATAACAAGCAGAAACCCATTGGAAAACTCTAGGGAAACAGAAAAGTCCACAAAACTCAAATCTCCCAAGTGAAATCTACCTAGTAACTCCCAAACTGCTCCAAGATAATACTCTAAAGGCCCTGAAATAGGGTTACCCAAACACACCATGCATGCATAGGTGATAGGTTTATACCCTTGAGAAGTCTCCTATTGATATACCATGTTATAACTAGCTATCGAATATCCGGTTACCCAATGGAAATTTCCCCTTACATATGGTTATGTCTAATGAAAATGAACTCATGCCAACAATGTTTTCTAAATAACCATGTCTTTCCATTCCAAGAGAAAATTTCATTCACTGATGTATTTAAACAAAAACATTGCATGTAAAAAATCCAAATCCAAAATTTAAAATCACAATGTTAAAATGTTCATAAAATAGGGTTTTCCAAAAGCCATCCAATTTCCCTGATTTTCAAAACAACAACAAAATGAGATGCTCCATCACATCAAATCATGATTTCCATAATAAGTTTAATAAAATCAACTAATTTAAACTGATGCCTTACTATTCTCATAATGTGGATTTGAGAGAGAACCCACCAACCTCACAAACATTGTTGAAAATAAAGAACAATACAACAAAACATCAAGTTCGTCACAACTCATGTTCGCTTCACTATATCAAAAAATACACCATCATTAACCAATTAATAACACAAATATATTCCCATAATATATTAGATATATGGATCCAATAGAGAGATAAACATTGGATCTTAGAAGAACTAGAAATAATTAGAACTTGTCGATGAATTTGGGCCCTCAACTCACATTGATTCAACTAAGGAATTCTCTAAAACTAAATGGGACTATCTATCAAAACATGGGAGTATATGGAATTTAATTTAATCGATAATTAGAGAAAAATTTGGGTTTAAGGAGATAATTTTTATCAGATAAAATTGTTATGGAGGTTCACCTGTAATCCGTATGGTTAGGTCCCATGGTTTGCAAAACCAAGCGCCAACCTTACAGTGCAAATTCCATAAGCCAACCCCTAACACAATTGTCTTAGGAACAATTATATAAGACATTACCAAACCATTCTTTTCAGCATTGACAAACATGAACGGTCTCCTCTGTACATCTGTAGAATTTGGCCAAACCATGCACCAACCATGCATATGCATTGTCTCTTTGGACACAAGCCGCATAGTTTCCTAGATTGGGGGAAAGAGTTTGTATTAAATTTTATCAATCATCCATAAAATCCACCAACTGAAAACCAAAACACCTATAAACCTCCCTAAACATAAACCAATTATTATATATACTTAAGATAAATAAATTAAGGGTTATGTACCTCAAATCCGGGTTGATACCCAAAACCACCTCTTTCAGAAAATGAAATGCGGATTCTATTTCAATTTTTGTTATAAAATTAAAACATTGAACAAAATTAAATTCATCTTTCATAGGATAATATAAATCATTCTTAAAAATAACTTAATTAAAACAACGAGATGGAATAAAATGATTACATAACAAAGATATAATGACGTCATTTATTATTTAAAAAAATTTCACAATAATTTAATATATTGAAGAGTGTAAAGTTTTACTATTACATAAAAATTCCATGAATAAAAAGGGGGAATAAAAATAAATTGTATTTATCATATATTTATCTTATAATATCCCTGATGGAAATTCTTGCCTTTAAATTTATGATAAGAATGAGATTGAATTATAAATCCATTACTTAAAGTTCAATATGGTTCTAATGATCTCTAAAAACTATATAAAAATTATAAATTGACTATAATTATATAATATAATAATTTAAATACTGATACTATCAAATTTAATCCACTTTTTACACATTAACACATATTTATGGTTAATTGTTTATTATAATTGTTGTTTGAGATGTTAAAATTTTAAATTTTTTCATGGATGTCTTGGTTTGGAAGTCCTGGTCAATTTATATAGGTAATGGTTCCATCATGAAAATATTGTTAACCATGATATAAATATTATATATTTTCATTATTTTTATATTTAGTGGAAGTTTTAATTGATTTTGAAATAAATTATCTAATTCATGGAGATCGTAGGTCAAACATAGGAATGAAAGTTGTTTCAATTTATGGATTGATGGAATTAAAGAAAGAGAAATATTACTTTACCTTCAAATATTCATATTAATATAATAAATATGTTATATATTTATATAATCAATCATTATAACTATTATTGAAATGTGGGTATGAAAAATGAACTACAACACTCTGTGGAGATGGTAAGCCATACATATGTAATATAGATGTTTTTACGATATATAAAATGGAAAGAAGGTAGATGCTAGTTATTATATCATCATAATGAAATTTTTTCATATTTATGATACTAAATTAATAAATTTAGAATGGATACCATGGATATATCATATATTAATAATGAATAAAATTGAAAACACTTAGTTGAGAGTTATACCTCTTCATTGAGAAACACCTCTAGGCTTAACCATTACCCCCCCCCCCCCAAAAAAAAATTCCTTCAAAATACTAGATTTTTTATGATGTAGATAACGAATATATGATGATAATAGGGTTGTTAATGGATAGTGTATAAGGCTTAAACATTCTTAATAATGAATGTGATGAAGCAAATTTTTATAAATGTGGGGATGGGCTCCCTTGAAATTAAATTATGTATTAAATTAATCTAAATTACTTTTCATGAAAAAATGGATACAAATTTAAATAATTCTATGATAATTTTTGGAAGATTTAATATCCTCTAATACGGATTTTTTTAATAAAATTGTCTTATTTTTTACCAATATATCATTGCCTTAACACTCCTTTAGTCCTCTTCACAATTACCCTGATATCGTTGTTTTTAACTAATTAGGGGTGTAGTTATTTACTATAAAAGTAAAATTGATCCATATTTGGATAAAGGATTACATTTTAAAACAAAAACCATTAAATCTTACAAATATATATATATATTTTCAGGAATTTTAATTATCAAATAAAATATTTTTAATTTTAAAATATAATTATTTACATTTTTATAAATATATAAAATATAGTGATATAATATGTGTCTAAATCTTATAAAAATATTCCAAAATGATATCAAAATTATTGTTATCAAATTATGAAATTTTTATAATTATAAAAAAAATTAGTGGGTTTAGTATCATTTCAAACCTTATATATTTTTTTAACCATTTGGTTAACTATTTTTAAATTAACCACGTTAATGAATTTTTCCCAATTTAAAGGGAAATAATTTTACGTATAAGGTAAAAATTTGATTAGAAATGGACATATGATATTATTTTGGACTATTAATCATTCTTATTGTATTATTTCTTATTTTTTTATTATTTCTAATTATTTTATTAAATAATATTTAACATAAAATACTATTATTGTTATCTTAAAAATGATTCACATATTTTAACACTGAAAATGAAATTTTAGTAATTTATTCAAATATAATATTTTCCAAAACCTTAATATGTTGTATTTAACTTAAAAATTATAGGGATATTTGAGTTATAAAAATTATAATTTAATTTTGTTTTTAAAATTATTTAATAGATTTTTTAAGCCTTGAACATGAGTTTTATCAGCATTGAAAATGTATTGAAGTTTATTATAACATCAATAAAAATAAAAAATAAATCATGATGATAATAAATATCATTAATAATCGAAAATGAAATTTGAAACCAGACTTAAGTTTTTTATACTAACCACAATATATTGTGGATATTAAAATAATAAAATAGGGATTTTTTTACTATAACTTTTACAAAAATATTATAGAGAAAAACATTTAAAAAAATGGGAAAAACATTATTTCTAATTTTGGAAGATTAAGGATGAAATAGGGTGATCTAATGATATATTGGAATCTTTTTTAAGTAATTGTATCCCTTATCACATTAGTATTAACATTAATTATCTTATTTGTTTCCTTTATCGTGGAAATAAAAATATATGCTAGTTATAATTCATTATGACTAATAATAAAAGAAAACAATTTACAAAATAGAAAAAATTGATTCAAAATAATAAATCTAATTTTTTGGAATCATTTTATAGAAATTGAAGAATTTAATTTATGATAATTTTTAAAAACAAAATTAAGTGGTTTTTTTTCATAAAAATTAAGTTTAATGTTTAATTTTTTTTTCTAATTTGACCCAATAATTGTTTTTCATTGAACAAAATTAGTTTATTCATAATATAAGGGAACTAATTTTACTTTTATACAATAATAATACAAAATTTTCATTCTTAAATTAATGATAGTAATTATTGTTTTCAATAAAAATCAATATTTTTCACTATTCACATTAAGATCAATTTTTTTTTTCTAAAAATATCATAAATTTGTGGTATGATAATGTTGATATAATGATTTAATAAATAATATAATAATATTATTATTAATTTTTTATGTTTTCCTATAATTAATTATATAACTTTATCTTAAAAATAAATAAAAATCTATTTTTCTGAATAAAACCACCTTACTTAAAATTCATTGTTTGTTTTATAACTATTAATAAACAATTTTTCAGTTAGTTTGAACTTTATGAATATGTTTTTTAATTTTTGTATATCTATTAATATTATGTAGGTTAATAAATAGGCTATAAAATTCCTAATAACACTATGTACTTTATTAAAACTCAGCTTTTTGCTTGGTATATGCTATTGAAGATAATCTTATTTTATAATTTGGGAGTCTTATGAATTATGTTTAGGAATTTATAAATTCAATGCTGACGATTCAAAAGAAAAATAATGAGGATATTTTGGAAATTATTCACCGAGATGTCTCTCAAAAAGTCATATGTTCTATCTTAAATAAAATTTGTACCAAAATTATGTAGTCGAATACATTAAGGCTCCTGAGTGTAAGGTATTATGGTTTAGTTGAAAAACATTTAATTTTTTCTAAACATATGATAAAGAGTAAGAAAACCTATATAAATCTACAATAAGGGTCATTACTTATGGAACATGATGTTAGAAAATAAGAATGATAAATTATATGAATGTATATTATGTTGATAAACAACATAACCTGGAGAAACATATGGAATATTTTGTTCATCATTCAAAATATTAGGTTTAATGGGCTAATGTTAATGCATTTGAGTTTTCATAGTCAATAAAATTTCGAGACATTCTATTGGGGAGATAATCATACATTGTAATATTATGACTACAGGAATCATAATGGTTATATCTTTCAAAATGAGAACCATTTAATATAAGAAGGATCCAATATAATCTAAACCATACCAGTCAAAAACGTGAATAAATATCATTTTATATATATTTTATAGAGATATCATTCAGTCTATAATGATACCCTACCATATGGTTAGTAGTTATACCTTTCCAAATAACATATATGATATATAAATATTAGAAAAATTGATTTTATCAAATTTCACCCCAAAAAAGTAATGTGTATATTCCCAAATTGGAATCAAACTTTGTAACACTACTTGTTACTATTCTCTAATTAGTTTTTTTCATGTACTATAAGTATACTAAAGAAAATATTTGATCCATTTATCCTAACTAGTTAAGATGTTTCAATACAAAAGTGGGTAAAATTATGACTTGAAACAAAATAAATGAAATGTGTTTACATTGATTCACCCTCCTGATACCCCTTATCAATGTTAATTCATGGTCTATTGGAAACAACAACATGATCTATCTAGAATCACTCATATTATTATAATAAATATCTTTAGAATCAACCAGTAGATTCACTCTAAATTTACTATATAGTGGCTACCAAAATCTATCAATGGTTTGGAAGGGTTATATATTTCAAATTATGTCACAAGACATTTGAATTAATTGGAATGTGGAGAATATGTGATAAATTTGTGTTGAGGATAAATCTATGGAAGAAATCACACAAAATATTTCATGGCTTATTCTTCCTTATGTAAACAAAGTTTAATGATCCAAATGTTTAATAATTTTTTGAAAATAATGTAGAATATTAAAAACCATTTATATTTTTTTATAAATAATGTAATTTGAAAATATATCAATTTTATTATATAATAATTAAAAAATCACTAAATTTCATCTATGGAGGTTATTAACCAATTTATATATATTATAAATGAGAAGGTTCTCGAGTGATCCATAATCAAAGAATAGATGAATGATCAAATAGAACATCATGGTGTAGTGACCCTCACTATTCCATGGTTTACTCTATCAAAAATCACAATGTTGTTTAAAAACATATTCCATATTGATCTTAACGTCGCATTTACTGGTGTAAATTGGTTTAGACTAATCCTATCAAATTATTTTGAACTTATTCAATTACCCTATTCTATATATATATTCAACTAAATAAGTTATTATGTATTAATATTATTTGTTCAAAAATATCCCACTATTCATTAGAAAATAATATCTAGTTCTCATAAATAGACTAAATTTTCACCAATTTTAACCTTTAACATTCTCAATCATTCACCATGAGAATGTTTTTCCATTTTTTTCATATTTTATACATCATAACATTATAATTTTTATATCTTTAATGAAATTCCAAGAAAAGTCCAGATATATAAAAATTGTCTTCTTCTTTTTCTTGATATTTGATTAATTTGTAATGACATATATTATATCTATTGATAAAAAAATATAAAATAATGAAAAAATTCATGATATACTCTGAATTTTTTAAATTACGTAAATTGATATTATTTATGTTGTTTAGTTCTCATTGTTCCAATAATGTTTTTCTGGATGAGTATAATTCATCATATATTTTTATTCTATTATCAGATAAACCACATCAACCATTATAATTTATACTTCCAAATTCCATCTTCTTAATTAGGTCATTCGTATCCATTATATTCAATATAACCAATTTCTTTATCTGATAGCACCACCCTCTAGACTGTTTCAAAATTTTTCTTCTATTAAATATTTCTTTCGAAATAACATATCTCATCTTGATTCCATGTAATAATTCATTTTATAAACATAGTCTGAATTGATATTTTGAAGATAAATACTAATATATCATATTATTTTTTATCTTTAAAATTTACCTTCATGGAATCATTATTTATTTCAGACATATATGTTTTATACATTTATCAATGGTTTATTACTTTATACAATGTATTAAATATGATATAGATCATATATTTTTTTATAAATTCAATTATCTTATGTACCAATGACAAATTCATTTCATCTTAACATTTCACAATTATTATATCATACGAACATCTTATATTGCATCATTAAAAATATATAATCCCCAAGAACACAATTGTATTTCGATAGAACTTCATATCATCATCCATATCTCATCATCTAGTAGTTTATATGTGTATCTTTAAACACTATATGTGTAATATTTTTTATTATTAAGAATCACATTAACTCTTTAGTTGTTACTCATCATATATATTTATGATAATTGACCATTAGGTACTAACATTATTCAAATCATCTATCTTATTCATTATCATTTATAGAAATACATTGTATTTATTCCCATTATATCATCTACGAAGAAATCATTAAAATTATTTTAGTTGTGTCTCATTCTAGAAATAGTTCATAATTAATATGTTTAACTTAATTTATTATAATATCTAGATAATCCTTCTAGAATCACATTTCCTCTGATAATACCTGATAAAATTGTATCTAAATTTTAATCAAATGTATTTTAAAAGTTATTTTTAGTCTCCTTTCATAATTCATCATTCTAAACAATACTACTATGATCTTCAAGAATAACCAATGTCCACCTTCATCACATTAATCACTTAATGATAACATACCACCACAATAATATGATATTTAAAACATTAAATTATATCTATGTATTTATATGATATTATAAATAATATAATTATAACCAAAATCAAATCCTCCTTCAGTATTATATTATTCATCTAAACTAGCAATCTACTTCAGTGTTAAATTTTAAAAGTTTAATCGAAAATTAAATGTATTTAGAGTGTTAATTTTTAGTCTCTACCAATAGATGTTCATTCATATATATAATCAAATATAAATCTGTTTAAATGATGCACAATATTTATCATAAATATAGGGACGAACATTTAGATCTTGTTGTTTTCTTCTCTAAAGAGAGACTTTATTACATCAATATATTACCATAAAAATAATCACTAGGTTGAGAGTCTTTCTTCCTTTGGGAAGAAACTTAATAACACCCATCTTACTAATTAATGAGAAATGATATCATCATATTCAACATAGATCTTCATAAACTAAATCACCATGTTTTTAAATTAATTCTTGTTTTAAAAAATTAAACAATAAATTCTTTATTGGATTTTTGGTGTTTGCCAGAATGGATTCCGGTCCACTATACAAATATTTTAATTATTATGGGTGTTTAGTAAAATATTTCTTAAAATATCATCTTAAATATATATATCACTGTCAAAAAATTCCATTTAACCTCATTAAATGATTACATATAGGGTAAATTCTTTCTTTAGAAATGTAGAATTTGGAAATAATATTTCGGATTAGTTTCTTCAAATTATAATATTCTATTTTGGATATCATATTGTGTATGAGTGTTAATTTAATGTGAGAAATCACAGTATTTATTTTTAATATATTAAATACCTTTTTTTAAATTTTTAGTCTATTTTGGGGACAATTAATTTGAATTTATTTATTTTCCACCGTGTAAATGGATGGAATTATTTTGTTAGATAGATAAAAAAATTATTTTTATATTTTAGATTTTTACATTTATTTTTGGTTGATATAGAGACCAAATAATTATAAGTCACGTTCTATAATAATTCATTGATCCCTATTAAGATCTCATTATGTGTTTTATTATAGGTTAATTTGATACTAATAATTGGTGATCTGTTATATTATTTAAATTTTAAGGATCAAATGAAATTTTTTAAATATGGTGAAATTGTAATATATTTTAAAGGAGTAATTTATGTAATTTTCAAATTATGTCTATCCAGTATAGGATCCTCTGATAGATAAACTTATGTTAAATTCTAATATATTATGATATAGTAAATAAATAATTTTTGATTGAATGATTAATGAAATATCTACACTCCCATTCTATAATTGATATGAAGAGAATATATATAATGCACTTAAATTTTCCTAGATCATATGTTATGATTGAAATGGGTCATATTTGAATAATTTTTACAATGTTGTTACGTTAAAATTGGGGAAGTGAATTGGTGTGCTTATAGCTTTATGGGGTTTGGTGTGATCTATTTTACATATTCTATTTATTTCATTTAGTGACTTATATTTTATTATCATCTCAGTAGATATCACCATAGTACAGTGATCAATATCTAACTATCATGGGTGTTTCTTAAGATTCCATGTTAATCCCAAAATACATGTTGCATTAGGTTTTTGATTAATTATTCCCTCTGGATAGTCTTAGAACATTGTAATCATTTACATATATTTGTTATTATTTGAATTTAACAACATTTTCATATTTCATTACATTAGGTATTTTATATTATAAAGTGTAAATATAGCCTTTGGGAAGCGGGTTGTGATATATATTAAATTAATATTAATTTTGGTATTTAAATAGAAATATTTTTTATTGGATGGATAAATATGGGTAGCTCCAAATATCTTAGATTTATCTTGGGATTGGTGGAATTATATTCTTTTTATATTTCATTTGATTAATATTTAGTATATATCACATATTTATACAAGAATATTTTAGATGAGGAACCTTCTGAGTATAGTGTGGTGGGACCAAGTTGCATGGAGAAGAAAGTTTTAAGAGTTAGTCTTTGTAGAGTGTTGTATTCTGTTGTCAAAGAAGATAAATCAATTCACTTTGTAGAAGGATCACAAATCAGACGATGCATTGCTGGTATGTATTTCACACATATCATAAGTTTGGAGAACTTTTTATGCAAGGCTTATGAAGGAAAGGGGGAGAAATGATGATGCCAGTCATATAAAGTTTTTATTGGAAGGAATGATGCTGCTGGAGGATAGGGAAGTTTCAGTTCCCATTGCAACTCTGACGATGCTAAAGCTGATCTATCAAAGGATAAATATCACGATAGTGGGATTTGTGATAAGGGAATAAGAGTGGTTATGGGAAGCAGGGAAGAGAGAAAATGACAAAGAAATGGACAAACTGGGGACTGCAGAAAAACACAGTTTAAGGTGGCACCATTTTCCAGTGTTTTCCAAATTTAATGGCCTGAAAATCGGGAGATGAAAAAATGTGTTTGGAAATGGATGGAGCATGCAAGATTGCAGATGGTTTAGATTTTTTCATGCAAGGAATGATTCAAGGTCAGAACGTCGAAAAATGACAAAGGCATGGAGTTCGCGAAAATTTAGGTAGGTTGCGCGAAAAAATAAAGTGGTGCGTGAAATCGTAGCGGGTTGCGCGAAAAATCTGCGGGATGCGCGAAATAGAGGAATGATGTTTTTCACGCAAAAGTTGTTTCGAGATCAGAAACTTAAAAATTTGCGAAGGCATGAGCTGCGCGAAAAATTGGATCATTGTGTGAAATACGATGTCACTTGAAAGGATGGGTTTGCGCGCAATATGGAATGCGGTGTGGAATTTTGCGCGCAATTGGTGCTTCATGCTTAGAAGGATGAAAAATGGAAAAGGAATGAGGTGCACTAAATATTGAAGCATAGAGAGAAATATGAAGTTGCATAAAAGAGTTTTTATGCGCATGAAGGAGGTTTTACGTGCGGATTAGTGTTTTTCGCACGGGGTCAAAAATGACTATAAATATGAGGGTCACCCTTCCCATTTGTTAATGATCGACACTTAGAAGAAATTACGAGCTCTGGTATGCATAAAATCTTACGCTTAGTAAGTTTCCCGAAAAGAAATAGGTTTTCGCGAAATAAAGAAAGTTGCGTGAAAAATTGGGAAGCTGCGCGAAAATTGAAACTTTGCGCCAAAAAAAGGAAGTTGCGCGAAAATGTTTTCTGCGCCAAACGGGAATTTTTACGCGCAATCCATTTGAATTGCGTGCAAGGAACCCTAAAGGGTGTGAGAAATATTTGGGGTCTTCGCACATATTCAGTAGTGCGTAAGAGAGTTCTTACAGGCTTCTGGGTAAGAAAGTGAAGATTTGTACTTCAGAGAATACATCTGTTCAATTGTAAAGAAGCACTGAAACATTGTGTTACCCTATTTGTGATAAGAGGGTGCACACGCACTATTGGATTGTTTTTAAAGTGCTGCACGAGTGTAAGGGTATATCCTACTCGTTATATTCCACATCAGAGGATTGTTTTCTAGTGGATAGTGTGGTACTGGATTATTTCCATACCATACAAAGGATGTAGCTACTCTTGTTGAGTAGTGAACCTTGTAAATCTTGTGTTTATGTGGTTGTGTGTGTTCAGCAGGGAAGAAACTCTTTAACATGAGGCGAATGTTGTTTCAAAAAAGGGGAAACTTAAAAAGAAAAAGATATCACTGATTCACCCCCTCCCCCTCTCAGTGATACTTGGATCCTGATTGGGAACTTCATAGTGTATACTACCCTCTAAATTATCTCTCATTTTTTAATTTATATTAATATGTTAAAATAGAATATATGAAAACTATATGGGGGAATCATAGTGTTTACTATAGTTTCAAGGGATTTTAATTATATTAACATTTCTTATTGAGTTTTTTGGGATTTTTTGACTGATGATAATTTTCCATACAGGTTTATTCCATTACCAAGTTGAGTAAAACATTGTAATATCCCACCTCTCTCCCATCTTCTTGGTAAGAGATAGAGGATACTACTAGGACTTAGTTTACATTCCATGACATAAATCTCTTGAAATAAATTCGAAGGGCTTTATAAGAAATTGGATGATGACTTTCCCTTTTAAAACAATACAAAATAACCAAAATGGCCATTATAAAACACTATATATATGAAGAATGAGTAGGAAGTAAATCTTAACATAAACCAAACAAAACTAATCTATATCAAAAGTACAATGTAGAAAACCAGACCAAAAAACACCTAGTCACAAAAGAAATCAACTCATTAACCCCCAACATGCTCCGTTTTCCTACTCAACAATCCATTACCATGGTACCATGAATCATAAATAATTAAATTAGATATTTTTCCTTTCCCTTTGTCTGGATATAAAATATCTTCAAATTCAACAATGTTCCTAAGATTTGGGAGAGTATGAAACTAAGTATGAATTAACTAATGACTTCCCAACTCACACCACTATGATAGAGCTTGTTATTATATTTAAATAAAATAGATTAAAATAATTTAAAGCAGTTTATTTCAATTCCCAATTAGTTTTCCAAACCAAGAAATGTTTCACAGAAATAAACCAAACCAGTCTTTATAACATTTCACATTTCCATTTGGTATATCCATTCCGCACATCCAGACATCCACACATTCATGACTAGGTGAAAGTTCCATCCTCATGATAGGTCTCTCATTGATCATTCATTTTTTCACAATATAACCATTACCAAGTTCCCTAATGACACACGCCCCTTCCACATGGACACATCAATAAAAATGAACAGATGCCAACCATGTATAGAAAAAAACATGCCAAATCATTCTAATAAATATTTATAAAAAAATTATTTTATTAAATAAAATTCACCAACAATTTTTGAAGAAGAAAAAAAATATTTTATAATGATAAACCAACATAATTTTTCCACAAAAAAAATAATTTTATCCATTTCAAAAAACCATCACTAAAGCAGGTTTCCATTAAGAATCAGACATCAATTTCACAATTAAATTCATGAAAATAAATCAATTTGAAACTAATAATTAATGTTCTAATCAAGAGGAATCAAGAGTCAATACACCTTCCTCTCAAACTTAGGTGTACCCAAATAATGGCACAAAAGATCAAAAAATCATTTTGAATCATTTAGAAACATCGTCAGATCATTTTTTTTACCAAAAAATAATAATATATCATCATTATTGACATAAAAGAATGTTTATTTTACCCCAATAGACTAAATCCATGACTCCACATGAGGTAATAAGAAGAAATCTATGGAAAAATGATGAATAACAATAAAATTCTAAGAAATATAGCCTCCAACACACCAATATTCACTTAGTAATATCTCCCAGATCTAGAGGAATGGTCTCCACATCATATTCTGGATAGTATATTTTTAAAAACAATGATTTAACTATGTTATTACCCTCGTACGATACTTGAATGTGTTCTCATGGGAATCTATAAGATATGGCCAAACTATGATCCAACTTTTGCACCAACAGAGGGAAATCTATTTCTATTTTACTATTTCTAAATAGGGGTATCATGGTTTTTAATAACAATTCTCAAAACATGAACTATCCTAAAATACTCAAATATATGTCATGTCTCCTCAAAAACAATTGAAACATAACCGAATTACATTATAAATATAAAATACCTAAATAAAGGATAAAGTAACTTAACTAGGGGTGATACATTCTCCCCACCACTTGTATTTCCATCCCTAGAATATAGAAATCCACAATTTGATAGGGAGATTTCAGTCTCTTGCTCCACCATTTACTTTCCACACTCCTAATCATCTTCTTGAATATGGTCATGTGGCTATAAAACATTCACTATACCAAAGATTTTACCATGAAAGACATTATATTTCGTTTCTCCAGAACACACTGGCACGCGAACCAATATAGAATACATATCTAGCACAATTTGATCCCATAAAATCACATGGTGAAGATCTGGTTGATACATAATGAATTTGGATAAATGAAACAAATTATGCACTGAACATAACCTTTCTAGAAAATCCATCAAATCTTCTACGTCACTAACCCATTGAGGTATCATAGAATAGAATATGCAACGAGGATATAACATGAAATACTTTAGAAAATGATTATTACTAATCATTGGATAGATTATCAATAAAACAAGAACACTGAACTCAATAGAAAAGTTTATTGATGATAATTGGTATAAAATTTATGATGACCATGAACTGTCTCCATCCTCTTTCTAATCAATTGAATATTATTCATTATCTCTTTCATAAAGAGTGGTACAACTAGTGAAGCCTCACTTATTTCCACCAAAAAAGTGGAAAACAACCAAGACACCCATATAGTGCTTTAAAAGGTTCCATATGCATCAAGGACTTATAACTACTGTTATAAATAACCCCACTAATGGTATGTGGTCCACCCATGACCCACCAAAATCCCTTACACATGACCTAAGCATGGAATCTATCAGTTAGATTGTCCTCTCATATTTTCCATCCAATTTGGGATGATTATACAAGATCATATTCAAATAATTCCCAAGGGATTACTGCAAGGATTTTAAGAAATTATATTTGAACCACAAAACTCAGTCCAGTACAATCAATATTGTTATACCATGAACTTTTACTACTTCTCAAATATTGATTTTTTTATAATTATTCAACTATATTAGATACATGAATAGGGATGAAATGGTATAAATTTGATAGTCTATCCAATATCACCCATATGGAATCATGTTTATAGACTGGTATTTTTAGACTTAATACAAAATTCATAGTTATATACACCTATTTCAACATTGGAATCTATAAAGATTCCAACATACCTAGTTGGTGTGGGATATCTTCTTTAACCTGCTGATAGGATAATCATCACTTAAAAATTTCAACCACATTTACCTCTATACCATTTCACAAATGTTGTGATTTCATATCATAATATATCTTTTGTATTCATGGATGAACCAACCATATCTAATGGTGTAATGAATGAAGAATTTATTCCTGATAAACCATATGTACGACTCAATGATCTCTAAATCCTAAGAAAGATCCTCTATCAAGCTTCCATACATTGATGGTATCCCCACTATTGACTTTTAGATTCATAGAAACACATTCAAAATTGGATATATGTGCCTCTTCAAATTTATCAACCAAATCACTTATAAAAAAACCAAAATGAAAATAGAAACACTCCATCGAACTTCGCAGTCCAAATACACGTCGACAAACACAAACATTAGATAACAGTTATTTGAAGGTATTTAATCATTATTTCTTATCTCATATTCATAAATCTTTATGATAAAATGTGTTTCAATAACTTATGATTTGTAAGTATAGTAAATTTATAGCAAAATAGGTTATAATTCCATGTATTCAAAGTATTAACCACATAATAAAATTCCAAATCTTGTGTTTGGTAGTTTTTCTTGTGAAATAGTATCTTCCTTGAACCATATGATATAACTTGATCTCCCTACACGATTACTAAAATGACCCTATCATTTTACAAAAAAATTTACATGGTTTTAAGAATAATTAAACATCAAATACAGACCATTGATCATAAATTCAAGTGACTTTGAATAATAAGTACATAATTATAAAACTTAATCAAAATAAAAACAACTATTATTGAGTCTCCATAATGAGATTCTAAATTATTTCATGATCTTACATATTCGTAGGAAAACAATGGGAATAAATTAACAAAGAAATTAGCTAAAAATCCAAGTAAGTAAATAACTATAGGAATAAAGGTTAACACGATGGTTCAAAGGCATAACATGGTGACATAAAGCGGCATGGACAGTGAATAGACACATGAAATCATAAAATATAGTAAATGGGGTCATGGAATCATGGAATCATGGAATCATTAGAATTTGGAATCAACAAACAACATGAAATAAGCATGATTCAGTGAAAACATCCATGACAATATCACATAGTGGACAATGTACCATAATTTTTTTTGGGTAACTCCCTATCCCAAATTGATGTACCATTAGACTAAAAATTACCCAATGCATTGGAAAAATATCTATCAAAACCCATAATAACATATTCATTAACATGTGTACCATATGAAGAATCAATCATAAGGAATAAACATAAGCGGTTACCAATATAATGAAATTGGTATCATAATCGTGTCATAAGGAATAAACAAAGTAATATCACAATGGTGTCCATGAAAGAATGAATTTAAAATAATTATTGTGCATTAATAATAGTAAATAGTTATATATCATGTTATATTACATAAAACTAATCAGAAAACATGTAAAAGTAGTGTTTCAGAAACTTGTTAAATGCGCCACTTTGGTACGGTTTAAGGGAGAATATAAGAGTCTTTAATGTAGACAATAGAATAGTTTTTTTCATAATAACACAATTGAACAAAATATAGTTTTTAATAATAAATATAGTGATTTTAGAGAAATATATATGTCTTCAAAAAATATTATGGAGTGTACATGAAAATTGGTAAGAAATTGGGATGTTCCCTTTAATCGGGTTTTCTTATCGGGAGGAATTGAAAAGAGAACCTTATAAAACTAGTATTTCCACTTAAAATAAATAATTATTGATCTAGGTACATATGATTTGAACATAAAAATAATTAAGGTTTATTAAACAATAATAATTAATATTTACAGTCTGGAAAAGAGAGAGAAATCATAACACAATGGAAATAGGGATGTTCAGAGAGAATCCTTTACCATATGTCCAAAAGTGTTCAATAACTGTAATTAATGTCATGGATAATCCAATTTGATCCAGTAATTAATTAATATAAAAAATATTATTTGTGTATTTTATTTATTAAAATTTTATTACTTTCATTTATGATCATCTTAATGCATTATAATGTTTAATTTCATTGTTCTGGGTGCATTAGTTTCATGATATTATGACCTGTTCACTTATGTTTAATTATGGGAGTCCCTTTAAAATAGAAGAAAACACAAAATATATGGATTAATGGTATTAATATAATTACATAATTTTTAATAGTCTCATATATAATTTTTTATTTATATAGGAGGATGATTAATTAGATAAGATGTTAATGATGAAAACGTGTTTATTTTGGCGGTTTTTTGATCATCACGAAGTGCTTTGTTGTATTATTTAGTATTATTATTATATATTAGTTAAAAAACCTGAAAAAAGTTATAATATACATATTTAAAAATTTCTTAACCATAATAATGGCTTTATGACCATCCATTATGGTGTTAATGGAAAAACATCTTTTAATCCATTAAGGCGTTGAATCGACACCTCACAGACGATGTATTAATTTTTAGAATAATATGAGGAGAGAATAGATTTTATTATTGATATTAGATTAATAAAATAAAATAAATGTACATATATATATATATTTTAAAATGGAGTGATAATTTTACTTTTTATTGTGTATGAAATGATGAGTTAGAATATAGAAAGAATGTAAGAGAGAATGGTGGATGATTTTGACTCTTTTATGTAGTCTCCTTGATAACCTCCTTATGGAACATGATATTGGAATTATGATAGGAAAAAAATACTACGATGTGGGGAAGATACTTTGGAGAGTAATTGATAATAATATATGCATGATACAAATCTTATAAGCTGTGTGGATATGAGGTGTTGATGGGTGGTATTTACAGTAGGAGGAGAGGAGTGTTTTTTTTTATTTTTCATTTTTATTAGTTTGGATCAAGACTATCAATATCAAATATTATTGTGACTATTTACTGTTACATGTGAATTTTAGTTTGATATAATGGGTTTTTAAATCATAAATGAGTCTATAATTCAAGTATTTTTCTTGAAATGTTAAATACTGGAAATTACTATATTTTACTATTCACCAGAAGTTCAACTATTTTGGAAAAATTTCAAATTTTCATCCTAACCATTTTTCAATGTGTATATTTCAAAAATAGAATCCATTATATAAAAATAATTTTCTATATGTGATAAATTTAATTTTTTATTATAATCAAAATTTGTTTAAAAAACACTGATTTTAATATTATAACAGATTTTATGACACTTTGAAAAATTAATTATGCTCTAATAAAATTGTCTTATAAATATAATCCAACCTAATATTAATTTATGAGTCTATTTATAAAAATAATTTCTCTTCTAAATCATTATATTAATTACAAAATTGTTAAAAATAACATTTTCTTTACACACAATAAAAAGACATAATTTATAATTTTTAAAACATTTATATAATTATATAATGATATAATTATAACATATTTTCATTTTTAAGATGATTTAATTTTATTTATACTTTCATTGGTGAGGTTATTATTATAATGTATGGATTACAATTCATAATGGTCATATTATTGTTCTAATCATTAGGTTACTATTCTATCAGTATAGGTTCTTTAATTTCTATAAATTCCACTTATTTCATTCTTCATTTATGGGAATAATGTATTCTATGTAGTTTATGTGTTTTGTACTATATAACATAACTATAAGAAGGCATTTTCCATTTATAATAATTTGGGTCATTACATCCACCTCCCTTATAATATTTTGGATTACAGGTTAAGGTGAAAACCATTGAGGGTACTTCTCCTTCATCGCTTCCTCTAAGTCTCATATTTCCTCTTCATAATTATGATTCCACCATAGTACCTTAACCACATGATTATTTTTTTTGTATAAATTTATCTGTATGGTCAATGATATTTACTGAATTATCCTCATAGGATAGATCATTTTACAACCGTACCACCTCTTAATTCGGTACATGTGAGGGATTTATTATGTTATTCCTCAAGAGGGATACATCAAATACATCATGAACTTGAGATATTATTGGTGAAAGTGATATTAAATATGCCACAGATCTAATGTGATCAAGATTATAAAAGGAAATGATGTTCCAGGGATAATGTTTTCCCTTTTTCCCAAATCGGATGACTCTTATTTTTAGAGTTATGTGGAGTAATACCAGGTCACCGTACTCAAAATCTAAGTTCCATAATTGATTATATGAATATCTCTTCTATTGGATTTGGGATTCCTTTATGTGATGCTAAATTGTTTTCATATTTTCTACCATTTCTTCGACCATTTCATTTTTAGAAGATTATGTTCACTGACTATAACCCAACATTCAAATTTTCTACATCTTTTCCTATAAAGGGATTCTTATGGATCCATTTGAATGTTTTAGTGGAAACTATTGTTGTATGAGAACTCGAATAGAGGAAGGTTTTGGTTCCATCATCCATTTAATTCATTTTGACATGATCTCAATTTGTCTTCCAGTGTATGAATAGTTTGCTTTTATTGGCCATCAGTTCAAGGATGATAAGACACACTGATGTTCATCTCAGTGTCTAGAGAATGCTTGAGACTTTTCAGGAACATAGATGTAAATTTCGGATCTTGATCATAAATAAAAAATAGTTGTAGTATATGAAGCCTACCCACTTTTATAATGTATCTCCATGAAATTTGATTTATAAATAAGTCCTCATGAACAATAAAAGGTGGGATGTATTTTTAAGAGGATCCACAACAACCCATATAGCATTATTTCACCAGGATTTCTTTGGAAGTCTAGTGACAATGTACATGGTGATATTTTTCCATTTCCATGTTGTAATTCATAATTATTCCATCATCCCATTATATTTTTTTCTTTCATCCTTAACTTGTTGAAAGACCAAGAACATTGATGTATATTCCATAATATCCTTTTAAATATTATCCCACCAATAGATCTTTATGAGATCTCGATACATCCTTTTCCTATATCGTTTGATAGAGAATGTTGAGATATATGTACGATTTAGAATATCGTTATTTATATATGGATTGGATGGTATGCATAGTCACGAAAAAAATCTAATTACTCTTTCCTCATCAAATTTGAACACTTCATATTTCCCCTTTTCCGTAGCTTTATCATTTTGCTAAATTTCCTCATATTTTCTCTTAGAATCCATTATTTTCTCCATAAGTGATGTTTGAGATGTCATATGATATATTATTGATGTTGTTTCTTCCTCAATGATTCCCATGTTCATCCTATGAATTTAATAAATAGTTCTATTCTTCATAATTATCATCTTTGATAATTTTTTTGGATCCATTTTTCTTAGAGAGTCTACCACATTATTTGGTTTACTTGGATGGTAGTGGATTAAGAAGTCATAATAATTAATGAGATATAACCATATTCATTGGCACATATTAAGATCCTTCTGAGTGAATATATCTTTGAGGATCTAATGATCAGTACATATCTCACACTTCTCCCCATAGAGATAATGCAGCCATATTTTCAACATAAATATAACAGCTGCTAATTCTAGATCATGTGTGGGATAGTTTTTCTCATAAAATTTAGAAATCATTAAGGTGAAGTCTATAAATTTATCATTATGATTTTGTAGAAAACCTAATCTCATCTTTTAACCAACACTATATACCACAAATAGTTACCATCTTTTTGGTAGTTTATGTATTGGTGTAGTGATAAAACTATTTCTTAACTCCTTTAATACATCTTCACATTCACTTGTCCCAAAAAATATTACTCCCTTCTCTGTCATCTTGTTTTGGGGTGTTAACAATCTTGATAAGTTCCCCAAAAATTGTTGTTAATACCCAGCTAGACCATGGAATCTACAAATCTCCATAACATATGTTTTTGTAGGACACTCTTTAAATTTCTTTGTCTTATAAGGTTCTACATATTATCCTTTTATTGGGACAACATACCCCAAGAATGATACATCCCCCATACCTAGTTTCAATTTATTTTACCTTTGAAATTTTTTTCCCTCAATGTCTTTATCACAATTTTGAAATTCCCAGCTTGTTATTCCTTATTTTTTATTTTATTATAATATCATCGATAAAGTCAAAAAAATATTTGTTTAGGTAATCTATTCAATAATTCCCTAAAATTTATTAGAGAATTAATGTGTCCTAAGGTAATCATTATAAACTCATAGTGTACATACCTTATTCAAAATCCATTCTTTGTTATATCTTCTACGTTCACTTTTAATTGGTGATATCATGACCAAAGGTCCAATTTAAATAAATAATATTCCCCACGTAGTTGATAAAAAATTTAATCAATCCAAAAAAATTTAAAAATTTTCATTATCATGATTTGGTTGATCTCATGATAATCAACACAAAAGAACATTGATCCTTAATTTTTCTTGATGCAGAAGAATGACATATCCCATGGTGAAGCACTCAGGAATATGAAACTCTTTCCATGATTTTTTATTGTTATCACTTATTCAGATCATATAACTTGATGGTGTGACTTCAATTTTTTTATTTGATACAGGCAGAGAGGTAGGAATAAGTTAAATTTAGAACTCACCCTACCAGTGTGGAGGAAGACCAAGAAATTCTTTGGAGAACACATTAGTGTAGTCCCACAAAATGGGGATTTATTTGATAATTATCATCCTATCTATTTAAATCATTTCAACTAGATATTATTGATAATAAGAAAATAATATCCACAATTGAGATAATTATTCTAAAGGACATTCATCCTAATCCTTATACTTTTTCAAAATTGGTGGATTTCTCAGGATATGAAGGGTCACATCCCTTTCTTGACACTTAATGTTGAATTTATATAATGATTGAAAATATATGAGAAATATAGCATCAAACCCAAATAATTTAAGAGTTAAAATACATTCTATGAGTTTATTTACACAATCATTAACTAGGTAGGATTTATACACCTTGTTTGTAATAATTGACCTATTTTTTGTACTCCCAGATAACTTAACCTCCATATTTGGATGTGGTGACTGAATAGTTATGCTAAACTCTCTTTCCATGAATGAATTCATAGAAATAGAATCAAGTAATACATTTTATATTCTTTAATTAATGACTAGATTACCTATCACTACATCATTTTCAGACCCCCTAGTAGTAGTTATACTCTATTCAAATCCTTTTTGACATGGAGGTTGTTGTTGTTGATTTTCACTAACAACCCTTGGATTATGGAATTAGATCGAATAATTCCTATGTAAATTATAGTAGAAACACTGGACTATTGGATGTGTGTTGATCTGAACCGTCCTTTATTCATCAACATTTTTGGCATCCTCATATCAATTTGGTGATAATTTTCAGCATGCCCCTCTCTACCACATTTGAACCATTTGATTTATTCCCTTTAGATAGTTCCTCAGATTCTTATTCACAAAATATTGACCTGTGGGATTTTGTGTTTTCTTTCCATCATGGAATTTATCTATTAATAATACCATTTTGAACTCCATTTTCTACATTTCATCTCCAGACCCATGAGGCAAATGAGACTCTCCACTTTAAATTTCAACTATAACCGGAAAACAGACAATCTATTCATAACTCTAGAAATTATAAATTTATATCACCTATTATATTGTAATATTTAGTCCATTAAAGATTCAATACACCTTATTTTTAGTGTTCTTGACAAATCTAGGGGTAAATTTTGAATGTTTTGTGAAGTTTGATTCGTACACCTCAATTTATTCGTCTTACTTTTTCTTAAGTATGAGGAACTCTCTCTCCATATGAAGGTAGAGAGTTGGGTAAAAAAGTTATTGAAAAATATTTTTTTGAATGTCCCCAATTCCATGGAATTAATTTAATCCTAATATTTCGTGATCCTTATTAGTTTCCACCACTGATTATCTTCCCCAATAAAATGATTGGCCACCAGGTCAACTTTCCCTTCTTTGAATCACTAAGAGAAAAAATATTTTCAATCGAGTAAATCAATTATTCTGTGATAAGAGGATTAGGAGATACAATAAATATAGGAGGCCTTTTCCATATAATAGAATAAAATGAAACATTATCTTTCTTATGAGAGGGAGATAATTCCACTTGATTCATGTTATTATTTAAATCTTCATCTAGTTGAACCAGTACTATCAGGATGTTTTGAGTTCCTTTTCCCATCAGATTTGTAAATTAATTATGGAAGTCATTCCATTTAATATCACATTAATTTTGGTCATAGGTTCTCCTATTTTGATCCGTTTACTAAGAAAAACAATGTAATATTATCTAGGCTTGAATACATAGCTAATAAGAATATAAAAAAAGAAACTCTGAACATATATGGTTAATATTTAAAAGAAATTTATATCCTAACATGTGATTACCTATGTTTCTATATTGGTTGTCCATTGTTATATAATTATCCCAAGGTTTTGTAAAAAAGTTTTCTAATCATAATCTCAGAAAATAACTTTGCAATCATTTGATACCCACTATATAGAAAATTTCTTTAAACATGCACTATTACATGATTTTAAGAATAATTAACTGTTATATACAAACCATGGATCATATACTATAGTTTATATGGAATATTAGTAATTAGAAAACCCAAAAAATATAAAAACATATTTAATTTAATCTCTAGAAAGATTTCTCAACTTCTGTTGATCTCTTATATCTTCATAAGATATCCTGGGTAACACATGAACAATAGGATGAGCTAAAAATCCCATTAAGGGAATAAATAATGTTAAATTGCATATAACATGTGTTAAAAGGAATAACATGATGACATAAATAGTCATTGAACAAGAATAAAAATATGGGATAATAACATGTAGGGAATTGGACTATGTAATAATGGAATCATATGAATGATTCCGCAATATACGACATGACATAAAAAGGATTCAAGGATAAGTACCAAGACTATATCACATTGTGAAAAAGTTCCATAAAGATATTAGGGTTACACCATATCCCTACATGAAATCTCATGAGACTAAACATTATCCAATGAATTGGTGTACTATCTTGGTACAATAATCATAACATGTTTAGGAATATATATTCTGTAAGAATAGTAATCCATAATGAATAAAATTAAGGGTTTACCCATTCAAAGAAACTGGTATCATACTCATGCCGTTAGTCATAACCAAAGGGAACATAGTAATTTCTTAGATGAAAGAATGAATTTAAATAATAATTTTACATTAAAAAGGGAAAATACTGATAGATCATGATAAATTATTTCTATATGAAGTGAAAACATCTAGAAATCATGGTTATGATATATTTGAAATGATTAGATTTAGTGTGGTTTAAGGGAAAATATGAAATAGGCTTAAAAATAGGAAGACAATGAATTGATTTCATAATAACAAAAATTAACGAAGACAATTATTCATGATGAAAAAATTGATTTTTTAAAAAATTGGTGTCTTATAAAATATTATGGAATGTACTTGAAAATGGTTAAGAAATTAGAAAGTTCCCTTTAATCTTTTTTTCTTATTAGGAGGAAATAAAATGGGAACCTTATAAAACATATATTTCCCGATAAATGAAAGTTAAATTGATATAGGTACATATGTTTCAAAATAAAACATAATAATTTAGGATTATTTCATATAAATAATTAAGAATTTCATTGGGGTAAACTAAGATAACATGTAACCTGAAATAAAAAATAGTGGTTTAGAGATAATCAACTACCTTATTTCTGATAGTTTTCTGCACATATACATAATTTCATGGATAATAAAATTAGATCCATTAATTAATTAATTCCAAAAATCTTATAAATTTATTTTCTTTATTAAAATTTTATTCAGTTTGTGTATGCCGATCACGATTGTTAGTAATGTTTAATTCCATTATTCTGTGTGCATTCATTTCTGGATTTTATGATGAGTTCCATTAAGTTTAGTTATGGGAGTTCAGTTAAAATGGAAGAGAAAAAAGGAAGAGGGTTGAAATTATATTAATATAATTCATTAATTTTAAATATTCCCATATATTATTTTTTAGATATGTTGATGTTTTAATAGATAAAATGTTATTGATGAATGCCAGTTTATTTTTACAGTTTTCAATCATAAAAAACTAGTTTTTTATATTATTTAATATTATGAATATATATTAGTTAAAAATAGTTAATAATTTTTAATAAATATTTTTAATGTAGTTTAACCATAATAATGGATTCATGACATTCCATTAAGGTAGTAATGGAAAATGAAAACTCAGTATCCACAAAGGTGATGAATCAATGCCTCAAAGATGAGGATTTCATTTTTAAAATTAAAGGAGGATAGAAGGGATTTTATTATAGGTAATTCATTAAAATAATAATATTATAACATATATATATATATATATTTATGATTCTATATTTATCTTGTATCTTTGTATTGTGGAGAAAATGATGAGGTATAAGAATGAATGAATTTAGAATATAAAGGTGGAGGATTTTTTTTCTTCTTTGTTGTCTCCTTGAGAACCTACTTATAGAACTCAGGTTTGATCTGTTAGTGAGACCATAAATAATAGGTTGTGTCTTTGAGGTTTTAGTGAGGAATTTATCAGAATATAAGAAAGATCCAATTCTTAGATGGTGCTAAGAGAATAGGTGGTTAAGGTTCATATTTGACGTGGGTGAGAGGAGCCTTTTTTATTTTATTATTCATTTTGTTATTATTTTGGATAAATACAACCAATAGTTTTTGTTATTGTTTCTAAGTATAATAAATATTTAATGTGTGTTCTAACTAGTGGATGCTTACATCATTAATGAAACTTAGATTCATGTATTTGGATAATAATTTCAAATAACATAAATTATAACTTTTCACTACTAATAAAAAATTAATCATTTTTAAAAAAATCAAAAAAATAACCCCTAACCATTTTTCAATATGTATACATAAAAAGAGACACCATTTTATCAAAATATAAATTTATGAGTCTATTTATGAAAATATTTTTTCTTTTAAACAATTATATTATTTATAAAATCATAATAGAACATTTATGTTTTATAAAATACTAATAGTAAGTTTATCATTTGGAAAAAAATTATTTACTTATTATTGATATAATTATATCATATTGTAATTTATATTATTCTTGAATTTTATTTATACATTCATAGGTGATGTTACTATTCTATTGGAAATATTACTATTCATAATGGTCATATCAAAATTCTTACAATGAAGTCACTGTTACATTGGTATAGGTTCCTTAATTTCAATAAATATATTTTTTTTTCAATTATGATAATAATGTATTCTATGGTATGTATGTGTTTTATAAAATATAAAAACTATAATAATAAATATTCTATTATTAAATTCTATATCATTACATGAGCACAACACAACATATATTCTAAATCATCATAATACACCAAAAAGACTTGTCCTGATTTTAGAAATATCAGGATCAGTGCTGATATAACACAAAATGCAGTCCCCTATAAAGACTTCATAAATTCATAATCCCATTGGAATGGAACATTTTTCCCTTGGAAAAGATACCATTAGTGAATCTATTTGTGAGAATTCATGAACAGAATGTTGGTAATAAACTACCAGGATAAGGAAACTATGTCTCTCCGTAATATTTTTTGGTAGTTTTCAAGATTTGACAACCTCTATCATTTATGGATCCATTGAAACAATTTTTTTTGGAGATAATAAGGGCCATGGAAATGTACTTATTTTATTAAAAAATCAATATTTGAATGTTTTTCATACAAATGGTGATCCCACACAATACCCAACATTATCTCCAATTGTTTCTCATTCTCTACATTTGTTCTAGAATACACTAGTATATCACTAATGAACTCTACAAAAAATAATCTAGATACCATTGAAATATTTGATTCATCAATTCCATAAAGATGGATTCCATATTCTTATCTCCAAAAGTAATAACCACATACTTGTTGTGGTCAAATATAATTAGGAATGGTGTCCTTGGGATATCCTCCTTTTGAACCCATAATTGGTGATATCTCTAACATAATTCAATTTTAGATAACCATTAGACCCCCCTCAACAGATGAAAAAGATCATTAATAATTGGTAGAGGAAACTGATCCATTTATATAATTTGATTAATCTTATGATAATCTACACAAATCCTATGTTTTCAATCCTCCTTTATCACAAACAAAATCTGTTCTTCATATGGTGATTTACTAGCCCAAGTAAACCCCTTTCTTTCTAACTCTTAGAATTAGACATTCAATTCCATTAATTTATTTTGTTCTATTCGATATAATGGAAGTGATATTTGGATGGTCCCTATAATGAGATCAATCATAAACACCACTTCACTTATGGGTGTAAACATAGGAAATTATTCATAAAAACTTCAAGAAACTGATCAAAACTTGTTGAAAAACGACTATTAATGCACTTATCATTAGATTTCATGGTCATATATTCTAATTGTTATGATATAGTTACAAATTCAATTTATATAATCCTACTTCACATGCCATTACATATCAATCTCATGTAATGAGATGCTTGATGCCATTCTCAGACATAATACCAACCCATATAATCTAAACATTACTGATAGATTTGTACAGGTTTTACAGATCCATACACACAATTAAGAAATAGAAATAAATTTATATCATAGAGAAATGAAAAATAAATTCATCCCCATCAATATTTAGAGAACATGATTTTCATATAAAGTCTTGACATTATAATTTTCTAATAGGATTTTGGTGTTTCAAAACAGAAGACATCACCTCAACATGCAAACCAAGAATATCAACCACATGAGAAGAAATAAATGATTGGTATTCAACCACATTAAACAATAATTTCTTATGGATGGACTTTAAAATAATAATAATTTTAAATATAGAATGTAAAAATTGATCAACCACAATTATTCTCTAAGATACATATAATTTTTACTCGCTTCACTTTTCTCTTTATTAACCTATTCAGATTTCACTGGTTGTAGAGTAAATATATTTCAAGAATTGTCATGGATTCAATGATTATATTGACAAGATATTTTCTAATATACTCATCCCATCAAAGTATATGATGACTGAAAATCATGACATGTGTCCCTAACACCCTACTTAGGAGCATAGAGACAATATAACTAATGATTCCCCTTCTGGTATCAATTGTAATGGCCCAATGTTTTATCAATAAAATTCCCTTATTATAGTTATTTTTTATTGTATAATCATATAATATTATATATAGAACATAATACAATCCATAAAAATTTTGAATGAGTAAAATAAAAGGTATCTTTAGATGTTAAGAAACATATACGAAAGAAATAATATCTTGACCATTGGAATAGTTATGTTACCCTTACAAATAGTAAATGAGACAATTGAATAGTATCCTCACTTTTGAAATTATAAATAAAATTTATTCATCTTATAAGATTCAATATGATATAATTATTTCATTGTAAAAGTAAATAAATATTTTAAAAAATATTAACTAAGTGTTGGTATTTTTGTATGTCTTTTATAATTAATTACAATTTTAATATTAATTTAATAAATTAATAGAATATTTATTTTCCTAAAATGAATTAAAAGATTATTATTTTTATGTCTGATTATTATTGTTTAATTTTATATACCTTAATTATTTTTTCAAAGTGTTAGAAAAAGAGTTTTAATTTTAGAATTTGTATTTTTCAAAGAATTTTTTATTTAAATTATCAATTAAATTTCACATATTTAGAGAATTATTTTCATAAAATAGAGGTAATTTTTTAATTCTACACATAAAAAAATGGTTGGGGTTAATTTTTGGGATTTTTATGAAATACGTGATTTTTTTATGAATATTAAAATACGATAATTTATGATAAATGCTGAAACCTGAATTTCTAAATCATGATTGAGTCATGGATTGTATAAACAGACATTGGTTTGAAATAAAATTCTCTATTTACTATTTTTTTTCACAATAATCAATATTATTCACAGTCTTGAGAAAAAATATTAAACTAATCATTAAAATAATTGGGAACCCCTCCTCTTCTCCACTATAAATACCACCCATCTTTACCTCTTCTCTTCACTCCTATAAATCCGTATGACTTTTGTAACTTCTACTAAAATCTTTTACTAATCCCTTCACCCATGTACAAAATCCCTTGGTCTCTTCAAAAGACCAAATATTCTCACCTAAAGAGGTCTCAAGAAAATTATATTGAATAGGTAAACTTCTCTTTTAATTTCTTTTATTTTATTTCAAGTTCCATTATTTATTTTTCATTAATCACCTCCTTTAATCCAAATTTTATGATAACTACAGTACCTTACATGTATATTAATTTTGTTATGATAATTTAATAATTCATCATCATCTCTCTTTTACCCTTCATTAATACCAAAAATGAAAACACCATCTGAGATGTGTTAATTTATCACATTCAATGATGAAGGGTTTTCAATTTCCAATACCATCTTCAATTATGGTTGAGAAACCATTTTGAGGGTTGAACTAGACTATCATATATGCATTATGTTTAATTTAAGGTTCTGGAATATTTTGTACACATTATATTAATTTATGAAGAAAAATGTGTTCGATGTGATCTAGAACTGTCGTTTAACAAAAAGGTTGTCATTAATGATTTATATAATGATACACATTCAAAAAAATAACCAAATGTATTTTATAATAAGTTAATCTATAGGTTGATCACTAATAACATATAACTCAAATACTATAAATCCATTCTCATTTTACATGTTTATCCTTACATGTATGTAGGTAAACCAATCATCAAAACCAATGAAACAAATAATGGAATTGAACCTCTTCACCCATCAAAAAGGTCATGAATGAACATAATAAGGTTATAATAAACCAATTTCATAAATAATAGGTTCTATAAATATTAATTAATGAATTTAGTTTTTTTATCCAAGACATTAATATCAATTTAAGGACACCTTCAAACTTAAGGTAAGTGATTCTACCTGAACCTCCATTATTCCTCCGGGTTGTTCTATATTTATTTTTACCATAATGAAGTTATATATTATTTTTATGTAAATATTATAAATTATATTTACATGTATAAAAATAATGTATCAAGGTCCATTCATCATTATATTTTTGGGATATACATGTTTTTAAGTGGTTTCATCCTCAATAATTCCTGAAAAGAAAACCCGTTTTAAGAGAAATTTTTGAATTCTTACTCAATTTCAAGAGAACTACATAATTTATTTTTAGCCACCATTATTTTTAGAAAGCCAAACTTTTTTTAATGAAAAAATTCTTGGTTGGCATTTGGTTTTATATAAAATATTATTCCCTTTTCTATTTAAAATTCCCTTTAGTATTTTCTTTAAAAACCGCGCTAAAATGTTTTAATGCTAAAATTTCTTACATACTCTTATTAAATGATGTCACTTATATTTGGAATCACTTAAAATGATATATTATTATTTGCAATTATTTATGTCCTATTATGTTTTAATTCATTTTTTTCCTGGATACTTGTTTGATACGCCAATTCATTATGCTTTATGAAGTCATTATGATACCTATTTCTTTCAATGGGTACACTTACGTTTATGTATGATTGATTATGTATGATTTTTCATGTGGAAATCATATTCATGAACATGTTAAGATGGGTGTACCCATATAGCTCTCTAATGCATTGAGTAATTTTTTGTCTCCTAAGACGTTATTTACAACTGTCTTGGCAGTTAACATTGACTTGTGCTACCATGTGGAATATTCTTGGGGGGTAACCTTTAATTGTTCTCCTCTATGTGAAAAAATATTTGGATCATTCTAAAGTCATGTTTTATATTGCAGCTAAATTACTATAACTCTATGTTCATATGAATCCATGTTTATATGTTATGATTTCAAATATTCCTTGCCTTTTTATATCATTATTTCATGCCTTTTAACCCTTGTGGTAAAGCATTATTCATAAGTTTTTTACCTTACTAGGATTTTAAGCTCATCCATTTATTCATGTTATCCTTAGGTTATCCTATAAATATTTATGATCATAATGGAATTTAGGATATCATTATGAATAATAAATAAATAAATGTTTTATTTAGTCCCATGATTTTAGTTTTATGTACCTAGTCTTCAAAGACACTAGAATTTACAATCCTTGGCTTGTAATATGGTGTTTTATTATGATTAAAAGAATGTAATTATATGTATAAAAGGATAAGGTCACTAAAGTTGGTATCATAGGATGGTCTAATTATTTTTGGGGATTAGGAATAGAGCCCATTAGTAAGAACATTAGGGATGAGACTTAGTATAAGAAAACATCCCTAAATTTTGGTAAGTATAGAGTAAGTGGTTTGTCAAGAAAATAAATCCATATATAGATACGAACAAGTTTTTGTGGCTTTATAATAGATTTATCTAGGGGTAAAACTAGAAAACACCACTTTAATCTAGACTCTAACCGGAATTGGTGCACAAAAATTGGCCTTGCGGCACTTCTGTTTGGACACTCCCAGGGGATATGCTTTGGTAAATTCATAAGCTCATTACAAACCATTATTAAGGGAATAAAAAAAATATCCCATAATAATATATGTTAATAAACAAATCAAGGATAACAAATATTGAAACCTAGGGAGTCACAAGTTTGGACACATTTTTCTTTAAGAGTTCATCCTTTTTTAATGTTTCCTTGTTATGATTATTAGCTTTGTGTTCGTGCCCTCAAATTGTACATTTTTTTTATTTGTTCATGGAGGGAAATATAAGAACACGTGATAACGATCAGTGTGATAGGGAATGTGAAGATTTACCTAATGATATGTCGAATATGATGGTAATAGGTTCTCAAAATGTCATGATAGTACTTGCTCAGCTTGCTCAAGTTATGAATAATAACTTGAATCATGTGGAACACCCTCCTCCTCTAAATAAGGAGTAGGTTTATATTGAATCCTTACTGATTAAAAGGCCTCCCACATTTAGTGTATCTTTTAATCCCTTCCTCGTAGAATAGTGTATTAACTCTATTGAAAAGATATTATCTGCCCTACAGTTCTCATAATAAGAGAACATCGTACTTTCGGTCTATTGTTTTAAAAGGGAATCTGATCAGTGTTGGATGATAGAGAAAATATTTTCAATTAAATTTACATGTAATTTAATTGTTTTAAACCCACAAAATTGTTACTCTATGTTGAATTGCTTCATTTTTATGGTATTGGTGTTATTCTGAGCTAAACAGTAAAAATTCCCATTTCAGATTTTTAACTATTTTAAATTATTTATTTTGTTTGGCCATAAAATCTTATATACTAATCAAAATTGAAAAATTATCTCTTCTATAGATTCTAAAAATCTATGGAATCATTAACTATTTTTGGACCAAAAGCTGAATCGGCCATATGGAAGCTCAAAAGAAGCTCACAAGTTGTCTCAAGAAAATTGTTTAAAGTTCTTCCGATTTTTGATATGAGGTCCATAACTCATTATTTTTGGGCCCAATTGTTGTGTAATTCACTGGATGCATGAGGAAGGAGTTTTATAACATATTTAATGCAGTAAATTCCACGGTAATTTTCCGTTTTAAGGGTCATTAATGCACCCTAATCTGGAGGTTTGCGATTTGGCGAGTCTGACTGGACAGAATAAATTTTGAGAGTAAAACGAGCATAACGCTCTGAATACTTGTCTAAATATACTGCGGTTTTGAGGGGAAACTCAGAAGGGAATTATAAACAACATTCAAGAAGGGTTAAAATCATGAAGAGGACATTTAATGAGGATAAAACGAATCAACATCTGAGGGAAGAATTCTGGCTATAAAAGGAGGAGAGATCCCCCCTCTCAAAGCATCCCATTCTTCATCCCATTCCTTCTGGGACACCAAGAAAGAGAAATTGTTGGATTTTTATTTTGTTTCTTTTCTTTTAAATTTTTTTGTAATGCCTTCATCTTCCCCTTTAAACTCTATTACCCTTCACCTGGAAGGGTAAAACCTTTGAGTGATCAGGGAAGGGGTAGTTTCACTTTTTTAATGTCAGAGTTTTGTGGTTAAATATAAAATCCTCTTTTTATTTTGAATGACTTCTATTATCACTGTTTCCCAATTATCTTAATTCAATTGTGTTTCGAGTTTGGTGTATTCATTGTTAATAGCTTTGGTTAAAGACTTTTAATCTCCCTTTGCCTAGTGCAATTTGTCTCGATCGAGCAGATTGTGTTAGGTGGTGAGTGTCTAGCGATCGTTGGCACTAGTGTGAAACTATTGAACTTTTTATAGAGTTATAAGGAGAAAAAATTCCCAATCGGGACTTGCCTTAGTTGTTTAGGGATTTTTTATGAACTTCCATGCGCATATGAGTAAGTCTCATTTGTTTATTTAACAAAGGGTGATTAATAACTCAATCTAGGAGTATTTCATTTGTTATTCGAAAGGAAGAGAGGGAATATGATCCTTATTACTATGATGAAATTTCAAAAGTGAATCCTACCCAGACCCAATCACTCTCTTCATTCATTAGTGTTCAAACTTTCTTTTTTATTTCTTTCTTTATTTTTCAACCCAAACAATTTCAAAAATGACCTTTTATTATTTCTTAAATTTAAGTGACAAACATAATTATTGTGCACTACTATCTGGAGATAACTTAGGTTAACCACTCTACTACATTTTAACTTAGGTATAATTTGTTTTTGTCACACCCCACGACAAGCACGTGTCAAAACTTGGCGTCATTGGTAGGGAGGTAGTGCCAACAGTTTCTTCTTCTTCTTTCCTTTATCTTTTTTATTTTAATTCCAAAGTTGCATGACTAGAACCTCAAACACTGAAACTCGCCCCATTAATCCTAAAATTGAAACCACTTTGTTGAATAGGATCAGAAACCTCAATTTACAACTTGAATTTGAGGATATTTCTACTATATACTCGAGTGAAACTTCAAGTGTTCACTCCGAGCCTGTCATCATGGCTGGAAATCAAAACCTAACCCTCAGAGACCATTGTGGCCCACAATTCCTTAATCAGAATAATCAACCTGTTATGACAGTGTTACAAAATGATTTTCAGATGAAACCTTACATGATTACACTGCTTCCAAAGTTTCATAGCTTGGTAGTAGAAGATCCTAACAAACATGTTAAAGAGTTCACACATGTCTGTTCAACCTTTAGACCACGTGGAGTAGCTGAGGAAAACGTTAAGTGGACAGAGTTCCCGTTTTCATTGGAAGGAGCTTCCAAAGAATGGTTGTATGGTCTACGACCTAGAGATGTTGACAATTGGAATGACCTGGTGAGATGCTTCTTGCAAATATTCTTCCCCACCTCTAGAAGCATATCCATCCGAAAGGAGATCTATGCCATCAAAGGATCATCTGGAGAAACCCTTTACGAGTACTGGGAAAGATTTAACAAGATATGTGCTAGATGCCCTCATCAAGCCATTGAAGATCATTACTTTCTTCTATTCTTCTATCAAGGATTACTGGACAATGATAAGAACCTTCTTGATGCATCATGTGGAGGTTCATTGATTGAAAAGTCACCAGAAGAAGCCAAAGGTTTGATTGAGATGATTTCTCAGAACTCGAAACAGTTTGGTACAAGAGGTACTGGCACAAGAGGTATTCATGAGGTACGAACCTCTCATCCATCAGCCTAACTAGAAACTAATATTGAATAGATAAATAGTTTGGTAAGACAAATAGCCTTGAAACAAGTGGATGACCAACAAGCACCAGCTAAGGTATGTGGTTTATGCTCATCACCTGATCATTTCACTGACCAATGTTCTGAAATACAAGGAATGGAAACTTGTGCGGAAACTTTTCAGAAAAGGTAATACCAACAGAATCAAGGATGGAGAGATCCAAACCATGTACAATATGGGTTTGGAAATCAGAAGAATCAATCTAGACCCCCATTCTAGAAACAATTCCAAAACCCCCACCATTTCAACAAAAGAAATCTTATATCCAACCTTCTCACCAACCACACACTTTCTTAAAAACCTATGAGCAACCATCAACCATTTCACAACCCATAATTTTGAACCAACAACATATATCTGATATTGAGGGGATGAAAGTTTCTGTAAAAGAATTTTCCACCAAGTTTGAAGGTCTCATGGAATTCCTAACCAAAAATCTCAGGAAACTTCTTTCCCAAACAATCCCAAACCCAAATAATAATGTCAGCATGATAACAACATGAAGTAGAAAAGAGATCTCACCACCAGAATCCCATGAACCTGAAACAATACCACTTGGGTTAAGGGAGAATGAATTTGTAAACTCTGAAAATTATGTGAAAATGCATTGTGAAGAAGAGAATAAAGAGGATGAAGAGAAGGATAGATCAAGGAAGAATAGACAAGAAACACCATTTAAATGGAAAAAAAGTGAGAAGAAAGACTTACCCCCTTAATTTCCATCATGGATGATTGAATCAAATAAATTTTAGGATGAAGCACTTCAAAAAGAAATTCTGGACACCTTCCAGAAAGTGAAAATAAATATCCCCTTACTTGAAGCAATCAAACAAATTCCAAAGTATGCTAAATTTTTGAAGGATCCTTGAACCATGAATAGAAGAATTCAAGGGAATGAAAGGATCAACTTGGGAAGAAGTGTCTCAGCCCTTATCACACCACCGTTTTCAACTAAATGTCAAGATCCAGGGATGTTTTCCATTCCATGAACCTTTGGTTATTTAAATTTCTCTAATGCTTTGTGTGATCTAGGTTCTTTAATTAATGTATTGCCTCATTCGGTATACACTTATTTTAAGATGGGAGACTTGAAACCCACAATATTAGTGGTCCATCTTCCAAACAAATCCATAGTTTTCCCTGCAAAAGTTTTGGAGGATGTCCTTGTCAAAGTCAAAGATCTCTTATTCCCAGCTAACTTCTATGTGCTAAATATGGAAGAAGATAGGAACCCTTCACATTCACCCATCATTTTGGGGAGATATTTCTTAAAGATGGCTAAAACAATCACCAATGTCTATGAGGGGACACTCACCATGGAGTTTGGAGAGAGCATGATCCACTTCAATATTTTTGAATCCATGAGGCACCCATCAGATGATCACTCCCTCTTTTCACTTTCCCATGAAGATGTTGAAGAACAAATTGAATAATCAGGTATGATCTATTAATTATTGGACTTAAGAGATACTTCTTCCCTTGGAAATATCATTGAACATGTGGATGCTGAAGATGATAGAGATTTTGACTTTATGTGGGAGGAAGATGTAAAATATGATTTCTTTGATTATTTGTTAAATGACGAGGAAGATGATACGGTTTATTGTGTGCAGGAGGATCACCCTTTGGAAGTGGGTAATGTCATTTTAATTTCATCCCTTGAGAATCCCCCTGAACTTGAATTAAAACCACTCCCTGATGATTTAAAATATGTGCACCTTATGGAAGGAGAGAAGTTACCAGTGATTATTTTAAATAAACTATCTAAAAACCAATAAAAATCATTGATTGAGATTTTGAGAGAGAATTTCCAGGGAATTGGATAGAGCTTAGGTGATATCCAAGGAATAAACCCCATAATATGATCACATAAAATTTTTCTTGAGGGAGATTCCAAACCTGTTAGACAGCCCTAAAGGAGACTAAATCCCATATTGATGGAGGTTGTGAAGAAGGAGATTGAGAATCTATTGGAAGCTGAGATCATCTATTCCATTTCAGATTCACACTGGGTCAGCCCTATTCATGTCGTTCCTAAAAAAACTGGCCAGACCACAGTGAGTAATGAATAGAATGAGTTAATCCCTATGATAATTCAAAACAGATGGAGAGTGTGCATTTATTTTAGAAAATTGAACCAGGTCACTCAAAAAGATCATTTCCCCATCCCCTTAATTGACCAGATGTTAGAGAGATTGTAAGGGAGAACTCATTATTGCTTTTTGGATGGATTTTCAGGCTACTTCCAAGTACCCATTGCTCCCGAGTATCAAGAGAATACGACATTTACATGTCCTTTTGGTACTTTTTCATATAAAAGAATGCCATTTGGATTATGTAATTCTCCAGGAATATTTCATAGGTTCATGATGATTATATTTTCTGATCACATTGAAAATTTCATGGAAGTTTTCTTAGATGATTTTACAGTTTTTTTAGATTCTTTTGATCATTGTTTGAAAAATCTAGAAATAGTTTTGAAAACCTGCATTGAAAAAAATTTATTTTAAATTTTGAAAAGTGTCATTTAATGGTTAAAAGAAGAATTGTACTTGGTAATGTAAATTCCCAAAATGTAATTGAAGTGGATAAATCAAAAATTGAAGCGATAAACTCATTTCTGTACCCTACTTGTGTGAAACATGTTAGATCATTTTTAGGACATGCAGGATTCTACAGGAGGTTTATCAAAGATTTTAGTAAGATTTATCTCTCTCTCTCCAGATTAATTTTGAAATATTATGATCTTGATTTCAATGGTGCATGTAGGGAATCCTTTGATGAGCTGAAGAATAGATTTATTTCACCACCTGTGATGTAGCCTCCAAATTGGGAAGAACCATTTGAGCTACTTTGTGATGCTTCCAACCAAGCAGTTGGAGAAGTCCTTTCTCAGTGAATTGAGGGCAGGCCACAAGTCATTGCATATGCTTTAAGAACCTTGGATGTGGCTCAATAAAATTAAAAAACCACAGTAAAGGAGTTTTTAGCCGTTTTTTTATTTGGAAAGATTTAGATCATATCTTATTGGAACTAAAGTCACTGTATTTTCTGATCATGCAGCTCTATGGTACTTGATGAAGAAGGATGAAGCTAAACCGAGGCTAGTGAGATGGATGTTACTATTGTAGGAGTTCAACATAGAAATCAAGGACAAAAAGGGATCTGATAACCAAGTGGCTGATCATTTAAGAAGACTTCCTAACACTGCTGAGGCTGAACTTCCATAAAAAGAACCATTGAATGATCACCTTCCAGGAGAGGAGCTGTTCTTGATTAAAGGATAAGTACCTTGGTATACTGCCATGGTCAATTATCTGGTAACATCTCTGGTCCCATCCTGTTTCAATTCTCATCAAATTCACAAACTAAAATCTGAATCTAGATATTACATTTGGGATGATCCATTTCTTTGGGAGATTTGCAAAGACCAAATGATAAGAAGATGTTTGCCTGAGAGTGAAATTGGTTCTATCTTTCATTTTTGTCACACATTATCTCGTGGAGGCCAATTTGGACCTCCAAGAATAGCAAGGAAGGTTTTAAAATCTGGACTTTATTGGACAACCATTTTTAAAGATTCTCATGAATTTTGAAAAAGGTTTCTAAAATGTTAGTTTTCTGGAAAAATCTCAAAGAGACAAGAAATTCCCCAACAAACACTTAATTTTTGTGAGATTTTTGAAGTCTAGGGGATATATTTTTTAGGTCCCTTCCCAATTTCATTTGGAAATTATTATACCTTTCTTGTGGTTGATTATGTTTCCAAATGGGTGGAAGAAAAAGCCAACAGGACTGATGATACTAAAATTGTATGTGATTTTATCAGGACTAACATATTTTGTAGGTTTGGAGTGCCAAGATCCATAATCACTGATCAAGGGACTCACTTTGGCATATGATAATGGAGTCTTTTCTAAAGAAGTTTGTGGTGCATCATAAAACATCAGCTCCCAATCACCCACAAACAAATGGTCAAGCAGAAGTGTCTAACAGGGAAATCAAAGGAATTTTGGAGAAGACTGTTAAAACTACCAGGAAGGATTGGAGCCAGAAGCTGGAAGAAACATTATGGGATTATAGGATATCCTAGAAGACCTCTATTGGAATGAGTCCATATCGGCTGATTTATGGGAAACGTTGTCACCTACATATGGAACTGAAGCATTTGATGTATTGTGCTATGAGGAAAATGAATCTGGATCATAGAAGTGCTGGAAAAGAGAGAAGGTTGCAGTTACAGGATTTGGAGGAAATTATAAGAGAGTCATTTGAAAATTCCAAGATTTACAAAGAGAGAACAAGAGTGGCCCTTGACAAGCTGATCCAACCGAAATAATTCCATCCTGGAGATAAAGCGTTTCTATTCAATTCAATACTCAAGCTGATGCCAGGTAAACTTCGTTCCAGATAGGAGGGTCCATTTATAGTTACTCATGTATATACTTTTGGTGCTATGCAGATTGTGAAGGATGGAGAGTAGGATCCATTCACTGTGAATGGGCATAGGCTAAAGAAATTCCTTGGGACCCTGCCATCAGAGCCAGTGGAGGAGATCCCACTCCTCCAATCCGTCTATCAATAAGAGCCATCAGGTTGTACCTCTCCTTCACACTTTCTTGATGTTGTGATTCATTTTAAAATTGGCTTACATGTTAAATCCACTTGAATGCATTGAGGACACTGTATCATTTAAGTGTGGGGGAGGGAACCTTTATAGTTTAGGATTTTCATTTTGTGTTTGTTTTTAAAAAAAATCATGTTTTCATCTTTTTGTGTGTTTATTTTTCAATTTTTGGTGTGTTTTTGAAACTTTTGAGATGAAATGATTATCATTACCATTTTTGTAACCCATGACAATGATTGAACCAATCTATTCCATGAAACTGAGCTTAAATGAATGCTGAAATGACTTTGTTTCGAGTTTAAATATTTTGTAATTTCATGAAAAGTACACTATTTTTTGAATCCCATGCCATATTTCACTGTCTATATCATTGAAATCACTTTCTTGTGAGGCTTCTCAACCATTTTTTTCATATTCTTTTCATTCACCTCATTTCTTGAGAGAACCAGACCATGTTTACTTAAACCAAAATTTGATTTATTCCTTTAAACACATGAGGGTTTGGGGTACATGTGTTTTAAATTATTGAGGCATTTATTTGGTTTTAATCCCCATTTTCAAAATAATCCTTTTCATTGTGTACCAACTTTACATTTATCCTTCATAAGCCCTTATATGCCATGAATTGCCTTATAGGTTTAATCCACATTACAAGCCAATTTTCCCTATGCAACCATCTCTTGAAGTGAAATTGTATGATCTAGTTGAACTTAAGTGTGGGAGCAACGTCTTGTGGTGTACTACCTCATTTGGTGACACTTTGAGTGGAAAATAAAATGTTGAAGAGCCGATGTTTCTATTGAAAAATTCATTTTTTAAAAAGTTGTGGGAGATTTCATGATAAGAGAAGTTGTGCCTTTCTAGAGCTTCCAATGTAAAAATAAAGATGTGCCTATCTAGAGATTTCAAGAAAAATAATGTTTGAAAAGATTGAAATTTTTGCTGCTGAAATACTGAGATAATGGAATGATGATGGAGCCTATTTTCGACAATGTAGAAGAGAAGGAGACCACATTTGATTGAAAATTAGAATCTTGCAATTTTGCATCAAAAATATCCAAGACCTCCTTTTTCAGCCTTAGAATTTTTAAAATCTAAATCCTTCCAACTGGAAGCCACAAAACAACCTTGAAAAGTCCTCATGAGAAACACATGTCCTTGACTCACATCAGGTGGAGAAGTAGGAATTTATCAACCCTATGGTGACTCTTGTGTGAGTTTGGATACAAAAATACCTATTGAGCATTTACATTTGTGAGATAAGAGAAAATTCATGTGAGGTAGGTGTTTTGTGTGCATGGGATAAGAAATGAAGTGGAAATATATTAAATAATCTAAAATAGAGAACTTGAAATAGTTGTTTTTTATGAGGCATGATATTTTTTTCTTTCTTGATATGGATTTGGTAGATCTCATTGGTGTGTGTTTTGGATTTGATTTGATTTTATGTTTACTTTTCTAGGAGTCCAAGTTCTAAGTGTGGGGGAATTGATAGAGCAAATATTTTCAATTAAATTTACATGGAATTTCATTTTTTTAAACCCACAAAATTGTTACTCTATGATGAATCACTTCATTTTTATGGTATCGGTGTTATTTTGATCTAAACAGTAAAAATTCCCATTTCATATTTTTAATTGTTCTAAATTATTTCTGTCATTTCAATAGAATAAATTGTGAGAGTAAAATGGGAATAACTCTCGGAATACATGTCCAAATCCTTTGACATATTGAGGGAAAACGACCAAGGGAAATATAAACAACATTCAAGAAGGGTGAAACATGTGAAGATGTCATTTAATGAGGATAAGACACGTCAACATCCGGGGGAAGAATTTTGGGTATAAAAGGAGGGGAGGTCCCCCCTCTCAAAGCATCCAATTCATCATCCCATTCCTTCCGGGACACCAAGAAGGAGAACTTTTTGGATTTTTCTTTTGTTTCTTTTCTTTTCCATTGTTTTGTAATGCATTCTTCTTCCCATTTCAACTCTATTACCATTCACAAGGAGGGGTAAAACCTTTGAGTGATCAGGGAAGGGGGAGTTTCACTTTTATAATGTCCGAGTTTTGTGCTTAAATATAAAATCATCTTTTTCTTTTGAATGACTTCTATTATAACTATTTCCCAATTATCTTAATGTGATCGTGTTTTGAGTTTGTTGTATTCATTATTAATAACTTTGGTTAAAGACTTTTAATCTCTCTCGGCCTAGTGCAATTTGTCTCGATCGAGCAGATTTTGTTAGGTGGTGAGTGTCTAGAGATCATTGGCATGTATGTGAAACTATTAAAATTTTTCTAGAGTTCTAAGGAGAAAAAATTCCTGATCGGGACTTGCCTTAGTTGTTTATGGATTTTTTTTAACTTCCATGAACATAAGAGTGAGTCTCATTTGTTTCTTTAACCAAGGGTGTTTAATAACTCGATCGAGGAGTCTTTCATTTGTTATTAAAAAGGAAGAGAGGGAATATGATCTTTATTACTATGATGACATTGCAAAAGTGAATCCTACCCTGACCCCATCACTCTCTCCATACATTAGTGTTCAAACTTTATTTTTTATTTATTCCTATATTTTTCTACCCAAAAAATTTCAAAAACAACCTTTTCTTCTTTCTTAAATTTAAGTGCAAACATAATTGTTGTGAACTCCTCTCTAGAGACAACTTAGGCTAACCACTCTACTACATTTTAACTTAGGTATTATTGGTTTTTGTCACACCCCATGAAAGTAATGTGTTAGTTGACACTGATCAAGAATATGAAGTCCTAAGAGGAAATTGATTCCATGGATTGGGAGGAATTCAAGAAAGTGTTTTTCAATAAATATTTTCCCCAAACCATTCACCTCAATATGGAAAGAGAGTTCCTCGGGCTCATGTAAAAGGAAGATGAATCCATAAGGGCATATGAAGAAAACTTCAGACGGCTTTCAAGATATGCCTCCTTCTTTTTCATGAAAAAATAAAGCAAGGTGGAACACTTATTTAGTGAACTAAAGCTGATTATATGAAATTTTTTGGAAATTCATGACATTGACAGTTTTGAAGAGATTGTTCATTGTGCCCTCAAGGTTAAAATGGGGATCAGAGACTCTTAGTGTTCTTGTAGTCCTAATGGCCAAAATTAGAAGATGGAATCTAATATTGGTGGTTTGGAAAATAAATCCCATAATGGAATGAATATCAAACATCCCACATGTCAAAAATGTGAGAAGAAGCATCCTGGGAACTATCTAATGGGAACCAGGAATTGATTCAAATGTGGAAGAATGGGACATCTGACTAAAAACTGCCGAAGGGATATGACGAATCCCACTAATGTGGAAGAATAAAGGAAGGTTCAGATCAAGACACATCATGTAGTGTAGTGTTACTTCTACAAGGAACATTGGAATTTTGCTAACAATTTCCCTAAGCCAAGGGTTATCAGATGAAATCAACAAAAACCTCCATGGAAACAAGGAAGGGATCATGCTATCACTATTTTTGAGGTGGATCCAAAAAATGATGTGGCGACCGGTACTCTAGTTGTTTATTCAAGAATAGAAAATGTACTATTTGATTCTGGTTCTATACATTCTTTCATATCTTTCAAGTTTAGTAGAACTATTTAAACACCACCTCAAAACTTGGAGGTTAACTTATCAGTGAGAACAACGAATGAAGAAATTATTTCATCCAAGCTTTTAACTCCTCCCGATTATGTTTGTGGACTTAACCGCATAGAAAATTGTTCCATAATTCATTTAGTGAAGTTTTATGTTATCTTGGGAATGGATTGGATATCTTTATACATATCCAACAACAACTGTCTGGAAAGGGGATCACTCCTCAAATCCGAGAGTATCCTCCAATCCTATAAAAGTGTAAGGATGAATATGAATCTCCTTAAGAACCATTGTCTCATGTGGGGATAATATTTATTATTGGAAAAGCATATCTCGCTAAAATCATTGAGGAAAAGAATATGATACTTCTCGAATATATGCCCATCATGGGGGAGTATAATGATGTATTCACTAAAGATATTTTTGGTCTTCCTCATGATTGAGAGGTTGATTTATCAATTGAACTTATTTGTGGATATCCACCAATATCAAATACACCTTATAGAATGTCCATGTTAGAGTTGGAAGATCTAATGAAGTAGTTACAAGATAATCTAGAACGGGGTTTTATATTTCCGAGTGCTTCACCATTGGGAGCACCAGTTCTATTTATCATCAAGAAGATGGTTCAATGTGCCTTTGAATTGATTATTATGAGGTCAATAAAATCACACTAAAATCTAGTATCCCTTACATTAGAAATATGATTTTTTTGATCAGTTATATGGAGCCCATTATTTCTCTAAGGTGGAAATTCGGTCGGGACATCACTAATTAAAGGAGAGGAAGGAAGTAATTCCAAAAACTACCTTTTGAACAAGGTTTGGACACTATGAGTTCATAGTGATTCCCTTTGGAATCACAAATTATTCTGAAATATTCATGTATTTAATGAATAGAGACTTTTGAGATTACCTGGACAAATTTTTTGTTGTATTTATCGATGTTATTTCGATTAACTCCAAGAGCAAGGAGGAACATGATGATCATTTGAATATTGTTCTGATGAGTTTGTGAAGGGATAAATGTTATGAAAAGTAAAATAAATGTTATTTTTGTATGGAGGAAGTATCATTCTTGGGGAATGTAATAATTATAAAGGGATATTTTTAGACCCTTAAAAGACAAGTGGATAACTATTTTTGGTGAACAACGATGATTCAAAGAAAGTATTAGGCTATGTACTGATGTAAAATGATAAAGTGATATCCTACACCTCAAGGAAGATAAAAATACCAGAGAAAAACTACCCCACACATGATCTGGAGTTGGTAGCTGTGATATTTGTGTTGAAAATATGGTGGTATTATCTCTATGTGGAGAAGTGTGAGATATATACTGATCACAAGAGTCTCAAATATAAATTCACACAGAAAGAGCATAATATTCACCATCAAATATGGTTAGAGCTCATCAAGGATTATGATTTCTCAATCCACTACCATCCCAGTATGTAAAATAAGTTGGCGTATTCACTAAGTAGGAAGGATACTACATATTTATCAATGATGAGAATTGAAAAGTATCCAATATTCTTAGCTTTTCAGAGGATGGACATGGGATTCATTAAGAGAGGAACATCATCAATCCTTTCTCAAGTGATTTATCAACCATCCCTCATGGATAAAATAAAGTATGATCAAAGAAAATATGTGTAAATTATGAAAATGGTGGAAGCTATCTATAATGGGAAATCCTCTGATGTTCAAGACTGATGAGGAAGAAGTTGTAAGATTTGGGTCACAATTATGTATACCATCTGATCCAGAGATAAATAAGGAGGTTCTGAATGGTGCACATAACCCAACCTTATCTATTCACCCAGTGATCACAAAGATGTATCGAGATCTATGAGGGGAATTTTGGTGGGACAATATGAAGAAGAATATTTATGAATATACATCAAAGTGATTAGTATTCCAACAAATGAAGGCTGAAAGACAAAAGTATAAGATAATAATGAAACCACTATCCATACCGACATGGAAGTGGGAGAACATTACCATGGATTTTGTCACTAGACATCCAAAAACATCTAGAGGAAACAATGCTAAATGAGTCATTGTGAATCATCTGATAAAGAAAGCCCAATTTATTTCAATTTGAGTGGAATTGTTATTGGATCCACTTGCACGAATATATATCAAATAGGTGGTAAGGCTGAATGGAATACCACTATCTATTGTAATAGATTGAGATACTATATTTAACAATTTTTTTGGAAAAGTCTCTAACATGATCTAAGAACTACACTAATCTAGATACGGCCTATCATCCTCAAACAAATGGCCAATGTGAGCAAACAATTTAGACATTGGATGATATGTTGAGAGCATGTTCTTTGGACTTTAAAGGAGGATGGGACCAACATCTTCTAATTGTCGAATTTTCTTACAACAACCATTTGCACTCTATAATTTGAATGACACCATATGAAGTCCTTTATGTGAAAAGGTGAAGAACATTGACATGTTGGGATTAAGTCATTGAGTGTATGCTTATAGGACCTGAAATGGTCAATGAAATGGTGGAAAAGGTAAAAATCATTTAACTTCACTTCAAAGAAGCCCAAAGATGAAAAAAGAGTTATAAAAACAATCTTCTATGGGACCTTGAGTTCAAATTTGCAGACATGGTATTTCTCTGCATATCTCCATGGAAGAAGGTTATGAGGTTTTGGAAGAAAGGAAAGCTATGTCACATGTACATCACCCCCTTCGATATTCTTGATTGTATTGGAGATATGGCCTATCGACTAGCACTTCCACCTACCAACTCTAAAGTACATGACGTCTTCCATGTATCCCTCTTAAGGAATTACATACCATATCCTTCCCATATACTATATTCAGAAGTGGTACAGCTAGAGAATGATCTTTCTAATAAGGATAATCTTGTGATGATATTTGATCATAGATATAAAGTTCTATGCAATAAGACTACTCACCTGGTAAAAGTACTATGGCAGAACCATAAGTACGAAGAGGAAACATGGGAACTTGAGGAGGCAATGAAGGAAAAATACCAAGACCTCTTTACGACTTAGAATGTAAAAGGAAATTTCATGGGAGAAATTTCATATGGGGGGAATAATTTAATGACTCAATGTTTTATCAATGAAATTCCCTTCTTATAATTATCTCTTATAGTATAATCATATAAGATTACATATACAAGAAAATATATATTAATGAATAATAAGTAAAATAAAAGGTATCTCTAAAAGTTAAAAAATATATACTGAAGAAATAAAAGGTATCTATAGAAGTATAATTAAATGACCCAATGTTTTATAATCAGATAAATTAATAATGATTAAAATAAATGGTATATCTAGAAGTTAAGGAATATATATAGAATAAATAGTAACTTGACCATTAGAATAGTAATGTGACCCTTATGAATAATAAATTAGCCAATTGAATAGTAACATCAGTAATGAAAGTGTAAATAAAATTTATCCAAATTATAAGTTTCAAATGATATAATTATGTCATAGTATAAGTAAGTAAATATTGTAAAAAGTATTAATTAAGTGTTGGTATTTTTGTAAGTCTTGTATATTTAATTAAAATTTTATGATTAATATAATAAATTAAACGAAAATTTATTTTCATAAAATTAATTCAGAAATTATTTTTTTGATTTCTTATTATTATAAGATAATTTTAATAGACCTTAATTAATTTTTCAAAGTGTTAGAAAATTAGTTTTAATTTTAAAATTTTTATTTGTCAAGTAAATTATGATTTTAATTAAAAAATAAATTTAACATATTTAAAAAAATATTTTATTAAAATTAAGTTCATTTTTTGAATTATACATGTAATAAAATGGTTGGGGTGAATTTTATGTATTTTTCTGAAATAATTGATATTTTGATGTATAGTAAAATACAATAAATTACAATAAGTGCTAAAACTGGAATTTTTGAATCATACTTGAGTCATGGATGAGGTAAATGGAAATTTAATTGAACTCACTTGATATATTTACTATTCTTGGTCACAATAATAAGTACTATTCATATTATTGAGCAATAATATTAAACTAATGATTATAATAATCAGAAACCCTTCCTCTCCTCCACTATATATACCACCCCTCTTATCCTCTTCTCTTCACTCCCCCAAGCCTTGTTCCTTGTCTGGATTAGGATAAAATATCTCTCTAATCCCCTATACCACTTCCATAAGCCCGTGGTCTTTTCAAAATTTTAAATAATCTCCCCTAAATAGGTTCTCAAATAAATTATATTCAAGAGGTAAACACCTATTTTCATTTCTTTAATTTTCTTTCAAGTTCCTTTATTTATTTTTATTTTCTCATCTCATTTCATCCAAATGTTATGATTACTCTATTACCATACATGTAATTTTCTTTTTTGTGTGTGATAATTTAATATTTCATCATCATCCCTCCTTTTCCCTTCTTTTATAATAGAAATGAAACACCCTCTAAGATTTGTTAATTTATCACATTCAAGGACGAAGGGTTTTCAATTTCTATAAATGTCTTCAATTATGGCCATGAAACCATTTTAATGGTTGAAACAAAATATAATATATTTATTATGTATAATTTAATGTTTGTTAATCTTTTGTACACATCATATTAATTTATAAAGAAAAATGTGTTCGATGTGATCAAAAACCTCCATTTAACCAAAAAGGTTATCATTAAAGGTTTATATAATAATTCATCATCACTAAAAATAACCAAATGAATTTTCTAAACAAGTAATATAGTGTATGATCACTAATAAAATATAAATCCAATTATAATTTTCCGTTCTCATCTTACATGTTTATCCTTACATGTATATAAGTAAACCATTTATGAAAACCAATGAAGCAAACAATGGAATTAAACCTCTAAACCCATCAAAAATTTCATGAATAAACATAATAAGGTTATTATAAATAAATTAAAAAAATAATATTATATATAAATATTAATTTAATTTGGTTATCCATGACATTATGATCAATTTAAGGACACCTTAAGATTTAAAGTAAGGCATTCTACCAATACCTCCATTATTCCTTCAGATTGTTCTATATTTCTTTTTACCCAAATAAAGATATCTATAATTTTTATTTACATATTATAAATTCTGTTTAAAAGTTACAAAATAATTTATCAGGGTCCATTAATCCTTAAATTTTGGGTATATAATTTTTTTAAGTGGTTTCCTCCTTAATACTTCCCGAAAACCAAACCCGTTTTAAGGGAAATTTCCAAGTTCTTACACAATTTCTAGAGAAATTTATAATATTTTTTAATCAAACATTATTTTTATAAAAAAAATATTTTTATTAGGAAAACATTCTTTGTTCACTTCTTTTTTTTATATAAAATATTATTCCCTTTTCTATTTTAAACTCTCTTTAACATTTTCCTTAAAACCACACAAAAATTTGTTACTGCTAAATTTTTTTACATACTCTTCTTACATGTTGTCATTATTTTTGAAATCAGATACCATGATATATTATTTTTTTCCCTTTTGAATGTCCATGTATGTTCTAATTCCTTTATTTCATGGACACTTGTATGATACTTCCATTCATTGTGCTTTATGACAGGATTATGACACCCATTTCTTTCCATGGGTACACTTACATTTATGTATTATTTTTTATGTGGGAAGAATATCCAAAAACATATTTAGTTGGGCACACCCAGATAGCTCTATAATGCATTGGGTAGTCTTTAGTCTCATGAGGCGTTATGTGAAACGTTCTTGGCGGTTATTCTTGACTCGTGCTACCATGTGTGATGGTCTTGGTGGGTAACCTTGTCTTGTGCTCCTCTAGGTGCAATCAACCTTGTATTGTGATAAATTCATGTTTTATATTGCTTACACATTACTATAAATCCATTTTTATATGAATCCATGTTTATATGTTATGATTTCATATGTTCCATGCCTTTTTATATCATTATGTTATGCCTTATAACCCTAGTTCTAAAGCACTATTCTTATGTTTTTCCCCTTACTGGGATTTTTAGCTCATCCCTTAGTTCTTGTTATACCCATGTTATCCTATGAAGATATATGAGAACAATATAAGTTAGGAGCTATTTATAAATTTATAAATAAAGAAATATTTTATTTAGTCTCATGATTTCAGTTTTATGTACCATGTCTTCCAAGACACTAGACTTTATGATCCTTGCCTTATAATATGGTGTTTTGTTATGATTAAAATCATGTATTGATATGTGTAAAAGGATAGGGTATCTATAGAAATTGTGACATGATCTAGGTGGTGTTATGTAATCCTTCTTCAAAATATAAAAAGAATAAAATACAAAACATCGTGACATACTCTTTGGTTTATAAGGATGATTCACTGATCCCAATATTTGATTCTGAGTTATTGCACCACCATAGAAATAAGTTTCCCACTTCCACATATTCTTGACATTAGTGTTCCCAAAAATTCCCATATTTATCAATATGCTTACTCCACCCATAATACCTAAGATGTATCTTTCTACAACTATCAATTTATTTAACATCTCTATATAATCTTTTATATAGAGCATGAAACTCTTTGAGAAAATCTCTATCATTAACCCCGATTCAAAAATCTATTCCTTCTTGGAAGTACATTAAGTAACATCAAATTCAATGAAAAAAAAATCAGAAATTTAGACACATAATTTATTATGTATATATTCACTTTCTTCAATATGAAAAAGAGCACTATTCTGTAAATTATAAATGTGTGAGAATATAATTTTTCTTTGAAAAAATCTGCATAATCCTCCTATGGAATTCGATGGCCCAATTTATACTAAAAATATAAATCCCAAAATTGGCATTCTAGATCCTCAAGCATGTATGTTAAAAACATTACATTCAGATTAGTTGGTTTTCAAAGGATATAGAATATTTCATTCTTTATATTCTCCCACAACTCATCTTTTTTGAGATCCAAATCACCCAGAAAATGGGTGGATTTAACTTTTTGATATGAATGAATGATCCACCTTCCCTGGTTCATCCCTTTTGTTTCCTATATCCACAATCTAAAAATCTATTCCAATACTCTAAACCAATTGTTTTTTTACTATATCTCGGGTGACACCACATTATCAACAGCCTCTTGGAATTTTCTGATTTTGTATACCCAATTACATTTAATATATGTAAAAGAAAATAATTTTTATTCACACTCTCTAGAGACCAAAGTCCTAGAAATTAAAAAATTTACATATCATACATATCACAATAAGGTATTACAAAACTCAACCATTTATTCTTTCAAATAAATTTTTAAAATTCCACTATTCTTTTTTAAAATATAACAATTTTCTACTATTTTAAAATGGATACTTTCATGAAATCATAAATCATTACTCAAAATTAATTATTCACACATTATAGGAAGTCATTACCATCCCTGAATTTTTTTCACTTCGTATTGTATAAACCCATGAAAATAAGGATACAACACCTAGTAGTGTTTCAAAACACTCACATAACCCAAATTCATAGTAACATGTAGTTCATCATAAAATTGTTATGTACTCTTTTTTATACTCTACATTCCATTTTATTATGATTATACTCCTTTATACCAACCCAACTCAGGGACTACAAAATATGATTTTCCATCTCCAATACCAAAAAAATGATACCATTTTTAACATCCCACCCATCACCCATTGTCTTTGGTAGAGTAGGAGGGTGCATAAAGTCTTTAGGTGACATCTCTATAGAACCAAACACTCATTATAAATTCCAATGGTTTCATAAGAAATTTTGGAATTATTTTCCCTTTGCAATTAAAAATAGAAAAAAAATAACCATAACCAATTAACATCTATATGATTATTGTAAAGAAAATACAACCCAAATATGGCCAATAAAATAAATATATATCATAGTATAATGTGGATACCAAGACCAAAAAAATCCAAGACCTAGAAGATATAAAAATAGAAAATCCCAACATTTTCTAAGATCTAATCCCACATGATATGCTCCTGTTATCATGATGTATCACTACCGAAATGAGATACCTTTATTTTACCTATCTCTCAATATAAAATATCTATAAATGCACCAAATTTTTTAGGAAACGGGTGAGTATAAAACTTATAATGATTTCACCAATGACTTCCCAACTCACGCCGCATGGAAAGAACATGTTTCAAAATCTATATAAAATTGTTTATAATAATTTAAATTAGTTTATATCATGGAAAAATAGTTTTATTGTGAAATATTTTTTCAAATCAAAGAAACCATACATGTATTAGAAACATTTCACATTTCTCTTTGTCATACACATTAAACACATCCATAAATCCACACATGCATCCCCAAGTGAATGTTCTATACTAATGAGCAATCTATTTACAATATACCATTATTATAAAGGTGACCATTACAATAATTCCCAATTTTATACCCCATTCTATAGAGTCAGATCAATGAAAATGAACTCACTCAATCCATGTATGCCAAAAACCTATCCAAATAATACTATGGAATTTCAATCAAACATTTCCTCAATTAAAAAAAATAAAAAATAATTTTCCACAAATAAAAAAAACCACAATTTTAAACCTATCATTTTAAAATCATGAACCAAATTTTTATATCAACAAATAAACAAATTTCTATAATTAGAAAAAAAAATTGTTACTAGAGAGGTTTTCTATCAAGAATAAAACATAAATCTTACAAATAAATTCATGAAAATCAAAAATTTTGAATCCAATCCTTAATTTTCTGATCAAGAGTTGTCAAGAGTGTAGCCACCTACCTCTGGAACTTAGGAGAATCTAAGGAATGACACAAAAAATTAAAAAAAATCTTAAAACTCAATGAAACCTCATGATATCTTATTACCTAACAGGAAAATCATATCTCATCATTCTTGAAAACACTCAAATTGAAATGATCCCCAAAGAACTAAATCCATGATTCTAGGAGAGGTAAGAATAATAAATATAAGTAAAATGTGCACAAGTGCCTCATCCCAGTTGGTGAGGACTCGCTAGGTGCATCCAAGAGACCCGAGATCAAATCTGGGTGGAGGCATATTTCTGGGTTACTGTATCAGTACTGTAGCAGGCATTGTTCGGTACTATAGCAGCTGGAACTATTCATCCATCTGGGCCTTCAGGCCACCGGTTTGGTCCTCGGGTCCTGCAAGGCTTTCGGGCCACCCAAGGGCTTCGGGCCAGTTGATTCTCAAGGCCTCTGGGCCACCTTAAGGCCTTAAGGCCACCCCAAGACCTTCAAGCCACATGAATGCAGGCCCCAAACACACTACATAAAAGGAGAATCCCCAGAAGAGGATTCAGAGTAGGTGCACTAACCAAATCAGACCCAAATAGATTTTCAGAATGAGAGGTTATGGCTATGCCATCGGTACCAGCCTGTGTTTGCACGAGAATCCTAGCCAGACAGTATTGCAAAGGTGGAGAGCTACTATCAGGATGCAGATGCTGGGGAGAGGCAGTTCCTTGTAGATAGTATGGTTGAATTCACTAAGACCTTCGGGTCATGTAATCTCCTAATCCTACGAGCCATGTAATCTTTGAGCCTACGGGCCTTGTAAGGGTTCCCCCTCATCCCTTAAAAGGGGGGTTATCAAAAATCAATAAAAAATGAAGACCTTCGGGCCATAAAAAAATATAAGTAAAATGATGAATAATTATCACTTAACAAAAAATAATTCCTAGAAACCTATATTCCCCTAGGAATCACTCTCTAATGGAAAGGTATAATCTCCACATCATTGATAAAAGGGTAATTCAGGTTGTGACATGTTTAGTGTAAAACTGATTTTTTAGGAGGAAATTCGAATTAGATCTGTAATTTTTGTATCTATTTTTGCACTATATGTAGTTTGGGTGCATGGTTAGGAAAACTAAATTCTATTCCTATCCACCAAAACACCTCATATGGTTATCTAACATAGTTTGAAAAACCGTGCACTAACCATACTATTATACTCTATCCATTCATGAATGGATTATACTAAATATTTACCTGGTTTGGCCATACTGTGACCCTACCCTATGCCCACTCTTTCAGTTTCACATTCTTCGGGGATGTTTTTCATTTTTTTATATAAACCTTTCTCAAAATGCAAACCTCATAAAATCCTCCAAAACATCTCAACCCTCCATAAAATCTCATCCAATATAACCCGATTACTTTATAATCTTAAAATACATTAATAAACTATTTTGTACCTAAAACTGAGGGTTTTATACAATTTATATATGATTTTATAACGTTTATACTTGGTTACTTATTTTTCCATATATACTTTTTTAATCTATTTTTTCATTATTTTTATGGGCATATCATTTGAAAATTTGATATATATCATATAAATGTAATTTGTAGAAACCTTGGGATATAGTCCACAATAAGCTATATAATTATGGGGTCTGATTATTACTCTTTATATCTCCTCCATTATTGGAAGTTTATATGAAAAATTTGTGTTCAATGTATTTATTGAAATCATTATATAGTATAAATAAAATAGGGATGAAGAGAGTAGCTATTAAAATAATATAAAAAATAATTAAAATAAAATAAGGGGTGAGTGAAATTCATAGAATTTTGAAATATTTAGAATATATTCTATAAGATGTGTATAAAAACATAGGGTTTTTGTTAAACATATGGATACCAAGGATCCTACACTATCCAATTGAAGAGGAAGAAGGAAGAGTCCATTTAAAATTATGTTAATCATAAAGATATAAGAAATTATTGATTTAAAATCGCCAACCCTCAAAGAAATATCCTCTATAAGTGGGATAGGGATCATGTACTATCAATTATTATATGTGAAATGATTTGTTGATATATAATTGATAAGGTTATGAGTTTTATGATTATATAATATAATTTAACTAATACGTTATTTGATTTTATGTATAAAAATTATTTTATTTCATAAAATATATAATGAAATGTTGAACCTACTCTTGTTAAATTTAAGAATAAATTTAAGCTTTGAAAATTTCATATTTCAAAATAAAAAATAATCTATAATGTCATTTCATAGCAAGAAACCATTTTACTATATAGATTCTATAATTTAATATATTTTATGGGGTATATTTTCCCTTTTATATCTTGTTGAGAAATTATTTCGTGAAAAATAAAATACAATGATTAGATCATTATAAACCTAATGTACTTATTTTATGGAACTATTTAGAAAAAATTTAATCCATTGATTTGAAACAAACCAATTCACCCAATTTCGAGTTCAAAATTACCTCATATGTCCTCCCCTATCATCATATATAGTCAATAACCCTGGGAATTATAATAGTAATATTTTGGGAGAAATTTTTCATTCATATAAGACCATTATAGACACCATTAATTACAATTAAAAAAAATGTAAATACATATAATAATTATAAATTATTTTGATAAAATAGATCATGTTTTATCAATTATGAAAAAACCCGTAGGAAGGGGGAACTAATGTTTACAAATACTATAACCATATATACTTATTCATAACTTATTATGAAAAAGAAAACTTTTTAATCAAACCTAATAATCTACAATATCATAATGTGAAAAGTAAAATATCATGACATTACAGTTGTACATTGTTTACCTAATATCGAATAAATCAATGTAGGATACAACTATGATTAAATGATCTACCATAAAACCACTATATTTGTTTAATTATAACAAGATATTGGATTAGATATATTCAAATTCCATGGTTTACCCCCTAATAATTCAATCAGATAAAATACATGAAGAGAGTGTCACAATGGTTTTACAATAATCAATACGCTCACAATGAATGGTTCATAAATCCATATACAAACCATTCCACACAATTTTACCCATTAAATACTTAATTAAAAATAAGATTTGACCATAAATATTATTCTATTTCTTTCATATAACCCCATTTATTCTTTGATATTCTATTCCTATAAAAATTTTATCAACTTATTATGATAATTGTCAAGTTCTTCTATTTTTCTTCCTTCAATGTAAACTTCTATTATTACCAATAATATTCCAAACAAATTCCACAATTAATAGAAACAATTGTCACTAAAAAATTATGTAAATCTAAATTTATACATTTTATTAGTCATTTTTATCATCCCATTTTTCAAAAAACCATATAAAATTTTCTACTACCTATCCAAAGACAACATGATGAATATCATTATGTTTTATTTAAAATTTTTTATATTTATTTAAAACACTATTTTATGATATGATTTTAATATCCAAAATATAATGGTGTAATATCTAAAATATTCACTAAATTAATCAATTGTGTTGTAATGTATTAAATTATACCATAATATAAAGTTATTCAAATGAAAATGAAATCTAAGAAGAACCTAATGGTCAGGTCATAACACAAATACATTAATTTTCTCAAAAATTACCTCACTCATAAATACATATGGATATATCATTAATCTATTTTTTTATACATTCATTATTCACATAAACCCACCAATCATAACTATAGATTTTTTTGATAATTCTTATAGATTGTTAATATCTATGAATCTTACAAAAAAGGTCCATTAAGGTTTAATTTCTCCACAATGAGTGATTCTCCTATATTTATGTTGGAATTTATTATGGTTCTTATCAGTTTCTCAATTATTAAAATTTTATCCCAAGGGGACAAGTCATATAAAGAATTGTGATAAACGAAAGATAATAAAATTGTAGTCTTATTTTGGTTATTCTAGTCATTTTTATGCTTTTAAGGGTTTCTAAATTTCTTGATCTATTTGCTTATTTTCAAACACCTTTGCATAAAATGGTTTTTTGAAGATATGTTACAGTTTTTTATGTCTACCAATTTAATAAACCATTATTACTCCATGAATATCCTTTTTTTAATAATTTATTTACTTATTTAAATGTGCATTTATATTAAATATTATAATTGATTATTTTACTACTGAATTTTTTATTTCATAAATCTAGGGATCTACATAGGTTAATTTATCTATTCTCAAATACCATCCAATTCTTACTCTTTACAAATTAATTTAAAATAATTGCTTTATTGCATTATATTTTTGAAATCAATGATACTAACATGTTTTTTTCTTATGTTTTACTTATAAACTAGAATATTTTATTGGAACTAAAAAATTATAATCAATATATTGATTTATTTCCCCAAAAAAAACTCTATATGGATAAACATTAAAATATTCAATAGAATAATTGTATTTTATTAAACAATATATAAGAACATAACTATGTGTACCAGAAATCAATTCATGTTTCTTTTCAACATATAATGTTTTTATTCATTTAGGGTTCATCAAATCATTTCTACCAACAATTTTGAAGGATAAATATGTGGAGTTCTTTTTATAAAGAGAAAAATTGTTCAACCATTTTTTGATAAAAATTTGAATCACGTACATATATCCTTTATTCAGAGTTAATTTATTTCAAATGGTGAATAATGTTAAAATTATTTTTACAATATTTTATGTTAAACATTGTAAGAACATATTTTATAAATATTTATTGGAAAATATTTTATTCATATTATTTTAATTATTTGTAACCGACAAGAGTAGTTAATATCACTAATAATTATCATATAAAAAATTTCCTAAGTTATTCTAATTTATCAATATGTTCTAGGTCATTTCAATGAAAAATGATATCATCAACATTTTTGGATCATGATGAATATTTTTTCATTTCATGATTAAAAATATATGATGTGATTGAGACCACATATCATGAATTATAGAAACTTAAAATATGATTCTTACTGTGTTAATGATGATATCTGTGAGTTAAACAATGCATTTAATTATTACATCCAATGTTATACCCTTTTATTAATCATCATCAATTTTATAGATGGCTTTTTTCAATACACTCATGCCCATAAGAAAGAAATTCACTATTTATAATTACACGATAATGTGATCTATGTTTATGCCACATATAATAGTAACAAGTATAAATAATAATGAAAAACATTAATCTCATTTATAATCCTATGGGTTTCCAATCATTCATCCATTTCTGTTATCCATAATATTTATGTCCAAATTTTAGGCAATAAAAAAATTTAGAAGATAAATTTTTTCTCTCAGAATGAGATGTTTTAAACCATTTTTTTATTATCAGTGTTTCACATTTCAAAATTTTCATTCTATTATCATAATAAATAATAGTAAAATGGTTACAAATTATTAAAACTTTATTATGTGGAATGTTTTTAAAAAAATAAATGTGTTCAGTAAAACTAAATAGTTTACCAATTTTTCGAAAATCCACATTTTGTTTACTTATAAAATTTTCTCCAAAATATTTTATGTTTCTTCATCAATTACCCTATATGTATTTTTGATTAATCTATATAAAATGTAAATCCAATGTTTTTATGTTATTAGAATAATGATCACTGAAAAAATATCAACACTCATAATCCAATATCAACTAAATATTTAACATATTCTTCGGAAATTACCCAAAACTAATGTCCATTAATGGAGCTTCTATATTTCAACTCACATTTAAGAATTCGGTCTTATTTAAATAATTTTTACTAAAATTATTATATATTATTTATTAGATTCATAATATAAGTATTATGATTTTTTACCTACTTTTGTAGTCCTTTAAACATTAGATTACATTTTATAACATATCTATTTTGTTCTCATATAGTTGAATTATCATCCAAAACCCTTAGTAATAGTGTTAATTTTAAATCATGATGATCATTATATTTTTATATCTAATTAAATATACCACCAATAAACATAATATTTTTTTTTATTTTTAAATATTCTATGTGAAATATTTATTTTCTAGTTTTATGTATAGTTAATTCCTTTATAATCTCAACTATGACACTACGAAAACCTCACTATTATCTACCTAATAGCACTATAATTATTTAAAACAATTAATATACCGACCTTAAATAATTAACTTTAATATATAAACTAACTCTCCATATGTGAGGGATAATCATAATTCATATATAATTCACCATCATTACATTGTTAAATATTAAAGATCAACATTTCCAAAAAGTTAATTATCTTTGATGACTAACTCAACAAACATAGTGATTTGACACATGTCTAAATGAATAAAATTTAATGTTTCAAACAATCATGTCAAATCACTAAAGATATTCTCTCTTCAAGAAGAACAACATTTGGATTTTATGATCATGAAATTATCCAAATTATTTTCATTAAAATCTCCAATTCCATGACCTCATCACCATGCCTATGAAGGTATCAAAACCCCCCCATGTATGTGTTTGAACAAAAAATTTATTTAACATTATGATATAGCATTAAATAAATGGTTTAATTATTCAATAATAGTATTGATTACTCTAAAAAATTTCAATATGAATATTATATATTAGATGAAATATTTATTTATGTTAATAAAATAATCATTTTTTATATTTGATTTTGTAGTGCTTTAACAAATGTTTTATATAACACATCATCTTAAATGGGAATATTCTTTTTTAGTTTATTAAACAATCTCTTAATTTTTTTATTTAATTTTATTATATGATTTGATGTATGGAATAAATCAACCAATATAAATCATATATTATATCTAAAGTGGTTTTTTTATATATGATAATTTCATACATCAAATAGTTGAATAAATATTTTTATTCTACATAGTATGTTAAAACTCAGTATGAGATAGTATCTTTGGTTAAATAAAAAATATATATATATATCCAATAAAACCATTAGAATTTTGAATAGGATAGTTTACTTTAATGTGGGAACCACGCACTTTTAAAATAAAAAAATTCAATATAGTAAAAATTGAAAAAGAAAATTACAATAAAAATGAACAATACATTAACTCTAACCAATTTAAACTTAGCCAAATTAAAAATTTAAATATAGTTAGAGAAAACATGCTTGAGCCTTTAACCATGAACTTTATTCCATATCAACCATAAAAAAATATCTTTCTTGATCACCCTCTTCATCGTCTATCCACCAGCTATAAAAACACATCAAAAAATATTTTTCATCACTGTGAGAACTTCTTATGTCATGACCAATCAAACATAACATGAAAAATATTTAAATCAAGACTGAACAATTTCCTGATTGAAACTATTAACATATCTATGCAATCCATCAAAAAATATCCATTTATTTATTCATCCAGAATATATAACACAAAAATATGAATTCAAATAAAAAATTGATAAACACATAATAAGATAATGTATGCTAAAAAAATTTATTTCCAATACAAGGAAAATGAATCTTCACCAATGGAAAAACAAAAAACCGTTAAACAAGAAAACACCATCTTGTCTTCAATCATAAATTCATAAATAAAATAACATGAGGCCAAAATCAATCAATGATAAGAATATGATGTATAGAGACACACAATATCCAAAACCAACATGTATAGAAATTTAAAAAAAAACCTTACACAAAATAAAAAAAAAACATATGAAAACAAGAATGAAATAAACAATGTATGAAAACCTTCATCTTCTTCCATGAGAAAAATAATTTTATGAAGAAATTGTTTATAGTCATAAAATAGTTGTTTTTTAGTATAATGTTTTTGAGTAAACTCAACAACCAAGTCCACACATTGATCTTGAACAATATTCGTGAGATGACCTTCATAATTTCTTCCAACATGGTGTTTCCATAAATTCAAGAATTAAAACTGAGAATGCATTTATCTAATATGAAATTAAAAATGGTTTCACCATGTTGGAAGGATAAATCATGTATCCATTGATCAATATGAATATATAAGATTGGAGGAACTCAAGGAGGAACTAAATTTACTGATGGAGGAATAAGAAACATCACCAACAATGACAGAAGATTTATTCATAGGATGAAGGTGGACATTTTTCTCAAGGGGAACCCTTATATTGAGAATAAATGTGATTTAAATAGTTTATAATTTTAAAAAACTTTAATTTGTTTTAACTATTGGTATTAAATATATGTGTACACAAATGGATTTATAAAACCCTCACATTTTTTCATTGTTTTGTGGTGTTGAAATGGAATTTAGACATGTTATAGACAATAAAATAATATTTGGTCTACTCAATGTGAGCCACATTTTTATTTTTGGGAATAGAGAATTGGGTTTTTATTCATTATTGGTGTTTTGAGTGTGGGGTTAGCAATTTTACCCTTTTGTGGTTGGTGTTTTCAAATGGAGTTGGAGGATTTGGGAGACAGTGCACCATTTCAAGTGAAAAAAATCTCTTACCATATTTCAAGGAGATATCTATTGATGGTTTTTGTGTGTGTAAAATATGAATTAGTAAGATAATCAAGTAGTCTTTTAAGGATGATACGTAGGGTGTGTCTTGGGATTCATTATCATTTTAGAAATATAAATGTATGAAAAACAAAACACCATAGTTATCGGTTTTTTTGGTGTAAAATATTTAGTTTTTGGAAATAATATATTTTGGAGGCATGATTAGTTGTAAAAATGGTTCAAATGGATTTTTAAAAATCCTTGTATTTTGAGGGTAAATTGATTGAAGTACAGGGTATGTAGATTGACCAATGACTAATGATCAACACAATCATTTTGAGAGCCTCTACGAAATGGTGAGGTTTATCAAAGCTTCCACTATTAAATGGGCTATCTTGGGTTCCTTGATTAAGTTTTTATTCTTTTATCATTCCATTGTATACCCAATGACCTTTCATAAACATCTATTAACTAATACTGGTATTTTTAACATTTTTTATTTTAATGATCAATGTATAACTAATCGATGTACTATTTTTATTATTTTTCAATTGTTCTCCTCATTATTCTTTCATCAAAAATATTATTTTGGTGTAAATATTTTATATTAAGATGTAAATAGTGATATTTATTTATTGATATGTCATGTGTAGGTTATAGTGTGTCTTCCTTTAGTTTTAGGGTTGTTTCCATTTATGTTGGTTTAATCATGGTCATTGGTACTTCTCTACAAAAAATTGAACATTTGATTGAGGAAGGGGATTCTATTTATCTAATTTTTTTGAGTATATTTAGGAATTATATGATTTTTAAATAATTTGGGTGGATAGAATGGGTTGAAAGATAATGATAAGTAATTTAATTAACTAAAATTGAAGGGTTTTAAAGTATTCTTAGTTGTTTACATGTTTTGTGATTTTTATGTTGAGAATGTTCGTACCCGATATTATTTTTTAAAAATAAAATAATTTGTTGGGTATTGTGTTTTTATATGTATTCTGATTTTAAAATTCATTTTTTATTTATTAAAATCTCTATTTAATAAAATATTAACATATCTTTGTAGGTAATATATTATTTTCTTATATAAATATTTATTTTTTTGATAATACACAAGTATGATATGATGGAATTTTATAAAATCCAGTGAATTTGGAATTACATTGATAATTGAAGTTGAAGTATCCATTTTTTTATTCATTATCATGATTCAATTACATTTTATTGAGTTATTAATCCATTGGTATTTTTTAGTGATGGTGATGATTTGTTTTGATCTTAAATTTTTTATATAGAGAAGGTATGTTTTTATTTTCTTGATTTATGTTCAAGGATAATGTTTTATATAAGAATTAGATTTTTTAGTGATATGGGGTGAATGGGTTGTTTAGTGTTTTTGTGGTTTTGTGGTAGGTCCCAAATATATATGAACATATGTCGTAATGATGACATTTAAATTTCTGGAAATGGTAATTATATGTATATGCGGTCAAATCAATATGTAGATATTGAATTAATGACTTAAAAGTTATTAAAAATCATAAAATAGATTTAAAATATATTAGGTCTATAATTTTTAAAATCTAGGAAATTTTTAGTGTTTAATTACATAGTTGGAATGTTTTCATGTGTTTGGATTCCAATTTTTTATGTTTCATTAGTGGTGGATGTAGTCAGTGGTAAATTTGGAGAAGTAATATGGTAGTATTATCAACTATGTTGGTGATATTGGAGGTGAACTAAATGAATCAGATTCATTGAGAATCTATAATATTATATTTTAGTATTATATATAGGAACTCCAATAAATATGGATAACCTTCAAAATACCCAATTATATTTGACCTTAGGTGTTTTCGCCCACATCTAGGTTGGTGGTGAAATGGATGGTTTCTCAACTCCTCTTACACTCTCTTTATTGAGCAGTTGTATAATATGGGGGAACATAATAGGAGGTATGTAACAGAAAATTATGAACCATTTTACATTGACTCAAAGAGATGAATATATTTCATAGATATTCATAGTGATGACAATGATTTGATTTGTAGCGGGAGTCAGTTGTGGTAGAAGAAGTGATTTATGTTGATATATTTTTTTAGGATACCCAACTACCATATTTAAAATATGAGGACATGATAATGATATTGACTGACACACTAATGAGATAGTAGACACTATAGGAGGATTTTATTTGTAGAGTTGAGTCCAAACACACATTATAGAATGATTGATAAGTGATTTGACTGAATTAATTGGATGAAATCAGAATATATTAGAAACTTCTTCATCATATTTAAAAATTAGTGGGGGAGTAGACTCGTGGAACCATTTATTATATTCACTGGTATTATATAACCATATTAGACAAATTATTTATTGATAGTGCCTAGGTGAATATCATAATTTATAATAGACCTATTTTAGTGCTTCTTGGTTTTTAAATATGTTCAATGTCGTATTGGTATACTCTTTTCATATTTTTATTAGAGAGAATGTGAATGATTTGACAAAGAATGCATGTTGTATTGAATATATGGAATTATAAACTATTTTTCATTTTTCTTGTATGGATTTGGTGATACTACAAGGTTATACTATTTTGAATTTTATATATATTTTAAGGGGTATTTTCTTTTTTTATTTATATTGAAACCAATATTTTTATTGTTTGATATTATTCATCCATTATGGGATAATATGGTAACCATTTATATTATGTGATTGAGTTATTAGGTGTTTATTATAATATCTCATAATCATACATTGATTTATTGGGTTAATTATGTAACAAACTAATCTTTTTTATTAATATTTAGTTTCCGGAAAATGTATGTTTCACTATGTCATAATCAATTAAAATATATAAGTATAATTGAAATGTAACATTAAAATTTTGATCGTTATATGACCATTGGTTGATATGAACATTTGACACCATAATAATTTTTTTGGTTATAATTATGGTTTATAAATAGAAATGATAACGAATAATTAATGTATAAAAAAGATTTGATGGCCTCTACTAGTAGAATCATTCCATACGAAGCCCATTTGTAAGACCTTGGGAAGGAGGAAGCATCACTAGGCTTTTATTTAGACCAAGCCCAAGTTGAGCTTCAATATTTTAAGCTTGAATGAAATCTTATATGGGAGAAGTTCAAGTTGATAGAAATCACCACTCGGGCAATGTTTTCTATGATGCCCCAAGATTCTATCATCACTGCACACCTTACTCATAGTTCTGATTCGGGTGTCATAAGGGGTTATGTAATGAGGCCTTAGTTACTTTTTTATTCAATTTTTATAAATAAAATTTTTATTTCATCATTTATGTTTTAATAATAGCTTTTCTTAATAAAATATACGTTTAATTGAGACAAATTTGATAAATTGATTTTAGAAGATGTTTTTTTACTTTTTAAGGATTTCTCATACTCGGAGAATTATTTTACTAAAATAAACATCATTTTTTAATTCCAAATATCAATATTATTCTTGGGATAATTTTTATTAGTTTTCTTAAAAGTTTTAATTTTTGAGGAATAATATTTTTTTGATGAAAATTATTTGATGAATATTTTTTTATGAATATTAGAAAAATATTTTTTTAGAAAATAATTATTAGACAATTAATTCTGTGAAATGATTTTTGAAAAACAAATATACAGGGTTGCGATCAGTAAGATATTTAGAGTCTAATAAGATTAGTTTAATTTTTTGGTGACTAGTAACTTGACCCTTTAGAATATTAATGTTACCCTTATGAATAGTAATTTGACTAATGGAATAGTTATATTACCTATGGAAGTATAAAAATATTTTAGTCATCTTAAATGGTACTATGATATATTTATATCATAGTATAAGTAAATAAATGTTTTATAAATTATTAATTATGTATTAATATTTTATTTATATAATTTAATTCAAAATGAAATAATTTTATAAAATGGTGTTAATTTTTTAATTCTAAACATCAAAAATTGTTTCGGTGAATTTTGGTATTTTTATGAATTAGTTGAATTTTCATTTAATAGTAAAAATACAGTTTTAAGTTTTTGGTATGTTTAATAACATTATAAAGACGTCATTATGATGTATTTAGTAAGATAATATGTTGGTAGAATCTTGTGGATTAAAATATGATATGAGGTGTCTGAAGTGGCCAATACCATAGGAAAATACCATGGGCATGCCCATGGTTTTTCAAATACAACTAATGAAGTGTCCTTTGAAATTAATAAAAAACTACATCTCTTTTACTATAAATACCTATCCATTCCACCATTTTGTTTAATTTAGAAATCGTTATCCATGATGTTTTGAAATTTTTACCTCCCAATGAATCCTCCAAAGGTTCCCTTAAGCCCCAAAGGTCCCAATATTCGAGTTTTAGAAGTTACTCTTCAAGGTAAGAGAATTCTCAACTTCTCTTTTCCTCTGAAGTTCATTTTTATGTGCTATGTCATTCGGATTTTCATACCATGTTTTTATTTCTATTTTATTCTATACCTCCACTATTTTATGAGTAATTTATGAGTGGGTTACTCTTTTCACATCTATTTTTAATTTTTTATGAAACCATGCTTCATCCCTATTATGATGCATAATTTTCGTATGAAAATCTCTCTCTTTTTCTAAAGAAATTATTTAATTTTATCTATGTGAATACCCAAACATCATTAATATATAGGTTTATTCATCAAGTCATAAAAATTATTTATTTTATTATGTAATTTACATACATAATACCCTAATTCCTTTTTCTTGGGTTATAACTGACCTAACGATCATGTTTTTATGCACTTTTTAAAATGCCATTATTTTGTTATGAAACCAATTTATTTTATTTTGTTTGGGTTATTTATGAAATGTTCGATTATAATCTATGTGGATCACAAGAAAATAAAGAAATATTAAGGATATTCCCTGAAAAGGCTCCAATTCATTGGGTAAAGAAATTAATCTCTATTGATGATAAGTTTTACAATACCTTGGTGAATTACAATGGTAATTTTTATGACTCTTTAGGGATGGACCGTGGTGTTATGCTTATAAATGTAAAAATTAAATGGTTTAGCTAAATTTTCAAGTTATGATTCATGTTTTTATTATCATGATATGACTCTTTATCATTACTTTATGATATTCCTCCTGTTCTTATTTATATCGCTCAAGTTTACATGTAAACTATTTCACTTGTTTTCACTTACTGGGCCTTCTACTCACCATTTCCTTTCATGTATGTCCCCAAGTTATAAGATGGAATAAATGTACTTAAAATAAACCCTAGAGAATGTTTTCATGTGGAATAGAATAATGTTTCATGTTTTCATGAACTATTTACTTTATTTCCAAGACACTAAAATTTAAAAGATCATATGTTTCTAAAATGTCATGTAGAGTTATGAAATAAAAAGGCAGGATACCATAGTTGGTATCAGTGGATAGTTTAGTTATTTGTGGAAATTAGAATATGAAAACTTAAGTAATAACCCTATATAAAATTTTAACTATAGGAAAACTTCATGTTATTTTGGTGGAATATTATGTAAGTGGTTTCCAAACAAATAAATTCATGTATAGATACGATCAAGTGGATGCGGCTCTATCATAGATGTATCAAGGGGTAAAACCAAAAAATGCCGTATTAAGATAGACTCAAATAGGAACTGGTGCATGAAAATTGGCCTTGCTGCACTTCTAGTTTAACACTCTTGGGGGATATGTTTGGTTAATCACAAGCTTTTTATGAACCATTATGAAGGATTTATAGAAAATTTTATTGTTGATAATGAATAACAAGTTTAAGAATGTTGTTTGAAGACATAAAATTCCATTAGAATTATACAATTATTAAATGAAATAGGTATATCACCGAGGTTTTATTATTTCAGAAAATGGAAGAAAACAGGAGGAACCATGAAAATCATGACTACAAAAAACCATCCACAGACCGTCCTCTGATGGAAGCCGAAATGGAAACATTTATTAGAATGATGAAACAAATAACTCAAGTTATGGGAAATAACTTGAATCAAGTGGAGAGTCCAATTTCAACATGAAGGTAATAACATTTAATTGAGTCCTTTATGAAGAAATGACTACCAATGTTCAGTGGATATACTGACCCATTGATCGTAGAACAGTGGATAAGATCTATTTAAAAGATCTATTATGTACTTTTTAGTTCTGAAAAAGAGAAAGTCACCCTGGATGTTTACTGCTTAGAGGGAGAAAATGATCAGTGATGGGCATTGATTCAAAACATGAGGCCAAGAGGGGAGATTAAATATATGTAGTGGTAAGAGTTTAGGGCGATCTTCTTCAATAAGTATTTACCTTTTTTGATGCGAACGAAAATGGAGAAGGAGTTTCTCGAACTGAAGCAGAATGAGAATGAATTTGTAGGATCCTATGAGATGAACATCACAAGGATTTAATGATACACATATAGCTATTTCAAGGATCCTAATGGTAGTATTTATTGATAATTCAGTATACTAAGACCCCATCTACAAAAGAATCTAGCCAACTAATACTATGACAAATAGGAAGAGATGGTATAAAGTGTTATGGAAGTTGAACAGGGGTTTGGTGAAATGTAATGGTCCCATTAATCCAATTAAATAAAGAGATAAATGAATCCAATATTGGGTAGAATATTTTATTAGGAAATAGGTTTAATGTAAGTAAAGCTTTCCATATTTAAAAAATTCGAGAAGAAACATTCACGAAACTGCCTTCTTGGGAGCAGGAAGTGTTAATAGTGTGGAAGAGATGTCCATATCACTCAAACTTTTCCTAGAGAGGTGAAGAATAAACTTCCCAACACTAATGAAAAATGGAAGATGGTGTAGTCCCTACCTAAATTTCGATGCCTTAAGTGTTGAAATCTTGGGTACTTTTCCAATTACTATCGAAATCTGAGGGTAGTGAAGGATAATCACCATCAACATCATGCTTTTTCTATCACGATGGATAAATTTGAAGCTCTAAATGATGTGATGGAAGGTACTCTTGTTATTCTCTAAATTCTATAAACTAATTTTTTTTATTCTGAATCTATGTATTCCTTTTTTTACTCCATGTTTTCATAGAATACAGAATAAATTCTTGAACTACTAAAAGTAGAGTTATAAGTTAAGACTCTTGGAGGGATTATCCAAGAATCAAAAGTGTATAGAATCTCTAGTATTTAATATAGAGAGCACAATCTTATCTAAAATATAGTAGGCATTACCATGTTGTAATTTGACATTATACTAGGGATGGACTAGCTCTCAAAGAATAATGCTAATATCAAATGAATAATTAAGGAAATCTCAGTAGTCTTGAATGGACGACCAACAGTTATCTTCTAAGGAGAGATATCTCGACCAGATCATTGTCTTGAACCACCTCTTATAGCCTTATTTATGGAGTTGATTGGTGAATAAGAATAATTAAATGAGAGTATAAGGATAGAGAATTTCCCCATATTTCAGGAATACACTGACATATTTCCTGAGGATTTATCTGGACGTCCCCTATAAAGAGAGGTAGAGTTCTCTATTGAACTCATACCTGGATCCCATCTGATATCAAATACCCCTTATAGGATATATATGTGAAGATGGATGAATTAAAGGAACAACTCCAAGATCTTTTAGAGAATGGTTTTATCCGACTGAGTGTGTGTCCTTAGGGAGAACCAATTCTATTTTTGAAGAAGAAGGGTGGATAAATGTGACTATTCATTGATTATAGAGAACTGAATGGGATCACAGTAAAGAAAAAATACCCTCTTACATGATTTGATGACTAATTTGACCAGCTTCATGGGAATTAATTATTCTCCAAGATTGATCTTCGATCTGGATATCATCAATTGAGGGTGAATAAAGAATATATTCCAAAAATCACCTTATGATCAAGATAAAGGAATTATGTGTTTGTTATTATACCCTTTGGATTCATGAATGCACCTACAAATTTTATGGATTGAATGAATAGATTTTTTAAAGACTACCTTGATAATTTTTTGGTTGTTTTTATTGATGGAATTTTGATATATTCTAAAATTCATGAGGAGAATGGGGATCATATGATAGTTATTTTGAAAACTCTATGAAAGAAGATTCTTTTTGGAATGTTAATAAAATGAAACTTTTGGTAGAAACAAGGTGCTTTCTTGGGACACATTATAACCAATGAAGGAATCTCGGTTGACCCTATAAAGACAAAGGGTGTAGAAGACTAGACTATTCCTACAACAATAACTGATATTCACAATTTCCTCGGTTTAGAAGGATACTATAGGTTGTTTGTGAAAAAAAGTTCAGAATTTTACAGTACACTAACCAAGTGAACTCGAAAATAGGTTAAGTTTATCTGGAAAAATGAGTGTGAAGATAGTTTCCAAGAGCTGAAGAAGAGATTGGTTACTCCACCCATGTTAAATCTTCCCTCAATCAGATGACGATTCATTATTTTTAGCAATGCACCTCTAAAAGGGATTGGGTACGTCCTCATGAAAAATTATAAGGTGATTGCTTATGCATCTCAACAGTTGAAGCCTCATGAGGAAAATTATTATAAACATGATCTTGAGCTGTCTATAGTTGTTTTTTCTCTGAATATTTGGAGGAAATATCTTTATGTGTATAAATGAGATATATACATAGACCATCAATGTATGAAGTATATTTTCAAGCAAAATGAATTGAATATTAGACATAGGAGAAGGTTGGAATTTTTTAAAGACTATTATTGTTCAATTAATTATCATCTTGGAATAGAAAAGAAAGGCATTGATGCCTTAAGTTGGAAAGAACCTATTATTATGGAAACGATGAGGATTCAAGGAGATAAATTGATCCAGTACTTAGTAAAACTGTACATGGGAATGGTAAGGGAAGGTACATTATCAACACTATCCCAAATGATTTCTCAGATTCCATTTTCTAGAGAAGATAAAGAAAGCTCAAAAGTAATCATTTGTTATCAAAGAAGTTTGAGGCTATGGATAATGGGAAGTTTACTGAGTTAATTATAGGTCAAGAAGGTGTACTGATATTTTTTACAAGTCTATGTGTCCTATCTATTCCAGAGATAAAGAAATAACTGATGGATGAAGATCATAGATCTACATTATCTATACATCTTGGAGGCACAAAAATGTATACGAACCATTGTGACCATTATTGGTGGGATAACATGAAAAGGGAGATTTATGACCACACCACAAGGTGCTTGGTGTGTAAGAAAGTGAAGACATAATGACAACTTTCTAAAGGTTTTTTACAATCACTTCCTATATTGACATAGAAGTGGAACAATATCACTTTGGAATTTGTCAGTAGTCTCCCAAAAACATCCTAAAGAAACAATGAAATATCGGTTATAGTTGAATGTCTCACCAAGTCTACCCATTTTATCACTATCAGGGAATATTTCTCTCTCGATCAAATTTCTTGGATTTACTTGATGGAAGTGGTAAGGTTGTATGGGGTACCACTCTCTATTGAATCTATTCATGATATATGGTTCACATCAAATTTCTAGATAAGTCTCAAATATGAATTGAGTATCGAATATAATTTTATTACGACCTATAACCCCCAAACTGATGGCCAATCTAAAAGGGATATTTGAACACTTGAGGACATGTTGAAAAAATTCTCAATGAAATTTAAAGGTGGATAAGATCAACATCTCCCCTTAGTTTATTTCCCTTACAACAACAGCTTCCACTCAAAAATTCAAATGGAACCCTATGAAAATCTATATGGTAAGTGATGTAGAACTCATATTTTTTGGGATGAATCTAGTGAGAAAAATTTTCTTGGGAAAGATCTTGTGAAAGAGATGATTGAAAAGGTTCATACCATCCAATAAAACATTAATACTGCTCAGAGTTGGCAGAAGATCTATGTCGATAACTTTTGAAGGGACTTGAAGTTTGATATTGGTGACAAAGTCTTCCTTTGAATTTTCCCATGGAATAAATTCAAAAGGTTTGGGAGGAAATGTAATCTCAACCCCCAGGTACATTTCTCCTAATGAAATCCTTTATCTCATAGGAGAAGTGGACTATTGGCTTGCTCATACTCAAAATCTAGCACATGTTTACGATGTTTCACATGTATCTCTCTTGAGGAATTATATACCTAACACTTCACATGTAATGAATCTAGAAGTGGTACAACTGGAACACGATATATCTTATGAGGAGCAGCTAGTGGAGATCCAGGATCATACATAAAAGGTTCTATGTAACAAGACTACCCACCTTGTCAAAGTGTTGTGGAGGAACCAAAAATATTAAGAATACATGTGGGAGCCAGAGGATATAATGAGGCAGAAGTACCCACACCTTTTCTCTTTTGAGGGTACAATTTGAAATTTTGAGGATGAAATTTCTTAGGGGGGGTGTAATGACTAGAAATTTTTGAATAATATTTTGTTTCCTAAAAATGTATGTTTTATGTGTAATAATCAATTAAACCATATTAGTACAATTAAAATGTAACCATCGATTTTTGACAATTATATGACTGTTGTTTAATAGAATAGTTGGAAACCATAATAATTTTTAACATTATAATTATTGTATGTAAATAGAAATTCTAATAGATAATTAATGTAGAAAGAAGAGTTTAGGGAAACTACTAGTAGAATTGTGCCATTCGTAGCGCATTTTTATAAGCTTGGGAAGGAGGTAGCATCACTGGGCTTTGCATTAGACAAAGCCCAAGCATAGCTTCATCATTTTAAGATTGAATGAAATCACCTATGTGAGAAGTTCAAGTTGATAGAAATCACTACTCATGAAATGTTATCTGAGCAGCCACAATATTCTATCACCACAGCACATATTACTCTTAGGTCCTATGTGAGTGTTATAAGGGGTTATGTAATGAGGCCTTAGTTACTTTGTGTAACAATTTTGTATAAATAAAGTTTCCATTTCATCATTTTTAATTTAAGAATAGATATACTTAATAAAATATTTGTTTAATTTAGATAAATTTGATAAAATGATTTCAGAAATAAAAAATTGTACTCTTGAGAGATTCCTCACACTTGAAGAATTATAATGGTAAAATAAATATCATTTTTGAATTCCAAATGTCAAAATTAATTTCAAGTGAATTTTTAGTAGTTTTATAAGAAGTTCCAATTTTTTGATGAAGAATATTTTTTTGATAAATAGTATTTGATGAAGATTAATATTTTTGATGAATATTAAAAAATATATTCTTTTAAATAGTGATTAATTAATTGATTTTGTGAAATTATTTTCAAAAAATAAACATACATATTTGTGATCATTAATATATTTAGAGTCTAATAGGAGCAAATTAATATTTTGGTGAATAGTAACTTGACCCTTTGGAATATTGATGTTACCCTAATGAATAGTAATTTCACAAATGAAATAGTACCCTCACCTAAGGAAGTATAAATTTGTTTTAGTCATATTAAATGGTAATATGATATAATTAATTCAAAATAAAAGTAAATAAATGTTTTAGAAATTATTAGTTTAGTATTAGTATTGTATTTGTTTAATTAAATTTAAAAAAAAATTATTTTTTTAAAATAAAGTTTATTTTTGAATCATACACATGAACAAATGGTTAGGGTGAAATTTTGGGATTTTTCTGGAATAGTTGAATTTTCAATGAATTGTAATAACACAGTTTTGAGTTTTCGATATGTTTAATGAAATCCTAACTATGTCAAAATGATGAATTGAGTTAGATAAGATGTTGTATGACTCTTGTGGATTACAATATGATATGAGGTGACCCATGTGGACAATACCATGGTAAAATACCATGGGAAAGCCCATGGTTTTGCAAATACCACTAATGAGTTTCCTTTGAAATTAATAAAAAACTCCCTCACTTTTACTATTAATACCCACCCATTCCTTCAATTACATTCATTAGAAAATAATTCTCCATGAATTTAGTATAGTATTATCTCCCAAGTTGTCCTAAATCCCACAATGTCCTGATCTTAGAGGTTTTTATGTTACTCTTCAAGGTAAGAGAATTCCCAACTTCTCTTTTCCTTTCTAGTTCTCTTTTGTGTGGTATGTTTTTCGAATTTCTATACCATGTTTGTATTTAAATTTTATTTTATACCTATAATTTATTATGATATTTATTAATGGGTGAACCTTTTATAATATTTTTTTAATGTTATATAAAACCATGTTTTATACCCCTTATGTTGTAGAATGTTCATCTCAAAATCTCTTTCTTTTTCTCAAGAAATTATTTTATTTTCATTATGTGAATAACCAAACATATTTCATTTCTATAGTTATTTATCATGATAGAAATATTATTCACTTGATTTTGTAATTGACATACATAAAACCCTCATTCCATTTTTTGGGTTTATTAATAACATAATGGTTGTGTTTTAATAACTTTTCAAAACGCCATGATTTTGTTATAAAACTCATTTCTTTTATTCTCTTTGGGTTATTTATGAAATGTTTGATTATGATCTATTTAGATCACAAGAAAATAAATTCAAATTAAGGGTGTTCCCTAATAGTGCTTCAATTCATTGGTTAAATAAATTAATCTATAGAGATGATATGTTTTACTATGCCATGGTGAATAACCAAGTTATTTTTTTGACACCTTGGGGATGGACCTTGGTGATATGATTATGAATGTATAAATTAAATTTAGTAGTCACATTTTTAAGTTATTATTAATGTTATTATTATTATTATATACCTCTTTATGATTCCTTTATGATATTACTCATGTTCATACTTATATCAATCAAGTTCACATGTAAACTGTTTCACATGTTTTCCCTTACTAGGCCTTCTCCTCACCCTTTCCTTTGATGTATGTCCCCAAGTTATGGGATGTAATAAATGTACTTAATATTATCCTTGAATAATCCTTTCATGTGGAATAGATGTGTGTTTTATGTTTTCATGTTTTATGTACCATATTTTCAAGACACTAAACTTTAAAATATCCTATATTTTTAAAATATCATGTAAAGTGTTGTAATAAAAAGGAGGGATGCCATAAATTACATCCATTTGTTTTATTTTTATAACATTTGTGATATTTTTTATATCAGTTCCTATTGAAGTTAGAATTCATTGGTCGTTATCACTTTTAATTCTGTTCCAAACTCTAAGGTAAACCCTAATATAGAGGGTTCATGATAGTGTATTGTCAATGATTTATAATGAGAGATAAGATGGAACTTGGGGTATGAACTTGTGAGGATTTCATTGGTTTATAGGGAAAGAGTATAAGTGCAACATGATGCATGAAATAATATTGAGATATTAACCTGGAAAATATAATTTAGAGGGCCCCAATATATGATACAAGGACTATGAGTTTATCAAATGGCCAAGTTATGTGGTTTTACTTTAATTATTGATACATAGGAGAAGTAGATGCATAATTATTTATTGTTCTTGTGATTTAATTGGGTAATTTTAGGTGAAATTAAAATAAATGTCTTGGGATAAATTACATATTGCTTGAAATAATGGTCGTTGGGTTTTTAGGACTGAATCATGGTCAATTTTTCATGCGTAACTCAAGATATGTAGTTTTAACATGGTGAAATATTTTATAATATGATATAGTTGGATGAAGCATGAAATAGGGAAATGATACATTTTATTCTTGAGATCCTAGATAAATATGAACAATGAATTTCTGATCTAGTTAATTAGAGTAGGATAAAATATTTTTGACATATAATTCAGTCTATTTTAGGCCTCATATATTAATAGGGTTATTTTGGAAGTTAATTATTTGTGAGTGGTAGTGATTCAGTAGAGGATATTGATTCTTGGAAATTAGATGTACATTTATAGTTCATTGTTTGATATTTTGATGAAATATTTTTAGAAGTTATTATCATTGATAATAAATAAATTAATGTGGTAATAGTATCCTTGTATTTTTTTATGGGAGAATATCCCTAAAAGATATCATGAAATAATTTTAAGAACTTTTTCTATTACCTCTTAATATATTTATAGATAATGAGTATATAGTTTGGTATCTTCATTGGGCAATATTCCCAGTGATTCGATATACAATCACCCCATTTCAAGTTCCCTCACACATGGTGGGGAAGTAGAAGTATGATGTAAAAACATTGGAAACATTCAATGGGTGGAGATCCCCATGATGGATAATATCCATGAATCTCAAGGAGAATTGATCTTTAAAGATGATTTTAGGAGTTGGGGAAATTTATGTATTGATGATAATGGATCACACTTCAGCGCTCATTCTTACACTATTTTGGAGTTAGAAGTTTACACATTTCTACAAAGTGATTTTTTTATATGGTTTGTCTTTGGGTTTTGAGGTCACCATTAGCATTTTTTCATGACCAATCATGGAGGCCAATATTCTGTGTTTAGTTGTACCTATTTTTATCCCCCACAATAGTTTCCACTAATGAGTTATTAGCCAAAGGGGAAACTAAATTCTTTCTAACAGAAGGGTCTGTCGGATAATGCACAATTGAGGGGACAAGAAGATACTAAAGGTCCACCAAAAATTTTAATTCCTCATCAAGTACCATAAATTCCATGTTTCTATGCAGGACATATTTGTAAAATAGTGAAATTATAAAATAATTACTTTGTATTTAAACTGTATACAACACAAGAAACCAATATAAGATAAAAATATTACCCACTACGAATTTAAAATATATTTATTTTTAAATAAATTCAAAAAATAAAATATATTTCATTCCATGAAACTTTGATTTTAGCTTGAATGACATTCAACAGTATTTTTATCTTGTGTTATATGGAAAACTATATTTAGCTTGGATTACATGTAATACCGTGTTTAAATGAAATGTGAAATATTATTGTAATATTATTATAATAGATATCACCTAGCCATTAGAATGGAGATAATTAATAGTAACAAATAAATTATGAAAATTATGATTATTTATTTATTATAAATAAAATATGAATCATTTAAAAGAAAAATATTTTTTCTAGAAAAATGTATTTTTCCTAGATGACTCTTTAGTTTCTCTTTGTGAAAATAAATTAATTTTTTTAAAAAAATATTAGAAAAAAAATTATAAGATGAAATTAATTTTTTATACCAAAATATGAAAATTAATTTATGGTGAATAGTTTTGAATCTTATGAAATGATAAATGTTTCAATGAATAATAAAAAATAATAAAGTTTAATTGAAACCAAAAATTTAATTTAAATTATTAATAAATTTTAATAATATTATTAATTTATTTTAAGTAAAAATTGATCATTTATTTATTTATGAATCCTATTTAGTTTATTTTACTCATGTTCATATTGAATTTTGGAGCAAAATCATTTTAAACTTTTGATAAGTTTCTCTCAGAAAGCCCGCTTTTTATTGCGTGTGGGGTATTAATTTTAAATTAATTTGTTCCATTTTTGTGAATATAATTATTCAAAATAGATTTCATATTTTTAATAATTATATATTATATTATAAAATTAGTGAAAAATAATTTTTGGCCAAAATGAGTAGTGATAATTTTAAAAATTATTTACTATGCTTAAAGTAAAAAATGGATTTTTCATGGGGTTAAACTAAAAGGATAAAGATTAATATGACCTATAAACATTTAAAAATATTATTTTATAGCCATATTTACTTCTTATACATTCCAATTTCGAATCTATGATCATTTGTATGTAATTTTCATCTGAATGACTTTATCGTTTTGGATTATTTCTCAAGAATCCCATGTAATTTCTAAGAGGGTTCCCTTTCCCCACTTTTAAAAGAGAACTCCCTCCCCTCACTTATTAACACCTCCCTGGCCCATTTTCTCAACCATATCCTACCCAAATATATCAAAAAATTATCCATTAAATTATATAGATTTTTTATTTCCCAAAATACCATCAGTAGGGTCCTTTAGAAGAGATCCAAAGGATGTTTCTCTTAGAGAATGTGATTATTTTAACAAGGATCATTTATTTTTTTATATTTACACTATAAATTATGTTTTAACAATTAAAATATGATAACACCAGTATCTGCCATGTTATGATATTTTATTAAATTAATGGAATAATAATTATACAAGTCCACTTCCATCAAATGGGTTATGAAATCATCATTAGTTTGTATTGTGGACTATAGACTCACAAAAAGATTTCATTCATTTTTCCACTAACACATCTCATAGTTTGATATAATGATGAATTTAAAAAATTTATATGAAATTCATTATATTATTATACTTATTTAATTTTAATATCACTTATATAATTATATGGTCCGTGTTGTTTAAAAATATGATGACGTTGCATCTGTGGGTGGCATGCTACCCCCTCATGAGGCGATGTGATTCCTTTTTCAATTACGATTTACGTGGAATGAAATAGGGAAAAAATTAGTGAATATATCTGTAATATATGTGATGATATTTATTTTTTAATATTTAATAAATCAACCACTTCTTAACTATTTCAACCATTAAGGTAATGATATCATTTCTCATGCGTATATACGTCATATCATCACCACAAAGTGATAGAGGACATCTTCCATATACATTCTCAAAATTTCTTCAAATTTTTTAACTAATGAGTAAATATTATATTTATAACATAAATATAATTATATATATTATGGAGATATATTCTATTCTAATTAACATGATCTTTCATGAAAAAACATGCATGAGAAAACATGGCAATTAACACCAAAGCTAATGAAAATAATGAAATATTATTAAAAAATGTGTTGTTAATTTTAACAAAAGTGTCATATATGATATTATAAATATGAATATGTATTTTCTAAAAAATTAAACACATGTTTAAAACCATAATAATGGATGTTAATGAATAACTGACTAAAGAAAATCATGAGGTAAGGGATTTCATCTCAATTTCATTCATTGAGGCTTATTGTAATGTTATAAACCAAGACACTTTTATATGGGGTGTATACATCTCCTTTGACATGTATTATCATGAATAATGTATTCTTCAGGTTATTTTATAATTAAATATGAATAATTTCATCCAAGTATATCTAAAATAAAAATTACAAAGTGGTAAATGTTACTGTACAATATCACTTAATTATGTTATTGTTAATTATCTCTTGAAACAATCAATTTATTATAAAAAATTTTAATTGGAAATTATATTTATCTTATTTATCCATATAAATTCATGATTAATATTATAACTTCATACACCATATACCATCTTCAAAAATGGGTTTACTTTCAATGTTATTTGATTAACTCTAGAAATATTGATAAATTATTCTCCATACTCAAGAGAGATTTTTGGTGATAAGAAATATTGAGTGATGAATTAAATTTATTATTAAATATATGAGGAATGATTTGAATCAATAGTGATGGGTGGGGCCTATCATTATATATACCCTTGTTTCATTAGTAGGTCTCACTATAAAAATCGGATAGCCAAATTAAACGGGTTTCTACCAGTAGCTTAAACCATATTTTGAAATGTTTTTATGGTAGAGGTATCATGTTCTTGATACCTGATGTCCAATGATTACACATTACCTCCATTTTATTTATTATAATTATCTATGATATTTTAGAAATGATAATATATATGGATAATTTGTGTTCTATTAATATTGATAAAGAGCTTGTGTTCTCAGTAATTTAACTTACCATATTGATTATGCCTTATCTATTCATGATGTGAAGTTATTTAAATAGAATCTAGGTTCTGTTATTAATTATGAAATATTTATTATTATTTTTTGATTCATGATAGATTCCAATTTTCTTATTCCTTAATGTTAATTTGATATCACCCTAATTTTGTTTCATTTCTCTAGAATATGGAGAAAAAATTCATTGAATGAGTTTATAGTGATGTAGTTAATTTTTTGTTTTTATTTATTATGTTAAATTTTGTACTCACAATGTAAAATGGGAATAAATTATATATATGGTTCTCTAAAATAGCAATAATATTTTTTATTATATGATTCTATTCTTTCTATCTAGGAAAACTTTATAAATAAAACTTCAACTCTAGTAAACTAGGGTTATGGTTGTTACAACTAGTATCAAAGGATGTTTAGTAGAAACATTAGAACTAGATTAAGGAAATTTTAGATTGTAGAAGATAATCCAAATATATAATTTTATTATAGGTACAAAAGAACTTCATAATGTTATCTTAGGTGAGATATTATATGGGTTTTATTGAAAATATATCCATTTATGGATACTAAAAGTGGAGTTGGTTATAGAATATATGTACCTAGAGGTAATAAATCTGAAAAGAATGCCTTAGAATTGTACTTATAGTAAACTAGTGCAAGATAATGGGCATTAATTTTCACCAATTTTTTACACAAATCGGGGTTGTTCTTCATGTCATTCACAATTTTTTACAAACTATTAAGAAATATTTTAAAAAGGTATATCCCCAAAGAAGTTATGTGTATGATTATGATATTATCTATGCACATATTTATCATTTTTTTAAATTTGAAAAGTTTAGGTAATATACCATAATATATGATCTATTCTATTGAATTCTATCTTTTAAAAATGGTTACTAATAGAAGGAATGAGAACTAAATCAATACAAGTAATCCAAAGAGTTAGAATGATCATTTATTTGATGAGGTTGAGAAAATATTTTGATGATAACTAGTCTCCCAAACATAATCATAATATGAGTATATAGAATCATGTTATAAGAAGATATAGAAATAATTATTTATGAATTATGGATTCAAATTGACTTTAGATAAGAAGATGACAACATAGAATGAAATTTATAAGGGGAAGAAGTGAAATAAGGGAATTTGGACATGTAATAATTTTGTAAAGAAACACCATAGTTATTTTTTTAAGGGAATGAGATTGTAGATATTTTGTTTTTGACATATATGATTTTAAAATATATAGATATATATATATATATATATTTACAAATTAATGAACTGGGATAGTGCTTGATTCCATGGCCCAGTGTTCTTGGAATTATTTTTATATAAATATTAAATATATTTTATATTTCACATGAACATATTATTAAAGGAAATAGGATAACCCCTAAATTAAATATAATATCATAAATATTAGAGCATAGTTCATTCAATAATATGGTGTTTACCCTAGGCGTGAAATAAAATGGGTCAACATGGGGTGTTCAGATCCCTCACTCATTGGGGGAATCTTTAGTGAGTTATTTAATTATTAAATTAATTAATTAATTCACTTTTACCTAAAATACATGTTTATAAATATACCATAGATTATAACTTTCCTTGCTTATATCAAAATTCGAGATTTATCCCATGATTCCCTCATCCATTCCCTATTATATGGTCTCCTAGAACAATGACAAAACTCTATATTAAAGATGATTAGGATGTATAAAATGCATCAAAATATCCCAAATATTTATAAGATGTGTTCTTCATCATCAATTCATTCGTAATCGAGGTAAGAATTTTCATTTAGAGATTTTATTCCAATTTATTAAAAATTTGAGTAGGTCAATTTTTGTTGATCGATCTTGTCCCTCAATTGCAGCCTTTACAAATCCCTGAGTACTGGTTTTCAATTAATTTCTTTGGTTTCAATCCATGGATCACTATTCTTGATTGTTGGCCAAGAAATATTGGATAATGGCTGTTTAAAAAAATGATTTGGTTCCTTTCTCCCTAATCACCAACTTGTTTTTCACATGTTGGATCCATGTGGTCCTAGTTTGACTTTGACGGTGGGTGTTGAGATTGATTGGATCACCAAATTATTAGAAGATTAATGAAACAAGAATCGTTTCAAGAATTGAGTATATTTTAAAATAATTATGAGGTGATGATTATCGATTTGGTGATTAAAGATCAAGAAATTGATGGACGTAGTTGTGGTGGGGTGGAGAATGATCATAGAAACCCTCAATGACATCCAATTGTCATTTTATCTTGAACAATGGACAATATTTGATGTCTTCAGTGAGATATATCTTTTTCAGTAGTTTGGAGGCTATAATTGAAGAGGAACTGATATATTTAGATGAGTATTGAGGATCTAGAATTTCGAAAAAAATCTTGACTACATACAGTGTGTAGCCATCACCCCCAAATTATTAGATACGCCTTTGGATATTATAAGGATGTTCTGGACTATAATAAATATTACACACTCTGTACCCCTTTCTGAGTTGGGAAACCCATAAGATGAGTCACATGGATGGGAACCCATGTGGAGGTACACGGGGTCAGGTACATGATGGTGTACTCTGGTTCACAGACACAATGAGTTGTACAAGACCCTAATCTTGATTATCCAAGACACATATTATAGTCCACCTATACATTGTTTACTATTAAATGGGATTGAGATGTGTTCTATTCATGGAAATGGCCCAACAGTGTAGTAGAAGCACACATCATGTGGGTCCCCTCACATGTAGTGTACCCCTTGAAATCTTTTGTGAAAACTCAATCACCTATATATATTATATTTAAAATTTGTTTTTGGACCTCGACAATGTTATCCTAAGTAATGTTTCATGTAGAATGTGATGGTTCTCTCAGTTGTGTCTTTTGAGATATGATGTGGAATGCTTTAGACACTACACCTTTTTAGGCAGCACTTGTTGGAGGTAGTGATCAGGGGAGATCACAAGAGGTTCATTCTGAGGGGAAACCTCAAGAAGAGTAGTGAATGGGTCCTTGATGACCTAGAGTGGAAAACTATATATTTTTTGGGCATTATTCCTAGACATTAAAAGTGGAACCTCCTACAGTTCAGGGCATGTTCCCTCGATGACCTAGTGTTTAACCCTCAACCAGGGCTGGGCATGAAACCTTTACATTACAATTGGAACCCTCCTGTAGGGTTGGTCATAGTTACTTGATGAACTATAGTGGTACCCTCCAACCAGGATGGTCATGGGTCCTTACCCATTAGAGTGGAACCATCATGTTATACAAGGGAATGAGTAATCTGCCTTGATTTTGTACCCCTATACTATGTATAATAGAAATGAGTCTTGGTTTGACCTAGATATTTTATTCTAGGATGACATGTGAGATGGTGAGCATTGTTGATGGAAATTTGGAATTATTGGTTAGTATTACTCATGGGATAAGCAATGATGTGTAGATCCCCATACTCTCTCGGTTTGGGATTCTTTGACTGAGTATTTGTACATATTCTTCTTCTATATCTGCACCTTATATTTGGGTTGAGTTTTACTTTTTTACTATACTCTGTTCTGTCTACTGTCTTTCACTTCTGTTGTACCTCTCACTACTCCCCCTTTAGTTTCTAGGGCATCCTACTGGGGTTTTTTATACTCAACCCGACACGGGATTCTTTCACATGTATCATGTCTTATGTAGAATAAAGACATGTCGACCGTGACTACAGAGGAGCTTAGGGATACTGGGTGCGTAGACTGCGTACCATGGTCACAGTTTGGGATTCAAGACCTAGATCTCTTTTTGATTTTCCTTTTCTAGTTTTCTATATGGTTAGAAACAATTTCTAGTTGGGTGTGTATTTTTTCCTTTATTTTTCAGTTTAACATAAAATACATTTTTACTATCTAGAGGTTCATACATTCTTTGTTTACTTTATAGCAGTTTTGTATATTTTATTCTTTCCCAATTTATTTTTTCATTGATATGGATGTGTGTCAGTGTGTGTGAAGTAGTTTTATAGACAAAGGCCTCCCTAAATTAGTCAATCCTTCATCATGTAGCACCACCCCTGGCCTATGGAGGCAGGCTTAGTATAGTTGCAGATCGAGCCCCAACATGGGTTTGGTCCAGAAAGATTGGAATCATAGCAAGTTTATTCCTTAGAATGTTTTTTTGGACATATCCCCTTAAGTTGATTTGGTTGGGTTAAGGTCAAAACTTTCACAGACTCTCCAATGTGGATCTCAAGCCAAATAACCTAGTAATATAGTAGTGAATGACATATCCATCAACCAAGACTTTGACTAACTACTTTTTGACTTGATATATCGAGACATATTTTGTAGGGATAAATGGTACTTGAATCATATATATTGATTAATTTACTATCACTCATGAGTTAGATCCCCTTTTAAATATATATATATATATATATATATATATATCTCTGTGTGTGTGTGTGTGCTATTCTGACCACATTAATCCTTATTAAATTTTAGGATTCCTCTATGGTGACAACCAGTCATGATACCAATTGCAGTTCATAATAATGATCTTATAAGTGACGTGGAATTATTTTAGGTTCCACCCCATTATCCCATTCATTTTGGTGGTAATTTAGCATTTCCAACCCCTAGTGAGGAGTAAATCATCCTAGTATAGGAGGCTAAGGATTCACACAGGCTTAGTGCACTCCGTGCGTTCCAGCATTAGAGAACATTGAGGTTCCACAGTGAGGAAGATTCTATAGAATTATAGGATGATATAGACTTGTTGTCTTATATATTCATTCTTGTTCGGACCTCAATAGATTAGGTGTTTTATTAGAATCTAGTATATTCCCTGAAGCAGGTCGGTGTTGGTGGAGTCTTGTTACATAGATGCATGATGAGTCTACTCTCTTAAGGACTAACTTCCCATAGCTATTTTTTGATGAGAACTACCCCTCATAATTTCATTCTATTCGGAAAAATAAATTCATCAAGATGAAGCAAGGAGGGATGATAGTGGATGTGTATACTATAAGGTTCACAAACATTACTCGGTACTTTCATGACATGATATAGGATGGCTACTTCTGAGCATGAAAGTTTGAGAGGGGACCCCACCTAGATATATGAGATAGTGTTTTATTGTTTTTCATCCCCAACTATTTTGGAATTTTTAATAAGGAACTAGATACATATATCATTGTTTCATAGGGATTATATATAGCTTGATCTAGAAGGGGTTCCATGGAGCGGATTTGTCTGTAGCAGCTAGCATATTGCAGGTGCTAAAGCCTCAACACAAGATATCCCTTCATGATAAGACTTAGGAATGTGGTTGGAGGTAGAAAAGAGGACCAGAGAACTCAAGAGATTTTAGGTATTTTACTTGTGATGGTAGAGGTCACATGTCATGAGACTAACCGATCAGTTGTGCAGATCATCATAAGAAGATAGATGATGGAATTCCATGGTAGTGGCAGCACCGTGATGAGGGATATACAAGTTGATGTTAGGGAGGGACCTATATAGAATGAGATGGAATATGAGTATAAGGATATATGGGTTCTAGATACCATTATGATTTCCTTACACCACCACCACTAAGAAGACCACATCTGTCTTTAGGAGCTGGCGGCCGGGGCTGCAGACAACTGTAGGATTTAGGAAATTATGATCCAATAGCCCAAAATATGGCAATAGATATGATCTATGGGTTTTATTCTATTTATTTAGTATTATTAGACATAATATCTAGTCATTATTTTATCTCTATACACTTACTATAATAGCTAGATCTCCCATATAAGGCGCTAACTCGGACGCTTCATCTTGAGGTTCCTATAAAGAACATTTATTCTATATATTTCATCTACTAATAGTGTGATCTATCTCTTGGTGTATATTGTTTCATTTGGGGCCTTTTGATAGTCAAGATGTAACCATATGATGTCATCTTTTGTATGTATTGGATATCCATGGTCTGAGCCTAGATCTATTGTCACCACAGACAACTCTAAAAAATATGCACTGATGGAATGAGATTCTCCTTTTATGGAGAGAGAGACTTCATGGTTGTGAAAGATTGTTTTATAAGTGGCTAGATGTATCCCATAACTCATATTTTTGAAAGTATAGACCTTGATATAGAAGGCTCTTCATGAATCTTGGATCCTTTGGTTTTGGTAGATTACATGTAATCCTTCCCTGAGGATGTTTCGGGACTACCTCAAAGGTTGGAGATGGAAATTTTCATCCACATGCATCTTGGGACCACTCTGATATCTTCTATTACATATCAAATAGAGCCTAGAAATCTCTTAGAGTTTCTATTATAGTTGGGGGACCTTCATTAGAAAGGTTTCATCAGACCCAGTGTGTCCCCATGGGTCGCACTAGTCCTATTCGGGAAAAAGTTGTATGGGAGCATACAACTTAGGATGGATTATCATCACCAAAAATAGTCCATGATAAAGAAAAAGTACCCTTTTCAGAGTATTGATGACATATTTGACCTATTTTGATGTGAGGTAAGGTTCTTGGAGATCAATATTAGGTACGACTACCTCCATTTGGGGGTTTTTGATACTAATATCCCAATTATGGAATTTTGATGTCGTTGTAGACAATATGAGTTCTTAGTGATTACTTTGGGTGTGACAAATGAACCCATCATATTTATGGACATGATGAATCATTTATTCCAGGCATACTTGGACCAATTTTCCCTTTCCTTCATCACTGACATATAAATCTAATCTACATCAAAAGTGGACCATACAAATCACTTTAGTATATTCGTAGGCATTATTTGATACCCCCACCTTTACAGAAATATCCCAAAGTTATAGTTATGGATTCATGAGGTTAACATTCTAAGAAATTTCTTCTTTTAGCTTTGTTTATCCATGGATCCAATGAATAATGATTTAGTTATTTCTTGGGGTGCAATCAAAATGTGTCAAGGCTGTGGTGATTTTTGGATTGGTTGGGTACTAAAGAAGGTTTATGTGAGAAATATCCAAAATTGAAGCCCCTTTAACCACCCAGACATGGAAAGGTCACCCATTTACCTCTTCTTAGTAGTTCCAAAATGGATTTGTGGGGTTGAAACTCAGACTAACGAGTGATCCCATATTTAAACCACCAAAGGAGGGAGTGGATTTCATTTTGTATTGTGATTCATCATGAACTGACCTTAGTTGCATGTTGATGTAGCGATAGGTAGTTATCACATACGAGTTGAGGTAGTTGATACCCAACAAGTAGAACAACATGACCAATGACCATGTGATGAAATTATTAGTCTTCACCCTAAGGATGTGGAGGCACAACCTTCTAGGTGAATTCTATTTGGTTTCATCAGAAAACCACAGTCTCAAGTGCGTCTTCAATAAAAGTGACATGAACTTGAGACGACAAATATGGTTGGAGTTCCTACAGGAGAATGACTTGTAGATATTATATACTCTAGGTAAGGGAAATGTTTTAGCATATTACCTTATAAATAAGTACCAATATCAGTTAGGGTAAGAATATTTGGAGTAGTTAGCTTCCCATCAGTGGACCTTGGTGGAGCATGTGTGTACAACTTTTTTTCAGTCAAAGTTGGTGATTCTTTTACTTCTTGAGCAAGTGAGAGAGTCCTGGCTAGGGGACATCCACTATGAGGTCTTATGGGATCTAATATATTCATTATACTTACCATACGGGTATTATAATGTATGTAATCAACTCATATTATTCTAGGGTAGGAAAATTAATATAGTGATGTTGCGAGAGGAGGTTATGCTAGAATTCCACACTTCTCCAGTAGTTAAACAACCTAGTGTGGGGAACATGTACAGAGGTCGTAAGTGATAGTTTTTTTGGTATTTCATGATATGAAGAATAGTTGAGTTTATCCCTTATTTCCTCACTTTTCTATTGGTGATGATAGAGAACCAAGTTCTATTAGGTTTTTTGCAACCCCTTGGGATCTCAAAGTAGAAGTAGGATGGAATATCCATGGAATTTATCATAGGTATTCCACTAAATGTGAAGATACATGACTCTATCTTGGTGATAGTTGACTGAATCATATAATTTACAAAATTATTTACTATTAGGGAGTTTATTTTGGTGGATAGTTTGAGGTAGTTGTACAAACGAGAGATTGTTCTCCTTCGTAGGGTACCGTTGATGATTTTCTCCTTCTGTGATGCACAGTTTATATCATGATTGTTGAGAGGCCTATATGAGGAATTTAGGACCAAGATGCGGATGAGTAAAACCTTTAATTTCTAGATAAATGGGTAGAACAGGAACACTATCTAGGTGTTAGAGGATATGTTGAGGTTTTTTGGTATGAATTTGGCCGATGTTGGGAGGATCACCTTCCCTTGTTAGAGTTTGTGTATAACAACAACTACCAGTCTACCACCGAAATGGAACATTTTCTGCCCCTATATGGGAGACCATTAAGGTCACCCTTATTATGGATAGATATTTTTTATTCATATATTGTGGGACCAGAGTTGGTTCAAGTGATGACATAGAATTTCCTAGTCAACCATGAGTAGATGAGGCTGTCTCGGGGAAGAAAAAAATCTTACACGTATTTTCATTTTAGTTCCTTAGAGTTCAATTAGGGAGAACACATTTTCCTTAGAGCCTCTCCATGGTGAATATTATAGTGGTATGGCTAGAGAGGAAAGCTATCCCTGAGGTACATTGGGCCATTCTAGATCATTCAGATGGTTAGAGAGGTTTCTTAACATCTTTCCCTATCCCCACATCTAGACCAGGTGGATTACATCTTTCCCCTATTGTAGTAGAGGCGATAATTTCATAACCCCACACACTTCATCTAATGGGGAGATCTATACATCTATGATGGAGCCACCATTTTGGAGTACTTGGTGTCGATCATGGATTAAAAGAAATGGACCTTGTTCGAATGAACCATACTATTGATTCGTGTGTTATGGAGACATGGAAACGTTTAGTAGAGTTCTTGGGAGTGAGATAGCCAAGTCCATGATCCGAATCCTAAGATTTTTTTCCATGTTTTTCTTTTTAGGGATGAAAATCCTAGAGGGAATAATACAAATACCCAAATTTTTCCTTGTAAGACTTTGAAATATTTATATATATATTTCCAGAGCTAGGAACTTAGACAACATGTGATTTTGAGGCTTGGTGATCCTAGAATTAATTTTACAAAAAATTAAATATATTTTCTATTCCCCGTATAAAGAATATTAATGAAAAAAAGATAAATCTTAATCTAATTATCAGATCATAAATCTAAGACCATAGTTGAGTTTGTAAAGAAATATTTACTATAGGTGTGACATAAAATGGGTTTTCATGGGGAATTCAGATCCCTCGCACATTTGAGGTACATTCTATGAGTTAATCAATTTATCAATAAATTCACTTTGACCTAAGTTATATGTTCATAAATATATCATTATGGATAATTTTCTAGTTTTAGCACATAATATTTCACTTTTCCCACAATTCTTTCCAATATCCTCCATTTACAGATCTCCTCGAATAATGATAGTACTCTAGATTAGTGTAGACATGAACACAAAAAATGTAGCTACATCTCTAGAATAATTGGTGGGAATGTTAATCATCAATCATTATACTATAATCAAGTTTTGAATTGTCATTTAGTATTTTTATTCATTTGATTTAATTAATTTAGTATATCAAATATTGTTCTTAGATCTATGCTATAATTTTTATCCTTTCCATGTCCTTGAGTACTCATTTTCTGTTAATTTTATTTTTTTATATTCCCTAGACCGCCAATATTGATCATTGGGAATGAAATATTGGTCAATGATTATTTAAAATTATTTTGGTTCCTTTCTCCCTAGTCTCTTTAAAGTTTGTCATAGATTAGATCCTCGCTGTCCAATCTCAACTTTTCTGGGAGGTACCGATCTCCAAACAGACCCACAGATTCATAGTGGAGTAATGAAACATGAGAATTTTGATTAAATGGGTATATATTTGGGATAGTTGAGAGTCTTGGATGACCTATTTGTGATTAAAGATCAAGAACTCATTGGATGGAGGTGTGGCAATGTGTGTAATGACTATTGAAAACCTCGACGTCTTTCGGTGAACGTTATCCAGTGAATGATGACCATGATCTGATAAGTTTAATTAGATATATATTTTTAAGATAGATTGGTGGATATAATTAAAGAGGAATTGAAATATTGAACCATGGATTTCAGATACATAATTTTTGCAAGAATTCGGATTAGACACCATGTTCGAGTATAAACCCACAACATGAACCCCCCATCTCCATGGTAGATAGGGTTTTTAATTTTTTAAGGAAAACATGACATGTAATGTCTCCTAAAACCCATGTACCCCTTACCTGGTTGTATAACCTATGTGATGGGTTAGACAGATGATAACCAATGTAGAGGTAAACTGGGTCTGATACACAGATGTGTTCTCCGGTACACAGACATTGTGAGAAGCACACTGCCTCAGTACAAATTATCTAAGATATGATGTGTAGCCCATCTACACGGTGTGTACTACTACATATGATGGAGCCAAGTCCTAGATAAGGACACAACCCTACAGTGGAGTGGGAATACATACCATGTGGGTCCCCTCACACACTAAGTACCCCTTGATCCCTTTCGATCAAACATTGATCACCCATATCTCTTTCATTTGATCTCGTTTGTTGGCCAATGGGTGGACAATACTAAGTTTTTTTATTCATAGAATGGGATAGTGAAATTAGCTATGGAATTCAAGAAATGATGGGAATTATTTTGGTCATGGAACCATTTAAGGTGATGCTTAATGGATGTAGTGATCAGGAAAGACCACATGAGGATTCTTTTTGAGTGGAATAATTTTTAGGGAAGGAAAAGGGCTCTCAATGACCAAGAGTAGAACCCTACAACAAGGTTGGGCATGGTTTCTCAATAGTCATAGTGGAACACTCTAATAGTGTAGTGCATGTGTACTCAATGACCCTGACTATAAACCTTCATCAAGACTAGGAATGGGTCCTTGATTTTTCATGGGAACACTCCTACAAGATAGGGAATATGTCCTCGATGATATAGACTGGAATAATCCAACCAGGTCGGGCGTGGGTTCTCAACCCTTAGAGTGTAACCCTCATATTGTACAAGGGCATGAGTCCCCTACCTAGATTTTTTACCCCATGATTTTTTAGTGTATTGATTAGAATGGGTTGTACATATATGTTTTATGTTAGGAAGACACAAAATATACTTTGAATCATTGATAAATTTTTTGAATTGTTGGCCGCTCTTCATCTTGGGCTGAGATATGAGATGAATACCCAATTAATCTCTTGATTTGGAATTTTCTGTCTGAGCATGCATATATATATATATATATATATTCTTCTATATCCCCATAATGGATTTTCTTACTCTCTATCAAGGAGAGGCAAAGATGTGTGAGGTATACCACGTGATTTCTATGTTTAACTTATCATGGTTGGATTAGTAAATTATCCAGTAATTGGTTGAGAAAACAGGATAGGTAGTTCATATAATCATCATTTTTATCACCTAGTGGTTGTACAATCTTACAATCACTATTTTTGGGGTTGATTTGTACTGTTTTACTGTACCTTGTTATATCAATTGACTTTTCCTTGCATTTTATCTCTTATAGCACCCCCTTCAGCTTTCAGGGAAACCTGCTGGGTATATTTATAAAAATAACTACATGAGATTTTTCTACAAGGCATAATGTCTTATGTAGAGGATGGATAGGTCGAAAATGAATAAAAAGGAGCTTAGGGGGACTCAGTTCATGGGCCATGTATGATGCTCGTAGCTTGGGATTCAGAAGTTGGGAACTCTTTTAGCTGTTTACATTTCCGGTTTTCTTTTAGTTTGTGACACATTTCTGGTTGGGCATTTATTTTTTTTATTTAATTTTTATTTTAGAATATGGTAATTCTATAATTTCGAGGATTATGAATTATTGGTTTACTATATTATATTTTTTTATCTTTTACTCTTTACCTCTGCACATTTTTATCAATATGGTTCTGTATGTGTGTTTTGGTACTTTGGAAAAGGCTTCCAAAAGCTAGGTATGCCTTCATCTATTATTTCCACCCCTGACATTTGGAGGCAGACTTGGGGTATTTGTATCATGAGCCTCATCTTAGGTTGTGTGATGATATGGATGTTGCAAAAATTTTAGAGAGAAAGGAAACCATACGCATGATTTCAAGGGAATGAATGAAATTTCAAATTTTCAATATGTCTAATGTATATATATGGGGAATTATGTAAATGAATTTACCAAGTGTTAATGGAATATACTTAAAAATAAGATACCATATCAATTTCAATCATATTATTTTGAAATAACCAAAGTGGAATGATTAATGTTCATTTGTATTTTGATCTAATAAATATGATGTAAAATTATTTTATTGATAAAATATTTCTATAATAATCATTAAAGTCTTAAAAAATGTACTACAATACTATTTCTTAATATATTTAAAAGAATGTGTTGAATGTCACTAAGAAATGTGATTTAGTGGAATGTTAAACATCATGACAAAGACTTGAATGAGGGAAATATAACCATTAATATGTTATTTATATTGATATAATAATTTTAGTCTAAAGAGAAGATGGATATGGATAATGTAAATTGGATATTACTGAGTACATTGGAACTAATTAATGCTTTTTTAGCAAAGTATTTTAAGCCCTCATTAATGGAGTTATTAACATTTTTGGATTTAAGTAATATATCCAATAATATGTGCTTTATTTAAGTAAAAATGAAGAATTAATTTTTTGGACTTGGTAATATGGTTATTCAAGTTATTATCATGTATTAAGAGAATACATTAGGAAGGTATTCACATGTTTGTATGTCATGATTAAGAGAGACATCATATTTTTTAAATTATGGAAGATTTAATTTTCTAATTTCCATGAACTTTATTATGATTTTTTGGATCCTAATAATTTGGAAGGGTTATAATGATAACCATTTATTAAATGTTTTAAGTTAATATTAGGATGTGGTTTTTGAGATTGATGTATTGCTTAATCATATAGTGATTTATTCGTATTGAATAACTTATGGTAATTTTTTCCCATAATGATAACAACGGATTAATGTAAATACATATTATTCATTTATGGATATTATGACCCGTTAAAATTAAATTTTAGTGATTCATGGAAAAAAATATTCTTTTGGAAATCCATTTCAAGGAGTAGAGGATGAAGTGAATTTTTTTTGAAGAACAACTGAATAATAGAATTGTGCCCATTAAATATATATATATTAATTGTGTATATTTACTTATATTCATAGAGAGTGAATTAATTCCTCTACTGTAATGATATTGATGGAAAATGATTTCTTTTTTATTCTTAATTTTTATGATATTAATAATATCTTTCACACCTTCAGTTTTTTTCATTGTGGTCGATGACATTATCCAGACCACGTTATCTATTATTATACATTGGTCCTTTTTTGTTATTTTTATATTATATATTAATTTCATCCCTTTCAACCTATGTTCTCTTATTTAAAAATGTATACTTTTTATTATTATTCTAGATAATAATTATTGTTCCCTTTCACACATATTAATAGAATGTTTTATTATACTTGTTATTGTTATTGGATTTCAAGATGTGTATTTTAAAAATTAAAAACCATTATTTTCCTTTATAAACATTAAATTTTGTTGAAAAAATTTATTTAATGTGTGGAGAATGGGATACCTTGAAATTATAAATAATGACATTGTTTTGGTAGCGTATACAATGGAAGACACCAATTTTAAAATAAAATATAATGCATTGATAAATTATGTTATATAAATTTTTTAATATATTAAATATATTGAATACCATTCATATCATTCAATACAGAGTTCATGTTTCATTATAATCAACACTATGTTATGATTTTATTACATGAAACCCTAAGTTTAGATTATGTTTTGTGCAATACCAAGGTTAAAAAAATATGAAATATTATTAAAATATTATTATAATAGTTTTCACATATCTATTTGATTGGAAGGTATGATTAGTACTATCTAAATTATAATATTTATGGTTTTCCATTAATTATAAATAGAATGATAATCATTTAGAAGAAAAAAAACTATTTTATGAAAAACTATATTTTTATTAAATGATGGTTTGTCGTGCTTCCCGAACAATAATTAATATAAATTTTTACCACTTTTAAAAAAATTATTTGGTAAATTTTTTTTTTCAGAAATCGGATTATCAAAAAAATTATAAAGGTAAATTTTTGGGAATTTTTTAAAATGATTCATTTTTTTATAAATTAGTGAAAATAATATATTTTAATTAAAAAAATTCATTTCTATTTAAAATATTTAAAAGTTAAATTATATTTTTAATTAGTGAAAAAATAATAATAGTGCAATTATATATCCATTATTCCATTTCATTTCATTGGAATCAATTGTTATTAAATTTTGATAAAAACGCATGCTAGATTTTTGAACATTTTCTCTCTGAAAACGTGATTTTTCATCATGTCTGCAGGATTAGTTTTAAATTAAAATTTTTAATTTCTATGAATTTAATTTTAAAAATTAGATTCTATATATGGAATCATAGTTATTTGTAATATCGAATAAGTTCAAATTAAATTTTTACAAAAAAATAATAGTCAAAATATTAAAAATAAATGACCCGAGATAAGGTAAAAATGGATTTACTAAAGGGGTAAACTAAATGAAAAAGGGATACAATAACCTACCAACATATAAAAAAATTTTGTTAGAAAATATTTTCATCTTATCCTTCTAAAGATAGAATCTACGACCATTTATAAAAAATGTTCATGTGAATGTATAACATTATGGATTCTTTTTGTTTATTTCCATGTAATTTTCATGAGGGTTCCCTTTCTAACTTATAAATGGGAACTCCCTCCCCTCACACCATCAAACCTGCATATACTATTGGATCAAAAAAAAACCTTCCAAAATATATCCCCATCATCCACAGTAACATTATATAACTTTTTTTAACTCCAAATATATAATCCCTAGTTTCATTTAACGGATACCTGATGGTGGTTTCTCTTAGAAAAGCTAATTACCTTAACAAATATTTTTCATTTTATAAATTATTTTTACAACATAAATTATTTCATCAAAAATACAATATGACTAAAAAAATTATCTTCCATATAATGAGAATTTTTTATTATAATGGAATAATAATTTCTCATTTCCACTTCTATCAAATGGGTCAATAAATCATCATTCATGTGTACAATGAGCTATTTCCTGGAAATCCAAAAACATTTTTTTCTCCATTAACACATATCATGATTGATTTAATTATTTATTAACTAAATTTATATGATATTTTTGATATAATGATACTTCTTTAATATTAATATCAACTATATTTCAATAAACTGAACCTAGTTGCCCTCAAACCCAGCACCTGACACATTCTGTTACATACCTGAAGGGAATTTCTGATCCTGACGAGTTGGCGACAAGCCACTGAGCATTGAACAAACTAAAAAAGGGAATTATTTTTACCAAACTGATCAAAATCATAGCATATATATATAATTAAAAAAGGAAACAGTGTAATAATAATGAATATATATTCTATAACAGTTATAAAGACAATGGAAACAACAATTGGAAAGTGGTCAATAACTCAAAAAGACAAGTCCAACTGCAAAGGACCCAAATAAAATTTTTACTCCAAAAATTGGCCTATAAAAACTTCTACCATCTCACCACCTGCTACCCAACCAGCTGAAATGAACCTCACCGACATGCAGTGGTGCCTTGCTTTTCACTACACTAGAATACAAACAAAGGACTATACACCACTGAGGAGGTAGGAGGGGTGTAATCTAATAGGATCAGTTGGATCCCACCAAGGTGTTTCATAACGAGCCTCTGTATAAAAATTCTTGTATGGTCATTTGGATTAAAAACAAGGCATGATAATCAGTAAAGAAGTTTTATAGAAAACATGGTAAACATTTTCCTTTTTCCACAGTTCTAAATATAAATAGGTATATCAATTTAAAATCACATTTTCAATTTAACTTTTCACAAGCATAAACAAGAATATCATGTCTAACTCATAAATAAAAGAAATACAAAATAGAAGAATAGGTATCAAAACACCAAGGAATACTACCGATCTAGGCCGCATACTACTCATACCACAATAATCAATTGCACAAACCAGTTCTTAGAATAATGGGATTAGGATGCAGAGGAATTTCCCAAGAGTAAACCATGCCAACATTGTAAATATCATTCCACTAGAACAAAGATCCTAGTAAATAAAGAAAACCCCAAGAAAAACATCCTTTATAATAAAAAAACAATGTACAATGGCCCCAAGATAAATCTTCCACCTATATACCCAAGAAAACACATATGCTATTTTTCAGAATTCATTTCAATGGTTTGAAAACCATTTCAAAACCATTTCAAATTTAATTTCAATGCTTCAAGAATTCCTCTTTTCTAATCCATTTATCAATAAATAGGGAAACCCATTTTTCATTGACAGCTATTGTCAACACACACAAAATAATCATTAAAATATTTCACTATAAATTAGTTTGTAAAGAAAAACAACCAGATCTATTATCATATACTTGAGATAGAAACACCTTCCTCAAAACATAGGTTGCACATGTCTGTAATGGAATCCAAAATCAATGACACCCATTAAAATCAACAAAGGCCCTAGAAAAAAATCCATATATCTTAGGATTGATCCAATTTAGAAATCATGGTGAAAATGGAAAAGGAACACACCACATACCTCAAGAATGGGTGTCCCCCTCACCACTACTAACCAAGAAATGGTCTTTGGAACATTATCTTACAGTAGATCTAGATGAAAAAAATATGGAACATCCAATATAGATCAATGGATCCAATACCAAAATTCTAGGGTGCTACCACGATCATTATCAATGAAGAAGTAGAAAGTTTTATCTCCTGTAGAGACGCACCATAATTGCAATGGAGATCGAGTTTCAATCAGATCGATCCAGGAGTAAAGTCTCTCAAAAATTCCTAGTGAGAGCTCTAGGTTGAGGGTGAATAAGCCCAGAGAAAAAAAATGATGTGAAACTATTGTGTACATGTTTTAAAACTAGATGTGGTCTATTTCATATCATGTAATACAGTTACATGCCATGAAATACAAGATGTACAAGTACACCAAAAAATCTATCACCTCATATAAAAAATCAATTATTTAAACAATTCACAATGTGAACCCACTCATCACGATGTGTAATCTTTCATAGTAAGAATCCCCTTTCACATCTTGAATCTTCAAACAATTATATGGTATACAACCCAGTTACATAGTGTAAAATACTTATGCATCCAATGGTAAAATCTAGTTAAAGATGAAACCCCAACAAATCAATTACTTTGCCATTATATTCATCCTCTCAATCTCAAAGGAGGGAAAAACTAGGATAAATTAGGGGTGTAACTAATAAATCAGTAATGATTGTCATAAACTCACATCCATAAATATTTTCTATCCACGAGAAGTCATGTGGAAGATGTAATCTCTAGATGAAGATAAGGCCACTACTCCCTTGTGAATGATTCATGTAACAAATTATCTTGAGAATCATATCCTTGTTTCTATAGAACTCTAAAAAATGTAATATAATTCCAAGGTAAAAATTTCATTTGACAGTCAATGATCTCAACTGGTTTCTCCAAAACAGAGACATCTATCTCTAACTGAATTTCTTCCCAATTCAAAAAGTGAGATGGATCATGATGGTATTTCCTGAGTTGATACATGTAGAAAACATCTTGAATACACATAAACTAAATTGTAAATGATAATCAATAAGAAAAGTGTCTGATCCTCTTAGCGACCTCAAATGCTCGAACATATCTTGGCACCAACATTCCCAACCTTCCAATTTGATGGTGACCCAACTAAGAAGAAAATTTCAAGAAATCCCAGTCACCTTTGAAAAACATGAAAGGTCGACATTTATGATATGCATATGATTTATATCGACTCTGGGCTCTAACAATATTTTTATGGACATCCTAAATTTTCACAGATGTTTCCTAAACCTATCTTTGTCCAACTAAAGATACTTTACCCACCTCAACAAAAAAAGAGGTGACCTATACAGGTGATCATATAACACCTCAAATAGATCCATTCTTATCAATGATTGAAAAATGTTGTTGTAAACAAACTAAAACAGCACTATATGGCTATCCAATGATACAACGAAATCCAAGACATAGGGTCGAAGAATATCTTGCAAAATCTGGATTACTTGCTCCGTTTGAACATCTATATATAGATGGTAAGTTGTACCAAACATGACCTAAGTAACCATTTCCTCTTGAATACTCCTCCAAACCTCAAGGTAAACCTCATATCCTATTTGAAATAATTATAGAAGGATTCCTAGAGAACCTCACAATCATCTACACATATATTTTACCCAGATCATCAACTTTAGTGGTGCATTTAATCGGAAATAAATGAGTAGGCATCATTAACTGATCAACAACCACCCAGATAGAATTCCTCCCTTAGGGATTCCATGGTAATCCAACAAAAAAATCCATGTATACCACATCCCATTTCCATATTTGCACCGGAATACGATAAATAAAACTAGAAGGTTTCACGTGATTTGCCTTTATCCATTGGTAGGTATAACAACGATACACAATCTATGTGATGTCATGCTTCATGCATGGCCTCCGAAATCACCATATCATGTCATGATACATCTTCATAGTGCATCGATGAATGTACCATGAAAACATCTTACAATAAAACAATACTAGAATCCTCACATATTATGGGAATACAATCCCTTTCCCGAAGGAAAGAAAACCATCTAAAGAGAGATCCCATCCTAAAATGATCTCCCCACCAAAAAATCTTTCTCAAGTCTTCTGAAACTCATCATCCATCTGCTAACTCTGCAAAATAGACTCCATGAGAAATAATGAGAACTGAACACTTGTCAGATCCATACCCAAAATATCCTCCTGATTATCCAGATGGAACTAATTGAAAAACCTATAAGGTTCCACTCTTCCTTTGATTTCAGAACAACCTGTGATAGTACTTTCCTACTAAGAGCATCTGCAATAACATTTAACTTACCTAAGATTTAGGTGATACTGAATTCAAACATCTAAAGGAATTATACACATATTCTCTACCTGATATTCAAGTCCTTCTAAGAAAAAGTACAACTCATACTTTCATGGTCATAAAGACCGTGAAATTTAAGAACCCAAATCTTTGTTTTATGTATGGATCTTGATTTCCAGTTGCTTTTAGGAAAAAAGGAAGAAGAGAGGTTTTTTGAGTACATGTCATGTAATTTATTGCCACGTATAGCCATGTACTGCCCGTGTAATGGCCAAGTACATGGTCGTGTGATGGCCTGGCAGACTACTTCAGTCGGGGGCTGGTTAAGGATACTACGTGGCATGCTGGTTTAATGAACATGTCTTACACTTTTCATTTTATTTGATATATCAGAGTAGAGTCACATCTTATGTTTGGAAACATCTTCTTTTCCCCGTGATTCGTGTAGGAGAGAAACAGAATGACTGAAAAACTCCGAACCCCTCCCGATTCTCCATCTGAGCTTCTATTGAGACATCTTTAGGTGCATTGGAATTCCACCATTGATTTATCAAAAACTATAGAGTCTTTCTTCCTGATTCATCCTCTCTTTTGAGTTATTCAAGGTTGGTATTTTTTCACCTTTTTGTAGATCTATGCCAATCTTGGCCGATTCAAGGGTCTATGTTCAAGTATATCAATTGTACAACATCGTGGTAGGTGGTTGGAGCCTTTAGTTGTGTTTTCTTGGATTATATATGCTAAAATTTATATATACCCATGGTTGGGGTATTTATTTATTTGGAATTTAACCTTTTTTATTACGTGCTATGGTTTGATTGATTTACAAAGGGTTGTTTCATATGTTTAAGGTTAAATACCTAGCTTATGGGACACCCCATGGGTGTGTTTATCTTGATTGATTATTTATGGCTATTTGGTCTAGGATTCCTATTCACATCGCCTTGTTTTCCTTGCCTTGGTAGATTAGCATGAAGTTTAACCAATTATATGAAATGCATGTGTCATTATTATAAATGATTATCCATGTAGTAATTTCAGATTCCACAAGCTACTTTGATATTATATGCAGTCTATTTTTCCAATGGACCATGAGAGACATGAACTAGGAAGACTTCAGGGACTTCCACGTTATTTATAGAGGACCGTGAGAGCATTGTTGTAGATTATTTACCCACGAGTATTGACCTCGAGTGATACCCAAGATGTTGTTTATAATTAACTTATTCTATTTTTACCTAAGGGTATTGTCCATGAGAGCTACTCTGGAGGTCGTTTATAATTACCTTGTGGTTTGTTGACCCAGGGGTATTAACTATGAGAGCTACCCAAGAGGTCGTTTATAATTACTTTATGATATTTTGGCCTTGGTGTATTGACTATGAGATCTACCATAGAGGTCGTTTATAATTTATTAACACCATGTTGACCCTGGGGTATTGACTGTGAGAGCTTCCCAGGTGGCCTTTTGAAAATGGTTTGTGCTATGTTAGACCAAATGGGTTAGATCGTGAGAGTTTCCCAGAGGGTAATTATTATATGATTTTTTATGTTAGACTATGGGAATTAGAATATGAGAACTTACAGAAGGGTCATTATTGAATAATTGAATGATTTTGATGAGTCTTCCATGCCAAATCACATGCTTGGACTCAGTTTTACTTGATTATTTAGATGGTCTTATGAGACAACTATTTTTTTACTATTACAAAGGGGTATGTTGATCCTATGATAGATTATGGGATTACATGATTCAAATTATGAATAATAATTGTAAATGAATGTAATTTAAAACTGTATGATTTTTAACTTTTGAGTACTTCCTAGTTTGTTGATTTATTTCTAAATATTACCTACAATATATATTCACTAATAGTTGGGCATAGATATTTTTGTTGTTTACTACATGGAATCGTCTCAAACCCTATTTGTATCATGTTTTGGACCCAAAAAATTATGTGATTGTCGGTATAGATAAGGGAAAGTTCCCTTATTCATTAGGTACTTGATTGTTGTTGGATCTGGAGATTATGGGACCAAGCTAAGGCTTGTGATGCTATTGGAGTTTACTTGTTTCTTTTGTACTTTGGTTTCTGTATTTCTTAACAACATTGTCAATCATTTGGTTGTTTTCTTAGATACACATTCCATGCATCATATATATATATATATATATATATATATATTGGCCTTTGCTAGAATTACTTTCAGTCTTCCGATATTTACATTTTTGGTATTACTTCTTCCGTAATTGTTTACCATTTATTTTATGCTATGTATACTTTTCCAATGAGGGGATAGCTTCCCCTTTATCACACCTTGGCCCTCACTTCTAGTCAGTAGCCTCTAGTTTTTGGGGAAATGATCTTGAGGTTACATGAGCAACCGGGTTTAGGGCACCTTTGGGTGGTACCCAAATTCGGGACATTACAAAGTTGTATTAGAGGGGTTTCTTTTATATTTTTCCCCAAAATTTAGAGCCTATAAACCAGGATAGAAAAGAATAGGTAGTTTGTAATAAGCTATTCTTGGGAGTAGCTTCCCAATGTACTTGTCAAATCAAATTTACCTCAAATATTTCAATTTTTCTAGTTTTGAATTATTACAGTTGATTGTATTTCACCATTGGGTGATTCACTTGTCTTGTGTTGTTATGATTTATATCATTTTGGTTCTATTTCGATGGAAAATTGATGAGATGAGGGTACAATATCTAATGAATCATATAGGCACTTTATATAGATCACATGTCATGCATTCTTGTCATGCCATTTAGGCTGCATTACTGATTTAATGTTGTTATCGTAGATATTTTGAAAGATATTCATGATGTTGTGATAGATTCTATGATAAAATCACCTTATATTTTGATAGGGTATTGGTATATGTAATGTTTCATTTGGATGTATGCTAAGCTTTGGTCCCTGAGGTGTCATGGGCCCTCTTGGATTGTAATTAGGTGGATTGTGTTTGAACTTTAATTGATTTTTATTAAGATATGACATGAATAAGGAGTCCAAAATTTGATTCGTGGGGAGTATGGGGTCTCACTGATTTGAACTTGGAATTTTTTGGCCAAAATTTTAAGATTTTGGGGGTTCTAGAGAAGTTTCAGAGGCTTAATGTATGGAAAAACCATAAAAATGGCATGTGACGTTAAGAACACACACCATGTGTTCTTCTGTTTTGGAAGAAATGAATTTTCTTAAAGTACATGTTGTGTACTGTATGTACACGCCGTGTAGTTGATTACTATGTAAATGACTGTGTGAGTAGGGACATGGGGTTGGTAAACTTTTGGTAGAACATGCCGTGTACTGGGAGTATACATCATGATATAATTGACAGTGTATCCGGTCATGTGACTAAGAACCCTGGTGGATGGAACTTTAGTTTTACATGCCATTTCTAGAGTGTGCATGTCGTGTAGTTTTACACCAACAGAACCGTGTAGTTCTAGAAATGTACAAGTACTTGGGAAAGAGGGGAATTCTAAGTACCCAATGTGTCTCAAGAGTAACACTCCATGTGTATGGTTGTTACACAACCAATATGGAAGAGGTACACGCCCATGTTAAGGCTTAAAGGGAACACGACATGTAGTGGTTCTACATGTCGGGTAACCCTCTATTGTAAGACTTGAATGTTTTCCTTCTCCTATTACATTTTTCACTTCTAAGTAATAGTACTTGATAATAATGTACTAAGGTGTGTGCTTGAACTTGTAGGTTCATCCCACCAAGACATCATCCAGTTGTACGCCAGATGTAGGGTGGTAATCAAAAACTGAAAATGGTAGATCAGGGACAACTAGAAGATCCTCCCATCGTGCCCCTCTATGAACTAGTTGTTATTCTAGATGCAGGTGCTAATGCCCCGTTCAATGAAGGCTTTATGAGGATGATTAAGAATTTTTAGGGAGAATCACATCCTGCCCCGACTATGGCAGAGATGACACGGGTGTTCTAGTAGGAGCATCCTACCACTTTTTTAGGTGATGGAGGACCACAGGCTGCAGAGTCATGGTTGGAGGCCATGCTTTCTATCTTTGTGAATCTAGAGACCCCTCCTGAGAGGAGGGTGAATCTCGCGACTTACATGCTACATGATTCCACCAAGATATGGTGGGATGTTTTCTCACAAGTGGGATGTCATCAGGATATGGTTTGGGAATAATTTCAAAGGACCTTCTATGATTACTTCCACCCAGAGACATTGAGGGCCGACTGAGCCCTAGAGTTCATGTATTTAGATCTAGGTGATATTTTGGTGATAGATTATTCTTGTCTCTTTTCAGAGCTACAACTCTTCACACCTATTTTTGGGGGTGATGAGATATCACTGGCTAGGCGATTCAAGGATGGTCTCAGGTACGACATTCGATCATAGGTGAATTTTTTCAGGCTAACTTCATTAACGACTATAGTAAATCAAGCACTGATTACTAAGTGAAACCTAAGGTATTTAGGAGTTTTGAGCCATGGAATTTCAACATTCATGGATGATACTCCTTCGATCGATGGTAGGAAGTGATGTAGGGAGCTTAAACGTGGTGGTTCTTCTAGTAGCAGGGATGTATCTTCATGTATCCAGGTGAGGTGTTACCAGTGTGGGAAGAGTGGGAACTCGAGACCTCATGACCTGAGAGAACTAGTTGAGTGTTGATATTGCAGAAAGATGGGTCATATTCAACGTTTTTGCAGGGTGTTCTCACCAATAGTTAGTGGAAAGGGATCTATTATGACTCCACATACAAGAGCAGGGCCACCAGTTCCTCATCGGTCAAGGAATTAGAGTTTGTCAGGACATTCAGCCCGAGGGTGTGGTCATGTCCATGGAAGCCAGATGATAGGTTTTTAGTGATAGTAGGGTGGATCAGCTCAAGGTAGCCAGGTAGGGTCATAGGGTCACAGTTCAAGTCAGAATTTTGTGATGGAGTTGACCCAGCAGGAGAAGGATCCCAAAACCTCTATAATTAGAGGTACCATTCTAGTTGCCTCAGTTTTAGCTTCTTATCTTTTTGATATAGGTGATTCCCATAGTTTTATATTTTTTCCTGTTTTAGAGAACCTTGGATTATGTATCTTTATTTATAATGATGTTATGATCCTAGACACTCTGTTAGGGATTAGGATGACTAGTGTATGCCATCGCAAGGAGATCCCTCTTGAGTTTTTCCTATTCGTTTTGTGAAGAAAGTGAATGGTACCCTTAGAATTTTTTAGGATTATCGAAAGCTGAAATAGTTGACAGTCAAAAACCAATATCCCTTACTGAGGATTGATGATATCTTAGATTAGCTTTGAAGAGCCTAGGTGTTCTCAAATATTGACTTGAGATCCTTTTATCACCCATTTTATGTTAGACCATCATATATACCTATTATATCCTTTCAAAGAAGGTATAGTCTATAAGAGTTTTTTGGTTATTCCATTCGGTCTCACGAATTCACCAGCAGTTTTCATGGCACTGATGATCTAAGTGGTCCACCCTTACATGGATTCTTTTGTGGTAGTCTTTGTGGATGATATCTTGGTGAACTATCACACTTGACACGACCATGTCATCCATCTTGAAATCATATTGAGTACACTAAGAGAGAATTAGTTATATGCTAATATCTCAAAGTGACACTTTTGGATGGACCAAATTCAATTCTTGGGTCATGTAATCTTAGAGACAGGAGTATCAGTAGACCCAGAGAAGGTGACAGTGGTAGTTTCCTAGTAGAATCTGAAGAAAATATTTGTGGTATAGAGTTTTCTATGGAAATCCAGTTACTATAGATGCTTTATAAATGAATATTCATGCTTAGCAGCGCCACTTAAATACCTTAATAAGAAGGGTGCAAAGTACTTGTGGAAATATTCTTGCGATTCAGCCTTCAGAAGCTGAAGGGGTGGTTGACTTCAGTATCGATTTGTATTTTTCTGGATCAAGGCCTGAGTTACACCATTTACTGTGACACATCATGTATCAGGCAGGGATCAGTGCTTATACAGTGGAAAGGTGTCGTTGCATACGAGTCTTGACAGTTGAGGCCACATGAGAGGAATTACCCAACAGACGATCTCGTGTTGGCTGTAGTTGTGTATGCTTTTTATTGTTGGAGACATTATCTTTTTGGAGATAACTTTTTGGTTTACACTAACCACAAAAGCCTCAAGTATATCATTACTCATCGAGATCAAAATTTGATATAGATAAGGTGGGTTGAGTAAATTCAGTCTTTTGAATTTGAGTTTTCCTACATGCTTGGAAAAGTCAATGAAGTGGTTGATGCGTTGAGCATGAGGACTTAGATACATGTATTTTAGGAGTCCATTAGTGAGTGGTAGTTTATGGATCTATTCTTTGAGATGCATTTGGAGGTGTACGATTGACAGGGTAATAGGTTTATTTCTTCTATAGTTGTTACCTCTACTCTACTGGATCAAGTTCGAATGAGGTAGCTATCAAATTCGAAAGGCCTATTCCTACAAGAGATGTGAGGACCCTACACCTGGGTGGACCATAGGAGATGATGATTTTTTTTCATAGACACGTATGGGTTTTAACTAACACACGAGAGGAGTTATTGCGATATTTTGATACCTTGGTTTGGGTAGTTCATCTTGATTTCACCAAGATGTATCGAGATCTACATTGTTATTATTGGTGGCCAGTCATGAAGAGGGATGTAGTTGGTTTTTTTATGAGATGTTCTACCTATCAGCAGGTGAAGGCAGAGCATCATCGACTGGAAGAGGTTTTATAGTAGTTACCCATTCTTGATTGGAAGTGGAATGATGTCACGATGGATTTCATAATGGGTTTACCAAGGTCGCCCTAAGGAAATGATGTTGTATGGTTTGTTGTTGACAGAATCATGAAGGTTTCACATTTCATTCCTATCAAAGAAATCTTCAGTGTTGATGATATTGGAAATTTGTACATCTGAGATATTGTACATTTTTAGGGGTTCCACACTATTGTTTTAAGCAGAGATTCCCAGTTTACTTCTCGTGTCTGGTAGGGACTATAGAGGGCTTTTGGTATATATGTACTTCTGATTACAACGTGCCATACCTAGTCAGATGGCCAATACGAGCACACGATTAAGGTTTTATAGGACATGCTTTCAGCATGCGCCCAAGATTTCAGGGTCTCTTGGGAGAGACACATATCCCTAGTAGAGTTTTCCTACACTAATATATTTTAGGCAACAATTTAGAGGGAATATTATAAGGATTTTTATGGTAGGTCATGCTGATCACCCCTATGTGGGATGGAGATAGGATAAGCGGCTTGGTTGGGACCTCACCTTGTCTAGGAGACCACTAAGCAGGTGGATTTGATTTAGAAAAGGATGGCTACTACATAGTCTCACTAGAAATCTTATGATGATCGAGGAAGATGAACTCTGGAGTTCGAGGTCACAGATCAGGTTTTCTTTCATGTCACACCGAGGTTGGGCCACAAGAGGATTAAGAGACAAAGGAATATTTCACCAAGATACTTTGAGATGTTTGATGTTTTGGAGAGAGTTGGGCCGGTTTACTATCAGTTTCAGTTACCTCAGAGGTACCGATCTATGCAGGATGTCTTTCATGTTTCTCACCTACGACGTTACTTTTCAGACCCAAATCATGTTTTTCAACCTAAGGAGGTTTAGTTGGATAAGGATGAATCCTTTTAGGAGTACCATATTCAGATTGTGGATCACAACATGAAGGATCTATATGGTCAGTCTATTCCTCGTATATGGGTGTTATGGAAGCACGGGTGAGTGTAAGATGAGACATGGGAGAGGGGGGCCGATGTGTGATCGTAGTTGCTGGAGTTGTTCACAGATTCATCCTCACTACCCTAAGAAGGGAAATTCTAGGAAGAATTGATTTAAGGGGGAAGTTTGTAAGAACTTGAATCTTCATTTTAGGTATGGATCATCATTTCAGGTTGTTTTTTAAGAAAAAGGAAGAAAAGTGGTTTTCCTAAGTACACACCATGTAGTTCCATGTACACTTCGTGTACCCAGTTACTGCATACAGCCATGTACTAGCCGTGTAATGGCTGAGTACATGGCCATGTGATGACCTGGTGGACTGCTTAAGTTAGGGGCTGGTTAAGGCTACTACACGACGTATAGGTTTAATGAACACAAAATGTACTTTTTTTTCATTTGATATATCGAAGCAGGGTCAAATCCCATCTCTGTAAATTTATTCTTCTCCCCGTAGTTCATGTAGGAGAGCAACATGACAAATGAAAATCTTTGAAACCCTCTCAATTTTCCATCCAATAATTGATTGAGACACCATCGGGTGCGATGGAATGCCACCGGTGAGTTCTAAAATAATCTAGAGCCTTTATTCTCGATTCCTCCTCTCTTGTGAGTTATTCAGGGTTGGTATTTTGTCACCTTTTTATAGATCTATATAAATCTAGGGCGATTCAAAGGTCGACGTTCAAGTATATCGATCATACGACATAGATTTAGGTGGTTTGTTCCATTCATTGTGTTGTCCTGGATAATATATTCTAAATTGCTGCATACCCATGATTGGGGTATTGATTGATTTGGAATTTAACCCTATTTATTTCCATATATGGTTTGATTAATTGATAAAGGGTTGTTTCTTATGTATAAAGTTAGATACCTTGTTTATGGGACACCCTAGGGGTGTGTTTCCCTTGATTGATTGTTTATGGTCGTTTGGTCTAGGATGCCTCTTAGGATTGCCTTGTTTTCCATGCCTTTTTTAATTAGGATGGAGTTTTATTGATTATATGAATTTCATGTTAGGTTATTTTGAATGATTAGACATGTAGTAATTTTATATTACCTGAATTAATTTGATATTATATGCGTACTATTTTTCCAATGGACCGTGAGATCCTTGGACCAAGAAGACTCTGGGGACTTGCACATTATTTACAAAGGACTGTGAGATCCTTGGTTTAGATGATTTACCAAGGGTAATTGACCATGATATCTACCCAAGAGGTCATTTATAATTACCTTACGCTATGTTTACCCATGGGTATTGACTATCAGAGCTACCTAGGAGGTCGTTTATAATTACCTAATGCTATGTCGTCTAGGGGTATTGACCATGAGAGCTACCCAGGAGGTTGTTTATAATTACATTATGCTATGTTTACCTAGTGGTATTGATTTTGATATCTACCAAGGAGGTTGTTTATAATTTATTGATTCCATGTTGACCCAGGGGTATTGACCGTGAGGGCTTCCCAGGTGGCCGTTTGTAAATGATTAGTGCTATGTTACACCAAAGGGGTTAGACTTTGAGAGATTCCTAAAGGGTCATTATTAAATTAATTTTTATTATGTTAGAGAATGTGAATTAGACTATGATAACTTCCCAAATGGTCATTGTTGAATAATTGAATGATGGTGATGAGTCTGTAATGCCAAAGCACAAGCTTGGACTCGGTCTAACTTGATTGATTAGATTCTCTTCTGAGACAATTGTTTTGTTACTATTATATAGAGGATATATATCCTAGGATAGATTCTGATATTATATGATTCAAAGGGTGAATAATAAATTTAAATGAATGTAATTTAAAACCACAAGATTTTTTACTTTTGACTACTTCCTAGTTTATTACTTCATTTCTGCACATTACCTGTGATATATATTCACTGATAGTTAGGCATAGATCTTTTGGTGGATGCCTACTGGGAATCATCTCACACTCTTTTTGGGTCTTGTTTTGAACCCAAATATATTATATTATTGTAGGTATAGATAAGGGAAAGTGCACTTCTTCATTAGGTACTTGATTTCTATTGGATTTGGAAAGCATGGCACCAAGCTGAGGCTAGCGATGCGGCTAGAATTTACTTGTTTCTTTTGTACTTTGGTTTCTGTATTGATTTATTACATTAAGACTTTTTTGGATGATTTCTTAGATACATATTCCATTAAATATATATATATATTGTGCCCTCTACTATAATTACTTTTAGTCTTCCACTATTTACTTTTGTTGGTATTACTGCTTCCGCAATTGTTTACCATTTTTTCCATTGTGTATAATACGCCAATGAGGGAATAGTTTCCCCATTATCATACCTTGGCCCTCACTGCTAGTCTTCATCCTCTAGAATTTGGGGAAATGCGCTTGAGGTTATGTGACCAACTGGGTTCAGGGCACCTTTGGGTGGCACCCGGATCTAGGACGTTACATGAACCTTTCCTGAAAAAGATAGTTTCACCAACATTTAAGCTCCTACATGAATACAAAAAGCTCTAAATCATGATAGAGGCAACTATTTGCATATGTACAAAGATAAAGAGATCATTAAGAAACCACATGGTCATCCTACATAAGAACGCATTGCAAACCAGAACTAGAAGCATCACAAAACACCATGTACTCTTTACCTGGCTTGGGTAGGATTAGAATGGGAGCTGATTTCAGAAGCCTTTTCAGTTCAATGAAAGAAGAATGGCACTTCACATCCCATGTGAATTTCACCAATTACCAAGTAATAGCATTGAAATGTGACCCTAGCATAGAGAAGTCCTTGAAAAACCATTGGTAGTATCCAACAAGGCCAATGAAGCATTTTATCTTAAAGAAATTATATGGTTCCTTCCATGAAAAAACAAACATTTCCTTATCTGAATCAACTGATAATCCATGCTCAAAAAATACTTTCCCTAAGAACTTCACTTTATGAATACATAAACTAAATTTTGAAATATTTCAATAAAAATGGAGACTTCCAAAAATTTCTACAACAAAACTCAGATGGTTCTCGTTCTCATGCCTAGATTTAGAATAAAAAAGAATATCATCAACAAACACTACCACAATGGTGTTACAATATGGATGAAATATTTGATTTATCAAGGCCATAAAACTACTAGAGTGTTAGTTAGAACAAAAGACATTACAATTTATTCATAATTTCCATACCTACTCCTAAAGGTTTTCTTCAGTATATCAGACTTCCAAACTCTAAGCTGATTATAACTTGACTAAAGATCAATCATAAAAAACCACTTTCCCCCCATTAACATTTGAAACAAATCATTCACATAGGGAAAAGGGTATTTGTTCTTAAACATTACCCGGTTCAACTTCTAATAGTCCACACACAACTGAATTGAACTATCTACTTTATTGAAAAAGAGTACCGGGGATTCCCAAGGTGAAACACTCGGGTGAACAAAAACTTTTTCCAATCGGTCATCCAACTGAATATTGAGTTCCTTTAGCTTCACTATTGACATATTATAAGAAGGTATTGATATCGGATCCATTCCTGGAACTGGATCAACTGTGACTCTATATATCTCTCTTGAGGATGACCTGATAAATCATTTGGTAAAATGATAGTAAAGTCTTGAACAATAATAATAAAATAAATTATAGGAGATACGTTATCAGAATCAAACCCAGAAAAGACAAACAAACCTGGAATTTAGGTGGGAAGGCCATGTATGATGTGTTCTCAATTCCCACTCTCCCTGAAACACAGGAGATCTCCCATAAGCAATGATAAAAGAAAAATTCCAATGATAACAACCAACCTCATCTTGCTGAGAAACAAGACAATCCATACCGGTGATGAAGTCAAATATATCTAAACCAAGAATGTGAAAATCCCCGACCAAATCCTTATCACCTATCTTTAATGAACAAGAAGGACACTGAAACCCGTAATCTTTCCTCCAACTGATGTGTGTTGGTGACACCATTCTAAAGGACATAATTTCCATTGGAATATTTAGGATATCAAAAAAATGAGAAAATATAAATGAGTGGGGGGAACCATTATCAAATAAAGCAGTTACTACTGAAGATTCATTAAGGATAACACCTCCCAGTTTTGCTAGACCTATATCAACTTTCATTAGACTCTCATCTACTACATGAAAATTCCTCACTCCTATGGCTTGTGGTTGGAGCCTTGTAGTCTTTGAAGCATATGACTGCACTACAGTAGCCTTTAGTCTTGAAAAACCTTGACCATAACAAGGAATAGTAATATAATAATAGATGTGTTGTAAGTGGACATCACGTCCACAATTGTTGCGCGTCTTTGCAGGCATTGGACAAGAACATCTTGTGTGTCCACATTTTCCACAATAATACCAAGTCAGAGTCATATTACCCAATGTAACAGATGGTGAAGAGGAGGCTCGCTACTGTGACCCACCTCCTCTACTCATGTGAGGATCTTTCCACTTCTTCTTCTTCTCATTTTCTCCACTAAAGCTTCCACCTGATGGAAGAGAAGACGTGGAAAATCTAACCTTGTATGCCATATTTATTTCTTCCATCATAGTTCTATCTATCATCTCCATATAGGTATAATGTTAAAACATGAAAACTTATGAGCCTCCAATTGGTCATTCTTCACCATATTGGGGAAAAATTGACAAGATCATCAAAATGATTGGTGTATTCTGACATCGAACTCTCTCCCTATTATAAAGACAGGAACTCCTGATACATTTTCAACATTAGGGACTGTGGACAAAACTACTGAAAGAAAAAGGTTTCAAAACCCTTCCAATCAAATCCCATGTGTTCGTCTGATTAGACTATTGAATCCTACCATTGATTACTAGAACATTCAAGACTAAACCCCACACATTTTACTCTAATATTCTCAGGTGCTTCCAGATAGTTGAAAATCTGGTCAATCCAGTCCAGCCAGTACACCACCTCTGGAGGCTCAGTCATTCCCTTAAAGTGAGTTGGATTTGAATGAAAGATTTATCACGATCGATATCTCTCTCCTCAAATTCCTAGATATACCTTAACAATAGTGTTCTGAACTTGTGGTACATCCTGATCGATATCACAAACATCTTGTATGATATTTTTGATGAGATTCTAATCTATAGGTGGAATCACTTGATGGTGCATCGACTGCACCCTCTTGAAGAACTCTTGGAAGAATTCTCAGAGGCATATTGTTGCACAGGAAAACATTATAATTATTAGACAAAAAATATTAATTTAAACAAGAAAACCCATAAGTAGAAACTGATATTTAAAACCAAACCAAAACAATAGATACACACATCTCAATATACCATTGCACATAGAGTCTTCTTACGATAAGAGTGGGCTAGGCACTTATCACAACATACCTCTAAAATATCTACAATCCTATATCTATTCAGATAGACCCCACCATGACAAGGACTCTTTAGTATGAAACTCATCGTATAGAAAATTGTAATGACAAAACTCATGTTTCCCTCAAACCTGAAACCCCACCCATTCAGTTATATACCTGAAGGGAAGTCTTGTTTCCCAAATGCTGGCGATAAGAATGAAAGCATCCAAATGACAAGTCCAACTGCAAAAGTCCGTAAAAAAATAGATACTCCAAATTATTTCATGCACAAACTCCCACCATCTCACCACTATCTACACAACCATCTAACATGAACTGTGTTGCCTCACTACAGTGCCTTTTCTTTCCCTACATTAGAAGATAAACAACGATCTATGCTCCACCGAGGAGGTGAATAGGGTGTGAGTGAAAAAGCTCAATAGGATCTCACCCATGTGTTCTATAACAAGACCCTGTAGAAAAATTCATGTATACTCATTTTGAGTAAAAACATTCCATGATAAGAAGTGTATAAGTTTTCTAAAAAACATGATAAAATTTTCCCTTTTTCTATAGTTTTAAACGAAAGAAAGTATATCTATTTCAATGAATATTTTCCATATCATTTTTCACAAGCATAAAAATTCAGATCAAGGCTAACTCAGAAATCAATGAAATACAAAATAGAAGCATAGGTATCACAACACCAAGGAATACTATAGGTCCAAACTGTATACTATTCATACCACAATAATCAAGTGCACAAACCAGCTCCTAGACTAATGGAAATAAGCAGTAGAGGAATAGCCCATGAGTAAACCACCAAAAATGTCAATAACGGTGCCCTAGAAAAATAGTACTAGAAAAGAGTGGAAACCCACAAGAAAAACATTCTAAATAATCACAAAAGAATAGATGATGGCCCCAATCTAAACCTTCCACCTAAGTACCCAAGGTAAACCATGCACAATTTTTGACAATTCATTTCAATACATTGGAAACCATTTAAAATTTCATTTCAATGAATCAAAAATAACACTTTTACAAAACATTTATCAATAACATAGAAAAAACATTAATTGAAAACTCTTCTCAATGCACACAAACTGATCATGCCAATCTTTCATTATGAATCATTTTGTAATGAAAAATAACAATATTTGTTATCATATGATAGAGAAAAAACCACCTACCTTAAAACTGGTATTGCACACAACCGTAACAAAATTAAAGATAAACGAAACCCAAAAGATCTACAAAGTCCCAAGAATGAAATCCCTATATCTTAAGATTGATCCAATTAGAAAACATGGGGTCAACAAAAAAGGAATACAACACATACCTCAAGAATAAATTTCCACCGCACCATAACTAACCAAGAAAAGCTCTGAAAAACATGATCAAACAATAGATCTAGAAGAATGTAAGAAAGAACATCCAACTTTGATCAACTGAACTGATTCCGAAATGCTAGGGAACTAACATGATCACTTGAAATAAATAATCTGAAAGGTTACTCACCTAGAGAGATGCACCACAAATGCAATGGAGGTTGAGTGTCGATTGAATCGATCTAGAAGGATTCAAGTATCTATAAAACACTTGGGGATAGCTCTAGGTTGAGGGTGAAGAATCCCAGAGAAAAGAATCGAGGTATGACTCTTGTGAATGTGTTTTATAATTGGAAACTGGCCATTCCATGATGTTAATATAGCTACATGTCATGAAATCTACAATGTACAAGTACACTGAAAAATCCATCACCTTGGATTAAAAATCTGTTAATTAAGAAATTCGTGACATGAAAACACTTGAAACAATGTGTAATCTTTCATACTGTGAATCACATTTCACAGATTGAACCTAGAAACAATTAGATAATTTGAAACATAGTTACACAATTTTAAATCCCTCTACATCCGGTGGAAAAAGCTAGTTAATGTTGAAAGTCCAAAAGATCTATGATTTCACCATTATAGGTATACTCCATATCTTAAAGGGATAAAAAATATGATGTGGTTTGGGGAGTACCTTATAAAATGGTAATGGGATGTCACATATACCTTTTTTAAAATCAATGCCACTTTAAATAAGATAATGTCTCTCATGTGAACAGTGGACTACCACCTCTCCAAGCAATGGTATTCATTTTAATATCATGAAACCTTCACTATTCATGGTTTTTATGTTTCAATTTAAATTATTTAATCTATGTGGATATGACATTAAAATTACCACGCGGTAAAATTCATTGGAAAATCTCACTTCATTTTTTGATTGTTAAATTTCTCTTGAAACATTCCTTTTCTTGTAATAATTTTTCATTGGGAATAACATTTCTCTTAAATATCAATATTTTTTCACGGTGGATATAATTATTTCCTATAGTTTATAACTTTTTTAGATATAGTGTGTTCATTGAATATTATATGATTTATTAGGGAAATATTGATAAATATATATCATTTACTTAGTACATATATTTGATGATAAGGCATATTCACTCGTTAATTAAATTCATTATTTTATTTAGGATGGATTATTTAGACCTATATAGATGGTTGGGTCCTAAAAATTTATATCACCATGATGCATTGTTAGTTCTCATGAGATTAATCATTTGGATAAATTAATTTTCTTTCTTCTTATAGTTTATAATATATTTTGAATGGTCTTCATGGTAGAAGAATCTTGTGATTGAGACATGACTTAAAATAATTATTTATTCCCTTCATTTCAATTATTGTTATTATCCATAATAATTTCACAATGTTATTATCTCTTAATGCATTTTATTCTGAGATAATTAATTGATTGGCATGTCTGTTTTGTTATTTACCATGGAAAATTTTATTATGCCTTATCTATTCATGCAGTCAATTTATTTAAATGGAATTAATGTTCAATTATTTACCTTTACATAATAATTATTATATTATTATTCATGATATATTCCATTATATATATATTCCATTATATAAGTTTGAGATCACCCTGATTTTTGTTACTTTTATGATGTTATAAATAATAAATATTTCAATGAGTTTTCAAGAATTTAATTCATTTTCTATTGTTATATACTATGTTTTATTTTGTAGCCCAACTTTAAAATTAGAATCATATATGTATATGGTTCTCAAAAACTACTAAAAAGGGCAGTCCATCAAGATTTTAGTCCTTGTATCTATGCCTATATAATTAACAGGACACCAGATCGGGCTACTAGGGTTATGATTATTATATTCATCATTGATGAAGAGGATATAGGCTTCATGAAATTAATTCTATTATTTTACAAGTAGATGAGGGGTTAGAGTTTGTTTGATCTGTGATATTTTTACCACTAAACTTATATTTATTCATTATTGATTCAAGAGATTAAAAATCCACTATTTCCATATATTTTGTCTTCCCATTTGGATTTGATGTGGATTTGGTTCTATAAACCTAAGTATTATCCACACCATATAGAGGTTGCGATGTTCTGTCCAATAAGATTATATGATATTGATTGATGATTGGGTAACATCAATTAATTATGTAGTTATTCTTATTTCAGAAGCAAACATAGGATGTTATCTTTGTCTTGTGTTGGATTTATTCTTTGAATTAATTTTTTTATTTCCTCTAGATGAGGGATTCCTATTGATACATGGAAGGACAATGAGTTGATTTTTTTGGAAAATAGAGCTAAAAAATCTAAAAAAGAATGTCAATACCCTTTTGTTTTAGTTAGAAATTGTTTTAGTGGAATCCCAAGTGGTCGAGACTCCATGAATTATTTAGGAGATATTGATGTCTTTTAGAATAAGTTTGTGACACTACCACCTCAATAAGATGTCATATTTAATATATAATTAAAGCTAGGTGCATCTTCAATTTCTATTGTACCCTATAAAATGCTACTAATAGAGATTCATGATTTGGGGATGCAGATTTATGATATAACCTAGAAGGGTTTCACCAATCCAAGATTTTCTCTTTGGGAAAATTCATTTTGTTCACCAAGAAGGTTGATGGTAGCCCAAGGTTGTGCATAAACTATTAGAGGCCAAATATTTTTATGATCAAGAAAAATTTCCACCTAATGATAATAGTTTCTCTAGTCAATATGATGAGGGGATCCTATTTTTTACAATGTTTGTTCCTAAATTTATGTACCTTTTAGTTATGGGAAAATATGAATATATCTTATAGATTTCCTTGTAAATTAAGAATTACTAAATCATGTTTTTATAAGTGTAGTTTGGTTTCAAAATAACTCCAATTTTTTCATTGGGATCATGTACTCTATATTCAATGAATTCCTAGAACATTTAAAGGTCATGTTCATTGATGAAATCCATATATACATGATAGTAGAGGAGGTTCATGATATTAATCACCAGGTTTTACTAAGGTTTTTCTGATAGATTCAACATAATTGAAATTGATACATGTTTAATTTTTATATATGGGGTATGTATTTATTTGGACATGTGGTCTCTTAGTGTGGTAAGGTCAGGGATCGTTCATAAAATGATGTTTTTTTATGGATACACCCTTGAAAATGGAATAGGACCACAACAACCCTATTATTGATGGTTATTATCAAAAACAATTCCCTAATTTGTTGTGTATTGTAGTCTTGTTAATATCCATAAACAATGAATATATGAATTTCACATAGATATATCATTTTGAAGTTTTGTTTTACTACTGATGATGACATTGATTAGTTCCACAATGGTTATATTTATGAATAAATTGGTAATGATTGAGGTCACATTGGATTCTTGAAACAATTGATTATGATAGGTTTTAACGTATTAATGTAATGTGATGTCTTACAGGTCAATTATGATATGCTTCCACAAGTGTAAAAATTCCACCCATTATCTATAGTTGGAAACTATCATGTTTTCTCTTATGATGATACAACATTACCTCATCTAAATATGGTTAATGGTTTTGACCAACCACAATATACTTATGTATGTATTCTCATATCATGATATTAATCTAAGAAAGGGTTTTAATGGAGTTTATCCATGATATTTATTTTGTGATATCACCTACCCCAGTGAATGGAAACGTTGTGGGTATCATGCTTAGTATGATTTTATGTGGATTTTTCTTTATGTGTCCTAATACATTTTTGAAATGGGTGTTAAAACAAGTATCGATTCATCACTCTGTATAAGAGGTTAGTGGTATAGGTTATCTTTGTTATATGATAGTGGTAATATATTTTATGTGAGAAGTTTAGAAGTCTTAATGGGGAGACTATTATCAAGAGGTGATGCTAGAGTCTACCAGTCATGTTGATTTCATAATTGGGTGGTTAAATAATATTCAAAATTAAATAACGTTTGGGGGGTTCATCCATTGTTGATTAATTAGGATACCCTTAATGTGTTTCATAGCTCTTACATAATTAATTCCATGGTGTTCCTACAATGTATTTTTTTCCTAAGGATTGATCATTGGTTTTGTAGGACAAGTATTTAATAGAATATTTTTAGTTGAATCATATCTTTTATTGGGTTAATTATAATAATCTTATTTTTTTAGTACAGTTACAACCATTAGATATATCAATATCAATGTGGGAGTATATTTTGATGAATTCCAACACTTCGTTACCCTAGGATTATAGATCTTCTGCTGCTGTTTTGGTTATCATTGACTATTTGATGGAATCAGACCATTTATTATCAATCCTTGTATAATATGTCATGTATATTATTTTGAGGCATTATGTGGATGGTATTTCATGGAAGTACATGGTACCAATAACTATAATTTTTTACATGGATAATAATTTTTCCTTGTGATACGTTATGTGATTATAAAAACATATTCTCTCAAAGTTGCCAAATAACACTTTTTTCATACCGAGATTGATGTATAAATAGAGAGGACCATCCAAAAAGTAGTGTATATGTTGTAAGTATTAATCAAGAATTTTGGGAGATCATGGGTGATGCTCTTTCCCTTGGATGAGTTTACCTAAAGAAAATATAGCAGTTATAAAATTTAATGGATCAATTTGAGGCATTGATTGGGTTTATATATAATTACATATTATGTGGGACCATGGATGGGTTTGGGATGTTTTTCTCTTATATGGAGTGTGATAATGAAATAGAAGATCTAGATGGTTTGGGTGAAGATGATGTTTGAGTTGGGAAATCAAGAGGTTGATTTTGATTTTAGTTGGATGCCCTTGTAAATTTATTTTAAAGGAAACATGTTGTTGAGATATTACTCTCATCATTAATAGTAGGGGTTGGGTGAGGGAAGTAATCTAACTCAATGGTTTTTTAGATATCTGGGTAATTGGTGTGCATTAAAGAGGATGATTATTAGGTGAAACTTCCATCGTGCATGATTATGATCCACAAAATCATTCACAAGACCTATAACTTCCAAAATCTCTATGAAAAATCCGAAACCATTGAGTATGTTGATTTATATATCAATAATGGAATGATTTATTTGGAAATAAAAAATAATATTGATGATGAATAGGTGATCATGTTGTGTGGATGATCCATTCTCTTTGTTCATCTACTATGGAGATATGGCCACTTTTGGGAGTAAATGGGAACATGTTATATATATATTTTCTAAATATCATAAGTGGTTTTTGTTTTTTTTTCTTTGTATTTTCCTTAGGTTGTAGATACCTGGTTTTTTCCATGTAAGAATTTTTAATATTTCTACATATATTTTTAGAGAAAAGTGCTGAGACGACGTGTTATTTCGAGGACTAGTGGGTCTATAATAAATTATAAAAAAATATTAAGTATTTTTTATACCATTGACTTGTTGAAAATGTTATATCTATCAAATAGTAGCTCAGATCAGAAATCCAAGGCCACAACTGAGTCTGGAGTGTACTTTTTACCCTAGGTAGGGTATAACCTTTTCAGGTGCAAGCTTCTATGGAAAATTCTATTGAGGGAATTTTTGTAAATAAATAAATTAAAATAATTAATTTACTTTGGATGTCAAATTGAATAAATTTTGAATGGAGATTGGGATTGGACATCTGAGAGCACCATTGAGTTCATAGCGTGGTGTTTTCTCTATGGGTGACATCAGGTGAGAGGGTGAGGGAGGTTCGGATCCCATAACCACTAATAGTTCACAATAAATATGAGCTTAAATAAATGAGAAGGGTTTTGGATCATTTCATCTTAGGTGCATGTGAAGTGCCACTCTCCTTTTCGATGGAGATTCGACATTCGTTTTTCATCAGATCAAGATAAAACTTCAGGCCCTGGTAGATCAGAGCGTAGCGAACATAACGACGAATCCAAAATCCTGGTAGGATTCCTATTTCATATTATGCTGCTCTTGATTATATAAATTGTTGTTAAAATATTTTCTACCTATTTTCTCTACTTTTTAATTCTTTAATGATGGCCAAACTAACAATGGTCATCATCCCATTTGATTTCTGGTTTCAAATTATTCATGTTCTTCATCCTCAAAATTTTTCATCCATAAAATCATTAATGAATCATGGAGAGGGACATATGTATGTGAAGCTCTTGATCCAAGGAGTAGCTATCTATGATTAGATTCGAGTTTCAGTGGCTTGAGGATGTGTGACAGTGAGCAGAAGATCCTCTAATGTTTTGGATCATTGAAACATCAACAGATCATTGAGTGGAGGCTATGTCGATGAAGATATCATCATAAGGAGTTCATATCTTGTCTTAGATGAATTTTATGATCATCAGGGTGATCATGGTAGCTCATAGAAGTTTTTATAGTGCAGGGCGGTGAACCGACATCAGTTAGGTGCGATTGAGTGACACAACACAACAAGAGATGGTGGTTAGGGCGAGTGGACCCACGGTTGCTGGAAGAGTTGGGTCATCTCATGGAAGCACAAGGTCAGTGGAAGGCAGTGTGGGGTGCACAAGCGGCGACGTAGGCCAGGAGGTCGGGTGATGGCAGTGGGTACCATGGGAACCCACCTTATAGGTTTCAAGAAAAAAATAATAATAATAACAATAATAGTAGTGATAATAATAATAATAATAATAATAATAATAATAATAATTTTATTATTATTTTTATTATTATTATTTATTGGTTAAATCCCTAAAACTCTTGCTTTGGGATTCCAATTGATGCGCCGTCAGCAGTCGCATGTCCTTGTTTGCGATATGCTCTTTTGAATACCATTTTAGATAGTTTTATCCAACCTGCTACCTAGGTCCATGAAGCACCCATGTTTCAATAGATTTAATGAAATTATTAAATCTTTTTCCCTCCATAACTCCTGCATGCAATGTCACATTGATGTGCTGTCAGCGGTGATGTGACCTAGTCTTTAATAATGTCGATTTGTGACTTTTATTTCTTGGTTTCGAGTCTTGATTAAACTAAATGATATAATTTAAAAATAACTATTACCCTGCCCGTGAAAATGCACATGACTATTAAATTGTTTTTCAAATTATCTAGTTCTGCATCATTAAAAAATATATAATGTCCTTGTACTTAATATAATATTTAGAATAAAATTATGATAATGAAATGATTTGGTACCTATGACATAAGTAAATAGAGTGAAAAGTAATGCTTTTCAATGAAATTCATAACCAGCTACGAGTGATTGGTTTTATAAAACAACATTAATTATTGTTTTTTAGGTTATAGACTTTGGATTATATGAAATTGCCATTACGGGTCACTATTCCCACACCTAGTGGTGGCCAATAATCAAACAATTGAAACTAAAAAAACTAAGAATAACACATGCATGGTAAACTCTAGTGAAATACAGAAATGATAATAGGAATAACACATTAATGGATATAATTTATATTGGAACAAACCTTGATAAAATAGTAAAAGGTATTATCCTTCCCTTCCCACAACATCTAAGCTAATACAGACTCTCTAGGAGTAAATAATATAAAATAGAGGCATGATGGTATTTAACTAGGATGAAGCAAGTACTGATAGTGTAATATACATAGGGGAGTCAAAAATAAAATTTACCATATTGTTATATATTCTAAAAATATATCAAGTACTTTCAATAATTTCTTTTTCTAAAAATAAAATATATTAAAAATAAACATTAGATAAATGTATAAAATATAGAGGCAACATATAAATATTATGGATAATAAATATGAGTTTTTAAAAACTATAAATGATAATGATTTAAAAAACAATACTAAAAAAGTAATTGTTGGGAAAATATAAATATATAGACTAAAGCATAGAATGTGGAAGATTTATTGAACCATATAAGAAAATAAAAAATTTGGAGGAAAAATGTCATGATTTCATAGGAAAAAACAATTTCAGGGACTATATATTAATGAAAGTATATATAAAAATACAACATGCTACTAGTGAATACAATATAGAATACTGATTTCATGACAACATAATAAGAGAATATACATACAAAAAATGATACCAATTAATACAATATACAAACTTTGAATAGAAACACATATGTAACATACCAACCTCATATATAATTAATACCATAAATACAACATTCTAACATTGAATGGAATCGAATGTACAATATGTTTTCATATATGATAGCATACTAAGATCACATAATAACATAATAGTATCATATATGAAAAAATAATTATAGAAACAGGAAACACATATAGTGAATACAACAGACTAATAGTGAGATAATATTCAAATAGTGAATAGAAATAGATATTAGTGAAATAAGTTGGATGGAAGTGAATATATTATGAAAACATTATGTGATACTACCTATTAACTAAATAATAATTCTTGGGTACTCATGATTATCTATTAAACTCTAATGAAAATCATTGAACTGTGATCTATTAAGTGTTTCTTACTCTCATTAATTTGGTCGATATCCTGGTATCCTTGCTGGTGACAATTTTAAATTTCAATTTGAACCAAAACTATAGATTATTCAAAGGATATATGAAAAAAACTATAAAAATATTGAAGAGTGAATATAGAGGTATAGAAACATAGGAACCTGTAGTTGATCTTCAATGGTTTAAGGTATGTATTTTATTACTGGAATTTTATCCTCTTTTTCATACAAAACATTTAAATGTATTTGTTATAGTGATGAGAGGGAAAGTAAAAATGTAAAGTACAATAACAAACTCATTACATAGAATATGTAACATCGATTAATTTTGAGAAAATAACAATAAATAAATACTGAATCAAGAATTCTATTTTTCCATGATATAAAATTTAAAACAAAGTTTCATGAGGCTACCAAATCATGATTAGTGATTAGGCCAAAATATAAGACCCTGATCATATCTTGTTTCCTAAAAGAAAAATCCACCATCATTAATCATGCCAATAAGTAGGAAGCTCTATGTTTTCATTAAGAAGATAAAATAGGAACTGAATCATACCTCACTTACAACACAAACAAAGTCAAAGAACATTGGCGATGGAGATGATGAAAAACTCTAGGGTAGAGAACAAAATTCTTAAAAAATAAATGAAGAAAAATGAAAATCAATGGAAGTTGATTGAATTTATCAAGACAAAAAATATAGCAGGAATTAAGAATTTAATATATACTCATTAGATCAAAATAATGTCACCCACAATCTTAGATGAAATAGAATTTTGTGAGGTATAGTGAATCATGTTACCATCAGTGAAGTCACTACTCTGGAACATGAAACCTAAGATAGCCATAGGAAAGTTAGATTCCACTAAGTGAATGAATTTCCCAATATTAATTAATAATGTTGAATAATGATGATAATAATACACAAATTTTATTAAAGATTAAATGCAGAATGTTTCATAAACAAATAAAACAGTGTTTCATAAATCATTAAAGTTATGGTAAAAATAAAATGTTCCATTTTCTCCACTGAGATACCGTCCTTGAAACATGACTGTACAAATAAATCAATGGTTACAATTCACCTAGTATCATAGAAACTATGGAGAATCAATGAAGTGAGACGATGAAATTATGGAAGAAAGTAATCATTTGATTGAAAAAAACAGATGGGAGTGAAAAACTATTGATCATAAAACATGTAATATAAATTTTAATGGTGAAGAGAAAATACATTATTCATATAATGCAAAAACTTTGAAAAAATATATAATTAAGAGTGCATACAATTTTAATGAATAATGATGATAATAATACAAAAAGGTTATGAAAGATTAAATGAAGACTACTACACAAAAATAATGGGTTTCATAAAACAATAAATCTGTAGTAAAAATTAAATGTTCCCTTTTTTCCACTGAAATACTGTCATTGAAACATGATTACAGAAACAAAATAATGGTTTTGGTTTACCTGAAATCACAAAAACTATGGAGAATCAATGAATAGTAAGGATAAAATAATTTAAGACAATAATCATTTCATTGAAAAAACTAGTGGAAGTGAAAAACTATTTATCATACAACATATAATGTAAATTGTAATGGTGAAACAATTTCACATTATGCATGTAATGCAACAACTTTGTACAAATCAGAAATCCAGAGTACATACTATCTATAGGAGAGAAAAAGAAATATTCTATCCAAGGAATAATGTAATCTTGGAATACCTAAACCGAAACTCATTTTTAAGTGGAGGAACAAATTATAAACCCTAAAAAAGAAAATAGGTAAATAAATGCCATCTTAACAGGTGAAATAGTTGTTGTAAATGATTAATTGAAAGAAATGATGTACTTTAATGACATAGGAAGAAATATCAAGCATATAGTAATATAAAAAAAATAATATAAGAGATAAAATAACCAAATCTCTAAGACCAATCATGTGAAGAACCCAATAAAAAGGCTAGTTGAGCATGTTTATGCAATGATAGGAATCATTTATTTTTTATTCAACAAAAAAGAATGAATGAATCAAAATAGATTAGAATAATGATTACAAATGTTTACATAAACACTATACTTGATTTTTATTTTCAATAAAGCCAGCTGACTTGTAGCAACAAACACAAATATCAATAAAATTAATATTGTGAAATAAGGGATAAAAATGTTAATTTTATTCCTAGCTATCATGTTCTCATAGTATGAAACCAAATTAGAATCCATATAGAAGACCTGTGAAAATGATTCAATTATAATTAAAAGAAAGTTGAAAATGAAATTGATATATATTATACTAATATTATCATGTTATATCTAAATAGATTTAAAAATTTCTGATGGAACAATTATAAAATCATTATCTAATACATTAGTTGTAGTCATTATATTTGTAACGTAATATAAATTTTGTAGAAAAATGGTAACAAAATTTGATGTTTTAAAATGGTAACATCCATTTTGAACACTCTTATTGAACATCTAAGAGAACATATATCCAATTAAAAAATAATTTAGGATAAAATTAAAGGAATGTATTGGTTTTGAGTCTAAAATGGATACTGAAATTATAATATTGAATAATTGTTTTAGTTTTTCATTAAAATAAATAAGTACAATAAGAAAAAAAACCTTGGTAAAGGATATAGGTCTGATATTTCTTCATTTCAGTATAGGGTTCTCATGTACCATATTTTAAGATAGAGTTTTTTTAGAATAAGTAGGTTAAGTAGTAGAGGTAATACATTAAACATTAATGTTAGTGATTAATTAAATAGAAAACATATCATATATTTTAAAGAATATTAAATTAAATTAAAAATAATAATAATATACATACCTCTGGATAGGAATAATACTCTTTGTAGAATACAGTTCATGATGCCTTATTTATATGTGGAGGGTGTGTGTCCCATATCTGTAATCATATGATAATATATTCAATAATAATAGTTTTTATAATTACTAATAAAATATTAAAAAATAATTGTTATAAAATAGAAATTTTAAAGTAGAAATTATTGTTAGAGGGATTATTTAATTGAATAAAGATAAAATCGGTGATATAAAACTAAAAACAATATATACTGATAAGATTGTTGTCATATAAAAAAAAGAAATTTAGGAAAAATTCAGATGAAACTATATCTTAGTAGAATAAAAACCAATTGATAACTATGCACTACTGAACTATTACAGTAGAAAAATATTTTTTTCCATCTCATTTTTCTCTTAACGTGAAACATGTTTATATGAAACAACAAACAATGAAAATGCATCAATTTTCACTTCTCTACTAGACTACACAATTCATTATGAATGGTCATATCTATAGGCCTTGAGTACAATTTCCCAAAACATGAGACTTTCATGACATGGTAAATATTTTAGACTAGTAAAATGACTAACCCAAAGGTTTGTAACTATAAGTAATCACAAAAGAAAAACTTCTAAGAATCAAATAAATCATTTTATACATAAAAAAAATTTGGAGGCACAATACCTAGAGGTAGGAATTTTACGCAAAAGCTACAGCTTAAACATCACCTGAAAATCATCATGGATTACCGCTGAAGTGAAAATGGAAGTCGTAATGCCCCGATGTTGGGATAGCAGGGCAGCTGATGAGATAAGAATGTCTAATCTCCATGGAATACACATATCATAACTCTAAAACCATTGGATAAAAAATTCTTCTAATGACACTCATCGAGCAAAACCACCGTAGAAAGACACATAAAAAACTTACAACAAAGAACAACAAGAACATTGGTGAATAACCAATTGAAGTGAGCATATATAAATCTATAAGGTAAACAGTATAATCATTAAACATAGAGTTTTTTTCAGAATCACAGAGGAGGAAGAGGAGGAGCTAGCCCAAGCGGAGCTAGTGGATGTGCAGGAGTCAGAGGTGGAAGAGGCCAAGTAGGCAGAGGCGTAGTCGTGGGAGCCTGAGGAATGAGAGATAGATTCTTAGGGGTCAGAGGTGTTGGAGCTAGATGCATTGAATCATGAGGCATAGGGGCCGGATCTATAGGAGGAAGAGCAGTCATATGAAGAGTATTTAGAGGGAGGAGAAGGTTGGGAGGAGAGGTGGGAAGGTGGAGATAAAACTTACAGGAACTGTTGGCCATAGAGGAAGGAGGACCGACTACCAAGAGTGGGAGTGGAGGTAAGGTGTGTTCAAGGGCGGGGACGGAGGCAGATGAAGGGAAAACCTAATATGGAGGGATGATCCGAGGAAGAAATGGGGTAATGGGATCACAGTGGATGAAATAACAATATTGGAGGGAGGAGGGTAATTTTTAAGGTGACGTGGCAGCGTAATTAGGTGAAACACAAGCTGGAGAAATCCATCTTTATTATATATTATTGATAATATAAGTATTATTATTTAGAAATCCTGTATCAAACCTTGCTTGAAAACTGGTAGTCTGATTCGCGTACAGTCTGTAGCAACATGACCCTTGCTCAAGGCAGACCTTTTGAGACTATTTTGGTTTTTTTTTCATAATTCATGCTTGAGGTTCCGTGGCATGAAAAGTATGATTATAATAAAAATAATATAATTATTATTATTTAGAAAACTTTTATTGGATCATACGTATACATATGATATCTGATTGACATGCTGTTAGATGTGTTGTGACCCTCGAGTTGAGGAAAACCTTTCAAGATTTATTTTGGATGCTCAAACCGAATTGGTGGTGCATTCCCCATGAGGCTCAATTTGTGCATTTTTGATGAAATGAATCCTTTTCACTGGGTGTCCATTTGGAAAAAATGAATATCCAATCTTGTGTACTTTTCTGAGAGGTTCACAATGGATAAATCCATTTGATTCAGGATCATGTCCTGGGTCCCACAAAGCACTGTTCATGTGCAATGCTTTGATATGCAGTTCATTCACTGGGTGTCCGATTCAGGAAAATGAATAGTTGATCCTATGTGTTTTTCCACAAGTATCATGGTGGTGTGATCAATTTCGTTTTCTAGGTCTTTTGGAAGAGGTATTACACTATAATTCCATTTTCACACTTTAGATCTGTAATAGGGAACATGTTCTCATCAGCATTTTGGCTTGAGGTTCCATGTACTCTGGAAGTACACTGGCTTACCTTGTGGGTAATAGTTCATAGTTTAGTACCTAAGTACCTCTATGTACAAGACTAGGTGATGAGGTGAGTTAACACATCATGTGGGCCCTACACGTGTCGTATACTAAACTATGAATCTTCTACCTCTTGTATCTACTTCTATCGAACTCATATTTTGGCATGCGAGAATCCTATACTGAGTGTTTTTTTGTAGAAATTGACGGTTCCTTCCATAGACACTTTTGAGATGTGATATGAGATAATATGTGTGAGATTTATATCTAAGGCGATGCTTGATGTTTTGGGTGTGATGTATATTTGAGGTGACGCTTGAAGACAACTGTGATCAGGAAGAATCACCAAATCAGTACCATTCTTACCCTCAGGTGGGGCTGGTTTGCGGAATTCTCAATGATCTTTCCAAGGTACCATCCAATAGGGATGGCCAATGTAGTTCCTTCATGCCTTTTGAGAGTAACCCTCCATCCAGGTTGGGTATGGGTCCTTGACGATCTTCAGAGTTGCAACCTCCTATTGGGCAGGGCACAGTTCTTCATCCTCTTCTAAGTGGCACCCTCTAGCTGGGATGGTCATGGGGCCTCAACGACACCTGAGTGGCACCATCTATCCTGGTTGGGAATGGGTTCTTGATGACACTAGAGTGTAACACTCCAGACGGACTGGGAATGTGTCCTCGACAACAATAGAGTGGTACCCTCCAGCCGGGTTGGGCATGAGTCCTCATCTTGTCTTAGAGTGGAACCCTACGGCCAGTCTTGGCATGGTTCCTCAACTTTTGGATGATATTATTGATTTATATTAGTGATGAGATTTACTTTTACATCACCTTGGACTCATGATTAATAGGGGATCTTTCCCCAGAAAGACGCATCCTTTAGATGCGACCTAAAGCTATTAAGGTGAGACAGAACCACCTAAGTAAATAGTATCATGGTTTGCTGTTTGAGTGCCATTGAATTTTTGTTTAGGGAAGACGTGGGGATAATTAGTATCAATAGTGGTTACTTCTAGGACTGTTGGATGTTATTTTCTTGGGCTGAGATGTGATATGGAGTTCCCCTTATGCTCTTTCATTTGGGCTTGTTTGACTGAGAATATATATGTATCCTATTTTCGTTACCCACTTCTTGGTTTTTTCTTACTCTCCTTGCAAGAGAGGTGAAGATTCACGGGGTATTCCACGTGCTTTCCATTTTTCAATTCTCATGGTTGGATGAGTCTAATCTTCTACTATAGGTAGAGAAGATTCAATGAGAACATCATCTTCTCCCCATTTCTAGATCCTTGTGCTTTGGATGAGTTTACTTCACTCTATTATGGGGTTGATCACTAATATTTTATTGTACCTTGTTCTATCTACTTCTTCCCTCTTCAATACCTCTCTTTCTACTCCCTTGAACCTTTGGGGCATCCTACTGAGTATTTTTATACTCACCCCTACTTGGGATTTTCCAACCCTTGGTGTTCCCTTGTAGATGACAGGTAGGTAGATCGTGCCATCTAAGAATCTACGGTTAGATAGTTCTCAGACCATGTGTGGTGGTCATAGATTTGGATTCAGGAGCAGGGCTCTCCCAACTGCTTTACTTTTCCACCTGTTGTAGGTTAGTGGCATTTTTCTGATTGGGTGTGTATTTTTCCCATTTACCCTTCAGTTTACTTTTTCTATACTTTTTCTATTTAAATGATGATGCATGTTTATGGGTTATATAAAATAGTATTGTATCTTATTTTCTTTTTTCCTCTTCACTTTTTCATTGAGTTGGATTCATGTGTGTGTACAAGTTCTTTGGAAAATTCCTCCCTATTTTTTTTATTCCTTCTGTGATATTCACGAGCCCTAGACTATGGAGACGATCTTGGGGTAGTTGCGGCTCGATCCCCAACATGGGTCAAGTCATTAAGAAGTGGTATTAGAGGTGGCTTGACCCTTGGTATTTAGTTTGAATGTTTCACTAAAAAGGTCTTGGTTGGGTTTAGGGTAATAGCGTCAACGTGTCTCGAGATCATCTCTTAGTCTAGGGACTCTAATGATGGTGTGGCAACTGACATAGCCATTCACTAGTAACCTGGTTACCTTCCTGTCAACTCTGAATGCTGAGACATTTGTTACAGGTAACATTAGTACATGAATCATATAGGATTGAGTATTTGACTATACTTCTTGAGTCAGCTCCCCATTGTTTTTGATACATATATGCTCTTTAACTGTGGTAATATGAAAGATTCGGAATGCCTCAGTGATGAAATCTAGACAGAGTACTAGCTCTAGTTTGTGATGACAATTCCATGAGTGATGAGTCCTCTGTTTAGGATCCATCATATGATACCCCTTACTTATCGTGGGTAGGTAGTAGCTGCTCCACCTATTGAGAAGCATTTATTCTCTACATAGCATGCGAGAGATGTGCATAGGTTGAGTGCGCTTCACAGGTTCTTGGGTCTGAGACCATTGGGTTCCACGATGATCCATACCCTTAGGTATTGGAAGTTTTCCTAGAGTCAGTGGTTTTTCTCTTTAGTCTTTTATAGAAAAAAACATATCATATGGATGATTTAGTAGCCATTATTTACCACGGATTAGAAGGGCGTTGGTGGAGTCTGGTTACTTAGGTACATGATGAGTCAGTACTCTCGTGGGATGAATTCCAATAGCATTTCCATGAGGAGTACTAACCCCCCTTCTTATGCTCATTCGGATTCAGAAAATCATTCTGTTTCATCGGGGAGGGATGACGGTGTCCGATTACATGACTAGATTCACAGACTATGCATGCTACTCTCTATACATGATCCATGATAGCTACTTCCGAGCACATAAGTTTGATAAGGGACTCTGTGGAGAGATATGTGTTATCATAGTACCCTTATTCATCTTCACCTATATAGAGGTTCTAGGGATTGTACTATTGATAGAGAGATTTCTGTCATAGGGATTCAATACAGCTGGTTGTGGCAGTGGGTGAAATAGAGCTGAGACATTTGCAGTAGCTAGCAGGTGTCTGACGATAAGAACTCAACATAGGAGGCCTCCCCATATTCGGGCTCAGGAATGTATTCTTATGGGTCCGAGGAATATTTGAGCATGGAGACATCCTAGGTAGGGATGTTGTTATGATTGTTATAGGAAAGGTCACATGGAAGGAGACTTACCAACCATATGTGTTGATATGTCCAAGCTGATAGTAAACGAACCGTCATGGTACAAAGGGTGTCTTGATCAAAGATCTCCCAAGAGAGGATGGGGTGGTCCCAAGGGAGGTGTTGTTGGAAGAGCATTAGAAAGTACTATTGTTGGGGTAAAATGTTGTGAGGTCCTTCCACCACCACTAAGTGGCCCACCTCAGGCTCAGGCAGCTAGTGACTAGGGCCATGGAAGGCTGCATGTTCTGGATGTTTATAATCCTGTAGCACACGAGATGATAAAAGGTACACTCTGTGTCTTTTCTACCTTTTTACAGTAAACCTTTTAAGAAACTATATGAGGTACTATTTTCTCACTACTTCATGCTTGAGGTTTTACCGGGGTTACTTGGGGTGTCTTTGTAACCCTATGTTTTTGTAGTTCAATGTAACTTTGAATGCACTAGGAAGAAGGATCCTTCCCCCATCGATACGTTCTTTTGTGATGTGACCAAAACCATTAGGGAGATTTAGTTCAACCCAATGTGGATATTATCAAGGTGTGTGGAATAAGTCCCTCTGACTTGTGAATTCTTTAAAGGGTTGTGCGGTGGAGTGTCGGAGCAGGTCCCGATATTGTCGGTAGATTTTTTCAGCTTGACCTTATTTTGCTTGGAATTACACTGTGGAGTGAAGTAGAGTATCTAGTTTGGGGATTACTCTCAATCCAAGGGATATAAAGACATGCGGGGTATGCCAAGGGATTTTCCTGTCTATCCTCTTGCGATTGGATGAGTTTACTCACCTTCGCTGTTCATGGGTGCCTTGTGTGGTCAATGTCAATCATGATACTGCAGTTATCAAGTACAGGTCGAGGTGATATAAAAACCATAAAAATAACTACGTGACTCACTATCTAGTGCTGAAAGCAGTAGTCTTCTCCATAAGAATGTGGAGACTCTATCTTCTAGGAGAGGTGTTTTTTGTTTTCTCTTACCACCAGATTATCAGGTGCGTCTTCACCCAGAGAGAGTTGAACCTAAGAAAGCAACAATGGTTAGAAATTCCTCTAGGACTATGACTTAAGGAGAAGGAGGGTGCATTTTTCCTCAGTTGATGGTGTTTAATACTTCCCTTCAATAGTGTGTAAGATATTCTAGGTTATTAGACATCGAGTAAGAAATCCTTTGTGACCATATATCCTTGGGGGTTTCATCAGATGGATATTTTGAAGGAGGTAATCATGAGACCCTATGCTAGGGACAAGCAGTGATTCTAGTTGCGACGTGGGATATAGAGGTTTAGCCAGGGAGGAAAAATTTTCCCTATATTTTACTAGGCCGTTTGGGACCAGGAAAAGTGATGACAAGTTTGCCTACCGCCTTTTCATGTCCCCTCAATTAAAGTCGGTTCATGACTTCTTCTATGATTTCCATCTGATGAGATACATGTATGTTTTTATGCACATGATTATCAAGAGTAGACCTCATGAGGATGAACCATTACTTTGGTTTGCGTGTTGTGGTAGCACAGAAACGTCCATGTTTCACTCGGATCAAGAGAGCTAGGTGTGAGATTTGAATCCTAAGTTGTTTCCCTAGATTTGATTTTTGGGGATGAAAATATTGTAGTAAGGATTGTTATAGAGACCTGGTTTCTACCTTGTAATAATTTTAAATATTTCTACATATATTTCGAGATCTAGGCACTAAGACGAGATGAAATTCGGAGGCCTGGTGTGTCCAGAATAATTTTTTTAGTATATTGTATACTATGCATGTGGAGGTAACATTATATCTCTCAAATAGTAGATGAAATTGGAAATATAAATCCATGATTGAGTCCAGAGTGTGTCGTTTACCCTAGGTGGGGTATAACTTTTGCGGGCGCAGGCTTCCTGAGGAAAACACTATCAAGGGTGTTTTCATAAATAAATAAATAAAAACTAACTAATTTATTCTTGATGTCAGATGGAATAAATTATGAATGAATATTCAGATTGGAAATCTAAGAGCAGTGGTGAGTTCGTAGCATAGTTTTTTCCCTAGGGGTGCCCTCATATGAGAGTTCATGTGCGGTTCATATCCCGTGACAATTGAAAGTCCCATATAAATAAGGTTTTAAGTAAACGAGAAGAGGTTTGTCTCATTTCCTATTAGATTCAAGTAAATCACCACTCTCTCTTTTGACGATGATCTAACATCCATTGTTCATCAAATTATGATGAAACTTCAAGAACTGGTAGATCGAAGAGTAGTGAACATAAAAGTTGATCCAAAATCCAAGTAGGATTCCAATTTTAGATTCTACAGCTCCTGATTGTTGAAATTGTTGTTGAAAATATTTTCTTCCTATTTTCCATTGCATTGGAATTTTTTAACGATGGCCAAAATAAAAATGGTCATCATATGATTCAATTTTTTGTTCCAATTCTTCGTGTTCTTTGTGTTCTTCGTCCTCCAAAATTTTCATCCATCAAATATTCAATGAATCGTGGAGAAGGAGGTATTTCTATGAATATATTGACCAGAGGAGTCCCGATATATTATTAGATTTGAGTTTTGGGTGTTAGAGGAGGCCCAGCATCGAGTATAAGATACACCAACTCTTCATCACATCAAAAAATTGATGGATCTTCGAGCGGAGGCTGTGTCAGTGAAGATCTCGTCACATGGAGTCCAGATCTGGTCTGACATAAATTTTCTTATAACCAAAGTTATCTGAGTGGCCTGCAAGTGTTTTTCCAATGTGAGAGGGTACACCGGCAGTGTTCTGGTGGTGCTGGGTGGCACGACACGATGGAAGACGGAGTTCGGAATGATCGGACCGGCATTTTCCGGTGGAGTGGGTCAGCATGATGTGGCGTGGGGTCAGAAGATAGTGGTGTGAGTTGCACAGGCGGCGACACATGCCGAGAGGCCGAGTGATGGCGGTAGCGGCTGCAGGAACCCCCCCTATGGGTTTCAAGGAAAAAAGGAAAACATATATTATTATTATTATTATTATTATTATTATTATTAATTGGTTAAACCCCTATAACTCATACATGGGGAGTCCAATTGATGCGCCGTCAGCGGCAGTGTGGCCCTATTTACAATACACACTTTTTAAGACTATTTCAGATGATTTACTACATTCCGTAACCTGGGACAATAAAGTTATCCTATTTAAAAATATTTAATGAAATTATTAAATCTTCGTCCCACCATAACCCCTATGTGTGACATCCGATTGATGTGTCATCAGCGGTGATGTGACTGAATATTTAAGATGATCGATTTGTGACTTCTATGTCTTGTATTAAGGGCTTAGTTAAACTAAAAACATAAGTTTAATAATAATAGTATAATTATTAATATTCATAAATCCTATATTAGACCTGTCTTGCAAAATAGGAGTCTAATTCATGTGTTGTTTGCAGAAATCATGACCCTTGATTTGAGGCACACTTTTTGAGGCTGTTTTGGGTATTTTCGTAATTCAGGCTTGAGGATCAATGGAATGAAAGGTCTGATTATAATAATAATATAATTATTATTATTTAGAAAACATGTATTGGATCATACGTCTGCATAAGACATCTTATTGACGCTCCATCATTGTTGTTGTGACCCTAGAGTTATGGTGGACATTTCAAGATTGATTTTAGGCACTTAAACTGAAATGATGGTACGGTCTTCATGTGGAAAAATTTGGGAATTTGTAGTGAAATGAAGATTTTTCACCAATTTTCCATTTGGTTTGAATGAATATCCAATATAATGTGCTTTTCTAAGAGGTTCATAATGGAACGATCCATTTGATGTATTTCAAGATCGTGGCTTGGATCCCACGAAGCACTGTTGAGGCATAATGCTGTGATATGTAGTTTCTTCACCGGGAGTCCAATTTAGGAAAATGAATAGTCGATCATGTTCATTTCTTTGAAAGGATCAGGAAAATGTGATCCATTTGGTTATCTAGGGCCATTTGTGGAGGCATGCCAGTAAAAGATTGTTTTCATTCTTCAGATCAGTAATGAGCAACGTGCGCTCATCAACCTTTTGGTTTGAGGTACCATGTACTCTAGGAGTAAACTGGCACACCATGTGGGTACTATATCATAGTTTAGTTCCCGATTATAGTTAGGTACATGGACATGTGATGAGGTGGGGTCACACATTTTGTGGGCCCCACACATTCTATGTACTGCACTACGAAGCTTCTACATCTCATATCTACTTCTATTGGACTCAGATTTTGGCATGCGAGTAGCCTATCCTGAGTGTTTTTTCATGTATAACTTGATGGTTTCTAGCATAGTGTATTTTGCGATGCGATGAGATATGGTCATATTATGATGCCTATACCAGCAATTATCGATGTTTCTTGTGTGATGCTTATTCAACGTGATGCTCGAAGACGACTATGGTATGGAAGAATCTCCAGAGCAGTATCGAGCTTACCCTGAAGTGGGAATGGGTTGTGGAATTCTTGATGAAATTTCCAAGGTACCATCCAGTAGGGATGCCTAGTGTAGTTCCTCGATTCCCTCCGAGTGGCACCCTCCAATCGGGTTGGGTATGGGGCCTCGTAGATCTTCAGAGTGGCACCCTCTTTCTAGGAATGGCATGGGTCCTCCTTTTTTTTCAAGTGGAACCCTCTAGCTGGGTTGGGAATGGGTACTCAATGAAATCTAAGTGTCACCCTCCATCTAGGCTGGGCATGGGTCCTCGAAGACACTAGATATGACCTCTCCAATCGGAATAGGCATGGGTCCTCAATAACACTTGAGTGGAACCCTCTAGCCATGCTAGGCATGTGTCCTCAACCCTTCTTAGAGTGGAACCCTCCAGCTAGGCTGGGCATGGGTCCAGAACATTGAGACAACCTTCTTGCTTCAAATCAGTGATGAGATATATGTATATGTAAACCTGGACTCACAAGTAAGAGGGACACTTTACCCAGTGAGTCGTGTCCTAGAGATGTGACATAAAACCATGCGGGCGAGAAAGACCCACCAGAAGTGGATAATATTAAGGTGTGGTGTTTGTGCCCCTTTTAATTTTAGTTCCAGGTATATGTGGGGATACTGATTATTGATGGGGGTTACTTTTAGGACTTTTGGCGAATCTTTTCCTAGGATGAGTTGTGATATAGTGATCCCCTTACTCTATTTTATTTGTGATTATTTTACTGTGCATATATATGTATCCTATTTTTAGTACCCACACCTTTGGTTTTAGTTAATATTCTTCTAGGAGAGGCAATGATGTGTGGGGTATGCCACATGCTTTCCATGTCTTGCTTATCATGGTTAGATGAGTCTACTCTCCCACTATAGGTAGAAAAGACTCAATCAGAAGTTCATCTTCCCATTGTTTCTTTCTCCTTGTGCTTTGTATGGGTTTTCTTCACTCTATTATAGGGTTGAACTATACTATTTTACTATACCTTGTTCTATCTAATTATTCCCTCTTTAGTACCTCTCATGCATCTCCCTTAATACTTCAAGGCATTCTACTGAGTATTTCTATACTCACCCCTTCTTGGGCTTTTCTCGCACTTGGTGTGACCTTTCAAATAACAAACATGTTGATTGTGACTTTAGAGGAGCTAGGGTTACAGGGTGCTCAGACTGTGTGTGGTGTTCGTGACTTGGGATTTAAGAGCGAGGCTCTCCCTGTTGCTTTAATTTTCCACATGTTTCCTGGTTGTGGCACTTTTCTGGTTGGATGTGTATTTTTTCCCTTTACCATTTAGTTTTCTTTTTATATAATTGTACTGTTTAGAGGTCGATGCATGTTGTGGGTTATATATAGAAGTATTTTATCTTTTGTTCCTTTTTCCTCTACACTTTTTCATTGAGTTGGTTGCGTGTGTGTATATAGGTTCTTAGGAAATGGCCTCCCTAAGTTTGTTGTGCCTTCGATTCTAGTCGCTAACCCATTGCCTATGGAGTTCGTCTTGGGGTAGTTGTAGCTCAAGCCTCAACATGGGTTAGGTTGTTACATTGGTAATATAATTCTATTATTTTTTTCTAATTTATGAAATTTTCCTTTTCCCAATGAAGTTTATACATAGTTTTTCTTAAATTTTGGCTGTTATGATATCCCAAAGAGGTAACATGAGGTTTATTTTTTAGGACCTTCCCTTTTACTCTACCATATTGTGTTTTCTTATTATCAAGGATGATAATTCATTAAGTTGAATCTAATTTTAGGTGTTGTGTTTCTAATACTCCCCTCAATATTTGTTATGGGTTTCTATGGTGAAGATGAAGTTTTTATATGTTCCTGAACATATGGGTGTGTTATAGAAATTATTTTGGTCACCACACAATGTTGTTGGAAACGTTAATGGTCATTTTGAAGCTAAAGTGGAGGTGTTATAATGGGGTAGGTTTTTATGACCATGGGGTTTCAAAAAGTAGTCATTGAGTTGAACATTTGGTGTTGCATGCCACCTCAAAGAGTGAAACACTTTTTGTATCCAATTTGTAATCACTATTAAATTTTAGATTCTCTATTACTAAAATATGATGAATATATGGATTAATAATTCATTTAGAGGAAGGTGGGTTGGTTTCATCAGTCTATGAGACCCATTGTTGGAAACAACAATGTGTGGAGGCCACCGTGCCATATTTATCGGAATGGTTTCTATAAAGAAACTTGTGTTTTGACACTATTAAAATGATTAGGTTATTGAGGAAGTGAAATATATCTGAAAGTTATTATAATTTACTTGAGTGTCAAGTTATAATGTGATTCAAGTTCATAGTAAGCTATTCTCCTATTGACTGGTGACCACTAGATGTATTTTTTGAGACTCCACACCAGAGGGAAGGATTTTGAAGCCTTTACTATAAAAGTGCTAATATTTTCTTCAATGTTTTTTATTTTAATCCTATATTTATCCATGGAAAATCCTTGACCTCTCAACCCCCATTATCGATGCCTATTATGTGATTGAACATCTTGTTTCATAACCATCAATGTCTTGAAAATCCTAGTACTCTTTATTCCCTTGTCTTCATTGTTCCCATTATTCATCTATATTATCATTATTTCTTAGTGGATATCAAATATTTTGAGTACTAAATCAAGAATGGATTGATGGCAATAGGTTTTGGATTTTTTCTAGTACGTCATTCATCTATTTTGTGTTTTTCCCATAGTGGTTGTTCTTTCATGATTTCTACATTTTCCTGGAGATAATTAAACATATTATAAATGTTTAGGACCCTAATTATATCCATTTATGTAAGTGTGTGGGAATTTAATTTTTTTTTCTTCCAATGGGTCGATATTATGGGTTTACATAATATTTTTTGTTATTAAATTAAATAAAATTATAGTCAATGGGAGTATTGATATTTTTTATAGTCATTTCTAAAACATTTCAAGGTTATTTTTATTGAATGTTTTTCTTATTGAGAAATCATGACTAGTTTAGGGATTTTTTGTTTAACTATTCTGATTTCTAAATATTTCTTATTTATTATATTATATATAGTATTCATAAATTTATAGGTAGTAATATATGTATAATGATTTAGTCTCCAATTTAAATAATTTTTTTATGTGATAATTCCCATACATGAGATAAAGTAATATTGTCAAGACTCGTGAATCAATAAGTAATTTGATCATTAAGGATGAATTCACTATTAAATCTATTCATGTTCTAGTTATTTTTCTTTTTGTTTCATGTGGATGTATTGTGGTAATGGTGTAGTGATGGTTGTGACCTATTCATATAAAACAATTATTGGTCAGTGAAGCTATGTTTTTATTGGAAGGTATTTTGATAAGGGATTATGTGAAGTTTTTGAATTATATAGTTTTCTAATGTATGGTTAATGGTTCATTGAGTTTATTGTCTCAAATAGTATCCCATAAATTATTTAATGATTTTATAAGGGAAAATTAAAAATCTAATGGTTTATAATTAAATATGGTTGGAATAGAATAAAGGTTAACTGATTTAACTAATGAATATAATGTTAATAAAAATGGGATAAAAATATATATTAAATTTAACTTGTTTAGTAATATAATGAATTTAGAAATTTATAAGCTTTTTTCTTGAAATGGGGAATCATTGGATGTGTGTAGTTTCTTGATTCAAATGAATCATTTGTGGTTGAAGTAGTTTGTGGGAGATGTTGTGAGGTGATGTGGCAGTGGTGTGAGCTACATAATTTCTCTTTGAGGTGAACCCATAGATAATGATTATGGTAGATTGTATATTCTTGTATTTTGATATTATTTATATACTCATCTGACTAGTATTGTAAAAACTTACCTACACCCAAATGATATGGGTTCTATGTGTTTTCTTAAACATCTTGGTTTGTGGTGAAATTGATATATGGCTACCCTTCATCATTATTATTCCTTCAATAGTGTACAATATGATAGTACATAGTTGGTTACATGTCCCATCCAATGATGGAAATTTTTATAGAGATTTATAGAGGCAATTTTTAGGTGTGGAGATTCATGATGAATGTGTGGATGTTAAACGTGATGGGATCCATTAATAGTAGGCAGGGGGAATGAGGATGATGTCTGGAGCATTCATAATACCCTACCACCCTAGTTATATGATCATGTTTATATATGGATATTGACATATTATATCATGGGATCCATAACCCTGAGAGTGTTTTGGGTAGGTAAGGTCATTACATGACCATAATGAAAGATGGATGAATTTCTTATGTGATGGTATGGAAGGGATGCGAGTATAGTACATTTGAAATTTGGGAGTGGGGGATGAAAATAAGTAGGGAAAGGGATCCAGGTTTCTTAACTAATATTATTTGATTGTATTTTACTAAATTTTATGTGTTACTTGGGGAGATATCTATGATGAATTTGGGGTAGAATTGTAGAATTTATTATGTTCCTATTGGTCTTATTTGTTTCCATAGAGAATTAATATGTATGTCCATATTTTTATCAGATACAACGAGATTTATCAAACTGAGTATACATTTTATGCTCCACATGCATATATAAAAAATATTTTTTAGGTTTGTAAAAGGTATTTGGTGATTCATCATGGTAATACTAGTTTTGTGGGTTGAGTTGTTGTTTGTTTTATGTCATGTGATTTTTTGGATTATACAAACAGACCATTATTTTAATTTTGTAGACACCATTCCAACATCATACGATTGTTTGGTTCTCCTTGATATTATGAGATGGAGTTTCTTCATGGTTTTTATCCAACATCATGATCCTACTTTTAAAATATAGGGGAATGAATTTAATATGTTTTCTTTTTTTATATACATGTTGATACTTTATATCTTGAGGACTATTAAAGAAGGTATTTGGGGGTCACTATCTATCTACCTTTATTTTCATCCCAATAAGGGTACCAATTTATGTGGAGACTTATGAACTTATGAATAGGACATGTGTGAATTTGGATTTCATAAATACTGATTTTTTTAAATTGGTCAGATGATAAGATGAATACAAAAATCAATCAATTTTTGAAAAAAAATCAATGTTTTTTATTAAAACATGCATTGAGAAAAACATAAAATGTTTACATATTAATGATTTTTTGATGTTCCAAGTAACAACTAAAACACTTATTTTAATATATTATGTTGTTTTATCTGAACAAAATATTTATCATTCACTCTAACATTTACATTACATACATATTTCCAAAAGATTAACTCATATAGAATATGTAACAAATAAATCTCTCCCATGGAAATATTCAATAAATTAAAAATATACCATAATAATGTTTTTTTCACATGTAGAACATAATTTAAAAATAACAACTGGTAATAAATCCATTCCAATTGTTCAATTTCATCCAACACTACCTTTAATATTTTGGATAATAATGTTTTCTCAATTTTATTTGTTAATTTTCATGTTTATATTTTTTCATTTAATATCATATAGTCATGTATTTAAAAATTACACCCTATATATATATCCAAATTCATCAACTCATTAGTATTCCAAAATTCCTGGAATAATAAAATTAATTCACCTATTAACCATTATAATATACTCAAATTTATTTAATATTTAAACATATTAAAATTTTAATAATATTTCCAAATATGGATGAATGAATATAATTATTTTTTAAAGAAAACTAACTACAATATGTATTTTTAAATCACAAATTGATATGATTTTAATGTTATGAAATAATTGTGTACTATATCTAATATATTAATAAATGAAATATATAGAATTATAGTATACAAACATATATTTTTTTACAGATTCATTTCCAAAATAACAACATCTAATCTAATTATGTTAATCGAGATATTGAAAACTATTGTATAACCCCTTTATAAAAAAATACAAACCCAAATTTCTCAAGATGATATGAAATTGAATGATACTAAAGTCATATACATAGAAAATTTTACATCATCATCACTAAAACATCATGTTATAATAGTAATGATACTATTTAATTACCAATACTTCCTCATCTTTTGGGTATCTATTTACATTACAATGTAATAAATATTATTCATTCTGATATCATTAATAATCCAACAACTAATTTTTTACAAGATTTATATTTATATGAATAATATTATGGCTTCAGTTTCACCCATTACACTAATCCATCTACAACACGTATCTATACTAAACCAAACATATTTTATCATTACTAATAAAATAATATTCCCATGTTACCTATTTAGATTGAACACAACTAGTTTTCAACAGGATTTAATTATATACACATTAGAGGGACATTATTTCCATTATTATTGGTAGGTCTCAGAGGGGCGATGACAATGTAAAAGATGGGACAAATTTAGTTTCATTAAAAATTTATTAGTTTATAAAATTGAAGAGAGGAAGTCATTCTATTCATATATTAGAAAATTTATCCAAACAGATATATGAAATGAGAGTCAAAAATAGAATGAACTAAAAATATAAACACCAGAATTTTATAGTGGTTCATATATAAATGGTCCTACATAAATCTTCACCCCTCTTAAGAAATTAGTGAAATGGAACCCACTATGATATATCATGATTGAAGAGAGTGTATAATCTTTACATCATCGTTTTTTACACATAGAGGGTTATCCAAATTCACATTTTTTATGGGTTCTTACAAAATCCACTCCATTTACAGGATAGGATGCAAACAAAACTTTATATGCCTAATATTAACCTCTTCCTTTATTAGGTTTATATGGAACTTAGTATATATGGGGGAAAACATAACCCATACTTTTATAGGTGAATACCCATCCAATAATTTTATAGGAAAAGTCCAAAACTCTTCCTTGCTATGGGAAAATAGAATCTATATATTCCAATGGGAAGGAATAAACCCAAAATCATAAAATAGTGTTCCTTTCCATTATAGTTTTTAAGTTTTGGGAAAAAATTCTTCTAAGAGGATAAACTAAACCCATACATACCTTCTTTAGGTATGTATAACCCCGTGTAATATGCATGAAGGGATACAATACATCTTGAAAATTTATATAATAATGAATGAGGAAATTTTTTTATCTAAATAAATTATTATTAATGAATATTTTTTTGAATGGATTAAGTTTTCCTCCAAAAATTTAAGATGTTGAAATATTGATACCCAAGAAACTATAAGTTTACTTTAGTATACAATAGAAAAATGAAGTTTCAGGACTATCTTGATAACTATGAAATAATAAAGAGTTAATATGAGTCACGTAACTCACACTTTACTGAATGATTTTTCCATTTTATTTAGAAATATAGAAGCATCTATTTTCAAGAAATTAAATGTCATGAATTTTCTTCAATAATTCCTGTGATATAAACTTTACAGAAAGGGACCTTTTAATTATAATGTGATAATAATAAATAATTATGTATAAAAATATTCTTTATAATAATTAAAAATTAATACATCACTTTTTATATACATAAATTTGATCATAAATTCCTCATACTACTCCAAAAATTCATTCCAGAAAAACCCTTAATATTCCCAAAAAATAAAAATTAATCATTAAACTTTTTAAGTACTTTATCTCTCTCCCTCTCTAGATATTTGAGAAAAATATTGTTTTATATAGAGAGAAATGGTTATACCAATTATTATAGCAGTTGAAAATGAATAATAATATAATTGAAAAAATATATTAAAAATATGATATGAAATATTCCAATTTCTGCATGTTTAATTTCGAATATAAAATTTTCCAATATATTTTTGTGAGTATCCCAACACTCTTAATCATTTGTGAATCAACATTAAATATTCACCAAAAAATTTAGAACACTTTTTCATGTACTCTATTTATTAATATATAATTATATAAAAATTTATACACTAAATATATTCATATTAAACATGAAATAAATTGAAATGTGATATAGAATGTAATAGTTAGAATATTTATAGGTTTAAAACATCATGTAGACATTTAGAAAACTATATAGAAAAAATCACATATTTGGTTCACATTGTATAATTGTATCTTTTAATTCAAGTAGGGTATTTAGATAAGTGAATCACATAAGCGAATCATATTTTCAATTCACCAAGTAATCAAATTCATCAACTATCCAAAATTTGGTGTAGTGTATTTTTGAAATCTGTAAACATATAGAATTATCAAATTTCAACCCTAAAACATGACTTCTAGAATATACAATCCGCTTTACCTATTGTTTACATATATTTAGACATTTTATTTATATTTCCATATACTAAATAATCCTCACGATAGGAATTATATAGATCATGTTATCATATATTTAAAATATATTAATTAGTTCTCAGAAAACTATATATTTCAGATGGAAAAAATGTAGGGAATCTATGATAATTTTAGTGATAATAGATATCAACAGAAATTTATCACTTTATTTAAATATATAAAAAATTTATATCATTCGAACCACAATAATAATCAATCAATTTGGACTTATTTATCCCAAAATATTTTCAAACTATATAAGGTAATCTATTATGGAAAATATGCCATGTGGATTTGAAATTGGATATATGAATTTCAAATTCGCTACATAGTGAATATTAAAAGGTGTATATGTCAATAAAAAAATATAGAAATGGAATTTTAAAGTACCAAATGGAAAAATTTATCATAGGACTATATCAGGAATCTTTTAGTAAATGTTATGAACACTCTAAACTAGAAATATAAATTTAATCTAATTAAATAATAATAAAATTTAATTAACGTTAAGAATACAATTAGTTTTTAAATAGAAATGAAAATTATTAAAAGAAAATAGTAAATTAGAGGAAATTTTAATAAAATATAATATGATATAATCAATGGAAAAATAAAAAATAAAAAATTAAATAAAGAATGAAAACCTAAAAGTCGATTAAAAAAAATAAAGAATATTTAAATTATAATTAAAAAATTTATTATACCATTTTTAAAAGTTGATAAAATTAGTAAATTTAATAATTATCAAAAAATAATGTAGTCCAAGGATTTACTTAATATTCTACCCCATTTCAATAATTACAAATCCAATTGTATTTTCATAACATCACCCACTTTAAGAAATTATCAAAAAAATAAACCTCCAATACAAACATTCTCTCAATGAAATGTAAATTATTCTCATAGTGTAAAACACATAATGAATATAAATAGTTTATACATTTTATGTCATAACATTCTAAAAGTTTCATATTTGATAAAAAATTTCAAGGTGCCCTTTTATTTATTTATACCATTCACAAATTATTCTGTAATGTAAAAAGTTCCAGGAATAAGTTGACATGAAATAGAATGAATTAGAAAAATGGTAATATTAACGAAATGTGTGTTGAAATTAGAAATAAAAATATATAAAAGAAAAAATTGCATGTCTAACCTATTTCATATAAGGAAGAAAATTTCACCACACTAAAACAACACATTTTTGAAACATATAAACCATGTAATTTAGAAAACTTTTAAAACACTCACACTTCATGTAATTTTTTCAACATTATAGATATAAAAAAATATGATTCCCTTTACATTTAAACATTAAATATGATTCTCAATTAGTTTAATAGAATAAAAAAAATTATTTTAAAAATGAAATTGTTTTAGCATCCACAACCCAAAATAAAAAACAAAATACTATTGAAAGTATCACTTGTAAATGAAATTGTTTTAGCATCCACAACCCTTTATTCTATCAAATTAGAATTGAAAGTATCACTTGTGTGTATGTGTGGATTACAACCTCCACGTAGCAATAAAATTCATTTTACACTACCTTCTTTTCGTAAAAGTTATTATGATGGGTATAATGTTTATATAAGAAATTGATGACATAATTATTATTCTGGATTTATAATATCATACCTACCTTCTTACCTTACAATTCATTGAAAAATGATAACATCGCACATGCATATGTTTTGACTACCATCTTTGTGAAGCGATGTGATATTTTTTTCGATTTATTATAACATGGATGGTAATAAGAATATATTTAATTAATATATATTATATAATATACAATTGTCTTCTTTTAATGGTGAATTATTTATTACCATTAATTTTCTCCATCCTTCAAAATGTAAAACCAACGTTCATGCGTACATATGACTTACAGTCTCCATGACTGTGGTATTTGGTTTTCTACCTCTATCATTTATTTATAACTATACCTATATATGTAATAAGTATATATTATTTTTATATTATTATTAAAATTAATTCAATGATGCATCCATGATAAATTTGTGGAGGCATGCCAGTAAAAGATTGTTTTCATTCTTCAGATCAGTAATGAGCAACGTGCGCTCATCAACCTTTTGGTTTGAGGTACCATGTACTCTAGGAGTAAACTGGCACACCATGTGGGTACTATATCATAGTTTAGTTCCCGATTATAGTTAGGTACATGGACATGTGATGAGGTGGGGTCACACATTTTGTGGGCCCCACACATTCTATGTACTGCACTACGAAGCTTCTACATCTCATATCTACTTCTATTGGACTCAGATTTTGGCATGCGAGTAGCCTATCCTGAGTGTTTTTTCATGTATAACTTGATGGTTTCTAGCATAGTGTATTTTGCGATGCGATGAGATATGGTCATATTATGATGCCTATACCAGCAATTATCGATGTTTCTTGTGTGATGCTTATTCAACGTGATGCTCGAAGACGACTATGGTATGGAAGAATCTCCAGAGCAGTATCGAGCTTACCCTGAAGTGGGAATGGGTTGTGAATTCTTGATGAAATTTCCAAGGTACCATCAGTAGGGATGCCTAGTGTAGTTCCTCGATTCCCTCCGAGTGGCACCCTCCAATCGGGTTGGGTATGGGGCCTCGTAGATCTTCAGAGTGGCACCCTCTTTCTAGGAATGGCATGGGTCCTCCTTTTTTTCAAGTGGAACCCTCTAGCTGGGTTGGGAATGGGTACTCATGAAATCTAAGTGTCACCCTCCATCTAGGCTGGGCATGGGTCCTCGAAGACACTAGATATGACCTCTCCAATCGGAATAGGCATGGGTCCTCAATAACACTTGAGTGGAACTCCTCTAGCCATGCTAGGCATGTGTCCTCAACCCTTCTTAGAGTGGAACCCTCCAGCTAGGCTGGGCATGGGTCCAGAACATTGAGACAACCTTCTTGCTTCAAATCAGTGATGAGATATATGTATATGTAAACCTGGACTCACAAGTAAGAGGGACACTTTAACCCAGTGAGTCGTGTCCTAGAGATGTGACATAAATCCATGCGGGCGAGAAAGACCCACCAGAAGTGGATAATATTAAGGTGTGGTGTTTGTGCCCCTTTTAATTTTAGTTCCAGGTATATGTGGGATACTGATTATTGATGGTGGTTACTTTTAGGACTTTTGGCGAATCTTTTCCTAGGATGAGTTGTGATATAGTGATCCCCTTACTCTATTTTATTTGTGATTATTTTACTGTGCATATATATGTATCCTATTTTTAGTACCCAAACCTTTGGTTTTAGTTAATATTCTTCTAGGAGAGGCAATGATGTGTGGGGTATGCCACATGCTTTCCATGTCTTGCTTATCATGGTTAGATGAGTCTACTCTCCCACTATAGGTAGAAAAGACCTCAATCAGAAGTTCATCTTCCCATTGTTTCTTTCTCCTTGTGCTTTGTATGGGTTTTCTTCACTCTATTATAGGGTTGAACTATACTATTTTTACTATACCTTGTTCTATCTAATTATTCCCTCTTTAGTACCTCTCATGCATCTCCCTTAATACTTCAAGGGCATTCTACTGAGTATTTCTATACTCACCCCTTCTTGGGATTTTCTCGCACTTGGTCGTGACCTTTCAAATAACAAACATGTTGATTGTGACTTTAGAGGAGCTAGGGTTACAGGGTGCTCAGACTGTGTGTGGTGTTCGTGACTTGGGATTTAAGAGCGAGGCTCTCCTGTTGCTTTAATTTTCCACATGTTTCCTGTTTGTGGCACTTTTCTGGTTGGATGTGTATTTTTTCCCTTTACCATTTAGTTTTCTTTTTATATAATTGTACTGTTTAGAGGTCGATGCATGTTGTGGGTTATATATAGCAGTATTTTATCTTTTGTTCCTTTTTCCTCTACACTTTTTCATTGAGTTTGGTTGCGTGTGTGTATATAGGTTCTTAGGAAATGGCCTCCCTAAGTTTGTTGTGCCTTCGATTCTAGTCGCTAACCCATTGCCTATGGAGTTCGTCTTGGGGTAGTTGTAGCTCAAGCCTCAACATGGGTTAGGTTGTTACATTGGTAATATAATTCTATTATTTTTTTCTATTTATGAAAATTTTCCTTTTCCCAATGAAGTTTATACATAGTTTTTATTAAATTTTGGCTGTTATGATATCCCAAAGAGGTAACATGAGGTTTATTTTTAGGACCTTCCCCCTTTTACTCTACCATATTTGTGTTTTCTTATTATCAAGGATGATAATTCATTAAGTTGAATCTAATTTTAGGTGTTGTGTTTCTAATACTCCCCTTAATATTTGTTATGGGTTGCTATGGTCAAGATGAAGTTTTTATATGTTCCTGAACATATGGGTGTGTTATAGAAATTATTTTGGTCACCACACAATATTGTTGGAAACGTTAATGGTCATTTTGAAGCTAAAGTGGAGGTGTTATGATGGGGTAGGTTTTTATGACCATGGGGTTTTCAAAAAGTAGTCATTGAGTTGAACATTTGGTGTTGCATGCCACCTCAAAGAGTGAAACACTTTTTTGTATCCAATTTGTAATCACTATTAAATTTTAGATTCTCTATTACTAAAATATGATGAATATATGGATTAATAATTCATTTAGAGAAGGTGGGTTGGTTTAATCAGTCTATGAGACCCATTGTTGGAAACAACAATGTGTGGAGGCCACCGTGCCATATTTATCGGAATGGTTTCTATAAAGAAACTTGTGTTTTGACACTATTAAAATGATTAGGTTATTGAGGAAGTGAAATATATCTGAAAGTTATTATAATTTACTTGAGTGTCAAGTTATAATGTGATTCAAGTTCATAGTAAGCTATTCTCCTATTGACTGGTGACCACTAGATGTATTTTTTGAGACTCCACACCAGAGGGAAGGATTTTGAAGCCTTTACTATAAAAGTGCTAATATTTTCTTCAATGTTTTTTATTTTAATCCTATATTTATCCATGGAAAATCCTTGACCTCTCAACCCCATTATCGATGCCTATTATGTGATTGAACATCTTGTTTCATAACCATCAATGTCTTGAAAATCCTAGTACTCTTTATTCCCTTGTCTTCATTGTTCCCATTATTCATCTATATTATCAATATTTCTTAGTGGATATCAAATATTATGAGTACTAAATCAAGAATGGATTGATGGCAATAGGTTTTGGATTTTTTCTAGTACGTCATTCATCTATTTTGTGTTTTTCCCATAGTGGTTGTTCTTTCATGATTTCTACATTTTCCTGGAGATAATTAAACATATTATAAATGTTTAGGACCCTAATTATATCCATTTATGTAAGTGTGTGGGAATTTAAATTTTTTTTCTTCCAATGGGTCGATATTATGGGTTTACATAATATTTTTTGTTATTAAATTAAATAAAATTATAGTCAATGGGAGTATTGATATTTTTTATAGTCATTTCTAAAACATTTCAAGGTTATTTTTATTGAATGTTTTTCTTATTAGAAATCATGACTAGTTTAGGGATTTTTTGTTAACTATTCTGATTTCTAAATATTTCTTATTTATTATATTATATATAGTATTCATAAATTTATAGGTAGTAATATATGTATAATGATTTAGTCTCCAATTTAAATAATTTTTTTTATGTGATAATTCCCATACATGAGATAAGTAATATTGTCAAGACTCGTGAATCAATAAGTAATTTGATCATTAAGGATGAATTCACTATTAAATCTATTCATGTTCTAGTTATTTTTCTTTTTGTTTCATGTGGATGTATTGTGGTAATGGTGTAGTGATGGTTGTGACCTATTCATATAAAACAATTATTGGTCAGTGAAGCTATGTTTTTATTGGAAGGTAATTTTGATAAGGGATTATGTGAAGTTTTTGAATTATATAGTTTTCTAATGTATGGTTAATGGTTCATTGAGTTTATTGTCTCAAATAGTATCCCATAAATTATTTAATGATTTTATAAGGGAAAATTAAAAATCTAATGGTTTATAATTAAATATGTTTGGAATAGAATAAAGGTTAACTGATTTAACTAATGAATATAATGTTAATAAAAATGGGATAAAAATATATATTAAATTTAACTTGTTTAGTAATATAATGAATTTAGAAATTTATAAGCTTTTTTCTTGAAATGGGGAATCATTGGATGTGTGTAGTTTCTTGATTCAAATGAATCATTTGTGGTTGAAGTAGTTTGTGGGAGATGTTGTGAGGTGATGTGGCAGTGGTGTGAGCTACATAATTTCTCTTTGAGGTGAACCCATAGATAATGATTATGGTAGATTGTATATTCTTGTATTTTGATATTATTTATATACTCATCTGACTAGTATTGTAAAAACTTACCTACACCCAAATGATATGGGTTCCATGTGTTTTCTTAAACATCTTGGTTTGTGGTGAAATTGATATATGGCTACCCTTCATCATTATTATTCCTTCAATAGTGTACAATATGATAGTACATAGTTGGTTACATGTCCCATCCAATGATGGAAATTTTTATAGAGATTTATAGAGGCAATTTTTAGGTGTGGAGATTCATGATGAATGTGTGGATGTTAAACGTGATGGGATCCATTAATAGTAGGCAGGGGGAATGAGGATGATGTCTGGAGCATTCATAATACCCTACCACCCTAGTTATATGATCATGTTTATATATGGATATTGACATATTATATCATGGGATCCATAACCCTGAGAGTGTTTTGGGTAGGTAAGGTCATTACATGACCATAATGAAAGATGGATGAATTTCTTATGTGATGGTATGGAAGGGATGCGAGTATAGTACATTTGAAATTTGGGAGTGGGGGATGAAAATAAGTAGGGAAAGGGATCCAGGTTTCTTAACTAATATTATTTGATTTTATTTTACTAAATTTTATGTGTTACTTGGGGAGATATCTATGATGAATTTGGGGTAGAATTGTAGAATTTATTATGTTCCTATTGGTCTTATTTGTTTCCATAGAGAATTAATATGTATGTCCATATTTTTATCAGATACAACGAGATTTATCAAACTGAGTATACATTTTATGCTCCACATGCATATATAAAAAATATTTTTTAGGTTTGTAAAAGGTATTTGGTGATTCATCATGGTAATACTAGTTTTGTGGGTTGAGTTGTTGTTTGTTTTATGTCATGTGATTTTTTGGATTATACAAACAGACCATTATTTTAATTTTGTAGACACCATTCCAACATCATACGATTGTTTGGTTCTCCTTGATATTATGAGATGGAGTTTCTTCATGGTTTTTATCCAACATCATGATCCTACTTTTAAAATATAGGGGAATGAATTTAATATGTTTTCTTTTTTTATATACATGTTGATACTTTATATCTTGAGGACTATTAAAGAAGGTATTTGGGGGTCACTATCTATCTACCTTTATTTTCATCCCAATAAGGGTACCAATTTATGTGGAGACTTATGAACTTATGAATATGACATGTGTGAATTTGGATTTCATAAATACTAATTTTTTTTTAAATTGGTCAGATGATAAGATGAATACAAAAATCAATCAATTTTTGAAAAAAAATCAATGTTTTTTATTAAAACATGCATTGAGAAAAACATAAAATGTTTACATATTAATGATTTTTTGATGTTCCAAGTAACAACTAAAACACTTATTTTAATATATTATGTTGTTTTATCTGAAAAAAATATTTATCATTCACTCTAACATTTACATTACATACATATTTCCAAAAGATTAACTCATATAGAATATGTAACAAATAAATCTCTCCCATGGAAATATTCAATAAATTAAAAATATACCATAATAATGTTTTTTTTCACATGTAGAACATAATTTAAAAATAACAACTGGTAATAAATCCATTCCAATTGTTCAATTTCATCCAACACTACCTTTAATATTTTGGATAATAATGTTTTCTCAATTTTATTTGTTAATTTTCATGTTTATATTTTTTCATTTAATATCATATAGTCATGTATTTAAAAATTACACCCTATATATATCCAAATTCATCAACTCATTAGTATTCCAAAATTCCTGGAATAATAAAATTAATTCACCTATTAACCATTATAATATACTCAAATTTATTTAATATTTAAACATATTAAAATTTTAATAATATTTCCAAATATGGATGAATGAATATAATTATTTTTTAAAGAACACTAACTACAATATGTATTTTTAAATCACAAATTGATATGATTTTAATGTTATGAAATAATTGTGTACTATATCTAATATATTAATAAATGAAATATATAGAATTATAGTATACAAACATATATTTTTTTACAGATTCATTTCCAAAATAACAACATCTAATCTAATTATGTTAATCGAGATATTGAAAACTATTGTATAACCCCTTTATAAAAAAATACAAACCCAAATTTCTCAAGATGATATGAAATGGAATGATACTAAAGTCATATACATAGAAAATTTTACATCATCATCACTAAAACATCATGTTATAATAGTAATGATACTATTTAATTACCAATACTTCCTCATCTTTTGGGTATCTATTTACATTACAATGTAATAAATATTATTCATTCTGATATCATTAATAATCCAACAACTAATTTTTTACAAGATTTATATTTATATGAATAATATTATGGCTTCAGTTTCACCCATTACACTAATCCATCTACAACACGTATCTATACTAAACCAAACATATTTTATCATTACTAATAAAATAATATTCCCATGTTACCTATTTAGATTGAACACAACTAGTTTTCAACAGGATTTAATTATATACACATTAGAGGGACATTATTTCCATTATTATTGGTAGGTCTCAGAGGGGCGATGACAATGTAAAAGATGGGACAAATTTAGTTTCATTAAAAATTTATTAGTTTATAAAATTGAAGAGAGGAAGTCATTCTATTCATATATTAGAAAATTTATCCAAACAGATATATGAAATGAGAGTCAAAAATAGAATGAACTAAAAATATAAACACCAGAATTTTATAGTGGTTCATATATAAATGGTCCTACATAAATCTTCACCCCTCTTAAGAAATTAGTGAAATGGAACCCACTATGATATATCATGATTGAAGAGAGTGTATAATCTTTACATCATCGTTTTTTACACATAGAGGGTTATCCAAATTCACATTTTTTATGGGTTCTTACAAAATCCACTCCATTTACAGGATAGGATGCAAACAAAACTTTATATGCCTAATATTAACCTCTTCCTTTATTAGGTTTATATGGAACTTAGTATATATGGGGGAAAACATAACCCATCCTTTTATAGGTGAATACCCATCCAATAATTTTATAGGAAAAGTCCAAAACTCTTCCTTGCTATGGGAAAATAGAATCTATATATTCCAATGGGAAGGAATAAACCCAAAATCATAAAATAGTGTTCCTTTCCAGTATAGTTTTTATGTTTTGGGAAAAAATTCTTCTAAGAGGATAAACTAAACCCATACATACCTTCTTTAGGTATGTATAACCCCGTGTAATATGCATGAAGGGATACAATACATCTTGAAAATTTATATAATAATGAATGAGGAAATTTTTTTATCTAAATAAATTATTATTAATGAATATTTTTTTGAATGGATTAAGTTTTCCTCCAAAAATTTAAGATGTTGAAATATTGATACCCAAGAAACTATAAGTTTACTTTAGTATACAATAGAAAAATGAAGTTTCAGGACTATCTTGATAACTATGAAATAATAAAGAGTTAATATGAGTCACGTAACTCACACTTTACTGAATGATTTTTCCATTTTATTTAGAAATATAGAAGCATCTATTTTCAAGAAATTAAATGTCATGAATTTTCTTCAATAATTCCTGTGATATAAACTTTACAGAAAGGGAACTTTTAATTATAATGTGATAATAATAAATAATTATGTATAAAAATATTCTTTATAATAATTAAAAATTAATACATCACTTTTTATATACATAAATTTGATCATAAATTCCTCATACTACTCCAAAAATTCATTCCAGAAAAACCCTTAATATTCCCAAAAAATAAAAATTAATCATTAAACTTTTTAAGTACTTTATCTCTCTCCCTCTCTAGATATTTGAGAAAAATATTGTTTTATATAGAGAGAAATGGTTATACCAATTATTATAGCAGTTGAAAATGAATAATAATATAATTGAAAAAATATATTAAAAATATGATATGAAATATTCCAATTTCTGCATGTTTAATTTCGAATATAAAATTTTCCAATATATTTTTGTGAGTATCCCAACACTCTTAATCATTTGTGAATCAACATTAAATATTCACCAAAAAATTTAGAACACTTTTTCATGTACTCTATTTATTAATATATAATTATATAAAAATTTATACACTAAATATATTCATATTAAACATGAAATAAATTGAAATGTGATATAGAATGTAATAGTTAGAATATTTATAGGTTTTAAAACATCATGTAGACATTTAGAAAACTATATAAGAAAAAATCACATATTTGGTTCACATTGTATAATTGTATCTTTTAATTCAAGTAGGGTATTTAGATAAGTGAATCACATAAGTGAATCATATTTTCAATTCACCAAGTAATCAAATTCATCAACTATCCAAAATTTGGTGTAGTGTATTTTTGAAATCTGTAAACATATAGAATTATCAAATTTCAACCCTAAAACATGACTTCTAGAATATACAATCCGCTTTACCTATTGTTTACATATATTTAGACATTTTATTTATATTTCCATATACTAAATAATCCTCACGATAGGAATTATATAGATCATGTTATCATATATTTAAAATATATTAATTAGTTCTCAGAAACTATATATTTCAGATGGAAAAAATGTAGGGAATCTATGATAATTTTAGTGATAATAGATATCAACAGAAGTTTATCACTTTATTTAAATATATAAAAAATTTATATCATTCAAACACAATAATAATCAATCAATTTGGACTTATTTATCCCAAAATATTTTCAAACTATATAAGGTAATCTATTATGGAAAATATGCCATGTGGATTTGAAATTGGATATATGAATTTCAAATTCGCTACATAGTGAATATTAAAAGGTGTATATGTCAATAAAAAAAATATAGAAATGGAATTTTAAAGTACCAAATGGAAAAATTTATCATAGGACTATATCAGGAATCTTTTAGTAAATGTTATGAACACTCTAAACTAGAAATATAAATTTAATCTAATTAAATAATAATAAAATTTAATTAACGTTAAGAATACAATTAGTTTTTAAATAGAAATGAAAATTATTAAAAGAAAATAGTAAATTAGAGGAAATTTTAATAAAATATAATATGATATAATCAATGGAAAAATAAAAAATAAAAAATTAAATAAAGAATGAAAACCTAAAAGTCGATTAAAAAAAATAAAGAATATTTAAATTATAATTAAAAAATTTATTATACCATTTTTAAAAGTTGATAAAATTAGTAAATTTAATAATTATCAAAAAATAATGTAGTCCAAGGATTTACTTAATATTCTACCCCATTTCAATAATTACAAATCCAATTGTATTTTCATAACATCACCCACTTTAAGAAATTATCAAAAAAATAAACCTCCAATACAAACATTCTCTCATTGAAATGTAAATTATTCTCATAGTGTAAAACACATAATGAATATAAATAGTTTATACATTTTATGTCATAACATTCTAAAAGTTTCATATTTGATAAAAAATTTCAAGGTGCCCTTTTATTTATTTATACCATTCACAAATTATTCTGTAATGTAAAAAGTTCCAGGAATAAGTTGACATGAAATAGAATGAATTAGAAAAATGGTAATATTAACGAAATGTGTGTTGAAATTAGAAATAAAAATATATAAAAGAAAAAATTGCATGTCTAACCTATTTCATATAAGGAAGAAAATTTCACCTCACTAAAACAACACATTTTTGAAACATATAAACCATGTAATTTAGAAAACTTTTAAAACACTCACACTTCATGTAATTTTTTCAACATTATAGATATAAAAAAATATGATTCCCTTTACATTTAAACATTAAATATGATTCTCAATTAGTTTAATAGAATAAAAAAAATTATTTTAAAAATGAAATTGTTTTAGCATCCACAACCCAAAATAAAAAACAAAATACTATTGAAAGTATCACTTGTGTAATTTTTTAATCAATTTAAAAACTCAAATATTTATCATGGATAATAGATTATATAAAAAACACATAAAAATACATTTACATTTCACTTTAATAAACTAAAGTAAAAAAATAAAAATTTACACAAGGCAACAAAAATACATTATAGATTATAAAATTCAAAAAACAATAAAATTTCCAAGAATATTTTTAGAATTTAAATAAGGTTTTCCCACCATTAATTAAATTTATATTTATTTCAACAAAAAATATATGAATTTATAGTGAAAATGATCTATCTCAATTCAATTTTAACATATCTTGATTGAAATGGATATCCAATATAAATTAAATCCTAATGTTTATATAATTGTGACAACAAAATTCTAATTAATAGATTTTAAAAAATATATGAATTAAAAAATATTAATTTAACATTTTAAAAATATAATAAGTAGGTAATGAATTTAAATTAAAAAATTTTAATTCTCCCCTATAATTTCAGAATCATTATTTTAAAAAAATTCCATGTATATTAAATTTTTTTAGAAATATAAATTTAAGTATGTTTTTTTTATAAAAAATATTTACATTTTTAATACTAAACATATAGAATAATGATTAATTTGATTCAATAAATTAAATACCCATTATAAAATCAAAATTAAAAACAAGGGTAACTTACCATAAATTTATTCTTTCCTTTCATAATTTAAGAATCAATGTAGTGTAAACATTAATTTAATTCTAGTGGTGAACACATTTCTAAAATGACATTATAATGTACTAAGGAGAAGGTGAATATGTTATAAGATAATAAATGAATTTTTAATATAGCCAATTGATAATATCAGGATTGTAAACCCAAATTTCCAAATCAAATAACATATTCACTGGAAATATCTAAATGATAATCCAATAGAATGACATATAAATAAAATTTTATTCAAGTTTACTTAAAAAAAGTTAATTTTTAAAATTTATGGTAGCATCCCGAATTATATAAGATATTAAATGTTAGTCAAAATGATAAAATTAATATTATAATTCATATTTTAATATTCCATGAATAAAACTATATTAACATGCATATTGAATAGGAAAATCAGAACATATATGTTACATGGGTAGAAAGAAATTGGTAGTTTCTTATAATTTAGAATACATAAATTTATATACAATAAAAAAAATAGTTTATATATTTATTCTTTGAAATCAGATTTAGAATTTATTTTCCATTTATTACAAAAATAACGACTTATATTTAAAAAAAATCACAAGGATAATTCCCAAAAATACCAAATATAATGAAATTAACCAATGAAATTCAAGATTATTTTCCATTCACAATGTTTTTTCTAAACATAGTAGGAAAAATGAAAACTATATTTGTTCCTTTTATCAGTACATTTCATTAATTAATAACTCCTTCCTTTCTTGAAATTCGATGAACAATCATTATAAATTTTCTTTTCTAATAAATTATTTTCATTCTTAACATTATTTACTTATTTTTTCATCCCTTCATCTTATTTTTGATTAAATTCCAAATACTCACAAACCTTTTCCTGAAATAGACCTAACCAGATCATCCAATCCATACACTCGAGTCTTTATTCACATGGTGAGGTGAAGAAGTAAAATAGAACTGGTCTTTTATATAACGTTACAAGACATACAACCAGAGTATTGTGTGGAAAAAACATACAAGAATATCCATAAAATCTAACACAAATTGGATAAACCAGAATGTATGAATGGAGAAAGGACATAAAGTATCCTTGTGACAAGTATCCACCTCCCAAATAACCATAACTGATGGCATCAATAAAAAGAGAAGCAAGGAAGATATAAGATTCCTTCCCTTTACTCGTAACCTATAATACAACATCAATAACAACCCAAAATAAAAAGTAGGGTGTGAGAAAAAATTCCATTATGATACCACCATACAGTCTATATAGTGTCTAATATCAAGAATGAAATAGTTCTAGCACAAAAAGAGTTTTATAAAGAATTTTAATTAGTGAAATTAATTTATAAATAATATTCACCATTGGTTTTCAAAAAAGACTTTCATGTTCTCAAACATAAAATATGAAAACTATAAATGAAAAAACATGACAGAATATACATATTATATCACCCCCAGTATAAATTATATAGCCCTTTAATTTTTTATTTTAGGAATTTAATGTGTTTCGGTTAATTTTTGGAGGGTCTATATAACTTTTGGAATGTTTTTGAGGATTTTATGGATGTGAACAGTCTAAGATTGGCTAATATAAACCATTAAATGCATTCAATAAACTATGAAAAGGTAGATTGTGGGCTCTGGGTAGGAGCACAGTTTAGTGCACAGTTTGGCCAAACTGTGTAGGCACCTAGATGTAACTCTAAAATGTTTGACATAAGGAAGAATAATATTAGTTCATGGATTTTATAACCAATTGAGACAACTATCATAAGGGTTTAGGGAGGACTTGTTTGGTGCATAGTTTTCCTAATTGTGTAACCCAACCAAGTAAGGTTAAAATGTACATCCAGACAAAGTTGATATCACCTGGTTTTACCCCAAAATCTATAATTTTTTGTCTATTTCATCACTATATCTGTTTTATATCCTATATGAATCTATGGAGACCTTCCCCTTCAATAATAGAGTGCTTTACTAGAAAAACTTGTGGAATTAGAGGATTGAAATTGATTTCCAAATTTTTGTTCCCTTTTTGACAGAAACTACCTTTAGTGAGGGTTTAAGGAATTGTTAGAATTGAGTGTTTTGGTGGAAAGATAATGAGGTAACATGATATTAAAATGATAATTTTAATATGGCTGTTTGGTTTTGATTCTTGGAATAATATTTTCAATAAAATGATAGTTTTATTGAAATGGTTTAGAAAAGATTGTATTGTCATGGTCTTTGGCTTAAATGATTATACGTGAGTTGAATGGGATGGATATTGGTCTTAAAGTACCACCATCAAAGGGATGGAGTATGAAAGTGAAGTTCCATAGTCAATGGAATCACCAAGATTGTGTGGTTGAGTTTGTGTGTTTGATTGTGTGAAATGAAGTGGATAATTCAATATTAATTCCAACTCGTGTCTTGGCGAGATGGGGTTTGAATTTGTTGCTCTGGTTGATGGTGTTTTGTGAAGGCATTGTCCTGTCTTCCCTTTTTGATTTTTCTTTCTGTGTTTTTGATGTTTTTGGGAGGAGACTCAGCTACGTCCTGGTTGTTCTTGGCCTTAAAGGTTGGTCGTTTTGGTCCTGGACCAAGACGACAGATGATGGTGAGCTCGATCGCGTTCTAGGTGAAGTGGATATCTTGTTTTCATAGTTTGATACATGTAGGTAGGCTATGGATTTTGCTTTTATGGAGACAATGAAGATGGGGTTTGTTGGTGTTCGATGATGATGACGGCTGCGCTGGTGTACATCATGGTTTTCTGATGGCTATGGGCTCACGACTCGATGGAGGTGTGGCGCATGAGAATATTTGTCTTCTGGATGACTGTTTTGAAATTGAAATTTGAATTTTCTTGGATGTAGTGACGAGATGTTGTGAATTTCTGTAATGGTTATCGGCAACCCTTAAACCGGCTTTTAGAAAATGTAAAAAATTATTGGTCGGGGGGTACTTGGTTTAGAAAAATGTTTTTGTATAAAAACTAATTTATTTATAAATTGTTTGTAGTTTATATAAATTGTTTTGAATTTTTAATAATTTTTTTTATATAAATGTGCTTACATGTCATCTTCTAGTAGCATTATTAGGGAGTTCATTTTGGAAAAAACTATTGAGTTTCATTACTTACCACTTTCTTGGGAACTTTGGTTCATTTTTAGATATTGTCTTTCAGCACATAAGTGTCTGGAAAGTATAAAATTTCAGTATTTTTTCATCATGTGGGTTTTGAATGGATTCTATAGTTATATCTTGGAGCTTGTATGGAATTGAAGAGTTGTTTCCATTGGAGTCTTTGGGATTTTTTGGTTTTTCATTCCTCTTTTAAGTTGATTTTGATCTTTTTTTCTTTCCACTATAATATAGATTTTCTTTTTTGTTATACGTTGAGTTTTATACATTGTTATAATGCATCATTTTGTGTTTATTTTTTATGGTGTTCTTGGTTTTGTTGTTTTATTTCAATGTGAAAATATTCCCCTAATTTTATTGAATCTATTTGCATTTTTCTACCATCCATTGACATATTGGGTTTGTTTCCTAAGTCCAAGTAGTAATTCTACCTTGACTCAAGTTAATGAGGTGGGGTGAGATGTTAACATTGGTATCATCTTTTTTGGTCCTTGACTTGAATAGGGTGTAAATCTTGATCGGTCCATCTTGTCTTTTGGTAAAAATAGTAATGGTTTTCTATTGTGATGATTAAATTCCTTCGGTATTATTCCTTGAGTTGGGATGGTTTAGAGGAGTATTATTTTTAGGACTCAAAATTTATAGAATAAAAATATGTATTTATCCTTTTTGTACTGAACATAATGTTACCAAGGAGTTGAGTACATATGTTTTTTGAAGTAACTTATAGGAGTTTTAAAATCAATTTCCTAGTTTTATCCAATGAGTAGATCATGACATGAATTGATAAAAATAACTTGATACTGAGAGTTCATATTTTATTTTGAGTAATTTTTTATTATTTGGTAAAAATTGATCAATTTTGAAACATATAAATTTTTTCTAATATGTTAGATTTTGAAACTGGTATATTAGTGGTATTGTAAAAATAGTGATTTTCAAAAGTGTGGTAGAATTTAAAAAAATGGATTAAAATTAGAAATTGTAGACTTTTGGGAAATACTTGTTGGGATAGTTTTGATATAATAAATTTGAAATTTTTAATCTTGTATATGATAGATCATGAGACTTATAGATTTTTTTTTTCTTGTTATAGAAATGACACCCAGTTGGAATCACAAACACCAACAATAATATGCTACTAATAATGTTGTTATAGCTAAGATACAAATGGACTAACAACTCGTTTAGAGTATAGTCTTGTGTTTTAATTATGTGGAAAGAGGGGCCAAAGGGATTACCCAATGCTTATGGATCATTCTGTCTATATCATAGAGTAGAATCCACCCATCTTTCAGTGTGATTCAGAACAAGAGAAGCTATACATGTGGCTGAATAGGATGAATCAAATATTTTATTTCCTAGGCACACCAGTATATATTAATGTCATGTTAGTAATGTATATGCAGGTGGACATTGCATTCTCGTGGTAGGTTTTAGTATCTCATGCTAAATTATACCAAGTTATTGAATAAGATTATTTTCTTGAATTTTTAAACAAATAATTCTATCCTCAAATGCTCAGAATGGCTAGAATGATAAAATTTTTCACATTGATGTAGTAGAACCTCTCTGTGACCTAATGTGCATCTAAATTTACCTATTTAGTCATTTTTCAGACAAAGTTTCTACTATTTCATCTTTGAAGGAAATAATTATTGAATTAGAGATGAGATAATATTTTTTATCAAATATTATTTTTCTTTTTATAAAAGATTATATAGATTTGGTCAATAGAGAAATGGTGGTAGAAAGGGACATCTCAGGAGTTATGGGTAGAGGGAAGATTTCTATACCTATGGGAAATAGTGTGAGATCTATTGTTGGGAACATGTGGAAGAGGGATAATTATTACCAATGTAGTGGAATTACTTAGAATTAGATGGATGGATCAATGAATTTTCCTCTAAAACCTATGGGAAATATGTGATATTTATAGCGTGGCTTTTCAGATCACAAGAAATGAGAATGTATGAAACCACCTATAATATTCCAAAATTTCAATCATATGGGGAATATTTAGTTTTTTCTCACAATGCTCCAATGTATTCCGTTTGGGACACTTCTCTTGTTTCACAGACATCATATGAATTGAAAGGATAAGGGTAGAAGAAAAGCTCTTATCATCAGAAGAAATCTAGATATGGTGAATCTAAGAATACCCTGACACCTCACGAAGATAAATTTCAATAGAGAAAATAAAAATATATTGCAACAAGTATGTAGTTGTATGGAACTAAGAAAGTTTTTGTGGATGATCAATCTAGACAGTTGATAGTGAGAGGAATGATTCTTTTAAATTCTACCCTTATGACTGAAAATTAATTTTTTATTATAATAAACCCTCTCTTAAGGGTGAGGGAAACCCAAAATGACTTCAACGACTTAAAACATTAATACGAGCCCCTACAATGAAAGATCCTAAGGAAAAAACAACCAAATTCAATACAGTGAGAACTCCTCCCCTACATCAAACACAATAAGACCAGCTTTCACCATCACATTGCTTTTCTACAAGCTATCCCATGCAGGATTGAACGGGCCTGGTACCGATAGAAAATACCATACCCTCTCGAACTTCCAAATCCAAATAGCAATGGACCGCGAAATCTCTCTGCTCTAAACCCCTTCTGAAGTAGTCATGTAGGTGAAATGGTTGCCTTCCCTAATGACCATAGACTGTAGTGCCATTGCACAAAATCCCTCCTTCCACATACACAAAACAAGAAACAACAAACAGTGATTGAGCGAGATCCCGCACCACATCCCTCCTTAACAAGTTCCCACTCATATCAACCAACAAAAATCAGAAAATACAGATAATCATTCATCCTCTTTAACATCTATGCTTCCCATTTTGGATTCCATTTCATTAGTGACACCATCACCTTCACCTAGAGACTCATCACCTTCGGGATCATTCTCATCAAATGGCCCAAGAAGTCCATACGAATCAACCGTCGTCACCGCATCGAACCATGCCATTGCCTCTTAATGCCGGAACAAGCCATCCCAAATCAAACGAACCCCAAATCGATTCACATAGCAGCATCGAGATCGCATCCAATCACGAAGAAAACAAGTTAAAAAACAAAATCCAACCCACCACAAACCAAAACACTAATTCATGCCTCATGAAAACTGTATCTTGCCAGAAGTATCCACAACAGAAAATGAAATATGTTTCCCATCATTGCCATCGGGACCACTTCAGGTACCACGATGACCCACCCAATGCACTTGCAGTTGGAACTGGAAAGGCTCCAACCCTCAAGCCGTAGATGGTGCTCGGCCGTTGGACTTACATCACGCCTCCAAAGAAGCCCTAGCCAGATCGAGGGGGATGGGGTGAGAAAAGGGCATCAACAAAGAGGTTGATGATGACTAATCCCACGAGTCGCCGCTGAAGGAGGAAACTCATGCCACTACCACATCGTGGAGAAGCGCTGAGGAGGAGACGCAACCAACCTGAGGTGGAGGAGGGATGGCGGCGATAGGAGAACCCTAGCTCGGCGGAGCCCCTTACGGGATCATAACAATCATTTATTTTCTTCTCATGTAGTTTATTTGGTTTATTTTCATCTTAAAAATATGCCTCTTATTTTTATATATTAAAATACTCTGGGTCGAAGATAATTTTGAGCCTTAATGTGTGGAGCATGTTCTATAGATTTTGAGGGATCTGAGTTGATATTTTATTTCTCTATGCTTAAGATATATGTCTATTGTATAATCCAAAATATGGATTGGTTAGTAATTTTCAGGGATCACATAGACCATATTTTTAGAGGTTAAACGAATGTGAATGAAGGTGAAACAGACTTGTTGGCACCAACAGTCGGATCAATCTCATATTAGTTAATGAATTTGACTTTGGATGCATTGGATGAGAGTGAGAATATTATATTTCTATAAATTGTTGATCAGTTCCATTTTGTTTTTCACAAAAATTTATCAAGGTTTCCTCTCACAAGGGATGTGGAATTTAAAATTGATATCCTTCCAGGTAAAATTCCTATTTACCTTCTATATTATATGATGAAACCAAAAAAATAAATGGAATTTAATGTTTTGTTAAAATATAAATACGAAAAAGGGTTCATTCATCCAAATACATCTCAATGGGCAGCACTATTCATGTTCATGAAAATGATGATTAGAACTATTCAGTTGTTTAAGGATTTTAATATTCTTAAAAAATTTGCGATAAAAAGATTTGTATCAACTTAAATGATTTTATTATCTATTAGATAAATTTAGGGGAGCCCGGTGTTGGTCTAAAATTGAATTATGATTGGGATTTCACCAATTGCGGGTTCAGAAAGAGGATATACCAAAGAAATAATTCTTTAGTAGATATATCCATTATGAGTATGTGGTTATGAATTTTGATCCTATGAATACTAATTTAATTTAGGAGTTATATAGTTCATAGATAAAATGTTTCATTTTTGGTGGTGTTTATAGATGCCAGTTTTGTTTATTTAAAGAGAAAGGCCTATAATGAGAAACACTTGGTGAAAGTGTTGGGTTTTTTAGGGATCATAGTATGTACTCCAATTTGTTAAAGATTGAATTTTGGATACTAGTGGTAAATTTTCCTGGACATTTTATCTCTTAAAGAGGTGTTTTATGGATCTAAAGAAGATACAGGTTTTTAGGTCTTTGTAATAGAAAAATAATGTCTTGGAGATACATTTATCATTGTCTTAGCTTGTTATTACACATGTTTTGGCCATGATTTCACATGACTAGATTCACCAATGACTGATTTGAGGAGGAAAAGTGTTCTATTATAATAGAATAATGAATTTCAATAGTATTTTCAGGTGAAGAATGTTTACATTACATTAGAACCATTATTTATTTTGTTCAAAATCAAGACAAGGGTATGTGGTGTATTGTGATGTTTTAGGATCTGGATTGGGATGTGTTTTTTTGTTGGTTGATCATGTTGTGGCTTATATATCATGATAGTTATAGTTGAATGAGATAAACTAACCAAAACATGATTTTCACTTAGATTCACTAGTCCATGATTTGAAAACATGGTTTCATGACCTCTGTGGTGAAAAAATTAAAGTGCTTACTGATCATAAGAACTTGAATCATATTTTCACTCAAATGGAATTTAATCTGAGACAAAGAGGACAGATGGAGTTTCTAAAAATAAGGGACATTGACACGATGTATACATTGGGAAATTGCAATTCAGTGGCATATACATTAATTAAATAGTCATATTCTTGGTTGGAAAAAGAGGCTTCAGATCAATGGTAGTTGATGTTAATGATAGTTAATATGAACTAGGAATGCAAAGACTGAGTTAATTTTGTATTTTTCTCTTATAGTTTGATTCATTCCGAATTTGGTGGAAATGGTTAAAGAGGAAGAGAAATCCTTTATAAAATTCATTTCTATAAAGTCAAAACTTAATGGTGGGGTGACTATTGAGGGATGACAGTAAGATGTGAGTGCAGTTTTTTTGTTTCAGGATTGGATGGTCATACCTTTGGATTTTCCAAAACAAATTTTTTCATTCAAACAACCATTTGAGCATAGATGTTCATTCAGGAATATAGAATATGTATAAGTCATTGAAGTAACAGTTTCGGTGGGATGAAATGAAAATGATGGTAGCTTAGTTTTTTTTGAGATGCCTCACCTTTCAATATGTTAAGATAGAGCATCACTGACTAACATTTATATTTTATTCTTTACCTATTCCTATTTAGAAATGGTAATAATAAACCAAGAGTTTTATAATTTGTCTCCCAATAATGGTTTATAAAAATGATTCCATATGGGTGATAGTGGATCATATCACTAATTGATCCCATTTCAACCCTATTATTGAATCTAATATGGTGTGGAACTTGTTAGAAATCTATTTTCAAGAAGTGGTCAAGATGCATGATGTACTAGTTTTGATACATTCCAACTGAGATCTGAGGGTTACATATCACTTCTCGAAATCCTTATAGCAAGACCTTAATAATCAGTTGGCTATAAGTATAGTGTACCGCCCATAGATTGATGGACAATCTAGAAGGATGATTAAAAAAATAAAAGACATGTTGTAGGATTTTGTAATGGATTTTAGTGGATTTTGAAAGAAAATGTTCTATTATAGGAGTTCTCTTATAAACATAGTTATCTTGACTCATTACATATGGATATTTTGGAATAATTTTAAAGGATTAATTTTTGTTCTTTACTTTTCTAGGTAGAAATAGGTGAGACATCACTAGTTGGGCCAAACCCTCTCTAAGAGACAACAAAGAATATTCAGTTGATACAGAACATGATAGAGACGACATAGATTCATCATAAATCGTATGTGGATCATCTTTAATGACTATTTTCATTCGAGTTTAGTGATTATGTGTTTTTTTATAATATCTCCATTTCCTGGGCATCATTGTTTTTGGAATCAAGTAAAGTTATTTCTTCGATACATTTTCCCTTTTTAGTTACTTGTATGGGTCGATGAGGTATCATATTAGTTGAATTTTCCACAACAATTTAGTTTTATAGAAAATTTATTTCATGTATCTTAGTTGAAAAGTATCAGAACAATATTGAGCATGTTATTTGATGATATCACACTATCCTACAGTAGTATGATTCGTTGTTTCATATTCCAGTATGAATTGTGGATAGGAAATACAAAGTATTATGTGGGAAAATAATGGGTCTAGTATTGGTTATGTTGCAACATTATCAGGTTCTGGAAGAAACATGGGAATGAGATAATGAAATTTTCGAGACATGTCCTGAACTCTCTCATGATAATGGTGATTTTCTACATTATTTGGATTTAAAGGCCAAGGGTGGGGATAATTTATAACCCCCAATTTCTTGTAATAATCCATTTTGTTATGTATTTTAAGTATGTAATATTTTTCACTACAGTCAGGAGTCTATGGAACTTTTATAATTTTCGTAGGTCTTTTCTAGAGTTGTATTATTTTATAATGGTTCATAGAAACCACAAAACACCTTCTAGAGACTATAAAAATGTAGACAGTGGGCTTAGGGTAGGTGCATTGTTAGGTTCATGGTTTGGAAAAACTATGCTTTCACCTAAGAGTAATCATGAATAGGCGATCATAGGAGAAAACTTGGTTGGTTCATGGTTTGTCTAATCATGTGAGTCAACCATGCTAATGGTGCTGGGAGGTAGTTGTTGGCACACGATTCTTGCACATTTTTCTAATCATGCGACCCAACTATTCATGGTTAAATGTTATCTCTTAAAAAATAGTATCTCACACGGTCATACCCATAAACCTTTCATTTTTTATGAATTATTTACCAAACATTATTTCCCCCTCTTAAAGGATGTGGAGACCTTCCCCTTTGATACAGGAGTTATTTTTTGGAAGATAATGGTGCGTTGAAGTGTGTATTGATTGGTATGTCTCTGTTCTTGGTCATTTTCCATAGATATATTCATCTTCCATCTCTTAGATTTATATATCTAGTCTATTGGGGATAGATCAATGATGGTTTATTCTAATTATGATGATATTTGGTTTTTTTATGTTAGAGAAAAAGATATAAGGTGACTTATTTGGAGATTCGACATTATTTGTCTGAATAATTCGTTTTGTTCTTCGTTTTTTCCATATATTCTAGGGTATGTAGCTTCATTCATGACTCATTTTATTAGAACATGGATTTTCAAATTAAAATTGATTTTTTTTATTGAAATTGATTATGAAATTGATGTACATTGCTTAATGGAAACCCTATTTAGTGACGATATATCAAATATTTAAAATTGGGTGTTTTGGTTAAAAGTGAAAGTGGTTACCTAATTTTAAAATGAAAATTTACAAATGGTTTTTTCATTTTGATGATTGGAAATGTGTTTAAAAAAGGATAGTTTTATTGAATTTTTTGGAAAATATTATGTTGACATTTTTGTTGTCTTAAATGGTTAGGCATGAGTTAAATGCGATGGATATTTATCATGAAGTAAAACCTTAAAAGGGACTGAGAATGTATGTGATGTTCCGAATTCAATGGTAACACCAAGATTGTATAGTTGAGTGTGTGTGTGATTGTGTGAAATGAAATGGGTAATGCAAAATAAACACATGGAATGGTCAAAATTATATGTTTAGATGGTTTTCATGGAAATGGATTTGGTATGGAAAACTATTTTTTGATGAAAACTGTTTTATTTGGAAAAGGTATGGCATTGATATTAACTATTTTGACTTGTTTGAAAAATTTTGTTTTATATAAATGTGTTATCATATTCTATCATAGTGTCATGAGTACAGATGTAATTTGGGGAAGACCTACTATGTTTAATTACAACTCCCTAGGAACATTGGTGGGTTTGTAAATATTTTTTAAGGGGACACATGTAAAAAGAATGTGTCACATTTCTTTAGTGGTACTTCGCGAGGTTTGGGAATGGATTGTGGAGTTGGATATTATTTGGAGTTTCTGAGTTGGTGTCTTCGAAGTCTTTAAACAACGTTGGTTTTGTCTTCCTCTTTTTACTTGATGTTGATCATTGTTTCTATTTGGTACATATATAGATTGGTTTGTTTTTTTATACTTTAATTTGAATGAATTATTCTCAATTTTTATTTAGAGGTTATTTAGTTAGGGTGTGCTTTCTCTGGTTGTTTCATTTCAATGGGAAAAACATCACCTAATTGTATTAAATCCCTTGGAATTAATTTCCATCCTTATGAATCTTGGGGATATTTCCTATGGCCAAGTAGAAAATCCACCTTGACTCAATCCAAAGATGAGGGGTGGTATACTAGAAAAACATAAATAGGTAATAAAGTAAACACATATCCATAAAATATCCTAATATGTGAACATATGTAACACAAACTCATAAAAAAGTTTATAAAAAATCCATGAGAAAAAATATGTGATAATTAAATATAAATAAAATATCACCACATATTGGGCCTTTTCTTATAAAAAAATGAATACTAGATACTATAGAGCCTAAAGAAGCACACCATTGGATCTAAAATTTTTCTAGTCCTTCCATAGTCCTTCGATATCACAAAGGATACCTCCTAGTGGAGCGACACACATAAAGGCAACCCATATCCAATACCTAATGCACCTATGTTTCCCAATGTTCCAATTGAAAAAATATTTCTCAAAACCATGCTAAAAATTTTATAAAATATTTTCAAATCTATGTTAATCTACTTCGGTGTTATAAATTCCATTTCGAAATCATATAAAACATTTTTCAACTAAAACCACCATTTTGAATGCATTTTCCATTGCACAAAAACTTATTAAACCACAAATCACTTCAAATAAATGAAAAAACAAAAGAGAATTTATAATAAGGATAATTAATTCATCAAATTAACCAATTTTATACGAACACATACCTGAAAATGGTATAAAAATATCTTTTTTAAAAAAGGTGGCTGGAAACCATGATATCGGCCTTTTAAAGATAATAAATGACAAGAAAATTCAAAGGATCGATAGAATAAAATGCTTGATCAGGATTCTGAAAAAATAAAAATAGAAAATGAATTATCTATAACCAATATAATGAATAACTTGATAGAATTCTTACTCATAGAGGTGCACCAAAACAACACTGATGATTGATCACCAGAACAAGTTATCCAAAAGGGATTGAATCACCAAAAATGACCAATGGATAACTATGGGACGATATAGGGAAGGCTACATGTTGAATGAAAAATAAATCATCTGAACCTATCCATAAAAATACATATCATGATATTTATTTGTTTTGTAATCCAATTATACATCATGAATTCCATGAAGGATTAATTCAACAAAAAATGTTTCACCTTATTATAAAAACCCAATTTTTTCATTTATAGAATGTGATTGAAGTATAAGTTGTACAAACAATTCATGCCTAGAACCTATTTCCCGACATATTCTTGGTGACCATTACATGGTTTTTAATTCTTTTACATGTCATGTAGTTTACTTGTATGTAATAAACAATATAGTTCACAAAACAAAAACAAAAAGGCACCCGGGTCATTCTTCGAACCTGGGAAGAACCCCTCTATGAAATTAAATAATTATACCCATAAATTTTTAATTCAAATAATCATACATCCCTAAAAAAGGTCATATCCCAAGTAAAGTATCTCCATTATTGATAATCCCATAAACATAAATAAATAATCATGATAAACAAATATTGAATAATGGAGTACTTGAAAATCATAACAGGGTGTTACAATATCCCCACAATAAATAATTTATTCCCTTAGAAATCCTTGTTATTTCTAAACCTGAAAAATGTTAAGGCTAAATATGTGTTATCAATAATTCCATCTATAATATATCTGGGATTAATTATGTTCACTTCCATTATGCCCAAACCAGAGGAATAATTTTACCATGATGATTATTTTCTACGAAATCCTTAGTCTGGACTGGATAACCAACCGAAGGTGTGTCAGTCTCATGATAAACATACTCCCATCCAATTACATGGGGAGGATCTAGTATATATCCTCTCAGCTTGGAAACATGAAACAAATCATGGATAGAAGTTATAAAAGACATAAATTCCAACTGATATAGAAACATTACTAGTCAACCAATGATATCAAATGGGCCCACAAACTCATTGTCAACTTACCCATCTTACACAAAAGAAGATTTTCCAAGAGAGGTGAAACTCTATGAAAAAACAACCACCAACATCAAACTCCAATTTTTGATGAATATTATTCATATAAGATTTATGACAACTTTGTGCAGTGGTCAATCTCCTCTTGATCAACTAAACCGTCTCCTTCATCTCCAAAACAAGACTTGTCCCAACCAGGGACCAATATCCCATCTCTATTCAACATATGGTTGGTATACATGTACACCCATTCAAATCCCTGAAGTGCTCCATATTAATCGAGTACTTACAACTATTATTATATCCAAAATATACTGTAGGAAAATAATTTTCACAAGACTCACCAACATCAAGCACAGAAGCTCAGAGTATATCCTCAAGAACATGTATAGCCCTATCTATCTATCCATATGTCTACAAATGATAATTTATGCTAAAATATAATATGGGAAAACATAACCTCATGTAATACTTTCAAGAACCATGATTTGAATCTCATATCCTAGTCAGATACAACCCTAGAAATAACCCCATGTTGTCTAAAAATCTCTTAGATATAAAGTCCCCAAACTATTCCACCTACATCATATCCTTGATTGGGAGGAAAAGCACCAATTTAATGAGTCGACCATTAATAACCCAAATCATATCATTCTCAAAATGAGTATGTGGGAAATAGATGATTAATTATATGGTAATATCATCCCATTTCCATAATATATTTGGAATGGTGTACAACAAACCTTCATTCTTCTGGTGTTTCCCCATATTTGTATGATAAGTAAGACTCTGTGAAAAAAATGTTCAATCGACCACCTCATCCCTGGATATGAATAAAAATTTCTCAAGTCATTATAAATCTTGGTATCCCAATTGTTTATAGAATAACAAGAATGGGGTCTACTATCCAACAACACATTCCTTAGAGAAAACTGAATAACTAACCTCATATGAAAGAAAATGTGATACTAAGAGACTAAAACCCCTCACCCGATGATGCTACATTATAAATACATTTTCCCAAGAACTAGAACTCAATGTTTTTTGCATGATTGACCCAAAATAAATAATAAAAAGAAGATTCATATTTCACTGAAGCAAATTGAACCTTCCCATAAACCTCTTCTAACCCCAATATCTTATTAGCAAAAAAAACAATTATCTGTGACCACTCCTCAATAGAATCCTTCATATACTATATCAGAAATTTTTTAATCTACACATTGCTAACACATTTACTTTACCATGTGTGTATGCAAAATAAAAATAAAATGTATAAAGATACTCTACGTGGTATCTATGTTGCAAGATCATATTCCCAAGAGAAAAAATATATTTTAGGATATTATGATTATATTATACTATAAACCTCTCGCTAAAGAGGTAGTATCCAAAAATTTTGAGTGCATGAATAACCTTTGAAAACTCAAGATCATTGGTAAGGTAGTTATTCTCATAAGGTCATAACTGAAACGATCCATATGACACATTTTATTTTCCCTAGACAATGAAACATCCCAAACCTAAACTAGAAGCATCACAAAAATCATCATAACCCAAACCCAATTTTGGAAGAATCAAAGATAGTTCTAAATTCAGAATCATCTTCAGATACTCAAAAGATATCTACATGATATCATTCCATTAATAAATTATACCCTAACTAGATTATGAATTCATCATAGACACCAGATCAGAGAAATCATAAACAAACTATCAATAGTATACAACCAATCCCAATACACTTCAGATCTCTAACACATTTCTGGGATTCTCCCAGGACATGATATCCAATACCTTTTTAGGATCCACTGATTCACCCCTATCATATATCACATACCATATAAATTTCACTTATTTGATGCAAAACTCACATTTTGTAATGTTATTATATAGATGTTATTCCTTCAATATTCAAATCATGATTTCCAAAGGGTTCATGTTCTCTTCTTATGACTTAGGGTACACTAATATATCATCCATGAAGAAAAAAAATAAAGGATTCCATTAACCAAAAAATTTCCTAGTTCATTAAAGACATAAACAGAATATGAGAATTAGTCAGTCCTAATGGCATAACCAGAAACTCATAATTTCTATAACGGCTCAAAAATATTTTCTCAGCCATATCCTCTTATCGAACCCTAATTTTGTGGTACCCTTACCATAGTTCAACATTTTAAAACCAACATGACCCTTGATGCTGGTAAAAAAATATCAGCAATCCTTGGAGAATGATTTTTGTTCTTAATGTTAGTTGATTTAACTTTTGATGGTTAATAAAAAGTATGAGACTCCCATCTTCCATCTAATAAAATAAGAATGTTGAATCCCATAGTGATAAACTAGCAGGAATAAATCGTTTTTCTTCTAGTTCCTCATATATGAACATATGTTGAATTGACCTAGGAGTATCCATTTGATAAGATGGAATATAATTTGCAATTATACTATGGAGCATTCCAATAGTAAACTCAACAACTATTTGTGGGATTAAACCAAAAAATTAATTTGAAAATACCTCTTCATATGAACTCATCACTATATTAATTTTACTACTAAAAAAAGGGAAAAATGATTCAGGAAACATCTTTGAGAACTGGATGGATATTTCCCCCAAAAATAGAACCACATGTTGTACCCTTACTAATCTAGCGATCCAATAACCCTAAAATACATGAGTGACCTCATAAGTAGATAAGAATTTTACACGATGATGATAATAGTATATATGTGAGTTAAAATTAATCATTAAATCTATGCTGATAATCATGTTGAAGATGTTAATATTAGGCACCATATAAGTCACGTTCTACCTCAAAGTCATCAGTCATCACTTGACACATGGTACACTTGAAACCTTGTTCGAACCTCATTGCTAAAGTCTGGGAAAGATCCAATATGTATGGAATATGTTATAAACATAATCCCAACACATAAAATAACATTTATGGTAAAAAATATTGACTATCACCCATATCAAACAAATATTGAACCATACAATATTAGATAAAAAATGTACCTCTAAGATTTTATGTCCCTACATCAAATTCCTCTTGAATATACATTGTAACATAAATATGTATGTTCCAAGCCACATGAACATCCACCTTATCTTGATAATTTGACCCACCACACTTGGAAGCATCAATACAAGCCTATGAATCATTTATAAGAGTGTATCATGCCTTTTATAACTGGGATATCCATTTGTTGAAATGTTTTAGATGGACTAATAATCCCAAATAATTAAAATTAAATGGATACTATGTATATTTAATCATAATCCGAACAATACTCCTACACTGATAGAAAAAAACATCTTCTATCCTGAATATGACCCTAAAATTGGATCTAAAGATAATTGACCGCTGTTATGTTTACTTTTTGGCAGGAAGATAAACTCTATATAAAAACTAAACCAATATAAGTTCCACCCAAACCATTAATCATAGCTATTTCAGTTTCATGCCTAGTTTCTTTTTCAGCTACCTCTAAAAGATTATAAAGCACATGATATTGTACATCGACCTCATATAATCCTAAAAAATAACTCAAAAATTTAATACATTATATACACTTTAGTGACACACTATAGTGCTATATCCACTAACTCAGTAAAATGAGTATAAGGATGTATAATTGTACATCCCCCCTATATAATTTTCAAAAGATACTGGGTCTTTCCACATGTCAAACATTAGGGTAAACATTATGATTATTGGTTTTCATGAATAAATTAATGGTAAGGTCCTCATGAAACATTTCTTTCACAATAGAGTCTCGTCATATCCATCATGGTTCCTTGGGCATGTACTTGGAAAAATCCACAATCAAGTATTCTTGATTATTCATGAAATTGTATATCCTATCAATCATCCCCATCCACTAATTATATCCATGCATCACTTTGTCACCACATAATTTGGGTGGATGTCTAGTAGTGAACATAAATCTATGGTCCACCACACGTAATGGGTTTCCAACACACACATGACCTAGAGAATGAAAAATGCAGATTACATCTTCTTCCAAAGAAGGGTCCATTTGAGGATTCACCTATGAATCCTTTATTGTAGATCCATATCTTGAATTTGGATGATCTCATATCAAAGGAATTGTCTAATTAACACACAAAAATAACCAATTTGAACATGGTAACATTACAAAATCCTAGTTCCAAATTCAAAATTAAAATGACTTTTTTAATAGAGAAAGAATTTAAAGAAACTATGAATGACACTAATCAAAAGACAACACTTACAGAACAAAACTATCCACTTAAATTAAATTCCCTTACATTTCAATTAAATTTCAAAAAACTCAATGTATAAAAGAAGGTAAAGGTCCCTGACCATCCAGGGTAACCTCAGTTTATAGACTAAAGTAAGTAGGCCAAGCCCCTATTATGCACTTACTATCTAAATTATAATGTCCATAACTCCAATCTACCATAGAAATAGTACTACACTAAGACAACATTAACACACTTTAGGCTTATACCGGTTTCAAATGCTAATTTTTAATAGACCAACTCAGGTTAACCAAACTATATACCCGGGTTGGTCGTTACATGGTGAGTTGAAGAAATAAAATGGAAAAAGTCATGTATATAATGAAACAAGTCATAAAACTGAGTACTACATAGATGAAAAATAGCGAATCATATCTATAAAAATATAATAAAAAATAGATAAACCATAAAGTATAAATAAAGCGGGACCATAAAGTCTCCATGTGAAAAATAAAAATCTCCCAACCAATGATAACTAAAGAATGTAAAAAAGGTGGAGCTAGTATGTTACAAGATACTCTTAAAAATATTTTTTTTTGTAATAAAACATCTAAAATTGAACAAAGGGAAAATTAGGGTGTAAGAACAAATCCTTCTAGGATACCACCACTGAGTTTATATACGGTATAATATCATGAATGTAAAGTTTCTAGATGTTGAAACAAATACAATTTTACAACCCATTTTCATAAATTCAATTAATTTTTAAATCATTTTACCCATTCATTTTCAAAAAATATATTCATATTATAAAATAAGAATTATAAAAAGTATAAGTGATAAAATCGGAAATCATATATATACATCAATAGGTAACAATGTAAATACATATACATGAAATGAAATATCATTAAAAGAGATGTGATACAACCTCATTGAGAAACTATCCAAAAACAATCCATGATAAAAACAATCATATAATAAATAAGCATAAATGATGAAACACTATATATTGGGCCCTATATTAAGGGTTAATCAATACTACAAAATAAGGAGACTATATACACATAAATTTGGATCCAACTAATATGGATTCCTACCACATAAAATCGATATCCCAAAGGTAACCTCATAGTGTTTCCACACACACTAAGGATACCTGTGTCTATTTCTTAATCCACCTAAGGATTCTAATTAGTCATTTGTATAAATACATGTCAAAACCATGCTCAAAATATTATAAAACATTTTAAAAGACAGGAAAATAAACTTTTGTGTTTGAAAATAAATTTCTAAATCATGAAAATCCATCTCCATAACAACAAATATTTTTTAATAATTTTCATTTATAAGAAAACTATGAAACCACATGTCAAATAAAATCATTGAACAACCAAAAAATTTAAAAGAATGATAAAAAATTAATCGAATTAACCCATTGAATAGAAAAATATACCCAAAAAATTATTATATTATATTCCTTCAATAATTTTATCTGAAGACTAAATGATCATCTCTCTAAATACAAGACATGAAAAGAAACAATAAAGTGTCCGTAGATAACAGATTTTGATTAAGAATATGAAACTTTACCATATCCAATGAAATAGCCACATCTAAAGGAATGATGATCTTGAAGGAAAACTTACTCAAAGAGTTTCCCCAAAACAACCTTAATGATTGTTCACAGAATTAAGTGACTATAAGGGTTTTAATCTCCCAAAATCACCTAAGGTGATCTATGGATCGAGTGAGGGATGGTTGTAGCTAGAATGATTAAAAAACAAACTGAAAAAACCTAAAAAATACATCTCATGATCTTCACATGGATTGTAATCCCATTAGCATCATGAATTCTAGAAAGGCTAAATTCCATGATAAAAACATTGATTTTTTATAAAAATTCATTTTTCCGAAACATGATGTGAACGTAATATATAGTGTGTAAATCATTGATCTCTTGAATCTATTTCATGATATATTCCTGGATACTATTACACATCATGTAAGCCCTTTACATGATGTTTAATTTCTATAAATAGAGTAAACGAGATTGTTCTTAGAAAAAACACCAAGGCACATAGGAAGTTCTCTAAATATGGGGGAAACACCTCAGATAAATTAAAATGTTTACACCTGCTATCAATTAATTAAAATAAACATATATACCATGACATTATATAATTTTACCTATCAATAGCCCTCAAATACTCAAGAATCTTGCAAAATCACCCAAATAAAGATGATAAAAAATCATGAATGAGGGATTTGAGTAAAATTGTAACAGTTTGTTACATTTTATCAGTAGAATAATATAGTTTTATGATATTTTCACTCAAAATATAATTTTAGTCCTTAATCTTTAAAACATAACAATCAATATTCATTAATTTAAAATATAAATTATTATTAGTTTCAAAAACCCTTCTTAATTTTTCATTGAGCTACACATTTATAGAAGCCATTTATTTTACTTGATCTTAATATGAGTTAGATAATTTGATCTAATATTCCATATTAGACTCATAAGTTTTTGTATTTATAGAATCATGAGAATCATAACTAAAGTCACTATATTTAGTTATGCATGCCGATGATTTATTTATATCTCCTATAGAACTTGAACTAGGATCACATGAATAGGAATGAGGAGATAAAAATGTTACCTTTGAATATTTTTACACAAATGCAATATTACCAGTTTCATTTGATCATTTAGTATTATTATATGAGAATTCAGATTCACTCCAGGAAGTCACATATTTATTTCCATTTGTAATAAACATCCTTTAATTTTTTGTCATTATAAAATTGGGTTTTATATATCTTATCTTCCTATAGTAATAAAAAATAATTTTCGACCATTCTAAATTCACATTTGAATTACATTGAGGGATATCTATTTTATGAAAATGTTTTTACCCTTTTCAAAGAATATCATTGTAAAGACCCGAACCCAGTTTCCCAGATTTGGTGCCTTATTTTATTACATTGGCATATAAATAAGTAATATGCATCCTGGAGGACCAATTAGTTTAGTAGCTTTCAGAAAAAAGATACATACATAAGTTCAACATTATATATTGTAGGAAATACAACACTAATTTATTCCATTAGAAATATCCATTCCTCCTAGATTATGCTTACAGGTCAATCATAACTTACTTCTTCATATCCTGGGAAAATGAAACATAAGAAATGGGTGACCTAAAATGCTCAATAATGGTAAGAAATAAATTGGAAGATAACATAAACATTAGGCATGGTGAATAATTAAAACACTTTTCTTTAAAAGAAAAATGTGAAAATAATATGGCAGGAATTCAACCTAAGTCAATATTGCCATAATAAAGCATAATAATGGGTATAAACTCATGAAAATTGAATTTATAGCTTTATAATGTTGGAAATGCATAGTCTAGACATTCTAAAATATACCATCAAGGCCCTGACCAAGACATCTAAAAATGATTAATGCCTCAGCAAAAATCATATCTCAAATTGGGAAAGGCCTCATCCAAGTCCACGTCTATTTGTATCATGAGACCTACCGATGAATCAATGGGCTATATCAAGCACCAACCATCAAATAATAAGTATAATTAATTCCTCTATGATAAGGGTTAAACATTAGAAACATATAAATTTATATTGATACTAACATATGAAATGTAAATAACTTTCCCTGAACATTAAGCTTGAACACTAACAATTCAGAGTAAATTAGTGAATGGTTTTATTAAAGAAAATACAAAATAGAACTAGTCATAAACCATCCAATTAGATGATATAATAAAATATTAATCCCAATAATACAAAAGAATCAACAAGACTGTTGAAACATTCGAAAATACTCTTATAAAATCATCGAACAATTCTTAAGATAAATACTCATTTATTTTGAAAAGAAGAGTTCTGTTGGAAATGTATTTATATAAAATAAAAAATGAAATAATTTAGTATTTTAATAATAAAATGATTAATTTTATAAATATAATGGTTTATAAAAACATATTATAGAGTTTCCCTGAAAATAGGTAAGAATTTGAGAAATTCCCTTGAATCGAGTTGGTATTTCAGAAATAATTTTGAATGTTCCTTTAAAAACATGCACCTCCCCATAAAATAAGGAAGGATTATGGTTGGTAAAATAATATATAACACTCATAAGAAATTTATGAGGAGTAAATAATAATAAATAAGAATTTTATTGAGGTAATTAGACAATAATATTAACCCCAATGAAAATGGAGGTTCGGGTGGAAAACCCTTACCTTAAGTCTGAATGTGTTCCGCTCTAGAAATTAAGTTACTAGGATATGAAATTATCATTATTAATAAATTAATTCAGAACCTATTTAGAAATTTATCTATTTTATCATAAATTTCTTACTTCATTTATGTCCTTATTGATAAGTTATAATATTGAATTCTGTCGATCCAGAGTGTTCGTTTTCTTGATTTTCATAATCAGTTAACTTGTTTTTACATAATAGAGTTCTTGTGGAATGGATGTAAATCTCTAGAATTAAATTTAAATATTATTTATGACCATACATAAGTTTTAATGTTCATTTATATCATTTTTTACATGTAATGTGGATGAATAATTAGATGAAATATTAATGAAAATCACTTAGATTATTTGTAGTATTAGGATTATTATGAACTAGTTTTGTCATATAAATTAATAATATGCATGTATACTATTTCCTGAATATTAACTAGGTTATAATACATATTTTATATTCTGGTTCAACCATTAAAATGGTTTCATGACCAGAAATTATGTAGAAATTGAAGTATGAAACTTCGTCGTCCATGAAGGTTGTAAATTGTCACCTCAAGGATGATGATTTCATTTATAAACTAAAAGAGAGGGAGAGTATGGATATAGATGATGGATCTTCCATTCACATTATGTAATTACAGTATATAGATTATACTAGAGTTATCATGGTCATTTTGATGGAGTAGGTTATGAGAGAATAAGAAAAGAAGATAAATTGAAATGAAACTAAATGAAAACGAAAGATGTTTTAACTCTTGAAATAACCCCCTTACGAACCTCCTTAAGGGAAGGGGTTTCGATATTTTTTGTAAGACCAAGAGCTCCTGGATGTGGGTAGTGACTTGGGAAGGTTATTTGGGAATAAATTTGAGGAGATTAAAATATTAGAGGAATGAAGAGTAGAGGGAGTGAGGGGAGGTTTTAAAGTGGAGGAGAGGAGGTTTTTCCTGTTATTTTATTATTTTGACAAAGACAACCAATAGTATTGATTCTTGTGACCACGAATAGTAATAAGTTTATGTGAGTTCAAAACAATGGTCATTTACATCATCAATGACTCAATAATGATGCAAAAATTCACTTATTTAACATATTTTGTAAATTATTGAATATCACTATTCACCAAACATTAAAGTATTTCAGAATGATCCAAAAATTTCACCCTAACCATTTTTCAATGTGTATAATTCAAAAATGTACTCCATTTTTTGAAAATAATTTTATAAATATTTTTAAGTTAATTTTTAAATAAAATAATAATTTATTAAAAAAACAACATTAAATCTATAAGTCATTTTATAACACCGTGAAACATTAATCAAGGTCCAATATAATTATCTTAAAACCATAATAAAATAAAATAACAATTTATGATTACAGTTTTGAAAAAAAATCCATTTTAAATTATAAAATTAATTATAAAATTGTACTTAAAATATTTATAAGATACAAAAATACCAATACTTATACTATTATGGTTTTCACTTTTAAGATGTCTAAATTGTATTTATACATTCATCGTTGAATTTTATATTTTTGTCCAATTTATTATTAATTACTATTCATAAGGTTATGTTACTATTCATAAGGTTATTTTACTATTTTCCCAAAATTAATTCTGTCTTATCAGACTCTAAATATCATACTAAATGCAATTTTGTATGTCATTTTTTCAAATTCATATCACAGAGGAGAAAAATCATGTTTACTAGCTAGGTTATAACAAAGTGGTGTTTTGTAGAGACTCAATTTTTCATTCATTCAATATTAAATTTATTTTCAAAAACATTTGGTGTAACAATAATTCTCCAATGAATTTTTTTCAAGTCTTTTCCCATATTTCTTGAGCATTGTTGAAACTAAATATTTTTCCATAATTATTTTCACCATAATAATAACAAGAAATATCCATTGCCTTATAATTAAGATCATATTTAATATAATATTCTCCTATCAAAATAAAACATAAAAAAATTTAGTAATACATAATATTGATTAAATATATCCCAATATATAATATCAATACTATTTATATAAAATGTTAATCATATCATTCACTTTTACTAATTACTATCATGGAAATGTTGAGGAAATGTTAGATTCAACCCATTTTACTCCTAAAGTTGGATATATCAAAAAGTGATATTTCCCATATACTTTTTATGGATAAGGATAAGAACTAAGAAAAATATATCATTAAGAGAAAAATTCAATTATATTAATTTTGAGGTACCAATAAAAATGGAAATATAACATATCCTCAAAGTGTTATCCTCTAATACTAATGGGTAGGTCCAATATGGGATATGTAAATGGCCATGAGGGGTGTTGTTAAATTGAATTTAATTAAAATAAAATTATAATAAATAAATTATGAGCATAAATTAATCAGTTAAAATATTAAATAACACAACTACAATGACATAGAATCATATATATATATATAAGAAAATGAAATATTTTTGAAAATGGATATAGGAATTTAATATTTTTCCATATATAAATTATCCTAATCTACACTTCAACCATCTAACAAAGTGGGAGGGATGTAAAAAACTATGGAATTCCACATTTGAATGGAATTGGTGACTCTTTAGATATTCCTTTTTCACAATTAGATGCCTAACACAATTCAATTGAATTCTGTGAGTTTGGAAATATACCCATCCTTTTAAAGGAGTAAACCAAACATAGAATTTTATAGGCTCAATACTAATGTATTTCCTTTTTCATTCTTAGAACAAAAATTATATGTTGTGGGGTGGAAACTGACATAGTATTTTATATATACATCCATATCATATATATTTACAGTATATGTCATAACCTCTTCTATGTTATAAGTCAAGAGGAACCTAGTCTTCAAAGGTGACAGACAAAACCCAATCACTTACAATTGATTTCCATTATTTTTCTTTTTCACAGGTTATTAAGAAACTGGTTTATATGTGGATAGAATAAAAAATATATCTATTCTGATTGGGTTTTATAACCCTATGAACGATGATTTTTGTGAGGTAATACATCCCAGACAGTTACATCATAATGAAAAATTAAATCAGTATAACTAAGTGAATTATATCTGATGATGGTGATGGGGAATGGATCAAGTAGTTCTTATGCCCAATAAGATATTGAAATAGTGAATCTCAGGAAACCAAAAGTTCACATAAATAAGTAGTTGAACAATTCAATGATAGAAATTTGTTGAAAATTTAGAAGTGTCTAATATTTATGTATAATGAAATATCTCAAATTTTAATACTTGTATTTTTATTTTAATACACCAAAACAACAATGAATATTTTCTCAACCTTAAATTTGAAGAATAAACTTCATAAAATTCAAAGGGAGAAATTTATCGTGGAGGTATATTTTATTACATCTATGAAAATGAAAAATCCAGTTGTATAAAAATAATAATTATGTTAATAAAAAAATAATATTGGTGTGAATATGACCTTAAATTTTGACAATTAATTCCTTGGAATACTCCCAAAATTGAGGAGAGCCTAACACTTGATATTCCAAAATAAATATAATTTTATATTCAATAATTTTGATTTCTCTCTATGTCCCACTATATTTAGGAAATCTTCTGTTGTATAGAGAGAATACATATTAACATAATTACTAAAGTCTATAATAATGAATTTTATAATCATTGAAAAAATCCATTACAATATTCAAGATAAACACTTGATATTTCATAGTTTTAATTTGGAATAGGAACTTTTCAAAAAGAGTAGTGTGAATATCCATACGTGCTTAATCCTATGGGACTCTATTCAAATTCTTCAACATAAAATTTTTAAAAAAAATTCATAGAGTATAAGTAAATACTATGTAACATTGGAACTTATAATACCTTAAAAATATTCATAATAAAATTGAATAATATTGAAATTTGAAATATTATATAAAATTAAGTATGTATCCATGTTCTGAAACATCATGTTGAAATTTACAAAACAATTATGGAATAATTCAACAAGTAAATTCACATAGGAATAATCACATAGTATATTGACATAACATATTCATATAATGGAAATGTTAAGGTGATTCACTATGTATGAAAATTTCTCATGTATCCCAAATTTGATATATGAGAATTAAAATATATATAAACGTCAAGACTTGTCGAATTTAAGACATATAAAATGCCTTATAAATGAATTAATCACCTTTATATCCAGTTTACTTTTATTTTGAAATTTTCAATATATAACAGTATAATAAAAAATAAACTTATTCAGACTTCTTTAGGTTATGTTATCTTAAAAATATAGTTGCTACTTAGCTCTAAAAACTATTGAATTAAGACTCAAAACATACAATTATTATAATATAATTTCTAACATAATAGAGATTGATTCAGAATATTTCATCTTCAAATAAATTCTAGGCAGTTTCATTATATTTCAAAATAAATAACAATTTCTCAATTTAGTGGTATTCATCCCATGATATTGTTGAAATACATAAGGTAAAAAATTCAGAAAAATTTGCAAAACGGATTTGAAATTGGCTATGTCAATTTCAAATTGGTTGTGTTGTGAACATTAAATGATCAATGTAGGAATAGAAAAACATGAAAACATTATATTTTATTGTACCAAATGAATTATTTATACTAGGAACACTTCAAGAAACATGTATTACATGTTATGACCAATCAAAATAATATATAAAATGTTAATTTAAGAAAAAAATTATAAAATATAATAAGAGTTAAAAATAATTTTAATTAATATATAAAATCAAAATCTAATGATAATAATTAGTAATGCTGTGAAAATATTAATGAAACATAATAATATATAATCAATGAAAATATTAATTAAAAATAATTATTCAAATATTGAAAATGTAAACTAATATTTAGAACTAACCTTTTATTGAGAAATTATAGTTACTAAGTATATTCAACATTATGTAATATGGAATAATTGAAGTAATTTTTTTATTTATCAAAATTTTATGTTATCCAAGGTTACACATAACAAAATTAAATAAATTAACCTTGGTTTTTTATCTAATATTTCCATTACTATTTCATGATAAGTTATATACATCTTAAATCAAATGGAACTCATATCTATGAAAATTAGATATAGTTATTCATACTTTAAAACACTATAGTACATCTATATCTCAACAAAATATCTTTTGAATACATATACTAAGAAACTAGAATGTCTTGACTTAGTATTTTTGACATGGATTCTAAATTTTGAATAATGTGTATTCAGATACATGTTTAGTTGATTTTTAATATTTCTTGAGGAAAGAGATAGTATATTTGGAAGAAATACATTGTAAATTATGAAATCAGATGATGATAGGACCTATAAACCAATAAAATTCATTGGGTGTCTATTGGTTGAGTTAGAGGGTGTGGGTTTCCATATAATATTCACATCTTTTTCTAATGTTGGAAATGATTTTGTAGTAGGAACCAAAAGACAAGTGGTTATTTTTATATAAAATGTACGTCTACATATTATATAGAAATTATATCTCTAGAGTAATCCAAATATTTTATTTATATATTCATCATTTCATGAGAGTTCTTATATCAGTTTGAAATGGTGAATCTTTGTGGTTACAGGTATTACATTCTCTATAATTTTATTAAATTATGAAGATAACATGATATATTATTCCTTTTATTTAAAGATTCAATTAATATTTTACCTTGATTCTTGAAATTTTGTAATATATCATACATTAGGAATTAAATGATTTGTCACGTACTTGAATTATCATGTGTTGGGTGATGTAGACCTTGCTATATGGATTTATTTCATTTAACTACTCTATTTAAATCGATATAAATCTCAATATTAGAATTTATATAGTTATTTTTCATGGAATTTTTAATTAAATCATGATGTAATTAGTGGAATAAATTAATCTCTTATTTTTGAGTGGATTATGTGTAAATCTTGACTTTGTTAATTTATTAATTCGTATTTGATAATCATGGTCAATAATTTAATGGGATTATATTGTAATATAATATTTTATATTATATTAAATATAAATTTAATAAGTAATATATCGAGATAATAATTAATTGTGATAAATTTAACAGGAAAATCCTCTTTTAGTAAACTAATTACCATTTTTATTCTATGATGGTATAAAAATATCCTTGGATAAGATGGTAGATATGAAAATGTTGTGTTTATAGTGAATTTTTTTTGTGTGTTTGAAAATAAATTTTTATTTTTGAAATTTAATAATGGTCTTTTATTAAATGTTTTAATTTATTATAACATTTTTTTGTTTCAATAAAGGGTTTTTTTCTAAAAATGAATATAATAAATCACAAAAATCTGTTATACATGATATTTGTATTGTAATTTAATGGTATAAATTAATAAATATTTACCTTATAGTGATGCTTTTATTTTTTAAAATCATTTAATATTTAAAATTTATGTTTCTTAATCATAGGTTATCATTTATGTTTCTCATAAAGGAGGTTTATTTTAAATGGATTCAAATTATGATTGAAAATAAAATCAATATATTTTAACAATATTTTTTTATTCTTCAATAATATTTTATTGATTTGGAATGATCTTTTTGATAATGGAGTTAAAATATAAAATCAAAACACAATTAAATGATTACATGATTTTTTATAAACTAAGACTATGGGGTAGGTTTCAAATGTAATTTTTTTTCCTTATTTGAAATAAAATTTTATTTTGAGAGGATATGTTTCCATGCATTATATTAATTTTATGTTACAAATTGATGCATTTTTAAATTTAATGTCTTATAAAGGAATATATTTTTTGGTCAAACATGGGATGTTTTATATTTCAATGAAGAAAAGAAATATATTGATTTTTAATGTGATAAAACTGAATTAGAATGTATTATGTAAACTTTTTGTATTTATAAAATGTTTTGTGGGATATTTTTGGGTGACCTAATTTGTGTTACGTGTTCTAAATTCATGTGAATATAATTTATGATAGAGTGAAAAGAAACTTTTTGATAGTGCATCATGATTTTAAAATAAAAAAATGAATGATTTTTTCAAAATAGAAATTTACATTGGTATATATAAAAATAAATTATTATCTAGTTTATTAAAAAATATATATATTCATTTCATTCTTTTCAATATAAATTGGAATTATTGATTTTTCCAAGATAATAAATTAATATTATGAAAAATAGATAATATGAGATATTAAAATAAAATAATTTACAATATATATGATAATTAACATATTTTCCTACAATTTGTCGTGTTGAAATGATTTCCTTATCATTTATAATTATAAATAGATTATATTTGTATTAAAATATGAGTGTATTATATTTACATATTTTATAATAAATATATACACAGTTATTTTATAGGGAAAGACTTGAGTTAGGATATGACACAAAATTTATTTTTCTTATAATTTGTGTCAATCTAAGTGTTTGGATATGGGGAAATATTCCATAAAATAATAATTGGATAAATATCAGTTATTGGAGGAATTTTCAATGAGTTTGAATTTTTTTGGATTTCATCTCTAGGAGTATTGTACAATGGCTCTGGCCCTAGAACTATTTTAGTTATTAGATGACTATTATATCAGATCATTTTTCTCATGATTTCATAAATAGGAAAAATTATCCCTGGAATTCATTAGTTATATAATTTACGATGATAGATTTTTTTTGTATACACTATGTAATCACATTTTCTGACATATATATTATATTCTATGAATATTGGTTGAAGTAAGTAAAACCAAATGTCGAGGTTTCAGGATTAGGTTATAGAATTATTTAATATCTAATGATATTATATATCAAAACCTTTGAATATATATAATTATACACATTTTAGTATGTTAGGTTTCATCAGTTATGTGGGATAACATGTGTTATCACTATGATATCTATTTCTTAAATTATATCTATTTATAAATATTTTACAAGATTTAGGAATTAAATTCATGTATCCATTGATGTAAATCCTAAGTAGTATGGTTTTATAGAAAAGGATTAATTTTATGGTTTCAGTAGGGATTAGAGTAGATTGTGGGGGGTTACTTACCTGCATTCATGTATGGATATTTTCTTTTTTATTTCTTATTGATGCAATTTTTTTAGTTTTATTTACTATTATGGTTAGTTGAATATGATATACAGAGTTAATGGTAAATATATTAGAGTTTTATCTAATATTATTTTCCTTCATTTTTTTATTATTTCTATTTAGTATAATCTATTAATTTTCTTCCAAATATTTCATGTTCCCCCACCCCTATGTGATATGATAAACACATAGAGATACACTCTATCCTTCTATTATTTGAGAGTATTCTTTAGTTTACATTGTTTTCACTTTGGTTGTGTGGTCATACCAAAGAATGACGTTATAATGAAATTTACCTATACACATGATGTTTCTATAAAGGAAATATGTACAACAACCTAGTATGATATTACTAGTAAAACACTAGAATATCCTAAAAATGACATTCTTTTTTTATTATTAATATGTATTGTAAATGAAATAATGAATATCATTTTATTATTATCTAGACACCATGGAATCAAACGCTACCTATTTTGACCAATTCCAGAATATAAATCATTCAGTCTCTTCGAAGTTTGAAAGAATAACATGGAAATGTTATCCCATTTACTATTCCTAACCATTTCCCCCACCCCAATCATAATAAAAATGATATTTCATCGGTTGATATATTACTAACTAACATGCGGCTATTCACATTCAATCCCCAAATTTTCAAAGGTCGTTTGGATGAATTATATATTTATATTTCATAACTACCAAATTATTTTCAATAATAAAACATTTTAGAAAAATCATAAATCTTTATTTAACTATACCTATGAATTTTTTTCTGATCACATCATGCAACCACAAAAAAATAGTATCCCTTATAAAAAAGATAATCTTTTTCATTAAAAGTTAAAATAATTTATATTCTACTTCCAAACACTGAATCATTTTCTATATTATTCCAAGATTCTAGTTTACATGATTGTATGTATCCATACATTCATTTTGAAATAAATTAATAGATATATTAGAATCCATATATTGGGGATATAGAAAATATTCTCTTAGGATTTGACTATATAAAGACACATAATTTTTTTATATAAATCATACAAAAATGTAATAAATATTTTTTGTTTCTCTTCCAAGAAGAGGAAGAAACTATTATTGAAATAAAATTATGATTGAGTTATGATTTTAGAATTAACTATTACATATAGATTGAAATTTCCCAAAGTTATTTTTATTTGAATAATTTTGTTGAGAAGAGTCATTATAGGAATGAATATATTATCTTCCTAGTTTATTTCCTATATATGGGAATGTAAAATTACTTTCGAATAATATCAATTAATTTTTCTAAAAAAACATTATTTTTAAATAATGGGTATGGGATTTTACTGAAATATTAGTGTCTTATATTTTATTTTTGTTAATCCACAGAAAATTAAATTAAAAAGTATTGAATTTAAAAATAATGAAAATAAATGGGAATTATATATTATCATTAAATAATATTTCTATGGGTATCTCATCAATGTTATAATAGGAATAATAGTTCTCTCACCAGACCCAAAATTTCTAGTTTTCCTCTATCTATTCCAATTCCCAATGGAATCCAAGTCTCTTTAGGTGTACATAGAATTATATTTTCAAGTTATATTATTATATTAAATTATTCATAAAAAATCACGTCTTGAACTAATCCATATGAATAGCCTGAGATTTATTTTTGGAGGCAGAATATGTGTGGTGAAAATGATAGAAGATAAAAATAATAATAAAATAGGGCATACACATAGGTAACAATATATATATATATATATATGTGTGTGTGTGAATACATAAATTAAAATGGTTTAAAAAAATATTATTTTATATTTTATATTAATTTTATATTATAACACGATCATATATTTAACTCAAATGACAAGTTTAATCCACTTAAATTGTGGAGATGAAAAGGAAACTACAACAAATATTTGATATTTTATTTATTTTCTCATGTATTTTGTGGGGGTATCACATATATTACACATAATTAATAATGGATATATTTAAAAATACATATCATTATTATAAATAGTTGGTTCTGAATTTCTATTACAATTAAATTATTTGATCACATTAAACCAATCAATATGTTTTGAATATTGATCATTAACGATGATTGAATTAACTAAGTGTGATGAAATATAATATTATACTATTATATAAATATACATGGTATTTCCCTAAAGATTTCACAATCATTTTATTTATGTTAATAAATAAACAAAATATAATTAAGGATCTAATCATTATCATTTCCAAGGAAACTATTAATAAATTTTGGTTTTTTATTAATGTTTGATTTTATTGTTATCCATGAATATATTAAGGCACATTAATTAATAGTTTTTTAAAAATAATGGGAATAATATAATTTATATTGTATTTTGAAAAACAATTATGGTTCTGACATATTTTATTATTTGTTCAGTGGTTTAAAAGGATATTATATTCATTTTCCACTATAAGAATAAAGATGAAAACAAGTTCCATTGATCAGAAAATAAAATGAATATACATAGATAATTTATTTTAAATGTTTATAACAATTTTTATGACATTAATATTATAAATTAACTGATTCTATAAAAAATATAAAATGGATGGGGTGAAATTTGCATGACCAATAATGTTTAAAAAAGATTTTAAGGAATATATGATGTTATTTTTAAAATCACATGTATTGATATTCCATAATGCGAATAAAGGATTATTTATTTTTAATATTTTATTGATATAATTACATATATTTTTCCTTTGATATATTCTAAAGTGACAATATACATATTAACATAACTATTGAACCAGGATGAGAATTATAAAATCCTCATATTTTAGTTGGGGTCGTTAGTCCATGCATTGAATAAATAGAGGAACTAACATGATATACTGATTATTTATTTATAAATAAATTAATATATATTCATTTAAATATTCAAAATTGAAGAGATAATTATGAGTTAAATTAGAGGAATATTTTTTCTCAAAAGAAACTAATTTATTTTGCACTATCAACATTGAAAATAAGCTTACATTTCTAATGCATGAACTAAGAAACATCATGGTTCTTGATTATTGATTATTATTTTTAGTATTCCAATAACCATTAATTTAAAATGTTTTAATGATGTATTTTTTAATAGATTGAATACAATAATATTTCATTGAAATTAATCAAGAATCATTTATAGTTAAAATCTGGATCATTCAAGAAGTTGACATTTTTCTTCGTAAAAAGGTTGAATAGGTATAATGTGGAATTATTATTATGGTTAATGTTAATAAGAATATATTTATAATTGTTAAAATTTAATTTTTTTTCAATATATGATAAATATGATGGTTTTATTTGAAAAGTATCATAGAACACCATTCTTTAGACACTCTTATAGCACAATTATGTATGAGGATACATATATACGTATTTAATAAAAGTTGATATTTAATATTCTATTAAATGATTTTTTAATATAAATTAGTTAATTATTAGAGGAAAATATAAAGTGGGGTTATGTAACATATGAAAATTGATGTATTTAAATGATATATTATCACAATGGTTTCCTTATAATCCTTTATTATAATTAAATATAAAAAAACTATATGGGTTATGATTGATTGTCATAATATGGATCTGAATTTATTGAAATTAATATGGAAGTACCTATGTATAATTTTATGATAATTTTATAAACATTATTTTCTAATAAATCATTAAGAAATGTACCCATCGTATCATTTCAATAATACATATTAATATATAAAAATTGGTGAATTCTGTATAATTTTTTTAACCATATGGGAACCATAACATCATTTTTCATTTTAGTAACATTATATCTTGAATCACCAAATCCACGATGGAGTTTCACATGACCTCATGCATGCCTCTGCATACATAATTGGTTTTTGGTTGGAAGTGATGCCCTAGATCAACACACAGTGAGACTATGTCCTGTATACATATATCCATCCATCAAAAATATGTGAGGAATATATAATAAAATATTATATCTATGTAAATGATGAAAATGAGACAGTGAAAAATTAATCATTATTTTATTCAAGGAAACCAATAATTAAACTATTTATATCTCATGTAATAATGAATAGAAATAATGAATTTAAGAGGATAGTCTTTAAAATTAAAAAAAGATGCCCATCATAACTCCCACTACGGGAAAAATGGGTATTTGCGACGGGTTATTTGTGACGGGGATAAATCCCGTCGCAAATAGTCCCGTTAGAAACTTATTTGCGACGGGGGAATTTGATCGTCGCAAATAAGTAGTTATTTGCGACGGGTTAGCTTTCCCCGTCGCAAAAGGACTGGCGCGCTTTGCACGCCAAATCGCGGGAAAGTTATTTGCGAGGGGCGGTACCGCCCATCGTAAATAACCGGTGGCAGTAAAAGATATTTGCGACGGGAATATACCCCCGTTGCAAATAGTATGTCGTCAGGTTATTATTTGCGACGGGACCCGTCACAAATAACTATTTAACCGTTGACTGTAATAAATGAGAGCTAAGGTATTTGCAACGGGTACCGTCGCAAATAATACTATTTGCGACGGGATACCCGTCGCAAAAAGACCCGTCACAAATAATCTAACCTATAAATACCCTCCCATCCATTTTTTTCATTCATTCTCAAAGTCGATCTTCTACTTCTCTCAAAACTCTATTTTTAGAGTTCAGCGTTTCTTAAGTTTAATTTTTTTTTTCGGAGTTGATATTGAAGTTTTCAACAACGATCAGAGATCAACCTCAGATCAATTTTAAAGGTATTTATGTTCATTTTAATTTAATATTTATTTTAAATTTTTTATTAGTTTCAATTATTCTTAATTAGTTGTAATTTAATTATGTTTACATTGTTTTGTTACTTAATAAATTTAAATTATTAGTATTCATTGTTCAAAGTTAATGGTAATTAGGAATAATTATTAATAATTTCCAATAATTAAGAATAAATGCGAATAATTAGTAATAAATACCAATAATTAGGAATAATTAGTAATAATTACCAATAATTACCAATAATTAGTAATAATTAGTAATAATTACTAATAATTAGTAATAATTACCAATAATTAGTAATAATTACCAATAATTGGTAATAATTTCCAATAATTACCAATAATTAGTAATAATTCGTAATAATTACTAATAATTACCAATAATTAGTAATAATTACCAATAATTAGTAATAATTTCCAATAATTACCAATAATTACCAATAATTACCAATAATTACCAATATTTAGTACTAAATAGTAATAATTAGTAATAATTAACAATAATTAGTAATAATTACAAATAATTACCAATAATTAGTAATAATTACCAATAATTAGTAATAATTACCAATAATTATTCATAATTAGTAATAATTACCAATAATTATCCATAATTAGTAATAATTACTAATAATTACAAAGAATTACCAATAATTAGTAATAATTTAAAAATTACCAATAATTATCCATAATTAGTAATAATTACCGATAATTACCAATAATTAGTCATAATTTACAAATTACCAATAAATATCCTTAATTAGTAATAATTACCAATAATTAGTAATAATTAGTAAGAATTACCAATAATTAGTAATAATTACCAATAATTAGTAATAATTAGAAATAATTACCTATAATTACCATTAGTTAGAAATAATTACCAATAATTATCCATAATTAGTAATAATTATCCATAATTAGTAATAATTACCAATAATTACCAATAATTACCAATAATTAGTAATAATTGGTAATAATTAGTAATAATTACCAATAATTAGTAATAAATAGAAATAATTACCAATAATTACAACTAATTAGTAATAATTAATAATAATTACCAATAATTAGTAATAATTGGTAATTATTACCAATAATTAGTAATAATTAGTAATAATTCGTAATAATTACCAATAATTAGTAATAATTACCAATAATTAATAATAACCACCAATAATTAGTAATAATTACCAATAATTAGTAATAATTAGTAATAATTACCAATAATTAGTAATAATTAGTAATAATTACAAATAATTAGTAATAATTACCAATAATTAGTAATAATTACCAATAATTCGTCATAATTACCAATAATTAGTAATAATTACCAATAATTAGTAATAATTACCAATAATTAGTAATAATTACCAATAATTACCAATAATTACCAATAATTAGTAATAATTACCAATAATTACCAATAATTACCAATAATTACCAATAATTAGTAATAATTATCAATAATTAGTAATAATTACCAATAATTAGTAATAATTAGTAATAATTTCTAATAATTGGTAAGAATTAGTAATAATTAGTAATAATTAGTAATAATTAGTAATAATTAGTAACAATTACCAAAAATTAGTAATAATTAGTAATAATTAGTAATGATTAGTAACAATTACCAATAATTAGTAATAATTACCAATAATTAGTAATAATTACCAATAATTAGTAATAATTAGTAATATTTAGTAATAATTAGTAATAATTAGTAATAATTAGTAATAATTGGTAATAATTAGTAATAATTAGTAATAATTACCAATAATTAGTAATAATTAGTAATAATTAGTAACAATTACCAATAATTAGTAATAATTAGTAATAATTAGTAATAATTAGTAACAATTACCAATAATTAGTAATAATTACCAATAGTTAGTAATAATTACCAATAATTAGTAATAATTACCAATAATTGGTAATAATTACAAATAATTCTTAATAATTACCAATAATTCGTAATAATTACCAATAGTTAGTAATATTTACCAATAATTAGTAATAATTACCAATAATTAGTAATATTTAGTAATAATTACCAATAATTAGTAATAATTACCAATAATTAGTAATAATTACCAATAATTAGTAATAATTACCAATAATTAGTAATAATTACCAATAATTAGTAATAATTACCAATAATTTGTAATAATTACCAATAATTAGTAATAATTACCAATAATTACCAATAATTAGTAATAATTAGTAATAATTACCAATAATTAAAAATAATTACTAATAATTAGTAATAATTACCAAAAATTACCAAAAATTACCAATAATTACCAATAATTAACAATAATTAGTAATAATTAGTAATAATTAGTAATAATTAGTAATAATTATTAATAATTACCAATAATTACCAATAATTGCCAATATTTTCCAATATTTACCAATATTTACCAATATTTACCAATATTTACCAATATTTACCAATATTTAACAATATTTACCAATATTTACCAATAATTTGGAATAATTACCAATAATTTGGAATAATTACCAATAATTTGGAATAATTACCAATAATTAGGAATAATAACATTATTACATTATTTTTATATTTTATTATTAATATTAAAATGATATAATTTTCTATATTATATACAATTCTCTTTTCATCTGTGTTTTTTCTGTCTCCACATGTAATATTTGAATTCTTTTTCAAAATTATCAACCAACTCACCAATGGAGAGGTGAAAGTGAATGCAAATATTACATATAGAGACAGAATGTTAAACACACAGATGAAAGGAGAATTGTATATAATATAGAAAATTATATTATTTTAATATTAATAATAAAATATACTAATAATGTAATAGTGTTATTATTATATAATTAATATTTATGAAAAAATTATATTAGTATTATTAAAAAAATAAAAAATCAATATAATATTAAAATTATCAATATTTGTAACAGGTTTTGCTTTATTCTCAACATATTCAATCCTTGCTTGAGTGTTTTTTCTAACAAATTATTCAAAACCAGTAATGCTTTTATATTTTATAGAAAAATATGGAACAACGAGGTCGTCAACAGTCATTATTAGATGACCGCATATGGATAAATCAACGTAGAAATCCAAACTGTTCTCATTTGAATACAGTATATATAGAGGGTGTGGAGACTTTTTTATCATTTGCGGCATCAAATCCAGAATTTGTTTCAGAAGGAAAAATAAAATTCCCTTGTAGAAAATGTTCATTGAGAACGTTTGAAACGTTTGACAAAGTGGGGGGAAATCTCTTGCGTTTTGGTTTTCAACCAGATTATGTTCTTTGGTATCAATATGGTGAATGCAGTTCCAGAGTAGGTGATACCAACTTGATTTCAGATCCATCCCTATTTCAAGATTTAGTACATGATGTTGCAAGTTCATCTGTTCAACATACAGAAACTCCAGCAGATATAGATTCAAATCCTGAGTTGGCACCGTCTGAATTTTATGAGTTGTTGAGGTTTTCTGAGGATGCATTATATCCTGGATACAAGATGAGAAAATTAGAAGTAGTTGCAAAATTTATGGCCATCAAATCAGATAACGGAATGTCAAACACCTGTTTTGACCAGATATTTTCTTTTCTTAAAACATTGTTACCCGAAGGAAATGTTTTGCCTTCAAATTACTATGAGAGTAAGAGGCTGGTTCGAAATTTGGGACTTACTTGTCATAAGATTCATGCATGTTCAAATGACTGCATTTTATATTCTGGGGAAAATGAGTCGTTAGATAGTTTTCCCACATGTGGGAAATTGAGATATAAAGAAGGGCAACATGGGAAGTCTGGTTTGATTCCTGTAAAACAGTTGAGATATTTTCTGCATACATCCAGACTTTAGCGTTTATTCATGTCTAAGAATACAGCGACAATGATGTCATGGAATAAAGCGAATACTTCAACCGATAAAATCGTGAATCATCTAGCCGATGGTGATTCATGGAAACATTTTGATAGAGTGCATCCATCCTTTGCTTTAGAAGATACAAATGTTCGACTGGGCCTTTCCACTAATGGTTTCTGTCTGTTCGGATCTTATGGTAGTCAATATTCATGTTGTCCTGTTTTTCTAAATCCGTACAATTTAACTCCATGGATGTTGATGAAGGATCCATATATCTTTTTGACTTTACTAATTCCAAGACATCCGAAGAAAAATATTGATGTTTATTTGAAACCATTGATTGATGAATTAAGTTTATTGTGGAGTACTGGTGTCAGTACATATGATGTTGCTACGAAACAGAATTTCATACTGAGAGCAGCATTGATGTGGACAATTAGTGACTTCTTGGCTTATGAGATGTTATTTGGATGGAGTACACATGGTCAGAAATCATATCCTTACATTATGGGAGAGAACAAAGAATTTATGCTCATTCATGGAAAGAAACCTTGTTATTTTGACTGTCATCGCAGATTTCTTCCACCTGATCAACCTTTTCGCAGAAACAGATCTCATTTTAGAAAAGGAATAGTTGAAAGGGATGGACCTCCAAAAATGCTATCAGGTTCGGAGTTAAAATCAGTTGTATTTTCATTACCTCCCATCACTTTTGGTCCCACAATAAACCAACAGAAAATTTCTGGTTTTGGGAAAGAACACAATTTGATTAAACGTAGCATATTTTGGGATTTTCCATATTGGTCTGATTTATTGGTCTGTTACATGTTAGATGTCATGAATATTGAGAAGAACTGTTTTGATAATTTGTTTCATACAGTTTTGGATCCGCCAGGAAAGAGAAAAGACAATGTAAATGCACTTTTAGATCTTGCCCAAATTTGCAGGCGTCCAGAACTGGAACTGTTTGAGAATGTCAGAACAGAAAGGTTACTGAAACCAAAAGTAGCTTATACACTGTCTAAAGAAAACCGTTTATTATTTTGTCAGTGGATTGCAGATTTGAGACTTCCAGATGGATGTGCTTCCAATTTGGGTAGATGTGTAAAGAATGGTCATATTACTGGATTAAAAAGTCACGATTTTCATGTTATAATGGAAAGAATTCTACCCATTGGATTAAGAGGTCAGTTGAATTCTTTGATTTGGGATTCCATAACAGACATGTCTCATTTTTTTTCGGGAAATTTTTGCGGCTACAGCAGATTATGATGCTCTATGCAAACATGAAGAAGATGTTGTTGTAATTATATGTAAACTGGAAAAAATAAATCTGCCGTCTTTCTTCGACTCAATGGAACATTTGATGTTACATTTTCCATTTGAAGCCAAATGTGGAGGTCCAGTACAGTTTTGATGGATGTACCCATTTGAAAAATGCATGCAAAAATTGAAAAGAAAAGTACGTAACAATGAATCTGTTGAAGGATCTATTTCAGAAGCTTATTTGCAATAGGAAATATCTTTTTTCTGCTCCCATTATTTTGAATCTGAGTATCCTTCAAAACACAACCGAATGGGACGGAACGAGAGGAATATTGATGAAATCAACAATCAATTATCTGTTTTCAACCAGCCAGAGCTTGGTTTTGGTGGAGTTTATGAACGCTGGCTTTCGGATGATGAACATCACAAAGCTCATACGTATGTTCTGCTCAACTGTGAAGAGATGACATCAGTTGTACTGTAAGTGTTTATATCACTTATTCTATCATTTATGTTATTGTGAATAACTTTTTTTTATAGGTTGTATGATAATCATATCAAGAAAAAAACTCCACAAATTACAGCAGCTGCTCTCGAAGAACGCCGACAGAAAAATTTCTCTCAGTGGTTTCAAAAACTGGTAACATAAATTCTTTATCTTTTAGAAACTCATTCAATGTATAGTTTACTATATTGATAATTATTTCACAAATTTTTAGGTGTCTCGACATACTGATAAAATTGACAAACGGCTGTGTATATTGAGTAACCCACCTTCCAAACGTGTTAAAACTTATAATGCATATGTGGTGAATAGATTTCGATTTCACACACATGCATATGGGGAATCAAAAAAAATGAACAGTGGAGTTAGCTTGAGAGGATCTCATCATCGAGAAAATGAATTTGAATTTTATGGTATACTTAATGAAATCATTGAACTCTGTTATCTTGGACAACATTACACAACCATGTTCAAATGTCGGTGGTTGGATATAGAGAGAGGTGTGCGTGTTCATCTGACTCATGAAATCATCGATATTAAATGTAAAAGTGTTCTCGATGTAAATGAACCATTATTATTGGCTCAACAGGCACATCAAGTTTATTATGCAAAGTATTGTTCTACATAAAGAGAGTTGACTGATTGGTGGAGTATAATAAAAATCAAAATTCGAGACAATCAGTTTAGTCAAAGTGAATTTGCTTTCACTGTTGTGCAAATAATTGAAGTTTTTCAAGAGATTACTCAAAATCAATCTTTTTTACAATGAGACATGAGTATCGATGACGACGGCCCACATTTAAGATTCGGTGATGATGATGATGTTAATGATGTCACATATGAATTTGATATGGTAAGAGATGAAGCAACTGGAACTCGAATGGATATCGATGATGTTGAGGAGGAATATGAAGATGACATTGACATATATGAAGATGATGATGAAGATGAACACTGATAGAATTCCATGGTATTTATATACAATCCTAAATAATATATATGTATATATAATAGTAATTATCAATTATTTGCTAACAACATTAACATTTTCTGTTTCAGATGGACGACGACCCATTTCGGGAGTTGGCGAATGCTGACCTGCCTTTCGATGCGGATGAGTTGCTGGAAGATGACCCTCAGCCTGCAGGTGCTCCAGGGAGTACGCGGAGGGGGCATGATCTTGCACGATTGATTATTCCTGACCCCGTCCCCGAGCGACATCCACGTCTTGGGTTTGATCCACGCACACGGAGGTGTGATAACCTGTGTGATAATCTGTGGATTTGACTCAGATTTCATTAATCTATTCACATAATAAATGTTTATTATTTTTACAGTTTTCCACATATAGTAGTCGGATAGGGCAGTGCTATTTTGCGCAACTATTTCTCTCAGCCGTGGACCACATGGGATCAGATTCCCATTGATGTGCAGCAGGCCATGTTCGTCCATTGGTTGGTACGTACGTAAAAAATTAATTTTTATTTTGAAAATTATTTCATTTCTAACTTGATATTTTGATTTATTTGTAGGGTTTATGGTATCCGATCCAAGATACCATGCATCACGCCATCCACAAGGCATAGGAGGTGGCCATGCGTGATCGATTTCGTCAGTTTTTGCACAATTTAAGAAAAGCTGTCATGAAGAAAGCAGGAGTGTCAGATTTTGACGAGTCATGTAGAGCACACCGACCAGAATACATTTCATCCCATGTATGGGATGGATTATGTGCGCGCTGGTTGAGTGGTGCCTTTCAGAGGAGATCCTCGGTGGGGAGGCAGAATCGGGGGAGATAGGAAGTGACTCATCGAGCTGGGAGTCGTTCTTTTAGTACTCATAGACAGCATCTGGTACGTACATTATTTATAAATATTTTATATAACTATAAATATTAATAGTTTATTTTTTATTCTTATAGGCTGTCGAACACCCTGATATTACGGAGTATGACGTATATCAGAGGATGTATAGTGATCCTGCTACTGGGGAGCTCAGAGGTGATCGTCAGCATTACATCATGGTCAGTATTATTTGTTTTCAAGTTGAAAAATTAACTTCATATAATATATTCACAATTTTAATTTTAAATTGCAACTACAGGAGTCATATGAGGCCGCAGCGTCACAGACCCAGCCTGAGAGTCAGGGCGAGTCATCAGATCAGACCACTGGCCGTCAGTTTGATGAGGCGGCATGGATGCAGGCCACCCAGTATGCCTTCGAGAAGGGCCAGGCAGTTGGTATCAGCTCTTGGCTGACTCCTGGAGATTATTATGGCAGTGCTGCGATGTCGGCGTCCAGCTTGAGAGGAGCTCGTGCATCTTCTTCTGCTACATAGTATGAGGATCAGTTTCGATCTCAGACTACACTGATAGACAGTCTCCAACAGGAGCAGGAGCAGATGCGTCAGCAGCAGTAGCCGCATGAGGAGGAGCGTCAACGCCAACAGCAGTTGTACGAGGAGCAGATGAGTCGGTGGCAGCAGCAGCAGTAGGAGCAGATGAAGTACATGCACCGAATCACTCATGCTTTAGGGATGGAGTTTCCTCCACTAGCATCTGCAGATCCCCCCTCCCCCCCTCATTCAGATTATAGTTTGTTTTTATGTTATAAAGTTTGTTAAATCAAAATATGAATTTTTTTCCTATTCGTAGTTTCTGTCTCATTATAAAATATTAATAATATTATATTTTGAAATAAAAATATTAATATGAATAATAATATTATTTATATTTTATAATATTAAATTATATATATATATATTAAAATTTTATAATATTATAATTTAATTATATTTTTTTGTAATATTTGAATTATTTTAATATTTGAATGTAAAATAATTCTATTATTTTTATATTAATAAAAATAACTTATTAATATTTTTTTTATTTATGAATTATAATTCTAATATTATTATATTAATTAAATCATTTATTAATATTCTATTATTTTTTATTTTTGAATTATAATTCTATTATTATTATTATATTAATTAAAATAATTTATTAATAATTTATTTTTATTTTTTTGAATTATAATTCTATTATTATATTAATTAAAATAATTTATTAATAATTTATTATTTTTTATTTTTGAATTATAATTGGATTACTATTATATTAGTTAAAATAATTTATTAATAATTTTTTTTTTATTTTTTTATAGTATTTGCGACGAGATACTATGCCCATCGCAAATAGTATTATTATTATATTCATTAAAATAATTTATTAATAGTTTTTAATTTTTTTTAAAATATTATTTGTGACGGGCCTGTCGCATCACGTATTTGTGACAGGCCCCATTGCAATTACTATTTTAAAAGTTTTTACAAATATACGGAGTAATATTTGCGACGGGAAGGATCCCCGTCGCAAATAAAGTCTTTAGCGACGGGCTCGTCGCAAATAATTGTTGTTGCGACGGCGTTTTCCGCAACGGGCTATTTACGACGGTCCCCCGTCGCAAAAGCCCTTTTGCGACGGGATCCCGTCGCAAATGACCTGTTGCAAATACCTATTTTTCTAGTAGTGTCCACCAATATTTCACGATCCTTTAGCTCAGCCTCATGACTCTGCACCCTTACCCATTATTGGATCCCTAGCCATAAATTATTCACATACACTGACATGTTAATGAAAGGATTGAGTATAAACCCATTATGACACTAACAATGTTTCCTTAATGGATATCTATCATTAATATAAACATTTTAATATTTATAGGAAAATATAATCACAAGAATACAATCATATTTGAGGTCATCATGTGTTATCCATTCTCGCATAAACCCCTCACATTATTTTAATTAATACATGATTTAAAAGAAGTTAAAACAGATTCTTACAATGTCATAACAATCTTTATGCTCAATAAGTGTCTTAGGAATTTCTCAATAGAACATTATTCCATGAGTCATACCATTGGGAAATCACACCACAACAACATTCATAGGTAAATATATAAGGTTTCAATTCCCCACTGCCAGTCTTAGTTCAATCCTCAAGTCTATCACACACTACCATTTATCATTAAATATCCCACCAACATAATCATCAAACCTCTTATCGTACATATTTCCCCATCTAAGTGCATAAAAAATCCAAGGGGTGACTACTTATCACATTGATACTAGAAAGCATATGAATACCTTGAAGACATACAAAGATATTAAAAATACATTATAATAATGGTATTAAGATATAAACACACGAGGATGTCTTATAAGAGAGTTTTAATTGGCCACAAACATAGTCACATAATCATATCACATTTAGGGATGTCTCCTGGGAAGCATGCACACACACACATGCACAAGAATGAAATGACATAAATTATTATATAATTTTTATAACATGGTAAAAAATATCATATTATAAGAATATCAAATAACAAAATCAAGTTACCACACAAAGATTATTCTCACAAACTAATGATCCCTTCGAATATCCCAAAGTCACCACAGGAGGATTCAATAGAAATGATCAATGAAAATGAAAATAACCATGTCTTTGATTTTTTATAATTACCCAACATGATCCAAAATAATAAATAGATCATAAAAATTCTATGATTGATCAAGATAAAATAGGTATTCCACCTTCCATTTTCTAGAAAAAAGTACTAATTACATTAGATAATTATTGAACTGAAATAGTCAACCATGATTATATTGATCTCTGGTATTCAATATGTATAAAAGATATTATATAGTAAGAGAATGATATATGAAGGAAAAATCATCAAATACCATTAAATACTTAGGATAGATGTCTATATATCTAATGAGATTTCTCTTGTGAGGGAAGTGCTATTCCATGAAAATACAATAGAGTGCATAATATTGAGATCCATTTATATTGGATGAATAATGAGGTGTTTCAATATTTTTGGGGTCAATATATCAATTTTCATATTAATTAATCATGCATTCACAATTCAGAATCATGGTTTACCAAATCATGCACCAATTATGTGGAAGAAACTATCCAATTCTAGGATATGTCATTGAGTTAAGACACAAATTTGGTAAGCTATTTCATATCGATGTGAACAACATTGTATATCTGGTCTCTTATAAACCCACATTATTGGAAATTGGTATAGTTTCTACTAATATTTCTCCAACTTTTTTCCATAAACATATCTTCTAAAAAAATCCCTATACTACCCATAAAATACCTATGAAATCCCCCAACAAAAATTAACAACAAAATAAAATAATGAAATGATGAAACAAGGAATAAATAAATTGAAATGTCTAAGTATATTAAAAAACACCCTGTGAGGAAATTTTTTATCGAGAAGATGATTTAGATGTCCTTCATGAAAATCTTGTGTTACTGGGCATGCACGTCGTGAACCAAAACAAATACCCTGGTACCTTGATACCATATTCAACACAAGCATCACTCGAAGGGAATTACTGATCCCCATGGGTTGGATAATTGAACCTAGAATCATAGAATATCAAGAGGGATTAAATTTTTGATAAAATAATTAATGAAAAAAAGTTTAGGAATCTATATTCTGAACACTTCAAAGGGTGAAATTACCCAAAAAACATACCAGTAACAAAACCCAAATTAGTACATCATTATATTACTCAATATCTAGAAATATAGTACTAAAACATCCAATGAAACAAGTGGATAATATTTCCACTGTTCAACTCCATCAACACTCCACATTCCATAAGGTCATGAAAATCCACCACATCCAAGGGGTTCTTTCCCTTTTCTCGTACCATCGATAAGAATGTTTACAAAAACTTGAAGTAAAAGGTTATATGTGAGATATAAATCCTACAAGGGTATCACTAAGATTCACATTAAATACGAAATAATAATAAATAAAATCATGCTTTCAATTTAAATAAAAACCAAAATATCGTGACATAAATTTTTTATATTTAATAAAAATCATCATTTCTTTTCAAATAATGTAAAAAATTTAAATCTTGGATTAAATAGACATTACAAATAAAAACATTCATATAAATAATTTATATTTAGAACAAATAATTCTATTAAAATTGAATATATAATCAAATAAATCATTAGGGGATCCATGTTTATCCTCCTTACATTTCATTTCTTTCTGGCTATAGGATCCTCACACTTCTTATATTAGTGATCACATATAATTATGTGTAGATATGTCCCTCAGGATCAAACCGAGTAAGACTAATCAACATCTCATCATTGTTAATCATTCTGAAATTGGTTTTTTTATATTTATAATCATCAATCCAATTCTAAGGGATCAAGATCCTAGTGTGGTTTCCCAAATAACCCACCAACTACATAGTGCATCATGTAATAAATGAATCAATAAAAAATGGAAAATCATTTCATTTCAAATTAATCAGAATTTATAAATAAATTTCCGAATTATCAATTTTAGTGTGCTAACTCAATTTCAAAACCAAAATATTAGTTTTTTTGCCATTTAATCCAATTTTCAATCCAAAAAAAGGTCATTATCGTTTCAATTTAATCTGTATTTCTCAAAAAAAAACTCTCAAATCATTTCATCAATTCCATCATTTAAAAAATTCACCCAAAAACTCAAATTCCGTAGGAATGGGGGTTTTTATAAATATCCATGAAATTTTAAATTATATATTTGAATCACATGAAATCATGATTTTATTAATAAATTGAAACCAATTTCAAAAAAAATGAACCAATTCAAGGATTAAATTACATGGAAAATCTCCAAAAAACCACCAACCATTAATCATGGAAATCAAATGATCAACACCCACAACATGAACACTAACATAGATAAAAGGAGAAGGATATCTATAAATCAAACCAAGAATAAATATCTAATAAAATAGTGTTTAGATCAATCTAATACATGAATATCAATCTAACTCTAAGGAGGAAATAATGATATATCATAAAATACTATTAAATTGATATCTACTAACTAGAGAGGGATAAGATTATCCACGAGCACTTAGATTCACTAAATGTGGATGTTGGAGGAGAGAAAATCACTTATATATATCCTTAAAAACTATAAAAATATAGTTAGGTATGGATGGGGTCACTCTTCACTAAAACTACGGGGTTCAGGAATTTTAAAAAAGTCAATGAATTAAACTCAAGTATGATTTCCTAGAGAGGGTTAAACGATTAGAAAAAAAATAATTCCCTAACTATGTTACCCAAATGGGATCATAGTCTAACAGTACATGGTTTCCCCTATGTGGGTGAAATTTTTATGAATTGTTTTCATAACCTTGCATCTCCCCATTGATCAGGGGTGCATCATTTCCTCTAGGAGGCACATGCTTTGGTCAACTCATTCCCCAACCATGCATAGATCGAAATAGATCTAAAAATATCTTAATTTCAGCTTAAAAAACTTGATACATTCCTCAATGAATTAATGATAAAAATAATGTTTGATGAGTACTATAAACCATGTTTTAGTATTTAACAACATAGAAACCATAAAAAAATATCCCCAATAATACAATCAATATGTTTCCATATCAAAGAGATGAGGCCACTTCTCTCTCATAAATTCTTCATTCTCTCTTGTCTCATGAGAACCAGAACCATGATACCTAGAAGATAGACCAAAGGTATCATCCTACCATGATGTAACTTTGTATCAGAATAAAAAACTGACTACATGTTTAGTCATAGATAAATGGGGCCTAATGTCAAGATCGCTCTAGATGAAAACATGAGATGGATTAGAAATATATTTTAGAGTGGCCATACATGGAACACATTATGTATCTATATAACTTTAGAAGTTCTAAATGATAAGAAACATTTCCCACATTCACTCTAACCCCAAAATTTCCAAAACTATGGGATCAAGATTCACATTCTTCCCAAGCTATTAGTGACACAATTGAGGTGAAACACTCAAGAACACATGATTACCAAGAAATAACTCTAATGGTATATGTTTATGATCAACATATGATTTAAACATACTATACACCATCATAATTCTCTAAAAAATCTTTTGAATCATTTCTATCTACTCTTGATCCATATAGATTCAAACCAAAGATCTTTCAAAAATCATCAATAAAAAATATATTTATAACACCATCTGTATAAATCCTCAAGTTGATCCATTTTAATCATTGGATAGTAGCTATTTTTATATTAAAACTGAAACAGTCCCAAATGGATTGCCAAATATCTACCATAATTGAGGATGTTGTCTTGTAGAATATCCTTAATAATCTTAATAGCTCTCTCTATCTGTAAATCAATGTGTGATATTAATCCATACTCAAACCAACTTGAGATCTCATCACCTCTTGAATACCTTTCCAAAAATTAGAGGTTAAACATGGATCATTATTCAATATTATAGTTGATATAACTCCATTAAAATGAAAAATTTATTTCATATAGATATTTCCAAACACTACAACTTTGGTTGTATCATGAATGATTTTAATGTGACTTGATTTAGTCTGTAGGTAGATCATAACCCCTATAAAATTTTTCTTTTTAGTGGTACATGGAAATCCAACCATAAATTCCATATAAATATCATCCCACTTCCAATATGGTGTTAAAATTGGATGAACAAATCCCAAAGGTCTTTGGTTCTTTTCCATGACATGCTGAAAAGTATATCAACATGAAACAAAGTCAGAGATCTACCATATCATGCCTAGCCACCAGAATCATTGCCACATATAATAAAATATCTTTTTTTCCTAGGTTTATAGCCCACTATAAATTATTGAAATCATCGATTAAAATTATATCTGGGACTATGACACAAAAAAAACTGATTCAAAAAACAAAGAATACCCTCCATGGAGAATGACCACTCAACAATGGTCACCCCACCATAAAGAGTGTACTTAGTTATAAATAATTCATCATAAATATATTATTTATTAATAATCACCTCAAGAAAAGTAGATAAAATATTATCACTTTCTAAGACAACTATATACTCTTCCTCTTATACCCCTAAATGAAACTATTCAAAATATCTATCATGTTCCACTCTTCTGATGATTAATTTACTATATAGGATAGAATTTTCCTACTCAAAACATCTGAAATAAAATTATCCTTTATAGTGGTATAGTTGAAATTGAAATTAAAAAACTATAGGTACTCCAACCAAAACCATTGGAAGAGATTAAATTCTTTTTTAGAGAAAATATAACTCAACCTCTTATGGTCAGAATACAAGGTAATCCTTTCTCTGAAATGGTAATGCCATAAAATATTAAGTGCATCCATTGAGCATGTGAGTTCAATATCATGGGTAGAATAATTGGTTTTCATGTGGCCTATGAGTTTGAGTTATATAGGCTAACACATGATCACCTTTTAGAACAACATTCCCAAAAACTAAACATGATAGGTCAAAAAGTACACATAGCCATGCATGTCCTCAGGAAAAGTCTATACAAATGCATAATCCCATAGATGTTTCATCTCTACAAAAAAACTCATACTTTTTTCTTTCCAAATCAATAGTACCACCATATAAATGAGATAATTAATTAGATAATACAACTTCGATAAATTATTTACAATCTATATATGATACCCCATGAAACCAAAGAAACTATTAATCACCAAAACATTTCTTAGTTATTCCGGTGTCATACAACTTTTACCATATCAGATTCAATTGAGAAACCATGTTCTAAGAACACATGTCCCAATAATGTGAATTCATAAATATAAAATTTACATTTCAATAACTTTGAATATAGTCACTGATTTCTCTACATTTTTATAATATATCTCACAAAACACACATGATCCTCCTCAAACTAAGAGTAAAACATAATTTAATCCACAAATACCACCATGAAGATATAAAAATACTAATACAAGATCATGTTCATAAAATCTATAATGATTTCACAAGTACCTTTAAGACCAAATGGCATGATAAGATACTCATAATGGTAATACCTATTCCAGAGGGTGGTTTTTATAATTTTAGATTCTTTTATTATGAAAGGGTGATAACTATATTTATGATAAATATTCTCAAACCACTTATTCCCTATAAACTAGTAAAACAAATCATTGATAATAAGTAAAATATACTTATTATTTTATAAAACTCGATTAAGGTTTAGAAAATCAACACATAGGAGATGTGTTAAAATAGATTTATTGGAAAAAAGAGAAGGAATCAGCCAGTTTGAAACACTTGGGTTTATAAATCCTTTATCTATAAGATCATCTACTGAGCCTCCAAATATTTAATTTTAGTTGGTTCCATGTGGATAGAAAGAATATATATTGTATGAGTACCGTGAACTTTATAATAGAAAAATATACCTAACATACTAGTGGAAAACCATTGAAATAAGAAGGAAAAACATTATGAAACTTGAGGGAAACTGGAGAAAGATTAGCTATGAAAGACTCTAATCCTAGATCAATATAGAACATTGATATTACATTCCCCACCTCTTGATTATATGGCTTGACTCCACTCGACCTAAGGTTACATTCTAACTAAATCATATGACTCACTCCATCAAGAAAACAAAGGTAGAAATGTTAAAGATAACATTCAATTTGGGCCTTATTAGTAATGTTTCAATCCATATTGAAAATGAAATCATGAGGTTTAAGGTAAATAACCATAAACCCCCATATAGGTTTATTCTCTAATAATGAGACTAAATAAGGTGGACCATGTACACCATGATCTCTCTTCATTCCGTGGTTTATAGTAATATACATCAAAAAAGAAAAAATATATATACAAAGATTTAATAAGTTCATAATGTGAGTAGATTTAAATGAGTGAGACACACTAATATCAAATAAAGAAATTCAATAAATATGAATTTATTGTGATGATACCTCTCAATGACACTAGACATGTATCAACTTCCTCTAGAGACTTTTCCCCTATATGAAGAAGATTCAGTCTAGATCCATGTGGCTTGAACCCTATTTTTTCTTGAAGCATCTTATTACACCACAATACATTTTGGTGTTGATGATCAAATTCTACTATTTTCAACATAAAAGACATAAAATAATTTTCATGAAGGTTACTTGAACATTATAAATAACTATAGATCTTGTGTTACTCAATGTAAAAATGTTTTGAATAGCTAGCATGTCCATACTAAAAGATACTAAAAGTGATTATTCCAGTAAAAGGAGGAGCTTCATATCATTACTACTATCAATAAACACCACGAGACTCATCACCCATCATCATTCATTCGGAGGACCTCATAGAATTGACAATGGGAGAAAAGGGAACTCCCATCCACCGTGACTTACCAGCCAGCTCAAGATCAACCATTGATGCTTTATCCATCACATGATCATAAGAAGAATTATTTATCAATAATAAATACTAATGGATTTTGGGTTGTAGAACCATCTAAAAAACTGAGTATTTGTCTTTAAATTCTACACAATATCTTGTAAAAAATGAACAATTTCAAAAAAGTGGTTTACATAATCAATCACGGTCCTATCAGTCAGATGAACATTGAAAAACTCTATACACTTAACCAACACCAAATATTCTTGGAAGAACTAATCAATGAATTTAACTCTTAATTCATTCCAATATAATACCTCATTCTTCATTCTCTATCACCATTGTATCCCACCATCTCCTCCTAGGTCCTTCTATCCTGAGGGTGGAACATTTCAACTCAATCAAATTGTGGGTTTCCATGAAATCAAAAAGATGTTCTATCCATATAATACAATCATCATGTTATTGAGGGAAATTAGAGCCTTGAAATTTTTTGGGATTCTAGAGAACTAACACATCAATATGATTATGATATTCTTCCCTATGAGGTCCCACAACTAGTTAATTAATGGGAAACAGGGTGTGTTCATATCCATGAGCTAGAACCGCACAAACTATATCCTCAATAAGATATTGGTCTATAGGTGGGTCCACTCGATGCCTTTCACCAGTAAATTTCTAATGGAACCTATTCAATTTTCTTCTCAGAGGATTGGTTATAAAATACATTAGAAAACAACACAAAATACATTTGATGAATACTTAGATCAACAACTTCAATAAAAGAAATGTGAAAATCAATGCCATCAGATAAGATATTAGGATTTCAATTTCAATTTTTCCAAATCAAAACTAAGGAAACTTCTAGAATCAGATAAAATTATTCATCAATACACCTTTCCAAAAACAACAATGGTGACTGAAGACTCTTTACGATGAGAGATGTCCTAGAACGCCCTTTTAACTACCTCCTATATCCTGACAAAATGTAACACCCCATGATTTTGAGGAATAAATTTAATATTGAATGCATGATACGATACACCACTTTTTTTATAACCTAGATAGTAAACATAATTTTTCTACCTCATTGATTTGAATTTCAAAAAACTGACATACACGGTTGCGTTCAGTAAGATATTTAGAGTCTGGTAAGACAAAATAAAATTTTGTTGAATAGTAACACACACTTACGAATAGTAATACGAATACTAATACAACCCTAATAAATATTAAATCATATTATTTTTTTTATTATTTTATGGTTATAAGATAATGAGTTCTAGATTAATTTTTACAGGGGATATAAATGAATTATAGTTTTAAAATTTTTATTTTTCAAATAAATTGTGATTTTATTTAAAAATTAAATTAATAATATTTAGAAAACTATTATAAAAAAATGGAGTTCATTTTTTAATTATAAATGTTTAAAAATGGTTAGGGTGAATTTATGGGATTTTTCTGAAATACTCAAATTTTTTATGAATGGTAAAATACAGTAATTTACCATATATATAAATTAAAAATTAAATTCAATATTCTTTGAATCATGGATAAGGTAAGAACACTTGGTGAGAAATCACATGAACATATTATAATTATTGGACACAAGAATTGTTAAAATTAGTTTTCTTTGGTAAAATAATAAAATAATGAGTAAAATAATGGGAAAACCCTCCTCTCCTCCACTATACCCCCCAATCCCTCTTCTATTCACTCCTCTCAAGCCTTGTAAATTGTCTAAATTATAATAAAATATCCTCTCAATCTCCTCCCCCACTTCCATAAACACTTTTTATCATAAAAGGACCAAAACCTCTCCCCTAAAGAGGCTCTCAAGGAAGATAACTTCTAGAGGTAAATTTCTCTTTTCATTTTCTTTTATTTCAAGTTCCTTTATTTTCTTTTTATTTCCTCACCTTCATTCATCCAAATTTTATTATTACTCCAATAACTTACATGTACTAGATTCATGTTATGATAAAGGAAGAATTATTTATCATCTCTCATTTCCCCTTCTTTTGTACTAGAAATGAAAACATCATCCGAGATGTGTTAATTTATCACATTCAAGGACAACAGGTTTTAAATTTCTATTTCCATATTCAGTTATGGTCATGAAACTATTTTGATGGTTAAAAAAACTATAATATATGTATTATAAAATATTTGAGCTTCTAGAATCCTTTTTATACATGTTTTTTATTTATAAATCAAAATAAGTTCGTTGTGATCAAGAGCCGCCAATTAACCCAAACAATTATCATTAAAGTTTATTATAATGATTCATATTTACTCATAATAACCAAATGAATTTTATGACCGTGTAATATTATGGTTGTTCACTAATAACATACAACTTATATTTTGTACATCCATTCTCATTCTATATGTTTATCCATACATGAATATAAATAAACTAATCATGGATACCAAGGAAGAAAACACTCCCAAACAATGAAATTGAATCCCTTAACCCATAAAAAGGTCGTGAATATACCTAATAAGGTTATAATAAATAAATTAAATGTAGAGGAGTTTCTGGAATAATTAATTTATGAACCTAAATTTGATAATTTTTTTCATTAAGATCAAGTGAGGAACACATTCAGACTTAAGGTAAGGGTTTTCCACCCGAACCTCCATTTTCATTCAGGTTACTTTTATTTCCAACATACCTAAATGAAATTATGATTTATTATTATTTACTCCTAATATATTTTGTTTTAGTGTTATATATATGTTTACCAACCATAATAATTCTTTATTTTTTGGGTAGATACACTTTTTAAAAAGGAAATTTCAATATTCTTTCTAAAATACAAGCCTGATTGAAGGGAATTTATCAAATTCATACCAATTTTCAAGGGCACTCTATAATCTATTTTTAGATAATATTATATTTCTAAAATCACTCATTTTATTATAAAAATACTATATTACTTCACTTATTGTTTTATATAAATACATTTCCAAAATATATCTTCTTTTCAAAGTAGAAGAGTATTTGTATTAAGAATTACTCAATGATTTTATAAGAGTATCTTCATCTGTTTCAACACTCTTATTGATTATTATGTTTTACCGAGATTAATATTTTATTATATAATCTTCTATATTTAATTGAGTGTTTTATTATTAGTTTTACTGTAGATATACTATCTTAAAAACATTCACCAATTTACTCAGAATGGATGGTTTTTATACTTATTGACCAGGGAAAGTTATATACATTTCATATGTTAGTTTCAATATGAATGTATATTTTGTTTATATTTATCCCCATTCATATGAGGAATGAATTGGACATATTAAGTGTCAGTTGGGGCCTGCTATAGACCCTTGTTTTATTAGTAGGTCTCATGAGACAAACTATGGTCTTGGAAAAAGGTCTTGAAAAATGGTTATTAATGGTCTTGGGACAAGTCCTTGAAAGTATGGTTATGATTTACCACATTATTAATTCCCTGATTATGAAAATAGAATTGATAGTTCATGTGGTTTTTTGACTAGTAGAATACCCATGACTATGTTTTATTACGACATTATTTATTCAACTCTTATTACTTCCATAATGTGTTCAAGTTTATTGTCAAAGGCATGTGTTTTTAGTTATTTACCATGACTTATGTTTATGTTTATGATATATTCTGATGTATTTCTTACCCTTACTAAGAATTTTATCTCCCCCATTTATTTTGTTTCTTTTTTATCAGACAGAGAGAAGTATATTATGAATGACCTTCAGGGATAAAATATAGTTGTGGATATTCCTAATAAAACTTATATGTTGTATTTCATTTCAAGATGTAATATTAAACTTATCTATGTAACTTGTTTCAAAAGATACTAAACTACTTAGTCCTTTAGGATGCATATTTATTTATTATATTCCAATGTAATAAAATAAGGCATTGTCTTTGAGCAATTGGGGTCAGGTCCTTACAGTTGGTATCAAAGAAATTTTAGTAGAAAACTTGGAAACTAGATTTAGAAAATATAGATTATGGAACAAAACCCTAAGATAGTATTTTAGGATAAACATACAAAGAACATCCTAAATTTTTTGGTAAGGAATTGATTATGAGGATCTTTCTAGAAAATAAATCATTGTCTGGATACTACAAGGGGATGTGGTTCTATCACAGATGTACCTGAGAGTGAAAACTCTTACAATGAGTTTTGGGCTTGACACAGGGTATCCTAGTACACAAAAATGGGACTTACTACGCACCTGGTTTCACACTCTATGGGGATATTCTTATGATAATTCAAATTTTATTTACAAGACATTATGAAGGATTTAAATGTAAATTTTTCCTCAAAGAAACCATGTTTATGATTATGATATTAGCTATGTATAGGATTTAAATTTATGCTAAGTATTTTTATAATTTGATATTATAAATTATGATTAATAAAATAATCTATTGTATTCCATTATCTAGAAATGTGTCCTAGTTGAAGAAATGGAAATCACATGAACACACGTATCCCAAGTAGGTATTTTCCTCTAATGTAAGACAATGATGTTGGATTTGGAGCTACAACTGGTGTTGAGCAACTTATATCTACACTGGGACAACTAACTCATGTTATGAACAATAACTTTACCCATATGAAGCATCTTGATCCACAACATGGAGGATCTATGTTGGATCACTTTATAAGACAACATACTCCATCAATCCAAGAAACTACAAACCCATTTGTTCCTGAGCAGTGGATAAGTTCCCTAGAGAAGATATTTATCACTTTGGGATGTAACGGAATAGAGAAGGTTTTCATGGTAGTTTATCATATATCAGAAGATGCAGATTATTGGTGGTTTTTAATCTAAAACAAAAAGGAGGAGGAAGAAATATAAGAGATGGAATGAAGGGATTTAAAATAAATCTTCCTAGAGAAATATTTTCCTTGCAAACAATGACTAGATATAGAAAGGCAATTCTTGAATTTGAGCCAAAAGGAGGTTGAAAATATTACAAATTATGAATAAAACTTTACAAGACTGTAGAGGCATGATGCGGACTACATACGTAATCCAAGGAGCAAGTCTGGTCAATTATTTAATGGTTTAAAACCATCTCTCTGAAGGGAACTAGTCTCCCAAAATTTCTCATCATAGGAAGATATAGTCTCGTGTGCTATCAAGAATTAAAAATAATTTTTTATGTCTAATGAATTTAAAGAAATGTTAGAGAATAACAGTGCTGCTGAAAACTCTATAAAAAGAACTAATGAAATGTAGAAGAAGGGAAGAGTTGACCTTCTACCCTATAGTAATTTTGGGAAGAAACACCCTGGAACTTGCCTGAATGTAATGTGAGTCTATTATATGTGACGAGAAAAAGGCCACCAATATCATGATTTCAAGGGGAAGAAATAAACAACCAATGTTCACTTCTATAGTTTTAAAGATATTGGACATTATTCAGATGAATGTCCTAAGTGTTAGGGAAACTTTATCCAAAGAAGTCCAAGGGAGAAAGGCCAAGCTCATGCGGTAAAAACTGTTCAGGTTGAAGTTCCTAACAATTTGGTGGAAAGTACTTTAATTTTTCCTCAAACTTAGACAATGATTTATTTGATTATGGATCATCACATTATTTTATATCTTCCCAATTTTCCAATAAATTTATACATGTTCAATTTAATTTAATAAATGAGTTTTTAGTAAAAACTCCTAGGGGATGTATCATTGCAACAAATATGTGTCGATCATTCCCCCTAATGACACATAAACGTGCATTAGTTTCTAACCTTTTCATCATACCCCTGATTTAATTTTATGTAATACTCGATATGAGTTTTCTTTCACGTTAAAATGTGAAGATCTATTATAAGAATTGGGGAGTTAAATTTTTTGAGAATGGTGTTGAATCCCTTATCTTTAGAGAAGATACCTCACTAGCTAATTCTTATATAGATCCACCCCAACAGCTCTACTGAATTCAATTATTGGGGAGGAAGGTAATTCTATATCTATGGGTGAGGAATGTAATGTTCAAATAGATGACATACCTATTGGGAAAGAATATGTTGATGTGTTTCTAGAGGATTTACCTGGACATCCTCTGGAGTTGTAAATTGAGTTTTCCATTGATTTAATTCCTTGTTCAAGGCATGTATCAAGGACTCCTTATAGAATGGCCACTGTGGAATTAGTATAATTAAAGAAAAAACTAGAGGAATTTAGTGATAAATGATTTATTCACCCTAGTGTCTCTCTATGGGTAGCCCTTGTACTTTTCATTAAGAAGAAACATGGATCTATGAGGTTTTGCATTGACTACAGGGAGATCATTGGTATAACAATAAAGAACAAGTATACCCTACCTCGTATTAATGATTTATTTTATCAACTACATGGATCTAAAAAAATTTCAAAGATTGACCTTCGATCTCGATAACATCAGTTTCTTGTGAGGAAGGAATACATTCCAAAAATAGCATTTTGAACCAGGTATTGGAATTATGAGTTTATAGTAATTCCCTTTGGACTAACTAATGAACCCTAAATTTCATGGATCTAATGAATAGAAATTTCATGGAATATCTTGATGACATTGTGGTTGTATTTATTAATTATATCCTAGTATACTCCCAAAGCTAAGAAGATCATAAAAATCACTTGCACACTTTTCTGAAGACTCTTAAAAGAAATGAATTATATGGGAAGTTTAGTAAGTATGAATTTTAGCTTTAATTAGTTTCCTTTATTGGAAACATTTTCACAAAGGATGAAATATCTATTAATCCTGTAAAGAAAAAGGTTGTGAAAAAATGGCCTACTCCAACAAATATAATCAAGGTATGTATTTTTATTGGTTTAGCAGGTTATTATTGGCATTTCATTCATAACTTTTTCTGTTTAGCCAACACATTTACCAATATTACATGTAAAAGGGTTAAGTTTGTATGGACAAAAGAATGTGAGGATTGTTTTGAAGAATTGAAGAGGAGATTAGTTAATGATATGATCCTAACTCTACCTCCGGGAATGATGGGTTTGAGATCTACAGTGATGCATCAAAGAAAGAACTTGGTTGTGTCCTTATACAGAATGATATAGTTATTGCATATGTATCAAGGTAGTTAAAAATTCATGAAAAAAATTGTCCTACTCATGATCATGAGTTAGCTGCTGCGAAATTTGATCTTAAACTATGAATACACTATCTCTATGTTGAAAGATGTGAAGTATATATAAATCTCAAGAGTCTGAAATATATATTCTAACATATAGAACTCAATAAGAGGTAAATGTGATGGCTTGAACTACTCAAGGATTATGATTTTTCCATACACTACCACCCAAGAAAGGAAAATAAGGAATCTAATGAATTGAAAAGTAAATATCATGGAGTTCAAAACAAAATTAGGATTGAAAGGGAAATTGTGTTTATGGGTCTAGTAATTATGGATATGAGAATTATCAAAAAAGGTGATACATCATTAAATTTTCAGTTGGTCTCCCAATAATCTTTATTAGAATAGACTAAAATATCTTATCCAGATGATGACAAACTTTAGAAGAAAATTAATGTTGTGAAATATGGGATGTTGGTTGACTTCGTATGTAAAGATGGAATTCTGAAATTTGGGAAGAAGCTATGTGTTCCCTCTCTACCTGAGATGAAAAGGGAGTTATTGGATGATGCTCATTGCTCAAATTTCCCTATACATGATGTTATCACTAAAATGTATAGATATTTGAAATAACATTTCTGGTGGGATAACATGAAGTGGGAAATTGTTGATTATGTATTAAGATGTTTAGTTTTTCAACAAGTGAAGTCTTAATGATAACATCCTAGAGGATTCATGAAACCTATACCTATTTCTATAAAGAAATGGGATGAAATCACCATGGATTTTGTCAATGGATTACCCAAAACTCTGAGATATAATGATGAAATATGGGTAATTCTTGATTGAGTTACAAAATCTGTACATTTCTTCACTATAAGAGAGGATTTTCTACTGGAGAACCTAGAACTACTCTATGTCAATGAAGTTGTGAGACTTCCTGGAGCACCTCTCTCAATTTTTTTGATCGTGATCCACAATTTACATCAAAAAACTGGAAAATTCTTTTGAACGATTTGGATACTGAGCTTCGATTGAGTACTTCTTCTCACCCACAAACTGACGGGAAATCAAAAAGGACAATCCAAACCTTATAGGACATGTTGAGATCATGTTCACTTGAATTTCAAGGAATGTGGGATCAAAATTTACCTTTACCAGAGTTTTCTTATAATAATAGTTTCCATTCAAGTATTCAAATGGCACCATATAAAGTATTGTATAGAAAGATATTTCATTCACCAACATGTTGGGATGAATTTGGTGAAAGGAAGCTAGTGGGCCCGGAGCTTGTGGAGGAAAAAATAGCTAAGGTAAGGACTATTCAAGGACATATCAATGCAGCTCAAAGCATACAAAAAATATATGTTGATAATCAAAGGAAGTATTTGGATTTTCAAGTGGGAGATCATGTTTTGTAAAAAGTATCTCCATGGAAGGGTGATATGAGATTTGGGAAGAAAGAGAAAATGATCCCTTGGTACAAAGGCCCATTTTAAATTCTAGAGAGAATTGGAGTTGTTTCATATCTTTTGGATATACCACTTAGCCTGTCTAAAGTACACAATGTGTTCCATGTCTTTTTGCTAAGAAAGTACATTCCAGATCCAACACATGTCCTTACTTCTGAAGGTATAGAATTGTAAACTGACCTATCTTACTATGAAGATCCTATCTCGATTCAAGACACTAAAGAACTTTTTTTGAAGAATTGAATGAATCAACTGGTAAATATAATTTTGAAAAATCATAAAATTGAAGAGTCAACATGGGAGCCTAAGGAGCTTATGATGAAGAACTACCCAAATCTTTTTGTGTGGTAACATTTTGGTAATTTTGAGGGAAAAAGTTTTGTAAGGAGGGGATAATGTACACCCCATGATTTTGCATATAAATTAAATATTGAATGCATTAAAAACTACTTCACATTGTTATAACCTATCTAGTAAACATAATTTTTCTACCTCTGTGATTTTAATTTCAAAAAACTGACATACACAGTTGCGTTCAGTAGGATATTTAGAGTTTGATAAGACAAACTTAAATTTTAGTAAATAGTAACATACCCTTATAAATAGTAATATGAATATTAATATGAACCTTATGAGTAGTAAATAATAATATTATTTTATTGTCTTTTGGTTATAAGATAATAAGTTCTTGGTTAATTTTTCAAGGTGATAGAAAATGAATTATATTATTTAAATTGTTATTTTTGGAATAAATTATGATTTTAATTAAAAATTAAATTAATAATATTTAGAAAATTATTTTTAGAAAATTATTTTTAAAAAATTGAGTTTATTTTTTGATTCTACACATTGAAAAATGGATATAGTTAATTTTTGGTATTTTTCTAAAATACTCGAATTTTTTATAAATAGTAAAATATGGTAATTTACTGTATATATACATTATCAGTTTGATTCACTATTACTAGTATCGTAGATGAGATAAGTACACTTGGTTCAAAATCACATGCACATATTACTATTATTGGTCATGATAATCAATACTACTAGTTGTCTTTTGAAAAATAATAAAATAATGAGTAAAATAATGGGAAAACCCTCCTCTCCTCCACTATAACCCCCCCTCACTCCCTCTTCTATTCACTCCTATGAAGACTTGTTACTTGTCTAAATTATTCTAAAATATAATCCCAAGATCCTTCCTAAAATCTATAATCCCTTGGTCCCCTAAAAAGACAAAAGTATCTCCCCTAAAGGGGTTCTCAATGAAGATAACTTCAAGAGGTATATTACTATTTTAATTTTCTTTTATTTCAAGTTCCTTTCTTTTATTTTTTTTCCTTGCCTCTTTTCATACAAATGTTTTAATGAATCTGGTACCTTAAATTTACTATAATGTTGTTATGATAAAGTAATAATTCTTCATCATTTCTCCTTTCCCCTAATTTTTTACTATAAATGAAAACACCATCCGAGATGTGTTAATTTATCACATTTAAGGATGACGGGTTTTCAATTTCTATTACCATCTTCAATTCTGGTCATGAAACCATTTTCATGGTTTACCGAGACTATAATATATTTTTAACAACATATATAAGGTTATATAATCCTTTTTTACACTTGAAATTAATTTATAAATCAAAATAAGTTCGTTGTGATCAAGAACCGCCAATTAACCCAAACAATTGTCATTAAAGTTTAATATAATGATTCATATTCACTGCCAATAACCAAATGAATTTTATGACCATGTAATATTATGGTTTTTCATTAATAACATACAACTTCTATACTGGACAACCATTCTCATTCTACCTGTTTATCTATACATGAATATAAGTAAAGCGATTATGGAAACTATAGAATAAAACACTCTCAAACAATGAAATTAAATCTCTTAACCCATAAAAAGGACATGAATGAAACTAATAAGGTTATAATAAATAAATTTCATGTAGATGAGGTTTTTTAATCATCAATTTATGAAATTGAGATTTATTATTCATGTCTTAAGATCATGTGAGTGACACCTTTGGAATTAAGGTAAGAGTTTTCCACTCGAACCTTAATTTTCATTCAGGTTACTTTTATTACCTACTTACCACAATTAAATTATTATGTATTATTATTTACTTATAGTAAATTATGTTTTATTGTTCTATATATTTTTACCAACCATAATATTTGTTTACTTTATGGGTATATACATTTTTTAAAAGGAATTGTTAAAATTCTTTCCCAAACACAAGCCCGATTCAAGGGAATTTCTCAAATTCTTTTATATTTTAAAGGGAACTCTATAATATATTTTTATAAATTATTTTCTTTATAAACTCACTAATGTTATTATAAAAATACTATATTACTTCACTTATGGACTTACACAAAGAATTTTCCAAAAGAACTCTTCTTTTCAAAGTAAAAGAGTATTTATCTTAACAATTACTCGATGATTTTATAAGAGTATCTTCATCTATTTCAACACTCTTGTTAATTAGTAGGCATTATTGGAATTAATATTTTATGATTTTATGTTAAAATTTTAATTTAGTGGTTTATGATTAGTTTTATTGCGAATGTTCTATCTTAAAATGATTCACCAATTTAATATGAATGGTAAGTGTTTATGCTTAATATTCAAGGAAAGATATTTACATTTATTATGTTTGTTTCAATATGAATGTATATATTATTTATGTTCATCTACATTAATATTAGAAATGAATTGTACTTATTAAGTGTTGGTTAGGGCCCTCTAATTTCCCTCGGTACATCAGTAGGTCTCATGAGACAAACTACGGTCTTGGCACAAGGCCTTGATAAAATGGCTACTTATGGTCTTGGAACGAAGCCTTGATAGTATAGTTATAATGTCCCACATTATTCATTCCATAATTATGAAAATATTTTTGATAGTTTAGGTGGTTATTCAATAAGTATAATACCCATGACTATGTTTTTTTATGGAATTATTTATTTATCTCTTATTATTTCCATAATGTGTTCAAGTTTATTGTTAAAGGCATGTGTTTTTAGTTATTCACCAGACCTAAAGATTATGTTTATGATATATTCCACTTTATTTCATACCCTTTTTGAGCGTTTTATCTCACCCCTTTCTAATGATTCTTTTTTTTCAGAACATGAATAAGGTTATTATGAATAACCTGCATGGATAAACTTATAGTTGTGGATGCTCCTAATAAAACTTATATGATGTATTTCATTTCAAGTTGTAATGTTGTATTTATGTATGTATCTTGTTTCTAAATATAATAAACTATATGGTCCTTTGGGATACATATTCCTTTATTATATTCCAATGTAATAAAACAAGGCATAGAATCCGGGAAACTAGGGTCGGGTCCTTATGCAAGATATCCAAAAATGCATATTGACATCAATGGAAGATGCTTTTCCTACAATGCAGATACCAAATTGTCATGAACTATCCCAAATACCCTGGTACCATAGTAATTGAGCTGAAACTAGCATTGAACAAAGGGAATTCACAATCCCCATGGGTTGGTGACTAGAACCTAGAATCATAGAGGACCATAAGGTAATAAATTTTCCACAAAACAGAAGAATAAAAATGGTAATATGTGAGTTTTCATAAAACTTAAAAGGGAGAATATACTGTAAAAAAACATGTAACAAATTTCAAAGTATTAAATCATTAAAGTAATCAATATATATCATGAAAATAGCCAAAAATCATATGAAACAAGTCGATAACATCTACACTATTCACATTCATCAATACACTAGGAACCAATGGATTAAGGACATCCACCACCTCCAAGTCGAACATTTCCTTTTCTCAAACCTAATGTAAAAATTTCTACAGACACCAAAATTAAAAGTTGTGGTGTGGGATGTAAATTAATGTAGGGTCTTTCCTAGTGATTATTAATGGATGATGTAATAATAAACCAAATTATACTTTAATTTATATAAAATAGGGCATGAAATGACATATAATTTTTATATTTTATAAAAAAATCATTCCTTTAAAAGGATGTAAAAAATTTCAAACATGGATTAAATAATTTTTTTATATAAAATAATTTATATAAATCATTTTGAATTAGAAAAAAAATCTATAAAAATTTGAAAATATAATTAAAACAATCACAATAAACCCCATGGTCATATGCCATGAAGTACATTAATTTCTCTCTATGAGATCCCTAGTCATCTTATATTAGTGATCATAGATAATTATGGGCATATACATCCTTCTATCTCAGGAAAAATTGGACTCATAAATATAACATCATGGATACTCATGCTAAACTAGTTTTTTTAGTGTTTTATCATCAATCCATTTCTATTGGATAATGATCCTAACATGATTGTCCCAAATAACCAACCAACTACCCAAGAACACATGTTATCAATTAATCAATAAATAATTGGAAAATAATTTCATTTCAAATAAATTATAATTTTTAAATCAATTTCCCAATTTTCAGTTTGAATATGTCACTTCAATTTCCAATACAAAACATGTGGTTTTCATCATTTCATTTCTTTTCAATCCAAAACCAATAATAGGTTTTTATCATATCAATATAAACTGTTTTTCTCAAAAAAAAAATCAAATCATTTATTCAAATCATTTATTCAATTCCATAATTTACATAATTTTCTACATAATTTCAATTCATTTTCAATTTTGGTTTTCCCAAAAATCCATTCCATCTTAAATTCGATATTCAAATCACTTCAAATAGTGTTTTTATAAATTAGTTGAAATAAATTTTTATAAATTCAGGAAAATCAACATTTCAGTTTTAATGAAAATATCAAATAATCCTACCTACCTTCAATTACAGAAATAAAATGATAATCACCATGAATAATAATTCCAATATATATCGAAGTCAAAGTAGATCTATAAATAATTTATGGAATAAATATCTAATCCAACGGATTTTTGATTCATTCAATGTGTGATGATATATTAATCTATGGAGGAGATAAGGGGAGATGAGATGACACGATTAGAGGTGATATCTACTTCCAAGAGAGGGACTAGATCTTCCATAGACACTTCTATTTTCCAAAGTAAGAGATTAGAGGATCTAAAATCATTTATAAAGAGCCACACAACCAAGGAAATAAATTTAGGTCTATATGGGGTCACTTGGCACATACACTAGGGGATTTTGGAATGAAAAAATAAATCATTAGAATAAATTAAACTCACCCACATAGTCTCTTTGAGAGGTTCACACTATTAAAATAACTATACACCCCTATCATGAACCTCCTCTACCTCACTATCCAATGCTGGATAGTTTCTTCTTAGTGGGAACATAGTTAGAGAAACCATGCACCAATCGCTCATCTCACCCATTGTCTAGGGGTGCATGATTTTAACTATGGGGGATCTTGATTTGGTCAAAGGGTGATTCAACTATTCACATCCCAAAATAATTTAAAAAATATCCAAATTTCACCCATAATTACTCAAGATAAGCCACCACTACAGCATTATCAAAATAAGGGTTGAAGAGTAACTAAGCGAATGTAATGAGATGTTACACCACACATATTATACTCAGCCCTAAATTTTTTATTGAATAAATATATATTCTAACTCACTAAAATTATAAATGATGAACAATTTATTTGATAGCATATATGATATGAAACAAAAATATTATACAACCCATGAATATATTTCATTACATTTAATATCATCGCTAGCTTGAGGAACACTCCACCCCAAGTCTAAATTAATTGTGAGATCATACACCATTGTAACATAGCTATTTAATTTTAATATTTGAATAGTAATATTTAAATTAAGGACATTATTATGATATATTGATTTGAAATAAAATAAGAATCATTCAAATGAAAAGGAAATTTTTTATAAAAAATTATTTTCTCTAAAGGAAGGTTTAGTCATTCTTTTCCCATATAATTTATATTTATTTTCTAACTAATTTTTGAATAATTATTTGAAAAAATAAACTTCACTTTTGAAATCATCATATCAAAACTATCTTATGCTAAATGTTTTCTATTCTTTTTGAAGAGATTCAATTTTTGATAAATAGTGAAAAATACTGAGTTTTAATTGACGAATTCACTCTCATTTAGATTATTTATAATGATATATCATATTTTGAAATAGTTTTAAAGTAAAATTATTTATATTATAAATCTATTAATCCAATTTATGTACTTTTATTCATTTTTATTTTGAATATTAATATAAATGTATTGTAAAATTGTAAATATTTTATCTTAAAAAACCACTTTCCTCATCACATATGCTGGATAATTTTGTAATTAATTTTTTCAAATTATCTGAATTAAATTTGGAAAAATGGATTCCAAAATTATAATTAGAATAATTTATATTAACCAATATATTCAAAATAATTTTTTTCAACAATTAATTGAAAAGACAATGGAAAATATTTACCATGGTTAAGGTAAAAAGTATTTTCCTCTGGTTAAACTACAAAGATAAGGGTTAAAATAACCTACAATTAGGTTTAAAATAATATTTATGGACCTATTTAAACCTTATTATGTCTATGTATGATTAATACTCTATTTTATTCAATTTTTACGTGTGAAAATTTTTGGAACACATTTTTCATTAAAAAAAATCAAGTCTTCCACTCACCTTACTTATAAATGACCACCCCTCTCTGATCTTCTACAAACCATATGACTACTTCGGATGAGCCAAGAACTAAAAAAATAACATCCTAACAACAATAATACCATCTAATAATCCTTATTTTCAGTATAAATCCATGCTTTTATGTTTTTTTGTGCAATCCTAATGTAGTTACATGAAGAAGATGTAACATTTTTCAATGAAATTTTATATCTCTTTTCATCCTCCTATACCATCAATTTTTATTAAAACCATTATTATATAAAACTGCAGGTATATTCTGTATAATGAAAAAAATGTATTAATTTATGACCTAAAACCATCCCCACTTCTATCAAGTCGGTTAGGAAAGTATCATTCATGTGTAGGTAGGACTATCGCCTTACAAACCAATGTCATTTGTTATTCCATTACCTACTCTCATAGTTGTGAATAATGAGGGGTCTAAATTGTATAGATGATATTTATACCATAATTATATCTCTTTGGTGATTGTATCATATATATATATGTGTGTGTGTGTGTGTGTGTGTGTGTATATGAATGTATGTATATATATTTACTTTCCATTCCATTGGGGATATGATAATATCTCTCGTTTGTTCAGGGGACTAATGCTTCACTAAGTGATTTTATTCTTATTTTACTAAGTCATTACATGGAAGGTGAAAAGTATAAATTTATTGAATTTATCTAACATAAATAACCTAATTATTATATTCATGACATATTTATAAATAATAATAAGTAAATATATCATTTTCTCTCTTACAATATCAATCATCAAAAGATGATAATGTCGTTTGGGTACGTGTGGACTACAACCTTCACAAAGTAATGTGACACTCTTTTCATCAAAACACAAAATGGCGGGAAGGATGAGCGATAACACTTGATCGAGACATGTTAAGGGATATTGATTTGAAAACTCATGGATCAAACATGGAAATCAAGGAGGATATGAACAAGGCTTATGACAGGCTTGAATGGAGCTTCATTAATAGAGTTCTTTCATGTATTGGATTATCGGACAAGTTGGTGGATCTCCTATTCAGGTGTTTCAGCTCTTCATGGCTAGCGATGGCTATTATGGGGAAGGTTCACAGTTTCTTCAAGTCTACCAGAGGTCTCCCACAAGGAGATCCTCTGTCTCCCAAAATCTTCATCCTGGCGCAAGACTCCCTCAGCAGGCTCATTAACAGAAGTTTAACCCAAGGGAGAATAGTTTCTTTCAAGAGGAGGATGAAGGTTCCCTCAGTTTCCCATCTTATGTCCGTGGATGATACAATTGTTTTTATTAACGGTGGGAAGGATTCGGTGAGATGAATCATGAACATCCTTACGAATTATTGTTACTGGAGTGGACAGAGCATCAGCTCTTCTAAGAACAATTTCTTTATCCCGAAGTAGAGCACTGATAGTCGGGATGCTGCCTTATATAGAAGACTAGACATGTAGTGTGGGGAGTTTCCTCTGGAGTACCTGGGCACCCCGATTTCATGAGGGAGACTTTGGGTACGTGACTTTGACCCTATTGTGTGTAGGATATCAAATAGAATCTTGAACTGGAAAAACAAATTTCTTTATTTTGGTGGTCGGATAGCTCTGGTTAACAGTGTCCTATCTACCATTCCCATGCACACGATGGCTGCTTCCAATGAACCAAAATGTGTGGTCAAGGCTGTTGACTGGATTCTTTGTAACTTTTTTTGGGATTCCAAGGCAGTGGGTAAGAGGCACTGGGTCTCTTGGGGTAAAATGGCGAGGTCGGTTGTGGAGGGAGGGATTAGTGTTAGGAGCCTTCGTAACTCAATAAACCGCATGCATGCAATGTTGGCTTCTGAAGTACTAGAGGAGCGTACTTTATGGGGGAACTCCATGTCAAAGATCAGTGGGGAATGCAAAACAAGAGCTCATGGTTATAGGTCTCCCCTGTGGGAGAAGATTTACCCCCTGATTCAGCTTCAGCTTCTACACGCTCGATGGATTGTCGGTGCAGGGGATCTGTTTTTCTGGCATAAGAACTGGGCTATTTCATCGCTTGCCTTCCTGGGTTTCCATGCACCTTTGATCACAGTGAAGGAGGCAATTCTTCATCCCAGGATTACTAAGGTGGTGCTGAGAGCGAATCAACAGGATCTTCTTGTGTCCATTGAGTTAACTTCAGGACCGAATCTGTGTGTGTTTTCTCCTACGGCCTCGGGTGTTCTTCTTTGGCGCATTAGGAGGAGGGAAGTGGCCACGAAAGAGAACGTTAAGAAACTCAGATTGCATTTACCATCGGCATGCCATTGCCGCAGGAGAAGGAATGAGGAGAGTGTGAGCCATTTATTTTTTGAAGGGGAATGGGCATCAGCGGTGTGGAAGTACTTAGGAGGCCCTATTTTTAACACGTCACGACAGTGGGATGTCTCATCATTCCTGAGGGAATGGTTTCAGGGCTCTAATGGCCTGGTGAAGGAAAGAATGGCTCGGTCGGGGATTCTGAATGCAGGGTGTTAGTGTTTGTGGCAAGCTAGGAACCAAGCGCGGTTTGAAGGTGCAGAGTCTTCGGCTACATCCATTATAGCAAGGATGATATTCTTGATCCTGGACTGGATCTCTCTTCACAAGGATTGGAGGGATGCTTCCTCGTTTGGAAGTGTTCAGGTCAGAGGCCTCCAATCCTTCTCATCTGCTGCCGAGGTGCAGGGGAGATGGGTGTCTTGGCATCCACCTGCTTCTGGTTGCAAATTGAACACGGATGGGTCATGTTTTTCTGGTGTTATGAAAGGAGGAGGAGTGGTTTGATACTCTTAGGGAGATTTTACGTTGTCCTTCTCTACTAATTTTGGCATGGTCAACCCTCTTATGGTGGAGACTATGGCTATACTCTCGGGGCTCTTATTATGCATTCATGAGGGTGTGGTTTTATCTCAGGCCGAGGTAGACTCCCTTATTCTTCATGCTTCTTTACTGGGTAAGGGTGGTGTCTCGTGGTCCATTTCATATCCTGTTAGGAAGTGTAGATCAATGATTCAGGATTCCATCTATGTCTCACACACATGGTGGGAGGGCAACAAGGTGGCTGATCACTTGTCTTCCTTAGCTGAGAAGACGGCGGGGAAAGTGTGCCTCATTCATCCTAACAGTTTGAAACCGGAGTCTGTGAACTTAATTAGAGGGGATGCCCTTGGTTTAAATTACTTCATACCTCCTTGATTAGGGGGGTTCTTTTGTAGGTCTCGACTCTTTTCTTGAATAAAAATTTATCTTGGATGGATGATATAGATATGTACATTTAAATAAATATTTTTTTATTTATCATATTATTATAAATATATAATGTTATATATTGCATACCTACTTTCCATAATTATCATATAAAAATGGAAATTTTATTCATGATAACATATGGCGTATGATCTTCATGATCGTATAGTAATTCGTGTGGAAAACCCATCATTCAATATTGGTCTTAAATTTATAAATGATTTGTAAATATAATAATATTTTCATTAATATTATTTTTTAGAAGTTTAAATAATATCCTCTTTATCAATAGTCAACCTACCAAATTCATTTTCAACACACAATCAAAATATTGTCGACACATCTGATGTAAACATAATTGACTAAGTAACCATATATAATGTTGTAATAAGTGAAATAAAGTGATTAATAATCATGGAAAAAGTTATAATGAAATTAAATAATTAACATAAGTTTAATATTTATGAAGATAAAGAACGTAAATGATGATCCAAACTCAAGGTATGGATTTCCAATCTCATGTCCCTTCCATCATGCATATACCATATTCAAAACATATTTCATATGTGTGGTGTCTATACATCCCCTATGATATGTTATATAGTGAATGTATTTATCATTATGGTATTTAAAGTTTTATTTTATTTCATTTCTGTTATGGGGAACACAATTTAGAAGTTATCAAAAGCTGTAAGGTTTTATTTCACAATCTCATCATTATCCAGGATTGCTTATGTTTACATCTCCCATAAGAGAAATATTTGACATTTCTATCTCAAAATAATTATATTCTCTTATCCTCATGTTATTTGTTATTTTTTATTTAATATTACCATTTTCACACTATTTTTTACATCAAATAATTGATAAAATGGTTTTAATAAAATTTGACATTATATCTCCATTCGACCAGAAACTGTTTTTCGTTAAAATCCATGTTTTCTAAAAAAAATTAAAAAATGTTTTGAACCTTTAAAAAATTATTGATTAAAGAAATATTTACCCATTTTTACATTTTTTTAAATGTTTTGATAGGAATCATCATGTGCTTGTTAGAAAAATTCTTTTTTAGATTTTAAACAAACATTTAATGAAATATCTCTTTCTATATAAAAAGAATATATATAATTTCCCACCATCACAACCACACAATGATTTAAGCCATATTTTACAATTATATTGGGTTATTTAAGAAAAATTATTTTTAAATTATTTTGTTAAATATTTTTTTAAATAAGTATTTAAAAGTGTAAATAATATTTTCCTCTATTTTTTAACTAATATTTTATTAAATTTATATTCTTCAATGACATCATCCTATAATTGTACATATTATCCACTGATGATATTTTGTATTGTTACCATACTTATTATTTATTTATATAGTTTTTGACCAGTTTATAAAGGGATATGAAATTTTGTTACCATTCATCATTTTATACTGGATTGTTTATGATTATTTAAATTTATTAGGGTAACTATTAACATTTTTTACGTTTGTTTTTCAATATCAATGTTTATATATACTATGTTTCACCCATTTCATACGTGTAACTCACTGGAGATAGTATGTTATAGTAAATTTCTACTCTATCTCTTTGGAACATTATTATTTCTCACTAGACAAACTAGATTTGGTTTTTTTCTGAGGCCTTACCCATTTATATAGATATCATAGCAGAAGGCCTAAATAGTATGTTTAAGATGTATAGAATTATGAATTCCATCATTATGAATATACTTGTTTATATTACATGTTATTATTTAATGACATAGAATATCCATGGTTATGATTCAAACTCATGTGAGTTTTTTATGGAATTGCATGATAACATTTCTTCCATCAATATTATGACCATGTTATTTATTAAATGGATTTTTTTTGTTATTTACCTTGAAATATTGATTACACCTTACTTATGAATACATTATATTGTACACTTATAGTTACTAAGAATATGAGATCACCCCTTTCTTATGTTTTGATTCCTAAGGATACCAGGAAGTGTTTTTTGAATGATATTAATGGTTATTCTAAGTAGAATAATGGGATTATCAATGAAAATTATTTTTATATTTTATGTTTTATAACGTAATGTGATTTTAATGTATGTATCCTTTTTACCAAATCTACTAATCTATTCCATCCATTGGGATGTGATCCAATCAAATTATTCTTATTAAATTAAGTAGACAATGTATCTAGGATACTAAGGTTTGGGTCACTATAAATGGTTTCAGGGGAATTTTATAAGAACCCCTTAGAACAATTTTTAATAAAACATATATTCCATTATATAACCTACTGATTGAATTTGAGGATATGTATAGAACAAAATTATAATGTTTTGGTAGTAAATATATACATTTTTTTCTTGGAACATACATATCTGTCTAGATACTACAAGTGGACATCATTCTGGAATAGATATACATAAGTGTAATAACTCTAAAATTACAACATAGGGATTTACTTGATAAAACCTTAGTGCATGAAAATAGGATTAACTACACACTTGGTTTGAAACTCTAAGGTAATATTTTTAGAATGATTCACATTTTCTTTATATACCATTATAAATTATTTTAAAATAAAGATTTCCCAAATAAAACTATTTTTATGATTATGAGAGTTTCTATGAATATATTTATAATCTTATGTTATGTTATATAGTAGAATTAGGATTATACATTATTTTTTATAATTTGTTGATCTAATATAGTGTCTTACACTATTTATAAATGGATCATAACCTAATGAATAAGAATTGTATCAATTGTCATACCCTATAATTAGGGATTTCCCCCTAGGAATGATAATGAAGTTAGATATGGGACTAGAACTCAAAGTGGTAAAATTATAACCATATTAGAGAATATGACTCAAGTTATGTGTAATAAACTTTTAGATATGGATAATAATGTTGATAACCTAAATACTGCAATGATATTAGACCACTTCTTGTGATATAAATGACCATCATTCAATGAGAATATAATTCTATTTTTAGGTGATTAATAGATATATTCTTTAGAGAAGATACTTGTCACACTATGATGTGATAAAACTGGACAATTTATCATGTCAGTTTATCTCCTCTCAATATATACATATCAATGGTGTTCTTTGATTCAAAACATTAATGATGAAAAATAAATTCAAAACATTGAATGGAAGGATTTAATATTACTCATCATGGGTAAATAGTTTCCTTGTGAGAAACAAATTGATATGGAATGAAAATTATTGATTTAAAGACAGAATGAAATGGAAAATGTTTCTATGTATAAATATATAATTATAAGGTCTTAAAGGCATTCTTCAGACTATTTACATAATACAAAGATCAAGATTGGCCATTTGTTGATGAGATTAATCTAATCATCTAATTTGAATTACTCTTCCAAACCTTTTCATCCTAAATGGATATATTATAATATGATATTAAGAGAGAGAAATAATTATATAATTCCGATTAATTATAATAGAATAAATAGAAGAATATTATGGAGATAAAATATAGATAAATAGAATAGGTGAAAGATGTGCTTCCCTACATGTGATACTTCTAGAATTAAACAACATGGTATATTCATAAATGGAAAAGGAGTTTACTTTAGGTGTGTGGAAAATGGCCACCATCCCTGTGGTTTCAAGGGAATCAAATAATATTAAAATGTGAAATACTTCTATTTTAATGAGATGGAGAACAATAGAAATCAATTACCCATGCATCAGAGGAATATAACTCAAAATTATCTTAGAGATCCATGTCAATATTATGATATTGATTCAAATTAAGGGGGATGATTATTGAGATTTTGTACTTGTACCCAAGAAAAATATTGTTAATGTACGTTATTATTGGAATTATTATTATAAGAATTATGAAATTTATAAGTACTATAATGAATTAGTATTTATTTAAGGTTTTTAGATCATGTTTTTAATGGTACCATAAAATGTCAATTTGTAGAAAGTGGAACATCATGAAGATAACATGATTTAAGGAGGATAACAATTAATATGTTCCTGATGTTGATATAATAATGATGATTGGGTTTTATTAATTTATTTGAAAACATTAATGTTTATATAATATTTTATGTCTAGGTAATTATAAGATATTAGAATTTTGTAACATTATAGGTATTGTATAAATATGGGTTCGGAGAAAGGAAACTCATATATGGGGTGAGACCCCATCATATTTTTCATGGTTGTGTGGATTGAACCCATGAACAAAATAGGATAAGGTTTTATCTCTTACTACTAGCCTACCTGGTGTCCTATATAACATATCATTATTTTTATTTAAATGATTTGATAGATAAATATTAATGTTAACTAAGGTTTCTATTAATTACGATTATAGATTAATGTATTATATTTTATATCTTTATTGAAACTATATTGGTATTCTATAATAGTTAGAGACAAATAGAATGAATTTTCACTTTTTATGGGTCTTATGATCCATTGAAACTAAATATTAGTACTACAAGCATAAGAAAAACATTTTTGGATATTCATTTCATGGTGTAAGTGATGAATTGTAAATTGACCAAAGAAAAAACAAAAGAGAAAATTGTTCTTATGAAATAGAATGTTATCAAGTAATTACATTTATTTATTTTCATAGGTAGTAAAATAATTCCACAACTTTTGGAAAAGGGATCAAGAAAAAAATGATATCATATTACCTTGATATTTAATGAATAAAATGGTCTTATATATCTTTACAAATTTATGGTTTTGAGGTCCTCAAATTTCCATTTATCATTCACATACTTTTTTACAAGTATATATATCATTGTCTATAATTATTTATTATTTTATTCCATGTTCATATATTCACTTTCCACCAATGTTATCCTATGTAAAAATCAACTTATGTGTTATTCCATATGAACTTTTTTACTTCCATTTATCTCTTATTAATATGTTTTTTCATTAACCCTTATTACAATGTGGGTTTAAAAACTGTAATTTTCAAATATAAAACCCTTAGTATATGAGAACAATATCAAATTATCTGGATGAGATTTATTTAAGGTTGGGAGAATTAAAAAACTTGAAATTATAAAAAAAAATCAATAGTGTATGAGATATGTAACACCAAGAATTAAAATGTGTGAAATATATATTATAAAATGTAATCTCTTCGATAACATCTGGAACATGCAACCCTGGGTATAAAAGAACTATAATATAGTATACCATTGTAAACTAGCCATTAAATTTGTGTGTATGAATACTACTATTTAAATTATGAATATTATGTTTTTCAAATTATTTGAACTAAAATAAAAATTATTTAAACGAATAATTCAATTGTGAAATGATATAAAAATAATATTAAACACTTTTATCAAATTTATTTCGGTATATAAAATTCATTTATTGTATCATAATATTAATATTATAGTAGGGTGATACTTTTTGGAATTATTTTCAGAAAGGTTTATTTTTTTGACGAAAGATGATAAATACTAGATTTTATTTGAAAAAATCATTTTCATTTAAAATAATTATAATGATATATTATATTTTTAGTTGATTTTAAAGTAATTATTTTTAAATTATATATCTATTAATATATTTTAGGTTATTTGAATCATTTTCATATTGAATTTTGATATAAAGACATTGTAAACTTTTGAACATTTTCACAATAAAACCCCACTTTCTTATCATGTATACAATATTAATTTAAAACTAAAATTTTACACCTCTATCAATTTAATTTAGAAAAATGGTATTTTTTGAAATTTCATATTTATATTAGATAATATGTTCAACATATTCTCTTACTATAAATAATAATAAAAACAATAAAAATTATTATTCGTCATTAAGGTAAAATGGATTAACCGTGGGTTAAAATAAAATGAGAACTTTTAAATGACCTAAAAATATGTACAGAATATATTTTATGAACATATTTATACATTATCATGTATACGTCTCTATTATACTCTATTTATACCCATTATTATTATAGAAAATATGGGTATATTTTTTTTTTAAAAACCTTACAAGTGTGCTAGTCACCTAACTTATAAAAGGTCACCCACTATCCTCTATTCTTAACACCTTAAAAACCTTTTGGGTTAAACAATAACTAAACAAATTATTTCACAACATCAATCATCTCTTCTTGGAAGCCTTATTTTGTGCATAAATAATTCATATCATGACCTTTCTAGAGATTCCATGTGAAGGTTTTAGGTACTCTATTACATAGATTTTTTTATCTTGGATGAGTTTTACATGGGGTTTTTCAGGTAATATTGGATAATTTTTCAAGAAAAATGGGATATGAATGGTTGGAGAACTGTTAGGGAAAACTTTTTAGTTTGTTCCAAGAAACCGTGCGCTTTTTTGGTGAGGCAAGAATTGGTGCACGGTTGGCACACAATTCAGTAAATTCATGTAGCCACCCTCCTATAACCATGTAACCCATATAATATGGGCTTTTATGTCTTAAAAAATAATTTTCAAATTGATAACCCCTTAGGAGAAACCATGTGAACCCTAAGGTGAGGCATATAGTTAAAAAAACTAGTTTTTTCAAACCATTCACCCAATCCTAGGAAACAGTGCACACATGCTTTTAATTACCTGAAATTTCATTTTATATTCCCAACTACCCTATTCAACCCACTCTATATAAACTTATTTCCTTCAATTTTTGAAGTTACCATGAGGATTCCAAGGCTCCACAAACAACATTATTGATGAATCGAAGATTTGATTCAAGGATCGGATCAACGTTGTTATGTGATTTATTCCATGTTTGGTTGCCTCTATCCCACATCCCACTTTTTGGATGAAGAAAAATGATTTAACCTTTATTTGAAATGGGTTTACATATTGGTTTTTATGTTTATGTTTTTTGGATATTGATCATATTTTTTGGTCCAAGATCTTTTATCCCTATGTGATTTCACTTATTCATTTTTAATTTGGGATCTATATTTGGAGAACATCCTTAACAACTTGGAGGTAGGTGTTCTAAATATCAATTTCAATATTCTTGATTTTAATTCCATGTGTGCAATTGTTAAATTTTAATTTCCATGTTGGTAATTTTCAGCCTAAATGGGGTTTATCAATTGATTTAATAGGTTATAATAATGAAATTGTTTTGAATTATCATTAAGAAATTAATGGATAATGGTTTAATGAAATTTTATTAATCAATTTAATTTTTTAATTGGGATCCACCCTTGGTAATTTCTAAAAATATGAGAATTAGGATTAGTAGTTTTTCATTTCTTGATGAAAAAATTATGAAATGAGTGAATGATTAATTCTAATAATGGATGATAAATGGTTAGAAATATGGAATAGTGTGATGTGATATCTATGAATGGGTTGTTGGATAGGGTCGATTTTACTAATTACATATGTGGTACATGAATTTTACTCTAGGAACCCAATATATTTATGTATACAAGTGATGACTGAGTTTTGGGATAGAAACTACTACTCAAAATACCCATACAGTGCTAGAATACTACTCTCAATCCCCAATGTATGAATATTAAATTTTAACGACATGATTGATGGAATCATATAATGGAATAAAATGTGATATACTATTGGGCATGGTTCAGACTCTGGAACTGGATGAAGCCAGTATTAATGGTTTCAGTGTCATAATGAACCCGTGATTTTTATGGTAAAATGTTGAATAATTTAACATGAAAATAGTTTACTTTATTATTTCAGAAAAAATTTTATATTACTACAGACACTGTTATATATAGGATAAAGTTTTAGACTCTATTGTGAGTGGTCTACTGAGTTATACTCAAATGATACTCAGGCTTCCAAATTGGTACCCAAACTGACCTTATTATTAAAGGATAGGACCAGGGAAGAGGACTATGTATGATAGATGATTTTGGATGGAGCATGAATGAGGGAAAAAGACTTGGTGTTGATACCAACTTTGTATTGTTAGTGTTTATTTATTTTGTATTTTCATTTAACACTTGACATATATATGGAATGACATATCTACATATTTGGTTTGGATAATGTTTTTTGGTCATTGTTTATTATGTAATACTAGTCTGTATTGGTTATAGTATTATTATGTTTATTGTTTATCATTATTTGGATATTTCTTACTTATTTTTTCTTTTTTAATTCCTTGATTAAGAGGGTATAATATCCCTGTGATATCTATATTTGAAACTCACTTCTCATCATTAACCTCTGGTGTATAAGGTGATGCGACTGAGGTCAAGTGATCAACCAGATTGAGGAACCGAGTTATTGAACCAAGGCTAGAACACTAAAAGTAAGTATCAAATTTGTTTTTCTTCTATTTTCTTTTGTATTACTATTTTTTAATGGTAGATGTAATTTTATCATGAATCAATCCTTGTTCATGATAATTTTTATGGGAGTAGTCAACCCACATAAATATGATAACCCATTTACCCGGTGATGAGATGTTGTGGTTGATGTTCATTATTACAACCGAATATCATTTCACCTTGAGTGATGCACTTGTTGTGTGATGAAATTATATTTAAGAGATTTTACATCATGGCCTGGTATGAAAAAATAGTTATTTATATATGTAATATTCTATGAACTCTGGATTATTATGTGACATTAATTTTATGCATACACAAACAACATGTTTTGGGAGATTTGTTAAAAACGAAATGATTTACTTTGTTTGAGTAATTTTAGATAAAAAGATTACTAATAATAAATTTCATATTTAAAATGATTATTAATGTAGTAAATTCAAGTGTATAAGTCAATTTATAATAAGAATCTTGATTTCTAGAAAAACATTTACACTATTTTAGCCATGATGTATATGAGGGATGGTTGAGGGTAGTGATAGTGCCTTGGTTTTGACCATATGGTGGGGTATGGAGTGATGAATTATTATGTCATATTTTTGAATCCCTCATAAATAAATGTTTTTTTGTTTAGTTATGTATCCTTATATGTTTTTTTGGAATTATAGAGATATGTCTCCATGACAAATCTTATTGACAAGATGGCGGGAGGATCTGGGTGCAAATGATTATCTTGTTCTAGAAGCAGTTGCTATGATAGAACTAGGTGGTGGATCTACAGAGAAGTTACATGAATCATTTGATAACTTAATGGAGATTATGGAATGAGACCCTTGGGTGGATTTGAATATTTTCTATAGCATTACATGGGAGATCTAGTTTCATCACCCTTTTACTGTTATTGGAGAGGGTGGACCATAGGCATCTATGTTTTTAGTAGAGTCTATCTAGATGATCCTTGACCACATAAAGACTATTTTTGAGAAGATATTAATGATATATACTTATATGTTACTAATTTAAGTGATTCATTGGTGTGAATTATAGACATTAAATGGAATGTTGGAGAATATGAAGTGGATGGTCTTTCAAGATAAATTCAAGGAGAATTCTTTCCCTAAGATTCTCATGCAGGAGAAGGAATAAATTATGAGAATGAACCAGGGGAGTAAATCTATGAAGGACTATAACGGAAACTGTAGGAATTTTCATTCTATTTTATTCTAGTCTTTCTAGGAGATATGGAAATTTTAGTGAAGTATTTTCAATATGGGATGTGAAATAAAGTCCCAAGTAAACATCTTTAGGCTAAATATATTTTTTGTTTTGATGAATTAGGATCTCATTTATTAGTGGTTACTAAAGTATGTATAAAGTGGAATATAGGTTACTTATGATGAAAAAACAATAGGTTCCTTCACTAAGAGTAAGAAGAGACTACACGATAATGTTATTCAGAAAGATGGATAGAATATTAGAAATGGTGATAGATTATTTATTCAAAGTACTTACTAGATTTACTACCAATAGTGTGGTAGATCTATACACATTCATAGCCAGTGTCCCATACTAGTAGGGTAGTACCTATCTTATAGTAGGATGGGTCAAATGTAGTGGTATTATATAAAATCATGACCTATGGGTAGTAAAAAAGTATCTAGGAAGAGCTAAAACACTGAGAGGGGGTCTTCTACCCCATATCAGTCTATAAGATGGAGTTCTTCTGGACATGGTGGTCACGTTGGTGGATGTGAGACATCATGGAAAGAGTAGATGTATCAATAGAGTGGTAAAACTCAAGGGACTTAGTATGAAACATTGGTAATTGGTGTACGATAGTTGCATGTAGTTCATCCTACACTTGTTGTTAGTGAGGCTCAACCATCGATAGTTAGAGGCACTATTCTTCTAGATTCAATTCTTTCTTGTGACTATTGGGTCCTAAAAATTACACAATTGAGAAGAATGGAAATATATTTAACATAAAAAAGAGTATAAATGAATTGGAGAAAAATATTTAAGTAAATATTCAATGGGACACCACCGCAAAGAGAAAATCCTTTTGCAGACCGCCGCACCACATGTAATTCCACCAAATCGCGAAGGTTCTATGAAATAAAGATTTCTCGGCATTGATATGGTGATGTCGATGCCTAAAAATAAAATTTACAATTTTCCACTAAAGGAGGTGGTGATTTAAACCACCAAAAATTAATTTTCCCCATGAACTAGAAGGATCATCAAATGATGTGGCACTGTGGGTTCCCACAAATGAAACAATGTCATTTGCAGGACCGATGTAATAACCTAAACTATGATAAATGAAAGTCCCCTTTTGATTGAATGTATTATTTTGTAATATATTTATATATAACACAAGAACCTATTTTTTTTTATTATATATAATTTTATTTTAAATATCATTAAATATCTTTACTATTGATAATATAGTTGTCGAATAGTTATCACATGATTAGTATAAATATTGGGTTTTTACAAATTCGATTGACATAGACAAATGAAGTGATCGCCTCAACCAGTAGGATCATACCCTATGAAGACCATTTATTGGATCATATGAGGGATATAGTATCATTGTTAGTTTTCCTTGACCAAAACCATTTTAAGATCCAACAACATAAGTAAGAGTGAAACTGTCTACGAGAGAAGTTCAAGATCATCCAGATCGTGGCACAAACCATGTATGCCAAAAAAACCCATGAATGTCTCACTATCGTGCACCATACTCTTAGGTATTTTTCTTGTGTATTTAATGGATATGTTATAAGACACTATAAATATTATTATGAACATTATTTTATAGAGAATAATCAATATATTTTCATCCCATTTTTTTACTTTATAAATAATTTTTATTTTGAAATAATGAAACACAAATAGTATTTTTGGGTAATATTCATATTAAATTATGGAAATTATTTTGATGAATTAATGGATATTATAAATAAATAAAATTGTAATAAAATATTATTATTAAATAATTTTTATTAAAAATAGATGACCATATAATATTTATAAATTCAAATGTAATTTTTATAAGGGTTTGAAAGCCATTATCATAAAAAAACCAAAATTTCTTAATAAATGTAAATTTTATTTTAAACTTGATTATTATAATATTTTAAAAAAATATTTAGATAAAATTAAAATCATTTTTGGAATCATAAATTCAAAATTATCTAACAGTAAATGTTTCATAATTTTACAAAACATTCGATTTTTTCGGTAAAAATTTAAATATCGTATTAATATACTTTATGTATTATGAAATCTTTATGATCCAAAATTGAAGTAATTTTTTTTTAAAGTATATCCATGATCAAATATGTCATTTAAATTTAAATTAATCTGATTTTTTTTATTTGATTAATTTCATAAGGCCTTTGTATATCCTCCAAAACCATTAATATATTTGAGGGTTTTAAAATATTCTCTTTAAGAGTATGACTCAACTCCACATAATAAAGATTTTTATTTTATTAATTTATTAAATTATACTTATAAAAAAATTATAACCACTCTGATTTGGTAGGAAACATGAAAAAAAGATGGTCTGGTTTGTGATTTTGGTTATTTTATTTTGTAGAGTTGAAAACCTAAATAATAAAGAAAAATCCACCAGTTTTCCTATATAAATGAAATGAAGGTACAATTTTATATTCAATAAAACTACTTGTATAGAATAAATTATATTATATCCACTATATATACACCTCACATGGTTCCCCAAGATCTCATGAATCCCCTCCAGTGAATTTGGGGTCACACCCTCAAGTAAGGGAACTTCGAGTCAACTTTTTTATTCAAGCACCTCTTTTATGTTATTCTTCTTAATTTTGATTTTTTTGTGTTGGGGTATGTTATTTGATACACCCATTACTATAAATTTTATTTATATATGATTATATACCACTTTAACTATCATTAATTCCTCCCATGAAATGTTATGTGCACCAATTACTATACCGAAATTTAGTAAAGGATTATCACCTTTTCTTATTCATACTAGTTTCCTTACTATATTATGTTAGATATTTAAAATTACGAATGTTGGGATATATATTTACATGTACCTATTAATTCCCATTTTATTTAAAAATTTTAATATACCCATCTCACTCTCATCAACCCATTTTATGAATTTTTTATTGATGTTGTTATCCTACCAAATTTTCACTGCGATTTTCCATGCCAAAACCATTATATAGTTAATACCATACTAATTTTACTATAAAGGTTGTTCATGTTTAATGAAATACAACTATTAAATGGAAAATTACATTTAATAATTCCACACATCATTTTCATGGAATAAAATGTGATGAAAAATTATTCCATGTTTTTTATATATGTAAAAGACTTAAGAATGAGAATAAAATGAATGTGACGGGTGTGCTCGAAATAATATAGTACTCAAATTAATTTGGTAATTTTTACTCTCTTGATAATTAATGGTGGTATACATATTGTACTTGATTCCTTTATGTTTTTTTTCATCATGATGTCTTGGTAGTTATCCTTGACCTATGTCTATGATGAAATGTTTTAAGTTATTGCAACATTCCCCATGTTATGTTTATTATGCAATATCTTGTATCATGGTTCATGTTTACAATGAATACCCTTTATTCCCCATTTTTATTCCTATTGTATAATGTGTACCACCTTATTCCATTTTTATTCCCTTACTAGGCATTATAGCTCACCACGTCTTCATGTTTTTTCCTAGATTATCCAGTACAGTTTTAAAATCTATGGAATTTCAGAAATATGTTAAGGATATTTTTAATAATTTTTTCATATCCAATGTTCATGATGTTATTATATGTACCTAATTCTCAAATAAACAATTCTTATCGACCTTTTAGGATATATTAATTGTAATTTTATATAATAATTCATGAACTTATGTGTAATAAAGAACATGGGTTTTATAGTTGGTATAAAAGGAAAATTTTATTTATTTATTGGGATTAGGATTAGAAAATTCTAATAAAAAACATAGGGATAAGTCTATGTATAATAAAACATCCCTACATTTTGGTAAGTATAGAGTAAGTGGTTTATCATTAAAATACATTAATTTCTGTATACTACAAGTGGTTGTGATCCTAACACATATGTACCTAGGGGTAACAACTCTGACAAGGTATATCGAGATTGACTTAGTATATCATATTACACAAAAACTGGCCTAACTATTCATTTAGTTTGAAAATCATGGAGGATATTCTTTATCAAATTCATAATCAAATTACAAACCATTATTTTCGAGAAAAATTTCCAATAAAAATATATATAATGAAATAGATTTTGGATAACATAAATTGAAGCCTATAAATTCATAAGATAAGGAAATAAATATATGTTATATTTTATCCCTTTAATGTCATTGGATTCTCATTTATGTTTTTAAAATTTTAAAAATACTCATCCCTAATTTCCCCTTTATTCTAGGAAATTACTGAAAATTTGAGGAATTTGTTAAAAAATCAATAAGATAGGAAATCTAATGATAATCCCAATGAGATTCCCAACTAGATGGAATTATGAATCAAATATTTATGAAAATTCTCTCTCAATTGTATTAGGTTATGAATATAAACCTAGATTAAGAGTTCTTAAATACCCCTAATAGATAAAACATTGTGATCGATACCTTTATGCAATAAAGACCTCGAACTTTCAATGAATCGTCTGACTCCTTAATCCCGGAACAGTGCATAACCTCAATTGAGATGATATTCTCTGTCATTAAATTTTAGAAAAAAAATAAATTTCTACTATATTTTTATCTTATGGAGTTAGAAGATGATTATTGGTGGATATTAATCAAGAATACAAAGCCTGGGGATGTGATCGATGTGATAGAGTGGAAGGAATTTTGGAAAAAAATTATAAATATTTTTTCTGAACTCTCTATCTTAAAATGGAAAGGGATTTCATTTCCATCAAGAAGAAAGATGAATAATATATCAGGTCATATGTGGTAAAATTATCCAAACATTCACGATATTCCTCCATCTTTGTCATTTCCCCCAAATTTAAGGTTGATCTTTTATTTAGTTGGATAAAAACTAGTCTACAAAAATACCTAGAGATCTGATACTTTGACAACTATAAGAAAATTGGATGACGTTCCCTTAAATTATAAATGGATATTAGTTAGTATAAAGGGTATCATGGGGATTATAATAAGTAAGTGGATATTAATTCTAGCATTCCAATGGAGAAATATAATAGTGCTAATAAAAATCACCATCCTATTTGTCCAAGGTATGAAAAGAAGCACCATGGAAATTTTCTAAAGAGAATGAGAAAAATATTTAGGTGTTGGAAGGAAGGACACCATGTTAATGATTTCTAATGGGATAGACCCACTAATATAAAAGAGGAAAGTAATTTAATATTCAAACATCAGTGTGTTGTTTATTGTTTCAACTGCAGGGAACTAGGGAACTTTGAATATCAATGCACTAAGGTAAGAATTTTCTGAGACAACCAAAAACCTCGAAGGAGGAAAGGGGGAGAATTTTCTATCACAACCACTAATTCAGATCTCAAAAATGAAGTGGTGATAGGTACAGTAGTTATTCATTCAATAATAGGACACATAATTTTTTATTCAGGTTCAATGAATTCATTCATATCAGGATAGTTTAGTAGAATTATTAAAATTCCACAACAAAACATAGAAGTAGCTCTATATACGAAAATGACAAATTAGGAAATTATTTCATCCCATTTATATAACTTCTCGACTATCTAAATTTTTAGGATGAACTTCCCACAAAACCTTATCACACTCATGTTGGTGTAATTTGATGCAATTTTCGGTTTGGATCGGCTTTCCCTATATAGAGTGAGCATAAATTTTGATGAACAAAAAATCACCCTTATATTGTGAATCAACCCCCAATTATATAAAATTAAAAATAAGAGGATTAATATTCTTTTTCACAAAAATCTCAATAATTTATATTATTACTCTATTAGAAAGCATGTCTTTCTCAAATTATTGTGTCTAAGGAAAATATCACCCTTGAAGACATTGCCATTGTGAGGGAGTACATTGATGTTTTTCTCAAGGAATTTCCTAGACTTCAATCTAGTCAAGAGGTTGAATTTTCAATCAAGCTTATACATGGGATATTTAAATTATCATATAATCAATATATAATTTATTTTATGGAATATGGGGAGATTAAGTAATAACTAGAAGATAATGTAGATAAAGGGTTCATACGCCCAAGTGCTTCACCATGGGTTGCAGAAGTCCTCTTCATCAAAGAGATGGATTTGTAAATGTACCTTGTCATTGATTATCATGAGCTAAACAATATCATGATAATGAATAGGTATCCTCTTCCACCGATAGATGATTATTTTGATCTGCTATGAGGATCACAATACTTCTCCATGGTGGATATGGGTTTGAAATATTACCACGTTAGGTTGAACAGGGAGGATATCCCCAATACTTATTTTTATACGAGGTATAAGCACTGTGAGTTCATAATAATTCCATTTGGACTCACTAAATCTCCATAAATCATCATGGACATGATAAATATAGTCTTTAAAGAGTACATTAACAAATTTTTTGTAGACTTTATAGATGATTTTATAATATAATCCAAAAACAAGGAGGAGTATGAGGAGTATCTTGACACCATGATAAAAATCATACAAAAGGATAAGCTTTATGAAAGGTAAGAGAAAAGTGTGTTTTGTTTGAAGGATGTTTCATTCATGGGGAATATAATTAAAATCAATGGGATATCTATAGATCCTTCTAATAAAAATTAAATTGATGGATGGATGAGGACATAATTTGTGACATATATCCATAGTTTCCATGGATTAGATGGTTATTATCCTCAATTTGTGGGAAACCTATCTTGACTGTCAAACCCTCTAACCAATAAAACTCTAGAGGGAGTAAAATTTTCATCGAATGATGAGTGTGAAGAGAGATTCCACTAACTAAAAATTAGTCTTATCACTGCCATTGTTCTCACATTACCCAAAAGTGGAGAACAATTCATAGTATTTTTTGATGATTCAAGTAAGGGATTGGGATATGTGTTAATGAAAAATTACAATGTTATAGCCTATTTTTCAAGGCAAATGAATGTTCATAAAAAATGACACAACACATGATCTGTAGTTGGATGAAGTGATATATAATTTGAAAATATGGTGTAATTATCTATTTGGGTAGAAGTGTGAAATATATATGGATCAAAAAAGTCTCAAATATATATTCACAGAGAAAGAGATGAATATATTCTAAAAAATATTGTTAAATATAATCAAGTACTATGACTTATCAATCCACTTCCATCCCAGTAATGTGAATAAAGTGTATGATTCTCTAAGTAGAAAGGATCCAACAATCCTATCAATGATGTGAATTGAGAAGGATATGGTCTTCTTAGACTTAAAGAGGATGAAAATGGGAATCAAAAAAGAGCGAACATCATCTATCCTTTCACAATATATTTATCAACTATCTCTTCGAGATATCTGAAAGGACGCTCAAAGATATGGTGTGGGAAATGAGAAGAAAGTGGAATCTATAAGAAAAGAGAAATCCTTAGAGTTCAAGGTTAATAAAGAATGTGTTGTACGATTTTTCTCAAGACTTTGTGCGCCATCAAATAATGAGTTAATGGGGGACTTGTTGGATGATGCATATAGATCAACCCTCTATATCCATCCTGAAAGGAAAAAAGATTTATCAATATCTCCATGAACAATATTTGTTGGAAAATAAGAAGAAGCGTTCCGCACCCAATGGTCTAGGCCAGTTTAAGCCAAACCGGACGGGACTGGTCCAGGTCAGTTCAGCCAGGCCGAGTTGGGTCATCCGAACCAGGTCGGGTTGGCTGGAATGGGTCGGCTCATATTCGGACCAACACCAGGTCGGTTTATTTTACAAAAACTTCCATATCATTCAAACCATGTGTCCGTTTGATGAGTTTTTTATGGTGATGGAACCCTTGAAATGAGAAGGTCCTTTTTGAGATACTCTAAGTGATTCTTTGTGAAATTTGGTATATGACCTATGGGTGTGGGGAATAGGTTCTCCCAGTACAAGTGCACTACGAGCGGAATCCTACGGTTGGCTATAACTATGTGATATTGGTGATAATGTGACTCTGTGAATATGTGATCTTGGTGACTGTTTGATTCTGTGACTATGTGACATGGGGGATGCAAGACCCATCGATGCTTCATGCTCCATCAATGCTATGTTCCCCATAAACACTCAATGATCCATCAATTCTCTGTGCTCCATCGATGGTTCGTGCACCATCGATGCTTCGGGCACCATCAACACTCCATGAACCATCGATTCTATATGCTCCATATATGATATATGTGCCATCGATGCTCCATGAACCATCAACACTTCGTGAGTCATGGAAATTGGGATATCTGTGTACTAAAACTAGAAATACTTCTCTCCAATATTTAGACTTATACCTATGTGAGATGACCATATTTAAAGTACTTTGTGTGTTTCTTTGTAGTCTACTTCATGTGTTTCCATTTTTTTACTTCATGTGTTTCCTTTGTGGTATACTTTTTTTTTTCTTAGTGGTATTTACTTTTTGGTTTTAGGGTGTCCTACGGAGTATTATTTTACTCATACCTATTCAAGATTTTTGTATATGTGTCATGTCTTATGCAGATGATTTATGTTTGGATAGAGTCCTAGGTGGACTAGGACCAGGTGGTTCTAAGAGTGATTAGAGAGACGAGGTGTGATCCCACAACTTTAGACAGCTATAATCCTCCTACCCTTCTGGTATGGTTTTATGTGGATGAGTTTGCAACCATCACCCATACCTACAAGGAAATGAGAAAACATCACCTTGAACACCATCACCAGTCTTCCAAATACATCCAAATTTAACAATTCTATCTAGGTTGTGGAGGATTTCTGTATAATATATTCACACTTCACAATGATTCAAAAGGATTTTACACTAGATAAATTTCAAAAGATATACATTAGAGAGGTGTTAAGGCTGCAAGGAGTACCACTATGGATTCTAATTGATCAATATCTGACATTCACTAGTATGTTTTATAAAATACTCCAACTTTCTCTAAAATATGAGATGAAATTCAGTATGGCCTATCATCCTCAAACTGATGGCCGATCAAAGTGGACTATTGAGACACTGAAAAAAATGTCGAGATCATGTTCTATAGGCTTCATAGGAGGATGGTTCCAACATATACTTCTAGTTTAGTTATCATAAATCATCATTATCCACTCATGGGTCCAAATGTTTCCATTTTAATACTTTTATGGGATGTGGTGAAAGAAACCTGCATGTTGGGATAAAGTTGGGTAATGTAAACTGAAAGGTACAGAAATGGTTGCAGGAATGGTTAAAAAGGTTAAACAAAATTGGATTTAAATGACCATTAGGTATCTTTACCATTTATAATATATCAATTGAAAATTGATCACATGATTAGTATAAATATATGGTTTTAACAAATCCAATCGACATAGAAAAAGGAAGTGGTAGACTCAACAAGTAGGAACATACCCTATGATTCCCATATATCCGTGCTTCTAAGTGATATATAATCAAGGGTCTTTACCCTTGACCAATACCAAGCTAAGATCCAATAACTTTGGAAAGACAGAAACTGTCTACTAGATAATTTTAAGCTCATCTAGAACATGACCCAAACCATGTATGTCAAACCACAACATGAAACTCTCACTATCAAAAACCTTACTCATAGGGATTGATCTATTGTATTAAATGGATATGTATCTAGACACTCCCAATATGATATTTTAAAATATTTTTTAGACAATAATGAGTATATTTTCATCTTATCATTGTTACATTATATATAATTTTTATTTTGATACAATAAAACACAAATAATGTTTTTGGGTAATATTAAAACTCAATTAAGGTACTTATATTGATGAATTAATGGATTTTTGAAATAAATAATATTTTAATAAATTAATGTTAATAAATATTTTTTATTAAATATAAATTATCATATAATTATTATGAAGTCAAATGCAATTAATATAAGGGTTCAAAAGCTGTTATAATAAAAAAAACATAGCATTTCTTAATAAATATCAATTGTATTTTAAAAGTATAAAAATTAAAATATTTAGAAACAAATTTAGAAAAAATGAATATTTTTTTAATCAAAATATAAAAATTATCTAATGGTGATTATTTCATAATTTTCTAAGATGGTGTAATTCTCAGGTTAAAAATAAATTACTATATAAATATAATTTATATATTATGAAATCTTAAAGACCTAAAAGATATTTGAAAATACTATAAATGGTATAAAATACCAAATAAATGTTTTACATTTAAGACAATGATATTTTATGTTTTTTGATTAATTTTAAAAATCCTTTTTGAATCCTCTAAAACCATTAATATATTTTTAAGGTTTTAAAATCATTTCATTAGGAGTATGACTCAACTCCACATAATCATGGTTATTATTTTATCATGTTTTGACCTTGTAATTATGAAATAAATAGATACAATCCCATTTGGATGAAACCACGGGAAAAACCCATGGGATAGTTTGTGGGTTTGGTTGTTTTTGTTATGTATATTCCAAAACCTACATAATAAAGAAATACCCATCTTTTCCTATATAAACACATTCATGATCCAATTTATGTTTACTAAAATTACTTAGAGAACATGCATACTCTTCATGCAACTCTTTAGAGTCCTTCCAAGTTTTTCCCAATATCTAAATAATTTCATACCAAGAATATGGAGTGACACACTCAAGTAACAGATCATTCACTCTCTCTTTTTAGTCAAACACCTCTTTTATGTTATGCTTGTTAATTTCAATTTTTTCATGATGGGATATGTTATTAAATGTCTTAATTATAATAAATTTGATTTATATATGATGATACAACCCTTTAAATATCATTAATCCCTCCCATGAACCGTTATGTACACCCGTTACCATTTCAAAATTTAGTAAGTGATACTCACCTTCCGTTGTTTATTCAAGTTTCATTATTATCTTATATCAGATTTTTACAATTCCTAATGTTGGGATATGTACTTACATCTCCATATTACTTTTCATATGTTTTCTAAATTATTATATACCCCTTTATCTCCCATCAATAAATTTTATGATTTTTTAAGTGACCCCATTATGCTACCAAATTTTCACCACGATTTTCCATGCCAAAACAATTGCATAGTGAATACCATACCCATTTCATATCAAGTGTGTTCACCTCTATACATTTATACTTAATTTAATTGGGATATACATGTTTATAGTCCAAAATCCATTTTCATGGAAAATTTTTATGATAAATGAGTCTGTGTTTTATTATCAATGTGGCACACTTAATCATGAGAACGAAATGAATGAGACGGTTGTGCCCAGAATTATACAGTGCTCCAATGAATTGGGTAATGTTTAGCCTCTTGATACATCATGTTGGGATAAGTAGTGATCCTAATTACTTTATCGTACTTTTTTCCAACATGATGTTTTTGACATTTTACCTTGACCTATGATTATGATGCTTTTTTATATTGGTTCCATACTTACCATTTTATATTTATCATGTTATATCATGGATCATTGTTCAGGTTTACGATTACCACTCCTTTTTTTCTCAATTGATATTCCTATTGTCTAACATGTACCACCTTATTCCATGTTTATTTCCTTATTGGTCTTTATATATCACCCCTTTCTTATGTTTCTCCCCAGGTTATCCCAAGAAGTTTTAAAATCCATAGAATTTTAGAAGCATGTTAAGAAATTTTCTAACAATATTGTTGTATCCCATGTTCAAGATGTTATGTAATGTACTAAATTTCTAATGAAACAATAATTCATGATATTCTAGTTCATATAAAGTTGAATTTTATGTAATAATCCATTAATTGATGTGTAATTATGAACATGGTTTTTATAACTGAGGCGATGATTTTCTCCCCCACAAACGACACCCCCCAATTCATGAAATATTTCCGCATTGAATAAGTTGTTTGCGGGCTTTGGAATCCTCCAAGGGATCCCAAAAAATAATTCTCAAACCCCATTGTGGATTACCATCTAGGATAGTACATTGTCCAACCATTATTCTATAAATAGACCCCAAGGGGAACTGAGAAAAAAAAGGATGAGAAAAGGAAGAGGAATCCACACTCAGATGTACGAACCAAAGGGAACCAAAGAAGGTCATTAAAAAAACTAGAGCCCTTCAATGATCCCCATAAGGTAAAACCCAACATATAATATTAAGTAGGAATTATTTAATCATTGGATTATGCGTGAACTCAAAATAGGTTTGTGGACACAATCCCTAGAGGCACAATCTAATATCCCCTTTGTGAATAGGCATCCTTTATAGCAAAGTGTCATGATAGAGCAACCCTACCCCCCCATAGAAAATCACTACATGATTGGAACATCAACATGTGTAGTAGAATTGTACAAGGTTGTAACATAGTCCCACATAGCACAACTCTATGTTGGCTGATCTTGGGTCAACGTGGAATAATACGGAAAACACCATACCATCAACTTGATAGAACCGTACTATGTTGGATGAACCCCATCCTATGTATGAACATGCTTTGTATAATGAGGCAGCCAAGGATTTTCAACTCACATTATTTGATCATTATCTTTGATCATTTCATCAGTCCTTGTATTTTCCTCTACATGAACCAGTCTACCAGTAACAACCCGAAATTTTGAATTAATCTTGTTTCCAAATTTTATGTGCTATTTTATTTTTATACTCAACAAAAATGTTTCATTTGATAACATGAGTATAATTAAAATGATACTGTTGGTTTTTGACTGTTATATGACCATTGGTCAATATGACCACTGGAAACTAAACGTTTTGATTATTGTCTCTAAATACAAGTAATCTTGGTTAATTAATATAGAAAGAAGATTCGATGGCCTCACCCAGTAGTCTTGGACCAATCGAAGCCCATCTAACAGAACTTGGGAAGGAGGTAGCACCACTAAGCTTTGCTCTGAACCAAACCCAAGCTGAACTTCATCGTATAAAGCTAGAACGGGATCTCCTTCGAGAGAAGTTCAAACTGATAGAAATTACTACTCGTGCGATGTTGGTCGAGCCTCCCTCGGATTCTCTCACCTTAGCACACCTTACACTTAGGTCCTATGCTGGTGTGATAAGGGGCTATGTAAGGAGACCGTAATTGCCTTGTGTAATCCTTTGTTTTAAATAAAAATTGGGATTTCTTCTTATGATGAAGATTATGAATTTTCAAATGACCGGATAAATATAGTATGCATATTGTTTTACGAATTTTAGAAAAAGGATATTTTAAAAATGGTTGTGTAAACCTTAAATAATAAAAAACGTGTAATGATTTTCGAAAAATGGTCTTCTACAATTATGTTCAGTACGAAATTTAGAGTCTAATAAGATCAACTTAATTTTTGATGAATACTAAATTATAAATAGTTATTTTATGATTAGGATTAGTAATGTGTCCAAATGGATTAGTAATCTCACTTAAAGAAAGTATTAATATAATCTAGGCACCTTGATTAAGTAATGTGATTCAATAAAATGGTTAAATAACGGTTTCATAAATTATTATTCAAGTATTAGTTTTTTCAGGTGAATAGTGTTTTTTTAATTAAAAATTTAATAAAAAATATTTAGATAATTATTTTTATAAAACAGATTTCATTTTTGAACTCAGAGCACCGATATTATGCTATGGTAATTTTTGGGGTTTTGTTCTGAAAAAATGAATTTTCGGTGAATAGTATTTTTATTTAAAAATTAAATTAAAAATATTTAGAAAATTATTTTTATAAAATGGAGTTCATATTTGTAATCAGAGCGTTGATATTTGGTCAAGGTGAAATTTTGGGATTATTCTGAGAAAGTTGAATTTTTGATGAATAGTGAAAATACAGTTTTTAAGTTATGGGTGTTTAATGACATAATTAAATGATATATTAAGTTTGTAATCAATATTTTCGAATTATGAATAGTGATATAAGGTATGAGGTGTCCCAAGTGGCCAATACCATGGGAAAATACCACGGGCAAGCCCATGGTTTTTCCAAAACCACTAATGGGGTGTCCCTTTGCCATTAATGCCTTGTCCCCTCACTTTCCCTATAAATACCATGCCATCCTCTCATCCATTCGACTCCCCACTCTCTCCCAACTATGTTATGGTCTCATTAACTCCCAATGAGTCCTACCATGGTGCCCCCAAGCCCTCAAGGTCCCAACCTTTGAGTTTTAAGAGTTATATTTTATGGTAAGGGATCTGATCTCTCTCTTTCTTTTCAAGAAATCTCTTTTATGTAATTTCTTTTATGCTCCATGTTCTTATGTTAAAGGGTGTTATTTTATACTCCTCTTACTTCCCTTTTCATTTTCACAAAATGTGAGATCCCCTCTTACTCTCATTATTTCGTTTTATGAAGTTTTAAGTTGCACCGTTAGGCTGCCGAAATTTTTGTAACAGATTCTTTCTCCCTTCTCATTTTTCAAGATCTATTTTCATGTAAAGTATTTCAAGTTCCTTTTTATTATGTTGGGGTATGATCTCTAAATTTATCATACTGATATTTTATGATCATATGATGAGAGACCCCATTTGATCTCTTCAATTCAGTATTTTGAAGTTTTAAGTGGCGCCGTTAGGCTGCCGAATTTTTAAGTGGTTCTTCACCCTTCTCGTTTTGAAGTTCTACTTTCATGTCAATTATTTCAAGTTACTTTTTTTTATGTTTGGGTATGATCACTATATCTATCATACTGATCTTTTATGAAAATATGATGAGATACCCCATTTGATCTCTTCAATTCAGTAATTTGAAGTTTTAAGTGGCGCCGTTAGGCTGCCGAATTTTTAAGGGATTCTTTCACCCTTCTCGTTTTCAAGATCTATTTTCATGTCAAGTCTTTCAAGTTCCTTTTTATTATTTTGGGGTATGATCTCTATATCTATCATACTGATCTTTTATGTTCATATGATGAGAGACCCTATTTGATCTCATTAATTCATTTTTGGTTGAAGTTTATGTGACGTCGTTAGGCTGCCGAATTTTCATAAGAGAAATCTTATTTTTTTGTCTTCCTTTCATGTTCTTCATTTCATATGGTATATTTTCAAATATCATTACCATGTTCTTAAATCACTTATATTCTGTCCCTATACTGTTTTTTGGGTCATTTATGAATGTTGGACCCATGTCCCCTCTCTTTTCAATGTTTTCTAAAACCCCGAAACATAGCCGTTATGCTGCAAAATTTTCGTCTCAAAATGTCTCTTTCTTTTCTCAAAAATATTTTATGTTATAAAGTGAATATTGAAAGCTCTTATTTATAAAGGGGTATTCACATATATATCAAAATGTTCCATTTTAAATTCTTGGATTTACATACATGAGGCCCGCTCTCCCCTTCCGTGGGTTTAAAGTGACGTAAAGATCATGTCTTTAAAGAAGTTTTTAAAACGTTGTGATTATGAAATGAAACCCATTTATTTTATGCTATATGGGTTATTTATGAAATGTTTGATGATGATATATGTGGCTCACATGATAATAAAGACAAATTAAGGGTGTGCCCTGATAGCGCTCCAATGCATTGGGTAATGATGTAACCACTAGAGATTACAATTTTCACGATACCTTGGTGAATAACATTGGTAATTTTCAAATGACACCTTGGGGATGGACCTTGGTGATATGTTCATGATTGTCTATGTTAAATGATGTAGCCACATTTTCAAGTTATGAAAAATGTTATTTTTATTATGATATGCCTATTTATTTCATTCTCATTCCTTAAAGTTCTTTTTCATGACCTTATTGAAGTATCTCAAGTTCACATGTAAAATGTTTCTCTTGTTTTCCGTACTGGGCTTTTGCTCACCCTTTCTTTTGATGTATGATCCCAGGTTATGTGATGCAGTAATGAACCTAGGATGAACATAAGGAGAAGCCTTTCATGTGTTTTAGAAGAATGTCTTATGTTTTCATGTTTAAAGTTCCTGGTTTCCAAGACACTAAACCTTAAAGATCCTCGGTTTTGTAAAATGTAATGAAAGTTTATGTGATAAAGAGGCGGGATGCTATAGTTGGTATAAAAGGATGGTTTAGTTATTTGTGGAAATTAGGATATGAAAAATCTAGGAAGAACCCTATAGAAAAGTTTAAATATAGGAAATCTTCCTGGTATTTTGGTGAGTATTGAGTAAGGGGTTTCCAAGAAAATACATCCCTGTCTGGATACAAGCAGGTAGAGGTGGCTCTGGCACAGATGTACATAGGGGTAAAACCTGAAAACACCTCTTTGATCTAGACTCGAACGGGAACTGGTACACGACAACGGGCCTTGCTGCACTCTTGGTTACGACACTCCCGGGGGATATGCTTTGGTAAATTCATAAGCTTAGTATGAACCATTATTAAAGGAACAAGGATAAAACAAAATAAAGATTCACATAAGAACATATGATCATGGATAACCTAGATTAGAACCTAGGGGATCAGAAGTTAGGATATACTTTTATTCTATATATTTATCCTTTTATGCTTAAAGTTTTCTTTTTCATGATTATTAGCTAAGTAAATAAGCCCCTAATTATAGTTTTTTTTCTTAGTTAAGGGCGGGAAATGGAAGAACATGTCCCAAAAACCAATGTGATAGGAAATGCGACGATTGTCGTATTAATATGACAGAGGTGATTAGGGGATTAAAAGATGATTATTATTTTGGAATATGTTCACTATTTTAGGGACCCTATATGATCTAGGTAAATAGAATACTATGGTATTTTCATTGAGGAGTAAGGTTGACTTATATTTTGAAGAATCGATGAATTTATGGTGGAATTATAGTGATTTAGGTTACTTATGGGAATGATTAACCTATCTTGGGTAAAATATGTTTAGTTTAGATAATTTTTTTATAAGATGTTAGGAGTGGTTGATGTTGTTTGGAGATGAACAATGAAGTTTATTTTGGAAGACTATGTTATCAAATCCTTCTTTTATTTGGGTTTCAATCTTAGTTTGGTTTATTTTGAGGAATTTTAAGGACCGTTATTTATGGGATTCTCTATGATGAACTTTGGGTATTACCATGGAACGTTGAAGATTTAAAATTAGTTTCCATTCCTATGGGATTCTTCCTTTTTGAAGAGTTGTTTAACCTTACCATTTCTGTTTTTGGGATAATGTTTAAAGATAGAAGAAATAGATAGTTAATCTTTTGTGGATTATGTGATTCTCTAGAAGATGATTCTTGTGTTTTGATGAGACCAAGTATTTTTGAATGTTCATCGTTTGGGAGAAAAGATTAGTTTTGGTAGAAAATTATTAAAGGGTGAAACTCTACATGAAGGTAGATATATTTCCTTATGTTTTTGTTCTCTGTTGAAAATGAATTCCTCAAAATTATGAAAAGGAACGTAAAACAAAAACGTTGTTGGTTTACGTTTCCTACTAGGTAATCAAAGTTCCTTTACACACATCATAAGTTTGGAATTTTCTTATGGTTAACTTGCTCCTAATCATGTTCTCTGTCACTCTCCCTCAGAACTTGACCCTTTGTTTTCTCCTCCATGTCCATGTTTTCCTACACGGAATCCTAGTGTGGGCTAACTCGGGTGACCTTCGTACTTCCCTTTCTTTCTTTTAAAGTAATAGTTTTACTGACTCCTTTTCCGATGTGGGTCTTTCAATGAAATTTCAAAACCTAATTTTAAAAAATTGCGAGGACGCAATTTATTAAGGGGGGAAGATTTTAACAACCAGAAATTTTGAATAAATCTTGTTTCCTAATTTTATGTGCTATTTTATTTTTATACTCAACAAAAATGTTTCATTTGATAATATGAGTATAATTAAAATGATACTGTTGGTTTTTGACTGTTATATGACCATTGGTCAATATGACCACTGGAAACTAAACGTTTTGATTATTGTCTCTAAATACAAGTAATCTTGGTTAATTAATATAGAAAGAAGATTTGATGGCCTCACCCAGTAGTCTTGGACCAATCGAAGCCCATCTAACAGAACATGAGAAGGAGGTAGCACCACTGGGCTTTGCTCTGGACCAAACCCAAGCTGAACTTCATCGTATAAAGCTAGAACGGGATCGAATTTGCAAGAAGTTCAAACTGATAGAAATTACTACTCGTGCGATGTTGGCCGAGCCTCCCTCGGATTCTCTCACCTTAGCACACCTTACACTTAGGTCCTATGCTGGTGTGATAAGGGGCTATGTAAGGAGACCGTAACTGCCTTGTGTAATCATTTATTTTAAATAAAAATTGGGATTTCTTCTTATGATGAAGATTATGAATTTTCAAATGACCAGATAAATATATTATGCATATTTTTGACGAATTTTAGAAAAAGGATATTTTAAAAATGGTTGTGTAAACCTTAAACAATTAAAAATGTGTAATGATTTTTGAAAAATGGTCTTCTACAATTATGTTCAGTATAAAATTTAGAGTCTAATAAGATAAACTTAATTTTTGATGAATAGTAAATTATGAATAGTGATTTTATGATTAGGATTAGTAATGTGTCCATATGGATTAGTAATCTTACTTAAAGAAAGTATTAATATAATCTAGGCACCTTGATTAAGTAATGTGATTCAATAAAATGGTTAAATAACGGTTTCATAAATTATTATTCTAGTATTAGTTTTTTCATGTGAATAGTGTTTTTAATTAAAAATTTAATTAAAAATATTTAGATAATTATTTTTATAAAATGGATTTCATTTTTGAACTCAGAGCACCGATATTATGCTATGGTAATTTTTGAGGTTTATTTCTGAAAAAATGATTTTTTGGTGAATAGTGTTTTTATTTAAAAATTAAATTAAAAATATTTAGAAAATTATTTTTATTAAATGTAGTTCATATTTGTAATCATAGCGTTGATATTTGGTTAAGGTGAAATTTTGGGATTATTCTGAGAAAGTTGAATTTTTGATGAATAGTGAAAATACAGTTTTTAAGTTACGGGTGTTTAATGACATCATTAAATGATGGATTAAGTTTGTAATCAATATTTTCGAATTATGAATAGTGAGATAAGGTATGAGGTGTCCCAAGTGGCCAATACCATGGGCAAATACCATGGGCAAGCCCATGGTTTTTCCAAAACCACTAATGAGGTGTCCCTTTGCCATTAATGCCTTGTCCCCTCACTTTCCCTATAAATACCAAGCCATCCTCTCATCCATTCGACTCCCCACTCTCTCCCAATGAAGTTATGGTCTCATTACCTCCCAAGTATTTCTCCCATGGTTCCCCCAAGCCCTGAAGGTCCCAAACTTTGAGTTTTAAGAGTTATGTTTTAAGGTAAGGGATCTGATCTCTCTCTTTCTTTTCAAGAAATCTCTTTTATGTAATTTCTTTTATGATCCGTGTTCTAATGTTAAAGGGTGTTCTTTTATACTCATCTTACTTCCCTTTTCATTTTCACAAAATGAGAGATCCCCTCTTACTCTCATTATTTCATTTTATGAAGTTTTAAGTGGCGTCGTTAGGCTGCCGAAATTTTTGTAACAGATTCTTTCTCCCTTCTCATTTTTCAAGATCTATTTTCATGTAAAGTATTTCAAGTTCCTTTTTATTATGTTGGGGAATGATATATAAATTTATCATACTGATCTTTTATGATAATATGATGAGAGACCCCATTTGATCTCTTCAATTCAGTATTTTGATGTTTTAAGTGGCGCCGTTAGGCTGCCGAATTTTTAAGTGGTTCTTCACCCTTCTCGTTTTGAAGTTCTACTTTCATGTCAATTCTTTAAAGTTCCTTTTTTTATGTTGGGGTATGATATATATATCTATAATACTGATATTTTATGACAATATGATGAGAGACCCCATTTTATCTCTTCAATTCAGTACTTTGAAGTTTTAAGTGGCGCCGTTAGGTTGCCAAATTTTTAAGGGATTCTTTCACCCTTCTCATTTTCAAGATCTATTTTCATGTCAATTCTGTCAAGTTCCTTTTTATTATTTTGGGGTATGATCTCTATATCTATCATACTGATCTTTTATGTTCATATGATGAGAGACCCTATTTGATATCATCAATTCATTTTTGGTTTAAGTTTATGTGATGTCGTTAGGCTGCCGAATTTTCATAAGAGAAATCTTATTTTTTTGTCTTCCTTTCATGTTCTTCATTTCATATGGTATATTTTCAAATATCATTACCATGTTCTTAAATCACTTATATTCTGTCCCTATACTGTTTTTTGGGTCATTTATCAATTTTGGACCCATGTCCCCTCTCTTTTCAATGTTTTCTAAAACCCCGAAACGTAGTCGTTATGCTGCAGAATTTTCGTCTCAAAATGTCTCTCTCTTTTCTAAAAAATATTTTATGTTATAAAGTGAATACTCAAAGCTCTTATTTCTAAAGGGGTATTCAAATATATATCAAAATTTTCCATTTTAAATTCTGGGATTTACATACATGAGACCCGCTTTCCCCTTCCGTGGGTTTAAAGTGACGTAAAGATCATGTCTTTAAAGAAGTTTTTAAAACATTGTGATTATGAAATGAAACCCATTTATTTTATGCTATATGGGTTATTTATGAAATGTTTGATGATGATATAAGTGGATCACATGATAATAAAGACAAATTAAGGGTGCGCCCTAATAGCGCTCCAATGCATTGGGTAATGATGTAACCACTAGAGATTACAATTTTCATGATACCTTGGTGAATAACCTTGGTAATTTTCAAATGACACCTTGGGGATGGACCTTGGTGATATGTTCATGATTGTCTATGTTAAATGATGTAGCCACATTTTCAAGTTATGAAAAATGTTATTTTTATTATGATATGCCTCATTATTTCATTCTCATGCCTTAAAGTTCTTTTTCATGACCTTATTGAAGTATCTCAAGTTCACATGTAAAATGTTTCTCTTGTTTTCCTTACTGGGCTTTTGCTCACCCTTTCTTTTGATGTATTCTCCCAGGTTATGTGATGTAGTAATGAACCTAGGATGAACATGAGGAGAATCCTTTCAAGTGTTTTAGAATAATGTCTTATGTTTTCATGTTTAAATATCCTGGTTTCCAAGACACTAAACCTTGAAGATCCTCGGTTTTGTAAAATGTAATGAAAGTTTATGTGATAAAGAGGCGGGATGCTATACTACTGGTATTAGACCAAGGCGTCTTCTAAATCAACCTGACATGTATGATAAGTTCACATGACACATCGACATTTCCTTTCAAGTTTACATACACATGGTAAGTGAAGCCACATGTGTAACCTCAGAAAGAGTAATGGCCCACAAAATGACCTTCAGTTTATGGTAAAGATCATTATGACCTTTGGGTAATCATGTGAACCTCCCTGTTCCAAGTATAGAGTGAAAGGATCATACTGGCCACTCCCTTTGACACAAAATGATATTATCCTCCCGAGAACAAATTTTTGGGAACTCATCCTACGGTAATTCCTTAGCCTCTCATGTATGAGGAATATCTTTTTATCCTTTTAGCATCTGCTCGGTACATATTCAAATATATCACCAAATGTGCCAATCCAGGATATTAAAATAGTAAAGAATAATGTCATACTATATGCCTCATCCCTCTCCCTTTGGGATCCAATACCATACCTCAATGGATAGGTTTAGATCGTGTGATCGTAATATATACTTCTTCACTTAGTTTATCACACCAAGCATGACTCATGTGGTCTTAGAGGATAGTGGAAAAAATTAAATATATGTAATCCCAAACCTCTCATCGGAATATTTCATTCATAGGCATTAACAAACATCAATCCAAATGGGACTACCATATAGTAGAATCCCCAATCATATCACGTCAAATTCCAATACTCAATATATGTAAGCCCCAACTTAAATCAAATTGTATAACTTACATGAATAAGACCCAATAATTACCCCATTTAAATGGTCCTCCTCTAATGTATATATCCCAAATCTTGTTAAACTACATTATCATTGATTCCCAATTAACTGTGATGAATAGAAATCCTCCTTGAGCTCCAAACCCAACATCTACATCCATCATGATCTCCTATGCACTATAGACTTGGAAAGATCATTCCCCTATTCATGAGGCTTCGTTTCTTCTAGGCCCCTTGGGTCTCTTTGGAATAAGTTTCACACCATCATTGACTAAGAACCCCTCACCTGGACATCCTTTCCAGATGAGGTTAAAATGATTTCTTAGGTCTTTTTCATACAAACTTAAAAGGTGAAGTAACCATTTAAGAGGAACTAAACTATAAGGGTTGTGATTCCTCTCATGAGTATAAATAAAAATCCCATTTCATGGGTATTATACCAAAATCAAAACAAATCATGTCCCCTAGATGATGGAAAACCGCCGAGTACCCCATCATGTGGGTTAAAACCAACATTATCCCATTAAATGACCAAAGGATCTGTGATCTATCAAAAAAAGGGTAACATTAAGGGATAAAATATAGTATGTATAGATCCTTACATGTATGTAGAACCACAAATACATACATATGATTCTGAACCCATGAATAGTAATAATGTATTGTTCCCTCATGGTAATACATACCATACAAACATGGGAATGAGCCAAGGATTCATGAAAATATCTTAAATCTATAAGAGAGTCATGAAACAAGAAATAGTCTCCCCCCAAAGTTTGTGATGAGATAGTCTTCCCATTCTCTCAACCAATGTTAGTTTTTACATTTTTTTCTATGTTACCCATCGAATTCCTTCCTTTGGAAAGTTGGTCAATCAATCTTGGATTTGAGAGCTTCTGGGCATTTATGGATCCATGAATTGACTCATTGGAGTCTATTCAGAGATGTTATATCTAAAATAAGTGATTGTATATCAGTTAACCCCTAAAATCAATCCACTTAGTTAAAAATCATATTTTTTGGAAACAAAATGGTGAAACTGACATTAATCCTTAACCATGGTGGTAGTGTATCCCCACTTCAGGCCTCATTCACCTCCCAAAAATGGAAGGTGGCCAAATGAGGCAATTAATTTCTCATGTGGTCATGATATTATACTTGGATGAGGTTTTTTTTCTTTATCCGTCACATATATTGTTGGAACACTTTATATCTTACTTCAATCCAATGTAATTTCAATTGTTTTATCAAACATGTGCATCATCGACTGCATAGGAGGTCAGTACCTCGAAGAAGAAGAGGACTTCATCACCCATCTAGAATCACCAACACTATATTTCAAATATACTTGTAACAACCCGAAATTTTGAATAAATCTTGTTTCCTAATTTTATGTGCTATTTTATTTTTATACTCAACAAAAATGTTTCATTTGATAACATGAGTATAATTAAAATGATATTTTTGGTTTTTGACTGTTATATGACCATTGGTCAATATGACCACTGGAAACTAAACGTTTTGATTATTGTCTCTAAATACAAGTAATCTTGGTTAATTAATATAGAAAGAAGATTCGATGGCCTCACCCAGTAGTCTTGGACTAATCGAAGCCCATCTAATAGAACTTGGGAATGAGGTAGCACCACTGGGCTTTTCTCTGGACCAAACCCAAGCTGAACTTCATCGTATAAAGCTAGAACGGGATCGCCTTCGCGAGAAGTTCAAACTGATAGAAATTACTACTCATGCGATGTTGGCCGAGCCTCCCTCGGATTCTCTCACCTTAGCACACCTTACACTTAGGTCCTATGCTGGTGTGATAAGGGGCTATGTAAGGAGACCGTAACTGCCTTGTGTAATCCTTTGTTTTAAATAAAAATTGGGATTTCTTCTTATGATGAAGATTATTAATTTTCAAATGACCGGATAAATATAGTATGCATATTTTTGACGAATTTTAGAAAAAGGATATTTTAAAAATGGTTGTGTAAACCTTAAATAATTAAAAATGTGTAATGATTTTCAAAAAAATGGTCTTCTACAATTATGTTCAGTACAAAATTTAGAGTCTAATAAGATAAACTTAATTTTTGATGAATAGTAAATTATGAATAGTGATTTTATGATTAGGATTATTAATGTGTCCAAATGGATTAGTAATCTCACTTAAAGAAAGTATTAATATAATCTAGGCACCTTGATTAAGTAATGTGATTCAATAAAATGGTTAAATAACGGTTTCATAAATTATTATTCAAGTATTAGTTTTTTGGATGAATAGTGTTTTTTTAATTAAAAATTTAATTAAAAATATTTAGATAATTATTTTTATAAAACGGATTTCATTTTTGAACTCAGAGCACCGATATTATGCTATGCTAATTTTTGGGGTTTTTTTCTGAAAAAATGAATTTTCGGTGAATAGTGTTTTTATTTAAAAATTAAATTAAAAATATTTAGAAAAATATTTTTATAAAATGGAGTTCATATTTGTAATCAGAGCGTTGATATTTGGTTAAGGTGAAATTTTGGGATTATTCTGAGAAAGTTGAATTTTCGATGAATAGTGAAAATACAGTTTTTAAGTTACGGGTGTTTAATGACATCATTAAATGATGTATTAAGTTTTTAATCAATATTTTCGAATTATGAATAGTGAGATAAGGTATTATGTGTCCCAAGTGGCCAATACCATGGGAAAATACCATGGTCAAGCCCATGGTTTTTCCAAAACCACTAATGAGGTGTCCCTTTTCCATTAATGCCTTGTCCCCTCACTTTCCCTATAAATACCAAGCCATCCTCTCATCCATTCGACTCTCCACTCTCTCCCAAAGAAGTTCTGGTCTCATTACCTCCCAAGGAGTCCTCCCATGGTGCCCCCAAGCCCTCAAGGTCCCAACCTTTGATTTTTAACAGTTATGTTTTAAGGTAAGGGATCTGATCTCTCTCTTTCTTTTCAAGAAATCTCTTTTATGTAATTTCTTTTATGCTCCATGTTCTTATGTTAAAGGGTGTTCTTTTATACTCCTATTACTGCCCTTTTAATTTTCACATAATGATAGATCCCCTCTTACTCTCATTATTTCGTTTTATGAAGTTTTAAGTGGCACCGTTAGGCTGCCGAAATTTTTGTAACAGATTCTTTCTCCCTTCTCATTTTTCAAGATCTATTTTCATGTAAAGTATTTGAAGTTCCTTTTTATTATGTTAGGGTATGATCTCTAAATCTATCATACTGATCTTTTATGATAATATGATGAGAGATCCCATTTTATCTCTTCAATTCAGTATTTTGAAGTTTTAAGTGGAACTGTTAGGCTGCCGAATTTTTAAGTGGTTCTTCACCCTTCTCGTTTTGAAGTTCTACTTTCATGTAAATTCTTTCAAGTTCCTTTTTTTTTATGTTGGGGTATGATCTATATATCTATCATACTGATATTTTATGAAAATATGATGAGATACCCCATTTGATCTCTTCAATTCAGTACTTTGACGTTTTAAGTGGCGCTGTTAGGCTGCCAAATTTTTAAGGGATTCTTTCACCCTTCTCGTTTTCAAGATCTATTTTCATGTCAAGTCTTTCAAGTTCCTTTTTATTATTTTGGGGTATGATCTCTATATCTATCATACTTATCTTTTATGTTCATATGATGAGAGACCCTATTTGATCTCATCAATTCATTTTTGGTTGAAGTTTATGTGACGTCGTTAGGCTGCCGAATTTTCATAAGAGAAATCTTATTTTTTGTCTTCCTTTCATGTTCTTCATTTCATATGGTATATTTTCAAATATCATTACCATGTTCTTAAATAACTTATATTCTGTCCCTATACTGTTTTTTGGGTCATTTATGAATGTTGGACCCATGTCCCCTCTCTTTTCAATGTTTTCTAAAACCCCGAAACATAGCCGTTATGCTGCAGAATTTTCGTCTCAAAATGTCTCTCTCTTTTCTCAAAAATATTTTATGTTATAAAGTGAGTACTCAAAGCTCTTATTTCTAAAGGGGTATTCACATATATATCAAAATGTTCCATTTTAAATTCTGGGATTTACATACATGAGACCCTCTCTCCCCTTCCGTGGGTTTAAAGTGACGTAAAGATCATGTCTTTAAAGAAGTTTTTAAAACGTTGTGATTATGAAATGAAACTCATTTATTTTATGCTATATGGGTTATTTATGAAATGTTTGACGATGATATATGTGGCTCACATTATAATAAATGAAAATTTAAGGTTGCCCCCTGATAGCGCTCCAATGCATTGGGTAATGATGTAACCACTAGAGATTACAATTTTCACGATACCTTGGTGAATAACCTTGGTAATTTTCAAATGACACCTTGGGGATGGACCTTGGTGATATGTTCATGATTGTCTATGTTAAATGATGTAGCCACATTTTCAAGTTATAAAAAATGTTATTTTTATTATGATATTCCTCCTTATTTCATTCTCATGCCTTAAAGTTATTTTTCATGACCTTATTGAAGTATCTCAAGTTCACATGTAAAATGTTTCTCTTGTTTTCCTTACTGGGCTTTTGCTCACCCTTTCTTTTGATGTATGCTCCCAGGTTATGTGATGCACTAATGAACCTAGGATGAACATGAGGAGAAGCCTTTCAAGTGTTTTAGATTAATGTCTTATGTTTTCATGTTTAAAGTTCATGGTTTCCAAGACACTAAACCTTAAAGATCCTCGGTTTTGTAAAATGTAATGAATTTTTATGTGATAAAGAGGCAGGATGCTATAATTGGTATCAAAGGATGGTTTAGTTATTTGTGGAAATTAGGATATGAAAAATCTAGGAAGAACCCTATAGAAAATTTTAAATATAGGAAATATTCCTGGTATTTTGGTGAGTATTGAGTAAGGGGTTTCCAAGAAAATACATCCCTATCTGGATACGAGCAGGTAGAGGTGGCTCTGGAACAGATGTACATAGGGGTAAAACTAGAAAACACCGCTTTGAGCTAGACTCGAACGGGAACTGGTACACGACAACGGGCCTTTCTGCACTCTTGGTTATGACACTCCTGGGGGATATGCTTTGGTAAATTCATAAGCTTAGTATGAACCATTATTAAAGGAACAAGGATAAAACAAAATAAAGATTCACATAAGAATATATGATCATGGATAACCTACATTAGAACCTAGGGGATCACAAGTTAGGATATACTTTTATTCTACATATTTATCCTTTTATGCTTAATGTTTTCTTTTTCATGATTATTAGCTAAGTAAATAAGCCCCTAATTATAGTTTCTTTTCTTAGTTAATGGCGGGAAATGGAAGAACATGTCCCAAAAACCAATGTGATAGGAAATGCGACGATTGTCGTATTAATATGACAGAGGTGATTAGGGGATTAAAAGAAGATTATTATTTTGGAATATGTTCACTATTTTAGGGACCCCATATGATCGAGGTAAATAGATTACTACGGTATTTTCATTGAGGAGTAAGGTTGACTTATATTTTGAAGAATCGATGAATTTATGATGGACTTATAGTGATTTAGGTTACTTATGGGAATGATTAACCTATCTTGGGTAAAATATGTTTAGTTTAGATAATTTTGTTATAAGATGTTAGGAGTGGTTGATGTTGTTTGGAGATGAACAATGAAGTTTATTTTGGAAGACTATGTTATCAAATCCTTCTTGTATTTGGGTTTCAATCTTAGTTTTTTTTATTTTGAGGAATTTTAAGGACCGTTATTTATGGGATGGTCTATGATGAACTTTGGGTATTACCATGGAACATTGAAGATTTAAAATTAGTTTCCATTCCTATGGGATTCTTCCTTTTTGAAGAGTTGTTTAACCTTACCATTTCTGTTTTTGGGATAATGTTTAAAGATAGAAGAAATAGATAGTTAATCTTTTGTGGATTATGTGATTCTCTAGAAGATGATTCTTGTGTTTTGATGAGACCAAGTATTTTTGAATGTTCATCGTTTGGGAGAAAAGATTAGTTTTGGTAGAAACTTATTAAAGGGTGAAACTCTACATGAAGGTAGATATATTTACTTATGTTTTTGTTCTATGTTGTAAATGAATTCCTCAAAATTATGAAAAGGAATGTAAAACAGAAACGTTGTTGGTTTACGTTTCCTACTAGGTAATCAAAGATCGTTTACACACATCATAAGTTTGAGATTTTCTTATGGTTAACTTTCTCCTAATCATGTTCTCTGTCACTCTCCCTCAAAACATGACCCTTTGTTTTCTCCTCCATGTCCATGTTTTCCTACATGGAATCCTAGTGTGGGCTAACTCGGGTGACCTTCGTACTTCCCTTTCTTTCTTCTAAAGTAATAGTTTTACTGAATCCTTTTCCGATGTGGGTATTTCAATGAAATTTCAAAACCTAATTTTAAAAAATTGCAAGGATGCAATTTCTTAAGGGGGGAAGATTGTAACAACCTGAAATTTTGAATAAATCTTGTTTCCTAATTTTATGTGCTATTTTATTTTTATACTCAACAAAAATGTTTCATTTGATAACATGAGTATAATTAAAATGATACTGTTGTTTTTTGACTGTTATATGACCATTGGTCAATATGACCACTGGAAACTAAACGTTTTGATTATTGTCTCTAAATACAAGTAATCTTGGTTAATTAATATAGAAAGAAGATTCAATGGCCTCACCCAGTAGTCTTGGACCAATCGAAGCCCATCTAATAGAACTTAGGAAGGAGGTAGCACCACTGGGCTTTGCTCTGGACCAAACCCAAGCTGAACTTCATCGTATAAAGCTAGAACGGGATCGCCTTCGCGAGAAGTTCAAATTGATAGAAATTACTACTCGTGCGATGTTGGCCGAGCCTCCCTCGGATTCTCTCACCTTAGCACACCTTACACTTAGGTTCTATGCTGGTGTGGTAAGGGGCTATGTAAGGAGACCGTAACTGCCTTGTGTAATCCTTTGTTTTAAATAAAAATTGGGATTTCTTCTTATAATGAAGATTATGAATTTTCAAATGACCGGATAAATATAGTATGCATATTTTTGACAAATTTTAGAAAAAGGATATTTTAAAAATGGTTGTGTAAACCTTAAATAATTAAAAATGTGTAATGATTTTCGAAAAATGGTCTTCTACAATTATGTTCAGTACGAAATTTAGAGTCTAATAAGATCAACTTAATTTTTGATGAATAGTAAATTATGAATAGTGATTTTATGATTAGGATTAGTAATGTGTCCAAATGGATTAGTAATCTCACTTAAAGAAAGTATTAATATAATCTAGGCACCTTGATTAAGTAATGTGATTCAATAAAATGGTTAAATAATGGTTTCATAAATTATTATTCAAGTATTAGTTTTTTCGGGTGAATAGTGTTTTTTTAATTAAAAATTTAATTAAAAATATTTAGATAATTATTTTTATAAAACGGATTTCATTTTTGAACTCAGAGCACCGATATTATGCTATGGTAATTTTAGGGTTTTTTTCTGAAAAAATGAATTTTCGATGAATAGTGTTTTTATTTAAAAATTAAATTAAAAATATTTAGAAAATTGTTTTTATAAAATGGAGTTCATAGTTCTAATCAGAGCGTTGATATTTGGTTAAGGTGAAATTTTGGGATTATTCTGAGGAAGTTGAATTTTCGATGAATAGTGAAAATACAGTTTTTAAGTTACGGGTGTTTAATGACATCATTAAATGATGTATTAAGTTTGTAATAAATATTTTCGAATTATTAATAGTGAGATAAGGTATGAGGTGTCCCAAGTGGCCAATACCATAGGCAAATACCATGGGCAAGCCCATGGTTTTTCCAAAACCACTAATGAGGTGTCCCTTTGCCATTAATGCCTTGTCCCCTCACTTTCCCTATAAATACCAAGCCATCCTCTCATCCATTCGACTCCCCACTCTCTCCCAAAGAAGTTCTGGTCTCATTACCTCCCAAGGAGTCATCCCATGGTGCCCCCAAGCCCTCAAGGTCCCAACCTTTGAGTTTTAACAGTTATGTTTTAAGGTAAGGGATCTGATCTCTCTCTTTCTTTTCAAGAAATATCTTTTATGTAATTTCTTTTATGCTCCATGTTCTTATGTTAAAGGGTGTTATTTTATACTCCTCTTACCGCCCTTTTCATTTTCACATAATGATATATCCCCTCTTACTCTCATTATTTCGTTTTATGAAGTTTTAAGTGGCACCGTTAGGCTGCCGAAATTTTTGTAACGGATTCTTTCTCCCTTCTCATTTTTCAAGATATATTTTCATGTAATGTATTTCAAGTTCCTTTTTATTATGTTGGGGTATGATCTCTAAATTTATCATACTTATCTATTATGATCATATGTTGAGAGATCCCATTTTATCTCTTCAATTCAGTATTTTGAAGTTTTAAGTGGCGCTGTTAGGCTGCCGAATTTTTAAGTGGTTCTTCACCCTTCTCGTTTTGAAGTTCTACTTTCATGTCAATTCTTTCAAGTTCCTTTTTTTATGTTGGGGTATGATATCTATATCTATCATACTGATATTTTATGACAATATGATGAGAGACCCCATTTGATCTCTTCAATTCAGTACTTTGAAGTTTTAAGTGGCACCGTTAGGCTGCCAAATTTTTAAGGGATTATTTCACCCTTCTCGTTTTCAAGATCTATTTTCATGTCAAGTCTTTCAAGTTCCTTTTTATTATTTTGGGGTATGATCTCTATATCTATCATACTGATCTTTTATGTTCATATGATGAGAGACCCTATTTGATCTCATCAATTCATTTTTGGTTGAAGTTTATGTGACGTCGTTAGGCTGCCGAATTTTCATAAGAGAAATCTTATTTTTTTGTCTTCCTTTCATGTTCTTCATTTCATATGGAATATTTTCAAATATCATTACCATGTTCTTAAATCACTTATATTTTGTCCCTATACTGTTTTTGGGTCATTTATGAATGTTGGACCCATGTCCCCTCTCTTTTCAATGTTTTCTAAAACCCCGAAACATAGCCGTTATGCTGCAGAATTTTCGTCTCAAAATGTCTCTCTGTTTTCTCAAAAATATTTTATGTTATAAATTGAATACTCAAAGATCTTATTTCTAAAGGGGTATTCACATATATATCAAAGTTTTCCATTTTAAATTCTGGGATTTACATACATGAGACCCGCTCTCCCCTTATGTGGGTTTAAAGTGACGTAAAGATCATGTCTTTAAAGAAGTTTTTAAAACGTTGTGATTATGAAATGAAACCCATTTATTTTATGCTATATGGGTTATTTATGAAATGTTTGACGATGATATATGTGGCTCACATTATAATAAAGGAAAATTTAAGGGTGCGCCCTGATAGCGCTCCAATGCATTGGGTAATGATGTAACCACTAGAGATTACAATTTTCACGATACCTTGGTGAATAAACTTGGTAATTTTCAAATGACACCTTGGGGATGGACCTTGGTGATATGTTCATGATTTTCTATGTTAAATGATGTAGCCACATTTTCAATTTATGAAAAATGTTATTTTTATTATGATATGCCTCCTTATTTCATTCTCATGCCTTAAAGTTATTTTTCATGACCTTATTGAAGTATCTCAAGTTCACATGTAAAATGTTTCTCTTGTTTTCCTTACTGGGCTTTTGCTCACCCTTTCTTTTGATGTATGCTCCCAGGTTATGTGATGCAGTAATGAACCTAGGATGAACATGAGGAGAAGCCTTTCAAGTGTTTTAGATGAATGTCTTATGTTTTCATGTTTAAAGTTCCCGGTTTCCAAGACACTAAACCTTAAAGATCCTCGGTTTTGTAAAATGTAATGAATGTTTATGTGATAAAGAGGCGGGATGCTATAATTGGTATCAAAGGATGGTTTAGTTATTTGTGGAAATTAGGATATGAAAAATCTAGGAAGAACCCTATAGAAAAGTTTAAATATAGGAAATCTTCCTGGTATTTTGGTGAGTATTGAGTAAGGGGTTTCCAAGAAAATACATCCCTGTCTGGATACGAGCAGGTAGAGGTGGCTCTGGCACAGATGTACATAGGGGTAAAACCAGAAAACACCGCTTTGAGCTAGACTCGAACGGGAACTGGTACATGACAACGGGCCTTGCTGCACTCTTGGTTACGACACTCCCGGGGGATATGCTTTGGTAAATTCATAAGCTTAGTATGAACCATTATTAAAGGAACAAGGATAAAACAAAATAAAGATTCACATAAGAATATATGATCATGGATAACCTAGATTAGAACCTAGGGGATCACAAGTTAGGATATACTTTTATTCTACATATTTATCCTTTTATGCTTAAAGTTTTCTTTTTCATGATTATTAGCTAAGTAAATAAGCCCCTAATTATAGTTTCTTTTCTTAGTTAATGGCGGGAAATGGAAGAACATGTCCCAAAAACCAATGTGATAGGAAATGCGACGATTTTCGTATTAATATGACATAGGTGATTAGGGGATTAAAAGACGATTATTATTTTGGAATATGTTCACTATTTTAGGGACCCCATATGATCGAGGTAAATAGATTACTACGGTATTTTCATTGAGGAGTAAGGTTGACTTATATATTGAAGAATCGATGAATTTATAGTGGACTTATAGTGATTTAGGTTACTTATAGGAATGATTAACCTATCTTGGGTAAAATATGTTTAGTTTAGATAATTTTGTTATAAGATGTTAGGAGTGGTTGATGTTGTTTGGATATGAACAATGAAATTTATTTTGGAAGACTATGTTATCAAATCCTTCTTGTATTTGGGTTTCAATCTTAGTTTTGTTTATTTTGAGGAATTTTAAGGACCGTTATTTATGGGATGGTCTATGATGAACTTTGGGTATTACCATGGAACATTGAGGATTTAAAATTAGTTTCCATTCATATGGGATTCTTCCTTTTTGAAGAGTTGTTTAACCTTACCATTTATGTTTTTGGGATAATGTTTAAAGATAGAAGAAATAGATAGTTAATCTTTTGTGGATTATGTGATTCTCTAGAAGATGATTCTTGTGTTTTGATGAGACCAAGTATTTTTGAATGTTCATCGTTTGGGAGAAAATATTAGTTTTGGTAGAAACTTATTAAAGGGTGAAACTCTACATGAAGGTAGATATATTTCCTTATGTTTTTGTTCTATGTTGTAAATGAATTCCTCAAAATTATGAAAAGGAACGTAAAACAGAAACGTTGTTGGTTTACGTTTCCTACTAGGTAATCAATGATCGTTTACACACATCATAAGTTTGAGATTTTCTTATGGTTAACTTTCTCCTAATCATGTTCTCTGTCACTCTCCCTCAGAACATGACCCTTTGTTTTCTCCTCCATGTCCATGTTTTCTTACATGGAATCCTAGTGTGGGCTAACTCGGGTGACCTTCGTACTTCCCTTTCTTTCTTCTAAAGAAGTAGTTTTACTGACTCCTTTTCCGATGTGGGTCTTTCAATTAAATTTCAAAACCTAATTTTAAAAAATTGCGAGGACGCAATTTCTTAAGGGGGGAAGATTGTAACAACCCGAAATTTTGAATAAATCTTGTTTCCTAATTTTATGTTCTATTTTATTTTTATACTCAACAAAAATGTTTCATTTGATAACATGAGTATAATTAAAATGATACTGTTAGTTTTTGACTGTTATATGACCATTGGTCAATATGACCACTGGAAACTAAACGTTTTGATTATTGTCTCTAAATACAAGTAATCTTGGTTAATTAATATAGAAAGAAGATTCAATGGCCTCACACAGTAGTCTTGGACCAATCGAAGCCCATCTAATAGAACTTAGGAAGGAGGTAGCACCACTGGGCTTTTCTCTGGACCAAACCCAAGCTGAACTTCATCGTATAAAGCTAGAACGGGATCGCCTTCGCGAGAAGTTCAAACTGGTAGAAATTACTACTCGTGCGATGTTGGTCGAGCCTCCCTCAGATTCTCTCACCTTAGCACACCTTACACTTAGGTCCTATGCTGGTGTGGTAAGGGGCTATGTAAGGAGTCCGTAACTGCCTTGTGTAATCCTTTGTTTTAAATAAAAATTGTGATTTCTTCTTATGATGAAGATTATGAATTTTCAAATGACCGGATAAATATAGTATGCATATTTTTTACGAATTTTAGAAAAAGGATATTTTAAAAATGGTTGTGTAAACCTTGAATAATTAAAAATGTGTAATGATTTTCGAAAAATGGTCTTCTACAATTATGTTCAGTACGAAATTTAGAGTCGAATAAGATCAACTTAATTTTTGATGAATAGTAAATTATGAATAGTGATTTTATGATTAGGATTAGTAATGTGCCCAAATGGATTAGTAATCTCACTTAAAGAAAGTATTAATATAATCTAGGCACATTGATTAAGTAATGTGATTCAATAAAATGGTTAAATAACGGTTTCATAAATTATTATTCAAGTATTAGTTTTTTCGATTGAATAGTGTTTTTTTAATTAAAAATTTAATTTAAAATATTTAGATAATTATTTTTATAAAACGGATTTCATTTTTGAACTCAGAGCACCGATATTATGCTATGGTAATTTTTGGGGTTTTTTCTGAAAAAATGAATTTTCGGTGAATAGTGTTTTTATTTAAAAATTAAATTAAAAATATTTAGAATTTTTTTTTATAAAATGGAGTTCATATTTTTAATCAGAGCGTTGATATTTGGTTAAGGTGAAATTTGGGATTATTCTGAGAAAGTTGAATTTTCGATGAATAGTGAAAATACAGTTTTTAAGTTACGGGTGCTTAATGACATCATTAAATGATGTATTAAGTTTGTAATCAATATTTTCGAATTATGAATAGTGAGATAAGGTATGAGGTGTCCCAGGTGGCCAATACCATGGGAAAATACCATAGGCAAGCCCATGGTTTTGCCAAAACCACTAATGAGGTGTCCCTTTTCCATTAATGTCTTGTCCCCTCACTTTCCCTATAAATACCAAGCCATCCTCTCATCCATTCAACTCCCGACTCTCTCCCAACGAAGTTCTGGTCTCATTACCTCCCAAGGAGTCCTCCAATGGTGTCCCCAAGCCCTCAAGGTCCCAACCTTTGAGTTTTAAGAGTTATGTTTTAAGGTAAGGGATCTGATCTCTCTCTTTCTTTTCAAGAAATCTCTTTTATGTAATTTCTTTTATGCTACATGTTCTTATGTTAAAGGGTGTTCTTTTATACTCCTCTTACTTCCCTGTTCATTTTCAAATAATGAGAGATCCCCTCTTACTCTCATTATTTCGTTTTATGAAGTTTTAAGTGGCGCCGTCAGGCTGCCGAAATTTTTGTAACGGATTCTTTCTCCCTTCTCATTTTTCAAGATCTATTTTCATGTAAAGTATTTCAAGTTCCTTTTTATTATGTTGTGGTATGATCTCTAAATTTATCATACTGATCTTTTATGATCATATGATTAGATACCCCATTTGATCTCTTCAATTCAGTATTTTGAAGTTTTAAGTGGCGCCGTTAGGCTGCCGAATTTTTAAGTGGTTCTTCACCCTTCTCGTTTTGAAGTTCTACTTTCATGTAAATTCTTTCAAGTTCCTTTTTTTATGTTGGGGTATGATCTCTATATCTATCATACAGATCTTTTATGACAATATGATGAGAGACCCCATTTGATCTCTTCAATTCAGTACTTTGAAGTTTTAAGTGGCGCCGTTAGGTTGCTGAATTTTTAAGGGATTCTTTCACCCTTCTCGTTTTCAAGAACTATTTTCATGACAAGTCTTTCTAGTTACTTTTTATTATTTTGGGGTATGATATCTATATCTATCATACTGATCTTTTATGTTCATATGATGAGAGACCCTATTTGATCTCATCAATTCATTTTTGGTTGATGTTTATGTGACGTCGTTAGGCTGCCGAATTTTTATAAGAGAAATCTTATTTTTTTGTCTTCCTTTCATGTTCTTCATTTCATATGGTATATTTTCAAATATCATTACCATGTTCTTAAATCACTTATATTCTGTCCCTATACTATTTTTGGGTCATTTATGAATGTTGGACCCATGTCCCCTCTCTTTTCAATGTTTTTAAAAACTCCGAAACATAGCCGTTATGCTGCAGAATTTTCGTCTCAAAATGTCTCACTCTTTTCTCAAGAATATTTTATGTTATAAAGTGAATACTCAAAGATTGTATTTATAAATGGGTATTCACATATATATCAAAATGTTCCATTTTAAATTCTGGGATTTACAGACATGTGACCCGCTCTCCCCTTCCGTGGGTTTAAAGTGACGTAAAGATCATGTCTTTAAAGAAGTTTTTAAAACGTTGTGATTATGAAATGAAACCCATTTATTTTATGCTATATGGGTTATTTATGAAATTTTTGATGATGATATATGTGGCTCACATTATAATAAAGGCAAATTTAAGGGTGCACCCTGATTGCGCTCCAATGCATTGGGTAATGATGTAACCACTTGAGATTACAATTTTCACGATACCTTGGTGAATAACCTTGGTAATTTTCAAATGACACCTTGGGGATAGACCTTGGTGATATGTTCATGATTGTCAATTTTAAATGATGTAGACACATTTTCAAGTTATGAAAAATGTTATTTTTATTATGATATGCCTCCTTATTTCATTCTCATGCCTTAAAGTTCTTTTTCATGACTTTATTGAAGTATCTCAAGTTCACATGTAAAATGTTTCTCTTGTTTTCCTTACTGGGCTTTTGCTCACCCTTTCCTTTGATGTATTCTCCCAGGTTATGTGATGCAGTAATGAACCTAGGATGAACATGAGGAGAAGCCTTTCAAGTGTTTTAGAATAATGTCTTATGTTTTCATGTTTAAAGTTCCTGGTTTCCAAGACACTAAACCTTAAAGATCCTCGGTTTTGTAAAATGTAATGAAAGTTTATGTGATAAAGAGGCGGGATGTTATAACAATGGTTAGAGTGTACTATCAAAATGGTCCCCACCCAACCCTATAGGCAGCTAGACAGGCCCTCAAGTCAATTAATCCCCTTCAGCCATCCACTTAATGATGGTCAGTGGTCTAGAGAAAAGAGACTCCACTAGAAATCTTCATCCATTTTAGGAACATGTCCTCAAAATGTGGAAATAAGTGCCTACCGCACCTTAGGGTGGCTAATTAAGTCATCACCAAAACATTTATCCCTGGAATAATGGTTTCCCACCCAAGGGAACCTACCATAAATTTCAATCCCCTACATGAGGCAACTCAATATCCTCACAATGTTGAGGGTATCACCCCAAAGTCCCCTACTAATGTCATATGGGTCTGGGTTCCCTGGGCATCTTACAAATGGTCGTGGCCACAAAACCAAGAATATGTCATTATAATGATACCAAATGATGAATCTAACCATTAAAATATGGTATCACATAACTATCATACATATATTATTGGTCCCTCTTATGAATCCTATCAGTCAAATACGATGGTGAATTTTGAGCTGGTAGAAATTTGTTATACTCATCTTCAAGACATCTGCAAAAATAGGGTGGAAGTATATAGGAAGATGCATATACCTACCAACACAAATAATTACCATCAGTTAAATATGATGGAAACCAATGAGAATATGAAAATTATTTCTCCTTTATATCAATCCTAGATGAAAAATACATTGGAAACCAAACACTAGTAGATGCAAATTCTTTTGGATTTATATTTAGACCATTAGTAAAATATAATAGAAAGCATAGAGAAGTTGAAAATTCATTCTCATTTATATCAGACCCATCATGAAAATATGGTGGAAATTGGGGAAAACATATAGCGTATCCCATTGATAAATCAGGGGCACACTCATCTCTCTACCCCATAAGGAGCACTCTTAATACTTACTGGAAGGAAACATAGGTCTGTAATAGGAACACATTTCGTTTCCAAATCTAGAATGGTCATATATTCATCTTCCATCCAAAGGTGTCTCTCAACTTGTATTATCAACAACTGTGAGTCAAATGTAAATCCCTGACCATATCATTGAGACTTTCTAAGATGTAATTATGTCTATAGTAATAATAAGGATTCAGGCCCAAAACCAAACCTCCCCGAGTGGGTTGACTAACCCACACAATGAGGCGGTCACATTAAAGAAGAAATGCATCCCTTATCCCATCTAAGAGGGTCTTTGGTAATATTTAGTGGTAAATAAACAATAGGATCAGACACAAATACCCATTCTAACTAGGGTAAACTAGTCCACTATGGTGGCAAATCCATGGAAAACATAAATCCAAACACTAACTTAGGATGTTCATAGAAATATCCTAGAAGCATTGGGGGAGATACTTGAATGGGCTCCCATTCTTGGAGACCATCGCCTGTAGAAAGAGGCCCCAATATCTCTTAATAGTGCACCAAAAAATAACTCAATCCAAAGGAATGTGGAAACTGATGAGAAAACTCGTGACCCTGATCTGTTGGAATATTATGTTCAAGAGGTCATCTTGAAGTTATCCCTAGTGGTCTATGATCCTACTGATCTATTAAAAAAATATGGAAGAGGTAGTAGATATTTTGAATGATCTCCCCACAACATTTTTACCAAAAATTATGAATGTCCTCCCCAAAAAATCTACCATGAAGGCTTACATCCTGGAAAAAACAGAATGATCATGAGAGATTATATCACTATGAGTGTCATGGTTACCCACCCTATAGCTAGTAGATCAAACAATAATAAGGTCATCCCCTTTCTATCATTCTCCCTAAAATTCCTTCCCAGGGTATATGTTATGGATATTATTTCTGTAGTTAGACATCATGTTATACTAGTAATTCTCTCTATGATAAAATTATCTACAAAGGTTCTTCCTACAGTCACATCTCATTTCAGTAAAAAGGTCATCCTCTTTCAATCGTCTTCCTTGAAGGTCCTCAATATGCTTTATACAGTACATATTCTCCCAATATTCAGACATGAAGTTGGGATTGTATTCCTTAGCATAATAAGATTCCCTAAGAAGTTCCTCCATTTATTGACATATTATATTAGCAAGAAGGTCCTAGAATTACTATCACCCACGTTGAAGGTCCTCCCTAGGGTATATACTGTAGATATTTTATCTGTGGTCGGAAATCAATCTATGATGGTAGTTCTCACCAAGATAACATTTGCTTCCATGGTCCACCAAGTAGTTAAATACCATTTCAGTAAGAAGGTCATCCCCTTGCAATCATCCACCCTAAAGGTCCTCTATAGTGTATATGATGAAGATATTCCCTCTGGAGCCAGACCTCAAGCTATGATGATAGTCCTCGCCATGAAAACATTCATTGTGAAGGTCCTCCCTGCAGTGATATCTCATTTCAGCAAGATGGTCCCCCCCCCCTTACTATCTTCCTCCATTAAGATCATCCCGAGGTATACACTGCAAAAATTATCTCAATAGTTGAACATAAAACTATGATGGATGTCCTATCTATGATGGAAATCACTATGAAGGTCTTCATCATTGTGATGTTACATGTCCTTAAGAAGGTCATCCCCTTGTCAGGTCAAACACTAGAAATATCGCATACTCTGAAGTGCTTGGATGTATGGGGTATGACATGTTAGATACCCTATCGATGACAAGAAAAATCATTTCACAACTGGGTAATAGCCCTGAGAAACACTCAGTCTCCGAGCAACCCCTAGACAATTAACATACTAATGATTCCCCTACTAGCCTCGCTACTTGAGACAAAATAGTCAGGAAACATCCATGTATGGCAGATCAAGTAAAAGAGTATTGGGTCTTAGAAAAGAAGGATATATTTTTCATTATAAATCATCCAGATAGTGATGATATACCCATTTTTTACCCACATCCTCTTCATAGTTTGACATATCAAGGAATGTTTTAGAAGAATTCATACATAACATTTGTCTTAATCTATGGGAAAATCTCTGCCACCAGAAATAAAAATTATTGCCTTATAACAAGTACATGGACCATATCAAAATATTTAGAGGACTTCATTGTCAAATCTACTTGGAAGTCATCTTATCTACCCATCGACCACAATAAAAGAGGTAAATGAATGATCTCTAATTGTTATACCTTAATTAATTGCATGAGTTTTATTTTCTAATTGTTGATGATCCACTAGGTGTCCATATCTAGATATGGGGAAGATTGATCCTTTCATTTTACCCCATCTCCCATTAAAAAAATCCATTAAGATGAATTCCTATAATTCCATTATGCTAAGGCCACAATTAAGTGAAATACCGACATAAGAAAGGTGGAACACCCAACAATAAGCAGCTTTGTGTGAGTCTCAAAAGAATCAGGCCTGATGAGAGAAAGCCATCAAACAATCATCATCCAAGAAACTAATGTCATTTAGAAAGCTTATCACCTAAAAGAAGCTAGTCATCAAGTATTATTAATGTCCATGGACATAAATAGTTCACATACAGGTCTGTCACCATACCCAGCTCATGGTCGAATAATAATATGAAAGATCAAGTGAATGGAAACAACATCATAAGTGTTTTTAGTATATGATCATCCCTAGCCTATATATTTTGGGTAATTTTTAACATAAAATTCACTCATATGACTAAAAATTTAGGGATAATGCACAAATGTAAGAGAACAAAAAGATCCTTATCCCATAGTACTGTGGGAATTTTTACCTCAACCACCCCCTCAATGGAAATCAGTGTTTTCATATTTAGGGAGGATGAAAAGAGGGAGGGTCACCAAGTACTCCCCATCACACAATATAGTCCCCTCAGAAGTGAGATATACAAAAAGGATGTATAGAGGCTCCTTTTGAGTTAATATTCATCATAAATCTCTTAGAGGATCCCATAATGGAAGGAAGAGGTCCCACAATAGGAACACACATCCCTCCGATCATTTAACAGTCAGCACAACACCTACAATTCATTATGCATTAGTGAACATCATATATGTCAATCTCATATAATCCATTGAGAATGGTAAAAATAATGAATAAAAATGATAGGGTGGTTCTTCCTAAAATCTGATACATAATTAAAATATTGGAATGATTTCCCTAAACTAGTAGATAGTCCTAAAATGGGTGCTCCCACGATGAATCCACCACCTCCTCTGCAAATCTATACTACAGAGAAGAATAAAATTAAGGTCGTGTATGAATCAACTCATCTCTCGATGAGAATAAAATATATATGCATGAAGAAAGATTATATCTGTGTGAGGAAGTAATAAAATAGTTGAGGGGAATCAACACTGAGCTATTATAAGGTAACCATCCTACTAAATATGACATCTAATAGAGCCTCAACATACACTTCCAACAGGTGAACCTTATCCACGTGGCATTTTCCAAAAAATTGAATTAAGGTTGTACATCCACCCAACTTGATTTTGGGACCATCCATTTATGTGGACCTAGTCATGGATGAATACCATGATTTCCCTCCATTAAGATAAAACTGGAATGGTTCAAGGTAAAACCACAAAAGATGTCTCTAGCTATATATCTGCCCCAAATACTGGCGGAACCATCATGTTTAATTGAACCCATATGTACACTTTTCCAATCCTAGGTTTATGATAACACTCATCAAGGACTCATCAACACCAATGAGTCACTAGTATATCAATTAGACGCTATGGAGTAACAATGTGCACTCATGCAACCAAAATAGAATCTTTACCCTAACTTGGTAAGAGAAAACCCACCCCAACCAAATTTAATGAGTCATATGTTTCTAGTTTCCAATGGATCATATGGTATAGAACAACATTTTAACCAATATGCATCACATTTTGATCCCATGATGGGAACTCTAGAGAAAAAATAAACCTTGAAACACAGATTCTTTGTGAAAACCTTTCATAGATCATCCTTCATATGGTACACCAGATTTCCTTCTCGGTCTATCATAGTATGTGAAGACCTCTATTGGTACATCCTATTCTAGTTCAGCTTAACACTGAAGAAGTCAATGGTCAATGACCTCTAGAACAAAAAATAGTGAGAGAATAAAGGAGTCTCAAACTTTATCACCTGGTAAAAAGGGATGACCTAATCCCTAAACTGTTTGATATCCGATGAGGAAATTATTTCTATGTGTGAAAATCACCTCTAAGAATAGCTGTGAACACCTCACATCCCAATTAAATATAAAAGCAGGTTCCAGGATTTCCTAGTTATAACCTAATGAATTAAAGACTCCATATGGTGAACTATGTTTAACTCTAGGATATCCCGATCAGTATAGGGGAAAAATAGTGGGAATGAGGGGGTGCCATCATTCACACTTAATCATCCCCCACGCCTGCTCTAACTTCTAATACTGAATGATATCGTGTGTACCCCCTGGGTGCCAAAAGTGACCCCACATCAACAAGACATGCATAAGAGACATAGATGAAATCAAATTGAAGAACAATTGAATAAATTTTACTCATTATAGGATGATCAAGTGCTTCTCAATTTTATAGCCTCTATGGACAATGATCTACTCCATTTACCATATTCAAAAAGGGCTAACAATGTGGTTCTTGACGACTTTCCAGATTATTGTCTCATTCAAAAGATAATGGGACACAAAATTTCAAAATTCTTATTCTTCAATGTCCTCCTATAGAAAATGATATATTCTGGAAAAGTCAAATCGGGACCACCACTAGCACAAGTGGTGTGTGTTTCCACTTCTTCTCATGGGGATGGAGTTGAGTTGGAGTAATTTTTTAGCATAAGGGTATAGAAGTTTAAAGTTTGATTTCTTGTAAGGAAATCAACCGAACTCTAGGTATTATCCAAGAATAGTCTAGATAACCATCTATTTCCCCAATTTACCCCACTACAACACAACTGATGTCCTCAGTCCCACAAACCTAAATAATTCCACCGTCCAAAAAGAGGTTTTACCCAAAATATAGGGAGTAATTGGAGGATGATGAAAATGTATCCATTCCCATGATAGATTTGAACCTCTAATATTTTATGCACTAAATTATGAATATAAGGCCTCCACCCCACAAAACGGAACCATTGTAAGTAGCTATCTAGGTAGAGTCATTATCAAAAAATTAGTTGATTTCTGATTCCACTAACATCATTCAAATACAAGATCCCCTCTCCAACAATTAGTTAATATATTAACCAGAGTAACCCACATTCTAAAGGGGAATCATTGGATAATTTTATAGGTTCTTAGGATACTAGGGAATACCATAACATGAAAAAAAAACCCTTTTGTCTACACCTCTACTCATACTTTCAATGTTTCAAAAACTTATTGAAGTGCCCTTAAACAGATCCAAATAAAGAAGGAAAATATCAATGCACGTACCAGAATCCAATCTGACCCGATCATTATGAAAAAACCCATCATAATATTAACATGTTTCTAATAACCCTCAACATGTAGGAATAGCTTCTCGAACCAACCAAAAAATAATAATAACTCCTCCATCTCCTATCATGGGGTGCTGATCTGTCTGTATCTAATAATTAATACCCTAAATTACATAAAAAATAGTATCTCCATTATGGGAAGAGATATTATTTTGAACATAAATATTATATATTAAAATAATTAGAATTGGTTCTAGCTAATCTATCAATCCTTGATGTCATGAGTTTATCAAAAGACATCAGGGAAGCACTCATAGAGGCCTTGCTAAACCCCATTTAGTTTAAGATAACATGGATGATTCCGAAGTATATTAAAAAGAGATAAATCATGTGGAATGCCATGTGATTATCTTTTCAATGTATTTAGAAGAATATCATGTCATACAAGGACATATTTGGCATATGTATGTGTTTGGGAGGATAAATGATATCAATATATGAAAAATTTCAACGAAAATGGATCCAAAGTAAATCTCATTTCAATTTAACCACATCGTAGGATGGGCTATAGTGAGGATTACCTTAAACCTTCCATAATAACCACACTGGGATATGAAAAAAGTGATAGAAATCCATTGGTCCCAATCAAGCTCGAAAATAGTTTGCGTGCCTTTGGGCCTACTTATAATTTTGTATTGTTCAACAAAACATGGAATTCAACATCCTACTAGGAATACCTTGGTTTCATACACCTATGAAAATCCATTCATCATACCATTAATGAGTGAAATATTTAATTAATGTACAAAATGATACATTTCACACTGATAAAACCTCATTTGGTTCCAACAAATCACATTACATTGATGCTAGATTCTATCAAGGAATGGGGAAGTGACCCTAGGTTGATGGTTTTCAATGGGTCAACTCCCTGAATGGCCTAAAAATGATCTCTCCTGACCCCTTCAAATAATGTTTTTAAGAATGTGTGAAAACAATCAACCATATCGAGCACATTAATCCAAATTTAGATTCATGTTCAGCATTCCCCATGATTTCAATCATTTACAATGAGTTAAACCAGATGAAAAAACGCACTAAACCCCAAGTAAATGATAAAATCTCAGATGGAAATTATTTCAATCCATCCTCAAAGTAATAGGATGTTATTACCTCACACAATATGGTAGAAGAGGACATCCCATCCCCCAAGGAGGATGAAGACACCCCTCCATCCCTCACTACCTCCTCTATAGGGTATCATGGAAATCCCCCACTTTTAGTTTTATCATAGTAAGTCTCTTCATCTTATGTATAAAAATATATTGAATCCTATCCTAACTATGGAGAACTCATATGAATAACTGTTTCCCCATCAAAATGGGAGGAAGAAGATGAATATGGGGAAGAAGAGGAAGAGGAATAACTTTTGGGTTATCCTCTATCATTTTATGGGGAAGTCTCTACCACCATTGATGAATGTAGGGAAATAAATTTTGGAACATGGGAAGATCTACTGACCTCCATGATTAGTGGAACCATGTATTGTAAATAAATATATATATATACCTCGATCTTAAAGAATAATCAATATATTTTATCCTGGTACAACACAAAAATGCAAGGACACGGTCTCTAGGTGGATACACACCACCTAGGCTTCCCAGAGGATCAATAGGCCTATAAACAAGCAGCTAGGAGGACACACTCGATGTATACTTCCAAAATAGAGGCTGAACATATCAAGATAATTAGATCTAGCTACATTCTTAAGGTCTAATATCCCCTATTTCCATTCAATATATTTCCCATTAAAAATAATAATTGAAAAATTAGAGTACATATTGACTTCATAGATATCACTCTTCACTTCCCGAATGATGATTTTCTAGTCTCGATCATGGAACTCTTGATCAATGGAATAGTTTTATATCAGGTTATTTCCTTCATGTTTTAATATTATAGATATAACCAAATCAAAATGGCCAGTGAATATGAAGTATCCACCACCTTTAGGCCCCCACGTATTATCTTTTTTTCGGGTAACCCCCTTTGTCTTGAAGAATGCTAGTGCTACATACCATGGTGTCATGCATCGCATTATCGAAATCTTCATGGAAAAGTTTTTTGAATTCTATGCAGATGAAATAGTGGTTAAATTGTGAGAACGCTTAGATGACCTGACAAATGTTGAAACCATTTTCAACAAACTATATAAACACAACCTAAAAATGAACCCCTTGAAATGTTCTATTGTCTTTATGATTGGGAATTTTCGTGTATTTTTTGTATGCCATCATGGAATCAAAGTTGACTATGATAAGACAATGGTTATCCTTGGACTTTTACATCCTCACAACTTTATATAGCTGAGAGGACGTCATGGAAACTTATCATGCATCTAAAAATTCATAGACAACCTTTCTGAAAAATTCTTGCCCTTCACAAGGTAGATAAATAAAGGGATTATATATTAGTGGACTAATGATTTTTATGAATCATTCAAAAGTATTAAGAAATATCTCCTATAAATGTCAATGTTGATTCCACCTTTTGAAGGATTGCCACTTATTTTTTATCTGAAATCCTTGGAATGATCACCAGTTTCCTTCCTTGTGTTTAAGAATGGGGTTGGTAGACAAAACAACCTTCATTTTCTCAGCTGAACCATGATCGATGGTGAGACACATTACTCAGATATCGAGAATAGATATCTAACACTAATTTTTTGTACACCAAAAACTAAGGCACCACCAGTAGAATCACTGGGTCCATTAGTCTATCACAAAAACCCAATCAAACATATTATCATCCATCTTTTGTTGAATAAATATACATCATAGTGGGCAATTATCCTGTATCAGTTTGAAATTTAGTTCGTTCCTCAAAAGGCGGTCAAAGGTTGGGCATTAGCAGATGTCCTGGAAGAGAACCCCTTGATATAAATGGCTTCATTAGATGATGATTTACCTTATGGGGAGGTATTCTCTATTCAATAATACCCCCAATATGGGAGGTTCATTTTTTACAATGAATCTATAATCCTGATAGAAAATATAATGGAAGACCCCATGCTTAACAGAGTGGTGATGGGAGTCATGCTCATATTTCTAGTAAAGGATGTTCTTCCTTACTCCATCCTACTATAAAAGGGATTCATGATCAATAAATAAGAAAATCAGGCTCCCAATGAAAGGATAGAGTTGAAATATCTACTGAAATTAAAACACTTAAAGATTAAATGTGACTCATAAATGGTCATCAAGCATGTCAAGGGTGATTATGATATCAAGAAGGAATCACTAATCCCCCTACTAAACCATATTAGGGTATTAATGGTGGAGTTTCCTTTTTCACTGGCATTCACTGATGTCCCAAGATCACAAAATTCCATGGAAAATTCATTGGTGAGTGCATTTACATATCTGGTCAATCTAGACCGGGACAAAATTGTCATCAGAATCGTACACTGCTAGATGGTCTCACCATTCGTGTAGGCCAACATAGAATAAATCAATGTGATTATCCCCGTCCATGTGCCATATAGTCTTACTAATATATGGATGAAACCAATTTTGGACTACCTTAAAGAGGGATAGATTCCACAAGATAGTTTTGGGAGGGAGAAAATTAGAAGATAAAAAATTTAGTTAGTTCTATAATATGGAACAAATCAGCCAAAGTTCCTTTATAAGATGATAATTTACAGGTCCTGTCACAAACCAGCCCGGGTACCCTGGTAACCCGATAACCAAGCCGGCCCTGACATAGCCCAAAGGTCATTCCCAATCCCCAAGGGTCGGCGACTAGCACCTGGCATAGTACAACATACAAGTGGGAATGATTTTTCCAAAAGAATGCAGAAGCAAAAGAAAACAAAGCAGTATGCATAACATAAGAAACTCCATAGGGAGTGATGTACCAGAATATAACGTGGCATAAAAAGCCTAAAGTACTACAACCCAAGTACTAAAAATGGGAAAACATCCCCAAGGTCCCTAAGGACACAACTCACCAAGATCAATGATCAACAACTGGATCCATCTCCAAGAGATCTCTTTCCTTTTCTTGATCCCGGAAGAAGAAAGTCTACAAACACCCGAAGGAAAAAGTAGGGTGTGAGCCTAAGCCCAGTAAGACACCACCGAAGATTTCGTAACAGATGCTAAAAATAGATTATCTAAATAAAAGATTTCAATTTTCAAATAAACAGGTTTGAAAATTCCAAAAGCATATTTAAACAAAACATGCTATACATTTTCAAATGATGGAAATAAACATTTTAAGCAATGCTTTAACAAATGATGGAATATTTCTAAAATAATGGCTGAAGTAAAAAATTTATATAAATTCATAAGGCATGTAAAGAGTTCAAAAGCATTAGAATACATTTATATATCAAATATAAATAAACAAGCAAGCAACAAAGTCATCTGCCAAAAGGTACGATAGTATTAACCAGCTATAGGATTCCGCACTCTCTATGTGAACTCAGCAAAATGTGTATACACACATTCCTATGACACTGGCCAAAGGAGACTCTTCACCAACCCGTCGGGGATGTGACCCGCCGTAAGTATGTTTTAGAACGTTGTCGTAGCGTAGAGTGTATCCAAATAACTCATTAACTACCTAAGGCTTGCATGCACTCTTACATGATGGGTGAATTATTTTAAGACTGCTTAAAAATACGATCAATCCCATTCTTTCATTTAAAAAGTTCTGATTTCTATACATTTAAAAACAAAACTGGTTTAATTCAAAACATGCCTTTTCATAAGATAAAACCAATGGGTTTTTATCAAATCATTTTATGCCATTTTCACCAGTTTGAAATCTATTCAAAATTAATTCCATTATTTCACAATTTGTTTCCACAATTAAATTCAATAATTTAATTAAAAATCATTTCCATCAAATCAAAAATTTAAATTAAACAATTTAAATTAGACAATTTCCATAAACACATCCAATTCAATGGAATTGGGGTTTTTCCAATTTTCCATGCCAAAACCTTTTCAAATACCTCGATTCATTGGAATTGGATTTTTTATCAACTTAATTGAAAGCAAATTTAGAAACTAAATTTAAATCATCAATTGAAATAAATCATGAAATACAAGGATAATCAATTTGGCTAAACAGAACGGAACCACCTACCTCAAGGTCGCTGATATCAACGACAACAATAATCCACACAGTGTGGGTCAATACACCTCACGACATTTTTACCGCAAGCATCGACACACCAATGATCGATGCTTGACAAGGGTTCCTAGAACCAAAACATTTATTATATTTTATAAGGAAGTGAAATATTACACGTGATTATATTTTCTCTCTCTTGAATAATCTTTGGATTATTGTTTTAAAATATCACATGTGTAGATAATTATCTTTCATTGATAAATTTTCAACATATCATTTAAATTATCACATGCAATGATAATTATAACATGCGATAATATTTATCTTTCATGGATAAATTTTTCAGTTTATCGTTATATCAACGCGCGCGCTTGCGATTAACCATCAAAGTAATTATCTTTGATATTTCCATGCAATTGATCTTTAATAATTCTTTGCAATTATCATTAGATTATTCTTAATAATTATCTTTTGATAAACTAAATAATTATTGTTTCTCAATTAACATTTGATAATTTTCTTCTACAAATTATCCTTTGACTATTTGGTGTAATTATATTCTAAAATTATTCTCATGCAAGTTATCAATTCGCAATTATATAAGATAACCATGGAATAATCCCTTGCCAAGTTGATATAATTATCATCTAACAACTCATAATTAATGTAATAATACTTTGATAAATTTATTTAAGAATTATTCCTTGACGATTCATGTTTCATTACTTAATTCAAATTCCACCAATTATTTCCATAATTTTAGAGTTTAGGAAAGGATGGAATAAATTAGATAAAACAAATAAATAGAAAAATAAAACGTGAAGATCAACTCAGAACTGAAATAATGCAGAAGACGCCACGATCATTCGGGTGGAAGAATAATATTTAAACCCAAAGCAGAACTCAAATTTTCCTTTAAACGTTGGAACGCAAGGGGTATTCTGAATCAAAACTACCATAAAAACCAAAGGATCGGGTATTTAATCTATTCTCGCATCATTCCACCGATCAGATTTGAAACCCCCTATTTAAACCATCGTTTCAGACGAATCTTGTTGATGGAGTGATTTATTTCATCCATTAATATCATTGATGTTTTAAACCATTAAAAACGGATGGAAAACGAAGGTTTTGAAAACCTTCATCGTTAAAAATGGTGTCTAGCGTGATCCGACGTATTGGTAGGGGTGAATGAACAGTAACCCGTTTTTTTAAATTAATTTCATTATTAAATGAATTAAGTATTTAATGTAAAAATTATATGACACCAAAATCCCATTGCGAATGAATGTGATACCCCGTCTAGGGTAAACACCCCGTTCTAGACCTAATTTTGGTCTCAGAGTTCTCAAACGATGGGCGGTTTGAGAGATATTAATGATTTTTTAATTAAAACCCGGAATAATTATTTAATTAATATAAAAATTTGTATTCTGGCGAGCAAGACATCCAAACACCCGAGCGAGACATCTAAATGTCCGGCGCCTTTGAATGTTATACCCCTTCTAGGGTAAACACTATATTTTGGACATAAAAATGACCTCACATTTTACATACGACGTACCATTTTGAAGTTATTGAATTACTTTTAATAAATTGCTCAAGCTTAAAATAATAAATTTAATATTTTCATTCCGACCTCTTCGAGACTTTTCAGACCTCAAAAACTCTTAATTACACAGTGTTTAACTTAGAAAATATTTAAATGAATATTCCTGACCATTAATTGGGCGTTTTACCATTCTATGACATGTTTTAACAAAAGAACAACTTTTTACTGATAAACCATTTTTCCCAATTAACATAAAAAAAATTTAACATAGAAAGAGTTTAGGAATACCTGGAACAGTAACGTGATGTTACAGGTCCTCCCCAGGTTCATTGATGGAGAAGAAACCACTACTCTCATTAAAGAAGTCCACATTAGAGCATTTGGTGCCCACCAATAAGGATCCCATCTTTACCATCAAGTTTTAAGGATTCAATACTACTGGCCCATACTAATGCATGATTGTACCAAACTCAGCAAAAAGTTTCATTCCTGTAGGTCTGTTCCAATTTCATCCACCAACCCCTAGAGGTAATTCATATAGCCTAGCACTCCTTACCATCTTCCATATGTGTATTATATTTCTTTGGACTACATCCTCCCACTACACCCAACCAATTCATGTATATTCTCAAATCAATCGACTTCTTTTCCATGTGGACTGGAGCCTCACCCCTCAGATAGATTGGGGTAATGAACATTGTCAGCTTTTTAAAAACCAACATCATCACTAGATTCGGTGTCCATAATAAAATATTGATAGACAATGGTAGATTTTTTTTAATAGTAAAAACAAAATTAGAAGAATGATATCAGGTCCAATCATTCATCCCGCTACCATGCAGCAGCTAATTGAAATATGGAGGCATTTAACATGACCCTATCCAATATACTCCAGAATATAGTAGATAAGGAAAATAATTTTGGATAGAAAATATACTACATGCCTTGTGGGATTACCCAACCAGAACCCACACTGCCACACCGGAAACACCGTACTCATTAATATATGGGACAAATGTAGTTATTCCCATTGAAGTTCAATTGTCATCGCTCCATGTTTCCATCTTTGATCATCTATCCACATATGAGAAATACCTAAAATGGCTGGATGAATTGGTGTGACTTGATGAAAAGAGGTTGTATAATTTTCACTAGTTTTATGTTCAACCAAACTGAATTGCACAAACATTTAACAAAAAGATTTACCTCTGGTATTTCCTCAAAGGAGAGGTGTTATTCATCCTCAGAACTAAAATTATACTCGAAAATGAAACTCCAAGGATGCAGAAAAAATCTTATGGAACCTATAATATACATATATTCTACTCTAATGAAGATTATTCAATGATCTCTATGAACAGACAACTCAACATGGATCCCAACAACATAAGGTTTCTAAAAAATTAATTTGTGTAACCCAAAAATTCATGATACATCTTCCTGATAGCATGACATTAAAATGTAGTATGCATCATCTTAATCGAATGATGTTAAATTTTACGGTGCATTGTCCAGTTTTCATGATGATAAACTTTTGTATGAATCATCCATATAAAATTATGTCGAACTATAGGATACATCATCCTAATCGCATGATGTCAAACAACAGGATGTGACCTCTTGATCACATGATGTTAAACTGCATAATGCATCATCCTAATTTCATTGTGTTAAACTAAAGGATGAATTTTATTAATAGCATCAGGTTAAACTGTAGGTTCATCATTTTGATAACATAACGTTAAACTGAAGGTTTCGTCATCAAGATCGTATGATGCATCATTCTAATCACATGAAGTTAAACTGATGGATCCATCAACTTCATCACATGAAGTTAAGCTACATGATGCATCATATGAATCACATGACATTAAACTATAGGATGCGTCTTTCTGATAGTATATGTTAAAATACAGGATGCATCATACTTATCAAATGACATTAAACTACAGGATGCATCATCCTGACTGCACGATGTTAAACTACATAGCATCCGTGGTCCTTACTGCATGACCATACATTGAACATACTAACATCCTCACTATATTATTCTAAATTGTGGGGGAGTCATTATTTCAATCAACGATTCACCAAAGATGAGCAATATATTTTTGTTAATAAGAGAAAAAGTCCCCCTTCTGCATGTGAAAATACATCCAGAGAGAGTTCATAGCAAGAAATTCTCATATCTTTATTCCCTACACTAAAATATAGTAAGATAAGCCTAAAAACATGCATTATTCCCAACCAAAAATTTACACTCATTCATAAGTTTATTTTCTTACTATCCTTTTTCATTAAGGTCTCTATTCATGTTAGGATTTTTCTTCTTGCTGGTCAGCAGAATTGTCTTTCCCATACCTATGGGACCTTCATCCAGATCACATAACGTTAAACTATATCATACATTGTCCATTATTCAAGATAGTAAATTTGGAAACACTAATTTATTCATTTTATTTTGTTAAACTATATGGAACTATAGTTTCCTCATTTGAAAGGACATCACTTTCAGTAGTGGTCATCTATCGTGCCCCGTTAAAGAACTATGTACTACATGATTTATTTCTTGGAAAGGTTACGTAGTGTTTCCCAGAACTCTATTATTGGGTTTATACTTCCCAAAAAATTACTTCCTCCTTACATCTGAGTCATGTCTGTGTAGGGAGGCCATTTTGTTCATAAACTATGTATGAAATATTTCTCATTATATGGGGTACGTAGTGATATCCAAACCCTTTATTCCTGACCCAGTTGTGAAATACTGAAAATGTCCCCTCCCTTGTATTAAAACTAAATCTATATAAGGGGATTCAATGAAGGCCCTATCTATAGATCCATTTCATGAAAACTCATTATCCTTGTACATGAGTCAGATCTATACAGGGAAGTTCCTTGAGAACTATATGTGGATTGATTTCTATCCACATAGGATACATAGTGATGCTTGGATTTCATAGCCTAGTCTAGAAAAAACTAATTGAAAATACATATATCATTTAGTGTATCACCAATTTGTGTAATATACCCCTTGTTTATCACACCGATCACATCTCATGTGGTCTTAGGAGGTTCAGTCAGGGACTCCCCACATGGAAGAGGAATTTCAATCCTAATCAAATTTTCCCTAGTCCTGGTAGTGAGGCCATAAAAAGGATAACCAATTTCCCTTCCTACATGACATTAAAATACATGGGTTTTAAAGAACTATGTGTGTCATAATTTATACCATAATAAGATATGTAGTGATTCCTTGATCCTTTGTTCTTGGGGTTGTCCGCAATATTTCTTCTTCTTGTCGCGTAACTTAATTGCTTACTACATGACATTAAACTGAATGGTAACTCAAGAGTAACATATAACCTAATTATCATTTTAAAGAGATATATAGTGATTCCTAGGATTTTTAACCTAGTCCTATCCATGATAAAAAATAATCAAACTTCCACATATCTTTTATTCAAACGAGAATCCATGTAGGAAATTTCAATTTTAGGCTCCTTATTCGGGGACCCATCATAGAAGTTAGAATGACCCCTCCCCCCCCACCCCACGTATGAGTTGAAAATATGTATGTAATTTCACACTTCATAGAATTCATTCTCTAGATGTTTCTTACATACAAGAACATATTACTTCAATTCTTCAAATTCTATACCATAGGAAATTTCAAATCATCAAAATCTTCCAACATCCATAAAAAATGGTGGGTTAGTGTCATGAGGAAACCCTTGTTTTACTATAAAAAATATGCATGAGTTGGATCTGCATAATTTTCCCATAATAAAGGCCATTCAATCAAATACAAATTCATCATCAGAAGAAGATTTTCCTATATTCATATGCCCTAAACGACTTCCATACACCATATCATTTTTCCTTATATGAGAATCCCTCAGATCCTAGTTTACAATCTATTCCCTCCCCACATATGTGGTATGTTAGAACATCATGTATTGATTGGAATAATTTTAGTGATGGTTATATGATTAATCATTTTAACCACACAATGATAAACTACATGGAAATTGTCTTAACCACATAATGTTAAACTGTATGGTTGATGTCCTAGTCACATGATACTAGACAGCATGATATTTAGATATATGTGTGGAATGATTCCTCCCATCGTAGGGTATATAGTGAAACCTGAATTTTCATTCTTGGGTCTAACCATTGAAAAAATTACAAATGACCCTTCATCATGCAGGGGTCAGACATGCACTGAGGAGACATCAAAGAACTATGTCCAATATGATTCCTCTTATTATAAGATACAGAGTATCACCAAAACACCACATATCATGGACAAAAAAGAGGTAAAAATCTATTCTCTTATCCTATGAATTGGTCAGACCTACAGAAAAAGAATCTGGACATAACAAAAAAATCTTCCCCCATGTTACCATGAGTTAGATCAGTTTAGCAATGTAAAATATGAGTCTTGCCTCATTTATGAGGTCGTGTATAATGAAAAATGTCCCCTTCCCTGGGTATGGGTTAGACCTGTATGGAGAGCCTCCTAAAACTACTAATGGCTTGATTATCATTTCTACAATATATGTAGTGACATCAATTCCCCATGTCTTGAACCCATCCATATAAAAAAGTCTTTCCTACACTTGGGTTAGACATGCTTAATGGAAACGTTTGTACATATTCCCTAGAATTATTATTGTGGAATTCCCCTTTTGTGTTCATTAACACTCTTTTACAAACCTTAATGTGTGTCCAGAAAGGTTATAATCCCAATAACCCTCCCTCTCCATATAAAATGGAGGCCTAATGTCATAGGGACACCTTTTTTTAACTATAAACAATATACCCCTAGTTGGATATACATAAGTTTCCTAAAAAAGTCTTATCAATCAAAGGAAAATTTATCCACATGAGATTATTTTCTTACATATACACACATAAAATGAAATTTATATCCCACATCACTCATTGAATTCAATAACCCCCTATATTAATGTTCACAAAATTTCCCCGTTCATGCCTAAATCCAATTTAAAATTCTTGGTCATATTATCATGAAATAGAAGAATCATTTATCGCTTGCTCAAAAAAAATATGGATTTTAAACCCTATATTCCCTAGTTGTAAGACACTAAAAATAACCACCCATTTCTTTATTGTACATTGTTAAAATTCACTATGCTTCAACCCACCTTTACACTAGCCAAATTCATGTCGGAGTGGTTTCTCATTTATGGAAAAATCCAATAAATATACCTGCGTTGTTTTTAGAAATAATTACCTTGATAATACACCCTTCATGGTCTTGGTAAATACAAATTTCCATAAAATTAATTAGCCATCAAAAATAGAGGGTCAATTTCCTTGGTACACCATTGTTGGAATACACACAATATGCCCTGGTTGGCTCTGCATAAGTTTCGTAGAAATAAAAAGAGTCATGTCAATCAAAGGAAAATTACTCCCAATGAGAGGATTTTCCCACCTTTTTACACCCCAACAATATAATTTTTTAAGTCCATTCATATGGTTAATCCCCACTACTTTCCCTATATCTTGTTTCAGATTATAAAATCAAAAAACCATGGTCAATAAAATTCCATAATTCATTTCTGAAAATACTTGGACATCCTTATCAAGAAATCCATATTGGGACCCTTTCCCTAAAAATAATGGTCAATTATGATTAAAATAAAACATAAATGACATTAGTCTAGTTTGAAACACTTTAAACTTTCCATAAAAAGATATAAAAAACTCTATAGGGTGAAGAAAAACGCAATGGGAACCATATTTAAAAGTCAAGTATCAGCCCGCTAGATTTAAAAATAGCATGGTCTAGGTAAAACTAAGAGATCAAAAAAATAGAGAGGCACAAATATTTTTATGTTAAAAACCCACAACGGGTGGCCTATGAAAAATTATTGTTATTCTCTCTAAGAACACACCACAATGGACTTAGGAAAAAATTATGGTTATAATTAAAAAGATACAAAGTTCTTAGGGGGTTTCATGTAACCTATGAAATAGTAAAAAAATATTCTTTTTGAGTCTCTCAGATCTGGAAAAAATTATACCAATGCAATATCATGTCAATTTATTTAACCCAAATGGTAGTTGAAATTGATGTCAAGTGGCTAAAATATTCAAGTCATATAAAATATTTTCCTTTCAAAGAACTTTGAAAATTGTTATTGGTGAATGTTGTATGAAAATAAAAATGACACACATTGAATAGAAACAAGTTTTCATTTATATGATTAATTATAATAGAGTATCATCTACAACCTATAATCCCTCTCGAATGTTTTTAAAAAATAACGATTGTGGAACAACCTAAGTAGTTATAATAATGATCCACTTTATTTCATCACCAAATTAATAATAACTTGACGTGGGCTATCAAGGTTTTGTTTAAAAATGGTTCTTTTCTCATCATTGGAATAAGAGAGTAGATGCATTTGTCTCACAATGTCCTTGAGGTCTTGGCATTTCTACTTGATGGATTTGAAATTGGAACTTGTTGATGATAATTGTACCTTTAACATAGCTACACAAGCATCGCTTTCCCATAGATAATTGGTATGTGAAAAAAAAATCATAAGAATAATATTTTTTGATACCAAGTGGTGTATCTCAATAGTAATATCCCACAAAAATTCCATTTGATGATGTGAGGTGTTAAAATGAGTATGGTCACCTTCACGAGCTGCTAGGTCTTCTCGAGTTATGACAATCTAGTGGAAAACAATGTTTAGTTTCCAATAGTAAAAACCACCTAAGCCTGAATCAATAAACAATTGATGACTAGTGTACACCTTATTATCTAACCCTAAAAAGGGGGTCCCTATTATGATGGTGCATATTTGATGTCATTCCCCTATCCCCACAACTTATGTTCATTGGAAGAATCTGATCATCAGTCTTGTTTCTCTTCCACCATGGGTATATAATCTAGGATTGCGGTTACTAGAAATAGGATCTCCCTAAATTATGACACTAAATCTATAAAATTGTACATATATATTAGTGGTTCTATCTCAGAGGCTAAACATTTGGGGTTGTATTAAATGTTGGTAATTCTTGGTGAGATTTCTCTTAGACCAGCCTCGGTGAGATTATCAACAACATCAGTGAAGAGTATAGGGTCTGAGTCACTCCTCAAAAAAATATGACTTATATATGAGGGTACCTACAAATTCCTAGGTGGATGAAAAGAACATCTTCTAGAATGAGTGGGAAAAATGGAACAACATGTGAAATATCATGAGCGACCAATGGTTTATGTAATAGTTAGATTGATCTCACCAGTCTCTATCATGGTATGAAGCCACCCATTTCTGAGAATAATCACATGATATGTTAGCTGAATCTCCTATGGTAAAAAGGATTTGAAATATGGAATCCTCATGATTTATCATCAACCATATTTGGTAAAGAATCACTCGATGAGATTCCCTCTTGAACTGGAAAATGGGTAGGAATGCAACTTACAACATGCATCCAAATTTCCTAACAATCATATATGTGGTGTAAATTTTTCAAATGGTCACCCTGTCTTCTAGTGAAGTTAAGATTCCATCTCAAAGTGTAATAATATAGGAACATTCTTCTAAATATATCCATCTATCATCTACCACTTCTTTATGGGGTGAATGGTATGTTACAAAAGAAAATCAGGTAAAACCACTGAACAACTCGACTTCATTGGTGATACTTAGGGATTTTGTGAAAATGACCAAAATATTGAGAAGGGTAGGATAAAGTTTGTAGTGTGGAATTATTTCACTATGCTAGTACTCATAGAAGTGATAATACTCTACCATCTGACAATATAAGAATTGAAATGGCCTAGTAAGAAGATGTAGTGACCTTCCTTCCAATATTTCATACAGCATTTCACAAATGTGAGAAAGGATGTAAATATCTAAGTTGATTTTCTATACCTATTCTAATGTGACCACCATCACTAGGGTTCAAATTAGGACATCATTATCAGCATCACAATATGGGAAAATCCATACACTCTGAAACATGGAAAAGAAACCCTCCAACCTGAGTTTGGGTAATACGTTTAGCCTGAACCTGTAGACATAAGTTGTGTATTGGACCTCGTAAAGGGCATCAAAGTATGAACACCAGATGTATCATGATTTTTGAGTCATATTAGTTCAGATATAGTGGAATTTTGGTCTTGTAACTTCAACTTGTACAAAAAAATCTATACAATTTTCGATTGGATTGAGTGACAAATCGTAGAGGATTTTCCCGTGCAATATATCTACTGTGAAAATCAAAGCTCTCTCCAATGGATATAATTTATTGGAATTATCCAAGGTATTTTCCATAGGTAATAATTAAACATATATATTTTGAGGGAATGGGATTCCCCATATATATTAGATAACAAATTAACTAATACCTACTTCACCATGCAGTAAGTGGATGGTACTAGTAATAGAACACAAGTGACTGAGAAGTTCAAACAATATCTCATTCGGTGAATAAATTATAAATTGAGAAAACAAAACTAGCTGGTATAAATTGATAGCCTCCAACTATTCATGGGATTCCAATTTGTTCTTATTCACCCATAATTCCCAAACATATTCATTTGAGAAGCTCTCTCTTGACCACAAATCCTGTTTGAAGCTCCACCCTCCATTAGGATCACTTTACAAGAGGTTGGAAATAAACAAATAATACTGGATGTCTAATTGTAGTGATATATCAAGGATTTTTCATTTTCATTTTTTCCACAGTGATCCATTTAGGAAAAAGAAGTCCTATTAACTTGAACCAGACATGATTTTCCATGTAGAAGAAATGTTTTCTTGGGCAGGCTCCCGAGACATCTCAGACCAAGCAGTGGGGAGATTTTGGTCAAAAATTGGAAGATGAAAATCATCTTGGAGTTTGAAGTTATAGGGTGGTAATCATTTTTATAGTGAATAAGCCATAAGCTCTTGTGGGATATGGTATTTCTTGATTCCCTATTGATGGGTGATGGAATATAGAATCTTTTCCTCAACATTTCTAGCCATTATCATTCTTCAGTGGTCCATATTCGTAGAATTGGAATCTAGACCCATAATTCTTACAATGGATCATCCAAAGTATGAGAAATGAATTTATGGGGAATTAAAAGTAATGCATAGTACAATGTAAGATACTATGCTACACGTGGAATTAAATTTCCTGTGAACCAACAGTTCATGATGCCACTCACCCACAAAGGCGCTATCCCATGAAGGGTTGGCCAATTAAGTGATGGTTCACTGAATGTTTCAATCAATGAGGTACCCATTCTCTATACGAAGGATTAAAACTAAGGTTTTTACTTTTTAAGTGATGAAACATAGTTTTATAAATAGATGGCCATGATTTAAAAATTTAACGAATGTAGTACGTGACTAAGAAGTGAAAATACCTCACAGGGCGTCGTTCTGCATGGCATTCCACCAAATCACAAATCATCTACGAACTAAATCATTCATGGGATTGAGACGGTGACACGAGCACCCAAAAAAACTAAATTTTTTCATCAGAATTAGGTGTTTATTTACACCCTACAAATCAAATATTCTCTATTAACTAAATGGTTTGTGGGACGAGGTGGCATTGTGGGTTCCAAAAAATGAAAAAAAAAGTCATTTGTAGAATGGATGCTGTGCTTTTATCCCCTATAATTATTCCTCCATTTTGTGAATGATGCCCCTTATAACTGAGGAATTCGAAGGTCTAAACGTCCTCCATGGGCTCCCACAATAAAAGGCCCATAGGAAACCATCCCAGATGTTACCTAATCCCTCCATTATTCTATAAATAGACTGCAAGAAGGGTCATGAAACAGAAGTAGGGGAAAAGTAGAGGAAGCCAGTTCTGGATGTACAAACCTAAGAGAGATTATGTAAGGAACTATGAAATAGGGATCCTTTTGATGATCCCCAGCAGGTAAGACATGCCACATAGAATTAAATAGGACATAATAAATCATTCTGAGGTCCACGAACCCAAAATCACATAGAAGAAACAATCCTATGAGGTGGAAACCGATGGTATCTTTGTGAATATTCATCTCACATATGCGGGTAGTACCCTACCCCACGTAGAAAATAACTATGCATGAAGAACTTAGCATCATGTAGAAACATTCTATACGCAGGGAATCAGGTCCCGCATAGAACAATGCTATGTGGGTAGAACTTGGGTCTATGTGGCATAACTCTACATGGACCATACTCTCACACCCATAAAACCATGCTACTCAGTAGGAACCTAATCCAGTGTATGAACATACAATGTGTAATAATGAATCCAATGATGTTCTACTCAAAATCTTCCATAATTCATTTAGTTCATATCATTATTCCTTGTATTGGCCCCTCTGTGAACTAGTCTACTGGAATTTGGCTGAGGACCCTTAGAAAGCCACTTAACAAGTAAGATAATATTACAGGGCATATCGTCATGTCCTTTCGAGTTCTCATGACCATGGTAAGATAAGTCACATGTCAAACCTCCTCAAAATGGAGGTCCCTAAAATGAACTCATGTTTACATGACCATGGTAATGAGGGTTCTGACCATGGGGTACTCACTTGAACCTCCCCATTCTGGGGATAGAGTGTGAGGATCATGTTGGTCTTTCACTTTAGTAAATAATGAGATACTCCTCCCTTTAACTAATTTTATGGAACTACTCCTAAGGTAATACCATAACCTTTATTGGGGGAGGCATAACTTTTTATACTCTTCACCTCCTCCAAGAACATAACTAGATATGTCACCAAATTTGGATATCTTGGATATCAAAATTGAAGAGAATATAGGAATACTATATGCCCTCTCCCCCTCCCTTTGGGATCCAATTCCATCTATCAGTGGATCGAGTGATATCGTCTGATCATCAGATCTACTAATTCCTCTTGTTTCTTGCACTGAGCATGAATCATGTGGATATAGAGGATAGTGGTGATCATGATTTACATGTGATCCCAAACCTCATTTGGGAAGTATTCATCCATAATCCCCACAAAAAAGTATTCCAAATGGGCCTACCATATGGTATAAGCCCCAGTCATATCACCTTAAATGGTTATTCTTCATAGATTTAATCCCCAAAATAAATATAAATGGTAATAATCCATGAAAAATCCCCAATCATGCCCACATTAAAATTATCCTCTTATAAGGTAGATGTCCCAACACCTACCAAAATGTGTTGGATTTGATTCCCAATAAACTGAGATATGTAGGAAGTCTTCTTGAGGTCTGAACCCAACATCCACATCCATCCTGATATCCTCCAAAAAATTTACCCAATAATATCATGCCTCTATCTAGGATAATAAATCTAATCTGGGCCCCTCGAGCTACTTCTGTATAAGTCCCATAACATCCTCTAATAGTAATCCATCACCAAGATGTCCTCGCTACATGATGTTAAACAGCATGGTTAGGTCCTTGTCATATGACCTTGAAAAGTTATGTGTCTATTTAGTTAGAACTGAACTACATGGGTTCTCATTCCTCTCATGAGGATACATAGGAATCCCATTTCTTGGGTTCGATCCCAAAATAAAAAAAACTTCCCACCCTAGTGGATATTGGTAAAATTTAGAGCACCCTATCACACATTTAAAAACAATCATCTTCCCAATAAAAGGCCAATGGATCCTTGTCAATCCATAAAAGGTTAACATAGATGGAAAAACTTGGTAACATACAGATCCCTCCATTGATGGAGAACTTCATATACATACTGATGATTCCAAGACCATGAATAGTCATAATGGATCATTTCCTTCAGGTAATCCGTATTATACACACATGGTAATGGACCAAGGATTCATGAACATGCCTTAAATCTATAAGAGAGTCCTAGAATAGACAATAGTTTCATCCCAAAATGGTGTTATGAGCCCAAAGTACCATCCTCTCAACCAATGTGAGTTCTTATGTGTTGTTTTCCATGTTACATAGTGAACAACTTACTTTGTAAATAGGATCCATGAATCATGAATGTGAGATTAATTGGGTGTTTTTGGACATGTGAACAAACCCATTGGAGACTATTTGAAGATTTTATACCTGATATTAGTAATATAATATTGGTTAACATCCTAAAATAAATCCAATAGGATATAAACCTATCTTCATCAGAAAAATTTCTTTATTTGATATAGTATCCCTTCATTCTTTCATATCTTCAAAAAATGAGAATGGTTCAGTTTGTAAGTGGAGTTTTTGAGTGGGGTTATGACAATGGATACACCTTTTGGATTACGGTCGACATGAATCTATTTATATAATGGGTGTTCTCTTGAGGATGGGTATGATTATTTATGTGGGGATCTTTATATACTCAAAATTTCACTATTTTAAATGGTTTTAGGTATGAATTGGTTGGTATATTACTGAGACGACATTTATTTTTACCATAAAACATTGAAAAGTATGTCTACAAAGTGTAAATGTTTTGTGAATAATTGAGAGATGGATATCTAGGAAGTCTATGTAATGATATTTCATCAACAAATGGGGGAGCTCACTACCAAGGTTTCAAGTATTTTACTAGATGATGAGTGTGTAAATTGTGATACATATTAACACATTGTGGACAGGTTCTAGGAAATTCTTCCTGAGTAATTATCAGGGCCACCTCTAGAGAGGGATTCTATATTTATAAATGATCTCATTCTTGGAGTTAAACTAGTTTTAATTGAACATCATAGATTTTCACCAAAATAGATTCAATATATTAAGACTCAGTTAGAAGTGTGGATGAATAAAGGATGTATTCATCTAAGTACAACACATAGGGGATATCTAGTCTTGATTTCAATGAAGGATGATGGAATGTTATGATTATAATTTTATTACCAGATGTTGAACTGGATGACGGTGAATAAAGGGATCTTGTTCTATGTATTAATGATTTATTTTACTAGTTTACATGAACAAGTGTGTTCTCCAAGATTTAATTGAGATTAGGGTGTCATTAGTTGAGAGTTAAACCTTTTGATATACCACTGAATAATTTTAGAATAAATTTTGGCCTTAATGAGTTCATTGTAATGTCGTTGAGGATTAAAAATGCTCTTGATGTGTTTAATGCCTTGATGTGCCAAATCTTCCACAGATACATGGATTAGTTTTTGGTAGTTTTGGGGATTAAATCTTCATTTACTCTAAGATTCATGACGATCATGATCAATATTTTGACATCATTTTGAGTAGAATAAGAGATCATCAACTATCTTTTAATAAATCTAACTATCAATTATGGATCTGCCAAATATATTTCTTTGTTTACATCATCTCATAGGAAGGTGTGTTAATATACACAAATAAGGTGAAACTGGTGGTTTCATGGAACAATTATAAGAATTTATGTATATATATATGATTTCTGGGGTCGGTGGGTTATTATTTTAAGTTCAAATAGTACTTTATATTCTTTTCAGCATAATTTTTATGGTTGACCAAGAAGGGAATAAATAATGAATTGTCAGAAGCATGTGAGGATTTTTTCTAGGATTTGAAGAAGCTCTTGAATACCACTCTATTTTTTATCCTATATTTTTATGGTTAAGAGTATAACATGTTTTTTAATTCATCTAGGATAGGTCTTGTAGTAGTGTTGATGCAGGTGGGTCGAGTTGTGGGGTATGGGTCATTACATTTGATGTCACATAAACAACATTACCCTACTAATGACCATGAGTTAGCTACAATGGTTTATGCCTTGAAATGTTAGAAAAATTATTTGTTGGGAAAAATTACTTTTTATACTAATCACAATAACCTAATTTATATATTCTCATAATGATATTTGAATCTCTGGCAGTGGATATGGGTTGAGTATGTGAAATAATTTTAAATTGAGAAAGTATATAAAACTAGGAATATAAACTATGTTGCTAACAATTTGAGTAGGAAAACCCATACTTAGGCAGATTAGGAGTTAGTATTGAGTGGGGTTTTGGGGTTCCAGGAGGTGATGACCCACATCATAGTATGAGTTGAGTTAGAACTTCTAAGCTAGATCGAGGAGAGGTAGTATCATGATCTAGATTATATGTCTGTTATAAATTGCCATGATGGTGGGTAGTGACCATCAAATTGGACCATAGAGGGGTATGAGATCATCCATGTATAAATTCATGTTTTCGTTCCTACGTTTATACAAGTGGAGGTGATGAAGGGGTTTCATACCTCAAATAGGGTGGCACATCTGGTTTTGGAAAAAAATTATCATGACTTACATTGAATGTATTGGGTTCCGGGCATGAAAAGAGAGATTGTAGGGTTTGTGGTACAATGATACAACTATCAAGGGGTTAAGCCTGAGCATTAATGACCTGGTGGTTCACTACATCTATTTTATATTCTAGAATAGAAGTTGGACGACATTACCATAGACATTTTGGTGGGTCTTCTGAGTACGCCTTATGAGAATAATGCATTATGGGTGGGTGTGGAATGATTAATGAATGCATCCAATTTATTACCAATCTAGGTGATGTTCTAAATAGATTAGTTGAGGGACTTGTACATTTAGGATATTCCCCATCTACATAGTGTTCTCTAGAGTATTGTTTTGTATTGTGACTGGTGTTTCACCTTGTGCTTCTAGAAGTTATTAAAGAACAAACTTAGTACGTAGGTGTTTCTAAGTATGGATTTCCACCCAAAGATAGTTTTTTAGTAAAATCATGCTATTTAGGTACATGATGATATGATATGAGTGTGATTTATTGACATTGGTTCATCTTGGTAGAATCCCTTATCCCTTATTGAGTTTTCCTATAAAAATAGTTATCATGTGTCTATTTATATGGAATCATTTGAGGTTCATTATGGTTACCCATGTAGATGAACTCTATGTTGAAAGGTGGTGGGTAAGTTTGAATGGTTGGGGTAGAGTCTCATGAAGGAGGAATTATAGAAGTCTCAATTGATTTAGAAACATATGGATATGGATTAAATTATATAGAAGTCATATGATGATCGGTGTCAATAACCCCTAGAGTTTATAGAAGGTTGTCGCATGTTCCTTCATGTGTCACGTAGATTGGGTCATTATAGAATTAAGAGTTAGGGAAAGTTGGTTAATATATTTGTGGGATATTATTATATTTTTGGGAGAATCTAGCCAGTGGAGTACAGATTAGATCTTCCACATAGGTATAGTGATATGCATGAATTTTTTTCATGTGTCACATTTTTGGCAGTATCACACCAACCCTTCTTATGGGATTGATGTTGATATTGTCATGGATGAGGATGATGTTTCCTTTTAGGAGTATCTGATTTGTGTCATAGATCATAGATAGATAGTGTTGTAGGGAATAAATGACCAAAAAATTCTAGTTTTCTAGAATCATGGACTTGTTCAAGAGGAAATTTGGGTGATTAAAACATATATACTGTTTCAGTGGACTGATCTTTGTACCTTTGAATATTATAGATGCTTGGGTGTACATCTTGATGAAAAATTGTTATAAGGTTTGGAAACTATTATATCTCGTCCTTTTTTTTAGATTCCTCGTGCAAGTTTTTAGGTATTCTTTTTCGTATTATTGTATATTTATTGGTTCTGTTTTACCTTGGGTATGTTTCATTTTAAATTTTATAATTTTGGAATCAAATTGGAAATGCAAGTTTGGAGAAAATTAATGAAAACCATGAACTATGGCCCAAGAAACTGTGTTCCCTATTTTTGGCGAGTTAGGTGGGGGTACATGGTTGGAACACTATGTGGCCAAACCATGCATCCACCCTCCCCATACCATCGATCCTAGGGAAGAGTGGTTTTATATAATTATCACACAATTTAGAAAACCATAGGCCCCAGACCAAGAAAATACGTGTGAGTGTTTTTAATTATATGAAATTGTATTTAAAATTCCCAAAACCCATTTAAAACCCTACTCTCCCCCCACATAGTCTAAAACTATTTTATTCTCTTTTAGAAGATCTAAAAAGGATACCAGATCCCCTTGAACCTCTTTAATGATGAATCAAAGATTGGATTATAGGATCTATTCCCCATTGGTAAGTGGTTTCTTTACCATTTGGTTTCCTCTCTCCATCTCCAATACCTCTTTTAAAATAAAGAATAAGGACTTATCATCTATTGGAGATGAGTTTAAATCTAGAATATTATTGTTTTGTTTTGGTGGATCTTGATATTAGGTTTTTGCACTTGATCTACAATACCATTGTGATTTTGATCTTTCAATTTAAATTGGGGATCTCATTTTGGTGAATGTCTATTAAGGACCTCAAGGAAAAATGAATAAATGTTAATTCATATAGTCTTGATTTTAATTTCATATATGTAATTGTGAGATTGAAATTTCCATAAAGAGTATTTTTGTACTAAATTGACTTGATCGATTGATTTAACAGATGATTATGAAATTGGTAAGTATTTAGACAATTAAATTGACTGTAATTATTATTATGAAATTTATGAATAATGGGTTAATGAGATTTTTTTGATCAAATTGTAAAAATTTTATACAACCTTGGGGTGTCCCAATAAGATGAGAATAATGATTTTTAATTTTTTTTCTTGATATATAAAACTATGAAAGGGATGAATAATGATGAATGATAATTGATTATATATAGATGGGAATATGGGACCATGGGATATAATATTTTTGACTAATTTGTAGGTTAGGGGATTCATCTCTAAATATCATGATGTACTAGAATGATGCTTTATGCCACCAATATATTTATTTATACATGTGATCATTGATTTGTGGGATAGGGAATGCTGCTCCAAATACTTATGGGGTTCTAGAATACTAATATACACCCCCCTTATATGAATATGAATCTTTACTAACTTGATTAATCAAATCCCATAATGGAATAAAATGCGATTACCCTTTGGGGATGATTTAGACTCCAGCATGGGACAAAGGAGGTATTCATGGTTAGAGTATCATTATAAACCCATGATTTATGATTTTAAATAAATAAAGTTTAATGTTAAAATTTTTTACTATATTATTTCACTTTATTCTTTATATAACTACATAAAATGTTATATATTTGTAAGTGTTTTATATTTCATTGGTGGTGTCCTAATAAGTTGTACTGAAAACCTACTCAAGATTCCCAACCTATACCCAAATAGTCTTTTTGCTTGAAGGAAATGAGATCTGATATATTCACATGTTATATGGATATGTTTTAATGGATCGTGGATGAGGGAACCGAATATGGTCTTGGGACACTCATGGGTGTGTAAGTGAGCCTTCATTATGTTTTTTCATTGGACACTTGACACATATACTAAATGAAATATATCTTTCATTGGTTTGGATATTGTTTTCTTATCGAGTTAACAATGTGATACTGATATTTTTTTATGATATTATTCTCATAATTTTTTATCATTAATTGGATTTTGTTTATGTGTTTCCCCTATTATGATGCTTTTAATGAGAGGGTATAGTCTCCACCATGATATCTATATTACACAATCATTGCTAGTTGGAAAACTGAGGCATATAGGGAGGACCACATGAGGACATGTGATCAATAAAATCAGGGCATATGAATGTGGAACCTGGGGTGGGACATTACACAATACAACCTTGGAAGGATTTTTTTAAACATAAGGATGATACTCAATGAATAGGTAATGTTTTTCAATGAGACTTTTTATTTTATTTAGTCCTCCACCTCCTTAGAATAGTTTTAAACCATGCGTGAATAATATTCACAATTCATTCCATATACTTAGATGTTTTTATGTTCTGTGAACGACCAATAACCATCCCGACATCCATCAAATGGGTTATGAAATGATCATTCAAGTGTACGGAAGACTACCACCTTTTGAACAAATGTCATTTGTTTTTCCATTACCACCTCTCATGGCTAGGAATGATGATAGATATAAAGTATATATATATATATGATATTTATAGAAAAAATATACATATTTTTTCATTATATCATATATACCTTTTTAAAAATCCATTCTATAGGGGATACAACAACGTCTCCTGTGTGTAAGGTAGACTACCACATGATCATCCAGATCAAATGGGACTATAAGGGGCATACCTCACTTTATCACACATACCCTATAGGGGTTCTATTCTTCCCAATGTAAAGGATCTAAGGGCTTAATAAGCATCCACATCCCTATCATCTACTCCTCCTGGAAACCAAGATGTTTCAACACCTATGTGTTGAGTGTTCAGTAGATGTAGCCCTATTTGTTCTTGGGGGATACTATTGAGTTATCATAAGGATGGGATTCATTGTTTTTGGAATGTGGTAGGGTCATCATCCTCTTCCAGGGACAATATGAGGGTGCATATGGTGACCTTCAGTATCCTTGAAGGTTGTGGCACTAGAGTAGAATTTTTTTTACGGCGGTTATTTTTTATTTTTTACGTCGTCTTTTGGCCGATTTTATTACAGGAGACGTTATAAACATTGTTTCTTATGTCGGTTATTTTACAACCGACGTAAAAAACACAAATCCGGAGCGTTTTTCTCATCGGTTGATAAAAACCCGATGTGGAAAATGCTTCAGAATCATGGTTTAGTATGTCGTTTATTTAATAACTGATGTGTTATATAACCTTTCATGTCCGTTATTATATAATTGACATCATAAATCACTCCTCTGAAGCATTTATCATGTCAGTTACTTTTATAACCGATGTGATAAACATGTCTGCCAAGCGGTTTCCAACAACGATTATATAATAACCGACGTGAAAACATATCTACTACGTCATTTATTTTATAACCAACATAAAAACTATTCATTTCCATTTTATTACGTCGGTTATGAAATAACTGACGTAAAAACCATTTCCCATGCATTTATTACGTTGGTTTCCAAATAACCGACGTTAAAACTAATCCCAATGCATTTTTTTACGTCTGTTATGAAATAACCGACATAAATTTTTTATTTTTAAATAAAACCGATCAAACACTGTTATGCCCTCCCAAAATACCAGAAACAGACCAAAAAGTTACCAAAAACAGACCAGAACCCCCCAACCCCACTGGACAGACCCCACCATCGATCAACCACTACAATGCCCTTCCAAAAGACCTGAAATAGACCAAAAACATACAAAAAAACAACCAAAACCCAACCAAAAACAGACCATAATCCCCCACCCCACTCTACAGCCCCCACCACACCCCTGGACACCCACCCCACTGGACACCCCCAGACCAAAAACAGACCAAAACCCGACCAGACCCCCCTTCCACACACCCACCCATCCCCTGGACAGCCCCCAAACCCCTGGACAACCCCCCCCCCCAACTCCTGGACACCCCCACCCCCTGGATTGCACTCCCACACCCCTAGACAGCCCTCCCACACCCCTAGAAACCCCCACACCCCACCCCACTGGACAGCCCCCACCACACCCCTGGACACCCCCACACCCCTAGACTGTCCCCCCACCCATGGGACACCCCCCACACCCTTGAACAACCTCCCCACCCTCTTGGACACCCCCACCCCCTAGACAACACTCCCATACCCCTGAACATCCCTCTCACACCCATATAACCCCCACCCTCCTAGACACCCCCACCACACAGGACAACTCTCCCCTGGACAGCCCTCCCATACCCCTAGAACCTCCCACCACCCCACCCCACTAGGCTGCCCCCCCTCCCCCCGCACCCCTTGACATCCCCATACTCGCCTGGACATCCCTCCCACCCTCCTGGACACCCTCCCACCCCACTGGAAAACCCCCACCACACCCTTGGACACCCCCCACCTCACTGGACATCCCCAGACCAAAAATAGAACAAAACCCGACAAAAACCAGACCAGAACCCCCCACCCCACTGGACAGCCCCCCAACACACCCTTGGACACCCCCACACCCCTCGACTGCCCCCACCCCATGGACAGCCCCCCAAACACCTGGACAACCCCCCCCCCCACCCTCTTGTACACCCCCACCCCCGGGATATCACTCCCACACCCCTGGACAGCCCTCCCAAAACCCCTAGAACCCCCCCCCCCACTGGACATCCCCCACCACACCGCTGGAAACCCCCCCACACCCCTGGACTACCCCCACCCATGGGACAGTCCCCACACCCCAGTAAAACCCCCCCACCCTTCTAGACACCCCTACCCCCTAGATAGCACTCCCACACCCCTAGACATCCCTCCCACACCCCTAGAACCCCCCACCCTCCTGGACACCCCCACCCCACTGAAAAACACTCCCCTGTACAGCCCTCCCACACCCTTAGACCCCCACCAATGGACTGCCCCCCACCCCACACACATGCACCCCTAGACACCCCTGGAGATCCCCCCAATCGCATGGACATCCCTCCCACCCTCCTGGACACCCTCCCACCCCACTGGACAGCCCCCACCACACCCCTGGACACCCCCACCCCCACCTCCCTAGACACCCCCATACCAAAAATAGACCAAAAAAAGACCAGACCCCCCCCCCCCCCCACCCCATTAGAATGCCCCCACCACACCCCTAGACACCCCCCTTCACCCCTGGACTGCCCCCACCCCCTGGACAGCCCCCACACCCATGAAACCCACCCCCCACCCTCCTGTACACCCCCTACACCCTGGATAGAACTCTCAAACCCTTAGACAACCCTCCCACACCCCTAGAACCCCCACCCTCCTAGAACCCCCCACCCCACTAGACAACACTCCTCTGGACATCCCTCCGAAACCCCTAGACCCCCCCCCACCCCCACTGGACTGACCCCCCCCCCCCACACACACACACCTGGACATCCCCCCACTCACCTGGAAATCCCTTCCACCCTCCTGGACACCCTCCCACCCCACTGGATAGCCCCCACCACACCCCTGGATACCCCCACCCCACCTCATTGGACACCCCCAGACCAAAAGCAGACCAAAACCTGACCAAAACAAGACCAGAACCCCCCACCCCACTAGACAACCTCCACCACACCCCTGGACACCCCCCCACACACCCTTGAACTACCCCCACCCCCACCCCACCCCCTGGATAGCCCCCCCACCTCCTGGATACCCCACCCCCTGTACAGCACTCCCACACCCCTGGACAAACCTACCACACCCCTAGAAACCCCCCACCCTTCTGGACACCCCCACCCCACTGGACAACACTCCCCTAGACAGCCCTCCCACACCCCTATAACCCCCCCCCCCACCACTGCGCTGAACCCCCCCCCCCTCCACACCCCTGGACACTCCCTGGACATGCCCCCACTCACCTGGACATCCCTCTAACTCTCTTGGACACCCTCCCACCCCACTAGATAGCCCCTGCCACACCCCTGGACACCCTCCCCCCACTGGATAGCACCCACCACACCCTTGAACACCCCCCACACACCCTTGGACTGCCCCCAACCCCTGGACATCCCCTGGACAACTGGAGTTGGGAGAGGAGGTGACGCTATCCCTAGGGGGGCTGAACGCCGCTGGAAGGTACTCATCACTCTCACATGCAAATCTTGAGCTCTCAAAATGTTTCACTAATGCTTTCTTCCCCTATAAAAATAATTCATTCTATCACTTTTATGCCAGTATAACTAGGGGAAATGCCATCATGTGTGACTAAAATACCTAGATCTTGGAGGTGGCAATCTCCCGGATCTCGCGAGACTGGAAATGATGCTCCCAAGGTTGCCCATGAGACACTTGAAACGACGTTAACAAAAATCCCGGAGGTGAGAAGAGGGTGCTGATTTAGTTGGTGGAGAGGGAAGAAGAGAAGATGAATACGATGATCCGTAATATACCCAATAAGTACATGTAAGTGACTATTTAGTTCCCCAAATTAGATGATTTAACAAATATAGGGTTGTTTGTGTGTTTTTTTGGTGACAGACGGGATATGATGGTAATGTTCCTGGACCAACATTTCATAGAGGAGACAAAAAACACACCCAAACAACCCTATATTTGTTCAAGCATCTAATTTGGGAAACTAAATAGTGACTTACGTGTACTTGTTGGGTATATTTTGGATCATCGTAGTTGTGTTCTCCACATCCTTCTCCACCAACTGAACCGGCACTATCTTCCCACCGTCGGGCTTTTTGTTAACGTCGTTTCAGGCATCTCATGGGCAGCCTTGGGAGTATCCTTTCTAGTCACACAAGATCTGGGAGATTTCCACCGCCAAGATCTAGGTATTTTAGTCACACATTACGGTGTTTCCCTTAGTTATACTGGCATCAAAGTGATAGAATGAATGATTTTTATAGGGGAAGAAAGCATTGATGAAGAATTTTCAGAGCTCAAGCTTTGCATGTGAGAGTGATGAGTACCTTCCAACGACGTTCAGCCCCCCAAGGGATGGCAATGCCTCCTCTCCCATCCCCTGGACCCCCCCCATCCCCATGGACACCCTGGACACCCCCCACCCCACTGGACATCCCTTCTACACCCCTGGAAACCCCCTCACCCCACAGGACACCCCCACACCCCTGGACAACCCCCACTCTCTTAAACAGCCCTCCCTCTCTCCTGGAAATGCTCCCACCCCCTGGACTTCCCCCCCACTCTCATGGACACCCAGGACACCCCCCACCCCACCAGACAGCCCCCCCGCACTCCTGGATACCCCCCCCACCCCACTAGACAACCCCCCACACCCTTGGAACCCCTCCTGTAGTACCCCCGATTTCTGGTAAGTAACCCTTGTTTTATGCTTTTTAAGTACATAAAGAATATGGTAAATGGTTGGGAAAGGTTGGAGACTTTTAAAGTGTAAAAGGGAAAAAAGTGGTGATGCACAGGCTACGCACGGTTTGCCCAAACCCTGCGGAAGCCGTGCTGGTGTGGTCACTTTGGACAGATGAGACCGCATGGTGTGTGAACTATTTGGGAAAACAATGTGAGGAGGTCTTGTGGAATGCCCCTTCGAAGCAGTGACTACCACACGGTTAGCACACGACTTGCCTAACCGTGCGGACTAACTCTGCGCTTGGTCAATTTACATACTATTCTTAAGGATCTAATTCAGTTTATCTTTAAACCCACTTTTTCTTGCTCCTAGAAGACCATAACTCGGTATTTCTCTCTGGTGAAGGTGGGATAACACTTACCAGTGTTTTAGAAGAGATCCAGAGGTTTTCCTTGGCATTTAGAGACCGGTTGATCGAGGTAAGTCTCGTCTCCTTTAGTTTTCTTAGTTATCCTTCTTCTATCTTGATGGATCCTTAGATATACACCCTAGGTGGTAGATCTAAGGTATTGGATGACTTTTATGTCGGGTTTTGGTTTGGTTGGTACTAGGGGTAGGAATGTAAGGGGGTTTTGGGGAATTGTTGACTCGGTTTTGTTGGCGTTCTTCATTCATTATTGGTTTCGCCTAATTTGTTGAGGTAGGTGGATTCACTCTCGATTCCTCTCTCATAGAACTCTAAATCTTAGTTTCAAATTGTTTTCCTTGACTGGAATGGTTTTTTTATCTGTTGTGAAAGAATGATTGAAACCCCTTTTTAGTAATGGGTGATGGAAATTGTGTATTTCTGGAAAGTGGTTGTCAAAGTAAATTTAAAATGGTGATTTTAAATTGTATATGGTTTTTTTCTTGAAAGAAATGGTTTTCAATAAAAGGGTGGTTCTTTATTGAAATGTTTTGAACACATGTGGTTTGGGAATAGATTTTCATGGGTTTTGGGGTGTGTTCATGTGAATTGGGATGGATAAGTGCGAGAAGTCCCCCCATCAAAAGGTTGGGATGGATAAGGGTGAGAAGTACCCCCATCAAAAGGTCGGGACATATAAGGTTGTGAAGTACCCCCATCAAGGTAGTTCACTAAGTGATAACTTAGTGGAAGGATAACTCACCACTCGCGAGTATAGGGAGTTCTAGGTTGCATGCATGGTTGGTTGGGTGGATTAGTGAAATGGAATGAATGTGCCAAATGTAAATGTGATTTCGATTGGAAACATTGCTTGGATGCTTTTCTTGAGAAAGATGGTTTTTGTTGAAAAATGGTTTTGACATGGAACTTGTTATATTGTGAACTGTTTTGGAATTGTTTTATATAAATTGTTTTATATAAATTTTCTAACATGTTTTATCCTAGAGGCATGGGTTGGGAAGTGATCGGGAAAAACCTACTGAGTTTCATTACTCACCCCCTGCTTTGGCACGTTGGTGCTTTTGTAGATGTCATCTACCGAGATGTTGGCAAAGGTAAAGTGTTGCATACTGCTTCATGATTATTGGGCTGGTTCATGATGTTGGAGCTTGGAGCTTGTGGAGCATGGTGTTGGCTTGTTGTCTTGTAGTCTTTGAGTTTTTATTTCCATTGTTTACTCTGATTTAGTGTTGGTTTCCATTTTGGTACTCTTGGTTGGTTATGATAATATAAATGGTTGAGTTTCCTTAGATGTTATCATGCATCATTTAGTTGTTGGTTTGGTCATGGATGTTGGTTCTATGGATGTTCAAAAATGGTAAATCATCCCCAACTTGTTTTGAAACCCTTCAGAATTTATTTCCAGCCTTTGGCGCCTTGGGTATGTCGCTTAAGGCCTAGTAATGACTTGTTGAGCTCTCAAGACAATGGGAATTGGAGGGTCATTACAAATGGTATCAGCTTGTTCGGTCCTTTCCTAACAAGTGGTCATCGATGTTCTCGGTCATGGAGTTTAAATTCATTTTCGTCTATTCCTTGGGTCGGAGTGTTAGACAGGAGTAGGATTATTGGAACTTGAAATGTATAGCATAAAAGGATGTAGCTAACCCGTTTAATCTGAACTTCAAGTTATCAGGGTGTTGTGCATAAAAGTGTTTTGGATACACTTCTAGAATCTTGGAAATCTCATTGTCATGGGTTTATCCAATGAGATGAGCATGACATGCATTGTAGAGGAATGACTTCCCACTAGGATTGTATATCTCATTGTGAGGAATAAGTAAGGATTTCGGGCAAGGTGTGAATTTTTTAAAAATGAAGAAATTTTTTTCAACTAAAATGATTTTGAAAACAGGATATTTGGTGTATTTTAAAAATGGTCTGATTTTCAAAAAGCATGTGGGATGTTTTCAAAAATGGTTGAACATTTTGTTTTGAAAAACAATATGGTGATAGTTGATGTGATAGAATTTGAAATGTTGAGCCTTCAGTTTTGAGGAAGTGAGACTAACGAGATGCGTTGTTTGTATATAAAATGGCACTCGTTAGGTGTTGTAGAAACAAACCTAAAGAAGTTGCCGAGAATGTGGTCGCACCTGAGCCATAGGTGAACCAGAAGCTAGTCCAAATTATAGTTCATGTTTTCTAGGCTATGGACATGGGGGAATCGGAGGGATTAGCCAAGGCATGTAGACCATTCCATCCATTTCCAGAAGTAGAATCCACCCATCTTCTGGGGTGATTCTGAACCAGAAAGGGAAGAGGTGTGGCTGAGTAGGATGAATCGTATCTTCATTTTCATCGGCACACCAACAGAACTGAAAGTAAAGTTGGAGACGTATATACTGGAGGATCCTGCATGACCGTGGTGGGAGCTAGTGGTGCAGGCTAAGGTGGATCAAGGCCTGGGCTGGGAGGAATTTGAGGAATTGTTCAATAAACAATTATATCCTCACACGTTCAAGATCCAGTGGACGACAGACTTTTTCAGCCTGAAGCAGGAGAATCTCTCTTTCACAGAGTATGCAGCTAAATTCATTAATTTAGTGTGCTTTTCACTAGAAGTTACTACAAGTGCTTCATTGAGGGCACGCATCTTTGAATCAGGGTTGCGATAAGAGATTCTCTCAAAGATAACTGTGCTCTGTATTACGGATTATACTGAGATAGTAAACAGAGGAACAGTAGCTGAAAGATACATATCGGGAGTTATGGGAGGAGGAAGTATAATTATACCCACGGGAATGGGTGGGCACACTACTGCTAAGAACAAGCCGAAGAGGGACACCTACTTCCAAGGTGGGAGTGTGAATCAGAATCAGATGGCTGGGTTGGGGAATCTTCCTCCAAGACCCATGATGAAAGCTAGGTGTTATCAATGTGGCTCGACTGATCACATAAAGCGAGAGTGTATGGCCCAACCTAGAAAATGTCACAATTTCAAGCAGATGGGGCATCTACAGTGCTATTGTAGAAATACTCCGAGGTCGGGTGCACGTGACACTTCCCAAGCGTCGCAAGCATCATATGCTTCGACAGGACGAGGACAACAGAGTCAGTCTCATCAGCATAACAGAGCTAGCCATGGTTATTCTCGAAATACCATAACTCGTCAACCGGGGAAATCTCAACAAGGAAACAAGGAGAACAGTGAGGCGACAAAGAAATTGTATGGAGATGAGAAAATGATTGTTGATGATCAGGCTAGAACATCAACAATAAGAGGTACGATTCTTTTTAATTCTACCTTTATACAAGTGTTTTTTGATACAGGTGCATCACATCCCTTCATTTCTTCTCGTGATGTTGACTTGCTATGTTTAAAACTGGAAATGATGCCTTCTGTCTTGAAACTGTAAACTCCTCTAGGTGAAAGAGAATGTCAAGCCTTCATGTGTAGAGCATGTGATATAACTGTTTATGGAGCTGGCCTGAAATGGTACTTCTCTATGTTGGATATGGATTCCTATGATGTAATCTTGGGTATGGATTGGTTGAAAAGGTTTAAGGCTCACATCGACTATTATGGGAGAACAGTTAGTTTCACGACTGAGGACGACATTGAGCATATCTTCAGAGGAGAGAGGATGGTAAATAAAGGTGCAAAGAGCTTGTTGGCACCAATGGTGGAAACGATCTCTTACCAATTGGCAGCGTTGACTTTGGAATCATTAGAAGAGATTGCGTAAAATAGTTTTCCACCTGTGGTGGATCAATTTCCAGATGTCTTTCCCAAGAACTTCTTAGGGTTACCACCTCTAAGGGAAGTGGAGTTTACGATTGATCTCCTTCCAGGGAACAGTCTTATTTCCCTTCTGTCTTATAGGATGGAACCAACAGAGTTACAGGAATTGAAAGTGCATTTAGAGGAGCTAGAAAGCAAGGGTTTCATTCGGCCAAGAACATCTCTATGGGCAGTATCGGTTTTGTTCGTGAAAAAGGAAGATGGAACTATTCGGCTATGTGTCTATTATCGTAATTTTTACCAAGTTATGATAAAGAATAGATATCCACTTCCACGCATTGATGATCTGTTTGATCAATTGATTGGAGCTCAGTGGTTCTCCAAAATTGACTTGCGATCAGGATATCACCAATTGCGAGTTCAGAAGGAGGATATTTTGAAGAAATCCTTCAGAAGTAGATATGGCCACTACGAATATGTAGTCATGCCTTTTGGTCTTATGAATGCACCAGTGGTCTTCATGGCTTTGATGAGTCAGATATTCAGCAATATCTGGATTCTTTTATTGTGGTGTTTGTGGACGATATCTTGGTGTATTCAAGAATAAGGGCTGAGCATGAGCAACACTTGGAGAAAGTGTTAGAAATATTGAGAGACCATCAGTTGTATGCCAAATTATCAAAGCCTGATTTTTGGATACAATAGGTACGCTTTCTGGGCCATGTTGTTTCTGAAAAAGTTGTTTTAGTGGATCCAGGAAAGATAGAATATTTTCTTTCTTGGTAACCGCTGAAGAATGTCTTTGAAATACGAAGTTTTCTTGGTCTAGTTGGTTATTACCAATGATTTTTCTATGACTTCTCACAACTATCTTCTCCTATGACAGCATTGAAAAAGAAGAATAGTGCATTTCCATGGACTGAGGAATGTCAGAGATCTTTTCAAGAGTTGAAAGTTCAGCACTCATTGGCACCTATCTTGATTTTTCCAGAATGAGGATAGGGGTATGTGGGGTATTGTGATGCTTCGGGAACAGGGTTGGGTTGTGTTCTCATGCAAGGAGACCATGTGGTTGCTTATAGTTCAAGGAAGTTGAGGGTTCATGAGAAACATTACCCAACACATGGTTTAAAGTTGGCTACAGTCATCCATGCTTTGAAAACATGGAGACATTATCTCTTTGGTGAGAAATTTACTGTGTTTACAGATCACAAAAGCTTGAAACACATTTTCTCACAGCGAGATCTAAATATTATGTAGAGGAGATGGATAGAGTATCTTCAAATGTTTGACTTCTACTTGATGTATACACCGGGTAAGGGAAATTCGGTGGCCGATGCATTAAGCAGAAATTCGTATACTCATTTAGCGAAAGAAGATTTAGATGAGTGGTAGTTGATATCAGTCCTAGCAAACATGTGTATGGAATGCGAAGACCGAACCGATGTTGCATTTTTATTTCCAGTTGTGCTTGTTCCTGATTTGGTGGAGATAGTAAAGGAGTCATAGTCATCTGATGTAGTCTGTGTTGCAATGAGTTCAAAACTCAATGGTGGGGAGACCATTAAGGGATGAAAGCTGAATCGGAGTTTAGTTTTGTGTTTCAGAGATCAGATGGTTGTACCTATAGTTTGTCAGGAACAACTCCTTCATGCTTACCACCATTCAAGATGGGCTGTACACCCAGGTACACAGAATATGTATAAGGCATTGAAGGCGTAGTTTTGGTGGAGAGGCACAAAAATAAAGGTGGTCGAGTTGGTATCGTGATGTTTAACTTGTTAGAAGGTTAAAGCAGAGCATCAGAGACCAGCTGGTATGTTACAGTCTTTAACTATCCCAGTGTATAAATGGGATCAGATAGCAATGGATTTTGTTACAGGTCTTCCAAGAATGGTCTGGAAACATGATTCCATTTGGGTGATAGTGGATCGTCTAACCAAGTCGTCCCATTTCATCTCTATTCGTGAAACCCATACGGTGGAAGATCTTTCAAAAATATATATCCGAGAAGTGGTAAATAGGAATGGTGTACCAGTGTCTATAGTCTCAGATAGAGATTCAAGGTTCACATCTCGTTTCTGGAAATCATTACAACAAGCCCTTTGAAATCAGTTGACTATGAGCACGGCGTATCATCCTTAGACGGATGGGTAATCCGAGCGGACGATACAAACTTTGGAAGATATGTTTCAGGCTTGTGTAATGGATTTTGGTGGCTCATGGGAGGAACATATACCCTTAGTGGAGTTCTCATACAATAATAGTTATCAAGCCCTGATACGCATGGCTCCGTTTGAAGCATTGTATGGGTGTCCCTATTGTTCTCCACTTTGTTAGGTGGAAATAAGTGAGACTTCACTAGTTGGGCTGATCCTTTTCTAAGAAACCACAGAGAAGATTAAGTTGATAAAAATAGGATGGTTATGGCACAGAGTCATCAGAAATCCTATACAGATCATCGCTGAAGACCATTGTCATTTGCGGTGAGTGATCATGTCTTTTTGAGAATCTCTCCAAGGCTTAGACATCGTCATTTTGGGAAGCAGGGAAAATTATCTCCAAGATATATAGGCCCTTTTGAGATACTGGAATGGGTTGGGGAGTTGGCGTATCGATTGGCATTACCACCATGGTTCAGTGCAGTGCATAATGTCTTCCATGTATCTCATTTGAAGAAGTATCAACCCGATCCTGACTATGTGATCATATGGGATCACACTGACCTAGAGCCAGATGCTTCATTGGTACATATCCCGGTGTAGATTGTGGATAGGCAGGATAAAGTCTTGCGTGGAGAAATCATCGGTCTAGTATGGGTTTTATGGAAGTATGGTCAGATTCAGGAAGAGACTTGGGAACGCGAGAAAGAAATGAAAGAGCAGTGTCCAGGACTCTTTCAGGCAAGCGATGGTTTTTTACTTTCTAGGGACGGAAAGGCCAATGGTGGGGAGAATTTAGTACCCCTGGTTTCTGGTATGTAACCCTTGTTTTATGATTTTTAAGTACATAAAGCATATGGGAAATGGTTGGGAAATGTTGAAGACTTTTAAAGTGTAAACGGGCAAAAAGTGGTGACGCACAGGCTATGAACGGTTTTCCCAAACCGTGCGGAAGCTATGCTGGTGTGGTCACTTTGGACAGAGGAGACCACATGGTGTGTGCACGGTTTGGGAAAACCATGTGAGGAGGTCGTGCGGAGCACCCCTTACAATCAGTGACTATCGCACGGTTAGTGCATGGTTTTCCTAACCTTGCGGACTAACCATGTGCTTGGTCAACTTAGATCCTATTTTTAAGGATCTAATCCGGTTTATCTTTAAACCCACTCATTTTTTCTCCTAGATAGCACTAACTCATGATTTATCTCTAGTGAAGGTGGGAGAACACCTACTAGGAATTTTGGAAGTGATCCGGAGGTTTGCCTTGGCGTTTAGAGGATGGTTGATCAAGGTAAGTCTCGTTTTATTTAGTTTTCTTAGATCTCCTTCTTCCCTCTTGATGTATCCTTAGATCTACGCCCTAGGTGGGTAGATCTAAGGTAGTTGATTAATTTTAAGTCAGGTTTTGGTTTTTTTGGTACTATGGGAAGGAATCTAAGGATGTTTTGGGGAATTGTTGACTCGGTTTTTTTGGCATTCTTCGTCCGTTGTTGGTTTCACCTATTTTGTTGAGGTAGGTGGATTCACTCTTGATTCCTCTCTCTTAGAACTTGAAGGCTTAGTTTCAAATTGTTTTCTTTGATTGGAATGGTTTGTTTATCTGTTGTGAAAGAATGGTTGAAACCCCTTTTTAGTAACGGGTGATGGAAATTGTGTGCTTTTTGGAATGTGGTTGTTGAAGTAAATTTAAAATGGTGATTTTAAATTGGCTATGGTTTTTCTGCTTGAAAGAAATGGTTTTCAATAAAAGGGTGATGATTTATTGAAAGGTTTTGAACACATGTGGTTTGGGCATAGATTTTCATGGGTTGTGGGGTGTGTTCATGTGCATTGGGATGGATAAGGGTGAGAAGTCCTCCCATCATCTGGTTGGGATGGATAAGGGTGAGAAGTACCCCCATCAAAAGGTCGGGATGGATAAGGTCGTGAAGTACCCCCGTTAAGGTAGTTCACTAAGTGACGACTTATTGGGATGATAACTCACCACTCGTGAGTATAGGGAGTTCCAGGTTTCATGCATGGTTGGTTTGGTGGATTAGTAAAATGGAATTAATGTGCCAAATGGAAATGTGAATTCGATTGGAAACTTTTCTTGGTTGGTTTTCTTGAGAAAGATGGTTTTTGTTGAAAAATGGTTTTTGTTGAAAAATGGTTTTGACATGGAACTTGTTATATTGTGAACTGTTTTGGAATTTTTTTTATATAAATTGTTTTATATAAATGTGCTAACATCTTTTATCCTAGAGTCAAGGGTTGGTAAGTCATCGGGGAAAACCTACTAAGTTTCATTACTCACCCCATGCTTTGGAACGTTGGTGCTTTTGCAGATGTCATGTACCGGGATGTTGGAAAAGGTAAAGTGTTTCATACTGCTTCATGATGCATGGGATGGTTCGTGATGTTGGACCTTGGAGCTTGTGGAGCATGGTGTTGGGTTGTTGTCTTGTAGTATTTGAGTTTGTCTTTCCACTGTTTACTCTGATTTAGTGTTGGTTTCCATTGTGGTACTCTTGGTTGGTTATGATAATATAAATGGTTGAGTTGCCTTAGCTATTATCATGCATCATTTAGTGGTTGGTTTCGTCATGGATGTTGGTTCTATGGATGTTAAAAAAGGTTAAATCATCCCCCACTTGTTTTGAAACCCTTCGACATTTATTTCCATCCTTTTGCGCCTTGGGGATATCGCTTAAGGCCTAGTAATGACTCGTTGAGCTCTCAAGCCAATGGGAATTGGCGGGTCATTACACCTCCCCCCCCAGACCAGAATCCATACCAGAAAAACCATCAAAAGTATACCAAAACAAGAAGTAGAGAAAAATTAAACATTCACATATATAACATTCAAAACATACAATTTCAACTTAAAAAAACTAAATCCAACCTAAACGACTACCAAATACACAATTACAATGACAATATTCAAAATTACATTTTACACTACAAACAACTAAAATTCAATCAAACCTGTAAAGTAATTTGACCATTCCACTTGTAAGTGTTTGACATCTTGAGCACTATAGGATTGAGGGTCATCAAATATCTAAAAATTAAAAGGATAGTAGTTAACATGTATAATTAATAAATCAAATGAAATATTATGGAAAAGTTTAAAATGAAATCTTACCAGGTCAAAGTTCAAAATTGTTCCAGTTGTTATTATTTTATACATAAATATTAAAATATAATATCCACATTCGATGACGCCTTGTTGTTCATGACAATTCTATTTGAATGAGTGTAAATTCAATATATTATTTTAATGTAATAAATAAAAAAGTACAAATTATAAATAGATATTTACCTTTACATTTACATATTAGATCTTCACACTCCTTTTCTTTGTGTTTTTTCAAAAGTAGACCCATCCCCCATCAGAAAATAATACAAATGGGATAAATTTAAAATTCATTATAATATATAAAACTATTGATAAATTGAAACTTACTTTGCCAATATTTTCATAAAACTTTCTCATACATCTCCATGTATAGAGCATATCCAATAAAGTGTTTTCTCCCTTGGGAAAAAAACTCATAACATCCAATGATCACTGATAAAAGAAAATTTAAGGTTATTGGTTTTTTATGTTAAAAGATGATGAACTCTTTGAGAGAGATGTGTTTCATACCTCTCAAAAAAGGCATTATACAACATTGTGTGACTATATTCTGTTTAAGTCTTTCAGTAATATAAAGAATTCTTTGTTCTTCATCCAATGCACATACTTCAGGGGAAATCAAATGCGGGTCCATGAATCCATATACATCTATTTGCTCATTCTTCTCACAAATGTTATAAAGATACCTAATACAAAACATACATAAGTATACATTTTTAATAAATATAATGTAGGGAAAAGTTGTTAATACTTACATGGAAAAAATTTGCACCATGTTGATTCCCAAATTATCTCCGGTAACAAGATCCATGATATCAGTTTTCACAATCCACACAGTTATTTCACATCCACAAACATTAGCTTCCATTAAAAACTCATAGTGATCCGCTAAAAAAATTGAAAATCTTGACAATCTGTCAAGACTACTAGAATCTATAACTGATGTCAGAGACATTTTTCTTAATTGTTTTCTATACAGTATTTCTTTACCTTTGAATTATTCCTGTAAAAATAATTAGACACATATATTAGTTTTCAAAGGATAAAAAAACTTTAATAAAAAAATAGAAGATATAATATACATAAATCTATGGTAATGAGTTGCAGAAGTCTAGATAGCCAAATTAAAAAATGGCCGATACTATGTCCAACTGTCGTCACCTCATCTGTAGGTAATGGTACTCGAGCTGATGTATATATAATATCATGTACAATGGACCTATGATTCTCTACCTCTAATTGTTTATGATGAATTGTATCTCTTATACAATATACCAGCCCATATGAAACTATATGATGTTGAGGATCATCAACATACAAATCACAATAAGTAGGAAGCTGCGGCGGAGGAGTAGGATAAAAAATGGGGTCCGCAGGCTGAGGTGGTGGAGTGGGAGCTACTGGTAGAGGTGGAGGATAAATAATGGGGTCTACAGGGTGAGGTGGAGGAGTGGGATCTCCAGTCTGAAATTATCTTTGCATGTCTGCAAACATAGACTATACCGACGTTCTAATATTTTCCTCTATCGTCACATTAATATTATGAACTTTAGCCTCTAAGGATTCTATTTTTTTTATAAACACCCTCAATGTAAGAAGTTGAAGAACGTGGCAAAAATTTTCTTACTAATACACCTGTTGGATATCTTCATACACGACCAGGATGTTCGGGCTTTCCCAATGTTGAATATAAAATATCTTGCCTCCTAGTAGCTGTAAATACACCCTGTGAGCTCTTCTTCTCAAGAGAATCATGTATTAATTAATTGAAAATTTCTGTAATGATTGAAATTATATGAAAAAAATAGTTAACTTAAATAAATAAAATACATATCTTACAATCCTCTCAGCTACGATTCTCGAATCTTCTGAAAGATATTGCCCTTTTTTCCCATCTAAGCTCTCTTCCATTTTTCATGTCTAGATGGAGAGGATGGAGGGTCCACCTCTCCAAATCTTGAAGACTCAGCTCTTAGTTTTTGTAGTTTTTCCGCCATCATTTGTTCTTACAATAATGTATACCCTCCCCGAGATAAACTATGAGGGTATACATTTTTAGATTGGATCTCCTGATGATATTTCCTTGTTTTTTGTAAATTAATAATAAGAAATCATTAACAAAACATTAATAAGATTATTTATATAAGAACGCTTATAAAAGTTTACATTGTTGTTACCAAAAATGGATCTTTTATTCTACTTTCCAAAAACTATCTCCATGTGTTTTCATCTATGAAAGGATATATACAACATGTATTGTCATGAATCCTATGACCAAAAATGAAATCAGATGAGAGGGTTGATTTGAAATCCCTCCATCTCCTGGCAGCCATCGATAAGCATTTCTTCCTAACTCCTCCAGTGTCAGGAATATCAAATGTCATCTGATAAAGAAGAGGTTAAACATATTATATATACTAGAAACATTTAAATAATAAGCAAACAATAGAAAAAGATCTTACCAAAATCGTCTCCCACAACTGAGAGATTATCGCTTTGTCCACACTTCTCCAGTCATCATACAAAATGATTACTTTTATCTTACCCTAATTTGATACAAAACTCTTAAAATATTTTGCATTTGGACCTCTAGGAATATCTTCCTCATCAAACTCAACAAGTATCCTCTGATCCTACGTATGGGCAAGTGATAATTTTGGTAAATGTGTGCACCCACATTTACCAACTCTTGAACTCTTTTTCGAAATGGGAGCACATGAGGAAGATTGGGGAACATCAATAGGAGCATGTGAATGTTCCTCCCCAGAGGTATGACCAATATTATCATCTCTAGAATCATGTGGTTGATCAACTGATTGATCTGTCATTATCCTTCAAATCAAAAAAAAAAACAAACAAACATTAGTTCAAAAAGTTACAAATTCAAATATTACAATACTAATGTAAACTGAAAATAGAAAATTTTACTAAGTTATGTAATAGTATACATGGTTAATATGGTAACTATGTTAAAAATGGTAAAGATGGTAAAGATGGTAAACATGGTAAACATGGTAAACATGGTAAACATAGAAAACCTGGTAAACATGGTAAACATGGTAAAGTAATTGTCATTGAACAAAAATAAAATATATATAATTTATGTAATGGTAAACATGATAAAGTAAACTAAAAAAAATTAAAACAAACAAAAACTTATACTTATTTGTTTTAATACATGTTTTAGTAAATAAAAAACATTCAATATCTAACATTTTATGAAAATAATAAATGTAAACAAGAAATAAAAAAATGTTACCTATAATTTTAGGAATATACAAATGGATTGTTTTCCCAAATTCCTTCATCGTGATCGTTCCTTATGGAACAAACCATGTCTTCAACATGATCATCATTATGTTCTGTTAATATTTCAATGGAAGTAGGGATCTCACATAAATCAGCATCTTCATAAAGTTCATCCTCACCAACATATTGTTTTTTTTAATTGTAAAACAATAACCCACTTCATATCTGATTGATCTACTACATAGAAAATTTGGTTTGCATGTGTTTCCATTATAAAATAATCAGTTGTGCCTTCCAATCTATTCATATTAACAATTGTCATTCCAAATTCATCGTGTCTGACACTGTTGTTACCGATAAAACATTTACTGTTAAAAATAGGAAATTTAATTTTAATGTAATAAACCTCCCATATTTCTTCAATCACTCTATAGTATGCACTTAATGCAGAAATTGGCTTTTTGTCTTTAGCACTCAAAAAATGCATTTCTTCTGCAAACACCAATACACCACTATTTTGAACTGCACTTCTGTTCTCTTGAGATTTCATATGAAATGTACAGACATTAATGTTATAACCGGACCATGTTATCACATTTAAACATGGACCACCCACTACCCATTTTAATGTCTCTGATACATATGATCTACCGAGAAAGGTATTTTTAAACCATGAAAAAAAATTGTTGTGCTCATTCAAAATCCACATTTTTTTCTTCTTTGGATGACATTGTTTTAACTCATTAATATGCAATGTGATATATGGTTGAGCATCAGCTATGTTATTCAAGATGTATAATTCTAAAATCTTCATCTGTTCAGCTAACAATGATTTGAATTTCAAGCCATGAATCCTCTTTCCCTCATTATTAAATCATTGATGGCGAGATGGAGGCAAACCTATGTGATGCGCCGCAGCCAAGTAGCTCGTAAAAAACTATGCAACCTCATCAGAAATATGCTATTCAATAATGGAGGCTTCAAGTCGATATGGAGTCTTAACATACCCCTTTAATATTTTCATATACCTTTCAAAAGGATACATCCAACGAAGACATACAGGTCCACAAAGCTTTATTTCTCAAACCATATGAATCATTAAATGCACCATTATATCAAAAAAAGTTGGAGGAAAATACATTTCAAATTGAAAAAGTATACAAATTGCATCCTTTTCCAAAATGTTCAAAGCATTCACATCAATCACTTTATTACAAATTGAATTGAAAAAATAAAACAAATTCATTATAGTCTTTATGGCATAGATTGGAAATATTCTAGGCAATGCAACTGGTAGAAGTTTTTGCATTATGTCGTGAAAATCATTAGATTTAATACCTATCAACTTCAAGTCCTTCAATGAGAAAAAAAAATTTACATTTGAAGAATAACCTTGAGGCACTTTGATATCATGAAGACACTAACAAAATCTAATTTTTCCCTCTTGGATAATGTATGACAAGCCAGGGGAAGAAATGTTTGTCTTCCATTAGGAGTGGGAGCTAACTCCAAACATATTCCCATTGATAGTAAGTCTAATCTTGCATTCAACCCATCTTGTCTCTTTCCTTTAATATCTAACAACATTCTAATCAAACCATCACAAATATTCTTCTCCACGTGCATGACAACAATATTATGTTTAACTTAATGATATCTTCAATATGGTAGCTCAAAAAATATTGACCTTTTCTTACAAATATTTCTATCATTACCATATTTTTGTGTCTTTACCAATGCCACATCAAGGTTTTCCACCCTCTCAAAATACAGATCAGGGGATAAAAGTTTTGGAGAAATATCAAATTATTGTGAGGCATTGAATGCCTTTTTCAGTATTCTATAATATTTATCCATAGGCAAAAAATTTTGATGATCCATGTACATTGTTTTCCTCTCATGATGCAATTGACAATAAGAAGTCTGTTGTTCGCAAATTGGACATGCTTTATGCCCTTTAACACTGTATCCAGAAAAATTTCCATATGCTGGGAAGTCATTTATAGTGAACATAAGCACTGCATGCAGTTGAAAATATTTAATTTTATAAGAATCATACACCCTAATACCATTCTCCCATAAAACTTTCAAATCATCAATCAATGGTGACAAGAAAACATCAATATCAATGACGGGTTGCTTCGGACCATAGATCATTAAACTCAACATAACATATTTGCGCTTCATACAAGCTTCAAAAGAGAGGTTGTAAATTACCAATAAAACAGGCCATGAACTATCTGTGCTACTGAGGGTTCGGTATGGATTCATTCCATCTGTGCACAACCCTAGTCTGAGATTTCTAATTTCATTTCTTAATGTAGGATACTGCTCATCAATTTTATTCCTTTATATACAATATGCTAGATGACATATTTTTCCATCACATATCTTCTCATCATCATGCCATCTTAACCTTTTTGCATCATGTGAATTTTCAAATAAACGTTTTAAATGATAAATTATAGGAAGATACCAAAATACCCTGGAAGCGATCTTTGTAATCTCTACATCAGCCTGTGATTTTTCTTTCACCTTATACCATGATGTACCACATTAAGGAAACACTGATAGAAATTCATATTCTTTCCTATATATCATACAGTCATTTGGACAAAGATTTATTTTCTTATATCCCAATCCCCTCGGGCATAATATTTTCTTGGCCTTATAATGTGAATCTGGAAGATCATTATCTTTGAAAAGAATGTCTTTCATCAATTGTAGCAGCTCTGTAAAACTTCTTTCACTCCATACATGTTTCGGCTTCAGGTTAATCGATCCTAACACCGATGAAAAAAACTGTAAAATCTGTACAACCAGGATACAATGGTTTTTCAGAATCACCATATAGACGAGCAACTGTCCATTAAATCTTAATTTGTTCTTCTCCAATATTGCGAATCATTTCTTCAATTCCATTGGAGTTACCATCTTGCGAATCATAATCATCAGTAGATCTGACATTCTTTCCAGTTTCACCATGCTAAATCCAAGGGCTATAACACAGATTAAAACCATGACAAATCATATGATCTTTTATCTCTCTACTTTTCAACTTCTACAAATTCAAACATTTCAGGCATGAACAGAAAAAAATGTCACTACTTGGAACATTTCTTTTAGAAAATTCCAAAAATGCATCAACACCTTCCTCATATTCATTACTCATTCGATGTGCTGTAATCCAACTTTAACTAATTATTACCTATAAAAAATATCAAAATTATACATCTTTGTAATATAAGACAAATATATATTTATATGAAAAATATCATAATTTGAATGTAAAACAATTTTGAAATATAAAACAAATCTATGTGTATTTAAAAAAATATGTTTGAAAATGATTTTAAAAAGAAAATATAGTTAGATATAATAGTTTTAAATTCATCTTAGATCCTTTCTTCTTAAGGTTCACAAAGAATACATCCTGGTGCAACTGGATACCAAATTCACCCTTCTGTAAAAAAGAAATATGAAGTATAAATATTAAAATATGTAAACCTTCACTACTAAAAATTACACAGATCCTAACGATTTGAAACCTATAGATAGCCCCCCAGCCCTCTAGACAGCCCCCCACCCCTGGACACCCCTACCCCCTTGGACAACACCCCCACCCCCTTGGAAACCACCCCCACCCCCTTGGACAGCACCACCCACCCCCTTGGACACCCCCCCCCCCCGGACACCACCAGCCCCTGGGACAACCCCCCCCCCCCACCCCTTTGGACACCCCCTTGACACCAACACTCACTTGGATGGCCCCCACCCCTCAGGAGAGCCCCCACCCCCTGGATAGCCCCCCACCCCTCTGGACACCCCCACCCCCTTGGACACCCCCACCCCTCCTGGACACCACCCCCACCCCTACCCCCTTGGACACCCCCCTGGACACCACCAACCCCCTGTCACCCCCACCCCCTTGGACACCACCCCACCCCCTTGGACACCCCCTGGACACCACCACCCCATTAGAAATCCCCTCCCGAACACCACCCCCACCCCCTTGGACACCCCCTGGACACTATAACCACCTTGGACAGCCCCCCCACACCCCTCTGGACAACCCCCACCCCCTGGACAACCCCCACCCCCCCACCCCCACACCCTTGGACACCCCCACCCCTCCTGGACACCACCCCCACCCCACCCCCTTGAACAGCCCCCCACCCCCATCGACACCCCCACCCCCTTGGACCCCCCCCCCCCCCCCACATAGACACACATGGACCCCCCCCCCCCCCCCTCCACCACCTCTATAGACACCTTGGACACCCCCCCAACCCTCTGGATAGCCCCTCAAACCCTCTGGATAGCCGCCACCATTTTAGATAGCACCCACCCCCTGGACAGCCCCACCCCTCTAAACAGCCCCCACCTCCCTAGACACCCCCTATCCCCTTAGACAAACCACTCACCTCCCTGGACACCCCCCCCCCCACTCCCCCTGGACACCCTTATCCCCTTGGACAACCCCCTCACCCCTTCACCCACCTAGACACCCCCCCACACACCCTTGGACACCCCAACCCCGTTGGATAGCCCCCACACCCCCTGGACACCACCCCCACCCCCTTTTACATCCCTCACACCCTCTTGGACACCCCCAACCCCCTTGGATATCCCCCTCACCCCCTAGACTCCACCCCCACCCCTTACCCCCTTGGACACCCCCCTAGACACCCCCAAACCTTTGGACAACACCCCCCGGACAACCCCCCAAACCCTCTGGACAGCCCCACCCCCTTGGACAGCCCCCACCCCACCCCTTGGACAACCCCGACCCCCTTCGACACCCCCACCCCCTTGGACCCCCCCCCCCACACACACACACACCCACACCTAGACTGCCCCCCCCCACATCCATGGAAACCCTGGACACCCCGAACCCTCTGGAAAGCCCCACGAACCCTCTGGACAGCCCCCACCCCTCTGGACATCCCCCATCCCCTGGACAACCCCACCCCTCTAGACAGCCCCCACCCCTGGACACCCCTACCCCTTGGATAGCCCACTCACCTCCCTGGACACCCCCACCCCCTGGACACCCCTATCCCCTTGGACAGCCCCGTCAGCCCCTCACCCCCTGGACAACACCCCCCTGGACACCCCCAACCCCCTTGGACTGCCCCTGAACCCCCTGGACACCACCCCCACCCCCTTTGACATCCCCTGAACCCCCTTGGACACCCAAAACCCCTTGTATAGCCCTCGTACCCCCTAGACACCACCCCCACCCCCTTTGACACCCCACCCCACAGGACAGCCCACCCAACCCCCTGGACACCCCCACCCACTTTCACAACCCCCCACCCCCTTGGAAACCTTTTGTACGCACACACACACATCATAGAACACACAAAAATCGTAAACTTGCATGATATCACTACCATAGGTTTATTTTACCAGAAAATAATTTACCATGGTATATATGAACACTATGAAACTTACCATGATCGAAAGAACAAAGAAAAATAACATCTCAAAAAATTAGTATAGGGAATCATGGAAAATAAAAACTGAAAAGGAGTCATGTGAGGCTTACTTGAGTGTTGTGAGTCGACCTAATAGATCTGATGATACTAAATATGAAGAATGATGTTGGAAAAATGAGGCTAGAGTGGACGACTTCGAAGAATTGTTTCTAGGTTTTCCGCGCGAGAGAGATGAGTCATAGGTCACCCGATAGAAGAAAGCAGAATGACTGAATACAGGGTACAATAAATCATTTAAAAGATTTATCACATAGGTTATTTAATAACCGACGTGGTAAACTATTTTTTTTAATATTTATAATGTCGGTTATTTAATAAATTATGTAGAAAACAATTTATCACGTCATTTATAAAATAACCGATGTGATATATGTCACTTTATCATGTCGATTATTTTGATAACCAATGTGATAATTTGCTGAGATTAGCTTTATCACATCAGTTTATTTATAACTAATGGGATAAACCATGCCAGATTCGATTTTCACGTCGGTTATAAAATAACCGACGTAAAAAATGGATCTTGATCGATATATCACATTGGTTATAAAATAACCGACGTGATATATCGATTATTAAATCTTTGCATGTCGGTTATATATAATCGACATGAAAAATGCCGACGTGTTAAATGTTTTTTCCACTAGTGTGGTGCCCATTTTCATTATGCTTCTTCACGCATGACCCCATTTTGGATGGGTGTGGTAGATTCCATGAGAATATGAACTATTTTGGAAGCTGAGGTAGGGTAGATCTATCACGGTACTGCTTGGGGGTGTTGTTTTTGATGGATCATCGGGTTACTATTTGTAGTTCTCTCTTGGTGCAGTGGCTTTCATCTCACAACCATCCAGACATTTGTAGTTTTGATAGTGAGGATGTGTGGTCCATTGTGGTTCTGGTGATGTCACTACTCAAGGAATTACATAGCTGTATCTTCCGAAGTGGTGATGGGATGGGTTTTTTGGTTGGTGTACAAGGCAGAATCAATGGGTGACTATGGTTTTCCTTTGCAGATGATGTGGGTGTAGTGCACGGAGGTGACATGATGTTATGGGGATTTTTGTGTTTTTATTTTTATTTTTTGGGTAGGTATGGTCCTAGACATGATTCCCTGGACAACTTGTTATGAATCTTTGAGGTAATGGTCTACTTTTAAGTTGTCACTTAACCTCAAAGTGAAATTATTTTTAAAAAAAATCGGTTGGTGGGCAACAACCTTGTGAATAGATTTGATTTTTATTACTCTAACACTTAGAATATAAGGAGATAAGGACATAGTTAATGATTATAAGTGATATACATGAACTAATTATGATATTCATGACATATTTATTGTTTTAGATAGATAATATATCATATTATTTCTTACCCTTTCACTCACTGATTGATGATAACGTCATTCATGTACTTGTGGACTACCGACTTCATAAAGTAATGTGATTCCCTTTTCATAACCACACCGCATGGATGATATATATATATATATATATATATATATGTAAATTTAAAGAAATATTATGCTATTTATGATATTATTATCATTCTATAAACATAATATATCACTTCTTACTTTCCACAGTTATCAGTGAAAATTGGAAACGTTCGTCATTAGTACGTACGACCAATAGTCTCTATGATTGTAATATACTTAATTTATCAAAATCATAATGAATGATTTCAATTTTATATATTTTTTGTATAAATATTATTATAATTAATTTTTTTTATTATATATATTTTTAAATAATAACCACTTTGACCATAGTCAACCTACCAATGTCATTTTCAACATATAATCCAAATATCATTGAAATATTTGATGTGATCAAAATTGAATATATAATAATATATAGAAATATAATAGGTAAAATAAATTAATAATGAAAATGAAAATATATCATAAGAATGTAAATAATTAATATCATTTTATTATTCAATATTATAAATAACATATGTGATGAGAAAGACTCAAGGTAGTGGATTGTTGTCTCACATTTACTTCTGTGATACAAATTCCATATTTTGAAATTATTCACTTTTTCGGGGTTTATACTTCTAATATGATATTTTATATCATTAATATTTTTTTATTCATAATATATAACTATTCATTTGATTTAATTTATTTTATGGGGATTACCATTAAGAAATTACCATTAAGATCAGGGTTTATTTCACAATATCATCATTATTCGAGGTTGTTTATATTTATGTCTCCCATAGAAGGATTATATGATATATATATATATATATATCAATATATTTTATTTTCCTCTATTTATAATTGAACTTTTTAAAGTAATATTATAGATTTTTCCACTCCTTGATATTTCAAATGATTTATAAAATGATTTTATCAAAAATCTAATTTGCATCTCTCTTCAATTGGAGATCCCTTTTCATAAAAATCCATGTTTTCAATAGAAAGTATTTTCCAAATATTTTTTGATCTTTTGTCTTAAAATAGGATTTTCAAATAATAAAAAATATTTCTTAAAAAAATGTTTTTAAAAAAGTTTTTATGATATTTATTTTCATCATTGGAGTCGTACCTTAATTGTATTTATGATCAACTAAGGATTTTTTGTATTATTAACATAATTATAATTTATTTAGGTGGTTAATGATTAGTTTAACTTCAGATGAAAAATTTTATTATCTGTTTTAATTTTACTCTGGTTGGTGGATGATTTGGTTTCTTGATTATGGTAAGTATTAACATTTCCTATGATTTTTTTTCAATTATGAATGTGTATATTGATTTTATTTCAATCCATTCATATAATTAATGACTTAGACAAATTTTTTGATAGTAAGGACCTGATACAGACCCTCAATGAATCTATATGTCTCAGGAGACAAAATTGACTATGTTGTGGAGGATGACTTACCCATTTATATAGATGTATTCACACAAGGAAAAAATAGTATTATATGCCTTGGAACAAGATCTAGATGATATGTTTTAGATGTATATAATTATTCACTCCATCATTATTAATTCAATATTTGATATTCAATGTGATTATTTGACTAGTTAGAATATGCATTGTTTGGATTCATGCTCATGTGAATATTTTTATATCATTATTGGATAATCATTAATTCATACCATATTTTCCTCATGTTATTTATTTAATGGAATGTTTTTTTGTTATTTACATTACCATATTTATTGTTACTTATTTATTTATATCTTATATTATACACCTACCATTACTAAGAATCTAAGATCACCCATTTCGTATGTTTATTTTCCATAGGATAAGAGAAAGTGTTTTTTGATTGATATATAGAGATACGCTAAGTGGAATGATGGAATTATAAATAAAATTATTTTTTTATTTTATGTTTTAAAATATAATGTGAATTTAATGTAAATATATACTTTACCCAGGCTGCTAAAACATTTGGTCCCTTGGGATGTGATTCCCAGTATCTAATGCCATTTTAATAAAGTATACACCAACTCTGGGTATTGTGGTTGGATTCTCAACATATGATAACATAAATGTCAAAATAGACTCGTTGTCTGTTGGTTACATGATTGGAGAATAATCCTTTAATGTGAGTTAAACAAAAATTACTTTAATGTATTATTTTCGAAATACCCGTATTAGGATCTCACACCTTAAATTTAGAATTATTTTATTTTAATCTAGAAGAAATGATTCCCTTATCTTATGATTCATTCATCAATGTTGATGTTGATATTATCAAAATGCCTTTATATTAGCTTCATTTCAATTCATGGATTAATGTGTATTATTACTCTAGCAGTGATCCACATGTGCTCCTCTTATCTTTAAGAAATTCCAATTGATTTATGGTTTCTATCACATAAAATTAGTTCTTTTGAGTTATTCATATTGATCACCCAATATTTTATCTTGAAGTAATGTCTCATTTGTTTCTCATTCTTTATAGTTTATATGTAAATTAATTCTATAGGGAAATATGTTGTGGACAACGATTCATTATTTCTACATCAACCCATAAAAATATACATAATTATCGTTATATAGATCTAATATGTAGGTTAATATATAATTAGACCATGTGATGACCATTAAATATTATAATAATATTTAATAAACCCCATGCTATAATTAATAATATTATAATTATTTAATGGTGTGTGATCTATATTTCACAATAATATATATTATTTTATAAATTATAAAAATTAGTATTTATCATCGCACATAGTCTTTGTCCATTTGAACTCCTCGTTATTTATTATATACAAGAATATATATTTAATAGAATATTACATTCATCAATAGATATTTGTGATCAATAAAAGATGAATAAAATTATTCCTTATCCTTGAAAATAAAATTTATTCTATTAATTAAATTCAATTATAACTTAATTCATATAAATTGAAAAAACTTAGTATATGACCCTCTAGGATTCAATATCATTGGAATTAGGTGGGGTTGCCTAATTTATAAGATTACAGTCTAACAACAGGTTAAGATAACCAATATAAAGAATAAAATTTATAAATTTGAACTGCCACATACAAACACTCACTATGTTATATAATCTCTTTGTCTCAATATCTCAATAAGTAGGATGCACATATATGTCATCAACATATGTGAATGATGTGTCTTTCTTTGACTATCAGATATAAACATGTTATCTCACCATTTATTGCTAATTTTATTAGACTATTCTATTCCAATATGAGGGAATATATATAATCATTCATATATATTCAATGGAAAAATCCTTCCACATATAATTTATTAATAACACACCACTCATGATGTAGAAAATTAAGAAAACATCACCATGAAAAGTCATGATAATATTTTAGGATATAAATATATTTGTGTGATTTATGACATGTATTACTAATAATATTAAATATCATGGACCATGAATCATGCTCTCTTATAGGAATAATCAAAGACACCAAAACATGTGGAATTCCAACATGCGAGCCTGGTCTCATAATCTCCCATGTTGAGCATCACAAAGTGATAAAATAATGATAACAAGTATTATAAACTTATGAATACATGAACATTATAGTCACATTATATGTTTCCCATCATTGACCGGTATCTCACCATAGAACTATATTTATGAATATATACATAGCATTTCATGGTCTTCATTATAGTGGGGAACTGTTATAACCTTATAAATGTGACAAAAATATGAGAACATTATTTCATTAAAGTCAAGAATAATAATGATAAATATGATACAATATATTTTATATATATTCAAATCATTCAATATACATATAATCAAATTAAAAAAATTCTTACATGAAAAACATGGATGAATCCAACATGGATAAGATCCAACATCCAGTGACATTCTATTTTCTTGGAACTACATTATAGTCATGTTTCTTATAAGTTAATTATTCAGTCTATTAATCTTCCAAGTTTTCTTCCATGGAAATAATTCTCCCGAAAACATAATTTCTCTAAGGAAATATATTATGGGAATATACACCTAAATTATGTGATTCGTTCTGTGATGTTACATTAGCCTCATTGAGAACACAAATGACGCAATATTATCATAATATATTGTGATGGGATCATTGCTACTAGGTTCCACATATAGATATTGAACTAAGTGTTTATCAAAATGGGTTAATTTTCTAAATCATAAGATGAACTATACCAAGACTCTACTGTCGATTTTGTGACTATATCCTTCTTTGTGATCTTCCAGCTCACAGTACCTCCATTCCATGTAATGATGTATCTCATTTTCAATTTCATATTAACTCAAACTATTTCAAAACTACCATATTCAAATCCATTGATGAATATCTCCTCATCTCCACTATATAAAAGGATCATATTCTTAGTACAAATCATTTATTAATGTATATCCTTGAAAACCATCCAATAAAGGTCACCGGGTTTATCCTGATATCATCTTATCCCACACAACACATACACGACATCTCGCCTCATACAAAGAATATGATACAAAATTTAATTAATATAAAATTTGTATGGAATCCATACCATTCCCTATATTTCATCATGTTTCTAAGGTCACATTTTATTAGAAATACGAATTCTATATAAAATTGGAAACAATCCCCTCCTGGATTGTTCCATACTAAAAATATGCAGTAGATTTCAAATATATGTTTCTTGACATAGGTCAAGCAACATCTTAGATGAATCATGATGGATCATGATCTAAATAATGTATGCTTCATCACCGAAGTCCACCATAGAGAATCATTTATTCAAATACTCCTTAATATACTGTAGTAATCATATTTCATTTCCAATAAGTAATATGTCATAATTATATTTTATTAATAAAAAAATTCCCTCTTACTAAATTACTTATAGACATACAACCCAATTCATTATTTATGAAAACAAATTATTTAATAGCTTCATAAAAACAATTATTACATGACCTAGATGCTTGAATTAATCCATAAATGGTTTTTTTCAATTTTCAAATCTTCTTGGAATCATTTGGAATAACAAACCCTTCTAGTGGTTTCATATAGACAACATACTATGGGATACCATTATGGAATTATGTTTTCAAATCCATTATCAAATCACATATTCATGAAAATCTATAATGTTGTGTTGAATTCAAATAGATTTCATCATTTCAACAGGTGAGATGGCTTCATTTTAGTCAATCCCAAGAATCTATTTAAAAGATTTTTCAACTATTCACATTTTATAGGTACTAAATTCTCCATAATTTTCCATATTATTCTTGAATACACATATAAAAACAATGTGCTTTAATATACAAGTTGATCTAAAAACAAAGACATGAGTTTCATACATGGAATTTATTTTAGAATTCATGGATTTATTCCAATTGGAATAATATGTTATAATTACTACATGATTAAATGTTAGAGGATCATTGTTATCAACTAATAATGAGTCACAATCCTTATTTTATGAAAAACCTTACTAATCGGATTCTTTAACCACACTTATACTCAAATGTAGTGATTTTTTCTCTAGAATATATTCATTTTTTGAGATTTGTGGAATCAATTCCTCTTCCCAACTCTTGGGAATTTTTATCCTAGAATTCATTGATTCTTCTCTCTCTACCAATATACCATTTGGAGATATGATCCTTCTAAAGGAATATGGGACACCTATCAACCACTAAATTTTTATTTCAAGGATGGTATATTTAGTATCCCTTTGTTTCCTTTGGATATCATATACAGATGCACTTTTTTCTTTGAGGATCAAGTGTGTTACATAAAGATGCCTTAACAAACACTTCACATCCCTACACATGTATATGTGAAAACATAGAATTCTACCCATTCCATAATTTTTATGGGATACAATCTTCCATATGTAGTTGTAACTTATATTAGTATATATGTTTTTTGAACACATATCCCCAAAAGGATAATGGAATTATTACATTTCACATCATTGATCATGCAATTTCTAGAAATGTGTGCTTCCTCTTATCATTTATACTATTCCATTGAGGTTTATAAGGTGGGGTGATTGGGAATATAATCCCAAACATAGATAAATTGTTAATAATTTATTAATTAATATATTATACGACATGATCTATATGGATATTCAGAACATTATTACCATGTCGGTGCTCAATTTTATTATTATACTAGTTAAATTTATCAAAATAATATGACTTATACGTCATCATGTACACATATCCATATATACTAAAACAACAGTTGAATTTTATGGTGTACAATTATCCACACCTTTCTTCAATAGAAAATAGTATTCAAATGTCTTTATAAAATAAATCAAGAATATCATTATACATTTATAATTTTCCACTAAATGGGGATTTGGTCATCTTTCTTTGCAAACATGCATGACATAACCCATGTTTTTTAGTTCAATAAATTCCAAATTTCCATCTTTATGTAATCTATAAAAATTCTTTTCATTTAAATGAACTATATAGTATTTCCAAATATGGCTGTTGTATGATTCATTTGATTTAGTTTCATTTTTGATTTCAATTACATAGTTTTCAAAATTCAACACATAAAAATCATTATTTAATTGTTCCCTACCATAATAAATTCTATCAATTTAAAATAAGTAAAATTTATTCCATAATAAGAAAATAAATCTGTTTGTCTCTAGTATGGATACTTGAATATTGTTTTTTGTATCATAAGTAAAACAATAAAAAAATATTAAAACCAATATCATTCCAGTTGTAAATGTGAGGTGGTAGTCACTGATAGAAACAATATATTGTTTTCCTATTTTTATTTCCTGTATATTTATCTCCCTTTAGTCAATATTTCTTAATATACTTGGTTAATAAATTTTAATACATATTTTAGAATTAAATACTATATCTAATAACCATTTTTTAGAAAAATAAATATTTATATCAATAAAAAAAATTCTTTAAGATTCCTCTTACCTCTTATGATGGTTATTGTTTTTATTATAGTGTCCCTTTTTTCATATATGAAATAAACAACATCAAACTCTCATGATTTCCCCTTGATAATCCACTTTTTTGGGTTAATTTTGAGGGAAACTTTTTCTTACATATCTTCTCATAAACTTTTTATTTATTCACTATAAGGAGAGAAGGATTTTTTTGCTTCTTCTCCATTCCTAAATAGTGAATAAGAGTAAGAAGATATGGGAGAGGTTTATCAATGATGTTCATATTAAAATTAATAACTGAAAATCAAGAAGCTGCGATGGAGTGAGATCAGATTGAGATCAGTGAGTAGTTCATGAGGCCTTTTAAACCCTATAATCTCTTGGCTCTCAATCTAGAAAATGTGTTTGAATACACAAGGTCTATATGGTTCTCCTTATCCAAGAATTCTTTGAAAAATAGACACTAATATCTCAAGTTGTTCATGAGTATCTATCTATTGATATAGCTCATAGAGATTCTCACCTGTTCTATTTCAATCTATAATTTTATGAGATGTTATGAGTTTCCCAGACATAGAAGGAAGAAATAAACATCAAATATTGACATCCGCATTCATATTTTTTTAATTTTTGAATAACTCTTCATCACTTTCCACCTTTTTAAGATAAGAATTCATTGAGTATTCTCGAAAGAAAGATTTCCATTCAAGGTGCAACACAACCTGAATGAATTTTAACCTCTACTGGAAGTTATTACCAATGAAGTGATGGTCATTCTCAAATATGCAACACATGTATAATGTGGATGAATAACATGCCATTTTTTCTCTAATTATAAAAATAATATTATCATTACTCATCTAGATTATAAATTTTGTGAACAATAGTATTTTTTTAAATATACCATTATATTATCAAGACCCAAAATCCCTCACTAATGGACTCAGAATTTCTAGTCACATGAAAATTCAATTGGTAGGGATCTATATTTACCATATCAATTATCCATACACTATCTAGGGAATCCATAAGAGGGTATTTAGGTAGGCTGTATTTCCTACTATTGGCTTGTTTCTCCTTGATCTATTTAGTGGACTCCCCAATCCAGATACCCTCACTCGGATTTCATAAAACATATTCTTTCAAATACCTTTGAAATAGACTATGTTTGTTAAATTCAATAAATATTTGGTTAGGTCAACCAAAATTGACGTGGGAACTCCAAGAAAAAAGAATGTGTCTAGACGTCAACCTTGTAAACACATGGTTCTATTATTTTTCCCTATCTTGTAATGCAAGACTTAGTTTTACATAATATTATGATGGGGTTTTAATTTATTAGTAATTTATTATTCTTGTTTCACTATCAACATTAATTGTTAATATTAAGTGTAATTACATAATTAATTAAGGAGGTTATATAAAAAATTATGTTAATTAAATTTATTTAATTTTAAAAAATACTCATTAATTCATCTATTTATGTGACCACACTCTTGAAACCAAAAAATCAAAAATTCATAAAGAGAAATAAATAAATTGATAAATGAGATGAACATGTGTTTTTTAATATAAAATTTAACATGTGGATAATAAATTATCCTAAGAAATAGGGGATAACTCTTATTTTAGGTCAAGGAATTAGTTATAGCAATCCACTTGGGAGTCTGTGTATCTCCTGGTTTGGCATCATTGTGGTTCTGTCTCGAACCACCTCCACATGACCTATGATAATTCATTTATTACATCATTTTTAACTCACATGTATGTGAGGGGAACAAAAGGATTTCTTAATGAATATTACATAAATAACCGTTGACATAATGGTACTACATAATAATTGAGGGATGGAAAATAAAATAGCCGTCAAAATTAATATATTATTAAATAATTAGAAACCCTGAAATATATTAAATTAAAACAACTTATATATACAAAGGTCTTGGTCAAGCTCCTAAATGATAAACATGTAATGAATATGGAAAATCAAAACAAGATAACAATAATATATTATTGGTTATTTTAATTAAGATAGACATTATTTCATTAATAAATTAATTATATTAATTAATTCCATTTCATAATAATCAAAATCAAAATACATTTGAAAATCCCCATCATAATGACATTCATGGGAAGTAAACAGTGATTCATTAATCATATATTCTAATGATAAATAAATATATTATTTTAAATATATTAAATTAATTAGTAAATTTCCAAACACAAATGGTTCCAATAAATAAAATTAGGTTTTAATACTGTAACTATAAATTTAATGTAATTTAATTTTGTCCATAATTTCGTGACTAAATATCATGTACTTAAATGTTACACAATGTGTATATTAGTTTTCTTATGCCTGAGTTGCATTCAAGGGGATTCAACAAGTAAATAATTAAAAAAAATAAATAGTGTGTACTACCTAGTACAATCCATGTTTTCTTCTTGTCATGTTCCCAGTATACACGACTAGGTCTTTCGGATAGATGAAATAGTGTGTATAATCCAGATACACAGCATGTGATCTCTATGATGGGTATCTATGTTACTCACTAGAGGAATCATCATGACCATCAAACATGAAATCAGATGATATTTACAATCCTGGTACATGCCATGAATATCAGATGTCTTCTGCCTTCATATCTCTCTAAATAGTTCTGTGTGAACTTATGATGATGTAATTAATGAGATAAATGAAGTGTGGATTGGCTACACAAATTTTAATTTTGATACATGATGTATAGTCCCTTTCTCTCTAGCTGGAACCCTAATAAATTATCTATGGAAAATCTAGTGATTCTTAAACTATTATTATTACATTAAGAAAATGAGGTACTGAATGATGATAATCAATATGTCAAAAAAGGATAACTAAAATTTAATTAATAAATTAATAATATGAAATAAAATATCAATCCATGATTTCACATTTATATTATTTAAGAAAATATCAGTTTTGGGGGTTTGTGAAAATGTGAAATTAAAATAATGCAATTCAAAATTTAAATCTAAAATCAGATGAAAAAAATAATATTATGGAATAATGGTATTAGTCCTAATATTTGATATCATAGGTTCATTAATTATTTATTTCTTTTTTAAATTCAATTTGATAATTAATTTTGTGAAACCCCATTAATGAATTACTTTAATTTATTATGTTTGTGATTTATCATACCTTTAGCATACCAAACCATGCCTCCTCTAATATTTAAATCAGATAACAAATGAACTGAGAATGAAATTCCTAAAAGGCTCATCTCCACCATATTTTGTTTCATCATTTTAGATAACCCCAACCACACTTTATAAAGGGATTGATCAAGATAATGGAGGGAAAAATAATCATGATGCACTCCTATTGAAGGGAATGGAAAAATAAAATTTAATTTCCTAATGAAACACATAGGCTGACCAGAGTCATATGACTTGAGAAGCATCACAGTTGGTTCCATAAATAATTTCTAATTCTCCTAATAAATTTTTTTATGTTTGTTTTTATTATTTATTAAAAACTACAGGTTTTAGGTTTCTAAAAAACATGGTATTAAAATAATGCAATGCATAATTGAAATATAAATTTATATGAAAAAATAAAACTATAAATGAAATTTCTTTGTCCTAGGGTTGGATGTTACAGGTTCATTTATTGTTTATTTTTCATTTAAATTCATTTTGATAATTAATTTGGTCAAAAATCATTAATGACTTAATTTACTTTGATTTATTGAGTGTGTGATTTTAGAATGACTTTAGAGTACCTAACTACACCTCATCTAATAGTCAAATAGGATAACACCTCAACTGAGAATGAATTTCCTAAAAGACCCATCTCCACTGTATGTCGTTTCATCCCTTTAAAAAAATCCAACTACACCATCTGAAGGGGTTTCTTGACAAATGGGGGGGAGAAGGAATCAATAAAAAAGAACTGTATTCGGAAATATTTCTATGGTGTAAGACCACCACACTGTTGCAATATTCTCACATCCACCACAAATAGATTAAAAACATGTTCAATTAATGAAAATTAATAATGATCACCATGAAGCTTTCCACATGGCCAATACTCAGGTTACTCACTTGGTATTGAAAAGTAAAAGGTGATCACAATAAAATATGTAAGAGAGAAATAAATTAGGGTTAGAAGAGAAGAAGGGATGGAAGAAGAAAGGGAAACACTTTATTTAAAATATACATTCACGTTACATTGGTGTAACGACCCGAATCCGGAGCCCATCAACTAGTGGCCCGTGCCCGGTTCTCCACATGACCTCAAGCGCATTTACCCAAGCGCCAGAGGCTGCCGACTAGCAGTGAGGGCCTTGGTGAGTCATTGGGGAAACTATGCCCTCATTTGGTAAGGTATACAAAGAAAGGAAATAACATTCAATAGTGGAAGTAGTAAACAGCATACAAAAACTAAAACTAAACAGCATAAGCAATGTATAATATAATAATGATGAAAATGATGCAGTAGGTTCAAGTATCAAAGGAATGAAGCAAACACAACAACGTGCTGAAATTCAACTGAGAAAAAAGTACTAAAAGTAAATAGAAACTCCAGCAGCATCGCAAGCCTAATCTCGGTCCTATGCTCTCCAGCTCCAACCATCATTCATGTACCTGAAGTAGAAGGGCCACAATCTCTATCCACACCTGCAACCATATAACCTATTTGGGCCGAAAAGCAGGACCCAAACAGGGTGTGAGACTAATCCCAGTATGCAATCACCACTAGATCTGTGCCCTACTGTAAGTGAGCAATATAGAAAAAGTAAAGGAAATAAATTCAACAAAGAAAAATAATTAAACTAGAGTAAACAATCCTATAAATCTCCATTCACATTTATTTATTAATTTAATTCACTCATTAAATTATCAACCAATTAATCTATCAAACAACTCTATATTCTCAAGGCATAGCAAGTAACACAATAGGTATCTCAGCAGACTACCTAAACATCAAGCAGTACAAAACTCAAGCTTGTTCATTGGCTTGGTGGACTCATCAAAACCAACCAAACAATATTCAAGATGACTCTATGGGTGGCTCACACTGGCAGACCCCTCTAGTCAAGTAAACATACAAAGGCACATACACTCTGGGAAGCTCTCACCGTCAATTCCCCTGCGGTCTTACAACGATAGCTATAGACTCTCTGAGGAAGCAATTATGTCTAATTCACCCTATAGTCTTCATACGTAACTAAGGACACTCTAAGGAAGCACAAAGTCCCATTCTCGTAGGTCTTGTGAATGATACTAATTTATAACTGACTCTCTAGGGAAGCCCTAATCATCAATTCCCTCTTTAGTCTACCACACCAAGATCCCACAGTTCTGAGTAGTGTAGTCATGCATAATCGACTTTCAAGAGCCCAAATTAAGCTCAAAAAACTACTTGGATAATAGCTATTATGCATCAAAAGCATATAAATAGTAGGCGATACATGAAATAAAATATATCAAGGTAGGAAAACAATGCAACAAGGTTTGCCTCACGGGAAGCCTAAGCCAAACGGTGATAAACAGCCAAAACAGGGAGAACACCCATGGGGTGATACTCAAATATGATAACAAGCAATTATTAATCATATAATAACCTCAAGCATACATGCAATCTAAGGCAGATAACAATACATGATCAAAACCCTACCCTGAGATACCTGATAGATGGGTATCTGGCACTTTTGCACCAAAAACTCAAAGACATTCAACGCAGGGCAACAAACCACCTACCTCGATCCTAGGAGATCGATATACTTGAACCACGAGGCTTGATTCTACTTATAACGATGTAGATCTATGAAAATGAACAAAACTCTCAACCCCTGATAACTTGAGAAAAAAGAGGAATTGGGAAACGAAGCTCTAGGAGAAGAGAGAACTTATCGTTGCGGTTCCAATGCAATCGACGACGGTCGATTCGGAGAACAGACGGAGGCTCAGAGGCTCAGAGAGGATCTGCGGCCATACGGAATGCTCTCGGTTGAATAACCTGGAGAAGAAGACAGTTCTGTCGAGGGGGCGTGACCCCGGTCCATTTAATGAAAAAAAAAGAAAATACACGATGTGTACTTTTGAATTACACGGCGTGTACTAAGCTTTTCCGTACTCCACTTTATGTGGCATCCACATCACCCCTACACACCGTGTGTATGGTCCAGACACGACCAACACACGGGCTCGAGTGGAAAAGGAGTACACGACATGTACTCATAAAGTACACGGTGTGTACTTCAAAAATTTCTAAAAACTCCCCTTTTTACAAAAAATGACCAGAAAGGGAAAAACATACCTAAAAAGAAAGTCCAGGTTCTTACAAACTTCCCCCCCCCCTTTAAATAAATTCGTCCTTGAATTTCCCTAACAAGGTGGTGATAAAGAAACCTCAAACAACTCTGGCCACTGTGATCGCATATCGGCCCCCCTCTCCCAAGTCTCGTATAATACACGGTCGTGCTGCCATAGCACCCTTACCAGAGGAACAGACCAGCCACAAAGTACCTTTGCACTACGATAAACAATCCTGATAGGATGCTCATCGAACAATGCATCCTGCTCCAGCTCAACATCCTCGGGTCGAAAAACATGAGACGGGTCTGAGAAATAGCATCGAAGCTGAGAAACATGGAAGACGTCGTGCATAGCCTGATATCTCTGAGGTAACTGCAACCTATAAGCAACCAGCCCGACTCTCTCTAAAACCTCAAACAGACCGACATATCTCGGTGAAGGCTTACTCTATCTCTTGATCCTTTTGTGTCCCAACCTTGGGGTAACACGTAAGAAAACATGATTCCCGACCTTGAACTCCAAAGGTTGTCTCCGCTGATTGGCATAAGATTTCTGATGAGACTGTGCATTAGCCATCCTCTTCCAAATCAACTCCACCTGCTCTATGGTCTCCTGAACAAGATGAGGTCCCAGCAAAGCCGCCTCTCCTACCTCCAGCCAGCACAAAGGTGATCGACATGGCCTACCATACAAAGCCTCGTAATGTGCCATATGAATAGTTACCTGAAAAATGTTGTTATAAGCAAACTCCAAAAGAGGAATATGCTTCTCCCAAGAACCGCCAAAGTTTAGAATGCAAGCTCAGAGCATATCCTCAAGCAATTGGATTGTTTACTCTGACTGGTCGTCTGTCTCGGGATGGTAACATTTACTCATAAGTACCTGTGTACCCAAGGCCCTCTATAGACCATGCCAAAAATGCGACTTAAAGCGGTCATACCTATCTGAAATGATAGTACTCGGAACCCCCTTCTAGCGCACAATCTCATGGATGTACAACCGTCCAAGCTCATCGACACTGAAGGTCTCCTTTATCAACAAGAAGTGAGAAAACTCTGTGAGCCTGTCAATGACAACCCATACCACGTCGTTCCCTCGAGGCGATCTCGGTAACCCTGTCCCGAAGTCCATCGCGACATCATTCCACTTCCACTCGGGAATGGGTAACTGTTGCAAAAGCCCTGCTGGCCACTGGTGTTCCGCCTTCACCTGCTGACAGGTGGAACACCTCAAGACAAAACCAGCCACATCTCTCTTCATACCTGGCCACCAGTACTGTCGGTGTAGATCACGATACATCTTGGTGATGCCAGGATGAACTTCCCAAAATGAGGAATGAAAGTCTTGCATCATCTCCTAGCCAATATCTGTTGGCACCCATACATGTCCCTGGAAACGAAAGATCTCATCCTCACCTATGGTCCATCCGGGAAAAAGGGTTCTCTCCTGAAATGCTTTCCCGTAGGACTAGGCCTTTAGAATCTGATAACTGCCTCATCCGAACTTGATCGAAAAGCGTAGAGATAACAACTATAGAAGATAGTAAAGTCTACCCCTTTCTATCATGCACCTCCAAATGAATCTCAGAGAATAGAGCCATAATCTTCCACTCACTACTGGCCTCCTGAACTGCCTGTATCTGAGTCCTCCTGCTCAGTGCATCCTCTACATCATTTCCTTTCCCAGGTGTATAGGCAAGCTTGAAATCAAAAGGCTGCAGGTACTCAACCCACCTCCGCTATCTCAGATTCAAGTCACGCTGTGTGAAGATGTACCTGAGGCTCTTGTGGTCAGTATACATCAAAAAATGCTCTCCCAGAAGATAATTCCTCCAACAACACAAATCATGAAAAACTACGGCCAACTCCAGGTCGTGCGTAGGGTAGTTCCTCTCATGTGGCCTCAAATGCCGAGATCCATATGAAAAAACATGATCCTCCTGCATAAGCACTGCTCCAAGCCCGATTCCAGATGCATCATAGAAAACTGTGTAACTCTTTCCTGGCTCTGGCAAAACTAGAATCAGTGCTGAAGTCAATCTCTCCTTCAGCTCCTGAAAGGCTGAATCGAAGTCTTCTAACAAAAAAAACCTCACCCCCTTATTAGTCAAACCTATAAAAGGTGCTGCTAAGCGTGAGAAGTCTTGTATAAACCGCATGTAGTAACCACCCATCCCAAAGAAACTCCATACCTCGAAGAAATTCTTCAGCTGCTCTGATGTAACTACTGCTCTCACCTTCTCTAGGTCTACTGATACTCTTGTCTCTGAGATGACATGACCTAGGAAGTGAATATCATCCATCCAAAAGTGACACTTTGAGAGCTTAACATATAACTGATGCTCCCTCAGTGTACTCAAAACGATCTCAAGATGGGTATCATGATCATGTCGAGTGTGAGAGTACACCAAGATGTCATCCATGAAAACCACCATGAAGAAATCCAAGTAAGGATGGAAAACTCTGTTCATCATCACTATGAAGAAAGCTGGCACATTCATGAGACCGAACGACATGACTGTATACTCATATAGACCATACCTGCTCTTGAAGGCTGTAAGAGGTATATCTGATGATCTAACGTGCAACTAATGATAACCAGACCTCAAGTAGATCTTCAAGAACACCCGAGATCCTCGAAGCTGATCAAAGAGGTCATAGATCCTCAATAAGGGATATCGGTTCATTACCATCAACTGGTTCAGCTTCCGATAATCCACACAAAGACGAAGGGTGTTGTCTGCCTTCTTTGCAAACAGGACAGGAAAACCCCATGGAGAAGTACTGGGTCAGATGAAACCCTTTGCCTGTAACTCCTCCAACTGCTTCTTGAGCTCCTGAAACTCAAGTGTAGCCATCCTATAAGGAGGAATGTACACCGGTTCCACTCCTGGCACAAGATCAATCAAGAAGTTTACCTCACGCTCCGGAGGAAAACCTGAAAAGTCCTCTGAAAAGACATCCCTGAAACGATCCACCACTGGAGGAAAGTCTAACTGTGAAGTCCCCTGGTCATCCAGATATAGACTAGCAATTTGGGCTGGAACTCGGCCTATCCCATGATGCTCGGGTCCAGCTCTACCTTCCTGGACATCCCACTCGCCTCTATGAAGAAAGGACCCGCTGTCTGGTGATACGAAACTCACCCTGCGGCGATAGCAATCGATGACTATCTGGAAGGGAACCAACCAGTCCATATCGAGAATTAAATCATAGACTTTAATCTCCAGGACATAGAGATCCCATAATAAGTTACACCCTGCAACCTCAAGGGTGTGTTCTTTTCACTGACGTACGCAAGATGTCCTCGTTCCCAAAGGCGTTTCAAGAGTCAACATGTCAGCAGACGAAAAGATACAGAGCCCAAGGCTCTCCACGACAACAACAGAGATAAATATATGTGAAGCACCAGTACTGAAAAGAGTTTAAGATAAAAGTGAGACTACTAAGATCGTACCTTGAACTGTAGAAGTTCCAAGATTCTGCTCTTGATGAATGTGCTCTACAACAAAAGTCTGTCCTGTACCGCGGCCCTGTGTAGCAGCCTGAGATCCCTGAGCTAGCCTTACCTAAGCCTGGCCACTGCGTCCACGGCCTCTACCCTGACCTTAATGACTTGAAGAACTCTAGCCCCCAGTCTGCTGCGGAACTGGTAATCCTTCTCCTGTACGCGAAGGCGAAACTGATCCTCCTTCGCTAGCCGCTGGAAGGGGAACCTTGCAGAAACGCTACAGATGACCCATCTTGCCGCAAGATCAGCACTCCACTGGGTCTCTTGGGAACTGGGGCTTCTTATGACTTCTCCTCCCACACTAACAACACACCACTTGGGTGACAAAAGAAAGATCTCATCTACCAGAAGGAACACCTTGCTTCCTCGGATCACCTCGTGTAGACTCTCGGTGGCACTTACTGCTGTCTGCATGAAAAGAATCAGCCCTGGATACTGAACCGCCCTGGTCCATAGCTCTATTCTCCCTCAGGTTTCTTTCTTTGATGATTTAATGGTTGACTATCAGAGTAATAGAAGTCAACTGAAATGCATTCACCTGCGATCTACTGTCCGGTCTGAGGCCTTCCTCAAACTTCCTCGCTAAAAACAGCTCAGAATTCCCCAGAACGGGAGTGAAACGCTATAACTCAGTGAAGCAGGAGGAATAATCCATAACTAAGAGAGTACCCTATTGTAGGCTCATGAACTCCCTAGCTCTGTCAGCCCTCAGTGTCACCGGGTAGAAGTAGTCGTAGAACGTATGCTGAGACTCGTCCCAAGCCATAGCCTATTGGCGTCCTGTCTGCGAGACCACATCCCACCATCTCTTGGAGGAATCTTGCAGATTATAAGTCGCGAGCTTCACTCTCCTCTCTGGAGGTGTCTCCAGATGTTTAAAGATGGATAACATGGATTTTAGCTATGACTTCGTAGCCTGCGGTCCTCCATCCCCTGAGAACGTGGGAGGATGCTACTGCTAAAAAACCTGCATCAGTTCTGCCATTGTCGGGGTAGGATGCTGAGCTCCCTGGAAGGTTTACATGAATATCATGAAACCCTGTTTGAACTGAGCATCAACACCATTGTCTGGAATCACTGTAGGTGCCATGTCTGGAATGATTGGCGGAACTACTGGTAGTCCCTGATCTGCTGTATCAGGTGTACGATCATTGCCCGGTTCCTGACAAGCAATGGGAGGACATCTTCATGCCATAGCTTTGAAATATCTGAGAAAAAAACACACCTTCATTAAAGATGAACACAGCTGCAACATAAGAGAGGAAAATAGAACAGGAGGGAAAAACCTTTAAAAAAATTGGGAAAAACACGACTACACGATGTGTAGTACCACTACACGACGTCTTTCTTAAAATTTTACCCTGGGCGTGTACCTTGTTCATACATGGATGTGTAAACCACCCTGCTACACAGCGTGTTCTTAACTACACGACGTGTACTAACCCTTTTGCTCCCTGCCCGTTCACTCCTATACGGTTGGGAACACAAACTGTCCCAGCAGGAAACTACACGGCATGCTTGTCCACTACACGATGTGTTTCTTAAGATCTCTCCCATGTCCGTGTCGTTAGTCACATGGACTGGTACACGGACCACTACTACACGGCGGGTCAAAGGAGACACGGTGTGTACTTGACTTGCCTTACCTGGCTCGTGTTGTTAGTGACACGACCTGACACAAGTTCGACACTACACGGCGTGTTCCACACGCACACGGCGTGTATGTGGAAGAGTAACACCAACCCATGCTGTTGGATACACGGCCGGCTATATGGTCAACTATACATGGTGTGTTCCCAAGGGACATGACGTGCACTTGAAGGAAAACCCCGACCCGTGTTGTTCGTGACACGGTCGGATACCTATTCCAGACTACACGGCATTCTAAGATGGTACACGGCGTGTTCCTACAAGATTTTCCAGGACCCCATGTCCTTACCGACATGATCAGTGACATGACTAAAAACTACATGGCGTGTATTCATAAATTACACGTCTTGTATTCTGGGTTTTTCCGGATAGTAACCTCAGAACTGTAATGGAGCCCAGAAAACACTGAAAAACCAGTGTTAAAGTGCCCAATTCCGATCCGTGGGGGCCTATACTCCCCGTGAATCAAAGATTGGCATCATAACCGTGCATATAACAAGTAAACAATATAATAAACTCATGACCCACAAAAATCTGATCCTCAAGGGCCCATAACACCTCTAAGACCAAAGATTGGCGTCCATGATAAAGAAGATCTAAACAAACGATACCCTATCAACATAGAAGGTATTCTATCACAGCAGCTATCACAACAGCATGCATCTTCTATCACAAATTCTATCACAACATCATTCAAATTCTAATGCAATATAGATGGCATGGAAAAATGCATGACATGTGATTTTCTAACATGTGCCTTTATGATGCATGATATGGCATACCCTCATTTCATTGGGTTGCAACAAAATAGAACCACAATCATATAAACAGTAACAACAAAAAACAAGTGCACCACCCAACGGTGAAATCAATTAAACTATAACATTTACAAAACTCGAAAATTGCAATATTCAAGGTAATCATGATTTTTCCAGGTACATGGGTTCTAGAACACCTGGAAACAACTATTTACCATTTACCTATTCTGTCCTATCCCTGTCTAATGTTGCTAAATAGTAAGTCAATAGAAAAGGAAATAAACATCCTCTGATACCACTTTATAACGGCCCGAATCTAGAGCCCCTCAACTGGTGCCCCGTGCCCAGTTTTCCACATGACCTCAAGTTCATTTCCCCAAATGCCAGAGGCTTCCAACTATAAGTGATGGCCTTGGTGAGTCATTGGGGAAACTACGCCCTCATTTGGTAAGGTATACAAAGAAAGGAAATAACAGTCAATAGAGGAAGCAGTAAACTATATAAAACAACTAAAACTAAACAACGGAAGAAATGTATAATATAATAATGATGAAAATGATGGAGTAGGTACAAGTATCAAAAGAAATTAGCAATCACAACAACGTGATGAAATACAACTGAGAACAAAGTACTAAAAGTAAATAGTAACTCCAACAGCATCGCAAGCCTAAGATCAGTCATATGCTCTCCAGATCCAACCAGGAATCATGTACCGAAAGTAGAAGGGCCACAATCCCTATCCAAACCTGCAACCATATAACATGTTTGGGCCAAAAAGCAAGACCCAATCAGGGTGTGAGACTAATCCCAGTAGGCAATCGTCACAAGATATGTGCCCTACTGTCAGTGAGCAATATAGAAAAAGTAAAGGAAATAAATGCAACAGAGAAATAGAAGTAGACTAGAATAAAAAATCCTATCAATATCCATTCACATTTATTTATTAATTTAATTCACTCATTAAGTTATCAACTAAGGAATATAGGAAACAACTCTATATTCTCAAGGCATAGCAAGTAACACAACAGGTATCTCAGCAGAGTACCTAAACAACAAGTAGTACAAAACTCAAGCTTATTCTTTGGCTTGGTAGACTCATCACAACCAACCAAACAATATTCAAGGTGACTCTCTGGGTGGATCACACTGGCATAACCATCTAGTCAAGTAAACATACAAAGGCACAGATACTCTGGGAAGCTCTCACCATCAATTCCCCTGTGGTCTTGCAACGATAACTATAGACTCTCTAAGGAAGCACTTACATCTAATTCCCCCTATAGTCTCGATACATAACTAAGGACACTCTAAGGAAGCTCAAATTCTCATTCCCGTAGGTCATGTGAAGGATACTGATTTATAACAGACTCTCTAGGGAAGCCCTAATCATCAATTCCCTCTTTAGTATAACACACCAGGTTCCCACAACCCTGAGTAGTGTAGTCGTGCGTAATCGACTTTTAGCATCCCAAAGTAAGCTCAACAAAATACTTGTATAATATATACAATCAATCAAAAACATATAAATATCATGAAATACATGCAATCAATTATATCAAGGCAGGACAACAATTCAACAAGGTTTGCCTCATGGGAAACCTAAGCCAAATGGCGATAAACAGCCAAAACAGGGGGAACACCCATGGGGTGATCCTCAAACATGCTGAAAAGAAATTATCAATCATCTAATAACCTCTAGAATACATGAAATCTAAGGAAGATAACAATACAGGATCAAAACGCTCAGCCCCTGATAACATGAGAAAGAAGTGGAATTGGGAAAAAAACCTCTAGGAGAAGAGAGAACTTACTGCTGAGGTTCCAACGCAATCGACGATGGTCGATTCGGAGAACAGATGGAGGCTTGGAGGATCAGAGAAGATCCGAAGCCGTACGGAATGCTCTCGGTCGAAGAACCTAGAGAAGAAGACGGTTGTGTCGATGGGGCATGACCCCAGTTCATTTAATGAAAAAAAGAAAATACATGGCATGTACTTCTGAAGTACACGGCGTGTAATCAGCTTTTCCGTACTTCTCATTGAGTGGCCTCCACATCACCCCTACACACTATGTGTGTGGTCTGGACATGGCCAGCACACGGTCTCGAGTGGAAAAGGAGTACACGGCGTGTACTTCAAAAAAATTTAGAAACACTTCTTTTTCCCCAAAACGGCCAGAAAGGTAAAAATGTACCTGAAAAGAAGGTCCGGGTTCTTACAATTGGAAAATAGAACAAAAAATAAAATAAAATATCTAAGGCATAGATGTCATCTAAGGATTCCCTCTCAAATCAATATGTTTTTTAATCCAAACATATCCTCTTATTTATAGGAATAAAATAATATTTGGTGTGTTATAAAAAACCATTAATGTTTTTTGAGACAAAGTGGGTCAACAATGGTTGAAATTTCATTTTCAGGATCTATCCTTAACAAAAAAGCATGTGGAGTATCCTTGTTTGGACTAAATCAGTGAACACTGTATTCTAGAAAGTTATTCCAAAATATTATATCCTTTTCCCACCAAATTTCAGCTCCATACACCAGGAAGGTGTTATGGTCAATTTACTCCTTGATTTTATTCTAACTGAATACTTCCAGAATGATTTATAAAAGTTGAGCAATTAAAGGACCCCTTAATGAGTTTATAAATCCATAAAATTTAATGAAAAAATGAGTCTATGAGTCCTATATTAAGTAAAACTATAATCACATAAATTGGAAGTGTGTGTGATGATTTATTCCTAATTTCTGTTGGTGTGGTCCACCCATTTCTCATGAAAAATTTGGAAACTTGATTAATTTTTTTGAACATTTATTTGTTTGAATCAGATCATGGTCCAAAATAAAAATTTGGAGAAAATAAATCAATTATTCCTAAAAAATTTACAACTCAAATTATAATAATATTTTAAATGTTATGCTCAAAATTCCAAGGTTATTAAAATATGCTAACATTCTAGAATTAAGTAATTTTTATATTTTAACCCAAAACATACCATAAATCCAAATTTGATGGAAATAATGTAAAATTAAGAAATTTTAAGGTTTTAAATAATTGAAATACATATCACAAAATGAGGGAAATATTATCCATATCACCTATATTATTTAAAAAGTCAAATAAATAATTATAGATTTATAACATGATAAATATAATTCAAGTTGTTGGTTTTAAGGTGTTGTGGAAGCACCATTTGTGGGTGTTAAAATAATTTTTTTTTTAATTTAGGGGTACCTTAATGCATAAAAATTGATCATGCATATTAAATATATAATAAATTTATTTAGATTTTGAGGAAATGTATTCCTCGACATAGGATCATTTCATTTATGATGATGGTGATATTTTGAAAATCCAATCATACTATCTTCATTACATTTTAATGATTCATGTGTAAAATTCCTATAGCGGTGACACAAACATACTGATTTGATCTTTGAGAAATGTTTATTTTTTTCTATTGCTAGAATAGAAAATAAATTTTCCTATGTTTTTTATATCAATAGCTCATCCTTCTATCTTGATGGAATGTATCTTGTGCTTCTTATTCTACATATGGGGAAAGATAGTGGAATTCAAGAGATATATTCATTAGGTACAAAAAATTTCTCTTTCTCGACTAAACCCTTAGAATGAAACTGACCGTCTATTTATATATATATATGGTCTTGGTTTAGATATTAATCAATTTCATTATATATATTAAATATTATAAATATCGTTTCTAAAACCCATGTTAATAAAAAATAATAATAATTATTATTATTATTATAATAATAATAATAATAATTTATAGTGTTTGTTCTGACTTTCCAAATAATAAATATAATATAACTACCTTGTAAATTAATATTTATCATCTGATGTAGTCTTGACCCATTCAAACACATCAGTATTTATCGAATACCCAAATAAATATTTAATAAAATATTTCTGGCATCATTAAATATTTGTAACAAAAAAAATGAATAAAAGTTTTTCACAGATATGAGAATAATATTTATCACACTAGTTAAAATAAAATATAATTTAATAAAGATAAATGAAAACATGTTGTATGTGACCCTAAAGGTGGTATTTTATAAATTCTATGATTTCTATTTAGTAATAAGTAAAGGAACCCATGAGAATGATTATAATGGTGCATCATCGACAACAACATAATAATTCCCTCTCTGTAATATAATCCCATTGTCTCACAATCTCATGATGCAGGTTTCATACCCATTCTATCAACCTATATTCCCAAAAAATCTTTCTTTCACTATGTAAAATTGTTATGCCATTCCACCATGACCATGGAAATTAATTTGAAGTTTATATTGTAATCAAAGGGTTGAGATATAAGCTTCCATAAATATAAAAGGGACAAATTCTTCCTAAACATATTCATTAATTACACATCACTAATAACTCACCCAACATATCCAACTTATCCATGTATTGTAACAGCCCAATATTTTATAAAAAAATATTCTTTTTAATTTTATTAATGTCTTGTGTTGTACGCTACACCAAAAGGAGCTTTCACAACACGCAACCTTGTCTTGCCTTGCATTACACGCAATCGCGACCTTCCTCGATAGCGTGTGTAATACGCAATACCGAGTTTCACTAAACAACGATGTGCTATTAAAATATTATTAAAACTAGCCGTTATGAATAGTAATAACCACTTTTTAAAATTCTGTAAATCTTATTTTTCAAAATGAACTTCATTCTTGGATTCGGAGTATCGAATTTATCCTAAGGTGAAATTTTGGTACTTTTCGGAAAACTTTCATATTCTGATGAATAGTGAAAATTACTAAATTATAATTAAAAACAACTTTTTTAACCGAAATAATTAATAGTGATAAATTATTAATTTGAGTGGTTTTAAAGTATATTTAGAATATATTTTTACAATTTAATACAATGTTGGTCATTGGTTGTAATTTCACATTTAAACCAGACATAATCAAGTGTCAATCTTTTGATATATATTGTTTCCTAAAAACACGCTATTTATTTTAACAGCAGGATTTAATTATAAAATTAATTAATGCAACTTCTATGTTATGAATTTGGTAAAAGAGATTTCATTTTTGAATTCGGAATATGAAATATAGCTTAGGATGAAATTTTGGCATTGTTCTGAAAAACATCAATTTTTGATGAATAGTGAAACTACTAAGTGGTAGTTAAAAAAACTGAATTTTTCATAAAACTTAATTTTGCCGCTTCTGTGAATGGAATTTCGAAAATCCGAGAGACACGGTTAATATCAAGGACTAAAATGTGGTTCAATGAGATGAAAATAATTTTTTGGTGAATAGTAACTTTTTACTTTTTTTACCGCGGTTAATAGTAAATAGGGTAACTAAGGGTAAATATGATATCAATATTACCCTAACACATGTCCTAATTCTATTGGACAAGTTTAATTCGACCAAAAACAAACTTAGGAATAAAATATGACCATTTAGGCCCACTTGGATTAGATTAGGACATTTATTATTAATTTATTTAAAGAAGGGTTAAAATAGTTAAAATCAAAGTTTAATAAGTAAATCATTTTTAATATGGGGTTATACATAAGATAAATTCGAATATAAATATTCATTAGAAAGCTAAAAAGATTTCCTACATAATGGTATTTTATTTGTAATTTTTAGACATCAAATAATTTAATTAATTTATGACACAAAGATGATGCAGTAATTATCTTATTTATGAAATATTGACATAATTGATGTTATAAACACCAAAATAAATGTAATTTGAGAATTTTTATGAATTCCACTAATTTTCTAGGTTACTATGATATATTAATGTTGATTTAATCAACTTGGTTCGAACATTTAATTCTGTTATGACTTTCACAAAAATCATATATCAAATAGTGTCAAAATTGACACAAAATAGTTTTTAAATCAAATATTATATTATAAATTGTTATTTTATTCCTAAAAATCTAAGGTTCGGCCAAATGACTTAGATAAGGATATATATTAATAATAAACAATTTGGGGTTCGTTTGGCATGTTATAGTAATTGTATTAACCATATAGTGAAAGAAAACAAAAAGACACGGTAAAAGTTAAATTATTTAACTTAGAGTTAAATCTAATTGATAAGGTTTAAAATAAGATCCAAACATGTCTAAATTTGATTGTTTGATGATATTACAACCCTATCTCATCTAATCTTAGAATATGAGTCATTTTTGGAGGTTTTTAAGTGGGGTTAGATTTATTATAAATTAATATTTTTAAGAATTCCTAAGGTTCCCCTCTCCTCCCCTATAAAAGGACACCTCCTCCCCCTCCTCCTCACACCAATTTGAGCACTCAAGCTCGGCCAACCCCTGCCAAAATCACTTCTCCACTTCCCTATCAACATCCTAGAGGTTCTGGTCTTCCTCAAAGACCAATTCTAGTGCCCTAAGAGGAGGTCTCAAAGAGGCACTTCAAAGAAGAGGTAATTACCGTTACCAATTCTTTCAACTTTATTTCTTCTTCCACTTCTTCTTCTTAGGTTGTTTCATTATGAAGTAATAACATCAGTATCACTCATATACTGATATGTTATTATAAGTATGAAACAACCCTATTTCACCATCTATCCATCCTACGGAAAAAGAAATCACCGCGCGTGCGTACGTACGGAATACCGTCTCCACGCCGTGGTGTAATCTATTTTCCACCACCACCTTACATGGATGGGTATAATGGTGTAAAGAATAACTATAAATAGTTATTACAACATCATATTGATTCTGATATATTTTATAATCCACTCCAATTCAATTCAATATTTATAGAAATGATATCATCGCTCGTGCGTACGTACGGACTACCGTCTCCACGACGCGATGAGATTCATTCTCCATGTTAACCATTTAAGAATGATTATAAAGTATATATAAGAAATAATAATGAAATATATGACATTATAAAGCTACTGGATTTATGTATATATATATATATGTATGTCATCAACTTACTTCCATTCAAGACAATAAGGAAAGGAAAACAGCGTTCATGCGTACGTACGGACTACCGTCTCCATGAACGGTGTTTTTCATTTCATTTATCTATCTATTATATATATATATATACTGAATATATATGATATATAAATCATATTTTATATTCTGGAAGTAATTAAATCATGATATAAGTAATAATAATGTCAAGAACAACAAGTCAAAACACCTACGATAAATGAAACGATTTTACCCAAAACGCTTCCTTAACATGGAATTTACAAAAGAACGGGTAATATAATGTCATAAGTGAACCATATATGATATCATAACAATGAATATGATTCTATAATAAGTCAATGACATTATTTAAATTATTATACAGGAGGTTAGGACACATACGAAGCAAATCGGACCTAAGGTAAGGGAAATATCACAATCTCATTTTTATCCGAGATTGTTTATTCGTAAGTATTTACTGGGGTGTATTTTATCATACACATCCATGTTCCCTCAATATGTAATATTGTTTCCATCCACTTGAAATATTTTAAATCCAATGTTACCCTTAGGTGAGTTTTTAGTAAAGAATATGAAAGGAATCTTTTGTCGTTTTTCCGTACGAGGTACTTTTTGACTTTTCCGACAAAAGTACGAAGAATGTTTTTTTTAACTTATACGGCATGAATGGATTTTTAAAACATTACTTCAAAGAAGCTTCCTTTACAAGTTTTCAAGTTTATTTTTAATCAACTTCTTTTATTTTAAATTTGTATGACATGTTATGAAAGGAAAAATGTTTTTGAAGAAGAAAGGATATTTTCCTCAAGAATTCAATTCAAGTGTTTTATCAAAATTATTTTCCATCTAAGATAATAAAGGGTTCTGTTTCTATCCATATTTTTACATTGGTTTGACTATGTTGTGATGGAATTATGTTTATGAATTCCTTTATCATTTATGAATTGATTTATGATGTCATGATGTTTGAAGAATCCCATTTTTGTTATATGTGTTATGCGATGATGTATGTTTTATGATTATGTGGCACACATAAGAAAGGATTCATTATAAGATGGGTGGGACCTATATCTCCCTCCAATGCATTGGGTAAATATTTTATATCTCATGAGATAGACATGGCTGGAATGGTAGGTTATACCGGTTCAGTGAAACAGGACTGAAACGAGGGTTACTCGATTCAGAAAGGGACTTTGTCCACTAAGATAGTCTTGGCAATGAGTCATGACTAACAAGAAATGATTTTCCATGATTATGTGTGCATGCCACAAAGTTTCAAGTTTCATGTTATGATTATGGTGATCTCATTTTCACTTCTATGATTTGTTCCATGTTAAGATATTATGATCTCTTTTGCAGGTTATGATTTTCAAAAAGATATGATATGATTTTTATTTCTTTTGTATACCCTTACTGAGCATTTGAGATCACCCTTTTTATGTTTTCTTTTCCCCAGGATATAAAGAAAGGTTTTAGGTAAAAAAAAGGGGAAGATCTTTATGGGAGATATTAAAGATCTTTCACCACGATTAGAAGATTACGTTCCGAGTTTCCAAAGACACTAAACTATTACGATCCTTGTGTGTGTGTGTTTTTTGTTATGTACTAAGTATTCCGCAAAAGTAATGTAAAGTCTATGTACGTCAGGCTTAGGGTCTCTACAGTTGGTATCAGAGGAAAGATTTAGTCAACCTTTGGAAACTAGGATGCGAAAACGTTAGTGAGATCCCTAGAAATATTTCTAAGGTATGTATAGGGATGTCCCTAAGGTTAAGTATACGTATAGGTTATAGTACTAGAACTACGCTAACGATCATAGAATTAAACCTAAGATGTTAGATGTTCAAGGTACTCCCCCTTTATTATGTTGTTTTCCCTAGCATGATTTTTGCCTCTCACGCTATTCTTTTTGGGTTTTAGAAAATGGCTGGAAACAAGGTGATTCACGATAATGGAGGAAATGATGGACAATGGAATGATTTTCTTTATGAGCAACCAAATGAAATGGGATTTGGAAGTCCAAACATCATTATTATGCCGAATCAGCAATCTCATAATATGATCAATAAAGTAAAATTTGGTAAGTTTCCTGACTCGGCTAATAAGAGAAAAATGGAGTTTCATGATGATCATAGAGGAAAGAAAGTTCAATTTCCCCTATGTAAATCATGTGGGAAGAGGCATCAAGGAGAATGTTTCAAAGGAACTGGAAGATGCTTTGGGTGTGGAAAAGAAGGACACAAAGCCAGTAAGTGCAAAGGAAAAGGTTCAGTTAACACCAGGGATGAGGATAATGGTATTGCTACGACATCAACACTGGTTAAATGTTTTAAATGTGGAATGTACGGGCATTATGCAAACCAATGCCCTAAGGGAAAGTCTCATGAAGAGAATCAGTATGGTCGTATGGGAAGTATTTATGTTGATGATGATGAAGAGACTACAAATGATATGTGAGATGAAAGAATTGTTGAATCTTGGACAATGGTTTAAGAATGTAGTGGAATGATTACATGTTTATCATGTGTAATGTTGTATAAGTAATCTCATGGTACTGTAGAATAAAGAGACATGTAAGGATTGTTACACTGTTGTCTGGTTAATGTTACCAGTATCCATGAAATGTTATTCAGATATTTTTGGAATGTAGATGATATGCGCATAATGAAGGGATAAGGAGAAAATTAAATGTTTGATAGTATTCATGAGCTCATGATTGATATAAGGACTAAGTGATATCATGGTTTGAGTATATAGAATTTTGAGGATTTCGGTATGTGAAAAGTGTTAACTTTTAACTGCATTCATGTTTTCACTAAGGTATTCAAGAGAATACATGATTAAGGACTTTGAATGTTTGGAATGTGACCAAAAAAACATATCTTATGATATATGGGGATCAACGATGGTATTAAATCTCTGGTAATCGTTTTCACTATATTATGAGAGTGGACTGCAGTATTATGGATAAGCCTAAAGATTAGAATGGATTATGTTGGACATAAGTTAGTATTGTTTAAGGATAGAAGATTTTCGATATTATTGATGGGATGTTATAGTAAAATAGCTTTATAAAAAGGACAACCTGCAGGACGGGCGACAACCCATCGCTTCGGACAAAGCTGTAGGAATCGAACCCACAACCGAAGTGCGACTGGCCTTTATCGCCTACCACTGGCCTACAGGAAGTCCCTGTTTAGTAGAAACTAGTTTTATTATATTAAGTTGAATGACGTATGATGTATAAGTCCATTTTAGGAACCATATATGATTAATATCACTATAAAATGACTTATGCATATTTAATAACTTTTTCTAACCTTTTGTTTGAGACAGATGGAATGACCCGTCATTCTATCACATGATCTGCTAACACTTCACGAATAACAAATTCAACTTCATTTATATAAGAGATGAAGTGGAAATTGTTCAAGGCACGAACAATAGTGAGATTGTACCAAAATAAAGTAAGTATTTATTCTAATTCAAATTCTTCAACTTTAGGGAAATGATCTTGAAAACCAAAAATGTTGTCCTAGTGATCTTATACCTGATGAATCAGATGGTACCTTATATCATCACAAATCTATGGATTTGTGATTACTGGCTTTTCCATAGCCATGTTCTCTACCACTCTCCATCAGAACATGATGGTTAGATTTCTCTTCCATATCCATATTTTCACCTATGTGGAAACCCAGTGATTAGTTTATTTGGGTAACCGTTACGTTTCATACTTTTGTTTTTAAAGATTGGTTTTGATATTCCTTTTTACGATGTGGGTTTTTATTAAAGAAACTTTCGAATAGTAAACCATTTATAACCCCGACGAATTTCGAGGGCGAAATTCATTTTAAGGGGGGTAGAATGTAACAGCCCAAGATTTTATAAAAAAATATTCTTTTTAATTTTATTAATGTCTTGTGTTGTACGCTACACCAAAAGGAGCTTGCACAACACGCATCCTTGTCTTGCCTTTCATTACACGCAATCGCGACCTTCCTCGATAGCGTGTGTAATACGCAATACCGAGTTTCACTAAACAACGATGTACTATTAAAATATTATTAAAACTAGCCGTTATGAATAGTAATAACCACTTTTTAAAATTCTGTAAATCTTATTTTTCAAAATGAACTTCATTCTTGGATTCGGAGTATCGAATTTAGCCTAAGGTGAAATTTTGGTACTTTTCGGACAACTTTCATATTCTGATGAATAGTGAAAATTACTAAATTATAATTAAAAACAACTTTTTTAATCGAAATAATTAATAGTGATAAATTATTAATTTGAGTGGTTTTAAAATATATTTAGAATATATTTTTACAATTTAATACAATGTTGGTCATTGGTTGTAATTTCACATTTAAACCAGACATAATCAAGTGTCAATCTTTTGATATATATTGTTTCCTAAAAACACGCTATTTATTTTAACAGCAGGATTTAATTATAAAATTAATTAATGCAACTTCTATGTTATGAATTTGGTAAAAGAGATTTCATTTTTGAATTCGGAATATGAAATATAGCTTAGGATGAAATTTTGGCATTGTTCTGAAAAACATCAATTTTTGATGAATAGTGAAACTACTAAGTGGTAGTTAAAAAAACTGAATTTTTCATAAAACTTAATTTTTCCGCTTCTGTGAATGGAATTTCGAAAATCCGAGAGACACGGTTAATATCAAGGACTAAAATGTGGTTCAATGAGATGAAAATAATTTTTTGGTGAATAGTAACTTTTTACTTTTTTTACCGCGGTTAATAGTAAATAGGGTAACTAAGGGTAAATATGATATCAATATTACCCTAACACATGTCCTAATTCTATTGGACAAGTTTAATTCGACCAAAAACAAACTTAGGAATAAAATATGACCATTTAGGCCCACTTGGATTAGATTAGGACATTTATTATTAATTTATTTAAAGAGGGGTTAAAATAGTTAAAATCAAAGTTTAATAAGTAAATCATTTTTAATATGGGGTTATACATAAGATAAATTCGAATATAAATATTCATTAGAAAGCTAAAACGATTTCCTACATAATGGTATTTTATTTGTAATTTTTAGACATCAAATAATTTAATTAATTTATGACACAAAGATGATGCAGTAATTATCTTATTTATGAAATATTGACATAATTGATGTTATAAACACCAAAAAAAATGTAATTTGAGGCTTTTTATGAATTCCACTAATTTTCTAGGTTACTATGATATATTAATGTTGATTTAATCAACTTGGTTCGAACATTTAATTCTGTTATGACTTTCACAAAAATCATATATCAAATAGTGTCAAAATTGACACAAAATAGTTTTTAAATCAAATATTATATTATAAATTGTTATTTTATTCCTAAAAATCTAAGGTTCGGCCAAATGACTTAGATAAGGATATATATATTAATAATAAACAATTTGGGGTTCGTTTGGCATGTTATAGTAATTGTATTAACCATATAGAGAAAGAAAACAAAAAGACACGGTAAAAGTTAAATTATTTAACTTAGAGTTAAATCTAATTGATAAGGTTTAAAATAAGATCCAAACATGTCTAAATTTGATTGGTTGATGAGATTACAACCCTATCTCATCTAAGCTTCGAATATGAGTCATTTTTGGAGGTTTTTAAGTGGGTTTAGATTTATTATAAATTAATATTTTTAAGAATTCCTAAGGTGCCCCTCTCCTCCCCTATAAAAGGACACCTCCTCCCCCTCCTCCTCACACCAATTTGAGCACTCAAGCTCGGCCAACCCCTGACAAAATCTCTTATCCACTTCCCTATCAACATCCTAGAGGTTCTGGTCTTCCTCAAAGACCAATTCTAGTGCCCTAAGAGGAGGTCTCAAAGAGGCACTTCAAAGAAGAGGTAATTACCGTTACCAATTCTTTCAACTTTATTTCTTCTTCCACTTCTTCTTCTTAGGTTGTTTCATTATGAAGTAATAACATCAGTATCACTCATATACTGATATGTTATTATAAGTATGAAACAACCCTATTTCACCATCTATCCATCCTACGGAAAAAGAAATCACCGCGCGTGCGTACGTACGGAATACCGTCTCCACGCCGTGGTGTAATCTATTTTCCACCACCACCTTACATGGATGGGTATAATGGTGTAAAGAATAACTATACATAGTTATTACAACATCATATTGATTCTGATATATTGTATAATCCACTCCAATTCAATTCAATATTTATAGAAATGATATCATCGCTCGTGCGTACGTACGGACTACCGTCTCCACGACGCGACGAGATTCATTCTCCATGTTAACCATTTAAGAATGATTATAAAGTATATATAAGAAATAATAATGAAATATATGACATTATAAATCTACTGGATTTATGTATATATATATATATATATGTATGACATCAACTTACTTCCATTCAAGACAATAAGGAAAGGAAAACAGCGTTCATGCGTACGTACGGACTACCGTCTCCATGAACGGTGTTTTTCATTTCATTTATCTATCTATTATATATATATATATATATACTGAATATATATGATATATAAATCATATTTTATATTCTGGAAGTAATTAAATCATGATATAAGTAATAATAATGTCAAGAACAACAAGTCAAAACACCTACGATAAATGAAACGATTTTACCCAAAATGCTTCCTTAACATGGAATTTACAAAAGAACGGGTAATATAATGTCATAAGTGAACCATATATGATATCATAACAATGAATATGATTCTATAATAAGTCAATGACATTATTTAAATTATTATACCGGAGGTTCGGACACATACGAAGCAAATCGGACCTAAGGTAAGGGAAATATCACAATCTCATTTTTATCCGAGATTGTTTTTTCGTAAGTATTTACTGGGGTGTATTTTATCATCCACATCCATGTTCCCTCAATATTTAATATTGTTTCCATCCACTTGAAATAGTTTAAATCCAATGTTACCCTTAGGTGAGTTTTTAGTAAAGAATATGAAAGGAATCTTTTGTCGTTTTTCCGTACGAGGTACTTTTTGACTTTTCCGACAAAAGTACGAAGAATGTTTTTTTTAACTTATACGGAATGAGTGGATTTTTAAAACATTACTTCAAAGAAGCTTCCTTTACAAGTTTTCAAGTTTATTTTTAATCAACTTCTTTTATTTTAAAGTTGTATGACATGTTATGAAAGGAAAAATGTTTTTGAAGAAGAAAGGATATTTTCCTCAAGAATTCAATTCAAGTGTTTTATCAAAATTATTTTCCATCTAAGATAATAAAGGGTTCTGTTTATATCCATATTTTTACATTGGTTTGACTATGTTGTGATGGAATTATGTTTATGAATTCCTTTATCATTTATGAATTGATTTATGATGTCATGATGTTTCAAGAATCCCATTTTTGTTATATGTGTTATGCGATGATGTATGTTTTATGATTATGTGGCACACATAAGAAAGGATTCATTATAAGATGGGTGGGACCTATATCTCCCTCCAACGCATTGGGTAAAGATTTTATATCTCATGAGATAGACATGGCTGGAATGGTAGGTTATACCGGTTCAGTGAAACAGGACTGAAACGAGGGTTATTCGATTCAGAAAGGGACTTTGTCCACTAAGATAGTCTTGGCAATGAGTCATGACTAACAAGAAATGATTTTCCATGATTATGTGTGCATGCCACAAAGTTTCAAGTTTCATGTTATGATTATGGTGATCTCATTTTCACTTCTATGATTTGTTCCATGTTAAGATATTATGATCTCTTTTGCAGGTTATGATTTTCAAAAAGATATGATATGATTTTTATTTCTTTTGTATACCCTTACTGAGCATTTGAGCTCACCCTTTTTATGTTTTCTTTTCCCCAGGATATAAAGAAAGGTTTTAGGTAAAAAAAAGGGGAAGATCTTTATGGGAGATATTGAAGATCTTTCACCAAGATTAGAAGATTACGTTCCGAGTTTCCAAAGACACTAAACTATTACGATCCTTGTGTGTGTGTGTTTTTGTTATGTACTAAGTATTCCGCAAAAGTAATGTAAAGTCTATGTACGTCAGGCTTCGGGTCTCTACATGTATAGTTATCAACATGCTTTACGAAATAAATCTATGAGCACAATCTATACCATGGATTAATAATAAACATATAATCCATGTACCATTATAAACATTTGTAGATAGAAATTTATGATGACACAAAAATAGAAATAATTTATATTTGTGGGTCTATTCTCCAAATCCCTTATATTAACAGCTACCATGCGCGAATATCATTAGAAGAATTCTATTTTACTTATGAGTACTCAGAACTGATAGTCACATTATATTTGTATCATAATAGAACATTTTCTAACCATAGAAGTGTATTTATCAATATTGTCATATAAATTCAAGGTACTCATCATAGAGAGGAACTAATATAACCTTATCAATATGAAAAATACTCGAGGACATTGACACATTAATGTCATGTAGTACAATGAACAATATAAAACAATATATTATATTTATATTCAAATAATTGAATATACATGTAATCAATGTACAAATAGTTATTCCTAGGATACCAACTCCAATACTATCTACCATTGTAAAACATTTCCATTCTGATTAATAAACTTTATTAAAAATTTATCAAATGAATAAACTACCATGAACTCAACTTCCTCACTGCCAACCATATGTGAGGTATCCAGATAATATTTGTTGAGTTAAAACACATTAAATACATCATGATAACATAGTTTTTTATTAGAAATAACCAATCAATATTCAATTTTTATGATCCATTAAACTATTTTTAATGTTGAGAAAAATTAGGGAGCCAATTTCCCCTACCTCTATAATCATTGATGCCTTAAACAAGTTGAAACTCACAAGAAAAAATTCCCCCCAGTAGAAAACACTCTATGTAGTCATATCTGGTCTACATAATTATTCTATGTAAATTGAGAGTTTACCAAGGGATTCTTGATTAACTACACTAAAGTAGGATTCCTACACTAACTGTGGAACCATAAATCCTAAATCACATGTGTCAATGCAACATAAGAAATTATGACCGCATCATCTATAAAGAGCCTCAATATGATCTATATAATCTGATGAACAAAAAATATTATTGTATATGAACTCTATAAAATCAATATGGTCATAAAATTTGTGACCAACGTATATCCCATATTCCCTGAGAATATCCACAAAAAATTGTATTTTCCTAATGGAAAATTATTTAGTTAAAGGATGATATGATTTACATACCATCTATTTTCTGCCAATTTACTTCTAAATGAATTTACAAGACCTCAATTTAATGAGAGATTCATGATTTGACATAATAATCAAAATAAATTCATACATTCATATTGTCTTTAAAATGTATAATGTACCTAACTCATTAAAGGATTGATAATATGAAATATGAAAGAAATTTGAAACATTTATTTAACAATAAAATAAATCCCACACTACATATTGGTCATTATTCATCCTTGTAAACAATATGATAGTGTTCATCAACAACCCATTCCACATCCATATATGTTTTTGAAGAGTCTAAAATAACACACTTGGTAATTTATGTCATACATTGATCCATTGGTATGTGATGAAATAAGAAACAAACCTATCTATGTACTTTTTCATGACCTATCACGAGAAATATAATTAGACATCAGGAGGCATCTTATTATATCCTTGATGAACACCTTTTTCAAGGTTTCTGATTTCAATCTCAATTATTCCCTCATAAAAGTTGGTACTACCACTCTTCCATGGAAATTATGTACATTATTATATTCTATGTTCTTTCCTAGAACAATTTCATCCCTAGGAAACCTATCCTACATAACATAAAAATAATGAATTATTCTCTTGAAAAGCCTTGAATAGATCATCAAATTAATAGGTGATGGTGAAGTGTATACCAAGTATTGTCTCTTACTCCTTAATTACAACAACTTACTAATTCATGATAAAATTCAAACTCATAAAATATTATTTGAATGTATGTGGTCTTAAATCAGTCTTCTTCCTTCTAACAAAAACTTCAACATCATTACCCTTTTCTAGAGAATATTTCATCTTGATATCAACAATCTATGGAGAATTAACCAAATTTATTTATAAAATATTCTGGTCTTATTTGGGAGAAAAATATTTTTTATGATCTTATTATTTTTTTTAAAAATAAATATCATAAAAAGATATCATAAAATAATTAATTTTTTAAATGAACCATAATATCAAACTTCCGGCCATGATTTTTGGTTTCTTAACTCCATGGGTCATTGCTGGTAGGACCCAAATAAAACTACTAACTCATTCTACGTTAAAATTGTTCCTAATAAGACTCAATAGAAATCAAAATATACTATATAACTAACATCATGATTTGTAAAAACTATAATGGGGGTACATTAAATCATTATATTCATATCTAGGAATTTCTCTCTATATAAGTCGATGCACAATAATGTTACCCCTAAATTTTTAAGTTTGGTCATTGATTCTATCAAATAGAATAGCTCTATGATGAGTCACCTATACTACCCATCAAATATAAGGGTACTATTATACTTGAACATGTATCTATACCACTCCAATGTCATAAAAACCAAAAAAATATCCATATCCATAGAAATACCCATCTCTGAAAAAATGTATCTCATAATGGTTAACTTATTTATCCCAAAGTGACACTTTGAAATATTTAAATAAATATTATGTGATCAGAGTTTACTAAAATGATCCTAAATATCAAGAATGAAATTATTAGGTTCTTGAATATACCATTATGTCCTCAATAATCACAATGATGAAAACTGTAAAGTATTGATAAATAATAGTATTCGTGATGATTATAAACAATGATAGAGAATTCATTAACACAAATGGATTAATACAGTATTATTATAACATATATAAAATTCTGAAATAGATATTTTATATACCATATTCTCTGATCATGCTTTTTTGGTATCCCTACCATATATCCATATTAGAGAACTTCTGGGTTCCCCTTAGTTGATAAAAAAATCATCGATCCTATACAAGGGATATCAATTCATCACTATGAACTAATTTAATTTATTGTAGTTCATCACATGCTTTAGGATATCACATGTTGTATTGGATAATATAACTGTACCACTCCAAGTGTAAGGGGATAGAGGAATAAACCCATAAAAATAATGATATTAAATATTTAATTTCATATCCTTCATCTCGACTAATTCAATCTGATATTCATGGATAAATATTTGTATAATAGCTAGAATGAGTAAGTTTACAAAATCTATTACTCTATGGGTAGGGATTTCATAGATATTATCTAGAGGAATCTATATACAGGTCTATTATATCATGAAAAGTGGTTTTATCCCCAACATGATCTGTAATGACCAAAAATTTCATCAATGGAATATTCCTTTTTATGATTATGTCATAAAACACTTACATCACATAGTGAAACAAAAAAACATTATTATCATAAATGATACACTAGTCAACAAACAAATTTATAATAATTCCAATATTATAGTGGAAATAAATAGAAAATAAGATAATAAGAATATTAAAATTTGGATTATCTTGAACAAATAGAGAGATTGCACTCATGAACAATGATTTATAAATAAAACATAATTTTAATAGTACTATATTTGTTTAGAATATGAATATATATATATATAACCATGAAATAAAATAAAATTTAATGAATAATGAACTAAATAAGAGGTATTTTTAAAAATCAAGGGACCTACATCATTGGAGTAGTAACTAAACTACTTGAATATTAATCTGACTATTAAGAATAGTAATCAAGTCATTCGAATAGCAACCTAACCTACGTAATTATAAATAAAATGTACATATTTTTATAAATGAAAATATCATATAATTATATATTAGTATAATTAAATAAATGTTTAAAAATGATAAATTATGGGGTGGTATTATTTGGAAATGTAATTTAATATTTATAATTTTATATTTCATATCATTATTTTATAGAAAAATTATTTTCATAAAAAATATTCAAAAATTAATATTTTTATTATTATAAGTATTATATAATTTTAGGAGACCTTGATTAATATTTCAAAGGGTCATAAAATAAATTATATTATTAAAATAAGTATTTTTAAAATAAATGAACCTTTTATTTTAGAAACAATCTTACATATAGAAAATATTTTCATAAAAATGAGATCATTTTTGAAATCTACACATCAAAAAATGGTTTGGTTGAATTTTTCTGAATTATAAAAATTAGTTGATTTTTTTGTGAATAGATAAATATTGTAATTTATGGTATTTAACATTATAAGAAAAATACATGCTTTTTTGAGTCATAGATGATGTAAAAACACATTGTTTTGAACTCTCGTAAACCACTTTCTATATTTTTTCATAGGAATTATCATGATCCAAAATAATAAACTAATGAATATAATTATCAAAAAAACCCATACCCCCTACTATAAATTCTACCCCCTATCCTAACATATTATAATCATTGTATCTTGTAAATATTATTTCTAATTACCTTATCAAGACACTTACCCACATGTGAGAGCTTCTAACCTCAAGAAAAGACCAAACCCAAGTTCCTTAAGAAGGATCTCAAGGACACAACATTCAAGAGGTAAAATCATCAATCCTTCTCTTTTCTTTTACTTTATTTTCTTATCATATCCTCAAATCACATATAAAAAGTTACATGATAACTCCATTATCATATATATAATTTTTTGTATTTTTTTAAATATAATATCAACCATCAAATCTCTTCTCTTCACCTTTTATTCTTAAAATGAAAACATTATCTGTGGTCTGTTAGTTCACAACCTTCATGGATGACATGTTTTTTTCATTAATGCCTTAAAGGATATTCATAAAAACATTATTATGATTCAATATGATTATAATATATTTATTATAACTTTTTTCATTTTCTGGAACTAATGTATAATTATCACATGAAATCAAACAAAACTGGTTCTTGAAAGTCGGAAAAATATCCAAAATAAACTAAAAATGTATCATTAACGTTATATAAAATGAATCATCCTAATACTATAAAAAATTATATATGGTTCCATTAAAATTATATAAGTTCATTAATAACACAAAATTCCACTTCTAGATAATTATTATCATTTTACAAGGATATCTATATTTATTTAAAAGCAAACCAATCGGGAAACAAATGAAAATGAACAATCCTAGAATGATGAAATTAAACTCTACAACTCATCAAAATGGTCATAAACCAACTTATTAAATTTTTAATAAAATAAAAAAATATATAATATTTTTTGAATTTATTAATTAATTAATCTAATTTGATTATCCAAGATAATAAGTGAAAGTGCAGAACACATTCACAGATAAGGTAAGGGGACACTCAAACAAAACTCCCTTTCATTAGGTTATTCCACTTTCATGACATCCTTGGTGCGAATAGTCCTATAAATAAATCCCATTATTTATTATAAATTTTTATTATTTTGGATATAAATGTTTCAATAAATTATTTTATAACAAATATAAATATATTACAACGTAACTCTTCTTTCCAAGACCCATAATGATTCCACTTGAGTCATTTCTTATTTTCTAAACAGTGATAATTTTTATACCAAATATGTTTTTCCCTTTTTTATTTCGGAACTCCAAGTTTATTCATGATATTAAAGTTGATGGAATCCTTATGAAACACATTCCTTTCTATGGTTTATTCCATGGATATTACTGGAATAAATTCTATGTGGCATGCATGATTATATAAATTATATGATGTGGCATGTGGGACCAGAATTATATAACCGTCCAATTCATTAGGTAATATGATATATCTTATTAAATAATGTCTAATATGCTTGAACGTGATGATATCATTATTCAAAATACTGATTTTATGATCATTAAAATATGTTATGTGTGAACATGATTCTATCATTGTTCAAACCTATGTGTGGTATTTGACCACTAAGACATGATGTTTCATTTTTAGGCCTTTCCACATTAAATGCCTTAATTCATGGTTTCCCCCATGATGATTCTGATGAACCTATGATTATGTTACGATGATGATGATTATTCCCACCTATGTTATATTTATTTATGTCCCTTATTCATCCTCTTACTGGGATTTTTGATAACCCCTTTTTTTGATGTATATCCTTAGGTGACTACATGTTCTAATGTGAGTGTGAGCTATAGAAGAATACAGAATAATATTAAAAAAAATTATCTTATATTATGAATATGTTTTGTATGGTTCTAATTTTCAAGTGATAGTAATCCTTTTGATCATGGTATATATATATATTATGTTGTTTATCCTAAAATTGATATAATAGTTATATAAAAAAAAGATGGGTTGCGATTATTGGTAAAAGAGCATGATTTATTTAATTAGTGGATATGGATTGGATAATGCTAGAGAAAAACCTAATAATAAGACTATGTGAATGTGAACATATGAGAAGATTTTTTATTTAAAAATTCTAAACATAGGGATCCCATAAGATATGAATTTAGACTTAATTTAGGAAAAATAAATAATTTTTTTTCATGATTGGTTGAATTACATTTTTCTCAAACAATATTATTTTAGTAAATGGTGGTAACTAGAAGATTCCTAGGCAACAACCCATTTGATGAACAATGAAATGATTTCCTGAAATGCATCCACTATTATCTAGGTTATAGAGTTAAAAAAATCATAGATATTCTTAACCCATTATCTTGGGATATGAATAATACCCCCAAACCATTTAGAATTTCCACCTTCATACATAAAAGAGCAACATGAAATTGAGTCCTTTATGCGACAAAGACTAGAAACATTTATTGGATATTTCGATCAACTTGTTGTGGAATAGAAGGAAAACTCAATGTACAATATCTTCTCTGTGATCTAATAATATTATAAGGATAAAGTGACTCTATCCATTTATCATTTTGATGAAGAAGCCAATTAGTTTTGGGAATTAACAAAGAGAACGAAGACAAAGGAAGAAATAGAAGAGATGGAGTGGTAAGTTTTTAGCACATGAGCCTCAGCCTGGTTGGTGAGGACTGTTAAGTGCATGTAGGCAACCCAGGAGGAGGAAAAATTTATGGGTGTATTATAGAAGTACTGTAATAGGACTGTAGCGGTACTGTAGAAGCACTATAGTAGGGACTGTAAAGTACTGTAGAAGGTACTGTAGCAAGACTATAGCAGGTACTGTTTGGCACTGCAGCAGCCATAAATTTTCTCCTATTTGGGCCTTCGGGCCACCAATTTGGTCCCTAAGTCCTTTAAGGCCTTCAGGCCACCCAAGCCTTCGGTCTAGTAAGGCCTTTGGGCCACCTCGAGGCCTTCGGGCCACCTTAAGTGCAGATGCTAACCAGACAACCTACAATGAACAAGCTCTATAGGAGGATGAGCAAGGAGCTTTCACCATAGCAGAAGCTACACAGATTGCAAGAATGAGAGGGTGTGGCACCTGCCATCGGGACAAGCCTATGCATGCATGGGATAGCCTAACCGAACAGCCATGCGAAGGTGGAGAGCTGATTTTACGATGAAGATGCTGGGGAGGAGCAGTTCTAAGTAATTAGGCTGGGTTATACGTAATGTTTAAAGCCTACATGCAACGAATTCCTCTAAGGCCTATTGTTCATGTAATACTTACTCCTATGGGCATTGTAAGGGTTCCACCTCACCCCTTGAAAGGTGGATTATCAAAATCAATAAAAAAATGAAGGCCTTCGGCCCATTGGATAGATGAGTGGTAATTCTTTTAGAATATTTTTCATAACATGTATTTACATTAAAATATTCATACAAGGATTGAGAGAGAATTAATAGAGTTCAATAAAAATGAAGGTGAATCTTTCATGTAATACAAAGAAAATATCACAATCCTTTCAAGATAGGACTCCAGTTTTCTTATCAATAATGATATAAGAATGGTTAGATTCTAGAGTGGTTTAATATCACACCTTATAAAGGCTCTAGATATCTAATACTTGGGGGTGTATGAACATGTGGTTCTATGTTATCACAAAGTGGATATGGAGTTTGGATAATGGTGCACTGGATATAGGGATATGATATGAATAATGGAGTTTAAAGTTAGAGGATCTAATGAAAAATGAGTAATTAAAGCTCAAATGCCCACATGTAAAAAATGTGGGATGAAGAATCATGGGAACTTAATCAAAGTGGTAGTGAAATGCTATAATTTTCAGAGATAAGTACACCATGCTCATGAATTTCAAAGATACAAGAAGAATGAAGATAATGTGATGGATGAAAGGAGAGAATAACACACCAATATTTTAGGGTATATATCTTCAGAAATAAATTAAATTCATTTTATAGATTACATTTCACACAATAGAAAGAATAAAATAACATTGATTAAATATCAACACGACCTTTGAAATAGTAATGAGACCCTTAGGAATAGAATTGTGACCCATAGGAATATTAATTTGAGAATTAGTATAATAACCTCACCTATGAAAGTATAAATAACATGTATGTATCTTATGAGTAAAAATATAAAATATTTTTTTCATAGAATAAGTAAATAAATATTTTAGTAATGATAAATAATATGTTGGTATATTTGTGAAATGAATTTATATTATAATGTAATAATTATTATAATGATTTAATGTAAATTTATTTCATAAAATAGATTCATAATTTAATATTTTTTTGTCTTATTTGTTTTCTTATGATTGAAAGATAATATTATGAGACCTTATTTTATTTTTTAAACTATCATAAAAGAAATTGTAATAATAAAATTGATACTTTTCCAATAAATGGTGATCTTAAGTAAAAATTAAATTTCTCATATGTTGAATATTATTATCATAAAAAGGATTCCATTTTTTAATTATACATTTCAATAAATAGTTATGGTATTTTTTGGGATTTTTAAAAAATAGTTAAATTTTTGAGAATAATGATTTCTGATAATTTACAGCATTAATTAAATACATAAATTACTGAGTCATGAATAATGTAATCGCCATTATTTAGATATCACATGAAATAATTAATTTATTTATTAATAATATTCATCACTATTGATATTCCTGATAAAAAATAACAAACTGATGAATAAAATAATTAAAAAAACACTGCTGTCCTCAAATATAAACACCACCTCCACCACCTATACTACTCAAACCTTACATGCCATGACACTTGTACAATTTAAGACCAATTATCTTACCCACATCAAGGAGCCTTGTTTCTCAATAGAATACCAAATCAAATTTCCCTAAAGATTTTCTCAAGGAAAATAAATTCAGGAGGTAAACCCCTCTTTCATTTTCATTTATTTTCTATTAAATTATTTTCTTTTATTATCCTATACTTACCTCCTATAAACAAATATTCATGATAAATCAATTATATTATATATAATTTTATTTTATTTTTTTAATGTTATATCCAACATAAAAATAATTCTCATCTCTCTATTATTCTAAAAATGAAAACATCGTCTCTGAATTGTGGATTTACCACCATAATGGATGATTTGTTTTTATTTTCCATTACAACATTAAAGGCTCATCAGAAAACCATTTATATGGTTTAATAAGACATTATTATACATATTATAATTTATATAGTGTTCTGGAACCATTATATATACATAATATTAATTAATAAAATAAAACATGTTCACAATGATCGAAAAACACCAAAATAATCTAAATAGTTATCATTAATGGTTTATCTAATTAATAATCATTATATCGGAAAAAATTTATATAATACCATTAAATATTACTTAATTTCACTAAAAACATAGAATTTCAATTCTTGATAGCTATTCTAATTTTACCAGATCTTTCAACATATATACAATTGAACCAATCATGAAAACCAAGGAAGAAAACACTCTCAAACAATGAAATTGAATAATATAACTTATCAGGAATTCCATAATGAACTTAAAAAAATTATAATAAATAAAATAAATTTTTAAGAGGTTATGAATTTAAATTATCTATGAATCTAATTTCATTATTCAAGAAATTATGTGCATGTGCATAAAACTTTTGGACATAAGGTATGTGATTCTCCCCAAACCTCTATTTTTTTCTTTAGGGTTACTCTTTCCCTCTTTTACCCCTATATAATTATAAATTATTTGTATCTAAACCTCATAAATTATATCTATATATTCAAAATATATATACCTTTCACAATTATTCCTTCATTGATAGAGAAATACATGTTTTATAAGGTTCTCTCTTCAACCCCTCCCATTAAGAAAGCCCGATTTAAGGGAAATATCCAATTTCATAAACATTTTAAATTACAATCCATAATCTATTTTAAGCCACCAATATTTTAACAAAATCATTTTTTTATCATGAATAACTTTCATAGTTAATTTATGGTTTTATGAAATCATTTATACCTTTTCCCACTTTAATGCCTCTTTTATATTTTTTGTTTAATCGCACTAAAGAGGATATTTTCTATTTTTCTTAAAAAATACTTTTACTTGTTTTCAGATTATTTGGATATCATTTTTCATGTTCTATGAGTGTTTTTCCTTAATAATGTCTTATTGTGTTTTAAATACACTCCTTCATAGAAACCATAATGTTATTCCCATTGACCATTTATTTGTTCTATTTGGTGAATGTATACATCCATTTTTCTAATAGTTATCATTCATTGAGGATTTAATTAAATATTCATATTTCATATATCATGAATATGATTATTGTCTTATCTTTATAGCATTTTTATTCATTCTACATGGTCCCAGTTATAGATATCCCCTCTATAGGTCTCATGAGACAAAAAAGTTGTCAACAAACCCTTCATGTTTGTTTCCAAGAAGAATCAGAAGGATTTTTACCCAAATACATAAACCGTACTGATGGTATAATGTTTCACATTCTAGATACATGAAATCCAATAAATAATCATTTTCATAATTCACTATTCAGTTATTACATTCCATAAGGATTTCAATTTGAAAAAATATATGGATTCATTTTCATTCTCAGCGTGTTGAGGGAATGTATCTTTTTAAGATTATTTACCCTGTCAAAATGTCTATTCCATGTTTAGTTTTCATCACATATAATATACTTTAACTTATGGATACATTTCTTAACTAATAATATCATGTTTAATTATTTTAATTATCTATTTTTTAATGATAATTCCATGTTTTATTCATAGTTATAAATTTTTTATTTTAAGAATAAATGAACGCAAAATTTTATTTGATTAATTTCTTATCGAATAGAGTCTTGAAACTCATTCAAGGTTTAATATATTAAAATTTTGTTTTCAACTACCTTGAAATTAGTTTTTAATTTTAGTTATGATCATCAGAGAATTTATTATAAATATTTTGTGCTTATTAGGTGTTCGAGTTTTCATGAATTGAATTCTCTCTTGAGTAATGTATACCTGGGTAGTGGGACTTGGGGTTTGACCACCTATTATCCCAAATGGTTTCCTATTATATGAATGTTAATGGGGTTGGATATCTATTACTCGAGGATTAATCATGTGGAGTTTTCTTATCTTATATAACTATATGCCTTTACATGAAGTGTTCATATAGCTAATGAATAAGAAGTGGATGGAAATGAATAAATATACTTAGCTATTATTGGGTGATTTGCATAGACTTGTGTGTTTTAAACATAATTACACAATAATGTGGTGTGAACACATTATTTTTGTGGTTGGAATAGGGATTCCAAAATCAAATCAGTAGAAGCATGCATACATAAAATGCAATAAGATAAGAGATGATAATTACTATATAGGATATAATGGTATTGAATTTAATATCAATATGATGTATATTAAATTGGTGTGACCTTGAAAACAAAAATCTTGAAATTCGATGTGAGGAAATCATTTCAAATATATACTTGTCAAGACCTTGATTATCCATTTGGGTAGGACATGATAAATATGGGTGACTCTAGGTTATCTTTTGTAATGCAAGAAAGTAACGAGTGACTCTATATTAATCTATGGTTGGGTAATTATAAAGTTAGATTCCCCTAGATCATAATTTTTATCATGTTTTGGCATATTATTTGGGTTACACTCATTGGGAGACCCTAATAAGATATTGTTACAACATTTATATTGTTTATTGAATCCATGTGATGGATATAGAAAAAGGGTTATCCAAAAAACTATTCATGATTCACAAATGTTTTGATTGGGATTATACCCTTCATAAATAGATAAGTATTGGGATAAATTCCAACGTAACCTGAAGCTTAGTGAAACATGGATATTGTCTCACTAAATATATATTATGTATGGGATTATCAATTTTAATGGGGTAATTATAATTAAATGTTGTTAATGAATATATATAAGACATCATTTACTTCTACTAATAAGTTATATCATAGATTAATGCATCGTTATAATAAAACTAAACTTATATTAATCCTTCAAAATAATGACCTAAATCTAAGAAACACCCAATACTAGTTTCTTTAGAAAAGTCCATGAGAATGAGAGGAATTCTATGTGATGGCACTGTTCCTTCTTGAGTAACCAAGGTTTGATGTTTTTCAACAAGAAAAATCAATATTCTTATGGAAGAACATAATGATTTATTTAAGTTTAAATGGAATTATATGAAAATATTTAAAGGAATATTAGTCTCTACTAATTAACTCAATATGATTGGTTACATCAATGATTTTATTCTCATATAATTAATATGATTGTGTATGTAAAATTATATTCAATATGATTTAACATATTATTATCATGGTTTGACTAAAATCTTCTTTAAAATGTTATTAGTTAGAAAAATAAATTATATTGTTCTCAGTGATATATGATATCAAATGTATGTTTTAGAAAGTTTGGTAAATATATAGTATGTTAGAAAGGTGAAAATATTTGATGCTTTAATTATGTTTTCATGTAATTAAGAAATTAAGTTTACACCATGAAAACTTGGATGCTTCAATATTTGACACACTCATCATAGGATGTGTAAAATATATCAATTTTATCTTTAGAAGACATTTTAAATAGTGATTTTTTAAATGAAATTATAGGGGTCTTTTTACACATTGTTTATGATTAGGTTAATTTGATAACATTTTTTAAATGGGAGACTAAAATGGATTGTTCTGCTTTGGGAATTTATCCTATTATCAATAATTGAAATGTTATAATGGTATGATTGTATGTAATGATAATGTTTACAATATATTCTCAATGTGTTGAGAATGGATGAACTATGAATATTATGTCTTGATTATTTTATTATATAGATAGTGAAAGTGGGTAAAATATCCAACCCAAAGATGAAAATTTAGATGAAAATTTAAACAATGTTTATTCGGGAAGAAAATCATGGTCATTGAAACATAGGACTTTAATGAAATGAATGTTAGCAATTTAGTATGATTTGATTATAAATGATATACTTGATGGAGTTTGTGAAACTCAATGTAATGTCCATATTGGGTAAGGATGTTATAGAAATTAATTATTCTATTTTTGAAGGGTATGTGATAACGAATGCATATTTTACATAGTGTTTTAGATATACATGAGTTAAAATTAAAAGAAAGAATTTATCGAGCATGTAGTTTATATAAATGAAATGAATTAAATAGTTACTACATTTATAATTTGAATGTAAATGGATGTTTCATGATTAGATGAATTTAAATATAATATGTGTATCTTCATCTCGCATCTCTTATATGATGAGAGAAAATGTCAAATAAAAAGGGGTTGTTATGATATAATTAAATAAATACACAAGGTTTTATAATTCAATTGATTTCTATAACATTTTTTGAGAAGAATATTTGGATAAAAGTGTTTTCAAGTATAAAGGTTTTTACCCAAATATTTGATAAAATATGACGGAATGTGTTCCCGATATCCATCAATGAGAATTTTTAATAAAATCATCATTATAAAAGGAATGGTTTCAAACACATAGATTGCCATTTATGTTTAAAAAAATATATTATTTGTTATATATTCATAATAAAATGAAATAAATTTTATTTAATAAAAAAATAATATTAGAAAGATATTTCAAATAGAATATGTATCTAATATGCTAGTTGGAGTATGTATAAATATAAAGAAGTTAATCTTTAATAAATAAAAGACTCTTCGAATCGTAGTTTAAGTAATTATTTTATTAATATCCTAATGATTTAGGGCATGTGCTGTTAATGATAAATTCAAATAGTTATATTTAGTTACTATGATAAATTGTAAGATCCCTTGTTTTAAACCGGGTTAAAATTACGAATGTTTCTGAATTTCTTTTTTGGTTTATCAACGGGCCGTTCTTTTTAAACCGAGCTCCAGAATTTTATTCCGAGTGTTGGATCACCTAAATATGGCATTTTTTTCAAACTTTGATAGAATTTTTGAGGTAAAAGGGGAAGTCGCATGGGAAGCACACGGTTTGTCTAACAGTGCGGCCAAACCATGCATAGTTGGTCTAGGAGGCGGTAGCTTCCGCACGGGCGGCACACGGTTTGTCTAACCGTGCGGCCAAACCATGCGAGAAGGGTGGACAAGTCAGTTTCTAAAGCATGTTTAGAGTACGGTTTTTCAAACCGTGTGAACTAACCATGTGGGCAATTAAACGAGATCCTTAAATTGTGGATCTCACTCGTTTTTGCCTTTAGATGGCTAGTTTTTTCCTCCTAAATGGACATAACTCGGGATTACTCTTCCTTGAAGGTAGGAGAACCTCTCACAAGCATTTTGGAGGTGATATGAAGGCTTCTCTTGGTGAATCGAAGCCGGTTTCTTGAGGTATGTAGATTCTCCCCTTTGTTCTTGTTCGGTTTCTTAGATCTACTTAGATCTACATCTCCTCTTCTCACAGTTTCTTAGATCTACACACATTATGGGTAGATCTAAGTGTGTAGATGCCAAGTTTGATGATTTTTGGTCTTGGTCTTGCTAGGAGAAGTGATCTAAGGCGGGTTCTTGAAGAATCAACCCATTTCTCTTGAGGGTTCTTCGTTCGTTGTGGTTTCCATCAAAACCTGAGGTAGGGTCCCAAATCTGTAACAATTTATTTAATAATTATATATTCTTTAAATAAATTGATAATGTGAATTTTCCTTGATTTTGATATGTTGATGAATGACACTTTTGATGTTATTGACTAGTTCCACCCACATGTGCTAAGTGTGGACTTGAACTTGTGTTTAGTTTAAGCATGTTTGGCTAACTTGGTTAAAATGATATGATTAAATAGTTAAATGATTGGATTGGGGAGATTGAGTATAGGGATAATTAATTGTAGAATTAATTATCAAGTCATGAGTTGGAATGAGTTTGTGGCCTTTACTGATTATTGGGAGTATTGAATATTTGATATGTTTGGGAGATAATTTGGAAACTGGTAATAATTAATGGAGGGATTAATTATTACATGTTAAATGGTAAATGGATAACTAATTAATGATTGGTTAATGAGACAAGGTTTGATTAATTAATTTTTGAATTAATTAATTTTCATGAATTAAAATAAGATTGTGAATTGATTGTTTGTTACGATTGTTGGTCAATGGTACCTTTTTATGCGTGTTATCTTTCCATGCTTTAAGTTTCCTTAGATGGATTTGTTTAGAGATATGATATGTTGTGTGAGATGTTCACAAAATATCTTGGCTTTGCTAAGCATGTTTTGAGATGATTATTGTGTGCTTGTAGATTGTGAAAGTCCTGGATGAACCATTGTTTGAATGGATGGGTTCAAACTTGTTAAAGAATTTGGATAATTAAGTGTTGAGTTAATTATTCAGTTGGCTTACTAAGAATATTTAATTGTTAATTAATTATTAATTAATGAGATTTTGTATGGTTAATTAAGTGTTTAATTTTCTTAAGAGTGATTTGTGTTGTGAATTAATTTTTGAATTAATTAATGGATTGGTTTTGTAGTGTTTGACATGGTATTCTACACCAATGAAAAATATATATGTTTGATTGATGAATGGGTTGTGAGATTGGGACTAATGCTCCAAATACTCATAGGGTGTTAGACATGATGTTCTACACCAATTATAGATGTATATGTATGATTGATAAATGGGTTGTGAGATAGGGACTGATTCTCCAAATACTTACAGGGTGCTAGACATGGCGTTCTACACCCAGCTTTCAAGAAAATACTATTTTATGGGATAGGGAATGATGCTCCAAATACCCATGGGTTGTGATACATGGACTGATGCTCTGAATACTGACGAGGGTTCTAGACATGATGTTTTACACCTGTTAATTTACATTGGATTGTGGGTCCAATTGTTCATGCATGAAATGAGTTTAATGGTTAATGAAGGATTTTATGAAATGATGATTTGTGAATTGATTATGAGAAAGGTTTTACACTTATTAATGAATTGTGTGAACCACTGTTAGTGGATGGACCCAGGAGAGAATCACTATTTTAGTGGATGGTCTTAGACATAATATATGAAAGATTTAATTGAATAACTTTTCACGTGTTATCTAAGCCAAAGCACAAGCTTGGATTCAGTATTTAGTTTGATAACTTAGATGGTCTTTAGAGACATCTTTGGTGAGTGACTTATATGGGATATGTAGGGCTTAGGCCAAATCTCAAGAATTTCATAACAAGATTTGAGTATTTGATAAATGGAAAATTATTATGTAATGATTGTTGAGTATGCATGACAAATTAATAGTGCAAGTTCAGACACCAGCTGAGGGCTGATGTAGGTACTTGAGTATATAGTTACTTTGTACTGCTTACTTTATTTTATGCATGCTTTCACGCATTTTAAATTATTTATTAAATGTCTAGATTTGGGGTAGACACTGGTGGTCCTGGCCTACTGAGATTTATATCTCACACCCTACTCAAGCAGTCATTCCACTGGGTACCTAAGTAGATTCTATTTGGTTGCAAGTCTATGTTGTTTTCATTTACATGGGAGTTAGGAGTAGAGGACAGAACGGAGGCTTGGGATGCTCTAGGAGATCTCACTTGGGGCTTTGAGTCATTATTTGTTTATTTCTGTATTGGAATGTAAAGCATGTTTTTTGTTCACTGTTTTCTATTTTGTATCATTAGCATGTCATGCATGCATCTTCTATATAATTTGGAATTTGCCACTTTTATTAAATGAGTATTATTTGTCTTCCGTTGTTTGTCATTATGAGTTATTTCTTCCGCTATTGTTTGTTATCCACACTGATATACCGTTGTTCCACTCTAATAAGATTGTATAGTCTCCCCACTGACTATCCTTAGACCCTCTCTACTAGTTGGCAGCCTCTGATGTACGGGGAGACGCGTTTGAGGTCATGTGATGACTAGTCTGGCCACCGGTTTAGTGGTGAGCCGGGTCGGGACGTTACAAAGTGGTATCAGAGCTTTAGGTTTCGTTTCGTTTCCTTTCTCTTACTTTTTTGTGGGTTGGTAGATAGGAGACTAGGAATGTGTCGGTGCTTGGGTTAATAGTTGTGTTTGGGACTGATCACCTCATGTATGGGAAATGACCAAGTGGCCAGGGATGAGAATTGATGTTTATACTATTAGAGGTTACAGTTGATATGATTTCACTTTGAGTGACTGGTGTATTTTTTTGTTGTTTATTAATTTTGAGAATTTTGAAAAGAATAATTTTCTTGGCCTAATATGGTAAGGAAGTTTCATACATGTATCATCTTAGGCACTTAGAGATTCACATGTCTTGCATATAACATTCCATCTAGTTGCATTAGTAGGGTGCCTGCTAATTGGGATTGTGTTCCTTGGGTGCAATGCCATGTTAGATCTTCTTTAGCATGCATCTCTAGATAGCATGTTTTGGTGATAGATTTAACATTCTTGAATGATTATATGCCATACTACCTCAGTTATAAGCATGTTTGGTTGTTGTTCCATTCTTCTGTGTTGTATCATGCTGTTGTGTTACTATTTATGCTAACATGTTAAAGATGTTTTGATATGTGAAAGGGGTGCTAAAGTTAAAATGTTAAATGAATGTTGATTGTGTTAAATGAGAGACAAAATCCAGTGATAAGGTTTATGGGCGCCTTATCGATTGGTGTTGGCCACCCATATAATTTGGACCATTAGGTTGATCATGTTAATTTATGAATTGAAACTGGTATCGATTAAAGAGATCCAATTTTCAATCCATGGAGTGTATGGGTGCTTCATGAATTGGGAAATGACGACTCAAATTAAATGTGATGACTTGAGGCCTTGTGAAATGCTTATAAATGTGAAAGATGTTTAATGTTGATCTAAAATAAAATGGCTAGCTTCCAAAATGCAACTGGACCCAAGTAGGTCAGTTGGGGAGTGTTTTTATGGGATAACCCATTTGGGTGTTTAAAGTTTTTTAATACCTATGCATTTTATATTGGGTTGATTTATAGAGAATCCTGGTTGGTTAAAATGAGATCCTCATAGGTCGCCTTATCTTCTTAAAAGAAATTTATTTTTATAAGTTTCCTAAAAATGACGGGATGTCAACTAACTTAAATGTTTTAAAAAAGGAGTTTTATGAAACTTGCCTATTTTTCCTTGGGGCATTTTGAAAATGGTACTATGATGTTTTGATTAAATTGTTTGATGATTAAAGATTAAAAGTGATTAAATATAATAGGCATGGGAATGGAACCTTTTGTGGTGTCCACTGTTTAAAACCATCATGTAAAGGGTAGTTTGGACTTCCCTTGAGTTTCCTTGGAACGGAAGCGTGAATACATTGCATAGGAGTTCTTCTCCTTAGTAATGGCCTTATGTTCGGCTTTTAATCCTAGTGACTTGTTTGAGGTGACCTGATTTAGGGTTGAAACTTTGTATTCATAAGGGGCTAACCTGTGGTTGGTAGCACCATCAGAACTTAAATTCCTTGCTAGCGCTATGGAATTTCTCACTCTTTTGGAGTTGTTGGGTGCCGTTGTCCCGGGTAGGACTTCCAGTTTTCAATTACACCCTTATTTGAATGGATGGTGATGTGTTCTTGACCTTGTTATGAGCTTGATCATCGATAAATCCTCTTTGTCAGCTGGTTAGATGTGCCATATGCATGGTCAGCTGCTTTGTTGGTCGTTTCACCCTTCTTTCTTAGTAGGGGATGACTGGTTATAGCGTTGTCCAAGAAAATGGTTGCTTGAGGCAATATGACTCCGTAATAAGCCTTTTTGTACTATTGAGTTTGGTCTAAGGTCAAATCCATGTAGAGTAACTTGATCATTAAAGAATAAAGTTCATTTCAATACATGGAATAGTTTTTGAAAGACCCGGGTGTTTTAACATGACGATCTTGTTGTTAATATAGCACACTGGTGAATGGATGATCTTTTCTTGAGACATCATGAGAAATCCTAAGGTGGGTATTGCCACTTTGTTTATTATGAATGTGTTGGCAGGTGATTCTGAGCTTTTAGAACTGAATTTTCTGATAACGGTTTGACTGATCTTCTTTATGACCTCAATTTTCTCTTAGTGCGCTCTTATGGACACAACAAGCATGTCCCCTATCTTGACCACATCATGGAGACACTAATATAGCATCGGTCTTTTTCCATGCTACAGTTTAAATGTTGTTGGGCTAGACGAGTAGTTGTTATCTGGGTAGTACACGGGATGCGTTGATTCTTTGGGCTACTTCATTTTTTGTGTTTGGGCATGGTTGTTTTTAAAATAACCTTGCGATGGATTGACTTAGAGAATTTACCAAATGTTGGGTAAGGACTACATTATACCGGTGGATGGTTTTGGAATAGTTTTAAAGGCATGTCGTCAGATAAAGGGTGAAAGTGGATTTTGGGTCCACGATGTATTTTGAGGGAAGCATGTGAAATTTGTTCCGTTGTTTGATCGAGGTTCAACATTTGACGTTGACAAGGTCCTTCTAATGACCTAAGATATAAGATCTGTTTCAATGTAAAAATTTAGATTAATCTTTGGATCTAGTTAAAAAGGCTTATCCATCAGGTTTGAGAAGGGTTAAATGCGTGTTTGGCATTGGGAACGCAACATGTCACTTCTAACAAGATGAAATGACCTTGGTAGGTCAGTTGTTTTAGTAGTGGTTCCTGATGGTTTCTCGGGGACGAGAAGTTTTTAAGGTGGGTATAATGTAAGATCTCATGTTTTGAACCGGGTTAAAATTACGAATGTCTCTAAGTTTTTTTCGATTTATCAACAAGTTGTTCTTTTTAAACTGAGCTCTGGAATTTTATTCCGAGTGTTGGATCACCTAAAGATGGCATTTTTTCGAACTTTGATTGAAGTTTTGAAGTAAAAGGGGAAGTCTCATGGGTGGTGCAGGTTTGTCTAACCGTGCGGCTAAACCGTGCGTAATTGGTCTTAGAGGCAGTAGCTACTGCACGGGCGGCACACGGTTTATCTAACTATGCAGCCAAACCATGCGAGAAGGGTGGCTGAGGTAGTAGCTAATGCATGGTTAGCGCACGGTTTTTCAAATCGTGCGAACTAACTGTGCGGGCACTTAAACGAGATCCTTAAATTGTGGATCTCACTGTTTTTTTTCTTTAGAGGGCTTTCTTTTTCCTTCTAAATGGACATAACTCAGGATTACTCTTCCTTGAAGGTAGGAGAACCTCTCCCAAGCATTTTGGAGGTGATTTTAAGGCTTCTATTGGCGAATCGAATCCGGTTTCTTGAGATTTGTAGATGCTCCCCTTCGTTCTTGTTTGGTTTCTTAGATCTACTTAGATCTACATCTCCTCTTCTCACGGTTTCTTAGATCTACGCCCGTTATGGGTAGATCTAAGTGTATAGATGGAAAGTTTGATGAGTTTTGGTCTTGGTCTTTATAGGAGAAGTGATCTAAGGTAGGTTTTTGAAGAATCAACGCGTTTCTCTTGAGGGTTCTTCGTTCATTGTGGTTTCCGTCAAAACCTGAGGTAGGGTCCCACATTTTTAACACTTTATTTATGAATTATAGATTCTTTAAATAAATTGAGAATGTAAATTTTCCTTGATTTTGATATGTCGATGAATGAGACTTTTGATGTTATTGATTAGTTTCGCCCACATGAGCTAAGTGAGGACTTGAACATGTGTTGAGTTTAAGCATGTTTGGATAACTTGGTTAAAGTGATATGATTAAAATGTTAAATGATTGGATTGGGAAGATTGAGTATAAGGATAATTAATTGTAGAATTAATTATCAAGTCAAAAGTTGTAATGAGTTTGTTCCCTTTACTGATTATTGGGAATATTGAATATTTGACATGTTCAAGAGATAATTTGGAAACTGGTAATAATTAATGGAGGGATTAATTATTACATGTTAAATGGTAAATGTATAACTAATTGACGATTGGTTAAAGATATATGGTTTTATTAATTAATTTTTGAATTAATTAATTTTCATTCATTAAACTAAGATTGTGAATTGATTGTTTGTTACGATTGTTGGCCAAGGGTAAATTTTTATGCATCTTATCTTTCCATGCCTTAAGTTTTCTTGGATGGAGTTGTTTAGAGATATGATATGTTGTGTGAGATGGTCACTAAATATCTTGGCTTTGCTCAGCATTTTTTGAGAAGATTATGGTGTGCTTGTAGATTGTGAAAGTCCTGGACGAACCATTGTTTGAATGGATGGGTTCAGACTTGTTAAAGAATTTGGATAACTAAATGCTGAGTTAATTATTCAGTTGGCTTGCTAAAAATAATTAATTTTTAATTAATTGTTAATTAATGAGATGTTGTATGGTTAATTAAGTGTTGACTTATCTAAAGATCAATTTGTGTTGTTAATTAATTGTTGAATTAATTAACATATTGGTTTTGTGGTGTTAGACATGGTATTCTACACCAATGATAAATATATATGTTTGATTGATAAATGGGTTGTGAGACAGGGACTGATGCTCTAAATACTCAGAGGGTGTTAGACATGATGTTCTACACCAATGATAGATGTATATTTATGATTGATAAATTGGTTGTGAGACATGGACTGATGCTCCAAATACTCACAGGGTGCTATACATGGTGTTCTACACCCATCTTGCAAGAAAATAATCTTTTATAGGATAGGGAACGATGCTCCAAATACCCATGGGTTGTGAGACATTGACTGATGCTCCAAATAATCATGATGGTGCAAGACATGATGTTATACACATGTTAATTAACATTGAACTATGGTCCCAATTGTTCGTGCATGAAATGATTTTAATGGTTAATGAAGGCTGTTGTGACATGATGATTTGTGAATTTATTATAAGAAAGGGTTTAAACTTATTAATGAATTGGGTGAACCACTTTTAGTGGATGGACCCAGGAGCGAATCACTATTTTAGTGGACGGGCTTAGACATAATATATGAAATATTTAATTGAATAACTTTTGACGCGATATCCAAGCCAAAACACAAGCTTGGATTCGGTATTTACTTTGATTACATAGATGGTCTTTAGAGACATCTTTGGTGAGTGAATTATATAAGAGATGTTGTGCGTAGGAAGAATCTCAAGACTTTCATAATAAGATTTGAGTATTTGATAAATGTAAAATGATTATGTAATGATTGTTGAGTATGCATGACAAATGAATAGTGCAGGTTCAGACACCAATTGAGGGCTGAAGCAGGTACTTGAGTATATAGTTACTTTGTACTACTTTTTTTATTTTATGCATGTCTTCACATGTTTTAAATTATTTATTAAATGTCTTGATTTTGGGTAGACACCAGCGGTTCCGGCCTACTGAAATTTATATCTCACACCCTACTCGGGCCTCCATTGCACTGGGTACCCGAGTATATTCTATTCGGTTGCAGGACTACGCTGTTTGCATTTACATGGGAGTTAGGAGCAGAGGACCGAACGGAGGCTCGGGATTCTCAAGGAGATCACCCTTGGGTCTTTGAGTCATTATTTGTTTATTTCTGTATTGGAATGTAAATCATGTTGTTTTTTCACTTTTTTCTATTTTGTATCATTATCATGTCATGCATGCATCTGCTGTATAATTTGGGATTGGCCACTTTTATAAAATGAGTATTATTTGTCTTCTTTTGTTTGTCATTATGAGTTAATGCTTCCGCTATTATTTTTTATCCACACTGATATACTACTATGAAACTCTAATAAGAGGGTATAGTCTCCCCAATAACTATCCTTAGACCCTCGCTGCTAGTCGGCAGCCTCTGGTATATGGGGAGACGCGCTTGAGGTCATGTGACGACCGGTCCGGCCACCGGTTTAGTCGTGAGCCGGGTCGGGACGTTATATAAATAATATATCACTTTTAAGATAGATTAGTTTTAAAGTGAAATTCACTTGATTTTCTAAATGGATTAGGAAATATTGATAAAGTCATATTGTAAATATAACCATTATTTTCAAAATATTTAAAAAAACAAATGGAAAAGATTCCTATGACCATGTTTCTATACATAGAAAAAGATCCAAGTATAAAATAGATTATGACATCATAACTTTTGATGTTATGAAGTTAATTAGTTTGAATATATGTTCAATTGTTTGAACAAAAGTATTAATATTCTTATTTTGCACCATTATTCAAACTAGCTTTCGTATTGAATGTTACTTATTAAGAGGTTAGTGGGATTATTTTATCAGATGGTCAAATAGAGATTACATATGAATGTAATGTCTCAAACATGAATCCATTACTACAAAAACTTCATGAGGGTAATGTTATAACCTTGAAAGATATTGTTTGTAATGGATTTACCATTTAATTATATTAAAGGAAGTATCTATTTATCATTCATTCATGGGTTCTGAAATTTATATTACATGAACTGTATAATGATTAATATCCCCTCCCAGTAAAAACATTGATTTTTCCTGAACTGATGATCATCATGGAGTTTTATTATATTTTTTTATATTTTAATGTTAGCGTTAAGATATTCTTATATCCATTTTAATGGGTTTCATATGATATATTGAAGAACATATTCTTGAGGTAATAAGTAGAGAATTATTACTTGGACTGCCCCACTAAATCATATCTCATGGTATGTTATACAGTAATAGATGTGAATAGGGGTGTATGATTATTATAAATCCTTCTTACACATGGTTGGAGTGATACCAAGCATGAAAATGTTCATAATTTTATACCCTACTATCACAAGTCACCATAAAAACTTAGCTAATCAGGGTTTCTTGGGTATGTTGTTGATCATGTCATTGGTTGGTGGGAAACAGAGAATTGATTTAACCATAGGTATGACAAGGAAATACATTCAGCCATTGAATAAATTAGACTAAGGAAATTCATTCCCATGATTTTTTGTTATGCATATGATGTGTTCAACTAATTTGATAAGTTACATGTTATATTATTGTCTGATAGATGAATGAAATCTGATTTATTCATCCACATTGTTATTCTTTTTCATAGAATCAATAAAATTATAAATGTTAAATATTAGAATAAAATGTTTCATATATAGTGGTCGCTTAATATCATGGGATAGGTATTATATAAGATACATATAGTTTATAAGACACGTCTTTTGGTGGAAATGATTATGTAGAGAAATGGGTAAGTTTGACAGAGATCACACAAGACCCCTTAGTATCTTGATTAGAAATGGTGATTTTATAGAGGTCTTACTTTTCTTACATCTATGAAATTGAGATTTATTAGTTGTTTTTAACACTGCTAAGGCCCGCAGGTTTATAGAATTACTAGAATACTTTTTTTGTATTTTTTTTAATGAAACTTTTAAAGGGTAAGTGTGAACCCTAACAACTTCAACCAATTAAAAACATAAAAGGAAAGTCATCCCATATAGTGACTACAGAAACTGCCCCTCCCCAGGGACTAAATTGTTATGTCAATCCTCCACCTTTACAAAACCACTCGGCTATTTGTTCTGTGCAGGGTTGCACGGGCCTGGTAATAATGTAAAAAGTCATACCCTCTCGTTCATCCAAATTCGGATGACCGACCTCGGGTGAAAACTTTCTGCTCTAACTCCTCATCTAGAGTTGTTCCTTATGGAGTGTATAGCTGCTTTCACATTTCAGAATCACAAATCATTGTAGAACAACACATCCTCGGCATCGTCAACCTCCATAATCCAATAGAGATAGAATCACCACATGATGCCTACGATCGCTCACCCTCACATCCCAAAGCACCATGAAGACCACCACTTTGATCTACCTCAGAGAGAGTGGTGGAGTCCTAGAGTAAGATCAGAATAACGAGCAGCCAATGCGCTCGGCGGATCAAGTCTCCACGACCCCCCAACACTGACATCCACCACCGAAGTCAAAGATGACAAAACATCATAGAATACAAAAATACCAAACACAACTCATCCTGTAACATCAGAGCACTCAACCTTTCACAGAAAAAACCCCAGAAACAACACAAGTCCAACATTCCAAAGACAAGACGTCTACGATTGCTCGCCCTCACATCTCAAATCACCATGAAGTCCACCACTCAGATTCGCCTCGGAGAGAGTGGTTGCAAGTTTATAGAATTAGGCCCTTGTATAAGTATCATTTTTGGAAAAAGTGTTTTTTTCAAAATGAATACAGTTTAATAAAAACCCATATAAAAAAGTGATTGTATTGATTCATAGAGAGTTCTGATGTTATAAATAATGTGCTTAATAGATTTTACTACAAGTGGGATATTCTTAAATATTCACTAATATATATATATAAACGATATTATATATATACAAATTGTATATCTAATAACATGAATTTTATGTGTGTATTATAATGAATGATTTAAATACAAGTTATTATATATATATATATTGGATATATATTTATTTCTTCTAAACAGCTTGTTTTTCATTTATAATAATTTATGAATGGATTAATTGGATTGAACACTCATTGAATATGAATCAATTAATTATGGGAATAAATGTATATGGATACATATATTATGTCTGAAATTTTTTTAATTAAATATAAATGTGTCATGGATGGATATATAAAGGGATGTGATCCCTCCAATTGAGAACAAGTGATTATGAGCTGGCCTCTCGTTTCACTCTTCCTCCCACACTGTTGTTCATCATCTATAAAGAAGATCCCAACACCGCTTCAATATTATATAATCCTCACGATATGATCATGGATCCATTATTCAGTGTCTTAATATAGAGGTAGAACGCTTTTTTCACTTCTAGGTTATCCTCATGAAGAATTACTAATCAATAATAAAGAAGAAGACTACTATTATTGATGTTTTCCAGGTACATTATTTATATATTTCATTTATGTGTTGTTTCTCAAAAATAGATCTACCTATGTTTGGGTTGTCTTCCATTGCACATGGTCCTCTAATGATCATAAAAAACACATCAGAATCCACATATCTAATTCTAACATATTAAATTTTTAATTTTTCTTGTAGCTTATTTTTAGAGGTTTTTCTTTGAAAATATATTTATATTCACTTCTCAAACTAAAAATTCATCCGCATACCAAATTTCAAAAACCGGTATCACCTATCCATTTCTATAACCGAGAAGACCATATATTTGAATCTGAATGGTAGATTGAGAGAGACAAATCTGATCAAAATTCACCAAGATGGTGAACTTGAAGCTGGGAGTGGAGTGGGGATGCTAATTATGAATACAATATCATCGAGGGAGTTGATCCACATTTGATTTACTCGGGGTTCCATGATATCCTGATAGAGGATTCTAAATAAAGTTAGTTCTCAGAAAAATCCTATCCATTATAATATGAAGAATTTTTCAATATAGAATGATGAATAAGATGATGTTTCCACATTAAATTTCATCGAACACTAATTAACATGATGGAGACTAGATATGATGATTTTCCTATGAATACGCTGATGATTTTGAACAAGATCTTGTTATAAACTGTAGAAAAATTATAGCCATGAGAATGAAATAAATCTAGATATGGGTTCCCAGGTTTGATCTTATCCTTGTTGAATTTTGATTCAATGAATCATCGAAATCCAAATATGAAAGGTACATCCTAGATTTTATTTCTAAATCCGCCATTTGATGCCACCAAGACCCTTGTTGATTCTTAGTAAATTTTCAGATCTTATTTGGAAGTGTATTATTATTGATCCAAATTTGTGGAAGGGAAAATGGATTTGGGTAATCATAAAAGAATCGAGCTCCCGAAGGTAAAATATGAACTTTTTATGCTCTATTGATAAAAAATTATTACCTACCAAAACATATTTGTTGGGTGTTTGACTCTTTTCCTTCGAGATTAGAGATGTCAAATGAAACCAATTAGCGATGCAAGAGAACTATTGTGTGATACTAATGAATAAAAAATATTTTTTATGCATTATTTGGTTTGTATGTATGAATGAAAGAGGTGGTGTTGTTTCAGTTCTCTCCATATTGTGTCTTTTGTGGATTCAGAGTAGAGATGTCGTGCTCTACTACTGCTATGCTTATTTATTGAGAGACGTCTAAACATAACCAGTTGACGTTTCCAAAGTTGATATTAAATTAAGAATTGTTTTTTCTAAGTTGTATATTAAATTGGATGAGAGGATGAGGTACCTATATTGGAATATGTTAGCTTTATATTGGTAAACATGTTAATTCAATTACATTTTATCAGAATGAGGTGGTGGATTTTCTATAAAACTGGTTTGAAAGCTAACATATGGGATGTTTATGAAGACAACTACGGATAGTGTGTGCACAATATTTAAAAGGTAATCCATCTCACATGACATGGGAATAATTATACACAATGAGCGATAATATGTAGAGAGATTTAGTTGTCTGTATGTTTAGTTAATTTTTTCATATTTATATCATTAAATAGGGCCCCTGAACAAAATCCCATGGGATGGGTGAGTCCTTATTCTATTATATAATATATATATATATATATATATATCACTTCTATACTTATTAGTTTGTAAATTTTATTTTTTGGTTACACATTCACCCTATGTTGGGGATATATTATCTTGTTCTAGGATGCGAAAGACAATGCTTCTAGGAAAACAAATATATTTCTTATCATCAAAATAAACCTCTATATTTTAAAATTTTCATCATTATTTGATGTGATGTGATGAAACACTTTTCTATAAGGATGGATTGATACTAACATCTCATTTTAATTTTACTATTTTTCTCCTATCTACTAAATGATATATTCAAGAATGGTCATGTTATTTTTTTGGCTAGTGACGACCTCATTTTCATTTAATAGATTTCACGATGAATTGATTTTATCCATATATTATTCATTTCTTGGAGTGAAATCATGTAGAGGAGGTAAACTTGTATGTGTTACTCCATTTGTTGAGAGAGATATGTGAACTCATATAGAGATAAAGCATGTGCTATGTGAGGGTTTTCCTTATATATTAATCCATAACAACTAGTGATTTGGAATAAAGTTTTAATATTTTTGGAGCTAGTTCTTCTTCATTCACAATTTATTTTCTATATTCCTTATTTTTTTTCTTTCTTTATTCTACTACTTATATACATTATTCTCATTTCATCATCATTTTTTCTTATTTCCATCTTCTAAATTCAAAACAAGAAAAAATAAAGTAACAGTTAGAAGAGTGATTGAGAAAATAAACTTCCACCATAAAAAACCCATAATTTTTCCACTATGCTATATCAATGGAATTATGAATGCATTATTGATAGTTTAAATTCCAAGAAATAAAAAATCTGGTTCCATTTCTAGTTAGGAATTTTTTTAGAGATACTTCATTTTTAATTTCAAATTTTAATTACAACAAAAAATTAAAAAAAACTAAAAATAAAGCCTCCACCATGATAAAAATATATGGTAGGATTTGTTTAATTTAAGTTTTTGGAATAATATAAAATTTTAAGGTATGGATATCTCCTTATACTTTTTAACGATTATAAGGTGATGATGTTACCTACTATAAAAGCCTTAGCTAAGTAACTCAAAAATTTCATATTATTTCCAAGAGTTTTATCAAGAAGATGTTCAATAATATGAACAAATTATACCATCAGTAGAGGAGAAGACTGGGGAGGTAGAAAAATGGATGTAAATTAAAGATACTCATGTTGAAGAATTTATACAGTTTTAGATGGAGATGAGAGATGTAGAAGTTAGAGAATAAAGACAAATTGTTTGAAAAATATTCAATTTCCAAATTTCATTTTGATGATATTTAATGAAATTACCTATATAATAATTTTTTGATGATATAATTGGTATAAAAAGAATAATAAATCCTATAATTTTCCTCAAAATACACTAAAGATGTGTTTTTTTATGTAAGTAACCATACATAGTTTGTAGATCATGTTTACCATGATAGATATAATGATTTAAATCGGAAAACAAATGAGTTTTTCCTTCATTAAAAGCTGGGTCATTACAACCTCCCCTCCATAAAGCAACTCATCCTCAAGTTGTCTTTCTAAGTGTGAATAGGTATCATATGAGAGAAGATATTTACACTAATCTATTATATTAGCTTCCAACTCCCAGGTCTCATCTTTTACTCGGATGTGCTTCCAAAACACCTATACCAAATGGACTAACCTACCTTATAGTGCATTCACACTTTGATTAACAATATGTAATGCGTACTCCTAAAAAGAAGAATCCATCTCTAAATAAACCTCATTTGGTTGGAATATGATAATCAAGTCAATCTAATATTAGAAAATATGATATATGTAAAAGGAATCATTCATAGACTAATAACATTAAGGAAGTTCAATCTGGTATGCCACTAGTCTAATTTGTTTCGTAACCTCGAATGGTCCAACTAATGAAGTCTAAATATTACTCTTACTCTAAAATATTAAATGGCCCAACCTAGGGGAACCTTGAATGAAATACGAATCTCTGAATTCGATCAGAATAGGTTATCAGTTTTAGTTGGAATATAACAGTTGTCTGGACTAAGCTATCATTGTCACGACCCGACCCGTACTGGGGCTCAATCCACAACTACCCCAATCCCACCTCCATAGGCCAGGGGATGGAAATAAGCACCAAAGGCATAAAAAACTCGGGGAGGCCTTTGAATATGTACCTGTACCCACACACACACGACCAATTCAATGACAAAGTGTAGAGGAAAAGAGAAACAAGAAACAACATTGCTATACATAAACCACAAATATGCATCAACCTCTAATCAGTACAATTACAGAAATGTAAACTGAAAGGGAAAGGGAAAAAAATACATGCCCAGCCAGTAAAGTGCCACAACTCGGCAATAGGTGTAAAGGTAAAACAGCTGAGAGAGCCCCGCTCCTGGATCCCAAGCTATGACCACTATACGTGGTCCAAGCACCCCGCATCCCTATGCTCCTCTGAAGTCATGATAAATCTATCCATCGTCTTCAAGGGCACACCGAGTGTAACATCCCAGATAAATAAGGAATAATAAAATTTTCATATTTATTAATATTTATGAATTAAATATCAATTTTACATTAAAGGGGGTGCTATGTTCGATAGAGTACCCGATACACAACAACATGTTTCTTTGAAATCTTACGTTGCACACTAATAATATAATATTATTATTTTAAATGGTAGCTAACTCCAAGCCATTACATTGGAAGGAATGAAAAAAAATAACTAAAATATGATTATACATGTTTGTTAAATGTATTTACATTTATCCAATAAAAGTTATAGGCTTAAAATGTGAATGAATCTAATTTTAAGCATAATTTACATTAAAAGGTCGATTTACCACCTTTTTATGGAAAACCCTATTTAAATATAGTTTTGGTCACTTTAATACATTCTATTTTACTAAATAAAATTCTTCTTTAGAATGGGGACATAAAAATTTACTTTGGGTATTTTTTTGGTATTTTTCTGATAAAGTTCATTTTTAATGAATAGTGAAAAATATTGTATTTTAATTCAAAAGTGCCTTTTAATGTAATTTATTTATATGGTTAGATTATCTTTTTAGTTTGTTTTAAAGTGAAATTAAAATATATTTTTTCCATTTAATCCAATTTTGGTCATTGGAATTAATTTCACTTTGAAATTGGACATAAACATGTATCAATCTTTTGATAGTTATTGTTTCTTAAAAACACGCTATTTGTTTTAACAACGGGAATTAATTTTAAAATTAATTAATTTCACTTCTATGTTTTGAATTTGGAAAAATAGACATCAATTTTGAAATCATAATATAAAATAATGATTAGGCTGAATTTTTGGTATTTTTCTGAAAAACTTCAATTTTTGATGAATGGTGAAACCACTTAGTGGTAGTTAAAAAACTGGCTTTTTCATTTAAATGAAATTTTACCACTTCTATGAATTGAATTTCGAAAATCCAACATACATGGTTGTTATCAAGAAGTAAAATGTGGTTCAATAATATGAAAATAATTTTTGGTGAATAGTAACTTTTGACTTTTATTTACCGCGGTTAAAGGTAAATAGGATAATTAATGGTTAAAAGAATATTATAATAATTCCAAATTATCTTAACACTTGTCCAAACCTTATTTTTTGAGTCATTCACGACCATGATCATCTTTGGGGAGATTTTGGGACCCCATTGAGCCACTTGGGAGTGAAAATGACAATTTATATTAATTAATTTAATGTGAAGACAAAATTGACATTAACCAAAATCGTTTAGTAAATAATTTTTATATGCTGCTATATAAGTCCTATTTTAGACTAAAAATATTCTTTGGAAAGATATAATGATTTCCTACATCATGGTAGTTTTTTTATAATTTTTAAACATCAAATAAATTAAATTATATATGACACAATAATGATGCAACATTTACCTCATTAATAAATGATTTAAATAAATAAGATTATAATGAATAAATTAATATCCAAAACATGTCCAATTTTAATTTGATGATTTTATTTAAAATATGAGTCATATTATCTTCGACCTTAATGATTTTTGGACCATTAGAAACCGAATATCATTATATTATAGAATAATATTTTCACACTTTCCTAAAGAGCCCCTCCTCTCCCTTGTAAAAGGAGACCACTTCTAACCAATTCCTCACACATCTAAAGCATTTTGGCTCGTCCAAAATCTGCCCAATTAAGCTCCCTACATCCCTATCCTCATCCTAGAAGCCTTACCTTAGGCATAATTCACTTTAACAAACCATTTTGGTTTAAACCAAAGGGAGTTACCCAAATTAAAGGTAACAGTTTTTCTTAAATTATTTTCTTTTATTTTACTTCTCCAACCCCTAAACTCTTATTATTTATTTTCTTTTGTAACAAAAACAGTATCCTCAATATACTAGGATGTTATTATGAGAGATATTCTAACTACACTTACACACAACTCCATCTAATGGATGAAGAACATAATGTTTCTGTGGATGGAAAACTAACGCCTCACGAAACGATGATTGTTCGATTATCTCCTACTGCATATCTTGGTGGAAATTATGATGTAAATTTATTTATATATGATATATATTATGTTTATGTTTTCTTTATGCTTCTGTAATTTTCATTTATATCATTCCTTTATGGTTTCCATAGTGGGTAAATATGATAATCTCATTTGAGGAGGTGCGGACTACCGCCCCCTCAAAGTGATTTGATTCTTTAATACCTTATGTGGGATGTATAAAGAATGGAGTTAATTATATTATATATGATATTATACTGGTATTATAATATAACTATGTATAATTATGTTTTATTTCCATTAAAATAAGAAATTGAAATGAAAGTAGCGTTCATGCGTACGTACGGCTTACCGTCTCCATGAATGGTGCATTTCATTTCTTACCTCTAAATGTTATGTACTATTATAAATAAATGTATATGCTGGATATATATGATATATATGATATCCAAGTAATGAATATCATTATGGATATAATGAACCTTTGACCACATGAACAACATGTAACTATAAGAAGTCCATTTTTGACTCAAGTACAAAATATCGACAAAACGAACACTATTAACATAAATGATTTCATAATGTTTATAACATGGTAATAAGTGATATAAAAAGGAATAATAAACTTGAAAAAGGTTCTTAATCAAGTAGAAATTTACTTTAGTTTACTATTTAGGAGATTAAAGAATGACCGAGTCAAGTCGGACACGAGGTAAGAGATTTTCTAATCTCACTTTTAATTCCGTGATATTTCCATTGTTCGCCACTTATTCATTGCATGTGGTGTATTGTGTACTTCCATTTGATATATATAATCATGATTCTCATTATATTCATGGTATTCTATTATTCATTTGGTGGTTATTTAATTTTGGTTATACGACTCAGTGGATTACAACGTGGTAAAGGGTTTCATCTCACTTTTTATCCCCATGAGATTCATGCTATATTTGCCACTACTTTCTTTTGTGTGGTGTATATACTACCCATTATTGTACTATTTGTGTAATATACTTTCATTTATGAGTATTTACATCTTCATTGTATGATCTTTCTTTCATGTGGCATATGTTTTGTAAGTTACCAAATCGATAAGAGAACCTTTCTCCCTCCTCTTTTTAAAAGACTTATTTTTGTTATGTCTTTTAATTCACATCTTCTTATGTTGGGATATGTTCTTCTATATCCATATTACTATAAATTTTATGTCCAAGTGATGAGATACCGTTTTCTCTCTTATAAACTCAGTTTCTGAATTTTAAAGTGACGCCGTTAGGTTGTCGAATTTTTGCAAGAGAACTTCTTAACCCAATTTCGAATCTATGGGTTAAACTTGTACTTCTTGAATATCTCATCCTATGAATATGTGTGAATAACCTCTGATTGTTTTACAATTAATAACCAATAATATTTAGTGTATTTATAGTTGTCACACATAATTACGTAATTGATTTATCCTTAATCAAATGATACCATCTTTATAAAGGATTTCGTCTCAATTTACATTCCATTGAGACATTATTATTGTTATGAACCAATTCACTCATATATGGAGTATATACTGTCCTTTGACATGTTATATCATGAATCAATTTATTCTCATGATATTATAAAGTTCTTATTAAATGTTATTCCTCAATTATTTTTATTCAAGCATCTCTCTTTTTGTTAAAAAAACTATTTAACTAAAATATCATTTTAAATGTTTTAATTATTTATTCTTATATATATTTCTCATTAATGTCCTTATTTTCAAAATGGGTTTTAGGATTTATTTATATGGACATTAATGTTTTCAAATGATAATTCATTTAAAATCTTCAAAGTGGTATGGGACACTTTGATTCAAAAATCTCTTTCTAAATGGTTTATGAAAATGGATTGATTATTTCAATTTCTTGAAATTACTTATTGTGATTGAAAAAGAAATATTATTTGAGAAATGTTTACATTTGAAATATTTTATGTTTTATAATGTTACTTGGACATTTGACGGGTGGTTATGTGATAAACCAAATGACGGTTGGTGCTGTGAATACCAGGACGGGTGGTTACGTTATAACCTCCAATGCATTGGGTATGGAAGTCAGCCGTATGGATATTACATTTAGTGATATGTGTGGAAGTTGACCGTATGGTTATTCTATTTAAGTATGTTTATATCCCAAGTTACCTTAATATTTTATGCATTCTTTATGTGGGTTTTATGGTAATCTTTTGGTTACAAAAGGGTAAGTAATGATCTTTTATTCAGTGAATAGTATTTACTACTTCATAAAGGTGAAAAGTTTTACTTATGATAATGTATTCATGGTTTACCTGTTGTTTTGAAAAACTAACAGTTTTCCTTCTTTGTGTATCCCTTACTGCACTTTTTATGCTCATCCCAAGTTTTTGAAATGTTTTTCACAGGACAAAATGTGGAATAGGGTCATGGATGGGATCAAGGAAAATTTATGTTGTCTTAAACATGGAACTAGACATGTTTCATTTTAAGAGATTTTAGTTTATGAAAAACAATGGAAACTGTGTAGAAGTTTCTACTTTGTAAATCTTTTGAGATGTAATAGTTATCTCCTAATTCTATAAAACTATAAAACTGAAAATATCTTCAATGTGAGTTATTCATTTAATTCAATATTATGTAAGGATTAAGGTCGGGTCCTTACAGTTGGTATCAGAGGTCAGTTTAGACAAATTTAGGGTTTAGGAATTTTCGTTTGACATATGGTTAGTCCCTATCTATTATTTTAGTTAAATCCTTGTTTTATAACTTTTTCGGATCAAGAAAATTCAGTTACAAATGGAAGGAGGGGGATCTCAAATGACATTCCTATCTCTTCCTGATGACATTCTTGCAATAATTATTGCAAAGTCATGTTTGGATTATTGTGAAACTTTTTATAACATACAACTCACTTGAAAGTAGTTGTTTGAGATATCAAACACCTCTATTATACCTCGTTATCATCGTGGGTCATGGGTTGTATTTAGAAAAATCCTATTTTCACAATATTCTCATATTTTCAAGAAAGGTAAATATTATCAAGGTATTTTCAAATATTTAACATTATCACAAGATTTTGAAGCATATTATGATTTTAAAAAAGGTGCTGAAGAAGGAGACCCTTGCGCAACCTATTTATATTTGATTTTAAAATATAGTCTCTCAGCACATATTTATGGTATTTTAAAAGGACCATTAATTGAAAGTTTAAACTCAAATTCAGTTCGACTGTTTCATAGAAATCATGTTTTATCATATGTTTTGAAATTATATGTCATACATGATTATTTTCCAAAACTATTTTTCTATGAACACCCATATGAACCATGATGTACATGGTGTATTTGGATGGAGGAAGCAAATGATTTTGAAGGATCTCTAAATCATTATTGCAATGCATGGACCTTCTACCTATGTGAACAAGATGGCGATGAAACCAAATGGACACCACAATCAAGGTATGATGTTCTTCATTTTGGGGATCGTTTTATTTTATCATATATTGGTGAAATAAGACTTCAAGTATTAATATGTTGAGATCATAATGAATTTGGACGAAAATGATAGGTATAAGGAAACCATTGAGGTTAAAACATGTTAGGGTTATTTTTGAGTTTTATAAAAAGGACAACCCATAGGATGGGTGACAACCCGTTGCATCTGGTAAGGCCGCAGGAATCGAACCCACAACCGAAGGGCGACAAGGGCGCATCGCCTACCACTAGCCTACTTAAAGTCCCTGGTTAGTATGATTTATTATTTTTGTAAAATGATTTTATGGAACAAGAATAAGTTGATTTTTGGAACTTATGTTTTATCAAATGGATATAATTTGTATAGAAAAATGATTTAGTGATTAAGTGATAAAGGTAGTTGTGGAAGACGTTCTCTCTTTTTAAAAAACACTATATGCCTAAGGAAGATAGAATACTATGGGATTTCAATTGTGGAATAATGGTTGAAATTTTAGTTTGGAAGAATCTATTTTTTTATTATGGACACATGATGATTTGATTTATATATGAAAATTATTAACCTATCATGGAGAATATGTGATTAGGTTAGTTACTTTTCAATATGAGACTTTATGAGTAATTGGTGTTACTTGGACATAAATGTTAAGATGTATCTTGGAAGTATATGTAATTAAATCCTTATGTGATTTGGGTTAAAATCAAAGTTTGGATTACTTTTGAAGAATTTTAGGGACAATTGTTTATTGAATGGTCTTTGTTGAACTTTGGGTTTTGTTAAGACCAATTTTGGAGATTAAGAGTAGTTTTTCTTTATGTAAAAGTTTATCCTTTTTGGGGATTATCTAATCTTTTACTAAACATTTCGGTTTCAGTTGATATCTAAAGACAAGGGAAAAATATAGTTTAATTTTTTAGGATTATTTGATTATCTCGAAGTTGATTATAGCACTTTTAATGTAAACAAGTCATCCTGAATACTCATTGTATGGAAGAAATATGAGTTTGTGTTAGAAATCTAGTGAAGCATAAAAGTCTACATGAAAAGTAATTGTGTTTCCTTATGTTTTTAGTTAAACTCATAAATAAATTCCACAATGAAAAGTAACTTAAAACAAAAACCTTGTCTGTTAAATTTTCCTACTGGGAAATCAAAGACTGTTTAACCCATCACATCTTTGTGATTTTCTGGTGGTTAACTTTCTCCTAAACATGTTTTCTATCACTCTCCATCAGAACATGATGGTTTGTTTTCCCCTCCATATCCATGTTTTCATGGAATCCTAGTATCTGTTGTCTCGGGTAACCTTTGTACTTTTCTTCCTTTATTTTAAAGTGATAGTTTTATTAACTCTTTTTCCTATGTAGGGCTTTTAATGAAGTTTCTAAGCCCAGTTTTAAAATTGTGAGGACGCAATTCCCAAAAGGGGGAAGGATGTAACATCCCAGATAAATAAGGAATAAGACACTTTTCATATTTATTAATATTTATTAATTAAATATAAATTTTACATTAAAGGTCATTCTATGTTCGATAGCATACCTGATACACAACAATATGTTTCTTTGAAATCTTACGTTGCACACTAATAATATAATATTATTATTTAAAATGGTAGTTAACTCCTAGCCGTTGTATTGGCAGGAATGAACAAAAATAACTAAAATATTATTATACATGTTTGTTAAATGTATTTACATTTATCCAATAAAAGTTAGAGGCATAAAATGTGAATGAATCTAATTTTAAGCATAATTTACATTAAAAGGTCGATTTACCGCCTTTTAATGGAGAACCCTATTTAAATATAGTTTTGGTCACTTTAATACATTTTATATGACTAAATAAAATTATTCTTTAAAATGGAGACATCAAAATTTACTTTGGGTAATTTTTTGGTATTTTTCTGATAAAGTTCATTTTTTAAAGAATAGTGAAAAATATTGTATTTTAATTCAAAAGTGCCTTTTAATGTAATTTATTTATATGGTTAGATTCTATTTTAAGTTGGTTTTAAAGTGAAATTAAAATATATTTTTACCATTTAATCCAATTTTGGTCATTGGAATTAATTTCACTTTGAAATTGGACATAAACAAGTATCAATCTTTTGATAGTTATTGTTTCTTAAAAACACGCTATTTGTTTTAAAACGGGAATTAATTTTAAAATTAATTAATTTCACTTCTATGGTTTTAATTTGAAAAAATATACATATATTTTGAATTCGGAATATCAAATAATGTTTAGGCTGAATTTTTGGTATTTTTCTGAAAAACTTCAATTTTTGATGAATAGTGAAACCACTTATGGTAGTTAAAAAACTGGGTTTTTCATTTAAATGAAATTTTACCAATTCTGTGGATTGAATTTTGAAAATAAAACATCTATGGTTGTTATAAATAAGTAAAATGTGGATCAATAAGATGAAAATAATTTTTGGTGAATAGTAACATTTGACTTTTATTTACCGCGGTTAAAGGTAAATAGGATAATTAAAGGTTAAAAGAATATTATAATAATTCCAAATTATCTTAACACTTGTAAAAACCTTATTGGTTGAGTCATTAAAGACTATGATCATATTTGGGGCGATTTTGGGACCACATTGAGCCACTTGGGAGTGAAAATGACAAATTAGATTAATTAATTTAATGTGAAGACAAAATTGACATTAACCAAAATCTTTTAGTAATTAATTTTTATATGGTGTTATATAAGTCCTATTTTAGACTAATAATATTATTTGGAAAGATAAAAATATTTCCTACATCATTGTATTTTTTTTATAATTTTTAGACATAAAATAAATTAAATTATATATGACACAATAATGATGGAGCATTTACCTCATTAATAAATGATTTAAATAAATAAGATTATAATGAATAAATTGATATCCAAAACATGTACAATTATGATTTGATGATTTTATTTAAAATATGAGTCATATTACCTTCGACTGTAATGATTTTTGGACCATTAGAAACTGAATATCATTATATTATAGAAGAATATTTTCACACTTTCCTAAATAGCCCCCCTCTCCCTTGTAAAAGGAGACCACTTCTAACCAATTACTCACACCTATAAAGCCTTTTGTCTCGTCAAAACTCTGCCCAATTAAGCTCCCCACATCCCTATCCTCCTCTTAGAAGCCTTACCTTAGGTAGAATGAACTTCAACAAACTTTTTTGGTTCAAACCAAAGGGAGTTACCCAAATTAAAGGTAACTATTTCTCTTAAATTGTTTTCTTTTATTTTACTTCTCCAACCCCTAAATTTTTTTTATTTCCTTTCTTATGTAACAACGCCAGTATCTTTAATATACTATGATGTTTTTATGAGAAATATTATAACTACACTTACCCACAACTCCATCTAATGGATGAAGAACATAATGTTTCTGTGGATGGAAAACTAACACCTCAAGAAATGATGATTATTCGATTATCTCATATCGCCCCTCATGGTGGCCATTATGATGGAACTGTATTTATATATGATATATATTATGTTTATGTTTTCTTTATGCTTATGTAATTTTCATTTATAGCATGACTTTATGGTTTCTATAGTGGGTAAATACGATAATCTCATTTGAGGAAGTGCAGACTACTGCCCCCTCAATCTGGGAATGGAAATAAAGGGAAGAAGGGAAAGGTTGAATATCCATCCTATGGTAAATGAGGGAAGAAACACCCTGGTACTTGCTTGAAGGTAATGGGAGTCTGTTACAAGTGTGGTGAAAAAGGCCACCAAGCTCGTGATTGCAGGGGGAAGAAGGAAGCTACCAACGTTCAGTGCTATAATTGCAGGGAGATGGGGCATTATGCAAATGCATGTCCTAAGCGTCCGGAGAACTTACCTCAGAAAAGGCCAAGGGATCAAGGCCAGGCTTATGCTATCACTACTGCTGAGGTAGAAGCTCCGAAAGACGTGGTGGCAGGTAATTTAATGGTTTCCTCAAGTTTATCAAATGCATTATTTGATTCTGGATCATCACATTGTTTCATATCTTCCCAGTTTTCTAAGAAAATTAGATATTTCCAATTTGATTTAATAAGGGAGTTGTCAGTTAAAACTCCTAAGGGAAGTATCATTGCAACAAAGTTTTGTGAATCAGTCCCCATTAGAGCACATAAATGTTCTTTATCTGCTGATCTCATCGTCATACCTATGATTGAGTTTGATATAATCCTCGGTATGGACTGGCTTTCGGACTATGATGCGAAGATTTATTGTAAGAAGAAAGAGGTTACGATTCTTGATGATAATGATAAGGAACACCTTATCTTTAGAGCAGAATCATCACCACCTAATTCTTATTTAGATTCACCCTCAATAGCTCAACTAAATTCAATTATTGGGGAGGAAGAGAATGAAATAACTGCGGGTGAGGAAAGGAATGTTCAAATAGAGTATGTACCTGTTGTGAAAGAATTTGTAGATGTATTTTCGGAATATTTACCTGGACATCCTCCAGAATGAGAAGTTGAGTTTTCCATTGATTTAATTCCTGGATCAAGGCCTATATCGAAGACCCCTTACAGAATGGCTACTGTAGAGTTAGTCGAACTAAAGAAACAACTAGAGGAATTGAGTAATAAAGGATTTATTCGCCCTAGTGTTTCTCCATGGGGAGCCCCTGTTCTTTTTGTTAAAAAGAAAGATGGATCTATGAGGTTATGTATCGACTACAGGGAGATCAATGCTATAACGATAAATAACAAGTATCCCCTACCTCGTATTGATGATTTATTTGACCAACTACATGGAGCTCAATACTTTTCAAAGATTGACCTTCGATCTGGATACCATCAGTTGTGTGTAAAGAAGGAAGACATTCCGAAGACAGAATTTCGAACCAGGTACGGGCATTACGAGTTTACTGTAATGCCTTTTGGATTGACTAATGCACCCTCTGTATTCATGGATCTGATGAATAGAGTTTTCAAGGAGTATCTCAATGAATTTGTGGTGGTATTTATTGATGATATCTTGGTATACTCCAAAACCTACGAAGATCATGAAAATCACTTGCGTATTATCTTGAAGACTCTGAGGAGGCATGAATTATATGGGAAGTTTAGCAAGTGTGAATTCTGGCTTCAGGAGATTTCTTTTCTTGGCCATATTGTCTCTAAAGATGGAATCTCTATTGATCCTTCTAAGACCATGGCAATCCAAGAATGGCCAGCACCTACGAGTATAACTGAGGTACACAGTTTTATTGGTTTGGCAGGTTATTATCGACGTTTCGTCCAGAATTTTACCCGATTGGCTAACCCATTAATGAAGCTCACACGTAAAGGGGTTAAATTTGTTTGGACAAAAGTGTGTGAAGAATGTTTTGAAGAACTGAAGAAAAGATTAGTCAATGCTCCTATATTGACTCTACCATCGGGGAATGATGGGTTCGTTATTTATAGTGATGCATCGAAGAAAGGACTTGGTTGTGTCCTTATGCAGAATGATTGAGTTATTGCCTATGCATCACGACAATTGAAAATTCATGAACAAAACTATCCTACTCCTGATCTCGAGTTAGAAGCTGTGATCTTTGCTTTGAAGATATGGAGGCACTACCTCTATGGTGAAAAATGTGAGATTTATACTGATCACAAGAGTTTGAAGTATATTTTCTCACAAAAAGAACTCAACATGAGGCAACGGAGATGGCTTGAATTACTCAAGGATTATGATTGCACGATACACTACCACTCGGGGAAAGCAAACAAGGTGGCAGATTCTTTGAGTAGAAAAGACCATGGAGTTTTGAACAATATGAGAATTGAAAGGGATCCAATTTTCATGGATCTAGTGAAGATGGACATGGGAATAACCAGGGAAGGCGAAACATCATTTCTTTTTCAAATGGTTTCCAAACCATCTTTAATAGAAAGAATTAAGAGTACTCAGACCGATGATGAAGAATTTCAAAAGAAGATTAAAGCTGTGAATGATGGGAGATTGAGAGACTTTTTGTATGAAGATGGAATTTTGAAATTTGGGAAGAGACTTTGTGTTCCCGATATACCTGATCTAAAAAGGGAATTGTTGGATGATGCTCATAGTTCCAATTTCTCTATAAACCCTGGGAGCACCAAAATGTATAGAGATTTTGGTGGGACAACATGAAGAGGGAGATTGCTGATTTTGTGTCAAGATGTATGGTTTGTCAACAAGTGAAAGCTGGAAGGCAACAACCTGGAGGAGTCATGCAACCTCTTCACATACTGGAGTGGAAATGGGAAGGTATTACGATGGGCTTTGTCATGGGGCTACCAAAGACTCCTAGAAGGAACGATGCAATATGGGTTATTGTTGATCGTCTTACCAAGTCAGCACATTTTCTTGCTATAAGAGAAGATCTACCCCTGGAACGTCTAGCAAGACTATATATTAATGAAGTTGTGAGACTTCATGGAGTACCCCTATCGATTGTTTCTGATCGTGATCCTCTTTTTACTTCAAGATTCTGGAAAAGTCTTCAGAAATCCCTGGATACTGAACTTCATTTGAGCACTACTTACCACCCCTCAGACAGACGGACAATTAGAACGGACTATTCAAACCTTAGAAGACATGTTGAGATCTTGCTCACTTGTCTTTCAGGGTATGTGGGATCAATATTTACCTCTGGTAGAATTTTCCTATAACAATAGCTTCCATTCGAGTATTCAGATGGCACCATATGAAGCGTTATACGGAAAGAGATGTCGTACACCAACCTGTTGGGATGACGTCGGTGAAAGAAAACTTGTAGGTCCAGAACTGGTGGAGGAAACGATGGAAAAGGTGAAGGTAATCCAAAATCACATCAGAGCAGCTCAAAGTAGGCAGAAGAGCTATGCCGATAATCGAAGGAAGGATTTAGAATTTCAAGTCGGTGATCATGTTTTCCTGAAGGTATCTCCATGGAAGGGAGTCATACGTTTTGGTAAGAAAGGTAAATTGAGTCCCAGGTACATCGGACCCTTCGAAATTCTAGAACGAATTGGGGTTGTAGCTTACCGATTGGCAATGCCGCCAAGTCTCTCTAAAGTTCACGATGTGTTCCACGTAACTCTGTTGAGGAAATACATGTCTGACCCAATGCATGTACTCACCTATGTGGAATTAGAACTGGAACCCGATCTGTCTTATTGTGAAGAGCCCGTCAAGATTCTTGATACGAGAGAACAAGTGCTGAGAAACCGGACGACGCGTCTGGTAAACGTTTTGTGGAGAAACCATAAGATGGAGGAGGCAACATGGGAACCCGAGGAACTTATGATGAAGAACCACCCGAGTCTTTTCATGTGATAAGTATCCTAGAAATTTCGAGGATGAAATTATTTGAAGGAGGGGAGAATGTAACACCCCAAGCTTCTACGGTACGCTTCTCTTTGAATAATGTGATAGCGTGTGTTGTACGCAACACCGAGTTCTAACACACCATAACCAATCAAACTAGCCGTTATGAATAGTAATACCTACCTTTTGAAATTATATATATTTTATATTTCAAAATGGACTTCATTTTTGGATTCGGAATATCTAATTTAGCCTAAGGTGAAATTTTGGTACATTTCGGATAACTTTCATATTTTGATGAATAGTGAAAATTACTAAATTTTAATTAAAAACAACTTTTTTAATCAAAATAATTAATAGTGATAAATTATGAATTTGAGTGGTTTTAAAGTATATTTATAATATATTTTTACCATTTAATATAATTTTGGTCATTGGACATAATTTTACAATTAAACAGAACATAAACAAGTGTCAATCTTTTGATAGTTATTATCTCTTAAAAACACGCTTTTTGTTTTGACAGCGGGAATTAATTTTAAATTAATTTCTGCCACTTCTGTGTTTTGAATTTATAAAAATGGATTCCATATTTGGAATCAGGATGTTCAAATTGTGTAAATAGGTAACTTTTATTTTTAGACATTTTGAATAATTACTGCGGTAAATATTTTATTTACCATGGTTAAGGGTAAATCCGGTAAATAAGGGTTAAACAATAATATCATAATAATACTAAATTACCCTAAAACGTGTCCTAGCCTTATTGGTTGATACATGTTCGACCATAGGCATCTTTGGGTTGATTTTGGGACCCCATGGTGCCACTTGTAGGTGATAAGGACACTTTATTTTAATTAAGTTAAAATGAATACAAAAATGACACAAGCATATATCTTCTAGCAAAACAATTTTAACATAGGGTTATATATGTTGGATTTTAGATTATAAATATTCATTATAAAGATAAAAAGATTTCCTACATAGTGATAGTTAATTTATAATTTTTAGACATTAAATAATTTAATTTATTTATGACATAGTGATGATGAATTAATTACTATAATAGTGAAAAATTAAAATAATTGATATTATAAATACCAAAATAAATATAATATGAAAATTTTAATGAATTAAACTAATTTTCTAGGATAATATTGTATATTAGGATTTATTTAATGGACTTTTTTCTAAGTAATCAATCTGTTATGAGTTTCACAAAAATCAACTATTGAATAGTGTCAAAATTGACATAAAAGAGTTCTTAAAACAAATATTATATTACTAATTGATATTAAATTCCTAAAAATCTAAGGTTCAGCCAAGAGACTTATATCATGATAGTTTAATTATTAATGGACCACTTGGGGGTCTCTTGGATGTATATAGTAAGTTTATTAACCATATTATATAAAAATACAAAGAGACATTGTAAAAGTGAAACTAATTAACTTAGAGTTAATACTTAAAGATAAGGTTAATATAAGTACCCAAACCTGTCTAAATTCTATTGGTTGAGTGGTTTTCGACCTATCCCCACCTTAACATTTTAATAATCAACTTTGGAGCCATTAGAAACCGAATATGAATTTATTATAAATTAATATTTCTAGCTTTTCCAAAGGTGCCCCTCACCCCTCTTATAAAAGGGCACTCCTCCTTCTCATTTCTTCACACCTTCAAAGCCTTTTGGTTCGGCCAAACTCTGCCCAAATACTCTCCCAACATCCCTCAATACAACCTAGAGGCATTAGTTTGATCAGAAAGCCAACCTAAGGAGCCCTTTTGATCAAATCAAATGGAAGAACCCGAAGAAGAGGTAATGTTTTCACCACCCCTTTTCAAGTTCCTTTCTTCTTCCACTTCTTCTTTCTTTGTTCTTACCATTATAAAATAATAACTCCAGTATCTCACATATACTGTGATGTTATTATAAATATGGTACAACCATATTCAGTATTCTATCCACCCTTTGAATAACATGTCACCATACGTGCGTACGTACGGCTTACCGTCTCCACATCGTGGTGTAATTGTTATTCAATATATTATTATTTGGATGGGTATAATAATGATGTGTAACTCATGTAAATAATAAATATAACATGTTAATGATTCTTTATATATGATAAACCGTCCATTTATATATTATTTTAATATCAAAAGAATGATATTGTCGCTCGTGCGTACGTACGGACTACCGTCTCCACGAACGCGATGAGATTCATTCTCCATCGTATCCATTCAAGTATAATTATCATTTGATGATTTAAAAATGATGTTTAAGGACTTGATATCATTCTGGATATGAATAAGATACAACAAACATGGCTTATGTAACAAAACATATAAAAGAAAATGAGTAAGTTAACACCCGAAACGACGATAATTCTAAGATATTATTAGCAAATCAATGTTAAAAGATCATATATGATATCATATTAATATATATGATTCTTGTATAATTTAATAAAAATTATTTCACCATTATACAGGAGGTTAACCTACCCCAACCAAGGAAAAGTACAAGGTAAGGGTTATTTCACAATCTCTTCATTATCCGAGGTTGTTTATACGTAATAATCTACTGGGATTTCTTTATCATCCACATCCATGATTCTTCGAAATGTATTTCAAAACATATTTATTATTTACAAGAATATGGGATAAAGTCATTTATACCCTTGTTTGACTTTTTATAAGAGGTTTATAAAGGAATCTTTCCGGCGTTTTCAAAACAAGGTCCTTTTTAGCCGTTTCGACAGAATTAAGGTAAGAATGTTTTTTTAACTTATACGGTGGGTGCGGCTATTTTCCGCCGTTATAAAATCTTCAAAGCTTCCCTTACAAGCTTATAAGAATATTTTCAAAGAAAATGTTTTATTTTATATGTATCTTAAATGATTTCAAAATAAAAGGAGATATTTCTTTAAAAAGAATTTTGATTTCATCTATGTCAACATCCTTTGATGGATTTTAAGATTATTTGAAGTTGATTTATTATGATACAAAACATCTATATTGTATTGAAGGTTTTGTGATATGTTTGACTGTGGATGTGCTATTTTTATACCATTCATAGTTTATGGTGAAAGTATTGAAATTTCATATGCTAGTTTTAATGCGAATGTTTATGTTATGTTTAAACCTTTTCATATGGGAATGCATTGGACTTAATATGTGACGGGTGGAGCCCGCTATAGCTCCTCGATGCATCGGTAGGTCTCATGAGACAAAATAGTGTCTTGGAACAAGGCCTTGACAAAATCTTATTTGTAGTCTTGGCACGAGGCCTTGACTATGTGGTTATGATAGTCTGGCATTATGCATTCCATCATTATGAAAGTGGTTATTGATTTTTCATGTGATTATTCGATTAGTAGAATATCCATGTGAATAAGTAAATGGAATTATTCCATTTTATTTATGCCATACTATGTTGAAAGTTCAAGTTTGAAAGGCTTTTGTTTTAGTTATACATTGCCTTAAATGTTTATTCTTATTTATGAAAGTTTCTGCTATATTGTTATCCTTACTGGGCATTTGAGCTCACCCCTTTTCTATGTTTTATTTTTCCCAGGAAGTGAAGAAGTAAATTATGAATGACCTGCAGGGATATTATGTGGGGTTATGAGTGTGGATTATGGAGACAATATGTTGTTGTAGTATTTTTTAATTTTATGATGTAATGTAAGACTTATGAATACATCTAGTGTTTCCAAGGCTACGAAACCAATCGGTCTTTCGAGATTTGATCTTTCTTGTGATCATGCCAATGTAATGTAATAATGCACCGAATCTGGGTAACTAGGGTCGGGGCGTTACAGTTGGTATCAGAGGAAGTTTAGTACAAACCTTGGAAGCTAGATTTAGATAAACTCTGATTAGAGCACGTAGACCCAAGATGAAATTTGAGGATCAGTATAGAAGAACTTCCTAGAATTTTGGTATTGTAGAGATTTTGTGAGTTTTCCGAGCAATACATCCCTGTCTGGATACGAGCAGGTAGAGGCAGCTCTGGCACAGATGTACCTAGGGGTAAAACTCGAAAACACCGCTTTGAGCTAGACTCGAACGGGAACTGGTGCATGACAACGGGCCTTGCTGCACTCTTGGTTATGACACTCCCGGGGGATATGCTTAGGATAACTCTCATTTTCTTTAAAAATCATTATGAAGGGTTTATGAGTATATACTTCCTCAAAGAAAACATTTTTATGATTATGGATTATATCCATAAATAGTTCAATTTATGTTAAGTGTTTTATAAGTATGAGATTATGTATTTTGATTCATAAACTGATCTAGTTTATGCCATTGTTTAGAAATGGCGCCTAGTGGAAGAAATGGAAACCATATCAATGCACGCACTCCATGTAGGGATTGCCCTCCTGCTCAAGATAATTATAGTGGAGCTGGTGATGCAACTGGTGACGATCAGCTAATCAGCATACTGGGACAACTTACTCAGGTTATGAATAATAACCTTACCCGTATGGAGCACCCTTATCCGCAGCGTGGAGGATCAATGTTAGATCGATTCATGAGGAAACAACCACCAACGTTCAATGGGAGTACAAATCCCTTTGTAGCTGAGCAATGGATATTTTCCCTAGAGAAAATATTTCAGGCTTTGGGGAGCAGTGAAAGGGAAAAAGTTATCATGGCAGTTTACTGCCTCACTGGAGATGCTGATCAATGGTGGTCATTGATTCAAAATACGAAGGAAGATGATGAAGTATCAAATATGGAATGGAGGGAGTTCAAAGATTTGTTTTTAGAAAAATACTTTCCTCGCGACCATCGAGCAGATATGGAAAGGCAATTTCTAAGTCTGAGACAGAAGGAGGATGAGAATGTCACAAATTATGAGGCTAACTTTACAAGGTTAGCAAGGTACGTTGGTGATTATATACGTAACCAAAGAAGTAAGATTGATCATTTCTTTGATGGGTTAAAACCATTTCTCCGTCGAGCATTAGTCTCACAATCCTTTTCGTCGTACGACGACATTGTCTCATGTGCTATCAAGACCGAAAAGGAATTCTCTAAGTCTTATGACTTTAAAGAAAAGCAAGAGAAGAAGAGACCTACTGATCAATCTGGGAATGGAAATAAAGGGAAGAAGGGAAAGGTTGAATATCCATCCTGTGGTAAATGCGGGAAGAAACACCCTGGTACTTGCTTGAAGGGAATGGGAGTCTGTTACAAGTGTGGTGAAAAAGGCCACCAAGCTCGTGATTACAAGGGGAAGAAGGAAGCTACCAACTTTCAGTGCTATAATTGCAGGGAGATGGGGCATTATGCAAATGCATGTCCTAAGCGTCAGGATAACTTACCTCAAAAAAGGCCAAGGGATCAAGGCCAGGCTTATGCTATCACTATTGCTGAGGTAGAAGCTCCGAAAGACGTGGTGGCAGGTAATTTAATGGTTTCCTCATGTTTAGAAAATGCATTATTTGATTCTGGATCATCACATTGTTTCATATCTTCCCAGTTTGCTAAGAAAATTAGATATTTCCAATTTGATTTAATAAGGGAGTTGTCAGTTAAAACTCCTAAGGGAAGTATCATTGCAACAAAGTTTTGTGAATCAGTCCCCATTAGAGCACATAAATGTTCTTTATCTGTTGATCTCATCGTCATACCTATGATTGAGTTTGATATAATCCTTGGTATAGACTGGCTTTCGGAATATGATGTGAAGATTTATTGTAAGAAGAAAGAGGTTATGATTCTTGATGATAATGATAAGGAACACCTCATCTTTAGAGAAAAATCGTCACCACCAAATTCTTATTTAGATCCACCCTCAATAGCTCAACTAAATTCAATTATTGGGGAGGAAGAGAATGAAATAACTGCGGGTGAGAAATGGAATGTTCAAATAGAGGATGTACCTGTTGTGAAAGAATTTGTAGATGTATTTCCGGAAGATTTACCTGGACATCCTCCAGAACGAGAAGTTGAGTTTTCCATTGATTTAATTCCTGGATCAAGGCCTATATCGAAGACCCCTTACAGAATGGCTACTGTAGAGTTAGTCGAATAAAAGAAACAACTAGAGGAATTGAGTAATAAAGGATTTATTCGCCCTAGTGTTTCTCCATGGGGAGCCCCTGTTCTTTTTGATAAAAAGAAAGATGGATCTATGAGGTTATGAATCGACTATAGGGAGATCAATGCTATAACGATAAAGAACAATTATCCCCTACCTCGTATTGATGATTTATTTGACCAACTACATGGAGCTCAATACTTTTCAAAGATTGACCTTCGATCTGGATACCATCAGTTGTGTGTAAAGAAGGAAGACATTCCGAAGACAGCATTTCGAACCAGGTACGGGCATTACGAGTTTACTGTAATGCCTTTTGGATTGACTAATGCACCCTATGTATTCATGGATCTGATGAATAGAGTTTTCAAGGAGTATCTCGATGAATTTGTGGTGGTATTCATTGATGATATCTTGGTATACTCCAAAACCTATGAAGATCATGAAAATCACTTGCGCATTATCATGAAGACTCTGAGGAGGCATGAATTATATGAGAAGTTTGGCAAGTGTGAATTCTGGCTTCAGGAGATTTCTTTTCTTGGTCATATTGTCTCTAAAGATGGAATCTCTGTTGATCCTTCTAAGACCAAGGCAATCCAAGAATGGCCAGAACCTATGAGTATAACTGAGGTACGCAGTTTTATTGGTTTGGCAGGTTATTATCGACGTTTCGTCCAGAATTTTTCCCGATTGGCTAACCCATTAATGAAGCTCACACGTAAAGGGGTTAAATTTGTTTGGACAAAAGAGTGTGAAGAATGTTTTGAAGAACTGAAGAAAATATTATTCAATGCTCCTATATTGACTCTACCATCGGGGAATGATGGGTTCGTTATTTATAGTGATGCATCGAAGAAAGGACTTGGTTGTGTCCTTATGCATAATGATAGAGTTATTGCCTATGCATCACGACAATTGAAAATTCATGAACAAAACTATCCTACTCATGATCTCGAGTTAGCAGCTGTGATCTTTGCTTTGAAGATATGGAGGCACTACCTCTATGGTGAAAAATGTGAGATTTATACTGATCACAAGAGTTTGAAGTATATTTTCTCACAAAAAGAACTCAACATGAGGCAAAGGAGATGGCTTGAATTACTCAAGGATTATGATTGCATGATACACTACCACCCAGGGAAAGCAAACAAGGTGGCAGATGCTTTGAGTAGAAAAGACCATGGAGTTTTGAAAAATATGAGAATTGAAAGTGATCCAATTTTCATGAATCTAGTGAATATGGACATGGGAATAACTAGGGAAGGCGAAACAACATTTCTTTTTCAAATGGTTGCCAAACCATCTTTAATAGAAAGTATTAAGAGTACTCAGACCGATGATGAAGAATTTCAAAAGAAGATTAAAGCTGTGAATGATGGGAGATTCAGAGACTTTGTGTATAAAGATGGAATTTTGAAATTTGGGAAGAGACTTTGTGTTCCCGATATACCTGATCTAAAAAGGGAATTGCTGGATGATGCTCATAGTTCCAATTTCTCTATAAACCTTGGGAGCACCAAAACGTATAGAGATTTGAAGGAACTTTTTTGGTGGGACAACATGAAGAGGGAGATTGCTGATTTTGTGTCAAGATGTATGGTTTGTCAACAAGTGAAAGCTGGAAGGCAACAGCCTGGAGGAGTCATGCAACCTCTTCCCATACCGGAGTGGAAATGGGACAATATTACGATGGACTTTGTCATGGGGCTACCAAAGACTCCTAGAAGGAACGATGCAATATGGGTTATTGTTGATCGTCTTACCAAGTCCGCACATTTTCTTGCTATAAGAGAAGATCTACCCCTAGAACGTCTAGAAAGACTATATATTAATGAAGTTGTGAGACTTCATGGAGTACCCCTATCGATTGTTTCTGATCGTGATCCCCGTTTTACTTCAAGATTCTGGAAAAGTCTTCAGAAATCCCTGGATACTGAACTTCATTTGAGCACTGATTACCACCCTCAGACAGACGGACAATCAGAATGGACTATTCAAACCTTAGAAGACATGTTGAGATCTTTCTCACTTGACTTTCAAGGTATGTGGGATCAATATTTACCTCTGGTAGAATTTTCCTATAACAATAGCTTCCATTCGAGTATTCAGATGGCACCATATGAAGCGTTATACGGAAAGAGATGTCGTACACCAACCTGTTGGGATGACGTCGGTGAAAGAAAACTTGTAGGTCCAGAACTGGTGGAGGAAACGACGGAAAAGGTGAAGGTAATCCAAAATCACATCAGAGCAGCTCAAAGTAGGTAGAAGAGCTATGCCGATAATCGAAGGAAGGATTTGGAATTTCAAGTTGGTGATCATGTTTTCCTGAAGGTATCTCCATGGAAGGGATTCATATGTTTTGGTAAGAAAGGTAAATTGAGTCCCAGGTACATCGGACCCTTCGAAATTCTAGAACGAATTGGGGTTGTAGCTTACCGATTGGCAATGCCGCCAAGTCTCTCTAAAGTTCACGATGTGTTCCACGTATCTCTGTTGAGGAAATACATGCTTGACCCAACACATGTACTCACCTATGAGGAATTAGAACTGGAACCTGATATGTCTTATTGCGAAGAGCCCGTCAAGATTCTTGATACGAGAGAACAAGTGCTAAGAAACCGGACGATGCGTCTGGTAAAGGTTTTGTGGAGAAACCATAAGATGGAGGAGGCAACGTGGGAACCCGATGAACTTATGATGAAGAACCACCCGAGTCTTTTCATGTGATAAGTATCCTAGAAATTTCGAGGACGAAATTATTTGAAGGAGGGGAGAATGTAACACCCCAAGCTTCTACGGTACGCTTCTCTTTGAATAATGTGATAGTGTGTGTTGTACGCAACACCGAGTTCTAACACACCATAACCAATCAAACTAGCCGTTATAAATAGTAATACCTACTTTTTGAAATTATATATATTTTATATTTCAAAATGGACTTAATTTTTGGATTCGGAATATCGAATTTAGCCTAAGGTGAAATTTTGGTACATTTCGGATAACTTTCATATTTTGATGAATAGTGAAAATTACTAAATTTTAATTAAAAACAACTTTTTTAATCAAAATAATTAATAGTGATAAATTATGAATTTTAGTGGTTTTAAAGTATATTTAGAATATATTTTTACCATTTAGTATAATTTTGGTCATTGGACATAATTTTACAATTAAACCGAACATAAACAAGTGTCAATCTTTTGATAGTTATTATCTCTTAAAAACACGCTTTTTGTTTTGACAGCGGGAATTAATTTTAAATTAATTTCTGCCAATTCTGTGTTTTGAATTTAGAAAAATGGATTCCATATTTGGAATCAGGATGTATAAATTGTGTAAATAGGTAACTTTTATTTTTAGACATTTTGAATAATTACTGCGGTAAATATTTTATTTACCATGGTTAAGGGTAAATCCGGTAAATAAGGGATAAAAAATAATATTATAATAATAATAAATTACCCTAAAACGTGTCCTAGCCTTATTGGTTGATACATGTTCGACCATAGGCATCTTTGGGTCGATTTTGGGACCCCATGGTGCCACTTGTAGGTGATAAGGACACTTTATTTTAATTAAGTTAAAATGAATACAAAAATGACACAAGCATATATCTTTTAGCAAAACTATTTTTACATAAGGTTATATATGTTGGATTTTAGATTATAAATATTCATTAGAAAGATAAAACGATTTCCTACATAGTTATAGTTCATTTATAATTTTTATACATTAAATAATTTAATTTATTTATGACATAGTGATGATGAATTAATTACTATAATAGTGAAAAATTAAAATAATTGATATTATAAATACCCAAATAAATATAATATGAAACTTTTAATGAATTAAACTAATTTTATAGGATAATATGATATATTATGATTGATTTAATTGACTTTGTTTGAAGTAATCAATCTGTTATGAGTTTCAAAAAAATCAACTATTCAATAGTGTCAAAATTGACATAAAAGAGTTCTTAAAACAAATATTATATTATTAATTGATATTAAATTCATAAAAATATAAGGTTCGGCCAAGAGACTTATATCATGATAGGTTCATCATTAATGGACCACTTGGGGGTCGATTGGATGTATATAGTATGTTTATTAACCATATAATATAAAAATACAAAGAGACATTGTAAAAGTGAAACTAATTAACTTAGAGTTAATACTTAATGATAAGGTTAATATAAGTACCCAAACCTGTCTAAATTTTATTGGTTGAGTGTTTTGCGACCTATCCCCACCTTAAACTTTGAATAATCAACTTTGGAGCCATTAGAAACCGAATATGAATTTATTATAAATTAATATTTCTAGCTTTTCCAAAGGTGCCCCTCACCCCTCTTATAAAAGGTCACTCATCCTTCTCATTTCTTCACACCTTCAAAGCCTTTTGGTTCGGCCAAACTCTGCCCAAATACTCTCCCAACATCCCTCACTACAACCTAGAGGCCTTATTTTGATCATAAATCCAACCTATGGAGTCCTTTTGATCAAATCAAAAGGAAGAACCCGAAGAAGAGGTAATGTTTTCACCACCCCTTTTCAAGTTCCTTTCTTCTTCCACTTCTTCTTTCTTTGTTCTTACCATTCTAAAATAATAACTCCAGTATCTCACATATACTGTGATGTTATTATAAATATTGTACAACCATATTCAGTATTCTATCCACCCTTTGAATAACATGTCACCATACGTGCGTACGTACGGCTTACCGTCTCCACGTCGTGGTGTAATTGTTATTCAATATATTATTATTTGGATGGGTATAATAATGATGTGTAACTCATGTAAATAATAAATATAACATGTTAATTATTCTGTATATATGATATACCATCCATTTATATATTATTTTAATATCAAAAGAATGATATTGTCGCTCGTGCGTACGTACGGACTACAGTCTCCACGAACGTGATGAGATTCATTCTCCATCGTATCCATTCAAGTATAATTATCATTTGATGATTTAAAAATGATGTTTAAGGACTTGATATAATTCTGGATATGAATAAAATACAACAAACATGGCTTATGTAACAAAACATATAAAAGAAGATGAGTAAGTTAACACCCGAAACGATGATAATTCTAAGATATTATTAACAAATCAATGTTAAAAGATCATATATGATATCATATTAATATATATGATTCTTGTATAATTTAATAACAATTATTTCACCATTATACATGAGGTTAACCTAACCCAACCAAGGAAAAGTACAAGGTAAGGGTTATTTCACAATCTCTTCATTATCCGAGGTTGTTTATACGTAATAATCTACTGGGATTTCTTTATCATCAACATCCATGTTTCTTCGAAATGTATTTAAAAACATATTATTATTTAAAAGAATATGGGTTAAATTCATTTATACCCTTGTTTGAATTTTTATAAGAGGTTTATAAAGGAATCTTTCCGTCATTTTCAAAATAAGGTCCTTTTTAACCTTTTCGACAGAATTAAGGTAAGAATGTTTTTTTAACTTATACGGCGGGTGCGGCTATTTTCCGCCGTTATAAAATTTTCAAAGCTTCCCTTACAAGCTTATAAGAATATTTTCAAAGAAAATTTTTTATTTTATATGTATCTTAAATGATTTCAAAATAAAAGGAGATATTTCTTTAAAAAGAATTTTGATTTCATCTATGTCAACATCCATTGATGGCTTTTAAGATTATTTGAAGTTGATTTATTATGATACAAAACTTCTATATTTTATTGAAGGTTTTGTGATGTTTTTGACTGTGGATGTGCTATTTTTATACCATTCATAGTTTATGGTGAAAGTATTGACATTTCGTATGCTAGTTTTAATACGAATGTTTATGTTATATTTAAACCTTTTCATATGGGAATGCATTGGACTTAATATGTGACGGGTGGAGCCCGCTATAGCTCCTCGATGAATCGGTAGGTCTCATGAGACAAACTAGTGTCTTGGCACAAGGCCTTGACAAAATCTTATTTGTAGTCTTGGCACGAGGCCTTGGCTATGTGGTTATGATAGTCTGGCATTATGCATTCCATCATTATGAAAGTGGTTATTGATTTTGCATGTGATTATTCGATTAGTAGAATATCCATGTGAATAAATAAATGGCATTATTTCATTTTATTTATGCCATACTATGTTGAAAGTTCAAGTTTGAAAGGATTTTGTTTTAGTTATACATTGCCTTAAATGTTTATTCTTATTTATGAAAGTTTCCACTATATTGTTATCCTTACTGGGCATTTGAGCTCACCCCTTTTCTATGTTTTATTTTTCCCAGGAAGTGAAGAAGTAAATTATGAATGACCTGTAGGGATATTATGTGGGGTTATGAGTGTGGATTATGGAGACAATATGTTGTTGTAGTAGTTTTTAATTTTATTATGTAATGTAAGACTTATGAATATATCTAGTGTTTCCAAGGCTACTAAACCAATCGGTCTTTCGAGATTTGATCTTTCTTGTGATCATGACAATGTAATGTAATAATGCACCGACTCTGGGTAACGAGGGTCGGGGTGTTACGTATTTAATTTTGGTCATACGACTCAGTTGATTACAACGTGGTAAAGGGTTTCATCTCACTTTTTATCCCCATGAGATTCATGCTATATTTGTCACTACTTTATTTTGTGTGGTTTATGTACTTCCCATTATTGTACTCATTTTATAATATACTTTCATTTATGAGTATTCAAATCTTCATTGTATGATCCTTCTTTCATGGGGCATATGTTTTGTAAGTTACCAAATCAGTAAGGGAACTTTTCTCCCTTCTCTTATTAAAAGTCTTCTTTTTGTTATGTATTTTAATTCACATTTTCTTATATTGGGATATGTTATTCTATATATGTATTGATGTAAATTTTATATCCAAGTGATGAGATACCCTTTTCTCTCTCATCGACTCAGTTTCTGAATTTTAAAGTGATGTCGTTAGGTTGTTGAATTTTTGCAAGGGAACTTCTTAACCCAATTACGATTCTATGGGTTAAACTTGTACTTCTTGAATATGTCATTTTATGAATATGTGTGAATTACCTCTGATTGTTTTACACTGAATAACCAATAATATTTAATGTATTTATAGTTGTCACACATAATTATGTAATTGATTTATCCTTAATCAAATGATACCGTCTTTATAAGGGATTTCGTCTCAATGTACATTCCATTGAGACTTTATTATTGTTATGCACCAATTCACTCTTATATGGTGTATATACTATCCTTTGACATATTATATCATGAATACATTTATTCTCATGATATTATAAAGTTATTATTAAATGTTATTCCTTAATTATTTGTATTCAAGTGTCTCCCTTTTTGTTAAAAAAACTATTTAACTAAAATATCATTTTAAATGTTTTAATTATTTATTCTTATAAATATTTCTCATTAATTTCCTTATTTTCAAAACGGGTTTTAGGATTTATTTATATAGACATTAATGTTTTCAAATGATAATTCATTTAAAAGCTTCAAAGTGGTATGTGACACTTTGATTAAAAAATCTATTTTTAAATGGTTTATGAAAATGGATTGATTATTTCAATATCTTGAAATTGCATCTTGTGATTGAAAAAGAAATATTATTAGAGAAATGTTTACATTTTCAATATTTTATTTTTTATAATGTTACTTGGACATTTGATGGGTGGTTACCTGATAAACCAAATGACGGGTGGTGTCGTGAATACTAGGACGGGTGGTTACGTTATAACCTCCAATGCATTGGGTATGGAAGTCGGCCGTATGGCTATTCCATTTAGTGATATGTGTGGAAGTTGACCGTATGGTTATTCCATTTAAGTATGTTTATGTCCCAAGTTACCTTAATATGTTATGTGTTATTTATATGATTTTTATGGTAATATTTTGGTTACAAAAGGGTAAGTAATGATCTTTTATTCAGTGAAGAGTATTTACTACTTCATAAAGGTGAGAAGTTTTACTTATGATAATGTATTCATGGTTTACCTGTTGTTTTGAAAAACTAGTAGTTTTCCTTTATTTGTGTATTCCTTACTGAGCTTTTTATGCTCATCCCAAGTTTTTGAAATGTTTTTCACAGGACATAATGTGGAATAGGGTCAAGGATGGGATCAAGGAAAAGTCATGATGTCTTAAACATGGAACTAGACATGTTTCTTTTTAAGAGTTTTTTTTTATGAAAAACAATGGAAACTGTGTAGAAGTGTCTACTTTGTAAATCTTTTGAGATGTAATAGTTATGTCCTAATTCTCTAAAACTATAAACCTGAAAAGATCCTCAATGTGAGTTATTCATTTAATTCAATATTAAGTAAGGATTAAGGCCAGGTCCTTACACCGAGTGCGGGAAAAGCCCAAGCAGGGGTGAGTATAAAAATACTCAGTAGGATGCCTTGAAGATTCAAGGGAGCAGCAAGTGAGGTACTGAAGAGGGAAGCATTAGATAGAACAAGGTACCATAAAAGATTATAGCTAAACCCAACTAATAAGTGAAGTAAACTCACCCAAACATGAAGAGCTAAAAACGGTGAGAATTTGAACTTCTCGTCGATTCTTTGCTACCTACAGTAGGTGAGTATACTCTTATAACCATGATAATCAAGACATAGAAAGAAAGTGGCATAACCCACGCATCATTGCCTCTCCTGGAAGGAGAGTAACCAAAGCTCAAGGAGTGGGTACTGCAATACAATATATATATATATATATATATATATATATATATATTCTCAACCAAAGGAACCCAAACGAGAGAGTAAGGGGATATCCATCTTAGTAGATCAGCCCTGAAAAAGAGTCACCAACAGTTCAAGAAGTAAACACCATCGATTTCTAGCATCCCACATGTATACCCTAAACTGCATGTCTTAGGGGATCAATCACCGTACCTTGATATTATCTTCTCTGGGCAGTTCTGTCTCTCCTATACTGTTTTAGGTCACATCACAAGTATGTGTCTAGTAGGAAAATCCCCCCTCTTTCTTGAGATTCAAAATCCACATTAAGTACGTCTCATCACTATGCTACACAGTTGATAGATTGTGCCACAAATTCGTGAAACGCTTATCCAGCCCTGCTGGAGCATACACTTATAAAAGTCATTGGAAAATTCCACGACTGAGCTCAGCTAGATGGTAATCCCCAAAGAGTAACTGGTGAACGCCACTTCCCAACTACGTTGGAGGGAAAGCCTTGAAAGAGTAACTGGTGATTGCCACTGCCCAGCTGTTCTAAAGGGTAAGCCCTAAAAGATAAATGGCGAACACCACTGCCCAACCTCGCTGGAGGGTAATCCTGAAAGAGAACAGTGAACACCACTGTCCAGCCTCGTTGGAGGGTAATCCCAAAAGAGAACGGCAAACACCACTACCCAAAATCGTTGGAGGGTAATCCAGGATTACTCTAGTGATTTGAAAACATACTGTCATTATTTTCATCATCAAGAAACGCCTCAGATAGGCATCAAACTCAGAACATCATGCATCGTACTTCAAAATCCACTCTGGAGGCCACCATCATGTTGTACACAGAGATAAACTCAGGATGGGCTACTCATAGGCTAAAATCTGAGTTTAGAAGGAAGAGATATGAGAGGTAGTAGATTTTTAGTAGTACACAACGCATGTGGGGCCCATACCACGTGTGACCCCTCCTCATCGCATGGTCATATACCTAACCCTTTATGGGTCCCAAAAGGGTTAACAAGTACCACGACGTGTCCATGTACTCCCAGAGTACATGACATAATAGTCGCGAAGCCAACAAGCACACGACACTCATCATTAAACTGGAGGGTTAGAATCATAGGTTAGCTGACATGCCACCTCGAACGATCCTAGAACAAAGATCATATCTCTTCATACATCTTCTCCACTCTCACAAGAGTCAAAGATAACCTAAGCCGTGGATTCTCTTCAAACACATCAAAAGGTTCTTCTACTGATATTCATTTCAAGTTTCCTCATTTAATAAGAGATTGTGAATAAGGCACTACACATTCAAAAAGGTCACACCATTGCGATCCTTACAAAAAAAACACGCTAGATCGACTACTGACTCGTCCAAAATGGAATCATAATGCAGAAGCTGCATCTCCCAGCATCATACGCAAATGGTGCCCCATGGGGCCCACACCTCGATCCTGAAACACATCATGTGGATCATGCCATTATGATCCCCATTGGAAAAATACATAGGATCAGATATTCATTTTTCCTGAATAGACATACAAAGAAACAGCTGGAAAACATTGCATTTTTCTTGAAATCCACCGCGTGGGACCCACACCTCGACAATCAATTTAGGAAGGAAGATTGCGCCAATGCAATCCCCTCAGAAAAACACTCAAAAAAAGTGCTCAAACACCCCAAACAGATGCGAGATGAAAAGGTGGCATTTCATCGTAAAATGTGCAAACCATGACCTGTGGGGTCTGCACCTTGTCTCCAACTTGAACGCTTCAGAAATCATCTCAAAATGTCTGCACGAGGACTGGGGTCACACTTCCGCGATGGCACATCAATCAAACATCCCAAACGGGAGTTAGGTCTGATGCAAGAATAATTAATTAATTAATTAATTGCATTAAGTGTTTCGTGCCACCGAGTGACGAAACAAAACCACAATGGTCCAAAACCAACTTTGGAAGGAACACCTCAACTCCAAGGTCACAGTGCCTCTGACGACGCGTCAACAGGACGTTCGGCTTGCGATATACGTCTGCTGCAAGCTTTAATAATAATAATTTATTTTTATTAAACTAAAGTGTTCCATGTCACCTGCCTGCAGAAACAGAAATAAAATTTGAGAAATACATCTCAAAATTTATGTCTCGACGAGACGAACCCATGACCACAAATGTGCGCAATTTGGAGCCTTGTATCAAAAGATACAGGCGTTTAGGGGTTTCAGGCCCAAACTGGACCGGTCTGGCTCATCCGGACCGAACCCTTCCACCTGGGTAGGCCCACTCGGGGAGGCCTGGCCCGCTCACCCACAACCTGGCCTGCCTCCTATGGCAAGCTATGCTGCACTGACTGGCCAAACTGGTCGGTCTTCCCCTCGCATGCCGCATTAAGGAGGACCCACGAGATGCGGGTCCTTGTTTGCCGCTCCCCCTAAGGCCTTGACCTCAGGCCTCCCTCCTACTGAGCGCAACAGCGCCGGCCTACCGAGATCATCAGCCACCCGATGTCACTGTTGTCTCCCATCCTGTGCTACACCATGCTCCCTCGAACCCTGCCTGGTCACATCGCCGACCAAACTACCATGCCTCCCTCCTGACTGCGCTGCCCCTATGCCCCCAGCTCACCACACGTCAGGCCGATACCGTCCCTCCGAGCTCCGCCTCAGCCTACTGCACTGCACTGAAGACCCAACCTACTTTGCCGCCCGAAGCCCCAGACTCCGCCATCCCCCTCTCGTCCACCAGCCACTGCACAACCGTGTTGAACCGCTGGGCTCCACTGACACCACTCCTCCGATGCCACTATGCCACGCTACACATTGTGGCCGCCACACTCACCCCTGGCCTCCGCTGCCATTGGATCTGCGTGCCACCATGCTCTACTGCTACTGGTTGGCCGCTTCAGTGGTCCATTATGTGGACCACCATGACCTCTTCGGAGGCCCATTTTCGAATCAGAAGGCAGATTCGGGATCCTCGTGACTCGGTCTTCACAGCACTGCCCCTCGCTCATCAATTTTTTGAGTTTTAGCATGTTTGAAAATTTGGACGAAGAACACTCAAGAATGGGATTCAGAATGGGGCTCAAACAATGGTCTTGTTCATTTGGCCAATGACCTAATTCTAATATTATATAATTTAAATGACTAATTTGAAGAAAACTGAGAAATTTATGAATGTGTGAAAATTAACATGAATCCTACCTCATTTTTGATGTGCGTCATAACATTAATTTTTTTTTCACTTTTTCTGATAGGGACATATTTGTTGGTAAAAGTTCATTTTTTTGGTAAAACATTTTACCTATATATAAGTCCATGTCACTAAAATATCGGAAAAAACTCTATCACTAATTGTTTTTGTGACAAATAAAATAGTTCTATTACCATTATGAAAATACCAACATATATATATATATATGTTGGTTAAAGTGTTTAGCAACAAATTCTTATTAAAAATATATTTTTTGGTAATAATATTACCAACTTATAATACCTATTATGAATTATATTTGAATAAAAACTAAAAAAAATCAATCGATTGTAAAATTTCACATTATTTTTATTAATTTATCATATATAATTCAGCAGATTTAATTATTAAATAGAATACAATTTTCACTCATTAACAAACTTAAAAAAACTAAGTGGCTGGGAATTACACCCCATCCCACCTATTTGGACATTTTGATAGCCTCCATACTTTACATTAGCGACCCAATTTGATTGACCTTCAAAGAAGCGCATTGCAAGTGTTTTCTTTGATGGCTTTCTCAACTCTCTTGGGATTGGTGACCAACAGTTCATCTCTCGCTATCTATACTTTCTCCTCAATTTCCCCATTAAGCTTCCCATAATGCATCCAATCATCCTATAAAAGGGGAATTCAATGAATACGATCAGTTATTCTTCCACAAATGAATGTACGTATCTTTAAGAGTGTCACCTAATAACTTTTGGGTGCCATCATTGTTTGCTTCTTTGACATTCATGTTATAGGTTTTGTCTACGGTATAAAATTCAGATGTAGAAACATCCATACCAATAACAACCTGGATATTAGGGGAACCTTCATCACTAACATTTATTTCATCTTGACCATATTTCTTCTTAATCACATCCTTCAGGTGGTGGTACACTTATACACCCATTTTCATGGCCTCTTTAAATGAGGAAGCTCCCATAGGAAGAATCATAAATTCCTGCAGCCCGGGTGTGGATAAAAACCAGAAAATTAAATCCAACAATATTTATTCACTTTGGAGAAGGGTTATTGCAAGGGAAAAACTTGCATGACAAGTTTATTTCCTGCATGTGATCCACCATTGATAACATTGGATGTAGGAACTGGTAACACCAAATTGTTGTTACCTACAAGTTTCACAATGTTCTAGTAGAGTGGAGTATTGGTCACAAGACCTCTAGCTTTGAAAATCGCAAGAGAAACTGCAAGAAGGGAATTGGCATCAATATTTTTTTACACCATCCTTGCTCATTAACAGTTCCATTAAGTTGCTGAACCATGAAGTTATCAATGGAAGCCTACTATGTTGGATCCTTTTCGATCTGTGTAGGGGAAATGATTTTTTTGACATTATCACCAGCCTTTGATGAACCTTTTACAAGGTAGTCTGACCCCCCCCCCCCACCATCACTCAGTTCAATGGCTTCATAAACTCTGATGGATGCACCACTTGGGACAACAGCATGAGCTTTAGTATCATCATCCAAAATTACATCTACCTCCACCGTTGAATTGTCACAGCTGTCAAAGATTTTCCATTCTTTAATGAACTTGATTACAGCCATGGATACCTGCGAGGGATATCCCCAGAGAGAGGGTATTCAAGTTGAAAGGGATTTTTTTCATATACGAGCAACCCATCCATCCAGGGTAGTTGATGAAGAAGTATTTAGAGGTGGGTTCACCCATTGGGGACCCCTACTTTGAGTACTACTCAACTAGTTGGAGTAGAGATGACAGAACAAAAGAACTCAAAAAAACACCTATAATTTACCAAAACTCTATTACATATAAATCTAATCCATTATCTAATCCATTATTTGACAAAATTTACGGTTGTTTCCAAGTAAAGAAAACTATACTGATAACGTCATGAAATCACCCCAATAGTACCATGCCAAGTAAATTTGAAAGTAATAAACCTTCAACCCATGGAAAATCCTAATTTAACAATTCCTTGGGTACTCACAAGAACAAACAGCTAAATGGAAAAAGATGAAAAGATCAAACAAATATATTTCATATTACAAAAAAAAAGGATGATAGTTTGTGCATTGTTGATGTGTAGATTTAATGACATTTGTCATCAATTCTCTTGGTTGGATAGAAGATTAAAATCCCATAAGATAAGAGATTAAAAAATCCATGTGATTGATCCAAAACACATCTCTAGGAACATGAATATGAATTTATTCAAAAAAAATCATTGAATTTTGTGTCCAGAAAAGAACCATTGAACAACATAGTAGGGAAACAGAGAAAGGGAATAGAGTAGAGGAAGAATATAGTGACCCAAAAAGGCATCAAATGCATGGCTTTGAATCAATCACAGTAACTCCCACAACCCGAAACCAAAAAAACCAGCAATAAATTTGATCAATGATTAAAAGAAAAATATTTTTACTATTTTAAGATACTAACATTTCATAAAAAAACTAGTTAATGATTTCTAAATGAATATGAAAAAATGTGATACTCTATAAATGTGATTAAATTTATATGAGGAAAACACATCAAAGTATCAATACAAGATCCAAATCCACCTTCATAAAACAATTAAGGACATAAAATCCAAAATTCAAGGGGTTGAGGAAGATGCTTACATGTTAGATTCTACAAGATACAAGTCATCACCCTCCGAAGTCAAGTATAATGTCCTCCCTTGAATGAAATGAATAGAACTTGTAGACCTAGCCCCTAAAATTCCAAAAACAAGATCCTAAGAAGGCGGCGAGGGTATAAGCGAGGGTTGAACAGTCACTGGAAGAGGGCGTCGGGTCTCGGTAGAGGGGACTAGTGGTGTAGGAAGAGGGTCGCGGTGCCGTAGGCTGAGGATTGTGGCGGAGGTTCATGGTGGCGGCGTAGGCAGAGAGTTGTAAAGGAGGTGAACAGCGTAGCATAAAAGGCTGGTGGCATTGGCAGAGAGTGGTAGAGGATGTGGCGGGGGTCGCTGAAGGCGATGGGGGACGTTGTGCGAGGCAGGGGTTGCTAAGGGCCGTGGTGATCATGGAAGAGGCGGAAACATCGGAGGACGGTGATGTCGCGCGGTAGGGTGGATCGCGCGGTGGTGGGGTGGGGGTAATTAAGGATGGAGATATGGATAGAGTTTTAAAAATAAAATAAAATAAATAAATTAAAAAGATCACTCATTTGTTTAAATTAAAATTATATTACATATATGTATAATTGGTATAAAATTTTATAAAAAATAATAAATTTATTTTATAATATAAAATAAAATTTCAATATGTCCATGTCAATTATTAATAAAATAACATTACTCAATAGATTGTTAAGTTTATTATTTATTAAATTTAAATAATTAATTTTTTGAATTAATTTTGTTTAGATTTAATAATTTTTATTAAATTTAAATATAAAAATTAAATTCTCATGTATATAAAACATATATTTAAATATATCAAATGTTGTAATGATTTAGATTGATTTATTATAAAAGTTATTTAAATGTTTATTAAATTAAAAACTTTAAAAAATATAAACACTATTGATATTTTATAGAAAATTGATAATTAAAATGAATGAATAAGATATTTTTAATAAGTCCTCAAAAAATGGATATTGACTTTGGTATTAAAAATATTAATATATAAAAAAATGGGTCTCTATTAATTGGTTGTTGATAAAATTTTTGTTGTTATTATTGTAATAGGATTTTGTTGATGGTAAAATATTTGTTGTTAATTGTTATTTTTACTAAAAATTTATGTGTTGGTAAAAAAATTGATGGTATTAGTATGATAAAGTAGTAGATGTAACCGTTGGTAAAATATATGTTGGTATAGAGGGATCAATATCAATAGATATATATGTTGGAAAAAAAGTGTTGGTACTTAAAATTAATACCAATAAAAGTTAATATCTATTGGAATTTCCCTTTTTTACCAACAAATATATTATCTATCAATAAATTTCTATTGGTACATATCATTTTTTTGTAGTGGCATCTGCGAGGCTTCTGCCTTGATTTGCCGAAGTTTTAGAGAAGACTGAACCTCGATCAGGTGAAGAACGATGAAGAAAACTGAAGAACGGTTGAGAGAGAGTGGGATAGAGAGAGAGAGAGAGAGGAGATATAATTTAAATTAGGGGTTTTCCCTTATTTCCAACTCTTAAGTAAATTTATATAAAAACACTGAAACTCTACCGATGATCGCTAATTCTGAAACCACCGTGCCCGCTCGTTTTATACCACGCCTAGGTAAAACAACCCATTTTGAATTCAACTAAAGTCTCAGATTTCCATTCCAAGGCTTCATTCGAAAGTTATTCGAAAATAATTCTAGTGATAAAATTCACTAAGTTATTAAAAAATGATGATTTTTTACCTGGTTGACTTTTCTCATAGCAGCCATGCACCGACAAAGCTTATACCCCTCCTCGGGTAAACTACACGCTCTAAACTCAACCATGGACTCCAATTTTTGATTTGAGTTTTTGTTTCAGAGTTATTTAGATTTGATCTATTAAATGAATGAATTAATAAATAAATTCCTCTATTTACTTACCACTAACGAGTGAGGGGTCCGAACATCCTGTGCCGACAAACTTTATGTCGCGCCTAGGGTAAATAATGCATTATGGACCCAACTGTGGTATCAAATTTATGATCTGATCAACTGTTTGAGAGACATCCCATTTCCATGGCATGAATAGTATAAAAACGATTAATATTTTTGTATAATTTATTCCAGGAACATCGAGCCATAGAATTGCACGCCGTCTCAGTGCCTGGCTCTAGAAATACCTGTAGAAATATTCCAAAGTCTTAAAGGGAAAAAACTAGGTCTCTATATCATTCCCTCCTCTATTATTTTCATCACTAAAAAGAAAAACTAGGAGAAACAAATCGGTATACAAATCTCACACCTGGCTCTTACGCTCCCAAGAAAACTTTCACAACACCACTCTGGTACAACACTCGAGCCAAAACAATAGTCCATCCTCATAAGGTCTACTACTTTCAATGACATGCATAGTGACACACACGTATCTTATCACATGTGACACGTGGAAGATGTCGTGTGCTCACTCCTACTATTGGGAGGGTAGGGAAAATCCGTAGGCAACCTCGACATCTATTACATGATTCTGAATGGCCTGAAGAAACTTAGGGGACTTCCTCAGTTGAACCTCTGTATTCTACGTCACGATCGGAATATTGGTCTGTTCCTAGAACATAGTCTCGTGATTCCCTCTTTTAGAGTATCTATATGGTGAAACACCCAAGGATATCTGGTCACACAATATTTCATAGTCATTGCATCGCAACCGAGAGTCTCTTACATGCTCAAGAAGTGAAGGAGCTAACACCATCAACTGAAGAAAAGTTTCACCCTCATGCTTCAACAGGGTCAACTGCATGGAAGATAACTGCTACAAAACTTCCTGCACCTAGTGAGCCTAGGACTCTATGCTAAGGGAATATGATAAAATGATGCCACTTTACAGAGCATAGTCTACCTGGATGTCATATCCCTATAGGAATTTCAACTAGCACCACTATCTCAGGCTCAATTATCTCTGGGTGTAGATGCACCTGAGACCCTGGTGGTTTGAGCAAACCACAAAGCGCTCTCCTAGAAGATACAGTCTTCACATTGTGAGGGAGAAGACTACCGCTGTTAGCACCACATAGTGAGTCATTTAGTTCTATTTATGGGGTGTCCATCACTGCGACTTGTACTTGATAACAGTATCAAGATTGATGTTGAGCACCCAAATTACCAACGAACAGGGCGAGTGAGAAAACTCATCCAAACGTAAGAGGCTAGACACAGATAACACGTGGCATACCCAGCACATCTTTTCCCCTATTGGAAGGAGAGTAATTCCCAAAAAAGGCACTCTTCCAAACCCACTAGTGTCACCTCAAGCAAAGGGAGTTCAAGCATAAAATCCCCAATTTCAAATCCAAGACCTTCTTTAACACTCCACTACACAACCCCACCATGAACGCACAAGTCATAGGGACTCATCCACCACACCTCGATACAATCCTATTTGGGTGGTACTGACTCTCACTCACGGTTTTTCTCACATCACAAAAACGGGTCTCGGTGGGGGAAGGACAACTATTTCTCTTACATTCAAATCCACATCGAACAACACCGACATTGGTTTACATAGACTCCCCACTTCACCCCCGGTAACTTCTTGAACAAGGAGTTGGAAGAAAAGAGTACCTCACATAGTGTCTGACAAGTTCTACTGAAAAATTTATAAAAGACATAGATCATACCTCTTATCATCTCACATAAAATAGGATTGTAGACATCCATAGAATGCAGTCACCCACGACCCCATCCACCAGCTCCCTGAGCCTGCCATGGGCCGCCTAGTGGTGGTGGATGGACCTCAAAACATCATCCACCAACCATAGTTATTCATACTCTCCATCCAACACTACCTCCCTGGGGACCACCCTATCCTCACCTGGGAGATCTCTGATCATGACACTGCCTCAGTCGTGGTAGCGCATCTACCAACTACCTAGAAAACTCAACACATCTGGTCGGGTAGTCTCACGCCACGTGACCTCACCCATCACAATCATAACACTAGTCCTCCCTAGGCTGTCTCGGTGCTCTATGTTGTCCTTGAACATGTGCCTACATCTTATCCAGGGGAGGCCTCCTGCGTCGAGGCCCTACCAACTAAGGTCTTCTAGCCGTGGAAGACATCCCAACTCTATTGCGCCCACTACCAAAACCGGCCAACTGGTGTCCCTCGGACAGAAATTTCTTTGTCACCAGTTCTTGCTCCAGCACCCCGAGATGGGTGATGATGCACAAGGGCACTATGCTGGAACGAATCTCCTCTATGGAGACCCTTCTCAAACTTACATGCCTGGAAGTTCTCATCATGGACCATGTCCAAAGTTTACCGAGTATAGTCTTTGAACCTATTCGCGTACTCATCAACTACCATCACTCCCCACTGAATCTCTAGTAGCTCCTAAAACCACATGAAACGTAAGCAGGAGGGGTAGTACTCCTCATGAAATAGCTGCTAGAATTCATCTCATGAGAATACCGACTCATTGTGCATCTGAGTAACACGACTCTACCAATGCCAAAATGCTCTGTTGAAATAGAATAGCTATCAAATCCACCATATAACATGTCAGTGTCTAAACAACCCTGAAGAGGTAAACCACCAACTCTAGCCAACCCTTCACTGCCTAAGGGTATGGTTCACCGTGGAACCTCAGCGGTTTTTGACGCTGGAACTCATGTAGTGAACTTAGCCTGCACTTGTCATTGGCCTTTGCTGATGGTACTAACTGCTACTCGACATGTGGAGGTGCTGCTACCTATCCTCCTAGAGAAAGGGTAATCGTATGATGGATCCTGAACTAAGGCCTCATCGCTCACGGAATCGTCATCACAAACTGGAGCTAGTATCTTAGTTGGATATCATCGTGGGGGAATCATGAATCCGATCAAGGAGTATCATGGTCAAATGAGTATATATATATAAAAAATGATGGGTAGCTAACTCAAGAAGGACAGTCAAAGACTCAATCCTACATGATGAATGTAACAATGTTCCTTACAACAAGTGTCTCGACATGTCGAGTCAACAAGCGGGTAATCAGGGTCTTGGTGAATAGCTACTTCGGGTGCCACACTATCACTGGAATCCATATCCTAAGAGATACTCTCGAGACATGTTGACACTATTTCCCTAAAACCCAACCAATTACTTTCTATGGATCATTCAAACAACGTCCCAAGGAATGAACCGCATTTGATATCACTTTGTCATGACCCGACCCGTACCGAGGCTCAGGACGCAACTATCCCAAGTTCGGCTCCATAGGCTAGGGGCTGGAGACCAGCGTCGATGGCATAACAAACTTGGGGAGGCCTTTTCCTAAGTACCTGTACATACACACCTGACCAGCTCAATGCAAATGTGAAGAGGAAAAAATAAACAAGATAGAACTCTGCAATATATAAACCACATATAGGCATTGACCTCTAATCAGTACAAGTACAGAAATGAAAACTGAAAGGGAAAGAGGAAAAATACACACCCAACCAGAAATATGGAAGAACCCGGTGATAGGTGGGAAGGTAAAACAATAGAGAGATCCCTGCTCCTGGATCCCAAGTTATGACCACCGCACATGGTCCAAGGACCTCGTACCCCTATGCTCCTCTGAAGTCACGATCAACCCACCCGTCGTCTTCTAGGGAACACCGAGTGCGGGCAAATCCCAAGCAAGGGTGAGTATAAAAATCATTAGTAGGATGATCTGAAGGCTCAAGGGAGAAGCAAGTGAGGTACTGAAGAGGGAAGTAGTAGATATAAAAAGGTATTGTAAAATAGTACAGATCAACCCAACTAAGAAGTGAAGTAAGCTCTTCCAAACACAAGGAGCTAAAAACAGTGATAAGGTGAACTTCTCATAGATTCTTCGCTACCTAAAGTAGGAGAGTAGACTCGTCTAACCATGAGATGCTAGACACAGAAAGCATGTGGCATGCCCCGTACATCTTTGCCTCTCTTGGAAGAAGAGTAACTAAATCCCAAGGAGTGGGTACTACAATACGATATATATATATATATATGCTTAACAAAAGGAACCCAAATGAGAGAGTAAGGGGATCTCCATCTCACTAGATCAGCTCATGAAAAGAGTCGCCATCATTTCTAGAAGTAAACACCATCAATACCTAGCATCCCACACATCTGCCCTGAACTGCAAGTCACAGGGGCTCAATCACCGCACCTTGATACAATCCGCTCTGGGTGGTTCTGTCTGCCCGCATGGTTTTAGGTCGCCTCACAAGGATGAGTCTTGGTGGGAAAACTGACCCTCTTTCTTGAGATTCCAAAGTTACATTAAGTACATCTTGTTTCTATGCTGCAGAATCGATAAATCGTGTCATAAAGTCATGAACCCAATATCCATCCCTGCTTGAGGATATATTTTTAAAATTCACTGGCGAATTCCACTGCCCAGCATAGCTGGAGGGTATGCACCAAAGAGTAACTGGCGGACACCACTGCCCAGATATGCTGGAGGGTAAGCCCTGAAATAGTAACCGGTGAATGCCACTTCCCAGGTGCACTGGAGGGTAAGACCTGAAAGATAACTAGTGAACACCACTTCTTAGCCTCGCTGGAGGGTAAGCCCAAAAGATAACAATGAACACCACTGCCCATCCTCACTAGAGGGTAAACCCAAAAGAGAATGGCGAACACCAATACATATCCTCACTAGAGGGTAATCCGAGATTGCTCTAGTGATTAAGAAAACATCACTTCCATCACTATCATCATCAAGAATTTTCTCAAATAATAACATTACTCAAAACATCTCGCATCGTACCTAAAAAGCCACTACAGAGGGTACCATCACGTCATAAGCGAAGTAACACTCAGGATAGGATACTCGTAGGACAAAATCCGAGTTCAGAAGAAATAGATTCTAAAGGTAGAATATTTGTAGTAGCACATGGAGCCTGTGGGGACCACAGCATGTGTGACCCCTACTCATCGCTTGGCCATGTACCTTACCCTTTTTGGGTCCCAAAAGGGTGAACAAGTACCATGACGTGTCAAGTTACTCCTAGAGTACACAACACAATAGTCACAAAGTTGATGAGCATACAATGCTCATCACTAAGTCGGAGGGTTAGAATCATAGGTTATCTAACACACCTCCTCAAATGGTCCCAGAACATCAACTGTATCTCTTGATACATATTCTCAACTCTCACAAGAGTTGGAGCTGACCTAAGCTATGGATTCTCTTCAAACACGCCAAAAGGATCTTCCATTGATATTACTTTCATGTATACACATTTAATAAGATATTTTTAATACGGCTTTGCACATTCAAATGGATCACACTGTCACGATCCTTGCATAAAAACATGCAAGATCGAATACTCACTCGTCTGAAATGGACTCTTGATGCCGAAGTTGCATCTCCCAACATCATACGCAAATGGTGCCCCATAGGGCCCATAACTCGATCCCAAAACACGTCACGTGGATCGTTCCATTACGATCCCCAATAAAAAACACATAGGATCATATATTCATTTGTCTTGAATGGACTTACGAATCAATAGTTGGAAGACGTTGCATTTCTCCCAAAATCTGCCTCGTGGGGCCCACAACTCGGCCCCAAATTTAGGTGGGAAGATTTAGCCGTTGAAATCCCCTAAAAAACACTAATAAAAGATTTCTCAAATACCCCAATCAGATGCTAGATGAAAAATAGTCATTTCATCATTAAACAAGAAAACTGGGATCTATAGGGCCCACACCTTGTCTCCATCATGAATGCTTTGGAAAACATCTCAAAAACATTTCATGAGTAATGGGGCCATGCTGCCGTTAATGACACGTCAATCGAACATCCCAAACGGGAGTTAGGTCCGATGCAATAATAATTAATTAATTATTCGCATTAAGCGTTTCATGCCACAGAGCAATGAAACAAAATTTAAAAGGTCCCGAACCAAATTTGGAAGGACCGCCTTAACTTCAGGGTCATAGCACCTCTGATAGAGCATCAAATGGACTTTTGGCTCATGAGATACGTATGTTGCAAGCTTTAATAATAATAATTGATTATTATTATTACACTAAAGAGTTCTCGGTCACCCTCCTTTGGGCACAGAAATAAAATTTCCTAATGGAATCTCAAAAAAGTCTATCTGGAAAAGACAAACCCTTCTCTGCATAAAATGTGAAATTTGGAGCCTTGTATCAAAAGATACAAGCGTTTAGGGGTTTCATGCCCAAACTGGACCAGTCCGGCCTGTCCTGACCAGACCCTTCCACCAGGGCGGGCTCGCTCGGCACGACCCGGACCGCTCGCCCATAGCCTGGCCCACCTCCCGCAGATAAGTACGCTGCACCGATCGGCCATACTAGCCAATCTCTCCCCTTGCACGCTGCATCAAGGAGGACCCAGGGCATGTAAGTCTTTATCCACCACTCCCCCCCTGAGGTGCTCACCTTGGGGCTCCCTCCTGCAAAGCGCGACAACGATGGCCTCCTGAGCTCGCCGGCAGCCCGATGTCACTGCTGTCTACCATCCCGTTGCACACCATGCTCCCCCGGACCCTACCTGGCCATGCCACCGACCGACCTACCCCACTGCCCTCTCAACCGCGGTACCCCGGTGCTCCCAGCTCAGCACACGCCACACCAAATCCCGCCCTCTCAGCTTCAACTCAGCCTACTACACCGCGCTGAAGCCCCGACCTGCTCTGCCACCTGACATCTCGGACTCCTCCGTCCCCTGCTCATCCACCGATCACTACAAAACCATGTTTCACAGCTGGTCTCCACCGACACCACGCCTTCAAATCCACTATGTCGAGTGACACACTGCGACTGTTGTGCTCACCCCCATCCTTTGCCGCTGTTTGATCTGTGTGCCACTGCGCTCTACCACTATCGTCTACCGCCATCCGGTCGCTCTACTTGTCCATTAAATGGACCACCACAAACTCATCGGAGGCCTACTTTCAAATCCGATGGAAGGTTCAGGATCCTCGGGGTTGGATCTTCACAGCGTTGTCGCTCGCTCATCAATTTTTTGAGATTTAGCATGTTCAAAAATTTGGATGAAGAATGCTCAAGAATGGGATTTAGAATAGGGCTTAGACGATGGCCATTTCCATTTGGCCATCTTCATAATTCTAAAATTATAAAATTTGAATAAAACTGAGAAATCAAAGAAGGTGCAAAAATTAACAAGAATCCTACCTCGTTTTTGATGTGCGTCGTAGGCGATGCATATGCGAGGCTCCTACCTTGATTCGCCAAATTTTTGGTGAAGACTGCACCTCAATCTGGTGAAGAATAGTGAAGAACACAGAAGAACCTTTTAGAGAGAGTGGGATAGAGAGAGAGAGGAGAGAGAAGGGGAATTAGGGTTTTCCACTTATTTCCAACTTTAAAGAGAATTTATATAAAAACACTGAAACTCTACCGATGATCGCAGATACCAAAACCACCGTGCCCACTCATTTTATATGATGCCTAGGTAAAACAACCCATTTGAAATTCAACAGAAGTCACATATTTCTAATCCGAGGATTCATTCAAAAGTTATTCTAAAGGAATTCCAGTGATAAAAATCACTAAGTGGTTATTCCAAAATGATGATTTTTCCCCTGGGTGACTTTTCTCATAGTGGCCATACAATGAAAAAGTTTATATCCCTCCAAGGGTAAATGACACTCTATGAACTCAACCGTGGACTTGGATTTAAGATCTGAGTTTCCTTTTGATATTTATTTAAATATGAGCTATTAAATGAATGAATTAATAAATCAATTCATCCATTTACTTACCGCTAACAAGAGAGGGGTCAGAACATCCCATGCCAGTAAGCTTTATGTTGCGCCTAGGGTAAACACTATATTCTGGACCCAACCATGGTCTTATATTTATGATCTGATCAATAGTTTAAGAGATATCTCATTTACATGGAATGAATAGTAAAAAAACACTTAATATTTTTATATAATTTATTTCGGGCACACCTAGACTTCGAATTGCACGTCGTCTCAGCACCTGGATGTGGAAATATATGCAGAAATATTTTAAAGTCTTACATGAAAAAAACCGGTTTTCTACAATCATCATGCACATTCTGGCCAACTTGATCATTTGTTAAGTCTCCTAAATGATACATAGTACAATTAAAGTTCCATCCCTTGCCTCTAACAATGATATATGTTATTGGAAATGCCTACCATATAAGGATTCAAAAGTATTATTCTTAAAGGTATCTTGAAATCTATTATTATAAGAGAAATCAAAAAGTGGAATATTTTTCTCCCAATAACCGCCATAATCTGGGACACATGCCTAGATAATTTCCTCTAACACCCGAATTGTACACTATATCTATGCAATAGTATGTGGGTGGTAGGACATTCTCATAAGAACCTATTTACCCAAGGCCTTCAACAATCCATAGAAGAAATGATACATGAAGAGAGCATCCCTATCAGATATGATAGATTATGGATACCCATTTATAAAAATGGAATCCATGATGTATATAATCTGTATATCATCTTTAGAAAAGGTCTCTAAAATAGTTAATAAGTGTGTGATCATCTTAAAAAAATAAATGAATACCCAAACTATATTGTTTTCATGGGGTGATCTATGTAAAAAAAGTCACTAAATCCTTAGAAAAATAATCCCATTTGAACTTTGGAATGGAAAACAGCTATGAAATTCATATTATTCACTGATGTTCTATATTCACATGATGATAGTTTGAAAACCAAGTGATAAAAACTATTATCTCTCTTTTCATAATAGGAGACCAATATTAGTGAAGTATGTCTCGATACATACTAGTGAAACTGGTATTTACTGAACAAGTTGAGGCATACAATCCGTGCATCATCTCCTCACTAATGTCAGATGAAACCCAAAAATTCCCATGAAAGTGTACGGTTCCATCCTCATGCATGGTCAAACTCAAAGTTGAATCATCATCTGGGAAACTGTCCCTTAGGTCTAATCCCCCATGATATGAATGTTTTACCAATCTCGCTTTCTCTATAATAGTATATGTCAATTCCAAATATGAGAAGATAGACTGCCCATGATTCTCTTGAACCTCAACATACATATATATAAACAATTCCATGATCATCCATGTTCAATTGGCCTCCCGAACCACAAGATTATGTGTATTCCATATTAGATCATTAGCTATAGTATTTCCCTTTCCAGGCATGTAGGAAACATCGAAATAAATTGATTAAAGGTACTCAATCCCTGTACACTACCTATGATTCAGATCATTTTGTATGAATATGTACTTGAATATTTTGCGATCTATGAATTCAAAAATACTCTCACCAAGTAAATAGTGTATCCAACAGTGTAAATCATGAACTACAGTAGATAGATCTAGATCATGTTTCAAGTAATCCAGCCCATGATACCCCAATTGACGGGACTCGTACATGATGACTCTACTATCCTGAATTAGAACACCTCTGAGCTTGATAGCTAATGTGACATAATAAACTATATAGATCTTGTCTATATCAGTTATAAATACTATTAGCACAAGAGTAAATCTTCCCTTAAACTATTTAATGGATTATTTACAATCTTCGAACCATCAATAATTTCACACCATTATTTGTCAATCATATTATAGGAACAACAAGTCATGATAAATCCTGTATGAAGTGTCGGTAATATCCAACTAGCCTCACTAAAAATTTTATCTCAAAGACAATCAGGGATGATCTCTAGAAAATACAAATCTCACTTTAGCTGGTTATACTAAAACTCCCAACTCAGAGATGATATGATCAAGGAAGTGAGAATTTTTGATAAAAATTTTGTGTTTTCAAAGATTAGCATAAAGATGATTCTTTGTTACTATATTTAATATGATCTCAATATAGGTGGAATAGTCATTTTGATAATGAGAATACACTAAGATGTCTTCCACAAAGATTACCAAAAATGAATCCAGAGATGTGTGGATAACCTATTTCATCATACCCATAAATAGTAAATGAGAATTCGTGAGACATCATAAAATTAAGAGGTACTCTTAAATACCATACTAGCTCATGAATGCAGTGTATGATATTTATGATGACCTGACATGCACCTAAGGACACCCCAAACTCAAATAAACAAGTGAAAACACCCTCACTTCATGGATATAATCAATGTGGTCATCTATTTTAGGTAGTGGATAAAGATTCTTTACTATGATTAGGTTGAATCAATAGTAATAAAAAATGAACCTAAGGTTACCATTTACCTTATTATAAAAAATAACCAGTGAACCCAATTAAGAACTGTTGTAGCATATAAATCTTTTTTCCTCGATATCCTCCAATTGTTTCTTGACCACTAGATTCACTAGAGTTTCCATCCTTCAAGGAGGAATAAACACGACTACTACTCCTGGATCTAGATAAAGGGTGAATTCTACCTCTCTCACATGAGATAACCCCAAAAAGTATTCATGGAAGAAGTATTTGAAATTACCCCCCAAAGGAGGAAAATAGTGGTTCATAACCCTAAATCATCCAAGAAAACACTGGAATACTATGATATCACACTTCTTAGCCCCTAATTCTCTAGTAATGAGCATGTAGTATAGATATCCCAGTCTCCCTTATCCATGTGACTACCACACCTAGTGATATAAACATCTCACTTTAGTGATAACAGTCAATATGGAATCAATAGATAACTGACCAATCTGTCCAGATAATTATGTCAAATGTTGAAATATCAAGGATGAAAAGATTCCGTATGAAGATATATCTACATATATCAAAGGAAAAATCCATATAATGGTGAAATCTCTCTAATTGGATAAACAATATTGAATCAAGAATCATCATTCCATAAAATTATTCTAGATTGGGTCCCATACTCTCCCTTATTTCCACCAATATATAAGAGTGAGACATGATTATTTCAAATAATAAATAACCTATTATAGTGGATACTAGAATTTCACCTCAAACAGTAGATGTTATGGTGCTCTACCCCTCGAGAATAGTTTGTAATACATGTAACTGGCTCGTAGTGCAGACCTGAGTCATATCATGACTTCCTTGAGGAAACCTACTCTACTGGCACTTAGAATCATGTGTCTGATTTCCTCTACCTCAAATGACACCTCAACTTGAGTGGCTGGTGGTATTCTAATTGGATTCCTAGAAAGATACTATGGGCCCCCCTCTAGAACATAGGGTAGGTGTAGATCCCCACTCATTATTCTCTGATGTATAATTCATTCAGATGCATTGTTTATTCCAAATTCTTACACAAAATCTTTATTTGAGTGGATTCCATAAACATCGGGGGGGTTTATGTCCTGGTTTTCCACACTAATGACAAATTATAAATCTATAAGTAATAACTTCCAAACTATTTCTACCCCCTCATGAAAAATCAAAACCGTTCATTCAACCTATAGAAGAAAAACTAAATCATCAATATGTTAAGTTATTCTTACTCTCACCATCGTATTGATAATCTGAATTCATATATACTTTTGGTTGTCATTTACTTATGGATTTTCATTGATTTATTAAATAATGTGCTTGGTATATGTATAGTTTTTCAGGAATGAGGCTTCAAAGGATTCAAAGTAATAAATGAAGAAAATGTGCATAATTCACCTATTACACATTGCGACTCAGTGTTACACGTCGTGTAATGGGAGATCACATCACGTGACAGGTCGTGAGCCAAGCCATTATCCGAACTGTAAAATCAGTATAGGAAAAGCCATTACATCTCGTGAAGTCTTAATACATGACATGAAATTAGTCAAAGCAGATGAACGAGAGATCCATCATGGAGGGATTACTAAGGACTAGTATACATCATTGGTCCTCCATACACAATGTTTAGTTGGTCAAACCTCATTAATCGGTCTAGATACACGCAAGGCACGCGGAAAATCCCAAATTCACAAAGATCTATGTGGCTAAATAGTACATGACATATAGCTCTATTACACATCCAGACCATATTTTCTTATAAATAAATCACCTCAGCGTAGCATTTGAAAACATTCCAATACATGATTTCACTCTTTTTTTCATTACCTATAAGTTTCATTCGACCCTATCTCCATTAAAATCAAATTCCTTCATTGTTTGACATTTTATTTCAATTAAATAGCTATAGATCATGTTTTCTTCAATGTTTTCAAATTCTCAATGCATCGATTCCCACCTTTCATCATAAATTTTCAATGATGCATGTTAGATTCATCTCAATTGTGAATATCAACTAAGCATTTTATTAACATTGTAAATTGTCCTTTGCAAACTTGATTGAATTCTCGTTCCCACTTTAAACCCGAACCCTTGAATGATTGAGAATCATTTAAATTCAAATATCATGTTAATCATAATTTTATTTATTTATTTATTTTCATCCCAACCCACCATGAGTAGCTAAAGCACTCTGGGGTAGGGATGGTGTGTAGAGGCATTTGAACACACAATCAATATTTAAATATAATTTTGGAAACCCTAATAGACTAGTAATAGGGATGAATAAGTCAATTCTATCAGTTTCATGAGAATGTCCCTAATCACAAGATATTCAATTAGATGACCCAGTACTATCCTGGGACACTTTCTTCCATAGAAGAAAAACTTAATACACTTAGGTTGTTACTATATCCCAATCATGGAATAGTCAATTCATAGGTAGAACTATGTGACTTGACCAAAGTCAACTGGTAACCACCATGCTTCGCAGGCTAAGCCTTAAGACCCTTCCAAGATTAGAATTAAGTTCATCCTTTCTTCGCATACATAAAATTGATCCAAAACCCTTTTTAAATTATTTTAAGTCATTGTTAGCCATAGATTTAGAAAAACTCCCAAACCCCAAAAAAAATTGAAAGGAGTCCTTCAAAAAGGGTCTCATGCAAATAACCATCAAGAACCTACTTTATCCTCATGGGATCAACCCCACACTTCTACTATACTATGCCAGAGTAGTAAGTAAAGTTTGGGACACAATAAATCTAATACGACCATAGGCCATACGAACACAACGATGTGTGTAGGCACATAAAATTTTGGTACCATTGTTGGGGAGAAACGTTCTGATTTTGAAGAACTATGCCACTATACCTAGGATTGCCTTTTCCTTACCCCTTTCTTTCTTTTTCTTTCAATATGACCTTGAATACACAATTTCCACAGTACAATGTATGTACCAAGATCCCTTGACTAATTAATAGATCCTTGAGTTGAAAAAACCTATGAAATTAGATCCTAATATTAAAAGGTAATGTTTTCCACACCTACGGTTCACAATGGTCGAGCAACACCATAAAGTGGGAACCAACCCACCAAACCCTCATCAAGTAATTACAGGAGATTTACTGATGCATCAAGAAAAGACCATCATGGATTATGTATTTCTATCAATCCATGGTGCAACCCCAAGCATCATATATCTCCCCCATCCAAGATCACACATTAGAGGTTAAACATGGACTCATTCACATAATCATGAATATGGAACAATTCAGTGGTCTCCAGAGTGAAGACCCACATGAGCGCATTTCCAACTTCTTGGAAGTCTATGATACCTTTCACAAGTAGGAAGTCTCTTTAGACACAATCATACTATGCATATTCCCATTATCCTTAAGAGATATATCTAAAGACAAACTTAAAATATAGGATCTGGAGTCAATAATAACTTAGGATGATTTGGAAAAAAAGTTTTTAGGAAAATATTTTCCACTAATATGGACCTAGAATCTTTGGAAAGATATCCAAAAAATATCTCAAGATGATGGAGAATAATCATGGGAAGTGTGGTACCGATTCAAATATTTCATGACAAAGTTCCCACGCCATGGATTGGAAATGCAGATTCAATTGCAGACATTTTTCCAAGGACTCTAGCCAGATGCATGAACTATTATGAATGATTCCAATGATAGACGATTGATGTTTAAGACCCCTAAATCCTGAAGAGAAATTATATATGAGTTTCTCACAATTTCATCTTTTGGAAAACTGATCTTGGAACACCATGTCGTGGTATTCACCAGGTAGAAAAAAATCACTAGATTAGCAGAACTTTTTGAAGCACTCACAATGAAGCTCGAGTCATTCCAGATTCCATCCACAGAACCCCATCTTACTTATATGATGGAGATTCAATCGTCTGATATGTTTAGTGTCCCGTATCTTTACCAAGATTGAAATTCAGGACATAAAGAACAATAATATTTTAATTATATCAATTATAATCAATAGAACCATCCATTTAAATAGCACCAACAATATTACCAAAAAATGTCTTCTCAGTAGCAACCATAAAATAGTCAATTATATTTCCAATAGCAGAGTGATCAACCACAAGTCTGAAATCAAGGACCACCTGGGTACCCATTGATGAACCCAGTTACAAGACAAAAAAAACAAATGCAACAACCCTTCTAAAAAATACTATAGCTATAATTATAACCCACCAATCCCAGACCTCAGAAACTAGCTCTCCCTTCTCCAAGTAACATGGAAAACCTACTGGATACATTCATCTAGAAATAAGACCAAAGAATGAAAACCTAGGAAATATAAATAAAAAACCAAAGAGGTTCTTTAAGGAATATTATGATTCAAATGGGTCAAATCTTGAAGACGCTATCCAATAGGTTACCAGGTACTCTATCTGGTAATACTGTGATTTACCTAAAGAAATATTTCAAGGAATTATTTATGAGAATATGGAATGTTTTGGACTTTAAAATACAATGTGGTAAAGATGAAAATAAAAAAGAAGATCCTAAGAAGCAACCATAATAAGATAAAGAAGTTTACAATACTACATTAGTAACCCCTCAAGAATAACTACCAAATGAAAAGAACTAAATTCCTGATGAGAAAAATGAATAATTTTAGTTTGCCCCACCTCTATACAAGACACCTCTTCCCTTTCCAGAGATATCCAGATAAGGTATATAGAAGGTGCAATACAAGAAGTTACTATAAATTTTCAAGTAACTGCACATCAATATAACATTTGCAGAAGCCATTTCCCAAATTCCAGTTTATGAAAAATTTCTCAAGGATGTACTATCCAAAAAAATTAAAATAAAAGATATTGGGGTCATATTTTTGAATGAGGAATTTTATTCTGTTGTGTAACAGAAAATTCCCATGAAAATGTGTGATCCTGGAAGTTTTTTAATTTAATGTGCTATAAGGGAATGCAAGTTTGTAATTCTTGAATATGATTTGGTTAAAGTCAGAAAATTCATCTTTCTAGTAGAATTCCTAGTCCTAGACATGGAAGAAGAAAGTGATGTCCATATCATTCTTGGAAGGCCATTTCTAGCCATAGGAAAGGATTTAATTGATATAAACCAAGGACTTCTGATATTACTCATTGGAGAAGAACATGTAGTGTTCAACCTAGTTAAATATGACCAATAATTAAACAATTTTGTGGATTGTAAAACCATCTCCCTCTTCCAAAAGGAAGATGAGTACATGTTTGTTGAAGAATAAAGGGAAGATTCACTCTAAAAGAAGGAAGAAGAGTATGGTTTTGAGGAAGTAAGTTTCATTGAACCGATAATAAGGGACACCTTTCCACCTTTCATCCCCTCCATTATTCAGAAACCCCATCTAGAATTAAAAACGCTACTCATTACACTGAAGTACTCAGTTTTAAGAGTATCATCCTCTTTTCCAATCATTATCAATTCTGAACTGTCCTAGGAACAAGAATAGAAATTTCTTAATGTTTTGAAAAGGCATAAACAACCAATTTCTTGGGGAGTGGTAGACATCAAGGGAATCAGTTCTACTAAATGAACTCATTGAATCCTATTTGAAGAAAGTGAAAGGATGAAACGACAACCTCAAAGGCAGATCACACCCCCGATGAAGGAATTCGTTAAAAAGAAAGTGTTAAAACTCTTGGATGAATAAATCATTTTTCCTATATCATATATTGAATGGGTGAGCCCCTTCATGTTGTTCTTAATAAAGGACGAATCATGGTATAAAGAACTGATGAAAATGAATTTATTTCAACACACACCATCACTGGATGGAGAGTCTACGTAGATTATATATATATGAGTTCAGAAACCATAAAGGGTCATTTTCCCTTACCTTTTATGGATAAGATTTTAAAAAGACTTGCATGATTTAATTCTACTATTTATAGGATGGATATTTAGGATATAATAATATTGTATTTTACCCTGTTGATTAACCAAAGACAACATTCACATGTCCATTTGGTACCTTTTCTTACAAGAGAATGTCAATCAGAATGTGTAACTCTCCAAAAAATTTTAAGAGATGCATGATTAATATTTTCAATGACATGGAATAAGAATTACTAGAAATTTTCATGGATGAATTATCAGTCTATGAGAGATCATTTGAAGTCTATTTAATCAATATATAATTAGTTCTCCAGAATTTTGAAGATAAATGTTTGGTCCTGAACTGGGAGAAATGCCAATTTATGATACAAGTAGGAATTGTCCTCAGTCGTAATATATCTAAGGAATTGAATTTGATCATGAAAATATCAAAATAATCAGTTATCTACCAAAAAATTCAACTGTAAAGGGTACCATAAGTTTTCTAGGCCATGCTGGATTTTACAGATGATTTGTGAATGATTTTTCTAAAGGTTCCCATCCATTGAAACATCTTTTATCAAAATATTTTTATTTTGAATTTATTAAGGACTGCAAGAAAGATTTCAATACATTGAATAAGAGTTTGATAGAATCAAAAATCATTATTTTCCCCAACTAAGACAAATAATTTGAATTAATGTGTGATGATAGTGACCTTCCTCTTGGTGTTGTATTAGGATAGTGCATTGGAAACATCTTATGTCCTATTTATTATGGACACGCGTTAAGTGAATCTCACGTCCACTACACAACTACAGAGAAAGAACTCTTATCCACTGTATATGATTTTGAGAAATTTCATTCTTATCTGGTTTTGTCCAAAGTGATTGTACATACTGATCACACTACCCTTAAGTACTTCAAGAGCAAGAACGATTCCAAACCTAGGCTACCATGTTGGATCCTCCTACTACATGAATTCGATATCGTGATCAAGGACACAAAAGGAATAGATAATATGATTGAAGACCATCTATCTAGACATCCTATACACATCATCAATGAATAGAAGGAGGAGGACATTGAAGTAGATTTTCCATATGAAACACATTTTAGTATAAAGGCATAACCATGGTTCTCAGATATTGATAATTATATTTCCATAGGATTACTACATCATGACCTCTCTTACCAACAAATAAATCGATTTTTTTAGATGTCACGTATTACTACTGGGATGTGCCACTATTATTAAAATAGTAGTGCTGATGGCCTATTAAGACGCAACATCCCTAAAGAGGAAACCCATAATGTGATTGAAATTTATCACACATAAAAAACTAGTGGACATCATGGAACTGAGAATATATTAGAAAAAAATATACAAAGTGGATTTTTTTGGACCAAACTGCACCAAGTTACAGGGGATTTCCACTGATGATGCGACAGATGCCAACACACCAGAAAAATTGAAAAAAATGAGATACCGCAAAACACCATCATGGATGTCGAAATCTTTAACGTTTGGGCTATCGGCTTCATGGTACCGTTTCTTACATCACATGGAAAATCATACATTTTGGTTGGTGTTGACTACTTCTCAAAATGGGTTGTAGCTGAAGCAACCTCACATGAGACAACAAACATTGACAAGAATTTTATAAGGAAGAATAGGTTTTCATGATTTTTAATTCCAAGATCACTCATTATTTATCAAGGATAACACTTCAAAAACCAATATGCGAGAGAAATTCCAGATATGTATGACATCAGATACAATACATGAACTCCCTACCACCCAAAAATAAGTGGGAAAGTAGAACTGCCAAATAGAGAGGTAAAACAGATTTTGGAAAAGACTGCGAATACCAACTGATGTTATTGGAGCCTGACACTGGATGATTCACTATGGGCATACCAAACTACCTACAAGATACCAATAGGCACCACACCATTTATATTAGTTTATGGAAAACCAGGTCATCTCCCAATTGAACTGGAGCATCATTCATTATGGGCAATCAAGAAACTAAATTTAGATTTTGAGAAGGGTGGAGAAGCAAGAATGATACAATTCACCACTTTGGAAGAAATCATGATAGACACATATGGAAATGAAAATATCTATAAGGAAAAGAAAAAGAAATGGAATGAACAACACATTCCTAGGCATACTTTTGTACCTGGGAATAAGGTCTTGTTGTTCAACTTGAGATTGTATTATTCCTGGGTAAGATAAAGTCTCGATGGTCAGGACCATTAAAAGTCCCACAAGTCTTTCATTATAGAACCATTGAGAGAAAAAGAGATGGAGGGACACTATTTTAAGTGAATGGACAAAGACTGAATATTTTTCAAGAACCCTTCCAAGAAGGTTGTTTCATCAGCCTCAAATTTACTTACGCTTTAATAGAGTTTAGTTCTCAACTTAAAAGGAAGCATTGGTTGGGAGGCAACCCAGGGTAGGAAATATTAGACTTGGATATATTAGGATTGTATTAGGGAATTTTTGGGTAGGACATAAGTTTAACACATGGATGGAACAACTTTTTAGAAAAAATAATTCAGTACACATTGTGTACATGTGGTTAACAATGTGTATCCTTTTACCTGAAAATCAATTTTAAAATAATATTACATGACTTGAACCACTGGTACATGTTGTGTACCATGTTATGACTATTTTTTAAAAAAGTGTAGGTCATGAACCCTAGGGTCATGACCCACACACCCCTGTCGACCCCTCGTCTCCCTCCTACTCGACTACCCCCATATCCCCGACCCCTCACCTCCCACTCGCTCCCTTATCCCCTCACCAAACCCATAAACCCACACCCCCTATCATCCATTTACCTACATATCCATGTGCCTACCTATCTCATGACATAAAACACCACCCTCAACCACCTCTCCTCTCTCTCACTAAACCAACCCACACAACCCTTCCCTATTGGTTTGAAAAAAATACCCCAACCCTCAGCCTACTCCTCCTCCAACTCCTCACCCTCCTCCTCGGAAGAACAATCATCAACCAAGAACACCCATATTGCACCTTCTAAACAATCTCCAAAATCTACATCGCATGTTACACCTTCTATTTAGGATCAATCCACCTCAACCTCCAAATCCAGTGATATGGATATCCACCAAAACCCTATTATGTGTTTTTACAACCAACAACACAAGGTCAATATGAAATGGTTGCAGGCTAATCCAATGCATACTAAAAAGACTTTAGATATGTTCATCCTTGCTCAGATAAACACTGATGATGTTTCCCTTGGCCTTCTGGAGATGTTGTACAGTGATAGAATTCTCGAAGTCTAAGAGGAGACCTTTCAATAGTTGTTTCTAGATCTTTTATACACTTTTTAGATATTCGTTGATAGTATTTAGTTATTTTTTGGTGGATGGAAGCATGAGATTTCCTTTTTAGAGTATGGTCTCTGTCTTGGTATTTACATAGAGGAGTTTATCACTTTTGAAATTTATCCTACGCTTTGGATGCTTCCCCCTTGAGAAGACTCTCCGTAGGGGTGTAGGATGATAGCCCATGACCCCCAATCACACCATGACATGCACATCATGAAATCCACTCAGTTTAAGGACCCAAAACTATATATCCCACACCGATCCATTTCACATGGATGATTATCCCATGTCGAGCCTCATGGTTTCATTATCTGGGTGGATGTTCTGATTCTCACAATAGGCATGGATGGCCCAACGTCAACATGGCTGCACATCATTCCCAGTATTACAAGACACATGCCTAGAGACAATGTGATACTTTGATGGAAGGATCCTTTATCACTCATTTGTCCCGAAATCTTGACATCTTCGAGCCAACACTGACCCTTACCACCCTAGGACCTAATGATCTTATTGATCTTGTGATGCTACACAATAAGAATATGTCAATTAATGAGGATGATGCTTACTTTTAGGCACTAGGCGTCTAGAAGGGAGCACCGTAGGAACCACCACCACCACTAGCAGACCCACCTATGGAGCCACACTCCATCCCCACACTTATACCACCCATTCCTCCTCCCACATATACCACCACATCCTCCACCCTATCTACACCAACACTTACTACCCTGAGTGAACATTGGGCCACCCAGAAGTGTATCCTGTAAAACTTATGCCATATTTCTACTCAAATACATCTCACCTTCATATATACTATAGATTTCACCACACCAACACTACCCACCCCATCCATCCCCTCATCTACCACCATTCCACCACCCCCTGTTGTGCACCCTAACTTGCCTGTAGACCTTACTGACCACACTTCCCAGTGGAAGTATTTAGTAGAGAAGGCCCAGAGGGGCAAGGGTCTCACCACTAACTCCACCCCAGAGGCACTATGTGTTAATCTAATAGCTAGACCCACAACCTTCCTATGGATAATTACCTCTCCACCACCCACCCCAACCTATTTACCCAGCTCTGTGATCCCAGCATCCTTTGTATCCACTGCTCTACCTACTCCTGCTATTGTTGTAGATGATGACCAAATTGGATAGCTTGTATCACTACCTGATGGTGGGATGATGCTGGAGGGGATCTTTAGCCTGAATTCCCAATCTTTCCATTTTATTTATTTTTTATATTTCGGGCTTTTTTGTGATAGGGTTGGGTGTTTATTTTCTCATCTTTGTATTCCCCCTTTTGTACAGATGTTTGATATATATATATATATATATATATATATATATGGGGATTCATTTTCACATTTATTTTTGGATTGATTTACATTTCTTTCTTTTGATACATAGAAATTTCTAGCTCCTATGAGTCATACATAGTTCTCAATGGTCCAGTACCACCATCCATCTTGTAAAAAATGGTACTCCAGCATGTCATCGACATCACACATCAACATCAAGTCATTTACCTAGAAAAACATGCATAGAAGCAGTCACCCAGTGCTGTGATCCCTTTATTACCTCATCTCATTCACACTAATGTTGCAACACCTAATTTCATAAAACCATCCAAGTGACCTCAATACTTAGAGGACACAGTGACCAGTAGCTATAAGCAAAAATAGACCACCTGAGCTGATGGACCCACTGAATAATTTCTTGGTCCATCTTTCTGGAAGACGACATCCTATTATTTCTCTACGGTAGGAAAACCATAATTGATATTTTTTCTATATGGAGTCATCATTGTTGACAATTATTCATTTTTATTTGAGTATCTTATTGAACTTCCTTGAAAACATTTCACAGAATTTAAACAAATATTGGTTACCTATGCTTATAATCATTTTCACCTACATATTATTTAACTACTATAATGATTAAACTAATGGAATAATGTTTTATCTAGTGAAATATTTGTTCTCTAACCCAGTTTTTAGGTGACATTGACTCAACATTAAGATAGATCAAATTTTCTCATGTCATACCGGTTCATCTAGGGAGATCTCGATTCCCACATTTTAATAATTGTGAAAAGCCATTTCAATTTTTCTAATATTTACTTGCCATAACACTCCCACAAACATTTCATGGGTGGTGCATACACTCTCTCTTTCTAATTTTGGGTGGGTCTCATGATTCTCTCTAACGTTACACTTTCATTATTGATTTTTCTCACCTTTGTAGAAGAAATTTTTCAGAATTATAAGCATTCTTCAAACTTGAAAAAATTTATTCCCATTTAAATAAAAGAAAAATATAATATGGGAATTGTTAGAATCCTTGTTTTATCTCTATTTAATTTGTTTTAAATGATAGCTGAGTTTATAAATTTAATTCAAATTCAACTTTTTTTAAATTATGTTTAATTTGGTCCATTACATAGTTTTATACCCATTATAATTGTCAGTTTCTATTTTATTGTAATTACTCAAGAGGACCCTAAACCTACAATTACATATTTCTTGAGTGATACATGGGACAAGTAAACCTATTAAAATTTTCATTGAGATATAATTTAATCTATGACTGAACAATTTCAAATTTAAAATGATTGAGGCAATATTTGTAAGACAATTTTCTTGAGACCCACCTTACATCTTTCCTTCGTTTAGCCTATAGCTTTCATGAAGTACCTTATAGGATAAATCTATTACAAACTGATTTTTCCTTCATACCCTTTTCTTTATATAATGCATGACTTACTACTAAACAAGTGTGGGGGAGTTATTCAGAAAGCACCAAAGGATTATATTTATAGAGAATATTGTGTACTCATCATACTATTGTGTTGTGATTCATATCTACTTCTTAGAATTTGAACTTTTTTTTGTTCATTTGAAAAATAGAATAGAAAAGAAAAACATACATGGGTTGTGTACTAGGAAGATTGAAAATAATTGTTTCTAGACTGATGAACCCCTTAATAGATTATATGTGGTTATGGGATGAATGTGAGATCAGGTCTGGACATGAATTTTGAAAAATAGGAATAAAAAATAGAAAGGAAAGGAACAAAATACTCATTGTATACTTATATGATATATATGGGTCCAACTGGATCTGCTAGAGTGTGGAATTGATTATTTGGAAGGAGGAATTGTATTACACTTATCTTGAAATCCATGCATTATGCTTCAAATATTACCCTCCCTTTGATCTTTATTTTCACTTTTTATTCACCTACCCATAGCCACAGAGTCATTAAAGACCTTCTAAAGAAACCCTCATGATTATTTTTGTACTTGTATTTTCAAAATGGAGATGATAGAACCAATTCAATATTATGGTTATGAACATGTAATTAGGGTATGACCAAAACTCCAATTTCATTTTACCATAAGTGATGAGAGAAAATTCATTATGAGGTAAATCACGAACGGGTATAAAATTATCAGAACTATTAAAAGACTGTAATTAAAAGATTGGAATTTTTTTAATGAACTTAGATATGAGGAATGATTTATTTTCAATGTAAGAATGATTTTGGAGACTAACATATTCTCTTATAGTTAGTTTTATCTCCCAGACATAAGGAATATTTCTGTTTTAAAATTTTCTTATCTCTTTGAAATCATTGTGGAGACATTCTTTACTTGAGGACAATAAATTGTTCAAATGTAGAGGGATTTGATAATAAAAATTCATATATAATTTTTTTTACTTATGGATTTTCATTTATTTATTCGATAATGTTCTTGGTATGTGCTTATTTTTGCAGGAATGAGGCTTCACATGATTCAAAGGAATAAATGCAGAAAAATTGAAAATTTTACCTATTACACGTTATGAATGAGTGTTACACATCATGTAATGGGTGTTCAGAGAATGTGACATGCTGTGAGCCAAGCTGTGAACCAATCCATAAAGTGAATAGTGGAAAATACATTACATATCGTGAAGTATCATTACACGATGTGATGACAGTCAAATCGGTTGAATGTGAAATCCAAGATGGAGGGATTGCTGAGGACTAGTACACGTCGTGAGTCATTCGTACATGAAATTTAGTCAGTTAAGCCTCTTAATCGGGCTAGATACGTGCGAGGCCTGTGGAATATCCATAATTCATAGAGACCTATGCAGCTCAATGACACACAAAATGTAGGTCTAGTACACATAATAACCATATTTTTCTATAAAAAAGCACCATTAAATGTCATTTGACATCATTCCAGGATGGGATTTATCACCGTTTCTCACTCCCTATGAGTTTACATCTCCCCTCTCTCCTTTAAACTCAAATTTCTTCATTGTTTTACATTTTATTTTAATTCAAGAGCCATGGATCATGTTATCTTCAATACTTTCAAATTCCCACTGCATCGATTACCATATTTCACCATCAATTTTGAAACAATATGTGTTATATCCATATCTATTGTTTATATCAAGTAATAGATTTATTAAAGTTTTGACTTATCTTTTGTAGACTCAATTTCATTCTCATTACCACTTTAATCTGAACCCTTGAATGATTGAGAATCATTTAAATTGAAAGAGCATGTTAAGCATAATTTTCTTTATTTATTTATTTTCATCCCAACAAACCATGAGTAGCTAAACCACTAATGGGTAGATATTGATAGTATATACATCTAAACTCATTATCGATCTTTAAATCTTATTTTGTAAATCCTCAAGGATTAGTAATCAGGATAAATAACTCAAGTCTATCCAATTTGTGAAAACATCCCTGATCATGGGTCATTTAAGAGGAAGACCCTGCCTTGATTAATGTAGACTAGGCTACGATCACTAGCCTTGGAAACTTTCTAACATAGAATCCAAACATGATTCACTTAGGCTATTACTATATCCCGATCATGAAATTGTCACATCCTAGGTAGAACTAGGTAACTTGACTAAAGTCAACTAGCGACTACTGAGCTTCACATCCTAAGTTGTAGGACCCTACTCAGATTAGAATTAAGGTCATACTTTCTCCAGATACTCGAAATTGATCCTGACCCCTATTTAAATTTTTTGAAGTCACTTTCAACCATAGATTTAGTAAAACTCACAAACACCAAATCAATTCCAAAGGACTCCTACAAAAGGGGATCTATCTAGTAGCCTTCAATAACCAACTTCCTCTTCATGGGATCAACCCTGCACTTTAACTATACTACACATGAGTAGTAGGTAATGTTTGGGACATAATAAATCTAATTTGACCACAACATGTATGAACCCAATTATGCATGCGGGAACATCACGTATTCCCTAAAATTTCCCTTAGTAATTAAGTATTTTTGCACTATCTCTTAAATAACCATTAGACCAAAAAAATATTGAACTTTGATCATATGGTGTATACCATCTGATCCTAGAATCACTAGGAAGTCATAAGATCATTACAATATAAATTAAGAGTGAACCACTGAATCTTTGTAATATGAGTGGAATATTCAATGATAGACATCACTCCCTACTAGAGGTCTATAAACTATCTATCCCAGTCATCCCTCAAATTTTTTGGAAATAAGTATTCATGAAAGGCCATATGTAATTACATCAACATAAATCTCAATGTCATTCTTCTTGGGTAATGATTTCCCACCATATCATGGAAGAATCATGTAGAATATAAGCTACAAGTTTGACCCTCCCCCGAGAGGCTTCTCCAGATTCCCATAAATAGAAAACACAGCCTCCATCCATGACTCTATATCATGAGGTCCTCCATCACATGAAAAGTTAGAAGGATACTACTGTGATAACTCCAAAGTCAACTTTGCTATAGTTTGGGAATGTTGGGAAACATTGTTTAAAATTTCCATCATATTGAAAAATCCCTCTTAGACCCGAGTTTCAGTTCCCATATAATGAATAATAGGTGGTTCTATAGGTGTCACTACTAAAGAGATCACTAGCATCTTATGATCCACCTCCTTCGATATATAGTCATCACTACCTTTGTGATGTAAAAATCAAGGATATAATGGAATAATGATTCTACAATTCCAAACACACACCTTAGAAAATAATTTAATTGTCTAATGGATTATAGATACCTAAATTGGACATGTAAATTCCTTTTAAATTAAAATATCATACCTATCTTATTAGTCCAAAATCCTAGTTTATCTATTAAGGAAACCCATATTAGGCTATATGAATGTATGAGATACTCCCATATACCGACTACAAAGGAAAATTTTGGATCTAGGTCTCAAATAAAATTATATGGGTTCCTGTATATTGAGTGTCTATTGAAAGGTATAGAGGAATACAACATTTACTATATAATTGGAATACTACTTAGTGGCACCCTTTTTTGTTTAAGAATATAAATTTCATTGAAATTGTAGTCCTTTATATAAATATATATTTACAACACAATTCATAAGTAATAGGTCTAGAACACAAAATATGGTTTAATTGTATAATTACAGTTTCATCACCAATCTATGTGAGAAGACACTATTTATATTGATGTAGTAAATTTAATTACTCCATTTATATTATATATGAATTAAATGTTATAATGTTTCAATATATGATAAGAATACACTAACTATATGAAATATAATAGAACTAAATAATCCTAGGTAATATGTGTTTTCCCTATATAAGGGTTAGCTACTCCCATTCACTAGATCACTAAAAAATTTAATTACCTCATAGTCTACTTTATAATTCATAAACATTAAGAAAAAAGGAAAATTAAATCCTCTAACATCAATTCATAATGTCCCGATCCGAGATATTATTAACTCATTCTTTGAGTATATGTGTCACATGACCTCAATCATGCCTTCCTGTATGACATAGGCTTCCGACTAGAAGAAATAGTCTAGTGTACATCAGTATAGTGATTATACCCTCATATCTAAGTGGAACAATAGATAAAATAAAAAAATAGACAACAAGAAAATAATATAAAAAATTGATGACATATAATAAATAGATATAATAATGACATGACCAATATCCCATTGTAGTGGAAGCATAATAAGTAAAAAAATAATGAATCAATTGAAATAATATTCAAAATCCCAAAGGACGAGTCATATAAATAATGATTTCATGGGTTTATAATGTAAATAAAAGGAAACATTCGATACAAAGGAAATAAATATACAATATTCTATACAAAATTACAAAAAGGGAAAAAGATTGCTCCACTAGAATCTTGTGAATAGGTTCATTCCTCTACTCTTATGATATATTATATAAGTAAAAAAATATCAAACATTTGTAGTTATGATATTTCCCTTATCGATATCATCCTGCAAGTAATATACTCACGTACCAAAGGTGAGTTGAGTAAGGTGTTAGATAAATTTCTATTAGGCCACCACCATTGGGGTTTAGAAATAATGCATATTATGTACATACCAATGGGTGTGTGATGGAATAAATAATAAAGACAATTCTCATTAAATAAATACAAGTTGGATCTGGTTCCTAGAAGAAACCTAGCTTGATCTACCACCTTTGGCAGAAGCTGGTAAAAGATTCACATCAGAAACCATAAATATATATCTAATAATAAAATATACATAGAATTATTATATATTGTATACACATTTATGCACTAAATAAGTGAGGGAGTAAGTAGAAATATACATTTATACTAGGTGGCAGATGGAGATAGGTCATAATTCAAGTTTTCATAACCAGTCTAACGAGCTATATGATCAAGAAAAGTGTACATTCCATGAATCTCATGATGAATTAAATACATCATGATCAAAAAATTAGATTGATGTGCTAAGTCTTCATGCACAACAATCGATACAGAGGGGCATGGAACATCATTCCCATAAAAAACTATAAGAATAATGGTGAGAGTTTCATGATTAACACCCAATGTAAGGTAGAGTGAAACACCATGCTCAATAAGTCTATCAAAAATAAGAGTGGTAGTTACACTCGACTCATCCAATGGGGTGGATTTGTTTGTGGTCAATATCCTCTATGTACATGTAAATGGTCCATAGGAGTATATCATCATGCGTATAATTATATATAAAATAAGAACACAATCTATGGTAACACATGGAAATAAATGGATTGAGGAACAATATTAGAGCTATGAAATTAAATCCCATTTTTTGTAAAACAACTATTCCACATACCTTTGGTCTGTAGAAAACTCCTCATCCAATATGGGCTTAATATTTTAAGTAGATTGGAGGAAAATTGAAGAATGGACCAACACACTAAAAAAAGTTCATATGAGCATGCACATAAAAAATGAAACATATAGGAAGTGAAACTAAGAAAGGGAGAAAAATTATTAAAGAGGGTATTTAAGGATATCCAATTATTTATACTACACATGACTTGGAGTTCATATGGAGGACTAATCAAAATACCAAGATTGGGAGGTGGAATAGGTAATATAAAATGGGAAATAGGCTAATCTGCTGGATATGAAGAGAGAAAAGAGAGGAGTGAGGTTTTAATTTCATTAAGGGAAAACTTGTAAATACACCTTTCCAAATAGGTTCACATGGTTTTGTCACACAATTTTCCAAACAATGCTCCAACCATGCACCACACCACTACCTAATGAGAATCCCCACATTGGATAGGCACACAGTTTGGATAATAGTGCAGAAACCATCTAAGATCCACTATCCTTGAGTCCTCTACATTAAGAATAGTTATTCTCCTAGTCTTTCATGGTTGAAGACAAATATTAAGGCCTCATAAATGTCACTAATTTACCCACACATTCACTGGCATTATTAGTGCAAACCATGCTCTAACAATATGAACCACTATGTTTTCCCAATTCTTAGATCTCCAAGTTCCTAAAAAGCCCTATGTTCTCCTCTGACATTATTTATTTTGTAGTTCACATTAAAAAATAAATAATAAAGGATTTAATCTAAAAAACTAATGATTTATATTGTAATGAAAATCGGGATCGTTACAGTATAATTATCTTTTTCCGTAGTATTTTTTCTCTTCCAGATGAAATTCTCTCATGTTGGGAGAATTTTACGACTCTGATTTTGTCTATTATACCATTTGAAAATACTAAAAAATAATTTTGATTAAAAAAGGGGTCCATCACGTGATTTTGTGGCCTATAGATCCTTTGTGTTGATATAATAAAAATATTAAATATATTTAATCAAACACACATAGTTTTTCTAAAATAATATAATAACTGATCAATAGTTACTCATATAGAAAACCCAAGACCACCATTATATTCATAATAAGTGTTTAATAAATTATTAATCAATTTTTCTGTCAGAACACACTATTAAATACAATATATATATTATTAGAATAGATTGAATGAGGTTCCATTAGTGTTTAATTAATTGTTATGTATTTGTGAAATTATGATAGTTTTAAACACTAACCTAATGCTTGTAAATGGGATATATCTAATTATTGGAAGAATATAATAATTTCACATACAATTCCTTTCATTTTTTTCATTATCATATCTACCTATTAGTAATGATAAGAAAAAGAGGGATTATTTTCTGAACTATTTAATGTAATAGGATCATGGAGAACAATAAAATATGATAAATCATCTATTTTATCCCCTAGTGTTTTATCTGTGTTTTTATAAGATCAAAGTGGATCTTTTGGTTCACATAAAGAGGGTCTCTCCATTGGGTACTTGTGAAACAATGATGCCACACTGATCGAGTCTGATTGGTAAACACCATCAACAAAAAATTATCTAAATATCACGATATTCTTTCTTATTATGAGAAATTTAATTATAAATTATAAATGAAAACACACTTAAATTGTTACAGAATAAAAAATTAGTGAATATTAGTAGGATAAATTTTTTTCATGATGATAATCATCATGTAGACATTAGAATATCCCTTGGGTATGACAAAAACTGAGTTGGGAAAAGGCCCAATAGGAACATCCACTTCATCTAGAACCAACAAGTGGTATCAAATATGTCACTATCAATTTCTTGTTTTTTATTTTGTATTGATTTATTTATATATTTAATTTTTTGTTTCAAATTTAGAAAATCCATTCGTATATGTTGATGAGATATATTTCATCTTATCCTTTTCATTTATCACTCATATAATATGGATTTGGTTCATATTTAATGAGGAATATCATAGGAACCTATCATAAGGTATTGATGATTGTAGTTTGATATTATAGGTATACATGAAATGTGGCCTATAGTTATATTTCGTTTATTATAGTAAATTACACCATGATAGGCTATAGATTTCATGAATCACTGTGATATATCGAAATGTATATGTATTATTTACAAATCTTGTATTGACATAGAATCACTAGCGCATGAAATTTCATACCAGACTATGTATGATGGGTTACATAGAGTGGCCCTCACTTTTCAAAAATTAACTTTGCATAACTTTTTCAAAAAACTTAAACATTATACAAATAGACACTAAAAGACCGTAGTTGGTATAGTGTCTATGAAACCATGGAAACATAAACACTAATACATATGTGAGCTACATTATCTCATACTAGGTTCTTATTGACTAAAACTCTTCTAAGAGACATCAAACTTAATACATATATTCACATCTTGGGGAAGGAAACATTAAAAGGGATGAGATAAAATTATTTTTAAGGGTAAAAAATGGAGATATGTAAGAATAACCATGAGAATAAGGGTATGAGAATGTGATCATGAAAATAGAATATCATACATTGCATATCAAATATCATATACCAGAATCGTTGAATAAAGCATGTTATTTAAAAAGACATGAATAAAAAGGAAGTAAAGGACATAATCCATGAAATATTAACATAGGAGTAATACATGGAATTGTGGAAAACACATAATCTTATAACGATTTCCGTGGTAGCAAAATCATAACTTTTAAAACCATATTAGTAGTCATGGTTCACTCTGATGTCCATCTTAGTAGAATGAGTTCACTCTTCATACCATCTTAGTTATCATGGTTCACTCCCATGTCAATCTTAGTAGTCAATGTTCATTCCCAAGACCATCATAGTATCATGAGTTCACTCCTCATACCATCTTAGTCGATCTCATGAGATATAAACCTTTACCCAATGAATTGGAGGGAGTATAGGTCCCACCCATCACATAATGAAATCATTCTTACATGTTTCATAATATCATAAATAAACATACAATAACCCATGAAATTAAGTGGGTATCATAAACATGTAAATGTATCATAACCTATGGAAAGAGACAAGATTCATAATCATTTCATTATAAACATAACCTGTGAAAAAACGGGTTTTAAAAGCATATAATCAATGAAAGAGAAACGGGTTTCATAACATCATTCCATAAAAACATAATTCATTCATAGAAATAATATGAATGGAAACATTGAATAATTTCTTTATAAAGGCATGATTGACAGCAATGGATGTTATCTTAGTTGGAAAATGATTTTGAAAGATCTTTTAATACATTTCATGAAGAAAATATAATTTATTCTTTGAAAAAATGATTTCTTATAACATAAAATCTTTTTAAAACCTTTTTATTTGAAAATATATTTTAAAACATATAAATAAGACTTGAAGTAATTTTGAAAACATTTCTCATTCAAAAATTATAAAATAAGTTTCAAAAAAAAATTAAAAATCTTATTATTTTAAAACACTTTTAAAACCTTTAAAGGAAGCTTGAAAATGTTTTGAAAACAATTTTACCTGAAAAATTATAAAATAACCTTGAAAAGTTTATGAAACCAATTTTTCTTCAAAACATATAAAATAATCTAGAAAACATTTCGAAAACCATTTTTCTTGAAAACTAATAAAAGATGATTGGAAACATTTTGAAAACCATTTTTAATGAAAAATTATAAAATAATCTTGAAAACATTTTAAAGTCCGTTTTATTTGGAAATATATTTTAAAAACAATTTATTAAATACTAACCTGTAAAAATGAATAGGGGGATTTGAAGAAATGACGGTGGGTAAATCCGAACATGGCTTACGAGGTCAAAAGAACATTAATTTTTCATAGTAAAAAAGGTTAGAAAATATACTTATTAGAAAAGATACAAGACGATTCCTTTGAAGATATTGGTAAAAGAAATAATGGTAATTTTTTATAGATTATAATATGATGGTTCAATATTCTTGAAAACCATTTTTAGAAAACATAGATTTCAAACCGAAGAGAGGGTAAAATCGGGCTTCCTTAAAAACTCTTTCTTAACTATATTATGTACCAAAGAGTATAAAATGGTACCATTACATGAATTTATATTGAAATAACATAGGAGGAGAAAAATCAAGAGTGTTCTTGAGATATGGATAATAATATTTCATCAAAGGAATCATAAACATAAACAATCTCGATAATCGATCTGATTGTCTCAATAAACTCTTATAACTTTGTAAAATGGGATCCTATAATAAAAAAATGAAATTGAATAAATCTTAAAATATCATGAAAATATTGAGATTAATTATAAGAAAAATTAAAGTATATACACCTTGAATTAATAGTTTAGGTGCATAACAAAACAAGAGTCTCAAAGATGGAAAATTGAGACAAAACTCTTTTACCGATTTGGTAACTTTTGAAAGATAACCCTCATTAAAAAAAGAATCATAAAATGGACATGTGAATATCCATAAAATTATTTTTAAGATACATAGAAGACAATAATGTACAGTACATACACCACACAAATGGAAATAGTGGTGATCCTAACATGAATCTCATGGAAATTAAAAATGAGACGAAATCCCTTTACCTTGTGTCTTGCCTCTCTCCGTACTTGTACAAGCTTCATGTATCATAAATGTATGTTTATTATAAACCTTTTAGAGAAGAATATTCTTATATATAATAATATATGTCATTTTATTATGACCTTATATTACCTTCTTGTTAATGATCATATGTTAAGGTTTCATTTCGGGTAATATTCACTTTGTTCTTCGCATGTGTCTTAATTTGTTATATCGTTTATTCCAATACTTATATCATGACGCAAGAATTTATAAAAAGATATAAATATAAATTATATAAATTATATATATAATATAAGAATCTAAATCATAATGATGTATGAAATGGAATACACCATTCATGGTGACGGTAAGTCGTACGTACGCATGAATGTTATTTCTGTTTTTATTGTCTTATTAAAAGAAAGTATGTAAATGAAATTTGTAAATATATATATATAATTATTCAGGTAGAATTAATAAATAAAATATACCATATATGTTCACTGAACCCATCCTTAATACATTTCATGTGGCGTGTGAAGGAATCACATCACTTTTAGGGGGTGTTAGTCCACACTTCCTCAAATGAATTTTCTTATTAACTCGAAATGGAATATAAAGAGATGTGTGTTGAAAAAGGAATACATGAGTTTTATTAAATAATAAATATAATATATGAATTATATAAATAGAGTTTCCATAATAATGGCTACCATTGTAGGTGGTAAATTAAGAATGAAAAATCATCATTCAGTGAGGCAGTAGCACGCCATATACAGAAACAATATGTCAAATACCCATTAGATAGATGTGTGTGAAAGTGTAGTATGAACTATTTTCATAAAAAATCATAGTATATGTATAATACTATTGTTATCACACAATGATGAATTTAGGAGAGTGGGGGGGAGAATAAGTAAAATAAATGAAAGCAACTTGAGGAAAGATGTTACCTCTAAATTGGGTAACTCTTTTTGGTTTATGCCGAAAGGAATCCTTGAGAAGATTTATGCCCAAAGCAAGTCTTAAATGTCAAAGGGAGGGTTTTCGGGATTCTACTTGGGAAGATATTGGCCAAATAGAAAAGGTTTTAGATGTGTAAAGAATGGGTAGTATAGATAGCCTAACCTTTTACATATAACATTGCATTATTTTAAGCATAATTATACATCAGAGTAAAAGCCAAGGATCATAAAGTCTAGTCTCTTGGCATACTAGGTACATAATAAAACATTATAAAAACAAATTATTATTTAAACTCCATAATGAGATCCTATCTTCCATTTTTCTCATACATATACATAGGATAAATTGGGGATAACATGAACAAATGGATTATCTAAAATCCCAGTAAGGGAATAACCATAAGAAAAAAAGCATTATCACATGAGATAGAAGGCATGGCATGATGAAAAAAGGCATGTGACATATGGAATCATGACATATAAACATGGAATCATATAAACATGGATTCATAGTAATGTGAAAGAAATATAAAATAAGAATTTAGTATGAGTCAAGGCTAACCACCAAGACCGTTTCCCATAGTATCACAATTTAAGGCTAACTGCCAAGACCATTGCCAATACTAGTATGAGCCAAGGCTAACTACCAAGACCGTCACACATAACACCTCATGAAACTAAAATTTACCCAATGAATCGGAGTGATATTTGGGAACACCCACCTTACCTTTTTATGAATATGTTTTCCACCTAAAGAATCATACATAATCAATCTTACATAAACACAAGGGTTACCCTTTGAACTAATTGGGTACCACAATCAAGTCATAAAGCATAACCAATGGGCGTATCATAAAAGTTCCCATGAAAGAATGGAATTAGAAAATAAATGGATGTTCATAATTTGAAATAGTAATATATCATGGTAAGTGATTTCAAACATAAGTTACAACATGTAATAAATGTATTTGAGAAATTTTAGTACTAAAACAATTTTGTGCGGTTTTAAGAAAAATACTATAGGGCTTTTAAAATAGAAATGGAAAAAATATTTTATATAAAACAAGAAGTGAACCAAAACGTTTTTCATAATAAAAAAAATCATTTTATAAAGAAAATTATGGCTTAAAATAGAGGATAGAGTGCACTTGAAATTGGGTAAGAATTCAATAAGTTCTCTTAAAATAGGTTTGCTTATCGGGAAGTATTGAGGAGGGAATCACTTAAAAACATGTATATCCCAAAAAGAGAATGACGGAAGGGTATTGATAAATGAATTTTGTAAATTTAAAAATAATTTAGAATATCCTAATAAATAGATAAGATAACTTCATTTTGGTAGAAATAGAGATAAAACAACTTGAATGAATAAAGGTGATTCAGGTAGAATTCCTTACAGATTATCGACATGGTATCAGGAGAACTTAAGAGGGATTAATGATAGAGAAAGGGGTTTCACATCACTTATACATAATTGGGGAAGTTTTTGGGAGATGATAAATCATACCCCATCATTAGGTATTACACATAAAATGGCATAACATAAAGGAAATTCTTGAATAAAAGTGAAATGGAGAGGATTCCTTACCTTAATTCTAATAATGTTCTCCACTTGTTATTACTGACCTGGATAAAAAAATTAAGTTTATTAATTAATAACACCATAAACTATTATATTTTTAATTGATTTATTATAACCTTTTTATGTTCATTTAAAACCTTTTTGATCGGTTATAAGGTTCAATTTCATTGTTCGGGTATGTTTGCTTCATTGGTTTTAAAGATCGGTTTACTTATATTCATATTTGAACACATGTATGATGTGAGTGGTTGTACAGAATTGGATTTATAATTTACTATTGAACATATATAAGTTTACTCTGTTGTAAATTTAATTTGGTTACTTGGAGCGAATATTAATCATTATGTAAAACTTTGGTGACAACCTTTTGGGTTAATTGGTAGTTTTTTGACCATAATGAATACATTTTGATTCATAAATCAAAACCATGTGTACAAAGGGATTCCAGAGCAACACATAAGATAATATACATATATAATAGTCTCATTCAACTATATAAATGGTTTCATGACCAGAAAATAACATGGTAATAGAAATTGATAAATTGTCGTCCTTGAATGTGATAAATTAACACATCTCAGGCGATGCTTTCATTTCATTCATATAAAAGAAGGGAAAAGGAGGTATGATTATAAACTATACCATTATCATAATATAATTCTATTTCATGTATGTTACAGGATTTACCCTACCATTTGGTTGAATGGTGGTGAGGAAATAAAATAAAAGAAAATAACTTGAAAGAAAATGAAAGAAAAGAAAAGAAGAGTTTACCTTGTGATTTAATCTCCTATGAAAGCCTCTTAAGGGGAGAGGATTTGGTATTTTGAGGAGAACAAAGGCTTATTTAAATATGGGAGGATATAGTAGATGTATTTGGGAATAATTTAATTAAGGTACAAGGTTTATAGGAGTGAAGAGAAGAGGTAAAGAGGGGTGGTATTTATAGTGGAGAAGGAGAGGGTTTTCATAATATTTAATTCCTTAGTTTAACAATATCCCTCAAGACCAGAAATAGTGATGATCCCATGACCAAAAATAGTATAGAGTGAATCTAAGTTCGAGATAATGGCTCTACATCAGCCATACATCAGCTGATGACATCGTAATTCATGTATTTAGCATTTATCATAAATTATTGTATTTTTCTATTCCCCAAAAATTCAAGTATTTCAGAAAAAACACAAAAATTTACCCTAATAATTTTTAACATGTAGAATCAAAAAATAAACACCATTTTTTAAAAAATATTTTTATAAATATGATTAATTTAATATTTAATTAAAATCACAATTTACTCGAAAAACAAAAATCTTAAAGCATTTATTTTCTTATTCCCATATATAGGTATATTGTACATCCCCGTGAATCTTATCTATATACTATCATAGGTAAGGTTACTATTAATTAGGGTATGTTACTATTCATAAGGTTAACATTACTATTCATAAGGGTATGTTATTATTCACCAAAAATTAAGTTGGTTATATTAGACTCCAAATAACTGACAGATCACAACTGTATATGTCAGATTTTAGAAATTCAAATTACATAAGTGAAAAACTTGTGTTTAAAGGTAAAATAGAACTTAATAGTTCATTATGTTATGATTTCATGTGATTATATGACATAATTATAAGAAGGAAATTTCCATTTAAAACTTTGGTTCGTTACACTATCCCCCCCTTATGAAATTTCTCCCTTTAAATTTCTTTTTTTACATTCTAAGCCATAAATAACTGCAGGTACTTTTCATTCATTGCCTCCTGCTATTCTCATGCTGCCTCTTCGTAATTATGGTTCTTCCACAATACTTTTACAAGGTGAGTAGTCTTATTACATAGATATTTATATCTACGATACAAGATCTTCACTGGCTGCTCCATTTAAGAAAGTTCATTCTCCAAATGTACCACCTCTGAAGAGAGTACATGTGAAGGGTTTGATATGTACTTCCTCAATATGGATACATGAAATACATCGTGTACTTTGGACATGGTGGGTTGAAGTGCCATTTAGTAGTCCACTGCCTCGACATGATCAAGAATCTTGAAGGGGCCGATGTACCTTTGACTTAACTTTCCTTTCTTCCCAAACCTCATGGACTTCTTCCATGAAGATATCTGTAGAAATATCATGTATCCAACTTTAAACTCAAGGTCTCATCGACAATTGTATGTATAACTATTTTGTCAACTTTGGGATGCCTTAATGTGTTGTTAAAAGGTTTTCACTTAATCTACCATTTCTTCGACCATTTATATTCCTAGAAGCATATGCTCAGTGACTTCATCCCAAAAAGCTAGTGTTCTTCACCTTTTCCCATAAAGGGATTCGTATGGTTCCATTCAGATGATCGAGTGGAAAATGTATTTGTAGGATGATAGGTTATATTGAAGTTTAGTTCAGTGATTAGAGAATGTTGGAGACTTTTCTAGAACATCGAGGTAAATCTCAGATCTCAATCAGATACAATAGATAGTGTTAGTCCATGAATCCTTACCACCTCATTGATATATATCTATGAAATTTGATCCAATGATAATTCCTCTCGAATCACTATAAAGTGACCTGTCTTTGTAAGATGATCCACAATGACCCATATAGCATGGTTTCCTCTATATTTCCTTGGAAGTCTAGTGAAAAAGTCCATGGTTATGTTCTCCCACATCCATGTTGGTATGGGTAGTGGTTGCATAATCTCCTTAGAGTTTTTCCTCTCATCATTCACTTTCTCATATACCAAGTACATTGAGGTATATTCAGCAATCTCTATTTTTATATTGTCCCACCAAAAGTTTTCTCGGAGATCTTGATGCATATTTGTGCTCCTTGGGTGAATAGAGAAGGTTGAGCTATGTGTGTCATTCATAAGATCCCTATTTATCATTGGATTTGATGGTACACATAATCATTATCAAAATACTACCACTCCTTCTTCACCAATCATGACCTTTGAGGATTTCCAATTTCTGATAACATCCACCCTTTTCAGAATTTCCACATCTTTTCTTTGAGAATCCTTTATTTTCTCCATGTGGGATGGTTTAGAAATCATTTGATAAAGGATTTATGATGTTCCTCACTTGATTATTCCCATGTCTATCCTCTAAATATCTAAGAATATCGGATCATTTTCAATTTTCATCATTGAAAAAGACACATGATCCTTTCTACTTTGAGCATCAACCACCTTATTTTCTTTAATGGGATGGTAGTGTATTGAGCAGTCATAATCCTTGATGATCTCTATCCATATTTGCTTACACATATTAATCTTTATTGTGTGAATAAATATTTGAGACTCTGGTGATCATTATATATCTCACACTTCTCCCCATAGAGATAATGTTGCAAAATTTTCAACACAAATATCATAGCCGCTAACTCTAGATCATGTGTGGGATAATTTTTCTCATGTATATTCATATTCCTTGAGGCATATGATATCACTTTATCGTTTTTCATCATCACAGAGCCTAATCCCTTCTTTGAGGTATCACTATACACCACAAAGAGTTATCCACTTGTTGGGAGTGTGAGTACTAGTGTAGTGATAAGCCTCTTTTTCAACTCCTTAAAAAAGCCTTCACATTCTTGAGTCCAGAAAAACTCCACTCCCTTACATGTCATCTTGGTCATTGGGTTTGATAATCTTGAATGTTCTTCACAAAATGTTGATAATACACGAATAGAAACAAAAAGTTGTGTATCTCTGTTACAGATGTTGGAATGGGCCACTATTCAATTGCCTTTATCATGAAAGGGTCTGTAGATATCCCTTTAATAGTGGTAACATTCCCCAAGAATAATAATTCCTCCATCTAGAACTCACATTTCCTGTACTTTTCATAAATCTTCTCCCTTTGAATATTCTTTAACACTGTATTCAAATGCTCCTCATGTTCCTCCAAGATCTTAGAGTATATCAGAATATTGTCAATAAATACTACCACAAATTTTTTGAGGTAATCTCTAAATAATCTATTCAATAAATTAGTGAAAATTTATGGAGCATTAGTGAGTCCAAATTACATCACTATGAACTCATAGTGTTCATGCCTCCTTCAAAAGTCTGTCTTGGGAATATCTCCCTTCCTCAACTTTAATTGGTGATTTTATTGAAGGTCTGCCATAGAGAAATAACTGGCCCCAAAAAGCTGATCGAACAAGTCATATATACATGGTAGGGGATACAAGTTCTTCATAGTGATTTTATTAAGCTCATGATAATCAATTTATAGGTTCATTGATATATCCATATTCTTGATGAAGAGGAATGGTTCACCCCACGGTGAAGCACTCAGACATATAAAACCTTTCTCCAGATTCTCTTGTAACTGCTTACTCAAGTCTTCCAGCTCTACAGTGGCCATTCTATAAGGTGTCTTTGATATAGGTAGATATCCAAGAATAATTTCAATTGAGAACTCAACCTATCGATTATAATGAAGAATAGGAAACTCTTCAGGGAATACATTAGTGTAATCCCTCACGATGGGCATGTCTTCAAGAATGATTCTCTCTTTTGTCCCAATCATTTAAGCTAGACATGATTTCTCATAAAGAATTAATATCCACACTAGAGACAATGATTCTAAAGGATATTCATCTTCCTACCAACAATTGTGAAGAATCGGAGGATGCTTCGGGATATGAAGAGTGACCCCCCTTTATCAGCAGTTGATGTTGGATTTATATAAAGATAGTCAATCCATGCCCAAGATAGAGTCTAAATCCACAAAAGAAAGTATGATGAGATTTTCTGGGAGGTTCGGTCCACAAACATTAACTGATGAGGAGTTATAAACCATGGATTCAATAATTTCCCCATTAAATTTTCTCATAGATAACTTATCCTCCAAATTTTGAGGTGTTGTTTGAATAGTTCTACTAAAAGTTCAAGATATGAAAGAATTCATAGAAGTATAATCAAATAGTATGTTCACTATTATTGAATGAATAACAACTGTACCTTTCACCACATCGGTGTTTGTCTCCACCTCAGCAGTAGTGATAGCATAAGACCTTCCTTGTTTCCTTAGAGTTTGTTGTTGATTTCCTTTGCCAACCCTTGGCTTAGGGAATTTTTTTGAATAATTCCCATGCTCCTTACTATTGTAACACTTCAATACAAGCTGAGTGTTGATCTGAAAATTCCTTTATTTTTCCACATTAGTGGGATTCTTCATATCGCCTCAGTATTTCTTGGCCAAATGTCCTATTCTTCCACATTTGAAGCAATTATTGGTTCCCTTTAGACAGTTCCCAAGATGATTCTTCCCACAACTTTTACAAGTGGGATATTCAGGCTTCATTCCATCATGGGATTTGTTTTTTGAACCATCCATGTTGTTCTCCATTTTTTTCTTCTTATCACTGGGATCATGAGACTGCTAAGAGTCTCCAGTCTCCATTTCAACCTTGAGGGAACAATGGAAAATATCCTCATAACTATAAAAGTCTCGAATCTCCAACACCTTCTGTAGACTCGAATTTAGCCCACTGAAGAAGCGATCCACCTAGATTTTGGTGTTCATGAAAAATCCAGAGGCATACCTTGAAATCCTCGTAAATTTTGATTCATATTCCCCAATTGACTCATCTTCCTTCTGCTTGAGTCCGGGGAACTCTCTTTCCATCATGAGATGGATTGTTTTGAGGAAAATATTTATTAAAAACATCCTCTTGAATTCATCCCAATACATGGAATCAATTTCCTCCTGGGAATTTTTATTCTTGATCAGTGTCCACCACTGATCAGCTTCCCCATTAAAATGATTGATCGCGAGTACAACTTTATATTATTCTGAGCATTGGAGGACAGAGAGAATCTTTTCAATGGAGTTAATCCACTATTTTGTGAGGAGGGGATCAAAAGATATACTAAACATGGGAGGCCTTTTCTGCATGAAGAATTATACAACAACTTGCTCTTTCCTTGGAGGAGTAGGGAGCTCTACATGATTCAAATTATTATTCATAACTTGAGCCTGTTGAGCAAGTACTGTCATAATGTTTTGAGTACTTGTACCCACCATATTAGGATTATCATTATAGAAATCATCACATTTCCTATCACATTGGTTTTTGGAATGTGTTCTTATATTTCATACTATTAACTAAGAAAAAGAATGTATAATTAGAGGGCTTGAATACATAGTTACTGATCATAAGAAGAAAACATTTGAATATAAAAGGATAAAATTGTAAAGGAGAAGTATATCCCAACTTGTGATTCCTTAATTTCAAATATAGGTTATCCTCAATATATTTCTTAACTTATATTCTTATGGTATTTTTTATTCCCTTAATATTGGTTTTTACTAAGCTCATTAATTAACCAAAGAATATCCCATGGGAGTGTCAAACCAAAAGTGCAGCAAGGCCCATTTTTGTGTACCCGGATACCCCTAGTCAGGCCTGAAACTCCTTGTCAGAGTTTTCAATCCTAGGTACATATATGTCAGAGCCACCTCTACTTCTTTGTATCCAGATAGATATGTATTTTATTGATAAACCAATTACTCTATACTAACCAAAATTTGGGGGTGTTTTCTTATACTTAGTCTCATCCTTAATGTTCTCACTAGGGTACTCTATTCCTAATCTCTAAAAATAACTAGACCATCCTATGATACCAACTATAGTGACCATATCCTTTTATATATAACATTAAATGTTTTTAAGCATAATTATACATCATAGTACAAGCCAATGATTTTGTAGTCTAGTGTCTTAGAAGACCGGGTACATAATCAAACATTATAAAAACAACTTCTTATTTAAACTCTATAATGAGCTCCTATATTACATTGTGATCATACATTTTCATAGGATAACCCATGGATAACATGAATAAAGGGATGATCTAATATACTGGTAATGGAATAACCATAAGAACAAAGCAATAGCACATGGGATAGAAGGCATGACATGATGAAAAAAGGCATGTAACATATGGAATCAAAACATATAAACATGGAATCATATAAACATGGAGTCATAGTAATGTGGAAGAAACATAAAACATGAATTTAGAATCATTCAAGGCTAACTTACAATATCACTTCCCATATTAGCACAATCCAAGGCTAACCACCAAGACCGTTGCACATAGTAGCACAAGCCAAGGCTAACCACCAAGATCGTCACACATAACACCTCATGAGACTCAAATTTACCCATTGCATTGGAAAACTATCAAGGAAAACCCATATTAACTTTTCATGAATATGTTTTACACACAAATAATCATATATAAACAGTCTTACATAAACACAAGGATTACCCATGGAAAGAATTGGGTACCACAATCAAGTCATAAAGCATAACCAATGGGCATATCATAAAAGTGTCCATGAAAGAAAGGAATTAGAACATAAATGGAAGTTAATAAGTTAAAATAATCATATATTATGTTAAGTGATTTCAAACATAAGTGACACCATGTAAGAAATTTATTTGAGAAATTTTATTATTAAAACATTTTTGTGCGGTTTTAAGGAAAATACTATATAGATTTTAAAATAGAAAAGAGAATAATATATTATATAAAACCATAATTAAACAAAGATGGTTTTAATAATAAAAAAGAATGATTTTATAAAGATGATTTTTTCTTAAAATATAGGATAGATTTCACTTGAAATTGGGTAAGAATTTGAGAAGTTCCCTTAAAACAGGTTTGCTTATCGGGAAGTATTGAGGAGAGAATCACTTAAAAACATGTATATACCAAAAAGAGAATGATGGAAGGGTATTGATAAATGAATTTTGTAAATGGAAATATAATTTATAATATTTACATAAATATATAATATAAATTCATTTTGGTAGAACAAAATATAAGGCAACTCGAAGGAATAAAGGAAAATCAGGTAGAGTTCTTTACAGATTATCGTGACATGGTATCGAGTGTACTTAAGAGGGATTCATGGGGGATAAATGGGTTTATCTACACTTATAAATCATGAGGGAAGAATGGGGTAGGTGTAAAATTATACCCCCCTCATTTGGTATTACACATAAAATGGCATAGCATAGAGGACATTCTTGAATAAAAGTGGAATAGAGAGGATCCCTTAACTTAAGTCTGATGGTGTTATCCACTTGTTATTAATGACCCGAATAAAAAATTAGGTTTATTAATTAATAATTCCATAACCTCTAATATATTTAATTTATTTATTATAAAATTTTTATCTCCATTCCAAACCATTTTTATTGGTTATAAGGTTCAATTTCATTCTTCAGGCCCATTTGCTTCCTTGGTTTTGATGATTGGTTTACTTATATTCATGTTCAGATACTTGTATGATGTGAGTGGTTTTCTAGAATTGGAGTTATATTTTATTATTGAAAATCAATAATTTTAAATTTTTTTAAATTTAATTTGTTTACTTGGAGTAAAGATTAATCATTATGTAAATCTTTTGTGTTAACCTTTTGGGTTAATTGTCGGTTTTTGACCACAATGAACACATTTTGTTTTATAAATCAAAACCATGTGTAAAAAAGGATTACAGAATAAAAAATGAGATAAAATACATATCTAATAGTATGGTTCAACCATAAAAATAGTTTCATGACCAGAAATGAAGATGGTAATATAAATTGATAAACTTTCATCCTTGAATCTGATAAATTGACACATCTGTAACAATGTTTTCGTTTCTTTCATATAAAAGAATGGGAAAAGAGATATGATGATAAAAAATACCATTAGAATAATATCATTCTAGTATATGTATGTTACAGTAGTTATCATACCATTTGGGTGAAGTTAGGTGAGGAAATAAAATAAAAGAAAACAATTGTAAACAAAATGAAAGAAAAGAAATGAGGAGTTTACCTCTTGATTTAATCTCCCTTGAAAGCCTCTTAAGGGGAGAGGATTTGGTCTTTTGAGGAGAAAAAAGTATTATGGACGTGTGGGAGAATATTGGTGACAGATTAGGTCATAATTTAAGTAATACAGAAGGCTTGATAGGAGTGAAGATAAGAGGTAAGGAGGGGTGGTATTTATAGTGGAGGGGAGGAGGGTTTTCATAATATTTAATTCCTTATTTTAATAATTTCTTTAAATACCATAAATAGTGATGATTACGTGACCAAAAATAGTAAATAGTTCATGTGGGTTCTATATAAGTTCATTACATCATCCATACATCCACTGATGACATCATAATTCATGTATTTAGCATTTATCGTAAATTATCATATTTTTCTATTCACAAAAAATTCAATTATTTCGGAAAAATCCTAAAAATTTACCCAAACCATTTTTTAATGTGTAGAATAAAAAAATGAACTCCATTTTTCTAAAATATTTTTCTAAATATGATTAATTTAATTTTAAATTAAAATCAAAATTTATTTTAAAAACACATTTTTTAAAACATTCATTTTCTTATTCCCAGATATAGGTATATCGTACTTCCCCTTGAATATTATTTATATACTATCATAAGTAAGGTTAATATTAATTAGGGTATTTTAATATCCATAAGGGTAAAATTTCTATTCATAAAGATATGTTACTATTTTCCAAAAATTATGTTGGTTATATTAGACTTCAAATAACTTACTGATCGCAACCATGTATGCTAGATTTTAGAAATTCAAATCACAATAGTGAAAAACTTATGTTTAGAGGTCACATATAACTTAGTAGTTAATTATGTTGCTATTTCATTTGATTATATGACATAATTATAAGAAGGAAAGTTTCATTGAAAACTTGGGGTTGTTATTGGTAGAGGTGGTGGCCTTTTATAGGGAAGGAAAATGACTCACTTGGAACTTTTAGAAACAAGTTAGGTGTACACGTGTTATAACCTAAAAAAAGTCACACCAAACAAAAAAAAACTCAATAATTTAAGTATTATGTCCGAAATATAGCAATCCAATGGGTTTTGGAAAAGTTTATAGGTCATTTGGGCACTTAATTTTAAGGTTTCGTCCCTAATTACGCATAATTTGGCTTTAACCGCTGTGATTTCTTTTAATCACTTTTACTAATAATTTTGGACAAAAATTAACATGGTATTATTAGAAAATAAATATTATACTGAATAAAATGGTTTATGTAATATTTATGAAATTAAATTCACATAAGAGGTAAAATTAAGATTGGTGTTAATCCTGCAGACGAGAAGAAATAACGAGGTTTTAAAGTAGGAAAAAGTTCAAAAGTTTGTTAAGATTTTATATTAAGTTTCAAAGTGAAATTGATTCTAGTGAATTAAATTGTATTAATAGATGTAATTTTTATTTAGTGTGACCTTAAAACAAATTTATAATATCATTTATCATTAATAATTAATTTGGAAAAAGGCAGTTTTTAACTAAAAAGTAGTATTTTTCAATATTCATCAAAAAATAAGGTTTCTCAAAAAAATACCATAACATCACAATAGGATATTTTCAACTTTATGAATTCAAAAATGAAATTTATTTTACCAAATTCAATTTATAAATGTGTCTTAAATTTATTTTACTAGTAAAAGTAGTCTATTCAAGAAAATGGTATTTCTAACACAAGAAGGACTTTACAAAAAATATTATTTTTCATTATCAATGTGTTTTATTTATATAAAACAATAATAAAATATAATTTAAAAGAAGTTATTACTATTCCTATAACTATTTTTAATGGTTAAGTTATAATTATCTTATTTAATTAATCATATATAAATATATATATATGTTTTATAGAAACTCAGTGTTGTGTGCATTGCAAGCCAAGTTGGTGTTGCATGTAGCGTAAGAAAAGTTAGTATTGCATGTGAAAGGAGTATTTGACTTAGTGAAAAGCTATTTATAGTGTTTATTTTAGTGAAAAATATCAAATAATTAAAATAATTTGGAAAAAAATCTCAAAATCTTTGTGTGTTATATTATACTCCCCTTAAAATGAATTTTTCCTTAAAATTTCATCTAGGTTATAAACGGTTTAATACTTGAATTTTTCATTCATATAAACCCACATAGTGAAAAATTATAATAAAACGTCCCATAAAAGGGAAATTTGGAACCATAATGGTTACCCAATGTAACATATAACTGGGTTTACACATAGGAGAACATATGTTAGGAGTGAAGATTGGAAATGGAGGGAAAGCATAAATATTTATAGGGATTGATTGAGGTCATCAATAAAAAAAGTGAATGATCAAAGAAGAATTTAGGGGCTAAAATTCATAAATTAGTGATTTTTTAAAAGGCCTTTAGCACAATGAAAAGTACAGTATTGGGAAAATAATTTTTTTTGATCACTTTTAGAACGTTGAGTAATTATTGATAAATTTATATAAACAAATTTTCATTATTGGGTTTTTCTTTGAACTATTTCTTATATATCCATTAAATCATGGAATAAATTTATAGAAATTAACTTTTATGAATGAAGGACTAAAATATACTTTTATCCGATCTTAAGGCCCAAAAATGTCTAATTATTTGTCTCTAAAAAAATAACTTGCATTAATATATAAAAATAAAAAGTAACACTATTGGTTCATCATAAATATTTAATGAACAAAAATAATTATACATTAACTAGGACATCACATGGGCTTTTAGTAGGCATGAAACGCTTATCATTCTTTGATCATAGGTTCAGGACCCGTGGCCTTGCTGAACTGGATTGGTTGTCACCCGACATACATTATGTTCTTTTTTAAAACCAAACTAATATAAAATATAATATGTACATCCTTGAAATAAGGTTAATAACATATTATCCTTTTAACAAAGGGTTTCAACACAAACTCAGTGCCAAAATACATCCTATGAAGTTCAACTTAAACTTTTCATGAATGGTTAATATTATAAACCTTATCAAAGTGGAAATTCAAAACTTTAGAAAGAGAGTCATGAAATAATATTAACATTGATTCCCTTGTATTACACAAAGTAGATCTTGGTTGTAACATTCCAAACATGTGAATACACTTATTGTATATTCCCTTGAAACATGGTAACAACCTGAATTACCATAAATCCTTTTGGAAAACATGCAAGATTCATGATTCCAATGTATATTGAATCAATTACTTAAATCCAAAAATTATTTAAAATTCAACAATGAGAGCATAAACCACCTATAAATAAGTTCTTACATAGTTCCAAGGTAATCAATACTATCTAATTTACTTATTCATATCCCATATAACTTTTTTCATAAAATATTATCTTATCATAATGAACATATTAAGGTTTACCTTCCTTTATTCAAAATATAATATTTTCATTGAATCAATTCACCAGTCCAACATAAACATGTAAAAAATGAGAAAAAACTTAGAACAATCCATATATGTATTTCATAATTTAAAATTTTTGAATCCAAATACATAAATACTTATATTACTAAATCCTTAATCCATTAACAAAAACACCTTTTTCCTTCCACATTTCTTCTATAGTCTCATCATAATCCACCATATAACCATTACTCACACCACCTTGATGATTCTCTTCAGTAAATTTCCTCTTGGGACATTAGGTTTCATAATAACCATTTTCTTCACACATAAAACACTTCACCTTTAATGACAACTTAGGGAGGCCAAAATTCCCATCCATTTCGTTAACCAAAATCTTCATTTTCCCTTAGAGCCACTTGCTTTGTGTCCTTATTTTCCATAGTCAAAACACATTATTTTTCCTATCATACATGAATTTAGGTGATTCATTCTACATTCTTAACACAATGGAAACAAAATATTCTTTCCTCCATGGTCTCCATTACCCGATCTCTCAATAAACTCCTTCTTTATCTTCCTTGGTGATTCTAAGAGTTGGTTAAGGTAAAAATTTCTAATCATGTTCCTTGATAATTTATTAGTCATGATCACTACATCTTTCACTCCATTGATCATCCCACCCAGCTAATCATCCAAAAATATTCCATCACATCCAACATTAAACTTGTTCCATCTGGTTCCCTCCATTGACTAAAACTAGAAGCAGAGTGTGAGCATTTATTAACATAGAAGAAAACCAAATAGTTATGAAAAAATTATTATAGAATATCTAAATCATGAAACATTTATTAATCTATGACACCCTAGGTTCTTCCTTGGTAATCCATAAACAACTTATATTTAAATCCTTTATAAGGGTTTGTGAAGAGTTTATGAATTCCCAAAGCATATCCCCTGGGAGTGTCAAACTAGTTTTGCAGTAAGACCTATTGTCATGTACCAGATTACCCTGAGTCAATCCAAAAACATCTTGTTAGATTTATTACCCCTAGGTACATCTATTCCATAGAAACATCCATTTGTAGTATCCAGAAATTAATTTATTACTAGGAAATCACTCACTCAATCCTTCACCAAAATTATAGTACATTTTCTAAAATGATTACTTATTTTTATACTTATCCATAGATACATTCCTATAGATATATATTTAAATATACCTAGGAATATCACTAAAGTATTCTCATTATAGCTTCAAAAGGTTAAATATTCATTTTCTATGATACCAACTGTATCAACCCTTGCTTTTCAAAGATAAAAATTACATTACTTTTGTAGAAAACTTAAACATTATAAAAATAGACACCTAAATACCATAGTTGGTATAGTGATTTTGGAAACATGTAAACGTAAAAATTGATAAATATGTAAGCTAAATTATCTCCCACTGGGATCTTCTTGAATAGAAACCATCTTAGATATACCAAATGTAATACATATATTCACAATATGGGGAAGGAAACATAAAAAGGGGTGATCTCAAATGATCATTAAGGGTAATCAAGGGATACATGTAAGAATAAACACGAGAATAATGGTATGAGAATGTGATCATGAAAATAAAATATCATACCTTGCTTATAAAAGATTATATAAATGAATCATGGTATAAATCTTGGCAGTTCGTAATACATGAATAAAAATAAAGGGCATAAGCCATTAAATAATAACATAAGAGTAATACATTGAATTGTGTAAAACACATAAGCACAAAACAATTTCCATATTAGCCAAGGCACCACTTCCAAGACCATATTAGTAGTCACGGTTCACTCCCATGGCCATCTTAGTAGCATGAGTTCACTCCTCATATCATCTTAGTAGTAATGGTTCACTCCCATGTTCATCTTAGTAGTAAAGGTTCAATCCCAAGACCATTCTAGTAGTATTAGTCCACTCCTCATATCATTATAGTCTCTCTCATGAGATATAAAACTTTACCCAATGAATTAGTGGGATATTAAAGTCCCACCCTTCACATAATTAAATCATACATACATGTGCCACATGATCATCAATAAAAATATCATAACCCATGAAATGAAATGGGTATCATAAACATGTAAACATATCATAACTTGTGGAAAGATATTGGTTTCGTAGTCATTCATCATAAACTAAACCAGGAAAAGAATCGGGTTTCAAAAGCATATAACTCATGAAAGAGAAATGGGTTCATAACTTCATTCCATAAAAACACAATCCATTAATTGAAATAATATGAATGGAAACATTTAATAATTTATCTATAAATGCTTCAGTAACACCAATGAATGTTATCTTAGTTGGGAAATAATTTTGAAATATCTTTTAAAACATTTTTTAGTAAAATATCTTATATTATTTGAATTTTTTTTATAACAAAAAAACTTTTTAAAACCTCTTTCTTTGAAAATAGATTTGTAAACATGTAAATAATACTTGAAAATACTCCTATAACATTTCTCCTTAAAAACTTATAAAATATGTTTCAAAACACATTAAAACACTTATTATTTTTAAAAAATTGAAAAACTTTAAAAGAAGATTCAAAATGTTTTGAAAACGTTTTTACATGAAAATTTATAAAATAATATTTAAAATGTTTTTAAAACCATTTTTCTTGAAAACTAATAAAATAATCTTGAAAATATTTTGAAAACAAATTTTCTTGAAAACATATAAATGCTTGAAAACATTTTGAAAACAATTTTTATTGAAAAATTATAAAATAATATTATAAACATTTTGAAAACCATTTTAATTGATAATATTTCTTAAAAAATTCTTAAGTATTATCCTTTTAAAAATTTAATGGGGTTTTTGAAGAAATAATGGTGGGTAAAAATGTACATGTCGTACGAGGTCAAATGTACATTACTTTTTCATGGTAAAAAATGGTTAGAAAATTTATCTATTCAGAAATAGAAAATAAATTCCTTTGGAGATATTTTTTGAAATAAAAAATGGGTAAAAATTGTTTTATATATTATATGATAATGGTATAATATTCTTGTAAATCCTTTTTAGAAAACATATTTTTCTAACCTAATAGAGGGTAAAGTCAGGCTTCCTTAAAAACTATTTCTTAACTATATTATGTATTAAAGAGTATAAAATGGTAAAAATACATGAATATATCATGAAATAACATAGGATAACTAAATTAATGAGTTTTCTTGAGAAATTTATTATAAAATTTCATCAAAGGATGCATAAACATAAACAATATCGAAAAGCGATGAGATGGTCTCAATAAACTCTTATAACATGGTAACATGGAATCATACTCTCCAAAAATAAAATAAAATTATCATTAGAATATAATGAAATTATTTAGATCCATGATATAAAAAATTTATGTTTATACACCTTGAATTAAGAGTTTATTTTCATAACAAAACATGAGTCTTAAAGAAGGAAAATTGAGACAAAATTGTTTTACCGATTTGGTAAATTTTGAAAGTTAAAACCCATGAAAGAAGAATCATAAAATGGAAATTTGAATACCCATTAATTGAATTAAATGATACATATAAAAAATAATGGGCAGTACAAACCTCACACAAAAGTAAAGAGTGATGACAATAACATGAATCTCATGGAAATTAAAAATGAGATAAAATCCCCTTACCTTGGGTCTTGACTCTCTCCGTACTCGTACAAGGTTCCAGTATAATAAATATAATTTTATTATACATATTTTAAATAATAACATTATTATAAAAAATACCATATATGGTTTTATTATGACCTTATATCACCCACTTGTTAATGATCACATGTTAAGGTTTCACTTCGGGTAACATTCCCTTTGTTCTTCGCATGTGTCTTAATTTGTTATATCGTTGGTTTTTATACTTATATCATGATTATATAATGTATAAAATAATATAAATATCAGATATATACATTATATTTATATTATAATATTATATATCATAATAAAGTATGAAATGGAATACACCGTTTATAGAGACGATAAGTCATACGTACACATGAACATTGTTTCCATTTGTATTATCATATTGACAGAAAATATGTAAATGATATATATATATATAATTATTAAATTATAATTAAAATATTAAATATATCATATAATGTAACTAAACCCATCCTTAATACATTTCATGTGGTGTGTGAATGAATCACATCGCCTTAAGGGGGATGTTGTCCACACTTCCTCAAATGAGATTATCATATTAACACCAGATAAAAAAGTAAAGATATGTGTATTGAAAAGGAATAAAGAATATTTAATACATACTAAATATAATATATGACTTATATAAATATATTTTCTATATTAATGGCCACCATGAAAGGTTGTAAATGAAGAATAAACAATCATCATTTCGTGAGGTAGTAGTTCACCACACAGAGAAATAGTATATTCATTATTCATTAGATAGATGTATGTGAAAGTGTAGGTAGAAATATTTTTATAAAAACATCCTATTATATGTATGATAATTTTTTTCACACAATAATGTAATAAAGAGAGTGGAGTGGTTGGAGAATTAAAATAATGGAAAGGATTTTGGGAGAAGATATTGCCACTAAATTTGGTAACTACTTTTGGTTTGTGAAAAAAGGATTCTTTGGGAAGATTTATTCCCAAAGGGAGGCTTCAAGGTAGAAGGTATTATTTTTTTGAGTCTAATTAGTTAGATATTGGCTGAACACAAAAGGTTTTATAGGTGTGAGGAATGGGTAGAGGTGGTGGACTTTTATAGGGAAGGAAAAAGACTCACTTAGAAGTTTTAAAAACAAGTTAGGTGTAAAAATGTTATTGGCTAAAAAACTCATAAAAAACTAAAAAACATATATAATAGAAGGTTTATGGCCGAAATATGGACATCCACTTGGTTTGTTACATGTTTCTAGGAAATTTGGGCCCTTAATTTTAAGGTTTAGTCCCTAATTAATCTTAATTTGGCCTTAACCATTATGAGGAATTTTAATCACTTTTATTAATAATTTTGGTCAAAAATTAACACAGAATTATTAGACAATAAATATTAGACTGAATATAATGGTGTATTTTTTATTTTTTAAATTCAATTCATAGAATCGAAAAAATTAATATTATTGTTATTCCTGAAGATGGGATGAAATAAGAGGGTTTTAAAATTGGAAAAAGTTTAAAAGTTTGAAAAGATTTTATATTCAGTTTCAAAGTAAAATTGATTCTAATAAATTGAATTGTATTAATAGAAGAAATTTTTATCTAACATGACCTTAAAATACATTTTTAATATTATTTATCATTAATAATTAATTAGAAAAAAGGTAGTTAATAACTAAAAGCTGTATTTTTCACTATTCATAAAAAATGAAGGTTGTCAGAAAAATCTTATAACTTCACCCTTGGATAATATCAAAGTTATGAATTAAAAAATGAAGTTTATTTTATAAAATTAAATTTATAAATGTGTCTAAACCTAATTTTTTTTTTAAATTTCATCCATTCATGAAAATGGTATTTTTAACAGAAAAAGGGATTTACCAAAAATATTATTTTTCCTTATCAATATCTTTTATTTATATAAAACAATTATAAAAAAAATATTTGAAAAAATTTATTACTATTCCTATAACTATTTTTAATAGCTATTTTATAATTATCTAATTTAATTAATTATATATATAAAGATATTTATATAAACTCAGTGTTGTGTGCATTGCAAGCTAAGTAGGTGTTGTGTGTGGCACAAACCATGTCGGTATTACATTTGGAATGAGTGTTTTACTTAGTGAAAATATATTGATAGTGTTTCTTGTAGTAAAAAAATTAAATTAATTAAATTAATTCAAAAAAAATTCTCAAAATATCGAGGTGTTATATTCTACCCCCTTAAAATGAATTTCACCCTTGAAATTCGTCTAGGTTATCAAAGATTTAATACTTGAATGTTTCATTTATAGAAACCCGCATCATAAAAATTAATGTTAAAACATAAATTAAAATGGAAATTTGGAACCATAATGGTTACCCAATGTAACATATAACTGGATTTCCATAAAGTAGAACATATGTTGGGAGTAAATATTGGGCATAGAGGGAAAGTTTAAATATTTATAAGGAGTGGTCGAGGTCCTCAATCAAATACAATTGAATCATCAAAGGAAGGTTTATGGGACTCAAATTCATAAATCTTTGATAATTTAAAAGGCCATCACCTCAATGAAAATTAAGTTATTTGGAAAAAAAATTAATCACTTTAAATTTCTATAAAAAAATTCATTATTGGGTTGTGCTTTGAAAAATTTCTAATACCTCTTTTAATTCATGGAATAAATGTCTAGAAATTAATTGTGTTGAATAAAGCACTAAAATACACTTTTAACGGATCTTAAGGCCCATAAAAGAATAAAAATTCTAACTATTTTTCTCTAAAAAATCAACATGAATTCATCTATAAACAAGTAACACTACTAGATCATCATAAATATTTATTCAAAAAATATAATTTTATATTTACTAGGATATAGCATCGTCTTATGGTAGAAGTGAACCTCTTATCATCCTTCGATAATGGGTTCAAGACTAGTGGCCTTGCTGGACATGATTGGTTGTCACCTAACATAAATGATGTCCTTTTTTAAAACCACACTAATAAAATATATATTTTATACATCCATGAAATAAGGTTAATCACTGATTATCCTTTTAACCATGGGTTTCAATACAAACTCAGTGCACAAATACTTCCTGTGAATTTTAACTTAAACTTTTCATGAATAGTTAACCTTATAAGCATTCTCAAAGGTTAAAATCCAAAACTTTAGAAAGATATTAATGAAATCATATTAACATTAATTCCCCTGTATAACACAATGTAGCTCTTGGTTGTGACATTCCAAAAATATGAATAACCTTATTTTATATTCCCTTAAAACATGGTAACAACCTGAATTATGATACATCATTTTGAAAACCATGCATTCTTCTTGATTCCAATGTATATTGGATCAATTAATTACATCCAAAAATGTCGTAAACATCATCAATGATAGCATTAACCACATATCAACAAGTCCTTACTTACTTCCAAGGTAATAAATATTGTCGAATTTACTTATTCATATGCCATGTATCTTTATCCATACAACATTATCTTATCATAATGAACATATTAAGGGTTACCTTCCCTTTGTCAAAATATCATCTTGTACTTAAATCACTTCACCAGTCCAACATAAACATGTACATACTGAGTAGAAAAAACATAGAACAATCCTTTTATATTTCATCGTTCATAACTTTTGAATCCAAATACATAAATACTTAGATTACATCATCCTTAATACATTAAAAACAATACCTCTTTCCTTTCACATTTCATCCATGGTCTCGTCATCATACACCATGTAACCATTACTTGCACCACCAAGCTAATTCTCTTTAAGAACTTTGTTCTTCGGATATTGGGTTTCATAATGAACATTTTCTCCACACTTAGAATACTTAACCTTCGATGATGACTTAGGGAGGCCAAAATTCCCATCCATTACGCTAACCAAACTCTTCATTTTTTCCTTATAGTCAATTGTTTTGTGTCCTTCTTTTCCACAATAAAAACACCTTCTTATTCTTATAAGACATTCACTTAGGTGATTTTTCCACATTCTTGACACAAAGAAAACTGAATCTTCTTTCTTCCATGGCATCCACTGTAACGACCCAAACTTTTAAATAATTTTTTTCCTAATTTTGTGTGTTATTTTATTTTATACTCAATAAAACTTTTTCATTTAATAAAATTAGTATAATTAAAATTAGACCATTGGGCTTCGACTTTTATATGATCATTCGTTAATATGACCGTTGGAAACTAAATTATTTTATATAAATACAAGTGATTTTGGTTAATAAAGAAAGAATATTTGACGGCCCCATCCAGTAGTCTTGGGCCAATCGAAGCCCATCTGACAGAACTTGGGAATTAGGTAGCACCACTGGGCTTTGCTCTGGACAAAACCCAAGCCGAACTTCATCATGTGAAGCTAGAATGAAATCACCTTCGCGAGAAGTTCAAGTAGATAGAAATCACCACTCGGGCAATGTTGGTCGAGCCGCCCCAATATTCTATCACCTTAGTACACCTTACACTTATGTCCTATTCTGGTGTTATAAGGGGCTATGTTTTGAGACCTTAGCTGATTTATGTAATCCTTTGATATAAAAAAATGTGATTTCCTTATATGGTGAAGTTTATGAATTTTCAAATATCCGGATAGATATAGGATGTATATTATTAATGTTTAGAGAAAAAGGGATATTTTAAAATATTTATGTAAACCTTAAATAATTAATTATGTGTAATGATTTTCAAAAAATGGTCTTCTAAAGTTATGTTCAGTAATAAATTTAGAGTCTAATAAGATCAACTTAATTTTTAAGGAATAGTAAATTATGAATAGTGATTTTATGCTTATGATTAGTAATATGACCAATTGGATTATGTAACCTAACTTAACAAAGTATTGATATAATTAAAGCACCTTGATTAAATAATGTGATTCAATAAAATATGTAAATAACTGTTTCAGAAATTATTATTCAAGTATTAGTTTTTTTCGGGTGAATAGTGTTTTTTAATTAAAAATTAAATTGAAAATATTTAGAAAATTATTTTTATAAAATGGAGTTCAGTTTTGAATTCAGAGTATCGATATTAGGTTAAGGTGATTTTTAGGGATTTTTCTGAAAAAAATGAATTTTCGATGAATAGTGAAAATACAGTTTTAGTTTCGGGTGTTTAATGACATCATTAAGGATGTAATAATTATGTAGTCATTTTTGTCGACTTATGAATAGTAATATAAGTTATTAGGTGTCCCAATTGGCCAATACCATGGGAAAATACCATGGGTAAGCCCATGGTTTATCCAATACCACCGATGAGGTGTCCCTTGGCCATTAATGACTTCACCCCTCACTTCTCCTATAAATACCCAGTCATTCCCTCATTTATTTCATTTAAAAATCATTGTAAAAAATTTTCTGATATTATTACCTCCCAAGGAATCCTCCCAAGGTTCTCTCAATCCTCTCAAGGTCCCGACCTTCAAACTTTCGAAGTTACTCTTCAAGGTAAGGGATTCTTTCACCCTCCTCTTTTAAGTCATGACTTTTTTTATGTTGTATCTTCTAGTTTCCATCTATTTTTGTTGAGGGTATGTTCTTATATGTTATCATTACTATCCATTTCATGTCTAATTGTTTATAGAGCCTTTCCGCTCTAATCAATTTGTTTTCTAAATTTTTAAGTGATGCCATTAGGCTGCTGAATTTCTCGTAAAAGAAATCACATCTTCTCTTCCCTTTCACGTTTCCTTTTCATGTGGTATGCTATTCAAATATCCATACCATTATCTTATTCTATACCCATACTGTATTAATAATTATTTACTAGTGGGTGACCCTTGTCCCTTCTCTTTTAAATGTGTTCTAAAACCATGGTATATAGCTGTTATGCTGCAGAAATTTCATCTCAAAATTTCTATCTCTTTCTCTCAAGAAATTATCTTGTTTATTTATGTGAATACCCAGACCTCTTTCATTTCTATGGGTGTTCATAAATATATAAAAATTATATATTTGATTCTGTAATTGACATACATATAACCCTCACTCCCTTTCCATGGGTTATAAATGATATAATGATCTTATTTTTAAGAACTTTTAAAACGTCGCGATTTTGAAATGAAACTCATTTCTATTATTCTCTATGGGTTATTTATGAAATTTTTTATTATGATATATGTGGATTACATGAAAATAAAGACATATTAAGGGTGCTCCCTGATAGCACTCTAATTAATTGGGTATATAATTAATCTCTAGAGATGGCAAGTTTCACGATTCCTTGGTGAATAACCTTGGTAATTTTGATGACACCTTGGGGATGAAACTTGGTGATATGTTCATGAATGTATAAATGAAATTTTGAAGCCACATATTCAAGTTGTGTTCCAAATTATTTTCATTATGATATTCCTATACTTCCATTGCACATGTCTTTATGTTGTTATTCAATTTCTTATTGTTAACACAAGTAAGCTAATATCCTTGTTTACCCTTACTGGCCCTTCTGCTAACCCTTTCCTTTGATGTATGTCTCAAGGATATGAGGTGAAGTAGTTGTACAAAGGTTGAACCTATGATGAATCCCTACAAGTGGTTTATAAGAATGTTTTATGTTATTTTCATGTATTATGTTCCTGATTTCCAAGACACTATACTTTAAAGATCCTCTGTTTGTAAATTGTAATGAAAAGTTATGTATTAAAAAGGCAGGATAACACATCCACTACCTGAACTCTCAAATAACTCTTTCTTTCTCTTCCTTGGTGATTTTGAGAGTTATTTATGGTAAACATTGTTAATCATGTTCTATTAAATCTTATTAGGCATGATCACAACATATTTTACTCCACTAATCATCCCACCTAACAGATCATCAGAAAATCTTCCATCACATCCCATATTATACTAGTTCCTTTCAGTTCCCAACATTGACTAAAACCAGAAGCATGGTTTGATAATTTCTTAACATAGAAGAAAATAACATAGTTATTAAAATAATAACTTATATAATATCTAAATCATGACACACTCTTTAATCTATGACACCTGAGGGTCATCCTAGGTCATTCACATATATCATATATTTAAATACTTCATAATTTTTTGCGAAGAGTTTGTGAATTCCCGATGAATATACCTCGAGAGTGTCAAACCAGGTGTGCATCAAGGCCCATTGTCACGTACTAAAGTACCCCATGTCAATCTCAGAACATCTTGTCAGAGTTGTTACCCCTAGTTATATCTATGCTAGATCCACATCCACTTGTAGTATCCAGACAAGAATTTATTACTAGGAAACCACACACTCTCTCCTTCAGTAAAATTATAGGACATTTTCAAAAATTATAACTCATCATTACACTTATCTATAGATACATCCCTACATATATCATCATAAATACACCAAGGGATATTACTAATGTATTCTCATCCTAGATTTCAAAGGTTAATTATACCTTTTCTCTTATACCAACTATACTGACCCTAAATTTTCAAACATTAACATTACATAAGCTTTTCAAAAAACATAAACATTATAAAAACAGACACCCAAAGACCATAGTTGGTATAGTGCCTTTGGAAACATGGAAACTTAAACGGTGAAACATATGTGAGCTACATTATATCCCACTATGTTCTTCTTGACTATCACCCTTATTAGACACATAAAATGTAATACATATCTTCAAAAACATGGGGAAGGAAGCATAAAAAGGGGTGAGCTTAAATACTTTGTAAGGGTAAACAAGAGAGGAAAGTGAGAATAAATATTATCATAAGGTTATGAGATTGTGAACATGAAAATAGTAGATCATACCCTGCATATCAAAGATCATATACCTGAATCATGACATAAAGCTTGGCAGTTCATAAGACATGAACAAAAATGATGTAAAGAACATAATCTGTTAAATAATAACATAGGAGTAAATCATGTAATTATGGAAAAAACATAAGCATATAATGATTTCCATAGTAGCTGAGGAGTCACTTCCAAGACCATCATAATAGTCAAGGTTCACTCCCATGGCCATCTTAGTAGCATGGGTTCACTCCTCATAACATATTAGTAGTAATTGTTCACTCCCATACCCATATTTATAGTCAAGTTTCATTCCAAAAACCATCATAGTATCTTGATTTCACTCCTCATACCATATTAGTCTATCTCATGAGATATAAAACTTTACCTAATGCATTCGAGGGAGATATAGGACCCACCCGTCACATAATGAAATCATACATACATGTCCCTCAAGGTCATAAATAGAAATATCATAACCCATGAAATGAAATGGGTATCATAAACATGTAAACATATCACAACCATTTTAAACATACATGTTTCATACTCATTTCACCATAAACATAACTCGTAAAAAGAAGCGTATTTCAAATACATATAACTTGTGAAATAGAAACTAGTTTCATAACATCATACCATAAAAACATAATCCATTCAGAGAAATAATATTAATGGAAACATTAAATAATTTCCCCATAAGTAATGAGTAACACCAATGGATGTTATCTTAGTTGTGAAATAGTTGTGGAAGATATTTTAAAACGTTTCCTGAGGAAAATATCTTTTCTTCTTTGAAAAATGTTTTTAATTCCATAAAACCTTTTGAAAACAATTTTCTTTGAAAATAGATTTGAAAACTTATAAAGAAGACTTGAAATAATTTTTAAAAATTTTCTCCTTAAAAAATTGTAATATAAGTTTTAAAACACTTTAAATCCCATATTCTTTGAAAAAACCTTTAAAAACATTAAATTAAGATTGAAAATGTTTTGAAAAACATTGTACTTGAAAACTTATAAAATTAGCTTGAAAATATTTTCAAAACCATTTTTCTTGAAATATTATAAAATAATATTGAAAACATTTTGAAAACCATTTTTCAAGAAAACTTATAAATTAAGCTTGAGAACATTTTGGAAAACATTATTATTAAAAACTTATAAAATAATCTTTAAAAAATTTTGAAAACCTTTCTCCTTGAAAATTACTTTTTAAAAAAAATTATTAAATATTAACCTTTTAAAAATGCAAAGGGGGATTCTAAGAAATGATGGTAGTTAAATCCTTACTTGTCGTACAAGGTCAAAAGAACATTACTTTTGCATGGTAAAAAAGGTTAGAAAAGTTCCTTATTCGAAAATAGACAAGAAGATTCCTTTCAAGATATTGGTAAAATATGAAAAGGGTAAAAATTTCTTTTATATATTATAATATAATGGTATAATAATCTTTGAAACCCTTTTTAGAAAACACATATTTCTAACTGAAGATAGGGTGAATTCAGGATTCCAAAAAAACTCTTTATTAACTATCTTATGTACCAAAGAGTAGAAAATGGAGAAAATACATGAATATATCATGAAATAATAGAGAACTATAAAACTCATGAGTTTCTTGAGATATGGATAATAAGATTTAATCAAATTAAGCATTAACATAAACAATCTCAAAAAGTAATGAGATTGTATCAATAAAATCTTATAACATGGTTACGTGGGATCAAATTTTCCAAAAATGAAATTACATGAATCATAGAATATCCTAAAAATATTTAGATTCATGATATTAAAAAAATTATGTATATACACTTAGAAGTAAGAGTTTATGTCCATAAAAAACATGAGTATCAAAGAAGGAAAATTGAGGAAAAATTGTTTTACCAATTTGGTAACTTTTCAAAGATAGACCCAATGAAGTAAATATTATAAAATAAAAATGTGAATACCCATAAATTGATGTATAAGATACATAGAACAAAATACTAGGCAGTTCATACACCACACAAAAGGAAAAAGTGGTGATCATTACATGAATCTCATGAAAATTAAAAATGAGATGAAATCTACTTACCTTGTGTCTTGATTCTCACCGTACTCATATAAGCCTTATATATAATAAATATAAGTTTATTATAAATATTTTACAGAATAATATTATTATAAATAAAACCATATATTATTTTATTAATACCTTATATTACCTGCATGTTAACAATCCTATGTTAAGGTTTCACTTTGGGTAATTTTCGTTTCGTTCTGCACATGTGTCTTAATTTGATATATCATTGTTTTCTCATACTTAAATAATGATTACAGAATTTATAATATGATATAAATATCAGTTATACAAATTATATTTATAATATAATAATATATATCATAATTAAGTATGAAATGGAATACACTGTTCATGCAGATGGTAAGTCGTACGTATGCATGAACATTGTTTCTGTTTTTATTGTCGTATTACAAGAAAGTATGTAAATGAAATATGTATATATATATATATATGTAACTACTCAATTAGAATTTATATATCATATATATCATATAAGTTCACTAAACCCATCCTTAATACATTTTATGTGGTGTGTGAACGAATCATATCGCTTTGAGGGGCAGTAGTCCACACTTCCTTAAACGAGATTATCATATTAACACCTAATGGAAAGTAAATAGGTGTGTGTTTAAAAAGGAATAAAATTTATTTAATAGATAATAAATATAATATATGAATTATATAAAAATAGTTTCCATCATATTTTCCACCATGATAGGTGGTAAATGAAAAATGAATAATCATCGTTTCGTAAGGTAGTAGTTCTCCAAACACATAAACAATATGTTCAATATCCATTAGATGGAGGTGTGTGAAAGTGTAGGTATAAATATTTTCATAAAAAATAATATTATATTTGTGATACTTTTCTTTCACCCAATAATGAAAAAAAGATATTGGATGGGTGAAGAAGGATAACCAAGGAAATGAGTTTGAAAGAAGACATTACCTCTAAATCAAGTAACTCCTTTTGGTTTGTGCCAAAAGGCCACCTTGAGAAGATTTATTCCCAAAGGGAGTCTTCAATTATGAAGTTTGTTTTTTTAGGCTACTTGGGAAGATATTTTACTAACTTTAAAGGTTTTATATGGGTGAAGAATGGGTAGAGGTGGTGGCATTTTATAGGGAAAGAAAAGGACTCATTTGGAATTTTTAGATCATGTTAGGTTTACACATTTTATTAACTATAAAAAAGTCATAAAAACCATAAAAAATCATTAATGGAAGATTTATGGATGAAATATATTTATAAAATGAGTTTTGGACAAGTTTCTAGGTCATTTGGGACCTCATTGTTAAGGTTTAGTCCCTACTTAAGATTAATGTGGCCTTAACCGCTGTGATTAATTTTAATCACTTTTACTAATCATTTTAGTCAAAAATTAACATGGTATTGTTAAAATATAAATATTATACTAAATAAAATTATGTATTTTGGATTTTTGAAATTCAATTCACATAATCGGAAAAATTAATATTAGTGCTTATCCTGCAGACAGGGTGAAATAACAGGGTTTTCATCTAGGAAAAAGTTCAAAAGTTTATTGAGATTTTATATACAATTCCAATGTAAAATTTATTATAGAGAATTAAATTATATTAATATATGTAATTTTTGTATAATTTGAAATTAAAAAACATTTATAATATAATTTATCCTTAATAATAAATTAAAAAAAATGGAAGTTTTTAACTAAAGAGCATTATTTTTCACTATTCATCAAAAAATGATGTTTCTTAGAAAAATTTTAAAAATTTACACTAGGATAATTTTGACCATATAAATTCAAAAATGAAGTTTATTTTATCAAATTAAATTTATGAATATTACTATTTTTTAATTATTAAAATCAGTCCATTCAAGAAAATGGTATTTTTAACACAAAAAGGACTTTACCAAAAAAATATTTTTTTTTCATTATCAATATTTTTTATTTATATAAAACAATTATAAACAATATTTTAAAATCATTTATTACTATTCCTAAAACTATGTTAATTATTAGGTTATAATTATATCATTTAATTAATTATATATATATAATGATGTTTCATAAAACTTAGTGTAGTGTTCATCACAAGACAAGTTGGTGTTGTGTGTAGTGCAACACAAGTCAGTATTGCGAGTGAATGGAGTGTTTGACTTAATGAAAATCTATTTAAAGTGATTATTGTGGTGAAAATATACAAATATTAAATTAATATGAAAAAAAATCTCAAAATTTCGCGGTGTTACGTTACTTATCATGTAGTCATTGAATTTTCATGGTGGAAAATGTGTTCTCAATTACACTTCATGTATTAATTACACAATATTAAAGATGTGCAAAATGAATGGTGTATTAATTACTTATAATGCATGTACAATATGTACACTCCATATACCTAAGAAATTATAATTCTGAATTACAAACAAAGTACAAAGACTTGTAACATCGGCATACATTGAGTATGATGAATGGTGTGTAAGTGGATGTACAAGCAGTGAACCAAAGTTGTTTATGAATAAAAAGTAAAAATTATTTTATGTGTCTGTAAAGACAATTTTTATGTTATTATTGTTTCATTTAATAACCCATACTCACCATATGATAGATTATATATTTTATTAAATTCATAAATATTTTTTTATTAAAAAATATAAAATATATACCAAGTATAGTCATAATACTTCAACTACTCTATGCACATTAAATACAATGACTGTAATGATAATTAAGATGTGTTATATGTATCATTTTTTGATCCATACATTCTAAATAACTATCTAACATATTTTTTTTATGTTTTTTTATCATGATTGACCCTTATATAGTGAAAATAAATGCTGGATTTTTAGAAAAGGTATTTTTTGTTTTTCATAAATTTACAAGCTATGAAATTTTTTAACAGATTATTCTTGAAATACTGATTAATTTACTTTTAAAAAAATAGTGTGGATGAGTATTAAGATGATATATTATATGTATATTTACATAAAATGGTATAATTATTTAATCAAATAATTAATTATATTAATTCACATGAGTTTTATCTTAATAAAATTATGAATTGAAATTAAATCTATTAATTTATTTTAAAGTCATACTAATAAAAACATGGATGATCATGAGCTTAAAAAACTTATATATTTATATATTTTTATTTTTATTTAATTTTTGATTTAATTGTTTAAATTATTATTAATAAATTAAAATAATATATTCTTTGTCATTACTCACTTCATATTATGTATATGCATCCATGTATATAGTTTCTTTTATGTAGACACACACTTTCTTATTCCCTTCACCCATATGTGATGTAATATTATTGTAAGGATGGAGATCCAAGGTACATGGAGTTGTTTTAAGATTTTTTAGAGATAAAATGAAAACATAGAGATACATAGTATATAGGTGAAATTTTGGAAGTCATACCCATACCTACTTAATATTTTATTCTTATAGTCATTAGTTAATTTATTTATTCTTGATAAAAATTACACTTCACAACACTAATTATCATGTAATTATCTTTTTATTTTATTTATGTTTCTTTCATGGTTAATTTTATGGATTAAATATTTCAATAAGATAAATAAAATATTTAGTATGAAATGAGGAAATATAAATTTATGGATTATATTTAAATATGTTATCATCATCGTATTAATCACTTACATAACATAAACATAGAATTAAAAAGTCATGTAAATGGATAAAATAAGAATGTTTATGCATAATGAACACAATCCATCATATATATATATATTATATCATTACACCATCCATTATCTAAATTTCTCAAGAGATATCTAAATTATCAGTTCATTCTATTAATGGAGGTATATTAAATTATCAAGGAGTCTTAAATAATATTTTTTGTTATCTTATATGAACTTGAATTGAATTTATCAGCCATAAACATTTTGATTTTTTAAGAAATTTTTTGCGTTAATATGGGTCTAGATTTATGGATTTGGGAGTCTACACAATGGATCGTGGACTTTCAATCTCACAGTTATCAAGACCCCCTACCTAACTACCTTATTATGGTGTTCTTTACCATATTATATATCATAATTATGGAAATAGATATCCTTTTCACATGAATTTCTATGTGATGTAACATTTTAGGTTTAATATTCAGGGTTATTGAGACTTGATACAATATTGGGAGAGTTAATGAAATTATTGTTAGTATGACTCATAAATTTTTTTAATTATTTAAATTATTAATAACATGTTTCTACACTGTTGTAAATTAATTACATGTTCATCAACCCTAGAGGTTTTATATTTTAAGATATCTAATGAATTATACAATGATATTTTTCTTTCATCACTCGTATGATCCTCACCAATTTATTGTATAAATTAATATGAACTTTATAACAATGTATCCCTAATATATCATCACTCTAATTCAAAAAGTAGATAAGGATATAAATAATTAAAATAGATCATTACTTATGTTGAATAATTTTATTGGTGAAGAAAATTTCTTTAATAATTAATCCATGCAAAATTATTTTTCACAACATCCATCCAAGAACATGTGGATGAAGAGAAAGGAAATGGGATTATGGCATTGTCTATTTAACCTATGGAAATAAGGGTCACTAGAAGAAAAAAAAACTTTAGTAAACAATCTTGAGGAATATTTATGGGAATTGTTTTATTTCAATATATATGCATCAAAAAATTGGGTATTCAATACAGCTTGTGGTCCAAACATATGTATTCCAATATAGAAAACAAGAACATTTTGGAATATTTAATTTGATGATGTTATTCATTAAGTGAAAAATAGAGCAATATTTTTTGATGTGGTTATTCAAAACTACCACATCATGTTTTTAAATGGAATTATATTGGTTTTGAATGATTTTATTAGGTTTTTTTAGTTATGAAAAAAATTATATTTACAAACATGTTATATATAGATTTATTATCAAATTTGGGAATAATTTTTTCTTCATTTATAATGAAATAATTTTTAACATTAAGGAATATTTTAATAATAGTCTCCACACGATGGATTACATGAATCAGGTAATGAAAATAGATCACATAACTGATACCACACACAACTATGGTATCATAAGATATATCATATAATGGAAAAGTGTTTTACCAGATTACTCATAGTTGAGTTTTGGATAAATTTAAAATAAATAACATGGTGTATGTGATACATGTTTTCAAGGAAAAATGGAAAAATAACCATTTAGTAGAAAAATAGAAAGGTCCGTAAAAAATCTTGAGATAGTCAAGAATAATGTGTACATATATATCAAATTGAAGAAAATAGTTGGTACTGATTTAACATCAACATTTTTCCTTACTGGATCTGGATTTTTAAAATTAATGTTGTCTATGTTAAATTTTTATTTAAATATTCCTGGAATATAAGAATTATTTTGAGGACCATATTTGTATGATGAATACGATATAATATTATAACTATGGTGGTAAATATCATAATAAATACTTTGATGATTATATATAAGATATTTTGATTATACCTCCACATACTTATCCTTAAACACTATAATGAAATGATGAAACTGAAAAGAAAAAATGAATCCAATTTGATATGGTAATATAAATTCTGAGTAATTAGGGTCAACCATCATTTTATTTTTTGAAATAATTTATAGAAAACAAATTTCATTCTAAACATAGTTCTAGGTAAAATGGAATCCACCATTCCTAATAAGTTATGATATAGAAAAACCCAGGGTATCACATTTACATGCATGGGATTGAAAATAGTTTTATAAGTCTTATTTGGAAATAATTAGAGATCAGGAGGTACCACTTGTATCATTATATGATATCCTAATGAAATTGAAATATATTTCCGATGAGACCAGGTAGAAATTATTTTTGTGGTTGACAAACATCCAGCCATTCGAAGGGGAGAATGTATCAAAATGAGGTAGTGGTAGAGATATAGTCTTATAAGAGTTCATGTATCATGATAAATCAACTATAACATAAAACTAATACACAACACCATATAGAATTGTATGTTATAGAGAGATAAGTACTTTGTAGGAGTGTAGGATTGTGCATTAAAAATTAATGATATGGCTTTTTAGTCACTGATATCAGTAAATCATTATTAATAAAATATAAATATATTCTTATATAAAAGGGAGTAGAAAGTGGTATATAATCTTTAATTTAACACTGAAATATTTTAATATTGCAATACCTATAAATAATCTAAATGTTTTTGATATATTTATCCACCTAGAACACTGAAATAAAATAATTAACAAGATAGGTTTTCATAAAAATATAAATATTAATTATGGCTGTTAAAACTTGTTTTTGAATTAGAAATAAATAATATGAGTAAAAATAGTATGAAATATTTTTAATTATAATGTAATGGATATTTTTAATATAAATGAAATTCAATTAGTATAGCTAAAACAACAAAGAAAATTATTTTCTTATCAAAATTTTACTTTTAAAAAAGTATTGTTTTATTTCATAATGTTAAATATATTATTATTATTATATAATAATAATAAAATATATCAATAATATTAATAATATATTTCATATAAATTAATTGATAATTTATATGAAATAACATTAAGGAATATTAAAATATTTGAGAATCTATTTTCCGATATAAATAATTTTCCACCATTTTTAAAATTATATTTAAATATGGAATTATTAGTTTTTTTAAATTCAATAGGTCAAAATGAAAATTATTTTTGGAAAAAAAATATTAATAGATTATTAGGTTCATTTTTTTGAATTTTCCAGAATGATTTATTTTTAGGTAAATAGTGTGAAATACCATTTTTGACAAATAACATGAAATTATTATATTATTAGAATATAAGTATGATTTGAAAATTTATTAATCCATTTGATAAGATAAAATCAATATCATATATGTGATTTTAAAATTTTAAAAATGTTTTTCAAAATCTAAAATCCTATATTTTATATTTTAAAACCTAAGTAATAATTTATAAAAGTTGTTTTAAAACATTACACATTTTTATTTGAATTTTTTATCACTATTATAAACTGAATAGAATTTTAAAAAATGTAAAATTTATAATCAGTGTGTAAAAATTATTTAATAATTACCACATACGAAAATGGTTGGGGGTAAATACCCTTTATTAAAAATCGAACAATACAACAGGAAACCCATTTGAACTGGGTAAGGGAAACCCCATTACAAACCTGCAGACACCAAATGATCAAATCAATTACAAAACCCAATACAAAACCCATTACAGTGGCCCGAAAGCCCAAAGGGACAAAACTCATTACAAAATCAAGGTTCAGTGGACAACCCGAGTGAAATTCATAATAAGTACCACTTTTATAATACATAAATGTTACGTAGCCTTAGGTAAAACTATTTATCATAGTAAACGCTAAAATAATAAAATTTATTTTTACAGGTCTAATGGGACTAAATAATGAAAAAACATGTATCTAATTGATTTTATGAGGTTTGGGTTACCATATATCTTACCCGCTCAATTATTTGTAAATTTTTCATCATCATTACTTTTTTAACATTTTAGTACCTTTATATAAAGTAGATATTAATAAAAAAATTCAATTCTCACCACATATAAAAAAGGCCCCCTTACCACCCCTTTTAGGGACTCCTAAACAAACAATTCCTCTAAAATAATTTCCATTACACATTACACTATAATTATATTTCATGTTAATTAGTTTATAGTTTTATTATATTAACATACTCCATAAATTATCAATGAATATCCAAAGGAAAACAAAAAGTGATAAATGTGACTAATTATGTTTATTTAAATTAACTCATTTCAATTTTTTAAATTTATATTTTTCAAAATAAAACTTTATGAAAAATTATGTTTCTTTATTGTAAATTTTATTAATATATTAAAATATTCATTTATCCCATTTTCACATTTAATTAATGAAAAATGAAATTGTAATTAATGTGTTGTGTGAACCACCGCATCTATGGTGAAACGTTTTTTGTTTTACTTAACCACCATACAAGGATGGTTTACAATTGTAAATAAGTTAATAATTTTGATATTTATATAATTTTTACTATTCTAAATAATTAAATAATATTTATCATTTTCATTTTCTATAGAAAATGAAATTTTCAACCCCTTGTATGTGTGGAATACCACATATATGGAAAGTTATGTTTTTTTATTTAATAACCACCTAACATAGATACTAATGTCTACATTATTATAGGATTTTCAACTTCACCTTTATGCCATGTCCCAAACCCCAAGACATTCAGAGACTCCTCATACAATAAATAAACATTCTATTAACAAAATTTATTGGTTTTATGCCAAAATTTAAATAGGTACATACCTCCACGATGTCTAGGATCCTATAACCTCCCCACTATATAATAGTTCAGCCTCAACCCAAGATTCCAGGAACCACTAAACATCTAATGTAAAGATATTGGCCCATAACGCCGACAAATCTTAGTCCCTATCCAATGTTTCTTCATAAATATTACAATGCGTCCATAAAACTCAAAACAAGGGTATAATATTGCCTCATAAGAATTTATCACTAAGATTTACAATACAAACCATATGCTCATAAAATCTGTATCAGCCTCATACTCAACATCCTCAAAATAAATCACATGATATGGGTTAGTGCGATATTGATTAAACTATAATAGTTAAAAACATTGTTCATACCACTATACTACTGTGGAAGATCTAATCTATACACCACTGGTTCAATCCTCTCTATAATCTCAAATGTCCCCATGTACCTAGGTGCTGACTTTACCTGTTTCCAAATTTGATGCTGATCTAAGCTTAGCAACACTGGTAGAAACATACAGTCACCCACCAAAAACATATGTGGTCTGTGATATCGATCCTCCTAGGTATTCTTCCCACTCTGAACCATTTTTAAATGTTTCCTAACCAACTGAACGTGTTCCAATGTCTCCTGGATAAGACTGAATCCCAAAAATTCTTATTCTCCTACTTCTGTCCAACACGATGGAGATCTAGAATTTCTACAATATAGTGACATAAACACTTCCATCTAAATCATATCCTGGTAACTATTATTGTAGGAAAACTCAACCAGACCTGGATTCTTTTCCCATGATCCAACAAAGTCTAGGATACAACACACAAACAAGTCCTTAAGTTTCTAAATAGTATAATCAAATTTCCCATATGTCTACAAGTGAAAGGCCATACTCAAAAACACCTGGGTACTAAAAATCCTTTGTAATCCCTTATATAAGTACAATGTGAAGCACAAATCACAATACAAAACTATATTCCATGGTACTCCATGAAACCATACTACCTCTCAAACATACAAATCTCCCAACAAATCAATGATTAATTTATCTTGAATTGGAAATAAATGAGTCACCTTAATCAACCGATCCATTACCACCTAGATTTTAACATTATTATGACCCATCCTTGTAAGACCTACAACAAAATCCATCTTCACATCATCTCATTTCCATTTCAGAATGAGAAATGGCAGCAATAACCAACAATGCCGATGAAACTGAGCCTTTACTCGTTAGAAGTTAAGGCATCATTCCACAAAACCTACAACTTATTTCTTCATCCCTGGTCAAAAATAGTACCAACAAAAATGATGATATATTTTTGTAAAACTAGGACGCAGTTCCCACTTCGATGCATGAAACTCGCTTATCAAAGATTCTTCCATACACATTGTCATAACCACACTACCACGAACATAAACAATCCAATCATCTCTAATGGTCCAACTAGAATGTGAGTACCCACCCTTAAAAACATCCCTCAAATCTATACATTCTAGATCATCGTACTAAATTTCCTTAATTTGGATATGAAACATGGAATCAACTAATGAGGATGAAAGGGTCATCTTCCCTTGGAAATCTTGCACCTTAATATGATTCTCAGAAAAAAAACATCATCATCTTCCACTATGAACATGATTCATAATCCACCTATTTTTTGAGTCTTCCAACTCAAATCATCTACAACATTGTTTCCATTTCTTTGTGTGTAAACCAGCTCAAAGTCAAATTATTGCATGAATTCAACCCATCTTCACTGATTTATATTCAAATCACACTGAGAGAAGATGTACTTTTTTATTTTATGATCATTATACACCATAAATTGTTCCCCCAATAAGTAATTCCATTAAAATTTTATGGGGTGAATCTCTGCGGCCAATTAAGGATCATGTTTAGGGTTATTTATTTAGTTAGGTATCAACTATCGAGACCCATACACCACAACACGATCATCATACATCAACACTGCCCCTAGACTAACACCAGACACATGAAAACACAAGGTATATATATTTATTACCTAGATCAAGTAATATCAGAATCAGTGCTTTTGATAACCACCACTTTAATTCTTGAAAGGCATTCTCACATGCCCTAAACCACTCAAACATTACACCCTTATTAGTCATTCTAGGTATTGGTCCAACCAAATGAGAAATGTATTCAATGAACCTTTAGTAATAGACAAGAAAACCCAAAAGATGTCTAACATAAGAAACATTATTAGGCTTCTCCCAAGACATAGCTTCCAACACGATCTTCGATTCTACAAAAACACCTTACACAAAGATTATATTTCCTAATAAATGCACCTTGTCAATAAAAAATGGATTTTAGATATCTTTTAATATAGCCTATTCCCTCTCAGTGTACTCGGGATGATGTAAATTTTTTTGGAATGACCATGATGTGTTTTAGATTACACAAAGATGTCATCCACAATGATAACTACATACTGGTATAGATACAGGTGAAATATTTCGTTCATTAGGGCCATACAATTGACTGGTGCCTTGGTCAACCTGAATAGCATAACAAAAAACTCATACAACCCATTCCATCTTCTAAAGGTAGTCCACATTATATCATAAGGTTTCATCCTTATATGATGATACTCTGATCTCAAATAAATCTGGGAAAGAAACTACAGCACCATTTAAATGGTCAAAAAAATCATTGATTTGAGGTAGAGTATATCAGTTATTAATAATCATTTGATTCAGATTCCTATAATCGACTCATAGTCACAAGTATCCATCAAATTTTTTGTAAAATAACAGAGATACCCATGGTGAAACAATCAAATGAATAAACCCCTTGTTCTCAAGTTCCTCCACCTGAGTTTTCTGTTCCTGTAGATATTACAGTGCCATTGTATATAGTAGAATGAAATCTATATCTAATCTCAATAACAACTATATAATGAAATAAGCATCCCTATCAAAAGGAATCCCCAAGAAGTCCTAAAGAAAGACACCCTGAAACTGATCAACCACAGGATGAAATTCCATGCGTGAAATTCCTTTTGGGCAAGGAGTTTACACAATTTCTAATAGATTTTCCCTAAACTACCTTCTCAGAAATCTCATTCACAATGATGAACATGCGTGTCTCCCTCAAAATATGTGAATGTTAACCTATGATGGAAATAGTCAACATGTTCTTGGAAAAATACTAGTTAGTCTATAACCAAAATCAGATCAAAACCCAAAATCTCAAGCATAACATATTACCATATGAAAAGGTACCCATTAACCATGAGTGAACACCCATTAATTTTCCTGATATTTTATTCTAAAACCTCTAATGGTGAATTAATTGACATTACTTCATACATAAATTCTAATAGTATACCTGAATAAACCAAAAACTACATAGATATTAGAATATTTCATGGCACTTGTATCAAATAAACCATTAGAAAGTGTGGAATCCACTTGAATCATACCTAAAACTATTGATGGTATAGACTCACCACCTTCGATTGTAGAATGAATTGCATAGAGATAACCTTCCCCACTACCCCGGGCCCTAGTATGAATCCCTAGTGATTCACTAACCTGATAGTTTGGATGCTATCATACTAGTGTACAAAGCTCACCGTCTCTACTAGTGTGGCCATCAGAGCTCCAACTACCTTCATTATGTGAGATAACTAACCCCCTCTGGAAATCAATAGCATCCTTGATCCTCCTTCTATTCCAAACAATCATGGTTTTATACAAAACCACTACACATGACCTATTCTACTGCACACTCAAAACTCAACTAGTGTAAGGGTGTACTAACCCCACATGTGTCCAGACATTCCACACTGATAAAAAAACACATAGTAACAACCATGAGAGGATGATACTCTATACTGACTACTAGGCATGCTACCACCCAAGTGAAGATTTAGGAAATGATAATTATTTCCCTCTGTAGTCACATCACTGGTCTGTCCAACTAGAACCTCAAGTCCACCACCTGTATCCTACCCCAAGTTCCCATCTAAAATAAGGGCTTGATCCACCATTTCTGAAAACCTCTTTAAAACAAATATGTTCACATGGGATATAATCTCTCTTCTAAGGCTGTCTAAAAAACATCATTTCATAGTAGCCTCATTTTCTGCTCATTCTAGGACAAAGCATTGAATTCCTATGTAGAAACCTTCATAACTCGTCACTCACATAGTACCATATATCAAACTCATAAACTCAACACCCCAATTTTTTCTTAAACTCACCATATTTAAGTATATAAGAAACTTTTATTGGAATTAATTCCATAGAATACCATATTTCTTTTGAGTCTGAACCATGATCTCCCACCAACACTTCACTGATTCCTTCAACATATATGATGTCTGGATGACTCTATTATCTGTAGAAGTCTCCAAGTTATCTAAAATCATCTAGGTGGAATCTATCTAGAACTCTATAGCCTCAATTCAACCCTCTCTGGAAAACATTGGAAGATGTTTCAAATGAATCTCTATGGTCAGATCAAACATAATAGAAGACACCAGCCTAGGTTCCCATTATATCATCTTTATAAAATGAGAAATGTTATAATGGAGCTACTCCTCTCCTCTATTCCCCTAGATCACTGGGTTCCCTTGACCCATTTCTATAAGTTCATTATCAATGATGTCCTCTTGTTATAAGGACCCAACCATAAACATTACATAATATTGAAATAAATGAATAATTCACATTGAGGATCTTTTCAGGTTTAGATTTTTAGATAATTATGACATAACTATTACATCACAAAATATAACAAAGTAGACACTTCTACACAGTTTCCATTTTTTCATAAAATAAAAACTCTTGAAAAAAAGTGTCATGTCTAGTTCCAGGTTTTAGACATAATGAATTTTCCTTGATCCCATCCTTGACCCTATTCATCTTTAGGTTCTGTGAAAACATTTCAAAACTTTTGATGAGCATAAAAAGCTCAATAAGGGTTATAAAACAATGAAAGAAAACATTTGATTATAAATACATACAAAACATAAAATCTCTTACATACCTCATGAAATCATAATATTTTATGAATAACACATAGAAATCATATATCATAAAGGTAACTTATGTCATCCATAACATATATACAATGTAGCAATCACAGCTACATAGGGAGTTACTTTGGAATATCTATCACAATATATTCCCTAAATCTCTTAGAAGAAACATCCACATTTACCTCCATCACGTTACCCAATGCATTGCAGAGCTATCTCGGGTTCACCTACCCTAGGTTTATCATGGAACCGCCCATATATATAAATAATGCCCAAGAACCATAACATGATCATAACACATAACATAAGCATAAAAGAAAGATAATATTTCCACATTTTAATAACAAAATATCATTTCAAGATATTGAAATAATAAATCCATTCTCAAAATCATTTTCAATACCAAAGTATGTAAAAAGAGTATATGGTATTTATTTTTCATTTTAAAAACATTCAGGCTTGTTAAGGAATCCAAGGATCAAATAATACTCGCGGTGGCGGAAAGGTCGTTGTCACCGCTTACGTAAAAGAAACATTCCTTTTTTTCATTTAGTAAAACGATTCATATAAAAAGATTCTCTTTGAATGAAATGAAATGTCAAAGGTGTTTATACATCATATAAAATAAAATCATGTATTAAAACAAAATATGCCTCAATGAAAGGAGATTGAGACAAAGTCCCTTACCCCGTGTCTGACTTGACTCGATCATTCTTTATTCTTCTGAATAATAAACTAAAGTTAATTTCTACTTTATTAAGAAATTTTTTCAAGTTTATAATTCCTTTTATATCACTTATTACCATGTTATAAAAATTATGCAATCATTTATGTTAATAACATTCATTTTGTCGATATTTGGTACTAGATTAAAAAATGAACACCTTATATTTACAAGTTGTCCATGTGATCAATAGTCCATTATATCCAGAATGAAATTCATTGTTTAGATATCATATATATCATATATAACTAGTATATATATATATATACTTATAACATTACATATCATTTGGAGGTAAGAAATGAAATGCACCGTTCATTGAGACGGTAAGTCGTATGTACGCATGAACACTACTTTCATTTCTATTTCTTATTTTAATGGAATTAAAACATAATGATACATAGGTATATTATAATTCCAGTATAATTTAATATATAATATCATATATAATATCATTAAATCCATCCTTTATACATCCAAAATATGGCATTAACGAGTCATATAATTTTGAGGGGGCGGTAGTCAGGACTTCCTCTAATTAGATTATCGTGTTTACCCATAATGGAAACCATAAAGGTTTGCTATAAATGGAAATTATAGAAGCATAAAGAAAACATAAACATAATATATATCATATATAAATACAGTTATATCATAATGTCCACCATGAGAGACGGTAAGAGATAATCAAACAATCATTGTTTTTAAGGCGTTAGTTTGCCATCCAGAGAAACATTATGTTTTTTATAGATTAGATGGAGGTGTGTGTAAGTGTTGTTAGAATCGTTCTCATAAAAACATCCTAGTATATTGAGGATAATGGAGTTGTTACAAAATAAAGGAATAAAAAGAATTTAGGGGTTGGAGAAGTAAAATAAAAGAAAATAATTTAAGAGAAATCGTTACCTTTAATTTGGGTAACTTCCTTTGGTTTGAACCAAAAAGACTTCTTGAAGTGCCTTCTGCCTAAGGTAAGGCTTCTAGGGGAAGGAGAAGGATGTAGGGAGATTAGTTGGGCAGAGGTTGGATGAGCCAAATGTCTTGAGATGTGTGAGGAATTGGTTATAAGTAGTCTCCTTTTATAAGGGGGAGGAGGGGCTCTTTAGGAAAGTGTGAAAATATTATTTTATTATATAATGATATTCGGTTTCTAAAGGTCCAAAAATCATTATAGTTGAAGATAAGATGACTCATGATCGAAATACAATCATCCAATAGGAATTGGATAGGTTTTGGATAATATTTTAATCATTATAATCTAATTTATTTAAATCATTTATTAATGAGGTAAATACTGCATCATTATTGTCTCATAAATAATTTAATTTATTCGATGTCTAAAAATTATAAAAAAATACTATCATGCAGGAAATTATTTTTATATTTATAAAGAATATTTATAGTCAAACAAATTACTTATATAACACCATATAAAAATTAATTTACTAAAATACTTTTTTTATGTAATTTTTGGCTTTACTTTAAATTAATTAATCTAAAGTGTCATTATCATTCATAAGTGGATCCATGGGGTCCCAAAATAGACCCAAGGATGTCCATGGTCGGCCATTACTCATAGAATAAGGTTTGGACAAGTGTTAAGGTAATTTTGAATTATTATAATATTCTTTTTACCTTGAATTACCCTATTTACTTTTAACCGCGGTAAATAAAAGTCAAAAGTTACTATTCACAAAAAATTATTTTCATCTTATTAAACCACATTTTACTTACTAATAACAACCATGTATGTCGGATTTTCGAAATTCAATTCACAGAAGCGGTAAAATTTCATTTAAATGAAAAAGTCAGTTTTTTTAACTACTACTAAGTGGTTTCACTATTCATCAAAAATTGATGTTTTTCAGAAAAATACCAAAAAATCAGCCTAAGCTATATATGATATTACGAATTCAAAAATGATGTTCATTTTTCAGAATTCGAAACATAAAATTTTCATTAATTAATTTTAAAATGAATTCTCGTTGTTAAAACAAATAGCGTGTTTTTAAGAAACAATAACTATCAAAAGATTGACACGTGTTTATGTCCAATTTCAAAGTGAAATTAATTCCAATGACAAAAATTGGATTAAATTGTAAAAATATATTCTAATTAAACATTAAAACCAATTCAAAAGATAATATATCCATATAAATAAATTAGATTAAAATGCAGTTTTGAATTAAAATACAGTATTTTCACTATTCATTAAAAAATGAAATTTATCAGAAAAAATCACCAAAATTTACACAAAGTAAAATTTGATTTCCTCATTCTAAATAAGGATTTTATTTGGTCAATTAGAATGTATTAAAGTTACCAAAACAAGATTTAAGAGGGTTCACCATTAAAAGGCAGTAAATCAACCTTTTAATGTAAATTATGCTTAAAATTAGATTCATTCACATTTTAAGCCTCTAACTTTTTATTGGATAAATGTAAATACATTTGACAATCATGTATAATCATATTGTAGTTTTTTTGTTCATTCCCACCAATACAATGGCTAGGAGTTAACTACCATTTAAAATAATAACATTATATTATTAGTGTGCAACGTAAGATTTCAAAGAAACGCGTTGTTGCGTATCAGGTACGCTATCAAACAGAGCAACCCATTTAAATTAAAATTAATATTTAATTCACAAATATAAATAAATATGAAAAACTTTTATTCTTCATTTACCTGGGATGTTACATCCTTCCCCTTTCTGGAAATTGTGTCCTCGCAATTTTTATTCATTTATCAAAATAAGTGGGGGTATTTATCCCTCATAGCATTTTCAGATTCCCACGTTGCCTCTTCAATCATACGGTTTTTCCACAAAACCTTTACCTAGTAAATTACCTTATTCCTCAAAACATTCTCTATATGGTGAAGAATCTAGACTAGTTGTTCTTCATAAGAGAGATTCTCTTCCAACTAAACTACCTCTGGGCTCAAAACATGAGATGGATCTGACATATACTTTCTCGACATCGAAACATGAAAAACAATATGTACATAGGATAAAATTGGAGGTAAATCCACTTTGTACGCAACTGATCCAACTTTATCCAAAATTTCATAAGGTCCAATGAACCTCAGAGTCAAATTTCCCTTCTTACCAAAACGCATCACACTTTTCCATGGAGAAACTCTGAGAAAGACAAGATCACCTACCTCAGAAGAAAGATCCTTCCTCTGGTTATCTGCATAACTTTTCTATCTGCTCTAAGCTATTATCATGTGCTTCTGAATCAACTGAACTTTCTCTGCCATCTCTTCTACCAATTCTGGTCCCATCAGCTTCCTTTCACTTACTTCATCCCAAAAATATGGAGTTCGAAAAATATTTCCATATAATGTCTCTAATGGAGCCATCTGTATAATGGAATGAAAACTGTTATTATATGAAAATTCAACCAAAAAAGATGTTGTTCCCAACTTTCTTGATAATTCAATGATCAAGCATGTAGCATATCCTCCAAGTTCTGAATTGTTCATTCTGATTGAAGATGAAAAGTTGTACTAAAATTTAATTTAGTACCCAACGACTTCTGAAGGCCTTTCCAAAAGTTAGAAGTAAACCTGGGATCACGATCAGATACAATGGAGAGGGAAACTCCATGAAACCTGACTATCTCTTTAACATACAATCGAGAAAGTTAATCTAGAGAAAATGTATCTCGAATAGGAAGGAAATAATCATATTTAGTCAATCGATCAACTATAACCCAGATTGCATTATTACCTCAAGATGTCTTTGGTAATCCCACAATGGAGTCCATGGATATATTTTCCCATTTCCACTCTGGCACCGGTAGAGGCTGAAGCATCCCTTTCAGTAACTGCTGCTCTTCTTTAACCTGCTGACAATTCAAACACTTCACAGTAAAATCAGCAATATCTCTTTTCATTCCATCCCACCATTAATACTCTCGAAGATCTCTTTATATCTTAGTACTACCAGGATGAACTGAAAATGGGGAACTATGAGCATTACATAACAACTCATTCTTCAACTTTGGATCACAAGGCACAAATAATCTCTTCCCAAACCTCAAAACACAATCATTATCAAGGTTAAAATCATGCAACTTACACTTCTGAACCAACTCTACCTTTTTCTGCAACTCACTGTCTTCTTTCTGCGCTTGCTTTATTCTGTCTGATAGAGATGATTTCACTGATGCCTAAAACAAAACAGAAGAATTTTTTGCACCAACAATTTCTATTCCAATGTATATCAAATCAAAAACCAAAGGACCTTGTTCCAAATGCAACATGGTTAATGAGGCATTACTTTTTCGACTCAAATCATCAGCCACTTTATTTGATTTTCCCAGATGGTAATGGATTGTAAAATCATAATCCTTGATTAATTATATCCATCTCCTCTGTCTCATGTTCAATTATTTCTGAGTGGATATATACTTTAAACTTCTGTGATTAGTATATATTTCACATTTTACTCCATACAAATGATGCCTCCAAATTTTTAAAGCAAAAACAACAACTAATTCCACATCATGTGTAGGGTAATTTAACTCATCTGGTTTTGACTAATGTGAAGCATAAGCAATTACCTGATCATTATGCATTAGGACACAACCAAGTCATTTCAATGAAGCATCACTGTAGATAACAAACTCACCATTTATGGATGGCAGTTCCAAAAGTGGTGCATTCACCAATCTCCTTTTCAATTTCTGAAAACAATCATCACATTCTTTTTTCCAGATGAACTAAACACCATTTCGAGTTAACTTAGTCGTTGGACTAGAAAACTGTGAAAAATGTTCAACAAACCTCCAGTAATAACCTGAAAAACTAAGAAAACTATAAATCTTGGTTATATTTGTGGGTCTTGGACATTCTTCAACAACTTTTGTTTTAGCAGGATCAACAGTTATGCCATTTTTTGAAACAATGTGACCAAGGAAATAAATTTATTGTAACCAAAACTCACACTTTCTGAATTTCCCATAATGTTTCTTTTCTTTTAAGGTTTGCAAGATGGCCTTTAAATGACTTTCATGCTTCTCTTTAGTTTTAGAATAAACCAAAATATCATCAATGAACACAACCACAAACTTATATAAGAACTCACGGAAAATTCTATTCATAAGATCCATGAATACATAAGGTGAATTGGTTAACCCAAAAAGCATAACTAAAAATTCATAATGGCCATATATAGTATGAAACGCGGTCTTCGGAATGTCTGCTTCCTTTAATTTCAACAGATGGTACCCTGATCTCAAATCAATCTTCGAAAAATACGGAGCTCCCTGGAGCTGCTCAAACAAATCATCGATATGAGGCAAAGGATACTTATTATTAACAATGATGTTATTCAATGCTCTATATTCAATGCAAAGTCTCATTGAACCATATTTATTTTTAACAAACAAAACAGGAGCACCCCATGGTGATGTGCTAGGTCGAATGAAAACTTTATCTAATAACTCCTTCAATTGCTTATTTAGCTCAAAAAGTTAAATTTGATCCATTCGATAAGGGAGTTTTGAAATTGTCTTAGCAACAGGAACTAAGTCAACAGTAAATTAAACTTCCCAATCAGGTATAATACCAGGCAACTCATTAGTAAAAACATCAAGGTACTCATTTACCACTGACACATCATTAATCTGAACAGTTCCTTTATTTTCAACAATATGTGCAAGGTAACATTCATATCCATCTTTTACTAGTTGCTCAGCTTCCTGATGTGTTATGAAAAGAAAGGGTTCATTTTTGTATACAAACTGAAAATAATTCTGAAAAGAAACCTCTTTAGCTCTGCAGTCAATCTTAGAATGATAAACAGAAAGCCAATCCATACCCAAAAAAACATCAAACTCTAATAGAGGCAAAACAATAAGGTTTGTAGGTAGATTCTTTCCACACACAAGAAAAGGAATGTTCTTATGTTTTCTTTTTGTCTCAACATTTCCTCCAGGTGTTTTTACCGTAAGTTTTGTATTCATATCTTGAGATGGAATTCCCAATTTACTATAAAACTTTTCAGAAATGAAAGAGTGTGTAGACCCTGAATCAAATAAAACATTGGAATATTTTGAACAAACAAACAGTGTACCTGATACAACTTCATTTGATGGCCCAACATCTACTCAAGTAGTTGCAAAGGATTTCACCGCCCTTTTCTTCTTGTAGTATGGTTTCTTTCCTTTAGTTGAGTTCTTTGTTGGACCCTAATTTTCATAATGAACCATTTCATTACACTTAAAACATTTTACTGACTGTAAATCAGATTTTGTCTTACCATTACCCTGATCTTTTTCAGTGCAATTACGAGCCTTATGTCCCATTTTACCACATCGATAGCACTTACCAGAATTCAAAAGAAATTCCCCAACATGATTTTACCACAATTTTCACAATCTGTAAACTTGAGTTTCTTACCATCAGACTTTTTTGAAGAGTTCTTCCCTTTTTTCTGCCACCTCGACCTCTTATTCTGTTGTTTGTCAAAGATACATGATCATCGGCAAACTCCATTTCCACCTTCTCCACACAACGAACAATTTTTTCATTACTTTTGAACTCACGAGAAGATAAATCCCTTCGATACTTTGGCATTAATCCTGAGTAAAAAATGTTGATTTTAATATCAATATCTCGTATGAAATTTGGATCATACCTTGCCAATCAAGTGAATTTTTCTTTATAAGAAGACACTAAGTCATCCTCCTGTCTCAATTCTAGGAATTTTTTTTCCATCCTAAGACGAACCACCTTAGGAAAACATTTCTCAAGAAACATACCTTTAAACTCATCCCAATCAAGAGAATCAATCTCCTCACTATCCATGATATTTTTCACCATCAACCACCACTGATCAGTTTCACCTTCAAAATGGTAAACAACAAGACTAACCTTTTGATGTTCTGAATAACCCATGACATTGAAAATCTTTTCCAGTGCTTTAATCCACCCTTCTGCTAGCACCAGATCAGATGATCCTCTGAATGATGGGGGATGTTGCCTCATTAAATGCTCCACTACTGACATGTTCCTCTGTGGTTTATCTTGCTAATCTCGTACATCGATACCACCACCATTTATAGCCTTAAGTCAACTGTTCCATCACTGCAACAAACTGTTCAGTTCCGATTCTGACCATCTCAGGTTGCGGATTTGGATGGTTTTATTCCTCCTGATGTCTTCCCTACATAGCTACCCTGTTTCCTCTGCAAAAAACCATTCTGAACACAGAAATATCTTAGGCAAAGCAACACGGTAATCTGTAAATGCTATATCATTTCAATATTACCATAAATTAATTTATGGACATTTATTCAACAATACCCTAACTCCTAAAGTTATCTAAACCGACTTCTAATACCAACTATAAGGACCCGACCTTAAACATTACATAATATTGAATTAAATGAATAATTTAGATTGAGGATCTTTTCAAGTTTAGAGTTTTAGAGAATTAGGACATAACTATTTTATCGCAAAATATTACAAAGTAGACACTTCTACACAGTTTCCATTATTTTCATAAAATAAAAACTATTGAAAAAAAGAGTCATGTTTAGTTCCAGGATTTAGACAGCATGACATTTCCTTGATCTCATCCTTGACCCTATTCATATTTAGGTCTTGTGAAAACATTTCAAAACTTGGGATGAGCATAAAATGCTCAGTAAGGGTTATAAAACTAAGAAAGAAAACATTTGTTCATAAATACATACAAAACCTGAACTCTTTTACTTACCTCATGAAATCATAAGATTATATGAATAAAACATAGAAATCATATATCATAAAGGTAACTTGTAGAATCCATAACATACTTACAATGTAGATATCACAACTATATACGGAGTTACTTTGGAATACCCATCAGAGTATATTCTCTAATTCTCTTAGGAGAAACGCCCACATTTACCTCTATCATGTTACCCAATTCATTGGAGAGCTATCTCAGGCGCACCCACCCTAGTTTTATCGCGAAACCAACCGTATACGTAAATAATGACCAAAAACTGTAACATGATCATAACACATAACATAAGCATAAAAGAAAGATAACATTTCCACATTGAAATAACAAAATATCATTTCAAGATATTGAATTAATAAATTCATTCTCAAAATAATTTTCAATACCAAAATACGTAAAAAGAGTATATGGTATTTATTTTTTCTTTTAAAAACATTCTAGCTTTTTAAGGAAAAACATTCTGGCTTGTTAAGGAATCCAAAGATCAAATAATACATGCGGCGGTGGAAAGGTTGTTGTCACCGCTTTCGTAAAAAAAACATTCCTTTTTGTTGTTTAGTAAAATGCTTCGTATAAAAAGATTACATTTGAATGAAATGAAAATTAAAAGGTGTTTATATATTGTATAATAGAAACCCATGTATTAAAACAAAATATGCCTCAATTAAAGGAGATTGAGATGAAGTCTCTTACCTCATGTCCGACTTGACTCGATCGTTCTTTGATATCATGAATAATATACTAAAGTTAATTTCTACTTTCTAAAGAATTTTTTACAAGTTTATAAGCCCTTTTATATCACTTATTACCATGTTATAAAAATTATGTAATCATTTAATTTAATAACGTTCATTTTGTCGATATTTGGTACTCGAGTCAAAACTGAACACCTTATATTTACATGTTGTCCATGTGATCAATAGTCCATTATATCCATAATGAAATTCATTATTTAGATATCATATATATCATATATATATATTATATATATATACTTATAACAATACATATCATTTGGAGGTAAGAAATGAAATGCACCGTTCATGGAGACGGTAAGTCGTACGTACGCATGAACGCTACTTTCATTTATATTTCTTATTTTAATGGAATTATAACATAATGATACATAGGTATATTATAATTACAGTATAATTTCACATATAATATCATATATAATATCATTAAATCCATATTTTATATTTCCCACATATGGAATTAACGAGTCATATCATTTTGAGGGGGCGGTAGTCCGCACTTCCTCTAATGAGATTATCGCGTTTACCCATAATGGAAACCATAAAGGCGTGATATAAATGGAAATTACATAAGTATAAAGAAAACATAAACATAATATATATCATATATAAATACATTTCCATCATAATGTCCACCATGAGAGGTGGTAGGAGATAATTGAACAATCATCGTTTCGTGCGGCGTTCGTTTTCCATCCACCTCAACATTATATTCTTCATCCATTATATGGAGGTGTGTGTAAGTGTAGTTAGAATAATTCTCATAACAATAAACTAGTATATTTTGGATACTGGTGTTGTTACAAAAGAAAGGAATAAAAATAGTTTAGGGGTTGGAGAAGTAAAATAAAATAAAACATTTTCAGATAAATCGTTACCTTTATTTGGGTAACTTCCTTTGGTTTGAACCAAATGGACTTCTTGAAGTGTCTTCTGCCTAAGTTAAGGCTTCTAGAGGAAGGAGAGGGATGTAGGGAGCTTAATTGGGAAGAGGTTAGATGAGCCAAATGGCTTGAGAGGTGTGAGTAATTGGTTAGAAGTGGTCTCCTTTTATAAGGGGGAGGAGGGGCTCTTTAGGAATGTGTGAAAATTTTATTTTATTATATAATGATATTCAGTTTATAAGGGTCCAAAAATCATTATATTTGAAGATAAGATGAGTCATGGTCAAAATAAAATCATCCAATAGGAATTTGATAGGTTTTTTATAATATTTTAATCATTATAATCTTTTTTATTTAAACCATTTATTAATGAGGTAAATACTACATCATTATTGTATCATAAATAATTTAATTTATTCGATGTCTAAAAATTATAAAAAAAATACTATCATGTAGGAAATATTTTTATATTTATAAATAATATTTATAGTCGAAAAAATGACTTATATAACACGATATAAAAATTAATTTACTAAAAGACTTTTTTATGTCATTTGTGGCTTTACTTTAAATTTATTAATCTAAAGTGTAATTATCATTCATAAGTGGCTCTATGGAGTCCCAAAATCGACACAAGGATGCCCATGGTCGGCCATTACTCATCTAATAAGGTTTGGACAAGTGTTAAGTCAATTTAAATTATTATAATATTCTTTTTACCTTGAATTACTCTATTTACCTTTAACCGCGGTAAATAAGTCAAAAGTTACTATTCACAAAAAAATTATTTTCATCTTATTGAACCACATTTTACTTAATAATAACTACCATGTATGTCAGATTTTCGAAATTCTATTCACAGAAGCGGTAAAATTTCATTTAAATGAAAAAGTCAAATTTTTTTAACTACTACTAAGTAGTTTCACTATTCATCAAAAATTGAAGTTTTTCAGAAAAATACCAAAAATTCAGCCTAAGCTATATTTGATATTCCAAATAAAAAAATGATGTTTATTTTTCAAAATTCAAAACATAAAAGTGTCATAAATTAATTTTAAAATTAATTCTCATTGTTAAAACAAATAACGTGTTTTTAAGAAACAATAACTGTCAAAAGATTGACACATTTTTATGTCCAATTTCAAATTGAAATTAATTCCAATGACAAAAATTGGATTAAATGGTGAAAATATATTCTAATTACTCTTTAAAACAAATTAAAAAGATAATCTAACCATATAAATATATTAGATTAAAATTCAGTTTTGAATTAAAATACAATATTTTCACTATTCATTAACAAAATGAACTTTATCGGAAAAATCCTGAAAATTTAAAGTAAATTTTGATGTCCCCATTCTAAATAAGGAATCTATTTGGTCAATTAGAATGTATTAAATTGAACAAAACTATATTTAAGGGGGTTCGTCATTAAAAGGCGTTAAATCGACCTTTTAATGTAAATTATGCTTAAAATTAGATTCATTTACATTTTAAGCCTCTAACTTTTTATTGGATAAATGTAAATACATTTAAAAATCATGTATAATCATATTGTACATTTTTTCATTCCTGATAATAAAACGGCTAGGAGTTAACTACCATTTAAAATAATAATAATATATTATTAGTGTGGAACGTAAGATTTCAAAGAAACTCGTTGTTGCGTATCGGGTACGCTATCGAACATAGAAACCCCTTTAAAGTAAAATTAATATTTAATTCACAAATATTAATAAATATAAAAATCTCTTATTCTTCATTTACCTGGGATGTTACACTTGTCGCCCAACCAACACCATTCATCATGGTGGAATTCGTCTACAATTCCAAACACAAGTCTTAGAACACATAACACAAAACTCCCACATTTTAAATAAAATAAGGCTCTTCACTACCCATAAAAACCCATTTTTGCTCACACTATCACAAAAATAATAATCATTTCTAGAAAACTACCCCAAACCCTATATACTATTTTTCATGGCTAGCATGGGGTAAACCAACATACATAGTCACAATTCTTTCATTAGAAACATTTTTAAAACAATTTAAATAGACACAATGTAAATCGTTCATCTCGGGAACATTTCACATTTCAGAACTTGTTACAACTAATATGTTAAATCACTCACAACCTTAATCAAGAAAAATTAATTATCCATTAATAAAAATTATTTCCATTTACCCATTTGCATTATCTTTATTAGACACTATTTTCATCAGATTTTCATGAAACTAAAATGCATCCAACCCTTCTTGTACCATACACCCATCCCAGGTGTTCTTATCATGATGCATGCCACCTAAATCCCTAAGTTCCTATAACGATGAACAAATTCAAAAACATTTGAAATTATATCCAAGATAAAAATATAATAAAATAGCCTCATCAAAAAAAGTGCATCACCCATTGGTGAAATACTATTTAACTAGTACAACACATATCAGGAATAAAAATACCCACCTTGGGTACTTGGGTTTTCCTTCGAACAAGGGTTAGCTACGCCCATACTTGAGCCCATTTCCATGGACCACCACCTCCTAATCTCATCCCTAATATCCTCTAATATTAATTTATAGAAAATAACCTTCCATGATAACACTTCATAGCATCCCTAACTTGAATACCACTAATTGATGCCTCGAGCCAGGTCAACACATGAACTGAAGCACAACTCCCCGCAATCCAGAGTATTATGACTAGAAAAAAAGTTCTAATATAGGTAATGTGGATAATATACCCCATTTACCAGAGTAATCCACATCAGAAAACATATAAAATAACACAAATAATAAAAAATAAACGCAAAACATCCATTACTAACCATTCCCAAAATGGGTAAAAAATTAAATCAAAAATAATTATACCATGTCATGCTAATAGTTACAATATGAAGAAACCCATAATAAAAAATAGCTAAATCCAAAAAATGGGTCATGAATCAGTGTTTAGATCCTCATACATGCACATCCCAGGACCAACACAACTCCCTTGAATAGGGCATTTTCCCTTATCCTAACCTACAATCATGAAATATGTTCGGGTACCCAATAGAGGCCCTAACGGGGTGTGTATACAACATAGTTGGCCACCACCAATGATTTTTGCAAAATATTCAGTCAAAATTTATTGTACATGAAAAAACTAAAAAATGAAAGTTGAAAATAAATATAACTCGTGTGCTATTAGTTTAGAATATTCACCTTAACTATTTTAATCACTTAATCCATACAATTCAGTTGTTCCATAGGTTAGGAATTTACACCATTTACACAATGGCCTAAGATGGTCAATTAAAATGAATAAGGGGGTATTTCATGCTCCCTATCTCACTGGGGATATGAATTTCACAAACCATTAAGTTATAGTTACATTGAATCCTCTATCCAGGTTGTCTCATCAAATTAAATCATTAGGGAAATAAAGACTCAATCCCATTCCCTAACCCATGCATTATAGGGGTGTTATTTAGAGCATCATCTAACCCGACCCATGGGAATAGATCCCCAAGTCCAATACCCAACAACTAGCTAGCCGTATTCGCATGCTTATATATCCATTTACTAGATATAACATATCATAGACATTATAAAAACAATAAACATAACATATAAAATTTATATTTTATAAAAAACATGATTTATCCCCAACCAATTATCACATTAACCAACATACAATTATCTACCCATTTAACATGTTCATCATTTCACATGTATTAACCCACTTATGCAATTAACATGCAACTCAGAAGTCATTTAGAATAATCAATAAATTCTCTCCACTCCAATCAATAATAATCTAAACAATCCCATAGGATATTATCAAATTATAGACACAAATATCAAAATAAACTTTTTAAATCAAATAATAAATCAACATGTTCATCATGGGATCTACTTTATCACAAGTAAATTATATGCTTCACATTATAAATTTTCATTGTTCAAGAATGTTGTCACACCCCATGGGTGGACCTAAAGCAGTCTAGTAAACCTAAATTCATCCCATTGGGATCATGAGGGGTTAAATTGATCATTTATCTAAACATTTTACCAAATCCATGTAAATGAATCAAATTCACAATAATGGAGGACCATTTATCTAACCAATCATGGACAAATCATCTTGAAGAGTATGAGATATAACTTGTAGAGAACCTATGTCAAACCCGTAGATTAATTCTTGCTTAACCATAGCCTTATATATAGATAAAATAACCATTTGAATCACCATCCTATGATATTCTATAAAAAGTTGGTTTTAGGGATTCATAAGAAGAAGAATGAAACCTATTCCAAAAAAGAGAATCAATTGAATCATTAAACATACCCAGAGATTTGGTCCACACCCAACAGTACTAAAAACGTCTTAGAATTGAATGATATAAAATCTTGGTAAGACTTCATAATTTTTTATCATCACTAGGGTTAGAGGAAGAAGAATGATGTGGAAATCAGGTGAATAATTTAAATCCCCGATAATGGGAAAATGGTAAAAACCCACTTCTAATGGGGAACATAGTTTGGCCACATGGTTTTCCAAATTTTAAACCAATTTTGTGCCTACCTCTATCCAAGAGCGGTCCATGTATCATGGTTAACTACAATTCTACATATTTTTACAAACCCTACATCTAACATATAGAATTCCTCTATCTAAATCTGTACGACATGGCTTTCTCCCCTTTCACTGATTACATAATTGTGCACTCCTCCTTCTTGCTATGATATTTTGGGTTCACAGTTAATTTTAACCATAATCCAACCATGAAATTTTCATATTATATACAATATCCTTTTTCTTTCTTGTCCCATACCCTTAGGCCACCCCTGAGCTTCCTCATGTAATGAAAAAATTCCATTAACCAAATTTAATGGATTTAAGTCAAATGTTTAACATGGAAATACCTAATTGATATCTAGGATATTACTAATGCTTCTCATACATTTATATTGAATTTTTTTATTAATATAGATTAAATTTCACAAACCCACACCTGAGGACCATACTAATTTAGTTAATTTGGAAACATGGAACATAATGAACTAATCTTGTGAAATATATTTAATGTTTCCCACATATATCTTCTTATTTAGTAATATCCATAGATATACCCTATATAAAACCATTCATCATATTCTAGGGAAATAAAACATAACAAAGGCTAATCTAATATGCTTGTTATTGGTAAAGGAAGATGATATGTAAGCATAACATGACAGTATGGGCATGAGAACATAATCATAACATTTGAAAAATATACCCTACATATGAAGGATCATAATAATATGTAATGGAAAAAATATTAGTACATCATAAGACATGAATCATAATATAATCAAATAACATTATCCATGAGAGAATAATATTAGCATGAGACATATAATTATGACATTCACATAGGTATAGAAAATAATTCTCTAAGCCATCATGGCACATCACAAAAAAATAAGGGAACTCTATAGGTAGAAACACCTCTTAAGTGGGAAACACCACCATCCCAAATGAAATCCCTTCCCCCTATGTGTAATTTTTTCACACCCCAAACCATATTTGTATTCAAGGTCTATTATGTTGAACAGCAAAGATGAAAAAATTCCTTAATGAATCGAGTCACTCCCTATTTTAGACTTTTATTACTAAAAAGAGTTTACTCCATATTCTAGTACTATCATACTAATGCCAGTTGACTCCCCATTCTATCGCTATCTATATCACGAGATGAAATATTTACCAAATAAATTGGATGGAAATATACGTCCCACCTACCTTTGGTTATAATGTAATCAATTTCCTTAGTTGTAACATAATCCCCATAACATAATAAGAATGATGCATATACGTGGCACAAGACAAAAAAATAATTGTATCATATCTATTTAAATGAAAAGGGTTTAATAAACATTTCATTATAATACAACATTTGGTAAAGAATATAGTTTCATAATCATTTCATCATTTCATCAAAGCATAACCCATAGAAAAATAAGTGGGTTCCAAATTATTTTATCATGGTATAACCCATTGAAGAAAAATGACATTTATAAACATATTTTCATTATAAATACAACCCATTTAGAGAAGTAATAACAATGTTATAATTGGATCATATAACTAGTGAAGCATATATAACATCAATTGATGACATATTACATATAAATTGATTTTGAAAATTTACTTGCAACATTTCTTGAGGAAAATATCTTTTCTTGAAAATCAATTTTTAAAAACTAAAACATTCATAAAATTATTTTCCTCTTAAAATATCCTTGAAATTATATAAAGTAATATTTAAAAATAATTTAAATAATTTCCTAAGGAAAATAACCTTTCCACTTTGAAAAGAGTTTTTTTAAAGATAAAAAATTTAAAAAAAAATTCCCTGTGAAATAATGTATTTAAAGTCTAAAACATTCCCAAATATTAAGGAATAAATTCAAATTGAAATTTAATTTTAAAATAATATAATAAATCCTTTATATCATTAATTATTCATGATAGTGAGATATATTTTTCATTATGTTTATTTTAAAAAAATATTCATTTCACTTTTTTGGTAAAACCCAAACGTGCATTGGTTTTGAAACTGACATGAATATTCCTTTTAAAAAATATTGTAAAAAGTTAGACATGGATAAAAATGACTTATTTTAAAATAATATTTGAGTAATAATAAATTATTTGAAACTTTTTTTAAAACATGGTTTTGGAAGAATATATATCTGACCGAAGAGATAAATAATGTCTGATCTTCATAAAAACACATTCTAAATTATTTTAAGTAGAAAATAGTTGAAAATGGTAAAATTATATTATGGTGTCTTGAATAACCATAAGAGAATAAAATTTTATTTTTTCATTAGATGTGGATCATAATATTTTATCATTAGAAATGTAATCATGAGAAATCCCAATAAATGAAGAGATTGTAGCATAAAATCATTACCACATTATTATGATTGAACCATATTCACCCTAAAAGGATTACAAAAAAATGGAACTTGAAATATCATAAGGATAAATAAATTTGGGATATTACATTTCGAAGGGGATGAATATCGACTGCATGAATTAATATAGGTGCGTAATATGGCATATGTCATAGAGAATGAAAATTATGACAAATAACCCATAATGATTTGAAAACATTTGAACCGTAAACCACGTGAAAGTGATATGATCAAATGGATATATAAACCGTAATATTTTTTAGGATAATAATGATATTATAAATTAATGGGAAGTATATAAACCATATAAAGTAAATTTTTGGTGAATATGGTAGGTGTCATATATAAAAATTAATGTAAGATGGAAATCCCTAACCATAAGTCTTGACTTCAGTCATACACATTCAAAAATACAATATAATAAACAAAAGTTTATTATTAATATATTAAATAACCATATTCATATATATCATGCCATAAATGGTTTTTTATTACATTATATTACCCATTTAATGAAAATTCAATGTTAAAGTCTTGTCTCGAGAAATAACCGCTTTGATTTTGTATATATTTGATATGTTATTTTTTGTTTCCGCTTAATCAATAAATATTTAATCATGTAAAAAACATAAACCATCATATAAATATCTTATAAATTCCATATATATATTTATTTATAGTAATCAATCAAATTTAGTGATATAAAATAAAATACACCATTCATGGAGACAATAGATTGTACGTACCCGTGAACATTATTTCCATTTTCTTGTAATATTGAATGAATAAAAAGTAAATCATATATATTATCATTCCATAATAATTTATCTTTCATATAAAAAACATATTTTCATTAATACCATCCATAAAACATTTTATGTGATGTGTGAATGAATCAAATCACTTCGTGAGTTTGTAGTCCGTCGTACACATGAATGATGTTATCACATTCACACTAAACATAAAATTTCAAGTTATCTATGATATAATAATTTATGAATACTAATAACATAAAAAATATCATATATATATAATATAAACAATATATCCACATTATTTGTAGCTTTGAGAGGTGGTAATGGAAAAACGAACAACAAAGGTTCACAAGGCGGTTGTTGTCCGTACACATGAATGATGATTTTTTAACCCATTTGATTGAATTTGTGATGGTTGTAGGTCATGAAATTAACATAAAAAAATCTAAGTATATTTATGATATAGTTTATTATATAATAATTATATAATAATAAATTATGTCTCTATAGAATGAACACAAAGTTGATCAATGTATAACATTACCTATTATTCTTGTATTCACATTGTGTTTAAGGTAAATCCTTCATCAGCAAGATTTCATAAAAAAATAAGGATTATAGGATGAGGGTACTAAATTTTGGAAGTGGGTTGGGATGGTAATTTCTAGAAAAAATTTGTGTGAAGGTGTGAATAAGGGGGGAGAGGGCATAAACTTTTATAAGTGGGGGAGGGGACACACACAGTATTTTTGAAAAAAATTGAATGCTCCCACGTTTTAAATATGTTAAAAGGGTAATAAAGGGAAAACTATAGAACCTTATAGGATTTATGGTCAAAATATTTCCATAAAATAGTATTTTATATAGGTTTATATGTCTTTTTTACCATAATTGTTTTAGATTAACCCTTAGAAACTCTATTTTTAACTTAATCAGGACAATTGATTTTACTACATTTCATATTAATCTTGGTCAAAAATTAAGTTAAACTTATTATATAATATAAATTATTTTTATTCAAGATATGGAATTAATTTTTCTAAATTTCATTCAATGATGGTGAAATTTTAAAATTAAAATTAACCACATTGATGTGAAGAGAAAGGTCGGATTTAAAGAGAAAAAGATCAAATGTTTTCAATATTTTTATTTCAAAATTAAATATAAAAATGATTGAAATGAAATAAATTGAATTTATTAGTTTATAATTTAACTAATTTAACATTAAAACATATTTAAAATATATATTATACATATTAAAATATTACATGAAAGAAAACTTTCCAATTTAAACTGATTATTTTTTCATTATTCATAATCAATTAAACATTTTCTAAAAATTAAAAAAACACCATAAGATAATTTTTATATTTGGATTTAAAAGGTGAAAATTATTATTTTTAAATATATTATATTATTGTTTCTGGAATTATTATTAAATTAAATTTTTCCTAAAAGGAAACAAAAAAGTTTTAGAAACAAAGACTTTTAAGTGTAAAATATGATTTATTATTATCTCATATCTAGAAATTGAATAAAATGAACTTTAAATAGTTGATTGAATATATAATATATATTTATTTATTTATTTATCATTATTCACTATAATTTTTGTCTTAATTTATTGATTTAAAATACATTTGTACGCATAAAAGTATTTTTTTAGAAAATAATTTTCTTTATGTTCAAAAGTTTCTTATTTTTATTTATAATTATTGGTCACCAATTAATTAATTACATATATATTTGTAAACAATATTTTAATAATTTTGTTAATCTTATTCAAACTCTCTATTTAAATGGAAATATTTTAACTATTACATTAAATAATAACTCATTAATGGAATGTTATGTTTCATTAAAAATCGGTGTTGCATGTAATGAAAAATACACTCAGTATTGCATGTAATGAAAGATAAAATAATTTTTGAATGAAACAAAAGATTATCTCAGCATGGAATTTAATGCAAGATAAACTCAGTGCCTCGTATAACACAAATATCAAGAATATTAGATTTATTTCAAAAGATATATTATTTAAAATAGCGGGGTGTTTTATTCTACCACCCTTAAAATCAATTTTATCCTCAAAATTCCTCACGGCCATAAATAGTTTAATATTTGAAAATTCCTTCATAGAAACCCACATCATAAAAATTAATTTTAAAACTTCCCATAAAAGGGAAATTTAGAAACATAAAAGTTAACTAAAGTAACACATACCTTGGTTTCCACACAGGAGATCATTGTTAAGATGTGATGATTTGGACATGGAATAAAAGATTAAAAAATTAGTGATAACGATAGAGATAAATGACAACAATAAACATGGTGATCTAAATAAAGATAACAACCATAGAACCATAAACAAAAAAAACATTAAAAATTATAATTAAATCTTCAGAAATGATGATAACGTGACCAAATATTATTCCAATATCCTTTTCCTAAAGTTTTATAATTTTAATGAGATTATATTTTTACATGATTTCATTATATATAATAAGAGAAATCACATCCTTGGGTTGTTCCTTGATCAATTTAAACTCCATTTCTTACTCCATGAAATACTGGTAAAATTGTTACACATGAACCAATAGCATTTCACAAGATTCATAAATATAATGATAATACATTCCCTCTACCTTAAGATATCATTGCATTAATATGGTTGAAAAAAGTTATGCATAAATCAAAATATAATGACATAATACATTAATACTTAAATACTTGTCCAAACTTCATCTTAATCTATTTTATAAGTGGTTAACCTTATGACCATTCAAAAGGATTAAAATTGAAATAATTAGAAATAAGGCCAATAAATTTTCAAAATGAACTTATCATTAATCTCCCAATAAACATGATGTTTCCCATAATTTTCACATACCAAACATGTGAATAATATTATCAGGTATTATATTGAAACGTGTAAATAATTATAATTTTGACAAAATCTATATGAAAACATGATTGGTTCTTAATTCCATGAATAAAACCACACATTGATGAATATATTCCATAGATCCAATAATGTTGAAAACTACATCAATGTTAAAATAAACCAATTTTTCCAAAAATCATTATTTAGTTCCTAAGTCATAATTAAATTCAAATTTCCTTTATCCATATCAATTATCTCTTTATCCCAACATCCTTACTTAAACATTAACACCATTTATATCTTATCTTCCCCTTAATCATGTTTTTTCCATGAATATTACCTTTTTATTAAATCACATTTATTGGACATAAAAACCATTAGACATATCCTTTCATATTCTTTCTAAAATACTTATACTAAACACTCCTTATATAGTTCATAATTCATTAATTCCAATACAAAAATACTTCAACCATCACACATCATTCTCAAACTATTCATGAAGCTCCATCATCTTATTATATAATACAACATTACTTTCATATTTCATTCATAGTTTCTTCATCTTTATCAATATAACCTTTACTATAATTCCACATTATTTTTATGAAATATTTATCTTTTAGTAATTTAATTTTTGTAGTAGCTTGTGTTTCACACAACACTGATTTTAAAAAAACCATGATATAATATTTAAATTTTATTGTTATCAAAATATTTAGATCCATTCCATTTTATTTCTAGGTATGAATAAGAATGAATATACAATGAAATTTAATTTTTATTGTAGAGGAAGTAAACAGTTAACTTTTTGAAAAGTCATTTTACAATTAAAAAAATATATTTTCCTCAAAAATGAATTTATTACATTATAATAGAAACAAAATATAAATAATTTTTAAACGTTTAGGAAAATTATTAGACAAAATAAACTTCATTTTTGAATTATTGATGTCAAAATTATCTTAGGATGAATTTTGGGGAATTTTTTAAAAAATTTGAAATTTTATCGAATAGTAAAAAATAATGATTTCCATTGAAAACAATATATTATTTTAAATCATTTAAGAAGTATATTTTATTATATTTAAACTATCCTGAGTTCTTTTTTATTATAGATATTATAATTTATGTCATGAAAATGTATTTATACAATAATTTAGTATAAAAACTATCTATAATTAAAAATGGATTTTTTTGAAAACAATTTTTTTGTTTTGTCCAGATTAATTTTCAATTAAATTATGGAACATATATTTCTGAATTCTTTAAAATATATTCAATATTTAGAAATGATAGTACCAAAATTAATTTGTGTACCTCTTTTAGTTTTGGATAATATGAATAATAACCTTTGTAAAATTTATCATCAGAGTAAAGGGTAGATCAGATTAATATTGATTATAAATAAGTTGTAAGGGCATAAGATTTCATAAAAATAATTATTGGATGAATTAAATTCTACCCTAAACAAATATGTTTGGAAATTTAATTATTTAATGTAAACTTTTTCATGAAAATGACTTAGACATTATTAAAATCAAATAAAGTGACAAAATGTCACACTCTTATTTTTAATAAGTATAATATTTTTAAAATGGGGTTAACATGAATATATTATTGACTATAAATATTATAAAAAATATAAAATAATTATATTCATCATGGTAATTAATTTAAAATTCATTGGAATTAAATATTTACCCTAAAATCATATGCAATGTGAGGCAAAAATTAATCAATTAATATAAAAATCAAATAAAAAATTATAAAAAATTAATATTAATATAATTTCTGATATTTAATGTGATAAAATAATTTATATATCACCATGAAATGTATATTTTATAATAAAATAGTTGGTTTTAATTTTAATGGTTTTATTTATTTATTTTTAATCTCAATGTTGTGAATAGTATGAAAATTTACAATAATGATATTTAATGGGATTAATATTTTTTAAAATTAGTTTAAAAAATAAAACTTAATTCTCATATGATCTAAATTGTTATAAATTGGACATTTATAGTCCAATTGAAACCACATAAGTAAAACATTACATCATTTTAATGTTAAAAAAAGTGTTATCACTGTTAAAATTGATTTAGGTTATTTAATGGTTAATTAGAATGATATGGTTTAAAATAAAGCCAAAAAATGCCTAAATTTTATTATATTATGATATTAAAACCTTATATTATATTATATTCTAATTAATTGAAATTTGGTGGTATTTGTATAGAAAATAAATTTACTATAATTTAATCATTTGAGAAATTCAAAAAACACCCCTCTTCCCCTTATAAATACCTCCTCTCACAACACCTTATCCGCACACATTCCAAGCCTTAAAACATTAATATATACTAAAAACACATTTACCCCAATATTTTGATGTAAAATTTATTCTTGTCACACCAGATGACCAATTCCATGTCATTTAAGTGTTCCATCTTGGAGGTGATATTCAAGAGGTAACTTTTTCAAACTACCTCTTTTAATTTCATGCATTATTCTATCTTCTAATCTCTTCTTTCACCGATTAGAACATAATTAATATATTATAGTTTATATACTAGAATTTTATATTTATAATAGATTATTTTTTTATTGATCATATCTTCTTTTCATCTCTTTTTCAATGAATGGAAAACATTTTTCAAATTATGGCGATTAACCATCTACATGAATAATGAGTTTTTGTTATTCATTAACTCCATAAAATATGGTTAAAAACTATTAATATGGTTAAATAAGATTATGAAAAGTATACTATAACATTTTATATGTTTTGGAACTAATTTATTGACTTAATATTAAATAAAACAAAACTAGAATGTGATGGACATCAAAATAGCCAGAATAAACTAGACATTTATCTTTCATGTTTTATCAAATAAATCATCAAAAAGTTAGAAATTAAAATGATATATTAGCCTATTTTAACATCTTTAATTATAGGATTTCCATTTCATTTTACTTTTGGAATAGTATTCCCATTTTAAAAAAACCTCTATAATTATATACATGTGAAATGAACCTAAAACCCATGAAACAAACTCTCCTAGAATGAAAAAATTGATCCTTATAACTCATTTATATTCCCATAAACGAGCATAATGAAATTATAATAAATATAATAAATTTTAAATATAATATAAATGTGAAAATTAATGAATCTATTTTGATTATCCTTGAAATTAAGTGAATGTAATGAATTCATTCCGACATGAGGTAAGGGATTTTTTTAAAACTCCAAATTTTCTTTGGGTTACACTTTCACTCAAATTTCATCAATTTATATCTTAATTATTCTTATATAAATCCCTTGTCACTACAATAATAATATATAATTTAGTGAGTCTTTAATAGATACTTTCATTAAAAATGTTCATAATTTCTTAATTTGGCGAAGTATTTCATGAAGCATCACTAATTTAGTAATATTTCGTAAAAAGGTCACTGAATTATAAAATTTTCCAATATAAACATTGATATTATAGTGAAGTTTCATAAAAAATCTCTAATTTAGCAGTGTTTTATGAAAATGTCACAAATTTAGTGATGTTCCATAACAATGTCACTAATTTTGCAATGTTTTGTGAAAACATCAATATATTATAGATGTTTCCTGGAAAACATCCCTAATTTAGCAAAATCTCTAAAAAAATCCCTAAATAAAGGACTATTTCTAGATACATCTCTACTTTGACCACATATTTTAGGAAATGTCACTAAATTACCGATGTTTTTCTGGGAATGTCTCTAGAAATATTTATATTTATATTTATCACTTCCCTACATCTATGAATATATATATATATATATATTTATTTATATTTATATATATAAAGATGATTCATATATATAAACCTATATATAATAAATATATATATTCATATATAAAGACACACACACAATTATATATATATATGTAAAGAGATATATATTTTAAATTTAGTCATGTTTCTATGAAAATGTGGTTATTATAGTGACATTTTTACCAGTATTTTAAATTGTGGCTAATTACACACACACACACACACACACACACACACACATATATATATATATAAACATATAAATGTAAACATATATATATGTAAAAAAATTATATAAAATATAAACATATATATATTTATGATATATATAAATATTACACTTATAATTTATATATATTATATAAACATATATATAAACATAATATATAACACATATATATTATAAAAAATAAATATATATATATATAAACATTTATATATATAATATAAACATATATTTATTATAGAATATAAACATATATTAAAAATATAAACACACACACACAAATATATATATATACATAATAAAAACTTATATATATATAAACACAAATTATCAAATATTAAAAATTATATATAAAAAATATATTTATATATATTTATATTAATATATAAAATTATTTATATATTATATTTTAATTTTTTAAATACTGACACACGTATATATACATATATAAATAGAGACACATATGTATAGAAAATATAGAAATATATATATGTTTATTTATATTTATATAAACGCACACACATACAAATAAATAAATATATGTATACACTCATATATAATTTGAGTGTAGTTAAATTTTTATGAAAACATGGATATTTTAGTTAAATTTATACCAGTGAGTGAAAACATGGAAAATTATATATATTTATACATACACATATAAATTTATAAACATTGGAAAACACACACACTTATATAAATATAAATATATATATATATAATATAAATAAACATATGTATATATATAATTTGGTAAATTAGGATTCATTTAAAAAAATCTGATAGAAATTCTTAAATGAGGTGTCACTAAATAAAGATGTTTATAAACATCTCTAATTTGGCAACTTTTATTTAATAACATTTCTGAAAAAATGTATGTTAATGAGGTTTATCTAAATAGTGATGTTTATAAACATATACAATTAGCAACATTTATAAACATCGCTAATTTATTGATGTATATGAATATCATTAACTTAGGGACACCTCCTTTAGGGGAATTATTTCAAAACATCAATACACTATAAAATATTTTAAGCCTCTATAATTTTTTTTACAATCAATAAATTTATCATGAAAAAAAATTACTTCAATTCTGGTTTTATAGTAAAAATTATTTCATTAACCTCTTTAAGGAATCTCTATTAATTTCCCAAGAACTATTCTTAAGTGGAAAAATTCTAATGGTACCTAACCATTCTTTTTAATGTATTGGCATCAGTTGGACTTTATTATTCATGGTCTATTCTAATATTTCATTTATGAATTCCCAATAATGATTTAAATCCCTTCTTTTATGGATATAATTTCTGTATGCCCTTTGGTTATAACATATGATAAGATTACGAAACCCATTTCTTTCCATGGGTAACCCTTGCGTTTATTCTTTATGTTTGATTCTTTATATGGGACATAGATTCAAGAACATGTTATATTGGGTTCACTTGAATAGTGATCTAATGCATTGGGTAAAGTTTTAGCATCACTAGACATTGTGAATATTAATATGGAGTAAATCTAATCCACTATGGAAGTTTATCCACCACATGATATAGTCTTTGTAGTTAGTCTTGACTCATGCTGATTTCATGTTATATGTTTATATCACATTCCTATTTTCTATGATCATATGATTCTATTTGATAAATTTTATGCTTCCATATATATATATATATATATATATATATTAGACATGCTTTTTTATGTTATCATGTTATGTATTTCAACTCGTGTGTTATGATTCATTCACATGTTCATTACCTTACAGGTATTTTTAGCTCATCCCTTCTGCCTATTTATTTTATAATTATATACAATGTAGAGTAGGATCTCAATGGTAGTTAAGATCCCATTATAGGATTAATTAAACCTGGTTTTATTTTAGCATCATGTTTCCAAATTATATATATCCACTTGGATGTTTGTTTCTTTTGACTTTGTTGTTGCATTTGGGTTTTTACAGTTTGTGTTCTACTTATAATGGTTTTCCTCTTTCCCATGATAAAAGTGGTTCTTTATTTCTTTATAAAAGGGGGCTTTCCCCTCACCCTTCAAAAAAAATATAATTATTCTTAAATTATGTAATAAAATGTTTAAAAGGATTGGGTCACTATTAGTACTCATGCAACCATGTTGTTTTTCATCATGAGTATTCTCCTTAGAAAATGGGTTTGTATAATTCCCATACTTTCTATATTTAATGCATTTGGCATTCGATTATATATTAGAAGGTCCATTATTCTCATATTCTATATTAATCAAATTTTTCATTTTCCATTTGTAGTTACATTATTTGAGCCCTTGTTATCCATAGTCAAAACATCTTTCAATTCCTCTAAGTCATCAACTTGGGTGTTTCCTCCCACATTATTAATAAATAGAAAAATGAATCTTCTTTCATTCATGGCATCCCCCACTCGTAGTGAAATCATTACTTATATTTTTTAGTTAGTCTAGGAGTGGTTTAGGTACACATTTTTAATCGTTTTTTGTGAAAACTGAAGAGGCATAATCAAAAAACCCTTCACTCCAATCATCATCCCATTTGGATTCTCATTGAAAACTTGCATGTCACATTCAATGTTAACCTAGTCCTTCTGGTTCCCACCTTTAACTAAAACAAAAAATCATAGTTCATGAAACACTAATCATAGTGGAAATCCACATAATCATGAAAAAATCACTTATAAGATTTCAAAATCATGAAAACTTATTCTTAATTTATGACACCATAGTATTATCCTAGTTCTTTCATAATCATCTTCTATTTAATAATATCATGATGGTTCATCAATTTTTTTTTAATTTCTAGATAATATTTACATACGGTACTAATCTTGGTATGGAAGAAGGCTCATTTTCATGCACCATGAAAAGATTGATTCCTTATGAATGTCCCCTTTTCAAAGTTATTACCCCTAGGTACCTCTATTCTAGAGACAAATCCACACGTATTATCTATATAATGATATTATTTTGATTGAAACAATATTCACTGTGTTTTACCAAAATTTGACTATTTTTTTCTATACATTTACGCATCCCTAGAATTATCCTTAGAGACATCCCATGACATATATTTTAAATACACTTATGGATCTCACTTTGGTTTTATCATCCTAGTTTTCAAAAAATGACTAATAATTTCCTTTTATACAAAATATAGTTAACCATGATTCTCATATATGGATAATAAATATTTTTAGATGAATAATAATTACATTACAAAAACACACAGTTGAGTATATGATAGTTTAGTGGTTTGGAATCTTTGAACATAATTTTCTAATATAGTGAAAGATCATCAATTTTTTTATAAAGATAATCCAATTTAGTTTTATTCATATAAATACCCAATATTAAACCATTAATCATAACATGGGGAAAGAATAAAGAAAAATGAATGAGCTAAAATTCTCAATAAGTGTAACCAAACAAGATATATAAGCACAACATGAACATAAGTTTATGAAAATATGAGCATAGCATTTGAAAAACTATAAACTACATATCAAAGAATATAATCCTAAGTCATGGAATAAATATTGGTAGTTCATTGGAAATTAATCGTAAGCTAATAAAAGAACATGATCCATAAGATCATAATATTATAAAAATAAAAATAATTGTGACATACACATATGTATAGAAAATCATTTCCTTAGTAGTCAAGTCTCTTCAATATAACTTATAAGGGAACTCTATTGTCGACTACACCTCTTATATGGGACACAACATGTAACACCCCAAGGTTTTAAAAATGAATTTAATGTAGAATGCATGAAATACTAATCCCTCATGAAACAAACACTTTGTTTTAGGATATAGTTATAACCTAGCAGCTAGACACAATTTTTCCTCCTCTATGTTTTGAATTTCGAAAAACTAATATACACAGTTTTGATCAGTAAGATATTTAGAGTCTGATAGGATCAACTTAAATTTTCAGTAAATAGTAACCTACCCTTGTGAATAGTAACTTACCCTTGTGAATAGTAAGGTACCATTATTAATATAAACCTCACCCATGTTTGTATAAATAAATTTAGGTACTATATAAATGAGATTAAATATTATAAAAATTAATAATTAAGTGTGGGTATTTTTATAAGTCATAAATATTTAATTACAATTTTAAATTAATAAATTTATTTAAAATAAAATAAATTTTCATAAAAATTATTCTTAAATAAATATTGTTTTGTCCTATGATTTTATGATAATTTCATGAGAGCTCAGTTAACTTTTGAATGTATTATAATATCAGTTTTAAATTTAAAATATGTATTTTTTTCATGTAAATAATGATTATATCTAAAAATTAAATTTATCTTATTTAGAAACTTATTATTGATAAAATTGTGTTCATTTTTTTATTCTAAATATTAAAAAATGGTTATGGTTAATTTTAGGGATTTTTCTGAAATACTTGAATTTTTGTGAATAATGAAATTCGATAATTTACAAAATATGCTAAATAAATGAGTTTCTACATCATTCTTGAGTCATGCATAATGTAAATGGAACTTTTTTATAACTAATATTAACCTATTACTATTTTTTCACAATAATAAAATATTATTTCTTATCTTGAGGAAAATTATAAAATAATGAATAAGAAATTCAAAAATCACTCATCTCCTCCACTATAAAAACCACCACTCACTCCCTCTTCTCTTCACTCCTCTAAGCCTAGAAGATTAAAAATTTTATTACAAAATACTCTTCACTAGTCTCTCCCCATGTAAAGGAGTTCTTTGTCTTTCCAAAAGACCAAAATCACTTACTTTAAGGATATTCTCAAGGAGGAGTACTCAAGAGGTAAAATCCACTTCAATTTTTCCATTTAATTTATTTTAAGTTCCTTCTTTTATTGTTAAATCCACACCTACTGTGTCCAAATGATCATGTTGACTCCAATATCATCTATATAATGGAATTATATCATGTTAATGTATGATACATCATCAAAATACTTACTCTATCTCTTTTATTTTAAAAACAATATCATTATCTGGGAGGTGCCGATTTACAACCTTTGTAGACGACGAAGTTTCGGTCTTCAATTTCATATTCAAGGCTGGTCATGAAACCATTTTTATGGTTGAAATGGATTATAAAGTATGTATAATATCTTATTTAATTTTTCTAGAACCATAATTTATACATGATATTAAATAATACAATATAACTAGTATGTTCTGATTGAAAAACTGACGTAAAAATCCTAATGATTATCACTAAATATTTTATCTAATGATTAATATTCATACTATATAAAAAAATGATATATATAAACATTTAAACTATTTTATGTTCATAAATATCAGATAAATTAAATTCTATATAACTATACTCATTCCACATGAACTTCCATTATCATATACAATTATACAAATCTTGAAAACAAAGGAAATGAATGCTCCCGAGCGATAAATTTGTATCTTATAACTCATCAAAAGGCCATAAATGAACTTAAGAAAATTATGAAAAATAAAAAACATGTAAAAATTCTCCGAATTAAATAATTAATGGATTTATTTTTATTATCGAAGACGGTAAGCTCAAGTGCAGAACAAATTTGGACACAGTGTAAGGGTTTTCTACCCAAACCTCCATTTTCTTTCGGGTTACACTTTGTCTATATTTGTCCCAATTAAATTCTTAATTATTCTTATGTACTTATCATAAATTATTTTAAAATTTAATATATATGTATACCAATCAGAATAATTCTTTATTTTAGGGGGAGTTAAATGTTTTATAATGATCTTTCTCAATTCCTCCCAATAAACAATCTCGATTCAAGGGAACTTCTCAAATTCTTAATTATTTGGACATGCACTCTACAATCTATTTTAACCCACAATTATTTTTCTAAAAGAACTCATTTCACCATGTAAAAACAAATTTATTTAAATCCTAGTCTTATGCAATGATTTTTCCAAAATAACTCTTCTTTTTAAAGTAAAAGTATATTTCACTCATAAATTCCTTAATGATTTTATTAGAGTATTTTTGTCTATTTCAACACCTACATTGAATTTTAAGTCTTATTGAGGTTAATATATTTTATTTATCATCTAAAATGTTTTATTAAATGGTATATGTTCATTTTTATCATGGATTTACTATCTTGATAGCATTCACCATACTACTCAGAATGGTTAGTGTTAATGTGTACAAATTGGCGAAAGTTATTTCATATGTTCATGTTTTTTATGTTGAGCCCCATTCATATGAGGAATTCATTGGAATTATAATGTGATGGTTAGGGCCTGATATATCCCCTCGATTCATTATTATGTCTCATGAGGAAAAGTAGAATTGGGTTTTAGAAGAGGCCTTACCCTAGTATTTTTAGACGTCTTGGTCAAGGCCTTGAAAATATATTTCAGAGGTTTGGAATTATCCATATCCTCATTATGATATTAGTAAAACATGTGATCATTTGAATAATATAAAATCAATGGATATATTTCAATCTATTATGATCATTTATATGGCCTTATTTAATTATCTTTCATTCCTGCCATATTATGCTTAAGTATATTTTTAAAGGAATGTGTTTTTAGTTGTTGATCATGCCTAGTATTTATTTTTATGATAACTTCCACTATATTACATATCCTTACTGATCATATAATATCCCCCATTTCTAATGTTTTATTTTCATTAGGTTATGAAGATGAATATTATGAATGAATTTAAGGGATAATATAGGAGTCATAATGATTTTCTATTATGTATTTCATTTCATGTTGTTTGAACTTATGTTTGTATCTTGTTTTCAAAAACTACTAAACTATTCATTCATTTGGGATATGGATTTCTTGTAATCATTCCATTTTAATAAAATAATGCACCATATCTAGACTACTAGGGTTGGGTCCTTAAATTTTGCATTAGAGGAAGTTTAGCAGAAAACATGGAAACTAGATTTAGGAAATTTAGATTAGGGGAAAACCCTAAGATAATCTTTGAGGATAAATATACAAGAATATCCTAGAGTTTTGGTAAGGAAGAGATTATGTAATATTCCTAGAAAATATATCATTGTCTAAATACTACAAGTGGACATGGTTCTCAGACAGATGTACCTAGGAGTAATAGCTCGGACAAGGTATTTTGGGCTTGACCTGGGGTAACCTAATACACAACAACGAGCCTTACTACGCACCTGGTTTGACACTCTCAGGGGATATTCGAGGAATAATTCACATATCTTTTATAAGCCATTATAAAGTATTTAAAAGTAAATTTTCCCTCAAATAAACCATGTTTATGATCATGGGATTAGTTATGCATAGGATTTCAATTTATGTTAAATATTCTACCAGTTGAGATTATGCTATATAATTCATAACCTAATATAGTGTATTCCATCATTTAGAAATGGAACCTAGTGGAAGGAATGGAAAACACATAAACATTTGTATCCCATTTAGGGATTTCCCCTTATTTAAGATAATGACATTGGTTCTAGAGCTATGACTGGTGATGAGAAACTTATAACTATGCTGGGATAGCTAACCCAAGTTATGAACAATAACATTACCTGTATGGAGCACCCCGAACCACAACATGGAAGAGGAATGTTAGACCGCTTTATACGAAAACAACCTCTATCATTTAATGGGACTAAAAGCCCATTCATAGTATAGTAGTGTATAAGTTTCTTAGAGAATATATTTCTCGCTTTGGGAAGTAACAAAAGAGAGAAGTTCATCATGGTAGTTTATTATTTATCATGAGATGTGGATCAATGGTGGTCACTAATTAAAAACATAAAGGATTAGGAAGATATTTAAAATATGTAATGGAAGGATTTTAAGAAAATATTCTTAGAAAAATACTTTCCTCGTGATAAGCGAGTGGTTATATAAATACAGTCTCTGAATCTGAGGCAAAAAGAGGATGAGAATGTTTCAAAGAATGAATCTAACTTCACAGGGTTAGCAAGGCATGTCATGGACTATATACATAATATAAGGAGAAAGATTTATCAATTATTTTATGGTATAAAACCATTCCACTTAAGGGTACTGGTTTTCTAGACTTTCTCATCAAACAAAGATATAGTCTCATGTGAAATCAAGAAAGAGAAAGAATTATCTATGTCTTATGACTTTAAAAGAAATTAAGAGAGGAAGAGGTTGGAAGAGGAAAGAGTGGATAAAGGAAAAAATAAAAATAGGGTTCTTCCAACATGTGATACTTGTGGATGGAAACACACTGAAAGCCTACTTAAAAGGAAAAGGGGATTGTTACAAATGTGAAGAAAGAGGCTACCAATCTTGAGATTGAAAGGGAAAGAAAAAATCTACCAATGTTCAATGCTACAATTATAAAGATATGGGACAGTATGCCAATGATTTTCCTAAGCCTCAAGGAAACATTCCTCAAAGAAGACCAAGGGAGCAAGGAAAATCTTATATTATCACAAATTCTAAAGATGGAATTCCTAAAGATATAGTGGAAGGTATGATAATCATTTCATTAAAATTGGATAATGATTTATTTTCTTCTGTATCAACACATTCCTTTGTATCTTCCCATTTTTCTTTAAAAATTAGATATTTCCAATTCTCCATAATAAGGAGTTTTCAGTCAAAACCCCTAATATAATTCTCATTGTAACAAAAATGTTTCAGATAGTTCCTATTATGGCATATAAATATGATTTATTTTCTGATTTTTTCATCATACCTATGGTTGAATTTGACATAATCCTTGGCATAGATTATTATTAAAAATATGATGTGAAAATCTATTACAATAAGAAAGAAATTATAATTTGTGACAAAGGTGTATAATCCATTATATTTAATGAAAAAACATCACCATTTTATTCTAATCTAGATCCACCTCAGTAGATCTAAAAAATTTAATTATTGTGGAGGATGAGAAAACAATTTCTATTAATGAGGAAATAAATATTAAAAATGAGTATATACCTATTGTGAAAGAATACATTGATTTGTTTCTTAAGGATTTACCTAGACATACTCCGAAGTAAGAAATTGAGTTTTCTAATGATTTAATTAATGGTGCAAGGCCTATATCATAGACTCCTTATAGAATGTCCCCAGTGGAATTAGTAGAACTGAATAAAAAACTTGGGGAATTTAGTGATAAAGGATTTATCCTCTCTAGTGTTTCTCTATAGAGATCCCTTGATCTCTTTATCAAAAAGAAGGATAGATCCATCAGGTTTTTCATTGACTATAGAGAAATAAATTCTATTACAATAAAGAACAAGTACCCCTACCTCAGATTGATGATTTATAAGATCAAATTCACAGAGAGAAATATTTTTCTAATATCGACCTTCGATCAGGATATCATTAGTTGAATGTGAGGAAGAAAGACATTCCAAAGACAACATTTCAAACTAGGTTTTAGCATTAAGAGTTTATATTAATGCCTTTTGGGATAACTAATTCACCCTAAGTTTTCAGGGATTTAATGAATACAGTTTTCAGGGAATATTTTTATGACTTTTTTGTGGTATTTATTGTTGATATCCTAGTATACTCTAAAAGCTATGAAGATCATGAGAATCACTTGCACATTATTCTGAACACTCTTAGAAGAAATGTATTATATGGGATGTTTACCAAGTGTGAATTTTGGATTTAGTTAGTTTCTTTTCTTGGAAATATTGTATCTAAGGATAGAATCTTAGTTGATCCCATGAAGAAAAATTCTGTCCAGGAATGGACAACTCCAACGAAAATAACTATGGTATGTATTTTTATTGGTTAGGTAGGTTATTATTAGCATTTAATTCAGAACTTCACCTGTTTATCCAAACTGTTGACCAAGCTTACTCATAAATGGGTTATGTTCTTATGGACAAAATAGTGTAATGAATTTTTTGAAGAATTTAAGAGGATATTATTGAATGCTCTAATCCCGACTCTACCATTAGAAAATGGTGTAGTTAAGACAAATAATAATGCATCAAAGAAATTACATGGTTGTGTCCTTATACATAATGATAGATTTATTGCCTATGCATCAATGGAGTTAAAAATTTATGACCATAACTATACAACTCATGATCTTGTTTTAGAAACTATAATATTTTCTTTGAAGATATGAAGACACTTTCTCTATGGAGAAATGTGTGAGATATATACAGATCATAAGAGTTTAAAATATTTCTTCACATAGAAATAACTCAACATGAGGAAAAGAGGATGAAATGAACTACTCAAGGATTACGATAGTTACATACACTACCACCCAAGAAAGGCGAATAAGGTAGCAGATGCATTGGACCAGAAGGATCATGGATTTTTCAACAAAATGAGGATTGAAAGGGATCCAATATTCATGGATCTAGTAAAGATAGATATGATAATTATCAAAAAGTTGAAACATAATTACATTTTCAATTGGTTTTCCAACCATCTTTATTACAAAGAATTAAAACCTCTCAGTCTGATGATGAGAATATTTAAAATAAAAGTAAAGGTGTGAATGATGGGAAGTTGGTTGACTTTGTTTGTGAGGATAGAATTGTAAAATTTGGGAAGAGTCTATGCGTTCCCTCTATATCCAAGATGAAGAGGGAGTAATTGAATGATTCTCATTGTTAAAATTTCTTTATACACCATGGTAGTACTAAAATTTATAGAGAATTATAGGAACATTTTTGGTGGGACAACATAAAGTGGTAAATTGTTGATTATGTATCAAGATGTTTAGTCTGTCAACAAGCTAAGGCTGAATGACAAAATCCTTGGGGAGTCATGAAACCTCTAACCATTCCTACATAGAAATGGGATGACATCACTATGTATTTTTTCAATGGATTACCCAAAACTTTAAGAAAGAAGGATGCAATATGGGTAATTGTGGATAAACTTATGAAACCTGCACATTTCCTCACTATAAGGGAGGATTTTCCACTAGATCTCCTTGCACGAATCTATATCAATGAAGTTTTGAGACTTCATGGAGAACCTCTCTCAATTGTGTATGATCGTGATCCAAGATTCAAATTGATATTTTTGAAAAGTCATCAAAAACATTTGGATACTCATATTCTATTAAGTACTACATATCACCCTCAAACTGACGAGAAATCAGAAAGGATGATCCAAACTTTAGAAGACATGTCGATATCATGACCACTTTATTTTCCAGGTATGTGGGATCAATATTTACCTTTGGTGGAGTTTTCCTACAATAATAGTTTCCATTAAAGAATTAAAATGGCACCATATGAAGCATTGTATGGAAAGATATGTCTTACACCAATGTGTTGTGATGAAGTTGGTGAAAGGAAGCTTGTGGGCCCAGAGCTTGTGGAGGAAACAACATCAAAGGTAAAGAATATTCAAACCCATATCAAAGTAGATCAATGAAGGAAAAAGAGCTATGATGATAATCAAATAAAGGATTTGGAATTTCAAGTGTGAGATCATGTTTTAGTAAAAGTATCTCCACAGAAGGGTGTTATAAGATTTGGGATGAAAGATAAACTGAGCCCCAGGAACACAGGTCCTTTTTGAAATTCTGGAGAGAATTTGAGTTATGGATTATCATTTTGCAATGTCACCTAGACTTTCTAAGGTACATAATGTGTTTCATGTCTAATTATTGATAAAATATATGCCAGACCCAACACATATAATCACATATTAAGGTATAGAATTGGAAGTTGACTTATCATGATGTGAAGAGTCTATCTGGATTCTAGACATTAAAGAATAGGCATTGAAGAATCAGATTACTCGGATGGTAAATTTACTTTTGAAAAATCATAAAATTGAAGAAAAAACAAGGGATCCTGAGAAACCTATGATGAATACCTACCCAAATATTTTTTTGAGGTAACATTTCGATAATTTCCTGGATGAAATTTTGTAAGGGGTAAAGAATGTAACACACCAAGGTTTTAAAAATTAATTTAATATAGAATGCATTAAACAATGAGCACCTATGAAATAAATACTTTTTTATAGGATATAGTTATAACCTAGCTACAAAATATAATTTTCCAGCTTTTGTTTTTTGAATTCTAAAAAACTGAAATAAACTATTGCGATTCGTAATACATTTAGAGTTTGAAAGGATCAACTTACATTTTTGGTGAATAGTAACATACCGTTATGAATAGTAACTTACCCTCATGAATAGTAATTTTTCCTTATGAATTGAAACATCACCCATATATGTATAAATAAAAGTTAGGCACCATATAAAGGAGAGAGAATATTTTAAAAATTAATAATTAAGTGTTGATATTGTTTGATTAATAAATATTTAATTACAATTTTAAATTAATAAATTTTGCTAAAATAAAATAAATTTTCAGAAAATTCGTTATTCATTATATATTTTATTGTTATATGATTTTAGGATAACTTTATGAGACCTTAGTTAATTTTTGAAAGTATTATAAAATCAGTTTTGAATTTAAAATGGGTATTTTTCATATAAATAATGATTTTATTTAAAAGTTCAATTTATCTTATTTATAATATGATTTTAATAAATTGGAGTTCATTTTTAAATTTGACAAGTTGAAAAATGGTTATGGTGAATTTTTTGGATTTTTATGAAATACTTGAATATTTGTTAAATAGTGAAATTCGATAATTTACAAAATATGCTAAATAAATGAATTTATGCATCATACTTGAGTCATGGATGATGTAAATGGCCATTGGTTCAAACTAAAATTAACTTATTACTGTTTTTTGTGACAAAAATCAAACAATATTTCTTTTCTTGAGCAAAATAATAAAATAATGAATAAGAAATTCAAAAATCACTCCTCTCCTCCACTATAAAAACCACCCCTCACTCCCTCTTCTATTCACTCCTCTAATCCTTGAATCTTCTCAATGTTATACCAAAATACTCTTCCATATTATATATCTATGTCCAGGAGATCTTGGTCTTGACAAAATAACAAAACCCCTTCCCTTTATAAGGTTCTCAAGAGGAGTACCCAAGAGGTAAAATCCTCTTACTTTTTCCTTTTAATTTCTAATAAATTTTTCTTTTATTATTTTCTCCTCACCTCCTATGTATAAATGATCATTATAACTCTTGTATAATATATATACTCTAATTATATAATGTTAATTTAAGGTATATCATCAATATTCGTACTCTATCTCTCTCACACTTTTATTTTAAAAACAAATTCATTGTTTGGGAGGGGCCGATTTACAACCGTCATGGACGATGAAGTTTCATTATTCAATTTCTTATAATAGGATGGTCATAAAACAATTTTTATGGTTGAAACAGATCATAAAATATTTATTATATCTTATGTAATTATTTTGGAACCATCATTTATACATTATATTAAACAATAGAATAAAACTAGTACGTTATGATCAAAAACCACCGTAAAAATCTAAATGATTATCACTAAATGTTTTTTCTAATGAGTCATACTCATAATATATAACCAAATGATATGTATAACCATTTTAAATAATATATTTTCATCAATATCATATAAATTCAATTCTATAGAATTATTCTCATTCTAGATGAACTTCTATAATCATATACAATTATATCGATCATGAAAACCGAGGAAACGAATGCTCCCGAGCGATAAATTTGTATCTTATAAGTCAACAAAAGGCCATAAATGAACATAATAAAATTTTGAAAGTTAAAAAACAATTAAATTAGGTTCTGAATTAAATAATTAATTTATTTAGTTTTATTATAAATTCCATTAATCTTAGTTTCAGAACACATTCGAACACAAGGTAAGGGTTTTCTACCCGAACATTAATTTTCTTTGGGGTTACACATTGTCTCTCTTATTCCCATTTAAATTATTAATTATTATTATTTAATCCTCAGAAATTATTTTTGGATGTTCTATATATGTGTACCAATGATAATCCTTCTTTATTTTATGGGAAGTTAAATGTTTTATAAAGATCTTTCTTAATTATTTCTGATAAGCAAGCTCGATTCAAGGGAAATTCTCAAATTCATACCTATTTTCAATTGCATCCTATATTATATTTTAATCCACAATTATTTTTATAAAAACACTAATTTTATCATGGAAAAACTAACTTATTTCATTCCTGGTATGATTCCACTATTTTTCCAAAATAACTCTTCTTTTCAAAGTAAAAGTGTATTTCTCTCAAAAATTCCTTGTTAATTCTGTTAGAGTATTTTTGTATATTTAAACACCTATGTTTAATTTTATGACTTATTAAGGGTAATATATTATGTTTATAATCTAACATATTGTATTAAATGGTTTATGATCATTTTGACTATGGATATTCTATCATGATACAATTTACCATATTGGATAGAATGGTTAGTGTTTATGTGTACAGATTAGAGTAAGTTATTTCATATGTTCATGTTGTTTATGTTTATCCCCTTTTATATGATGAATAAATTAAACATATAAAGTGAAGGGTGGGGCCTGATATATCCCCTCGATGCATCGGTAGTTCCCATGAGAAAAAACATAATTAGGTTTTGGCCGAGGCCTTAAACTACTATTTTCAGACATCTTGGTTGAGACCTTCATAATATTTTTCAGATGTCCGGCATTATTCTTACCCTTATTACGGTATTAGTAAAAAATTTATCATTCGACTACTATAATATCAATGGTTATGTTTCATTCTCTTATGATAATTTATATGGACATATTTAATCAGCTTTCATTCCTCTCATATTATGCTCAAGTATGTTTTTAAGGGCGTGTGTTTTTAGTTGTTCATAATGCCTAGTGTTTATTTTTATGATAACTTACACTATATTACTCACCCTTAGTGAGAATCTAAGCTCACCACATTCTTATGTTTTATTTTCCCCATGTTGTGAGGAAGAATACAATGATTGACTCAAAGGTATGATCTATGAGTCATCTGTATTTTTTGTTATGTATTTTGTTTCAAGTTGTAATTTTGAACTTATATTTGTATCTTGTTTTCCAAAAGTACTAAAAAATTTGTTCCTTAAAGATAAAAATTTCTTGTAATCATTAAAATGCAATAAAATAATCCACTAGCTTTAGGCTGTTAGGTTCGGGTCCTTATAGTTGGTATCAAAGGAAGTTTATTAAAAAACTTAGAAACTAGATTTAGGAAATGTAGATTAGGGAACAAAAACCTAAGATAAAATTTGAGGATAAACATACAAGAACATCTTAGAATTTTGGTAAGGAATATATTATGAGGATCTTCCTTGAAAATGAAACCCTGCATGGAAACTATAAGTGGACATGGTTCTGGGACAGATGTACTTAGGAGTTATGACTCTGACAATGTGTATTGGGCTTTAGGTAGGGTAACCTAGTACACAACAACATGACTTACTACGCACCTAGTTTGATACTCTAAGGGGATATGATTAGGATAATTCATATCTCCTTTAAAATTAATTATGAATGATTTAAAAGTAAATTATCCGTCAATGAAACTATGCTTATGATTATGGGATTAGTAATATATATGATTTCAATTTATGTTAAGTATACCGCTAGTTGAGGTTATGAAATAGGATTCATAAAATAATATAGTGTATTCCATTATTTAGAAATGGAGCCTAGTGGAAGGAATGGAAACTTCTTGAATGTGTATATCCTATATATGGATTTTCCCTCTGTGTAAGATAATGATGTTGGTTTTGGTATTGTGACTCGTGTTGAGAAAAATATAGCTATACTGGGACAACTGACTCAGGTTATGAACAATAACCATACCCGTATAGAGTACCCTAAACAAAAACATGGTGGAGAAATGTTATACCACTTTATGCAAAAACAAACTCTGTCATTTAATGGGACTAAAAACCCATTCATAGCAGAGCGGTGGATAAGTTCCTTGGAGAAGATATTTCTCACTTTGGGAAGTAACTAAAGGGAGAAGGTTTTCATGTAAGTTTATCATTTATTAGGAGAATATGATCATTGGTGGTCACTAATTAAAATTAAAAGGAGGATTAATAGAATAAAAATATGGAATGGAGGTATTTTAAGTATATATTCTTAGAAAAATACTTTCCTCGTGAGCATCGAGTGAATATGGAAAGACAGTTTCTGAATCTGCGACAAAAAGAGGATGAGAATGTTGCAAAGTATGAAGCTAACATCAGAAGGTTAGAATGGAATGTTGTGGACTACATACCTAATCCAAGTAGAAATATTGATTGATTATTTTATGGTTTAAAACCATTCCTTATAATAGCACGGATTTCCTAGTATTTCTCATCGTATGAAGATATAGTCTCATGTCCAATCAAGATAGAGAAATAATTCTCTAAGTCTTATTAATTTAAAGGAAATAAAGAGAATAAGAGGGATGAATATTAATTAATAGATAAAGGAAAGAATAAAAATGAGATTTTTCCAACATGTGATACTTTTGGAAAGAAACACCCCAGATCCTGCTTTAAAGGAAAAGTATTACGTTACAAATATCAATAAAGAGGCCAGAAATTTCAAGATTAAAATGTAATAAAAGAAGCTACTAATGTAAAATACTACATTATAAATATATGGGAAATTATTCCAATGATTGTATTAATCATCAAGGAATCATTCTCCCATAGAAGGCCAAGGGAGAAAGGACAAGCTTGTACGATCACAACTGTTGATGTTGAAGTTCCTAATGATTTGATAGAAGGTAAAATAATCATTTCCTAAAACTTATCCAACACTTTATATGATTTTGGATCATCACATTCCTTTATTTCTTCCCACTTTTCTTTAAAAATTATATATTTCCAATTCTCCTTAACAAGGGAGTTTTTAGTCAAAACCCCTAATGGAAGTCTCATTACAATAAAGACGTGTGAGGCAGTCCCCATTATAGAATATAAATATGCTTTATATTCTGATTTTATCATCATGCATGTGGTTTAATTTGACATAATCCTTGGCATGGATTGGAATTCAAAATATGATGTGAAACTCTATTGAAATAATAATGAAATTAATATTTGTGTGGAAGGTGTAGAATCCATTATCTTTAGAGAAGAAACATCACTATTTGATTCTTATCTAGATCCACCCCTGGTAGCTCTACTGAATGCAATTATTGGGGAGGATGAGTAATAAATATTTATGTGTGAGGAAAGAAATATTTAAATTGAGGATGTATCCATTGGGAAAGAATAAATTTATGTGCTTCTAGAGTATTTACCTAGACAACCTCTGGAGTGGGAAATTGTGTTTTATATTGATTTAATTACTAGTGTAAGGCCTATATCAAAGAATATTTTTAGAATGACCACAATGGAATTAGTATAACTAAAGAAACAACTAGAGGAATTGAGTGATAATGGATTTTTCTACCTTAGTGTTTCTCTATAGGAAGCCCCTTTTCTATTTTTCAAGAATAAAGATGGATCCATGAGATTGTGCATTGATTATAGAAAAATCAATACTATTTAATTAATGTACAAGTATCCCCTACCTCAGATTAATGATTTATTTGATCAACTTCATGGATAGAAGTATTTTTCTAAGACTGACCTTTGATTTGGATATCATCATTTTCATGTGAGGATGAAAGATATTCTGAAGATATCATTTTGAACCAGGTATGGGCATTATGAGTTTATTGTAATGTCTTTTGGAATGACTAATTCACCCTCTATTTTTATGGTTCAAATGAATATAGTTTTCAAGGAATATCTAGATGAATTTTTGGTGGTATTTAATAATGACATCCCATTATACTCCAAAATCTCTAAAGATCATGAAAATCACATGAGCATTATTTTGAGGATTCATAGAAGAAATTAATTATATGGGAAGTTTACCATGTGTGAATTTTGGTTTAGTAGGTTATTATCAGCGTTTCATTCAGAACTTTGTCTGTTTTTCCAACTCATTGACCAAGCTTACTCATAAAAGGGTTAAGTTCATATGGAAAAAAAATAATGTGAAGAATATTTTGAATAATTGAAGAGGATATTAGTGAATGCTCGGATCCTGACTCTACCAATGAGAAATAGTTGATTTATGATCTATAGTTATATGTAAAAGAGTAGAATTGGGTGTGTCCTAACACAGAATGATAGATTTATTGCCTATGCATCAAGACAGATAAAAATTTATGACCAAAACTATCCAACTCATTATCTTGAGTTAGAAGCTGTAATATTTTCTTTGAAAATATGGAGACACTATCTCTATTGAGAAAGGTGTGAGATATATACGAATCAAAAGAGTTTAAAATATATATTCTCACAAAAATAAATCAAGATGATGGAAAGGTTATGACTTTATCTAATCAAGGATTGCCATTTTTTCATACACTACAACCTAGGAAAGGAAAATAAGGTAGTTAATGCATTGATCTAGTTGGATCATGGAGTTTTAAAAAAAATGGGGATTTAAAGGGATCATGTATTCATAGATCGCGTAAAGATGGATATGAGAATTATCAAAACTTGTGAAACATCATTACTTTTCAATTGGTTTCCCAACCATCGTTATTGAAATTAATTAAAACCTCTAAATCTAATGATGAGAATCTTCAAAAGAAAATTAAAGGTGTGAACGATGTGAAGTTGGCTGACTTCATGTGTGAGGATGGAATTCTAAAATTTAGGAAGATTCTATGTATTCCCTCTATACCTGAGATGAAAAGGGAGTTATTGTTGAGCAATGTATTGTTTTCAAACAATTCAAAATAATGTTTTTTAAAGGGGGTGATTATTTTAAATAATACTCTGTCTCTTTATGATGATTTTGATGCTCACAAATACCCTTAATTATTTACTAATTATTTCGTTGAGTATTTTGCAGGAATTTATTTTATTTATTTATTTCATATAACGAGATTTCATACTTCATTTATTCCGAGATCAATTTTAGCGCGTTCTGGAATCACTGTAGCGTGAGATCAATTTTAGCGCGTTCTGGAATCACTGTAGCGCGAGATCAGTTTTAGCGTGTACTGGAATCACTGTTCATACCCTACGTTGATGAACGTAACGTATGGATGAAAAGTTTACTTTTTATGTTAAAAGAAACGTATGGTTAAGGAACCTTACGTTATTTTGAAACGTATGGTTAATGAACCTTACGTTGTTGAAAAGTATGGAAGAAGAACATTACGTTTGGAAGGAACCTTACGTTTTTGTTGTTGGACAAGTATGGAAGAGAAACTGTACGTTAGTTTTCAGTGTTGAGTTTGTTTCTCAAAAGTATGGATCATCAACCTTACTTTTATAATCAACCGTACGTTCTTTGGAGAGTTGAAGCAAGACAAAGTATGGATGATCAACCCTACGTTTGAATGCTGAAGAGAAAGTATGTATGTTCAACCTTACGTTTGAGCTTTTGTTCTGAACCTTTTGTTCTGAACCTTACGTTCTGAACCTTACGTTCTGAACCTTACGTTCTGAACCTTACGTTTGTGAACCTTACGTTTGTGAACCCTATGTTTGGAGCCACGTCATCAACCCTACGTTTGGCGTCGGGATATTTTTGACAGACCATATTTCCATTTGCATTGGTCAAACAGGCGAATTATTAAGCGGATTTCGAGCCAATTCTTAAGTACGACTTTGACTGAATCAAAGACGATTTTCAACGGATTAATGATTGATTTAAACGGAGCTTTTTATGCAGATTCTTCAGGGGAGTTACAACGGCTCTGTTATTTCTTTTTTATATCGCGAATCTAAAGGAGATTTTCATGGATCTATTTATGCGGAAGATTTTCTCAGATTTGAATATATATGTTCTATCTTGGAAACTTCGGATATATATATACACAGGAAAGAGTATGAAATATATAGATTGATCTTTTAACGAGCAAGAAACAGAGACTGTGTGAAGGCGTTCTTTTCCGGTGATCGAGAAGAAGTGTAAAACCTTTATTACCGAAGGAAGATCTTGATAGCAGATTCACGTGTTCTACATCGACTATCTGTTGTGAATCTACTACTGCTGAATTTGTGAAGTTTCTTGTAATATCTATTGCAACTGGATCGACTCAGAACTGTTTTGATTATAGATCTTTATTTTCTGAAGACGACGATCTATCTACTGTCAATTGCATTCTGTTTCAATTGTGAAGAACAACTGGAGAAGTGTTTTCTTTATCGAAACCCTTTTTATTTTTGAGTGGTCAGCTTCTCGTTCTAAGCTGTGTGGGTTCGTGTTTGAACCAGGAAGGCTGTGTTTGCCTGAAACTTGTAAAGGTGTCAACTTCCTATACTCAGTTGTGAACAGGTCTGTGGAAACGAGGACCAGATAGTGAAAATCGCCAAGCTCGTGGATTTGAGCGTTGGTGGAGTGGACTAGGGGCCTTCTGTTCCCCGAACCACTATACATCCGTGTGTTCATGCTTTTACTTTTTCCGCTGCATATTTAATCGTGCTAAAGCATAGTGGACAGAATTTGTCTAAATTGAAGAGATTTTAATAATTTTGAAAAGACACAATTCACCCCCCCCCCTCTTGTGTGTAATCCGTAGATTCAGATCCAACAATTGGTATCAGAGGAGGAGCTTCTTATTTTTAAAGTCTTGTCAATCTAGAAGTATTTAAAGATTATACATAGTGTATCATGGCTGATACGAGAGAGGGAATGTCAATGGTCAGAGCACCTTACTTTAATGGAGATAATTATGGCTGCTGGAAATCACGTATGATTATTTATCTGAAAAATCTTGGTTACAAAGTCTATTCAAAGATTCTGACTCCCTATGAAATTCCTGAAAATCCCGATACATGGAGTGCTGCTACAGAGGCTGAGTATGACATGAATTCAAAAGCTATGAATGCAATCATCTGTGGTCTAGGACCGGATGAATTTAACAGAGTATCTCAATGCCCGACTGCATATGAAATGTGGCAAACAATAGCTGTTTCTTATGAAGGAACAGATAATGTAAGAGAGATGAGATATGCAACTGCTAAATTAAAATTCGATACTTTCAGAATGATTGAAGGAGAGAGAATCACTCAGATGAATGGAAGATTGACAGAAATTGTCAATAATATAACAGCTCTAGGAGAACCAATCAAGCAGGCTGATCAAGCGTTAAAGGTACTGAGAGTACTTCCTACTCGATGGAATGGAATCTCTGCAAAAATCAGACAATCAACTTCTGTTAAAGATCTAACTATGAGAGAGCTGATTGGTACATTGATGATGTACGAGTCTGAAATGAAAGATGAGGTAAATGAGCATAAAGTCTACATAAAAAGCGAAAATACCGCCTTGAAAGTTACTTCTCAACAAAAGGATAGAAAGATGAAGAACATAGAAGTAAGTGCTAAATCAGAAAGCTCTGATTCTTCAAATTCGGATGAAGAACTGGCTCAGCTAGCCAGAAAATTCAGAAAGTTCTACAGTAAGAAGAAAGACTTCAAGAAATCCTTCAAGAAGGATAGCAAGGAAGTGAGATGTTATGAATGCAAAAAGATGGGACATATCAGACCGGATTGCCCAAAATTGAAAGATGCAAAGAAGAAGAAATTCTTCAAAAGAGATGATTATGAGCAGAAAGACAAGAAAGCTATGAAAGCTACTTGGAGTGTTTCTGAAGACTCAAGTAATTCTTCTGAATCAAGCTCAGAGAAGGAGGAAGCCAATTTAAAAGAAAATATGTGTTTCATGGCTGAAACTGATGAGGTACACTCATACTACTCCTCTGACTCAAATAATGAATCAAACTCTGAAACAAGCTTCTCAAATAAAAAACTTGCAGCTTACTGCAATATGCTTGAAGAAAGGTATGACTCATTATTTAAAAAATATAAATCTATAAAGAACTTGCATAAAGCTATTTCAGATGAGAGAAATACTTTGCTAAAACAACATAAGGAATTAATTGACAAATACAACTCTGCTGACTCAAATAAAATTAATTTTGAATCAAAAATAAAAACTCTACAGGATGAAGTAGAATCTTATAAAAAGGCCGCATTAGTTTTTACAAAATGAGAAAACGCCTTAAATGAGATACTTGGAAAAACTGTAATTAAAAAGGAAAGGTTTGGAATTGGAAGTAAAGGAGAAAAACCTAAGTTATACAAAAATTATTTTGTTCCTAGCACTAAACAGGTTATTTGTAACTTCTGTGGAACAAAACGTCATATAGCTAAAAACTGTTTTCTAAGACAACCTCAAATATGTGGAATTAAGAAAGCTTATATTTCCAATGATCTATATGATTCAATCAATTTTAAGAAAACAAAGCAAAACAGGATACCCAGATCACTGCTTGCTAACACTCCTGGACCGAACAAAATATGGGTACCAAAGCAATTTGTTTGAATGTCTTTGCAGGTAGCAGGTCACCAAAGAAAGAAAGAAATATGGTATATGGACAGTGGCTGCTCAAGACACATGAGTGGAACTTCAGCTAATTTCTCTTCTCTTACTCGAAAGGAAGGAGGACCTGTCACCTTTGGTGACAATGCCAAAGGAAATATTATTGGTATTGGAACAGTTGGAGATCCAAAGACAGTCTCAATCAACAAAGTACTTTATGTACAAGGGTTAAAACACAATCTGATAAGTATCTCTCAACTCTGTGATGATGGATACACTGTTGATTTTACTAACAATAGTTCTACTGTTTCTAAAGATAAACTGTTTAAGTTTAGAGCACCCAGAACTGATAATGTTTATACTTTGGATTTGTATTCCTTGTGTAAACAACAAGTAAACTGCTTAACTGCTAATATAAGTGAATCCTGGATCTGGCATAGAAGACTTGGTCATTGCAATATATATGCTTTACATAAATTATCTAAGAAACATCTAGTTTCTTATTTGCCTAGTCTCAAATTTGAAAATGACAGATTCTGTGATGCATGTCAGCTTGGCAAGCAACACAAATCATCATTCAAATCTGTTAATAAAGTTGCTAAAACTAATCCTCTAGAACTTATCCATATGGATTTGTTTGGACCTTCAAGAGTAGCAAGTTTAGCTGGTAAATTATATGTTTATGTATTAGTTGATGATTATTCTAGATTTACTTGGATTTTCTTTTTGAAATTTAAAAGTGAAGCTTTTAGTTTATTTGAAGGTTTTTGTAAATCTATTCAAAATGAAAAAGGTTTTAATATAATCTCATTGAGAAGTGATCATGGTGGAGAATTTGAGAACCAGGAATTTAATTCCTTTTGCTCAAACATGGGTATTAAACACACCTTCTCTGCTCCAAGAACACCTCAACAGAATGGGATTGTAGAAAGAAGAAATAGAACTATTCAAGAAATGGCTAGAACTATGTTAAATGAATATAGCCTACCTATATCTTTCTGGGCAGAAGCTGTTAATACAGCTTGTTATATAATGAATAGAATTTTAATAAGACCTATTTTGAAAAAGACACCCTATGAACTATGGAATAACAGAAAACCTAAAGTAAATTACTTTAAAGTTTTTGGATGCAAGGTTTACATCTTGAATACCAAATATAATCTTGGTAAATTTGATCCAAAATCTGATAAAGGTATTTTCTTAGGATATTCTGCAACCTCCAAAGCTTATAGAGTCTATAATAAAAAGTCAAGGATTGTTGAAGAATCACTTCATGTGAAATTTGATGAATCTGATCCTTTTGAGAAAAGGATAGAACAAATAGATGAACCTGATTCTAATGAAAACATGAGACTTGAGAATTTAAAGAATGATTTTGAAAATGATATAAAAGAAATTCAGTCCAGTTCAGAAGAACATGACACTGAAGAACCTTTGAATGTAATGCCTAGACAGTCTAGAACCTTAAAGAATCACCCTTTAGAATCTGTGATAGGTGACTTAGAGACTGGTATTCAAACTAGAAGAAACCTTGGAAACATAGTTGAATTCTCTGCTTTCCTATCCCAACAAGAACCTAAGACCATAGAAGAAGCCTTAGATGATGAGAGCTGGGTAATAGCAATGCAGGATGAATTGAACCAGTTCAAGAGAAATAAGGTTTGGGAGTTAGTTGAAAGACCACATGATTATCCAGTAATAGGAACTAAATGGGTCTTTAGGAATAAACAGGATGATCAAGGGATAATAACTAGAAATAAAGCAAGATTAGTAGCTAAAGGATATAATCAAGAAGAAGGAATAGATTATGATGAGACCTTTGCACCTGTAGCCAGGTTAGAAGCCATTAGAATCCTTTTAGCCTATGCATCTTATATGAATTTTAAATTATTTCAGATGGATGTTAAATCTGCCTTTTTAAATGGTTATTTAATGGAGGAAGTTTATGTTGAGCAACCTCCTGGTTTTGAAAATTCTCAAAAACCAGATTCTGTTTTCAAACTTACTAAAGCTCTTTATGGCCTTAAACAAGCACCTAGAGCTTGGTATGAAAGACTAAGTTCTTTTCTTTTGAAAAATGATTTTACTGTTGGACTGGCAGATCCAACACTCTTTAAGAAAACTGTGAAAAATAATGTTTTGTTGGTTCAAATTTATGTTGATGATGTAATTTTTGGATCAACCAATAAAATTCTCTGTCATGAATTTTCAGAATTAAAGCAAAAAGAATTTGAAATGAGTATGATGGGAGAATTAAATTTCTTTTTGGGTCTTCAAATATTTCAAAAAGATTTTGGAAATGTTTTAAATCAATGCAAATACATTACTGATTTACTTAAGAAATTTGGACTTGAAAACAGCAAGCCATTTACAACTCCTATGTGTACTAATATAAAACTTTATTTGGATGAAACTGGAAAATCAGTGGACAACAAGTTATATAGAGGTATGATTGGTAGTTTGTTATATCTTACTGCTAGTAGACCAGATATAATGTATTCAGTATGTCTTTGTGCCCGATTTCAATCAAATCCCAAAGAATCCCATTTAACTGCTGTTAAAAGAATTTTTAGATATTTAAAAGGTACTATTTATCAATCTCTGCTTTATCCAAAAACCTCTGATTTTAATTTAATTTCATATTCAGATGCTGACTTTGGAAGCTGTAGATTAGATAGGAAGAGTACTTCAGGAACATGTCACTTTTTAGGGAAGTCTTTAGTATCATGGTCTAGTAAGAAACAACACTCAGTTGCCCTGTCAACAGCCGAGGCAGAATATGTGTCTGCAGGTAGATGTTGTGCACAGGTGTTGTGGATGAAAAACAATCTTATGGACTTTGAATTAAATTTCAATAATACACCTATTTTATGTGATAATACTAGTGCAATTAATATTTCAAAAAATCCTATTAGTCATTCTAGAACTAAGCACATTGATATAAGACATCACTTTTTAAGAGATCATGTGTTTAAAAAGGATATATTTTTAGAATTTGTAAATACAGAAAATCAATTAGCAGATATTTTTACTAAACCACTTCCCACGGTAAGGTTTGAATTTATTAAGGGGGAGTTAGGTTTATTTAATTTTAAATATTTTTTTTATCTTATTCTGTTTTCGAATTCTGCTTAATTTCTGTTTCCCGCTATAAGTAATTTTATTTTGTTTTAAATAAAAGTAATGATTAGTGATTACACGGGAATCAAGGCTGTTAGAACCGTTTCACCTTCTAAACTGCTTCACCTTTTTCGGAAACCCTTTCGAAAACCTAAAACCGCACATCTGCTCCAAAACCCTTTTCTGAATCTTCAAACCCTAAACTTACGAACCTTCAGAAATCGTTGTTGGAATGGCAAAGACTAAGCGTCCAGATGAAGCCGAGAGCAGTGCTGCAAAGAAACCTAAGGTAGTTAGTCGGAAAATACTGCAAGGTAAAGTCATAGATTTAGAGTGGCTGTTTGAAACTAATTTACTGTTGAAGAAAGCGTTATCGTTTCAAAGCCTTGAGTAAGCTTTTAATAGTGAAAATTATGAGTTTCTATATGAGGCAGAAATGAGACATTTCTTTAGAACTGTTTAGTTTAGCCTTAGAGATACAGAGGATAGTTTATTGGCTCAAATAGAGGATAAGGACTTTTCAATATCATCTGTAGAGATAAGTCAAATTCTTAACTGCCCTCATGAAGGAGTTTTTCATTTCAATTTACAGAATATTGGATATTCTGTACATAAGTCTGAAGACATTATGTCTTTTCTGTTTGGAACCAGAGTGATAAAGAAGATGTTTATTAAGGATTTGGAGCCCGATCAGAAAATTTTGGTAAAATTTGTTCAGACTGGTTTAGCACCAAGAATGGCTGAGATGGAGAAAATCCTATACCCTGACATGTACATAATGTATCTTCTGATGTGTGATATTAAGTTTAATTTTCCTCGGTTTATGATAAGATATCTGAGTTACTGCTGTCAGAGTGAAGCAAGAATGACCTTTTTCCCTTATGGAAGGTTCATTTCTTTGTTTTTGTTTAAAAGAGGAATGATCAGATTGGTAGATGCTGGGGTGAAATGTCACCATAGTAATGTTTTTAATGCTGGAACTTTGAGGAAAGTAGGATACTTCCGGAGCACAATTAAAGGAAAACTCTTACCTGTTGGATCTGAGGAAAACTCGGAGAGTGCTCAGGCTCAACCGGCTAAGTCCAAGGAGGGACAAGCAGAATCAAGAGTTAGTACAGTGGCAAGGAGAATTCGTTTTGAGATGGAGGAAGTTGAGGAAGAGAGAAGTCAAGAAGGACTTCAATCTAGAAGGAAGAGGTCAATTGATGAAGAAATTATCTCTCCTGCCTTGAAATCCTCTGAACCGTTATTTTCTTATTCATTTGTGAGAGAAGCTGTTGTGGAGCAGACTGTACCGATAGAGGAACCAGCAACTCAAACAGAAACTCAAAAAGAACCTCAATCTGCTGTTGTGGCTGTTGAAAAAGTAATTCAACAAGAACAACTTATGGAGGCAGTGCCTGGTGAAGAAGTGGCCCGACCTCAAGATTTACATGAAAATATTGTTCTTGACCAATCAGTAGAAGTCAGAGAGACTACTGTTCGTGATGAACATACTTCTGAAGCTAATATAGAGGTACTTCAGGAATATTTTTCAGTGGAAGAGTTTCAGGCTTCAAAAGATAGTTCAGTGGATCAACCTTGTCAGGACAAGGACAAAGAACAGTCAGATGCAGATTCCTTACCACTTGCCCTGCTTCATCAACCTAATTCTGGACATGAGAATCGAGCACAAGGTGCCCCTGATTCGAGAAAAGAAGAAGTTGTTGAGTTGTACAAGCGTATCTCTCAGTTAGAATCTGAGAATGTTAGTCTCAGAAATTCTCTGAACTTAGAGCAGTTGAAGTTTCAGAAGCTGAAAGAATGTTCTGTTTCAAGACAGGAAGTAGATTTGTTTAAGACTGATATGTTGCATGCTGTTGATCAGTTAAAATCAGAGATAGTAAAGAAAGATGATTTATCTGAGTTAAAGATTTACATGGAGAATAAATTTGAGTCTGTTGCAAACAGTGTTGTGAGTGGATCAGGCTCTTCACCTGATTTGATTTGGAGATTTCAAGCAATTACTGCAGCAATGAGCAATATGAGTGACAGATTACATGATCTTCAGTGTAATAGTGCCCCTTTGTCAGTTTTGCTAGATAATCAGAGATTTTTAGTGGATCAGTTGACATCTGGAGAGCAACCGATTAGGATTCTTTTGAATCAGTTATCAGAAAAACTTGCTCTTTTTGTTGAAAAAGAAGAAAGAATGCATGAGTTTTTCAGAGTTAATTTGATTGAAGATGTTCATATGACTCAAGAGAACAGAGATCTTATCATCAAGTTAGGAGATGGGATGATGAAGAGGCTTAGAGAACAGTTTACAGAGATAAAGACCACGATTCAAAGGAGATAGACACCTTTTTCCCTGTCTTATCTATGAACTTTGATTCCTCTGTATATCACAATCGTTTATATATATCAGCTTGTGAATGAAAATTCTTTTCTTACTTCTTTTTTGTTTTGTTGTTTATTGATTTATGATTGAGTTAGCCAGTATAACAAATTCACTTATTCATACACAGTTAATTATAGAATTTACTTATAGTTCAGTGCAATATTGAATGTGTTCAAATCCGTAATTTTTCATTCTTTTTGATATCACAAAAAGGGGGAGAATTTGGATAAACACAACATTTAAATTTATTTGTTTCCTATGAAGAAATTTGGATATATGGGAGAATTTGGATAAACACAACATTTAAATTCATTTGTTTCCTATGAAGAAATTTAGATATATGGGAGAATGGATATATACGACATTTATCTTTTATCTATTTTTAGCTGAAAATTTATTTTTATGGGGGAGAAATTTTATTATAGTTAAATATTGTTTTAATCCTTTCAAAATTCTAAAATTTTATAAAACTAATTTTTCAATAAAGATTGCAATTAAATTAGTTCTATTATTTTATGGGTTTTGTGATCATCAAAAAGGGGGAGATTGTTGAGCAATGTATTGTTTTCAAACAATTCAAAATAATGTTTTTTAAAGGGGGAGATTATTTTAAATAATACTCTGTCTCTTTATGATGATTTTGATGCTCACAAATACCCTTAATTATTTACTAATTATTTCGTTGAGTATTTTGCAGGAATTTATTTTATTTATTTATTTCATATAACGAGATTTCATACTTCATTTATTCCTAGATCAATTTTAGCGCGTTCTGGAATCACTGTAGCGCGAGATCAATTTTAGCGCGTTCTGGAATCACTGTAGCGCGAGATCAGTTTTAGCGCGTACTGGAATCACTGTTCATACCCTACGTTGATGAACGTAACGTATGGATGAAAAGTTTACTTTTTATGTTAAAAGAAACGTATGGTTAAGGAACCTTACGTTATTTTGAAACGTATGGTTAATGAACCTTACGTTGTTGAAAAGTATGGAAGAAGAACATTACGTTTGGAAGGAACCTTACATTTTTGTTGTTGGACAAGTATGGAAGAGAAACCGTACGTTAGTTTTCAGTGTTGAGTTTGTTTCTCAAAAGTATGGATCATCAACCTTACTTTTATAATAAACCGTACGTTCTTTGGAGAGTTGAAGCAAGAAAAAGTATGGATGATCAACCCTACATTTGAATGCTGAAGAGAAAGTATGTATGTTCAGCCTTACGTTTGAGCTTTTGTTCTGAACCTTTTGTTCTGAACCTTACGTTCTGAACCTTACGTTCTGAACCTTACGTTCTTAACCTTACATTTGTGAACCTTACGTTTGTGAACCCTACGTTTGGAGCCACGTCATCAACCCTACGTTTGGCGTCGGGATATTTTTGACAGACGATATTTCCTTTTGCATTGGTCAAACAGGCGGATTATTAAGCGGATTTCGAGCCGATTCTTAAGTACGACTTTGACTGAATCAAAGACGATTTTCAACGGATTAATGATTGATTTAAACGGAGCTTTTTATGCCGATTCTTCAGGGGAGTTACAACGGCTCTGTTATTTCTTTTTTATATCGCGAATCTAAAGGAGATTTTCATGGATCTATTTATGCGGAAGATTTTCTCAGATTTGGATACATATGTTCTATCTTGGAAACTTCGGATATATATATATACACAGGAAAGAGTATGAAATATATAGATTGATCTTTTAACGAGCAAGAAACAGAGACTGTGTGAAGGCGTTCTTTTCTGGTGATCGAGAAGAAGTGTAAAACCTTTATTACCGAAGGAAGATCTTGATAGCAGATTCACATGTTCTACATTGACTATCTGTTGTGAATCTACTGCTGCTGAAGTTGTGAAGTTTCTTGTAATATCTACTGCAACTGGATCGACTCAGAACTGTTTTGATTACAGATCTTTATTTTCTGAAGATGACGATCTATCTACTGTCAATTGCATTCTGTTGCAATTGTGAAGAACAACTGGAGAAGTGTTTTCTTTATCGAAACCCTTTTTATTTTTGAGTGATCAGCTTCTCGTTCTAAGCTGTGTGGGTTCGTGATTGAACCAGGAAGGCTGTGTTTGCCTGAAACTTGTAAAGGTGTCAACTGCCTGTACTCAGTTGTGAACAGGTCTGTGGAAACGAGGACCAGATAGTGAAAATCGCCAAGCTCGTGGATTTGAGCGTTGGTGGAGTGGACTAGGGGCCTTCTGTTCCCCGAACCACTATACATCCGTGTGTTCATGGTTTTACTTTTTCCGCTGCATATTTAATCGTGCTAAAGCATAGTGGATAGAATTTGTCTAAATTGAAGAGATTGTAATAATTTTGAAAAGACACAATTCACCCCCCCTCTTGTGTGTAATCCGTAGATTCAGATCCAACAGTTATTGGATGATAATCATAGCACAAATTTCCCTATACACCCTAGTAGCACTAAAATATATATAGATTTTAAGGAAAATTTATGGTGGCACAACATAAAGATTGGAATTGTTGATTATATATCAAGATGTTTAGTTTATCAACAATTGATGGAAGAACAACAACATCCTAGAGGATTCATGCAACGTCTACCTATTCTTACATGGAAATGGGATGACATAATCATAGTTTTTTGTCACATGATTACCCAAAACTCCAAGAAATAATGATGAAATATGGGTAATTGTGGATCAAATTATGAAATATGCACATTTATTTACAATAAGGGATTATTTTCCACTTCAGTGCCTTACATAAATCTATATCAATGAAGTCGTGAGACTTCATGGAGAAAATATCTCAATTTTTTATAATTTTAATCCAATATTCACATAAAAAATTTGGAAAATATAACACCCAGACCCCGGTTACCGATAGATGGTTCATTATTTTAATACATTGACATGATTACAAGGAATCAAGTCCCGAAGGAATGATCAGTTTAGCAATCTTGGAAAAAAAATTACATATATGAACGTTACATTACATTATAAAATGAAAAACAACAACAATATTGTCTCCACTGACCACATTAATATCCCTTAGACTACCCCTGCTGGTCAGTCATAATATACTTCTTCACATCATGGATAAATAAAACATAGAAAGGGATGAGCACATATGCTCAGTAAGGATAACAATATAGCATAAACTTTCATAAATAAGCATAAAATTTAAGGCAATGTATAAGACTAAAAAATAAACCTTTTAAACATAAACTTCTGCATAATATGGCCAATATAAATCAAATAATGTCATTTACTTTTTCACATGAATATTCTACTAGTCAAATAATCACATGAAATATCAAATAGCCAATTTCATAATTATGGAATGCATAATGCTAGACTTCATAATCACATAGTCAAGGCCTTGTGCCAAGACTACAAATAGGATTTTGTCAAGGCCTTGTTCCAATACACTAGTTTGTCTCATGAGACCTACCGATGCATCAATGAGTTGTAGCTGGCTCTACCCATCAATTACAAATTCCACTGCATTCCTCATTTGAAAAAGTTGAAACATAACATAAACAATCATATTAAAACTAGAATACGAAATGTCAATACATTAACCATAAACCATGATGTGGAAACGCTAAGCCGTATGTACGTACGTATGGTGACTTTGTCATTTATAGGATGGATAGAATAACGAATATTGTTGGACCATATTTATAATAAAATAACAGTATTTATGAGGTACTTTAGTTATTATTTTGGTATGGAAATAACCAAGAAAGAGGAAGTGGAAGAAGAAAAGAACTTGAAAGAGGGTGGTGAAATTATTACATTTTATTCAGGTATTTCCATTTGAGATGATCAAAAGGGATCCTTAGGTTGGATTTATGATCAAATTAAGGACTCTAGGTTTATTTTAGGGAAGTTGACAGGATATTTGGTTAGGGTTTGGCTGAGCCAAAAGGCTTTGGAGGTGTGATTTTGAGACAAGGGGAATTTCCCTTTCATAAGAGGAGTGAGGGTCACTTTAGGAAAACATTAAAATATTAATTTATTATACAATCATATTCGGTTTATAATGGATCAAAATGAATTTATTTCGAGCCTTAGGTGGTTATGGGTCTAAATCCTATCAAAAAATAGGTTGTAGACAAGCTTAAGTTACCATTTTAACCTTATCTTTTAGATTTAACTCTTAGTTAAATAGTTTAGCTTTTACTATGTCTTCTTGTATTCTTAAACTATATGGTTAATAAACATACTTTAAACATTCCATAGAACCTCAAGTGGTTCATTAATGACATATATAGTATTATTTAAGCCTTTTGGCCGAATCTTAGATTTTTAGGAATATTATATCAACCAATAATATAGTATTTGTTTTAAAAACTAATTTATGACAATTTTGACACTATTTAGTATTTTGTTTTTGTGAAATTCATTACAGCCTTATCACTTCGAATAAAATTTATCTAATCAACCCTAACATGTCATATTAACCATAAAAATTAGTTTAATTCACCAGAAGTCTCAATTTACAATTATTTGGATATTTATAATATCAATTATTTTAATATTTAATTAATAAGGTAATTATTGCATCATCATTATGTCATAAATAAATTAAATTATTTTAGGTCTAAAAATTATAAATTAAATACCATTATGTAGGAAATATTTTTTATCTTTCTCATGAATATTTATAATTGAATTTATATTGTGTGTGATTCTATATGAAAAATAGTTTTGTTATTCAACTTTGAATTTTACACTTTTAACTCTTCTTTAAATAAAATAATAATAAATGTCCTAATCTAATACAAGTGGAACAAATAGGATAATATTTTATTTCTAAGGTTTTTATTGGTCGAATTACACTTATCCAATAGGATTAGAACATGTGTTAGGGTAATTATAATTTCATTTTACTCTTAATTACCCTATTTATTTTTAACCTTGGTAAATAAAAGTCCAAAGTAACTATTCACCAAAAATTATTTTCAACTTATTGAATCACATTTTACTTAATAATGTCAACTATTTCTCTCGAATTTTTAAAATTCAACTCACAGAAGCGGTAAAATTAAGTTTTATGCAAATTTGCGAACATGCCTAAAAGGTGGGTAAAAGAGGTTAAAATGTTCAAAAAAAATTTATACATCTAATTTTATTATAAAATGACTCAAATTAATTACATTGAACTTATATAGGTATTATATATCTATTTTAACTTAAAATAAATTTAAATAAAACAAATAATTATTTAAATAAAAAGTCATTTTTAAATAATAATGCAGTATTTTTCACTATTCATCAAAAGCTAAAAGTTTTCAGAAAAATACCAAAAATTAACCCTAAGATAATTTTGATATTAAGAATTCAAAAATTAATTCTATTTTACCAAATTCAAAACATAGAAGTTTCATTTATTAATTTATAATTAATTCCTATTGTCAAAACCAAAAGTGGGTTTTTAAAAAGTAAAAACAATTAAAATATTGACATGTGTTTATGTCAAATTTAAATGTGAAATTACTTATAATGACCTAAATTATATTAAATGATAAAAATATAATGTAATTATACTTATAAACCTTTAAAATTCACAATTTAACACTATAAAGTATTTCGATTATAAAAGTTGTTTTCAATTAAAACATATTATTTTTCACTATTCGTCAAAATATGAAAGTTATCCGAAAAGTACCAAAAATGTATCCAAACTAAATTTTCAGGTCCTGATTTTAAATAAGAATTTAATTTCATTATATTGAATATATAAAAGTGTAAAATATTGGTTTTAAAAAGGGTTCGCCATTAAAAGGTGGTAAAATTGCATTTTCTGAAAAATACTTATTTTATCTGAAAAAATGAATTTGTTCTTATATTATGTCTAAGAAACACATAATATGGATGTTAAAATTATATAGAGTATATAAGATTCAAAATTAAATTAATACTATTCATAACCACTTTTTTAATGGCATGTTTGGGATGTTGTGGTGCGCTTCGAACTCAGTGTTGCATGTAGCGCAAGCTATTGACTTACTTTAATGAGATAACATACTATAAAATCGTGGGGTGTTAAATTCTCCTCCCTCCAATAAATTTAGTCCTCTCAATTTGAAATTATTTTTCGAAAATAAATGGTTAAAAATAGAAATATACCTTTGTGAAAAACCCACATCAGAAATTGGGTTAATAAAATTTAGTCTTAATAAGAGGGAAAGGGAAATAAAAAAGTCACCTCCAAATTATGATCTCCATTAGGAGGAAATTTGTGTAAATTAGAGACACATAAATGGAGGTAAAATGTAAATATTTATAGTGAGTGATTGAGGTAATCAATCACAAACAAGTGTAAAATTGAGGTCCTCAAAGCCGTCAGTCTAGGATGATGTAAAATATCATCGGTTCAAAAAAAACATATGGTACTAGGCTAACACATTTTTGGTTTTAAGATCCCTTCCCTAAATTTTAAGAATTAATTTATTCATAGAATAAGAGGAAAAAATATACTTGGAAAGTAGAGTTTCATCTTTCAACTAATTCCTACCACAAACTTATCTTTCACTCTATAAGATAATAGAATTCAAAAATATTATATTTATCCTAATCATATAGGGTTCCAAAAATAGTGAATTTATAATTCATTTTTCAGACTATAAAAAAATATACATTATAGAAACCAGGACATCATGTATTCCAGTAGTTGGTGATCCACCCTTGTCACACTTCAGTTGCGGGTTCAAGTCTCACGGCCTTGCCGGACGTGACGGGTTGTCGCTCGACCTCTGGGTTGTCCTTTTTATAACAATCCAAAAACAATCTCAAGAAATTATTTAACATTAACCATAGTATCTAATGTCAATATTAATATATTCCAACCTTTAGACTTATCCAAAATATTTCTATCCAAACTCACAATCCAAAATTTTTAAGGAAGGTAAACACAATGAAGATCCTTTTTCCACATAATAACATGTGAATACCTTCATCATGTATTCTTTTAAAACACTATAACACCCTAAATTACCATAAAACCTTATTTATTACATTCATGCTCCCTTATTCTTTATAAAATACTGAATATACTCCTTCTATCCAAAAATGTTGTAAACTCCAACAATGATAGAATATACAAATCATTAATCTGTTTCAACGTAGTCAAGAATATCCAATATAATTTATCCAAATCAATCATATATTATTCCAAAATTTCTACCTCAGTATCAGAACCACATTATGGTTTATCTTTCTCTCACCCATATATTTTCCAAAAGATTAACCTGCTATTGAGTCACTTTTCTTGGTTCCACACAATCTCAAGTCCCTAATGAAATAGTACTAAAGTACAATCCTTATATACTCTATAATTCTTATAACATGTAAATCATTAATACAATACTCAAATGACACAATAATTTAATGAAAACATAATAACTCTAATCCTTCCTCTTCATATTCAATAGTATCATAACTTGATTATTATCCAATAGCTGTATTTGAGGTATACTCTGATGATTTGGAAATTGATTTGTGTAGTGTCTCAACTCTTTGCAGATGAAGCATTGTACCTTTGACACCTTTTTATTACCCTTGTAATCACGTACTTGATGTCCTTTTTCTCCACACCTATAATTAACTCTCATTCCCTTCAAGCATTTACCAAGGTGATTATTTCCACAATTATCACATATGGGAAAATCCTTCTTTCCCCTTTTCCCTTTATCCATCTTTCTCTCTTCCATCCTATTCTTCTCTTGCTTCCCTTCAAAGCCATAGGACTCAAATAATTATTTACTTATCTTATTAACAGATGATACCATTTCATCATATGATTAGAATACATGGGAGACTATTTCCCTTCTAAATGTTTTCTTAATACCATCAAAGTTATGATCCTTCTTAATCTTTGGATCATGCATATTTTTGGAGTTCTCATTCCTTCTACTAAGTGCCATTTCTAAAAAATGGCATACACTTGGTTAGTTTATGAATCTTAATGAATAACTCCAAACTTGTAAAATACCTAACGTAAATTTAAAATATTATTCATAAAATCTATAATCATAAAATCTTTTCCGTGAGGAAGTATTTACTCCTAAATCCTTCATAATGGATTGTAATAAAAATGTGAGTTATCCTAAGCATATCCCCCGGGAGTGTCATAACTAGGAGTGCAGCAAGGCCCGATGTCGTGTGCCAGGATACCTTGAGTCAAGCCTGAAACTCCTTGTTGGATTTTTCACTCCAATGTACATCTATTCTAGAGCCACCTTTACCTGCTCGTATCCAGACATGGATGTATTGCTTGGAAAATATATAAAATCTCTACGTTACCAAAATTCTTGGAAGTTCTTCTGTACTAATCCTAAAAGTCTATCTTAGGGTAATATTCTCTAATCAGAGTTTATCTAAATCTATTTCCAAGGTTGTTGCTAAACTTCCTCTAATACCAATTGTAACGCTCTGACCCAGTTACCTAGAGCTGGTGCATTATTTTAATACACTGGCATGATTACAAGTAATCAAGTCCTGAAGGAACGATCAGTTTAGCAGTCTTGTAAAAATGATTCCATACATGAACGTTACATTACATTATAAAATGAAAAACAACAAAAACATTGTCTCCATTGACCACATTTATATCTCTTAGATTACCCCTAAAGGTCAGTCATAATATACTTTTTCGCATCCAGTAAAAATAAAACATAGAAAGGGGTGATCTCAGATGCTCAGTAAAGATAACAATATAGCAGAAACTTTTAAAAATAAGCATAAAATTTAAGGCAATGTATAAGACTAAAACATAATAATTTTAAACAGAAAATTCTGCATAATATGTTCAATATAAATCTAATAATTCCATTTACTTATTCACATGGATATTTTACTAGTCAAATAATCATATGAAATATCAAATAGATAATTTCATAATGATAGAATGCATAATGACAGACTTCATAGCCACATAGTCAAGGCCTTGTGCCAAGACTAAAAATAAGATGTTGTCAAGGCCTTGTACCAAGAAAATAGTTTGTCTCATGAGACCTACCGATTCATCAAGGAGCTATAGCAGGCTCCACTTGTCACTTACTAAGCCCACTACATTCCTCATATGAAAAAGTAGAAACATACCACAAACATTCGTATTAAAACTAGCATACAAAATGTCAATACATTAACCATAAATCATGAATGGTATAAAAATTGAACATTCACAGTCAAACATATCATAACTCATTAAATACAATATAGAAGATTTTATTATTATAAATCAACCTCAATCTAGAATAATATCCAGTAAAGGATACTGACATAGTTGAAAATGATATGTAAAACTTTTTGAGAGAAATATCCCTTTTTGTGAAATCATTTAAAAGTAACACATTTATAAATAAAGTAATTTATAAGTTATTTTTGAATCAAAGTGTCCTAGACCACTTTGAAATTTTTGAAAAGAATTATCATTTCAAAACATTCATGTATATATAAATAAATCCATAAAATCATTTCGAAAACATGGACAATAATTAAAAATATTTAGAAATATAAATATTTAAAACATTAAAAATGATGATCTAGTTAAATAGACCCTTACATAAAACCTTACAAGATTATTTTTGAAAACATTTTTATGAAATATGGGTATCTATGATAAATATGTCCCAGTAAATACTTACACATAAACAATCTCAGATAATAATGAGATTGAGGAAATAACCCTTACCTTGCACTTTCCTTTGGTCAAGGGTACGTTTAACCTCATGTTTAATGACCATAATATGTTATTAAATTATAACAGAACCATATTAATATTTATTATATCATACATGATTCATTTATGAATTCATACTATCCATTTAATAATTATTTACATGTCAAATTAATATTTTGGGTAATAATCGCTTTCTTTATCGTATGTGTTTTAACTTATTATTCTTGATCATATCATTTAGATCATGATTTAAATACTTCCAGAATATAAAACTTGATTTATATATAAAATATATTTAGAATATAAATATTTATAATAAATAGATATATGAAATGGAAGGCACCATTTATGGAGACGATAGGTTGTACGTAGGCATAAACGTTGTTTCTGTTTTCAGATCGTATTGAACAGAAGTAAGTGAATAAGATATATGTAAGTACATAAATACATACATACATATATATATATCTACAGTAGAATTATTATGTATTATATTACATACTTATTAATGATATATATTTTTATAATCATCGTTGAATGGTGAACGTGGGAATGAATCTCATTGCATCCTGGAGACAGTAATCTGTACGTATGCACGAGTGACAATGTCATTATATTGATGGTGAAATCATATGTAATTGGATTTTATATCATATATACAGAATAATTAAAATTTTATATTTATTATTTACATCACTTATACTCATTATTATACCCATCCAAATAATGAAGTGTTTGAATAACAAACTACACGATGTGGAGATGGTAAGCTGTACGTACGCACGTATGGTGACATTATCATTTATAGGATGAATAGAATAAATAATATGGTTGTACCATATTTATAATAACATGACAGTATGTAGGAGGTATTGGAGTTATTGTTTTTGTATGTAAACAACAAAGAAAGAGGAAGTGGAAGAAGAAAAGAACTTTAAAGAGGGTGGTGAAATTATTACCTCTTCTTCAGGTGTTTCCTTTTGATTTGATTGAAAGGTCTCTATAAGTTGGCTTAATGATCAAAGTAAGGGATATTGGTTTATTTTAGGGAAGTTTGGAGGATATTTGGGCAGGTTTTGGCCGAGGAAAAGGCTTTGGAGGTGTGATTTTGAGAGAAGGGGAAGTTCCCTTTTATAAGAGGGGTGAGGGTCACTTTAAAAGTGTTAAAGTCAAATTTTAATAACTAAACCAATTTTTATATGGGATTACACACAATATAAATTAGACTATATATATTAATTAGAAATCTAAAAATATTTCCTACATAATGGTGTTTTATTTATAATATTTATACATTAAATAATTTAATTTATTTATACACAGTGTTTTTCACAATTCATCAAAAACTGAATGTTTTCAGAAAAATACCAAAACTTCTCCCAACACTAATTTTGATATTAAAAATTAAAAAATTAAGTCTATTTTACCAAGTTAAAAACAAATAATTTGCGTTTATTAATTTAAAATTAATTCCTGTTATCAAAACTAAAAAGCTGGTTTTTTAAAAGTAAAAACTATCAAAAGATTGCCACGTGTTTATATCAAATTTAATTGTGAAATTACTTATAATGACCTACATTTTATTAAATGATAAAAATATAATCTAATTATACTTAAAAACCTTTCAAATTCATAATTTAACATTATAAATTATTTCTATTAAAAAATTTGTTTTCAATTAAAACATAGTATTTTTCACTATTCATCAAAATATGAAAGTTATCAGAAAAGTGCCAAAAATTTATCCAGACTAAATTTTTATGTCATGCTTCTAAAAAAGTATTTAATTTCAATAAATTTAATATATAAAAGTGTCAAATATTTGTTTTAAAAAGGGTTCACCATTAAAAGGTGATAAAATTGCATTTTTTGAAAAATACTTCTTTTATCTGAAAAAATAAATTTATTCTTCTATTATATATAAGAAAAAAATAATATGGTTGTTAAAATTCCGCTTTTTGAACAGCTAGTTTGGGAAGTTGTGGTGCGCTTCAAACTCGGTGTTGCATGTAGCGCAAGCTATTGAATTACTTTAATGAGATAACGTACTATAAAATCTTAGGGTGTTACAGAAAATACTTTAAATGTATTTGGATACTGAGCTTCGATCGAGTAATTTCTATCACCCTCAAACTGATGGGAAATAAGAAAGGATGATACAAACTTTAGAAGACATGTTGAGATCATGCTCACTTAATTTTAAAGGTATGTGGGATCAGTATTTACCTTTGGTGGAGTTTTCCTACAATAATAATTTCCATTCAAGTATTCATATGGAAACATATTAAACATTTCATGGAAAGATATTATGTACACAAATGTGTTAGGATGAAATTAGTGAAAGGGAGCTTCTGGGCCAAGAGCTTGTGGAGGAAACAACAGTGATGATAAAGACTATTCAAGCCCATATCAATGTGTCTCAAAGAAAGAAAAATAGATATGTTGATAATAAAAGTAAAGGTTTATAATTTCAAGTTATAGATCATGTTGTTTCAAAATCATCTCCATGGAAGGGTGATGTAATATTTGGGAATAAAGGTAAAATGAGCCATAGGTACATTAGTCCTTTTGAAATTCTGGATAGAATTGGAGCTATGGATTACCAATTGGAAATTCTTCCTAGGATTTATAAGTTACAAAATTTTTTCTATGCCTCATTATTGATAAAGTATAAGACAGATCCAACATATATGCTCACTTCTGAAGGTATATAATTAGAACCGTTTTAATCTTACTGTGAAGAGACTATCTAGATTATAGACACTAAATTATAGGTGTTGAAAAATCAGATGACCCGACTGGTAAAGGTACTTTAGAAAAATCATAAAATTGAAGAGGCAACATGAGAGCCTGAGAAACTTATGATAAAGACCTACCCAAATCTTTTTTTGAGGTTATATTCTCATAATTTTGAGGATGAAATGTTTGTAAGGGGTAAAGAATGCAACACACAAAGGTTTTACAAATTAATTTAATATAGAATGCACGCAACACTGAGAACCTATGAAACATACACTTTGTTATAGGATATAGATATAAACTAGCCACTAATCATATGTTTTCCACTCCTGTGTTTTGAATTTCTAAAAATTGACTTACACCGTTGCAATCAATAAGATACTTAGAGTCTGATAGGATCAAATAACATTTTTAGTGAATAGTAACTTACCCTTGTGAAAAGTAGCATACCATTATGAATAGTAATGTACCCTTATGAATAGAAATCTCTCCCATGTATGTATAAATAAAATTTATGCACTTTATAAATGAGATTTAGTATTTTAAAAATTAAAAATTAATTGTTGATATTTGTGTGAGTAACAAATATTTAATTACAGTTTTAAATTAATAAATTTATTTAAAATAAAATAAATTTTCATAAAATGTATTCTCCATTAAATTTTTTCCTATGATTTTAGGATAATTTCATGAGACCTCAGTTAATTTTTAAATGTATTATAAAATCAGTTTTAAATTTAAAATATGTATTTTTCTTATAAATAGTGAATTTATTTTAAAAATTAAATTCCTCTTATTTAGAATTTTTTTGATAAAATGGAGTTAATTTTTTAATTTTACACATCCAAAAAAGGTTTGGGTTAATTTTTGTGATTTTCCAGCAATACTTGAATTTTTGTTGTATAGTGAAATTTGTTAATTTACAAAATATGCTAAATAAATGAATTTATTCATCATGATTGAGTCATGGATAAATAGACATTGGCTTTAACACACATGCACCTGTTACTTTTTTTGTCACAAAAATCAAACATTATTTCTTATCCTGAGCAAAATAATAAAATAACGAATAAACAATTCAAAAATCACTTTTATCCTCCATTATAAAAACCACCCCTCACTCCCCCTTCTCTTCACTCTTCTAAGCATTGAATCTTCCCAAATTTTCTACCCAAATACTCCTCCCTAGTCTCTCCCCACATCCAAGAGCTCTTGGTGTTTCCAAAAGACCAAAATCACTTCCCTTAAGGAGGTTCTCAAGTAGGAGTACTCAAAAGGTAAAATCCTCTTCCATTTTACTTTTACTTTCTTTTAAGTTCTTTATGATATTATTACCTCATCACCTCCTATGTACAAATGATCAAGTTAACTCAAGTATCATCTATATACTCTAATTATATCATGTTAATGGAAGATCCATCATCTATATCCTTACAATCTTTTATTTTAAAAACAAAATCATCGTCTCCTAGGTGCCGATTTACAACCTTTATGGACAACATAGTTTTGTTCTTCAATTTATTCTTCAAGGATGGTAATGTAACCATTTTTATAGTAGAAATAGATTATAAAATATAAAATATATCTTATTTTATAATTCTATAACCATCATTTATACATTATATTATATAATATAATAAAACTAGTTTTTTGTGATTGAATAACAGCCATAAAAATCTAAATGATTATCACTAAATGTTTTATCTAATTATTCATACTCATACTATATAACCAAATGATATTTATAAAAATTTACACTAATTTATGTTCAAAAATTTCATATAAATTCAGTTCTAGATAATTATACTCATTCCACATGAACTTCCATTATCATATACAATTATACCGATCATTAAAACCAAGGAAACGAATGCCCCTGAGTGATAAATTTGTATCTATAAATCATAAAAAGGACATAAATAGACTTAATAAAATTATTAAAAATCTAAAACAGGTAAATAAAGTTATTAATTAAATAATTATTGGATTTAATTTTATTATCCTTGACATTAAGCACAATTGAAGAACACATTGGGACACAAGGTAAGGGTTTTTTACCCGAACCTCCATTTTCTTTCGGGTTACTCTTTGTCTCCCTTTGTCCCAATTAAATTCTTAATTATTATTATTTAATCCACATAAATTATGTGTTATTGTTCTATATATTTATACTGATCATAATTATTCTTTATTTTATAGAGAGTAAAATGTTTTATAAGTATCTTTCTCAATTCCTCTCGATAAACAAGCCTGATTCAAGAGTACTTCTCAAATTCATACCTATTTTAAAGTGCACTCTATAATATATTTTAAGCCAAAATTATTTTTCTAAAACCACTAATTTCATCATGGAAAAACTACCTTATTTAATTCCTAGTATTTTTTCAAGATTTTTCCAAAAGAACTCTTCTTTTCAAAGTAAAAAAGTTTTTTTCTCTAAAACATACCTTGATGATTTTATGAGAGTATTTGTTTCTATTTCAACAACTATATTTAATTTTATGTATTATTGAGGCTAATATATTATTTTTATCATCTAAAATATTGTATTAAATGGTTTATGAACACTTTTACTGTGGATGTTCTATCTTGATACCATTGACTTTACTACTTAGAATGATTAGTGTTTATATTTACATATTAGGGAAAGTTATTTCATATGTTCATATTGTTTATGTTTAGCCTCTTTCATATGAGGAATGCATTGGAATTAAATAGTGATGGGTGGGGTACACTATATCCCCTAGATGCATCAGAATGTCACATGAGACAAAGAAGAATTGGGTTTTGGATAAGGCCCTACCCTAGTATTTTTAAACGTCTTGGCTGAGGCCTTGACACTATGTTTTAGATGTTCAGCATTATGAATACCCTCATTATGGTATTGTTAAACCATGTGATCATTAGATTGGTAGAATATCAATGGTTATGTTTCATTCTATTATGATAATTTATATTTCCATATTTAATCAACTTTCATTCCTTCCACATTACGCTCAAGTATATTTTTACGGCATTTGTTTTTATTTGTTCATCATCCCTAGTGTTTATTTTTATGACAAATTCTCCTGTATTAATTACCCTTACTGAGCATATGATCTCACACATTTCTTGTGTTTTATTTTTCCTAGGTTTTGTATATGAATATTATGAATGACTAGTAGGGATAATCTAGAAGTTAAATGGATTTTCTCTTATGTATTTTATTTCAAGTTGTAATGTTGAACTTATGTTTGAATCTTGTTCTCTAAAACTACTAAACTATTCGTTTCTTTAGGATGTGATTTTCTTGTAATAAAGTTAGTGTAATAAAATAAGGCATCAAATTTGGTCTAATGCGGTTGGGTACTTACACAAAAACATCCCTAGTGGAAGCCCTTTCCCTTGAATGGAATGGGTTTGTGCCCCAAACCATCGTAGTTGTAAATGTTCACTCCCAATACTATCACAGTGGACAATGTATCTTATTGAACTGAGTTCACTCCCCATTCCAACCCAATCATACTTCACTGGGTTCAATCCCAGTTTTGGCCCTATCTTACTCAATTTAGTTAATTTACCCTTCAATCCCTTTCAATATCATAAGTGATTAATAAAACATTTTTTAAAACAATTTTTTTATAAAACATGTCTTTTGAAGAAAAAAAATCCTACCAAAGAGTGAAATAAAATTTTGATATTCCTAAAAACACTTTCCAAATTATTTTAAGTAACAAATAGTGGAAAAATATAAGCTAAAGTTGAATATATATTGAATAATTAGAAGATAATATAATTCATTAGTATAATTAGAGATAGATCATATGTTCTTATCATCAAAAATATAGTCATAAATAATTTTTATAAATGATGAGATTGTAACATAATTTCTTTACCACATTGTTAAACTTGAATTATATTCCCCATAATTGAGTAAAATATTATTTAATATAAAATATAATTAGGATAAATAAATTCATCACATTACATTTCAAAGGGTATGTATATACACCTCACAAAACAATTTTGGTGCATAACTTGACGCACATCTCAAAGAAGGCAAATTTGGGAAAAAATACCTTTTTGATTTGGTAACATTTAAACCATAGAACCCATTTAATAGAGATAATAATATTGATATATAAACCCTCATATTTTTTAGTAGAATAATCATAATATATATTAATGGTAATAATATACAATTCATTAAGGAAATATATGGTGAATATGGCATGTGTCACACCGAAAAATAAACATGAGATGTAAATCTCGTACATTAAATTTTGACCTCCATCATAAACATTCAAAGATCATGTAGAATAAATATATTTTTCTTTTAAATTTATTAAATAAAAATATTAACATATATAATAACATATATGGTTTTCTTAGGACCTTTTATTACTTATGTAATATCAATTATAGGTTAAAGTCATGTTTTAGGCAATAACCACTTTGTTTTTTGTATATGTTTTGATTTGTTATTTTTTTGGTAAAATTTGAAAATATATTCGTCATATAAATATTTTAAAACATGATATAAATATCATAGGTATTAATTATATAAGTATTTATATTAATAAATAATAGTTTATGATAAAAAATGAAATTCACTATTCATAGAGAAAGTAGGCTATATGTACACATGAACACTTTTTCCATTTTCTTATTAGATTGAATGAATGAATATAAATTGATTTATATTATAATTCTAGAATAATTTTATTCCATATAGATCACATATTTTTCTTAAAATAATTCCTAATCCATTCCATGTAATGCGTAAAATAACGGCATTGCCTCGCAAGGTGGTAGTCCACTATACACACAAATGATGTAATCATATTCCAAAAAAATGTAAAATATAAATTTATGTGTAATATATTGTTTCCATAATCATAATGAAATAATTAATATTATATATATCATATATAAATAAGTTATACATCATTAATTCTATCCTCCATAAGTGGTAATGGAAAAATCATGTTACTTTTGTTCGTTAGGTGGTAGACAACTGTACACACGAACGATGATTTCGTAACCCATTTGATATAAGGGGAGATGGATGTAGGTCATGGACATAATATATATATATATATATATATATTAAATATACTGAAATTATTATATAAGAATTATATAATTATAATTGAAGGGGGTAGAGAAAGAAATAAAATAAAGCTGCTAATTGAAGAACAATACCTATTATTTAGGTATTCTCCTTTAGTTTTCACTAAAACATTCCTATGTTATATTTTTAATATAATACTTATATAATTATGTTAGGTAATTTTATAAGTTTTTTGGGTAGGTATTGGCTGATCTGAATAGTTTTGACTTTGTAAAGAAGGTATGATAGGTGGAATCGTTTTATAATTGGGGGAGAGCACACACTTGGTATTTTGAAAATAATGGAGTTCTCCCATGTTTTTAATATTAAAATAGGTCAAAATTTGTCCTTATACTCATCATTAGAGGATTATGGGAACAATATTTCCATAAAATAGTTTTAACCCCCAAATAAACACATTTTTACCATAACTGTAGTAATTAATTTTTACTTCATTAACTAAAGATTTTTGTTGAAAATTAAGATGACCTTATTTGACTGTATTAATTATTTTTATTAAAAATATTTAATTGAAGTTTAAAAATTATGATAAATGAATTGTAAAATTTTAATATAAATTCAATCCTATAAACATGATGAGAAAACATGTTTTTAAAGAGAGGAGATTCAAAATTTTCAATGTTCTTATATCAATGTTCAGTATGAAATTAATTCAAAATGAACTAAATTTGAATAATTTAAGAATAATCGATGTAATTTCAATTAAAAACATGTTTTAGTATAATTTAACTTTATAAATAAATTACATGAAAATGGATATTTCAATGAAAATTCAATATTCTCTTCACTATTCATTAATAAATGAATGCTTTAAAAAATATAAAAAACACCATAAACTAATTTTTATATAATTATTTTAAAATTTAGTTTTTTCTTGAAAAAATTATTTTAAAAATCTCTAAAAAATTAGTTTTAAAATATATTCTCCATAAAAAAGTGGACAAGTTTGTTTTTTAGAAAAATACTTTTTAAGCATAAAATTGGAATTATGTTTATCTATCATCTAGTGATCATATTAAATAAATGTTAAATAGTATATTGAATATTTAATATAATAATTACATTATAATAATTCACCATAATTGATTTTTTAATTTATTTATTTAAAAAACATTTATCCATATAAAAATTGTTTTTCAAAAAAGATATCATTTTTATTCAAAAGGATTATTTTCATTTATTATTAATTGGTTTCCAATAAATTCATTATATATATATATATATATGTATTCAAACCATACTTTTTATAATTTAGGTAATCCTAATAATACCCACCATTTCAATTGTGAGGTGATAAATATTACATTAAATAATAATACTATAACAATATTTTATGTTTCATTTAAACTTGGTGTAGCGTTTAACACATGCTACACTTAGTGTTGCATGTAACTCATGATAAATCAAGTGTTTATTATAAATAAAAATAAAATCTATATTTCATGTTATTCGAGATATAAATGGTGTTTCATATTACACAAAATACCAATAAGAATAAATTTATTTGAAAATTTTCATTCACTAAATCTCAGGGTGTTACATGCAACTGTAGTCACATGAGTATTTGGTAACCCAATTTTCCTTAATTGAATTTTTTTCATTCAAAATAACTTATTTTATATAGGCTTGAAATTATATTCACATGCATTTTGTTATGTTAAATACTCTAATTATTTAAATTTTAAGTGCATGAAAGTATTTTGAAATGTTTCATTTTTCATGGATAATGTTTTCTATAATATATATTGATAACAAAAGAAACTTTTTATTTAATATATAATTTTTTATCTTTAACATCTATTTCCCTTGGTTGGGTTCTCCCATTTAATATTTTTTAATATTTTATTATAATCTTATTTTGAAAATGATGTTTTAATAAAAAATTATGGATTATACTTTTTTATAGTGTGATTTTTAAACACATGTAATTTTGAAATAATAAAAAGTTTTTTCATTTAACATTCACATATTTTTTATTCCACTCATAATTTAACCATGATAAACAATATGTATTTTCAAGGAAATATTTTTGGTGATTATTCATAAATGTATTTCATTGTATTGTTAATCACCTATTCTAAGGTTAACTTTTAAATAGATATGTTAATTTTTATTTTATGTCATTGTTAATTTTTTAAAAAAATATCCTTCTTGTTTTGGATTCCATTTCACTTATCGTTTTAATAGGATTTTCTTAAATTTTATTTCTTTTATATTATTTATCCTATAATATATATATTTAGGTTATCATTTTGATGATTGAAAATCATGTATCAAATTATTCAAATACTACTTCATTCTTCTGTGATAGAGTTTGAAACATTGTTTTTTGTGAGGGTGTTTTAATTTTATGTTAGAAACTTAATATTTTTCCCCGATTCATTGGGGTTTATGTTCTATTGAAACCATCTACCTTATCACTCTCACTGATTAATATCATGATATTTAAATTATTGACTATGTTGTATACTCAATTATCTTTATGGTTTGAACATCATTTTTTTTAATTCAGATTGGATTATATTTACCAATAAATGTTTTTATTCTATATAGATGGGGAATAGTATTGTAATAATGTCTGTTTTTTTAAATTATGTATGATTATTTTAATTTTCATAATGTAATTTTGACCATAAAACTTTTTTTTAGATGGGATATGATCATGGTATTAATTTTATTGAAAAGAAGAAAAGTGTTTCCATTTAATGTGATTGTTGAATGATAATACAAGTTGATTATGTATTAACTTCACATATCATTGGTTATATAGATATCCATGTTCTGATTGATTAATAGGTTCCCCATTTTATGATATTAAATTTCTTGTATACTCTTACAGTGAATGTATTTTATATAATATGATGACAAGTGTATCTTTCATGTATATAGCCACATGAGGTGTAAAAAGTTCCTATGAGACAAAAAAAAGTTAGGTTTTTGTGTATGAAACTTTATATAAGAAGATATTGTGTGGAAATAAGGCCTTGTATATAGAATTATAATATATGTAATTATGCATTCAATACGTATCATATTAGTATTATTAATGTTAATGGTTTTAATGATTTTAATAGGTATAGAAGCCCCACATTTTCTGATTATTATAGTCTAGCATTATTTACATATTCCTAGACTCATATTAATTATATGTTATTATAATAATTTCATTATTTATATGGTATTCCTTGTTATAAATTTCATTACACCATCTTTTCTGCATCCATTTCCTAGGATTATGAATAAATGTAGTGGAATCGAAATTTATAGCTAGGTAGAATGTGTGTAGATATTAATTGGAGATATTGAAGGCTATTTAGAGGGTAATTAGTTTGGTGAATAGTATAAAAAATTTCTATAAGATATAAAATCATAGTAATTTATAATTCATGATGTTTCATATTTCTATAAAGCTCTAAACTATAAAGGATCCTGGATATATAAGAGATTCATTTAATCATTATTGATTTATTATTTATGGTTTTTCATATCTAGGATTCTATATCTAAAATAAATTCATGTATTTAAATTATGTGTTTAGGGAATCAAATTTGGGAGTGTTTGTATAGGGTGTAACATTTTATATAAATGGAATATTTTAGATACAATTTTTATATTAGTCGATGTTTTTAGGGTAACTTAATGGATGATATGTTAAGGTTGATCATAATTTAAATGGTTTAGATAACCCTTCAGTAGAGTGTATAACATAAATCTAAGGAGATAATTCACATATTATTTGGGTGATATGATTAAAGAACTATATTTAAAACCCTATGAATATGTTTTTGTTTTCTATAACATTTTGCAGCTAATGTAATGAAATGATTATGTTGTTTTTCATTATTATAAAACTCTCTATGGATACTGTAAAGTGGATAAGGCTACGGAATTTATTGAACATTCGGTAACTACTATGAATAGACTAGTTAAGAATTTACTTAATCATCACTCTAATACCTGATGAATGAGACTAAGATTTCATAGTTAACTAGAGGCTCTGAAGGGATATTCTTAGGAAAATCACATTCTCTTTATGAATAATTACATTGAAATTTAATAATTTTCACTGAGATAACCTAATAAGAAATTGGTGTTGGATAACATATATTGGAATGTAGAGACACCTAAGTTAAGGTATTATTAACTTATATGCGATTTCCCAGAAAAATACATATGTTGGATTTTGAGAAAATATTTATAATGGATTTTTTTATAGAGCTTTTCATGAGTTTTCATGGTAATTTGTGATCTCAATTTTGAGAATTTGGTTAACTGATTCAAGATAACCTAACTGAATTTATCATTGGTTGTCCTGATAATCATATTGACTAATCTAAGATTGATGTTTGTTTATTTAAAATTAATTCCATGATAATGTATTGTTAAGGGTAAAAGGTTTAAAGGTTAAATCCTCTTTGTATTGGTTATGTTAATTATTACATTTTAATAATGACCATCACTAATATAAACTCTTTAGTTTTTAGTAATTCCTTAATCTTGATAGAAAACATTAATAATGTATGCCTTGGACCATGTAGAATTTATCAACGTGAATATCTTAATTAGTTAACTGATGTAGTGATAAATAATTTTATTATCCCAAAACATCTCTAACAATATTTTATTAACAATTTGATTATAGTTGATGTCCAGAAGAAGGATAATGTTATAGTCTCATTAAGGATCAATTGGTGACAATGATAAAGGATATAATTTTTAATTTTCTACATGTCAAAAATTTGGGATAAATGATAGAGGAAATTTCTTTTATTGTGTATGTAAATGGAATATGAACAATCAATGAACTGAGTAGACAAGTGTTGGTGTTAATTTATTACACTACTACTAGATAGAATTGATTACATCCAAAAGGATAGAATAGTTTTTCATTTTGGTAAAATAGATACATATTTTAGTTACAAAATCAGTTTAAAAAATAAATTACACTATAGTGAATGTAAATATTTATCATCATTGAACTCATTCAAATATTCTTTCTACATAACATGGTTATTTGAAAAAAAATAAGGGTGATATCAAATGTTTTATACAGATTATGTATAGTCGAATCTATCACAATCTAATAAGTCATAATCAATATATAAAGTTATATAACTAAAAAACAACCATTAAATCAAAACATGAATATCCTGATTTGATAAGACATAGTGAATAAGGCTAGGTAAATAACTAAAAACGAATTACATTTAAAAATTAACTTTTTTTAAAAAATCTCATGGATAATATTAGTGAAAATAATATCATGGATAATAAAAACATAATTCTCATTAAATTAAATTGGTAATATTCAACATCATGATCCCAGACATCATTATATATATAAGATAGATTCTTTAGACTAGGATAGCTTAATTGATGGGTCACTATACACCAAAACCATTTAATAAAGGATAACTAACTGATTTATCTCAATAGACTAACAATGAATTGAGGGACTATATAATTATATCCCCACTCATGACTGCATGTCCAATGTATTCCCAATATCTCAAATAATCAATTTAATTTATGAACAATATGGCTTACCAAAAAATATCTCTATTGAATAAAGAATATTAATTTATCAGTATTTCCTTAGTAAATAAAATAAAATTCAAAATAAGACACTTTATTTTGAAATGATATATGGTATATGAATTAAGATAATACATGGAAATGTTTATGTATTTTTATTGGATTTTTGTTTTCTAATGATCAAAAGAAAGTAAATGTATCTAGATAAAGTTAATGAATAAAAAACATATTAAGAAAATAAAATTTAATAATTTCTCTAATAAAAATTATTAAAAAAAATTAAAAAAATAATAGGGATCTTGTTGGTATAATATATATACCGAGTAGTATATGTAAAAATAATAGTTTTTTAATTTTAAAATAAAAAATTGATGAAAATAAAATGGAAAAATTCACCACGAAATTTTTTTTACTTGAAAATAGCATTTAAAAACAAAAAAATAAATATTTTTAGGAAAAAAATTTAATTTAAAATATTTTTTAAAAATTTTAATTGAATCATTAAAAAAATTAGTGGTCATGAAGGAGGGAAAATTCCATAATCGAATTTCATTAAAAAAGCATCATTTAACATATTTTATATAAAATGTCAAAAATTACATCATTTGGAAAACAATATGAATATTTCTTTTATTAATTTTGAAAATATCCTAGTTTGGACCAAAATGAAATTAACATATTATACTAAAATATTAAAAACATCATTAAAAACATTTATAAGTGACAAGGATTTGAAAGAAAAGGGATTATTAACCAAATAGAAAAATAAATTCATAATTTATTAAAAACATTTTTTCAATAATATTATATACCAAACAAAAGAAAATGTTACTATTATTAAATAATTAAATAAATAAATCTTTAATATGAAAATTAAGGGTTATGAATATAAAATGAACAAATAATTTACTTTATTTGAAAATAAAGAATAAAAAATCTTGGTTAAAATAAGAATTGGAAATAATCCCTTACAACGATCATAACATGGAAGGGATAGTTAGTCAATTAATTTATAATGTGTGTAAAATGTAAATGAAAAAAAGTATAAATAAAAAATAAAATAATCATACACTAATACACACATAGTCTTAGAATATCAAGGAAAATTTGGATGTAATATAACCCAGTGAAAAGAAATTTTGTTTTGAAATTACTTACCACATGGTAACATTCAATTAGAAACCCCCTTAGATGATGTATTTCAATATGAAATATAAAAAACCATTTATAATGAAGGATTCATGATATAAAATATATATGGGGTTGTTTAGTAGACATATAAATGAAATATGGTTCATAACATTACAATAATCCTCAATGAAAGTAAATTGAGACAAAATCCCTTACATCATGTTAACTAATCATTGAAAATTCATTAAACAATATTATAATTCTTTTTTAAAATATATTAACTAATAAAATAACTATATTAATATTTAATAAATCATATATGTTACTATTTTTTAATCATACCAACCATTAATTAATAAAATTTCATTATTGTAATTGTTATAGTTGTTAGCTGCTTCATTTCCTCATGCATGTTTTGTCACAGAAGATTTAGTTTATGTTCATATGATATAGATAAATCATATCCAGAATTTTAGTAATGATATTAATAAAATATTTTTATTAATTTTATTCATTTTTAGAATAATTCATGACACATGAACATAGAAAATGGATTCCATATATTTATGGAGACTGTATGTCATACATACGACCAAGATACCATAAAATTCACTTAATTGGTGAATGGTTATTGAAGTGGATGATATATTATTTTTACATAGTTAATATGATGTCATATGTCACATATATATTTATTATGTCCATAATTAATATTATCCCTAGGATTAGGTGAGTAAAATGAAATAAATTGGTTCATGAGGTGGTAGTCTAACTTACATAATAGAGATAAATATGCTTCCCATTTGATGGATGAGGAGATGGAGAAATATTGTTAGATCAAGATAATAATTTTCTAGTATATTAGGTATAATCATTTTATTATATTTTAATTTTTGAGACATAAATATAGAAAAAATAATAATAAGTAAAATAAGGGATCATATTGAATACAAAAATCTTCTCTAAGAAGAACATCCTTTGGATATCTTATAAATGAAGGAGGGTATGTACATGGAAACCACATGGAAATTTTCAAAATGAATACACTATAATGTATTCATTACAAATAAATTTCATCCAAATTACCTTATATTAAAACTTTAGGTATGATTAGGTTGAAATATGATGAAAAATGTTATATTGACATGTTTAATTGAAAAAAAAACCCTTATCATTGTCATTATCCCCTAGTAAACCCATATTATCCATAATCATTTTAATTAATTTTTTACGATTTTCACTGTTATTCAAGAATAAAAACTAATTTGAAAATACTAAATAATATTCGTTATTATTATTCCATAAATAGAATAAATTTTAAATAATTCAATTATCTAAGGTGGAAACTTTTAATTTAAATATGTACCCCCAAATCATATTGAAAAACAGTCCTTCAAGGAATGCATCTTTCAAGCATGAAATGAAATTATGTTAACATTATGACTACTAATCAAATTGAGATGTATTTAAATTAATATATTTAGATTTGTAATATATTTATATCATTGAATTAATTCATTATTAAATATTATTTTAATGATTTAAAATTGGGGAATATTATTCTCTTAATTTTTTTAAGACATATATGTTTTTAAAACTAAAAATAAAGATGTACCAAAAAATGGAATAAACATGATTAGGATTCAATTGATCAGACTAAATATGAGTACAAACTTATTATTTTAATTTTATATATTATTAAAATAATAATTTTAATTTTAAATTAATTAATTATGGAAATTAAATGAATGTTTTAGAAAAATAAGTATTTGTCACTATTCACTAAAAAAATAATATTTTCAAAAAATTCTCAAAAATTTACTTTAGGGTAATTTTTCCATTATTATTCTAGAAATTATTTAACATTTTACAATTTAAATTTAAATAATTATCTATATGTTATTTTAAAATATTTTTTCAAAATGAGGTGAAATAATAATTTTAGAAAAATACAATTTTAAATCATAAATATGGATTTATTCATATTCAATTATTAGAAAAAAAATAGTATATGTATGATAAATTTTTTTATTGAATACATAATATGAAAATTTAAAATAAAATATCCCACCCATAGTGATTAATTTTGTTTATTAATATAATAATGCATTGTGTGCATAAAAATATTTTTTTAGAAAGAAATTTCTATTATTTTAAAATGGTTTTTATTTTAATTTCTAATCAATTAAAACCCATTGAATTTTATATACATGTGAAAACCGTATAAATTTTATAATTTAGTTAAAATTATTTAGCTACTTCCAATTTAATAGATCGACTATAACTATCATATTTATATAAAATATTTCACTGGTCCTTTAAGCTCAGGGTTGCATGTAATATATGCTATTGAACATAATTTTCTTATTTTAAAATATGGATGTGTTACATTATCTGCACATTCAATAAATTGAATGATCACAATAAGAACTTACACTTAGAAATCAAGTGATTGATATTTTAAAATTCCATTGTTGAAAACCCACATTTTAAAAAGGTTTAATAAAATAAATTCTTAAATGAGGTGGAGTTAAATATAAAGGTCAAGAGGAATAACACATAACTAGGTTTCTATATAGTGGAAAAATGGAGGGGAGTGAAAATATGGACATGCAAGGAAATGGTAAATAATTATAGGGAGTGATATGAATCTTTTATGATATAAAATTGAAATTTCAATGGAATGTTAAAGAATACAAAACCATAAATTTACATTGAGGAAAAGGGTATGTATTCATTAGATATAAAATTAATACGATAATTTTTAAATTTCAATATCTTCTCCCTATAGATGATGAATTCTATTACTATCAAAGAATAAAAGGAAACATAAAAAAATGGTATATTTTTTTTCAAACAATAATTTTATCCTTTGGTTATACATTGATTAAGTTCCACTTCACATACTACTATAATGAATAAATATTCAATATGGATATTTTATGCCTAAAGAAGTAAAATTAAACTCTAACAGGTTATAAGATCTATACATGAGTGATATGAATTTTTAATTTGTCTCAAATTATTTACCAAAACAAATTGTTATCCCAAGTTATCCAAATTGATTCATTAGTTTATAAGCTTCAACACTAACACACATTTAAAAACATAATATTTTTCCATCAATTAATTTAAACTAAAAAATGTCATGTTAACCAGACCATCACATAGTCCTAATATAATCACTACACCCTTATCACAGTTTTTTGTGGGATTATTCCCCAAGACCTTTCCAAATGAGAATGGTTGTCACTTGGAATATTCTTTATCCTTTCTAAAAATAATTGTGTGAGAAAAAAGTAATAATTATTGAAAACCATATAATCGTGTATAGGATGTCAAGATCAGGACACCATCATTTCAATCTATAAATACTTAATATTAACATAGTTCAGTTCATTTTTATCCTATATTAAAATACTTCATGATGGTTCATAATGAAAACATGAATAATCTTAACCATATCCCATAAAAGTATCAAAATTGGTACAAAATAATTCCCATTATCATGGACCAAGTGATAATTGAGTAAAATCCCAATTAACCCTTTTTGGAGTTACCAACCCGAGGTAAAACTATTCCATAACCATGTTTACTTATAGTATCAAGACAATTTTTTATTTCTAAGAAAATCCTTAAAATCCATTGCTCTTCAAAACATCATGAATCATAAGGTTATATTCCCTAATATATTTTTTCATAAATCTAGTATTTATATTTTATACTAAATATTCTCTAATACCAACTATAAATATCGCAACACTTGTATCCCAGAGTCAGTGGTACTTTATTTCATTTATTCTAAATACAATTAATTTTATCCTATAATACTGACTAATTTAGTATTATTGTTAATGATGATACATATTTTATTTACAAGTTACATTTGAAACATAATTTATAACATATAGACGGTAAATATTTTGCATCCATGAACTCATTCTAATATTACTTCTCCATATCCTTGGCATGGGAAAATAATAATAGTGACCAAAAATTCCGATTAATGGTTATGTACAATGGAATATACCAGGAATAAAAAAGGTATAATAAATATATAAAGGTGAATAACTGTTAAAAAATGGAATTTAATCAAAAACTTTAGGAAAACAAATTCGCATGGGTAGTATCAATTCAAACAATCTTATGGGAAATAATTATTGAATTCTCAATTAATGAAATGCATAACAATGGAAATCATGATCTTAGACATCATGATATATATACAGTCATGAAATTGTAAAATAAATATTTAATTGTTCCATAAGGATACACCAAAACCATTAAAATAAGGTTATCCAACTTATTTGTCTCATGATACTACCAATAAATCGAGGGGGTGTATAATTTTGGACCCATTCAACACTATATTTCTACATCATGCCTCATGTATCAAATGATCAGTTTAATTCATGAAAAATATAGCTTATCAACACATATATGTATTGATTAAATCCTACAGATTTACCAATATTTCCCTAGTCAATCATATAACATTCAATTTAATACCTAATTTTTATAAATTAATTTTTTTTTCAAATAATAATATCCATGATAAATAATATAGATATTTATGAAAATTTTAATCTCCAATGATCCCTATAATGAGAATATTTTAAGGGTATTTTAATGAATAAAAATTAATCAAGAAATTTAATTTCAATGCATTATTCAATAAAAATCATCATTAAACATCTATAGAATGAATATTTTTGATATCATTAAAACAAATAAATAATAAAAGGTATATTATATTCGATGAATAAAAATTAATGAAATGTTCATTAAAAACATTCTTGAGAAATGTAACATTATTACATGAAAATTCACTTTTAAAGATTAAAAATTTCCAAAATATTTTAAAGAAAACTTTATTTTAAAATAACTTTGTAAAATTTAATTTGATTTTTCAAGGTAGTGAGTGTTCATGATTTTTTTAAAATTCAATATTTTAGGAGTGTGTAAAATCAAATATTAATTTCAAATTTCTGTATGAAAAGTCTAAAATAAAACATTTGGAAATCATCAGAAATGTTCCATTTATTTTTTTAAATCCGTTCATGTGTAAAAATGTATTTAATCTATTAGAGGATAATTATAAATTTATTCATGTTTTTTTAGAAATCATGGATTTGAAAGAAAAATGAATTTTGACTGAACAGAGAAATGATGTCAGATATTTATAAAAAACTTATCAGTAATTTTATATATGAAATAGAGGTAAATGGTACTATTATATTGAAATTTAATTAAGAAATATATTAAGATAAAATAAAATTAGTTTATTAGATAATATTTAAATATTTCCCTATAATGTAAATTCAAGCATAAACAATCATGAATAAAATGAGATTATGAAATAAAACCTATAAAGATCAAAACATCAAGCGATAATTAATAAATTAAGTGAATATTTTTTTAATGTGTCAATTCAAAATAAACAAATTGAAATATGACTTAAAATAATATAATATCATTACAAAAATAATCAAATAATATCAAAAATAGTGAATAAATAATATAAACCAATGAAAATAAATAGAGTCATGAAATTCATTACCACTTAGTAACATTTAAGTAAAAACCCATTTGATGAGATAATTAAATTTGAAACCAAAAATACCATAATGTATGAATTATTCAGGATATATAATATAAATGGTTCTGTAAATATAAAATATAAAAAATTAGGTGCATATTAGTACAAAATAACTCAATAAAGGGATATTGAGACAAAATACCTTACTCCGAATTTCCATTTTGTTGAATGAGATTTATCCTCAAGTATAATTGTTTTAAACATGTTATAAATTTATAAAAGAACCATATTCATATTTTTCATATCATATATTATCCTCTTATAGTATCTTAGAACCCATTTATGAATAATACTTCATTATTATCATTTTTGTGTGTTAACTGATTTGTTTCCCCATGCATGTGTTTTGGTGGATATTCTAATTAAAATGAATATGATATATATCAATCATCTAAATAATGAAATTATTGTTTTAAATATCATGTTGATTCATTGGTAACTTTTTTGAAAACATTATTGAACATTTGGATGTATAATGAATCACAACGCTCTCTGAAAATGATAGGTCATATGTAGGTATAAGTGACGATATCATTCAAAAAATGGGAGAAAGTATAGAAAAACAATCTTTTTATACATAAATATTACATTTTACTTGAGTAATATTAAATAAATTAGACAAAAACACACCTTTATACCTTAATAGTTAGTTTTATTTGGAGACTAGGTACAAAAGATCCTAATTTTTTGAAAGATATTCAACATATTCCACAATGAACTTCATGTTTAGCACTCTTAAAAAACATACCCAAATTAAAAAAATCTTCATAACTCGGGGAAAGGAAAAAATATGAAATTGTGGGCTTAGGTCCTTATTAAAGAAAAAAATGGAGCAAAATTAGCATAACATGAACATAATGGTATGAAAACAAGAGCATAACTTTTGAAAACCATACCCAATATATAAAAGATCACAATATTATGTCATGGAATAAAGATTGGTAGTTCATAAAACATAATCTATAATGGAATTATAGAACATCAAGAATGAGATAAAAAAATTGGAATGATACATAGAATTTTGGAATACATATATGAATATAAAATCATTTCTATATTTGACATTACTCATTGTCAAGGCTATCATAGTGGGATGGGTTTTCTCCTCAAACCATCACTATGGTCGAGGATCAATCCCAATAACATTATTGTGGAGAAATACCGTTTCTAAAAAGGGTTTCATCCATTTTCTAATCTTACTAGTTTCATGAAATATATTTCTTTACCCAATAAATTGGAGGGATATATAGGTCTAACCCATCACATAATGAAAAATATATGTATTTATGAAAAATGATTATAAAAAACTATTCATATAATTACCCTTGAAATAAAACTTATTTTACAAATATTAAATAATATCTTATCCTATTAAAAATGGGTAGGTTTAATAATTATTTCATTATTTCATCATACCATAAATCATGAAAAGAAGTAGGTTTTATACCCATTCTTAGATTTTCACTGTCTGTAGAAGAAATATCCACCATGTAATGATTAGACATTATGAAATGTTTTTGTCATGTAAATTATTCAGATCATGTATTAGTTTCTGGAGATATGTATTTAACATATACCATATGTTTAATGTTTTATACACATTTATAATATTACACATTATGTAATGGTAAAAATTAGGATTTTTAATATGGGGCCACATGTTTTTTGTCTTATTTGGGTTTAATGGATTAAATGATATGAAAATGTAATTCATGCCATGTAATCCTCATGTGATGTGTTTCTAGGATGCTACATAGCTGATATGTTGGTAATTTTCTAGTAAGATTATTCTCTCTCAACATTAGAGCTATACTATGGGATATTCGAGGCGTATGCTCCTTCTATATCATTTCGCTCATTGATTGATAATCATTGTGGTTGCGATGCATTTATATGAGTGTGTAATCCACATGATTCATCATTTTCATGATCATTATAGAACCATTAGGTTTAATTATCATATCTATTGATATATGATGATAATATTCTCAATTATTTTAGATATATTTCATGATATTCCTCCAAATGATAACCCCTATGTTATTTGTGGTGTGTTGTGCGATTTTGTTTTATATATGATATGATATTTCCTCTCCACCAAAACTTTTGTCTTTTTAATTGATTTCAATATGCGGGGAATGATTATAGGGCTTCCATTTACATCATTGTGTTTTTTCTTTTAAGTATATCACATTTTGAGAATATCTAACCTGAGATTTAGAAATGTTGTTTGGTCTATAGCATATATTTGATGAACTATATTTCTCAGGATTTATACATTTTTCATAAATGAATTTTCAAGATAAAATTATGTGTGTGGAAACATGTTTTTTAGGAAGGATGGTCTTCCCCTTGATTTGAAAAAATAAAGGGTATTTTCAAATCATTTTAAAACATATTTATGAAATGGTATTCAATTCATGGTTTTGATGATTTTTTTTTAAATAGATCATATGGGAGGCCTTGGGTACTTAAGTGGAAGGTTTAATAATATCCCTCATCTGTTGATACTATTGGGGGGTGGAAAACTCATGGGGTGTTCTTGTTCTCCATAGATCCTTTTTTCTAGGGACTTGGTAGACTTTTGGGAGGATTACTTTAGAGGGTCTTCTTCTACTATCTAGATTTTATGCATATATCTAGAATCTTGATTTGTGCTATTTTCTATGTCTGGTTATGAGTATCCAAGCTAGGATCAATTGTAGTACTCCTCAGCATGATATGATACCTTTACTTTGTCTTATACTCTTTTAGCTTATACTTATATGGTTTTGATATGATATATGGTGATTTTTTTCTTGGATTTAACTGATTTGATGTATATGAAGTGGTTTGAAATTTTTTTACCTAGTTAATTTTGTAAAGGGTGAAAAGGGGGGAGTTAAATTTTTTCCAAGAATTTTATAAAAAACTATTAAAATTTTTTATCATTATTTTTCTTCTTTAATGTTAATCATGTTTATATTATTTTACAAAAAAAATGTTTTGGATCATCTAGGTGTGATCCAAATGAAAATTTTAGCTCACACCCAGCATACCCCTTCAGCGATACATATACCATTTTCTGTATTTTGATTTAGGGAACTAAAAGGTTTCATAGTGGGGTGGTTAGGATTGCTATTAGATGTTTATAGGTATTTGGTGGTGAGATGGTCATAGTTTTACCATTCTATATCATGGAGTGGTTGGTTTCCTTTTTTAGTTTTCCTTTGATGTTAGACATGGAAATTTGAGTTTGTAACTGCCTTTTAGTTATTTATTTTATTCTATAATAATTTAATTATAAAATATGTTTTTATCATCCATTATTTCTCTATATTATACCTATATTCCATGTGGTTTCTTTTGGTTGAATGAAATCATTCACAGTAGTTTTTTCTCTTTGCTCTAGTGCTAGTTTCCAGATAACAGGCATCTTGAACGCCCTTTGGGTATATGGAAACTCAGGTTAGGTACAAGTTTGGGAAGATAAATAGGTTATTCTCAAAACATTTAATAAAATGTACAAAATTTTTAATGTCATCCCCCTTAAATAACTTTTTCAGTAAAATATATTCGAAACCAAAAGGTTTAATTTGTTTAAATGTATCTTAAAATTTCCTTAATCCTAATAAACTCACATCATATAAATTATCAAAAGGGGTGTTAAATAGCTTGAAATTATGATGAACCTGAAAATCATAAACTTGTGGTGGTATCCATCACTCTTAATTCAGTCTTAAATGAAGACATATAGGATACCCAATTTAACATAGTCCTTAGATGTATCCAGATTGATATAACTAAAATACCATTACTGGAATACATCCACATCATAAATCATGAATCCAGATACATAGATGTTTCAATACATTCACTTAATCATTTTGAATATAATATATATTTCTATGGTTTAGGGGATATCCCTTTATATTAGTCATTAAATATAATAATTCTAAAGTTTTCTACATAAAATACATTGAACTCCTTAATAATTTGTCACACTATGACATTATTTTACACATAAATAACATATTCCCTTCCATTTAAGAAATTATTAAAGTTTTTTATTCCTAACTTCTTGAAATATAATAATCTAACCCTTATTTACTTGTTTTTCATTAAAACATAAAATTTTATAATAATTCAAATTTATCTTATTTCATGCTTTATGAATCCCACATAAGTTTATGCTGTAAATTGTATATTGCAATTGCTAATTAAGAATAATCACAATATTTATCTATTCATTAACCATACAATTAGGCATCTCATATTCATTATGTTTTCTATCAGATTATATGTTAACATGATTCTATAAGGTTCTATAAATTAACACTAATCAAAAACCATAGTACGAGCAATAATAATCATATTGGGGAATAACACATTCATGAAAAATAACTAATAGTATTTATAAATCCTAAAAACATATTTTTAATATTTGAAACCTTATGAAAAAACTAGGTTATTCTTGGTCATTATTCAAATCCTTCATGATGGTTATTAAATAGTTTGTGAATTTCCATATAATATACCCTTAGAGTGTCAGAAAAGGTGTTCAACAGGGCTTCTTTTCATGCATCGTGTAACGATCGACTGATGCTCAATGAACATAGAGATATTACTCCTATATAGTTCTATGCCAGAGATACACTCAAATATTATATATAGATAGGGATGTAATTTGATATAAACTACTCTCTATGTCCTTAAAAAATCCATTACATTTTTCTATACTTCGACTAATCCTTAGACATGCCCTTAAAGGCATCCCCATATATATTTATAAAAATGTCCCTAGGGATTTTTTAAAATTTTATCATCATAGATTCTGAATGTTAACTAAAAATTTCCTCTGATACTAAATATTGATTCCAAATATTTTCTTATATAAATATTATACATTAATATATAAATATTCAATACTTTATAAAAAAACATGCTTGAAGAGCATATTAGTTTTTTCTTTGGATACATGGTACACAATATCCAAATTTATTTAATAATATTCAACATCTACCATAAAGATATTCCCATTTAGTACTCCTTAAAAACACACCATATTTAAAACCCTTATTCACATCCTAAAGATAGTAAATGTAAGAAATAGTGAGCTCGGATGATCAATAAGTGTGTACAAGGGAGATGAGTACGATTAACATGAATATAAGGGTATGATAATATGAAAATATCATTTCAAAAACATAACCTGCATATAAAAGATATATATCATGAGTTATAGATTAATGATTAGAAGTTAATAATACATGAATGATTATATAATTAGATAATATGATCCATTAGAGTTTAACATTGACATACTTCAAAGATTTATGGAATACACATAAGTGTAGAAAATCATTTACATAATAGTCACGGATCACTTCTAAGGCTATTATAGTGGAATGAGATTACTCCAAAAACCATTATATTAGTAACAGTTCACTATCAATACCATCATAGTAGAAAATGACCATTTCTGAGCTGGGTTTATGCCTCGTTCTAGTCATGTCTATCCCATGGGATATTAATCATTACCAATACATTAGAGGAAAATATAAGTCCCCAATATAACAAAATAAAAATAATAAATTTTTGTGACATCAGATCATAAAAAATTCATCATGTCATAATTTTTGGAAAATATAGAGGTTTAATAATAATTTCACTATTTTATCATATAATAACCCCAAAAAAGCGGGTTTCATAAGAATTTCCCCATGTGGTAACCCATGGAAGAGAAATATGTTTCATAAATATCATTCCATATTAAAAAGAAACCGTATAGAGAAAAATAAGAATAGTATCCTTGGATCATATACCCATTAAGGAATATATAACATGAACATATGTAATCTTAGAAAGAAAAAAAATCAGAAGGTTATTTAAAACACTAATTCAGGAAAATAACCTTTATACTCATAGAAAATATTTTGAAACATAAAATTTTTTTAAAAATTTTTCCCTAAGTATAAAAATGAAAACCTATAAAGGTATCCAAAACCAAAATAATTTCAAAGATAACATGAAATTTCATTCATTCCATACACTTTTCAGCAAAATTTCCCCTCAGATATCGTGTAAATGAAAAACGAGCGTTGTTTGGAAAAGGAAATGAAAATTTATTTTATATTTTTTATAAAGTGTGAAATAGTTAAAAAATCCTTCATAAATAATTATATGAATGTTATAAACATTTTATAATTTTTTTTTAAAATACATGGTTTTAGATGAAAAATGGTTTTTTCACCGAAGAGAAATAAAGATGATTTTTTTGAGAAAAAATATTTTGAACACTTGAGTATATAAAAAGAGGAAAATTAAAGGATGATTTATATTCACATGAAATAACCATATTAGAATAAAAATCATAAGGTTTTTTAGATATTTATCAAATTAATTCATCATTGGAAATATAATCATAAACAACATCAATAAATGATTTGATTGTATCATATACAATTTTTACATTAGAAACATTGCATTGTAAGATCTATGAAAAAATGACATTAAATTAAACATAAAATATAATTATAATGAATATTTTATTTATATTAAATTTTAATGTGGATATTTATATACCACATAATATAAGATAGGTTTATATCATGATATGTGTCTCCAAGAAGTTTAATTGCGATTAAAATCCCTTAACGTATGGGTATCTATATAACTGTAAAACCTGTCAAAGTGAGGTACTGTAATTGATATATAAATACTGATAAATTTAATTATATTTAATAAAAAATACATTTATTGATAGTATATACATCCCATGTGAGAAACAAGTGGTGAATATAGAAGGTATTGCATGAGTCTAAATGTAAAATGAATGAACCCTTACACCTTCAGTAATCTTATGAATCATAATACCCAATAAAGAATAAAATTAAATGAAACATTAATTATTAATAAAATAATGAAATTCATGGTATAAATTTTCAATAGGTAAGTATAAAAAACAAATAGAAAAAATGTGTGGTTAATTTTCATGTCACCCAAAATAAATGAGATACTGTAAATCCCTTAGCATAACTCTTGACAACCTTAATTCATGTTCAAGCATCTAGTACAATAAATTTAATATAATTATAAATCTAATACAGATCCATAAATAATTTTATCCTACCATATATGGTTTACATATTACCTTTTATTACACAGGTATAAAACATTACATGTTAAAGTCAGGTTTTGTGCATAACTGGTTTGTTTTCTAGGTATGTTTTCCTTTTTTATTTTTGATCCTATTAAATTTATCTTGGATTAATAATATCCATAATTTGTAAGATTATATAAATTTTATATATATTCAGTATAAATTCATTTATATTGATCCATAAATGGTATATATAGAAAATTAAATACACTATTCATGGAGATAGTAGACTATAGGTACACAAGAAGGATGTTTCGATTTTCTTGATGAAATGAAAGGAAGAAAGGTAAATCAAATATTTAAACTCCATAATTATTTTAATTTCAACAATTTCAAATATTTTCATTAAAAACTTTATTAAATTCCATTAAATACCGAATAAATCACATTGCTATAGGTACACAAGAAGGATGTTTCCATTTTCTTGATGAAATGAAAGGAAGAAAGGTAAATCAAATATTTAAACTCCATAATTATTTTTATTTCAAAAATTTTAAATATTTTCATAAAAAACTTTATTAAATTCCATTAAATACTGAATAAATCACATTGCTTCATGAGGCGGTAGTCTGCTATACACACGAATGTCGTTATCATATTTCTATATATTATAGAGTAAGAATTAAGATGTGATATCATGATTTAGTATGCATAATAATATCAGAAAAAATCATATATAATAAATAAATCCATAATTATGTCTATTAGTGAGAGGTGGTGATGGAAAACAAATTAAATCACTTCCTCGGGCCGTAGTATGTTATATATACGAATGATGATTTCATAACCCATTTGATGGTAGAGGATGAGGATTCAGTTTATTATATTAGAATAATGAAATATATGTATATGGAATACACTAAGGATATTATATCTAAATTATTTAATAATAATTGAAGGAGGTGGATGAAAAAATAAAATAAAACACTTAATTAGGGATGTTAACTCTTATGCAAATATCTTATTTTTTTCACTAAAAGGTTTTTTGGTGTGATTTTTTTGCCAAAATAAGGATTCTAGGATGAGTGTATCGAAGTAAGGGACTTATTTGGTTATATAATTGATGAACCAATTTTTTTTAAATTGTGGAGAGGATAGAAAAAAATATATCCTTTTATAAGTGAGGTGACTGGAACAATTATAATATTTTAAATGAAAAAGATTTACCCACATTTTTCACAATCCAAAAGGATAAAAAATGTACCATTATCAATAAAATAATACATAAGGTCAAAACATGGCCATAAAATGGGTGTATGGGAAGTTATTGTCCATTTTTAAGCCTTTTATTTTTAGTTCTACCCCTATAAACCCATTTTTTCCTTAACCAAATTAAGTAATTTTTACTTTTTTTTTCATCCATTGTCATAAAATTTATTTATAACATATTAGATAATATAAATTTTGATTATTCAAAATATTTAATAAATTTAACTTAATTTAAATAATATAATGGAAAAAACTATTTTAAATGTAACCCTGTAGATTAAATGAGCTTTTTTTCAAAAATAAAATATTGAAAAATTAAAAAACAAATATGAAAAATATACATGGAAATATTTCTAATGACATAAATTGTATTAATAGATATATAATTGGAATAATTTTTCTTTAAAATGAAACATAAAATAATTTTTACGTATTCAAAATATTTAAAAGTAAAGAACATACTTAATAAAAACAATTATTTTCCATTATTAATCAAAAAAATTAACTTCTCTAAATGTTATCAAAAAATCACATGATGATTATTTTGAAATTATGATTTGAAAATGAATTTAATTTTGATCAAAAAAATTATTTTTGTCAAAAAATAATTTATAAAATAATTATGAAGAAGGTGATGAAAATTATTTATGGAAAAATATAGTTTTTAACCATACAATATGATTTATTCTCATATCTTTAAAATAAAAAAACATAAGTTTAAAATTAAAAATTTTATTGAATAAATAATTTATTAATTTCATTCAAATAAATAACCCAATGTTATTTATTTTATTTATTGACATAAACTATATTTTTGTGCAAAAAAATAGTTTTTCTAGAAAAAGATATCATTTACTATCAAATAGGTTTTTTCATTCCTAATTAATTGGTGACCAGATAATTCATTATACATACAAGTGAAAATCATATATTTTTACAATTTATTTAATACTTTTTATAATTGCCATTCCAACAGATAGGTGATAACTATCATATTGAATAATAATATTTTAATAGTATGTTGTGTTTCATTTAAACTCTCTATTATGTGTAACCGATGATAAACTCAGTGTTTCATGTAATGAATGTTAAACGTGTTGTTACTTGAAACTCATAATATCAAAATAATAAAATTTATTTGAAAATAAATATTTCAAAAAATCCTTGGGTGTTATATAAAGGGTACATAAGTGGATGATATACTAATTTTCTAGGGTCAATATGATGTCATATGTATTATATATATTCATTATTTCCTTCATTATGACTGTGCATGTGATTTAGAGATGGAATACAAATAACATTTGTTCGTGAGTTGGTTGTTATTAGTACACGTGATAGATTTTTATTTTCACCACATTATATAATAGTATTTGGATAAATATTAATTCATCAATATAATAAAATATTAGTATATAGGATATACTGTTGTTATTTTACTGTAACTATTAAGACATAATTTAAAGTGGAATAAAAATAAATAAAAAGGAACTTAGTGAAGACAATTACCATTTCTTAGAAGAGAATACTTTTAAAATATTATTATAGAACATATGGTTAGTATTTTAGGAAGACCATCATCTCTAGAGTGTCTCTTAGGATGTTGGGGAGATATTTTTGTAGGTTTTGGTCAATCAAAATTTCATTAGAGGTGTGAACCTATTTTAATATTAACGGTATTAATAGAATTTTTATTGAAATCACTATTTATAATTATGAAAAAATAATTTGACCATATTAAATAATATTAATTATTATAAATAAAAATATGGAATATAATTGTACAAGAATAATTTCACAGAAGATTTCAAATTTAATTCAAATATTAACCAATAAATCATGTCAAAAAATGGTTTATCAAGATATGAATTTCTCAACATTAGATGATATATCAAACTATATTACTAGTAATAATCCATATATGGATTTATGATCATTTATTTAGATATAAAACCTATATAATTCAGTTTAATATTTCATCATTAATTATAATTTTAATTAATTAAAATAGACAAACATTATGACTGTAAAACAAATTCATAAAAATTCTCTTTTATGACTAACAATAAGATTAAACTAAAATACAGTATAAAAATGCTTCAAATGTAATTAATTATATAAAATATAAATATATAGTATTTATTTTTTAAATAATATTAAAATAACAAATGGATGTTTATATTACATTATTAATTGAAATGAAATCATTGTTTAACAAAAACCCATATTTTTTTACTATTCACTGAAAAATTAAACTTTTCAGAAAATTCTCAAAACAACCCTAAAATGTATTTTTCAACATGATGAATTAAGAATGTAATTTTATAATAAAAAATATTTTTCTAAAACTGGAATGAATTATTACAAGTATAAGTTCACAAAATGTGAGGAAACCATTTTTAAACAAATATAGTTTAAATACATAAAACTAGATTTTATCTTATTCAATTCTTAGTGAAAATAATAGATGAACGATAAAAAAATTATTGACTACATTATATATAAATTTAATTAATATAGTTAAAATGTAGTGAATAATTAATTATTCACATTGCACACATAAAAAATTCCAAAAAAAAGCATTTCATTTATTTTTAAATGATTTTTTTCATTCTTAATAAATTGATAAAAAATTAATTTATTTTATACATGTGTAAAAAATCATATTTTTATTAGTCCTATTCATAACTTCCAATTTATTATCATGTCTATAACGTTAATATTTAAATGATATATTGCATGGATTATTTTAGGCTCGATGTTTCATGTCATATATGCTATCAAACATAATGATATTATTTTAAAATCATTGGTTGTTATAGTATATGTGTGGGAGACAAGGTTATCATGGTTTAAAATTAATGAAAATGAGAGGGGTAAAAAATATACATTCCTTTAATTGAAATATAGTTGGGAATAATGGTACTAAATTTCATTATTAATGGGATGACAAAGGTATTAGTCACCACGAACCATATAAATAAGTAAAATCATATATAACTTCTACTAATATTAAAAATATTTTTTTTCATTCAAGAAATTCTATAATCCTATGTCATGTACATCCTCACCAAAATGTGGAGTTAGTGCTACATGAAAAAACCCAACATGGTATGATTATCATATAATTCATTTTCAATATTTTTTTTTTAATTTATTACTTACAAATTTACATATATTTTTTTTGCAATCGATTTTTTTCCATTTTCTCAAAGTCGGTTTATGGGTTACCGGTAACCATATAGACACTGATCCAACATTAAACGATAGTCGTGGAACCCGCCAACCAGAAAGCAAATCACAACAGCAGATTCAAATTTCAAAATCAAAATCCAGACCCATCATCACAGACACGATGACCTAGGTGTCTCAATCAGTGAACCGCCTCAAGCCATGCCCCCGGCATCACCGCATAGATGTCTGAATCACCGGCGATCAACCACCGGCCCGAGCTACCGCAAAGAAACCATGAAATCCAGATGCATCGCCTCCAAACTTGCAACGCCATCAGAACAGATTTCCAGCAAGACCCGTCACTGGAAAACAGTCTGTCATCCCTTCGACATCACGCCAACACCCACTTCATCGAATTCAACAAGGCAGAAATCCTCAGCACATCACAAAATAATCATTGGCATACCGCGAGAAACAACAGGACGAACACCCATCGAGAACAAAAGAGAATGAGAAACCACAAAAACACCATATTCAGCACAACACAACAATCAAATGCAACCAATCCTCATCAAGAAACCCCCGTCGACGAGATCAGGTCCAAACCATCACCATGCTCGCCGCCTCCAGAAGAAACACTAAAACATTACCACATACCTGAATGGATTCATCAGCACAACCAACACAAGATAATAGAGACTTCGAGCAATACCAATCACCGCCTTTAGAACCGCACTCAAAGACCAGATCTACCAAAAACCCGAACAGCCGACTCATAACTCAACAAAAGCCCCAAATCATAGCACCAATAACCCGCACCCTGGATCATCATCATGCCTCCTCAAAAAACTAGCTAAAACCGAAGATAGCGCGAGGAGGAAGCAATGATGGAAGATACTGAGGGTGTTGACGAGCCCACGCGACGAGAGGCAACATTGAAAACGCGCTGAGCAGAGAGCCAAGGGAAGGTCAGCCAACGGGGGAGAGGAAGATGGTGGCAGGTGGGAAACTCAATACTAAAATAAAACCATGATATATTTTAATGAAAATATAAATGTAATGCGTGACCATTAAAACCTTGCCATAAAATTAACATGAATGAATAGGATTATCCGATTTAATAAATTTTAATGATTTAAAATAATATACACTTTTAATATTAATGAAATTCAATTAGTGAATCTAAAATAACTAAAAATATATATTTTATGATCAAAAACAAACTTTTATGTAAGTGTTGTTTTATTTTAGTTAAATAATTATATTATAATTTAATATTAATAAAAACTATTGATAATATAACTAATATATTACTAAAAAATTAATATGTAATTTATAGGGGAAAATAATAGTTTAATTTTAAAGATTATAATATCTGAAATAAATTGTTTTCAAATATATTTAAGTATTTTAATAAAAAAATTAATGATAAAATTTAAAAAAAAAATTATGATAAAATGAAAAAAAATGTTTGGATTATTCATAATATTATAAGTTCATGCAGAAGTTTTCTTTTATTTTTCTAAAAAATAATTTTTTAGGGAATACTAATAAATATTGTTTTTACAAATAACATTACTTTTATGAAATATTTGGTATATATTTATGAATTATAAATCCATGAAACATTTTTCTAAGATGAAATATATAATTTATAGTAGTATTTATAATTTTTTAAGGTTTTTATTAATTTACAAACCCATTTTTCATATTTTAGAATATAAATATAATTCTATCAAAACTTACTTTAATTTAATAAGTTATATTATTTTAAAATTATATTTTAACACATTTGTAAATTTTATAAAATTAAATAGATTTAAAATTTATAATTATTGTTTCCAAATATTTAACAAGGACAAATTTATTGTTAATAATAATGACTTAGTCACCTTAGGTAAAAAAAAGTCACCACTATAAATGATTAAATAAAAAATGTGATAATTAAAATATTAAAGGTAATGAATCATTATAAAATTTATAAAATTAAGTGTATGAGATTTTACTATACATTATCTATTACCCACTAATCTATTTATATATTTTTATCTATATACTCTTTTTAAAATGTTTTTCCATTAAAAAATGTTGAAATATTTATGAAAATTTCTGTTCTCATTACTTAAAAAAGGGTAATCCTCCCACCCACTCATGGAAAACCTAAAATTTTAGTTTAATTCATTAAAATATTACCTATTTACATAATAATAAATATTCTTTCACTTTATTGATATTTTGGTCCAAATGTATTATATTATTCCATCTATTCCAAATGGATCATCCAAGGAAATATCAAAGTGATTGTCACGAACCGAATCTGGTCTCCATTTATACCGGCACAAAATACAACCCATGAAAAATCCAAAAGAGCATTACCTATCCCCATGGTCTGGTATAAGTTCTCAGGTATCAATAAATTTGATTTGGGAATGATTTACTCAAGTATGAATGCAAAAAACATTAAAAACAGTCATTAATATGAATCTGAAATTTTCATGCCAAACATGCCTTAACAGAAACTAAATCTGAATATATAGTTTTAAATAATGTAAAATAGGTCCAAACATAAATAAAAACAGAAAAATATCATCAATAAAGACTCCACATGATAAGGGGTCATCACCCTTGAGCCGTCTCCACAACACAGCACAATAAGAGGGGACTAACAACCCGAACAGCCTTCACCTGAGGTTTTGCCTTTACCTATGTCAAATGCAATCAAGTATAATTAAAAAAAAGGGTTTAATTAGGGTTTTATCCTAATACTATTAGTATACCACCCAAATATTTCAAATATTATGCAATACAAGGTGAAAAATCACACAATTTTAATATGTAAGGAAAAGCGACGATAAATTCCAAGAAATGCAACTTTCAATTGTAAACAGATTTCAAAATAAAACTTTCAGAATGTTAAAACATTTTAATAATACATTTTATCTAATATAATTTAGATCCAAACACACCCTAATACAAGGGTAAATACCACAAATATAATGAGCACCAAAACTGGGAACACCCCTAGACACTAGATAGTCTCAGGCCCTATGTACCTCGTACCTCGGTGTAAAATATTCATGTCACAATAATTTCCCATTAATAAACCACTATTAGGGAACATACCCAAAACCTAGTGGTCCCCAAACATCATTAATATAGTTTATTTAGAGTTTTTTTTGTCCATAATGCAAAGTGAAACAGGGATAAAACCGCTTCGGATCACTGGTGTACTAGTACATATCTGCCGGCCTAGGTACCCGGGCTTCCCCCTATGCTCTAAAACAATTTTAGCATGAAAAATAGATATCTTTTCATATAAAAACACCACTAGTGGTCACATAACAAAAATACAGTTTCTATACACACTTTATACCACTTAAAACACACAACAAAACATTTTGATTTTTAATAAAACAACTTCTCAAAATCTCACATTGTTTTGCACCCAAAATTCTTTAAAATATCCAATTTTTACACATTGTGAGTACTTATAAGTCACCAAAACATAAATTTCATCCCAATACATTTCAATGAAACCAAAGAATCCGTTATAGGGCAGCCCCATACGAACCAAGAAGTGATATCTTTGTAAAACCCCCATTTTCACACAAACATGGCACTTAAAGTTCATATGCTTCACAAACACCATTGAAACAAATTTTCACAGAAATAACCAGAGAAGATAAAAATTAAAAACTTGATTTTAAGCCCTAATAAATTTCCATAAAATCAACTAAGTAGTTATATGGAATCCCCAAATAAACTAATAAAATATTTCAATGAAAAACCCCCAATTTCACATAAAAATGTCACTTAAACTTCATTTTCTTTACAAATACCAATAAAAACAATTTTTGAAAAAATAATCAAATTAGATAAACATGAAAATATTATAAACACATCAAGCTAAGTCACTATTGTTTCTTACACATGTAATCACCTACCAAAATTGTTAAAACTTTGAATCTTTTGTGTGAAAATTCAATCGCACCATCACCTCACCTTAAGAAAGGTAGATCGAGCCTAAAATCAACATATTAGACCAAGAAAACACAAAGTTAAACACTATGTTTTAAACCCTACCCTCTAGTAATTTGTGACTTCAAGTAAATTGGAATAAACTTCATGAAAAGGGGAGGAACTAAGAGGTAGAGACACTTACTTTAGATTGTGTGAAGTTCCACCACCAAATCCCCCTTCAATATGGAGTTACAATGAGGGTTTTTGAGTCTTTGAGGGCTCTCATGGATATTAGGTTTGAATTGGGGAAGAAAGGGGAGAGTTAAGATAAATCAAGGAAGGGAAAATAAGTCATTTAACTCATTTTTAATGATCTAGACATGGGTGTACGGCTTGTATGCACGGTTTGGTAAACCGTGCACCAAAACTGTGTACCATCCTTTCTCCCCTCAAATCATCTCTAAATTTACCTAAATTTTTGGGGGATTAGGGTGGACTTAGGTGGGTGTTAGGATAAATATATAAGAAATATAAGTACCTTTAATTAAGAACTTGGTTGTGACAATTCTCCCCACCATGAAAACTTTCCATCCCAGAAAGTCGACTAGAGGATTGATCAGAAAATAGGAATGGGTACTCATCTTCAACCCATGAATTCCAATCCCAGGTCTCATGTGAATCACTACCATGCTGCCAACAAACCCGGACCAGCGGAATATATTTCCCTCGAAGCACCTTCTCTTGGGAGTCCACAATTTTCACTGGCCACTCAAAAACTTACAAGTTGGGATCTATCTCCAGTTCGTCCCAACTTTGCACATGGGACATATTCGTGTTGTATCTCTTCATCTGGGAGGCATGGAAGGCATCATGGATGGATGTCAACTAAGAATTTAATTACAATCTATAATCAACCTTTCCAATATGCTTGGTGATAAAAAAGGGATGACAGATCACGACGTCGTCTTCCTTTTCTTCCCCAATCGACGATAGCCCAGACGAGGGGCCACTTTCAAGAATATCCTACCACTCATAGAAAACTCTAGGTCTTGACGTCTCTAGTCAGAATAAGATTTATGATGACTCTGAGCTGTCAACAAGTGTTGCCTGATCAATTTGACCTTCTTAGAAGTCTCTTGTACAAGGCTCGACCCCAATAGTGAAGTCTCACCTACCTCAGCCCAACATAGGGGGGACCAACATAGCTGACCATAGACTACCTCAAAAGGGGCCATTAAAATTATGGATTGGTAATTATTATTATAGGAAAATTCACCCAATCCCAAATGTCTATCTCACTAACCTCCAAAGTCCAAAACACATGCATGGAGCATGTCCTCCAGAATCACAACCACCCGTTCTATCTGACCATCCGTTTAAGGATGGAATGTCATGATCATCCTGATCTGTGACCCCAAGGCCTTCTATAGACATTCTATAGGCCTTCCCAAAACTTAGAAGTGAAACGGGGGACTCTATTTGAGACAACTACTAATGGCACGCCATGGAGTCTCACCACCTCCTGAATATACAAACGGCCCAATTCATCCTCTTTAGTTGTATCTTTGATCAGGATGAAGTGGTCCAATTTGGTTAGATGGTCAATCACCACCCAAATGGAATTCTTACCCTGAGGTGTATGAGTAAAACTATAAATTAAGTCCATAGAAACCTCATCCCACTTCCAGGCAGGAATGGTAAGTGGTTGGAGAAAACTGGAGGGCCTTTGGTGATCCTCCTTGACCTGGAGACATGTGTAGCATCTCGACACAACGTCTGCTATGTCTCATCACATACCTAACCACCAGAACTATTGTCGCACATCATAATACATCTTAGTTGCACCTGAATGGACAGACCACTGATACTGGTGGCTACCCCCAGTTAATGCCTTATGTAGAGACGATGACACTACTGAATGGCCCTTGAAGCATAATATTCCCTCTAGAGACAACTACCAATCATGAGATGTCTCCCCACCATGAAGAAACTACCTAGACCACTGAAAAAGCTCATCACTGGGTTGTTCTCACTAAATAAACTCCAAAAGAGAAGGATTCAACTAAAATCTCTCCAAGAACATACCCCCATTTTGTTCCTTGGTTTTCACATGCATCTGATCAAAGAGCCCCATCAAATTCCACTCGTCACTAAACTTCCTCAAATCCTACACTGGAAATCTTCTTCTCAATGAGTCTTCCACCATGTTACCCTTTCCTGGGGTATAGATAATGTAACATTCTAACCCCTGCAAGTACTCGATCCAACAATCCTGCCTCAAGTTGGGCTCCGTCTATGAGAAGTATAGGCCAAGATTTTTTTATCATAGTAGACCACAAACTTCTCCCCAAAGTGGTAGTCATTCCAAGTCTTCAAAGCATGCATCACAGCTACTAACTCCAAGTCATGGGTTGGTTAATTATTTTCAAGTGTTCTGAGTTGGCGAGAGCCATATGCCACCACGTGATCATCCTACATAAGCATGCACCAAACACCCATACTTGAAGTGTCATAATATACCACATACCCCTTCCCGGCCTTAGGAAAAATTAATACAGGGGTGGTAGTCAACCATCACTTTAGATCCTTGAAGGATTCCTAAAATTATAGGGGCCATACAAACTTCACCCCTTCTCGGGTGATCACGGTCATCAGTGAAGCAAGATGAGAGAAATATCAAACGAATCGCATGTAATAACTAGCCAGGCCAAGGAAACTCTGGATCTCGGACACATTATTCGGTTTCTCCCATGTCATGACTGCTCAGATCTTCTCATGTTCCACTGAAACCCACTGCTATGAGATCACATTCCCCAGAAATTTCACCTCCCTGATCTAGAAAGTGCACTTTGACAACTTTGTATAGAGGTGATGATCCCACAAAGTGCCCAAAATTATCCCCAAGTGATGTTCATGTTCCTCCTCAGAGACAGAGTATACTATAATGTCATACACAAACACCACAACAAATGAATCGAGATACTAGTAGAACACCCTATTCATGAGTTCCATAAAGACCACTAGATCATTGGACAATATGAAGGGCATGACCAAATACTCAAAGTGTTTGTACCAGCTTCGGAAGGCTATCTTCAGGATCTCTTCCTCTTTCACTCTGAGTTGATGGTATCCCGAACGCAAGACTATTTTTGAGAACCACTTTTCCCCCTTCAACTAATCAGAAAAATTATCTATTCTGGGCAAATGTTATTTGTTCTTAATTGTTACCATATTTAGCTTTTGGCCGTCAATGCACAACTGGAGGGATATGTTAGCCTTTTTCATGAACAACACAAGAGTAGCCTAAAGAGATACTCTCAGGCGAATTAATCCTTTGGATTCTAAGTCATCCATATGTATATTTAATTTCCTCATCTCGGTGGGGGACATATGATATGAGGGAAGAGATATTGGCTTTGTTCTCGGTGCCATATCAATCGAGAACTCCAAATCCCGCTCCGGGGGAAAACCTGAAAAAGCATCTGGGAATACCTTTGGAAAATAATTCCATACATGAGGTAGTGCACCTTCACGGGAAAGACCATTTCCCTCTAGGGAGAGTGAAAATAACTGGAATATATGACTTCCCATCTTTGGGAGTGTAGGCCCTACGCGACCTGACCGAGGATCCCATTCTCCAAGAAAAACCTAACGAATCCCATCAGGTGTCCTGAAACTCACTCACAGCATGTAGCAATTGATGTGTTCCTAGATTTGTACTAGACAATCCAAGACAATTATCACATCAAAAAGTTAAATATCTAATACCAAGGGGTCCCGCTCCATCCAAACCCCTGACACGGAGAGCGCACACGACAAGAACCTAAGACCCCACTCCTTCTTCTTTTCTAGCAGCGTCACCAAATCCATCACAAAAGACAGAAAATTGGTAGGAAAATTAAGTGTGTCCACAATATAAGCAGAGATAAATGAAATAGATTCACCAGTATCAAAAAGAGAAAAATCTATAGAAGATGCAATCAAAACAATACCTCAGACTATCGACAGTCATTCCTCTGATCCAGTCAGTGCCTGATCCACCACATGAAAAAGTATAGTCTCTTCTTGTGAACAAACACTAGTCTATGGTTGTGCCCTGAACTGGATCTTCCAAAAAGAAGACCTAGACCTACCACCATAGACACCAAAATGATATCCCACTATCCTCGATGGATTTGACTGAGATATCACTCCTTTTGAGGCCACTGATCCTACCCCACTGTGAAGTGGTCGTGCCACCTAGAAAACGTGTTACAAATGCCCCATACCACCACACTGATAACATGGCTTTGAAGTAAGTCGGTATAATGGTCGGATATTCCCCAGTCTCCCACACTGGTGGCACACAACTGATCTCACATTAGAATCCACAGATGAAAACTACTTGGTAGAGTGTCCTGAACTACAACCTCCCTTCTTCACCTGATCCTCCCACTTCCTTTTCTTCTCTGAAGAGCTGCCACTTCCCACTATAGATATTGTCCCAGAGAAACCATCTATGAATTTATATTCAATCTCTACCATACATGCCTAGTCAACGACCTCATCATAAGTCCTAAACTTGAACAATAAAACCTGGGATTATATCTCTTGTCTCAAGCCTTTCTCAAACCTCAAGGCTATCTCTTGTTCATTCAAGATGATTTCAGGGGCATACTGAACCAGCTCACCAAAATGGTTGGTGTGCTCCATCACAAAAAGATACCCCTGAAAATTTTTAGTAACTCTCAGGATCTAGCATAAGCCAACTCTTCAGGGTAGTACTCGTCATTGAAGATGGTTTTGAAATCTCCACAGTGCATCTGATCATTCTTCCAAGTCTGAAGTACTGACTCCCACCACTTGCGGCTGGGACCCTCCAAAATAAAATAGGCACACTTCACCCTGACCTCCTCAGGTGTTTCTAGGAACTCAAACATGTGCTCGATTTTCTCAATATGTTCCTCTTCTTCCTGGGGTTCTATGCTGCCTTGAAAAGTAGGAGGCTTGTTTTTTAGAAAATCCTAAGCCTTATCTTTTCTAGGACCCATATCTTCTACCCTAACTGGAATGGGAATATGATATGATCCCTGTTCAAGAGCTTGGACACCCAAGACCATAACCTCAACTAGCCTCTGATAAATCATTGTGGGAGAACTCTCTTCAGCTTCCTCCTATAGGAGCATGGGAGCTTTTCAGGGAGGCATGTTGCTACAAAATGAAACAGTCACAAAAACAATAGTCAATACCACATTTCTGAAAATTTTAATCAAATACATCGAATACAAATAATCTAAACACATTATAGTAATAAAAGAAAAACTACTCCACCCTCTCCCGATGTCCATGTGTGGTCTGCAGCCCACACGTCTCACCTGGAAGTGAAGTCGATCAGACAATTCCAACATCCCCTGGTGACCCAAGGTCTACCACAAGAGGTGCGGTCCATGCACCCTACTCTCAACCAAAACTCTGATCCTCGATATTCCTAGCTTCTGTCTATCCCGACTCATCCCAAAATAGTAATATAACCCAAAAACATTGGCCTCCTTTGATACCATTTTGTCTCAAACTGAATCTGGTCGCCACTAATACCAGCACCAAATCCAGCCCATTAAAAGGCCCTAATGGCATTCCCTATCCCCAAAGGCTATCAAAAGTGTCTGGGTATCAATAAATTTGGTTTGGGAATGATTTTCCCAAGTATGAAAGCAAAAAACATTAAAAACAATCAAAAATATGAATCTGAAATTTTCATGCCAAACAAGCCTTAACCGAAACTAGATATGAATATATGGTTTTAAATAAATTAAAAAAGGTCCAAACATAAATAAAAACATCATAAAATCAGCCACAAAGACTCCACATGACAAGGGGTCAGCACCCCCAAGCCATCTCCGCAACACCGCACCATAGGAGGGGACTAACAACCCGAACCACCTTCACCCGAGGCTTTGCCTTTACCTGTGTCAAACATAATCAAGTATACTTACACCCAAGGGGTGTAAGTTGGGTGTGATTCTAATTCCAATAGGATACCACCCAAATTTTCGATATAGTATACAATACAAGGCTAAAAAGGCACGTAGTTTTAATATATAAGGAAAAGCGATGATAAATTCCAAGAAATGCAAATTTCAATTGTAAAAGGTTTTCGAAATAAAACTTTCATAATCTTAACACATCTGAATAAGAAATTTTAGATACTATAATTTATATAAAAACACACACCAATGCAAGGGTAAATACCACAAATCTAATGAGCACCAAAACTAGGAACACCCCTTGGCACTAGATAGTCTTGGGCCCTATGTACCTCATACCTCGGTGTAAAATATCCACATCACAATCCTTTCCTGTGCACAAGACACTAGTAGGGAACATAACCATAACCTATTGCTCCCCAAAAAACATCCATATAGTTTAGTTAGAGTTGTCTTTATCTATAATGGTAAGTGAAACAGGGATAAAACCGCTTTGGATTACTAGCGTACTAGTACATATCCGCCCACCTAGGTACTCGGGCTTCCCCCTTTGTGCTCAAACAATTTCAGAATTCTACATACATCCATTTTTATATAAAAACACCACTACCAGTCACATACAAATAATACATTATCTATAAACACTTTATACCACTTAAAACACACAACAAAACATTTTGATTTTTAATAAAAACAACTTCTCAAAATCTTGCATTAATTTGCACCCAAACTCCTTAAAATCCCTACTTTGCACAATATTAGCAAACTTATAAGTCACAAAAACAAAAATGGAAGCCCAATAACTTTCAATGATACCATAAAATCAGTTATAGGGCAGCCCCATATGAACCAAGAAGTGATATCTTTTTAAATCCCTTATTTTCACACAAACATGGCACTTAAAGTTCATATGCTTCACAAACACCATTAAAACAAATTTTCGCAGAAACAACCAGAGGAGATAAAAATTAAAAACATTTTTTTCATCCAAAATACATTTCAATAAAATCAACTAAGTAGTTAAAGGGCAGAACCAAATGAACCAATAAAATATTTCTATGAAAAAACTCTAATTTCACATAAAAATGGAATTTAAACTTAATTTTCTTTACAAATACCACTAAAACCAATTTTTTGCACTAATAATAAAATGAGATAAACATTAAAATATTATAAACACATAAATATAACTCACAATTATTGCATACACATGGAATCACCTGCCAAAATTGTTAAAACTTTGAATCCTTTGTGAGAAAATTCAATCGCACCACCATCGCACCTTAAGGAAGGTAGATCGAGCCAAAAATCAAAATATTAGTCCTAGAAAACCAAAATTTAGACCCTAGGTTAGAAACCCTACCCTCTGTTCATTTGGTACTTCAAATAAATTTGAAGAAATTTCATAAAAAGGGGAGGAACTAAGAGGGATAGACACTTACTTGAGATTGCATGAAGTTCCTCCACCAAATCCCCCTTAAAAATGGAGTTCCAATGAGGATTTGAGAGGATTTGGGGGGGGGATTAGGGGGACTTAGGGGCATGTTATGATAAATATATAATAAATATATGTACCTTTAATTAAGAACTTGGGTTTGACAGTGATAAACATGAGTAATAATTGTTTACATGTCTTATATACTTTAAATTTTTAATTTCATTTTATAATTATAAAATACCATTTTAAGGAAATAATTATTGTTAATATAGAGACTGTTACTTTTTAATGGTAACAATCACTAATCAATTTTCCCATTTTTATTAAGAAAAATGATATTTCAATCCATGTGTTGTGCATGCTACCGCCTCCATTAAATGACATGTTTCATCTTCCATCACCGACATAAAAGGATGGTATAAAAATACAAGTTAATAAATAAATTTTATATTTAATTCATGATAATTATTATCAAACATTAAAGAATATTAATTATTTATTCCCTTTTATGGAAAATTAAATCATCATTATTATGTACGTGTGGGATACCACCTCTACAGAACAACTAATTTTCAATTTTCTTTTCATAACCACATTATATGAATGGTCATATTGATGGTATTAAACGATACATATGAATTTTAAAATATTATTTATTTTTTCTAAGTATAATTTGAGAACTTGTCAATGATTTGACCAATAAATTATTATCATGAATTCAATCATTTCAAATAAGTTAACTACGAGGAGAATGATATACTCATACAACATAATGATTTTATAAAAATAATATTAAATTTACAAATCATTATAATAAAAATATATCCCACTAATAAAAACTAAATAATATTATTTTACTTATTGAAGGATGTATTACAACTAAACCACCTCATAATCAATTATTAATCATGATAGGTTCATTTTTTGTTCATTATAACCACATACATGGAAAAAATTATTTATTTATATAATCAATGAAAATTTAGTCATATTTAATAGTAAAATATGATATAAACATATAAATAATTATTTTTTGGTTCTGTTATGGTTAAATAAAAATTTAACACATTAATTAAAAAAGTAAAATGTTGTTCATTAAGAATCAAACAAACATGATCATCACTGATTTCATATTTATTTTTCATAAATAATACTATATTGGAATGAGATTATATAAATATAAAATATCTTGAAGAATATATTCTATTACCTTATGTAATTTAATAATGATGTATAATGTAATATGAATGAACTCTACCACAGTTTTTATAAAAATAGTTCAAATAGTTAAATATTATATAAATCATATGATGAATGTTACTAAAAAAATTAATATATATATATAATGAATTTAATTTATCTATTTATGACATTGGTGTATATGTATAAAGAATTGGGACTAAGGTAATGGTATTCATCTCAAATTCTTCTCTCTGATACATGTTTGGTATTATAAATTTAATTTCATTTATGAGGTGTATATAATTCCTATTTCATATATAAAATCTTGAATTACCTTTTCCTCATGGTATTTGAAATTAAATTACACTCCCTACCAATCAAGGGTATTTTAATAAAATGCTAATGAAGTAGTAAAGATTATCCTTTCATAAATTATGATTCATTTAGACATGTTACCTATTATGCACCCTGATTCCATTATATGGTGTTCTGTAGTATTAAAATCACATGAATATTCTATAATTTATTTTTATTAGTTATTCAGATAATTAATTTATATCAAAATATGTTCATCAACTATTTATTGAGTGATGTTTTAATCGAGTTAATAGAGATTTTGGAAACTCACTTTGGTTCACTGAGTTATTATCCTTCACATAATCTTATTTAATATATTTTGGATAAAATCCTAAATTATATTTTATTATGTTGTATTTTCTCGTTATTTAAATTTTTACCACTTTTTAAATATTTTCGGATTCATTGAGTGCACAACATGTAAGGGATATAGATTACTCAAAATTCGAATTCTATAAGTTATAATGTTTTATATTGAACATTCATGGTTTATACCTACAAAAAATATTATTATATTTTATTGTATAATAGTATCTTGAAAATAATTTTTAATATTAATTGAATTTTTTTACTCTTATATAAATTTGGATTATAAAAAATTGTATAATTTAAATAAAAAATGGTTATCCTTTCGTTATCAAATGTTTTTTCTTCCTCTGTTAATTTCTCCAAGATTAACATTATAGGTTTTAAAGGATCCATAATTATAGATATATTTTAAAATTTATTATTTTAAATGGATTTCATTTCCCCATAGAAAATTATACCATTGAATGTGACATGTAAATTTTTTTATATAAATATTGAATTTTTTTTCTTAAATAAATATTATGTTTTCACTTCTATTTCTGATATACTTTTCAAAAGGATTTACACTAATGTTGTTTATGAATCGGAAATTATACACTAATATATATATATATATATATATTATAATTTATTTGCTTGAACTCATGGTATTAAAATATTCATATCTTAATCCCTTATTTTGTGATATCATTTGAATTATTCTATTTGTGTGGGTGTTTTTCAGTTCATTTTAAAACCCCTATTTTTTTCCTTCTTTCATAAGAATTATGATCATTTTAAACCATCCTCCTTCTCCCTCGGGATTTCATTTGATTGTTAACATTCTAGTGGTGACATAGGCATACTAAATGTTATATATATTGGTAACTTTACAATTTAAATAATTCAGGTTAAATGATGTTTGCCTATATGAATGGTATTATAGTGAAATATGTAAAAGTATTGCAATTTCATATATTTTCATTAAAATGTTGTTGATTATTATCATGTTGAATGTGAATTATTTTTTAATTATCCTTAATTCTCTTGAAAGGATATAATCATTTAAACCATTTTATTTACATGGAAAAAATTGTTGACATTATGGATGATTATTAATGGATTACACAGGGTGATTATGGATTAATGTTCCCTATCATACATTATTTCAATAACCATGTTTTTATTCAGTAATATGTTATATAGAGAATTGTATGAAAACATTTATTAACTATTATGGTTAATGCGTTAGAAATTATCTGGTGAATAATGGGCTCAAGATTATTTATCTCTTCAATGAATCAAGAGTTATAATGAGACAAAATGTGTTGGGTTTTGGTGTACTCCTCTTCCCTAAATAGGATAGTTTCTTAGCACAATGTATTGATAATATGATATTAATATATAGAATTACAAATTCCCTATATATGATATAATAATTATTGATATCAAGGATTTCATTTATTTTCATGGATATAGAATGATCCAGTTTCAAGTTGATTATGGATTCATGTTGTTTAACTATTCGTACAATAATATTTATATCAAGTTCATTCAATCACTACAAGAAAAGAAGGTTATACCAACGTTTTCAAACCGTTGGTATAGGCTGGAAAACTGTTGTTATAGTCTATACCACCGGTCTTCCAAACTATAGGCTAGTAATCCGTGAGGAAAGCCTTATACCAACAGTTTGATATAAACCGTTGGAATATTCCACTGTATTTATTGATATACTAACTGTTGCAAGATAACCGTTGGTATATGTTTGAATAAAATTTTTACCAACAGTTTTCAGAAACCGTTGGTATATATTATTTTTTAAAATTTATCTCAATGTATACCAATGGTTTAGAACCGTTGGTATTGTATTTTTTGAGAATTATTATACCAACGGTTGAAAATCGCTAGTATTGTGTATTTTTAGAACTCCTATTCCAACGGTTCTAAACTATTGGTATTGTTTTTTCCAGAATTCCAGAACTCTTATACCAACGGTTTAAAACCGTTGGTATTGAGTTTTTCCAGAACTGTTTCACAATAGCCCTCCACTGCACAGCAGCCCTCCAGTAGCCCCTCCACTATACACCTGAAAAAAAAATATCACAAAAACCACATAAAGACTTCAAACAGTATAAAAAACACCTAAAATAGCCCAAAAAACACATAAAACTATCAAACTCTTCCAACCATGTCATGTACTACAATTCCCTATTTCAATCTTCATATGACAACAATCATCTGGTAGTAATTCACCTCACCCATGCACAACCCCCCAACCAGCACAGCCCGCCCACCTCCCCATCAAATTCTAATAGGCAGAATAGTTTGAGAAATGCCTATTAGAGTTGAATAAGAGTTTGAAATTGGCTCAAACCCCATTTTTTGTGATCCTAGATTTTGGTATATAATGATTTGTGATAAATTTTGCATTGAACTTGTATTGTTTATAATATATGGTGAAAAGGTATTTTCTTAGGAGTCTCTTCACTTATGACCCCATGAGTGAAACTACCCAACTCATGAAAAAGAGTTTGCGACTATCGTTGATGAGTTTAAATTTCAGTTGAATTCACTTAAAATGATTTCCTTTTAAAACAAAAGAGACTTTGAGTGGTTCCGTCCACACCATGCCTCAGATTGAGGTGGAGTTGACTCGTACATGTCATAAATGACCCATGGATCATTTTCCTAAAGTATCGACACAATATGAATGTGTTTGGTTGGTTTCTTGTATGCCGATTGTTTTTACTTAAAAGCGTATCCATTTTAAACAAAAGAAAGAAACTTTGAGTGGTACCGGCCACACCGTGCCTCGGATTGAGTCGGGGTTGACTCATACACATCACAAATGACCCATAGATCCTTGTCCTAAAGTATCAACAGAATACAGATGAATTTGGTCCATTTTCTGTATGTCAGTTGTTGTTTTTACTTAAATTGTTGACCATTTCAAAGAAAAGTTAGACACTTTTAGTGGTGTCGGCTACACTGCTCCTCGTATTGAGGTAGGGTTGACTCGTACACATCAAAAATGACTCATGTATCGTTTTCCTAAAGTTTTAATAGAATCATAATGCATTTGGTCGGTAATCCGTATGTCAGTTGTTGTTTTCACTTAAAATGATGTCCATTTTAAACAAAAGAGAGACACTTTGAGTGGTGTCAGCCACACCACGCCTCAAATTGAGGCGGGGTTGACTCGTACACGTCAAAAATTACCCATGGATCATTTTCCTAAAGTATCAACACAATCCGAATGTGTTTGGTTGGTTTTCTGTATGAAGGTTTTTTTTACTTAAAAGCGTATCCATTTTAAACAAAAGAAAGACTGTTTGAGTGGTACCGGCCACACCGTGCCTCAGATTGAGGCGAGGTTGACTCGTACACATCAAAAATGAGCCATGGATACATGTACTAAAGTATAAATAGAATCTGAATGCGTTTGTTCTGTTTTCTGTATGTCAATTGTTGTTTTAACTTAAACTGTTGTCCATTTCAAAGAAAAGTGAGACACTCTGAGTGGTTTCGGCCACACCGTGCCTCAGATTGAGGAAGGGTTGACTCTTACACATCATAAATGACCCATGGATCGTTTTTATAAAGTATCAACACAATCCTAATGCATTTGGTTGGTTTTCCGTAGGTCTTTTTTACTTAAAAGCGCATCAATTTTAAAAAAAAAAAGGACACTTTGAGTGGTACCATCCACACCGGCACTAAGATTGAGGCGGGGTTGACTCGTACACATCACATATTATCCATGGATCGTTTTTCGAAAGTTTCAACAGAATCCGAATGTGTTTGGTTGGTTTTCTGTATGCTAGTTGTTGTTTTCACTTAAAAGCGTATCCATTTTAAACAAAAGAAAGACACTTTGAGTGGTACCGGCCACACTGTGCCTCAGATTGAGGCGGGTCTAACTATTAAACATAAAAAATTACCCATGGATACATGTGCTAAAGTATCAACATAATCCGAATGCATTTGGTCTGTTTTCCATATGTCAGTTGTTGTTTTAACTTAAACTGTTGTCCATTTAAAAGAAACGTGAGACACTTTGAGTGGTTTCGGCCACACCGTGGCTCGGATTGAGGCAGGGTTGACTCGTACACATCACAAATGACCCATGTATCTTTTTTTTAAAAGTATCAACACAATCCAAATGCATTTGGTCGGTTTTCCATATGTTTTTTTTTACTTAAAAGCGCATCCATTTTAAACAAAAGAAAGATACTTTGAGTGGTATCGGCCACACCATCACTCAGATTGAGGAGGGGTTGACTCTTACATGTCACATATGACCCATAGATCATTTTCCTAAAGTTTCAATAGAATACGAATGCGTTTGGTCAGTTTTCTATATGGAAATTGTTGTTTTCACTTAAAATCATGTCCATTTGAAATAAAAGTGAGACACTTTGAGTGGTACCAGCCACACCGTGCCTTATATTGAGGTAGGGTTGACTTTTACACATCAAAAATTACCCATGTATACATGTCCTAAAGTATCAATAGAATATGAATGCGTTTGGTCTGTTTTCAGTATGTCAGTTGTAGTTTTAACTTAAACTATTGTCCATTTCAAAGAAAAGTGAGACACTTTGAGTGGTGTCGGCCACACCACGCCTCGAATTGAGGCGGGGTTGACTAGTACACATCAAAAATGTCTCATGGATCGTTTTTCTAAAGTATCAACACAATCCGAATGCGTTTGGTTGGTTTTCCATATGTCGTTTTTTTACTTAAAAGCGCATCCATTTTAAACAAAAGAAAGACACTTTGAGTGGTACTGACCACACCGGATCTTGGATTGAGGTGGGGTTGACTCATACACGTCACATATGACCCATGGATAATTGTTAAAAAGTTTCAATAGAATCCGAATGTGTTTTTTCAGTTTTCCGTATGCCAGTTGTTGTTTTCACTTAAAATCCTGCCCATTTCAAATAAAAGTGAGACACTTTGAGTGGTACTGATCACACCGTGCCTCATATTGAGGCGGGGTTGACTCATACACATCAAAAATGACGCATGGATACATTTCCTAAAGTATCAATAGAATCTGAATTCATTTGGTTCATTTTCGGTATGTCAGTTGTTGTTTTAACTTAAACTGTTGTCCATTTCAAAGAAAAATTAGACACCTTGAGTGGTTTTGGCCACACCGTGCCTCGGATTGAGGCGGGGTTGACTTGTAAACATCAAAAATGACCCATGGATAGTTTTTCTAAAGTATCAACACAATCCTAACACATTTGGTCGGGTTTCTGTATGTCGTTTTTTTACTTAAAAGCGCATCCATTTTAAACAAAAGAAAGACACTTTGAGTGGTACTGGCCACACCGGCCCTCATATTGAGGTGGGGTTGACTCATACACGTCACATATGACCCATGTATCGTTTTCCTAAAGTTTTAACAGAATCCGAATGCGTTTGGTCGATTTTCCGTATGCCAGTTGTTGTTTTCACTTAAAATCCTGTCCATTTCAAATAAAAGTGAGACGCTTTGAGTGGTACCGGCCACACCATGCCTTAGATTGAGGCAGGGTTAACTCTTACATGTCACAAATGACCCATGGATACATGTCCTAATGTAATAACAAAATCCGAATGCGTTTGGTCTATTTTTCGTATGTCAGTTGTTGTTTTAACTTAAACTATTGTCCATTTCAAAGAAAAGTGAGACACTTTGAGTGGTGTCGTCCACACTGCACCTCGGATTGAGGTGGGGTTGACTCATACACATCACAAATGACCCATGTATCGTTTTTATATAAATTATCAACACAATATGAATGCATTTGTTCATTTTTACATTTGTCGTTTTTTTTACTTAAAAGTGTATCCATTTTAAACAAAAGAAAGACACTTTGAGTGGTACCGGCCACACCGGCCCTCAGATTGTGGCAGGGTTGACTTGTACACACTAGATATGTCCCATTGATCGTTTTCCTAAAGTTTCAATAGAATAATAATGCGTTTGGTTGGTTTTCCGCATGCCAGTTGTTGTTTTCACTTAAATTCCAGTCCATTTGAAATAAAAGTGAGACACTTTGAGTGGTACCGGCAACACCATGCCTCAGATTGAGGCGGGGTTTACTGATAAACGTCAAAAATGACCCATGGATACATTTCCTAAATTATCAGCAGAATATGAATGTGTTTGGTCTGTTTTCCATATGTCAGTTGTTGTTTTAACTTAAACTATTGTGCATTTCAAAGAAAAGTGAGACACTTTGAGTGGTGCCGGCCACACCGTGCGTCGTATTGAGGTGGGGTTGACTTGTACATGTCGAAAATGACCCATGGATCGTTTTTCTAAAGTATCCACACAATAAGAATGTGTTGGTTGGTTTTATGTTTGTCATTTTTTACTTAAAAGCGCATCCATTTTAAACAAAAGAAAGACACTTTGAGTGGTACCGGTCACACCATCCCTTAGATTGAGGCAGGGTTGACTCCTATACATCACATATTACCCATGGATCATTTTTCTAAAGTTTTAATAGAATCCAAATGGGTTTGGTTAGTTTTTTGTATGCCATTTGTTGTTTTCACTTAAAATCATGTCCATTTCAAATAAAAGTGAGACACTTTGAGTGGTACCAGCCACACCGTGCCTCAGATTGAGGCGGGGTTGACTCGTACACGTCACAAATGACCCATGGATACATGTCCTAAAGTATCAAAAGAATACGAATGTGTTTGGTCCGTTTTCCTATGTCAGTTTTTGTTTTAACTTAAACTATTGTCCATTTCAAATAAAAGTGAGACACTTTGAGTGGTGCCGGCCACACCGCACCTCAGATTAAGGCAGGGTTGAATCATACACATCACAAATGACCCATGGATCGTTTTTCTAAAGTATCAACACAATCCAAATGCATTTAGTCAGTTTCCCATATGTCATTTTTTCACTTAAAAGGGCATCCATTTTAAACAAAAGAAAGACACTTTGAGTGGTACCGGCCACACCAGCCCTCAGATTGAGGCGGGGTTGACTCATAGACATCACATATAACCCATGGATCGTTTTCCTAAAGTTTCAACAGAATATGAATGTGTTTGGTTGGTTTTATGTATGCTGATTGTTTTTACTTAAAAGTGTATCCATTTTAAACAAAAGAGAGACACTTTCAGTGGCGACGGCCACACCGTGCCTCAGATTGAGGTAGGGTTGACTCGTACATGTCACAAATGATTGATCATGTATTGAATATAGTTATGGAACTCTTTAAATGGATAAAAAAAATCTCAGATGGTTTGAGTTCATTTATCACCTTTCAATCATCCTTTGAACATAGATTGGAAACCTTACTTTCCTATAATTATAGGATTCATGAAAATAATTATTATTTTTTAAAAAAATATCCACAAAACACGCCTTAATTATTGAGTGGTATATGCTATTATCCTCTATTGTTGGATTTTGGGTACCACTCCTAGTATATATCTCATTACCTCATTAAAATTGCTCATGGTGTGAATAAAATAACCATGGAATTGTAATTTAATTAGAGATAATATCATATCAATTTCACTCAGAAAGCCTTCTACTTCAAAGAACATTTTCCATATCATTTTCCACACGCATAAACACGAAATACATGGATAAATAAGAAAGCTAGGTAATACAAAATAAAAAAAATGGGTATCACAGTACCAAGGAATACTAAAGTTCTAGGTAGTAGAGTAATCATACAATAAGAATCAAGTGAAAAAAACAGATCTGATAAAAACGTCCCTATGAAGCAGATGAAAACCCCAGAGTGGAAAACCTGGTTCAAAAATAAAGACTTATAATGAATTCAAAAATTTAATGGATCAATATGCCCCTGATCACCATCACCATCACCACTGTCATCATCGGCCTCATCCTCGCCGCCATCTTTGTGATCGCCATCTTCCTCGTCATCGTCCTTATGCTCATCATCGGCCTCATCCTCATCCTCAACCCCATCCTCGTCCTCGGCTCCATCCTCACCCCCATCCTCGCCCTCAGCCCCATCCTCGCCCTCATCCTCATCCTCATCCTCGCCCTCTTCCTCTTCAGCATCCTCGTCATCACTAGGAACGTCATCATCTCGACCGCCACTAGAGCTACCGCCTGGTGCATTGGATAATGCACCCATCGACAACATAAATGTCTGACAAGCCGTGTTGGCCTCTGGTGGAACTGATGAAGATAAAGCTTTCTTCAGTTTCATAAATTCTTTTTCCCTCGTTTGAACTTGTACTTCCAACTCTGTTGCCCTTTTATCAGACCGTCTTGCATGCTCCTTGACCTGTTCTAACTTGGTGGTACTATAATGGATACCTAGAGAGGACCAATACCTCGTCGGGACTATATTCTTACCAGGTTGGCAGCGTACTCGACCAGAGTGCTCATCTCCCAAAACCTGATATAAATGATCGTGTGGCCCAAAATTGTCAGGCTCCTAGGCATCAAGAGCCTCTAGAAAAGCCTGTTAAAAATATTAATATATTATTAAATTTCAAAATATATATTAAACTTTGAAATAAATAAATTAAAACTTATAATCTTTTCTTGGGTTGGTTCATTTATCGTAGTTCCATCTTTTTTTCTTCTACTCGAGCAAAACAATTTTTCTCGAGGGATATGTCCTTCAATATTCAATTTGTGCTTCTGTAATGACATTGAAAAAATATAAAGTGAAAGTATAATCATATATTTAATATTCAATAAATCACATAATTTAAGTAGGAAACAATAAAAAGGGAAAGTCCTAAAAAAATTATAAACAACTATATCGTACTAGTTGCCTCTCATGATCTGACATAGTTGTGCACCCCAAAGTGTGGAGGTATTGCTTTGAATCAATGTTTTTTTTTTTGTTTTTTTCAGAATATTCCTAAATAATGTTTAATAATAAATAATATTATATTAATGCAAAATATGAAAACTCTCATTTAAATACCTCAAATGAGATTAATACCTTAAATTTGGCAATCGCCCAATGGGTAATCATTTGGCAATATTACTCTATCAGGAAGTCATCCACGATAGGTAATGTCTCTAAATCTGTGCCCACCCTATCACACCATCCAACATACAGCTCATGCTTATAAGCTCTCCAAAGATCTCCTAGTGCTTTTAAACGTGCTGGTCGTGCACCTTCACCATCAGGGAAGTTAAACGGAAGCATAAACCCAATAGATTAGTTCATATAAATACAAAAAATACTACATTAAATCTAATAGATTTTTTTACCCATATTTGTGCCCACGTGTTATCCTTGACTTCGTGTGGCAGATGTCTCCAAGAGAGAAGGCTAACCGGAATGATATCGGAGTATTTGGCTAGCGTCGCCAAAAAAATCCCGACATTCCTGCCTAGATTTCTCAATCATTTTTTCATCAACATTGTATTCAACCATCAAATGTGTCTGGCGGTTCCATACTGCATGCAAGAGAGTACGCCCCCTCCCCCACCTCCTAACTGTAGTTGAATCTATTATTAAAGAAAAATAATATCAGTACAATTTATAATAAAAATAAATTTTGGTATAAAAATTTGATAGAGTTATATAAATATACCTGTGGTAGTCGGATCAATGGGCATCACTGGATGTGCAGGAGCTGAAGGAATATCCTGTACAGGTGGAGTGTTCCTCATTGTATGCTCCTCAGCTACATACTGTGTCGCATCAGGAGTCGAAGAAGGTGGAATATAATAGCTCAGAGATAATGAACCATAAGCAAAAGATGATGGTATAGACGTCTGGCCAACTGGTAGTGTAAACATCAGAGGTCTAAATATCTTGTGTGTCCCTGAAGACACGCCAGGATCAAAATGGGGCGTAGAAGATACGTATGTGGTATTGGATCGTCTAACTCTCGACCCATGAGCCCTCGTACCACCAGCCTTAGTATCGGGACCACTAGATGATTGTACATCTCTGACACCCCCCCCCCCCCTCCTACCACCAGCCTCTCTATTGGGAGCAATATCAGGTTCCTCATCAGATATCTCTCGTCTAGAGGGTGGAACTTGAAAAAAAGGTTAACACAAAAGTAAACACATGATTTTATAAGTTATTGAAATATTTATATTTGAAATAAAATACTCACAACAGGGATGAGTGGAGGAACACCCATCTGTACCATGAGATGATTATTTTCTGTCATCGTTTTCCGCCGCCTCTCTTTAATGGGTGTCATTTCCTGCAATGAAAACAAATATGGAAGTAATTATAAATAGATAACTAATGTGTAACCCAAAAACCAAAATATATAAAAACCATTCTGATAAAAAAAACATAAAGAAACAGAAGATTTATGGTGGTTCGAAGGTAAGTACTAGGATACACACTTTGAATGATGTAGGTGAAACATGTAGGTGAGAACACGACTGTATGATTCTATATATTTCCCACCACAACTTCGGTTTCACAATCAACTCTGACAATTGAGCTATTGGAATCATCATAAGTAATAAATGGATTGCTTCCAATTGTAGTAGGGATAGTGTCAACTTCATCATCACCATCATAAAAAATATGTCTGGGATTTAATTCAATAATTACACCAAATTTAGGATGACGATGATCTTTGAAATAAAAATCTTGTTTCACCATTGAAGCCAATACATATGGTTCATCAGTGGCAAGAGTGTGATTCATGTCAATAACTCAAAATCCACAATCATCAATAAAGGTGCCTTGCCTCATTATTGAATCAAACCATTGACATTTCATCATCGTGAATCGACCATGCAAGTAATAATGCAAAATTATTATTTTCTCCACGACTCCATAATAAGAAACATTTTCAGAACAAGGTCTAGTATCCGATGAACTGGCATAACAGTCTGTTGTGGCAGTTAGAATAACACCATTATGTTGTGTTCTCATGTTTCTTGCTCGTTCAGTGATAATAAATTTGTATACATTGATCAGAAGTGATTTACAAGCACGAACCATGGTATTAGGACCAAAAGCCAAAGCTCTTATGTCCTCAGAAACAGAGTCTGCAGGAAAACTCAATACCTGAAATATAAACAAATAGTAAACTTAATTAAATATTATTTTTATTTAGTTATTATAGAAATATTTTTACCTTCACTTTCAACCAAGTAGAAAACCCTTTGCTATGAAAAGTATCTTTCCTTCTCAAAGATAAAGAACTATGCTTTCTATATATCAATTCTTAATGTTCCCTGTAGATAAAAATAATAATATTTTAACAAATATTTAAAATTACAAGAGATAAGATAATAGATACATGTACAATTTACTTACTTGGTATACTCATCGAACAAATCACAATTGAACAACATTGTGCGATGTGCCATCTCTCGCTCTTCAAGGCTTAATGTCGTCAATGTATATGATCCTGGAATTCCTCCTTTCTGAGGAAGTGATGGAAAACTAGGGTCAATTTTCTCATACTTTTCTTCTTCATTTCTCATTGGTCTGTTTATTCTTGTAGTAAGATCAGACAAATACATTGAGCAGAAATCCATACATTATTGAGACAAGTAACCATTCACAATAGAACCTTCAGGATAATTCATGTTCCTAACATATGATTTCAATGTGAACATGTTTATTTTAGTTGGATACATCCAATAGAAAGCAACAGGTCCTCCAAGAAATATTTCGGTCGGAAGATGGATAGTCAGATGCAACATGCATGTAAAAATGATGGAGGGAATATTTTTTCTAACTCACACAAAATTAATGGTGTCTCTGCCAACAGTTTTTGCAAGAATTATTTGGACAACCTCTTAGCACAAAGATCTCTAAACAAATAGCACAACCGAATAACTGAGACTCTAACATTATTGAATAAGAGATGATGGATTTTTATTGGAATCAACTCATACAAAAGGACGTGATAATCATGAGTCTTCAAAGATTTCAGCTTCAACTCTTTTTTGTTGACCCGTTTTGATATATTTCTTGAATAGCCATCAGAAACATTAATAGTCTCTAGAACTTCCAGAAATTTATTTTTTTCAGCAGGTGTCATCACATAAGAAGCACATGGAACTTGACATTTATTTTCACTGATACATACAGGATGCGATTCTGGTATGATCCCTTAATATACCAAGTCACGCCAAGATCATAAATCATCTTTTGTCTTCCCCTTGACATTTAGAACAATCGAAAGTAACATTTCACATATATTCTTTTCAATGTGAATTACGTCTAAGAAATGATGTAACAAGTTGGTTGACCAATACGACAACTCAAAGAATATACTCTTCCTCTTCCAATTGTAACAGGTATCATTGGAAACATTTTTCCTCTTTCTAGATTTCATTACACCCTTCCCAAATGAATAACTAAAATCTTTCAATTCATTAAGCACATCAGTTCCATACATATGCTGAGGTGGATCGTCATTCTCCTTGGTATTTTCAAATCTTCGACGATTTTTTCTATATGAATGGTTCATTGGAAAGAATCGTCGATGTCCCATAAAACTAAAACTACGATGATATTTTAGTCTTCTCGATCGATTATTCTTCATACAAATTGGACATGACAATTTTCCTTTTGTGCTCCATCCAGACATCATTGAATAAGCAGGAAAATCATTGATCGTCCACATAATCGCAGCATGCATCTGAAATATGTCTTTCAAACATGCGTCGTATGTGGGCACACCCACATCCCAAATAAGTTTCAACTCTTTTATTAAAGGTTGCATATATACATCTATATCATTTCTAGGATCAGAAGGTCCAGATATCAGTATACTCAAGAAAGTGTAAGGCTTTTTCATACACAACCAAGGGGGAAGGTTATAAATTTGTATGAAAATCGGTCATGTGTTGTGCGAAGTAAGAATCTGCCCAAATAGATTAAAACTGTCACATGAAAGACCTAGTCTCACGTTACGCATATCGGCTACAAATTCAGGATATTGAGCATCAAATATCTTCCAATAAAATCCATCTACAGGGTGAACCAACTCTTCATTATTATTTTTTCTCTCGGTGTCATGCCATCGCATTTTTACGGATATTTCATCAGACATAAAAAGGTTCTGTAATCTGGGGATCAATGGAAAGTGGCACATTACTTTTTGTGGCACACGAGATGGTGTTCCATCATGTTTTGGCTTCCATCGGGAGGTTCCACATTTGATAAAATAATTTCTTTCAGTAGTTTCCTCCCAAAATAAGCTGCAATCATTCGGGCAAGCATGATTTTTTTTTGAGAATCCATATTCATCAACTAACTTTCATGCCATATAGTGGTTTGAGGGAATATCTGCATCATCTAGAAGTAATTCCTTCAAGAAGGTAAGAATGTAATCAGTTGCTGTATTTGAAATCCCATACATTGTTTTCCCATGAAACAATCGGATTAAAAATTCCAACTTTTTCATTTTACCATATTGCCGATATATAGGAGTCGCCATAGCATCATTCAATTTTTCACCCTATCAACATCATCATTTTCATTAGATGTATCATGTGTGCTTGTATCGAAATCTTGTTGGATGGACATCCTTTCTTTCTTATGATGTCGAATAAATGGAAACTGATCATATATCAAACTCTCCAATTCAGACCTATCATTTGGATCATCAACATTTTGAGATTCCATTTTCTCTCCATTGTGATACCACACATAATAGTTTTTTTGGAAACCATATTTGGTTATATTATAGATAACTACTTCACAACTCAACCAAGGTCTTCCAACGCAATTAAAACATGGGCAGTGTATGCGACCACTATCTGAAGCCTTGTCAAATGAAAAATCTAGAAAGTTGTTCAAATTATTTTGAAAATCGGTTGAAATCTAATCAGTTCCGTACATCCAAATTCTATCCATTCTATAAAAAAATTGAAAAAAGTCATTTCAAAGAAATTCAATAATATTGAAGTTTAATCAAAAAAATATTTAGGTAAATGACAATTTTTTACTTTATATAAAATCATAACTGAAACATTACTCTATATGAGAATCATATTAATAAATACAACAAAATACAGTGTATATAATAAAATAAGATACAGAATTTCTAATTCCTATATTCAAGTATTTCCTAGTAAGATATTGGAAGTAGATCAAGGAATACATAATCCTTAAGGGTCTTGTTGGGAGTACATGAGTTTTATACTTTAACTTCTTCAGGGAGATCAGGATGAGGAGTAGGATGAGGATTAGGGGAGTGGCGGGACTATCCAAGCGGGGTGTGGGGTGTCCAGGGGGAATGTGGGGTTTCCAGGGTGTGAGGGGTGTCTAGGGGATGGTGGGGTCGTCCGTGGGGTCGGAGGTGTCCAGGGGTGGGGTTTGTCTAGGGGGGTCGGGGTGTCCAGGTGTGCGGGCTGTCCGCGGGGGTGGTCAGGCTGTCCAAGGGGGTAGGGGGAATTTAGGGGGGTGGGCGGGCTGTCCAAGGAGGTGATTGGGTTGTCCAGGGGGTGGGTGGGGCTGTCCGGGGGGGTATGAGGTGTCCAGGGGGAGGGCGGGCTGCCCATGGGGGTGGGTGGGCTATCCAGGGGGTGAGCGGGCTGTCCATGGGGGGTGGGCGGGGTGTCCACAGGGGGTGTTCGGGATGTCCACGGGGGTGGCAGCGCTGTCCAGTGGGGTTGGGGGTGTCAAGGGGGTGGGGGTGTGGGCTTTCCAGGGTTGGGGGACATCCGGGGGGATGGGGGTGTCGGGGGGTGGTGGGCGGGTGTCCGGGGGTGGGGTGGGCTGGCTGTCAACAAGGGTGGGGGGGATGTCCAGGGGGGCACGGGCTGTCAAAGGTGGTGGGCGGGTGTCCAGGGGTGGGGTGGGCGGGCTGTCAACAAGGGTAGTGATATGTGTGGAAATTGTACACCTAGAGTTTGATGAAGAAATGCTTATGAGGATATATTGGAATCTTGGTAGGTTCTTAGAGTGGGATGGTCCCTCTGAGTATATAAAATGTATTATGAAATGTTTTAGGGAAATATAATTATCATACAGGGCACATGTCTATAAGGTGATAAAATTATATTTTCATAGATGTAAGATGGTATTTTATGGATTTTTTGGACTAAATGAATCTTAATTAGTTAATAGAGATGAAGAAGTTCTCTATAACAAATATTAGGAAAAATTGATCTGTTATAGGACATTTTGTTTCTTTTTATGGATTAATATCCTTAAAAATACCATTAGTAGTGGGTCATATAAAAAATCATTCCCAAGATTGAGTTTAGGAGTATGTATGGTTTTTATTATTTTTTTCTATGACTTTTGGGTTGATAAACACTGTAATTTTCTTCATAGATCTCATGAATATGATTTTCCATCCATATAATGTCTCTTTAATCATTATATTTATAGATGAAATGAAAATATAGTTTATGAAATTATTTTTTAATGATTGACACTGTGACATATTAATGATTAAAATTCAAAAAAAATTGATTTATAAAATTAATTTTGTGTGTCAATATTGGATACAACAGACTAAGAGCTATTGAAATTAGAGAAGCACCAGGATTTTGGTCTATCTAAATCTCAACATCATGTCAAGGGGGTATCATCACAAATGTAACGACTCGAGTCCGGATCCCCTCCACTGGTGCCCCATACCCGGTTTGCCACATGACCTCAAGAGCGTCTCACCGAACGCCAGAGGCTGCCGACTAGCAGCGAGGGCCTTGGTGAGTCAGTGGGGAAACTATGCCCTCATTCGGTAAGGTATACAAGGTAAGAAAAATGACAATAAACAGCGGAAGCAGTAAACAACATGCATAACAATAGAAACCAAACAACGGAAGCAATGTAGATATATAACTATGATGACAATGATGCAGTAGGTACAAGTATCTAAGGAAAACAACAAACACAACAATGTGCTGAAATACAACTGACACCAAGTGCAAAAGAAAAACAAAGTAAGCTCCTCAGCATCGCGATCCACGTCTTGGTCCCATGATCCCCAGCTCATGGCGCAATCAAGATCCAGAAGTAGAAGGGCGCTTGCCCTTGTCTATACCTACAGCAACATAGTCTGCTTGGGCCCAAAAGTATGGCCCAAACAGGGTGTGAGATACAATCCCAGTAGGCAATCACCCAAAGATTTGTGATTAACAGTCAATGAATACATGGCAGTAATAAAACAAGAAGCAGTAAATAGAAAAGCACAAGCAGTTAAAATCCACAGTTCTAACAAGTAAGGTACACAAGTAAGCAGTCAGCAACAAGAAGAAAACAGGTAACCCTCTAAGTATCTCTCACAGCCTAACCCCTATGGTTCAACCTATAATACTAGCAACCCTTTGGGAGGCACACACAGTCTCACCCCTCTGGTTCAGCTACATAATTAAGCAGACTCTCTGGGGAAGCACTCACTGTCAATTCCCCCTATAGTCTCGTATCGTGCTAAAGGATCTCTAGGGAAGCACTCACCGTCAATTCCCCATGTGGCCCGCGTCGAGGATCTACAAACTCTCTAGGGAAGCACTCAACATCAATTCCCCCTATAGTCTCGCATCGTAATTAAAAGAGACTCTGGAGAAGCCCTTCCATCAATTCTCCCTTTGGTCTACTACTCTAGGTTCTCACAGTCCTGAGTATAACTAAACATGCTCAGTGCGTGTATCGTCCAACTAAACCTCAAGAAATACTTGGCTATCACTCTACGGCTCAACAACAATAATAAAACAATAGTTACACTATCCTACAACTAGACATGGCAACTGGAAAAACGCCAAACAGGAAAAACAATCATAACAAACATACAAGGTACAGTAAAGCTACCATAATCACAGGCAAAACATCTACTCTAGCAATCAAGCAAAGCAGGCAAACAGCAGGGGAAAAACAGGAAACATGCAATACCCCGTTCAAGGATATTGGTAGAATTTTCACATAATATTCATCAACTTTCTATGGAAAGGCACAAACCACCTACCTCGATCCGAGGAGATCGATATATGTGAACCACGACGACAGATTCCTCTTAGAACAACGTAGATCTGAGAAAACGCACAAAATGTTCATCCCATGATAACTTGTAAACAAGGAGGAATCAAGAAACAAGTCTAAGGAAGAAGAAAGAAATCACCACTGTGATTCCAACGCAATCGACCATGCTCGAATCGGAGAACGGACGGCGAGGCGGGATCTCGTCAAAGATCTGGTCGTACCGTCGCTCTCGGACGGACGAAAACTGAAGAAGACGAAACTTGGGGTTAGGCACGACCCCAGTCCATTTAATGAAAAAAAAAGTACATGATGTGTACTTCTTGAGTACATGGCGTGTACTTCAATTTTCTGTACTCTGAATTAACCGGCCTCCACCTCAGCCTTACACACCGTGTGTGTGGCCCGGCACGGCCAGCACACGGCTTCGTGCCAGGGAAGAGTACACAACGTGTACTCAGAAAGTACACGGTGTGTACTTCTGAAATTTCCAGAAAATTTATTTTCCTTATAAACTCCAGAAAAAGGGAAAAGATACCTGAATAAAGATCCGGGTTCTTACAAACTTCCCCCCTTAAAGAAATTCTTCCCCGAATTTCCCTAACGAGGTGGAGAAGAAGAATCCCCAAACAGCTCTGGCCACTACGATCGTACATCAGCCTCCCTCTCCCAAGTCTCATCATGTACTTGCCTATGCTTCCATAGCACTCATACCAGAGGAATAGACCGCCTGCAGAGAACCTTCGTACTATGATCGACAATCTTGATAGGATGCTCCTCGAATGACGCATCCGCTTCAATCTCGACTTCCTCGGGCTGAAAGACGTGAGACGGGTCTGAAATGTAACGTCGGAGCTGAGAGACATGGAAGACGTCGTGCATGGCCCGATACCTCTGAGGTAGCTGCAACCGATAGGTGACCGGCCCCACTCTCTCCAAGACCTCAAACGGCCCGACGTACCGTGATGAAATATTACCCTATCTTCGAATCCTTTTGTGTCCCAACCTCGGTGCGACACATAGGAAAACCTGATCACCGACCTTGAAATCCAGAGGTCGTCTCCGCTGATCAGCATAAGACTTCTGTCAAGACTGTGTTGTATCCATCCTCTTCTGAATCAGCTCTATCTGCTCTAAAGTCTCCTGAACAAGATGAGGTCTCAGCAAAGCTGCCTCTCCTGCCTCCAGCCAGCATAAGGGTGATCGGCATGGCCTACCGTACAAGGCCTCGTATGGTTCCATTTAAATGGTCGCCTGGAAACTGTTGTTGTAGGCTAACTCCACCAAATGAATATGCTTCTCCCAATAACCGCCAAAGACAAGGATGCAAGCTTGGAGCATATCCTCAAGCACCTGGATCGTGTGCTCAGACTGCCCATCAGTCTGGGGATGGTATGCTATACTCAAAAGTACCTGTGTACCCAAGGCCTTCTGAAGTCCCTACCAGAACCGAGAGGTAAAGCATGCATCTCTGTCTGAATCAATAGAGCGTGGAAATCCATGAAGACGAACGATCTCTCTAATGTAAAGTCATCCTAGATCATCGACACTAAAGGTCTCCTTGATCGGCAAGAAGTGAGAAAAATTCATAAGTCTATCGACGAAAACCCAAACAGCATCGTTCCCTTGAGGCGATCTCAGAAACCCGGTCACGAAGTCCATCACAACATCATTCCACTTCCACTCCGGAATGGGTAACTGCTGTAAAAGCCCCGCTGGTTGCTGATGCTCTGTTTTCACCTGCTGACAAGTAGAACATCGCATGAAAAAATCAGCAATACCCTTCTTCATACCTGGCCACCAGTATTGGCGATGAAGGCCCTGATACATCTTGGTGATGCCGGGATAAACTGCCCAAATAGAGGAATGGAAATCCCGCATCAGCTTCTCGCGTATGTCTGCTGGCACCCATACGCGTCCCTGGAAACGCAAGATCTCATCCTCACCCACTGTCCATCCAGGAAGAGGGTCCTCTCCTGACACACTCTCCCGTAGGACTAAGCCTTCCGAGTCTAATAGATGCCTCATCTGTACCCGATCAAGTAGCCTGGAGGTAACAGCTACAGAAGATAGAAAAGTCTATCCCCATCTATCATGTACCTCCAGATGCATCTTAGAGAACAGAGCCATCATCTTCCACTCACTACTGGCCTCCTGAACTGCCTAAATCTAAGTTCTCCTGCTCAATACATCTTCCACGGCGTTGCCCTTTCCTAGCATATAGGCAAGCTCGAAGTCAAAAGACTGAAGATACTCAACCCACCTGCACTGCCTCAGATTCAGATCATGCTGAGTGAAGATATATTTGAGACTCTTGTGGTCAGTGAAGACCACAAAGTCCTCTCCCATAAGATAGTGTCTCCAAGAGTGCAAGGCATGAACAACAGCTGTCAACTCTAGATCGTGCGTAGGGTAGTTCCTCTCATGTGGCCTCAACTGCCGAGACTCGTACACAATGACTCCATCTCCCTGCATAAGCACAGCTCCTATCCCGACACCTGAAGCATCACAATAAACAGTGTAGCTCTTTCCTGGCTCTGGCAAGACTAGTATCGGTGCTGACGTCAACCTCCATTTCATCTCCTGAAAGGCTGACTCACAAGAATCTGACCATAATAACTTCACCCCCTTCTTAGTCAGACCTGTCAAAGGTGCTGCTAGACGAGAAAAGTCCTGAATGAAGCGTCTGTAGTATCCAGCCAGCCCTAGGAAGCTCCATACCTCAAAGACGTTTTTCAGCTGCTTCCAGGAAACTACAGCTCTCACTTTCTCTGGGTCCATAGATACTCCTCCCTCTGAGATGACATGACCCAAGAAGTGAATCTGATCCATCCAGAAGTGGCACTTCGAGAGTTTAGCATAAAGCTGATGCTCTCTCAGTGTACTCAGAACGATCTCAAGATGTGTGGCAAGGTCGTGTCGAGTGTGAGAGTACACCAAGATATCGTCCACGAAGACCACGACGAAGGAATTCAAGTAAGGATGGAACACTCGGTTCATCAGTTCCATGAGAACTATAGGTGCATTCGTGAGACCGAACGGCATGACTGTTTACTCGTATAGACTATAACTACTCCTGAAGGCTGTCAGAGGTATATCTGATGGTCTAATGCGCAAATGATGATAACAGGACCTCAAGTCAATCTTAGAGAACACCCGGGATCCTCAAAGCTGATCGAAAAGGTCATCAATCCTCAGCAAAGGATATCGGTTCTTGACCGTCAACTAGTTCAGCTTCCGATGATCCACACAAAGCTGAAGGGTACCGTCTGCCTTCTTTGCAAACAGAACAGGTGAACTCCAAGGAGAAGTACTGGGTCGGATAAAACCCTTAGCCTGTAGCTCCTCCAACTGCTTCTTGAGCTCCTACAACTCAGGTGTGGCTATCCTATATGGAGGAATGGACACTGGTGCCGCTCCTGGCACAAGCTCAATAGAGAAGTCTACCTCACACTCCGGAGGCAAACCCGAAAAGTCCTCTGGAAAGACATCCCTGAAGCGATCCACCACTGGAGGAAATTACAACTGTGGAGTCCCCTGATCATCTAGGTAAAGGATAGAAATCTGGGCTGTCACCCCTACTAGCCCAAGATGCTCGAGTCCCGCCCGACTCGTCCAAACGTCCCATTCGCCTCTATGAAGGAAAGATTCACCTTCTGGTGAAATGAAACTGACTCTGCGGCGATAACAGTCAACGACTGTCTGGAAGGGAATCAACCAGTCCATTCTGAGAATGACATCATAGCCTATCATCTCTAGGACATAGAGATCCCATAAGAAGTGATACCCTTCAACCTCGAGAGGGCACTCTCTACACTGGCGTACACTAGATGTCCTCATTCCCAAAGGTGTGTCTAGTGTCAACGAGTCAACAGAAGAAAAGATGTAGAGTCCAAGGCTCTCCACAACGGAAATAGAGATAAAGCTATGCGTAGCACCAGTATCGAAAAGGGTTGAAGATAAAACTGAGGCTACTAAAATCGTACCTCGAACAGTAGAAGGGTCGGGATCCTTCACATGATAAGTCTGCTCCACGGTGAAAGACTGGCCCATGTCGCAACCATGTGCCCCTGGCTGACCACTCTGAGTTGAACCTCCCTGCTGGTGCTGAGGAACTGGTGGTTGACTGCCACGACATCGACCTCTCCCTCAGTCCGAACGGCTGGAAGAACTCAAGTTTCCCGACTGGTGAGAAACTGGTGGGGCTGCTCCTGAACGAGGAGTCATGGAAGAACCCCGGTCACCTGCTACTGGTGAGAAAACCTGGCAGAAACACTGGAGGTGACCCAACTTTCCAGAAGATCGACACTCAACGGGGTCTCTCTGTCACTGCGGCCTCGTGTGCCCTATCCGGCCACACTGGTAGCATGTCACCTGGCTTCCTGATGATGTGTCTCGCTTCCTCCAATCACCGTGCGTAGGCTCCCTACGACACATCTTGTTTTTATCTAGAGGATGGCTAACTCTAGAAGCAGAACCGCCCTGGCTCACAGCTCCAGAGTCTCTCAGATTGCGCTCTGCAATCAATGTCTGGTTGACGATGGAAGTGATGAAAGTCAACTAGAAGATGTTCACCTGCAAGTGGATCTCCTGTCTGAGTCCATCCTCAAACTTCCTCACCAAGAACACCCCAATCCCATCCCGAAGGGGTGTAAAATGTTGTGGCTTAGTGAAACTAGAGGAATACTCCTTGATTGATAGAGTCCCCTGCTCTAAGCTCATGAACTTCTGGGCTCGATCGGCCCTCAGGGTCTATGGGTAGAAGTAGTCATAGAACACGCGCTGGAACTCCTCCCAAGCCATAGCCTGCTGTTGACCCGCCTGTGAGATCACGTCCCACCACCTCTTGGAGGAGTATCATTGCATGTAGGTGGCTAGCCTGACCTGCCTCTATGGAGGCGTCTCCATATGATCAAATATAGTCAACATGGATTCCAGCCATGACTCTGTAGCCTGAGGTCCTCCCTCCCCCGAGAACGTGGGAGGGTGCTGCTGCTGGAAGACCCACGTCAAGTCTACCATAGACGAGGCAGGAGGCGGTGCTCCCTGGAAGGCCTATATCATCCTCATGAAACCTTCCCCGAACTGCGCATCTGTACCCGCAACTGGTACAACAACCGGTGCCAAGGCTGGCTCGGCTGGGGGATCGACAGGAAGTCCCTGATCATCCATATCTGGCGTCTGATCACTGCCTGACGACAGACGTACGACTGGAGGGCGTCTTAGAGGCATAGCACTGAAAGATCAAAAGCACACCTTAGATCAGGAAAACAGGGACAGAGAACAAAAGATTATAAAATAGGAACAGGGGAAGAAAACACACAAGATTGCAAAACACGACTACACGGTGTGTATAAAAACTACACGGTGTGTATTTTTAAGCCACTGACATGGGCGTGTACCCCTGCCCTACAAGTCGTGTATACTTAAAACTACACAACGTGTTGACCCAAACTCACGCCATGTACAAGAAAACTATCCCCTACCCGAGTCTCTTTACATGGCTTACCCACATGGTCTGACTCAACCCAAGACTACACGGCATGTTTGAAACAAATTCGGCGTGCACTAGACAAGGCTTTGGCGGTCTTTGTTGTTGAGTACATGGCCGTCTACAAGGCTGGACCTTACATGGCATTCTCCGAACAAGAACAACATGCATAGGAGAAGGCGACACCATCCCGTGTTGTTCGTGACATGGCCGGGTTCCTGGGCAAGACTACACGGCGTGTTCCGAACAAACACGGTGTGTGGAAAGGAAGGTAACGTCGGACTGTGCTGTTCATGACACGGCCGGGTACCTGGACAAGACTACACGGCATGTTCCCTATGGACACGGCGTGTTCTACCCGAGCTTCCCCGGCCCGTGTTGTTAGTGACACGGTTGGGTACACGGCTCCGAACTCCCACGGCGTGTACCAATGGTACACGGCGTGTTCCCAAAGTTACTCCCACGACACCATGTTCTGCTCACACAGTTAGTGACATGGTCTGAAAAAATACACGGCGTGTATCTAAAAAGTACACGCCGTGTATTCTGGGTTTTTCTGGGAAGTAGCTCAGAAACTGCACAGAGTTCCATACACACTAAAAACGAGTGAAAAGATGCCAAATTCCGATCCGTGAGGGCCCATAACACCTCAAGAACCAAATTTTTGGCGTTCACATTAAAAAAAGAACAAAAAAAAGTTTTCTAACATAGCAGTAGAGAATCTATCAAGAAACTATCACAACAGCATGCATAATCTACACAAAGTCTATCACAACAGCATGCAATCGCTAATGCACCCAAGATGGCATGGCAAGAAGGCATGACATGTGATTTCTACAAGTGCCTATATGATGCATGATATGGAATACCCTCATCTCATCGGGTTGCGATAGAAATAGAACCAAAATATCAAAACAATAACTGCAGAAGTCACGTGAATCACTCTAGGTGAAATCAGATCAACTATAAAATCTCAAAACCAGAAAACTGCAATTAACGAGGTACTATGGTTTTTCCCTATACACGGGTTAGATACTCCCAGGCACAACTTAATAAAAAGTAGAGAATCCATCCTATCCCTGGCTAAAGTCTCTAAACAGTTAGGCAAGAGAAAAGAACTCCTCTGATACCACTTTGTAACGACCCGAGTCCAGAGCCCCTCCACTGGTGCCCCGTACCCGGTTCACCACATGACCTCAAGCGCGTTTCCCCGAATGCCAAAGGCTGCTAAATAGCAGAGAGGGCCTTGGTGATTCAGTGGGGAAACTATGCCCTCATTCAATAAGGTATACAAGGTAATAAAAACGACAATAAACAGCAGAAGTAGTAAACAAGATGCATAACAACATAAACCAAACAGCGGAAGAAATGTAGATATATAACTATGATGACAATGATACAGCAGGTACAAGTATCTAAGGAAAATATCAAACACAACAACGTGATGAAATACAACTGAAACCAAGTGCAAAAGAAAAACAAAGTAAGCAACTCAGCATCGCGAGCCACGGCTCAGTCCCATGCTCCCCGGCTCCTGGTGCAATCAAGATCCTGAAGTAGAAGGGTGCTTTCCCTTGTCTATACCTACAGCAACATAGTGTTCTTGGGCCCAAAATCATGGCCCAAACAGGGTGTGATATACAATCCCAGTAGGCAATCACCCAAAGATTTGTGTCTAACAGTCAATGAATACATGACAGTAATAAAATAAGAAGCAGTAAACAGAAAAGCACAAGCAGCTACAATCCACAGTTCTAAAAAGTAAGGTACACAAGTAAGCAGTCAGCAACAAGAAGAAAATAGGCAACCCTATGGGTAGCTCTCACAGCCTAACCCCTATGGTTCAACCTGTAGTACTAGCAACCCTCTGGGAGGCACACACAGTATCACCCCTCTGGTTCAGCTACGTAATTAATCAGACTCTCTGGGGAAGCACTCACCGTCAATTCCCCCTATTGTCTCGCATTGTGATAAAGGCTCTCTGGGGAAGCACTCAACATCAATTACCCATGTGGCCCATGTTGAAGATCTAAATACTCTCTAGGGAAGCACTCAACGTCAATTCCCCCTATAGTCTCGCATCGTAATTAAAAGACACTCTGGAGAATCCCTTCCGTCAATTCTCCATTTGGTCTACTACTCTAGGTTCTCGCAGTCCTGAGTATAACTAAACATGCTCAGCGCGTGTATCATCCAAGTAAACCTCAAGAACTACTTGGCTATCATTATACGTCTCAACAGTAATAATAAAACAACAGTTTCACTATCCTAAAACTAGGCATGGCAACTAAAAAAACGCCAAATAGGCCAAACAAGCATAGCAAACATCCAAGGTACAGTAAAGTTACCATAATCATAGGCAAAACATCTACTCTAGCAATCAAGAAAATCAGGAAAATAGTAGGGGAAAAACAGAAAACACGCAATACCCCGTTCAAGGGTATTTGTGGAATTTGCACATAATATTCATCAAATTTCTATGGAAAGGCACAAACCACCTACCTTGATCTGAGGAGATCGATATATTTGAACCATGATGAAATATTCCTCTTAGAACAACGTAGATCTGAGAAAACTCACAAAAGGTTCATCCCACGATAACTTGGAAACGAGGAGGAATCAATTAACAAGGCCAAGGCAGAAGGAAGAACTCAGCGCTTCGATTCCAACGTAATTAATCGTGCTCGAATCGGAGAATGGACGGCGAGGCGGGAGCCCGTCAAAGATCCGACCGTACCATCACACTCGGACGGACGAAAACTGAAGAATAAGATGAAACTGGGGGTTAGGTGCGACCCCGGTCCATTTAATGAAAAAGAAAAAAGAAAGTAAACAGCGTGTACTTCTTGAGTACACGGCGTGTACTTCAATTTTCCGTACTCCGAATTAATCGGCCTCCACCTCAGCCTTACACACCATGTGTGTGGCCCGGCACAGTCAACACATAGCTTCAAGCTGTGGAAGAGTACACGGCGTGTACTCAGAAAGTACACGGCATGTACTTCTGAAATTTCCAGAAAATTTATTTTCCTTAAAAACTCCAGAAAAAGGGGAAACATACTTGAATGAAGATCCTGGTTCTTACAACAACCACCTCATAAAAAACAAAAACAAAAACCCTAAAAACCTTGGTATCCTCTAACATAATAGCTTTAATCTATTCTATAAAAGTATGAACAATCACATAAACTAGGTGGCCCACATATCAACTTCCCACCTAAAATTCCCACTCAATAACAAAAACTACATTTTTTCTATCCCCATATGATTACACAACCCTCCTTCAGAATCATTTGATAAAAATTTGTAAGGAATATAACTAGTTGATTCATTTTATGACATAGTATAGGACTATTTATATGAAAAGAATACCCCCACAACAATCATGCAACCCTGTCATCAGCCTAAACCCATAGAACACATAAAAGAAGCTAGTATGGACATTTACTAAAATATTTAACACCATAAGAATGAAAATGCACTCTAAATATAGTTTGAGAGGATATAATGGTGTGTGTGAAAAAATTATATTAAATCAATTTAAATGAATATGGAACAAATGAGGGTTTACAATACACTAAGAGTACCTCAAGAAATCCAAAACCACTATCGCGCCACATATTCAACTTCATGAAACAGGACCTGGAAATCTTACCTACGTCTTTACTGATGACCACCTAATTAGAACACTCTATTTATGGTTCTTGAACACAAGGAACAAACTATGTTTGGTCTCTACCAACTCAATCACCCCCTTGTAGATCATAATCTTGTTTCCCCTTATACTAAAATGGTCTCACTGTTAGCTACTTCTAATACTGGTCCTAAACCATTCATTCTCCACAAAACAATGATCAAAGAACCATTGGACACATCTTATTGATGATACAAGCTCATCACATATAGGTTAAATCAAAACAAAAACAAAAACATATACACATCAAAATCAAAACTAAAAACTGAAATATTAGACAAATTTCAATAAAAATAAGGTACCAATTAAGAAAATACCAAATTTTGGATGGGTCTGATAAGATTCGGTAGGAGATTCAGCACCTTGGATGGGATGGAGGAAGAGGAAGCCTAAGGAGCTCCAAGATCGCCAAACTGCTCCCGTTTAGGGTTCTGTATCGCGAATGGGGGAGAGGACAGGCCGCTGTTAATTAGGGGGAAAGTTTTACCAACTGTTTTTAAAAACCGTTGGTATATATTTTTAGGAAAAACCTATACCAATGGTTCTAAGGAATTGTTGGTAAAATCTCCCCTCAACCACACCTATACCAACAGTTCTCATTGAACCATTGGTAAAAATCCCCTAAACCACATCTATACCAACGGTTCATTAGAACCATTGGTAAAAGCTCCCACAAACACACCCATACCAATGGTTCTAAGGAACCATTGGTAAAATCTCCCCTAAACCATCCTTTACCAATGGTTTCATGAAACCGTTGGTATGGAAGTGTGGGGAAAAACCCACATTCCAGTAGTGAATGGTTGTTTCTATTGGATTTTTTCACATAATGAGTGTTTTTAATCAATAATTTGTATGTACTACTTACCAATATTATAATGATATGTTTTAAAAATGATATCATTATAATGATAAAATATGTTTTATATTATATGAGAGGTGTTTAAGACTCATTATGTAATAATTAGTTTTTAATATAGTAAAAAAATTCACTTGATATAATGAGTATGTACCTTATTAATTTATGATAATCCACAATTATCTAAATATAATAACCTAATAATATAATTTTTATATAAAATATTCAATTAATCATTATTATTTTTGAAACTATGGTTGGTTATATAATAGATTTTATAGCTGGTATTAGAAAAAATCAAAGTATGTTTTTATAGATCAAGATTTGGAGTGTCAGTTTATAACATTAATTTCCAAGAGATATAAAGTTGGAATTTTTTAAATTATTTTCGTATACCATATCATAATAATTATTTTTTTGATCCTACTGTGATGTATATCCCATTTGATTTGAATGGTTGTTCAGGGAGAAACTGAATATGGATTGGGAACTTAACACCAATGATACATGATTTTTTGTAATATGTTTTAAAAAATAAAATAGTATAGACCATGATTAGACCATTTCACCCATTAAAATAATAAAATCCATGATAATTAAACATTATATTGTAGGTCAGCATGAATATAATTTTTTTATATGTATTTAAAAACAACATTACATAATAATAACCTGCAAAAAAATATTTATATGACACAGTTTAAAGGGTTTGTGACTTTAAATGTTAATAGATATAAATTAATGTTAGATATATCCATTAATGGTTTAATTAAATAATCTAGTCATTGGTAAATTTTATTTGGTGATATAATAATTGATTTTGGGTTTATAGTTTAAAAATTTGAGCCATGTGTATAAAATCAATATATTGGGAGTGTGGACATTTTAATAATTGTATATTTTAATGAAATTTATCTTATCAGGAAAAAATAAAAGTCTAAAAGTTATTTATGTCTCAATTACACATTTTTTCCTTATAATGGACTATAGAGATGAATAATATATTAATCAAATTAAGATCAATCTTGATATATTTAGGAGGTTGCTTGGCCTTTGTCTAAGAACAAACATTAACTATATTATAAAGAAAATATGTATAAAAAACAGGGGATTGATTCTATTTTCAAATGGCATTCATCATTCCATTAAAATCTTTCCATAGAAAGATAAAGAGATATAGAGAATATAATTTATTTTATATGTGTTTGTGATTGGATTAATCATGTGTTTTATGAAATTTACTATGATATATATTACATACATATTATGTGTAGTAGGAACATATCAAGATAAACCAAATGAAAACTATTAGATTGTAATCAATATTATCCATAAGTATCATTGGCATACTATGGATATGTTTCAGGTCTATTTAGGATATTGTGAGATACTCATCAAGGGATAAATATGTTTGTGTTTTTTCAAATAGATATGGATGACATAAAATCACAATTATGACACTTCATCATTCAAAATAGTGGTGATGTGAGAAATAAGAGATCAGTGGAAGCTATGGTTTATAATTATACAATGTATTATAAGTATATTATGTCTTAGTGGTAGAAAAATAATCAGTTTAGATACCCAAAAAATTCCAATACCATGAACTAATTTACATAATTTTAGATCTTATCCCTTAATACAGTGATTATAACGACCCAGGTATTTAAAGAATAGTAATTTTTGATATATATTAATACTTATGAATAAGATATTTATTTTAAGTTAAAGAGGAAGTTTTTTCTGATATCATACTTGACACACAATAATGGGCTTCTCTGAAATCTTACATTGCACACAACATTGAGTTATACTGAAAAATAATACAATATTTTTTTTTTTAAATGGTAGTTAACGCATAGCCATTGGAATGGTGGGAATGAATAGTATAAACTGAATTTTGAAATATGGTTTACATATGATTAAATTATGATTCATTTATTACCAAATTTATTTGAAATGGAAATGAAAGCCAGAAGAATATATTGGATGTGTTTTTATGAAAACATATTTAAAAGAGAATAATTGTATTTTCATATAACTATTTATGGATTTTTATTTAATTAAAAATATATGATATATATTAAATTTAATGTTTTAAATTCATCTTATATGTTTTCTAGATATGATAAAAATATAAATTCTTTTTTTCGGATAAAAGAAGTATTTTTCTAAAAATGTAGTTTTACCGCCATTTGATGGCGAACCCATTTTAAATAAAGTTTTTGAAACCTTTATAAGTTTTATTTGAAAATATAAACTTCTTCTTTTTAATCGGAACATTAAAATTTAATTTGGATTAAATTTTGGTATTTTTATGCTAAAGTTCATTTTTTTAATGAATAGTAAAAAATACTGTCTTTTAATTCAAAATTTCCTTTTAATCTAATTTATTTATATAGTAAAATTATACTTTTAATTTGTTTTAAAGTGTAATTGGATTATATTTTTATCATTTAATCTAATTTTAGTCATTGTATGTAATTTCATTTTAAAATTGGACATAAACGCATGTTAATATTTTGTTAGTTTTTACTTCTTAAAAACATTATTTTTTGTTTTTACAATGGGAATTAATTTTAAATTAATTTCGGAAACTTTTTTGTTTTGAATTTGGAAAAATGGATTACGTATTTCGAATCAGGAGGTCCAAATTGTGTATATAGGTAACTTTTAGTTTTAAATATTATGAATACTAACTTCTATAAATATTTTATTTACCATGGTTAAAAGGTAAATCTAGTAAATAATGGTAAAACATAATAATATTTCATTAAATGATATAATGGTCCCAAAAATATAAGAATCGGAAAAATGACATATATGATTTTTTACATATAATTGATGAACCACTTGAGATTCTATTGGCATTTTATGGTAACTATATTAACCATATAGTATAAATATACAAGAAGACATGGTAATAGTAAAATTAGTTAACTAAGGGTTACAGCTAAATGATAAGGATAAATTTGAAACCAAAAATTTTCTAAAACCTATTGGTTGAGAGTATTTAGAACAATACTCATCTTATATTAGAATTAAATTATTTTTTGACATTTTGAAAATTGAAATTTTGTTTATAATAAAATAATCTTTCAAGACATTCCTAAAGTACCCCTCCTCCCTCTTATAAAAGGCCACCACCTCTAACCCCTTACTCACAACTCTCAAGACACTTGTCTCATCTAACCTCTGCTCCAATAATCTCCCAAAATCCATATATTCCTCCTAGAATCATTACCTTAAGAAGAAGGTAATTTAAGAAAGCATTTTTGGCTCAAATCGAAGGGAGTTACCCATTTTAAGAGGTAGTGTCTTCTCAAGAGTTCCTTTCCAATATTCTACTTCTTCACTACCTATTCTATTATTATTCTTTGATTACATAAAAACACTAGTATCCTCAATATACTAGGTTATTGTTATGATAATTTTTCAAACTACACTTACACACACCTCCATCTAATGGATTTAGAAGATACTTTTTCTGTGGATGATGAACTACTCATTTACGAAACGATGATTGTTCAATTATCTTATATCGCCTCTCATGGTGTCCATAATTATGGAAATGTATGTATATTATTTATATTATTTTTATATTTTATTTATTCTTCTTTAATTCATATTTAAGACATACCTTTATGCTTTTCCTGATGTAAAAACATGATAATTTCATTTGAGGAAGCTGGGACTATCCCCCCCTCAAAGTGATATAACTCATTCCTGCCATACATGGAACGTATAAGGGATGGAGTTAATGAACTTATGTAACATATATAAAATATGTTATTATAATATAATTATAATATACCTCTGTATAATTAATCTTTTATTCCATTAAATATGAAATAGAAATGAAAGTAGTGTTCATGCATACGTACGACTTACCGTCTCCATGAATGGTGAATTTCATTTCTTATCTCCAAATGTTATGTAATATTATAAATAAATAAATACTGGATATATATGATATATATATGAATAATATTATAAAGATAATTTAATTTTGACCATGTGGACAAATTGTAATTATAACAAGATCATTTTCGACTGAAGTACCAAATATCGACAAAAAGACCGATATTAACTTAAAAAATTATGTACTTTTTATAATGTGGTAATAAGTGATATAAAATGAATAAAAAACTTGAAATTTTTTTTAAGAAAGTATAAATTATCTTAAGTTTATTATTCTGTAAATTAATGAACGAATGAGTCGAATCGGACATAACGTAAGGGACTTCGTCTCAATCTCCTTTCATTGGGGCATGTTTTGATAATATAAACCTTTTTATTTTACACGGTGTATAATAATCCCATTTTAATTTTACTTTCATTCAAATGGAATCTTTTATCTACAAGGTGTTTTATTAACAACAAAAGTAATTTTTTAACGTTTGCGGTGACAATAAACTCTTCACCATTGTAATCGTTACTTGGCTTCATCTATAAGCCTTAATGTATTAAAAAGGAAAATAAATCCCTTATTCCCTTTTTGGGTGTTTTTTAATTGAAAATGGCTTTTGAAATGGATTTATTATTTCAATATCTTGAAATGATTTCTTGTGATTTCAAATTAAATGTTATTAGTGAAATATTTATATTTGAAATATTATATGTTTTATAATTATATAATGGTACTTGGACATTTAAGGGTGGTTACATGATAAACCAATGATGAGTGGTTACATGATAAACCTAATGATGGGTGGTTTTGTCATTAACTAAGGACGGGTGGTTACATTATAACCTCCAATTCATTGGGTATAGAAGTCGGTCGTATGGCTATTTCATTTAGTGATATGTATGGAAGTTGACCGTATGGTTATTAATTTTAAGTATGATTATGTATCAAGTTACCTTTATATGCTATACATAGTTTTCTATGGGATTTATGGTAATATTTTGGCTAAAAAATGGCAATAAATGATATTATATTTAGTGAAGTGTTTTTGTTACTTCTTTAAGATGAAAAGTATTTCTTTATGATAAAGAATTCATGTTTTACATGTTGTTTTGAAAAAATATAATTTTTCCTTCTTTATGTATCCCTTAATAAGATTTTTATGCTCATCCCATGTTTTGAAATGTTTTTAGTAGGACTTAACGATGAATAGTGCCAAGTATGGGATCAAGAAAAATTCATCTTCTCTAAAACATGGAACTAGACATGTTTGTTTTTTAAGAGTTTTTTTTATGAAAAAAATAGATAGTGAGTAGAAGTGTCTACTTGTAATATTCAAGTTGTTATTTATAAGTTATGAACTAATTCTATAAATCTATGAACCTTAAAATATCCTTAATATGAATTATTAACTTAATTCAAGATTATGTAATGTTTATGGATGGGGCCTTATAGTTGGTATCAGAGGTTGGTTTAGATAACTTTAGAGGATGGGGTGTTATTTAAGCATAAGTAACATAACCATAATGGTTATCATATTAGAAATATTCATAGTTATTTTAGATAAATTGAATGAGTTTAAGATAACACGAAAAAGTATATCTTAGTATTTATCATCCTCATAAGATATTATATGATGATTTTACTGATATACGCACACTGACCTTTTTGGTTTTAGTAAATGGCTGGATCTAGTAGGAACCAAAGTAACAATGGATGTGAAAAAAACTATAACAGTTTTCTGAATAAGCAACCAAAAGAAATGGGAGCTGCAATGAGAAATCTTGTGGTCATTATCAACCAACTATATGGAGTCATGATTGACCACTTGAACCTTGGTGATTAGTCTAAGGCATTAAATATGTGAGAAATGAATCCCTATGGAAGTTCAGGTAATAATCATAGAGGTAATTATATTCAAAAATATATGTGTTAAAATGTGGAAATAAACACCTAGGAAAATGCTTCAAATGGGTGGGAAGATTCTATATATGTGGTAATGAAGGTCTTAAAGCATGAACCTTCCATGGAAAAAAGGAAGCGTCCAGTTGACTCTAGGAAAGGAAATGAAGTTCTTTCTGAAGTATCAATTGAATGTTTTAAATATGGTGTGCATGGTCATTATAAAAATAGATGTCCAATGAAGAATGATCAAAAATGGGATTAACAGGACCATACAAATATTTTTTTACCAATACCTAATTCAATTATAACTGTGGATGAGAAACCCAAAAATGGCCAATGAAAGGTATAGATTATTTCTTAGATGATGTTTTGAGATTATTGAATATTAGGATATGATTCCTGATTTTTTTAGGAAAGAATTATTATGTAATAAGTTAGAAAAGAATGGATAATGGATCATGAGTAATGTTGAAGGAGTAAGAATCATACATATAAGGAATTCAAGAGTTATGGTAGATTTTAGTATGATGAAATACTTAAAAGTATTAAGGCTCTATTGATGATTGGATTACATTAGAAGACTTTTTCTAGTATGTGTAACCCTGAAGTTTGATATGTGAAAATGTTATTCAAGAAAGAATTATCTTTTCTTGTGTCGAAGTAATGGATAACCTTAGAGGTTCATATGATCTTTTGTTTTTGAGGTGAAAAATGGTTATTACATTTTGGGATGCAAAATGAATGGTATTAGATAGCCTTTGAGGATAAAATAGGTTATGGTTATTTTTTGAGAAAATTATCTTATTTTTGAAAATGTTATAAGAATTATATGGTTATAGAAAGAGGACAACCCATGGGATAGGTGACAACCTGTCACATCCAGCAAGTCCATGGGAATCGAACCCACAACTGAAGGGCGACAAGGGCGCATCACCTACCATTGGCCTACGTGAAGTCCCTGGTTAGTATGACTTATTATTTTTAGTTAAATGATTTTATAAATCAATAATAATTTGATTTGGGATATTATTTTTTATCAAATGGATATCCTTAGTATAAGAAAATGATTTGGTGATTAAGTGATAAAGGTTATTTTGGAAGACATCTGCTCTTTTGGGAACACTATATGACAACGAAAAATAGAATACTTTGGGATTTCAATTGAGGAGTAATGGTAGAATTTTATTTTGTAAGAACCTATGTTTTTATTGTAGAAATATAGATATTTGTGTTATTTATAGAAATTATTAACCTATCATAGATAATATTTGATTATGTTGATTACTTTTAAGTATGAGACTTTAATAGTAGCTGATGTTATTTAGAGATAAATGTTAATATTTTTATGGAAGACTATGTGATCAAATCATTATGAATTTTGGGTTTCAAACTTAGTTTGGTTTATTTTGAATAATTTTAAGGACAATTTTGTATTTAATGGTCTTTGTTGAGCTTTGGGTATTGTTTGTTCAATTTTGGATATTAAGAGTAGTATTTCTTTTTATAAAAGATTATCCTTTTGAGGATTATCTGATTTTGTACTAACAATTTTCGTTTTTTATGATGTCTAAAGATAGGGAAATATATGCTTCATCTTTTTTAGATCATTTTATTCTCTAGAAGTTTATTATAGCACTTTAGGTGTGATCAAGTCATCTTGAATACACATCGTTTGGAGAAAAGATGAGTTTTTGGTAGAAACTTATTAAAGGGTTGAACTCTACTTGAAAAGTAAGTATATTTCCTTATTTTATTAGTCAATATAATTAATAAATTCTCTAAATTTATGAAAATTAACTTAAAATAAACATTTTTCATTTAATTTTCATACTGGGGAATCAAATACCATTTAACATATCATAAGTTTGTGGTTTTCTGGTGGTTAACTTTCTCTTGATCATGTTTTCTATCACTCTCCATCAGAACATGATGGTTATTTTTCTCTTACATATCCATTTTTTCATGGAATCCTAGTATGTGTTATCTCAAGTGACCATTATAATTCTCTTTATTTCTTTTAAAGTGATATTTTTATTGACTCTTTTCCCAATGTGGGACTTTCAATGAAGCTTCTAAGCCTAATTTTAAAATTGTGAGGACACAATTTCCAAAAGGGGGACGGATGTAATGACCTAGGTATTTATAGAATAATAATTTTTGATTTATATTAATAATTATGAATAATATATTGATTTTAATTTAAAGGGTATGCTTTTTCTAATAGCTTACTCGACACACAACAATGAGCTTCTCTGAAATCTTACATTGCACACAACATTGAGTTATACTAAAAAATAATACAATACTTTTATTATTATTTAAAATGGTAGTTAAAGCCTAGATGTTGGAATAGTGGGAATAAATAGTATCAACTAAATTTTGAAATATGGTTTACATAGGTTTAAATTATGATTCATTTATTACAAAATTTATTATAAATGGAAATAAAAACCAATTGAATATAATGGATTTGTTTTTGTGAAAACCTATTTAAAAGAGAATAATTATGTTTTAGTTTCACTCTTTGTGGATTTTTATTTAATGAAAAATATATGATATATATTCAATTTAATTTTTTAAATTCATCTTATATGTTTTATAAATATTATATAAGAATAAATTTAATTTTTCGGATAAAAGAAGTATTTTTCTAAAAATGAAGTTTTACCACCTTTGATGGAAACCCCTTTTTAAATATAGTTTTTTACACCTTTATATGTTTTATTTAAAAAATAAACTTCTTCTCTATAATAATAAAATAAAAATTTACTTTGGATGAAATTTTGGTATTTTTCTGCTAAAGTTCATTTTTTTAATGAATAGTGAAAAATACTGCATTTTAATTCAAAACGGTCTTTTAATCTAATTTATTTATATAGTTAGATTGTAATTTTAATTCGTTTTAAAGTTTAATTGTATTATATTTTTATCATTTAACCAAATTTTGTTCATTTGAAGTAATTTCACTTCAAAATTGGACATAAACGCATGTTAATATTTTGGTAGTTTTTACTTCTTAAAAACACGGTTTTAGTTTTGACAACGGGAATTAATTTTAATTTAATTTCTGAAAATTCTATGTTTTGAATTTGGAAAAAAGAATTCCATATTTGGAATCAAGAGGTCCAAATTGTGTAAATATGTTACTTTTATTTTTATACATTATGAACAGTAACTTCAGTAAATATTTTATTTAGCATGGTTAAAGGGTAAATCTGATAAATAAGGGTAAAAAATAATTTTATAATAATATTAAATTACCCTAACGCATGTAATAACCCTATTTTATAAGATATTTCATACCATGGGCATCTTTGGGTCTATTTTAGTACCTCATGGAGCCACTTTTGTGTGAAAATGACATTTAATTATTTTTAATTTAAAGTTAAGGAAAATATAACCTAAAATGTATCTTTTAGTAAAACAATTTTTTATGGGGTAATATAAGATATATTCCAGAATATAAATAGTCATTAGAAATATAAAAATATTTCCTATATAATGGTATTTTATTTATAATTTTTAGACATCAAATAAAAAAATATATTTATGAGACAATGATGATGTAGTGATTACATTATTAATGAAATATTTAAATAAATGATATTATAAATATTAAAATAAATTTATTTTGTAACTTTTTATGCCATAAACGAATTTTAGGGATGAATATGACTTGTTATATTTTAATTTATTTAGTTTTTTATAAATAATCAAGTTGTTGTGGATTTTTAAAAAAGTCATGATATGAATAGTATAAAAATTGACATAAATGAGTTTTTAAAATAAATACTATTATATTAAATGATATAATAGTCCTAAAAATATAATATTTTCAAAAATTACTTATATAATTTTTTAAATATCATTAATTAATCACTTGAGGTTCTATTGGCATTTTATGGTAACTATATTAACCATATAGTATGAATATACAATAAGACATGGTAGTTGTTAAATTAGTTAACTAAGGGTTAGAGCTAAATGATAAGGTTAAATTTGAAACTGAAAATTTTCTAAAACCTATTGTTTGAGAGTATTTAGAAAAATCCTCATCTTATATTTGAATTTAATGAGTTATTTACCTATTGAAAATTGAAATTCAGTTTATAATATAATAATCATTCAAGACATTCCTAAAGTAACCCTCCTCCCCTTATAAAAGGACACCACCTCTAACCACTTACTCACACCTATCAATCCCCTTGTATCATCCAAAATCTACTCCAATAATATTAAAACATCCCTATATTCCTCCTATAAGCCTTACCTTAGGCATAAGGCAATTCTCGAAAGCCTTTTGGCTCAAAACGAATGTAGTTACCCATTTTAAGAGGTAGAATCTTCTCTAAAATTCCTTTCCAATATTCTACTTATTCACTCCCTTTTCTATTATTATTATTTGATTACATAAAAACCACTATACTAAATATACTTGGTTTTTTTTATGATAAGGATTCGAACTACACTTACATACACCTCCATCTAATGGATTTAGAACATACTGTTTTTGTGCACGGCGAACTATTGCATCATGAAATGATGATTGCTAAATTATCTCGTACCACCTCTCATGGTGGCCATTATGATTGAATTATATTTATATTATTTTTATATCTTCTTTATACTTCTTTAAATTTTATTTACAATATACCTTTATTCTTTTCATTATATGTAAACACGATAATTTCATTTGAGGAAGCGCAGACTACCGCCCCCTCAAAGTGATATGAATCATTCATGTCATATATGGAACATATATGGGATGGAGTTAATGAAATTATGTAACATATATAAAATATGATATTATACTATAATTATAATATACCTATGTATCATTAATTTTTCATTCCATTTAATATGAAATATAAATGAAAGTAGCGTTAATGTGTACGTACGGCTTACCGTCTCCATGAACGGTGCATTTCATTTCTTATCTCCAAATGTTATGTAATATTATAAATACATATATAATTTATATATATGATATATATATTAATAATATTCTGTAGATAATGGAATTTTGACCACATGGACAAATTGTAATTATAACTAGAACATTTTCGACTCAATTACCCAATATCGACAAAACGATCGATATTAACTAAAAAAATTATGTAATTTTTATAACGTGGTAATAAGTGATATAATAAAAATAATAAACTTGAAAAGTGTTTTGAATCAACTATAAATTATCCCAAGTTTATTATTCATGAAATTAAAGAACAAATGAGTCATGTCGGACACAAGGTAAGGGACTTCGTCTCAATCTCCTTTCATTGGGGCATGTTTTGATAACATACACATCCTTATTTTACACGATGTATAATAAACCCCTTTGAATTTTACTTTCACTCAAATGGAATATTTTATCTATGAATAATTTTAATAAATGAAAAAATGAATGTTTTTAATGTTTGCGATGACAATGAACTCTCTGCCACTGTAATCGTTATTTGGCTCCCACTATAAGCCTTAATATTTTTAAAAGGAAAAGAAATACCTTATTCCAATTTTTGGTATTTTAGTATTGAAAATAGTTTTTAAAATAGATTGATTAGTTCAATATTGTGAAATTATTTCTTGTGAATACAAATGAAATGTTATGAGTGAAATATTGATATTTGAAATATTATATGTTTTATGATTATACAATGGTACTTGGGCATTTGACAGGTGGTTAGATGATAAACCAATGAAAATTGGTTACATGATAAACCAAATGAAGGGTGGTTCTATAATAAACCAAGTATGAGTGGTTACATTATAATCTCCGATGCATTGGCTATGGAAGTCGGTTGTATGACTATTCCATTTAGTGATATATGTGGAATTCAATCGTATGGTTATTCCATTTAAGTATGTTTATGTACCAAGTTAACTTTATATGCTATACATTGTTTTATATGGGATTTATGGTAATATTTTTGTTATAAAAAGGTTAAGCAATGAGCTTATATTTAGTGAAGTGATTTTGCTACTTCTTTAAGCTGAAAATTATTACATTAGGATAAAGTATTCATGGTTACATGTTGTTTTGAAAAAATAATTGTTTTTCATTATTTGTGTATCTTTTACTAAGATTTTTATGCTCATCGCAAGTTTTGAAATGTTTTTTACAGGACTTAAAGATGAATAGGGTCAAGGATGAGATCACGGAAAAGTCATGTTATCTAAAACATAGAACTAGACATGTTTTTTTAAGATTTTTTGTTTTATGAAAAAAATGGATAGTGAGTAGAAGTGTCTACTTAAAATATTCAAGTTGTTATGTATACGTTATGACCTAATTCTCTAAATCTATAAACCTAAAACTATCCTCAATGTTAATTATTAACTTAATTCAAGATTGTGTAATGTTTAAGGATGGGGCCTTACAGTGATAGATCCTTAGTGGTGGCTCTTTTAATGTATCCAAGGTTACATCAATCGAAAAAATATACAATCAAGAAATATAATATATGTAGGACTTTTTATTAGATATTTTTCATCATAATGAGTAGAAATTCATAGAAGATAACATGGAAACCCCATTAAAAATTCACAACATATAAAAAACATGATTATCATGTGAGATCTATAAGACTAAAATTCATTAGTATTTGGTTATAGTACAAGATGTTGTTTATTGGGTTTGGTGTTGTTGAACCAAAATTATCTATATTAAGATGAACATATATTAAAATAAGTGAATATATATAAATTATCATATTACAAATTTTTCATTTCCATTTATAAATTTAAGGGAATAATATCCAAATGTATTTATCTCATTAAAATAGTCAAAATAGTTCCTCACTATGATATGATCCCTGAAATTATATATAGATATTATGAATATTATTCTTTCTTCAGATAATATTATATGATGGGACACATATTATATTTAATGTTAGGTGAGATTTCACATAAGTTGATGAGTCATCTTATGATTAAGTTCGCACTTTTTAATATCCATGATGAATGATTATAAGAACAAAGATACCTATAAGAATTTCATATTTTTTTCATTGGATATTCCTATATACACGAATGTGTAATGACCAATTGACTTTAATGAGGCACTATAGACCCACACTCCATGATCTATTTCAAAAAAAATTATTTAAATGTTTAAATTGATACTATGTGAGAATTATATTCTAAACATACATATACATCAATATTTTATACATTACATCACCAAAATAATATTAAAATCTCATGAAATTTTGTTTTATTATCTCTTAAAACTATTAAATAAACTAATTTTAAAATACTCATAAATATATATCCATAATAATGTAAAAATTAACACCACTAAAGGATTTGTTTTATATAATAATCATATTAAGAATCAAAGTAAGTGAAACATATGAGGTGGGTGAGATAAGAAGCTCAATAAGGTAAATATAATATATAACCAATCATGATAAAATGTTCATAGAAGATAACAATTTGTGTGTGATAAAATAATCAAGATCTATGAACATGACATTATTTTTGGTTTCTATGTTACATTTTTGGTCAATAATATGTCAATATGTGTTTGGTAAGTTGATAATTAGAAGTGGTGATTCCAAGAGTATTTTTATGGATTCATTTTTTTGCATTGGATTTATTCCTTGGAAACTTTTTCATGTTTATCTTCAATGATTGTTGAACTGATCATCAATTATTAATCACATGTTCTATAGAGATTAAACATTGGTTATATCAAGTAAATTCCATGAAAAAATAATATTCATGAAGAAAAAACCTTGATAATGGACATGAAAAAATTGAATTTTATATTTATTGTTCATGAAGAATAAATGCGAAATAATAGAATAAGTGAAATGACGATGGATTGTAATTTTTATTAAGGATGGAATTAAATTCATACAAATATATAATCTATGTGTTCTAATGGTGTATATTATTAAAAGTGACCAAACTAAGGGTCATCCATACCCAGCACAACCCCAACCATTTGTGTAAACCCATAATGGCGTCCATAGTAGAGGGAACTAAACCTATCCCAGAAAGTGGGTAGCATTGGTGGGTGCAGGAGCATTCCCTCATGGGACCATGTGTAAGGCTGATAGGAGAAATGGTGTTGGGGTGGTGGGGAAATAAGAATAGGTATGGGGTAGTACTAGAGGGGGAGGGTATTTATTACTAGTTAATAGTGGAAGTTGATTGTTAAACCATTCCCCTCGACTTATTGACATTTCAATTTCAGATATTAAGCATGAGGTTCATGTTCCTCTACCTTAAAAGGCATGGATAATGTGGGTAGTCAGATGTGATCAATCCTCAACATCCTTTCGATCCATCACTGTGAATTTGAAATAAGTCATGCTCCATCAGTTCTAATGGAACTTTATCATCAACCACCCACCATGGTCAGTACACATGAATTTGATAAGGGAACTAGCCATAGAAAGTGATCAAGTATGGGAAGGGTAAAGGAGTCTAATTGATTTCATTAGGAAAGTAATACACTTCATCTCAAATGATATTGAATAATTGATGAATTCATAAGAATGATTTATGATCTAATTATGTTTTCCCATAATGAACATGAGATGAAGTGATAGTAGGGAGACAATAAGATGGATTGTAGACATCTATTGAACCCACTGTGTAATGATATATTGATCATGTGAAGGAGTGAAGATAATCACTAAATCATTCACATGAAATTTATGAGAACATAAAGAGCCTGTATTTTAACCTGAAATGTTATTTTAATTATTCCATATTACATTGATTATATAATATAAGGTAATGGCATGATCAATAGAGTGATCATGTGAGATGATGTTGCACACTCAAGAATCACGTATCCACTCCAGTGCTTCTTAGTGAAGCTAATGATCTCATTATTTATTATATCATGAGATCTATCAATCATTTCAAAAATTCCAAACAAGGAATAAATAGAGGAGATATTATATGTATACTTGCCTATAAAAATGCTGGAAGAGATGAGAGTTTGGGTTATAGAATCATCAACAGAACAAGATATAGAGATCTTGAGCAATAGAGCATCCGTCTAATCCATTTACATGAAGTCATTATGTTATCACATGGTAAAATCACATGAATAATATTTCCTTATGACATCTGATCTCTCAAATTCATTAAAGTAGGTGATCCACAGACAATACCCTGTCTCTTGGTGAAATCAATGGACATAACATGTGACCCATGAATGAACTCCCACATAGCCTTCTTGGTTAGGTTAAGGTGTTAGAAATACTTTACAAACAATACCTTTTGTCAAAAAAGAGTGCTTGAGCTGTTGTCATGGTTAGAATCTGGTTCTTACAAAGAATAGGAGAGGGGAGCCCATGGATGCAACTTGTCACATGAAGATATTAAGATATACCGGTAGACATAACCAGTATATTGTGAAGCGTTGTTGAGGTTGTGAGATCTCTCCATGGTCACGCGAAGGGGTTCGTAGACTAATGAGGTAATAGGTAGAAATTATAATAAAACCCATGCAATACATGCATCCATTCATTCTTAATTAATACGTAAAATAATTCAGATTCCATGAAATATACACATGAAGTGTACTTCATTGAATTGAATTGTTAAATAAAGAAGAATAAAAATAATATTGTGAATGATTTTTCTTGCATAAAATTTTGAATAATATTGTGTACTCCTCATTGAGACATTTGTATTGTGGCTAGGAATTCATTCAGAATGAAGCATGGCCCGAGTAATACTGCACTAAAGAAATCGGTCATTACAATTGTTCAAAAATCATTGATAAATGATGAAAGACGTATTTAGTGGATGTCAAAGATACTTGATGAGTACATGATAAATTCAAATCCTACAATCTTATAGATAAATATTAATGATCATCCTATATTGGATTAATACTTCATAATTGGTGAAGTCTTCTTATTACTAGTACGAGTAGTTGAAGTCTTCTGGTTAGTTCCTGAAGTAGAAGTAGACTTCTTATTAGAGATGGACAAAGAAGCCTTGTAGTTGGAGCTGTATGAAAGGGGAGTATTATTGTTGGAGCTAGAGAACTGTAATCACTTATTTGATTGTTCATAATAAAAGATTGAGAACCGACATGGAAATGAGTAGGTCTTTGAATGGAACCTTGTAAATAATTTTTCTTCTTCTACCTATTACAACCAATACACATAAAGTGAGATTAAGATAAAATATTGATTGGATAGATAAACATAACAAACTCATCAGGATGATTTTGACATTAATGTAATTCGTAAAAAACCCTTGATTCACCCCTCCACACATAGTTATAAATCTTTTCTAGGGAACTACAAGTGGTATCAGAACATTTTGATTCTTTTAGAGAACTAGGAATCATTTTAATAGATGGATAATTTTAATTTTGTTAATAACCACGGTGTTCCAAAATTTTATGGGAAGAATTTTCACAATTGAAAGTATATGATGCAACCTGATCTCCTATAAATCACCCAAGAAGTTAGAGATACTTCTAAAAAGGGGTTTCCACCAATTTATAATGATGATACCATGAAAGAATATGATAAATGAAACATTTAGTCATATGGATAAAATCAAAATTACATCTTGATGTATCTAATATCAAAGGTCTACATAAGTTTCATGGGTTTCCAGATTGCTAAAGAGATCTGGGATAAAATTAGAAGTACATATGAAGGTAATGTCAAATTCAAGAGATCCAAACTAAAATTTTGGAGCAGTATATTTCAGTACATTAAAATGGATGGTGAAGAATGTATTGATGACTATTTCACAAGAATGAATGAGATAGTGATCCATATTTGAGGATTTTATGAGAAGCTATATGACTCAATCATTGTCAATAAATTGATGAGGAATTTTTTAGATAATATTGATTCAAATGTTTTAACCCTATAAGAAGGAGTTAACTTATCAAATGATGAACTACACAACATTATCATTGCTTACGAAATGAGAAAAATTATAGATTTCAAGAAGAATGATAAAATTGAAGTGTCCTTTGAAGCCATATGGAAGGAAATGTTTACGAATAAGAGGATAAATAATATGATCACTTAGATAGTAAATCAGATTAAAATGAATTTAATCTCATTGTTTCCAATATATCAAAAGGGTTTAAGAAGTTAAAATAGAACAGAAAGCACAATAAATCTCCATAATGATTCATCTTGAAGTTTTATTCAGATAATGATGTTGGTTTCTTTCCCAAGAAAAGATAAGAAGTGATTCATCAAGAAGTAGTGATGATAAAGTTGAACGAATATAAATTGAGAGGAAGTATAAAGAAAAATTATAATTATACAAATAACAGTTAAAATATTTCAAGAATGAAGTGAGCAATCTTGAGAAATAGAATATAAAATTATCTGCAAAAAAACAATAAAGATGATATAATTCATTTTGATGAAGAAAATAATGAGTTTATTAGGAAATATGTATCTTTTATTAGTGATATCAAGATGAAAAAATTACAAATTTATAAACCAAAAAATTTGATATGTGATTTTTAAGTGAATTTCACTACTAGAGAAAATGGGTTGTCTAAGAAACATGCCATATGTGTCGCAATTCAACATGATTTGAATATGGATTGGGAATATTTCAACAAATCAATTGAGTTTAAGGGAAAAATTATCATCTCTAAGAGAATAAAATTAATATAGAACGTAATAATTTTGATGTAAATGTTACTTCTAATAGTGTAGGTTTGAAATAAAATGTTGAGAATATGAGGTAAAAGTGAATGATAGGAAATCTCCCACATCTTTGAAAGATAAATATTTTCCAAAAAGTCCACACCCCCCCCCCAATAAATGAAAACATTATCTCATATCTATATTATTCTATAATAAATAGGATAGAATATTGTTTCAAGGATTTTTTTAGTGTTATTATAAGAATTTTCACAAAACCTACCCATTTTTTCAATAATTCATTAGCAGGAATGAGGTAAGAATCATAGGGGAGTTTCAATAAGCATCAGAAGATAAAATATGAAGGAAAAGAAAATTTGAAAATATCTTAAAAAAATATAAAAAAATAATAATATCTTATTTTGGAAGAAGATATATGAATTTTATGTTTGGAAGGTCACATGGCTTAGGTATGAATGGAAAAGTTGGAATAATAATATTAAACAATTAACCCATGTTTTTAAATAAACTTAATTTTAGTTTTTTAAGAGGACTATTGTTTTTTAAAAAATTCCTATCAATTTCTTCCTACCCCAATATTTTTCTCATTATCAATAAAAACAAGATATATTATTTCATTCCCAAAGTAAAATTAAGATAATACTAGAATTTTTACTGATACCCATGGTTCAAAACATTGGGTATAGCCAAAAAACCAATAGTATAGGCTATACCCATGATTCTATGAACTGTCACCAACTAATCCATCAGTATAAACATATACCCATGTTTTTTAAACCATTTTTGGATCCATTTTGTATATTCATACCTATACCTACGATTTTGAAAACCATGGGTATATATCATTTTTTTAAAAATACCCCATTTCATTTGATCTCAACACCTTCCACTTATAGTCCATCGACTTTACCACTACTCTATCACGCATTTTATTTTCTTATATACAATATATATATATATTAAAATATTTATTATTATTTTTTATGAAAAAATAATATGTCAACCTATACCGATAGTTTTATTAAAATGTGGGTATTGGTCGAATTTCTTTTTCACACAAAACCAATTTTCACAATTTAGAAAACTCGTGGGTATAGCCCAAACTATACCCACAATTTTTTAGAACTGTGGGTATAAGTCTTCTCAAAAAATCACATGAAACCATTACCCATGATTCTCTGAAAACTGTGGGAATAGGGTTGACTTATACACACAGTTTTAGCAGAACCGTGGGTATAGGTCTTTCCCATGATTTTTTTTCCCGTGAAACATATACCCATGATTTTTGTAAAACCATCAGTATTGGTCCATTTTTTAGTAGTGACAGATAATGGTGAAAAATATAGGAGGACTAATCTTGTTTTCTAATAAAATTTTTGTTATCACTCTTCAGATATCGAAGGATAAGATGTGGATACCTACTATAGGGGTCCTACTATGAGTCCTCATGATGAGACACAGATACATCAATTAGGTTAAAATGAAAAACATGAAAAATAAAGATTAAAATAAAGAATCCTGAATTTTTTTTTATTTTTTTAATTAGTTATAAATTTATAAGAAGACAAAAAAATTTGTTTTAAAAAAACATATTTGAAACTCTCTTTAAAAATATACATTTTTCATACCATTTATTATATTTTACATTTCTATGTATCCATTGGATAAGAAAAAATATGAATTTTATATATACCTAATAGGTTATTTAAAAACAACTTGAACTAATAATAATGATAAGAACCATGAATCTATAGATCCCATGGTTTTTAGATCATCCTTTGGGTCATGTTGATCATGGGTTTCCCCTTACATTATTCCCACTACTAATCTATGTTGAATATTTTCAAAACTGAGGAATATATATATTTCATTTCATTCACTTCATGATCCTATAGTACTCATGAAATTATTTCCATATTTTTTTTTTCACGGTATGCCCCTTATTTAAGATTAAATATAGTATTTTTATGGAGTTAACAGTTGATCTTTTGGTCATTAGTGTTATCTCATTGGAATAAATTTTATAATACCAATTATCCATCTACATTCTGAATAAATACCATATAAATAAAAACCACCTTTGTTATTACTAATCATTATTGAGTTAGTTAACGCCCATAATATAATCCTAATCATAGTCACATGAAACATGTGAATCATCATCTTCTTTTAATGTAGCTAGTCCTGTATATCCTACTTCAGGAATATGCAGAATCATAGACCATATTCCACTGATATTATTCCTTTTAAAAGCTAGTTTATTAACTTTTAAACATAAAAAAACTTTTAACCATATCATTGATATCCCAAATATTTAGGTGATTTTTTTTCTATGGTTAAATAGTGGGCATTACACCTCACATCCAAAGGATGACAAGATCCCTTCATTGAATTTTTTTTATAAAATTCCATGAATATACCATGTTTTTTATTAGTATGAAAATAAATATTAACAACAAACTATATATATTAAGATGAACCACATGGTGGGGAATCCATTTCTTACACCATTTTGTGATTATTGAAATCAATAAAAGTATTAGGTTCTTGAGTAAATGAATCAAAAATTGAGTAAGGGGAGTCAGAAATGGATTGAGAGAATATACATAATACATTGAACAAGCCATAATAGAGGTAAAATTGTCTTATCTATCTACACCCCCTACCCCTGATAGATATACGTCCTCATCATCCATGGGGTAAATTAAAACCATTTTATTATAGGGGGAAATTAAATTCTAGTATATATACATATCCTAGTTCATTCATGACCAAACCATAAGGTTAGATAGATCCACATTTCATTGATTACATCTAACTTTTAGAATCCCATTTAACCATGTGATGAAAATGACCCTAAATACATTAAAATTTTATGAAATTATAATAGGATAGAAAATTCATCAACATGTAAAAAATTATACTTCAAATAATATTTTGATTTATTCAAACAGTTTCATTGAAATAGAAACATAAATTAAAATTTTCGGTGTGATAAACATACATTGGTCCAAAAATATAATATTAATACTATAAAAATGATAAATATTATAACAATTAATTTATAGGATTTCTATGTTTTGTATAAAAATTGGAAGCTTGAGGAAGCCAATCAAAAGTGTCATTTTCACGGGGTCATGATTCTTATAGAAGCAATAATGCAACCTGAATAGGTATAAATTCATGCCATTGATACCCTTATGAGGATTTGGACTAGGTGGTTGATAAGACTACACTGATACCCAACATATTGAAAATGTTTTCATGAATCTAGAAATATTTATATACTGTGAACATTCAAATCATAAGAATCATTGATGAACATTTCAAAGAAAATAATCATTCTATATTGATGGAAAAATCAAGACATCAATATTATATGATGTAGGTTTAAAAAATTGTTAATCTAAATGGGGGTGAGAAGAAAAGTGAGGTCCTTATTGATAGTATATGAAACCCTAGTGATTAATTATATAAAATAAAAATAGGAATGGTGTCTAGAACTATGAATTGGATATACATAGTTTTGTGATCCATGAATGTACACAAAGATTGATCCCTCCCACCTCTTGGGTAGAGTTCTACGAGGGGTATAAATAAATTTTTGGTTTTGAAACTATATTATTTGGAGTATGAGTAACATTATAGAAGAACCCTTGATATTCTGTTGTAGGATTGAACTGTTGAATATGAACAATTATTTTTATAACTAGATGAGTTCTTTCGAGAAGTGAAATGTATAGGAGAAACAACTATATTTTTCATTTTGAATTTCATGTTGTTATTTTGAAATGATATCTACTAAATTTTATTATATATTATTATCTATTTCCACATATTATGTAGGGGAATTTGGGGGAAGATTTATTTTAGATGGGTTTAGTGCATGTGTAGCTGAGCACAACCAAAATAATTTTTGATTTTTAATCAAAATGTGACTTATGAAAAAAATAGTAAAATGAAAATTAGGATTTTTAAGTGGGTAATACTTGGGTATGAGAGTCATTATGATGTATATTTTGTAACTGTTAATGTATTTATGAGTAACTATATTAAAAATAAATTTCATTTTCTAGTTTTGAAATATGTATTTATTAGATAATTCAGATTTAAATTTAGTTTTAGGTGTTTGAAAACTATTTGATTATCATTTTTTGTTGGGTTTTAATAGGATTTAACAGATTTATATTATATTTTGTGCTTGGGGGTGAAATTATGTTAAACACACACCTCACACACACAGGCTTGAATGGAAGTTCATATCCCCCCAATGGATAACCCACCCAACCACCTATTTTATAAAAGGTTTTTTATATGTTAGGAATGATATTCATTTCACCATGGATCCAAATCATTTATTTAGTGGGTTAGTGATCAATAATATCTTTTTCCAGACAACCACCCAATAACTTCTCTTATATACCGTAATTTCGACATGAAAATGGATGGTCTAGATTGTGTTTTTAGGGATTATTCGAGATCTGATGAGACCGTTATTCTAATTTTCTTTCTTTTAATAGTTTAACTCAAAATTATTGAAGAAATATGTTAGGGTTTTAATGAAGATTCCATATTATTATGGTAGAATCATCCTAAATTAATGGATCTATATTATTTAATAAGGTACTGACATTAAAATGTAGGTAAAAACTCCAATTATTTTATTTTTAGGATTTGGTATGTCTTATCATGATTTTATTTAGAGATTCTAATTAAAATAAAATAAATAGGTTGTTGGGAAGGTGTTTTGTGATGGGGATTTTTCTTATATTGGTGTTGTGGGTTCACCATGGACCTTCATCATGTTTTTGTTTGATGTTTCAATTAGTTGATCCATTTCTAGATAATTTAGAGGTTATAAATCTTACATATAATTTTTAATTTAATCTTGATAAATTATAATTAATAATTTGGTCATTTATTATAATATTGGGGATATTGGTATTGAACAATATTTTAATTGAAATGATTTCATTTGGTAATGGATAAATGGAACATGGATTAATAGAATAGCTATGTGATGCGGTATTTAATCCCTATATCAATAAATATTCCTATATTTATATGATTATGAATGGTTTCACTGGTGGTCATGTTTGAATATTTTTAAAGATGTTTTAATATAACTTGTATTGTGAATTACATAGTATATAAACTCTTATAGTAGGATAATGTGACACATAGTGTATCTATAAATTTAGTATCACTCAATGAAATATTATCCTATGTCTATAGATACCAGATAAATGTACAGGTAGAAAAAGGTATGTTTTATTTAATTATATGGACTGTGGGTAGCCTAGGATGATATTTCCAAGGTATAGTATGGTATAAATTAAATGATTTAGATTTTGGGTATTGGGTGAGACAACTTAGTGACTCATGAATGGATTTCGGTAATCCATAGATTGTGGGAAATAACCTAAAATGTAGATTGGGACTAAGTTAAGACCACAAGGGAATAAAATGGTTTGATGATGAAGGTTTATTATAAATAATGTGATTTGGAGAACTGTTATTAGATATATGTAACACTAAAATTGTCTATAACAAGTTTCTTTTATAGAGAATTTAATTTCTTTGATATCTTGCATTATATGTAACACTGAGTTTAGCTTGTGTTGTTCACAACACTGAGTTTAAATAAAATTTGACACAAGATTAAAAATTTTAATATTTAATATGACAGTTATCAACAATACATTAATTTTTAAGTTATTAATATTACTAACTAAAATACCTATGTCATAGCTATCTATTAATTAGAAATATAATATTAATCACTTGAAAGTAAAATAAATGTTTTCTAAAAAACTATATCTTTCAAAAAAGAAGTTCAATCACACTTAATAATCATAACATAATATTAATTTTAAACACTTTAAGAAAATTTATTTTATAAATTTAATATCATTTTTAAATCATTATAACAAAATTATCTTTGGGTGAATTTTTTTCTTTTTTTTAAATGTTTCATTTTCTAATGAGTAGTATAAAATTATTAATTCGAATTGAAAAATTCCTTTATATTTAATTTGTTTTTAAAGATAAATTCATATTTTAATTGGGTTAAAATAATAATTATATCAAATTAATAAAAATTAACCAATTTATTTCTTTGGAATAATTTTTATATTTTATTGTGATAAATAAATTGTAAACATTTAGACATTTTCTCTATAAAATCACTTTCCCATCACTTCCATGTAATTAATATTAAATAACATGTTTAAAATTCAGTGAATTTAGTTTGCAAAAAGGGAATCCATATTTAAAATAATAATAATTTATTATTTTTAATAATTTTAACATAATGTTTTTTTTCTAAATTTAATATTTAATAAATCAAAAATTATTTACTACGATTGAGGTAAAAACGGATTTTCTAGGGAGAAAAACTAAGAGGATAATTGGTAAAATGACCTACCAAAAATAAAAAAAAACAACTAGACATATATAGACCATATTTATTATATGTTCAATAATGACCCATTTTTTTATTGATAAATAGTAAAAATTTTGGTGTGCTTTAATCCATTCAAAAAATTACAACTCTACCACTCACCTCACTTATAAAAGTAAAAAACCTCTTGTCTCTTCAATACACCATAAAACCTATTTGTTTGTACCACTACCTTGAAAAATAACATAAAAAATTCCCTCCCCTCATCCAAAATCATTATATTGGGCAGAAATATAACATATGAAGGCTTTAGTGCAACAATTGGGAGGATAACCTAAAGAATAGGTAACATTCTTCAATGAGCGTTTTTAGATTATTTTTTTACTGAAACTCCTTAAATACAATTTAAAAAATTATAATATAATATAAATAGTATATTACATATAATTTTATTCCTTTTCAAAATTTTAATTACTTAAAATATTCTCAACTTCCATCAAATGGATTGTGAAAGCATCATTTGTGTGTATGGAGGACTACTGCCTCTTAAACTAATGTTATTAGGTCTTCCATTACCCACTTTTAAGGTTGGGTATGATGATGGATATGAATTATATGTATTATATTTAAAAAATATGTATATTTATGCAGTATTTATATGATATATATATATATATATACATATTACATTCTATTCCATAGGGGATAACACAACATCGCTCTTGTGTACAACAGGCCACCGCCTCACAAAGCCGTGTAATTCTTATTTCACTAATACTTAACATGGAATGTAGTGAATAAATATTAAAGATTATATGTCATATAAATTAAATAATTATGATATTCCTAACATATTTATAATTATTTAAAGATACTATATTTCTTTTTCATTCTTACCATTTCACTCACTTAAAGATGACAGCATCGTTCTTGTATGTGTGTACTACAGCCTTCAGGAAGTGATGTGACCCTTTTTTTGTAAGAACCCGGATCTTCTCTTCAGGTAAGTTTTCCTTTTTCTGGAGTTTTTTGAGAAAAATGAATTTTCTGGAAATTTCATAAGTACACACCGTGTAATTTCTGAGTACATGTCGTGTACTCTTCCCCGGCTCAAAGCCGTGTGCTGGCCGTGTCCGGGCCACACACACGGTGTGTAAGGCTGAGGTGGAGACCGGTTATTTTGAAGTATGGAAAATTCTAAGTACACGCCGTGTACTCAAAAATTACACACTGCGTACTTTCTTTTTTTCATTAAACGGACCGAGGTCACACCTAACCCCCAAATACGTCTTCTTCTTCATCAGTTTTCGACCGTCCAGAAGCGACCGTACGGCTGGATATTCGACGGGCTCCCACCTCGCCATCCTTTCTCCGATTCGAGCACGGTCGATTACGTTGGAAGCGCAGCGGTGACTTCTTCCTTCTGCTTGAGACTTGTTTATTAATTCCTCCTTGTTTTCAAGTTATCGTGGGATGAACGTTTTGTGTATTTTCTTAGATCTACGTCATTCTAAGGGGAATATGTCATTGTGGTTCACGTATATCGATCTCCTAGGATCGAGGTAGGTGGTTTGTTCCTTTCTGTAGAAAGTTGATGGATATTTTGTGCAATTTCCACCAATACACTTGAATGGTGTATTGCGTGTTTCCTATTTTTCCCTTGTTAATTGTATTCTTTGCTTGATTGCTTTAGTAGAGGTTATTGCTTGTGATTAGATTATTTTGTTTGTGCTCAGTTTTCTTGCCATGCTTGTTCTGCCTGTTTGGATTTTTGCCAGTTGCCAATCCAAGTTGTAGGATTGTGGATTGCTGCCTTGTTTTGCTGTTGAGCCTTAGTTGATAGCCAAGTAGTTCTTGAGGTTTACATGGACGATATATACACGCGCTGATCATGTTTAGTTATACTCAGGACTGTGAGAAACTAGAGTAGTAGACCAAAGGAAGAATTGACGGAAGGGCTTATCCAGAGTTTCTTTTAATTACAATGCGAGACCAAGGGGAGAATTGATGGAAGGGATTCTCCAGAGTGTATTTTAACTATGATGCGATCCACAGGGGGAATTGACGGTGAGTGCTTCCCCAGAGAGTCTGCTTAATTACGTAGCTGAACCAGAGGGGTGAGACTGTGTGTGCCTCCCAGAGGGTTGCTAGTACTTAGAGGTTGAACTGTAGGGGCTAGACTGTGAGAGCTACCCAGAGGGTTACCTGTTTTCTCTTTTATTGTTGGCTGCTTACTTGTGTGTTATACTTGTTAGAACTATGGATTGTAGTTGTTTGTGCTTTCCTGTTTACTGCTTCTTGTTTTAGTACTTCCATGTATTCATTGACTGTTAGGAACAAATCTTTGGGTGATTGCCTACTGGGATTGTATCTCACACCCTATTTGGGCCATGCTTTTAGGCCCAAGCAGACTATGTTATTGCAGGTATAGATAAGGGCAAGCGCCCTTCTAATTTAGGATCCTGATTGCACCAGGAGCTGGGGAGCATGGGACCAAGTCGTGGCTCGCGATGCTGAGGAGATTATTTTGTTTTTCTTTTTCACTTGGTTTCAGTTGTATTCCAGCACGTTGTTGTGTTTGTTGAATTCCATGGATACTTGTACCTGTTGCATTATTATCATCATTGTTATATATCTGCATTGCTTCTGCTATTTGGTTTCTGTTGTTATGCATGTTGGTTGCTGCTTCCGCTGTTTCCAGGCAACCATTCAGATGGTACCGTACGAGGCTTTGTACGGTAGGCCATGCCGATCACCCTTATGCTGGTTGGAGGTAGGAGAGGCAGTTTTGCTGGGACCTCGTCTTGTTCAGGAGACTTCAGAGCAGATAGAGCTGATTCGGAAGAGGATGGCTAGAGCGCAGTCTTGACAGAAGTCTTATGCTGATCAGCAGAGACGACCTCTGGAGTTCGAGGTCGGTGATCAGGTTTTCCTATGTATTACACCGAGGTTGTGACACAAAAGTATTTGGAGATAGGGTAAGCTTTCACCGTGGTACGTCGGTCCGTTTGAGGTCTTGGAGAGAGTGGGGTCAGTCGCCTATCAGTTGCAGCTACCTCAGAGGTATTGGTCCATGCACGACGTCTTCCACGTCTCTCAACTCCGACATTACTTTTCAGAACCTTCTCATGTCTTTCAGACCGAGGAAGTCGAGCTTGAAGTGGATGCGTCGTTCAAGGAGCATCCTATCCGGATTGTCGATCGTAGTACGAAGGTTCTCCGTGGGCGGTCTGTTCCTTTGGTACGAGTGCTATGGAAGCACGGGCGAGTACAGGACGAGACCTGGGAGAGGGAGGCCGATGTACGATTGTAGTGGCCGGAGCTGTTCGGGGTTTCTTTTTCTCCAACTCGTTAGGGAAATTCGGGGACTAATTTCTTTAAGGGGGGAAGTTTGTAAGAACCTGGATCTTCTCTTCAGGTATGTTTTCCTTTTTCTGGAGTTTTTTTGAGAAAAATGAATTTTCTGGAAATTTCGGAAGTATACGCCGTGTACTTTCTGATTACACACCATGTACTCTTCCCCGGATCGAAGTCGTGTGTTGTCTATGTCCGGGCCACACACACGGTTTGTAAGGATGAGGTGGAGGCCGGTTATTTCGGAGTATGGAAAATTCGAAGTACACGTCGTGTACTCAAAAAGTACACATCGTGTACTTTATTTTTTTCATTAAATGGACCGGGGTCATGCCTAAACCCCAAATACGTCTTCTTCTTCAGTTTGCGACCGTCCGGAAGCGGCCGTACGAATGGATCTTCGACGAGCTCCCGCCTCACCATCTGTTCTCCGATTCGAGCACGGTTGATTGCGTTGGAAGCGCAGCGGTGAGTTCTTCCTTCTGCTTGAGCCTTGTTTCTTGATTCCTCCTTGTTTTCAAGTTATCGTGGGATGAAAATTTTTTGTGTTTTCTTAGATCTACGTCATTATAAGGGGAATCTGTCGTTGAGGTTCACGTATATCAATCTTCTAGGATCGAGGTAGGTGTTTTGTTCCTTTCCGTAGAAATTTGATGGATATTTTGTGCAATTTCCACCAATACCATTGAACGGGGTATTGCGTGTTTCCGGTTTTTCCCTTGTTACTTATCTGCTTTGCTTGATTGCTTTAGTAGAGGTTATTGCTTGTGATTAGAGTATTTTGTTTGTGCTCAGTTTGCTTTCCATGCTTGTTCTGCCTGTTTGGCGTTTTGACAGTTTCCATGCCTAGTTGTAGGATTGTGGACTGTTGCCTTGTTTTACTGTTGAGCCTTAGTTGATAGCCAAGTAGTTCTAGAGGTTTACTTGGACGATATATACACGCACTGAGCATGTTTAGTTATACTCAGGACTGTGAGAAACTAGAGTAGTAGACCAAAGGGAGAATTAACGGAAGGGATTCTCCAGAGTGTCTTTTAATTATGATGTGAGACCAAGGGGAGAATTGACGGAAGGTCCAAAGTGTATTTTAACTACGACGTGGGCCACAGGGGTAATTGATGTTGAGTGCTTCCCCAGAGAGACTTTAGCAAGATACGAGACTATAGGGGGAATTGACGGTGAGTGCTTCCCCAGAGATTCTGCTTAATTACGTAGCTGAACCAGAGGGGTGAGACTGTGTGTGCCTAACAGAGGGTTGCTAGTACTTAGAGGTTGAACCGTAGGGGCTAGACTGTGAGAGATATGCAGAGGGTTACCTATTTTCTCTTTTGTTGCTGGCTGCTTACTTGTGTGCAATACTTGTTAGAACTGTGGATTGTAGTTGTTTGTGCTTTTCTGTTTACTGCTTCTTGTTTTAGTACTGCCATGTATTCATTGACTTTTAGGCACAAATCTTTGGGTGATTGCCTACTGGGATTGTATCTCACACCCTGTTTGGGCTATGCTTTTGGGCCTAAGTTGACCATGTTGCTACAGGTATAGATAAGGGAAAGTGCCCTTCTACTTCAAGATCTTGATTGCACTAGGAGCTGGGGAGCATGGGACAGAGCCATGGCTCATGATTCTGAGGAGATTATTTTGTTTTTCTTTTGCACTTGGTTTCAGTTGTATTCCAGCACGTTGTTGTGTTTGCTGCTTTCCATGGATACTTGTACCTGCTGCATTATTATCATCATTGTTATATATCTGCATTGCTTCCGCTGTTTGGTTTCTTTTGTTACGCATGTTGGTTACTGCTTCCGCTATTTATTGTAGTTTTCTTACCTTGTCTACCTTACCGAATGAGGGAATAGTTTCCCCACCTACTCACCAAGGCCCTCGCTGCTATTCGGCAGCCTCTGGTGTTCGGGGAAACGCGCTTGAGGTCATGTGGCAAACCGTGTACGGGGCACCAGTGGAGGGGCTCCAGACTCGGGACGTTACATTTTTCATCACCAAACCATATGGATGATATATATAAGAATATAAATTGGTATATATGAAATTATAATCATTATATAAAGTAAAAATATTACTTAAATCCTTTCCATAATGATTGTTGAAAAATCGAAATGTTACTCATGTGTACGTATGGCTTACCATATCCATGATCATAACATACTTCATTTATCAAAAAAATCATTAATTATTGATATTTAAAGTATAATTGATGTATAAATATTATAATTATTTCAAAATTTTTATTATAGAGATGATAAAACTCTATTATATTCACAAGAAACAGATCTTTCATGACGAAACATGCATGAGAAAACAAGCCAATTAACATCCAAAATAGTCAAAATGTTGACTGATTATTAATGAACATGTGACGAGATATTATTAAAAGGATCATATATGATATTATAAATTATAATATGGTTATATAATAACTTAATAACCTATTTAAAACCAAAATATAGATGTAAAATAACTTTTAACCAAAATTAAGCCTGAGGTAAGGGATTTCATCCCAATTTCACTTCATTGTGGAATACTATAATGTTATGAACCTAGATTCATTTATATATAGTATATACTAATCTTTTGACATTTGATATCATGATTCATTCATAATTAAATTAATTTTATGTTTCACCTTGATTTATCTTATCCATTGGGATTTGACATGAAAATTACAAAATGGTAAACGTTATTGTACAAACTCAATTTTTTTTGTTATTATTAACATTATCTTGAAACAATCGCTTTCTTGTGATCATTATTCATTAGTAATTAAATTTATATTAACTTTAAATATTTTTTTCTATTTAATTTTAATATTTCTTAAATCTTATACCATTTTTTGGTATAGTGTATACTTTGAAAGTTATTTTATTAACTGGGGAAATGTTGATAAATACATATATAGTACTCAAAATAGATATTTTAGGATAAGTAACAATGATTAGTGAATTAAATAAATTATTAAATATATGAGGAATGATTTGGACATGCAATGATGGGGAGTTATGGACTTTATATATCCCCTCGATGCATCGATAGGTCTCATGAGACCAATTAGATGGAAAAAATTAAATGGGTTTCTACCTGTGGTTTTAAATTGTCTGGAGGATATATCTTAATATTAGAGGTTTTCATGTTCTTGTGACATAAAATAAATTAATTAATCATTTACTACATTTATAATTAATTTATGATAATTAAATATTAAAATTTCTCCAGGACATTATCTATTGATGAATTTAATTTTCATTTTATTGATTAAATGGAATGCCATTACATTTATTTACCTTTCCATATATATTTTGAAATATCTTACAATGGTATTAATGTTTTTTAAATTGAATATATGTTTAGTTATTTACCCTTCTATGTTTATTATGATTATGGATTCATGATACCATCCATTTCAGATAACCATTACATTGAATTTCAAATCACCCTTATTGTGTTTCCTTTCCCATGGTTATAAAAAAATCAATTTAATGATTTTCAAGGATGATAAAATTTTATTTTTTTACGTATTGTGTTTTATTTTTCATTACAAAGGTAAAATGGTTATCATGTTTGTATATTTTTCTCTATAGATACTGAAATTCTAATTCCTTTGAGATTCTACCCATTATTCTAGGCTAATGTAATAAAGTAAGGCATCATCTCAAGTCTATTAGGGTCAATCTTGTAACATATGGTAAACATGAATATTTAGTATAATCCTTTGGAAGTAGATTTAGGAAAACCTAGATTATGTACCCTAACCCTATGATATTCTTGAGGACAAGTACATAAGGATATCCTAATGTTTTGGTAAGGAAGATATTTTTTACTTTTTCCTAGCAATACATCCTTGTCTAGATACTATATGTGGATGTGGTCTTAATAAAGATGTATGTAGGGTAAATCACATTGAAAATGGAACATTTTTCATGACTCAATCATCACTTGATGCATGATAATCGGGCATAATACTCACATAGTTTGACACTCCCTTGGTATATGATTATGATAATACATATTTCCTTCAAAAATAGTATGATAGATTTTAAAATAATGATATATCCAAAGAAACCAATGTTTATAATTATGATATTAACAATGAATAACTTTTGTATTTATTTTAGATGTTTCACCATATTTATAATTATACATTGTGACTTAAAATTCATAATTTTGTGATATAATCCCATATATTCCATTTTTTATAATTATTCAATGGAAGGAATAAGGGTATCAATACTCATGGACAATATAGAGATTTCCATATTGAGGGAGCCAATACGGTTACTATTGGAACTGAGATAATTATAGATATATTATGGAAACATAATTAGGTTATGGAAAATAACGTTTATATGATAGAGAAACCTACAAAACATTAAGAATATTCAATTCATGATCACTTTATATGATAGAAACCCCCATAATTTTGTTGTTCTACTAGTCTAATGGAAGATAAGAAATTGATTAAATATCTATGGAATATATTTATGGCCTTGTAATATGGTGAAAATAAGAATTTAAACATTTATTGTACTGTATTAAAGATGATACCGATCAATGGTGAACGTTGATCTGGAATACTATGGAGAAAAAAGAAATAGAACACAAAGAATGGAATTCATTTAAGGATAAATTTTATGAAAAATATATTCCCCATGATAAAAAAATGAATTGTAGAGAAAGTTACTTAGATTAAAAAAAGGAAGATGAAAATGTTTTAGAGTCTGGGGATACCTTTACAATTTGGATAGGTATGATAAAGAATATATGTAACATGGAGTGCATTATTGACCATTTCCTTGAAGGGATTCATCCATGACTCTAAAGGGTTGTAATATCTCAAAAAAATAATCATATGATGAAATAGTTTTATGAACCATCAAAACAAAGAAGTAATTATCTAAAGAATTCATATTGAAATGAAAATGAGAGAATAATGGGACATTCAAACACCATGAAAAAGAGAATCCATCAAAGAAGTTGAAAAAACAAAAATGATTTCCACCTTATAAAAACTGAGGAAATATTCAACCAAGAAAATCATATAAGTGATTAGGATTATGTTATATGTTTTAATAGAAGGTACCATTAGAAAATAAATAAAAAGTAAAAAATAAAAACCTTGTTGTTCAATGTTTCAACTGTATGGATATGTGTCACTATAAAAACAAATGCTCGAATCATCAAGGGAATCTACTCCAGAATAGGCCTGGAGGGAAGGGAAAACTTATGTGATCATTAAATTAATGGTGGGAATACCCAATGATGTGGTATAAGGTATATTAATCCTCTCTTAAAATTTTGATAATTCTTATTTGTTTCTAGATCCCCACACTCATTTAAATATAAATATTTTTCCAACAGATATGGACATTTCTCTTTTAATTTATGAAGGTATTCATAATTCAAAAAAATAAGGTGAGTATCATTGTAATAAGGGTATGTCTCAAAGTCCCTATTATGGAACGTAAACATGGTTAATATCCTAATAATTTTATCATACCTATAGTTGAATTACTTATAATCCTTTTTATTAAATAGATTTAAAAACAAGAGGAAAATATTAATTGGCATATAAATGAAACTAATATTTATGAGGATGATGTGGAATCCATTATTTTTAGACCAGATACTTCAACATATGTTTCAAATATAGATCCATCCCTAGTTGCTCAACTGAATGTGATTCAAGATGAATAAGATAAAACACAATCTATATATGGATAAGTAAATATTAAAATTGAGGATGTACATATTGTATTAGAATATATTTATGTATTTTCTAAGGAATTACTTGGACATCCCCCAGATCTTAAAGTTTATTTTTCCATTGATTGAATCTCTGATTAAAGACCAATATAAAATACTCCCTAATGAATGGACACTATAGAAATAGTGGAGTTGATGAAATTATAAGAGGAATAGGGTGATGAGGGATTTATTATCCATGGTTTTTCACTATGGGGAGACCCTATTCTCTTTATTAAAACTAATGATGGATCCATGAGGTTGTTCATTGATTATAGGGAAATCATTACTATTAAGATAAAGAAAAAATATCTTAATCCTCACATTAATGATTTATTAGATCAACATTATGGGGCCAAATATTTTTTAATGAATGAACTTATTTATGGGTATGATCAATTTTTTGTTATAAAGTAAGACAATACAATGAAAAAAAAATATACAAGGTATAAAAATTATGAGTTTTCATAATTTTTTTTGGATTGACTAATAAATCCTCCGTTTTATGGATCTAATGAATAGTATAATCAAGGAATATCTTGATGATTTTTTTTATATTTATTGATGATATTTTGGTTTATAATAAAATCTATGAGGACTATGAGTATCACATTCAGATAATTAGTATGACACTTAGGATGAATAATTTATAATGAAAATTTAGTAAGCTCGATTTATATCTTCTAGAAGTTTCTATTCTAAGCCACATTTTCTCTATTTATGGAATCTCATTTGATCCTTTAAAGATGAAGGCAGTAAGATAATTTGAAATACCAATAGACATAAAAAAGGTATATAGTTTCATTGGGTTAGATTATTACTATTAGTGATTCATTAATATTGTTTCTCAATTGGTTGTAAAATTGACCAAGGATACACATAGAGGGGTTTTATTTTTAGGGAAAAAGGAATGTGGAGAATTTTTATATGAACTAAAGAGGATATTTTTCAATGAACTGATTGTTACTCTACCACCTAGATGTGAGGAGTATTTTATATATAGAGTTTCAAAGAAAAATTGAAATGTTTGTTTCCTAATGCAGAATGATTATTTTACTGAATTTACATCATGGAAATTGAAGAATCATAAGTAGAACTATCCAACCCATAATCTTGAGATGGAATCTGCAATATTTTATTTTAATATATGGAGACATTATCTATTTGGTGAGAGATATGAGATAGACAGAGATCATAAAACCCAAAATTTCATCTTTTTACAGAAAAATAAAAACATATTATAAGTTTTATGGATCATGTTACCCAGGTATTATGATTTCTCAATACACTACCACCTAGGGAAAGAAAATATTACCACATTTTGGGGTGAGGGATTAAAAAGAATCAAATAACCTACTAAACCTACAAGTACATGGGGAAACTCTATACTAAGACCTCCCATGACACTTTTAGAGGTGAAACCACTAGACTTTACCCTTGGGGAACTATAGAATAAAAATTAGTTAAATGATGCATTGATTAAGAAATATCATGGATTTGTGATCCAAATGAAGATCAAGAGGGATCATATGTTCATGGGTCTAGTAAATATGGATATTTAAATCAGTAAGGAAGGGGCACATCGCTTATTTTTTAAATTATTTCAAAACCATTTTTATTATAATAGATAAAAAGTTCTCAATTTGAAAATGATAAATTCCATAAGAAAATTAAATTTTTAAATGATGGTAAATTAACAGAGTTCATTTCTGAAGATGGTGTTATAAATTTTGGAAAGATATTATGTATTCCATTTATACCTATTAATAAAACTAAAATGATGGATAGAAGTTATAACTTGAATTTATCTATACACTATGGAATCAAAATGATATATATGGAGTTGAGGGAATAATTTTTATAAGATAACAAGAACCACGAAATTTCTGATTA